>OY728151.1:1282189459-1292189459 GCA_963277665.1 Viscum album
GACAAGGGTTTCGAGGTTTTAACCCGAATTAAAACCCAATTTTCGGAGCATTGACTGCACGTTGCAAAGTTTGTCAAACCGTGCCAACTGTGCGCATGCTACAAGACAATATCCTGAGAGCCGCACGGTTTGTCAAACTATGTGCCAACCGTGTGGCGCTGCTGATCTAAGACCATACCCTCGCTCGGTTACCTCGCACGGTTTGACAAACCGTTTGCCAACCATGCTTTTCCCATTGTCTCCACCTGCACACTTTCTCCTGGCATGCGCGCGGTTTGGACAAACCGTGTTCCAACCGTGCGCCTGCCCAGTGACTCCCAATGTCATCTTGCAGGGTTTCCTGGAGATAATGTCCGATTTCTACTAACCGTGCTCAAACCGTGCACCTCCAGAAACACTTTCAAAACACTCCCCAAACACTCCAAACTCTTTCGGAAACTCCCAAAACCCAACCCAAGTGTTACATAAGCTCAAAGTACATAATAAAAGGGTAAAATACCTGAAACCGGGGGTGTTACAGGGGGAGTCTTTAATTTGTCCAAAGAGGAATTTGAAGAAAGAAAAATGAAGGATTTGTGCTATGCTTGTGGGTAGAAATTTAGTCCGAGGCATAGGTGTCCAAAGAAGGTATTCAAGCTGATGGTATGAGTGTTTCGAGCCGCGGAGTGAGGAGGATGAACCAATTGAGGGACAAGAGAAGGACGGGTCGTACGACTGAGGTGGCGAACTGGAAGATTTCCACCCTGAGGACAAAGTGAATTTTTAAGGGGCGGGAAATGATAGGAACGCGGGCAGAATAATGAGGAGGTGGGGACTCTTAACTGCAAGGAACAAAAATGTAATTGTAGTATAGAGTTGTTGGGGGTTAGTAGGAATTATTAAATAAGGGAAGCAGGGGGTGGATACAAATTGTTTTAGGAGTTTCAGTAGTAGCTGAATGGGTGGGTTAGGCCATTGGCCTCGGGGAGCAGCGCCTTTCATAGGACTTTCTTTCTTCTTCTCCCCCCCTCCCTCCCTCCCTCTCATGAGAGATTGTCATCTCTAGGCACCAGTAATTGCAGTATAGAGTTGTTGGGGGTTAGTAGGAAGTATTAAATAAGGGAAGCAGTAGGCTTGGGGGGGGGATACAAATTGTTTTAGGTTTTTCAGTTGTAGCTGAATGGGTGGGTTAGGCCATTGGCCTCAGGGAGCAGCGCCTTCCATAGGAGTTTCCTTCCTCTCCCCCCCCCCCCCCCCTATTTTCCTCTCCCCCCCTCTCTCATGAGGGATTGTCATCTCTAGGCACCAGTAAACGCCATCGGGCAGTTAGGAACACAATGTGGAGATACAATCACTAAATCCGTAAAAAAGCAAAAACTTCAAAAAACTAAAAAGTCTATCTTTTCAGAATACTTTCTAGTGCATTGTTGAGACATTTTGGGGCTAGATTATTTTCACTTTTATGATGCAAGATCAAGAATCTGTTTCTTTTAATTGTTGTTCTGCATTCGTGGTATGGTTTGAGCTACATTTCTGTCTTTTTTGTTGCAGACTTAGTTAAATTGTATTTCTAAATTTTAATATGCAGGCGAGAGAAGAAATGTGCAGAGAACGAGTGCGTTATTTAGAAGCAATGGTATGGTTCAACAAATTTGGATTGTCACCTTGTTTGGTTTGTGGTAGCTGGGGTCTGAGTCTTCCCATTTACCTTGCAAATTTTGCAGCAGTTGATTAAATTAATTCAAACAACTTTGCATCCTAACATGGGGTTTTGTAGGCTATCTATTGCGAGGCAATTTCCATGGTGGAAGATTATCAGCAGGCAGTTTCAGTGGCAAACATTGGAGGGGTTCGAGACATTCCTGGACTTGGTTTGAAGAACCCTCCTCAGGTCTCAATGAGTCAAGTTATAACTAAAAATTATCTTTAAGTGGTTACATCATATATGAAATTTCTTAAGATATGTTGGCTGCAATGTTTTCAATCAAAGTAATAAATACCTCATAGTTGTCTTGATTGTCCCACGTTATAATAAATGTAAATATATTTTTGTGGCTTAGCATTGGAAAAAAATTATTTTTTTTTCATTTTAGTTGTTAAAAGCATGATATTGTGTCCTGTTGAATCTTAATACTTCAGAGTAATTAAAAGAAAACAATAATAAAAGATGGAACTTGTAGTTGGAGGCCTTGTTTTTTGGCATGAAACATTAAATTTAACTTTTTCCCCCTGTTGCAACATCTTACAGTCATTTTCAACATCAATATAATTGATGTTTTCTGTAAGATTTGACTTTATATATTTTGACAATAACAAAAAGTAAATTTTATATTTGTTTTTCCCTGCATCATTAAAATGAAATGTCTGGGTTCAACCTTGCCTGTGGGGTAGAGTTTCTCCTTGCTAGTTATTGCACCTCTCCAGTTCTGGCGCTTAGGTAATAGACGACGACTTACAGATATACTAGGGGCTGTCCGTGTTGAAACAATTGATCAAATTTCTTCTCTCTCTTTTCTGCCTGGATGCACAACCAGACACCAGCAAGTTTGGCCTTCTTCTAGCAGCATATCTGTTTCTCATGAATTCTCATGAGTTCTCTTAAAAGGTCACCCTCTGTTTCGTAAAGATCTGTTGCTCACCTTCTCGCTGCCATGACCACCGCTTCCTCTCCTCTTCCTGATTCGGCTGCTGCACCTCCGCCCAAGATGATCACAGCCTCTACGCGCCTTGTGGATGAGCGCCTCGACTTTGTAGTGGAAAATGGTGGTTGTCTTCTTGAAAGGGATGGGCTGTTATTCCCATATAGTGAATTCTCCTTTGGGTCCCAAGGGACCCGATTTTGCGGCAGGGGAGCAACAAGATAACAAGATCTTTTCACTTATTAATTCTATGGATAAGTTTGTAAAGCATGTTGTCAAGAATGCATCTAATGTCAAGGTGCTCCGAGACTCCTTGCTTCTTATGTTTTCTGAGACCAATAATTTGCCTCGTGTCTCCGATCTCTCTCAACGGCTATCCTCTCTCTAACAGGGGTCCCATTTGATTCCACCATATTTCAACGAATGGAAGACGATTGTGGATGAGATACACGACTTGTGGCTGGTTCCTCAGACTCGTGATGAGATGCGGATTCAATGTGAACGACTGTTTTTGTTTTCTCTCCTACAGGGTTTAATGGAGTTCCGCATTCGCACAAGTTGCCAAGAACATACTTCTTTGTATGTATTGCAATATGAGAACCAGAATTACGGAAGAGACAAAGTAAAATAAGAAGAAGAATGAAGGAGAAAGACTTGAGAAACTCCCAAGGAATCTCCCTCTGAAGCCGAATCCCAAGCCCAATGGCTGATTCTCACAACTCCATTCCCCCATTCTTACTCCCCGCTCCCCACTTATAACAACTCCACCCCTCCCTTTTCTTACACGTGGACCCAACTGCCCCTCCTTCCAAAAATAGACTTCCCCCGACGAAGTCATTTTTACTCCTCCTAGAACGTGTTGTGGTGCAAAGATTGGGCTTCTATCACTCGCCGCCCTTTAAGAACAGTGCTGTCCTCGAGACTGAAGAAAGTTGGCCTTGCCACGCAGGCGAGTCAAGCGATCTCCCATATATGCCTGCTCTGCGTTGACGCGTTGGGCTGAACCAAATAGTACCGTTGACTGAGGACCGAACTACTTGGTCCGTTAGCATGTTTCTTTTCTGTCCAAGCATGCCAAACAATCTCCCATATGTTCCTGGTTTCCCTCCCGAGCCAACAACTCTATGCCCAAAAAAAATTGCAACGGACTGGATCTGCTCCCTTAATTTCCCGGGTGCGGCCTGATCTTCTGTTGCCATCGTCCAAGCGTCCATTGTTGACGCCAGTCCCGACAAAACCACTTTGTCGCACTGCTTTGTCTCTGTAGAAGCAAACGTCGCGTGATGCCCTTCAAGCAATGCTGACGTCAAGGCAGGCAGAGTCGCTTCCCCACGAAGTGCCCCATGATCGATGCAGACTATGCGTAAACCTCCCCTGACAACCCATTAGTCAGCACTGGTGCGAACAAAGTGCGCTCTTTTGTTTGTTGCTACGACTTCACCAAGTTGCACGAACTTTCGTTGTTAAAGACCGAAAACTCCCCCTGTTGAGCATCCGATATTGAGTCGCTTGTGAAGTTGGCCGTGTTTGATTTTTTCATGGTCTCCTGTGGAATCATTTTCTCCGGGCGAGCCACCAAGTAAGAGAGACTCTTCCAGAATTCAGCTTTCTCCTATGTAAATGAACTCATCGTCGATGCCATATTGGACATTGCTGCTTCAAGGTTGTCCAGACGTTGGTCCAAGGTAGCAAGTCAAGGTTGGTGATAGGCCTCCATGACGAGCGCGCCCCTCTGACCGCAAAGAACGAAGGTCTGGCAGTGTGTACATTCGCTCTGAGAGCAATAGTAGGATGCCTCCTACAGGTAGAATCTAGTCGCGCATTTCAGCCCACGTGAGGAAGGCCCGCAAGTCTCACGTCGGAGCATATCTTTCGTCGTGTGGCGTTTTTTCTTCAGCAGCGCGCCTACTTCTTGGGTGCCTTCTTTCGATGGCGCGTCTCTGCCCGTGCCAGTGAGATTAGCAGGGCACTCCCCGCGAACAAAACCGCAGCTCACGGCCCCGTAGAGTGGGAACAACAGCGTGCGAATGCTCTATACGAGAGTTGACAGAGGAAGAACGACAGTTGTCGGTGGAGCACACCTCCGATGAAGATCCCAACGTCTTCCGTGAGTGCGCACCAGAGTTGAATGGAAGCCGACATTGTGATTCGGTTGGTCGGGCCAAGTAATAGAGTCCTGCACTTGCACAAGTTGCCAAGAACAGACTTCTTTGTATGTGTATTGCAATA
This sequence comes from Viscum album, assembly GCA_963277665.1. NCBI lineage: Eukaryota > Viridiplantae > Streptophyta > Magnoliopsida > Santalales > Viscaceae > Viscum > Viscum album. The sequence continues at coordinate 1,282,194,307 of OY728151.1, forward strand.
TGAGAACTAGAATTACAATGGAAGAGACGAAGTAAAAGAAGAAGAATGAGGGGAAAGACTCGAGAAACTCCCTAGGAATCTCCCGATGAAGCCAAAGCCGAATCCCAAGCCCAATGGTTGAATCTCACAACTCCATTGATACTTGTTGGCAGCTCCATGGTCATCCTGGCCATTCTCCACCTCTTGGCCGCTCTCGTCCTGTTCAGGCTGCAATAACTGATTCTTTGGCTCCTCACTCTGATCTTCTCCATACGTTGGAGCTCTCTGATAAAGAATATCAACTTCTACAGTCCCAACATGTTGAACTTGCCTCTTATGGTGCTTGTCTAGCTCAAACTTAACAACATTATGCTTGTTTATCTCAGTGTCCCGCGACCTGGTTATTAGATTCTAGTGCTTCTGATCATGTCACTGACAATATAGGTATTCTTTGGTCTTATCCCTCAATCTCCAATGGCGGTGCTATCATCGTGACTGATGGTTCCTCCATACCTATAGTTGGCTTTGACACTTGTGATGTTACTCCTGAGATTACACTTTCCTCCGTAACACATGTTTCGTGTATCCCATTCAGTTTATTATTGTAGAATGATAAAATAGGATGACCCGAACCCCCAAGGTGCTCTCTCTAAAGGAGCCATTGGGGTTATTTTATAATGAATAATTAAAACAACACCGGACCTCAAGTCTGATGTGGGATGCAGACTCCAACACTCCCCCTCAAGCTAGGTGTACCTAGCTTGGACACATAAAGAAAAATAAAGCAAGCAAAAGACGTTGCAAACACTCCCCCTCAAGCTGGACATACCCAGCTTGATTACAAAACAAGACAAAAACAGAATAAAAGATAAAAGCGCCATGGATGCTGCTGCTCTGCACGAAGATGGAGGATGCTGCTAAAAGAGATTTTCCAAGCCGCTCAAGCAGTGCCGATTGACGGAGCGCCGGGAAAGACGCACTGGCAATGCTGGTCGACTAAGCGCTGGGAAATCCGCACAGGTGGGCCGGTCGTTGGAGCGTCGAGAAACCGCACGGGCAGGCCAGCTGTCAGAGTCGCCAGAAGAACCGCACGGGCGGGCTGAGCGTCAGAGCGTCGAGAAACCACAGGAGGGCCGACATGGGGGCGGGGGCTGTCGCAGGTGGAGGTCGGCATGGAAGGAGCAGCGCAGGAGGCGTCGTGCAGGGCGACGCGCAGCGAGGGAGCCGCTGGACAGCAACAGAGCCATTGGAGCTGGCGCATAGAGGGGAGGTCGTCCGACAGGTGCGGAGGCAGGCTGGTGCGGGAGCCGAAAACGACAGCGGGTAGGGCGGAAGGAGCCGTCGTGAGAGAGACGCCGGAAACTCGCGCTCGATGCGGGGGCCAGGGCGACGGGAGCGGGAGCCGAGCAGAGCGGAGGAGGCGGGGCTCGCCTGGAAATTCGAAGAGGAGCCGCGGGGCCGTCTGGAGCGAGCTGGAGGGGGCGGTCGGGAGCGGACAGCGGGAGGAGGGCGACGGGACGCGCGTTGGGAGGGAGGGGCCGCCGCGCACAGCGGGAAGGGGACTCCGGGGAAGAAGGTGCCGGCAGGGGGGGAGATCCGCCGAACAGAGGGAGCAGCGCGACGCCGGGAGGAGCAGGGATCCGCCGGGGAATCACCGGGAGGCTGCCTGGGATATGAGCCCGAAGGGGCGGCGGCAGAAAATAAACCGAGCCCTACATGAGGGGTCGTCGCCCCCCATGGGGAGAAAATAATGAGAAACCCTAGACGGGATAAAATAAAAATAGAAGGGAGGGTTCGTGATTAATTTCCCTTTGATATCATGTAGAACGATAAAATGAGAGAATTCAGAACCCCCAAGGTGTTCTCTCTAAAGGAGCCCTTGGAGTTATTTTATAATGAATAATTAAAACCACACCGGACCTCAAGTCCGATGTGGGATGCAGACTTCAACAATTATCTATCAGTAAGCTTACTCATGATTGACAATACTTTGTTATATTCTCATCAACGGATGTTATTTTTCAGGAGTTATCGACGAGTCTAGTACTTGGTAGATTCAGACTACATGGAGGGGTATATGTTGGACTCGTCACCCACCCGTTGGGTTCAAAACCTTCTGAAACAAAAGCACCCTCCGAATCTTTCATAGCGGAAATGAAGCGCGGAACAACCAAATCGGAATGAACCCGCACAACGATGTATCTGGAATCGAGAAAACAACGCACCCCAGCACTGCAACGCCCCATACTCCAGACAAGATCTTCCGAAAGACAACGATAGAAAAATACAGCAAAGAACAACACAAAAGATTTACGTGGTTCAAACTTAGGTCTACTTCTCAGGGGGGGACACTACGAACTTTTATTATTGAGATAAAAAAAAGATTACAACTTCAAATGTCACGAGTACTATTTATAGTAGTACCCAAATGGTGAAACCGGTACCACCGCCTTATGAAATTTGCGAACGACCGTAACTTCGACCATTGCCACCGTTTGAATGTCATTGCCTCAACTAACTCATCCGGTGGACCGTGCACACATCCAGATCAAATCTGTTTACTCTTACGTAGCCTTCTGGACTATTTGACATAGCCTTCGGAAACCTCTGATTACTCTTACGCATCAAATAGAGTTAATCTTATACAGTGTCTGCTTCCACACTCCCATCATCTGCACTCAGTCATCGTTGTGGGTGTTTTCAGACTTCTGGACTTTGGTTGTACCGCGCTGTTATCCATTTAGTTTATTCGTATCCGCGGGCGTGTGATGATCTTTAAACTTTAAGATTATTATCAATGCATGTAAATCATGATGACATATGCTCGCAGCATGGTAGGACACCCTGGGTGGGTCACGAGGGATGCATCAATTAATAATGCGAGAAATGATTTATCCTTTCTGTTTTTTAATGAAAGTTTTTCTTTTTGATGAGAATTGAACTGTTTGATTAAGTCCATGACCATGGTGGTATTGTCGGTATGTTCATTTCCGGAATATCAAAAAAAGAGACATCAAACACATAGGTTGATAGCGCTAGCATGCAACCTGATTGATCATAGATATCGAGATAAATTGATTATATTACACAATGTATGTGAATATTTATTTATTGTGATTTATTCACAAGGTAACAAAATATTTATTTATTTAGTTACCTGAATATTTAATATTTATTCATTGATTCAACGAATATAATATTTATATATTTATTGATGAATAATGCTGTGATATTTATTTAATTAAATAAATAGACATTATTTAAGAATCGATAAATATTGAGGATTGGCGGACCGAGTTTAATGGCCTGACGAGAAATGTCATATTAAATATTATTTGAATAACTATTAATTCATTTATTCAAAAAAATAATATTTATTTTATCCGTGAGTTTAGCGCATGTCAAATAAATAATTATTATTCTATTATTATTTAGACATGGGGTTTGTCGAAGATTAAGAAAAATAATGACCCTTGCACGATTATTAGTTTTGAACCCTAACACTATTTAAACCCGGTTATGACATTCTCTAAATGAGAGAGCCACATTCTATCATTGTTCACAATGAGTTTTAGAGAGGATACTCCCAAACCCTAGAGAGCTCCCCCTAGAACGCTTTGAAGAACACAAAATAATTCTCTTACTCCACCTGGACGAATTCTTCTCCTTTTGAAGGATTCAGTTGCGATCAACGACGATCATCACAAATGTTAGATTCATCCGTGTTAGCACCTAGACGACAACGGTCGGAGGTTCGTGAAGCACGCGTGGATCACCGCTAGAGGGAATCTACCCTTGATTTCTCTGATGTAATGACGGTACGACAAGAGTGGTTTACCGATTCATCTACAATGAAGAAAGAATTCAATGAAGGGTAATTCTTTAATTACATAAATTAATTATAAATTATATGTAAAAAGAATATTCTTTTCTTAGTTTCAGGTTCTTGTCAATTAATCTTTGTATCAATTCCGTTGGCCATGACGAATTTTCATCATGTATATCACATATTATTTGTGGATTATGATAAAAAGCCGAGTTGGCTATGCCCAAACTGGTGCTTCCGCTGTGTTCAGAACCTTCAAAAGTTCCCACAATATTTTGGGGTCATGTTATTTTAACAACAACATATCTTATCAACCGTCTTCCGTCCTCCGTTCTTGCAGTTTTAACTCCATATCATACACTATGCCTATCTCATCCACCTCATTCACTACCAGTTTGAGTCTTCGACCGTTTATGCTATGTTCTTGACATTCGTTCTACTTGCATCAAGTTTGATGCTCGTTCTTTTCGATTCATCTTTCTTGGATATTCTCGCACACAACATGGATATCATTGTTACTTTCCTGATTTGGGATGATATGTTATGTCCGCTGATGTTGCCTTTGTTGAATCATCACCGTTTGCTTCTCCTTCATCTTCATCCTTTACCTCGACTATTGATTGCGAGGGTTGTTTGCCCTTTACTATCATTCCGTTTACCTCTTCTCCACCACCTCCTTTTGAGGTTGGTGGTCTTCGATTCGATAGCCTCCCTCCCGCCTCACCTACCCTGCCACCCCTTCCCAAGCATGACGCTTTATGCTTCAGTTGAGTTTATATATGATGCCTCTCTTTCAGTTCTTGTTGATACCTTTGCACTTGATTCATCATTCGCTCCACCACTCGCCATTGAGGATCTCCTGATTGCCCTGTATAAACGTACTCGCACTTGCCAACAGTCTTCTATGTATACTCATTCTTACCGGTGCTTATTAGTGCAAACCACAACTTTTATCCATACTTTGGCTACAACGACTGTTCCTCGTACTCTCGTTACGGCCAAAGCCCATTCAGGTTGGTTGTAGGCCATGTTTGATGAGCCACATGCAATGGAGGACAATCATACCCGGGATCTGGTTACTCTTCCACCAGGTAAGTAGATTGTTCATGTTAATGCAGATAGCTTTCTCCATCACAGGCCTCTTCACCAGCTAGATGTAAAAAACGCCTCTCCATGGTATTTTGGATGAGAAAGTTTATATGGAGAAACCTGTGGTTTATTATTCATGGGGAGTCTTCTAAGGCGTGTCGCCTTAGACGATCTTTATATGGGCTTAAACCATCCCCGCTAGTGTGGGCTCGTCGTTTTTGTGTAGTTGTGACTAATTTTGGGCTTTCTAGGATCCCTCAATTTTCTATCACCCGTTCATTGCTCGAAGCATTCTGCTTGTTATTTATGTGGATGATATTGTAATTACAGGCAATGATTCAGCCTGAATTGATCGACGGAAGTCCTTTATTCACCACAACTTTCTGACGAAGGATTTGGGCTCCTTTATAAAAGTATTTTTTTGGGAATTGAGGCCTCTCATTGCTCGAAATAGTTTTTTTTATCCCAACGGAAATATGTATTGGATTTTATTTAGGAGATAGGATTGTCTCGTGTTGACACTTCTGACACTCTTGAGCCCGACGAAGGATCCCTTAATGCAGAAAGTGAGATCTTTTCTTCACTTGATAGGTATTGTTGATTGGTCGGTAAACTAAATCATTTCACCATGACTCGACCATACATTGTCTGTGCCGTCAACAAGGTAAGTCAATTCATGGATCATCCTACCACATTGCAATGAGATGCGGTTCTTCGTATCGCCTGATATGTCAAGAGGGAACGAAGTCTAAGACCACTCTATTTAGATCATAGACACACTTATGTGGAGGCATTCTATGATGCCGATTATGCAGATTGTTTATCTTTTCGCAGATCCACATCTGACTATGCTGTCTTCATTAATGGGAATCTTGTTTCTTGGTGCAGCAAGACACGAACCAGTGTTTCTTGCTCAAGTGCTGAGTCTGAGTATTGAGTAAGGGCACATGTGACAACTAAAATCTTGTGGGGGAAACATCTTCTGTATAAGATTGACTATGGTGTCCAAAAGCTTGCACGCATATGGTGTGACAATCAGGCAACAATCAAGATTGCTACAAATCCAGTGTTTCGTGAACAGATCAAGCATATTGAGGTTGATTGCCATTTTGTTTGGGGGAATTTTGAAAATAAGAATCTTACTTTTGGCTATGTACTGATCACAAAGCAGTTGGCCGATGTGTTTACTAAAGGGGTGGGCATGATAAATATACATGCTCGAGTTTGAGGGGGAGTAAGTATTTGAGATGTTTGAATAGTTACGAGATGGAGTTTGAGTGTGGTAGGAATGTGGGTAGTGGGCTGGTTGAGTAGGGGGGATGGGTAATAGCTGTCAGGGACAGTATTGTAATTTCCAGCAGAAAGTAGGTTGATGTAGTAGTGGATGGGGTATTAAATATGAGGGTTTGCCTATAGGGAGGGGACTTGGATATGTTGGTTGGTTTTGAGCTCGGATGATTAGGAGGTTTCAGCCTTGGCTTCGGGGTGTGTCTTCCTTGGGGAGCTTTGTTGTCTTCTTCTTTTTCTTATTCAATCTTCTCGATTGTTCTTTATTGCGAATATCAATATCGCGTTTATAGTTGATTCTTCTCTCTTTTCTCACACAAGCACCTTTGATCCCATCATTTGATACTTCCAGTGTTTTTAAAGGTGCGCGGCGCAAGAAGGCGCAAACGTCGCTTGGGGATGCGGTGCGAGGCGCAACTAAGGCGCATGCGCACATAATTAAATATGTAAAGTTTTCAACAATAATTCAAATTAAAAAAAACTTAAATTCAATCAAAATAATACAAATTAAAATACGTACTGATAAATTTTAACCAAATCATAATCAAATAATCAATGCTTGAGAACCTAAACATAAAAATTATCATCAATGGAAGTTTCATCATTAATGAAAAGTTTCATATCACTGTGTGTCGCCGGATGCCTGTTGCTGCTGTAGTGTGATTTGTATTTTGGACGCTGTGTATTTTGGGCGAGATGATTCTAATTTTATAGAGTTTGGTTCAATTATTTTATTAATATATTAAATAATATATTTAACACTATATTATACCTCATTTTTTAGAAAAAAATATACCCGAGTTCGAGCATACTTAGGATTTCCGCTAGCGCCCTTTGCACCCCAATTTCCATCCTTCCTACCCATGATTTCCGCTATCGCCCTTTGCCGCACCCCCAATTTCCATCCTTCCCTCCTACCCACGATTTTCGCGATCTCCCTCACTACTGCACTGCATCCAGGATTTCCGTCGCCACCCTGATTTCCGCCGCCACACCGATTTTCATCCGGTCGCCCACGATTTCGCCCCTCGATTTCCCTTTGTTTCCCCCGATTTCCGCAACAGCAGTAATTGGTTTCCCCCGATTTCCGCAGCAACAACAACTGGTATGCCTCTACGGCGCCTCACGCTTCACCGCCTCTAAGGTTGGCGCACGAGGCGCGCACCTTTGGCGCGCCTCGGTGAGGTCGCCTCGCCTCACGCCAAGGCGCGCGCCTTTGACAACACTGGGTGCTTCCATTGAGTTGGTGAGGGAATTCGGTGCTGCTATTGGATGACGACTAAGATGGACTCGCATGTCGCTTTAGTGGATACCGTGAGTGCTTGATTTGAGCAGATGATGTAGACGCATGCTGCAAACACACTACAACAGAATGAAATATTGAGGACACATGACAAATTAATCTTGGCAGTGCATTCAATCGTCGATATTCTTGTCAGAGGGCAGGCGAAACTCCTGAGGCAGCTGTGGGAGCTATGGATGGTGATGCGGCTACAGACAAAGGCGTTTGCAGAGTTTTCCCTATGTCTGCCTTTTTCCGAGCAATCGACGCAAGCGGACGACGATGATGTCAGTTTGCAAAGTCAGAGGTACGGACCATAGTGGCAGGGGAAGGAGCGGATGGACTCCCATCAAGAACGACCAAATGAGAATTCTCCTTTGGGCGAGGAGGGAGGCGAGGGTGCAAACGAGTCGTGGAATGAATTACACACTATCTTGAAGTGATTTGAGATGCTGACATTTGTTGGAGAGGATCCTATTGTTTGGATAACATGTGCAGAAACATATTTTTTGATTCATAAAACACAACAATTTGCGAGTGCGGATAGTGCAGCTTTGTTTGGAAGAGATCGTGCAAAATTGGCTGTTCTCTCTGTTGTTGCTACGCCCAAACCTGGTTTGGGAAGAACTGAAAGCAGAGCTCCTAGGTTGTTTTTGGAAAGCAAACTGTAGAATGAGGAAAATAGGAGACCCAAACCCCCAAGGTATATTCTCTAAAGGAGGCCTTGGGGTGTATTTATAATGAAATTAAAAACCACACCGGACCTCAAGTCCGATGTGAGATGCAGACTCCAACACTCCCCCTCAAGCTAGGTGAACCTAGCTTGGACACATAATGAAAAGAAAACAATAAAACAGAGACCAACACTCCCCCTCAAGCTGGACATGCCCAGCTTGATTACAAAACCAGACGAAGTAAAAAAAAAGAACGCTGCAAAGGTGGCTGCTCCCCCCCACGATCGAAGCTCCTGCGCAGGAGATGAATGGATGATGTCGCGAACGCAGCAGATTAACCACACAGAGACCGGGTCGGTTGACGGAACGCCAGGACAGCCGCACTAGTGGGGCCGGTCGATGAAACACCGGGAAATCCAAACTAGCACCGGGAAAACCGCACTTGCGGGGCCGGCGACGGGAGGCGGGGATTCCGCAGAAGTGTTGCGGGGCTGGCGGCGCCAACGGGGACCGAATCCTAGGTGGTCGAGTTGCTGCGCTAGCGAAAGGACGTGCCGGCGGAGAGAGAGGTGGTTGCCTGGAGTAGTCGGGAGATGCCGGCGAGGCGGGGATGCCGCAGGAGGTGCCGGAGAGCCAAAACGTGAAGCTGGGCAGCCGCAGGGAGAAACTGGAGCTGGCTGGCTGCCGGAAGAGAAGCGCAGGAGGAGGCCGGCGAGGGAGCAGGGAGGCCGCCGGAAAATCCGCATGAGGCGGGCACCGCTGGAGAAGCAGCAGCGCCGGGAGAACCTGAGATGTGGCAGCCGAAAATACCGCCGGGGATTGCAGCAGGGGCCGGCGCGCGCGCAGCGGGAAGGAGTGCCGGGTAAGCAGGCTCCGGCAGGAGATCACCGGGAGGGAGAGGTTCCGCCGCGATGGGATCTGGAGGCGCGGACGGGATCTGGAGGCGGTCGGGGTTTGCTGCGCGACGGGAGGCGTCGTGCGCAGGAGAGGGGCGCCGGGAGGGTCGCGCTCGGGAGGAGACGCGCCGGGAGGGAAGGGTCCGGGCAGGAAGGGATCCACCAGAGGCCGCTTGGGAATCGAGCCCGGAGGGGCGGCGACTGGGGAAAAAAAACGTAGCCCTACATGAGGGGCCGCCGCCCCCCACGGGGGGAAAATGAATGATAAACCCTAGGTAGGGGGGAAATAAAAATGGAAGGAGGGTTCAGGATTAATTTCGCTCTGATACCATGTAGAATAAGAAAATAGGAGACCCGAACCCCCAAGGTGTTTACTCTAAAGGAGCCCTTGGGGTGCTTTTATAACAAATAAGAAAGACCACACCGAACCTCAAGTCCGATGTGGGATGCAGACTCCAACACTCCCCCTCAAGCTAGGTGTACCTAGCTTGGACACAGAATGAAAAGAAAACAACAAAAAACAGACGCTAACACTCCCCCTCAAGCTGGACAGACCCAGCTTGATTACAAAACATGACAAAATAAAAAAAGTAAGCGGCAAAGGCTGCTGCTCCCCCTCACGATCGAAGCTCCTCCGCAGGATGATGGATGGAAGATGTCGCGGACGCAGTAGATGAACCACTCAAACCGGGTCGATGGGCGGAATGCCAGGAATGCCGCACTAGTGGGGCCGGTCGATGAAACGCCGGGAAATCCAAACTAGCACCGGGAAAACCGCATTTGCGGGGCCGGCGACGGGAGGCGGGGACTCCGCAGAAATCGTTGCGGGATCTGGCGGCGCCAACAGACCCAAATCCTAGGTGGTTGAGCTGCTGCGCCAGCGAATGGACGTGCCGGCGAATAGAGATGTGGCCCTCGAGAGTCGTCGGGAGAGATGGGGAGGGATGCGTTGGGAGAGGACGCAGGGGGGGGACGGGAGTCGCGCGCAGGAAGTGGATCCGGCCAGATCTGGCCGGATCTGACAGAGGGAGCCGCCGAGAGGCCATCGCGCAAAGGAGGGAGCCGCGCCAGAAGTCGCGCGGGAGGAGGCGGGCCGGAAGCCGCGCCGGAGGAGGGAGCCGCGCCGGGAGTCGCGCGGGAGGAAGGAGATCCGCGCTGGATCTGGACTCTGCCGGGAAGAGCCGCGGTCGCCGGGAACTGGAGCCGCGGCGGGGGGAAAGCCGCAGGGATGAGCGGGCGCTGGGATGAGCGCGCAGCGGGACCGCGGGGGGCGACGGGAGGCGTTGCGGGCAGCAGCGGGAGGCGCGGGAGCCGTGGGTGCCGGGACCGACGGGGAGGCGTCGCGGGAGCGGCGGCGCTGGGAGTCCGCAGGGGAGGGAGATCCGCCGGGAAGGGCAAAGGCAAAGGGGATTCAGGCCGGGCAGAAGCGCCGGGAAGAAGCGATCCGCTTAGGGCAGCGAGGCGGAGGGGCGGCGGCCTAAAACCTATGGCCACCGAGGCCGCCGCCCCCCGCGGGGGGTTGATGTCGGAAAACCCTAGACGGGAGGGAGGGATCGGGTTAGAAATCCCTCTGATACCATGTAGAATGAGGAAAATAGGAGACCCAAACCCCCAAGGTATATTCTCTAAAGGAGGCCTTGGGGTGTATTTATAATGAATATTAAAAACCACACCGGACCTCAAGTCCGATGTGGGATGCAGACTCCAACACAAACCATTGAAACAGCTGGAAGACATTAGCCAGATCAGAACAATGGAAGAAGCGACAGTGAGCTTGCGGAGTTACTAAACCGATTAGGAAAGGTTATACAAGGAGCAGGTTGATTTCAATCCCGTTCCACCAGTAGAGGTATATTCCGATATGAGTTCTAGTAAAGTCTAGTGGAATAAAGAAAATGATATTCTTGGATTGGCTTCTGGAATGGATAAACAAGGGAACGTAAGAGAGGAAGAGATGAGAATTGAACCGAGTTTTCAATTAAAAGAAGTTTCTAGTGATATTAAAGTTGCATCAAGTGTCCACAAGCCCTCCAAAGGAGGGATTCCTTTCGCATATGGAGTTGCATCGTTGCCATGGCCAATGCCGTGGGTATGTCCTTTGTGGAGTCCTCAGGATGTGCTGCATGCTGGCTGTGACAAAATGTCAAGGTCGGCATCACAAGCAATTGGCCAATGTAAAAATGAAGTGTCCATGTGAGTTTTTCATTCGAGTTGCCAAGCCAGACATATGCAGCTATATGCAACTCCCTTGGGGTATGTGCTGAACCACTCTGTGGGAACCCGAAGCTTTGCGGAAGCGTGAAAATAGGCATTTTAAAATTTCTGCGTCCAGATTCATGTCAAAAACATCAAATCCGGTATACCTCTATCCGGATTCATCCATGGATCGTGTGCAATTTAATTTAAGCTCAAAGAATAAAATTGAAACCGGAATTCAAAATCAAAACCGTACCTTGTTCGATTTTGATCGAACGTGTGTTCCGCTCGTTGTCAGAGATCATCGCTTGAAGGAATCAAAGTCAGAACCCTCTAGATCGTCCACACACACTTCAAAAGCTTGCTTGGACGTCGACCTTTGCTATCCTAGTGTTAGCGCGAAGAACTGAAGGCACTTTTGACGTCTTCATGATCGCTGGAGATCATAACGATCAATTCTTGAACTTGGATCGAACCATTCTTGAACTTCCCTTCACTTTCTCTCTCCAGAACTTGAGAGAGAGGTGGACAAGTGAGAGAATTCGAGCAAGAGCCGAGCCCCTTAATTTTTGGGCCTTAAAATACTTAGGTTATCACTTCCATAAATTGCATTTAGGTCCTTATGGAAGTTAACCCTTCAAACATACATAAAACTTGACATAGATGTTGCAAATATTTTATCACATACCTGTAACATCAAGGCAATGTTACATGATAAAATCCGATCCATTATTCGACTCGCTCCTCCCATTAAATATTTAACGAACCTTGAATAAATAAATATCCGTTCATAAAACATTTTTTCTAGTATTCACTTAATAACTTATGAATACTTTGATTTAATAAATTTAATACTTATTATTCTGAACTCGAATAATATTGAATTTATTTATTTCCTGCGATCGTTTAATCTCAGACATATCCCGGCCTCGATTGTGGAGCCCACCACGTCCTAAGCTTCAAATTCTTTAGAATTGGTCAAACTTTTGAATATGTTTTGTGTGTGACCCTCCAGGACCTTATCTCGATATCATTGAGTGATACTCACAGACTAGGAGCAGAGTCTGAAAACTCATCAAGACCCCTAAGGAGATAAGGTATAATCATAGTAACGATAACCTTCTACGAACACACACTCTGTAATAATCTTGTTGTCTTGCGATATCTCATAAAGCAGAATGCACACTTTGTGTCATCATCCTTTCTTGCTTTATTATTTTATGACCTTACTGGATGGACTTATCTTTTTCTACCATGACCATTGATTTAATAAAGGCACTATTGTCCTGGTCAACCGGACCTGAAATATCTCCTCCTTTCGAAAGCGAAAAATTCGATCTTGATCATTTAATCAATGTCATACCACCAATGACGCACCCAACGCAAGCTACCTCACCATGACATAAATGTATTGGTTTTCATCTTGCATCAAAGTACACGATTAAATGATACACATGGATAATGACCTAAAGTTAAAAGACCAATACACATGCTCGCTGATAAGAACAACCAATCACACTCAAAACATGTGGTCTTTCTATTGGTGGACCAGTCATCATGATCTTATTTATTTGAGATCAACAAGTGCGAACTGCATGAGAAGAAGTCTCAATGCTTATGAGCCCCCAACATCTGATAGTCAGACATCATCCGTGTCTCTTCAGTATGATATATCTAGGACATAGGACATATATTTAAGATTATTGTTATAGTATCTCGAGTTTCTCATTATAGCCGAGAACTGCTATAACCTTTTGATACGACATGCAATCTAAGAACATTATCATACAAATAGCACATACATAAGAAATGCTAATATAAGAGAAACACTTGGATATATCAAACTGTATTTATGGTAATCAAAGTACATTCAGGAGTTGGGTCTAGGGCACCCACTTACAACACACCCCACCAAAAGGTGCATCACTGTGTTCCAAATACTTTTGCTATGGAGGAAGTGAAGATTGCTATTGTACGAGGATGATGGTGTGTGTGGGGGTGGGGGGGGGGGGGCGACGCGGACGACGACCTCCGATGGTTGCAGGGGTACCGGGTGGGGGGGGGGGTGATGCGGACGGCGGCCTCCGGTGGTGCCGACAGGCGCAGGGCGGGATGGATGAGTGCGGGCCAGCCATGGACGCACTTACGGGTCGGGGCCTTCGGGCTAGATGTTGGGCCTTTGTACTCTTAGCGGCTTTGGACCCACTGACCATGTAATGAGTTTCTCTCTACCCAGTAAGAAAAGAGGTGTTTCCCTTGTTTAATAATAAAAAAAGAGGCTTCAATCCCAACATTATAAAAACAACTAAAAGCAACAGACATGCATGTGTTGAAGCAAGTGCTTAGGCTAGTGGAAGATATTGAGGGTGCAGGCTGTGAAAAAGTTATTGGCGACAATGGAAAAAATTTCTTAGATGGGATGTTTACAGACTCAACCAGCTCTTTGATTTTTTCGGGTTGCTTTCATTTTACTTCACTGCTGTGGGGATGGGTCTGTCTTACAACAAATGGGAAAATATGGTAGTATTAACAATATTGAGGGGGTCCCTAGCTGCACCAACAGCTGAAAGACATTAGCCATACCGAAACAATGGAAGAAGCAGCAGTGAGCTTGCTGAGTTACCAGACCAGTCAGGAAAGGTTATACAACAGGTTTCCAATCCCGTTCCACCAGAAGAGGTATATTCCGATCTGAGTTCTAGTAAAGTCCAGTGGAATAAAAAACCGATGTCCTAGATTGACTTATGGAATGGATAAACAAGGGAACGTGGGAGAGGCAGAGATGAGAAATGAACTGAGTTTTCAATTAAAAGAAGTTTTAGTGATATTAAAGCTGCATTAAGTGTTTGCAAGCTGTCTAAAGGAGGGATTCCTTTCGCAAATGGAGTTGAATTGTTGCCACAGCCAATGCTGTGGGCATGTCCTTTGCGGAGTCCTCGGGATATACTGTTTGCTGGCAGTGGCAAGATTTCAAGGTTTGCGTCACAAGCAATTGATCAAGTTATGGCTCCTTTGTGTAATGCGAAAATGAAGAGTGTCCATGTGAGTTTTTCATTTGAGGAGTTGCCAAGCCAGACAATTGCAGCAGTTTCAACTGCCTTGGGGTTGGTGCTGAATTATTCATCAGAAATGGATCGTGATGATAGTTTGGAGTAGGCAAAAATGATTCTGCCTGCATAAGTTGGGGTCCGTAAGGAAGACATAAAGGATCAAGAACCGCCCCACCGAAAGGAGCATCACTGTGTTCCAAATATTATTGCTATGGAGGAAGTGGAGGCTGCTATTGTTGGATTGGTGTTGCCCGATCCGGTTGGGCCGAATACTTGTGGCCCGCAACTGTAGCACTTTTGACTTCCACCCGGCAGCCACTGTAGCGCTTTTGACAAAGCTGGCCGCCGTTCACTGTAGCGACGCGGACTCACTTTTCGAACAGTGATCGTCTTCTCCATTGTTTTATAACCCATTTTCGGGCTAGGGTTACTACTGAAAATCCTCTGTAATTTTGTGCTCCCGATATAGTGAATTCTGCCTCTCCCGTGGACGTAGGGATTTTTCCCGAACCACGTAAATCGTTGTGTCCTTATTTGCTTTCTTTCTTTCGTTTTCTCGTTTCTGTCGTTGTGTCTCCCGACGATTCCGCAACAGCTATTGCCATTGATGAGAAAAAGATAAAAACAACTGAAAGCAACAGACTCACATGCGCTTAAGCAAGTGTTCAGGTTCGTGGAAAAATTGAGGTTGCAGGCTGTGAAAAAGTTGCTCGCGGCAATTGCAAACAAGTTCTTAAATGGGATGCTTACAGACTCGGCCAACTCTTTGATTTTTTCCGAATGTTTTCATTCTACTTCACTACTGTGGGGATGAGGCTGACCTACAACAAATGAAAAAATATGGTAGTATTAGCAGTATCGAGGGAATGCACGGTGGCACCAGATTTCTGTTTTAATGGAAATCCTGATTTTGAAAACCAAGGAGATGTGGGTGGGTCTGGTGTGATGAGCATTGGGGTTCATGAATTGGAGGGGATGGGTAATAGTTGCCAGGGGCAGTATTGTAATTTCCTGTAGAAAGTAGGCTGGCGCAGTTGGTAGTGGCTGGGGTATTAAACACGGGGGTTTGCCTGTAGGGAAGGGGACTTGGATATTTTGGTTGGCTTTCATCACGGTTGATTGGGAGGTTTCGGCCTTGGCTTTGGGGAGTGTCTTCCTCGGGGAGCTTCTTCTTCTTCTTCATTTGCAATCTTTTGGACTGTTACTTTCCGCTGATATCAATATAGCGTTTATAGTTGATTCTTCTCTCTTCTCACATAAGCACCTTCAATCCTATTATTTAGTGCTTCCATTGAGTTGGTGAGGGAATTCGGTGTTGCTGTTTGATGACGTCCAGGATGGACTTGCGCGTTGCTTCAGTGGAGACTGTGAGTGCCTGATTGGAGCAGATGATGTAGATGCATGCCGCGGACACACTACAACAAAACGAAATATTGAGGACATATGACTAACATATCTTGGCAGTGCCATCAACCGTCGGCGTTCTTGTCAGAGGGAAAACGAAACTCCTGAGGCAGTAGCGGGAGCTACAGATGGCGATGCGGATACAAAGGCGTTTGCATGGTTTTCCCTACGTCCGACTGAGCAACCAACGCAAGCAGACGGCGACGACGTTAGTTTGCAAAGTCAGAGTTAGGGACCGTAGAGGCAGGGGAAGGAGCGGATGGATTCCCATTAGGAACGACCAAACGAGAATTCTTCTTTGCCTGAGGAGGGAGGCGAGGGTGCAGACGAGTTGTGGAACAAATGACACTCTGTCATGAAGCCAGCCAGCTGAGATGCCAACAATTGATGAAGAGGATTTTATTGCTTGGATAGTGAGTGCAGAAACATAATTTTTGATTCATAAAACACACAACAATTTGCAAGTGCCCATTGCGCAACTTTGTATGGAAGGGATCGTGCAACATTGGCTGTTCTCTCTGATGTCGCCATGCCCAAACCTGGTTTGGGAAGAACTGAAAGCAGAGCTCCTAGGTTGGTTGTTTTGGGACAGCTTTGGAAAGCGAATTGTTGAAACAGCTGAAAGACATTAGCCAGACCGGAAGAGTGGAAGGAGCAGCAGTGAGCTTGCGGAGTTACCAGACCGATCCGGAAAGGTTATGCAAGGAGCAGGTTGATTCCAATCCCGTTCCACCAGAAGAGGTATATTTCGATCTAAGTTCTAGTAAAGTCGAGTGAAATAAAGAAAACGATGTTCCTGGATTGACTTTTGGAACGGATAAACAAGGGAACGTGAGAAAGGAAGAGATAAGAAATGAACCGAGCTTTCAATTAAAAGAAGCTTCTAATGATATTAAAGTTGCATCAAGTGTTTAAAAGCTGTCCAAAGGAGGGATTCCTTTCACAAATGGAGTTGCACTGTTGCCAAAGCCAATGTTGTGGGCATGTCCTTTGCGGAGTCCTCAGGATGTATTGCACGTTGGCAGTGACAAAATGTCAAAGTCCGCGTCACAAGTAATTGACCAAGCTATGACTCCTTTGTGGAATGCAAAAATGAAGTGTCCATGTGAGTTTTTGGTTTGAGGAGCTGCCAAGGCAGACACAAGCAGCAGTTTCAACTCCCCTGGGGTCGGTGCTGAATTATTCGTTGGAAATAGGGTGTGATGATGGTTTGAAGTGGGCAAGAGTGATTCTGCTTACAGAAGCTGAGGCCCGTAAGGAAGGCATAAAGAATCAAGAACCACCCCACTAAAAGGAGCATCATCATGTTCCAAATAATACTGTTATGGAGTAAGTGAAGGTTTGAAGGTTATGGGTACAACGGAAGCGCTGGTAGTGGCATGTGTAACTCGGCTTCTTGTCGTAATTGATGATTAATCCGAGATGTACACGACGAGGAACGCCGTGCCCAACAGAATTGAATTAAAGATTAATTGACATGAGAACACCAGAACCAAATGTAGGATAATCACATAATGATTTATTATTAATTTAAGCAGTTGAAGAATTACATTGCGGTGTATTCTTTCTTCGTTGATGAATCTGACGCTGTGTCACAGAAATCAAGTGTAGTTTCCCTCCAGCAGTTATTTATTTATTATTGTAGATGGTGAATTCCCCTTACCTCAATGTGAGGTGGGGATACTCTTTTATAGATTAGTAAATCTAATTACAAGGAGGGTAAGTCCGATGTGGGACTCAGAAATACCCATTTAAACTTAAATGGGGTCCAACACTCCCCCTCAAGCTGGACATGCCCAGATTGGATAGAGTCCCACAAAGAAAAAAGATGACAAGACACAAGACCATCTCATACTCCCCCTCAAGCCGGGTCATGGAGGCTGTGAATACCCAGCCTGGTAGTGAGAGACTCAAGGCGAGCTCCTGGGAGACCTTTGGTGAAGAGATCGGCAAGCTGATCTGCCGTCGGGATATGGCCGAAACTGATATGGTGCTGCTCCAGATGGTGGCGGAGAAAGTGACAGTCCACCTCGATATGCTTTGTCTGTTCATGGAAGACGGGATTCGAGACAATCTTCGTGGCGGCCTGATTGTCACACCAGATATGAGCAGGAGTCGATGCTGGGAAACCAAGCTCATGGAGGAGATGACGAAGCCAGAGGATCTCAGTAGTGACTGTGGCCATGGCTCGATACTCGGCCTCGACACTCGATCGGGAGATGACAGTCTGCTTCTTGCTGCGCCAAGAGATGAGATTACCGGCGAAGAACACGGCGAAACCCGAAGTAGACTTGCGGGTAGCGAGGCAACTGGCATAGTCTGCATCACAGAAGGCCTCAACATTTATGTGAGCATGATGTGAGTACTGAAGGCCACGTGCATGGTCTTTCTTGATGTATTTGGCAATGCGGAGGACAACATCCCACTGAGATCTGGTGGGATGCTCCATGAACTGGATGACTTTGCCAACAGCACAGGCAATGTCGGGACGCGTCATGGTGAGGTAGTTGAGTTTACCGACCAGGCGTCGATAGCTCTCGGGATGAGGAAATTGTTCCGAGTCGGAATGAAGGGAGTGTTCCCCAGGCTCAAGGGGAGTGTCCACTGCCGTGGCTGTGCTCAACCCGACATCCTGCAAGATATCAAGAGCATACTTGCGCTGGCAGAGAGAGATAGTGTCCGCAGTCCGGGAGACCTCGATGCCAAGGAAGTAGGTGAGGGGACCAAAATCTTTGGTGTGAAAGTGCTGGTGAAGATGCGTCTTGAGGCTGGCGATGCCTCTGGAGTCGCTCCCTGTGATGATGATATCATCAACATAAACCACAAGCAAGATACAGTCGTGCGTCGTCGTACGGAAGAAGACTGTGTGATCTTTCATACTTCGAGAGAGGCCAAAGGCTGTGACGGCAGTGCTGAAGCGGCCAAACCATGCTCGAGGAGACTGCTTGAGGCCGTAGAGGGAGCGACGGAGACGACAGACATGGGAGTCGGCACCAGAGGCTGAAAAACCAGGAGAGAGGGCCGCCGGGAGAGAGGGCCGCCGGGAGATAAGGGCAGAGCCAGAGGGGGGGAAGAGAGGCGGGGCCGGACAGAACCGGGAATCCGCTAGGAGGGAGGGTCGGGATTAAGATCTCTTTGATACCATGTAGATGGTGAATTCCCCTTACCTCAATGTGAGGTGGGGATACTCTTTTATAGATTAGTAAATCTAATTACAAGGAGGGTAAGTCCGATGTGGGACTCAGAAATACCCATTTAAACTTAAATGGGGTCCAACAATTATTATTCTTTCTTGACATGCGCAAAACCATCAAATTAATTAAATATTATATCTTGAATAAATTGTTTAAAATTTATTCAAATAATATCTAATATATATTATTTCTCACAAGACCTTTAAACTTGGTCCGTCATTTCCCCCACAATATTTATCGGACCTTAAATAATGACTATTTATTTAATAAATAAATATCACTGCATTATTTGCTAATGAATAAATATTATATTCATTGAATATGAAATGAATATTTATTAAATATTCACAAATATTCTCTCGAATAATTAGTGACTTAATGTATGCGATCAAACAATCATGAATAATTATTAAACCACGTACGAAAATAATATTTATTCAACATGTTAAATAATAAATAATATTTAATATTTAACTGAGGTTATGGATACACTTAGTGTGTGACCCTCTAAGACTCTTTTTCAGTGGCATTAAGCGGAGTTTTCCAAAGTTCAAAGTTAGCGCCTAGCAATATGCCAAAACACCCATAGAGAAAGAAGTTAATGTCGCAATGATATACAACCTTATACGGATGTTTACTGGGCAATATGATCCCTTTATCATGATATCTCTAATTGAGAAGGTTGTATGCTGGTGTCATCAACCTATGTGTTCGATGTCTCTTTCTTTGACTTTTCGGAAATGAACCTACCCACTGACCACCATGACCATAGATTTATTCAGGTTGTTTCATTTCCATCAAATGGCCAATGACACATGCTGTCACGGTTTTTGTCAACATATCTTACTTCGCTGCGAGAATATGTCGTCACGGTTTTCGTCAATGCATCAAAGTATGCGACTTATAATATCCATTAATAATAATCTTAAAGTTTGAGAATCAATGCACACGTTCGCAGATAGGAACATCCAATGACACATAAATGTGGATTTTTTACTGGCAGGTCACATTCTCATAATCTCCTGCACTAGAAATTATCAAGGGCGTACACCATGTGCCTCAAAGTCCTATGAGTTACCAACCCTGATAGCCTATATCATTTGTATCCCGTCAAATGATGTCATCCGATTATAAAACATATATTTAAGAATATTGTCGCGACACTTTTGAGTTTTTATCACAACGGAGAACTGATGTGATCTTTTAGTGTGACGATTACTCTGAGAACTTTATCACATGCTACGTCCCACAGAAGAACAATCACGATGTTATAATCTGTTTATTAATATTCAAAACAATGAATATAGGTAATCATAAAGTACATAAAGGTTGGTTCTAGGGCACAAACTCCAACCTACTCTCCACTTGCATTAGAGCCAATAACTAACTACTTTCAGTCCGCTAGCTCTCACATGATACTCATGCTTTTGCTGAGATAAAGCTATAGTTATGGTGTCCACCAGATTTTCTTCTATGAAAACTCTTCTCACCGCAACTTCACCCCTCGGAGAAAAATCTCTCAAGAGGTAATACTTATGGAGTATGTGCTTTGTTCGTTGTGACATTGACTCCTTTGTGAGAGCCATCGCTGCAGTATTATCACAATATAATATGATAGAGTCTTTACTGCTATTTACCACATCAAGCTTTTGAACAAAGTTGCATATCCAAACAACTTCTTTGGGTGCATAAAAAATCGCTATATACTCTGATTTTGCTGTAGAATTGGCGACAACCGACACCTTTGAACTCTTCCAGCTCACATCTCCTCCATTGAGACTGAAAACATATCCTGACTGTGACTTCAGATCATTCTGATCTGTTTGAATGCTACCATCAATACAACCCCTAATGATTAGTTCCTCGTCCTCTCCATACTCTATCCTTAGTTCTTTTCATGTACTTAAGGATAACCTTAACAACAAACCAATGCTGTTCACTTGGATCAGCTTGATAACTATCTGCCATACTCAAGGGGTAGGCAACATCAAGCCTAATACATAACATGACATACATGATTGATCTCATCGCAAAAGCATATGAGATCTTACTTATTCTCTCTCTCCTCGTGTCTGAGAACACATTTTTTTGGAAAAATGTATACCATGTGACATTGGAACCAATCATCTCTTGGATTGTTTCATACTGAATCTATTTAGTATGTGCTTTGAACCAATCCTCACTTGTTTAACTAGTATTTAAACTGACTATGAGATTGATATTTCATTTTCAATAAGTAATATGTTATCGACATATACTACTAGGATAATGACTACACTCTCACTGAACTGCTTTAAACACATGGTTCACATTCATTCTTAATGTAACCAAATTCTTTTATAGCTTCATCGGACCGAATTTTCCATGATCTGGATGCTCGTTTTAATCCATAAATTGATTTCTCCAACTTGCAAACCTTTTTGGCATTACTTGGAGTCACAAACCCTTCTGTTTGTGTCATATAGACATCTTCTTGAAGGTTCCCATTAAGGAAAAATGTTTTGAAATCCATCTACCAAATTTCATAGTCATGACAAGGTGCTATAACAGTTAAAATTCTGATAGATTTAAACATGGAAACTGGAGAAAAGGTTTTGCCCTAGTCAATAGCTTGACGCTGTTTAAGCCCTTTAGCCACTAGTCGTGCTTTGTAGGTATTTACTTTACCTTTCATATCCAGTTTTCTCTTGAATACCATTTACACCCAACAAACTTTACATTAACTGGTGGATCGACTAGAACCCAAACTCAGTTCTGATACATGAAATCTATCTTAGAATTCATGGCTTCTTGCAATCTTGCTGCTTCTGGGCTCTCTACTACCTCTTTGTAGGAGAAAGGGTCATTATTCTTGTCAACCAATAAAGAGTCACCATCTTTGGTGACAAGAAAACCATATTTTTTTTGGGTTTCTTACCTCTGGTGCTCGTACGTAGTACTTGTGTTTCAGGAACAACTTCTTCTATAGGAACTTGTGAGATTTGTTCCTATACAAACTCTTGTGTATCTTGAGCATCAACTTCATTGAAGTCAATTTTTCTCCCACTATTTTTCTTGAGGATGTGTTCCCTTTCAAGAACGACGACCTGTCTTGCGATAGTTACTTTCTTGTCTGAGAGGTTATATAGATAGTTGTAACATCTCGGAATTTCTGTGTAATTTTTTTATTTATTTATATGGAATTATTTCGAGACCGCGAAATTCGACTGCACGTGATTCCGAGGTCCTGAGAACTCGAAACGGAATTTTGAACTTTTTTTTAAGGTACGTTCAGTAAACATGCGAGAAGAATTTTCTATCTTTTGAACCATCGTTCGAATCGAAAATCCGAGGGCACCGTTGAATTCAGAACGCCGGGATTCGCCTAGAAATGATTAACTTCTGCTGGCAAGGGCCGAGTGGAAAAGTTATTTTTAGGACTTTTTCGAGAAAAATAATAAAATAATTTAAGAGAATTATTTTATTTTCTTTCTCACTTTTGAGTGGCGGACGACGACACTGCGGGACGACGACATGGCGGCGACGATGCGCATCAATGAGACTCATTAATGGCTTGTTAAACTCGCAGCTTAACGACGCTTTAATGACGCGTAACACCGACGTAGTTTCTTGAATAAAACAGCGTGACGACGCTTTAAGGGCGCGTAATGACTCTGTTTCTTAAATAAAATAGCGTAACGACGCGACGTCGCATCATAATGGGAACGTTGTGACGTGCTCCTATTTATAGTTCGACGCGCTGGGGAAATATGAATTAAAAATTTGGAGGATTTTCTGACGAACCTCTAACGGACTTCCACCCCAACGAAGAACGAAGAACGCTAGCGAAACTTCATCTTCTTCATCACGCCTTTCGAAAATCGGGGCTGAGAAGCGACGCCGACGTCTTAACCCCTCGAGGACAAACACGCGACAACGAACTTCGAAGAGGTAGGGGTTTTTGAATTGTCGTTCTTCCCCGTCCTTTTCTAGAAACGACGAACGTGGGTCAACCCACGAATAGGTTGACCCGTGATTCGTGTGTTTATGCGGGAGGGTGTTTCATTCTCGGGGATTTCTTTTCGAGGGTTCAAATCTCGACATTTAACGATTGAACGGAGACTCCCCAAACCTCCCCCATCTTTAAACCTTCTAACACGGAGGGTGTGGGCCGACACGAACAAAGGCCCAAACCCCTCCGTTTGTGCGCACCTGGTGAACGATTTGTTTGAAGAGACGACAAGGCGACTTTGAAGGCTTCGCGGTAAAGAAGATGCTCCCCGAAGGCCGCGGGCGCAGGCGACACGAAGAATGGACCACCGAAGCTCGTTCGGTGGTCCGGCGAAATATCTGTCGTCGCACCGGGGCCGGCAGCGGCAACACGCGGTGGCGACAGCGGCACGTGTCAACTGTGTGCCAGACGGCAGGAGCGGGCTGCCGACCATGACGACGACTAGGTGGAGCGGCGCCCCCCGGTGGCGTGCCGGTGCGACGGAAGCCGCGATCGATCAGGCTGCGGCGCCAGCATGGTGCCGCGTTGACCGGGGTCAACTCGCGGACTGAGTCCGCGGGAGACGTGGAGGGTGGTCAGTTGTCACCGGCCGCGGGTGCGTGAAGGAGCGGCTCGCATCTTGCGGGGCGCGTGAAGGAGCGGCTCGCTTCTTGCGGGCCGCGCTCGAACAGGGAGGGACGCGGTGGACCCGCCGCTTCCCAGGCGCACCCCAACGGCCGCTAATGCGGCCCGTCTTCGGACCAGTGGGTCGCGCCCCCATCGGGCTGGGCCGGACTTGCATCTAGCGGGCTGGACCCGCGCCGCTTCTGGTTGGGCCGGACTAGACCGGGTCGTCGGGCGACCCGGCGGGCTGGACCTTCGGCCAAATCGGGCCGGGTCCAGCAAGGCCTGTTGGGCCTAACCCACTGGCCAGGCCGAACCAGACCGACCACGACCCATACCAGGTCAGGTCAAGTCCGTCTAAATGAACCGGGGTATGTGGAACCCCCGGGTCGGGTTGGTTGGGTCGGTCCGACCGGGCCCCGTCGCAACCGGCCCCCTGGTTACTAAAACTGTCGGACCGAGCCCCGCCGCAATCGGTCCCCTGGTTACTAAAACGCTCGTATCTTGCAAACCGCGCGTCCAATTGACGGGTTGTTTGCGGCGTTGGGACCCTCTCGAGGAGGCAAATCTTTTAGCATGCTTTGTGGTGACTTTCATGGACGTTGAGATGCGACAAATGGCTTGAAGAGCGGTTCTCCCAAGCGCGCTACGTACGGAACCCTGCGGTTGGTTGAGACCTGAAGACTACTCGACGACGGCCCAGTGGGAAGCGGCTTTGTGTGACCCGACAGATCCACAGTACTTGACATGAGGAGTACTTCAGTTCGGCCAATGTGGGAAGCGGCTCTGTGCGACCTGGCATACCCACGGTGGGGAGCGACTCTCTTTGACCCAGCATATCTACGGTACTAATCAGGGATGAGTACCGTTAGTGGGAAGCGACTCCGTGTGACCCGACAGACCCACTGTTCTCGATAGAGGAGGAGTTTCCAGCGGCCGAGGAGTTCGATGTTTGTGACTGACGATGCTACTGTTACTACCCTAAAATATAGCTGGTGTGAGCTGCGTTGTGTTTCGTGCATTACTTTGAGGAATTGCTGTGTGGTCTTTCTTTTTTGTTTTGGGGTCCTTACTGAGTACCGTGTTACTCACCCCTACACGGGCTTCGCCCACACTTGTTGTGTCTGGTGCAGGCGATCGACGTTTTGACAGGGTTGCTCAGGGAGACGGGACTGACGGACGATTCGACGGTGGACTTGGTGGCCTAGGACCAGGCGGGACCCAATGGGACCGGGCAGACAGGACATATTACTTCAGCTTCCAGCAGCTTTACTACTCTCGTGATGAGGTGGGGTTTACTGCAGATGGCCATTAGAGTTTCCTTTTTGTGCTTGCCGTTTTCAGTTTCTTGTTTGGTTTGTATTCTGGCCCACTTACTTTCAGTTGTACTTGCACTCAGCTTTGTTTAGTGGTACTTGTTCCCCTTTTTTAGTGTGTTGGGATGTGGTTGGGTGTGTGTGCGTGTGCGTACAGGTACTTAGGCAAATGCCTCCCACTTTCAGGTTGACGCCTTCGGCGCTAGTCGCCAGCCCCTGGCCTTCGGGAGGCGGGATTGGGGTAGTCATGGCACGGGCCCTGGGGGACGGATCACGACAAAGTGGTATCAAAGGGCGGTCGGTTCCCCCTCAAAGATCGGGAGTCTGATGCTTTGTTTTGGGGCAACAATGTTAAGTGTTGCGAGTTTGACTTTCAGATTCGGGGAGTCCAGTGTTGGTGCGGCGACCGACGTATCCATACACCAGGACCTTGAATTTCTTTTTCGGCTCAATACATGAAAACACTGGTTGCATAAGTGTCACCTTATTTTTGAATAAGAGTTAGCTCACCAGGTATAACCTTCTAACCGTGGTACATCTTGATCTATCTCAGGATGCCTCCACGTGGACGATCACCCAGGATCTCGATACGAGGTCGTGAGCACAACCCGCTTAGCGACGAGGCGTCCGTTCGGGGACCAGTTCTAGAGATGGCCCCACCAGGTGATGCACCGGTTTTACCACCATTCAATGGTCAACATCTACTGCCGGCGGTTCCGACAGAGGATGTTTGTAGGCTCAGTGCCCTACATGAGTTTCAGAGACAGAGACCTCCTAGGTTCAGGGGAGAGACGGATCCTCAGGTCGTTGAGGACTGACTGGAGGCTGTGATGCAGGTGTTCCGCTTAGTGAGGACACCGCCTGACCAGATGGCGATCTTGGCGGTGAGCCTTCTGCGAGGCTCGACAGGGAGATGGTGGAGCTTGACCATCCAGACTCACGACGAGGCGACCCTCGCTTGAGTTGACTTCGAGAGGCTTTTCCGGGTGGAGTTTTTCCCTGCGACGTTGCACTCTGTGCGCATTTAGGAGCTGCTTTACCTACAGCAGGGCAACATGACACTGACCGAGTACTCAGCGAGGTTCACAGAGCTTTTCCGCTACTCTACATACGTAGTGCGAGACCCTTTCTTCAGGGCTCGAGCCTTCGAACATGGACTCGGGCGGGAGATCCAGGCATCAGTGTTGTCTCTCAGCATCCCTACCCAGGTCGGAGTGCTGGAGCGAGCCTTTCTTGTGGAGAGCTTCTTGGCGGAGTAGGCGCCGACAGCTAGAGCCGCCAGCAAACCCCAGGCGGCAGAGTCTTCGGCGGGTAGCAGACAACAGAAGCGTGGGCCCAAGCGGGCCAGGTCTTTCAGAGGACGACCCCAGGACTCAGGGTCGGTGGTGCGGGGCTCCTAGTTCGGAGGGAGTCGGCAAGGAGCCAGACAGTGCTACGCGTGCGGCGGACAAGGACACATGGCACGTGACTGCTCGACCCGCCGTACAGATGACCGACAAACGGTCGAGGGGCCGCCGAGGCAACAACAACGGCTCGAGCGAGGAGGTGGGCAGAGCGGCAGACCTAGCAGGAGAGCTGGCCGAGCGGCAGGCGGTGGGCGACAGTTTGAGATGTTACCGCCACCACCCCAACCTCAGGGAGCAGACAGACAAGGGTGTGCTTAGCTCCAGGCAGCAGCAGCTTACGACCACGGTGCTCCAGAGATGATCCGAGCTACGATTCGTGTCTTCTCCACCCTAGCTGTAGTACATATAGACACAGGTGCTAGTCACTCCTTTACCACGACTCTCGTTCGAAGCTCGGAGATTCCGGTGGAGCTGTTGGCTCGATCTTTACGGCTAGAGACTCCTACGGGAGATGATTTGACAATTACACACTGGTGCCGGCAGTGTGAGTTTACTCTAGGAGGCGAGAGCTTCGGTTGAGATCTCCTAGTAGCAACGTCGAGGCCTTACGATGTCATCTTGGGTATGGACTGGTTATCCACAGTCCATGCTCAGATCGATTGTTTTAGGCGTACGGTGCGGTATGCCCGCACAGATGGGACCAAATTTTCCTTCACCAGCGAAAAGGAAACCCTTGCAGCGCAGGACAGACTCTCTCGGAGGAGGGTGCAACCGATCACTCACCAGTTGGCTAGCCTCACCCTCGGTGCAGTGGATGAGAGGAGTCCAAGTTTTCCTGTAGTGGTAAACGAGTACGAGGATGTTTTTCCTGACGAGGTTCCAGGACTACCTCCTCGTAGAGAGGTAGACTTCTGTATCGACCTGTACCCCGGGATGACACCGATATCCACACCGGCATATTGAATGGCTCCCGTAGAGCTTTGCGAGCTGAGGGTACAGCTGGAGGACTTGAAGGTAAGGGGTTTGTAAGACCCAGCGTTTCACCATGGGCTGCCCCGGTGCTTTTTGCCAAGAAGGCAGATGGGAGTTTGAGGTTGTGCGTGGACTTCCGGCGCCTGAACCATGCGACTGTGAAGAACAAGTACCCACTACCGAGAATTGATAACCTCTTCGACCAACTGAAGGAATCGAAGTGGTTCTCAAAGATAGACCTCAGATCAGGCTACCACCAGCTTCGGGTACGGGATGAGGATGTACTGAAGGCGACCTTTAGGTGCCGTTACGGCCACTATGAGATTCCTGGTGATGCCTTTCGGTGTGACAAATGCCCCAGCAGTGTTCTGGGCCTCATGAACAGGATCTTCCAGCCCGACCCTGACCGATTCGTCGTGGTCTTCGTCGATGACATCTTGGTGTATTCAGCGTCGGAGGAGCAACACGCTACACACCTGCGGATAGTATTGGATACACTCTGAGAGCACCAGCTTTATGGTAATCTCTCGAAGTGTCAATTCTGGATACGGGAGGTCCACTTTCTGGGACACGTCATCTCAGAGGCTGGAGTTGCAGTAAATCCGACGAAGATAGAGGCGGTGCTTGCTTGGGAGCCGCCCAGGCGCGTGACTGAGGTGCGGAGCTTCTTGGGGCTGGCTGGTTACTATCGGAGGTTCGTGCCCTGACTTCTCCAGAGTAGCAGCACCCTTGTCAGCTTTGACACGGAAGGGACAACCCTTCGTGTGGACAGAGAAATGCCAGCAGAGTTTCTAGGAGCTGAGGCGGAGAGTGACTAGTGCCCCCATCTTGAGACTACCCGAGGAGGGCGTGGGGTATGTAGTTTACTACGACGCATCAGGAACCAGACTAGGTTGTGTCCTGATGCAGGAGCGAGCGACGATTGCCTACGGCTCACGACAGTTGAGCCACCATGAGCAGAACTACGCGACCCACGACCTAGAGTTAGCAGCAATGGTCCTTGCCTTGAAGACATGGCGACACTACTTGATGGGTGAGCGGTTCACCGTTTACTCCGACCACAAGAGTCTCAGGTATATTTTCGATAGGTGGGGAGCACATCATCCTTTTCAGAGGGCACACCTTAGTACCAGTGGCGTTGCGGGAAGAGGTGTTGAGAGAGTTCCATACTTCCCCTCTGGAGGTACATCTTGGAGTGGCAAAGATGTACCAGGACCTCCGGTATCAGTACTGGTGGCCAGGGATGAAGAAAGCAGTGGCTGAGTTCGTTTTACGATGCCTCACTTGTCAGCAAGTGAAGGTCGAGCACCAGGTTCCGACATGCTTGACTCAACCATTCGAGGTACCAGAGTGGAAATGAGACGATATCTCGATGGACTTCGTGACGGGGTTACCACGTACGTCTAGAGGTCATGACTCTGTTTGGGTGATCGTTGACCGACTCACCAAGTCGGCTCATTTCCTACCCATCCGGGAGCAGGGAATGATAGAGGGCTTGGGATGCCTCTACGTCCAGGAGATAGTGTGGCTTCACGGGGTGCCTTCGACGATCGTCTCAGATCGCAACGGTTGTGGAAAGGATTACAAGAGGCGTTCGGGACGCAGCTGCGTTTGAACACAGCTTTTCATCCCCAGTCGGATGGTCAGACAGAGTGGACCATACAGACCTTGGAGGACATGCTTCGTGCTTGCGTCCTTGACTTTGGTCATAGTTGGAAGGACCACCTGCCACTGATGGAGTTTGCATACAATAATAGCTATCACTCCACCATTGACATGACACCGTTTGAGGCCTTGTACGGGCGGCCTTGCAGATCACCCATATGCTGGACACACCCAGGGGAGTCGGCACTCATGGGTCCAGAGTTGGTACTGGCTGCCACCGAGATGGTGCAGATCATCCAGGAGCGGATGAGGACTGCACAAAGCAGACATAAATCTTATGCCGACAGGAGACGGAGACCCTTGGAGTTTGATGAGGGAGATCATGTGTTCATTCGGGTCTCACCCTGACGAGGATTGGGGAAATTTGGCCGGGGCGGTAAGCTATCTCCGAGGTTCATCGGTCCTTTTCAGATCCTGAGCAGAGTTGGCGAGGTGGCGTACCGCCTAGCTCTTCCCCCATAGATGCACTGGGTGCATGTTGTTTTCCATGTGTCGCAGTTGAGGAGGTACGTGCATGATCCATCGCACGTCATCGACTGGGGCGAGCTGGACATTGACGATGGGACGATGTTTGCGGAGTTCCCAGTGGAGATAGAGGATCGACATGAGGGGTCCTATGCGGACAGTCGATTCTTCTAGTGCACGTTTGATGGCAGCACGAGAATCTGTAGGAGATCACATGAGAGCGGGAGACTCACATTCGTGCTCAGTACCCTCATCTTTTTGTTTAGTTGTTTTGGCTTTCGGGGACGTAAATCCCTAAAGTGGGGAGAATGTAATGTCTCAGAATTTCAGTATAATTTTTATTTATTTATATGGAATTATTTCGAGACCGTGAAATTCGACGGCACGTGATTCCGAGGTTTTGAGAGTCCGAAACGGAATATTGAACTTTTTTTAAGGTACATTCATTAAACACGCGAGCGAGATTTTCTATCTTTTGAACCGTCGCTCGGATAAAAAATCCGAGGGCACCGTTGAATTTAGAACGTCGGGATTCGCCTAGAAATGACTTAACTTCGGCCGGCAAGGGTCGAGCAGAAAAGTTATTTTTCGGACTTTTTCGAGAAAAATAATAAAATAATTTAATAGAATTATTTTATTTTCATTCTCACTTTTGAGTGGCGGACGACGACGCTGCAGGGCGGCGACAGGTCGACGACGATGTGCATCAATGAGGCTCATTAATGGTTTGCTAAAGTCGCAGCATAACGACGCTTTAATGACGCGTAACAACGACGCTGTTTTTTAAATAAAACAGCGTAACGACGGGACGTCGCATCATAATGGGAACACTGCGACTTGCTCCTATTTATAGTTCGACGCGCTGGAGAAATATGGATTAAAAATTTGAAGGATTCTCTGGCGAAGCTCTGACGGAATTCCACCCCAGTGAAGAACGAAAAACGCTGGTGGAACTTCATCTTCTTCATCACGCCTTTCGAAGATCGGAACTGAGAAGCGACGCCGACGTCTTAACCCCTCGAGGACGAACATGCGGCAACGAACTTCGAAGTAGGGTTTTTTGAATTGTTGGTCTTCTTCGTCCTTTTTTAGAAACGACAAACACAGGTCAACCCACGAACAGGTTGACCTGTGATTTGCGCGTTTATGCGGGAGAGTTTCATTCTCGGGGATTTATTTTCGGGGTTCAAATCTTGGCATATAACGATTGAACGAAGACTCCCCAAACCTCCCCCATCTTTAAACCTTCTAATGCGGAGGATGCAGGCCGACACGAACAAAGGCCCGGACCCCTCCGTTTGTGCGCACCTGGTGAACGATTTGTTTGAAGCGACGACAAGGCCGCTTTGAAGGCTTCGCGGTAAAGGGGATGCTCCCCGAAGGTCGTGGGCGCAGGCGACACGAAGAACGGACCACCAGAGCTCGTCTGGTGGTTTGCTGAAGGATCTGTTGGCGCACTGGTGCCGGAAGCGGCAGCACGCGGCGGCGGCAGCGGCACGCGCCAATGTGTCGGACGGCAAGAGCAGGTCCCTGGCCTTATCGGCGGGTAGGTGGAGCGGCGTGCCCCGGCGGCGCGCCGGTGTGACGGAAGCCGTGACTGATCGGGCCGTGGTGCTGGAGACCCGCGACGCCAGCATGGCGCCGCTTTGACCGGGGTCAACCCGCGGACTGACTCCGCGGGTGACGTGGAGGGATGTTCTTCGTCACCAGCCGCGGGCGCGTGTAGGAGCGGCCTGCTCCTTGCGGGCCACGCGGTGGTTCACCGCGTCCCAAGCACACCCCACCGGCCGCTAACGTGGCCGGTCTTCGGACCAGCGGGCCGCGCCC
The DNA here is from genome assembly GCA_963277665.1 of Viscum album. Lineage (NCBI taxonomy): Eukaryota > Viridiplantae > Streptophyta > Magnoliopsida > Santalales > Viscaceae > Viscum > Viscum album. Next base: position 1,282,225,369 of record OY728151.1, read on the forward strand.
CCTAGCGGGCCGCACCTCCATCGGGCCAGGACGAACCCGTGCCCAACGGGCCAGACCCGCGCCGGCGGGCTGGACCTGCGCCCCTTCGGGTTGGGCCGGACTAGACCGGGTTGCCGGGCGACCTGACGGGCTGGACCCTCGGCCAAATCGGGTCTGGTCTAGCAAGGCCTGTTGGGCCTGGCCCACTGGCCAGGCCGAACCAGACCGACCACGACCCATACTAGGTCAGGTCGAGTCCGTCTAAATGCGCTGGGGTATGTGGAACCCCCGAGCCGGGTTGGTTGGGTCAGATCGGGCCCCGTCGCTACCGGTCCCCTGGTTACTAAAACGTCTGTATCTTGCAAACCGCACATCCGAATGACGGGCCGTTTGCGGCCTTGGGATCCTCTCGAGGAGGCGAATCTTTTGACATGCTTTGTGGTGACTTTCATGGACGTCGAGATGCGACAATTGGCTTGAGGAGCGGTTTTCCAAAGCGCGTTACGTACGGAACCCTGCGGTTGGCTGAGACCTGAAGACTGCTCGACGACGACCTAGTGGGAAGCGGCTCTGTGTGACTCGGCAGACCCACGGTGGGGAGCGGCTCTGTGTGACCCGACAGACCCACGGTACTCGACAGCAGTAGCTCAGCTCGGCCAAGGTGGGAAGCGGTTCTGTGTGACCCGACAGACCCACGGTGGGGAGCGGGTTTGTGTGACCCAGCATACCCACGGTACTAATCAGTGATGAGTACCACATCGGTCCAAGGTTAGTGGGAAACGACTCTGTGTGACCCGGCAGACCCGCTGTACGCGATAGAGGGGTTCTCCAGCGGCCGAGGAGTTCGACGTTTGTGACTGACGATGCTACTGTTACTACTCTAGAATATACCTGGTGTGAGTTGTTTTGTGTTTCGTGCTTTCCTTTGAGGAATTGCTGTGTGGTCTTTCTTTTTTGTTTTGGGGTCCCTACTGAGTACTGTGTTACTCACCCCTGCACGGGCTTCGCCCACACGTGTTGTGTCTGGTGCAGATGACCGACGTTTCGACAGGGGTGCTCAGGGAGACGGGACTGACGTACGATTCGACGGTGGACTTGGTGGCCTAGGACCAAGCGGAGCCCAGTAGGACCGGGCAGACATAACATACTACTTCAGCTTCCAGCAGCTTCACTACTCTCGTGATGTGGTGGGGTTTACTGCAGATGGCTATCAGAGTTTCCTTTTTGTACTTGCTGTTTTCAGTTCCTTGTTGGGTTTGTATTCTGGCCCACTTACTTTCAGTTGTACTTGCACTCAACTTTGTTTAGTGGTACTTGTTTCCCCTTTTTTAGTGTGTTGGGATGTGGTTGGGTGTGTGTGCGTGTGCGTACAAGTACTTACGCAAATGCCTCCCACTTTCATGTTGACGCCTTCGACGCTAGTCGCCAGCCCTTGACCTTCGGGAGGTGGGCTTAGGGTAGTCACTGCACGGGCCCCGGGGGACGGGTCGTGACAATAGTATCCCTTTGTTTCCTTGGGATACCCTATAGACACGTTGTGCCTCAGAGTGCTAGTTTGTTGCCTGAGATGACCTTAACAAACGCCTTGCATCCCCATACACGAGTTCGTGAAAATACAGATTTCTTTCCATACATCAACTCATATGGTATTCCGTTTGCCTTCTTAGTTGGTACTCGGTTTAAAATGTGTGCTGCAACATGTAATGCACATTCCTGTCGAGCAAGGTACGACTCTTTTCTCTAGAACCATTCCACTGTGGTGTGTAAGGCGGAATGAGTTGAGATAAAATCCCAAACTCTCGTAGAAAGATGATGAACTCTTGGCACCACCTCGATTGGATTGAAGCTTCTTTATCTTTCTAGTAAGTTGATTCTCTACTTCATTCTTGAACTCTTTGAATTTCTCAAAGGACTTAAACTTATATCTCATCAAATAAACATTACCACATCTACTCAAGTCATCAGTAAAAGTTATGAAGAATATTCACTTTCAGCCTCTACTGGAAAATGTCCACACATATCCGTGTGTATTAATCTCAGAAGCTTTGTGGCTCTTTCATCATGTCCGTCGAATGGTTGTTTGATCATTTTGCTTTGTAAACAAGCATGACATCTTTCAAGTGGTTTTAGTTCAAAGGAGTCCAAATAACCATCTTGATAGAGCTTTGTCAAACGCTTCTCGTTTACGTGACCAAGTGGGTGATGCCATAACTACTGTTAAATGAGTCCTGCCAACATGATTCGTTTTCAATTGCCAATATTTGGTTTTCGTAAATTAATAAATAACCATTGTTATTTAGTTGCGCCATACTGTAACAAATGTTATCTTTATAAAAGAGGTGTTCTTTATTTCCAAATTTGTTGGTAATAGAAGATGGTAGTCTCCGATAGCCAAAACAACAAGTTGTGCTCCATTGGCTGCTCGAAGATCCACCTCTCTGACAATCTTTTGGAAACTACTTGGTTCTTGCATTTGGATGCAGATGTGAGCACCATTGACTGTATCTAATACCCAATGTGTAGATGTAGAAAGATTACGCCCGATAACCAATGCACTTTTAGCTTCTGGTGCAGTTCTTTTTTCAGTGGCCTAGCTTGCCACATGCAAAACATACTACTTTTCTTTTACCTATCTTTGAATCTTCTTCTTATTGGAAGGACGGTGCTCGGGAGCTTTAGACTTGGAATAAGTCTTGGGTCCCTTTGCCTCATTATTCATTTTCTTATTCACCATCAAGATTGTGGGTTTTTTACACCCCATGTCCTTGTCAACTTGGCGAATGAGATTAAAAAGTTCCGAAAGTGACTTCTCGCTATTGCTCACGTTGTAATTCACAATTAAACTGGAGAATGATTTAGGCAGTGTGAAAAGGATGAGATTTGTGCGTAGCTCATCAGAAAATTTTATGCTCAAGATGTCTAAACACTCTATGTAGCTAATCATCTTGACTATATGAGGCTCAACAGGTGCAGACTCTCTAAGCTTGCACGTGAACAGTGCTTTGGACATCTCATATCTCTCTTGTCCCGTCTTCTCTTGATAGATATCACGAAAGTGAGACATCATGATATACACATCCATATCCTAATGTTGTTTTCGAAGCTCATTTGACATGGACGATAGCATGAAACATTGAACATTTGTGGTATTATCCAAATGTTTCTCGCAAAAAGATAATTCTTTCTCACTAGCCTCTTGGCTTGACGCTTTAGGAATGGGGTTTCCAGCACATAATTTCCTTTGATGGTGTAGAATAATGCGTACGCGCCTTTGTCATTCTTAGAAATTAGTGCCGGTGAGAAGGTTATCCTTCTCAAGTATGGATCGTAGTGATATAGTTGAAGTCATGTGGGTTGCTGTTTCTACAATTAAGAATAACAGAATTTAGTACTTTATCTGATTAATAAGATTGGATAATAAATATTAAATTTATGAATGTCCCACTATTTTATTGAAACCTAAAAGCCCTCATCATTAGTTTCAAAATATCATGTTGCATGGATATTTTAATTCCAAAGACCCATATTCCCTTTCTCATAACGTAGTCTTTGGCCTGACAAGTTAATGCAGTTGGCAAAATTATGTCTAACCATGTCTTAGATAAAGTTTATGCATAATCTAATTTATTTTAGTTTGATCTTGCATGTTTGTTTAATTCATTAATTTATGTGATTGCAATGAAAACATCCATAATGAAACTTATCATGCAACTTGACAGAAATAAAATAAGAGTGGTATGATCATGAGCCTTTCCTAATGGTTAATTTATCTAATGGATGATAAAACGTCGACTTAGGGGGAAAACACCTTGAGCCATGACTTGGTTCATGTTGCGGCTTTCCACCTGCCCTCCCATGTATCACTTGGATTTGTTTCACCTCGACTCCAAACTTGAACCGCCTCCACTCATCTGAGAGCTCTACTCATTCCATAAGCTTCTACCCACACACAAGTGAGGGGAACTAAAGGATTGGTTTGAGAGGTTTACATAAAACAAACTGTGGGCATACAGACCCTTATATAGTGAGAGGTGGTACGCGCATACCTTCAATTTAATTTAATAATAACAATAAATTAAAAGGAAATCAATCACATATAAAGGTTTGATCTATGCTCATGATCATCCACATACATGCAACGAATTACAATTTAATAAAATAACATTCAATCCAAATCATTCTTATTTAAGATAAATCGCGTCCAAATCAATGACACACGAACACATGCTATTTACATAGCATGTTATGTCTTAATGCTTGTAGAGTAATCGCTGCATTACGACTTATACACAAAATGTAGCTCAGAATATTACACAAAAATTAATTAGATATTTAATATATAAAAAACCCATCACATGGCGTGTACGAGTCAAATAAATGACACAACACATTTTGATAAGATTTAAGCTGTATAATAAATTAATTTTAAATTATGCGTAATCAGGTAATATACACGGCGTGTACTATCAAACTATTCGTCGTGTACAGTTATTCATCGTCTATCTGCGACACACGCCTAGGGACTGAGCGTGTCGTCCTGCCATGCACATTAATGGATTACATGATGTGTACCTGGCCTACACGTCGTGTGGTCTCTGAGTTACATGGTTACCAGTTACACGTGTCGTATAATAAACACACGACTTGTCTTTGACTAATGGAATACATGTTGTGCACGCAAGTTACACACTGTTTAGTTCGGCTAACTATGCATCGGGTTGGACCGGTCAACACTCAGTGTGTATTAATTATACACCGTTTAGTTCGGCTAATCGTGCGTCGGGATGGACCGGTCAACACACAATGTGTATTAATTACACACCGTGTGAAATAAATGCACGACGCTCAAAATTAATTCGTGAGGCATCCTGGTGCAGTAAACACGGGTACACGATGTGTACCTACAGGCTGCACGCCGTGTATTCTTGTGATATCCGGTCAGAATCTTTGCCACCTTCGGATGAGTTCTTCGAATGTTCTTCATTCATAATTAATTCAATTTTGATTATATTTGTGAGAATCAAGAAGAAGCGGAGATCTTGCGATTTTGATTTAAAGAATGATTAAATCGGAATTGAAAACTAACAATAAATTTCGTAAATCAATTAAGGATCTTTAAATAATTATAAATTATTATGCGACCGTTCTGATACCACTTGAAGGTTCCGGGCACAACGGAAACGTTAGTTGAGGCATGCCCAACTCAACTTTTTAATCCGAGATGTACACAACGAAGAACGTCTTGACCAACAAAATTGAATGAAAGATTAATCGATATGAGAACACCAAAACCAAACACAGGATCATCACATAATGATTTATAATTAATTTAAGTAGTCGAAAAATTACCTTGTAATTAATTCTTTTTTATTGGAAGGGAAATCCCCAGGTGTGGCCTTTTCGAATCCTCCACACATGGAACCCCCCTCCCCACGAAGAGGTCACTCCAGAGAGAGCCCCAGTCGGGAAAGAGTTGTTGCCAATCGAGATGGCATAGCGTCCCGGAGGGTGACATCCCGATTGATGATGATTCGACACAACAATCTGTCAGCACAGGTGAGTTGCGCCTCATTTTGCCCACCTAATCAGGGACCGGGTGCCCCGGCAAGACGAGTGGATCCGGGGGAAGGAGAAATTCGCACAAGAGCGGGCTCCCAAAAATTGAACCCTGCACCTCCCAAAGAACAACGTTTGTTGTACCACTCTTCGGAACCACTGCACCACCGCCGAAGCGGAAACTTGAGATTAATTCTTTCTTCGTTGATGAATTTGATGTTTCTATATCGCACCGTCGTTGCGTCACAGGAATATGTGTAGAATCTCCCCAGTGGTGATCTGTATGTGCACCACGGACCTCTGAGTGACCTTGTAAGAATCTCATGAGTTCTAGCGCTGAAGATCCTAACACGCCGTTTGTTAATGATTGCCACAAGAATCACTTTAAAGGACTCTTTGATATTTCTTGAATCGAGAGGGGTGATGGAGGAGGATCAGGTTGCATTCTGGTGTCATCAATTTATGTGCTCGATGTCTCTTATTTGACTTTCTGAAAACGAACCTATCCACATAACATAATGACCATGGATTTATTTTGGCCGTTTCATTTTCATCAAAGGGTATTAGATATCAACTTCTTTTAAAGGACAGAAGGGACGAATTCTTTCTCGCATTATTCATTAATGCGATGTTACTCGTGATGCACCCAACGTATCGTACGTCAAAGTACGTGACTTATAATATCTATTAATAATAATTTTAAAGTCTTAACGATTAATACAAACGTCCACAGATAAGAACATCTAACGACACATATAAATGTGGATTTCTAACCAGTGGATTGCTTTCTCATAATCTCCAGTACTAGAAATTACCAAGGGTGTACATCATGAGAAAGTGTCTCAAAGTCCTATAAGTCTCCACCCTTGATAGCCTATATCATTTGTGTCCTATCAAATGATATCATCCGGCTATATAATATATAATTAAGAATATTGTCGTGACACTTCCGAATTCTCATCATAGCGGAGAACTGCTATGACCTTTTAGTGCGACAGTTACTCTTAGGACATTATCACATAATACGTCACATAGAAGAACAATCTTGATGTGTTAATATGTTTATTAATATTCTAAACAATGAATACAAATAATCATAAAGTACATAGAAGTTGGTTCTAGGGCACCAACTCCAGCAAAGGGTGTTATTGCCATCGATGGGAAAAAGATAAAAACAACTGAAGGCAACAAATTCACATGTGTTTTTTTAAGTGTTCAAGCTAGTGGAAAAATTGAGGTTGCAGGCTGTGAAAAAGTTGCTGGTGACAATGGCAAACAGGTTCTTAGACGAGATTTTTACATACTCGCCAGCTCTTTGATTTTTTCTGGATGATTTCATTCCATTTCACTACTGTGGGGATTGGGCTGACCTACAACAAACGGAAAAATATGGTAGTATTGGCTGTATTGAGGGAATGCACAGCTGCACCAAATTCTTGTTTTAATGGCAATCCTGGTTCTGAAAACCAAGGAGATGTAGGTTGGCCTGGTATGATGGGCATCAGGGTTCATGAATCGGATGACATGTATGACCGTCCCATTCTGCCTATGATTGGAGTTCCATGTTAACAGCTGGAAATACAATGCCATTCCAAGCTTGCAACTAGACACTGCCAGAAATCCCGGAAGGCTCTCTGATGACAATGGGGATGTTGCTACTGCTCTAAACATGCCACCCAATGCGGACTCCCCCTTGTTGTGCCTTAGTGCAGACCCAAAAAATGGAATATCTGGTTGAAATTTATGTCTATCAACCAGTGCAGATACGGATTGTTCAATTAGAGAAGGATGATGATGTTGTTGTTCAAGCTCAAGCCATTGCACCACTCAAGATGTTGCCACAATTTACATTCTCTGCTGTTAATGCTCTCAATAATTTTCTCAGTGAACCCAAGGCTTTTTGGAGGGTTTGTATTGACGCAACATTGGCTTGGGCAGACACTGCATCTGAGAAAACTGATTGGAAAGAGTATTTTGTTCTCGAGGCTATTCCACATGTTATCGCTATGAGTTTAGGTGTTTCGGAACGTGTTTCTGCACTTATCAAGCAGTTCCGAAATCTCAAAATTGGTTGGCAAGTTCAGACCGTGGCTAGCAAGGTACTCCTTAGTCTGGAGTTTCATTGGAGAGGGGGCATTAATGCTGCTTTATTCTTGTTGATCTTGTGGGAAATTTGTCAAGCTGGTGAAGAGACGGGGTTGGACTGTGCAAACTTCCAGAAATTCATCTAGTTTTTCACCTTGAGGACAAGGAAGGTTTTCAAGAGGGCAGAAATGATGGAATATGGGTAGTGGGCTGTTTGAGTGGGGGGGTGGGGGGGATGGACAATAGCTGCCTGGGGCAGTATTGTAATTTTCCTGTAGAAAGTAGGTTGGGGCAGTTGGTAGTGGCTGGGGTATAAAATACGGGGGTTTGCCTCTAGGGAAGGGGACTTGGATATTTTGGTTGGCTTTCAGCTTGTTGGCTGATTAGGTGGTTTTGGCCTTGGCTTCGGGGAGCATCTTCCTCGGAGAGCTTCTTCTTCTTCCTTACTATTTTCTGCTAATATCAATATAGTGTTAACAATTGATTCTTCGGGATCGTATCTCATATATTCATCTATAAATAAACTAACCGGACCTCATTTTGAGGATACCGTCTTCGGGCCTTCTTTTTCCACAGTTTTTATCGCAAAGGGTTGAACTTGCCTTTTGTATAAATTCAAAATATGTAATATTTTGTTTGAAGGTTTTTGTTAAACCCTATTTTTATTATTTTGGGTATTTCCGAGTCTCACATCAGAATACTCTTGTATGTATTCCGTGTCCTCAATCTATAAAAGGAGGGCTCCGCCTTAATTTGAGGTAAGGGGGTTTTCCCATTCTACATGGTATCACAGGGTAAATCCCATTTAAATTTTTTTTTTCTCTCATTCCGGGTTTGCCCTACGAGGTCACCCCCTTCCCTCCTGCGGGTCTGCCTGCCCTACGCAGCCACCCCCTCCCCTCCTGTGGGTCTACCCTACGCGGCCACCTCAGCTCTGCCCTACGCGGCGCCTCCTCCGCTGCGCCACCCTCCCCGGCTTTCCCAGCCGGCGCCTGCTTCCTCGGGGCACTTCCCTGCTGCGCGCGCGACGACCCCATCTTCGACGGATCTTCATCCAGGCGTAGCCCCTCCGTCAGACGCGGCGCGCCTGCTTTGTCCGGTGACTCCCGGCCCGCCCTTCCCTGTGGCTGGCCCGCCCGTCGAACAAGGGTGCCCGGCTCCCGCGGCTTCACTAGCAGCTACGCCTGGCCCCGCCTCTCACGGCGCTTCCCGGCTACCACCTTCTTCGGCGACTATCGGCCCTGCCCCCTCCATTCGGACCTCATGCAGCGGCCATCTATTCCCGCCGCAGTGCCTTTGCTGCTTCCCGGATTCACCCGGTGCCTTTTTTTTTGCGGCCTCTCATTGCGGGCACGACGCACCGCTGAACCTGACATCTTCTGCTGATGTCCGAGTCCTCCATGACAGCCTCTTCTGCTCTGCCCCAGATGATCATCGCCTCCACCCACCTCGTCGATGAGCGGCTCGACTCCACTAACTTCTCCATCTAGCGGAAGACGGTGTTGATGTCCCTTACCGGAATGGAACTTGATTCACACTTTGAGGATCCTCCACCGGAATCCACCTATCCCAAATACCGTCCGTGGAAACTTGCTGACAGCAAGATCTACGTCTTGTTGGTCAATTCAATGGATTGCTTAGTCAAAGATGTCACCCAGACTGCGAATACAATCAAGGAACTTTGGGATTCCTTGACCATCATGTATTCTGAGACCAACAATTTGGCTCGGGTCTCCGATGTCCTTCAGCAACCGTCGCATATCCGACAGCAGGACAAATCCTTCCCAGCATATTTCATGGAGTGGAACGGTCTTCGCGATGAGTTGCAAGAATTGTGGCCCGTTCCCCAGACACCGACGGACGCTCAGACCCAGAGGGACCAACTCTGCATCTTCAATCTTCTCAATGGCCTCGCTCCTGAGTATGCCACGACGGCTACCGAGATGCTCGTCAGCCCGTCTACACTGGCAATACCACAGGTGTATCATCGCCTGGGTAAGGCCCAACGCGCTCTTCCCCGCCCACCCCCATCATCGGTCACTCTGCTCTCGTCGGTCGTGGCAGTGGACGCTCCTCAAGCAATTGTGTGTTGGAACCGGGCGTGCAGCGGAAGCCCCAAACAGGTGGGTTTTTAAATTTTTTCAACCGACGGTCGACGTTAACTTGTCGACGTCGGAGAAGAGTAGCCCAGTCTTAGCTGAGGACCACGCGTGGAGGATTTTAAGCACAAACATAAACCCTAAAATACCTGGTTTAAATCCGAAGCCGCGCATGACGTCTGCTCGTCGTTGGCGATCGCTGCTCGAAGAATCCGAAGCCGAATTCCTCTAGATCGTCCACACGCGCTTCAAGGAATCCGCGGGAGTGCCGTTCGTCGTAATCCGGCTGCTAGCGCGGATTTGCGACGATGTCTTCGACGCTTCAACGACCACCGCATCGCATCGCTAGCGATGCCCGAGAGAGAGCTCCATCCGAGCTCCTTGAATCCAGAGCATCTCTCTCTAGAATGTGGGAGAGAGGAGAGGAGAGATAAGCTCCATGAATAGTGTTTGGCAAATGCCCCTCTTCTATTTATAGTGCACAATTAAAATACCCGGTATCGCCTCGTCGGCTCCGAATACTTAACGCACTATCAACGACATTTATGACTACTAAACTGAGTCATAAATATTATTATCATTTACTTGTAATATATTAAAATATATTACGTGATAATAATTGAGTCATTAACCCGACTCGTCGCTCCCATAAATATTAATTGAACCTTGAATAATTTAATATTCGTCAATTAATATTTTTTCATGTATTTACTAAAACTCGTAAATATATTTAATAAATAAATTCAATATTCATTATTCTAAACTCGAATAATATGAATTTATTTATTGCATTGGTGATCGTTTAACTTTGGACAAATCTCGAACCCCTATGGCGGGGCTCGTCATGTCCAAAACTCCTATTCAACTGAATAGGGCAGATTCTTGAATACGCTATTGTGTGTGACCCTCTAGGCCCTTATTTCGACAGCCGTGAATAGTATTCACAAACCAAGAACGGGATCTAGCAACCCATCATGACCCCTGAAAAAATAAGGATTGTCACAGCAGCGACAATCAACCTACGAACACGCACTGTGTAATATAATCTCTTTGTTTGTAATATCTCATAAAGCAGGACGCACTCACGTGTCATTGTCCTTTTCTTGCTTTATAGTTTGTTGATGTAACTGGATGGATTTACCCTCGACTGCCATGACCATGGTCTTATAAAGGTACTACAATCGATATCAACATGGCCTGAGATATATTACTTCCATAACCCGGAAGCGACGAATCCTTTCTTGACCATTCAACCAATGACATGCCACCAATGACGCACTCGACACAAACTACCTCGCTACGATTTCATTGCCATGGTTTTCGTCTTGCATCAAAGTACGCAATCAAATGACATAAATTGGTAATGATCTCAAGTCAGGAGACCATTACACATGATCGTAGATAGGAACATCCAATGACACCCGAAACATGTGGTGTTCCTATTGGCGGGTCAGTGCTCATGATCTCACTACTAGAGATCACCAAGTGCGAACTTCATGAGAATAAGTCTCAATGCTTATGAGCCCCCAGCACCTGATAGTCAAACATCTACTGTGTCCAATCAGTAAGATGTATCTAGACTATAGAACATATATTTAAGATTAATGTCATAGTATCTAGAGGTACTCATTATAGCCTGAGATCTGTTATAACCTTTCGATACGACAATTAATCTTTGGACATTACATTTAAATAGTGGACGCGGAAAAGTCTACACTATAATGGTAAGGAGACATCATGTATAGCTTACTGTACACACGTTATGGTAATCTAAAACACTGAATAGTTGGGTCTAGGGCACCCACTATTTCAATATTGTGGACATGGTCGTATGGAGGGTTGTTCTCGGCCCCTCTGTCAGCACTGTGGCAAGCTCGGCCACCTGATCGACCGCTGCTAGGTTCTTCATGGCCGCCCATCTCAGCAACCGCGGCAGGGACAGACGGCGGTCTAGGAGGCTTCCTCATCAGTTTCAGCTCTTCCACCATCTTTGGATCTATCTATGGCGGACATCCGGCTGCTTCACGACTCTCGGACCTCTGCAGGACCCGGTCCGTCTTCGGCTTCTCTAGCCCACTCTGCTGGTTCTGCTACCTTCGTCGGTCGTCGCTCACCTGCCTGGATGTCCGACTCAGGTGCCTCCGACCACATCACCGGTGATGCTGCTATGTTGACTTCCTACCGTCCTTATGCCGGTTCCTCAGCCATCACCATCGCTGATGGCTCCACTATCCCCATTGCGGGCTTTGGTGCATGCTCCCTGACTTCCTCACTTCATCTGCCACTTTCTTCGCCACCACTTGGAGCATGATCACGTCCGCTTTAGCCACATCCTGATGGCGGACCAGCTTGCCGACATCTTCACCAAAGGCCTCCCAGGGGCTCGCCTAGCCTCGCTCAGTTCCAAGCTGGGCATCCACAGTATCTGCGGCCCAGCTTGAGGGGGAGTGTGTCTGGTCTTGTATGATTTCATCTTTCTTTTTTGTGAGACTCGTTGTCCAAGCTGGGCATGTCCAGCTTGAGGGGGAGTGTTAAACCCTATTTTTATTATTCTGGGTAGTTCCGAGTCCCACATTGGAATGCTCCTGTATGTTTTCCGTATCCTCAATCTATAAAAGGAGGGCTCCGCCTCACTTTGAGGTAAGGGGGTTTTCCCATTCTAAAGTTTCATTTTAGTATTTTTTAACAATTAGTGCTTAAATGTTTTATTTCAGGTTTATGAGTCTCTTGAGCATTGGCTGGTTGTGGCAGAAGCTGCTCAGCGATTAAGACTTCCACTCATTTCAAAAGACGGTGAGGTTCATGAGGAGGAAATTGAAAAATGGAGCACCCGGTCACGAAATTCCTTTGACAGCACCAGTACAAGTGCAACTGTCGGCTCAAGCTCTATATCAACAAATTATAATAGCAGTTTGGCAACCAGCAACACCGATGCTAGTTCTACTGATTCAGCAGAACTTGAATTTGGTGGTGTTTCTAACCGCTTCCTTGGAATAACGCCTGGATATTTATGGAAAACACAATTCATGCAGGCACCATCGTCCCTGGTCTGCTCTAGATTGACGTGCTCTTCCATCATCCGTGTTTTGTTTTGCAATTGATATACTTTAATTTTGAATCTCCTTTCATTTAAAATTTTTCATACATGATAAGTTATTAAAAATTTTGTTGGCAATGATGAAATCACAGGACTTCGCAGATTACCGGATTTCACTATGCCAGGAGATTGATGGCCGTTTAAAAGCCAAATGTGATAAGTTAGCTGATGCATTTGTGATTGACATTGGTAAGCTCAAGTATTGTTGTTTTCTCCCTCTTTCATGGTTACTCTTAAACTGTTTCTGCTCTTAGGGTTTGTTTGAGAGAACTTATTTTAAACTGCTTATGGCACTTATAGCTTATGATAAGCAGTTAGATAAAACAAGCGCTGTCTGTTCTATTTCTAAAAGAACACTTGCCCTCGAGTTCCTGAAGGAAACCACAATAAAACACTTATCATAAGTGATGGGTTTTATAAACAGTTTTCAGCAAGTCCTGTCAAACCTAGTCTTATTGATCATGTATGTTGGTCACCTTGGTCTGGCTGCCAACGCATTTGTATCGAGACTCTGTTATAAAATTTAAATGCTATACGGCTCTGTTTTAACTATACCCCAATGTTAAATATTATGTGACTCTTACTCTCTCTTTTTCGTTTGTGGCAGGCCCTTCATCTGGTAATAAAAATTTGACTTCAAGGCTTCTGGAAAGGTTTTGGTTTTTTTCTTTTTTTGTTCTTCGCTACATGGTGTGTATGACAACTGTATTTCTACTTTACCTTAGCTGTTATAATTAACGCGGCGTATGCTTTTCTCTGGTGATTAATCTTTGATTTATTCTTCCTTTTTAATTGCTAATCTGTCAGGGTTAAATTGATTATTGAAGAAATTGAACGAGAAGAAGCTGCCCTGAGGGAGGATCTGTATTCTGCAGATAGAAAGTTTGCAGAATATTACAATGTACTTAAAGAGAAAATTAATGATGCTTTCTCTGTTCTGTGCTTAATAGCTAATCCTTTCTGTAATTATTTACTATTTTCTTATGCAGAGTTGATATTATTTTCAACCATGACTTTGAACTGATTTTCTTCCTTCCAGGTCTTAGAGCAGATACTTGCAGTTCTTATCAGGCTTGTCAAAGATTTGAAATTGCAGCATCAATTTAAATATGTAAGCATGCAGTTTTTCATTTATTCTATAAGTTAGATTAGATGCCGGCATACTCATTATTAGAGGTGGCAATTCAGGTTCACGGACTGGGCTCGTGTCGGGTTGGCTGCCCTGTGAACCCCATTTAAGCTCAACCCTAACCTGACCCATTTAACTAAACAGTTTTAACTTTAAATATACAGACTGCATCATGCCATGTTCAACTATTTAATGCCACTTCTCAAAAAAATAACCTAATTAATATGAAACATATATTATCCATGTTGCAACTCGACCCTCTAACCATTTAAAATGAATAATGCGTTATAAACATGTTGACTTATTTCAAATTAATCAGGAACGTTCTGGGATCCGAGTCAGGTTGACCCATTCCCATGCAATAAAATAAAATGAAGATGGAGTACGGTATGGGAGAAAGCAAAAATGCATGGGTATACACATCCCCTCCACATTCAAAAAATGAAGAGACATAAAGTTATCACTCAGACCATAAGACCAAGTAGGTTCCCGATCTGTAACCTCCTCCTTTGCACGAGCATCCTAAACCATGTTTGGTTCCCTGTAGACATGCGAGATACGAATCTGCATTTCCTCCATCTGTGCCAGACATCTCTTCCTTGCTGAGAAAAGCTGCGACGATACATTGCATGACCTGCTTTTCACCAGGTTAACTACAAGTATCGAATCAGTCTGAATCCAAAGACGACACCAGTTGAAATGCCACGCTTGCTTCACAACATAGATAACCGCCTAGGTCTCAGCCTCAAAGGCAGTATGCGAGCCAAGAAAACAAAGAGAAGGTGCCCTTAATGTAACCACAACTATTTCTGAAGATACCGCCACAACCAGCAGGACCAGGGGCTCCCATAGCAGCACCACCAGCATCAACTTTAATGTATGGTAAGAGGGTGGAATCCATCTCACATACTTGAACTGTGGGGGTCTCCTGGGAATACTAGTGACACCGAGCAAGCGTGAGATAATAAGCTCATTGAAACAATTATTCATGGAACCTGTTTGGACTTTGGAAGCTAGTTGAATACCTTTGCTAACGCTAGCACATATCTCTCGTGAGCTCATCATATGCCCATCAAAGCGAATGGAGTTTCTAGCTTTCCATATGAAAAATGTAGAATGATAAAGAGGTGAACCCAATACCCAAGATGCCTCTTAAGAGAGGCCTTGGGGTTTATTTATAGGGAAATATAAAGATGACAAAAGACTCACGTTCGATGTGGAACAAAGACTTCAACACTCCCCCTCAAGCTAGATCTACGTAGCTTGGATAGATAATAAAAGAAAACAAAGAAAACAAGGAAAACAAGAAACACCACAAACACTCCTCCTCAAGCTGGACATACCCAACTTAATTACAAAACAAGAAATCATCCGCGATCACAACTCCCCCTCGAGATAAAAATGATGGATGATGGAAGATGTCGCTGAAAAAGATGTGTCAACGAGGTGTCTGGAAAACCGCACAGGCGGGGCCGGTCGACGAAGCGCCGGGAAAGCCGCACTGGCGGGGCCGGTCGACGGGGCCCCGGGAAAGCCGTATTGTTGGGGCCGGTCGACGGGGCGCTGGAAAAGTTGCACTGTTAAGGCCGGTCGACGTGGCGCCGGGAAAGCCGCACGGGCGGGGCCGGTCGATGGGGTGTCGGGAAAGCCGCACAGGCGGGGTGACGGTGGGTTGCTGGGGTAGCTGCCTGTTGTGCAGGGAGTCGTCGCATAGGATGACGGGCAGGAGGGAGAGCCGTCGGCCGTCGCATAGGGCGACGCACGGGAGGGAGGCTCGTCGGCTGTCGCGCAGGGGCTGAGGCGTGGAAGGGGGTCGATGCACGGAGAGCTGGCGTTGCAGTGAAGGAACCGCATGGTCGGGGCGGGCGAGAGCAGAAGGCACTGGCGTACACGCCTTTTTGAGGGCCATCGCGCGCAGCAGGAAGGAAGTGCGGCCCGTCGGGACGAGAGGAGAGGAGGGCGCCGCTAGAGGTGGATGCCGCTCGGGAGGGAGGGGTGCTCCAGGTGAGGGGCGGTGGCAACAAAGGCCAATCAGGAGGGAGGCCTGCACCAGGTACTGCGCTGGATCGCGAGCAGGTTGGGGGGGTTTTCGTCACAAGAGCCGACGACGTCCGACTCTGGATCTGGCCGGCGCGACATCAAAACAGGAGGGGTGACCGGGAGGTGGCTCGATAGATCTGGTCACGCAGGGGGCCAACGTGGAGGAGCACCCGTAGGGACACGGGGCTTCGACGGGGCGCAGCGGCTGTTGCGCAGGGAGAGGTTGGAGGTGGGGCGAGGCACAGTTGCGCAGGGAGAGGCCGATGATGGGGTGCAGCGGGTGTTGCGCAGGGAGGCGCCGCCACCGGTGAGGACGGCGCGCGGAGGCTGGCGGAAAGAACATCAGCACGACAGAGGGAGGGGTGACGATAGATGGCTTATGGCTCCCCGGCCATGGTGGCTGCCGCCCCCTTTTCGGGGGAAATCGTAGGTTTTCTCTAAGAGAAAAGAGAGAGAGGAGGGTGGGCTAGGGTTAGATAACCTGCTCTATACCATGTAGAATGATAAAGAGGTGAACCCAATACCCAAGATGCCTCTTAAGAGAGACATTGGAGTTTATTTATTGAGAAATATAAAGATGACAAAAGACTCACGTTCGATGTGGGACCCAGACTCCAACAAAAATGAACCCAGCGGCCACCACACCGAGGAGGTGATTTTGAAACTGTTGGCTTATAGAAATACCCATGACCGCGTCCATAAAGGACTGCAAGCCTTCTCCCAGCTGTGGTTCACGAAGAAAAACGACTGAATAAGAATAAATCTAGAGGGCTGTATATACCTCCATTTGAATTTAATGAGCCATTTGGGAGGCTGCTCAGAAACACCGTGAAGATGGGTATAAAACAGTTTAGCATCCAGCTTTCCCAGCCTTGCAGGCGTTCAGTGGTCCCTGTTATTGAAGTAATAATAGCTTCGGATCTGCTCTGCAAAATCAGCGGAGAGATGTGCTTCAACCAGAAATGGTCAATCCGAACCCGACCTAAATATTATTTGTGTCAAATCACTCAACTCAATTACAAGCCAAACCCGTTTATTTCTGATCCAAACCCGTTTTAACTCGTATTGTGTCATGTCGGTAATCTTGTGGGGTTCAAAATTGCCACTTCTGCTCATTATGCTTGTCTATGTTTGTAGTTCATCCACACAAATATGCAATTTTTTCTGTTCTTGTTTTTGGTTTAAACGGCGGGTTATCCAGTTTGAGAATGATTTCATATTTAACCAAATTTATAGTTTCAGATATTCTGTGCATTTCCTTTTTGGGATTTTTAATTTACTTTAATCAAATTTCTTGTAGGATGAACTACGAAAAACATGGTTGTGCAAACGTTGTGAAACCATGAGTGCAAAATTGAGGTTTGTTTATGGATGGTTTTAGAATGTTCATACTTTTAAGTGTTATTTTTTTCATAATAAGCCTTTTCTCCTTTAGAATTTATGCAGCCTTTTTGTTCCTTATGGTATCATAATTTTCAAATTTCCTTGTTTAAATAACCCACCACTCACACACTATTTTTGTGTTCTTCCCAGGGTCCTGGAGCATATTCCTTTGCTTGAAACTTACACAAAGGATTCAATACCCGCCCTCCATAAAATAAGGTTTTTTTTAAAACAAAAAATCTTTAATTATTTTAATGTGTTTTTTTTTTCCAGCTGTGGTCTATTAACCAGCTAGTCTTGTTTTTCTAGAAATCATCTTCTTGAGGCTACAGAAGAAGCTTCAAGTGCGTATAATAAAGCAGTACGTCGCTCTGACTTAGATACCTGTCCAGATATAAAAGAATTCTCATTGATATTTACTTGAATATACATTTCAGTTACTCAGATAGCACCAAATTTGAAACTGTTGGGAATAAACCCAACATGTTGAGCCTTACCTTCAATTGCACACAGTTAGCATTGCTATTAGATGCATTTTGGATTATATTATGATTTTATTTTATTTAGCAGGCAAATATCTTTTAGTTATTTATGACGATTAAAGTTCTTAAGAGCATCCAGATATTTAGGACCTGGGTATTGACCAGGTCTATCCTATCTCCATTTTTTCCTTTAGTTTGAATTTGGTATTTCGCACCTATCTCGGGCTGTATCTCGTTATCTGTCTCTATAAATAAAGTGCTCTGTCCTCTTTTAAGAGGAAAGGTTTTTAGGTTTCTGGGCCTACTATTTCTACAAAAGTAAGATGATGTTGGCTCAGTGCCCCCTTTTAAGCATATTAAATATCTCCAACATATCATCCAGTACATCGATTCATGACCAGATTAAGAATTCATATGAATATATATTTGTGAAATATGTTGAAAGGTAATTTGATCAATTTGGCCCCTCTGGGTGTGGCCCAGTGGAAAGATAATTTTATTCAAGACGCCCATGATTATCGAAGAATTATTCATGTATATGACTTCTTTCAAGCATGTAATTATCAATAAGAACATGTTTAGTATTTGGTGAGACTATTTGACCAGAAAATGTTATAAAATTTAAAGTATTCATTAAATTTTAGGTACAAGGAAGCCTAAAATAGCCTATGGTTTATGGTCCAAAGATAATAGATTTAGGGGTTGGAGGGTTTTAGTTGGCATGGATAAAGTATTTGAGTTTTATGATTTTAGGATTGAAGGCTACATTGATTTTCAAAAATGTATTAGAAAGATATATTAAATTTTTAAATGATAAATATTTTTTTAGAAAACGAAGATGTAATTGGTGGATTTTCGGAAAACAGAAGCTTGCTTTCATGTTTTTGAGTTGGAATTTGATGATGTTGCGGCACTCACAGGTGAGCCGTCTTCGGGAGTACCAAGGCGTCGATGCACATTTTGATTCGATTGCAAGGCAGTACCATGGTATTGTAAAGGTAAATTTGATTGAAAAAAGAATTAGTACAAATTGCAATGGTGTCTTCCCTGATCTCCTTTTGCCTTTTGGCAGAAACTTGAAGATCTGCAGTGGACGATTCAGCAAGTTGAAATTGACCTCAAACGCTCTCCAGCCTAATTCCTGACCAATTTGAGTTCATTCTTGCAGCTGTTTTAAAGTGAATTCCACATTAAGGCAAAATATATATCATCTAAATGAATCTCGGAGTCCTTGTGTGCTGGATTCAAGGCATAGAAGTTAATGTAGCCTTGATGAAAGGCTGTGGAAAAAACAGTTGAGTGAGAGAGAGATACCTTCATTACCTTTGCTAATTTGAAGGTTATCTATCCACCTTTGTTCATCTTGTGTGGATCTTTTCATAGAGGGTAAAAAAACCTTTTTGTAATCATTATTAAAGGTGCCCCCTTTGTAACAGACAGAGTTCCTCATGGCTGTGGAGTGATCCTTCTGAGATGACACTATTGTATTCAATTGATGAAGAGTGATTACTGTGTGGGTTGGAAAGATTTATTGACACCCTGGAGATAAATCCTTGTGAGTGAAAATTGAAAATCCTTGTCAGTACAGTAGTAGTCCACCCCTGCTTGGTACGTGTGGAATGCTAGATTAATACAGCCTCAATTCCCGTACTGGATCCATCTATTTCAATGGTGAAAGGTTGCTACAAATTGGGGACGCGTCAGTCAATGCTTCCTTCCAGAGTAAAAAAATGCTTCTTAAGCCTTACAAGACCATAGAAATCCCTCTTAAATATATTAACGGTTTAATTATAATTCCTCACCTCTTGATAAACCTTCTATAATAGCAAGATAATCCAAAAAATCCCCTTTATCTAGTGGTTTGGGAGTTTCCATAGTCTACAAATACCCCCACTCAACAATCACTAGTGAAGCAGAGGTGAGTTGTTGTGTTGAACGACAATTGTGCCTAACAATACACTTACTATGAATGAGATATGTTGCGTGTGTGTCTGTATATATCTATGTATGTATGTATATATGTGTGTATGTATGTATGTATGCTATATTATATGGTACAACATGCATGCGTTTGGGGTATATTGTTTTATACTAACACAATCTGACCCATTAGGGCCTTGTTTGGATCAACGATAAGCTGAGAGTGCCACCCCAAACCCGTCTTCAATAGGGCAAAGACTGATGACTAGCATGGAGTGGATATATCACACAATATGAAATACTGTAGTCTATAACAACATGCAAGATATACATATTTCCAATGCATAAAATAGACAACACCAACATGATGTATATATATAATCAGTCGAACTGTATACATCCCATGCATGCGACATTAAGTACAAATACATCATCACAAAAGGAAATACAAAGAAAGTATACACCTGATAGTCATCTCTAACCAACAGATACAAGACACATGAAAGCTCCTCGTGGTGTGTACTCCCGAACTGATCTCCAACCACAACAGTCATCGCCACCATCAAAGACCACCAACGCTCCATCACGTGTTGCCAAACGTCAGCTTCGAACAAGCATCACCAACTTCTTGTCTAACCAAAACCATCTTCGAACTTGTGTGTCGTCTAAACAGACACATCATGTGCAGACACAAAGCCCGTGAAAAGGTAAGCATAAACATACCCAGTGGGACATCCTGAACCCCCCCCCCAAAAAAAAACACTGAACAACAAGTCACCTTGATGCTCTTGGTACTAGGGAGTAACTAGAATGAAGACAAAGAAGGTTAATCTAGATATGCTCTAGAACTATAATTCACAGGAACACAGAGAAGTCCCAATCATCACAGCTCCAATCCACAAAAGGTCCAAATCTCATGAGCAACTAGGGATGCTCGGGGTACCGTAAAGAACCACATACTCTGAAGCCATTAGCTCAGTTGTACATTGTGTCATGAAGGCAATCGAGGGGTGCTTCAGGATTCATAAGTCTTGAAGCATCTGATATGTGCAACCTCTCCAACTTCCACATCATCACTGAAAGCCATAAAGGAGGGCCCGCTCCTAGCTAAAGTATACATGTCAGTTGAGGAGGTTCCACATCCTGACGTCTGTATCCACCAACATTGAGTTTCCATTCTAGGAATCCGTAAGGAAACCCATGCCTTGTCCAAGGGTGGGTCTCAGTCAAGGGGGTATTGACCCCTACTGTCATTACCACCCAAGAATGCTATAAAGGAGAGAACTCGGAACATAGGAAAAAAGTCACGCTCTGTGAATTCCATCCATATGAGGAACAACACACAACCTCGAGAATCGAATTACCCAACTAGCAGCCCTATTGCCTCAGTTGAGTTGTAAAGAAGAACTCGCGCCTCATTGGATAACACATAACAAACAAGGGTAGCATGCAACGATCAGGTATAACACACAATAGATGAGCAACATGTAACAAATGAGTGAGAGGTATCAGTACCTTGAACGCTCCAATCATCACGTCTGAATAGGGATGTAAACGAGCTCGAGTACTCGCG
The DNA here is from genome assembly GCA_963277665.1 of Viscum album. NCBI lineage: Eukaryota > Viridiplantae > Streptophyta > Magnoliopsida > Santalales > Viscaceae > Viscum > Viscum album. The sequence goes on from OY728151.1 coordinate 1,282,246,712, forward strand.
AGCTACTCAAGCTCGGCTCGACAAATACTCGAACCCAGCTCGGTTTTTTTTTCCGAGCCGAGCTCAAGCTCGAGCTACTCAGATACTAACTCGAGTCGAGTTTGAGTATTACAACAACATAATCAAGTAGACCACGAGCCAAATTGAGCATATAATTTTTTAATATATTATTTTTATTCAATATATATGTATTTAATTTTGAGCTCAACCTTTTGATCTTGAGTACAAATTCGAGTTCGAGCTTAAATTCAAACTATATTTTGTAATTAAAATTTTGACAAAGCATCCTAATCAAACCGAGTCAAGCCTATTGATTGAGCTCAAGTGGAGCTTGAGCTCAAGCTTGAGCCAAGAAATTGATACTCAGTCGAGCACCGAGTTCAAGTACCGAGCTTGAGCTCGAGTACTGAGATACTTGGCTCGACTCGACTCGATTACACCCTCATGCTCGAACCTCTTCATAGGTCCTCTAGAGCTAATTTTGAAGACTTCCCATCTCACCTCGTAAATGGCCTTAGAAATCCAAACAAATTGCACCATTGCGTTCTACACGGAAAAATACCAGGATAGGCTATTGATTTATTGAAAATGTGCATCAGATGAAAAATATGGATTTCATTGTATCATAGACGAGAGACATTACACAACGAGACTCGAGGCTTGTGCCATGATTTAGATTTACGTGTCACATATTAGTCTCAAATCATTTGTCGACCATTATACTGCTCTTCGTTGTTGCTGGACACTACCAGGGCCAATGAACCACTGCCACAAGTCCCTAAGATCAAAGATGTCCAAAAGAAAGTACATTTAAATATGTAGAATTCACAAAGAATGGAGTGCCGTAAATCAAAAAGCCTTACCTTGTTGGTGAATCACCAATGGTTAAATACGCCGTTGACATAATGATTATGTTCATCGCCGTTGCATGATCCAATTGTCGATGTCGTTGTATTTTCGGCCTCGCTCCCTCGATCTCTCATCACTTTTACTAACAATTCCATCAATCTCCTATTCCTCTCTTTAGGGTTGTGCCAATGAAAAATGCGGTCAACCCTAAAGATGAAACATAACGTGATTTATATAGGCTTTACTTAGGGTTCCACAACCTTAAAATAATCAATTAATTAAATCAAATAAATTTATTAATTAATCCACCCGTGACGACAAACACTTGTTGATCTTGATGCGAATCAAAGTTATACCTTTCTTAGGGTAAAACCTCATTTTCAGACGCAACCGTGATAACCCAGGTAATCCTAAAAATAAATCATTCTTATGATTTATAATTATTCATTTTATGGATTCATAATCATTATAATTTTATAAATAATTTTATAAAAGTTTTCAATCGAAAAACTAATAGTTTTATTTAACTAAATTGTTTTCCATGAATTACATGGTTTTATTTAAAAGATAAATTTCCTGATTTTTATATTAAATTTGATAAAAAGGACTTCATTTTTGGAATCAACATATCAAATATAGCTTGATGAATTTTTGGTATTTTTCTGAAAAAGATTGATTTTAGAGTGAATAGTGAAAAATACCGATTTTTGAAAAACTGTCATTTTCCCCTGTTAAATCAAGTAATTTAAAAGAACCATCATATTTTGGTTTTGTTTTTAAAGTAACATAAGATTAATTTGATTAAAAACAATCCAAATAATACTATATAAATCAACATTATATTTTATTTTGGTATAAGTTCATTTTTATGCTCAAAAACACAATTTTTTAAAAACTATTTTTTGTTGCGTTTTGCACACTTATATTAAAAGTAATTTCTGCCATTTCTACAAATTAAATCTTGAAAAATGGATTCCATATTTATAATCAGGAGGTTCAAATTTAGTAATGAATTTAATTTCATTTTTGGTCATTATGAATAGTAACCATGGTAAAAATGTTTCACTATAGTAAAGGGTAAATCAGTTTATTTAAGGTAAATACTTTGTGATAAGGCAAATTTTTTTCATCTTAATTCTTATTGGATAATGGGATTTCAACCCTTATCACCTTATCTTCGAAATTGGATGGTTTTGAAGCTACTTTCCCATTATTAATATTTTATAATATTTAAAAGTTTAGAAAAATCCTAAGTGTGTCACTCCCCTCACTTATTAAGGGAACCCCCTTATCTTCCTCACACCTTTTGAGCACTCTAGCTCAAACAATCCCTACCTAAATCTCTCTTCAACATCCCTCCACACATTCTAGAGGTCATGGTCTTCTCAAAAGATCAATCCTAGAAGACTTAAGATGTAAGCCAAAGGAAGATATCTGAGGAGAAGGTATAAGTCCTAACCTACTTATTTCAAGTTTATTTCTCCTTCCACCTCCTTCAAATCTTCTTCAACCATGATGAAATAATTACATCAATATATTCCATATACTGAAATTTTATTATGATAATGGTATAACCCCTTTTCATCTCCTTTTATATCTTATGAGAAATGAAAACACCAATCATGCGTATGTGTGGACTACCACCTCCATGAAGTGATGTGTTTAGCTTTTCATCACCAGATCACACGGATGGTTATAAAGATGAAGTTAATGAATATATAATATTTTTTTGAAATTATTATGCTTTTGGAAATATAATATTTTACGCACCTTCTCACTCTTTCTCTCTATTGGAAATTGATATCATCGCTCGTGTATACGTGTGGAATATCACCTCTACGAAGCGATGTGATTCATTTTTCATCTCCACCTTACAAGGATGGTTATAAGGATGAATGTAAGAACCCAGTTTTTTCTGTGAAAGACTTTGGAATATTCTTGATGATATTCTAGGGCAGCGCCTTCAGACGGCGTGCGATTCCGAGCCCCGGAGTGGCCGGAATTAAATTTTCAGTGCGTTCACACTGGAAACGCCAAATAAATGGGATAACTCCTAAACGGAGTTCCGGATCAGAGATCCGAGTGTACGGATGGGTCCAGAATGGGGTTTTTACCCTAGGAACGACATAAAACTTGTCGGAGCGGGATGTTTGGACCCCTCGCCCGCTCCCGGAACGTTAAACGGATGAATAAATTAATTAATTTATTCGTTTAATGGCGAAATGCTAGTATCTCTTAAACGGTGGCTCGGATCGGAAAACCGAGAGCACCGTTGAGTTTGGAGCGTGCCGTTTACCCTAGGAGGGGTATAAGTTTCGCGGGCACGGGCCGTTTGTGAAAAATGGCCCCAGGGGCGTTTTCGTAATTTGGCGGCCTCGGGCGCTAAGTTTAATAACTTTTGAACGGGGTCTCGGAATAAAATTACGAGACTGCCGTTGCGCTTAGAGCGTGGTTCTTAGCCTAGGGGAGGCTAAATCCTGACCCCGTCGGGAGTTCGGGTTCGGGGCTGTCGGGCGGGCGTTTAAGTGTTTTCTACTTAAACGCACCCCCACCATCTTCTTCTTCTCCTTCGAACTCAAAACCTCCCCCTCTCCTCCAGCTCCGGCGAAGCACTCCGGCGAGGCACCTCCGGCGAGCCAATTCCGGCAAGGCAGCGGAGCGGCGGCGGACTCCTCGTGAAGCCCCGGGCATCGCCCAAGAGGCAGGAGTCGTTTTTCGTTTCGTTTTTAATTTCCCGCAATCTTTGAGCCCAATTTATAGAGTCAAACTATTATCCGATCGTCGATCGATTCCCATGGTCGCGTAGTACGTTATCCGAGCTTTCCAATGCTTGTTTCGGATTCGAAATCCGACCTCCGAAGCCTCCGCAACGGCTCGGCGAAGATCTGCGGGTTTTTGGGGTTTTCCGGCCGGCACGGTGGTCCGACGATCTCCAGGCAGCGGCGGCTGGCGGCGGGTTCCCTCCTTGGCGGCGCGGAGGCAGTGGCTTCGGTAGGCGGCAGACGGCGGGGGCGGCCGGGCGGCTCCGGCGTAGGGCAGAGGACGCGGGGTGCGTGACCCCGCGTGCGGCGCGACCGCGACCCGCATGTCGCGGGTCGCTGCTGGGGGAAAGCGGACCGGCCTTGACGGACGGTTGAGGGAGCTGGCCACGGCGGACTGAACCGGGCCCGCGGCCGGGCCGCGGGCCGGTTGAGGGCGGACCGGCCGGACCGGGCCGGTCCGGGCTTAGGGAGTGCCCCCCCCCCTCTTTGAATTTCCGACGCCCGTAACTTTCGTTACGGGCGTCCGTTTTGCGCGCCGTTTGCGGAAGCGCGGAGTTTGCGTCGAGGCGAAGCTTTTGAGATGGTTTCGGGAATTTTTAGTTCCCGAAACGAGGGGCCTCGGAGGTGCGACGCGTCCTTAAGTGGACGAGCGCTTTTCCCGGGATTCTTGTTTTGGACGGCGTGGACGCGTCCGACGTCCGTTTTGAGCGCCGTCAGTGGCGTTGTGACCCTGGCATCAAGGCGGAGGTTTCCATGGTGGTTTCAGGCATTGAGGCTGAAGATGAGGCGCGGGCCCCGCGGCCCGTCTTTTGAGCTGCGTGCAGCTAGTAGCGACTTTTTCCTCGGACGTCCGTTCGAGGCGTGCGAGCAGTCGATGTTGGGTGTTTTTCCGAGGGCAACGCGTTGGCGCAGTCTGCCCGCTGTAATTCTGCACGATGGTGCGGGCCCCGCGAGGGCCGTTTCGGTAGTTGACGGTGATTTCCAGCTTTATCACCGGGCGACCGTTTTGGACAAGTGAGTAGTCCATTTCGTGTACTTTTTCGAGAGGATCGCAACGGTGCAATCCGTTCGTTGAGTTTCGGGACCGGGATGCGGGTCCCACGTGGCACCGCTCGTGTGCGGTGCGCCGGGATGCACCTTTTTCTCCGGATATCCGTTGCACTCAAGTGAGTAGTGCTTTTGACGTGTTATCCCGAGGGGATCGCAATGGTGCAATGCGCCTGACTGTTTTCGGGGCCGAGCCTCGGGATCACGGGACACCGTTCGGGCGTGAGGCGGTGTTGGTGACTTTTCCGTCGGATATCCGTTGGAGGCGAGTAAGTAGTCGATCTCGCGTGTTTTTCCACGAGGATTACAACGGTGCAATCCGTTGGGTTGTGTGGAGCCTCTTGCGCGATCTTGTTGAATGTGGAGCATGGAAGGTGCTCCAGTGGTGGTTCTCCCTACCTTGTTGTAGTGGACCCTTGGCGCGTGATCGCGCACTCTTGGGAGAGTGATATAATTGGCCCACGAGATGTGGTTGGCCGTGCCTGGGCCTTTGAGGTGGAGTTGTTACGTCACGCCTTCGCATTGACGCTGGGTGTCATGTGCACGATAGCCTTTGGGCTGGAATGAGGTATACTCTGGGAGTATACGGGAGCGCTAGGAGGTACGTGTGGTTGTTTGTACCTGAGGATATTTGTGCGCTCAGTTGGGGTTGACTTGGGGCCACACGTCGTGTGGGCCCCATGTGCGTGCTGCGATCTGCTTGACGTACTTTGACCTCTCGCGACGTAGAGGGTCCCTCTGCGCTCGTTTGTTTGACCAGCAGGGTGGAGTTTTCCCCTGGCTCTGTGCTCGTTTGTTTGACCAGCAGGGTGGAGTTTTCCCCTGGCTTTGTGCTCGTCTGTTTGACCAGCAGGACGAAGTTTCCCCTGGCCTGGTGCTCTTTTGTCTGACCAGCAGGGTTGAGCGGTCTCCCCCTGGTCTTGTGCTCGATGGTTTGGCCGACAGAGATGGTTTGGTTCCTCTGCTTCTTTGGCTGTGAGGGGTTTCAGTACTGTTCCCTTTCACCGGACTGCAACACCGTCCGCGACTACGGGTGTTCGTACAACGTGGGTGTTTTCCCCACTTTCTGGAATGAGGTGTCTCGGTCCGCTTCGACAGTGACTCAGCGGATTGGAGCGGGATCGCCTTGTGAGGCTTGGGGAGTTTCTCCCGTTGCTCCGTGTTCCCTGGTAGAGCTTGTGGTTTCGGTGTGACCAACACTTTACGCGGGCACCGATCCTCTACCCAGGAGGTTGTTCCAGCAGGGCTGAGGTTGCTCCAGCATGGCTGAGGTTGTTCCAGCATGGCTGAGTTTGTTCCAGCAGGGCTGAGGTTGTTCCAGCATGGTTGAGGTTGTTCCAGCATGGCTGAGTTTGTTCCAGCAGGGCTGAGGTTGTTCCAGTATGGCTGAGTTTGTTCCAGCAGGGCTGAGGTTGTTCCAGCAGAGCTGAGGTTGTATCGAGCAGGGCTCTCCAGTGGGTTACCATCCAGCAGGGATGGCCAGTACAGTGGTGTTTACCGAGCAGTACCATCCAGCAGGGATGACCAGAGCAGTACCATCCAGCAGGGATGGCCAGAGCAGTTCCGGGCTTACCTCCAGCGGGGCTGGGTAGTGGTCCCCGATGCCGGGCTTACCTCCAGCTGGGCTGGGGAGTGGTCCCTGATGCCGGGCTTACCTCCAGCTGGGCTGGGCAGTGGTCCCCGATGCCGGGCTTACCTCCAGCTGGGCTGGGCAGTGGTCCCCGATGCCGGGTTACCTCCAGCTGGGCTGGGCAGTGGTCCCATCGCCGACTTTAGCCGGGTCTCCCTCCAGTGGACTACCCTGTTATGGGACTGGGCAGTGAGGCACCCGTTGACTTACCGGGTATCCTTGTAGTGGGAACCCGTTGACTTCCAGGGATCCTCCAACGGGGCTGGGCAGGGGGTCGCCTGTCGACTTTGAGAAGATCTCTCGACTGCGGGGCAGTGACGAGTTGTGGTTGACGTTCCCCCAGAACTCTCAAGTACGGGGAGCACTTTCCCCCACCGAGACGCGTCCTTGTGACGCGACCTAAAACCGTGCGGGCGAGTTAGTGCCGCCCAAAGCGGATAGTGTCGAGGTGTGGTGATCGAGCCCCTTGGCTTGCGGTTCGGGGCAGACGTGCGGGATGCTGGGCATCGATGGTGTTACTTCTGGGACTGTTGGCTACTCTTTCTTGGGCTGAGCTACGGGACGGGGATCCCCTTACGACGTCGTTCGGGTTTCTTGTTGAGCATACCGATATGTATATACCTTGTTTTCGATACCCACTTCTTGGGTTTGGTTACTCTCCTTCCAAGAGAGGCGAAGACGCGCGGGGTATGCCACGTGCTTTCCGTGTCTAGCTTCTCATGGTTGGACGAGTCTACTCTCCTGCTATAGGCAGCGAAAGCTCGACGAGAAGTGCATCTTCTCACCGTTCCTAGCTCCTTGTGTTAGGACGAGTCTTCTACGTTTCTCTTGTTGGGTTGAGCTGGACTCTTTACTTCACTTTCAGTTGTACTCCTCTACTTTCCCTGTTCTCTCTACTGCTCACCCTTTGGTACCTCCTTTTGTTGCTCCCTCGAGCCTTCGGGGTATCCTACTGAGTATTTTTATACTCACCCTTGCTTGGGCTTTGCCCACACTTGGTGTGCCCTTGCAGACGACAGACAGGTGGAGCGTGACTTCAGTGGAGCGTAGGAGCTTGGGAGCTTGGACCGCGTGCGGTGGTCGTAGCCGGGTTCCAGGTGGCAGACCCGTCAGCTGTTTGTTTTTGTTTACCTGTTGCCGGGTTGTGGCACCTTTTTGGTTGGGCGCGTGTTTGGCCCCCTTTTCTTTTCAGTTTGTACTTTGTACTTGTAGAGGTCGATGCACTCTGTGGTTTATTTATAGCAGTTTCCCTTTTTCTTTGCTTGCATTTTCTTTTACTCTGCACTTTTTCATTGAGTGTGCTGCGTGTGGGTGTGTTCAGGTGCTTAGTCAAAGGCCTCCCCGAGTTGTTGTGCCTTCGGCGCTGGTCGCCAGCCCCTGGCCTATGGAGGCGGGCTTGGGGTAGTTGCGGCTCGAGCCCAGGTAGGGTCGGGTCGTGACAATGAAACTATGGTATAAATATGACATGTATAACATATTTATGATTTTTTAAAAGTAAAATATTATCTACTTTATTTCTTTTCCACCCATTAGAAAAATGAAAACGTCGTTCATGCATATGTATGGACTACTGTTTCTGTGAAACAACATGGTTCATTTTTCATGATCGCTTTAAATGGTTGGTTTTAAAAGTGAATATAATGTAAAAATATTATAAATACAATATATTTAATATTATGGAGGTAATGGAATCATAACCTCTTTTACCACAGTCAACGCACCAATGTTTCTTTGATGTTATAAACTGAACAACCCCAAAACGTCCAATGTAAACTCAACAATTTTAGTAACTAAATAATTCATGATAATAAATGAAATAAAAGGAATAATAATAATGAAATGAACATGAAAGATGTTATTAATCATGTAAAAAACTAATATAATTTTATTATTTAAGAGTTAGAGAACGCACAAAGCTAGACGAGACTCAAGGTAAAAAAAATTCTTGAAAGCCTTGTTTTAAAGTATTCCTTTCAAATATTTCTCCTCCATAACCATGTTATTCAAAATGTTCCAAGAATGTTCTTATTTATACACCAAATATAGTTAAAATTCATTTTCAACTAATTTTTTACTTTCTTTTTAAAGGTTTAAAAATTAATCATTTAAACATTTACCGTATGGGTGATTTTGATTTTTTTTTACCAAAGTGAAAAAGAATATTTTTTAATGTATATGGATTGATTGATTTTCCCACCGTTATAGCCATTATTCATTATCAAGATTCCTCAACAAGTTTATATGGTTATTTTCAAAAAAAAACTTTTTATTAATATTTTGGGAATTTTTAGTTTTGAATTTTTTTTTCTAAGGAAACAGAAATTTTTTCTTATCTTTATGAGATAACTGAAAATGTTATTACTTATGGGATTGAATGGATATCCAAATGGGTTTTATGATTAAAGTGAAAGATATATGTGTTTTATTCATGTTATGGTTCTTGGAAATTTTATATGAATGATGGGTGAGCTTTATATAGCTCTCTAATGCATTGGGTAAAATGACAGAGTTTACTAGTGATAAGTTACTCCTAAGAGATAACAAAATTATCCAGTTAAGTGATTCCATTGTAAGAGTTATTATAAGGGTGAATGTAAGGATAATGTACCAAGGTAGATACATGATACACTTGCAACTATTTATAAAGGAAATCTTTTGATTTGAAAAAGAAAGAAAATGAATTTATGTTTTTAAGGAAAGTTTATGACCTTTTTTTAATGAAGGTGAAAGGATTATTTTTCATGGAAAGATTTTCATGAGTTTTCATGTTTCCAAGAAACCCTTATGATTATGATTTTTTTCCTTTATAAATTTCATATGAAAAGTTTCATGAAATCTATTAAGAAATTAAGCCATTTTTCATGACAAAGTAAATGGATATTTGAGGTCAAATGTTTATTGTGAAAAAGAAAAATTTCTCATGGATTTTTCAGGTTTACAAATGGAATAACATGTTTATTTTATTTTATTTCCCTTTATGATATTTTTATGCTCATCCAACAATTTCAAATGATTTTTCATAGGGTTTAAGGATGAGTAAAAATATTAATACATTCATAGTTTCAGACATGGGAGTTACCTTGAAGGAAACAAGTTTGTATTTATAACGAACTTGTTTTGTGAAAAAATGGGCACTATGTGGAAATTTCCACTTTTTTATGTAATGTTTTTACTAATTATTTACTACTCTAAACTGAAAATATCATGGAAATGTAATAAAGTTAAAGCCTTATATAAATCATATATTTATGGGTTGAATAAGGCATAAGTTGTTATAGTTGGTATAATGGGAAATGTTTAGATAACTTTAGAGGTTAATATGATGTTTAAAGATACCATTAAGAGATTCTAATTTATAGTTATATTATCATGAGATAGATTTTGAAGATTTATATGTTTCCTCTTCTAATCCATGTCTGTTCAGAATGGTTTTCTGTAGAGGAAACATAGCAGCTGAGGTAGAAAGGAATCATGAGGATAATATCTCTCCAAATCGACATCCTAGAATGGTTGGAACAGAGTAGTTTGTGGCAGTGTTAACTCAGTTGACACATGTTATTAATGGTAACACCCATGAAAGAGAGTGATTGAATTCTCTGCAGAGGAACATGTCTATAGTAGAGTATTTCATGAAACACCCTCTGACTTTTGGTGGATTCTCAGACCCACTGAAAGATAATGTAATATCCTGATATTTTAAAAGAACATTATGTTCGATAGGGTATACAACATGCAACATCGAGCCATGAAATATTAATATTTAAATGTTATAGTTATAACCAAGCTGTTAAATCAGTGGTAATAAATAGGATTAACGGTGTAACGACCCAAATTTTTTTAAATGATATTTGTCTCCTAAATAAATGTTTGTTATATATTATATAATATCACACCCATACAAAATAAATAGAAACCAAAAAAATTTTATATCTTTAACAATGATCATTACATTAGTCAGCTATGAAATCAATTAAAATGCCAAACATTACAACTGAAAAAAAAAATATAAAATAGAATAGCTAAAATGAGAAAGACTGAAGTGGTATATGGTATAAAGGGAAATGTGACCATTGGGATTCAACTGTTATATGGATGTTGTAAGTTATACCCTTGGTTTATAATTTTACTATTATAATTAGTGTTTATAAGTAGTAATGAAAAAGGATAATTGATACAGAAAGGAGAATTACTGTCCTCAACCAGTAGAGTCGTGTTGTTTAAAGCCCATTTGTCTGAACTTGGGAGGGAGGTATCATCACTAAGGTTTTCCCTTGACCAATCCCAAGTTGAGCTTCAGTAAGTGAAGTTTGAACAAAATCACATATGGGAGAATTTTAAGTTAGTTGATATTACCACTCGGTTGATGCTAGCCGAGACACCCCATGAAACTACCACCATCGCACACCTTACCCTTAGGGCATATGCGGGTGTAATAAGTGGTTATGTGTCCAAACCTTAGTGTAAATTCATTTGTATAAATAAAATTTTTATTCCATCAATTCCTTATAAGAATAGTTTTTCCTAATAAAATATATGTTTAAGGGAGATGAATTTGGTAATTTGATTTTTGGATGCAAATAAAACATAATTTTATTTTTTTAGAAAATATATAAAAATTTTATAATAAACCAAGGTATTAGGAATAGTATTTTTCTTAATGAAATAGTCTTTTAAAACACTTTTTTTAAATAATAAATGATAAAATAATTTTATAAAGGCCTAGAAATTTTTTTATAAGTGTCACAAATGTGATTGTGCCTTAAAAACTGTTTTTTAATAAATAAGGATTTTTTATATTTTAAAGTTAAAATTATCATATTTAGAGAATTTTATAATAAAATAAATATCATTTTTGAAATTATCACGTTTAAATTAGGTTAGGGTGAATTTATGATAATTTTCTAAAATACTTTATTTTTCATGAATTAAAAAATACAGTTTTAGGGTTTCGATATATTTTATGACATCATATTTATGTCATAATGATGTAATAATTAATTAAACATAATCCAATACCTAAAATATGTCATTTTATTAATATTTTTGTATTTTAATATATTTTAATCAATTTCAAAAACCTATAAGTGGATTTCCAAAGTCTAAAATGGAAACTTTGATTTTAAAAACATTACTTTGTAGAAACTTTACTTTTACATGACAAAAGAAGTATTTAAAAATGAATTTCGGTTCTGGTGGATTAAAATAAAAATAAATGTGACCTGAATTTCCAAAACCATGTTAAAAAACCATGGGTAAGCTAATGATTTTTCATTTTACACAACCTAGTTTTCCAAGACCTATATTTGGAAATTATTAAAAAATTCATCCACTTATCCTATAAATACTCACCCATTTCTCTATTTCCATTCATTCTAAATCCATCCTCTATGAATTTATAGTGATTTTTACTCCCAAGGATTCCCCCCAAGGTTTCCTCAAGTCCCCAAGGTTCCATCCTCAAGTTTTAGGAGCAACTCTTCGAAGTAAGGGAAATCTCCACTTCTCTTTTCTATTCAAGTTCCCTTTTCATGAAGTATGTCTTATAATTTACCAACTAAGTTCTTTTGTACACTTTTTATTATCTCATTACTGTATTAATAGTATTTTAGGAATGGTAGACCCTTGAACCCTCTCATTTTACCTTTTCTAAAACTATGTTTTATACCCATCATGCTGCTGAATTTGCTTCTCAAAATTCTCTCTTTTACATGAGAAATTATCTTTTACTTTTAATTTGAATACCCAACACTTTCTATTCAATGAGTATTAAAAAATATGTAAAAATGATTTTTTTATTTGGGTATTTACATATATGAAACTCAAATTTTATTTTGTGGGTTAAAAATGACATTATAATCATGTCTTTAAGCTCCTTTGTATGTCAAGATTTTTGATAAGAAACCTATTATTTATTCTCCATGGGTTATTAATGAAATGATTTATTATGATCTATGTGGCACATATGAAATTAATACATATGAAGGGTGTTCCCTGATAGCACTCCAATGCATTGTGTAAAGAATTTAATCTCCAAAGATGACATGTTTTACGATACCTTGGTGAATAACCTTGGTAATTTTCATTTACGACACCTTGGTGATAAACCTTGGTTATATTATTATGAATGTATCGTTTAAATTTTGTAGCCACATTTCCATGTTATGGTTCATGTTCTTATTATTATTACATGCCTCTTTCTCATTCCATATCATTATGCCTTATGTTCATATTTATATGTCTCAAGATCACATGCTATATGTCTCTCTTTCTTATTCCCTTACTGGGATTCATGATCACCCCTTTCCTTTGATTTATATCTCTAGGATATGAGATATAGTAAAAGTAACCTAGAGTGAACCCATGAAGATGTATTTAAAGTGGATTTAGAAGAATGTTTTATGTTTTCATGTATTATATAACTTATTTACAAGAAACTAAAATTTAAAATATCATCTTTTTGTACCATGTAATGAAGAGTTATGTAATAAAATGTGGGATTCCATAGTTGGTATCAAAGGATGATTTAGTTTTTTTTGGAAATTAGGACTTGAAAAATTTAGAAAGAACCCCAGGGACAAGTCGAAATATAGGAAAAAAATCCTGGTATTTTAGTGAATTATTAAGTAAGTGGTTTTCGAGCAAAGAAATACATATCTAGATACAAACAAATGGATGTGGATATGACACAGATGTATCTAGGGGTAACACCCAAAAACACTACTTTGAACTAGACTTAAATAGGAACTGATACACAACAACGAGTCTTGCTGCACTCCTGGCTTGACACTCACAAGGGATATGTTTGGTTAATCACAAGCTTTTATGAACCATTATGAAGGATATATAGAACATGTATTTGTTATTAGAGGATATTAATAAAAAAATTATGCATGATGTTTTAAGACATAAAATCCCTTTAGAATTATAATATTCGTAAAAGCAACACATTTCTCACTAAGGTTTTCTTCTTTTAGAAAAATGGCAGGAAATAGGAGGAACCAAGTAAATGATGAGTGCAATGAAAGATTCACTAATGATGTTCTAATGTAAGCTAGAATGGAAAAATTCAGGAGTATGATGAATCAAATAACTATAGTTATGAACAATAACTTGAATCAAGTCAAGAGACTAGATTCAACTCAAAGGGAATAACTTTCCATTGAGTCCTTTATGCGTCAATGACCACCTTATTTCAGTGGATCTACCGACCCATTGATTGGTAAGAAATGGAAAATCTCTATAGAAAATATATTTTCTATACTTCATTTTTCAAAGCAAGACAAAGTAACCTTGAAAGTATACCACTTAGAAGGAGAAGTTGATCAGTGGTGAAAACTGATTAAAAACATGAATCCAAGAAGGGAGATCGATGCTATGGAGTGGGAAGAGTTCAGGGGAATCTTTTCAATAAATATTTACCCCATTCAATGTGAATGAAAATAGAGAATAATTCCTTGAACTGAAATGGAAGGAAAATGAATCGGCAGGAAGCTATGAGATGAACTTTACAAGACTTGGTCCATACACCTCTATCTTTGTTATGGATCCTAAGAGAATGGTTGATAGAATTTTTGGTGGATTGAGACCCCATCTATGGAGGAATCTAGAAAATTGAGACTATGAAAGCTATAAGGAGATAGTGTGAAGTGATATGAAAGTTGAATTAGAGTTTGGAGATACGTTGTGGTCATATAGATCAAATAATAATAAGAGAGAAATGGAACCAAACCCAGGGAAGAACTTTGATCTTGGAAGTGGAGGAAAGAAAGTGAAACTTCCCACATGCAACAAACGTGGGAAGAAACATTCAGGGGACTACTTACTTGGGATTGGAAAGTGCTTCAAGTGTGTAAGAGATGAACATATAGCTTGAAACTTTCATGGCGAGGTGAAGCCTCAACTTATCAACACTAAAGATGAAGGGAAGATGGTGCATGACCAACCAGAAGTTCAATGCTTCAAGTGTGGACAGTTGGGGTACTTTTCCAATCAATGTCCAAATCTGAAGATAATGTAGGGGAATCACCATCAACCTCCACATAGGACAAGGGTGCAAGGTTGATATTTTTCTATCATGATGGATGAAGTGAAGGTTTCAAATGATGTGGTGGTAGGTACACTCATTGTGTTATCAAAGATAGAAATTAATTTGTTTGATTATGATTCTACACATTCCTTTATTTCATCCAAGTTTGCAAAGAATATAGAACCAATCCCTAAAATACTAGAAGTAGAGTTATTAGTCAAGACTACTAGTGGAATTATCCTAGAATCAACAATGTATAGAAACTCTAGTATTAACTTTAGAAAGTATAATCTCATCACAAATATTGTATTCATTACCATGGTGGAATTTGAAACTATACAAGTTATGGACTGTCTCTTAAAGTATAACGCTAAGATCAACTGCAGAAGCAAGAAAATTTTGGTAGTCTTGAATGCATAACCCATAATAATTTTCAAAGGAGATATATCCTAGCCCAAGATTTTCATAAAGCACCTCTCGTATCCTTCTTTATGGAGATGATCAGTTAATATGGATAAGGAGATGAAAGTATAAAGATAGATAATGTTCTTATCATTCAGGAATACATTAATGTATTTCCTAAAGAGTTACCCAAACCTTCCCTAGAAAGAGAGGTAGAGTTATCCATTGAACTCATACTTGTATCCAAGTTAATATCAAAGACCCCATATATAATGAAAAATATGAAGTTAGTGGAATTAAATAAAAAATTTAAAGATCATTTGGAGAAGGGATTTATCTAACCAAGTGTGTCTCCTTGAGGAGCACCTGTTCTCTTTGTGAAGAAGAAGGATGGATTAATGAAACTATTAATTGATTATCGAGAACTTAATTGGATCACGGTGAAGAAAAAGTACCATCTCCCAAGGATTAATAATTTATTTAACCAGCTTTGTGGGGATCAATTCTTCTCCAAGATTGACCTTCAATATGGGTATCATCAATTAAGGCTGAAGAAAGAAGATAAATATTTCCTTCTGAACAAGATATGAGCATTTTGAGTTGGTTGTTATGACCTTCGGTATGACTAATTCTCTTAATATATTTATTTATTTGATGAATAGAGTCTTTAAGGGATACCTTAATAAATTTTTGGTAGTTTTTATTAATGATATCTTGATATATTCAAAAATCCATGAGGATCATGAGGATAATATAAGGGTTATATTGAAAACTATGAGGAAGGAGAAGATTTTTGGAAAATTCATCAAATGTGAATTCTAGTTACAACAAGTTTCATTCTTGGGGAACATTGTAACCAATGAAGGAATCTTATTTGACCTTGTGAAGAAAAAGGTTGTAGAGGAGTGGCCCCATCCTATAACAGTAATTGATATTCATAGTCTCCTTGGTTTAGTAGGATATTATAGGAGGTTTGTGAAAAACTTTTCATGAATTTATTATCCACTAACCAAGTTAACTCAAAAAGGGTATAAGTTCATCTAGAGAAAGGAGTGTGAAAAAAGTTTCTAATAACTGAAGAAGAGATTGGTTACTACACATGTGTTAACTCTACCCTTTATCAGAGAAGGATTTGTTATTTTTAGAGATGCATCTCTAAAAGATATTGGGTATGTCCTCATGAAAAATGAAAAGTTGATTGCTTATGCATCTAGATAATTAAAGACTCATGAGAAGAATTATCCTATGCATGACCTAGATCTATCTGCGGTTTTTTTGCTCTGAAAATATGGAGACACTATCTTTATGGGGAGAAATGTTATATATACACAGACCACCAAATTTTTAAGTATATTTTCACGCAAAAGGAATTGAACACGATACAAAGGATATAGTTGGAACTTATTAAAGACTATGATTGTTCAATTCATTATCACCCCAGAAGAGAAAACAAATTCGCTAATGAATTAAGTAGTAAATACCATGTTGTGCTGGAAATGATGAGGATTCAATGAGATCCTTTGATCAAGGACCTAGTAAAACTGGACATGGGAATCATAAGGAAGGGGACATCATCAAACCTATCCCAAATGATTTATCAACCATCATTCCTAGAGAAGATCAAGAGATATCAAAGAGAAGATCCTCTATTACAAAAGAAGTTAATGGATGTGAAGAGTGGGAAGTTTCCTGAGTTCAATATTGATCAAGAAGGTGTAATAAAATTTCATACAAGGCTATGTGTCCCATCTATCTTGAAGGTAAAGAAGGATCTGATGGATGAAGCTTATAACTCTAAATTCTCTATACATCCTGCAAATCACTAAAATGTATAGGGACCTTTGTGATCATTATTGGTGGGATAATATGAAAAGGGTGATTGCCGACTACACTACAAGGTGCTTGGTATGCTGTAAAGTGAAGAGAGAGCAAAAAAATTCTAAAGGGGTATTTCAACTGTAATGACCCAAATTGTTATAAATAAAATTCTCCTTGTAATTTATTTAAATGCCTTATTATATAATATTGTTATATAAAGCACATGCACTTCTTTTGTTTTATTATATTCAATTGGATTTAATTGAACATTAAGAATCATTACTGTTGATAATATAACTGATGAAAATTGATCACATGATTAGTATAAATATAGGGTTTTAAGAAATCCAATTGACACAAACAAAGGAAGTAATGGACTCAACTAGTAGAATCGTACCCTATGAAGCCCATTTATCGAAGCTTTTGAGGAAGATAACATCACTGGGATTTTTCCTTGACCAAGCCCAAGTTAAGATCCAAAAACTTAAGCATGAACGAAACCGTTTATAGGAGAAGTTCAATCTCATCAAGAACACGACCTAAACCATGTATGCCGAACCACCCCATGAAAGTCTCACCATCACACACCTTACTCTTAGGGTGTTTGTGGGTGTATTGAAGGGATATATATCAAGAACCTATAAATATGAGTATGTACATTATTTTTTGTAAAATAATGAATATATTTTCATCATATTATTATTACTTTATAAATTATTTTTATTTTGATAGTATTTTTGGTTAATATCCAAATTTTATTAAGGAATTTATTTTGATGAAATAATGGATTTTTGAAATAAATAATATTTTAATCAAATATTATTATTAAATAATTTTTTATTAAATATAAATGATCATATTTTTTTAAGAAGTCAAATGTAATTTTTACAAGGGTTCAAAAATTGTTATTGTCAAAAAACTCATCATTTCTTAGTAAATGTTGATTTTATTTTAAAAGTGAAAATTAAAATATTTAGAAAATTATTTTGATAAAATGAATATTATTTTTGGAATAAGAAAATTGAAATTATCCAATGTTAAATTTTTCATATTCTCCGAGACAGTCGAATTTTCAGGTAAAAATTAAATACCACATAAATATACTTTGTGCATTATGACATCATAATGACCCAAAAGTGATGTAATAAATAATATAAATGGAATCCATGACCAAATATATGTCTTCCATTTTAAAATAATGTGATTTTAAGTTTATTTGATTTATTTTATAAATCCATTACGAATCCTTCAAAACATTTAATATATTTTAAGGTTTTAAAATTCTTTCATTAAGAGTATCACTCTCCTCCACATAATCAAGGGCATTATTTTATTAAGTTCGACCCTTGGACTCATAAAATAATGATAACCAATTACATTTGGAAGAAACCATGGGAAAAACCATAGGATGGTTTGTGTTTTTGGTTATTTTATTATGTAGAGTTCAAAACCTAAATCATAAATAAATCCCCCTCTTTTCCTATATAAAATCACAAAATCTCCATTTTATCTTCACTCAAACTCCTTGGAGAATGTCCATACTCTTACATAAACTATCTAGAGTCCTCCCAAGGTTCCCCTAATCTCTCAAGAATCCCCTCCCAAGCATTTTGAGTCATACAATCAAGTAAGAGATCTTCCACTCTTCTCTCTTATCAAGCACTCCTTTTATGTCATGTATTTTAATTTCCATTTTCTTATGTTGGGTTATGTTATTATATATCCAAATTAATTTCCAGTTGATATATAAATGATGAGAGTCCCTTTCACTCTCATTTATCCCTCCTATGAACTTTTATGTTTACCTATTACCATGATGAAATATAGTTAGGATTATTTTCTCTATTCAAGTTTATTCATTACCTTATGCCTTTTATTTCCCAATTTATAATGTTGGGATATGGTTTTACATGTCCCTATTACCACCCATTTTATTTATATGTGATGAGAAACCCCTTTCTCTCTCATCAACCCATTTTTATAAATATTTAAGTGACACTGTTATGCTGTTGAAAATTCACCACAATTTTCCATACCAAAACAACTGTGTAGTGATTACTATACCAATTTCATATCAATGGTGTTCACCTTTATGCCCATATAATTTTTTTATTGGGGAATTACATGTATTTATTACACATTACCTAATCATGGAATAAATTATGATGATGAATGAACTCATGTTGCAGGATCTATGTAGCACACTTAAGTATGTTAACATAATGAATATAATGGGTGTACCTAGAATTATATAGTGCTCCAATGCATTGGGTAATGTTTAGTATCATGATATGTCATTTTGGTACAATTAGTGAATATCATTCCTTTATGGTACTTTGTCCACCATGATTCCTTGGCAGTTTATCCTTTTCTTTATTTCTAGCAATTATTCCATTTTCATCATATTTGTTATGAAATACCCATTTTACTCCAATTATAGGAAAATAATTAGGATGTTAAACTAAAGTCCAAAATTGATTACTCTCAAACTTATTGAGTTCATATTTAATTTATTTTATACAATATTCATCACTTAAATCCACATCAATAGCCTTAGGTTAAAATTGTGATAAAAATGCACAATGTTCACATTAATTTCTTAAGGAATTTCTTATTTTGACATGCTGATCTGCATCACCAATGATATTATTAGTGGGATGATTCCTAAGGATTTACTAATTACTTTTATTTTTAAATTTTTTTTCTTCAATAATATATTGATTTTCTTCTAGAGGTATAGATTTAGAAAATATTTATTCAGTTTTTCTTTCATGTGAATATTTTTCTAACATGGGTTGAAAAGCAGTTTTAGAAAAATCACTTGAAGATATGGTTTCAGGTAGTTTGAATACAATAGGGTCAGTTTTATAAAAATTTTCATGCATTTTTTCCACAACAATACTTGTTCTTTTATTTAAAAATCTATAATCCTTACTAGTTGTAGAATATCCTAGAAAATTACTTCATTAACTTTTTGGGTGAATTTATGTAAATTATCTTTAGTATTTAAGATGAATACTTTTCACCCAAAAACTCTAAAGTAATAAATTTGTGGATTTATTCCTATCCAAAACTCATAAGAAGTTTTATTAAGAAATTTTATAATTAAAAATTAATTCATAGTATAGCATACAACACTAATTGTTTCATCCCAAAAATGTTTAGAAATTGAATATTCACTCAACATGGTTCTAATAATATTTTGAAGAAATCTTTTTCTTCATTAAACTACTCCATTTTGTTGATTAGTTATAGGATATGAGAAGTTATGTATTATATGTTTTTTTAATATAAAAAGTTTCAAAATAGGAATGTCTAATCTCTACACCATGATCACTATAAATATTATCCAAATGTAGATTTTTCTCATTTTTAGCATGGGATAAAAAGTTTTTTAAAAAATTCTTCTGACTTTTTATCTAGAAAATAGACACATGAATATCTAATGTACTCATCAACTAATACATATAAATAATATTTTCCACCAATACTTTTAGTTTGTACAGGACCAAATAAATCCATGTGCACTTAATATAAAGCATCAAAATTTAAAACATCACTAATAGATTTAAAGTTTAACTTATATTGCTTTCCAAATTGACAAGGATCATAAAATTTATAAGAATTAAACCTTGGCATTAGTAAATCTCCAATTATACCTTTCTTAGAAATTTTGGCTAAAGTTCTAACATTACAGTGTCCTAATATTTTATGTCATAACCAATATTGATCTTCTATTACATTATGGAAAGGTATATCTTGTCTTTTTAAGGTCTTCTAAATTAAGTGTGTATACATTCTCATGTATATCAGTAGAAAGAATAAATTTACCTTCTGGACTTTGAACAGTGCACTTATCATTCTTGAATCTCACAAGGTAACCTTCATCACATAATTTTTTTATGCTAATGAAGTTTTTCTTAAGTCCTACAAAAAATAAAAATTTTTAAATTAAATCTTTAACAAGAAGAATAATTTCACATATACTGTATATTTCTCCTTGAGAATTATCACCAAAAGTGACTTTCCACCTTTCATCATGATAATATTCTAAAATAATTTCTTATTTTTGGTAATATGTTTAGAACACCATGTAACGTCCCCGACCCAGAAGCCACTAAACTGGTGCTCCGAGCTGGGTGGTTACATGAACTTAAGCTCGCCTCCTCATACAACAAAGGTTACCGACTAGCAGTAAGAGTCTGAATAGTCAATTGGGGAGACTATACCCCCTTTTTATCAGAGTAATCCCCAAAAGAAGATAAATAAAATAGCAGAATTAATAACCAATAATACCAGATTATTCATAAAAAACCATTTCCCAAATGGGGTACAACCATGTCCAATAGTAAATATGTCATTCCATGATACAAGTGAGAAAGTGAACAAAAACCCAAAAATGAAGACAACTGCAAAATCCCTAAAAGGATCCTGACACCAAGTCCGGGTCCTCCACACACACTCGTGCCAACCCAACTGCCTAGCAAGGAACTTTGCCCTTATTTTGACCTACAAACATGAAGTCTGCTCGGGTAACCAATGGTGGCCTGAGCAGGGTGTGAGTACAACTCAGCAGGCCACCACCAATGGTGTCTACAAAATATCCAGTATAAACAGATGTGCATGCAAAAAGGTAAATGAATAATAAATGACAAGGTAAAGATTAAGTGCCATTAGCCAGTTTAGGTCCATTACCAACATTTATTACCATTTTCATAACTTACCATTTCATCCCATTTCCCATTACATACCATTTCCAACACATTTAACATGGGTTCATCAAACACAACAAATTACACGGGCTCAAGTACAAAATACCATACCTGAGGGAAAACACACAATGGAGTTTAGAGCATCAGTCCAAATCACCATCAACCATATCCTCAACTCGAAGCATCAGTCCGGGTGGATGAAACCGTTAAGGGAATAGAGCATCAGTCCTCATCCCTAACCCGTGCATTAGGGTGGAGTTTAGAGCATTAGTCCATCTCGACCCATGAGCGTAGAACCTCAGTCAATACCCCACACTACCAAGAAATGTGCACATGATATATATATATATATATATATATATATCCATTAACCATTCACACCACATCACAACGATTTCCCAAGGAAAACATAAATCATAACAACACATATGAGTTAATACCATGCTTTAACCCATTAACACTGTTACCACATTTCACATCATCAGCCATTTAGACCAATTCCCTTTTGTTATGCTTATCTCACTAGTCATTGTTCATTATGACTATCTCACTAGACTTCATTACTAGACTCATAATCCATTCCATTATGGTCTTTCATCATTTCCACATACTAACCCATTACATGTTCCAACACTATTCACAATTCATTTAACATAGCCATGCTCACCCATATAAACCACTTTAATGTTAACCCAACATCCCTTAGGTTAATATTATTAATCCTAAGTGTACCAACTATCTTATAAACAAACAAACACACAATCACATAAACATGTTTATCAAGGGATCTACATAAATACTCAACAATCTCGCTTGTTCTTCACAAATCCCTAGGTCCGGAAAATTTGGTTCACCCCATAGGTGGCCCTAGTTTAGTCTCATCACCCTCAACACATCCCATGGGGATCGCGTGGGTTCAAATTTACCCTTTTTATAACCATTTTACCAAAACATGCCATGGGTAGTCAAAACACACCAAGAGACACCCAAGAACAAAACCACTAATGCTCAAATCCACAAATAAACCATGGGATATAACATGTAGACTACCTACTTCGATTCTACAGTTGACTGCACTCTTAATCAAGCCCTTATATTTCACTTCAACCAAACTTTGAAGAATCAACCTAAAACTCACCCAAAGATTAGGGTTTTAGAGATTTGGAAGGATAAGAGAAGAAGATACAAACCCTAAAATCAAAAGAGAAGCAAGGATGAGATTAGCCTTACCCGGAGCTTCAATCTGCAACCAATAGAACCAAAAACACCTAAGAAATGAGAGAGATTGATCTATTGGAGCTCTTGGGAGATTTGGTTCGTCCCTAGGGTGAAGAGGGGTGAAATGGGAGGAAATCCCGAGTTAGGGTTAAAAATCCTAGGGTGGAAAAATTGTAATTTTTAAAAGATTTATGGGCCGCACGGTTTACCCGCACAGTTTTCCAAACCGCGTGCAAACTGTGTGGATGCTTCTGCCCAAAGGATCCACCTCGCATGGTTTAGCCACATGGTTTTACAAACTGTGTGTAAACCGTGCGGAGGCTACTGTCCAAAAACAAACCTTCCGCATAGTTCCATAGGCTGTCCGCACAGTTAGCACTAACTGTGTGCAGACCATGCGACCTACCCAGAAAACCCCCTTTTCTCCACTTTTCATGTCTCAAACCCTCGAAACACCCCAAGCCTCCTCTAGGACTTGGTTACGTACTTAATTAACCAAAACAAGAGATTAAAACCAAAACTTAAATGAGAACACACCTTTACAAGATTCGGGATCTTACAACCTCCCCACCTTATAACGACTCATCCTCGAGCCAAGATCCCAAGCTTCACTACAATTCCAAGGAAAAGATATCGGGTCATTGAGCCCACATATCTAATTCTAGCTCCCAAGTTTCTTTCGGAACATTTCCATGCTGTCATAGTACTCGCACCAATGGCACAACCTTGCCTCGCAAGACTTTCTCACTACGATCCACGATGTGAACCAGATGCTCCTCAAAGGATGCATTAGCCTCAAGCTCAACATTCTCAACATCCACCACGTGAGTTGGGTCAGGGTGATACCATCGAAGCTGATACAAATGAAACACATCATGCATCCCGCTATACCGATGTAGAAGAGTCAATCGGTACGCCACCGATCCAATCCTCTACACAATCTCAAAAGGCTCCACATACATGGGTGCCGACTTTCCCTACTTCCAAATCCATCAGTGACCCAACCTTGGTGACACCCTAAGTAACAAAATATCACCCACCCTAAAATCAATAGGTCTACGCCTCTGATCCGTATATTACTTCTGCCTGCTCTGAGCCATTGCCATCCACTTATAAATCAACTCAACCTTTTGTGAAGTCTCCTGCACGAGACTCGGTCCCAACAGCTCAGTTTCACCGGCCTCCAACCAAAAAAATGGAGATCTAAACAACCTCCCATAGAGATCCTTAAATAGTTCCATCTGAACCGTATCCTAAAAACTGTTGTTGTAGGAAAAATAAACAAGTGACTGGTGCATCTCTCAGGAACCACCAAAATCCAAGACATAATCCCTCAACATGTCTTCCAACACTTGGATTGTATTCTCTGACTGCCCGTCTATCTGTGGGTGGAAAGTTGTACTCAAAATCACCTGTGTACCCAACACCTTCTACAGCCCTTTCCATAAACGCGATGTGAAACGAGGATCATGATCCAAAACTATAGTCTACGGTACACCATGAAACCGTACTATTTCCCGGACATACAACTCGCCCAACTGAAAAAACGTATAAGTCTCTTGAATCGGTAAGAAATGGGCCACTTTCATTAGCTGATCTACAACCAACCAGATTGCATCATTCTTTTGAGGCATCCTTAGAAGACCCACCACAAAATCCATCGTCACATCATCCCACTTCCATTATGGAATGGGAAATGGGTGTAACAATCCACTTGGGTGTTGATGCTTAGCCTTCACCTACTGACAGGTAAGGAACCGTGCCACAAAACCCGAAAATTCCTTTTTCATTCATGGACACCAAAATTGTCTGTGAAGATCACGATACATCATGGTAAAACCATGATACACTTCCCATTTTGATGCATGGAACTCACGCATCAACTCTTTCCGCATGCACACTAGCACAACCACATGATCATGAACACAAACAACCACGTCCACACCAACGACCCAACCTGAAGGTGGCTCCCCACCATTAAGCCTTTCCTTCATGGACAAACATTTAGGATCATCAAGCTGACTTCCCTTAACATGAATCAGAAGCGTCGACTCAACCGCCACAGAATCAAGAGTCACCTAACCATTTTCCTCCAGCACCTCCAGGTACATCTCTGCGAACAAATCCATCACCTTCCACTCGGTGTTGGATTCCTGAACCACTTGGTTATGAGAATTCCTACTCAAAGCATCGAAAACACTATTCCCTTTCCCCAGTGTATATACCATCTCAAAGTAAAAGGACTGGAGATAATCAACCCATATTCACTACTGAAGATTCAAATTCCTCTGCGAAAAGATATACTACACCGTGAACCGTTCCCCCAACAAGTAGTGACTCCATCACTTAAGGCATATACTAATGTAGCCAACTCAAGATCATGAGTGGGATAATTCCTCTCATGGAGTCTCAATTGCCTCGACCCATAATCCACAACCTACTCATCTTGCATCAACACAACCCCAAGACCGACACCGAACGCATCACAAAACAGGACGTACTTTCTACCTTACTCAGGTAAGATCAAGATCAGTGCAGTCGTCAATCGCTTTTTCAACTCCTGAAAAAATTCTCATAAGACTCAGACCATTCAAACCTAATTCCCTTCTTGGTCAAGCCCTAAAGTGGTTCTACCAAACAAGAGAAATCTTGAATGAACCTCCAGTAATATCCGGCCAAACCCAGAAAACTCTGAACATCTGAAACACTCTTGGGATTCTCCCAAGACACAACAGTGTCCACTTTCTCTGGATCCACCAACACAACTTCCTTAGAGATTATGTGACCCATAAAATGCACTTCTTCAATCTAGAATTGACACTTTGATAGCTTAGCGTATAGCCGATGCTCTCTTAGTGTACTCAGGATGATGTCAAGATGTTGGGCATGATCGTCATGAGTTTTTGAGTACACCAATATTTTGTAAACAGAGACAACCAAAAACTGATCCAGATAAGGATAAAAGATTTGGTTCATCAATACCGTGAACACTACTGGTGCATTGTTCAAGAAGAAAGGCATCACTACAAAATCAAACAACCCGTACTGACTCCTGAAAGCTGACAGCGGTACATCAGAAGGCCTCACCCTCAACTGGTGATAACCTGATCTCGTATCAATCTTAGAGAACACTGATGCACCCCTCAACTAGTCAAACAAGTCATCAATTCTAGGAAGTGGGTACTGATTTTTCACCGTCATCTGATTTAAATTCCTATAATCAACACACAGCCTTAATGACCTGTCAACCTTCTTTGAAAAAAGAATAGGAGATCCCCAAGGAGATGTACTAGGACATATAAACCCCTTATGTTCCAACTCCTCAAGCTGTAACTTTAACTCCTGGATTTCTTCCGGTTCTATTCGGTATGGCGGAATAGAAACTAGCTCCGCTCCCGACAGCAACTCAATCGTGAACTCCACATCCCTCTTGGGTGGCAACCCTGAGAAATCCTCAAGAAACACATCCTAAAACTAATCCACTACTGGAGGAAGTAAAAACCGTTACCTTATTTCATCATTAAGTACAAGACAAGATACTTGAGCCATGAGCCTATCCAACTGCCAACAGAATAGTCCCACACGACCTGCTCGAACATCCCACTCTCTGCGATGGACATAAGTATCACCCGCAAGTGACCTAAATGATACCCTATAATGGTAATAGTCTATGTGTGCCCAATAAAACACTAACCAATCCATACCCAAGATCAATTCAAACCTTGGCATCTCAAGAATAAACAAGTCCCACAGAAAACTATACCCATCGACCTCCAGATCACATCCCTTACACTGCCTGATATCTTAATTTCATACCCCCAAAGGAGTGTTAATAAACATAACCCCACACACACCCTCCACAGGAAAACCCAACACTACCACAAGATGAGCAGAAATAAAAGAGTGCGTGGAACCAGTATCAAACAACGCACTAGAAAACATAGAAGCTACAAGGATCGTACTGCAAACAGTTGATGGCCCAGCCTTACTATCACCAGGTGCATACTGAACTGCATGAAACTGACCTGCCCCTCTACCCTGGGCTCTAACATGTGTTCCATGCACTGCACTTCCCTACTAACATAGGCAATCCTACCCCAGAGTTCCACGTCCACCGCCCCTGCCAGTACGGCCCGTGGAGCTCCAACTGCCTGCCTGATATGGAGCAACTGATCCCTTGACTCCACTTGGCATCTTCTTGTCATCAACATTCATGCTCACCTTCTGAGGCTTCCTACAGAACCTCTAGATGTGTCCCAATATGCCACATGATCGGCAATCAACTGGAGGTCGAGGAAACTGGCCACGCATGTTCCCCAACCTACCACATTGATAGTAGAACACCTGATCACCATCTTGAGAGGATGAACCTCTCTTCTGATTGGCTTGCACACTTCCACCCTGCTGAAAACTTCCAAAATGATGCTTCCAACCCTCAGAAGATGCACCACTTTTTCGCCTAGATGGTGCGACAAGCTCACTACCTAAAACTCCCTTCAGGTTCCCTTCTAATATCAATGCCTGATCCACTACCTCTATAAACCTCTTCAGGAAAAAGATATTCACTTGAGACCTGATCTCGTGTCTTATCCCATCTTGGAAATGTCTCTTCACTACTGCCTCATTCCCTACCAACGCTAGAAGAAAACGTCGTAGGTCGGTGAATAGGATAACATAATCCATCACCTACATTGACCCCTGAGTCAGGATCATGAACTTTGCAGCCCACACTTTCCTTAAGGTCTCTGGGTAAAAGTGCTCCAGAAAATTTTCCTGGAAATCCTTCCATAACATCCCCTCAGCCTGCTCAGTCTGAGTCAGGATGTTCCACCAACGCTTTTCCTGGACCCACAACATATAAGTTACCAACCTGACCTACTTCCCATCAGGAGTCTCCATATGATCAAGTATCTTCTAGACAGACTCTATCCAGAACTCTACTACCTCTAGCCCACCCTCTTCGGTAAAGGTCGGAGGGTGCTGTAGCTAAAACTCTTTGGTCAGTTCAAACATAATTGGTGCAACCCGCCTTGGGCACTGATTCATTATCTGCATAAAATGATCCAAGTTCTCTCAGAACCACTCCTACCTACCTTCCTGGATCACCATATTCTCTTGCTCCTCTACTGGAGGAGTGTTCTCAGCAACATCCTCTTATTGCCCAACTAGCGCTCGACATCATGGTGGCATTTCTCTACATTTCCAAACATGATATTTAGAACACATACCATAGAAATTTTATAATTCATAACATGAAGGCTCTTCACCAGCCACATCAACCCACTATACATGGACCATCCCATCAAACCTTAGCATTCCAAAAATATTACCCTAACCATCCCTACAACAGGCCATGGTCCACAAGGGGTAAACAACCATACACCACCAAAGGGCACACACAACATGTTATAAACAACATTTTCAATTCATTACGAACCCTTAATTACACATATTTCATTAGTCATCACTTATCATTCTTTTATCTTCACCCATTTACATTGTTTTGTTTACCACATTTTCCCTTTTTAATTATCAAATGCAAGGTGAATTATATCTTTCATGCCTCACACACCCAACTCGTGTGTGTCTATCATGATGCATGTCACCTAAATCTCTAAGTTCCTAAATTATGCATGAATGCACAACATTGCACCATTGAGGCCATGAGCCAAATATCATAAAACAATCACATCAGACAACATGTGCATCACCCAATGGTGAAATATCGTCAACTGTAACATCACACAATCAAGAACAACAATTCCTGCCTTGGGTGACTTGGGTTTTCCCTCATACATGGGTTAGCTACTCCCAAGAACGAGCTCATTACCAAGGCTCGATACATCCTAACTTCCATCTACCATCCCAAATAACAATATTTCAGAGAAGGAGAAGAAAGAACTCATTTGATACCACTTTGTAAGGTCCCCAACCCAGAAGCCACTAAACTGGTGCTCCGAGATGGGTGATTACATGACCTTAAGCGCACCTCCCCATACACCAAAGGTTGCCGACTAGAAACTGGGGTCTGAATAGTCAATTGGGGATACTATACCCCCTTTTTATCATAGTAAAACACAACAGAAGATAAATAAAATAGTGTAATTAATGAACAATAATACTAGATTATGCATAAACAACCATTTCCCAAATTGGGTACAACCATGCCCAATAGTAAATATGTCATGCCATGTTATAAGTGAAAAAGTGAACAGAAACCCAAAAATGAAGACAACTGCAAAATTCCCAAAAGGGTCCTGACACCAAGTCTGGGTCCTCCTCCACGCACACTCATGCCAAACCAACTACCTAGCAAGGACCTTTTCCCTTCTCATGACCTACAAAAATGAAGTCTGTTGAGGTACCCAATGGCGGCCCAAGCAGGGCGTGAGTACAACTCAGTAGGCCACCACCAACGGTGTCTACAAAATATCCAGTATAAACAGATGTGCATGAAAAAAGGGAAATGAATAATAAATGACAAGGTAAATATTAAGTTCCATTAGCCGGTTTAGGTCCATTACCAACATTTATTTCCATTTCCATAACTTACCATTTCATCCCATTTCCCATTACTTACCATTTCCAACACATTTAACATGGGTTCATCAAACACAACAAATTATATGGGCTCAAGTACACAATCCCATACCAGAGGGAAAACACACAGTGGAGTTTGGAGCATCAGTCCAACTCGCCATTAAACATATCCTCACCTTGAAGCATCAGTTTGGGTGGATGCAACTGTTAGGCTAATAGAGCATCAGTCCTCATCCCTAACCTGTGCATTGGGGTAGAGTTTAGAGCATTAGTCCAACTCAACCCATGGGCGTAGAACCTCAGTCAATACCCCACACTACCATGCAATGTGAACGTGCTATATATATATATATATATATATATATATATATATATATATCCATTAACCATTCACACCACATCACAACAATTTCCCAAGGCAAACATAAATCATAACAACACATATGAGTTAATACCATGATTTAACCCATTATCACAATTACCACATGTCACATCATCAACCATTTATCCCAATTACCTTTTGTTATGATTATCTCACTAGGCATTGTTCATTATACCTATATCACTAGGCTTCATTACTAGTCTCATAATCCATTCCATTATGGTCTTTCATCATTTCCACATACTAACCCATTACATGTTCCAATACTATTCATAATTCATTTAACGTAGCCATGTTCACCCATATAAACCACCCTCATGTTAACCCAACATCCCTTAGGATAATATTATTAAGCCTAGGTGCACCGCCTAACTTCTAACCCAATACACACGATCACATAAACATGTTTATCAAGGGATCTACATAAATACTCAACAATCTCACTTGTTCTTCACAAATCCCTAGGTTCGAAAAAATCAGCTCACCCCATAGGTGGCCCTAGTTTAGTCTCATCACCCTCGACATATCCCATAGGGACCGTGTGGGTTCCCATTTACCCTTTTTATAACCATTTTACCAAAACATGCCATGGGTAATCAAAACACACTAAGAGACACCCAAGAACAAAACCACGTTTGCTCAAATCCACAAATAAACCATGGGATATAACATGTAGACCACCTACCTTGATTCTGTAGTTGAACAAACTCTTAATCAAGCCCTTATATTCAAATTCAACCAAAATTTGAAGATTAAACCTAAAACTCACCCAAAGAGTAGGGTTTTAGAGATTCAGAAGGATAAGTGAAGAAGATACAAACCCTAAACTCAAAAGAGAAGCAAGGATGAGATTAGCCTTACCCGGAGCTTCAATCTGCAACCACCGACACCACAAACGCCTAATAAACAAGGGAGATTTATCTCTTGGAGCTCTTGAGAGATTTGGTTCGTAACTAGGGTGAAGAGTGGTTAAATGAGAGGAAATCCCGAGTTGGGGTTAAAAATCCCAGGGTGGAAAAATTGTAATTTTTAAAATATTTCTGGGCCGCACGGTTTACCTGCATGGTTTTCCAAACCGTGTGAAAACTGTGAGGATGCTTCTGCCCAAAGGATCCACCTCACACGGTTTAGCCGCACAATTTTCCAAACCGTGCGCAAACCGTGTGGAGGATACTGTCCAAAAATACACCTTCCATACGGTTTCTTGAGCTTTCTGCACGGTTAGCACTAACCGTGTGTAGACCATGAGACCTACCCAAAAAAACCCCTTTTCACCACTTTTTGTGTCCCAAACCCTCAGAACACCCCCAAGACTCCTCTAGGACTTGGGTACGCACTTAATTAACCAAAATAGGCGATTCAAACCAAAACTTAAACGAGGACATACCTTTACAAGATCCGGGATCTTACACACCAACTATTCATGTACCAAATATTATTGATGTTAGTAATCTTCTTATTTTTCTTAAAATAAAAAGTTTGATTTTTGGTACCTAAACTTTCTTGGTTCCATCATTGTTAAAAAATAAAACTTTAGTGATCCAAATCTTTCCAACTTTCCAATGTTGTACATATGCCAATTCCTTAGAAATTTAAGCTTATAAAAACAAAATTATTGAACTTTATTCAAAGAACATATATTCTTATACTGTACACCACTTTGACATTTTGTATAAAATGGGTCACTTTTATGAAAAAAGTATTTTTTTTGGAAATGTGATTTTTGAATTTATAAAATCAATCCCATAAGTATTTCTAATAGGTTTCAATTATTTGTATATGTTATCAAAATTTTCCTTCCTAGAAGTATAATTTGAGAGTAACTTTTTAAAAATATATATTTCAGAATTTATTTTCACAACAAAATTATTATTATAATTTATTTAAGTATAATTATATTTCTTTTCTAACACTTTAGTAATATTTTAAATCTCTATAGAATTTTAAAATTCTCAAACTTTCATTAGAGAGATTTATCTTAGAATTTTAATATTTTTAGAAACTTTATTAATATTTTTTTCTAATAAAGTTACATATCTTGAAACCACTTCAAAAGTAGGTAAATAATCCTCATCATTAGATATATTAGGAATTTCTTCTTTAAAAGAAGTATAACATTCATCATTAGAATTGGGATAATTTTTATTCAAAGTTAAATTGGTTAAAGATTTAGTAGATAAATTATCCATGTAGTAACGATTAGTCTTTGTAATTTTAGTATAAAAAACAATTTTTTTTTTGATATTTACTATTATTCTCAGAATAACTATCAAAATAACTATTTCTACCACTTTCACTCCAAGTATCAGAAACTTTAACAAAAATTCCCTTCATTCTTATAAAACTTTATTGAAATTTTATCTTATTTTCCTTCTTATTAAGTCAATGAAAATTTGGTCTTATGTGTCTAAGATTCTTGAATTCATATCATATCATCTCTAAAGTTTCTTTTTTATCACTTCTATCTTCTAAAATTTTCGTGTAATTATATTAAAAATAATTTTTACCAATAATCATGTTCAACATTTTAACAAGATTCAAAATTTTATTCTTACTCTATTCTGATGAACTACTTTCTGTCTCAACCTTCACTTTCTTATTTTTATATGATTTAGAAACTTTCTCAGATGATTTTAATTTATTAACTATTGCAGAAGTAGAAAAAAAAGATACTCCATTATTTTTCTTTTCTTTCTTAGTATATCTTTTAAACCTACCCTCATACTAAATGAGATCACTAATGATATCATCTAAATTTAGTTTCGTAAGATGTTTAGTATTCTCAAGATATTTTCTCTTAGATTCTCATTATTTGGGAATAATGTATATAACATTTTCAACCAAATTTTCATCATTCTAGTACTTATCTCCAAGAGATTGTAGACTATTTACAATAGTCATAAATATTTTATGCATATTAGCTACTGAATCTCCAAGAATTAAATCAAAATCTTGATAATCATATCTAAGAAAATCTATTCTAGTTTCAATAAATTTGGTTGTTACAAAATGAGTTGCTTCAAATTTCTTCCAAATATTATTTTCATTTTCACATAAAGAAATATGGTTATAGATATTTTCTATCATATAATAAATAATAATATTTTTTTTCTTAATAATTAAGTTTATATTCCAACTTTTTATATTTAGTCAAAGTAGTCACTTATTTATTAGGTATATGATAACCTACAGTTAACATAAAAAAATTATCAACACCAATATTAATAAAAAAAATTATTCATTATATCTCTCTAGTGTTTATAATTAGATCTATCAAATATAGGTGGTCTTCTTGGACTCATATTTTTAATATCCCAACAAAAAAACCTGAAAACTTATAAAACAAGTATACTCATTTCTAGAGAAACACATTAGTGTAATAATTAATGAAACTAGAAACCTAATTTGATACTAAATGTTGGATCATAAGAGTATAGTTTTACCTACAAGAGGGGGGTGAATTTTAGTTTATAAAATAAAAATTTAAAATTTACCAACCTATTATAAGAAATTAATCATAAATATAAATGCCAATATACTTTATAAAATCAGAGTTAAGAAACTTTTATAAAAAATAGTATGAAAATTTCCTTAATAAATGCACAGTGAAAAATATGTAAATCTTATAGTTAATAAAAATAGTAAAGTAACAAAAGTTTTATAAAGGGTGTAAGAAAAACTTTAAAAAAATTCTTCATAAAGTTTCCACACTTTAAGATTTAGTGTAAAGGGATTCTTAATTAGACTCAAGATATACATAGTTTTAACCAAACCATAAAGGTTTTCTTTTTCCAACCCCAAAAGTCCTCAATCACTAATATTTGACAATATTTTGTATTCCTATTCTTGGGAACCCTCAATAAAAAATATTGGAATAACCTCTGTCTCTCAAAAACCCTGATAGCCCTTGATCAAGACTAATCAGACAAAGCGATTACAAAAGAAAATAACTTAAGAAATTTATAAGTCCTCACAAATGGATACCTTAAGTAAAACTATCTAATGAAATTAAATAAATATTTCCCTCATAATAATATCTTACAAACTCTTCACATAAACTTTAAATAGTAAATGATGCAAAATTTTACTCCTCCTTGAATGAATCTTTTATTTATAGTTATTTCTCCAATGGTCATATTTTGTATTCATTAGATTTGGTTGTAACAATATTGGATGAACTATATCTTTACTTGATAGGTTTAGTGCTTGATCTTCATCCAATATTCATCTTGATATATCACCATAATAATTCTTGAATATTCCATTCGGTATAATAAATAATGTTTGATAGGTAGAACGTATGAAATTCATCTACTTCATAGGTTTGGAAAAGTTGTCTGGAAGAAATTTCTGCCTCCATCTGATGAAGTTTTTTTGTTTCAATTTGTATTACTTCATACAATAAGAATTTATTATACTTCATGTTCTGGAATTTATAAAACAACCTTTGAGTGAACTTTATATACCTCTGATTTCCTCCATACAGAATTATATTAAGGAAGTTTTTTCCATTGAATAAAATATTCAACATTCAGTAAAATGACCTTCCTACAAAAAAAATCTTATGATATTAGGAAATATAAAAGTTATTAAAATATAAACTTCCATATAAGTGATTTTTTATTTTAAAAAGTTAGGTTAGAAAGTGCTAAAAGTAATCTTTTCAACTCAACAAAAACACCAGATAGGTTGTTACTGGAACTTTAAATAACTGAACATATAGGGTAACAAATCATGCATACATATTAAATTGGCATCTCCATAAGATAATCCATTTCTAGTAGACCACTTTCATATAATTCAGTTAAGTATAGTTTAATTCCAAGCTATATGGGAAAACACCATATAGGTTATTACTGACACTTTAAATAACTGAACCTAGGGAACTCACCCCCTCTGAGCATCTACACATCTGAATGTTCTCTATAGTATTTAGTCACAATACATTACATTTGATGGAATCATCCTAGAATCATACTAAGGTAAAACCATATCCATAGGGTCAATTAAGTATAATACCATTCCAAGATATAAGGGAAATTACTGTAAAGGTTGTTATAGGTACTCTAAGTAACCAAACCTACACAAAACTCACCCCAAAGGGGTTTGTTTCTATGATATCAAATTCTTATCTTGGACCCTCAAGGCCTCTACTCATCACTTTCTGAAGGGGATGGAACACCATCATCACCTTAGGATTCATAAGACCCACCACTGGAATAAAAAATATATATATATGCAAGCCAAACCAACTTAGTATAATGCCACCAAGTATTTATATGGGTAAATGTAATATGAGAAATTTCTGGCACTTTAAACAATTGAGGATCAGTCATTAGTAAAAAACAATCACACTACTAGAAATATAATAAGATAATCCTATATTCCAGACATGATGCATGAGATGCCTCTTTCCTCTGTAAACCAAGAGTTAGAATCCATATATAGTTCTTACCAATGAGCCAAGAGCCAAAAAATAGTAAATCATAAGTCACAATTATCAAACTGCATATGTTTCACATGAGGTGAAACTCATATTAACCATAATAATGTAAGACAAGAAACTCAATCTCATACCCATGGTATCCTGGATTCTACTAGAAAATGTGTTTACAACACACCAATATGGATTCCATCACATGCTCTGACACATTCCTAAATATCATGGCTACTATTTCCTAAAACAGTAATATAATAGAAAAAAATATCTTATACCACTTTGTAATACTTAAGGATATAGGCCACTCAATGGGTGCCTTGACCCAATTTACTACAAGACCTCAAGAACACCTCCCCAAATGCAAGAGATTTCTAACTAGTAGTGAGGGTATAAATGAGGTAATATGGGGAGGCTATACCCCCCAATATCAGAGTGCACAATAGAATAATAAATAACTAAATAT
This sequence comes from Viscum album, assembly GCA_963277665.1. Classification (NCBI taxonomy): domain Eukaryota; kingdom Viridiplantae; phylum Streptophyta; class Magnoliopsida; order Santalales; family Viscaceae; genus Viscum; species Viscum album. The sequence goes on from OY728151.1 coordinate 1,282,282,001, forward strand.
CATTGTTGGTTGGAGTGGATACTCAAGAGGGGGTGAATTGAGTTCCAATTAAAAATTTCTGTTAAAAATATTTCTCTTAAAATCCCCCTATTTAAAAACAAGTTAAACTGTAGTGAATTTATACAGATTGTAAAAGTTCAATTAGTTTCTCAAAGATTGATTAGGTCTCAGTTAATGTAATCAGAAGATTAAATTAACTTTTGAAACTAACTTACTGGTTCACAATAAGTATAAACACTTTCTAATTTAACTATCAAAGTAACTTTAAAGAAAATTGTATTTCAAAGTAATTAGCAGCGGAATATAAAATATATAGAATACTTTAGAATTAAACTAAAAAGCATAACATATGTAACCAAGAGGTTCAGTCTCAAGCCGAGACCTAGTCCTCTCAAACAATTTATATAAATTTGATCCACACCCTGGATCGGGGTAAACAACAATGAAAAACACTGTCCAGGTACAAATACCTCTACCATAGTTCTACGTGGGAAAACCAACAACAGCTCACAGACTGTCCAGGTCTTACTTGAACTCTACCACTGTACATAGTGGGAAACAAGGGATTTATAGAGTTTGAATGAGGATTTAGAAATCCTCCAGCTTAGCATAGGAGACAGTGTGTGTAAGAAATATACATAGTACACACACTGCTCGAAATGTAAATAAAATAATCACTAAAAGAATAGATAAGAGTTTAGAATGCTCTAGAGATGTGAAGTGAAGCTCTGGACTCTTTTGATTTATCAGAAATGCTTCTGAGTCCTTCTCTGGTTTTTGTCTGAAAAACAGAGTGTCATTTTCTTCCATGTTTTTCAGGTTCAGCTTTATCAGCTTGAGTGCATGAAGAGTTCGTTGTAGTTCTTCACTCAAGATGCAGCTTGTTTTCTCTTCTAGAATGAATGGCTTAGTTTATGTCCAATGATCTTCTAGTATGAATGTAGATTTTTACTTTTGTGTGAATTCACCACGTTTAAATGTTGTTCATCCCTTTCCTTTTACACCCTTCACGTGCCTTCTCAGTTCTATTCTGTTCGGTCTTTGTCCTTCCTTTTATAGCTTTCAGCTCCGGTAAAAAGAATGATTACCTTTTTCATGGGTACTAGGTACGGTTCCATGACATGCCAACAAATATCATTAAATATCATTAATTGAATTAAAAACATCATATATGACCATTGCATAATAAATAAATAGTATTGAGAGTTATAGAGTTTGACTGGTCAAGCTTTTGTCAGTAGCCTTCTGTTGGTAGCAGTTGACTTTATGTAGCAGTGACCTTCTATCGATAGCTCTTTGATCATGTACCATTAGCTCCTTGTATCGGTAGCTGTTACTCTATGTATCATTATCTCTATATACCGGTGACTTCATCTATCGGTAGACTTTGCTTCTATCGGTAGCTCGTTTTGTATCAGTAGCTTCATAGCGGTAGACTTGTTCATATCGGCAGACTTACTCTATTGGTAACTCTGGTGTAACAGTAGCTTGTATCAGTAGACTTTTAGTCTGTTCATATTGGTAGCTCTGTTTGGTTCTAGTGAAGTATATATATCAGTAGACTTATACATACCGGTAGACTTGTTCTATCGGTAGCTCAGTTTCTGTCGGTAGCTATCTGTATCGGTGGACTTGATCTATTAGAGACACGTGCTTACCGGTGAACTTATACATACTGGTAGCTCTGTGTATCGGTGACCTTTTCCTATCAGTGACTATGTCTATCGGTAGACTAAGTCTTTCGGTAGACTGTCTTTATCAGTGGCTATAGGCATATCAGTGACTTAACACTTCTGTTTTATGCAGAACACATCCGATTGAGTTAGAATTAATTCAAAACTCATATAAACATAGATAAAAATTGATTAACATATTTCAAGGATTATTTTAATATAATTATCAACTTGATCATAGATTAAAAGAATTAATATATAGATACACACTATTTGGGATTATCAAATTATGTGAAAGCATAATTGGGATTATCAAAACAGGTGAGGTCAACAATCATTTATCATGATAATATGAAAGTGGAAGTAATAAATAAAAGTAATAATGGTAATAAATTAAGTATATTAAAGGCTAGAATAGCCATGCCATACATACAACTGATCACCCACTAGTCCGGTCACATACATAGACTAAAATATGGATCCACTACAGCTCTAAGAAATACAACATCCTGATCTCCTGATATCATCTAAGCTATCCCACTTGACTATGTTAATGCCAATATTGAGCCTTGACCCAACCTGTTCCTACAATAACCATGTGATCACTACTCAGGTACCCATTTACAATGGCATCCCGAGTAGTGTGTGAGTACAAAACTCAATAGGGAATCACCAACATGGTCCTTTACTAAATGGTATATGTTTTGATATGTTCATGTGATATGCTCAGTAGAAATAAATAATCAAAATGAAAACACAATAAAATAAATAAATAAACCCCCTCAATACATTCTTCAGTCAATGTTGGAGTGTCTTTGGGCACATCACGGAGATTGTTCCTCTATAATATAACCACTTCTCTATAGGAATACACATATAACCTAATACATTCCCAATAACCATTCTCGATCCTCAGGTCCATTACCCTGATAGACAATACCTACTTCAACCAACATTAGAAAGTATCTGAGCATGAGCATCACTTTAGAGTAACTCTATCCACACTCTAGGGATCCCATGATCACACCTCTATTGATGTGTGGAGAACCCTAGGATGTCACCAGGAATCCCTCATTTTCAATTCCGTAGGCTAAGCCCCATGGTAGTACCTGGGAATTCTTAATTTCAAGTCAACATCTGATTCATATGAGGGGTATCCCCTAGGAATTATTATACATCTAGGCATGAATTATTCCTAGGTGACCCAAGAAATCAAAGGAAATACCCTCCCTGGATCTCACATTCAATATCCTAGGCATCCAATATCTCACAGATCCTCAGTTGAAACATCATTGGTGCATCCACCCAAACCTAGTGGGGTATCCTAGGCATTGATCAATGGGATTAACAATTACCCCTGGGATGTCCAACATCCATGATTAGGGATATACACCCACCTATAATCTCATACTTTCATTCTAATCCGTAACATCATGGGTATTCTCAAGTGTATACTAGTATCTCCATTTGAATCCTAGCACTTGATCATTCTCAATGGTACCAAAATCTCAATATAATACTTTCCATCACATGTATTCCTGTATACATAGTCACACATTCTATGATGTTGGATCCTAGGTACCATCTCTAGGAATCCACTCATGAATCAACCATACATTTGGATGTTATCTAAGCTAGTTATCCACCCCCAAATAATCTATGAGACCAGATAACAACACACCAAGCATCCCAAAGTCTCATCCATATCATCAAGTGATTCTTAAGAATCTTAGAAGATCCCATAAATGTAATGTACTATGGTTGATTCCCAGGAATTTTGTGAAATACCTTCATTATAAGAAGAAAGTAATCCCCATCATCAACCCCTAATTCCACCATGATCTGGTGGAATTAGAACCAAAAACTTTAACTAAAAGTATCAAAATTAAAACTGGGAAAGGAGGATACAAAAATAGATCATCGAAGGAATAGGCCTACCTTAAATCACCATGAAAACACCCCCAAAATCCCCTCCCAATAAAGGGGGTGAAGGTGGATAATGGGTTTTGGACCCCCTATCATGTGATCAAAATTAGAGGGAGGATATTTGGTTACCCCTCATTATCTTAGGGGTAAAAATTTAATTTTTCCACTTAATATTCCATTGGATGGCAAGTGGCTCTAGATAGTGGCTACTGCCACTACCAGACAACACTAGATAGTTGGTGGTTTGTTAAAGTATAGGCTTCAACAACTACCCTGGGCCCTCTCGGTACCCCAAGACACCTCTTAAAGCCATAACCTCATCCCAAAACATTAAACCGATTCCTCCAAACTTCTAGAATGGTGTTTTGAGTTCTGGTTCTAAAACTAAACCATCCACTAAACATGAAGTTTCAAATTCCCATGGGAATTTTACATTTTGTACAAACATGTGGCATGTCACCTAAGAAGGGAAATTTATTCCATAATACAATTAACATTAGAGACAATTTATGTGTACTAGGAAAGATTCAAGAAGGTGTGTGTAATATTTTCTCACCAAGTAATTAAGGAACACTATTTTCTAGTATTCTTATATCAAAGCACACTTGATAGTGATAGGATATTATTGGATGAATCATTAAGAGAAGTATTGATAGATAAGTCACATGTGGAATCCATAGGACTAATCTAGAAGATAACTTAGAATTATCAACAATTTAGAATACGAGGTACTAGTATAAGAGGGTTGCATGAGGTAAGGTCTACTGAATCACCTTTATTATAGTATAAACATAAAGAAATAACCACTTTTGTTAGGTATATGTATATTAATAAATCATCTGATCAAATCACACCAGTAAAGGTATGCGGTCATTTTTATTCTCTAAATCATTCCATTAATCAATGTATTAAAATGTAGGAAATGAAAAATTTTGTGGCTACTTATCAACATAGGCGATTTAAACAGACCGATCAAGGATTGAGAGACATTTTCCAAGTTCAATATAGAGTTTAAAATTAATAATCTCATGTTAAAACACTCTTTTAATACCAATATCAAGAACCTCTATAATTCCAATATTCCTACATGAAACCATATAATAAAAAAACCTTCCAACCGCCACTCTTGTAATAAAATAAATCATTTTAGTATCCATAAACTAGTTAACTACCACAAGTAATAAACCAACCATATCCTAGGATTTAAATGTTACAAAATTAAATAAAATAATTTAAAAAACGTTTTAGGGGTCTTGTGAAAATAATGACAAAAAAACTAGGAAAATTATCAACTCAAACATTCAAAATCATAAAGGTAATGTGAACATGGTAATAATAAGGAGTGGTAAAGAGATGCACCCTATATCCAAATCTAACCCCAAACTAGATTCAAAACATCCTAAGGAGACCAATGGGGAAGAGGAAGATAGACTCGAGAAGAGTAAGAAAAAATTAAAAACACCTCTCGACAAACAGAAATAAATTATATAATCTTTCTAAAATGTTAAAATAAATTTACCTCTACTTGAATATATAAAAAATACTCTCAAATATGTTAAGTTTCTCAAGGAACTATTCACTAAAAAAATGAGACTTCAAGGTAATGAAAGAGTGGATTTAGGGAGAAATATTTTAGCATTTATCACACCATAAATTCCAATCAAATTTCAAGATATGTTGACTTTTTATATTACTTGAACAATTGGATCAAGGAATTTCTTAAATTAATTATGTGATTTAAGAGATTAAATTAATTTAATTACACATTTTTTCATTTCTTATTTGTATATGGGAGAAATAAAACCAATAAGAATGGCTGTGAAACAAGAGTAGTTGTATATTGCATTCCTAATAGTAGTTTTGGAATATTTCCTAGTAAAAGTGTATAATTTGATCTTACGAGCTGATTTTTATGTGTTGAACATGGAATAAGACAAGACACTAGCTCAGTCACTAGTAATATTGGGAATAATTCTTATAAAAATAGTAAATACAATCATAAATTCACATAAAAGCACTCCAATAACGGATTTTGGTGAGAACACTATCCATTTTAATATTTTTGATTCTATGAAATATCCATAAGAATAAAATTAACTTTTCACACTTTTACATTTTAAAGAACCTAATTAAAATGGGGAATATGGTATATTATAAAAAAAATGAGTCAACATAGCCAATTCAGATTTGAAAATTATATGAAAAATAATTGGGAGAAACTTGAAAATCTTGCGCATCCATCTAAGGATGAGGTAACTTCTTATTTATTTAATGGATTTTATTTTGTATTTAATAATGAAGGATATAATACTTCATCTATTATATAAAAATATAAGGCTATAGAGGTAAGTAAACTTCTAATAATATCCAAAAATAGTTAGATATATTACATTGATAATAAAAAACTAAATCAAGTCATAATAAAAGTTTTTTTTTCATTTTATTTATTGAAAAAATTCTTAAAAGACTATCAGGAATAAAAAAATTATTGTTCTCTAGATGGATTTTCAGGAAACTTCAAGGTTCCCGTTACACATGAGAACTATAAAAAGACAACCTTTATCTACCCTTATGGTATCTTTACCTATAAGAAAATTCCATTATGATTATGCAATTCACTAGGTACATTTCACATATGAATTATAAGAATTTTATCTGATCTAATAGAGGACTGCTTTGAGTTATTTCTAGATTATTTCACTATGCTAGGAAATTAATTTGATCACTGTTTGGAAAATATAGAAAAATTATTGAAAACTTGTATTGAAAAAAATAATTTTCTTGAATTTTGAAAAGTTTCATTTCATGGTTGATAGGTGAATTGTACTTGAACATTTAATTTCCAAAAATAGGATTGAGGTTGAAAAATATAAAATTAAAATTATAAATTCATTACCATATCCAACTTAAGTAAAGAATGTTAAATCCCTTTTAGGATATGTAGGATTTTATAGAATATTTTTTAAGTATTTTAGTAAGATTTATTTTCCACTTTCTAGATTAATTTTAGAAGACTCTAATTTTATATTTTATGATTTTTATAGGAAAGATTTAAATTAGCTAAAATGTGAACTAATCACACCATCGGTCAAACATCCACATAATTGAGATAATTAATTCAATATATTTTATGATGCTTTAAACCATGATTTTATAGCAGTTTCTCTATAAAAAATTAAATATAGGAACCATGTCATTTCATATGCTTCCAAAACACTAGATGTAGCTCAATACCATTATAAAATCACTAAAAAGAAGTTTTTAACAACTATTTTTTCCTTAGATTAATTCAAATCATATATTCTTAGTACCAAAGTGACTATTTTATTTTATCATACAATCCATGGGTACCTAATAAATAAAGATAAAGAAAATACAAGGCTATTGAGAAGGATTTTATTATTATAGGAGTTTGATTTGGAAATAAAGGATAAAAGAGAGCTAAAAATTAAGTAGCAGATCACTTGATCAGGCTTCCCCACATAGATAAGGTAGAAATTCTCGACAAAGATACATTTAATTACTTTATTCTAGGTTAATAGATTTTTTTATTAAAGGGAAAGTACCATGGTATACTGATATGGTAAATTTTCAGGTAACTTATTAAGTTCCATCACATCTAGACTAAAAAAATTAGACTAAAATTTGAATCATAGTTTTATGTTTAGGATGATCCATATATTTAGAAAATTTATAATGATAAAATGATTAGGTGATGTTTATGTGAAAGTGAGGTATAATATGTACTAGATTATTTTCATACATTAGCTTATATAGGTCACTTTGGACCTCAAATAACTTCTAAGAAAATCTTTGAATTGGGAATATAACATCCCACACTATTTAAAGATGCATATGAGTTTTATAAAAAATGTGAGGAATTCCAATTCACTATAAATAAATCAAAGAGTCAATAAATTCATCAAATACCAAGGAATATTTGTAAAATATTTTTAAGTATGGGGCATATATTTTATAAGACCCTTTCACATGCCATCTAGATATTCTTACATCTTATTATCTGTGGAATTTTTTTAATAAGGAAAGAATTTAAATCCACCAAAACTGATGATTCCATTATTTTTTGTGCTTTTTTCAAGACTAATATATTTTATAAATTTGGAATCCTAAGAGAAATCATCAGTAACCAAGGAAACCATTTTTTCAGTAGGGGTATGTAATCTTTAATGAGGAGATATAGCGTGACCCAAAAAACATCAGCACCCTATCATCCACAAACCAATGGAAAAACTAAAGTTTTAAATAGAAAGATTAAGGTAATATTAGAAAACATCATCAAGATAAATAAAAAATATTAGATCCAAAGGTTAGAAGATTCCTTTTTTCCTTACAATACATCTTACAAAACCCTAATTAGAATGAGCCCACATTGATTTATCTATGGAAAAATATTTCATCTACTATTGAGCTTGAACAAGAAGCCGACTAGGAAATTAATAAGATTAATATGGATCTGGAAAAATCTAGATAGGAAATTAGACTTTAGATTCAATAAGTGGAATAAATAATGAGAGAAGTATTTGAAAATTCTTGAATTTGAAAGGAAAGAATATGAGTGGAACATAAAAAGATGGTTTCACCAAGGAAACCAATGATGATCTATTATTTAAGAGATAAAATGATGCCAAGTAGACTTCATGTCAGATGGGAAGTCCCATTTACCATCACTAATGTGTACCTATTTAGTGATGTGAAGGAAAATAATGAAGGGTATAATAATTTGTTCATTTTTAATGAAAAAATATTGAAGAAATTCCATAGAAATCTACCACAAGAACCAGTAAAGGAGATCACACTCCTCCAACCTTCTTACTAATAGAATCACTATATCATACCTTTACTTAACCATGTTGATTTTTTTTATTATATTAAATCTCTTCAAACTATAATTTTTGGTATAATGCACTGAGGACACTGCATCATTCTAGTTTTTAGGAGGGATAACCTTTGTAGTTTTAGTAATTTTAAATTCTTGTGCTTTTATTTTTCATTTTATTATCTTTTTTTATCATTTTTTATTTTTGTAGTCTGTTGAGCTTAAATTGAATAAATTTATAATTTTTGAACCTATTATAATTGTGAGAAATTTATTTTACCTAGGAAACTCAACTTAGATGAATGTTAAAGTGAACTTATTTTCATATTCAAATTTTGGTAAATTCATAAAAAGACCACTTATTTTTGAATTTCATGCCCTAAAATACTATCAAATCTTAAAATTAATTAACTGAGTGGATTAAAAACTATTATTGAAATATTCTTTATAATTCTTTTAATTATTTAGATAACCAATCCATTCTTGAATAACTATAATTTTTTATAAATTCAAGTTAAAACCTTGGATCACTGATAAAATTATATTGAAAATGATTGAGGTGTTTTTTTATTGAAAATATATTTTTAAAATAAACTTATTTTTTGGATTAACTTGATATGTAACAATTTTTATCCCCTATAATCCATGAAAAAAATTTGTTAGGTATCCACATTACAAATTCTAAAATCCCCAACTACCCATCTTTTGAAGTAAATGCATGATTATAGCTGAACTCAAATGTAGGGGGGAGATATTTCATGAGGAGATATAGGGAGAAATATCAATTTTTTGAAAGATAGAATGTAAAATATCCTTAAAACTTTGGTAAGTAATTTTATATAACTATTTTAAAATTTATGATCCCTCTTTGGATTTAAAATAAAAAAGGATTAGAATTGAAAAAAAACAAAAGAGAAAAAAAGTTGTTAAAGGAAGTAGAGAGAAGAAAATTGTATGATACTAAAGTTAATATAGTATAAACATTCCATGATAATATATAAGGATTTGGGATCCAAATCACTACAAGGGATATTGAGTGAAGATACCATTCTTGAGTGTGAAAATTTAATCATGCATTTTTTCAATTATAGTCAAACCTCCTCATTATGCCTCAAGACTTTTAACATTAGCATCTACCAACCCCTATCCATAGAAACCCTAAAAAATTTATCATGATTAACACAAGTAATTTACTCATTGGGTAGATATTAAGAAACTAATCTAACCTATGTTTACCATTGCATGAGTTATGAATGAGAAAATATTTTCTTAAAATTCATACTTTTAGTGATGAGAAAAATACTTCCAAGAATGTGGTTATAAATAAGTATGGGAATATGGAAAAGGTTAAAATTAATTAAATGTACTTTTTAGATAAAATGGAATAAATAACATGTAAGAGTCATGGTTATCTTGAGTAACATGGCTATTGAAAAAGGAACTCACACTGGCTAGTGTTTTAAATTTTGATTGGGTATTATTTTTTACATTCACTTATCTAGGAGTCCAAGGTTTAAGTTTGGGGGAGTTGACAAAGATAATAAATTTTTTATATTTTATTTATATTAAATTAATTTTATTCTCTCATATTAATTAATTAATTGATTTTTAGAGAGTTTTGGTATTAAAGGATCATTTCATTTTATTTTTTGAATATTTCTTGAAATGGTTGAAATTGTAAATTTAATGAATTTAATTAATTTATGGAATAAAAATAATGATCCATTATTGACAATCCTTTGATTTTATGTTTTAAAGGAGAATAATAAGGAGGTTGAGAAACTGAGCTGTGTAGGAATAATTCTAATTTTCATGTTATAGAGCCCAATTGTTCACATCATGGGAATGATATATGTGTTTTGAAGAGGTTTAGAGGGATTTAAATGGTTCTTACTATTTTGATATGGTCATGCTATGGAATACGTTCATGTTGAAATCTATAATTTAGGCCTAGAATAAAATTCCATATTGAATTCCTCTATTCTTTAGATGATTTGGAAAAGTCTATATGTTACATTTTATAGAACAAGTAAAGGATAAATCCCTATGAATGGATAAAATTAAACATAAGAGTTCCCATATATGATTCATAAGAGTTCCTAGATAATAATTTAAAGAATTAAATCTAGAAAAATTCATGTGTAATATTTTAAATCTTTAAAAGGATATGTAATAAATTCACCTTTATACATAAAAAATTTTCCACTAAGGAGAAATTTGGTATATTGGAAAAGTACTACGAAATGAATAATATTTTTTGGATCATATATAAAGAATTAATCTTGGTTAAGTGGAAAAAATTATATAAAGGATATATAATGTAACGTCCCAGACCCGGCCAACCACCTGAACAGTGCCGAGCGGGTCGGGTGTCACTACCTTAGGCGCACCTCCCCTGAATTCCAAAGGCTTCCGACTAGCAGCGAGGGTCTGAATAGGTATAGTGGGGAGGATATACCCTCTCAGAGGATCATAGTAAGGGTACTGGTTTGAGTATACAGTAAAGATTCAGCAGAAAGAAAGACTCAGCAGACTCGAACCAGACCCGCAGAGCGGAAGCATATCCAATATCAACAAACAACAGAAGCAATAATGATAACAACAGTAGCGAAAATAAACACAACAACATGCTGATAACATGTAACTACTACTGAATAGTAAAACATGCATCCTAAGTAGGTCAACATACAAAAGGGCACCAATGGCTAACCAACAGTAGCTACAACAAGTAAGCATGCTGTTACAGAAAAATAAACACAACAAGTAAACCCCAGCTAGGCATGACCTCAAGGTTTGTACCATCTCCATGCAACAACTAACGTAACCCAGCTCCTAAATATGGACCCTTTCCTGCACGTAAATCCATGAAGTCTGCACGCGTCCCGAAGGGCCCGTGCAGGGTGTGATACAAATCTCAGTAGGATACCACCCAACGGTGCGTACCAAATATATGTGTTTAAGCAGTCATGCATTTACCAGGAAAGCAGTAATCAGTATAATGCAAAAATAAATACAAACTCCACTGGTGCTCAACAGCCACCATGGAGTGTCACATGCTTCGGCCAACGCCAGAATCTTTGTCGTGTAACCTGGCACCGTGTGCCACCTGACACCTCATGTCTCAAGTACCGACGTCCCAAAGGCATGCCCCAAATAGTAACCCAGCACCAAGTGCCTCCTGACACCTCGTGTCTAAAGTACCGACATCCCGAAGGCACACCCACAAATAGTAACCCAACACCATGTGCCTCATGACACCTCGTGTCTCAAGTACCGACGTCCCGAAGGCATGTCCAATTCCCTGAAGGCTCCTCACCTCCCACGTGGCTTTCTACGGCAAGCACCCCCAACCAGAATACCAAACCGCAACTACGAGGGCCTCTACCCACACAAGTGGTCAAAACCACCTCATCACGAAGTATCTTTGTGTGCACACTACTCAAGTCCTGGTGAGCGGTAATCACCCAAAATAGTCCTAAGCCACCAAAACATCTGACACCTCGTGTCCCTGCGACCATGTCGCTCAAGTCCGATGGCATCGCCACCCAAGTATCCCGGGCCATGCCCAACCTGACAGTCGTACTGCCTCAAACCGACGTCTATGACGCCCAATCCTGTGGTCAAAACCACCCAAAGTAACCCAGGAAAAGCCCCAACCTGTGATCAGAATCACTCAAACGTAACCGGGCCAAGCCCAATACAACCCAAAGGGGTCCAGCAGATGCAATCCAGCAATTGCAGATATAACATAGTTAAACAGAAAACATAACCAGGCAAAACCAACTAAACAATCGAATTGCACTAAACCAGGTGTCGTCCCATACCAGCACAGAGGTATTAAATGCCTCTAACAATTATAATAGGCTTTAACAATTAAACTAAATAGTTTAACACAATAATATTGCAATTAAAACCATTTTGGCGTTCCCCAGCCAAAATGTCCCGATGAGCCACGACCCCTCACCCGGCCCCGCTCACGCAAACTGGTAACCGGGAATACCCAAAGGCATCCCAGTGGTCTTATAAACAATACAGTATGCAAAAGCAGATAAAATGGGTCCCGCTCAAAAATACCCGAAAACGCGCCGAAGCCACGTCACCCAAACAACCACGAAAACACAAAATGAGGTATGCACCACCTACCTGAGACTCGCATGATTCTACTCCTCCGGTAACACCCTCCAATTCGGTCTAAAACACGGTAAATCTATAAAAGATTCAAAACCGATCAAAGTGATATAACTCGTTCTAGAACGAAAATCAAACAAAATGGACAAAGAGGAATCGAGGCCTTACCGAGGGGGTTCCAATGCATCTAACCGAGATCGGATCGGAGTTCGGACGAAGAACCGGGAAGCAAATGAATATCCGGCTGACTTGGTTCGCTAAAATCGGCCAAAATATTGAGGTTCTGTCTCAATACGAGGCTGCTGCCCGTTTTAAGTGAAAAAAAAGAAAGTACACGGCGTGTACTTTGGGACTACATGCCATGTATGGTTCATTTAACTGTTCATAAGACGGAAAGATTCCGCTGACTTACTTTCCGAAACTACCGACATGAGTACACAGCGTGTACCTCTGGGTACACGGCGTGTACCGGGTTCCTCTTCCTTTCCTCACCGACGTACTCACACACCATGTATATCCCTCATAAACGGCTAGACTACACGGCGTGTCCAAAGGGAACACGGTGTGTCCCTGGTTCTTACCCGACCAACGGCCTACACGCTATGTATGGCCTCACACGGTCGGGGGTCTACACGGCGTGTTCAAAACTACACGCCGTGTAGTAAGAAAATTCTACACAGTCACCCACATGACATGTACTCAGTGAGTACACGGTCGGCCACTCGCCTACACTTACACGGCGTGTACTCAAAGTACATGGCGTGTAGTCTGGAAATTTCCAGAAACTCTGCATTTTATCCAGTTTCCTCAGAAACAAGTCAAAAATTTAAACAGGGTCGGGATTTTGACCCGTTCTAAAAACCCAGGTTCTTACAAACTCCCCACCTTAACGTAGCTCATCCCCAAGCTACCAAACGAAACCAGGAGATGGCACCGAACACGCCCATCCCAGTTAAGCAACCCGGACTACCCCGGTCTCAAAGGTTCCAGATAAATTCCTCAAGGGAGATCCCCACCTTAGGAATTGCCTTACCCGGTCTCAACCCAACAAAACGTAAAACAAACAGGGTTTACTAACCTGTTTTCTGGAAGAAAAAATCCTCCCGTGATGCATCATCACCCCTGCACCTCATTGGTGCTCCTGTGTCGCTTTCGACACCCAAAGTATCCCGCACCGTATCGGTGTCCGCCTCTACGAGGTCCTGGTGCCTAGAACCTCTAGTAACCGGCATCCATGATGCCCCGATGCCCACGACACCTCAAGTAACCCGCATCCACAATGCCCCGATGCCCACGGCACCTCATGTAACCCGTATCCACGATGCCCCGATGCCCACGACACCTCATGTAACCCGCATCCACGATACCCCGATGCCCACGACACCTCATATATATATATATATATATATATATATATATATATATCACGCAGCCGATATGGTGCCAATCCCACTGACTAGAATCTAGTCAGGAAAAAAGATCTTGTGCACTACGTGCACTCAAAATAGACATACCTCTATAGGTCATTCCAAAAAGGAAACATGGAGATCACAGCCACACCATGGTGTACCTCTAACTGTCATCGGCTCACCAGCCTGCTTAGCCTCTGGAAGCTCCACGGCGTGCACCTGGCCTGAAACACGGCTGCCTGATGCCTGACCTCCCTGCGGTGCTGCTCCAGTCACTGACCACTGACCCCTGAGCTGGGTCCCATTGTCTCTGTCATGGCCTCCGCGCACAGCTGAACCTCGACTACCCTCTCTGGTTACCGAACTTGAACTAACTCCATACGCTGCAGTCTGTCCTGGTCCCTGCCTGCCGGCTATCTGATAAGGCTTCCTGCAAAACCTCTCCAGATGCTCGTCCTGTCCACAAGCCCAGAACTCCTTCGGAGGCCTATCTCACTGTTCTCAAACATGTCCCAGCTGTCCACACTGGAAGAAAATCACCGAAGAACTCCCACGAGGTGGTTTAGCTGAATCCCTGGCCTGACTGCCCTGCTGGGACTCATCTTGTCCTCGCTTCCTGCTGTCCGAACCGTCAGCTGAAGCCGTCGTCTTTCCCAAGCGATATTTCTCCCTCTCGTTGCCCTCGACTATAAGCACCTGATTCACTGACTCGGAGAAATAACCCATCCTGAAAATGTTCACCTGGACCCGAATGGCGTGTCACAATCCATCCTCGAAGTGCCTCACCATAGCTGCGTTGTCGATCACCATACCAGGTGTAAAATGGGAAAACTCTGTGAAGGTAGCTACGTAGTCCATGACGGACATATCTCCCTGCTGAAGACTCAAGAACTCCTGAGCTCTCTCTGCCCTCAGTGTCTTCGGGTAGAAGTGCTCAAAGAACCTTCCCTCGAAGTCCTGCCATGCCAGTCCCTCGTGTCTACGAGCCTGAACCTGTACGTCCCACCAACACTTCTCCGGTCCTCTCAGCATGTACGTCTCCAGCTTGACCCTCCCCCTGGAGGCGTCTCGAGCTGCTCGAAAATCATCTGCATACTCTCTATCCAGTTCTCAGCCGCCTGCGGACCACCCTCTCCCTGAAAAAGCGGTGGGTGATGCGACTGGAACTCCCGCGTCAAATACGCCATAGAAGGCTCTGCACCCTGAACGCCACTGTCAATCCCCTGCAAGACGCGTACTAGGCTCTCCCGGAGCTTCTCGTCGAGCCATGGCCCGAACGATGCCAAACCCGGCTGCTGTCCTACCTGCACTGGATCCTGAACCTGATTCTGTCCCTGAGCCTGCACCTGCAGCTCGTGCTCTGCCTGTACCGAATTCTAACCCGGATCCTATGGCACTGTATCCTCCCCTGCCTGACGCTCCATCGAGTCATGAAGGAGTAACCCGCTGAATACCATAAATGGCCAGACAACCCATACATATATATAACAATATATTCTACGCAGATAAGGAAAGCAGTAAAAGGCAGTGCATAACAACTACCCTTACTCCCCTTCACAGCAACCCATGCCCCATGGCATCCCGGCCTCATGGCCTCCTTACCCGCTCAACAGAGCCAAGTATCGATAGTACCTCGGTCCATGCCCGTCCTGACAAATCATGTTGCCTCAAACCGATGACCGAGTCGCCCAATCCTGACAGTTACACTACCTCAGTCATAGTACCTGCCTGCTCTCATAAGAGTCATACCCAAAACCCTACCACATGCAATTCTACAAAAAAATAAAGCATGGCATACACATTGCAACAACTAGAAATTCTATCAAGAATTTCACCATTTTACATTTCAAAGCAGATAAATAATGACAATTGATTTATTTTATTCACATGGTATTATCACCTCACAAAGCATACATGCAATTATGAAATTGAAATACCCTAGAAATGTGTCTATCAAAAGCCAAGAAACAAGCCTTGCCATACCGGGCCAAGGTCCAATTCTCCCTTACCACACCGGGTCAAGGGTCACATATCACAATGCAGAACATCACACACCAAGTGAGACACCGAGGTGGAAATCGTATAAACTGCAATCTGAGCAAAAGCAAATAGCAATTCCCACCCATGGAAACTTGGTCTATCCCTCATACCTGGGGCTGCAGGCACCCAAGCATAAGCTAAAAAATCCAGTCCCAGTAACCACAACTTATCTCCAGTCTACCATATCCCAAATAGTAAAACCAGCAGAAATAAAAAGAGAAGTCTCAATCTCATTAGTATCCAGAAAAACACTGCTACTAAATCCTTGTCAAGAACTCCTCTGATACCACTTTGTAACGTCCCAGACCCGGCCAGCCACCCGAACAGTGTCGAGCGGGTCGGGTGTCACTACCTTAGGCGCACCTCCCCTGAACACCAAAGGCTGCCGACTAGCAGTGAGGTTCTGAATAGGTATAGTGGGGAGGCTATACCCTCTCGGAGGATCATAGTAAGGGTACTAGTTTGAGCATACAGTAAAGATACAGCGGAAAGAAAGGCTCAGCAGACTCGAACCAGACCCGCAGAGCGGAAGCATATCCAATGTCAACAAACAGCAGAAGCAATAATGATAACAACAGTAGTGGAAATAAACACAACAGCATGATGATAACATGTAACTACTACTGAACAGTAAAACATGCATCCTAAGCAGGTCAACATACAGAAGGGCGCCAATGGATAACCAACAGTAGCTACAACAAGTAAGCATGCTGTTATAGAAAAATAAACACAACAAGTAAACCCCATCTAGGAATGACCTCAAGGTCTGTACCATCTCCATGCAACAACTAACGTAACCCAGCTCTTGAAGCTGGACCCTTTCCTGCACGTAAATCCATAAAGTCTGCACGCGTCCCGAAGGACCCGTGCAGGGTGTGAGAAAAATCTCAGTAGGATACCACCGAACGGTGCGTACCAAATATATGTGTTTAAGCAGTCATGAATTTACCAGGAAAACAGTAATCAGTACAATGCAAAAATAAATACAAACTCTACTGGTGCTCAACAGCCACCATGGAGTGTCACCTGCTTCGGCCAACGCCGGAATCTCTGTCGTGTAACCCGGCACCATGTGCCACCTGACACCTTGTGTCTCAAGTACCGACGTCCCGAAGGCACACCCTAAATAGTAACCCGGCACCAGTGCCTCCTGAAACCTCGTGTCTCAAGTACCGACGTCCCGAAGGCACACCCACAAATAGTAACCCGACACCATGTGCCTCCTGACACCTCGTGTCTCAAGTACCGACGTCCCGAAGGCACACCCAATTCCATAAAGGCTCCTCACCTCCCACGTGGCTTTCTATAGAAAGCAACCCCAACCAGAATACATAACCGCAACTATGGGGGCCTCTACCCACACGAGTGGTCAAAATCACCTCATCACGGAGTATCTCTGTGTGCACACTACTCAAGTCCCGGTGAGCAGTAATCACCCAAAATAGTCCTAAGACACCAAAACATCTGACACCTCGTGTCCCTACGATAATGTCGCTCAAGTCCGATGGCATCGCCACCCAAGTATCCCGGGCCATGCCCAACCTGACAGTCGTACTGCCTCAAACCGACGTCCATGACGCCCAATCCCGTGGTCAAAACCACCCAAAGTAACCTGGGAAAAGCCCCAACCTATGATCAACATCACTCAAACATAACCGGGCCAATCCCAACACAACCCAAAGGGGTCCAACAGATGCAATCCAGAAATTGCAGATATAACATAGTTAAACAGAAAACATAACCAGGCAAAACCAACTAAACAGCCGAATTGCACTAAACCAGGTGTCGTCCCATACCAGCACAGAGGTCTTAAATGCCTCTAACAATTATAACAGGCTTTAACAATTAAAATAAACAGTTTAACATAATAATACTGCAATTAAAACCATTTTGGCGTTCCCCAGCCAAAATGCCCCGATGAGCCACGACCCCTCACCCGGCCCCGCTCACGCAAACTGGTAACCGGGCATACCCAAATGCATCCCAGAGGTCCCATAAACAATACAGTATGCAAAAGCAGATAAAACGGGTCCCTCTCAAAAATACCCAAAAACGGGCCGAAGCCGCGTCACCCAAACAACCACTAAAACACAAAATGAGGTATGCACCACCTAACTGAGACTCGCACGATTCTACTCCTCTGGTAACACCTGCCAATTCGGTCTAAAATACGGTAAATCTACAAAATATTCACAACCTCTCAAAGGGCTATAACTCGTTCTAGAATGAAAATCAAACAAAACGGACAAAGAGGAATCGAGGCCTTACCGAGGGGGTTCTAACGCATCCAACCGGGATTGGATCGGAGTTCGGACGAAGAACCGGGAAGCAAATGAAGATCCGGCCGACTTGGTCCGCTAAACCCGGCCAAAATATTGTGGTTCTGCCTCAATACAAGGCTACTGCCCATTTTAAGTGAAAAAAATAAAGTACACGGCGTGTACTTTGGGACTACACGCCGTGTATGGTTCATTTAACTGTTCATAAGACAGAAAGATTCCGCCGACTTACTTTCCAAAACTGCCGACATGAGTACACGGCGTGTACCTCTGGGTACACGGCGTGTACCAGGTTCCTCTTCCTTTCCTCACCGACATACTCACACACCATGTATATCCCTCATACACGGCTAGACTACATGGCGTATCCAAAGGGAACATGGCGTGTCCAAAGGGAACATGGCGTGTCCCTGGTTCTTACCCGGCCAACGACCTACACACCATGTATGTCCTCACATGGTCGAGGGTCTACACGGCCTGTTCAAAACTACACGCCGTGTAGTAAGAAAATTCTACACGGTCACCCACACGGCATGTACTCGGTGAGTACACGGTCAGCCACTCGCCTACACGTACACGGCGTGTACTCAAAGTACATGGCGTGTAGTCTGGAAATTTCCAGAAACTCTGCATTTTATCCAGTTTCCTCGGAAACAAGTCAAAAATTTAAACAGGGTCGGGATTTTGACCCATTCTAAAAACCTGGGTTCTTACATATAATATGTAAGAGTCCTCAACTGATATGTAAGGAATTTTTCTTTTCCATTGGAGGTGAAGATTCAGGTTCCCATTTGATATGTAATATATATTTTCAATACGTAAGGTTTCATGGGTAAGAATTTACTTTTTTGATACATAATATTTACCTATAGAACAACTGATATGTGATATTTATTCCTTTTCTATAGAATATATGATGATAATTCACAAGGTTTTCTCCATATATTCCTTCATGAAATTAGGAGTAAAAATATCTGATGTATAATATGTAGTCCATATTTGACTATGATACTTGAGGTTTTGTACTTAGAGGAATTTTGTTTAATCTTTCACATGAGGTCTTACACTTTACTGAGAAGAATGAGAAGTTTTTTGGAATGAATCCAGATATTATTGGCCAAAATAGATATTTTCATATAATTTTTGGACCAAATACATTAATCTAAGTGATAATAAGGAAACATGGTCATGGGGAAGATTCAAAGGTAAGGCAGAATATGTTGGAATATTTGAAGGAATTAAAAGCTATAAAAAAATATAGACACTTTATATAATGTGGAAACGTCCTACTAATCAAGAAAATATCTCATGGAGTGATCCTATACACATATCAAATCTTTTAAAACCTTTTTTTCTATTTAAATAAATATTTACCCCTCCTTTGAGGGGAGAGATTGAATTTTTATTTTTTTGTTGTTTTATTTTCTGCCTGTAACTTCTTGCATGGTGGGGTAAACCCTTTAATTTATTAGGAAATAGAGAAGGAGGAACCCTTTGTAATTATTGATTCTATACTTCAATGAATAAAATTATTTTTCTATTTATTAATTTATATATTCAATGCTAGGGTATTATTTTTAATGTGGGTGTATTTATTTTATAAATCTTGTGAATTTTTACTACTTGGGTTCATAATTATATTTCTCCATCTATTTAGTTTTTCTAATATATAATAGAATATGGAATATTTAGTGGTGAGTATCTAGTGATTATTGATAGTGGGTGGAAGTAAATGAATTATCTCTAAATTAATAGAGAGTAAATTAACCTAGTTGGGATTTTCCTAAGTAGTTTATGGGTAGTTTAAAATTGATATGTCATCTAGTATCTCTCCACATGAATAGAAAGGAATTTTGACCAGTAGTGATTACTACTGATTAAACCAAAAAAATTATCTTAACCTAGGGTGAAGGATAAATATATTTTAGATTATTTAATTTATTAGTTAATAAGAATAAGAGTGAACAATTTTTAAGACTCGGATAACATTACAATTCATAATCTAACCCTTGAACCAATCACTTATCATCCATTTGATAAAATAACACTTGTTAAAATTATTTTCTAGTTCTATCATCCTAAAATTCACCAAAACCCCCTTTTTAAAAATTTAAAAAATATAATTTTCCACCCCTCTTTGTAGATACCTTTAGTCCTCACTATTTTATAGTTTAACCTTCAGTAAATAATTGTTTTTTCACCACCCCATGATTAGTGATTCAAAATTCATTACTCACATTTGTTGATTAATTAATACAATACCTTTTTTATGGGTAATATAGACATTTTATAAACTATTTACATAAATTATATATTACTTTCAAAAAGTTAAAGTGATTTCTAGTTAACATTTGATAAATCCCCCTTTTTTGCTTCCTTCCATCTAATGCATACATGGATACATATCCATGAATAAAAATGATGCATCCCTACACAATAGTTCCACTTCATAGACCTCTATCAATTCCCTATTAATTAAATAACTATTAACCATAGTCAAAAACCCACATGCATGTACAGTAAACTCCTGTTTCAATATCCAAAATTTATACAATGCAGCCCAAAAGCTGGAAATCCTTGCATCAAACACCCTTGAAAATACTCCCTACCACAAACATACCACACGCATACTATAGAACAACTCTAGATAGTGAGAATACCATTATTTCATATAGTTAACATTGGAAATAAATTCCCATTAAAATTTTGAAATAAAACTTCCACATTATAACTATGAAAAAAATATTTGAAATAGTCCTAAAAAACTGAGACAATCTAGGTTTGAACCCCTAAAGAATGTGATGAAAAGTAAGAAACAAGTGAACTAAGTGAGGTATAATTCACTTTTTATGGGTAATTGTAATGGTTTGTGCCTTCTTGACCTATTTCTTTGCTGGTTTGAGGTATTGGAGGTGCTTTGGAGGAGGTTCTAGAGGTTTTGTAGAGTTAGAGCTATAGATGTACAACAACAAGGAGGTTTACAGTGTAAAAATGGGTTTTGCACTATGATCATACTGTTTATGACTTGAGTAGTTTTCCATATTACGGCTTGTGTTTAGAGAGGTGTTAGGCATGAAATATTTTTATTCCATAAGATGGATGTTTATAGTATAAGATAAGTCAAGCCCTAGGTGCCATGTTTTTCGAATTATTTTGAAGTTTTGAGGGTTTTATGAAAAAAGGTGGGGTTATGACATAAAATCCATGGACCATGGAAATTATGGCATAAAAGTGTAATTTAATCCATAAGTTGGGTGAGTTATAGGTTTTTTATAAACCTAGTTCATCTTATCCTACTTTCATTCGACCACTTCCTCCCTCTTGTTTTTGGAGGAACCCAAAGTGCATTCAAGTGATCTTCCATCCCTTATTCTCATAAATTTATCTATAGGTTCTAGTGGTTTAGTTTTAGTGCTCAAGTTATGTTCTCCTATATTTCCCATGGTTTTATTTATTTTCTTCTTCCAAGGATTAAATTCAGCGATAAAATTTGATTTGGGGTGTGTGTGGGCTGCGTTTTTGAAAACCCCTTGATGTTGTGTAGGTTTATCCATGTTTTTTGCATGTGGTTGTGGTTTGAATAAATTTATTCTTCACCATATGATGTGCAGTGAGATCATAAATCTTCTTTAAGGTAGATAATCCCTCATTTCTCATTATTTTGTATCATGTGGGAGGGGTTTTCTCTTGTTTGTCTTTGGGAAGATAGTTTGCACCAGATTAAAAAAATATAATTAATCAATTTAATTGAAATTGAAAGGGGGAAGAGTTAATATCACATGTTTTTATAGATTTTATATTATATTGATGTTGTTATTATATGGTCTAAACACCCCACTAAAAATCATGATTGTACAGAGCCTTTGTTTTCACTCATTTGGCATGTGTTGTGGAACCTTTCTTGTTGTGATTTTTTGTAATCAACCTAAAATAAAAATTGGATAAGCACTTATATTTGTATAATAAAATGGTTTCCCATGGATTGTGTATTTGTTTATAATTCCCTAAATAAATAAGTATAATGTGATGAAAATACCCTTTCTAAATATGAATGAAATGTTTTGTTGATGTAATGTGAAAAAGTGTTATGTGATTTGGTTGTTGTACAAAAACACTATGGGTAAATTATGTGTGGTTGATATGTGGGGTGGTGATTTTATGTGTGTTTATATGTGAATAAGTTTTGGGGAGGTGTAGGGATAATTTGTGTTGAGATATAACCATGGTGTGGGGTGGTGTGGGGCTGATGTGTGTTGACATGTGATGGTGATGTGGGGTGGTGAGGTATGAATGTGTTATGGGGTGGTGAGTTGTGACTATGTTGTGGGGTATTGGGGTGTGACTGTGTTGTGGGGTGCTAAGTTGTGACCATGTTATGGGGTAGTGAGGTGTGACCATGTTGTGGGGTGGTGTGTGTGTTATGATGTGCTAATTTCCCTAGGTAGTAATGGAATTGGTTGACAATGATTGAAATGGCATGGACTGAAATGGTTAATGAATAATGAATTAAAATGGTAAGTGTGGGTAAATTTGAAAATAGTTTTTGAATGAAATTAATGGGATAGATAATTTAAATTGGTTGGAAAATGTGAAATGTGGGTTATGGCTTGTATGGAATTATGCATTAAGTAGTGGCAGCTAATGTGACAGTGTTGTGAGGTGGTTAGTGATTTGTGGTGAACCCATTGGATAGTCATGTGTGTGACTATTATATATACATGTATCTTCCTTGTTATTTTTGTATATGAATCCCACCTGCGTTGAGAAATATGTGTTGAAACACATATATTTATATGGGTCATATTTTTTAGAACATCCTAGTGGTGAGGATGGCTGGATGGCTACCCGTTTTTCCTACTCCCTCTTCTTGGAAACATTGACATGAACAGGATATGATGGCCTGAAGTCAAAAGTAATCTATCAAGATATGATTTGGTGTGATAGACAAGGCGTCTTTGGGTGAGATGTGGTGTGATGGTTGTGTTTTGGGGTGGCGATATGTGATGACATGGATTATAGTGGGGGTCATATATAGTAATATGAGGAGAAAATTTTTATGTACTTCATGTTCATGATACCCTACTACTCTAGTTACGGATGTGGTGTGATAACCCAGGTGTCTTCGAGTGATATGTAATGTGATGGTCATTATGTGGGGCGATGGGATATGATATGTTATACAGGATAGGTGGGAACACCATGACGTATGATGTTGGGTTGTAAGGATGAAAAATCAGTGGGAAAGTTGTGTGGTGTACCCTTTTTATCGATATGATTCATATTATGTTATTATGGCTTGCGTTATTCAGCGAGTGAGCCCTTTTGAGGATGGAATTGTTTAGTTGACCTGTTTAGGTGTTGTATGGTTCTGTTTTTTTCTCATGGGTGCATTAGTATGGTATTTTCACATGTTCATGAAAGACTTGGGTTTTCTTATTGAGTATACTTGTCTGCTCACCCTACATATATAAACTGATTTTCAGGTTTCCAAGAGGACTATGTGGACCATGCTGGACATTATTATCTTGAATCCTTAGACTATTGTTGTGTCACTTCTTTAGCTTTACTTTTGGGTATTTACTTTGGATAATTTTATTTACATCTATTCACTTTATATACATGCATTGTGGGATGGTCTGGTTTTATTTTTTATTATTTAAAGGAGTTACTTGTGATTTATTATCCTATCTCCTGGTCCTATTATTAATATAGAGGGTAATAGCTCCCATATTGAGATTTTTATATACCCCTAGTGCTAGTCACTAACCTAGAGCCTATTAAAGGTAGGATTCGGGGGGTCATTATCTCTCTCACCTTATTGTGGTATATTTGGAAGGATGGGGTCGTGACATAGTGGTATTAAAGGTTGGTGTTTAAGAGATAGAATGGAGTTAGGATTTAGAAACAATGAATATTTCATGTGTTGGTAGGTAAATTTTTCTATTTGATCTTAGTGAATGACATAGGATAGGGAGACCATCTAGGACATGAGATTTTAAGACTCCCCATGATCCAATGCTCAAACTCTGAGCTTATTGAACATCCAAGTGAGGTGGACCTATTTACAGGGTAGAGACCTAGGAGAGGTACTTGCATAATGATTGACTTGTGTTCTTGTTTGAATTGGGTTGTTTTTGGAAAAGTTAAAAATAATTAAAATGAATTAAAAGATATGGATAAAATTAAATACTACATGGGCTTATTAAATCCTTATTTCTCTTTCAAATATGGATCTCAGTCATTATCCATGTGTGGATCAATCAGTAGAGTTTCAATAGGCTGGTATGGTTGATCTTCAGAGGGTTGATCTGATTAGGGAGGATGATTAGTAGCAGATAGAATTACGTTCTTTTCAATGGAAGTATTTAGTCAAGTACGAGGTAAGTGTTTCTTATGTAGAGATAACGATATGGTTGGAGGATCTTGAGATCTCCTTTGGTTTAATTCGGGCCCCAATGGCATACTGGATCCCTTTGGGAGGTAGTCAGATGCAAAGAGATGTGTGTAAATAGTGGATGTTGTATCTAGGTGAGTGATTGAAGGCATATTTTTCATGGTTCTACTTTCATAAAGAGTTTTGGGTAGTGTTCCTTTCATTGAATATGAAGTAAGTGAAGAGGTGGAGGAGTTGGGCATAGTCAGTTGTAGACAGTGGAGGCAGCAATGCTAGAGGGGCTAGAGTTTTTTTGAGGTATGCTCAACCTATTATCTACCCTTGTTTATTCCTTGTTTGATTCAGGTGATTCTCACTCCTTTGATTCACCTGATATAGTCAATGCTCTAGGACTAGATATAGAGAGGCTTCTCATGCCCTTGGTCATGACTACACCAATTGGTGGCCATACCATCTTGTTTGATGTGTGTTGGGGGTATAGACTGATGATGGGGCCACATCAGTCACACGGGGATATTTTATTGCTAAAAATGAAGTCGTACGATGTCATCCTTATAATTTAATGGTTATATTCCATGCATAATGTTATCAAATACTTTTAGGAGAGAGTTTTGTTCTCATATGTGAATGGTTGGCATGTAGTTTTTGTTGGTGAGCGTATTTTTCAGTTAGGAAGTAGGCATTTAGATACCCTTATTTATTTGATGTAAGAGTTTTCTATGGAATCAGTGGATGTTGGGAAGGTGGAGGCTTCCATGGTTGTCTGATAGTTTTTGGATATTTTTCCCAAGTAGGTTGTAGTGCTACCCCCTCTACATGATGTTGAGTTTGGGATAAACTTATAACTCGATGCTTCTCTAATTTCGATGGATCCTTATCAGATATCACCTTCTGAATTTTGATAGTTAAGGATTTATATAGATTATCTGATGTCGAAGGGTTTTATTTGGTCCAATGTGTCTCCATGGTGTGCTCTAGTATTATTCACCCAGAAGGTTGATGTTAGTCTGAGGCTGTGTATAGACTACTAGAGGTTGAATCAGGTGATGATCAAGGATCATTACCCTCTCCCAATGATAGATTATATTTTTGACCATTTTATAGGGTCTAGTTGGTTTTCTAAGATTGATTTTTTGTCTGGGTATCACCAGTTGAGGATGAAAAAGGGAGATATCCCAATGTCTACCTTCAGATCAAGGTAAGGGAACTTTAATCTTGTGTTCATGCCATTTGGTGTCATGGACACACCATCTATGTTCATGGGACTCCATGTTTTATGAATTATTGGGCTAGTTCATATTCATTTCCATCGAATACATATTGATCTACTCGAAGTCATAGGAGGAGTATGTCGATCATCTCAGAGCTATCTTATAGGTTCTTCAATGACACCATATCTATGGAAATTATTCTAGGTGTGAGTTTTGTACATGAGAGGTGAATTTCCTTAGACATGTGGTGTCTCAATAGGGTGTGGCAATGGACCCATCAAAGGTTGAGGTAGTTTTTTCTTAGTTGGTTCCCAAGAATGCGGCAGAGGTCTATAGCTTCTATGGTATCATGGGATATTATTAGAGGTTTGAACCTAATTTAACTTGAGTTTCATCCCCATTGATAGAATTTAATAGGAAGGAATATTATTTTGTGGGTACTGATTAGTTATAAGTAATGATCATTTACCTGAAGGGTAAGTTGTTCAGTTCCCCATTAATATAGTTTCTAGAGGAAGGGGTGATGTTTGAGGTGCTTTGTGATGCTTCCTATCTAGGCTTGGGATGTGTTTTGATGCAATGGAAAGTAGTGATATCTTATGGTTCTATCTGGTTATGCCCCCATGAGTGTAACTATGACACCCATGATTTGGAGCTAGCAGTTGTCATGTTTGTTCTAAATTTGTAGCGACATTACCTCATTGGGGAGAACATTGCGGTATTCCCATGTCACAAGAGCCTAAGGTATATATTTTATCATAGAGATCTGAATCTACGATAGCAGAGGTGGATGAATTTTCTTCAGGATTATGATTTCGATATCTCCTACACCTCAAGAAAGGGTAATTTTTTGGATGATTCTTTGAGCAGGAATTCATGGGAGGATGTTGTTTAAGATTCGGTAGATGGTTGGAGATAAATAAAAGAGATGATAGCCTTGAACTTGGATGAAAGGGTGTTTTATGGATGTGGTTTCTTATTTCAGATGACAATGAAGTCTTATTTGATGCACTATGTTTAGGAGTATCAGTGGGGAGACTCATAGGTAGATGTGATGTACGATCATATTGTCTATAGTGATGCTCTAGAGGTGTGGTCGTAGGATGGTTAGAATGGGATTCCATTTCAGGGGAGGATATTTGTTTTAGTAGAAATGTGCATGTGAGTCCTTAATGGGTTTAATATATCACCTTTATCGGTGCACTTAGGAGTTTCCAAGATGTACCATGGCTTGAGGATGTAGTTTTTTTGGCCCAGTATGAAATGGTCAGTGGTGGAGTTTGTGGTGAGGTTTTTTTTCAGTATGTAAAGGTTGAGAATTATATTCCTGGTGGTTTATTATATCACTTAGATGTTCCTGAGTAGAAATGGGATGAAATATCAATGGATTTAATCATAGGGTTATCCTGATCTCATGGAGGTTGTGATACTATCAAGGTTATCATGGATCAGTTGACAAAATCATCCCACTTCCTAGTGATCAAGAATTCGGGCACTATAGATGATGTGGTGTTGTTTTATAGAGTCTCAAGGTCCATAGTCTTAGATCATGACACATTTTTTACTTCATGACTCTGTAGGGTATTGTATAATTCATTTGTCACCCAGTTATGCCTTAGTAATTCTTTCCATCCTTAGATGGATGGGAAGATAGTGCAGACTATCCAAATTCTAGAAGACATGTCGCAGGCATGTGTCTTGGACTTTGGATGATCTTGGGTGTGACACTTTCCTTTGGTTGATTTTGCATAAAACAAAAATTATCACTTTTCCATTGGCATGGTTTCATTTGAGGCATTTTATGGTCCACCATGTCATTTTCCATTATACTAGATAGAGGTTGGGTGGTTAGAAGTTCTTAGTCTCTATGTAGTGTAGAGCATGACAGAGAAGATCCAATTGGTCTGAGAGAGGATGAAAGTATCCTGGGATCAGCATAAGTCTTATGTCAATCATAGGCATATTCCCTTATAGTTTGAGTTTGGATACCATGTTTTCATGATATTTTACCCTCGACATGGGAAGTTGATATTTGGAATGGGGAGAAATCTACCACACTGGTTTTTGGGGCCTTTGAGGTGTTGGATCGTGTTGGTGAGGTAGATTATCGGTTGAAATTTACACCATGGTTGGATCGGATTCATGAAATCTTCTATATCTCACAGACTCATTTGTATCTTCACAATGAATCCCACATCATTTATTGGGGAGATTTGAATATTTATAATGACAAGACATTTTTAGAGCATCAAGTAAAGATCCAGGATCATTGAGAGAAGGTGTTTCGAGGATGGACCATTACCTTGGTTCATGTTTTGTGAAGGCATGGTGGCTTGGAGAAGAGTAAATATAAGCATGATAAGCAAATGCATGCCCAGTACTTGAATTTGTTTTGATCTTTTATTGTTTATTTTCTTTGGGATGTGATGGTTGGATCTTATTGTTTTATGAGATGTTCTTTTGTCAATGCATAATGTGTGATAAAGCTTCTGATATATGGGGAGGGGATAAAATGAATCCTAATTATGACACATTATATTTTGATGTGATTGAAACCATGTGGGTGAATCAATGCTTCCCAAAGTGGATAGTATGCGTACATGGAATATGAAATTCATCGATCTATGTTCTTGGTTTTTGCATTGTTGTGTGCTAGTGGTGGTAGCAGTTGGCTTGTTATATGTAGAGGTTGATGTGGTTATGTGGAAATATATATTTTTATGCCTGGTGTTGGGTGTTTGGTGTTTTTCCCAGTGAGAGGTGATAATGTGGTTTTTCAGTTTTTTTGTGGGAATTTTGGTTTGGAATGTTCGGCTAGTGGTAGCAGTTGAGATTCAATGAGGTCCTTGAGAGGTATCTCATGGTGTGGTTGTTCAGACCCCTTTTTATTTTCTTTAGGTTTGGTTTTGATTCTTGAGGGTGAGAATCATTTGAGAGTTATCTAGTGTAACAATTTGTTCCTTCCTAACCCATTACTTTGCTGGTTTGAGGTAATTTAGATGCTTCAGAATTGGCTTGAGGAGGTTCGAGAGGTTTTGTGGAGTTTGAGCTACAGGTGTGCAGCATCAGGGATGTTTACAGTATAAAAAGTGGTTTTACACTATAATCCTGCAGTTTACGACTTGATCAATAGGCAGTCTTATGTCTTGTGTTTAGTGAGAGGTTGGGCATGAAATCAGTTTATGTCATAAGATGAGTGTTTATGGTGTAAGATAACTTGAGACCTAGGCACCATTTTTTTCAGTGTTTTATAGATTTTTGAGAGTTTTATGACACAAAGGTGGGTTTTAAGATGTAAAATCTATGGACCATGGAATGTACAACATAAGAGTGTAATTTACACCATAATTTGGGAAAGTTACAGGTTGTTTATAAACCTATTTCAGTCAATTATCCTTTCATTTGGTCGCTTTCTTCCTCTTGTTTTTGGAGGAACCCTAGGAACCTTGAGGAGATATTCCATCCTTACTTCTCCTGCATTGATCTATGGGTTCTGGTGGTTATGTTTTTGTGATCGATGTATGTTCTCCTATCTTCCCCTTGGTTTTATTTTCATTATTCTTCTGGGGATTCACTACGGTGATGAATTTTTTTTGGGGTTTCTGTGGGATATATTTTTTACAACCCCTTGATGTAGTGTAGGTTGATCTATGGGTTCTTTGTGCAGTTGGGGTTTATGAGCATTTCTTATTTTCTCTGTTGTGAACAGTGATATTGGAAAGCTTGTTTGAGGTAGGTAATCACTAGTTTCTTTTTATAGTGTATCATGCAGGAGGGGTTTTCTATTTTTCATATTTTGGAAGATATATTCCACCAGATTAATAAAGATAATATATCATTTTAATTGAAATTTAAAGGGGAAAGGATGAGATTGTATGTTTTTATAGTTTTGATATTATATTGATGTTGAAATTGTATGGGATAAATGCCAACTAAAAATCATGGTTGTTGGGAGAATTAGTTTGTGTTTATTTGGAATCTGTTTTGGAACCTTGATTGTTTTTATTGTTTGGAATCACCCTAAAATAAAAATTGAATATGCACTTATATTTGGATAATAAAATGGTTGACCCTGGATTATGGATTTTGTGATAATTCCCTAAATAAATAATTGGAATGTGATGAAAATATTCTTAATAATTCTGAATGATTTTTTTCTGATGTGATGTGAAAATTTGTTATGTAATGTGCTTATTGTGTGGTCGTTCTATGGGGGCAGTGAGTTGTGACCATGTTGTAGGCTAGTGAGTTGTGACTGTGTTGTGGGGCGATGAGGTGTGACCATGTTATATGGTGGTGTGTGTGTGTGTTGTGATGTGATAGCTTGCCGAGGTAGTAATGGAATTGTTTAAAAATGATTGAAATAGAATGGGATAAATTTTTTATTGAATATTGAATTAAAATGGTAAGTGAGGTTAAATTTGAAAATGTTTTATAAATGAAATGAATGGGTTGGGTAATTGTAATTGGTTGGTAAATGTGAAATATGTCGCATGGATTATTTGGAATTGTGCATTTAGCAGTGGAAGAAAAAGTGACAGTGTTCTCTGGTGGTTAGTGATTTGTGGTGAACCCATAGGATGAGATTGTGTGTGAACATTATATATACATGTATGTTCCTTGTGATTTTCTCTACACACCCCACCTGTGTCAAGCACTATGTGCCGACACCCATATATTTATATGGGGGTGTTTTTCCAAATATCCTGGTAGTGAGGATGGATGGTTGGCTACCTATTCTTTCATGCTCCCTCTTCTAGGTGATGTTGACATGCATGAGCTATGTTATCCAGAATTAAAAAGTGCACTGTCAAGATACGATGTGGTGTGATGGACTAGGTGTCTTTGGGTGAGATGTGGATTGATGGTCATGTTGTGGAGCAGTGATGTGTAATAAGATGGATTGTGGTGGGTTCGTTCATGGAATGAGGTGAGAATGAGGTTGATGTACTTCATGTTCATGATACCCTACTTTTTTTGTTACAGATATGGTTTGATAGACCATGTGTCTTCAATTAATATGTGATGTGATGTTCGTGTTGTGGGGAGGAAGGATAATATGTGTTATATGGAATATGTGTGAGTGCTATGACATAAGATGTTGGGGTGTGAGGATGGAAAATAATATGGATAGTTGTGTAGGTTACCCTTTTATCTATATGATTTATATTATTATATTATAATTGGCTTGTGTTATTTGGTGAGTGAGCCCTAGTGAGGATGGGATTGGTTAGTTGACATGTTTAGGTATTTTTTTCTCACGAGTTCATTAGTATGTTTTTTTCACATATGCATGAGAGACTTAGATTTTCCTACTGATTATGCTTGTATACTCACCCTAGATGTATAAAATTATTTTCAATTATTCAGGAGGACTATATAGATCATGTTGTACATTACTATCTCATATCCTTAGGTTGTTGTTGTGTCGTTGTTTTAGCTTTACTTTTGAGTATTTACTTTGGAGACTTTTATTTTCATTTATTCAATTTATATACATTCATTGTGGAAAGGTTTGGTTTTATTTTATATTATTTCATGGATTTTCTTGTAGTTAATTATCCTATCTCCTGGTCTTATTATTAATATATAAGGTAATACCTCCCATATTGAGAGTTTTATACACCCTCGGTGCTAGTCACCAACCTGAGGCCTACTGAAGGTGGCACTTGGGGGGTCATTATCTCTCTCCCCTCATTGAGGTATCTTTGGAGGGAAGGGGTCATGAAAGTAATATATAATTATTAATGAAAAAATAATATTTTAAAATTATTGGTCATAATTTGAATTAAACATTTTACTATAAAATCATAAGAAACCCAAAAAATGAAATATCTTCTCCAACGATTCACAAGAACCCAAAAACACCTAACACCTATATAAAATTTAAAAAGTAGAAATCATAGGCACCACACAAGAAATTACTTAATAAATAAATACCGCAAAACAAATCCCCCAACACACATAAAGTTACATGTATTTATTTACACATATTTTTTTATTAAAAGATGAAACATATTAATCAAACCTTGAGATATCAATTTTCAAAATAATGCTAATGTTGATGAATATAATGTGATATCTGGGAAACCCAAGAAATGAATCCAATTGAGAGGGTAAGAGGATCAATTTTTAATAAATTACTTGAGTTATCCTATCTTGACACCCAATTCAAACTTTCATAAGGCCTAAGGCACATTCTCGATCGCCATTAGCTAGAAACAAGTTATAACGGCCTAACCTGAATCATACAAACAACACCCGAGTGGATCTCAGGCACACATCCCCATATTATTGAGGCTACTAACTAGTGTAAAGAGTCTAAAACATTCATTGAGATACTATTCCCTTAAAAATAAATCTTTAGGTTTATAATTGAATCAATTGAAAATTAAGTACGACCCATTCATATAAAGGATATCCATAAAAAGTTATAGACACAAAAGGGATCCAAGAGGGATCATGCCGTCTAGAATAGAAAGATATAAATATTATATATGATGGATTAAAACATAAATAGGTGTAAGTATAAAATACACATGGAAATTATCATCAAATAGATAAATAACAACACATTGATCAGAATATTCTCAATAAAATTGAAAGTAACTACAATGGAATATAGTCCAACTCAGATAATTAAACTCACAAAATACTCAGAATAAATAACCTAAAAGGCCTTTACCATGTGTCTAACTCTAAGTGCTCATGTTCCCTATAATAAAACATTAAGGTTTACCCATGTACATCAAAACCCATGTCGTGTACATGGGTAGGGGTGATTCCAATGACCCAGTAGGAATCCTCAATGCCTCAACAATACCAAGGGATGATGTGATTAATTGGATATAAATGAAATACATATTATTGAAAGTTAGGATTGTAAAAAACACTCACCAAAAAACATAACACAAAATGCACATACAAGAATATGTATCAGGTTTTTGTGTGATAACTAGGCCACCACAACACCTGATCTCACCTACTTCAGCCAATTTTGGTAGAAGATTCATCTCATTATATAGATCCTAACATGTACCCAAAGTCTTAAGGTATGGTGTCATATTATACCTCATCCCATACCTTAGGATACAAGGTAGGGTATTTCACTGAGTCTTGGACACTACTTTCTTACTTAGGGAAGGTTCGTGTATCAAGACTTTAACAAAACCTTCTCACTCAGCGTTGGTCACTAATCAACCCATATTTGACACCATATTGTATCCCAAGTCAAACATTGGACCATACATTATGACTTAAGGTAGGTCTGTGTCAGCACTTTATCACTCAATTTTAGGCCATACATCTAATCACACATCACCCACATCATGCCACCATGTCATCCCATCACAACCCATCATCCCCTCACTCAGGAATTGGTTAAATACACCCTCACACTAAAGGTTGGTCACACATACCCAATCCCACATTCTCACTCTATATTGATTACACATTCCTTGAAACACCTTCTCACTCAAGGTTGGTCACACATTCCCAACCACACCTTCTCACTCAAGGTTGGTCACACATTTCCAAACACACTTTCTATCTCAAGGTTTGTCACACATTCCTAACCACAAATTCTCACTAAATGTTAGTCATATTTTCTTAGATAATAAATGGCACATAAACTACAAGAGGGGGTAAATTGTGGTATAAAAACTTAACTAAAATTTTAACAGCCACCTCAAGTCAATATTATCAATAGTTATGATCTTCTTATCAAATTAGATTTAATCAAAGTAAATGTAGATTAAATATAAGTACAAAAATTAAACATAGAGGAAATTAAGTTATCGATATATCAATATAAATCATTGTAAATATATACAAGTACAAAAATTGTAAGCATAATGGAAATTGAGTTTGTACACATTTTAGTAAAATTCAACAAATGTAAGACTAAAAAATATATGCATAGTGTAAAATAAAAAAAATGATAAGTATCATAGTACAATCTAAGTAATTATATAAAGGATATTATAAAGCATAATTCTATACAAATTTTAAGTAGGATCTTTCAAATTGATCCAAGTTACTTATCATCATATTCCCAGCATACTTTGACTTAAACCCTTCAGTAGGTGCTCTGTCTTCCTGTCCTTGGAATACCTCAATAAAAATGACTAGAAATAACTCTTTCTTCCTATCCTCAGAATCCCTTGATCACATAGGATTTAATATAGCTCTATCTTCCTATCCTTGAAATCCCTTGATCAGAATGATTGGAAACAAAAACAATTATAGTAAAAAAACTTAGATAATTTACAATAAGATCCTCACAAATGGATTCTATAAGTGAAACTCTCATAATGGAAAAAAACTAAAACTATTGGAAGAGCACTCATAAAAAAGACATTAAAATCTTAAAAATGAATTTTCAGATCTTTATAAAATTCTAGTTATTGTTGTTCTCTTGATCCTCAAATCAATAGTCTTTTTATAAACAATCCTTTAGTGGTTTGATCCTGTATTCTTTAAGTCCAGTTATAATAACCTATACATAACTGTCCAAAAAATGACATGATTTATATAGTATATTTAACCACTTATATCCCAAATACCTTTTTAGTTTTATAGTTTTAGATAATTAAGAAATTCATTACATTAAAAATTGGACACTTCTACAAAATATCCATTTTTCCATAAAACATGTTCTTTATAAATACTCACTTTCTTCATTAAAGGTAACTCCCATAACTAGAACTATGACTTTATTAACATTCCTAAAAATAAATAATCCTTTTGAAAAAAAAACATTTTAAGAGAAAAAAACAATTCAGTAAATGATATAAAACTATAGAATCCCACTAGTCCATTTCTAAACTTGAAAAATTCATAAGAAATTTTACCTTTTTCATAATAAAATTTGAGCTCAAATATTCATTTACTTGTCCAATAAAAAAACTTAATTTATAAATAGTTTTCATAAACATTTAATAAGAATATATAAAGGAAAAAAACATAATCATGAGGGATAAAATATTATTTTTAAAACCATGTTAAATTTTATAGGAATATAGATAATTAATAATATCTATGATTTAAATAAAGGGTGGTCAAGTCATGTGTGTTAAAAAACATTCTTTTTATACTTTTATAAAAATTCAAAAATAACTCATATGGAAAATTTTGAAAAGATTAATTTTTAATCCTTTGTAAAGAAATTAAAAAATAGTCTAAACTAAAATTAATAAATTTTTTAATTATAAATAATAAAATTATTTAAACATTTAAAAGAACCTAGATATGAAAGAAAATTATTTTGAAGGAAAACTTTAAAACAATATTTTTAAAAGAGGTCCCTTACCTTGAGTCCCGAATCATTTTGTTCGTATGTATAACCTCCTAAGTAATAAAATTATATTAGTTTTATAATTTTTTAATAAATTTTTTCATGGTCATCCCAATTTCATTATTCCCTTTATTTAATTTTTTAACATTATTTATTTAGTTACTAAAATGGTTAAGTTCACATTGGAAATTTTAAGGACGTTCAGTTTATAAGTCCAAAATGACTTCGGTAGGCTGACTATAGTCAAAGGGGTCATGGTTAAATAATATAAATAAAATTAATCATGATAAAATTATTGTTTTATACATTAATTTTTTTTTATAACCATCCATAAAAGGTTTACATGAAAAATGAAATACGCTATATCGTTGAGGCGATAGTCTTCACGTACACACGAGCGGTGTTTCCATTTGTTTGGATGGAAAATAAATATGGTATAGGATATTTTAATTTTATATAATCATTATTATGTTATCAAATTTTATATTTATTCATTATTATCATACTTATGACCAACTGTGTGAGGTGGTAATGAAAAATGAGTCACATCGATTCATGGAGGAGGTATTCCACATGTATGCACGATCGAATTATCATTTTCCATTGGATGGAAATGGTAAGGATTTAAGTGATATATTAACTTTAAAAATCATAATAATGTTTTTAATATTTAATATATTTATTAATTACATCTTTATAACAATCCATGTGTGGAGGTGATGGAAAACAAAACACATCAATTTATGGTGGTGGTGGTCCACATATACACACGAGTGATGTTTTCATTTATCATAGGATGGAAAAGAGATAGAAAATAGTTGTTATATCAACATAATAATATTTCAATAAAGATAATATTCTTGTATAATTATTTTATACTGGATATAATATATTTAAAGGAGGTAGAATGAGAGATAAAGTTGAAATAGGTCGGTTATGACTTATACCTTCACCTCAGATATCTCCCTTTGACTTACACCTTAAGCTTTATAGGATTGGTATTTTGAGAATAAAAATACCTATATAGAGTTTTAAGGGATATTTTGAAGTTATTTTACTATATATTGGTTAATATAAGTGGCTCAAAGTGTGTGAATAAATGAGGATATGAGGTTCCTGTTTATAAGTGAGGGGAGTTGAAATTATATAAATATATAAACTTTTAAATATAATAAATGTATTTATCAAGTTCAAGTGTAAAAAAATGGTCTAATTTTAAATATAATATAGGATAAGGTAAAAATACACTCAAAAAATCACATTTATCTATTTTTTAAAAATATTTTATGCCTTATTTATTAGTTTAACCCTTCCTATTATCCCTTTTAACCTTTATTAGAGTGATAAAGTTTTACCATGGTAACTATACATTATGATCAAAAATGAAATTTAAAACATTAAAAAAATTAAACCCCATAAATTCAAATATGAAATAAATTTTTCAAGATTAAATTTTTTTAAGTGATAAATATAAATTTTAATATAAGTGTGCAAACCACAATGAAAAATGGTTTTTTGAAAAATGCATTTTTAAACCTAAAAAAAATGTATTCCAAAATAAAGTATAATATTGATTCCTAAGGAATTAATTGGATTAGTTTTATTAAAAGGGGACTAATGTTACTATAAAACCAATCCAAAACCTATTGTTACTTTAGTTGGAAAGAAATTTCAAATTATAAAAATCGGTATTTTCTACTATTCACTCAAAAATAAATCTTTTTAGAAAAATCCTAAAAATTCACCCTAAGATAATTTTGATATGTTGAATAAAAAAATGAAGATAATTTTATTAAATATAAAATTTATAATTTTAATTTTTAAATACAATAATATATCTCATGGAAAATATTTCATCTAGAACAAAACCATTTCTTTTCTGATTGAAAAATCATATAAAATTATCATACTATATATGAATCCATAAAATATATTTGTAAAAATTAATAAGATGTGAAATTAATTTATTATTAACATTTATTGGGTTTTCATATTCCTCCCCCTTTTATAATTTTCATCCTCTCAATTTTATTCATTACCAAATATATGAGGGTATTTTTCCATCATAACCTCTTCGAATTCTCATGTTGATTCTTCAATCATATGGTTTCTCTTTAAAACATTTACTAAAATAATTAACTTATTTTGCAACACTTACTATTCATGATCAAGAATATAAACTATTATTTCCATATAATATATATTCTCCTCTAATTGTACTACTCCAGGGCTCAAAACATGAGATGCATCAGGTACGTGCATCCTTAGTAATGAAACCTAAAACACATCATATCATTGAGATAAACTCTTAGGTAAGGCTAAAAAATAAAAAAATGATCCCAATTTATTCATAATTTCATAGGGTCTAATAAAATATGGTCTTATATTTAATTTTTTACCAAAAAAAATTACACCTTTCCAAGGATATATTTTAAGAAAGTCATAGTAAACTACCTCAAATGAAAGGTCTTTCCTCCAGTTATTTTCATAACTATTTTGCATGCTTTGTGCTACCCTCATGTGTTGCTGAATCATATTCACTTTCTCAACCATTTATTCTACTATTTTTGGTACCAATAACTTCCTTTCACCAACTTCATCTCGACATGATGAATTCTAACACTTCTTTCCATATAATACCTCAAAAGGTTCCATATAAAAACTTGAATGAAAACTGTTAATATAAAAAAAATTAAACCAAAGGTAGATGTTGATCTTAACTTCCCTGATAATCTATTGATAAATCTCAAATCATATCCTCTAAAACCTAAATTATTGACTCCAAATATCCGTTTAATTTTGGGTGAAAAGTTGTAATGAACTTTAACTCAGTACCTAATGACTTTTAAAAGTTATTATAAAAATTTTATGTAAATCTAGGATCATGGTCAGATATAATAGAGAGGTGAACTCCATGCAAATTGACTATCTTCTTAAGATAAAGTCTATAAAACTAATCCAAAGACATGATATCATGAATATGAATAAAATATATAGATTTGGTCAAAATATCAAAAATAACCCAAATTTCATTATTACCTCGATGTATCTTTGGTAATTACACCATGAAATATATACATATGTTCTCCCATTTTTATTCTAGCACTAAAAAAGGTTGAAGCATCCCCTTATGTAGTTGTCCTTTATCTTTAACCAACTGATCAGTCAAATATTTCATTGTAAAATAAGTAATATCTTTATGCATTCCTTCCCACCAATAATATTCCCAAATGTCACTATATATCATAGTGCTACTAGGATGAATAGAAAATGGAGAGTTGTGAGCTTCACTCAATAATTAATTCTTCAACTGGGAACTACTTAGAATATATGATCACTTTACAAATATAATAACATGTTCTTTATCAACATTAAACTCTATAACCTTACCCTTCTTTACTAATTATACTCTTTCTTGAAAATTGTAATCTTCCTTCTACACCCCCTTAATTATTTTTGACAAAGATGACTACACTAATGCCTGAGGTAAAAAGGAAGGAGTTTCTTCATGAAAAATTTCTAGGCTAAAATTTATTAAATGGATAAATAATGGATCATATTCCAAATGTTTCATAGTTAATGATGTGTTATCTTTCTGACTTAAGGCATCGAGTATCTTATTTTCTTTACTTGGATAGTAGTAAATCATGTAATCATAATCCTTTTTTTTGATTTTAACCATATTCTCTACCTCATTTTAAGCTCTTTTTGAGTGAATATATAATTTAAAATTTTGTGGTCAGTATATATTTCACATTTTACCCCATATAAAATATGCCTCTAAACCACTGCAAAATCAAAATCATGTGTAGGGTAATTCTACTCATGGAGTTTCAATTGACATAAAGCATATGCAATTACCCGATAATCTTGCATAAAAACTCAACCATGACACTTCAATGAAGCATCACTATAAATAAAAAACTTTCCATTTCTAGATGGAAAGGATGACACTAGAGAATTAACTAATCTTATTTTGAGTTCTTAAAAATATTCATCACATTCCTTTATCCAAATAAATTTAATTCATTTTTAGTTAACTTGGTTAGTGGAATAAATAACCGAGAAAAGTTTTCAAAAAACCATTGATGGTAACCTACTAATACAATAAAACTTCGAATCTCCATGAAATTTGTAGGTATTATCCACTCTTCCACCATTTTAGTCTTAGCAGGATCAACTATTATTCAATATTTATAAACAAAATGTCCAAGGAAATAAATCTATTGTAACTAAATTTCATTTTTACTAAATTTTCCATACAACCTATTTTGTTTTAAAGTTTTCAAAATAATCCTAATATGTTTCTCATGATCTTCATAACTTTTAGAATATACCAGAATTACATCGATAAACACAACCAAAAATTTATCCAAATACTCATAAAAAACTATATTCATTGGATCTAAAAATATAGTGGGTGCATTTGTTAACCCGAAATCCATGACCAAAAATTCATAATGGTTATACCTAGTCCTAAATTTAATCCTTGTACTTTTCTCTTCCTTCACCTTTAGCTGGTGGTACTCATACCCGAGGTCAATATTTTAAAAATATTATGCTCCTTGGATCTGATTAAAGAATTCATTGATATGAGGAAAATGATACTTTTTATTAAAAATAATTTTATTGAGTGCTCTATAATCAATGAAAATACTCATGGATCCATTCTTTTTTTTAATAAACAAAATAAGTTCACCCCAAGGTGAAGTGTTTTGGATGATTAAACCATTTTCAAGTAACTCTTGCAACCACTTTTTCAATTATAGAAACTCAACTAAAGCTATTTGATAAGTAGGTTTTGAAATTCTATTAGCATTAGGAACTAATTCAATATTAAATTAAACCTATATATTATGAATAACACTAGTAAAATCATCAATAAATATATCCATATATTCATTTACAACTGGAACATCACTAATTTAAATTGTTTCCTTATTTTCAATAATACGTGAAAGATAAATTTCACTCCCATTTTTAATTAGTTTCATAGATTCTTGATATGCTATAAAAGGTATAAACTCAATATTATATACAAAATGAAACTTACTCTAAGGATTGAATATGAATTATTTAGCTCTATAATCTATCTTAGCAGGATAAACTAAAAGTCAATCCATACATAGAATACACTACAAAAAAATACTGATATTAGAAGGGGTTATTATTTACATTAGAAGGGGTTATAACCCCTTCTAAAGTCATTATCAGCGGTTATTAAAACCACTGCTAATGTGGCCGCTTACTTTCCATTAGTGGTGTTTTATTCTAAGTGCTGGTATTATGACCTTTAGCGGCGGTTTCATTAGAAGGGGTTAAAACCCCCTCTAATCTGGAAAAAAAAATTAAATATTGAAAAAATTAGAGGCAATTAAAAGTGCCTCTAATAGAAAAAATTGAGGAACATTAGAGGCAGTTTTAACCCCCTCTAATTGAGAAAAAACATTATAGGGGGTTATAACCCCCTCTAATGTAAAAAATTCACAATTTACAGAAAACTTAGCGGCGGTTTTAACCCCTTCTAGTCTAATTTTTTTTAAAGATGTTAGAGGCGGTTAAAACTGCCTCTAATCGAAAAAACTGTAAAAATATTAGTGGTGGTTTTAACTGCCTCTAATGTAATAAAAGAAATTAAAAAAATATTATATATATTTGATTTCAGGTCCAGTACACAAGGCATGATCAGGGTTCTGCAGTTGCTGAAGAAATCAACTCCTGAAACCAAGCTAGGGTCGCATTTGTTTGGGGGTTCGGTGTCGGGTAACCCCCTGAAAACAACATCACAACATTGTATGAGAATTGATATTTCGAGAGGATGGGTCTTGGAGGTGTGGAATCCCATTCCAGGCCTGTGTTGGCGCTCAGCGCTTGAGAATGAGAACCTCTATGACATTGCCTGTGGTGGTGCTCACACGCTGTTTCTAACAAAATCTGGATGTGTTTATGCCACCGACCTCAGAGTTCATGCATATTTCAGTCAAGTGTGTTCAGTTTTCTAGATACAAACCAGTATATTCTCAATAAATCAATAGTAATAATGAAAAAAATGATGAGTCAAGTATATATAATGCCTATCCAGTCACAGTTGTGTTGGCTCCCATAACAAATAAGAAAATTAAAGAGAACATTGATGAGAAATCAGATAATAAAAATATAATTAAATCTAAGTTTTATTTATAGGAACAGTACAAAGGTAGCCTATAAACTATGAGAATCATCAAATATAAGCTAAAATACAAGTTATTTTTCCAAAATATAGGTCATACCAAAACATTGAAGCCAACCCCTCACCATCGAATGAAAAGCAGCACGCCCCTCACCACCGGATGAAAAGAAGCCCCCTCATCGCCAAAAACACATGAACAACAGAAAACTGAATCTGAAGTCTTCACTGGGAAAAAAACCAACAAATAAACATAAAACAAAGGTACCATAAGTAAATCTAGAATGCGCCAACAGCAGAAAAAGACAATAGTAGAATAATAAAAAATTAACAGCACAAACAAACATATCCCTATAACACAAGTAATTTCTCATGAGTCTTACAACATGAAATTTCTCATGATAAACATCTATAGTATGGTATGGTGACAGTGTATTTCATGGAATCTCTGACTCGTAGACTTGGGAGTGAAATCTGGGATTTATAGTTTGTATTTTGTTGTTCACCCATTTTTTATGATATGAACTCAAGCTGCAGATCAAGGAAAATCCTCTCAATAGGAAAACACAAATGAGAGACACAAAGGAAACCGTAAGATCAGTCTATAATCATGGGCTTTGTGAAAAAATGAGCAGAGCAAGTGGATGTTTAGGGAAACAGGATAAAAAAGGGGTTTCCCAGCTATACATCATATATAATTTTCATAAAAAATAAACCTTTATTTTACGATTGTAAAAGTGAATTGCAATTTGAATAGAGGTATAACTGTGTGGTTTCCTTCAATAGTTCATACCATTGTCTAACACAGTCTTAGAGAACAAGAACGTTGTTGTACTTTGTGTAGGCTTGGGTTCTGCCACTTTGTTTTTTTTCTCTTGCATTTCATTCAGCCACTTTGGGTTGCTCTTGCTGGGTTTTCTTCAGTGGCACGATTCAAATTTTCATAAGATTCATTTGTTTATGAAATATTATAAACACTTTAGTTTGTGCCCAATGTGCAGGTAACCTAAAGAGGGAATATCCAAGTGTAAACTTGACTAATATAGTGTTAGGTTGACCCTCAAGGACACTACACCAATATTTAGTAAGATTTCATTGATATGAGAAATAGCAACCAATCACAAGTTCATTAAAATTTAAAAACCCCAATAAATTGACCAATAAGCACCCACTTCATTATTTCTAAATAGTTTACACAAAGTGAATTAAATAAAATACCTAAATATTTTACACAAAATTCATTCATAAAGCAGAAATCAAGTGAAGTAAAAGGAAAGTAATAGAGTATTGGATCAAATAACTAAACAAAAAGAGCATGGGAAGCTTTCTAATTAACATAATTCCCTCCAGATGGTCTTCTATGATGCAGTGAAGGTTGATCTCCAGTTGGTCTCTCATATTCTTCATTAATGTAATCCTAAATAAGACTTAAAAACATAATGTTTTAATATGTACAAATAATAAGTCATCAAACATATATGAAAAGGATGGGTTTGGAGTTAACAATAAAAATCATAACACCATATAAATAGATAACTAGTTGATACTTGAATTTCTTAATACTTTTCAATCTCAACATTCCACAACATTAAAACAATACACTTGTGTTCATAAGAAAAAAACACCATAAATGATCAATCGACTACCTACAATCAATATAAAAAGGCTTCCTAGTAATACTTTTACATTTGTGCTGGAAAACTAGATCCTTGAGAGTAGTTCCAAATCAACCTCAGGTTGATCCAATAATGATGTTATTAATAGGGATAAAAATATGCCTAACAAAAAACCCTATGAACCATATGATGACAAACCTAATGGCGGTTCGAAACGCAGCCTTGTAAAATTATTTACGACACAACCTTGGAAAGTTAAACATACACTACATAAGAATGAAAAAATACCTATCCGACATTGGTGGTTATGTTGACATCCATTAAAGGAATATTGGCCCCCATTCCTTTAAGAACATCAATGATTGTATGAATTTGTGATTTTGTTTGGGCTAACTCATCTTCATTCCTTTATAATTTCAATTCAGCTTGACTCAACTTTGATTTCAAATCATTAAAATATTTTTGAGATGTAGGATGTAAATTAGATGTAGTGTCACTGATGCCTCCAAATCATTGAGATGATGAGCTGAATACACTTTTCGGGCATGCCCCCAACCCAAGACATCGTACACGACCCAGTTTCTCTTTCCTAAATAATTTTCCGAAAGCATCATCTTGAGAAAGTATTGAATGTTGTGATGGTTCCTCTTGAATCAAAGCCACCCTCAATTTTTCCTACATGATGATGACATAAATTTGGTTACGTCAAAAAGTAACACAAATTTAATATGAATTCTTAATCCAATTGTTTTTGCATCATCATTCACATATGATCCGTCCATTTTTCGATAAACTGCATCCCATAGATTGGCTCTACCAATCGGATGTCCAGAGTTCTTCTCCTATAATAAAAAATCTTATAAAAATAAATAATATGAAATTAATTTCTAAAAATGTAAATGATATATTATCATCTCATCTTTCTTGCGGGAAAATGTTTTAGTTCTGGATGTATGTGGAATGGTTTGATTGCTGCAATTTAGTTCATTTTTCTTACACA
This sequence comes from Viscum album, assembly GCA_963277665.1. Lineage (NCBI taxonomy): Eukaryota > Viridiplantae > Streptophyta > Magnoliopsida > Santalales > Viscaceae > Viscum > Viscum album. Next base: position 1,282,325,975 of record OY728151.1, read on the forward strand.
TGTCCTGCACATATAAAGATGATCATTTTAATAACATTTAATTAATATAAAAAATTAAATGTTTAAATATGATAGCAATAAAAAAATATTGAAGTACCTTATGTTTTTGCTTTTCATGAATGAGGATATAACTTTTCCATTGCTCCTTTGTTATACCTTTAGGACAATTCTTCTCAACATTTTATTCTTTTGTTAAGCTAGAATCATAATGTTTATGAAACAAAATCCTTCTATTTTCTCTCCATATTTTTCCTATTGCAAGCTTAGCAAACCACCTTGCCATCTTATCACGAAAACTAAAAATAGGGCTTTAACAACAAAATAAAAACATTAGTTGTGCAATTCTAAAATAAAACTTCAAGTCATTAAATCAATAAAAAAAATAAATACCATAACCAATCTGTATAACACATCTTCTTTTAGAGAATTTGGTATGCTTGGACAAGATTCATAGTCAATAGGAAATTTAGTTCTAGCTATATGTCCCATTGCACGTAAAAATAAACCTCCTTCTTCCCCAATCAGATGACCCGGATCATCGAAGTTCACAACAACCTTTTCATTCAATAATGACCAAATTTGCTCCATTCAAAACTTTTTAACATTTGTCACACCCTACAAATCTAATCAAATAAAGAAATAAATTTAAAAATGGATTAATTAAAATAAATAATGCGTGAATAAAAAATTAATGTACCTATAACATTTCATATCCAACCCCTTAATTGTTTTTCATTCCTTAAACCAATTGATGTCGGAGCAACATTCACATCCATCTCAACTTCAATTTCGAAACCACCTTCAGGACTAGATAGTTGAGGATTGTCATCTGCATTGGACTCTGATAACGTGAATTGTGTTGATTGACTATAATCTGAACGTGTTTTTTGGGGGCAAACATCTTGGGCGATTTGCACTCATGTTGATCTTGATGAAACATCATCAGTTGAAGGATTCCCTGATTATGTTGTATGTTCATTTATATTCCAAACCCTAGGGTGCTTTGATTTAGGCATATCTATACAATTATTCCAAGCATACAAAGTTTTGAAGAAACAATTATAATGTGGTTAAAATAAAAATAACAAAAAAAGATGGCAACATCATTTTATTAACAGGACCAATAAAAATTTTCAAAGGGAAGGGCCTTGTTTGGAAGCAAAGTGCTGCTTCTAAGAAGGATGATCAGAGGTTGTCCAAGGAATGTTTGGATCCACTTAGAGATACAAGATAGCATATGGACAAGAAAATAGTTTTTATATAGATATTTAACACAACCAATGAATAAAAAAACCATTTAGAGTTCAAAATCATATATCGTTCCTTGATATATAGAAAAAATAAAACAAGTAGCAGAATTAATTGCAAATTTTTTTTTTTGTTAAAACATAACTTTTTCTATTATAACTATTTTAAGAAAAAAATACAACACATTGGTTTTCCATGACATACAAAAAACAATTAATAACCACAACATAAATGTGATTCAAACTAAAATGAACACATGATAAATATGTTTTCTCTATTAAAAATCAAAACAATTCCAAAAATTCAGAAAAAACAAAAGCATGTATTTATTCCAAATTGTTTTAATCTTCCTCCATATCTACAAATAAATCATCATCGTATTCCTCTTCTCTTGCCAGTTGAATATTTTAACTTTTATTGTCGAAATATTTACTCAACTCTTGTTCTTCAAAAGGTGTGTGGTCACATATATCCTCGCCATCTTCACCCATTTCCTACAAATATCTAGGCTTAATATGCACCAAAACACTCCATTCAGGAGACTCCTCAATATAATAAGCCATTTGAGCTTGAGATGAATAAATGAAAGGTTCATGTTCTTCACATTCTTTGGTGTAAATAAACTTTCTAAAATTGACAACATCAAAACCCCAATCATCCTTTATAAAACCTCTCTGTGTTATTGTATCAACCCATATACAATTAAAAAGAGTCACAAATTTTTCATAGTAATTAAGCTCAATAATATATTTCGACTTCTCATAATATAAAAGATCGGCATCGATTCCATTTGCATCATGGCGACTTGAAACACATCTGGTTCTAGAAGTCATGAGCACACCAGAATTTTGTGTTTTTAATAATTTTTCACGATCCATTGTACAAAACTTGAATCCATTAATATTGAATGCAGAAAACCTTTTAGAATTCGGAAGAGGGCCTTGTGCTAGATGTTTCAAATCATCAGATATAGTCTCAACCACATCTTCCAAAAATACCTAAAAAAACAATAATATTTATGAAAATAATTATCAATTAATATTGAATTATCAATCATTCCTTTGACTTACCCGTCTAGAAAACCAATCGGCAAAGTCTTTACTCACAATATTATGCACTACCGAAGATGAGCATGTCTGACCCCTCATTTTTCTCTTCACATGTAATGTGTATTCCCTATAAGTAATGATTGTTAACATAATAAATTAAATATTTAATTACTGAATACGGAAACATAAATTAATACATACTATATGAATGGATCCACCTCTTTGCAATTGAATAACACATGTCGGTGTGCCTGTTTCATCTCAAAGGAATTTAAGACAAAATTAGTACCAATCCCAACTGTTCTTCCGGTCTTTGAAAAGATATTATAGACTCCATCATTGTCAACATCATTTAATTCATCATTAACATGACTTGACCTATTTAATTTGGTCTCAATCCCTTCTAAATATCTTGAAAAAAATGTAAAACATTCTTCTGATATGTACCTCTCAGCAATAGAACCTTCTGGTTGAGCCTTATTATGAACATACGGCTTTAAATGCCCCAAATATCTAAATAAAATGCAAAAATAATAAAGGAAAAAACAAAATATTATGGTTTGAAATAATATATGTACAAAATTTTAAATTACCTTTCAATAGGATACATCCATCGATATTGTACCGGTCCACCCAATCGTAGTTCATCGACTAGATTCACGCACAAGCGAATCATGACAGTGAAAAATAATGGGGGAAATAACATCTCCAAATGACAAAGTGTGAGAAAAATTCAATGTTGGACATTCTCAAGATCAACAGGATTAACAACCTTACCACATATTTGTCGAAAGAATGCACATAACTCTATCAATATTTCAGACACATTGTTCGGCAATGGATTATGTATTGCAATGGGAAGTAATTTCTCCATAATGACATGACAATCATGACTTTTTAATCCAGATATTTTATGATATTTCAGATTGATACATCTAGAAAAGTTTCTTGAATAACCATCGAGCAACTTCATATTCACTAGACATTTCAAAAAGGCGTCTTTCATTCGATTTGTCATTGTAAAAAGACATGGCTGATATTTTCCCTTATCATTAGGCCACAAATCCCTTCTTATACCCATTTTTTAAAGATCTTTTCGGGCCTTAAGATGATATTTTTTCCTTCCACTTTCATTAAACAATGTATAAATGACATTATCACATACATTTTTCTCAATTTCATGACATCAAGATTGTGACGCAGCATATTAGTCTCCCAATATGACAATTCAAAAAATATAGACTTTTTTCCATTGTTCAGAGCTACCCTCATTGTTATTCCCTCGAGCTTACTGTCCTTTACCATCATGTGTTATTGTCTTTCCAAATGAGATATTTATGTTTTCTACCTATTTGAAAATCTCCATGCCAGACGGTGCACTTAGAGGTTTTTGAAAATCTTTATTTCCATCAAAACGTAATCTCATCAATCGAAATTTATGACTATCACCAAGAAATCGACGATTCCCCCCAAAACACCACTTTCTACTATGAGGCAAACATAATGGACTTGTGTCAAAATTACAAGTCAGACAAGCTAATCCAATATAAGTATTCCATCCAGATAACGTACTGAGTCCGAGAAAGTTACTGATTTTCCACAGTAATGATGCTCTCATTTTAAACTTTTCAGACACAGAGACATCATAGGTGTCAACTCCATCCACCCACAACTCTTTCAACTCCTTCAAAATAGGTCTCAAATAGACATCTATGTCATTTCCCGGAATTCGTTTCTCAATAATGATCATTGAAATAATCATAGATGTTTGTTTAATACACATCCATGGTGGAAAATTATATGGTATAAATACTATAGGCCAAATACTATAACTTAAACTCATGCTACCAAAAGGATTAAAACCATCAGCTTCAAGAACCAAATGAACATTTCTAGGATCTAAATAAAATTAAGGATGTGTGACATTAAATTTATTCCATGCTTCAGAATCTCAAGGTTGTCTTTCCAATTCATCATTACATTTTTCACTTTCATGCCAATGCATATTCTTGGCAGTTTTACTAGACATGAAAAATCGTTACAGCCTTTGTTTGAGTGAGAAATAACAAAGAACTTTTGCTGGTTTATTTTTTTTTCAACAACTTTTTCCTTCCACCTAGATGTTTCACATTTATTACATATTTATTTGTCTTCATCATCCCCCCAATACAACATGGAATCGTTAGGACAAGCATGTATCTTAATATAATTAAGCCCAAGTTTATTGATGGTTTTCTTATCCTCATAAAAAGAGTCAGGGATTTTGGCATGTTCAAAATCATATCTTAGAAAATCCAAAATCATTGTCATTTCCTTATCAATCATTCTACATAAACACTTGATGTGATATAGTTTTATTATAAAAGACATTTTGGAGTATTTTTTATATCCTTCATATAATTCTTGATTCCCATCATTCAATAACTCTGAAAATTTTGTAGAAGTGTCAACCATGTTTACACTAAGAGATGAGTCTGCTTCATTTTCACCAAGAATATTACCAATCCCAAATGAATCATTGACCATTTTCTCTGTAGGATATAGAGGACCGATATTATGGGGAGAAGTCTCATTCTCTGGTGCTATACTAGACGGTAGTTCAACTTTATTAAATTCTCCATGCCATACCCATTTGGTGTATTCAACTGGAAATTGTTCTTGACTCAAATGGGAATATGCTTCAACTCTAGTCTACCATTTCTTAAATTTTCAATTAAGACAAGGAAATATTATTCTTACCTAGACATATTGATTCTCAAATGAAAAATTGAGAAATTTATTTAATCCTTTCTTATACTCATCAGTTTTTCTTGACCAAAAAATCCATGATTTATCCATTTTTACCGCATTAATTGAAATAGAATAAATTAATTAAATATATTCAAATAAACATAGGAAAAATAATAAATATATAAATAAATTTTATACAATAAAAAAATATAAATAAATTTTCTTCATAAAATGCTTTCATTAAAAAATATAAAAATTTAAATGTCTTTTCTATTTAAGAAAATTAAAAACTACTTTTTTAAGTATAATTTTCCCGTTATAAACATAAACAAAAAATGGTTTTTCCCTTTATAACAATTCTAGAAAAAACATGGGAATTGTGTTCTACAAAAGAACTCATAATTTGGAATCGTTTGGAATTACTTATTGAAAACTTCTCGCAACCTTTTTAGTTATCAAAAACGGTCAAAAAAATAATTAATGTTTGTTCAATTTCTAAAACAAAAATGCACTTGAATTTGAAAATAAAACTGCTAAAAGAATCGATACATATTATAACTAATATATATTATAGACAATTAACAATAACAGAAGCCAAATACCATATAATTAAAATACAAATAAAATTAATGGTGAAAATTAAATGTGTATCAGAGTGAACAGACATATTTTTATAAATAAGCAGTGATTCCAAAGATAACAATCAACAGAATGATATCAATTTTGAAATTCCAGGAAACAAAAGTTAGCATTAATTTTCTAAATCAATCCAAAGAAACCCGAGAACAAAATTGAGCAGTCCAATTACCTCGTTGACCACACCTTAGATGTGGAATTAGTATCCTTGAGGTCCAAAGTAGCTTTGTGCCCCTGACCAAAGAAAAAAACATTAAAACAATAAGTTAAGTGAGGGTTTTGTTTAGGCTTTAGAATAAAGTGTAAAAAGGAAAATAAGTGGCCTTTTATGATGAATGAAAACCCCTAACATGAAATGACCATTATAAGTCCTAAACATCTAATTACCTAAATTAGAACCAACCCAAACCCTGGAATCATCCAACACACCCGTTAAGATTTGTGGAAGAATAGTAAAAGAAGGGAAAATGAAGAAGTATGGAGAAGGAAGAGAGAAAGTGTATGCCTACCATTTAAACAACATGGAAACATAAGGATATATTCCTCAAATCAAAGGATAAAAAGATAGAGATATCCCATTGAATTATACATGAGATAGATGATTTTAGTAAGGGGAATAGGGCCACATGAGGCATACATATGACATGGGTAAAATGGTATAATTAAAAAATTAAAAATTGGACACATGCATGTCATGGAGTGACCCCAATTCCTGTAGGGCATTCCTTCCCCGAATAGGAACAAAATTGTGGTTTACCTACCTACGTCCATGTTGCGACACAATGATTCCCTCATAGTGTGACACACTCTACATGGTTAGCCTTTCATAGTGTGAAAATATGACATAGTGTATTCATATAAAAAAGAATATTTGTGTGGGTGGTCTCACGACATGTATCAAATAGTCATAGTACAACTTACATTCACCTTAAATTTTTAAAAAGGGGAAAAAGGTTCAGTCATGGTTCAACCTCCCTTAGTAATGACGTAACATACTATAGTCCATAAATGTATCTCATTAATGCTTTCTAAATAAAATAAAATAAAATGAAATATATCAAGGAAGAACTTCATAATTTTCAAAAATCACCCTCAAATATATAATATAATATTCAAGAGTGACTTGGGGGTGTCACTATTATCCCCACCATGCCATGTCTTCCCCATAAATTCCATTGATGAAATTAGATTCAATAAAAGGTCAAAAACACTACACTCGCACATAAAATGTGGGAGGGTTAGAGGAAAAAAAATAATCCTCCTTATAAAAGGAAACACTACCCATAATACAATTCTTCACAATCGATGAATAATTCATCATGAATCATTAAGAAATTCCAATCAAAACCCAAATTATCACCATTCAACATGGATTTATAGGAAAATGATGATCTAATATAGGTCTCCAAACCATTTATAATTCATTTAAAATGGAGAGATCAGGAATAGAGATACCCAAGATAATAAATATGACAAAAACCCCATGTTTCTATAAAATATCCAAGGAATTTATTTTAATATTATAATAACAAACAAGCCACTTGTAATTCAAAATGGAAACAAATCCCAATGAACATCCAAAATATAATAAGACAAATTCAAATAATCCATTACATTATATAATAATGGAATTAACACACTAATTTGGATCATAGATCAATGAGGGACAACACATGTCTATCTTAGTGTCATAGGATAAAAGAAAAGCTAACATGAGACCTAGCCTTAAGAACAATAGCCCATGATGAACCAAACAAGATAACTTATACCACTAAAAAACTTAGTCTAACTAGAAATAATTTACTTATCCTATTTACCAAATAAATTACCAAATGATTCCCTTGTTCATTTCATAAAAATCAAAATCCGACAACATATAAACAACACATATCATAAAAAAATAACCAGGAATGAAAAAAATCAATGAAACCAACACTTGAATGGGAGAAACCAATAAAGAACTCAAGGAATACATAAAAAGGAATCAACTCAATGATTTAATTTATCTTAATAATCATAATGTATGAATATCAAAAAAACCATCCCCCAAATCCACAATACATCAAAAAACACCACTCCTGAAAAACTACAAATATCTTGAAATACTAACCCTTTAAAACTAATCTAAGGTCAGAACACATACCTCTCTCAATTAAACGAGCTTATAGAAATTCACTAGTGACTTGAACAACTGAAAGGGGGTTTTGTCATGACGGGAGGCGGGGAAACAGTCGGTAACAGAATGGAGAGGAGCATCGTCGTGATGGGAGGTAGGGGAAGCCGTCGGCCGCTGAAGGGAGAGGAGCGTTGTCACGACGGGAAGCAGGGAATATGTTGGCCACTGAAGGGAGGGGAGATATGGGAGGTAGGGAAAGTCACAACTGGTGTAGGGGGTGGAGTGATAGCAGATGATGAGGGAGAGGGAGCGCTGGGAGGGGTGACCGTGAGGGGAATAGGGTTATCGGCGAGGTTGGGCGGGGCAAGCATAGAGGAGCACTGCAAGGGGAATAAGGTTATCGGGGGGGGGGGTGAGCATAGAGGAGTGCTGTGAGGGGAAGGGTGGGTGTTTGGCGAGGCGAGCATAGAGGAGGGGAATGTTGTGGGGGTGGGAATCGCTTATCAGAGGTGGGTAGTAATTAGGGGTGGTTGTGCATAAAAACCACCTCTAATTAGAAGGGGTTATTATTAACCCCTTCTAAATTTTATTTATAGGAGGTTTATAATAACCCCTTCTAAATTTATGCTACTAAATACCATGTTTTTTGTAGTGATAAAATCAAACTACACTAAGGGTAATAAAACTATATTTGTAGAAAAAACCATTCTACATATAATTATAATAAGGTTACCATAAATCTTTGTTTCTTTAATACTTCCATTAAGAGTATTTACCAAAAGTTTTGTTATCATTTCTTAAGGTTATATTTCTATTTTACTAGAAAATTTCTCATAAATAAAAAAATGTGCATATCCCAAATCAAAAATAAGACATTAGTATTCTTAGAGTAAAAAGGTAATGTACCTATCACCGCTTCATTTGATTTCCCAAAAATAGAATATGACTTTACTACACCTTTCTAATTATAGTCCCAGTGGTCACTATCCTTTATTCCTTTATTTGGACTTGCATTCTCATAATGTCCCATCTCATTAGAATTAAAACATTTCACTACCTACTTTTAATTACCAATATGACCATTACCATTTCTCCTTTATTTACAGACATGAGTCAAGTGTTCAAGATGATCACATTGGTGACACTTATCAGATCTTGTATGAAATTCCTCAAAATGATTCTTACCACACTTATCACAAGTGTTTAATTGAACTGTATTACCTTCATTTTTATTTGATGAATGCTTCCCCATTTCCTTCCAAATTGGTCAATTATTATTTTTATTGTTATAAAATTCCAAAAACTCCATCTTGAATTTCTCAGAACACCGCACAATTTCCTCATAACTTCTAAACTCACAAGTAATCAGAGACCATAATAAACTTGGCTTCAATCCTGAGTAAAAGTGATCAATTTTACTATCACGATCTAGAATGAAATTTTGTGCATAACTGACTAATATAGTAAAATTATCTTCATAGGTGGAAATAGATTCCTCTTCCTTTTGCTTCAAATATATATTTTTTTTCATTCTAATTTGAATAACTTTAGGAAAATACTTTTAAAGTAATACATCTTTAACTATAATCCATTCCATATAATAAATTTATTCCTTTTTCTTAGTGTTCTTAATCAAAGACCACCATTGATCGGCACCACCTTCAAATGATAAATAGAAGGTGTTTCCTTCTGGTATTTTGAGCATCCTATAATATTAAATATATTATACAAAGAATTATTCCATCCTTAATCTTTCACCATGTCTAAATATACTCTTGTTATCTAAATTATGTACCCTAAAGTCAGCCTCTAAGTAACCTTTTGAGAGTAAAACCAAAGAATAAAATAAAACATGTTCCTATGAACCTTTCAAGTAACAAAAAATATGTTTTACTATTTTAAATGTGATTCCTTTTGATTTTATTGAAATCTTGTGAATAAACATACTAAAAAATTGTGTTTTATTAAATATATGTAAGATATAGTAAACTTCTAATCATATCTCTATAAAGGTTTTTATCTACCGGTTTTCCAAATTCATTAAGATCAAGATTTATTGGAATACCTAGTAGAGTATTAATGCCTGAGGCATTAAAAAATAAAAATGTTTTAGTAAATATATAAAATATTTACACTGGGTTAAAATGTTTCCTTTAAATTTTTGAAAAAATTGAAAACCAAGGGAAAAGTGTAGTACAACCATCATGATCATTTCAAAATTACTCTTCATAAATTTTGACAAATAATCAGAAATATATTTTTGAGTTATGATAAATAATTTCATCAATATAAATTTGATCAATGATGGTATTTTTAAAATATTTATTTATAAAAAATTTTGGATCAACATTTCTCTTACCAAAATTATTTCAAAGTAAAAAACTGATAATTCTATCATACCTGGGGATTGGTGATTGTTTAATCCCATAAAAATATTTTTAAGTTTTAATACATGTTATGTAAAAAAAATTTCATCAAAACTAAGAGGTATCTCAAAGTAAAATTCTACTTGAACCTAACCATTAAGAAAAGAATTTTTCAAATCCATTTGAAGAAAAGCAAAATTTAGATGTGTTATGAAGGCTAGTAAGATTTGGATAGACTCAAGCTTATCTATTGGTGAAAAATTCTCACTATAATCTATTTCTTCTTCTTGATAGTAACCCTTAGCTACAATCCTTTCCTTATTCCTTATGATTATTCCATTCTCATAACATTTTTTCTAAACAACCATTTTACCCCAATCATTAGAAGTTACTTAATTTATTCAACCAATGTCCAAACTTGATTATATTTAAATTGATTAAGATCTTCTTATATTGACCTAATCCAAATTTCATCACCCAATGAATCATCTACCATTTTACTTTTGAATTGTGACAGGAATGCCTGATTCTCACATTCATTTATAAAAGAATTTTGAGTTTTGAATGGTTGAATTAAATATTTCATGATATTATAAGGGTTATGATTCATTAAGATCGATTGGTTTTTAGATAAAAAGGTAAGTTGGTCCCCAATTATCTTTCTTGTATCTTTTATTGAAGTAGTTCTAAAAATTGAAAATCTATTAGCCTAATTTTTGAAGGTTTCACTTCTGATGGTTGTGGTATAACTTATAGTAAATTAATAGAAGTATTTTCAAAAACATAATCTAGAGGATTAACTTTAGGAGGTTTTATAAAAACATAAGTATCAATTTCATCAAATTTTACTTTAATTATTTCCTCAAAAAAATTCATTTATTAAAAACTCTATAAGACATACTAATTGTTGAATAACCAAGAAATATTCCTCCATTGGCTTTATGATCAAATTTATGAATTTTATCTTTAGTATTTGGGATGAATAATTTACATCAAAATACTTGAAAGTATTATATTTTTCATTTTCTTCTCATCTAAAACTTTTAAGAAGTTTTATTAAAAAAATGATGAAGTAAATCTTGATTTATATTATAACAAGTAGTACTCACAACCTCAGCCCAAATTTTTTTAGAAAAATAATAATCAGTCAACAAAGTTCATGTTATTTTCTAAATAATTATATTTATTTGTTCAAAAACTCCATTTTATTGAGGTGTCCTTGGTGAAGAAAAATTATGAGTAATACCTTTATTACTACCAAAAGTTTCAAAAACAAAATTTTCAAACTCACCGCCATGATCATTATAGATAGTAATAAAAGGTATAATTTTCTCGTTTTTAATGAAAGTATGAAGAATTATAAAATAAAATAAATATTTGGAGTTTTAAGTGAGAAAATAAGTCCAAGTATTTCTAGTGTAATCATCAACAAGAACATACACTTACTACTTTCCCCCTATGCTCCCAATTTTTTTGAAACCAAATAAGTTCATGTGAACCAACTGTAAAGATATATAGGTTGATACTTTATTAATAGGTTTAAAACAAGACTCGTGTTGCTTAACAAATTGATAAGGATCACAGAATATAGTATATTTAAGCTTATATTCTAGTAAATCCCAAAAAATAAATTTCCTATAAATTTTAGCTAATGTTTAAAAGTTACAATGGCCTAAACTTCTATGAAAAAACCAAGAAAAAACATCAATGGTAATTAAAAAAGGAAAATTCCAATTCCTAAGGTCTTATAAGTCAAGTGTGTAAACATTATCATTACTATTAATTGATAGAAAAAAATACCATCTGAACTGTGGAAAATAAATTTATTATTTATTAAGTTTACAATATAAACCTCATCACATGGATGGATTATGATAATAAGATTGTTCTTAAGTCCTAAAACATATAAAACAGGATAAATTAATGATTTTACAAGAAAATAAATATCACTAATTTCTGATGATTTCACTATGCGAGTTGTCTCCAAAAGTGAAACGTACACCATTTAACTTTCTAAAGTTATAGAATTTGGAATTTTTTAATGTCATATGTTGAGAAAAACCATTGCCCATGTATTAATTTTTGTGTTTGTCGGTACTCAACCTCTTTTCCCGAAAATATTACAACTAAGTTCTTGGTACCCAAACTTCCTTAGGTCTGTTAATATTAGAAAACAAAATTATTAGAAACCACATTTGTTAAACTCTTTTATGTTGAAAATTTTCTAGTACTTTTAAAGTAAATTATTTATGAAAAATAAAATATTGAACATGATTTAAAGAAAAAAAATTTTCTCTAATGAACTGCCTTTATACATTTTGTAAAAAATGGTGCACTCTTAGGTATAAATTAGTTTGATTGAATATAAATTTTTTTAAAAGTATACTAAACTCTATTTGAAGTACTCAAAGGTTTTATTTTTTTTATAAATATTATCAAATTTTTATTTACTAGACGTAAAGTTGGAAAAAAATTCTTCAAACCACTAATTTCATATTTAATTTTAACAACTAAATTTTGATTATCGGAAGTTTAAATTCAATTATATTTATATTTACATTCTAATTATAATTAATTTTTTAAATTTTAGTAGTAAATATTGAAATTATACTATTATATTTAGCAACATCAGTCTTAGAATAATCCAATTTTTTCTTTAACTTTTCATTCACTTTTTCCATAAGAGTTTCATATTTTACCATTTCTTCATATGTAGGTTAATATTCCTCATCATATGATGAATTAACTTTTTCATCATTTGAATAATTGAAATTTTAATCATCCAATGAAGTTAAATAATCCCCATCATAGGTATACAAAAATTATAAAACAAAGTTAAATTGGTAATAGATTCAGTTGTTTCCTTCTCCATGAGACATTATCATATTTAGGAATATTTTCATAGAATCCAACTATTATCTAACTATCACTTTCACTTTCTTCTGATGAATTATTAGAAGTTTTTTCACCACCACTAGCACTCTGTGTATCCAAGGATTTCAAACTTTTCTTTCTTTTAATTTTAGAATTTATTCTTGACTTGTGATCTTTCCTATTTAAACATGGGTAATCAGGTCTTATATGAATGGTATTTTTTACATTCATAACAGATAACATCTTATGACTCTTTCCAATCATGTTTCTCTCTTTATCTTTCTAATGATCACACCATAAGTTTCTATTTCCAATCATATTATTCATTATACTTTATAACTAAGTAATTTATTACTCACTAGATTCATCATTTCTAATATCTAACAAGAATTTAGATTTTTTTTTATGATTATCTATAGGATTCAAAAAATCAGAAGTAACATTACCAGAATTAGATATGAATGCTACACCATTCTTCCTCTTCTCCTTATCATAATTTCTTTTTAATATTCTCTCATATTGTATAAGAGTCCCAACCAAATCATCAATATTGATATGAGCCAAGTGTTTTGAATCATCAATAGTTATATTCTTAAACTCACACTCCTTTGAAATTATATCTATCATTTTTTCAATGAGTTGATCATTCGATGGATCCCTCTCACTAATTGATTGTATATTGTTAAATTTTTTGATGAAACACTGATTCATATAAGAAACAAACTCTCTGGGTATAAAATTTAATGCTTGATAGTCTTCTCGTAATATAGCTCTTCTAGTTTCAAGAACTTTGGAAGTTCTGAAATTAGTAATCTTCAGCTTCCTCTAAATTATATTAGCCATTTCACAAGATGATATTTGACTATAGATATTTCCCATCATTGAACATAAAAAATGTTCTCCACTATATAGTTATCCTAAAACTAAATATTTTAATCCCTATAAAATATAGAATGGTCCTTCTCTAGAATTTTATAATTTATAGACATCATCGAATCATTTTCTACTTTAGTGTTAATGATAAATGTATTCATACAGTCATGCTAATACTTGTAATCATTTCCATTAAAGATTGGAGGATGATTAGGATTCAAATTTTCAATAGATACAATATGTATTATTATCATCATAAAAAACTTTTCACTACTACACAATTAGTGTGAGGAAACTAAGAAATTAAATTCTAGTAAAAAATAAAAAAAAAGAAAAAAGAAAAATCAGGCTCAGTCTCAAACGTAAAGACCAAATATGATGGAATGTGTTTTCCCAGATAATAAAAGTAAGGTAAACTACAATAGAAGGTTAATCATAGTCAAAAAACTCGACTATAGTTTTTCTGACCACCTCAAGTTAATAATATCAAAAGTTATTATCTTCTAATCAAATCAGATTTAATAAAAGTAAATAAAGTTTAAATACAAGTACACACATTAAAAATAGTGAAAATTAAGTTATTTATAAATCAATATAAATTTAGTGGAAATATACACAAGTACAAAAATTTTAATCATAATGGAAATTGAGTTTTAAAAAAGTTCAGTCTAATCTAACAAATGTAAGACTACAAAATGTATGCATAGTGAAAATTAACAAACCACAGTGTATCAGATTGCAAAATAAATACTCATACAAAGGATATTATAAAGAAAATTTTTATCTAAATTGTAAGTAGGATCACTCAACATGATCCAAGGTACTTGTATTCATATCCCCAAAATCCCTAAACTTAAACCTTCCAGTAGGTGTTTTATCTTCTTATCCCCAAAAATTCCTTGATCAGAATGATTAGAAACAACCCTATATTCTTATCCTCGAAATCCATTGTTTAGAACTATCAGAAACAAAAACAATTATAGTAATAAATCTTAGATAATTTATAATGTGATCTCCACAAATGGTTACTCTAAGAAAATATCTTTTAATGAAAAAAACTACAACTACCGGAAGTCTACTCGATAACAAGAAGTTTCAAGAATCCAAATGACTTTCCATATCTTTCTGAAATTTTAGTTACTAATGTTATTATGATCCTAAAATTGGTAGTATTTTTATATTAAAACCTTCAATTTTCGGATTTTGTGTTCTTCAAGGTCAGTTATAACTTCATCAGAAATAGCTCCAACATTTTTTGATGAACTTAGCATTACTTCTCATCTTATGATGAAATTATTCCAACACCACTACAATGTATGTACATCTGGTGTATTTAATTTGACATGAAGCTTTAGTTATCTATATTTTCATATTTTCAACTAAAAAATCTAGAAATTCATTTACTAGATTTTATTTTTTAAAAATAAATAAATAAAAACTTCAATTTACATCAAGTTCTTATTAAGTATATTTTGATTTTAAAAATAAAGGAAGAACTTGATTTTTTGATTCAATAGGTTGAAAATTCCCAACCACACCTTATTATTTAAGGTTGGTCACACATTACCAACTAAACATTCTCACTCAAGGTTTGTCACATTTTTCTGAACACACCTTCTTACTCAAGGTTGGACACATATCACGTCTCAGACCACACCTTCTCACTCATGGTTAGCCCATATATTCATAATCACATACCATTAAATATCATCCCACCATCATCTCACTCGTTCCATGGACACAAATTTTATCTCAATGCATCACACATAAAACAATAATAAAAATAAATAAAATAGTATAAACAAGTAAACACTATCCTAATGTCACATTCTAAATATAACCACATTCTAGGGATATCCCTCGGATCCTCCATTATCAACCCCTCATGGTTACCCACCTTAACTATATTCATTATCCAACACCTTCACATGTGAAGGAAATAATTATTCAACTTATACACTTAACCACTAGGCCACACAAGTCTTAACTGATCTTGAATGGCTCACCATAAATACAAATTTCCCAAGAGGATGACATTCCCTTTCTTTATAGAACTAGGTACAGTTCCATAAAATCCAAGTCATTATACCCAACTCCACCCTCTAAGGGTATACTAGAACATCTCAACCCAACCCAAGATTTTATAACAAAAACAAAAAATCATCACCCAACACACATAATCATGAATCATCATGCAACAAAAATCCACCAGGTGACTACAATCAAGAATCACATTCAAAATCAACCACGATTTAGAAAACCAAGCATCACCCACACAAGGTCAAATGAACCAAAACAATATAATCCAATAACTTCAAGATTTACTTTAAAATAAAATTCAAATAACCATTTCAAACCATTTAGAAAAGTCATTACATGTTATCTTACTCACATTAGGCCCTTATTTGGAAATCCAAGAGAACATGTTTTTTTAGAAAAACACCCATTTGATTTTCAAATACCATTTCAAAACCCATTTCCCAAATCACCACTTTTCCATTGAAATTACACTTGAAACAAACCCTTTATAAAATAAAATTTTAATAAGGAACTAGTTTTACTTTTTGAAATCTAACTCACTCCACCAAAAAAGGCATAATAAGGGCCAAGTGAACTCATTTGACCATGACACTACTAACAAACCATTTAGAAAGAAATATAGTACTTTTTGGCTATTAGGATCATGTGATCCCATCTCAATTTATGGATTAACATAACATAAGGCATGAAATGTATTGAAAATAATTATAATGATGGTATACAATCATAAAATTACCAAGTGAACAAGAGACTCAAGAATGACAAGGTTACCTATCTCAATCGGTGATCCATAAATAGATTCCAAGATCATACCAACCTCTTATGAGCCCATGATCACCTATCTCATCCATAAACACTATAAAATCAATAAATTTAAAATTTAAAACTCACTAGCATAATTGGAATAACTGATACCAAACTCATTAGGTGACATGAAAGCACTGAAACCATTACCAATGGGTGTAGTCTATTCCTGACATGCACCCTGACCTAGGACACACAAAATCCATAATTTATTTACTCGATCCAATGGATAATTTAGACCAAATTTTCCAAAAACCATAAATAAATTCATGGGGAAACATACCTCAAGTCAAAAAATGAAATACAACATGAATATTACCTCCTAATACATCCTCTATAAGTCTCGTACAAAATCCACATGAAGTGGGATGATTCCACCATGATTTAGTGGAATTAGCTCCATGAAACCCTAACCAGATGAACCAAAATCAGAGGAGAGAAATAAAGAATTGAAAAAAGAAGAAAGAGATAGATCTTACCTCAAATCCATGTGATGAAGACCTTTTGAAATGATCTGGATCAAATGGAGGAAAGGGGGAGAAATGGAGAGACAAAGATTGATATCCCACTTCTTCTAATTATTTGGAGTTGAGGGATCTCTAGGGGGTTCCAAATAGGACCCTAAATAGTAACCAAAAATACCTTTTAATAAAAACTACCTAGAATTTAAGTAGTTTCATGACCATAATGGTCACACCGGTCAGCCTCGTTGTTAGGGCCACATTACAGCGTGGCCCCTCTAGGTCCCAACATGACTGGACCCAGTCATAGGGATAGACCCTCATCCAAACACCATCATGGAATAACCCCTCTTGGTCATGGAATAACCATCCTTGGATATAGGGTCTGACCCCCTAACTAGGCACCATCATGGAATAACCAAGACGGTCACATCATAATAGTCCATCCTCCAAAGGCATCATGACATGACTCCCACCATAAAGTCATGTGTCTTCCTAGATTTAGGTTTCCATATCTTGGAACCACCTACAATGTCATTACCTATTTCCCTCACCCAACATTCACAAAACTAGCCATCCATCACATTGTGATTCTCAGTCGTCATGTCACGAAACCCTGCCTATAGAAAAATTCACCCACCAACACATAGGAACTCACTCCAAGTGTTATTTTACTAGACCACCACTCTTTAAACATCTCATAAATCATTAAAAAATTTATTAAAACTCTTACTCCTCAATTT
Source organism: Viscum album (assembly GCA_963277665.1). Taxonomy (NCBI): domain Eukaryota; kingdom Viridiplantae; phylum Streptophyta; class Magnoliopsida; order Santalales; family Viscaceae; genus Viscum; species Viscum album. The sequence continues at coordinate 1,282,343,915 of OY728151.1, forward strand.
GAATCCAAAAAATCAAATTTACCCTAAGTTTTGACAACTTATAAAAATATGGGTCATTACACAAGTGTCAAGGGTATAAAATGTGCACATTGGGAATTATTTATGCCATTAAATCAAAAAAATCAAATCATAAACCTTATTCTATAAAACCAACATGAAACAACCATATGTTTGACTTTCATGATAAACAAAAAATGTATTTAAAAATTAATCCAGACCAAACATGATATAATCAAAAAAGTAATAGAAGATATCCAAATAATTAATTTATAAAAAATGTAATAAAATTTATGCATTATATTTCAAAATATAAGAATAAAACAAAATAATAGATATGATAAATGTGTCACCTCCTATACATTATCACCATTATAACTCCAAAGGGAAACCTATGAAACACCACCAAGGTAAAAAAGACCTTTCACCTTTCATGGATCATGTAAAACCAAATATATATACACAAAAAGTATATATATTGGGTGTAAGAAAAATACCAGTATCATACTACCAATAATCTATGCCATTAATTTTTTAAAACAAGACATAAAATAATAATTTGAAAGTAAATGTTAGAAATTCATTTATTATATAATAATAATAAAGAAAACAAATTATATTGAAGTATTTCTTTTTCATTCAAAACCACTTCATCTTGAAAATAAACAAACCAAGAAAATTAAAGGAAAGAAACTATGGGAATCAAAAAAAATTATATAAATTAACATGCATCATGGGATAATTACCTAGGGCCTAAGGAGATAACATATGACTTGACTTCTCCAGAACCATCGTGAAATCATATTGATTTGATACTAATGGAACAACCCCAACTAACCCAAACTCATCAAGAGGTAAATCAAATAAATAGTGCATAATATAAAAAAGGAGCACTAGTAGTGTGTAATATCACTAGTGTAAAACTTATCACTAGTTTCACTCTCAACTACCCAAGGATTACCAAGTAATTTTACTCAAATACAAACATAAAGAAACCAATCGAACATATAAATTAAACAATCATGTCACCATCAGACACCCTATAAAGAAACATTCCCTTCTCAACATCCATATTGTAACATCCTGATTTTTAATAAAGAAACACTATGTTCAATAGCATACATGATAAGCTACATCGAGCTTAAACGAACAATTAAATATTATTATTTAAATGTTACCATTATAACCTAGCCATTGGAATGAAGGGAATGAATAGTATCAACTGAATTACAAAAATATGTCTTAAAAATGTTTAAATAATGATTCATTGGTTTCCAAATTTATTATAAATGGAAATAAAAACAAATTGAATATAAAAGATGTGTTTTTATGAAAACCTATTTAAAAAGAGAATAGTTCTGTTTATAAAATTATATCACCTTTTACGGATTTTTATTTAATGAAAAATATATTTTATATATTCAATGTAATGTTTTAAATTCATCTTATATGTTTTCTAGATATTATATAAGAATAAATTCAATTTTTCGGATAAAATAAGTATTTTTATAAAAATGTAGTTTTACCGCCTTTTGATGGTGAACCCTTTTTAAATTTATTTTTTGACACCTTTATATGTTATATTTTAAAAAATAAAATTCTTTTTTAGAATCAGGACATCAAATTTTACTTTGTATGATTTTTTTATATTTTTCTGATAACTATCATGTTTTGATGAATAGTAAAAATACGCTAAATTTTAATTGAAAACAATTTTTTACATTGAGGAAATTTATATGGTTAAATCATATTATTTAATGGTTTTAAAGTATAAATAGAATATATTTTTATCATTTAATCCAATTTTGGTTATCATAAGTAATTTCACATTGAAATTGGACATAAACACACGTCAATCTTTTGGTAGTTTTTACTTCTTAAAAACACGCTTTCTTGGGAATTAATTTTAAATTAATAAAGAAAATTTATGTGTATTGAATTTGGAAAAATAGATTCCATATTTTTAATCAAAAGTTACAAATTATGTAAATAGTTACCTTTTATTTTTTTGGACATTATGAATATTAACTTGAGTAATTATTTTTATTTACCATGATTAAAGAGTAAATCAGGTAAATAAGTGTAAAAAATAATATTATAATGATATAAAAATACACTAAAACATGTTATAATACTATTGGATGAGATATTTATGACCATTAACATTCTTAGGCTGAACTTTTGGCATTTTGGAGCCACTTGGGTGTGAAAATGACATTTTATAATTTTTAATCTAAAGAAAAGGGAAATATAACATAAACATGTATCTTTTAATAAAACAATTTTAATATAGGGTTATATAACTGATATATATAAATATAAATAGTAATTAGAAAGATAAAAATATTTCCTAGATCATGGTATTTTATTTATAATTTTTATACATTAAATAAATAAATTTATTTATGACACAATGATGATGCAGTGATAACCTTATTAATGAAAGATTCAAATAAATGATATTATAAATATTAAAATATATGTAATATGATAACTTTAATGACATACATGAATTTTATATATTATTATGACATATTATATTTGATTTAATTCTTTTGGTTCGAAGGACAAGTTGTTATGACTTTAACAAAAATCAATTACTAAATAGTGTCAAAATTGACATAAATGAGTTTTAAAGAAAAATACTATTTTTTAAATGATATAATAGTCATAAAAATATAATATTTGGAAAAATGACTTATATAATTTTAAAAATTTCATTAATGATCTACTTATTATTTTATTGACATTTTATAGTAACTATAATAACCATATATTGTGAAAATACAAGAAGACATGGTAAGAGTTAATGTTTTTAACTAAGGGTTAAAGCTAAAAGCTAAGGTTAATTTTATGACTTAACTTGTCTAAAACCTATTGGTTGAGAGTATTTATACCCATACTCATCTTATCCTCGAATTATATCAATTTGGAGATATTATAATTCTAGAATCATTTTATAATAAAATAACATTTCAAGACTTTCCTAAAGTGCCCATCCTCCCTCTTATAAAAGGCCACCACCTCTACCCACTTACTCACACCTCTCAAGCCCCTTGGCTCATCCAAATTATTCTCAAAGAAAATCCAAAAATCTATACTTTCCTCCTATAATCCTTACCTTGGGCATAATACAATTCAAGAAATCCTTTTGGCTCAAATCAAAAAAAGTTACCCGATCTAGAGGTAACGTCTTCTCTCAAGTTCTTTTCCTTTATTTTCCTTCCAAACTCTATATTATCTTCTTATTATTTGATTAAATAAAAAAATAGTATCCTAAATATACTAGGATGTTTTTATGAGAAAAATTCTAACAAAACTTACACACACCTTCATCTAATGGATACAAACATATTATTTCTATGTATGACGAACTACTGCCTCACGAAATGAGGATTTTTTAATTTTCTCCTACCACCTCTCATGTTAGACATTATGATGGAACTGTATTTAGATATGATATATATTATATTTATATTGTCTTTATTCTTCTATAATTTTTATTTACAACATTACTTCATGCTTTCCATGATGTGTAAATACGATAATTTCATTTGAGGAATTGTGGACTACCGCCCCCTCAAAGTGATATGACTCATTCATGCTATACATGAAACGTATAAAGGATGGTTTTATTAAACCTATGATACATGCATAAAATAAATATAATACTGGTATTATAATATACATTTATATCATTTTATTATTATTCTTTTAATATGAAAAATAAATGAAAGTAGCGTTCATGCGTATGTACGGCCTACCATCTCCAGGAACGGTGCATTTCATTTATTATCTCCAAATATTATGGATATTATAAATACATATATACTGGATATATATAATATTTAAATCATGAATAATATTCTAGAGATGATGGACTTTTGACCACATGGACAATTTACATCAAACAATTTCATTTTCAATTCAAGTACAAAATATCGACAAACCGACCGATATGAACTTAAATAATTATGTAATTTTTATAAAATGATGATAAGTAATATAAAATGAATAATAAACTTTAATTTATTTTTGAATCAAGTAGAAATTAACCTATGTTTATTATTCAGTAATATAAATAATGAACGAGACAAGTCAGACTCAATGTAAGGGAACTTCTTAACTCAATTTCCATTCTTTGGGTTGATCTTATACTACTTGACTATGTTGTGCTATGATTACATGAGAAATAAATTTTGATATATTATCTTGTATTTAAAATTTATTTATGGGGATTTATATTTAATACACATAATCGATCTATTTGATTAACAAAATGATCTTGGTAAAGTGATTTCTAAACTCAATTTCCACTCATTGGGTTTTACGCATACATCATTGATTATATTATTCCAAGATTATGTGTGGAATAACTATTTATTAATTTATATTGTAATTTACACTTCCCTTTGTGTGGATATATTGTTTCTATACATAATCATGCCATTTATAAATTCCTACATCATTTATACAAACTTTTTAAGAGAAATCTTAACTCAGTCTTCATTCATTGAGTTAAATATCCATGTCATTGGTTTTGTTTTTCCAAGAATATGTGTAAATGAACTCTTATTGTTTTACACTGAATATCTACTTATATTGGGTGTATTTATATTTTTCACACATATTTATGTCATTTATCTATCCTTAATCTAATGGAATGATCTTTGTAAGGGACCTCATCTCAATCTCCGTTAATTGAGGTATATTTTGATGTTATACACCGCCTTATTTTATACGGTGTATAATAAACCCATTTGACTTTTAATTTCATTAAAATTGAATCTTTTTTATATGAAACATTTTACTAAATGAAAAAAACAAATTTTTATAACATATTTGGAGACAACGACTCGTCCACCGCCATAACCGTTATTTGATATTTATCTTCCTCTATAAGCTTTAATATTTTTTTAAAGGAAAAGAAATAGCTTATTCCCATTTTGGGTGTTTTGGTATTGGAAATAGCTTTTGAAATGGATTGAATATTTCAATATCTTTAAATGATTTCTTGTGATTGGAAATGAAATGTTATGATTGAAATGTTGATAAGTTCAATATTTTATGTGTTATGATTATATAATAGTACTTGGAAATTTGACGAGTGGTTACGTAATAAACAAATGATGGGTGGTTATGTGATAAACCAATAATGGGCGGTTACGTGATAAACCAAATATGGATGGTTCTGTGATAAACCATGGATAGGTGGTTACATTATAACCTCCAATGCATTGGGTATGGAAGTCAGTTGTATGACTATTCCATTTAGTGATATGTGTGGAAGTCAACTGTATGGTTATTCCATTTAAGTATGTTTATGTACCAAGTTACATTTATATGCTATATGTTGATTTATATGGTTTTATGTTAATATTTTGGTTACAAAAAGGCTAAGAAATGGGCTTATATTCATTGAAGTATATTTACTATTTCTTAAAGGTGAAAAGTATTACTTTTTGATAAAGTATTCATGGTTTTAATGTTATCCCAAGAATAATAGTTTTCCTTCTTTGTGTATCCCTTACTGAGATTTTTATGCTCATCCCAAGTTTTGAAATGTTTTTCATAGGATTTAAAGGAGAATAGATTTAAGGATGGGATCAATGAAAAGTTATGATGTTTAAGCATGAAATGAAACCATGTTCTTTTTAAAAAAAATTATGAAAAAATGTATAGTGAGTAGAAGTGTATAATTTGTAATAATAAAGTTGTTATATATATGTTATAGCCTAATTCTCTAAATCTCTAAACTTGAAAATATCCTCAATGTGAAATAAAGTCCAATTTTTTACTTAACTCAATATTAAGTAATGTTTATCTTCATGGACTTATATTTGGTATCAAAGGATGGTTTAGAAAACTTTAGGGATTAGAAGTTTTGGATAACCACATGGTAAGTCTCTTATGTCTACTCTTTCACTTAAATCCTTGTTTTATAACTTTTTCAGATCAAAGAAAGTCGAAAACAAATGGAAGGAGGGAGATCTCAAACAACATTATTATATCTTCCTGACTACATGCTTGCAGTAATTATTACAAAGTCATGTTTAAATGACTGTGAAAAATTTTATAGAATACAAATCACTTGAAAGTAGTTGTTTGAGATATCAAACACCTCCACTATACCTCGATACCATCGTGACACATGGGTTTCATTTAATAAAATCATATTTTCTCAATATTTTCATATTTTCAAGAAAGATAAATATTATCAAGGTATTTTCAAAATATTTTACCTTATCACAAGATTTTAAAGTATATTATGATTTTGAAAAAAGGTGCTGAAGAAGGAGACCCTTTCACAAACTATTTATATTTTCTTTTAAAATATTCTTTTAGCACATACTTATGGTATTTTAAAATGACTATTTATTGAAAGTTTCAACTCAAACTCGGTCCAACTATTTTATAAAAATAAATATTTATCAGATGTTTTGAATTTATATGTCATACATGATTATTTTCCGAAACTATTTTTCTGTTAACACCCAAATGACCCAAGTTGTACAATGTGTATTTGGATAAAGGAAGCAAATGATTTTGAAATATCTCTAAATCATTGTTTCAATGCATTGACCTTCTATCTACATGAACAAGATGATGATGAAACTAGGTGGACACCATGATCAAGGAACGATGTTCTTTCTTTGGTAATAGTTTTATTTCATCATATGGAGGTGAAATAAAAAAAAATATATCAATATTTATAAGACTTATTAAATTAATATATTGAGTTCATTATGAGTTGGGATGAAAATTATAGGTATAATAAAACCATTGAGGTTAAAACATGTTAGGGCTATTTTTTGAGTTTTATAAAAGGGACAACCTGCAAGATGGGTGACAACCCGTTGCAACCGGCAAGGCCGCAGGAATCGAAGTGTGACTTATTAGTTAAATGATTTTATGGATCAAGAATAAGTTGATTTTTGGAACTTATGTTTTATAAAATGGATATCCTTAGTATAGGAAAATGATTTGGTGATTAAGTGATAAATGTTATTTTGAAATATGTTCACTCATTTGGAAACACTATGTGCCTAAGGAAAATAGAATAGTATGGGTTTTCATTTAAGGAGTAATAGTTTAATTTTATTTTGGAAGAATATATATTTTTATAGTGGAAATATGGATATTTAGGTTATTTATGGAAATGATTAACATATCATGGTGAATATGTGATTAGGTTATTTACTTTTAAATATGAAACTTTAAGAGTATTCTATGTTATTTTAAGATAAATGTTAAGATTTATCATGGAAGAATTTATCATCAAACCCTTCCAAATTTTGGGTTTCAATTTTAGTTTGGATTATTTTGAATAATTTTAAGGAAAATTATTTATTGAATGGTATTTGTTGAACCTTGGGTACTGCTTGTTGAATTTCGGAGATTAAGAGTAGTATTTCCTTTTATAAAAAAACTATTCTTTTGGGGAATTATCAGATCATTTTCTAACCGTTTTGGTTTTGGGTTAATGTATAAAGATAAGGGAAATATATATTTCATCTTTTTTGAATTATGATATTATATAGAAGTTTATTCTAGCGATTTAATTGTGACCAAGTCATCTTGAATACTCAACATTTAGAGAAAATATGAGTTTGTGGTAAATATTTATTAATGGATGAAACTCTACTTGACAAGTAAGTATATTTATTTATGTTCTTATTATAAGTAGTAAAATAATTCCACAACTTTATGAAATGTAACTTAAAACAAATATGTTTTTCACATGTTTAAATAATGATTCATTGCTTGCCAAATTTATTAGAAATGTAAATAAAAACTAATTGATTATAAATGATGTGTTTTTATGAAAACCTATTTAAAAAGTGAATAATTGTGTTTATAAAATCATATCACCATTTATGGATTTTTATTTAATGAAAAATATGTGTTATATATTCAATGTAATGTTTTAAATTTAACTTATTTGTTTTCTAGATATTAAATAAGAACAAATTCAATTTTTCAGATAAAATAAGTATTTTTCTAAAAATGCAGTTTTACCATCTTTTGATGGAGAACCCTTTTTAAATTTAGTTTTTGACACCTTTATATGTTCTATTTTAAAAAATAAAATTCTTCTTTAGAATCGGGACATCAAAATTTACTTTGTATTAATTTTTGATATTTTTCTCATAACTATCATGTTTTGATGAATAGTAAAAATATGCTAAATTTTAATTGAAAATAACTTTCTCCATCGAGGAAATTTATATAGTTAAATCATATTATTTAATGGTTTTAAAGTATAAATGGAATATATTTTTATCATTTAATCCAATGTTGTTCATTATAAGTAATTTCACATTGAAATTAGACTTAAACACATTTCAATCTTTTGGTAGTTTTTACTTCTTAAAAACACGTTTTTTAGTTTTGACAACGAGAATTAATTTTAAATTAATTAATACAATTTATTTGTTTTGAATTTGGAAAAATTGATTCCATATTTTTAATCATAAGGTCCAAATTGTGTGAATAGGTACCTTTTATTTTTGTACATTATGAATTGTAACTTTAGTAATTATTTTTATTTACCATGGTTAAAGGGTAAATTAGGTAAATAAGGGTAAAAAATAATATTATAATATTATAAAACTACCATAAACTTGTTAAATCCTATTGGATGAGATATTTCCAACCATTTTCATTCTTAGGATGAAATTTTGGCATTTAGGAGTATGGCATCTCACCTTTTAACATAACTTTTCATTACATTTTACAAACAGAGGACCTTTAAATTCTAGTGTCTTGGAAATCAGGAGAAAAATACATGAAAACTTAAAACACTCTTTTAAATCCCCTTTAAATGCCTCTTTAAAATTTCATCCTTTGTACAACTACTGCATCTCATAACCTGGAGACATATATCAAAGGAAAGGGTGGGCAGAAATCCCAGTAAGGAAAGAAAGGGAATCAGTTTACTTGTGATATCAATAAGAACTTGATGAAAAACATAAATAAATGAGCAATGGAAGTAGAGGAATTTAATAATGAAAATAACTTGAACCATAACATGAATATGTGGCTAAAAAATTTAATTTATACATTCATGAACATATCACCAAGGTTCATCCCCAAGGTGTCATAAAAATTACCAAGGTTATTCACCAAGGTATCGTGAAACTTGTCATCTCTAGAGATTAAATTCTTTACCCAATGCATTGGAGCGCTATCATGTCAAACCCTTAATATTTATTTATTTTAATGTTATCCACATAGATCATAATCAAATATTTCATAAATAATGCATAGAGAGTAAAAGTAATGAGTTTCACTTCAAAATCGTGATATTTTAAAAGTGCTTAGAAACATGATCGTTATGTCTTTTATAACCCTTGGAAAAGGAAAGAGGGTTTCTTGTATATCAATTACAGAATAAAATATATAAATTTTATTTCTTGATGATTACCTATATAAATTAAAATATATTTGGTTATTCAGATAAATAAAACAAGATAATTTCTTGAGAAAAAGAGAGATATATTTTGAGACAAAATTTCTGTAGCATAACGGCTATATAACATGGTTTTAGAAAAAAATAAAATGAGAGGGGAAAATGTTCTACCTTCAATAAATTAATCATTTACAGTATAGGTATAGAATAAAAATAAATAAGATCATGGTTTTTAATGACACACCACATGAAAAGGAAACTTGAAAGAAAATAGAAAATGTGATTTCTTTTATGAAAAGTCGGCAACCTAACGACGCCACTTAAAAATTAAAAAAATAAATTGATGAGAGAATAAAGGTTCTATAATAATTTTTACATGAAATGGAAATTAATAAGAATATATAAGAACATACCCCCACATAAGAAGATGGAAACTGGAAGACATAACTTAAAGGAAATCATGACTAAAAGAGGAGGGTGGAAGGTTCCCTTACCTTGAAGAGTAACTTCAAAAGCTTGAAGGTTGGAACCTTGGAGGGATTGAGGGAACCTTGGGAGGACTTATTTGGAGGTAAAAATTCTATATATTTGTTGAGGAGGATTTTTTAATGAATGGAATGAGGGAATGGATTGGTATTTATAGAAAAAGTGAGGGAATATTTTATTAATTTCCAAGGGACACCTCATCGGTGGTATTTGAAAAATCATGGGCTTGACCATGGTATTTTCCCATGGTATTGGCCACTTGGGATACCTCAAAACATATATTAGTATTCATAATTTTACCAGAATTATTAAATCATTATTACATCATTAATGATGTCATTAAACATACCAAAACTCGAAACTGCATTTTCACTATTCACTGAAAAACAAAACATTTTATAAAAAATCTCATAAATTAACCCTAACTTAATATCAATGATCTGAATTCAAAAATGAACTCCATTTTATGAAAATAATTTTCTAAATATTTTTAATTTAATTTTAAAATAAAATTATTATTTATAAAAAAACAACTCTAAAACTATAACTTGTTTTGTAACACCTTGAAAAAGTAATAAAGGTCCCATAAAATTATCGTATAACTATAAGACAATAAAGTAACAAACTATGATTACATTTTATGAAAATAAATTTTCATTTTAAATTATAAAATTGTAAATAAAATATTTATGACCTACAAAAATAACAAAACTTATACTATGATCGTTTTTTCACTTTTAAGATGTCTAAATTGTATTTATACATTCATGGGTGAAGTTTCTATTTTTTCACTGATTTACTATTCATTACTATTCATAAGGGTATGTTACTATTCATACTTTACTATTTACTAAAAATAAAGTTGATCTTATTAGACTCTAAATTTCTTAATGATCACAACTGTAGAAGACTATTTTTTGAAAATCATTTCACATTATTAATTATTTAAAGTTTACATGAATATTTTAAAATAATTTTCATCCTATATTTATCCGGAAATTTGAAAATCACAAATTTTACCATAATAAGAAATAACAATTTTATTTATACTAAGGGATTACAAAAAGTATCTAAGGCCTCATTACATATCCCCTTATAACACCTGCATAGGACCTAAGTGTAAGGTGTGCTATGGTGATAGAATCTTGGGGAGGCTCAGACAACATTACCCGAGTGATGATTTCTATTAGCTTGAACTTCTCCTTTAGGCAATTCTATTCAAGCTTCACGTGTTGAAGCTCAGCTTGGGCTTGGTCCAGAGAAAATCCTAGAGATGCAACCTCCTTCCCAAGCTCTCACAGATGGGCTTCATACGGCCTGAGTCTACTGGATGAGGCCATCGAATATTCTTTTTCTTTTAATTAACCAAGATCACTTGTATTTATAAGAAATAATTGTAACATTAAGAGTTTAGTTTCCAACGGTCATATTGACCAACGATCATATAACAGTTGAAACCCAATGGTATCGCTTCATTAATTAAAGGATATAGTTTTGTGGAGTATAAAATGAAATAACACACAATTTAAAAAACAAATATTATTCAAAATTTCAGGTCATTACAGGGAGCCACTTAGGTGTGAAAATGATATTTTATAATTTTTAATCTAAAGAAAAGAGAAATATAACATAAACATGTATCTTCTAATAAAACAAGTTTAATATAGGTTTATATAACTGATATCTATGACTATAAATATTCATTAGAAATCTAAAAATATTTTCTACATCATGGTATTTTATTTATAATTTTTATACATTAAATAAATAAATTTATTTATGACACAATGATGATGCAGTGATTGCCTTATTAATGAAGGATTAAAATAAATAATATTTTAAATATTAAAATAAATTTAATTTGATCATTTTGATGCCATGAAAAAAAATAGATGATTATTACATGTTATATTTGATTTAATTCTTTTGGTTTGAAGAAATCAAATTGTTATGAGTTTAAAAAAAATCAATTACTAAATAGTATCAAAATTAACATAAATGAGTTTTTAAAACAAATAATGTTTTTTAAACAATATAATAGTCCTAAATATCTAAAATTCATCCAAATGAATTATATAATGTTAAAAATGTCATTAATGATCCATTTATGGTTCTATTGGAATTTTATAGTAACTATAGTAACCATATATTCTGAAAATACAAGAAGACATGGTAAGAGTAAATGTTTTTAACTAAGGGTTAAAGCTAAAAGATAAGGTTAATTTTATTACATAAACTTTTATAAAACCTATTGGTTAATAGGATTTCAATCCATCATAATATTATCCTCTAATTATATCAATTTTGAGCTATTATAATTCTAAAATCATTTTATAATAAAATAATATTTCAAGACTTTCCTAAAGTGTCCCTCCTCCCTCTTATAAAAGGCCACCACCTCTACTCACTTACTCACACCTATCAAGCCCCTTGTCTCATCCAAATTATTATAAAATAATCTCCCAAAATCCCTCCTTTCCTCCTACAATCCTTACCTTGGGTAGAAGGAAATTCAAGAAAGCCTCTTGGCTCAAATCAAAAAAAGTTACCTGATTTAAAGGTAATGTCTCTCTCAAGTTCCTTTCCTTTATTTTCCTTCTCCACTCCCTATGATATTATTATTATTTTATTACATAAAAAAACTATTATCATCAATATACTAGGGTATTGTTATGAGAATTATTCTAACTACACTTACACACACCTCTATCTAATGGATACGAACATATTGTTTCTGTGTACGACGAACTACTGTCTCACAAAATGATGATTGTTCAATTTTACACTACCACCTATCATGGTGTCCATTATTATAGAATTGTATTTATATATTATATATATTATATTTATATTGTCTCTATTCTTCTATAATTTTTATTTACAACAAACCTTTATGCTTTCCATGATGTGTAAATACGATAATTTCATTTGAGGAAGTGTGGACTACCGCCCCCTCAAAGTGATACGACTCGTTCATTCTATAAATGGAATTTATAAAGGATGGTTTTATTAAACCTATGATAAATACATGACATAAATATAATACTGGTATTATAATATACATTTATATCATTTTATTATTATTCTTTTTATATGACAATGAAATGAAAGTAGCGTTCATGCGTACGTACGACCTACCATCTCTATGAACGGTGCATTTAATTTATTATCTCAAAATATTATGGATATTATAAATAAATATATAATGGATATATATGATATTTAAATCATGAATAATATTCTTGAGATGATTTAATTTTGACCACATGGACAATTTACATCAAAGAAGTTCATTTTCGATTCAAGTATCGAATATCGACAAATCGACCGATATGAACTTAAATAATTATGTAATTTTTATACCATGATGATAAGTAATATTAAATGAATAATAAACTTTAAAAAGGTTCTTAATAAAGTATAAATTAACCTAATTTTATTATTCAGGAATATAAATAACGAACGAGACAAGTCAGACTCAAGGTAAGGGAACTTCTTAACCCAATTTCCATTCTCTAGGTTGATCTTCTACTACTTGACTATGTCGTGCTTTGATTACATGAGAAATGAATTTTGATATCTTATCTTGTATTTAAACTTTATTTATGGGTATTTATATTGAATATGCATAATCTATCAATTTTATTAACAAAATGATATTTTTAAAGGAATTTCTAAACTCAATTTCCACTCCTTGGGTTTTACGCATACATCATTGATTATATATTATGCCAAGATTATGTGTAGAATAACTATTTGTTTATTTATGTTGTAATTTCCACTTCCCTTTGTGTGGATATACTATTTGTACACATAATCACCCCATTGATAAATTCTTATGTCATTTATATGAACTTTTTACGGGAAATCTTAACTCAATCTTCATTCATTGAGTTAAATATCCATGTCGTTGGTTTTGTTTTTCCAAGAATATTTATTGTTTTACACTAAATATCCACTTATATTGGGTGTATTTATATTTTTCACACATATTTATGTCATTTATCTATCCTTAATCTAATGACATGATCTTTGTAAGGGACTTCGTCTCAATATCCTTTCATTGAGGCATATTTTGATGTTATACACCGCCTTCTTTTATAAGGTTTATAATAAACCCCTATGAATTTTAATTTCATTAAAAGGGAATATTTTTTCTACAAATAATTTTAATAAACAACAAAAAGGAATTTTTTAACATATGTGCTGACAACGACTCCTCCACCACCATAACCGTTATTTGATATTTGGATTCCTCTATTAGATTTAATGTTTTCTTTAAAGGAAAAGAAATACCTTATTCCCTTTTGGGGTGTTTTGGTATTTAAAATTATTTTTGAAATGGATATAATATTTCAATATATTTAAATGATTTCTTGTGATTTCAAATAAAATGTTATGATTTAAATGTTGATAATTTCAATATTTTATGTGTTATGATTATATAATGGTACTTGGAAATTTGACAGGTGGTTACATGATAAACCAATGACAGGTGGTTATGTGATAAAACAAAGATGGGTGGTTTTGTGATAAACCATGGATGAGTCATTACGTTATAACCTCCAATTCATTGGGTATGGAAGTTGGTTGTATGGTTATTCCATTTAGTGATATGTGTGGAAGTCAAATATATGGTCATTCCATTTAAGTATGTTTATGTACCAAGTTACCTTTATATGTTATATATTGATTTATATGGGTTTATGGTAATATTTTGGTTACAAAAATGGTAAGAAATGAGCTTATATTTAGTGAAGTATATTTACTGTAACGCCCCGACCCCAGCTACCCAGAGTTGGTGCATTACTTCGTAACATTGGCATGATCACGAAAGATCAAGTCTCGAAAGACCGATTAGTTTAGTAGCCTTGGAAACACTAGATACATTCATAAGTCTTACATTACATCATAAAGTAAAACAAAACTACGACATCTTCTCTTCATATCCCCTTATATTATCCCTGCAGGTCATTCATATTATACTTCTTCACATCCTGAAAAATATTAAAACATTGAAAGGGGTGAGCTCAGATGCTCAGTAAGGATAACAATATTGCGGAAGCTTTCATAAATAAACATTAACATTTAAGGCAATGTATAACTAAAACAAAATCCTTTTAAACATGAACTTCAACATAATATGGCAAAAGTAAAATGAGATAATGCCATTTACTTATTCACATGGATATTCTACTGGTCGAATAATCACATGCAATATCAATAACCACTTTCATAATGATGGAATGCATAATGTCAGACTATCATAACCATGTAACCAAGGCCTCGTGCCAAGACCACAAATAAGATTTTGTCAAGGCCTCATGCCAAGACACTAGTTTGTCTCATGAGACCTACCGATGCATCGAGGAGCTATAGCGGGCTCCACCCGTCACTTATTAAGTCTAATGCATTCCTCATATGAATAGGTTTAAACATATCATAAACCATAACATAATCGTATCACATAAAACATGCATAAAGGAAACATAACATTTCCACATTTCAATCATAAGATATTAATACAACACATCGATATAATAAAAACACTTTCAAAACCATTTTCAATACCAAAATAAAAGAAAGTTAAAACTTTGTATTTATTTTTCATTAAAAAAATGATGGCTTGTAGAGGAAGCTGAAACTCAAATAATGGTCACGGCGGTGGAGAAGTCGTTGTCGCCACATAAGTACAGAAAGAAAAACATTCCCTTTTTTTCGTTTAGTAAAATGCTTCGTATAAAAAAGATTCCTTTTGAATAAACGTAAAAGTCAAAGGGGTTTATACACCGTATAAAAGAAAGTTGTGTATAAAACCAAATATGCCTCAATGAAAGGAGATTGAGACGAAGTCCTTAAAAAGATCATTTTTAAAATAAAATAGATCTATTATGTGTATTCACTATAAGTACACATAAAGAAATTAAAAATACAAGATAGTACATAATAATATCATGACATAATTTGAAAGTAGGAGATTAACCCAAAGAATGGAAATTGGGTTAAGAAATTCCCTTACCTTGTGTCCGACTTGATTCGACCGTTCTTTGATATCCTGAATAATAAACTAGAGTTAATCTCTACCTTATTAAGAACCTTTTTCAAGTTCATTATTCCTTTTATATCACTTATTACCATGTCATGAACATTATGTATTTATTTAAGTTAATAACGGTCGTTTTGTCGATCTTTGGTACTTGAGTCAACAATAAACTTCTTATAATTACAAGTTGTTCATGTGGTGAAATATCCATTATATCCAGAATTATGTTCATGATGTAGATATAATATATATCATATATATCCAGTATATACATGCATTTATAATATTACATAACATTTAGAGGTAAGAAATGAAATGCACCGTTCATGGAGACGGTAAGCCGTACGTACGCATGAACGCTACTTTCATTTCTATTTTGTATTTAATGGAATGAAATCATAATTATATAAAGGTATAATATAGTTCCAGTATAATATCATATATAATATCATTTACTCCATCCTTTATACATCCCACATAGGGCATTAACGATTCACATCACTTTGAGGGGGCGGTAGTCCGCACTTCCTAAAATGAAAATATCGCGTTTACCCATAATGGAAATCATAAAGGTATGCCATAAATGAAAAATAAAGAAGCTTAAGTAAAACATAAACATATTATATATCATATATAAATATAGTGACATCTTAATGGCCACCTTTGAAGGTGTTATATGAGTGTTGAACAATCATCGTTTCGTGAGGTAGAAATTCGCCATCCACAGAAACCGTATGTTCTTTAACCATTAGATGTAGGTGTGTGTAAGTGTAGCTAGAATAATTCTTATAAAAACATCCTAGTATATTGAGGATACTTGTGTTGTTACAAAATAAATGAAAAAAAAGTGTTTAGGGGGTTGGAGAAGAAAAATAAAACAAAACAACATTAGAGAAGACATTACCTTAAAATCGGGTAACTCTTTTGATTTGAGACAAATGATTCCTTGGGAAGAATTATGCCCAAAGTGAGGCTTCTAGGAGTAAGTGAGAGAAGTTGGGAGAGTATTTGGGCAGAGGTTGGCCGAGCCAAATGGCTTTAAAGTGTGAATGAGGTGGTAGAGGTGGGGGCCTTTTATAAGAGGAGAGGAGGGGCACTCTTGGAAAGTAAAGAAATTTTACATTATTATACAATGATTTTAGGATTCTAAAGGTCCCACACTTATATAATTCGTGTATAAGGTGATAAGGGTTATAAATCCACCCATCCAATAGGTTTTGGACATGTTTAGGTCTTATATATTACATTATCTTTCCATTTTATTTAAATCGTTAAATAATGAGGTTATCGCTGCATCATCATGATGTCATAAATAATTTAATTTATTTAATGTCTAAAAATTATAAAAAAAATACTATGATGTAGGAAATCTTTTTATCTTTCCAATGACTATTTATAGTCAAAAATATGACTTGTATAACCCCATGTAAAAATTGTTTTAGTAAAACATTTCATGTTTGTGTCATTTTTTACTTTAACATTAAATAAAAGGTATTTATGTCATTTTCCAACTAAAGTGGCTCCATGGGGTCCCCAAGTTGACCCATGGATTTTATTGGTCATCCATGGCACATCCAATGATGTTAGGACATGTTTCAAGCTCATCTCATATTATTAAAACATTATTTTTACCTTAAACTACACTAATTACCTCTAATCGCGATTAAGAACTTAAAAGTTACTATTCACCAAAAAAATTATTTTAATCTCATTGAACCACATTTTACATCTTAATGACAACCATGTATATCGGATTTTTAAAAATCAAATCACAGAAGTTGTCATATTTCATTTAAACGAAAAATTAGTTATTTAACTACCACTTAGTGGTTTCACTATTCATCAAAAATTGAAGTTTTTCAGAACAATGCCAAAATTTCACCCTAAGCTATAATTGATATTCCGATTTCAAAAATGATGTCTATTTTACAAAATTACAAACATATAAGTTGCATTAATTAATTTTATAATTAATTCCCGTTGTCACAACAAATAGCGTGTTTTTAAGAAACAATTTATATCAAAAGATTGGCAATTGTTTATGTCCAATTTCAATGTTAAATTAATTCTAATGACCACCATTGGATAAAATGGTAAAAATATATTCTAATTATACTTTAAAACCACCAAATAGTATAATTTATTACTATAAATTATTTTGATTAAAAAAGTTGTTTTTAAGTATTTTTCACTATTCATAAAAAATTAGAAGTTCTCAGAAAAATACCAAAAATTCAACATAGGCTAATTTCGATATTCCGAATCCAAAAATGAAGTCCATTTTGAAATATAAAATTTATATAATTTTAAAAAGTTGGTATTACTATTCATAACGGCTACTTTGATTAGTCGCGGTGTTTTAGAACTCGAAGTTGCGTACAATGCAAGCTATTACATTATTGAATGAGAAGCGTATCATGGAAGCTCGGGATGTTACATTCTCCCCTCCTTCAATAAATTGCGTCCTCGCAATTTGAAATTTTTCTTTGAAAATAAAAGGTTGAAAAGAGAAAATACCTTTGTGGAAAACCCACATCGGAAATAAGATTAATAAAATTTAGCCTTAATAAGAGGTAAAGGGAAATGAAAAAGTCACCACCCAATTATGATCTCGATTAGGAGAACATTGGTGGAAATTAGAGACATATAATTGGAGGAAAAACGTAAATATTTGTAGGGAGTGATTGAGGTCATCAATCACAATCAACTGTCAAATTGAGGGCCTCAAAGCCTTCAATCTATGTTGATTTAAAATATCACCAGTTCAACAAGACATAACGTATTAGGATAACACATTTTTTGTTTTAATATCCCTTTACTAAAGTTTAAGAATTAATTTATTCATTGAATAAGAGATAGGTATATATATATTTATGCTTGACAATTAGAGTTTCAACCTTCAACTCATCTTTCACTCAAAAAGATAATAGAACTCAAAAATATTATACTTATCCTATTTGTATAAGGTTCCAAATGTTAACACATACCATTTAGATTAGTAAAATTATTTTGTAACAACCAGGGACTTCCTGTAGGCTAGTGGTAGGAAATAAAGGCTTGTCGCACTATGGTTGTGGGTTCGATTCCTGCAGCTTTGTCCGACGCGACGGGTTATGCCCCACCCTGCAGGTTGTCCTTTTCCTAAAACTATAGTATTATAATATTCCAAAAATAATCTTCAGAAATGTTTTTACCTTAAACAATACTATACAAAGATCAACTTAATCCATCCCAACCTTTATAGTTATCCAAAATACCTCTGTCCAAACTTTCTCTAAAAGGTCTCTTAATTCCAAAATCAATTTATCAGATTCCCCAAACAAAGTAAAGTTTCTCTTATTGTCACATACTAAAAATATAATTACCTTCATCATATTAAAACCTTACTGAAATCAACAAGTACTGCAGTACAATCCTTATATATATATCACATTATTCTAATAACCAGAATATAATCCATGAGTCCAAAAGCACCAATACATTAGTTATTCTGCTTCAACTGTAGTAACAACATAAGATTTTCCTTGATCCCTTGGCCTTTTCTGAGGTAATTTTCCCTGACACTTAGGACATTCATTTGCATAATGCCCCATTTCCCTACAATTGTAGCATTCAACATTGATAGCCTCTTTCTTTCCCTTGCAATCACGCGTCTGGTGACCTTTTTCCCCACATTTATAACAAACTCCCATTCCTTTTAGGAAAGTACCAGGGTGATTCTTCCCAAAATTATCACATAATGGAAAATCCTTCTTTCCCTTTTTCCATTTATCTATCTCTTGTTCCACCGTTCTCTTCTTCTCTTGCTTTACTTTGTTGTCATAAGACTTAGAGAATTCCTTTTCTGTCTTGATAGCACATGAGACAATATCTTTGTATGTTGAGAAAGATTGTGATACTAAAGCTCTACGGAGAAATGGTTTTAACCCATCAAAGAAATGATCAATCTTACCTCTTGGGTTACGTATATAATCTGCAGCATACCTCGCCAACCTTGTAAAGTTGGCCTCATACTTTGTGACATTCTCATCCTCCTTTTGTCTCAGACTCAGAAATTGCCTTTCCATATCTGCTCGATGGTCATGAGGAAAGTATTTTTCTAAGAAAAGCTCTTTGAACTCCCTCCATTCCATATTCGATACGTCATCATCTTCTTTTGTATTTTGAATCAATGACCACCATTGATCGGCATCTCCAGTGAGGCGGTAAACTGCCATGATAACCTTCTCCCTTTCGCTACTCCCCAAGGCGTGGAATATTTTCTCTAAGGAGTTTATCCATTGCTCAGCTACTAATGGATTTGTAGCCACATTAAATGTTGGTGGTTTTTGCCTCATGAAGCGGTCTAACATTGATCATCCACGTTGCGGATCAGGGTGCTCCATACGAGTAAGGTTATTATTCATAACCTGAGTGAGTTGTCCCAGTATGGTAATAAGTTGATCAGCACCAGTTGTATCTCCAGCTCCACAATAATTATTTTGAGCAGGAGGGAAATCCCTACACGGAGTGCGTGCATTGATACGGTTTCCATTCCTTCCACTAGGCGCCATTTCTAAACAATGGCATAAACTAGATTAGTTTAAGAATCAAAATACATAATTCCATACTTGTAAGATACTTAACATAAATTGAACTATTTATGGATATAATCCATAAAAATGTTTTCTTTGAGGAAGTATATACTCATAACACTTCATAGTGGTTTGTAAAGAAAATGAGAAGTATCCAAAGCATATCCCCCGTGAGTGTCGTAACCAAGAGTGCAGAAAGGCCCGTTGTCATGCACCAGTTCCCGTTCGAGTCTAGCTCAAAGCGGTGTTTTCAGGTTTTACCCCTAGGTACATCTGTGCTAGAGCCGCCTCTACCTGCTCGTATCCAGACAGGGATGTATTGCTCGGAAAACTCACAAAATCTCTATAATACCAAAATTCTTGGAAGTTCTTCTATACTAATCCTCAAAGTCTATCTTCGGGCTATGTGCTCTAATCAGAGTTTATCTAAATCTAGCTTCCAAGGTTAGTACTAAACTGCCTCTGATACCAACTGTAACGCCCCGACCCCAGCTACCCAGAGTCGTTTCATTACTTCGTAACATTGGCATGATCACGAAAGATCAAGTCTCGAAAGACCGATTAGTTTAGTAGCCTTTGAAACACTAGATACATTCATAAGTCTTACATTACATCATAAAGTAAAACAAAACTACAACATCTTCTCTTCATATCCCCTTATATTATCCCTGCAGGTCATTCATATTATACTTCTTCACATCCTGAAAAATATTAAAACATTGAAAGGGGTGAGCTCAGATGCTCAGTAAGGATAACAATATTGCGGAAGCTTTCATAAATAAACATTAACATTTAAGGCAATGTATAACTAAAACAAAAGCCTTTTAAACATGAACTTCAACATAATATGGCAAAAGTAAAATGAGATAATGCCATTTACTTATTCACATGGATATTCTACTGGTCGAATAATCACATGCAATATCAATAACCACTTTCATAATGATGGAATGCATAATGGTAGACTATCATAACCACGTATCCAAGGCCTCGTGCCAAGACCACAAATAAGATTTTGTCAAGGCCTCGTGCCAAGACACTAGTTTGTCTCATGAGACCTGCCGATGCATCGAGGAGCTATAGCGGGCTCCACCCGTCACTTATTAAGTCCAATGCATTCCTCATATGAATAGGTTTAAACATATCATAAACCATAACATAATCGTATCACATAAAACATGCATAAAGGAAACATAACATTTCCACATTTCAATCACAAGATATCAATACAACACATCGATATAATAAAAACGCTTTCAAAACCATTTTCAATACCAAAATAAAAGAAAGTTAAAACTTTGTATTTATTTTTCATTAAAAAAATGATGGCTTGTAGAGGAAGCTGAAACTCAAATAATGGTCACGGTGGCGGAGAAGTCGTTGTCGCCGCATAAGTACGGAAAGAAAAACATTCCCTTTTTGTCGTTTAGTAAAATGCTTCGTATAAAAAATATTCCTTTTGAATAAATGTAAAATTCAAACGGGTTTATACACCGTATAAAATAAAGTTGTGTATAAAACCAAATATGCCTCAATGAAAGGAGATTGAGACGAAGTCCTTAAAAAGACCATTTTTAAAATAAAATAGATCTATTATGTGTATTCACTATAAGTACACATAAGGAAATTAAAAATAAAAGATAGTACATAATAATATCATGACATAATTTGAAAGTAGGAGATTAACCCAAAGAATGGAAATTGGGTTAAGAAATTCTCTTACCTTGTGTCTGACTTGATTCGACCGTTCTTTGATCTCCTGAATAATAAACTAGAGTTAATCTCTACCTTCTTAAGAACCTTTTTCAAGTTCATTATTCCTTTTATATCACTTATTACCATGTCATGAACATTATGTATTTATTTAAGTTAATAACAGTCGTTTTGTCGATCTTTGGTACTTGAGTCAACAATAAACTTCTTATAATTACAAGTTGTTCATGTGGTGAAATATCCATTATATCCAGAATTATGTTCATGATGTAGATATCATATATATCATATATATCCATTATATACATGCATTTATAATATTACATAACATTTAGAGGTAAGAAATGAAATGCACCGTTCATGGAGACGGTAAGCCGTACGTACGCATGAACGCTACTTTCATTTCTATTTCGTATTTAATAGAATGAAATCATAATTATATAAAGGTATAATATAGTTCCAGTATAATATCATATATAATATCATTTACTACATCCTTTATACATCCCACATAGGGCATTAACGATTCACATCACTTTGAGGGGGCGGTAGTCCGCACTTCCTAAAATGAAAATATCGCGTTTACCCATAATGGAAATCATAAAGGTATGCCATAAATGAAAAATAAATAATCTTAAGTAAAACATAAACATATTATATATCATATATAAATATAGTGACATCTTAATGGCCCCCTTTGAAGGTGTTATATGAGTGTTGAACAATCATCGTTTCGTGAGGCAGAAATTTGTCATCCATAGAAACCGTATGTTCTTTAACCATTAGATGTAGGTGTGTGTAAGTGTAGCTCGAATCCTTCTTATAAAAACATCCTAGTATATTGATGATACTGGTGTTGTTACAAAAGAAATGAATAAAAAGTGTTTAGGGGGTTGGAGAAGAAAAATAAAACAAAACAACATTAGAGAAGACATTACCTTAAAATCGGGTAACTCTTTTGATTTGAGCCAAATGCTTCCTTGGGAAGAATTATTCCCAATTGAGGCTTCTAAGAGTAAGGGAGGGAAGTTGGGAGAGTATTTGGTCAGAGTTTGGCCGAGCCAAATGGCTTGAAAGTGTGAATGAGGTGGTAGAGGTGGGGGCCTTTTATAAGAGGAGAGGAGGGGCACTCTTGGAAAGTAAAGAAATTTTACATTATTATACAATGCTTTTCGGATTCTAAAGGTCCCACACTTATATAATTCGTGGCTAAGGTGATAAGGGTTCGAAATCCACTCATCCAATAGGTTTTGGACATGTGTAGGTCTTAGATATTACATTATCTTTCCATTTTATTTAAATCGTTAAATAATGAGGTCATCACTGCATCATCATGATGTCATAAATAATTTAATTTATTTAATGTCTAAAAATTATAAAAAAAATACTATGATGTAGGAAATATTTTAAGATTTCCAATGACTATTTATAGTCAAAAATATGACTTGTATAACCCCATGTAAAAATTGTTTTAGTAAAACATTTCATGTTTGTGTCATTTTTTACTTTAACATTAAATAAAAGGTATTTATGTCATTTTCCAACTAAAGTGGCTCCATGGGGTCCCCAAGTTGACCCATGGATTTTCTTGGTCGTCCATGGCACATCCAATGAGGGTAGGACATGTTTCAAGCTCATCTCATATTATTAAAACATTATTTTTACCTTAAACTACACTAATTACCTCTAATCGCAATTAAGAACTTAAAAGTTACTATTCACCAAAAAATTATTTTAATCTCATTGAACCACATTTTACTTCTTAATTACAACCATGTATGTCGGATTTTTTAAAATCAAATCACAGAAGTGGTAATATTTCATTTAAACGAAAAATCAGTTATTTAACTACCACTTAGTGGTTTCACTATTCATCAAAAATTGAGGTTTTTCAGAACAATGCCAAAATTTCACCCTAAGATATAATTGATATTCCGATTTCAAAAATGATGTCGATTTTAAAAAATTACAAACATATAAGTTGCATTAATTAATTTTATAATTAATTCCCGCTGTCACAACAAATAGCGTGTTTTTAAGAAGCAATTTATATCAAAAGATTGGCAATTGTTTATGTCCAATTTCAATGTTAAATTAATTCTAATGACCACCATTGGATAAAATGGTAAAAATATATTCTAATTATACTTTAAAACCACTAAATAGTATAATTTATCACTATAAATTATTTTTATTAAAAAAGTTGTTTTTAAGTATTTTTCATTATTCATAAAAAATTAGAAGTTCTCAGAAAAATACCAAAAATTCAACATAGGCTAATTTCGATATTCCGAATCCAAAAATGAAGTCCATTTTGAAATATAAAATTTCTATAATTTTAAAAAGTGGGTATTACTATTCATAACAGCTACTTTGATTAGTCGCGGTGTTTTAGAACTCGAAGTTGCGTACAATGCAAGCTATTGCATTATTGAATGAGAAGCATATCATGGAAGCTCGGGGTGTTACATTTACTACTTCTTAAAGGTGAAAAGTATTACTTTTTGATAAAGTATTCATGGTTTTGATGTTCTCCCAAGACAAATAGTTTTCCTTATTTGTGTATCCCTTAATGATCTTTTTATGCTCATCCCAAGTTTTGAAATGTTTTTTATAGGATTTAAAGGAGAATAGAGTCAAGGAATGGATCAAGGAAAAGTTATGATGTTTAAGCGTGAAAAGGAACCATGTTCTTTTCAAAAAGTTTTTTTTTATGAAAGAATAGGTTGTGAGTAGAAGTGTATAATTTGTAATAATAAAGTTGTTATGTATAATTTATGGCCTAATTATCTAAAGCTCTAAACCTTAAAAGATACTCAATATAAAAATAAAGTCAAATTCTTGACTTAACTCAAGATTAAGTAATGTTTAAGGCTAGGGCCTTATAGTTGGTATCAAAGGATGGTTTAGACAACATTAGGGATTGTGAGTTTTAGATAACCACATGGTAAGTATCTATGTCTATTCTTATAGTTAAATCCTTGTTTTATAACTTTTACAAATCAAGGAAAGTCGGTTACAAATGGAATTAGGAGGTTCTCAAACAACATTCCTATCTCTTCCTAAGGACATGCTTGCAGTAATTATTGCAAAGTCATGTTCAGATGATTGTGAAACTTTTTATAGCATACAACTCACTTTCAAGTAGTTGTTTGAGATATAAAACACCTCCACTATACCTTGATACCATCGTGAATCATGGGTTGTATTTAATAAAATCCTATTTTCTCAATATTTTCATATTTTCAAGGAAGGTAAATATTATCAAGGCATTTTCAAATATTTTACCTTATGAGAAGATTTTGAAGCATAATATGATTTTGAAAAAAGGTGCTAAAGAAGGATACCCTTGCGCAACCTATTTATATTTTCTTTTAAAATATAGTATTTCATCACATACTTATGGTATTTTAAAAGGACCATTTATTGAAAGTTTCAAATCAAACTCAGTCTAACTATTTTATAAAAATTAAGTTTTATCAGATGTTTTGAATTTATATGTCATGCGTGATTATTTTCCGAAACTATTTTTATGTGCATACCCATATGACCCAAGTTGTACAAGGTGTATTTGGATAAAGGAAGAACATGATTTTAAAGGATCTATAAATCATTATTGTAATGAATGGACCTTCTATCTACGTGAACAAGATGACTACGAAACCAGGTGGACACCATGATCATAGTACAATGTTCTTTCTTTGGGAATAGTTTTATTTTATCATATGGTGGTGAAATAAAAAATATATATCAATATGTATAAGGCTTCATGAGTTAATATTTTGTGGTCATTATGAGTTGGGATGAAAATGAGAGTTATAAGACAACTATTGTGGTTAAAAAAATTTAGGGTTATTTTTGAGTTTTATAAAAGGGACAACCCACAAGATGGGTGACAACCCACAAGATGGGTGACAACCCATCGTGACCGGCAAGGATGCAAGAATCGAAGTATGACTTATTAGTTAAATGATTTTATGGATCAAGAATAAGTTGATTATGGGAAATTATGTTTTATCAAATGGATATCCTTAGTATAGGAAAATCATTTAGTGATTAAGTGATAAATGTTATTTTTGAAGACTTTTTCTCATTTGGGAACACTATATACCTAAGGAAAATAGAATACTATGGGTTTTCATTTGAGGAGTAATGGTTGAATTTTATTTTGGAAAAATCTATGTTTTTATTATGGAAATATGGTAATTTAGTTTATTTATGGAAATGATTAACATATCATGGAGAATATGTGATTAGGTTATTTACTTTTAAATATGAGACTTTAAGAGTAGTCGGTGTTATTTGGAGATAAATGTTAAGATTTATCATGGAAGACTTTGTGATAAAATCCTTCTGAAATTTGGGTTTCAACTTTATTTTGGATTATTTTAAATATTTTTAAGGAAAATTGTTTATTGAATGGTCTTTGTTGAACCTTGGGTATTATTTTTTGAATTTTGGATATTAAGAGTAGTATTTCCTTTTATAAAGGATTATTCTTTTGGGGTATTACCTAATATTTTTCTAACTATTTTGGTTTTAGGTTAATGTCTCAAGATAGGGGAAATATATAGTTCATCTTTTGTGGATTATGATATTCTTTATAATTTGATTCTAACACTTCAGGTGTGACCAAGTCATCTTGAATACTCATTGTTTGGAGAGAAAAATGAGTTTGTGTTAGATATTTATTAAAGGATGAAACTCTACTTGAAAAGTAAGTATGTTTCCTTATGTTCTTATTCTATGTATTTAAATAATTCCTCAACTTTATGAAAAGTATCTTAAAAGAAAAATGTTTTCCATTTACTTTTCCTACTAGGAAATCAAAGACTGTTTAACCCATCATAAGTTTATGGTTTTCTAGTTGTTAACTTTCTCCTAATCATGTTTTCTATCTCTCTCCATCAGAACTTGACCCTTAGTTTTTCTTCCATATCCATTTTTCCTACATGTTTCCCTAGTATGTGTTATATCGGGTGACCTTTGTACTTCTCTTTCTTTCTTTAAAAGTGGTATTTTTATTAAACCTTTTTATAGTAGGGTTTTTTTAATGAAGTTACTGAGCCAAATTTTAAAATTGCAAGGACGCAATTTCCAAAAGAGTGGAATGATGTAACATCCTAAGTTTTAAGAAAGAAACACTATGTTCAATAGAATACATGATATGCTACATCAAGCTTAAATGAACAACTAAATACTTTTATTTAAATTTTACCATTATAACCTAGTCATTAGAATGGCGTGAATGAATATTATCAATAGAATTATGAAAATATGGTTTCTACACGTTTAAATAATGATTCATTGGTTATCAAATTTATTAGAAATGGAAATAAAAACCAATTGAATACAAAGGATGTGTTTTTATGAAAACCTATTTAAAAAGAGAATAATTGTGTTTATAAAATCATATTAACCTTTGTGTATTTTTATTTAATGAAAAATATATGTTATATATTAAATTTAATGTTTTAAAATCATCTTATATGTTTTTTAGATATGATATAAGAACAAATTCAATTTTTTAGATAATAGAAGTATTTTTATAAAAATGCAGTTTTACCGCCTATTGATGGTGAACCTTTTTAAATTTATTTTTTGACACATTTATATGTTATATTTGAAAAAATAAACTTTTTTTTAAAAGTGGGACATCAAAATTTACTTTAGATTATTTTTTTATAATTTTCTAACAACTACCATATTTTTATGAATAGTAAAAATACGCTAAATTTTAATTGAAAATAAATTTTTCAATCGAGATAATTTATATGGTAAAATCTTATTATTTAATGGTTTTAAAGTTTAAATGTAATATTTTTTTTATAATTTAATTCAATGTCGTTCATTATAAGTAATTTCACATTGAAATTAGAAATAAACACATGTCAATCTTTTGGTAGTTTTTACTTCTTAAAAACACGCTTTCTAGTTTTGACAACGGGAATTAATTTTAAATTAATTACTAAAATTTATGTGTTTTGAATTTAGAAAAATGGATTGTATATTTGGAATCAGAATATTCAATTTTTTTAAATAGTTACCTTTTATTTTTGAACATTATGAATAGTAACCTCAGAAATTATATTTATTTACCATTGTTAAAGGGTAAATCAGGTAAATAAGGGTAAAAATAATATTATAATAATATAAGACTACCCTAAAACATGTCCTAATTCTATTGGATGAGATATTTCTGACGATGAGCATCATTAGGCCGAAATTTTGGCATTTGGGAGCCACTTGGGTGTGAAAATGATATTTTATAATTTTTAATCTAAAGAAAAGGAAAATATAACATAAACATATATATTTTTATAAAACAACTTTAATATAGGGTTATATAACTGGTAACTATGACTATAAATATTCATTATAAATATAAAAATATTTCCTATATCATGGTATTTTATTTATAATTTTTAGACATTAAATAAATTTATTTATTTATGACACAATGATGATGCAGTAATAACCTAATTAATGAAGGATTAAAAAATGATATTATAAATATTAAAATAAATGTAATTTGATCATTTTTAAGCCATAAAAAAATTTATAGAGTATTATGACACGTTATATTTGAGTTAATGCTTTTAGTTCGAAGAAATAAAGTTCTTTTGACTTTAACAAAAATCAATTACTAAATAGTGTCAAAATTGACCTAAATGAGTTTTTAAACCAAATACTATTTTTTAAATGATATAATAGTCCTAAAAATATAAGATTCACCCAAATTACTTATATAATGTTAAAAATTTTATTGATGATCCATTTATAGTTCTATTGGCACTTTATATTAACTATAGTAACCATATATTGTGAAAATACAAGAAGACATGGTAAGAGTTAATGTTTTTAACTAAGGGTTAAAGCTGAAAGATGAGGTTAATTTTAGGACCTCAACTTGTATAAAACCTATTGGTTGAGAGGATTTAAACTCATACTCTTATTATCCTCAAATTATATAAATTTTAAGCTATTATAATTCAAAAATCATTTTATAATAAAATAATATTTCAAGACTTTCCTGAAGTACCCTTCCCCTCTCTTATAAAAGGCAACCACCTCTACCCACTTACTCACACCTCTCAATCCCATTGTATCATCCAAATTCTGATCAAATAATCTCCCAAAATCCATCATTTCCTCCTATAATCCTTACCTTGGGTAGAAGGCAATTCAAGAAAGCCTTTTGGCTCAAATCAAAATAAGTTACCCGATTTAGAGGTAACGCCTTCTCTCAAGTTCCTTTCCTTTATTTTCCTTCTTCACTCCCTATGCTCTTCTTATTCTTTGATTACATAAAAACACCAGTATCCTAAATATACTAGGATTTTTTTATGATAATTATTCAAACTACACTTACACACACCTCTATCTAATGGATACAAACATACTATTTCTGTGTACGGTGAACTACTGCCTTAAGAAATGATGATTGTTCAATTTTCCCCTACCACATCTCATGGTGGTCATTATGATGGAACTATATTTATATATGATATATATGATATTTATATTTTCTCTATGCTTCTGTAATTTTTATTTACAACATACTTTTATGCTTTCCATGAAATGTAAATACGATAATTTCATTTGAGGAAATGTGGACTACTGCCTCCTCAAAGTGATATGACTCGTTCAGGCTATACATGGAACACATAAAGGATGGTTTTATTAAAACTATGAGACATAAATGACATAAATATAATACTGTTATTATAATATAAATTTATATCATTTTATTATTATTCTTTTAATATGACAAAGAAATAAAAGTAGTGTTCATGGGTAAGTACAACCTACAATCTCCATTAACAGCGCATTTCATTTATTATCTCCAAATATTATGGATATTATAAATACATATATACTAGATATATATGATATTTAAATAATGAATAATA
Source organism: Viscum album (assembly GCA_963277665.1). Lineage (NCBI taxonomy): Eukaryota > Viridiplantae > Streptophyta > Magnoliopsida > Santalales > Viscaceae > Viscum > Viscum album. The sequence goes on from OY728151.1 coordinate 1,282,374,053, forward strand.
TTCTATAGATGATAGAATTTTGACCACATGGACAATTTATATCAAACAAGTTTATTTTCGATTCAAGTACCGAATATCGACAAACTGACCGATATGAACTTAAATAATTATGTAATTTTTATAACATGATGATAAGTAATATAAAAAGAATAATAAACTTGAAAAAGGTTATGAAGAAATTATAAATTTACCTAAGTTTATTATTCAGTAATATAAAGAACAAACAAGATAAGTCGGACTCAATGTAAAGGAACTTCTTAACCCAATTTCCATTCTTTGGGTTGATCTTCTACTACCTGACTATGTCGTGCTATGATTATGTGAGAAATTAATTTTGACATATTATGTTTTATTTAAACTTTTTTATGGGGATTTATATTGAATATACATAATCAATCTATTTTATTAACAAAATGATCTTTGTAAAGGGATTTCGAAACTCAATTTCCACTCATTGGGTTTGACGAATACATCATTGATTATATTATGCCAAGATTATGTGTGTAATCACTGTTTATTTATTTATGTTGTAATTTTCACTTCCATTTGTGTGTATATACTATTTATGCACATAATCACCCCATTGATAAATTCTTACATCATTTATATGAACTTTTTAAGGGAAATCTTAACTCAATATTCATTCATTGAGTTAAATATCCATGTCATTGGTTTTGTTTTTCCAAGAGTATGTGTTAATGACCTCTTATTGTTTTACACTGAATATCCACTTATATTGGGTGTATCTATATTTTTTACACATATTTATATCATTTATCTATCCTTAATCGAATGACATTGTCTTTTTAAGGGACTTCATCTCAATCTCCTTTCATTGAGGCATATTTTGATGTTATACACTGCCTTCTTTTATACAATGTATAATAAACCCCTTTGACTTTTAATTTCATTCAAAGGGAATCTTTTTTCTATGAAGTGTTCTACTAAATGACAAAAAGTAATGTTTTTAACGTATGCGGCGATAACAACTCCTCCACCACCATAACTATTATTTGATATTTGGCTTTCTCTATAAGATTTAATATTTTTTAAAAGGAAAAGAAATACCTTATTCCCTTTTTCAGTGTTTTAGTATTAGAAATGGTTTTTGAAATGGATTTAATATTTCAATATCTTGAAATTATTTCTTGTGATTTCAATTGAAATGTTATGATTGAAATGTTGATAATTTAAATATTTTATGTGTTATGATTATATAATGGTACTTGGACATTTTATAGGTGGTTACGTGATAAACCAATGACGGGTGATTACATGATAAACTGAATATGGGTGGCTCTGTGATAAACCATGGATGGGTGGTTACATTATAACCTCCAATGCATTGGGTATGGAAGTCGGCTGTATGGATATTCTATTTAGTGATATGTGTGGAAGTCGACCGTATGGTTATTTTATTTAAGTATGTTTATGTCCCAAGTTACCTTTATATGTTATATGTTGATTTATATGGGTTTATAGTAATATTTTGGTTACAAAAAGGGTAAGAAATGATCTTATATTCAGCGAAGTATATTTACTACTTATTAAAGTTGAAAATTATTACTTTTTGATAAAGTATTCATGGTTTTCATGTTCTCCCAAGACTAATATTTTTTCTTCTTTGTGTATCCCTTACTAATATTTTTATGGTCATCCCAAGTTTTGAAATGTTTTTCACAGAATTTAAAGGATAATAGATTCAAGGATGGTATCAATGAAAATTTATGACGTTTAACTATGAAACATAACCATGTTCTTTTTAAAAGGATTTTGTTTTATGAAAAAATGGATAGTGAGTAGAACTGTCTACTTTGTAATAATAAATTTTTTATGTATAAGTTATGGCCTAATTATCTAAATATCTAATCCTGAAAAGATCCTCAATGTGAAATAAAGTAAAATTCTTGACTTAACTCAAGATTAAATAATGTTTAGCGTCGAGGCCTTATATTTTGTATCAAAGTATTGTTTAGACAACTTTAGGGATTATAAGTTTTGGATAACCACATGGTAAGTCTCTATGTCTATTCTTTCAGTAAAATCCTTATTTTATAACTTTTTTAGATCAAAGAAAGTTGGTTAAAAATGGAAGGAGGAATATCTCAAACAACATTCCTATCTCTTCCTCATGACACACTTGCAGTAATTATTGCAAAGTCATATTCGGTTGATTGTGAAACTTTTTATAGCAAACAACTCACTTACAAGTAGTTGTTTGATATATCAAACACCTCCACTATACCTCGATACCATCGTGGTTCATGGGTTGTATTTAATCAAATCCTATTTTCTTAATATTTTCATATTTTCAAGAAAGGTATATATTATTAAGGAATTTTCAAATATTTTACATTATCACAAGATTTTGAAGCATATTATGATTTTGAAAAAAAAGGTGCTGAATAAGGAGACCCTTGCACAACCTATTGTTATTTTATTTTAAAATATAGTCTTTCATCACATACTTATGGTATTTCAAAAGGACCGTTTATTGAAATCTTAAACTCAAACTTGGTCCTACTATTTTATAAAAATCTGGTTTTATCAGATGTTTTGAATTTATATGCCATACATGATTATTTTCTGAAACTATTTTTCTTTGAACACCCATATGACCCAAGTTGTACAAGGTGTATTTGGATAAAGGAATAAAATGATTTTGAAGGATATATAAATCATCATTGCAATGCATGGACCTTCTATCTACATGAACAATATGACAATGAAATCAGATGGACACCATATTCAAGGTACAATGTTTTTTATTTGGGAATAGTTTTATTTTATCATATAGAGGTGAAATAAAAAAAATATCAATATATATAAGAATTCATGAATTAAGTTGTTGAGTTTATTATGAGTTATGATGAAAATGAGAGGTATAAGACAACCATTGAGGTTAAAACATGTTAGGGTTATTTTTTAGTTTTATAAAAGGGATGACCCGTAAGATGGTTGACAACCCGTCATAACTGGTAAGGCCACGGGAATCGAAGTATGACTTATTAGTTAATGATTTTATGGATCAAGAATAAGTTGATTTTGGGAACTTATATTTTATCAAATGGACATCCTTAATATAGGAAAATGATTTGGTGATTAAGTGATAAATATTATTTTGGAAGACGTTTGCTCATTTGGGAACACTATATGCCTAAGGAAAATAAAATACTATGGGTTTTCATTTGAGGAGTAATGGTTGAATTTTATTTTGGAAGAATCTATGTTTTTATTATGGACATATGTAAGTTTAGGTTATTTATGGAAATTATTAACATATCATGGATAATATATTATTAGGTTATTTACTTTTAAATATGAGACTTTAAGAGTAGTCTATGTTATTTGGAGATAAATGTTAAGATTTATCTTGGAAGTCTTTGTGACCAAATCCTTCCGAATTTTGGGTTTCAACTTTAGTTTGGATTATTTTGAAGAATTTTAAGGACAATTGTTTATTTAATGGTCTTTGTTGAACCTTGGGTATTGTTTATTGAATTTTGGAGATTAAGAGTAGTATTTCCTTTTATAAAGAATTATTATTTTTGGGGTATTATCTGGTCTTTTTCTAAACGTTTTGGTTTTGGTTTAATGTCTAAAGATAGGGGGAATATATAGTTCATCTTTTGTGGATTATGAGATTATATATAATTTGATTCTAGTGCTTCAGGTGTGAACAAGTCTTCTTGAATACTCATTGTTTGGAGAAAATATGAGTTTTTGGTAGATATTTATTAAAGGATTAAACTATAATTGACAAGTAAGTGTGTTTCCTTATGTTATTATTCTAAGTAGTAAAATAATTCCTCAACTTTATGAAAAGGACCTTAAAAACAAAAATGTTTTCTGTTTACTTTTCCAACTGGGAAATCAAAGACCATTTAACCCATCACAAGTTTATGGTTTTCTAGTTGTTAAATTTCTCATAATCATGTTTTCTATATCTCTCCATCAGAACTTGACACTTATTTTTTCTTCTATATCCATTTTTTCCTACATGTAACCCTAGTATGTGTTATCTTAGGTGACCTTTGTACTTCTCTTTCTTTCTTTTAAAGTGGTAGTTTTATTAACCCTTTTTCCGATGTGGGTTTTTTTAATGAAGTTACCGAGCCAAATTTTAAAATTTCAAGAACTCAATTCCCAAAAGGGGGAATGATGTGACATCCCAAATTTTAATAAAGAAACACTATGTTTAATAGCATACATGATACACTAATCGAGCTTAAATGAACAACTAAATATTATTATTTAAATGTTATCATTATAACCTAGTCATTAGAATGGAGGGAATAAATAGTATCAACTCATTTATGAAAATATGGTTTACACATGTTTTAATAAAGATTCATTTTTTACCAAAATTATTATAAATGGAAATAAAAACCAATTGAATATAAAGGATGTGTTTTTATGAAAACCTATTTAAAAAGAGAATAATTGTGTTTATAAAATCAGATCACCCTTTATGGATTTTTATTTGATGAAATATATATTTTCTATATTCAATGTAATGTTTTAAATTCATCTTATATATTTTCTAGATATGATATAAGAACAAATTCAATTTTTCAGATAAAAGAAGTATTTTTCTAAAAATGCGGTTTTACTATCTTTTAATGGAAAATACTTTTTAAATTTAGTTTTTGAAACCTTTATATGTTCTATTTGAAAAAATAAACTTCTTTAGAATCAGGACATCAAAATTTAATTTGGATGAATTTTTGAGATTTTTCTGATAACTATCATGTTTTAATTAATAGTAAAAATATAATAAATTTTAATTGAAAACAAATTTTTTCATAGAGATAATTTATATGGTTAAATCATATTATTTAACGGTTTTAAAGTATAAATGGAATATATTTTTATCATTTAATAAAATTCTGTTCATTAGAAGTAATTTCACATTTAAATTGGACATAAAAACATGTTAATCTTTTGGTAGTTTTTACTTATTAAAAACATGCTTTCTGGTTTTGACAACGAGAATTAATTTTAAATTAATTACTAAAATTTATGTGTTTTGAATTTGGAAAAATGTATTTCATATTTGGAATTATAAGGTACAAATTGTTTAAATCAGTACCTTTTATTTTTGGACATTATGAATAGTAACTTTAGTGATTATTTTTATTTACCATGGTTGAAGGGTAAATCAGGTAAATAAGGGTAAAAAATAATATTATAAAAATATAAAACTACCCTAAAACGTGTCCAAATCCTATTGGATGATTTATTTATACCCATTATCATCCTTAAGCCTAATTTTTGGCATTTGGGAGCCACTTGGGTGTGGAAATGACATTTTATAATTTTTAGTCTGAAGAAAAGGGAAATATAACATAAAAATGTATCTTTTAATAAAACAATTTCAGTATAGGGTTATACAGATGATATATATGACTATAAATAGTCATTATAAAGATAAAAAATACTTACCACATCATGGTATTTTATTTATAAGATTTAGACATTAAATAAATAAATTTATTTATGACATAATGATGATGCAATGATTACCAATTTAATGAAGGATTCAAATAAATGATATTATAAATATTAAAATAAATGTAATTTGATCATTTTTATGCCATAATAAAATTTTATATATGATTATAACACATTATATTTGAGTTAATTCTTTTTTTTTTGAAGGAATCAAGTTGTTATAACTTTAAAAAAAATACTAAATAGTGTCAAAATTGACATAAATGAGTTTTTCAAACAAATACTATTTTTTAAAATGATATAATAGTCCTAAAAATATAAGATTTGGAAAAATAAATTATATAATGTTAAAAATGTCATTAATTATCCACTTATGGTTCTATTGTAATTTTATAGTAACTATAGTAACCATATATTGTGTAAATACAAGAAGACATGGTAAGAGTTAATGTTTTTAACTAAGGGTTAAAGCTAAAAGACAAGGTTAATTTTATGATCTAAACTTATCTAAAAACTATTGGTTGAGAGGATTTATACCAATACTCATTTTATCCTTGAATTATATCAATTTGGATCTATTATAATTCGAAAATCATTTTATAATAAAATAATATTTCAAGACTTTCCTAAAGTGCTCCTCCTCCCTCTTATAAAAGGCCACCACCTCTACCCACTTACTCACACCTCTCAAGCCCCTTTTATCCTCTAAATTCTACTCAAATAAGCTCCCAAAATCCCTCCTTTCCTTCTATAATCCTTACCTTGGTTAGAAGGTAATTCAAGAAATCCTTTTGGCTCAAATCAAAAGAAGTCACCCGATTTAGAGGTAACATCTTCTCTCAAGTTCCTTTCTTTTATTTTCATTCTCTACTCCCTATGATCTTCTTATTCTTTGATTACATAACAAAACCTGTATCCTAAATATATTAGTATTTTTTTATGTGAATTATTCAAACTACACTTACACGCACCTCCATCTAATGGATACGAACATACTGTTTCTATGTACGACGAACTACTGCCTCACGAAACGAAGATTGTTCAATTTTCCCCTACCACCTCTCATGGTGGCCATTATTATGGAACTATATTTATATATTGTATATATTATATTTATATTGTCTCTGTTATTATGTAGTTTTTATTTAAAACATACCTTTATTCTTTCCATGATGTGTAAATACAATAATTTCATTTGAGGAAGTGTGGACTACCGCCCCCTCAAAGTGATATGACTCATTCATGATATACATGGAACATATAAAGGATGGTTTTATTAAACCTATGAGACATACATGACATAAATATAATACTGGTATTATAATATATATTTATATCACTTGATTATTATTCTTTTAATATGTCAAAGAAATGAAAGTAGCGTTCATGCGTACGTATGACCTACCGTCTCCATGAATGGTGCATTTCATTTCTTATCTCAAAATATTATGGATATTATAAATATATATATACAAGATATATATGATATTTAAATCATGAATAATATTCTAGAGATGATATACTTTTTACCACATGGACAATTTACATCAAACAAGTTCATTTTCGATTCAAGTGCCGAATATTGACAAACCGGATGATATGAACTTAAATAATTATGTAATTTTTATAACATGATGATAAGTAATATAAAATAAATAATAAACCAGAAAAAGGTTCTAAATCAAGTATAAATTAACCTAATTTTATTATTCATTAATATAAATAACTAACGAGACAATTCGGACTCAATATAAGGGAACTTCTTAACCCATTTTCCATTCTTTGGGTTGATCTTCTACTACTTGAATATGTCATGATATGATTACATGAGAAATGAATTTTGATATCTTATCTTGAATTTAAACTTGATTTATGGGGATTTATATTGAATACACATAATTGATCTATTTAATTAATAAAATGATCTTTGTAAGGGGATTTCTAAATTCAATTTCCACTCATTGGGTTTTACGCATACATAATTGATTATATTATGCCAAGATTATGTGTGTAATAATTATTTATTTATTTATATTGTAATTTTAACTTCCCTTTGTGTGAATATACTGTTGCTACACATAATCACCCCATTGATAAATTCTTATATCATTTATATGAACTTTGTAAGGGAAATATTAATTCAATATTCATTCATTGAGTTAAATATCCATGTCATCAGTTTTGTTTTTCCAATAATATGTGTGAATGATCTCTTATTGTTTTACACTGAATATCCACTTATATTTGGTTTATTTATATTTTCACACATATTTATTTCATTTATCCATCCTTAATCTAATAACATGATCTTTGTAAGGGACTTCGTCTCAATCTTCTTTCATTGAGGCATATTTTGATGTTATACACCACCTTATTTTGTAAATTGTATAATAAACCCCTTTGTCTTTTAATTTCATTCAAATGGAATATTTTTTCTATGAAGTATTTTACTAAATGAAAAAAAGAATGTTTTTAACATATACAGTGACAATGACTCCTCCACCGCCATAACCATTATTTGATATGTGGCTTCCTCTATAAGCTTTAATATTTTTTAAAGGAAAATAAATACTGTATTCCCTTTTTGGGTGTTTTGGTTTTGGAAAATTTTTTTTAAATGGATTGAATATTTCAATATCTTGAAATTATTTTTTGTGATTTCAAATGTAATGTTATGATTGAAAGGTTGATAATTTCAATATTTTATGTGTTATGATTATATAATGGTACCTGGACATTTGGCAGGGGTTATGTGATAAACCATTGATGGGTGGTTACGTGATAAACCAATGACAGGTGGTTACATGATAAACCAAAGATGAGTTGTTTCATGATAAACCATGGATGGGTGGTTACGTTATAACCTCCATTGCATTGGGTATGGAATTTGGCCATATGGATATTCCATTTAGTGATATGTATGGAATTATACCTTATGGTTATTCCATTTAAGTATGTTTTGTCCCAAGTTACCTTTATATATTATATGTTTATTTATATGGGTTTATGTTAATCTTTTGCTTACAAAAATGGTAAGCAATTAGCTTATATTCAGTGAATTATATTTACTACTTATTAAAGGTTAAAAGTATTACTTTTTGATAAAGTATTCATGGTTTTCATGTTCTCCTAAGACTAATAGTTTTCCTTCTTTGTCTATCCCTTACTGAGATTTTTATTCTCATCCCAAGTTTTGAAAAAAAATCATAGGATTTAAAGGAGAATATAGTCAAGGATGGGTTCAATGAAAAGTTATGATGTTTAAGTGTGAAATGGAACCATGTTATTTTTAAAAGTTTTTGTTTTATGAAAAAATGGATAGTGAGTAGAAGTTTCTACTTTGTAATAATAAATTTGTTATGTATAAGTTATGGTCTAATTTTCTAAAGCTCTAAACCTAAAAAGATCATCAATGTGAAATAAATTCAATTTCTTGACTTAACTCAATATTAAGTAATGTTTAAGGTTGGGGACTTATATTTGGTATCAAATGATGATTTAGACAACTTTAGGGATTAGGAGTTTGGGATAACCACATGGTAAGTCTCTATGTCTATTCTTTCAGTTAAATCCTTGTTTTATAACTTTTTCAGATCAAGGAATGTCGGTTACAAATGGAAGGATGAAGATCTCAAACAACATTCCTATCTCTTCCTGATGACATGTTTGTAGTAATTATTACAAAGTTATATTTGGATGATTATGAAACCTTTTATAGCATAAAACTCACTTGCAAGCAGTTTTGTGAGATATAAAACACCTCCACTATACCTCGATACCATTGTGGATCATGGGTTGTATTTAATCAAATCCTGTTTTCTCAATATATTCATATTTTCAAGAAAGTTAAATATTATCAAGAAATTTTCAAATATTTTACCTTATCATAATATTTTGAAGCATATTATGATTTTGAAAAAAGGTGATAAATAAGGAGACCCTTGCACGACCTATTTATATTTGCTTTTAAAATATAGTCTTTCAGCACATACTTATGGTATTTTAAAAGGACCATTTATTGAAAGTTTTAACTCAAACTCGGTCCGACTATTTTATAAAAATCAAGTTTTATCAGATGTTTTGAATTTATATGTCATAAATGATTATTTTCTGAAACTATTTTTCTGTGAACACCCATATTAACCAAGTTGTACAAGGTGTATTTTGATAAAGGAAGAAAATTATTTTGAAGGGTCTTTAAATCATTGTTGCAATGCATGGAACTTCTATCTATGTGAATAAGAAGACAATGAAACTAGGTGGACACCATGATCAAGGTATGATGTTATTTCTTTGGGAATGGTTTTATTTTATCATATGGAGGTGAAATAAAAAAATATATCAATATATATTAGACTTCATGAATTATGATGTTGAGGTCATTATGAGTTGGGATGAAAATGAGAGGTATAAGACAACCATTTAGGTTAAAACATGTTAGGGTTATTTTTTATTTTTATAAAAGGGACAACCCGCAAGATGGGTGACAACCCATCGCGACCGGAAAGGCCAAGGGAATCGAAGTATGACTTCTTAGTTAAATGATTTTATGGAACAAGAATAAGTTGATTTTGGGAACTTATGTTTTATCAAATGGATATCCTTATTATAGGAAAATGATTTGGTGATTAAGTGATAAATGTTATTTTAAAAGATGTTCCCTCATTTTGGAACACTATATGCCTAAGGAAAATAGAATACTATGGGTTTTCATTTGAGGAGTAATGGTTGAATTTTATTTTGGAAAAATCTATGTTTTTATTATAGACATATAGAAAGTTAGGTTATTTATGGAAATTATTAGCATATCATGGAGAATGTGTGATTAGGTTATTTACTTTTAAATATGATACTTTAAGAGTAGTCGATGTTATTTGGAGATAAATGTTAAGATTTATCGTGGAAGACTTTTTTTTAAAGGTTATGGCCACAGCCTCAATTTATTATTTAAAACAAAGACCTCCTTAAGACTAGGTATAGGGAGACCTATTACATAGTCCGATGGCCCAAGACCAAGTGTCCTGAATACAAGGCTTGAAAGCCCATTTTTTGTCCCAAAGGACCCTTTGATGAACAGTACTGTTACAGTACCTGCACTACAGTGCCTCCACTGCTACAGTGCCTGCTACAGTGCCCCAGAAATTCATCCCTGCCTGGGATTTGATCCTGGGTCTTTTGGATGCCAAGCAGAAGCCTATAACACTTGGGTACAGGCTCGTTGGTAGGAAGACTTTGTTATCAAATCCTTCTGAATTTTGGGTTTCAATTTTAGTTTGTATTATTTTGAATAATTTTAAGGACAATTGTTTATTGAATGGTCTTTGTTGAACCTTGGGTATTTTTTATTGAATTTTGAAGTTTAAGAGTAGTATTTAATTTTATAAAGGATTATTTTTTTTGGGGGGATTATCTGATCTTTTTCTAACCGTTTTGGTTTTGGGTTAATTTCTAAAGACATGGAAAATATATAGTTTATCTTTTGTGGATTATGATATTCTCTATAAGTTGATTCTAGTGCTTCAGGTGTGACCAATTCATCTTGAATACTCATAGTTTGGAGAAAAATGAGTTTGTGGTAGATATTTATTAAAGCATGAAACTCTACTTGACAAGTAAGTATGTTTCCTTATGTTCTTATTCTAAGTAGTAAAATAATTCCTCAACTTTATGAAAAGGACCTTAAAACAAAAACATTTTATGTTTACTTTTCCTACTGGGAAACCAAAGACCGTTTAACCCATCACAAGTTTATGGTTTTCTGGTTGTTAACTTTATCCTAATCATGTTTTATATCGCTCTCCATCATAAATTTACACTTATTTTTTCTTCTATATCCATGTTTTTACATGTAACCCTAGTATGTTTTATCTCGGGTGACCTTTGTACTTCTCTTTCTTTCTTTTAAAGTGGTAGTTTTATTAACCCTTTTTCCGATGTGGGTTTTTTTAATGAAGTTACCGATCCAAATTTTAAAATTGTGAGGACACAATTTCCAAAAGGGTGGAATGATGTAACATCCCAAGTTTTAAGAAATAAACACTATGTTCAATAGGATACATGATATGCTACATTGAGATTAAATGAAAAACTAAATATTATTATTTAAATGTTACTTTTATAACCTAGTCGTTGGAATGGCTAGAATGAATAGTATCAACTAAATTATGAAAATATGGTTTACACATGTTTAAATAATGATTCATTGGTTACCAAATTCATTATAAATGGAAATAAAAACCAATTGAATAAAAAGGATGTGTTTTTATGAAATTTTTTTTAAAAAGAGAATAATTATGTTTATAAAATCATATTTCCCTTTATGGATTTTTATTTAATGAAAAATATGTGTTATATATTCAATTTAATTTTTTAAATTCATCTTATAAGTTTTCTATACATTATATAAGAATAAATTCAATTTTTCAGATAAAAGAAATATTTATCTAAAAATGCAGTTTTACCGCCTTTTGATGGAGAACCCTTTTTAAATTTAGTTTTCTACACCTTTATATGTTCTATTTGACAAAATAAACTTCTTATTTAGAATTAGGAAATCAAAATTTACTTTGTATGAATTTTTGATATTTTTTATAACAATCATGTTTTGATGAATAGTAAAAATACGCTAAATTTTAATTGAAAAAAACTTTTTACATCGAGATAATTTATATGGTTAAATAATATTATTTAATGGTTTTAAATTATAAATAGAATATATTTTTATCATTTTATCCAATTTTGGTAATTATAAGTAATTTCACATTGAAATTGCACATAAACACATGTCAATCTTTTAGTAGTTTTTACTTCTTAAAAACACGCTTTCTGGTTTTAACAACAGTAATTAATTTCAAATTAATTACTAAAATTTATGTGTTTTGAATTTGGAAATATGGATTTCATATTTGGAGTGAGAATTTACAAATTGTTTAAATAGGTACCTTTTATTTTTGAACATTATGAATAGTAAATTCATTATTATTTTTATTTACCATGGTTAAAGGGTAAATCAAGTAAATAATGGTAAAAAATAATATTATAATAATATAAAACTACCCTAAAACATATACTAATATTATTTTATGTGATATTACCGACCATGAGTATCCTTAGGCTAAACTTTTGGCATTTGGGTGCCACTTGACTGAGAAAATGACATTTTATAATTTTTAATCTAAAGAAAAGGGAAATATAACATAAACATATATCTTTTAATAAAAAAATTAATATAGGGTTATATAAATGATATCTATGACTATAAATAGTCAATATAAATCTAAAACTATTTCATACATCATGGTATTTTATTTATAAGTTTTATACATTAAATAAAAAAATTTATTTATGAAACAATGATGATATAGTGATTACCTTATTAATGAAGGATCCAAATAAATGATATTATAAATATTAAAATAAATGTAATTTGATAATTTATATGTCATCAAATAATTTTATATATTATTATGACACATTATATTTGAGTTAATTCTTTTTTATAAGGAATCAAGTTGTTATGACTTTAACAAAAATCAATTACAAAATAGTGTCAAAATTGACATAAATGAGTTTTTAAAACAAATACTATTTTTTAAAAAGATATAATACTCTAAAAAAACTAATATTATGCCAAATAACTTATATAATGTTAAAAGTTTCATTAATTATCCACTCATTGTTTTATTGTAATTTTATATAAACTATAGTAACCATATATTGTGAAAATACAAAAAGACATGGTAAGAGTTAATGTTTTTAACTAAGGGTTGAAGCTAAAAGATAAGGTTAATTTTATGACGTAAACTTGTCTAAAACCTATTGGTTGAGATTATTTCGACCCATACTCATCTTATATTATAATTATATCAATTTGGAGCTATTATAATTCGAAAATCATTGTATAATAAAATAATATTTCAAGACTTTCCTAAAGTGCCCTTCCTCCCTCTTATAAAAGGCCACCACCTCTACCCACTTACTCACACCTCTAAAGCACATTGTCTCATCAAAATTCTAATCAAATAATCTTCCAACATCCCTCCTTTACTCCTAGAATCCTTACCTTGGGCAGAAGGCAATTCAAGAAATCATTTTGGCACAAATCAAAAGAAGTTACCCGATTTAGAGGTAACGTCTTCTCTCAAGTTCCTTTCCTTTATTTTCCTTCTCCACTCCCTATTCTATTCTTATTATTTGATTAAATAAAAACAACAGTATCCTCAATATACTAGTATTTTTTTATGAGAATTATTCAAACTACACTTACACACACATCCATCTAATGGATATGAACATACTATTTCTGTGTACGGCGAACTACTGCCTCACGAAATGATGATTTTTCAATTTTCCCCTACCACCTCTCATGGTGGAAATTATGATGTAACTATATTTATATGTAATATATATTATATTTATATTTTCTCTATTATTCTGTAATTTTTATTTACAACATGCCTTTATGCTTTCCATGATGTGTAAATATGATAATTTTATTTGAGGAAGTGTGGACTACCGCCCCGTCGAAGTGATATGACTCATTCATGCTATACATGGAACGTATAAAGGATGGTTTTATTAAACATATGAGACATTCATGAAATAAATATAATACTTGTATTATAATATACATTTATATCATTTTATTATTATTCTTTTAATATGACAAACAAATGAAAGTAGTGTCCATGCATACGTACGGCCTACCGTCTCCATGAACGGTGCATTTCATTTCTTATCTCCAAATATTATGGATTATATAAATACATATATACTGGATATATATGATATTTAAATCATGAATAATATTCTAGAGATTATGAAATTTTGACCACATGGACAATTTACATCAAACAAGTTCATTTTCGATTCAAGTACCGAATATCGACAAACCTACCGATATAAACTTAAATAATTATGTAGTTTTTATAAGATGATGATAAGTAATATAAAATGAATAATAAACTTTAAAAAGGTTATAAATAAAGTATAAATTAACCTAAGTTTATTATTCAGTGATATAAATAACGAAGGAGACAAGTCGGACTCAATATAAGGGAACTTCTTAAACCAATTTCCATTATTTGGGTTAATCATATACTACTTGACTATGTCATGCTATGATTACATGAAAAATGAATATTGGTATCTTATCTTTTATTTAAACTTGATTTATGGTTATTTATATGGAATACACATAATAAATCTATTTTTTTAACAAAATGATCTTTATAAAGGAATTTCTAAACTCAATTTCCACTCATTGGGTGTTACACATACATCATTGATTATATTATGCCAAGATTATGTGTGGAATCACTGTTTGTTTATTTATGTTTTAATTTAAACTTCCCTTTTTTTGGATATACTATTTCTACACATAATCACCCCATTGATAAATTCTTATGTCATTTATACGAACTTTGTAAGGAAAATCTTAACTCAATCTTCATTCATTGAGTTAAATATCCATGTCATTGATTTTGTTTTTCCAAGAATATGTGTGAATGACCTCTTACTATTTTACACTGAATATCCACTTATATTGGGTGTATTTATATTTTTAACACATATTTATGTCATTTATCTATCGTTAATCTAATGACATGATCTTTGTAAGGGACTTCGTCTCAATATCCTTTAATTGAGGCATATTTTGATGTTATACACCGCCTTCTTTTATACGGTGTATAATAAACCCCTTTGAATTTTAATTTCATTCAAAGGGAGTCTTTTTTCTATGAAGCATTTTACTAAATGAGAGAAAAAGAAATGTTTTTAACATAAGTGGTGACAACAACTCCTCCACCGCCATAACCATTATTTGATATTTTTCTTCCTTTATAAGATTTAATGTTTTTTTAAAGGAAAATAAATACCTTATTCCCATTTTTGGTGCTTTACTATTGAAAATGGTTTTTCAAATGGATTTAATATTTCAATATCTTGAAATGATTTCTTGTTATTTCAAATGAAATTTTATGATTGAAGTGTTGATAATTTCAATATTTCATGTGTTATGATTATATAATGGTACTTGGACATTTGAAGGGTGGTTATGTGATAAACCAATGGAGGGTGGTTACATGATAAATCAATGATGGGTGGTTACGTGATAAACCAAAGAAGGGTGGTTCCATGATAAACCATGGATGGGTAGTTATGTTATAACCTCCAATACATTGGGTATGGAATCCAAATGTATGGATATTCCATTTAGTGATATGTGTGGAAGTCAACCATATGGTTATTCCATTTAAGTATGTTTATTTCCCAAGTTTCTTTTATATGTTATATATTGATTTATATGGGTTTATAGTAATATTTTGGTTATAAAAAGGGTCAGCAATGAGCTTATATTTAGTGAATTATATTTACTACTTATTAAAGGTGAAAAGTATTAATTTTTTATAAATTATTCATGGGTTTCATGTTCTCCCAAGACTAACAGTTTTCTTTCTTTGTGTATCCATTACTGAGCTTTTTATGCTCATCAAAAGTTTTGAAATGTTTTTTATAGGATTTAAAGGAGAATGGAGTCAAGGATGGGATCAAGGAAAAGTTATGATGTTTAAGCATGAAACAAAACCATGTTCTTTTTAAAAAGTTTTTGTTTTATTAAAAATGGATAGTGAGTTTAAGTGTCTACTTTGTAATAATAAAGTTGTTATGTATAAGTTATGGCCTAATTCTCTAAAGCTCTAAACCTGAAAATATCCTCAAAGTGACATAAAGTCAAATTCTTGATTTAACTAAATATTAAGTAATGTTTAAGGTCAAGGGCTTATACATATTATATAAACCAATATTTTAAGATTCAATAATTATACCAATAATGAAAATTTGATAATAGAGGAAGTGCAAATAATAAAAAATATAATTTTCATGTCAAAAAATACTTATACAATCTATAATACAATATAAACTCATGAAATACCCTTTTAAAAAGAAACCATAAATCTAACATCACTTTTTACTTTTAATATATTATAATAAAACTCAAATCCATTTTATCAAGCAACTAGAGTGCTAAAAATATTTTTTAATCAAAGAAATACCTAAGTTCCATGAAAAAATCTTTTTATATCAAACACAAGTATCATAAAATATATTGAAAACATTTTATAAATTCGTCAAAGATTATTTAGATCAATATTATATTTAAAAGAGAATGATTTAGAAAAATCAAGCACTAGGGGTTATTCCAAACAAATGGAATAGCTTAAATACACATATCATAAGAAATAAATATGGCACAAATCCTTTAAATTTGGAAGGATTGGGACTGGAGGAAGGATTTGCACAACCTGAGCATCAAAAATACCATGATTGAGATGAACCCTAATCATAGGTTTGGCCACCATGGACAGTTAGTTCAACGAAAAGGAAGAATAAGAGGGAAGAAGAAGAGAAAGTGAGTTGGGGGAGAATATTAAAGAGACATACCTTAATCAATCACCTAGGAACCAAGATGGAAGCACTAAATGAGTAAGGAGCGGGAGAATATAATGGCTATAGAGACTCTTGGAAGACTTCTAAAGTTGAGATGGAGAAATAATAGGGGTTTCATAAAAAACAGGTGTAAAATTTATAAATTATCACATTTATAAAGAAATGAATGGCCTAACTACATGGTTGTCAGGGCCATGCATGAGACCGTGAAACCATCACTAGATTATTTTTTCCCCTATGCACTGTTTGAATATACAATCACCAGGAGCGTGAAACCTAAGAATTATTTAAAAATTCTTTCCCTTTTTCACTCTAAAATTTAGAAGAAAAAAATAAACACTAAAAGGTCATTGATGATCCTAGTTAGAGAAGTTATGATGTCATTACTCCTTAATCATGGACTCAAGCTCCCAAGTTTTTTTGATACCTTATCAATTTTTCCAAATAACACAAACTAAGGAAATGGATTTTCTTCATAACATCTTATTCAGATAACTAATAATCTCAATAAGTTTTTCCACCAAAAAAGCATCATGTTACAAATCTAAATCCTCACACCCAACCACATGTGAGGGGTCAGGATAATACTTCTTCAAATAGGATAAATGAAATAAAATATGAATTGACATCAACTAAGGTGATGGAACTAGCTGATATGATACTTTTCTAAGTCGTTCCATGATCTAAAATGGTTTTTCATACCTTGGCATGAGATTAACCTAATTTTCCAATCATTGATGTCCCAATAAAGGAGAAAAATTAAGGAATGCACAATTACCCACTAAAAACTCTATAGGATGATGAAATCAATACACATATGATTTTTGGTCACTCTGGGACATCGCCAATTTTTAATAATCAACTTATAACAACCTTGTTCTTTATTATACATTAATACATGATTTATTACATAAGATTACACTTAATACAACCCAAAAGATCAAGAATTATAGTGTATTTGGGAATTAGGAAGATAGCATAACATCTTGAACATGATATACAACAACATTATTAAAAACTTCCTTAACATGCTTCTAAAATTCCATGGCTTTTAAAACTGCATGGGATAACCTGGGGACAAACATAAGAAATGGGTGAGCTATAAAGCCCAATAAGGGAATAAACATGGTATAAGGTGATATATTTTATACAATAGGCATATAAATTGATCCTAAAAAGAGTAGGAATCATAAACATGAATAATTATACATGATATAGCATGATAATCATAACATGAGAAATGTATCAACAACTTAAAACACTGCATCATAAACATAGGTCAAGGATAAACCACCAAGACATCATGGTGGAAAAAGTCCCATAAAGGAATCAGGTTTACTCCCTATACCAACATTATGTATCATGATACTAAATATTACTCAATGCATTGGAGCACTATATAATTATGGGTGCACCTATCACATTCATTTCATTCTCATGCTTAAGTGTGCCACATGGATCATGCGACATGGATTCATTTATCATCATAATTATTCCACAATAAAGGAGTGTGGAATAAATTCATGTAAGTACCTAATAAAATTTATATTTTCATAAATGTTAAAACCCTTGAAAGAAAATTGTTATAGTATTCACTACATAATTGTTTTGGTATGCAAAATCATGGTAAAATTTCAGCAGCATAACAGCGTTACTTAAATATTCATAAAAATATGTTAATGAGAGATAAAGGGGTATCTAAACACATATAAATAAAATGGGAAGTAATAGGGACATGTAAAAACATATTAAAACATTAGAAATTTGAAAATATAATGCATAAGGTAATGAAGAAACTTGAATAAAGAAAATAATCCTAACTATATTTTAGCATGGTAACAGGTGAACATGATGGATCGTAAGAGGTTTAATGAGAGTGGATGGAGGATATCATCATTTATACATTAAATTGAAAGTAATGGTAATATGTAATAACATATACCAACATAATAAAATGTAATTTTAGAGGAATAACATAAAATAAGTGCTTGAATGGAAATGAGAAGAGAAAAATCTCTTACTAAATTTCAGCATGGTAACCGGTGTACATAATGGTTCATTGGAAGAATTAATGAGAGTGGAAGGGTTATATCATAAAGTAGACATAAAAATGATAGTATTTGGGATATGGAAAAAAATATCCCAACATGAACAAATGAAAATTAAGAATCATAACATAAAAGAAGTGCTTGAATAAAAAGGACAGTGGAAGATCCCTTACTTGAGTGCGTGACTCCAGATGCTTGGAAGGCAATTCTTCAGAGCTTGGAGGAACCTTTAGAGGACTATAGAGAGTGTATATAATAGTATTTATGTGATCCAAGTAGTTTGAGTGAAGATAAATGAGATCTTTGGTGGGTTTATATAGGAAATGAGGGGGGTATTTATTATTTAGGTTTTGGACTCTACATAATAAAATAACCAAAACCACAAACCATCCCATGGTTTTTGACCATGGTTTCTACCAAATTGGATTGGTTATAATTATTTTATAAGTAAAATGGCATAAATTAATGAAATAATTCTCTTTATTATGTGGAGGTGAGTCACACTCTTAAAGAAAGGATTTTAAAACCTTAAAATATATTATATGTTTTGGAGGATTCATAATGGCTTTACAAAATAAATCAAATAAGCTTAAAATCAAATTATTTTTAAATTGAAAAAATATATTTGTTCATGTATCTCATTTATAGTAATTATTAAATCACTTTTGGGTCATTATGATGTCATAATACACAAAGTATATTTATACGGTACTTAATTTTTACCCGAAAATTTGAGTGTCTCAAAAAATTATGAAAAATAAAACATTGGAAAATTTCAACATTATGATTCCAAAAATAATATTAATTTTATTTAAATAATTTTCTAAATATTTTAGTTTTTAATTTTAAAATAAAATCGACATTTATTAAGAAATTCTAGGGTTTTTACAATAATAGTTTTTGAACCCTTATAAAAATTAAAATTGAGTTCATAAAAATTATATGATCATTTATATTTAATATAAAATATTTAATAATAATATTCTATTAAAATATTATTTATTTCAAAAATACATTAATTCATCAAAATATCTTCCTTAATTGAATTTGAATATTACCCAAAAATAATATTTGTGTTTTTTTGAATCAAAATAAAAATCATTTATAAAGTAAAAATAATAGGATAAAAATATATTCATTATTATATAAAAAATAATGTACACACTCATGTTTCTAGAGTCTTGATATATATCCCTTTAATACACCAGCAAACTCTTTAAGGGTAAGGTGCGTGATGGTGGGACTTTCATGGGGCGGTTTGGCGAACATGGTTTGGGTCATGATCTCGATGAGCTTGAACTTCTCCCATAAAAGGTTTCACTCAAGATTAAGTTGTTGGATATAATTTTGTAATTTTTAAAGGGAAAATATCGATGATTCTATCTCCCTTAGAAGCTCTGATAAATGGGAATCATAAGGTACAATCCTACGAGTTGAGGCCATCATTTCCTTTGTCTGTGTCAATTAGATTTTTTTAAACTCTATATTTATATCAATCATGTTATCACTATTAAACATCTATATTATCAATTGTAAATATGTTTAAAAATAATTTAAATATGATAGAATATAATAAAACAAATAAGTACATGTGTTTTCTATAACCATATTACATAATAATACATTTAATTTAAATCAAAAGGAGGATTTTATTTATAATAGTTTGGGTCGTTACAATCTTCCCCCCTTAAGAAATTTATCCCTTGAAATTTTCATTTCCCACACTAAAATAGATGAGGGTAACTTTGTTTCATCACTTCCTCTAGTTCCCACATTTCTTCTTCAAACTTGTGGTTTCTCCACATCACTTTGATCAGGTACATTGTCTTATTCCATAGAAATTTTTCTCTACAATATAAGATCTTCACCAGCTACTCATCATAGGAATGATCATTATCCAATGGTACCACCTCTGTATTGAGTACATGTGATGGGTATTGTATGTACTTTCTCAAGAGGGATACATGGAATACATCATGTACTTGAGATAGGTTAGGTAGGAGTTTAAGTTGGTAAGCCACCACTCTGATCTGATCAAGGATATCAGAAGGGTCGATGTACCTTGGACTAAGCTTTTCTTTTTCCCAAATCACATCAATTTATTCCATGGAGATATGCAGAGGAATACCATGTCTCTAACATCAAACTCTAGGTTAGATTGATGATTGTCATCATAGATCTTCTGTTGACTCTAAGCATCCTTGATGTGGTGTTGAATGTTCTTAAACTTTTCCACCATTTCCTCCACCATTTCAAGAAATAGAAGTTTGCATTCTCCAACTTCATCCCAACCTCTTCCCATAAATGGATTCATAGGGATCCATTTGGATGCTCGAGTAGAAACTGTTTTTGTAAGAGAACTTGACCATAGAAATATGTTGGTCCCATCCTCTTTTAAAGTAAATTGAGCGTGCTCTCAACATGTCCTCAAGTGTATGGATAGTCTGATCATATTTTCCATTAGTTTAAGGGTGATAATGTGTGATTAAGTTCAACTCAGTATTCATATCATGTTGGATACTCTTATAAAACTTAGAGGTGAATCTTGGATCTCGATCAAATACAATCGATAGTGGTACTCCATGTAGTCTTACCACTTCTCTGATGTATATCTGCACAAGTTGATCCAGTGAGAAATCCTATCAAATTATGATAAAGTGAGCTATCTTTTCAATGAAATCAACCAAATCCCATATATCATTATTCTCTCTTAATGTATTTGGAAGACCAGTGAAAAATTCCATGGTGATGTTTTCCCATTTACATGAAGGTATGGATAATGGTTGCATCATCCCCTTGGATTTTTTTTCCTTTTCACTTTCACTTGCTGACATAAAAGAAATATTTATGTATACTTTGTGATCTCATTCTTCATATTGTCCCACCAATAGTGTTTTTAGATATCTCAATACATCTTTATGCTTCATGGGTGGATAAAGAAAGTCAAACTATGTACATCATCCAACAGTTCCTTATTTAACTCGGGATTTGATGGTACACATAATCGTGACCCAAATCTCACAAATACTTATTCATTAACACTGAAATATGACGATTTACCTTTTCTTATAGTTTCCACTTTTTTCTGAATTCCTATATCATCCCTTTGAGCATCATTTATCTTTTCCATAAGAGACGGTTGAGAAATCATTTGTGAAAGGATTGATAGTGTTACTTTATTTATTATTTACATGTCCATCTTCTTCAAGTATAAGAAGATCAGATCCTTCTCAATTCTCATCAATGATAAAATTATTGGATCCTTTCTACTTAGAGCATCTTCCACTTAATTCACTTTCCCAGGATGGTAGTGAATTGATCAATCATACTCCTTGATCAGCTATACCCATATTCATTGGTGTATATTCAGATCTTTCTATGTGAATATATACTTGAGGCTTTTGTGATATGTATATATTTAACACTTCTCCCCAAAGAGATAATGCCACCATATTTTTAAATCAAATATCACTACATCCAACTCCAGATCATGTGTTGTGTAGTTTTGTTCATGAACTTTCAACTTCCTTAAAGCATAGGCTATGACCTTTTCATTCTGTATTAACACACAACCCAATCCCTTCTTTGAAGCATAACTTAATACCATGAAATTCTCTCCACTTTTGGGTAGTTTGAGCATAAGTTTAGTGATAAGCCTCCTTTTCATCTCTTTGAAGCTCTCTTCACATTCATCATTACAAGAAAACTTGACTCCCTTCTGATTTAGCTTGGTTAGAGGGTTTGACAATTGTGATAAGTTTCTCAAAAATCGACGATAATACCCAACTAATACAAGGAAACTACAGATATATGTCACATATGTTGGACTTGTCCATCCTTAAATTGCTTTTATTTTTTAAGGGTCCATAGATATTTCATTTCTTTTAATGATATGTCCTAAGAATGAGATCCTTCAACCAGAGCTCACATTTTCTATACTTTGCAAAAAGAATATTCTTTCACAAGGTCTTTAGCATAGTTATCATATGATCCTCATGATCCTCCTTGGTTTTGGAGTATATTATAATATCATCTATAAAGACTACCACAAATTTTTCGAGGTAATATCTAAAAAATCTATTCATCAGGTCCATGAAGATTTTTGGGGCATTAGTGAGTCTGAATGGCATTACTATGAACTCATGGTGCTCGTACCTTGTGCAAAAAGTAGTCTTGGGGATATCTTCCTTATTCACCCTTACTTGATAATATCCTAATCAAAGATCCACCTTAGATAAGTATTGTGCTCCACATGGATAATTGAACAATTCATAAATCTATGGAACAGGATACTTGTTCTTTATCATGATCTTATTGAGCTCATGATAATCAATAAAAAGGCTCATTGAATCATCCTTCTTCTTGACGAAGAGGACTGGTGCATCCCATAGTGAATCACTTGGGCGTATGAACCATTTATCCAGATTTTACTGTAGTTTTTTATTTATCTCCTCAAGTTTCACAAAATCCATTTGATACAAAGTCTTGGATAATGGAAACACCCTAGGTATAAGCTCAATTAAAAATTCAACCACTCATCTAGGAGTAATACCAAGAAATTATTTGGGAAACACATTAGTGTATTCCCTCACAATAGGCATATCTTTTGGGATGGTTCTTTCCTTAGACTCAATCATTTGAGATAGATACACTTGGTCATAGGGAAATAATATCCATACTTGAGATGTTGGTGCTAAGGAAGATTCATCCTCATCCTTTCACTTGTACAGAATCGGGGGTCAATTCACAATATAGAGAGTAATTTACTTCTCACAAAAATTTATGTTGGATCTATATAGGGAAATCCAATCCATGCCCAGAATTACTTAAAATTACACTAAAGGAGGTATGACAAGGTTCTTTGGTATGTTCATCCCATAAATTGTGACAGGGTAGGAGTTATATGCTTGAGATGAAATAATTTCTCCACTTTCTATTTTCACTGATAGCTCTACTTCCATGCTTTGTGTTAGTGTTTGAACAGTTCTACTAAAATTTCATGATATGAAGGAATTTCTAGAACTATAATAAAAAATCACATTCTCCATTATTGAATGAATAACTAGTGTACCTATCACCAACTCATTTTTAGGATCCACCTTAGCAGTTGTGATGGAAATATCTCACCCTTTCTACCTTGGAAGTTTTTGGTTGTCTCCGAAAACCATTGGATTAGTGCGTTGGTTTTCAAATTTTCTTAGTTCCCTTCAGTTGAATCAATGAACAATGCACTGAGGGTTGACTAGAGCATTCCTTTCCTCCACCTCATTAGCCAGTTTAACCCATTGGTAATTGTTAGTTAGGTTTCCATCCTTCCCACACCTAAAACATTTATTCATTCCATTTAGGTAATTTTAGGGGTACTTCTTTATTCTCTATTGAAAAGTGGGATGTTGAAATTTTTTGGCACCGTTATATTTCTCCATTGGACCTCCATAATTAAACTCTAATTTCTGATTCTTATCCCCAAGATACCCTTGAGATTATCTGATCCCCATTTCGACTTTGAGGTTACATTGTACAATTTCCTCATAGCTATCAAAGTCATGTATAGCCAGTGCTTTTCATAGACTAGGTTTTATCCCACAAAAGAAGTGGTCAACCATGAATTCGGGAGTAATGACAAAGCTGAAGGCATATCGTAAAAGTCTTATGAAGTTTGCCTCATATGCCCTGATAAATTATTCATCTTTTTTCTTGAGGTCAAGGAAATACCTTTCCATTTTAAGATGGGGAGTATGAGGAAAATTTTTATTAAAAAACATTTTTTGGAATTCCTTCCACTCCATTGCTTAGATCTCTTCCTTAGGCTTCATGTTCTTGATCAATGACCACCACTAATCAGCTTCTCCCTCCATATGATAAACAGTCAGTAGAACCTTCTCTTGTTCAAAACATTGAAGGATGCATAAGATCTT
This sequence comes from Viscum album, assembly GCA_963277665.1. Classification (NCBI taxonomy): domain Eukaryota; kingdom Viridiplantae; phylum Streptophyta; class Magnoliopsida; order Santalales; family Viscaceae; genus Viscum; species Viscum album. The sequence goes on from OY728151.1 coordinate 1,282,398,924, forward strand.
ATCAATGGAGTTTTTTTAAAACAAATTGAGACATGAATTGGTCACCCAATTCATGACCCAAAGAAATTTATTAAATCAAACTTATTATGATACATTCTCGATGTGTAATGAGTTTACACCAACAAAAAAGTGAGAGCGATACATGAAGATATATCAAAGAATCTCAAACGAGACATCATGCCTTCAAGTAAGAAATCACATCAAGCTAAAAGTGGAGCAACTCTGAGAAAGCTCCAAGGCCTCAATATTTGAAGTATCCCATCAAAAGTAGGTACAACTCATCTGGATCGGCTGTAAAAGTAATCTATAATGCAACCAAAAGAAGAGAAAAACCATTGTGTGCAGCCTATGAAACATCCAGCCCGAAGCCAGCTGAATCTGCTACTCTTTGAAAAAAAATGCAAGTGTGCATGAAGAAACACCATTAATGAAAGGAGATGTGTAGGCATGTCCATGACATAAGAGCAGAAGGCAGTCTGAAAAACAAAGTAGCACTAATCAAGAAAATCAGGGAGTTTGATTAGACTCCTGAATCAACATCTTATTAAACATTCGGCATTTTATATCAAGATAAGTCTCTGCAGAATTATCAATGAAGTTGATCCATTGTTCCATGATTAAGGGGTTGAATGGTCCATTGAAAGTTAGAGACCTTTGTCGCATAAAGGTATAAATTGTAGCTTGTTCTCTCTTAGGGGTATTTGGATGATCCTCCTGATCCGGGTTTCTATTCAAAACCTGAGTCATCTGAGAGAGTATCATCATGAAGTTCATGATTCCTACTCTCATCAGGTTGGAAATCTCATTGGGTCAGTCATCACATTTCCTATTGCATGATTTTTTATCTAATTCTTCCTATTTTTGGCCATTGTCTAGAATAAAGGTAAAATTAGGGATGATTATTTTTAAACTATTAAACACATAAAGGGGGAATCTAATGAAATTAAAGGGATAACTTAAAATTTTCATTTATTTCCTTAACTTATGAATTTCTAGGCTCTAATATATGTTATCCATGATCTATTTCCTAACATATACTCTTATGGGTATTTTTTCTCCCTTAATAATGGTTCATAATGAGATTATGAATTTACCAAAGCATATCCCCCTAGAGGATCAAACCAGGTGCGCAGTAAGGCCCGTTGTTATGTACCAGGTTACATCGATTCAGGCTCGGCACACCTTGTCAGGTTTGTTACACCTAGGTACATCTATTCTAGAACCATGTAACTACTAGAAATAGAGGCTTTGGAGACCCCCAACACGTGTGACCTCCATTGGTGATTGCAAGGCTTCTCAAAAAAATACATCCCCCCACCCTCGCGCCTGATCTCGAACCCTACCCGCCACAGCCACCCGTACCCTCCCTTGTTGCACTGCCGCCACCTCATGTCCCCTCCCTCGCTACACCAGTGACGTCATACCACCGATATCACACCACCTCCGGCTCCCCGTCGACGCCGTCTCTCATCCCCTTTCTCACTGCATCGCTCGTCCCCTCCCTCACTGCACCACCGCCACCTCACCGCCTCCGCCTACGGCTCCCCACCACCTTTTTCGCCCATCCCCTCCCTTGATGCACCACCTATGACTCTGGATCCCCTCTTCTTCCCCTCCTCACCCTCACAGCACCACCTCTTGCTTCCCCTCCATTCTGAATTTGTTGCGCTATCTGGTATTCTCTAATTTCCATTTTAGGGTTTTAATTTTGGAAAATTTACATCACAAATTTGGCATGCATGAAGATTATATGAATATTGTGTGTGAATAAAAAGTGTGGAAATGTAAGTTCATGTGTATATGGGTTTTTGTGCATGAAGAATTATGAAACAATGTGTGTTGGAAGTGTGTGTATGAGAAGAATTCACACTTTACTTGAGGTTGGAAGTTACATACAATGCAGAGTCCGTGTATATTTTGACTGGATTGATATTAAGTTGTGTTGTTATTTTATTTATACCATTTTTGAGTTTATCACATGTATCTATGTGTGTGTGTATCCCATGAGAAAATGTTTGAGGTTTGACCACATGTGTGTGCTTTCATAGCCCATGAGACCCATGTTTGAGTTTGATCACATGTTTTTTGATACTATATGTTATTATTAATATTATATGTTGTTCCTCTATATGATATTCCATGTTTTAATGTGACGTACTTTGTATATTTTATATTGTGTTGTTCTATGCATGGTACCAATGTTATTGGTGTACTCATCATGGCTCAGTAGCCCTTAAGGGGGAGCATGATAAGATGATATATATTCCATGAAGATTGGATTGAGATAGATAATGGGGTATATTTTATTTTTTTAGCCTCACATAGGGTCATGGTATACTTATGTGATCTGAAACTTGAGGTGACAATGGGGCGTGATGGTATTCAAGGACATGACTTGAGATGTAGTTTTGGGATACAAAGGCCCAAGGGAGTGTACAGATGTGTTGTACTTATGGATTAACTGAGAGAGAGATGGGGCTTTATGGACTTATATGGTTTGACTTGATACTCTTACCTTTTTTATGTTTTGCAATACATTACGTGACATTGTGGTTGACTAAATTCATGAATTTTGTTATAACTACATTTATATCATAGGGCCAAAGTTTTTTAGTGAATGACCACTCCAAACATGGTTGTGTGTTTTATTTCATGCACATTTATTTATTATCACAACATAAACTCTTATACCATTGCACATGTGTTAAGGACAAATTGGTTGTTTCCTACTACTTTCATATTCCCACCATGCATGGGCATCTAGATGCATGTAAAGACTTCATAGTATGGGATACAAGGGAAAGTCCTTGATGATGGGGGATAGGATACGGAGAATGGTGTTTAGAGGTAGAATTGGGATGGAATTTAGAGTGATATATCAATATTTTTTCACATTCTTGTTATTTATTACACTTTTATTGACCTAACACTTTGGGGGTATTTGGGTTTTTACTATATGACTTGAGATACCTACCATGGATTATGATTTTTCATTGTTTATTGACACTATTATGTTATTGTTTATCCTTTTATTTATTGATACCAAGGGTATATTTTCTGTATTGATGACATTCATACCCTTACTGCTAGTAACAAACATCTTGCATAAAAGGATACCTGCTTGAGGCCATGAGGAACGTTGTCTTGGGCCCTCTGATTCAGCATGGGGAATCACATTCATTATCTCACATATTCTCTATTGATAACATAAGTCAAGATAGATTGGTATTTTTTTGTTTTGGAATCGTATATATTTGATGTTATCCTTGATATAGATTAGTTAGTTTTACATAAATTAGAGATTGATTGCTATATTTGATGGTTAATATTTACTGCCTCTGATGGGACAAAGGCAGTGTGAATCCAAGAGGCAGTGAGACATTATTTGTACAAAGATACAGTTTCTCTGAGTTTGAGAAGACCATTCATCACTAATTGATTTTGGGCACTTTCATCACAAATTATATTTTTTTATTTATTGGTAGGAATTAACTTAGTCGCTAAGTTTGATAGTTTAAGATTGGTATTTGATGAATTTTTTCATGTACCACATACACATGCATGTTATATGTTATGTTTAATTTTTTTTTATTTAGCATTTGACTTTCTATAGTTATAGTTGCTTTATATGTTTTGATTATAGTGTATAAAAATTTATGCACTATGCTATTAGTGGACCACAGATTCCTTATTATTCATGTTGGTTTGCTATTTTTTACTATACACAATATATAATATATTTTGTTTTTTAACTGATCGACTCCCCCACCCATCTGATCAAATGAGTTAAGTAATTTCATTATATATGACCCATGATCTATCCAACTCTGTATTATGAAGAACAATATATTGAAGGGAACCAAAATGATCATGTTTACAGGAAGAGAATATGATAAGTGTGAGTCGCTTTATGGAAACACATTTGAGAACCATACCTGAAATTCATAGCTTAATTCTGACAAGATTGTTGTGGATGACCCAACCAGTTACCTTAGGATAAAAATTAACCAATAATTGTGAAAAATTAAACCAATGTGAATAAAAATTAGTATACCGGATGTTTGAATAATGAGATGCCATAGTTATAATATTCTTTTCTTGAAAAATGTTTACTCTATAGAATTATAGACCAAATTCATTCTCAATATATTTCTTGAATATAGAATCATCATTAGATTTACCATACCAACATGGTGGAAATGACATGAGATTTCACTTTCATTTTGTTATCTATTCTCTTGTTTGTTATTCAGAGATATAAATTTTTTATTTTATCAATGGTCCACATGAAATTGGTTAGTATTTATTTTAAATATATTTGATATGAAAAATTCATGTAATATTAAGTTTTGTGTAAATGTTTATTACACAGATATTATTATGGATAAGAGTTGGATTGATCTTCCAAATCGAACATCTAGAGAATATTTCAAGGGCATTATGCAGTTTATTGAGTTCACTGGAGGATTTCAAAGTGACTATATTAGTTGTCAATGCAGAAAATGTGCAAACAGATATCAATTCACACGAGATACCATGAGGGAGTACCTATTCTTGAATGGATTTCTAAAAAATTATAAGAGTTGGACTCATCATGGGGAAGAATATATTCGTTGTCAAAATACAGATGCAATTCATATGGATTTTTATGTGAGTATGAATGATCCAATGCATTAAATGCTTACTGAAATGGTACATGTGTTGTCTTCTGAAGGCATTGACATCCATAATGTTGAGACCAGTGAGATAAATCTGCACTCTAGTGCATATCGTGATTTGAGAAGGTTTTATGAAGTACTTGATGATGCAAAAATGAAATTATATCCTAGTTGTATTGCTTACAATAAATTGTCATTTATCGTGGAGTTTTTTCATTTGAATACTTTCAATCAGTGGTCAGACACATTGTTCGACATACTGTTGGTGTTATTGAAAAAGGTTCTTCCTATCGACGCTAAGATTCCTGAGTTGTATTACCATGATTGTAAGTTTACAGAGAACTTAGGTTTTACATATGATACCATAGGTGCATGTGCAAACAACTGTATGTTGTTTAGAAAAGAAACTACCCATTTGGATATTTTCACGGTCTGTGGCACTTCCAGGTGGAAAGAGAATAGGGGAAATCAGACTCATCAAAGTCAGACTATGAAACAGATAAAACTAATTGCCATAAATCAAATGCATTACTTTCCCCTAAAGCTGAGGATGAAAATATTTTTTATGTCATCTACAGTTTCTAATTTAATGAGATGGCATGCGGAAAGAAATCAGGAAAGTGATATGTTAACCCACCCAGCAGACTCTTGTTCATGGAAGGATTTTGATAAGAGACACCCCGACTTTGCTAAAGATGTTCCTAATGTCTTATTGGGGTTGGAAGCATATGGTTTCAATCCATTCAAGTCTATGGTTGTTGCAACTCATAACACATGGCCCATGGTGTTGGTTTTGTACAATCTTTCTCTATGGCTTTGTATGAAGCAATAATTTATATTACTTTCCACTCTTATTGAAGGAACTAGAAGTCTAAGGGATAAGATTGATGTTTACCTTCAGCCATTGATTTATGAGTCGAATGAATTTTGGGGCGATGGTGTGGTGACTTATGACTATGAAACAAATGAAATGTTCAAACTATAGGCTGCTTTATTGTGGACAATCAATGAATTTTTGGCTTATGAAAAATTATTAGGCTGGAGTACGAAAGGGGAATTTGCTTTCCCTTATTGCAATAAAAGTAAAAAATCTATATGGCTTAATCATTCCAAAAAATGGGAATACATGGGTCATAGACGTTTTCTCCCCCCTCAGCACAAGTTCAGAAAGAACAGAGTGACATTTGATGATTCTAGAGAGTTCATCCCAGCACCAAAGATCATGATAGGAGTTGAAATGTTATCACAGATTAAGGAAGAAAACATCATCACAGTATATGAATTTTAGAATTTGGTGGCTCATCCATTACCTAATATTCATGGTGTGGGTAGACAGCATAGTCACAATTGGAAAAAGAAAAAGTATTTTTTACAGTCTCCCCTATTGGAAAACTAACATGCTAAGGCATAATTTGGATGCCATGCACATTGAAAAAAATGTTTGTGATAATATATTGTGGACCATTTTAGGTGTTAGTGGAAAATCAAAGGACCATGTTAATGCACGTCGTGATTTGGAAGAAATGGGTTTAAGAAAATAGTTGCATTTACAGTTAGTTAAGGGAAACAAGACATATATACTTGTTTCATAGTATACGATGAATACAAAGGAGAAAAAGACATTTCTTTCCATTTTGAAGATTCTTAAGGTGCATGATGGTTACTCTTCTAGTATTTCAAAGTGTATGAATCTGACAAGCAGGACATTTCAAGGGTTGAAAAGTCATGACAATCACATACTACTTCAGAATTTGATTCTAATCACAATTTGTGATTGTTTATCCCCCAATGTTGTTCAACTTTTGATTGAGATGAGTAATTTTTTTAGATAGCTTTGTTTAAGAAATAAACGAATGAGTGATTTAAAAATTTTGCAGGACTGAATTGTACGAACGCTTTTTCACTTTTAGAAACTGTTTCCCCCCCTCATTTTTCGATGTTATGGTTCACTTGACAGTGCACCTAACTGATGAAGTAATGGATACTGGTCCAGTAAAATTTAGGTGGATGTATCCTATTGAGTGGTATCTGAATACATTGAAATGATTTGTACGCAATAGAGCTTGTTCGGAGGCATCAATAGCCAATGGTTATTTGATGGATGAGTTTACTACTTTTCATGAAGAATATATTATGGATGTTGAAACAAAATTAGATAAGACATCTCAGATTCATGAGGGTCCAGTTGGACAAGGAACCATATTTGATATGGACAACATCAAGTGGATACAAGCACATCGATATATCTTGTTCAATACTCCATCAGTTGCACCATTAATGCAGTAAGTGTCTTATCACTTTTATTGTTTAACTTTTACATGTTTTTTTTGCATAAGTTGATCATTTAAACATCTCATTACCATTTTTAGGAAACACATTAATTATCTAAAATAAGAGATATCTCGTGCGACTGAGTATCAAATTCAACAATCTCATTATGCATTATTTCGTGATTGGTTCAAGGATTTTGTACGTATAAATTGATTTTCATTGTGAGTGAAGTATTATATTAATTTATTTCTACATAAATCATTATTGAATTCTATGAATTATGTAAGTTCATAACCTGAGGGAGTTAGGTGACCCCCACACTAACTGAAGAATTTATCCAACTAGCTGAGGGTCCATCTATAATGACTCGTCGGTATAAATCTATAGATGCTAATGGATTTCGATTTCGCATTAAATATGTTGAAAACAAACAATAAACACAAAATAGTGGCATCGGTTTTCCATTTGTCAATTCTGGTTATTACTATGGTCAATTGACAAACATCATTGAAGTTGTATACGCACACGAGTTGAAGTACATATTGTTAAAGTGTAATTGGGTTAATCCAATGCGTGGAAGTAAAGTTGATCAATATCAGTTTACATTGGTGAATTTTAACTATATGTTATACAAAAATTAATGAGTTAATAATGAACCTTTCATTTTGACATCACAAGCAGAACAGGTATTCTTTGTTACTTTACCTTTGAATCCTAGTTGGCAAGTTGTTGTGAAAATGTCCCGATGAGGAGTGTTTTTATTTGAACAAGATGAACCCGAGACTGTTCCCTTTGTTTGACAATAGCTTGATCAACATACCTTAGTTCAATGTGAAGAAGATATTTATTGGGTTAGAGCGGTCGTTGAAGGAGAAACGATCGATTAGTATGTTTAATGAAAGGTATAATTGTTTTCCCGCTCTTCAATTTAAAGCCTTTTTTTAAATTTTGTAAAACAACCCAAAACTAATTTGGTATATAAGCATTTTTATTTATTATTAGTCATAATAAACCCCCCAAACCCTAGACAACCCCCACCCCTTGGACAACCTCCCCCCCAGCCCCTCCCCTTCCACCTAGACAGCCCCCCCACCCCCGGACAGCCCCCATTCCCAACCCCCCCCCGGATAGCCCCCACCCCCACCTGCACAGCCCCTCCCCCTCCACCTAGACAACCCCCACCTCCTAGCCCCTCCCCCTCCACTTGGAGACCCCCCCCCCCCATCCCTGAATAACCCCCACTCCCACCCCCCTGGACAACCCCCACTCCCACCCCCCGGACATCCCCCATCCCCCACCTGTACAACCCCTCCCCCTCCACCTGGATATCCCCCCACCCCCATAGCCCTGGACAGCCCCCCCCCCCCCGCACCCCCCAACCCCTCCCCCTCCACCTGGACACCCCCCAGCCCTGGATAGCCCCCACTCCCAACCCCCCATTAGACATCCCCCACTCCCACCCCCCCCCCTGAACAGCCCCCACCCCACCTACAAAGCCCCTCCCCCTCCACTTGGACAGCCCCCCCATCCCCCAGCCTCAGACATCCCCCACTCCCAACCCCCCTGGACAGCCCCCTCCCAGCCCCAGCCTCAGACAGCCCCCACTCCTAACCCCCCTGGACATACCCCCCTCCCAGACACCCCCCCCAAACTCCCCCCCAGACAGCACCCCCCCATCCCCCACTCCCTCCCATGGAGAGCCCCCCCCCCCTCCACCCCCTCCACATGGATGGCCCCTCCCCCTCCCCCCAGATATCCCCGCCCCACCCACCCCCCATCCTCCACTCCCAACCCCCTCATGGACAGCCCCCCCCCCCCAAAAAAAACTCCCCCCGGACACCCCCCACCCTCCACTCCCAACCCCCCCGTGGACAGCCCTCCCAAAAAAAAACTCCCCCAGACACCCCCCCACCCCACCCCCACCCCCACCTGCACAGCCCCTCCCCCTCCACCTGGACAACCCCCCATCCCCAGACAACCCCCACTCCCAACCCCCCTTGTTGTGGAATTATCCTTTCAATAACATAAGAGTTGTGTAGGATTGGTACATACTAACACTTTTCATAGCAGTGACCAACTTTGTTGCAGTAATCATAGAAGTTTCCAAAATAATCAAATTTGTTCTTTGCAAGAAAAATTTTGTATTTTTTGTGTTGTTTGCAGTTATCTAATGGGTTTTCTATTTGTTTTGGTTTTTCTCCCCCTTTCTTTAGTCCTTTTAGTTGCACATGATAACTTTTTATGTCAGCACTTCATAGCATTATGTATGAACCTCCAGCAGCACCAACAGTGACCAACAAATCTATTTGTCTTCTCTTTAGAAGTAGTCTAACCAAATTTACTTGCTTGTTGTTTTTCAGTGGAAACCTCAATATTTTTTGTTCCATTTAAGGATTTTCTCTTCTTAAATATGAAAAAATTCACCCTTGATGATGTGGTAAATTTATGGTCAATTTTCTCCTTCCACATTTGTAGATTTTTTACTTTACTTGTGCACTAATAGTTAAAATAAATTCAATACAAAGAGCTCTGTTAGGGTTGTGGGATACCTTATTCTAAGATCTGTTTTACTGTTGATCAAGAGATTATTCACATATCTTATTACAACCATTTTGAGTATTTTTAGGAGTAAGATTCACCTTCAAATTTTTTGTGGCAACATCCTTTCTCTCAGCACATTGTAAAGATCCAACTTAGGTGTTTTCCATACTTTTTTAGTTTCAAATCCAACTCTAAACATAGCATTTTGAGAGTGTGCTTATGATCTTCAAGAGATTTCACCCTATCTCTGCATTCATTATTCAAATTTTTTATTTGATCTTCATGCACTTTATTTTTATCTTGTAAAGAAATATCCAGCCCTCTTACCCTCTTAGATTTTTCCTCTAACTGAGCATCTTTTTGTTTTATTAACAACTGTACAAGTTTTATTTTTTTAAAAACAATCCAATTTATCTTTTTGACACTTTGGATGGTCCTCTTACTAATGTTTTCTATGACTGTAGGCATGTCAGGGGAACAGGCAGCAGATCCACATCATCCATCTGAGCCATCTACGTCTTAGGGTTGACGTATGTTTGAATGTAACTGTGTTTATTTTTTTATGTAATTACTAAACATATATATATATATATATATTCACATTGGTCAAATTATGTATAAAATTTTTTTCAATAGGATCATACTCGACCGCTTCTTCCTCTCACATGAGAGTCCCTAGTCGTGGCATTTCATCATGGAATTATGACACAACCTTTGATGTTTCATTTGAAGAGAGATTTCACCCTATGGGACTGACTGCCCCTGCATTTATTCGTCAGCTGGTTCATATCATATGTGACCTACATTGATTTACATTGACCACACATAACTGGTCTTCTATCCCTTAGGAGACATTATATCGGCTTTTGAGGGAAGTTCGGGTAAGAAGACCATTTTAGTTTTTTCCCTATGTTTAAAAAATACTAACTTGTGTGGTTTTTTTTCTTAAATAGAATAATCTGAAAGTGTTCCCCGATGATTTTTGGCCGGTGTGTATGGGAAAATGTCCTAAGATGTGGAAATATTATAAATTCAAAGTCAAGAGGGAACATTGGGTACCAAACGTGGGTGCCCCATACATTCTGGAAAAAAGTCCCGAGAGGTGTTCTCCTATCTCAGTGGCATGACTTAGTTGCATATTGGTCTACTAAGGCCATTGCGGTTAGTATATTTATTTTGGTATATATATTTTCAAGAATTTGTGACATTATATTTGTTTGAAATTTGAATTAATTGAATGTAGGAGGTGTCAGCACACCATTCCAAGAATCGAGCGTTGCAGGGACCACCTCACAGGATCGGGACTCATCATGTGTCTCAGATATGACATGATGTATTTATTAATAATTTTTTAATTTATTATTTAATATGGTTTTGTGTTATATTTTTATATTTTATTGGTATACAGTTACGGGAGTAAGGTGAACCGACTGATAAAATGTTGGTGTGGATGAGAACTCGTGATCGAAATAATCCAGAGGCTACAGCTCTTATAGTAAGTACTTGTACTCATTACCAATAATTACATGCATCTATATATAAACATATATATTTATATATATTTAAATATTGCATATTCTCAATTTGAATCTAAGTTAGAACAACTGCCAAAGGACCATTGACAGCTTCCCATGCGAAGGGATGAGATATTCCAACGCATTATTGGTCGTGACGGGCATGGATATAGTTTGACATATGGAATGGGGATTCCTCATTCTATAGTATCACACACTGAGGTTTTCCTTCCTATTGTTGCTCAGATGACACAAAAATTGTCAGATTTTGAGGCACGGTTGCGCGCTTCCGAGGAGGTAAATGCGCAATTGATCGCTGAGGTTAGAACACTACGGGAATATGTGTGTTCAGGTGATGGTGCAGGGGATCATATGACGCGGGTTTATACTGAATTTATTTATTTACTATCTATTATTTTTGTTATTAAAATCTTTATAATTTTTATTTTTTGTAGGACCATGGCACACCGGATGGAGGTAGCATCCATGACCACGCATGACATCCTATTCCCGAGGTGTGTTTATTTTATATTTATTATTGAATTAATGTTATATATTGATTTAGACTTTAAATGTAGAATTATTTGATATTAGAACAATTTATGTTTTTAAAAACTCCAAAGTTTTTTAATTTTAAGAGTATGATCAGTAATTGGATACTTTATTATGATATGTAATTTTTTAGAATCCCCATTGGAGGATAGGAATTAGGCTAGGTGTCCCAATGGCCTAATGGACCAATGGACTTATGGACCAATGGACTTATGGCCCAATGTAATTAGGACCCAATGGCCTAATGGACTATTGGCCTAAGGGCCGAATGGTGTACTGGCCTATTATCCCAACGACCGAATGTCTGGATAGCCCAACAGCTCAAATAGACAAACGCCCCAATGGCCTAAATGGCTTAACGCCCCAATGGCCTAACGCCCCAATGGATGAACGCCCCAACGGCCTAACGCCCCAATGGCCCAATGCCCCAGCATCCCAATGTCCCAACAGCCAAACGCCCCAATGGCCTAACACCCAAACGACCAAACGACCTAACGACCCAATGGAACAATTGGCCAAATGGACTAATGTCCTAATTAACTAATTTACTATTGGACTAATGGAATATTATCCTATTGGCCTAATGACCAAATGGCCTAATGGACTTTTCCCAAATGAAAAAATGACCTAATTTCCTAATGGCCAATGTTGTTGCTTTATACTATGATAACATTTTTCCTATTGTGTTGTTTCTTGACACATTGCGCATGTGTAACTGAAAATGAATCTGTTGTTGGGGACTGTTGGGTGGAGGGGGAGGGGCTGTTCAGGGAAAGTTTGGGGGGGGGGGGGGGGCTCTCCGAGGGTCGGGGGTCGTCCGGGGGGAGTTTTTTTTTGGGGGGTGGGGGTCTGTCTGGGGGTGGGGGGATTGTCAGAGGGTGGGGGATGTCTGGAGAGAGTTTTTTTTTTGGGGGGGATATCTGGGGGTGGGGGTTGTCCGGGGGTGGGGGTTGTCCGGGGTGAGTGGGGGGGGCTGTCTGGGGGGAGTTTTTTTTTAGGGGGGGGGCTGTCTAGGGTGAGTGTGGGGGGGTCTGGGGGTGGGGGGGGTGGGGGGTTGTCTGGGGTGTGGGGGGGGGGGGCTATCCAGGGGAGATTTTTTTTTGGGAGGGGGGCTGTCCGGGGGGAGTTTTTTTGGGGGGGGGATTTCTGGGGTGGGAGGGTTGTCCAGGGGGGTGGGGGTTTTTCCGGGGGTGGGGGCTATTTGGGGGGGGGGTTGTCCGAGGTGAGTGTGGGGGGTGGGGGGTTGTCTGGGGGTGGTATGGGGTGAGTGGGGGGGTTGGGGGGGTGTTGTCCGAGGGTGGGGGGTGGGGGGTTGTCCGGGGGGAGTTTTTTTTGGGTGGGGGGCTGTCCTGGGGGGTTTTGGGGGGGGCTGTCTGGGGGTGGGAGGGGTTGTCCAGAGGGAGTTTTTTTTGGGGGGGGGGGCTCTCCGGGGGGTTGGGGGGCTGTCCGAGGGTGGGGGGCTATCCAGGGTGAGTGGGGGGGGCTGTCCAGGGGGAGTTTTCTTTGGGGGGTTGTCCGGGGGTGGTCCGGGGTGAGTGTGTGTGGGGGGCATGGGGGGTTGGGAGTGGGGGTTGGGGGGGTGTTGTCCGAGGGGGGGGGGGTATTCCGGGTGTGGGGGGGGCTGTCCGGGGGGGTTGGGAGTGGGGATGTCCAAATGGGGTTGGGAGTGGGGGTTGTCCGGGGGTCGGGGGCTGTCCAAAGGGGGAGTGTGGGGGGGAGTGTGGGGGATGCAGGGGGTTGGGAGGGTGGCTATTCAGTACTGAACTTTACTCTATATAGTCAATATTGAGCGAACACAACTGAATGGTTGTCCAAACCTCTTTTCAAACCACCTCATCACGTACGAGCAACACAGTAGGTCCCTACTAGAGTAGAGTAGTTAGTGTAATGGTTTAATGTCAAAATTGGCCTAATGGCCAATTGGCTAAATGGAGACTTGGCCAATTGGCCAAATTTCCAAATTCCCAAAGGGCCAAACACCCTAACGGCCTAACTCCCTAACGGCCTAACTCCCTAACGGCCTAACTCCCTAACGGCCTAATGCCCTAACGGCCTAACCCCTAATGGACTATCTCCCTAACGGCCTACCCCCTAATGGTTTAATGCCCTAACGCCCTTACGCCTTTACGCCCTAACGTACTTACGCCCTAATTCCCTAACACCCTTATGCCCTAATGCCCTTACGCCCTAATGCCCTTACGCCCTAACGCGCTAATGGCCTAATTTGATTATTATATATATATACTAACTGAATAAATATGTCAAATTTTCATTTTCTTTGTTTAGATGTTTCTTTTGTATCTTATTGTAGGATTATAGAAGCAGAAGATTGGAATGGATTGGAGCTGTTTGGATCAATGGATATGTGAATAAGTATGTCTGTCATTTATTTTTTTTGAGGATCCTCGTGTTTCTGCTGTTTTGAAATGATTTTTTTTTCTGATTTTAGCTCTGTTTCTACTGTTTGAGAAGCAGCACTGTAATTTAAAAAAAATCCCAGCTTAGTGGCATCCTATGGAGGTTGCTAATGGTTTTATTTTTTTCAGCATCCAGTGACTGTCAATGGCGGTCACTGTAGGCCAATTTTTAGGTCGCTATAGATCAGCCCAATAGCGACCGCTATTCGGCCGAGCATTAGGTACCCTATAGAGACCACCATTGGTAGTCGCTATAGCCCCACACCGACGAGCCTAATGCGACCGCCATTGGCAGTCTCTAAATACCATTAACGGCCGCTATTAGCGGTCGCTAATGGTCCAATTTCTTGTAGTGCGTCCACTTGTTGTATCCAGACAGGGATGTATTTGTTGATAAACCACTTACTCTATACTTACTAAAATTTAGGGATGTTTTCTTATACTTAGTCTTATCCCTAAGGCTTTCACTATAGTTTTCTAATCCTAATCCCAAAAATAATTAAACTTTTCCTTTGATACCAACTATAACAACCTTATTCTTTATTACACATTAATACATGATTTATTACATAAGATTATAATTAATACAACCTGAAATATTGATAAGTCTAGTGTCTTTGTGAATTAGGTATAAAGTATAACATCTTGAACATGAGATACAACAACATTATTACAAACTTCCTTAACATGCCTCTAAAATTCCATGTCTTTTAAAACTACACAGGATAACCTGAGGACAAACATAAAAAAGGGGTGAGATATAAAGCCCGGTAAGGGAATAAACATTGAATAAGGTGATACTTGTTATACAATAGGTATATCAAAGAGGAATAAAAATAGTATGAATCATAAACATTAATAATGAGACATGATATAACATGATAATCATAACATGGGAAATGTGGCAAAAACTTAAAACACTGAATCATAAACATAGGTCAAGGCTAAACTGCCAAGACATCAAGGAGGAAAAAGTACAATAAAGGAATCAGGTTCACTCCCTATCTCAACGTGTAGTATCATGATACCAAACATTACCCAATTCATTGGAGCACTATATAATTCTGGTTTCACTCATCACATTTATTTCATTCTCATACTTAAGTGTACCACATAGATCATACAACATGGATTCATTTATCATCACAATTATTCCACGATCAAGGAGTGTGGAATACGTTAATGTAAGTAACCAATAATAAGTATATTTGAATAAATGTGAACACCCTTGATGGTAAATGGGTATAATATTCACTACATAATTGTTTTTTCATGGAAAATTGTGGTGAAATTTCAACAACATAACGACGTTACTTAATGATTCATAAAAATGGGTTATTGAGAGAGAAAGGGGTCTCTCATCACATATACATAAAATGGGAAGTAATAGGTGCATTGAAAAACATATCCCAACATTATAAATTTGGAAATAGATGGCATAAGGTAATGAAGAATCTTGAATAAAGAAAAGAATTATAACTATATTTCGGCATGGTAACGGGTGAACATAAAGGATCATGGGAGGTTTAATGAGAGTGTAAGTGGGATACCATCATTTATAAATTAAATTTATTGTAATGGAAATATGTAATAACATATCCCAACATAAGAAAATGAAATTTTAGAGACATAACATAAAATAAGTTCTAGAATGGAAATGAGAAGAGAGAAATCTCTTACAAATTTCGGCATGGTAACAGATGTACATAATGGTTCATTGAAAGGATTAATGAGAGTGGAAGGGATATATCATCATGTAGACATAAAAATTATAGTATTTGGTATATGTAAGAACATATCCCAACATGAAAAAATGTAAATTAATAAGAATAAGATAAAATAAGTGCTTGAATAAAAAAGAGAGTGGAAGATCCATTACTTGAGTGTGTGACTCCAAATGATTGGAAGGGGATTCTTGAGAACTTGGGGGTACCTTGGCAGTACTCTAGAGAGTGGAGTGAAGAGTATGGATATTATCTAAGGATTTAAAGTGAAGATAAATGGGATCTTGTGTGGTTTTATATAAGAAATGAGGGGGATTTCTTTATTATTTAGGTTTTGGACTCTACATAATAAAATAACCAAAACCACAAACCATCCCATGGTTTTTTGCCCATGGTTTCTACCAAATGGGATTGATTATCATTATTTTGTATGGTAAAAGGATAAAATTGATAAAATAATTCCCTTTCTTATGTGGAGGTGAGTCACACTCTTAAATAAAGGATTTTAAAACTTTAAAATATATTATATGTTTTCGAGGATTCATAATGGCTTTAAAAAATAAATCAAATAAACTTAAAATAGAATTATTTTAAAGGTAAAACATATATTTGGCCTTGGATCCCATTTATAGTAATTATAACATCACTTTTGGGTCATTATGATGTCATAATGCACAAAGTATATTTATATGGTGCTTAATTTTTACCTGAAAATTCGGCTGTCTTAGAAAATTATGAAAAATTTACCGTTGGATAATTTTGATGTTCTAATTATAAAAATAATATTCATTTTATCTAAATAATTTTATAAATATTTTAATTTTCACTTTTAAAATAAAATTTATATTTATTAATAAATGATGTTGAACTCTTATAAAAATTACATTTGACTTCATAAAAATTATATGATTATTTATATTTAATAAAAATTATTTAATAATAATATTATATTAATATATTATTTATTTCAAAAATCTATTATTTCATCAAAATAAGTTCCTTAATTGAATTTGAATATTACCCAAAAGTAATATTTGTGTTTTATTGAATCAAAATAAAAATCATTTATAAAGTAACAATAATGGGATGAAAATATATTCATTATTCTATAAAAAATAATGTATATACTCATGTTTCTAGGGTATTGATACATATCCATTTAATACACCAGCAAACACCCTAAGGGTATGGTGTGTAATGATGGGACTTTCATGGGGCGGTTCAGCCAACATGGTTTGGCCCATGATCTCGATGAGTTTGGACTTCTCCCATAAACGGTTTCTCTCATGCTTAAGTTGTTGGATCTCAACTTGGGTTTGGTCAAGGGAAAATCCCTATGATGTTATCTCCCTTGGAAGCTCTTATAAATGGGCTTCATAGGGTATGATCCTACTGGTTAAGGTTATCACTTCCTTTGTCTATGTCAATTAGATTTTTTAAAACCCTATATTTATACGAATCATGTGATCGTTGTTCAATGGATATATTATCAATGGTAAAAAAATTTAATGGTCATTTAAATCTGATAGGATATAATAAACCAAAGAAGTAATAGTTTGGTTCGTTACACAACTGGATCTTACTCGCCATCTCTTTCATAATGTTTGTCCCAAATAATGAATTTTTTCCCATTTCATCCTTAAAAAGAGGGGACTTTCATGGCCAACCATAAGAATACTAAAATATATCCATTTTAATAGATGATTGGTAACTATTATTATAATAAAATTTAATCAATAACAAATGGTTCTCCCATAAACCTCTAAATTTGATCACATAATCATAGAACATGTCATTAAGAATTTGAATATCTCATTTTACCTGACCATTGACCTATGGATGATATGTCATGATAAGTTTCAGTTGAGTGCCCATTGTTTCTTGGAGACCCTTTCAAAACTGAGAGGTAAGACAAGGGTCCCGGTCAAATATGATGGTTAAAGGAACTCCATAAAACTTCGCAATCTAATGTACATAAATATTTCTAGGATCCTCTACTTTTATACTCTTCTTAATGGGAAGGAAATGGGATAATTTAGTTAATTGCTTGATAATCACCCATATTGTATCCCTCCCTTGAGTAGATTGAGGCAATCAAATTATAAAAACCATGTAAATATCACCTCACTTTTAAATGGGAATGGGAAGGTGATACAACAATCCAATTGGATTTTAGTGATTAGACTTCACTTTTTTACAAGTAAGGCAATGAGATATATACTTAGAAATTTCATGCCTCATCCCTAAACACCCAATATTGATGCTTGAGATTATAGAACATCTTAGTGTCAACCGGTTGTGAAACCCAACTAAAATGAGATTAGTCCCCCACAACCTCTTGTCTTAAGGATTTAGGGACCACCAACCTCTTTTTTAAATAGATAACTCCATCGGGAGACTGTGACCAATTACTATTGGTCTCCCCACTATTTAGAATCTCTCAAATATAATGCAATTTTGAACCTAACACTCATTCCAATTGAATTTGATCATCCAAGAAGGGTGTGAATTGTACACAAAATAAGAATATGCGGCACTCCTATTACTTTAAATCTAGGAGAAATTTAGTGAAAAGTCTCATCAAACATCACTCTTCCTTATAATTTTTCACTAGTTTCACAAACAATTTTCTACTAAGAGTGTTAGCAACTACATTCTCTTTTCTTGTAGTGTAATATAGATCAAAATTGAATGTATGAAGATACCCTACCTATCATCTCTATTGAGAATTAAAATCCTTATAAGAGAAAGCATATTTCAGGATTTCATGATCTATATACCCTTTAAATTTATCCATGAATATATTGCGTTGGCAATACTCCATGGTGTTCATTATAACATCCAAATCAAGGTCATGGGTGGGTTAATTCTTCTCATGAGGGTGTAATTAGAAAGAGTGATATACCACTATATGATCATGTTGAATCAAAACACAATCCAAAATCATACTTGAGGCATAAAAATAAATGATGTAACCTTTACTATACTTGAGAAGAACTGGGATAGGAGCATAATCCAACATATTCTTTATCTCATCAAAAGATCTTTTAAATTCATCATTCCATTCAAATTTCATCCCCTTTCATGTCAAAGTAGTCAAAATATATCCATCTTCAAAGAATCCTAAAAAAAGAATTCTTATAGTACCATGATAGACCCAAGAAACTTCTAACTTCAAAAAAAAATCTAGGGATTTTCCCAATAATTTCCATCTTCAATCTTTGTAGGGTCCACTGAGATACCCTTTTTAGAAATCACATGACCTCAAAACTTGACTTCCTACATCCAAAATTGTATTTGGAAATTTTTTCATACAGGTGATGATCTTTCAAAGTTACCCACATAATCTCAAGACGATATTTATGTTTTACCGACTATTTAGAATAATCCAATATGTCATCTACAAATACCATGATAAAATCTTCATGATATTTGTGGTAAAATATGATTCATCAAATCCATAAAGACTATGAGAGGATTCATGAGCTCGAAGGGAATCATGATATATTCATAATGTCTATATATACTTCTACATGAGGTATTGGGAATATCATATGGTTTTTACCTCAATTGGTGATATCTCGACCTGATATTGATTTTTAATAGCCACCTCCCTCCCTTGATCTAATCAAAAAAATATACAGTCAAGGTAATGGGGATTTATTTTTGACAGACACTTGATTTAGCTTCTGGTAATCAATTTAGATTATGGTAATCAAAAAAAATGGAGGCATCACTTAACTTTATTTATTAAAAGAACAGGAGTTTCCCATGGTGAAACACTCGAGTGAATGGAACCCTTTCTCTCAAGATCTTCAAGCTAGAATTTCAATTCCTTCAATTGATCAGGGGTTATTCAATACAAAAGAAAATAAATGGGACTTGTTCTTGGAAGAAAATCAATAGTTAATTCACCCTCACTCTCCCATGGAAATCTAGATAAATCATCAAGGAAAACTTTTAGATACCTATCTACAACTACAAGAAGTCTATTCTTGGAATTAACTTCTATAGAATCCAAAAGAAAGTTTGATAACTGATAAGAGACAACCCCAATAACTAGAATAATAGGTCTTTCCCTACCTAATCTTGGATCCCACTCACCTTAAAAAACTTGAGTGTTCCCATCAAAGGAGAGAAACATGACCATTAAATGATGAAAATCAATATAGGCCTTCAAGCTAATCATCCAATCCATTCAAATTATGAGGTCAAAAACATCCAAACCAAGTATAAAAAGGTCCCATAAAACTTCAAAAACTATGATCACTACATGGAAATAAGAGCATTTGAACCCTTGCTCTTTTATCCTTCCCAAAGGAGTAGTGATCACCATCGCATAAGGTATAAGTTATGCTCACAAACTCAATTGACCAATCACTTAAAATAACATAAAATAATTCAAGGTACTTATATCAAACAAATACAGAACCATGGGATAAGTAATAGGCATGGTATATTGAATTGTTTCTAGCATTACTTCTAACTCTGTAGGTGCATGCTTTAATTTATATAATTTCCCATATTCAAGCCTACTCTGAGATTTCCTGCCACAATGAGATTCACCCCGACATCTAAATTAATTCTTTTTTTGGGAGCGGGTCCCTACTCCCTCAAATGTAACTAGATGCAGCTGAAATCCTCTTATAAAAGAAGATCCAACCTTGTTGTCCTAAGGAGGATACTTATAAAAACATAACAGATGGATTATCCACTCATTGAGATGGCATGCCTTTGAAGTATCTAGAAAACCCAACTTTGAATGAATAAGATTCCTGCATTAGAATCACACTAGAGGATTTTTCCCTAATAAAACCAACTGAACCAGGTCAGATAGTCGTTGAAAACTTTCATTACTTCCCCACCGAGACTCCTCATTTTCCTATTTTAACCAGAAGAAGAACTATGGATTCCACCAACTATAGTTGAAGCAATGCCTAAAATCGTCATTCCCTCCATATCGGTTTCATCCATCACTACCTTATTGACCACATCAACATATGATTTCAGGAAGAAGAGATTAACTTTAGACCAAATATCAAGTTGTGGGCCCATCACAAACCTAATAGATTTTAGTGTATCATTTGAAACAAGCTCAGAGACAAAGTGGACCAATTCAATAAAGCAGGTTGCATATTCCATCACAGAATGGTTTCCTTACTGAGCATCTGAGAACTCCCTAGCCTTTACCATTTTCAAGGTTTTAAGAAAAAATTATTGGTTGAACACATCCTTAAAACCCTTCCAAGTAAGGTCTTCATGGATCTTGGCATGCATAACTGACTCCCACTATTTTTAACTTTGGTCTTCCAATATATAAGTGGAAAACTTCAAATTGGAAGTTTCAAGTGTCTATAGGAAATCAAAAACCGTTTAATTTTCTCCAACCACTTCTCAGCTTCCTGAGACCCCATATCACCATGGAAAGTATGAAGGTTATATCTGGAAAACTCTAGAGCATGGTCCATTGATCGAGCTAGATCCCTCTCACCTTCTCTGCCTAAGTAATAAATGGTATGAATGACATACTTGACAACTCTAAAGTCAATGGAGAGGTTCCTTGTGGAAAATTGTATGTGGATCCCTCTTTGGGTTACATCAGTATTCTTCTGAGAGGCATATTTCAATAACAAAAAATAGATACAAAAGTCAATCAAAATATAACTCAAGGTTTATAATTGATAAAACCAGTTATAATTCAACTAAAAAATTCCAATATAGTATAAAAAGCCCATTTAATTCATCTTAAATAAGTAAAAATGTTAATAGAAATAATTTGAAATCAAAAGGAAGCAAGGTATCCAAAATAGGAGGGTTTTAATAGATGCATGATCTCTTATACACAGTCCTAGGAACATGCATCTGACCATGAAAACCCTATTGGAACTTTTAGTGTATGTTGTACAATCCCCTTGCACGGTCTATAGCCTGCACACAACGACCATGCAATAGAAGGTTTTCCCACTTTTCACTCCAAAACCCTAGAACTTCTTAAAACAACTCATATTACTTCCATATAAAACATATTAACATTGATTTACACCAAAATATCTAAAAAATAGAGAACAAAGCTCAAACTCAAAATACACATATTCAACTGCCCATAGAAACTCAAGGATCATTGTAAAAAGTATTGGAAAACACTTCTTTGTAACCTACCCCATGAGTTCTGACATTCTTGTCTCTCTTCTACTTTGACTTCCCAAATATCATAATCAAAGAGGGCTTTGATACCATTTTATAATGAACCAACCCGAGTCATCCTATCTTGACACCCGAGTCAACCTGCCACAAAGGCTAAAATGCATTCCTGATCACCATAGGCTGACTACAAATGTCTAGGATATCAAACATGCACATTAGGAATGATTTACCATCTAAATCCAAACAAATCATATCATCAAATTTCTCCCAGAAATCCAACATGAAACATTTATATGTAGGACTTCCATACTCAACTATAAACGCATTTCAAAAGTAAACCAAACCAAATGTGACATAATCAAAATAAGTAATTGAAGACATCCAAATAAGGCATTACCAATAAAATGTAAAAATAGTTATATATAATATCTCAAAAGATAAAGAGTAAAATAAAAGAATGAAAATGGCCAATGTGTCCCTTTACAAAATACATCCTCCAAATGGCCATCATGTCCAAAATTTCAAAAGAGTCAGCTCCATGTAGCCCAATGTCACCTCCCATACATGATCACCGCCATAAATCCAAAAGGGGAACCTATGGAACGCTTCCAAGAGAAGATCTTTCCCCCTTTCCTGCATCATGTAAATCCAAATCTACATACAAATGAAGTGTGTATAGGGTGTGAGCACAAGCTCAATAGCATACCACCAAGATTATATGCAATTGCTTTTGTAAAACAGACCACAAAATGCTAGTTTGAAAGTAAGTGTCAGAAATGCCTTTATTACATAATGATGATAAAGAAAACCAGTAATATTGATATCTTTCTTTTTCATTCAAAATCGCTACAATTTGATAAAAAACTTACTAAGAAAATCGAAATAAAGAACATTATGGGAATTAAGATAGACACATAAAGTAACACATGTGATGGGATAATTACCTGGGGTCTAAAGAGACACCTTGTGATTTGACTTCTTAGGAACCATCTTGCTAGAGTATTGATGTGATCCTAATGTCACACCCCCCCCCCCACCTTACCCAGTCTCATTGGGAGAAAAATCCCTTAGCCAATACATAATCTAAACTAAAGGCACTGGCAATGCCTAATCTCACTAGTGTAGCACTCATCGCCAATTCCCCTCTTAGCCACCCAAAGGCTTCCAAGGTAATTCTTCTCAAATCCAAACATAAAGAAACCAATCAAACATATAAATAAAACTCTCATATCACCATCTGAAACCCTCTAAAGAAACAACCACTTATCAAGATGCATATTATGTAAACCAACATTACAAAATTCAACAATTATACCAATACCGCAAAGCGCTTATCAATATCCATATTATGTAAATCAACATTACAAAATTCAACAATTATACCAATACCGCAAAGCGCATAATAAAAGATGGGTTTCATAAAAAATGGATTAGATAAACATTATATTGATAAGAGAATGGTTTAGAAAACTGAAGCACCAAGGGTTATGCTAAACAAATGAAATAACATACAAACACGTATCGTAAGCAATCAAGATGGCACATATCCTTCAAATAAGGAAATATCGTAACTAAAGGCTTCACAAACCTAAACATCAAAGCCCCCTAGGATTTAGATAAACCCTAAGAATAAGTTCGATAACCATGGTCGATTAAGGTAGGAAAAGAAAGAGAAAGTGGGGAGAAGATGATGAGTGGAGAAGAAAAATATTAGAGAGTTGGGTAGAGGAATGGCTTATGAACCAAGATGAAAGCACCAAAGGAGTAAGGGGGACCGTCTATAAAGCCTCTTAGAGACTCCCGGAGCTGGGATGGAGAAATAAGATGGGTTTCATAAAAAATGGGCATAAAAATTACAAAATATATCATTTCAAGAGAAATGCACTACCTGACTTAACCGCCAAGGCTGTGCACGGGACCGTACAACCGCCACTGGGCACATTTTTCCCTTCTGCATGATTCACCTACAAAAACCTCCTTTTTCACTCCAAACTTTAGAAAACTAAAATAAATACATACTTTCGCCATTGTGAGTGTTGGAAGATCTATAAATGCCACCTCACACACCACAAGAAGATGGTCACTTGAAAACAAAGTATAATGAATTAATCATTTTTTTCCAGATATGTTCTCTCAATTTTACTAGGATCTTTACATTATAAAAGAACCCTTTACTATGAAAGTTCAAGGTTTTATCCTTTTTTATAAATTGTATCATATAATTTTTTTTTCATGTTTCCTCGATCGATCTAAACCAACTTTGATTGATATAAACTGACCGGTCCGGTTTATGTAAGTTATGGACTAATCATCGATTGGCTTCAACTTTCACTCGAAGCAATATTTCCAAATGACTGGTTTCTTGAACCAATTTTAACCATGTACACTACATGCATACATGTATATATATGGATGTATATATGTATATGCACACACATGCACACGATTATAAATACACTAATTTTTCAGTGCAAATCTATACAACAAATTTTCAATGCATACATGCAAACACACATAGTTTTTCTTTATAAAATCTAGCATTGTTTTAATATTAATACATCATTTTGGTTAACTAATTATATATATATATTTATTATGTCAAATTAAAGACAACTACCCAGTTCTGCTGCCATGTAAAAAAAAAAAAAAAAGTCTGCAATCCAGCCTAGAAATTGAGGGTCCGATTGAGGGCTGAAATTGAGATTTTTTTTTTTTTTTTTGCTTCACCCTACAAGACAACATGCATAGTTGGAAGCACCTTGCAAGGAGGATCAGAGACCTACCAAAGCCTTGCAAGGAAGCCAAGCACCATCATGCAAAACGGACAAGCCAGGCTGAGCAAGCCCGGCTTATTTTTCATATGGGCTGAGCAAGCCCGCCGGCTAACACGTGTGTATATATGAGGACCAACACGTGTGCATATGGGGGCCACAACAACCTATCCACATGTTCACACTAAGTACAAAAAAAAAAAAAAACAAGCCCACTCATCCGCACAAAAGCACAAAACTGGAAATCAGAGTACCTCGCAACTCGTAACCCCAAAAACGGCACCCCCAATACATATATTAATTTACTAATACTGATTTCCAAATTAATAATGTTGATTATGATAATTATAACCCAATAAATGGAGCCAATAGAAGAGGGGATGAAGATCAAGATGGTCGGTGCGGGAGATCCACAAATGCCAGCTCACACACCACAGCAAGATGGTCGCTTCCCCATTCCTGCAAACTCAAAACCATTCTGCATCATCACAAATGAAAACATAAAATGTTTTGCAAAACTTAACACGATCTGATTTTCATGTTTTCAAGAAAATGAAAATACTTGCAAATCTTATAATAGGTAGGTTATTGGGGGTATAATATACAGAAACACACACCTGCAGGCTGGAAGGACAGGCTATAGCCCCCTGGAATAACGCATCCAACCACCTATTTTATACTTTCATATGTTTGTTTCAATTGTCAAAATTCTAATACAAGTTTCCAAAATAAAAATAGAAAATGTTTCCAAAACCGAATATAGCCTAATGTTGTCCTCATAACAACTCCATGGAGATGTTTTCTTGTTTTTTGATGCAATATTGTTTGTGAATGGGTTAGTTAAGTTTTGCATGGCTTGGAAAACCCTCACATTGACATTCCAATTCTGGTTAAATCTAACCAAGACTAAGATGGGTCGTTTATGACTCAATTGATAGTATTTAAATGAATGATATAAATAATAAGTGGGTTTGACTTCCTCTTAAGGAAATGCATAGACCATAAAATAAGAAATTTGTTCCCTCTTGTAGGGCAAGCCAGTATGGCAAGAAATATAATGAGTATTTGTGAGAGATTGGTAAACAAAAATTCTTTCCTCTTGCAAAGTGGTACATATCAATACTTTATGTTGAACCTGCATTAACCTTAACCATGATTAGAACACATTATCAAAATTAATGTGATAACATATTTGTGAGAGGTTGGTAACCAGAAAACCATAACCTCAAGTGACATTGATACACCATTTATTTATAGGGAAAACAAAACACATATACAGAGCGATGAACTGCAATTAAACCAAACCATGTAAACAACAAAGGCTAAAGAAGACCAAACCCATAGTCCTCCAACACTCTCCCTCAAGTTGAGTCATATATATCAACAATACCTAGTTTGTTTAATAAAAATTGCACACGGTCCCAATACCCCTCCAGTAAGAACACCTACAAACTGCACTCGTGTATGAATGTTTTCAAGATTCTCATGAAAAAAATGACAATCAACCTCTATATGCTTTGTACTCATGATGTAGCACTGATTCTCCCCTCCAGCAGTGCAGCCAACGCCTTGGTTGATAGCCGTAGCAGCCAGCACCCCACGTGGGAGTGTTGGTCTTACTTATTTTGACTAATTTTAATGTGTTTTCCAACTTCCAGTATTATTTTAAGGGCGGATTAGTATTTTATTTGTTTTAGGGTTCAAGTCTATAAACAAGTTCTCTGTTGTCATTTATAATTAGTTCTTGTCATATTAATCACATTTCAGAGAGTGTTCTCCCCCTTTATGGGTGTTATCTCTGTGTTTCTCCCTCCCGAGTTCCTCCTGTAGCGACTCATTTCTACCCCGCTATGCTCCATCAAGCCTTTGCGTTGTGCCTATACCACCACTTCGGGTTCCGACTATCTGTGCTCCCCACCATGTTGTCGCTGACCTTATTTATGATGGGGTAGTTGTCTGCGGGTAGCAAATTCAAACCTCAACATGAAAGGTAAGGAAGTCATGCATGCAAAGGTAATAACACAGTCGATGCTTGAGGACCGAGCTGTAAGACCCCGTCTTTTTCTGGGTACGTCTCTCTCTAAGTTTTTCATTAATCTTCTCTTTCGATTGTGTTTTCATTGTGAAAGTTTATCGTTCGAATAAACGCAGTTTTGGGTTGCAAGGAAACTTGAGAAAGACCGGAGAGTATCCGCGAGGAGAGCTTTGTTGGAGAAAATGACCTAAAGTTCGGAGATGTATGCTTGTTTGAATTAATGGAGTCCAGGTATAAATGGATTAAGTGTTTCATGGGTTATTGGTGAGATGAGAAACTTTAAAAGATGTTCGGTTTGTTTAAAAGGAAAAAGGGCTGAAAAATCAACTGCAGGACATTTACACGCTGTGTAAAGGGATTACACGTCGTGTAATTGTTCGAGGTTTTAATAAAATAAATCTGAAGCGACAGGTTTTTCGGCATATTCCATTAAAAACATTTACACGTGTAATCACAGTACACGACGTGTAAATACCCGACCAGTTGTTTCAAACATGTTAGTGTGCCCGAATTCACATGGTTTCAGCTGCATATCTTCTCCTCTCGACCCTGGGGTTTTCACCAAACGATTTTGGAGTGTCAACTTCCCTTCTAGACGTCCCGTTTGTGTGAGTGATCTCTGGTAAGTCTTTTCGGTTAGGTTTCATCCTTCTCTTCCTTTTTCTCCAACCGTTGCGATGAAATCCCTTGACCGATTGCGTTGTTGGTTTTTATCTTGATTGGTTTTTGATCTAGGAACCTCTTTGCAATCATCAGCACCTTCTTCCTCGTGGGCGTTGGTGGTTAGAGGTGTTGTTGGATCGTCGGTTAAAGGTAGGGGGTATAAATCTTAACCCTATGGTTTGATAATTGCCAAGTTTATGCAAAATATTGTGATGGCACCATCGTTGCATGCGACCAAATTAATTAAATAAATGAATGGAATTATTCCTTGAAGTCCTTTGGTTTCAGATGGCTTATGGCTGCCCATGGGATGAGCGAACCATGATTATTGTAGAATGATAGAGAGGTGGACCCAAATACCCAAGATACCTCTCTAAGGGAGACCTTGGAATTTATTTACAGGAAAATATAAAGATGACAAAAGACTCACAAGACTCACGTCCGATGTGGAACACAGACTCCAACAGTCCCCCTCAAGCTAGGCCTACCTAGCTTGGATGCATAAAGAAAAAAAGACCAAAGCAACGAAAATCAAAGCAAACAAGAAACATTGCAAACACTCCCCCTCAAGTTGGACATACCCAGCTTGATTACAAAACAAGACAAAACAAAAAAGAAATCATCCGCGATCGCAGCTTCCTGTTGAGAGGAAAATGATGGATGATGTTGTTGAAAAAAATGTGTCAAATAGGTGTCGGAAAAGCCGCATAGGCGGGCCGGTCGATGAGGCTATGGGAAAGCCGCACAGGCGGGGCCGGTTGACGGGACGTCGGAAAAGCCGCACAAGAGGGGTCGGTCGATGGAGCGTCGGGAAAGCCCCGCACAGGCAGGGTCAGTCGATGGAGCACCAGAAAAGGCGCACTGGCGGACTCGATCGATGGAGCGTCGGGAAAGCCGCACAGGCAGGGCCAGTCGATGGAGCGCCGGGAAAGCCGCACAGGCGGGGCCGGTCGACGGAGCGCCAGGAAAGCCACACAGGCGAGGCCGGTCGATGGAGCGCCAGGAAAGCCGCACAGGCGGGGCGCCGGAAGGATCTGCACAGCCTGACGACAGGTCGCAGCGGAGGAGCCTCGACAAGGGGGCGCGAGGGAGCAGTGTTGGCATGTCGGCGACAGGGGCAAGTGGTGTCGTACGGGGAGCAATCGGCGAAACGTGGCGAGGGGCTGCCTCACACTAGAGAAGAAAAAACGAAAGAACCTAGCGTTACTGGCATTAATGATGCGGAACCTGTACTTCTGCCGCCGCACGAACAAGGGGGGCCAGGCCTTGCCGTTCACGATGATGGCATCGCCAAGCAGCGAGGCGTTGGCGCATGGGGGGGTTATGCA
The DNA here is from genome assembly GCA_963277665.1 of Viscum album. Classification (NCBI taxonomy): domain Eukaryota; kingdom Viridiplantae; phylum Streptophyta; class Magnoliopsida; order Santalales; family Viscaceae; genus Viscum; species Viscum album. Next base: position 1,282,427,542 of record OY728151.1, read on the forward strand.
GGAAAGGGGGGATATGTGGGCCGTCGAGGTTGCACAGGCAGGGTTCGTCGTTGTCGAATGAGTGACGGGAAGGTCATCGGATGGAGGGAAGGTTCAACGGGAGGGGCGCTGGGGCGAGGAGGGGTCGTTGCACAGGGCCGAAGGGAGGGGAGATCGCCGCACTGTGAGAAGCCGGAGACGGGGCGCAGCGACGGAGTTGCGGTCTGGGGGCTGGTGAGAACAGATGGCACCGGCGGATCAAGAGGTGTCGGCGACAGAAGGCTTGACTGGTGGCGGATTGGGCTGTCGCTGCGGGATCTGGTAGCGACGAGCGGGAGGGCCGGCATAGCGCAGGGCGGGTCGACTCAGCGCAGGTAGTGCGGGGTTTCTCTGCAAGAGCGCTGACGATGGGAGGCGGGGATTCCGCAGGAGGAGGTCGGCGATGGAGGCGGGGATTCCGCAAGAGGAGGCCGGCGACGGAGCCCCGAAGCCGTCGCACAGGGAGCGGCCGACGCGGGAGGTGTCGATGGCTGGATCAGCTGGGAGGGACGATCGCAGGAGGAGCCGTCGCGCAGGGAGGCGTCGCCGCACGGGATGGAGTGGCCCATCGCAGGAGAAGGGCTCTGCGCGGGCGTGCCGGTGACGGGGCGCTGCAGAAGAGCTGGGCAGGTAGGGGGAAGCCCGAACGAGGGAGCCGGTAGGAGGCGGACGGCTTTGACGGACATGGAGTCGCCCCCCCCCCCCCCCCCCCGGGGAAATCCTTACGATAAAAAATAACTTAGATTGGGAGGATTAAACATGAGAGAGGGTTTTGGATCAAACCTACTCTGATACCATGTAGAATAATAAGAGAGGTGGACCCAATACCCAAGATGTCTCTTTAAGGGAGGTCTTGGAGTTTATTTATAGGGAAATATAAAGATGACAAAAGACTCACGTCCGATGTGGGACACAGACTCCAATAATTATAATTGAATTAGCAAACGACTTGAAGTATGTTTAGCATGACATGTGACTAGGGTGATTTCTTGTTATAGAATCCCTAAATTGTAACTTATTGCTTATTGATATAATTGTTAATCAAATGTGAATTAAATTGCAAGTGACGTATGAAAGAAGAATGGTAATTCGCATAATTAACCATTGAGAATTCTGATGTGATATTGTGATATTCATGTTGTATGACATGGATTGTGTTCCATGTTGTAATGCTTATATATCAGGCTCGGCCCTGACACTTGCACACTTATATGTTGTAATGCAAGATATTGAGCGGGCTCGGCCCTGACACTTGCACACTTATATGTTGTAATGCAGGATATTGAGCGGGCTCGGCCCTGGCCCATGCTGTAATGTTTATAGAGAGCGGGCTATGCCCAGTCTCATGTTGTAATGCTTATAGGGCTTTGACCCGGATGTTGTAATGCTTATAGGGCTCTGACCCGGATTGTTGCAACTATACCATGATTATATGGTTGTGATTGGCATGAACGTAAGAGATGCAAAGAGATATTCTGGTATGGCGCCGAAACTGGTTATTTTACCTTGGTTATATGGTTGTGGTTGGTATGGTCGTAAGACATGCACATAGATATTCCGACATGGCACCAAAGCAGGTTATTTTACCTTGGTTATATGGTTGTGGTTGGCATGGTCATAAAACATGCTCAGAGATATTCCGGCACGGAGCCGAAGCAAGTTATAGTGGTATTTTATTAATTGTTAAATTAATTAATACACATGGTTATCACTTTATTGCATACACTTCTTATCAGACTGGTTTTGTTTAGACATGGTGGTGTCGACCTACTGAGTTATACTCACCCTATTCGGGCCGTTGTTTGGTACCCGAGCAGATTATGTGGATGCAGGTTTGGACAAGGAAAAAGGTCATTGCTGTTGATTTCTTATTTGCTAGATGGGCTGGAGTTTGGATAAGGAAAAAGGTCCTTGTTGTTGAGTGTTTATCTGCAGATGGGCTAGAGTTTGGAGATGGGACCGATGTGGGGTTCAGGACCCGAAACTTGAGTCTTTTATTTGAGTATGCTAGTCTTTTTCTTATATTGTCCTCGCATGACATTTAGTTACATTCCAGCACGTTATTACAACATTCCTTATTTATTTATTGAATTATTCGGTTGACATTTATTGTTGTCTTCCGCTATGTCTTTACTTTGATTATTTTTGTTTTATCATGAATTGTTTCTATTGCTATAACACTTCATACAAGGGGTATAGTCTCCCCACTATTTTTCACACCCCCGCTTGCTAGTCGGCAGCCTCTGACGTACGGAGAAGCGCGTTTGAGGTCTTGTGACCAACCCTTTTCAACCACATGAGAGTGTCAAATTGGGGGACGTTACAAAGTGGTATCAGAGCATCAAGTTTTCTTTTCTTCTACTTTACTATTTGGGATAGGTAGAAAGGAGACTAGGATGTGTCGGGACATGGTAATGAGCTTGTGCATGGGAGTAGCTAACTCATGTAGGGGGGAAATCCGAGTGCCCAGGGATGAGATTGTTGTTTTGTTGTGTGCTTTTTACAGCTGATGTTATTTCACCTTTGGATGATTCACATGTTGTGTGAGTTATTCTTTTATGATGTTACTGTTTCTTGAGATTTGTACTCGTGGCCTGGCATGGCACGAGATGAGATTACATGTATCATAATAGGCACATAGGGATATATTGACATGCATTGTTCATGATAGGGGCATATCTATTTTTGCATATGATATATACTTGTCTGTAGAACTGTGACATGAGATGGTTGTTTCACTGGATAAATGAAATGAGTTTTCGTGTCATGCTAAAATACTTGTAAAGCCATGTCTAGAGAGACCAAGAGTTTGATAGTTTTTAGTTGCAGTCACCTGTTGGGGTTGACCTTGTTGCTAACCAGTTCCCTAAAGTGTGTGTTTGTCTTATAGAGCAAATATCTGCTCATCGTCTTCGACTTGAGTGTTAGGAGAGTGGGAATCAACACGCTCCTAACGCAGCTGAACCGGAGCTTCCTGTAGTTCCTGAGGAGCATATGGATGTTCAGCGTCACGTCAGCTTCCTGAGGGTCATGCGATCCATGGAAAGGGAGATTGTTCGTATCGTTCCTTCAATGTCTAAGCTGACAAGAGAGTTTCAACTGCAACATCCGCCTATGTTTATTGGGGAAGGGGGACCCCAAGCAGCCGAGTCCTAGATTGAGTCAGTTCAAACGATCTTCAAGCATCTCGAAACACCCACAAATAGGAGGGTGAAACTTGCTACGTATATGCTTTGTGGACCTGTTAAGCGTTGGTGGGATATTCTAAAGGAAGCTGGACAATAAGATGGGCTATCTTGAAAGGACTTCGAGATGAAGTTTCTACGTTATTTCTATCTCGAGACCTTGAGGGATGAAAAAGTTCGCGAGTTCATGCATCTGATGCGGGAGGGTTTGTCAGTGCTAGACTATGTTGGACGTTTTACCGACCTACAGCGCTTTGCGTCATCTTTGACAATTGATGAGATCTCCAGGGCGAGACGTTTCTAGGACGGTCTTCGCTATGAGATCAGGTCGCAGGTAAACGTTTTCCGTTTAAGCAACTTTGAAGACGTGATGAATCAGGCACTCATCGCGGAAGGGAATCTGAGGGAGGCCTCGAGCAGCGGTCAAGCTGTTCCAGCTGGGCAATCTGGGAGTTCTTCAAGTGGTAAGAAGCGTCGTTATGACAGTTTCCGCCAAAGCAGTAGTGGACAATCATCTCAAGATGCTCTCTTATTTGGTAGGAGAGCAATTCATTATGGGGACCATGTCAAGATGCTCTCTTAGAATGTTTGAATTGGTGTAGTTGTACTCATTATCGATGTCCTATGTTTGGCTATGATAAGTCATACAAACATTGGTACTGCAATTGACATGATCAAGACACGTTCTACATATGCTAGGTTTCGCCTAAACTTGATTAAGATATGTGAAAGGTTCAAAAATCAATTATACATATCTTTTGACAGGTGCTACATTATTTTATTTTATTTTTAATTCTGTTTTAATTTGTTTTAATAATGGTTTAGGGTTAGAGGATGTGTTTACTGGGCTTGCTTGTTCATCCCTGACATGTGCATCAATGTTATTATATACATGTTCAAAAGAACACTTGTTGCATCAATGCAGGGACATACCTAGTGGAAACTTCTGGACCTCGAGTGCAAGTGTTTTAGAGTCTTGAAGGTGGGAGTAATATGATTATTTATTTTCTTGTTTAGTCATGCATTTGCATGAAATGTATGCTACATTTTCGTATCGCATATTTGTGGGCATGCAAATTGTGATGAAGTTTATTCCTGTGGGGACCTGCATCTGTTTTCTGGTTGTTGTCCTGTGTAAAGACCCATGTTTGTTGCCGCATTGTGTGAGGACCTATATATATTGTTTTACAACTGTAATCACGTTCAAGGACTTGTATTATATTTTTCTGATTAATGTCTGACAAGGAATTTGGAGAAAGTTTGAAAAAAAAATGAAACAATATGTAGTCTCTTCAACCCACTTGATTTCTTTATCTTGGGGACTCAAGTATGGCCAAGTAATATCCCTTCTTGATTGAATAAACCTTAGGCATTAGCCAACGGCCTCTGGTTTACTCAAGGATGCACTTGAAAAGTGAGATGAAATCAGGATCCAAGTTGGCCCACGTAATCTAAGAAGTAAACTAGGGTAAAAGTTCTTTGGCCCACATAAAGAAAGAAAAAGAAAGAAAGAAATTAGAAACAGAAAACAATATTCTACGGAAAAGGGATCACAAAAAATTCTAAGTACCTTGCTCGGAAGCCCTCTAGTGTTCCTTAGAGTACCAATTGGTAATGTTTCAAGAACTCTCACAGGAGCAAGTTCTTTGGTGTGCCTGCATTAATTGATAAATATTTCAGCACCAAAATCTCAAAAAGAAAACACCAACAAAAAAATAGAAGTAAAATAAAATTGATACTTGATAAAATGGATTCACAGTATGATGGAACTACCATATATAGTCCACAGTTCCCATGAACTTCGAATGATAGGAAGTTGCTAAGGGCTCCCCAATTCTGTCTCTTGTTTGATCAGATCCCTACATAATTTAGAACAAATCAAATTAATCAAGGAAAAAATAGGCATATAAATTCAATAACAGAAAACAAATTTAGAATCTAACTATCATAAGAACAATTTTGTGTAGAGACCATCATGTATGTGTGGACCTGTTCATGATCATCAGGTGTGCGCATTCTCAGCTTGCGATGTTGTCCATGATCTTGGACAGAGGATCGAAAATTTGTTACATAATTATATATTCACAAGCAGCGGACTCCATTTGAATCCCCGGCCGAGATACAAACATCAATCATAATCAAGACATCAAACAATAATCCTCAATCGCTAGACAATAGACCCGTCATGTACTCTCGATGAGAGGTCAAAGATCTATCATTATAATTGTCCTATCATTCCCCCTAAATGTTGGGGTTACACCAGGGCAATATCCATTGGGAGTGGTTGCAATATCCATGAGAGAGAGCTTTACCATCCAGAGGGGGGCCTCGTGTGGCATCTCCGTTTTTCTCTCTTGCCGCTAGGGTTTCACCTGTGCGGCGGATCAGAGGGGGGAGCTCGATATATGGCCTCTCTTCAGTGACGACTCCCCCCTTCCCACCTTCTTCCCTCTCAACTCATTCTGCTTTTGGATCCTCTGATTAACAAGAACAGACTACTTGTTCGTGGAGCGGGTTCTGGTTCAGTGGGTGTTACCCCACATTACCCACGCCCCCCCATTCTGCACACTTACCAGCGTAGGGGTAAAATGGGGAAAGAGGCATCTGTTAGTGGGGGGGGGACCAGCTGTTAGTTTGGCCGGTATTTAGTGGGAGAGCTGGGGATTTGCAAGGCAGTTAGAACCTTTGGGCATTCTGTTGGAACAGAATGGGCGGGAGTTAGTGGTCTGACTCCCGAAACAGCGCATAGCAGCAACAGGCGGACCTGGAGGAGGCCTCTCCATCTTCATCCTGTTGTAATTCTTCTTCATCTCCATTGTTATAATACAAGAAGCCGGTAATATCAATCTGAATTCGCCCCTCTGTTTCCTATAATTCTCTATCCCCGAACACACACACACCAAAACCGTAACAGTTTTGGCGACTCCGCTGGGGATTCATCGATATGAAGAGCTGATCAGAGGGAGGAGTCGTCGACGCAACTACACATCTGTTCTGAAAAGTCTGCAACGAGTTGTATACAAACTCGAATGGAGCACTGAGTAACTTCGATCGAATCATCTATGGAGAGTGTAAGGGTTGCCATGACTTCTATACAAGAAAATGTGGAGAAAATGATGAGCAGGCAGCGTGAAACCTTGCTAGTAGCTCGGAATGAGGCGCAACAGACAGAGGAACGTGTGATGCTACGAGTTCGGAATCTGGAAGAGCAAACTATGGAAAAACTGAGAGGAATGGAATCGCAAATTGGACGCAATTCAGACGCTGGAAAACAGAGTGAAAGCGCAATGAACCGGGAAAATAGCAGAGAGTACAACGAGTGCCTGGGTAAATTTCCAGTTACAGAGGCAGCCGAACATTTGGAGGAGCTGCGCAGTGTCTCACGAGCGCCTGGGTAAATTTCCAATGGCGCTCCCATATTTGCTCGCACGAGAGCTGATCCTACCGCATCATTAGGAGCGGAGGAAGTCCGGCAGTGCAACGTACCTCATCCCACGCCAGAAGATCCAGCAGCGCGCCTCCTTTGAGCAACGAGGAGGCAGCGGCAGGTTAGACCAAATGATAGATAAAAACAAAAGGCTACTTGTATATTGCAGAAGCAATCAAAATTACATGAATGGAGGAAGAGGAGGGATGGAAGAAGAAGTAGACACTCGAGAGGCGTTGTAGCGCCCTCGCCCAAGCTGAAAGCCGATCAAAGCCTCACTGCTGATTTCCCAGCAATATTCCCCTCCCCTTATCTCTCATTCGCTCCCCCTTTTATAACAACCTTACTCCCCCCACTTGTGGCCCCCTAACAAATTCTCCCCCCAAGAAAGAGTATACTGCCCCTGGCAGTTCAGACCACTTGCATACAGCCCCATCACCAAAGTACCTAACAGGCTCCCTCAAGCGGCGGCGGCCATATGCTTAAGTCTTCCTGTTAGGAATCCAGCTAACAGCAGATCACACAGAACTTAAGAAGAGAAGAAAACAATCGATCTGTAAATTTCTATTCTGCACAGCAATAGTCGTGATTTACAATAGAGGTAGGGAGAACAGAATTACAGTAGGAAGAACCAGGAGAGACCACCTCCTTGAGCTCCTTCCTTGCTGCGGCAGGTAAAAGGTTCTGGAGACAACCCACCTCTCCACGGTAACGACTTCAAACAGGGCTTCTTTTTCGAGTAAAATGCAGCGATCCCCAACCAACAACTATATATGTATGTAACAACCCCCAACCTACTACCAACAGCCCCCACCTACTATCTACAGATTAGTACAGTACTGCCGCTGGCAGTAATTACTCATTCTTCCCTCACACGGACGACTACTGCTCACATTCCTAACACTTCCTCCCTCTTGAAAAACCACATTGTCCTCAAGGTGAAAAACTGGATAAATATCTGAATGTTGGCATAGAGAGACCAATCTCATCTCTCCATCTTCAAAACAGAAACAAATTGCCCCACCAAAAGTGGTTGTTTTTGAAGGATAGATAATTCCATACCATATTCGGCTCCTATATTTCCAAACTTTCTTCAGATCAACAGCACAACTCCCATATGAAATAAAGGCGCAGCAAATAGATTCACATGGCTCTGATGCTACAGCTGCATTAAGACATTCCACCTCTGATATAGAAATTTGCCCATTTGAACCAGCTATAGTAGCAATATCATCAAGAGAGAGCCCACCACCCTCAGCAGAAGATCTCTGATAGCCGAAAACTTCTAAGGAGTCCCCTCCAGCATCGCCAATGAATTGGAGTTGTTTCCCATTGAAAAAACTAATTAAAGGGGGGGTGTTGGGCCATCCGTTGAACATGAAGGACTCCATAATTTGCTCTGTAACCTTAGGTGATCTTTAACGAGCATTAAAAACATAATTGCGTACTCTACCAAAGCAACAGAAAACTGTGTAGCATTCTCTGTTTCTGCCTTAGTAAGTTTAGGTGACAAACCCTCAGCTGCAACACCAGCAGTTGCTGCAGCAATAACTTTAGTCTGCGATTCTCCACAAGAAAAACCCAACAAACCAGTAGCCGCCTCTTGAATATGGGCAATGATTGCTCATGTCTCGTTCGCAGATCTCCATTGCCAGATCCACCCACAATAGATAACCATTCTGCATAATGAATTGTAGCTTCAATATCCTTTCATCCATCCCTTTAGCGCATGGAGTGCTCCAACATAATAATGAGAAAACTGTGTACAACATCTTCTATATCCCCCAAGCATGACGGGCAAGAAACTTTGCATGCATAGATCTCATAATTAGAAGTGAGAAGCTCTAAAATCCCTTCAGGCTACTCCTCTTTTTTCGTAAGACAGTTTCTATTCTCTGGATGGTTGCAAGCCACAAACAGATTATCCTGTATTGCTCGCCTTTGAAAAGCCCTGAAAGCAGTTTGGCTGTATCACCAGCCTATGAACCTTATGAACAACAACTTTAATAGCACTTTCCCAATTCTTGAGTTCTTCAGTCACAGTGAAGAGAGTAACAGTACATCCTTCTCTCCCAGAATCACTATGGTCCAATTCAATCATTGAAAATGGAGGACTCAAGCTCTTGTCTCTCATATTAATCTGAAAATGCAAAGCAGATATGAATATTCTCTTCTTCGATACATTTATTAAGTCGCCATATGTTCTAACTTTGTTCAGCAGTAGGGAGATTTCCATGATAAGTATAGCAGTTGTGCAAGGAAAACCACATTCTTCTTTAATGGCAGCAGGTGCTTCAAAAGGCGTCTTTCCTGTTATTTTATGAGCTTCTCCGTCATCCCATCACTTGTCATACTAGGACAGAAAAACCTTTAAAACATCACCAACAATGTCATCTGCTGAATCCGTCTCTTCAAACTCCTTGTCACAACAATGTCATCTGCTGAATCCGTCTCTTCAAAGTCCTTGTCACAACACTCAACATCTGAACAAGTACTTTCAATCAACACTTGCCCAGTAACCAAATAATGCCAACCACCCTTTCCAGCCACTTCATCATCGTCTTGAAGTATTAAAGGTTGTGATGAAATGTTAAGGTTAGCATGAGTAGAATTTTTGTATTAAGATACAAAATATGCTTATGAAGCACAAAACAAGTTTTGCGCGTTGGATGACCCATGAAGTATACCACATAGATTGTCATACACTATGTCTTTGGTATACTAGGGGGCATTCTTCATATTTGGATTTCCCCATAACAAAGGCTAGCGAGATAACTAGCTTGAGAACCTTCATATTTCGATAACTTTCATACACAAGTCTTGAGGCTTACTTAATCAGGGGCGGTTAGGTATATTGTTGATCATGTCATCGGTTGGAGCTTAAACAAGATAGGATTTGTCCTCTCCTATGACGAGTATGGCATTTGATCCCTCAATTGAGATAGATTAAGAAAGCGGGCAGCCAGACCTAGATAAGACATATGATGTGCATATCTATTTAGGCGAGGGGCATGTGATGTACTCATCCATCAGATGAATGACATGTTACGTATTCATTGACCTGGTCAATCTATACTCGGAGAATCAAAAACATATGAGTAGCTATACAAGATTGCCATACTATGTGTCTCGTGGTTACTTAATGTCTTGGACAAAAGGATCATATGAAAATGCTTACTTATATATGATACAGCTGATAAACATCAGTATAGAGATACGTGTGTGTAATGCAGATCATGTCAAATCCTTTTGTACCTTCAGTAGCACTGATGTTTTGCTAAATGTCGTTCTTTGTTTGCATTTATGAATTTAGGAATTCGTGTTTGTTGTCAACGCTACAAAGGCCTGTGGGGTCACTTTTTGTGATTGACTAAATGGAGATTGAGTTTTACAATACTTCGAAAGCTCCTCAGTATTGCATATGATGTAATCCACGGTAAATAAGACAGAGGGACATAGGCATGCAGACATGGCAGAGGGTGCGGCCTGGCCTGGGTGAGATGCTTTAGGCAAAGGCGTGTGGCCTGGGCTTTGTGAGCAGTGCTTGGCCTGGTCAGGGCGCCCGACCTAGGTGAGATACCTTAGGCAAGGGAGTGCGCCCAATTGGCCTAGGCGAGATGCCTCGCTAGGGGCATGGCCTAGCTTGATCGCGCGAAATAGAGAGAGAAATAAAAGATTCAAACCAAAGGAATAATGAGGACAGGAGATCTCATCAAACATAATGAATCTAGACACATCTACATACTAGATACATAATTACTCTACACAAACAAGCTTTAAACTCGATTAAATGGGGTCGCTTACATGGATCAAACGCTGTCAATTAGCTTTAATGAAGATTATATTTTCATTGAAACCATTTTGAACAAGATAATCTTGAATGATTTGCTTAAGGGTCCGTTTAGGTCTACCTCTACTTCTTTTAATAAGTAAAATTGTCATTAAATTTAGGTCTTCTTATAACATATCCAAACCATTTTAATCTATTCTCAGATGTCTTCTCATTCATTTAGATCTATCTCTACTTCTTTTGATAAGTGAATTTATCATTAAGTTTACCTTATTAACAAGTGCATCCCTAGGACTTCTTATAACATGTCCAAACCATCTTAATCTGCTTTCAGTCATCTTTTCGTCAATCGGAGTCACTTCAATTTTCTCTCAAACACATTCATTTCTAATTTTATCCATCTTAGTATGTCCACGTGTACATCTAAACATTTTATTTCTACTACCCATATTTTATGTTCAAGGTGCCCCTTCAAAATCCAACGCTCACTAACATATTGATTCAAGATATCTAATAAAAAACCGGCAGCTTTTTTAAATATAGCATCTACTTGGAAAAAAAACATCAGATTTAGCATATAGATTCAAGATATCTAATAAAAAACCAGCATTTTTTTTAAATATAGCATCTACTTGAAAAATAAAAACCATCAGATTTTTTCAGATAAACTTCACGGAAATAAATTTAGTTGATGTTATTATTAAAAGGACTTCAAGGCCACTTACTGGAACTCCAACGTATGCACTAGAGATCTTTAAATGATGCTGAACAAGAGTGTTTCTCTCACTTCCAGTAGCAAGCTTTATTTCTTCATCACTCCATCTAAAAGTCACAGGCCTGGGTGAGGCCGCCCAAGATCTGCACCCAACATACGAAGGGCAGCGTATCAGAATTTTTCCAGAGTCGGGACATCAGTATTCAGACCCCAAAAAATCATTCAAGGGGGCAATAAAATAAAGTTGAGGTAATACAAGTACCACGGAACTAGCATAACCATCTCTATTAAAAAAGATACAAGTTCTAAATAACGTTTCTGGGCACTTTCGATTAGCTCATACTAAGGAATCAGATAAAACAAAACCATTCCAAAAAAGATACAACGCCCTTCTTGTCTGTGTTAATTTTCTCATATAACAAAAAATACGTAAGAAAATATGCTTGATCCTACAAAATGAAAAGAAAATTTTGAAAAATGAAAATGAGCCAAATTTTGAAAACGAAAAAAAGGCATTTTCACTCTTTTCCAATCAATTTCTCAATGAAAAGTGTTTTGAGTATTTAGATATTTAAGATATGGGGTTTGATTTTAACCAGGTCAATCTTATCTTATCTGTTTTGACATTCAACCCCCCCCCCCCCCGCTATCCCAGGCTTCTATATTTTATCTACATCTAAAAATAGAGCAACCCCTACAAACTTGCTTTATTAAAGTACATATAAACAATAAATTATAACACATACCCGATACTTGTCACACATCCTTCAACATCAATATAAATTCGATGTTTTGTTTTTATCTATACAAATGTCACCTCTCCATCAATATCAACATGGTCACTACTCGACCCATCCAAAAATACATCATTTATATCAAACAAATAAATCTATCCTTAACAAGAGGTTATATGAAACTGCTTAATCAATTACCTACCACTCAAAAGGATTTGAAACACGACAGCATTCATTATATATAGAAAGAAACTATCAACCTTAAAAACACCAGTTATGGCATTCTGAAAATCTATATTATACCATTGCTTGTCGTCTCTGAGCTTATATTTTCAAGCCTTGCAAAACCTTTTCACAAGACATTCCTTGTTACAATATAAGCATATGATCTTTACTTTTACCTCCAACCGGCATAAGTGATTATCAATGAAGCGAACAAAAAACTTTTCAAGTTTATTAAATGAATTGTTTTTTAGAATTTATAACTTTGGTAAATAAATTTCCTATTTTGAACCGGATCTCATTTCTAAGTGTTTGAAAATGTTGAAATCCATCTGAGAATGATTGAAATTTGAATATTTTATTAGCTGAAATTTTTTAAAATATGTTCTATGATTTAATTAATATATTGTGTTTTGTGTACAAAGAAATATGTATGTGATGAAGATTTTATCAGATTGCCAATTTCTGAAATGGTTCACATGGAAATATAATTCAGCACAAGCACGAATATTTTCCGAAATGGGATATGATGTTATGTTTTATTCCATACAAAAGTCTATCTATAATATCATGTTATATATGTATGTTTTGATAATGGTATAATGTCATGATGATTATAATAATAAAGGTCATAAAGTTACAATAATTACAATACACACACACACACAAATAGTGAGTGAGGGGAAGGAAAATTTGGACACCCTCGCTCCCATCCTTTTATCTGTCATTTTTCATCATTATTCTCAATATAAGGTAAGGGTCCCTGTTTTCTCTTCTTAATCACTTGTTCTTCTTGAGTATTCCGAAAATTCTAGCAGAGATTTATGGGTTTTGGGGGTTTGAAAACCCTAAATTCGAGGAGGCCAAAGGGAGCTCAATTTGGTCCATTCTCCTTAGGATTTTAGGACATCCTACGTTTGATTTCGCCCTTCAAAAGGCAAGGAACCTATGACTTCTCATATCAATGGATTCAACATGATATTAGGATGAGATTTTGGGGCATTCCAGAGGAGAATGATGTTCTCTGCGAAATTCTGGGTTTGGGGGTTTATTTGATTTTCATGGTTAATTGACGAAATCATCCCGGTGCTAAATTAAATTGGTAGGATGTATTGATTTTTTCTTTTTAAAAGGGAATTCCCCTGTGTGGCCTTTTCGAACCCTCCACACATAAAAACCCCCCTCCCCCACGAAGAGGTCACTCCCCTGAGGTAGCGCCCCAGCCGGGGAAGGAGCCGTTGCCAGCCGAGATGGCAGAGCGTCCCGGAGGGTGACGGCCCGACAGCGATGGTCCGTCAAGCGATCCATCAGCGATTGGGTCGCGCCTCATTTTGCCCGCCCAGAAGAGACCGGGCGACCCGGCAAGGCGGGTGGATCCCGGGGGAGAGGCTCGCCCCGAAAGCAGACTCCCAGGATTCGAACCCTGAACCTCCCAAAGAACGGCGTGGATGTGTCACTCTCCTTCACCACCGCACCACCACCGAAGTGGCTAGTAGGATGTATTGATATTTGTTGATGAAATCAGCATGATTAATTAGGATTCATGGTTTTGTATGTAATAAGAAATTAATGATACGAAGGAATTGAGTATTTGAATAGTGGAATAGTATTTTGGAAATGTGTGCATCTTAAATCATTGAAGTTGAATGATAATTGAAATAGGAATGGCTTATATGGTTTAGACCTTTAATTAATTGTTTAATTATATGAATAGTTAGTGGTGGAATAAATAACTATGCTTTATCAAAGTTAAATGACTTGATAAGCATTACAAAAGGATTTTTAAGTGATTGAACATGAGGCTACAGAAATTTGAAGCTCGATAGTAAATGGAATGTGTGATGATTCATTGAAGGGAATCAGGGTGAAGCTTTCAGTGCAGGGTTACTTTCTCAGAGATGAAAGATCTTTTTCCTGGCTTTTCCCATCCACCAAGCGGACAGCAGACCTGAGACATCTACCAGCCCAGCTTTGCGGGTATTCAAACCACTAGTCCAAGCAGTAGTGCTTTCTTGGTCCAAGATTGCTAGACTCGAATAGAACATGGCTGGAAAAAGTCATTTCTTCATGTGCTAGCCCCGCTGAAATTCAGCTCTTACTCATACCCCATGTTTTCAGTAACAAGAAGTTGTGCATCATGCCTGATCAGATCTTTTCTTCTGATTTCTTATACAATCTTTGACCAGAGCAAGGAAAAGCACAGGATTACAGCCACTGAGGTTTTCAAATTGTTAAGCAAGGAACTCAGCAACAGAAAAGCCAATAACTCATCTTCAAACAAGATTTTCATGGCGAGTCAACTGATTAACAAGGTCTTGAAACTCACTCAAACGCTTAGCTGCAAATTTTCTTTCTCCTAGATTTAAGCCCACCAACTTTCTGATAGCAAATGTCATATACTGCATCATCTTCTGATAGAAACCAAGTCTGTGTGTGGTGAGTAATAAGGGGTAAAAGGGTACTTTTAGGGTAAGTTTGTTAGTTTGTTAGGGGAGAAGGTTCTGAACCCGCATGTGGGGTTGGGGGATTGTTATATAAGCCGGGGGTTGAGTAAGCGGGGAAGGATGGAATATATGTTGTTAGGCAGTTAAGGCAGTTCGGCCATCAGCTTGGGAATCGGTCATTGCAGCTTGGGCAGGAGTGCAAGTGCCTCCTGATTTATCCTCCTCCTTCCTCCTCCTTCCTCATTAATAGCATACAAATTGTATGTTCTCGTCTACTACTGGCTTGAATACCTAACATTTGGTCTGACCTGCCGCTGCGCGCCTTACCGAGACTCCATCAGAGGTGACGCGCGTTGTCGGCTACCATTCAGAGGAGACGCGCACGGTTCACACACTGTGGGGTGAAGCACACGCACAATACAAATTTACTTCAAACCATACGTAGCATGCTTTGCCAATTTTCGTTCAGAACCACTGCATTTTGCCAGACATCGTTTGGTTGTGGCGCGTTTTTGCCGAACTTGCTCAGACGACACTCGCCTGGCCAAGATTCGTTGGACCAAATCATTCGTTGTCAGCTCGGGTCAGGAAGAGTCGTGCTCGACTGGACGTGCACAGTGGTGAATCTTCTCAAGCACGCATTTCAGCATCACAATCCCGCACAGTTCCTCATCTTCCGACTACCACGCACCACCAAGATACCTCCACACCACCGGCAAGTTCATTGAAGGGCTGACGGGGGTGATGGAGACTCACAAGCAAAATCGTTAGGACGACGTCGACCAACGGCTAGGGCAACTTTAAGCCGTACTGAAAACCTGGGGACACAAGCAGGATGCCTTCTCACAGGTCTAGGCGCAAGACATTGTTTAATTCACCAAGATTGTCTCCGGATTGGTCCGTCGCATGGACAAGGCCCCTCAACCGGACAAGGCGCATCCATTTCTGGTAACGAAGGTCTCTTCCTCGCGCGTGTAGCAGTCGGACAAACCCCCTGTGCTCGACCTGGACGTTGTAGTTGCACTCACTTTCCACACTGGCTTAGGGCAGCAAACTCCTACTCGGCGGGAGGAGATCCCAATTTTCGCTGGCACGGATCCAAGGAGTTGAATCGTGCGCGCTGAGATGTATTTTTGTATTCACCGTACCACCGAAACTGACAAAATCACCCTGGCTCAGTTAAGTATGAAGGGCATCGCTATTTATTGATTTACAATTATGATCGAGGTGCACCCAATTTTAACGCAGGCAATGTTCAGAGAGGAGTTGATCGAACGTTTCAGCGACTTGGAAATTCAGAACCCCTACGAAGAGCTTGCATCCCTCCAGCAGTAGAGATCAGTCTAGGACTATATTGAGCAGTTTGAGTATCTGGCATCCTTGTTACCTTACGAACCTGAGCCGAATATTTTCGTTATTTCCTGCATGGCCTGGGCGACGACATTCAAAGTTGGGTTTACATTCACGACCCACCGACCCGATTGCAAGTCATGCGCTTAGCTCAAAATGTGAAGCTCGCTATCACAGGAGGTGAGAGTTCTCAATTCCATGGCAGAGGGTCCCGCAAATTCACCAAGGTCCACAAGTATGAACCATGGCATCCTCCAATCCGCTCAAGGACCGCACCAACCAGATAGGGTTTTTCTCAAACCGGTCAAACACGGAGAGGTCGCCGGGAATGGAGTTTGCCGCAAGCCTCCTACTCGCACCACCCCTGACGAATGAGGTGTTCGACACTTGACCACCCAAGTGTTCGACACTTCACCAGTGCAGTTAGCTCTACGGGCCCATGCAAAGGTGTCAGTCCCTCCTAGCCACTCAGGAATGGTCTCCAACAACATATTTCAAACAGCATAGGCAGAGAAAGGAAATGCATAAACAAGCAGGCAATTGAGTGATGACTTCATTTTCAGTCCATCTAATCACCGTCAAGAGGACCCACAAACCTAACCTATAGGCAAGAATATCTTCTTTCCCCCAGTTGTCGCTGAAATCCTGCTTTGGGGGGCATCTGATAATGCGGAGATCCTCCAGCCCTGATGGGTTACAAAGCTGGCTAGATGGTACTTGCTAGTGGTCTGGTGGTTGGCCCATTTTCAAGGCCCTTGATGGCTGCAGAAATTACAAAACAGATCCCCAAGTGCTGGAATTTCATGCCCGATCTAAAGCTGTGAGCGTCCCCAACCCCTCCCTATTTTCTTTAACTGCACCAACTTTCCACAACCAAGGAAGACACAGAATCCGACGTTAAATATGATCAGATTAGCATCTCATTCATACTATTACCAATCACAATGTGGCATTTATATTATTTTATCTGATGTACTTATCACTAAAAAACAACTATTCTTATTAGGCAAAGCGCAATACACCGCCTGTACCTAAGAATTTTCCTACACATTAGGCAGAGACAGCCAACCGAGACAAACAGGAATCCAACAATGAGAGAAAGAAATTTGATTATTTTCAAGATTACAAGTAACTTCAAGCAAGTTCTAATACATTAGAATTCTCTTCCATGATACCGGCATGCTAGAAGTACAAGAAACATGATATGAAAATAATTAAAAAAAAAATCAGCAACACCTAACAGAATGTTTATTATGATATCTGAAGGCCCTGCGACAAAATGACTTCTGATCCTGCCCAGAGATCTCACTGCGATCATGTAGTCGAATGTCCAACTGCAGTCGAATTCGAATAAGTACAGGATTCAATCAAAATTCATCACCTGGAAAAGTATATAAATACAAGCAAGTCACAATTTGAAAGGACAATAACTTACCTCAGAAGAAGACAAAAACTGATACATTGCACTCTGTTTATAAGATTTAGCAAAGTTATATGATGAAACAAAGAATAATTCTACATGTCATAGTGTATATGTTGTTTGAATATCCAAATTGTCAGCGTCATCAACCTGTGGTAAGCTGTTCAGATCCCCTGCAATAACAACAGGAATGCCCCCCCAATTCTGTGATAGTTCATGGGCCTTCTGCAGAAACAGCCGAACCTAAAGTATTGAATGCATAGCACTGTCAAAACTCATGACAAGAGTTAGTGAAGTGAAAAATATTTACCATAATTGTTATTTACTTGGAAGGTAGAGAAACATACATGGCCAAGCCAACTATTCTAAGGGCGAAGGAGATGAGGCACACTATAGCACAACTCCAAGCTCAAATAAATATTTGTGTAAATTAAAGAACAAATTACGATAACAATCCGCTTCAGGTTGACACCGATGATCGCCGCCCAGAAATAGCATGAATTTTTTAAAAGATAAAGAAAAATAAACACCAAAGCCGGGCTTCAAAAATGGTTTTTAGGAATAATGTAGAATATACATAGCTACAACTACAACCTCATTTAATTGTAAGAGGATCCAGTGTGGGCCGGAGCGACCACTGATAAATTCTTCACCATAAAACTGCCTGATGCATTTGACTAGGCCTTGAAAAATGATGCAAAAAAACAATACTCCGGAAAAATGGGAGCTGCTCTGGATGAGGTGATGCTATGCTACACTACAATCATGCATGCAAACATGACAATTTCCCAGCTGCCCATGCTTCAAAAAAGCTATGTTGCCACTTTCTTACCTCACCCCCATGCTCTCAGAAAAGGAGCTCAAGCAGCATCACATTGTTGGTCTCATTAGCAATGATGACTTTAGTAAACAGAATCTCAATACCTGTCCTAGTTTGATGTCCCCGCGTTTTGGGTTGTAAAGAACATGTATATTTCCAACCAGCAAGCAACGGCCAGATGAATCCCTACACAGGCATCCATTGTTAAGTAATTCATCACACGTGCATACTGAAGAGTAAGACAACACGTAACTGTGATCTTTGAGGATTTACTTTCAAACTAGACAATCTTCTCATCTGCAGGGTCCAACAGGAGAGAAAGATTTCAATTAACAAAAAGAACATTTCAAATACTTGATGTTGCAGAATCAAGCAACAAGTTCCACAAAAAGTCTAAAAGAAACCAAACATGGCTATATGTATGTGACAAATAAAAACACTAAACATAAGCACATGCATATTAACCAAGCAATTGGGGGTTTAAAGCCCTTAGTTCGGCCAAGCCAGTGGTGTAAAAACAGCACAACAACACAAAATATGCCGGTCAAACTGAGTCGGCAAAGACATCCACGGAAGCGGCCACAGAGAAAATCAAGCCAAGCTCAGGCCAGTGAAGGGAAGCCCAAATAGATAAGTGTCCCAGTCAAAGCCAGGCTGATTCAGAGAAGCCTGAAATCAGGCCAACTCAGCTCAAACACATCGGGCCACAGGCAGAGAACATGAAGCCTACTTCAGTTGATCTGCAAATGCACAACCAATGTAGCCAGGGCTGGCCCGGAAAATGTAGCTGCCCAAGACCAACCTTAAAAATGTTGCCCTTTTGCATAGTAAAATACATATTAAGCAAAAAAAAAACTAAAATTACAAAATAAAATTTTATTATAATCATTATATAAAAAACTAACCCGATTATGGTCCTTTATAGTTAGCACGACCCAGTTCAAAGGAAAACATTTCTTGCATTTGTTAAGCAAATTCTTCAATCAAATTATCATAATTAAAATTATCCAAAAAATCATTTTCAATTAAGATCATAGCCAATCCACATAATCTCTCTTGTGACATGGTAGTCTGAAGATAAGTTTTGATCAATTTCAACTTCAAAAAGCTTCTCTCCGCTAGCCAGCAAAATTTGATATGTCACCCATGTCATTTGAAACCCCTCATCTTTCCAATAAGGCTCAATAAAATCAAGGATGTCGATCCATTTCATCAATTCACATGACAATATCATCTTCAAATGTCTGAGTTCTCGGAACAACTCCTCACCATAAATATCACCATGTTCGTTGTGTTTCAAAAAACTTTAAAATTCAATGCAATGTTCCTTCAATTGTCCTTCGAAAATATTTCTAAGATTTATCTTCAACAAAAATCCAAAGGATTCTCTTAGCCGTTCAAATTGCATAAAACGTTCCCTCAAAGACATAATAGCATTATCTTCCACATCTTCATCAAATCACTTCTCCCTACAAACAACTTAACTTTCTTCAAATGCAGGATCAATACCAACTTCAAGTGCAAGTTCCTTCAATCCATTCATTAAATCATCAAATCTCTCTACTCAAGATTTTCAAAGAACAAGATCAATTCTTTTATTTTTGTACTTTCATTTTCAATATCCATCTCTTCCCTATGAAAAATTTTACTAACTTGGTTGACTTTATCTAAGATTGCGTACTAAATGCATAAACTAATTAAGAATTTAAAATTCTCCAATGCATTGCAATACAATCCTTTAGCATCCAACATCACAACATCATCATGCTTGGAAAGATTGTCAACTTCAACCAATGCATTTAACTCAGACATTTGTCTTCTTATAGCTCTAACACTTTCAACATGACTTTCCCAAAGAGTTAACGATAATGGTTTTGGTGTCAAACCTTTCACATAGGTTCTTGAAACATCTCATCGGTGTGGCGAACTTGAAAATAATGTATAAATATTTTGCACATATGAAAAAAAATAGCCTTCATACTAATTTTTCCATGTCACATATAGCAGGATTTAAACTCTGACATCCCCATGGTGTATAAAATGCTTGAGAATTTACATCAAGTAGTCTTTTTTGGACACCTTGATGTTTGTCTTTCATGTTGAAGTCATTGTCATGACTTTGCTCTCCTATATCATCAATGTTGAGTTTAAGATCAACCAACGCATCTTCAAGTGACTTGAAAATCCCAATACCTGATGTGTTATCCACAATAATGAATCCAAGAAAAAACTCCTTCACCTTGAGTTCAATTTCATCATCAACATTCACACATCTTATAATAATTGACATTTGTTCTTTATGAATTAGATCAAGAGTACAATCAAGGATAATCGAAAAAAAATTACTCATGATCTTCTCCAAGATTTTTTCTTTAATCGCATCATCAATAAAATTAGCAATTCATTCTAAATTTTATGGGTAAGATAATATCTTTGAACCTCTTTATCAACCACACGAGGAAGATGATCAGGGATAACTAGATCGAATTCAGCAACAAATTCAATAACTTTACAAAAAAGACCATTATACTTCTCATAAATTTTTTCATGTATTCCCCAAAATGGTAGGTTATTTTATGCAAGTACCTTCACAACTCTAATTATCTAAATGAGTATATCTTCCAACAAACTCTTTCCTTTTCAATTAGACATTCAACGCTTTTGTCAATTGTTAGCGTTTTTTCTCTATTTTTTAAGTTCATCAATCTCACAACATTAATGATGTGTTAAAAAAAATTCATGCTCTCTAAACTTTGTTGGAAGGTTGTGTCAATCATTAGTTCCTCCTCGGTCAAAGCACTTGTCATTGGTTTGGGCTTAAATAATTTACAACAAAAAAACAAAAGGCCTTGTCAAACTCATTAGAATAAACAAGCCACTTTCTTTCATTCTTCCCACCATTAAGAAGTTGAAAAAAATAAAGATTAAATGTAAAGTGTCTCTCATGATTAACTTCCTTAAGAAATGCATCATTTTCTTTTAAGATCTTGATCGGACCACATTGAACTAACAAAGTTCTCTTGACATCATTAATAATTCCCCACAAATCTGGATCATAATTCACATTCACATGTTCTTCAAAGCCAAACATACCTTGATCCCTGTAGGAGTGAAAATAAGAGAGACCGAACCCCCAAGATGTTTCTCCAAAGGAGCCCTTGGGGTGTATTTATAACAAATAAGAAAGACCACACCGGACCTCAAGTCCGATGTGGGATGCAGACTCCAACACTCCCCCTCAAGCTAGGTGTACCTAGCTTGGACACATAATGAAAAGAAAACAATAAAAACAGAGACCAACACTCCCCCGCAAGCTGGACATACCCAGCTTGATGACAAAACAAGATGAAATAAAAAATTAAGCTGCTGCTGCTCCCCCTCACGATCGAAGTTCCTGCGCAGGAGATGGATGGATGATGTCGCGAACGCAGCAGAATAACCACTCAGGCCGGCCGGTTGACGGAACGCCAGGAATGCCGCACTAGTGGGGCCGGACGATGAAACGCCGGGAAATCCAAACTAGCACCGGGAAAACCGCATTTGCGGGGCCGGCGACGGGAGGCGGGGAGTCCGCGGAAGTGTTGCGGGATCTGGCGGCGCCAACGGGCCCAAATCCGAGGTGGTCGAGCTGCTGCGCTAGCAAATGGACGTGCCGGCGGAAAGAGATGCGGCTGCCGGGAGGTGCCGGGAGATGCCGGCGAGGCGGGGATGGCGCAGGAGGAGGCCGACGAGGGTGCAGGAGGCCGGGAGACGGCGCTGGAAGTTGGAGGAGGCCACCTGCGTGGAGCGGCAGGCACGGGTGGAGGCCGGTTGCTGGCCGGAACAGTCCGGATCTGCCCGGAACAGTCCGGATCTGCCCGGATCTGCCCGGAACAGTCCGGATCTGCCCGGAACAGTCCGGATATCGCCGGAACTGGCCGGAAATCTCTGGATCAGGCCGGAGCCGGCCGGAGTAGCCTGGATCTGGCCGGAAATCATCGGATCCGGCCGGATTCGGCCCGAGCTGTCCGGATCTGGCCGCCGGAGAGCAGCAGGCGAGGTCGCCGGGAGGGGAGCGGGACGGGAGAGGCCGGCGGAGAGGGGTCGCCGGACTGGAGGGAGATCCGCCGGGAGCCGCGGGAGGAGGGCTGCCGGAGGAGGAGCCGGCGCGGGATGAAGCGGGAGGCGCCGGGAGGCGCTGGAGCAGCGGGAGGCGCCGGAGGCGCTGGAGCAGCGGGAGGCAGCGAGAGCAGCGGGAGTCGCGCCGAGAGCGACGGGATTCGCGCGCAGGAGGAGCGGGCCGCGCGCAGAGAGGGAGACGGCGTCAGGACCGGGCCGTCGCGCGCAGGAAGGGCGGGCCGACGGGATGCGCAGAGGAGCAGCGGGAGGAGCCGGGAGCCGCGTCGCGCCGGGGAGCCGCGTCGCGCCGGGGAGCCGCGCAGGGAGGAGTGCGCCGGGAGGGAGGGCCTGCCGGGGAGCCGCGCAGGGCAGAGGCGGGACACGAGGCGTGGGGCAGAGGCTGAGGGGCGGCGGCGGTAACCCTACGGGGCCTTGAGGCCGCCGCCCCCCGGACGGGAAACCCTAAAGGGGAAAAAAAAAACAGGGAGGGAGGGATTGGGGGTTCAAAAAACCTCCTCTGATACCATGTAGGAGTGAAAATAAGAGAGACCGAACCCCCAAGATGTTTCTCCAAAGGAGCCCTTGGGGTGTATTTATAACAAATAAGAAAGACCACACCGGACCTCAAGTCCGATGTGGGATGCAGACTCCAACAATCCCCAAGATTATGAATCATAGGAATAACATTTCTATTATCCTTCTCTTAAAAGTTTTCATTTGTTGCACATTTTGCATGTATTTCCGCGTATTCTTCATTTATTATATCGACATTTTAAATCACTGGTTTCACTGTAGATTGTTCGTTCAGTCTAGAAACATTGTCACACAAAGATTGCTCATTAAATTGACTTGATAAACTCGCGTTTTCATTTCTTGTAGCAAATAGCATAGAAATTGAACCTCTTGGTGGTGTTTTGAGGCTTTACACCTTTAAAGTAATGAAGATACTTAGCCTCGATATTGTGTTTCTCATAGAGAGGCTAGGAAAGTGGTTGGTAAGGCTAATTCTCAAGTTTTTTAGGAGTTGTATCATTCATTACATACTAAGAATGGTGAAAGAAAAATATAAAGTTTAGCTAGAGGTAGAGATAAAAAATCTAGAGATTTAGATCAAGTTCGATGCATAAATGATGAAGGGTGTGCCCTTTTCAAGGATGAGGAAATTAAGAAAAGATGGAGATGCTGCTTTAATAACCACTTCAATGAAGATGAGATGAGTGGATTAGACCTAGATAATCTAAATATCAATAAAGAGGAACTCGATTACAGCTATTATCAAAAAGTTCATCCTTTTGAGGTTAAAGATGCTTTAAGAATGATGGAAAATGGTAAAGCAGTTGGACCAAATAACATCTACATTGAAGAGTGGAAATATTCAGGAGTTGGGTATTAATTGGCTCACCCGGTTATTTAATGAGATTATAAAATCTAAGAAAATGCTCGATGAATGAAGGAAGAGTTCTTTAGTACCTGTGTATAAAAATAAAGGAGACATTTTAAGTTTTGGGAATTATAGAAGCATCAAGGTTATGAGTCATACCATGAAACTTTGGGAGAGAGTGACTGGACGGAGGATTCAAAAAAAAAAACTAATGTTTCGGATAATAAATTTGGTGTTATGCCTGAACGTTTAACTACATAAGCAATATATTTCATTAGAAGTCTAATGAAGTATTATCAATAAAAAGATCAAGATTTGCATATAGTTTCATTGATTTGGAAAAGGCGTATGATAAAGTTTCTGGAGAAGTTTTATGAAAACCTATTGAAAGAAAACGGGTGCAGGTGACATGTATCAAACTAATCCAAGACAGGTATAAATAGAGTTTGACTCAAGTTAGAACTCCAACAGGTGATACTACAGACTTCCTTGTCTCAATAAGACTGCATCAAGGTGCAGCTTTAAGCCCATAGCTATTTGCTTTGGTGTTGAATTAACTTACAAAACATACTCAAGATGAGATACCTAATCGCATGTTTTTTGCAGAAGATATAATTGTCGTTGCAGAATTCAAAAAGACTCAATTTAAAGTTAAGAGTCGTGGAGAGAGACTTTAGAATCAAAAGGTTTCTGTCTTAGTAAGGATAAGACAGAATATATGAAATGTTGTTTTAGCAAAGGATTGTATAGTAATGTTATAGATGTGAGATTGGGAGCCCACATTATTTCAAAAGTTGATCGTTTTCGATATTTAAGCTCATTTCTGCAATGTGAGAGAGATATTAATGCAGATATCTCTCATAGGATTTAAACTAGATAGATAAAATGGAGAAACTTTTGGGGAGCTTTCTGATCGTAAAATTTCTTTGAAATTGAAAGGTAAATTTTATAGGACTATTATTAGACCAATTATTTTATATGGTAGTGAGTGTTGGCCTTTAGCAATACACCTTGAACAAAAAAATAAGGGTCGCAGAAATTAAATGTTAAGATGGACATGTGGACATACTAAGATAGATAAGATTATAAAAGAATTTGTTCAAGAGAAAATTGGAGCGGCTCTGGTGGGCGAGAAGATGGCTGAGACTATATTAAAATGGTTTAAACATGTTAGAAGAAGGCCTAGAGATGCACCCGTTAATAGAGTAAACTTAATGGAAAATTCACTTATTAAAAGTAGGGACGGTGTTGTCAAAGACGCGCGGCGCAATAAGGCGCAAAAGCCGCTTCAGGATGCGGCACAAGGCGCGGTGCAAGGTGCAACTAAGGCGCATGCGCACATAACTAAAGTAAAATAATTATATTATTTTGTAGCCAAAAAGATTATCATAAAGTAAAATAATTATGAGATTATGATACCAAAATTTTAGATTACTCTGAATTATTATATAAATAATTATGTAAATAAATATATATAATTTGGTGTGCATTATTATATATAAGATATATATGTGTTATAATTTATAGGATACACTTAAATGCATAATTCAATATATATTTATAAATTATCGGAAGGAAGATAACGACTGTCTTCTTCCTTCGGCCTTTAGCTTTTACATGAATATTGTCAAGCGTAGAAAAATTTGACGAAAACCGTTTCCGACATTATCGATAGCATCGCCACCTTCGGTTTTATCATAAGATAAATCCGCATGCACCATCTTCAAGATCCGCCTGTCTCGGATAATATTGAAGAATAGCACATAATAAGTGGAGGTCGACTTGCCATCATCTTCGGTGGTGGGTTTGCAGGGTCATCATCAGAGGAATGGATACAAATACAACTATATGTTTCTTATCAAGGCGGCAGATTTATACCCACGATTTTCGTCGCCCTATCCCCCCCGATTTCGGTAGCCAGTGGGGCGCCTTTACCATGTCTGGCGCTGTATCGCCTCTTGGGTTGGTGCGCCTCGGTGAGGTCGCACCGCCTCAACAGTGGGGAGGCGCACCAGGTGCGTCTCGCCGTGCCTCACGGTGCATTGAGGCGCGCGCCTTTGACAACAATGAGTAGAGGTAAACCTAAAAGGACCTTTAAACAAATCATTCAAGGCGATCTGGTTCTAAATGGTTTCAATGAAAATATGATCTTAAATAAAGCTAATTTGCAACGCCTGATCTACATAGCCGACCCCATCTAATTCGATTTTAGGCTTGTTTGTTGTTGTTGTTTACTTGATTATTTATTTTAAGATCCATATTTTTGAACTCTCTTCAATGTAGTAACTACAAGTTTCAAACTATAATTCAAATTGTTGAATGGGAAAATAAGAGACCCGAACCCCCAAGGTTTCCTCTCTAAAGGAGCCATTGGGGTGCTTTTATAATGAAGAATTAAGACCACACCGGACCTCAAGTCCGATGTGGGATACAGACTCCAACACTCCCCCTCAAGCTAGGTGAACCTAGCTTGGACACATAAAGAAAAAACAAGCCAAACAAATGAAGACAAAACAAAAACAGACTACAAACACTCCCCCTCAAGCTGGACAGACCCAGCTTGATTACAAAACCAGACGAAATAAAAAGAAAGCTGCAAAGGCTGCTGCTCCCCCTCACGATCGAAGCTCCAGCGTAGGATGATGGATGGATGAGTCGCGGACGCAGCAGATGAACCACACAGAAACCGGGTCGGTTGACGGAACGCCAGGAATGCCGCACTAGTGGGGCCGGTCGATGAAACGCCGGGAAATCCAAACTAGCACCAGGAAAACCGCATTTGCGGGGCCGGCGACGAGAGGCGGGGATTCCGCAGAATTGTTGCGGGATCTGGCGGCGCCAACGGGCCCAAATCCTAGGTGGTCGAGCTGCTGCGCCAGCAAATGGGCGTGCCGGCGGATAGAGATGCGGCTGCCGGGAGTCGTCGGGAGACGCCGGCGAGGCGGGGATGCAGCAGGAGGTGCCAGAGAGCCGAAACTTGAAGCAGGGCAGCCGCTGGGAGAAACTGGAGTCGGCTGGCTGCCGGAAGAGAAGAGCAGGAGGAGGCCAGTGAGGGAGCAGGAGGCCGGGAGGCGGCGCAGGAAGCCGGAGGAGGCCGCCGGCGTGGAGGGGCCGGCAAGGGTGGAGGCCGGTTGCTCTGCTGGAGGAGTCGGCAGGAATGGAGGCCGGCTGTCGGAGGCGCCGGCAGGGGTGGAGACCGGCAGAATAGGGAGGCGGGGCTGGATGTCCGCATAGGAGGTGGCGTGCAGGAAAGGGAGGGCGCCGGCGCAGGGAGCCGTCCGAGATGGAGCCGCCGGGGAAGGGAGGGGCCAGCGCTCGAGGAAGCGGCGCCGGCACGAGGGTCGGCCGCCAGGGGATCCGCTGGAGGTGCTGCGAGCACAGGAGAACCGCCTGGGAGGCGCGGTTGTGCATGGCGGGAGAAGCGGAGCAGTTGCGGGAGAGGCGGGTGCGGCCGCGGAGGAGAGGTCGGCGACTGGAGATGGGGCGTCCGCAGGAGGCGCCGGCAACGGAAAACAGAGCCTCCGCTGGAGGAGGAGGTCGGCGTCGGGAGGGAGATGGCGTCGCGCGCAGAGCCGCAGAGGGCCGCTCGACCGATGGCGACGCGCAGGAGGCCGGCGAGGGTAGGAGCGACGCTGGAGGGGAGGGCCTGCGCGACCGGGAGGAGCAGCGGAGGGCGGGGGCGGACGACCCATTCTGAGAGCCGCCGCCCCCGCAAATGAAAAAAAATAGAAACCCTAAATAAAAAAATATGAGGGAGGGATCCGGTTGGATCAAACCCCCTTTGATACCATGTTGAATGGGAAAATATGAGACCCGAACCCCCAAGATTTCCTCTCTAAAGGAGCCCTTGGGGTGCTTTTATAATGAAGAATTAAGACCACACCGAACCTCAAGTCTGATGTGGGATACACTCCAACACAAATAATTATAATTTGTTCGTAATTAGGACATATTGAATGTAGTCTTCTTTAAAAAAAACTCATATTTCAAATAATTGATTTTTATTTTAAATAATATTCAATGGGCGTTGTGCATCAATCTCTAGCAAAATAAAACAATAAATATAAATCAAACAAAACTATTAACACCTAAAATTAGAAAAATAAAAACTAAAATGTTTATCGGTTAAATCCAAAATTTTAAGCTCAGTTATCTAAAAGCACAAAATTTAACAATAAAACAATAAATTGTAAAATCAGGCTTGGTTTTGAAAAACATTGTTTTCATTTTTAGATTAATACATCATTTATTTTATTTTCATTGCGAGGGAACGAAGCAAACAAGGAAATCCCGTTGCGCACCCAATCGTCGAGAGGGGAAAAACTAATCCGGTGGGTCAGACAAAGTTGATAGGACACGCAACCCCTCAAATCCCTCCTTCAGTATATTAATGTCTTGAAAGAGGAATCACAGTGTAGAAGAAGAGGAATGAGAAGAGGGATAGGGGAGATACAATACAGGAGAGGCCGCTTCCTCTTCACACCCAAGTCTAAGTCGATGCAACTAAATGATTCTGGCTACATCTCACATGCCCCCCCCCACCCACCCAATCCCCTTTTAACAACCCAGCGAATGGATCTTTTAACAGCTGGGCGGGGGACCACCGCGAGTGTTAGTTAAGAGGTTGGACAGATTTGCCCCTCCTGGAATATACCTTCCAAGGTATCACTACCCCCCGAGAGAGCAGCCTTGTCTTCAAGGCTGCATGAAGGGAACTGATTGTGTATAACGAACTCATCCTCCCACGTAGCCTCACCCGTGGGCCGATCCTTCCACTTGATCAACAGTTGTGGGGTCGAGGTGCCGCTGTCGTACTGGCATGCTTGGAGAGAATAGCCTCGGGCTATGGTGAGGCGACAAGATCTGCATCCAAGCCAGCTGACAGAGTGGGATGTGGCTGGAGGTTGCCAATAGCTTTTTTGAGTTGGGAGACGTGAAAGACAGGGTGAATGCGCGCCTCGGTAGGTAAATCTAGAAGATTAGCTACACTGCCAACCCGGAACAGCACCGGAAAAGGGCCATAGAACTGGGCAGAAAGCTTCTGGTTGATGCGTTGAACGACTGTTGTCGATGGGGACGAAGCTTAAGATAAACATGGTAGCCAGATTGAAAAGAGATGTCACAACGGTGTTTATCAGCCTGTTGTTTCATGTAGCTTTGAGCATGAGAGGTGGTGTTTAAGCTGGCGAAGAGCCTTATCGCGATCATGAAGAGATGTGGCCACTGCTTCCGCCTTGACTTTCGGTGATAGAAATGAGAAAATGGTTGGAGGCCTCCAACCATAATCCGCTTCAAAATGGGTGGAGTTGATGGACAAATGTCAAGTGCAGTTGCAGCATAACTCAGCCCAAGGAAACCAGAATGACCACCCCTTGAGATGGTCACCCGCAAAACATAGGAAATAAGTTTCCAAGCAATGGTTGATGACCTTTGTTTAGTCATCCCTTTGTAGGTGATAAGGTGAACTCAATTGTAGATGTGTCCCCTACAACCGGAAAAGTTTTGTTCAAAAGTAACTCAAGAAAAGAGGATTGCGATCACTGACAATAGACTTGGAGGTGTCATGTAACCAGATTATCTCTTTGACGAAGACATCGGCCACTCCCTTGAGGTGAAAAGCTGTGGTAAGGCAATGAATTGAGTGTTACTTGGCAGTTTTCCGCTACCAAAATGACATCATATCCCTTGGACTTGGGAAGGCTTGTGATAAAATCAATGGAGAGATCTTCCCATATCGCATCTGGAATAGGGAGAGATTACAACACCAAGCGGGAGAAAGGGTAGAATATTTGTATCGTTGGCAAGTGTCACGTTGTTGAACGTATTGTAAAATTTGGCAATGCATGCCCACCCAATATAAATTCACAACCAACTTTCGATAAGTTCAGAGATAACAATGACCACCATGGGGAGACGCGTGAAATTCAGCTAGGAGGTGCGGAATCCATAGAGAAGTGACTATAAGGACCAGGTGGCCCATATACAATATGGTGTCGTGAGTATAGTTGTAACGACCCATGATTTTAGTAAATATTTTTCCTTAAATCATGTTGAGTAGCTTGTATTACACGCAACACCAAACTAAAACGAAAACCGAGATACCTTAATAAAATAAAATCATTAAATGTGACTTATATATTATAACCATTAAATTGACGGATATCAATAAAATTAACACCTTATAAAAACTATGTAAAAAGATATAATAAAACAAAGATCGTTTTATGCTTGAAAATACACTTTTTCTAAAAAATGGTTTTTACGCATTAACAGTTGTCAAATCGCCCCGTCGCGGCCGCGATCGCGACATCGCGGTGCGGAGCGACACTCAACCGCTTCAGGCGGTTTGATCGCGGTCGGAACGCGATCGCACCGCGCCACCCGCCATTGCGGTTCCGCCGCGATCCCGGTCGGCACGGCCGCGCCTTCTTCTGGCGCCAAAGCATGTTGGAATTTTTTTTTTTTGCTCCGTAAGCGTCCGACCCAACTCGCCCTGCCTAACCCTTCTTGCCTCCTCCTCCTGGTGCAGCGACGCCGCCCCCCCTTGCTGTACACGCGGTTTTTTTCAGCCGCGGCTCTCTTTCCTCCCGGCATTGTTGCGCGCACAGTCACCGTTTTTTTTTCCAGGCGTAGCTGCTCCTCTTTCCTCTTGCTGCGCTCACACCCTTCTTTTTCTGCTGCTCCTTCCTCATATCTGCAACAGATTTCTCCTTTATTCCTTGTGCTGCCACCCATTTGTGCTTAGCATAGCATCTACTGCTCTGCTCCGCACAGTTCCGACAACTACTAAAAATAGCAATAAAGTGACAGCACCCTTTCATCGGTATTTTTCTTTTTTTTCGGTGATCCAAATATCTGTCTTTTTTTTTTTGTTATTTGTGTCAAATAAGTATCTTAAACTTTTCTTTCTACTATTTCTGTCTTGTCTTCTCTACAACTACTATGGCTTCATTTTCTCAGTCATCTCCAACCGATGTTGTGACCGTGGAGTCTTTTCCACCATTGGTGAAGCCTCAAGGAAAAAATTTAGATATTGCTTGGCAGTGGAATTCTTCAAGAGACATCAACAATAAAAAGAAAGTCACATGTGACTTTTGCATGATGGTGACCAATAGTGGCATTACTCGAGCAAAAGAACATCAAATGGGATTACCGGGAAATGTTCAGAAGTGTAGAAACACTCCTCAAGAAGTGAAAGACAAGCTTATTGCAGCACAAACAAAGAAAAAAGTTGACAAATCAGCATATATTCATGATATTGATGACGATATGGAGGAAGAGCTTGAAGAAATTCATACTATTGAGAGAGGAAAAAAAAGAAGTTATGCATCAAGTGCTTCATCATGTCCTCTAAGTGGCAACAAAGTGAAAAATGTAAAAGGGCCACTTGATGCAATGTTCATGGAAGATCCGGCAAGAGTAGTCAAGGATGCAAAGCAAACAAACATTAAAGATGCTTGTAGCAAGCAGTTAAGAGATCAAACGGTGCAATACATAGAGTGATTCATTTGCACAAATGGAATTGTTTTTAATGTTGTTCGATCGAGAAGATTCAAGATGATGGTGGAAGCAATTGGACAATATGGACCACACTTGAAAGTTCCAAACTATCATGAGTGCAGGGTTCCTCTTCTTAAAAAGGAGCTAGAGTATACAAAGGAATTGTTAAAGGGCCATGAAATTGAACGAAAAAACTATGGTTGCTCAATCATGTTTGATGGTTGGACGAACAAGAAAGGAAGAACTTTGATCAATTTCTTGGTAAATTGTCCAACCGGTTTAATGTTTGCAAAAAGTGTTGATGCATCAAGTTACGTGAAAACGGGAGAAGCGATTTATAAGTTATTGGATGATTTTGTGGAAGAGATTGGAGAATCAAAGGTTGTGCAAGTAGTTACTGACAACGGAATCAATTTCAAGTTAGCCGGTAATAAAAACTTTTGTTTTTTTAATTTTTAAAAGTAGTTCCGTTTCATTTTAATATTATTAATTCATTTAAAAGCTTTTAATTCTTTGTTATTGATTTTGTATGATTTTAGGCAAGTTGTTGACGCCTAAAAGGCAACACTTATTTTGGACTCCATGCGCCGCACATTGTCTTGATTTAATCTTGGAAAACATTGGCAAGCTTAGTAGGGTGAAGAGGGTTATAGAAAAAGGCATTAAGCTTGTGGCCTTTATCTACAACCACTTATTGACATTGAACATTATGAGAAGGTTCACCAGCAAAACTGAGTTAGTGAGATATGGAGTTACTCGATTTTCTACAACTTTTTTAACTTTACAAAGATTGTATTTGCAAAAAAATAATCTCATAAAGATATTTACTTCTGAAGAGTGGTTGAGATCCAAAAATGCAAAAAAAAACAAAGGAAAAGCGTGCTGCCGACACCGTGTTGATGCCATCATTTTGGAATGATGTTGTTTATAACCTCAAGGCTATGGGACCTCTTGTAGAAGTTCTTAGATTGGTTGATAATGAGAAGAAACCCACAATGGGTTTCATTTATGAGGCTATGGACAGGGCAAAAGAGACCATTCAGAAGCTTTTCAAGAATGATAAAAACAAATATAAGGATATATTTGAGATAATTGATTAAAGATAGAATTCTCGGTAGCATCATTCATTGCATGTGGCGGGTTATTATTTGAATCCTCAATTTTTCTATGGAAATCCAAGTATTGAAAGAGATGCAGAGGTGATGAAAGGCTTATATGATTGTATAGAGAGATTGTCTCCTAACCCTGAGGAGGAAGACAAGGCTTGTTTAGAATTAACAACATATAGAAGCGCACAAGGCCTCTTTGGTGGGAAAGGTTGCATGCGACAACGGAGTACAATATCACCTGATAAGAGTTTGTTTTTGTCCTGATTATTTAATTACATGATTCTTAATTTTAGATCATTACAAAACAATGCTAATAAATAATAATTGCAGCTGAATGGTGGAAGAATTATGGAGGAACACCATCTTTGATGACAATTGCCATCAAAGTTTTGAGTTTGACATGTAGTTCATCGGGATGCGAGAGGAATTGGAGTGCCTTTGAGCATGTAAGTAACTTAGTATCAATACTCAACTCGTTTTCATTTAAGCTTGAACTTCATTAGTGATACCGATGTTTTTTTAATTTTTATAAAACAAGTTCATTCTAAAGAGAGAAGTCGGCTTGAGCATCAAAGGTTGCAAGACTTAGTGTTCATCAAATACAACCAAACTTTGAGGGACCGGTTTGATTCCAGAGATGTCAACGATCCCATTGTCCTAAAGAATGTTGATGATGATAGTAGTGAGTGGTTTTTAGGGCAAATGAATGGTGATGAAGATGGTGATGAAGATGGTGCTGAAGAGGAATTGGTGTTTGAGGATGACAACACCGTGACTTAGAGATTGGTTGAGGAAGCTATCAGGGTCGGTGAACCTTCTCATTATACAAGGAGGAAAACAAAAGGAGCAACCCATGCTTCAAGTTCAAGCTCTAAAGGAAAAACAGGAATGGCTATTGAAAAAGAAGACGATGAACATAAATCATATGATGATGATGATGGGGAAACAAATGAAGAGGAGATTTATAAAAGTGATGATAGTGAAAATGAAGGTGAACAAGAAATGGAAGATCTTGAAAATGAAGATGGTGATTGAATTAAACTTTGGATGTTCTCATGGTTGTTGTTTATGAATAATTGGATGGGACATGTGTTTGATGTATTATGATGAATTTATGAATGTTTTTAATTATGAATTTGAATGTGCTTTTACTTTTTATGTTTTGTATTTAATTTTTCAACATATATTTGTAAAATTCTATAATTTAACTGCCCCACGATTGAATAAAAAAGCGGTCGCGACGCGATCCGCGTCGCCGTTATCCCGCTATGGGACCCCGCCGCGTCGCGCCGCGATTGAAAACTATGCGCATTAAGTGTGCTAATATGAAAACTAATTTTTCTCACCCTTACAAATTTTATTTGGTTAAATGGATTATATATATGGAATCATTATGCCAAAATTATATAGACTCGTTTCATTTTTAGGCATAAGAATAAGATTACTAGGATTGAAGTTAATTACAAGGTTAATGGTAAAAATGTTATTTTCAAAGAATTGTTTTATTAACATTGTGTATTTTTTTATCAAATCAAATAAATTAATCTACTCTCAACAATGACTCTAATATAATGTTTAAACCAATATATAAATATATTAACACTCATTCAATTGGTAATCAATACTAAATAAGATTAAAAATGTTGGGCAAAAATCCCTCAAGGTAACTTTGCAGTATTTTTTGGTTGATTGTGTTTGTTGACAAAGCAGGTTTCCATGGAAAATTGTCGTGTTCCAAAGAAGTTGTTGACAATCCATGTTGACAAAGAGCGATGACAAAAAAACGGACGATCTGGAGGCGGTACAAAAGAGCAGTACAAGGTAGCGCCGTTTTCCAGTGTTTGCCAAATTTTTTGGGTCCAAAATTTGGAGGTTGGTGAGCATCGCGAAAATAGGATTTCCATGAAGATCATATTTAAATATGACAAAGGCATGAATTTCAAGAAGATAAGCTTCTTGGTTTGGATTTCACGAAGACCAGAAGAATGTTGACGGTAATGCTTCGTGGTTACGACGAGCTTCGCGAACGGCAGAGGATGAAGAGCATTGCGGCGGCGAAGAGCTTTGCGGGGGAGCTTCGCGGCGAAGGCGTGAAGGGTTGACGGGATGCTCCGTGATTACGACGAGCTCCGCGATAGGAAAATTGTCATGGTGCTTCGCGATATTGACAGAATTCCGGCAGAAACTTCGGAGCTTCGCGATTTGAGATGACGTGGCGCTGACTTCGCGCGGAAAGTTCGAGGGTCGGTGGAATTGCCTATAAATAGAGGTCGACCCCCTCGAGAGAAGTAGAGAGAGTTTTCGGAGAAAATATTTTTGCTCTCTGTTCGCGAAGGCAGTGTTTTTCGCGAAAGAGAGGTGTTTCGCGGCGGCTAATCTAGCTCCGCGAAAGGAAGTGCGCTTCGCGAGGCCGCGTGCTCTAAGGAGTGTGCTTCGCGAAGAGGCAAGAGCTCCGTGACGGCCTAAGCATTGCGAAGGCTTGAGCTTCGCGAGAGTGCTTCGCGAAAAGGCAGAAGCTTCGCGAAGGCTTGTATGAGCTTCGCGAAATTGGGAGCCTCGCGAAGTAGGGTGCTTTGCGAAGGTATTTTCCAAAGGAATTGCTCAGTGTTCAGGGGCAAAGGGGTATTCATCAGTGGATGAACTTTGAACTTCAACAGAGCATCTATCAACAGTTGAGGATGTATTCTTTCATGAAAATGAAGAGACCTACAGGTCTATAAACAGTGAGTGGATCTTCTGAAGAAGCAGTGAGCTCACTTCAGTTGAGAGAGCAGTGAGTTCTCAAGTTGTGAGTGGTTGTAAACCAGGAGGGACAGTGAGTCCGCTTCGAACTTGTAAACAGCAGTGAGCTCCCTTCAGTTGAGAGAGCAGTGAGTTCTCAAGTTGTGAGTGGTTGTAAACCAGGAGGGACAGTGAGTCCGCTTCGAACTTGTAAACAGCAGTGCACTTATAGTGGAATTGGTACATCGGCACACTGCCGGTGTATGCTCCTTGGACGTAGCCAAGTGAGGGTGAACCAAGTAAAAATCGCTGTGTCCTGTGCATGCTTTAAGGTTTGTTCATACTCTGCATCGAGAAGGAGAGAGAAGAGGGTTTTGTCTAACAGCTGAACAAGATCAAAAGGGGCAGTCGTTTTAATCTGTCATACCCTGATTCACCCCCCCCTCAGGGTATCTTGCCTAGTGGACTCAACAAAAAAACACGGTGAAAACAACATTTTTTCTACAAAACGGTTTTTCTATATATTGAATGTTTTAATTTAAAAGTTAATTTTCTTTTATTTAGAAATTAAATTAGATTATATGGAGCTTAAATTTATGTTCAGACCATCAAAATTTGACAAGAGGGGTTACCTTATATTTTTAATAAAATATAAATTGCTTGGGTAAAAATCAGTTTCCCAAGGTAAAAACCAAAATGATAAAATGTAAAAATCAAGTGATAAAATGCTTGAAACATGTTTAAAACATGTGTGAAAATGAGTGGTAGAGGCTTGTTCTGCCTTAACTCATCCCACAATAATAAGTAAATAATGATTTGTTTTTTGTTCTGGAATGGTAACGGTAACATCTAACCTATAATTAAGATACCACTCCCTCATTTGTTAAAATTACCAAAAACAAGCTCATCACCAACCTTGTCGACATGAATCGCAACTAAAATGCTTATGAAATTAAATTAGAACTTTATAAAACATTATAAAAGATCTATTTCAGCACCTCTAATGATCTTGGAATGATGAACTTTGAATTTATAAACAAGAATCGACATTGACATTACAAAGGTAGTACAAAACAAACTATCAAAACTATTGGACCCCATTTAAGTGTAAATGGGTATTTCTGAGTCCCACATCGGACTTACCCATCTTGTAATTAGATTTACTCATCTATAAAAGAGTATCCCCACCTCACATTGAGGTAAGGGGAATTCACCATCTACATGGTATCAGAGGGATCTTCCCGACCCTCCCTCCCAGCGGTTTCCCGGTTCTGACCGGCCCCGCCTCTCTCCCCCCTCTGGCTCTGCCCTACTCTCCCGGCAGCCCTCCCTCCCGGCCCTCCCTCCCTCCAGGCGGCCCTCCCTCCCGGCGGCCCTCCATCCTCCCGGCGGCCCTCCTGCCTGACGCGGCTCCCGGCTCCCCGCAACGCCCCTCCCCCCCCCCCCGTGGCCCCCCGCGTCGCCCTCCTGCTAGGCGCGCGATCTCCCCGACCGGCGCCTCGTCCCGACGCATCGCCCTCGCCGGCCTCGCCCCGGCGCCTCGCCCCGACGCCTCTCCCTCGGCACATCCCGCCCTCGGCGCCTCGCCCCGGCGCCTCGCTGTGGCGCCTCGCCCCGACGCCTCGCCCTCGGCGCCCCGCCCTCGGCGCCCCGCCCTCGGTGCCCCGCCCTCGGCGCCCCGCCCAGGCGCCTCGCCCTCGGCCTCGCCCCGGCATCCTCGGCTTCGCCCCGGCACCCTCGCCCTCGCCATCTCCCAGCGGCTCCCCTCCCGGCGCCCTCTCCCGGCGTTGCTCCCGGCCCTGGCTTCCGGCGCCCAGCACGCCCACGTCCAGCCCTGCCCTCGACCCCGCGGCGCTCCTGCCCAGAACCCGCGCCCTAGCACCCGCGCCGCCCCTGCCCAGCCGCACCATCCTGAGCGCGACCCCCTGTCGCTGCTCCCTCCGGCAGCATCTCCGGGCCGCCTCCCTTCCACCGCCCAACTCCCGGCGAACGGGTCCAGCGCCCGCCCTCCATGGACGCGTCCTCCGTTCTGTCGTCCCTGATCACGGCCTCCTCCCGGCTTGTCGATGACCGGCTGGATGCCACTAATTTCTCCATCTGGCGGAAGACGGTCTTGATGTCCCTCCGCGGCATGGGACTTCATTCTCATCTTGAGAAACCCCAACCTGAAATCACTGACCCTAAGTTCGACTCTTGGTAGCTGGCGGACAGCAAAATCTTCGCCTTACTGGTCAACTCCATGGACCGCTCCGTGAAAGATGTCACCAGGACTGCCAACACCGTCAAAAAGCTATGGGATTCCTTGATTGTCATGTTCTCCGAGACCAATAACTTGGCTCGGGTCTCTGACGTTCTCCAGCGTCTGTCCCATATCCGCCAGCAGGATCGGACCTTCCCAACCTACTTCATAGAATGGAAGGGTCTCCGCGACGAACTACAGGAACTCTGGCCAATTCCTCAAACTCCGGCCGAAGCGCAGACTCAGCGGGACCAGCTCTGCCTATTCAATCTCCTGAATGGCCTCGCACCGGACTACGCCACGACGGCCACTGAGATGCTTGTCAGCCCGTCTACACTGGATATCCCACAGGTCTATCATCGCCTGCAGAAGGCTCATCGGGCCCTTGCACCACCCGTCCCCCTCCCTGATCACACTGCACTCCTCGGACGTGGCGGTGGTCGTCCTACCGGCCCTCGCGGGCGCGGCCGTGGGGACGGCCGACCTCGCCCCCTCTGCCAGCACTGCGGCAAGCTCGGCCATCTGGTAAACCGTTGCTGGGTCCTGCATGGTCGTCCCGAGTCGCACCCCCGCCAGGGCCAGACTGTGATCCGCAATGCGTCCTCACCTGCTGCTGCTCTTCCCCCGTCTTTGGATCTCTCCCTGGCCGAGATCCAGCTGATTCACGATTACCGGACCTCCTCCATACCGGGCTCTTCATCAGCTTCTCTTGCCCATTCCGGTGGTCACACTGCTCTTATCAGTCATCGTTCCCCTGCATGGCTGCTTGACTCGGGTGCGTCCGACCACCTCACTGGGGATGCAGGTATGCTCTCCAACTACCGTCCCTATAGTGGATCCTCAGCCATCACTGTTGCTGATGGGTCCACTCTCCCCATAGCCGGCTTTGGCACCTGTTCCCTCACCTCCTCCCTCCATCTATCCTCGGTGGCTCATGTGCCCCAGAGTCCATTTAACCTATTTTCCATCAGCAAACTTACCAAGGATCTCCACTGTAATGCTATCTTTTCCTCGTCTTCTGTTTTGTTTCAGGAGCGGACGACGAACCGGGAACTTGGTAGAGGCCACCTTCGGGATGGGGTGTACATGTTCGCTGGCCCGACTTCCATCGCCTGCGCGTCTATCCCTGCTCATGCCGTAGACCTCCATTCTCGGTTGGGCCACCCCTCCGCCTCCGCACTTCATCAACTCTACCCCGATATTAGTCCCCGTTTATCTTTTCCTTGTGAGTCGTGTCGTTTTGCGAAACATCATCGCACATCATATTCTCCTCGGGCTGACACACGGGCCGCCAAACCCTTTGATTTGGTTCATTCCAATGTATGGGGTCCCTGTGCCACCTCGAGTCAATCTGGGTATAAATATTACATTTATTTCATTGATGATTATTCCCGGATGACATGGCTTTACCTACTTCGCGATCGGACAGAGGTTCTCTCCACCTTTCAGACCTTTTTCCATGAGATCCAGACACAGTTTTCTATCCCTGTCAAATGTCTCCGATCTGACAATGGGCGGGAATACTTATCCACTCATTTTCAGCAGTTTTTGCGGGCCCACGGCATCATCCACCAGACCTCCTGTCCTAATACCCCTCAGCAAAATGGGGTGGCCGAGCGGAAACACCGGCATATTCTGGAAACCGCTCGTGCCCTCCTCTTCCACCGCCAGGTACCGCTTCTCTTCTGGGGACATGTCATCCTCACTGCTACTTACCTTCTTAATCGTCTTCCCTCCTCCATCCTTTAGGGGAAGACTCCCTTTCATACCCTGTTCCCCTCCAGTCCTCCTCACTCCCTTCCACTCCGCGTCTTCGGCTGTCTCTGTTATGTCCGGGACACTCGCCCCAATCTCTCCAAACTTTCTCCCAAATCCCTTCGCTGTATTTTTCTCGGATATCCCCGCACTCAGCGCGGGTACCGATGCTTCTCTCCCGACCTCCGCCGGTATATCACCTCTGCCGACGTATCCTTTGTCGAGAACTCTCCTTTCACTCTCCCCTCTCCTTCTCCCGACACTACCATCGATGACTGTCTTCCGCTCTTCGTTCACCAGCCTCTGGTGTCTCCCCCGCCCGGTCATCTCTTTGGACAGACCTACTCTCGTCGTCCTTCCGCTGTACCTCCCATCCCGGCCGAGGACCACCTTGCTCCTGCTTCGTCCGATGCTCCTGTCACAGCTCCCGAGGACGTGCCGATTGCGCTCCGGAAAGGTACTCGCTCGTGTCAGACTACTCTCTTTGTATCTTCATACAGGGGTCTGTCCGCACTGGAGACCGTGTCGATTCCTCGGACAGTTGGTGAAGCAAAATCTCACCCCGGCTGGCTCGCCGCCATGAGGGATGAATTGCAAGCTCTGGATGCCAACCATACATGGGATCTTGTTCCACTTCCGGCGGGCAAACAGGCGGTCGGCTGTAAATGGATTTTCACGATCCGTCTAAATCCCGATGGCTCTCTTTGCCGCCTCAAAGCACGGCTTGTCGCAAAGGGGTTTGCCCAGACCTATGGCATCGACTACTTTGAGACCTTCTCTCCAGTCGCAAAGATGGCCTCTGTCCGCCTTTTCCTCTCTCTGGCTGCTCATCATCACTGGCCGCTTCATCAACTGGATGTTAAAAATGCTTTTCTCCATGGCTTTCTTGATGAAGAAGTCTACCTGCAGCAGCCTCCTGGTTTTTCTGCCTCTGGTGCCGACCGGCATGTCTGCCGTCTCCGTCGCTCCCTCTACGGCCTCAAGCAGTCTCCTCGCGCTTGGTTTGGCCGCTTCAGCACGGTCGTCACAGCCTTTGGTCTCTCTCGGAGTATGAAAGATCACACCGTCTTCTTCCATACGACGGCGCACGGCTGTATCCTGCTTGTGGTTTATGTTGATGACATCATCATCACAGGGAGCGACTCCAGAGGCATCGCCAGCCTCAAGGCGCATCTTCACCAGCACTTTCACACCAAGGATCTTGGTCCCCTCACTTACTTCCTTGGCATCGAGGTCTCCCGGACTGCGGACACTATCTCTCTCTGCCAGCGCAAGTATGCTCTTGATATCTTGCAGGATGTCGGGTTGAGCACCGCCACCGCAGTGGACACACCACTTGAGCTTGGGGAACGCTCCCTTCATTCCGACTCGGAACCATTTCCTCATCCCGAGAGCTATCGACGCCTGGTCGGTAAACTCAACTACCTCACCATGACGCGTCCCGACATTGCCTGTGCCGTTGGCAAAGTCAGCCAGTTCATGGAGCATCCCACCAGATCTCAGTGGGATGTTGTCCTCCGCATTGCCAAATACATCAAGAGAGACCCTGCACGTGGCCTTCAGTACTCACATCATGCTCACATGGATGTTGAGGTCTTCTGTGATGCGGACTATGCCGGTTGCCTCGCTACCCGCAAGTCTACTTCGGGATTCGTCGTGTTCGTCGCCGGCAATCTCATCTCTTGGCGCAGCAAGAAGCAGATTGTCGTCTCTCGATCGAGTGCCGAGGCCGAATATCGAGCCATGGCCACCGTCACGACTGAGATCATCTGGCTTCGTCATCTCCTCCATGAGCTCGGTTTCCCCGCATCAACTCCTGCTCATATCTGGTGTGACAATCAGGCTGTCACGAAGATTGTCTCGAATCCCGTCTTCCATGAACGGACAAAGCATATCGAGGTGGACTGTCACTTTCTCCGCCACCATCTGGAGCAGCACCATATCAGTTTCGGCCATATCCCGACGGCCGATCAGCTTGTCGATCTCTTCACCAAAGGTCTCCCAGGAGCTCGCCTTGAGTCTCTCACTACCAGGCTGGGAATTCACAGCCTCCATGGCCCAGCTTGAGGGGGAGTATGAGATGGTCCTATGTCTTGTAATCTTTGTTTTCTTTGTGGGACTCTATCCAATCTGGGCATGTCCAGCTTGAGGGGGAGTGTTGGACCCCATTTAAGTGTAAATGGGTATTTCTGAGTCCCACATCGGACTTACCCATCTTGTAATTAGATTTACTCATCTATAAAAGAGTATCCCCACCTCACATTGAGGTAAGGGGAATTCACCATCTACAAAAACTAATAACATCCAATGCCGAAAAAAAGGATATAACTAATATTTTTGTAATAAAAGATTATAAATGAAATTTATAAAAGGTTATAGAGATGAATAAGGTTCTGAAATAAGTGATTAAGATGGTTATTTTTTTTATACAGGAGGATAAAGCGCATTCAACTAAGTAGGAATAAAGTTAAGGGGTTTTCATGACTCAAATCTTTTCCTTGGGTCATAAACATTCTGCTTTGACTACGATCTTTCAAGATTGATATATTCTACCCTATGATGATGCTATGTTGTATTCCCACCTTTTCTTTTGGAGAATTCACGTTTCACGTCAAAGTTTTTCCCTTGATAAATCCCTTGTTTCATAAAATTGTAATTTCGTTAAGAATGATTTTCATCCCTTTTATGCTTCTTTTTCTTCCACATCCATGTTTTTAATTTCCGTCAATGTTTACCTTTATTATTTGGAAAGATAAATATGTTTTGTCTATTGTGATCTTCATATTTCTCTTAAACTCTTTTCAAGAGAAACTTATATTACCTTTTTCAACGATGTGGGTTTCAATAAAGGTATTTTAAAAATGTTGAGAAAGCATTTCTTTTCACAGTCATTTTTTTATCTTCCACTCCATATTTACTAAATAAGCTTCATTTTTATTAAGTCTGCATTCTTAGGATCTACTTTGAAAGTCGAATTTTATGAAGTCTTCTTTTCACCTTCTTAAAAAAAATGACTTCTTGAAAAGAGACCCGTAACTATAAGTTTTACGTCGATGATTACAAAATGTTATTTTAAAGAAAGCTCTTTTTGTGATTTGATTTTCATTTTCCAATGGAGTTATGTTTCATATTTCACCCACTATTTTTCGTGTTTCATTTAGTTGCTTGCAAGCGTGGGTGCAAGTGTCACAAAAGTGATGTTTCTCTATACCTATGTTTGTGCCACAATTTTCTAGTATGTCTTGTTTCTATGATATGCGACATTTCCATGATATATTCCTATGTTATGCCGCATGCCTTTGTTATGTTTTATTTAAAGACCTGTGATTATTGGTTTATGTTTCGACTCCCTTATTTTTGTTTCATGATATGTCAAGTTTCATGTCATGTCTCTTATATGATCTATGCTTTTATGGGTATGATTCTCACTCGCCTCGCTCAGTTCCAAGCTGGGCATCCACAACATCTGCGACCCAACTTGAGGGGGGGTGTTTGGTCTTTCCTTGATATAATCTTTCTTTTGTGGGACTCGTGTTCCAAGCTGGGCATGTCCAGCTTGAGGGGGAGTGTTGAACCCTGTTTTTTATTCTGGGTATTTTTGAGTCCCACATCGGAATACCCCTTTATGTATTCCGTATTTTCAATCTATAAAAGAAGATCTCCGCCTCACCTTGAGGTATGGAGATTACCTCTTCTACATTTACCTTTACTGAGCATTCAAGCTCAATCCTTACATTTTTCTCATTCCCAATGTCATGAAGATAGGTATTTCATGTGAAATGTTTATAAGTTTAGAGTTGTATGACTATGGAGAAATGTTCACAAGTATGGTAAAATAAACTATTTATATAGGTAATCTCCCAAGACACTAAACATTTGGTTCTAGGGATTGTGTAACTCTTCGTAAGATAAAGAGATTATTGAGGTAAAATTATGAATTAAGTGTGTATTTTTTACTCAGGTCGCCTCAGTTGGTATTAGAATAATGTTTAGTTAATTTTTTGGATTAGTTTAGTTATTTTGGGGATTAGGATAAGAGAACATTAGTGAAAACCCTAAGGACAAGCCTAAGTGGTGAGTCTAAGTATAAGATAACATCCTAAAATTTTGATAAAGTAGAGATTTTATGATTTTCCTGGAAATAACATCTCTGTCTGGATACTACAAGCAGATGCAGGCCCTGACACAGATGTACCTAGGGGTGGTATCCGTGAAAGGAGAATATTGAGTATTAACTCAATCGTCACCGGGAGCACAACAAAGAGCTCTAAGTGCACATCTGGTTTGACACTCCGAGAGGATATACTTTGGTTAATTTGCATTCTCTTTATGAAC
Organism: Viscum album; assembly: GCA_963277665.1. Taxonomy (NCBI): domain Eukaryota; kingdom Viridiplantae; phylum Streptophyta; class Magnoliopsida; order Santalales; family Viscaceae; genus Viscum; species Viscum album. The sequence goes on from OY728151.1 coordinate 1,282,470,805, forward strand.
CATTATGAGGAATTTGAATATGTTTGGATTAGAGAACTTAATAAAAAATTACTATGGATAACCTAGATTAAAGTCTAGACATTCATAAGTTAAGGTATGCACATCATTTATGAATTCTTTCTTCGAAGCTCATAGCTTGCCCTCAGTGCATTTATTAATTTAAGTATTCTCCCCCCCCGAATGGCCCGAAGGCCTTCATTTTTATTAATTTTTTGATAACCCCCTTTCAAGAGATGAGAGGGAGCTCTTACAAGCCCCGTAGGCTCAGAGATTACATGGCCCGTAGGCTTAGGAGATTACATGACCCGAAGGTCTTAGGGAATTCAACCAGACTATCTACAAGGAACTGTCCCTCCCCAGCATCTGCATCATGATAGTAGCTCTCCACCTTTGCATGGTCGTCTGGCTAGGCTTCCCGTGCAAGCACAGGCTGGTCCCGATGGCATAGTCATACCCTCTCATTCTGACAAATCCATTTGGTTCTGCTCTGGTGAGTGCACCTGCTCTGAATCCTCTTCTAGGGTTGCTCCTTTTTTGTAGTGTGTCTGGAGCAACTGCATGTGGCCCGAAGGCCTTGAGGTAGCCCAAATGTCTTAAAGGTGGCCCGAAAGCCCTACTGACCCGAAGGCCTAAGTGGCCCGAAAGCCTTAAGGACTCCAAGCCCAAACCGGTGGCCCAAGGTGAATAGTTCCAGCTGCTACAGTACCGTACAGTAACTGCTGCAGTACCCGCACAATGTGCAGTTCTGCTACAGTATCTGCTACAGTACCTGCTACAATACCCCCAGAAATATGTCTCTACCTGGTTTTGAACCTGGGTCTTGTGGATGCACTTAAGGATACCTCACCAATTGGGCTGAGACTCATGTGCAATTTAAGTATTCTCATTCTTAAACTTTCTTTTATTTAAAGTAATGGTTGGAGCAAGGAGGAATTGTGTTAACAATGGATGTGAAGGACAATGCGGCGATTGTCCTAATGAACTACCAAATGGGATGAGATTCGGTGTACAAAACCTCATAGCAATACTCACCCCACCGTCACAAGCTGTGAATAATAACGTGAACCGCGTTGAACTCCCGAACGCACAAAGGAGCAATTTGCTATCGAGTATTTCATGTGACAACGTTCACCCTCTAGCTCTTCTAATCCACATATTGTTGAGCAATGGATCAATGCGATGGCAAAGATATTTTTCGTTCTCCGGTGCTCAAAATTATCAGTGTTTGATGGCACGGATCCACCAACAGGTTCGTCGTGAAGGACGCTCGTGCTAGGCCCGCCATGGACTTGCGAAGTTCCGCCAACTCTCGGGCCTATTCCTTCCGGAATTCAGCCTGATCTTGCCGCTCTTGCTTCCAGGATTGTTGGTTTTGGAAAACCAATTCCATTGTCAATTCCAGGTGGGAGAGGGGAGCCTCAAGTCGTCCCACCCACTGCTCGACGTAGTTCTGCCGAGCATGGTGTCGCATTTCCATTGCGAGGAAACGAAGCAATCAAGGAAATCTTGTCGCGCGCCCTACCGCTAGGAGGGGAAAACTAATCTGCCAGGTCGGACCAAGTGGAGTAGGACATGCAACCCCTTGAATCCATCTTTCAATATATTAATGACTTGAAAGAGGAATTACAATGTAGGAGAGGAAGGAGAAGGATACGGGAGATACAATATGGGAGAGGTCGCTTCCTCTTCACGCCCAAGCCCAAGTCCAAGCCCAAGCCCAAACCCAAGCTGTTGCAACTAATGATTCTCTCTACCTCTCTCATGCCCCCACCCCACTCCTTTTTTAACAACCCAACGAATGAATCTTCTAACAACTGGGGAGGGGACCACCGCGAGTGTTAGTTATCGGGTTGGATAGATTTGTCCCTCCTGGAATATACTTTCTAGGGAGCCTAGGACTCATGCGCCCTATCTAGAAATGGGTTGATGGCTTGACTGGGTCAAAGGTCAATGGTTTGAATTATATTTATGTTCCTGCCTATAGCTTTATTTTCTTCATCAATATACAATAACAACCTGACCTCACTTAATACAAAATTATGGGGGTCTCTCGTACAGTACTTTTCAAAGATATATGATTCATGCGAAAAGGGATCAATCGATGATCATTTCCAACAAAAAGGTCTCTCATTCAAGATAGTATGTGTGTGCATTCCTATTAGCTTTATTCATAAACTTAGGGGCTCATGGCAGGGATCTTGTTGGACATTTTGATCCAGCACCTGCGAGGCAACCTTTGTTTTGGTTTTTTACCTTGGTTTCACACCTCCACATGCAGCAATTCCGTTGGTAGAAACCGCAGCTGTTTCTACCAGATATGATACCCCTTCTACTTGCAGAATTCGTCAGCAACCCTTCTACTCGCAGGTGCTGGATCAGATGTGCTGTCGACTTCAAAGGGGGCTTATAGAACCAATGATGAAGAGGCCGAGCTGTGTTTTTGGTGGTCCACCTTGGGGACAAGGTGGTTTTTAAGGAGGGGCGAATGTTAGGAATATGTGTAATTGACTTGAGTGGGTTGCTGCCCGTGTAGGGGGGGAGAGGCAACAATGGCTGGAGTGGCTGGAAAGTCTGTTAAGGGTCGTGGGGGCTGTGCCCGTGTACAACTACCAAGGGGCAGTGATATCTTTGAGTTGTTTGTTAGTGATTGTTAGTTTGTTAGGAGCTGGTGACAGCTGGCAGTAGGTTGTTGGAGTTTGTTAGTAGTTTGGGTGGTCAGCTGGCTGGGAGAGCCTTTAAATAGAGGGGGGTCAGTGTGTGTAAGGGGGGAACTCATTTTCTGGGAAATCAGCACAGTTGGCTGCTGTGTGAGGCTGGTGCGTTGGGACGTCCAGCAAGGGGTGGGCTCGGAGGAGTGGTCTTCCACAGGTCTTCTCTCTCTCTCCCTCCATTGCTGTTTTTTCTGCTGTCTTCCTGTTATTGTAATTCTGCTGCTGCTTCATTATATACAGTTCACTTTTCTTTTCCTCCCTCTCTCACTTTTTTACCTAACAATTGGCGACTCCGCTGGGGAAGATTGAAGAGGGAGTTCAGGCTGAGGAACTGTTTTCTGCCACATTGTCCTGGAAGCGTTGTTCGTTGGAAGTTAAAAAAAAAGAAGGAAAGAGATATGATCAGAGCAAGCCGATCACAAGAGCTGGTCGAGTCTTTGCTGGAGCAGAACCGAACGTAGCAGGACGTTCGCTATTGGGGAAAATTCGCTAGAAAAGCTGCTGACGTAGAACAGTAGTTGTTACAAGCTGAAAACCAGAAAAGATCGTGGAGGATCGCTGCTAGGGAGGTGAACGTAGCTGGAGAACGCGGTTGCCGCTGCGGAAGATACGAACAGTGCTTCTGTTCACTGTGAGGCGCGACCGTTCTAGAAGAAACGGAACCAACAGGGGAGATCCGTGTGAGCAAAGTTGACTATCAGAGCTCGCTGGTTGCGGGAGGAGAAGCGCGAGTACAGGGAAACGTGTTGCAGCAAGTGACGCATGCGAGTTTGGGAGTGATCGCTGCCGAGGCAACTGAGTGAGCAGCGGAGAAGGATTGTCGCGTTTGGGAGAACTTTTTGGCCGACGCAAAAGCCGTTGACGGACGGGCTCAATATATTCTACGCTGCAGTGAGGCGCGCGTGGTAAGAGAAGAGGCTCTTACACGGGAGTTACTGGAGAGGCAGTCCGACGCGGTAAAAAAAAAAAGAGTAAAAAATCAGTTGCGCAGAATTATCTACTTCTTTGATACGAGAGCACCTTTTTCTACTTGAGCTGGCCCAACAGAATGGCAAGAGTTTCGCTGCTAGATTTTTCTGGTGATGATCCACTTAGTTAGATCACGACAGCTGAGGCGTATTTTAAGGTGAATCAGATATCGGAAGAAATGAAGCTGCACTACGCCCAGTTTTATATGGAAGGTACTGCACTACTATGGTTTTTGTCCTGGCACAGTGTTACACCAAACTCATCATGGGAAATTTTTAAACTGGCGTTGCTAGAGAAATATGGAGACGATGAACAACTCATTTCTAGGATTATTACACAGCTGGTTGCTGTGAGGGGCTGGTTCGTTGGGACGACCAGCAGGAGGCTCGGAGGAGTGGTCTTCCACGGGTCTTCTCTCTCTTTCCTTCCATTGCTGTATTTTCTGCTGGTTTTCTGCTACTGAAATTCTGCTGCTCCTTCAATATACACAGTTTACTTCTCTTTTCTCCCTCTCGCATTTTTTTGCATAACATCATATTGTTGAAAAAGTGTATTTCTTAAAAAAAGTGATAAGTAAAGAGATGATTGAAGGATTATATCTATCGTTACCAACTCCAAATCATCCTTGAGAGGAACTAAGTATGAATTTTTTTTTCTTAGGGTTACCTAATACTTGTCATGAAAATGACTTAATAATGATAATTGTGTACGAATTCTTAAATATGTCACAATTGTTTCATGCAATGCACCTAATGATGTTTTTCTTATGGTTGGCTTGTTTTATAAGGAGATTGTTTGCCTTCAAGGCATAACAAAGAGCAATGCTTTCAATCAAGATACCAAATTATTTAGCAACTTTTGAAAAACCTTATAACATGAACTTGACATTCAATTGTTATATAGCACTTGATAGGAGTGTGGGCAGTATTTCCTCGTTAAGAAGGAAGAAGGGGAATGGGAAATAGTTACTAGGAGCAGTATTGTATTTTACACTAGATAGATGTTCAGCTGGGTTGTTATGTAGTAGGTTGGGGTTGTTAGGTGGTAGGTTGGGGATTGTTAAATAGGGCTTCCAGCTAACGGGGAGGGGCATTTGAATATTTTGTTTCAACTTGGCTAATAGGAGAATTCATCCTTGGCCTCGAAGAGCATTTCCCAAGGGAGTTTCTTCTTCTGGAATATTCTATACTACTGCTACATTACAATGTCTTCAAACAGTTTCCAAGCCTTATTCTACAATTCTTTCTTGGATTCTTCTGCATTTTTCTCACACGGCACCCATGGTCTTAGAGGGAGAAAGAAATTCGGAAAAGAAAGATTCAAGGGAAGAGCTCGGATCTTTGGCTAAGAGTGTTGAGCTACAATCGTTTAATGGTGAGGATCCTGACTTCATGATTCATAAGACTCACAATAATTTGTGACTTCCTATAACACAAATACGCATGGAAGGGATCTTGCATCACTAGATGTTATCCTTATTATCGCTATGCATGAATCTGGGTTGGGAAAAGTTGAAGGCAGAGCCCCTTTGTCGTTTTAAAACTGCAACAGAGAGCCATCCATTGAAGCCGCTGAAAAGCTTTAAGCAGTCCGATTTTGTCATCGAGTTTGAGAGAGAATTGTGGAGCCAGTCAAATGTTGTTATTTCAACTCCCATGGGAATGGTGCTGAATTGTTCTGCAATTGAGGGTGTTGTGAATAATTCATCAGTCATGGACAATAAAGATGATTTGGAATGGGCAGAAGTGTTCATGATTGCAATTGTTGGCATCCATAAGGAAGACATAGAAGATCAAGAACCACCACACCGAAAGGAGCATCATCGTGCTTTCAATATCCCAATGTTATAGAGAAAGTGCAGGCTACTGCAATTAAAAGCACATTTTCCTTGCTTCCACCTTGAGGACAAGTTGACTTTTTCAAGTAGGTGGGATTGATAAGAGTATGGGCAGTGATGCCTCGTTAAGTAGGGGGAAGAGGAATGGGAAATAGTTGTCAGGGGCAGTGTTGTATTTTACAGTAGCTAGATGCTTGGCAGGGTTGTTAGGTGGTAGGTTGGGGTTAGGTGGTAGGTTGGGGATTGTTGAATAGGGCTTCCAGCTGATGGGGAGGGGCATTCAGATATTTTGGGACAGCTTTGTTGTTAGGAGGATTCATCCTTGGCCTCAGGGAGCATTTCCCGGGAATTTTCTTCTTCTTCTACTCTTCTTCTGGAATGTTCTGTTCTACTGCTGCATTACAAAGTTTACAATTGATTTCCAAGCCTTATTCTACAATTCTCTCTTGGATTCTTCTATATTTTCTCACACTACACGAGCACCTATGGTCTTGTCAGTATCCATGGACATATTACCAAGCTTAGATGGTAAATCATACAATTTCTACTTTATTCCATACAGTGGTTAATGTAAATTTAAATAACTAAGATGAATTCTTGACACATGCTGACTTTGCTTATAATCAAAATGTTTGTAGATCAACAAGGTGCTTTCATTTGACAAAACCTATTGACTTGGTTTCATTGTCTATTAATGGAAAGATAAGTATGGATGGGAAAAATGTAACACCCGGTATTTTTGAAGTTTAATTAAATGGAATTAAGGGCAGGGAATTTGAGGTTAAATTTTTGGCATTTGGATATAGCCAATTGAATGAGTTTTTGAGTTTAGAAATACACAAGATGACCTTTAGAAAAGATCTTTTGAGAGTGAGGAAATGTTTGGTAAAGTCGGAAGGTTAAATAAGTTTTTTGGAAATGCATTGTTAGGTTCATAATTAAATAACCATGTACACTAACCATACATTTGCCTCTAAAAGAGAAAATACAAAGCACGCGGTTTGTTGCACTTAAATAATCGTGCAGGTTAACCATGCAACTAGGGAAAACATGGTTTTTTATTTTGGATTTACACTGTTTTTCCTCATTTCCCCATCTTCTTGTCTCTCAATCACACGACCCCTAAGGGGGTTTCCTTCAGTCTCTTCCTTGGTCCTCCATAAATTTTGATGGTTTTTCATTTGGATTGAATATGGATCCCTCCTCTTCCAACTTCCTCTCATCTTCCCTCCTTGATTTTCTCGACAGAACTAGAGATTTGAAATGGGAGTTTCATCGGAGCATGGCAAACCCCACTGAAAGTCAGAGCATAGCAAAACCCACTGAGACGATGAGAATTTTACTCGGCTAGAGGGAGGTTCCATGAGGAGTTTGCATGATGTTGTCAATGGATTCAGCATTGTTACGCCGCTTTGGTGAGTGTTTGATCATTTTTATCTATTTTGAATGAAATTTCTAGAATTTTATTGATGAGAAATGGGGGCTTTTGGTTTAAGGGGTGTCATATAGAGATATTATAGTCATGGATGGGCGTAAATAGATTTATTGAAGCGATCTGAGGTGAGTGGTCTCACTCCTCTTGAATGTTTTTAGTAAATGTTGATGAATGGGCGTTGTTTGTTAGTTAAACTGGGCTTTTAAATATTTTTATCATTGTTATCATTATAAATGTTGTTTTTAAGTCTCGGCAATTGGTACTGAGTCTTTGATATTAGGACCGTGTAAAATATGACAAGCCTCAAACCAATTTAATAGCCTCAAACCATTGAGCATGGTATGGTTTTTGATGTACATAGATTAACCTTTTTTTCTTCATGATGTTGCAAGTTCGGGTGATGATCCTAGTTGGAAGTATGGCGTGTGGCAAGCAGTGTCATGGAGACCGAGGTGTCAGCGGGAGGTTGAGTCAGACCAAAGGCCATTTTGTCTTTTATTTCGATTCATATCAGTCAATGCGGTCTTGTTTATACTGTTTGTGCTCTGCCCAATGCATGTATTTTCTGCTGTGTCTGTACTTGATTTAGATGTTTCATTTTTATGTTTGGTTTGAGTTTGTCATCAAGGGCATAGTCTCCCAAAATGTATGATTGAGCCCTCACCACTTGTCGACACCTACCGGGGGAGACGTGTTTGAGGTCTGTGACGTCAGCAACTGAAGGCCGCAAAACCAAAGTCGGAGCGTTAAAAGAAAACAGTTTTTTTGAAAAAATTACACAAGAAAATGAAATAGAAAATTAAGGGAGAAAATGTGGCAAATAAAAAATCCAGAAATAATGGCAGAAACTCTCGGAAATCTTGCTTGAATCATTCATAAGAAATGATTTTAGAGCAAATGAAAATCAAAGATTATGTCTCAAGTTGAAAAAACATTTCAAGTTAGTGAGAAGATTAATGATAATGTATACAAGTTGCAATTCCTTGGAGAATACAATATAAGAGTTACTTTCAATGTGTGTGATCTTTCTCTGAACAAACCAAATAACAGTGAAAAAATTGATGAATTGGAATTGAGGGCAAACCATTTTCAAGGAAGAGAAAATGATGTGTAAAATCAAAAGAATGTGGGCCTCATTTACTTGGGTCAAGGCTAGAAGGAATCAAACAAAACTTTTAAAGCATGCAAGCCCCGTAAAAAAGTTGAAATTTGAAACAATCTGGAAAACTATAATTAATTGTCACACATGGGACTCACTTGATGACATTTAAGAAACCAAACAAGCTTCAAACTCTATTAAATGTTTTCCAACATTATAGTCTAACATGCTTACTATTTTTTAATATCTTCATTTATTGTAGTTTGTGAAAAAATGAGAATTGTCTTAAATGTGCATTTTCTCTTTCCCGTGACAAAAAAATGTTATCGACTATAAATTTAGTTGATTATGAATGAGAAATCAATCTTCTAGAGTCAAAACAGTATTCCTCTCAACCAAAAGATTTTCTTATCCAAACATCACAACTCCGTGACAAAATTTGTTTTTTTATTCTTATCACTTTCATTCCTTTTCTCTAGAGCATGACGAGTCATCCTAGTTGTTTCGATTGTGTCATGCAAACTTATCAATCATTGTTCCATTTTTTTTCTCATTTTGAAGCACGGTGATTTCTTTTTCTATTTAGTCCCATTGGTGCTACAATAACATTTTCCAAATGTTGTGATATCTTAAAAAACAACAACAAGAAACCGTGTCACATTAACTGATGTCAGCTACGAGGATCGCCGATTCTTGTGCTTGATCAAAAGCTAAATCTTCAGCTAAATTACTTACCATGAGTTGCTTTTTTGAAACTTCTGTAAGTGTTCTTGGTCTCCCTCTAACTTTATTTATTGAGGCAAGAACCATTTGATTCACTCTACTGACAAGTGCCTCTAATGACCTTCTTTGTACATGTTTGAACTACCTTAGTCAACATTCTATCATTATCATTGTGACAAAAGTCGCTCAATCTTTTCCTATTATAAACCATTCCAACATTGTCGTTTCTTATATAATTATCTATTAGCCATAACATTCTCATCTCTGCTACCTTCATTTTTATCTTTTGTTGCCATAAAATGCCCAACATTCATCACCAGGGTATTGTTGACATCATGGGAGTCCTACAAAACATATCTTGAAGCATGGTAGGAATTTTGCAGTCACAAATGACCATAACGTCCAACTCCATTTTAACCACCAGCTTATATTATGCTATGCATAACATCTCCCTCAATCTCTACCAATCACAAATATTTCTACACTAACTTTTGTCAAATTTTGGGTGCACATATTTCATCTTACTCCTTCAATGGAACCCCTTAGATTCTAAGGCTAGCCGCCATATATAGTTTATAATTAAGCTATTTCTTTTACTCTTCAATCAAGACTACATCATCAGCATCTTTGGATCTAAACAAAGGGGAAAATGGCAATCATAACTCCTACAATGAGAAATCGCATTACTGCCTAGGGTTAAACATCAGAGAGAAAATGCTAAAGCTGAGTTGCCAAACAAGTTTTATGAAGATCATTTAGATCACCCAGTCTATGAAATAAAGAATTGGTGAACCAGATAGAAGTAGTTCACTTTGTTAATCCATGTACAACACCATGCACAAAAGTAATGCTGCTAAATATTTAAAACCTGCCTACCTTCAGAACACAAAGTTGAGCAACATTATCACGCAGACCAAAGCTTCGAAACTCGATGCTCTCTTGGTGCAAAAGAGAAAATCTGTGTTCAGATGCAGATGAAATCAAAAGGCTTAACTTATAATAAAAATTGAATAAGAAGAACACACAAACAATAAGTGATACACATCATGGAGAACAAAGCTCTGAGAATCAATGCTCTCTTGATGCAAAAGAGCAAATCTGTGTTCAAATACAGATGAAATCAAAAGGCTTAATTTATAATATATCTTAAATGATAAGAACAGCACAAACAATATGCAATACACACCACTACAATCAGCTCAGACTTAGAACAAAGTGCCCTAAGAATAGGCAACATGACAAGAAAGAATACTTGATACGAAAGAAATCCTTCGCGGGATCCATAATAGTTCAGCTTCTTCATCCCTTCCCTGTTTTTCATTAGATCACTCATTCTAATATTTAATAGCAGTAATTATATTTAAGATTCCAAAGACATCTAGATTTATTTCATTTAGAACCACAGCACCACTACAAGTGATGTTTTAAAGGAAAAGTGTCATTGGAAAGAATAATATAACCCACCAGTAAATCTAAAGGCACGTTTTCAACTGCGAGATCTTAAAAAGCCATCACCAATGAAGTTTCCTAGGTCACAATTTGAACAGGAAAAAAAACAACCTTTTATTATTCCAAAAAATGGCACACCCATCAAATGCTTCACCTGTGCGGGCCTGGAGAAAATGGAGTTTCGGATGTGGTGTTAATCAGCATCGCTAAGGGCTAAAAAAACCAAATTTATGGTGAATCAATCTTTAGATATACCTTGTATATGCCTTTGAAGCCATCTTTCCGAAGAACACCATTCATATCATTAAAACGGTCAACTTCCTGCAGCTAGCAGTTGAAGAAATGAGCAAATTCCTCAATTCTATAAACTCTATCCAGGTGAAACAAATTTTTAATCATGTATGATACAAAGCATGCATTCATAACGACAAACATAGAGAAATCAATGCTCATTAGATCATCAGTGATAAAGCGTATACAGTATGACTCAACTTCCCTTACAGTTTAGATGATTATGATTTCATGACATAAAACACATCCTATTTCATGAACCATACTCAATAATGGACAAACAGCAAAATAGTTAATTTGGATTACGCAAAAATGAGATACATCCTCTGAACAAAAAGAACACATTTGATGACACTTTGATATTCTTTTCAATCATCATATACACAATAACATATATAATGCTGCACGCATACACGTGCATATATGACCAGGTGTAAGTAATAAATAAATAGAAAAATCAAAACTCTATATTCAACAGTCCTAATGAAATCGAAACTTGAGCCTTATGTTGGTTTTGTTTGAGTGTTTTTTCAAGATTTTGAGACTTTCCTTAACAGATCCCAACCCATGTCAGCAAATCCATCAATTCATCTTCAGTAAATATTGTAACCGAATGGGCCCAATGACCAGGGACTCAGTAACAGTTCATCTTGTAGCAGAATGAACTACATCACTTGATAGGGGATCTCATTGCCCCAGGACAAGCCTTTTTTTTATTTACAAAGGATCTATTGAGAGATGAGAGCTTTCTCTAAGCCAATACTTGGCATAGCTATTTTGTTTATTTCTAATTAAAATTTCGAACAGAACATATTATCCATTACACAATTACGAAAGAATTTAAAAATTGCCAGCAGTAAAAATTTTATATATGCTGCAAGAAATGGGGCACAGAGAAAAACAAACTAGGTAATACGATCATCCAATTTCCAAAGAATGCTGTATGGTTACCAAGCAGCTACTATACGGTTACCAAGCAGCAGCTCCGGCTCTGTCATTTGAATTTACAATTCAAAGTCTAATAAAAAATATGGAGGAATGAAATGACAGGATCACATTCAACTTACGGATTGAATGACAAGAAAAATGTATCGTACAACATTAGAAATTTTTTATATGTTACAAGAAATGGGGCTCAAAGAAAAACAAACTAGGTAATACGATCATCCAATTTCAACAGAAGGCTATATGGTTACCAAGCAGCCACAATACGGTTACCAAAGCAGCTCCAGCTTTGTCATTTGAATTTACAATTCAAAGTCTAATAAAGAATACAGAAGAATGAAATGACAGAATCACATTCAACTTAAGGATTGAATAACAAGATAAATATACAATAGAGCAAACTATACTGAAAGTAAATTTTGACAAACAGAAGTGCCCGTAGTGGGCAGCTTCACTTGCCTGAAAACACATGATGCTTGGATTGTAACGTCTGACCTCCTCCTGAATCAGCTTTTTCCGCCATCCCCATGTCATGAATTCTTCATGGACTTCTGAATACAAGTCTGGATGTTTTGATACATTTTCAGCACCTAGAATATTGTATGAAACAATAACAACCTTATCTGCACAATGGGTGAAAAATATTTAGAAAACAACTGTGTTTAGTAATATAGTACAAAAATAAAAATTAGAAAAGTTCAACCTTCATGAATCAACAATTACAGCCAAAACACAATATTGAGAAAGAAATACATGTGCAAAAGCATTGAAGTGCCCAAGGATGATGAAATGCCACAGAGGGGGGGGGTGAATCAGAGGTTATAGATTTTTACAATCCTTTTGACAAACCCCCATCACCTGTTAAAGTGATGGACCGCTTTATCTTTCTCGTGACTGGAGTGTTGTGATGAATATGTTAAAAAACAAGCACACAAGGCACACTCAAGATTTAGAAGGTTTTCCCTCAAAATGAGTGACAACGTCCTTGTTGTGAATCTAGGATCATCCAATTCACACATAATCCACTAATTTCGTAAAGTGCTTGAGAAAATGCATCATCCTTAACTCCCTGTTACAATGTCACCCGGGCAAAGCAGGTATTCAACCTATTTACAGTAACAACAATGAATTCACAATGAAGAATATCAACAAGAAAGTTCTGGATGACACTACATCAGTATAAATGATCTACTTCAGTTGTGTTGAGAGTCTTGCTGAACATCTATGAGTGTTGCAACCTCTCATTCCACACTTTTATATTCAAAATATATCACATTGCTCTCATTAGTCTTCAACCATAACTGCTCATAATTACTCGGAAAATTTTTCTCATCAACTTTCCATAAATTCAAGCAGTTTTGAAAAAGTTTCTTCTGATCAAATTAACCACCCACGATCTGCGGAAAGAACTGAGCATAACTCAAGCAAAACCAACCACTTACCACGTTCTTCCAGTTGACTATGCATTGCAATTTACTCTGCAATTTCTTCTTCATCATGAACTTCACGGAATACAAAATAGAGATTTTTTTATTTCCAGCTTAAGAAGATATAACGCATTTAGTAGAAATCTCAATATTGTCTCATGCATTTGCGTTGAGTAGGAATTCAAATCCGGTCTCATGCATCTTCATCTTGTATCATTGCATGTGATAACTCTAACGTCATCTGCAATATGTAGCGTTGAATAGAAATTCAGGCATTGCGATGAGTAGATTTGGCGATTTTGTTTCATGCATCTCTTCGCCCATAAAATCTATTACATGCAACTCTAGTTCTATCTCACGCAAATCTTCAACCACGGAGTCTATCTCACGCATCTTCAGTTCTGTCTCACGCAACTACAGAGATGTCTCATGGAAGTCTGTGTGTTGAGTAGAAACTATTTGTTAGGACAATACACGTTATCAAGAAGAGAAGCAAACAATCTGTGTTATATATTCACTGTAAAGGAGTTCTGTACATCGAAACAGGGAAGAGAATGACTAAAAGAATTGCGGGAAGAGAAATACGAGGGAGAGACCGCCTCTGTTCGCTTTCTTCAGCTACGATGGTGTGAAATGAGGAGAAAGACCTCTCCCAGCGGCTGCTTCTAAGCAGGTCACCCACTTCCAGGTGGGTGTCTAGGAGCTTCTTTGGTAGCCAGTAGCTCAGCCAGTGCAACCAAAGGAATTGGCTCTGTTTCCCACAGGGTGTAACCGACTAGTCTCTAGCAAAGCCAACTTGTATGCAGAATTCCCGATTTTGGACAAGATCTTGTATGGACCATAATAATGAGCAGCCAACTTAGAAAATGTACGTTTGGACTTAGTAGCTTGGATAACGAGCCTCAGTTTAACAAAAACTGACTTGCCAACAGCAAATTCCACAACTAACCTATGCTTATCTGAAAATTTGGTCATCAACTGTGGAGCTTGACGAAGGTTCTGGTGGAGCTGACTTAATTCTGTATCACACTCCACGAGGGTCCTAGCCACAGAATCCACCGGTGACCCTCCTGTGGAACAAGTTACGGTGGGTGGTTTCCGACCATAAACCACCTCAAATGGATAGAGCTTGTAGAAGAGTGTGTTGGTGTATTATAATTGTACTCCGCCCATGGTACCCAACGGGCACACGATAGAATCCGTTCAAAGGCAATACACCTTAGATAAAGTGCCTAAGCACCGGTTGACAACTCCAGACAGACCACCGTTTGGATGACATGGAGAGCTCATTTTCAAAGTCATTCCTTCCAAACGGAAGAGTTCTTTCCAGAAGTTACAAACAAATATTGGATCCCTATCACTGAGAATAGAGCTGGGAATTCAATGCGGTCGAACTACTTCCTGAACAAATACCATTGTGACTGGCTTGGTTGGATACGAATGTCGCATCAAAATGAAATGTGTGTATTTGAACAGACGGTCGACAACCACCAATAAGACATCAAACCCTTGCGATTTAGGCAATCCAGAAACAAAATCCATGGAAATTTAGTCCCATACCAATTCGGGGATTGGCACCAATTGTAATAATCCCACCGGTGCACGTTTCGCATTCACGGACAAACTGCAAGACACGTTCCCTTACAAAACAATCCCGCTGCCAATCTCTTGTATGTTTTGAGAAATCCAGCGTGCCCCCTACAGGAGATGTATGGTAATAGTGCGGGAACTTGGGAATAAGAATTGATTGCCTGGACAACACCAATTTCCCATGAAAATACAACAATCCATACTGGACAATGTATCCAGGTTTGGACCCGGTTTTCTGTTCAAGGGCTGCAATAATACTTGACAACTCTGGGTCCTATTACAGCTCCCTCTTGAGAGTGTCAACCTCCAGCCAGAAAGGTACCGATACATCCATCCCCAAAATAAGGTTATCCAAATACCCCTCCTTGCCTTCGTCAGTTAATTTGGATAAAGAATCTGCCGTCGGCCTGGTTTATATACCTCCTCAAAATCTAAGCCCAACAATTTTGCTTGACAATTTTATTGGTCGGTTGTATGGTATCGTTGACTAAGCAAATGTTTAAGAGCTTTGTAATTTGTATAGACCACGAAATGTTTTCCCAACAAATATTGTCTCCAATGGCTCCCAAAACAAGTGTCATAATCTCTTTTTCATAAACGGATTTTGATAAATTGGTTTTGGCCAAAGTCTTGCTGTAATATGCAACTGGCCGGCCAGACTGCATTAGTATAGCGCCTATACCCCTTCCGAATGCATCACAATCAATAGTAAATGTCTTGGAAATCTGGAAGAGCTGATATCAGAGCCGAAGTCATACTCTTTAATTCTTCAAAAGCAAGCTCAGCTTCAGCACCCCACTTGAACCCGTCCTTTTTAGTCAATTCAGCCAAGGGTTTAGCAATTTTACCATATCCTTAAACAAATTTTCTATAATATCCTATGAGTCCCAAAAATCCTCTTTACTCCCTCCAATGGCATCGTTTTCAATAGCAAACACTGCCCCAACTTCGAAAGTGACCGTCATTTCTCGATTATTCCTTGCAATTTTATCTCTTTTCCTTCCCACATGAACTCCATAGTCTTTTGATTCCGGTTTGTCAATACAAATCTCAAGCTCTTCAACCACTCCATGCCTATCACTAGATCTGAGCCTACTGTCTCAAAAACATATGCCTCCGCTGCTATGGAGAAATTTTCCAAATCAACCTCAACTCTCCTGCAAACTCACTGCGAGATAACTTGGTTCTCATCTCCCATCCTTACACCAAAAGGTCTAGTTGGACTGACATTCGCCATTTTGGAAAGTGTCTTAGAAATAAAATTGTGACTCACGCCACTATCCACAAGCACTTACACCGGTACCCCCAATACATGTCCCAAAATATCATTGAATCAACTCTTGCCTCGCTTAAACTCCGTAGCTCCATTAACTCCCTTGTTCGCTCCTCTGCCTGACCAAGTGACTCCAAACCAGAAGTTCTTCGGCCCAAACTGTTAAGATCTGTGACCTGCCTGGAAATTGGAAGGTTTATTCCAGGAGGGGTAGGGCTGTCAATTCAGAGCAGGCAGGCAGTTAAGGCCACCTGGGCAAGTGCTGGGAGGCAGTTATAACTGTCTCCACGTGGTGCTGAGGGAAAAGGAAGAATATCCGGTTTGTTATGCCACATGGGCAGAGGTAGGGAGCGTGGAACGTGGGGGCTGGTAAGCAGTTATAAGGGAACGTGGGGGGAAGGAGAGAGGCAACTGGTTGAGTTAGAAAAAATAGGAATTCGGCTGTTAGCTTGGGTGGGAGCTCTCTCAGGAGAGTTTTGTACTTGCTGGTTTCTTTTCCTCTTCTGTTGTAATTCCTCTTTTTTCCATTAATACAATTCCTGCAGTTCTCTATTCCTAACACTTGGTCCGACCTGCCGACCTCCATCTTCCCCTGTGATGGAAACCCAAACACACACCCGTGTCGATGGCCTCGACCAGAGCTTAAATCTTGTTGAAACCAAACTCGCCAAACTCTCTTCTCCTGTTGAGCACCTTCAGCAAGACGTTCAGGAAATTCGCCTCAGCCAACAACGCTGGGATTTGGAATGCACTGAGCAAACAGAGTTCTGCAAACTCATGTTGCGTCGTACGGACAAACAGCCTCATTATGATGCACCTCCTCCGCCAGCGATCTCCTCGACATCAGGCACTACGAGGGACGTCACTCCACATCTGCTGATTCCTGCTCCAAATTCCGACTCTGCTGCTGTCGTCCTACCACCCGACCCTTCCTCCATCTCCCACCGGGTGGAGTTCCCCATCTTCGATGGCTCAGATCCTCGCGGGTGGCTTAACCGCGCCGAATTATATTTCCGTGTTCATCACATACCCACTCCAATATGGCTTCAGCTGGCGCAAATTAGTATGGAGGGCGTCGCAATCCATTGGTTCACTATTCTTCTGGAGGTATATCCGGACCTCTCTTGGCAATTATTTAAAACTGAACTCATGGAACGTTTTAGTGGCCTTGAGATCCATAACCCTTATGAAGAACTGGCAGCACTGCAGCAACATGGTTCGGTGCAGGAATTCATTGAACACTTTGAATATCTGGCCTCTTTTTTACCCAGACTCCCCGAACCTCAATACTTAGGTTATTTCTTGCATGGTTTACAACCAGATATTCGCTCTTGGGTATGGATTCATAACCCCGATACACGCCTTTAGGCAATGCGTCTCGCTCGCCACATTGAACTCACTCTTCACCGCGGTGACACTGCTTACAGTAAGGGAGGGGGTCCTCGGGTTCCAACAGCCTCCCCTGATCATCCTCCTTGGCTACCACCTTCACGTTCCATCCCTTCAGCACCTTTGTCTGCTAGGCGCCCGCCCGCTCGGCCTTCCAAGGGTATCTCCAGCCCTCCTGTGGACATGTCGCGCAATTTTTCTTCCTCCACCCGTGGCACCCGCCACTTAACAACACAGGAATGGGAAGAACGCCGCAAAAAGGGCCTCTGTTTTCGGTGTGGTCTTTCCTTACTCTCCCACACATCGATGTGCAAATCCCAAGCTTCGCATTGTCATTCTCGGTGAAGGTGACACTGCTGAGGAGGATCTAGCACAGCGAGACGATATTATTCCACCACCTGTTGTCCGGGAAGACGTTGAATGTCAAGTTCTTGGGTTACACTACCCCCAGCCGCAATGCCTTCTTACTGCCACCTCCAAAGACGGTTTCTCCTCCTTGAAAATTAAAGGCTCCTTGGGAAGTTTTCCGGTTCTACTCTTAATTGATAATGGTGCCACCCACAACTTCATTTCCCCGGACTTAACCCGCTTACTTTCCTTGGAAGTCCAATATTCTCACCAGCTTCGTATCAAGTTAGGCGATGGCCACCAGCGCTAGTCCTTAGGAGTTTGCCCCCACTTATCGTTATGCATTGGTCCATATAATTGTACCATAGTTTCCCATGCGCTCGACATTGGCAGCCTTGACATCATTCTGGGCATTGCTTGGCTGCGAACCTTGGGTGACGTTCAGACCAATTGGCGGTCCATGCGCATGCAGTTTTCAGTGGCAGGACAATCCTACTGCCTCCAGGGGCTACCCCCTTTCAGTACACCCACCATATCCTTACAGAACTCTGCCAAACGTACCAGGGATACAGCAGGTTGTTGCCTCACCTTGGGTGGCCAGACCACCGCCACTGCCTTGTTGACTGAACCGTTCCATTCTGACATTCAACGTTTGCTATCTCCATTCGAGCACTTGTTCCAACCCCCTACTGCTCTCCTGCCAATACGGCCATGGGATCATGCTATCCGCCTGCAGCCCGGTCACGGGCCCATTGTGGTACGCCCTTACCGTGATCCTCACTTGCAAAAAAATGAAATAGAACGTCAGGTGGCAGATCTGTTGCACACTGGTTTTATTCGCCCCAGCTGCAGCGCTTATTCTAGCCCAGTTTTATTAGTCAAAAAGAAAGACAATTCCTGACGTGTGTGCATTGACTACCGTGCTCTCAACAAGACCACTATCCCCGATAAATTTCTCATTCCTTTGGTGGAAGAACTTTTGGATGAACTACATGGTGCCTCTTACTTCTCCAAGTTGGACCTCAAATCAGGATATCATCAAATCCGGATGCAAGAGGCTGACGTCGACAAAATAGCTTTTCGTACCCATCAAGGCCACTATGAATACTTGTTTATACCTTTTGGCCTTACTAATGCTCCTTCCACTTTTCAGGCCACCATGAATGCCATTTTTCAACCCCTATTGCAGAAATTTGTGCTAATTTTTTTTTATGATATTTTAGTCTACAGCGTAGATTGGCATCGCCGTCAAGACCACCTCTTTGTTGTCCTTCAAATCTTGCGCGACAATCATTTTTTGCTGAACCGCCAAAAGTGTCACTTTGCACAGCAACATATTGAATACTTGGGCCATGTAATCTCCAGCCAAGGCGTCGCTGTGGATCCAGCCGAAGTTCAGGCCATTCTGGATTGGCCACTCCCTACAACAGTTCGTGGCGTGCGTGGATTCCTTGGCCTTACCGGCTATTATCGTCGTTTTATCAACGGTTATGGCGCCATTGCTCAGCCACTTACAGCTCTCACCAAGGACGGGTTCCTTTGGTCTTCGGCAGCCCAAGCTGCTTTCACACATCTCCAGCACCTCTTGACCCAGGCCCCTGTGCTTGCTCTCCCTGATTTTTCTGTTCCCTTTTGAGTTGGAATGCGACGCCTCCGGTAGGGGTATTGGAGTCGTTCTCATGCAGAATCGCCGCCCCATCGCTTTCTTCAGCAGAGCCTTTATCCCCTACAAACTTGAACAAGTCCACCTATGAAAAGGAACTCATTGCTTTACTATTGACAATTCAACGTTGGCGCCCTTACCTCTTGGGCCGCCCCTTTGTTGTTTATTCGGATCAGAGGAGTTTAAAGTTTCTACTCCAACAACATATTACCACAGCCGATCAGCAATGTTGGTTGGCCAAATTATTGGGCTACCATTTCGAAATTAAATACAAACTTGGGCACCAGAACTCGGCAGCTGATGCCTTGTCACGCTGCCATGATTTACCCTCTTTGAACCTTGTTCAATCCGCCCCTCTTTGGCCGGATATCTCGTCTTTTGTGCAGGAGGTTTCCATGGACGCTGCCCTACAGAAGATTATCACTGCTTTGCACGCTGGCAGCACCTCTTTTCCAGGCTATACCGTTTCTTGGGGCATTCCTTATTACAAAGGTCGTCTTGTCCTCTCCGCCGCGTCTTCTTGGATCCCTAAATTGTTGGCAGAATTTCATTCTTCACCCCAGGCTGGCCATTCGGGATTTTACCGTACCTATAGACGTCTCGTTGTTGCTCTTTATTGGCAAGGCATGAAACCTGTTATTCAGAAATATGTCAGCGAGTGCGTCGTCTGCCAACAGAACAAATATTCTACTCTGTCTCCTGCTGAATTACTTCAACCACTGGAAATTCCAAACCTCATTTGGGCAGATCTATCTATGGATTTTATCACCGGCCTCCCCAAATCAAGTGGTTTTGATGTCATCTATGTGGTGGTTGACCGACTCTCCAAATACACTCATTTCCTCTTGCTAAAGCATCCTTTTACAGCCACCAAAGTTGTTGATCTCTTTTTTCGGGAGGTCGTTCGTCTCCATGGCTTACCTTCGTCCATCGTTAGCGAACGGGACCCAGTTTTCCTCAGCCATTTCTGGACCGAGCTTTTCAGATTACAGGGCACAAACCTCCGTTTTAGCTCTGCCTACCACCCACAAACAGATGACCAGACCGAGGTGGTTAATCGTTGCCTCGAGACCTACCTCCATTGTTTTGCGAGTGAGCAGCCCAAGCATTGGTCTTTCTAGCTCCCTTGGGCAGAATTATCCTATAACACCACTTGGCATTCAGCAATACATACAACTCCCTTTAAGGATATCTACAGCCACAAGCCCCCTACACTCCTCAGATGTCTTCCCTCTGAAATTCGGGTGGCAGCAGTGGCTACCGCCTTGGCAGACCGTGACGAAGCCTTGACCCAGCTCAAGCTTCACCTCCGACGCGCCCAGGACATAATGTTCCACCAGGTGGACAACCACAGGCGTCCAATTACATTTCCAGTTGGTACCCACATCTATGTCAAGCTCCACCCTCACAAACAGCACTCCCTCGCTCGTCGGATCACTCCAAACCTGTCACCCCGCTATTATGGTCCTTTTCCAATCCTTTGCCAGATTGGTCCAGTTGCTTACGAGCTGGAATTACCACCAACAGCCCGCATCCATCCGGTTTTACATGTCTCTCAACTCAAAGAGGCCCTCGGTCACCACCCCACCCCCGACTCCCTTCCTACAGACCTGGACGGCGATGCTTTTCCTCGCTCGGAGCCTCAGCAAGTCCTCACTCAACGTTTCCAGCTGCAGGATAGCGTTTATCAACCTCAATATCTGATTCAGTGGCAGGGAAAACCAACAGATGATGCTACTTGGGAGGATGCGTATGTCCTCCAAAATCAGTTCCCCACTTTCAGTCTTAAGGACAAGACTGATTCTCAAGGGGTGGGCAGTGTTAAGATCCGTGACCTGCCTGGAAATTGGAAGGTTTATTCTAGGAGGGGCAGGGCTGTCAATTCAGAGCAGCCCCGGGCAAGTGCTGGGAGGCCTCCACGTGGTGTTGAGGGAAAAGAAAGAATATCCGGTTTGTTATGCCACATGGGCAGAGGGAGGGAGCGTGGAACGTGGGGGTTGGGAAGCAGTTATAAGGGAACGTGGGGGGAAGGAGAGAGGCAGCTGGTTGAGTTAGAAAAAATAGGCAGTTCGGTTGTTAGCTTGGGTGGGAGCTCTCTCAGGAGAGCTTTGTACTTGTTGGTTTCTTTTCCTCTTCTGATGTAATTACTCTTTTTTCCATTAATACAATTCCTGCAGTTCTCTGTTCCTAACACAAACTCTGCTAAGAGTCATTCTCTTCCACAATCTCTTCTATGGTAGGCTTTCCCAAACCAAATATCTCAAGTGTTTATCCGGACATCGATGCATGGGCAAAAAAGGTTGGCCGCAACCAAAACATAGGCCCTTCAATTTTCAATCTTCCCTTGCTTATAGCCTTCATCCCATTCCATCGTTCCTCGCCCACAACTCTCCTAATATCCTCTTCTCTTTTACCCAAGTCCACCACGAGCCTGCTAGTAGGTTGTTGAGGCGCCATTGTTCACTATCCTTGTGGACCTAATAAAACAACAGGTCTTCCGCGAAAAATTTTTAGGACACCTTCACCAATCAATTCTCTTTCAACCTTCCAAGCTAGAACCTATATTTTATATTTGTCAGCAGGTTCGTGTGTTGACACACGATTCTCAATCTCCAGTCGTAAACCGCCCATAAACAGACTCATATACCACGGCTCCAGGAACTATGCTATCTACAAAACCACTTGTTCGAACTCTTCAATGTACTTCATCGTTCCAGTTTATCGAAGCGTCTTCAAATGCCTCGATGGATCGCCTTCAGTCGTCTTCCCAAATCGATCTGTAAGAGCAGGTTTCAATTGTTCCCAAGTTGCTCCAGGATTCGCACTTTGCCAAGAAAGAAACCAATATAGTGCGTAACTCTCTAAACTGATCTAAATCAAATGTAGTTTAGTATCTTCCGAAGTTTGATTCACCAAGAAATATGTATCTACTCTAGTGATCCATCCAAATGGATCCAATCCTGAAAAGGTTGACAGTTCCACCCACCTCGACACATTACAACTTCATTTTGGAGGCTTCTTCTAGAATTTCCTTCGAAGCCACATCTGTAATCCAATTTTCCGCATCCATTTCCTATGGAATTCGCCGGTGCTGCCACACTTTGTTTTCCGGTAAAGATCCTTGTTCTACTCACAACTCTAGCTCCTTAAGTCTTTCTAGAGTCTTCCTCCAAGATCCGCATACAAAGAGAAACTCGCTCTATGTGTTGCAAATGTTTGTGCGTTGTCTGTTGACTATCATTTTGACCTCGCACCAGTTTGACTAAGTTTTCTTGTATCAATGTCAAGGTCCGGTCACGATCGCGCTCTCGTTCTTCATATATCCGTCTAAAACTTTCGAAAGCATACTCAACTGAAGCAATTCTCGACTTCATTCTCGTTTGCATCCACACGTCAGTCTACTAGCGCAATCCGCCACCATATAAATTGGCCAACTCAACTCGTTCATGTCTCCCTCACTCTTGAAGCTCTTCAATAAGTGTGCAACACCGACTACTCGTCGGTTCCCCAACAAAGTCACCAAAAAAGTTGGGACAATGCACACTATCAAGAAGAGAAGCATACAATTTGTGTTATATATTCAGTGTAAAGGACATATATACATCGTAACAGGGAAGAGAATGACTAAAAGATTTACAAGAAAAGAAATACGACGGAGACCACCTCTGTTCGCTTTCTTCAACTGCTATGATGTGGAATTAGGAGAGAGACCTCTCCAAGCGACTGCTTGGAAGCAGCCTGCCCACTTCCTAGATATTCCGAATTATGCTCCCCCCATGACCAGCTTCTAGTTATATAGTTGGTTGCTTCCGCAACCGACTGTTAGAAACATAGAACTCTGAACTAGAGAAATTCAGCAAATGAGGAAGACGATAAATGAAGACACTTCGAGAGAGATCCCGCACAAGCCTTGCGGCCGAAGTTCCAAGCCAAAAGGCCGATTTCGAGCCTCACGGCCGATTCCAGAATAATTCTCCCTCCATGCCTCTCACCCCCTGCTTCTTATTTATAATAGATTCCCCTCCCTCCACGTGGGCCCAGAACCATCCCCCCTAACCGACTGACAAATTCCCCCTTCCCCCACAACAGTCTAGCAATATCCCTTCCTTCCAGCAATGACACTAATACCTCTGCTCAGGTTCTTACTACTTGTCACCCCTTGAAAACAGTATTGTTCTCAAGACTGAAGAAAGGTGGTCTTGTTGCGCAGTCGAGCCAAGCGATCACACAAATACTCCTTGCTTTTGCGCTTCGAGTGGAACCAAGCAGCGCTACAGCCATAGGACAGAGGTGTCGTGATCCACAAGCATGTCCCCTTTTTGCACAGGCACGCCAAGCGATCTAGATTTGTACTTTAGCACTTCGTCCGCCTATATGGATCAACTTTGGATAGACGAAGGTGGAATGCGGCTGCCACCACCCTGCTTGTTGCATGTAAAAACTATATAGTTCTTGTCCTTTTATCTGTCTGGTCAAACATGTTGATTGGAACGGGTTGTTGGGACGTGTAGTTGAACCCAGACGCATACCTCCACTTGCAGACCAGCGGGTGGCTCGTTCCATACATAGGACTTTAGTCAAGGGAGTCATTCCACTGGGAATTCCTCCTGCACCTCTGTAGTGCTAAATGGTGCAAAGTACACCGCAATCAGCACGAGCGTCTAAGCAGCCTCCGGCTGTGGCAATGGCGTCGTATGCATGGCTGGCTTTGCCATGACTTCCAAAGGTTGTGCGTTGTCCTTCCCTAATAGAGTGTCCCTCCCCACCATTGTGAACAAAGTCCCCTCTGCACCGTGTTGTTGCAGCGGTGCTAAGTCGCGTTGCTTACTATTGTCAAAAACAAACTCCTCATGAAGCAGCATCTCTGTCAGACAACGCAGTCAAGTGGCACGAGATGCTTGGAACTGAGTCTGCTCTTACGGTGTCTTGAAGAGCATGGTGTTGATCCGCAGTAAGCGCTACTCCACCTCATCTATCAATGCCGTCGTTATTTTTTTTTTGTTTTTTTTTTTTTGTTTTTCTTTTTTTTTGAAAAGTCGGACACTTTTCCAATAGAAAAGTTGACACTCCTTCATTTCTTTTTTTTCTTTTTTCTTTCTTTTTTTTTCCGAAAGAGTGCTACCGGCAACCAACGGTGCTCTCCACTTCAGCGAGCGCAACCAATAACAGCCTCCTCTCAATGTAAGTCGACGGTGTGTGCGCCTCCTAGGAAAAAATCGTGCAGGCATCAGGTGGAGAAGAAAAAGCGTTGTGCGACTCATTCAAACAAAATCGTCCAAGTTTCCCTTGTTGCAGCGATCATCACCTGTGAGGGTGGAAGTCGACGTTGCGTCGCCTCTGAGCGAACGCGCCGCCTCTGCATGCGAGCCGATCGTGGATGTCACCTTGGAGCGAATGCGCGAATGAAGAAAACTGGCAGTGGTCATGTCTGTCATCCAGGCATGTGCGGCCTTCGAATGAAGGTCGGGCAAGGAGCGTGTCTCCTCCGGTCGGGAGCGGGCAGCGCACGGCTGCGTGCAAAATCCAAGAAAGCGCGCCAACAGCAGTGCGCGCTTACTTCCAATGGAAATGGTGCAGTGCTCCCCCCAGCGAGAGAAAGCAAAAGTGAATGTGGAAGTCAGCGGCAGATCGGACCAAATGTTAGAAACAGAGGACTCTGAACAAGAGAAATACAGAAGATGAGGAAGAAGATGAATGGAGACACTTCGGGAGAGATCCCACCCAAGCCTTGTGGCTGAAGTTTCAAGCCAAAAGGTCGATTCCAAGCCTCACGGCCGATTCCAGAATAATCCTCCCTCCCTGCCTCTCACCCAATGCTACTTATTTATAACAGATTCCCCTCCCTCCAAGTGGGCCCAAAACCTTCCCCCTAACCAACTAACAAATTCCCCCTTCCCCCAATGATACTAATACACCTCCCCAAGTTCCTACCACCAACTAGCTAACAAATTCTTCCACTTCCTCTAATTACCCGTTTTACCCCTCCTTTAATATGTATGTATTAATGGTGGTCAAGGGATGCTATCAGGGGGTCCAAGCAAAATAACCGGTCCATCCTCCCCGATACTAACACTATTGAGTTCTCACAGAAATCTATGTGTGGAGTGAAAAGTGTTGTGTTGTCACACGCAAGTCCTTACGCGATTTTCTATCACACACATCATCATATTTTGCCAAATTTTAATAGATTCTTCTCAAAAACTCATTGAAATCATTCTCCTTCTACTGGATCACTTCCAAAACCTTTAAAAACATCAAAGTTCAAACAAATTACTTTCAAAAATGTTGGTGAGTCTTTTATTTACGATTTTTCTACCCAAAAGCATTGTAGAACATCAAATGTTCTTTCAATGCAACTTGAACATATGTTTTATGCCCACACTCATCCACATCCATGACTTTTGAGAGAATCAAGAATTCACCTGACTACATAAAGACTTGCATACCGATTCTTCAAACAATTATCTACTCCTAGATTCCTTGAAATACATGTGCAATATCACGATCCATCAGACACCTACAATTCTTTGTTAGTTTAGGTTAAACACTGAGTTGTCAGTCATCCATAACACTTCAAAAGTTCAAACTCTTTCACGTGGAAGGGAGGGGCCCTTTGATAGTGCCTTGGTAAAAATGTCATTAATCTAGTCATGCATAGACAACCTCAAGCTTCATGATTCCAACTACAACCTTTTCTCGGATAACAGGCAGATAACACTCTAATTGTCACAGCCAATTCTTAAACGTAGACTCAAATATACTTTCAAGCCCTCTAATAGTTCTTTCATCCAAAGCATTTGTAATAGCTAACACATCTATTTCCCAAGAAAAATGTGGAAGCCGCAAACTCGGCCTCTAAAGTGCTTAATGTCAATGAATTTTGTTTCTAACAGTGGCACCTAACACAACGATTTCCCAAGAAAAATGTTCCATCACACCAAATATGGATTTTCTATCATCGATATTTTTAACCCAAATTGGCATCTGTATATCCAAACAGCTTAAGATCTTCACCTCTCTTGTAAAGCAAACCACGGTTGACAGTACCTTTGAAATATTTCAGGATTCTTTTGGATCACATCGGAACCTTGCGCATAGAATAACAGCATATGCAATATTTGGTCTTGAAGCTTTCAGGAATAACAGACTTTCAATCAGCTTTTTGAATTCCTTCTAATTGACACTCTGGCCTTCTCCATCTTCACTAAACTTTACATCAACTAATATAGTTTTTCAATCTTCAATTAAAAATTTTCTCATCATTTCCTTGGCATATTTCTCCCGAGACAAAAGGATGTAATGTTGTTTTTTCAAAACCCGCAACCCTAAGAAGACTTTCATTTCACCCAACATGGGCAATTCAAACATCTTCATCTGATTAGCAAACCCCTCACAGTTTTGCTCTTTATCTTCTGTAAAAATAATGTTATTAACATAAATAATTACAATGCGAGTGCTTGTGGTCATTTCACTCACATAGAGGTTATTTTCAACTCCTCTTTTTAAAACTCATTTCCTACAAGCAAATGTCCAGCCAAGAATACAACATTCTTGGCACTTGCTTCAACCCATAAAAGGCCTCCTTCAGCTTGCACATCTTTGTGTTATCTTCGTCAAGCATGAAACCCTCATGTTGTTCAATGAACATCTCTTCTTCCAGTTCTCCATTCAATAATGTACACTAAGTCTTTGAGAAGCAACCGTCAAGAACATTCTTATGGATTCTAGTCTAACCACATGGGAAAATGTTTCCTCAAAGTCAATTCTCTCGACTTGGGAATAGCCTTTACAAACCAGCCTTGTTTTATTTCATGTCACTACTTGTCATTCAACTTGTTTTTGAATAGTCACGTGGTTCCAATGATGTTTTTCCCTTCGGGTCTGAGGATAAGATCCCGAATAGCATTTTTCTCAATTTGATCAAATTCTTCATCCATAGAATGCGCACATTCCTTGTGCCCAATGACCTCTTCAATAGGCTTGGCTGAACTAGAAGAGAAGTATAACTAGTTGTTTTCAACATTCTCTTGGTTTAAACTAGTGCATTTTGATCACCAATTATGTTCTTAGCTGACACATGCTTCTGTAGTCATATATGACTCCTTATAGAGTCCTCTACTTCAACTTCTTCATCACCGTTGCATGCTGAATCAACTTCTAATTCAATTTTTCCTCTTACACACTTCACTTTAGAAACATTTTCAGAAAACTACTTGTCGCTCGGCTCTGGATTCTTGGCATCTTCAGCATATTCTCAATTCACCATGGGCTAATCATCAAAGATTTTTACATCATAATAATCAACTATCTTTTGTAGTCGTTTCTTCCAACATTTGTAACCTCTTCCACTTGATAAGTATCTCATGAAAACTCTTTCATCAGCTTTCATCCAGAAACTTGAAGTGCTTCATTGAGAGTCTTTTCTTGAACCGCATCTCGTATGAAGTATATTGGAATGTCATCTCAACAAACATTTGTTTTGTAAATGCACAGTTGTTGAAAGAGCTGCTCACCAAAGGTGTTTGAATGTCTTGTACTCAACCAATATAGCTCTTCCCATTTTAACGAGACTTCATTCTTCCGCTCAACCACTTCATTTTGTTGTGAAGTGTATGGAGTGTTATACTCATGTCTAATCTCATGCTTTTAAATGTAATTTTCAAAAGCATTAGAAGTGAATACAATTATCAGTCCTCAGATTCTTTATGCGTAGTCATTCCTTTTCAACATCTCTTCTGAAATCTTTGAATTTTTCAATGTTAGATGATTTGTGCTTCATGAACATCACATGAGTCAGTCTTGTATAAACATAAATAAAGGTTGGTGATGAAATAGTAATCTCCCTTTGATAATTGGTGTCTCATATGTCTACACATATCAGAGTGAATTAATTCAAGTGATCCATTAAATTTCCACTTTCTATGGAAAGCTTGGATCATCTTAGAAGGTGTCTTACAATTTCTTCCTTCGTTATTTTAATCATGCATTTTTGGCCAAGGTGGGTATTCAATGTCACAGTTCATTTTCTTCCTTCGCATTAAAATAGAAAGTATTTTAAGCATTTCCAATCAAAAACAGATTACCTTCGGTTCTCTCTCCTTTGGTGACAACACTTCAATCTTTCAAACTTTTGATAATGCATCCATTTCTTCTTAGAATGACTATTTCCAGCATTATAGAGTTGATTTGCACTCAGCAGATTATGTTTCATCCCTTGAACAAATAAAACAACCTTTGACTTCAACTTGAACAAATAAAACAACCTTTGACTTCAACTTTTGAGCCTCAATTTCATCAGAGTTTCACCACATTCTTCAGAATTTTGGAATCTCCACACATGTGAAGAACAACTATCTAAAATCCATGGTTTCACTTTCTTGGAAGCTTTCAATGCTGCTTCCACTAAAATAGCACTCTCACCTTTTCTTCCGTGAGTATCTAAAACGATTAACTTATTCAACTAAGTTAGTAGAATGGTCAGGCAATCTTCAGCACAATGAGCAGATTGGTCACTCCTTCCACAAACTTATTCAAGAAAATCAAATTTGTTTTGAATATTCATGTTACTGTATAGGATATATCAGTGGGCTCACCACATGTTATTATGATTATTATTGGAGTCTCAAGTCAAATGATGTTCCTCAATATACTCTTTTATTCCTCCATAAATAAAGGGTCCGACCTCTTTATGAGGTATGGGATTTCATTGAACATGGTATCAGAGTCAAACGGTTGTCAACCCTAGATCTTCTCTCCTTCGAGCGCCAGCCTTCCCCCACTCTCGTTCCAACAATCGTGCCATCACAGGAACCCCTTCCATGAACCAAGCGAGGGTCTCTCTCAACCAGCCTTTGGTTTCATGACAACCATCACACTGTGCGCCAGGTGACAAAGATTGCTTTAGTTCAACTGTTCATCTCTATGGCAACATCCTCTTCATTAGCCTCTTCATCAATTTGATGTCAAGTATGCTTTTTTACACAAGTTTCTGAGTGAGAAAATTTATATAAAACAACCACATGGATTTGAGGCTTCTGACTCACCTCCACCAGTATGTCGACTTCGACACTCATTTACGACCTCAAACAGTCTCATAGTTATTTACGGCGCATAACACAAAACGGTGACAATTGTTGTTAAAAGGCACACAACATAGTAAGTCACAAAGATCTCTTGGGGATGCGACGCAAGGCGCGGCGCAGCACACACCTCATGAAACGAAGTCGCGTGCCATTAAAAATAATATACAAAGTATTCAACAAAAATCAAAATTTAAAAAAAATTAAATTCAACAAAAATAGTACAAATTAAAGGACATATCATCTCTCGATCAAACCATAATCAAATAATCAATCATAGAGAACATTTGTTTTGAAAATAATAAGAATTGATGTCGTTGTTTTGCCTTGAGTAGTCAGGTTGCACTGCTACGGACTGATTCTACTGGTGCGGGTGTTTTTTTTTTTTTGATATAGTGCGGGAGTGGTAAAGTTGTGAAGGGTGGAGCATTTTTTTGTTTTGATTTTTTAAAAGTTTTCAAAGACTTGAGCCTTTTCTCGCCTAGAAAAATGTTTCTTTCTTAGTTTGGTAGAGGGGCGACTCTTCTTGGAGCCGCCTTTGGCACAAAAAAAACATCTTTTTTAGAATTGTGCTCAATGTTGGCCTTTTCCACCCACATGGTGCACCTATTCCCCACCTGACGTTATTGCACCTCCTGGAAAGGTGCACGCCTCATCGCCTTTTGCGTGTTGTATGTATGCCTCAAGGATCACGTCTCACCTCAGCCATGGCGAGGCTGCCACTGCACGCCTTTCAGCGCCCTGCGCCTTAGCGCCTTTAACAAATATGACGGCAACAAGGGTCCCCAACCAAAAAGCGCATTGAGTGGTGCACGACGTGCGCACAAATAACATATAAGCACATAGCAACAATAACAAATAATAAGTTAGATAAAAAAATTATCAATAATAATAAAATTATAAAAAACAATAAATACTCATTAATTTTAGTGAAAATTTATTTTGAAAAATAATCTATTGTCAATAAATAACCATGAGTCATTCAAACAACAAACCATCGCAATTGGGTAACACAAGCACCCACTATCAACCATAAATCTCAAAAAAAAAACACAATCAACAACAATATATTCCAGCACCCATCCAAAATCATTTCAAGAAAAACAATAGGAAAATATAATGAAAAATTAAATGGATACATAATATTTACATAACTGATAAAAAAATGCAGAAAAAAAAACGAACTAAAAACATCAAAAAACCCAAGAAAAGAAAGGGTCGCCCAATAGATTGCACGCCGATTGGATGCGTTAGAGTGGCTGGGTTGTTGCGCTCAAAGGAGTTCACGCCAACTATAAGGAGATTACGCTGGTCTAGTTGGGTCTGCATTCAATCACAGGAAGGAGGTCGAGAAGGTGGTTGGGTCGTTGGTTGCACTCGGTTGCGGCACCTGATCAACGCATCGCACAGAGTCGGGGGAGGAAGGAGGGGCATCACTTGACTTGCAATAGGATATTTTAATAGAGTTTGGGTTATTCGGCTAAAAATGGTGCAAAAAAAACAAAAAATAAATAAGATCGTGCAATGGCGCAAGCAACGCCATACTACGCCATGACGTAAAATTGCAATATCACGGTGCGTCATCCCAATTGGGCTATTATGCAGGCGTTGCGTGGCACAATGGTCTATAGCACTTGCTATGGCAAAATGGCGCGCGCCATTAATAACCATGAGCAATTCCCTCGGGCCTCGTTTGATTGGTTATGCAATGTGGCAACTTTGTATCGGAGTATATTAAGGATCTGATCGTCTTCTACTTCTACCTACATACCACATCTGATTGCACATTAACGGTGGTCTACGCTGATGATATCATCATTACACACTATTAAGATTGTTAATCTCAAATCCTATCTGCACCAACAATTTCGCACCAAGGACCCGGGCTCACTGAAATATTTTCTCAAGATCAAAGTCTCCCATAACTGCAGGGTTATCTCTCTTTCCCAATGGTGATATGCCCTGGATATTCTCCAAGAGACTGGGCTTTCACAGGCCACTTCGTTTGACACACCGCTCGTGTCAGGTGAAAAACCATGCATGTTGATAGTCAGTCTTCTCTCATCCGGATCACCATTGCCATCTCATTGGGAAGCTCAATGATCTCACCGTGACTCGGTCAGACATTGTTTGTGCTGTCAGAAAGGTCAGACAATTCATAGAGCATCCAACAGAGTCTCAGTGGGAGGTCGTCCTACATATTGTCCGATATATTAAGTAGGAGCCTAGTCGTAGTCTATTTTACTCAACTCATTGACACGCGCTTGTAGAAGCATTTAGCAATGTTGGCTATGATGGATTTTCGTCTTCTTAGAAGTCCACTTTTGGCTTTGCAATTTTTATTAGTGACAACCTCATCTCCTGGAGAAGCAAGAAACAAATTATTATATCCTGATTCAATGAGTATCGTGCTCTGGCACATGCAACAGCCGAGATTCTCTGGGTCTGAGAGTTACTTCATGAGATCAGGTTTCCAATTAGTGAGTCAGCCTAAATATGATGTGACAATCAGACCGCTACAAAGATCACAAATAATCATGTCTTCCACAAGCACGCCAAACATATTGAGGTCGATTGTCGCTTTATTTGTCAGCACTTCTGGCAGCAACGAATTGCCTTTGGTCATGTCTGCACTGTTGATCAGCTCTCTGACATCTTTAACAAAGGCTTACTAGGTCCACAGATGCACTTTCTTTGCTCCAAACCGAGATTGCGCAATATATACATCCCGGCATGAGGGGAAGTCCTCTCCAAACACGTTTATGTTTTCTTTTTATGGGAATCTTTATATTCAAAATTGCACTAGCTTGAGGGGGAGTGTTATTGTATGGGATAGATTAATGGGTGAAACCCGTGTTGTTATTATTATCATTATTTGAGTCCCACGTAGTATTCAAATAAAGGGCTCAACTTCGTTATGAGGTACGACTCACTCCAAATCCATTTTTATTTCAATTTCAAAAGATAAACCACTTTTTAGGTTGAGTGGGAACTCTTACACCCATGTTCCAAGACAATCCACAACACCAAAAACCACACACTAAAATTTAACACCAATAGCAACCCGGTATTTTCATGCTAAATTTCTTATGTCAAGATTAGGATGACACTGTCGGTGATCCTCAAAGATAGATGCTATAAAATCACAAACCATCACGAAGTTTTTAATGGAGTAGGGCGCAGGGTCAAAATCTATAAATATGACATCGGGTGGTAGTGATACCATCAGAAAATATCTTCATCGAGGCCCAAGGTTCTCGCGTGTTCTTTACTTTTTGCCCAGGTCCTCCTGTGTCACAACTAACTCTAGGTGTTGTACCTCATTGCATTCATCATCAGTAGCCTTAACAAATTTATCATAGGCTGATCTTATCCTTTCAGCGAAGAGGGGGGGCAAGAAGGTCCCCTAGTCTTCAGGGGGTTGTAGATCAACTACCCCTTGTTCCAGACCTTTTAGATCCTCCCCCCGCCAACTTAAAGCTTGAATCATCCGTCTCTAATTGTACTATGGCCACTTGAACTGCTCTTATTCCATCTCTCTCTAAGCCTTCATAAGCTCTAATAGGCTCCTCATTATCTGGACCTCGATATTTGAACCAAATCCACTAGAGCCCTTCCCAGCTGATCTAGTCACCATGGGTTTTGGTAAGAATGAATAATCCCTGCGTTCTCTGTTTTTCTTTCCTGTACACCGAGTAATCTCCCATGTCCAAATTTCCATAATTCCTTCCTTCCCTGACTGAAAAGTATTTTCTGCATTGGTGTCCTCTTCAAAATCCGATGAGACGTGAGAAAGAGTATCAGCCACTTAACCTTCCTCGTAAGAGGAATCTGCTCCCCATGCTTAATGCCACATCCTCTCTTGTTTCACCATTGGATCTACAGCCTGAACAGCTTTCTTGTTCATCCTGTAATACACCATCCGCCATTGCTCGTTAACTTGTTTCAGGCGGTTCTTATGTAATTCCTCAAACCAATTACTCATTTCTAGATTCGGAGAAGACTGCATAGGACTCAATCTACACCCATTATCAGCATTGGCCTCCATCCTATCTGCAGGAGGTGAAGAACCTCCCAACCTGACGGGCATCGAAGTTAATTCTGCGTTGAGCTTCCACCACCATTCTTGCATGAATGACGCAGTCAATGTTCCCTTCCTCCATTGCCTCTTGCAGAATCTCCAAGGAAGTCGAAGCATCACAAACGAAATCATCCTTCTCGGTTGAACCGTCAAGCCTCGCTGCTTTTGCATAGGTACGAACAAGAACATTCATATTCAAAGGGCACACCCGCCCCGTCGAAACCCCGGACCTTGATGCTCCATTTCCAACCTTGGGGTGTTCTCTCAGACTCAAAGACAACAAAATTCCAGTAGACAGACCAACCATGTTACCATCTATACCATATGCAAACACCTAAACATTAGAATCAGAAACACCAAAATAACTAAGATTTTGTACCTTATAACCACGATGGCGGGTTGGTTACGAGTGTCCCAATCGATTGCATGAAGAGCAGAAATCGATCCAAGAGTCAAAGAACATCGACTGTTTAAAGCGAAGCTCTTTGATTTTGATCCAAACAAATTCCACAAGCAGTTTCAAGTCGTCAACTTCTACAAGAATTTGAGGGGCGGATGGAAAAGCGAGTTAGTCCAGCTGTCTGAACACAGATAACAACCCACCATGTTCTCTAACATTCTAAGTATCGATGGGTTTTGAAAAGAAATGGGTGAGCCAGGAAAACAAACCCATAACGCCGGAAGAGGAGGATCATGCTTCATATGAAATTCATAAAACCGTCAGAAAAGGGAGAAACGAAAACCATCGAAGGCTCACAGAGCTTTGGACCAAGTCGCAATCAAATCCTCCCCGATCGCAAAG
The DNA here is from genome assembly GCA_963277665.1 of Viscum album. Classification (NCBI taxonomy): domain Eukaryota; kingdom Viridiplantae; phylum Streptophyta; class Magnoliopsida; order Santalales; family Viscaceae; genus Viscum; species Viscum album. The sequence goes on from OY728151.1 coordinate 1,282,504,916, forward strand.
CAAATCTGGAAATGGTGGGAGTCCAAGCAGACCAATGATCGCACATTCCTATAATCCCCAAGAGTCAAAAACGAACTAGTCGAACGAGTCGACTGAGGGTCGATGCTTGTCGAAGCACGCCGCCTGGGTGAGATTAAGCAAAGTCGGGGCTTTCATGAACTCCAATGCTGAGAATGGGAGCTTTAGGGAATCCGTTGTGGAGCGAAGAAACTTTAGGGCAAATCGCAACGCTAGGGAAATGTGGGAGGAAATTTGGATTAGTGAAAGGGGTAAAAGGACAAAGACAGACCATAGGAGTGGACACGAAGCATCCCTCCCCCTCTTGTGGGGGAGGGACCACAATGGCGGCCATTGCCGCCTAGGTCGCAAGTGAGACGAACGTAAAGAGCACACACAATATCGCCTTTCCAACTCATTCATGGGATACTAGATTTCATTCAACAATTCAGATTTGTTTTTCTTCTTTCAACAGATCTTTTGAGCATCATAATTGTATATTCTCATTACAGACCGACTCCCACTAAATTTTTGCCTTCTATGTCCTCCATCAAATGATTTGGTGCACCAACATATGTAGGTTTCGCATCCAAAAACACCCAAGCACTAACAATGTCTCGTAAATCTGATATTTCTTCTATAGTTTGAAGATTTTGTTCAGTTGTCCTCGGTTGCTGTTTTAGAAGATTAAAAGTTTGTTGCTGCTTATTATTCAAGAAATCAATTTTCTCGATCCTTCTTCCAGCTTTTTTCGATGTGGAGGTAGGTTTATCTCCATTCTTCTCAACCCAAACTTGTCCAGAAATGTGTTTTGAACCTACACTGTTAGCAAAAACAGTTTTGGGTTTTGGAACAAAATTAACCTCCTCCTTTTGAGTATTGAAAGGCATATCTTCATAATAACCAAGGCCTCGTTTTCCCATAAGAGTGAAGTCTTTTGAAGTTAAGACACTCCTTTAACTTCTTGGAAACAACAGCTTTCTTTTCAGCAGCTTTTGAGGATTTAGCATTGACCTCAATGGCTTTGTCAAAAGTCAGGTCTCAGTTTTGTTTGGGTTTTGGAACAAAATTAGCCTCCTCTTGAGTATTGAAAGGCATATCTTCATAATAACCAAGGCCTCGTTTTCCCATAAGAGTGAAGTCTTTTGAAGTTAAGACACTCCTTTAACTTCTTGGAAACAACAGCTTTCTTTTCAGCAGCTTTTTTCGATGTGGAGGTAGGTTTATCTCCATTCTTCTCAACCCAAACTTGTCCAGAAATGTGTTTTGAACCTACACTGTTAGCAAAAACAGTTTTGGGTTTTGGAACAAAATTAACCTCCTCCTTTTGAGTATTGAAAGGCATATCTTCATAATAACCAAGGCCTCGTTTTCCCATAAGAGTGAAGTCTTTTGAAGTTAAGACACTCCTTTAACTTCTTGGAAACAACAGCTTTCTTTTCAGCAGCTTTTGAGGATTTAGCATTGACCTCAATGGCTTTGTCAAAAGTCAGGTCTCAGATTTGTTTGGGTTTTGGAACAAAATTAGCCTCCTCTTGAGTATTGAAAGGCATATCTTCATAATAACCAAGGCCTCGTTTTCCCATAAGAGTGAAGTCTTTTGAAGTTAAGACACTCCTTTAACTTCTTGGAAACAACAGCTTTCTTTTCAGCAGCTTTTGAGGATTTAGCATTGACCTCAATGGCTTTGTCAAAGTCAAGTCTCAGTTTCGTTTATTGAGCTTCCAAGATGTTTAGTTTGCACCTCCATCGGCTCTTTCTTTTTGACAGCAGACTCAGCTTCAAATTCATCCATGATTTTCTCAGATTCAACCGTCTGTAATTTGAGAATTCTGATTTCTTCCGCAAAATCAATTTCTTTGGAAATTCGGTTTTTTTGTTATTTGCCATTTCAGATTCTTTATTGAGCATTCTGATCTTCCTTCTTAATTTATAATTCTGATCGAGGCAAGTCTCCAACTCAGCTCTCATCAAGTGTTCCATTCAGGTCTCATCACCTTCTTTATCTTCACTGCCTGAAGATTCATCATTTTTCACAACATGGACCATAAAAGTCTTTTGTACAGTAGGTTCTTCTTCATTGGAAATATTTGCTTCGGAAGCGCTCTCATCATCCTCCTTACTCATGTAGCTTCTTTTATTCTTGAAAAATCTAATCTTCTCATTTGAAACCTTCTTCCCCTTCTTGGCCTTGTAGTTCTTGCTAAACTTTCCCCTTGAGACGGACTCATCTTGGTCTTCTCTGTCAGTTTCAGCATCCTTCTTCTTTGGACAGTCCATTGCAAAATGTTAAATATCACCACAACTAGAGCATTTCAAAGGAAGTTTCTCTTTGTACTTTCCTCATCCTCTCCTGAAATTTCTGGAAGTCAGACACATGATATGATCATTGTTATTGGTGAATTCTCCTTACCTCAATGTGAGGTGGAGATATTCTTTTATAGATGAGTAAATCTAATTACAAGGAGGGTAAGTCCGATGTGGGACTCAAAAATACCCATTTTAACTTAAATGGGGTCCAACACTCCCCCTCAAGCTGGACATGCCCAGATTGGATTGAGTCCCACAAAGAAAAAAGATGACAAGACACCAAGACAATCTCATACTCCCCCTCAAGCTGGGCCATGGAGGCTGTGAATACCCAGCCTGGTAGTGAGAGAGTCAAGTCGAGCTCCTGGGACGCCTTTGGTGAAGAGATCTGCAAGCTGATCTGCCGTCGGAAGATGGCCAAAACTGATATGGTTCTGCTCCAGATGATAGCGGAGGAAGTGGCAGTCCACCTCGATATGCTTCGTCCGTTCATGGAAGACGGGATTCGAGGCTATCTTTGTGGCTGCCTGATTGTCACACCAGATATGAGCAGGGGTTTGTGCCGGGAAGCCGAACTCATGGAGGAGATAACGAAGCCAGAGGATCTCAGTGATGACTGTGGCCATGGCTCGGTATTCGGCATCGACACTCGATCAGGAGACGACAGTCTGCTTCTTGCTGCGCCAAGAGATGAGGTTATCGGCGAAGAACACGGCGAATCCCGAAGTAGACTTACGGGTAGCGAGGCACCCTGCATAGTCCGCATCACAGAAGGCTTCAACATCCAAGTGAGCATGATGTGAGTACTGAAGACCACGGGCAGGATCTTTCTTGATGTATTTGGCAATGCGGAGGACAGCATCCCACTGAGATCTGGTGGGATGCTCCATGAACTGGCTGACTTTGCCAACGGCGCAGGCAATGTCGGGTCGCGTCATGGTGAGGTAGTTCAGTTTACCCACCAGACGTCGATAGCTCTCGGGATGAGGAAATGGTTTCGAGTCTGTATGGAGAGAGCGTTCGCCAGGCTCAAGTGGAGTGTCCACTGCAGTGGCTGTGCTCAAACCGGCATCCTGCAAGATATCAAGAGCATACTTGCGCTGGCAAAGAGAGATAGTGTCCTCAGAGTGGGAGACCTCGATGTCAAGGAAGTAGGTGAGGGGACCGAGATCTTTGGTGTGAAAGTGTTGGTGAAGGTGCGCCTTGAGGCTGGCGATTCCTCTAGAGTCGCTCCCTGTGAGGATGATACCATCAACATATACCACGAGCAAGATACAACCATGCGTCGTCGTACGGAAGAAGACTGTGTGATCTTTCATACTGCGAGAGAGGCCAAAGGCCGTGACGACAGTGCTGAAGCGGCCAAACCAAGCTCGAGAAGACTGCTTGAGGCCATAGAGGGATCGACGGAGGCGGCAGACATGGGAGTCGGCACCAAAGGCACAAAAGTCAGGAGGCTGCTGTAGGTAGACTTCTTCGTCAAGAAAGCCATGGAGAAAGGCATTCTTGACATCCAGTTGATGAAGCGGTCAGTGATGATGAGCAGCCAGAGATATGAACAGGCGGACAGAGGTCATATTGGCAACCGGAGAGAAGGTCTCAAAGTAATTGATGTCATATGTTTGAGCAAATCCCTTCGCATTGCGACTAGCCATCCGGGGTGAGATTTGGTTTCACCAACTGTTCGAGGAATCGACACTGTCTCCAGAGCTGACAGACCCCTGTAGGAAGATACAAAGAGAGGAGTAGTCTGACACGAGCGAGTACCTTTCCGGAGCGCAATCGGCAAGTCCTCGGGTGCTCTGACAGGAGCATCCGACGAAGGAGGAACAATGTTGTCCTCGGCCTGGATGGGGGGTAAAGTCGATGGACGACGAGAGTAGGTCTGTCCAAAGAGATGACTGGTAGGAGGAGACACCAGAGGCGGGTGAATCATGAGAGGAAGGCAGTCATCAATGGTAGTGTCTGGATGAGGAGAGGGTGGAGTGAAAGGAGAGCTCTCGACAAACGATACGTCGACAGAGGTGACATAGCGGCGTAAGTCTGGAGAGAAGCACTGGTACCCGTGCTGAGTGCGGGAATATCCGAGGAAAATACACCGGAGGAATTTGGGAGAATGTTTTGAGAGATTGGGGCGAGTGTCCCGGACATAGCCGAGACATCCGAAGACGCGGAGTGGAAGGGAGTGGGGAAGAAGAGAGGGGAACAAAGTATGAAAAGGAGTCTCCCCCTGAAGGATGGAGGAGGGAAGACGATTAAGTAGGTAAGTAGCAGTGAGGATGGCATCCCCCCAGAAGAGAAGAGGTACTTTGCGGTGGAAGAGGGCACGAGCAGTTTCCAGAATATGCCGGTGTTCCCGCTCGACCACGCCATTTTGCTGAGGGGTATCAGGACAGAAGGTCTGATGGATGATGTCGTGTGCCCGCATAAACTGCTGAAAGTGAGTGGATAAGTATTCCTGCCCATAGACATTTTACAGAGATAGAAAACTGTGTCTGGATCTCAAGGTAAAAGGTCTGAAAAGTGGAGAAAACTTATGTCCGATCTCGAAGAAGGTAAAGCCATGTCATACGGGAATAATCATCAATGAAAGAAATGTAATATCTATACCCAGATTGACTCGAGGTGGCACAGGGACCCCATACATCGGAATGAACCAAATCAAAGGGTTTGGCGGCTCGTGTGTCAACTCAAGGAAAATATGATGTGCGATGGTGTTTCGCAAAACTACATGACTCACAATGAAAAGATAAACGGGGACTAATATCTGGATAGAGCTGATGAAGAGCGGAGGCGGAGGGGTGGCCCAACCGAGAATGGAGGTCTACGGCACGTGCAGGGACAGAGGTGCAGCAATGGATGTCGGGCCATCGAACATGTACACCCCATCTTGAAGCTGGCCTCTACCAAGTTCCTGGTTCGTCGTCCGCTCCTGAAACAAAACAGAAGACGAGGTAAAGATAGCATTATAATTGAGATCCTTGGTCAACTTGCTGATGGAAAGCAGGTTAAACGAACTGCGTGGTACATGAGCCATCGAGGATAGGTGAAGGGAGGAGGTGAGGGAACATGTACCAAAGCCGGCAATGGGGAGAGTGGACCCATCAGGAACAGTGATGGCTGAGGAACCAGTATAGGGGCAGTAGTTGGAGAGTATACTTGCATCCCCGGTAAGATGGTCGGACGCACCTGAGTCAAGCATCCATGCAGGGGAACGATGACTGACAAAAGCAGTGGGACCACCGGAGTGGGCAAGAGATGCTGATGAAGAGTCTGGCATGGAGGTGGTCCGATGATCGTGAATCAGCTGGATCTCAGCCATGGAGAGATCCATAGACGGTGGAAGAGCAGCAGCAGGCGATGATGCATCTCGGATCGCAGTCTGGCCCTGTCGTGGGTGCGAATCGGGACGGCCATGAAGGACCCAGCAGCGGTCAACCAGGTGGCCGAGCTTGCCACAGTGCTGACAGAGGGAGCGAGGTCGGTCGTCTCCACGGCCGCAGCCACGAGTGCCGGTATGGCGGCCACTGCCATGACCTAGGAGAGCAGTGTGATCAGAGCTAGGTACGGGTGGTGCAAGGGCCCGATGAGCCTTCTGCAGGCGATGATAGACCTGCGGGATATCCAGCGTAGAAGGGCTGGCAAGCATCTCAGTGGCCGCCGTGGCATAGTCCAGGGCGAGGCCATTCAGGAGATTGAACAGGCGGAGCTGGTCCCGTTGAGTCTGTGCTTCTGCTGGAGTCTGAGGAACGGGCCAGAGTTCTTGCAGTTCGTCCTGGAGACCTTTCCATTCCATGAAATAGTTTGGAAAGGTCTGATCCTGCTGTCGGATGTGGGATAGACGCTGGAGAACGTCGGAGACCCGAGCCAAGTTATTGGTCTCAGAGTACATGACAATCAATGAATCCCATAGTTCTTTGACTGTGTTGGCAGTCCTGATGACATCCTTCACCGATTGGTCCATGGAGTTGACCAGTAATGCGAAAATTTTGTTGTCCGCCAGTTGCCAAGAGTCGAATTTGGGGTCAGTAATGGCAGGTGGGGGTTTCTCAAGATGAGAATGAAGCCCCATGCCGCGCAGGGACATCAAGACCGTCTTCCGCCAGACGGAGAAATTTGTGGCATCCAGTCGGTCATCGACAAGCCGGGAGGAGGCGGTGATCAGGGAAGGCAGAACGGAGGAAGCGTCCATGGAGGGCGACGAGAGGCGCAGGTAGCGCGGTCGTCGGGAAACAGCCGGTATGGCAGGCGAGGTTGGCGCGGGGTTGCCGGGAGCCGCGCGCTGGAAGGGAGGCGCCCTGGATGAAGCCGCCGGGAAGGGCAAGGCCAGAGGGGAGAGAGGCAGGGCCAGACAAAGCCGGGAATCCGCTGGGAGGGAGGGTCGGGATTAAGATCCCTCTGATACCATGTTATTGGTGAATTCTCCTTACCTCAATGTGAGGTGGAGATATTCTTTTATAGATGAGTAAATCTAACTACAAGGAGGGTAAGTTCGATGTGGGACTCAGAAATACCCATTTTAACTTAAATGGGGTCCAACAATCATTATCTTCATTCTCTTCTTCTCCTTCAAATTCAGTTCCTTCTCCTTCAACTTCAAACTTTTCATGACCTTGAAAATCATTAATTTCTCCTCTTGGATTTTTTTTTTTTAACTGGAGTTTCTGCCATCTCATAGGCAATGATTATGTTGTGTAGATCATCCAAAGAAAGTCCATCCATGTCTCTATCCTCGAGTGCAGAGACTTTGGAGTCAAATCTGTCAGGAAGTATTCTCAGCAGTTTCTTGACAACCAGTAAGAGTTTCACCATATCCCCTTATGGTGCTCACAATCTCGTTAATCCAAGTGAAGAAGTCATCAACAGACTCATTATCCAACATTCTCGGATCTTCAAATTTTGCTCTCCACAGCTCCAGCTTGGCCTTAACTTTTTTGTTCCCTTACTAAAGATTTGCAGGTTTGTCCCATATAGCTTTTGAGATTTTGCAACCCATGACTCTGGTAAACTGTCTTTCAAATAGAGAAAAAAGAATGACATTTCTTGCTTTGTAATCATTTTCTAAATTCTTCTTGTCAATAATGGTCATGGCAGAACCTTTCTCAAGATTAGTAAAGTCTTCTGTAATAGAATTCAGCATTTCCGATTCAAGAGATAAAAGACATCGAAACATCCTATCATTCCAAACATAATAGTTATTTCCAATGAAGGTCGGTACACTTACACCATTGTTGTTTACAGAATTTAAACATTCCATATTGATGCAGCAAACACCACCGGCAGTAACAAAGAATGCATGGACAAATATTCAAATCTACTCTCAAAGATCCGCAAAGGGAACCTTTCTCACCTATCAAAGTGATGGAACACACTTTATCTTTCTCCTGACTTCAGTGTTGTAATGAATATGTTAGAAACAGTAAACACACAAAGCACACTAAAGATTTACAAGGTTTTTCCTCGGAATGAGTGACTACATCCGTGTTGTGAATCTGATATCATTCAGTTCCCAGATAATCCACTAATTTCACACAGGGATTACAGGTGTTTGAGAGAAGGTGTCATCCTTAAATCCCCGTCACAATGTCTCCCTGCCAAAGCGGGTATCCCGCTTGTTTACAGTAACAACAATGAATTCAAAAATAAGAAGATCAACAACAGAGTTCTAGAGGACACTGCATCAGTACAAATGATCTTCTTCAGTTGTGTTGAGGGATTTTTTGAACATCCAAGAGTGCTGCAGCCTCTCGGTTTATTCTCTCTTCACAGAATACTCAGTGTCTCGTGAATGATGATCTCTATTTCTTCACGACACCTCTCCCGTATTTCTTCCACACTTTTATATTCAAAATATATCACATTCCTCTCATTAGTCTTCATCCATAACAGCTCATAATTACTCAGAAAATAAGTTCTCATTAACTTTCCATAAATCCAGACGTTTTTATAAAGGTTTCTTTAGACTGAATTAACCAAACACAGTCTACGGAAATAACTGAGCATAACTCAAGTAAAATGAATAACTTACTAAGTTCATTTGGTTGACTATGCATCGCAATTTCTCCTTCACCATTGATATTGGAAAAGAGACTTAAAAAAAATTGGTATTACCCATGTTAACAAGGTGCACTTTTATTTTCGGAAATCTATTTGATGAGAAATCCGCAACTGCATGGCTTGGAATGGTTTCAGGATGAATGGCCTCTTGGAAAGTCTTCTCGGGATGTGTGTGAGTGAAGACAACGCACGCTAAAATAGCACGTGTCGACCTATGGGGGGTCATTAATCAAATAAATGAGCACCTCTCCATACAGGCGTGTGGGCCAGCCGATAGATGGGACAACACATGTCTGCGGAACAACCGGTGGTGTCTGGCGGATCAAGACCCGAAGACCGTTGGGATGGCAGGGGTGCCTATGCTAGTTTATGGGGCCCGATTGTTACAAATGATATCAGAGACAATACTCGGCCTAAAGTGCAAAAACACTGCATGGGTTTTAGGTGTGGAGTCCACAATGAGTGTGTTGTGATTTAAAAGGGGGGTGTAACGCCCATGACAAAAAAAGACTTGAGATGCTAATCTGTATTATTCATGTCAACAAGGTGCAATTTTCTCTTCGGGGGTATCTGATGAGAACTTTATGATTAGGCAGGCTTGGATTGGAGTAGTTTCAGGACTCCTGGAAAGTCTTTTCAGGGTGTGTGTCAGTGAGAACAAAACACACTGAAAGAAAACGTATTGGCCTATGGGGATGGTCGTTAGATTGAAAAGCGATGACCTTCTCATTCAAGCAAGTGGGATGCCCGAAAGATGGAACAAGACATGTCTGCAGGATGACTAGGAGTGTTTGGCGAGCCAAGATCCAAGGGCTATATGGGATGGTGGGGCTGCCTGTGCTGATCACTGGAGACCGGTTCTTACAATCATGGACTTCAATCACGAAATACATAATGAATTCCCCGCTTAAGAAGATAAAACATGTTGAAGAGAAATCTCAATATTTTCTCGCGTATTTTCATTAAGTAGGAAGTCAAATTTTGTCTCGCGCATCTTTATCTTATATCATTGTATGTGAAACTTTGACACCAATGTTGAACAGAAATCCAGGTGTCGCGTTGAGTAGATTTAGAGATTTTGTCTCACATATCCCTACACTCGTAGAATTTGATCCACGCAACTCTAGTTCTATGTCAAGCAACTTTTCAATCACGGAGTCACGATTCTTTAACCACGGAGTCTATCTCACACATCTTCGATCTTGTCTCACGCGACCACCGAATTGTCTCATGTAAGATTCTGCATTGAGTAGAAATTGTCGAATTGTCTCGCGCAAGTCTTTTGCTGATTCATCAACGTCACACGTCACCATGATTTGCTAAATTTCAACATATTCCCCCCTGAAACTCATGGCATCCATTCTCCCTCTGGATCACTTTCAAACCCTTCAAAAACATTAAATTTCAAACAATGTACCTTCAAAGATATTGATGAGTCTTGTGTTTTTTATTTTCTACCCAAAAGCATTGTAACAAATCAAATGTTCTATCCTTGCAACTTGGGCAAATGTTTTGTGCTCACATTCATCCAAATCCATATCTTTTGAGAGAATGAAGAATTTATCTGACTATATGAAGACTTACACAAACAACCATCTACTTCTGGATCCTTTGAAATACATGTGCATTCACACAATCCATCGGACACAATTCTTTGGAAGTTCATATCAAACACTAAGTTGTCGGCCATCCATAACTCTTCGTGAATTCTAACTATTTCTCATGGAGTCTCCTCATTAAGTAATGAATCGTTATGTGTTGACAATATATACAATACAATGAATTCATGGGTTCTTTTTGATTCGTGAATTGATGGGTTCTTCAATCAAGAGAAGAGCATGATTTGAAGGACGGGTAATATCTCATCAAGCATCAAGACTTTTAAATTCTCTTCCAAGTGCTAATTCTCGGTGCATATCTATGCCACTAAAAACACCAGCACACAGTAAAATGTGACCCATTAAAGCCTTAAACCAGTGATTGCACTCCATTAAATTATACTACAAAAGTGATTAAAGAATTCATACTAAATGGCCCCTGATTAGCAAATAAAAGATAACTCATTTCAGGCGGAAGACAGCAGCAATATATAAATTAAATTAATAAGAAAATCAAGTAAAAAAGAAAACTGAGATAATAATATAGACAAACGAACCTTCGAATAGAAGCTACAGAAAATGTTATTTTAAATATATGTGTGTGTGCATGTGGCTTAATCACGGTGTGAGAACGTCCGCGGAGTGCTCCAAATACAGTTTCTCAAACCCACATTGTCGCTCAAGTGGACTTGCCGTTAGGTTCAAATAGAAGATGACCTGTTGATGCAGCAGCAAGTTGAAAACGAATATCGACTACAAACCTTCGCAGCCGGAAAAGCCACGGGAAGAGAAGGTCCATTTACGATACTTGGATCGCCGGGACTTTCCTCTCTTCCGTTTGTTTTTTGAATTACTGGAACACGGTAATGAGTTTGCATTGTTTGAAAGAAGCAGGTCATCGCCGCCTTGCAATGTTGAGCATGTTAGGGTTTCCAATTTTGAGTCTCTGCGACGCATGTTTAAGACTCCCCCATGAGTTTGCCTTTCATCAAAGAGTCGTCCGCAATCGGAATCACAGCTTCTCATGTCGCCGGAGCGCTGTTGGTTGACGACCGCCGAACCGCAGCCCGCCATGGTTGTGAAACAGGCCTGCTTCCCGGAGATCGATCGGCCGGGTGACGTTCAAGTTGCACTGATCCGAGGCCCTGCCCAGATCGGCCGGGTGGAAAATATTTTTTTAGGTGTTTGTTCTGGTTTTATTTTTTAAAAAAAATGAACAAAAAACAGTTTTCTGGTTTTTTAAAAAGGATATTGAGATAACTTTTCAAAAATAACTTCCAAGATTGGTGATAGATAAATAATGAAAAAACTGATTGAAAGCCGATTAAAACTGTAGGGAGTTTCAAAACTGAAAATATGTGATCGATTGTTGGTGAAATTTGTCGCGAAACATGGAGTCTAATATTAGAGATGACGATGGAAAACGGATACATTAATGTAAAAGGAGTAAACGAGATAAAGTATAAAGGGTCAAAATTTCTATTTTTCATTAACATATTGACATGTATATGGGACACATAAAATTGTAATCAATGGTCAAAAAGTTATATCTTTTATTAAGATATTTTTCACTTAAAAAAACTTCGTTAGAAAAAACAAGTAAAGTCGAATTGATTGAATTTCATGTCACGTTGTCTCGTTGACAAACTTATCAAGAAAATTTTCTAGAAAAAACCCGATGACAAAAAAAAGAGTGCACCAATCTCAACCCCCTCGTGAAATTGTGATAGAGTTCGTGGTTTTTGCATCTCAAGTTTTATCAATTAATTTCTCGAAAGTTGCGGTTGGTAATGCCTTAACAAATAAATATGCAAGATCACCACAACCTTATCCATATAATATCAATATCACCATTCTTTTGAAGTTTATGAGTGGAAATGAGGTTTGGTGAGATGCGTTGTGTTCAATCATCTTTGATATACTGATGGAGGAAGCCGCATAATGGTTTGTTTTATAGAACGTCATGAAATGACAATTCCACCACATGTGAACTAAAACCCGACTTGAGATGCAACTTTATGTAGATCAAACAAATATCCAATATCGACATAACTAACCAATTTTGTTTCTTAACTTTTAGAATAAAATAATTCTTAATTAATAGAACCCTGAAATTATCTTAATATCTGTTTGATGCAATTCCAATGTCGACGAGTAGGAGAAGAAATGTACTTGGCCAATAAAATCACATAAAATGATATATCCTATCTTTTATTGTTTAAAAAGTACATTAGTGATATATCCTATCTTTTATTGTTTAAAAAGTACATTAGTGCTCCAATGGTGCTCATATATAGTTCTACAAACAAGTTCTTTGTAATATACCAACCTGGGTACTTAACAACTGTAGCAGAACCGACACGCCACAAACCTAAGGCACGAACTCGGTCGCCATGGGCCGACACAAGTGTCAAGGGCACTACTCATGAACAATGGAAATGATTTTCCCTTTATACAAATAAATAATGGATGGGATCAATGCGAACCAAATAAATAAATCACATATACTTTGATAACATACAAAATGCAACATGCATGTCAGAATCTAAGGACAAAGTCTACATAGCCAATACAAAAGACCAACAATGATAAAACAAATAACTCAATTATCTCCAAACGACCCACAATCCATCACATGTCATCACCTCCGTCACTCTAAAACCAAGCTAATGGTCTGATCCTAAAAAGGATCAACAATCTTATTTGCAAAACAAACCAAGGGTGTACAAGGCTATAGGGTGTGTTGGGGCAGCGGGGGTTCATGGCAATGAAAAACACACAAAACAGAAGAGAAAAACAAAAAACACACGGATTTGACGTGGTTCATCAAGATTGCCTACGTCCACGGGAGAAGGGGTCAATTCTATATTATTTCTCTCTGGAACAAACTTCGGAGGATCACACGATACACATCCCTTACAGATCATGGGATTTGATCCCGTTAAATAGAGGAAGCAAAAAACATTTTATCTGGTTGGTTTGGGTAGCTCATCTACCCATGATAATTTCCTCCACACTGCCAACTGCTTCAACGAAGGTTGTTGTCCACTACATCGGCTGCCCACCATGGAAGAAAACAAGTCTACATAGTTGTTGCTGATAAAGATGAAATCTTCTGCCGACAATCATCTCTCACTATTGGGAGTGACCCCCACAAATCTCCCACTCGCGACCAATTTGGGGTAGAAGCAAGACCTGCAACCTCCTTGCAGGCGTTGAGAACTTCATCAACAAATTGAATGTGACGCCCCAGGTTTTATGAACTGGTCTAAGTGAACAATGTTATGCTTTTAATGATGTCTCTTGTTTTATTTTTTGTGCTTTGTGTGCTAATAATGAATTTGAAACGAAATAAAACATGGAGAATATGGTAAACTGGTATATATTTAAAAGTTACATTGCAACAAGACCCAACTAATTGAAAATGTCATGCACAAGACCTAACACAACCACAACAAGACTACTAAGAATCACAACTCGAGTAATCGGATAGTCGTCGTCTTCAGGGTCCATCCGTGTGAAAAATATAACAGCCAGAACCATCGCGCACGTACTTAACACCAATGGTATGAGGAGAGCCATCCTTCCTGGTTCAAGTGTTTTGATTTTGTAAAATGCCCATTCTTTTTATAATGGTCCTTTAAGATATGACCGTTAGATATATATAGTCGTTGGGTTTTCAAAAAAAAACAACCTTTGGGTTTCAGTTGATAAAGTTTATCTTTATGTGAAAACTTGGGTTTTATGCTCTTATAATTTATGATATTATTATAATGTATTTCCCACAAAAAAAATCATAGTTTTAAAATAAAAAGATTATTCTTGGAAATAAATCTTTTTGTTTTTACAAAATCCCGATGGACACTTATATGATTGAAAACTTAGTATTCTTTTTATAAAAGATATGTTTAAAGGGTATCTATAATAATTATGTCTTTTGACAGCTAAAATTATGAATTGGGGAAAACTATTGGTCTTTTACATTTTATGAAAACAGATAGGGGTGCATTTTAAAGATCCAAATAATTATACTGGTTTTGTATGAAAAATATGAGAGGTATATCTTTTAAAGGATTTATAGAAAAGGGGTTTAGATTTTAAATTAAAACTATTTGTTTTTATTGTATATTAACTCATTTTTGTACAAATATTTGTGTTACACACTATTTTTTTTACTAAGTATACTTATACTAGTTATTTAGTAAATCTAAATAAGTTTTTTTAAAAAAATTAGGTTGGGGCCGGCCAAGCCGAGGGCATCCCTTTGGGACAAGCCCTCTAGGCCGAGACCAAGCCCCAAGGGACCCGAGGTGCCGACCATCGGGGTCCCAAGCAAGTTTAGTGGGTGTCCAACCACGTCCCGAGCCGAGAATAGGTCTACTAGGTAGCACGCAGGCCCGTGTGCAAGGCCCGCGGCGCGCACTGCACGGGGTTGGGCCGAAACCCGCACGGGGCCCGTGTATAAGGCCCCGGTGTGTGTGTGTTCGTGTTATTGCACCGGAGGCGGCAAGCTTTCTTTTATAAACCGCACCTCAACCACATTTCGATTCGATGTGGGACGCGATCCGAGCGATCAGGACCGTCCGATCGACTTCCGTGTCGATCTCGTCCGTCCAAACCTTTTGACTGCACGATCTTCCCCAAGATCTAATCCCGGCCCTCGATCTCATTAAATCGATCAACCTCTCTTTTTTTCCTGCGCCTCCTCCAGCTGTCTGATCACGCATGGATTTAATCAGCACTGTCCGTTTCTTTACCGCGTCGACCCTGTCATCTTCTTCCTCGCAATAGGGGTCTCGACCTGTAGGCCTGCTCAAGGACGCCTCAACCTCTCCCCCGCACTGCTCCTCTTGACCTCCGAACACCCCCTCCTAGCTTACTATTCCTTCGTCTTTACCACGTCTGTCTAACCTCTTGGGTCGAGTCACCAATGAACACCGAGGCCTATATAAACGCCTCTTGCCTCATGAAACCGGGGCGGTTCCTCCTCCTCCTTCCCTCCCACGAACTCCCAGCAAGACCAGCGACGTACCTCCGGTCCGAGTTTTCTCCTCAAGCAATGTAAGGGTCCTTGCATGCATGCCTTCTTTTGGAGAAAATCTTCATTTTATACTCCCGGTAAATACAGTTTATATAGGTATACATATATATACTTAATGTAAACCCCTCGGTTTGTATTGCCTTCAAGGAGTTTTGGCCTTCGTGTTTTCAGTAGGGTGCATATGTACGGGTGCTTATATACTTTGTTTTCATTTTGTGAAACCTGTGCATTGTATATACTGTTTATATATGTATATTTACATAATACAAATCCATCGGTTTGTACATTGCGTATATACAGTTTCATATATATATAGTCGGTATATACAGTTTATATATGTACATTTACACAATACAAATCCCTCGGGTTGTGTATTGTTTTTACATACGGTATATACAGTTTTTTAAAACCTAAAACTTATATTTAATGTATATTGTGTATATATACAGTTTCATGAATGTTTTCTTATAACCTAACCTGACCTATTTTTGGGTATCAATCTTTAAATAATTTTTTTTTACATATATACGCAAACTATGTTTTTCTTGGTTTAAGTGGAGTTATGTTTGTAAAACCTTAATTTTTATACATATGGTTACATTTATAACAAACCTTATATGGATTTAGTTTTCAACCATGTAATTGATTTATGGTTGGAAACCTTCAGTACCTAAGGAATTTAATAGACTTTGTTTTTGAATTGTGTAAAACCCATATATACACTTCGGGTATATATGGGTATGTGTATATGTATTTATGGGAATAATTTTCAAACCCTAGTATATTCTTTTATAAATAACAGGACTTAATTTATTCTTTGATTCAAGTAAGATTTTATTAAGATATGATTTGTGTGATTGCTAAACCAACATGTTTTTAAAATACACACAAATGGGCATGATTTATTAAAGAAGTTTATCTAACATTGCCCCTGATGCGTTTTATGATAAAGTATGTATTTTGGTTTGATTTAAATATATTAGAGGATTTAAGATTTAATGGGTCATGATATCATGTTATGTTCATTTATTACCTAAAGACAAAATGAACCTACTTTGGTGAATGCATTAATTAATCAAGTTATGGTTTACTTTATTTACAAGTTCAAGGGCCTATTTATCACCATAACTGATTTCAAGTGTTTTCTTTAAGCACTCCATTTCCATGGAATAATAATTTCAACGATTCATCATTTATTATATCATCATTTTATATGTTTTAAGTAATTAACTTATGTGAAAAGAATGTTTTACTAAGCTATGTATGTCTTTGATTAGTTATTGACATATTTTGCAATGTTAACTATCATACCATGTATTAGCAAAATTTGTGATGGTTCATTATTTATTTTAGTTATTATTGTACATAATGCATGCTTGACATATCACTAAAATTAGATTACCCAAGGTGGTATGGGACACCTTGGGTAATATTAAAATGAATGAGTTATTCAAGGCGGTATGGGACATCTTGAATATACAAACGGTTTAAGTAAAGCATGAACGATGTGGCTCACATGATAATAAAGACAAATTTAAGGGTGCGCCCTGATAGCGCTCCGATGCATTGGGTAAAGACTTAATCTCTAGAGATGACCAATTTAATAACGCCTTGGGGTTGGACCTTGGTAATGTTTTCAAATGACACCTTGGGGATGGACCTTGGTGATACAGAAATGATTGTCTAAATTAAATGTTGACGCCACATGATTCAAGTTATGTCACAAGTTCTTTTCAAGATAAAGTGCCCATTCTTTCAGGACCATTGCCTTTATGCTTTCATAAAGTTCTTATTTCACTGGTTTAAGTTGGAGCATGATTTGTGATTATCATTTAGTAAAATAGTAATCAGCATATGAGAATTTAAGTTGTTTCCTTTACGCGCAACTTTGATTATGCATTACTCTTAACTGTTTAATTTATGCTTAAGTAAATCACATGTCGTACTTGTTCATGATAACCATTATTACTCCTTCGAGAATTGACATAATTGTTTCATGTTCTTCTTGAAAACCTTGATTGAGCATTTTTAGGTTATGTGTTACAATTTTCCTTTAGTGAATGTTCAATTTATTTTAAAAGAATGTTTTCAAATGATACATCGTTTTCATTTCTTTTTTAATAACCCCTTACTGAGTATTTCAATGCTCACCCTATGTTTTGATTTAAAATTTTCAGGTATCATCTTTTAAAAGATGAATCATTTCAGGAGTTGACGGTTTCCTAGAACCCGAACCGCACACGATCCTCTGTATGGGACATGATATAAAGTTAACAATGTGTGTTTTATTTTAAAACAACATATCATGTTCAGAAGGCACCGACTCCTGGGTTTCTGGGGTCGGGGTTTCTATAGTTGGTATCAGAGGTTCGGTTTGGATAACTCTGGAAAACCAGAAAATTGAAACAAAAATATATATATATGTATACTCCAGTTTTACTAAAAAAATGGGTTTTCTTAAATTTCAGATGGAAAACGAAGGCACAAATCTCTTATCTCTCCACACAGAGGCCCTAGAGACCATTGTGTCTTTAGCTAGCCGTGAGGATTTTCTAAACTATGCCCATATCCGCATGACATGCAAACACCTTTACGATGTATCCAATTCACCACGGGTGCTTCAGTTACACCAGGGGGTAGGAATAGATTACCTCCTTATGATGATGACCCAGTTTCCCTCCTATGTACGTCGAGGAGGGTACTATGAGGGACTTTTCTGAATTTTCACGGCAGGTGAGAGCTTTGGCACTATGATTGATAACCCTTTCCACGAAGCTGCTGCTGACGGGGACCTCCGAGCTGGCTACCTTTGTTAGATTTTAAACTACGGCTTCTGGGGTCAGTTGTTGGACTTTGGAAGGTTAGAAGACGAGTCCACCCGACTGTCTTGCAGACAACAAGTGTATGTAGATGTCTCCCAAATTCATACCTCTCATGCTAGACTCATAAGACATCATAGGTGCCCCCATGAGTTTTTCCCTGAATGCTCAGCGTGTGTTTAGTTCGAAGAGTTAGGAAGTTTTGATTCTCTGTGTGGAGTTCGTTTAGTCGGTGGTTAAGGGGAAACTCAAGCGCTAATGTTTAATAATAAACTTATGTTTATTGAAATATTGTCTTTTCCCTCCTTGTCTTTACTTTGTATTTATCCTTGAATGATTTTCAAGTGATTGAACTCCTGCCTTAAAACATTCATATGGAAGGACAAACCCACCTGTTATCTCTTCCCACTGAGATTCTGGAAATCATTGCAATAAAAACGTGTGAGGATGAGTATGACCCCTTCACAAATTTGCGAAAAACGTGAAAGCAGTGGTTTGAGGTAACAAACGGTCCAGAGATTCTTCGCACCTGCCAGGGGAATGCCTCCATCTATTACTGCATTGGCTCTGCACAGCTGGCCGGATGTGAACGACGAGGAAGTTACCACGAAGGGCTCTTTTTATGTTTCACCCTAGGCCGAAACTACACGGCCAGAGTGAAATTTCAGGAGGCTGCGTTAGAGGGAAATATTTATGCGGCTTATATGCTCCAACTTATCAGCTTTAGCCTGTTTGACCGCATCTATGGCTTCAATGTCCTTGACTGAGACATAATTCGGCGAGTCCTTCGTACGTTGGTCTGCAAGGATATTTCAGAACTTTGAACTATTCGAGCTTCCCTCTGGAAGCCTGAAGGCCCGAAACATACGTGCAACCCCTCCTGTCCTAGGTGTATCTGGGTTAGGGAACTGGAAGAGGTGAGCATCGCTACGGGGGGTTCCGCTAAATGCACCTGTTGACCCTATACATTGGTGGAGATGGTGAGGACGTCGCAGAACCTTGTAGTTTTGTGAAATAAATTGCGAGGATGCAATTTTCTAAAGGGGGAGATAATGTGACGCCCCAGGTTTTATGAACTAGTCCAAGTGAACAATGTTATGCTTTTAATGATGTCTCTTGTTTTATTTTTTGTGCTTTATGTGCTAATAAGGAATTTGAAACGAAATAAAACATGGAGAATACGGTAAACTGGTATATATTTAAAAGTTACATTACAATAAGACCCAACTAATTGAAAATGCCATGCACAAGACCTAACACAGCCACAACAAGACTACTAAGAATCACAACTCAAGTAATCAGATAGTTGTCGTCTTCAGGGTCCATCCGTGTGAAAAATATAACAGCCAGAACCATCGCGCACGTACTCAACACCAATGGTATGAGGAGAGCCATCCTTCCTGGTTCAAGTGTTTTGATTTTGTAAAATGCCCCTTCTTTTTATAATGGTCCTTTAAGATATGACCGTTAGATATATATAGTCGTTGGGTTTTAAAAAAAACAACCTTTGGGTTTCAGTTGATAAAGTTTATCTTTATATGAAAACTTGGGTTTTATGCTCTTATAATTTATGATATTATTATAATGTATTTCCCACAAAAAAATCATAGTTTTAAAATAAAAAAATTATTCTTGGAAATAAATCTTTTTGTTTTTACAAAATCCCGATGGACACTTATATGATTGAAAACTTAGTATTCTTTTTATAAAAGATATGTTTAAAGGGTATCTATAATAATTATGTCTTTTGACAGCTAAAATTATGAATTGGGGAAAACTATTGGTCTTTTACATTTTATGAAAACAGATAGGGGTGCATTTTAAAGATCCAAATAATTATACTGGTTTTGTATGAAAAATATGAGAGGTATATCTTTTAAAGGATTTATAGAAAAGGGGTTTAGATTTTAAATTAAAACTATTTGTTTTTATTGTATATTAACTCATTTTTGTACAAATATTTGTGTTACACACTATTTTTATTACTAAGTATACTTATACTAGTTATTTAGTAAATCTAAATAATTATTTAACAAAAAATTAGGTTGGGGCCGGCCAAGCCGAGGGCATCCCTTTGGGACAAGCCCTCTAGGCTGAGACCAAGCCCCAAGGGACCCGAGGTGCGAACCATCGGGGTCCCAAGCAAGTTTAGTGGGTGTCCAACCAGGTCCCGATCCGAGCATAGGTCTACTAGGTCGCACGCAGGCCCGTGTGCAAGGCCCGCGGTGCGCGCTGCGTGGGGTTGGGCCGAAGCCCGCATGGGGCCCGTGTATAAGGCCCCGGTGTGTGTGTGTTCGTGTTATTGCACCGGAGGCAGCAAGCTTTGTTTTATAAACCGTGCCTCAACCGCATTTCGATTCGATGTGGGATGCGCTCCACGCGATCAGGACCGTCCGATCGACTTCCGTGTCGATCTCGTCCGTCCAAACCTTTTGACCGGACGATCTTCCCTGAGATCTAATCCCGACCCTCGATCTCATTAAATCGATCAACCTCTCTTTTTTTTCCCGCACCTCCTCTAGCCGTCCGATCACGCCTGGATTTAATAAGCACCGTCCCTTTCTTTATCGCGTCGACCCCGTCTTCTTCTTCCTCACAATAGGGGTCCCGACCTGTAGGCCTGCTCAAGGACGCCTCGGCCTCTCCCCCACACTGCTCCTCTTGACCTCCGAACACCCCCTCCTAGCTCACTATTCCTTCGTCTTTCCCACGTATGTCTAACCTGTTGGTTCGAGTCACCAATGAACACTAAGGCCTATATAAACACCTCCTGCCTCATGAAACCGGGGCGGTTCCTCCTCCTCCTTACCTCCCACGAACTCCCAGCAAGACCAGCGACGTACCTCCGGTCCGAGTTTTCTCCTCAAGCAATGTAAGAGTCCTTGAATGATTGCCTTATTTTGGAGAAAATATTCATTTTATACTCCCGGTAAATACAGTTTATATAGGTATACATATATATACTTAATGTAAACCCCTCGGTTTGTATTGCCTTCAAGGAGTTTTGGCCTTCGTGTTTTCAGTAGGGTGCATATGTACGGGTGCTTATATACTTTGTTTTCATTTTGTGAAACCTGTGCATGGTATATACTATTTATATATGTATATTTACATAATACAAATCCATCGGTTTGTACATTGCGTATATACAGTTTCTTATATATATAGTCGGTATATACAGTTTATATATGTACATTTACACAATACAAATCCCTTGGGTTGTGTATTGTTTTTACATACGGTATATACAGTTTTTATTATACAGTTTTCCAAAACCTAAAACTTATATTTAATGTATATTGTGTATATATACAGTTTCATGAATGTTTTCTTATAACCTAACCCGACCTATTTTTGGGTATCAATCTTTAAATAATTTTTTTTACATATATAGGCAAACTATGTTTTTCTTGGTTTAAGTGGAGTTATGTTTGTAAAACCTTAATTTTTATAAATATGGTTACATTTATAACAAACCTTATATGGATTTAGTTTTCAACCATGTAATTGATTTATGGTTGGAAACCTTCAGTACCTAAGGAATTTAATAGACTTTGTTTTTGAATTGTGTAAAACCCATATATACACTTCGGGTATATATGGGTATGTGTATATGTATTTATAGGAACAATTTTCAAACCCTATTATATTCTTTTATAAATAACAGGACTTAATTTATTCTTTAATGCAGGTAAGATTTTATTAAGATATGATTTGTGTGATTGCTAAACCAACATGTTTTTAAAATACACACAAATGGGAATGTTTTATTATAGAAGTTTATCTAACATTTCCCCTAATGTGTTTTATGATAAAGTATGTATTTTGGTTTGATTTAAATATATTAGAGGATTTAATATTTAATGGGTCATGATATCATGTTATGTTCATTTATTACCTAAAGGCAAAATGAACCTACTTTGGTGAATGCATTAATTAATCAAGTTATGGTTTACTTTATTTACAAGTTCAAGGGCCTATTTATCATCATAACTGATTTCAAGTGTTTTCTTTAAGCACTCCATTTCCATGGAATAATAATTTCAACGATTCATCATTTATTATATCATCATTTTATATGCTTTAAGTAATTAGCTTATGTGAAAAGAATGTTTTACTAACCTATGTATGCCTTTGATTGGTTATTGACATATTTTGCAATGTTAACTATCATACCATGTATTAGCAAATTTTTTGATGGTTCATTATTTATTTTAGTTATTATTGTACATAATTCATGCTTGACATATCACTAAAATTAGATTACCCAAGGTGGTATGGGACACCTTGGGTAATATTAAAATGAATGAGTTATTCAAGGTGGTATGAGACATCTTGAATATAAAAACGGTTTAAGTAAAGCATGAACGATGTGGCTCACATGATAATAAAGACAAATTTAAGGGTGCTCCCTGATAGCGCTCCAATGCATTGGGTAAGGACTTAATCTCTAGAGATGACCAATTTAATGACGCCTTGGGGATGGACCTTGGTAATGTTTTCAAATGACACCTTGGGGATGGACCTTGGTGATACGGAAATGATTGTCTAAATTAAATTTTGATGCCACATGATTCAATTTATGTCACAAGTTCTTTTCAAGATAAAGTGCCCATTCTTTCAGGACCATTGCCTTTATGCTTTCATAAAGTTCTTATTTCACTGGTTTAAGTTGGAGCATGATTTGTGATTATCATTTAGTAAAATAGTAACTAGCATATGAGAATTTAAGTTGTTTCCTTTATGCGCAACTTTGATTATGCATTACTATTAACTGTTTAATTTATGCTTAAGTAAATCACATGTCATACTTGTTCATGATAACCATTATTACTCCTTCGAGAATTGAAATAATTGTTTCATGTTCTTTTTGAAAACCTTGATTGATCATTTTTAGGTTATGTGTTACAATTTTCCTTTAGTTAATGTTCAATTTCTTTTAAAAGAATGTTTTCAAACGATACACCATTTTCGTTTCTTTTTTAAAAACCCCTTACTGAGTATTTCAATGCTCACCCTATGTTTTGATTTAAAATTTTCAGGTATCAGCTTTTAAAAGATGAATCATTTCAGGAGTTGACGGTTTCCCAAAACCCGAACCACACACGATCCTCTGTATGGGACATGATGTGTAGTTAACAATGTGTGTTTTATTTTAAAACAACATATCATGTTCAGAAGGCACCGACTCCTGGGTTTCTGGGGTCGGGGTCTCTACATTGAACATGCTTCTTCTCGGCAAATGACGTGTCACTTCCATTATCTTCAATCGATCTCGAGTTGACTACGGTCCCCATTAAATGATAAAAACCTTAAAACTCTTTTCCATTAAGCATCGCTGCATCGTCACGTGAGACTTCCAACACTCCACCCACTATGGAAATCTTGTACCCTCTCACATCGAGCCTACTTAATGATACCAAGTTTCGCCTCATCCTCAAAATGAATTTCACAACAGCCAGTTTTCTTACTACTCAATTAGGTGTCTTCAATTTCACTGTCCTGACTCCTCAAGACTCGCATTTTGACCCATCACCAAGTCTCACCAAATCACACACCTTCTGAAAAGTATAAAACACACCTTTTTTTGTACATATGTGTACCGAGTTCCCTGAATCCAAAACCCATCCGCCTTCCTTTAGATTTTGAGCCTGCTCATTATTTCTTTTTAAAAATCGACAATTTTGCTTCATGTGCCTGTATCTTTTACAGTAATGAAACTGCACTTTTCCTCATTCAATTCTCCCATTTGAGTGCGAGCTTCCCATTGTTAGCCAGACATCATCATCTTCTGATGATTCTGTGATGTTCACAACCTCCTATTTATCTTTCTCTTTCATAACAACGTACCGTTTTCTCTCTTCACAGTCACTTTTATAGTGACCCTTTTTCTCACATCAGAAACACGTGATTTTTCTAGGATCACATCCCCTAAATTTTGGTCGCTATTCTTTACCTCCTGACTTCTGATATCGACTTCTTCCATGTTGATCATCTCGCATCACCATGATCTTCTCGCCTGAATGTGTCACGGGTCTTCGGAATGCCTACGAATCGTGAAGCGACGTCATCACCTCATCTAGTTTCGATGTTTCCTTCCCCATGAGCAATGTAGTCATAAGTCCTTCAAATGATCTTGATAGAGATGAAAAAAGAAAAAGTGTAGTCTTCCTCTTTAACCTTTACATCGAGCCCCAATAATTGTGTCAGGATTTTGTTGAATTCGTTGGTGTGATCCAACAAATTTGTTCTCTCATCCATTCACAACTAGTACAATTTATTCTTTAGAAACAATTTGGTAGAGAGAAATTTCACCATATACCATTGCTCCAATTTCCTCCAGATCTTCTTCGGTGAGGTCTCATCCAACAACATGTACTTTATGTCATTCGCCAGACACATTCAAATTGTGCTGACGACCCGCATCTCGAGCTCTTGCCAATCACTATCACTAGTTATATCGGGCTTTTATCAGATCAATGGTATGATCATGCCCTGTAACACTAGAATATATTTCATTGTGCTTTGCCACAAGTCAAAATTTTTCCAACCATCGAACTTCTCAATATCAAATTTTGGTAGTGCTCCGCCACCAGCTATCGTCGTTGTAATAAAACATGATTACCACAGTCGATGTCAAACCCCTTTGAAACCACTTTATGGAGTGTGAATTTTGAAAATTGAACCTTACAGATGCGTCCAGAATGATTGAAATAACTAGAATCAACTCTTGGATCACGGAAAACAGAGTCCGATTGGCCAAGATATAGCCAAAACAGTATCAATGGTCTAAATCGACTGCTGATGTGGCACTGACGTGGCTCGACAGAGCAGTATCCGAATAACTAGCCAGAAAGTTTCCACCAACGTGAATAGTATCGTTTTCTCCGAAATGGGTACTATAACACCCAGGGTTTGACTAAAACTTTGATCGACTCTACTTGCTTCGTTTTAACTCTGTTTTTGACGCCGCTTGTGTCGTTGGAATCGTTTTGCCGAGCTCTTTCCAGACATGGGCTCAAAAAAAATTCTAAGAACTTTTAGTTTTTCGATCACTGAAAAACTCCGCTGCCTCTTCCCCATTTCAAACCCATTACCTCTGATACCACTTTGTTGGGGCAGCAGAGGTTCATGGCAACGAAAAACACACAAAACAGAAGGGAAAAATGAAGAACACATGAATTTAACGTGGTTCAACAAGATTGTCTACATCCATGAGAGAAGGGGATAATTCTCTATTATTTATCTCTAGAACAAACTTCGGAGGATCACATGATACACATACCTTACAGATCATGGGATTTGATCCCGTTAAATAGAGGAAGCAAAAAACATTTTCTCCAGTTGGTTTGGGTAGCTCATCTACCCATGATAATTTCCTCCACACTGTTGATTGCTTCAACAAAGGCTATTATCCACCGCATTGGCTTCCCACCATGGAAGAAAACAAGTTCGTGCATTTGTTGCCGACAAAGAGGAAGCCTTCTGCTGACAATATCCCACTATTGGGAGTGACCCCCATAGGGTGTGAGGTAATGCTCAGTAGGATACCATTAAGAATCTATATAATTCCTTCCATAAAATGAATTCAACATGCTGGTTTGAAATAAATTTATGAAATAACTTTGTTTCTTTTACTTAATAAGTAAAACCAATCATGTTGCATTTTATTTCAAAATCGTTTTACTTTAGAAAGATACCATAATAATTAAATAAATAACCCAACACCCAAAGGTATCAAATTATATAAAGCACAAGATAAAACATAATATAAATTAAATAACATTATAAAACAAAGAAAAACACATAGTATACCATGACATAAAATAAATCACATTTTGTGATAAACCAAAACATGAGATAGCAACCCCAAGCCTATAATGGCAATCTAGGACCTAACAGAACCACCCATCGACCAACGGTGAGTAAAGGAACCAAGTATGCTATGGAAGCATGAAAATAGGTAAATTTAAATTTTTAATATCAAATCTAGCATAATATACTTGATTTATTATGATGATATCTATTTATTTCCAATTATATCATGCAATTCATTTCAAGTATGAAAATGAAATCAAAATGGTGCCTCGGTGGAACAGTGTGATTCCGATGTTATCTGCTCATCTCAGGATCACTGTAGCTCAAAGGAACTGAACTAGATAGCCTCTAGATCATCCACACATGTACCATAACACCTTTAATGTCATGATTTGATTCCTAGGTGCTAACATGGAAGATTGAAATCCTTACGATGCTCGTACGATTGATAAAAGATCATGTGATCGATTCCTGAACTTGGATCGATCCATTCTTGATATCCCTTTTAAGTTTATCTCTCTAGAATCTTGAGAGAAGGGAGGAGAATAGAGAAATTCATGAAAATGGTTTCCATTAATATTCATGGCTAAAAAATGAGTTTAAATAGTTAGGTTTAACTTTCCAAAATTTCACTTAAACCCTCAGATAAATTAAACACCTTAAACTAGACCAAAATGACACAAATTACTAAGTAAGCATTTCATGCATGTCGTGAATATCTCACCACTCGCTAGTGAAATTATTAAACACCACATGATGAACCATGAGTCATTAACTTTGCTCATTACACCCGTAATTATTTAATGAACCATGAACATATAACACTCATTCAAAAAATTAAACTTCCTTGTATCACTTTTATAATTAAATAACTTGTGTATACCTTGATAAATAAATTCAATTATTATTATTATAAAATAGAATAATATAATTGAATTAGTTTGCATGTGATCATTCACTTGAATGTTCATTGATCCCTACACGTGGGTCCCACTTCATCCTGAACTTCAATTTATCTGAATTAGTTGAACTTGTGGATACACTTTGTGTGTGACCCTCTAAGACCTCATCTCAACACCAGAGATTCCTAATCATAGACAAAGAGTAGTATCCAACAACACATCATGAACCTTAAAGAGATAAAGATAAGTCATAGCTACGACTACCTCTTATGAAGACTCTCCATATAATATAATCAATTTGTCTCGATATCTCATCAAACAGGTTATATTACTCATGTCATCAACCTATATTCTTGATATATACATCTTTGACTTTCCAAAAACTGAGGGTGGCCCAAGAAGGGTTGCACCACCGAGGGGGTGAATAAGTGGTTCTTTAAAATATTTTTCAATTTCTTATTTTAGAAATAAACCTTTACAGCTGGTTAATATATGATCCTATCAAAATAAAACACTCATACTTGTATGATTAAAGAATAAATAAAGAACACAAGGCCCACAAATTTTTTTATAAGGTTCCACCTCAATGTGACAACCTATTACTTTTTGCGGCTGATTATTATCCCGGTCCACAAATTTTCCAATATAATCATAAAAATAAAATCATAGTAGGTAGGGAGGTATTATCCTCCACCTAAAATTATATAACAACATCTCATTACAATCTTTTATATTAGCACCCACTAGTTACAGTGAAAAACAAACAACACCAGTTAAGAAAGATCGCTGACAAGTTCAGGTTGCTCCAATAACAAACAAAAATCTTCCTCTTTGAGCCTTCAGATACATCCATATAACATTACACTCTTATTTTCAAGAAACATGGTTGCATATGACACCAAATGAGGGAAGTTACAAGTTTCAGTTAATTCATGCTTTAGTTTATCATTTATCTTTTTCTCCATATAGAGTCTCTATAGACTTTCACTTTTCCTTATTTCTCAATATCAAAATCTTCCCTTTCTTAAATAAAACTTTCCATGTCAGTCGTAATATTTAATTTTCAAGTCCTTTAAATATAATATAAATTAAAAGCAATAAGATATATCAAGTCTTCCAATAGAAAGAATA
Source organism: Viscum album (assembly GCA_963277665.1). NCBI lineage: Eukaryota > Viridiplantae > Streptophyta > Magnoliopsida > Santalales > Viscaceae > Viscum > Viscum album. The sequence continues at coordinate 1,282,532,589 of OY728151.1, forward strand.
ATGACCATATAACCATTTTCATCACCCATGATATTTTGAGAGAATCTCACCAAACCTTTCACATGGACCAATCACCCATATATTTTAAAGTGAAATTACATAAATGGTTAGAAAGTAATAACAAACCAGAAGATTTGAAAAACACCTGAAAATAATCAATAAATTGAGTTAGAGAATTTATGTACATTCAAGAAAATGAACCTCTCTTCAAACTCAGTTAAATCACACTTCAATACTGCACGAATAAAATTCCATAGCCATTTAGTCACAATATGTCAATGTTCATTTTTCAGCTCTAACTTGATTCTCATATGATCTTTACCTTCACTGAATAGTGATCATACTTTCAAAACTCATCTTGAATTGCTATATGATTTCCATGTGATTATTTAACTTAGGATCAACACATCAACATCACATTTTCATTCCAGAAATAACTTATGTAATCTCTCCTCAAAGAGGATCAAATTCACTTGAATTCTCTCTCATACAGTTGTTATTATGAATTTATGATGTGATAACCACACATTATTTATATATATTGAATCAGAATTCATTTGTGACGTTTTAATCACCGAAGATCAACTTTGGCATTGACTGATTTGAATTTTACATGAAACAATTTATTATGAAGTTTCACAGATTTTCAAAGTAAGAAATTTTATGAGAACCATATATCTTACAAGAAATGAATATCACACATTCCTTAAACATATATTATGTTTTGTCCAAGTATCATATACAAAATCGATATCTTATGAGATAAAAAATATTTTATGTGGGTATCATAAACTACTTTCATTTGTTTCAATTTTAACTTCCTTTGTCAAACCATCTCATGAAAACTCATATATCATATGAAGTATAGGTATCTTATAAGCCTATGGTATCTTATAAAATGATCCATTTATCTTATGCGTCAGGCCACTATCTTACAAAAACAAAAATATCATACACACAAACTAAAATATATAATGAAAACTCATATGTCTTATGAAAAAACCAAGTATCTTACAAAAATAAAAACAACTTGAACACTTCAAAAAACATTAGGAATGGATTAAAAAACACTTTAGTACCCATTTGAAAATAAATACAACATTATAAACTCCTTCAACAATTCCATAATTTCATAGGATTCTTCAATATCCTCTTGGGTTCTTCAACCACTCTTTTGGATTTATTATCAAACTATTTCAATTCTTTCATAATATTCTCAAACTCATCATTGATTTAAGTAAGAACAATATCAACTCACTTAAGAATCATTAAAACAAAAAATATATCATATGAGATGCATCTTGACACCACCCCATAGGATAATGTAGTGTTTTTTAGAAAATTCCATCCCTTGGTGATAAGAAACTGGTAGCCAAGTGGCTTAGATGATTTTCTCCTTCAACTCATCACAAATTCTCCCCCTTTTTACAATAACCACAACATCAGATTATGAACAAGTGCACACTCCTCCTTTGATAACCTTTAATAATATTTCTCCCCCTATGACACCTAAGAAAAGATTTGTGTCACTTTTCTTCCCCTTAGACATCATAATCCAAAGCCTTGGGGGGAGGGGGGTAGTTCCACACATTTTTTTGGGGAGAGGAGAAGGTTGAACATGAAGTTTCATCCTTAGATCAAAAAACCACTCCTTTGGCATTACTTTGGTAAAAATTCTTGCAATTTGGTCCTTAGTGAAAATGTATTGAAAATTTAGAGCACCATTAACCACCTTTTCTTTGATAAAATGATATCTTATGTCAATGTGATTTGATTAAGTATTGAACTAGATTATTGGAAAGATTAATGGCACTTTGACTGAAAATTATTTTTTCCATTTTCAATAAAGCCTCTATGGAAAAGAGGGAAACCAAATTACACCACACGGGAATCCAAAATTACATGATGATTAAACAAAATACGAAATTCAAAACCCACACCCAACCCGAGGAGACTCATCGGGTCAGCTGGGGTCGCGTCGCTGCCATCCGCCATCATCTCCACTGAAGCCGCGTATCTCTGAAAGATACGCCGTACACCACGCGGCTCGTGATGCACCGCCGCCTCGAGTCACTCAGCCATCCTTCAATCATTCCACCGGAGCAGATAGCCAGCGTCAAACCGTCGTCGATCATCACCGGCGAAAATCCACAGCACCATCCGCTCCACAAGAAAAATTAACAACATCATCGAGATCAAACAGGATCGAACCAACCATCAGATCCGCACCAAAACACAAAATCCCAAATACAAACGCATCAGAATCAAATCACGAACTAAAACGACCCAACTACAGTGATTCAACATCGTAGAACAACCACGAACGCAACCAATGAAACTCCAAAGCCACCACCCGAACCGCTGATGAAGACCTTAACGGACCCCCAAAGCTCCCAACCACGCAGGTGACGACCTTCAAACGCTGCGAAGCCACCACAGGACAACAACGAGCTGCCGAAAACAAAACTGTGAACGCTCCGAAGAGTATGCCGGCAGCCGGTCTTACGCCCGCAGATCTGAATCAGCAGCGCCATAGAAGCCCATAGCGCATCTCCACAGCAAGAGAGGGAGCCACGAACCATCACCGAGAGCAAAGAGGAAACCGAAGAAAATCAACCACCGGAGGGAGGCGGCGATGGGAAAAACCCTAGCGCAACCATCCCATAACCAGAAGCAACCCAGGAAAACCCATCAACCCAGAAAAACATCACAAAAAGAAAGGAAGCAAAGACCTCCCCTCCCTGGACCAGACCAGCTCCGTCGACAGCCTTCAAAGGGCACCGACGCGTTGAGACCAGCCGCGCAGCGCCATCACCCCGCCGCCGAGACGACCCATATGAAGGAAACTCAGGACAAGGCGACCGGAGAGGGAAGGAATGCGAGGTCGATGGAAAAACCCTAGACGCCTCGGTAGGAGCTCAGAGACGCCGCTCAGAGGCCCGAAAGAAAATCCATGGCACTTTGATTGTCATGGGAAATGCATAGTATCTTATACACCTCAACTCTCAAGTCTGCCAGATGCACTTACATCCACAACATCTATGTACAATTATGTGTAGCTGATATATAATATACCTATATTGTGCTCAAGGAAATTGTATTTTACTTATTTCTATGACAACTTACACAAATCTAACCAAGAATGAATGCTTTACTAAAGTGGACTCCCTGTAAATGTAATCTCCAACTCAATCTGCATATATAAATCCATGAAAAATCAAATCATATTTTTTTATACACATCATGATGAAATTTAGATTGCTTTTTATGTATCTCAAGATTCTTTTAGCTAATAACATATACGACTCCTTTGGATCACTTTGAAAACTTGCACAAAGAGTCACAAAAAACACCATGATTGGTCTTGAAGTTTTCATGTAGAGAAGAATACCAAGTATTTTTATGAAATCCTTCTTGTCAACATAATTTATGGACTTATCCTTAGTCGATTTTGTTATAATAACTATGGGAGTGAAGACTTATTTGCATTATTCCATGCCAAAACTCTTCAAAAAATTCCTTAACATATTTTTCTTGGGATATAACGATGTAATCACCTCTTTGCACAATATGAAATCCTATAAAACAATCCACCTTACCCAACACATGCATCTTAAAATGTATTTTCTTCTAATTTAAAAAATCTTCACAAAGATACTCTTTATCACCTATAAAAATAATTTCATAAAAATATACAATGACTATAAGAGTACCCATGGACGACTCTTTCATATAAAGGTTTCTATAAAACTTTCCCTTTGATAATTCTATGATTTTCAAACTTCCATAAAGTTTGGAATACCAGGCTCTAGGGTCATATTTCATCCCATATAATGTTTTATTAAGCCTAAAATCCATGCTTCCATCTTTATCAAGGATAAAATACCCAGGTTGTTCAATGAAAATTCCCATGTCTAGATCACCATTTAGGAAGTCATATTTCACATCCATTTGATAAATCTATTAATTTTTATGTTCTTCCACTAACAAAATCATCCTGATAGTCTTGATCCTTGATACTGGTGTAAATATTTCTTTAAATTCAACCCCTTCTACTTGTGAGTATCCATTTCAAACCAACCTTTCTTTATTGCTCGAGAATTATCCCATTTCATTCAATTTATTTATAAAGACCTACTTGTTACACCACTACAAATAGGGCTTTTAAAAGTGCTAAAAACTTCCTTTAACAGCACTAAAAAAACATTTTTAATCGTGGCGAAGATAAAGGGGGGTCCCCTTTAACAGCACTAAAAAACACTGATAAAGGGACACCTTTATTAGTGCTATTTGAGCGCTAATAAAGTCCCAATTTATCAGTGCTTAATTAGAACTGATAAAGGTCAAGTTGCCAAAGCAAACCCAACACCTGCACATCACCCGCACACCTGAGACAACACCTACACACACAACACAAAACAATACCTACACACAAAACAACTGCACAAAACAACACCTACACACAAACAAAGCATAGAAGAACGAAACAGCTCACACAAGAGTTTCACAAACAATTCTATATACATTTACTTGAAATCATGAATACAAAAAAAACACTACTATATACATTTCAAACAATTTTTTATATGGTTACAATTACAATTATCCAACAAATAGTTAAAAACATTAATGTTTCATCCTTTTTGCATTTGTGATCCCCTCTCAAAAATTTTCATCCATGGTATTAGTTGTCGAACAAAGCATTCGAACTCATGAAAAAAATTCCACCTATATAAGAAAACAAATATCATGTTATTAATACAATAATAAAATAAATTAAACATTAATATGAAATAATACATTAATAAAATGTCAATTTTTAATAAAAAAGACACATTTGGGTAGGTAGGGGGCCATAAGACTAGATGATACTTGATACCTGACCTTGATATGGGTAGGTAAGAGACCATGATAAGCTACTAGAGTAATGAAAAGGAAAAAAGTCCACAAAGTACAACAATTAATGATTTTGAGAGGTTTCTTAGTGTATGGGCTTGCCCAATTTCTCTTCTCAGTCCTCTTAAAGGAAGGAACTTCCCATCAAGCTTTTAAGATGCTCGTGAGTGGACTGAATGACTATGCACTGGTCTAATTCCACACTATCGACCATTTTAGTCCAATGAACTATAGCCTCCTTCGCTTCAATTCTTGAATTCATTTGTATCATAAGAAAGAGAAAATTTAGATTAATTATGAAAATGGAGGATTTTGGGTTAAAAAATGGACTTGAGTAAGAAAAGATCACATGACTAATTAGAAATATCATATTAAGTGCATGAATTGTTCAAAGTCATGTGATCACATGACCATAATAGGATCATGTGATCAAATGAACCTGAGAGATTTATACAATTACACGACCCTTGAAGCTTTATGCGATCATGTAAATAAGACAAGAATACATGAATCATGGTTCAAGTGAATTACTTTGATTATGTGATTTTTATGTGATTTGATCATGTGATGAGATCACATGATCAGTTCACATGAAGAATTCATACAAAGGAGCTTATGTGACATGATCACATGAAGAGGCTTATGTGAAGTAGAGAAAAAACCTAAGAGTTCTTGTAGAGATATGAAACATTAAGTCATTAGTGAAATAGATTTCCTATTACTCTCCTATCTATAAGAAATTTCATGGAATACCAAGAGTATCTTATAATACTGAAAGAAAAATAGAAGCCCAAGGGAATTAGTTAGGTATTCACTTCCTTATAACAAAGTCCTTTTTTCTTCTTCTGAATTTGTATGTGAGGTGTGTATGAATCTGGGCATTGATGTGATGCAGGTTCTATATGAGGTGCGTAGGCACCCAAATTTTTATGGGCATGCATATGTATATATGATGTGGGTTTATTTGAGAAATTGTTGAGATTCAAGATCTATGGACAATGATTTTACTGTGTAAACATCAAGATTACCTATGTGATTGAGCAGACACAGTGTTGTTGCTCTTCCTACAAAGGCATGTCACATAGACAAAAATCTTCTAAAATAGACGAACCCTACAAGGAATAATGAAAATAAAATCAATGTTTCATTATATAATTTTTTGTTAAAATAGACATATTATATCGTAACACCACCTTTACATCTTTACAAACAGTTTCTTTGGTCCAAATATAAGCTAATAACAAAACTAATGATTCTTTGTGCACTTTACTACTATTGGTTAACTACCGCTTAGTATAGAATTTGATCTGAACTTCTGATCTGGCGTCCCCATGATGCTCTCATCCGACACCATCTCTATGACATCATCATTCAACGCTCACTTTTCCTTCTCTTCCTGCACCCAATGTAGCTAATAAAGATGGATTTTTTGGGGTTAACATGTTGGCCTTGCTTATTCCATCCCACCTTAAATTTTAAACCTTTTTCTTTTACCTTAAGGATTTTGGCTAAAACTGTCAAACTACGATGCTCTTGTTTTTTTGGCACTGTCAGGGTTTCATTTCCTACCATTTCCTCATAAGAATCATCATTATGCTCCTCTAGAGTGCTGACATCGACACTGGTACCAACAAAAATAGGTCTAGAAACCTGTTGTATCTCAACACTGGGACCGATAACAATAGGTTGAGAAACATGTTGTTGCTCTGCACTGGGACCAGCAACAGCAGGTTGAGAGACCTATTGTGCCTCGGGATTGAGCGCATAAGTAGGTGCATAAGTCATTATCTGCAGAAGTGGTTTAACATTTAATTTATATTACATAAAAGCAGCAGTGAATAGATAATAACATAATATAACACAATGTATATTACAATAAACAAATAACCTGATTATTGAACTCTTTTTTTTAAAGGCTACATAGATTTGACCCCTCTATCGACTATGTAAATCCCTTCATTGTGGTCTCCTCTAACATACAAAATGCTGTCTACATTGGGAACATTGTGAAATTATTGCGAAGTCCCAATGAAAGGGTCATCCTCCATTGAACTTTCATCCGACCCTTCAGTTGTTTTGGTCGATAACAGAACAATTGACCAGTTTCAGTTTGTGGGATCTAGAACATAAAATACTTGTACTGTCTGTGATTCCATTATAAATGGTTCGTCTTTCTCCCCTTACTTACTGAAATCAACTTTCATGAATCCCAATTCATCTATGTTAACAACACTCTTATTATCAATCCACTTTCATTGAAAAATAAGCACTTGGAATTTTGTATAATATAACTCCCATATTTATTTGATGATGCCAAAGTATGACATATTCACATAAATTGGATCTCTATCCTTAGCATCGGAAACATGCATCACTTCATCCACAAGTGTAACCCCACTATTCTGCATGGTATTGTCTTCATCATGTTCATTAGTATAGAATGTATAACCATTAACTACATAAGCATTGTAAGATAATACATACACACTTGCTCCTACGACTAGACATCGAAGTCGTTCTGAAATTGAGTTCGGATTTTCATCTAAATTCTTAAAAATATGGTCCCGAAAACATCCTGTAAACTATCGATTATGTGTATCTGATATCCATTCTTTAGTCCTAGATGGATTCAAATGCCTAATAGTTTCTTTGTGGGTTTGAACCACTACTGGAAAACTAACCTATACCAACGGTTTGGAACTGTTGGTATAGGCCTCCAAACCGTTGGTATAGCCTATACCAACGGTTTGGAGAACCGTTTCCAAGTAAGCCGTTGGGATAGGTCTATACCAACGGTTTTCCCAAAACCGTTGGTATAGACCTATCCCAACGGTTTTGGAAACCGTTGGTATAATTAATATGAAAATCTATACCAACAGTTATGGAACCGTTGGTATATGTATTTCAAAAAAAAAACATTCGCTAGGATTTGATCCCAGGACCCCTAGTTTATTATTCAACGACTTAACCACTAACCTAACATATAAATATATATATGTATTCTCCTAATGATTTTAAATTTTGATTTATATAATGTTCTGGGTAAGAATAAATGATAAAAAATCAAAGGATATATACCAACGGTTGTCAAAACCATTGGTATAGGCCTATACCAACGGTTTTGACAATCGTTGGTATTGATTTTGAATCTGGATTTTGAGTTTGGTGGAATGTTGATTTGTGGGGGACCTTTCCCAACGGTTTTGGAAAACCATTGGGATAGGTCTACCCTTTCCCAACGGTTTTGGCCAAACCATTGAGAAAGGGTATACCTATCCCAACGGTTTGCCAAAACTGTTGGGAAAGGTGGCCAAAATATGGGCTTTCCCAACGATTTGGCCAAACCGTTGGGAAATCCATACCCTTTCCCAACAGTTTGGCCAAACCGTTGGGAAAGGTGGCCTCAAAGTGGGATTTCCCAACGGCTTAGCCAAACCATTGGGAAAGGGAACCTATACCAACGGTTTTTACGAACCGTTGGTATAGAAGCGTTGGGAAAGGTCATATTTCTAGTAGTGAACATATGGGTCAATGTCGAAACTATTATGCAAAATGTAAAGGTGGGACTACTCCCGATTGTAATATTAATTATGACAACCTCTCTTCCATAAATTCCTTCACCCTCAAGCTTTCCAGTGTGACGAGATTTAGGTAGGCCAATGATTTCCACACTAGATATGTATTTAGTACATAATTCAATGGCTTCCTCAACAATATATTGATCTACAATACAACCCTCTGTCCGACTTAGATTTTTGACATACCCTTTCAAAATCTTCATATACCATTCAATGAGGTACATCTATCTATAATGTACAAGAATACATAATCGAATATCACTCACCAAATTAACCATCAAATGAACCATCATATCAAAGAATGTCGGTGGGAAGAACATTTCCAATTCACATAATATGGCAAAAATTTCTCTTTTCTATAGTTAGTAATTTCGCCAGGTCTATAACTTTGCTACATATATCTTTGAAGAAGAAATAGAGCTTCGTTAATGTATGGCAGACATTCTTGGGAAAAATACAATGTAAATCTATAGGAATTAGATTTTGCAACAAAATATGGCAGTCATGTGATTTCAGAACCTTTAACTTTAAATCGCTCATTGACACAATGTTCTTTATATTTGATGAATACCCCTATGGAACCTTTATGTCATTCAAGAAGTTTCAAAACTGATATCTCTCCTACCTGGAAAGAGTGTAAGTAGTTAGAGGAAGAAATGTTCGTTTTTCACCCTTCACTAGTGCCAACTCTTCTCGTATTCCCATCTCAACCATGTCCAATCTAACCTTAATTCCATCCTTTTTTTTTGGGTTCATTTAGAAACGTGCTAATGACACTATCACATACATTTTTTTTCAACATGCATAACATCAAGAAAATGTCTGACATACAGACAATTCTAGTATGGTAATTCAAAAAAAAACTGATCTCTTTTTCCAACCAGTTTTTGTAAGGTTTTTCGAAAATGGTTTACCAAAAGTAGTGTCCACATCTTTTACTTTCTCAAATAATTGATCACCTATTAGTGGAGATGGTACTATACGTTCTTCTGAACTTCCATCGAATGATGTCATCCAAGATCGGTACTTATGCCATTGGGGTAGAAATCTGCGATGTCCTAGAAACACAGTTTTCGATGAATGTTTCAACCTAATTGACTGTGTACCTTATTTGCTAATGAGACACCCTTGAGTTCCTTTAATGTTGTATCCTAAAAAAATTCCATAATCAGGAAATTCATTTATCATCCCATACAACATGTCTCTCAAAGTGAAATCTTCATTTTTGTAAGCATCATACAACATAACACCTGAATCCCACAATAATTTCAAATCCTTGATCAATGGATCCAAATAAACATCAATATCATTACCTGATTATTTTGGTCCTGATATAAACATAGATGACATGATGTATTTTCATTTTATGCATAACTACAATGGTAAGTTATAATTTACCAACATAACCGGCCATGTACTGTGACTACTGCTTTGAAAACTAAAAGGATTCACTCCATCTATAGATAATGCAAGACAAAGGTTGCTCATATCATTTCTAAATTCAGGATACTCATGATCAATTCTCTTCCACTAAGGAGAGTCTGCCGGGTGACGTAGTTTCCCATCTTTAATTCTTGTATCTGCATTCCATGTCAATTGTCTTGAAGTCTCCTCACTTCCATATAGGCGCCTAAACCCTGGAATGATTGGAAAGTACCATACAACTTTCATAGGACTGGATTCATCTTTTTTGTATCGAGAAGAACCACACTTTTATCATTCTTTAAGTGATTTGTGGTCCTTGAAAAACAATATACAGTCATTCAGGCAGGCATGTATTCTTTCAGAGATCATACCCATCGAGTGTAACATTCGTTTGACATCGTATGTTCATCTTGGGAGTTCATTATCTTCTGGGAGCATGTCATTCAGGAGAGAAATTAGTTCCATAAAACTGGAGTCACTCCACCCATTGCCTGATTTCAAATTATACAGCTTCAGTGCGGCTGACAATGCTGTATATTTAGTGTAACCAACATACAATGGGGTCTTTGCACAACTTTTTAACTTCTCAAACAATTTTGGGAAATCATGAAGTTCATCTTCAATTGTCCTTGTCATTTCCTCAATACAATATTCATCATCATTCACATCTTTAATCACATCCTCCATACGATTTCCTTCATTGTTCAGGCTTGTAATCATATCAGATGATCCATAAAATGCAGTGCTATACCAACCACTACCTACATTCGTTTTTCCCCGTGTTTATTCCAACATGTATAACTTTGATCTATTCCACGACAGATCAAGTGTTCTTCCAACTCCTCTATACTAATTTTTCTTGAATAACAACAGTGTAAACACGAACAAAAGATTTGAGAAGGTTGATATGCATGATCTTTTGCAAACTTGATAAACTCTTTCACATCATCTTCATAATATTTTGTCAACCGATTGGAATTCATCCATTCTTTATTCATATTTATTCTATTTGATATAGTAATATTAATACTTAACAAAATAATTACACAAAAGATGTTCAACTAGGGTCATCATCCAACTATAATCAATGGAACTAGATATGGTAAACAATACCCTTACCTCCCTATGAATTGCTCAGGACCAAAGTAGATCACACCCATCTTCCCAACCACCTGATCAATAGAACTAGATATGAGAATCCCTTGCACTAGAATGTTTTAGTATCCCACATGTGATCTATATGCATTTTTGTAAACCTGTTTTTTAGTGTTTCTCTAGAAACATAATGTCTCTAGTCAAGAAATATGGTACTAAACTAGTAGATGATATGTTTTTCAATAGAGTTATTGTGGGTGGAAGGATTCATTACATGTTTTTTATGGTTATTTGACTAGGGTGTCCATAAAGTGTCTCATAGAGTCCTCTAGTGAAGTGGTTTTCTAAGATTCAGTGGAATTTCACTAGTAACAAAGTGATGATGCCATTGAAATGGGTAAAGTTTGGATTGATATTCAATGGTGGAAGAGCTAAAACATGGAAAAAATGGCATACCAATCATACCAACAACCGCAACACCATACAAACACACAATCGTGCTCACAATCACAACACCATACAAACCAAACAATCACAATTTCAGATTTTAAAAAGCATCCCTTATTCAACTCCATTTGTTAATTCAGGGGTTATCACGAAAGTTTTATCATCATGGGGAATTCATTCATTAGTCAGTATACATAAATTACCAATTTTTATATTCAAATGTTCAATAGTAACCAACCAACATGCAATTCATTTAGTGCTCAAACAAGGACCACTAATGGACACGATTTTCAGTGAGGCATTTAGCCCGTACATTTAACAATATAAACATCAATATCAAACATTAATAACATGATAACAAGAGTAAACCAATGAGTAAGAGGAGAAAACTCACCGCGAAGGCGTCATTCAGCGTGCAACATAGGTGTGTTCATGAAAAAGGAGAGGCACGCGACAGAGGATATTTCCAACTAAAAAGAAAACATAAAATGAGAACTCACATGTTAAACAATTTTATTGGTCAATAGTGGGATTTTATTTTCCATATATGATATCTTCTTCCTGTTTATTTATTTTTTGCATATCTATTATTTTCCTAGATGTTCAACTTATGAATGGGACATGTCTTCTTTTTAGGAGAAAGATCATTTTTAATTTACTCTAATTTAGAGGTAAAATATTCCACATTAATTGTATTTTTTTTCCAAGGGATCGTTGCTATCCTGCAGGGATCATGAATGCCTCTTAGGTTAGTGAAAATTTGGGTCAGTTGTTGGTTATGATACCAGCCTGGGCTGTATCATTACGTTTCCAATTTTAATTTACCCATGTCCATTTAAATATAAGATTGTTGGGGGGGGGTCAGACACTAATATATAGAAGGAATAAGAGAGGTAAAAATTATCCTAGTCTCTCTAATACAAGTGATGAAAGATGAAACATACACCAAGTGAAGGAGAACCATCCAAGAGGAGAGGAGGGGGAGGTTGGCGTAGTGTGGAGGGGTTTTGGATGAGAAAAGGGGAAAAATCCAGTAAAACATAAAAGGTTCAAAGGGGAAGGGGGGGGGTTGTCCGGGGGGGGGGGCTGTAGGGGTGTGGGGGAGGGGGTGTGGGCTGTCCAGGGAGGGGGGGTGGGCTGTCCAGGTGGGGGGGGGGGCTGCAGGGGTGTGGGGGATGGGGTTGTGGGTTGTCAAGGGAGAGGGGTGGGGTTTCCACTATAAAATGACCATTAGGGATCCTAAAGAGTGAATTATGAGAGGGGAAAATTATGGGGAAGAGGGGTTTGGGTGATGGGGTTGAGTGACTAATAAGGAATAGGGGAACCACATTAAAAAGACTAAAAAAATCTCTTTTCAATTCAAGAATAGGGTACATTATGGTGTAGCCTAAGGGTCTATTGTATAGTGCACCCTATAATGTCACATTGTTGAATTACCACAAGGTATACACTGCAACACTCATCCCCTAGGAAGAACCATTAAATATTGATCATGAATTGTGATGTGACTATATGCCTCATGGAATAACATCCACCCCCCAAAAATATTATGGAGGGTATAACATAGCCAACCTACCATATATGATCCAAACCATTAACATAAGGCGAGTCCCATGGATAAACTCACATACATAAAGGAGGACCTAAAGAGGAATAACCAATCTAACCTCTAACACAATCTAAATCACTAATAAAAGGTATTCCGCATGGATAATAATACTAGAAGTGGATCATGAGGAGGAGGAGGAGGATGAGGTCATGTGGACAATGGGAATCTGTGCGCTATAGAGGAGGTTGCCAAGATGGTCGTCGGATGAGGAGGGCGCATCAGAGCAAGTCACGTGGACTAGGGGACCGCATAAGGAAGAGGAGGAGAAGGAGGCAAAGGAGGAGGAGGAGGATGAGGCGGCCACGGTGGAGGAGGATGAGTTGGAGACCAGAGGAGGAGAAGGTAGCAATAGCGGAGGAGGAGGAGAATCAAGGTTGTGGTGGAGGAGGAATCACGACAGAGGAGGAGGATAAGGCAACGACGGTGGAAGAGGAGGACGATCGTAGCGGAGGATGAGGAAAAGGCAGTGGTGGTAGAGGAGAAGGAGTGGGAATCCTTTCCCAACACTAAGGTATAATTTCCCTAGTCATGGTATCACCATAGAATGGGTATATCATCCCTCAAATTCATTCCTTTAAGATATCACAATTATTGGGAAGTGCATCTCAAACCATTGGAATATTTCATAATTGTTATAGAATCTCGGATCACATTATTATATGGTAAGTGGAAAATGAAACTCATACAACACATCACAATATCACATCAAGTATATAATACCATTCTTTAGGAATATTCAACCTAAATTTTCATATCATCCCAGTCCATAGACCATGTTGGAGTGATTAGGAAGGTCATCCCACACCCAAAAAAAGATATCAATCAAGGGGAAGCACTTCCACCACATAAAAATAGAATTACCAATGGGAATAGTGTCCTATAGTGTATAAACAACATAAAATGGCATAATAAACACCTTGGAAAATACTAAATAAACCATAACCAGGTTTTCCTAACATATGACTCACTCAAAGTTTAAGATTAGTTGATACACACATGCCGAACCCATATCCAAATCCAAAACTAGGCTATAACCCACTCAGATATTACAGGTCAGAAGGGGGAGGAACACTCACCCCATAAGTTAGTAAAATAAGTCAAAAATTACACGAGGAAAAACTAAGTTCCAATTGGGTCAAGGCTCACACTGACCTCACATAATTCACACATCTCTTATTCAAGGGAGGCTAAGGAAACCTATTTTTTCCCTCTATGTTATTTTATACCAAGTATGAATACCTATTGGTTATATAGAACATAATTAACATTAATTTAATTTTCAAACATGAAACATATTGTCCATTGAATCACTCTACATCACATGTAAGGATAGAACATAGCCCAAAAATAACTTACCTACTCTTAGGCGGTGAATTAAAAACATCCTGATAAAAAACTTAAAATGGAATCTCTTAATTATAAACTTATCCCATATCTAGGGTGGAAAAAAGATACTTAACCAAGGTCCTAGGAATCATAGTATAACACAAGGGAATCCCCCAAGGGCTCTTTAATGTAATGTTCAACGTATTTTAATTTATTCCAACAATCCATGATGGACGTGGAATTAAGGCATAATACTCAGAGGGTCCATGACATCCCTAGATATTTTTCCCAATACATATGGTCAAGGAAAACAATTTGAGTTGATTTAATACCAACTACATAAGGGCGAAAAGACTACATGTCACAAAATTCGTGAAACAATACATAAAATATTGGTAATGGTTTAAAACCATTAACCTCAAAGTGGAGTTGACCCCTTAATAATGCCCGACCACTATATCCTAAGCTCATCCAGGCTTGATCAAGATCCATCATCCATTTTCGAAACACATGAGGAGGTGGCCACGACGGAGGAGGATGAGTCAGTGGTCGGAGGAGGAGGAGGAGGCAGTGGCTGTGAAGGAGGAGGAGAAGCAGGGTCACGGTGGAGGAGGGATCATGGTGGTGGTGGAGGAGAAGGCAGTGGCAGAGGAGGAGGAGGAAGACGGTCGTGGTGGAGGAGGAGGAAAAGGCAGCGGGGGTAGAGGAGGAGGAGGAGGGGGGGGGGGAGGAGGAGGAGGGGTCGCGGCGCAGGGTTCAGCTTCTGCGAAGTCTTGAACGGGTGTAACGAAGGAGGGGCCTGTGAGGGTTATTTTATAAAAATCACTGGAACCTTTATCAGCACTGATAAAGGTATGTTTTATTAGCGCTAAAATAAAAGCGCTAATAAAACATACCTTTATCAGTGCTGATAAAATACATATTTATCAGTGCTAAAATTATAGTGCTGATAAATACTTATTTTATCAGTCCTTTTTATGGATGATAAATATAAATATAATAATTTTATATAAATTAATAATAAAAACTTTTATTAGTGCTAATAATAGCACTGATAAATGTACACTTTATGAGTGCTAAAAAAAGCACTGATAAAGGGTACACCTTTATCAATGTTTATTTTAGCACTGATAAAGTGTACATTTATCAGTGCTTTTAGCTAGCACTGATAAAGGCCCACCCCTTTATCAGTGCTTTCTACTTAGCACTAATAAAGGGCAACACTTCCCTTGCCCTGTTTTGTGGTAGTGTTACTAGTCACATTTTTATTTTTAGATCTTGTCATAAGCTCCAAAGTGGAGTTCTTCTCAATTTGATAATGCTTTTAATTCATAGAATTTATCCACTCCTCATGATCAACCGCCTCAGAAACATGGAAAAATTGGTTATAGCCACTGGACATACACGTGTCTATAGACCTTATGACCATGGATATAGGTTATATCCATGATCAGTCCACCCATAAAGGCTATTACAATTTCCATAACCTACAGGCTATAGCCACGAGCAATGCTTGTGTTTATAGCCTATACCAGGGGGATATAACCATGATTTGTAACTATGTCTATAGGGAATCAACCACCATGATCTAACTATGGCCATACGTATCTATGGCCACAATTCATAGTTGTGGCCTTAACATTCAGAAAAAATAGAATGATGGGATTTGATCCTAAGACCTATTCTATAACTAATATAACATTTTACCACTAACCTACACCAAAATATGTGTGTGTGTGTGTAATTTTATATAATTATTATTATAATAAATTTAAAAAATAATAATTTCAGTGCCTATTAGAACCTACAACCATGATCCACATAGACTGTGGTCATAGGTGTCTCAGGAAAGGGTTGCAACCACGGTCTATATGGACCATGGTCGTAACCATGGTCATGGACCTTTCCCAAAATACCTACAATAATGGTCCATTTGGACTGTGTCTATAGTCACTTCCCATTCCCTTCCCATGAAGATAATTTTTTTACAAGAGTGTGTAGGCTAGGCTATGACCACCAAAATATTTACCTATGGATATAGAACCCTTATATCCATGGTCATTTTTTTACTATGGATAAGTGTCCTATAATCACAGTCCATCCTGGCCGTGGATATAGGTCTATGACTATAACTAATTTTTTTACTAGAGATTTTCAATGATGTTTTCATAATCAACATGCTTCTTTAACCTCTAATGTATTGGTCTTTTATTTCTAGAATCCACATATTCATAATTGGTCCAGCTTGAATCAACATCAACTATATTCTGCATATCTTTAGCTTCTTCATCAATCTATTTTCTTGAGAATTGTATGCCGCCAGATCTAGTATATTTATCTTAAACCTAAACAAACACTTATATTTTTCTCTGGTTTTCAATTATTTTCACATCTATACATTTAAAAAGTTCATACTGCCTTTTTTCCAACATTTATAGTCACTTTCATTTGAAATATAGTCTATAAATATGTATTTTTATGCCTTTTATTTAAATTTTCCCAAATTTGCACCTTCAATATTCATGAAACATGGGCCACTAAAGACTTTAAAGTACTTCAGAGTTGGATTTATTTTTTACCACATCTCAAATGACATCGTATACAATTTTGGTCTCAATAAAAATCTATTTTGAATGTAAAATTTAGTGAAAACAACATTTGTCCAGAAAAAATTAGAAAGTTTATGCTTAGTTTGCGTAATCCTTCTCATCTCAAAAATTCTTCTATTTTTCATCTTCACTAAAATTTTTTTGGGGTGTGTATGGTGTACTATATTTATGTTTTATTCCATTCTTTTCTAGATAACTCTCAATGGAATTACAAGTGTATTCCTTTCCATTGTCTGATCTCACTTTCTTGATGTAGACACTAAGCTCTTTTTCAACTAGTCTTTTGAAGATTTTTAACACTTTAATTACTTTAGATTTATACTTTATAAATAATTTTTTTTTCATCCGAGTATAGTAAATGTAATGAAATATAAATTACCCTTGGTTTATTTGTGTCTCATAAGACCACAAACATCTGAATGAATGAATTCTAAAGTTCCAGTGGACTGAATTTCAACTCTTCTGTAAGCCCCTTGAACTATATTCCCCTCTTGAAAAATTTCACAAATAAATTCTTTATCTCTATTGAGTGGGGGAAGGTCTATCACTACTTAATGTTTTGATATTTTATTCATGTTTTTTTCTAAGGTGGAAAATTTTCTTATGCCATAGTTTATTATCCTATTTGGCACTCAAGTAGTGTGAATTGGATAGGTAACCAATTTCAAATAAATTCACACTATTCTTTATCCTTTTCTAATGACCCTTCCATCTTTAAAGTTCTTGATAATACATGAGTTTCTATCTAAGTACACCTCATTTCCATAATCACACAACTAGATCACACTAAGAAGATTGTGTTTCATCCCTTCAATATAAAACACATCCTTGCATTTCAACTTTTTTTACTTAATTTCAACAATTCTAATATCTCTTATTTTCAAGGAACTTCCATTTATAAATCTCACTACTTATCATGATACAACCTAGATGATCCATCGATCTAGGTTTTAAACCAATTTGCAACAAGACTTAAAGAGAGTTCTCGATCCCCATGGGTTGGCGACAAGCACCCAAGCATCAAAAACAACATTTGGGAACAATTTATCCCAACTAGATAAAATAAACAACATGGAATATATAAAGTAAGAAGGAACAAAATAATGTTCCATAAATAGGGTCAAACAGTGTTAGGGATACATCAAAGAAAAAATAATCCAAAAGACAAGTACTTGATCCAAGGGAAACCAAAGAACAAAAGATAACGACCATTGTATCCATGTTCCAAGTAGGAAACATCCCACAAACTCACCACCAGATATCCAATCCCAGCTAACTCAAATACTAATCACCTCATTACAATGCCTTTTTTGTTTCCTACATCAGACAAAACAGGGTCTATACACATTCAGGGGTGCGTGTAGGGTGTGAGAAAAGCAAGTCCAGTGGGATCCCACCAAGTATTCCATAAGAAGTCTTTGTTAAACAATACAAATATTCTCATTTTAAAACGTGACAAGGGATGATATAAAACTTTCAAAAATTAGCTAAAAATATGGAAATTCATCCTTTTCAATGGTTCATAAACAATTTTCAAAGAACTTAGTAAACCATTTATCATTTTAAAATCATGCATCATAAATCCATATCAAAACCAAAGCATAATAGAAAGTACCCCTAGGATAATATAGGTATAGTATATCTAGGATCCTCACCCCATGTGACCAATAATGACCAGTTTTCACTAAAAAATTCCTCGGTATGATGACCTAAGGGGTATAGGAAAACATTTTTGTGTGAACTCCCCTACTATGACATGTAAACTTTTCCCTCACATGATGAACTAAGGAGCATAGGAACACCCAAATGTGTGAACCTCTCTATGAGTCATGGTAATAAGTCCCTACATGACCCCCTTCCTAAATACCCCAGGATACCATGTACTAAACATTTTAAAACATTTCCATAGGTCATATCACATTTCAACAATCAAACCAAAAACTTTTTATACACCAAAACCATGATTTGAAATCCAATTTTCTTAAAAAAGTCAACGATGCTTTAAAATAAACCTTTCTTCAACAAATACAAGTGGGAAACAATTTTATATAAAAACCCACCATATACTCATTTTAATAAATCATCAATCATTCCATTATTATTTTATAAATGAGAGAGCATGTACAATTCACAAGATAAAGACTTTAGATGAAACCACCCACCCTAAACACTTGGTATTCCAACAATTCCATGAGATCTACACACCAAAGGAGAAGAGGGATCAAAGAATTAAGAGAATATCCTAAACCATGAATTACACAACATAAAATTTAGATTCAATGATCCTAAGGTCAATAGAAAAGAGAGAGATACCACTTACCACGATGATCTCAAAAATTCACACAATAATCAACCCAAATACAAATAATCCCACCTTTTTCAATGTCTGGTCTAATTGAAATATCATTAGATCATCAAATGAACCTTATATATGGTTAATACACCTTTGATATACAATTTATCTTAAGAGAAAGAGGACAAATCTAGAATAAAGGAGAAGAACAATGAAGAATGGAGGCATACCTTAAATTTCCTAGATCTAATCAATTCTCACTCTCGGAGGAAAGAGATCTCTAAAATATCTAAAGGGAGTCTCCTAGGTCAAGATATAATTCAATAGAAGAAAAATGATCTTAAAAATAGGTGTTTTGGGTCTTAAGAATAAAATACTAATTAATTAATTTTCATTCAAATGGTTTAACAAACCATGTGCCAACCATGCACCCCTTTATGGGATACTAGAGGAGTTACATGGTTTGAAAAACCATGCACCAACCTTGTGAAATAGCCCTATCCCATGCTGCACAATTTGGTTCCTCAACCATAGACACATCCATTTCTAGAGAAATCTCCTCTCAATTCAAGACATGAGAGGGATCAAGGTGATATTTCTTAATTTGAGATATGTAGAATACATAATGAATAAAAATCAAATAGGATGGTAATGTAGGCCAATAATCCACCTTCCCAATTCAACCAGTGATCTTAAATGACCCAACATATCTCAGAGCTAGCTTACCCTACTTCACAAGTTGACGATGACCCAACTGAGGCGATGCTTTCAAGAAAACATGGCCACCAACTGATAATTCTAAAGGATTTCACTGATGGTCTACATAAGACTTATGTTTAATATGAACTGACCTAGATGAACCTTCAATCTAGGCTTCAAACCAATTCAAAATAAGACCCAAAGGGCGTTCCCAATCCCCATGGGCTGGTGACAAGAACCCGGATACCAAGAATAACCTTTGGGAATGATTTCTCCCAACCAATTACAACAACCAACATGACATATATAAATAAATAAGTAACAAAACAATGTTCCAAAAACAGGTTCAAGCAGTGGTAGTGATATATCAAAGGAAAAATAAGCCAAAATCCAAGTACACGATCTAAGGGTAACCAAAGTAAAAAATATATAATGACAACTATCTCTATGTTTCAAGTGGGAAATATCCCACTAGCGCACCACTAGATATCCAAGACTAGCTAAATCAAGTACCCACCGCCTCACTGTAGTGCCTTGATCTTTCCTACATCAGATAAAACAAGGTCTACACACATTTAAGGGTGTGTGTAGGGTATGAGAAAAACAAGCCCAGTGGGATCCAACCAAGTGTTCCATAAGTAGCTTTTGTTAAACAATCCAAATGTTCTCATTTTAAAATGAGACAAGGCATGATATAAAACTTTTAAAAATTAACCAAGAACATGGAAATATTCCCTTTTTAATAGTGCATGGACAATTTCATATGAAATAGTTTCAAAGAACATTAAAGTAAAGAATTTATCATTTGAAAATCATGAATAATAAATCCATAAAAAAACCAAGGTACAATGGAAAATACTCCTAGGATAATATAGGTTCTGGATAGCTAGGATCCTCACCCAATGTGATTAATAATTACTAGTTCACGATAAAAAAATCCCTAGTATGATGAACCAAGTAGTAAAGGAACACCCAAATGTGTGAACCCCCATATGATGTCATGTAAACCTATCCCCAACACAATGACCTGGGGAGCATAGGAACACCCTAATGTGTGAACGTCCCTAAAAGTCATGGTAACAAGTCCCACATGACCACCTTTCCTAAATACGCTAGGCTCCAATATTATAAACATTTCAAAAATATTCTAAAGGGATTGTCACATTTGAGTAACTAAACCAAAAACCCTTTCCACACTAAAACCAGACTTTGAAATCCAATTTTATTAAACAAGTCAAAAGTTCTTTAAAATAAAACTTTCTTTAACAAATACAAGGGGATGTCATTTTACATAAAAAACCACCATATACACATTTCAATAAATCAAATATCATGTCATAATAAGTTTAGAAATCATGTTTATAAATGAGTGAGAATACATAGTTCATAATATAAATACTTTATATGAAACTAATCACCTTACACTACAACAAAAATGCCGTTTAGCGGCGGTTCTGGGAACCGCCGCTAAAGATTTTTTAAGAAAGGTTTCGCGGCGGTTTATAATAAACCGCCTCGAAACCTTTGTTTTTTTTACAGAGCCGACCCTTCCCCCCACCCTGACCCCTCTTCTCACCCCACAACCCCAGCTTACCCCGCAACCCTAGCCTCCGTGACCCCGGAGACCCCGCGACCCCGGCGACCCCGCGACTCCGGCGACCCCGCGACCCCGGCAACCCCGTGACCCCGACGACCCCGGCCCCCCATGACCCCGGTGACCCCGCAACCCCGGCGACCCCGCGACCCCGTGACCCCGCGACCCCGTGACCCCGCGACCCCACGACCCCACGACCCCGCGACTCCGGAGACCCCGCGACCCCGGTGACCCCGCGACGCCGGTGACCCCGCGACCCTGGCGACCCCGGCCCCCTGCGACCCCGGTGACCCCGCGACCCCGCGACCCCGACGACACCGCGACCCCGATGACCTATACGAACCCTAAGGTTTGAATTGTACTAATTTTCTTGTAGGTTGAGTTAAAAATCACTCAAGAACTTGTATAGAGTAGGCGCCCGAATCTTCATTCGTTGTTGTGTTCATTTTTATTTCAACTAATTTCAGTGTTTTTCATGTTTCTTTGTCTCAGCCTTTTGCAGGTGGTTTGTTTTGTTTTGGAGTCCGCAACAACTCCTGTTTTGTTCCAGCATATCAAGTAAGGGTGAAATTTTATTTTCAAATTATGGTTTTTTGATTTACAATAAGTAATGAATTGTATTTATCAAAGCTATGGTCTGCAATAAGGAATTGATTTGGTCAAAACTTGATTGTGTAATGAATTTTCATTTTTCATTAAATGATTATGTTTAGTAAAATTATATTCATTTGCTGTAACATATATTTTTTATACAATTTATATTTTGGATTATGGACCTTATTTTCTATAAGGGATCATTTAATGTATTTGAATTATGTTTTAGTTAAGTTTAGGAAATATAATGTAAGGGATTTAATATTTACTATTGTGCTAAAACTTATTTTAAGGGATCATTTCATTTTTATAATTTATGTCTTATGTTAATGTTTCTTTAAATCATGTTTTGAGAATTAGAAGATAGGTTTTAGTTTGTCCTTAAAAATTTATCTTCTTATAATTGAGTTCTATTTAGGGAATTATATTTTATCATGTTTTGATGTTCCAAAGTAAGCGATTACTTTTATTTTAAAAACTTTAATTCATGAATTTATAATTTTGTTAGAGGTAGTGTTGTCAAAGGTGCATGGTGCAATAAGGTGCAAAGGCCGCTTGGGGATGTGACGTGAGGCGCAGCGTGAGGCGCAACTAAGGTGCAAATGTGCATAATTAAATATATAAAATTTTCAACAATATTTTAAATAAAAAAACTTAAATTCAATCAAAATAATACAAATTAAAATACATGTTGATAATTTTTAACCAAATCATAATCAAATAATCAATCATTAAGAACCTAAACATTAAAATCATCATGTTATGTTATATGTCTTTTGCAATGTTAAATTTGTTTCTCTTATTACCTACTATGTTAAATGAGTTTGAGAACCTAAACATCAAAATCATTGTGTTATGTTAAATGTGTTTTTGTTGTTATTCCTTGCTTGTTTTTGGTCGAGAGATGGTTATATTTTTATAGAGTTTTATTTAGTTATTCTTTTATTAATATATTAAATGTTATGTTATATTTAGGGATGTAAAACTCACTTTTGAGAAAATATCCCCAATTTTCATTAGCCCCTCTAATAACAATCTTCATCGCACGCACCAACGATTTCCACCAGCTCCCCCATGATTTACCTTGATTTCCCTGATTCCCTCCTACCCACGATTTCAATCACACCCCTGATTTCCACCGGCACTCCCGATTTCCATCTGGCCCTCGATTTCCGCCACCCCTCTAAGTATGATCTCCACTGCCTTATTCCCCCCGATTTTGGGGGCTAGTGGTGCGCCTTTTCTGTGCCTCGTGCCATAGTGCCTCTTGGGTAGGCGCACGAGGCGCACTCCTTTGGCGCGCCTCAGTGAGGTCGCCTCGCCTCACCCATGGTGAGGCGCACCGGGTGGGCCTCGCCACGCCTCACGCTAAGGCGCATCTTGAACGCCATTTTTGATGTGGTCTCCACCTTACCACATCAATTTTTATGCAACAACACTAGTAAGTACTTCTCTATATGAATTATACCAAAGGCGCTAAATCCCACCCACCAATGTGCTATCATATCCCGACCACGATGCCTTAAAACTCAAGGAATAACAAAAATGTTCAATGCCCACACCGAAGTCTGAATCTGACTCTTAGTTCAACTCCATGGCCAGATCCTCGATCGTCCCATTTAACCATAATTATCCACTTATGAGCACTAAAACATATATGATCCAAATCACCCTCAAGTCACACCACCACTCTTTTCTATGTGAATACACCAAAGAGAGGTCTAGGAATTCAATCTACACAAGGTTCGTAGAACCTCAAAACCTAATCTCCCAAGTTATTTCATCATGCATTTCCATGAACACCCCTACTTATCTAACTCAGGGGATCATCTTTATTATATTATGTTTCTGTAATCTTATACTATTGTATATATGGATCTCTTTCTCTATTTAGTAGTAACTATGTGTTTTAATTTTTTTATTATTGTGTAGGCACATTGTGATATACATGGATAAAAGCTGGATCACATTACCAAGGAACACACCTCAGTATGTTAATGGATTGAATGAGTTTTTAGATTTTGCAATTTCTAATCGATCCGTTGAAGGGAAAATAAAATTTCCATGTCCTAAATGTAAATTTAGAACATGGTTGAAGAGAGATGAAGTTTATGAACATTTAATACTGAAGCAATTCCCTGGTCAATATTTGTGTTAGATTTGGCATGGAGAATTGAATGTTACAGAAAGATTGAGCACTGATGTTAATCCACAGAATGAGGTCCCAAGTTCGTCGACAATGGAAAATGAAATGCAAAACCTCATAAATGATGCATTCGGCACTGCAAGACAACACTATCAGCATCAAAACATATCAGAACAACCAGAAGAGGGTGATACAAATTGCAAAGTGACAAGTGATGTTTTTGAGACTATAACACAGGCAGATCAAGATTGTAACATATCATTGGATCCTCCTATTGATTCTGTAGAGCCAAATGTAAGAGAAAACTTCACTGAATAAAATGAATTTAATGATTTAGTTGACGATGGAAATCAAGAGTTTTATAGTGGGTGTTTGAAATATTCAAAGCTTTCATTTCTCCTGAAGTTGTACCATATCAAATGTCTATGTGGAATTACAAATAAGGAAATGTCCATGATATTGGAATTGATTCGTGATGCATTTCCTGAAGCAAAAATCCCAGAATATTTTTATGATATGAAAAAAGTTGTTAACAAGCTTGATCTGAATTATACAAAAATACACGCGTGTCCCAATGATTGTATGCTTTACTGGGGAGAGGATTCAAGTAGACAGAATTGCAAGAAATGTTCTTCTTCTAGATGGTAGGAAAAGGGTGATGTTGGAAGTCTGAATGAACATAATTTCATAGAGAAGAAGAAAAGGAACACACCTGCAAAGGTTTTGCGTTACTTTCCTTTGAAGCCTCAATTTCAAAGATTATTCATGTCATTGAAAACCGCTGAATACATGAAGTGGCATTCTGTAGATAATAATAATGATGGGTTAATGAGAAATCCACGAGATTCCCAATCGTGGAAGACATTTGATTCATTACATCTTGATTTCTCAGCTGATCCTAAGAATGTTCGATTGAGATTAGCTGCCGATGGATTCAACCCATTTGGGACTTTGAGTACCAGTTATAGCATTTGGCTAGTTGTTTTGATCCCTTATAATCTGCCTCCGTGGATGTGTATGAAACAAAAATATTTTATCCTTTCGATGATTATTCCTGGAAAAAAAATGCCTGGAAATGATATTGATGTATTCTAGTAGCCTTTTATTGATGAATTGCAGGAGTTATGGAGCAATGGTGTTGAGACATTTGATGCTTCTTCTAAAAAAATGTTCAAAATTCATGCTGCTTTAATGTGGACCATTAGTGACTTCCCTAGGCTTGGGAATTTATCTGGTTGGAACACATACACAGGTTTGGCTTCTCCCATTTGTAACTTCGATTTTGAGCCCAAATGGCTACCTAACAATAGAAAATGGTGCTTCTTGTGTCATTGAAGATTTCTCGATGCATCTCATAGATTCCGGCTGAACAGATCAAAATTTAATGGTTCCATTGATCGTAGACCACCTCCAAAGTTGTTAATTGGTTCTAAAATATTGAAACAACTTGAAAATGTTGAAACAAAATTTGGGAAGGTTCGTCATTTGAATGATAGCGGAAAACGGGTCCGAAGTGCATCGTCAAGCGAAATCGGAACGCAACAATGGAAGAAAAAAAGTATATTCTTCAAACTTTCGTATTGGGAATTTAATTTGTTGCGGCATAATCTTGATGTGATGCATATTAAGAAGAATGTCTATGACAATTTTATTTTCACATTGCTTAATGAGAATGTAAAGTCGAAGGATCATCTCAATGCTTGTAAAGACTTACAAGCAATGAACATAAAATGCGATCTCTGGCTAGATGAGAATGAAAAGTATCCTCCGGCAATTTTTGCAATGAAAAATAGGGATAAAGATACATTCCTTTGAATTTTAAATAATGTTAAGGCATCTGATGGGTATTCAAGTAACATCTCGAGGTGTATTGACTTGAAGAATAATAAGTTACATGGATTGAAAAGTCACGATTCACATATTTTGTTACAATAGTTACTGCCATTGGCATTGCGTACATTATTGCCTGAAAAAATTACTGCTGTTGTACTCCAATTCTGCACATTTTTCAGAAAACTATGTGAGAAATTTATACATCCATTTCATCTTGACAACTTCCAGGAGAGGTTTGTATTGACCCTTTGTGCAATGGATATGATCTTTCCTCCGTCGTTTTTTACTGTAATGATGCATTTAACTGTGCATTTGGTTGAGGAAGCTAAATTAGGAGGCCCCGTTCATTATCGATGGATGTATCCAATTGAGAGGTAATTTATTTATATGTTTTTTAGTTAAATAAAAAAAATTTGGTACTTAATTAAATGCATAATTATGTTTATTTTATTTCACAGATATCTTGGGCATTTGAAATCATACGTGATAAATAAAGCTCAACCAGAAGGCTCTATTGCTGAAGGCTATTTAGATGAGGAGTGTCTTACCTTTTGTTCTTAATACTTGAATGATATTGAGACAAGATTTAATCAAGTTGGACATGTTGACAACACATCGACTCAATCTCAAATACATCATAAATCCAAAATATTTCCTACTATTGGCCAATCAGTTGGGAGGACCTCAAATGTGACACTGACTGAATTAGAATTATTACAGGCACATAGATATGTAATTCTGAATAGTGAAATTACAGATCCATTTATTGAAGAGTTTAGGATACAAACAAAGAGACTAATTAGAGGCTGAGCACGAAATGATAAAGATATAACGAAAGATGTTAATAAAGAGCTTGTAGAATGGTTTGCACGACGTGTAAGTTCATAAATATTGCAATAAGTACGAATATTAGTTTGAAACATAAATTTTATAAATCTAATAAATTATATTTCTTTTTTCAGATCATGAATACTGATACTTGAGCAGAGGTGTCAGAAGATTTGAAGTTTATTTCTAGAGGTCCTCTAAAACAAGTTAGAAAGTTCAACGCTTATAATGTGAATGGCTTTAGATTTCGTACAGTCGATCGTGAAGTGGGTTTGAAAACATAGAATAGTGGTATATTTACATTTTCTGAAGTGGAATACTACGGAAAGCTGTATGATATTATTGAATTAAACTACCATGGATATTTTTCTGTTGTTTTATTCAAATGAAAATGGGTCGATATTATCAGAGGTGTTAAAAGAGATTCCTTGCAATTTACTTCTGTGAACTTCTCTCGTTTGATGGATGTTGGTGATCGTGAACTGCATGATCCATATATCTTAGAATCGTAAGAAAAAATGGTATATTATGTGAATGATGTTGTCAATGAAGGGTGGAGTGTAGTTTCTCACGTAATACAAAGAGATTTGT
Organism: Viscum album; assembly: GCA_963277665.1. Taxonomy (NCBI): domain Eukaryota; kingdom Viridiplantae; phylum Streptophyta; class Magnoliopsida; order Santalales; family Viscaceae; genus Viscum; species Viscum album. Next base: position 1,282,560,152 of record OY728151.1, read on the forward strand.
ATGATATGGGTGATGAAGTGGAAAATTTGACATCTGAAATTGAATTTAATCAACAACAGGAAGCAGAATTATTTGTCAATCATGATATTTAAAATATTAGTCTAGCAAGGTTGAATGAAGTAGATGAAGCAATGGAGCAGGAAAATGACATGATTTAAGGGGAAAATTATTGTATGTACAATTATTTATTTATTCAGCAACCACTTGTTTCATTTCTACAGTCATTCATTATCATTGTTATATATATTTTTTCTGTTAGTACTGGGAATATATTATCATTTTTAATTTTTTTTTTCTGCATATTTTTTTTTGAAATATATATTCTTAACTTAATTTTATTTGATTAAATGACAGGAATGCCAAGGAGGAAGCGGCACACTATTTCATCTAGTTCCGCGACAGATGATGATCCATCTGGCTCCCTCCCCACGACATCTGAGGCACCTGCTGCCGACACCCCTACATCATCTCCCCCGACACCATCTCTCACACCATCTTTAGATGCCCCATTAGAGGCGAAGTCTTCGACTCCCCCTTCAGGAGCCTCAACAGTGGGGCAGCGACACGCCCCTTCCAGTTCATCACGGGCATACTGGAGTGTCACTGTCATAGGTAAAAATTTTAATTAAATAAATTTATTGAATTTTGTTTATACTAATTGTTTTCTCATTGAAGATGAAAAAAATACAACCGTGGAGAAAAACATAAAAAGTGCAGATGTTTGGAATATGACTGGCGAAAAGATAGTCGTGCCATTTTATTCTTATGGGGTCCCGACGGATGATGCCGGGGGGTTACTTGGCCAGATTCTAGGCCAGCTGGCAGCGGAGCCTATTTCCCTTCCTATTTCATATGATGATTGGATACATATGCCTCCAAGCTGGAAAAATGAAGTTTTTGATTCTCAAATAAAGGTAAATTTATTACATTATGGTTTAATTGAATGTCATGTTACTAATATGTTCAAAATGAATTTCTGTATACAGATGTTCTTCCACTTTACAGTTGCTGATGTGATAGCACGGAAGTGGATGTTTAAAAATCTAGGTAAGAAATGGAAAGATTTAAAATGGATATTGTGGTGTGATGTCAACAATACCTCATTGACTGTGCAACAAATGTATGAGAAGCTACCCAGTGGGGTACCAAAAGAACAATGGAAAATTTTTGTTGACAGACATCATGACGAGAAGCGGATGGTATTGAAATATATATTATTATATTATCCTCATTTTACATTTATACATGTATATGAAGAGGAAATGACATTAAATACATTACTATTATATTGAATTTTATTTATTTCAGGATCTCTCAAGACAAAATGCATCAAACCGAGCTAAGCAAGTCATCCCTCACACCGCGAGCTCAAAAAGCTTTTCTAGAAGCTGAATGACATTGGTAATATTTTAATTAATTTAAATATTTATAAGATAGTATTATCTATTTAATATATTGAATTGTTGATTTATCTTTGCTTAATGCAGTCACAAAGTTTAGGGCACGAAGCATCCCGAACTGAACTGTGGTTGGATGTTCACAAGAAATCAGATGGAAGTTTTGTTAATGTGCCTGCTAAAGAAGTTGGGGTATGAAGTCAATTTTTTATTATAATAACTTATTATTAGTTTTTACTGTGTTAATATATATTGATATTTTATTTTTAGGTAAAAATTAAATAACTATGGGATGCCAATCCCGCGAAGTCCTACTCAGTCTCCCAGGATGACCCAGTTGCTAAAGTCCTTGGGAAGGAGCATCCTGATAGAGTGCACGGGATGGGTTTGGGACCTGTACCATATGAGTTTTTTAGCAGGCCACTGGGGATGGAAACTGCATCTACTCTTGGGTTTAGTCAGCCCATACCCGGAGATGCTTAGAAAGAGATTGTTTCTCTACGAAACACAGTTCACCAGTAGGGGGATCAGATATCTGCTTTGTAGAAAGAGTTGATTGAAATACGTCAGCATATGAGTAGATATGCCCCCGGTGGTAGTGCATCGACTGGTGGTATGCAGGTAAATCACAAAAAATCAAAATAATTTAGTTTTATAACTTTCATTGGTTTTAATTTTTAATATAAATATGTAACTTTATTTAATTTTCAATATAATGTTCTTAGAGGCGACAACAGAAAGTGGTGATGAAGGTGGCGAGGGTGATGATGCATCATCGGACCCTGAGTAGTTGTATTGTTCATGTGTTGAACAAATATGGGAATATTTGGTTTGTATATGTGACATTTGTGGCACATAGTTGCCACCAAACATTTTCATGTCTTAAAATTTCCTTGATTTCTCATGTTTCCTTTTATGCATTTTATTGATTTCTGATATTTCTTTTTATGTCTTGATTTCTCGAGTGTGGTATACATCATTCCATTTAGTCCTGTGTTTGAATTGGTAGTCAAGATTTTGGATGACTAGGAGTTAAACCCATTGTTGATGTGTTGATCAAATTGGGTCATTTCATAGTGATCAAGGGGATAGTGTTGTGGACACTTTGGTGAGGCCCTTGTAATTTGTCTTATTGGGAGGCCCTTTTGAGTGGTAATTGACTGCCGCTAAACGGCGTGTCTCTTGTAGTGAATCCTGTCTTTATTCTAGGGAACCAAACATTGCGACACATTGGGATTAAAAACACCTAATATACTTATATAGATCCTCCATTATATCGAATATCAATAAGATGGAGGTTCCAAATATGGGTGGTATAGGATTTTAATCCACACACTCAAGATATGAATTCCAATATGGTTGTACTCATTCACATCAAAACTCAATGGAATCCATATGAGAAGTGAAGGAATCCACCAACACCTAAGATACTACATCCTAAAATACCATTGGGATAATTTCCTTATATTGATTGAGATATATACCCCATGAAGGTAACTATAGATAAAACTTTAATGTTGTGGTAATTTTCATCAATTTATTTGATCCTAATCAAGTTAGACATCTCAGATCGACCTTTATTTATTGATTAATCTACTATTAGTATATAATATTAGATAAACGAGGTATGATAACATCAACCAAATCACCATACATAATGGGTTTTTCCCTATATAAATTTAATATTGATTTTCACATGTTATATTATTTTGAATTTGAACTAAGTAATATTCTCTTATGTTGATATGGTTTTACTATTTTTTAGTGGTGAGGGGGTAGTGGATTCATCCACACCTATTTCATACTCAATAGAATCATGTTTCCCAACATCAATTGCGTTAACATTGAAGAAATATACTAATGTGTTACCACCAATAGGAAACACATATTTACATTGTAAGAGGGATATCATTAATTTGGGTGTGATCCCATAGGATGAATGATATTGGAGATGACCATGAGGAAAAAATGATAAAAAATTCCGCTACCCATGTGGGTTATGTTTTCCATTGTAATTTTATAGTCACAAAGGCCACTTAGGATAGATTCTGATGCTTTTAGATATTAGAGCATTATAACCATCCCTAGTATATTATCTAGATATTCTAATGGGACTCAAGGGTGTTTAAACTATTAGGGGAATAAATATACTCTTGAGTGTCAGTGGTTGGATATCCCCAGTGGGATCAACTTTTAGATGCTTGAGTATAGATAATAAGGAAAAACACCCTATATATCTTCTTGAGTACTCAAGGTCACATGTTAATAAAAATGACTATAGTGAACATGATACTCATAATGAAGTTCTAAGGTGATTCTACTTTATGGTGGACATATTTATTAAAATCAATATGATAAGAGAAGAACATGTTCTCATGATCTATTTAAAGGATACAAAAAGGTTGGATGTGAAATTACGGACCAATGGTTTTTCCATAGAATATTTTTAGTTGGACAACCTGTGGGGAATTATTCCCTATAGATTACCATGGGTGTCATATAATGTCAGGATAGATCCATTTAGATGGTATTCCTAAAATAAGGTGTGAACTATCATGCACTCATTTTAAAAGGGTAGGAGACAATGTATTTCAAGGTATGGGGAACATATATTCATAGAAATTGAGTCCTATGTATGACATAACAATTGTTTTCATGCCTCACCATTGTGTTCCTTATAGGTACTATCAGCTTGTTTTTGGTCTTGAACATAATTGGTGCATTTGGTGATTCAATTTTAATTGAAGGATGTGATGAAGGTATTGAAAAGGAAACACAATGAAGAAACCCATCAATACATCATCAAATATAAGAGTTCATAGTTTATCAATCCAATTCCATGTTAATGGATTCACATTAGGTTATCTATTTTTTGATGAGAACCTCCAATGGGATTCCATGTATATGAATATTTGGTATGGATGTCCTTTTAGAACTAAATTACAATTAAAGGTGTTCACTAGTGATTCATACTATATATTCTTCAAAATAGGTATTGGTAAAAGGTGTGAGATTTTGGGATCATCAAATATTCTTTGGGTGGAATCATTTGAATTATTGGATTCCCTTATAGATTTATGATTTTTTAATGAATAATATCAAAATAATAGTGTTTAACAAGTTACCCCTATTCCTATGATCTCTCTGAATCTCTGTAGATATGAAAATATATGATTTTTAGGTTAATCATACATATAATACATGTTTATGATTCATTTGTTTAAGGCCACGTAGTTAGGAAATTATTCATTTTTCGCCATACAAAGAGGTCGTAGGTGTTTACATTGTTGGGATCAGGCCCATGCGATGAGCATCATATGAATCTCTATAAATAGAATCATAACACACATAGTTTATTAATGATTAGTGGGATACATCATACCATTTATGTTCAATTTAAATAGAAATATTTCAATAATCTTAACTTTTTGTGAAGGGGAACACTTTGTGAAAGGTACCTAGAAATAGATAGTGTTTGAATTTATCATGAGTTTCCATTTCAGTTTCATCTTGGTCTTCAATGACTAATTTGGAGAAGGTATGGTTGTGGATTACACCTATTAGATGGCCCATATATTGTTTTTAATATCACATATGTTGGTATGATGATAATGGATGAATGCTTAAGAGGCTGGGGAATACAACTTGAAGGTGGATATGATATTGTGATACTAGGAGGGGTATCTAAAATTAAGGACTATATAAATAATCTAATACTAGAGTCTTTAACTATGGTATTTTGTAAAAGTTATTCATATTATTCTTATCGCATAAGAATAATAGCATGTTTCTTGATGTTGGGATTGAACCTCAGAGGGGAATATATTGTATCCTAGTTAAGAGGAATAAAATACAATATGGTTTATTCTTATATAGAATGTCAATGTTGTATGTTGGTATGTGCAATATGGTTCATTCTTATATAGCATGTCAATGTTTAATTATTTTTTTCAATTTATTCTATACCTATTTCCAAGGTTGATGTTTCGTGTTTTCTGTTGGTATGTACAATATGGTATTGCTGGTTTGATCTGTCTTTCAGGGCAGTGGTGCAGTGGAAGATTTTTTTTTCTGGTCTGCTTTTAGCGGCGGTTTAAACCGTCGTGAAATGTACATTGGCGGTGGTTTAAACCACCGCTAAACGGTGAAAACCTCTGCGAAATGTAAAAAAAAATTACGTTTCGTGGCGGTTTTAACCGCCGCTAAATAGTCGCAGCATAAGGGCTCATTCCGTGGTGGTTCTCGTGACTTCAGCGGTGGTTTTATGGCTGCTAGATTTGAGTTTATTCACGGCGGTTATAACCGCCGCAAATAAACTAATGTCAAGGGCGCATAAAAACCACTGCGAAACTCTGTCAAAACCGCCGTGAAATGAGACAACTACGATGCTTTCCTTAAACCGCCATGAAATAGAAATAACCACCGCTAATAGATTGGAGACGCCATATTAGGCAGAGGTTTACATAAAACACCACCAAACCATATAGCGGCGGTTTAAACCGCCGTGAAATGCAAAAAAAAACCGCCGCTAAATGGCGATTTTCTTGTAGTGTTAAACACTTGGTATTCCACTAATTCCATGGGATCCAAACTCCAAAGGAGAAAAGAGATTTAGGAATCAAGAGAAGATACTAAACTATGAATAACACAACATCAAATTTAGATTTAATGATCCTAAGGTCAATAGATAGGAGATAAGGACCACTTACCATGAAGATCTCAAAGATTCTCACAATAATCAACTCAGATCCAAATAATTCCACCTCATGCAACATCTGATCTAATTGAAACATCATTGGATCATCAAACAAACCTTAGAGATCTGGTCAAAACACCTCCAATCTAATATTTATCTCAAGAGAAATAGGATTAGTCTAGAAGAAAAGAGAAAAACGATGAATAATAGAGACATACCTTCAATTTCTTAGATTGGGCTCTCTTAAATCCAATCATTTTATTGTTTAGGAGGTAAGATATATCCAAAACCTCTAAAGGAAGTCTCATATATTGAGATCTTAATTCACCAAAAGAAGAATGAGGGAAACATATGTGTTTAGAATCTTAAGAATAAAATTAAGATTAATTAATTGTAATTACATGGTTTAAAAAACTATGCACCAACCATACATCCCTTTCTAGGATACTGGAGGAGATACATAGTTTGAATGCGTGATTTGAAAAACTATACACCAACTCTGAAAAAATTCCCATGTCCCATGTCGCACAGTTTGAGGAGATGACTGCATGGTTTGGCTTAACCATGCACCAACCATGTACCATCCTCGAGAACTCCAAAAAATAATGCATAGTGTGATGACCCAGACCCAGATGCCACTTAATGGGTGCCCTGATCCCAGTGGGCCACATGGCCTCAAGCACATCTTTTCGAATGCCAGAGGCTACCGACTAGCAGCGAGGGCCTATGGTGTGTCTGTGGGAAGACTATGCCCTCATTAGAAGAGTGTAGCACACTAGAAAGGGATATAAATAAATAGAAAACAGTGGAAGTAATATAAATAAATAGCAAAAGCAAACTGATGAAATAGATAAACAAGAATAACAATAACTATAAAAACTGGAACAATGATGATGTAATGTAATGTCACTAGAAAACTGGAAAGCATGGATACAATAAAATAAGCATAACATGTTCCACAAGGTAAAAGAAAAAAAAGTCTACTCCAACCATACCGAGATCTTACTTGGTCATCTTCTATCAAGCTCTATCCTATCGACACACAATCAAGTATTGGAATCTATATGATTCCCTTTGTCAATACTTGCAACCATGTAATCTACTCCAGGTACCAAATGGTGCCCAGAGAGGGTGTGAGATAAATCTCAGTGGGCCACCACCAACGGTGTCTATAACATCCAAACCATGTAATGGAATATAACAGTGTGAAGACATGCATATATATATATATAAAGTAAATCAAGAAGTACAAAATAACTAAATAAACAAGTACATGCTTCAGACCTTGGCTAGTGTCTGAACATGTAACCAGTTCATCAATTAATCAATTACCATTTAATGGTAATAGGTCACATGAGGCATAACCAACACTAACATCATCTCATGATAGTATAAGTAGTGAAGGTCCCAAGACGTAACAAGTCAACTAGTCAATGATATCTAGTGAGGGAGTTCCAGGGTAAAAACCAAGGTAACGTAAACTCACAAAAATCTAACTCAGTAGTATCTAAGTCTAGCTAAGGGGTAAAGGTGTAATTCAAGGAGCGTAATCCAAGACATTCCACAATAAGGTGCCTATTGAGTCCAAGGAGTGCATCCAAGGTAAAACAGGGCTAAGTAAGGACTAGGTCCAAGGAGTGTATCCAAGGAACCTACTTGTCAATGCTAGATCTAAGGAGTGTATCCGAGGTATCCAAGAATAAGAAGGGGACCCGACGGTAGTATACCAGGCATTCAAGGAATATACAAGAACTAGAGTCTAGTTGGGTATCAACCTAAGAAAATCGTATCCTTGAATCAGAATGGGATTCCTGAGACCCAAGGTATTCTCCTCTCAGAATCCAAGGCAAGCTCGAGTAAGTCCATTTCTATTTGATATTGTTATTATGTGATAATTCATTTGGTTCAAGTCTTTCCTTCCATTAGTGTGGATAGGTCAAGTAGAGTTGAAACCATTGGTCCAACCCTTGTCTTCCATTAGTGTGGATAGGCCAAGTAGCATTACAACCATTTAATCAAGCCTTAGTTAGTCATTAAGGCTTATTCAATTATTGAGGTTCTCTCTTCTACCTTCCATCAACATGGAAAGGGGTGATACGAACATGTAACCTTTATTCAACCACTTTTGATAAGGCCAAGTTATATACTTAGTATACTTTCCATTTCACATTTCATATTTCACATTTAATGAACATTTATAAGCACTTACCTTAGGCGGGTCAAGTGGTGAGCATACATGGTACATGCCATTATGAAATTCTTAGTAATAACAAGACAATTATGATAGGAAGAATCACCTTTAGGAAGGTCAAGTAAAGGCACACCTGAACAGTGTCTCAAACGTGCCGAAACACTAAAAACCCAATTATGAAACAAACTTTGACATGAGGCAGGTTGAGTTGTGGGTGAAACCACTAACAAATAATCACATATTTGGAAAGAGAATAACCATAAAATTCTAACGAGTATAATCATGGTATATTAATTTAAGAAACGGTTTCTAATGAAACTGGTGGCCCCCATAAGAACATTCCAAAAACAATGAACTTTAGGGATAAGTTATAGACCACCCACCTTAGGGTTGTGTGATCCATCTCCTCTAGTATTGGCCCTTGATTTTCCTCAGATCAGAGTAGATCTGAAAAAAGGTGAAAAATGCTCACATGGCGATATCTAGGTCGAGAGTGAAAGGGAAGAAGAACAGCTAAAGAGGACTTTCTTACTTACCGTTGTGCATCCAACGTGATGAACATAAGCTCGATCAGATGCCGAAAAAAGAATTCCTCTTTATTCCAAGTTTGGATCTTCAAAAAGCTCAAAAATAAGATAGATATAGGTCAATCCTGCATAAGCTCGGATTAGGGAGGAAGGGGTTGGATTAATATATCATTAAGGGAATTTTGGTCATTTTACATAGGTTTTTAGCCTGCGCATGGTTTTTCTGCATGGTTTGTCAAACCGTGTGCACACCATGCAAGATGGTTCTATCCAAACCTAGGAAAAAAGGGGCGTTCGCACGGTTTGGATGCACGGCCGTGCACCAACCGTGCGAGGTGCCAGTGTCCGGAAAAACAACTTCCGCACGGTTAGGAAAACCATGCGCTAACCGTGTGCAAACCATGCGACTTGGTCTGTTTTCCCAAAAAGAGGTGTTCTGATATCCAACAAGCTTCAGACACCCTTAGAACCTTTTCTAACTCATTAGGCATCTATATTAGGTCCAAAGAAAAAATTTAGACTGAAAATTAAAGGATCCATACCTGAGTGAAAAACCGGGTTTTTACTGTCTTCCCCCCTTAAAAGAACTCACCCCCAAGTTTTCATTCCAAGGGTAAGGAAACACTATCTAAGAACAACTCTGGCCATTGTGTACATACATCATCTTCCCTCTCCCAAGTATCATCCTATACTCGGCCGTGCTTCCATAACACCCTTACGAGAGGGACAGACTTTCCTCGGATAGCCTTCGTGCTTCGGTCAACGATGCGTACTGGATACTCCTCAAAGGTAGCATTGGAATATAACTCCACTTCCTTAGGATCAAAGGTATGAGATGGGTTGAAATGATATTGGTGAATCTGTGAGACATGAAAGACATCGTGCATGGAATGGTACCTATGAGGTTATAGCAACCAATAAGCTATGCACCCGACTCTCTCTAGAATTTCAAACGTCTTGATGTAACAAGGCGACAACTTCCCCTTCTTTCTTATCTGTCTATGTCATAGCCTGGGTGATACCTGAAGAAAAACACGACCCCCAACCTCGAACTCAAGAGGTCTTTGATGGCGATTGACATAAGATTTCTGTCTAGACCGAGCTGTAGTCATACACTTCCTGATCTGCTGGACCTGTTCTGAAGTCTCTTGAACAAGATGAGGACCTAGTAGGGCTTCCTCACCTGCCTCTAGCCAGTACAAGGGTGAATGACATGGACTACCATATAAGGCCTCAAAAGGATCCATCTGAATCGTCGCCTGAAAACTGTTATTATAGATGAACTCGACAAGAGTGATATGCTTCTCCCAAGAACCACTGAAATCAAGAATTCACGCTCAGAGCATATCATCTAAAACCTATATTGTCTGTTCTGATTGTCCATCAGTCTAAGGGTGAAAAGCTGTGATTAGAAGCACTTGAGTTCCCATAGATTTTTGTAAACCCTGCCTGAACCGTGAAGTAAAACGAGCATCCCTATCTAAAATGATAGTACGTGGAACTCCATATAGTCATATGATCTCACAGATATACAGTATTCCCATCTCATAAACTGAGAAAGTCTCTTGAATATGAATGAAGTGGGATGATTTTGTTATTCGGTCAATGAATACCCATATAACATCGCTATCCCTCAGTGACATATTTAAGCCGACTAAAAAATCCATAGAGATATCTTCCCATTTCTATTCCAGGACTGGAAGCGGCTGTAACAAGCCTGCAGGTCTTTGGTGTTCCGCTTTCACTTGCTGACAGGTGGAACACCTAGTGATGAAGCCTGCAATCTGACGTTTCATCCAAGGACACCAATACTGGCATCACATATCTTGATACATCTTCAAGATTCCTAGATGAACTGCCCACTGAGAAGTGTGAGACTCTTTCATTAACTCCTCTCTCACATCTGTAGGAACCCATATACGTCCACATAGAAGCAAGACGTCATCTCTGTCCACATACCAATCCGGAGGTGGGTTATCTCTTGATATAATCTCACGGAGATCCTAACCTTCAGTATATGAAAACTACCTACTCTTCACCTTCTCAATAAGGGAAGAGGTAACTGTTAAAGATGAGAGGTAATAATGATCGTGACTGTCATGAAACTCCAGATGAAGTTCAAAAAATAGGGCCATTAACTTCCATTCATCATTGACTTCCTGTACGACCTGCATTTGAGTTTTCTGACTCAGTTCATCTACAACCACATTGCCTTTTCCAGGTATATAGGCAAGCTAAAAATAAAATGATTGTATATATTTGAACCATCTTCGCTGTCAGAGGTTCAAGTCACACTGAGAAAAGATATACTTGAGGCTCTTGTGATCTATATACACCACAAAGCGCTCACCCAAGAGATAATGTCTCCAGCAACGTAAGACATATACAACTACTGATAGATTGAGGTCATGCATCAGGTAATTTATCTCATGAGGCCTCAACTATCGAGATCCATATATAATGTCTTTATCTTCCTACATCAACACTGCTCCTAGGACAATGACTGATGCATCGCAGAAGACGATATAACCTTTACCTGGTTCTGGAAGAATCAGAATAGGTGCCGAGACAAGCCTTCTTTTCATCTCCTGAAAGGCTTTCTTGAATTCTTCTGATCACAAGAACTTAACAACCTTCTTTGTAAGACCAGTAATAGGTGAATCAAGACATGAGAAGTCCTGTATGAAATTCCTATAATATTCAGCGATCCCTAAGAAACTCCTGATATCAAACACGTTCTTAGGTTGCTCCCAAAAGACAACAACACTAACCTTTTTAGGGTCAACATATACTCTTGATTCTGAAATAATATGTCCCAAGAAGTGGACCTTGTCGATCCATAAGTTTCATTTAGTAATCTTGGAATAAAGCTGATGCTCTCTCAGTGTACTCATAATGATCTCAAGATGTTTGGCATGGTCGTTACAAGTTTTAGAATACACCAAGATGTCATCCACAAACACCACGAAAAAATAGTCCAAATAGGGATTTAAAACCCTATTCATCAAAGCCATGAAAATAGAAGGTGAGTTTGTAAGACCGAACGACATAACAAGATACTCATACAGACCATAACTACTACAGAAAGCTGTATGAGGTATGTCTGATGGTTTGACTCGCACTTAATGATAACCCAATCTCAGGTCAATCTTAGAGAACACCTTTTCTCCTCAGAGCTGGTCAAAGAGATCATCTATTCGAGGAATTGGATATCGGTTCTTAACTGTAAGCTGGTTCAAACTTCTGTAATCCATGCATAAATGTAGAGTTCCATCTGCCTTATTAGTGAAAATCACAGGTAAACTCTAAGAGGATGTACTGGGCCATATAAAGCCTTTGGCCTCTAAGTCCTCTATCTGCCGCTTGATCTCCTGAAGCTGAGTAGGTGCCATCCTGTATGGAGTAATGGACACTGGAGATGCTCCTGGAACAAGCTATATTGTAAACTCTACCTCTCTCTTAGGAGGTAATCTAGAAAAGTCATCAGGAAATACTTCCCTGAAATGATCAACTACTGGAGAGAAATAAATTTGAAGCAAACCCTGATCCTCAATGAAAATATTTTCACTCTGGGTGGTCACTCCACCTAGCCCATGATGCTTCAGTCCCACTCTCCCAACTTGAACATCCCACTCACCTTTGAAAAGATAAATGATACCTTATGGTGATGTAAAAGAAACCCTTCAATGATAATAGTCTAAAAAGGCATGATAGTGGACCAAACAGTCTATCCTGAGAATGACATCGAAACTCTTCATCTCAAGAAAAAAGAGATTACAAAAGAAAGGGTAACTGCCAACCTCAAGGCGGAAGTCCCTGAACCGGCGTATGCCCTCCGTCTTTATTCTTGACAGTGTATCGAGGGTCATTACACCATAGTGATACTGTATCTCTAGTTAGAGAGTTTCCACAATAGATAAATAAAAGAGTTTAAGGACCTGTATCAAACAAATAAGAGACAATCGTAGAGGATACTAGAATAGTACCTCGTACTGTAGATGGTCCCGTAGCCTGATCCTCGAGTATCAGCTATAAGGCATGAAACTGAATTGATCCACAACCCTATGAAACAGATGGACTACTATGATCATGACTGATCTGTTGGTACTGCTGGTGATTAGGGATCAGACTACTGCAACCACGACCACCTCCTCGGCTAGACCTTCCGGTGCTACTCCAACTCCCCTCCTGATGCGGTGCAAAATAACTCGCTCTTGAAGGTGGAGATGGCACTAATCCTTTTCCACTAAAATCTGGTGGAAAAGTCATGAAAAAGCACTGAATATGACCCATACGACCGCAATCCCGACACTCTATAGGGTCTCTATCACACTGGGTATTCTTATGCTCTGGATTTCCACACTGATGACACACTACAGAGCTATCAAACTAGATACTTTGGCTGCCACTACCCTGATGAAAAACCTCAATGGAATGTTTCCTGCCACTAGAAGAACTACTGGCCTAATAAAACACTGATCCTTTAAACCCAGTACTTGCTCTGTCCCTTAGGTTACGCTTAGTGATAAGGTCCTGATAAACTATTGCAGATAAGGTAGGAAGGTGAAATACATTCACCTGAGTTTGGATGGCGTACTAAATCCCATCCTAAAAACGTCTAGCACACGGTATCTCATCGCTGGCTAGAAGCAGTGCAAAGCACTGTAAATTAGTGAAACGTGATGAATATTCCATAACTAACATAGAAACCTACTTGATATGCATGAACTCTCTAGCTCTATCATCTCCGAGTGATTGAGGAAAGAACTAATCATAGAATATAGTCTGGAAGTCAACCCATAACATGCCCTGATGATGTCCAACTTGGGTAACGACATCCCACCAATGCTTAGCCGAATCCCGAAGCATGTATGTAGCAAGATTGACTCTTCACTCTGGATGAGTTTCCAGATGCTCAATGATAGACATAATTTCCTCTATCCAAGACTCAGTAGCCTGAGATCCATCATCCCCTGAAAAAGTGGGAGGATACTACTGCTGGAACTCGCGGGCCAGATCATCCATCGTAGGTGCAACCCATAGAGCACCTTGCATGGACTGCATCAGATGTAGGAAACTATCACAAACTTGGGCATCAATGCCTTGATTAGGTATAGTAGGCAGTTCCTCAAGTGGAAATCCTGGAAGTAAGACTGGCAGCTCAGGGCCCACTATGTCTAGAGCATGGTCATCACCACCTTCATGGATAATAACACGAGGGCGTCGTGGCGGAATTGGTCTACAAATTCCAAGCACACACCTTAGAACAAACATAGAATCAAGAAGATAGAATAACTATTAGAAAAGATCATATGAAAATTCACTACCCAAGGCATACTACCCAAACTACCTGCTTAGACGACTAGATATCGGTAAGTGCTCAAGTATAAATTTTATGTCATTTTGTAGTTAATTCTTAGTTTCACTCCTTTACCTTTCATAAACATGATAAGGTAGAATAATGATGTGCAACCAATTCATTTTTAATTTAGGATTCACTTTATAATGTATAGTCATTTCCGATGAATCAGTGTCCATACACCTATCACAAAAAATGACTCCCATTTACTTATAGCATAATGGATTAACTCGGTAAATTACTCATTCCAACCCATGAGGGCCTATACACCTCATGAATTGAGACAACCAATCAATCAATTGAAGCTAAATTAATACAAGTACAAACAATTATCACAAAATCACTCAATAATCACAGGCATATAAAGCAATTAAAATTAGTGAAATACACCTATATGGAATGGAAATATGCATGAAATGTGAATTCTAGGTGCCTATAATGATTCATGTAGTAATAATCCTTTCCCTCATATCATCGGGATAAGGATGAAATAAATTTCCAAAGAGTAATAATCAAAAACACCACACAACATGTGAGTCACCCAACGGTGAAATAATATCAACTGTAATAGGAAAAATAGAACAATAATTGCATTATGGGTAACTTGGATTTTACCCCGAACATGGGTTCGTGACGCCCAAGCACGAATTATGAAAAAGTCCCAAGCATTCCTATTCTCCAATATATTGTCTCAAAATAGTCAAGAAAGAAAATAAAACACCTCTAATACCACTTTATGACGACCTGACCCCAGATGCCACTTAATGGGTGCCCCGATCCTGGTGGGCCACATGGCCTCAAGCGCATCTTCTCGAATGCCAGAGGATGCCGACTAGCAGCGAGGACCTAAGGTGTGTCCGTGGAAAGACTATTCCCTCATTAGAAGAGTGTAGCATAACAGAAAGGGATATAAATAAATAGAAAAAAATGGAAGAAATATAAATAAATAGTGGAAGCAAACTGATGCAATAGATAAACAAGAATAACAATAACTGTAACAACCAGAACATTGATGATGTAATGTCATGTCACTAGAAAACTGGAAAGCATGGATATAATACAATAAGCATAACATGTTACACAAGGTAAAAGAAAACAAAGTCTACTCCAAGCATCCTGAGATCCGACTCGGTCATCTGCTATCAAGCTCCATCCTATCAACGCACAATCAAGTATTGGAAGCTGCATGCTTCCCTTTTTCAATACCTTCAACCATGTAATCTACTCCGTGTACCAAACGCTGCTCATAGAGGGTGTGAGATAAATCTCAATGGGCCACCACCAATGGTGTCTATAACATCCGGCCCATGTAATGGAATATAATAGTGTGCAGACATGCATATATTTATAAAGTAAAGAAATCAGTACAAAATAACTAAATAACTAAGTACTTGCTTCAGCCCTCGAATGGTGTCTAAACATGTAACCAATTCATTAATTAATCAATTACCATTTAATGTTAATAGGTCACGTGAGGCATAGCCAACACTAACATCATCTCATGATAGTATAAGTAGTGAATGTACCAAGACGTAACAAGGAAACCAATCAATGATATGTAGTGAGGGAGTTACAGGGTAAAAAACAAGGCAACATAAACTCATGAAAATCTAAATCAGTGGTATCTGAGTCTAGATAAGGGGTAAGAGTGTAATCTAAGGAGTTTAATCTAAGGAATTCCACAATAAGGTGCCTATTGAATCCAAGGAGTGCATCCATGGTAAAACAGGGCTAAGAAAGGACTAGGTCCAAGGAGTGTATCCAAGGCACCTACTTGTAAATGATGGATCCAAGGAGTGTATATGAGGTATCCTAGAATAAGAGGGGGTACCCAAAAGTAGTATACCGGTCATCCAAGGAATAGAAAATAACTAGAGTCTAGGTGGGTATCAACCTAAGCAAACTGTATCCTTGAATTGGAATGGGGTTCCCGAGACCCAAGGTATTCTCCTCTCAGAATCCAAGGCGAGATCGAGTAAGTCCATTCCTATTTGCTATTTTAATAATGTGATAATTAATTTGGTTCAAGTATTTCCTTCAATTAGTGTGGATAGGTCAAGTGGAGTTGAAACCATTGGTCCAAGCCTTGTCTTCCATTAGTGTGGATAGGCCAAGTAGCATTGCAACCATTTAATCAAGTCTTAGTTAGTCATTAAGGCTTATTAAATTATTGAGGTTCACTCCGCTACCTTCCATCAACATGGAAAGGGGTGTTATGGACATGTAACCTTTATTCAACCTCTTTTGATAAGGCCAGGTTATATACTTAGTATACTTTCCATTTCACATTTCATATTTCACATTTAACGAACATTTGTAAGCACTTACCTTAGGCAGGTCAAGTGGTGATAATACATGGTACATGCCATTATGAAATTCTCAGTAATAACAAGCCAATTATGATAGAAAGACTCACCTTTAGGAAGTTAAAGTAAAGGCACACCCGAATGGTCGCTGAAACGTGCCAAAACACTAAAAACCCAATTATGACATAACCTTTGACATGAGATAGATTGAGTTGTGGGTGAACCCACTAACAACTAATCACATATTTGGAAAGAGAATAACTATATGATTCTAATGAGTATAATCATGGCATATTAATTTAAGAAACAGTTACTAACAAAACTAGTGGGCCCCACATGAACATTCAAAAAACAACGAACTTTAGGGATGCGTTATAGACCACCCACCTTAGGGTTGTATGATCCCTCTCCTCCGATATCAGCCTTTGATTTTCCTCAGATCAGAGTAGATCTAAGAAAAGGTGAAAAACTCTCACATGGCGATATCTAGGTCGAGAGTGAAAGGGAAGAAGAACGGCTAAAGAGGACTCGAGTACTTACCTTTGCGCATCCAACGTGATGAACAAAATCTCGATCAAATGTTGGATGAATAAGATCTCTTGATTCCAATTTTGGATCTTAAAAAATCTCCAATATGAGAGAGAAATAGGCCAATCCCTCATAATCTCAGATTAGGGAGTAAGGGGTTGTCTTAATAGACCATTAAGGGAATTTTGGACATTTTACATAGGTTTTTAGCCTGTGCATAGTTTGTCTGCACGGTTTGTCAAACTGTGCGAGATGGTTATGTCCAAACCTAGGAAAAAGGGGCGTTCACATGGTTTGGATGCACAGCCGTGTTCCAACCGTGCGATGTGCCACTATTTGAAAAAACAACTTCCGCACTGTTAGGCAAACTATGTTCTAACCCTGCGCAAACCGTGTGACTTGGTCCGTTTTCCCAAAAAGAGGTGTTCCAAGCTCCAAAAAAGCCACATACACCCTTAGAACCTTTGATAACTCATTAGGCATCTATATTAGGTCCAAAGTAAAGATTTAGAATAAAAATTAAAGGATCCATACTAGAGTGAAAAAATGGTTTCTTACACATAGTTTCCTAGGATGATCCACATGACTTTCCCTAACTGTGTGCCAACCATAAACAGCTCCAAAAAACTCTCAAAACTCCCAACAGTTCACCTGAAACAACCTAAGAAAAGCTTGAAACAAGAGATGATAAAAAAGGATATATGTACCTAAAAGTTATGTTGGGATGTGACATTGCTCTTACTTTATTCTATTATATGTTCTTCAATATTTTAATGTCTTCTATCATGTGTAAGGAACAACCACTATCAAGGATCCATAGATTTCCTCTCTTAATTACTTTCAAAGTAACCTTAATAATGTAAGATTGTTCATCCTACTTTTTCTTTTGAACTCATTTCCCTTTTTCTTTGTAGGTAAGTTGACTAGGAATATTAGTGATACATTTCTCATCCCAATGTAATCATTGTTCAAATCTACCACATATATCCTCTAAATCATCAAATATGTTTTGTGTTAAATAGACTTGAAGATTTTTTATTCATAGTATGATTCCTTTGTAATTATTTTCTCATATTCTCATAGATGCCCCCCTGATCCAAACCTTCTTCCAAATAAAGATATGATATACCAATAAGTATAATCTTTGTGACCAAATATTCCACCATAATAGAAATACTTATTGAATCTGAATCTTCTAAAAAAATTGAAATTTTATCTCAAAACTTACTGTCCAAAATTCTAACTTTTTTTACATTTTTTATCTAAACTTGATTTAGTTTGGGAGTAAATTAAACCTTAAGTTTTTCTATTTCCTCATTTGATGCGGGAGAAGGATTGTCTCTATTTTTATTAGTATAAATTTTTCCATATTTGGAATTATATCTTACATTATTAGTCAAAATAGATTGACTGCCAGATTTTCCAGGTACAAATTTAACTTAATTTTTTATGGAAGGTTCCTCAGTTTATTTAGAGGTTTTCTATTTATCTTAAATATATTTTTTAAAGTCCTATATTATCTTATTTGGTTTAGTATTGACTAAAAAATACTCTAATTGCAACTTTCCTAGTTTATCTTATTTTAAAACCAATTTTTATTCAAGATATTTCATGATATTCTCATTCTCAATAGCATTAAAATTAGATCTTTTGTGTTCTTCAATGGGATAAATTTCAATTTTGAGAAACTATTCTTTAGGATCAACTTTCAATATATATCCCTTATTTAATAACTTGAATTCATTATTGAGATGTGTATTTTTCTTAAGATAAGCTTCCAATTTAGATCCAAGTATATACTCCAAGTATGTTTCTTCATCTCATTCCTTATCACTACTTGAGGAACTTTTATGCTTCTCCACTTATGCCCTGAAGTTAGTGATTTTATCAAGAAATTCATCCTCTAATTGGATACCAGAGGAAATATCTTATTCTTCTCCTTTTCTCATAAAACTTGTCTTTTTTCCTTCTTGGGAATCACTTCTTTCTGTTACCAAACTTGTTCGCTATTTTTATATCTTTCTCCATTTCTTATTTTGAAGTTTTTCATCTTGATCATAAACATTAAACTCATATATTTTCTTCTTTGGACAGTTGGCTAAAGAATATCTAATGCCTCCACATCTAAATCATTTCAAGGGAAGTTTCCACTTATATTTACCTTTTCCTTTTCTAAATATTTAGAGATGAAAGACATGATTATCTTGAAATATTAATCCATCTCATCTTCATCATTAGATTCACTAGAATCTTCAGGTTATTTTTCTTTCAACTTGATTTTCCTCATGGCTTCAAAATACATTTCTTCTTTAACCTTCTTTTTGAAGGTGGGTGTCTTTATCATTTTGTAAGAAATGGGAATGTTGTGCAACTCATCCAAGGTGATATCCTCCCTATCTTCAAAAGTTGAGATTTTTGGATCAAACCTATTAGGGAAGTTTCTCATAATCTTGTTCACAATAGTAGAGCTATCTAGCTTTTCTTCAAATCCTAAAATATTACTCACTATTTCATTCACTCTAGTGAAGTAATCATCAATGGTTTCCTATCCACCCATTTTTATATCCTTAAACCCACTTATATAGATTTACAACTTAGTATATTTAACTTTGAAATTACCTTTATAACTACTCTCAAGTTTATCCTAGACTTCTTTGGAAGTTTTTAGTCCCGTGATTTTTTTTAAAAAAAATTCATAAAGGAAAATGAGAATTATAGTGAACCTAGAATTTAATACATAGATATTACATCTTTTTAGATAAATATTCAATGTATTACATGAACACACACCCGATGAACATAATAGTTTAGTGTATTTGGAGACTAGGTACACAATTTTCTAATTTGGTGAAAGATATTCAACATCTCTCATAAATATATTACCTTTAAGTATACTTCACAAACATACCATACTTAAAACCTTTCTTCATAACCTAGGGAAATGAAACATAAGAAAGGGTGAGTTCATATGCTTAGTAAGGGTAAGAAAGTGATATATCAATGATCACATGATAAAGACATGATCACAAGGGTGTGGGAACATGATCTTAACATTTAAAAACCAAATCATGTATATCAAAGGTCATTATCTTGAGATGTGTCATAAAGCATGGTAGTTTATAAGATATGAATCATAAAGTAATCAAAGAACACAAGCCATGAGAGCATAACATTAGCATAAGACATGGAATTATGGCATATAAATAATAATATAAAATCATTTCTATATAAGTCAATGCTCACTACCAAGTCTATCATAGTGGAATGGTTTCACTCCCTAAAATATCATAGTAGTCAATGTTTACTCCCAAGACCATCATAGCGGACAAATTCCCTTACTGAACTGGTTTCACTCCACATTTCAATATTGTCTATATCATGTGATATAAATCTTTACCCAATGCATTACAGGGAGATATAGGTCCCAAATGTCTTAAGTTATAACACTAACCACTATTGTTGGTTATGACATAACCACCATCATATAATGAAAATCATATATATGTGTGCCATAAGATCATAAAAAATTTATCATATCATAACACATGAAAAGAAATTTAATATATCAATTTTTGTGCATGTTTAATACTTTTTAATATTTATAGTAATATTTCCAGAGCCAAGTGCTAAGATAACACGAGATTTTGAGGCCTAGTGAGCCCGAAATTGATATTTTAAAAATACTAAATATATTAATATCACGCGCACACAATTTTCCTAAAAAAATGGAATAAATCCCAAAGTATCATATAGGAAATATGAGACCACCGTTGAGTTCAAAACATGGGGTTTACCCTAGGTGTGATATAATATTTTTTGGCATTAGGCATTTCGATAAAGTGTTATCATAGGTGCAAATAATAAAATAAAATAATTTAATTAATTTATTTATTAGTTTCGACACAAAAACCTTGAATACTCTATTTAAAAATGGATATGCATAATATATAGTGTTATCCATATAATCTAGGTATTTATAGGAGTCATTGTAGAGGATTCGTTGGAGAATCGTTGGCATATGACATCATATCGAGATTGGATCGAGGATCGTGAACCAACAGAGTTCGTGGATCTTACCAACGATGACAATGAAAGAATTTTCTTCATCAATGATAAATTGAAATCAATTAATTACATTTGTTTTATATTTATTTATCACTATTTTATTATCCTATTATTAACATGAATCAATCATCTAACAAATTGATTCATGGATCGATCGTTTTGCGGGTTTGAGTTTGTTTATCTAGGATTTGGGGGATACTAGTTATTTGTGTTGATTTAATTATCTCTTTGTTTATCTCCCTAAAACAATGAATCAAGGCCAACAAGAAAATTAGTCATGGTCCATTCCTCATGTTTATGTTTTATTGTTTTCCCCCTCCGTTCTACATACATTCTTCTTTGGAATTCTTTTGGCTGGTGGATCAATGAATACCTAAAAGAGGATCATTTCACATTCCATATTTGGTGAAATAGATCATTTACAAGGATATAGTTTTAGGATCAGTGATGGAATCACAGTGTGTGATGATAGAAGGTGATCAGGGTTGAATTACAGACCCCGGGTTTGGGTATGGCATGAGGTAGTAGTGAACCATGATGACGATTGTTTCCCGAGTAGCAAATACAGCCAAAATACTTCCAACATTGGTGTGAGGGTTTGATCAAAACCATATCTACAATGTACGACATGATTTCTGGTGAAATAGGTGGTTTTAGAGGCTCTTACGAAGATGCATGAAGAATACCATATGTTTTATGAAAAACCTGACTACATGACATGTAGTCCTAGGAACACACGTCGTGTAGTCCCCTCTGTGCAACACTAGGGTTTACGCACAGAGATAAGTATTACATGTCGCGTGACACATGTCATACCCTATGTGACCCTTATATAACCAACTTGGTGTGTATAGGGGTGAATGCCCAGGAGGCCATGTAGTGTTACATGTTGTGTGTGACAAGCCACACACCATGCAACACATAGTGGGAGACCTAATTTGTATTGAGGGTACACACTCAGGTGGCCATGTGGCCCCACATTCCATGTACTTGGGAAGTACATGGGTAGACCAAAGTACATGGGTAGAGCCATGTACTCGGGCATGACCAAGTACATGGGCCTAACCTGGTGTACACAGACACAAGAAGAACAATACACTGAGTGCCAGATCAACACCTACACATTGTGTACCCTCAGTGGACACACCATGTAATTTTTGAAATGCATGTTGTGTGAGTGAAAGACATAGGTAGTTTCATACTTAGGGAGACAAGTCATGTACCCATAGGGTTTCACCGTGTACTTCTTTGAGAACAGGTTAGAGTCCTCCTTCTTCTCAGTTCAAATTCATTATGAGTTTGTGTGAGATTAATTGGTCCACTATCAGTTGAGTGTGTTCCCTTTGATCCATTCCTATGAGGGTTTGATGAAGCATCTCATTCTCATTATAGAGGGTGACCCATCTGAAGCTTCCTGATTATTAGTATAGTGTGGATGAGTTCCCTTAATTGGGAGTGAGTTATCTCAGTCCGCTTCGACTAGACCCCTTAGCAGCTTGGAGTATGTATCCCTCCGAGAGTCCTGGAGTGATCCTCATGTCCTTTATGATTTCCCTAGGTAGGGTTTTTGGAATTTTCATGACCAACACTACACAGGCATTGATCCCCAATCTAGGAGGATGTTTCCAGTAGGGTTAGGTGTCCCCTCGGTGATCCCTAGGTGTCAAACCCCTATCTGTGTATCAAGATCTAATATTTCCGATGAGGTGTAGTTTGATCAAGTGTGTTTCTTGGAAAAACTATCTTAGTATACTTTATTCTTCTTCTTGGATAAACATGATAAGAATGACCTTTAGGATGAGTGTTGTCAGTTTCAATATAGCACGAGGTGCGGTTCCTCCTAGATGATCATTACCTTGAAACCTCACAGCGGATTTATGTCTGGTAGTGGTTGAGACCCTTTGAGAATCAAAGTTATTTATGAGTATATTTGGGATATCCTTGGTTATCATTATGTCTCATGTCTTGTTTGTAATACCTGTGTTTGATGAGATGACTACTCTTGATGTTTTATGTTTGGTGATTTTAGGGTGTCCTACTGGGTATTGTTATACTCACCCCTACATGGGCTCTGCCTACCCATGTTGTGTCTTGTGTATATGACAAAACTTTTTATAGAGTCCCTAAAGGACCAAGAGAAGGTGGATCTTAGTTTGTACTCGACACACCAAGGTGTATACTGGTGTTTCATTTGATGGAAGTCCCCTCTTGAGTAGGTCAGAATTTATTTTCTAGTTTTGGTTGGGCTTGTATTTTAGCCCCTTTTTATACTTTACAATACTTTATTTCTCATCATGATTGTGGTATTATAGATGTATGTATGAATTTTTATCAATTATTTTACATTTTAGCATTGTTTGGGCTTGGATATGTGTGTGTGTGCAGGTACATTGGTATAATGCCTCCCATGTGTGTAATTTACCTACTCAACACTGGGCGCTAACCCCTTTCCTATTATAGGAAGGCTTGAGGTAGTTACGTCTCGAGCCCCATCGGGTCAGGTCATAATAGAGTGGTATTAGAGGATACCTAGCCTGAAGTGTTATGACACCGATTGGGTTGATATGTAGGGTTCACAAGGAGTTACCTCATAGGAATAGAGTCTATGAGGTTGGTTTGGGTTTTATGGAAATAGTGTTAAGTGTTTCGAGTTCAAATTTTAGTACAGGGACTCGAGTGTTGGTGTGGAAGCCTATGTATCCATTCACCAGGACTCTGATAACCTACTTATTGACTCAGTACATGTAGGTATTGGTTATAGGAAAAACTTTGGTACATGAATCATATAGGAATGGGTTGTGGTTTTTATGTCCTTTTAAGTTAGATCACAAGATATACTCATTGATTGTAGTACTTATTTCTTCTTTCAAGGTGTATTCACAACGACATCTAGTGAGGTTTCCATAGCAGGGTTGAGAGTTCAACCCAATGAGTGATGAGGCCTACCTAAAGGGGGTTATTCATGAGGTTATCTTTAATCAGGATAGTCATCAGGCGACTCTTTATCCTGTTGATCAGTTCATAGACCCACCTCCACTAGTTTAGGTGGATGTAGCATGCAAAAATGAGTCACAAATTGATCTTTTGGTGATGGGTGATTATGTGTAGGGTTTGAACGTATATCATGAGATTTTGAGGTAGGTATATGCTTAGATGTAGGGTTAGTAGAACCTACTGATAGCAAGCGTGTGATGCAAGTCATGAAACAAGAGGTTTCACTGGAGACCTCAAGGAAAAATAAGTTCTCTGAGGCCGAGATGTTGTTATTCTTGTGATGGAAGAGGAAATATTGCATGGTATTTTCCTTCCCATTATGTTGTAGTCAATGAGGTGGTTAACAAACTACCTAGGTAAAGGCAGCGACTTGAGAAAGGAGGTCCACAGGGAAGATGTGATGGAAGAGATGGGAGAGCAGTTGAAGGTGGAGAGCACTTTGGTTTGATGCTACCACCACTAACCCTAGGTGGACAACTCCAAGATCGAGAAACTGGTGTTCAGAATATTGGATAGCTGTAGGAATTGGAGGTAGGTATGATCTATGTTACTTATACTCTTGTTGTAGTACTGTATGACACAAGTACGAGACACTATTTTTCCTCATTTTTTCTATTATTTTCCAGGGTGATGCAGGGAATCAGTAGAGATCTGTGTTGGTGATGTTTGATGTTACTTTTTGACATGAAAGGAAGAGGGAAAATTCTCCCACTGAGATGATTTCTTGAGATGCGATCCAAAACCGCATGGGTGAGTCAGTGCTACCCAAAGCATATAATGTTGAGGTGTGGTGGATGAGTTCTTTTGACTTGTGTTTTTGAGGTAATTTTAATGTGCAAAGGTGTTAGAGAACGACCTGGTTTTGGTAAATAGGCATAAAATGGAAAGATTGAGTTTTGAGCAGTGTGAGATCATAGAGGATTTGAGCACAATTCAAGGTAAGATGTGTGTATTCACTACCCCAATCGCACTTTTCACACGTAGTCATGAGACACTTATCCCTGATCATATCCCCTACTTGAGACATAGCGATACTAGTGGATACTTTTTTCTTTACCCTTATGTTGGAGGCTCCTGAAGAGAGGATCAATGATTACATGCTTTTACCGATAGTGTAACCTGACTCAAGTAGGAGAGAGAGCCTCTTGTGGAATCTCTTTGTAGTAACAGTGAGACCCTATGATGTTGTCATGACCCGTCCCAGTGGGACCCATGATACGACTCCCCAAGCCCACCTCTAATAGTCTATGGGTTGGTGACTAGCATCGAGTAGGAATATCACTAACATAGAAGGAATTGACTATGTACCTGTATGCACACACATATCTCCAAACTCACAAAATGATGAAATGTAAAAACCGTTAAGTAAACAATTCATGTATACCACTATATCCCACAGCTAGAGTATGATAGAAAGTAAAGTAAATTAAATAGGGCCAGAATACAAGCCCACCAAAAAAAGTCTGTAACCACAAGTCCAACCTATAAGAAAAAGGTACTGGGACTGTTGTCTATAGCTGTAGGAATACACCCCAGTCCGTCCGATCTCACAAAGCACTGTCTGTATGACAACCCTGCTTTTATTACAAACTTAAACATGATTTATTACATAAAACTTCACTTGATACAACAAAGAAGATCAAGAGGTTTAGTGTCTTTGGGGATTAGGATCATTACATAAAAACTTAAAACATGAAATACAATATCTTTATTGAAAACTTCCTTTACATGACCACTATATTCCCTCATACTTAGCATTGCATGGGATAACCTGAGGACATGCATAAGAAAAGGGTGAGCTATAAAGCCCAGTAAGGGAGTACACATGGAATAACATGAGGAGTACAATACATGTTAGACAATAGGCATATCAATAGAGCATAAAAGAAACATTAACATAAAGGCATGATAAAGCATGATAATCATAACATGGAAATGTGGTAACAACACTTAACATTGAATTAGCATGAGGCAAGGCTCATTGCACATGGAGCATGAGTAAACCCTCATTTCACATGAAGCACGATTAAACCCTCGTTTCACTAGAATTATCATGAGTCAACACTCATTGCACATGACGTATCATGATACTATACTTTACCCAATGCATTGGAACGCTATAAGGGCGCACCCTTCTTAAACATTTCATTTCATGCATAAGTGTGCTACATGGATCATAAAACATGGATTCATAAAACATAATAATTTATTCCATGATAAAGTAATGTGGAATTCATACATGAAACTTTATAATCAATAAGTAAATGTGCATAAAGGTAAATACCCTTGATGGAGAAATGGGCATGATATTCACTACATAATGACATTGGCTTAGAAAATCGGTGCGATTTCGGCAGCGTAACGGTGTGACATAAGAATTCATAAAAAATGGTTGATGAGAGAGAAAGGGGTTCCTCATCATATTTACATGTAATGGACAGTATGGAGTTCATATATATACATGTCCCAACAATTGAAAAGGAATTTAGATTCATGATACAAAAGTATTGCTTGAATGTAAAAGAAGAGAGAGAAGTTCCTTTCGGAATTTCGGCATAGTAACGGGTGTACATGGGAGGAATTTAATGAGAGAGAAAGGGGTTTCCCATCATTCAAAAAATAAGAGGGAAGTATGGGGGAGGTGTGAAACCATTCCCCAACATTCATAATTGAAATTAAAAGGGCAATACAACTTAAAAAAAATTGACAAAAATGAGAAAGGAAGAAAAAACCCTTACTTGGAAGTGTGCTTCCAAAGGCTAGAGAGAGGCTTGTGAGAGGCTTATTGGGAGATTGAGGCACATTGGGAGGATTCTAGAGAGAGTATGGCAGAGGTTGGATGAACTCCAATGGATTTTAGTGAGGAGGAAGTGGGAGCTTGGATGGGTTTATATAGGAAAGGTGATAGAATTCTTTATTATTTTGGTTTGGGACCCCTTATATTAAACTAATCCAAACCACAAACCATCCCATGGTTTTTGCCCATGGTTTCTAGAAAAGGAAAGAGGAAAAAAATATTTTACAAGTCCAATTTCCGAACTTATTAAAATATTAGGGTTGCTTATGTGGAGGTGAGTCACACTCCCATGGAAATTAATTTAAAAAGGCAAAGTGTTGAATATGTCTTGAGGGGTTCATTAATACTTTGAAAAGTAAGTCAAACAAACCCAAAACCTCATTATTTTAATGATAAAACATATATTGGCCGAACATAAGGATTATGGTATTTTATTACATCACCATTGGGTCATTATGATGTCATAAAACACATTATATATTTAAATGGTATTTAATTTTTACCCAAAAATTTGACTGTCTCAGAAAATTATGAAAAATTCACCGTTGGATAATTTCGACATCCTGATTCCAGAAATGAAATTTATTTTATCTAAAAAAATTTCTAAATATGTTAATTTTCACTTTTAAAATAAAAACCAACATTTATCGAAAATTCACGGGTTTTGACAGAAATGGCTTTCAAACCTTAATAAATTTTTTAATTGCATTCATAAAATTATATGATCATTTATATTTAATAAAAATTAATTTAATATTAAATAATAATATTTTATTAAAATAATATTTAATTCAAAAATCCCTTAATTTAATAAAATTGAATTCTTAATTAAATAATAACTAAAAACACCATTTGTACTTTAAAAACTATTTACAATGTATCAAAAATGACTAGAAATTATATTCATTATTATATACAAAAAAATAATGTACATGAACATAGTACTACTTATTTGTTACATAACCCCTTAAAATTGCCGCATAAGACCTAAGGGTAAGGTGTGCGATGGTGACAGACTCTTGGGGCGGCTCGGATAACATCGCTCGAGTGGTAATCTCTATCAACTTCCACTTTTCCCGTAGATAGTCACATTAGAGCTTGACATAATGAAGCTCAGCTTGGGCTTGGTCAAGGGAGAAACCCAAAGATGCCACCTCTTTTCCGAGCTCTGACAAATGGGCTTCGTATGGGGAAATTCTACTGGATGAGGCCATCGCTTCCTTTGTCTGAGTAAAAAATTGGGTTCGTTAAAGCCTTATATTTATACTAATCATGTGATCACTGTTCAACGACTATAAAAGTAATGGTCACAACTCTTATCATAAAACCAAAGAAGTTTACATCTTATAAAAACATTTTTTTATAAAGAGACATTTAACTGGATCAAGAGGGATTTTCCATTAATGAAACTTTGGGTCGTTACAGTCTGGTCTTGATCCGCCTAGGACTCTGTTGAAAGGTCAATTGTCTGCACAAGATATGACACGTGCAGACAAATCCCATGAAGGGGTGAGTATAGAAATACTCATTAGAACACCCTGAAATCACAAAGCACTACAAAAAAGGAAAGATACAATCATCTCTACACAAGTATATGCCTATAATAAATATAACAAGAATATCTAGATATAATCAACCAATACACATAGTCTAGAGGTAAATCACAACCACTGCATACCAACCCTAGGAATTCAGCTCGAAGATTCCATGAGGCACTCATCCGGGAGTACACACTCCTAAGTCCGATAACACTGATGACATCCGTCCAATAGGTATTGTTTGTTGGGTATCGCCATGAGAAAGATATACTGATAGACCTGAGAGAGATATGATACAATAGAAGAGGATCACAACCAGGGAAATGGGGGTGATACCAGCAACCCAATCTGGATTAACCCTCCAAGTAGAGGATCGACATCCACATAGTGTTGGTCACACAGATACCGAGAATTCCACCTAGGGAATGAAGAATGAATAGAGGATCCTACTCTGGGCCTCTCAGGGGATTCCAAAAACTCTATCCAAGAAGTCCTGCTAAAGGAATCATAGTCATATGAGTAGGAAATAATTCATACCCACCTTTAGGGAAATGATAAAGTAAATGAATCCTAATGAAACTTATCTGAGATACGGAGGACAATAGAATCAAGCCATGTAGAATGGGATACACAACATGGAGTAGGGTCACATGGCGCGTCCCTTGACCTCGGGTACTACCTATGTACAACGACCCATGTCTTTAGAACATGTCATATAGAAGATGGATACACGACATGTAGTAAGGGTTACGCATCGTGTCCTTCCATCTGGAGTCCACCTATGTAC
The DNA here is from genome assembly GCA_963277665.1 of Viscum album. NCBI lineage: Eukaryota > Viridiplantae > Streptophyta > Magnoliopsida > Santalales > Viscaceae > Viscum > Viscum album. Next base: position 1,282,589,337 of record OY728151.1, read on the forward strand.
TTTGGCCGTGTGCCAGTACACAGTGTCATCGCGTGTATGCCTGCTCGTATACCAATACATAGGGTAGTCCATGTAACTAATTCAGGCCATGCTGTGTGGGGGAGTACACACTGTGTCGGAAACCTATGTACTCCACCCCGTGTTCGTGTACTTTCCATGTACACGTTGAGTATTCCAATGAAGAACACACATTGTGTAGCTGGGACTACACACTGTGTGTTCTAGATTTCCCAGAAAGTTGCGTTCTTCCTCTACACGCCTTGTTCGATCTCCCAAATCTCATTTTGGTGGTCCGTTCTCATCAAAAATCTATATCCAAGGTCATTTCGCTACCCTAACACTAAATAGATGTGTTTTGGGCCTTCAATCGGCTCAGAAATCCGATTTAATCCAACCCGATGCATCTCGCTCAAAGAACGGATTCTCCCAAACTACTTTGATTCATCCACTTCCATCACCGTTGCACCTCCATCGAGTCATCCTGATTTTAGATCTCTAATATCGGATCATTGTGCTAAGAAACGTAGGTGTAATGATTGATCATTCAAAGTTTGGGGGAAAGATGAAGAACACGTGTAAAGAATGTTAGAAATCGGGGAGGAAAAGCACACGGGACAAACCTCGAGGAATGAACCTCGACTTTTGTTCGTTACATCCTCGATCATCTCCCGTAATAACAATAATCGAATCAAGAAATCAATCTCTAGGAACAAATCCCGATAAACCCTACAAATATCATCCCATCCTGCATATGCGATTGATTCGTGGGATAATCTGTTCGTGGATTAGTCTGCATTCATCATAGAAATCAATAATGGGAAATAATAATTGAAATAACACATCCTACATGGATTTTAGATCAATAACTATTGAATATTGGTCTTCTCATCATCACTGTTGGCGAGATCTATCAAGAAAAACATTTGTAGATCTTTGATCCAAGGTCTTTTCATCTCCTACTGAGAGGATTATCCATATTTCTCTCTCTAGGGATTCTAAAGGATTCTAGTGTTATGAACCCAACCCTAGATCTCTGCATAAGGATTTATTTAAAACAAAACCTGTTGATGCGTCGATGTGTCGATGAAATAAAAATAATGTAAAAATTATCAATTTATTTTATTCATTTAAAATGCTCGTGATGAATTTCTATAGTCGACCCACACTGACCAATGTTAGGTCACAACTAGGGTAAAGAAGTTGTTCTGAATGCAACGGTTCCCTCGAATTTCTATTCCGGGTACCCATTTAGAAGTTATTCCACTTTTTCAAAAAAATTATGTGCACATGATATTTAATATTTTAATATTTTTCAAATAATTGCTCCAGGTACACCAGGCCTCAAATCATATTCCATCTCAGTGGATGGTATCAAATTTAATCCATATAATATTTAAAAATAATACATGGAAAATTTGGGACATTAATTTTTTTTTCTTCATTATGGATTGGTTTCTTACCATCCATGCTTATTTTTTACACTAGTGAGTGTGGCAGTGTTTTTGGATTTTTGGGATAGAGTTTTCCTCCTTTGATAAGGAGTGATCCTAGGTAGAGAAGGATTAACTAATGTGTGGGAGGTTATGACTGAATTATTTTTAGTGGGCTAGTAATACCCTTTGGTGAGTTGTATGACACAACATAATCATGATACTTATGGACTAAATCCTTAACCCTTATTGGGTTAGTTCATGGTTGTATTCTTCAATGACATCTATGTGTGATCGACATCCAAGTTGGAGCACACAAGGCACGTGAGGATAGTGCAGTTTACCTCAAGTTGATAGTTGTTACCCCTCATCTTATTTAGAGATCTAGGGAGGTATGAATTAGAGATATTGATTGTGATATGTTGCGTGACCAGATATCCACTGAATACATTCCTAATGAATTTCCTAAAGGTGGGAAGATCTTCATCCTTATTTGAGGAAAAAACAATGGAACTATTCACACTTCAAGATGAGGTTCTAAAGAGGTTGTTTTCCCTTAGAAATATATTTGGTGGAGGCGAGGATGCATTGGTTGGGTAGGAAAGAGAGTTTTAGTGAGTTTTAAGTTAAACTCTTTTTGTCTCACCTATCTATGGGTGATGACCAACTGAGAATTGTAGATATTTCAGGACACTTGTGCATGTGGTAGGTAGTCTGGCTTCATAGAATTAATTTGATGATAATTGTAGACTATGATTATTATTTCACACAATGATTAGGGATAGTTTGTGGGAAGTATTTACGGACACAACTGTAGTTGAGCATAGTGTTTTACCCCAATTATCTAGCCATTTAAAGTGGATTGTTCAGGTTCTGGTGAACATGATTCAGGTTTTCATGTCAATTTTTGGCCATGATTGTGAGGATCATATACTATCAATGGAGTTTGTGTATCATAGTGATTATCACTCCACCACCAGTGTTGCATCTTTTTGAGTCAATATACAAGAGACCTTATAGATCACTGTTATACTGGTTGGAGCTAGTGGGTGACTGTGTCTGGGTCCAAGTTTCGGTGATAGTAATGGTTATAAAGGTGCATTTTGTCTAGGGGTGGATGATAACTACCTAGAAACATCAGGAGTTATTTTCGGACCAACGACGTAGGCCTTTGGATTTAGAGAGTTGTGGAGTTTTAGCCAAGGTTTTCAGCTATCACTGAGGTTCTTGGGCCCTTTTCTTCCTGATACTGTATTAGGTTAGTGAGGTGGTATACCACTTAACCTCATGACCACATTAGTTTGGGTTGTTTAGTGTTCTCCAATCGTCACAACTAAGGAGGCATGTACACAAATTTTTTCATGATATTAACCTTTGTAAGCTAATACATGAGAGTAGAGTTTCCTTTTTCAAGGACCCAGTGGTGTTGGGAACTGGTAGATAAAGACCCTTTTTGGGCAAGTGTTTTCCTTGGGTGAATGTTTGTTGATAGCAAAGGAAACCATCGGGAAAACTCATGGGAGTGTGAGACCTAGTTGTGAGTTTAGCATCCCCACCTTTTTGTTTAGTTTTTGATTTTCTAGGAATAAAAGCCTTAAGGAGGGGAATAATGTAATGTCTTGGTTTTTTCTATGTAAGACTTTGGAATATTTCTAGGAATATTTCCAGAGACAGGTGCTAAGAAGACATAAGATTTCGAGCCCTGTGACCCCATAATTGATATTTTAAAAATATTAAATATATCAATATCAAGTACATGTAATTTTAATAAAAAAGTAGAATAACTCCCCACAAGAGTCTCATATTAGAAATCTGAGACCAATGCTGAGTTTAGAATTCATGGTTTATCCTAGGTTGTACATAATCTTTGTCATCATTAGGCATTCTGGTAAAGTGTTATCGCGATCACAAATAATAAAATAAATAAATTTATTTCTTTATTTCAATGAAATGACCAAACATCCGCTATTTAAACATGGATATGACTAATCCCTAGGGTTATTCATATAACCTAGGGATTTATAGGATCTATTAGATAGGATCTATTGAATAATCGTTGGCAGAAGACATCAAATCAAGATTAGATCAAGGATCATGTGCCAACATAGTTCATGGATCTTTCCAAAAACAGAAATGTAGGACCATTCTTCATTAGTGATCGATTCAAATTGAGGTAGGATGTTTGTTTTATATGGATTTATCCCCATTTTATTATCCTATAATGAATGTGAATCAATCAACTAACAAATTGATTAATGAATTGATTGTATTGCGGGTTTGGGTTTGTTGATCTGGGATTTGGGGGATACAATTTATTTGTGTTGATTTAATTATCTCTTTATTTATCATTATATGAAAAATAATCAAGGCTAACACAGACATTGGCTGAGGCCAATTCCTCATGTTCATGTTTTATGGTTCCCCCCCTCAATTCTACATGTGTTCTTTTGGCTCGTGGATCGATGAATACCCAGAATACAATCATTACACATTCCATATTTGGTGAAATAAATCATTTCCACAGAACCTGTTTTGGGATTAGTGATGGAATCATGGTGTGTGATGATAGAGGGAGATTGGGGTCAGATTAGAGACCCCCAATTTGGGTATGGCATGTGGTAATGGTGAGGCACAATGACAATTGTTTCCCAAGTAGGGAATATGGATGGAATCTAGACAACAATGACATGAGGGTTTGGTCAACCCTAGATCTACAATGTATAGTAAAATTTCTGATGAAATTGGTGGTTGTGGAGGCTCAGAAGAAGATGTGTGAAGAATCCCATGGGTTCTGTGAAAAACCTTACTACACAACATTTAGTTCTTTGAACACATGCTATATAGTCCCCTTTGTGAGGATCTAGGGTTTCCATGTAGAGATAAGTATCACACACCATGTGACATGTGTCACATGCCATGTGACCCTTATCCAACCAGCTCAGCATGTACAAGGGGTACATGCCTAGGATTCTATATAGTGTTACACATTGTGTGTGACAAGCCACACATTGTGTAACACATGGAGGACAACTCAATGTGTATATAGGGCACACACCCAGGTGGCCATGTGGCCCCACATTCCATGTACTTGGGAAGTACATGGGTAGACCAGAGTACATGGGAAGATCCATGTACCCAAACAATACCAATTATATGAGCACGACCTGGTGTACACGGACATGGGAAGAACGACACTCCGAGTGCCAGATCGACACCTACACACTATGTACCCTCAGTGGACATGCCATGTACTTTTTGAAATGCATTCCATGTGAGTACGAGACATGGGTAGTTACATACTTAGAGAGACATTCCATGTACCCATAAGGGCACACCGTGTACTCCTTTGAGGATAGGTTAGAGTCATCCTTATTCTCAGTTCATCTTTGTTGTGATCTTGTGTGAGATTACTTGTACCAATATCAATTGAGTGTGTTCCCTTTGGTCTATTCCTATGAGGATTTGGTGAAACATACCATTCTCATTATAGAGGGTGATAACTCTACAGCTTCCTAATGATCAATGTAGTTTGGAAAAGTTCCCTTATTATGGAGTGAGTTGTCTCAGTCTGCTTTGACTAAACCCCTCAATAGTTTGGAGAATGTATCCCTTCGAGAGGCTCAGAGTGATCCTCATTTCCTTCATGATTTCCCTAGGTAGGTTTTTTGGAATTGGCATGAACAATACTACATGGGAATCGATCCCCTATCCAGGAGTATGTTTCCAGTAGGGTCAGGTGTCCCCCTAGTGATCCCCAGGCATCAACCCCTATCTATGTATCAAGATTTGATCTTTACAATGAGGTGTAGTTCAAACGAGTTTGTTTCTTAGAAGAACCCTCTCAGTATAATTTGTGATTATTATTGGATATACTTGATGAATGTGACCCATAGGATGAGTGTAATCAGTGGCGGTATAGCTTAGGGAGCGGTTCTTCCTTCATGAGCGCTACCTTGAAACCTCGCATCAAATTTAGGGCTAGCATTGGTTGAAACCCTTTGCGACTCAGATTAGTTTATGAGTATATCTGGGATATCCTTGGTTATTTTTATGTATCATATCTTGTTTCACATACCTATGTTTGATGAGTTTACTACTCTTGATGCTTTATACTTTGTGATTTCAGGGTGACCTACTGGGTATTGTTATACTCACCTCTACGTGGGCTCTACCCACACATGTCATGTCTTATGCAGATGAAAAACCTTTTTACAGAGTCCTTAGAGGAATAGGAGTAGGTGGGGATTAGTTTGGACTAGATAAATCTAGGTGTATACCAGTGTTGCATTTGATGGATGTCCCCTTCTTATGAGCGAGTCATACTTTATTTTATAGTTTTGGGTGGGCTTGTATTTTAACCTCATTTTATGTTTTTTAGTACATCATATCATATTCTAATTATGGGATTATAGATTCATGCATTCATTTTTATTAGTTGTTTTACATCTCAACATTTTATGGTCTTGAATATGTGTGAATGTGCATAGGTACATTAGGATAATTCCTCCCACATGTGTGATATGCCTACTTAGTGCTGGTCGTCAGGCCCTAGCCTATTGAATGTATGATTGGGATAGTTTCAGCTCAAGCCACATCAGGTCAGGTCATGAAAAGAAATGAGTTTCATAGACATTTCATTATAACCTAACCTATAGAAAAGAAATAGGTTTCATAATCATTTTATCATTTTATCAAAGCATAAATGGTGGAAAAAGAAGTGTGTTTCATAAGAATTCTATCATGGTATAACCTGTGGAAGAGAAAAAAGTTTCATAAATATCATATCATCATAAACATAAACCATCCATAGAAATAATAAGAATTATATCCTTGGATCATATACCAGTAAATCATAAGTAGCATCAAAGGATGCCATCTTAGATGGAAAATTATTTTGAAAGATAACTTGGAACATTTCTTGAGGAAAATATTTTTTATTTGAACATAAATTTTTAAAACTAAAAATGAATAAAATATTTTTAAAATAATTTTCTTTGAAAATAACCTTGAAAACTTATAAATTAATATTTAAAAATTATTTAAAACATTTATTGAGGAAAATATCCTTTCCACTTTGAAAAACACTTTTTAAAACAGAAAACATTTTCAAAATATTTTTCTTTGAAAATAAACTTATAATATTATAAAGGAATATTCAAATCAATTATTGGTTATGATGAAAAATAATTCCATTGATATCGTTCACATTAAAATGAATATTCCTTTCACATTTTCAGTAAAATACAAATGGGAACTGTTTGGAAAACAGCATGACGATTCCTTTAAAAATACTTTGTAAAAAAGTAAAACATGGGTAAAAAATACTTTAATAAATAATTTTTAAAATTTTATATTTTTAAAACAATTTTGGAAAACTTGGTTTTGGAAGAAAAATGGGTTTTCGACCGAAGAGAGAAATTAAGATGATTTTTATTAAAAAAATTATTTTGAACAATTGAGTAAATAAAGTGTAACACCCCGAGCTTCCACGATACACTTCTCATTCAATAATGCAATAGCTTGCATTGTACGCAACTTCGAGTTCTAAAACACCGCGACTAATCAAAGTAGTCGTTATGAATAGTAATAACCTCTTTTTAAAATTATAGAAATTTTATATTTCAAAATGGACTTCATTTTTGGATTCGGAATATCGAAATTAGCCTATGTTGCATTTTTGGTATTTTTCTAAGAACTTCTAATTTTTTATGAATAGTGAAAAATACTTAAAAACAACTTTTTTAATCAAAATAATTTATAGTGATAAATTATACTATTTAGTGGTTTTAAAGTATAATTATAATATATTTTTACCATTTTATCCAATGGTGGTCATTAGAATTAATTTAACATTGAAATTGGACATAAACAATTGCCAATCTTTTGATATATATTATTTCTTAAAAACACGCTATTTGTTGTGACAGCGGGAATTAATTATAAAATTAATTAATGAAACTTATATGTTTGGAATTTTTTAAAATAGACATCATTTTTGGATTCGGAATATCAATTATAGCTTAGGGTGAAATTTTGGCATTGTTCTGAAAAACTTCAATTTTTGATGAATAGTGAAACCACTAAGTGGTAGTTAAATAACTGATTTTTCGTTTAAATGAAATATTACCACTTCTGTGTTTTGATTTTCAAAAATCCGACATACATGGTTTTCATTAAGAAGTAAAATGTGGTTCAATGAGATTAAAATAATTTTTGGTGAATAGTAACTTTTAAGTTCTTAATCGCGATTAGAGGTAATTAGTGTAGTTTAAGGTAAAAATAATGTTTTAATAATATGAGATGAGCTTGACACATGTCCTACCCTCATTGGATGTGCCATGTCCGACCAAGAAAATCCATGGGTCAACTTGGGGACCCCATGGAACCACTTTAGTTGGAAAATGACATAAATACCTTTTATTTAATGTTAAAGTAAAAAATGACACAAACATGAAATGTTTTACTAAAACAATTTTTAAATGGGGTTATACAAGTAATATTTTTGACTATAAATAGTCATTGGAAAGATAAAAAGATTTCCTACATCATCGTATTTTTTTATATAATTTTTAGACATTAAATAAATTAAATTATTTATGACATCATTATGATGCAGCGATGACCTCATTATTTAACGATTTTAATAAAATGAAAAGATAATGTACAATACAAGGCTTACACTTGTCCAAAGACTATTGTATGGGTATATTTCAAACCCTTATCACCTTATCCACGAATTATATAAGTGTGGGACCTTTATAATCCGAAAATCATTGTATAATAATGTAAAATTTCCTTACTTTCCAAGAGTGCCCCACCTCTCCACTTATAAAAGGCCCCCACCTCTACCACCTCATTCACACTTTCAAGCCATTTGGCTCGGCCAAAATCTGCCCAAATACTCTCCCAACATCCTCCTATTACTCCTAAAAGCCTCACTTTGGGCAGAACTCTTCCCAAGGAAGCCTTTGGCTCAAATAAAAAAGAGTTACCCGATTTTAAGGTAATGTCTTCTCTAATGTTGTTTTGTTTTATTTTTCTTCTCCAACCCCCTAAACACTTTTTATTCATTTATTTTGTAACAAAACCAGTATCCTCAATATACTAGGATTTTTTATAAGAAGTATTAGAGCTACACTTACACACACCTACATCTAATGGTTAAAGAACATACGGTTTCTGTGGATGGTGAATTTCTGCCTCATGAAACAACGATTGTTCAACACTCATATAACACCTTCAAAGGTGGACATTAATATGTCACTATATTTATATATGATATATAATATGTTTATGTTTTATTTATGCTTCTGTATTTCTCATTTATGGCATACTTTATGATTTCCATTATGGGTAAACGCGATAATTTCATTTTAGGAAGTGCAGACTGCCGCCCCCTCAAAGTGATGTGAATCGTTAATGCCATATGTGGGATGTATAAAGGATGGAGTAAATGATATTATATATGATATTATACTGGAACTATATTATACCTTTATATAATTATGATTTCATTCCATTAAATACGAAATAGAAGTGGAAGTAGCGTTCATGCGTACGTACGGCTTACCGTCTCCATGAACGGTGCATTTCATTTCTTACCTCTAAATGTTATGTAATATTATAAATGCATGTATATACTAGATATATATGATATATATGATATCTACATCATGAACATAATTCTGGATATAATGGATATATCACCACGTGAACAACTTGTAATTATAAGAATTTTATTTTTGACTCAAGTACCTAAGATCGACAAAATGACCGTTATAAACTTAAATAATTACATAATGTTCATAACATGGTAATACGGGATATAAAAGGAATAATGAACATGAAAAAGGTTCTTAAGTAAATAGAAATTAACTCTAGTTTATTATTCAGGAGGTTAAAGAACGGTCGAGTCAGGACAGGACGCAAGGTAAGGGAACTTCTTAACCCAACTTCCATTCTTTGGGTTAATCTCCTACTTTCAAATTATGTCATGATATTATTATGTCTTATTTTTTATTTTTACTTTATTTATGTGTACCTATAGTGAATACACATAATATATCTATTTTATTTTAAAAATGATCTTTGTAAGGACTTCGTCTCAATCTCCTTTCATTGAGGCATATTTGGTTTTATACACAAATTTCTTTTATACGGTGTATAAAACCCTTTGACTTTTACGTTTATTCAAAAGGAATATTTTTTATACGAAGTGTTTACTAAACGAAAAAAGTGAATTTTTTTGTTGTACGTATGCGGCGACAACGACTTCTCCGCCGCCGTGACCACTATTTGAGTTTCAGCTTCCTCTACAAGCCATCACTTTTTTTTAATGAAAAATAAATACAAAGTTTTAACTTTCTTTTATTTTGGTATCGAAAATGGTTTTGAAAGCGTTTTTATTATATCAATGTGTTGTATTGATATCTTTTGATTGAAATGTGGAAATGTTATGTTTCCTTTATGCATGTTTTATGTGATACGATTATGTTATGGTTTATGATATGTTTAAACCTATTCATATGAGGAATGCATTGGATTTAATAAGTGACAGGTGGAGCCTGCTATAGCTCCTCGATGCATCGGTAGGTCTCATGAGACAAACTAGTGTCTTGTCACGAGGCCTTGACAAAATCTTATTTGTGGTCTTGGCACGAGGCCTTGGCTACGTGGTTATGATAGTCTGGCATTATGCATTCCATCATTATGAAAGTGGTTAATGATATTTCATGTGATTATTCGACTAGTAGAATATCCATGTGAGTAAGTAAATGACATTATTTCATTTTACTTTTGCCATATTATGCTAAAGTTCAAGTTTAAAAGGCTTTTTTTTAGTTATACATTTCCTTAAATATTAATGTTTATTTATGAAAGCTTCCGCTATATTGTTATCCTTACTGAGCATCTGAGCTCACCCCTTTCAATGTTTTAATATTTTCCAGGATGTGAAGAAGTATTTTAGGAATGACCTGCAGGGATAGTCAGAAGAGGATATGAGTGTGGACTATGAAGACTTTGTTATTAGTTTTTCACTTTATGATGTAATGTAACATTTATGAATGTATCTAGTGTTTCCAAGGATACTAAACTAATCAGTCTTTCGAGACTTGATCTTTTGTGATCATGCCAATGTTATGAAGTAATGCACCGACTCTGGGTAGCTGGGGTCGGGGCGTTACAGTTGGTATCAGAGGTAGTTTAGTACTAACCTTGGAAGCTAGATTTAGATAAACTCTGATTAGAGCACATAGCCCAAAGATAGACTTTGAGGATTAGTATAGAAGAACTTCCTAGAATTTTGGTATTGTAGAGATGTTGTGAGTTTTCCGAGCAATACATCCCTGTCTGGATACGAGCAGGTAGAGGTGGCTCTGGCACAGATGTACCTAGGGGTAAAACCCAAAAACACCGCTTTGAGCTAGACTCGAACGGGAACTGGTGCACGACAACGGGCCTTGCTGCACTCTTGGTTACGACACTCCCAGGGGATATGCTTTGGATAATTCTCATTTTCTTTATAAACCACTATGAAGGGTTATGAGTATATACTTCCTCAAAGAAAACATTTTTATGGATTATATCCATAAATAGTTCAATTTATGTTAAGTATCTTACAAGTATGGAATTATGTATTTTTATTCATAAACTAATATAGTTTATGCCATTGTTTAGAAATGGCGCCTAGTGGAAGGAATGGAAACCGTATCAATGCACGCACTCCATGTAGGGATTGCCCTCCTGCTCAAGATAATTATTGTGGATCTGGAGATACAACTGGTGCTGATCAACTTATTACCATACTGGGACAACTCACTCAGGTTATGAATAATAACCTTACTCATTTGGAGCACCCTGATCCGAAACGCGGAGGATCAATGTTAGACCGCTTCATGAGGCAACAACCAACAACATTTAATGGGGGTACAAATCCATTAGTAGCTGAGCAATGGATAAACTCCTTAGAGAAAATATTCCATGCCTTGGGGAGTAGTGAAAGGGAGAAGGTTGTCATGGCAGTCTACCGCCTCACTGGAGATGCCGATCAGTGGTGGTCACTGATTCAAAATACAAAGGAAGATAAAGAAGTATCAAGTATGGAATGGAGAGAGTTCAAAGAGCTTTTCTTAGAAAAATACTTTCCACATGACCATCGAGCATATATGGAAAGGCAATTTCTGAGTCTGAGGCAGAAGGAGGATGAGAATGTCGCAAAGTATGAGGCTAACTTTACAAGGTTAGCGAGGCATGCTGCAGATTATATACGTAACCCGAGAAGTAAGATTGATCGTTTCTTTGATGGGTTAAAACCATTTCTCCATAGAGCTTTAGTATCACAATCTTTCTCAACATACGAAGATATTGTCTCCTGTGCTATCAAGACAGAAAAGGAATTATCTAAGTCTTATGACAACAAAGTAAAGCAAGAGAAGCAGAGAACGGTGGAACAAGAGACAGATAAAGGGAAAAAGGGAAAGAATGATTTTTCATTATGTGATAATTGTGGGAAGAATCACCCTGGTACTTGCCTAAAAGGAATGGGAGTTTGTTATAAATGTGGAGAAAAAGGTCACCAGGCGCGTGATTGCAAGGGAAAGAAAGAGGCTATCAATGTTGAATGCTACAATTGTAGGGAAATGGGGCATTATGCAAATGAATGTCCTAAGCTTCAGGGAAACTTACCTCAGAAAAGGCCAAGGGATCAAGGACAATCTTATGCTGTTACTACAGTTGAAGCAGAATAACTAATGTATTGGTGCTTTTGGACTCATGGATTATATTCTGGTTATTAGAATAATGTGATATATATATAAGGATTGTACTACAGTACTTGTTGATTTCAGTAAGGTTTTAATATGATGAAGGTAATTATATTTTTAGTATGTGACAATAAGAGAAACTTTACTTTGTTTGGGGAATCTGATAAATTGATTTTGGAATTAAGAGACCTTTTAGAGAAAGTCTGGATAGAGGTATTTTGGATAACTATAAAGGTTGGAGTGGATTAAGTTGATCTTTGGATAGTATTGTTTAAGGTTAAAAAAATTTATGAAGATTATTTTTGGAATATTATAATACTATAGTTTTAGGAAAAGGACAACCTGCAGGGTGGGGCATAACCCGTCGCGTCGGACAAAGCTGTAGGAATCGAACCCACAACCATAGTGCGACAGGCCTTTATTTCCTACCACTAGCCTACAGGAAGTCCCTGGTTATTACAAAATAATTTTACTAATCTAAATGGTATGTGTTAACATTTGTAACCTTATACAATTAGGATAAGTATAATATTTTTGAGTTCTATTATCTTTTTGAGTGAAAGATGAGTTGAAGGTTGAAACTCTAATTGTCAAGAATAAATATATATATACCTATCTCTTATTCAATGAATAAATTAATTCTTAAACTTTAGTAAAGGGATATTAAAACAAAAAATGTGTTATCCTAATACGTTATGTCTTGTTGAACTGATGATATTTTAAATCAACATAGATTGAAGGCTTTGAGGCCCTCAATTTGACAGTTGATTGTGATTGATGACCTCAATAACTACCTACAAATATTTACGTTTTTCCTCCAATTATATGTCTCTAATTTCCACCAATGTTCTCCTAATCGAGATCATAATTGGGTGGTGACATTTTCATTTCCCTTTCCCTCTTATTAAGGCTAAATTTTATTAATCTTATTTCCGATGTGGGTTTTCCACAAAGGTATTTTCTCTTTTCAACCTTTTATTTTCAAAGAAAAAAATTTCAAATTGCGAGGACGCAATTTATTGAAGGAGGGGAGAATGTAACACCCCGAGCTTCCATGATACGCTTCTCATTCAATAATGCAATAGCTTGCATTGTACGCAACTTCGAGTTCTAAAACACCGCGACTAATCAAAGTAGCTGTTATGAATAGTAATAACCACTTTTTAAAATTATAGAAATTTTATATTTCAAAATGGACTTCATTTTTGGATTCGGAATATTGAAATTATCCTATGTTGAATTTTTGGTATTTTTCTGAGAACTTCTAATTTTTTATGAATAGTGAAAAATACTTAAAAACAACTTTTTTAATAAAAATAATTTATAGTGATAAATTATACTATTTAGTGGTTTTAAAGTATAATTAGAATATATTTTTACCATTTTATCCAATGGTGGTCATTAGAATTAATTTAACATTGAAATTGGACATAAACAATTGCCAATCTTTTGATATATATTATTTCTTAAAAACGCGCTATTTGTTGTGACAGCGGGAATTAATTATAAAATTAATTAATGCAACTTATATTTTTGGAATTTTGTAAAATAGACATCATTTTTGGATTCGGAATATCAATTATAGCTTAGGGTGAAATTTTGGCATTGTTCTGAAAAACTTCAATTTTTGATGAATAGTGAAACCACTAAGTGGTAGTTAAATAACTGATTTTTCGTTTAAATGAAATATTACCACTTCTGTGTTTTGATTTTCAAAAATCCGACATACATGGTTGTCATTAAGAAGTAAAATGTGGTTCAATGAGATTAAAATAATTTTTGGTGAATAGTAACTTTTAAGTTCTTAATCGCGATTAGAGGTAATTAGTGTAGTTTAAGGTAAAAATAATGTTTTAATAATATGAGATGAGATTGACACATGTCCTACCCTCATTGGATGTGCCATGGCCGACCAAGAAAATCCATGGGTCAACTTGGGGACCCCATGGATCCACTTTAGTTGGAAAATGACATAAATACCTTTTATTTAATGTTAAAGTAAAAAATGACACAAACATGAAATGTTTTACTAGAACAATTTTTACATGGGGTTATACAAGTCATATTTTTGACTATAAATATTAATTGGAAATCTAAAAAGATTTCCTACATCATAGTATTTTTTTTTATAATTTTTAGACATTAAATAAATTAAATTATTTATGACATCATTATGATGCAGCGATGACCTCATTATTTAACAATTTTAATAAAATGAAAAGATAATGTACAATACAAGGCTTAAACTTGTCCAAAGACTATTGTATGGGTATATTTCGAACACTTATCACCTTAGCCACGAATTATATAAGTGTGGGACCTTTAGAATCCGAAAAGCATTGTATAATAATGTAAAATTTCCTTACTTTCCAAGAGTGCCCCTCCTCTCCACTTATAAAAGGCCCCCACCTCTACCACCTCATTCACACTTTCAATCCATTTGGCTCGGCCAAAATCTGCCCAAATACTCTCCCAAAATCCCCCTCTTACTCCTAAAAGCCTCACTTTGGGCAGAACTCTTCCCAAGGAAGCCTTCGGCTCAAATCAAAAAGAGTTACCCGATTTTAAGGTAATGTCTTCTCTAATGTTGTTTTGTTTTATTTTTCTTCTCCAACCCCCTAAACACTTTTTATTCATTTCTTTTGTAACAACAAAAGTATCCTCAATATACTAGGATGTTTTTATAAGAAGGATTCTAGCTACACTTACACACACCTACATCTAATGGTTAAAGAATATACGGTTTCTGTGGATGGCGAATTTCTGCCTCACGAAACAATGATTGTTCAACACTCATATAACACCTTCAAAGGTGGCCATTAAGATGTAACTATATTTATATATGATATATAATATGTTTATGTTTTATTTATGCTTTTTTATTTCTCATTTATGGCATACTTTATGATTTCCATTATGGGTAAACGCGATAATTTCATTTTAGGAAGTGCGGACTACCGCCCCCTCAAAGTGATGTGAATCGTTAATGCCATTTGTGGGATGTATAAAGGATGGAGTAAATGATATTATATATGATATTATACTGGAACTATATTATACCTTTATATAATTATGATTTCATTCCATTAAATACGAAATAGAAGTGGAAGTAGCATTCATGCGTACGTACGGCTTACCGTCTCCATGAACGGTGCATTTCATTTCTTACCTCTAAATGTTATGTAATATTATAAATGCATGTATATACTGGATATATATTATATATATTATATCTACATCATGAACATAATTCTGGATATAATGGATATATCACCACATGAACAACTTGTAATTGTAAGAATTTTATTTTTGACTCAAGTACCTAAGATCGACAAAATGACCGTTATAAACTTAAATAATTACATAATGTTCATAACATGGTAATAAGGGATATAAAAGTAATAATGAACATGAAAAAGGTTCTTAAGTAAATATAAATTAACTCTAGTTTATTATTCAGGAGGTTAAAAAACAGTCGAGTCAGGACAGGACGCAAGGTAAGGGAACTTCTTAACCCAACTTCCATTCTTTGGGTTAATCTCCTACTTTCAAATTATGTCATGATATTATTATGTCTTATTTTTTATTTTTACTTTCTTTATGTGTACCTATAGTGAATACACATAATATATCTATTTTATTTTAAAAATGATCTTTGTAAGGACTTCGTCTCAATCTCCTTTCATTGAGGCATATTTGGTTTTATACACAAATTTCTTTTATACGGTGTATAAACCCCTTTGACTTTTACGTTTATTCAAAAGGAATCTTTTTTATACGAAGAGTTTACTAAACGAAAAAAGGGAATGTTTTTGTCGTACGTATGCGGCGACAATGACTTCTCCGCCGCCGTGACCACTATTTGAGTTTCGGCTTCCTCTACAATCCATCACTTTTTTTTAATGAAAAATAAATACAAAGTTTTAACTTTCTTTTATTTTGGTATCGAAAATGGTTTTGAAAGCGTTTTTATTATATCAATGTGTTGTATTTATATCTTGTGATTGAAATGTGGAAATGTTATGTTTCCTTTATGCATGTTTTATGTGATACGATTATGTTATGGTTTATGATATGTTTAAACCTATTCATATGAGGAATGCATTGGACTTAATAAGTGACGGGTGGAGCCCGCTATAGCTCCTCGATGCATCGGTAGGTCTCATGAGACAAACTAGTGTCTTGGCACGAGTCCTTGACAAAATCTTATTTGTGGTCTTGGCACGAGGCCTTGGGTACGTGGTTATGATAGTCTGGCATTATGCATTCCATCATTATGAAAGTGGTTAATGATATTTCATGTGATTATTCGACTAGTAGAATATCCATGTGAGTAAGTAAATGGCATTATTTCATTTTACTTTTGCCATATTATGCTAAAGTTCAAGTTTAAAAGGCTTTTGTTTTAGTTATAAATTGCCTTAAATGTTAATGTTTATTTATAAAAGCTTCCGCTATATTGTTATCCTTACCGAGCATCTGAGCTCACCCCTTTAAATGTTTTAATATTTTCCAGGATGTGAAGAAGTATTTTAGGAATGACCTGCAGGGATAGTCAGAAGAGGATATGAGTGTGGACTATGAAGAATTTGTTATTAGTTTTTCACTTCATGATGTAATGTAACATTTATGAATGTATCTAGTGTTTACAAGGCTACTAAACTAATCGGTCTTTCGAGACTTGATCTTTTGTGATCATGAAAATGTTACGAAGTAATGCACCGACTCTGGGTAGCTGGGGTTGGGGTATTACATAAAGAGAGGAAAATAAATGGAAAACATTTATTATCATGAAATAACCAAAGGATAAGAAAATTCATAAGTTTCTTTCGAGACATATCATAATATTTTTTTCATTGGAAACATAATCATAAACAATCCTGATAAACGATGAGATTGTAACATAAAATATTCATCACTTTGGTAACATTGAATTGTATGCCCCATGAAATAACAACATTAAATAAAACTTAAAATATAATGAGAATAAATAAATTCATGATATTTCATGTCAAATGGGTTGTATATACATCTCATAAAAGAATATAGGTGCATAACATAACATATATCTCAAGGAAGGAAAATTGTGACAAAAATCCATTACCGCTTTGGTAATCTCTTGAATCATAAGACCTATTAAAGAATAAAATCAAATAAAACTTTAAATATCATGAAAATAAATATATTCTTGATATAACATGTCAAAATGGTAGTATATACACCACACAAAATAAACTATTGGTGAATATGCATAAGTCTCCCATAAATAAAAGAGGGACTAGAAATCCCTTACCTTAAGTCTTGACTTCTATAGTACACCTTAAAAACTCCCATATAATAAATATAATTTTATTATAAATATATTAAAAAACCATTAATATATATATCATAGCATATATAATTTACTTATAACCTTTTATTACCACTTTATTAACTATTCCATGTTAATGTCATGTTTCGGGCAATAATTGCTTTGTTTTTCATGTATGTTTTTATTTTTTGTTTTTGGTACTCTAAATTTTATCATGGTTTGATTATATATATTTTTTAACCATGATATAAATATCAATTATATTCATTATATATTATTTTATAGTAATCCATAAGAGTTAGAGATAGAAAATGAAATACACCATTCATAGAGATGGTAGGTCGTACGTACGCATGAACGTTGTTTCCATTTTCTCAAAGGATTGAAATAAAGAAGGGTAATTAATATATTACAATTATATAATAATTTTTATTTCATATATATTACAGATTTTCATTAAATCCATCCTAATTACCCTCTATTTAAATCATGAAGGAATCACATCGCTTCGCAAGGTGGTAGTCCACCGTACACACGAGCGATGTTATCATATTCACAAAGAATGAAAAATATAAAGGTATATGTGATATAATAATTAAAAAAGTATTATAATATAAAAAATATAATATATAAATAATAAATCCATCATTATATTCAGTCGTGATAGGTGGTTATGGAAAACGAATAACATTGGTTTGTAGGGCGATAGTCCGCCGTACACATGAGTGACATTATCATTTCCCATTTGAGGGAAGAAGAGATAGATGTAGGCCACGACCTTAACATAAAAACATTTAAGTATATTTAATATAATAAGGTTATTATATCATCATGTTTTAATAATAATTTAAGGAGGTGGAGGAATAAATAAAATAAAACACTCAGTTAGGGACGTTGCCACTTCTTTAGACAACTTCTTTTGGTTTGAACCAAAAGGATTATTAGGTTGTATTTATGAAAAAAATAAGGATTATATAATGGGAGAAGGTAATTAAAGAATTTATTTTTTCAGGTATTGGTTGAAACAATGGATTTTGTAAGTTTAAAGAGTAGAGGAGTGGGAGTGGGATTTTCTTAGTGTGGTGAGTGGCACACTTGTAATTTTTGAAAAGAAAAAGGCGTACCTATTTTTTTCACATTATAAAAGGATCAAAAATGGTACATTATTGATAATATAAGATATAAGGTCAAAATATGAGCATAAATTGGACGTTGGAAAAGTTTTTAGTCATTTTTAACCCTTATCTTTTTAGTTTAACCCCCGATAAACCCATTTTTACCTTAAACGCAATAATTACTTTTTACTGTTTTTACTATTAATTATGGTAATAAATTAAGTTTAACTTATTTTATAGTATAAATTATTCTAATTAAAAATAGTAAATCCAAATTTCTAAATTCCCTTAACAAAAGTGGTAAAATTTAATTTAAAATTAATCACCTAGTCGTAGTGAGAAAATGATTTTCCAAAGAGAAAATGTTCAAAAAATTAAAAAGTTTTTATATAAAAATTCAATATAAATATGATTAAAAT
This sequence comes from Viscum album, assembly GCA_963277665.1. Taxonomy (NCBI): domain Eukaryota; kingdom Viridiplantae; phylum Streptophyta; class Magnoliopsida; order Santalales; family Viscaceae; genus Viscum; species Viscum album. The sequence continues at coordinate 1,282,608,375 of OY728151.1, forward strand.
GAAATAAATTAGATTAATAGATATATAATTGAAAATTTTTTACTTTTAAAACCATACTAAAATAATTTTTATGTGTTTAAATATTTTAAAATAAATGAAAATTCTTAATAAAAAACCAGTATTTTTCATTATTAATTGAAAAATTTATCTCTTCATAAAATTTAAAAAAATTAACTCCAAGATAATTTTGAAATTATTATTTAAAAATTTATTTATTTTGAAATAAATTTTATAAAATTGGAAAAAATTAATTTTAAAAATCAATGCACAAAAATGTGATAAAACCGCCTTTTAAAAAAATACAGTATTTAAGTGTAAAATTTGATTTATTTTTATCTATTGTATAGAAAAAACATAAGATGAATGTTAAAATTTTATTGAATATATAATATATACATTTCATTAAAATAATTTATCAAAATTGTTTTTTTTAATTTATTGATGTAAAACACACTTGTGCACATAAAAATAGTTTATTAGAATATTATTTACTTTATTTTTAAATGGTTCTTATTTTAATTTCTAATTAATTAGTCACCAAAGAATTCATTTTATATAAATTTTTAAAGAATATATTTTCATAATTTATTTAATATTATTCATACTTTCCATTCCATCATCTAGGGGATAATTTTCATATTAAATAATAATATTTTAATAGTATGTTGTGTTTTGTTTAAACTCGATGTTGCGTGTAATGAAAGCTACACTCAGTGTTTCGTGTAACATAAAGTATTTAAATGATTAAATTTATTTGAAAAAATACATTTCACAAAATATCAGGGTGTTACATTCTATCCCCTTAAATAAATCATATCCTCGAAATTTGAAGTTGTACTCAGTAAATAAGGATTTAACATTTAAAAATCCCTTTGTGGGAGACCAAAATCATAAAAAGGGTTAATACAAATTCCTCTTGAAAATAGATAAAGGGGTATGAAAAAGTTATCTGGAATAACATATACTAGGTTTCCAAATAGGATAACATAGGTGAGAAGTGCAAAACATGAACATAAAAGAGAAAACTAACACCCAAATACCGATGGAGAGTGATAGAGAGCACGACCAGATGAATGTTAACAACCAAAAAGTCATAAACCAAAGAGGTGTGAAAAAGGTCATTGATATCATAAAAAATTATGATAATAGGACAGAATTTTATTTTAATATCCTTTTCTTAATGTTAGGAAATTTTCATGAGAAGATATATTTACTTGATTTGATTCAATTTCATAAGCACAATCTCATCCTTTGGTTGTGGCTTGATCAATTTCCACTTTATCTCTTACTCTAAGATATTAATTTTTCATGTCTAAAGAACTAAATAAGATCCATAAAATAATTATATGAAATTACTTCTATATCTAGTTATTATCAAAAACAAATTTTTTAGCACAAGTTATATATAAATCTTTATATGGTGAAATAATACGTTAATCTATAAAACCTCATCCAAAATTCAACTTAAACCATTCCATAAATGGGTAAACTTATAACCCTTCCAAAGTTCAAAATTTAAAAATAAGGTCACAAAATTTCTCAATATCAACTTATCATTAATCCCCAAATAATATGAGGTAACTATTAATGTCACATACCAAATATGTGAATACATTGATCATATATTCTCCTAAAACATGGTAATATCTTGGATTACCATAAAACCTTTTTGAAAACAATAATGCTTTCAAAAATCAACTCTTTACTAATTCCTTAAATAAAATCACATATTATTGAATATATTCTATAGATACAATAATGTTGTAAACTCCATCAATAATAGCATAAACCACTTTGTTAACAAATCATCAATCATTTCTAAGGACATCAATATTATCTAATTTAATTTATCCATACCAATCATCTCTTTATCCAAACTAAACACCATTTTCTCAACATGAGGAACATGTTAAGGGTTTTCTTCACTAAATAAAAATATCACATTACCATCGAATAAATTTTCTAGGTCATCAACACCATTCAACATATTTTTTCAAATCTTCAATAAAAAAACTTATACTAAACAATCCTTATATATTTCATGATTCATATAACATAATTCTTGAATTCCAATACATAAACACTGCAATCATCCCACTTCCTTCTCAAACCATTAACTAGGATTCATCATCTTATTCCTTAATACCTATTTCCTACATTATGAAATATGAATCATGTCTTAACATTCATCAAACTCAATATAATCATGCTTCTCATGTTTAATATAAACAATATAGTTATAATATCCTATAAGTTTCTTATGTCATCTGTAGTCTCCTCATAATAATTAGTATAACCATTACTCATACCACCTTCTTGATTCTCTTAATTATATTTAAATTTAGGACATATATTTGCATAATTTCCATAATTTCACATTCTAAACATTTAACCATTGATGATATCTTAGAAAGATCATTATTCTCATCCATTGCATTAATCAAATTTTTTTATTTTTCCTCAATAATTAATTTCTTTGTGTCCTTATTTTCCACACACAAAAACATCTTATTATCCATATTATACATTTCCTTGAGTGCTTATTCCTACATTCTCTACATATATGAAACTGAATATTCTTTATTCCATGGTCTCTACTACCTAAGCTCTTAGTGAACTATATCCTTATCTTCTTTGGTGAGTCTAAGATTTGGTTATAGTGAACATTGCTAATCATGTTCCATGATAACTGATTAGGTAGGATCAAAATATCCTTCACTCGAATCATCATACCATTTGGATTCTCATCAAAAATTTTTCCATCACATTCATTGTTAACCTAGTTCCTTCTGGTTCCCACAATTAACTAAAACCAAAAAACCACAGTGCGAGTAATAATATTTATAGTGAGAAACCACATAATCATGAAAAATTACTTATAGGATGTCTAAGTCAAAATGACTTCTTTTTAATCTATGAAACCTTAAGTTTATCCTAGTCCATTCATATTCATCATCTATTTAAATCCTTCATGATGGTTTGTAAAGTGTTTGTGAATTTCCAAATCATATCCCCCAAGAGTGTTAAACCAGGTGTGCATTAAGGCCCGATGTCATGCACCGGGTGAAGACCGAGTCTATCTCAATGAACTATTTTAAAATTTATTACCCCTAGGTACCTATATTCTAGATCCATATCCACTTATAGTATCCATACATATATGCAATTTCTTATAAACCACTCACGGTATCCTTTTCCAAAATTCCAAGATATTTTCCTATACTTTGACTCATACTTAGACTTATACTTAGACATGTCCTTAGGGATCTCACTAAATTTTTCTCATCCTTGTTTCCAAATATTAACTAAAAATTTCCTCTAATACCAACTATATGGACCTTGTATTTTCAAACATAGATATTACATCTTTTTATATGAATATTCAATACATTACACAAACACATGTATGAAAATCATAATAGTTTAGTATCTTTAGAGACTAGGTACACAATATTCTAATTTGGTGAAATATATTTAACATCTCCCATAAATATCTTCCCATTTAACACTTCACAAACATACCCTACTTAAACCCATTATTAATAACTTGGGGAAAGGAAATATATGAAAGGGTGAGATCAGATGATTAGTAAGGGTAATAAATTGAGATATCAATGATCACATAAGTATGAAATGAGTGTAAGGGTATGAGAATATGATATTAACATTTGAAAACTATACCCTTCATATCAAAGATCATAATCTTGATACACGACATAAATCTTGCCAGTTCATAAGACATGAATCATAAAAGAATCAAATAACATGAGACATGAGAGCATAACATTGGAATAATACATGGAATTGTGGAATATACATAAGTATTTAAAATTATTTCCATAGTAGTAAAGTCTCACTGTCAAGGCTATCATAGTGGAATGGGTTCACTCCTCAAACCATCATAGTAGTCAAGGTTCACTCCCAAGACCATCATAGCAGACAAAGTCCCTTAATGAACTAGGTTCACTCCACATTCTAGACTTTTTTATCTCATTAGATATAAATATTTACCCAATTCATTGGAGGGAGATATAGGTCCCACCCATATTTGGTTATAACATAATAACTTTCCTTTGTTATGACGTAACCACTGACACATAATGAAAACCATACATATTTTTGACACAATATCACAAAAAATTTATCATATCATAACCTATGAAAAGAAATGGGTTTCATAAAAATTTCATTATAACATAACCTATAAAAAATAATAAGGTTTCATAATCATTTTATCATTTCATCAAAGAATAACCCATGGAAAAGGAAGCAGGTTTCATAAGCATTTTATCATGGTATAAATTGTGGAAGAGAAATGGGTTTCATAAACATCTTTTTATCATAAAAACAAACCATCTAGAGATAGAATAATAATGGTATCCTTGGATCATATCCCCAATAAAGCATAAGTATCATCAAAGGATGTCATATTATATGAAAAATGATTTTGAAAGATCACTTGGAAGGTTTATCGAGGAAAATAACTTTTATTTTAAAATTAATTTCTAAAACTAAAAATTCATAAAATATTTTGGAAATCATTTAATTTGAAAATAAACTTTTAAACTTATAAAGGTATCTTTAAAAATAATTTAAACCATTTCTTGAGGAAAATATACCTTCCACTGTGAATTTTTTTAAAACATAAAACATTTTAAAAATAACTTTCTTTGAAAATAAACTTTTAATATTATAAAGGAATATTAAAAGAAATTATTATTAATTATGGTGAAGAATTATGTTCATAACATATATGTAAAAATGAAGATTCCTTTAACAGTTTTGGTAAAATTCAAACGAGCATTGTTTGGAAAATGACATGAATAGTCCTTTCAAAAATTTTTGTAAAAAATTCAATCATGGGTAAAAATACCTTTAATAAATCATTTTAATAATTATAAAGACATTTTTTCAAACACTTTTAGAAAACATGGTTTTGGAAGAAAAATGGGTTTTTGAACGAAGAGAAAAATAAAGAGGATTTTTCTTAAAAACATTATTTTGAACTCTTTAGTATATAAAGAGAGAAAAATGGAGGGAAAAAATTTATTCTAATGACATAACTAATGTATAAGAAAATTAATATTTTTTTTGAGATATGGATCATAATATTTTATCATTCTAAACATAATCATAAATGATCTTGATAAACAATGAGATTGTAACATCAATTCTTTATCACTTTGGTAACTTTGAATTATAATCCCCATGAAATAATAACATTAATTAAAAATTAAAATATCATGATAATAAATAAATTGAAGATATTACATACCAAAGGATCTGTATATTCGCCTCATAAAATATTATAGGTGCATAACATAACATATGTCTCAAGGAAGGAAAATTGAGTGAAAAATTCATTACCGCTTTGGTAATCTCTTGAATCATAAGATCCATTATATAATAACATCAAATGAAAATTTAAATATCATTAAAATAAGTATATTTATAATATTACATGTAAAATGGGTAGTTCATACACTACACAAAATAAATGAGTGGTGAATATGACATAAGTCTTCCAGAAATAAAAGAGAGACTTGAAATCCCTTCAAATTTCACCGTACATGTTCAAACCTTCTGTATAATAAAAATAAGTTTATTATAAATATATTAAATAATAATAAACATATATATCATATCATATATTATTTACTTATGACTTTTTATTTCCTATTTATTAATAATTCTATGTTAAAGTCACGTTTTGGGAAATAATTACTTTGTTTTTCATGTATCTTTTTATTTTTTATTTTTGGTCATATTAATTTTATCATGGTTAAATCATCTAAAAAATGTTAAATATGATATAAATATCATATATACTCATTATATATGTTTTTATAGTAATATATAAGAGTTAGAGATAAAAAATGAAATACACCATTCATGGAGATGGTAGGTTGTACGTACGTATGACCGTTGTTTCTATTTTCTCAAAGAATTAAATTAAATAAGGGTAAGTAATATATTACCATTTAATAATATTTTTTATTTCATATATATCACATAATTTTATTAAATACATCCTTATTATCTTCCATGTAAAGTGAATGAATCACATCGCTTCGCTAGGTAGTAGTCAACCATATACACGAGCGACATTATCGTATTCCCACAGAATAGAAAATATAAAGGTATATGTTATATAATAATTAAATAAGTTTGATAATATCATAAATATAATATATAAACAATAAATCAATCATTATATCTATTTTTGAGATGTGTTTATGGAAAACGAATAATATCGGTTCACGAGGCGGTAGTGTGTCATACACAAGAGAGACATTATTATTTCCCATTCGAGGGAAGATGAGATGGATGTAGGTCATAACCTTAACATAAAAAATTTAAGTATATTTAAGATACCTAGGTTATTATATTGTCATATTTTAATAATAATTTAAGGAGGTGGAGGAAGAAATAAAACAAAACGCTCAGTTAGGGATGTTACATATTCTTTGGATAACTTCTTTTGGTTTGCACGAAAGAGATTATTAGGTTAGATTTATGATAAAAATAAGTCTTATAGTATGGTATTATTGAAGTAAGTAATTTATTTGGGTAGGTATTTTCTAAACCAATTTGTTTTGGAAGTGTTTATAGGAGAGGAGAGAGGGTGGCCTTTTATAAGTGAGGTGAGTGACACACTTGTAATTTTTGAAAATAAAAAGGCGCAACCATGTTTTTCACATGAAAAAAGACTTCAAAATAGACCATTATTGATACTATAAGATATAAGGTCTAAATATTTATAAAAAATGTGTGTTGGATAAGTTTTGGGTCATTTTTAACCCTTATGTCTTTAGTTTAACCCCCCAATAAACCCATTTTTACCTTAGTTACGGTAATTACTTTTTACTATTTTTACTACCCATTATGGTAAAAAATTAATTTAAACTTATTATATAATATAAATTATGTTGATTCAAAATATGGAATATTTTTTTATAAATTTAATTCATATAAGTGACAAAATTTAATTTAAAATTAATCCCACAATTGCAATGAGAAAGCAAATTTCCAAAGAGAAAATGTTCAAAAGTTTAAATTATTTTTATATCAAAATTCAATATTAAATTGATTCAAATGGCCTAAATTGGATTAGTAGATATATAATTTAACTAATATTAATTTTAAAACCATATTAAAATAATTTTTATGTTTTTAAATGTTTTAAAATAAATGACAATTCAAAATAAAAACCAGTATTTTTCACTATCAATCAAAAAAATTATATTTTCAAAAAATTATCAAAAAATAACTCTAAGATAATTTTGAAAATATGATTTCAAAATTAAAGTTTATTTTTTTAAATAATTTTTCTAAAATTTTAAAAAATTAATTTTAAAAATATGTGTGTAAAAGGTGACAAAACTGTTTTTTATAAAAATATAGTTTTAAGCGTAATATTAGATTTATTCTTATCTATTGTCTGGAAAACACATAAGATGAATGTTAAAAATTTGATTTCATATATAATATATAAATTTCATTAAAATAATTCACAATTTTTTTAATTTATTAATGTAAAACCCACTTGTGAACATATAAATTGTTTTTTCAGAAAGATATTTCCTTTATTTTCAAATGGTTCTTATTTTCATTTCTAATTAATTGGTCACAAAATAATTTATTTTATATACATGTGTAACGAATATATTTTCATAATTTAGTTAATATTATTCATACCCACCACTCCAATGGCTATATGATAACTTTCATATTAAATAAAAATATTTTAATAGTATGTCATGTTTTGTTTAAATTCGATATTGTGTGTAATGAAAGATACACTCGATGTTTCTTATAACCCAAAATGTTGAAAATATTAAATTTATTTTAAAAAATATTTCAAAAAAACTCAAGGTGTTACAATAATGGATCTTCTCTCCTTACCATCAACCTTAATATTTCTTTTATCAACAAATATCACCTATTAAGCCCTTTAAATAGGCGTAAATCCCACTATAGATAAATCTATAACTTTAAGGCCAAGAGAAAACAAATAAGGAAGCATTATGTTTTTATGTCCATGAAAATTATTTCCATTAAAGATAAGAACACCTCTACCATTCACTGAGTTTATATTATCCTTCTTACACTACATGAGGATTTAATAGAGGGAACCTATGAATTTGATACCAATTAAGAATGATCTAGGAAGGGTTTCACCAATGAGAGTGGGGGGATGTATCAATGGTGATTTAAAATATTTTACAATCTATTATTCTAAAAATAAACCTCTATGATCATTTAGGATCTAATTCTCTCAAAATAAAACACTTAACCTTACATGATGAAAATAGAAAATAAGGAACATAAGGCCCATGCAAATTTTATAAAGGTTTAGACTCAATGTGAAAGAATAATCATTGTTGTAGTTAGTTGTTATTATAGTCCAAAAATTTTACACTATAATAATAAAACCAAATAATAATGGATATAGAGGCATCATACTTCACTTACAGTATATAAAATAGTATCCTAATGGTTATAATATTTTATAATGAATACCACTAGTTACAATGAAAAACAAGCAACACCAGTTGGGAAAGATATCCATCAAGTATATGTTACTCTGATAATAGATAAAAATATTCCACTTCAAGGATTCAGATATATTCAAAGAATATAGTAATCACCTTGTCAAGACACACTGAAAGGTATAATCAGGATCAATTCGATCATCGAGATGGGGATGAGGTGAATCAATGTTTTTCTCCTTTTATTTTTTCTTACTTAAGAAACAATCTTCATCTACGGTTAGTGAGAAAAGAATATACTGGAAAATAAAAAAAAATCACACCCATAGGGATACAGGTATTTACAAGGTTTACTACAAAATAAGAGTATTTAGTCCTTAAAATTATTTGGAAGTAATCCAAAACCACACAAACTACTAGAAAATAATCCTTTTGGTGGTTACAGTAAACATGGAATATCCATCACTTGCTTAACGCTATAGTCCTTTGATAATGAATGTGATCCTCACATAGATAATATGTTATAATAATGTTTTATAATAATAGTAAGAAGCTTAACCAACATGCTTTAATGTTTTCACTGTGCTACTTCATCTTTCTTCACACTTTCCTTAATACAAGTTATTCTTCCTTCATTTTACTTTCTTGAACAACATCGAGCAACATGTTCTTTAAAAACTTATCTGTCTAAAACCATCTGTTCAGTGTCGATGTCCAGTATACTCAGTATGATACATTAGTTTTATAATATCTATTTGATACCTCATCTGACTAATACCATATAATAAAAAACCCTATCTGGTACCACTTTAACTGATATCAATTGAATCCATATTATTTTGATACCAAAAGATAAATCAAATCTATCTAGTACCACTTAATCCAATGCAACTATGTTTGATGCCTTGATAACCAATTTATATCATTATATTATGTAGAAACCTTATTCACCCAACAATAATAATTCAAACCACTTCACTCAATGCATCTTCACCCCTTTATATAGGCATAATTCCTCTAAGAAATAAGGGTGCCATGCGAAATTTAAATTCAAACATTCCACTTAAAAATTTATTTGTTTGAACTCATTCAAACTTCCTAAAATATATGAACTTTCCTTAAGACCTAGTTTTAACTAATTTCTTCAAACCTTACTCGAATCTTTTCTTGAATAATAATTTTCCTTTATCATTATTGAAATGTTGAAAATCAAGCTATGCATTGTCATGTTTAATGATTTTACAAAACTTCATAAATTTAATCATGTTATGATTGATACAACTTCATAAGAACATCTCTATTTAATAACCTAGGTAGGAATATATCTACCCATTGGACTCTTTCTGATAGACTTCACAAACTTTAACTGAAAAAATTTCATTACAACTCTTCCATCTGGTGAAGCTACATCTATTATTCCTTCACAACTTCATAGGAACATCTCATAGATCTTTTATAAGGATCTTAATTCACCCGATAGCTTGATTCATAACCTTTCTACCATTGACTTCAATTATTAACCTTCTCTAGATAAACATCCCAAAAAGGTTCATCCAATGGAATCCATCCAATGCCATTTCCCAAATTCCTATATTCAATACTTCTTACATCGTCCACTCACCATAATTTCTTTAAACATAATCTAATCATCAGTCTTCATAAATGTATATTCTCTAACTCGTTGTACTATCGCAACTCTATATCTTCATAAACTTTGAAACTTGAATCATGAAACTTTATTACTTCATGTATTGAAATTTTCACACACACCTTTTTCTGATAACTTTAGTCCAATAGACTCACATTTGTAAAAAAATTACCTTTTTCACTAAGTCAGAAATAATAATGAAAATATTCATGATGTTTGATGCATTTATTAACATAAAATCATCACCTAATTTCCTTTACCAAACATCTCCATCCAATAGAATGATGAACATAATCGAATAAAAATTTAAATCCATACTTTGTTTGATTTCATTAATCCATTGGACTCTATTAGTTATACTCAGTTTGTTGGACACTCCGCATGTTCATCTTTGTAAGGAATGATCAATAATGTTAAGTGATTTATAATAGACAATAAATTACCACACAAAAGAAAACATTATTTCATCACATCCAGCTACTTATTAACACCTCAAAACCTCTTGGTCTTAATAATCCCCCTTTGGATTTTATTTTCAACCAAGGAACATAAATCACTGAAACTTTATAACATAAAAGATGGATCACTTATCCAACAATTCTAAGACTATGTGAGCAGACTTGGTGCAGGAAACAATAATCCTTGAAGAACAATACCATTATGTCCATGAATTAGTGATTTAAGAAACATTTCCAACTTCTTAAACTTACTTTTAAATATTCTTCCACTCCCACAAATTCATAATAGAAACCTATAAGTAACTTTTCCTATAAACACTTCAAAAAACTATTAAAACTATTCATATGATGAAATCATAGCTTACCCCTATTAAAAACTCCCCCTAAATATATTTTCTTCCTTAAAAAGGTAATTAAAAGACCAATGGATAGATTTATGTTGCATATTTTCTCCCATTTTGATAACACTATCCAAAGATGAGATGAGAGATGGGATAAATTTTACATATCTTAGCATTTAATAGAGTGAGTCTATACACTCATGATCAACCTCATCTTGTGAAATGTTTCCTTTGACAATGGTTTAGTAAAGATATCAGAAAATTGCTCCATTGTAGGAACAAAATATAAATTTAATTCATTTTTCCACATTCTCTTTGATAAAGTGATATTTAATATCAATGTACTTAGAATGAGAATGTTTCATTGGATTATTAGTGATATTTATAACACTTTGATTATCACAACCTAAGATAAGGGGTAACTTCACGTCAACTAAAAAATATTCCAATCGTGTCTTCATCTATACTAATTATGTTATATCTTGAGTGGAAGCTACATATTAATATTCTATAGTGTTGATAGTTACTTAATTTTTTTTCTTTGTATGTCAACTCACACATATTTCTCCCAAGAAAAACTCAACCACATTTGGATATGCTATCATCTACACAACCTGCCCAATTTTCATCCATGTCACCAAACATATCAATATTTACCATACTATCATATTTTATTCTAAATTAAATTATTCCATAGATATATATGAGTATTACTTTTCCAGTAATAAGATGATATTCCTTTGGATCACTTTGATACCTGACACAAAGAGTAACATCATGAACTATATTTATCCTTGAGGATGTTATATATAACAATCTTCTAATTAACTTTCTAAAATCTTTTGGATCAACCTCCTTTACTTTACCATCTTTTACCAATGTAGTTCCCACTGAAATGAGTGTAGAAATAGGCTTTGAATATCCCATATCGAACTTCTTTAGAAGTTTCACTAGTACAAATATGACTTTTAGCGGCCACCAAAAGCCATCGCTAAAGGTCTATAGCGGCCGCCTAGCGTTCGCCAAACGGCGGCCGCTTTTGGTTCGTCGCTGTTGCTATCAGCGACCGCCATTTGGCGGCCGCTGAAGGCCAGTAGGTATGACCAATAGTAGCCGCCTTTTGGCGGCCTCTATAGCTGACCCGAACACAGGCTACAGCGGCAGCCAAATGGCGGCCGCTGTTGGTCATGCCTATAGCAGCCGCCAAATGGCGGCAGCTATAGCTTTTAAAATAAAAAATAAAAAATAAAAAATACTATGAATACCACATAAATATCATCGTCATCTTCCATGCTCCACAACCCTCATCAAATATAACTACATATCAAAATTTAATAATAAAATTAGTACCAAATAAAGCCTATAAACATATAATTGAAACAAATTAATATATTTCAATTCAAACTTACTATAACAGATCGAAAGTATACAATTTTCAAAATATATTCATAATTTAGATTATCATTTTAAAAATATAAAATCGTTAATTCTATGGTTCTAATTACAGTGTTCCCCCTCTGATTTCAGGTCAATCCGATGTCGTACGCTCTGAATTTGACAGTTTGAGGCCCGTTTTGGCCGCTTATGGCACCAGAAGTGCGTTCTCGGTCACCGCGGGCACACAGCACCTCCGATTGGCATGTCATCTACCCGACCACTTCACAATTCACTCACCCATTGTTGTCGTCCGATTTCAGGCCAATCCGACGTCATTCGGCCGGTTTGGACCACCCCACGTGCCTTTCGGAAGCGCGTCCAACACTTAAAAATCGCATATTGAGACATTGCGTGCAAAACGAACTTCCTATAGACATGAAGTATCCTCGTACACGTCAAGAATAATAATTATAGTGTTCCCCTCTGATTTCAGGTCAATCCGATGTCATACGCTCTGAATTTGACAGTTTGAGGCCCGTTTTGGCCGTTTATGATACCAGAAGTGCGTTATCGGTCAGGGTGGGCACATGACACCTCTGATTGGTGTGAAATCTGCCCAAACACTTCAAAATTCACTCACCCATTGTTGTCAGCCGATTTCAGGCCAATCCGGCGTCGTTCGGCCGGTTTGGACCACCCCACGCGCGTTTCGGAAGCGCGCCTAACACTTAAAAAGCGCATATTGAGCCGTTGCGTGCAAAACGCACATTCGATTGACATGAAGTATCCTCTTAAATGTCAAGAATAATAACTATAGTGTTCCCCCTCTGATTTCAGGTCAATCCGATGTTGTATGCTCTGAATTTGACAGTTTGAGGCCCGTTTTGGCCGTTTATGGCACCAGAAATGCGTTCTCGGTCACCACGGGCACACGACACCACTGATTGGTGTTCCGTCTACCCGAACACTTCAAAATTCACTCACCCATTGTTGTCGTCCGATTTCAGGACAATCCGACGTTGTTCGGCCGGTTTGGACCACCCCACGCGCGTTTTGGAAGCGCGCCCAACACTTAAAAAGCACATATTGAGCCGTTGCACGCAAACCGCACGTCCGATTGACGTTTCGTATCCTCTTACACGTCAAGAATAATAATTAAAGTGTTCCCCCTCTGATTTCAGGTCAATACGATGTCGTACGCTCTGAATTTGACAGTTTGAGGCCCGTTTTGGCCGTTTATGGCACTAAAAGTGCGTTCTCAGTCACCGCGGGCACATGAAACCTCCGATTGGCATGCCGTCTACCCGAACACTTCACAATTCACTCACCCATTGTTGTCTTCCGATTTCAGGCCAATCTGACATCGTTTGGCCGGTTTGGACCACCCCATGCGCGTTTCGGAAGCGCGCTCAACACTTAAAAAGTGCATATTGAGCCGTTGCGCGCAAACCGCACGTCCGATTGACTTGAAATCTTCTCGTACACATCAAGAATAATAATTAAAGTGTCCCCCCTATGATTTCAGGTCAATCCGATGTCATACGATCTGAATTTGACAGTTTGAGGTTCGTTTTGGCCGTTTATGGCACCATAAGTGCGTTCTCGGTCACCGTGGGCACACGACACCTCTGATTGGCGTGCCGTCTTCCCGACCAATTCACAATTCACTCACCCATTGTTTTTGTCCAATTTCAGGACAATCTGACGTTGTTTTTCCAGTTTGGACCACCCCACGCGCCTTTCGGAAGCGCGCCCAACACTTAAAAAGCGCAATATTGAGCCGTTGCGCGCAAACCGCACGTCTGATTGATGTTCCGTCTATGCGTAAACATCAAGAATAATAATTAGAATGTTTCACGGTGGTTTCAGGTCAATCTGAGGTCATACGCTATGAATTTGACCGTTTGACGCCCGTTTTGGCCGTTTGTGACACCAGAACTGCGTTCTCGGTCACCGCGGGCACACGACACGTCCGATTGACGTGCCATCTGCTAGAACAATTCGCAATTCACTCACCTATATTTGTCATCTGATTTCAGGCCATTCCGACTTCGTTCGGCCCGTTTGGACCCCCCCACGCGCGTTTACGAAGCGCGCACATCACTTAAAACACGCATATTGAGCCATACCGTGTAAAATGCATGTCTAATTGACGTGCCGTCTACGCGTACACATCACGAATAATAATTAGAATGTTTCAAAGTGGTTTCAGGTCAATCCGATGACATCCTCTATGAATTTGACCGTTTGACGCCCGTTTTGGCCGTTTATGACACCAGAACTGCGTTCTCGGTCACCGCAGGCACACGGCACGTCTGATTGACGTGTCGTCTGCTCAAGCACTTCAAAAATCACTCACCAGTAGTTTTAGTCTGATTTCAGGCCATTCCGACTTCGTTCGGCCTGTTTGGGCCCCCCCACACGCGTTTATGAAGCGCGCGCCTCACTTAAAACACGCATATTGAGCTGTACCGCGCAAACAACACGTTCGATTGACATTCTGTCTATGCGTACATGTCACGAATAATAATTAGAATGTTTCACGGTGGTTTCAGGTCAATCTGAGGTCTTCCTCTATGAATTTGACCATTTGACGCCCGTTTTGGCCGTTTATGACACCAGAACTGCGTTCTCGGTCACTGCGGGCACACGACACGTACGATTGATGTGCCATATGCTCGACCACTTCAAAAATAACTCAACTGTATTTGTCATCTGATTTCAGGCCATTCCGACTTCGTTCGGCCCATTTGGACCCCCCTCATGCGCGTTTATGAAGCGCGCGCATCACTTAAAACACGCATATTGAGCCGTACCGCGCAAAATGCACGTCCGATTGACGTTCTTTCTATGCGTACACGTCAAGAATAATAATTAGAATGTTTCACGGTGGTTTCAGGTCAATATGAGGTCGTCCGCTATGAATTTGACCGTTTGACGCCCGTTTTGGCCGTTTATGACACCAGAACTGCGTTCTCGGTCACCGCGGGCACACGACACGTCCGATTGATATGCCGTCTGCTCGAACACTTCCCAAATCACTCAACCATATTTTTAGTCTGATTTCAGGCCATTCCAACTACGTTCATCCCATTTGGACCGCCCTCACACGTGTTTATGAAGCGCACACATCACTTAAAACACGCATATTGAGCCGTACCGCGCAAACCGCACGTCCAATTGATGTGACGTCTACGCATACATGTCACGAATAATAATTAAAATGTTTCACGGTGGTTTCAGGTCAATCTGAGGTCTTCCACTATGAATTTGACCGTTTGACACCCGTTTTGGCCGTTTATGACACCAGAACTGCGTTCTCAATCACCGTGGGCACACGGCACGTCCGATTGACGTGCCGTCTGCTCGAACACTTCAAAAATCACTCACCCATATTTTTTGCCTGATTTCAGGCCATTACGACTTCGTTCGGCCCGTTTGGACCCCCCTCACACGCGTTTATGAAGCGCGCGCATCACTTAAAACACGCATATTGAGCCGTACCGCGCAAACCGCACGTCCGATTGATGTACCGTCTACGCGTACACATCACGAATAATAATTAGAATGTTTCACGGTAGTTTCAGGTCAATCTGAGGTCGTCCTCTATGAATTTGACCGTTTGACGCCCGTTTTGGCCGTTTATGACACCAGAACTGCGTTCTCGGTCACCGCTGGCACACGACACGTCCGATTGACGTGCCGTCTGCTCGACCAATTCAAAAATCACTCACCCGTATTTTTCTTCTGATTTCAAGACATTATGACCTTGTTCGGCCTGTTTGGACCCCCCTCACGCGCGTTTATGAAGTGCGCGCATCACTTAAAACACGCATATTGAGCCGTACCGCGCAAACCGCACGTCCGATTGACGTGCCGTCTACGCGTACACGTCACGAATAATTATTAGAATGTTTCATGGTGGTTTCAGGTCAATATGAGGTCGTCCTCTTTGAATTTGACCATTTTATAGAGGAAGATATACTTCTTCTTTTGAGATATTTGTAAGTCAAGAAAGTATTTCCTTTCTCCTAGAATAAACATATCAAATAAATTCTTCATCTCATCAACAAACTTTTCACATATTTCTTCATTATTCCTTGTAAATATGATATCATCAACATAAACATTCACAATTAGGGAATCCTCTTGATTTTACTTTATTTAGATGTTGATATCAACTATTACTTTCTTGAAATTCAACTTTATTAAGTAAGTATCCAATTTAGAACACCAAGCTCTTAGAGCTTGCTTCAACCCATATAAATCCTTATTCAAATTTCACACATAACTTTCATCTTGACCAAGATTGAAGCCACACTGTTGTTTAATATAAACTTATTCATCAAGTTCTCCATTAAGAAAACATGACTTGACATCCATATGAAATATATTATATCTTAATTGTGAAACAATAGTAATAAGTATTTTTATAGTTTTAAGACTTGATACCAGGGAAAATGTCTCATCAAAATAAATAACCTCAATCCGTGATTATCCTTTACAAACTAGTTACGCCTTGTTTCTTATCACTTTAACATATTTATTCATCTTTTTTTTGTAAAACCCATTTTGTTCCAATCAATTTTCTTATTTTATGGTTTGTTTATGAGTTCCCATGTATTATTCTTATCAATATGATCTATATCTTTATTCATGGAATCAATTCATTGTTGATTCTCCAAAGCTTCTTCAACATCTCTTGGTTCAACCTGTGAATACAAGGAAGTATGTGAAACTAACCTCGACGTTCTTATAGTTTGAACCTATTTCCCTTGATCTCTAATGATGTTTTGGACTTCCACCTATTTTTCATCATAGGATTATATGGATGATATTTTCACTCCTCACTTAAAATATCTAAGTCAAAATATTTATCTTGAACAACTTCAACATCTTTACTTAGGTTAAATTTTTTTTATGTTGTTCAAAAGTAACAAATTCATCTTCATTTTCTCTTATATCTACAGCTGACTGTGAAAACTTTCTATTAGAATGTTCTAAAACTTTCACATTTTCATAGTCAAAAATATTTATTGTTTCTTTATTAAAGAAACTATATACTCTACCATTATGAGGGTATCCAAGAAAGATTCTATAAACACCTCTTTGATCAAACTTCCCAAGATTTTCACCTTTGACTTTGATAACATAGGGATTTCCAAACACCTTTAGGTATTTCAAACTCTGGGTTTCTTTGTAATAAATCTTGTAATGAGTCATATCATAGTTTATCCAATATAAATAGAAATTATGAATGTTAAAAACTTCTCTAATAGTTTTCCTCCAAAAGTATTGTGAAGTATCATGTTCAATCAATACAATTCGTGTTATCTAAACTAAACTTATATTTATTATTTTATCAAAAATATTCTATTATAGTGTGTAAAATGTACTAAATTTATGATGAATTCCATGATTTAAAGATAATCTCTAAACTTACCATTTATGTATTTGATTCCATTATTAGTTCAAATCATCTTTACAGAATAACCACATTTCTTTTCAACACTTATTCTGAAACTATTAAACATTTTGAGAGCCTCTGACTTATGTTTCAAAAACATAATACATGTAATGTGAGAAAAATCATCAATAAAGGAAATAAAGTACTTATATATTTTTGTTTATTTCTTTCTCATGGACCCACATATATTTTAATTTATAAGCTCTAATGGATGAGTTGAATGTATCTCAACTTTCTTATGTACTAAGTTTGTAATCTTCCCCTTTTGGAATATAGAATAACACCAATATCTTATCCTTATAATTTCAAGAATATCTCAAATAATTTCTATCCTTTTCATATTTCTCATATTCATTTGAAATATAAGTCCCAACCTCTTATTCCATAACTAAGTTTCTTTTATCATGCTCAGATAACATTAACTTTTCACATTACCAACTTGAAACAAGTTTTCCTTAATTTTTTACCACTTGTAAAAACTTTCCCATCTTCAATAATTTTAACAAAAAAGTCACCTCTTTTGAAAAAACTTTATTTACTTCATTATAAAGCTATGAAACACTCAACAAGTTGTGTTTTATTCCATCAACAAATAAATAAATTTTGAATTTTGAATTTTATTTTCCAATGAGAGCTGATCCAACACCTTTGATTGTAAGGGATTTATCATTTCCAAACATCACTATCCCTTATTTGTAATCTTTCAAATTTTTCAAAAACTCCAAATCTCTATTAATATGTGGGGAACACCCACTATCCAATATCCAGGTTCATTCTCCCTTTATAACTTTAAGACTAGTTTAAATAACCATGGCCTTCTATTTTCCCTTTCCTTCATTTCCATGTGGATTTTGATATTTTTATATAGAATTTGTTGTGATAGTAACATAATAAGACATCATTTAACAAGATTTATATGCTGGTCAAATCTTTCAAAAATAGTTTTCATAGTTTTAAATCTATTTTTAGTTTTCAAACTAGATTTTTTAGGTTTCCTTATTTGAGTGGGACGAATTCCCCTCAAGATCTACCTCCAGTTCCTCCTAGATTAATTATAGTGTTGATGATTAAACCAACACATTTTCATCATATTCCAAAAGACTCCAAAATACCAATATTAACCATATAAATCATATTTTCCTCTGTAACTTACAAGCTATCCAGAATTGTGTACCTTGTTTCCATCATATTTCTTACCATCCACCTCGGAACTTTGTTGTGAACCAAAGTTTTGGTAGCCTCACATAATATTATTCTTTAGTTGATTTTTCTTCTCAGACTTAAAAATATATCTAGTAGTAGTGGATTTTGATTCAGATTGAAACCTTATATATTTCAATATTTTCAACTTTGGTTATTTTGGATACATATATGGTCTTCTTAACTTTCTTTTTATTATGATAATCTTTAACCATGTTTTTAACCTTTGAGGATGGATTTTGTTTATCCTTATAAGGTTTAAATTTATTAAAACATTCTCCAACTTTTAAAACTCAATTTTGGAAGTTTAATATTCCTTAATCATCTTCAATTAGTTTTTACTGAACAAGATCTAATTATTTATATTTCACCATTATATTTTCTTCAAGATTGATATTGATTTTTTTATCTTTATCAAGTAACTTCTTTATATCATAAATATCTTTTATTAACTTGTATTTTTCTGTAAGAAATGATTCTTGATTGTTTTCTAAAAGATCTTCTTTCTTAAGATTCTTATAATTTCCTTTTGTAATAAATATTTTTTCAGTAGAATCATCATTAGAGATTCTAGATTCCTCTTCACTATTCACTATCTTCCTCAAAATTAGATAAAAAGTTTCACTTTTTTTGTATTTAGACAACTTCTTATCCTTTCCCTTTGTATATGACTTTGATTTTCCACCTTCTTTTGTAGAGATCTTCTTGACGTTCCATATTCTTCATCTCTATCTTTATGTTCTTTTAATATTTTATAATTTATAGTAAAGTGTATAATGTCTCAACATACAAAAAACTTCAACAATAAATTTTCTTTATAATTATATATTCCTCTTTTCACCTTTCTAGAAAAAAATACATGAATTCATAATTTTTTTTACTAACCTCATATTCAATTTCAGAGTCACCTACTTCTTCCTTAGGAACTTTATCATACTTTCCTTACTCCCTAGATTTGAAAGAGATTTCTTAATTAACCTTTTATTTATTATTGAAAACCTTTTCTCTTATAATTTCATAAGTGATGAGAATACTATAAAGATAATTTGAAGATAGATTTTTAGGATCTCTATATTCTAAAGATGATACCTTGACATAAAATTTATCCATAAGAATTCTTAAAATCTCTTCAAAAATAGCTGAATATTACAAATTCTTATTGAAACATCTTATGGTGCTTACAATGTCATTAAATCTTGTAAAGAATTCACCAAAAAATTATTCTTCACCCATTTAAATATCTTCATACTTCAATCTCAAAATCTACAACTTTTCTTTCTTTACTTTCATATTTCCTTCATAAATGTTCTTCATCTTTCCCTAGATTCCTTTAGTTATTTCAATACCTATAACCCTCAAAAATTAAATTTTATAGAGCGAGGAAAGTATAGAATTTATGGTTTTCCCACCATTCCCCAAATTCTTCTTATCTGTAGCTGTTAAGGGATAAACCTTAGTGGGAGGAGGGAAACCATCTGTGGTAGCTTCAAGAAATTTATAACAAATGAATATAAATAAGCTAATATTATATAATTATAGATATGATAGTTCTTTCCATCTAGGAAAAAATACCCTTACTATTGACACAATTATAAACATTCGTGGCCTCCTTCCTTTTCTTCAAAGTTAACCAAAGAGTCAACAAAGGAAACCTTCACTCTGATACTAATTGAAAGGTCCAATAAATATCAATGTGATTACTAAGAGGGGAAGAGGGTTAATCAGTAATATTTTCTTTTTATCTTTTCTTACTTAAGAAACAATCTTAGCCTCTAGTTAGTGAGAAAAGAATCTACTGAAAAACAAAAAATAATCACACCCACATGAACACAGGTATTTAAAAGATTCACTACTCAATAAGAGTAGTTTGTCCTTTACATGGTTTAGAAATAATCTAAAACTACAAAAATAACTATGAAACAATAAATTTGGTGGTTACATCAAGTAGGGAATATCCATAACTTTCATAGAAATACAATCATTTGATAGTGAATGTGCCCCTCACACAAATAATATGCTATAATAATGTTTTGTAATAATAGTAAGAACCTTTACCAACATGATTTAATATTATCACCATGATTTAATATTATTAAAACTTTCCTTAATATAATTTCTTCTCTATTTACTTCACTTTCTTGTACAACAATAAGCAATATCATCATTACAAACTTCTCTGTTTGAACCTGTCTGTTTGGATTCTCTATCTAGTATACTTAGTCTAATATGTCAGTCTGATTCTCTCTATTAGATGCCTCATATAACTAATACCAACTGATAGAAAAAAATTTCTAGTACCAATTTGAATAATATCAACCAAATACCTGTTCTTACGATACTAAATGATAAATAAACTATGTCTGGTACCACTTCATCTGATGCTACTGTGTTTGATACTAAAACAACCAATCTCTCATAAAATCTTCCATAAACACATTAAAACTTTATCAATTCACCCAAAATAAATAATTAAAACTACTTCACTTAACACATCTTCACTTATTTATATAGCAAGCATTCCTATGAGAATAAGGCCGATGCACAAACTTCAATTTCAAACATCCCAACCAAAAATTTATTTGTTTGAACACATTCAAACTTGATAAAATATAAGAAATTTTCTTAAGAAACTGATTCAACCAATTTCTTCAAACCTCACTTTAATCTCATCTTGAATCATGATTTTACTTTGTGATTATCGAAACATTGAACATCCAGCTCAGTGTCATCACATTTAATTACTTTACAAAAACTTCATAAAGTTCCTCAAGATTTAAATAATATAAATTCATAAGAAAATCTCTATTTAGTGGCCATAGTAGGAATGTCTTAATATAGTGGACTCTATCCAATAGAATTCATAAACTTAACCTGAAAAAATTTCATTACAACTCATATGTCTAGTGAAGCTCCATATGTTGTCCCTTCACAACTTAGCAAGAACATTTCAAAAATATTTTACAAGACTCTTACTTTTTCTGATGTATTTCTTCAAAAACTTGTGACCATTTCATTCGATTGAAAACCTCAGTTTGATGAACTTTTCAAAAGGTTCATCTGATGGAATCCATCTGATTAAATTACCTAGAGTCCTTTGTTTGATACTTCTTGCATTATTTACTCATCATAACTTCTTTAAACTTCCTATGATTAGAATACTTCACAAATTTCTATCCTCTAACTCCTTGTACCATTACAACTCCATATATTTATAAACTTAAAACTTTAAATCATGTAAATTTATTACTTCATGTCTTGAACTTTTCACAACTACACATTTTTCCAATAACATCAATATGGTATACTCACATTTTTTCAAATTCAACCTTTTGTACAAACTCAATAAAAATAATGAAACTCTTTATGATGTTTGATACATCAAGGAGTAACAAAGAATCACCTAATTTATTTTACTGAACATCTCTATCCTATAGAATTATAAACATAATTGAATAAACATTTAGAGCCACACTTTGTCTGATTACATTGATCCATTGGGCTCTGTCTGTTAGACTCGATCCATTGAATATTCCATCCATTCACCTTTATAAGGAATTCTTAATAATGTTAAGTTATTTATGATATAAAAAAAAGACAACATAAAATAAAAACTTATTTCATCATAACTAGATTCTTCTTAACACCTCTAAACCTCTTGTCCTCAACAAACATGACTATGTATGATACCAAATGAAGGAAGATACAAGTTCTAGTTGGTTTTTACTCACCGCATGCAAATCCTTAAAGGTACACTCCTCTCGATCACTGATTGCTCAGTATTAACACATTTTCTCAAATATCTTTAGTACACTGACTTTAGTTTCAGATTCTCCTCATCCTCCTTAGAGAGTCTCTCTTGACTTTCTATCCTCCTTATTTACCAGTCTCAAAATCTTCTCTTTCTTTGATACACCTTTTTTCATCAGCCACAACATTTAATTTTCAATTAATTTTTAATAGACCAGAAATGAAAAACTATAATATATATTTAGACTTCCAATAGATATCACAATGATCATATAACCATTTACATCACCCATGATATTTTGATTAAATCTCACCAAAACATTCACATGGACCAGTCACCCATTCCTTTTAAAGTGAAATTCCACAGTTTCCCTTTACTTTTAAATGGTTGGAAAGTATTCAAAACAAAACTTCTTCAAACAACACCTAAAAATACTCAATAAAAAAGTTGTATAATTTATGTAAATTCAAGAAGATAAATATCTCATTAAACTTAGCATAAATCCCACTTCAATATTGCATGAATAAAATTCAATATCCATTCAGTCGTGGAAAGATAGTTTTCATTTTTTTTCTCAAACTTGATTCTTAAATAATATACACCTTCATAGTATAATGATCATCCTTAAAAAACATAGCTTGAATCACTGCATTATTTTCATGTGATTATTAAACTTATGATCATCATAATATCATAACATTTACATTTTGAAAACAACTTCTGGATTCTCTCCCCAAATAGACTCAGATTAACTTAAATTATCTCTCACTCAATTTTTTTCATGGGTGATCTTGTTCTTCATCATGTGATAATAATATATTACTCATACAACTTTAATCATAATTCATTTATAAATTTATAATCACTAAATATTAGTTTGGGCATCGACTGATTTGAATTTTTCTTGAAACCCTTTGTTACAAATTTTCTCAGATTTTCAAAAAATAATATATCTTATAAGAACTAGATATATTATGAGAAATAAATATCATAAACACATAATATATATATTACACATTGTTTAAGTATCATAAATAGACTCTATATACTGTGATATGACAAGTATCTTATGTGAGTATCATAAGATACTTTTCTTTGTTTCAATTTCAACTTTCTTCGGAAAAACATCCTATACAACTCAATATCTTATAAAAACTAAAATATCATATAAGTATCAGTATATTATAAGTCTCTGGTATCTTATGAAATGAGAAACTTATCTCACATGTTGGTACACCATCTTATAAAAACACAAATATCATATGAAAAGGCCATAATATCTTCTAAAAACTTAGATGTCTTTTGAAAAAACCAAGTATCTTATGAAAAGAAAAATGTTTTATAAAATTATCATAAGATATTATACTTATCCATTTTTTCATCCAAGATTCTAGAATTAAGAAAATAATCTCTTAACTTACTCAAAACACATCATCCATTTCAAAAACACTAGTAATGATTTCAAAAACACTTCAATAACTCTCTTGATAATAAATATATCATTCGACACTCCTTTAACAAATAAATAATTTCATATAATTATTCAATATACTATTAATTTATTTATAAATAAAATTTTCGATAAATCACTATGGATATTGACTTAATTAGAGAGTTCCATTACCATAAAAGGTCCCAAGATGTCTACTTACATTAACTTAAAAGGGATAAATATTTTATAGATTCATTCTTTAATTCCATATCACTAGTGACACACCCAACATATCCTACCTCGATGCGAGCATATATCATCATGGTTTTTATTAATAAATATAATTACATAACTCATGATATGCATTAATAATAATCTCAATTGTAAGGACCAATACACACATCCATAGATTGGAATATCCAATGAAACATAAAACATGTGAAATTCCTATGGGTGTTTCTATTATCATAACCTACCCTCTTAGAGATTACCAATTGTGAACGTCATGAGAATAAGTCATAATTTATTGTGAGCCCCCACTCTTAATAGCATAAATTATCTGGGTTTTATAATATAGATGTCATATGGACATAGAACATATATTTTAGAATATTATAATAACAATTCAAGGTTCTCATCATAGCGAGGAACTACTATAACTTTTTGATGTGATCGATACTCTACCATGCCTAAGGCATAGACAACATCAAACTTGGTACATAACATGCTATACATGAAAAATCCTATCAATAATGCATAAGAAATCCTACTCATCCTCTCTATACTCTTATGTATGAGGACACATTATCTCAGAAATATATATATACCATACAGAACTAACAAAAATACCCTCTTGGATTGTTCCATACAGAATCACTTCAATACCTTGTTAATGTATATACCCAGACTTAGTCCAAGTATCCTCTTAGATTTATCATGATGGATATTGATCCCTAGAATTTAGGTTGCTTCACCTAAGTATTTCATGGATATGATCTTTTTAAAACACATCTTAACTGATTATAAGGATGATATATTATTTCCAATTAGTAATATATCATCAACATACACTACTAGGAAAATAACTGCACTCCTACTAAACTGTTTTAAGACACAAGGGCCACATTCATGCATTATGAAACCAAATTTTCTTATAAATTCATCAGAATAAATGTTACATGATTTAAATGATTTATTCTACCTATAAATGGATCTTTTAAACATTTATAATTTATTAACATCCTTTGGATTCACAAATCCTTTTGGATGTGTCATATAGGCATCTTCCCTAAGGTTCCCATTAAGGAAGGATATTTTTTTTATCTATTTACAAATCTTATAATCATAGTAATATGTTATTAAAAACATAATTTTGATGGATTTTATCGTAGAAACTAGTAAAAAGGGATCACCGTAGTTCATTCCTTGACATTTCTTAAACCCTTTATCCACTAACCATGATTTATAGGTACTAAATTTACCTTTTATGTCAAATTTATTCTTGAATACCCATTTCCACCCATTAGGCTTTACATAAACTAGAGGATCCACCAAA
The DNA here is from genome assembly GCA_963277665.1 of Viscum album. Lineage (NCBI taxonomy): Eukaryota > Viridiplantae > Streptophyta > Magnoliopsida > Santalales > Viscaceae > Viscum > Viscum album. The sequence continues at coordinate 1,282,634,093 of OY728151.1, forward strand.
ATCCATACTTGGTTATGATATATAGAATCCATCTCAAAATTCATAGCTTCTTTCCATTTTGAAAATTTTTAGTTTCTTACCACCTCCATGAAGAACAAAGGATCATTGTTATCAACTAATAATGAATCAACATACTTAGTGACTAGAAAATCACATCTATCCAGTTTTCTAACCTATATAGTTCTCCTACACAATACTAGTTCCTCTGGAATATTATCTTTTATGGTTCCTTATGGAATCTATTCCTCTATCAAATATGGTGTATCTTGTGCCTTGAATTCATCAAAGTCAATATTTCTCCCACTATATCTTTTAGATATGTTTTTCCACTTAAGGAATATGGATTATCTTTCCACTATTACCTTCTCATCCAAGGGGTCATATAGATAATATCTCCCTATTTCCTTATGGTATCCTATAAAGATATACTTTATGCCCTAAGATGTTAGTTTGTTGTTATAGAAGACTTAACAAATCCTCTAAAATCCCACACACATAAATTCAATAGAAAAAACTTCTTCCCATACATTAACTCATTTGGAATTCCATTTTATTCTTTAGTTGGCACCTACTTTAGTGTGTACATCATATTCTATAATGTATATCCCCAAAATGATGATGGAAGATCTGCATGACACATCATTAACCTCTCCATTTCCTACAATGTGTGGTTCCTTATTTTATGATAATCATTCCAATGTGGTGTATAAATAAGTGTGAGTTTAGATAGTATCTTAAACTCCCTTAGATAGTAAATAAACTCTTGGTTAAGATATTACCCCACCTAAATCTGATCAAAGTTTATTTATATTCTTACCAATCTTATTTTCTACTTCATTCTTGAACTCCTGAAACTTCTCAAAGGATTAAAACATATACCTTATTAAGTAGGCATATCAACATCCACTCAATTCATCAATAAATTTTTTTAAATATTAGTATCCACCTATAGCTTCAACTAGAAAAGGTATTCACACATTTATGTGTACCAATTTAAGAAGATATGGGGACCTTTCACCCTATCCATCAAATGGTAGTTTGGTTATCTTACCTTGTAAACTAGCATGACACATACCGAGTGATTTTAGTTCAAAATAATCTAAATATCCATCTTGATATATCGTTTTCAAGAAATTCTCATTTACATGACCAAGTTGGTGATACCTTAAATAGGTGTGATATGAGTTATGTGAACTTGATTCGTTATCAATTTACAACACTTGGTTTTTGTATTATAGAATGTAAAGACCATTATTAAGGAATTCCATACCATAAAAAGGATATATTTGTAAAAGTAGAAGTTTTTATTCTATAACTTGAATAAAAAGTCATACATGTCTAAACTGGTAACACTAGTCACATAATAACAATTCTTGAAAACTATAATAATTCATATTGATAAAGTAAGGTGGTAATATCCTATAGTCATGGAAACTAGTATTTATCCATTGGTATCTTGAAGATCCACTACATCTCTACCAATCTTCCTAAATTTACTTGGATATTGTATTATGATACAAATGTGAGCATCACAAACTGTATCCAATACACAACTTTTAGAAATTCAAAGGCTACATTTGATAAAAAATGCACCTGAATCTTCTTCATACTTATTCACTAAGGTGTTTTTATTCTCCTAGTGGCCCTTTTCACCACATGAAAAACATTTTATATCTTATTACTTAGATCACTATTATATATTCATCTTATTGTTCAGGAGATGTGTAGAAGCCTTAAAATTGAAACTGGTCTTAGGGTACTTTCCCTTTCCCTTCCTCTCATTCACCATAAAGGCTCCAGTTTTTTCATACCACATGTCCTTATCTACTTGACGAATCATGGCGTGAAGTTTCAGGTGATTATTCTTAATATTTTTTATATTATAATTCAAAATAAAACTAGAGAATCTATGAAGTAGTGAGGAAATCATGAGGATTGTGTGCAACTCATCAGGTAGATTGAAAACCAAGATGTCCAAATGCTTAATATAGCCAATCATATTGACTACATGTGGTATAACTAGCACTCTTTTTCTAATATTTCATGTGAAAAGTACCTTGTAGATCTCATACTGATTCAGTATAGATTTATCCTAATAAATATCCCAAAGGTTCACTACTACAAAACAAGCCTTTAACAGTGCTAAAATTGGCCATTATTAGTGAAAAAAAAGAACTGACTACCGAAGCATGATTAAAATCCCTAGTATTTTATCACTGCTAGAAAAGTGATGATAAAGGACAATTTTACCAGTGATTTTATTTAGTGTTGATAAATATGTCCTTTATCATTATTACTAAAAGTGATGATAAAGGGGGTCCTTTATCAGTGCTAAAAAAATCATTGATAAATGGAACCTTCATTAGTGCTAAAACAACACTGATAAAGGGACCCTTTATCGGTGATTTTTAGCAGTGATAAAGGGGATATACTGTAGTGTGCTGTTAAATTTATAGTACACTACAATAATAGAAACAACATAAAAAATAGGTAAAAATACAGATTTTAAATGAAATAAAATTTACAACACAAATGTAAAAAAAATTATATTATATACAGTTCAAACATTAGTTTGTAAAATTACATGAGTAAGTACAAATTATCACTGACATTCAAAAATATCAATGTTCCTTTGACTTTTTCCCCTGACCCCCACTCATGATATCGAAAAAAAACCACCCTAGCTTGAGAATAAGAAAGTACCAGTATAAGAAAACAATTATTATGTTATTAATACTATAAATAAATAAATTAAACAAAAAGTGTCAATTTTAAACTAAACTTTGAGTCATACCAGGAACACCGTGTATCAGATTGAGTTACGATTGATTCTTACATGTCACACCATTTTTTGTTCACCTTTAAGAATTAAATCTATGAAAATTAACTAAATAAGTATAAGATAAAAATGATAAGAAAATTAATTAAGTAATATGAGATATAATGATGAGAAAACAATATAATCTTGTTTTCTCAGTTTTGGAGGTGTGATGCATGTTTTAAACTAAAATGACATATATATTGAAAAAATGCACTTAAAGTCATACCAACCAAATAGTGTTTCGGATTGACATGTGGTAAATTTTTATATGTCACAAATGACTTATGAATCATTTTCCTAAATTATCAAAAATGTAACATCCCACCCCATCTCATTGGCTTAAGAGTGCGGAAAATTCTATTTGGCCTTAAGCGACGTTCCCAAGGCACCAAAGGCTGGAAATAAATGCCGAGGGCTTCAAAAATAAATTTGGGAATGATTTTACCTTGAGACAAAACCAACCAAACAAAAAATACACTATCAAAAAACTACATGATGCATGTAAAAAAAACAACCAAACTCATACACTACCAAAAAGGAAACCAAACTATTCCATAACAATCCCACATTCCAAATACAGCCAATACAAATACCAGAGTACCAAGAGGAATATTATAAAACAAGACCCCAAAGAACTAGGACACCATACATAGCTCCACACCAAGCTCCATGCTCCAAGCACCACAACATCACCAAAGCATCATGCCGAACCGCTAGCAAAATGAGATGCTTTACTCTTACCAGTGTCCCGGAACACAACATCTATAAAAGCACCAAAGTCCCAAAGAAGGGGTGAGTAATAATGCTCAGTAGAATTTCCACAAATGAATTCCCTACACATGCCACTATATTAAAACCATTAGCACATTTATAAGCAGTTTATAATAAACATTAAATAGTGCAATAACTTTCAACGATCCAAACACACCCTTACCAAGACACCTTTTCCCAAACCATGAAACCCAAGGGAAATCCAAACAACCATTCCACAATCAATTTCACTATTTCACATTAGAAAAAAAAAATTCCATCTTAAAAATTACACATAATAAGGCAACCAAAACAATAGAGCTTCTGTCCAACCTGTTCACTACATTTCCAACTAGTGGTACTTCCCGCCCACTTATCCTTTGATGGTGGCCCTTCTGTCCACTATCCATCCCATTTTTCTAGTGGTACTTCCCACCCACTTCCACACAATACACACAATTCACAACACTTAATCAAAAAACAATCACAAATCACCAAGGCCACACAAAAGCACATCATCATACCCATCACATGCCAATTCACTTCAATAAATCACCATTTATTGAAAACACCCTTTAACCAATTTCCATGCCCAACCACATTTCAATAAAAAAAAATATTTATTGAAAACAATCTTTCACAAATTTTTTTCATAATCAACCACTAATGATTTTAAAATCAACATTTTAAAATCACACAACAATCCCCTTTTTGCAATAAGAATCCATTTTCCCCAAAATCTTCAAATCACCACCAAGTGGGTTTCCAACAAGATTCACATCATTATCATAATTAATTTCAAGAAAAATAAATTAATTGTACCAAAACCACTAGTTCTAACCAAGTGGAGTTGAGATAGAATCCACCTACCTTTAGGGTTCCGGTGAAATCGACCCACAAGTAACCACACCACAAATCCGACGAACGCACCACTGAAACCTCTCTAGACCCCCTTCCCTATCATCAAAAATTCCTAAAATCATTTCTTTAGGCTAAAAAAACTCTAGATCTAAACACAAAAGGTGTAGATCTAGAAAACCTAGAGAGAGGGAGATGTAGATCTAGAGGAAACCACAAAAAACCACAAGAGGAGACTTACCCGAGAAGAACAACCTTCAATCCACCAAGAAACCCCTTAAATTTGATTCCAAAACATGTGGTAGAGTACCTAAAACCTTTTAGAACCCAAAATACCAAGTGATTCTTGAGTGGTATGAAGTTTGGAATGAAAAGAGGCAACGCCGAGGGAGTTTGGATTTAAAAACCCTATTTTTAAGTGGCTTCATGGTTAGCCCGCATGGTTTGGAACACCGTGCGCTAACCACACGCATGCCACTGCCTTGAGAGAAGTGGTCAATATGGTTGCCTCTCATGGTTTGGAAAACTATGTGCACACAGTGCGAAGCCCAATTTCTCCCCCTGCACGGTTTCTTGGAGAACTCACACGGTTTCCACTAATTGTGCTCAAACCGTGCACCCTTAGAAAAGCCTCCAAGCTTATTCAAAACCCTTCCAAAATCTCCCAACCTATTCTCAACCCATCCTAAGAACTTTAAACATGTAAAAATTCATAAAAAAAGTCCACATACCTCAAACTGGGGGTGCTACATTCTCCCCACCATTGGACTTTCTGTACTTGGAAAGTAGGGAACCATCGCTTTGTTGAAAGAGCTCGGGCCATTGCTCAGTCATCTCTTTCTCCTGCTCCCAAGTCTCCTCTTTAATCTGACCATGATTCCACAAGACACAAAATAAATTGATTCTTTTACCATGAAAGACTTTCTCTTTCCCATCCAAAATTCGTACTAGCACCTGCACCAAAGAAGCATCCGGTTCTAGCTCAACATGATCCCAACGAATCACATGGTCACAATCCGAATGATACTTTTTCAACTGCGACACATGAAACACATTGTGCATTGCACTAAAATGTGTTAGAAAATCCAAACAATAAGCCACCTCTCCAATATGATCAAGTATCTCAAAACATCCAATATACCTCGGAGATAACTTACCCTACTTCCCAAATCGATGATGTCCTAACCTAGGAGAGATTCTAAAAAACACATGATCAACCAACTCGAATGACAACAATCATTGACGATGGTCCTCATACGATTTATGATGACTATGATCCATCTCCATACTCTTCCTGATAAAATTTATTTTCTCCATAGTCTCTTGGAAAAGGATCAGTCCGATCATCGAAGTTTCACCCGTTTCTACTCAATATAGTGGATAAAGACATAGAAACCCATATAATGCCTCAAACGGATCCATATGTATTGAAGCCTAATAACTTTTATTATAGGAGAACTCCACCAATGGTAATTTATTCTCCTATGAACCACCAAAATCCATCACACAATCCCTTAACATATTCTCCAAAGTTTGTATCATCCTCTCGGATTGGCCATCCATCTGTAGATGATACACCGTGCTCATAGTCAACTGTTTCCCAATGGCTTGCTACAAGGATTTCCAAAAATGAGATGTGAACCTCATATCTCAATCTGATACAATCGAAACTGTAATGCCATGCCTCTTTACCACCTCTCAAATATAGATTTTGGACAGATCCTCCACCATATGGGATTCATGAATCAGAATGAAATGGGCTGAATTTGTGAGTTGATCCACAATCACCCATATGACATCGTGCTTCCTAACTGTTCTTGGGAGACCCATCACAAAATCCATTGCTATTTGCTCCTATTTCCACATTGGCATAGTTAAAGACTACAACATGCCTGCTGGTCACTAATCCTCTACCTTGACTTGCTGACAAGTCAAGCATCTCGAGACAAACCCGACCACATCCCTTTTCATACCAGCCCACCAAAATTTCACTTTTAATGACTTGTACATTTTCTAAATTCCAGGATGGATAGCCCACCTGGAATGATGATAATCCCTGAGAAGTTCCTCCTGAAAAGCCACTGGTACCACCATCCGATTACAAAAACACAAGACTAAATTCTCATTCAGTTTCTATATCTTAATAGTCTCCCCACAATTGAGTTTTGAACTCATAGATATACACTCAGAATTAGAAGCCTATGCTTCTTTAACCAAACCATCCAAGTTAGGAATCAACAAAACTGGAAAGAAGACCACTCTGTCACCTCGATCGTCACATTCAAACCACATGTCAGCTATGACTGACATCAAATTCCACCAATCTAATGCCTATTTCACCACCAGAGCATATGATTTCATACTCAATGCATCTGCCACCAAATTTTCCTCACCCGGTGTGTACATTAAGTCGAAATAAAACATCTAGAGATATTACATCCATCTCCTTTTCCTTAAGTTCAAATATCTTTGTGAGAAAAAATGATTTAAGCTCTAATGGTCAGTAAACACTGTAAATTTATCATTGAAGAGATAATGACGCCACATATTTAAAGCATTAACCACTATCGCCAACTCCAAATCATGTGTTGGGAAGTTCTTCTCATACAACCTCAACTACCGTGATCCATATGAAACCACATGACCCCCTGCATGAGAACACACTCCAACCCTGATCCCAATGCGTCTTAGTACACCACGTACCCTTTCCCTAGTTCTAGAAAAACCAAGATTGGTGTTGATGTAAGGTGACCATTTAACTCTTTAAATCATTTCAAATACTGCTCATCCCATTTAAATGAGATATTCTTCCTTGTCAAAGCTGTCATAGGTGAAGCTAATTGTGAGAAATCACGAACAAAACGTCGATAATACCCAGCTAGACCAAGGAATCTCTGTATCTCAAAAACGTTATTTGAAAGTTTCCATGAGATAAACACCTCTATCTTTTCCATATCAAATGAAACACCCCTCTCATAAATAACATGACCAAGGAAATGAACCTCCTATATCCAAAAGTCACACTTTGACAATTTGGAATACAACCGATGAACCCTCAAGATTACCAACACTATCGCCAAGTGCTGCTCATGATCTACCCTTATCCTTGAATACACCAGTATATCATCCGAAAATACCACAAAAAAAATCCATATATCTTTGAAATATCTGATTCATCAATTCCATGAACACTGCTGGTGCATTCGTTAGACCAAAGAGCATAACCACATACTCGTAATAGCCACATCTACTTCTGAAATCTTTTTTCAGGATATCTACCTTCCTCACCCACAATTGATGATATCCTGAACTCAATTCAATCTTAGAGAACCACTGAGACCCCCTCAACTAGTCAAACAAATCATCAATGTGTGGAAGTGTATATCAGTTCTTTATCGTAACCTGATTAAGTTTACGATAATCTGTATAGAGCCACAAGGTTCCATCCACCTTTTTAACAAACAAAACTAGCACTGCCCATGGAGACATGCTAGGCTGAATGAACCCTTTGTTCTCTAACTCTTCCAATTTCACCTTTAATTACCACAATATTAATGGTTCCATTAGGTAAGATGTAAGTGAGATAGGAATGGTACCCAGAAGGAGATCAATTGTAAACTCCACTTCTCTCACAGGTGGAAACCCTAATAATTCTTTAGGAAATACACACATAAACTGATCCACAACTGCTAAAAGAACACTATACTCAACACCTTTCACTAATACCAATGAAAAATCCTCTAACTGATATGAGATCATTCCAAAATCTAGTGCCAACAAATATGTTTCACCCAACTTTTCATTCTTCTCCCCTCTAAAGAGATGTTCAACACCATCCTCCGTCGTAAAACTAATCATTTGTGCATAAAAATCAATTTGGGACTTAAACATTTCTAACCAATCTATTCCTAGGATTATATCATAAGCATCCATCTCAAGCACTGAGAAATACCACATCAATTCAATTCCATCCACAAATAAACAATAGCCTCAACATAAGAAGTCTTGACACTCTCTTTGACCCAGGGGAGTTTGAAGTTTCAAAACAGAAGGCATCATTTCCATGTATAAACCCAACAGATCAATGATGAAAGAAGCAATAAAAGAATACAAAGAACCCATATTAAACAAAGCTTGTATCAACGTTGAATTCAAAAGAACCATACCTCACACTGTGGATGGTCCCGAATGATCATCTATCACCACCCGCTCAGCTCCAAACAACTGCTTACTTGCCATGATTTGCTCTTTATTACCCTAATGAGGAGTCATGGTGTTCCTCAGATCACCATGACTAACTTTACTCTATTGCTGAGGGGTATGTTGCTGCCCTCGTCCCGTCAAGGCATAAGACCCTGCGACCCCTGAGGAGTGTCACAGACACCCAACCTCAGAGCATTCCGATAATACTGCTGAAGATGTCCCATCTACTTACAATTATGACATTCTCAAGGCTGTGTATTACAATCCAACTTGATGTGGCTTATAGAACCATAATAAAAACATCTTGGCTTGCTCTGAGGCTTCAGAGGAAGATTCATTGATCCTATCGTCAGATTCTAATCCATACTCTCACCCTGGAAATAAGTGTCCCTCTTTCACTTAAACCCAACGTTCGAGTTCCCAATTTTTCCCATGGGTACCAACATACTTCCCCCGACTGTAGCCCCCAAAAGACCCCACTCAGCCATCATAGATCGATTCACCATTTATGTGTAATCATCTATACAGATGACCGCTATCTTGGAATAAATTTCTTGGTTCAACCCAACTTCAAAAATTTGTTCCTTAAACGATGTACTACCCACCACCTCGGGTGCAAACCGCACTAATTTCATAAACTTAGTCACATATTCCATTACCTCCATGTTCCCTTACTTAAAACTGAATAAATCCGTTGTATGTTGAATTCTAAACATGTGAGGGCAAACTTTTTTATTAAAAAATTCCTCAAAACCCTCCCATGTCACACCTTGGTCCGTCCCAGCTTGGACCGCCAGCTCCCACCACTAAAGGTAAAGATCTTACAACATGTACATGGTTAACTTCACTTTTAGCTCTTTTGGTGTTCCCAAGAAGTCAAATATACAATTCATTTTGTTCAGCCACAATTCAACCCTTTTTGGCTCTAAATCACCCCTAAAGATGGGTGGATTTTTCCTTTGAAACTAAGCTGCATGATCTACATGATTTGATTTATCCACTTTATTCCCACTTTCCATAGCTTGGAAACCTTGCACTATACTCTGAACTAGCTGCTGGTTCACCTGAGGCTTAGGTGCAACCACATTTTCAGCAACTTCCTCCAGTTGGTCTCTACGATGCCTACCTGGTGCCATTTCTATCAATACAAAAAAAACCATAAGACCCACTCCCTTAACAAGAAAGGTTATACAATTTTCAAATTTAATTACATAACAACTATCACAACTAAGATTTCCACAAGTTCACATTTCCCATGTTGAACTATTATGAAGAAATATACCATGTTTTGAAAATCAACCCATTTTCAAAATACCACGAACTTCCATGTTTCAAACCCTTCCATTTTGAAGCCCAATTCATAATTTTACAAAATCCATACATTCATACCACACCATAAATCATTATACCCCCAATGAAATATGAATCCTAGAAGGAAGTCATTTCTACCATGCATTACATGCTCATCTCATTGGATACACCCACGACAATGAGATATCCAATGCCAATAAGTGTCTCCAAACACTTATGTACCCAACTCCCTGGTAACTTTAAGTTCAACATAAAAGGGTTAGCTACATCCTTTTATGCTATACATTCCAAGTTCTGACAATCCTATGCCTTGCTAGCATCCTGAATCAAGGAATAGACCAAGAAAAAATGTCAACACCAAGACCAAAAATCAACGCCAAAGGACCGAACAACTATTCTTACTTGAAAGCCAAGGACCGAACAAACTGATACCACTTGTAACATCCCACCCCATATCACTGGCTTGAGAGGGTAGAGGAATTATACTTGTCCATAAGTGATGTTACTAAGGTTCTAAAGGCTAGAAATAAATGCCGAGGGATTCAAAAATAAATTGGGGAATGATTTTACCTTGATAAAATACCAACCTACCAAAAAATCCACTATTAACGAACTACATGATGCATGTCAATAAAACAACCAAACTCATATATTACAAAAAAGGAAACCAAACTATTCCATAACAATCCCACATGCCAAATACAACCAAACCAAATACCAGAGTACCAAGCAGAAGACTACACAAAAAGACCCTAAAGAACTAGGACACCATCCATAGCTCCACACCAAGCTCCATGCTCCAAGCACCATAACATCACCAAAGTATCATGCCAAACTGCTATAAAAATGAGATTATTTACTCTTACCTGTGTCTCAGAACAAAATATATGAAAAAGAACCAAAGTGCCAAATTAGGGGCGAGTAATAATACTCAATAGGATTTCACCAAATGACTTCCCTACACATGCCACTATATTAAAACCGTTAGCGCATTTATAAGCAGTTTATAATAAACATTAAATAGTGCAATAAATTTTAACGAGACAAATACACCCTTACCAAGACACCTTTTACCAAACCATGCAACCCAAGGGAAATCCAAACAACCATTCCACAATTAATTTCACCATTTCACATTAGCACAAAAATTCCATCTTGCAAAGCACACATAATAAGGTAACTAAAGTGGTGGAGCTTCTGTCCAACCCGTTCACTACATTTCCAACTAGTGGTACTTCCAACCCACTTATACTTTCATGGTGTCCCTTCCATCCACTATCCATACCATTTTTTCTAGTGGTACTTCCCGACCACTTCCACACAATCCACATAATCCACAACACTGAATCATCCAACAAGCACAAAGCACCGAGGCTATACAAAAGCGCATCATTATACCCATCACATGCCAATTCACTTCAATAAATCACCATTTATTGAAAAAACCCTTTAACCAATTTTCCATGCCCAACCACATTTCAATAAAAAATATATTTATTTAAAACCATCTTTCACAAAAAAAATTTCATAATCAACCACTAACAATTTTAAAATCAACATTTTAAAATCACACAACAATCCCCTTTTTGCAACAAGAACATATTTTCCCCAAAATCCCCAAATCACCACCAAGTGGGTTTACAACAAGATTCACATCATTATCACAATTAATTTCAAGAAAAATAAATTAATTGTAATAAAACCACTAGTTCTAACCAAGTGGAGTCAAGTCATAAGCCACCTACCTTTAGGGTTCTGGCAAAATCGACCCACAAGTAACCACACCACAAATTCGGCGAACACACCACCAAAACCTCTCTAGATACCCTTAAATATCATCAAAAATTCCTAAAATCATCAATTAAGGATAGAAAAACCCTATATATACACACACTATAGGTGTAGATCTAGAAAACCGAGAGAGAGAGAGATGTAGATCTAGAGGAAACCACAAAGAACCACGAGAGGAGACTTACCCGAGAAGAACCACCTTCAATCCACCAAGAAAACCCTTCGATTTGCTTCCAAAATGTGTGGGAGAGAACCTAAAACCTTTGAGAACCCAAAATACCAAGTGAGGCTTGAGTGGGAGGAATTTTGGAATGAAAAGAGGCAACCCCGATGGAGCCTGGAGTTAAAAACCCCATTTTAAGTGGCCGCATGGTTAGCCCACACGGTTTGGAAAACCATGCGCACGCCACTACCTCAAGAGAAGGGGTATTCATGGTTGCCTTTCATGGTTTGGAAAACTGTGCGCAGACCATGTCAAGCTTACTATCTCCCCATGCATGGTTTCCTATAGAACTCGTACGGTTTACACTAACCGTGCTCAAACTGTGCGCCTTTAGAAAAGCCTCCAAACTTATTCAAAACCTTTCCAAACTCTCCCAATATATTCCCAAATCATCCCAAGCACTTTAAAAACATTAAAAGGCATAAAAATTCCACATAACTCAAACCAGGGGTGCTACAAAAACAATCTAAATGCATTTTCACAGTTTTGAGTGTGTCACTTGTATTTTTTACTAAAATGTCATTTTAAAATGAACACACACACTTTAAGTCATACTGGTTACATTGTGTGTCAGTTTGATATGAGTATAATTACTACACATCAAAAATTACTTATTAATCATTGTAATAAATTACCAAGAAAATATGATCATGTTTTCTCAGTTTTTAGTGAGTGACACTTTTTGAACTAAAATGTCAATTTTAAACTGATAACAAACACTTTGAGTCACACCGGGAACATAATGCATCAGATTAAGGTGAAGATGATTCCTACACATAATAAATGAAATATGGATCATTTTAAAAAAGTATAAAAACAATATGAATGTGTTTTATCAGTTTTGAGTATGACATTTGTCTTTTTTTACTAAAATTATTGTCATTTTTAAATAAAAAGACACACATGGAGTCATACTGGTCACACCGTGCATCGGATAAAGGTATGAGTGATTAATAAATGTAAAAAATTACTTATGGATCATTTTTTTAAAGTATAAAAAATCCAAATTCATTTTCTTAGTTTTGATTGTGACACTTCTTTTTTATTAAAATGCCATTTTAAACTAGAAACATGCACTTTGAGTCATATCGGTCACATCATGTGTTGGTTTAACATGATACCAATTAATAAACCTTAAAAATGACTTATGAATAAATTTACTAAATCATAAATACAATTCAAGCATGTTTTCCTGGTTTTCAGTGTGTGATACACTTTTTGAACTAAAATGTCAATTTTAAACTAATAACGAACACTTTGAGTTAAATTGGGCACAATGTGCATCACATTGAGGTGAAAATTATTCCTAAACATAAAAAATGACTTAAGAATCATTTTAATATAGTATAAAAACAATAAAAATTTATTTTATTGGTTTTGAGTATGTCACTTTTGTTTTTTACTAAAATTAATGTCAATTTTAAATGAAAAGACACACTTGAAGTGATATCGGGCACACTGTGCATTGAATTGAGATACGACTAAATCCTACACATCAAAAATGACTTATGGATCATTTTCATAAAGTATAAAAATAATATGAACATGTTTTCTCAATTTTGAGTATGTTAGTTATCCTTTTTACTAAAATTAACGTCAATTTTAAATAAAAAGACACACTTAGAGTCGTACCAGTCACACCATGTGTAGAATTGAGATGTGGATGATTCATACACATCAAAAATGAATCATGGATTATTTTAATAAAGTATAAAAATAATAATAATGCGTTTTGTTGGTTTTAAATATGTCACTTGTCTTTTTTTATTAAAATTTTATTTTAAACTAGAAACACACACTTTGAGTCAAACCGGTAACATTGTGTGTCATTTTAACATGATACCAATTCTTACACATAAAAAATGAATTATGAACTATTTCCCTAAATTATCAAGGAAATACTATAATGTTTTATTATTTTTCAATGCGTGACACACTTTTTGAACTAAAAAGTCAATTTTAAACTGATAACAAACATTTTGAATTATAACGGGAACACTGTGCATTATATTGAGGTGAAAATAATTACTACATGTAAAAAATGTCTTAAGAATCCTTTTAATATAGTATAAAAACAATACTAATTGGGTTTCTTGGTTTTGAGTATGTCACTTGTGGTTTTTACTAAAATTAACGCCCATTTTAAATAAAAATACACACTTGTAGTGATACCAGGAACACCGTGCATTATATTGAGGTGAAATTGATTCATACACATCAAAAATAACTTATGTATCAATTTAATAAAGTATAAAAATAGTCCAAATGCATTTTCTTAGTTTTGAGTATTTCAATTTTGTTTTTTACTAAAATTAATGTCAATTTTAAATAAAAAGACACACTTAAAGTCATACTAGTCACATTGTGTGTCATAATGATGTTTTTATAATTTCTATACTTCAAAAATGACCTATGGATCATTTTAATAAAGTATAAAAATAATTCAAATGTGTTTTATTGGTTTTGAGTATTTTCCTTTTCTTATTTCACTACTACAAATAGGACTTATAATAGCGCTAAAAAACGCCTTTAACAGCACTAAAAAAGCACTATTAATCTTGGCGAAGATAAAGGGGGCCTTTATCAGCGCTAAAAAAGATCTGATAAAGGTGGTCTTTTATCAGTGCTTTATTAGCACTGATAAAGGTAGTATTTATCAGCGCTATTTTCGGCACTGATAAATGGATAATATATCAGTGCTGAAAATAACGCTGATAAATACTACCTTTATCAGCACTATTTTGAGCGTTGATATATTATCCATTTATCAGCGCTTAATTAGCGCTGATAAAGGCCAAATTGACTGTGCAAACCCAGAACCTGCACAGCACCTGCACAACACCTGCACACATATGATAGCACCTGCACATAGCAGAAACAACACCCACACACAAAACACAGAAGAACAAAAATTCTGTATACATATACTTGAAATCATGAATACAAAACAACACACTGCTATATACATTTCAAACAATGTTTAATTTGGTTACAATTACAATTATCCAAAAAACGGTTAAAAAACATTGATGTTTCATCCTTTTTGCATCCATTATCCACTCTAAAAAATCATCGTCCATGGTATTAGTTGCCGAACAAAGCATTAGAACTCAGAAAAAAGATTTCACCTATATAAGAAAACAAATATTATGTTAGTAATACAATAATGAAATAAATTAAACATTAATATGAAAGAATACATTAATAAAATGTCAATTGTTACTTGTTACAACCTTTACATGTACATATTTCCTTGGATAGAACCCCCTCCCTCCCTTAGATGGCACCACCTCCCTCCCCTCGCAGCCCTCCCTTTCCCTGAACAGCCCCCTTCCCACCTCCTGGACAGCCCCCCTCCTCTCCTAGACAACCCCCCTCCCCTACTGGACACCCCCTCCTTCCTAGACAACCCCCTCCCTCCCCTCCACGAGATAGTCCCCTCTCTACCCCTGGACATCCCCCCTCCCCTCCCCTTACAACCCCCCTACATGTCCATATTTCCTTGGAAAACACCCCCTCCCTCCCCTGGACGACACCCCCTCCCTCCCCTTGCAACCCTCCCTCCCCTTGTAGCCCTCCCTTTCCCTAGATAGCCCCCTTACCACCTCCTGGACATACCCCCTCCTCTCCTGGACAACCCCCCTCCCCTACTGGACACCCCTTCCTTCCTGGACAACCCCCTCCCTCCCCTCCCCGAGACAACCCCCCTAGACAGCCCCCTCCCCTCCCCTTGCAGCCCCCTCCCTCCCACCACTCCACCTGAAACCCCCCTCCCTCCTCCTGGACAAACCCCCTCCCTTTACCTGAACAACCCCCTCCCCCCCTAGATAGCCCCCTCCCCTCCTGGATAGCCCCTCCTCCCCTCCTGGACACCCCCACCCACCCTCCCACATGGACACCCCCTCCCTCCTGGACACCCCCTCCCTCCTAGTTCTTTAGTGTATACCCATTAATAACCTTCTTCATCCAACAATATTTTCATAATCTATTTGATAATGGAATAAATATTAATCATACACCATCATTCAATAATATGAATTATAAAATCATATATAATTTGAAGAGATACAGTTCAACAAATCAAGGAAAAACACCAAAAAAAAATATATTGGAGGAATATGAACAAAATTTCACATAAATCTAATGTGAGAAAGGTAAATGATGCATATGTTGGGTCTTTATGACATTAAATAAGATATATTGGGCCTCAAATTGAACTGGAATATAATTCTTGGGCCTTTACATGGGCTTGGAATTGGTTTGGTTGGTTGGAACTTTTGATGCCTCACTACAGACCCACTTCAGGCTACTCTATAAGTGATCTAACCATTATATATTATCAGTATTGAATGTAATTGAATGGATCTTTGTCTAAACACCCCCTCCCTTCTGGACACACCCCCTCCCTCCCCTCCTGGACACCCTCACACCTAGACACCCCCTCCCTCTTGGACACACCCCCTCCTGGACACCCCCCCACTTCTGGACAACCCCTCCCTCCTGAACACCCCCCAACCACATATAAGGGAAACTAAAATTAGAAAATTTAAATTCCAAGATATTGGTTCCCATCAAGCTTTTAAGATGCTTGTGAGTGGACTGAATGATTATGCATCGGTCGAATTCCACACTATCGACCAGTGTAGTCCAATGAGTTATGCTTTACTAGAAAGAAAAATCATTTCTAAAACCATTCTTCATAACCTAAGGATATAAAACATAATAAAGGGTGATCATATATGCTCAATAAGTGTAAACAAGGGATATATCAATGATCATATATGGATAACATTAGTAGGAATTCACCTTCATCCTATTTGTGTACAATATTCCATCAGGTATGTTGCCCATTCGTTTCTAAACACATCTATATCATCTTCTGAATATGACTTTTTGTGACAGTCATGGTAGTACTGAAAAAATATAAATACACAAAGTATTAATAAATATTTTAAATGAAATCACAATTATTTTCGAAAATACCTCGTCAGGGATGCTAGTTTTTTGATGAAATACGATCTCTTTCATAAATTTAAAAACATAATATCCACAGTCTTTTCTGTTTGTTTGTTTTGGACACTATAGAAACATAAAAAACAATAAGTAATTTGTTTTGATATGTGTTTGGATAGTTCAATGTTATTATATATGCCAGGATACTTTTCTAGTTGTAGATCTTGTAGGCATTCTTATCCTTAGGCCCTGGATTCATTCAATGCATTAGACTATATTGATGCACCGCCCTATCATAACAAAATCCTCATTAAAAGATAACATAAATTATATAACTAGATGTTTAGTTTTGAAATGTTGTATCTAGTGTATTACAAATTAACAAACACCATCATTCATGGTCGGTTTGTTGGATATCCATGCATTAAATCCATAAAAATAAATCTTTGGAGTATCCAAATGGACTGCAATCAGCATCCAATGCTGCCTAAAAATAAAAAAAGGAATAAGTAAAGAAAGAAATAAAAATATAGTTGATATGATTAAATTGTAGAGTTTTACCCCTACATCATTGGTATTAAAAAGAGTCTGTCATCCATAATTTTGTTTTCAAACGATTTGAGCAGGGATGAAATTATTGAAGCCTCTTTATCAGAATCTATTTCATCTTTTGAAGAGGTGGTGTGAGGACCAACGAGTCCAAATTTTTTTTCATGGGGAAATCCCGTCAATTGTTTTTCATATATACACTTGCAAAAAATATAAAATGTACTTAGTCATAATTATCAGAGTATATCAACTTTTGTAAAATCAAATCATGAAAATATACCTCATGTATACATTTATAACTAAGGTGCCTAGCCATTCATACTGGAGTATTTCATTTACATTTTCATCACAAATGAAATCTTATGTTTCCTATCCGTACATATTTTTTTAAAAATCAACTGTGTGAGCATTTATGTCTATCAACTTTGTATCCACATGAGCCTGCAATGATATTAACTGTGGATATAGAATGGGCGGGGTGAAGGTGATCTCAGTAGACCGTTTCAATCGGTTGGTTGATCCTTGAGATGGTTTTGAGCTGATATTTCGTTTCACCCCCTTCTCTTTGTTGTTCTATAATAATATTCATCGGTTCAGACCTTTTTTCATTAAATGTTAAAGGTCCAGCTTGAAAAATAAATTGGAAATGGATACCTCCTTGTCGATATGTTTTTTTACAAGAATTGTCGGCCATGCGATGAATGTTCCAATAGCTTGTTCAACCGTATGAATGTCTTCATCGTCATTTGGAACAGGTAACTCGGAACTTGGCTCATTAGCTATGTTAATTAACACTCTAAGATGATCTGTTGGAAGCTGTCTGTTGTGTAGCATGTCGTTCCGCGTATTGAACACCGTAGCCCTCGCTACAAGGTGATAGGTGGGAGTTGATAGATATAAATCACAGTCATTTTCACCCTGTAGAATATTAGTACAGGAAAGGTATCAGTGTCTATGTGAATCAAATTTCATAGAAACAATTATTAAAACATTGATTACCTTAACTAAGTCAGGGTTTTAGGGGAATAGATTGCCTCAAAGCTGGTGGGGGGTGGGGCGGGATCGTCACGCATGGGTTGTTGTTGAGTTGTTTCTTCTCATTGCCTCTCCCCCATAAATATTGCTATCATCTCTCTCTGGTATTGTAATTATTCTTGAAAAAATAGCTAATTTTTCTTACAGATTTTCCATTTTTTCATTTTGATCCTCCGCTTGTTTTTGTTTTTGAAAATATGTTCGGGGTGTCACCCCAAAACCCGCACCTCTGATGCGGCCATACTGTTCTGGCTACTTCAAGGCTGCTGAAATTATGTCTGCATCTGGTGCGGTTGTTGTTGATTCCTGTGACTATGTCAGATAGAAAATATAGAAAAATAAGTAGTCATTGTAATGTAATAGCGATTTAAAGCAAATCAAATTTATATTATGTCATACTTACACATGTTTACCACACTTTTTGCGTGTTTTCATCTATCAGTATCCCCTATTTATTTACACGAGTCTCCTTCCATAGCACATGGCGTGGGATGGATATGGCTTTCGATTTTGATTCATCAATATTCATATAAACAGAGAAACATGGTTATGGTATTGTTTTATGTCACATACAAGTAGTACGGTAGATTTAGAAGATGTACCAATTTTTTATCAATTGAAGTGTACCCCATCCTTTCTTTACGGTAAGGGTACGCTGGTTCTATTGCACGTTTTTTATTTGCAGCACTCAGTTTCTGTTTCATAAATAAAAAACTGTCAATCAAAGTGCTGAATACAAGCAACACCAAACAACGTATTACCCCACACAATGTACCTGAAAATTATGCTCCCCACGATAGTTTCTAAACACATCCCACGCTCCTTGGGATATCAAGTGTGTATAAAGAGGAGGTGGGTGCAGCTTTATTTTCCCTTCATCATCTTTAAGATGATATTTCGTTAAAATTGTGCGAAAACCTCTATGAATCCTTCCTGTAACTCTTAATACATATTGCTTGTGCGATGTATCTACTGTAAATACACTCTGCAATGGATGGTGAAGAGTAAGTCAATATTTTGATATTTTATTTTAATAAATTAAAAAAATGATATCATAATGTTACCATAATCTCTTCCCACATTAGTGTCTTCAGCCCGATGACAACATGGTGCCACGAATGTACATCAATCAGCATGCGTTGCCGAGTGACGATTCCAATGTAGCTACTAAAGATGGCTCTGTTGGGGTTAACATGTTGGCCTCGCTTATTCCATCCCACCTCAAATTTGATGCCTTTTTCTTTTGCCTTAAGGATTTTGGCTAACACTGTCAAACTACGATGCTCTTGTTTTTTTTTTGCGCTTTCAGGGTTTCATTTCCAACCATTTTCTTAGAAGTATCATCAATATGTTCCTCTGGAGCGCTAACATTGACACTAGGACCAGTAACAATAGGTTGAGAAACCTGTTGTACCTCAGCACTGGGACCAGCAACAACAGGTTGATAAACCTTTTGTTGCTATGCACTGGGACCACCAGCAGCTGGTTGAGAAACCTATTGTTACTCAGCACTGGGACCACCAACAGCTGGTTGAGAGACCTTTTGTGCCTCGGGATTGGGCGCATCAGTAGGTGCAGAAGTCATTATCTACGGAAGTGGTTTAACATTTAATTTATATTACATAAAAGCAGCAGAGGATAGATAATAACATAACATAACACAATGTATATTACAATAAAAAAAATAACCTGATTATTGTACTATCTCTTTTTTTATTTAAAGGCTGAAGAGATTTGACTCCTCTATCGACTATGTAAATCCCTTAATTGTGGTCTCCTCTGACATACAAAACACCATCTACATTGGGGCCATTGAAAAATTATTGTAAAGTCCCTCTAAAAGGGTTATCTTCCGTTGAACTTTCATCTAACCCTTCAACTATTTTGGTCGATAACAGAATAATTGACCAATTTCGGTTTGTGGGGTCTGGAACATAAAATACTTGTACTGAATGTGATGCCATTATAAATGGTTCATCTTTCTCCCCTTCCTTACTAAAATCAACTTTCACGAATCCTAATTCATCTATTTTAACAGCACTCCTGTTATCAACCCACTTGCATTGAAAAATAGGAACTTTTAATTTCGTATAATCCAACTCCCATATTCGTTTGATGATGCCAAAGTATGACATATTCGCATAAATTGGGTTTCTGTCCTTAGCACTGGAAACATGCATCGCCTCATCCACAAGTGTAACCCCACTATTCTTCATGGTACTATCTTCATCATGTTCATTAGTATAGAATGTATAACCATTAACTTCATAATCATTGTAAAATAATACACAAACACTTGCTCCTCCGGTCAGCCATCAAAGTCGTTCTGAAATTTAGTCTGAATTTTCATCTAACTGCTTAAAAATATGGTCCCGAAACCATCATATAAACTATCGATTATGTGTATATGATATCCATTTTTCAGCCCTAGATGGATTCAAACGCCTAAGAATTTCTTTGTGGGTTTGAAAATATGGGTCAACGTTGAAACTGTTATGAAAAACGTAAAGGTGAGCCTGCTCCCGATCTGTAATATTGATTGTGACAACCTATCTTCCAGAAATTCCTTCACCCTCAAGCCACTCAGTGTGATGAGATTTCGGTAGGCCAACATTTTCCACACCAGACAGGTATTCGGTACAAAATTCAACAGCTTCCTCAACAATATATTTCTCTGCAATATAACCCTCTGGCCAACTTCGATTTTTGACATACCCTTTCAAAATTTTCATATACCATTCAATGGGGTACATCCATCTATAATGTACAGGACCACATAGTCGAATCGCTTTCACCAAATGAACTATCAAATGAACCATCATATCAAAAAATGTCGGCGGGAAGAATATTTACAATTCACATAATATGGCGGCAATTTCTCTTTCCATAGTTGGTAATTTCACCGGGTCTATAACTTTGCTGCATATAACTTTGAAGAAGAAACAGAGCTTTGTTAATGTATGACAGACATTCTTGGGCAAAATGCAATGTAAAGATATAGGAATTATATCTTGCATCAAAACATGGCAGTCATGTGATTTCAGACCCTTTAATTTTAAATCTCTCATTGAAACGATGTTCTTTATATTTTATGAATACCCCTATGAAACCTTTACATCATTTAAGAATGTTGCAAAACTGATATATTTTTTGCCTGGAAAGAGTGTCAGCAGCAGGAGGAAGAAATGTTCATTTTTTACCCTTCATTGGTGCCAACTCTTCTCGTATTCCCATCTCAAACATGTCCAATCTAGCCTTAATTCCATCCTTTTTTTTCTAGGTGCATTTAGCAACATGCCGATGACACTATCACATAAATTTTTTTCAACATGCATAACATCAAGAAAATGTCTAACATACAGACAATTCCATTATGGCAATTCAAAAAAAACTGATCTATTTTTCCAACCAGTTTTCGTAAGGTTTTTCGAAAATGGTTTACCAAAATAGTGTCCAAATATTTTACTTTCTCAAACAATTGATCACCAGTTAGTGGAGATGGTGCTATACGTTCTTTTGAACTTCCGTCGAATGATGTCGTCCAAGATCGGTACTTATGCTATCGGGGTAGAAATCTGCGATGTCCTAGAAACACAGTTTTCGATGAATGTTTCAACCTAATTGAATGTGTACCTTGTTTGCAAATAGGACACCCTTGAGTTCCTTTAATGCTATATCCTGACAAATTTCCATAAGCTGGAAAGTCATTTATCATCCCGTACAACATTTCTTTCAAAGTGAAATCTTCATTTTTGTAAGCATCATACAACATAACACCTGAATCCCACAATATTTTCAAATCCTCGATCAATGGGGACAAATAAACATCAATATCATTACCTAGTTGTTTTGGTCCTGATATAAGCATAGATAACATGATGTATTTTCGTTTCATGCATAACCATGGTGGTAAGTTATAATTTACCAACATAACAGGTCATGTACGGTGACTGCTGATTTGAAAACCAAAAGGATTCACCCCATCTGTAGATAATGCCAGATGAAGGTTTCTCGGCTCCTTTCCAAATTCAGGATACTCGTGATCAATTATCTTCCACTGAGGAGAGTCTGTCAGGTGACATAGTTTTCCATCTTTAATTCTTGTATCTGCATGCCATGTCAATTGTCCTGAAGTCTCCTCACTTCCATATAGGCACCTAAACCTTGGAATTATTGGAAAGTACCATACAACTTTCGTAGGACTAGAATCATATTTCTTGTATCGAGAAGAACCACACTTTGGGAATTTTTTAAGTGATTTGTGGTCCTTGCGAAACAATATACAGTCATTTGGGCAGGCATGTATTCTTTCAGATATCATACCCATTGATCGTACCATTTGTTTAGCATCATATGTTCGGCTTGGGAGTTCATTATCTTCTGGGAGCACGTCATTCAAGAGAGAAAGTAGTTCCGTAAAACTGGCGTCACTCCACCCGTTTCCTACTTTCAAATTATACAGCTTCAGTATGGCTGACAATGCTGTATATTTAGTGCAACCAACATGCAATGGCATTTTTGTACAACTCTTTAACTTGTCAAACAATTTTGGGCAATCACGAAGTTCATCTTCAACTATCCTTATCATTTCCTCAATATGATCTTCATCATCATTCAAATCTGTAATCACACCCTCCATACGATTGTCCTCACTATTCACGCTTGTAATCATATCAGATGATCCATAAAATGTCGTGTTATCCGAGCCACTACCTACATTCGTTTTTCCCCATGTTTATTCCAACATGTATAACTTCGATCTATTCCGTGATAGATCAGGTGTTCTTCCAACTCCTCTAGACTAATTTGTCTTGAATAAAAATAGCATAAACACGGACAAAGGATTTGAGAAGGGTCAGATGAATGATTTTTTTCAAACTTGATAAACTCTTTCATGCCATCTTCATACTCTTTTTTCAACTGATTGGCATTCATCCATTCTTTATTCATATTCATCATCGTTATGGGTTCGATCTCAAACTTTCCTAATATTATGTTTTAATTAATCAAGTAACATTGTTTGGGTTTTATAAAAAAAATCATGGTACAAATTCCTCTACAATGAAATAGAGGAACCTACCCCAAAACATGTGAAAGTACTTGAACTCTATCTATATACGGGGGACCGTGCCCTATCTTTTGTATATCTCCATGGAGTACCTAAAACCTATACATGGAGGACTCTTCACCGAAACATGTGGGAGTACCATACTCCATATTTTCTCCAAACATCCCACTTTTCACTTGTCAACTCTCAAGCAGAGTGAAGATAATTAAAATATCCAAACCACATCGTGTGCAATTTACAATGAATGATGGAATAATACTATTGTGATCTACATGAGAAGATGTTTATAATGGGATACTCATACATTAAATGCTATCATCTAAGTGAAAAATAAATAATAATAATGAAAATAACATAACACACAATTTGTGCAATGGATACACAATGTGTAGGGTTCTCATTCAAGGTTGGTTGTATAATACCATTTCTAAACTCATGTGAAATCCATATACATGGTGTATCTAGTAGGGTGAACATCATGTATGGAAAATATACCTGATTTAATCTGACATATATCAAATTAATTCCAATTTAGTCTTACAAAGACTGCATGATGCCTTTGAAAATACATGACATATAGAACAACTTGAGCTAAATGAGTGTGCTTTAGATACATACTAAGTCACCTCACCGACTATGCATCACATTTTTGTGGAATACACGGTGTGTAGTCCTTACATGACCACTAGGGGTGTATCTTCTATACACATCAAGTTTCTATGGTATCTATACATGGTGTGAGTGAAGTAAAACACATATCATATGGTTCTACCATTATTTCATGGCATGTACATGGTTTCATGTTGAAGTATATGTCTTAGAGATACATTGCGTGTGACCTAGGTTCACATGACATGTAACATTTAAAATTAAACTTATTCTAAGTTTGAGTAAGAAGATGAGTCATGTGGTGTAAATTTTGGAGATAAATGTTGTGTGGAATTAAAATCTATATGAAATCCATGTATGGTGAAGCATGTTCTATTTAACAATACTACATACCATGTATTTTAAAAATATATATAATCTGAAAAACATCATCTTCACACCATAAAGTGTCTCATAGAGTCCTCTAGAAGTGGTTTTCTAAGATTCAGTGGAATTGCACTAGTAACAAAGTGGTGGTGCCATTGAAATGGGTAAAGTTTGGATTGATATTCAATGGTGGAAGAACTAAAACATGGAAAAAATGGCATATCAATCATGCCAACAACCGCAACACCATACAAAAACACAATCGCGCTCACAATCACAACACCATACAAACTAAACAATCACAATTTTAGATTTTACAAAGCATCCCTTATTCAATTTTTTTTGTTAATTCAGGGGTTATCACAGAAGTTTTATCATCCTGGGGAGTTCATTCATAAGTCAAGTATACGTAAATTACCATTTTTTATATTCAAATGTTCAACAAGAACCAACCAACATTCAATTCATTTAGTGCACAAACAAGGACCACCAAAAGCCACGATTTTCAGAGGGGCGTTTAGCCCGTACATTTCACATTATAACCATCAATATCAAATAGTAATAACATGCGAACAAGAGGAAACCAATGAGTAATAGGAGAAAACTCACCGTGAAGGTGTCGTTAAGCACACGACAGAGGTGCGTTCATGGGAGAGGAGAGGTGCACAATAGAGGAGATTTCTAACTGAAAAGAAAACATAAAATAGGGGAAAACCATGAGAATAAAAAAATCTAAAACTGAGTACACCATTTACCACATCCCACAAACCCCAAGAACCCACTAAAACTGAAATCAACACACACCATGGTTAAAAACACCTTAATATAACAAGAAATTACAGAACCCACCTCCAATAGAACGAGTTCAATAGACTTTTTAAAATATAAAAGATGAACATACAATGGGTAAACCCTGACCAATAGGTCCTCGTTACTAGGTATAATCCCCAAGTTTATTCTATATAGTATATCCCAAATGAGTAAGCCCTGATCAATCCTCTGTTATTACACCTTTCACGACACATACATTCTAATCGCATGACTTTAAACTTCATGGTACAATATTTTCAAACAAACTTAAACTATTTCCCTTAAACTATGTGGACTTTGAATCCTATTTCAATAGGATATGTGATATTCCATCTTGAGTTCTAAACCTATCTTCATATTTCATACCCATCCTCATGAATCCATCTTCCTCATGAGATCATCCACATCCTTACCTTTCCTAACTTATGAATGTGTGAGACATTATGTGTTTCTAGTTATATGAATAAACCCATTTCAAATTGTCTGAAAAAGAATCATAACCTAACACAAATATTGTGCTACCATACTTAGTCCCCCTCACAACCAAGAATCGGGCTATGTTGTTTTTATTTGAAAAAAAAATGATGAAACTAACATGAAATTATTCAATAACTAAATAAATTAGGTTCCCCACATGTCAGGAAATTTTATTTGCATGTCACATAAAAAAAATAGTGAACCCAATTTGAATTATTAAATGAGAATATAATGGTGTTCCTAGGATGTCAGGCTATTTTGTTTCATGTTTTCCACGTAAATAATTTTTTTTAATATAACATGAATCCTTTACTTGTTAAAATGATTAATCGAATATAATTATTTGTAATAATTCACTAATCAGTATTCTTTTTTTGTTAGTTTTTGTATATAGGTACCCATTATGAGCTCTATTCAATCGAAAGTGAAGGTCTCTTCATCCACTAGATGTTCACATGCTTCAATTTCTGCCAAATCTATGACCCCCATGATCTAAAGGAATACATGACCTATTCAGAGACCTCAAAACTAGGTGGATGACATGATGGTAAGGGGGTACCACTAACACAGTACCATCCCTACTCTTGAAGTTTCATATGAGGGTCTTCACATGTTGAAGCCTCACAACCCACCCCATTATAGGGAAACTATAATAAAGCAAGTGGCACCTAACACCACCATTAATTAATTCAAAATTATATCCCTAGAGAATGATGATCATTATATTCCTTATCTTAGGAAGGTGGATCAAGAAGTCATCCATGACCTCAACTCAGTTCAGGGGTCACCCAGTAGGGATCCTAACAATCGCCACTGTTGCCAACATCATGTGACCACTAACCCTTAGAAGCCTGTTGAGGGAACTACAATGCAGACCCCTTCCCTAATCTCTTAGATCCAAGAAGCTATGAGGTCTCTCTAGGAATTAAGATTTATTGATCATAGGGAGAAGGTTCATATCCCCACTTCCCCATAATAAGTTTTCCAACACAACACGTGGTATCTAGTGAGTAGGATCATATCCCTATTCAAACTCAATGAGCCTACCTGTACATCTTGAAAAAAATTAGGGGAAACACACATATTTCCACACCCATGCATAAATTCCACCAGTTTCTTATAGAAGTGGATGAGGAGAAAGAGTAGGTATATATCCCCACTCCTACAAACAAACAGGCTCATAATCCTATTGCAATTATAGAATCCCATCAATAACACTTGGAGGAAATATAAAAACAACCCTATATACCCACCCATGTCTTAAATATTTGTCAACATATATTGGAAGCATTAGTATAAAGTGGTAATTGAAATATCTCAAATATCACATAGGGGTAATCCCATATTCATGCTTCCATAAATGCTAAGCAAGGTAACATCATATCCCCATTTCCATATGATACCAGACCTATATCCCCACACCCCTTCAAGAGGAATGTTAGCATATACCAACAAAAACATAGGATTGGATTCATATTCTCACATATGTCTTGAAGGATAACTAGTATATCCTAATTGAATCTTTGAATTAATCACACATTCCTGCTCCCCTCTAACCTAAAGAAGGATGATGACATAACTCAACAACTACTAAAAGGTAGGAACATAATCCATTTTGGTTTGAAGGGATCCATTAGCAATTTTTATTAAAACATAAGGTACATGCCCATATTTATATCCCTTGATAAGAATCCCATCAGTTAGCTCTATCAATGGCATGTGATTCATCCAAGAACACTCAAATTAGGCAGGGTCACCAATCTTCCCCAAGGATAGAACCTAAAGGAAGGACTCTCTAAAGGAATATAATAACCCAAGAGAAGGAAAATACTCCCACACTGACCAACGGTGGTGGAGGCAGCGACGGTGGAGGTAGCGGCGGTCGCGGCAGAGGAGGAAAACCCAGTGGCGGCGGAGGCAATGATGGTCACGATGGAGGAGGAAAACCTAGCGGCAGCGGTGGAGGATGAGGAGGATGAGGAGGAGGAGGAGGAGGAGGACTAGGAGGAGGAGGAGGAGAGTCGCGATAGAAGAGGGGCCTGGTTCAGCTTTTGCGAAATCTTGACCACGTGCGAGAGAGGAGGGCCTATTAGGGTTAATAAATAAAAAGCACTGGAACTTTTATCAGCACTTTCAATGAGTGCTGATAAAGGTTGCAGTGGTTTTTATTTAATAATTTATTTATATTCTTATATATTTATTTAAAATGGCATATAAGATAAATATATATCTATTTATTAATAATTATAATAATAAAGAGTATATTTTTATAAATATTGGTATATAATTATTAATCTATACAAAAAAAATTATTTTTATTATAAATATTATAATTTTATATAAATTAAGAATAAAAATGTTTATCAGCGCTAAAATATGCACTGATAAATGTTACCTTTTATGAGCGCTAAAAAACGTGCTGATAAAGGGTATAACTTTATCAACGCTTATTTTAGCGCTAATAAAGGTTAGATTTATCAATGATTTTAACTAGTGCTGATAAAGGCATACCCCTTTATCAGTGCTTTCTGTTTGGCGCTGATAAAGGGTAGCGCTTCCCTTGCCCTGTTTTGTGGTAGTGTTTACTAAAATGTCATTTTAAACTGTAAACATGCACTTTGAGTCATACCAGTCACATTGTGTGTTGGTTTGACATGATAATGATTCCTACACATCACAAATGAATTATGAATCATTTCCATAAATTATTGAGACAATATAAGTGTAGCGCAATGACCTATTTTTCCACTTGAATAATGCTCAGGTCTGATTGACCACTAGGCTTTAAGCACACCTCCCTGTATGCCAAAGGTTGTCAACAAGCAGCGAAGGTGTAAATAGGTGATAGTGAGGAGACTAAACCCTCTGGTTATGATAATAAAATTGGTCTATAGATAAATATAACAATTGAAGAAATACTATAAACAACAGGACTAGTAACCCACAATAGCGGAAGCACATACAAGCAGAAATAGTAATAATCGACAAGCTCAAATATACCATTTGAATAATAAAACACCCCATGATACCATTTATAGAAAAATTCATATAATTTAGGTAATATAAGACAATAAATAAGAAGGTTCTCCCTTGGATGACCACTAATACATACATATAATAAGCATCCTGGAAATTAAAGGCACACAAATTAAACACCAGATGATGCAGGAACCTCCAAGGTCCCTTTCCATATATTCCATGATAAGAAATATGACCTGATCACTAAAGTACATCTCCAAATCCTAAACCCTTACCTGATCACAGAAGCATAAATTCTACAGGCGCCCCGAAGGGCCTGTGTAGGGTGTGAGAATGAATCTCAGTAGGCCACCACCAATATGTGCCTAGCTTATATATTTGATAAAGCATGTGTATCTAAATATAAATAAAACAACACATGCATATCACATGAATAATTTTATTCCCTTATGCTCAAAATCCATAAGGTAGTAATCACCTGCTTTGGGCATCACCAAAATACCAAATTCCCCCATTTATATATATGGAATACAATGACATGTATTCATATATATAATAGTAGTGGCAAGGATCCTTAGCATAAATCCTAAGGAATCCCCTAATGACTAACAAGCTGGAGAGACCTCAGGAACCTCCTACAAATATATAAACAACAAATTGTTCCATTAGACACCCCATGTCATAATTTAGTAACCAATATCCCAAAGGTACTCCCAATCAAGTACCTAGCCCTTTCAGACCTTAGTTCATAAGATCCTTTTCAGCACGAAGTCCGATGTCTAAGGCACAATGATGTATTTTCTCTAAGTAAATAACACCATTGTATCAATAGATAATGTCTTGAGGAATGATGATATTTATCCTTCCAAATAATACTGGACCACCTACCTCAATATACGATGATCCTTAGTCCCCAACTGACGGTCTCATCACCATCAACCGATGGCTCCTCATCATCTACATGGATTTCTACGGAAAGCACCTCCAACCTCAATGATGGTTAATACCATCCTAAGTTGTAAATAATGGAGGCCTCTTACCACATGATTGGTCAACACCACCACATAATTTGAGTCTTATCTATGTTCGCATTACCAAAAAAAGTACCTAATACATATCAACCTGGTACCTCATTCCCTTGTCTCAATCCAAAGACCACATCGCCCAACCTGATGATCAACATCACCCCATACACCTCGATCTAAGACCATCCCGACAAACCCCATCGCCTCATCCAGATGGTCAAAACCATTGAAATCCTTGGCCTTAACCCGTCACGTTCCCATGTAACCATCACAATAAAAATATATAACAATTCAATTTAATTTAAAACACACACCCAACCTAATATTGTAAAGTGGTCCAAAGACTCTAACTAGGATTATACCATTTTTATTCAAGGAGGATCATGCCCATAGACATCTCATGTGATCAATTTAATAATTAAAAGGCAAGAATTAAATTATTATGGTCTCACTTGGATAACCCAACAATGTGCTCAAGAACGCACCCCCTGAAACATCAAGAAATAAAATATAAAGATAGTAACCACTTGAACTTGTATGGGTAGATGCTTTATCATTTAATATCAGTCTCTAACTCAATTTGATTTAGAAGAAATTGACATTTTATATGCACACCCTAAAAATAGGGTAAAATGTATCACACATGTTTAACACACCATATGGAGAGAACAAAGGAGAAAAGAGGTTAGTGGATCAAAGGCCTTACCAAGATGAATCCGTAGCCACTAATGGATTGAATAACGAAGCTCAGATGAGGAATTTGGATCAAATTCTAGATGTAGTAGGAGAGGAGATCTGTAGACACTAGAGAAGAGAGACATGTGAAAGGAAGAAAAGTGGGAAGACCCACTTAAAGAAAATAAGTGAAAAAGGTAATTTCACACACTTTAATGACCTGTACAGTTTGGATTCATTGTTTGGATAACCATGCATCAACCTCGTGACTCCCTCCACCTAAGAACCACACATGCACGATCAAGGAGAAAGGTTTTCCAAATCATGCACTAACCATGTGTAAAGCCTCTGCTTAAATTTAAGAACACCTTAAACGACCATGCACCCCTCATACAAGGTTTATAAAATAATTCCCAGTGATTAATGAGGGTCTCATGGTTATCTATGAGAGGCCACACAGTTTATCCAAACTGTGCGCCTTTGTCTACACTCCCTAAAAATCTAGTTTCTCATCCTCCAACACACCTAGAACCCACCTGAAACCCCAATGAAAAATTCAAGCCTCTAAAACCATAAAAAAAGACCTTAGGTCAAAGGAACTCTCATAATAATGTTTTGATGTCAAGAATTAAAATTGGTCAACTCACCAAATAAGAAAAATCAAACGAGTTGAGGATTTTGTCCCACTACAAAAACCTGAGACATTACAATCTCCCCACCTTAACATAGATCATCCCCGAGCTATAAAGAATTACCCAGAGATGGTACTAAACATACCCATATCATTCAATTCACCCTAGTCTACTATAATTAAAAGGTCTTAGGTCAACTCTCTCAAGGCACTCCCCAACTTAGGAGTTAACTACCCTAGTATTTTTTCAACCCAAAACTCAAAGTTTTGATGGTCCACCGACCATCCCTAGACTCAAAATTCCTCCCATGATTCTTTGTCACTCTTGTACCTCACCAGGTGCTCAAATTATTCCTGTGTCATATCTGACACCCATCAAGTACCGCATCTCATCATATGTCCGCCTCATGACCATGTCGCACATGGCACCTTTGAGGTCCCGCATCTCATCAGATTCCCAAAATCAGTACCAGTGCCTTGCACCTCACATAAAACTCACATCGTATTGATACCCATATTCCAACACTCCTCAAACAAGCCATGCATCCATTGATGTTCATAATAAATCCTGGTTCCACACACCTCATATAAACACACACACACACACATCACACATATGAGCCAATGGAAACCTATTAACCGGCATCTAGTTAGTCAAAAATAACCTAGGGACCTTGTTTACAAAAACTAGACATTCTATACAAAAGGTCATTCCAAAATAAAAAGAAAACCTAGTCATACCCATGGTGTACCTCAGACTGTATTCGGCTCCTCAAACTACTCTAAACCTGGAAGCTCCACTGCATACACCTAGCCTGAAGCCCGAATAATTGAGGCTTGGCCTCTCTATGAAGATGAACCATCTACTAGGCACTTACCCCACTACTGGGTACCACTGTCTCTACCATAACCTCCTCATGTAGTTTAATCCCAGCCATCGGCTTCTAGTACCACTCCCAACCTGACCTCAAATGACTGAGTCTACCCCGATCCCTAGCTACCGATAGTCTAAGAAGAATTCCTAAATACCATCTCAAGATTCCCAACCTGTCCGCATGCTCAACACTCCTTTGGTGCCTAATCACACCATATCTACACATGTCCTGGCTGCCTACAATGGAAGCACGCCATCAAATATCCACTCCTCGGTGGTCTTCTTGAGTCTCTATATTGAAAATTATACTGTGCCTCCTCTTGGACTTACTTTCTGTTATCTAAAGCATCACCACCAACATCGTCTGACACTATCACCCGACTCGAGTATGATTGGTCTATTAATTTTACCTCAGATATCTATGCCTAATTCATATCCTCTGAGAATGAGGACAAAGTGAATATGTTTACCTTCACTTTAATGGAATTTCATAAACCATACTCAAAATGCCTCACCCTAAAGGTGTCATTTCCCACCATACCAAGTATGAAACGAGACAAGTCTGTGAAAGTATATGCATAGTCCATGATAGACATGTCTCCCTATTGAAGGTTTAAGAACTCCTGTGATCTCTCTACCCCCAGCTTCTCTAGAAATAATTTATTTAAGAACCTATCTTTTAATTCCTTCCAAGATAGTCCCTTATGTCTACCTGCCTATAATTGTACATCCCACCAGTTCTTTTTTGGTACTCTGAGAATGTACATATCTGGCTTCACCCTCTCACCTGGGGGCATCTCAAGCTACTCAAAGATGGTATGGACTGACTCCATCCAATTCTCAACCGCCTTTGGTCCATCCTCACCCTGAAATAGTGGTGGGTGAAGCAAATGGAACTCTCAGGTCAAATATTCCATCAACAGATCAACTCCGTAGGCTCCCCTGTCAATCTCTTGGATGACACGTACTAAGCTCTCCCTGAGTTGTTCATCAAGACATAGCCCAAAATCTTCCATATCCTGCATTTTTTTCACCTGTAACTAAGCCTATAATTGTGCCTGTATCTATGGATCATGATCATCTCGACCCTCTGGGGCCTCATCCCATCCCTCAAGGGCCTCAACTTGTGAATTCTCAAGTGGCACCATATCATTGCCCTCCTGATGCTCCACTGGAAGTTGTCTAGGTGACATACCACTAAATACTAATATCATGGTCATAAAACTATATTAATATATATATATATAACACTGATAAGGAAAGCTATAATAAGTAGTACAATATCACTTCCCTCAGACTCCCCCATCGCAACCATGTCACATGACATCCAAACTCATGGCCCCTTACCTGCTCATATTAGAGCTAGGTATCACATATAAATCTAGCCTCATGCCCCTCACCTACCCATAATAGAGTTAGGCATCACATATAAATCCAAGGTAGCTAATTAGAATACCACCAAAGAGGCTATACAGGAAAACAATATTTAGATTCTTTGCTAAAATTTTAAACAAATCACCCCTATCATCATCCCTGCCTGATCCTATTAAATTCAGTCCCTTATATATATATATATATATAATATCACATATAATCACACATATATTTCATTGGAACCACATGCTTGGGCCAGCTGATTAGAATTCCACCAAAGAGAGGATAATAATGAAAACACTACTCAGCTTCCTTTATTGGAACTTTAAACAACTCAACCCTCTTAGAACAATCCATTTTCCCAAATACAATCAATCACAAACACACATATATATGAAAACATTCTATGTGCCTATCAAGCAAAAATAACCAATCATCCCTTTCCATACCAAGCCAAGGGTCCATATCTCCTCCATTACCATACTGGGCCAAGGGTCACATATAATAACAGATAATATTCACACCCAAGTACACCACTCAAGGTGGAAATCATATCAAATATTAAAATATAAAAACAAAACAACAATTTCCCACCCCTGGAAACTTGGTATGTACCCCGTGCATGGGGATGTAGACACCCAAACACAAGCTCTAAACACAGTTCTAAAAACATCCTAGTCTCTAGCATACCATATATCAAATAATAAGACACAAAAGAGGTAAAAGAAACACATTTTATACCATTTATAGCTCCCCAACCCATTTTTCCACCTAAACAATGCTCAGGTCTAGTTTACTACTAGGTATGAAGCGCGTCTCCCCATATGCCAAAGGTTACCGACTAGCACCTAGGGTGTAAAGAGGTGATAGTGGGGAGACTATACCCATTGGTGATGATAATAATAATGGTCTATATATAATTATAGCAGTGAAAAAAAGACCATAAATAATAGGACCAGTAACCCACAATAGCAGAAGCACATACAAGAAGCAATAATAATAATTAACAAGATCAAATATACTATTTACATAATAAAACACCCCATGATACCATTTATAGAAACATGAATACAAGTCAGGTCATACAAGACAATAAATAATAAGGCTCGCTTGTGGTCGACCACATGTACATACATATAATAAGCATGTTGGAAATAAAAGGCAGAAAAAGTAAACTCCAGCTAATGCAGGAACCTCCAAGGTCTCTTTCCATCCATCCCATGCTAAGTAGTACAACATGATCAATAAGGTCTAGCTCCAGAGCTCGAACCTTTACCCGATCACAAAAGCATAAAATCTACACATGTCCCAAAGGATGTAGGGTGTGAGAATGAATCTCAGTAGGACACCACCAATATGTTCCTATCTTACATCTTTGATAAATTAGGTGTATCTAAATATAAATAAAACAACACATGCATATCATATGAATAACCTTCTTTCCTTATGCTTAACAGCCACAAGGAAGCAATCACCTGCTTTGGCCATCGCTGAAATAACATGCACCCCTATTTATATATATGTAATACAAAGACATGTCTATGTATATATAATTATAGTGGCAGGTATCCTTAACATAAATCCCAAAGCATCCCCTGGTGAGTAAAAAACTAGAGAGTCCTCAGACACCTCTTGTAAATGTATCACCAATACCTTGTGCTATTTGACACAATCTTATCATGATGAAACTCACCACCTCATCTAGATGGTCAAAGCCATCTCAATAATTGGGAAAAAATCATCACATTCCCATGGAACCATTGCAAAAAAAACATATAACAATTCAATTTAATTTAAAATACACACCTGGCCTAATCTGTCCAAGTGGTTCGAAGCATCTCACTAGGCTTATACCATTTTTATTTAATGAGGAGTATGCTCATAGACATCTCATATGATCAATTTAATAATTAAAATATAAGCATTAAATTATTAGGGTCTCTCTCAGACAATCCAACAACGTACTCAAGAACGTACTCCCCGAAACACCACGAAATCAAAGAGAAAGCTAGGAACCACCTACCTCATACTGGTAGATGCTCACTCATCTAATATCAGTCTATAACTCAATATGATTTGGAAGAAATCTATGTTTTATATGTACTCCCTGAAAATAGGGTAAAATGGCTCACACTGATTTAGCACACCATATGGAGAGTATAAAAGAGAAAAGTGGCTATTAGATCGAAGGCCTTACCAAGACAAATATTTAGCCACCAACGGATTGAATAATGGAGATCGAATGATGGATTTGAATCAATTCCTAGAAGGAGGAGGAGAGGAGCTCCCTGGCCCCTAGAGAGGAGATCCACATGAGAGGAATAAAAGAGGGAAGAACCTCTTAAAGAAAATAAGGTCAAAAAGGTAATTTCACACACTTTAATGACCCACACGGTTTAACTGCATGGTTTGGATAACCGTGTGTCAATAGTGTGACTCACTCTACCTAAGAAACACACATGCCTAGTCAGGGAGCATGGTTTTTTAAATTGTGTGCAAACCATGTGTGAAACCTCAACTAAAATTATAGAACGCCTTGCATGGGTGTGCACCCCCTTTTTCATGGTTTGTCAAATCATGACCAGTAAAGGAGGGAAACACAATTACCTCTGGGAGGCTGCACAATTTATCCAAAGCATGCAACTCTATCTGCACACCCTAAAAAGATGGGTTTTCAGCCTCTAATGCACCCAAAACCCAGTTGAAACCTTGAGTCAAAATCCAAGCCTCTAAAATCATAAAAAAATCCATGGGTAAAATAAACTCTCATAATTAGGTTCTAAAGTCATGAATTCAAATTTCCCCACTCACCAAATAAGAAAAATCAAATGGGTTGAGGATTTAGACCCACTCCAAAAACTCAGGATGTTACACCGAGCACGTTTTCTTGGTTTTTAGTGTGTGACACAGTTTTTGAACTAAAATATCAATTTTAAACTGATAACATACAATTTGAGTTATAATGGACACACTTTTAATTAAATTGAGGTTCTACCGATTCCCTTTTTCCCCAGTTTTGAGTACGTCACTTGTGTTTTTTACTAATATTAATGTTAATTTCAAATAAAAAGACACACTTGGAGTGATACCTGGAACACTATGAACCATATTGAGGTGTGAATGATTCCTACACATAAAAAATGACTTATGGATCATTGAAATAAAGTATCAAAACAATCCAAATGCATTTTCTTGGTTTTGATAATGTCACTTGTGTTTTTTACTAAAATTAGGGTCAATTTTGAATAAAATGACACACTAAGAGTAATACCGGTCACACTGTGCGTCATATTGAGGTGTGGATGATTCATACAAATAAAAAATAACTTATGTATTGTTTTTATAAAGTCTAAAAAAATATTAATGTGTTTTTTTTGTTTTGAGTATGTCACTTGTCTTTTTTACTAAAATTATTGTCAATTTTAAATAAAACGACACACTTGGAGTCATACCAGTCACACCGTGCATCAGATTGAGGTATGGTTGATTATTAGACATCAAAAATGACTTATGGATCATTTTAATAATGTATAAAAATGATATTAATGTGTTTTCTCAATTTTGAGTATGTCACTTTCCTTTTTTACTAAAATTTCATTTTAAACTGGAAACAAATACTTTGCATCATAATGGTCACATGATCTGTCTGTTTAACATGTGACTGATTCCTATATGTTAAAAATGAATTATGAATCATTTTACTAAATTATCGGGAAAATTTGATCATGTTTTCTTAGTTTTCAATTCATGACACACTTTTTGAACTATAATGTCAATTTTAAATTGATAATAGACACTTTGAGTTATACCGAGAACACCGTGCATAAAATTGAGGTGAGGCTAATTCCTACACATTAAAAATGACTTATAGATCATTTCACTAAAGTATTAAAATAACCTGAATGCATTTTCTTAGTTTTGAGTGTCACTAGTCTTTTTTACTAAATTTAATTTCAATTTCAAATAAAAAGATACACTTGGAGTCATATCAGGTAGACCATGTATCGGATTGAGGTGTTGCTGATTTCTACACATAAAAAATGACTTATAGATGTTTTTAGTAAAGTATAAAAACAATATTAATGCATTTTATCAGTTTTTATTATGTTAGTTTTATTTTTTATTAAAATTAATGTCAATTTTAAATAAAAAATACACTTAGAGTCATACCGGTGGCACTGTGTGTCATATTATGGTGAATATAATTTATACACATAAAAAATGACTTATGGATCATTTTAAAAAATTACCAAAACAATATAAATGTTTTTTCTTAGTTTTGAGTATATAATGTGTGTTTTGAACTAAAATGTTAATTATAAACTAAAAACATACAATTAGAGTCATATTAAGCACACTATGTATCAGATTGAGGTGAGGCTAATTGAGTATGTGATGTGTTTTTATTTTAACTATCTACAACAAGCCAAAAAAGAAATAAATGTTCCATTTGGATGGAAGATGAAACCCATGCTACCTAAAACAACTTATCCAAAAGTAACATGTTCTCTCTTTTCTGGCTTACTATAGAAAATTGAAGGCAAAATACGACTTCCCAAAAGATTTATGAAAATAAATAAATAAATATTAGATAAAAATTATAAGGAAATTAACTTAAAAATAATAAATAAAATGGTGACAAAATTAAATAAATAATTAGTAGGAATTCACCTTTTCATGATGTCTATATACTTTTTTGACCCATTTCCTTACATGATTATCTCATTTGTAACCTCAAAGTCCAATATTCATAAGAACGAGTGAATTCTAATAAACCACCCAACCCAAGAAAAAGAATCCACATGTATAAGAAACCAATTCTTATGTTATTAATAATATAAAGAAATAAATAAAACATAAATATAAAACAATAAATTAATAAAATGTAAACTTTAAACTGAAACCACACAATTTGAGTCATATCGAGTACACTATGTATCAATTTGAGGTATGGTTGATTCCACTATATCTTTAAAATAAATGTTTATTTACAATTTTATAATTAATATAAATATTTAAAAGAAAATTTAATTTCATAAAATAGATTAATAAATTAATATTTTTTTTTATTATGATTATAAGATAATTTTATGAGACCTTAACTAACTTTTCAAAGTGTCATAAAATCAACTATAATTTTAAAATCAGTATTTTTTAACAAATGATGATTTTAAATACAAATTAAATTTCTCATATTTATAAAATTATTTTTAGAAAATGGAGTTCATTTTTTTTAATTCTACACATTGAAAATGGTTATGGTTATTATTTGGGATTTTTCTAAAATAATTGAAATTATGGTGAATAGTGAAATATGATAATTTACAATATTAGCTAAATACATGAATTTTTTATTCATTATTGAGGTATGGATGATGTAAGAATAATAATCTTGAACACTCCTTAATTATTCAATATATTTAGTGATAAGGTTCAAACTATTCATAGTCTTGAGCTAAAATAATAAACTAATGAATAAAATAATAAAAAAACACCCCTATCCTCCCCTATAAATACCACCATCACCACCTCTTCTCCTCACACCTTCCAAGCCATGAAGTTTTTACAATTTCTAAAAAATAATATTAAAAATACCCTCCACCACTTCCACTATTCTTTGGTCTCAACAAAAGACCAAATAAAATTTCTCTAAGGAGGTTCTGAAGGAGAATAAGTTCAAGAGGTAAAATCCTCTTCCTTTTTCTTTAAATTTATTTTCAAGTTATTTTATTTTCTTATTCTATCATCACCTCCCCTCATCCAAGTGTCATGATAAATCCAGTATTTATATATACTAGAATTTTATTATGTTAATGGAATAATCCACCATCAAACCTCTTCTACTCTCCCTTTTGTTGTAAAAATGAAAACATTGTCCGTGAGGTGTTGATTTATTGCCTTAGAGGATGAAAAGTTTTCATTTTAATTTACCGCCTTCAAAGATGGTCATAAAACCATTATAATGGTTGAAACCGATTTTAAAATGTATTTTATAACCTTTTTTATGTTCTGGAACTAACATATATACAAAATATTAAATAATAAAACAAAATTAGTTCGTGATGATCAAAAAACATCCAAATTAATCTAAACGATTATCATTAACGTTTCATCTAATGAATCATCCTCATATATGGAAAAAATATATATAAGACCATTTAAAATTATATAGGTTCATTAATAACATATAAATTCAATTATGGATAATTATTTTCATTTTACACGATCTTTTATACATATATACAAGTGAACCGATCCTGAAGACCAAGAAAATGAACACTCTTGAATGATGAAATTGAACTCTATAACTCATCAAAATAGACATAAACGAACTTAATAAAATTATAAAGAATATAATATATCAATAATTGGTTATGGATTTATTAATTAATGAATCTAATTTTCATGACCCATCCCCCAGGCCCGTGCCGTGACTACCCCAAGTCCGGCTTCCATAGGCCAGGGGTTGATGACAAGCACCGGAAAGACATATCCCAAAAAGGGAAGGCATTTCCTTTAAAAATGTACACACACAGACTAGGTACACAACAAAATTAAACCACACAGTAGAATAACTGATAGTAAAAGTGTGAACTAAAAGTAAAAAGGGCCAGTATACAAACCCAACTGAAAAGAAAGTACATAAAAAAGGGGAAAACGTGCTCCAGAGGTCATCCACCAAGGATCCTGTAGGTACAGCTCATCGTTCATCATAATTTCCACTCATCACATCTATCAATCACCTCCGAGAACCATCTAACCCTGACTCCCCAATTCTCAGTCAAGATGTTCGTCTTCTGCACAGGACACAACAAGGTGCGAGCAAAGCCTGTGCAGGGGTGAGTATAACAATACCCAGTAGGGACCCCGAGACTCCCGAAGGTCTCCCAAAATTCCATAATGAAAAAACCACAAAGCATGATCTCAATCACAAAGCATAAAGTAAAATACATCTCACACTAGGTATACAACTTAGAGAGCAGGAATAAAGATGATTAGTCTTGAGCTAGATCATTTTATTCTGTTGAGAGGTTCTACTGCTAATCCACGAAGGGTCATTATACTACCGATCCACAAAGGGTCGCTCTACTACCGATCCATAGAGGGTCGTTCTACTACCAATCCATATAGGTTCTCATTGCTACTGATCCATAGAGGTTCTCTCTCATGCCAATCCACAGATGGTCACTCTACTACCGATCCACAAAGGGTCACTCTCATGTAGATCCATGGAGGGTCGCTCTTTACTTGACAACCCACCACATGATTCCCGTACCTAGTGTGCTTGAGTTTCATAGGTTCTGATCCTCAAGATTTTGGTCATACCTCAACCACCACTAAGTCCCACAAAGAAGTAACCCAAAGGACCGTCATGTCTTAAGGGTTCCAACATGACAAATGGCGCGTCAATCAGACGCCCGATCTATAAGTTATAAGAAAAAAGGTAAATTAGGCCCGGTTGGATTCAAGTCCGATCCAACTCGTCTATACTCCAAATTCTTCCAAAACCCACGTGAAGTATCTAAAAAGGAACGCCTCATCCTAGGGGTCCCAACGCCGCTGACAACGAGTCAAATGAACACCCAGTTTGCAAGATAAACCAGTTTTAGTGAAACAAGACTGGTTGGGTCTGGGTTCGGGTCCGATAGGGGTCCGGCCCGGCCAACCCATTGGGCCCACAGGTCCGGCCCAGTTTTTGGGTCCAGAACACCTGAAAACTCATCCCACATGCGGGCCAATTATTCTAGCTGGTGGTGCCAACGGGGTGCCACCCCTCCTTTTGAAACGACCGACAGGAGTCGGCCATTGGTGTCTAGTCGAGCGGCCGCTCCATCTCCCCCGCACAGCACGTCGGCGCTGCACCTTCCACCCACCATGACCTAGATAGCTGTGACTCTTACCACCACGGTGCCTTCATGTGCCACCATCTCTACGTGGCCGACACAGGCTGGCCATCGCCGCCAGTCGCCGGCACCACCGCGCCGGTGGTGCCGCACCGACGGCTGCTTCCGCGGGCCACCGAAGATGCTTCAGGGGTCAATTTTCCTTCCTGTCTATGTGTATGGGCCTCTCGGGTTGCTGTATTCACTGATAAGCCCATGGAATCACCTTTCCGCCACGTTTATCAGTCTCCCATGAAGAATGAAAAAAACCTAAGAGCAGCGGAGGGTCCGGGTCTTGTTCGGATTGGACCGCGCCCTCCACGTTAGTGTTTTATCAAATTGGTGGAATAATAAAAATAAAAAGTTTAAAATTATCCCCAAATTAAAACACCTCAAAAACCTCCCACAATAAATATTGAATCGTGAATCAACCTGTTGGTCGGTTGATCCGTGTTCTTCAAATTATTCAAGAACAAGATGAGGGAATTCATTTAAACACTTAGAAAACAATTTAATTCCCCTACTTTGATTCGGTGGAATCCACTGTGGATGAAGTATTGAATTCTGTGCTTGTTGTCATTTAACGTTTGTCACCAATTTTTGATCCTGGATTGGTTCCTCCAACGATCATCATTCGTTCTCCATTCTTTGTTGAAGAGAAAATCCATCAACGCTTCATCAGTGGTTTCCCCGCGATTTCCAATTCGTTCACCAATGTATTGATTAAATAAAAAGAAACCCCTCCATGTTGCTTTCATTAATGTGGTTCATTAATGAACCATAATTAATGAAACAATAAAAAACACAAGCATTACGTTTACACAACCA
Organism: Viscum album; assembly: GCA_963277665.1. Taxonomy (NCBI): domain Eukaryota; kingdom Viridiplantae; phylum Streptophyta; class Magnoliopsida; order Santalales; family Viscaceae; genus Viscum; species Viscum album. The sequence continues at coordinate 1,282,676,186 of OY728151.1, forward strand.
AATAAATGATTCATTAATTTTTATTCAGTTAACGACCGTCGTTACACTGTAGTTCTGCCAACCGTCGCTCAACTGTTGAAGAAAAGAATAAAATAAATTATAGTTGTTTTTTTTCTGAATGTACAATTTTTTTTTTCTTCCGATCCTTTCTAGTTTAAGTTAATCTTCTACTAAGAGAATATCGATGCTGAAAATTCAATGGTTCGCTCAGATGTTCAATCCGAGCACTGATTTAAAAGATAGAAAACCCCGCTCACACATTTACTAAACGTACCTTAAAAAAAGTTCAAAAATAATTATCATTCACCCTCAAACCACACCAGTCAATGTTAGGCTCTGCCTAAGGGTAACGTGCCCCCAAAAACTCAATGGTACTCTTAGATTTTTAATCTGAGTTACTGCTTAGAAGTTATAAGGATTTAAAAATAAAATAATTGTTAATTATTTTATTTACATCAAAAAACTAACTACCACTGTTGTCCCACGTCGGTCAAAGTTAGGATCTGCCTAAGGAAAGCATACCCTCACAAGCTCAGCAGTGGTCTCAAATTTTTAATCCAAGTCACCGTTCGTGAGTTATAAACATTTGAAAAATAAAATAATTTTATTTAGGGTTATTCCATTTTTGGGTTTTCTCATTGGAGGCATGTGCTGACTAAACTTAAGTCGCGCTTAGGGTAAAACCGCCATCCTGAACACAACGGTGCCCTCAAAATTTTAATATAGGCACCCATTTAATAGTTATTCTACTTTTTTAGGAAAACTACTCACTCACGCTATTTAAAGATTAATATTTTTCGACAGATCATTTCGGGCACTCCGGGCCTCGGAATCACGTGCTGTCAAATTTCACAGTCTCAAAATAATTCCATATAATTAAAAAAATATATATGGGAATTTTGGGACATTACAATAATTTTATTATCCAAGATATTAAAGTGAATAAATCAATTAGACATAAGGTAAGGGTATTCTCAAACCCAATTTCCTTTCTTTGGGTTATTACTCTTTCATGCCAAATTCCAGCGTCAATGTACTTTTAATATTCCTAAAATATAATTTATTTGTTATTAAATTTTCTTTTCTGGGATATATAATTTCCAATTTGATTTTGTGATAAATAAAAACATTTTTTAAAAATAACCCTTCTTTCTAAAAAACACATCTTTTACTTCTCTTGAGATTGTTTCTTCTCCACTCAATATTGATGATTCTTATATCAAGTATGTTATTACCTTTTTATTTTGGGAACACTGATGTTAATTCATAAAAGTATGCTCTATAAAATTCTCATGAAACAAATTTCCTTTCCATGGGTTATTTTATAGAAAAGGTTGTTATACCTTCTATGTGGCATGCATGACTATGTAAATGTTATGATATGATGGGTGCACCTAGAATTATATAGCACTCCAAATTAATGCATTGGGTAATGTGATGTATCTCATGAGATAATGTGCAATATGCATGAACATGATGGTAGATTTGTTCATAATGATGGTGTTATGATTATGCAATATGTTATATGTGAACAAGATGCTAGCTTTGTTCACAACTAAGTGTGGTGTTGACTACTAAAACATAATGTTTCATTTTTATGAATTTCCACATTCCATGCCTTTATCTAATGCTTCCTCTCATGATTATGATGACGATACTATACTTATGTTATGATTATTATGATTATATTCACCCATGTTATATTGGTTCATATCCTTATTTATCCTCTTATTGGGATTTTAGCTCACCCCTTTCATTGATGTATATCCTCAAGTGATTACTTATACTAAGGAGAATGCAAAGGCCAATAAGAATCTATAAAAGAAGGAATTAAATAATGTTTATGTTTTATTATGTAAAATTTATTTATAAGCCTAAATTTTCCAAGACACTAAACTGTTTGATCTTGGATTTGTAACACTATTATTTTTTTTATCTTTAAAATGATGTAATAGTCTTGTAAGAAAAAGTTAGGTCACTATAGAAAAACCTTTATGCCAAGCATGGCATTCAAACAAAATGTTTTCTAGATCCATTATAAACATTAAAAATAGTCAAACTTTAAATATAAATGAATTTAAAAAGACTCAGGCATTCCATGATTTGTAAAATGAAGGATTATAAAAGAAAAACATACCTCAAGAAATTAGAATGAAGGGAGGAGACACCTAAATCAGAAGGAAGAAAGTGGGGTTTTACATTAGAAAACACATGAAAATTGAGGGAGGAGACACCTAAATCAAATTAGAAGGACTTGGAAACCATCTTAGGGATCCAAGGAAGTTCTACTGAGTATAAGGGAGAAGAGAGGAGTGGATCCAATAAAACACCACAATAATGCAAACCGCGGAACCCAAAAAAGCAATCAATGAGAGATGAGTAGAAAAAAATTACATACCTTTGATTCGACCCTTGATTCATCTGAGATAAGGTAGAGGAGGAGCACCAGTAGTAGGGGACTTTTTCAAAATCTTGAGAATCGCAATTGAAATCTGTGCAGTTAGGGTTCTTTTAAATAAAACGGGGATAGTTTTAACAACGCTTCCAAAAAAGCATTAATAAAGTACCATTTATCATAATTACATTAATAAATGATGATAAAAGATATCTTTATCAGTGTTAAAAATGTATTGATAAAATCCACCTTATCAGCACTGATAAAAGACATCTTTATCAATGATAAAGTTTCAACGCTGATAAAGGATTTATAATTATAAACATTTTTTTTTGTAAATATATTAATAAATATTTTTATATGGTTATAAATGTATTTCTATCATTATATATATTTATATTAAATATATTATTATAATTTTACAATTATTTAAATATATAATTAATTATTTATAATTATATAAATACTTTTTTTAAAAATATTTTTTATTTATAATTATAAATATATAGTTTTATAAATATTATAAATATACTCTTGGTCGGAGTAGAGTACTCAAGAGGGGGGGGGGTGAATTGAGTATCTATAAAAATTTTTGTTATAAATTGGTTCTTTGAAAATTTCCCCCAATTAAAAAATATAATCTAAGTCAGTTTTTAGTGAATTTATAAGAGTCATGAATGTTCAATTACTTTCTCGAAAGATTGATTAGTTCTTAGATATACTAATCTAAAAGATTAATAAAACCATTGAAACTAGCCTACTAGTTCAAAATAGTTATAAAAACTTGCTAAACTAACTATTAAAGTTCAATTTAGTTTTATGAAATATGTGATAAAAACATATTAAAAACTAAAAGGTAAAAACACAGTGGATATAAACAAGAGTTTCAGTCTCAAGTTGGGACTTAGTCCTCTCCACTTGGTGATCACCTGCCACCAAGCAATATAAATTAATAAAAAAGTTTTGACCCACACCCTTGATCGGGGTTCACAACACCATACAAGGCTACCCAGGTCACACTTGACCTCTTATAAGGTTCTTAATGGGAAAACAACAAATAGGTCACACTTGAGCTCTTCCATAGTTCTACATGTGATACAAAAGGATGAATAGAGAGTGAGTTTAAGGATATTAGGTATCCTCCAGTTATGCACAGGAGTTAGTGTGTGTGTAACAGATAGATACACACACTACTCAGAAATGTAAATAAAAGAACACAACAAAGCTAAGGATGTAAATAATGGTTTATAAGTCTTTGTGTGTTATACAGTTTAACTCTAGACTCGTTTGATGTAGTGGAGTTGAAGTTTGAGTTATTCATTGTGAGTTGACTCCAAAACAGAGTGTCGTAGCCTCTATGGCCTGGCTTCTAGGAGAATGAAATGTTTAGTTTTTTGTTGGTAATATGTTCAGGTCAGGTCAGAAGGATTTTTCTTTACTTCTTGATCTCTATGTATGTTCTTCCTTTTGAGTTCTTGGGGTTACGAAGTATGCTTGAGAGTTGCAGTAGTTCTTGGGTTTTCTTATCTTACTACTTTTCAGAACTTTACTCGTATATTTAATGATCCAACTTGTAATTATTTTATACTTCGAGATCAAATAGTCTCGAAGATCTCCCCACATTCATGTATCTCATACTGTCTCTTGAAAATCCTACAAATAACATTAAATAATGTCAGAAACATTAATTTGTCTAAATATGAAAGTTAGATATAAATTTGAATTAATAAATTAAAAATAGTTTTTATCACTACCGGTGAGTCATAAGTATCGGTGAGTCATTGGCATCGGTCTGGCATCATTGGTGACTCTATGCATCAGTGAGTCCTTTCCATCAGTATCAATGACTCGGGCCATCAGTGATTCATCATCGGTGACTCATTTTGAACTAACGGTGTGTCGCCCATTAGTGACTTGTTCATTGGTGTGTCACCCATTGGTGAGTCTTCATTGGTGTGTCTCCCATTGGCGAGTCATCCAACAGTGAGTTTCTTGAACTATTGGTATGACCGATCATCGGTGACTTGTCCATCGATGTGACATTTTTTATATCGGTGAGTCTATCATCGATGTCTTCTTCGATCGGTGACTTCCTCAATCAGTGACTTCCTCGATCGGTGACTTCCTCATCAGTAAGTCATCTGTCAGTGACTCCTTTGATCTATCAGTGTCAGGGACTTTGAAAAACTTACAAAGTGTCTGTCTTATACATAACAACACCATATTAAGTGAAATTCATAATTACATGTAAATATACACTTGTAAGTATATTGTAACATAAATATCCATAAGTTATTGACTTATTATACCATGTGACATAATTTTTTCATTTATAAATAGTCATTAACATGATCAAAATTTGTTATAACTTAAAATATGAATTATCATGATTTGTAAAGTGGAATGGTTTGTGATTATTAAAACAACTATCTCACATAGGGTCCAATAATCTACCCCTTTTTTATAATCACAAATCATGGCATTAATGAGTTATACAAGATGTTAAGGAATATAAATTACTTAACTTAGCATAAAAAAAAGTGAGTGTGAATTCTCAATATAACTATAAGGTCTTTTCTTTTAATCCCCCCTTAATTATTGTATCAGAGGATAGATATATAGATTCTATTGATTAAATTCCATCTTTCCTATGCCATAGTTATCCCCCCTAAGATTAATAATTTATTCCATCCATTATCCCCCTTAGGTTAAGAGTTGATGCTATTTAAGGATTTCTCCCCCTTTTGGGATTAGCAGAAAAGGTTAAAAGAAACATAAAGTATAAAGACACATAACACAAAGAAAATTGAAAACATAGTGAAGAACAAATTGATATTCATTAAAGGTATAAAGAGTACAACCAACAAAAGAAAATTAAAAATCCATATCAAATAAATGATCCACATCTAAGGTTTGTGATTTTGAGGAGCTTTTCCTTTGACTGAAAGGTCAACAGAAGGTTCATGAGGTGGTGGTGTGACTATAGGAAGGGATGGTTGAATGACAACACCAGGTAAGGCAACACCTGTAGGAACATTAGCTGTAAGGCTTGGTCTCCTCTATGACAGAACACGACTTTGAGGCTGCTCCTTGATTACTAGCCTGATCTGAGATAAGGCTTTAGATACAGACATCTGAGTAGGAAACAAAGAACTAGGTCCAATGAAAGCAGCTACTGGGACCACTATTGCCTCATCTTTCACATGCAGGTATGAATTCAGAATCTTGATAAAATCATTGATTATCTCACCTCCATACTACATTTACTTTTCAAAATCCTCCTTGTTTTCCATAAACTTTTCTAAAGTAAGAGTAAACTCCTTTAACTAGCTCACTTTCCTTTTGAAGGCCTCATTAACTGGAGGGGTTTTTAGATTCTTAGCCAAGTACTTAAAGTTTTTAATTAGATCATACTTGGTATAGATTTTTGAGAAATACTTATCCACCTTTTCTCTGATTTCCTTTTGAGCAATATATGCTTCATTGGTACACTTTATAACCATGTTATATACAAGGTTAGTGTTCCTATGTACTTTGGAAAGAGTTTATTTATTAGATTCACTCTGAATACCCTTGAGTTTTTCCCTCATCACAGTTCCGAGGGACTCCATATCAGTCGCATCAGGCCTAGTACCTTTAGAACTAGAGGCACCAAAAATCATCTTTCCAAGATCCTCATTTAACTTTTTCAAATATACACTTAGTATATGTGAAAACAGGTTCCTAAGAACCTCCATAACACCACCAAGTGTGGTCTTGAAATTAGTGGTTAGAGATTCCAATTCATTACCCATCCTCTTCACTTATTATCTCATCATTGTATTATGTATAATGATAGTCTCAAATATAGTTATTAGGCTAGGATGAATCACATAAATCACCATTCTTGTAATCTTAGTAGCATCGACCTCTGAAATGCTCATGAAATTAGAAGCTTCATTTATAACTCCAACAGAGGATCTCACTAACTCACATATATCTGCTTTGAATTTCTCAAGATCAGCCTTGGTGACATAGTCACTAGGCACTGCCTCTACAACCATCTCATCATCATTAGGTACTAAAGGTGAAGTTGGAGAAATTGGTTCCATAATAGCTTTTGGAGTAGAAGGAGCAACCATATCCTCATCTGAGTCATAATCCAACCCAAATAAGATATAACCTGGATTTCTATTCCACTCACCAGAATAGGTCCAATATCTAAGATCCACTATGTCAATCCTTACTCTTATTCCTTGAGGCTCTCCCTCATCATCATCTTCATCATCATCTTCGTACTATTCTCTATCTAAAGAAACATTCTGAGGCACTGGTACTATCTAAACTTCATGTTCTTCTTGAACTCCAACCATTCCAGCTACTTGAGGATCTTCCTCAATCTAAGGCATAGGTACATTATGAGATTCATCCTCTTCCTCTCGACCTCCTGCCATAATATCATTAAGCACCTGAATAATTCCTTGATCATCATTAGGGTGGTAAAGTCTATCCTTATTTCCATCATCTCCAGTAGCATGATCAACATCATCCTATCCAATAGGATCAACATCCTCTTATCTATCAGCCCCATCATCAACTCTATGTATAGATTCCTCACTAGAACTAGCTCCATATTGTCTAGATTTTAGTGAGTCACTCACATGCTCACCTTCATCATCCTCATCATCACCATCATCATCCTCATCATCACTATCAGTTTTGATTACATATCCTTCCACTTCAAAGACTTCATTATCTTCCTCTTCTTTGTCACCCAATAAAGGTTCTCGAGAGGGTAAATCTAATGTTGGACTAGAAGGTCAATATGACATGTCTTTTGGACTCTCATAAATATCTAGGTCACTTCTATCATCTGTAGGATACCCCTCTTCCCTTAGAATCTCAGGCTCTACTCCCTCTTCATCTGAATATACCACTTGCTCACCAGGTTTAAGACCTAGACCAACTTTATCCCTTGGTCTGGTAGGATGATCTATGGGATTGTAATCCTCATATAGTTTCTCCTCATCATCTACCCAAAATATCTTCCATGGGTTCCAAAATATCTTCATCCTCTTGCAGATATCTTTATGCAGGTAGAAGCCACTACAGGTAGTAATCATCTCATCTCCATCTTCCACAAAATCTAGCTTCTTTAGCATTGTAGAGATCATCCTTGGGTAGTATAAACATGTTTCTTTATTGAAGGTTTTGATCATATCACCAATATATACCATAAGTTAACTGAATAAATTCACCTTCACCCCATTTTTCAATAAATAAATCATGAAAAAATCCTGATATTTCAAAGCATAAAAATCTCCCTTACTTGGGTAGAATTGATGTTGAATGAACTTGAAAAGTAATCTAGCCTCTCCATCTAATTATAGAGCTATTTCTCTCCTCGATTACTCATTTCCAGTCAATTCCTTTCATGAATTTTCATAAGAGAACAAATCTGAGGTTGGAGTAATGTTACCTGGTAATAAAAAAATGTTCCCTCATGTGGCATCTCTAAACACTCAGACCATTATTTCAAAGAAAAATAAATTTATTTTTCCTTTACCAGAGACTTCATCCGAGCCTCCTCGGATTCTTCCAAAGATACTTTCATGTTAAGATAAAACTGATGTACCAGCTGGGGATAGAAAAACATTTCATTATTTGTAAACCAACTGATCCACCCTTGAGATTCCTATACTCTCAACAAGAGTTACTTTCTTAACAATAGCCACTCGGCTGATACTTGCTTCTCAGCAGTTACCACACAACTTCCCAATCCCGGCTTCACAGAACTTTCTGCACTACTCGACTCTCCTTTCCGACGCTTGGCCATTGTTAATTCACTCGGTCCTTCCATTTCTCTCTTCATTATAGCCATTATAAAGGTTCAAGTTCAAAGGAGGGAGTTAAAAAGTATAAGGTTTTAAAGGTAGGGCATGGGTAGTGAAAGGTCGAAGTGTGGATCAAATTAATTTTATCATTTAGGGATTTTACTTCATAAAAATTTAAATAGAGTAACAGTAAAATAAAAATAATAAAACTGTGTCATTTTACTTAAAATAAAACAGATAAATAGATTTATTAAAAAGTCCCTAAATGAATCAGTATCGGTTTCACCTGATTGTATTAATCTGATCGATTTCACGTGATTGGTCTCATAGATTGATATCACACAATCAGTTTCATGTGATCGGTTCTACTGGTTGGTTTCACTTGACTAGTTCCACCGATCAGTTTCATAGACAAACATATTTTTCTAAGGGGATAAGATCAGATAGTCTTTATAGATTTATCATTCTTAGTTCATGTCTGATGTAGCTTATTCTATAAAAGTTTAAGGATTTTTTAAATATGTCAGAAAGTTGATTCTTAGTCCCAATAAACTCAAGAGTTATATCACCTTTTTGATAGTGATATCTCAAAAAGTGATGTCTTACATTAATATGTTTTGTTCTAGAATGATAAATTGTATTCTTAGAAATTTTAATAGAACTTGTATTGTCACAATTTATGGGGATGTGTTTAATATGAAATCCATAGTCTAATGAAGTGCGTTTTATCCACAAAATTTGTGCACAACAACTACGAGCATCAATGTACCCTACTTCAACAGTTGATAATGAAACCAGATTTTTCCTTTTACTACACCATGAAATTAAAGAATTTACCAAAAAGTGACATGTTCTAGAGGTTCTATTTCTATATAATTTACATCCACCAAATTCAGCATCAGAATAACTGACCAAATCAAATGGTTGTCCTCTCGGGTAGAACAATCCTAAATTAATTTTATATTTGAGGTATTTGAAAACTCTTTTAATAACATTTAAATGTGACTCTTTTGGGTTTGCTTAAAATTTTTCACACATACATACACTAAAAATGATGTCTGTCCTACTAGTAGTTAATTAAAGCAAACTCCCAATCATTCCTATGTAAGCAGTTTGATCAATAGACTTCCCATTTTCATCAAGATCTAACTTACATGTAAAACTCGCAGGTGTTTCACTACTCTTAATGCCGTCAAAGACATATCTTTTAAAAATATCTTTAGTATATTTACTTTGATTTAAAATAATACCTTCTTTTTTTTGAAATATTTTAAATCCAAGAAAATATTTAAGTTCACCCATCAAAATCATTTCAAATTTACTTTTCATCATTTTTGAAAAATCATTACATAAAGAATTTTTAAAAGAACCAAAGATAATATTATCTACATATATTTGAGATATTAAAACATCTTTAGAAATTATTTTTATAAATAAAGTTGGATATGTAACTCATTTTGTAAAACCTTTAGAAATAATAAAGTTACTTAACCTATCATACCAAGCTCTTGGAGCTTGTTTCAAACCATATAAAGCTTTAGCTAATTTGAAAACATGATTCAGAAAATGTGGATTTGTAAATCCTAGGGGTTGTTCAACAAAAACATCCTTAATTATATAACCATTTAGGAATGAACTTTTTATATCCATTTGATGAAGTTTGAAATCCAAGTGTGCTATATAGGCAAGTAAGATTCTAATGGTTTCAAGCCTAGATATTGGTGCAAAGGTCTCCTCATAATCAATTCCCTCTTCTTGATTATAGCCTTGTGAAACCAATCTATATTTGTTTCTAACTATATTTCTAGGTTCATCCACTTTATTCCTAAACACCCATTTAGTTCTTATGGTCAAGGTATCTTTTGGTCCATCAACAAGATTACATACCTTATTTCTCTCAAACCGATTAAGCTCTTCTTGCATAGATATCACCCAAAATTCATTATTGATTGCATCAATGATATTTTTAAGTTCAAGTTGTGACAATAATGCTTGATATTCAACCTGATTTCTCAAAGAGGCTCTAGTTTTCATCCCTCTATCTAAATATCTAATTACAACATATAAGGGATGGGTTTCAAGGGTCCTAGTTGGTCTAGTAAAACTATAGATAATTATTCTATGTTCATCACTTGGTTCTAGTTCATTATGGATAGAATCTTGATAATTTCCAGAACTGGAAGTTTTAATAGATTCTTTTATAGTATAGTCTTAAGGTTTAACATTAATGCCCATATTAGACACATCCTCTTCAAGATTTACTAGTGAAGTCTTAGGTTCATGTGGATCTATTTCATGAAACTTGACATGTACAGATTCCTCCACACATTTGGTTCTTTTATTAAAGACTCTATAATCTTTGATTGATGTTGAATATCCAAGGAATATTCCTTCATCATTCTTAGAGGCAAATTTATCTAGATTATCTTTAGTGTTAAGAATATAAACTTTAAATCCAAATACTCTAAAATAATTTACCTTGGGTTTCCTATTATTCCACAACTAATAAAGAATTTTCTTAAGGATAGATCTTATTAAGACTCTATTTATTATATAACAAGCTGTATTAATAGCTTCAGCCCAAAAATAAATTGGTAGGTCATATTCATTAAGCATAGTTCGAGAAATTTCCTGTAAGTTTCTATTTCTTATTTCTAATACACCATTCTGTTGAGGTGTCCCAGGGGTAGAAAAGTTATACCTATAGCTATTTTGTGAGCAAAAAGATTCAAAGTCTCAATTTTCAAACTCACAGCCATGGTCACTTCTTAAGGATTTAAATTTAAGTCCAATGATATTTTTTTTACAGTCCTAGAATACTTGGTAAAATGAGAGCAAAATTAACTTTTGTGAGCTAAGAAAAAGGTCCAAGTATACCTAGAGAAGTCATCCACAAGAACATAAAAATAGTGCTTCCCATTGAGACTTGAAAATCTAGATGGTCCAAACAAGTCCATGTGAACCAACTTGACAGGTTGAGAAGTTGTAACTTCTTTATTTGGTTTGAAAGAGATTTTATGTTGCTTTAATTTTTGATAAGGATTGCATACTATATTGTCTGGAAACTCTAATTTAGGTAGGTCTTTAACTAAACCTTTTCTGGTCAATTTCTTAAGGGATTGTACATTACAATGTCCTATTCTTCTGTGCCAGATCCAAGACTCTTTGTGAAAGACACTTAGACAAGAAACATTCCATGATGCTAGTGTGTCTAAGTTTACAACATATACATTATCATTTCTAAGAGTAGTAAATACTAATTTATTCTTTGCATAAAAAAATGGAAAGAATCATTTTTAAATTTGACATTAAATCCATCATCACATAGTTGATATATTCTAAGAAAGTTATACTTTAATCCATAAACATAAAGTACTTTGGAAATTGAAATAGAGTTATGGTTACCAATCTGACCTAAGCCGATGATTTTTCCTTTACCATATTCACAAAATGTGACATGTACTCCATCAATCTTGATGAGATTCTTAAAGCTTGAGTAGTCTCTTGTCACGTGTCTTGAACAACCACAGTCTAAGTACCAAATTTTTCTACAAGAACTTTTAAGGCACTTTACCTACAAAAAAATTTATCCAAGAAATTATTTTGGTACCCATATTTGTATGGTTCCAGAAACATTAGTAATAAAGGATTTAGGAACCCACAATTGTCTTATGGGTTTCCTATATGTAGAATATAAAGTATTTGAAAAATAAACTTGGTTTGGTCCAGAAAAACTTGATGCAGTAAAAGATTTTGTAGAACTGGAACTTGCAGTAAAATCATTATTTTTGGGAAAAAAAGCATATTTTCCAAATTTATTCATAAAATGTGTTTTTGATAGGTCTAGGTTGATATCTTATACCAGAAGTGTACTTAGGAGCTATCTGTTTACCAAGCATTTGAGTAAGAGTGTTTTTCCCATTGGTAAAATTTTCTATATCTTTCTTCAATTTCTTATTAGACATTTTAAACTCATCGTTTTCCTTGAGAAGTTGAGCATTATTTTCCTTTTTAGTAATAATTTTAGACTTAAAAGTTATAGTAATATCATGATGTTTCTTTAAATATTTATACTTATATTTTAGTTCATCACATGTCTCATCCAACATGTTACAATATTCAAATAGTTCATCATTTGTAATATTCATAGACTCACTTTCATTTTCAAAATAATATTCATTGGGTAAAAGAGGGTTTAAGAGAAACTCTGAGATATTTGTTATAAAGAACATGTTTGACATATCTTCTTTCTCATTCTGAGAAGAAGAAGATTCACTAGAGCTGTCCTCAGATGCACTCGAGGTGGACTTCATTTCTTTCTTATATTTCCTATATTTATACTCATATTTTTTTATACTTTAATTTTAGATAGTTATCTTTGACATTTACTCTCCTCTTACATCCATAGAAAACTATTTCTTCTGATTTTTCAAGCTTCTTCGAATCCATTTTCTAATTGCCTTTATTGTCATATTTTCTTTTTAAAGTTAGGTTTCTTGAAAGAACTTTTTCTTTCTATAAAATTTTCTGAATCTCCTGGATAGCTGGTCCATTTCCTCATCACTGTCTAAAGTTGATTCTTCACAACTTGTGCTTTAAACAACAGTTTTAAATTTATCTTTGACTTTGATTTTGGAAGTGGTAGTCTTGAAATATACAAATTTTCTTTTAGGTTTATCCTATCCTTATTTGTTGACTTTCATCTCTTCTTCATACATCATCAGTTTTCCAATAAGTTACTTGATAGATAATTTACTAATGTCACATGATTATCTAATAGAGATAGAATTTACTCTCCATATATCAGGTAAGTATATGAGAATCCTCATGATTTGTTTTTTGGAAGTAACATCTCTTCCCAGAGAGATCATGGTGTTCACTATTTCATTAAACCTAAGATACATGTCAAAAATAGTCTCATCAGGATTCATCTTAAAATTATAATATTTAATAGTATAAGTATTTAATCTCATCTCTTTCACATTAGATGTTCCCTTATGGGAAATAGACAAAGTGTCTGAAATCTCATGGGCAGTTTTACAAGAAGAAATGCGATTAAACTCTTCATCTCCTAGTGCACAGTATAGAACATTCATTTATGTATAGTTATTGTTATAGGCGGTCTTGGAAGGTTTATCCCAAGTATTTATAGCATTTTTAGTGATTGCATATTTACTTTCAATTTCAGTCCAGATTTCAAATCCCATGCTTTCTAAATGTATTTTCATTTTAATATTCCACTGAGCATAATTTTTTCCATTGAAAAAAGGTGGCCTATTTTTAGCATATCCTTCTAATCTATTGTATATAATGCAAATTTGAAAAAGATTTCAAAGAGATAAAATTTAAAAATAACAAAAATTTTAAGATCTTAGAAATACAACTACAATCACAGTTGAAAAAGTTTGAAAAAGCTTTGAAAACTGAAAAATTCCTTTTCCTCTAATACCAAATGTTGGTCAGAGTAGAGTACTCAATAGGGGGGTGAATTGAGTATCTATAAAATTTTCTGTTATAAATTGGTTCTTTGAAAATTTCCCCCAATTAAAAAATATAATCTAAGCCAGTTTGTAGTGAATTTATAAGAGTCCTAAATGTTCAATTACTTTCTCAAAAGATTGATTAATTCTCAAATATACTAATATAAAAGATTAATACAACCTTTGAAACTAATCTATTAGTTCAAAATAGTTATAAAAACTTTCTATACTAACTATCAAAGTTCAATTTAGTTTTATTAAATATGTGATAAAAATAGATTAAAAACTAAATGGTAAAAATAGAGTGGATATAAACAAGAGGTTCACTCTCAAGCTGAGACTTAGTCCTCTCCACTTGGTGATCACCCACCACCGATAAGTTTAAATTAATTAACAAGTTTTGATCCACACCCTAGATCGGGGTTTGCAACAACATACAAGGCTATCCAGGTCACACTTGACCTCAACCACAATTCTTTATGAAAAAAAAACATGTCACACTTGACCTCTTCTATAGTTCTATGTGGGATACAAAAGGTTAAATAGATAGTGAGTTTGAGGATATCAGGTATCCTCCAGTTATGCACAGGAGTTAGTGTGTGTGTAATAGACAAATGCACACACTTCTCAGAAATGTAAATAAAAGAACACAATAGAGCTAAGGATATAAATAAAGGTTTATAAGTCTCTGTGTGTTTTATAGTGTAGATCTGGAGTCATTTGATGTAGTGGAGATGAAGTTTGAGTCCTTCTCTGTGAGTTGAATCCAAAATAGAGTGTTGTAGCCTCTATTTTCTGGCTTCTAGGAGAATGAAATGTTAAGCTTTTTGTTGGTAAGATGTTCAGGTTAGGTCAGCAGGATTTTTCTTTACTTCTTGATCTCCCTGTATGTTCTTCCTTTTGAGTTCTTGGGGTTAGGAAGTATGCCCGAGAGTTGCAGGAGTTCTTAGGTTTTCTTATCTTACTACATTTTAGCACTTTCCTCATATATTTAATGATCAAACTTATAATTCTTTTATACTTCATGGTCCAATAGACTCGAAGATCTCCCCACATGCATGTATCTCGTACTGTCTATTAAATATCCTATAGAAAACATTAAATAATGTCAGAAACATTAATTTTTCTAAATATTACTGTTGGATATAAATTTGAATTAATAAATTAAAAATATTTTTTATGACTACCAGTGAGTCATTAGCATTGGTCTGGCAGCATCAGTGACTCTCTACATCGGTGAGTCCTTTCCATCGGTATTGGTGACTCGGGGCATCAGCGAGTCATCATCGGTGACTCATTTTGAACTAATGGTGTGTCACCCATTAGTGACTTGTTCATCGGTGTGTCACCCATTGGTGAGTTGTCATCGGTGTGTCGCCCATCGGTGAGTCGTCCAATGGCGGGTCGTTTTGTAACGACCCAAACTTTCATTAATGAAAATTCCTCTTGATATAATTAAATGTATTATTATGGTTATATAAAATGTGAACTTCATTGGTTTTATGTTTCTAGATTTTAAAATACCATTATGAAATGTGACAGTTGCTAATATAGCCGTTGAACAATGATCACATGATTAGTATAAATATAGGGATTTAACAAATCCAATTTACTCAGAAAAAGGAAGTGATGTCCTCATCCAGTAGAATTTCCCCATATGAAGCCCATTTTTCAGAGCTTGGAAAGGAGGTGGCGTCATTGGGAATCGCTCTTGACCAAGCCCAATCCTATCTTGAACATGTTAAGCTTGAGCAGAACCGACTACGGGAGAAGTGAAAGTAAATAGAGATTACCACCCGAGCGATGTTATCCGAGCCACCCCAAGAGTCTGTCACCACCGCACACCTTACCCTTCGGTCTTATGTGGGTTTTATAAGGGGTTATGTAACAAGACCCTATCACTACAACTATGTACATTATTTTTGTATAAATAATGTGCATTCATTTTATTATTGTTACTTTGTAAATAGTTTTTAAAGCACAAATAGTATTTTTAGTTAATATTCAACTAAGAAATCTATTTTGATGAATTAATGGATTTTTGAATTAAATAATATTTTAATAAAATATTATTATTATTATCAAATTAATTTTTATTAAATATAAATTATCATATAATTTTATGAATGCAATTGTAATTTTTATTATGGTTTGAAAGCTATTTTTGTCAAAACCCATGAATTTTCGATAAATGTCGCTTTTTATTTTAAAAGTAAAAATTCACATATTTAGAAAATTATTTAGATAAAATGAATATTATTTTTGGAATCATAATTTTGAAATTATCCAATGGTGAATTTTTCATAATTTTCTGAGACAGTCGAATTTTTGGGTAAAAATTAAATACCGTTTAAATATATAATGGGTTTTATGACATCATAATGACCCAATAGTGATGTAATAAAATACTATAAACATTATGTTCGACTAATATATGTTTTATAATTAAAATAATGTTATTTTATATTTTTTTGATTTATTTTACAAAGCTTTAGTGGACCCTTCAAGGCTTATAAAACATTTGGTCACTATAAATTGTTTTCCGTGAGAGTGTGACTCACCTCCACATAAGAAAACCTATTATTTTAAGAATTTAGGACATTGGAATTATAAAATATTGTTTTCCAATCCCCTTTGGAAAAAAACATGTGCAAAAACAATGGTTTGGTTTGTGGTTTTGATTAGTTTAATGTGAGGTGTCCCAAACCTAAATAATAAAGAATTCCCTCTCCTTTCCTATATAAACCCACCCAAGATCCCACTTACTCTTCACTAAAAGCCTTTTTAGTTCAACCATTACCTACCCTCATCTCTCTAGAATCCTCCCAAGGTGCCCCAAGCTCCCAAGAAGACTCTCTCAAGCCTCTCCCAAGCCTTTGGGATCACACTTCCAAGTAAGGGATTTCTTCCTTTCTCATTTTTGTCTAACTTTCATTAAGTTGTTATGCCCTTTTTTTCAATTAAAAATGTTGGGGTATGATTTTCCACCTCCCTCATACTGTCCTATTTATGTTTGGATGATTTTATACCCCTTTATCTCTCATTAAAGCCGCCCATGTACACCCTTTACCATGTCAAAATTTCACGAGGGATTTCTCTCTCCTCTTTTACATCCAAGTAATTCTTTTGTATTATGCATCTAAATTCCATTATGTTTGTTGGGAAATGTATCCATATGACCCCCTTACTATAAATTTCATGTATATATGATGAGACACCCTTTTCTATCTCATCAACTATTTTCATGAATCCTTATGTCACGTCGTTATGCTGCCAAAATTGCACCATGTTTTTCCAAGCCAAGATCATTGTGTAGTGAATACCATACCCATGTCTCTATCAAGGGTATTCACCTTTATGAACATATACATAATGAATGGTACTTTCATGTATTTATTCCACATTACTTAATAATGGAATAACTTTTGTTGTTGATTGATTCCAAGTTATATGATCCCTGTGGAACACTTATGCATGAAATGAAATGTTTAAGAAGGGTGCGCCCTGATAGTGCTCCAATGCATTGGGTAAAGTATAGTATCATTATACATCATGTGCAATGAGTGTTGAAACATTATAATTCAAGTGAAATTAGGGTTTAGTCGTGCTTCATGTGCAATGAGGGTTTACTCCTGCTTCATGTGCAATGAGGGTTTACTCATGCTCCATGTGCAATGAGCCTTGGCTCATACTAATTCAATGTTAAGTGTTGCTGCCACATTTCCATGTTATGATTATCATGCTCTATCATGACTTTATTTTCATGTTTCTCTTCTGCTCCATTAATATTCCTATTTCCTAACATGTATTTTAATCTTTATGTTATTCCTTGTTTACTCCCTTACTAGGCTTTATAACTCACCATTTTCTTATGCATGTCCTCAGGTTATCCCATGCAATGCTAAGTACGAGGGAATGTAGTGGTCATGTAAAAGAATTTTTAATTAAAGATGTTGTATTTCATGTTTTAAATTGTTATGTAATGTTCCTAATCCCCAAAGACACTAGACCTCTCAATCTTCCGTGTTGTATCAAGTGAAGAGTTTATGTAATAAATCATGTTTAAGTATGTAATAAAAAGCAGGGTTGTTATAGTTGGTGTTAGAGGATTGGTTTAGTTATTTTTGGGATTAGGATTAGAAAACCCTAATGAAGACTTAGAGACAAGAATAAGTATAATAAAAACATCTCTAAGTATTGTTGAGTACTAAGTAAGTGGTTTATCAAGAAAATACATCCCTGTATGGATACGAGCAGGTAGAGGCGACTCTGGAACAGATGTATCATAGGGGTAAAACCCGAAAACACCGCTTTGAGCTAGACTCGAACGAGAACTGGTGCACGAAAATGGGCCTTGCTGCACTATTGGTTATGACACTCCTGGGGGATATTCTTTGGTAAATCTATAATCTTATTATGAACCCTTATTAAGGGAATTAAAAAAAATTCCCCTAAGAATATATGTTAGAAAGTAGATCATGGATAACATAGATTAAAGCCTATGGATTCATAAGTTAAGGAAATAAAAGTTATTTATAATTCATCAGTTTTTTCCTTGGATTATCTTTTATGTGTTACCCCTAACTTTCCTTTTATTCCATTCAATGGCCAGTAATAGAAGGACTCGGGCTAACAACCGATGTGAAGATCAATGTGATGACTGTGAAAATGAGATGCTCAATCCGATGGGAGCACGAATCGTGAACTTTGTAACAATTATCTCTTAGTTAACTCATTCTTTGAATAGAAACATGGGTCAGGAGGAACGTTCAACCCCCCCCCCCCAATAAAGAACAAGTCACTATTGAGAGCTTCATGAGACAAAGGCCTCCTACTTTTAATGGATCGTCTGATCCCTCAATCTTCGAACAATGGATCAACACCATTGAAAATATCTTCTCCATCCATAAATGTTTATAACAAGATAAGGTTCTTCTAGCTTCTTATCATATAAAAGGTGAAGCTGATCAATGGTGGACATTGATAAAAAATATGAAGCTTGAGGAAGATATTGAGGTGTTGGAATGGAAGGATTTATGGAAGATGTTTTTCAATAAATATTTTCCATGCACCCTCCAACTTAAGATGTAAAGGGAATTACTTTAACTCAAGAAAAAAGATGAAGAATCTATTAGAGTGTACAAGGAAAACTTCACAAGGCTTGCACGATACGCCTCCAGCTTTGTCGTTACCTCCGAATGCAAGGTTGACCGCTTCTTTGGTGGGATGAAACCTAGCCTACAGAAAGTGATGGCGATCCGTGACTTCGAAAGCTATGAGAAAATTTTATGATGTGCCCTCAAGGTAAAAATGGAGATTAGATAATCTCAGGGGTATCATGGGGATAAGAAGTGTAAGGTGGAATTCAATGCTGGCGATCCGATGGATAAATCCAACAGTGCTAAGAAGATCCAGCACCCACTTTCCAAAGGTGCATAAAGAAGCACCCCATAAATTTCCTGAAGGGGATGATGAAATGCTTTAGGTGTGGAAGAGAAGGGCACCTAGCTGTTAAATGCCAACAAGAAAAACCTGTGGCTGCAACAGAGGAGAGTAATGCTCCATTCGAACCTCAACATGTTGTTCATTTCTACAACTTCAAAGAACCAGGGCATCTTGCAAATCAGTTCCCTAAGAAAAGAAATTTTGGAGGTAACCAACAACCTCCAAGGCACCAAGGGAGAGCTTTTCCCATCACTACTGCCGAAGTGAACCTTGAAAACTAAGTGGTGATAGGTATTCTAGTTATTCATTCAAGAATAGTGGATGTACATTTTGATTTGGGTTCTACGCATTCTTTTATATCCCAAAAGTTTAGTAGAACAATCCCAGCACCACCACAAATCATAGAAGTAAAGATGTCGGTAAGTATGGAAAATGGGGAAATCATTACATCCCATGAATATAACTCCTCCCCTGTCATAATATATGGATTGAATTTCTCGGAGAACCTCCTCATACTCCCTCTGGTGGAATTTTATGTAATTCTTGGCATGGATTGACTTTCTTTATATAGAGCCAACATAAATTGCTGTGAGAGGGAAATCACTCTCCATGTGGAGAATTGACCCCCGATTCTATACAAGTGCAAGGAGGAAGATGAATCTTCTTTAGCTACATCATCTCAAGTGTGGATATTAATGCCCTATGAGCACGCATATCTGGATAAGATGATTGAGTATAAGGAGGCAACCATCCTTGAAGACATGCCTATTGTGAGGGAATTTGTTGAAGTGTTTCCTGAGGAATTTCCTGGTCTTCCTCCTAGAATGGATTTTGAATTCTCAATTGATGTTATACCTGGGGAATTGACAATATCTAAGACTATGTATTGAATGGATGTTGTGGAGCTTGACGAGCTGAAGAAACAACTACAGAAGAATCTGGATAAAGGGTTTATACGCCCAAGTGCTTCACCATGGGGTGCACCAGTCCTCCTTGTCAAGAAGAAGGATGGGTTAATGAGCCTTTTCATAGATTATCGTGAGCTTAACAAAATCATGATAAAGAACAAGTATCCTCTCCCATGAATTGATGACTTGTTCGATCAGCTTTATGGAGAACAATACTTCTCCAAGGTGGATTTGCGGTCAGGATATTATCAAGTAAGGGTGAAGAAGGAAGATATCCCTAAGACTGATTTTTGTATAAGATACAGGCACTATGAATTCATATTAATGCCTTTATGACTCACTAATGCTCCAAAAATATTCATAGACTTGATGAATAGAGTCTTTAGGGATTACCTCGACAAATTTGTGGTAGTATTTATAGATGATATTTTGATATTCTCCCAAACCAAGGAGGACCATGAGGAGCATCTAAGAACTGTACTAGAGACCTTGCGGAAGGAGAATCTCTATGCAAAGTACAACAAGTGTGAGTTCTATTTGAAGGAGGTCTTGTTCTTGGGCTATATCATCACAAGCAATGGGATATATATGGATCCCTCTAAAAGATATGCAATTGAGGGATGGCTGAGGCCAACATCGGTAAAAAATATCCGTAGCTTCTTGGGATTAGCTGGATATTATCGATGATTTGTGAGAAATTTCTCACGATTTTCCAACCCTCTTACCAAGATAACTCGGAAGGGAGTAAAGTTTTCTTGGAGTGATGAATGCGAAGAAAGATTCAAGGAGTTCAAAAGGAGGCTTATCACTGTGCTCATGCTCACTTTACCCACAAGTGGAGAACTTTTTGTAGTATTCAGTGATGCTTTTAAGAAGGTCCTAAGCTGTGTGTTAATGCAAAATGACAAAGTCATTGCCTATTATTTAGGGTAATTGAAAGTTCATGAGCAGAATTATCCAACACATGATTTGGAGTTGGCTGCGGTAATCTTTGATTTAAAAATTTTGTGGCATTATCTCTTTGGGGAGAAGTGTGAAATATATACGGACCACAAAAGCCTCAAGTATATATTCACACAGAAAGAGTTGAACATGAACCAATGAATATGGTTAGATCTGATCAAAGACTATGATTTCTCAATCCATTACCACCCTAGGAAAGCAAACAAGGTGGCAGATGCTCTAAGTAGAAAGGACCCGACGATTCTATCATTGATGAGAATTGAGAAGGATCCAATCTTCTTAGATTTGATGAAGATGTACATGGGAATCATAAAGAAGGGAACATCATAAATCCTTTCACAAATGATTTCTCAACCATCTATTTTGGAAAGGTTAAAGGATACTCAAAAGGATGGTGTGGGAATTCAGAAGAGAGTGAAAGCTATCAGAAAAGGGAAATCCTCAAAGTTCAATGTTAATGAAGAAGGAATTGTGTGATTTGGGAAAAGACTATGTGTTCCATCAAGTCCGGAGCTGAAGAAGGAACTTTTGGATGGTGCACATAGTTAAAATTTCTCTATTCACCCAGGAAACACAAAGATATATCGAGATATACGAGAGAATTATTAGTGGGATAATATGAAGAAGGAGACCACTGAGTTTACATCAAAGTTCCTGGTGTGTCAGCAAGTGAAGACTGAGAGACAGAAGTATAAGGGGATGATGCAACCATTACCCATACCAGTATGGAAATGGGAGAACATCACCATGGACTTTTTCATCGGAATTTCGAAGAAATCCAAAGGAAACAATGCAATCTGAGTTGTTGTGGATCGTCTTAAAAAGTCTGCACACTTTATTGCAATTCCGGAGGATTTATCATTAGATCAAATGACACAGATATATATCAGGGAAGTGGTAAGGCTGCCTGGAGTACCACTATCTATTATATCTGATTGGGATCCAAGATTCACCTCTATGTTTTGGAAGAGTCTTCAACATGCTCTAGATACTAAACTGAACTTCAGTATGACCTATCATCCTCAAACTGATGGCCAATCTGAGTGAACTATTCAAACACTGGAGGATATGTTAAGATCATGTTCTATGGACTTCCAAGGAGGGTGGGACCAATATCTTCCACTAGTTAAATTCTCCAACAATAATAGTTTCTACTAGAGCATCCGAATGGCACCTTACGAAACCCTGTATGGGAAGAGGTGCAGAACACCGACATGTTGGGATAAAGTCATTGAGCGTAAGCAGCTAGGACCAGAAATGGTCGAAGAAATGGCGGAGAAGGTGAAAACCATTCAGCATCATATCAAGGCAGCCCAGAGTCGACAGAATAGTTGTGCAGATAAACATCGATGAGACCTTGAGTTTAAAGTTGGAGACATGGTATTTCTATGCATATCTCCATGGAAGAAGGTCATGAGGTTTGGAAAGAAAGGGAAGTTAAATCCTAGGTACATTGGACCCTTCTAGATTCTTGATCATGTTGGGGATGTGGCCTATCGACTAGCACTTCCACCTACCATGGCCAAAGTACATGATGTATTTCATGTATCCCTATTAAGGAAGTACATACCAGACCCTTCACATGTACTCTATTCAGAGGTAGTACAACTATAGGATGATCTTTCTTACGAGGAGCAACCAGTAAAGATCTTAGATCGTAGAGAAAAAGTTCTATGAAATAAGACAATGCCCCTCATCAAGGTGTTGTGGAGAAACCACAAGTTTGAAGAAGCGAAATGGGAATCAGAGTAAGTGATGAAGAAAAGTCACCCACATCTGTTTTAGTGTGGGAAAAGGAAATTTTGAGGGTGAAATTTCTTAAGGGGGGAATATTGTAACTACCCAAACTTTCATTAATGAAAATTCCACTTGATCTAATTAAATGTCTTATTATGGTTATATAAAATGTGAAATTCATTGGTTTTATGTTTCTGGATTTTAAAATACCGTTATGAATTGTGACCATTGCTAATATATCCATTGAACAGTGATCACATGATTAGTATAAATATAGGGCTTTAACAAATCCAATTTACTCAGACAAAGAAAGCGATGGCCTCATCTAGTAGAATTTCCCCATATGAAGCCCATTTGTCGGAGCTCAGAAAGGAGGTTTCATCATTAGGATTCACTCTTGACCAAGCCCAAGCTGATCTTGAACACGTTAATCTTGATTGGAACCGACTACAGGAGAAGTGGAAGTTAATAGAGATTACCACCCAAGCGATGTTATCCGAGCCACCCTAAGAGTCTGTCACCATCGCAGACCTTAACCTTCGATCTTATGCGGGTGTTATAAGGGGTTATGTAACAATACCCTAGCACTATGACTATATACATTATTTTTGTATAAATAATTTTCATTCATTTTATTATTGTTACTTTGTAAATAGTTTTTAAAGTACAAATAGTATTTTTAGTTAATATTCAACTAGGAAATATATTTTGATGAATTAATGGATTTTTGAATTAAATAATATTTTAATAAAATATTATTATTATTATTATAAAATTAATTTTCATTAAATATAAATTAAAGTATAATTTTATGAATGCAATTGTAATTTTTATTATGGTTTGAAAGCTATTTTTGTCAAATCCCATGAATTTTCGATAAATGTTGGTTTTTATTTTAAAAGTAAAAATTCACATATTTAGAAAATTATTTAGATAAAATGAATATTATTTTTGGAATCAGGACTTCAAAATTATCCAATGGTAAATTTTTCATAATTTTCTGAGACAGTCAAATTTTTGGGTAAAAAATAAATACCGTTTAAATATATAATGTGTTTTATGACATCATAATGACCCAATAGTGATGTTATAAAATACTATAAACATTATGTTCGGACAATATATTTTTTATCATTAAAATAATGTGATTTTAGATTTGTTTGATTTATTTTACATAGATTTAGTGGACCCTTCAAGGCTTATAAAACATTTTGTCTTTTTAAATTGTTTTCCTTGAGAGTGTGACTCACCTCCACATAAGAAAACCTATCATTTTAAGAAGTTAGGCCATTGGGATTATAAAATATTTTTTTTCCACTACCCTTTGGAAAAAACCATGGGAAAAAATCATGGTCTGGTTTTTGGTTTTGATTGGTTTAATGTGAGGTGTCCCAAACCTAAATAATAAAGAATTCCCTCTCCTTTCCTATATAAACCCACCCAAGATCCCACTTAATCTTCACTCAAATCCTTTGGAGTTTGACCAAAACCTGCCGTCCTCTCTCTAGAATCCTCAAAAGGCGACCCAAGCTCCCAATAAGCCTCTCTCATACCTCTCCCAAGCCTTTGGGATCACACTTCCAAGTAAGGGATTTCTTCCTTTCTCATTTTTGTCTAAGTTTCATTAAGTTGTTATTCCCTTTTGTTTTCAATTACAAATATTGGGGTATGATTTCGCACCTCCCCCATACTGTCCTATTTATGTTTGGATGATGGGTGACCCATTTCTCTCTCATTAAATCCTCCCATGTACACCCGTTACCATGCCGAAATTTCATGAGGGATTTCTCTCTCCTCTTTTACATCCAAGTAATTCTTTTGTATTATGCATCTAAATTCCATTACGTTTGTTGGGACATGTATCCATATAACCCCCTTACTGTACATTTCATGTACATATGATGAGACAACATTTTCTATCTCATCAAATATTTTCATGAATCCTTATGTCACGCTGTTATGCTGCCGAAATTGCACCACGTTTTTCCAAGCCAAGATCATTGTGTAGTGAATACCATACCCATGTCTCCATCAAGGGTATTCACCTTTATGCACATATAAATATTGAATGGTACTTTCATGTATTTATTCCACATTACTTAATAGTGTAATAACTTATGATGTTTATTGATTCCAAGTTATATGATCCATGTGGCACACTTATGCATGAAATAAAATGTTTAAGAAGGGTGCGCCCTGATAGTGATCCAATGCATTGGGTAAAGTATAGTATCATGATACATCATGTGCAATGAGTGTTGAATCATGATAATTCAAGTGAAATGAGGGTTTACTCATGCTTCAAGTGCAATGAGGGTTTACTTGTGCTTCATGTGCAATGAGGGTTTACTCATGCTCCATGTGCAATGAGCCTTGACTCATGAAAATTCCATGTTAAGTGTTACTGCCACATTTCCATGTTATGATTATCATGCTCTATCATGCCTTTATTTTCATGTTTCTCTTGTGCTCCATTGATATTACTATTTTCTAACATGTATTGTAATCTTCATGTTATTCCTTGTTTACTCCCTTACTGGGCTTTATAGATCACCCTTTTCTTATGCATGTCCTCAAGTTATCCCATGCAATGCTAAGTACGAGGGAATGTAGTTGTCATGTAAAGGAAGTTTTCAATAAAGATGTTGTATTTCATGTTTTAAGTTGTTATGTAATGTTTTTAATCCCCAAAGACACTAGACCTCTCGATCTTCTGTGTTGTATCAAGTGAAGAGTTTATGTAATAAATCATGTTTAAGTATGTAATAAAAAGTAGGGTTGTTATACGCTTGAACTATTGGTGTGACCAATCATTGGTGACTTGTCCATCGGTGTGACGTTTGTTCTATCGGTGAGTCCAGCATCGGTGTCTACTTCGATTGGAGACTTCCTCGATCAGTGACTTCCTTGATCGGTGAATTCCTCATCGGTAAGTCATCCATCGGTGATTACCTTGAGCTATCGGTGTCAGGGACTTTGAAAAACTTACAAAGTGTCTGTCTTATACAGAACAACACCAGATTAAGTAAAATTCATAATTACATGTAAATATACACTTGTAAGTATATTGTAACATAAATATCCATAAGTTATTGACTTATTATACCATGTGACATAATTTATTCATTTATAAATAGTTATTGACATGATTAACATTTGTTATAACTTAAAATATGAATTATCATGATTTGTAAAGTGGCTTGGTTTGTGATTATTAAAACAACTATCTCATAGTGGGTCCAACATATACATTTATAACTATATTAATAAATAAAATATTTTTAAATATATATATAATTATTTATTTATAATTATAATTATATTTATATCTTTATAATTATTTATGTAATTATATATATATATATATTTAATTAATAAATATAAATATAAATATATAAATATTAAAAATATTTTTTATTTAAATATATCTATTATAATTTAATAATTATTAAAATATATAATTATTTACTTATAATTATATAATTTTTTTAAAAAATAATATTTATATATTTATATCATTATATATATATATTTAATAACTATAGATAAATATCAATATAAATATAAATATAGTAAATATATTCGTTATTTAAAAAAATTATTATAATTATATAATTTTTTAAATATATATATACATATATATAATTATTTATTTATAAATATATAAATAATTTTTTAAAAAATAATACTTATTTATTTATAATTATAAATATATAAATTTATAATAATAATAAATATACATTTATAAATATATATATTTATAAATATTTATTTACAAATATATTTTTAACATTATCAATGAATATATAATCATAAATGAAAGCATGTTAAAAATGAGTGGAGTTGAATAATTAAAAAAGTGTATACTTTAAATTTTTTGAAAAATGGATAAGTTTTATTAATTAAATATAAATTATTAAAAAATATGGATATATATTTAAATAAAGATGAATAAATATTGAAAATATTAAAACATAGTAAATAAATAAATATAAATAAATATTAGAAAGTGATTAACTTCAAAAAAAAATATTAAAAATAAATAAATAATACCGAACTGTAATAATATTAGAAATAAATAAATAAAATTTACCAATTAAAAACCTAATATATTAAATGTATCAAGTTACTAAATGAAATTCTAAAATGAATACTAAAATTTGAATAAATTACATTATTATTAGGTGTATGTATTTCTATATAATATTTCATTAATTATATTAATATTAGGTGTATGTATTAATAATTGTTTCATTAATAAATTTTTAAATAATTTTCTAATTTATTCATTTTTAATTTTTTTATTTAATTATTACAATTTATTCATTATATATATATTTAATATATACAATTTATTAATATTTATAATCTATATATTTGTATGTTAAATTTATTCATTTTTTAAATAATTTTTAAATATTTTCTTAATCTACTCTTTCTTAATTTTTATTTGTTTAATTATTTAATTTTATTCATTTTATATATCTATATTTAATATATACTATTTATTAATATTTATAATATATATATGTATATTAAATTTATTCATTTTTATCAATAATTATTTAATTAATATTTTTTTTAATATTTGTATTAATTTATTAATTTTTATTTGTTTAATTATTTCATTTTATTCATTATATATATATATATTTAGTATATACTATTTATTAATATTTATAATAGATATATTAAATTTATTAATAATTATTTAATTAAAAACTTAATATTTTTTTAAATTTATTCATTTATTCATTTTTTATTTGTTTAATTATTTCAATTTTTTTATTATTTTTGATACTTTTATTTTTTTATTGGTTTGTATGAAAATTTTTGGCAATGTAGCGTGCTGGATCCTATAGGATCCAAATATAAAGGTCGGGGAATGACCGAGTTATGTATAGGGTGGGCCAAAGCCCACGTGGTCCCATGGTGGGCCCATATAAGTGTGTGTAGGGTATGTGAGATCTCATCCCTGCAACAGGCTTCTGAGTCATGGATGCGACATAATGATATATAAAGGAGCACCCTCCCTTGCACTCTTTTGATGTGGGACTCACCCGATGATCGGGACCTTTGTTAGCACTAAAAAGAGATCATAGATGATACCCTTTATCTATGCTAAAAATAAAGCACTCATAAAGGGTACTGTTTATCAGTATCTTTTTTTATTACTGATAAATATTACCCTTTATCAACACTAAAAAAAACGCTGATAAAGGGTAACATTTATCAGTGCCTTTTTTTATCACTGATAAAATCCACCCTTTATCAGTGCTTTTTTTAGCACTTATAATGGACACCATTATCAGCACTTTTTACCAGTGCTGATAAAATCCAGCACTGTATATTGCATGTTTTGTAGTACTGATGGGAAAACATGCTATATACATCTATCTCCTCATATTTCTTCTAGTGCTCACTAGTTATGGATGATAACATGAGTTATTGAACATCCAATACATCATCTACATGTTTTTAGAAGGAAACTTGCTACTGCTCACTAGCCTCCTTATAATGCACTTCCTTAGGAACATGGGGCTCCAACACATATAATTTATTCTCTTGACGTAGTATGATGCACAAGCGCCTGTACCACTCCTGGAAATTTATGTTGGTGGGGAGATTATATTTTTCAAATATCGATTGTAGTGACAAAATCGAGGTCATATCACTTTCTATTTTCTATAAAAATAAAATAAAATTAGGTTTTAGTACTTTATATGTGATATAATATATTTTATTTATCAGCCTCTCATTATTTTAACAAATCCCAATAACCCTCACCATTAGATTCACTATATCTTATTGCATGGATATTCTAGTGGAAATGATTCACATTTTGCTTCTCATTACATAGAAAAGGTCCTGGTTCAAATTAATTGAAGGTATTTAGGTAGGTGAGTCATTTTAACTGCATTAACTCACAACTCCTTTATCTATTGAGTAGATTACCTAGTCCTAAAATCCTGGACTCATATTCCCTTAACACTTGCCTCAAAATTATACCAAGTCTATAAAGGCAATCAACCCTTGATGCTATATTGGTTAAGTTGACCCAAAAATTTTATTAGATCTCCCTAATAAATGAAATTTTTATAATGAGGGTTAGACCAAACACTTTTACCTATGGTTTTATTCTAACTTAATTAATGAAAGGTGTTTTATAACTTAATGTTTTATTTGAGAGATTTTTTATCTTTATTCTTAATTTTTTTTATTTTATTCTTTTACATGATTATCAATATCACGTGGATTTTACATAATTAATTAACCATGTCTTGGTAAAATAATTTATGCATAATATATTTATATTATTCCAATTTGAAAATAAAATATGATTATATTTATCATACTTGTTACTATGTGATCATACACACTTCTTTAACCATGCAGAAATAGAAAACATTCATCACACCATTATTCCTTTTTATCTTTTCATGCTTGTTAACTATCCTATGTGATCATATAATACCCATACAATGAAATAATTAACCACATAAGATAAAAATAAATAAATAATGACATAATCATGAGCTACTTCTATTAGTTGATCCATTGATTAGATAATGGATCAAATGATACCCTAGGGGAATTCCTTAAGTCATATCTTGACTTGAATTGCAGCACCAGCCAAACACCTATGCATTATTATTATTAGGTCCCACACCAGCCCACATCCTCAAACTATGTCATTTCTAACTCCTTCAATCTTTATAATTCATACTCACACACATGTTAGGGGAACTCAGGATATGAGGATTACATTTTTTTCACTCAAATGTGAACAAACAAGCCATTATACATTTAAAAATAGAGGGATGGTTCATAAATCATCAAAAAAATATCTAATAAACAATTATTACATTTTAAAACTCAAATGAAATAATTAAAATAAATAAATAAATATCCAAACATTCATGGGTCTATTTCTACTGATGATATATCAATATGCAATAACATTTCATAATAAAAATAAATGTTTCTAAAATTAAACTCGAGGGTTTTTTAATGAATTAAAGTAAAATTAAAATAAGTTTAATTAATAAAAAATATACCTTTTGGTACTTAAAATAATTTTAATAAATTTTAGACAATTAAAATAAATTATTTATTTTTTTTATATTTTTTCAGGTCCACTTGGACTTGGAAATGTCCCTGAAGGGTAATTAGGACCTAATTGGTCGGGTTGGGTTAGGCGAGTCAAGTTTGGTCTGACCAAGTCCGGCCCAGGTTGGTCGACCCAAAAACTTTCTAGGTCACAGTAGGTCACATGCCTCTCATGATACACATGGGTGGGCATGCGTGATTCCCCATGTGGCACCACCTTTTATAAAAAATCATTTTTTTAAAACAAACAATTAACACCCACAGATGTTGGCCTTATCGTGATCAACTAACCCCCCAATCAACGTGGGGCTTTGTAGTTAACATGGACAAGGTAATCCACCTACCATTATTTTTTAAAATATTTTTTTTCATCCTTATCCATCCACACATCAGCACACAATGAACAAACCTCACCAGTCATTTTCTTTGACAACGCACATCGACGACAATGCACATGCGCACACACACACAATATTTTTTTTTAATTTTTATAATCAATTTGATCTTTAAACAATCATTTCTTGGTTGTTTCAATTCACATAGATGCACTATTAGTGGTGTTGAGACTATATCAAAACCCTCTATTTGATTTCTAGAAAAATTAATCTAAATTTTTACTTAAATTGTATGATCTCTCTAATACCATTGAAGAAACCGGGTATACTGCAGGAGTGTGAAAAAGGTAAATTTGAAGTTTTAACCCCGAATCTTTCCTAATATACTTGATCTCATATGATTATACCCAATTATTTACATGGATATCGTTCAATTAATTTAAGTATGAAAATTAAATTAAAATGGTACCTCAATGGAAGGACATGATCCCAAAGTTGTATTCTCATCTCCATATCATAATAGCTTGAATACACTAAAATAGATGAACTTTTGATCATCCACATGTTTAAAAAAAGCCATCAAATGTATTACTTTGATTCCTAGGTGCTAATTTATAATAATAAAATCTTTATGATGATCACATGATTGCTGAAAGATAACATGATAGATTCATGAACTTGGATTGATCTATTATTGATCTTCCTTTTAGTTTATCTCTCTAGAAGCTTGAGAGAAGGTATGAGAAGATAAATATTAATTCAAATGAACCCCCTTACTATTAATGGAATAAAAATTGAGTTCAAATTGCTAGTTTTAACTTTCCAAAATTTGACTTAAGGCCTTTTATAAGTTAAACATCTTAAATAGGCACCAAAAAACATGAATAACTAAGTAAAAATATCATACATGTCATGAATATTTCATCACTAATTAGAGACATTATTAAATTTCATGCAATGAACCATGAGTCATTAAATCTATTAATTATACCTATAATTATTTAATAAACCATGAACATGTAATGTTTGTTTGAAAAATAATACTTTCTCATATTCCCTTTTATAATTAAATAACTTGAGAATAACTTGAGAAAAAAATTTAATTCTAATGATTCTAAACTAGAATAATATAATTGAATTAATTTACTTATAATCATTCAATTGAACATTCTATGGTGCCCACATATGGATCCCACTTCATCCTAAACTCAAATTCATCCGAATTGGTGGAACTTGTGGGAACACTTTGTGTGTGACCCTTTAGTCCATAATCTTAATAGAAATAAGTCCCACTCATAGAACAATAGTTGTATTTATAAACACATAATGGACCTTAAAGAGGTAAGGATAAGTCATGGTTATTACTACCTCCTAATAACACTAATTATTTTTCTAGATATCACATAAAAGAAGTTTCATTACTTATTTCATCAACCTATATGTTTTATATACACTTATTTGATTTTTTAAAAATTGAGCATGATCTAGGAAGGGTTGTACCACTTGGGGGGGGGGGTGAATTATTGGTTCTTTAAAATATTTTTTAATTTATCTTATAGAGATAAAAATCTATGAAATTTTAAGATTTTATCCTCTTGAAATAAAATAGTCAACCTTGCATGATGGAAGAAAAAAATAAATAACACAAATTCCATAACAATTTTTATAAGGTTCAACCTCAGTGTGAGAGCCAACTCCTTGTTATAGTCAGTTGTTATACCAATCCAAAAATTCTATACTATAATTTTAAAATCAAATCACAATGGGTAGGGAGGTATCATACTACACCTATAGTACATACAACAACATTTCACTGGTTATAAGATTTTATGCAATCTCTCACCAGTTATAGTGAAAAAAACACCTGTTGAGAAAGATCAACAATAAGTATGGGTTTCTCCAACAATAGAAAAAAATATTCCTCTAAGAACCTTTATATATTTCCATATAATATTATTCTAACATTTTTAATAAACATGACTGCATATGATACCAAATAAGGGAAGATGCAAGTTCTAGTCAGTTCCTACTCACTACATGCAATTTCTTGATGGTCTTCTATACTTGATCACTAAATTATTAGGACTAATAGGTTTTATAAAATCTCTCAAGTGAACCAGTTTCAATTTATGATTCATCTTCTTCTCTATATGGATTCCCTATATACTTTCACTCTTCCTTATTTCTTAGTCTCAAAATCTTCTCTTTATTCGCTACACTTTTCTATGCCAGATGCAACATTTAATTTTCAAGTTTTTTCAATATAAAAGAAATGGAAAACTATAAGATTTATAGAGTATTCTATTAGAATGAACAATGATCATACAACCATTTTCCTCACCCATGATATTTCTAGAAAATCTCACCAAACTATTCACATGGATCATATACCTATGTCCTTTAAAGTAAAATTCCATAGTCAACCTTTTCTTTTAAATGGTTAGAAAGTATTAAAAACTTAGTATCTTAAAAAACCCTAAAAATAATCAATAAATTGAGTTTTATATTTTATATACATTATAGAATATTAACATATCATCAATATTAGATTAAATCACACCTTAATATTCCATGAATAAAATTCAACAACCATTCAACAATGACAAGTCAATTTTCATTTTTCCGCTCTAACTTGATTCTCATATGATCTTTACCTTCATATCACAGTGATCATCCATTTAAAACCCAACTTAAATCATTTCATGATTTTCATATTATTATTTAACTTGCAATCAACATAATAATGTCACATTTAAATTCTAGAAATAACTTCTAGAATATATCCTCAAAGAGATCCAAATTCACTTAAATCATCTCTCATTCAGTTTTTTCTCATGGGAAATCATGTTGTTAATGATTTTAGAACCACAAATTTTTCATACAATTTGAATAAAAATTAATTTTTGATGTTTTAATCACTAAATATCATCTTGTTAATCGACTAATTTGAATTTCATGCAAAACACTTTGTTTTTAAGTTTCTCATATTTTCAAAAAGTAAGATATCTTATAAGAACCATATATCTTACATGAAATGAATATTATACATGACTTATATATATATTATGCACTATACAAGTATCATATATGGAATCTATGTCTTATTATATGACAAATATCTTGTGTGGTACCATAAAATATGTTCCTTTATTCCAATTTTAACTTCCTTTGGAAAAAAATCTTATACAGCTCAACATATTATGAAAAATTAAATATCATATGAAGTCTCAATAGCTTATAACCCTATGGAATATTATAAAATGATCATTTATCTTAAATTTTATACCAAGATATTATAAAAACAAAGATATCATATGCACATTCTATAATATCTTATGAAAACTTTGATGTCTTACAAAAATACCTTGTATCTTATGAAAATAAAAACACACTAACCACTTTAAAAAAAACTGGGAAAGATTTCAAAAACACTTCAAGAACACAATTAATAATAAATAAAACATTAAAAACTCCTTAAACATTTCCATAATTATATAGGATCCTTCAATACCCTCTTAGGATCTTTAATACCCCTTTTAGATTTATTGTCAACCTATTTCAATTCTTTATCAATATTCTCAAACTCATCACTAATTTAAGTAAGAAAAACATCAAATCACTTAATAATGACTAAATTATAGCCTATATCATATGAGATTCATCTTAACAACATACCATATGATAATTCAGTATTTTTGAGAAATTTTCATCCCTTAGTGATAAGAAAATGGTGTCCAAGTGGCTTGGGTGATTTTATAATTCAACTAATCACAAATTCTACCCCTTTTTTCAATAAACACAACATCATATTACCAAAAAGTTCACAATCCAACTTTGACAAATTTGACAAGATTTATCCGCCTTTGATAGATAAGAAAAGATCTGTGTCACTTTTCTCCCCATAAGAAAACATAATCCAAATCCTTGTGGGGGGATGGTAGTTCAACACATTATTTAGGTGAGAGCTGAAGGTTGAACATGAAGTTTTATCATTAGATTAAAAAACCTATCTGTAGGCATTAATTTGGTAAAAAATTCTACAATTTGGTCCTTAGTGAAAATTTATTCAAGCTTTAAATTTCCATTAATAACTTTTTATTTGATAAAATGGTATCTGATGTCAATGTGAATTGATCTTGAGTGTTGAATTGGATTCTTAGAATGATCAATCGAACTTTGATTACCATATAAAATGCATAGTGTCTTCTATAACTCAACTATCAAGCCTTCCAGCTATACTTACATGAACAATATATGTGTGAAAGTATGTATAAATGCTATACACTCTACCTCTATCATTATTAAGGAAAAAAAATTTGATTCTTATTATCAAAATTTATATAGATCATATTAATAAAGAATGATACACCTGAAGTGGATTTCCAATCAATTAAATCTCCAACCCAATCTGCATATATAAATCCCTAAAAATCAAATAATATTTTTATATAGGAAATGAGATAAAATTCAAAGTGATTTTGATATATCTTAATATTATTTTAGATGTTAGCATATGAGAATCCTTTGGATCACTCTGAAACCTTACAAAAAGAGTCACAAAAAACACTATGCTTGATCTTGAAGCTATTAAGTAGAGAAGAATGCCAATTATTTTTCTGAACTCATTTTTATTAACACTATTTAAAACCTTATCCTTTATCAATTTTATTTCAAAAAATATGGGAGTGGAGACTTCTTTGTAATATTACATACCAAACATCTTCAATAATAACATATAATATTTATCTTGGGATAGAAAAATGTAATCAACTCTTTGCAGAATCTAAAATCCCAAAAAATAATCTACCTCACCCATCATAGGAATCCCAAAATGTATTTTCATCTAATTTAAAAAATATTCACAAAGATACTCTTTTTCACATACAAAAATAATTCTATCAACATAAAAAATGACTATAAGATTACCCGTGGTTCACATAAAGGTTTTAATCAACCTTTCCCTTTGATAATTATATGCTTTTCAAAAATTTATAAAGTTTAGTATACCAAGATCTAGGCTCCTATTTCAGGCCATATAATGCTTTCCTAATCTTGAAAACTATTCTTCCATATTTATCAAGGATAAAACTCTCTGGTTGTTCAATAACCCCCCCTATAGATCATTATTTAGGAAGGTAGATTTCACATCCATTTAATAGATCTTGTAATTTCCATGTGTTTCCACTACCAAGAGAATCCTAATAGTATCGATCCTTGATACTGGTGTAAATATTTCTTTAAAGTAAACTCCTCACACTTGTGAGTAGCATTTTAAAACTAGCCTTGATTTACTCCTTAGGACTTCTTCCTTTTCATTCAATTTATTTTTAAAGACCCACTTAATACAAATCACATTTTTATTTTTAGGTATTTGGAAAAACTCCCAAATAGAGTTTTTCTCAATCTGATCATGCTATTCATTCATAGATTTTATCCACTCCTCACATTCAACTACCCTATAAACACTTCATGCTTCAACTTGATGAGTGTAGTTTTATTTTCTAGCTTCAATATCTTTCTTATTTCGGATAGGTGAATCTCGATTCACTAATGGAAAAATTTTCTATATCCATTATCCATGCCCATGGATATAACCCTTTTAACCATGGCTATAGGTTATATCCATGGACAGACCACCTATGGAGGCTGTTTACATTACTATACACCACTGGATATAGCCATGGGAGGATGAGATATATCCATAGGAAATGATGATGGATATAACCTTTTCTAGGGGGACCATATATCCATGGTTTATAACTATGTCCATAGCTCATCAATTTCCATGGTCTAACTGTGGCTATAGGTATCTATAGACACATTTCATGACCATGTCTATAACCTTCATAAAAAATAAATATAATAGTGTAATTTTATCGCATGATCTATTACATAATTCATATAACATTTTACCACTAACATATAAAAGACTATCTGTATAAATAAACACACACACACATATACATGTATGTATATGTAATTTTATATAATTATAATTATTATAAATTTTAAAAAATTAAAATATCGATAACTATTAGATACTACAACTAAGGTCTATGTGGAAATTGGCCATAGGAGTCTCAAGAAATGGTTGCAACCATAGTCCACATGAACCATGATCAGAACCATGGTCATATCCCTTTCCTAGGAAAACTATGTCCACAATTCACATGGACCGTGACCATAACCATTTCCCATGCCCTTCCCACTAAAATAATTTTTTCATGGGATTGAGAGGGATATGATATAGTCACATGCATATTTTCCCATGGATATATCTCCCCTATAACCATGGTTATTTTTTGACCATGGCTATAGGTGGTCTATTTACACAGTCCACCTCAACCATGAATATATGTCTATGACCATAACTAATTTTTCCATTAGTGGTTTCTAATGATGTTTTTAGAATCAAAATAACTATTTAACCTCTAATGAATCAGCATCTAATTTCTAGAATCCTCATCTCCCTTATTTTTCTAGTCCGAATCAACATCAACTATATTCTACATATTTCCAACTTCTTCATCAATCTATTTTCCTTAGAACTACATGCCTCCAAATTTAGTATCTTCATCTCCCACTTCAACAAATGTTTATATTTTGATATGGTTTTAATTTTTTTTTTCATATTATATTGTTAAAAAAATAGTCTTTTTTAGAGCATTTATTTCCACTACCATTTTAAAGATATCCCATAAAGATGTATTTTTATACTTTTCTATAAATTTTCCCAAATTTTTTCCTTTAATCTTCATGAAACATGGTCTACCAAATACTTTAAAGTACTTCGGAGTTGGATTTATTATTTTCTACATATCACATGGCGTCATATGAGATTCAGGTCTCAATAAACATATTTTTTTAATGTAAACTAAAATAAAAACAACTTCTCTCTAGAAAAAATTGGAAAGTTTATGATCAACTAGCATAGTCTTTCCCATATAAAAAATGCTCATGTTTGTCATATCTACTACACTATTTTGTTGGGGGGTGGGGTTTTGGTGTGAAACATTGATGTTTTATTCCATTATTTTCTAGATAAATCTCAAATTAATTACAAGTTTATTTTTTACATTGTTTGACCTCACCTTATTGATGTAGAAACAAATACCCCTTTCAACCAATCTTCTAAATATTTTAAACATTTTAATTACTTTAAATTTACACTTCATAAATAATACATTTTTCATTAAGGTATAATAATCAATAAATGTAATTAAATAAAGATCACTCATACTTGAATTGTATCTCACAAGACCACACACATATGGATGAATGAGTTCTAAAGGTCCAGTGGACTGGATTTCCACTCTTTTGTGAGCCCCTTGAACCATCTCCCCCTTTTGAAAAGTATCACAAAAAATTATTTATCCCTATTAGGTTGGTTAATGTCTCTCACTAATTAATGTTCCAATATTTCACTCAAGTTTCTTTGTACAAGGTGGAAAAGTTTCCTATGCCATAGATTATTCTCATCTTTGGAACTCAAGTAGCATGAATTTGATAGATCACTAATTTCAAATAAATTTCCCCTTGTTCTTTATACTTTTTGAAATAGACCTTTTATATTTATATTTATTGATAATAAATGATTTTATCACAAATAAAACCTTATTTCCATCACCACAGAACTCTATCACATAAATAAGAATGTGTTTTGACCCTTTTACATAAAGCACATCCTTGTATTTGAACTTATTAAACTCAATCTGAATAATTATAGAACCTATTATTTTCAAGGAACTGTTATTACTTAATGTAACTAATCCTCCTTTATTCTCTTCTATTTTATTAAATATTTTAATGTATCCAGTCATGTTTAAGTAACAAACACTATCAAGGATCTATATCTTTCCTCTCTTACTTGCTTTCATAGTAACCTTAATAATGCACAATTATTCCTCCTACTTTTTTATTTTGAACTCTTTTTAATTTTTTATTAAAGGTATTTTTTCTGGGAATATTGGTCATAAATTTCTTAGAAAAAATCCCTTGATGTTCACATTTTCCATATATTCCCTCCAAAACATTAAATCTATTTTGTGTTGATAGAATTGAAGATTTTTTATTCACAATCAACTTCCTTTATAATTCTTTTCTCATATTATCTAAGATGAATCCCCTTGATTCATACCTTCTTATAAGTAAAGACATGTTATTCCATTAATCATAAGATTTTTGACCAAATATCCCACCACCACAATAATACCCACTGAATTTGAATCTTCTTAAAGAATTGAAATTCTATTTGGAAATCTACTGTCTAGAATTCTAACATTGATGTAAATTTTTTCTATGAACTTACTTTTATTTGGGATTAAATAAATATTTTAATTTTCCTAATTCCTCCTCAGACGTGGGAGAAGGATTTTATCCATTTTTATTAGTCTAAATTTGTATATATTTGGAATTATAGCTCACATTATTAGTCAAAATAGAATGTAAATCATGTTTTTAGGTAAATATTTAACCTAATTTTTTGTTGTAGGTTTCTAACCTGATTTATATTTTTCATATTTGACTTAAATAGACCTTTTAAGACTTATTTTTTCATTTTTTGTTCAGTTTCAGTTAAAAAATAATTTGATTATAGCTTTCCTAGTTCATATTCTTTAAAAACCAATTTTTATTTAAGATATTTCTTTATCTTATCATTCTCAACAACTTTGTGATCGAATATTTTGAGTTATTCAATGAGCTAAATTTCTTTTGAAAAACTATTTTTTAGGAATATATTTATTTCCATATACCTTATTTAATAACTTTATTTCCTTCTTGAGATTTTTATTCTACTCAAGATAAGCTTCCAATTCAGATCCAAGTATATTTTTCATATATGTTTCTTAACCACATTCCTCATAACTACTTGAGGAAATTTTATGCTTCTCCACACATGAAACAAAGTTAGTTATTTTCTTATAAACTTCATCCTCTAATTTTATAATAGAATAAGTTTCTTCTTCTTCCTCTTTACTCATTGAATTAGTTTTTTCCTTCTTGGTAATCTCTTTTTTCTTTCACCAGACTTGTTAACTATTTTTGAGCTCTTTCCCCATTTATTATTTTGAGGTTTTTAAATTTATCATCAACATTAAACTAATAATATTTCCTCATTATATGGTTAGCTCTAAAATATCTAATGCATCCACATTTGAAGAATTTAAAGTGAATTTTCACCTTATATTTACCTTTGTCTTTTTAGATTTTTTAAATAAAAGAGACATGATTCTCTTGAAATATTCACTCATCTCATCTTTATTATTAGATTTAATAAATTATTTGGGTTCTTATTCTTTAAATTTGTGTTTCAACATGGCTTAAAAATATATTTGTTCTTTAAAATTATTTTTAAAGGCACGTGTCTTCCTCATTTCATAATCAGTGAGAATATAGTGTAGCCGATCCAAGTTTAGATCCTCCATATCTTCCAAAATTGATATTTTTGAATAAAACCTATTAGGTAAGTTTCTCATAATATTATTCACAATAGTAGAGTAATATATATTTTTTATATCTTATAATATTTCTCAATATTTTATCCACTCTAGTGAAGTAATAATAAATGGTTTCCTCTTCATCCATTTTGAAATCCTCAAACCTACTTATCCATATTTGAAACTTAGCTTCTTTAACTTTGACATTGACTTCATAACTACTCTCAAGTCTATCCCAAACTTCTTTGGAAGTTTGTAGTCCCATGAATTTTATAAAAACATTTTCATAGAGGAACATGAGAAAGGTATATATAGAATTTCCATCAACCTCAAGATTTATTTTTTAGAAATGTCATCTATTAACCCCTTTGAATAGGTGGAAATCCAACTATAGATAAATCTATAACTTCAAGTCCAAGATACAATAAGGAAACATACTATTATTATATTCATAAAAATTATTTCCATAAAAGGTAGGAACACATATATTTTTAACTAAATTGATATTATCCTTCTTACTTTATAGAAGGATCTAATAGAGGGAACCTATGGATCTGATACTAATTAAGTAAGAACCGGGAAGGGTTTCCCCACTAAGAGTAGGGGGATGAATCACTGGTGCTTTAAAATATTTTTTAATTTATTATTATAAAAATTAACCTCTATGTCTAGTTAAAATCAAATCATATATAAACAAAACACTTATCCTTGCATGATGAAAGCATAAAATAAATAACATAAGGTCTAAATTTTTTTATAAGATCTGGACTCAGTGTGAGAGCCTAGTTATTGTTGCAATTGGTTGTTATCTTAGTCCAAAAATGTTACACTATAATCATAAAAACAAATCATAGTATATAGGGAGGTATTATACTTTACTTACATTATATAAAACATTATCCCATTGGTTGCATTCTTTTATAATGGATGCATCCAATTATAGTGAAAAACAAAAAATACTAGTTGAGAAAGATCTCTAATAAGTTTGGGTTGCTCCAACAACATAAAAAAATATTCCTCTTAGTGACTTCAATGATATTTAGAGAATATAATGCTCAAATTTTCAAGAAACATGATAATATATGATAAAATGAGGGATGATACAAGTTACAGCCAGTTCCTACTCACCGTATGTAAATCCTTGAAGGTATTCTCCTATTGATCACTAAATTCCCAAGCTTAACATATTTTCTTAAATATCTTCATTACACTGGTTTCAGTATTAGCTTCTTATTCTTATCCTCATAGATTATCTATTGAATTTATTTGCTCATTATTTCTTAGTCTTAAAATATTTTATTTATTTCATACAACATCCCATGAAAGCCACAACATTTAATTTTAAGGTCCTTTTCAATATACTGGAAATGAAAATCTATAAGAATCATCAATCCTACCAATAAAAAGAACAATGATAATATAACCATTTTCATCACCCATGATATTTAGAGAAAATATCACTTAACCTTTCACATGGACCAGCCACTCATGTATTTTAAAATTGAAATTCTACAGTTTCCATTTCTTTTAAATGGTTATAAAGTATTTATAGCTAAAAAACTTTGAACACCACTAGAAAATACTCAATAAACATAGTTGTAGAATTTCTGTACATTTGAGAAGATAAAACACTCATTAAATCAACATAAAGTTAACTTAAATACTTCTTGATTAAAATTAAAAAATTATTCATCCCCAAAAATACATTTTTCATTTTTTAGCTCAAACTTGATTCTCAGATGATCTTCACCTTCATAGCACAATGATAATCCTATCAAAACCCAGCTTGAATCACTATATTATTTTCTTGAGATTATTAAACATAAAATCATCACAAAATCATAAAATTTACATTCCAAAAATAACTTCTAGAGTCTTTACTCAAATAGAATCATCTTCACTTAAATTATTTTTCATTCAATTATTCTCACAGGTGATATTGTCCTTTATATTTTGAGAATCAGAGATTATTTATACATCTTGAATCATAATTCATTTTTAATTTTTTAATCCCTAAATATCATCTTGGACATTTAATGATATGAAATTTTCATGAAACACTTTGTTATAAAGTTTTTTTAGATTTTGAAAAGGTAATATATCTTATGAGAACCAAATATATTATGTGAAATAAATATCATGAACACCTTAGAAATATCTTATTTTCTGGACAAGTATCATATAAAAACTAAATATATTGAAAAATAAAAAGTATCTTATGTAAGTATCATAAGATAATTTCATTTGTTTCAATTTTAACTTCCTTTGGAAAAACATCTTACACATCTCAAAATCTTATAAAAATCCTGATATCATATAGTCTTGGTATCTTATGAGCCTTTGGTATCATATGAAAAGAGACAATTATCTTACACGTTGGGCCACTATCTTATGAAAACATAAATCTCGTATGCACATGAAATAATATCTTATGAAAACTTATATGTATTATGTAAAGACTAAGTATCTTATGAAAATAAGAACATATTATTAAATTACCATAAGATATTGTACTTATCCATTTTCCATAAAAAATTCTAGAATTTAAAAAATCATCTCATAAATTACTCAAAACACCTTATCCATTTAAAAAACACTAATAATGATTTCAAAAAAACTTTAAGCACTAGTTTTACAACAAATACAACATCCCAAACTCTATTAAAAATCCTTTAATTTCATAAGATTCTTTAATCTCCTCTTCATCTCTTTATAAACGAACTCATTGATAAACCTCCATGACTATGAACTTAATCAGAAAGTTGTATTTTCATTAAAAGGATTAAGATATCTAATTCCATTAACTTCAAAGGGATAAATCATTTATTGACTCATTCACTAATTCCATATCACTCATGACACACCCAACACATCCTAACTCACTACAAGCATATGTCATCACTATTTTTATCAATACATATAAGTATGAAAATCGTGATACGAATCAATAATAATATCATGTATAAGGACCAATACACACATATTCTGATTGGAATATCCCATTACAAATAAAACATGTGAAATTCAAACAAAATGGTCTATTATCATAACCTCCTCTCTTTAAGATTACCAAGTGTGAACTTTATAAGAATAAGTCTCAATATATTATGATCTCCCCACACCTGATAGCCTAAAACATCT
Organism: Viscum album; assembly: GCA_963277665.1. NCBI lineage: Eukaryota > Viridiplantae > Streptophyta > Magnoliopsida > Santalales > Viscaceae > Viscum > Viscum album. Next base: position 1,282,718,950 of record OY728151.1, read on the forward strand.
AGGTTTTATCATATAGATGTCATCTATACATATAAAATATATTTAATAATATTTTCATAACACTTAAAGGTTCATATCATAGCGAGGAACTACTATAACCTTTTGATGTGATAGATACTCTAAGGAAATTATTACATTGATGTTACATAGAAGAACACTCATCATATGATAAGATATTTATTGATATTCAAAACATTGAATATACATATAATCAAAAGTATAAAGTATTTGGTTCTAGAGAACTAACTCCAATAGACCCCCACTTGAACTAGATATAGTTTCTAACAACTTTTAGTCTAATAGCTCTCACATGATGTTGAAGATTCTACTGAGATAAGGATTTAGTTAATGGGACCACCATGTTCCTCTTCATGGAAACTCTACTTACTATGATATCACCCCTTTGAGAAAAATACCCCATTATGTGATACTTAGGGAGTATATGATTCATCCATTGGTATGATTTTGGATTATTAACTAGGACCACCATTGTAGTATTATCAAAATACAGTGTGATGACATCTTTAATTTTCAACACCACAAAAGATTATAGATGAAGTTACATATCCAAACTGATTATTTAATTGTATCAGAAGCTAAAATATATCTAAAATCTATATTATAATCGATAAATAAAAAAATTATTTAAGATATTATAACTCACAAATCCTTCATTGAGTGTGAATACATATCCCTACTATGATTTCAAATCATCCTGATCAATATAGAAACTGACATATGTATATCCCATGATTTATAGCTCTAAATCTCCCCTATAAACCAAGAATATATCCTTAATAAGACTTAAATACTTTAGGATAGTCTTTATAGGTGTCTAATATCATTTTCTTGGGTATTATTGATATATTTCCACCATTACGAAGGCATAGTCAACATCAAACCCCATACATAACATTCCATACATGACATATCATATCCCTAATGCATAAGGAATCCTACTCATCCTCTCTCTCTTTATCACCTCTTGTGTCTGAGGAAACATTTCTCAGAGAGATGTATATACCATGTGACAATGGAAAAAATAATCTCTTGGATTGTTCCATATTGAATCTCTTTAGTACCTTGTCAATGTATATACCTTAACTTAGCCTAAGAAACTTCTTCATCATATCACAATGGATCTTGATCCATATAATGTATGTTAATTTACCTAAGTATTTCATAGAGATAAACTTGTTCAACTATTTCATAACTGATTATAAGACTAGTATCTTGTGTTCAATTAGTAACATGCCATAAATATAAAAAAATGCACTCTTATTAAACTGCTTATAGACACAAGGCTCAAATTAATTCTTTATGAAACCAAATTTTATTATAACCTCATCAAAATGAATATTCCATGATCTTGATGATCACTTAAACCCATAAATGGATTTATATAACTTATATATTTTATTAGAATCCTTTGGATTAACAAACCCTTCTGGATATGTCATAGAAACATCTTCCACAAGGTTCCCATCAAGGAGGGATGTTTTGAAATCTATTTCCAAATCTCATAATCATGGTTATATGCTATGAAAAATAGAATCCTAATGGATTTAACATAAAAAGTAGTGAAAATGTTTAATTATAGTATATTCCTTAACATTACTTAAACCCTTTAGCCACTATTCATGGATTATAGGTAATAAATTCACCTTCCATGTCCAATTTCTTCTTGAATACTCATTTTCACCCAATGGTATTTACATCTACTAGAGGATCTATTATAACCTAGACTTGGTTCTGATATAGGGAATACAAATTAAAATTCATATCATATTGCCATTTTTTTAAATTTTGAGCTACTTAATACCTCCATGTATGAAATAGGATCACTATTAATCAATAATGAGTCGCCATCTTTAATGACTATAAAACCATATCAATATGGTTCTTAAAACTCTCTAGTTATCTTCCACAACACTGGTGTCTCTGAAACATCATCTCCCATGGGTCCTTGTGGAATCTATTCCAGTTCCAACTTTGGTGTATCTTGAGCCTCAACTTTATCGAAATCAATCTTGATCCCACTATATATTTTTAATATATTACCCCTATTAAGTAATATATCATGTATTTATGCTATTACCTTATCATCTATGGGTTCGTATAGATAATATACCCTTATTTCTATAGGATATCTAATAAAGATACACTTCATTCTCTAGGGTACTAGTTTGTTGTTGGAGATTTCTCTAACAAACACTTTGAAACCCCAAAAACACATTAAATCAAATTGAATTCCATTTTACACTTGAGTTGGCACCTGATTTAGTGTATACATCACAATCTATAATGTATATCCCAAGAGGATAATAGAATATTTACATGACTTATCATTGACCTCACCATTTACAATAAGGTGTAGTTCCTTTTTTCACTAACACCATTTCACTATGGTTTATAAGGATGAGTGAGTTTATATAGTATATCAAACTCTCTTAAATATTTGATGAATTATTAGTTAAGATATTCTCCACCTTAATTCAATTGAAGTTTCTTTGTCTTCTTACCAAGCTGATTTTCTACTTTTTTTCTTGAAATACTTAAACTTCTCAAAGGATTCAAACTTATAACTCATTAAGTAGACATATAGATATGTATTCAATTCATTGTTAGAAGTTATTAAGTATGAGTATCCACCACTAGATTCAAATGGAAAATGTCTTCACACATTTGTGTGTATCAATTCAGGAAGCCACATGGCCCTTTCACACTGTCTATAAAATGATGGTTTAGTTATCTTGCCCCATAAATAAGCATGACACATACCAAGTGATTTTAGTTATAAATAATCTAAAAAATCATCTTGATATAAATTTATCATATACTTCTTTTTTATATGAAAAATTCAGTGATTCCATAATTGGGCGTGATATGAGTGATGAAAACTTGATTCATCATTGATTTATAACACTTGGTTTTTGTATTAAATTACATAAAGACCATTATTAAGGTGTTCCATACCTTAAAAAATTTTATATTTGAAATATTAGAATCTTTTATTCTTAAACTTGAATAAATTTTTTTCCATGTATAAACTAGTAAAACTAGACACATAATAACAATTCTTACAAAATAGAATCACTAATGTTGATAAAGTAAGGTGGTAATATCCTATAGTCAGGTAAACTATTCTTGCTTTATTGGTAGCTCTAATATCCACTAAACCTCAAGAAAAATTCATAAATATATTAAATTCCTATATTTATATACACATGTGATCACCAAAAGATATATCCAATACATGACTTTTAGAAATTGAAATGTTTCATTCAATAAAAAATTCAATTGAATCTTCTCCGTGATTCTTTACTAAGGTGAAGTACTTCTTCTAGTGGACCTTATCACCACATGAAAAATATGCTATATCTTGTTACTTAGCCTTCTATAGGATCTTACTCATCTTTTTTGGGTGATGTGTAGAAGACTTAAACTTTAAAATGGTCTTGGGGGACCTTTTCCTTGAAATTATATTTGGTCACCATAAGGACACTAGATTTTTCATTCCCTACGTCCTTATCTTCTTGGAAAATCAAGGTGTGGAGTTTTGAGAGATTCTTATTAATATTTTTCATATTATAGTTTAAAATAAAACTAGATATTATATGATGTAATGAGAAAATCATGAGGTTTGTGAGAAACTAACTGGGTATCTTGAAAACCAAGATGCCAAAAAGCTTAATATATCCAATCATATTGACTACATGAGGTCCAACTAGAATTTCTTTTCCAATATTTCATGTGAAAAGTTCCTTGGATATCTTATATCAATCCTGTTTATATTTCTTTTGAAAAAGATCATAAACATGGGATAACATGCTTTATAAATCCATATCCCCATACAACTTATGGTTCTCACTAATTAGGGACAATAACATGAGGCATTAGACATCCAATACATTATCTACATGTTTACATAAGACAAATTGATCCACCTCACTAGAATTCTTAGAAGGACATTCCATAGGAACATGAGACTCCAAAACATATGATTTCCTCTCTTGGTGTAGTATGATGTGAAGTCACCTATATCACTCCTGTAAATTTGTTTCATTAAGGAGATTATATTTCTCAAATATTGATCTCAATGATAACATCAAGTTTGTATTACTTTCCATTTTCTATAAAAATAAAATAAAATTATATTTTAGTACTTTATATGTGACATAATAAATTATATTTATTAGTCTCTCACAATTTTAAAAATTCCCAATAGCCCTCACCATTAGATTTGGAATATCTTATCATGTGGATATTATAGTGTCAAGGATATATATTTACTTTATAATTAACTATAAAAGGTCTTGGTTCAAATTACTCAAAGGTATTTATATAGGCAGGTCTTTAAAACTACATTAACTCAAAACTTCTTAATATGTTGAGTAGATTCCCTAATCTTGAAATATTGGACTCATATTTTCTAAACCTTGAATCCAAGTTACAAAAGTATTTTGAAGTAAATTAACCCTTGATGCTAACTTGGTTAAGTCAAATTTTTTTTAGTATAATTCCCTAATATATGAAAGTTTCTTAATGAGGGATATACCAAACACTTTGAACTATGGTTGTATTCTAAATTAAGTAATGGATGAAATCATTTAAATTAATTTTTTATTTGATATATTTTTATCTCTATGCTTAATTTTTTTATTTAATACTTTTATATTATTATCAATATTATGTGGATTTCAAATAATTAATTAACTATGTCTTGATAAAATAATTTACATATAGTATTTTTATCTTATTCCTATTTGTGACTAAAATCTGATTCTATTTATCATATTTGATACTATGTGATCAAACTCACTATGTGTATTAATTTTTATCTTTTCTTGTGTGTTAACTATCCTATGTGCTTTTATAATACCTAAATAATGATATAATTAACTATACAAGACAAAAATAAATAAATAATGACATAATAATGAGTTTTTTCTATTGGTTGATCCATTGAGTAGATAATGGATCAACTAAGACCCTATGGTAATTCATTGAGTTATATCTTGATTTTAATTACAATTCCCATCAAACACCAATGTATTATTATTGTTTGGTTCTATGCTAGATCATGTCCTCAAACCTCATCATTGAAAACTCCTTTGATCTTTATAATGCACACTCAAACATAGGTGAGGGGAAATTGGGATACGAGGATTATATTTTTTCACTCAAATGTGGACACACAAACCCTTATAAATTTAAAAATGGAGGAATGATTCTCAGATCATCAAAAGGATATTGAATAAATAATTATTACATTTTAAATCCAAAATAAAATAATTAAAAGGAATAAATAAATACCCAAAAATGTAAGGGTTGGTCTCAACTCATGGTTAGTCAACATGAGATAAAATTTCATAATAAAAACTAGAGTTTCTAAAATTAAACTTGAGGGTTTTTAATGCATTAAAGTAGAATTAAAATATTTTTAATTAATAAAAAATACGCCCTATGACACCCAAAATAATTTTAATAAATGTTAGATAATTAAAATTATTATTTTATTTTTTTTATATTTTTTTAGGTCTGTTTGGACCTAAAAAAGGTCCCTAAAGGGTAATCACTACCTGATTGGTTCTGGTTGGGTCAAGCAGGTTGAGTTTGATATGAAATGGTTCAGGTTGTGTTTGTTGACCTGGCAACTAGCTGGGTTATTTGACCTAAAAACTGGCTGGGTCACGGTGGGTTACACGCCTATCATGATACACATGGGTGGGTAGGTGAGATGCCCTGTGTGGTTCCACTTTTGATAAAAAAAATATTTTTTTTTTCATTTTTTAAAACAAACACATAATGCTTGTAGATACGGGCCTTGTTATGGTCAGCCATCCCCCAATCAATGGGGGATTTTTTGGTTAACATGGGTAGCATATGCTACCCACTACTATATTTTTAAATACATATTTTTTCATTCTTATTTATATTTATGTTTACACATAGTGAACCAACATTTCCATTCATTTTCTTTGATGACGTAAATTTCTAGCAACATCCTTTCACTCAACCACACACACATATAATATTAACTTTTTTTTCCAAAAATCAATTAGATCTTCGAATGATCATTTATTGTCCTTTAAAACTCAGATTGATGTGCTGTTAGTGGAAATGAGACCATATCAAAACCCTCTATCATATTTCTAAAAAACTTAGTTTAAATTTTTAATTAAATAATTGTATGATTTATTTAATACCATTAATGGAACCAGGTATTCTATGAGAGAGTGAAAACAAGAAAATTTCAATTTTTGACATCAAATTATTTATCGGTGGAATGATGTGATCCCAACATTATATTCTCATATCTAGATCACCATAGGTTGAAGACACCAAAATAGATTCCCTTTAAATTAACCACACATATACCACAAAACCTATAATTTTATACTTTTATTCTTATGTTCTAGCACAGAAGATAAAACTCCTTATGATTCTTATACGATCTTAGGAAGATCATGTAATCAATTATTGAACTTAGATCGATATTTTCTTGATATTATTCTTGGTTTATCACTATATAAGACTATGATAAAGGAGGAGAATAGATAATTTGATCAAATGGTTTCCATTTCTATTCATGGATCAAAAATAATTTTAAATAGTTAGGTTTAACTTTCCAAAATTGTACTTATTCCCTTAGATAAGTTTAACCTCTTAAACCAGACCAAAATGAAATGAATACCAAAGTAAATGTGTCATGCATATCATTAATATTTATCACTCACTTGTAACATTATTAAATTCCACATTATGAACCATGAGACTTTAATTTGCCTCATTCTTCTCATAATTATTTAATGAACCTTGAACACGTAGTGTTTTTTTGAGAAATAATAATTTCTTATATTCAATTTTATTATTAAATAACTTGTGAATACATTTAGAAATAAAATCAATTATCATTATTCTAAACTAAAATCATATAATTAAATTAATATATTTGAGATCATTCACTTAGACATTCAATAGTCCCCACATTTGGGGCCCACTTCACCCTAAACTCTAATTCACCTAAGTTGGTGGAACTTATGGATACAATTTGTGTATGACACTCTAGGACCTCATCTCGATATTAGTGATTCCTACTCATAGTCCAAGAGTGATATCTATAAACACATCATAGAACCTAAATATATAAGGATAAATAATAGATACATCTACCTCTTATAACTACTCATTGTATAATATAACCCATTTATCTCAGTATCACATAGTACATGCTACATCACTTGTGTCATAAACCAATATGATTGATATATCTTTCTTTTACTTTCTAGAAATAAACTCATAAAGAAATATCCATGTACATGGACTTAATTAGAAAATTCTATTTCTATTAAAGGGCCTAAGATATATACTTCCATTAACTTATAATGGAAAAAAACCTTTCTAGACTTATTCATTAATTTTATATCACTCATGAAACACCCAACATATCCCACCTCTCCATAAGAATATATCTTCATGGTTTTTATTAATCCACCTAAGTATTAAACTCATGATATGAACTAATAATAATCTCAAGTCTAAGAACCAATACACACATCCAAAGATAAGAATATATAATGACATATAAAACATGAAAAATTCATATGGGTGTGTCCATTATCATAAAATCCTCTCTTGGATATTACCAAATATGAACTTTATGAGAAGAAATATCAATGTATTATGAGCCCCCAACACCTGAAAACCTATATAATCTATGTCCTATCAGATATATGTCATCCATCCATAAAATATATATTTAATAATATTTTCATATCACTTCAAGGTTCTCATCTTACTGCTATAAACTTTTGATGTAGTATATAATCTAAAGGCATTATCACATTAATGTTATGCATAAGAAAACTAATCATATAGTAAAATATTTATTAATATTAAAAATTTTAGTAATAAAAAGTTAAAAGTAGTTGGTTATATGGAACCTACTCTAACAATGTGGAATATCTTAGATAGACCCTAACTTACCCTCACAGGCCTTGTTGAGTAGAAACTCCCTATTCAGATAATGCACTAAACTAGGGGACACTAGATAATGAATATTATCAACTAGAGTAACACTAATCCTTAACTTCCCACATAGCTACATAAGGCTATCATGTGAAACTAGTAAATTTAAAATTCAAAGTAACCAATAAAATTATTAAGTAATAAAATATTATATAACATATCCACCGCCCTCTAAGAACTAGACCTTTTATTAACTCTATAACAGAAAGAATAATATTAAAGCCTCAATAAAGTATCCATGATTTAAGGGGAATAATCAAGAGAGAATCACATAATATATAATTAAATAAAACATTCCAATCAATCTTTAATGAATCATAACATAATGTGAAACCATGATAAACCCTTAAAAAAATCCAAACACACCTAAAAACTCATTTTTATTTCCATTTAAATAAAAAAAAGTTCCAATAACATTTTATCAAAAACAATTTAGTAGTAAAATCACACTTTTATAAACAAATATTGGATACCAATGAAAATACCCTTTATAGAAATTAATATTGATTTAAATCTACCTTTATCAATCCATTTGAAGTATACATATCCTAAAAGGTAATTTATTAAACACCTTGCATGCATAAAACTATACAAACAAAAAAAAATCACAAGAATTTTTTAATAATACCTTGACATAACATGTATTTAGAAATCAAACATAAAAATATTTAAGTAAACCATCATAAATAAATTATAAATATATTTTATAGTCAATAAAATCCATTTTGAAATATCAAGAACTGAGATCATGTCAGATGAAAGAAAGTACGTAGAGACACCTACCCAAACGTCTAAAAAACCTTAATGACTTCATAAAACAATGATAAAGTGATGTTATAAAATTTTCTTGAAACCTTTTATCATGATAAAACCCATCAAAATTGGGGAATTTTCCTTGACATGGAAAAATCCTTTGTTTCCATGAACCCTTGGCGAGGGATATTTATAAGAGGACAAAGAGGGTAAAGATGATAATAAAAGGGAGGGTAAGTTTGATGATTTTAAATGAATATAATGACACTAGTTAAAAAAAATAGAAAAAATATAGAAACCCATAAAATAGGATTGACCATGCGAGGTAACCAGAAATCACATAACTATATAAAATGAAGAATCTTCTTTTATTTTACACCATATAGAAACATAAACCATCTTCACCATATTTGGTTGATAAAGATAACAAGAGGTAACCGAAATAAATACATCCTATAAGGTTTATCTATGGGATGAGTGAATTTCCCATTATATAGGTGGGATCCTCCTTTATAATCATAGTATTTCAGTTCCACTTGAAGTAAAGATAAGAGGAGGGAGAGAAATTTTAGGCAGGTAGAGTATCATCCAAGAATTCACTCAAACACCCAACTTCAATGGAAATATCCTATATATAGGCCCAAATACATTCCCAATACTTTCATGGACTTTAGTCACATGTTATGTAATTTTTGAGTGAATCCTTTGATTATGAAAGCTTTATAACCTATAATATAACCAAATACCATTCATTTCATCACATAAAATAATTAATAATGATATCTCACATATATAATTTTAATGAAAATTATTATATAATTTATCACTACTGATGTAGAATCTCTCCATGAAAAAGTATAGGTTGTGGCATATCATAGCCAGTGATATGCATAAATCATATACTATGATTTACGACTACAAATATGGGCATTAACAGCGCTAAAAACAGGCTTTAACAGCCCTAAAAAAGCACTATAAAGTACGACGCTGATAAAGGAGTCCTTTACCAGCGCTAAAAAAGTGCTGATAAAACACCCCTTTATCAGCGCTAAACACGCGCTGATAAAGGAAGACTTTATCAGCGCTAAACACGCGCTGATAAAGGAAGACTTTATCAGCGCTAAACACGCGCTGATAAAGGAAGACTTTATCAGTGCTAAAAGAGCGCTGATAAAACAACCCTTTATCAGCGCTAAAAGAGCGCTGATAAATGAATGTTTTATCAGTGCTTTTTTAACACTGATAAAAGCACGATGTATCAGCGCTAAAAAAGCGCTGATAAATTCCCTCTCTACTGCTATGAAAATATCTGCAGCAGCACACCCGAACACCTACAAAAAAATCAGCATCTCAATAAGCTAATTAAAGAAAGTCTACCCATACAAAATTAACTCATAAATTATAAGCCAATTAGACCAAGTATACCCATACAACAATTATAACCATACACCATTAACACATAATTCATAAGTTAATTAATTAAATAAAGAATTCAATTCAGAATTCAGGGGGTTGGGGGGATGTTCAAGGGTTTGGGGTGGCTGTCCAAGGGGGGGGGGGTAGGGGTTGTCCAGGGGGCTTTCCAGGGGGTGGGCTGGTGTCCAAGGTGTCGGGGGGGGGGGGGGGGGGGGGGGGGCTTTACAGGGGTGGGGGGGGGGGGTTTCCAGAGGGGTGGGGGTGTCCAGGGGGTGGATTGGTGTCCGGGGGGGGGATTTCTAGGGGGTGGGATGGTGTCCAAGGTGTCAGGGGGGCTTTACAGGGGGTGGGGGTGTCTAGAGGGGTGGGGGGTGTCCAGGGGGGGTGGGGGCAGTCGAGGGGGTGGATTGGTGTCCGGGGGGGCTTTCCAGGGGGTGGGCTGGTGTCCAAGGTGTCAGAGGGGGATTTACAGGGGGTGGGGGGGGGGTGTCCAGAGGGGTGGGGGGTGTCCAAGGGGGGTGGGGGCGGTCTAGGGGGTGGATTGGTGTTTGGGGGGGGGGCTTTCCAGGGGGTGGGATGGTGTCCAAGGTGTCGGGGGGGGGGGGGGGAGGCTTTACAGGGGGTGGGGGGTGTTCAGAGGAGTGGGGGGTGTCCAGGGGGTGGATTAGTGTCTGGGGGGGGGGGGTGGGGGGCGGTTCGGGGGTGGATTGGTGTCCGGGGGGGCTTTCCAGGGGGTGGGTTGGTGTCCAAGGTGTCAGGGGGGCTTTACAGGGGGTGGGGGGTGTCCAGAGGGGTGGGGGGTGTCCAAGGGGTGGATTGGTGTCTAAGGGGGTGGGGGCAGTCTAGGGGGTGGATTGGTGTCCGGGGGGGGGGGGGGGCTTTCCAGGGGGGGGGCTGTCCAGGGGGTGGTCAGTTGTTTTCACTTAAAATCGTGTCCATTTTAAACAAAAGAGAGACCCTTTGAGTGGTACCGGCCACACCATGCCTCGGATTGAGGTAGGGTTAACTCGTACACATCACCAAGGACCCATGGATCGTTCTTATAAAAGATCAGGGAAATATGAATGCGTTTGGTCAGATTTTCATAGGTCAGTTGTTGTTTTCAATTAAAATTGTGTCCATTTTAAACAAAAGAGAGATCCTTTGAGTGATATCGGTCACACCATGCCTCAGATTGAGGCGGGGATGACTTGTAAACATCAAAAAGGACCCTTGGATTGTTCTACTAAAGTATCAACACAATCCAAATGCGTTTGGTTCGATTTCCGTAGGTCAGTTGTTTATTTCACTTAAACTCGTGTCCATTTTAAACAAAAGAAAGACCCTTTGAGTGGTACCGGCCACACTGTGCCATATATTGAGGTGGAGTTGACTCTTACACATCACCAAGGACCCTTGGATCGTTATTATAAAAGATAAAGGCAATATGAATGCGTTTGGTTGGATTTTCATAGGTCAGTTATCGTTTTCAATTAAAATTGTGTCCATTTTAAACAAAAGAGAGACCCTTTGAGTGATAGCAGCCACACCGTGCCTCGGATTGAGGCGGGGATCACTCATAAATGTCAAAAAGGACCATTGTATCTTTATACTAAAGGATAAACATAATCCAAATGCGTTTGGTCAAATTTCCGTAGGTCAGTTGTTGTTTTCACTTAAAATCGTGTCCATTTTAAACAAAATAGAGACCCTTTGAGTGGTACCGGCCACACCGTGCCTTGGATTGAGGAGGGGTTGACTCTTACACATCACAAAGGACCAGTGGATCATTCTCATAAAGTATTAACACAATACGAATGCGTTTGGTTGGATTTCCGTAGGTCAATTGTTTTTTTACTTAAAATCGTGTCCATTTTAAACAAAATAGAGACCCTTTGAGTGGTACCGGCCACACCATGCCTCAGATTGAGGTGATGATGACTTGTACATGTCACCAAGGACCCTTGTATCATTATTATAAAAGATCAAGGAAATTTGAATGCGTTTGGTCAAATTTCCGTAGGTCAGTTGTTGTTGTCACTTAAAATCGTGTCCATTTTAAACAAAAGAGAGACTGTTTGAGTGGTACCGGCCACACCGTGCCTCAGATTGAGGTGGTGTTGACTCGAACATGTCACCAAGGACCCTTGAATCGTTATTATAAAAGATCAAGGCAATCCGAATGTATTTGGTCAGATTTTCGTAGGTCAGTTGTTGTTTCCAATTAAAATTGTGTCTATTTTAAAGAAAAGAGAGACCCTTTGAGTGATAGTGGTCACACCGTGCCTTGGATTGAGGCGGGGTTGACTCTTACACGTCAAAAAGGACCCTTAGATCGTTCTACTAAATGATCAACACAATCCTAATGCATTTGGTCAGATTTCCATAGGTCAGTTGTTGTTTTCACTTAAAACCGTGTCCATTTTAAACAAAAGAGAGACCCTTTGAGTGGTACCGGCCACACCGTGCCTCGGATTGAGGAGGTGTTGAATCATACACATCAACAAGGACCCTTGGATAGTTATCCTAAAGGATCAACACAATCATAATTCATTTGTTTAGATTTCCGTAGGTCATTTGTTGTTTTCACTTAAAATCGTGTCCATTTTAAATAAAATTGAGACCCTTTGAGTGGTACCGGCCACACCGTGTGTCGTATTGAGGTGATGTTGACTCGTAAACATCACCAAGGAACCTTGAATTGTTCTTCTAAAGGATTAACATAATATGAATGTGTTTGGTTGAATTTCCGTAGGTCAGTTGTTGTTTTCACTTAAAATCGTGTCCATTTTAAACAAAAGAGAGATCCTTTGAGTGGTATTGGCCAGACCGTTCCTCGGATTGAGGAGGGGTTGACTCTTACATGTCACAAAGGACCATTGGATAATTCTTATAAAATATCAAGGCAATATGAATGCGTTTGGTCAGAATTTCATAGGTCAGTTATTGTTTTCAATTAAAATTGTGTCCATTTTAAACAAAAGAGAGACCCTTTGGGTGATAGCGGTCACATCGTGCCTCAGATTGAGGCAGGGATAACTTATACATGTCACAAAGGACTCTTGGATCGTTCTACTAAAGGATCAACACAATCTGAATGCGTTTGGTTGGATTTCCGTAGGTCAGTTGTTGTTTTCACTTAAAATCGTGTCCATTTTAAACAAAAGAGAGACCCTTTGAGTGGTACCGGCCACACCGTGCCTCGGATTGGGGATGGTTTGACTCATACATGTCACCAAGGACCCGTGGATCATTATTATAAAAGATCAAGGCAATCTGAATGCGTTTGGTCTGATTTTCATAGGTCAGTTGTTGTTTTCACTTAAAATTGTGTCCATTTTAAACAAAAGAGAGACCCTTTGAGTGGTACCGGCTACACTGTGCCTCAGATTGAGGCAGGGTTGACTCTTACACATCACCAAGGACCCTTGGATCGTTCTTATAAAATATCAAGGCAACAAAAATGCGTTTGGTCAGATTTTCATAGGTCATTTGTTGTTTTCAATTAAAATTGTGTCCATTTTAAACAAAAGAGAGACCCTTTAAGTGATAGCGGTCACACCGTGCCTCAAATTGAGGCGGGGATGGCTCTTACACGTCACAAATGACCCGTGGATTGTTCTAATAAAGGATCAATACAATCCCAATGTGTTTGGTCAGATTTCTGTAGGTCATTTGTTGTTTTCACTTAAAATCGTGTCCATTTTCAACAAAAGAGAGACCCTTTGAGTGGTACCGGCCACAACGTGCCTTGGATTGAGGCAGGATTGACTTGTACACATAACCAAGGACCCTTGAATAGTTCTTATAAAATATCAAGGAAATCTGAATGCGTTTGGTCAGATTTTCATAGGTCAGTTGTTGTTTTCTATTAAAATTATGTCCATTTTAAACAAAAGAGAGATCCTTTGAGTGATAGCAGCCACACCATGCCTCGGATTGAGGCAGGGATTACTCGTACACATCACCAAGGACCATTGGATCTTTATCCTAAAGGATCAATATAATCCTAATGCGTTTGGTCAGATTTCCGTAGGTCAGTTGTTTTTTCACTTAAAATCATGTCCATTTTAAACAAAATAGAGACCCTTTGAGTGGTACCAGCCATACCGTTCCTTGGATTGAGGCGGGGTTAACTTGTAAATGTCACCAAGGACCCTTGTATCGTTCTTATAAAAGATCAAGGCAATCCTAATGCGTTTGGTCGAATTTCCATAGGTCAGTTGTTGTTTTCACTTAAAATGGTGTCCATTTTAAACAAAAGAGAGACCCTTTGAGTGGTACCGGCCACACCGTGCCTCAGATTGAGGCGGAGTTGACTCATACACTTCACCAAGGACCCGTGTATCTTTCTTATAAAATATCAAGGCAATAAAAATGTGTTTGGTCATATTTTCATAGGTCAGTTTTTGTTTTCAATTAAAATTGTGTCCATTTTAAACAGAAGAGAGACCCTTTGAGTGATAGCAGCCACACCGTGACTCAGATTGAGGTGGGGATGACTCGTACATGTCACCAAGGACTAGTTTATCATTATACTAAAGTATCAACATAATCCTAATGCATTTGGTCAGATTTCCATAGGTCAATTGTTTTTTCACTTAAAATCGTGTCCATTTTAAACAAAATATAGACCCTTTGAGTGGTACCGGCCACACCATGCCTTATATTGAGGCAGAGTTGACTCTTACACATCACCAAGGACCCTTGTATAATTCTAGTAAAAGATCAAGGCAATCCAAATGAGTTTGGTCTAATTTCCGTAGGTCAGTTGTTGTTTTTACTTAAAATGGTGTCCATTTTAAACAAAAGAGAGACCCTTTGAGTGGTACCGACCACATAGTGCCTCATATTGAGGCAGGGCTGACTCGTACATGTCACCAAGGACCCTTGGATCGTTCTTATAAAATATCAAGGCAATCTGAATGTGTTTGGTTGTATTTTCGTAGGTCATTTGTTGCTTTCAATTAAAATGGTGTTTATTTTAAACAAAAGAGAGACCCTTTGAGTGATATCGGTCACACCGTGCCTCGGATTGAGGCGGGGTTGACTCTTAAACATCCCAAAGGACCTGTGGATCGTTCTCCTAAAGGATCAACACAATCCGAATGCATTTGGTCAGATTTCCGTAGGTCAGTTGTTGTTTTCACTTAAAATTGTGTTCATTTTAAACAAAAGAGAGAACCTTTGAGTGGTACTGGCCACACTGTGCCTAGGATTGAGGCGAGATTTACTCATAAACATTAAAAAGGATTCTTGGATCATTATCCTAAAGGATCAACACAATCTGAATGCGTTTGGTTGGATTTCCGTAGGTCAGTTGTTGTTTTCACTTAAAATTGTGTCCATTTTAAACAAAAGAGAGACCCTTTGAGTGGTACTGGCCACACCGTGCCTCAGATTGAGGAGGGGTTGACTCTTACATGTCACCAAGGACCCGTGGATCGTTCTCCTAAGAGATCAAGGCAATATTAATGCATTTGGTCAGATTTTCATAGGTCAGTTGTTGTTTTCAATTAAAATTGTGTCCATTTTAAACAAAATAGAGACCCTTTGAGTGGTTCCGGCCACAACGTGCCTCGGATTGAGGCAGGGTTGACTCTTACACATCACCAAGGACCCTCATATTGTTCTTATAAAATATCAAGTCAATCCGAATGCATTTTGTCAGATTTTCATAGGCCAATTGCTGTTTTCAATTAAAATTGTGTCCATTTTAAACAAAAGAGAGACCCTTTGAGTGATAGAAGCCACACCGTGCCTCAGATTGAGGCAGGTATGACTCATACACGTCACAAAGGACCCGTGGATTGTTCTCCTAAAGGATCAACACAATATGAATGCGTTTGGTCAGATTTCTGTAGGTCAGTTGTTGTTTTCACTTAAAATCGTGTCCATTTTAAA
Source organism: Viscum album (assembly GCA_963277665.1). Classification (NCBI taxonomy): domain Eukaryota; kingdom Viridiplantae; phylum Streptophyta; class Magnoliopsida; order Santalales; family Viscaceae; genus Viscum; species Viscum album. The sequence continues at coordinate 1,282,735,033 of OY728151.1, forward strand.
CAAAATAGAGACCCTTTGAGTGGCACCGGCCACACCGTGCCTCAGATTGAGGCGAGGTTGAATCTTACACATCAAAAAGGACCAGTGGATCGTTCTACTAAAGTATCAATGCAATCTGAATGCATTTGGTTGGATTTATGTAGGTCAGTTGTTGTTTTCAATTAAAATGGTGTCCATTTTAAACAAAAAAGAGACCCTTTGAGTGGTTCAACATTCTTTCATGTTGATGGTGCATATCATCTGTTAAAATGGGAAAATGACTCATTGGAGAAAGGATTTTTTATTTAATAATAATTAAAATTTTCCTACGAACATTTACATACAACAATGATTCATCTTTTGATCCCCTTAACCCCTCTCAAAAATGACCACCAATTGTACATGTCCCCAAGTCAGATATTCATTGTATTTGTGTACAATCTGCCATCAGGTATGCGGCCCACTCATTTATGAACACATCTATATCATCTTGTGAGTATGAGGATTTTCGGTAGTCAGATTAGTACTACAAAATATAAAAATAAAGAATTAATAAATAACTTAAATGAACTAGTAGTTGTTTTTGAAAATACCTCTTTAGGGATGCTAGTTTGCTGATGAAAAATGATCTCTTTCATAGATTTAAAAAAATAATAACCACAATAATTATCGTTTGTTTGTTTTGGACACTGCAAAAAAATTGATCATTAGGAGAATAAGTAACTTGTGTTGAGATGTGTTTGGATAGTGAAATTTTATTATATATACCCTGATATTTGTCCAGACGTAGTACTTGCTCACCTCCCTATGCTTAGCCCCTATCCTCATTCCTTTGTTAGGTGTGTTGATGTGATATGAGGACTAACGAGTCCAAATCCTGGCTCATGGGAAAATTCCTTTAATTGTTTTTCATAAATGCGTCTGTCAACGATATAAAATAAATTTAGTCATAATTTTCACATTAGATCAGCTTTTAGAAAATCAATTCATGGGAACATACCTCATATATACATTTACAACTGTGATTCCTAGCCAAACGTTTTCAAGGATTTCATTTACATTTTCAGCAGCAACGAAATCTTGACTTTCCTCTCCGTATATATTCTCTTCGAAAACCACTATATGACTATTACAATATTTTAGCTTCGTATCCACATGAGTCTTTAATGCTAGTAAATGTGGATAGAGAATAGGTGGTGTTATTGTTCTTTCAGTAGTTCCTTGGGATCAGTTGGTCGATCCTTTAGATGGTTTTGAGCCGATGTTTGTCACCCCCTTCCCTTTCTCCGTCTATAACAACAATCATTGGTTCAGATGCTTTTTTCATTAATTGTTAAGGGTTTAGCTTGAAAAAAAAGGAAATAAATACCTCTTTGTCCGCATGTAATCTTACAAGTTGTGATGTCCATGCAATGAATGTCCCAAGAGCCTTTCCGACCGTATGAATATCATCGTCATCAAGTGGAATAGGTAGCTCTGCATTAGGCTCATGAGCTACAGTAATCATCACTTTCAGATGATCTTTCAGAAGTGGTCTATTATGCAGTGTGGCATCTGGGATATTGAACACTGTAGCCCTCGATACAAGGTGATAGGTGGGTGTTGACAGATATAAATCACAATCATTATCACCCTATATAATATCAGTACAAAAAACTTATCATTGTTTTTCTGATTCCCATTTCATGGGAACAATTATTAGAATATTGATTACCACGGCTAAGACAGTTCTTTGAGGCGAATGGCTCGCCCCAAAGCTGGTGGGGGGTGGGGTGGGATGTTCACGCGTTGGTTGTTCCTAAGTTGTGTCTTCCATTTGCTTCCCACCCATAAAAGTTTCTAGCAACTCTCCCTGCCATTACAATCATTTTTCAAGGGTTTCTATTTTTTCGCTCATTTGTTCCAATTTTTAATCTGTATCATCCATTTTTTTCTTCTTCTCAAAATATACTCTGGGTGTCACCCCAAACCCTGTACCTCTGACATGACCGTATTTTTCTGGCTGCTTCAAAGCCGTCGATTATAGGTCTGTATCAGCTACAGGAGTAGCTGATTCCTATGACCGTCGGATATAGGAAAATAACTAATTAGTTTTAAGTAATAGCAATTTTAAACAAATATTTTTATCGTCGTGTCATACTTACACATATTTCCCACACTTTCTGTGTGTTCTCATCTACTAACTTCCCTTCTTTGTTCACACGTGCCTCCTTCCATAGCACATGACGTGGGATGGAAGTGCATTTGGTTTTAGACTCATCAATCTACATATAAACATAGAAAGATAATTATGATGTTGTTTATTGGCACCTAAAAATATTAATTTAAATTTAAAATACGTACCATTTTCTTTTCTAATAAAGCGTACCCCATCCTTGCTTTACGATAGGGGTATGTTGGTTTTGATGCACATTCCTTATTTTTAGTATAGAGTTTTTGTTTCATAAATGAAATATTGACAATCAAAGTGATGAATACAGGTATCCTCAAACAACGTATTATCACCCACAATGTACCTGAAACTTCTCATCCCCACGACGACCAATAAATGAATCCCAAGCTTCTTGGGATATCAGGTGAGAGTAGACAATGTGTGGGTGTGGGTTTATTTTACCTTTAGAATCTTTCAGGTGACATCTTTTTAAAATAGTGCGAAAACCTCAATGAATATTTCCTTCAAGCCTTAGTACATAATCCTTGTGTTAATCATCTACTATAAATGTACTCTTCAAGAGATTGAGAAGAGTAATACATTGTTTTATTATTTTATTTTCTAGTAAATTGAATAAATAAATTCATAATGTTACCATAATTTCTTCCCAGATCACAACCTTCAGCCCGGACACAACATGGTGCCATGAATCTATGTAAATTGGCACACGTTTCCAAGTGACAAATCCAATGTAGCCGCTAAACATAGCCTTGTTGGGATTCACATGTTGGCCTCATGCATTCCATCCGACTTCAAATTTGATGCCTTTTCTTTTCACCTTAAGAATTTTGGCTAACACTATCAAACTACGACGCACCTGTGTTTTCTGCGACGTCGGTCCTTAATTCCTGACCATTTCATAGATATAAAAATCATCTATATGTTCATCTGGAATGGTATCAATGACATGTGCTGATGGTTTTTGAAACTCAACACTAAGAGCAGTAGGAGCCGTAGCAGCAGGAGCAGCAAGAGCAGCAGGAGCAGCAGGAGCTGCAAGAGCAGCAGGAGCCACAGTAGGAGGAGCAGTAGGAGCAATAGGAGCCACAACAGGAGCAGAAAGAGCAGTAGGAGCCACAACAAGAGGAGCAGCAGGATCAACAGGAGCCGCAGTAGGAGCAACAACAGTAGCAGCATGAGCTGCAGGAGCAGCTGGAGCAGCAGGAGCCGCAGTAGCAGTAGCTTGAGAGACTTGTTCAGCCTCAAGGTTAGGAGCACCAGAATGTGCAGAAGTCATTATCTGCAAAAGTTGTTGAACAGTTAATTCAGATTACATAAATTCAGTAATGATAAGATAATAACATGAGATAACAAGATCTATATTACAAACAAAATATAACCTGTTTACTGAACTCTCTTTCTTTTTTTCAAATGTTGAAGGGATTTGAAACCTCTATCGACTATCCAAATCCCTTCATTATGGTCTCCTCTAACATATAAAACATCATCTGCATTGGGACCACTCCGAAATTATTTCAACTTACCACTAAAAGGATCGTCCTCAACTGAATTTTCATTGGAACCTTCAGTAGTTTTGGATGATAACAGAACAATCGACCATTTTTGGTTTGTGGGATCTGGAACATAAAAAACTTGTACTGCTTGTGATGCCATTATAAACTTTTCGTCTTTGTACCCTTCTTTACTAAAATCAACTTTCACAAATCTCCATTCATCTATTTTAACACCACTATTGTTATCAATCCATTTGCATTGAAAAAGAGGCAACTGGAATGTTGTATAATCCAACTCCCATATTAGTTTGATAATTCCAAAGTATGACATATTTGCATAAATTGGATTTCTGTCCTTACCACCAGAAACATGCATCGCTTCAGCCACTAGTGTAAATCCACTATTTTGCATGGTATTATCTTCATCATGTTCATCTGTATAGAATGTATAACCATTAATTACATAACCACTGTAAGATAATACATACACACTTGGTCCAGCAGCTATCCATCAAAGTCTTTCTGAAATTGAATTCATATTTTCATCCAACTGCTTAAAAATATGGTCCTAAACCCATTCTATAAACTGGTGATTATGTGTATCTGGTAACCATTTTTTATCCCTCGATGGATTCAACTACCTAAAAATTTCTTTATGAGTTTCAATATATGGAGTAACCTCCCAACTTTTATGCAAAACATAAAGATGAGCATACTCCTGATCTTTAATACTAATTGTCAAAACTTCTCTTCTAGAAATTCCCTGACCCTCAATGCATCCAGTGTGATGAGATTTTGGGAGAACAATGCTTTCCACATCAGATAGGCATTCCGTACAAAATTCAATGGCTTCCTCAACAATATATCGCTCTACCATACAAAACTCTGGCTGACTTCTATTTTTGACATACCCTTTCAAAATCTTCATATACCATTCAATAGGATACATACATCTATAGTGCATAGGACCACAAATTCGATTCTCTCTCACCAAGTGAATCATCAAATAAACCATCATATCAAAGAATGTTGGCGGGAAGAACATTTCTAATTCACATAATATGATGAAAATTTCTTTTTCCATAGCTGGAAATTTCTTCAGGTCTAAAACTTTTCTACATATAGATTTGAAAAAGAAACAAAGTTTGGTTAACGTATGACGGACATTCTTGGGAAAAATGCAATGCAAATCTATTTGAATTAGATCTTACATCAAAACATGGAAATCATGTGATTTCAAACCTTTTAACTTCAAATCATTCATTGACACAATGTTCTTGATATTTGATGAGTACCCCTTTGGAACCTTTACATCATTGAAGAAGTTGCAAAACTGATATCTCTCCACCCTAGAAAGAGTATAAGCAGCTGGAGGAAGAAACATTCGATTTTCACCCTTCACGGGAGCCAAATCTTCTCGTATTCCCATGCCAACCATGTCCAGCCTTGCCTTAATTCCATATTTTGTTTTTATAGGGGCATTTAGAAACGTTATGATAACACTGTCACATACATTTTTTTCCACATGCATCACATCAAGAAAATGTCTGACGTACAAACAATTCCCGTATGGTAATTCAAAAAAAACTGATCTCTTTTTCCAACCGATTTTTGTAAGGTTTTTCGAAAATTGTTTACCAAAAACAATGTTCAGATATTTTAATTTCTCAAAGAGCTGATCACCTGTTAGTGGAGACAGTGTTGCACGTTTTTCTGAACTTCCATTGAATGATGTCGTCCAAGATCGGTACTTATGCCGACAAGGTAGAAATCTATGATGTCCTAAAAACACAGATTTCGATGAATGTTTCAACCTAATTGATTTTGTATCTTCTTAGCACACGAGACATCCTTGATTTCCTTTAATGCTATATCCTGACAAATTTCCATAAGTAGGGAAATCATTTATTTCCCCATACAACATCTCTCTCAACGTGAAGTATTCACTTTTATAATCATCATACAACATTACACCTGAGTCCTAAAATAACTTCAAATCCTCGATCAAAGGAGCTAGATAAACATCAATATCATTACCTGGTTGTTTTGGTCCTGATATAAGCATAGATAACATGATGAATTTCCACTTCATGCATAACCAGGGTGGCAAGTTATAATTTACCAACATAACAGGCCATGTACTATGAGTGCTGGTTTGAAAACCAAAAGGATTCACTCCATCTGTAGATAACGCAAGACAAAGGTTTCTCGACTCTTTTCCAAATTCAGGATACTCATGATCAATTTTCTTCCATTGAGGAGAGTCATCCGGATGACGTAATAACCCATCTTTATTTCTTTTATCTGCATGCCACGACAATTGTCTTGCAGTTTCTTCACTTCCATATAGACGCCTAAACCTTGGAATGATTGGAATGTACCATAAAACTTTCGTAGGATTGGATTTATATTTCTTGTATCAAGAAGCACCACACTTTGGGCATTCTATAAGTGATTTTTATCCTTGCGAAACAATATAAAGTCTTTTGGGTAGGCATGTATTCTTTTAGAAATCATTCCCATCGAGTGTATAATTCTTCTAGCTTCATATGTCCGGCTTGGAAGCTCATTATCTTCCGGGAGCATGTCATTCAAGAGAGAAAGTAGTTCCGTAAAACTGACATCACTCCATCCGTTTCCTGCTTTCAATTTATACAACTTCAGTACAACTGACAATGTTGTTTACTTAGTGCAAGCAACATACAATGGCGTCTTTGCACAACTCTTTAACTTCTCAAACAATTTTGGGAAATCACGGAGTTCATCTTGAATTGTCTTTGTCATCTCCTCAATACGATCTTCATCATCATTGACATCTGTAATCACATCCTCCATACGGTCTTCTTCATTATCCATATTTGTATTCATATATGAAGATCCATAAAACGCAGTTTTATCCAAGCCAGTAGCTACATTCACTTTTTCTCCGTGTTTATTCCAACATTTATAACTCCGATCTATTCCGTGACATATCAAATGTTCTTCCAACTCCTCTGGAGTAAGTAGTCTAGAATAACAACAACGTAAACACGGAAAAAGTATTTGAGAAGGATCCTTTGCGTGATCCTTTGCAAACTTGATGAACTCTTTCACTCCATTCTCGTACTCTATTGTTAAACGATTAGCATCCATCCAATATTTATTCATCTTCATCCCATTTTAATCTCAAATATTAGTATTTATGGTTCAAGTACACAAAACAAGACTTCCAAATACAGTAGAAGAGAACCACTTCCTTATAAGGAGATCAAGTAGTCTAACCTATAATCAAGATTTATAAAAAAGAATATTAGATTCACTAAAAAGATGATGATCTATCACTCTATAAGGAGGATATAAGAGGAGATATAGGATTTCCAATCGATGAGAGATCCCCTCATCATAGAGAAACCAAACGCATCCACTGGAGCTTCTATCTGAGAAGAAGGGAGTTTGGAGGAGTTAAAATGACTCTTGTAAGCCTTAAAGAATCAAGATTTCAAATGAGAGTTGTGTAGGAGAAAAAAGAATATAAAATGGGGCTCATGGAATTTAAGACTATAAAAAAAGATACCACATTGCAACCTCCCATGGACACGGTACAGAAAGGATTTAGACAACCATACTATGGTGTAGAATTCTTGTCATGAACTAAGCCAGGTTTCCATCCCACTTGACACCTGACCCAACTTGTGGGAAGGTCCAAAGGGAATTACCAATCCCCATGGGTTGTAACTAGTGCCTAGGCATTGAGTAACACCTTTGGGAATGGTTTTTTCATGTAAAAAACCATAAATATTACATAATAATCAAACAATATATCATAACCAAATTTCACAATATAATATACCAAAAGATAACACTGCAATAGGGGATAAACATTTAACAATTTCAACCAAAACCAAATCAACAAAAAAAGGTAAGGGAACCAACAATACAACCAAGCCTCCATGAAACATGAGGGTCAACATCCCCATTCTACAACCAATAACAGTCACCAAAAGGGGAAATACTAGCACATATATCCACCATCACCACCAAGGGAACCTTGCCTTTAACTGGTTAAAACATAATAATGTCTACATAAACCTGAGGGTGTATATAAGGTGTGAGACAACATACGTAGTAGGACACAACAAAAATATATTCCATGTAATGACATTATGATAAACATTAACATGTTATTTTTTAAGAAAAAGGAAGATACAATTTAAATAAAACATTCTTTGAAATAAAAGAGATAGTAAATGTAACAAGATAATGGTAAGAATAGTATGATCACTATAGAAATTCTCTAAGGTATTAGGGTTACTAGGGTCCTAGGATCCTCATACTCTTGGTGATCACATCTCTTAGACATGAAGGTCCTATTTGAGCCTCTAATCCCTAGCACATGAATGTTTAGTTAGTGTTGTTATGTATATCCTCATTAAGGAGTCCAATCATCGGCCTGACTAATTCACCTAATATACTAGACCTAGTCTACCCACCTAGATAACTAGGATTCCATTGTGCTCAATTCCACCCCCTATATAAAATTATATCTATTTTATACAATCACACTTCCAATAATAGAAACACACATGACAAAAAACCATTTACAATAGTCAAATCATTATCAAACCCTTATGCACAACAAAAAAATTGGAAAACATGTTTCCCACAACCCAAACAATTTATAAAACCATTTTAGAACCAAATAAATCATATTAAACACCTAAAACAATGTCAAATAATGGAGCAACCTACCTATTTCTTGATATCTTCACAAAACCAGAATGAAACCACCAACTTAACTAAGGAAAGGCCCCAAGGATGCAATTAAACACCATAACCATAAAGATTTAACCCAAATAAATGAGATTAAATCCAACCTAGGTCAAAACCTTTTCTATAGAAAAATAACCCAAGAGATAAAAAAGTAGTGACCAAGAAAGGAGAATAAAAGAGAATATGAGATTCTTACTTAGAGATTCCTTGTAGATAAAAGGCCAAATCACCCTAAAAATGGAGCCCAAGGGAAGAGAGAAAGGGAGGGAGTTTCACATTGGGATAGAGGGTCAAATGGGAAGATTCAACGAATAGAGGACCACTACGAAAAAATTAAAATGAACAGATAACCAATATTCCCAAGAACAATTAATGTATATCCTCCAAGAACATCATACATCTCCAAATGACACGTCTACATCACTAAGAAGAGAGAAAATCCCAATAATGTCCAGAGACCTAGCATAGGTCACCCAACCATTTAAATTTTCACTAAAATGGTGGGACATAAGATGGAAATATACTAAGAACACATCCCTTCACCCAAATAAGAGACTACAACCACTAACCATGAAGAACCACTAAGAGAATAATTCGAAACCTAAGGAAAGGCACACCCAAAACATACCAATGAATCCAAATGAAATAACACAATCAATATCCATCAATGATTCAACCAACAACAAGAACAATATTAAAAAAATATTTGTAAAAAATGACTTAAAGGGAGGTCCGACAAACCGAAGAGGGATTTGCGGGCGGTGGAGGTCCGGCAAACTGAAGAGGGCGTTGCGGGCAGCGGAGGTCTGGCAACGAGAAGCCGAAAATTACGGGCAGCGGAGGTCCGGAAAACCGAAGAGGAAGTTGTGGGCGATGGAGGTCCAGAAACGAGAATCAAGGCCGACGGAGGTCCGACAACGAGAAGCGAGGGCGGAGGAGGTCTGGAAAAGAGAAGCGAGGGTGGCAGAGGTCCGAGAACAAGAACTCAGCGGGCGACAGAGGGGAGTCGTAGGGTTCTAGTACCACAAGATCTTTAGGTCGCGATAAAACGAGGGCAATGTGCGACCGAATTTATAAAAAAATGGACTAAAGTTTTATCAGCGCTAATAAAGTTCTGATAAAGACTACCTTTATCATCGCTAACATTTTAGCGCTGATAAATGATTCCTGTATCAGCGCTCAAATTTTAGCGCTGATACAGAGAGTCTTTATCAGCATTTTTCTAGCACTGATAAATGGTCGTTTTATCAGCACTTCTTTAGCGCTGATAAAGGTTACCCTGTATCAGCACTAAAATTTTAGTGCTGATAAAGAAGACCTGTATTAGCGCTAAAATTTTAGCACTGATACAGGGTAACCTTTATCAGCGGTTTTGCTTAGTGCTGATTTAAGGGGGCGCTTCCCTTGCCCGTTTTTGTAGTAGTGATTGGTTATAGGCAGTGACATATCATCTTATGATATGCCTCATGATTTACCCATATCATGTCATATGGTATAGACTAGAAGCATCATATGAATCTAGGATTTAGGGTATACAAACTTAAATATCCCACTTACACTAAAGCCTCATAGACTTAGTGCCATTTTACCTTATATTATATCATATACAATAACTTGTAAAATCATATCCAAAAATAATTTTGGATGTCTTTAAAAATATATTTTAGAAAGCTATGAATAACTTCACCGTTTATAACATAATATATAATTTATTAATACCCATAAAAAAATATTTTGGAAAATCTATAATTTTTTTAGAGCATCTCTCTAATTCAAACTCAATCTTCAATCAATAAAGATAAATCACTAGATCCATAAATGTAAGCAAAGAGTTTTCATAAGTAAACCATCAATGCTACTCAAGCTATAAAGGGATATGTAATGATATCTATAAAAAAATGTATCTTTACTACTATGTCCACCACACTATAATAAAATTTGATAATAGTGGTAGTTTATATGTGGTGGTTTCTAATAACCACCACTAATTTACAAATATAAAATATGTGTCAAGTAGTTAGAAATTATTTTTTAAAACCATAGTTTTTAAATTATTAGCGGTAATATTTTAAAAAAATCATTTCTAACTAATGTTTAGAGATGATTAATTAAAAATATTACCAAGAACACCATAAATCCACCATATAGGCCTCCTTTCCTCCTCTCCTCAAGCATAGTTCAACCATGTTCCCTATTCCCACTCGACATATCCTCTCTCTCTATCTGATTCACAATGGTTTCTTTATGATTCACACCTAGATCTTTGAGGTATGGTATCCTTTATCCTTTATTTATTCTTCCCCCTCCTCCTAATTCTTTTATTCTTGGTTTCACCTTGCTACGTGAATTTTTAGTCAAACCCTAAATGGATGGGGCAGCTTTTAACTCCTAGATTTTGGAATCTATGGTTCATGAGGCCTAAGTTGAAACCATTTCTAATGGTTATTTTCAAAGGTGACAAGTTTTCATTTAGATTTGAGGTAGGTTTTACCATTATTGATTCTTTTATTTTTGAACCATTTATTGATTGATTTTAATTTAATATTTTTGGTAACCAATGATAGTATAATTAATATTTATTGAATTTATATAGCTAAAATTGAATATCAACCCAGTTTTCATAAAACGCGAATGATTTACTCTACTTAATCATTATATTTAAGTTTTTTATCTAACTTTCATATTAAAAGTTAGATAAATTATTTAGACAAATTAAAAAGTGTGATTTTAAATTGTTCAATAATATTTAGTTTTTGAATTAATCCCTAAAGGATTTGGCTGGACTTTTATGATATGATTGGTTTTAAAAAAATTTAATTCAAAACTTTTAAGTGTTTAATTTTTTTTCAATTATTATTTTTTGATTTTTTATGGAATATATTGAAACAAAATTTAACCTAATAGAACCCCTAATTTATTTATTTAAGATTTTATGTTTTTTTCCAATAATCTAATTAAATATAAAATTAAGCGTTATTTTTTTACCTAATATTTGATATTGTATATTTTCCTTTTGAAATAGAAGATATACCATGAAATTTTTTTATTATAGTTTACAATATATGATAATTTTATATTTTTATTATTATTTTCATAAGGGTGTTATTTTAACCATATTTATATTTTAAACATGATTTCATTTCATTAATATGTTGTATATTTTTTTTGTAGTTATTTTTAAAAGTACAAGAATGGATAAAACTTAGATTACTTTACCTTGAAATAAACCTCAATATCTTAAATGGATGGATATTTTTTAGATTTTTAAATTAAAAATGTATCTATCAATGGAAGAATTAAATATCAATGTCCTACTTGTAATTTTAGAATATGGTTAAAAATAGATGAATTTTATTAAAACTTGATATTGAAACAATTTCTGATCGGATACGTGTGATGGATTTTTAATAGTGAATTTAAAAGTATAGAAATTTTGATATTTATCCAACATCATAATCATCAATCCACTGACCTGGTAATAGAGAATGAAATTCAAAACTTAATTATTTATGATTTGGGAACAACATCATAACAAGATGAAGATCATAACTCATAAATAGATTCTCATATTGATTTTTTGAAGATTAATATAGGGGATAACGTGTGAAAAATATTCAAGGTTTTCCATTCTACTAACATTGGACTATATCAAGTGTTTATATAGAATTATAAATAAATAAATTTCCATGATATTAGAGTTATTGAATAATGCTTTTGGTAATGCTAAGATCCCTGAATCATTTTAGGAAATGAAAATGGTACTAACAAGTTGGGTCTAAATTATAATAAAATACATGAATTTCCTAATGACTATATGTTATATTTGGGAGTAGATTTAGAAAAATATGAGAATAAAATATGTCATAATTATAGATAAAAATAAATGAATAATGCTGCAATGTTGAATGAATGTTTTACTTAAAAGAAGAGAAATAAAAATACTATGAAGGTTTTATGTTACTTTCCTTTGAAACTTTTATTACAAAGATTATTCACATCTTCTAAAACTACAGAGTAAATGACATACTATTATATGAAAAATAACACTGTGATGGGTTTATGCGTCATATAAGATATTCAAAAGCATCAAAATATTTTTATTATTTACATTTAAATTTATTTGTATATCCTAGTAATGTGTGTTTAGGATTTTATATTAATGGATTTCATCAATTGAAGACTTTAATTACTTATTATAGAATATGTTCAGTTATTTTTATCCCTTATAATTTTACTTTATAGATGTGTATACAAAAACTTATTTTATTATTTTGATGATTATTCCAAGAAAACACATACCTAGAAATTATATTAATGTATATCTTAAGAATATTATACAAGAATCACAATATTTATGGGAAAATTGAAGATACATATGATGAATCAACTAAGAAAATGTTTAAAATTTTAATTTTTCTCATTTGTACCAATGGTGATTTTCTAGGACTTGAGAATTTATCAGGTTGAAATATACATAATAGTATAGAATGTCCAATTTATAACATTGATTTTAATTCTAAAAATCCTCATTATAGTAGAATTTTTTTATGTGTCATCATCGATTATTAGATGCATCTCATATATTTTGATTTAATAAGTCATGATTTGATAAAAAAACTTATTTTATACACCCTCTAAAATTGTTATTTAGGTCATTTTATTGACATAAATAGAAATTATGGTTATAGAATTTGGGAAATACCATTAATTGACTTATGGAGAGAAAATAGTTCATAAAACATCAGATGGAATTGGAACACAAAAATATAAGTATAGAAGTATATATTTTTTAAAATTACTTATTGGGAACAACTGATGTTACATCATAAACTTGATGTTATAAAAATTGAAAAGAATGCGTGTGATAATGTAAATTTCATAATAATTAATGAGTAGGGAAAAACTATCATCTTAATGCATATAATGACTTGGAGGAAATGAATATAAAATGTGATCTATGTGAAAATGAGAATGGGAAGTAACTTGCAACAATTTTTTATTAAAAAACCATGAAAAATATGTGTTCCTTCAAAGTCTTAAAAATGTGAAAGCACTTGATGAATATTTTAGTAACATTTCATGATGTGTTGAGTTAAAACATCATAAGGTATATGGATTGAAAATTCATGACTCACATATTTTGATAGATAAGTTTCTACCATTATCTTTGCATACCCTATTACCAAATAAAAATAACAACAGTCATAATTGAGTTTTTCATGTTCTTTAGAAAACTTTGTGAGAAATCATTAAACCTTGAAGAGCATGAAAAATTACAGGAAATAATTTTAAGGTAACTTTTTTCACATAGAGATGACATTTTCCACATAATTTTTCACCGTGATAAATCATTTTAGAGTGCATTTGGACTAGAAATATAAATTTGTAGGGCAAATACACTATCAATGGATATATAACATAAAGAGTTATTATGATTTAAAATTTTCCTCACTATTGAATTATGTTTTTTGCAACATATAATTTTATTATGTATTGATTACTTCGATACATTAGTCATTTTAAGACTTATGTGAAGGGAAAATCTCAACTATAAGGCTCTATTATTGAAGGTTAATTAGTCTAAGAGTTTCTCATATTCCATTTTAGGTATTTGGATGGGACTGGGACAAGATTCCTTTGAGTTGTATGTGATGGAGATAACTTAACTTATATTTATTCCTGTAGCAAATCAAAAATCTTTGAAACATTTGGTCATCCATCTAGAAATATATCCCCATTTTCACCAAATCATTTTGAGTTTATACAAGCATACATATTTTTGATACTAAATTATGATATCATAGTAAGTTTCATTAATGAATCGAAGATACAAAGAAAGAGATGACTTTAGAGTCAAACTTGAAATGAGAAATAAATAACAGAAGCTATGAAAAAAGAAACTATTTATTGGTTTGAACATCATGTAAGTTCATAATTGGTTTTATATTTATAATATGTTGAAAATTATCTTTTATAAATACTAATAATCTATTTCCATTTTTATAGATATTTAATGTAGAAAATTGAATTAAAATTTCTACTAATTTGAAATATTTTTCTTAACTTTGAAGTAATCTAGGTGATTCAAAACCTACAATATTAATGGTTTCAAGTTTTATATAACTTATCATGAAGAAGGCTTAAAAAAATAGTGGAATCTTTAAAAAAATTTAGAGTTGGGATATTATGGAAAGTTTATTGATATTATTGAATTAAATTATCATGGATTTTTTTTAGTTTTTTTTATTCAAATTAAAGTGGGTTAATATTCCCAGTGGTATAAATAAATATTCATTACAATTTAATTATGTAAAATTAAATAATTTGTTTGATACTAGGGATAATGAATAACACAATACATATATTTTAGCTTCATAATCTAAAATTATATATTATGTTGATTATGGAATCAATGAAGGGTGGAGTGTTGTAGTCCATGTGAAACTAAGAGACTTGTATGATATGGGTGATGATGTTAAATAATGGTTTATTGAGAGTGAAACTTGTCAAAAGGAAGAGACTGATCTGTTTGTCCATGATGGAATTGCAACTTTTTATCTTATTAGAGAGGTTAAATATAAGGACATCATGTTAATAGTGGATGATGATAATCAATTATGAATGAAATCAATGTATGTCTAATCCACCTTTAACTTCCTAAATCATATTTTGTTTACTACAATAAAAGTGGGATTCATTATTTAATAGAGCTTCTTGTAACGACCCAAAGTTTCATTAATGGAAATCCCACTTGATCTAATTAAATGTCTCTTTATGTTTATATAAAATGTCAACTTCATTGGTTTTATGTTAAGAATTTTTACCGTTTCTAATATAGCCGTTGAACAGTGATCACATGATTAGTATAAATATAGGGCTTTAACACATCCAATTTTTACTTAGACAAAAGAAGCGATGTCCTCGTCCAGTAGAATTGCTCCGTATGAAGCCCATTTGTCGGAGCTCAGAAAATAGGAGGTGTCTTTGGGCTTCTACCTTGACCAAGCCCAAGATGAGCTTCATCTTGTCAAGCTCGAACGTGATCGCCTACAGGAAAAGTGGAAGTTGATTGAAATTATCACTCGAGTGATGTTATCCGAGCCACCCCAAGAGTCTGTCACCATCGCACACCTTACCCTTAGGTCTTATACGACTATTTTAAGGGGTTATGTAACAAATAAGTAGTGCTATGTTCATGTACATTATTTTTGTATATAATAATGAATATAATTTCTAGTCATTTTTGATACATTGTAAATAGTTTTTAAAGTACAAATGGTGTTTTTAGTTATTATTTAATTAAGAAATCTATTTTATTAAATTAAGGGATTTTTGAATTAAATAATATTTTAATAAAATAATAATATTATTATGAAATTAATTTTTATTAAATATAAATGATCTTATAATTTTATGAATGCAATTAAATTTTTTTATTAAGGTTTGAAAGCCATTTCTGTCAAAACCCGTGAATTTTCGATAAATGTCGATTTTTATTTTAAAAGTGAAAATTAACATATTTAGAAAATTATTAAGATAAAATAAATGTTATTTCTGGAATCAGGACGTCGAAATTATCCAACGGTGAATTTTTCATAATTTTCTGAGACAGTCAAATTTTTGGGTAAAAATTAAATACCGTTTAAATATATAATGTGTTTTATGACATTATAATGACCCAATGGTGATGTAATAAAATATTATAATCCTTAAGTTCTGACAATATATGTTTTACCATTAAAATAATGTGATTTTGGGTTTTTTTGACTTACTTTTCAAAGCATTAATGGACCCCTCAAGACATATTCAACACTTTGCCTTTTTAAATTAATTTCCATGGGAGTGTGACTCACCTCCACATAAGCAACCTTATTATTTTAAGAATTTAGGACCTTGGCCTTATAAAATATTGTTTTCCTCTTCCCTTTTCCAAAAACCATGGGCAAAAACCATGGGATGGTTTGTGGTTTGGATTAATTTAATATAAGGGGTCCCAAACCTAAATAATAAAGAATTCCCACACCTTTCCTATATAAACCCACCCAAGATCCCACTTCCTCCTCACTAAAATCCCTTGGAGTTCTTCCAACCTCTGCCCTACTCTCTCTATAATCCTCCCAAGGTTCCCCAAGCTCCCAAGAAGCCTCTCACAAGCCTCTCTCTAGCCTTTGGAAGCACACTTCCAAGTAAGGGTTTTTTCTTCCTTTCTCTTTTTTGTCAATTTTCATTAAGTTGTATTACACTTTTAATTTAAATTATGAATGTTGGGGTATGGTTTCTAACCTCCCCCATACTTCCCTCTTATTGTTTTAATGATGGGAGACCCATTTCTCTCTCATTAAATGCCTCCCATGTACACCCGTTACTATGCCGAAATTCCGAAAGGAACTTCTCTCCCTTCTTTTACATTCAAGCAATAATTTTGTATCATGATTCTAAATTCCATTAAAATTGTTGGGACATGTATCTATATGACCTCCTTACTTTCCATTACATGTAAATATGATGAGGAAGCCCTTTCTCTCTCATCAACCATTTTTTATGAATTCTTATGTCACGCCGTTACGCTGCCGAAATCGCACCGATTTTCTAAGCCAATGCCATTGTGTAGTGGATACCATGCCCATTTCTCCATCAAGGGTATCCACCTTTATGCACCTTCACTTATTGATTACAAAGTTTCATGTATGAATTCCAAATTCCTTTATCGTGGAATAAATGATTATGTTTTATGAATCCATGTTTTATGATCCATGTGGCACACTTATGCATGAAATGAAATGTTTAAGAAGGGTGCGCCCTTATAGCGCTCCAATGCATTGGGTAAAGTATAGTATCATGATACGTCATGTGCAATGGGTGTTGACTCATGCTAATTCAAGTGCAACAAGGGTTTACTCGTGCTTCATGTGCAATGAGGATTTACTCATGCTCTATGTGCAATGAGCCTTGGATCATGCTAATTCCATGTTAAGTGTTGTTGCCACATTTCCATGTTATGATTATCATGCGTTATCATGACTTTATGTTCATGTTTCTTTTATTCTCTATTGATATGCCTATTGTATAACATGTATTTTACTCCTTATGTTATTCCATGTGTACTCCCTTAATGGGCTTTATATCTCACCCTTTTCTTATGCATGTCCTCAGGTTATCCCATGCAATGCTAAGTACGAAGGAATGTAGTGGTCATGAAAAGGAAGTTTTCAATAAAGATGTTGTATTTCATGTTTTAAGTTTTTATGTAATTATCCTAAGCCCCAAAGACACTAAACCTCTCGATCTTCTTGTTGTATCAAGTGAAGTTTTATGTAATAAATCATGTTTAAGTTGTAATAAAAAGTAGGGTTGTCATAGTTGGTATCAGAGGATAGGTTTAGTTATTTTTGGGATTAAGAAACCCTTGTAAAGCCTTAGAGAAAAGACTAAGAAAAACATCCCTAAGTTTTGGTAAGTACTGATTAAGTGTTTTATTAGACAAATACATCCCTGTCTGGATACGAGTAGGTAGAGGCAGCTCTGGCACATATGTATCCTAGGGGTAAAACCTGAAAACACCGCTTTTAGCTAGACTCGAACGGGAACTGGTGCACAATAATGGGCCTTGTTGCACTCTTGGTTACGACACTCCCGGGGGATATGTTTTGATAAATTCACAATCTTATTATGAACCCTTATTAATGGAAAAAAATGCCTCTAAGAATATATGTTAGAAAGTAGATCATGAAAAGCCTAGATTGAAGCCTATAGACTCATGAGTAAAGGAAATGAAAGTTTATTTATAGGTCATCAACTTTTGTCTTTGGATTACTCTTTATGTGTTACCCCTAACATTCCTTTTATTCCAGCCAATGGCCGGTAATAGGAGGACTCGGGCTAACAATCGAGGTGAAGATCAGTGTGATGACTGTACTAATGAGATGCCCAATCCAATGGGAGCGAGAATCGCGAACTTTGTCACGCTTCTCTCTCAGCTAACTCAAGAATTGAATAGAAACAAGGGTCAAGAGGAAAGTTCAACCCCCCCTAAGAAAGAATAAGTCACTATTGAGAGCTTCATGAGACAAAGTCCTCCTACTTTTAGTGGATCATCAGATCCCACAATCACTGAACAATGGATCAACTCCATTGAAAAGATCTTCTCCATCCTTAAATGTTCTGAACAAGAGAAGGTTATCCTGGATGCCTATCGTATGGAGGGTGAAGCTGATCAATGGTGGACGTTGATCAAAAATACTAAGCCTGAGGAGGAGATCTAGGCGTTGGAATGGAAGGATTTTTAGAAGATGTTTTTCGATAAATATTTTCCGCGCACCCTCCGGCTTAAGATGGAAAGGGACTTCCTTTACCTCAAGAAAAAAGATGAAGAATCTGTTGGAGCGTACGAGGCAAACTTCACAAGGCTTGCACGATACACTTCCGACTTTGTTGTTACCCCTGAATGCAAGGTTGACCGCTTCTTTGGTGGGCTGAAGCCTAGCTTGCGGAAAGCATTAGCGATCCGTGACTTCGACAACTATGAGGAAATTGTCCGATGTGCCCTCAAGGTTGAAATGGAGATCGGGGAATCACAGGGGTATCATGGGGACAAGAAGCGTAAGGTGGACTTCAATGCTGGTGGTCCGATGGATAAATCCAACAATGCTAAGAAGATCCAGCACCCCACTTGCCAAAAGTGTGGAAAGAAGCACCCTGGAAATTGCCTTAAGGGGACGATAAAATGCTTCAGGTGTGGAAGAGAAGGGCACCTAGTAGTTAACTGTCGGCAAGATAGACCCACAGTTGCGAAAAAGAAGAGGAACGCTCCGTTCGAACCTCAAAATGTTGTTCAATTCTACAAATGAAAAGAACCGGGTCATTTTGAAAATTAGTGCCCTAATCCAAGGGTTTTTGGAGGCGACCAACAACCTCCAAGGCAGCAAGGAAGAGCTTTTGCCATCACTTATGCCGAAGTGAACCCCGAAAATGAAGTGGTGATAGGTACGCTAGTTATTCATTCAAGAATAACGAACATAGTTTTTGATTTAGGTTCTACGCATTCTTTTATATCTCAAATGTTTAGTAGAAAAATCCCAACACCACCACAAATCATGGAAGTAAAGATGTCGGTGAGTACGACAAATGGGGCAATCATTGCATCCCATGAATATAAGTCCTCCCCTATTATAATATGTGGATTGAATTTCCCAGCAAACCTCGTCATACTCCCTCTGGTGGAATTTGATGCAATTCTTGGCATGGATTGACTTTCTTTATATAGATCAAACATAAATTGTCGGGAGAGGGAAATCACACTCCATATGGAGAATCGACCCCCGATTATTTCCAAGTGTCAGGAGGAAGATGAATCTACTTTAGCTCCATCATCTCAAGCATGGATATTACTGCCTTATGAACACGAATATCTGGATCAGATGATTGGCTCCAAGGAAGAAACCATCCTTGAAAAAATGCCTATTGTGATGGAATTCACTGAAGTGTTTCCCGAGGAACTGCCTGGTATTCCTCCAAGAAGAGATGTTGAGTTCTCAATTGAACTTATACCTGGGGCGCTACCAATATCCAAGAATCCATATAGAATGGCTGTTGTAGAGCTTGAAGATCTGAATAAACAACTACAGGAGAATCTGGATAAAGGGTTTATACGCCCAAGTGCTTCACCATGGGGTGCACCAGTCCTCTTCGTCAAGAAGAAGGATGGGTCAATGCGGATCTGCGTCGATTATCGTGAACTTAACAAAATCACAATAAAGAACAAGTATCCTCTCCCAAGAATCGATGACTTGTTTGATCAGATGCGTGGAGAACAATACTTCTCCAAGGTGGACTTGCGGTCGGGATATTATCAAGTAAGGGTGAAGAAGGAAGATGTCCCCAAGACTGCTTTTCGTACAAGATACGGACACTATGAATTAATAGTAATGCCTTTCAGACTCACCAATGCTCCAGCAATATTCATGGACTTAATGAATAGAGTCTTTAGATATTTCCTAGACAAATTTGTGGTAGTCTTTATAGATGATATTCTAATATACTCCAAAACCAAGGAGGATCATGAGGAGTATTTAAGAACTATACTGGAGACTTTGCGCAAGGAGAAGCTCTACGCAAAGTACAACAAGTGTGAGTTCTGGTTGAAGGAAGTATCATTCTTGGGCCATATCATCACAAGCAATGGGATATCTGTGGATCCCTCAAAAATAGATGCAATTGAGGGATAGCCAAGGCCAACATCGGTAACGGATATCCGTAGCTTCTTGGGGTTAGCTGGATATTATCGACGATTTGTGAGAAATTTCTCACGATTGTCCAACCCTCTTACCAAGATAACTCGGAAGGGAGTAAAGTTTTCTTGGAGTGATGAATGCGAAGAATGCTTCAAAGAGTTGAAAAGGAGGCTTATCACTGCGCCCATGCTCACTTTACCCACAAGTGGGGAACTTTTTGTGGTATTCAGTGATTCTTCAAATAAGGGATTAGGCTATGTGCTGTTGCAGAATGATAAAGTGATATCCTATGCCTCAAGGCAGTTGAAAATACATGAGCGAAACCATCCAACACATGATCTGGAGTTGGCGGCTGTGATATTTGCCTTGAAAATCTAGCGGCATTATCTCTATGGAGAGTAATGTGAGATATATACTGACCACAAGAGTCTTAAATATATATTCACGCAGAAAGAGCTTAATATGTTCCAGAGAAGATGGATAGAGATCATCAAGGATTATGACTGTTCAATACATTACCACCCTGGGAAAGAGAACAAGGTGGCAGATGCCCTAAGTAGAAAGGATCCAGCGATTCTATCAATGATGAGAATTGAGAAGGATCCAATCTTCTTAGACTTGATGAAGATGGACATGGGAATCATAGAGAAGGGAACATCATCAATCCTTTCACAAATTATTTCTCAACCATCTCTTTTGGAAAGGTTAAAGGATTATCAAAAGGATGATCTGGGAATTCAGGAAAAAGTGGAAGCTATCAAAAAGGGGAAATCCTCAGAGTTTAATGTTAATGAAGAAGGAATTGTGCGGTTTGGGAAAAGACTATGTGTTCCATCAAGTCCAGAGCTGAAGAAGGAACTTTTGGATGATGCACATAGTTCAAATTTCTCTATTCACCCAGGGAGAACAAAGATGTATCGAGATCTCCAAGAAAACTTTTGGTGGGATAATATGAAGAAGGAGATCGCTGAATATACATCAAAGTGCCTGGTGTGTCAGCAAGTGAAGGCAGAGAGGTAGAAGTCTAATGGGATGATGCAACCATTTCCCATACCAGAATGGAAATGGGAGAACATCACCATGGAATTTGTCACCGAACTTCCAAGGACATCCAAAGGCAAAAATGCAATCTGGGTTGTTGTGGATCATCTTACAAAGACTACACACTTCATTTCTATTCGGGAGGATTTCTCATTGGATCAACTAGCACATATATATATCAGGGAAGTGGTAAGGTTGCATGGAGTACCACTATCTATTGTGTCTGACCGAGATCCAAGATTCACCTCTATGTTTTTGAAGAGTCTTCAATATGCTCTGAATACTAAACTGAACTTCAGTACGGCCTATCATCCTCAAACTGATGGCCAATCTGAGTGGACTATCCAAACACTTGAGGATATGTTGAGAGCCTACTCAATGGACTTTAAAGGAGGATGGGATAAACATCTTCCTCTTGTTGAGTTCTCTTATAATAACAGTTTCCACTCGAGCATCCAAATGGCACCATATGAAGCCATGTATGGGAAAAGGCGCAGAACAACGGCATGTTGGGATGAGGTCGGTGAACGTAAGCTACTTGGACCAGAAATGGTCGAGGAAATGGTGGAGAAGGTGAAAACCATCCAGAAACATATCAAGGAAACTCAGAGTCGATAGAAGAGTTATGCAGATAACCGTCGACGAGACCTTGAGTTTAAGGTTGGAGACATGGTTTTTCTACGCATATTTCCACAGAAGAAGGTCATGAGGTTTGGAAAGAAAGGGAAGTTAAGTCCAAGGTACATCGGCCCCTTCGAGATTCTTGATCGTGTTGGGGCTGTGGCCTATCGACTAGGACTTCCACCTACTATGGCCAAAGTACATGATGTCTTTCATGTATCCCTCTTAAGGAAGTACATACCGGACCCTTCACATGTACTCTTTTCTGAGGTGGTACAATTGGAAGATGATCTTTCTTATGAGGAGCAACCAGTGAAGATCTTAGATCGTAGAGAAAAAGTTCTACAAAATAAGACAATGCCCCTCGTCAAGGTGTTGTGGAGAAACCACAAGTTTGAAGAAGCAACTTGGGAATCAGAGGATATGATGAAGCTGAGTTACCCACATTTATTTTAGTGTGGGAAAAGGAAACTTTCGAGGGTGAAATTTCTTAAGGGGGGAATATTGTAACGACCCAAAGTTTCATTAATGGAAATCCCTCTTGATCTAATTAAATGTCTCTTTATGTTTATATAAAATGTCAACTTCATTGGTTTTATGTTAAGAATTTTGACCGTTGATAATATAGTGGTTGAACAGTGATCACATGATTAGTATAAATATAGGGCTTTAACACATCCAATTTTTACTTAGACAAAAGAAGCGATGGCCTCGTCTAGTAGAATTGCTCCGAACGAAGCCCATTTGTCGGAGCTCAGAAAAGAGGTGTCGTCTTTGGGCTTCGCCCTTGACCAAGCCCAAGCTGAGCTTCATCCTGTCAAGCTCGAACGTGACCGTCTATGGGAAAAGTGGAAGTTGATTGAAATTACCACTCGAGCGATGTTATTCGAGCCACCCCAAGAGTCTGTCAACATCGCACACCTTACCCTTAGGTCGTATGTGGATGTTTTAAGGGGTTATGTAACAAATAAGTAGTTCTATGTTCATGTAAATTATTTTTTTATATAATAATGAATATAATTTCTAGTCATTTTTGATACATTGTAAATAGTTTTTAAAGTACAAATGGTGTTTTTAGTTATTATTTAATTAAGAAATCTATTTTATTAAATTAATGGATTTTTGAATTAAATAATATTTTAATAAAATAATAATATTATTATGAAATTAATTTTTATTAAATATAAATGATCTTGTAATTTTATGAATGTAATTAAATTTTTTTATTAAGGTTTGAAAGCCATTTCTGTCAAAACCCGTGAATTTTCGATAAATGCCGGTTTTTATTTTAAAAGTGAAAATTAACATATTTAGAAAATTATTTGGATAAAATAAGTGTTATTTCTGGAATCAGGATGTCGAAATTATCCAATGGTGAATTTTTCATAATTTTCTGAGACAGTCAAATTTTTGGGTAAAAATTAAATACCGTTTAAATATATAATGTGTTTTATGACATCATAATGACCCAATGGTGTTGTAATAAAATACTATAATCCTTATTTTCGGAAAATATATGTTTTACCATTAAAATAATGTGATTTTGGGTTTGTTTGACTTACTTTGAAAATCATTAATGGACCCCTCAAGACATATTCAACACTTTGCCTTTTTAAATTAATTTCCATGGGAGTGTGACTCACCTCCACATAAGCAACCTTATTATTTTAAGAATTTCTGACATTGGCCTTATAAAATATTTTTTTCCTCTTCCCTTTTCCAAAAACCATGGGCAAAAACCATGGTATGGTTTGTGGTTTGGATTAATTTAATATAAGGGGTCCCAAACCTAAATAATAAAGAATTCTCACACCTTTCCTATATAAACCCACCCAAGATCCCACTTCCTCCTCACTAAAATCCCTTTTAGTTCGCCCAACATCTTACCTAATCTCTATAGAATCATCCCAAGGTTCCCCAAGCTCCCAATAAGCCTCTCACAAGCCTCTCTCTAGCCTTTGGAAGCACACTTCCAAGTAAGGGGTTTTTCTTCCTTTCTCTTTTTTGTCAATTTTCATTAAGTTGTATTACCCTTTTAATTTCAATTATTAATGTTGGGGTATGGTTTTGAACCTCCCCCATACTTCCCTCTTATTGTTTTAATGATTGTAGACCCCTTTCTCTCTCATTAAATTCCTCCCATGTACACCCGTTACTATGCCAAAATTCCGAAAGGAACTTCTCTCTCTTCTTTTACATTCAAGCAATAATTTTGTATCATGATTCTAAATTCCATTACAATTGTTGGGACATGTATCTATATTACCTCCTTACTTTCCATTACATGTAAATATGATGATAAACCCCTTTCTTTCTCATCAACCATTTTTTATGAATTCTTATGTCACGCCGTTATGCTGCCGAAATCACACCGATTTTCTAAGCCAATGCCATTGTGTAGTGGATACCATGCCCATTTCTCCATCAAGGGTATCCACCTTTATGCACCTTTAATTATTGATTAAAAAGTTTCATGTATTAATTCCACATTCCTTTATCATGGAATAAATGATTATGTTTTATGAATCCATGTTTTATGATCCATGTGGCACACTTATGCATGAAATGAAATGTTTAAGAAGGGTGCACCCTTATAGCGCTCCAATGGATTGGGTAAAGTATAGTATCATGATATGTCATGTGCAATGGGTTTTTACCATGCTAATTCAAGTTCAACGAGGGTTTACTCGTGATTCATGTGCAATGAGCCTTGACTCATGCTAATTCCATGTTAAGTGTTGTTGCCACATTTCCATGTTATGATTATCATGTGTTATCATGCCTTTATGTTCATGTTTCTTTTATGATCTATTGATATGCCTATTATCTAACATGTATTTTACTCCTCATGTTATTCCATGTGTACTCCCTTACTGGGCTTTATAGCTCACCCTTTTCTTATGCATGTCCTCAGGTTATCCCATGCAATGCTAAGTACGAAGGAATGTAGTGGTCATGAAAAGAAAGTTTTCAATAAAGATGTTTTATTTCATGTTTTAAGTTTTTATGTAATGATCCTAAGCCCCAAAGACACTAAACCTCTCGATATTATTGTTGTATCAAGTGAAGTTTTATGTAATAAATCATGTTTAAGTTGTAATAAAAAGCAGGGTTGTCATACTTCTACCACATATGCTATTTTCTCTTTAATTTTATAAATATTGATATTTTTTAATAATATTTATGCTTGAAAAATCATACAGTAAACATTGACTATTAATGGTATAGGGGTAAAAGACTTTCCTTTGGCTATTTAATGAGAAAAAATAATAGAATTAGTGTAAAATAAAAAAGCATAGATTGGTTATTATATATAACAATATTGAAATTTTAATAACATAAATCAGTAGTTTTAAACATAAAATCAAATGTTTAAATAATCATAAATTATTGGAAATTTTTATATTGGTAATTTTAAATTTTAAAATTCGAATTTTATTATTGTTTTTTTATAATTTTCAAATGTTATAACCGCTTTCACTATTTATTTATTATGAAAATTTAAAAGGTCTAAAGGATATGTGGACCATAGCTGGTATACACACTCAAATGACACTACACAACTGGTGACGGTCTTGAATCTATTAGGTATGTCACTCACTACTGTAGGCACAAATCCCACTAATTCAAGGCTAGTGGAAGTGACTATTGGGATATCATCTCATCTAGTAGACAAGCATGAGTTGACTACTCATATTTTATCACCCATACCATCACAAGGGTATTGGAGGGTGACCATTGTTGGTATATATGTAATTTGTGAATATATTATTTATTTCAAAGTTATTCTAACTATTTGAGTATGTTTATTTAATAGATATGACTAAAAAAATGAATAAAAACGAATATAGAAACAAGATATGTTTAGGGGATAAAAAATTTAAAGGTTGTTGTACAACACATAAAAAAATAATGATTTTGGAGAACAACGTACAGGAGTAGGATTCTTGAATGAAAGATTGGGATGATTAGTTTTCTATGATGGGGGATGCTTTAACTACTTTATTTCAAGACATGACAAAGAGTATTCCCAAGTCCATTGCATCTATGATATGATAGTTTCAATAGGTTCAAACATTTATTTTCTATTTTTTGTTTTTATTATTATTAAAAATAATATAATTTATATTTTTAAATATTATAATAATAGGAATCAGAGGCTGGAAGTTGTTAGGATGATGAGCGGGTATCATCTAGAGGCATTCATAGTGATACAAATGCAATTCCTGATCGTTTATGATATGTTATTTTTTGTCATGTTGATGCATCTTTTGGTTTGTATGAAATTTGAATGGATTTATCGGTTGTTTTAATTACCATATAACTTATTTATTATGGAATATGTGTATGAAATGTCGTAATAGAGTTACATTTGTTTTGGTAAAGTTAATTTCATTTGTTTTTGTCATATGTTTTTTAATTCCGTGTGATGATTTTTTGGTATATGAGATTGAATCTCAAGCATAGATTTTAGTATTTATTTCATTTTTTATATCAGTTTAAACCAATGTTAATCCTAGAAAACCATCGTATCTCATTTATAAGTGGTTTAAACCACCATTAGATACTGATTAAC
Source organism: Viscum album (assembly GCA_963277665.1). Taxonomy (NCBI): domain Eukaryota; kingdom Viridiplantae; phylum Streptophyta; class Magnoliopsida; order Santalales; family Viscaceae; genus Viscum; species Viscum album. The sequence continues at coordinate 1,282,761,895 of OY728151.1, forward strand.
TAACACTAAAAATCCAAAATATATAAAACTTCTACAAAAAAGAATCATTGGTGGTTCTAACCATCATTATATAAGGAAAATTGGATAGCTTAATTATAACCACCATAAAAAGGATATATGGTGGTTTTAACCACCAATAATAATGGTTAAAAATATGAAATTAGTAAAACTATTATACAAATAATCAAAGGAGGTTCTAACTACCCCTATATTAGGAAAATTATAGTGCTTAATTATACCTCCATGAAAAGGATATATGATGGTTTAAACCACCATTATAATTATTTAAATGAGATAATTCTAACCTGTCCATTAGTAATATGAATAGTAATAAATAATTTTAAAATATTGTTTATAATGGTTTTATAGAAATAAAATATATTTATAATGAAGGATATAATTTTTGATAAAGTCCTTATATGTTTAAAAATATTATTTTCTCAAATGAACGAATTTTAAAGTCCTTATATAAAAAATAGTAAATTTAATTTTAGACTCATTTAGAAATTGGATTTTATAAAATAATATTCATTTTTTAATTTAGAATTTATAAATTAGATTAGGGATAATTTTTGGGATTGTTATGAAAAACATCATTTTTGGATGAATAGTGAAAAATACCATATTTTAATTCAAAACCGCCTTTTATTATAATTTATTTATAAGGTTAAATTATATTTTAATTTGGTTTAAAATTTTAATTATATAATATTTTTATAAATTAATCCAATATAGGTCATTGGAATTAATTTCACTTTGAAATTGGGTATAAAAACATAGCAAACTTTTGGACGTTTTTACTTTAAAAATCCACAGTGTTGTCCCGTCATCAAGATTAATTTTAAATTAATTTATTCCACTTATGTGATTAGAATATGGAAAAATGGATCATATATTTTGAATCAGTATAATTTATAATATCTAATAATTTCAACTTAGTTTTTAACGAAAAATATTAGTGAAAGTGATTAAAGTTAATTACAACGTCTAAGAGAAAAACTTGGTTAATAAAGTACTAAACCTAAAATTTAAGAGCCAAAAAAGCCTATAACTTTGTAAAAAACCCATTTTATTGACATTATTTTTCCATTAACCTTCCATTATTGAGTTTGTTTTGGTTTTTTATGACTTTTTTTAGATAAAAACGTGGGTAAACCTAACTTGTTTTCAAAAATGCCAAGTGTGTCCTTTCCATTCCCAATAAAAGGATACCACCTCCCCCTCTTCATTACACCTCTCAAACCACTTAGTTTTGGGAAATATCTACCTAATAAAATTCCCAAAATACCTTCATTACTTCTTTAATCCTCACTTTGGTCATAATCAATCCAAGGAAGCCTTTTGGCACAAACCAAAAGGAGTTACCCGATTAAGAGGTAACTGCTTCTCTGAATCTCCTTTCCTTTATTTCCTTTATCCACCCCTCCACTCTATTTATTCCATTATTGTATGAAAAAAATATAATAAATATACTAGTATTTTTTTCTAATGTTTCTACCTACACTTACACACACCTCCATCTAATGGGTAATGAACACACTATTTACATGTACGATGAACTACCGCATAACGAAACGACGATTGTTCATTTTTCCTTTACCGCATCTCATGGTGAAAATTATGATGGATAATATGTTTATATATGTTATATATTATATTTATCATATATTTAATCTTTTTAATCCTTTTACAACAAATATATTTATACTTTCCACTTGGTGTAAATACGATATTTTTGTTTGAGGAAGTGTGGACTATCGCCCCCTCAAAGCAATGTGATTCATTCACACACTAAATGGAATGTATTAAGGATGAGTTTAATGAAAGAATATGATATATATGAAATAATAATGATACTTTAATTACAATATATATATATATATATATATTTCATTTTCATTCTTTCTTTTAATACAACAATAAAAACGGAAACAACGTTCATGCGTATGTATGACTTACCGTCTCCATGAACGGTGTATTCCATTTCATAATTATATATTATATAGATTATTATAATAAAAATATAATGAATATAAATGATATTTATATAATTTATTACATTATATAAATTAATAAATCAGGATCTAAGAAATAATACTAAGAATAAAAAGTCAAATCATGTACGATTAACAAGGCGTTTATCACCCGAAACATGGAGTTAAAGATAAATGGTTAATATAAAGCCTTAATAGAATCATATATGGTATTATATATATATATATATATTAATATGGTTATTTTATGGATTTATAATCAACTTATAATTATCATACAGTAGGTTTTAATGAGTACGAAGAAAGTCAAGACACAAGGTAAGGGAATTTCATCTCCCTTTTTGTATTCATGAGATACATGACATGTTCACCTCTCTTTTATCTTGCGTGGTGTATATACTTCCCATTAATGTATTATATTATTATTATTAAATTTATGGGTATTTATATATCGATTCTATGATCTTTATTTCATAGGATTTATGTTTCAAAAGTCACTAAATCGGTAAAGTAATTTTGTCTCAATTTTTCTTCTTTGAGACACATGCCATGTTATGCACCTATATTTTTATATAAGATGTATATACTATATTTGAAATGTTATATAATGAACCTAATTAATTTCATGATATTTTAAGATTCATTTAATTTCATTTTCTTACATGGGGAGTATGGTTCAACGTTACAAAGTGGTAGGATTTTATGGAAACAATATCATTGATTTTCAAGATTGTTTATATATATGCTTCATTGATGAAATATTATGATCCATATCCCAATAAAATTCATGAATTTTATTATAATATAGTAATTTATGATATATTAATGTATTGGTAACATATTTTCACTCTTTGGTACATAAAATAGTTAATAATGTGTTTTTAAGAAAGCCCGACTTTACCCTCTCTTCAGTCAGAAACCAGTGTTCCTTTAAAACCATGTTTTATAAAAAGGGTTTCCAAGAATATTATACTATTATCATATAATATTTAAAATAAATTAACGTTTTGTTATTTTACCAATATTTTCAAAGGAATCTTCTTTTCATTTTTCAAATAAGGAATTTTTTCTAACCTTTTTACCGTGCAAAAGGAATGTTCTTTTTACCACATATGACATGTATAGATTTACCTACTATAATTTCTGTGAAGCTTCATTTTAATGTTTAAATGGTTAATTTTTAATAATTTTTTTTAAAATTAATTTTGAAATAAATTATTTTCAAAAGGTTTTTAAGAATATTTTATAAATTTTTAAAGAAAATTGTTTTTGAAATGTTTTCAAGATTTCATTATAAGTTTTCAAGAAGTTTTCAAAGGAAAAGGTTTTCAATATGTTTTCAAATATTCCTTTATAAGTTTTCATGAAAATTGTTTTCAAAAGGTTTCATGTATTAAAAATAATTTTCAAAAGAAGAAGGAATATTTTCCTCAAGAAATGTTTTCAAAAGATATTTCAAAATTATTTTACATATAAGATGATAATAGTTGATTTTACTCATGACTTTATAGGAAATTATCTAATGGTTCCATTCATATTATTTATATGAATGGTTTATGCTTGGATGTCATGATGTTTATAAAACTCATTTCTCTTATACGAGTTATTTTCTTTTGAAACATGCTTTTTTCCAGAGTTTTTCTTTCATGAAGTGATTAAAAAACCTATATATTTTCAAAGTTTATGATTTGATGAAATTTTAATGATACCAATTTAATTTCATGGGTTATGATTTGATGTTTATAGAACCTATATATTTTTTATGGGTTATGATATGATGAAAGTTTTATTTTATGGCACATGTATGAATGATATTATTATGAGATGGGTGGGACCTACATCTCCCTCCAATTAATTAGGTAAAAATGGATGAGTCATGAGTATAAATGTTATGAATGGACCTAGTTTCATGTACATAAGTTTATATATTAACCTAATTACATGTTTACAATGTTATTAGTGAACCTTATTATGTGTTCATGATGTTATGAATAGACCTGGTTTTATGCCCATAAGTTTATGCGTGAACCCGATTACATGTTCACAATGTTATGCGTGAACCTGATTACATGTTCAAAATGTTATGCATAGACCTGGTTTCATGTCCATAATGTTATATGTGAACCTGATTACATGTTGACAATGTTATCCATGGACCTGGTTTCATGTCTATAAGTTGATGCAGAGGCTTGATTTTATGTCCTTAACTTAATGAGTGAACCTGTTTCTAATTATACATGTTCACAACGTCATAAAAAAATGTGTATGAAAAAAATTACATGTCTTATTCCTATGTTATGATTTATTGACTTATGATCTTAATTCTATTATGATCTATGTCTTATGAAGTTCCAATATTTATTATGATCTCTAATATACATGGTATGATCTTCAAATGTTATGATCAAGTTCTATAACCTTTTGTTCATATTATTCTTACAAATTTACTTTATTTACACTTACTAAGCATCTAAGATCACCCCTTATATTTCCTTTCCTCATGTTATGAAGAAAGGTTTTAGGTAGAATTACTAAAGGTGGAGATCTTTATGAAATATATTGAAGATCTTTCACCAGGATAGAAGCTTTTATTTCCAAGTTTCCAAAGACACTAAACTATTATGGTCCTTGGGCATGTATTTTTGTAATATAATGAATATTCATCTAAAGTGATGTAATATACATGTATGTTAATCCTGTGTCATTATATTTGGTATCAAATGAAAGGTTTACTCTACCTTTGGAAACTAGTATGAGAAAATTTTAGTGAGATACCTAGGTATATTTCTAAGGATATTTATAGGGATGTCTCTAAGGATAAGTATAAGGATGAGTTAACATTTGGGAAAATGTACTATAATTTTGGTAAAGGATAGAGTGAGTGATTTACTAGAAATGCATCCCTGTTTGGATACTACAAGTAGATGCGGCTCTGGAACAAATATAACTTGGGGTAACAACACCGACAAGATGTTTCAGGCCTGACTTGGGGTAATCTGGTACATGACAATGAGCCTTGATGAACACATGGTTTGACACTCTCAGGGGATATTCTTTGGGATTTTACAAATTCTTCACAAAGCATCATATAGGATTTAAATATAAGTTTTCTATGAATAACCAAGGATGGACCTAGGGTGTCATAGATTAAAGAAGGTGTCATGATTTAGACATCCTATAAGTAATTATTTTCATTTATATGTGGTTTCCTACTATGATAAGTAATGATCTCACTATGATTCTGGTTTAATTTAATGGTGGAAACCAAAAGGAAATGGATTAACATTGAATATGATGGATGATTTTCTGATGAGAAGTCAAGTGGGGTGATCACTGGAGTGAAATATTTTGTGATCATGCCAAATCACGTTTCATGGAACATGATTAACAATGTGTACCTTAAACAACTATCAGACTCACCAAGGAAGATAAAGAAGGAGTTATCTAAGATTTTGGGTAATAGAGTCTATGGAGGAAATAAGATTCCATTTCCTCTGTGTCAAAAATGTGGAAAGAATCACCTAATTAATATCTTAGAGGAACAAGAATATTTTTTGACTGTGGAAAAGAAGGAAAAAAAGTAAGTGACTGTAAGGAAAAAAATGATGAGTTAGGTTAATGAAATGGATGAGAATAATATCCTCCCTAAGAAATTATCGAAGGTTAAGTGTTTTAGGTGTGGAATAAATAGTCATTATGCGACTCAGTGTCCTAAGAGGAAAGCTCCTGAAGAGAATCAACAAGGTGGTGTGAGTAATGGTTACATTGCTGATGATGAAGAGACTATAGATGAAATGTGATAGGAAAAAGGTATTATGTAATAAGATGAGGTAGAATTGTTAATTTTTTAAGGATGAAGTAATCAAAGTTTTTATGTATTTGGATTCAAGAATTATGAAGGGTCAAATATATAAGGATTGTTTAGTTAATGTTTTTTCTTGCTAATTATTTACAAGTATACATTGAATGGATATGATGGAATAGAAAAGTTATTTAATAAAAAGTTTATGTCCATAGAAAACACATGATTAAGGTAAACATAACCCTTTATATGTTCCTTATGTTAAGATATTATTGTTTGGATAAAGATATATGGGATATGAAATAAGTAAATTGGAAGGTACTGATTACCTTGGAACTAATTAAGGACTTTTTGACAAATAGTTCATGATATCATGGATAAAGTTTATAATTTCTTGGATTTATGTAATATATCTAGTAATCTATAGAATAAGGAAGAACACATGTTTTATAAAAGGATTTATGGTAATTCAAGTTGTTACCAGATTACAAGAGAATTTCTATGAGGGTATTGTCATGTTTGGAATATGACAACCAAGAGCTACTTTGTGATATATGGGGGATCAATGTTAAGTTTATTTCATGAATTTATTTCTAATGTTTTGGATTTTCATCTTTTATATGGGTTATAAGGTTAACCATTCATGAAAATTTTATGTTAAACTTCAGAGGAGGTATTTATGTATTGAGATTGTATTGAAAACCTTGGTTAAAAGGATATTTAGTGATTAAACTTATTTCAAGGATGTCCATCATATTTTGGAAATTATATTAGTGTGATTTTAGAAAAGTAAATCATGTATGGTAGGTGAAAACCAATCATGTCCGATAAGACCATGAGTCTTGAACCCTTGATCAAAGGACGATAAGGGTTTCATACCCACCACTGGCCTACGTGATGTCATGGTTATGTATAATTATTTTTGATGAATAATTATTTATGATGAAAAAATAGAGTTAGTTTTTATGTTTAGTTATTAATGTATTAACCATATTTATTTTTAATAATAGTTATAGATAGATAGTTATAATTTCCATTCTTTTATGGGCCTTAATATCTGCTAAAAGTGTATTTTAGTGCTTTAGGCATCAAAGTTAATCTCTGGACATCCATTTCTTGAAGTAATGGATGAATTGGAAATAATTAAAAGCACAACCAAAGAATGATTTTTTTATAGAAATGTATCAAGTAATTTTATTTCCTTATATTCTTGGTCAATAGAAGAATTACTCAAATATAGGATAATGATAAACAAATGTTGACATAATACCTTAATTTTTGTTAAACTGATGGCCTTATAAATCATCATAGATTTATGAATTTGAGTCCCTCAAATTTTCTTCAATAATTAACATGTTTGTGATTTATTACCTCAATAACTCCCTATAAATATTTATGTTATCCCTCCATGTCCAATCTTTACTCCCAACCTATGTTCTTCTCTGTGGAAACCTAGTTATATGTTACTTTGGGTAACCGTTATGGTTCCAATGTTCTGTTTTTAAAGGAAGTTTTAGTATTCAATTTTACTATGTTTTGTTCTATTAAATGAACATTTATGTATTAAAATGTTGATAACCTAGATGATTTTCAAGGACAAAATTCATTTTAATGGGGTTATAATGCAACACCCTGAGTTTTTGTGAAATATTTTTTTTCGAATTAATTAAATTTTTTGATATTTTTCATTTCATGCAACACTGAAAATAGTTTTTTATATTTCAAATTACTAATTCAAACATTTCTTTCACACATAACTAACTAGTCTTTCACTATACATAACACCAACTTGGTGTACGTTACACGCAACACCGAGTTTCTACAAAGTTTCATTTTATTGTTATAATTATTTAAATGATACAATTGAAACTTAGACATTAAACATAGTAATATTAATAGTAATAAATACTTTCAAAATATTGTTTATAATGTTTTTATATAAATAAAACATATTGTTAATGAAATATATAATTTTTGGCAACGTCCTTATATGTTTAAAAATACTATTCTCTCAAATGAACTACTTTTAATGTCCTTCTCTGAAAAATAATAAAATTAATTTCAGAAAAATTTATAAATTTAATTTGATAAAATAATATTAATTTTTAAATTTATAATTTAGAAATTATCTTAGGGTGAATTTTTAGGATTTTTCTGAGAAACTTCATTTTTGGATGAATAGTGAAAAAATACAGGATTTTAATTCAAAAGCACCATTTCATATAATTTATTTATAAGGTTAAATTATATTTTAATTTATTTTAAAAGTTCAATTAGATAATATTTTTATCAATTAATCTAATTTAGGTCATTGGAATCAATTTCACCTTGAAATTGGGTATAAAAACTTAGCAAACTTTTGGACGTTTTTACTTTAAAAACCAGTAGAGTCCTCTCGTCAACCAGATTAATTTTAAATTAATTTATACCAACTATTTGATTAGAATTTATAAAAATGGATTATATATTTTTAATAATCATTATTTATAATCTTTAATAATCTCAACTTATTTTTTGACCAAAAGTATTAGTGATAGTGATTAAAGTAAATTACAATGTTTAAGAGAAAAATTAGGTTAATAAAGTAATAAAACTTAAATTTAAGACCCAAAACGACCTAGAAACATGTCAAACACCAATTTTATGGCCATTATTCGACCATTAACCTTGCATTATTTTTTTACTGTTTATGACCTTTTTAGGTAAAAACGTCAGTACACCTAACTTGTTTTCAAAAATTCCAAGTGTGTCCTTTCCCTTCCCTATAAAAGGAAACCTCCTATACCTCTTAATTGAACCTATAAAAACACTTAGGTTAAGATAATATATAACCAATTAACTTATCAACATACATCCCTTCCTCCTTGAATCCTCCCTTTGGGTAGAAAGCAATCCAAGTAAGCCTTTTGGCACAAACCAAAAAGGACTTACCCGATTAAGAGGTAACGACTTCCCTCAAGATCCTTTCTTTTATTTATTTTCTAAAACCCATACATTATATTTATTCCATTATTTTATAAAAAAATAGTATCCTAAATATACTATATGGTTCTACCTACACTTACACACACCTCTATCTAATGGGTAACGAACATACTGTTTACGTGTACGGTGAACTACCGCCTCCTGAAATGACGATTGTTCATTTTTCTTTACCACATATCATGGTGGAAATTATGATGGAAAATATATTTATATATGTTATATATTATATTTATTATGTATTTAATCTTATTTAATCATTTTACAATAAATATCTTTATACTTTCCATTTGGTGTAAATACTATAATTTCATTTGGGGAAGTGTGGACTACCGCCCTCTCAAAACGATGTGATTCATTCACACACTACATAGAATGTATTAAGGATGAGTTTAGTGAAATTATATGATATATATGAAATAATAATTATACTGGAATTATAATATATATATATATACATACATATATTTAATTTTCTTTCTTTCTTTTAATACGACAATAAAAATGGAAACAACGTTCATGCATATGTACGACTTACCATCTCCATGAATAGTGTATTCTATTTCATAATTTATATATCATATAGATTATTATAATAAAAATATAATGAATATAAGGTATATTTATATCATTTATTAAATTATTTAAATAAAGAAACCATGATCTAAGTAAGAAGACTAAGAATAACAAGTAAAATCATGTACAATTGACAAGGTGTTTATCATTCGAAACTTGGAGTTAATGATAAAAGGGTAATTTATCACCTTAAGAGAATCATATATGGTATTATATATATGAATAAGGTTATTTTATGGATTTATAATCAACTTATAATTATCATACATGAGGTAATGAGTATGAAAAAAGTCAAGACACAAGGTAAGATAATCTCATCTCACTTTTTATATTCGTGAGATACATGCCATGTTCACCACTATTTTCTATTAAGTGGTGTATATAATGACCATGAATGTATTATATTATTATTATTATTATTAAATTTATGGGTATTTATATATCCATTATATGATCTTTCTTTCATATGATTTATGTTTCAAAAGTCACAAAATCAGTAAAGTAATTTCATCTCAATTTGCCTTCTTTGAGACAAATACCATGTTATGCACCTATATTTTTATATAAGGTGTATATAATATATTTTAAATTTTATATAATGTAAATAATTACTTTAATGATATTTTAAGATTTATTTAATTTCATTTTCTTACATGGAGAGTATGGTTCAAAATTACCAAGTGGTAAGATTTTATTGAAACAATCTCATTGCTTTTCGAGATTGTTTATGTTTATGATTACTTGATGAAATAATATGATCCATATCTCAATAACATTAATGAAATTTATTATAATATATTAATTAAATATATATTCATGTATTTATACCAAATTTTCACTCTTTGGTACATAATATAGTTAATAACGTGTTTTTAATAAATCCCAACTTTACCCTCTCTTCGAGTTGGAAATCTGTGTTCCTTAAAAACCATGTTTTCTAAAAAAGGTTTCCAAGAATATTATAATATTATCCTATAATATTTAAAAGTTATTTTTAACCTTTTTTTATTTTACCAATGTTTTCAAAGGAATGTTCTTTTCTTTTTCTGAACAAGGCATTTTTATAACCTTTTTACTGTGAAAAAGGAATATTCTTTTTACCTCATATGACATGTCTGGATTTAAATTCCATCATTTCTATGAAGATTAGTTTTCATGTTTAAAAGGTTAATTTTTAATAAAATGTTTTTTAAAATTAATTTTCAAAAGGTTTTCAAGTCTCTTTTATAATTTTTTAAGGAAAATTATTTTCAAAATGTTTTCAAGCTTCTTTTATAAAGTTTTCAAGGAAAATGGTTTTCAAAATGTTTTCAAGATTTCATTAGAAGTTTTTAATAAATTTTCAAAGGAAAATGTTTTCAAAATGTTTTCAAATATTCCTTTATAAATTTTCATGAAAATGGTTTTCAAAATATTTTATGTTTTAAAAATCATTTTCCAAAGAAGAAAGGACATTTTCCTCAAGAAATGTTTTCAAAAGATATTTCAAAATTATTTTCCATATAAGTTGAAATCCATTGACGTTACTCATGGATTTATAGGAAATTATCTAATAGTTCCATTCATATTCTTTGTATAAATGATTTATTATTTGATATCATGATTTTTATGAAACCTGTTTCTCTTCCATGAGTTATATACTTTTGAAACTCGCTTATTTTTTCAGGTTATGCTTTCATGAAGTGATTACAAAAACTATATCTTTTCAAAGTATATGATTTGAAGAAATATTAATGAAACCCATTTTATTTCATGGGTTATTATTTTATGTTTATAAAACCAATGTCTTTTTATGGGTCATGATATGATGAATGTTTTATTTTTTGGAACATGTATGAATGATGTTATTATAAGATTTTGGGACCAATATCACCCACCAATGCATTGGGTAATGAAGGATGAATCCTGAGTATAAATGTTATGAATGGAATTGGATGCATGTCCATAAGTTTATGCGTGAACCTGATTACATGTTCACAATTTTATGAGTGAACCTTATTAGTTATTCAAAATGTTATGCATGGACTTGGTTGCATGTCCATAAGTTTATGCATGAACCTGATTACATGTTCACAATGTTATGTGTGAACTTGATTACATGTTCACAATATTATGCATGGACCTGGTTTCATGTCCATAAGGTTATGTCTGAACCTGATTACATGTTCATAATTTCATACATGGACTTGGTTTCATGTCCATAAGTTGATGTGGGGGCTTGATTTCATTTACTTACTTAATGAGTGGAAATATTTCTATTTATAAATGTTAACAATGTTATAAAAAAATTTCATGCCACAAATTTAATGTCTTATTCCTATGTTATGATTTCATGACTTATGCTCTTACTTATATTATGATCCATGTCTTATGAAAGTCCAATATTTATTATGATCTCTAATATGCAGGGTATGATCCTCAAATGTTATGCTCAAATTATATATCCTTTTGTTCATGTTATGCTTACACATTTCCTTTATTTACCCTTACTGAGAATCTGAGCTCACCCATTTCTTATGTTTCCTTTCCCTAGGTTATGAAGAAAGGTTTTAGGTTTATGTTTTAGATTTTGATATCTTTATGGGAGATGTTTATGATCTTTCACCAGGATAGTATATTTTGTTTCCACATTTCCAAAGACACCAAAATATTTCTGTCATCAGGAATGTATTTTTGTAATGTAATAAATATCCATATAAAATGATGTAATATCCATGTATGTTAAGCCTAGGTCATTATAAAAACACCATCCACATGGTTTGAAATGTCAAAAATATGAAGTAAAAAATGGTTAAAATTTATATATTACTCTAAAAAATACCCATCGTGGTCATCACTACCATCGTGATCACCTAAAAACTCATTAAAAGATTCATTATCCTAGACAACTTCATCATTATCAACACTTGATAATTAATTACCTTATCACCACTATGATCATCACTAACATCTCCCAAAGCATCATACAATGATCACATCATCAATATAAATGTATCAATAACCACAACAAAATCTTGGTAAATTATCAGAAACCTAGTCAGAAATGCATTCATGAACTTCTCAATGAATTTTTGTATTTCTTTCACACTCCTCGACTACCAATTTTTTGCGTCTACTTATTCTAAAAGATCCTCTTATAAATATTTGTACTTGTATTGGTGTTTGTATCGATTGAAGTGGGATAATACCTAATGGGAAAAATAAACCTATTGGGTTGATAGTAGACCCTCCCTTGGCACTCTTTTTCTAATATATATATAAAATGACCATTCGGGACAAATTAGTCATCTTCTTTCTTATAAAGAGCCTCCGGATCACTCTATTGACATTATAAAATAGATAAATATCTAGGGAAAAATGTAAAAAATTTAAGGCATATAATAAATCTTCCAATCACTTATTGTATCTCAGAATTAACATCAATACTGTATTTATAAGGCCCCAGCCTTAAACATTACTTAATCTTGAGTTGTTACAAGAATACACATTGAGGATCTTTTCAGGAGTAGATTTTTAGAGAGTTAGATCATAAACCATTCATTACATTCAAATTTTAAACAAGGTGGTTACATCAAAGACAATATTCACTTTTCTCATTAAAGGAAACATATTTAAAGTAAAACATGGATTCTTTCTTGACACTTTCTCGACACTATCATCACATCATGTACCTTTCCCTTGACATGTGAAAAACATTTCAAAAACTTGGGATGATCATAAAAAGCTCAGTAAGGGATATAAAAATACGGAAAGAAAACCTTAGTCCATGTACACATAATAATCAGTGAAATCATAATTTACTCATAAAAAATAATCACTTTAACATACCTCATGAAATCATAAGATTTATGAATAACTCATAGAAAACATAAAACATAAAGGTAACTTGAGGCATTCATAACATTATTACGTAGGGAGTAACCGTCATGGTTACGTTTGGAATACCCATCACAGTATATTCCCTAAATCTCTTCGGAGAAACCTTAGCGTTTAACTCCTTCGCATTACCCAATGCATTTGAGAGCTATCATGGGCTCACCCTCCCTTAGTTTATCACGTAACCACCCCTCTTCATAAACAATTCCCAAGAACCATAACATAATCGTATCACATAAAACATGCATAAAGGAAACATAACATTTCCACATTTCAATCACAAGATATCAAAAACACATTTATATAATAAAAACATTATCAAAACCATTTTAAATACCAAAATAAAAGAAAAGTAAAACATGGTATTTATTTTTCATTTAAAAAATGGTTATGGCTTGTAGAGTAAGCCAAAACTCAAATAATAGTCACGGTGGTGGAGAAGTCGTTGTCACCGCATACGTAAGACAAAACATTCCTTTTTGTCGTTTAGAAAAACGATTCATAAAAAATATTCCTTTTGAATAAAAGTGAAAGTCAAAGGGGTTTATACACCGTATAAAATAAAGTTGTGTATAAAACAAAATATGCCTTAATGAAAGGAGATTGAGACGAAGTCCCTTACCTCGTGTCCGACTTGACTCGATCGTTCTTTAATCTACTGAATAATAAACTAGAGTAAATTTATACTTTCTTAAGAACCTTTTTCAAGTTAATTATTCCTTTTATATCACTTATTACCATGTTATGTACATTATGTAATTATTTAAGTTAATAACGGTCGTTTTGTCGATCTTTGGTACTTGAGCCCAAAATAAACTTCTTATAATTACAAGTTGTTCATGTGGTAAAATATCCATTATTTTCAGAATTATATTCATGATGCAGGTATCATATATATCATATATATTTAGTATATACATTCATTTATAATATTACATAACATTTAGAGGTAATAAATGAAATTCACCGTTCATGGAGAAGGTAAGTCGTACATACGCATGAACACTACTTTCATTTATATTTAGTATTTAATGGAGTGAAATCATAATGATATAAAGGCATATTATAATTCCAGTATAATATCATATATAATATCATTGACTCCATCCTTTATTCATCCCACATATGACATTAATGAATCAAATCACTTTGAGGGGGCGGTAGTCCGTACTTCCTAAAATGAAGATATCGCGTTTACCCATAATGGAAACCATAAAGGTATGACATAAATGAAAAATAAAGAATCATAAGGAAAAAATAAACATAATATATATAATATATAAATAGAGTTACATCTTAATGGCCACCATGAAAGGTGTTAAAAGAATATTGAACAATCATCGTTTTGGGAGGCAGTAATTCGCCATCCACAGAAACAGTATGTTCTTTAACCATTAGACGAAGGTGTGTGTAAGTGTAGCTCAAATAATTCTCATAAAAAAATCCTAGTATATTGAAGATACTGGTTTTGTTACAATAGAAAGGAATAAAAAGAGTTTAGGGTGTTGGAGAAGCAAAATAAAACAAAATAACACAAGTGAAGAGATTACCTTTAAATCGGGTAACTCCTATTGGTTTGAACCAAAAGGGTTTCTTGAAGAGATTTCTGCCTAAGTTAAGGATTATATTATGAATAGAGGGATGTTGAGAGATAAAATGAGCAAATATTGGCCGAGCCAATGGCTTGAGAGGTGTGGGTAAGGTGGTAGAGTTGAGGGCCTTTTATAAGAGGGAGGAGGGGCACTCTTGGAAAGTCAAGAAATGTTACTTTATTATATAATGAGTTTCGGATTTTAAAGGTCCCAAAATTATATATTTCAAGGATAAGGTGATAAGGGTCAGAAATAAACCCATCCAATAGGTCTTTGACAAGTGTAAGTCTTATATTTTACATTATATTTTCATTTTATTTAAATCGTTTTTAATGAGGTAATCGTTGCATCATCATGATGTCATAAAAAATTTAATTTATTTAATGTCTAAAAATTATAAAAAAATACTATGATGTAGGAAATAGTTTTATCTTTCCAATGACTATTTATATTCTAATATGTCATTTATGTAGACAAAATTAAAATTGTTTTACTTGGGTGATACATACTTTGGTTATACTTTCCTTTTAAAAAACATAAAATGATAAAGTGTCACTATCACCCAAAAGTGATTCCATGAGGTCCCAGAGTTTGGAACAAGGCATCCCATGGTCAGCCATGACACAAACAGTAGCATTAGGACACATGTTGGGGTCATTTTATATTATTATGTTATTATTTTATTACCCTTAACTACCTGATTACTAATTAATCACGATAATTAAAGATAATTACCGTCGTTACTATTCATAATGTTCAAAAACAAAAGAGTATTAATTAAAAAATTTGGAAATTATGATTCCAAATATGGAATCCATTTTACCAAATTACAAAAACAGAAATTGTAGTAAT
Source organism: Viscum album (assembly GCA_963277665.1). Lineage (NCBI taxonomy): Eukaryota > Viridiplantae > Streptophyta > Magnoliopsida > Santalales > Viscaceae > Viscum > Viscum album. The sequence continues at coordinate 1,282,777,569 of OY728151.1, forward strand.
TAATTTAAAAACAATTCCCGTTGTCAAAACAAATAGCGGGTTTTTTTAAACAATATCTATCAAAAGTTTGAAAATTGTTTATGTACAATTTCAAAGTGAAATTAATTCCAATGACCACCATTGGATTAAATGGTAAAAATATATTTTATTTAAACTTTAAAACCAATTAAAAAGATAATATATCCATATAATTAAATTAGATGAAAAAGCAGTTTTGAAGTAAAATGCAGTATTTTCCACTATTCATTAAAAAATGAACACTGTCATAAAAATACCAAAAATTTATCAAAAGTAAATTTCAATGTCCCAATAATAAAGAATAAGTTTATTTTGACAAATAGAGCTTATAAAATTGTCAAAATATAGATTTAAAAATGGTTCTCCATCAAAAGGCGGTAAAACAATCTTTTAAAAAATATTAGAGAATTCAATGTTTAAGATTGGATTTATTCTCATTTTAAGCCTCTAAAAACTATATAATTTATAAATAGACACAGATATGAATATCCATAATTCTTTACTTACTTGGGATGTTACATCCTCCCCCCCTTTTTAAAATTTCGTCCCCGCAATTTATTTACTTATTGAATAAGTGAGGGTATTTATCCCTCATTGCATTTTCAGATTCCCATGTTGCCTCTTCAATCTTGTGGTTTTTCCAAAAAACCTTTACTTGATGAATCACCTTATTCTGCAATACTTTCTCCCTGTGGTCAAGAATCTAGACTGGTTGTTCCTCATAAGATAGGTTCTCTTCCATCTAAACTACCTCTAGACTCAAAACATGAGATGGATCTAGCATGTACTTCCTTAACATTGAAACATGAAAAACATTGTGTACCTGAGATAAAATCAGAGGTAAAGCCACTCGGTATGCAACTGACCCAACTCTCTCCAGAATTTCATATGGTCCAATGAACCTTGGACTCAACTTTCCTTTCTTACCAAATCACATCACACTTTTCCATGGTGAAACTTTGAGGAAGACATGATCACTTACCTCAAAAGAGAGATCCTTCCTCCTGTTGTCCGCATAACTTTTCTGCCTGCTCTGAGCTGTTCTCATGTGTTTCTGTATCAACTGAACTTTTTCTGCCAACTATTCTACCAATTCTGGTCCCATAAACTTTTTTTCACCCACTTCATTCCAAAAAGCTGGAGTTCGACACCACTTCCCATATAATGCCTCAAATGGTGCCATCTGTATACTGGAATGAAAACTGTTATTATAAGAAAACTCAACCAAAGAAAGATGTTGGTCCCAACTTCCCTAATAATCCATCGAACAAGCATATAATATATCCTCCAAAGTCTGAATTTTTCATTCTGACTGCCCATCTGACTGAGGATGAAAAGCTGTACTAAAATTTAATTCAGTACCCAACAACTTCTGAAGGCCTTTCCAAAAGTTAGAAGTAAACCTGGGATCACGATCAGATACAATGGAGAGGGGAACTTTATGTAACCAGACTATCTATTTAAGATACAAACGAGAAAGTTGATCTAGAGAAAAATTATCTCGTATAGCAAGGAAATGAGCAGATTTAGTCAAGCGATCAACAATAACCCAGATCGCATTATTACCTCGAGGTGTCTTCGGCAACCTCACAACGAAGTCCATGGATATATTCTCCCATTTCCACTCTGGCACTGGTAAAGGCTGAAGCATCCCTTTCTGTAACTTCTGCTCTGCTTTAACCTGTTGACAAGTTAAACACTTCACAGTAAAATCAGCAATATCTCCTTTCATTCCACCCCACCAGTAATACTCCCAAAGATCTCTATACATCTTAGTACTGCCAGGATGAACTGAAAATGGAGAACTATAAGCTTCACATAACAACTCTCTCTTAAACTGTGAATCACAAGTCACACACAATATCTTTCCAAATCTCAAAACACAATCATTATCAATGTTGAATTCAGGTAACATACCCTTCTGAACCAGTTCTACCTTTTTCTGCAACTCACTGTCTTGCTTCTGAGCTTGCTTAATTCTGTCTGATAGAGATGATCTCACTGATACCTGAAACAAAATAGAAGAACATCCTGCACCAACAACTTCTATGCCAAAGTTTATCAAATCCTTAAACAAAGGATCACGTTCCAAACATAACATTTGTGATCAGTATATATTTCACACTTTCCACCATACAAATGATGCCTCCAAATTTTTAAAGCGAAAAAAACAACAGCTAATTCCAAATCATGTGTAGGGTAATTTACCTCATGAGTTTTCAAATGATGTGAAGCATAAGCAATTACCTGATCATTCTACATTAGGACGCAACCAAGTCCTTTTAATGAAGCATCACTGTAGATAACAAACTCACCATTCCTGGAAGGTAGTGCCAAAACTAGAGCATTCACCAATATTCTTTTCAATTCCTGAAAACAATCATCACATTCTTTTGTCCAGATAAACTTAACACCCTTCTAATTTATCTTAGTCATTGGAATAGATAACCGTGAATTTTTTTTAAGAAACCTTCAGTAATAGCCTTCCAAACCAAGAAAAATACGAATCTCAGTTATATTTGTGGGTCTTGGCCATTCTTCAACAACCTTTGTTTTTGTAGGATCAATAGTTATTCCATCTTTAGAAACAATGTGACCAAGGAAATAAATTTGTTGCAACCAAAACTCACACTTGCTGAATTTCCCATACAATATATTTTATTTTAAGGAATGCAAAAAAAACCTTAAATGACTTTCATGCTCATCTTTACTTTTAGAAAACACCAAAACATCATCAATGAAAACAACCACAAACTTATCCAAAAACTCATGGAAAATTATATTCATAAGGTCCATGAATACAACAGGTGCATTGGTTAACCCAAAAGGCATTACTAAAAATTCATAATGGCCATATCTTGTACGAAACGTGTTCTTCAGAACAACTTCTTCCTTTACCTTCAACTGATGGTACCCCGATATCAGGTCAATCTTTGAAAAATACTGAGATCCCTGGAGCTGATCAAACAAATCATCGATATGAGGAAAATGATATTTTTTCTTAACAGTGATGTTATTCAAGGCTCTATAATCAATGCAAAGTCTCATTGAACCATCTTTCTTTTTAACAAATAAGACAGGAGCACCCCATGGTGATGTGCTGGGTCAAATGAAACCTTTCTCTAATAAATCTTGAAATTTCTCCTTCAACTCTAAAAGTTCAATTTGATCCATTTGATAAGGGGGTTTTGAAATTGTCCTAGCAACAAGAACTAAGTCAACAGTAAATTCAACTTCCCGATCTGGTATTATTCCAGGCAACTCGTCAGGAAAAACATCAGGATACTCATTTACCACTGGCACATCATTAATCTGAATGGTTCCTTTTTTTTCAACAATATGTGCAATGTAACATTCATTTCCATATTTTACAAGTTTCTCAGCCTCTTGATATGTTATCAACAGTAAGGGTTCATTCTTGTACACAAACTGAAAGTCTTTCTGAAAAGAAACTTCTTTAGATCTACAGTCAATCTTATCATGGTAAACAGAGATCCAATCCATACCCAGGATAACATCAAACACTACTAGAGGTAAAACAATAAGGTTTGCAAGTAGGTTCTTTCCACGAATAAGGATAGGAAGATTATTATAAATTCTTTTTGCCTCAAAATTTCCCCCGGGTGTTTTTACCACAATTTCAGGAGTCATTTCTTGAGATGGAATTCCCAATTTACTAGAAAATTTTTCAGAGATGAAAGAATGTGTAAACCTCGAATCAAACAACACATTGGCATAATATGAAAAAACAAACAAAGTACCTGATACCACTTCATTTGATGTCCCAATATCTGCTGAATTAGTTGCAAAGGATTTCACCACACCTTTATTCTTGTAGTCTGATTGCTTCCCATCATTTGAGCTCTTTGTCCAACACTTGTTTGCATAATGAACCATCTCATTGCACTTGAAACATTTCACTAAATGTAAATCAAATTTGGTCTTACCATTACCCTGATCTTTTTCAGTACAATCACAAGCCTTATGTCCCATCTTACCAAATCGGTAGCACTTTCTAGAAATCAAAAGTCATTCCCCAGCATTCTTTTTATCACATTTATCATAAACTGAAAACTTAGTTTTCTTACCATCAGACATTTTTGAAGGATTCTTCCCTTTCTCCTGCCACCTCGGTCTCTTCTTCTGTTGGTTGTTATAAAACACTTGATCATAGACAAACTCCATTTCCACCTTCTCAGCACATCGAACAATATTTTCATAACTTTTGAACTCACAAAAAGATAATGCATTTATATATTTTGGATTTAATCCTGATTAAAAATGATTGATTTTACTATCAAGGTCTCGGATAAAATTTGGAGCATACCTTGCCAATCGAGTGAACCTTTCTTCATAAGCAGCCACTGAGTCATACTCTTGCCTCAATTATAAGAATTTTTTTCCATCATAAGTCAAACAGCCTTAGGAAAATATTTCTCAAGAAACATACCTTTGAATTCATCCCAGTCAAGAGCATCAATATCATCAGTGTCCTTGATATTTTTAACCATCGACCACCACTGATCTGCTTCACCCTCCAAACAGTAAAAAACAAGACTAACCTTTTGATTGTCTGAACACCCCATGACATCAAAAATATTCTCCAGTGCTTTAATCCACCCTTCAGCTAGCACAGGGTCAGATGATCCTCTGAATGATGGGGGATGTTGCCTCATGAAATGTTCCACCACTGATATGTTCCACTGCGGTTGATCTGGCTGATCTCGTCCATGGATACCACCACCATTTATCGCTTAAGTCAACTATGCCATTAATGCAACAAACTATTCTGTTCCAATTCCAACCATCTCAGGATGCTGATTCAGAAGTTCATTTCCTTCTATATGCCTTCCTAGCACTGCTTCCATGTTTCCTCTACGGAAAACCATTCTGAACAAACATGTCTTAGATGAAGCAACATGGTAATCTTCAAATGCTATATCATTTCAATTTGACCATAAGAAAAATATATTTTTGGATAATCATTTAATATAATTCTAACTCCTAAAGTTATCTAAAACGACCTTTGATACCAACTATAAGGCCCCAGCCTTAAACATTACTTAATCTTGAGTTGTTACAAGAATACACAATCTTTTCAGGTTTATAGTTTTAGAGAGTTAGATTATAAATAATGCATTACATTTCACTTTTAAACAAGGTAGTTACATCAAAGACAATATTCACTTTTCTCATTAAAGGAAACATATTTAAAGTAAAACATGGATTCTTTCTTGACACTTCCTCGACACTATCATCACATCATGTACCTTTCCCTTGACCCGTGAATAACATTTCAATAACTTGGGATGAGCATAAAAATCTCAGTAAGGGATATAAAAATACGGAAAGAAAACCTTAGTCCATGTACACATAAGAATCAATGAAATCATACTTTACTAATAAAACATAAGTACTTTAACATACCTCATGAAGTCATAAGATTTATGAATAACTCATATAAAACATAATACATAAAGGTAATTTGAGGCATTCATAACATTCTTACGTAGGGAGTAACCCTCATGGTAACGTTGGGAATACCCATCATAGTATATTCCCTAAATCTCTTTGGAGAAACCTTAGAATTTAACTCCTTTGCGTTACCCAATGCATTGGAGATCTATCACAGGATCACCTACCATTATTTTATCATGGAACCACCCGTCTTCATAAACAATGCCCAAGAACCATAACATAATTGCATCACATAAAACATGCATAAAGGAAACATAACATTTCCAAATTTCAATCACAAGATATTAAAAACACATTGATATAATACAAACATTATCAAAACCATTTTCAATACCAAAATAAAATAAAAGTAAAACATGGTATTTATTTTTCATTTTAAAAATGGTTATGGCTTGTAGAGGAAGCTGAAACTCAAATAATGGTCACAACGGCAGAGAAGTCGTTGTCGCCGCATACGTAAGACAAAACATTACTTTTTGTCATTTAGAAAAACGCTTCATACAAAAAGATTAATTTTGAATAAAATTAAAAGTTAAAGGGGTTTATACACCATACAAAAGAAAGTTGTGTATAAAACAAAATATGCCTCAATGAAAGGAGATTGAGATGAAGTCCCTTACCTCGTGTCCAACTTGACTCGATCGTTCTTTAATCTACTGAATAATAAACTAGAGTTAATTTCTACTTGCTTAAGAACATTTTTCAAGTTCATTATTCCTTTTATATCACTTATTACTATGTTATGAACATTATGTAATTATTTAAGTTAATAACGATCATTTTGTCGATCTTTGGTACTTGAGCCAAAAATAAACTTCTTATAATTACAAGTTGTTCATGTGGTAAAATATCCATTATTTACAGAATTATATTCATGATGTAGGTATCATATATATCATATATATCTAGTATATACATGCATTTATAATATTACATAACATTTAGAGGTAATAAATTAAATGCACCGTTCATGGAGACGGTAAGCTGTACGTACGCCTGAACGCTACTTTCAATTATATTTCATATTTAATGGAGTGAAATAATAATGATATAAAGGTATATTATAATTCCAGTATAATATAATATATAATATCATTAACTCCATCCTTTATACGCCCCACATTTTTCATTAACGAATCAAATCACTTTGAGGGGGCGGTATTCCACACTTCCTAAAATGAAGATATCGCGTTTACCCATAATTGAAACCACAAAGGTATGACATAAATGAAAAATAAAGAATCATAAGGAAAACATAAACATAATATATATCATATATAAATTGAGTGACATCTTAATGGCCACCATGAAAGGTGTTAAAAGAATATTGAACAATCATCGTTTCGTGAGGCAGTAATTCACCATCCACAGAAACGATATGTTCTTTAACCATTAGATGGAGGTGTATGTAAGTGTAGCTCTAATAATTCTCATAAAAACATCCTAGTATATTTAAGATACTGGTTTTGTTACAAAATAAATGAATAAAAAGAGTTTAGGGGGTTGGAGAAGCAAAATAAAACAAAAGAACACAAGTGAAGACATTACCTTTAAATCGGGTAACTCCTCTTGGTTTGAACCAAAAGGGTTTATTGAAGAGATTTATGCCAAAGTTAAGGATTCTAGGATGAATAGATGGATGTGGAGAGATAAAATGAGCAGATATTGTCCGAGCCAATGGATTGAGAGGTGTGGGTAAGGTGGTAGAGATGGGGGCCTTTTATAAGAGGGAGGAGGGACACTCTTGGAAAGTCAAGAAATGTTACTTTATTATATAATGAGTTTCGGATTTTAAAGGTCCAAAAATTATATATTTCTAGGATAAGGTGATAAGGGTTCTAAATAAACCCATCCAATAGATCTTTGACAAGTGTAAGTCTTAGAGTTTATATTATATTTTCATTTTATTTAAATCGTTTTTTAATGAGGTAATCGCTGCATCATCATGGTGTCATAAAAAATTTAATTTCTTTAATGTCTAAAAATTATAAAAAAAATACTATGATGTAGGAAATCTTTTTATCTTTCCAATTAATATTTATAGTATAATAGATAATTTATTTAGAAAAAATTAAAATTGTTTTACTTGGGTTATACATACTTTGGTTATACTTTCCTTTTAAAAAACATAAAATGATAAAGTGTCACTATCACCCAAAAGTGATTCCATGGGGTCCCAAAGTTTGGAAAAATCATCCCATGGTCATAAATGACACAACCAGTAGAATTATGACACATTTTGGGGTCATTTTATATTATTATGTTATTATTTTATTACCCTTAACTACCCGATTACTAATTAATCACAATAATTAAAGATAATTATCATCGTTACTATTCATAATCTCCAAAAAGAAAAGAGTCTTAATTACATAATTTGGACCTTATAATTAAAAATATGGAATCCATTTTACCAAATTCCAAACACATAAATTTTATTAATTAATTTAAAAACAATTCCCGTTGTCAAAACAAATAGCGGGTTTTTTAGAAACAATATCTATCAAAAGTTTGACAATTGTTTATGTCCAATTTCAAAGTGAAATTAATTCCAATGAACACCATTAGATTAAATGTTAAAAATATATTTTATTTAATCTTTAAAACCAATTAAAAAGATAATCTATCCATATAATTAAATTAGATGAAAAAGTAGTTTTTAAGTAAAATGCAGTATTTTCCACTATTCATTAAAAAATGAACATTGTCAGAAAAATACCAAAAATTTATCCAAAGTAAATTTCAATGTCAAAATACTAAATAATAAGTTTATCTTGACAAATAGATCTTATAAAATTTTCAAAATATAGATTTAAAAATGGTTCTCCATCAAAAGGCAGTAAAACAATCTTCTAAAAAATATTAGTGAATTCAATGCTTAAGATTGGATTTATTCTCATTTTAAGCCTCTAAAAACTATATAATTTATAAATATACATAGATATGAAAATCCATAATTCTTTACTTACTTTGGATGTTACAATATTTCTTCTCTCTACTCAAGAGAAATAGTTTTTTTCTAAGTACACACCCTTAAATGTTCAACACCACTCACTGTAAAAGGCAGTGAATTTAAGAAAATAATATTAAAAAATTTCATTAATGATAAAAAATTAAAAAATCAAAAATACAACTACGATATGACATTTAATATTTTATAAATACTAAAAAATTTTAATCATTCTTAGTTTTACTAAAAAAACATGGTTTCTCTCATTTTATGGAATGATCATTCATCCTAAAGTGTACACATAATTTATAAAACCATTTTTTTCTAAAAAGTTGTTTCTGATGCTTTTACCGGGGTGCGCATCCATCTATGGAGGAGGACACGCTTACTGTTTCCCTGCATTCTCTCTTTCCAAAGGTGGGTGACATCCATCACTTATTAAGGGATGTTTTCTCCTTAATCAAAATGGGATGATGGGATATGAGTTCCTCCTTCCGTGGATTCCTAATCGGAATTCGTTAGCTAGTCTGGGTCTCCCTTATAGATTAAGACATTGTTTGTGAAACTCTTCCCAGTGTCATGTCTTCATGGACGCTGATTAATTACAATGCTTCTGTTAGGACATTCCAAGGGGTCCGGTCAGGGAAGAAACTTTCGGTCAGGGGAGTAGTCATGTTGGACATCACTGGCGTGTCTGGACATTGAAACACTTGTGCGTCTAGGTTTCTTCTCCTTATGATATGGATTTTCAAGGGCATGGAAGCCCGAGGAATCCCACGTCGAATGCATGGAATTATATGCCTTAGGCATGTCTCTGAGGTTTTCCTCAGCTTCCCATGTTTAACACAGGGTATGTCGTAGGTTTAACGTCTAGCAGAGACGGATTAGACTGATCAAAACACTGACAGGAGTGGATTAGATGGGTGAAACCCCCAGAGGGAACACTGATACTGGGGTTAACATGTGGTTGGTTACCTGAGTGCTGCTAAGAGAAGTGAAGAGGTGAATTGGCATGATCTCACCAGGATGTGGCAGCCTGGGTAAGAATCAGGATGAATGATGGAGAGTCAACTGAGGTGGTGGGGGAATAATATGGAGCTGTCGTGAAGGTAGTGGTATTGTTGGGCTTGACCATTGAAGAGACTTCCTACATATCCTCGTGGAAGGGAATCAAATTCCACATAGTTTGGTGAGTCGATGGGAAACCTGAGGAGGTAGTCCATGAGAATGAATGCATGGATGGGACCCAGAGGAAGTAGAACCTCTGGGTTGGGATTTGACCTTCCCAAAACACATAGGATCTAGGTAGAGTCCATGATGAGACATGAGTGATGGGATTGATCCTGAGGGAGTCTTCCTACATAAATTTCCTTGGAAGAGATCAAAGTACATGTAGTTTAGGATGGGGGCATATTGGGGTGTATGTAGAGGACAACGACCCGATGACATGCTGAGGCTTATGCGTGGTTAGAAGCTCAGGTTGGTCTGACGCTCGAGGGGAGGACTAGAGATGTGGATCCCAACAGGGGGACACCAAAGTTTACCAGTGTTTGGGGTTGAACATCAAGGAGGCACCCTACGTACCATGTCTTGGAGACATAGATCAAACCCACATAGTTCATCCCATGATGACTTACCATCGTGTGGGGGTGAAAATGACTTACCACTAGATAGGATACAATGTCTTACCATCGACTGGGAGACACAATGGCTTACCATTGATTGGGGGACAATTTAGTGCCATGGTGAACAAAAGGGGTGTATAGTTTAACGTTATTCAGGATGGAGGTGAACCGACGTGAAGGGGGTCAGAACAATTGGGTGTTGGGCTTGAACCTCAGAGAGGCATCCTACATACCTTGCTTTGGAAAAGATCAAAGTCCATGTAGTTCAGATGTGTTGGTGAACCAACATGAAGGGATCGAGACCAGTAGGTGTTGGGATTGAACCTCTAGGAGGCTTCCAAAGTACCTTTACTTGGTAAGGATCAAAGTCCATGTAGTTCCAGGATTGTTGGGGCTTACATGATAAGGTATCCTAGAGATGATTTCAGGGTTGATGCTTACTCTAAGACCACATGATTCATGCTCAGTGTGAGAAACAAGAGGCAGAAAAAAACTGATGATCACATCGCGAAAGGTGCATCCATGGGAAGTGAAGTGGGGCTTACACGTGGTTAGAGGCCCAAAAAGGGAACAGGGTCTTACACGTGGTTCGCTGCCTAGGGAGATGGAGATTGGGACTTACTCCAGGATGGAGGCCCGGTGGTGGAAAAACCTGGAGGGAGAGGGACAAGATAAAGAAAATCCCGGTGCCCATCTCTCCTCTGGTCTTTGGTACAGAAGAGAGGAGGGGGACTAGGGATATTTCCTCCCACAATAAAGGATAGGGGCTTACACCAAGGTGGTTTCCCTTCCCCACAGACAGGGGCCACTCCGACAGAGCAGATCTCATTCTATGTGAGGAAGAGATCACTCCTATGGAGATGAGAGGGCGTAGAGAATTTCCAGGATAGGGTGCCCCATGTATGATGCACAGGGTGAGGTCACAGTTTAATGTCATGGGATGAGGATGATGGCGCTTGGTAGTTTAACATCCTACAGCACAGACGAGGCATGTTCACTCCATACCCCTAGGACTTACATAACTGATAGCCTCCCACCCTTGGGGAAGGTAAGGCATCAACAATGCCGTGGTGAGGGGGTATCATGGAGTGATCCATTGAGGGGCCCAAGTTAGCATGACTATGCAAAGAAGCAATAGTCATTAGCATGCCTCGGTGCCGTAAATTAGCAACAATGCTAAATGGGGATTACAGAAGGATGATGTCCGAGTGCTACTATGGAGCGGAAATGGTAGATGGGGCTTACGTAGGGAAGCTTCCTGGGTGCCGCTATGGAGTGGTAATGGTGAATGGGGCTTACGCAAGGGAGATTCTCGTGATGTAGTACTCATGTCTGGACATGAGGGAATCCCAAATAACTAGTGGGTTGAGGCATATAATTGGGTCTTACACCTATGCACAAGTGCACAAGTGGGATAACACCAAGGGCATTGGAATCAGTCTGAACAAAGGGAGATGAAAAGTGTGAATCACATGCCTGGAATTCAGAACGCAGTTAGGGTGGTGTGACAATGAAGGATAACCGTTGACCATGTTCAAAAAAAAAAATAATCCATATCACATTATCCTGAAATGGGGACAAACAAATGAGGGTCGACTATTGACCATGTTTGAAACACAGGACTTGACTCAAAGTGTCTTCCAAAGTCTTCTGGGGTGTTAGCCCATAATGGCAGGTGAGTCAAGGCAGCATAAGACCATGCTGTTAGGGGTTCCCTTTTGATATGAAAGAGGATAAATATCCAAGTGTAGGACACATGAAGCATGAGGTGGAGTGATGGAATGCTCGAACAGTTTCCAACACTCTTAAAATTATGCCCTTGTAATCATGGCATGAGGTATCTTATGCTTGTCACATAAGCCATCTCTTATTTGGAACAAGAGGCATCCTATTATTGAATGATAGGGTGTACTATAGTTTATAGTCATGTAGAGAGGACTGTTGGAATCTTATGCTTGGCATACAAGGCATCTCTTATTTAGGGAAAGAGGCATCCTATATTTATCATATAGGGTATACTATAGTTTATGGTCATATAGATTGTACTATTGGGAATAAGGTGCCTAGAAATGGTTGGTGTTGGGACTTATGCAAGGGAGGCCCTTTCTGGTTCAACCTGGTATAGGAGTCAGGTGATGGGGTTTGGATGAGTTGCTTGAGGAATGGTTCAACTCAAGGTACTCGGGAAATTGATAATGAGAATATCAACTCATGGGATGGGAAATGAACTAAGAGGAATATGTCAACTCAAGGTGTTTCATGGTGTGTAGAGGAGTATCTCAAATCATGGTATTATATAGGTAGAAGGTGGGTGTGAATAAGGGTGCAATGGAAAATGTCGATGTCCTGAACCAAAAAGTTCACGGTGAGACTCTCCATTATTCAAGGGGGTTAGTGAAGGAAACAAAGGGACTGGCCCGGAGGGCTGGGACCGTAGCCCAACATTGACCCTAATCAGGGGGGTAGGGGTTACTCCCCCTATAGTATGGACCATCGGGCACATGCCTAGATACTGTTTCACCTAATATGGGCCACACACAAGATGGGCTACACGCAAGATTGGACTGTGCGACATAGGTGCACAAAGGATTGGGCACCGTGGCACTATTGCGTGCAAGATTAATGTTTTGTGTGGAAGATTGGGAGTTTTGTGCGTAGGATTTGAATCTTGTGCGCACATGAATTAGGAATAAAATATGTCAGAAGAGGATCAAACCACTGTGGGCCCATGCGAAAGCGGACCCATATGGGACATGTCATTAAAGATCTCACATGGAGGGTTCCATTCTTCCATGCGTGCATGGAAGAGGCGGTCTTACATGCAACAGAGTGGTATCTGACCTCAGGGGGCCCTCTGGAAGAAGGGGGTGCACTTGTATTTATAGGTGAAACCTTGAATGTCGGCACGTGTAAAATTCCGTTCCAATTTTGCACGCATAACCATTTTGCATGAAAGATTCCATTTTTGTGTGTAAGATTCCATTTTTTCTCGCAAGATTCCATTTTTTGCACGCAAATCCATACTTTTCCCTAAAACTATCTTGGATGGCCATTTTTAGCAGTCTGACTTCGAACAACCATAACTTCTGATCTACAACTTCATTCGGGATCTATGGCTAGTCAAATCGAAGACTGTAGAATGAGCTTTGATCTGAGATCATGTATGAAATCATTTTTTGAATTATATGGACACGTTTTCTAGTGTCAAAAAATTCCACCCTAACAATGGGGTCCAATGAGGACGAGGAGGATGAGGCAGACAATGTTCTAGGGGAACGACTAGGGAAAATGCCTAACTTGGGGTTCATTGTATCACAATTGCATTGAGGAAACAACTTAATAAATCTCTAAGATAATGTGATCCATTCTCGGAGTGGGAAATAAGAGATAATAGAAGCTCATTCACCTGTACGAGAGTGCTAAACAATGGAATATGTTCTGGGAATGTAATGAGACATCGATCACCATTGGGAGTATCCTGAATGAGAGGGGTCACGATTGGAGAGACATGGCTCTCTGAATAGCCAACTTGCCTCTCCTAATGTGCTATGGTGCACGAGCGGGGTAATTCTAGGGGCATTAGAATCAATCCGAACACAGGAGAGGGGAAATTGTGAACTACGATACCCAAAATTTGGAACACTATGGGGGTGGTGTGACAATGAAGGGTAACTGCTGACCACGTTCAAAACACAACATCCCTATTGAATTAGCCTGAAAATGGGAATAATAAACGAGGGATGACCGTTGACCATGTTTGAAACACAGAGCCCGAATCCAAGTGTTATCCATTAGTCTTCCAAAACGTTGGCTGTCATGACCCGACCCTACCCAGGCTCGAGCCGCAACTACCCCAAGCCCGCCTCCATAGGCCAGGGGCTGGCGACCAGCGCTGAAGGCACAACAACTCGGGGAGGCCTTTGCCTAAGTACCTGTACACACACACACACGCAGCACACTCAATGCAACAGCGTAGAGTAAAATAAAAGACAAGTAAAGAAAAGGGCGACTGCTATATATATACCACAAAGTGCATCGACCTGTAAACAGTACAAATAAAGTGATGAAAAGGAAAAAGGGGAAAAACACACGCCCAACTAGAAAAGGTGCCACAACCCGGCAACAGGTAAACAAAAAGGAAATAGCTGACGGGTCTCCCACCTAGAACCCGGCTACGACCACCACACACGGTCCAAGCTCCCGAACTCCTATGCTCCTCTGAAGTAACGCTCCACCTGCCCGTCGTCTGCAAGGGCACACCAGGTGCGGGCAAAACCCAAGAAGGGGTGAGTATAAAAATACTCAGTAGGATACCCCGAAGGCTCGAGGGAGAAACAAAGGAGGTACCGAAGGGTGAGCAGTAGAGCTAACAGAGAAAAGTATAGAAGTTCAACCGAGAGTGCAGTAAAGAGTCCAGCTCAACCCAACAAGAGGAGAGAAGGTAGACTCGTCCAAACACAAGGAGCTGGAAACGGTGAGAAGATGAACTTCCCGTCGAGTCTTCGCTACCTATAGAAGGAGAGTAAACTCATCCAACCATGAGAAGCTAGACATGAAAAGCATGTGGCATACCCCGCGCGTCTTCGCCTCTCCTGGAAGGAGAGTAACCAAACCCAAGAAGTGGGTACCAGAAACAAGGTATATACATATCTGTATGCTAAAAAAGAAACCCGAACAAGCTCGTAAGGGGATCTTCATCCCACAGCTCAGCCCAAGAAGAGAGTCTCCAACAGTCCTAGAAGCAGCACCATTGATGCCCAGCATCCCACACGTCTGCCCCAAACTACAATTCAAGGGGGATCAAACCACCACACCTCGACACTATCATCTTTGGGCGGCACTGACTTGCCCGCATGGTTTTAGGTCGCATCACAAGGACGCGTCTCAGTGGGGGAAAGCGCCCCTCGTACTTGAGAGTTCTGGGAACGTCAAACCACACCACGTCACTGCCCCATAGTCGAGAGGTCTCCTCAAAATCGACGCCCATCACAACACTGACCCATATAACCAAGGGTCCCGCTCCGGTAATCATGGAGGAAAGCCACATGCTAGCCTAGTAGAAAGGATTGAGCCTGGAATGTCAACGAGTGCCCCACTACCTAGCCCTGCTGGAGGGTAAACCATAATACATAATCAGGCGACCCACTGCCCATCCCCGCTGGAGGGTAGACCTTAACACATCATCAGGCGACCCACTGCCCAGCCCCGCTGGAGGGCAGACCTTAACACATCATCAGGCGACCCACTACCCAGCCCCGCTGGAGGGTAGACCTTAACACATCATCAGGAGACCCACTGCCCAGACCTGTTGGAGGGTAGACCTAGAATAAGTCGACAGGCGACCCACTACCCAGCTGTGCTGGAGGGTAGACCTGGAACTAGACGACGGGCGACCCACTGCCCAGCCCTGCCGGAGGGTAGGCCCTAAGAGGTCGTCGGGTGACCCACTGCCCAGTCTCTGCTGGAGGGTAGACCCTAAGTGCATCGGGTGAACCACTGCCCAGTCTCTTCTAGAGGGTAGACCCTAGAAGGTCGTCGGGTGACCCACTGCCCAGTCTCTACTGGAGGGTAGACCCTAAGTGCATCGGGTGACCCACTGCCCAGTCTCTGCTGGAGGGTAGACCCTAGAAGCCGATGAGTAACCCACTGCCCAGACCCGCTGGAGGGTAAAACTTAGAACTGCCCTGGCCATCTCCACTGGAGGGTACAACACTGGCCAACCAAACATGGAGTGGGTATCGCACAACCACCCAACTCCAGCACAACTCACCCAAAGGGGTTCAGTGCCTGTTCCATCACTGGGTGTCACTAGCACCACTACCGGCCAATCCATCAAGAACGAAACCAGGGGGAGACCACTCAACCCTACTGGTCAAACCAACGAGCACCGAGCCAGGGGAAAAAATCCACCCTGCTGGTCAAACAAACAAGCACAGAGGGGCCCTCTACGTTGCGAGAGGTCAAAGTATGTAAAGCAGAACCCGACACGCACATGGGGCCCACACAACGTGTGGCCCCATCTCAACCCCAACCAAGCGTACAAACGTGCTCAGGTACAAACAACCACATGTACCTCCAAGCGCTTTCATATACTCCCAGAGTATACCACGTCTCCATCCCAAGGGCTATCGTGCACACGACATCCAACGTCAAGGCGAAGGTATGACGTATCAACTCCACCTCAAAGGCCCATGCATGGCCAACCACATCACTTCAAGCATTTACATCACTCACACAGGAGTGCACGCGATCACTCGCCAAAGGTCCACTACAAACACGGTAGAAGGACCGCCACTAGGGCACCTCCACATTTCCACATTTAACAAGATCGTGCAAGAGGCTCCGCACAACCAAACGGATCGCACCGTTGTAATCCTCACAGAAAAACATGTGAGATAGACTACTCACTCGCCTCAAATGGATATCCGACGGAAAATTCACCAACACCGCCTCACGCCCGAACGATGTCCTGTGATTCCGAGCCTCGGCCCCGAAAACAGTCGAGCGCATCGCACCATTGCGATCCCCTCGGGAAAACACGTCAAAAGCACTACCCACATGAGTATAACGGATATCCGGAGAAAAAGATGCATCCCGGCGCACCGCACACGAGCGGTGCCACGTGGGACCCGCATCCCAGTCCCGAAACTCAACGAATGGATCACACCGTTGCGATCCTCTCGAAAAAGTACACGAAATGGACTATTCACTTGTCCAAAACGGCCGCCTGGTGATAAAGCTGGAAATCACCGTCAACTCCCGAAACGGCCCTTGCAGGGCCTGCACCCTCATGCGGAATTACAACGGGCAGACTGTGCCAACGTGATGCCCTCGGAAAAACACCCAACATCGACTGCTCGCACGCCCCGAACAGACGTCCGAGGAAAAAGTCGTTAAAAGCTGCACGCAGCTCAAAAGACGGGCCGTGGGGCCCACGCCTCAAATCCAATCTCAATGCCCGAAGACACTCTGGAAAGCTCTGCCTTGGTGCCAGGGTTCCAACGACACTGACAGCGCTGAAAACGGACGTCGGACGCGTCTGCGCCGTCCGAAACAAGAATCTCGGGAAAAATGCTCGTCCACTTAAAGATGCGTCGCGCCTCCGCTGCCCCTTGTTTTGGGAATTAAAATACTTGAAACCAACTCAAAACATTCCCCTCAACGTCAGGAAGACACTGCCGCATACGGCAAGTAAAACGGACACCCGTAGCTATATTTACGGGTGTCTGAAGCCGGAAGGGACAACCCTTAGGCTGGACCGGCCCTAGCCAGCCGGCCCGGCATGCTGCGCTAGCCCGCGGACCCACGGTCCCCTCGTGGTTCCCGCTTCAGCCGACCGGTCGCGAGGCCGGTCTTCGGTCTTCGAGGAGACCCACTGGAAGCGGGTCTCGGTTCCTCGCGAGGGGTCGCGCCGCGACCCCTGTCTACCCGGACGACCACGCCCCGCCGCCCGTGCGAAGCGCCGCGCCGCTGCTTGCTCGCCGCGCCACTGCCTGGAACCGAAGCCGCTGCCTGCAAGCCGCCATTCCGGAGGTCGCCGCCGCCATCCGGCTCACCGCGCCGCTGTCTGGCATGGCCGACCGCCGTGCCTACCTGCTGGAACACCCCCGAACTGCTCCAAAAACCCACAATCTTCGACGAATGATTGCGGGTTCCTCAGAACTCCAAAAACAAAACCGAAAGATGAGTCGGAGAGCTTAGAACATGTACTACGCATACATGGACTTTGTTCGAGGATAAAACAACAATTAAATGCTAAAATTGGGATTCAAAGGGGGTTCGAGAACAAAAAGAAACTCAAAACGTAACTCCTACCTCTTGGGACTAAGCCCGTCGCTTCGCCGTCAACCCGCCGGGGTGGTTGCGCCTCGCCGGAGCTGCCTCACTGGAGGTGAAGGGGAGGGGAGGGTTTGAGGAAGAAGAAGAAGAAGAAGGGGGGGGGTGTTTAAGTACAAATCACTTAACGCCCGCCCGACAGCCCCAAACCCAAAATTACGGCAGGGTCGGGGTTAAGCCTCCCCTAGGCTAAAAACCACACTCCGAGCGCAACGGCGGTTTCAGAATTTTAATCCGAGACCCCGTTCAAACGTTATAAAACTGAACGTGTGAGGCTGCCAAATTATGAAAACGCCCCTGGAGCCATTTTTCACAAACGGCCCGCGCCTGCGAAATTTATATCCCTCCTAGGGTAAACGGCACACTCCGAACTCAACGGTGCCCTCAGTTTCCCAATCCGAGCCACCATTTAAGAGATAGTTGCATTTCAACATCAAACGAATTAATTAATTAATTTAATCCGTTTAACGTTCCAGAAGCGGGCGAGTGGTCCAAACATCCCACGCCGACAAGTTTTATGTCATCCCTAGGGTAAACACCCCATTCTGGACCCATCTATATACTCAGATCTATGATTTGAAGCTCCGTTTAGGAGTTATCCCATTTATTTAGCATTTCCAGTGTGAACGCACTGAAGATTTAATTCCGGCCACTCCGGGGCTCGGAATCGCATGCCGTCTGAAGGCGCTGCTCTGGAATATCATCAAGAATATTCCACAGTCTTTCAAAGTAAAAACCGGGTTCTTACATCATTCCCTCCTTCAAGATTTTCGTCCCCGAAAATAAAAACTAGGGAGCAACACAGGGTACTAAGCCCACACCTGGCTTTCCCATACCCAGAAGAACCCACACACAGCTCTGTGTCACTGCACATGGACCAAAGGATTGATCCGTTCACGCGAGGTCATCCCTTGCCGACGTCGTGCAACCACTTCAGACTTTGGGGTTAGGGCAAGGCGGTAGGGCACCTCTCCATCCCTTTTCATGATCTCAAACGACCCGAAGGCTCTCGGGGGTAGCTCACCTCCCCGGACGAACCTCGACGTCGCACGCCGCGACTGGAATCACCGCCCTCACCTAAAACAAGGCCCGATGATTCCCTCCTTCAGAATATCCATATGGGGAAACACCCAAGGATATCTGGTCACATAAGGTTCCACAGTCGATGTCTCTCAACCAAGACTCTCTTACACGCTCGGAAGCGAAGGAGTCAACATCATCGACTAAAGGAAAAGGCCTCACGCCTTTTTCCTTACCAACAAAGGGTTACACCCGACGCCATGAGTCACCCTGGTAACACATCAAACAAGGAGCAGGGAGAAAAGGCTTTCACGCACAGAGCCTAACAATTCTACTGAAAAAAGTAGAAGAGTCGCAAGGGGTACCTCTCACCATCCCATGCTCTGCAGGATCATAGACATCCAAAGCTCGCGGCTGTCCGTGGTCCCAACCGTCAGCTCTCGGAGCCTGATGTGGACCCCTAGTGGTGATGGGGAGATCTCGTAACGTCGTCCCCCACCTCCATCTCCTCCCGCTCCTCTGCTAGCACCACCTCTCTGGCCACTACTCTGATCACGGCGCTGCCTCTACCGTGGTGGTGCGCCTGCTGCCTTCCCAAAGCTCTCAGCAACTCGGGTCAGGCAGTCTCATGCCAAGTGACCTCGCCCGTCACAAGCATAGCACCAGCGCTCTCTGGGATTATCGGGTGCCCTCCGACGCCACTGTGGTGTACGGCCACGACCCGGGATCCACTCACGGAAGGGCATCCTCGGCTGAGGCCCTGCACCTTTTCACCACAATGGTATATGACCACATCTCCGAAACCGGCAGTGGGAAGGCCACCTGTATCAAGGTCCTGTCCTCCAGCGCCTGGTAGCTACGACAGATGTCCCAGATCCGTCGCGCCCACTACCACTACCAACCGCAAAACATGACAGGAAGTCCTCTGTCACCAGCGCCTACTCTAGCACCCCAGAATATGTGGAAATGCCCAAGGGTACTATGACAGAACGAATCTCTCGGCGGAGATCCAGCTCAAACTTCCGCGCTCGGAGGTTGTCGTCATGGACCAAGTCCGGGTAAAAGCGTTCACGATCTGCAAAACTAGCCGCATACTCGGCCACTATCATCCCTCCCTACTGAGACTACAGGAGCTCCTAAATCTGAAAGGAGCGCAAGCAGGAGGGAAAAACTCCTCACGAAACAACATCTGAAAATCGTCCAACGAAAGCGACGACTCGTCAAGAAACTGAGTCACCAGACTCCACCAACACCGAGTTGCTCCACGAAAAAGGGTGGCTTCCAAAGCCACTCTCTGATCTATCGACGTCTGCACAAGACTAAAAAGGCAACCCACTGTCTCGAGCCAAGCCTCTGCTGCCAGAGGGTCTGGCTCACCATTGAACCTCAGCGGTCTCTACCGCTGTAACTCACGGAGCGCGCTCAACCTGCGCTCAAGCTCATCCTACTCTGCTGAAACTATCTGCTGCTCAACAGGTGGGGGTGCTGCTACCGGCCCACCCGGAGAAAGGGCTCACATGATGGGTCCTGGACTGTGGCCTCGTAGCTCACAGGGTCGTCGTCAGGAACCAAAGCTGGTATCCTGGATGGTTGTCTTCACAGAGACATCCTGAATATTATCAAGGAGTGTCGCGGTCAGATGAGCATATATGTATATACCAACAACAACAACGATGGGGAGCTGACACAAGAAGTACAGTCAAAGAATCAATCCTATGTGATGCACAAACAAAATTTCCCCGCAACAAGTGTCTCAGCATGCCGAGTTGACAAGCGGGTTATCAAGGTTCTGGTGAATGGATACGTCGGCCGCCGCACCATCACTGGACTCCCTGGCATGAGAGCCACTCTCGAGACACATTAACACTGTTGCCCTAAATCCCAACCAATTCCTCTTTTAGGAATGTCCGCACAACGTCCCAAGGAACGAACCACCTTTGATACCACTTTGTCACGACCCGACCCTACCCGGGCTCGAGCCGCAACTACCCCAAGCCCACCTCCATAGGCCAGGGGCTGGTGACCAGCGCCGAAGGCACAATAACTCGGGGAGGCCTTTTCCTAAGTACCTGTACACACACACACACACATCACACTCAATGCAATAGTGCAGAGTAAAAGAAAAGACAAGTAAAGAAAAGGGAGACTGCTATATATATACCACAAAGTGCATCGACCTCTAAACAGTAAAAATAAAGTGCTGAAAAGGAAAAAGGGGAAAAATACGCGCCCAACTAGAAAAGGTGCCACGACCCGACAACAGGTTAACAAAAAGGAAACAGCTGACGGGTCTCCCACCTGGAACCCGGCTATGGCCACCGCACGCGGTCCAAGCTCCCGAACTCCTATGCTCTTCTGAAGTCGCGCTCCACCTTTCCGTCGTCTGCAAGGGCACACCAGGTGTGGGCAAAGCCCAAGAAGGGGTGAGTATAAAAATACTCAGTAGGATACCCCGAAGGCTCGAGGGAGCAACAAAGGAGGTACCGAAGGGTGAGCAGTAGAGAGAACAAAGAAAAGTAGAGAAGTACAACCGAGAGTGCAGTAAAGTGTCCAGTTCAACCCAACAAGAGGAGAGAAGGTAGACTTATCCAGACACAAGGAGCTGGAAACAGTGAGAAGATGAAATTCCTGTCAAGTCTTCACTACCTATAGCAGGAGAGTAAACTCGTCCAACCATGAGAAGCTAGACACGGAAATCACGTGGCATACCCCACGTGTCTTCGCCTCTCTTGGAAGGAGAGTAACCAAACCCAAGAAGTGGGTACTAGAAACAAGGTATATACATATCTGTATGCTCAACAAGAAACTCGAACAAGCTCGTAAGGGGATCTTCATCCCATAGGTCAGCCCAAGAAGAGAGTCGCCAACAGTCCCAGAAGCAACACCATCGATGCCCAGCATCCCACACGTCTGCCCCGAACTACAAGTCAAGGGGGCTCAAACCACCACACCTCGACACTATCCTCTTTGGGAGGCACTGAATCGCCCGCATGGTTTTAGGTCACGTCACAAGAATGCGTCTCGGTGGGGGAAAGCGCCCCTCGTACTTGAGAGTTCTGGGGAAATGTCAAACCACACCATGTCATTGCCCCGCAGTCGAGAGGTCTCCTCAAAATTGAATCCCATCACAACACTGACCCATATAACCACGGGTCCCGCTCTGGTAATCACAGAGGAAAGCCACCGGCTAGCCTAGTAGAAAGGACTGAGCCTGGAATGTCAACGAGTGCCCCACTGCCCAACCCTGCTGGAGGGTAATTCATAATATGATATCGGGTGACCCACTGCCCAGCTCTGCTGGAGGGTAAACCATAATACATAATCAGGAGACCCACTGCCCAGCCCCGCTGGAGGGTAGACCTTAACACATCATTAGGAGACCCACTGCCCAGCCCCGCTGGAGGGTAGACCTTAACACATCATCAGGCGACCCACTGCCCAGCCCCGCTAGAGGGTAGACCTTAATACATCATCAGGCGACCCACTGCCCAGCCCCGCTAGAGGGTAGACCTGGAATAAGTCGATAGGCAACCCACTGCCCAGCCGTGCTGAAGGGTAGACCTGAAACTAGACGACGGGTGACCCACTGCCCAGCCCTGCCGGAGGGTAGACCCTAAGAGGTCGTCGGGTGACCCACTGCCCAGTCTCTGCTGGAGGGTAGACCCTAAGTGTGTCAGGTGACCCACTGCCCAGTCTCTGCTGGATGGTAGACCCTAGAAGGTCGTCGGGTGACCCACTACCCAGTCTCTGCTGGAGGGTAGACCCTAAGTGCGTCGGGTGACCCACTACCCAGTCTCTGCTGGAGGGTAGACCCTAGAAGCTGATGAGTAACCCACTGCCCAGCCCCGCTGGAGGGTAAAACTCAGAACTGCCCTGGCCATCTCCACTGGAGGGTACAACACTGTCCAACCGAAGATGGAGTGGGTATCGCACAACCACCCAAATCCAGCACAACTCACCCAAATGGGTTCAGCGCCTGCTCCATCACTGGGTGTCACTAGCACCGCTACTGGCCGATCCATCGAGAATGAAACCAGGGGGAGACCACTCAACCCTGCTGGTCAAACAAACGAGCACAGAGGGGCCCTCTACGTCGCGAGAGGTCAAAGTACATAAATCCGAACCTAGCACGCATGTGGGGACTACACAACGTGTGTCCCCATCTCAACCCCAACCAAGCGTACAAACGTCCTCAGGTATAAACAACCACACGTACCTCCAAGAGCTTTCGTATACTCCCAGAGTATACCATGTCTCCAGCCCAAGGGTTATCGTGCACACGACACCCAACATCAACGTGAAGGCGTGACATATCAACTCCACCTCAAAGGCCCAGGCACGGCCAACCACATCACTTCAAGCATTTACATCACTCACACGGGAGTGCACGCGATCACTCGCCAAAGGTCTGCTACAAACACGGTAGAAGGACCGCCACAGGGGCACCTCCACATTTTCACATTTAACAAGATCGTGCAAGAGGCTCCGCACAACCAAACGGATCGCACCGTTGTAATCCTCGCGAAAAAACACGCGAGATAGACTACTCACTCGCCTCAAACGGATATCCGACGGAAAAGTCACCAACACCGCCTCACGCCCGAACGACGTCCCGTGATCCCGAGCCTCGGCCCCGAAAACAGTCGGGTGCATCGCACCATTGCGATCCCCTCAGGAAAACACGTCAAAATCACTACCCACATGAGTGCAACGGATATCCGGAGAAAAAGATGCATCCCGGCGCACCGCACACGAGCGGGGCCACGTGGGACCCGCATCCCGGTCCCGAAACTCAATGAACGGATCACACGGTTGCGATCCTCTCGAAAAAGTACACAAAATGGACTATTCACTTTTCCAAAACGGTCACCCGGTGATAAATCTGGAAATCACCGTCAACTCCCGAAACGGCCCTCGCGGGGCCCGCACCGTCGTACGGAATTATATCGGGTAGACTGCGCCAACGCGATTCCCTCATAAAAACACCCAACATCGACTGCTCGTACGCCCCGAACAGACATCCGAGGAAAAAGTCGCTAAAAGCTGCACGCAGCTCAAAAGACGGGTTGTGGGGCCCACGCCTCAAATCCAGTCTCAATGCCTGAAGCCGCTCTGGAAATCTCCGCCTTGGGTCTAGGGTTCCAACGCCTCTGACGACGCTCAAAACGGACGTCGGACGCGTCCGTGCCGTCCGAAACAAGAATCTCGGGAAAAACGATTGTCCACTTAAAGATGCGTCGCGCCTCCGCGGCCCCTCGTTTCGGGAATTAAAATTCCCGAAACCAACTCAAAACATTCCCCTCAACGTCAGGAAGACACTGCCGCAGATGGAAAGTAAAACGGACACCCGTAGTTATATTTACGGGTGTCCGAAGCCGGAAGGGACAACCCTTGGGCTGGACCGGCCTTGCTGGCCGGTCCACCCAGCCTGGGCCTACCCGAGCCGGCCAGCCCGGCTTGCTGCGCCGGCCCGCGGCTTTGCCGTGTGGGCCGGCCGCGGACCCGCGGTCCCCTCGCGGTTCTCGCTTCAGACGACCGGTCGCGAGGCCGGTCTTTGGTCTTCGAGGAGACCCGCTGGAAGCGGGTCTCGGTTCCTCGCGAGGGGTCGCGCCGCGACCCCTGTCTACCCAGACGACCACGCCCCGCCGCCCGCGCGAAGCGCCGCGCCGCTGCTTGCTCGCCGCGCCACCGCCTGGAACCGAAGCCACCACCTGCAAGCCACCATGCCGGAGGTCATCGCCACCGTCCAGCTCACCGCGCCGCCGTTTGGCATGGACGGCCGTCGTGCCTACCTGCCGGAACACCCCCAAACTCCTCCAAAAACCCGCAATCTTCGGCGAATGATTGCGGGTTTCTCAGAACTCCAAAACCGAAACCGAAAGATGCGTCGGAGAGCTTAGACCACGTACTATGCATACATGGACTTTTTTTGAGGATCAAACAACAATTCAACGCTAAAATTGGGATTCAAAGGTGGTTTGGAAACAAAAAGAAACTCAAAACGTAACTCCTACCTCTTGGGACTAAGTCCTTCGCTTCGCCGTCAACCCGCCGGGGTGGTCGCACCTCGCCGGAGCTGCCTCGCCGGAGGTGAAGGGGAGGGGAGAGTCTGAGGAAGAAGAAGAAGAAGAAGAAGGGGGGGGGGGTGGGGGTGTTTAAGTACAAATCACTTAACGCCCGCCCGACAGCCCCGAACCCAAAATTATGGCAGGGTCGGGGTTAAACCTCCCCTAGGCTAAAAACAATGCTCCAAGTGCAACGGCGGTCTCAGAATTTTAATCCGAGACCCCGTTCAAAAGTTATAAAACTGAACGTCCGAGGCTTCCAAATTACGAAGACACCCCTGGAGCCATTTTTCACAAACGGCCCGCGCCCGCGAAACTTATACCCCTCCTAGGGTAAACGGCACGCTCCGAACTCAACGGTGCCCTCAGTTTCCCAATCCGAGCCACCGTTTAAGAGATAGTTTCGTTTCAACATCAAATGAATTAATTAATTAATTTAATCCGTTTAACGTTCCAGAAGCGGGCGAGGGGTCCAAACATCCCACGCCAACAAGTTTTATGTCATACCTAGGGTAAAAACCCCATTCCAGACCCATCCATACACTCGGATATCTGATTTGAAGCTCTGTTTGGGAGTTATCCCATTTATTTAGCATTTCCAGTGTGAACGCACTGAAAATTTAATTCCGGCCACTCCGGGGCTTGGAATCGCACGCCGTCTGAAGGCGCTGCTCTGTAATATCATCAAGAATATTACAAAGTCTTTCACAGCAAAAATCGGGTTCTTACATTGGCTCAGAATAGTAGGCAAACCATAGGCCGAGCATCCTTACTATTAGGGGGTTATTTTAGACGTGAAAGAGAACGAGGGTCCAAATAATGGGCAGACAAAGAGTGGAGGGTGGAGTGATTGGTTGTTCAAATGGATTCCAAAACTCTTGAAATTATGTCACCATTGTGGAAACATGTTAAGAAAGCTCATCGATCTAATGAAGAATCATTCCTACTTCCAGACAGGACCTCTCTGGTGAGGAATCTGATGCATCCCATAATTGTTATGGGGCATCCCAAAATTGTTCAGGGTACGGTCGAAGTTTAAAGTCATGAATTGAGGACATGATACCTAGAACGGGAACGTGTGGTGCAGTACACACCCTGATGTGGATAAAAATTCAAGAGGCACTTGCTACACCACATGTTCCTGAAAGAGTTTAGGATAGGGGGCCATAAAAGAGGGGGAAAGATTTAAGATTCCTGGGTCTAGACCTGAATAAATAATGTTCGGGCGTTCCTACATATCCCATGAGGATGGGAATCAAGACATATGTAGTTCTGGGAATGTTGTCTTTACACCTTGCAGATAAGACGTAGAGAGATCTTAGTTTAAGGTCTTAGAGCTCGGACTAGAGATCTTATTTTAAGGTCTTAGAGATTAGACTATAAATAGAAAATAACGTGGGAGACAAATGGAATGGTAATTATAAAACCCACGTGAATGAGGATGAGGCCCACACCATGCACTTCCTGGGGAGGTTTTAGGTCGAGGGACCAAAAATGAAAGTTAGGCTGGGCCTGAGGAAAATTGTCCGGGCATTCTTACGTACCCCATGAGAATGGGAATCAAGCCATATGTAGTTCTAGAAATAGTATGGTAAGGTACCCGTTCTAGGGATGATAAGGTTGTGAGGGTCTGGTCCCCGCACCAAAAGAAGAGGAATTTGATAGATCTTGTTTGTCCTTTAGGATAGAGGTGTGTTTTTTTTGTGAAGCGATTAACTGAAGACAGAGAGTCCTGGTGTCACTACAGAAATCAAGCCACATGTAGGCATTGAAAAATGGCATGGTGGATGACCAATACCCAACCTGATGTCCCCCCCAAGTGAGGGAATCACAATGCAGTTCTGTTTTTCATTGTGCATCCAAGACGATTATATCACAGTTTAGGATCATATGATAGGAAAACCCATGAATTTTAACGTCGTGAAATAAAGATGAAATAATTTAAAGTCACGTGGGACCAAGAGGTATAGTTTAACATAATATGGATTGGAAACACACAAAAAGAACGAGGTTTTAGAGGATAATGTGCATGACGTTATAAAGCATACTCGATGTGAATGAGGACCTGGTCCACACCACACCATGCGCAATTCTGAGGAAGAAAACTCAGGCCAAGGGGTCAACAGAGGTTAGAAAAATATGGTGTTGGACCTATAGATGAAACGTATAGGTGTTCCTATATATCCCATGAGGATGGGAATCACATCATACATAGTTCTGAGAATGCAGTTTAACATCATGCAGGACATAACAATTTAAGGTCATGTAGGACTGTATATAGTTTAACGTCATGCAGGATGACATATAGTTTAATGTAACATGGGACAGGAGGTAGGAGAGAATAGATCCTAGAAGGGGAGTACATGGTTTAGCTATTGAAAACCTAACGTGAATGAGGACATAAGACCATACATGCTACACCATAGAATCCTATAAGAGTCAGGGACTGAAAGGCTAAACAGAAGAGATAATTAGTGGAACCTGAGCTGGACCCAAAGAAGAGATGTCTGGGAGTTCCTATGTATCCCATGAGCATGGGAATCAAGCTAGACGTAGTTCTAAGGACGTATACGGAGATCTTAGTTTAAGGTCTTAGAGCTCGGACCATAGAGAAGTGAAACTCTTCCAAGTGATCACAGACCTCGATCCAATCCCAAAGCCCACGTGATTCAAACTCAGGGTGGGAAACAAGGGTGGAAGAGGTCTTTACAACACATGGGACACATGTAAAGGGGAAATTGGTGCGGATCCCCAAATTACGCATTAACGCAAATTTTTAATCCTAACGTGCAAATGCACATAGAAGGATAGTACCAAGAGTGTCAAAATTCCACTTGGACATGGTGGGGTGGAAAATGATGTGAATCATGCAACCATCATTTAGGGATCGATGGGGTTGGAGTGATGATGGAGGATAACTATTGACCATGTTTGAAACACAGTATTCATATCATGTGACCTGAAATGGGAATAATAAACAAGCATCAACCGCTGGCCATATTCGCAACGCGTGATTTGTATCAATTTTTTGTTTGAAACCCTCAAGGACATTGGCATGAAATGGAAGGATAGCCCTTGGACAGAGCATCCATTCCATTTGGGGGTACTTTTGGATGTGAAATATGATGAAAACCCAAATTAAGGGGACAAGAATCCTGAAAAATGGGTGAGATCATGTCTAGGTAGAATCCGACACTCTAGGTTCTGAACCAAAGTACTCCTGGGCACATTGGTGAATCAATGGAGTGGGTTTAGGGGCCCAACTTAAGAGAAGATGACTCAAAAAGATGAGTGTATAATAAGGGAGTGAAGGGATATCAGGAGAAAGAGGTATGTGGTGTGGTTGTTACAAACCCAACGTAAATGGGGATATAATCCTATACAATGCCGTATACCCCTCCACTAGAAGGACTTAGGCCAAGAGGCCAGAATGATTAGAAGGTTTCTAAGATATGGGGATAGACTCAAAGACTAGATGTTCGGGTGGTCATACATATCCCATGAGGATGAGAATCAAGCCGTACATAGTTCTAAAAAGGCCATGCAGTTTAACATTGTACGGTGAGGGCGATGACGGGTGAAGACCTCCAATAAGGGGAACACATGGTGCGACTATGATAAACCTTTTGTGAAATGAGGGCATAAGCCCACACTACACCGTGCATTTGGGGAGGTATCTGGGCTAAAAGGCTAGACCAAATGGGGTGATCTTGGAGCTTGAGGATGGGCCTATGGACAAAAATATCCGGGCATTCCTAGGTATCCCATGAGGATGAGAATCAAGCCATATGCAGTTCTGAAAAGGCCATGCAGTTTAACGTAGTGCAGTGAGGATGAGGGATAATTGAAGAACGAGAGGGGAACATGGGGAAGTCATCGTAAAACTATCTCCAATGGGGCCAAATAAGTTTATGCTACACCACGTGGGATCCTCCAAGAGAACTACACCCAAGGGGGGCGGGGTAGTCAAAGAGAAAAATTGGGGTTGGGGTCGCGCCTGAGCGTTCCTACATATCCCATGGGGATGGGAATCAATCCATATATAGTTATTGGAGGTGATATGTAGTTTAAAGTCATGCAAAAAAGATGTTGGATAGTTTAAGGTCATGCGAGACCATCTATAGTTTAACGTCATACGAGACGACATACAGTTTAAGGTCATGTAGGACTGTGGTGCTCAAGAAAAGTATTTCTTGAGGAATTTAGAATTGGTGGGAGGAGTTATACGCTCACCATCCATGGTCACTATAGAGTATTCACCATTGGGGTACAGCTTTTGAATGATGTAAGTTCCTTCCCATTTGGGCTCCAATTTGGGTGGTTTTCGTCCAGGTATCATTGGTGTTCTCAAGGCCAACACCAAGTCACCTTGCAAGAAATATCGGAGGAAAAATTTCTTATTTAAAGCTCTAGATATCTTGTTTTGATGCCTCTATAGATTGTGCAGGGAATGAAGCTTGTTCTCGTCGAGTGCTTCCAATTCATCCAGACAGATTTCAGCTACTTTATTTTTTGCTTACTGATCATAGACAACTGTGCGTAATGAAGACAACTGAATCTCAATGGGCAAGATGACCTCTATTCCGTACACCAAGGAGTATGGGGTCACCTGTGTGGAATTACGAGTTATCGTCTGATAATACCAGAGGGAATTGGGGAGCTTATCTGGCCAAATCTTGTTGTTCTGACCAACCATTTTCTGCAGAATTTTAGAGAGGGTTTTGTTGAACGGATCGATCTTCCCATTTTCTTGTGCATGATAGCAGGAGGTATGGTTAGAACGAATATTGCACTTGAAGTTCAATTTTTTCAACTCAACCACTCAAAATTTTGTTCCGTTATCAGTGAGGATGGTGTGAGGGACTCCAAACCTATAAATTATATTAGAGATCACAAAGTCAATGATAGAACGGTCCTTGACCTCCTTGAGCGGAACCGCTTCTTCCCACTTGGAAAATAAATCCATAGAGGTCAGGATGAACTAGCACTAGCGAGCCATCACAGGTGGATATGGTCCTACCACATCAAGTCCCCAGACTGTGAAGGGCCAAGAGTACTTGGTAGTGTGGAGAGGCTCCGGCAACTGATGCACAATTTTGGAATGAATTTGGAACACGTGGAATCTCTTGGAAGACTCGATGTAGTCACAGATCATGGAGGGACAAAAATACCCCAGTCATCGGATCTGGTGAGATAGATTTGGACCGATCTGATGAGCCCTGCAGAAACTGACATGAACCACCTGCATGACTTGAGAAATCTCAGTTCCTTGAATGCAATGGAGGAGAATCCCATCAAACCCACGCTTTTAGAGAATTTTCTTGAGACCAGGACCACCCTGGAGGGTAAAATGTAATGCACGGCGTCAGATTCGGTCGTACTCAACCTGATATACTAGGAGATTAATGTTTTGGAGGTATTTGAAAAAGGAGGTTCTCCAGTCAGGAGTCACCTCAATCACTGCATCTGGGGGACCTGGATGTTCTAATGTAGAGGCGCCGGGGGGTAAGGTGGCTAACCTGCATGCTGTCATTGTCATATGGAGTGATGGGAGTGATGACTCTACAATGTGACACATGGATAATCAAATCATCATATTCAGTCTCTATAAGTAATTCAGTTAGGCTGGCCAAGTTGTTAGCACGAACTTTCTGGGATCGAGGGACATGAGTAACTTCTAGCCGAGATGGGAACTAGGCCATCAGATAGAGGGTGAATTCTAATAGTGGTATGAGTTTTGGATTTCTGACGACATAGTCACCATTTATTTTCTTGGTGACTAGTTCAGAGTACCCTTTCAAATGCAAGTGGGGAATGTCAATCTCAAGGGCTAACTCGAGGCCAGTGATGAGAGCCTGATACTCTGCCTCACTATTGGTGTAGCCTTATAACAATAGGAATGAATAAGGCAGAATGGATTGTGCGGGGGTAATAAAGACGATACCTAGACCTACTCTGTTGAGCCTGGGGTCATTGAGCCTTCTGCCGATACGGCTCAGGGAAGCACCATCAAAGTGCATTTTCCATCACGGAATGGATTGTTCTGCCGATAGGATTGTCTCATTAGGAAATTCAAGGTCTAGAAAATTGTCCGTGGGGGCTGGATTGGTAGCAAGGAAATCTTTCAATTCTTGTCCCATAATAGCCTTCTGAGGGATGAAACTGATGTCTAACTACTGAAGGATCACTTCCCACCGAGCTAGACGACCTGTTAACATTGGGCGGTTCAGGATTTACTTCAGCAAATCCACCGAGACACCAGCTGTACCACATAGTGTTGCAAGTAATGTCACAATTTCTATACTGCAAATACCAGTGCAAGGCAGCTCTTCTCGATAGAGGAGTATCTGGTCTCCATATCAAGGAGCATGCGACTGAGATAATAGAGACTATTCTCCGTTCCCTCGTTGTTCTTATGAGAGATAAGGGCACTGAGAGATCATTCCAGGGTGGTCACATAAAGGGCCAGTGTATTTCCAGAAACTGGTGGCATCAAAACTGGAGGATGGAGTAGATAATGCTTGATTTTTTCAAAATCTGTCTGACATTCTTCATCCCACTAATAAACAGTTCCTTTCTTCATGAGCCGAGAAAAGGGATTACACTTTCCAGCCAAATTCGTGATGAATCGGCGTATATAGGCTAGGTGACCTTGGAAACCTCAAAGATCCTAGATGTTTCTTGGGGGAGGCATCTGGATGATGGCCTTGATCTTCTCCAAGTCGATTTTGATACCCCTTTATCTAACAATGAAGCTGAGAAAATTTCTAGAGGTGAACCTGAAGGCACATTTCAATGGGTTCATCCTCAAGTGGTGAGAATGGAGAAAGCTGAACACTTTATCAATGTCTTCGAGATGGTCCTAACACTGGTGATATTTGACCACCAGATCATCCACATAGAATTCCACTAATTTCTCAAGGATCGGCTTAAATATGCAATGCATGGCATGCTGATAGGTGGAACCTGCATTTTTTAAACCGAAGGGCATTACTTGCTAACAGAAAGTACCTTGTGGTGACCTGAAGGTCGTAGAATCCTCATCCTCCCAAGCTATTCATATATGGTTATACCCGGAGTACCCATCCATGAAGGAGAGTGCCTAGAACCCAGCTGTAGCATCGATCAACAATTTTGTCATAGGAAGGGGAAAATAATCCTTCGGACAATGACGGTTGAGGTCTCAGAAGTCGATGTAGACTCTGATATATCCGTTCTTCTTCCTGAATGGAAAAATTTTGGCTATCCATCTTGGGTAATGGTCCTCCTTAACAAAATTGGCTTTGATGAGCTTATCAACTTTGGCCTCGACCATGGCATCGTGAGAAGGGTGCATCTTTCTGGGAGGCTACTTAAACCCACGGTGATTTTATGGGAGATCGAGGTGGTGGACAGATACCTGAGGATCTAGCCCTGGAATCTCATTGTAACTCTAGGAGAATACATCACAGTGCTGCTTCAAGAAGTCCACATACTGTTTTTTCTCCTTGAGAGGCATAGCGGCACTGATCAATGTGGGTTTCAGATCCGCCTCGCTACTAAGGTTCACCTGTACCAATTCATCGACCGTGGTAGAGACACCCTCTTCAAAGTCGGGAGGAGCATCCTATAAATCCTATTATTCACTTATGGAGGAGGGATCCTAGGTGGGAGGAGTTTCCTATAAGTAAATAGATCCTGATGGGAGACTTGTACCAGCTTGAGTGGTGGTGGACACTGCATTAGGGAACTCCTGTGCTACCGAAACCATAGCGATGAAATCTGTGGATTCGATCCCATCTGTTCTTCAGCCCAAGGGGGCACACTTGATGATATAAAAGAAATAGTGACACGTTGGCATGAGACGATTTATCCCATCTTGGTGAAACAAACAAGTATGGCGTATCGCTGTTGCCATGGGGTGGACATCCCAATATCTTATGGGTGTAGGGGGCTCTAGGATCACCCAAGCCTGATTCGTGTAGGAGTATGAGGTGATCATGTGACATCACTTAGGATTAGGAATGTGCTCCCACCTTATTCTATAAACAACGAAGCATTGTCCCATGTCCGAGTTTGTATTCTCCAATTGGTGTATTGGAAAGATGTAGGCATCATCTAGATATGTCCATGGGTCGGACGCAACCATAGGATGATCAACCTCGTTAGCCTGAATCTACTTGTCATTTATCTTGTAATAGTCGACATCTAGATAGTGGGCTTCACAAGAGGCAAAGGGAGATGCTTCACCTTGGAGTATGCCCACTCGACCATTAAGGGAATACTTAAGGCATTGGTGATATGATAAAGGAACCACCACATGCAGATGAAGCCATAGCCTACCCATCAATGCGTTATAAGAAGTGTCCTGCGAAACAACCATGAAATCAGTACTGGCTACCAGACCACCAAACTACGTTTTTAGGTGAATTTTTCTGACCGGTGTCTGTTCCATCCTATCATAACCTTGTATTTTCAGGCTAGAGGGACTCAGATCATCCTCAAACAACCCTAGTATTTACAATGTCCAAGTTGGGATTAGGTCGATCCCAGAGCCTGTGTCAACAAGAAAGTGACGAACCTCCACACCATTAAAATGGATGGTGATGTACATTGGTTGGATGTGCCTATGTATGGGAGAGCCTTAATCTTTTCCAAAGATCAAGATGATGGACTGACATTCAGCATGCTCGACTGCCTCAGCATGGAAGGCTTCTGCGGCTGCTACCTCTGTTTCGAACTAGAGGGGGCTTCTTAAAGCCTCGGAGAGGGCTTCACACATATTTGATAACAGGTGAAGGGCCTCAAGGATCGAGATCCTTTTTGGAATTATGGAATGATGTTTGAGGACATCATACTTTTTTTCCAGGCATGATATTCTGCTTACAGGAGGTCGCTCTGTAACAGGAGGTATGGTGGGCCCTACCGGCTGGACCGATGGCTGACTGGTACAAGGAATGTCCCAATACTTACTAGATGAAGCCTGTGGAGTGACTACCAGATGAGTCCCATATGACTCAGACAAATCTGTAGCAGAGTGTGGCTGATCATGGCACAGTTGAGGTGGCTCTTCCTGATTAAGAAGCACAAATGGTGGCGAAGGTGGTCCTGATGACACCAGATGAGAAGGCTACACATACTGAGCTTTATACTGGGCCTGCTTCCTAGTTTTGGCAGCATGAACAATATTGCTATAAGTGATTGCTTATAACTCTAATGATCCATATAACCGCGACTCCATCGACGCTGGAGACAATTGGGAACATTGGGAGGATCCGCCTAGTGTTCCTCACTGTCAGAAATCATGTAGGGGTTTACCAGCTCTACGGTGTTAACCGAGGCATACCCTTGACTATCACATGAAGAGCCATCCACTATTGGATGGATTTGGGAGGGGGGATTACCATATTTGGGGTCATGAAGTCACCGAGAGTATGTGATGATGATGACATTGGTAGGGGACTTTTTTCCCTTGCACCGCCGATGCTTGCTCTTCTGGGAAGAGGACGACTGATCCATTGACACAGAGGTACTAGCTATGGGTGAAACAACGTCTTCTGAAGGTTAAGGTCAATTTATATGTGCACGGATAATACCATGGGAATGGGAGATTGCCTTACAATCCATCCAATCATCTAACTTCTGGGACCCAGGGTTAGAAACCTGATGCCACTCACCTTCTCTATCACTACTGCTATTAGGATTCATGAATACACACACCACTTATGTCGGAGCTGGGCCCAAGATGACTATGATTTTTTAGACCTAGTCTTGAATTTAGTACTTAAACACATATCACTATTTGAGGGTGTACCCCAGGATTCGGTGATAGGGGCAGTAGTTGGGGCGATTGGTGAGATCTGCCTCTTCTGGTCTCCTACATTCATGAAGCCGTACAATTTCTTATTCCAGGGCACTACAGAAATAACCAGGGACCTGACCCTCGTTGAATGAGTAATCCCAGTTTCTATTATCTGGGAAGGGGGCTTTGGGAGCCTGGCCCTAACAAGGGGATGGTGGAGCCTTTTGAGGAGGTGGGACTTGGTTATCTCACCTAGGAAATGGTGGCGCATTATGCGGGGTGCCTGCTGATTCTGTGGTGGGAGCTGCTAGGATGGAGGTTGCGCCTGTGGTGGTGGGCCTCTGTGAGGCTATAGAGGCGACTCCACCGGTAATAATTCTAGTTGTCTAGGGGGCTCTATTTGGGTCACCATTATGGGCTCATCCTTGGAGGCCCTTCTCACAAGAATTTCAGGAGAAAATAAATGTGCTTGCTTGGCCTGCTGTAAAGATTCCTCTAGGTGTTGGGCCTTATCAAAAAAATCCAAGAATACCCTAGGGTAATTTTGGGTGATCAGAGAGGGGATCAATTCTGTCTTGACATTCCACACACACATCGTCAACAATTGCTTCTGATTTAGTGGCATGTCAAGGGAGTATGTGAGCCCTTTCCACCGGGCGACAAAGTTCACGACGCACTCATTAGGCCTTTGATTTCACATGAAGAGGTCTGAAATACTCATCTTCCGAGTGGTTGAATAGAATTTGTAAAGAAAAATCCTATGAATATCTTCCCAACCGGCTACTGGCCCGATGGGTATCTGGCTATACTAGAAAAATGAGGGTCTTTCCAATGTCTGTACGAAGCATCGGAGCTTGGCGGCCTCCTGCTACTCCAGAGTTCCCAGAATGGGTCTGTAACTTGAAATGATGTGGGCCAAATGATGCAACGGGTCACCCATCCCATTAAAGGGGGAGAAGGTGGGATTTTCGAAACCTGGGGGTGCTGACATATCATCCACCCATGCCGGATACGACTTACCATCAAGCGAGATTTCCACCTATCACGTTTTCAATTCCTTGAGGCAAGCAATGAGGACCACCATAGGATCATCTGGGTGGGGGTTCCTATCTTGATAGGGATCCCTGAGCACCATTGCATTGGCGGGTTCTTCAATGTGATAAGCAGGCCCAATGACAGAGCGGCTGGGGGGATGACCTACGGAGTGGCTGGGCGAACTTGAGCTGGGTCCCAAGGGATGTCACATTTCTCAGGTGGATTTGGTGACACATACAACACCCTCTTGTCATAAGTTCCAGCCTCTACCCTATATGCATGGGAAGGATGGTTAGGGTAACCTAGAGGCAACTCACTAGGGGAATTTGTGCCTACCCCTACTGTAACGACCCGAATTTTTTTTTAAATAAATTTTGTTTCCCAATTTTATGTGTTATTGTTATACTCAACAAAAACATTTTATTTGATAAACATGATTATAATTAAAATGAGATCAGTGGGTTTTGACTATTATATAACCATCAGTCAATATGACCGCTGTGAACAAAATGTTTTGATATAAGTAATCTTGGTTAATTATTATAGAAAGAAGATTCGATGGCCTCACCTAGTAGTCTTGGACTGATCGAAGCCCATCTAACAGAGCTTGGGAAGGAGGTATCACCAC
This sequence comes from Viscum album, assembly GCA_963277665.1. Classification (NCBI taxonomy): domain Eukaryota; kingdom Viridiplantae; phylum Streptophyta; class Magnoliopsida; order Santalales; family Viscaceae; genus Viscum; species Viscum album. The sequence goes on from OY728151.1 coordinate 1,282,814,005, forward strand.
TGGGCTTTGCTCTGGATCAAATCCAAGCCGAACTTCATCATATGAAGCTGGAACGGAATCGCCTTCGTGAGAAGTTCAAACTGATAGAAATTACTACTCAGGCAATGTTGACTGAGCCGCCCCAAGCTTCTATCACCCTAGCACACCTTACTCTTAGGTCCTATGCTGGTATTATAAGGGGTTATGTAACGAGACCGTAACTACCTTGTGTAATCCTTGTTTTAAATAAAAATTGGGATTTCTTCTTATGATGAAGTTTATGAATTTTGAAATGACCGGATAAATATAGTATGCATATTTTTGATGAATTTTATAAAAAGGATATTTTAAAAATGTTTATGTAAACCCTAAATAATTAAAAATGTGTAATGATTTTCAAAAAAAGGTCTTCTGCAATTATGTTCAGTACTAAATTTAGAGTCTAATAAGATCAACTTGATTTTTGATGAATAGTAAATTATGAATAGTGATTTTATGATTAGGATTAGTAATATGACCAAATGGATTAGTAATCTCACTTAAAGAAAGTTTTAAAATAATCTAGGCACCTTGATTAAGTAATGTGATTCAATAAAATAGTTAAATAACGGTTTCATTAATTATTATTCAAGTATTAGTTTTTTCGGGTGAATAGTGTTTTTTAATTAAAAATTTAATTAAAAATAATTATAAAATTATTTTTATAAAAATGACTTTATTTTTGAACTCAGAGCATCGATATTATGTTATGGTAATTTTTGGGGTTTTTTCTGAAAAAATGAATTTTCGATGAATAGTGTTTTTATTTAAAAATTAAATTAAAAATATTTAGAAAATTATTTTTATAAAATGGATTTCATTTTTGAAATCAGAGCATTGATATTTGGTTAATGTGAAATTTTGGGATTTTTCTGAGAAAGTTGAATTTTCAGTGAATAGTAAAAATACAGTTTTAGGGTTTCGGTATGTTTAATGACATCATAACGGTGTCATGATGATGTCATGAGATCTTTTGAGGGTTGGCCGGCCAAGGGTGATGAATTATTGTTTTGGGGGCCCCATGTGGCCTAACTCCATGATAAATGACAAGGGAGAGCACATGGGTTTGAGAAAAGCACATGTGAGGTGTCCCTTGGCCATTAATGCCTTGTCCCCTCACTTTCCCTATAAATACCAAGCCCTCCTCTCATCCATTCGACTCCCCACTCATTCCCAACGAATTTCTGGTCTCATTACCTCCCAAGGAGTCCTCCCAAGGTGCCCCCAAGCCCTCAAGGTCCCAACCTTTGAGGTTTAAGAGTTACATTTTAAGGTAAGGGATCCGACCCCTCTCTTTCTTTTCAAGTAATCTCTTTTATGTCATTTATTTTATACTCCATGTTCTTTTGTTGGAGGATGTTCTTTTATATTCATCCTACTGCCTATTTCATGTTCATATGATGAGAGACCCCCCTTGCTCTCATCAATTCGTTTTAAGAATGTTTAAGTGGCGCCGTTAGGCTGCCGAATTTTTAAGGGATTCTTTCACCTTCCTCGTTTTCAAGTTCTATTTTCATTCAAGTCTTTCATGTTCCTTTTTATTATGTTGGGGTATGATCTCTAAATTATCATACTGATCTTTTATGATCATATGATGAGAGACCCCATTTGATCGCTTCAATTCAGTATTTTGAAGTTTTAAGTGGCGCCGTTAGGCTGCCGAATTTTTAAGTGGTTCTTCACCCTTCTCGTTTTGAAGTTCTACTTTCATGTCAATTATTTCAAGTTCCTTTTTGTTATATTGGGGTATGATCTCTATATATATCATACTGGACTCTTATGTTCATATGATGAGAGACCCCATTTGATCTCTTCAATTCAGTATTTTGATGTTTTAAGTGGCGCCGTTAGGCTGCCGAATTTTTAAGTGGTTCTTCACCCTTCTCGTTTTGAAGTTCTACTTTCATGTCAATTATTTCAAGTTCCTTTTTGTTATGTTGGGGAATTATCTATATATCTATCATACTGATCTCTTATGATCATATGATGAGGGACCCTATTTGATCTTGTCAAATCATTTTCTTTTGAAGTTAAGTGACGTCGTAAGGCTGCCGAACTTTCATAAGAGAAATCTAATTTTTTTTTCTTCCTTCCATGTTTTTCATTTCAAATGGTATGTCCTTGAAATTTCATTACCATGATCATGTATCCTTCTTATTCTGTCCATGTACTATTTTATGGGTCATTTATGAATGTTTGACCCATTTTACCTCTCTTTTAATGTCTTCTAAAACCTCGGAACATTGCCGTTATGCTGCAGAATTTCTGTCTCAAAATGTCTATCTCTTTTTCTAAAGTTCTTTTATTTTATTAAGTGAATACTCAAAGATCTTTCTTCTAAAGGGGTATTCACATATATACCAAAATTTTCTATTTTAAATTCTGGGATTTACATACATGAGACCCACCTTCCTTTTCTGTGGGTTTTAAAGTGATATAAAGATCATGTCTTTAAAACAGTTTTTAAAAAGTTATGATTATGAAATGAAACCCATTCCCTTTATGCTATATGGGTTATTTATGAAATGTTTTATGATGATATATGTGGCTCACATGATAATAAAGGAAAATTTAAGGGTGCGCCCTGATAGCGCTCCAATGCATTGGGTAATGATGTAACCACTAGAGATTACAATTTTTACGATACCTTGGTGAATAACCTTGGTAATTTTAAAATGACACCTTGGGGATGGACCTTGGTGATATGTTCATGATTGTCTATGTTAAATGATGTAGCCACATCTTCAAGTTATGAAAATGTTTTATTTTTATTATGATATGCCTCATGATTTCATTTTCATGCCTTAAAGTTCTTTTCATGGCTTTATTGATGTATCTCAAGTTCATATGTAAAATGTTTCACTTGTTTCCCTTGCTGGGCCTTATGCTCACCCTTCCTTTTGATGTATGTCCCCAGGTTATGGGATGCAGTAATGAGCCTAGGGTGAACATGAGGAGAAGCCTTTCAAGTGTTTAAGAAGAATGTTTTTTTTTCATGTTTTATGTTCCTTGTTTCCAAGACACTAAACCTTAAAGATCCTCAGTTCCCTGTAATGGAATGAAAAGTTATGTTATAAAAAGACGGGATGCTATACCTACTGCCATAGCCAAGGATCACCGTTGTTTGGCCGTAATTCTGTGGAATTCTCAGCAAAGAGTTCATTGAAAATCTTCTTATGCTCTGAGAGATGTTGACATAATTCGGATTTTTCAGGATCATCCTCCATCTTTTGTACTGAACCAGACGAGTCAGAGGGTTTGATGGCTCCGAGGTGCTCCTTACCCTTGTTGGGATTTCGACTGAGGACCAATGCCTCAGTGGGTATGGGAAGACCCAGTATATTTCTCTGCTGGTGAGTAACCCTTCCCGATGAGTCTAAAAGTTGGGGCACTGCCCCAGGGGGTAAGTATTCCCCAATGAGTTCTGTCTCCGTCTCTTCCTCTGATATATCGACCATGTTAACCACGACTCTACCTGGAGGCATATCCTCGATATTGCCTAGAAAGTTAGGATGGAACTGGATAGAACTGAAATGGAGGGCCGCATACTTCCCCCAACCACAGATCTGCACATGGGGAGAAGCCTCCTTGATTATCCTGTAGAGTAGTTTAAAGCTCTGTATGCATCATTGTTGGAGGGTCCTATGGCAGCCTGGTGATTTAGGGCACTGGGCCATGAGGAGTGTTTCCAAATCAACCAAACAACATTACTGACCAATGTATTAGAAGTGCACATGGATCTTGGGTTAGGCCACTCATAGATGAAGAAGATGGAAATGCATCGCCCATAGGGTCTGGTGAAAGCATCCAACTTCCTCCTAGGTGAGAAATTCTGGTGCACTGAAGTTTGGTACTGTGACTAGCCAAAACATCTCTGGGAAATAGTATGCTACAAGAATGTCTCACAAGATCCTCGGTTTGGATTCAAGGTCTGGACCTTGGTTTCCCCACTCGTCAACTAGAGGCAGTTGGGGAACCGATAGCGGTACTAAAGTAAACCACTGAGATGGTAGGCTGGCCAATGGAGAATACGACGAGCGGGATGAAAAACCGCCACATCTCAAGCTATCCTCTGAAGAGTGCACTGACTTGGGCACAACATTGTGATAATATAGGAAGGTGACTATAATTTCTGGCATAGGGACTATGGCTGCTGGCAGTGGACCATGATGTTTCTCATTCGCCATCGGTCCCCAGAATAACTCTCCATGATCTCTAGTCGAGGTAGAGAATTCTCCTGGTGATGACGGTGGCGATTGCACGACCAGAACCTGGGGAGATGCCAAATATTTGTCCTCCTGGATGTATCTGTTGAGGGAGGTAGGGATCTGGTGGACCTCGCATACTAGAAGTATGAGGCTGATGCACCTCGTTCCTGCCTTGACCCATGACACATAAGATCGAGGTGAGGGTTCCATTACTTAGTTGTATTCCGCCTCAGAATCTGAGAAGCAGACAAGTTTAATCTTAGTCTGAACCTTCCCATAATTCTTCTTATGGAGGCGATGACCTGCTTTCCTAACCTAGGATGGCTCTTCAGGATAGGGTAGATTTATGTCTTGGGGAGGTCCTTCAGCCGAACTGGTGCTAGGACAGAGAGGGCTTCCGCCTGAGTGAGCTGGGGTGTGAGGAACACCTAGACAGATGTCAAAGGGAACACGAGGAGGACCTCTATGTACACTAGCCAACAAGTGAAGGGAATCTCCATGAAATGTGTTGTAGTGGGTAGGAGAATGGGTAGGACCTCTATGATTATCTCCCCTGGTAGCGTTAGTGCGAGGAGGGTCCTTGCACTAGTCAAGCCGAACATGGGTAGGACCTCTGTGTTGGGTTCCAATAAAGTGAGGATGACCTTCACTCCTCTGATTTTTGGGGTGAGGAGGACCTTCACCAGATGCTTTAAGGACATGGGGAAGGAACCCACGCTAGATATTGACCAGATGTGTAACATCTCCATGTCGGTGGCCTGTGGCAGGAGGAATGACTCCATACCTGATGTCATGAACACGAAAGAGGCTTTCATACTGAGTGTCACTACCGTGGGGAGGACCCTCATTCAGATTGAAGGTGCCTTGGGGAAGACCTCCACACCGAGATTGGAAGTGGGGAGGACCCACGTTCTCAATGGTGTCAGTATGGGGAGGACCTCTGTATTGGGTGTCATTGCCGCAGGTTGGTCCACGACAGGCGCTCCCTATGCCGGAAACTAGGAGAGTCGACCCAGCCTGCCCGTGGGGTAGTTGGGGCCTCATCTGAGTCAGGCATCTACATGACTCTTCTTGGAATAGATAAGGAAGTGATTGTATACGTTGGTGGTGGTAAAATACATATTAGTTATTGACGTTGACTCCCCTTGGAGAGCATCCTCCTCGGCCTGCTCCTGACGCTGGTGTTAGGTCAACCGGACTAGGGCTGGTGGTTTAGGAACATAACTTACCTATTCCTCAGCTCATGGGGCCAGGTGGTGGCACTGGCGCAGCCTAGTGGGGGCCCTCCTTGGGAGCCCCTGGAATGGGATCCCTGCTGGGCTGGCTAGGACATCCCTTACCTCATTAGCATAGGGGAGGGAGTCATCGAAGTGTTTTGGGGAGATGCTCCCGAAACAGTTGTATGCCTGAGTGGAGAGTAGTGTCTCCCTGCGCAGCCCTTGGGGCCGGCGATGGAAATGAGGAGTAGATTCCTCTAGGTCCTATCGGGCCATGTCCTTGGTTGGGATGATCCCCTCTTTCTTGTATCATCAGATGAGGTCATTTATCACCCTTTGCTGAACAAACTCAGATGGGGAGATGGGGCGTAGGCACCCAACAACTATGGACGCGGAGGCTGCCATGGGAGAAATGAATCCACGCGGGATTTCTGAAGTGAAGTTTCCCCTTCCCCTACATCGGTAGGTGGGAAGTGATCGGTTTCTGGATACAGAAGCTTGGGTCCTAGAAGGTAGAGAGATTAAACCATTAGTGCTACAAGAAAGAAATCGACGTCCAATTCCCCAATGCCATTCCATCTTCCATGGTTAGTAAGAAGGATCCACGTTGACAACATCACAGGCCGGGATGTCCAATGTTCAACTATACAAACTTCTGGTGAGTTTCATGCTAGGCCCACTATTTTCTTGGTGGGACCCAACACCAGATACATGGATCCAATGACACACTAGTCCACTGGTTTCTCGAATGTTACTAATCTGAACATTGAGAAGAAGAAATTCACATCAGGTTCACCATTTCAATTTCTGACACTTTTTCTGGGGCGCGCGTCTGTCTTTGGAAGAGGATGCGCTGACCGTTTCCCTACATTCTCACTTTACAAATGCGGGAAACATCCATTGCTTATTCAGGGAAGTTTTCTCCATGATCAAAATGGGATGAGAGGATGTTGGTTCCTCATTCCATGGATTCCTCCTTGGAGCTCATTACCTAGTCCAGGTCTCCCTTATATATTAAAATATTGTTCATGAAACTATTCCCAGTGCCATGTATTCATGGATTCCGGTTAATTAAACAGCTTCTGTCAAGAAATTCCAAGGGGTCCGGTCAGGGTAGCAACCTTCGGTCGGTGGAGTATTCACGTTGGACATCACTGGCGTGTCTGGATGCTGGAACACTAGTGCGTCTGGGTTTCTTCCCCTTATGATAGGGTTTCTTGAGGGTGTGGAAGCCTGAGGAATCACACATAGAATTCGGGGAATTATATGCCTTAGGCATGTCTCTGAGGTTTTCCTCAGCTTCCCATGTTTTACACAGGGTATGCCGCAGGTTTAACATCTAGTAGAGAGGGATCCGACAGATTAAAACACTGGCAGGAGTGGATCAGATGGGTACAACCCTTGGAGGGAACATTGATACTGGGGCTAATGCATGGCTGGTTATTCGAGTGCTACTAAGAGTAGTAAAGAGGTGAATTGGCATGATCTCACCGGGATGTGGTAGCCCGGGTAAGAATCAGGATGAATGATGGACAGTCGACTGAAGTGGTGGGGGAATAAGATGGAATCATTGTGAAGGTAATGGTAGTGTTGGTCTTGAGCCTCAAAGAAACTTCCTACGTATCCCCATGGAAAATAATCAAAGTCTACGTATTTTGGTGAGTCTATGGGACACCTGAGGAGGCAATCCGTGAGAATGAACACATGGTTGGGACCTGGAGGAAGTAGAACCTCCGGGTTGGGATATAAACTTCACGAAACACATAGTCTTGAGGGAGAGACCATGAAGAGACATGAGTTATGGGATTGAGCCTCAAGGAGGCTTCCAACATAACTTTCCTTGGAAAGGATCAAAGTACATGTAGTTCAGGATGGAGGCATAGGATCGTGGTGTACGCAGAGGACAACAATATGATGACATGAAAGGGTTTATGTGTTGTTAGCAACCCGGGTTAGTCTGACACACGAGGGGCGGACCAGAGATGTGGATCCCAACAGAGGTACACCAATGTTTACTAGTGTTTGGGGTTGAAAATCAAGGATGCATCCTACGTACCATGTCTAGGAGACACAGATCAAACCCATATAGTTCATCTTACGATGTCTTACCGTCATGTGGGGGTGAAAATGACTTACCACTGGATATGATATGATAGATTACCATCGATTGAGAGACACAATAGCTTACCATCATTAGGGGGACAATTTAGTGTCATGGTGACCAAAAGGGGCATATAGTTTAACATCATGCAGGACAGAGGTGAACCGACATGAAGGGGGTTAGAACAACTGGGTGTTGGGCTTAAAAATCAGAGAGGTTTCCAACATACCTTGATTTGGCAAGGATCAAAGTCCACATAGTTTGGAGGTATTGGTGAACCGATGTGAAGGGATCAGGACCAATAGGTGTTGGTATTGAACCTCTGAGAGGCTTCCAACGTACCTTTCCTTGGGAAGGATCAAAGTCCACATAGTTCTAGGATGGTTGGGGATTACAAGCTAAGACATACCAGAGAGGATGTCATGGTCGATTATTACTTTAAGCCCACGTGAGTCATGCTCAGTGTGAGAAACATGAGGCAGAAAAAACCTGACGATCATGTCATGAAATGTGCATCCGTGGGAAGTGAAGTGGGGCTTACACGTGGTCAGTGGACCAAAAAGGGAATAGGGGCTTATGTGTGGTTCGCATCCCAGGGAGATAGAGATTGAGACTTACTCTAGGATGGAGGCCCGGTGGTGGCAAATCCCGACGGGAGAGGGATAGGACAACGAAGGCCCCGATGCCCATATCTCCTCTAGTATTTGGTACAAAATAGAGGAGGGGGATCAAGGATACTGTCTCCCTTAAGAAATACTAGGTTCTTACACCAAGGTGGATGCCCTTCCCCGCAGACAGGCGCCACTCTAACAGAGAGGATCTCATTCCATGTGAGGAAGAGCTCACTCCCGTGGAGACGAGTGGGCATAGAGAATGTCTGGGATGGGGTGCCCCAAGTATGATGCATGGGGCGAGGTCACAGTTTAATTTCATGTGCTAAGGATGATTGTGCTTGCTAGTTTAATGTCCTGTAACTTGGATGAGGCGGGTTCGCTCCGTACCCCTAGGGCTTACATAACTGATACCCGCCCACCCTTGGGGAAGAGAAGGAATCAACAATGCCATGGTGAGGGGGTGTCGTGGAGTGATCCATTTAGGGGCCCACATTAGTGTGGCTATTTGAAGAAGAAATAGCCATTATCATGCCTAGGTTCCATTAAGGAGTGATAATGGTGAATGGGGTTTATGAAAAGATGCTTCCCGAGTTCCACTATGGAGCGTAAATGGTGGACGAGGCTTATGCAGGGAAGCTGCCCGGGTGACGCTATGGAGTGTTAATGGTGAATGGGGATTACATAAGGAAGATACCCATGATTTCTTGCTCATATATGGCCATGAGGGCATCCCAACTCACTGGTGGGTTGAGGCATATAATTGGGCCTTACACCTATGCACAAGTGCATAAGTGGGATAATGCCAAGGGTGTTGGAATCAGTCTGAACAAAGGGAGATTAAAAGTGTGAATCACATGCCCAAAATTCGAAACACGGTGAGGGTGTAATGACAATGGAGGATAACCATTGACCGTGTTCAAAATACAACATCCATATCGCATTATCCTGAAATGGGGACAAACAAATGAGGGTCGATTGTTGATCATGTTCGAAACACATGACCTAACTCGAAGTTTTGTCCAAAGTATTCCCGGGTGTTGGCCCAGAATGTTAGGTGAGATGAGGCGGCATGGGATTGTTTCGTTAGGGGGTACCTTCTAACATGAAAGAGGATGAAGATACGAATATTGGACACATGAAGCATGAGGCGGAGTGATGGAATGCTCAAACGGTTTCCAATGATCTTGAAATTATAACACTGTAATATTGACGTGAGGTATCTTATTCTTATCGAATTTCCCATCTCTTTTTTGGAATAAGAGGAATCCAATTATTGAATGATAGGGTGTACTACAGTTTATAGTCATGTAGAGAGGACTATTGGCATCTTATGCTTGGCGCATAAGTCATCTATTATTTGGGGTAAGAGGCACCCTATATTTATCATATAGGGTATACTATAGTTTATGGTCATATAGATTGAACTATTGGGAATAAGGTGCCTAGAAATGGTTGGTGTTGGGACTTATGCAAGGGAGGCCCTTTCTGGTTCAACCTGGTATAGGAGTCAGGTGATGGGGTTTGGATGAGTTGCTTGAGGAATGGTTCGACTCAAGGTACTCGGAAATTGATAAGGAGAATATAAACTCATGAGATGGGAAATGAACTAAGAGGAATATGTCAACTCAAGGTGTTTCATGGTGTGTAGAGGAGTATCTCAAATCATGTTATTCTATAGGTAGAAGGTGGGTGCGCATAAGGGTGCAATGGAAAATGTCGATGTCCTGACCCGAAAAGTTCACGGTGAGACTCTCCATTATTCAAGGGGGTTAGTGAAGGAAACAAAGGGACTAGCCTGGAGGGCTGGGACTGTAGCCCGAAACTGACCCTAATCAGGGGGGTAGGGGTTATTCCCCCCATAGTATGGACCATCGGGCACATGACTAGATACTGTTGCGCCTAAGATGGGCCACACACAGGATGGGCTACACACAAGATTAGACTGTGCGACATAGGTGCACAAAGGATTGGGCACCGTGGCACTGTTGCGTGCAAGATTAATGTTTTGTGTGCAATATTGGGAGTTTTGTTGCTTAGTATTTGAATCTTGTGCTCACATGAATTAGGCAGAAAATATTTCAGAAGAGGATCAAACCACTGTGGGCTCATGCGAAAGCGGACCCATATGGACCTAATGTTAGTATATCTGGTAAGCATCACTATAAAACTATTACATTCTCTCCTAGGTTTTACAATAATTTGATTATCTTCATTATAATTGACTATTACCTATTTTTAGCGGTTCCATACTTCATTCATGTGAGTATACCCATTCCTCCTAATAGTAATAGATCCAACGTTGAAATACTGAAATAAAAATATTAAATTGATATATATTATCATGAAAATAAATTATTGTTAAAAAAATTAATAGGGTTATATATATATACCTAAGTTATTCTTATCAGTAGGGTTTTATGGGTCTATAGGATATGAAGGATCAGTAACCTGTGCAGTTCCAGTGGGATCTAATTCATTCTTACAATGATCAATATGCTCCAGTTGATTCGAATACATCGAAGGAAAAATTAAAGGAGTAAAAAGATAAAATATTTGGATAGATTATAGAAATAATAAATTAAGGTAGCATATATGTCTTTGGAAAAATATAATAGCAATAAGGAGTGAGATCCATCATCATATAAGAAAATTTTATATAAAAATCATGACCAGATAGAAATGGTGGTGACAATATAAATGGTTAGAATATCCTCAGTGCCTCAAGGGAATTATGGGATGAGAAACTATGCTAGATAGTATATACGGTGAAGGGTATAAGCTTGATTGGGTTTTAAGAGTGTGTGAGTACCTCTAATACCACCCTTTTAATTATCAGGTTGGACACCACTGTTACATTTCAATATAAGGAATTATTGTATCTTGAAGTTTGGTTCCTGATTAAAATTTAAAAATGATTAATAACTTAATATTATATGTTATGCAATTGATATATATATTTGAAATTCTATACTCACAATGAGAACCAATGGATGAAGGCCCATCTCTCTCATGCATTGATCATTTTTAGAAAATCTGTTCCCATATATCTCTTCAATGTTTTTTATTTCCTATATTGAAAAAATATAATTTTAATTTAAAATTCATTACTAATGGGTAAGCTAAAAAATACATAATAGGTGAAATGTAATAATTAAGTCATAACAATTTCCAATCCAAAATGGGATATGCAATGATATAATATAATCATGTCATATTTAGAGAAAAGGGAAACAAACATAAAAGGTAATATAATAACATAAACAAAAGATACTAATAAGTAAGCTAAACATGGGTAAGACATGGATTTATTATTTTATGGTCAATATTCTCCAATTTAGTTTAATTTAGGTCGATTCAATTTGGACTATTTAAGGTTGGTTACTTTATCTTTGAATTATTATTTAGTTTGGTTTGGTTCAACTTGGTTTTGTTTAAGATTGTTTGGTTCAGTTTATATGAGTTTAGGTAAAAATAATACATCCCTTTATAAAATTGATCATCATAATCAAACAATGTCCATGCTCAAGATAAAATCACTAGTTATATCAATCAGAATTCTTGATACACAAACCAGTAACATTCTATATTTATCACTTTCATATAAAAATTATAACACTAAATCAAGACTTATGATCATTTTGATCAATATCTCAATATTTTTAATACATATGAATGTTAAGATGATAAGGAAGAAACTAAAAAACATACATATACCATTTAAAGTATTCCAACATAATTAATAAAGACCAAATAGGTTAAATAATACTCAATCTTTAATAAAATATTATAACTACTTTCCTAAAAAATAGAATTTTTCCTTTTAATCAAAGTTTATTTTCTAAATAAACAAGACATAAGATTTATCTTATTCATTTTAAAACATAAAAAACATATACTGATTTAAGGGTTTAACATGTTAATTAAAAATAGAAAAATTAATAACAGATAATAATATGGAAATACTCAACCAACCATAGAATATTGAATAAATTAAATAGTAAACTATTTTTCTCACATAAATTAACCTAAGAATTATATCACCACTAATATAGTTATTAACCCTAAATTAGGTTCTATTTTTTTAATTATAATTTATTCAAGTATGTTGGAAAATATGGTTTATATATTTCATTACAAGTAGATAAATGATTGGTTCTTAATGATAATATGTCATTTAAGATTCTAATAGATTATTAGAGTAGGTAGTGTGAGTGATTAAACCATCCTAATATATGGTATATTTACTTACTATGTTAATTTATATACTTATTTACATAACTATTTATATTTATTTTATACAAATTTCCATTATATTATTCTTCCCATTTTTATTCATGTACTAAATCGCATTACTTACCAAGTAGAATCACTATATGGAAACATTGAATATATAATAATAATTCTCTTTCTTTAGATCCAAACGACCCCTATATCTTAGTTTAAATCCCTTAGAAAACTTTTATAATCCTCATAGACCTTATAAGGTCCGAAGGAATAGATTTTAAGGTGTATGTTAAGCCTAATCCCCCTTTTAAACTTTATCCATTAACATGCATAAATTGAATTCTTCACCCTTTTAGACACATAAAAAATGAATCCTAATTTGAATTAGTTGCTATTAAGGATTAGAATATCTAAAAAGTACCTTTTAGAACCTATACTGAAAATAATTTCCCTACTTGTTATTTTTTTATCCAACTATATTTGTTAATCATTCCAATTGTTAACTATAAAATTAATCCTTTAGCTTAAGATTTTTTAGATTAACTTTTAAAAGGAAAGGAGATAAACTTACACATGTCACACATTCATAGACTAGATGAATATATTAGAATAAAGATCAACAATCATGAGTTCCATGAGATATATAATTTACATGTAAAAATTCATCAATTTTTTCCAAATAATTAAAAATTAGGATTCAATTTAAATAGGTAGGTTACCAATTCAATCCATGTATAAAAATGGTGTTTTCAATAAAAATTACTTGTTAAGTAGTTTTCCATAGCATTAGTTCTATTTAACTAGTTTTTTACTTATGAAAAAAATGAATTGAAAGAATCTAAATAGAACTGAGTAGGTGAGAATCTTGATCACTTTGTGTATTTTTTATTTATATTTTGATAATCACGTGTCCCAAACCTTACTTTTATTATTCACCATTTATTTTTTCTTCATTTATTTGTTGTATTTGATTATAATTTTTGATTAATTTATGTATTTTTAAAATATGTTTAACTTTTTTTCACTTTGATTCTATATTATAATTTTTTATTTGTTTTATCTTTATATTTCATGTTTATATTGTTTAAAACATGTTCTATAAGTTCCGTGAAGAGTTCTAAATCTAAATATGTCTTTCAGGACATTGGAATTTATTTTATATATGTTTTGGATTATTATTTATATATAATTAAGTGTTTCTGATATACTATATATTTGAAACATATTATTATATGATTATAATTTATTATCAAGGGTTTACCCATGAACTCATTGTTCCCAATTATTCTTAAATTTATTAATTTTTTAGATTAAGTTTGCTACTATATTTTCATCATAAATCGAGGTATAGAATAAAAACTAGCACAATTAATATTGAGTTATATAGATAAGAATATTATTTACATTTTCTTCAACCAAAAATAAGGCTAAAATAAACATTTAGATGTTTTTAAAATTTTCCAAAGTCAATGTAATATTTCCATCATAGTTCTGTATATTTCAGATTTCATTTGATACTATTTTTAATGATATTTTAAGTTATAAAAATTTATATTGAGGAGATCCTTAATGAATTATAAATTTAAGTTATTATTTTTAAATATAATTTATCTGGACAATAATATGATTATGCTATTTATAGGTTTTAATATTAGTGTGTATTTACCGATGTTAAGATGCCACATAATTTCAAAACTTAGTTTTCTATTTCAATTCACTTCAGGTTTTTAACGATATTTATAGTTTTAGTTATCAAAATTTATTGATTCTTATTGCTTTGGAATACTAACTAAAATATATAAAAAAATTAAACTACACTAAAGTCTATTTTTACCAATTATATATTTTAAATTTTACCTAAAATCACTAAAAAATTTGTGTCAAAATTATAGTTTTAAAGATTGATTTTCTTTAATTTAATAATGATAACTGTAGTTACAACTATCAGAATTAATTGACTTATGTTGTACTAGAAATCTAATAAAAATATATAAAAATCATTAAATTACACCTTAATTAGTTTTGATCATTTAGATATTAATAATTTTACCTGAAGTCACTAAAGAAAAATATTTGAAAAAAATGAAAGGTTGAGACCACATACCGTTGCTTCTATATATTACCCACCACTACTTAAGGTTCAAAAATAACTATGAAAATTGAATTATTTGAGTCATAATATATAACATATCGGTCAAGAACAATGGGGAAAAATGATATCAATTTCACCCCCACCATCATCAAAAATATGTTCTGGGATCACTTCAATAATGACACAATATTCAGGTTTTAGAGGATCTTTCACATAAAACAGTTGTTTCTCCATTGATTCTAAATACATGGATCATCGGTATCTAGGTAGGAGTTCATTTCAATAACTGTAAATCTATAAGGCCCTGGCCTTAAACCTTAATTAATATTGAATTAAATGAATAATTCACATTGAGGATCTTTTCAAGTTTAGAGTTTTAGAGAATTAGATCATAAAACTTTCATTACATTCCACATTTAAACAAAGTGGTTACATAAAAGATAGTATTCATTTTTCCCATCAATGGAAACATATTTAAAATAAAACATGGATTCTTTCTTGACACTTCCATGACACTATCATCACATCATGTACCATTCCCTTGACCTGTGAAAAACATTTCAAAAACTTGGGATGAGCATAAATAGCACAGTAAAGGATACACAAAGAAGGAAAAATGTTAGTTTTTCAAAAACAACAAGTAAACCATGAGTACCTTACCAAAGTAATACTTTTCACCTTTATGAAGTAGTAAAAACTCTTCACTGAATAAAAGATCATTACTTACCCTTTTGTAACCAAAAGATTACCATAAAACCCATATAAAGAACACATAACATATAAAGGTAACTTGGGACATAAACATACTTAAATGGAATAACCATACGGTCTACTTCCACACATACTTAATGGAATAGCCATACGACCGACTTCCATACCCAATGCATTGGAGGTTATAACGTAACCACCCGTCCTGGTATTCATGGAACCACCCGTCATATGGTTTATCACGTAACCACCCGTAAAATGTCCAAGTACCATCATTACATAGAAAATATCGAAAATATAAACATTTCAATAACAACATTTCTTTTGCAATCACAATAAGTAATTCCAAGATATTGAATTAATCAATCCATTTTCAAAAACAATTTAAAAGATATTTTTGAATCAAAGTGTCCCATACCACTTTGAAGCTTTTAATGGAATTAAAATTTTAAAACATTAATGTCCATATAAATAAATACTGAAAACCAATTTGAAAACATGGAAATTAAAGATAAATATTTAGAATAATAAATCTTTAAAACATTTAAAACGATATTTTTGTTAAAGAGTTTTTAACAAAATGAGAGACTCTTGAATACAAATAATTGTCGAATAACATTTAATCCAAAATTTATAATATCATGAGAATAAAGGGATTCATGATATAATATGTCAAAGGACAGTATACACACCATATAAGAGTGATTTGGTGCATAACAACAATGAAGTCTCAATGGAAATGTAAATTGAGACGAGATCCATTATAAAGATGGTATCCTTAAATTAAGGATAAATCTATCACATAATTATGTGTGAGAAATATAAATACACCCAATATAAGTGGATATTAAGTTTGAAACAATCAGAGGTCATTCACACATATTCATAGGATGACATGTTCAATAAGTACAAGTTGAACCCAAAGAAATCGAAATTGGGTTAAGACGTTCCCTTGTAAAAATTCGACAGCCTAACGACGTCACTTAAAAATTTATAAAATTAGTCGATGAGAGAGTGAATGGTATCTCATCACATGGACATAAACTTTAAATCAATAAGGATATAGAAGAACATATCCCAACATAATAAGATGTAAATTAAAAGACATAACAAAAGAAGTCTTTTAAAATGAGGAGGGTGAAAGGTCCCCGTACCGAGTTGGGTAACTTTCGAAACGTACACCCCATGGAAGAAGGGTCATACAATGAAGATGTAAATACCCATAAATGAAATTATACTACAAAAAGTGTATAATAATGGGCAGTACATACACCACTCAAAGGAAATAGTGGCAAAGATAGCATAAATGTCACGGGAATAAAAGTGAGATGAAAAATCCCTTATGAAAACTCGGAAGCCTAACAGCGCCACTTAAAACTTCCAAAAATGGATTTATGAGATCAAATAGGGTCTCTAATAATATGAAAATAAAAAGTACAGTATGAGGAATATAAAATAACATCCACAAACATAATAAAGATGAGCTTAAAAGAAATGACATAAAAGAGAGTACTTAAAAAGAAAGAGAGAGGTTGCATCCCTTACCTCAAGTCTGACTTGTCATGTTCGTTTCTTTATATTCCTGAATAATAAAATTTGGTAAATTTATAATTTCTTAAGGAATTATTTTAAAGATTATTATTCAGTTCATATCACATATTATAATGTTATAATAATTGGTTAATAATGTGAGTTCATATCAGACGTTTTTGTCGATGTTTGGTACATGAGTAAAAATTGAACTTGTTGGAAAAGAATTTTCCATGTAGTTATAGGCACATCATATCCAGAATAGTATTGATGTTTTAAATATCATATATATCCAGTATATAATCATTTTATACTATTCCATAGCATTTGGAGATAAAAAATTAAAAGCACCATTCATGGAGACGGTAGGCCGTACGTACGCATGAACGCTACTTTCATTTTTTTGTCATATTAATGGAATTAAAAAAAATGAGATATATATATATTATAATTCCAGAATGATATCCTTAATTTAGATGTAATATATTACATATATATCCATTATATATATGTACTTATAATAGTACATAACATTTGGAGATAAGAAATGAAATGTACCGTTCATGGAGACGGTAAGCCGTACATACGCATGAACGCTACTTTCATTTCTTTTTTTTGTATTAAATGGAATGAAATAATAATGATATAAAGGTATATTATAATTTCAGTAGGATATCATATGTAATACCATTAATTACATCCTTTATACGTCCCACATATGGCATTAACGAATCAAATCACTTTGAGGGGGCGGTAGTTCGCACTTCCTAAAATGAAGATATCGCGTTTACCTATAATGGAAAACATAAAGTTATGCCATAAATGAAAAATACATAAGATTAAGGAAAACATAAAAATATTATATATCATATATAAATATAGTGACATCTTAATGGCCACCTTTGAAGGTGTTAAAATAATATTGAACAATCATCGTTTCGTGAGGCAGTAATTCGCCATCCACAGAAACAGTATGTTCTTTAACCATTAGACGGAGGTGTGTGAAAGTGTAGCTTGAATAATTCTTATAACAACATAATAGTATATTTAAGATACTGGTTTTGTTACAAAAAAAAAGTAATCAAAAGAGTTTAGGGGTTTGGAGAAGAAAAATAAAACAAAAGAACACAAGGGAAGACATTACCTTCAAATCGGGTAACTCTCTTTGATTTGAGCTCAAAGGCTTCCTTGTAAAGGATTCTGCCCAAAGTGAGGCTTCAATGATGAATAGAGAGATGTGGAGAGATGAAATGGGCAGGGGTTGGCCGAGCCAAAGGCTTGAGAGGTGTGTGTAAGGTGGTAGAGGTGGGGGCCTTTTATAAGAGGAGAGGAGGGGCACTCTTGGAAAGTTATAAAATATTACTTTATTATAAAATGGTTTTCAGATTTAAAAGGTCCCAAAAGGATATATTTCGAGGATAAGGTGATAAGGTTTTGAAATTCATCCATCCAATAGGTTTTTGACAAGTGTAATACTTATATTTTACATTATCATTTCTTTTTATTTAAATCGTTAAATAATGAGGTAATCGCTGCATCATCATGGTGTAATAAATAATTTAATTTATTTAGTATCTAAAAATTATAAAAAAAATATCACGATGTAGGAAATATTTTTATATTTCTAATGAATATTTATAGTAAAAAATATGACTTGTATAACCCCATATAGAAATTGTTTTAGTAAAACAACACATGTTTGTGACATTTTAATTTTAACTTTAAATAAAAAGGTATTAATGTCATTTTCCAAGAAAAGTGGATCCATGGGGTCCCCAAGTTGACCCATGGATTGTCTTGGTCAGACATGAATAATCAAATGAGGGTAGGACATGTGTCTAGGTCATTTCATATTATTAAAACATTATTTTTACCTTAAACTACACTAATTACCTCTAATCACGATTAAAACTTAAAAGTTACTATTCACCAAAAAAATTATTTTAATCCTATTGAACCAAATTTTACTTCTTAATGACAACCATGTATGTCGGATTTTTAAAATTCAAAACACAGAGGTGGTAAAATTTCATTTAAATGAAAAATCAGTTTCTTTAACTACCACTTAGTGGTTTCACTATTCATCAAAATTGAAGTTTTTCAGAAAAATACCAAAAATTCACCCTAATCTATATTTGATATTACGAATTAAAAAATGATGTCTATTTTACAAAATTCAAAACATATAAGTTACATTAATTAATTTAATAATTAATTCCCGCTGTCAGAGCAAATAGCGTGTTTTTATGAAACAATAAGTATCAAAAGATTGACACTAGTTTAAGTCCAATTTCAAGATGAAATTAATTTCAATGGACACTATTGGATTAAATGGTAAAAATATATTATAATTTCACTTTAAAACCAATTCAAAAGATAATCTAATCATATAAATAAATTATATTAAAAAGAGGTTTTGAATTAAAATACAACATTTTTCACTATTCATTAAAAATGAACTTTATCGGAAAAATACCAAAAATTTACACAAAGTAAATTTTAATGTCCCGATTCTAAAGAAGAATTTTATTTTGTCAAATATAACACATAAAATTGTCAAAAAGTGGATTTAAAAGAGGTTCTTCATCAAAAGGCGGTTACTCGACCTTTTAAAGAATATTAGAATGCTTACGCTTAAAATTGGATTCATTCGCATTTTTAATCCTCTAACATTTATTGTAAAAAAGTAAAAATATTTGACAAACATATATAATCATTTTTTAGTTAGTTCTGTTCATTCCCGCCATTACAACGGCTAGGCATTAACTACAATTTAAAATAATATTATTTTATTATTAGAGTGCAACGTAAGATTTCAAAGGAACTCATTGTCGCGTATTGGGTACGCCATCGAACATAGCGTTCCCTTTAAAGTAATATTAATATTTTATTCACAAATATGGATAAATATAAAAATGTCATATTATTTATTTACCTGGGGTGTTACAAAATCTAAAGTCATCAATAAATGTTCCTTGTCAATCCATAGAATCAAAACTCTTACATTTAATTATAGCAACTCAAACATGGGAGTAATAATCCAATATAAGTACTTTCTAAATAACTTCATAATAAGAAATTTTTTTATATCAAGGTAGAATATCTAATGCACTAGAATAATAGTCTGTCATTGTAGTTAAAATAACTCCATTATGTCTTGTTCTCATGTTCAATTCTTTAATATTTATAGTAAATTTTTATCCATTGAACACTAGTTATTTTCGTTCGTGAACCAAATTATTGGGACCAAAATACGATGTTCTTATTTCTTAAGGGGAAACATCAACCGATAAACTCAAAACCCAAAATATATATGAATATTAAAACTAGGAAACTTTTTATTATGAAAAGTATCTATCCTTCTCAATGGAAATGAATAATAAATTTTACATATAAATTGTTTTTTTCCCTACAAAAAAAGATAGTAAAAGTTTAAGATATATGTGAAATTACATAGTATGGTATAATATATTCATGTTAAAATTACTTACTTGATGAAATAATATAAAAAAATAATAGTTAAAAAATACAATGTGATGTGATATCTCTCAATTATTCAAGTTTCAATGTATCTAATATATATGATATAGGAATTCTCCCTATTTTGGGAAGTGATGGAAAAGTGGGATCAATTTTCCAATAACAATCATCTTTATTACTCATTGGATGGTTACATGTTGTGGTAACATTAACCAAATACATTGAACAAAAATACATACATTCTTGATCCAAATAACCTTTAATAATGGAACCTTTGGTATTATTCCCTTTATAAACATAAATCTTCATTATGTATATAATTAATTCTGTTGGATACAAACAATGAAAATAAATACCCCAAGAAGTATTTTAGTTTGAAAATGGATAGCTAGATACAATATGAAAGTAAAAAAACATAGATGATAAATTTTCTCTACCTCACACATAATTAATGGAGAATATTCATGAATTTTTTTCATGAAATACTTAGAAAATATTTTAACACAAATATATCTATAAAAATGCATAATTGAGTCACCATCACCTTTAAATTATTGGAAAATAAATGATATATTTTTATTGGAATAAATTCATGAAGAAGGATAAGATAGTCACGAGTTTTCAATGATTTTAGTTTTAACTCTCTTTTATTGACCCACTTTGATATATTTATTGAAATAAACATTAGAAAATTCTCTCACTGATGGCCCCGTTCTCCCCTGGTGCGCTCCCTCGAGCACAATCTTCTTCCCCATAGGGTTTCCTCATGATGACGCAACTTCTTCCGACCCATCTATTTCCCCATTTGTCTCAAATTTCTTCCCCCTCGGGTTCATTCGCGTGGCTTTTTCCTGCCCGTCTCTTTCTCTGTTTCCTTTTCTCTGTCCTACAGTATGTCCTCTCCTTGAATTTGGGTTTTCATTCCATTGTGGTTCTTTCATCTTTCATGGTGTTGCTATCAAAGGAGTTCGCTATAGAAGCCTCAGGCCACTACTACCTGCTCTGATCTCGTATTCCACCACGCCTCTCCAGGTCAGATATGGAGCAATGGTTCATCTTGGTTTTGGGATTTTTGGTTCGGCGGTCGACGGTTTTCAGGAGCGCTCC
Organism: Viscum album; assembly: GCA_963277665.1. Classification (NCBI taxonomy): domain Eukaryota; kingdom Viridiplantae; phylum Streptophyta; class Magnoliopsida; order Santalales; family Viscaceae; genus Viscum; species Viscum album. The sequence continues at coordinate 1,282,835,304 of OY728151.1, forward strand.
TTTTCTAGCTTGTTCTCTTATTTGGATCTGGTTTCAGTCTCACTAGGATGTTGTCATTCGGAGCTCTCAGCTGTTCAAATATCTGCCCTGACTTCAAGTACCTCGACTCCTCTCCTGGTCGGATCTAGAGTGGTGGCTTCTTAGAGGTTTTGGTATGTGAGTTTTGATGGCCGACGGTGCCCCTCGTGCGACCTGCTCAGTGTTTCTTCTTCCATGATATTTAGGTTTCCACATCGTCACTGGTTTGTTTCGGTTTCTTTTGGATTTTTTTCCTCATTAATATGTGAAGGTTTGGTGCTTCTTCTACTATGGTCGATTTCCTTGATGTTTGTTCGGTGATGAACCCATTTTTATGGAGTGGTTTTTGTTAATGTTTGGTTTTTCCCGTCGACGAAACCGTGTTGAGCATTCTGATATGGTGAGCTTGTTCTGTACTGGTGTTTGGGTGTTTTGGGGGACGATGATCGACTGTCTCCGGCGTTCTGGTGTAGCATTTGGACAGTGTAGAATATGGACGGTGTTCTGGTTTTAGACGGTGGTGATGCTCTCCGGCGACGGGTGTAGTGTTAGCGACGACGCTGTTGATAAGATGGAATGACGATGGTGGGATCGACGTTTGGCAAGGATGGAGACGACGTGATGATGCCTACTGTGTTGTGTTGATGACGGCATCAATGAGTTTTCCGGTGGTGCGCGATTTGTGGGATTTGGTTCCTGCAGCGGTGCCATTACACTTTTGAATTTTGAATTCGGACCTGGATTTTGAATTCTGACTTTGTGTAACGTGATTCCCACTTTCTCCTAAAAGTGGGTTTTATGAAAAAAAAAATGATTTGGCCATTAGAAACCTTGATAGTATCAAGTACTTCCAAAAATTGAGTTTTATCTAAAGTTGTCATCATATAAGGAGAATAGGGAACATTGAATTTATTTTGACTGATACACTTAGGATATAGTTTCAGTAAATACTTCAATATACCCAGCCACACTAAGATTTAAAATCATCTTTTTTCACATGCTTTAAATTTATAAGCATTGAAAGAAACATTTAACACATATTTTTCTCAACGTGAATTACATCTAGACAACGATGTAACAAATTGGTTTATCACTAAGGAAAATAAAATAGAATAAATTTTTTCCTACAATTATAATTAGATTTAGTGGAAATATTCTTCATATTTCTAGATTTAATATATAATTCCCTAAATTAAAAACTATCATATTTTAAGTTATCAAGTACATCAATTCCAAACATACACTTAGGTGGATTTTGGATCAAAATGGTATTGTTAAACTTTTGATATTTTTCTATGTGGATGATCCATTGGTAATAATCAATTATGTCCCATGAAAATAAAAATACAATGATATTTAAGACTTTTGGATAATGTTTTCTTCATAAAAATATTGTAGGATAGTTTACCTGCAATGCCCCGTTACCTTTCAATCAACCTTATCCTCTCATCTATAGCTCTTACATTAGGCATTTTTGGGTGACTACTTTCCCTCGAGATCTCTTGATTCATAGATTGATCAGTAGGGATAGGTTCTTCATCTCTTCGGGTAATCCTTCCTCTCAGTTCCTCTCTCTCATTTGCCTTTATGGCACCATTTATCATAGGGATTGATAATTGGATCATGTTTTCTATCACCCCTTTTTAGTTTATTGTCATTCCTTTTTTTGAAGGTAGATATTGTGGTTTCCAATCCCCTTTGTAAAAGGCGGTTAGGTTTTCTTTGTCCTTAAGGTAGGTGTATCTGTTCAAGTGTTCTAATTTCTTGAATTAAATGTTGTTATTATTAGTTTATTGAGATTCAAAATGAAATTTTATATGTTGAAATTGAAAAGGGCACAAGTTCATGTTTTAAATGGGTTTTTTTCATTGAAAATATAATTTTACTTGATTTAGAAAGGAATGGATTTTCAAACCCTAAATAAGATTGTCTCAGATTTGAAATGATTTTATAAAAAATGTGATCATATTTTTTAAAATGGAAATTGAAAAAAATTGCACAATGAGAACCTTGGGTGAATCAATTAAAAGGCACATGTAGTGTGTGACACCACTAGGAGGAAACCTCTTGTATATCGATGAATTGTGGTAGGAACTAATATTAGTTGGATCCAACCACATGCCTTTTTAGGCTTGTGAGTGTGTATTATATATTTCTCCATAGGCTAGTGCCTGTATGGAAGGTGCATTGTTGTTTCTGGGTTTTATTCCATGATAGTTTATTTAATTGATGCTGGATCACTTGTATATTTATATTTTGGTATGTTTACCTTCTTTGTTTCACAACTGGTAGGTTTCTGGTTTTGAAAAACATGATATGAAATTTATGGAAAACCCAAGAAATGTTTGAGAAATGATTTCAAATTGTTTTATTATAAAAATTATTGTAAAAATGTTTTGTTTTAAAGCTAGAAATTGTGAATTTTTTATATTAGAACTTGTGTAGATCCTTTGGTGGTTTCATACTAAGCTCTGTTGTGCACACCCTAATTCTATCTTTGGGAAACTATAGACCTTGTTTTGTAGGGAATAAGTAAAGGGAATGGAATTCTATAGCATGTTGTCTTCTATTTATCTTTTTGTTTTTGGTTTTGGGTTTATTTGTGGAGGTGATGGTTGTTAACATGGAGACTTTTTGGTCTTGAATTTTTGTACTTCCTGGTTCATCCTATTTGGTTTAGTTGTATCTTCCTATTGTTTTCTCTTTGTAATCTGATTTTTGTCTTGATTTTATTATATTCAGGACCTGTTTTTTATCTTCATTTTATCTCACCCCATGATGGGATATGTTAGGTTATTGGTACGGTTGACCTTTGTTGGTATGTTACAATTTGGTATCAGAGGGGTTTACTTAGCCTGAAGTGTGTTAGAAATTCTTGAGTTGTTTTAGTGACTTGGGTAAATAGGAGTAGGATCGTCCGAATTAAAATATTAGGTGTAGAAAAGGGGTATATCCAGCTCATTCATGTGACTAAATTTGAGTTACCATGGGTGTTCAGAAAAATATTTACTAAGTTAAAGATTTGGTATATGGGTTAATTTAAATGAATTGTATAGGAAATTTATTTAAATCAACCTATCTAATAATTTATGGGCTCAGTGTGTGAAAGATCATTTGAATAAACTAAGTGGGGAGTTGATTTAGATTGACCTATTCCTTTCTAAAGGTTTTACCCTTTTCTGAAATAATTCATAATTACTTTAGATTATTATTATTTTAAAAAATAGTTTTGGATTATAAAAGTTGGTTTAGTGGTTTTGGAATGTTCTCATGAGGGATTGGTTACTATCTTGATTTTAACATGAAATGACTTCTAGAATAAACCTTACAAACACGATAGGGGAATCCATGAGGTGGGTTCCACAAGGGGATCCTCCAGTAGAACCTTCTTTGCTGGAAGCATTTATTCATTCCATTTAGACTATCGGTTCAATGAACACTGTGAACCCGAATTGAGTAGTGGATCATGGATCGAAATTTACCAAGAAGAATCCACCTATATTCCAAGGTGAAAAGGGACCAAAAGAATCAGAGGAGTGGCTTGAAAAAATTGAGAGGATCTTCACCTTTTTGAAGACTTCTGAATATTCTTATGTGGGGTTTTCTATGTATATGGATGAGGGTCGAGGAAGAAGTTGGCGGGACTCTATGGTTCTATCTAAGTTTTATGAAGGAATTACCTAAGATTATTTAAATAAAATATTCAACCATAATTTTTATCCTGATACCTTACATGAAAAAAATAACCAAGAGTTTGTAACTTTGGATAAAGGGGAGTGCACCACTCTAGAGTACCCCACCCATTTTGTTGAGTTGTTGCATCTGGAACTAGAGATTGTAAATAATGATTACCTAAAGTCTCAAAGGTCTGATATGGGGATAAAAACCTATATTTAGTCAATGATAGTTATTTTGTGCCTTCTGAACTTCATGGAGGTAGCGGATAAAGTGTCTTTGGCTGGGGAAGACATCGCTGGAAGGACAATTTTGGGTGGTGCAGAAATTAGCCAGGGTGCTTCTTTTGGTTATAAAAGAAAGTGAAAGAGTGGTTAGTTTTCTACAGGAATAGTTTTAGAGGATTATTTAGGGAACCAATAGGTTATTTACTACTAGTATGGGAGGCATAGTCAGACCAAGATTCATTGCACGGAGACTCCTAGGACTTGTAATCTCACTAAAAAAAACAAGTCTTAGTGGTGGTTTATAACCAACAGTTTTATGAACTGCTGCTAAATAAATCTTATTAAAATAAAATAAAATTTAGCTGCAGTTTAAGTGAACCACAAATATATTTTTTATTTTAACATTTATCAATAGTTTTATTGAAACTGTACCTAATTTTTTTTAAAACCCTAATTCAACCCCCTTCTCCCCTCCCCCATTTTCTACTCAAGTCCACACTACCCCTCACCACCCACCGCCCCCTCTTCGCCCCTCTCTTCCCCTCACCTCCACTTTCTTCCCCTTTCCGCCTCTCCTAGATCCCCCTCAAGCTTTCCCTCCCCACATTTATTCTTAATCTAGTCCTACCCCTACCCCTTGCCGCCCCTCACCGCTCATCGCCCCTCACCACTAGTTTTCCACTCGCCAAGCCCCCCCCCCCCCCCCCCCCGAGCCCCCCTTCTCCCCTCCCCCCTACCCTCATTTTTCATCAAGGAAGCACCACCCCTTCCCCTCACCACTGCTCGCCACACCCTATCCTTCCCTTACCACCCCCACCGCCTCTCCCTAATCCCCCCATTTCTTCTTAAGCCTGCGCCACCCCATTCCCGATTTATCACCACTCACCATTCGTCACCACCCCTCTTCTCCCCTCTCTGGTAGGTTATTCAATATATATGTTTCAATTTAATAACCAGTATTGATTGAATTAGTTTAATTATTATTTTTAAATATTAAATTGTGTTTATTATTGAGGGTTAAATAGTGACAGTAATACGGTGATTTTTATTTGGGTTTAAAGTGATAAATTGTTGTTTTTACTTACAAATGAATTAATCCAATTTTAAAATAATTATTCACATAAGGTTCTTAATGGAATGTAATTTTCTTATGAAATAATTAATTTTGTTACTATAAATGATTTATGGGGTGTTAAAAATATTTATTTTCATGATTTTGATTGTTTTTTACCAAATATTAATATTTTTTTGATTAATATTAATTTCACGAGTATTTTTTAATATCTAGAATTTTTATGGTTTGTATATTAATTTTATTGTTATGAGGTGTTATCAAGAATATATTGGATTAATATCAACGTTAAGAGGTGTTTTAAGATGTTAATAATTATTTAAGGGGATCTATAAACATTTATTTTTTTGATTAATATCAAAAAGTGATTTCAATAATATCAAGAATTATTTTATAGGGTGTTTATTAATTTTATTGAAATAGTGGATGTTTTTTAAATGTTATTTAGTGGAACTATATTTATGATTATAGACATAACATCATAGGGGATCTTCTCAAACTGAAATTTAGTCTTGATATAAACTTTAGTTATAACTCCAATCATTTTAAAACTTTTATTTGGAATTATGTCAAATCAAAACCCTACCCTGGTCAATGATGAAGTTGGGTGATGTTTAATTTTTATTGTATTTATTTGATTAATCATTTGTATCTTTATATCTACATGTACATGGATAATAGTGAAAATCCAATACCTATGGATAAAATTTGGATTAATTTACATAGAAACACACCTTAGTATGCTAAGGGTTTGGAAGAATTTTTAGATTTTTCAATTACAAATTGATCTGTGGATGTTAGAATAAAATGTACATGTCCTGATTGTAAATTCAAGTGATGGTTGAATAAAATCAAAGTATATGTGCTTTGATATTGTAAAAATTTCTTTCTCGATATGTATGTTGGATTTTTCATGGTGAATCAAATGTTATAGAAAGTAAAAACAATGAAAATACTGTCAACAAAACACAAAGAAACCTAGAAGAGGATAATTTAGTTCATAATTTATTAAATGACACTTTTGGTTTTGTAGAATACAATGTAAAAATTTTAACAGATCAACATAACCTTCAATTGATCTTGAGCAGGTTAATCTTGATGAGAAATTCAGTGACAAAAAATTGAGTTTTATGAATTAATTGAAGATAGAAAACAAGAACTATATGAAGGGTGTTCCAAGTATTCAAAGTTGTATTTTATACTTAAGTTTTATCATATCAAGTGTCTGTGTGGAATTACTGACAAAGAAATTTCCATGATTTTAGAGTTACTTCATGATGCATTTAGGGAATCTAAGATCCCTACATCATTCTATGAGATGAATAAATTCATAAAAAAACTTGGACATGATTATACAAAGATACATTCATGTCCTAAGGATTTCAAGTTTTATTGGGGAGAAGAGTCTAATAAATAAGAATGCATAATATGTAAAATAATAATATGGAAGTCAATGATCAAAAATGAGATTATAAATCAATGTAACCCTAGGAAGAAACAACAGAAAAAATCTCTAGCAAAGGTATTGCATTATGTTCATCTAAAAATACGATTTCAAAGATTATTTATGTCATCTAAGACAACATTTGATATGAAGTGGAATGCTCAGGATAGTAATGAAGGCTTGATGATACATCCAAAAGATTCAATATCATGGAATATGTGTGATTCACTATATCTATATTTTTCTTTAGATCCTAGGAATATGTGTTTGGGACTAGCTTATGATGGTTTTAACCCTTTTCATACTTTAAGTACTAATTATATAATTTGGACAATTGTTTTGATCCCCTATAATCTACCTTTATGGATGTGTATAAAGCATACTTTTTTCCATTATTTCAATGATTATTATTGGAAAGAAAAATCTTGGGAATGCCATTGATGTATACCTTTAACCACTAATCAAATAATTGAAAGAATTATGGGATGATGACATAGAAATACATGATGCTTCAATGATACAACTATTCAAAATGAATTCTTCTTTAAAGTGGCAATTAGTGACTTTACTAGAATAGGAAATTTATTTAGTTGGAACAATCATACTAGTTTTTCTTGTCCTATTTGTAATTTTGATTTTGAACCTTAATGATTAGCTTATAGTAAAAAATGGTGTTTTATGTGTCGTCATCGATTTCTTGATGCTTCTCATAAATTTAGGTTTAACAAGACATCATTAAATGTAGATATGGAAAAGTTAAAGTCATCGAAGGTGTTATATGGTTCATAAATCTTGACACAATTAATGAATGTCACTGAATAATTTTTAAAATTTCATCAATTTAAAGAAGGCGGTAAAAGGTATGAGGTAAAATATCCAAATTAGTTGGAACACAATGATGTAATAAAAAGATTATATTTTTTATCATTCATTATTAGGAGTTTAATTTGATATGTCATGATCATTACATAATGAATATTGAGAAGAATGTCTGCGATAATGTAATTTTTACAATTCTTAATGAGCAGGGTAAGTCAAAGGATCACCTTAATGGTCTTAAGTATTCAGAGTCAACGAATATAAAGAATGATTTTTGGGAAAATGAGAATATAAATTATCCTTAATCTATTTTTATAATGAAAAATCATGATAAAGATACATTCCTTTTAACTTTAAAGAATGTAAAAGTGATATATGGATATTCAAGTAACATATCAAGGTGCATTTACTTAAAACATCAAAAGTTACATAGATTGAAAAGTCACGACTCACATATTTTTATGTAGATTTTTTTCCATTAGCATTAAATAATACGTTACATGGAAAAGTCACTATGGTTCTAGTTGAGTTTTTTACCTTTTTTAGAGAGATTTTTGGAAAAACTCTAAATCCAACTGATCTTGATAAACTTTAAGAAAGAATTTTCTTAACACTTTGTCATTTATAGATGTTATTTCCCCCTTCATTATTCACAGTCATGATTAATTTTATTGTTCATTTGTTTGAATAAACTAAACTTGGTGGACTGGTACACTATTAATGGATGTATCCAATTGAGAGGTATGTTGATGTTATTTTTATTTTCATTGGTGAATTTAATTTTATCAAATCATTGAATATTTTTTTAATATGTTTCTTAATTTTTTTCATCAGGTACTTAGGTCATATGAAATCATATGTGGGGAATAAATCTTAGCTAGAAGGATCTATTGCTTAAATTTACATAGATGAATAGTGTTTGACCTTTTGTTTGAGGTATTTATATGGGATTGAGACTAGATTCAATCATTCTATACATTATGATGCCATATACATTAATTATAATTCTGAAAATTATTCATTGGTATTTATAACTATTGGATGACCAATTGGAAAGGGGTCAAATTTTACATTGGATGAACTAGATTTTCTATAAGCATATAGATATGTGTTAATCAGTTATGGTATTGTTGATCCATTTATTAAATAATTTCAACTGAAAAAAAGGTGACTAATAGGTCGATCTTGAAATGATATAGAATTAACAAAATCTGTTAATAAAGAGATTGGAGAATGGTTTGTCCATTGTGTAAGTATATACTCATATTCATATTATTAACATGTAGTGATTTTATCTATGTTAAAAATAACACCTTATATATTTTTTTCTAGATAATTAACATTGAAAATCGAGATAAATTATAGAATTATTTTAAGTTTTTGGCTTGAGGTCCTCTAAGTTTGTCTAAGACATTTGATACCTACAATATTTATGGATTCAGGTTTTGTACAATTTATTGTGAAGAATACTTGAAAACTCAAAATAGTGATGTATTTATATTTGCAGATGTGGAATAATATGGGAAGCTGAATGGTATAATTGAATTAAACTATCATGGTTAGTTTTTAGTTATCTTATTCAAATGAAATTGGATCAATATTGATAGGTGTATAATGAAAGATTCTATAAATTTTACTTTTGTCAACTTCTCTCGCTTGATGGATATCGGCAAGCATGCAGAGCATGATCCATTTATCTTGGATTCACAAGAGAAGATGGTTTATTAAGTGGATAATGAAATACATAAAGTTTTGAGTGTTTTTGTACACTTAAAGTAGATAGACTTATTTGATATGGGCGATGAAGACCAATTGGTGCTTTGTGATATCAAACCTCATCGACCAAAAAACACTGAATTTTTTTACTGAAAATATTGAAACAGTATAACTTTAAAGAGAGGGTGAAAATAAAGGACTCACCACAATGGAGGTTGATAACAATGAGGATAATAAAGATGAATATAATTGAATGCATAAATCGGTAATAAAAATATATTACAATTTTTCATTGATAAGTGTTTCGTACAGATATACATTATTCTATTTTTTTGTAAAAATCTTTTGGTTTTTTATTTTTTATACATTTAATATACCTTAACCATTTGAAATGCAGAAATTTTAAGAAAAGAATAATTTTAGGATCATATCCAATCAACATCTCAAATTAAGACACCACTATCATCATCTTCTGTGGATCCTAGTGACTCCATTGTACCCGAGACTATTAGAGAGCGAGACATTTCCTCATATATTGTTGGTATCCCATTGCATGATTCACCTATGATGATGGATCAGTTGGTCACCCATCCATCAAGGAGATATCGGTGAGTTACCGTTTTTGGTATGTATGTATTTTTTTTTTAAAATTATATATTTTATTAATTATTTAATGAATTTTTCAAAAAGATAAATACAACCATAGAAGGGATACAAATATGAACACAAAAGATGCATGAGACCTGGAGGAATTCATGATTATTATTACATTTGATGAGTTTTGGGTGCCTAACAGTGATGATACTAGAATCTATGGGCAGATTCTTGGACAACTTACTTGAGGGATGATGAGATTTCCCATTAATTATAAATATTAGAGTAATATTCCCATATCTTGAAAAAATAAGGTCTTTCATACTCAAGTAAAGGTAATATTAATTTAATATTCATTGATAACTAATTAAAAATAGATGATTAATTTTTTTAATATACTTATAAAGTGTTATGTTTTTTATTTCTATATCTTATTTCATTTTAGATGTCCCTAATTCCATTTCACTGCCATGGAATTTGAAAATTTTGGTCAAGAAATTGAGAGATTTTAAATGGAGTTATGGCATGATTTTAATGAAACTTCTCAGAGCTCATGATAGATGTATAAGAAAGTGCTTAAAGGTATTTATCATGAGAAATGGAAGCTCTTTTTTGATATCAATAGAGATGAATATCATAATGTAATTCCATATTTTAATGTATCTTAATAACATAAACACAATAATGTTATAATTTTTTATTATTGTTGCTATATTTTGTAGGAATTGTCTAAAAAAATAACGTGAATAATATATGGTATTATATATAGGAATATTCTTATTTTATGTATTTATAATCAAATTATAATTATCATACATGATCTTTTAATGAGTATTAAAAAATTCAAGACACAAGGTTAGAGAATTTAATCTCACTTTTTATATTCGTAAGATACATGCCATGTTCACCACTCTTTTCTATTACGTGGATTATATAATGACCATGAATGTATTATATGATTATTATTATTAAATTTATGGGTATTTATATATCCATTATATTATCTTTCATTCATAGGATTTATGTTTCAAAAGTCACCAAATCAGTAAAGTAATTTCATCTCAATTTTCCTTCATTGAGACAAATGCCATGTTATGCACCTATATTTTTATATAAGGTGTATATATTGTATTTTAAATGTTATATAATGGAAATAATTCCTTTCATGACATTTTAATCTTTATGTAATTTCATTTTCTTACATGGGGAGTATGATTCAAAGTTATCAAGTGGTAAGAGTTTATTGAAACAATCTCATCGCTTTTTGAGATTGTTTATGTTTAGGCTTCATCGATGAAATAATATGATCCATATCTCAAGAAAATTAATTAATTTTATTATCCTCTAGTCATTCATGATATATTAATGCATTTTTACCATATTTTTACTCTTTGGTACATAATATAGTTAATATTTTTTTTAAGAAATCCCAACTTCACCCTCTCTTCGGGTCAGAAATCCATGTTCCTTAAAAACATTATTTTCTAAAAATGGTTTACAAGAATATTATACTATTATACTATAATATTTAAAATAAATTTTTACCATTTTTTTATTTTACCAATTTTTTCAATGGAATATTCTTGTTTTCTTATGAACAAGGAATTTTTTCTATCCTTTTGATCGTGAAAGAGGAATGTTATTTTTACCTCATACAATATGTATGGAATTAACTACCCTCATTTCTGTGAAGATTCATTTTAAATTTTAAAAGGTTAATTTTTAATAAAATGTTTTTTAAATGTAATTTTCCAAGAAATTATTTTCCAATGGTTTTCAAGACTCTTTTATATGTTTTTAAGGAAAATTGTTTTCAAATTTTTTTTAAGCTTCTTTTATAAAGTTTTCAAGGAAAATGGTTTTCAAAAATGTTTTCAAGATTTAATTATATGTTTTTAAGAAGTTTTAAAAGGAAAATGTTTTCAATATATTTTCAAATATTTCTTTATAAATTTTCATGAAAATGGTTTTCAAAATGTTTCATGTTTTAAAAAACATTTTCCAAATAATAAAGGATATTTTCCTCAAGAAATGTTTTCAAAAGATATTTCAAAATTATTTTCCATCTAAGTTGACATCCATTGATCTTACTAATAGATTTATATGAAATTATCTAATAGTTCCATTCATATTATTTCTATGAATGGTTTATGATTTGATATCATGATTTTTATGAAACTCGTTTCTCTTACATGAGTTATATACTTTTGAAACCCACTTATTTTCCTAGGATATGCTTTCATGAAGTGATTGAAAAACATATATCCTTTCAAAGTATATGATTTGATTAAATATTAACGAAACCCATTTAATTTCATGGGTTATTATTTGATGTTTATAAAACCAGTTTATTTTTATGTGTTATGATATGATGGAAGTTTTATTTTATATAACATGTATGAATGATGTTATTATGAGATTTGTGGGACCTATATCTCCCTGCAATGCATTGGGTAACGACAGATGATTCATGAGTATAAATGTTATGAATAGAATTGGTTGCATGTCCATAAGTTTATGAGTGAACCTGATTATATGTTCACAATGTTATGAGTGAAACTTATCACCTATTCAAAATGTTATGCATGGACTTGGTTTCATGTCCATAATTTTATGCATGAACCTGATTACATGTTAACAGTGTTATGTGTGAACTTGATTACATGTTCACAATGTTATGGATTGACCTAGTTTCATGTTCATAAGGTTACGTGTGAACTTTATTACATGTTCACAATGTAATACATGGACCTAGTTTCATTTCCATAAGTTGATGTGGGGGCTTGATTTTATTTCCTTAACTTAATGAGTGAACCTATTTCTGCTTATACATGTTCACAATGTTGTAAAAAAATTTCCAAGCCACAAACTCTATGCCTTATTCCTATGTTATGATTGCACGACTTATGCTCTTAATTATCTTATGATCCATGTCTTATGAAATTCCAATCTTTATTATGATCTCTAATATGCAGGGTATGATCCTCAAATGTTATGCTCTAGTTTCATATCCTTTTGTTCATGTTATTCTTACGCATTTACTTTATTTACCCTTATCGAGCATCTGAGCTCACCCCTTTATTATGTTTCCTTTCCCTAGGTTATGAATAAAGGTTTTAGGTATAAGTTTTAAAGGTGTATATATTTATGGGAGATGTTTAAGATCTTTCACTAGGATAGAATATTTTATTTCCATGTTTTTAAAGACTCAAAAATATTATGGTCATAATGCATGTATTTTTGTAATGTAATAAATATACATCTAAAATGATGTAATATCCATGTATGTTAATCCTGATTCGTTATAAATACACCATCCTCATGGTTGAAAATTTCATAAATATGAAGTAAAAAATGGTGAAAATTTATATTTTACTCTAAAACATACCCATCATGGTCATCACCATCATGATCACCTAAAAGATTATCAAAAGAATCAATATCCCAGAAAACTTCATCACTATAGGCACTTGGTAATTAATTACCTTATCAGCAATATGATCATCACTAACATCTCCCAAGTCATCATACAATGATCACATCATCAATATAAATATATCAATAACCACAAAAAAATCTTGGGAAATTTTCAGAAACCTATCCATCGATGATTTCATGAACTTCTCAATGAATTTTATTTATTTCAAACTCCTAGGCTACCCATTTTTTTGCATCTACTTATTCTACAAGATCCTCTTGTAACTTTTTGTACTATTAGTGGTGTTTATATTTCTTGACTTGGGATAATACCTAATGGGAATAATAAACTTCTTGGGTTGATAGTAGACCCTCCCTTGGTACTCTTTACCTAATATATATCATAAATGATCATTGGGAAAAAATTAGTCTTCTTCTTTCTCTTGAAGAGCCTCTAAATCACTCTATTAACATTATAAAATAGATAAATATCTAGGGAAAAATGTTAAAAATTTAAGGCATATAATAAATATTAAAATCTATTATTGTATCTCAGAATTAACAATAATCCCATATTTCTTCTCACTACTCAAGAAAATTAGATTTTTTATAAGTACACAACCTTAACTGTTCAACACTACTCACTGTAAAAGGAAATTAATTTAACAAAATAATATTAAATAATTTCATTAATGGTAAAAAATTAAATAATCAAAACTACAACTACAATATCATTTTTTCTGTTTTCTAAATACTATACAATGTAAACATTCTTAGTTTTATTAAAAAATCATGCTTTCTCTCATTTTATAGAATGATTTTTCATCCTAAAGTGTGCACATAATTCATAGAACCATTTTTTTCTAAATAATATTAAGAAATAAAATTATCATTTTTAACAATCAAAGTGTTATTATAAATCATAATCATTTTCAATCAAAATAATAAAATTACAATATTATCATAAATTGTTCACTCTTCTAGTAGGAAATCATCTCCTTGTACTGTGTGACTATAAATTCATTGAGGTATAGTATACCTTATAAATCTATGAAAAATATACTATCCTGGCCATTATATAACTCATTCTTATATTATTTACATTGCTCACCCAATTTCATTAGTCACGTAACCCTCACAATTTCACCATAAGAGAAATTATAGAAAATTTTCTACCAAAATATTCATTCATATAAATACAATAATAATATAAAATTTATTGTAATATTTTTTCTTACCCATATCTGAGCCCATGAATTATCCTTGTTTTCATCTCAAATGTGTCTCTAAGAGACTGGTTTCATGGGAAGGATATCAGTATATCTGGTAAGCATCACTATAAAACTATTACATTCTCTCATAGGTTTAACAATCATTTGATTATCTTCATTATACTTGACCATTACCTATTTTTGGTGGTTCCATACTTCATGCATGTGAGTATTCCCATGCTGCTTAATAATAATAGATCCAACATTGAAATAATGAAATAAAAATATTAAATTGATATATGTTATGATGAAAATAAATTATGGATAAAAAATTTAATAGGGTTGTATACATATACCTAAGTTATGCTTATTAGTAATGTTTTATGGGTCTATATGTAACACCCCGAGCTTCTATGATACGCTTCTCATTCAATAATGCAATAGCTTGCATTGTACGCAACTTCGAGTTCTAACACACCGCAATTAATCAAAGTAGCCGTTATGAATAGTAATAACCACTTTTTGAAATTATATAAATTTTATATTTCAAAATGGACTTCATTTTTGTATTCCTAATATTGAAATTAGCCTATGTTAAATTTTTTGTAATTTTCTGAGAACTTCCAAATTTTTATGAATAGTGAAAAATACTTAAAACAAATTTTTTAATCAAAATAATTTATAGTGATAAGTTATACTATTGAGTGGTTTTAAAGTATAATTAGAATATATTTTTACCATTTTATCCAATGGTGTTCATTATAATTAATTTCACTTTGAAATTGGACATAAACAATTGTCAATCTTTTGATATATATTGTTTCTTAAAAACACGCTATTTGTTGTGACAGTGGGAATTAATTATAAAATTAATTAATGAAACTTATATGTTTGGAATTTCATAAAGTAGACATCATTTTGGAATTCAGAATATCAATTATATCTTAGGGTGAAATTTTGGCATTATTCTGAAAAACTTCAATTTTTGATGAATAGTGAAACCACTAAGTGGTAGTTAAAAAACTGATTTTTCGTTTAAATGAAATATTACCACTTCTGTGTTTTGATTTTCAAAAATCCAACATACATGGTTTTCATTAATAAGTAAAATGTGGTTCAATGAGATTAAAATAATTTTTTGGTGAATAGTAACTTTTAAGTTCTTAATCGCGATTAGAGGTAATTAGTGTAGTTTAAGGTAAAAATAATGTTTTAATAATATGAGATGAGCTTGACACATGTCCTACCCTCATTGTATGTGCCATGGCCGACCAAGACAATCCATGGGTCAACTTGGGGACCCCATGGATCCACTTTAGTTGGAAAATGACATAAATACCTTTTATTTAATGTTTAAGTAAAAAATGACACAAACATGAAATGTTTTAATAAAACAATTTTTACATGAGGTTATACAAGTCATATTTTTGACTATAAATAGTCATTGGAAATCTAAAAATATTTCTTACATCATAGTATTTTTTTATAATTTTTAGACATTAAATAAATTAAATTATTTATGACATCATTATGATGCAGCGATGACCTCATTATTTAATGATTTTAATAAAATGAAAAGATAATGTACAATACAAGGATTACACTTGTCCAAAGACTATTGGATGGGTATATTTCTAACCCTTATCACCTTATCCACGAATTATATAAGTGTGAGACCTTTAGAATCCGAAAAGAATTGTATAATAATGTAAAATTTCCTTACTTTCCAAGAGTGCCCCTCCTCTCCTCTTATAAAAGTCCCCCACCTCTACCACCTCATTCACACTTTCAAGCCATTTAGCTCGGCCAAACTCTTCCCAAATACTCTCACAACTTTCCCCCCTTACTCCTAGAAGCCTCACTTTGGGAAGAACTCTTCCCAAGGAAGCCTTTGGCTCAAATCAAAAAGAGTTACCCGATTTTGAGGTAATGTCTTCTCTTATGTTATTTTGTTTTATTTTGCTTCTCCAACCCCATAAACTCTTTTATTCATTTCTTTTGTAACAACACCAGTATCCTAAATATACTAGGATGTTGTTATAAGAAGGATTTTAGCTACACTTACACACACCTACATCTAATGGTTAAAGAACATACGATTTCCGTGGATGGCGAATTTCTGCCTCACGAAACGATGATTGTTCAACACTCATAAAACACCTTCAAAGGTGGACATTAAGATGTAACTCTATTTATAAATGATATATAATATGTTTATGTTTTACTTAAGGTTCTGTATTTTCATTTATTGCATACCTTTATTATTTCCATTATGGGCAAACGTGATATTTGCATTTTAGGAAGTGCGGACTACCGCCCCCTCAAAGTGATTTGAATCGTTAATACCATATGTGGGATGTATAAAGGATGGAGTAAATGATATTATATATGATGTTATACTGGAATTATAATATACCTTTATATCATTATGATTTCATTAAATACGAAATAGAAATGAAAGTAGCGTTCATGCGTACGTACGGCTTACCGTCTCCATGAATGGTGCATTTCATTTCGTACCCCTAAACATTATGGAATATTATAAATGCATGTATATAATGGATATATATGATATATATGACATCTATATCATGAATATAATTCTAGATATAATGGATATATCACCACATGAACAAATTGTAATTATAGGAATTTTATTTTTGACTCAAGTACCTAAGATCGACAAAATGACCGTTATAAACTTTAATAATTACATAATGTTCATAACATGGTAATAAGGGATATAAAAGGAATAATTAACATGAAAAATGTTCTTAAGTAAATAGAAATTAACTCTAGTTTATTATTCAGGAGGTTAAAGAACGGTCGAGTCAGGACAAGACGCAAGGTAAGGGAACTTCTTAACCCAACTTCCATTCTTTGGGTTAATCTCCTACTTTCAAATTATGTCATGATATTATTATGTCCTATTTTGTATTTTTACTTTCTTTATGTGTATCTATAGTTAATACACATAATATATCTATTTTATTTTAAAAATGATCTTTGTATGGGACTTCGTCTCAATCTCCTTTCATTGAGGCATATTTTATTTTATACACAACTTTCTTTTATACGGTGTATAAACCCCTTTGACTTTTACGTTTATTCAAAAGGAATATTTTTATACGAAGCGTTTACTAAACGACAAAAGGGAATGTTTTTGTCATACGTATGCGGCGACAACGACTTCTCCGCCTCCGTGACCACTATTTGAGTTTTGGCTTCCTCTACAAGCCATACCTTTTTTTAATGAAAAATAAATACCATGTTATACTTTTCTTTTATTTTGGTATTGAAAATGGTTTTGAAAGCGTTTTTATTATATCAATGTGTTGTATTGATATCTTGTGATTGAAATGTGGAAATGTTATGTTTCCTTTATGCATGTTTTATGTGATATGATTATTTATGGTTTATGATATGTTTAAACCTATTCATATGAGGAATGCATTGGACATAATAAGTGATGGGTGGAGCCCGCTATAGCTCCTTGATACATCGGCAGGTCTCATGAGACAAACTAGTGTCTTGGCACGAGGCCTTGACAAAATCTTATTTGTGGTCTTGGCACGAGGCCTTGGCTACGTGGTTATGATAGTCTGGCATTATGCATTCCATCATTATGAAAGTGGTTATTGATATTGCCACTAGTGCAAAAACACTTTTTAGCGTCGGTTTTTTTTAATTTTTAACGTCGGTTATAAACCGACGTCTTTATAGGCGACGTTAAAAATACAGTTTTCGCGTCGGTTCATAGAAACCGACACGAAAAATAATTCGCTTATGAGCTTCGGCGTCGATTTTTTATAAAACCGACGCCGAAGCTACATTTAGACACTATTTTCCGCATCGGTTCATTAAAAAACCGACGCGGAAAATAGAGTCGACTAGGTTTTCGGCGTCGGTTTTTCTAAAAACCGACGCCGAAACTAATTTACACAGGATTTTCGGCGTCGGTTTTTAAAAAAACCGACGCCGTAAATAATTTTTTTTTAAAATATTCGGCGTCAGTTTTTAAAATAACCGACGCCATAAATAATTTTTTTTTAACTAAAATACATATATTTTCTCCTCCAAAAAAATCGGAACCCTGAAAAAAAAACGAAGTATACAAAAACAATTAAACAGCTTTAATAGAAGTACTTGAGAAAACTCAAAGTAAAGCAGAATTAAAATACACATACCTACATGGTGCATTTTCTTAATCTAACCATACTCAGTATCAATCATTGTAAGTTTCCTCCCATAGATAGCACCAATCCTGTCAAAACAGTAATGAAACTAAGGAGATGTGCGTGAAAAAATCAATCCAAGATATTAGTGCAATGAATAAACATTAAATGAAAATGTGTAATTTATTTGAATCATTCATTTTTTCACAAAGTAAATTACCAAAATGAAATGTTATGACTCCTGATCAAAATTCCAGGAACACTCAGCCGATTCAACCTCTTCCTCACCTCCCCCACTGAAGATGTTGGGGGTGTCTTTTCACCATAGGATCCCCACCACCCCCAACCTCAGGTTTTTATATTTGCTCTGTATAGACGTGCATTACCCATTCACTATTGTTATTTGTTTAAGTTATGGAATAACAGAGAAATAAGTTTGAGTGCAAAAAATAGGTTAGAAAATTGAAATCAAATGCAGATTGAAGAGACATAAAGAAACATACCTTAAAAATTGACGCCTTCTATTTTATCTTTGTGCAAACCCACTAAGCGCTGTTTCAGGTATTATGTGATATGCTTCTCGGCAATCATTTTCCAATATTTATTTGCATAAAAAATAAAAAGGCCTAGAAGATATTGATGTGCATGCAAGGGAGACAATTTTTAGTGTTTGTGAATGTTATTTCGCTATACGAATCTCTATGTTCATGATCCAAGTACCACCCTCCAGATCTGTCACTGTACAGACAAATGATTTTAAGAAATAACAATGAAAAGAAATATAATAACTAATTCTGAATTAAAATACACGTACCTAAAATATACGACATGCTTATTGTTGGTTATTGTTGAAGGATTCATTTGATTATTAGTAGATTCAATAAAACAGTTTTTGCAGAGGCACTTGAGAAAACTCAGTAAAGCAGAATTAAAATACACGTACCTGAAATATATGACATGCTCATTTTTTGTTATTGTTGAAGAATTCATTTGATTATTAGTAGGTTCAAACACCTAATATATCATAAGAGTTAGTTTTTTAAACCCATATATATTATTATTTATAAATATTAGTATATACATACCTCAAATCTTAATCAGACTTAACAAATAGTCCGCAAAAGTAGATTGAATATGGATCATATCAGATTGAGAATATGACTGTGAATCATTGAATACCTACAATAATATTGAATGATATGAAATTAATAAATAGAAGAAAGTGGATGAAAATATATAAAAAAATTAATACAACTAACCTTATGAAAATCAGTAGTTTCCCCAGTTGTGATTATCTCGTACATAAATCGTAGAATATAATAACCACATTCAACATGTCCATTTTGACGATGACACTGCAGTTATAAAACATTTAACTAATAATGAAACCCAATATATAACAAAAATATAAAAACTAATTACCTGTACTTCCACATATTTGATTTTCGTTGGTTTCTTTTCCTTTGTAAAATGTTTCCATGAACTGCATTTTTTTATATAAGAACTAATAAAACTTGTGTAAACAATTAAAATTAAACATAACAAACTTCTAAAAATAAAAAAACAACTTACCTGTTTAATAATTTGGAAAACGGTGTACGCACTTTTCCTAATAAAGAGCAAAACCAATATAAGGTGCATTCATTTGGGAAAAATACACCTAACATCCAATGCCCCCTATAATACAAAAAGTTCACAATTAATGACATTATAATGATCATGAGTTCAAAATTATGTTGATATTCTTACTTATCAAGAAATGGAAAAAACTAGCACTGAATCTCTATTTGTGATAATCTCTCGGATATATATTGAACTCTTTCATCATTTTTCACATGTTTGACTTCCAAGGAAATGTACTCTGGATCTATAAAGCTGTAAATGCTTGTAGTTTCATT
The DNA here is from genome assembly GCA_963277665.1 of Viscum album. Classification (NCBI taxonomy): domain Eukaryota; kingdom Viridiplantae; phylum Streptophyta; class Magnoliopsida; order Santalales; family Viscaceae; genus Viscum; species Viscum album. The sequence goes on from OY728151.1 coordinate 1,282,855,570, forward strand.
TTGTAAAATAATCCTGTATAGATACCTAATTTAAAAAGAAAATATAGTTAGTCAATGACATAACAATATTTTATTAAAGAAATAGCAATTCAAACGTCAATTTACTTACATGGAAAACAACTGCACCACATTCAGCCCGATCTCTTCAAAATTAACTAAATTCATGATATCTTCTTTCAATATTCTCAATTTATAATTTCTTCCACATATATCGGACGTCATCCGAAACTCATAGATAAAATTCAAGGAAGAAGAGCACTGAGATAATCTTTTCAACCCAGAAGAAATATCAGAAGTATCTACAACCGACTGTTTCTGAACATTTTGCTGCATTTGTACAGTTTCTTTTGCTTTCAGATATTCCTATATAAGTTAAATGTCAGAAAAAATTATAAGTAATTTGGAATCATTTCTAATTACTATTTTAAAAAAATCATACCTCATGTGAAATATAACGAAGAAGTGCAGTTGGCCAAAGTAAAAAATGGCCCATACATTCCCCAACACTGGTGATCTCCGCAGTAGGAAATGGTAGTAGAGCAGTAGGATCTATAATAACAAGTACTGATACTCTAACCTGACCCATCTGCATAGGATGATGATGTACCGAGTCCCCCAAAAAATACACTTGTCCTAACGCAACAATATGTACATGAGGATATCCCGCAAACAACTCACAATATAAGGTTCGATCCGATAGAGGAGGTGGAGGCTCAAAGTTAGCAGGTGGGGCAGGGTAGTCAGGGTGAGCAGGCTGAGAAGTCAGAAAAATGAAAAGGGTATATTAGTGTTTAAAATTTATAACATAGAAAAATTGATTAAAAATTAAATAAAATAATATACCTCAAATGGTTGCGCAGACGGGGCAGGGTAAGCAGATGGGGCAGGGTAGTCCGGGTGAGTTGGCTGAGAATGTTGAAAAATGAAAAAGTTATATCAGTGTTTATAATTTATAAAATAGAAAAATTGATGACATTAAATAATATACCTCAGAAGGCTGCCCAGACGGTGTTGGGTAAGCATATGAGGCAGGATAGTCTGAGTGAGTAGGCTGAGAATGTTGAAAAATGAAAAAGTTATATCAGTGTTTATAATTTATAGAAAAGAAAAATTGGTAACAGTAAATAATATACCTCGGAAGGATGAGCAGACTGTGACTGTCTTGCCAAGTGTTCTAATAAAGCCTTCTGTACTGCTGCTTGAATTTGATCACCCATAGACCGTTTCATATCCTGCAGCTCTTCTTTTAAGGATTCGATTTCCGGGTCTCTTGGTTGCTTACTCTTACCAAAAACCTTCCGAATACTAACACCCTCCTGATATCCTCTAACACGGCCGGGGTGTTCAGCCTTTCCCAAAGCAGTGGCTAGGATATCCATCCTACCCTCGGGGATAAAAGAGCCCTGTGTCTCTTTCTCCTGAAGTTCATCCTGAAATGAAAAATAAAAAATTTATATTAGTTTTTATAAATTATAAAAAAGGAAAATTGTTAACAAAGAATTAATATTTACTTACAATTCTATCAGCCACTTGATGAGCTTCATCTGTAAGATATTGTTCATTTTTTATTCTTCTTGCTCGTTTCCATTTCTCATGGCGAGTGGGAGGAGATGGAGGACCATACTGGACCTCTTCTGAACCACTACTTGATCGAGCTCTTAATGCTTCAAATTTTTCTTCAATAATTTTCTGCTCCAAATACGAGTATCCTCCACGTGATAAAGTATGAGGGTATACGTTTTTCAACTGGATCTCCTGATGAGATCTTCTGGAGGCCTGTTACATAAAAATAAACACATAAGTAATAAGGAAAATATAGCATAAATTTTAAAATATAAAACAATTACAATACCTGAAATTTCTCTTCCTGACGACTGTCAACAAATCGCTTCCATGTTTCTTCATCTATATATGGATACTTAAGACATGGGCTTTCAAACCTTCTCTGTCCAAAAACATAATCTTTCGTCAGTTTGTTTTTAAAATCTCTCCATCGAACCGCCGCTAAAGAGAGATGTCTTTTCCTAATTTCTTTGGTTTCCTCAAAATTGAATGTCATCTGTAATTGAAAAAATTAAATATGTCATTTAAACTATATAATATTAAAAAAATGAGATAAAATAAATAAATAAAGATATTTTACCGTCATGGCCTCCCAAAGCTGTTGCTTCGCCGTCCTGTCCACTGACTTCCAATCAGGATATAAAATACTAATCCTGCAACGGCTCTGCATTGCTATATAACTGACAAACTGAACTACATTTGGGCCAACTGCATTATTATTATCATCAAAACGGATGTGTGATTTGTTATCATCACGAGCGAGTGATAGTTTTGGTAAACGTGTAATACCACGTTTACCAACTAGAGAACTTGATTTTTGAGTAGTAACTGGAGAAGTCTCCTCCGCCGAGGACGCATCAGTAGTCCTGCAATTTTTTTTATAAATTAACAGTTTTATTTCATTAAATATGTATATTACTGAATATTTAATAATATGTCAAAATAGATATATCTCGGTAACTGCTCCTCTCTATCTGTATTTGACATTGCTACTAGAAAGTGTAATGAAATTTTGGGTACCTGCATATCATTAGAAAACTGAATAATTAGAAACAAGGAAATGAAAAATAAATATGTAAAAATAGAGGCATGCATTTGTAAGTTTTAAAAATAGACACAAAATATAAATATTTACCAAAAAAATTAGGAGACTAATTTAGTGTTTTCCCACGTCCCTTCATCATGATCGGTACGTACTGCATGCACTATGTCTGTCTTATATTCATTGTAATCATCTGAAAATTGCATAATAGATGAATAAGGCTCATGTAAATCACTAGCATCATCAGAATCATCATCATCACCCAAATGATATCTTTTCCCTTGCAAAACAACTGACCACTGATCATTCGACGGATCAATGACATAAAATACTTGTTTTGCATGTGTCACCAAGATAAATGGTTCCTCATTGTGATTAAATCTTTTCAAATCAACCAGTTTAAACCCATATTCATCATGTTTCACGCCACTATTACTATCAACCCAATTGCACTTAAAAATAGTGACTTGAAATTTAATATAATCAATTTCCCATATGTCTTCAATAACTCCAAAATATGATGTTGATGCAGAAATTGGGTTTTTATCTTTGGCACTCGAAAAATGCACTGCTTCAGCGAATACCATCACACCACTATTCTGAACGGTACTCTTGTCATCCAGGTTTTTTGTGTAAAATGTGTAGCCATTGATATCAAAACCAGACCAAGTGATCACATTAAAAGATGGTCCCCCTGATAACCACTTCAATGTTTCTGATACAGATATATCTGGGGTGACTTTCTCTTTAAACCATGAAACAAATGTTTTCTTATGCTCAATCATCAACCACTTTTCATTTCTTTTCTGATATCGTAACTTTAATTCAGCAATATGTGAGGATATATATGGTTGAACCTCATCTGTGTTGTTCAAAATGTATAAATGTGCTTGCATCACTTCATCACGTGGAATGAACTTTACCTTTAAGCCTCGAACCCCTCTACCTTCTCTGTCAACTGTCATATGTCGAGATAGAGGGAGACCAATATGCTCCACCTCATTCAAATAATTAGTACAGAACTCAATCACCTCTTCTGATACATATTTTTGAACAATAGAGGCCTCTGGTCGATAAGGATTTTTAACATATCCTTTCAAAATTTTCATATATCTTTCAAAAGGATACATCCATCTTAAATAAACAGGCCCACACATTCTTATCTCACGCACCAAATGAACCAATAGATGAACCATTATATCAAAAAATGTGGGTGGGAAATACATTTCTAGTTGACAAAGAATAAGACTTGCTTCATTCTCCAACAAATGTAACAAATTTGGATCAACGACTTTGCTACAAATGGATTTAAAGAAATTACATAACCTGATGATTGTCTTCCTGACAGCTTTCGGTAATATACCACGCACTGCTACTGGTAGAATTTGTTGCATTAACACATGGAAATCATGTGATTTCATACCTATTAATTTACAATCCTTCAATGACACAAAATTATTCACATTTGAAGAAAAACCGCTGGGTACTTTAATACCATGAAGACACTAACAAAAATTCATCTTTTCAATCTTGCTTAATGTGTGACAAGCCGGAGGTAAATATGTTCTTTTTCCTTTCACAGCGGGAGCTAACTCCAAACGTATTCGCATTAATATCAAGTCCAATCTAGCATGTAATCCATCTTTTGTCTTTCCTTTTATGTCTAACAAAGTTCCAATAAAACTATCACATATGTTTTTCTCAACATGCATAACATCAATGTTATGTTTTATCTCTAAAAATCTCCAATAAGGTAGTTCGAAAAAAATAGACTGCTTTTTCCAGATATGTTTTTGTAAACCAGAACTTTTTCTCTTTCCAAATGTTGAATCAATATCTTTCACTCTGTCATAATATTCTTCAGCTGACAATGGTTGAGGGGGGAGGTTGTATTCTTGTAAACCGTTAAATTCTTTTCTCAATCTACGATAAGGATGATCAATTCGCAAAAATCTTCGATGTCCCATGTACACTGTCTTTCTTCCATTATGCAATTGATAATATGAAGTTTGTTCTTCACAAATTGGACATGATTTATGTCCCTTAACACTATATCCAGATAAGTTTCCATATGCAGGAAAGTTGTTTATAGTGAACATTATCATAACACGCAAAAGAAAATACTCTTTCTTGTATGCATCGAAAACTGTAACACCTTTCTCCCATAGCAGTTTTAAATCCTCAATCAATGGTGTAAGATACACATCAATATCATTTCCCGGTTGTTTTGGTCCAGAAATCATCAAGCTCATCATAACATATTTTTTCTTCATACATAGATGTGGGGACAAGTTGTAAAGTACCAGCAAAATAGGCCATGAACTATGTTGGCTAATGAGGCTCCGATATGGATTCATTCCATCAGTACACAATCCCATTCTGAGATTTCTAACTTCACTTCCAAAATCATGAATTTTTTTATCAAAACTCTTCCACTGTGGTGAATCGGCAGGGTGACGTAAGTTACCATCAGAAATGCGCTCATCTGAATTCCATCTTAACCTTTTTGCATCATTTGAATTTGCAAATAGACGCTTCAAACGAGGAATAATTGGAAGGTACCAAATTGATTTAGATGGAGTTTTGATTTTGGTACCTAAAAATAAATCAGAATTGAATTATCAGAATTGTTTGAAAAAAATATTGGATGATATCATTGGAAAGTAAAAAAATTTATTTTTCATAACGTTACATGACATCACCTGAAAATGAATCTGAGTTGACTTTCTCATCCATCTTATAGCGCGATGTTCCACATGTAGGACAACTTGATAAATGTTCATTTTCTTTCCTATACAGTACACAATCATTGGGGAAAGCATGTATCTTTTTATACCCCAATCCCATTGGGCATAATATTTTCTTCGCCTCATAATTGGAATCTGGAAGCCCATTGCCTTCTGGAAGAAGCTCTTTTAAAAGCTCAAGTAAACTGGAGAAACTTTTATCACTCCACCCATTTTTTTCTTTTAAGTTAACTAATCTCAAAACTGCTGATAACACTGTATATTTACTGCAACCTGGGAATAATGGTTTCTCAGAATCTCCATACAATCGTTCAACAGTTGGTGTTTTTTCGATGGTTTCAACACCTAAATCATGAATTAATTCTTCAATACGATCCTCTGCCTCATTATGAATATCGTCATCAACATTGGATGTTGAATTTTCAGTTCTTTCACCATGCAAGATCCAACGTGTATAATTAAGGCTAAAACCATAACAAATGAGATGATCCTTGATTTCTCTGAAGTTTAAATTTCTCATATTTATACACTTCACACATGGACAGAAAATCAAATCAATATTTTGATTATGCCGTTTAGCAAATTCCAAAAAATTTTCAACTCCTCTTTCATATTCACTAGTAGTTCTTCGTAGATAAATCCAATTATGATCCATTAATACCTGATATCACAATATAATTGATGAATATATTAAAACATAGAAACATTTAAATATCTATCAGATAAATTGTAAACAAAAACATATTCCATAAAAACTATTGATAATCAGATAAAAGACATCAGATATGAAACACATTTACAAATAGAGTAAACAGTTTATTTTCATATTATATACATGTGTGTTAACGACATTCTAATTTCATAAAAAATTATAAAGTATCAAAATTTAAAAAATAAGATCAAGAAAGAAAATGATATGTCATTTCAATCAATGATGTAGTTTAAAATAAAATAAATTAATGATTGGTTCTTTGATTATTCTGAGGATATTATTGAACATGATGAAGAGTATGTTAATAAAATACTTCTTATTTTTGTGAACATAATAAATGAAAGAGTCAAATACAAAGATAAAATTCCTCAATATTTAAATTTTGGTCGAAATTGACATTTTGCAGTTGGGTCACATGGTAAAATATAAGACATCTAAATAAGTGTATCATTCATACTGGCTCATTTGGTTTATTTATCTCCTAAGGTTATTTATAATATGGTTTTACTCCGAATAGTGGGTATAGTCTCCACATTATACGTTTATAAACCTATAATGATGCTTAGGAGCCTCAATTATATTGGGACGCATGCTTGAGTTCATTGGTAATATGACTCATGGTATCAGTTTATGATCCCTCACCACTGACACTTGATGTGGTTTCCCATGATTTTTTTCTATTCTCCCACATAGTTTTTGTAAATTATATGTCATTATCATTTTAGTATATCTTTATATTGATACTAAGACACTTCTCTTTATCCATATCTAACAGATCAATGCATTTCAATTCCACATTTCAGTGGATAATCACCATAATCCAATCTATATTATTTTATTATTGAACATATAATACATAATACATATTCTATCAAGGGATTTAGGTGTCATCGGCCCAAAAACAACACCATAAACTATCTTGAGTAACATCAATGATTTTACTTTTTCTAGATTATTTTTTTCTTGCCAATATTCCCTTTTATAAATGAATCACCTACATAAATGTCATCAATTGTGAGTTTGGGAAGGTCTAGAGAACTATTATTACTTGAAATGATTTTTTTATGGTTTTTCAAGAACCAAGATGAGATGCCATCTAACCAGAAACCCAACACAGTCTGGGATATGGCCTGAAGGGCGTTCTTGACCCCCCAAAGCTGGAAACTACTATAGGGAATCAAAAGAATAAAAAAGGAATGATTTATCCCAAAAAACTACCAAGATCAATATCTAAACTGAATACACGGTAGAACTAACAATAATAAACATCAATTAATACATAACTAATCCAAATAAAAAACTTCAAAATAAAAAAAACGAAAAAAAACTTATGATACACCATGAAATCGTGATCTCCATGTGACCTCTTTGTCACCACCAAACACAACGCCAACATGCTCTAATGGAATATTTAACTATAAATAATAAACTACAAAATATATTAGGTCAACCAATGTTGTTTGGAACAAGTATGATGTGATCATAAATAGCTCAGTAGTTTATCACACCCTATTCAATGCATTTACTTTCCAAAAAAGTCCAAAAAAGGTTAAAATACATATATAAAGTAGGATTTTAATTATTCTAAAAAACAAAACAGATATTTCCACAAATTCCCTTTTTTAAAAATCACACATGCATCCTTTCTTTTCAAAAATGGTTTCACAATAAAAATTCATTTTAAAAACAAAACCAAAAATATAATTTATTACTAGATGATCAAATAGTGAATATAATGAATGTAAATGAAACAAATAATATGATATAAACTTGAAGGGATAATGACCAATAAGAAGTATAAATAAATAGAACATACAGATAGATAATAAATGGAATCTCTTAAATATATCTAGAGGAAATCCGTGGAGGCACTCAGTTTGGAATCAAATACCAGTATATAGTGAAAATCCATAGTCAATAACCAGTTTTCTGTTATAAACTATCCAATCTAGTGGCACATCCAAATAATATTCAACCATTTCCATGTATTGACCCACTTATACATTTCAAGTGCAAAAAAGGTGTGATAGCAATAGAGAAAGAGGAAGAACGCTTACCAGAAATCGTGCAAACGAAAAAAACCTTCAAAAATGTCCGTCCAATATCGCAAATCAAGTTCGAAGGTCGTCGGGAGTCCGAAGTGCAGCCGCGGAGCTTGATTTCGACGATCGAACAAAATAAGGGTTTCGGCCGAGATCGAAAATTAGGTTCCAAGGTAGTCGGATGTCCGAAGGGCCGCAGCGGAGCTTGATTTCGACGATGGAAAAAAACGAGGGTTTCGGGACAGCGGAGCTCGATTTCGACGGTAGAACAAAATGAGGGTTTCAGACCCTGAATAATTTTATAAGAATTTTTGCGTCGGTTTTAAGGAAAACCGACGCCGAAAATTTAAAAAAACATTTCGGCGTCGGTTTTTAGGAAAACCGACGTGGAAGTTTTAACTTATGGCGTCGATTTTTAGAAAAACCGACGCCGAATGTTTTTTTAAAAACTATCTTCCGCGTCGGTTTTTAGGAAAACCGACGCCGAATGTGTTTTTTTGCCGTCGGTTTTCAGCGTCGGTTTTCCTTAAAACCGACGCCGAAAATAAAAATAAAAATTTCCGCGTCGGTTTTTTTGAAAACCGGCGCGGAATATTTTTTTTAATTATTTTCCCCGTCGGTTATTATAATAACCGACGCGGAAAATATGTTAACTAATATTATTGGCGTCGGTTTTCTGCAGAACCGACGCCATTAATTCCCCGCACATACTATTCGCGTCGGGTTTTAAAAAACCGACATTATTACGCCGACGTGAAAACCCGTATTTCCACTAGTGTGCATGTGATTATTCGACCAGTAGAATATCCATGTGAAGAAGTGAATGGGATTATCTCATTTTACTTTTTCCATATTATGTTGAAGTTCAAGTTTAAAAGGCTTTTGTTTTAGTTATACATTGCCTTAAATGTTTATGTTTATTGATGAAAGCTTCCGCTATATTGTTATCCTTACTGAGCATCTGAGCTCACCCCTTTCAATGTTTTAATATTTTCCAGGATGTGAAGAAGTATACTATGAATGACCTGCAGGGATGTTATAAGGGGATATGAAGAGAAGATGTAGTAGTTTTGTTTTACTTTATGATGTAATGTAAGACTTATTAATGTATCTAGTGTTTCCAAGGCTACTAAAATAATTGGTCTTTCAAGACTTGATCTTTTGTGATCATGCCAATGTTTCAAAGTAATGCATCGACTCTGGGTAGCTGGGGTCGGGGCGTTACAGTTGGTATCAGAGGCAGTTTAGTACTAACCTTGGAAGCTAGATTTAGATACACTCTGATTAGAGCACATAGCCCGAAGATAGACTTTGAGGATTAGTATAGAAGAACTTCCTAGAATTTTGGTATTGTAGAGATGTTGTGAGTTTTCCAAGCAATACATCCCTGTCTGGATACGAGCAGGTAGAGGCGGCTCTGGCACAGATGTACCTAGGGGTAAAACCCGAAAACACTGCTTTGAGCTAGACTCGAACGAGAACTGGTGCACGACAACGAGCCTTGCTGCACTCTTGGTTACGACACTCCCGGGGGATATGCTTAGGATAATTCACATTTTCTTTACAAACCACTATGAAGGGTTATGAGTATATACTTCCTAAAAGAATTTTTTTTTATGATTATGGATTATATCCATAAATAGTTCAATTTATTATAAGTGTTTTCAAGTTTGTTATTATGTATTTCGATTCATAAACTAACCTAGTTTATGGCATTGTATAGAAATGACGCACAGTAGAAGGAATGTGAACTCCATCAATACGTATGATCCAAAGAGTAAGAAGGATCATATCTTTCATGGTATTAAGCCAACATTTAGAAGGGAAATATTCTCCCATGTGTTATCAACATATGAATAAATAGTATCATGTGTTAATAAGATAAGTAGAGAATTCTCTGAGTCTTATGGATTTGAAGGGATGAAAGAGAAGAAAAGGATGGAAGAGATAATGATGAATAAAGGGACGAGGGAAAAGAAGAATTTTCCAATATGTGATAACTTTGGGAAGAAACACCTTGGAATTTTACTGAAGGGAATGGGAGTTTGTTATAAGTTTGGAGAAAAAGGACACCAAGTGTGTGACTGCAAGGGTAAGAAAAAGGTTTCAAATGTACAATGCTTCATCTGCAAGGAGTGGGGACACTACGCAAACCAATGTTAAAATCATCAGAATATGACCCAAATGATGTTATTGGATAATAATCAAGTTATGATACTACCACAGATGAGGAGGAATGATTAGAGTTCTTATGTTGTTATTAAAGAATTTTGTAATTTGAGTGTTGTATCAATGATGTACTGGTTATAATAATTATGGAGCATATAAGGATTGTATTGCAGTACTATTTTATCTAGGACTTGAGATTGTGTGGAACCAAGAAAAGTGACTCCACAGTAGGTTAAATTTTTGGAAAATATATGGTTGAGAGAAAGATAAACCATAATATGGTTCTGGTACCGAGATAGTGATTTTGGAATAAGACATGATTGATTCAGATAAATTATGTTGGATATTCTTAACATCCTTGAAACTGATTAATGATTTGTATACATTTTTGGATAGAAGGAGTATATCTAGTTTTCTATATGGAATAAGGGATCATGAATGTAATCAATAAGGATTTATGGTAATTCAGTATGTTGCACTGTTTTAAAAGAATACATGATGAAGGTGTTCACATGTTGTTACACAGAAAAAAAGGAGCTTCATTATGTTTACCTTCCTCATAAAATCTGGACTGTGAGTTGGAAATAAGTATTTTGGATAACTATAAAGGTTGGAATGGATTTTATTTTACATTGGATACTATTGTTAAGGTTATTTTTGGATATTTATAAAAAGGACAACACACAGACCGAGTGACAACCCATCGCGTCGGACAACGCTGTGGGAATCGAACCCACAACCATAGTGCGATTGGGATTAATCGCCTACCACTGGACTACGTGAAGTCCCTGGTTATTAAAAAATAGTTTTTCTAATCTAAATGGTATGTGTTAAAATTTGGAACCTTATACAATGAGGATAAATAGAATATTTTTGAGTTCTATTACCTTTTAGAGTGAAAGATGGGTTTTTGGTAAAAATTTATTAAAGAATGAAAGTCTATATGACAAGTATGTATATTCCCTTACGTTCTTAGTAAATCTCCTAAATAAATTCTTTAACTTTATAAAAGGTAACTTAAAACCAAAACGTTTCCGGTTAACTTTTCCAACTGGGGATTCAATGACCATTTAACCAATCACAAGTTTTTGATTTTCTTATTGTTAACTTTCTCCTAATCCAGTTTTCTACAACTCTCCATCAGACCTTGATGGTTTGTTTTTCTTCCATATCCATATTTTCAGAGAATCCTAGTATGGGCTATCTCGGGAGACCTTTGTACTTATCTTTCTTTCTTTTAAAGTTATATTTTTATTAACCTTATTTCCGATGTGGGTTTTCTACAAATGAATTTTCTATTTTCAACCTTTTATTTTCCAAGAAAAATTTCAAATTGCGAGGACACAATTTATTGAAGGAGGGGAGAATGTAACACCCCGAGCTTCTATGATACGTTTCTCATTCAATAATGCAATAGCTTGCATTGTACGCAACTTCGAGTTCTAACACACCGCAAATAATCAAAGTAGCCTTTATGAATAGTAATACCCACTTTTTGAAATTATATAAATTTTATATTTCAAAATGGACTTTATTTTTGTATTCCTAATATTGAAATTAGCCTATGTTGAATTTTTTGTAATTTTCTGAGAACTTCCAAATTTTTATGAATAGTGAAAAATACTTAAAACAACTTTTTTAATAAAAATAATTTATAGTGATAAGTTATACTATTGAGTGGTTTTAAAGTATAATTAGAAAATATTTTTACCATTTTATCCAATGGTGTTCATTAGAATTAATTTCACTTTGAAATTGGACATAAACAATTGTCAATCTTTTGATATATATTGTTTCTTAAAAACACGCTATTTGTTGTGACAGCGGGAATTAATTATAAAATTAATTAATGCAACTTAAATGTTTGGAATTTCATAAAGTAGACATCATTTTTTAATTTGGAATATCAATTATATCTTAGGGTGAAATTTTGGCATTATTCTGAAAAACTTCAATTTTTGATGAATAGTGAAACCACTAAGTGGTAGTTAAAAAACTAATTTTTCGTTTAAATGAAATATTACCACTTCTGTGGTTTGATTTTCAAAAATCCGACATACATGGTTGTCATTAAGAAGTAAAATTTGGTTCAATGAGATTAAAATAATTTTTTGGTGAATAGTAACTTTTAAGTTCTTAATCGCGATTAGAGGTAATTAGTGTAGTTTAAGGTAAAAATAATGTTTTAATAATATGAGATGAGCTTGACACATGTCCTACCCTCATTGGATGTTCCATGTCCGACCAAGACAATCCATGGGTCAACTTGGGGACCCCATGGAGCCACTTTAGTTGGAAAATGACATAAATACCTTTTATTTAATGTTTAAGTAAAAAATGACACAAACATGAAATGTTTTAATAAAACAATTTTTACATGAGGTTATAAAAGTCATATTTTTGAATATAAATAGTCATTGGAAAGCTAAAAAGATTTCCTACATCATATTATTTGTTTTATAATTTTTAGACATTAAATAAATTAAATTATTTATGACATCATTATGATGCAGCAATGACCTCATTATTTAACGATTTTAATAAAATGAAAAGATAATGTACAATCCAAGGCTTACAATTTTCCAAAGACTATTGTATGGGTAGATTTAGAACCCTTATCACCTTATCCAAGAATTATATAAGTGTGGGACCTTTAGAATCCGAAAAGCATTGTATAATAATGTAAAATTTCCTTACTTTCCAAGAGTGCCCCTCCTCTCCTCTTATAAAAGGCCCCCACCTCTACCACCTCATTCACACTTTCAAGCCATTTGGCTCGGCCAAACTCTGCCCAAATACTCTCCCAACTTTCCCCCCTTACTCCTAGAAGCCTCACTTTGGGAAGAACTCTTCCCAAGGAAGCCTTTGGCTCAAATCAAAAAGAGTTACCCGATTTTGAGGCAATGTATTCTCTTATGTTATTTTGTTTTATTTTTGCTTCTCCAACCCCATAAACTCTTTTATTCATTTCTTTTGTAAAAAAACCAGTACCATCAATATACTAGGATGTTTTTATAAGAAGGATTTGAGCTACACTTACACACACCTACATCTAATGGTTAAAGAACACACAGTTTCTGTGGATGGAGAATTTCTGCCTCACGAAACGATGATTGTTCAACACTCATAAAACACCTTAAAAGGTGGCCATTAAGATGTAACTCTATTTATAAATGATATATAATATGTTTATGTTTTACTTAAGGTTCTGTATTTTCATTTATTGCATACCTTTATTATTTCCATTATGGGTAGACGTGATATTTTCATTTTAGGAAGTGCGGACTACCGCCCCCTCAAAGTGATTTGAATCGTTAATACCATATGTGGGATGTATAAAGGATGGAGTAAATGATATTATATATGATGTTATACTGGAATTATAATATACCTTTATATCATTATGATTTCATTAAATACGAAATAGAAATGAAAGTAGCGTTCATGCGTATGTACGGCTTACCGTCTCCATGAATGGTGCATTTCATTTCTTACCTATAAACGTTATGGAATATTATAAATGCATGTATATACTGGATATATATGAGATATATGACATCTATATCATGAATATAATTCTGGATATAATGGATATATCACCACATGAACAAATTGTAATTATAAGAATTTTATTTTTGACTCAAGTACCTAAGATCGACAAAATGACCGTTATAAACTTTAATAATTACATAATGTTTATAACATGGTAATAAGGTATATAAAAGGAATAATGAACATGAAAAAGGTTCTTAAGTAAATATAAATTAACTCTAGTTTATTATTCATGAGGTTAAAGAACGGTCGAGTCAGGACAAGACGCAAGGTAAGGGAACTTCTTAATCCAACTTCCATTCTTTGGGTTAATCTCCTACTTTCAAATTATGTCACGATATTATTATGTCGTATTTTGTATTTTTACTTTCATTATGTGTACCTATAGTGAATACGCATAATATATATATTTTATTTTAAAAATGATCTTTGTATGGGACTTCGTCTCAATCTCCTTTCATTGAGGCATATTTTATTTTATACACAACTTTCTTTTATACGGTGTATAAACCCCTTTGACTTTTACGTTTATTTAAAATGAATCTTTTTATACGAAGCGTTTACTAAACGAAAAAAGGGAATGTTTTTGTCGTACGTATGCGGCGACAACGACTTCTCCGCCGCCGTGACCACTATTTGAGTTTCGGCTTCCTCTACAAGCCATACCTTTTTTTTATGAAAAATAAATACCATGTTATACTTTTCTTTTATTTTGGTATTGAAAATGGTTTTGAAAGCGTTTTTATTATATCAATGTGTTGTATTGATATCTTGTGATTGAAATGTAGAAATGTTATGTTTCCTTTATGCATGTTTTATGTGATATGATTATGTTATGGTTTATGATATGTTTAAACCTATTCATATGAGGAATGCATTGGACTTAATAAGTGACGGGTGGAGCCCGCTATAGCTCCTCGATGAATCGGCAGGTCTCATGAGACAAACTAGTGTCTTGGCATGAGGCCTTGACAAAATCTTATTTGTGGTCTTGGCACGAGGCCTTGGCTACGTGGTTATGATAGTCTGGCATTATGCATTCCATCATTATGAAAGTGGTTATTGATATTTCATGTGATTATTCGACCAGTAGAATATCCATGTGAAGAAGTGAATGGAATTATCTCATTTTACGTTTTCCATATTATGTTGAAGTTCAATTTTAAAAGGCTTTTGTTTTAGTTATACATTGCCTTAAATGTTTATGTTTATTGATGAAAGATTCCGCTATATTGTTATCCTTACTGAGCATCTGAGCTCACCCCTTTCAATGTTTTAATATTTTCCAGGATGTGAAGAAGTATACTATGAATGACCTGCAGGGATATTATAAGGGGATATGAAGAGAAGATGTAGTAGTTTTGTTTTACTTTATGATGTAATGTAAGACTTATTAATGTATCTAGTGTTTCCAAGGATACTAAACTAATCGGTCTTTCGAGACTTGATCTTTTGTGATCATGCCAATGTTACGAAGTAATGCACCGACTCTGGGTAGCTGGGGTCGGGGTGTTACACTATAGGTTGTGAAGGATCAGTAACCTGTATAGTTCTAGTGGGCTCTAATTTATTCTTATAATGATCAATATGCTCTAGATGATTAGAATACATTAAAGAAAAAGTTAAATGAGTACAAAGATAAAATCCTAGACTGATTATATAAATAGTAAATGAAGGTGGCATATAAGTCTCTGTAAAAGGTAATAGTGATAAATAGTGAGAGACATCATCATATAAGAAAATTGTTTATGAGAATCATGACCAGATAGAAATGGTGGTGAAAATATAAATGTTTAGAATATCCTCAGTGCATCATTGGAATTATGGGATGATAAACTATGATAGATAGTATATCTGGTGAAGGTTTTAAGCTTGATTGGGTTTGAAGAGTGTATGAGTACCTCTAATACCACCCTTTGAATTGTCAGGTTGGACACCACTATTACTTATCAAGATAAGGCACTGTTGTATCTTGGAGTTTGGTTCCTGATTAAAATTTAAAAAGATTAATAACTTAATATTATATGTTATGAAATTAATATATATTTTAAATTATATTCTCATAATGAGAAACAAAGGATGAAGGCCCATCTCTCTCATGCATTGATCATTTTTAGACAATCTATTCCCATATATCTCTTCAATGTTTTTTATTTCCTTTATTGAAAAAAAAATATAATTTTAATTTAAAATTCATTACTAATGGGTAAGCTGAAAAATACATAATAAGTGACATGAAATAATTAAGCCATACCGATTTCCAATCTAAACAAGGGATAAACAGTGATATAATATAATCATGTCATATTTAGTGGAAAGAGAAACAAACATAAAAGGTATGGAATAACATAACCAAAAGATACTAATTAGTATGATAAACATGGGTAAGACATGGTTTTATTATTTTATGGTCAATTTTATCTAATTTAGTTTAATTTAGGTTGATTCAATTTGAATTATTTCAGGTTGGTTAATTTCTCTTTGAATTATTATTTAGTTTGGTTTGGTTTAACTTGGTTTTGTTTAAGACAGTTTGGTTCAATTTATATGAGTTTAGGTCAAACAAATATATCCCTTTCTAAACCCGATCATCATAATCAAACAATGGCATGATCAAGATAAAATCACTAGTTATGTCAATCAGAATTCTTGATACACAAACCAGAAACATGAAACATTTATCACTTTCATATAAAAAATATCACACTAAATCAAGACTAATGATCATATTGATCAATCACTCAACATTTTTAATACATAGGAATGTTAATATGATAATTAAGAAACTAAAAAACATACATATACCATTTAAAGTATGAAAATATAATTAATAAAGACCAAATAGGTTAAACAATACTCAAAATTTAATATAAGATTCTAACTACTTTCCTAAAAAATAGAATTTTTACTTTTGATCAATGTTTATTTTGTAAATATACAATACTTAAGATTTATCTTATTCATTTAAAAACATAAAAAACATATACTGATTCAAGGGATTAATATGGTAATTAGAAACAGAAAAATTAATAATAGATAATCACATGGAAATAGTCAACCAACCATCGAATATCAACTAAATTAAAGAGTAAACTATTTTTCTCACGTAAATTAACCCAAGAATTGTCTCACCACTAATATAGTTATTAACCCTCAATTAAGTTAATTTTTTTGAATTATAATTTATTCAAGTATGGTGGAAAATATGGTTTATATATTTTATTACAAGTATATAAATGATTGGTTCTTAATGATAATATGTCATTTAAGAGTATGATAGATTATTAGAGTAGGTAGTGTGAATGATTAAACCATCCCAATATATGGTATATTTAGTTACTATGTTCATTTATATACTTATTTACATAACTATTTATATTTATTTTATACCAATTTCCATTATATTCTGCTTCCTATTTTCATTCATTTACTAAATCACATTAGTTACCAAGGAGAATCACTATATGGACACATTGAATATATAACAGGAATTATGTTTCATTAGATCAAAACAACCCCTATATCTTAGTTTGAATCCCTTATACAACTTTTTTAATCCTCATAGATCTTATAAGGCCCCAAGGAATAGATTTTAAGGTGTATATTAAGCCTAATACCCCTTTTAAAGTTTAACCATTAACATGCATAAATTGAATTCTTCACCATTTTAGACACATAAATAAAGAATCCTAATTTGAATTAAGTGATATTAAGGATTATAATATCCACAAAGTACCTTTTAAAACCTATACTAAAAATAATTTCCCTACTTGTTCTATTTCGATCCAACTATATTTGTTAATCATTCTAATTTTTAACTATAAAATTAATTTTTTAGCTTAATATTTTATAGATTAAATTTTAAAAATAAAGGAAATAAACTTGCACATGTCACACATTTATAGCCTAGATGAATATATAAAAAATAAACATCAACAATAATGAGTGCTAAGTGATATATAATTTACATTTCAAAATTCAACAATTTCATCCAAATAAATAAAAATTAGGATTTAATTTAAATATGTAGGTTACAAATTTATTCCATGTATAAAAATTGTGTTTTCAATAAAAATAACTTGTTAATTAGTTTTCCATAGATTTAGTTCTATTTAATGAGTTTTTGACTTGTGAAAAAATTGAATTGAAAGAATCTAAATAGAATCTAGTAGGTGAGAATCTTGATTAATTTATGTATTTTTTATTTATATTTTGATAATCACGTGTCCCTCACCTTACTTTTATTATTAACTATTTATTTCTTTTTTATTTATTTGTTGTATTTGATTAATTTATGTATTTTTAAAATATGTTTATCTTTTTTTAATTTGATTATATATTATAATTTTTTTCTTTTTTTTATCTTTATATTTCATGTTTAGATTGTTTATAACATGTTCTACAAGTTCCATGAAGAGTTCCAAATCTAAATATGTCTTTTAGGACCTTAGAATTTCATTTATATATGTTTTGGATTATTCATTATATATCCCAAAGTGTTTTTGATATACTATTTATTTTAAACATATTATTATATGATTCTAATGTATTATCAAGGTTTTAACCAAGAACTCATTGTGCCTATGTATTCTTAAATTTATTAGTTTTTTAGATTAAGTTTGCTACTATATTTTCATCATAAATTGAGGTATAGACTACAAACTAGCACAATTCATAATGAGTTACATAGCTAAGAATATTATTTACATTTTCTTTAACTAAAAATAATTATAAATTATTCATTTAGATGTTTTTAAAATTTTCCAAAGTTAATGTAACATTTCCATCATAATTCTTTATATTTCATATTTCATTTGATACTATTTTTAGTGACATTTTAAGCTATAAAAAGTTATATTGAGGAGATTCTTAATGGATTGGAAATTTAAGTTATTTTTTTTAAATATAATTCATCTGGATAAGAAGATTATTATTCTATTTATATGTTTTAATATTATTCTATATTTACCGATGTTAAGATGTCATATAATTTTAAAACTTAGTTTTCCATTTTGGTTCTCTTCAGATTTTTAATGATATTTACTGTTATAGTTATCAGAATTTAGTGATTCTTATTGATTTGGAATAATAACTAAAAAATATATAAAAAATTCAACTACACTAAAATATATTTTTACCAATTATATATTTTAAAATTTACCTAAAATCACTACAAAAGTTGTGTCAAAATTATAGTTTTAAAGATTTATTTACTTTAAGTTAATAATAATAACTGTAGTTACAACTATCAGAATTAAGTAAATTATGTTGTGTTTTAAATCTAATGAAAATATATAAAAATCATTAAAATAAACCTTAATTTGTTTTGATCATTTAGATATTAATAATTTCACCCAAAGTCACTAAAGAAAAATATTTTAAATAAAATGAAAGGTTGAGACCACATACTATTGCTTCTACATATTACCCACCACTACTTAAGGTTCATAACAAACTCTAAAAATTAAATTATTTGAGTCATAATATATAAAATATTGGTCAAGACCAATGGGGGAAAATGGTATCAATTTCATCCCCACCATCATCAAAAATATTTTTTGGTATCACTTCAGTAATGACACAAAATTCAGGTTTTAGAGGATCTTTCACATAAAACAGTTGTTTCTCCATTGATTCTAATTACATGGCTCATTAGTATCTTGGTAGAAAATCATTTAAATAATTCTAAATCTATAGTCATCAATAAATTTTCCTTGTAACTTCATAGATTCAAACCTCTTTCATTTAATTATAGCAACTTGAACATGGGAGTAATAATCCAATATAAGTACTTTCTAAACAACTTCATAATAAGACACATTTTTATATCAAGGAAGAATATATAATGTACTGGAATAATAGTCTATCATTGTAGTTAAAATAACCCCACTATGTCTTGTTATCATGTTCAATTCTTGAATATTTATAGAAAATTTGTATCCATTGATCACCAATTATTTTCATTCACGAACCAAATTATCGGGACCAAAATATGATGTTCTTATTACTTAAGGGACAACATCAATCGATAAACTCCAAACCTAAAATATATATCAATATTAAAACTAGGAAACTCTTTATTATGAAAAGTTTCTCTCATTCTCAAAGGTAATGAATAATGAATTTTACTTATAATTTGTTATTGTTCCCTACATAAAAAGATATTAAAAGTTCAAGATATATGTGAAATTACATAGGATGGTATAACATATTCGTGTTAAAATTACTTGATGGAATCATATAAAAAATCATAGTTAAAAAAGACCATGTGATGTGACATCTGTCAATCTTCAAGTTTCAATGTATCTAATATATATGATCTTGGAATTATCCCTATTTTGGGAAGTGATGGAAAAGTGGGATCAATTTACCAATAATAATCATCTTCATTTCTCATTGGATGGTTACATATCATGATCACATAAACCAAATACATTGAACAAAAGTCCTTACATTCTTGATCCAAATAACCTTTCACAATGGAACCTTTTTTATGATTCCCATTATAAACATAAATCTTCATTGTGTATATACTTAATTATGATGGATACATCCAATGAAAATTAATACCCCTAAAAAGTATTTTACTCCAAATATGTACATTTAGATACAATATGCAAGTAAAAAAACACAGAGGGTAAATTTTATCTACACCACACATAATTAATGGTGAATCTTGATGCATTTTTTTCTTGAAAAACTTGGACAACATTTTAACACAAATATATCTCCAAAAAATTAATAATTTAATCACCATCACCCTTACATTATTTTATAATAAATGATATATTTTTATTGTAATAAATTCATGAAGAAGTATAATATAGTCATGATTTTTAAATGATTTTAGTTTTACCTCTCTTCTATTGACCTACTTTGATATATTGATTGAAATAACCATTAGAAACCTTGATAGTTTCTATTACTACCTAGAATTGTTTTTTCTCTGAAGTTATCATCATATAAGGATCATAGGGAACATTGAATTTATTTTGACTAATACACTTAGGATATAGTTTAGTTCAATACTCCAATATAACCAGCCACACTAAGATTTCAAATCATCTTTTGTCTCATGCTTTAAATTTATAAGGATTGAAATAAAACTTTTGCATATATTTTTCTCAATGTGAATTACATCTAAACAGTGATGTAACAAATTGGTTGATCACTAAGGAAAATCAAAGAGAATAATTTTTTTCCTCCAATTATAATTAAATTTAGTGGAAATATTCTTCATATTTCTAGATTTCATACAACATTTCCTAAATTAAAAATTGACATATTTTAATTTATCAATCACATCAGTTCCTAATATACACTCAGGTGGATTCTCGATCATAATGGTATTGTTAAACCTTTTATGTTTTTTCTTATGTGGATGATACATTGGTAATAATTAATGATGTGCCATGAAACTAAAAATACAATGATATTTAAGACTTTTGGATAATGTATTCTTCATAAAAATATTATAGGATAGTTTACATGTAATGACCCGTTACCTTTTGGCCATACTTCTCCTCTCATCCATAGATATTAACCTAGGAATTTTTGGTGACTACTTTCCCTCCAAATCGATTCATTTAGAGATTAATTAGAAGGGATAAGTTCTTTTTCTATTCAGGTAAGCCTTCTTCTCAGTTCCTCTCTCTCATTTGTGGTTGCAACACCATTTATCATAGGGATTGATAATTGGATCATGTTTTCTATCAACCCTTCTTATTTTCTTGTCATTCCTTGTCTTGCGAAGGTAGATATTGTGGTTTCCAATCCCATTTATCAAAGGTGGTTAGGTTTTCTATGTCCTTGAGGTAGGTGTATCTATTCAAGTGTTCTAATTTCTTGAATTATTTGTTGTAATTATTATTTTCTTGAGATTCAAAATGAAATTTCATGTGTTGAAATTGAAAAGGGAATGGGTTCATGTTTTAAAGGAGTTTTTTTCTTTGAAAATATAATTTGACTTGATTTGAAAATAAATGGATTTTCAAACCCTAAATAATATTGTCTTGGATTTGAAATGATTCTATAAAAAATGTGTTCATGGTTTTTAAAATGGAAATTGACAAAAATTGCACAATGATAACCTTGGGTGAATCAAGAAAGAGACACGGGTAACCTTAGTGCGTGTGATACCACTAGGAGGTAGCCTCTTGTATATCGATGAATTGTGGAAGGAATCAATATTAGTTGGATACAACTATATGACTTTTTAGGATTGTGAGTGTGTCTTATATATTTCTCCATAGGCTAGTGCCTGTCTAGAAGGTGCATTGTTGTTTATGGGTTTTTATTACATGACAGTTTATTTCATGGATTCTGGATCACTTGTATATTTATATTTTGGTATGTTTAACTGCTTTGTTTCACAACTGGTTGGTTTATGGTTTTGGAAAAAATGATATGAAATTTATGGAAAACCCAAAGAATGTTTGAGAAATGATTTCAAATTGTTTTATTATAAAAATTATTGTAAAAATATTTTGTTTTAAAGCTAGAACTTGGGAATTTTTGATGTTATAACTTGAATAGATCCTTTGGTGGTTTCTTACTAAGCTCCATTGCGCACACCCTACTTCTATATTTGGGAAAATGTAGACCTTATTTTCCAGGGCATAGGTAAAGGGAATGGAATTATGTAGCATACTAGCTTCTATTTATGTTTTTTTTGGTTTTGGGTTTATTTTTGGAGGTGATGGTTGGTCACATGGAGAATTTTTGGTCTTGAATTTTTGAACTTTTTGGTTTATCCTATTTGGTTTAGTTGTATCTTCCTATTGTTTTCCCTTTGTAATCTGGTTTTTGTCTTGTTTTTATTATATTCAGGACCTGTTTTTTATCTTCATTTTATCTCACCCCATGATGGGATGGCTTATGTTACTGGTTCGGTTGACCTGGGTTGGTCTATTACAATTTGGTATCAAAGGGGTTTACTCAGCCTGAAGTGTTTCAACACTTCTTGATTTGTTTTAGTGTCTTGGGTATATAGGATTAGGATCATCATAATTAAGATGTTAGGTGCAGAAAAGGGGCCAAGCTAGCTCACTCCTGTGACTGAATTTGAGTTACCATGGGTGGTCGAAAAAATATTTACTAAGTTCAAGATCTGGTATATGGGTTAATTTAAATGAATTGTATAGGAAATTTATTTAAATAAACTTATCTACTAGTTTAGGGGATTAGTGTGTGCAAGGTCATTTGAATAAACTAAGCGGTGAGTTGATTTAGATTGACCTATTCCTTTCTAAAGGTCTTCCCTTTTTCTGAAATAATTCATAATTTCTTTAGATTTTTATTATTTTAAAGAATAGTTTTGGATTCTAAAAGTTGGTTTAGTGGTTTTGGAATTTTCAAAATTTTCTCATGAGTGATTGGTTATTTTCTTGATTTTAATATACAATGCCTCCTAGAAGAGATATTCCAAACACAAGAGGGGAATCCATGAGGTGGGTTCCATAGGGGGATCCTCTAGTATAACCTTCTTTTCTGGAAGAATTTATTCATTCCATTTAGACCATGGATTCAGTGAACACCATGAACCCAAGTTGAGTAGTGGATAATGGC
Organism: Viscum album; assembly: GCA_963277665.1. Lineage (NCBI taxonomy): Eukaryota > Viridiplantae > Streptophyta > Magnoliopsida > Santalales > Viscaceae > Viscum > Viscum album. Next base: position 1,282,878,964 of record OY728151.1, read on the forward strand.
TCAGAATTTACTAAGCAGTATCCACCTATATTCCAGGGTGAAAAAGGACCACAAGAATCAGATGAGTGGCTTGAAAAAATTGAGAGGACCTTAAATTTTTTGAAGACTCCTAAAGATTATTAGGTGGGTTTTTCCATTTATATAGCTAAGGGTCCAAGAAGATGGTGTGACTCTATGGTGAAAGCTAAGTTATACGAAGGCCTTACCTAAGATTCTTTAAATAAAATATTCAACCAGCATTTTTATCCTAATACCTTATATGCAGAAAATACCCAAGATTTTGTAACTTTGGAGAAAGGGGAGCGCACCAATCTAGATTACTCCACCCATTTTGCTGAGTTGGTGCATCTGGAAGTAGATATTTTCACCAATGATTACCTAAATTCTCGGAGGTCTGAGATGGGGCTAAAAAAATATTTATTCAATGCTAGTTATTTTTCACCTTCTGAACTTCGTAGAGGTAGTGGATAAAGTATCTTTGGTTGGGGAAGACATATCTAGAAGGAAAAGTTTGGGTGGAGCTTTAAATGGTGCATCAATTATCCAGAGTGCTTCTTATAGTCATAAAATAAAGTGAAAGAGTGGTCAGTTTTCTATGGGACTAGTTTCAGAGGCTTCTTTAGGGATGTAATAGGTTTTATACAACTAGTGTGGGAGGCATAGTCATACCAGGCCTCATTGTACATAGAATCCTAGGACCTGTCGTCTCACTACAAAAAACTAGGTCTTAGTGATGGTTTATTAGTGGAAGTTTTATGAACTACCACTAAATAAATCATATTTAAAAAAAATAAAATTCAGCAGCAGTTTAAGCGAACCATAAATATTTTTTTTATTTTAACATTAAGAGGCGATTTTATTGAAATTTCCACTAATTAAAAAAAAACCCTAATTAAACCCCCTTTTCCCCTCCCCTCCCCCATTTTCTCCTCGATCCCACACTGCTCCTCGCCACCCACCACCCCCTCTTCGCCACTCACTGCCCCACACCACCCCTTGTTGCCCCTTGCCGCCTCTCCTAGAGCCCCCTCGAGATTTCCCACCCACCTTTATTCTTAATCCCATCCTTCCCCTACCCCTCTCCTCCCCTCATCAATCATTTCCCCTCTCCACTCGTTTCCCCCTCCCCGAGCTCCCCCAATCACTCCTTCTCCCCTCCCCCCTCGCCTACCCTAATTTTTCATCAAGGAAGAACCAACCCTTCCCGTCACCACTGCTCTCCACCCCCTTTCCTTCCCTCACCACCCTCATTGCCTCTCCCTGAGCCCCCCATTTCTCCTCAAGCCTGCACCACCCCATTCCTGATTTATCACTGCTCACCGTTCGTCACCACCCCTCTTTTCCCCTCTCCAGTAAGTTATTCAATATATATGTTTCAATTTCATAACCATGATTGATTGAATTATTTTAATTATGTTTTTTTGAAGATTAAATTGTGTTTATTATTGAGATTAAAAGGTGATAGTAATACGATGAGTATTCTTTGGGTTTAATGTGATAAATTATGGATTTTTATTACAAATGAATTAATCAAATTTTAAAATAATTATGCACATAAGGTTCTTGATGAAATATAATTTTCTTATGAAGTAATTAATTTTGTTACTATAAATTATTTATGGGATGTTACAGATATTGAGTTGCATGGTTTTGATTTTTTTTCCCAAATATCAAGATTTTTTTTTGATTAATATTAATGTTGTGAGTGTTTTTTAATATTAAGAATTGTTATGGGTTGTTTATTAATTTTATTGTTATGAGGTGTTATCAAGAATATATTGGATTAATATCAATGTTAAGAGGTGTTTTTAGATGTTAAGAATTATTTAAGTGGAGATACAAACATTTAATTTATTTTATTAATATCGAGAAGTGCTTTGAATAATATCAAGAATTATTTTACAGGATGTTTATTAATTTTATTTAAATAGTGGATGTTTATTTTAAATGTCATAGAGAGGACATATATTTATTATTGTAGACATAACATCAGAGGGGATCTTCTCAAACTGAAATTTAGTCTTGAGATAAACTTTGGTTAGAACTCCAACCATTTTAAAACATTTATTTGGTATTATGTCAAATCAAGACCCTACCATGGTCAATGATGAAGTTGGGTGATGTTTAATTTTGATTGTACTTGTTTTGTTAATCATTTGTATCTTTATATCTGAATGTACAAGGAGAATAGTAAAAATCCAATACCCATAGATAAAAGTTGGATTAATTTACCTCAAAACACACCTCAGTATGCCAAGGTTTTGGAAGAATTTTTATATTTTTCAATTGAAAACCGATCAGTGGATAGTAGAATAAAATTTATATGTCCTGATTGTAAATTCAAGTGATGTTTGAATAAAAATGAAGTATATGTTCTTTGATATTGAAAAAATTTCCTGATCTATATTTTTGTTGGATTTGGCATGGTGAATCAAATGTTACGGAAAGTAAAAAAATGAAAATTCTATCAACAAAACACAAAGTGACCCAGAAGAGGAGAATTTAGTTCACAATTTATTAAATGAAACATTTTTTTGTAGAATACAATGTAAAAATTTTAATAGATCAAAAAAACCTTCAGTTGATCCTAAGGAGGTTAATCTTGATTAGAAATTCAGTGAAAAAATTGATTTTTATGAATTAATTAAAGATAGACAACAAGAACTATATGAAGGGTGTTCCAAGTATTAGAAGTTGTATTTTCTACTTATGTTTTATCATATCAAGTGTCTATGTAGAATTACTAACAAAGAAATTCCCATGATTTTAGAGTTACTTCATGATACATTTAGTGAATCTAAGATCCCTACATCATTCTATGAGATGAATAAAGTCATCAAAAAACTTGGAAATGATTATAAAAAGATACATTCACATCCCAATGATTTCATGTTTTACTGGGGAGAAGAGTCTAATAAAGAAGAATTCATAATATGTCATACAATAATATGTAAGTAGATGATCAACAATGAGAGTATAAATCAATGTAACCCCAAGAAGAAACAATAAAAGAAAACTCCTAAAAATCTATTGCATTACATTCCTCTAAAAATACAATTTCAATGATTATTTATGTCATATAAGACTACATATGACATGAAGTGGAATGCTCAGGATAGTAATGGAGGCTTGACGAGGCATCCAAAAGATTCAACATCATGGAATATATGTGATTCTCTATATTGATATTTTTCTTTAGATCCTAGGAATATATGTTTCATACTATATTATGATGGTTTTAACCCTTTTGGAACTTTAAATAATAATTATAGAATTTGGCCAATTGTTTTGGTATCCTATAATATACCTCCATGGATGTGTATGAAGCATACTTTTTTCATTATTTTGATGATTGTTATTGGAAATTAAAATCATGTAAATGAAATTGATGTATACCTTCAACCTCTAATCAAAGAATTGAAATAATTATGGGATGATGGCATGAAAATATATGATGCTTCAATGAGACAACTATTCAAAATGCATGCTTCTTTAATGTGGAAATTAGTGAATTTTCTAGACTAGGAAATTTATCTAGTTGGAAAAATCATATTAGTTTGTCTTTTCCTATTTGTAATTTTTATTTTGAACCTCAATGATTACCTTACAGTAGAAAATGGTTTTTTATGTTTCATCATCAATTTCTTGATGCTTCTAATAAATTTAGGTTTAACAAGACATGATTCAATGGAGATATTGAAAAGATAAATTCATAAATGGTGTTATCTGGTTTAGAAATCTTGAGACAATTAATGAATGTCACTGAAGAATTTGTAAAATGTCATCAATTTAATGGATGGGGGAAAAGGGTATGAGGTAAAATATCCAAATTAGTTAGAACACAATGATGGAAGAAAAAGAGTATATTTTTTAGCCTTTATTATTTGGAGTTTAATTTGATATGTCATGATATTTACCTAATGCATATTGAGAAGAAGATTTTCAATAATGTAATTTTTACAATGCTTAATGAGAAGGGTAAGTCGAAGGATTGCCTTAATGGTTGTAAGTATTCAGAGTCAATGAATATAAATAATAGTTTGTTGGAAAATGAGAATATAAAGTGTCCTTAAGCTATTTTTATAATGAAAAATCATGAGAAAGATGTATTCATTTTAACTTTAAATAATATAAAAGTGCTATATGTATATTCAAGTAACATATCAAGGTGCGTTTACTTAAAATGAAAAAAGTTACATGGATTGAAAAGTTATGACTCACATATTTTTATGGAGAAATTTTTGACATTTTCATTACATAATACATTACCTGAAAAGTCACTACAGTTCTAGTTGAGTTTTTTAATTTTTTCAGAGAACTTTGTGGAAAAACTCTAAATCCAACCGATCTTGATAAACTTGAAGAAAGAATTGTTTTAACACTTTGTCATTTATAGATGTTATTTCCCCCTTTATTGTTCACAGTCATGATTCATTTGATTTTTCATCTATTTGAAGAAGCTAAACTTGGTGGACTAGTACACTATCAATGAATGTATCCAATTGAGAGGTTTGTCGATGTTATTTTTATTTTCATCATTGAATTTGATTTTATCAAATCATTGAATAAATTTTTTAATATGTTTATTATTTTTTTCATCAGATAATTAGGTCTTTTGAAATCATATGTGAGGAATAAATCTCAACTAGAAGAATCTATTGCTGAAGGTTATATATATGAAGAGTGTTTGATCTTATGTTCGAGGTATTTGGATGGGTATGAGACAACATTAAATCATGCTGGACATGTCGATGACATATACACTAATTCTCATTCTGAAAACCAGTCATCAGTATTTCTAACTATTTGATGACCAATTAGAATGGGGTCAAATTTTACACCATATGAACTGGATTTTCTATAAGTATATAGGTATGTGCTAATCAATAGTGGTATTGTAGACCCCTTTATTAAAGAATTGAAACTAAAAAAAGTGGTAACTAAGAGGTCGAGCTCAAAATGATATAGAATTAACAATACCTATTAATAAGGTGATTGGAGTATGGTTTGTCGATTGTGTAAGTATATACTCATATTCATATTATTGACATGTAGTGATTTTGTCTATGTTAAAAGTAACACCTTATATATTTTTGTCTAGATAATTAATGTTGAAAATTGAGCTAAAATGTCGAATGATTTGAAGTTTTTGGATTGAGGTCCTCTAAGGTAGTCTAAGTGATTTGATGCCTACAATATTCATGGATTCAGGTTTTGTACAATTTATCTTGAAGAAAACTTAAAAACTCAAAATAGTGATGTATTTATATTTGCAGATGTGCGATAATATGGGAAGCTGAATGATATTATTGAATTAAACTATCATGGTTAGTTTTCAGTTATCTTATTCAAATGAAAGTGGGTCAACATTGATAGGTGTATAATGAAAGATTCATTACATTTTACTCATGTCAACTTCTATCACTTGATGGATATCGGTGAGCATATAGAGCATGATCCATTTATCATGGCTTCACAAGAGAAGATGGTTTATTACATGGATGACGAAATACATAAAGGTTTGAGTGTTTTTGTACACTTAAAGTAGAGATACTTATATGATATGGGCGATGAAGATCAATTGGTGCTTTGTGATAGGGAACCTCATTAACCAAAAAACATTTATTTTTTTACAAAAAATATCGAAATAGTAGAACTTGCAAGAGAGGGTGAAAATGAAGGACCCACTACAATGAATGTTGATAATAATGAAGATAATGAATATTAAGATGATTGAATGTATAAATCGGTATTGAAAATATATTACAATTTCTTATTGATAAGTGTTTCATTCATATATAAATTATTCGAGTTTTTTTTTCGTAAAATTATTTTAGTTTTGTATTTTTTATACATTTAATATACAATAAACATTTGAAATTAAGGAATGCTAAGAAAAAAATAATTTTAGGATCCTAGCCGATCAACATCTCATAGCATGCCACCACTATCGTTATCTTCTATGGATCCTAGTGACTCCACTGTACAAGATAAAATTAGATAGCTAAACATTTCCCTAGTTGTTGTTGGTATCCCATTTCCTGATTCACCTCTGATGATGGAATAGTTCATCACCCCTCCATGTAGGAGATATTGGTTAGTTATAGTTATTGTTATGTATGTATTTTTTTTAAATTATATATGTTATTAATTATTTAATGAATTTTTCAGAAAGATAAATACAGCCATAAAAGGGATAAAAATATGAACACATAAGATGTATGAGACCTAGAGGAATTCAAGATTATTATTCGATTTGGTGAGTTTGGGGTGCCTAATAATGATGATGCCAGAATCTATGGGTAGATTCTTAGAAAAATTACTTGAGAGATAATGATATTTCCCATTATTTATAAATATTAGAGACATATTCCTATAGCTTGAAAAAACGAGGTCTTTGATACTCAAGAAAAGGTAATATTAATTTAATATTCATGATAACTAATTAAAAATACATGATTAATTTTTTTAATATACTTATAAGGTGTTATGTTTTTTATTTCTAGCTATTTTTTCATTTTTGATGTCCCTGACTCCGTTTCACTCCAATGTAATTTGAAAAATTTGGGCAAGAAATGGAGAGATTTTAAATGGAGTTATGGAATGATTTTAATGAAACTTCTCAGAGCTCACAATAGATGTATGATAAAGTGTATGAAGGTATTTCTTATGAGAAATGGAAGCTCTTTGTTGATATCAATAGATATGCATATCATGATGTAATTTCATATTTTAAAGTATCTTAATAATATAAACATAACAAAAATATAATTTTTATTAATGTTACTATTTTTTATAGTAATTATCTAAAAAAATACCATGAATCTTGAGAATCAAGTCATTCCATACATCGCTGGGTCTTAGAGTTTTTTTGAGAAAAAGAAAAATTTTGGTTTGTATTTTATTAATTATTATTTATATCATTTTATTATAACTCAAGGTTTCTTATAACTTGTTTATATTTTTTTTATAAAGGGTAATTAATTTGGTCACTCCATTGGCTGAATATAGATATGGTTTAAAGTGAATAGGAAACTTGATGATAGTTTTGTAAATTAACCTACCAAAGACATTGGAGTAAGTAATTTTCATTACCATTTCATATTATTTCATTACTATAAAAACTTAATAATGAAAAATATATTATAAAAAGCAATAAGACTTAAACCCAATTAAATGGGGCCAACTATATAGATCAAATGATGCCAATTAGGTTTCATTTGATACATCTAACCAGCCCCAATTAATTGGATTTAAGGATTTTCTATTGTTATTATATAATTTTCATTATTATTTTTTATAGTAAAAAATAACAATAAATAGTAATGATAAATTTATTAATTAAATAATATTATGAACTTAATATATTTTTAAAAATCAATGTAATATTTTTTTATTGTAAGGTTAAAATTCAAGAAGTCTAGGATACAAACCCTTCAAAATCATTAGTTTCCTAGAATGATGCTCTTGGAATCATTTTAGGGAAGGAACATCCTGAAAATGTATAGGGGATGGATTCTGGGCCTACTCCATCAAATATCTTTGGTATGGCGGCATCATCCATTACTTCTACACCTGGTGAGGGTTTGAGTAGGGTTTTTGATTGGGAAACAAAAATATAAATTAAAATATTGAAAGAAAAAGTGCAGGAAATGACTCTTATAGGAATACATAGGATCAATGGTGGTCACAAATGGAGAATTTTTAGGTTTTTGTATGTCAGTGGATAACTGATATGGTCTTAGAGGAAATTTCCATCCCCATAGATTATCCCACCAAGGTAAATTATAAATTACATAGATCATTCAAAAATTTTATAAGAAATGTGTATGTTAGCTGGGTGAGGGTTGTTCTATGAGCGGGGGTGGGTATTTTCTATCAAGGGTAGTTTGGACTCATTATATTATAGTATGCTAGGGGATGTTAGTAAGTAGTTGGGGATAATAATTATAGAAGTGATGGTTGTGGAGGGGTATGAATCATTTTTAGATTTATTCTTGGTAGTAACTGGGAGGTTTCGACCCTAGGGTGGTCTCGCCTTGGCTCTCAGATGAGTGGAATTTTTTTGATGAGTTTTTCTTCTTTATCCTTACTCATTTATTCTCCTTCATCTCCTACTATTGTAACTCAAGAAGGCTTAGTGATTCTACTTCTAGTTTTTAGTTTTTTTCTTCTATATTTTTCCATTTTTTTACTATTATTCACATCAGTTAGGTAGAAAACCTCACATATGTTCATATAACACATAAAAAATTCATAAATAAAACTAAAATGAAACTTTTATATATAAAACATGTATTTTGAGTCATACCGACCACATCTTGTTCCGGATTGATGTGTGGTTGATTCCTTCATGTAAAAAATGAATTATAGATTGTTATCCATATGTTTTAAAATAATCCAAACTTATTTTCTTAGTTTTGACTCAGTAAACACTTCTTAAAGGTACAATAGACTTTAAAAACACGTGTTGGGGGGGGGGGGAGGGAACTAGGAAAACAAAGTTTTATTTCTCTGAAATCAGTGTGAAATTACCATAGATCTAATTGTGAAATGTTGGAACTGACAACACATCATTCCAAATTATGGTTTACCTTGGATGGCCATAAACACGTTTTTAATGTTTTAAAACACTAAAATGTGCATGGAATGGTAAAAAACATATAAAATGACCTCATATTGATGTTATATTATGATAAAACCATGGATGAGTTATTTTTGATGTGTAATCATAGAAAAAACATTAATACAACGTGTGGTGTGGTCAGAATGACTCGATAAACACTTCTTAAAGGTTGAAAATCATTTAAAAACAAGTGTCAGGGGTCAAAAATAGGAAAACATGTCAGATTAACAAAAAGTTAGGGTACAATGACCATAGATTTAATTGTGAAATGTACAAACTGATGACAAATCATTCCAAATTATGGTTTTCTTGGGATGGCCATAAATTCATTTTTAGTGTTTTAAAACACTAAAACATTTATAGAATAGTTAAAACCATAGAAAAAACCTTATATTAATGTGAAATCATGGGAAAACCACTAATGAGTTGATTTTGACATTTACATATAGTCAAAAAATCAATCCAATGTGCGGTGTGGTCTAAATGGCTTAGTAAACACCTCTAAAAGTTATAAAATCCTTTAAAAATAAGTTTTGGGGTGTTAATATAGGAAAATGATGTTGGATTGCCTTGTAATAAGGTAAAAATGACTATAGATTTAATTTTGAAATATAGGAACTGATGGAACATCATTCATAAATACGGTTTTCCTAGGATGGTCGTAAATGCATTTTTGGTGTTTTAAAACACTAAAACATGCATGGAATAGTCAAAACTATATAAAACTACCTCAAATTGATGTGTGATCATGGGAAAACCACCGATTAGTTATTTTTTATTTTTACACATAGACAACACGTCAATATGATATACGGTGTTGTCGGAATTACTTGGTAAACACTTCTTAAAGGTACAAAAGCCTTTAAAAACAAGTTTCAGGGGGTCAAAACCAAGAAAACAACATCATATTGCCCTAAAATTAGAGGAAAATGACCATAGATTGAATTTTGAAATATAATATAACTGATGACATGTCATTCCAAATAACAGTTTTTCTGGGATGGTCATAAACAGGTTTTAAGTGTTTTAAAACACTAAAACGTGCATAAAACAATTAAAAAGATAGAAAAAAACCTCATATTAATGTGAAATCATGGGAAAACACTTATGAGTTATTTTTGACATGCACTCATATAAAACATGTCAATACAAAGTGAGGTGTGGTTGAAATAACTCGGTAAACACTTTTAAAGGTACAAAAGTCTTTAAAAACATGTGTCGGGGGGGGGGGGGGTTAAAACCTAGAAAATGATGTAATATAACCTTAAAATAATAGAAAAATGTCCATATATTGAATTGAAAATTTTAGTAACTAACAACACATCATTCAGAATTATGGTTTTTCTAGGATGATCGTAAATGGGTTTTTAGTGTTTTAAAACACTAAAACGTGTGTGGAAAGGTCAAAATGATAGAAAAAAATATCAGATTGATGTGAAATCTAATGAAAACCACTAATGAGTTATTTTTGATGTGTATTCATAGATAAAACATTAATACAATTTTCATTGTGGTCATAATGATCTGATAAAAACTTCTTAGAGGTACAAAAGCATTTAAAAAGATGTGTTGGGGGTCAAAACTAGGGGAAAAAGTCACATTTCTTTGAAATCAGAGGAAAACAACCATAGATTGAATTGTGAAATGTATGAACCAATGATATATCATTCCAAATTACAGTTTGCCCGAGATGTCTACATATGCATTTTTAGTGTTTTAAAACACTAAAACGTGTGTGGAACGGTCAAAACCATAGAAAATGACCTCAAGTTAATGTGAAATCATGGAAAAACCATCAATGAGTTATTTTTTATGTGTAAACTTATAAAATATGTCAATATGATGTATGGTGTGGTTGTAATTACATGGTAAACACTTCTTAAAGGTACAAAAGCCTTTAAAAAAGTATTGAGGGGTAAAAATTAGGAAAAATAAATCAGATTGCCCTAAAATCTGGGAAAAAAGACCATAGATTGAATTGTAAAATGTTGGAACTAATGAAATGTCATTACAAATTATGGTTTTCCCGAGATGACCGTAAACACATTTTTAGTGTTTTAAAACACTAAAACATGTGTGGAATGGTCAAAACCATAGAAAACGATCTCATATTCACATGGAATCTTGATAAAACCATCACTGAGTTATTTTTGAAATATAGGACATACTATTATATCAAAGACTTTAAAATTTGTTTATTAAGTAAGTTTCAAGCACATTGCACATCAATTTAAAAATAAATTAGAATATTTACCTATCCCTTTTTAGTTTAAATCATTGAATCATATCTTTAATAGGTAATTTTATGTTTTCAAAGTCTTTTTCATTATATAATATTTGTTTAATGTTAAAATATATTCTATTTTGTTAACAAAATAACAAATTTTATGCGAAACATTCTTAATATATTCTACATCTTTTCTCTTTTTCATTTATTTTCTTAAATTTTCTGGTTTTCATTTTAGGTGGTAAATGCTGGGAGTAGGTAGGAGGTTGACTATTCTAATCCATTAAATTCTTTAGAAGGAAGTCATGATTGTTCTTAGTTTCCATGGTATGTTAAAATTTTATCAATTATTCTACTATAATTTTGATTTATTATGTTTAGTTTTAAATTTTTTTTCTTTTTTTTATAGTTGATGATATGGTGTGGTCGGTTTCAGTTAATGAGATGACATAGAGGTAGATAAATATAGTGGAGGTTGTGACATGGATTTATATTGAGAATGGGTTGTTGTTGGAAAATTATATATATATTGATGAGTGAGGTATTGGTTGATAGGTGTATGGGTTGACTGATATTGAGATTATTATGGTTGTGGATGTTCTTATATATGACTGTGAATGTATGATGTATGTATGATGGGTTTATCATACATTCATGGTTTAGTTTATTGCACGTTAGTTTTTTTTTTATATTTACAGTTTTTTATTAATTTTTTTAAAAAAACTCTAATTTAGAGGCGATTTTTAGTAACCGCCACTAAATGAATAAATTAAAATATGTTTAGTGTTCATTATGATTAATCACCACTCAAAAAAAAAAAACACTACTATTATGTTCAAAAATGGTCATTTTCATTTTATTTATATTTTCCCTGAATATTATTTTTATAAAAAAGGATGCTAAATAAAAAAAATCCACTACTAAATGATCCAAAAAACGGCGCATAGCATAATTTCCACTAAAAGACCAGAATCCATGCAATGTGCGTTGGTTTTAATAACCGTCACTATATTATTTGGTGGTGATTGAAACTGCCACCAGTCCATGAAAAAACCACCGCTAATGCCCATATTTTTGTAGTGTCTTTGTGGGTGATCTGGCCATCTGAAATGTTTCGGTGACAAGATTTCCCAAGGCAGTAATGTGGGATCCACTTTCAAAAAGGGATCATAGGTTCATGTTGATGCTTCCAAGGGTGGTGTGTCTCATTCTTAGGCCAAGGGGAAGTTTAGGTGGCTAAGTCTAGATGACTTTATGTGGTAGAGTGTACATCATAGGAATCTGAAGTAGGGATATCTACTGCTAGAGGTATGGTGTTTATTTCATCCTCTATGGTACTTCATTTGTTTGATAAAAGTGTTACTAATTATTTTATATCTAAAAATTTGGTTGACATTGGGTTTTCATTTGAATCTTATACCATTCTTTTTGGATCTTTATATGACTTTGTGAAAGAGGTCCGAACAAGGTTTCAAGTGCACCGTGTGTCAGGTGATGATAACTGAATTTGAGGGGGTTTGGGATTTCTTAGTGCTCAATCTTGAAATCTTTGACTTGATTATTGTTATGGATTAGCTGATCAGAATAAAGAACCATATAGAATATTATCACCGATGAGTATATTTTTTATATTTTTATGGGGCCACTCATGTTTTCCAGGGTGAGTGGGACTCTGGATTGGGAAGGGTGGGGATTTTTGTTCTTTATGTTGGTATAATATCATTCCAATTTTTAGAAATGATCCTTGATATAGTTGAACCTTAATTGGATGGTTAGCTACCTGCTATTGTGGGTGCACACCCTAAATACTTTTCCAATGATTTTTTTTGGTTTACCGCCACAGAGAGAGGTTGAGTTTACTATTGATCTTCTATTGGGAATGATTCCAATTTCTATGCCATCCTATCTAATGGAACCTGGTGAGTTAGTGGAGCTTAAGGTCCAGTTTGAGGACCTACAACTGAAAGGATTTATTTTTCCTAGCCTGTCACCATGGGCTTCACTTTTACTCTTTTCTAAGAAGGTAGACAGAATTTTTAGGATTTTTATTAACTGTTGAAAGTTGAATCATGTAACTGATAAGAACAAGTATCCTTTACCCAAAATTGATGATCCCTTTGACTAACTTAACGGGGATTATTGGTTTTCTATGATCTAATTATGGTCAGGGTACCATCATTGAGATTCTGAGAGGAGGACATACCAAATACAACCTTTCATAGTCGATATGGGTATTTCAAGTTTTTGGTTATGCCATTCAGTCTCAAAAATAATCTTGTCGTGTTTATGGTTTTGATGAATTGAATTTTTCAAAGGTTCTTGAAATATTTTGTTTTTTTATTTTTGGATGATATTTTGGTGTAATACAAGGTATAGGAGGAGCACATAAATCATTTAGATGTCATTATTCAAACCTTGAAATAACATTGTCTATATGGAAAACTTTCCAAGTGCTAGTTTTGGATCTAGGAAGTGAAGTTTCTGGGGCATGTGATACCTAAGAGGTGTGTCTTAGTGGATCATGGAAAGGTATAAGTAGTTATGTATCAGGAAAATACCCAAAATGTGTTTTAGATCCGAAGATTATTGGGTTTGGATGGTTATTAAAGATGGTTTGTTCATGAATTCTCCAAGATCACATCTTTAACGAAAAATTTAACCCATATGGGTGTAAATTTTGAATGGAAAGAAAAGCATCACAGGTCTTTTGAGGTGCTAAAAGTGAGGTTGAATTCAGCACCAGTGTTGGTTCTCCCAGAACCAGGGCTAGGTTATGATGTTTTGTACGATGCTTTTGGTATGGGTTTGGGATGTTTTTTGATGCAGGGGAAACAATTTGTGTCTTATGGATCTATCTAGTTACATCCCCATGAGAATAACTACCATATCCATGATATTTAGTTGTAATTAGTTATGCATTCACTCAAGATGTGGTATCACTATCTTTTTAGGGAGTGGTTTGTAGTGTATTCTGATAAAAAAAAATACTAAAGTATATTTTCACACAGGGGGATCTGAACTTGTAACAGAGAAACTGGGTTGAGTATCTTAATAACTTTGATTTTGATATCACATATAACTATAAGAAGGGAAACATGGTTGCTGATGTGTTGAGAAGAAAATTTCTGACACAAGTCATAAAGGAATCAGGAGATTAGTGTTCTTTGATGAATTTTTTTGATGAAATGAGTTTGAGAGTGAAAGAGGTTGGTGGAAATATGTTATTAGCTTCAATAAAGATTTAATTTCCTTTTGATGAGTGATTTTGACTTGAGAAGATGATAGACACCAAGATCCAACACTTTAGAAAAATCTTAAATGGTGGAGAGACCTCAGGTGAGTGGTTTCAATCTTATAGTGGAGCTTCATGCTTCCGTAGCAGGTTGGTTGTTACATTCTCCTTGAGACAGGTGTTGTTAGACAGTAGACACTGGTCATGTTGGTCCATGCATCTTGTGGCTACAAAAATTTACCATGATCCAAGACATCGGTATTAGTGTCCAAGAATGAGGTAGCCAATTGTAGATTTTATATCATGGTGTCTCACTTGTCAAAGAGTTAATGTGGAACACCAGAGATCTACAGTTTTTTGGAAGACTTTACCCATTCAATTACGGAAGTGGGATGAAATTACAATAGATTTTGTTATTGGTTTACCATAGATTCCTAGTGGGAAGGATGCAATTTGGGTGATTATTGACAGAATCACTAAATCAACACATTTCATACTAATAAAAAAATGATGAAAGTGGAGTAGATTGGGGATTTATATGTTTGATAGATTGTGAGACTTCATGGGGTCCCCTCTACAGTTGTTTTTGATAGGGACTCAAGGTTCACATCCAGATTATTGAAAGGTTTTTAGGAGGTGATCGGTTCTTAGTTGAAATTAAGCATGACTTATCATCCATAGATGGATGAACATACATAGAGGGATAACCAGGTTCTTAAGGACATGATCTGGGACTGTGTGCTTGATTTCAGTGGATCTTGCGGTAAGAATTTTCCTTTGGTTGAGTTTTCATATAACAATAGTTACCAAAAATTTATTAAGATGGTTCTCTTTGAGTCTTTGTATGGGAATACATATCGATCTCCCTTGTACTGGGAAGAGTTGAGAGAGCGGTCCTTGGTTGGGCCGGGTTTGATTCAGAGGATGATAGAGATGGTGTAGTTGATCCGTACACATGTAATCAGAGCACATATCCATTGAAAATATTATGTGGACCATCATTATCAGCTACTGGAGTTTGAGGTTAGTGATCAGGTATTTCTCAGCATTTCAGCTCACTTGGGGAATCATCGGTTTGGAAGAAGGGTAAGTTGTCACTAAGGCTTGTGGGCCCCTTTGAGATCATTGAGTGACTTAAAAGGGTGGCCTATCAGTTGATTTTATTATCTATCTTAAATTATACACATGACGTGTTTCATTTTTCTCTGTTTAGGAGGTATATACCATATCCTTCCCATGTAATTAGATGAGAGGATGTTGATCTTGAACTAGATACCACTTTATTTGAGAAGCCAGTTCAAATTTTGGATCACCCGAATAAGGTGCTATGTGGTAAAATTATCCCCATGGTATGGGTACTATGGAAGTGTGGATGGTATATCCATGATACATGGGATTGGGAGTCATTTATGAGGTAGTAGTGACCTTCTCTTTTTTCAGATCTAGGATCTTGATCACTTTATGGGGATAAAAATCTTTTATGGTGGGGATATTTTAACACCCCATTATCTTTTTTCCATCCTTCACCTCAAGGCCAGAACTCTTAGCCTAGGTGTTTTTGGGTGAATCCTTTCCCTAAGGATTTCTCCACTCATTGATGGATTATCAGGGCTAGGTGCTTCGTCTCTTCAGGAAAACCTTCCTTCCAATTCCTCTCTCTTGTTTGTGGTTACAACATCGTTTATGGTAGGGATTGACAATCATATTTTATTTTCTATCAATCCTTTTTAGTTTCTTATCATGACTTATCTTTTGAAGGTATATCTTGTGGTATCTAATCCTCATTTTCAAAGGTGTTTAGGTTTTATACATCCTTGATGTAGGTGGATCTATTCAAGTGTTATAATTTCTTTAATTTCTTATTGTTTTTATTGGTTTATTGAGATTTGAAATGAAATTTCATATGTTGAAATTGAAAAGGGAATGGGTTCATGTTTTAAATGGGTTTTTTATTTGAAAATATATTTTTCCTTTATTTGGAAATAAATGTATTATCAAACCCCCAAAAAGATTGTCTTGTCTTTGAAATGATTTTATAAAAAATGTGAGCATGAATTTTAAAATAGAAATTGACAAACATTGCATAGAGGGAACCTTGGGTGCATCAAGAAAGATTCATGGGTAGCCTTAGTGTGTGTGACAGCACTAGGAGGTAAAATCTTGTATATCGATGGACTGTGATAGGACTTGATATTATTTAGATCCAACCTTATGCCTTTTTAGGACCATGAGTGTCTAGTATGTATTCTACCATAGGATAGAGCCCGTCTGGAAGGTGTATGGTTATTTCTGGTTGTTTTTTGCATGATATTTATTTCATGGATGTTGTCTCACTTTCATATTTATATTTCGATATGTTTACCTAATTTTTTTTATAATTGGCATGTTTTTAGTTTTGGAAAACAATATATTAAATTCATGTAAAACCAAAGGAATGTTTGAGAAATTTTTTCAAATTTTTTTATTATAGAAATGATTGTAAAACTTTTTTTAAATCTATAACTTGTGCATTTTTAATATTAAAACATCTATAGATTCTTTGGTGGTTTCCTACTAGGATCTGTTGCTCACACCCTTCTTCTACCTTTGGGTGGATGTTAACCTTGCTTTGAAATACAAAAGTATAGGGAAGGGAATTCTATAGCATGCTGTATTCTTTTTAGGTCATTGTTTTCGGTTTTAGGTTGCTTTGTGGAGGTGATGGTTGGTCACATTGAGACATGTTGGTTGAGACTTTTCATACTTCCTGGTTTAGCCTTTTTATCTTAGTTGTGTCTCTTGGTTGTTTCTTCTTTGTACTATGGTTTTTTGTATTGTTTTTCTTATATTCAAGACCTATTTTTTATCTTCATTTTATCTCACCATATAATGGGATAACTTGAGTGACTGGTCTGGTTGAACTGGGTTGGTATGTTACATTACCCTTCATTCTCTAGCCATACATCATTTCATAAGTTGGAAAATGATTTATCCTCTACAAAATCATAATACACTTATGAAATATTTCTTTTAAAGAATCATTATATAAGTGTACAACCAAATTCCATGTTTGATTAAAATATTTTATTAAAGGTTAAAAGTACACATTTATATCATTTCTAGAATTATAAGTTCTAAATATGAGTATACTCAAAAAAAGTAAATAGTTTTTTCATACAAATCCATGGAGTAAGGTTATAAATATGAATGAAACTAGCCACATGATTTGTGAAGTAAGAATTTGACCAAACTAATTAAAACCATCACATTATAGACCCAAAATGACATTATGAGCCTCAACTAAAAAATTAGGATATTGTGCACAAACTTTTATTGAGTCAATAAGGTTTTTCTTATGTCTTTTCCATTATTTCATACTTGGGGGAGATTGTTAAGTCAATTAGGTTTCCTTATGACTTTAAAATTCTTTCTTGTTTTGAAAATCACAAACACCTTATCTCAAGGCAAATATCTTTTTACCCTATGTTTTACTTCTATAAGGAAAAATTTCCTTCCCCAAGGAAATTTATCCTTATCATGTTTTCATTTCTCATTTCATAATTTTTTCTAAGTGTAAAATTCGGATTATAACCAAAACCTCATAATCCTATAATTACCTAAATATGAAGCATTCTATTCTAGGATCTGAATTCTCAGAATTCTGGTTATGAAATTTGCTGAGTTCTGACTCCGAATTCTGAATACGAATTCTGGTTACGAAATCTTCTGAGTTCTGACTTCAAATTCTGAATACAAATTATGGTTATGAACTCTTCTAATTTTTGACTTTGAATTCTGATTAAGGATTCTAACTACGAACTTCTCTAAGTTCTGACTCCGAGTTCTCTGAATTCAGACTCCGAAATATTATGAGTTTTGACTCAGAATTCTCATGAACTCTGACTCCGAACTTTGTAAGTTTAGGTTCCAAATTCTTATAAATCCAGATTCTAAATTTCCTTGAAATTCAGACTCCAGAATTCTATAGAGTTCAGGTTCCGAATTCCTAGAAAACAGAATTCGAATATCCTTGTATTATATACTCTTAATTCATTTTTGGTTAGACTCCGAACTTTCATTTTCTTACATTACGAATATTGGATTTTAGTTATGTAACCATATTTTTGCTTACACTTGGTTTGTTATAAAACGATGTCATGCATTCAGTTACTAACTAACCGTTGTTTGAGTGACATGTGTACAGGTCCCTCCGAAATTTAAGGAAAAATATGACTGTTGGAGGAGGGAGCCGACCGTTGGAGCTGTGCCTATAAATAGGAGCTCATTTGAAAGAGCTCACAACTTTTTAAGAACAACTTTGACAACTGTGCTTACATGCTGTTGAAGTGATTTCTAGAGAGAGAGGATATTATAAAATCTCAGGCTTCGTGCAGAAAGTTTTAACATCTTGTTCAACCTTTTCTTCATGCTAATTTTCTTTGTCTGACTCTGATTGTTGCTGTGTACAATCGAGGGCTTCCGGGGATAGGAAGACAGAGGTGCTAACTACCTTGAAGTTGAGGGCTTGCGGAGATATCAAGACAGACTCTGATCTTCGTATCGAGGGCTTACCCTGGTGTGGGTGAGGCATAATTTCTTGAAAGTATAAATCAAGGGAACTTTATCCAAGGTTGTTGGATACCCTTATCTTTGGGTTAAAAGAGTTACTACTTGTTACTTGTAGTATTCTATTTTTCTGCTACTTTTAGTTATTGAGGAAAGTATAATCTTAGTATACTTCCTTATACTTGTACTCTGATTATATAGGATTCTATATGCTTTAAGGTAGAATCTTAGTTGTTGTAAACTTTTGTTAAGTTTCATTTCTGGAATCACTTTTCTGGAATCAAGCAAGTTATTAGAGCTTAGAGGTGTTGTGAATTTTGGTTATGAAAAATTTCATTAGGGATTTTTTAAAGTATACAATTCACCACCTCTTGTATTTGAGCATCTCATTTTAAATATTCGATCCTACATTTGGTATTACAGAGTATATCATACTCACATACTATCTCAAAAATTTCTATCAGAGGATTGGTTTAATTTGAATTAATCTCATGATTAGATTCAGAAGTGAAATTCTTCTTCTTATTATTTTCGGAATTGAATTTTCTGGATTCACCTTTTTGGATTCACTTTTTCGGAATCAGTTTTTCAGACTCATAAAGTTCGGATTCATTTTTTCTTAGAGATACTCTTGTTTTATATTTACCTTTCTTAGGAATATTCTCCTTGTTTACGAAATTTTTATATTAACAAGTTTTTATGGAAAGTTTTTTTTAAGATGGCAGGAATCAATGTTGGTTCCATAGATTACTCAATCCAACTAGACCACCTATCTTTGATGGAAATGATTATGAATATTGGAGAGATCGCATGAATACTTTCATTATCAATACTGGTGTTGACAATTTTGTTATGCTTATTGGATGGTATACAATTTCTGACAAAGAAGTTAGTACCTTTACCAATCAAGAAAAGCATGAATATCAACTGAATTATAGGGTACGCAATACTTTGCTTTACTCCATGACTAGAAACATATATAGCCAAATTTCATATTATGAAGAAGAAAAATTGTATATGGATGAAAATTTAAGTTACTCACTTTGGAACTTCCAAAGTAATTGAAACTAGAAGAGCCATGCTCAGAGCTGAATATCATGGTTTCTGCTTTCCTTATGGAGAACCCATATTTAAGGTGCAACAAAGATTCATGACTATTGTGAATAATTTACGATCCATGGGTGAGAAAGGATTAGATGATGAAGCTTTTGTTGATAATATCATATACATCATGCCCAATGAGTGGAAATCCAAGAGGAAATCTATTGATGAGAACAGAAATGTTACTCAGATTTCCCTAGATGAACTGTTTGGAACTCTTATTCAGCATGAGACTAGAATGAAGAGAGACACTGATAATGTAAATAAGAAGAATGGAAATGGCAGTGTTGATTTTACCACAACTTATAATCATATAGAAGCCAAGAATCCTGAGAGAGATACTAGATCCAAATACAAGAAAGTTGTTATCCAATCCCAATCTAGTGGAAGTGAATCCTCAGAAAATGAATTAGCAAATATTGCTCGAAGGATGAACAAGATAGCTGGACAGATGAACTTTCAATCTAGATATAAGAAAAAGTAAAGGAAAGATAAGAAAGATCTAGAAGTTACATGTTATGAATGCAAGAGAGCTGGACACATAAGACCTGATTTTCCTATGATCAAGAGAAAATAAAGAAGGGAAAGGAATTCTAAGAGAAACAGAAATAAGTATTGCAAGGCTAAATCTAAGAAAGTATTGAATGATAATGAAACCTGGAGTGACAGTGGTGGAGACTCTTCAGATGAATCTTCAGAGTATGAATCTTATGGATAGAAGAATCTTAGTCTACTAGCCAGACTACCTATTGAAAATCATTTCTTAATGGATAAGGTACATAATGCTGAATCATTAACCAATGTTTCTTTGAATTATAATGATAGTAAATATTATAACTCATCGGATGAAGAATCTTCTTCTGATGAAGATAATGCTTTACCTTCTTATAAAGAAGTTTCTAGGTTTTCCAAACTTCTTGAGATTGAGAATTCAAAACTCATGAAAAATCTTGATAAAGAAAATTCTAGGAATACTATTCTTACTAAAGAAATATTAGATCTTTCTAAATATCTTGATAAAAAAAATGTTGATTTCCAAAGTATTTCAAAAAATCTTGTG
The DNA here is from genome assembly GCA_963277665.1 of Viscum album. NCBI lineage: Eukaryota > Viridiplantae > Streptophyta > Magnoliopsida > Santalales > Viscaceae > Viscum > Viscum album. Next base: position 1,282,899,755 of record OY728151.1, read on the forward strand.
GAAGAAAATTCTAAGAAGAATAAACTTTCTAAAGATCTATAAAACGTAATTTCTAAGAAAAATGTTTTCAAGCCTAGATCTAGTTAAAAATAAAATGTTTTTGAAGACAAGAACTTGGTTATCAAACTCAAATCTGAAATATTTTCCTTGAGGAAGTGTTTATCAAACTTTACCTTAGGTAATGAAAATTTTGATAAAATGTATTCTCAAATCTGACCTCTAAGGAATATTTTTGGTTTTGGTTATATTGGTTCTAAAACAATTTTTAGTAACAATTACTTTGCTCCTCAAAGTGCTCCATTCGGTACTAAGTGTCAATGTAGTGGACACTGGGAAAATAATTGTTCTCTAAACAAAACCCAGTATTTAGAATTTCATAAAGCCTATTTTTCTAAGAAGATGTGGGTGCCTAAAATTTTGCTTTCCGAAATTTCCAGATCCAAGAGAGTTTTGATTCTGAAAGTCTAACTCTTTTGTTTTCAGGAAAATAGGGAAAGTACAAACAACAATACATGGTACATGGATAGTGGGTGTTCCCGACATATGACTGGTAACAAAAACTATTTTGAAAAGATTATCAATACGAAAGGAGGAAAAGTAAATTTCAGAGATAATGCTCAGGGAGAAATTATTGGTATAGGTAACATCGTTCTTCTTGGAAAAACTTTGATTTAAAATGTTTTATTTTTTAAGGGTCTTAAGAAGAAACTCATTAGAATAAGACAATTATGTGATGAAGGCTACCTTGTGAATTTTAGGAATGACAAGTGCCTAGTACACAATTTCAAGGAAGAGTTTATTATTTCTGCCCATAGGCAAGAGAATGTTTACACACTAAACTTAGAAGACCTCAGGAGCCAAGACTTACCTTTCCTTAGTGCAATGGAAGATAATTCTTGGTTATGGCATAGACGGTTAGGTCACTATAACCTTAGGAACTTGTGAAAAATTTATAAGAAATGATTAGTTAAGGATATATCGGGGCTTAGATTTAATTCTTAAAAAGTTTGTGACCCTTGTCAATATGGAAAGCAACATAAATCAAGTTTTAAATTAGTCAGTGAAGTCTCAACTACTGATGCATTACATCTAGCTAGTGAATATGGATCATTTTGGTCCAACACAAACTGGAAGCATTGGAGGCAAGTACCATGTATTTGTTCTAGTTGATTATTATACTAGATCTACATGAGTCTATTTTCTAGAAAAGAAGTCTGAAGCCTTATCTTATTTCAAAAGTTTTAGAGCCCAAGTTAAAAATGAGAAAATAATTCCATTGAAAACTATTCATAGTGATCATGAGGGATAATTTCAAAATTCTGATTTTGAAACATTTTGTAGTAAAAAAGGTATTACACACAACTTCTCACCACCCAGAACACCTCAACATAATGGTGTTGTTGAAAGAAGAAATAAAATTATTCAAGAGATAACTAGAACCATGTTGAGTGAGTATTCTATAGCCAAACATTTTTGGGATGAAACTGTAAGTACTTCTTGTTATACTATAAATCATGTTTTGGTTAGACCTTTTCTTAATAAAAATCCTTATGAGTTATGAAATGGTAGAAAACCTAGACTTTCCTACTTTAAGGTTTTTGGTTTCAAGGTATTCATTCTGAATACCAAAGATAATCTACCTAAATTCGCACCAAAATATGATGAAGGAATTTTCTTATGGTACTCCAAAACTTCTAAGGCATATAGAGTTTTCAATAAAAACACTTGTACTGTTAAAGAGACAGTACATGTCAAATTTGATGAAACTGAACCTTTTGTTTTTAAACAACCCCGTCCTACATCTATGGATGTGTTTTCGAAAACTGATTATCAACCCGTGATAGAAGATCCTTCTGATACGGAAAATGTTCAAGAAGAAACTTCTGAAACATTTACCCCAGAAGATTTCCTACCCTATGTTGATGAACAGGTTTTAAAAAACCCAAATCAGTTGTTTCTAAAGAATCATCCTAGTGATAGTATCATTGGTTATGTGAATCAACCTGTAAGGAATATAAGTTCCTTAAGAAATGAAGTAGAACATCTAGAATTCCTTTCCAAATTAGAACCAAAAATCACTGATGAAGCTTTAGATGATGATGATTGGATTAAATCCATACAAGATGAACTAAATAAATTCGAAAGAAATAAAGTCTGAACCTTGGTTGAAAGACCTAAGTAAACTTCTATTATTAGAGTAAAATGGGTCTTCAGAAATAAGTGTGAAGAAAATGGAATCATTGTTAGAAATAAAGCTAAATTAGTTTTTAAAGGCTATAATTAACAAGAAGGAATAAAATATGAAGAAACCTATGCTCCTGTAGCTAGACTTGAATCTATTCGTATTTTACTTTCCTTTGCAGCAATCTTTAATTTCAAAATTTTTCAAATGGATGTGAAATGTTATTTCCTTAATGGTTATGTTCAAGAGGAATTCTTTTTGAACAACCTCCTGGATTTGAAGATACAAAACATCCTGATCATGTTTTTAGACTTAAAAAATATTTATATGTCCTAAAACAAGCACCTAGAGCTTGGTATGACAGACTTACAAGACTTTTTTTTTCAAAATAACTATGTTAAGGGAAATTCATATCCAACCCTTTTTATATAGAAAGATAAGAAAAATGTTTTGATTGTTCAAATTTATGTTGATGATAGTATATTTGGTTCAACTCAGCAATCTTTAACTGATTCCTTTGTGGATCTAATGAAATCTGAGTTTGAAATGAGTATGATGGGTGAGTTAAAATTGTTCCTTTGTTTTTAAATTTCTCAAAAACCAGAAGGAATCTATATATCCCAACATAATTATATTAAATATCTTCCTAAAAAGTATGGATATGAAAACAATAAAAGTATAAGTACTCCCATTGGTACCTCAAACACACTCGATCTTGATGAAGCTAGGAAACCAGTAGATCAAACAACTTTTAGAGGTATGATAGGAATTCTACTTTACTTGACAGCTAGACATCCAGACTTAATGTTTTCAGTATGCTTATGTGTAAGATATCAATCCAATCTTAAGGAATCTCATTTAAATGTAGTGAAGAGAATTTTTCACCACTTAAAGGGAACCATATATTTAGGAGTATTTTATACTTATGGAAATGATTTTATTTTAAAAAGTTTTTCAGATGCCGACTTTGAAGGATATAAAATGGATAGAAAGAGTACATCCATAACTTTTCATTTCTTAGGAGATTAATTAGTTTCTTGGTCTTGCAAAAAGCAACACTCAGTTTCACTTTCCACTGCTGAAGCCGAATATGGAGCAGCTTGAAGTTGTTGTGATCAAGTGTTGTGGATGCAAAACACACTCATTGACTATGGTATGAGTTTTACCAAAACAAAAATTTTGTGTGACAATACAAGTGCCATTTTCCTTAGTAAAAACCCTAAACATCACTCTCGTGCAAAGCACATAGATATGAGACATCACTTTTTTATGGATCACACACAAAAAGAAGATATCATTCTTCAATTTATCGGAAAACAAGATCAACTTGCTGATATTTTCACAAAATCTTTACCCTCTGATAGATTTGAATACATTAAACAGAAGTTAGGAATGATAAGCATAAGGTAATATTCCTTGATTAACTTCCTGTCGAACCAATCTCCTTACAGTAATAAACTCCTTTTCATAGGGGGATTACATTTTTTTGTTAGCGTAATGAAAATTTTAGTAGTTGGTTTTTCAAATTTTTCGTAATGAAAATTTTCGTAGTTAGTTTTTCAAGTTTTTCTTAATGAAAATTTTCATAGTTAGTTTTTAAAATTTTTCGTAATGAAAATTTTCGTAGTTAGTTTTTCAAATTTTTTGTAATAAAAATTTTCGTAGTTGTTTTTTCAAAATTTTCATAATGAAAATTTTCATAGTTAGTTTTTCAAGTTTTTCTCAATAAATAATTTCATAATGAAATTTTCATACCTGAAATATTCGTAATGAGAATTTTTCTTACTCGAAATTTTCATAATGAAAATTTTTATACTCAAAATTTTCATAGTGGAATTTTGGTACTCAAAGTTTTTGAAATAAAATTTTCGACCTTAGATTTTTTGTAATAAGTTTTTCATTTTCAAATTTGTTTTAATCTAATGTTATTCAAGAATAATATCACCTATTTTGAATACTATTTCTAGCAATATGAATGGTATGATTTCCTTCTTAAATTTTCGTAGTCATTATTTCGTTGCTGGTAATTTCTTTTTTATTTTAAATTCTCGGATTCTTGTTTTTCTTATAAAAACCTCAAAAGATTGAATCCTACCCAATTCTTCTTTACGACTATCATATCAACCGTTAGATATGATCAGGAGGTTTCCCAATCATTAGATTGGATTTGGAAGATGAAAGGTCACCTCTATCACCTATATAAAGGACCCCTGAAGGGTTGTCCCACATCGGTTTTCAAGATTCTATGTGTCGAAGCTCTGCCTCAGTTCATAAGCCCATTCCAAACTTCTCACAATCCCGTTCCGAAATTCTCAAAGTCTTGCTCCAATCCGAATGTCTGTAGAAGCTTCTTCTCAAGAGATGTCTACCGTGAAGCCAATCTCCACTTGGCAAGTGTACATGGAAAGGTTGGTACATCCGAACTTCTTCAAATATGATTATATTATTTCAAAGAATATCAAGCTTAATGGATGGGAGAGCGTGTGCATATCAAAGCCAGGAAACCAAGACTTGGTGTATCCATATTTACTTATGGAATTTTATGAATCAGTTTCTTTCTTTAAGTAAGATGGAAGAGAAATATTTTCCTTCAAAAGTTATGGGAAAACTTATAAACTTTCATACACCAAGGCTGCTAGCTTGGTGGGGATGTCTTATGAAGGGGAAGCCGAGTTTTTCTCCCACAAGTTACTGAATGTTAAAGGAAGTTTTATCAAGGTGAAGGCTTTGGAATGTCTTGGACTTTCAGATGTCAAGACCGCAAAGATTTCTCACTTATCTATCAACAATCGGATCCTGCAGTTATGGGTTCAAGGTTTTTTCGTACCGATAAAGGGTGATAATGACACCTTAAAGAAGAGTGACATATATATCTTAGATTTTTTGGTAAATCTAAGAAAAATCAATCTGTTGAAGCATATTCTTATTACAATAGAGAATATCAAGAATGGGAATCTGAGAGCACAGATAATCATGTATCCTGCCATAGTCTCCAAATTGATAGTTCGATGCCTTGAATCTTTCAAGATCCCTTGCAGTTCCAAGCCGAGGAATTGAAAATTAATTCTAATTAGTGATGATACCCTCAAGAGGATGAAATTAGTCTTTTCTAAATATTCAGGTGAGTTTTATGATATTCTAGTGGAAGAGGCAGAAGCCATTTTAAAAAATGCTGAAGAAGTTGAACCATAAAAGAAAGTTGTAAAGAAAAGAAAGATAATGGTAGTGTAAGTAGAAGAAAAAACTCCTCAGCCTAAGGAAGTCCAATCCGCACCTCCTAAACCCAAAAAGCAGAAAGCTTATCTGGATGAGGTTGTAGCTAAATGGAGGGTGGATAAGAAGAATAGAAAAGAAGGGGAGACACAGTTCGGTTTGGATCCTGTAGATGCTAAGGCCTTGAAATGGTCAACTTCTGAAGAGCTTGAGAAGCAAGACAAATAGAAGAAACTTAAGAATAAAGTGGCTGAGGCCAAAATTGTCCAATATTTTCTAAAGGCTACTGAAGTAGCATTTGAGAACATTCCTGTTCTGAAATCATTTTTTGTTGAACCCTTACCTGTGACTCCAGGAAGTAAATTCTTCACTTTGGAAAAAGCTAAAGAAAAATTTGTTGAATAAGTGAAAGTGGTGGAAGAAGAATAATAAGAAGAGGGAATTGGTGACACAGATAATCTTATAAAGCAAGTCGAATATTATCAAGACAAGGGAACCGCATCTGAAATTTTTTCACTCCGAACATCTGAAGCCTGATCCTCCAAGCGTGTCACTCCAGAGAAGGATGAAGAGAAGGATGAAGAGAAGGGTGAAGAGAAGGATGAAGAAGAAGTTGATAAATTTTCTGAAGAAGAAAGTCTAAATCATTATTTCATTCATCCAGAGGATGCTGAGGCTAGAACTCAGAAATAAGAGATTGATGAAGATAGAATTATTCAGTTGTCTGAAAGTGAGCATGAGTCTCCAGATGAGGAAGCTGTTCTGAAAACTGATAAGGGTAAACACGTGTTTGTTGATACTCCTAGAAAATCAATAGTGAATAAGAATGAAGTTGGTGGAACTTCAAAGATTAAGCTTGTTGACCTAGAAAAAAAATCCTCACCAAGTAAAGTCTCGGATTCCGAATCATCTTCACTGGGACATGATTTTGTTGAACAATCCTTGAAGAAGCTTGTCAGGTCCATTCAGACCTTTTCGAGTATAGACTCTAGATGCCAGATGCTTCAACATTCTCTTAATCAGAAATTAGATTTAGTGTCCATAGTGATGGAAAAGTGTGTCAAGATGGAATCAGATTTCAAAACCTTCCTCATAGGCTACGAAGATCACAGAAAATCATGTAAGAAAATAGCCAACTGGTCAAAGAGTTCAGTACAAGAAATGAGTGATCTTGATGAGTTCCAAGATGGAGTCAAGTAAGCTTTTGATATAGAAGATGGGAAGATCAAGGATCTTACAAGAATTTTTGAAGAAAAGATGACTCTAGAAGAAAATACTCAGATTAAATAGGTGAAGGACTTGAATGGGAAGTTGTATTCTGTTTCCCAAAGCTGGAAGAGGGAAAGGGATCTCCGGATCGAGATTGAAGAGAATCTTGTAAAGCAGGAAGAAGTCTTGAGGGATCATGCATAAGCTCTTAAGTCTCAGGAAGAAAGAATCAAAGCTTTAGAGAAGAAAGATGAGGAAGATCATAAGGAGTTCAAAAAGCTGAAGACTATAGTCAAGAAAATGATGCCGAAGTAAAAAGAAGAAAAATAGACCCAATCCGATCTTTTGTTGCTTTTTTCGTTCCTTGTAAAAATTCTTTCTATCTTTATGTAATTTTGGTTGCTCATTTCTATGTGGTTACTTTGTACTAATATTTAAGGTACTATAATTTCTTTTCCATTCCCTCAAACTATTTTTGAAAATCACAAAGGGGGAGAAGGAAAAATAATTTTATGGGGGAGAATATAAAAAAAGAATTCTAAGTATAGAAGAAATATCCCTAAGTAAGGGGGAGTTTTATCTAAGGGGAATTTTTCACAATAAAGATTTCCGTAATCAAGTTAAATATCATTCCATAAATTCATAATATGATCCTTAGTGTTCCAAAGCCTAAGGGAGAGTTATTCATTTTCATATTTGTCCATGAATAAAGGGAGATAAGTTTTATTTTCAAAGTTTAGTAAAATATTTTCTAAGTCCTTATATTCTTTTTTGTAAGGATGTTTGTGCTTTCCAAAAAGGGGGATATTGTTGAGTCAATAAGGTTTTCCTTATGAATTTTCCATTCTTTCATACTTGGGGGAGATTGTTAAGTCAATCAGGTTTCCTTATGACTTTAAAATTCTTTATTGTTTTGAAAATCACAAACACCTTATCTCAAGGAAAATCTCTTTTTACCCTTTGTTTTACTTATATAAAGAAAAAATTTCCTTCCCAAAGGAAATTTATCCTTACTATGTTTTCATTGCTCATTTCATAGTTTTTTCTAAGTGTAATATTCATATTTTAACCAAAACCTTGGAATCCTATAATTACCTAGATATGAAGCATTCTATTCTAGGATTTGAATTCTCAGAATTCTTGTTACGAACTTTGCTGAGTTCTGACTCCGAATTCTGAATACGAATTCTGGTTATGAACTCTTCTGAGTTCTAACTCGGAATTCGGAATACAAAATCTGGTTACGAACTCTTCTGAGTTTTGACTCTGAATTCTGATTATAAATTCTGACTACGAACTTGTCTGAGTTTTGACTCCGAGTTCTCTGAATTCAGACTCCGAACTCTTATGAGTTCTGACTTCGAATTCTCATGAACTCTGACTCTGAACTTTGTATGTTCAGGTTCTGAATTCTTATAAATCCAGATTATGAATTTCCTTGAAATTCAGACTCCGGAATTCTATAGAGTTCAGGTTCTGAATTCCTAGAAAACAGAATCTGAATATCCTTGTATTATAGACTCCGAATTCATTTTTGGTTAGACTCCAAACTTTCATTTTCTTACATTCCGAATATTGGATTTTAGTTATGTAACCATATTTTTTCTTACACCTAGTTTGTTATAAAACGATGTCATGCATTCAATTACTAACTAACCATTGTTTGAGTGACATGTGTACAGGTACCTCCAAAATTTAAGGAAAAATATGACCTTTGGAGGAGGGAGCCGACCGTTGGAGCTGTGCCTATAAATAGAAGCTCATTTGAAAGAGCTCAAAACTTTTGAAGAACAAATTTGACAACTATTCTTACATGCTGTTGAAGTGATTTCTAGAGAGAGAGGCTCTTATAAACTCTCTGACTTCATGCAGAAAGTTTGAATAGCTTTTTCAACCTTTTCTTCATGCAGATTTTCTTTGTGCGACTCTGATTGTTTCTGTGTACAATCAAGGGCTTTCAGGGATAAGAAGAAAGATATGCCGACTACCTTGAAGTTGAGGGCTTGCGGGGATAGAAAGACAGACTCTGATCTTCGTATTGAGGGATTACCTTGGTGTGGGTAAGACATACTTTCTTGAAAGTATAAATCAATGGACCTTTATCCAAGGTTTTTGGATACCCTTCTCTTTGGGTTAAAAGAGTTACTACTTTTTACTTGTAGTATTCTATTTTTCCGTTGAACTTTTAGTTGTTGAGGAAAGTATAATCTTATTATACTTCCTTATATGTGTACTATGATTATATAGGATTCTATACGCTTTAAGGTAGAATCTCAGTTGTTGTAAATTTTTGTTAAGTTTCATTTCTGGAATCACTTTTCCGGAATCAATCAAGTTATTAGATCTTAGAGGTGTTGTGAATTTTGGTTATGAAAAATTTCCTTAGGTATTTTTTAAAGTATAGAATTCACACCCCCTCTTGTATTTGAGCATCACATTTTACATATTCGATCCTGAATTTGGTATTATAGAGTATATCATACTCACATACCATCTCAAAAAACGTCTGCCACACCAATCCATATATAGAAAGAACAAACTCACAATTATCCTTAATTCTCCCAACATTATCCCGTTGTATATTTATTAAGATTCTATCAATAATGAAAATATTTTAGAGCCTAAGATTAAATGGAAAGTCAACATTACATTCTATGGAACACAAGATGGTGTTCCATCTACATTTGGATTATATTAAGATGTAAAAAATTCTTTACAATCATTTAAGCCTATGGTTTTCTCTAAAAATAAGCTATAATCTTTCAGGAAAGCATGAAAATTATTAGTTGAAAATCCATGTTGATCAATTAACTTCCATGCCATATAATGATTTAAGGAAATATTTACATCATCAAGATGAAAGTCCTTCAAAAATTTAAGAACATAATCGATGATGGTATTAGAAATTCCATACATGGTTTTCCCATGATATAGTCACATTTAAAATTATATCCTTTTCATTTAATCACATGCTCGATATATTAGAGTTCTTTCATTATCTATAAATTTTTTACTCTATTAATATAATTGTTTTCATTAGTTACACCATGTGTACTCTTACCATTTTATTATTGTATTGGAATACTTTCTAATAATGATGACAAAATGGAAACCATCCAAATATAAAATTCTAAATTTCACTCCATTTATTTTGATCATGAATAGTCTAGGATTGCTTTCTCTCTCTATTGTGATTCCAGACACAATAGTTTGTTTGATAACCAACCATTGTTATATGGTATCTAAATTATTCCTGACTTAACCAAGGTATTCTAATACATTTATAACAAGGGTATTATATAATTCCTCCATCTAAAGTATTTTCAAATGAAAAATCTAAAAAAATCATCTTATTTTGAAACTTGATTGAGGTTCAATCAGTATTATACATCCAACTTCTATCCATTATATTACAAAAAATAATTTTGGATAAAAATAAATATAGTAGAATATAATTAGAAAATTTATAACAACCATGAATATTTTGAATACATATTAAGAAATAAAAGTAATTACATAAATAAATACATATGTTTTTATCCTGTAAAACATTTGTTAAATAATAACACTTCTCCTCACAACCTAAAAAGGTCCATTGTTGATAAATTTGTTTTTATCAAGGGAAAAAATCATAATATCAACATGAAATAATTCAATATCACATTTCTATAAAAAATATCCAATAATATAATAAAAATACCAATTTTATTATGAAATTCATCAAAGAATACTAGTAACTGACCAAATAAAACATAAGAGATGGAATATGTTATAATCAGTGCATACTTGTAATGAAACAACCTAGGCTAACCTTGATTCGGGTATTGGATTTGGAATTCCACTAGGCTTGAGGGACAATCCCAATTCCCATTGGTTACAATGTAATTAAAGGGCACCAAATATACACACATAGGAATGATTTCACATGATAAAACAATAAGCAACCAAAGGAATTTCACCTAGAAATATAAGATTCCCACTCTGTAAGTAATATAACCATTCACGTATAAAATGAATAGAAATGAAATACAAATAACCAAATAATCTCTAATAAATATATGATAGATCCCAATGTTAGTAAAATAAAATCAATAACAAAATTACAACATAAAAAAATAAAGGCTAAAACATAAGTGTAAGATCCCAAACATTTCTAGAGAGGTCTTGGGATCATTTATAGGAACTCTTTTGCCTTTTGTTGAGTAATATTCAATTGGGTTTTACCTTAGGGTGTTTTGGGTGGAAATTTGAGAAAAATGAAAGAAAAAGGGGCAGCGCACGATTGGCACATGGTTTTTCCTAACTGTGCACCCAAACCTAGCAAACCATGAAGCCTTAGACAGAGGGGAATCACACAGTTGGCATATGATTTTTCAAACTGTGTTCCATTTTATGAGTAATATTGTACCCATATAAAATAGGCACATAGTTTAGGTGCATGATTAGGGGAAATCGTTCACCCCTACCTTGCAAATCTTGCTAGAGAATTAAATTAACCTAAAAATTAGTTTTTTAATCACTTGAACACTTGAAACTCACCTTCTTTAACCCAAAATCAAAGAAAATCAATTTATCTCGAATCCAGAGACTTATGAAGGGATTTCAAGGCAATTCTACCTCCATTCTTTGCCTTTCGAAGCTTAGATCAAGGATCTGTACCTCTCCCAGTAAGAGAATTCTATTCCGGCTACTTTCTCATTCCTCCTACTTTCTTCTCTATTTATTTAAGGGAAGTTATTTCTATGTTTTGGTTAGATCTATACCTAGTTTTTGGGATCTAGGTCTTTTATTTTAGATCTATATCTAGATTTAAGAGATCTTGAATTTTTTAAATCTTGATTTAGGTTATAGATCTAGTTTTCATTCTATACCGTTACTCCCCTGAATTTTGGGGATTTTTATTGGGATATTTTTCATAAATGAATTCAGGTAGGTGGTCTATAATTAAAATCCCAAAGTATTTATTTAAATTATGTGTATTTAATTTTATAATTTCTATTATATATTTATAAATTTTGTTATTGATTGAAATAATTAAAATGGTGAGTTAATTAATTGAGAAGATGTGAAATTGGGAATTTTGGGAATTATAGATTGAGATAATTAATTATGAGGTATTGCGTTTTTTGATTTGAGATAATTAATTGATGAATTAATTATAATATATTGAGATTTTAGGATGAGATAATTAGTTATATAATTAATTATGGGATTCAGAGTTTGTAGATATCGATCAATTATTTGATGAATTAATTAATGGGATTGATGGACCTAATTAATTGGCTAATTAATTAAAAGTATTTACATGATAAACTAATTATTTGATTAGTAAATAAATTGGTGGGATTAGTTAATTTATGAATTGACTAGATTAATTCATGTGATTAATTAATTGTTAAATTAATTAATGTTATGGATATGATTAGTTAATTGTTGAGTTAATTAATAGAATTATTGTGTTTTACTAATTGTTGAATTAGTAATGGAATTAATGTGGATAATTAATTGTTTAATTAATTATGTGTTATGAATGGTAACATAGTTATCTAGTTGTGAAATAAATATCTAGAACATGGTCATTCTAATGTGTAAGGTATGAATAGTAACATAGTCATTTAGTTGTGAAATAAAGAATGGTAACATGGTCATTATAATTTGTAAGGTATGAATGGTAACATGGTCATTTAGTTGTGAAATAAATAATGGGAAAATGGTCATTCTAATGTGTAAGGTATGAATAGTAACATAGTAATTTAGTTGTGAAATAAAGAATTAGAACATAGTCATCCTAATGTGTAAGGTATGAATGGTAACATGGTCATTTAGTTGTAAAATAAAGAATGGAAACTTGGCCATTCTAATGTGTAAGGTATGTATGGTAACATGGTCATTTAGTTGTGAATTATAAAATGGAAACATGGTCATTATTTTGTTTGATGTATGAATGGTAACACGGTAATTAAAGTATGAATTAAATAATGTTAATAATGGAATTCTGAGATATGATATCCTTGGGACATACTCCGGGATCCGACATAAGATGAAGCAGGGATTTCGGTATAGGTGTCTATGGGAACCTGGGGGTTTATGTGGTAAAATAAATATTAATTAATAATGTGAAAAATATTTACTCATGAATTGTAATTATTTCTTTATACAACTTCATACACTTTTATTATCTGGATATTGTTTTAGACACTGTTGGTTGTGGCCTACCAAGTTGTACTCACACCCTACTCAGGCTACCTAATCGATACCCGAATAGAATTTATATTTTCTAGAGAGGTTAAGGGAGAACGAACTATTTTATATGGCTATGTCGGGATGAAGCATGGATGAGGAAACTAGATGTGGTTTGAGGCCCATATGGGAGTCGTCAGTGTCTTTACTTTTGAGTTCCATTTTGACTCTTGGCACGTACATTAGCATGACACATTCATTGTTCAATTTGATATTGTATCTTTAGTTCTGGTCAACATGTGATATTGGAATATTTCTAGTTATGGTTATATACTTGGTTATTTCTTATTTAATTTCTGATGGTGTTTTACTTTGAAAAATAGGGTATAGTATCCCCATGATCGATATATTAGACTCTCATTTCTAGTTGGCAAACTCTGGAATATGGGGTGGTGTGCCTAAGATCATGTGACCGACTAGCTCGGGGCATAGGTGTGTAGCACCCAGGTCAGGATGTTACAAATTAGTATCAGAGGAGGTTTTCTTTTCTATTCTATTATTTTATATTACTTTTTGGGAAAGGTAGACACGATACTAGGAAGATTTGGTCCTGGGTCATTAGATCGTGCATGGGAGTAGTTAACCCATGTACAGAGGAGAACCCAAGTACCCAGGGTGGGAATATTGTTATTCTTGTTTTTTGTTACAATTGAATATTATTTCACCTTGGGTGACACACTTTTTGTGTGATTTGATTATTGATGTTGATATTTTTTGATATTTGAATCATGGCTTGGTATGGAATGAGAGTTGAGTTTCATGAATAATTCTGGGTACTTAGGATTATTTTGTGACATGCATCATTTTAGGCATGCATGAGAAAAAAGGTTTTGGGTAAGATAATGAACATGAACTATTTTTCCTTGCTTGTGTGAACTTGAACTGAAACTTTTTCCTAACATGAAATTGAAAAAAATGTAAAATGATGCAATATGAGACTAAATTTGAGATGATCAGAAGGTACAACTTCCCAGGTTAACATTTTTCAGTTAAAGAAGTATGATGAGGTGGTGGATTAGGCTCCCATAGCTGAGGGGAACCTGAAGAAGGCTTCTAGTGTAGGAAAAGTGGTTCCAGCTAGATGATCAGAAGGTAAAACTTCCGAGAGTAGGAAACATCACTACAATGATTTCATCCAGAGTAGTGGGAAACAGGGTGCACAGAAAGAGGGATCAATGTCTCAAGATCTTAATCATGTAATCGGTCACCTGTGTGGTAGGCTGGGAAAATTCTGTATATAATTACCTTGACCACTAGTAAATTTCTCGTCTTGTGTCAATATGGGACATCTACATAAGTTCTATAGGACTCAGCTACCGATGAGTAGTGATATAAGAACTAGGCAAAACCAGGGTGCAGAAAGGGGATATTCTACACCATATCATTCTGACAGCTGGAGTTTTACTGGATGATGTGATAGAGGCAGTGGATGTAGTTCTTATGGGAAAGAGATCCCATATCAGCAAAGTGGTGCAACTAAAGAGAGTCATACTACATCACACGGAAGAGGGTTAGGAAAGTTTCATGCGGTGTAACCAATACTTATGGATAGAGAGACTAGACTATCAATAATTATAGGTTCTATTCTTTTAGATTCTATAATATGTAGTGCTTTATTTGATACTGGTGCCTCTCATTATTTAATATCTACAAAACTAGTTAATGGTTTGATCCTGATGGTGGAGTTTGTGAGTGGGGGTAATTATGATAGATAAACCATTGGGAGTATGGTCTAGAGACATCTTTTTATGCAAGGGGTGTTCTCTCAAAGTTGGGGGGTATCACTTTCTGGGGGATATTTACATTCTTGACATGTCAGGCTTCGACCTAATTATGGGTATGGACTGGTTAGTTTCACACCAATCCCACATGTATTGTTACTATAGGATAGTGATATTTATGTTTCCTAAGGGTGAAAAATACATTCACTATGGAGAGTGGGATATCCAGGAAGGCCAAGAAGGGCCAATTACTCAACAACTTCGAGAGATAACAACCTAGGTTTCCAGTATATTGTTGTATAATAGAGGTGTAAAGTGAGATTTATTTACACCCTTAGTGGATAGGTTTTATGATGTGTTTCCTGAAGATTTATTAGGTCTTCCACTTATTAGAGATGTGGAATTCACCATTGTGCTCATAATGGGAGGAGAGATGGTTTTTATTCCACTATATAGAATAACACCAATAGAGCTACAAGAGCTCAAGACTCAGCTAGAGGAGTTAAGGGATAGAGGATTTCTCCATCTGAGTACATCAACTTGGGGTTCACCAGTGTTGTTTTCAAATAAGGATGACGGGATTTTATGCTTATGTGTCAATTATCAGAAGTTGAAACAGATGATAGCGAAGAACCGGTATCCTATTTTTTGTATCGATGATTTTTTGACTAGTTGAGAGGAGTTTGTGTCTTTTCCAAGATAGATTTGAGATTGTGTATCATTATTTGAGATTTCAAACTTTTGATACACTAAATAATTCTTTTAGAAGAAGTTATGGACAATACGAGTTCATCATAATGTTTTTTGGGTTGATTAACACACTAGAAATGTTTATGTATTTGATGAAAAAAGTCTTCCATTTGTACCTAGTTCATTTTGTGGTGGTGTTTGTGGATTACATCTTGGTGTACTACAAGACTCATGATGATCATACCCAACATCTTGAAATCGTCCTGAGTACACTGAGAGAGCATCGACTATACACCAAGCTATCAAAGTGTCAGTTTTTGATTGATTAGGTACACTTATTGGGTCACATCATCTCAGAGGAAGGTGTGTCAATGAACCCAAAGAAGGTGTAGGCAGTTTTTCTTGGCAGAAACCTAATAACATGTTTGATATCCCTAAATATTTGGGTTTAACTAGATATTATAGGAGGTTCATCTAGGAATTTAATCATTTGGAAGCACCGCTTTTGGGTTTGACCAAAAAATGGTATAAAGTTGTAATGGTTGGAATGTTGTGAGAATTATTTCAAGGATCTAAAGAATAATTTAACATCGACACCAATCTTGATCCTACCTGAGCTAGGTGAGGAGTACATAATGTATTGTTATTCGTCTGGGATTAGACTTGGAGCTCTGTTGATGTAAGGAGATCAATTTATGACATATGGGTCTCAGAAGTTGAGATCTCATGAAAAGAGATAACCTATGCATGACCTCAAGTTAGTTACAGTGGTTTATGCTTTAAAGTGTTGGTAGCATTATCTTTTGGGATTTTTTAACTATTTATACTGATCAAAAGAGCTTAAAGTATATATTTTAATAGAGATACTTGAATCTCTAGCAGTGGATATGGGTTGAGTATATGTAGTCATTCAATTCTGATATAGAATATATGCCCTAAAGGGGAAAAATTTTGATAATACTTTGAGCAGGAAAACTTAGACTCAAGTGTTTCATGAGTCTAGTGTTGTGTGGAAGATGATTACCTTGCTGGATGAGATGCACATTGTGGTTCATGAGAGTCAGGAGTAGATGACTCTGGTATCAGTTTCAGTAGAGTCTACACTTTTTAGATGGATTAGGGAGAGGCAGTATGAGGATCAGAAATGTTTGACCTTGAGGAAAATCCTTGAAGGTGGGGAGTGACCTTCATATTGGAGCATATATGAGGATGAGATCATCAATTTCAGAAATTGGGTTTTTGTTCCTATGAGTATATAGGAGGAGCTGATGCATGAGTTTTATGACTCGAAGTGGGAGGTACATCTAGGTGTGAATAAAATGCACCATGACATATGATGAAAGTTTTGGTGATTGGGCATGAAAAAGGAGATAATAGGGTTCAGGAAATGATTCTACACCTCTCAGTGGGTGAAGGTCAAGCATCAACAACCCAGTGGGTTGTTACAGCCGTTGACCAATCTAGAGTGGAAGTGGTATGATATTACTATGGTATTTTTGGTGGGTATTCTGAGGATTACTCATAGGAATGATGGCATTTAGGTTTTTGTGGATAGACTGATAAAGGAAGAACATTTCTTTTATATATAAGAAACTTTCTCAGTGGAGAAGTTGGGAGTTTTTTATGTTTAGAAGATAGTCTATTATAATGGGGTGCCACAAACTATTATTTTAGACCAAAATTCACTCTTTATTTCACTCTTATGGTAGGTATTACAAAAGGATCTTGTTATGTATGTTTTATTGAGTACATATTTCCACCCACAGACAGATGGGCAGTTAGAGCACACTATACAGGTGCTTGAGGATATGCTGTAAGATTGTGTTCTTGACTTTAGTGGGCCTTGGGAGAAGCGCATGGAACTAGTGGAGTTCTCCTTTAAAAAAATATTTATCAAAAAAGTATTTAGATGGATCCATACAAGTATCTTTGTGGTATTCCATATAAATCACCTTTATGTCGGATGGAGGTAGGTGAGTTAGAGTTGTTGAGACCGAGTATCATGTAGGAGACGTCAGAGTAGGTTCATTTTATTCTGAAGCATATGACTATGGATCAGAGTAGGAAAAAGTCATATTATATTTAATAGATATTAACCCTAGAGTTTTAAAAGGGTGATCATGTATCCATTCAGGTGTTACCTAGATTGGGTCACTGTAGGATATAGAGATAAGGAAAGTTAGTTCCCAGGTTCATTGGACCGTTTGAGGCGGTGAAGAGAATCAACCAGGTGGCATACCGATTGGCTCTTACATAAAGATACATTTATATGAATGAAATTTTTCCATGTGTCCAAACTAATTTATTATCACCCCAAACCTTCTCGTATGATATAAATGAATGATGTTGAGCTTGAGATAGATGCATCTTTTGAGGAGCATCCAATATGTGTGTTAGAGCACAATGAAAAAGTGTTGGAGGGAAATAATGTGTCAATAGTTTGTGTATTGTGAAAACATGGGTGTGTGTAGGAGGATACATTGGAAATAGAAGTAGATATGAGTTCTCAGTGGCCCAATATTTTTGACTCGGAATATTAGAGATGCTTGGGAGTGCAACTCCAGGATGAGATGTTATAAGGTGAGGAGATTGTAAGATCCATACCTTTTAAGAAGATGTCTTGGGATTGTTTATAGATAATATTTTTCATTGTGTTGAGTAATTTTCATTATTGTTTTACCTTGGGGTGTTCTTGGGTGGAAATTTGAGAAAAATGAAAGAAAAAAGGGGTCATGCATGGATAACACACAGTTTTCTCTAACCATGCACCCCATCCCAACAAACCACGCAACCCTAGATAGATGGGAATCACATGGTTGGCACACAGTTTTTCAAACTGTATACCCTATTATGAGAAACCACGAACCCTTATAAAATAAGTGCATGTCTTAGGCTCATGGATAAGGGAAACCATGAACCCCAGCCTAAAAAACCATGCACGAGAATTAAATTTACCTAAAAATTTGTTTTTAATCACCCAAACCCTTGAAACTCATGCTAGTCAATAAAAACATAGACCAACTCAGTTTCTCTTGATTCTAGATCCTCCTAGAGGGATTCCAAGTCCATAAAAACTCTGTTCTTTGTGATTTAAAGCCCAGATCGAAGATATGAACCTCTCTTGGTAAGAGAATTCTATCTCGGTTACTTTCCTGTTCCTCCTCCTTTCTTCTCTCTTTACTTAAGGGAAGTTATTTCTCTATTTTGGTTAGATCTATACCTAGTTTTGTGGATATAGATATATTATTTTAGATCCATATCTAGATTTTATATATCTCGAATTTTTTAAATCTTGATTTAGGTTATATATCCTGATATCATTTTACGAAGTTACTTCGCTAAATTTTAGGGATTTCTCTTGGGTGAATATTCATCAATGAATTGAGTTAGGTTGTATATAATTAAAATCCCAAAGTATTTATTTAAATTGCATGTATTTAATTTTAGAATTTATATTATATATTTATCAATTTCATTCTTTATTGAATTAATTAATTGAGGATATGTAAAATTGGGAATTTTGGGAATTATAGATTGAGATAATTAATTGTTGAATTAATTATGACATGTTGACTTTATTGATTTTAGATAATTAACAAATGAATTAATTATGATATATTGAGATTTTAGTATGAGATAAATAATTTTAGAATTAATTATGGGATTTGGAGTTTGCAGATATTGATTAATTAGTTGATGAATTAATTAATGGGATTGATATACCTAATTACTTTGGGAATTAATTAAGGGGATTTATGTGATAACATAATTGTTGAATTAGTAAATAAATTGGTTTAATTAGTTAATTTATGAATTGACTAAAGTAATTAATGTGATTAATTAATGGTTAAATTAATTAATGTTATTAATATGATTACTTAATTGTTGAGTTAACTAATGAAATTGTTGTGATTAACTAATTTTTGAATTAGTAATGGAATTGATGTGGATAATTAATTATTGAATTAATTATGTGAAATTAATGGTAACATGTTCATTTATTTTTGAAAATAATAATGGGAACATGGTCATTCTAATGTGTAAGGTATGAATGGTAACATGGTCATTTAGTTTTGAAATAAAGAATGTGAACATGGTCATTATAATGTGTAAGGTATGAATGGTAACATGGTCATTTAGTTGTGAAATGAATAATGGGAACATGGCTATTCTAATGTGTAATGTATGAATGATAACATGGTCATTTAGTTATGAAATAAAGAATGGTAACATGGTCATTCTAATGTGTAAGGTATGAATGGTAATATGGTCATTTAGTTGTGAAATAAAGAATATGAACATGGTCATTCTAATATCTAATGTATGAATGTTACCATGGTCATTTATTTATGAATTAGAGAATGTGAATATGGTCATTATGTTGTGTGATGTATGAATGGTAACATGGGCACTCAAGTATGAATTAAATTATGGTAACAATGGAATTTTGAGATATAATATCCCTCATACATAGTTCGAGCTCCGATATGAGGTGAAGAAGGGATTACAGTACAAATTTCTATGGGAACTCAAGGATTTATGTGGTAAAATAAATATTAAATGATAATGTGATAACTATTTACTAATTCATTGTAATTATTTCTTTATGTAATTTTATACACTTCCTATTGACTGGATATTGTTTTAGACACCGTTGGTGGTAGCCTACTGAGTTGTACTCACACCCTACTTGGGATACTTGATTGGTACCCGAATAGACTTTGTATTTTATGGACAAGTTAAGGGAAACTACCTTTTTTTAGATGGATGAGTCAGGATAGAACATGGATGAGGGAACCAGACATGTTTTGGGGCTCATTTGGGAGTCGTTAGTGTCTTTACTTTTGAGTTTCATTTTGACTCTTGTCATGTACATTAACATGAATCATTCATTGTTCAGTTTGATATTGTATCTTTAGTTTTGGTCAACATGTTATATTGTTATCTTTTTAGTTATGGTTATATACCTGGTTATTTTTTATTTATTTTTCACTATGGTTTTACTGTAACACCTAGAGTTTTTATGGACCATTTTTTTCTCGAATAAATTAAATTTTAATTATTATATTTCATTGAACTAATTCAATAATTAATTTCACATGACAATGACTTATAATACATTACACGCTACATCAACTTATTGTATGTAACACCAATTTGGCGCACGTTACACATAACACTAAGTTTCTATGAAACCTCTTTTTTCTGTTATAATTATTTAAATGAGATAATTATAACCTAACCATTAAAATTTGTAATATTTATAGTATGAAATAATTTTAAAATATTTTTTTATGATGGTTTTATATAAATAAAATATATTTATAAGGGAAGATATAATTTCTTGGTAAAGTCCTTATATGTTTAAAAATACTATTTTCTCAAATGAACTACTTTTCATGTCCTTATGTGAAAAAAATAAAATTAATTTTAGAGAAATTTAGAAATTTAATTTGATAAAATAAAATTATTTTTTCTAATTTATAATGTCAAAATTATATTATGTCAAATTTTTGGTATTTTTCTGAGAAACTACATTTTTGGATGAATAGTGAAAAATACGAAATTTTAATTCAAAACTGTCTTTTCATATAATTTATTTATAACGTTAAATTATATTTTAAATTGTTTTTAAAGTTTAATTAGTTCATATTTTTATAAATTAATCCAATTTAGTTCGTTATAACCAATTTAACATTTAAATTGGATATAAAAACTTAGTAAACTTTTGATCATTTTTACTTAAAAAACCCGCATTTTCATCCCGTTTGTGGGATTGAATTTAAATTAATTTCAAGAAATTATTTGATTGTAATTTTGAAAAATGGATTCCATATTTGGAATCATAATAATTTATAATTTCTAATAATTTCAACTTAGCTTTTGACTGAAAATATTAGTGAACGTAATTAAAATTAGTTACAACAATTAAGGTTAAATTAAGGTTAACAAGGGAATAAAACATAAAATCAAAGGACCAAATGACATATCCACTTGTAAAAAACCAATTTTATGTCCATGATTCAGAAAATAAACTTTCATTATTGAGTTTTTTGTTTTTTCATGAATTGTTTTAGGTAAAAACATGGATACACCTAACTTGTTTTCAAAAATACCAAGTGAGTCATTTTCATCCCCTATAAAAGGCCACCACCTCTCCCCCTTACTCACACATCTCAAACCACTTAGGTTAATTCAATATATGAAAAATAAACTTAAAAAATAACTAACTTCCTCATTGAATCCTTCCTTTGGAAATAAAGAAATCGAAGGAAGCCCTTTGTTGAAAATAAAAAGGAGTCACCCAAAGAAGTTGTAACATACTCCCTCAAGCTCCTTTATTTTATTTTCTTTCTCCACCTCCTTAAATATAATTATTACATTATTATAAAAAAACACCAGTATATTCAATATAATTATATTTTTTTATGATAAAGGTTTTACGCATACTTACACACACTTCCATATAATGGGTAATGAACATACTATTTATGTGTACGTGGAACTACCGCCTCATGAAATGATGACTGTTCATTTTTTTTACCACATATCATGGTGGTAATTATGATGTAAAACATGTTTATATATCATATATATGTTAAATATTATGTATTTAATCTTATTTAATACTTTTATAACACATATCATTATATTTTCTGTTATGTGTAAATATGATAATTTCGTTTGAGGAAGTGTGGACTACCGCCCCCTCAAAGTGATGCGATTCATTCAAATAGTACATGGAATGTGTTAAGGATGGGTTTTTTAAAATTATATTATATATATAACATGATAATTATACTGTAATTATATTATATACATATATACATATATGTCATTTTCTTTCTTTCTTTCAATATGATAATAAAAATAGAAACAATGTTCATGCGTACGTACGACATACCGTCTCCATGAACGATGTACTAAATTTCATGCTTCTATATTATATGTATTATTATAATAAAAATATAATGAATATAAATGATATTTATATCATGTTTTACATTCTCTAAGTCATTATATAAGTATAGGGACCAAATATATAACAAATTAAGACACATGCAAAGAACAACGTGGATATTACTCGAAGTGAAACCTTAACATAAAATTGTTAACAAGTGGGTAATATAAAGTAATAATCAAAAAATATATTGTATTATATATAAGAATATTATTATATAAAATATTTATAATAACCTTACATTTATTATACATTAATCTTGTATGAGTACGAAGATGATCAAGACATAAGGTAAGAGAAATTTCATATCACTTTTTATTTCTGTGAGATACATATCTTAGACACCACTCTTTTCTTTTTCGCAATGTATATACTACCCATGAATTTATTATATTATTCATATTATTATTATTTTTTATTTAAATATACATTCTATGATCTTTATTTCATGGGGTTAATGTTTCAAAACTTACCAAATCAGTAAGACAGTTTTGTCTCAATTTTCCTTCTTTGAGACACATGTTTTGTTATGCACGTAATTTTTTTCCAAGGAGTATATAAATCAATTTTAAAAGTTATATCTTTAATATAATTAATTTTATGATATTTTAATCTCTATTTAATTTCATTTTCTTACACGGAGAGTATGATTCAAAGTTACCAAGTGGTAAGAGTTTATTAAAGCAATCTCATCATTTATCGATATTATTTATGATTATGATTTCATTGATAAAATATTATGATTCATATCTCAAGAAAACTCATAATTTTCATTATAATATATTTATTTAATATATCTATATGTATTAGTACCATTTTTAACTCTTTGGTACTTAGTATAATAAATAAAATGCTTTTAAGAAAAATATGATCGTATTTCTCTCTTCGTTTAGAAATATTGTTTTATTTCAAAAACCATGTTTTCAAAAATGTTTTAAAATGATCCTTGAAGATAATTTTCATGGAAAAATAATTTTAAAAATGTTTTATTATTTTGACATCTTCCTTTATAAGTTTTCAAAGCTATTTTCAAAGAAAAATGTTTTTAAAAATGTTTTATGTTTTAAAATTTTTTTTCTATACATAAAGGATATTTTCCACAAGAAATATTTTTAAAGGATATCTCAAAATTATTTCTCATATATGATGACATCCATTGGTGTTACTCATTCCTTTATAGGGAAATAATTTAATTTTTCCATTCATATTCTTTTAATGAATGGTTTATGTTTTAATGGAATCATGTTTATGAAACTTGTTTCTCTTTCACGAGTTATATGCTTTTGAAACCCACTTCTTTTCATGGGTTATGATTTTGATGAAATGATTATGAAACCTGTATATTTTTCTATAGTTTATGATATGATTACATGTTTATGATACCCATTTCCTTTCATGGGTTATGATATGATTTTTATTGATCTTATGGAACATATATGTATGATTTTACTATGAGATAGGTGGGAACTATATCTCCATCCAATGCATTTGGTAAATATTTGTATCTAACGTGATAGACTAAGATGGTCTTAAAATTGAACCTTGACTACTAAGATGGCCATGAGAGAGAACCATGACTATGAATATGGTATGAGGAGTAAACTCGTGAAACTAATATGTTTATGGGAGTGAACCATGACTACCAAGATGGTATGGGGAGTGAACCTAGACTACTAATATGGTCTCAGAAGTGATTCATTAACTAATATGGAAATCATATTATTTGTTTTTGTGTTTTCCATAATTTCATGTTTTATTCGTATGTTATTCTTTCATGGATTATGTTCTTTATTTCCTCATGGTTCATATCTTATGTACAACCAATAGTTATTCTATGATTCATGTATATGATATTTAATATGGAGAGTATAATTTACTATTTTTATGATCATGTT
Organism: Viscum album; assembly: GCA_963277665.1. Lineage (NCBI taxonomy): Eukaryota > Viridiplantae > Streptophyta > Magnoliopsida > Santalales > Viscaceae > Viscum > Viscum album. Next base: position 1,282,923,866 of record OY728151.1, read on the forward strand.
ATCATACCTTATGCCCATGATTTTTCTTACATATCTCCCTTTATTACCCTTACTGAGCATCTGGTTTCACCACTTTTTATGTTTCCTTCCTCAGGTTCTGAAGATATGTATTATGTTTGATGTGTCTAAGAAGAGTTCAAGTAATTAAGATACTAGTGGGAGATAATGCATCTCACTTGTGTACCTATGTTTATGTTTCTATGTTTCCAAAGGCCCTAGACTAGTACAGTCTTTGGGAATATATTTGTATAATATTTTAAGTATTCCAAAAAATACATGTAATGTTTTTGTATGAAAATAGAGTGCCTCTATAGTTGGTATCATAGAAAAGGTTTAGTTAACCTTTGGAAGCTAGGATAAGAAAACCTTTGTGTAAACCCTAAGGATATGTCTATGGATGTGTCTAAGGATAACGAAAAGTATAGGAAGATGTATTGGAATTTTGGTAAAGGATAGAGTAAGTGGTTTCCTAATAATACATCCATTTCTAGATACTAAAAGTGGATGTGGCTTTGGTACATATGTACCTAGGAGTAATAACTCCAACAAGGTGTGTCCGACCTGACTTAGAATAACATGGTACATGACAATGAGCCTTGGTGCACACGTAGTTTGAAACTCCTAGGGGATATGCTTTGGCAATTAAAAAACTATTCATAAACCATCATAAAGGATTTAAATAGGAGTTAGTTATAAATAACACATGATAAACTCAAGGTGTTATAAATTAAAGAAGGTGTCATAATCTAGACATCCTATAAGAAACTTTTCATGATTATGTGGTTCCTCAATATGATAATTATTTCCTACTCTATGATTTTTTGTTTTAGTTCATGGATAGAACCTGAAGGAACTGTGTTAATGGTGTTTGCAATGAAAAATAAAACAATTTTCCTCCTTTGAAATAGAATTCTATGGGAGTGGTAATGAAAAACCTCATTGCTATGCTCACACATCTTTCTCAAGCTATGAATCATGGTGTAATTTCAAATGATCAAAGGTGGGAATAACATTTTATAGAGTCCTTCATGAGGCAACGTCCAAATTACTTTATAGGGTATTCTAATACACTTTTTTTGAACAATGAATTGGTACTATTGAAAATATATTCTTCATTCTCTAGTGTTCAGAGTATGAGAAAGTCATTCTGGCTGTTTATCAGTTAGAAGGAGAAGCAGACCAGTGATGGACTCTAATTAAGAATATGAGGAAATAATATGAGATTGAATCCATGGATTGGGATGAGTTCAAGAACTTATTTTTTAATATGTAATTTCCTCATATTATTTATACCAAGATGGAGAAATAGTTCTTTGAGTTTAAGAAAAGGTATGATGAATCTGTTGGTACCTAAGAGGCTAATTTCACAAGAATTTTCAGGTACTCTTTAGGAATTATCATCCAACCTAAAAGTAAAGTAGATAGGTTCTTCAGTGCCTTAAAGACAAGTCTCATAAGTTAATTGACTATAAGATAATTTAGTAGCTACAAAGAGATTGTTAATTGTGAAATCAAGGATGAAATAGAGGTTATAGTCAAGTATCAATCTAATGGTTTTTACAAGAAAAGGAAGATGGAGTTTAAAGTAAAATCTAAAACCCACAGATAGAAGAATACGATCTTTCCTTTATGATCTAATTGTGGTAAGAAACATGGAGGAAATTGAATTAAAGGGTTATAATAAATTTTTTAAGTGTATAAGGGAAGTCGATCAGACATTTTATTACCGAAGTAATGGGAAGAAGTTAGAAAACAATGTGAATGGAGGAAAAGAGATAGAGAAGGTACCTCCCATGATTCAGTGATATAAGTGTAAGGAGAATGGAAATTATACTAACCAATGTCCAAACCCAAGGGTTGGTGATGATGATAAATTTTATAAACCCATTAATCTAAGCGATAAGGGGAAATCTCATGAAATTTCTATTTCGGACAAGGGGTGAGATAATGAAGTGGTAAAAGGTACACTTACCATCAAATCTAAAACTACTAATATCTTATTTGATTATGGATCTACCCACTATTTCATATCTAAATAATTTTCTAAGGGTTTTAAGATTCCACCAAAATATTAGATGTGGAATTAGCAGTGAAAATCCCTAATGGTATGTTGATTGCATCCCAAGTCTATGATTCCTCTCTGGTTGATGTTTGTGTGAATGTGCTTCCTGAAAATATTGTCATTCTTACTTTGGTTGAATGTGATGCCATATTAGGCATGGATTGGATTTCTTTGTGTAAACACCACATCAATTGTAAATTAAGGAAAGATAAGTTTTATATTTCAAACCCTCCTATGATCATCCATTAATGTGATGATAAGTATGAACTTCCTATGGAGATTAAATCCAGTGTATGGGTCTTAATTCCCATTCATAAGGGATGTTTATCTCAAATGGTTGGGGAGAAAATTGACATCGATGATATGCCTATTGATCAAGAATTTGTGGATGTATTTCCAGAAGAGTTTCCGAGCCTTCCACCAAAATAATAAGTTGAGTTATCAATAGAACTCATACCTGGTTCACCACCAATTTCAAATACTCCCTATAGAATGTAACCAATTGAGTTTTAGGAACTCAATTAGCAACTCTAAGAAAAACTCGATAATGGATTCATTTTTCCAAGTGTGTCACCTTCGGGTGCATCTATTCCTTTTGTGAAAAATAAATATGGATCAATGCAACTCTTTATTAATTATCAGTAGTTGAACAATATCACAATAAAGAACAAGTATACTCTTCCCCATATTGATGACTTGTTTGATTAACCATGGAGAGCTCAATACATTTCAAAAATTTACCTTCATTATGGATATCATCAATTGAGATTAAAGAAGAAGGATATATCCAATATGACATTTTGTACAAGGTATGGACACTATGAGTATATAGTGATTCCTTTTGGTCTTACTAATGCCCATGCTATCTTCATGGATTTAATGAATAGAGTGTTTAGAGATTACATTGACCGTTTTGTGGTAATATTTATAGGTGATAGTCTTATATATTCAAAGAGAAAGGAAGAACATGAAGATCACTTGAGAATTATACTAAAGAACCTAAGGAAGGAGAAACTATATGAAAAATTTACAAAGTGTGAATTTTTGGCTACAAAAGATTTAATTTTTGGGTCAAATAATCTCAAGAGATGGTATAACATTAGATCCATAAAATATGGAGGCAATTGAATACTAGACTAGACCAACCATAGTGACTGAGATCTATAGATTTTTTAGTTTATCTATATATTATCAAAGATTTGTGGATAATTTCTCATGACTATATAATCCTATGACCAAGTTAACTCGGAAGGGTGTCTAGTTCCTCTAGACAAATTAATGTGAGGAAAATTTCAATGAACTAAAGAGAAGTTTAGTTAGCGCACCTATTCTTACATTAACTTATAGTGGATAAGGGTTTGTAATATATAGTGATGCATACAAGAAGGGATTGGGATGTGTTCTTATATAGAATAACATGTCTATTCGTTATGCATCATGGTAGTTGAAGATTCATGAGAAAAATTACCCAACTCAGGATTTGGAGTTATTAGTGGTAATTTTTGCATTAAAGATATAGAGGAATTATCTTTATGGAGAAAAGTGTGATATATATACTAATCATAAAATTTTTAAATATATATTCACATAGAAGGAGTTGAACATGCACTAGAGAAGATGGTTGGAGTTGATAAATGATTATGACTGCTCAATACATTACCACTTTTGGAAAGTGAACAAGGTGTTAGATGATTTGAGTCAAAAGGATCATGCTAGATTATCCGTGATGAGGATCACAAAAGATCCAATATTTCTATTTTCAAAGGATAGACCTTGAAATATTAAAGGAAGGAAAAACATATTATATTTATTAAATTAATGTTCAAACCTCTATACAAGTGAAGATTAATGAGGCACAGAAGGAAGATGCAGAGCTACAAAAGAAGGTTAGAAATGTTCCTGATTTTAACTTCAATAAAGATAGATTGATAAGGTTCTTGAACCTTGTATGTGTTCCTTCTATACCAGATTTGAAGAAAGAGATCTTTGGATAACCTCATAGTTCTTCATTCTCTATTCATCAAGGATGTACAAATATTTATAGGGATTTGAAAAAATACTTCTAGTGGGATGGAATAAAGAGAGATATCGTAGAGTTTGTATCTATGTGTTTGGTATTCCAACAAGTTAAGGATGAAAGGAAAAAGTCAAAGGGAATGACACATCCATTACCCATACCAAAATGGAAATGGGAGAACATCACTATGTATTTTTTTCATTGGATTATCCAAAACCTCTAAAGGGTTTAATTTTATATGAGTGGTAATTGATCACCTTACAAAGTCAACACACTTCATCACTATCTGATAATAATTCTCTCTAGATCAACTTTCTAGGATATATATTAAGGAAGTGGTAATATTTCATGGATTACCACATTATATAATATCATATTGAGATACAAGGTTTGCCTCTAAGTTATGGTAAAGTCTTTAGAAAGCACTTGATATAGAATTGAGTTTTAGCACTTCTTATCATCCTCAGATAGTGGGTCAGTCTAAAAGAACAATTCAAACCCTAAAGGATATATTGAGATATTGTTATATGGATTTGAAAGGTGGTTGGGATCAACACCTTCCTCTATTTGAGTTTTCTTACAACAATAGATTTAACTCAAACATTCTAATGAAACCTTATGAAGCCCTATATGGTAAGAAATATAGATCTCCAACGTGTTGGGATGAGGTTGGAGAAAGAAAACTATTTGGACCGAAAATCACTCAAGAAATGGTCGAAAATGTTAGAACCGTTCAACATCATATCAAGGAAGCTCAAATTTAGTAGAACATTTATGCTGATAACTCTCAATGTGATCTAGATTTTGAAGTTGGTGAAAATGTGTTTCAACGAATCTCACCCTAGAATAAATTTATGAGATTCAGTAAGAAAGGGAAACTAATCCCTAGGTATATCGGTATATTTGATATTCTTGATCGTATTAGGATAATATCATATCACTTGGAACTTCCTCAAAATATCTCTCATGTCCATGATTTGTTCCATATATCTATCCTAAGTAAGTATTTACCTAACCCTTAACATGTACTGAACTAATAGGTCATACTGCTGGAGCACGATCTTTCTTACGAGGAATTACCAGTTGAAATTTTGAATCATATAGAGAAAATGATACGAAACAAGACAACTCACCTGGTCAAAGTTTTGTGGAGAGATCACTAGTTAGAGGAAGCTATGTTGGAACTTTAGGATATGATGAAGTATAAGTATCCTCATTTTTTACCTGAGTGAGGAATTTCAAGGGAGAAATTCATTTTAAGGGGGGTAGAATGTAACACCCTGAGTTTTTGTACCTTTTTTTCTTGAATAAATTAAATTTTCATTGATATATTTCATTTAAATAAGTAAATAATTCCTTTAATATATCACCAACTTGGTGTACATTACACAGAAGACCAACTTGGAAAATGAAACATCGACTTGGCGTACGTTACACGCAACACTGAGTTTCTACGAAATATATATTTTTATTTAAATGAGATAATTATAACCCAACCATTAAACTTAGTAATATGAATAGTAATTACTAATTTTAAAATATTTTTTATAATGTATTTATATAAATAAAACATATATATAATGAAATATATAATTTTAGTTAAAGTCCTTATATGTTTAAAAATATTATTTTATCAAATGAATTGATTTTCATGTGTTTTTGTGAAAAATAATAAAATTAATTTTAGAAATATTTAGAAATTTAATTTTATAAAATAAACTTATTTTTTTAATTTATAATGTTGAAATTATCTTAGGGTTACTTTTTTGGATTTTTTTGAAAAACTTCATTTTTGGATGAATAGTGAAAAATACAGAATTTTAATTCCAAACTGCCATTTCATCTAATTTATCCATATGGTTAAATTATATTTTAAATTGGTTTAAAAGTTTAATTATAATATTTTTATCAATTAATAATTTTTTTTCATTGGAACCAACTTCACTTTGAAATTGGATATAAAAATTTAGCAAACTTTTGATTGTTTTTACTTTAATAACCCGCATTATCATCCCATATACGAGATTAAATTTAAATTAATTTATGCTAGTTATATGATTGGAATTTGGAAAAATGGATTACATATTTATAATCATAACAATTTATAATTTATAATAAGGTCAACTTAGTTTCTGACAAATATTTTTAGTGAAAGTAATTAAAATTAATTACAACGATTAAGTTAAAATTAAGCTTAATAAGGGAATAAACCATAAACTCAAGGAAAAAATGACCTATACATTTTTCTAACACCATTTGGTTGGCCATGATTCTTACAATAAAATTAAATTATTGATTTTTTCAGTTTTTGATGACTTTTTTAGGTAAAAATGTGGATACACCTAACTCGTTTTCAAAAATATCATATGAGTCCTTTTCCTCCCCTATAAATGACCACCACCTCTCCCCCTTCCTAACATATCTCAAAATACTTAGGTTTGGACAAGATATTCCAAATACACATCCCAAAATCCCTTATTTACTCCTTGAATAATATCTTTGGGCATAAATCAATCCAAGTAATCCCTTTGGTGAAAACCAAAAGGAGTTACGCAAAGAATAGGTAACATCATCCCTCAAACTCTTTTATTTTATTTTATTTATCCACCCCTCGGCTATCCTTATTACATTATTATAAAAAAACACCAGTATCCTAAATATATTGAGATTTTTTTATGTTAATTATTTTAACCACACTGACACACACTTTTATCTAATGGTTAACGGAAATACTGTTTACGTGTACGACGAACTACCGCCTCACGAAACAATGATTGTTCATTTTTCCTTTACCACCTATCATGGTGGTAATTATGATGGAAAATATGTTTATATGTGATATATATGATACATATTATTTATTTAATATTCTTTATTTATTTTAAAACATATATGTTTATAATTTCTATTTCGTGTAAATATGATAATTTCGTTTGAGGAAGTATGGACTACCTCCCCCTCAAAGCGATGTGATTCGTTCACACACTACATGGAATGTACTAAGGATGAGTTTGGTGAAATTATATGATATATATAACATTATAAAAATACTGTAATGATATTATATACATATATACATATATTTAATTTTCTTTCTTTCTTTCAATACGACAATAAAAGCAAAAACAACATTCATGTGTATGTATGACCTACCGTCTCCATGAACGGTGTATTGCATTTCATACTTATATATTATAAGTATTATTTTAATAAATATATAATTAATATTATATATATATATATCATGGTTTAAATTTTTGAAATCATTATATAAGTATAAGGACCAAAGATATAACAAATTAAGACATAAACGAAGAACAAAGTGGATATTACCTGAAGTGAAACCTTAACATAGAATTGTTAACAAGAAGGTAATATAAAGTAATAATAAAAACAAATATGGTATTATATATAAGAATATTATTATATAAAATATTCATAATAAACTTAAATTTATTATAAAGGAATCTTGTATGAGTATGAATAGAGTCACGACATAATGTAAGGGAAATTTCATATCATTTTTTATTCCCGCGAGTACATGCCTTAGACACAACTCTTTTCTTCTAAGTAGTATATATAATTACCATAAATGTATTATATTGTTATTATTATTAAATTTATGGGTATCTATATATCCATTATATGATATTTATTTCATGGGGTTAATGTTTCAAAAGTTACCAAATCGGTAAGACAGTTTTGTCTCAATTTTCCTTCTTTGAGACACATGTTTTGTAATGCACCTACTTTATTTTTAAAGGTATATATTCTTAAATTTTACATGTTATATATTCAATATAATTATTTTAATGATATTTTATGCTTCATTTAATTTCATTTTCTTACATGGGTATCATGATTCAATGCTACCAAGTGGTAAGAGTTTGTTGAAGTAATCTCATAGTTTATCGAGATTGTTTATGATTATGCTTTCATTGATGAAATATTCTGATTAATGTCTCAATAAAACTCATGAGTTTAATTATAATTTGTTTATTCAAGATATATCCATGTATTAGTACCATTTTCTACTCTTTGTAACTTAATATAATTAAGAAAATGTATTTAAGAAAAATCAGACCGTATTTCTCTCTTTGAGTGGGAAATATGTTTTATTTCAAAAACAATATTTTCAAAAATGTTCTAAAAAATATTTTAAAATGATAATTGAAGAGAATTTTCAAGGAAAAATAATTTTAATTTTTTTTATTGTTTTTACAAATCCCTTTATAATTTTCAAATCTATTTTCCAAGAAAAAGGTTTTCAAAAAGGTTTTATGTATTAAAAATCATTTTTCAATACAGAAAGGATATTTTACTCAAGAAATTATTTTAAAGGATATATCAAAATTAGTTCCCATATAATATGAAATCCATTGTTGTTACCCAAGGATTTATATGTAAATGATTCAATTTTTCCATTCACATTCTTTCAATGAATAGTTTATGTTTTAATTTCATGATGTTCATGAAACCCGTTTCTCTTTCACTAGTTATATGCTTTTGAAAACCATTTCTTTTCATGGGTTATGATTTTGATGAAATGATTATGGAACCTATATATTTTTTCATAGGTTACTATATGATTACATGTTTAGGATACACTTTTAATTTCATGGGTCACGATATTATTTTTATTGATCTTGTGGAACATGTAATTATGATTTCACTATGAGATGGGTGAGACCTATATCTCCCTCCAATGAATTTGGTAACAATTTATATCTCATGATATAGAAATATATGGTCATGGGAGTGAACCTTTACTACTAAGATGGGCATGAGAGTGAAACATGACAACTAAGATAGTATGAGAAGTGAAATCATGATACTAAGATATCCATGGGAGTTAACCATGAAAACCAAGATGGTATGGGGAGTGAAAAAATACTACCATGATGGTCTTAGAAGTGATGACTTGACTACTATGGAAATCATATTATATGTTTATGTGTTATCCATAATTCCATGTTTTATTCTGATATTATAATTTCATGGCTAATGTTCTTTATTTTCTCATGATTCATGTCTTATGTACTACTAATACTTATTATATGATTCATGTATATGATCTTTGATATTAAGGTTATGATATTCTATTTTTATAATGACGTTATCATACCCTTATACCTATGATTATGCTTACATTTCTCCCTTCTTTACCCTTACTGAGAATCTTAGGTCACCCCTTTTTATGTTTCCTTTTCTAGGTTGTGAATATATTTATTATGTTTGATGTGTCTAAAAAGAGTGATATTCAAGAATATCCTAGTGGGAGATAATGTATCTCACTTATGTACCAGTGTTTATGTTTCCATGCTTCCAAAGGAACTAGACTAGTACAGTCTTTGGGTGTTTATTTTTATAATGTTTTAAGTATTTCATAGAATCTATGTAATGTCTATGTATAAAAACTTAGGTTCTATATATTTAATTTTAAAAAGAGGGTATAGTCTCCCCATGATAGACATATCAGACCCTCACTGCTAGTTGGAAACCTTTGGTGTACAGGGAGGCGCACCTGAGGTCATGTGACTGACCGACTCAGGGAACCGATGTGTGACACTAGGTTTAGGACATTAAAATAAGTGTTTAAATGACATGATAAAACCAATTATCAATAAAACAAAATAAAAACAAAATTCCACAAGAACTCATCTCCTTGCACCAAGTGAACCATCCTCACTTTTCCCCACCAAAATACTTGAATAGAGACCTAAAGTATCTTCCTCTACATCCAAGAGGACCCTACTAAACCTATAATATGATATTAATGAGTAAAAAAAATCCTATTATCTATCCTACACACACCCCATGCATAAGCTTTAAAAATAAATCCATTTTATACTAATTTTGAAATATAAATATTAACATATGTTTTCCAATTTTTATTCAAAAACCAATATAAGGTGATCATCATTTTAAACCATTATCTTTAAAGTAAGGAAGATATGCATTTAAAAATTAAATATTATTCTAAAACTTTTAAAAGGGGAAATAATTATGATAATAAAATACTTTTCTAAATTCCTTCCTTAAAAAAACACTCAAATAAGAAGGAAAAATCCCAAGACTTTGTAAACTGTTATTTTTTAAAATAAAGAAAACCTATTTATCATTTTTAAGATGAAATATATCATGGGAAATAGTAATAAAAGATCAATCATAAAATAAAATAATCCAACTATCATATAAATAAAATTCTCACAACCATCATGACATAATCAATAACCAATAATTATGGGAATTCCTAGGATATATAGGAAAATATAGGCCAATACTAAATAGAATTTTTCATAATCAGTATGCCAGATGCAAATCAAATTCCCTAGCACTAAAAATATACCTATATGGACTAACCAAGTGTAAAACTCAATAAGTAGAGCATAACCCTACTTGGGTTCATTAACAGAGAAGATTCATGAACTAGTGGATCATATGAACCTAGACATCCCATATAACTATGCTTGGCCTCCCTGATATATAAAATGGAGGTGGGTTATTAAACAATGAAAAACAGTAATGATAATACATAGGAACTATAACATAATTTCTCCTTATGACACCCCTCATAGATAAGACCCCATTTTCTATCAAGAATATCCATATAACAAAAATATGTCCTATATTAGGGAAAAATTCATCCATTTTACAAAAAAAACATAGGACACACTTTAAGGGTTCATTAAACTTTAGAAATATTTTTGGGAAAGTGAAGACTGGGACTTTCTAACATCCATTAGGAAACCAATTTATAAAATTATCTTTTTCAAACCAAATCACATAAATATCATCAAATGAATTGAAACCATAAAATAATCAAAAACCATTTCCTTTAGAAAAATCATTCACACCCCTTTAAAAACTAAATCATTTTGGAAGGATTCTTTCAACATTTAAAACTTGCACCAATTGAGATACATTGATTTTAAAATATGTATTGAGCATAGAAACAGGAGGAAACCAACTTCCATAAGCAACAATCACTAGATATTCTTATTATAAATTTATTAGAACAAAAAGTGAGGGTTAAAATAAAAAAGAAATCAATGGATTTAAATTTAAAGTCTCATTCATGGATAAAATTACCTAACACATGTCACATTCATGATTCATAGTGTTAAACCACAAAAAATGGCACAGGAGACCCTTAAAAGACCATAACAAGCTTTGAAAGAAAGGAAATACCAATTAAAAATTGTGCTAAAATAAATACTAGGTTTTTAGGACCATTTTAGGGAAATAAATAAATAGATAACAAATAATGGGAGGATAAGAATAAGTTAATAATGGATTTCCATGAAGAACCCACCTCAATGATTGAAGGACACCCATCGAAATAGCCATAGAGGAAGGTGGAATGATATGGAGATATGCCTAGGGTCAAAGGAATTGAAAAAGGAAGATAATAGGCCAAAATTAAGGTAAAAACCCTTGGAAGAATAAATGTAAATTCTTATTTTTAGTAAATCTGGGTAGACCACATGGTTTGGATATATAATTTATCAAACATTGCACCAACCATTCTAAAAGCGCTATAATTTACTGTTGGCTTTGCATGTGAAGGACGTATAGATTAGACTAACCATGTGAAAACCATGATACATTCTCTGAACCTCTAATTATTCAAAATTTCAAGGAATTTATTAACAAATCGTGGATTCATGGATAAAAAAATATGTAAAAACATAAGTAAAAATGAGGCCGGGGTGTGAAAAAATCCCGACCATAACACTTTATGACCCCGGAAAGGCACAAAAAATTAGTAGATCAAAGGATGGATGAAGTTACAAATCATTATTAAAAACTAAATTACCAAAAAACATGGAAAACTATGAAATAGACCAAGGTAATAATTCCCAATACCAAACTCCATGAATTATCTAACTGAAAATAGACATATATCTTGAAGAACCTTAAGGACTAAACTCAGTAACCAACTTTTTATCATCAAAATTAATGTTGTAAATACCAAAAGTACTCAAACTTCTATTTATATAAGAAACCATAAAATATCCCAAAATATATCATTTAAAAGAAAATAATTAAAGAAAATATCATTCATGGTGGTCTCCCCACCATTTATAAATTACATGAATGCACTGATTCTCTAAGGAAAATAGATCCTCCCAATAACTGGTAGAAGAAAACAAGAATTTCTCTACAAAATAATTCTCAAAAAAGGAAGGAAAGATCCTAAGGGAATTCACCAACACCTAAAAAATACAAAAATATAATCATCCAAGACCCAAAGATATACCAATATAGAAATACTCCTAATAAACCTCAAACATCTCATCAAAATCAATATCTCAAGAGAGCTTCCACCCCCCCCCCCCCAAAACAATCATGGTAAGGTATATTGAAAAGGAAATACATGGATTAAATTTCCCCAGGCATTAACATACCTCAAAAATATTAACATGGGATCTAACCTTGGGTTAAGTGGGATTAACCTGATACCTTACTCTTAAAACACCAACTCCCGATGAAACTGACAAAACAAACATAACATAACACTAATTCCATTTACCCATGCATATACACATAAGACTTCCCATATCCCACCTCTTAAAAGTAGAACCTCATTCCAAGGATAGAATCAAATCTAATCCAAATGATGAAGATGATACCAAGGTATGAGCATCATGAAACAAGTAACCATTAAAAAATAAAAATTCTCTAAGGAACAATCAAGGGGATGCCCAAAGAAACATCAAACTATATTTTTCCTTAAAATCATTTACTGATCTTAAATCGAGAAGCGTGAACTTAAAAACTAATAACTAACACCAATTCAAAAACTATTCCACAAATAATAAAAAAAGGAGACATCATACAGACTAATGTTTTTTGACCTTTTTTGAATATTTTTTGGGATATAAAAGAAATAACACAAAACATAAATATGATTATTCATGTTTTCCAATTTAAATCAAATATACCCAAAAAACCATGATACAACACCAAAGACACACATTCAACCAAAGTAAAAACAATTCAAAAACATTCCTTTTAAACCATTATTAATCAAATAAAAAAATAAAAAATCATTCTAAAAAATTAATAGACATTGAAAACAATTCTCCTTATTTATAAAACTAAAATTTCATTTCACACCCATTACAAGTTAAATTTTCAACATCCTAACTATGAAGGTAAATTTTTTTATAAAAATACACATCCATTTCAAAAAAATTCTAAATTCTATGATGAAATCAATATTTTACAAACACCTCATGAAAGGAAAGAATCTCCTTTCAAATCATTAATAAAAAATTATAATAAAAGAAATAACACTTTATAAATAATTCATATTATTTGGAAAACTAAATCAAAATTTATTTCACAATTTCACTGCAAATTAAACTTATTCTTCCTCACCAGGGGATTTCAAATCATTTATGAAAATCCTAATCCTTTTTAAAATACTCTTCTAATTTTTTATAAAATAACCCTCTTTTGAAAATAATTCTCAAAAATAAAAAACCATTCATAACTGAATCATAAAATTTATCTTAAAATCAAAACATCTCAAGAAACCCATTTTTCACTCAAACAACATTTAAAATATTTTACCTCATGAAACATTCAATGCCTATTTATAAATTTAAAATTTCAAGAAAATATTCAAATATTCTTTTACCAAATTCCCCTTAGAAAACTTTTTAACACAATTAATAACATTTAAAAAACTATATTTAATCCTAAAAATATTTCAAATTTACTTATTAAGAACACTCAAAAATAAAAATCCTATAAATAAAATCTAAATAGTTTTATAAAAATCCAAAAAAAAAATTTAAAACATTATAAAAATTCCAATTTTTATCAAAAAAACCCCATGAGACCGCACCTCATTTTAAATTTAAAACATTTTAATTCAGTTCTTAATAAAATTTATATATAAAAAATTTAAAAAAATATCAAAGGATTTCATAATACCATAAATTAAAGTTCTTAAAACATTTTACACACCTCATGAAGAATTAAATCATTTTTAAAATTCAAACTATTTGATGACACCCATTAAGAAATATTAATCTTCTCATTACTTGTCAAGAAAACACTAAAGTTTTTATTATAAAATCCAAACTTAAATAAATAAATAAAAAGATAAAAATACTAGAAAAAACTTCAATTATTCTAAAATAAATGATGAAAAATAATAAAAAAACTTTTAGATCCTCAAATAAAAAAAACTAAATAATTTGGAAAATTAACAAATATACACAATTTGGGTGCATAGTCTAGAAAACCATGCACTAACCATGAGAGTCTCACTAGAAGACTATCTATTTTGGAGTTATTGTTTATGAAATATTTCACAAAATTTTCACTATAAAAATTTCCCATTGGATTCTTCTAATTTCCACTCCAAAACATAGAGTTTCTATAAAAAATCATAATTTCTCAGTGAAAAACATAAATAATCAAATAAATACTAAAATATCTAAAAAATAATCAAGAATTATTCTTGAATTAGTGGATCAAACATCTTAAGAATCCCTAATATACAATGTTTCATCTCAAAAGGTGGTGACCAGACACCTACCCATGGCCTACCACTTGAATTCCAATAATCCTATCTCCATACTACTAGAATCCCTAAATAAAAATCAGGATTTTCTACCATTTGTAACAAACCAACCTGGGGCTTCAAATCTATCCTCCATGCAGATGAGAATATTAAAACGGTATCCAAAATCACTTCCACCAACAACTTTATAAGCTATATTGACGAAGATGGGATTTCTGAAATCAACCTCATTGGAGCTAAATTCACATGGTACATGAGACATCTAAGTGGAATAAGAGCCAACTAAATTGATAGGGTTATTATCAATCAATCACTTCTTGGATTTTGGAACTCAATATTGTGTTTCACTCTTTCCAAACAAAACTCATACCATCATCCTATTTTGGTTAGTTTTCTAAATAATGAAAAAAGGATAACCATCCCATTCAGGTTCAATAATGCTTGGACCTCTCTTCTAGAATGTTCAAAAAATTTCCAAGAATGTTGGGATTCTAATTCTCATTATTTCAATAATCTGAGTATAAATCCAAGATGAAATTGATCAATACAAATATGAAACATTGGAGAAAAGAAAAATTCATCTCCTTGTACACTGAAATTGATGATCTTGAGCCCTCTCTTCATAACTTGCAAGAATAAATTACCAAAGAAAATTTCTCAAGATACCTCAATCAAGAAGTTGAATTATCCTATGTGATCTAGAACCTCATTAAACTTAGAGATAACATTACAAAGGATATTTTCAAAATCATATGGCTCATGGATGGGGATAAAAATACGAAATTATTTAATGCTCTTCAAAGGGTCTGACTGGAAAACACACCACTTTCTTTACTCAAATATGAAGATCAAATATTGGAAGAAAGGTAGAAATTATCTAATTAAATTCTCTCCTTCTATGAGAATCTCTTTAATAGAGCACCAAAAAATGCAATACTAAGGTATGGAATCATACTAAAACTGATAACCAAGGAGGATAACTCTAATCTTACCATCATCCCCTAGATGCTGAAATAAAGGATGTTATTTTTGGGAATTAAAAAAGAGAGCTCCCTAGGACTAGATGGCTTCACCAAACATTTATTTAAATACTATTGGGATATCATATAGGTTGAGGTGTGCATTCTTGTTAAACATTTCTTCAAATATAGATCATTTAATCAAGGCTTTAATGCCTAGTTTATTTCTCTAATTTCTAAAGTGGATATCTTTAGAGAGATAAGTCAGTTCAGACCAGTTTCCCTTGTTAACACCATTTATAAAGTGATTGTAAAGACTATTTCCAATAGACTTTCCCAAGTCCAAGATAAAATAGTGTCCTATAATCAATTTGGTTTTGTGAAATTGATACACATCCAAGATTGTTTACTCACTACCTCAAAGTGTGTTAATATCCTTAGAAAATCTACTCAAGGAGGAAATGTTGATCTTAAATTTTAAATAAAAAAAGACTTTGAAATAGTGGACTAGGGATTCATTGGGAATGTGCTTCAGAGATTTGGATTCAACATGAGATTCATCCATTAGATCAAAATTCTGCATGAATTAGCCCACATTTCTATTCTCATCAATGGGTCTCCAAAGGGATACTTCATGTGTTCCAGGAGTAAGAGAAGGGGATCCAATTTCAGCCATTGTTTTTTCTATTTAAGAGGATTATCTTGGAAGGAATCTTCTCCACATGGTGGAAAAGGGTGAATTTTCTACCATTCAAGTTACAAGAGGTATCTATACTCCTTCCCATATATTCTTTGCTGATGAAATTTTTATATTTACTTAGGGAGGCTAGAAGAATATCAAAATCCTTAAGAATGCATTAATGCAGTAGAAGAGTGTCTCAAGACAAGAAATTAATTAGATCAAGTCATTTATATATTTTGGTAATAATTTTTCAGCTTCAAGGAATACTTTTCTTATTAATGACTTGGGAATAAGGTAAGGTTATATCCCCTTTGTCTATCTTGGTGTCACAATGTTTTGGGGAAAACCTTATGCCTCACACTTTTCTAATAATTTGAGCCAAATTAGAAGAAAACTTTCCTATTGGAAAGTAAATTCACTCTTAATGGAAGTACTTACCTTCCTTGTTAAGAATGTGGTGGTTTCAAATATTGTCTATACATTCAAGGTGTATTTATGGCCAATATATGTCATTAAAAACATAAAACAATGATGATTTTTTTAGAGTAGAAGTGTGTTGGAAAGTAAGCTCATCACAGCTCAATAGAAAAATTATTGTATGCCTCAAGAATTGGGAGGGCTCAACAATAAGAACTTAGAACTTTTCAATTAGTCTTTATAGGCATAATTATTATGGAGGTTAGTTAACTTCAAATCTATATCCCTGGATTTTATCAAGTCAAGAATTCTTTCAATGTTAATAGTAGGGAACTTATGCTACCTCAAATCTTCCATATGTCCTGGATTAGGATCTATTTTTCTGAAAATCCTCAGGTCCTCCCCCTAGCAGGTAAGTGTGACCTCTTCCTTATGTTTTTGGTAGAATAAATAGACTAGATTCCCACTTATTGATCAGGTCATCCCCTTGAATCATGACATTGACTACAATATTTCAATCAAGGATCAACCAGAATAAGTGTATATTCTTCCGGATGACATTGCGACAACTGTTTATTGTTATTATTTTATTAATCAGGAGGACTTTCTTATTTGGGAGTAGTCTTCAAATGGTCTCCTCAACTCCAATAGATTCTATAATTACTTGATTCAAGGTAAGCACAAGTGTATTGGTAATTTAAATAGAAATTGGATGCTCCCATCTAGGTTTACCTTGCTTTGGAGGATATCCCCTAATAAGATTCTAGTGGATTCAAACCTTTAAAGAATGGGAATTTCTTTGTGCTCTAAATGCATTATATGCCATCAACATCATGAATATGTGGAACATATCTTCTTGATTTTAAAAACTACTGCATATTTATGGAAATATATTTTCAACATATTTGATATTTTTCCACCCCAAACATAATATGTCCAGTACTTAATTCATGCGCTTTTTAGAACTTAGATTTTGAAGCATATTTTTGTTCTTCTCAGCATGGAATGTGATGAACTGCTATACATTATTTAGTGAGGAAGTAAAAAATTCATCCACTTCAACATATTATTCAATTATCGAACTTATTTTTGTAGATATACTTGATGTAGTGTAGTTTGCGAAGACAATTCATACCAAGAGATGCAACAACTCAGTGAAAGATCTCATGGTTATGAAGTGGATGAATATTTCAAGTAATTTTCCCAAACCCCATGGTATGCTTGAAGTCTTTTGGACACCCCCCATTTCTGATTGGATGGATTGAAATACAGATGGTACCTACAGGGGAAAACCAAGACCATTAGGTTTTGAGGACATATTTAGAGACCAGTATAGTGACATTGTGGAACTCATATATGGTACGTATAGACATGTCTCTACACTAGAGGCATGAATGATGGGCCTTACCAGAGAAATTGATCTTTAATATCAAAGAAATTGGGACAAAATTTGGTTTTAATGAGATTCAAACTCTATGTTTCAATCCATTAGGGAAGGAAAAATTCATCTTGCATGGA
This sequence comes from Viscum album, assembly GCA_963277665.1. NCBI lineage: Eukaryota > Viridiplantae > Streptophyta > Magnoliopsida > Santalales > Viscaceae > Viscum > Viscum album. The sequence goes on from OY728151.1 coordinate 1,282,942,064, forward strand.
AGATGACATCGAAATGGGCCAACTGTATGGGTAAATTCTCTTCTACGAATTACATTATCACCCATACCTTTCATGAAGAGAACTATTTTGTTTATGGTCTTTCTAATAGAGAGATTACCTAAGAGGGGTGTATAAGTTTGAGTACTCTTCATGGTGACATGCTTCCCTTTTTTCTTAGGGATAAATGTAAAATACCTTCCTTTAGACTCTTATAACGTTTACTTGTTTTAAAATCATTATCATAATGCATAAAAAAAGATAATTATGGTCAATCATTATCAAAACAATATATAAATATCATCCTTTTGAATTTATCTTACTTTCATATAATATATTTAAAATTACCAACATGCTTATTCAAGCACTTCACTCTATAATTGAATGAAATTAATTATACTAAAATTTTAATCATTAATTAATTAAAACAAAACTAAAATGAATAATTTCATAACCCCCTAATACATTAATAAAATAAAAAATTACCACAGTGATTAATTGTATAATCCCTTAATAAATATTATATAAAAAATTATATTGTATTTAGGTAGTGTAAATGAGTAAGTAAATTAAAAAAATATATCATATATGATCATATTTGTTATGAAATTATATAAAAAATATAATCTAAACAAACCTAAGTTTAATGAATTGTGGAGAATAATGGACTACTATAATATCATTTGTTGTTTTATACCGAGATAAAAATGAAACTAATGCTCAATATAATAGATGATGGACCCAAAACTCACCAATTTCAAGTTGGAGAAGAATCAAATCAACAAATGGATGAATTAGGGGAGGTTTGGTGGGAAGAAAGAGTGGGGGGGGGGGTGCATGGGTAATGGGGGAAATTAGGAATTGTGGGGGAGGAGAGGTCACAAACTTTTCATTTTTGGGGATTTTATACCAACATTTTTAAATACCTTTGGTATGACCAATCTTATAATAATTTTTTTAAAAAACTATTGGTATTTAGTGTTGGTTTTGAAATTTTACCAATGGTTTGTCTAAATAATTAGTACATGGAACTCTATAATAAAGGTTATATGAAACCATGAGTATAGAGGCATGAGCATATCCCACCTCTCCAATAGTACATGTGATGACCTCTTGGACCTTCGATTTATTCTGATTTTATTTTTACTTGGGATGGTGTTCCTCAAATCTTGGTTTCAAATATCTTCTATTGGTTTCATTCATTTAGTACCTTGAAATTTTTATAGTTTACATGCCACCTTCCCTAGGAATAAATTCACATAATTAGAGGCTTTGTTTAACAACTACCCCTACTATTTATACCTGAATCACTATGCTTAGATTTCATATTTAGTTAATCATAATGGCATTCATGGTAGCTTGAGTTTGTGGTGGGGGATTTTTGATTGAAGATTCCCTCATCAGAATCATCTTGGTTTTTGTTTCATGACTGAATGTACCACTCACTTTCTCTGCTCTTTATATCTAAATATTTATGAAATACCCCATTTTTTGTTAGGTGCCTTAGTTCTTTGGGTGGCTTGGGTTTGTTCCGGTGGTTGTAGTCATCAAAGGCTCTTGAGAGTGAGAATAACTTAGTGTCATTTCATTCTTCATAGTTTTGGTGTCTCCCAAAGTATTGGTTGTTCTCCCTTTTGTTTCTCTAGTTGTTTTTATTGGTTTTTATTTTCTCTCCCCATTATAGAAATATTATATTTCTTTATTGGTCACATTATCTCTTCAGTGATGGTGATTTTTTAGTGACTTCTCCTTTTGTGTGTGATGGTGATAAAGTTTAGGGTTTGGTATATATTTTATTTATGGTCTATATAGTGGATATATGTATTGGTGATGGATTTATTTAAGGTAAGTGGTTTTATTTGAGTAGGGTGTTTTTTACATTGTTGGTTTTAGGTGAATATTTTGGTGGGTTTTCAGCTATGTTCGTCTTTTTGGTTAGCGGTTCAGGCACATGATTATGATGGTGTTTGGTAGGAAGCAACTGTCGGTGGTGGAGGCAGGAATTTGTCATGGTACTCGAGGTTATAAGGATTGAGGTTTCTTATCCTAATGTGTTCATCTTGTGTTAGTCATCTCAGCCAGCCTATATATAGATGCTTGAGACACTACTTCTCACTAAAACATCTCAGTTGGTTTTTTTTTTATTTTCTGGTTTTGAGTCATCTTTGCTTCCTTGATTTGGTTTTTTCTAGCTAGTGGTGATCAATGTTTGGTTCTTGGTCTTAATTTTTTCCGAGTTCCCATTAAACCCTAAAAATTAGGTTTTGTTAAAAAAATCTTAAAGAATATATCTTATATGATAGACTTCTAGACCAACCTTATATTTATGACACTAAGGGTTTTATTAAACTCATTAAATCTATCACACCTTGACATTTTATTTCATTATTATTTTATGTATTTATTGATTTCTATTTTATCCCTTGAGTTTTGAGTCAATTTACATTCGTTTTTCAAAAAAATTAGGTTATATTACTCAAAATATAGTTGGATTAAAATTCATATTAACCATGTGACTAACAATGAAAAACCTACAATTCCTTATTAGTGGGGATTTTCATGGTTTGCACATAGTTTTTCTAATAATGTGATGACACAAGCATGTACAATGAGGAAAAAATGGTTGGTGTATGTTTTGGTAAACCATGAGTCCAAACACTATAACCTGTACAAGTTTTTAAAAGTATGAAATTCCTAAACCACCATCCCCTATTTTAACCCCCCTTGAGCCCCTCTTTCTCCCCAATTATGCGAGGAATCCATGGGGAACTCTAGGCATGGATTCATCCTTCCCTATTTAGTTTTCATGGGTTTCGCTTTGATTATAGGTGGATTTATTAAGGATTGGGATCCATTTATTTTTTAATCTCCTTACTTTCTAGTTTCACTCCCCTTCTCTTACACAGGGGTTATGAAGAACAAATCCTAAGTATCATATTTTTTTTGATTTTATGATTCTTGATGTCTGGGAACATAGAGTTTATCGAGAGACCTAATTTTTGTTTTCCATTATAAGTGACATGTTTCCATTAGTTTGAGATATTTTTCTCCATGTATAATTATTTAAAAATAAATTACATGATTTCTTGAGTTTTCTAAGCCCTTAATCCCTTTAAAGTTTACCAAATGATGTTAGTTTAAAGAAAAATATAATTATTTTCTTATTTTAGTGAGATATATGATTTTTAAATGGGATTTCCAATGTCATCTAGGCCATTCATAGTTCAAAAAATAATTTATAGGATATTTTAGTTGTTTGATAAAATGAATCAATGATTTATTTATAAAAATTCAAGTTTTAAAAAGGATGTTTGAGACATTAGTTGATTTTTAGGGGTTTTATAAAATTAATATTTAACATCCTATATTTATGAGTTAATTTTTTTTGGATACGAGTTTTACTCAAATCATAGAAATTTTGATGGAGTTAAAATTTTTAATACCGTTTTAATATTATTTAAATTGATAATTTATATTTTTTTTGTTTCAGTATTTATGGGAAAATTAAAAATAATAATAATAATGTCATTTTTTATTTGATCTAAAAAATGAAAATGTAATTCATATATATATATATATATATATATATATATATATATATGTATGAGTGAGTATTTTGGAATATATATATATATATATTTGTGTGTGTGGTTTTAAAAATTATTTTTAATTTATTAACAAAAATAATGGGAAATATTATTACTATTTTAAATTAAATCAATTGTGTTAAAAAGAGAGAGATTAAAAGTATTAGTAATAATAATAATAATAATAAAAGAAATTAGGAGGGGGGGGGGTCATGCCCATGTGGGGAAATGCACAACACATGCATATGACTTAAAAAAAGTTTAATGTAAATAAAAAAAATAAATAAAATTAAAATTGTAATGGGGTAATGGGGGAGACTTATAGTGGTATTAGGCGCACATAGGGGGTTCTCCATCATATATTTCTCCCTATCTCTCTCTCTTTCTCTCTCAGACACAGTATCCTATTTTATTAATTTTATTCAAATTCTTTCTTCAATATCTCTACCAATACTAATTAAATCAACATGTAGTTTGTGGTGTTGGATTCATCTCAAAGAAATGAAGATAATCCTAATTTGTTTTCATAGGAATCAATGTATTTCTCCTAAATTTAATGAAATCCTTTTTCCATATTTTTATTTGTTTTTATGGAGTTTATCATGATTTATGTTTGATTTTAATTGCCTATTTTCTATGGAATAACAAACTAAGTTATGAGTTCAATGGATTCGAGTTAGGTGTTTCCATGAACTTTCCTTTCCTTAACAAACTACTTTATTCTTAGGCTTTTTAAATTTAGTTTCCATGAAATAATTTTTGCTTTTTAACCTAGGTGAATTTATAAATTGGTTATTTAATTTCAATGATTATATTTCTTTGTGAAAAAGGTTTTTTCAATATATAGACCCAAGTTAAATAAACAAATTTATTTTATTATTTTACATGAATAATCATTCCATCTCATAAATAGTTTAATAAAATATAGAATTGAAGGTTTAGTGTGTTTGAGGACTAACTACATTAGAAACTTATTATACAACACTTATGAACATTCCTTTATACATTATCCACACTAGACTCCCTTCCAGACTTCTCATAAGCTATAATCATCTTTATTTTCTGGGGAATGGAAACATAAGAAAGGGGTGAACTCAAATGACCTGTAAGGGAAAAGTTATCATCAAGTCATAAAGGGGTAGATAATTAACATAATATAAAACATTATAAGGGAAAAAAATTTATAATTAAATTAACTTGGGATCCATGAGTGTTGTCCAAGAGTTATGATATATAAGTGAAAACATATACCATGGAAAAAGAGTTAGTAACCATGAGATAAAAAACATGAACCATGGAGTATAATCATAGGAATATATCATGAAAATGTAACATGACCTTGAGACATGCCATAAAAATGAATATTCGGAACATACATGTTGAACCCTCTGGGAGAAGTAGTTGAACTCATATTTTGATAATCCCAATTATGCTCACTCATATTATAATAATCCCAATTATTCTCAATTATGGTTTGATAATCCCTATATTGATTAATGGTTAATTACTTATTTCAGTATTTCTATACACCATGCACATATTCATATATTATAATATTTATATTATCTTCATAGAATTCGGTTACTGGATGGATATATATTCTAAATTAACCCTTTCTACCAATAGAATGCTTAAATAGACAAGTGGTCACCGTTACAGAACAAATCTACCAATTTGTAAAGTCCACCGTTATGCAAGTCTACCAATATGTGAAGGTCACCGATACATCAAGTCCACTGGTACAACAAGTCTACCGATACGTGAAGGTCACCGATACAGACAAGTCACCGTTACTCAAGTCTACTGGTACAGACAAGTCACTGATATAGACAAGTCACCGTTACTCAAGCCTACCATTACAGAAAAGTTACCGAGGAGAGTCTACCGATACACTAAGGAAGCTACCGGTACATGAAGGCTACCATTACAAGAAAGGTCACCGGTACATTAAGTCTACAACTACCGATCAAGTCTACCAACAGACATTAAGTCTACTGATAGAAAGGTTACCGTTACACAAGAGGTTACCGATATCCAAATCTACCATTCCAGATAATCCGACGTTGCCTTAATTTCGTTATATTTATTTAATCTAACCAATGGTCATAGTAGATATATTTTAATGCTATGTAATTTATTTAATGAATGTTGTTGGATGTCAGGGAACCGTACCTCGTACCTGCAAAAAGAAATCATTTCTTTTTCCAGAGCTCGTGCCATAAATACAAGAAGTCCCTGTTGCTGCAGAGAGAGATGTGTGAAAGACACGAGGAATATATAAGCGCAATACGGAAGTTATCTACGTGGAAAATACACAAGAAGCTCATACACACTCACGCTCACTCAAGAAGAGATCTGTACATTCACAAGGACTTTGAAGAACTTCATCGACTACATTTTCACTGTCTCTGAACCTGGATGTCAGGCAGACAACACTCTGTTTTTCAGACAAAAACTAGAAGAGGACTCAGAACCATTTCTGATCAAATCCGAAGGAGTCCAGAGCGACACTGAAATCAATAGATCCATTCTAAACTCTATATCTTGCTCAGTGATTTATTATTTACATTACGATAAGTGTGTGTCATCAGTTTTAATTTACACACACACTATCTCTTGAACCTTAACTGGAGGATCTGTAAATCCACATTCAAACTCCTTAAATCTCCTATTTCCCACTATGGATAGTGGTAGAGGTCATGTTTGACCTAGACAGCTATATTTGCTGTTGTTTTTGTTTCCCACGTAGAACTGTGGTAGAGGTCTTTGACCTAAACAGTTGTAAACTATTGTGAACCCCTATCCAGGGTGTGGATCCAATTTATATAAATTGTTGAGAGGACTAAGTCTTGGCTTGATACTGAACCTCTTGGTCATATCTGCTGTGCTTTATTTAGTTTTATCTAAAACCTTTTATTCCACTGCTAAGTGCTTTGAAATTTAAACTATTTTTCAAAGTTACTATGATAATTTAATTAGAAAGAGTTTTCATTATTTGTAAATCATTAGGTTAGTTTCAAAAGAGAATCTGATCTTCTGATTAGATTAACTGGGAATTATTCAATCCCTTGAGAACCTAACTGAAAGTTTGCTTTAGTTCAAATTCACTACAATTCAATTAGTATTTTAAATTGGGGGATTTTAGTGAAAGACATTAAAACCAAAATTTTAATTGGAACTCAATTCACCCCCCTCTTGAGTGTCCACTCCAACCAACATTTGGTATCAGAGGGTTTAATAAAATATTTTATGAAGTACTCTATTTTTCAACTGTGATTTTAGTTGTATTTTAAAGTTCTTAAATTTTTTGTTATTTCTAAATTTTTATCTCTTTAAAATTTTTGTTTTAACCTAGTTATCATGGATAACAGAATTGAAGGTGTTGCTACTAATAGACCACCATTTTTCAATGGAAGAAACTATGCTCAGTGGAAAATTAAGATGAAAATTCATTTAGAAAGCATGGGTTTTGATATTTGGACTGCCATAGAATCAGAATATAAAATTCCCAATACTGTTAGATCTACTAAGACTACTTACAATAATAATTGAAAAGCTATGAATGCTCTGTATTGTGCTTTGGGTGATGAGGAATTTAATAGAATATCTGCTTGTAAGACTGCATATGAAATTTGGGTTACTTTAAGTGTTTCTCATGAAGGAACAACTAACGTAAAGGAAATGATATTGAACACCTATACTATTAAATATGATAATTTTAAGATAAATCCTGATGAACCCATTTCTGATATGTATCTCAGGTTTAACGAAATTGTCAATACAATGATCTCACAGGGAAAGGATGTTCCATCAAAGGAGCAGATCATGAGAATTTTGAGGTGCCTACCTGAAAGGTGGAGGGGCACTTCTGTTTCAATCAGAGAATCTTGTGATATTAGCGAACTGCCAGTCAAGGAACTTATTGGTAAGTTGATGATGTATGAAGAATAACTTAAGGTAATCAAAGAAGAAGAAGTTGAACAAAAAATAAAGTCAGTTGCCTTCAAGACATCCACTTCAAAGAATAAGGATAAGGAGAAACTTCAAGCTGTAAGTGATAGCTCAAGCTATGAAGAAAGTGAAAGTGCATCTGACAGTGATGCAGAAATGGCTCACATAGCTAGAAGATTTAAGAAGTTTTATAGGAAGAAGAAGTTTTTCAGAAAATCAAATTACAAAGGTAAGTATGACAACAAGGGACACTGGAAAAACGACTAAAAGAAATCTGACAAATCTGATGAAGTTGTCTGCTATGAATGCAAAAGAAAAGGACATATAAAAGTGGACTGTCCAAAGATGAAATACAAGAAGAAATATGAGTATAAGGATAATAAGTATAAGAAAGCCATGAAGGCTATGTGGAGTGCTTATAAGGACAGCTCCAGTGAATCTGAATCTTCTGAGACTGAAAACAGAAATAAGGCAAACATGTGTTTTATGACAAACACTTATGAGGTAACATCTAAAACTCCTGCTTTAAATTCATATTATTCTGGAGATGATTCTGATTCTGAAAATATTTCAAAAGGTGTACTGTTTGAATACTATGATATGTGGAAGAAATCTGTAATGAGCTAAAAGAAAAATACAAAGGTTTAAAGAAACAGTATGCTTTAACTATTAAACATAAATCTGATCTTGACATATAAATGGAAAAGAATGCCCAGTTTCTTAAAGAAAACACTGAACTAAAATTGTCAAATGAGAAACTTAGGAAGGATTTAGAAAAGTTCACAAATGGAAAAGATACTCTTACTCAAATTCTAGGTAAGTAGATTTCACCTAGATATACTTCTGGTATAGGATACCAACCTGGAGAAAGAAAAATTACCAAAACTAGATTTATTCCTAAATCTGGATAGAATGTAGATAGTTCTAGTTCTGGAAGTTCATATGCTTCAACTAGTTATATTCATAGTTATAGATCTAATAAGGTTTATCTATCTAAATCTGTTGATTATACAAATTTTATGAGACCCATAAGACAAATTTGGGTACCTAAAGTTTTATTGGCTAACCTGTCTAGACCCAAGAAAATCTGGGTACCAAAATCATTTCCTATCTAAATCTGTTTTGTAGGGAACCTGCTTAAATAGATCCTATATAAAGAATTGGCACTTGGACAGTGGATTCTCAAGACATATGTCAGGAGACTTCTCATGATTTAAAAGCTTAGTCAGAGTTGATGGAGGTTTTATCACTTTTGGTGATAATTCTAAAGGGAAAATCATCGGCTTAGGCCAGATTGGTAACACTAACTCAGTATTAATTTCTAAAGTTCTATTTGTTGATGGAATTAAATATAATTTACTAAGTATTTATTAGTTATGTGATGATGGTTTTAATGTTAAATTTGAGAGTGATTCTTGAAATGTTTTTAATTCTAAAAATGCTTTAGTATTTTCTGCCTTACGAAATGAAAATGTCTGTGCTGTTGATTTAAATTCTTTAGCTATGAAAAATATTACTTGTTTAAATGATTTTCATAAAGAGTCTTGGATTTGGAACAGAAGATTAGGACACTGCAATGTACATTCACTTAGAAAACTTACTAGAAAAAACTTAGTTAGAGACCTACCAAAACTTGAATTCCCAACAGATAAAGTTTGTAATCCCTGTCAAAAGGGAAAGAAACATAAAGTTTCTTTCAAATCAAAGAAATAAGTGTAAACTTATCAAACTCTTGAGTTGGTTCAAATGGATTTGTTTGGACCTTCTAGAGTTTCTAGTTTAAATGGGAAGCACTATGTCTATGTTCTAGTTGATTACTATTCTAGGTATACTTGGGTATATTTTCCAGCTCACAAAAGTGAAGCCTGTTATTACTTTGTTAAATATTCCAAGTCTTTAGAGAACCTTAGTGGACTTAATATTAAAACCTTGATAAGTGATCATGGTCGTGAGTTTGAGAATTATGAGTTTGAATCCTACTGCTCACACAATGGCTATAGTCACAATTTCTCTGCCCCTAGGACACCTCAGCAAAATGGTGTAGTAGAAAGAAGGAATAGAACCCTTCATGAAATTTCCAGAACCATGCTCAATGAGTATGACCTACCTGTTTATTTTTGGGCTGAAGCTGTCAATAAAGCTTGTTATATTATCAATAGAGTCTTGATCAGACCTGTTCTTAAGAAGACCCCTTATGAGTTGTGGAACCATATGAAACCTAAGGTTAACTACTTCAGAGTTTTTGGCTGCAAAGTATTTATTATTAATACCAAAGATAATCTTGACAAGTTTGCATCCAAGAGTGATGAAGGGATTTTCCTAGGTTACTCTATTTCTAGTAAAGCCTATAGAGTTTTCAATAAGAGAACCAAATGTGTAGAGGAATCTGTTCACATAAAATTTGATGAAACTGATCCACATGAACCTAAGACCTCTCTTGAAAATCTTTAAGATGATCTCTCTGTTTTGAACCTTAATGATAAAGACATTGGACCTGTAGTTAAAACATCCAGTTTTAGAAATTTTCCAGAACTTGCTTATGTTGATTCCCAACCTGTTGATGAATCTGAAATCTCTAGCCCTACCTTTTCGAGACCAACTAGGATTCTGAAGAACCATCCTTTAGATGCTGTTGTAGGTAATCTAGATAGAGGAACACAGACTAGGGATTCTCTAAGAAATCAGGTTGAACATCAAGCTTTTCTTTCACAGTTAGAATCTAAAAATATCAATGATGCTATTAATGATGAATTTTGGGTAATGGCTATGTAAGAAGAACTAAATCAATTTGAAAGAAATAAAGTATGGGAATTAATAGAAAGACCTAAAGAAACTTTAACCATAGGCACAAAATGGGTGTTTAGAAACAAGGTTGATGAATCTGGAAACATCATTAGAAACAAAGCTAGACTAGTTTCACAAGGTTACAATCAAGAAGAAGGAATTGACTATGAGGAAACCTTTGCACCTGTAGCTAGATTAGAGGCAATTAAGATCTTACTTTCCTTTGCATCACATCTGAATTTCAAGTTATATCAAATGGATGTGAAAAGTGATTTTCTAAATGGTTTTATTGTTGAAGATGTTTTTTTAGAACAACCACCTGGTTTCCCAAATCCTCACTTTCAAAATCATGTTTTTAAACTTTCTAAAGCTTTATATGGTTTAAAACAGGCTCTAAGAGCTTGGTATGAAAGACTTACAAATTTTATTATTGCAAAAGGATTTACAAAAGGAATTGCTGATCCCACTCTTTTTATAAAAAGAATTTCAAAAGATGTTTTAATAGTAAAAATCTATGTTGATGATATTATTTTTGGATCTTCTAAAAATTCTTTATGTACTGATTTTTCAAAGGTTATGCAAAATGAGTTTGAAATGAGCTTAATGGGAGAGATTAAGTACTTTCTTGGATTTCAAATATTTCAAGCTGAATATGGTATTATTTTAAATCAAAGTAAATATACTAAGGATTTATTAAAATGTTTTGGTTTGGATAGTATTAGGGGAAGTGATACACCTATGAGTACCACCTGTAAATTGGATATTGATGAAACTGGGAAACCAGTGGATCAAACTAATTATAGAGGTATGATTGGGAGTTTACTTTATCTTACTACTAGTCGACCTGATATTATGTTTAGTGTATGTATGTGTGCTATATTTCAAGCTAACCCTAAAGAGTCACACTTTCTTTCTATTAAAAGGATTTTCAAATATCTTAAATATACTGCTAATTTGGGACTGTTTTACCCAAAAGGACAATCATTTGATTTAATAGGTTATTCAGATGCTGACTTTGCTGGATGCAAGATAGATAGAAAGAGCACATCTGGCACATGTCATTTACTTGGAAAGTCCCTAGTATCATGGTGTAGTAAGAAACAGAACTCAGTTGCATTATCTACTGCTGAAGTAGAGTATATATCTGATGGTAGTTGCTGTGCACATATTATATGGATGAAACACACTTTATTGGACTATGGATTTGTTTTTAAACATGTTTCAATTAACTGTGATAACACTAGTGCGATCAACATCTCAAGGAACCCTGTGTCTCACTCTAGAACTAAACACATTGATGTTATACACCACTTTCTAAGAGATCATTATCAAAGAGGTGATATAACTCTTGAATTTATAGGCACTGAACTCCAATTAGATGATATTTTCACTAAGCCATTAAGTTTAGAAAGATTAAGTTTCATTAGACACAAATTAGGAATGATAAATTACTCTTAAACCGTTAGATAAAACCTCACCATTAGGATACACCTCACCGTTAGGATAGACCTCACCATTGGATAGACCTGACCGTTAGATAAAACCTCACCGTTAGATAAGACCTCACCGTTAGATAAAACCTCACCATTAGGATGAACCTCACCGTTAGATAAACCTCACCGTTGGATAAACCTCACCGTTAGGATGAAACTCATCGTTGGATAAACCTCACCGTTAGATAAGACCTCACTGTTAGATAAAACCTCACCGTTAGGATAAAGCTCACCGTTAGGATAGAAATCACTTTTTAAGGACACCTCACCGGTACATCTTTCGCGCTGTTTTAAAATTTTCGTATTAAGTCCGAGACTTCGAACCATTTTTAATATGTGATTTATTTTATTTGTGAATCCTAAATGATATTAAACCCGACTCTAGACATTACTCAATCACTGCGAACCCTTCTTTTTGAATCCATCCTACCTAAACATCTCAAGCTCGCAAAACCCTAAGCCTCCGAATCTGAAATGGCCCGTGTGATGTGACCCTCAGTGGATGGAGGGAGTGATGTGCCGTAAGCTAAGAAGCATAAAGTAACCAATACTAGTTCTAGTGGAAGCAACAGAAGTGTTGCTCGAAGGAATCCTGTGAATCCGCATTTATCGAAGCGAGAAATTGTAGTGGAAAAGGAGTTATGTGCAGAATGGATGTTGGAAATCAAGTCCTTGATTCTGAAGATATTACAAGAGAAAGGATGGCTCGAGTGCTTAACAAACAATAATGGACCATATTATCCAGTACTGGTAAAGGAGTTTTATGAGTTTGTCTGTTTTGAGACTTCAGAAGAGGAGGATGGGATGATTTCCTTTGTGAATGGTCAAAAGTTTTCGTTTTCATCAGTTGAATGGGATGAGAACCTTAAAGTTCCACATAGTGGTGATTATGTATTTTATTCAAAATCCATACCTACTGCTAGTGAACTTTTCAAATATGAGGATTCCTTGTTGGAATTGACAGGAAATGGAACCCCTAGAAAGATCATTACTGTAGAAATGGTAGGGGAGGATAAACTAGTTTTCAAGTTCATTCAGAATGTGATTAGTCCAAGAAGAGGATATTTTTCTACCCTCAGATTTCAGGATATTTATTTGTTGTATCTGTTAAAGAATGGAGTAAAGGTGAACTTGTGCAGACTACTAATGATTCAGATTGAGGATATGACTAGACTGAAGTCTAAGTCCAATGCACTTTTCTTTTCTAAGTTGATTTCTATTCTGTTGAAGGCAAAGGAGGTAACTGGACCTCAGGATGAAACTATTGTGGTTAAGGATAACTTTTGCCTCACCAAGACTGTTTGTAAGTATATGAAAGTTAGCTGGAACCCTTGGAAGAAATCATGGGTTAATGATGAAGTTAAATTCTATGACAGGTACACTCCTATGGACCATCCTTCTAGACGAAAGGATGTGAGGGATCCTGGTCTTGGACCAGATGAGCCAGAACTGGTCTACAGTGATAATGAAGCTGAAGCTGAGGAGGAAGAGACATCAGTTGAGGAAGGAGGAGACCTGGATTTACCTCCTAGTCCTGTGCATCAAAATATTTCCTATGGGGCAGCTATCCCTCCAAAAGAACTACCAAGGAGAGAAACTATTCTGAAGGACAATGATATTGAGACCACAAAAGAAGAATAAGAAGCATATCAGTATGTTTTTGAGGACACCTCTGAAGAGGATGAGGCAACTGAATCTGATCATTTTGTTAATGGAGAAAAGGAGGATTCTTCTGAAGAAAATGATGAGGAAAATGAAGAAGAAGAGCTCAGTTTGAGCCCTCTGATAGATAGTACAGTCCAGATAGTGCCTGATCAGGAAGCAATAGTGGGACCTACTACCATTAATGAGAGAGTCATTGATGACTCAGAAAAGGATAGGACTCACCTCACTATTGAACTATCAGAGCAAATGGTTATTTCATCTGCTGAAGTCACAGAGGAGGCTGTAGAGTTACCTCAAGAAGAACAGTTAGAGGAGATTCCTCAGGAGAATGCTCTAAGTGAGGGGGAGCATCTTGGTTCAGTTTCTCTGTTGTATGACATTGAAGGTTGGACATCAGATCCTAGATATATGGTACTTAGACTTAATTATGGAGATTCTGATGAGGAAGACCAACCCCGAAGGGAATTAGTTATCCTACATGTTGTGGCTGAAAATTTGGAAACCAAGGAGGACCTTAAGTCCTTAAAGTCTGAAATGAAAGAAGCACTGAGAGAATCAGTGACAGATTTGAAGAAAAGCCCGGATGATGAAATGAGGAGTGTGGAGAAATCCCTGCAGCTATCTATGGGATGTGTTGTGTCTAGTCCAGTGAAGGGAATGATGGATGAAGTTAAAGTATGCCATACTCAAATTGAGAGTTGGACAGGAGCTGTGGTTTCTCTAAGACAATCAATTGCTTCATTAACTGCCATGAACAGTTCTCAAACCCAAGTGAATACTGATATCAGATATATCAAAGAAGTAGTAAAGCAGTTTGTGGAAGTATTTGAGGCTTTTAAGACATCATTCAAAGAACATTTGAACAGTCAAGATGAACTTGTTCAGAAGGTGGTTAGTAATCTGACACAATATTTCAAGGAGACAGTAGCTTTCTCAGTTAAACCCCTTCCCTCATCCAACTCCACTGTGAACCTTGACCAGATCAGAACTGTTATCCAGGAAGAGTTGGCTAAGACCAGTACCAGTGGTACCTTGGATACTCAGATTCTTTCCACCAATAGGGAAGTTAGTAGTTTTGTTCGTGATCACCTACGGGCAGCTACTGCTTCTCAAGATGCAATTAAGAATAAAGTGGATGCTTACTTTGAGAAGGTCTATACCAAGCATCAAATGACAAACCATTTCAAGATTTTGATGGAGAATATGAAGTTGCCTTCAGTGACTCAAGCTTTCAGAGAACAGGTTAGTAAGCTCAGGGAGCTTACTCCTGCCTTGGATAAATTCATTGAAAATCGAGATGATTTTGTGTTAGCAATGGAGAGAGGAGGTAGTATTATTATGGATTTTAGGAACCTGTTGCTACCATTCTTGCATGTGGATGCCAGACCTGTGATTGTACCTCCTACACTTCCTGCCTCTGCCTCTGGGAGTACACCTCAGTTGACTCCAGTTCAGGATATTCAAATCTTGAAACCTATGATCCCACAGAAGAGCACTGATTTCAGATCCGGTAAAGTTTCAGTGGATGACCCTCTAGTTGTTCTTTCAGCTATTCCCAATCCATATAACCAATCTGACCCTACACCCTCTTTTGATACTAAGGGAAAGACTCCTGTTCAAGAGGATGATTGAGTGATTCTGGATGTTTTTGATAGGATTCACTTGTATTTTTGTAATACTGACTTTATCAGTTTGTACCTTTTGTAATTTAATAAAAATTTACTCTTACATTCTCCACTTTACTATGTTTATGTTTCCTTGCAATCTATTCTCTTTCTGTCTCTACATTTCTCTAATTCTACCCTTATTTTTGTTAATCATAAAGGTGGAGAAAATGCAACAAATGAGAACTGGGAGTGCAACTGAAAGGGGGAGAAAAATGAGAACTTTGTTTTAAAGTTTTTCTTAGGAAATTTTTCCTCTGACACTATATTAATTTTTTTTAAACTTTGGCATAATTTGTGATTATCAAAAAGGGGGAGATTGTTGAACCCTCTGCGAGAATTAGTTGAACTCATATTTTTATAATCCCAATTATGCTCAATCATATTATGATAATCCCAATTATTCTCAATTATGGTTTGATAATCCCTATATTGATTAATGGTTAATTACTTATTTCAGTATTTCTGTACACCATGCATATATTCATATATTATAATATTTATATTATCTTCAGAGAATTCGGTTACTGGATGGATATATATTCTAACTTAACCCTTTCTGCCAATAGAATGCTTAAACAGACAAGTGGTCACCGTTACAGAACAAAGATACTAATTTGTAAAGTCCACCGTTATGCAAGTCTACCGATACGTGAAGGTCACCGATACATCAAGTCCATCAGTACAACAAGTCTACTGATACGTGAAGGTCACCGATACAGAAAAGTCACCGTTACTCAAGTCTACCGGTACAGACAAGTCACTGTTATGCAAGTATACCGATACGTGAAGGTCACCGATACAGACAAGTCACCGTTACTCAAGCCTACCGTTACAGACAAGTTACCGAGGAGAGTCTACCGATACAATAAGGAAGCTACCGGTACATGAAGGCTACCGTTACAAGAAAGGTCATCGGTAAATTAAGTCTACCACTACCGATCAAGTCTACCGACAGACATGAAGTCTACCGATATAAAGGTTACCGTTACACAAGAGGTTACCGATACACAAGGCTACCGATATCCAAAGCTACCGTTCCAGAGAATCTGACGCTGCCTTAATTTCTTTATCTTTATTTAATCTAAACAACGGTCATATCAGATATATTTTAATGCTCTGTCATTTATTTAATGAAGGTTGTTGGATGTCAGGGAACCATACCTCGTACCTGCAAAAAGAAATCATTTCTTTTGCCGGAGCTCGTTCCATAAATACAATAAGCCCCTACTGCTGCAGAGAGAGATGTGTGAAAGACACGAGGAATAGAAAAGCGCAATACGGAAGTGATCTACAAGTAAAATACACAAGAAGCTCATACACACTCATGCTCACTCAAGAAGAGCTCTGTACATTCACAAGGACTTTGAAGAACTTCATCGACTACATTTTCACTCTCTCTGAACCTGGATGTCAAGAAGACACCACTCTGTTTTTCAGACAAAAACCATAAGAGGACTCAGAACCATTTTTGATCAAATCTGAAGGAGTCCATAGCTACACTGAAATCACTAGAGCCATTCTAAACTCTATATCTTACTCAGTGATTTATTATTTACATTACGAGCAGTGTGTGTCATCAGTTTTAATTTACACACACACTGTCTCCTGAACCTTAACTGTAGGATCTATAAATCCTCATTCAAACTCCTTACATCTTCTATTTCTCACTGTGTATAGTGGTAGAGGTCATGTTTAACCCGGGCAGCTGTATTTGCTGTTGTTTTTGTTTCCCACGTAGAACTGTGGTAGAGGTATTTGACCTAGAGAGTTGTAAACTACTGTGAACCCCGATCCAGGGTATGGATCCAATTTATATAAATTGTTGAGAAGACTAAGTCTCGGCTTGATACTGAACCTCTTGGTCATATCTTCTGTGCTTTATTTAGTTTTATCTAAAACCATTTATTCCACTGCTAAGTAATTTGAAATTTAAACTGTTTTTCAAAGTTACTCTGATAATTGAATTAGAAAGTGTTTGCATTATTTGTAAATCATTAGGTTAGTTTAAAAAGCGAATCTGATCTTCTGATTAGATTAACTGGGAATTAATCAATCCATTAAGAACCTAACTGAAAGTTTTTTTTAGTTCAAATTCACTAAAATTAAATTAGTATTTTAAATTGGGGGATTTTAGTGAAAGATTTTAAAACAGAAATTTTAATTGGAACTCATTTCACCCCCCCTCTTGAGTGTCCACTCCGACCAACAATACATAAGCATATGGTATCATAATATTGTGAGAATATCCAAGAATTCTCATTATTTATTCTGTGAAAATATCCAAGAAGGTTCACACTTTAGTTTGTGAGCATATCTAAGAAGACCCACTATTTAGTTTGTGAGCATATTCAAGAAGTCCTACCCTTTAGTTTTTGATCATATACATAAAGGATCATGTTATTTTATCTCATGAGAAATAAAACATCGACCAATGAATTAGAGGGTGATATAAGACCTCACTTGTCATCATCCATACATATACGTTCCATAAGATATCAATTATTCAACATATCACAAAACCAAATGGGAATAAAATGGGTTTCATTAATCACATTATAAAGAACCCTTGAAAAGAAATCCGAGTTTCATAAAACTTTTAATTGAAAATAATTTACCTTTTTTAGAATATAGAAAAAATGGAAATAAAAATGGGTTTCACAACATTTCCAAATGGTAATAATAAAATTTACCTGAAGAATGTATACTATTGATACCCAAAATTAAATCACCCCAAAATTTTATTTCATAATAAAATTTATAGTGTAACTCATGAAAAATAATTTCCAAGGAAATAAATCCTTTTAATATAATGAGGAAATTGGCATTTAAACTATAGAAGAGTTTTTAGAAAATGTTCTAAACATTATCACAAATGAAAGTTTTAGATTTCATAAAAAAATCAATTTTGAAAAGGTGAAGTGAAAACTTTGGAAAAAATATTATTTAAAAATAATCTTTAATAAAACTTCCTTGAAAATATATAAATTTTAGAAAAGGAATTTGTTTTTGAATATAAAAAATTTTATTATGAAGGGGTGGAAAATATTTTTAATATTTTGAAATACCTTATTGAAAACACAAATAATAAAAATAGTAATCAAAACATAATTTTTAAAAATAATAAGTAAAATATTGTGGTAAATAATAAAAACATATTTTTGGGCTTCCATATAAAAACAATTCCATTTTAAGAAAATGAAAATATGGATAAGGAGGGGAAACCATTGTTAAAGTTGATGAGAATTATTCTAATGAATGATATAATTTTGAGAAAAAACACTTAAAGGTAAATATTTTATTTATAAATTCCACTTTAATAGGATATATAAATAATTATAGTATAATAATAGAATATAGTAAACCTATATTGAAAAACCATAGTAATAAAGTAATAATTATGACTCAAGAAAAGAAGTCGAGTAAAAAAACCCTTACCTTGTATTCCCACTTACTCGAACATGATATAACCTCTTGTATAATTAAAATAACTTTATTAATAACATATTTAATAAACTTATCTGTATATATAAACTTTTATTAACCTAATTTATAATTATTATTTACATGTACACTAAGTAGTTATTATGTGTTTTCAATATCATGTGTGAGTAGTTTTGATCATTTTGAACTAATTTTGTAATGACATTTTTTGTATTAATTATTCTAAAAAATAATAATTTGATATCATTAAATATAATATAATTTATTTTTTATATTTATTTATATATATATAGTTTCATTCTTTGTGATTTTTAGTTATGATCCTTGAAGATGAACTTGGTGAGAAACATGTTTCAGTTATTTTTATCAAATGAGTAGTGGTATCTTAATGAATGAGTTTAATTTTAGTATTATCATTCCGAAAACAAAATAAGTTCTTAATTTTTTTATTTATTTCATATAATATAATTAATTAAGTTATTATATCCATACATGATATTTTTTGATAGCATTGTTCCAGTAGATGGTTAGACCGACCCAAACATGAATATACCATATTTAATTAATGATTATGATTATGAAAGTGGTTTATTTGGGAAAAATATCATTGTTAACAAATAATAATGATATTATTTAGATAAATTTAAGGTTTTGAATCATATTTTAATATTTTTTAATAAATAATTAAGAAAATATATGAAAAACGAGATACATTACTTCATGGAGGAGATAGTCTGCACAATGCATGATTAATGTTATCATTTCTCAAAGAATGGGATGAAAATAAGGTGGATTATAATTAATATCGTAATAATCATAATTATATTACATATTTAATATTTATTATTTAATTTCACCAGTATAATCAATGAGGAAAGGTAGTTGTGAAAAATTAAAGTCATCTGTTTGTAGAGGCAGTAGTCTGCACTACGCACAAATAACGGTTTTTTTCTTAATTATACAAAGGGAAAAGGTTATTAATAGTTATTAACTTATAATAATGAAATAAATTATAAAAAAAATAATTTTTTAATTATATTGGAATAATGAAATGATATTTTGATGGTAATAAAGAAAATAAACCAAGTTTAGGAAAAGAAAGTACTCATGTTGAGAAATTTGGCTTTCCCTTGGAATAATCCTAAGAAATAGAGGAATTAAGAAAATATATTATGAACATAGATTAATGTTAAATAATATAGGGTTATAAATAAGTGACAATGTTCATATTAATAGGTAGAAAATTAATTTGCTGAGTAGTCTTTAAAGGGCCGTGAGAGGCCCCTTTTATAAGTGGTGAAAATGACATTTTTGTAAATATTTCAACTTAATATAAATAGAGAACATGTTTCACATGTAAAATGGATCCAAAAATATAAAAAAATATTTTAGGATTATATAAGGTCTATAATATCTAAAAAACTAAATTATAAACATGTTTTTACATATTTCCATCCCTTTAGCCCCATGATTTATTAATTTACTATTTTAGATTTTGCCACGATAACTAGTTTTTACCTAAGTAATTTAATTATAATTACTAAAAATAAAATTTAACTCATTAAATAATTTAATAATATTAATTAAAAATATTAAATAAATTTTAAAATATAAAATTTATATGTTAATTTTAGCATTGGCGTATGTAATGTATAAAAAACCGTTTTAGAAAAAGTGTATTTTTAAGAAACAAATTCATGTGTAAGGTAATATTATATATTTATTTGATTTTAATGATATAAATTGGTTTATTTAAAAAAAAAATAAAGGTTATTATGATTTAAAATCAATACAATACAAAATTTTATCAAAATATTATTAAAAGAAAAGACCAAAAACAATTTTTTTTGGAAAATATTACTTAAGTTTCTAAAATCTTGAACATAGGTTTTATAATTTAAGAATATAAAAAATGTATTGTTTTACTCATTAAACACATATTTAATCAGTTAAAATGTTTATAAAATTCCATGTATTTCTTATATAATTATAAAGTAATTGTTTTTGTAAAAATAGAATTTTCAATATTCACCTAAAAATAAACTATTTTAGAAAAATCCCAAAAAATAATCCTAAGATAATATTTTTATTCCAAGTAAAAAAATAATTTAATTTATTCAAATTAAAACTCTAAAATTTATAAATTTATATTTTAAATGAAAATAAAATATATAAAGGAAAAACACTTTTATTGAAAAAATACCCTTTTAAAACTTTAAGTGTTCTTAATCATACTTTTTATGCATTCATATGGTGTATAAACTAGCCTCCTCACCACCATGTGATAATATTTAAATTTATGTACAATATTTACACACATTAAACACTTCCTTGATCCCTGTAGGTAGTTACTCGTGTGTTTCCTCATATATTTTTTACAAGTAGCCAGTTGAACTTTCTTTCCACTAGGTGACATATCATTAAAGATTCCATGATACTGTAATTTTCTTTTTCACTCTATATAATAATTAGAGTCTATATTTTACATCTCCAATTTCAGTACACATAAAAAATATTTTTTTAGGTTCCAAATTATCTTAAGAATAATTCCTTTCAAAGGCCTGTCTTTAAGCTACTAAAAGAATGATCAATTTTACTACCAAGATCAGAGATAAAGTCAGATAAATACCTTGAAAAAATCATTAAGTTTTATTCATATTTTACAATGGATTAATTCTCCATTTGTTTCAACTCTAAGAATTCCCTCTCCATATTCATACGAAAAAGGAAAGTAGAGTTGATCATTTCTTGGAGTGCTGAAGGTTTTGTGTATTTGAGGACTAGCTACATAAAAAACTTATTCTAAAATACTTGGAAACATTACTCCATAATTGATACACACTATAAATTCTTCTAGACTTATCATTTTCTATAATCATATTCATTACTTGGGGAATGGAAACATAATAAAGTGGTGTGCACAAGTTCTCAGTAGAGGAAAACTTATCATCATGTCATCAAGGGTTATTTCATAATCATAAGATAGAACATGGTTAGGGGAGAAATTTATCAATAAATAACATGTAATACATTATATTTTTCCATGATTCATGATATAATGACATATAAGATCAAACATATACCATGAATAAAGAGTGTGGAACCATCAGAAAATAAACATGATCTATAGTGCACAATTATAGAAATATGGCATACAAATGTAACATATCCTTGATAAATATCATAAAAATAATTCATTGTCACAAACATAAACATAAGGTATCATCATATTATAACAATAACCAATAAGTCCCGTGATTTTTTTTGTGGGAATATCCAATAAGGATCACCCTTTAATTTTTGAGTATATCCAAGAAATATTACCTTTAGTTTGTGAGCACATACAAGAAGGCTCACCCTTTAGTTTGTGAGAATATACTAGAAGGATGATTCTACATTATTTCATGAGACATTACATAGTAACTGATATATTTTATGGTGATATAGGACCGCACCGATTATTATCCATACATATGCATGACATAAGATATCAGTTATTCAACATATCATAAAAAACCATGGGAAGAAAATGGGTTTCATTCATCATATAATAAAGAACCTGTGGAAGGAAAAATTGGTTTCATAAAACTTTTAAATTAAAATATTTCACTTTTTATAGTATAGATAAGCCACATAAATAAAAATGGGTTTCATAAAAATTCCAAATGGTAACCCCCAAATCGACCTCAAGAATGTAAACACCCGATACCAAAAATTCAATCACCCCAAAAGAGTATTTCATAAGAACATTTGTATAGTTATTCATAAAAAAATTCTGAAGAAATAAATCCTTTTATGATAATGATGAAAATGATAACAAAACCATAAAATAATTTTTATAAAATGTTATTAACATTGTCATAAAATAGAAGTTTTGAATCTTATTAAAAATTAATTTTTGAAAAGGTTAAGTGAAAACATTGAAAAATATATTAATTAAAAATAATATTCAATAAAAGTTTATTTAAATTATATAAAGGTTATCAAAAGGAATTTGGAGTGGAAGATAAAACATTTTATTAGGAAATGATGGGATTTTTTTAATATTTTAAAATACCTTGTTGAAAACCACATCATTAAAATTGTTACAAAAATATACATTTTAAAATATTAAAAGGAAAATACGAGGTTCAAAAAGAATAAATCATTGTTGGGTTTCCATATAAAAAGGAGGGCATTTTTGGTAAACGTAAGTATGGATAAGGAGGGGAAACCGTTATTAAGGAGGATGTAAATTATTATAAAAAATGATATACTTGTGAGAAATAAATACATCAAGGTAAATATTTTAATTAAAAATATCACATTCCTTAGTTATAGGAGGAATTATAATATCATCATATAATATAATAAATCTATCTCGTAAAACCATAGTAAAAAAAGAATCATTATGACTTAATAATAGAAGTTGAGTCAAGAAAGACCTTTACATTATATTCCTGCTTACCAAAAAGCGGTCTAACATCAAGTATAATAAAAATAAATATATTAATAACCTATTTTAGAAACATATTAATTTATATAAACTTCTATAAACCTCATTTATAATTATTATCTAGAGTTTTGTTAAATAGTTATTCTCTATTTTCAATATCGGGTGTGAGTAGTCTTAATCATTTTGATCTAATTTCATAATAGCATTTTTTGTATTAGTTATTATAGAAAATTTCATTATTTAATATCATTAAATTACTATAATTTTTAATTTATATTTATTTAAAAATATATAATTTTTTTCTATGTGAGTTTTGGTTATGATCCTTGAAAATGAACTTGGTGATGAGCATGTTTCAGTGATTTCTATCAAATGAGCCATAATATCTTAGTTAATGAGTTTAATTTTAGTATTTTCATTACAGAACCAAAATAAAATATTTATTTGATTATTTATTCCATATATAATCATTAATTATTTTCTCATAGTCATCAATGATATTATTTTATTACATTTCTTGAGTACGTGGTTAGACCAACTGAAACGTGAAGATACCATAATTAATATATGAATTTGGTTATGAAAGTAGTTTATTTTGGAATAATATCATTATTTTAGAATAATAATACTATTATTTATATACTTTAAAGGAATTTAATCATATTTTAATAGGGTTTAATAATAAAAAAACTAGATGAAAAATGTGATATGTTACTTCATAGATGTGGTAGTCCACACAATGCACGATTAACATTTTATTTTCTCAAAGAATGGGATGGAAAGAAGGTGGATTATAATTTGTTAATTCATAATCCAAATTATATTATATATGAAATATTTATTATTCAATTTCACCCATATAATCAGTGAAGATAGGCAATGGTGAAAATGGAAGTCATCACTTTGTGGAGGTGGTAGTCTGCACAACACACAAATGGGAGTTTCATTTTTATTAATAGAAAATGGGAATGGTGGTTAATAGTTATTACCTTGGAATAATAAAATAAAATTCACATAAAATAATTATTTAATTATATATTAATTATAAAATTAAATTTATAATATAATTAATAAAATAAATGATGTTTAAGAAAATAAATTACTCACATTGATAAATTTGGATTTCCTTTAGAAGACTCCATGGAAATGGAGATCGTAAGAAAATATATTAAGAATAGAGGTTTAAGGAAAAGGAATAGGAATATAAAGTAAGGATAATGAGAATATTTTCATTTGGATACTGAATTATTTTATTGGTCTTGATGGGGTTTATGAGAGGCCCCAATTATAAGTTGTGAGAATGACATTTTTGTAAATATTTCTACTTAATATAAAGAGAGAACAAGTTTTAAATGTCAAGTGTCTACAAAAATAAAAAATAATAGAGTGTAGTATTATATAAGTTCAATAATATTTTAAACACTCAATTAAAAACATTTTTTAACATGTTTCATGCCCTTTAATCCCTTGTTTTATTACTTTTAATATTTTAGATTTTTCCCTCGTAACTAGATTTTACCAATGTAATTTACTTTTAATACCCAAAAATAAAATGGTCCTCACTAAATAATTTTTACCTAATTATTAAAAATACTAAATATATTTTATCATATAAAATTTATATGTGTAATAAAAATTAATTTAAACAATAGCGCATGTAATGCGTAAAAACCCATTTAAAAAAATGTATTTTTAAGATAATAAATTTATATAAAGGGTAGTATTATACATTTATTTTATTTTAATGATATAAATTGGTTTATTTTTTAAAAAATAAAATTTATGTGGATTTAAAATCAATCCTTAACAAAATTTAACCAAAATATTATTAATATAAAAGACCAAAAACAGTTTTTGTTTGAAAATATTACTTAAGTTCCTAAATCTTTAAACACAGGCTTTATAAATATTTTTTTTAAAATGAATATTTTGAATCCTTAAACATATAATTAATCAAATAAAAGGTTTATAAAATTATAGGTCTTGATTATAAAATTATAAAGCTATAGTTTTGGTAAAAATAAAATATTTACTCTTTACCTAAAAATCGACTATTTCAGAAAAATACCAAAAATGTATCCTAAGATAATATTTTTATTATAAGTAAAAAATGAAGTTAATTTGGTTAAATAAAAACTCTAAAATTTATAAATTTATCTTTTAAATTAAAATACAATGTATAAAAGAAAACAAATTTTATTGAAAAAAATCTCTTTTAAAAATTCAAGTGTTCTTAATACTACTTTTTATTCATTCCTAATTGATTAAAATAATTATATTAAATATTGGTTTTATTATTATTAAATTTTCGCAATAATATTAATCTAATATGTTGTGGCTCATTTTAGTTTGGTGTTTCTTACGAAACAAGCCATCAAAATCAGTGTTTATTTAAAGGAAAATTATATATGGTAAAATATTAGGGTGTTTCCCTTATATTTATATAACTATAATTTATGTACACCTTGTGTTCGCTAATATCCTTGAGATTATTTACTCAAATTTTTTGTTATTTCAAATGATGCCTTAATCTCTTAAATGATTTCACATGGGTTATTTTATGAGTTAAAGGGATTTTTTTTATTGTTATTTAATTTTATTTATATTTTGAGGTCTTTCATTGAATATATTATTGTTTTTATTATGGATGATATGTTTTTATATTGTTTCACTAAGTTTTTAGTGATAATATTCTTAGTTGTGCATATGATATCTTGGATTTTATTGGGTTTTAAACTAGTTTCTCCTTTATTTCAAATAATGGTTTTCAATTGATAATGGATTTACAAAGAAGATTTAAGGGTCTATTTATAGAATTTAAATGACCATTTGGTAACTTACAAAGAAGGTTCATGAGTAAATTTTGTTTTTTTGAAATCGATTTAGGAAGGGATTTGGAAAATTATTATCACTAGTTTTTAAAAACAAGGATGAGTTGGAACTTTCTTATGAAAAAGGATCTATAAAAATTGATTATACCTATATTATATGTGCATAAAGTTAGATCATAAGTGAGTTATGTGAGGTTATTAATGATGATGTTGATATGTATATATTTTTAGGGCTGGTATGAGGGGGTGTTCAGAGGTGGAATGAGGTTTATTTCTTGATAAGTGTTTCCTAACCTCTCCACTTTCTTCATGAGGATCTTAGGTGTCTTATTGCAAGATTGAGAGATTATTGCTATAATTTTATTGATACAATTAATTTTTTCCTGTAGCATTGGACTAGTAATTTCTAAAGGGGTTCCCTCAATAAGGCTAGCTGAGGGTAAGGTAGAAGATTATATATTTGGAATGCTTCTATTAGGATAATAGATGGTTCCACCTAAGTATGTCTAGGATTGTCTCAAATAAAGTCTATGAATTTTCCCTTATTATCTATACTTCATTGAATTTATCCCACCATAAAATAATTTATAGAATTTTCTCTATTTTCATTTATTTTATACTCTCATGATATGTTCTTATTGACTTTATTTTCTAGTATGATTCTACTACACTTTTAAATCAGAATTATTTACTATTTATTCTTTTATTATATTTCTTTTAGAATCCCGACTCGTTATTCTATTTATTTTTCCATATTCTATTGCCTTAGTTTTTTTATTTGGTAGATGTTTCTATTGGTTATTTTTTGAGTTCTTCATGTGTAGTATTTATAAGGGGTTTTAAAAAGGTGATTTCAAATATAAGTTATAAATTAATTACATAAATAATGTTCTAAATATTACTTAAAACCAATTTTGGATTAAAAAAATTGGATTTAAAAGTACTTGTGAGTTTTTTTACTTAAATGTTGAAATCCCATATTTTAATATAGTTAATTTCAAACTAGTATTTATGGTTTTTTAAAAAAAGAAATGCATGGAATCTATGGTGGTATCTTACTTGAATATTTATGCTCACATCCTACTTAAACCACTCAATATCTATATACTAAGTGTATTCTTATAGGTTTAGGTTTTGGTTTTGGTTCTGAGGGGTAACCTATTATGTACTATTTTATTTTGGACTATGCATAGAGTGTTTGTGAGTCTTTGGTTAGAGAGTTACCACATGGTTTCATAGAGATCTAGAGTAGGTATTTTGGTTTTTTGTTATAATATAGTGGCTTTATCAGAGTCAAATATCCTAGATTTTTAGTTTTCAGTTCAATTTATATTTATTTTAGTCGTATTATGGTTGTTTATTATTTTACTTTAGTTTTTTATTTGACTTTTCATAGAAATCCAATATATTGATGCATCATGATGAAATTTTGTTATATTTCCACTCATTTTTTTTATATTATTCCTTGGGATAATTCAATCCCATTAGTTATTATTTGATTCCTTTTCACTTTTTTCCAACCCTATGTGATCGGGAACATGCCTTAGGCCTTGACGTGGACCATCTTAGGGACCCAAATTAGGGGTATATCAGATTATTTTGTGAGAAAATGTTATCAGAGTACCCTATTCTGATTTATGTTAATCGGGGAGTCATAGTTTATAGGGGACAGAGTTGTCAGAACTCAATATGTGCATACTAATAAGTGTTTGACCAACACTTTTAGTTCCTAACCTTGAGTTTCAATGGGATATTAGCAATGTGTCATTGTAGTTCTAGGTTTGAGTTATATCCTTCCTTTATGAGTATACTCTATATTTGAAAGTGGTTAGAAGGATGACCAATGAGATATATGGGCAGAGTATATGGACTGTAGATTGTGTATATAGACCATGTATCTTGGAAGGGAGTGGTTTTGATGTTATTTTTTTCTTAATATCTCTTGATGCTTCTGATTGATTTTATGTGATTCTTATGATGATATTAATTGGGTTTACATGATTGCTTTTATCCTAGTTTATTTGAAATTTTAGATGAATTGTGATGAATTACTTATGGAACTATTGTTGTTTAATTATATTGGATTTAATTTCATATATTGTGAGATTTGGTTCATTCTTTTAAAATTAAGATTTTTGGTAGTGAATATTGGAAAATTAAATGATTCTGATGAAAAAATTAATGTCCTTAATTATATGTGTGGGTTTTTAAAGTTGTTTCTTTCTACTAAATTAAATTATTTATAAGGTAACAATGGTTTTAATGGGGGATTTTAATGGGATGGTTAAAGAATTTTATTTTTTTTAAATTTAAATTAGTGTGATGGTAGTGTTTTGGTAATTGAATTTTTTTTAAATTGGTGTAAAATAGTTTTACAAATATAGAAAAATATTTATATCCATACATTTTTTCTGAATGGTTCCGACATAGAACATTATTGTTAGAGATGAATTATTCTTTTTTATGATTATGGGCATGTAAATATTGGTTTTTTTGATAAATCTATAAAATGATATTAGAATTGAATGAATTTAACCATCACTAAATAAGTTACATAACTTAGGCTAAATAACTTAATTCAGTGGTAACTAAATTGGATAGGGGTTATTGGTCCATTTTATAGACTATCATCTTTTAAATCATGGTATTTTAATGTTTTTACCTTGCATGTATTTAATTATGGACTTTAATTTTTTAGAATTTGTGATTTTAGATTTTTTTGGTTAAGAAAAAAATTAATAACATTATACAAAAAATAGTTTGATTTTAATTTATCCTTTAAAGGAAATATATTTCAAATATCTAAAAAGGGATTTTATTTTCAGATTTAGAGACATTGCTTTTGGTCTTGTAAGGTAAATACTAAATCTTGGTGTTTTTAGTAATGTTTTGTGGGTTAATCCATGCTTTATTTTAAAATAATTAAATTATTTTATTTTAATGGAATATTATTTATACATTTTATTTTTATAATTCTCATTTTTTATTTATTATGTTTTAAGGGGATTTGGTTGTTTGTGTTGACTTATTTATAATAAATTTTTATCTATTAATGAGTTTTTAGTAGTTTGATTATCATTTTGATGATATTTAGTTTTGGATTATGTGGAAATTATTTTATAGTGGGGAGAACCCCACTAGGTAGGAAGTTCGGGTTAATGATTTCATAATATTTTGGTGTGATGTTTTTTAGTATATGGAATCATCCTTTGTTGTGTAAGTAGTTTCTTTTATAAAAGGTCCGTAATACTTTATAGGGATAGAAAGTTTTTATGGTGGGGAGATTGTAATGTCCCATGTTTATGAGTTAATTTTTTTAGGTAAGAGTTTTATTTAAATAAGAGAAACATGATTGAGTTAAAAATTTGATGAATATTTTTATATTTTTTAAATCTTTAATTGAAATATAATTGAGTTTTATTATTTATGGGATGTTTAAAAATAATAATAACAATGTTTTTAATTTTAATTTAATCTAAAAAATTAAAATATAATTCATATATATATATATGTATATTTATATATGTGTGTGTGGTTTTAAAAATTATTATTATTTCATTAATGATAATTATGGGAGCTATTATTATTATTGTTTTAAATTAAATTGGATGTGTTAAAAAGATAGATAATAAAATTAGTAATAATAATTTTAAAAAAATAATTGAGAAGGGGTAATGGTCACACATAGGCAGGGAAATGAAAAAATCATACACTTGAGGTATAAAAAAATGGTAAAAAAATAAAAAATGTGTGATATAAATAAAAAAGAAATAATATGAAACTTTTAATAGGGAAAGGGGGAGGCCCGTATGGGGGATTAGTACAATGCATAGGGTTTCTTACCCCCCCTCATATCTCTCTCCCCCTCTTATTTTTTTCCAATATATATCTTTAATATCTCCATAAATACTGATCAGATTTATGCACCTTTTGTGGTATTTGATTCGTCTTGATGAGAGGAGGGTGAGACTGAAATTTGTTCTCATAAGTGTCAACATATTTTTCCCAGATTTAATGAAATATAATTTCTTCATTTTATTTTTCAAAGAATGAGTTTGTTATGATTGAAGTTCAATTTTACTCACCAGTTAGTGGTGGAATAACACCTTGGGTTGTGAGTTTAATATATTTGAAGTAGGTTTTTTCCTTTTGATTTCATTTGCTTTTGTAAACTATTAGATTATTAGGGTTTCAAAATTTATTTTACATAAAATTAATCTTATTTTAAGAACCTTGGTGAATTTATAAACTAGTTATTGAATTTTGATGATTTTATTACTGGGAGGAAATGAGTTTTAATTGATTCCTACCCTTATATGTCACGACCCGACCCAAGTTGGGGCTCAAGATGCAACTACCCCAAGACTAGATCCGTAGGCCAAGGGATGATGACTAGTGCTGAAGGAATAAATTACATGAGGAGGAATTTTTGTAAGTACAAGTATTCTCACACACATCCATATTAATACAAAAGTGAATAGGGAGTAAAAAAAGAAGTTAAATGCTAAGGGAAAAACCATGCATGAAAAACCTCTAAAAAGTATAAGAGTATGATAGTACAAAATGAAAATTTAAGGGAAAAAATACACGCCCAGCCAGAAATAGGTCCCAACCAGAAAAATATGGAAAATTAAACTGCTGAGAGAGCCCTTCTCAAGATCTCTAAGTTATGACCACCATACACGATCCAAAGTACTAGGCATCCCTAAGTTCCTCTAAAGTCACCACCAACCTATTCATCATCTTCATAAGACATGAAATATATGGGAAAATCTCATGTAGGGGTAAGTATATATATACCTAGTAGGAAACCCTGAAAGATGAATGGGGATTAGTAAGAGATAAAATTAGAAAAGAAAGACAGTAGATACAAGATATAGTGAAGGACAACACCTCAACACAAAACAAGAGTAAAAGTAACCTCATCCAAACACAAGGGTCCATAAAGAATGAGTAGATGAACTACCCATCGGGTTTTCTCCACATATAGTAGAAGAATATACTCATCCAATCACAAGAATCTAAACATGGAAATAACATGGCATACCCCACATGACTTCACCTCTCATGGAAAGAGAGTAACCAAATCCAAGGTGTGGATATAAAATAATATATATATATATATTTATATATATTTATATATGCTAGTAAAAGAATCCCAACTGAGAGATTAAGGGGATCTCCATATCATAGCTCAACCTAAGAAGAACAGTCTTGAATAGTTCCAAAAGTCCATCAATGATGCCCATTATCTCACGCGTCTGCCTAGAAGAAACCGTCTATATCAAGCCATGCCTCTTCACTATGGCTCACAGTTGAGGTGCCAAAAAATCAAAGTAGAGGACCCACGCCCTAGTGAGTTGGGGGGGGGGGGGGGTTCAACTCTATAAGTATCCGCAGAAGATCCATACCCATACCGATTGAGGTTTCCATTCTAGTGTCATGAGGACCCGTGCCCTATGCTGATAGGGGGTTCCACTCGGTAATGTAGAGGACCTTCACCCATACTGATGGGGGATCCACTCTAAATTTCAAAGACCTGTTCCCTAGTGTGACATGGGGTTCCAATGTAGTCCTTGAGGACTCTCACCTTATCTAAATATGGGGGTTCCACTCAGTAGAGTAGAGGACACATGCCTTAGTATAATAGTGGGTTCCACTCTAGTTATCAAGGACCTGCGCGCTACTCGGTAGGGGGGTTCCACTCAAAAGGTAGTTGTAGAGGAACTACACCCATGCTGATGGGGGTTCACTCTAAAGGTTGAGGACTCCACTTACCAACTCTATTGGAGGGTACAACTTGGTAGTCTCTAGTGATCCTACCCGATCACTTTCGGCATTGGGAATTTCCTTAGTAATCACCATGCCCATAACATTTCACATCATATCTTGAAATTAAAAACCAAGGGAACCATCATGTTCCATATAGAAAAAAACTCAGGATAGGCTACCCATGTTCCAAAATCCAAGTTCAAATGAAGGAGATACAAAAACTTGATGTTTCCTAAGAAGAGATCAAGAGGCACACAATGTGTGACGGGACCCACACAGTGCATGGTCCCCTCCACCACTTGGTTGTTTCCCTAGATAGAACATGGCTCCCATCCCATGTAGTAGTACAAATTTTGTAGGTGTATTACATAGCGTTCCTAGGAAAACTGGGACTGAGCCATGTCATGCTAGTTGTGTTTGTGTATCAGAACTCATGTCCATGTATTCTGGTACACGACCATGTACCTGGACGTTTACTTCCACATAAGTTCTCATCTTTGGGATACATCACAGGGGTTTTCCATCTGAGGAAGGGGTACATGGCATGTAGGAGGGATAGAGGCTGTGTTATCCTTAAATTTTCTCAAAACCCTAGCCCCCATTGCTAAAGGTCTATATACCATGTGTTCATCCTTTTACACAAAATGTAGTTGGGTTTTCTATATATTTTATAGATTGAAACCCCACACCAAAAACATGGTCTTGAACCTTTAGAACTTGCCCTATATCTTCCTTAAACTTGTGGATATGGTTGTGGATCATGGATTTCAGCCATCTCTTACTTGAAATTGGCTTTATTTGTTTGTCAAAGGTATCACTGTATGTTTCGCACAACACTGTGCCTTCCACCACTATGGATTTGTACTATGATCATAAAAATAATCACCCATTCCTTTCCAATATACCAGATATAACCATAGTTCACCTATTTGTTCTTTTATTCTTAATTTTTCATGGTTCAAGGGGTCTGATCAGGCTTGGTACCGCCTAGAAATATCGAACCAGGACCGCAGGGTCCTACTAGTAACAAATGTAAAGAATATTTAGTGGAAAATCACCATAAAAAATGGTTATTCATCGTTGGAAAATAATTATTAGATAATGATCAAGAATGGTGGTACTAGGTCATAAAATGTTAAATTAATCAGTTTAGGTCCGGTACATAGGCACTTGCTCAAGGCCACGACTGGTGAAGACCCAAGAACAAGGATGTATCTACTAAAAAAATTTAATCAAAGGGAATAAATCACTAATTGAAGAGTTTTACCTAGATTTTGGATCATTTTTTGATGGAAACCATGCTCACCAATGAGGAAGAGGGATATTTTCATTCCTTGCATCCTGATCTGCTCCAATCCGGTGTTTCATGATCATTCAATGTGATCCGCCAATAGAAGGAGGAAGTAGAGTGTCATTGGAAATTCTAGGATTATGAGGCTAAACCTGGACAATCTACCATATTGATATATTTGTAGAAACATATTAGGTCAAATTTGTTCAATTAATTAATTTAAGAAATTAATGAAACCCACTGAATGTACCGCCAATCGGCGATGGATCCAAACGCCCTATGCTAACCCATTTTAGGTCACACATAGGGTAAAAACCACATTCCACACTCAACTGTGGTCTTAGATTTATAATCTGAGCTACTATTTAATATTTATAACATTTTCTTTAATAAATTTCACATGTGTAATAGAAAATATTTTTAATATTTTTATAAAATTAACCCAGGGCACACCAGACCTCAGAATCACATTTCGTCTCAATGCCTTGCTCTGGAAATATATAGAGAAATATTTCAAAGTCTTATAATGTATGAAACGAGTCTCTAAATCATTTCCTACTTCAATATTTTTTCCCTGAAAATAAAAACTAAGAAAATAACTTAGGATACCAAGCCCTTACTTTACTCCCCCACTCCCATAAACTCTCTTTCTTGTTCTTGTGCTACCACAACACACAAAATAAGGGGATGGTCCATACATGTGGGACCCTCTCCTACTAATCCTAGATCACCACTAGGTTACCCAAAAAGTTATCTCTATCCCCGATGTGTAGATTGAAACAGTCAATAATGGTCATGCACATATCTCCTCAGATGCAACATGTGGAAGACATCATGCACCCACTCCAGCTGTTAGGATAGGGTGATGCGGTTTGTAACCTTACCAACCCTATGTGTGATCTAGAACAACCAAATGAACCTTGGGGATAAATTACCTCCCCAGTCAAACCACCAAAATGCTTGTCAGGGGGAGAATCTCAAAAAAAACATGGTCACCCTGCTCAAAATCCAAGGTCCTATGATGGAGATCTACATAAGATTTCTGTCTACTCTAGGCCATCCTCATCCACTCACGGATGACCTCAACTTTCTCCATCATCACTTATACCATCTCTAGGACCATAATATATGTCTCATCGATCTCTGTCTAGCATAAGGGTGACCTTCAGGGTCTCCCATAAAAGGCCTCAAAAGGCGCCATAACGATATTAGAATGGTAGCTATTGTTTTATGCAGACTCTACCAAGGGAAGGTGATCCTCCAAGCTCCAGAAGAAGTCTAACATGAAAAACCTCATCAAATCCTCTAACACATGGATAGTGTTTTCGGTCATACCATCGGTCTAGGGGTGAAAGGATTTACTCATCCCTATTTGGGTCTCAAATGCCTCTTACAAGAATTTCCACAACTGGGACATAAACCATACATTATGATAAGATAAAATCTTTAAGGGAACCTCATGAAGGTGAATGATCTAACGCATATATAATTTCTCCAAAATCTCCACCAAAATCTTCTCCCTAATAGAAAGGAAGTGCACTGACTTTGTGAGTCGGTCAACTATCACCCAAATAGTCTAATGTCCCTTAAATATGCATGGAATAACTCTCACAATGTTCATGGATATACCATCCCACTTCAACTCTAGGATCTCAAGGGGATGAAAAAAACATATCATAACTTGGTGCTCAGCCTTCACCTACTAACAAGTGAGACACTGCTGTATGAAATCAGCCACACTTTATCTCATGATAGACCCCAAAAACTACCACTGAAGGTCTATATACATCTTCTCCACATTAGAATGTACAATTAGTGGAGAATTGTGGAACTTTCACATCACTTCCTCCCACATCATGATTGGGACTATCATCTTCCCCTGGAAAATGATGACATGGTTCCATCCCTCATAATATCAATCTAGTGAGTCTCCTATGAATATTTGATCACATAGGACCTCAAAATATATGTCTCCTAGATGGGACTCCCTCACACACTCGATAAGTGGAGGAGTCAACACCATCGACTATAGAGAAGTTGTACCCTCCTGTTCTACCAGTGTTAGTTGAAAGGAGGCCAACTACTCCAAATCCTCATGCACTAAGAAATCCTAAGACTTCCTACTAAGGGAATATTCTAATACATTTCCCTTCACTAGAGTATAGAATATCTCAAATTCATAGTCCTATATGAACTATAACTAGCGCCACTATCTCAGGTTCAAGTACATTTGCATGAAGACATAAATAAATACCTGAGACTCTAGTGGTTTGAGTAAACCACAAAGCGCTCCCCCAAAAGGTAGTTCCTCCACATCCTTAGGGTGAATAATATCGGTTCTAGATCAAGGTCATGAGTTGCACAGTTTTTCTAATGGGTTCTCAACTACCTTGACCCATATATGTCAACTGACTTCTGTTGCATCAGCACGCAGATGATCCTAGCTCTTGAGGCATCACAACACACTACATACTCTATGACCTCTACTGGTAGTCTCAACATAGGGGATCTATTCAGCCTCATCCTCAACTCCTCAAATACCCTCTAGAACTTCTTAGACCAGGTAAATGGTTTCCCTTTCTATGTCATGGCGGTCAAAGGGAATGAAAATTTGGATAAGTCTACCACAAACCTCAGGTAGTACCCTACAAAACCAAGAAATCTCCACACCTTTGACACACTCTTGGGTGGATCCCAAGAAAGCACTATATCAATATTTTTAGGGTCTATAGCTAAAACACACTCAGAAATTACATGACTTAGAAAGTGAATCTCATGAATCCCTAATTGGAACATTGAGAGATTTCCATAGATCTAGTGATCTTGATGTATATCTAGAACCATCCTTAAGAGATTTTCATGATCCTCCTCTAATGTAGAGTATATGAATATGTCATCGATGAAGACAACAAAAAACTAGTACAAGTACGGTTGGGAGACCTAGTTCATCAAATACATAAACATGGAAGGGGAATTAATCACAATAAAAGGCATCACTAGGAACTCATAGTATTCATAGTGACATCAGAATGCCAATTTTGGAATAAAAGCCTCATGAACCCTCAACTGGTGGTTTCCAAACCTGAGATCGATCTTTGATAAACATCTCGCACCTCAAAATTGGTCAAAGAAGTCACCAATCATCAGAAAGGGGTGATTTTTATTTATTATGGACTAGTTTAGGAGATGATAATCCATAAAAATCCATAAGCTACCATTTGACTTTTTAATGAACAATACCAAATCTACCCAAGGGGACACACCAAGTCTTATAAAACCCTTCTCTTGAAGGTCTTCCAATTACAACCGCATATCCCAGATCTTGGTATGGGCCATCCGATATGCCTCAGAAGATATATGAGTGGACATAAAATGCAATTCAATTCAAAACTACACCTACCACCTTAGAGGTAGTCCTATAATGTCCTCAGGGATGATGTCCATATAGTACTCTACAACTGAAGGAACCCAAATGCTTGAAGATCTTGCTACACCATGGGCTATATTTGATAACTGATGGGTGACAGGATACAACCTCCTAATCAAAGAACCCACTTGTCCTGCCATGAGATCGCTCTCACTAGAAAATAAGAACCGCATCCCATCATTGTGTTGAAATCTGACTTGTGTGTGGTGATAGTCAATCTGGACTTAGACCATGGAAAACCAATACATACCATAGATAACATCATAAGGTTCCATATTGATGACCAAAAAAGTCTCATGTGAACGTATCTTGAGCAAGTGATAGATCTCACTACTAAAAAATAAAAGATATAGAGGAAGCATTCCCTATAAGAACATTAAGATGAAGTTGTTGGGATAGCACCTCAACTGGGACCTCCAATACTCACACTAAGAGTATAGAGATAAAGGAATTACTATCACCTATTTCTACTAATACTGAAGTAAGAGTAAAAAACACATAGATTATACCAATTATCATCTTGTGTATTGTAGGATCATAAACCTCCAAAGTCTACAGCTATCCACAGCCCTAGCTTCCAGCTCCTTGAGCCTGATGTGGGCCACCACATGGTGGTGGTGGAAGGATATCATAATGTCATCCACCACCCATAGATCCTTATGCTCCTCTACCAAACCAACCTCCCCAGGGACCACCCTATCCATGCCTGAGAGATCTTTAATCATGGTTCTTCATTTTATATGGTGGTCCATCAGTTTTCTACTTATTCAACTCAACATCTCTGGTCAATAAGTCTCATGCCATGTTGCCTTGCTCACCACAACCAAAGAACTGACCATCTCTAGGATGCCCTATCCCTCCATGATATGCCTAACTATGTACCTAAGTCTTTTTCATTGGAATGTATCCTCCATCAAGATCATGGTTCCTAGAATCTACTATCTACTATAGAAAACTAAGCTCTATGGAACCCACTTCTAGCTCTAGCCATCTGTCTTCCCTCTGATAGAAATATATCTATCACTACTGTATGCTTCAACACCCCATAAGGTGGGAATGCACAAGGCTACAACACTAGATCAGATCTCTCAGCGGATTCTCTACTCATACATCCCTACCCAGAATTATCTGTACCAGATCATGTTGAAGGAGTACTATATATGGTATGTGAACCTCACTACATACTCCACCGCCATCATCCCTCCCTACTACAGCTTTATAATCTCCCAAATCCAAACCAATCACAAGTAGTAGTAGTAATAATCCTCATGAAACAACTTCTGTTAGTTAGTCCATAAGAGTGTCGACTCATTGTGCATCTACACAACAAGTCTCCACCAATGCATAGTTGCTCCATGGAATAGGATAGCTACCAGTGCAACCACCTAATATATCGGGGTCTGAATAATCCTAAAGATATGGACCACCGACTCTAGCCAATCCTCTATAGCTTAAGGATCTGGCACACCATGGAACCTCAAAATCCTCTAGCATTGGAACTCATGAAGCATGCTAAGCCTATTATCATCATAAACTTTCTTTTCTGGGATGATCTACTATTCAATAGGTAGAGGTGATTCTACCATCCCACCTAGAGTAAGGGGTCATAGGATGGACCTTAAACTGAGGATTGATCGCTCATCGGATCATTATCACAATCTTGAACTGGTATCCTGGATGATTTTTGTCATAGAGGCATCTTGAAATTATCAATACGTACCACATTCAGATGATCATATATATATATATATTCAAATAATGGGGAGATGACACAAGAAGTAAATTCAAAGAATAAATCATATATGATGCATATACCATTGATCCCTGCAACCAATGTCTCAGTATTCTGAGTTGAAAAGAAGGTAGTCAAGGTCTTGGTGAATAGATACATTGGACAACTGCACCAGTACAAGAATACCTAGACTAAGAGCTACACTCGAGATACTCTAAAACTATTTCCATAAACCCAAAAAAACTATCTTAAGGGGATTAGTCTAAACAATATTCCAAGGATCAAGCCATATCAGATACTAATCTATCATGACCTGACCCAATATCGGGCTTGATCCGTAACTACCCCAAGACTACCTCCTTAGAATAGGTGTTGATGACCAAAATTGAAGGTATAACTAACATGAGGATTCCTTTTCCAAAGTACCTATATGTACATACACACATCCATCTTGATGAAAAAGTGTATAGGGAGTAAATTTAAAAGAATATGAATGTTAAGGGAACAACCATGCATGAAAAACCTCTAAACAGTACAAGGGTATAGTAATAAAAACTAAAAAGTAAAGGGAAAAAATAAAATCCCAACCAGAAATAGGTCCAAACATGACAAAACTAGAAAAGTAATCTACTGATATAGCCTGTCTTGAGATCTCTAAGCTATGACCACCATGCACGATCCAAATCACTAAGTATCCCTAAGCTCCTTTGATGTCACCACTGACATGTACATCAATTGTATAAGACACGGAATGTGTGGGAAAATACCATATTGGGGTGAGTATATACATACCCAGTAGGAATCCATGAATTCTTAAGGGGGAGAATTAAGAGATACAACAGTAAAAGAAATGCAGTAGATGCAAGATGCAGTGAAGGAGAATAGCTCAATTGAAACCAAGAGTGAAAGTAACCTCATCCAAAATCATGGTGCTAAACAAGGTGATTAGATGAACTAACCATTGAGTCTTCAGCACCTATATAAGGAGAGTATACTCATCTAATGATGCGAATATAATCCTAGAAAGCACATATCATACCCCACACGTCTTTACTTACCAAGGAAAGAGAGTAACCAAATACAATGTGGATACATAATAATACGTATACGCTCAGTCAAAGAATCCCAAATGAGAGAGTAAGGGGATATTAATCTCATAGCTCATTCCAAGAATAAGAGTCTCCAATACTTCCAAAATTCAATCAATGATGCTCAACATCTCATGCATCTACCCAGAAGTAACATTCCAAGTCAATCCATGCCTCATCACTGTGATACATAGTCGAGGGGCCACAAACTTAAAGTAGAGGACTCTCACCCTAGTTCATCAGGGTTGTTCCACTTTATAAGTATCTGTAGAGGAACCACACCTATGAAAATGGGGTTTCCACTCTAGTGTCATGAGGACCATTCCCTATACTGATATGGGGTTCCACTCAGTAAGGTAGAGGAACCACACCCATACCGATGGGGGGTTCCACTCTAAAGGTCGAGGACCCGCACCCTTGTGTGATGGGGGGGGGGTTATACTCTAGTCATCAAGTACCCATGACCTATCCTTATAGTGTGGTTCCACTCGGTAGGGTGGAGGAACCACACCCTGGTACAACAAGGGGGTTCCACTCTGGTCATCGAGGAGTCGCGCCTTACCTGGTATGGGGTTCCACTTGGAAGGTAGCTGTAGAGGACCTACACCCATGTTGATGGGTGATTCCACTCTAAAGGTTGAGGAATCCACTTTGCATCTCTAATAGAGGGTAAAACATAGTAGTCTCTGGTGATACCGCCTAATCACTGTCGATGTCAGGCATCACGTCAATAAAACCATGACCGAAACATTTCACATCATATATCTAAATCCACAAGAGAGGTAACTATCATGTTCTATATATAAAAAAACTCAATTTAGGCTGCTCATGTGTAAAAATACAAGTTCAAACTAAGGAGACACATAACCTTGAAGTTTTCTTAGAAGAGATCAAGGGGTACACAACATGTGAGGGGACCCACATGGTGTGTGGTCCCACTCCAACGCCAGGCCAGGTCATTGTTAGACACATAAATCCCATATAATGAAGTATTATAAACTATGTAGGTGGAATACATAACATGTATAGGATAACTGTGACCAAGCCGTGTCCTACTGGTTGTGTCTTTGAATCGGACCCCATGTCAATGTATTCTGGTACAAGATCATGTACCTGGCTGTGTACTTCCACATGGATTACCATATGTGTGATCCATCACACATGTTTTCCATTTGGGGAAGGTTTATTGTTTCTATAGGAGGGATACACATCATTTCATCCTTAACTTTTCCCAAAACCCTAGCCACCGCCATTGAAGGGATATATGCCCTGTTTTCATCATTGTACATGAAGTGTAGTCAGGTTTTAAAAAAATCCCTATATCCAAACCCCAAGCCTAAAATCTGATCTCCCACCTTTAGATCCATTATATATCTTCCAGAAACAAAAAGATCTAGCCATGGACTGTAGATTATGTCCATCTCTCACTGAAAATAGTATCTATTTGTTCGTCGGAGGTCTCACCGTACATTCCGCACACCACCATTACTTCCACAATGGTGTATTCATATTCCAATCATCAAAAAGATCTCCCATTCTTTAAATACTTCCAAGATCAGGCCATACTTGATTGATCCATGTTTTTTTCTCAATCTTTCATGGTTCTGGGGGTCCGATCGAACTCGGTATGAACCAATAATGTCAAACCGTGACCGTGGGGTCCTACCGATGATGAACACGAATAATATTTGAGAGAAAAACTCCATAAAAAGGATTAAACATATTTTTCCTAGATTTCATGTCCAATGATCAATATCAGTGATACCAATTCAGAAAACATGGAATAAATCAATTTAATTCTAGTAAATAGGCGCATGCTCAAGGCCATAATTGGCACAGACCCAAGAACAAGGATGGATCTACTCAAAAAATTTAATCAAAAGGAATAAATCCAAAATTGATGAGTCCTACCTGAATTTTGGATTGTTCATTGATAAATAATGTGCTCAAAAATAATGAAGATTGATTGTTTCCTTTGATGCATCTTGATCTTCTCAAATCCGACGTTTCATTGTCATTCAATGTGATATGTCAACGGGAGGAAGGAGAGCATTGTTGGAGATTACAAGATTATCAGGATAACCATGGACAATCATCCATGAGTATATATTTGTAGAAATATTTTAGGTCAAATGAGGTTAATTAATTAATTTAATAAATTAATTAAACTCTCTGAATGTACTTCCCATGGGAGAGGGATCCGAACGCCCCATGTCGACCCATTTTAGGTCGCGCTTAGGGTAAACACCACATTTTAGACTCAAAAATGCTCTCATATTTCTGATTTGAGTTTCCTTTTAAGATTTATCATATTTTCTTTAAGAATTTGCATGCACACAACATAGAATATATTTAATATTTTTATAAAATTAATCCCAGGCACACCAGGCCTTGGAATCACACGCCGTCTCAGCACCTATCTCTGGAAATATATGGAGAATTATTTCAAAGTCTTATAAGTCAAAAAACAAGTCTATACATTATATTTATATTACTATAATTTATGCACACTGTGTGTTTTCTAATATTCCTAATAGGATTTACTCAAAATATTTGGTATTTTAAATGATTCGTTAAGCTCTTAAAATATTTTACATGGGCTATTTTATGGGTTAAAGGTATTTTTTTGTTTTTATTTCATTTTATTTAGAGTATGAGGTATATTATTGGATATTTTATTATGTTTCTTATGAATTATATATGTTTATGGTGTTTTAAAATGTTTTTATTGATTATATTATTACTTCTACATATGATATATTATATTTTCGTGGGTTTTAAATGGGTTCCCCTTTGTTTCAAAAATTAGTTTTAAAATTATAATGTATTTTCGAAGAGGCTTGAAGTGTTAATTTATAAACTAGAATTGAAAGCCCCATTTGGTAACTTATAAGGGAGGTTCATGAGTATCTTTGGGTTTTTCTCAAAATAACTTGGGAAGGTATTTAAAAATATTATTATAATAAGTTTTTGAGCACAAGGCTTGATTGTCACTTTCCTATGGAAACCGTTTTGTAGAAATTGATTATAAACTTATGACATGCCCATGTTTTTGGATCATAAAAAAATTATATATGGATATTAAGGATTTTATTAATATGTATATATTTTATTGTCTATAATAAGGGTTATTAGGAGGTGTGTTGAGTTCGATATCATGATAAATGTTTCCTCACCGATCACCAATTTCTTTACAGGCATCCTAGGAATCTTAGAGAGGGATTGAGAGATAGTTTATATACTTTTCTTTATTAGATGGACTGTATCCTTTAGCATCAGAAAAATACCAACTAGACTGGTGTTCTTAGTGATTCTAGTTTTGGGTAATCCTGAAGGTTATAGACAAGGAATGCATAAATTAGGTAAGTAGATGGTTACAACTAAGTATATATTTGATAATATAATGGGAAGTCTAGTAATTGACCGTGATTATTTATACTTTATTAACTTTCTCCTACCAAAAACTATTTTCTAGTTTTTTATCAATTTTCATTTATGTTTTACTCTCATGAAATATTATCACTGCATTTGTTTTATGTTATAGTTCTAATGCACTTTTAGTTCTAATTTATTTTCCACCATTTCATTTATTATATTGATGTTAGACACCACAATTGTTCTGCAATTTAGTTTTCCACATTCTATTTCTTTGATTTTTTTATTTAGTTGATGCTTATATTGGTTATTTTTGAGTTCATCTTATGTAGTCTTTAGAAGTGGTTTTAAATAGGGGATTAAAAGATAAATTTACAATTAATTACTTGAAGGATGTTCTTAATGTTCCTTAAAAATGGTTCCAGGTTTAAAAATGTGGATTTTGAAGTGCTTGTGTGTTAGTTTTACTAAAATTATAAAAACCCATATTTTTAGGAAGTGTATTTCAAACTAGAATTAATGGTTTTTTTGAAAAGTAAATTCATGTAATCTTTGGTGGTATCTTACTATTATATTTATTATTACACCTTACTTACACCAGTCAAGATCTGTAGACTAAGTGGATTCTTATAGGTTTATGTTTAGGGTTTGGTTATGAGGGGTTCCATATTATGGGATCTTTTATTTTGAACCACACATAGTGTGTGTTTGAGTCTTTGGTTGAAGAGTGA
Source organism: Viscum album (assembly GCA_963277665.1). NCBI lineage: Eukaryota > Viridiplantae > Streptophyta > Magnoliopsida > Santalales > Viscaceae > Viscum > Viscum album. Next base: position 1,282,985,331 of record OY728151.1, read on the forward strand.
ACTCATTGTATCTTGGAGATCTTGATAAGGTATTTTGGTTTCGTGTTATAATATAGTGATTTCTAATAAGTCATATTTCCTTTATTTTTTTAGTTCAATTTATATTTATTTTATCTACGCATCATTTTTTATTATTTTACTTCAGTTTCTTATTTGACATTACATGGACATAAAATATATGGGGGCATGGAATTATGATAGACTCCCACTACTTTTTTTAATATTATTCCTTGGAAAAAATAATTACCACCAATTATTATTTGATGTATTGGCACTTTTCACCATCCTGAGGTGATCAAGAATTCCACTCGGGCATTATCATAAACTGACTTAAGGACCTAGAACAGGTGGTGCCCAGGATAGTTCATGACATAATAAATTGAAAATTTTACTTTTATTTTAAATTAAAGGGATATTTTTCAATGAACTTGAATATTGTTTAGTTTTGTGATTATTTGTTTATCATTTTTTTATTATTACCTTTAATTTGATTCTTATGATGTTTAATGATATTTTAAATAATTTTTAGTTTCATTATTAATCTTGTTTAATATGTTTGACATATAATTAATTTCAATTTTGGTTTAGAAGTGTTGTTCCCAAATTATGAATTCATGATTAGTATTAAAAAGGGATTTCCATGTTGTAAACCTTGGTTTAAATACATAAGGACCATTTAGAAAAACAATAAAGGGATTTGGTGATTTGAGCTTTCAATGAGGTATCAAGACCCGATTGGAACTTTATAGAAGTGGTTAGGGTGTAGCCCTCATTTACTATTTTTTGAGGTTAATGGTTGCATTGAAAAAATTATGTTTGATAAAAATAGTTTTTTGTTGATAAGGAGGTCTTGGAGAGGAGTTGAGGGGTGAATTATATGTTGTTAATGTTCCATGTGAACCTAGGAGGAGGACTTAAAGAGGACTTTATAGAAGTTGTTTGGCTGTAACCCTCATTTACATATGTACTCACCTCCATTTTATTAATCATGGGAACCTAAGAGATTGGGTAGATAATTCTAGGACTGTACTTCTAGGCATGGTGTTTTGTACCTAGTTTTGGATTACATTACAAGACTAAAAAAATAGTACCATGACATGTATTAGGGTTCCACTTTCTAGGGTGTGCCTTTCCGCTAGGAATTAGGATTACTCTCCCTTGATATTATTCATAGTGATGGTTCTATAACGAAGATAATATAGGATTCTAGGTTTACTTACTCTTAGTTTTCCTAGTTCTACTCCCATGATATTATTTACTTTTATTTACTTTATTTTTTTATCAATTTATTACCACTATTTACTTTCAGATATTGAATTTATTCTTTTGGAATGTTGTTTCTACTTTTTATCTTTTATACTTGTGAATTTAATTTCTATGAGTTTTGGACATAGTGGGCGCACCACTGGGGTCCGGGATTTGTCCAATGGAAAACGATCACCAATACAACAAATAAATCAATATTATTCAAGTTTAGAAGAATGAGTATTGGATTTTTTTATTAAATGTATTTACATGTTTTAAGTAAATACATGAAAAATATTAATTGACTAATATTAAATTATCCAAGGTTCAATTAATATTTATGGGAGCGATGAGTTGATTTAATGACTCAATTATTATTGAGTAATATATTTTAATATATTTCAAGTAAGCGATAATAATATTTATGACTTATTTTAGTAGTCATAAAATTTCATTGATAGTGCATTGAGTATTCAGGGCTAGTGAGGCTATAATAGGTATTTTAATTAAGCACTAAAAATATAATAGGAGAGGATATTTCCAATGACTATTCATGGTGCTTCTCTCTCTTCTCTTCTCCCCCATGTTCTAGAGAGAGAGGCTCAAGATACAAGGAATTCCGATTGAGAACTCTCTTAGGCATTGCTAGCGAAGCAATGTGGTGATCGTTGGAGCGTCGATGGCATCATCGCAATTCTGAGCTTACACCCAGATTATGACGAACGACACTCTCGAAGATTCCTTGAAGTGCGTGTGGATGATCTAGAGGAATTCAGATTCGGATTCTTAGATCAGCGATTCCCAACGATAGGAAGACATCATGCATGACTTCAGAATTACACTAGGTACTTTACGTTTTATTTTTGTGCTTAAAATCCTTCATGCGTGGTCCTCAGCTAAGATCGGGCTGCTGTTCACCAATGTCAACAAGTTTACGTCAATCGTTGGTAGATTTTTTTTAAAACCCACCTATTTGGGGATTCAGCTACGTGCCCAGTTCTAATAAATGATATGGGTTTTATCTTTGTTATGGTTTTTAAAAATCCAGTATCAATTTTTTTTTGGAGAAAACAACTAAAAAACAGTTTTAAGATCATTTTTAAATATCAAATTATTTTAAAGGTTTAAGTTTAAAATTGATGAATTTGGATAAAATGATTAAAATAATGTTTCTAGGTTCTTAGTTTTAAATAAAGTGGAAATATTATACTTATAAAAATGTTTTAAAAATAGTATGAAAAGATTTTAATTTTAAGTATTACGTATGGGGTGTGGGGAGGATGCCTACCAGGCATTGTGCTCACACCAATAAACATTTCAGGTTCACATTTGTTGAGAATCTCCCTTGTCTGTACTTCATAGTTCAAGTTTCTCATGGATCGGATCCTGTTGGGTGGTTTGATGGTGATTTTGAGGCCACATGGATTTAATGACCTATGTTTTTGAATCAGATGAAAATATAAAGTAATTTGAATTTCTCGCATTACTGGATGATCCACATTTTAAAAAATATTTTCAGTACTTAATTATAAATGTTTGGTCCCTTTAAAATATTGTTTTTGGACTTGGTTAAAGGCTTAAGAAATCCCTCATAGGTCTTGTTGACTTTATGAAGTGCTAGAATCTGAAATCTTAATGTTTGGGTGGTCTGACAGAGTCTCATGGTTTTTTTAAAACCATACAACCCTCTGAAGAAAACCGTGCATCATGTCCCTATTTTTAAATATAATGTCAAATTAATTTAAAATAAAAATAAAAAGTGAGTTAAATGATATTAAATGGGAAATGAAAATAAAGAACTGTTTTGATAATAATAATAATAATAATAATATTATAATTATAATAATTATTTATCTTATTATTATTATTATTATTTTTGGTTTAAGGAATACCCAAAGGGGATATCCACATTAATAATTTTTTGAGCCCCCTTTCCTTACCCTCCTGCTCGCGTGACACCACCTTAGCCAAACCCCCATGGGACATGCCCCTCCCTCCCCGACTCCTCTTTCAAGCGGCAATTTCAAACTGGTATCTTCATGATTATCTCTGATCCATCAAGGTAGAGTCTCTGTTTCCTCTTCTCCCTTATTTTTGGAAGATTTTTGGTTTCCCAGTCACTTGGTGAGGTGTAACCGAGCCTAGGTTTTGAGGTAATCTAATTTTTAGTGTTCTTAATCGAGGTTAGGGTATACAAAGGGTCCCTCGAGACCCCTTCATGCATATTCCAACATCCACTACTGAAGGAGAAGTGAATTGGTTCAATTTTTCTCACCATCATTGCTTTCAGGTAAGGTTTGCATCTGCTACCTCTTTTTACTCAATTAAATTTGAGGTCATTTTGTGTTTTTGAATCCCGTGTATTATTTTTAGTGGTTTTTGATCATATTTAAAGGCATGAACTCTCATAAATAGGTATATATATATATATATGACTTGTACATATACCCTTATGGTGAGGGGAATATATACATCAGATTATAGGGTATATATATATATTAATCTATGAGTGTGCAAGTGTGGAGCAGTTCTGAGTGGTCTCCAGTAAAAATTTCAAGTTTAGATTGTTCTACTTGGTTTACTTCTTGAGGTAGGGTCCTATTCCTTTTCCCTTTAATTTTATGAATTCATTAATTAATTTACTTATCACACCATCCTTATTTTTTAATTAATTCAGTATTATGTTTAGATTAAATTCCACTTAAATGTGAATTTAGTATGTTTTATGATTTAAATTTCAAATATGATAAAATAATTATTTAAATAGAAATGGCATGATTTTGTAACAAAACCCCTCTAATAGAGGTGTGCTGTCTTCATGCCAAAATGTAATGATTATATATTTTTTTTCTTTTTTTCCTATTGCATTGATGTTTCTTATTCTTGAGGTTATATTTGAAACATGGCATGTTTAGGACCTTTCTATTCAATTTTTTCCTAAATAAGGGGTTTCCTCTCTATATGGCACACGTTTAATGAACAAAACATATTTTAAGTATTTGGCCCATTTTATAAATGGAATAGCTTGTTTAATAAATGGAATTTTCCCAAGTAGGTAAATGTCTATTTTTCAATGAAACCTTCTAAGTGTATCATGAACCTCGATAAATAAATTTCCTTGTTTGGTTAATCAAATGAATTTAATTTAATTAAAGTAAATCCTCATGATGGCTCGCCTTCTTAAATGACATTGACTACATATGCAATTAGTAAATGTCTAAATAGAACCAAACGCCTCCTAAGTGTTTTAATTTCATTGTATAATGGATTACACAAGTAGTTAATTTCCCTCTTGACCATAACACATTCTAAGTGACTTCTTTCCACTTTAAATCCAATCACCTTGTTTTGATAAAGTAAATAACATGTTTTGGATGGAATGAATTTTCATGATGGAAAGAATTTCCTTGAATGTTTAAATTGATATGAACTTGTTATAATAAAATTAATTTCCATACTTTGTTGAATTTAATGTCATGTATTTGATTAATTGGTTAATTCATTATTAATTTCTTTGCCTTGAATTAATTGGTTTGAAGAATAATGAAATGTGTTGGGTGGCATGGAAAACCCATTTACTAAATTCTATGCACGTACGTTCTTGTTAGCTTGTTTTATTTAATGTCATTGATGAACTATGGTTCAAGGAATGTTTATGCCATGTGTTTTTTTATATTTCATTTCTTATGCAAGTGCCTAATGATTATAACCTATTTTAGTGGATTTATCTATATTCTAAGATTATTAGCTTGTGATATTAAAATGATACTAATGTCATGTAATTGTAAAATGATTTCTTTTGTGCTAAATGCCTTATTCCATTTTTATGGCTTGAATTGTGTCTTTTGGCTAGCTTGGTAGCTTGGGATATTTCCACAACCTTGATGTCATGATATGTTTATTTAGTGGAACACAATATTATAAATGTACTTCCTTGTGATATATCGGTTGCCTGACATGAATATCTTGAAATGGGATGGGATAAAACATGGGTTCCATATTAAGGATTCATGGATGGACTCACGTGCTCGGGTGGTTAGTCCACGATGCATTGGGGGTGATGATTTGGATTTCTAGGCAAGGTATTCTGAGGCAGTTTATTATACTCATGAGTGATACTAGTTCCCAAGGGGAGCAACCATTGATAGACCTTTTGGAAAGATGGCTACGCCATGCCACAGGTTATACTCGATACCCTATGTGAGATACCTAGGATGGAATCAGAAGTTACCATGCCTCGTAGTTATACAAGGGACTCCATTTGGATTGCCTTGTATGGACTTAGTGGTATTGGATTATCGGATGTTCTCATTGCGATACTTGGGATTCTTTTAGATTTCCTTGAATGGGCATAAGACTCCACCTCTGGTTTTGACGAGTTGTTCGATTAGATTGATTATTCATATGAGATGTATATCCTTTATTTTTATTATGAGATTTATTATGTACCTGAGATGTTTCTCCTCAATTTACTATCAATTTTGAATGTTGACTTGTAAATTAGACCCAAATCCGAAGCACAAGCTTGGGGGTGTACCTATTCTTTGGTTTCCTTGATAAATTAGACCCTTTTATAAATATTATGGATTGCAAAGGCACCCTATTTAGAATTACTACTTAGGAAGAAGCAGGTGATAAGGGATGGGTGTCTGTTTAGGAACTTGGACCAAGTTTTTATTATTTAATTTGTTTACTACTATGCATTGATACATATTGGAACATAATCTTTTTTATTTCATGAGATGGTTTTTCCTAGACATCGTGGGTGTTGACCTACTGAGATTTATATATTTCACCCTTATTGGGAACCATTTGGCACCTAAGTAGAGCTTCTTGCTCATAGGTATTTGGATTCATTGCTTGTGTCGTGCTGTGTGCATGGGAGCTAGGGAGTATAGGACTAGGCTCATGCTCAGGATGATCGAGGAGTTGCATGTTGGGTTTTTTATATTATACTATTTTTACCTTATTATAACACCTAACATTACATGACTTATTATATGGAATTGGAATTGTCCACTTTAATTCCATTGCTATATTATTCTTCCACTGCTATCTGCCTTTAATTTATTACATTTATTCCTATATTATCTGTTATTTATCTCTATTCATACTATGATAAATGACGGAATATTCTCCCCTTGAACACACCCTAGTCCCTCGCTACTAGTCAACAACATATGTCATTTGGGGATATGTTCTTAAGGTCATGTGGTGACCAGTCTGGCTATCAGATTGGTGGTAAGCCAGGTTAGGCTGTTACAAAGTGGAATTAGAGATATTTTTCCTGTGTCTTACTATTTTTTGATGATAGATAGTATACTAAGAAGGTGTAGACACTTGGAAAATAGCTGTGCTTCAGAATAATCACCCAATGTACAGGAAATGAGCAAGTGTCAAGGGCTGGGAATTGTTGTTTATGCTATTAGATATTATAGTTGATTTGATTTAACCTCAAGTAAATTTTGTACTTTCCACTGCTTATGATTTATGGGATTTATGGTATTTTTTCCCTTGGCATAGTATGGAAAGGATGAAGAATCTCATGACTCATATTAGGCACATAGAAATTCACATGCCAAGCATATTCCATGCCATGTAGTTGAATTTGTAGTTTGCGTGTTGATTATTTGTGTGCCTTGAATGTTATACAATGAATTGGTGTTTATTAATGTATCTTTTTAGGTAATTCCTTAGCATGCTTGATTGTATAACATGATTAGTTGTTTATATTCCATGTTTCCTAACTTCTTAGCAGGATTTTCCTATTTAGTATGCCATGATACTTTCCTATTTAACATGTCTTACCTTATATTGTACTCTTTGATTATTAGTATTCTTTTGTGTTTACTGATTATAATGGAATGCTTTTATTTTTTTATATATGGTTTGTGCATGGGAATATGAGATAGTGGTTGTGAATGAATGGGAACTAATTTTAGATTGTAAAGTGTGTGGGTGCCATACAACAGGGAAAGGGTAAATCATAGATTGAGACCATCCTGAGAATAAAATATATACATTTAAGGCTATTTTTAAAATGTAAATTCTTCTTAAGTGAAAATTTTAAATTTTATTGGTTTTGAGTAAATGGGAGCCAAATGCTAAACTATAAAGTGTATGGGTTCTTAATAGGTTGGTAGCTAGCCACCAATATGAATGGACCATTGTATATGATCATGTTATAATTTTAAGTGGAATTTGGGTTTGATAAATGGGATCTAATTTTCAACTCATGAAGTGTATGGGTGCTTCATGAATTAGAAAATTGAAACCCATATTAAATGTTATGACCATTTTATATTAAGAAATGGTTTTAAATGATATGGCTTTCAATTTTAATATGAAATCAATTGGTTTACTTCTAAAATGTGCAACAGGACCCAAGTAGGTCAGTTGGGACATTTAACTTATGGGATGACTTGTTTGGATTTTTGTAATTTCTAAAACTAAGAAACTACTATTTGGTTTCTTTTTGAAGAACCCCGGTTGGCTTAGTGGGACACTTATAGGTCACCTTATCCATTAAAAAAGTTTTTTATGATAAATTTCCTAATAAATATGGGATATTAATAAATTTTTAATGTTTTAAAAGAAATTTTTATGAGACTTTATTGTTTTTCTTTGAGATGGTGGTTGAAAATCAAGTGGCCAATGCTTTCATTTTAAAATGGGTACTTAATGTTTTGTTAAATGTTAAAAGGTTAATTGCGAATAATTTTAAAATGATTTGAAATGTAACCCCATGTGGTTTCCTTTGTTTAAAAATCCTCGATTAAGGGTAGTTTAAGTTTCTCCTTACGTATCCTTGAAACAAAACTGTATTCATTTTCCATATGCCTTATTTTTAGCAATGTCTTAGATGACCGGATCTTGAGCCTAGTGACATTAGTAGGTGTGACCCTGATATGGGTCGAATATTTTGTCTCTCATGAAGGGATGACCCATGGTAGGTATCACCCTTAGTGTTTAAAATTCCTTGGTAAATCTAGTGAGTTTTCTGGTGGTTGGTGCCATTTGGGTGCCATTGTCCCTTGTATGACTTTTAGTTCAGCAATGATACCCTTTTTTGGACAGGTGATCATTGTATATTTGACCTTTGTTATGGGCTTGAGCCTTGATTAATGCACGATTTCAGTAGGTTAGACATGCCTCAAGAATTTTTAGCTGCTTAGTGGGTCTCTTGACCCCGTCTCTTCTCTTTGGATGGCTCGAGAGGCCGTCGCTCTATTTTCAAGTCATATGAAATAGAAAAAATTTGGGTCCTATTTTTGTGCAGGCTATTAGATACCTGAATTCATAGGTATGATAAGCCTATGGGTAGTATTTAGGGGGTGTTTTCTTACCTTTGGAACATCATGGTAACATGAATTTGTGTACGCTGTGACCGTTGAGTGCTTAATGTTGTAATGAAGCGATTGAGTTCGGTCAAATATTTGAGCCTTGTACTATTGAGCATGGTCTTGGGTCATCTCTAAGTAGAGTTACCTAAGAATTAAATGATCAAATACATATCAATTCTTGGGATTTAGTTTCTAGAGAACTAGGTGTTTTTAAAAGTCAGTCTGTTTTGGTTTTTGTTTTCATATGAAATGATTTGATGTTGTGAGCATGGCTAAGTGAAGTGTCACTCGTGCCTTTGAGGTGAATCTTATCTAGTGCACCTGTGAGTGACTAGTTTTCTTTTGTTTTGCGACTGGAACACTCATAAGGTGGGGAGTGTCACGTCAGTTCTGGTGGTTATGTGTCCTTCCAAGTAGAAGGAACCCAACCAAAGAGAACCATTTAGAAAATTGTCAGGTTTTTCTAAATTTCTTGAGGATAGAAAGTTTGAAATGTGCCAGTGATTTAATGGAAACATGAAATTGTTTTGGTTTGCAGTGTATAAAAACCTTGTGAAGCACCGTCAATCTTGGATAGACTTTGGTTGTAAGTTGAACGATCACAGAATGCATTGGGTAATAAAGACATGTGTTTGGTTTAATGTTGGTTTATTGGTAGGTGAATCCAATCTTCTTTCAAAATAAGTCAAATAGTAGTGGTTTGACTAATATTATGGTAATTCTTTTTATCCTTTTAGTGTACTCTAATATGTGATGATCATGTCTCATATATCGACCTCATCCTAGATACACCAAGAGAGCATCAATATTATTCCACACTAAATATTTAAAATCTGTTGAGTTTGTTGGGTGGTTCTCTTTTAGTGTTGCATGCCTAATGTGTGGTTTCATTCATGTCTTGGTTAGGAACATCACTAAAAGGTGGGTATATACTTCGGTGGTTGTGTTTATGTTAATGCGAGATTCCTTAGGAGAAGGCATCATAGTTCGGTTAGAAAAGCACCACGTGTCTAAGCCAAAAATCTTGAGAATTGTCAGCTAGAGTGTCTTGAATCATTACCCCTCCTTTAAAATTGTACATTTGGTGTGGAACCATTTTGAAAATGTATCCAATTTGAGGAGGATGTGTTTTAAAGGTTGGCAGTGTCTTCTAGGAAAGCTTGCATATGACCTTCTCTATTTGGTTGATCTGGGGTTCGACCATTCCTTTTAGACGAGGTCTCTTATATGACCTCAGATGTAATAAAGTCTACTCTGTTAAAGAAGTCAAACCAATATCATTGTCAAAACACTTAATGGCACGATTTGAAAGGAAATTCCAATGATGGGGATTCCATGACTTGGAATTGGTCCTCTTGAATTCTAAAGCATAAGGTGGGAAGTATATTTGCCCGGATGTTTAAAGAGATGATGGTATGATTATTTCTCTATCTTAAGAAGCTCATATAATCTCTATTTCAATGATTTAGTTAGGAAATAGAGCCTTGGATTGAGTTTGTATGGCTTAAGTTACATATGCTTAAGTAATGCTTGAAGGTGTGTTGGGAGTTTGGAAACAAAATGTGATCGTTTGAATGAGACTTCATGAACCTTTTAGGTTGGGTGATGTTTTTGGTTGTTCTAAAAGTCTTCTTATTAGAAAAATCGACGTTTGCGATGTTTTGGTTTATGGTAAAAAAATGGAGTTATCATACAGTGTTTTGTATGATAGTGACTCTCTTGGAAACCAAGGTGTTGATCAGCGCTGACGGTGAGGGGAGGATGATGATTGTGGTGTACTGGTGATATGAGTTCAAGTCATTGGCTTCGACAGTGATGTATGGTGGTGACAATAAAGGTGGTTTACGAACTTTGATGGAGGAAAGTGGCAAAGTGACTGGTTGATGTGGTGCTAACAGTTCGAGGATGCTTTGGTAGGGCGGAGTCATGGTGGAAGTCTATACATGAATCGAGGAGGTTACGTGGCATGCGCTGGATCTGTTTTTTTGAATTTTGAATGTTGTGTAGTTTTGGAAGGTAGTAATGGTGGTATGGGATCTGCAATGTGTTTAATTTTGAAATTTGAATGTTTTATGTTGTAATTTTCTTGTTGGGTTGTTTTTGGTGTTTTTTTTAGGTTTCACACTTACCCCTTAAAATTGTTAGTAGAAAATACAAAAAAAATAGAGGATGGATGAGAAGTTCTAAGGTGGGGAGGTTGTAATGACTTGTGTTTTTGAACTGGATGAAAATCCAAAGGAATTTGAATTTTGGAATTGCTGGAGAGTTTTTTTCTTAAAAATGTGTTTCGAAACTTAATTATGAGCATTAGGACCCTCTAAAGTGTTCTTTTTTTGACTTGTGTAAAGGTCCGAGAGATATCTCGGAGGTCACGTTGAGTTTTAGTAGTGCTAGAATCTGAAACCTTAAGGTTTGGGTGGTCTGACAGAGGGACATGGCTTGTCTGAAACCATGCGGCCCTCTACAGCAAACCCTGCATCCCAAACTGTGCACTGTGTCCCTATTTTAAAAATAATATTAAATTAAATAAAAATAAAAATAATAAAATGAGTTAAATGATATTAAATTGGAAATGAAAATAAAGAAATGTTTTTATTATAATAATAATAATAATATTGTTATAAAAATAAAAATAATAATAATAATAATAATAATAATAATAATATTTTTTGTCTTAAGCAAGAAAGAAAGGGGGTCTCCCCCCTTCATACTTGCATGAGGCCCCTCCCCTTACCCTCTTGCTCGCATGGCACCACCTTGGCCGAACCCACATAGAGCATGCCCCTCCCTCCTCGGATCCTCCTTCAACCAACAATTTCAACCTAATTTCTTCATGATTCTCTCCTATCCATTAATGTATAGTATATGTATCCTCTTCTCCCTTATTTTTTGGCTGATTTTTGGTATTCCCGTCACCCAGTGAGGTGTGGCTGAACCTAGGGTTTGGGGTAATCTGATTTTTGGTGTTTTTCTTTGATGTTAGGGTATTCAAGGGTCTCTCAGGACTCCTTCATTCATATTCCAACATTAATCACTGAAGGCAAAGCATATTTTTATGATTTTTTTCACCATCAATGCTTTAGGGAGAGGTTTTCATCCACTGCCTCTCTTTGCTCAATTAAATTTTAGGTCTTTTGGTGTTTTTTAATCCCATGCATTTTTTGTTGTGTGTTTTAATCATCTTTAAAGGTGTTCACTCACATACATAGGTATATAAAAATATATAAATATATCTACCTTATACATATTCCCTTATGGAGAGGGGAATATTTACATGTGATTATTGAGTATATATATATTTGATTTTATGTGCGTGAAAGTGTGGAGTAGTTTTGAGTACTGATCGATAAAACTTTCATGCACTAAGTGTTCTACTTCATTTACTTCTTGAGGTGGGGTCCCATTCTTTTGCACTTTAATTTTATGAATGCATTAATTAATCTACTTATAACACCATCATTATTTTTTAATTAATTCAGTATGGTGTCTAGATTAAATACCTATTAAATTTTAATTTAGCATGTTTCATTATTTAAATATAAAATATGATAGATGAATTATTTAATGATAAATGTCATGATTTTAAAATAAAACCCCTTCAACGGAGGTGTGCTGTCTTAAAGCTAAAATTTAATGATTAGATTTTTTTTTCTTACTTGGCGTATTACATTGGTGTTTCTTATTCTTGAGGCTATGTTTGAAATATGGATTGTTTAGAAAATTTCCATTAAATTTTTTCCAAAATAGAGGGTTACCTCTCCATGTGGAAGACGTTTAATTAACCAAGCATCTTCTAAATACTTGGCCCATTTTATAAATGAAATAACTTATTAAAAAAATGGGATTTTACCAAGTAGATAAATATCCATTTTTTCAATGAAACCTTCTATGTGTCTCCTGAACCATGATAAATAAATTTCTTTATTTGATTAATAAAATGGATTGAATTGAATTAAAGTAAATTCTCATGATAACTTTCTTTCTTAAATTACATTTACCATGTAGGCAATTGTTAAATTTCTAACTAGAACCAAACACCTCCTAACTGTTTGACTTGCCTTATATAAGGGATTACCCAAGTTGGCAGCTTCCCTCTTGACCGTAGAACATTCTAAGTTCCTTCTAGAAACTTTAAACCCAATAATCTTATTTTGATAAAGTAAATAGAATGTTTTGGATGGAATGGATTTCCACGACAGAAATAATTTCCTTGAATGTTTAAATTGAGATGAAATTTTTATAATAAAATGATTTTCAATTCTTAGTTGAATATAATGGAAATTATTAGATTAAATGGTTTATTCATTATGAATTTTATTTCCATGAATTAAGTGGTTTGAAGTGGAATGAAATTTGAAGGGTGAAATGACCAACTTGTTTATTTAATGTTATGCATGAACAAGATTGTTAGCTTGTTTTATTTAATTCCATTGATGAACTATGGTTTGAGGCATGTTGATACCATGTGATTTTGTTTATATTTCATTGATTACGCAAGTGGCCTATGATTATTCCATATTTTAGTGGCTTGATATATATTTCAAGCTTGTTATCTTGAGAGATTAAAATGATAATAATTTCATGTAATTATTACAATATTGATTTTGTGCTAAATGACTTATACCATTTTTATGGCTTGAATTGTGTCTTTCAGATAGCTTGGTAGCTTGAGATCTTACAATTCCCTTGATGGAACAATATTTTTATTTAGTGGAATGAAATATTACAAATGCATTGCCTTGTGATATATGCCTGGCTTGATATGGATCTCTTGAGATGGGTTGGGAGAAAACATGGGTTCCATATTAAGGATTCATGGATGGAATCCCATGCTTCGGTTGTTACACCACAACTCACAGAGGGTGATGCTTTGGATTTATAGGAAAGGGATTCCCTAGTGGTTAATTATACTCCTGAGTGATACTGGTTCCCTAGGGGAGAAACTATGGATGGAACTTTTGGAAAGATGACTATTCCATGAATTGGGTGATACTTGGTCCCCTATGTGATATACCTAGGATGAAATTAGAAGTTACTATGCATCATAGTGATACATATAACTCCATTTGGATAACCTTGTGTGGACTTGGTGGTATTGGATTATCGGATGTTCCCATTGCGATACTTGAGATTCTTTTAGATCACCTTGGATAGGAACAAGACTCCACCTATGGTTTTGACGGATTTTCTAATTGGATTACTTATTCATATGAGACACATATACTTCATTATTATTATGATATTTATTATGTACATGGGATTATTCTCCTTGATTTACTAGCACTTTTTATTAACGACTTGTGAATTCGACCCCAAGACGAAGTGCACTATTTGGGGTGTATCTATTTTTGGGTTTCCTTGATCACTTGGACCATTTTATACATATTATGGATTGTATAGGAACATTATTTAGACTTTTATCTTAGGCTTAAGTAGATAATAGTGTACAATTGTCCACATGGGAACCCAAAACAAGTTGTTATTATTTAATTTGTTTACTGCTCTACATTGATACATATTGGCACATTTGTTATTTGTTTATTGCATGAGATGGTTTGGATTAGACATTGTGAGTGTAGGCCTACTGAGATTTATATCTCACACCCTTCTTAGGAACCATTTGGAACCTGAGTAGATCTTCTTGCTCATAGGTCTTCAGATTTATTGTTTGTTCTGTTCTGTGTACATGAGAGCTAGGGAGCATAGGACTGGGCTTGTGCTTAAGATGCTCGAGGATTTTTCCATTGGGTTTTTATTCTATTTTGTTATATTGTACTATTTTTAAATTTTAGTAATAATTGAAATTTCATGCCTCATTATATGGAATTGGGGTCAGACACTTTAATTCAATTTTTATATTATTCTTCTGATGATATCTTCCTTTCCTTTATTACACTGATTTTAATATTATCTATTGTTTATCACTATGTACACTCTAATCTATCAGGGAATAGTCTCCCCATGGACACTCCCTAGGCCCTCGCTATTAGCCGGTAACCTTTGGTGTTTGTGGATATGTTCTTGAGGTCATGTGGTGACCAGTTTGGTTACTGGTTTGGTGCTATATCGGGCTGGTACATTATAGTGGAGATTTATTTTTGGTATTTTGGAATCTTATTTTTATCTTGTATCATTTTTATATCGGCCAATTTTGCCTTGATGTTTTATTGGGGTAGTTTTCATTTTGGGTTCCTCTCTTTTATGTTATGTGTGTGAGATAAATGTTTTTTAGTTATGCAATAATTTTTTTCTTATTTTTAACCATTTATTTATTTTCTTGTATATATGACTTACATATGATTCATGACATATTTTTGGTATATTTCCACCATGTATTTATTATTATTAGTTGGGAATGAATTGTTCCTAAGAATGATTCCTTGTCACCTAGGAACTAGGCTAAAACCTGTGGGGATTAGGAATTCCCTTTGGGCTTTTCCATGGTCCGAATAGGGTATCAGATTAGAAGATCTTGGGTTGGTTCATGAAAACATCACTATGTAATCCCTATAACATTTATATATGACCATTTGATAAAATACACCCATTTAAATCTTTAGTGAGTAACATCTATGAACCAGGAATGTTTGAATGATATTGATATTTAGTAATCATATTCCAAATGTTCAAATCCATAAACATATTAAAACTCTTTAACTCAATAACATAAAATGTTACAATGTTACTGACTATTTTTTTCTAATTAGAACTCTTTCTAAGTAAACTATCATCAATTTTTGTATCCATTTCCATCAATTTTTTTCATTGAAATCTAAAGAAACTATTTACATTATTACTTAACCAACACATCCTAAACACTTTTAGGATAAATAGACATTAATTTTATATTTTTGACCAGTGTAATATTTTATTTGTTAAATTTTAACCTTTTCAATTCTAAACATATTTTCACTATTTTTAGACACTATATTCTTTTTAAAACATCTTGTTAATATACAAAAACTATTTTTTAAATAAATAACTATAATTTAATTTATTAGGATTATTTAATAAAAAAACTATTATTTACATCTCATATACGGTATTCTATGTGTTTGGATGATGTTAATTAAAAAATTATTTATTTTTAAATTATTCCATTGATGGTGGTGGAATCTCAATTCCTAATATTTTAACAAAAGTCTAGATAATTTTTTTATCTTGGATAATTTTTTTATTCTTATATTCTTCTAAAGTATGTTATAGAATTTGATGAATTTTAAACCATTTATATAGTATCCATTATCTATATTATTTATAATAGCTCATTGTTAGTAAAAAAACTCCCCTTATAACATAAGCGAAATGAGACAAAGATATACACACTTTACATAGATCCATTTAAGCTTGAAAAATTCATTTACATTCTAATATTTGATATATCAACTATTTTATTCATTACTTGAATGAAAAATAAAAGCTTTATTATTTCTTCCCCTAATTTTGAATTCCTATATATTTAAAATATTTTTAAAGTATACACTTGGTGTTATATACCCATCAAAACCAAAGAATTAATTTATATGAAACTAATACCTGACACAGAATTTCTATGAAGTTTACAAACATCATTTAGGAATTCCAAAAAATCCCATATTATGTAATTTTTACTCCTCATCCCTGATAATGCATTTTTATTTCACTAACCTTTATGAGATAATAGAATAAACATTGTTAAAATTTTTAGTTAACTTTTCTTCCTTTGATTTGAAAATTTTCCCACCAGTACTATATACACAACACTAGAGTATAAGCATAATATGCTAAGTTCATCTATCTTAAATACTTGAAAATATTGGGTAAACATTTCTTGAACTCGTTCTCATTATTTAAACATTTTCCTCAACGAAAACAATATGAATTGTTTTTCCAAAATAATCCTTATAGGAAACTTTGAGTCTCACTGGGTCATTTACAAACTCAATAATATTGAGTATATTATAAGAGACTAAATTTACTTAGGTCATTTTGTATATGATGTTCTAAAAACCTTAGGTGAATCATTTTATGATTCTCATAAGAATCTATATTAATTTGTTGAACAACTTCAAACTTTAGGTTACTCAAGAAGTTGTTTCTTTAACATATAAAATATCTCTTAAGAACCTTTCTTAAGCTACTGGTCCTAGGAGTTACCTTAATTAAGATTCCTTATTTTAAGGATTAATCTCAAATTCATGTTTGATGATGATTATGTTATTCATCTATAATATAATATTTTATCATATGAGTGTCATGTATTATAAAAATTTAATAAAACAATTTATTAAATGTACTACCTCTAAAATGAAAAACCCTTTTGAATTTATCATATCCATTAGTGGGACATGATCCATATTTCACTATGAAATGATTAAACTATAGTGTTCCTATCACCACTTAGCTATCTAGGTAGGAAATAACTCCAATCATATCAGATATGACTTTTGGATAGCTGAGTGGAAAGCCCTTTGTCCAAATCCATCATATGAATATAAGCCCAACTATATTCCTCTAGTATCATATCTCATGGGATTTCCCAACTAAGTGTAACCCAAAGTTCACAATGAGATTTCATTACCTAACTCTTAGGATTAGTAATTTCTACGATGCCTTACATAAGATAATCCATGGGTACCTAGATTTAGCATAATCCTAATTGGTAGGATGATCGTGGTATTAACATGTGCTTACTTTGGAAGGAATCTAACATGTTTTATTTTGAAGGGTATTTTATCTCACCATGTTATCACATGTATTCCTTTTACATGTATTCATGCTTCTAGTGATTTATTTTAGAAACATATTCCTTCCACTGAATCAATATATTCAATCCATATTGGTGTGTAACCGTTAACAAAACTCATTTCTTATGTTACGATCCCAAATCAAAAATCAAAAATATTTATATGCATCTAAATTCATTCCATGTGTAAGGTAAATGAAAACATTTTATTTAAAGGATTATAATTATATGAAATCAATAAAACAATACCCACATAAGTAATCTTGGATCTATATATAGTCAATAATAATTTTTCTAGATAAGGCATATGCCTCTAGGACAATGATCAGTCTATCCCAAATCCGGTATACCCTAGTATACTTTACTCATGATAGAATCCAATTACACTACAATACTTCCACTAAACATGTTTAAATCAAAATAAAATACTTAATTTAAGCTCATAACTCAATACAAGACAATTTCAAGGTAGAATAAAACTAAATCTAATATCATACTTATCATGTAACTCCTTATATGCATGTATGATAATCTCTAGAGGCATTTTAACAACTTTAAACAAAATCATATACTCATTCATAATATAAAGAATTTATATCTATGAACAAAGTATGGAATACCTTTTAAATAAAGGAACAATTCAAGTATTTAAACATGAGATAAGATATTTACTAAAAATTCCTAAATAAATCGTAAGTAAACAATTGATAATTTAGGTAACCACATGTAAATTCCATAATATTGAATATAAACACTTTATATTCATTCATTAACATGAAATATTTCATATTATTTATTATATGAATTTTACTTAAATATATGATAATATATTAAATATAAATATTTATATTCAATTTCTATGATGTAAATAATTGGCATAATCAAAATACCTTACATTTAATATTATTTAAACATTGATAAAATAAATCATCAAAACTCATTTTTATGTAGTTTAAATAATTTCTCAAATATGGCCTTAATTTGAACAATTAAAATTAATCAATTATGAACAATTCATAATTATATATAAACTCGTATTTTTTTTTCTTTTTTTATAATTTATGAACATTTTATAAATCACCTTTATAATTTGTCAGTAAGAATTTTATTTATAATTATAATTCATTCCATATAATTATAAAAATATATTTTAATATTATAAATTAATATTTTGAGATATTTAAAAAATGTTTCAAATACATTTAAATAATTAATTATAATCTTTTATAATTAATTAATTTTAAAAAAAATTTATAAATAAATAATTATCTCATTTTATAAATAGTTTATAAATTATTCAATTCACTTCAAAATTTAATTTTTAATATATTTTCCCATGTTTCAAATGCAATGTAAGATTAAACCAACCACCCATATAAGATTAAATTCAACTTTCATGTAAAAACAAACTTGGTGCACTGTGGTGTGCTATTTAGGGTTCAAATGGTGACATATAGGATCAATAGAGTAGTTAGAAATCACGTGTAATATACATATGTGCAATACATGGAATTAACATAATGTTTGGGTTGGATTAACTTTATGATTTGTTATATTGAACTTGCACTATCATGGATTATGTAAGAATGACAAAGAGCCTTTATATAATTAATCTTATATAGCGTGAGTCAATGTATTATTAAATTTAATAGGATTATATTTACATGAAGCCCCACACCAGATTAAACATGATGAAAAATGATTCATGTATGATTAACCCGGTGCTCACATGTGATTAAACCCAACCCTACGTGTAACGTCTTAGCTTGGATGCCACTAAACTGATGCCCCAAGTCGGTTTTACACAAGACCTCAAGAACACCTCCTCGTATTCTTGAGGCATCCAAATTCCTGTGGGGGTATAAGGTGGATCCATAAGAAGACTATACCCCTATATCAGAGTTCACAACCAGAAGAAAATAACTAAACATTATACACATCAGAGTACACAGAAAGATTAAATAAACCAAAACAAAAACATGTTATAATAAAATGAAATGCAGTAAAGGCTCAAACAACCATGACATACATACAAAAAATATCTCCCACTAGGCCGATCACATATACAAAATAAACAACTAAAAAATAAATACATCAGGTTCTACTACCAACTCTAAGCCATATCACATACTCGTTCTCTAGTACCCTATTAACTAGCTCTAGCATGATAATCAGGCTCCACAAAAGCAGCACGATCAATCATGAAACCCTAGGCCTTCTCCATATCCATCATGCATCTATGGTCAACCTAAAATCATACATAATTTCTTCACACACACTGAGGTTTATGTACAATGGGTGAGAAATAAATCTCAGTGGACCACCACCAATAATGAACCTATAAATTTCCTCCATAAGTGCATGATCATGAAATATGCCCAGCCTAACTGAAACATAACTGTTATAAAAACAAATAAAACCATAGTATATCTTTGGGTTTGTGACTCCAATCGACCATACCTACTTCAACCAATTCTAGGGTATCTCTGAAGATGATCATGCATCCCAATTAACATACATGATCCACCTCTATGGAATCCCCAACTAAACCTCACAACTTAACTTATTATCTATTACTTAGTACCTAGACGCATCAGTATCAGGTACTCATACCATTATATAGTACCAATAGTACCTATAGCTTCAATCCAACACCTAAACCACATCACATAAACAAAATTTCCAAGAGCATAAATTTGACATATTACTATACATCAAAACAATAGTGCTTAGAGCATCAGTCCAACACCTAATGTATGGAGGAGGAATTCCATATCCATCACCATAAACTATAGATGAAAAACTCCATGTATAACACCCTAAAATATGGATATGGAACACCATGTACAACACCCTAACCCATGGATGAGGAATTCCATGTACAAACCCTAATCCATGGATGAGGAATGCCATGTCCGATACCCTAAAGAGTATATATATAAAAACGTCCACCAACCTCATTTATACCTATGGAATTCCATTTCAACCAATCTAATCAAAACGTGTGGAATTCCATGTCCACTATCTCAACTATATAAATGGAATTCCATGTCCACTATCTCAACCATATCTATGAAACACCATTTCCACTATCCTTAACTATACCAAAACTTAACCATTCTTGGGACCTCATACCAACATCCAAACCATGAAAAAAACAATCAGTTTTGATACAAATCATCCTTTCCTACATTCTCAATCATAGATATCCATAATCATACATGTGGAACATCATTTCCAACTCTATCTCAATAATCATATCCATTATTAGTTACCTAGACTCTAAAAAATGGAAACCCAACCATAACATAATATCCTCATGGGTGTAAAATAATTATAAATATTAACAAACAAGTGAAGAAATATTAAGGGATATGTAAGAACCCATGACCAATATCAACATCTCAGAACCATCAGATCATACATCAGTTTGAGTCCCAAGGGGAAACTCAAAAAATAATACTACCCAAACAAACATACCCCCTTAGGGATAGTCTATCAATTGGACACCCACTTGTCCCTCTGGTTCAATGCGTAAATAGAGGCATTCCTCTTAGGATCCTCAAAATCGATATATTAGTGGAGTAATCCCTCTCCTAATCCTTGATTATAACTAATATCACAGGGAAATGCCTATCTCTCATGGTAACACACCCTATAACCTAGTCTCTAGAATCTCAAGGCCTCGAAGGCCTAAAATTGGTTAAACCTCACAAGGGGGTTTCCTTAAGCCCAATCAATTTATAATTCACCATAGGTTGTCCCATACACCCAACCTACCCACTACCTCGAGTCGCAACTCAGTCTTACTAACTGGGGACAATCTGATTACAACACTAATGAGGACTCCAATGAACTCATGCTACATCCTCCAATATTTATCATGACCCTTTCTTGGGTCTCATCCCATGTATCACTCTCAGGAGATAGTTGAACTTAATTTCTAGAGGAAAACATATCTATCATAACTTCCTCTCCCAAAATGCCTCTTAGAAGTACTCAAAACACCCTAATGGATCCACCATTGCATTATATGTGGAAAAAATCAAAATAGACTCCTCTTGTGTCACATTAAGACTTCAGGGAACAAAATCACCCAAAAAACTCTAAAGGGAAACAATGAGGTAGAACAGGGAGTGTACCCTTAAGTCCACGGTGTGTAACCTAAAACATCATGCCTGCCCATGTGCTTCTACACAACCAGACACACATGGGGTTGGGCTGTGTACTACTATAAGACATAGGATACATGGGGTCTAGTTATGTACTATCACATGACCATATTACACCTATATGGGGGTATTTACATGTACCTGACTGCATGCCCATGTTCCATTACCCAATGTGTCCTCCAAGTACAAAACATGTAGTTACAAAATTCCATCTTCCTAGATATACAACCACATGGACATGTACCATCACATTGTCCATGTACCACTACATGGTGTGTACTACCTAATAAATGATGTATACTTCCAAAAATAACATCTTCCCCAAATGAGAAGAAAAAATGGAGAGTGTTATTAAAAATATATGTTGTGTAGTCCGGGTTTCCAAAAAGGAAGCCCCTTGTGAACCTATCAAAACACATATTTTTCTCTGATTTAGCATAGTGAAATCCCCTTGGGGTCCTTAAAAATAATAAAAGAGATATAAAACATGAAAAAAATTATTTATAGACATCAGGAAATAGAACTCAAAACTAGCCTATCTCGTGGTGTAAATGCCAAATCATTGAGTCAAAATCTGATCCCAAAATATTCTATACCTCAATTCGGTCTCGATCACTAACATGGATGAATTCCAACTATACCTACTACCCTATACTCTTAGTATGGCCATCAACCAAGGGAGGTGATCTCCCCATCCTTTCTTATGTAGAAAACCCCAAGTGGGGTGGGGTCTTTTAACTAACTAACTAATTAATTAAATACTTGTTTAATAATCATCCCAAGTCCTAGAATCTGAAGTAGGTTTATATGTCACCAAGGAAAAAACTCCTATTCTAGACTCAACCATGGGGTCATATTCTCAATCCAAAACTCCATTAAAAATATATCACCACCTGAACTCATGTAAACAACTTAATATTTATTTAAGTACTTATTAAATATTCCACCAAAACTCAAATGGTTTTGAATTACACCAAACACCTATAATAGTATAACACCCTAATCCTGAACCAATTTAGTGGCAAAAAAACTATCCAAGATTACCTTCTAGGATAAAATAACCATTTTACCCCTCTCGTGCACTCGAAAGTAAAAAAATTAAAATTTATTCAGAAATTTAAAAATATAGGGAAACACAGGTCTTTAAAACCTACAAACCATAAAACTAATCATCCTCAAGAAGCCTTAGTGGTATTCCAACCACACCTCTTGACCCATCTCAGTCATGTTTCCATGCTCATATTGTTATGTTCTACTTTAGGATGATAATTGTGTTCATTTTCATCACTAAAAAATAAGGCATACAACCCACCAATGGTCAAGACACCACTTTCCACCTTCCAAAAAACTACCAAGATGATGAATAATCACATCCATCCATCCGGAGACATCTCAATTTAAAAAAATAATCATCATCAGGTTCATGGTGCTCCCCACCATAGAAATCAACTACTATGGACAATTCTGATCGATGAAACTTCCCACAATCAGAGTCACCTATCAAAACACATATATAGTAGTCCTCTGACCCGCTCAATGTGGTTCCCACTGCATCCTTGATACTACCTGAACAAGGGTCACATCACCTCAACTGATCTAATACTCCCCACTATAGGAGTATATTTATTTTCACATCATAACCGAATACAAACTCCACATTTCATTCTTCAATAACTATCAAACTTCTGAACTGGAAATGGACGTATCACTACCACCATAGTGATAAGACAAGAATCAACTATCACCCATTTCCAACATCCAATAATGACACCCATTATATTTTACAACATCTATCCCATTACATGGACTTCACTCCCAAATGGATGATGGTGTAATCTAACCATAATGCTTCACATACACCATTCCATGCACACAACCTCCTAGGTGGCCCTTTATCAAACCAAAGAGACATCTATATGTCATGGTGTATAGCCGATAGTCTCACAACATGATTAGGAAAATGTCCATATATTGGGTAAGATCATCTTTAGACTAGAAGTAAACTAAGATGTCGTTGATGAATACTACCAAAACTCATCCATTCCTAGAATATCACAGTTCTATCCTAAGGGCCTTGTGTCACCATGCCCATAGGCCTCTCATCACACCCCCATTTTTTCTCATCCTACTCATGGATGCCTGCTCATTTCAATCCTTTTGGGCATATAATTCCATAATTCCCATTACACAAGATAAACGACATTACATGTCACAAATTATCATATCTCCATGATACTATTAAAATTTAACTATTACATGCTCTTGTGTAACCCAAACACAAAGCATGTTCTGACTCCAGTAAATCATACACTATGAAAAATCAGATCATAAGACCTCACCACATACCCTGGAGCACTACCTATGCTCCTGATCCAGCTTATAACAACTAGGAACATCCTTTCTGCACAACCATTCCCTAAACTAGGCACCTGAATGAACATACCCCTCCTAAAATAAATCACAAGGCTAAAGCACTAGAACAAAAGTGACCCTTCTCCAAAATAATATAAATCCAATGTTCCCAAACCTCACAGTAGGGTGAACCCTTCATGGACCATTTTCATAAGGTCCCAAAAAGTCTACTTATGCCTCATACACCTAAAGGCACAAAAAACTTGGTCGACCTCTCTCACTGGTCACCCTCAAAAACCAAAAGTCACCAACTCCATAAAATGGAGTCACGTCAGAGAAGGTCACTGGGCTCTCCCACCTAGGTCTAGGGAAAATCATAGAAGGAAAAAAATAATGATACATCCAACACAGTCTCATACCAACATTTCCTAACATCAATAGGTAAAAAAACCCATCTCTAGGGTCTCACTTACAAAGTATTTCATCTACCAAACCAACCAACCACAACTAGGGTACCTATCCTCTCCGTGAATATTCACATCATACCTCTCCCTGGATAACCAGGACATGCAACCAATATTGAATAAAAACTACCCAAAAGGGTCCAATGGTAATATAATTATACCATACTGACCCACCTGGATCACTGCACCAACTTTGTATGAGGACCAAAACAACATTCTCATCATCAATCATTTCACCATAGATCAATATAAGCTTCCATCATAAAAATATCCTTATATCATTCAACCCAACTAAGTATAATTTCACCAACTAATTATATGGGAAAACACCATATGAGAATTTGTTGACACTTTAAACCAATTATCCTCTACCATCAGTAAAGTCACACACTATCAAGCCTATAACATGTGGATCTTATGTGCCTACCATGATGCATGAGATTCCTCTTTCCTCCACAATCCAATATTTAAAACCAAATCATAGGCCTCTTGATAATGGGAAAAGTGATAAAAATCCATCATAAACCAAAACTTCCAAACCAAATGTGTGTCACCCAATGTGAAAATAATATACAACCATAACATGATAATAAAAATTGTAATCCCATCCCTGTAAACCTGGAATTATCATCGAAACAGTGTTCACAATGCACTAGTCCAACATATATCATAGGCTCCAAAAATTTCTTATATCTCTATTCTACCAAATATCAAGGTGTAAAATAGAAAATTAATTTCTCCAATTCCAATTTGTAATGTCTCGACCAATATTCCACTACACCGGTGGCCTGAGTTGGTTCTCTACAAGACCTAAAGCATGCCTAATTTTACCCCAAATGTTTTCAAATAGTAGTGGGGGTATAAGGTGGAACTGTGAGGAGAATATACCCCCATATCAGATTTCAAAACCAAAAGTAAATAACAAAAATAATACACATCATAGTATGAATAAAGAATAAAAAAATAAAAATATGATGTAATAAAATGAAATACAACAATTTCCTGAACAACCATGTCATACGCATGACATAGATCACCCACTGGTCCGATCACATATAAAAAATAAACAACTAAAAAATAAGTACATAAGTATATACTTCCAACTCTGAGATATATCACATACTCAGTCTCTAGTACCCCATTGAGTAACTCTAGCCCGATCATTAGGCTCCACACAAGAAACCTGCTCAGTCATTCAATCCCAGGCCTTCTCCCTATTCATTGTGCTTCCATGATCAACTTAAAAACATATATAAGGTATGAAAACACACTAAGGTTCACTTATAGAAGGTGAGAAATAAATATATGTAGGCCACCTCCAATGGTGAACCTATAACCATATGCCATATGTGTATGCTCATGCAATATGCTTACCCTAAAAAAAATTAACTGAAAAAAATAAAATGATCATAAATAATTGGGTCTATGACTCTAATTAACCATACATGCTTTATTCAATGTTAGGTTATCTCTTAGAATATATAAATGATAATGCATACCAGGTAACATGTGGGATCCACCACTATGGAAGCCAAAACCAAACATCATGACTTCACTAATTATCAACTACTTAGAACCTAGATGACTCAGTCTTAGGCACTCATACCATTCTAGTACCACTAGTAACTAGAGTTCCAGTCTGACATCAAACCCACATCTCATAACAAAAATTTCCCAAAGAATCCGTCCGACATCTAACTGTATGTCAAAATAATAGTTCTTGGAGCATTAGTCCAATACCAAAAGTATGGATGAGGAATTCCATGTCCATCACCCTAAACCATAGATAAGGAATTCCATGTCTAACACCCTAAACCATGGATGAGGAATGCCATCTCCAAACCCTAAACTAGGGATGAGGAATTCCATATCCAACACCCTAAACCATATGTATAAAAAATGTCCACCAACCTCATTTATACCTATGGAATACCATGTCCACCAATCTCATCAAAACCTATAGAATAAAATGTAGACTATATCAACCTTATATATGGAATTCCATGTCAACTATCTCAATCATATCTATAGAATTCCATGTCCACTATCCTTAACTATACTAAAACTCAATAATTCCTAGAATCTCGACCCAACACCCAAACCATGAAAAAAGCTATCAGTATTGATAAAATGAATCCCATCCAACATTCTCAATCATTGATATCCAGAATCATACATGTGGAATTATATGTATAACTCTCTCTCAACAATGACAGCCCTTATTAGTAAACCTAACTACAAAACATGACAAACAAACCATAGAAAAATAGACCTACAAACAAAAATAATGTCTCAAAATTAACAAACAAGTGAAGAAATATTATGGTATGGATGAGTGACCATGCCCATCATCAAGATCTCAAACCCATCAGATCATACATCGGTTTGGGTCCCAAGGGGACACCCACAACCTACTACTTTCCAAACACATGTACCCCCTATGGGTTAGTCTATTAATCGGAAACCCACTTGGCCCTCTAGGTCAATACATAAATAGAGGCATACCTCTTGGGATCCTTAAAAATGATACACAAGCAGAGACATCCCTCTCCCAATACCTGATCAAAACTAATATCTTTGGGAAACACCTGTATCTATAGGTAACACATACTACAACACATTATTAGTAATATCACAAACTCACAGGCCTAAAAGATGGTATATCTCATAAGGGGTATGATCTATAGCCCTAATATATTTCAATTCACCCTAGGTTGGCCTGTACACCCAACCTATCCACCACCTAGAGTCGTAACTCAGTCCCGCTAACTAGGGAAAATACTAGTTCAAAACCAGTTGAGGTCTCTGATTAGGTCATGCTACATTCTCTAATCATTATCATGATCCACACTCAGGTCTCCTACCATATATCACTCTCATAAGATAGATAAACCCACTTTCTAGAGGAAACAACATCTTTCATAAATTTATTGCCTCAAACTACCTCTTAGAAGTCCTAAAAATTCCTAAGGGACTCACCATCACATTCTATATGAAAAAACACTCAAAATGAACTCTTATTATGTCCCATTATGACTACAGGGAAAAAATAATCCAAAACCCTCCAAAGGGTAACAAATACGAAGTACACAATGTGTACTCTGAAACATCCTACATAACCATGTGCTTCTACACAGCCTGTCACACATGGGGTATGACCGTTTACAACTACACGGCCAGGGAATACATGTGGTTTGACCATGTACTATCACATGGAAATATTCACCCTACATTGTGTGTCTTACCATATACTCTTCTACATGACATTTTTCCACTGCCTGGCTTGCCCTCCAAGTACACACTATATAGATCTAAAAGTCCATCTGCCCAGCTACACGACCACCTAGACATGTACCATCATATAGCCATGTGGCACTATACAGTGTGTAATCCCAGAACATGACATGTACTAAAAAAAATTCCTTATTCCTTTAATGAGAAGAAAATATGGCATGTTTTCTTAAAACCATACACCATGTAGTCAGGGTTTTTGAACTAGAAGCACATGAGAACCTCCTGAAACCTCCATTTTCTCTGATTAATAATAGATAGACCCCCATAGGGTATTTATTAGTCATAAAAGGGATCTAAAACATGATAAAAACTTATCTATAAGTATGGGGAAATAAAACTCAAAACCATCCTAGCTCATGGTGTAGACATTGAACCATTAGGTCCAAATACGCTCCCAGAAGCTATTTCACCATGATCAAATATCGATCACCACCATGGAGGAAGTATGAAAGCACC
Source organism: Viscum album (assembly GCA_963277665.1). Classification (NCBI taxonomy): domain Eukaryota; kingdom Viridiplantae; phylum Streptophyta; class Magnoliopsida; order Santalales; family Viscaceae; genus Viscum; species Viscum album. The sequence goes on from OY728151.1 coordinate 1,283,013,382, forward strand.
TCCTCACCCTTCAACTCTTGGACCATAAATCACATGAGGAAGGTTATATACCCCATCCTGTTGTGATTAGAAATCTTCAAGGGGGGGTCATATTTTATTTAATTATTTAATTAAATACTTGTTTAATACTCATGCTGATTCCCAGAACCCAAAGCATGTTTATAACTCTCCTAGGAAAAAAACCACCATTTTAAGGATTATAAATTTAAATCCGATCCTACTTTCAAAATATATCTCCATAAAAAATCACACGAATAACTTAATACTCAATTAAGTAAATATTAAATATTCCTCCAAAACTTGAATAGTACAGAATTTAACCAAAATCCTATTATAGGATAAATTAACTTATCTGGGACTAATAGAGTGGTTATAAAAACTATCTGTGATCATCTTATAGGGTAAAATGACCATTTTAACTCTCCAAAGAACCTAAAAGTAAGAATTCAATTTTATACTCAAAATTGGAAATCCGGGGAAACACGAGTCTTTATAGAGTACAGGATTAACCCATGTAGGTTTACGATTTTATTGGAATAACATTAAATCCTCAGTGCCGCATAAGGCAGGTTTAGAACCCATGTAAGATTAACTTCACATTGGTATACCTTTCATGACATTAAAAGGGAACTATGTAGGGTGATCTTGGGGGGCATGCGTAAGGTGAACTTCTCCAGTGTGTTACAATATTATCTATATTGTAATAATGTTGTGATACTCTATTTTTATTGTAGGCATTAAACAATTCATTTGAAAGACAATTTCAAGAATCAAATGGCATTGTGAAGCTATGATTCCACTAATCGGTTTAAAATAATTTAAAAACATTTGTTAAACACTATTAAAGCAATATAGAAACCCATAAAATATAATCGACCATGTGAGTAACCAAAAAATCAAGTAACTACATAAAATGAAGAAACTACATGTAACTTACACCATAGAGTAACATCAACCATCTTCATCATCAGTGGTTGATGACAATCACAAGAGGAAACATAAATATGTCATTTATTCATGGTTTATCTACATGCTAAGTGAATAACCCATTGCATGGTTGGGGTCCTCCTTCATACTCATGACATGCTAGTGCCCCACAAAGTAAAGATATGAGGATTGAGAGAGATTTCGTGTAGGAAGAGTATCAACTTGGAATTCACTCAAACACCCTTCCTTAATGATATTAACTTTCATATATAGGCAATGAGATATTTATAAGCCTTGAATAGACATTACTCATATATTATGTAACATTCGAGTAAATCCTCCCATTATGAACACTTTATAACCTACAACTAAACTAACTCCCATTCATTTCATCACATAAAACTTTTAATAATGATTGATTACATTGAGGATTTTATCGAACTTTATCATATAACATATAACTTCCCATGTAAAATCTCTCTATGAATGATAAACGACTGTGAAATATCAAAAATAATGATATTACTCAAACATACCATTCAATTAGATAATTTAGTGACAAGTTATCTTTTAACATGCCTCAGGATATACCCACATCATCTTATATGATATAACCAATAAATATCACAGGAATGTAGGCCTTAGGGTATATATCTTTCAAAATCATATATAACCCCATCCTTGTAGAACTCCCATGGTGGATCATGGAGAAGATAGAAGAAGAGGAGGGTTGAAAGGAGAAAGGGAAAAATTCTACCCTTTTATGTCATTATAATAGAATCAAGCTCCCGAGGTGTATTTTTTTTCATCCCAGTGAACTAAAATCTATCTCATAAAATGGTGTCACAAATTTTATTATTTGGGAGGAATTTTTTTCCACCATATAAAATAATGTTTATGGGATGAATTATATTTCTATCATATTCATCTATAGTGTTAAAAAATATATTATGCAGGATGGATTAATACATTAAAAATATGTTATAGAAAAATAAAATTATATTTTATAGAAATATATTTTCCATCCCATTTATCTGGGATGGATTAATCCATCCTAAATATATTTTTCATCTTAATAATATGCCCCATATAGTTTTTTATGTACAATAGACTAATCCATCCAAAATATAAAATTTTTATATAATATGAATAATTTTATAACATTTTTATAAAAAATATATGGGATAGGTTAATTTGCCCCATTTTTTAAATATGATAAAAAAATTTCTTACTCAACTCTATACATGAACCGCTCTCCCCCACACCCAACCTACCTGGACCAACACCAACCCCTTGACATACCCGATCCAGTCCCTTGGTGTACCAAACCTATCACTTGACCATCCTAACCCAGTAGAAGACCTAACCCACCGTTGCATCCCACCATCAATACCCAACCCACCACTTGCATTTGACCAGCTAACATGTAAATTAATCAAAATGATCTAATACATGAGTTTGTTGCCCATTCTAAGCCCCTCAAAACTTTTTTAAAGAAAAACTAGAGTATAATGAAAACATGTGGTGTGATATTCTTACACAATACGATAATTGAGATGGATTACAAATGTGAGAGGTATCAAAAAGACATCAACAAATAAATTAATAATAAATATTCACCTAGTAGAATTTGAACTATGACTTCTTAGAACCATAATGAAAGATTTTTCAACTCACTTGCACTAAACATGTGTTAATATGACATATATAAGTATTTATATATATATATATATATATAATTTCATATGTAATAAACTTATTAATTTAAATATATGTATTTATGAATATGTATATTTATTTATATACTTATTAATATTATTTATTTATAACTAAAGATAAATATAATTATTTATTTACATTATATATATACACATAATTATAATTACAAGGTTATAAAAACAAATAAAAAGATACATAAATATATGTTAATTTAATTTTAAATATAACTATATATATAAAAAATTTCACACACACACACAAATATAAACACACACATTTTAAATACAATATGTATATATAAATAATTTTAAATAAATATAAATGTGTATATTTATAAATAATTTCAAATAAATATATTCATGAATATATAGCTATAAAAATAAATAAAATTTAAAATTTAAAAGATGTGTGTATATATAAATATTCTTTATTTTCATTATAAATATATACATACATTTTATAAAAATACAATTATAATGATTAATTAATTTATTTTAATATATGTATGTATAAATATATATATTTGTTTATATACTTATTCATATTATTTATTTAAATCTAAATATGATTATAATTATTTATTTCCACTATATATATACCTAATTATAATTGTAAAATTATATAAATAAATAAATCCATAAATATATATCAATTTAATTTTAAATAAATACACAATTTACAAATCAGCACACACTAATTTATAAATAGTTTATTTATTTAAAATTAAATTGATATATATTTATTCTTTATTTATTTATTTATAAATTTGTGTTTATATTTTAATTTAAAGTAGTTGAGAGTTTACCTAAGTGGTAAAGTCACTCTCTAATTTTGCATCAGAACATGGTTCGAATTCTAGAAGCCTCCCCATAGGGGGTTTATATTGGCCATTTAAGATATTAACAAAAGGACCCCTGAACTGTGGGCATGGGAAAGGTTGCTGCAAAAAAATAGACAACTGATATCAGGGTGTTATATTGAAACCAAACAGATGATGCAGTGCAACATGTATGTAGTGAAGTGTGGCAACATAGAGACATCACTGGCTGGGTGACTCAAAAGGGCGATGAGTGTGTTGACGCCTGTCACTTAGCCCTCTACCCAATCAAATTTTTTATGTGAGATGGAGGGGTTCCCTACCACATAACAATCCACATAGTGAGACCAATTAGATAGCACAACATGATTTGGAAGCTGGTGTAGAGGGGCGCCATTAAAGCATCGCCAATTTGGCGACATGAAAGAGATATGAGTGTGTTGTTACCTACTAACCCTCTTCCCATAAGGATTTTCAATGTGGGATGGAGGGGTTCCTTGACATGGAACGATAAAAGGCCGTTTGATATAATTTTTAATGGGATAAGGGCGATGTGGAACTTAGATTGGTGATACAATGCGATGATTTAGGATGGGGGGATAGAAATGGTGACACAACATGATGCTAATTGATAAATTAGGGCTTAAGGTCATAAAGTTCAAGTTTTTTCTAAATACACTATGCTGGGCCATATAGACATCATGAATTGGGTCGTTGGACCACTCTGTATAATAAAATAGGTCCAATTGTGCTTTTCATTTATTGTGGAGAGGGATGAGGCTTGACCCACTAGGGTTCCTAAGTGCATATGTATTTTCAGTTTGCAATCCTCACGACCTAATATAGATATTTTAATTTATATATTCACGCATACACACCCACACATGTAAAAGATATAAATATAGTAAATTATATTTATAAATAATTTTAAATAAATATATTTAGGAATATATACTTATAAAAATAAAAAATAACTAATTATAATTTTAAATTTAAAATGTTTGTGTATACTTACAATTGTTATTTATTTATATATAAATATCGTCATCATTATTTATTTTCATTATAAATATATATATTTATAATTATATATCTATGTGAATAAATCAATATATATATATATATTAATTTAATTTTAAATAAATACACTATATATTTATTTACATATATACATATTTATATTTATATTTAAATATTTATGTACACACGTACATTTAATATATTAATAAAAATATATATTTTATAAATTAATAAATAATATTTATATGTGAATATACATACATATATATGTTAATATATATACATATTTATATTTTAATTTAAATATTCACACACACACACACACATTTAATATATAAATATAGATATATATTTAATAAGTTAACAAATAATGTGTTTGTGTTTATATTTATATTTAATTATATATATATATGTTTATATACATATAATTTTTTATATTTTAATTTAAATATTCATATATATATGCACATATATATAGACACCCACACATTTAGTATATATAAATATAAATCTGTATTTTTTAAAATAATTATATATATATATATATCCCGGATATATTTATCCATCATGGATAAGTTTGTGTGCACTACCTTATTTAGGATGGATTTCAAATCCATCCCAAATAAACCTAATAATCCCATGATATCTAGAACAAATTTCAAATTTATCACAGATAAGGTAGCCCACCCATGATTATGCAAGAGGGACTTGAAATCTGTCCTAAAATAATCACATACATAAAAATAAATAAATAAATAAATAAATATATATATATATATATATATATAATCACATACATACATATATACATACATATGTATGTATGTATGTATGTATTCATGCATGCATGCATGTATGTATTAATAAATTTATTATAAATATTTAATTATAATATATATTTTTACATAACATAATGAATATAAATATTATAAATAATTAAATAAATAAGTATATATATATATTTATAAACACATACGTTTAACTTAAAAAAATAAAATATATATTTTTTAAATACTTTTAAATAAATATATTTATGGATATATATATATATTATTTCATTCCAACACACACAATTTTTCTCAAAATATAATTATAATGTAGCAAAATAATTATAACTATAATTAATATACATATTTATTAATAACCATTTTTGAAATAAATAAATAAATAAATATTTTATTATAAGTACATATATTTATATTTATATGTTTATAAAATATATATTTAAAAGTGAATAAATCAAATGTATATAATTATATGTGAATTTGTATTTATATTTATATTTAAAAATAATCATATATTTATTTATATATTGATAATTATAAAGACTCGTGTCTTTATGTGTTGTTAATTTTAGAGGGAATTTGAATTTTTAACCTAGAGTAGGGTTTGTATTGAGAATCAATATTTTGGATTGGAATTTTAAGATTTGAATCATCTCAATAGATGTTTCAAGTTCTCATGTGAGGGTCAATAATTATGGTTAAAGTTAAGAAATCTTGGAAGGATTTAACCTCTATGCACGACCACTACGTGATTAGGGAAAACCATGCAGGTGACCATGAGAAACTGTGTGAGGTTGGTTTGTACTTGGGATTGAGTTGCATGGTTCTCTATAAGTGTGCATGACAAAACATGCACCATCATTAAATGTTTCAGAGGGTTCCACATGGTTGGGGCATAGTTTGGTAAACCATGCTGTAATGGATCTAGTTTTTGTGATTATACCCTTTTAATATTTCATATAATATTTTCAGAGTTGGTTGTGGAGTTGGTGCAGAATATCGAGCAACATATAGAACATAAGTTGATATATTAAAAACAATAAATATATTAACTCACATAAATTTATAATTTAATAAATATCAGTTTATCTCCTAAATAGAGTTTTAGATGGGGAAACCGAGACCACTGTTGGATTCGAAACATGGGTTTTACACTAGGAATGACATAAAATATATCCACATTAGGTTTTGGGATAATGTTCATACATTGGTGGATATGTTAAATAAAATTAAATAAATAAATTTATTTGATTTATTAAATATTCAACCTAGTCGCATTAGGTTTTGGGATTATGTACACCCACTAGTAGATATGTTAAACAAATAAATTTATTTGAATTATTAAATAATCGACCAAGCCTAATCAGTATATAATAATCCTTATAACCATTCTCTATGGTTAGCTAAAAACCCTGAGAAATAGTAGAGAGGGAGAGACTCCACGGGGAGAGACTATGCTAATGAATTAGGGAGGTTTTTGGATTGACAATCTATTCGAATGAGATTATTCTTTGACATCAACACAAACTCATCCTTCAACATCGATCAGTCCAATCTTGAGGTATGGATTTGTTATTGTTGATAATTTACTTCAATATTCATGATTTTTATATGAATATATATTAACCCCTTCCCTATTTAATCCATGTTTAGATAATTTTATGGATGTTAAATTATAATTTTTCTTAGAATTTGGAATTATGAATTTTTTAATCTTGATTTATGCAATTTTATATTCGTGCCTTCAAAATCCCATAAATAAAAAATGGATAAGAATAATACGGACATAATTGGTTTCTAACATTTTTGTTTTATGGATTTCTCCCTCTGTTCTATGTGCATTCTTCACCAGTATTCATTTTGACCAGTGATTCAAAAATTCCTACAGACCCAATTCCTTGCATGATCTGTCATTGGTTCCACCGATCATTGTTTCTGGTATAGTATCATGGATTTGATCATGAAATAGTATTGATGATGATGACGGAATTATGAATAAGTATTTGGTGATGATGATTTCATGAGGCATGGTGTGTATGAAATTTGAGAGGCATAGAGGATGTGATTATTTGATGACAAATTGTTGGAATTTGGCTATTAATGGAGATATATCCTAGTCAATGAGGGTTGTAGGTATTTCAGGGGAATATAAAAATGAGATTCATGGAGGTGGAGAATAATCTTTAGACGAGTCATTTGTGAAAAGTTTCTAGAATATTCATGACTACACAATGTGCAGTTTAGAATAACACATGTTGTGCGTCTCATCCCTGAGGCAGCTAGAGTTTCCAAGGAAGATAAATATCACATGGCCATGTGACTAAGTCAAACGCCCTATAACCCCTATATGAATAGCTTCAGGTATTATGAGAGTACATTAATAGGTTACCATGTGGCCCGATACATTATATTTACTGGAACCCACTATGTGCACCCTTTAAAGTACACAACCAGGACAAGTGAGGTACATTTCGAGTATATTAATTTTTTTGGAAATATGTAGCACATGAGAGACCTATGGTGTGATAATGTGCATGGATTATATTGTAGTGTGTCGTCTAAGTGAATGAGAGAGACTTTGGAAAGGAAGACCAAGGGAGATTCTATAATATTTTCCAAGGGACCAAGAGAGCCTTTGGGAGGAAAAATGAGTGAACTTTCAAAATTTTGATCAAGGGACATAGAGAGCACTTGGATGTTTGGTCCTGATAAAGACTTAGAGAGATTCTAAATTTTTGTATGTGGTTGTATTACTAGAAAATTTTGTATTAGTATATGTCTCACTATACCCTTGTAGTTAGATCCAATTTACATATTTCTTTTTCCCAATTGATTTATATGATTTCATGCATTTTTATTGCCTTATGCGATTAAGATATCATGTGTTATACCTATTTCCAATTATTTGGTTATATGATAGTGTTTATTATTAGGATCACTTAAATTCCACATGTGGGTGCATTGAGTATGTCCTGATGAGTGGATTATTATTTTATTCAAGACTTGTTATTTTCATGTTTTTAGAACATGTATTTTTGTGATAAAAAACACAAGGATTTAAAAAAGTGAAAATGTTTTCAGGTTAGCAGTTTCAAAAAGTGAACTTGAATTTGAAAATGTGTTTCAAAATGGATTTATTAGTTTTATGGTTTTAATAAATATAGAGATTCATGGTGGTATCCTATAGGTATTTGTGACTCACAACCTATATATATGACTTTTGGAGTATATAGAATTGTTTTTGTAGGAAATAGGTAAGGGAAAGGGAACCATTCATATCAACAACTCTTCTTGATTACGACTGTTTGAGGTGGTTATATAGAGGAGACATGGTCTCATGAGGTTTAACTCATGAGGAATTTTTTGAGATTTTGTATCATTGGACTGTAATGTATTACCTGTATAGGTCTTGATCCCTATTTTTGAGTTTTGATATTTTAACTAAGGATATTATGTTTATTCTTGTGTATGAAATTTTGTATATAATGATGAGATTATGTTTATGATATCATGTTGTAGTCATTGGTTCACATAATCTAGTAGTATATTGGTATCTTTTTATATCTATTTATTCAATTGGTGTGTCCGTACAATTAATGGATGGGTGATGATATGTTTTCATAGGTGAAACCAATCCCAAATAGTTTATTATGATGCCTTGGTGCAAGTTTCTAGCCCATGGTGACCGAGAACACACTTCGATCCTTGTGTCCTTCCAGCTCAGGTGATGGGTTTGTTCAACCCGAGATAGTTCTCTATAGATTATAAGTGAGTATATGATGAGCATATGGGTATAATCAATATACCTAAGAAACTTATAACCAACAAATAATAATTCATAAATCATGGAATAATTCTTGTAATAACATAATTTCTTAATCAAAGGCTATGAAAAAAATGTGTCAATAAACATGAGCCATGAGAGAATAACATAGGCATAAGTATAAGCACAAAAGTATAGAATAACATGGAAAATAACTTGGAAATTTTTCCAACCATAAGATTATGAAAAAATTTTCAAGAGAAATCATTATTCCCATGCCTATTTGAACAAACACATTATGTCCATGCCTAAAAATTTTAGTAAAACTATCATTACCACGCCTATGTGAACAAACTAATTATGTCTATTCCTAACCATCTCATTATATATAAACTTAAACCAATTTATTGGGGGGGGGGGTGATATTATAATACACATGTCATCATGTGTATATATGTTTACCAAAAAAATAAATCATAATAATATCTTAATGATACCATGGAAAAATAATGAGTTTCTTAAACTTATCACATAACATGAACTTAATAAATCATAGGATATAAAAAATCACACTTTCCAAAAGGAGTTAAATCTTTGATAGAAAATAAAATTTGATACAACATCTAGTGAAATAAGGTGGATTAAAATATTTTAATAATATCATTCAATCAAGAATAATATGTATCAATGTAAAATTACATAGATGAAAAACACTTTTTTGGAGATTCAGAAAAACCAATTTGAAAATAATAAATGTCATTATTATTTTGAAATAATTTTAAATGAAATATTTTTAAAACTAGGAGAAAAATAATTTATTTTAGAAACCATGGAATCACTAAGATAATTCTTTATATAAAATGACACAGTTGGTGAAATGATTTTTTGACATGGAAGAAAACTTAAAAAGAGATTTTATAAAACATTTTAAATATTAACATTAAAAGAAGAACTTACAGGTGAATTTAAAAAGTTATTTTCTAAAATTAAATTAAAAATTTGAAAACATTTACCTTTGAAAAATAAAATATAATAATATAACCTTAAAAATAGATAAATGTTATAAAAAAAGTGTGTATTAGAAGAAAAAAAATTTGATTTTGAAAGGATTAAAAAATTTTATTTTAAAATATTTTGTAATAACTTTGTTTGGAAACCCACATAATAAAAAGAGTATTGAATTTTAATTTTTAATAGGGGTAAGAAGAATTATTATTATCATAGAAAATAATCCATATCATATTTCAAAAAATAGAGGAGAAAATTTATGTGAAGAAAAATATGGGCATGGAAGAAAAGATTCATTGGTATGAATGTGGGTTATTCTTACCAATTTTACACATTTACTTTGGATTTTTATAAAAAAATAATTTTTTATTGATGATGAAAAGTAATTTCCCCAGAGAAAAAATGAAATATCATATAAAATAGGGTAATTTTAGGATAAATTAAATATTGAAAGTCATATTTAAGTATGAAAGACTATGAATTAAGGAATCATAAATAGAGTTGATGAAACTATTAAGGAATTGGTAATGTAAGAATCAAAGGTGCTTGAGAGGAAGATCATGAAATGGACATTAAAATATCATGATATGAATTATATTTTACTATTTTAAATAAATTTTTCCATGATTAAATCATATAAAATAAATTATGGTGCATGATATCAAACATGACCCATAGAGTTGAAAATGAGACAAAGAAACACATACCCTATTTTGATACTAAGTCAAATGTACTCTAAGATCCTATAGAGAAAACATAAATATATTAATAACCTATTTAATAAATTTTTTCATATTAATAAACTTTTATAAAATTAATTTATGACCATTCTATAAATTTATATTAGTTAGTTCTTATATATTTTTGATGTCGGGTGTGGGTAATCTTGATCATTTTGAACTAGTTTTATAATAGTAGAGTTTTTATTAATTATTCTCCTAAAGTTCATAATTAAAATTTAAATATGTCACTATAATTTATTAATTATAATTTTTTATAATGTTTAATTTTCCTTTCATTAGTTCTCTAGTCTTTATCCTAGAAGATGAAATCGACAACAATCATTTTTCGGTGATTTCCATCCTATGAATGGTGGTTTCTTAATTAATGAGTTAAATATTGATGTATAATTTCCCAAATAAACATTATTTAAATATTTATATCTTATTATATCAGTAATTATGTTTTCCTTATCATCCATAGTATAATTTCTCAGCATTCTTCAATTAGGTGGTTAAACCGACCCAAATATGAACATACAAGGATTAATGGATGTTTATGAGGTGATTTGGTTGCAATATCATTAAAAAATAAAATAATGATTTAATTTAGTGTTTATTAGTGTGATAAATAATAAGTATAATTAATTATAATAAAAATATATGGATATAAAAATATTACAAGATTTGAATTAAAGAGTTTCCACTTAATACCCTTGTTTTAAATGTTTGAATTAATGATAATAATTTATTGGTCATATCATTAATTGGTTTTAAAATTTGTAATAAAATAAAATTGATGATATTATAAAGATCATATTTATAATTTCGAACCATTATCATGACTATCCATTTAAGGTCGATATGAAATGAAAAACAGAAATCGATTGTTCCATAGAGGGGGTAGTCCACATGTATGCATGAATGATGATTTCATTTTCCATAGAATGAGAAAAGGAGTAATATGGTTTATTATTGTCACGACCCGTCCTCGAGACCCGTTCCATGACCACCCCAAGCTCGCCTCCTATAGGCCAGGGGCTGGCGACTAGCACCAAGGCATAAATCCTGACAAAAAGGGGAAGGCATTGCCTTTATAAAGTAAACAAACACCATAGAGTGAGCCAACATAAGTAAACACTAAGTTAAACTGGGTACAATAGTAGTGCGGAAAAGTAAGTGGGCCAGAATACAAACCCAAACTGAAAGTAAAGAAGCAACGTCGAGCCGTCCACTGGAAGTCCCACCTGAAGGGTGGGTAGAGATAGCCTCCTCAGCTCCTCAGGTCCAGCCGTCCGCTCCGTGTACGTCCTGCCCAGTGGTCCACCTCTAGGTACCGACTTGCTCCACAAGCCTCAACCATGATCTGAACTGTCCGTTGTCTATATCCAACACAACATAGTGCGGGCATAGCCCATTCCGGGGTGAGTATACGCTACTCAGTAGGGACCTCGAGACCCCCGAAGGTCTCCCAGAATCCACAAAGGATAGTCCACAAAGGAGAGATACAATCACAAAGTAACATCCAACACTACTTAGGTATATGCCCATACATATACCTAAGTCATCAATTCCAGTTCGACACCAACATCTGAGCCCAAGTTCAATCACGTCCACACAGGATAGTACAACCCAATCCACACAGAAAAGCACAACCCAATCCACACAGGAAAGCAAGTCAATCATATCGAAGATAAAGATTGAAAGTCAAGGCTCAGCTCACACAGGCATACTTCTTCGTAAGGTGATAGTGATTATTAGATGTAGCAACTGATTCATCTAAGCTGGGACCCACGTAGGATACTAGACCAGCTAAGCTGTCGGACCCACGTAGGTTACTACAACAGAGGTCAATATCGTCGGACCCACGTAGGAGTCAAGTACTGTAGTCGTCACCGCCGAACCCACGAAGGATTTCAGTACAGTTGTCGTTGTCGTCGAACCGAACGATGATTCCAGTACGAAAGTCTTCACTGTCTAACCCATAGAGGATTCTAGTACGGTCGTCGTCACTGCCGAACCCACGGAGGATTTCAGTGTCGTCGTCATCGTCGAACCCACGAAGGATTCCAGTACGAAAGTCTTCACTGTCGAACCCACAGAGGATTCTAGTACGGTTGTCGTCACTGCCGAACCCATGGAGGATTTCAGTGCAGTCGTCATCGTCGAACCCACGGAGTATTCCAGTACGAAAGACTTCACCGTCGAACCCACAGAGGATTTCAGTATGGTTGTCATCACTGCTGAACCCACGGAGGATTTTAGTGCAGTCGTCGTCGTCAAACCCACAGAGGATTCCAGTACGAAACTCTTCAACGTCGAAACCACAGAGGATTACAGTACGAAAGTATTCACCATCGAACCCACAGAGGATTCCAGTATGGTTGTCGTCATCGTCGAACCCATATAGGATTCCAGTACGAAAGTCTTCACCGTCGAACCCACTGAGGATTCCAGTACGGTTGTCATCATCACCGTCGCAGTCACAACCAGCTCTAGGGTTCCTGCACACAGCATGATCGATTCCGGGAGGGTCTTCTCCACGAGCCAAGGGGGGTCGATACATCAACTGACACGTAGTCTGGAGTTGATGTATCTCAAATTTCCTTCTCAATAAAAGGAACTCAACCTGACAGACGACGCGTCAATCAGACGCCCGGTCTGAGAGTTATTGGCCTTTTCGTTCCAGGGGCCCAGTTGATTTTTAAGTCAAAACCAAACCGACCGCACTCCAACTGCATCTAAACCTCGAATGTATTAATCCAAAAGGTCTGTCTCACTAAGAGGAATCCAACGAAGTCAACAGCATGTCAATCAGACGTCCGGAGCTCAAGTTAAAAGTGTTTCCGCTCCGAGGGCCCGGTTGGTTTCGTGTTCGAACCAACCCGGCCGTACCCAAAGTTCTCCAAAACCTTGAGTGTAATATACCGAAATGACTCCCTCAATCCAAGGATCACATTGAAACTAACGGTGGGTCAATCGGAGGTCTGTAGCCCAAGATACAGGCGTTTGAATGGAACTGTCCGTAAATAGGGGGTTTTGGGCCCGGACCGACCCGGCCCAAGACCCCCTGGGTCAGCCCGAACCAGGTGGACCTGAACTGGGTCCGGTTCCGGCACATTAGGGCGCGTCCCGGCCCGGACTGGGTGGCCGGTTGGCCTGGCGCGGGCGTGGCTCGCATGGCCAGATCGGCGCTGGCCGAGCCGTTGAGGAGGGGGGGGGGCTACCCCCCTTGATTGAAACCGCGACCCCATGTGGGGCCCGCTCCTTTGCCAGCTGGGGGTTACGACCCCTGGGCTTCTCGGAAACCGGCCGGTTTGACCGGCCAGTGAGTCACCGCGGGACCAGCCGGTCCCGCCCCCTGTGCACCGGCGGCCGGCGGCTCCAGCCGCCCTCTCCTGCTCCGCCGGGGCCACAGGCCACGGCCTTGGTCCGACCGGCACGGCGCGACGGCGCCGCGCCCCTCCGCCGCGGCCCCGCTCTGTCCGCGGCCTCTTCATGGTTCTCCGGCGTGGCGTGACGATGCCGCGCCCCTTCGCCGCGGCCCAACTCCAGCCGCGGCTTCGTTCGTCCACAACGGCGTGGCGCGACAGCGCCACGCTTCTTCTCCCTCTCCTCTTGCTTTTGTGCGGTACCGTTGCACCGTGCTACCTTGTTCGTGCCGCTACAAGTACAACATCAAAAAGAGGAGGTGGGTCGGTCGTGTTCGTGCAGTCCAAACTCCTCCTGTTATAATGATAACAGGAGGCTCAAGGAAAGGACAATGGATGACAAAGAATAATTCATGAGTAAAAATAACCCCTACTTCAATGAAGTCGTCGAACGAGGTTCGTCGCGGAAAAAAAGACGTCGCGGAAGACGACGTCATGGAAGGAGGCTCCGTAAGCATCGTCGACGTCGCGGTACATGGCATCGTGGAGAAGAGGATCGTCGACATCGCGGTACATGGCATCGCGTCATTGATCTCCGAGGAATTAGCGTTCTTCGTCGTCCTTCGTCGGAGGTCGGCGTTCTTCATCGGTGTCGGTGCATTCTTCGCGTTCTTTAAGGATGAAGATGACGTTCTTCGTGGAAATCTCCCTCTCAACACAACGAAGAAACCCCTAATGAAATAAGACTTTGTCTTATTTAATTATCACACACAATCCAACATTCCATTTGAAATTCAAAAGAATTCATTCAATTAATTGAATTAATTGAAGAGTCTTAACAGTCCAATTAATGTGAGAGTTGACTTGGAATTTAATAAGGGGGTGCGGGTGTGTTACAAAATAATGGGGTTTTGAGGAAGTTGAAAATGTGGGGCTTGTGTGGGGCCCACATCACTAATATCCTATTTAGAGGGGTTAGGATATAGTGGGTCCCACCTCAACTTCCATAAGTAGGTTTAAACTACTTAGAACATAAAATAAAAATTGTTGCACAACTTTTTTTTTATTCATTAGTTAACCTTTTATTTAAAATAACCACACCTGGGAAAACACAACTCTAGAAAAAGTGTTCCTAAGAAATTACCGGTGATGCGATTTCATTGGTGCCCTCAGATTTCGATTCCGAGCATCTGTTCAAAAGTTAGAAAAACCCACTCCCCGAGCTAAACTTCAGAAATTGATTTCGGGCACACCGGGCCTCAGAATCAGGTGCCGTCAGAAACTGTGTTCTTGTAAAATCCCAAAGAAAATTAAGAAAAAATTTCCCTTGAATTTTACAGGTCTTTACATTAATCCCACCTCAGGGATTTACGTCCCCGTAAAGATACATGACAAACTAGGGGAACAAATGAGGGTACTGTGCACGCATCAGAGCCTCCCGCTTCCAAGTTCTCTCCTAGAGGTTCCCATGCTGCCATCTGATGCGCACTAGAGGAATCGACCGCCCATGTAGGACCTGCTCCTGTCGACCCTCGATCTACACCGGGACCTCCGCAAAATTCGCCCCATCGTCGATGATATGCGTAGGGTCATGCACGTATCTCCTCAACTGAGATACGTGGAAGACGTCGTGCACCTGGTGTAACTGAGGTGGATGGGTCAAGCAGTAAACCACATCGCCTACCCTGTTGAGGACCTAGAAGGGTCCGATGAAGCGCGGAGATAGCTTGTCGCCCTGTCCAAAACTCTGTAATCCACGTCGAGGGGAGACCTGTAGGAAAACATGGTCGCCATCCTTGAACTCTAGCGGTCTCTGCCTCTTGTAAGCATAAGACTTTTGTCGGCTATGAGCTGTCCTCATCCGCTCTTGGATGACCTGGACCTTCTCTAGTCCTACAAGAGCTGCTAATATTTCTTCTTTGCCGATAAGAGATATCCGGTCTCATCCCCAGGATGAACCACGTTCTTCTCCTAATACAGTCAATCTCGAAATGGATGATACTAATCCATACCAAGGATGACGTCGTAAGGCATCAACACTACTACCAAGATATCCAACCGTTACTCTCACCTCCAAGGGTTGAGTCACACTGTCAGCATCAGTGTGTGGTCACTGGGTCTCCTCCAGTAGGTATCTCAAAAGTGAGGGTCAAGTCAACAGTTTTTAAACCAGAACCTCTTTGTAACAACCTAAAGAGAGGATATGAAAGTAAACGCCACAAAGAAAGGTGTCTTTTAATACTGCAACTCAAGGTACAAAGACACATAACATCAAAAAGATAGAAGAAACATGAACAAAATCCCCCATGACTTGAGCTAGTCCCGCTCCTGTCCATCTGCTCCTAGAGATTCATGGTCGTAAGCCTCAGCTGCCTGTAGCTGAGCTCTCCCCGGTCCACCCATTCCCTGCGGTCGGGGTGGTCTTCCTGGTGGTGGTGGTGGCTATACCACGAAGCGTTGTCCACCTCCAGCTGCACGACCAGCTCCTCTGCCTCGTCCTCCTGCTCCCTGAGGACCGCCATGATCAAACCTCTACCTGGGAGGTCCCTATACTGCCTGCTGCTCATCAGCAGGATGAGTCAGGTAGTCTCCAGCCATGTGACCCTGCCTGCTGCATGTGTAGCACTGCTTGCTCCTTGTGTATCTGGCTCTCCTTTGTGGGACCTACACAACCGAATCTGCATCCCTAGATTGCTCGTCTGATGGTCTGGCCCGTTTGGACCTCTGCGTCATCTGTCTACAGCCAGCTGTAGAAGGCTTCGCTACGGGTCGTCCTGCGGAGGGTCCCGCTGCTGGTGACTGCTCGGCGAGAAAACTCTCCACTAGAAGGGCTCTCTCCAACAACCCTAACTGCGTCAGAATATTGAGGGAGATCATCGAAGCCCTGATCTCATGCCTCAGTCCCTGCTCAAAGGTCCATGCCTGGAAGAACGGGTCTCGTACCATATCTATGGAGTAGTGCGAGAGATCAGTAAACCTCGTCGAGTACTGGGCCACGGTCATGCTACCCTGCCGTAACTGTAGTAACTCCTGAATGTGCACCACACGGAGGGTGGCTTGGACGAACTCTGAGCGGAAGAGGCTCTCAAAATTCATCCAAAGGAGTAATGGCTCATCGTGCACCTGGAGAATTAGGCTCCACCATCTACCTGCTGCCGCGTGCAGGAGACTCGCTGCAAGGATCACTATGAGGTCTGCTAGTGTCCCCACTAACCTGAAAACTTGAACAACAGCCTACAAACAATCCTCGGCTGCCTGAGGGTCCGTCTCCCCACAGAACCTGGGCAGTCTCTGACGTTGGAACTCGTGCAGTTCACTAAGGCGACGTGCACTCTCAGCAGCTGGGGGTGGTGGCATCAGTGGCTTGGCGGGTAGACGTACCACCAGTGCCTCTGCTGAAAAAGGGCCCTGCACCGAGGCCTCGTCGCTCGGTGGGCTGTCATCTCACGCAAATCTCAGAACACTAGCTAGCTGCCATCGTGGGGCCATCCTGAAAAGAACCAAGTGCGCCACGGTCAAAACAGTATACCTAGTGAGCTGACACAAAGTAATCACAAAGAAAACTTTTGAAACACACATGCAATCAATGTTTTTGTGCACTGAGTCGGAAATCAGAAGTCAAGGTCCTGGTGTACGGATACGTCAGCCACTGCACCAACACTGGACTCCCTAGACCGATAACCACACTCAATACCCTTAACACTATTGCTTCACATAGAGGGAAGATCAGAGTCTTGAGTCTTGCGGTAGAACCAAACTCCTTTGATACCAATTTGTCACGACCCGTCCTCGGTACCCGTGCCGTGACGACCCCAAGCCCGCCTCCCATAGGCCAGGGGCTGGTGACTAGCACCAAGGCGTAAATCCTGACAAAAATGGGAAGGCATTGCCTTTATAAAGTAAACACACACCATAGAGTGAGCCAGTAGAAGTAAACACTAAGTAAAACTGGGTACAATAGTAGTGCGGAAAAGTAAGTAGGCCAGAATATAAACCCAAACTGAAAGTAAAGCAGCAACGTCGAGCCCTCCACTGGAAGTATCACCTGAAGGGTGGGTTCAGATAGCCTCGTCAGCTTCTCGGGTCCAGCCGTCCGCTCCGTGTACGTCCCACCCAGTGGTCTACCTCCAGGTACTGACTTGCTCCATAAGACTCAACCACGATCAGCACTGTCCGTCGTCTGCATCCAACACAACGTAGTGCAGGCATAACCCATGCAGGGGTGAGTATACGCTACTCAGTAGGACCCAGAGACCCCTGAAGGTCTCCCAGAATCCACAAAGGATAATCCACAATGGAGAGATCCAATCACGAAGTAACATCCAACACTACTTAGGTATATGCCCATACATATACCTAAGTCATCAATTCCAGTTCGACTCCAACATCCGAGCCCAAGTTCGATCCCATCCACACAGGATAGTACAACCTAATCCACACATGAAAGCACAACCCAATCCAAACAGGAAAGGAATTCAATCATATCGAAGATAAATATTGAAAGTCAATACTCAGCTCACACAGGTATACTTCTTCGTAAGGTGATAGAGATGATCAGATGTAGACACTGATTCATCTAAGCTAGGACCCACGTAGGATACTAGACCAGCTAAGCTATCGAACCCACGTAGGTTACTAAAATAGAGGTCAATACTGCCAGACCCACGTAGGAGTCAAGTACTTTAGTCATCACCGCCGAACCCACGGAGGATTTCGGTATGGTTGTCGTCGTCGTTGAACCCATGGAGGATTCCAGTACGAAAGTCTTCACCGTCGAACCAACAGAGGATTCCAGTACCGTCGTCTTCACTTCCAAACCCACATAGGATTTCAGTGTAGTTGTCGTCGTCGAACCCACAGAGGATTCCAGTACGAAAGTCTTCACCATCAAACCCACAGAGGATTCTAGTACGGTTGTCGTCACTGCCGAACCCACGGAGGATTTCAGTGCAGTTGTCGTTGTCAAACCCACGGAGGATTCCAGTACGAAAGTGTTCACCATCGAACCCACAGAGGATTCCAGTACGGTTTTCGTCACTACCAAACCCATGGAGGATTTCAGTGCAGTCGTCGTCGTCGAACCCACAGAGGATTCCAGTACGAAAGTCTTCACCGTCGAACCCACCGAGGATTCCAGTAAGAAAGTCTTAACCGTCAAACCCACAGAGGATTCCAGTACGGTTTTCATCATCATCGAACCCATGGAGGATTCCAGTACGAAAGTCTTCACTGTCGAACCCACAGAGGATTCCAGTATGGTTGTCGTCATCGTCATCGCAGTCGCAGCCAGCTCTAGGGTTCCCGCACACAGCATGCTCGATTCCGGGAGGGTCCGCTCCACAAGACAAGGGGGGTTGATACATCAACTGACATGTATTCTGGAGTTGATGTATCCCAAAGTTCAGTCTCAACAAAAGGAACTCAACGTGACAGACGGTGCGTCAATCGGACGCCCGGTCTGAGAGTTATTGGCTTTTTCGTTCCAGGGGCCTGGTTGGTTTTTAAGTCAAAACCAACCCTAATGAACTCCAACTATGTATAAACCTCAAGTGGAGTAATCCAAAAGGTCCGTCTCAGTAAGAGGAATCCAACAAAGTCGACGACACAACAATCGGACGTCCGGAGCTCATGTTATAAGCGTTTCCGCTCCGAGGGCCCTGTTGGTTTCGGGCTCAAACCAACCCGGCCGTACCCAACTTTCTCCGAAACCTTGAGTTTAATATACCGCAATGACCGTCTCTATCCAAGGATCTCATCTCAACTGACGGTGCATCGATCAGAGGTCCGTAGCTCAAGATACGGGCGTTTGAACGGAATGGTCCGTAAATAGGGGGTTTTGGGCCCGGACCGACCTGGCCCAAGACCCCATGGGTCGGCCCGAACTAGGTCGACCTGAACCGGGTCCGGGTCCGGCCCATTAGGGCGTGGCCTGGCCCGGGGGGCGGCGCGGGGCCCGGCCGGCGCGGCCCCGCCCGGCCGGGGCGGCCCGGCCCGGTGCGGTCGGTCCGACTTTCACGGCCGGTTGGCCTAGCGCGGGCGCGGCCCGCATGGCCAGCTCGGCGCTGGCAGAGCCGTTGCGGAAAGGGGGCAGGGGGGGGGCCCTTGATTGAAACCGTGGCCCCACGTGGGGGCTTCTCCTTTGCCAGCTGGGGGTTACGACCCCCAGGCTTCTCAGAAACCGGCCGGTGAGTCCCCGCAGGACCATCCGGTCCCGCCCCCTGTGCACCGGTGGCCGGCGGCTCTGACCGACC
Source organism: Viscum album (assembly GCA_963277665.1). Classification (NCBI taxonomy): domain Eukaryota; kingdom Viridiplantae; phylum Streptophyta; class Magnoliopsida; order Santalales; family Viscaceae; genus Viscum; species Viscum album. The sequence goes on from OY728151.1 coordinate 1,283,033,762, forward strand.
TCTCCTGCTATGCGGCGGACAAAGGCCACGGCCTTGGTCCGACCGGCGCGGCACGACGGCACCACGCCCCTCCGCCGCGACCCCGCTCCGGCTGCGGCCTCTTCGTGGTTCTCCAGTGTGGCGCGACGGGGCCGCGCCCGTTCACCGCGACCCGACTCCGGCCGCGACTTCATTTGGCCTCAACGGCATGGTGCGATGGCGCCACGGTTCTTCGCCTGTTTCTCTTGCTTCCGCGCGGTACCGTTGCACCGCGCTACCTTGTTCGTGCCGCGACAAGTACAACATCAAAAGGAGGAGGAGGGTCAGCCGTGTTCGTGCGGTCTGACCTCCTCCAATTATAATTATAACAGGTGGCTCAAGGAAAGGACAATGAAGGACAAGGAATAATTCACGAGAAAAAACAACCCCTACTTCGATAAAGTCATCAAATGAGGTTCGTCGTGGAAAAAAGACGTCGCGGAAGACGACGTCGCAGAAGGAGGCTTCGTAAGCATCGTCGACGTCGCGGTACACGGTGTCACGGAGAAGAGGATCATCGGCGTCGCGGTACACAGCGTCGCGTCGTCGATCTCCGAGGAATTAGCGTTCTTCGTCGTCCTTCTTCGGAGGCCGACGTTCTTCGTCGGTGTTGGTGCGTTCTTCATGTTATTCAAGGATGAAGATAATGTTCTTCGTGGAACTCTCCCTCTCAACACAAAGAAGCAACCCCTAATGAAATAAGACTTTGTCTTATTTAATTATCACACACAAGCCAACATTCCATTTGAAATTCAAAAGAATTCATTCAATTAATTGAATTAATTGAAGAGTCTTAATAGTCCAATTAATGTGAGAGTTGACTTGGCATTTAATAAGGGGGAGCCGGTGTGTTACAAAATAATGGGGGTTTGGGGAAGTTGCAAAGGTGGGGCTCGTGCGGGGCCCACCTCACTAATATCCTATCAAGAGGGGTTAGGATATAGTGGGTCCCACCTCAACTTCCATAAGTAGGTTTAAACTACTGAGAACATAAAATAAAAATTGTTGCACAACTATTATTTTATTCATTAGTTAACCCTTTTTTTTAAATAACCATACCCAAGCAAAAGCAACTCTAGAAAAGGTGTTCCTAAGCAATTATCGGCGCCGCGGTTTCATTGGTGCCCTCGGATTTCGATTCTGAGCACCAGTTCAAAAGTTAGGAAAACCCGCTCGTTCGTTCACTGAACGTACCCGAGCTAAACTTCTGAAATTGATTCTGGGTACACCGGGCCTCAGAATCATGTGCCGTCAGAAACTGTGTTCTTGTAAAATCCAAAAGAAAATTAAGAAAAAATTTCCCTTGAATTTTACGGGTCTTTAAAATTATTTAAGAATATAAAATATGTCATAAATATCATAATTATTTATTAAATTAAATATTAGGACCATACATGTAATGTGGAAAAGGAAAACAAAACAAGTTATGTTGCGGAGGCGGTAGTACGCACAAAGCATGATTTACATTTTCATTTTTATTAATGGAAAAGGGGAGGGGGGTTAATGCTTGTACCATAATTATAATAAAAATAAAATTATAATAATGATATTGATTTCATAATTTTAATATGGTGAAATTAAATTTGAGGAATAATAAAATCACATAATAAAATAGAAAAAGAAAGTGAGGTTAGGAACTTATACCTCACTTCTTGGATTATCTTCTTCACAATTGGGATTAAACCTTTGATCGATGGTCTTTTGAGAAGTCAGGAACCTTATTAAGGTGTATAAGATTATGTAGGAGATATTTTTGGGTAGATTTTGGGCCAAAATTAATGGGTTTTAGTTTGAGGGGAAGTGAGGATATGAGTGCCCCTTTTTTAAGTGAAAAAGAGTGGCATTTTGTAAATAACCAAAAGTTTAAAATAATAGGAAGTTACTCTCAAGGAAAGTGGATCCAAAATTGAAAAATAGAATATTGGATAATAGATAAATTCAATACATACTTCCATAACTCAATTAAAAACATGTTTCAATCATGTTAACCCTTTACTATTAAGGTTAGTCATTTTTACTATTTTAGTTTTCACCACAACAACTAGTATTTACCTAGGTAATTTATTTTTTATGATCGAAAAATAAAATGGTCCTTATTATATAATTTGTGAAAAAGGATTTTAAAATTTAAATCAATTTTTTATTCAATTTTTAAAAGTGATAAAAATTAATTTCAAAATACAAAATATATAATGTTGCAAAAATAATTTGTTTTTGAAAAATATAAATTATATTTTAAAATGTCCAATATGAGTTTATAAATACTTTTTAAAATATAAATTTACCTATTAAATAAATATTTTATATTATAAAAATGTTTTATTAATTTATAATTCATACTTATATACTAATAAATTCATAAAAGTCATGTTATTTGTAAAAACAATTTTTTCACTATTCAACTAAAAATCAATTTTTTAGAAAAACATAAATAAACTGTTGATAAGATAATTTTAAAATTATAAATAAAAATTGAAGTTATTTTTATCTAATTTTTATTATAAAATTTATAAATTTATTTTTTAAAAATAAAATGTAAAGAAAATATGCTTTTATTGAAAAATGACATTTAAACATCAAGTGTTTTTATTTCCATTTCATATAAATTTATAATTTAAAATATGATAATATGTTAGTTCATAAATAATAATATTTTAGAATATTTAAATTTAATCTATTAGGATAAAATATACAATACTTAATAAAACGTTTTCTTTGGAAAAATAAATATTACTTTATAATAAATATGATTTAACTATTAATTATTTATATTTTAAAAATTTATTTTACTAATCCATTATTATTGAAATATTTATTTGAATTATATATATAAATCATATCATATTGTAATAATAATGATATTAATATGTATACGTAACACACACACACACATATTTATAATATTTTAATATTGATATTTTATTTTATTTTGAGTTATATTATTTTAAATTTACTACATAACAATGAAAAAATTTAATATACCTATTTGATATATGAGAAATGACCATTTTGGAAATTAATTTTTTTTAATGACCATATTTACAAAAACCATATTTATAATGACCAAATTTAATTCCATTATGTATACTTACTAAATCATTTGTTCATTCAACTCCTACTACTCAAGACATAGTTATTATTTAACATTATATATTCTTCACAATGATTTCCCCTTTCATGGTAATATTTCTTATTGTTCCACCACTGGTTTGAGGTACACCATAATTTTTTTATTTTTGTTTAAGTTTGGATCCATTGGTATATTAATCTAGATGCAGTTTGGAGGATTTTAGAGAAGGAAATTTTAATTTGGATACATGAATTATTGATTCTATGAATGGAGTATTCATGATGTTAATAATCCCATCCTGATGCCATGATTTCCATCAATGTGTGAAATGGGTTCATCAAGTGAACATATATACAATTGAAAACATGAAATCAGTTCATCAAGTGGATGGATAAACCATTCAAGATGTGTGACTAATTCACAACATGAATGGATTATTGTGATTTTTTACCTGAGGTGATGGGTTTTTTCACTATAAGTGGCCTCTTAAACATTCACATCATAAAATACCTTTAAACATCATGAATCATTTTGGTTCTGGACAATTTTAATCCATCCTTTTCATATAAATCCTCCTTCAGTTTCTTCTTTCCCCCACTCTATTTCTAAGGACTCTTTAATAATTTTTTTAGAGATATTCAATGTATGAAATTCGATTCTAATAGATATACAAATTTTTAATTATGGAAATCAAAGGCTAGGATCTCATTCTTCCTTATAGTCTTGGATATATTTGTTTTTTATTAAAAGGAACCATATATTAGTGTTTTGATACCCAAATATATGAGTTTGGATACGCTTTGATGAGATCTTATTGGGTTTTAATAGAGTAGTGAAAGGAATAGGTGAGATCAGTGGAATAATATTAGATCCTTCATGAAAAAAAACTTGAGGTAAGTGGCTTCTCTTTAACTCTACTATTCTGGATCTTGATGTCTTGAGTTTTTCTAATGCGTTTTTGTGATTTTTTGGGTAATATATTGAGTTTTTTTATATGAAAAATCCCTATTGTGATATTATTTAAAAAGATTTTGTTTTAAAATATGGAAAAGAAGTTTATTTGTAATGAAAATGGATGAGAATTATGTTTTCAATAAAAATTTTAATAGAAAACTTGACATAATGGTGTTGGCATGTGTTAATTATCCCATGGGACATGTCATGATCGAAAGTACCACCATAAATGAATAGAAAACTTGAGACAAAGAATGGATGGAAGTATGAACATAAAAATGGTTTGCTAAGTGATATCCTAGTGAAAGGAGGAGTCGCCACTCATGAGTATAGGGAGGTCCAAGGAATGCATGTGTGTGTGTGAATATGAGAAGATTATTCCAAGTGTTAAAGAAGAATAACATGCTTCAATTTAACATTTTCTTATATAAAACCTATTTTATAGATTTTTATAAATCTTTAATTATCTTCTATTCAATTTTATATAAAATGTGATATCCTATTCTTTTCTTAGTGGAATATATTGGGAAGTCTCCATATATTACCTACCGAGTGATATACTCACCCCTTACTTGGGAGCTTTGGTGCATTTTTAGATTTTTTTTACTGAGATATAGGGAAGGGGCATGTTTCTTACTTCACTAATAGAATTATTTAATTTTATTTCCATGGTGAGTGGAGTTGTTTTTGTGGAGTTTCTACATCTTGGTATGGAACAATGCCACATGGGTACTTGAGTCTTTATGTTTTGATGTTTTATCCTTGAATTATTATCCTTTTTTATGTTGTTACTTTGATATTGTTTTCATTGATATTTTATTGTGTTTTATGGTTTATTTTATCATGAATTATGTATATTTTCTCAATTATTATGTATTTTCCTAAAAATATTTTTTATTCTTAGGGAAAATTATTCCCAAATGTTCTCTTCAGTCATTAGAATTTATTTCTAGCCTTTAGTGTCTTGGGGATGTCACTTAAGTTTAGAATCACCCCTACCTCCTCTCAAGCAAAAGAGTTAGGGATGTAATGTTATGAATGGTTCCAGGTCCATGTTTGGTCCTTGATTTGGGATGGTATTAAGTAGATAAAAATGTCAAAACTTGAAATTTATATCAAAAAAAGATGCATATAACCTTTTTATGCTGAACATAAAGTTATTAGGGGTGTTTTGGGTATACTAGTGTTATAATATACTTTTAGGTAAGTTTTCATCTTATTTTCATGGTTTTATCCAATGAGTATATAATATCATGAATTAATACCGAGAGTTTTCACTAGGAATACATTGGTAATATGTTTTTTGATGATTTTTGAGAAATGATTAAAATGGGAAAAGTTTTTGATTTCTGAAATTATAATTATAATGATGGTTTCTTATAGTGATTTCGAGTTTTCAAACATTTAATTAATAGTGAGTGATGACTAAATGTTTTCTTATTATGGTTATAGAAAATGAAATTGGGTAGATGCCATAGAAATAATTCAAAAGTGGATGTGTAAAATGTGGTTGTACCTGAGCTACATGTGAACCAACAACATAGATAGAGAATTGTGTAAAAATTTCAATACATTGATAGAAGAAATTAAAATGATTAACCAAGGTAAGTAGATTGTATAGTGTAGTTTAGGAAATAGAATCTAATAGTTTTTAAAGGGGATTCATAACATAAAAAATCAGAAGAATGGATCAACCTCATTATAGGTTTTGTTTGGCTATTGGTAATCCTCAAGGTTGAAGATGATCCATGGAATTTCCTAGTTTTGAAGATTTTATTACTTTTTATCTATTATACCTTATTTATTTTTTCACTTTTAATGGATGTATTTTATCTATGATGAGTAATTACCCATAATGAACAATACTTAGTTTTATCCACTTTTGTTGTAAAGTTCCACTTATGAATGAAGAAATCATCTTTAGTTTAGTTCATATATTATAGGGAACATTTTCTAATCATGTTTCAATTATTCTGAAAGAATAGAGAAACATTATTTAAAATTATAAACATAAAATAATACTAATAATAATAATAATAATAATAATAATACAGACTATTAAAACCTAGGGTGTTACATTCCCCCCTTAAATAAATCATGTCATTGTAATTTTAATTACTCCTAAATAATGAATACAAGTGAAGGTATTTTTAACATATTCATAACTTTAGATATAACTTCTAATATTAAATATTACATACTTTCCTAGTCTATACTAAGTAACTTATATTTACTCAAACAACATTGATCATTCATATAATCATATAACTCAGTATGTTTATAACCTAATCATATATTCTCTATAACATGCCTCTCCTGAAACCGTTTTAATCCCCAATACATTAAACCACTATAATATTATATATTCCTCTAAAAATTAACTCTATTTTTAGCTCTAAAATGTGTTAATAACCAGTTTATAAGGTCACAAGCTAGTGGATATATATCATAATCCTAGAAATTAGATAAAAAAATAAAATAATATCAGGTATCATTTTTTCTTTAAATAAATAATAAATTCCAATACTCGCTTTTATCAAAATAAATCAACCCCTTATTACCTCTACATTAAGATTATATTAATCCTATGAGTTATCCAGACCTCAATCATGTGTTCTTCAATAGTTATCCTCAAAAATATAACCTTGTCATAAAACCAATTTTCAATGCTATTAATTCCATTTAATATGATTTTCAAATCCTAAGCAAGAAATACTAAAGAACAATCCATATATATTTTACACAACCCTCATAACCTCCAAAATAAAATCAATAAATATAAATCACTAATGAAAATATCTATAATTACCAAAAATTAATTCCTATTATGGTATAAAACTCATTACCTTAGGTAAGACTATAAAACTCATCTTTTATATCATAACATGAATATACTAATATTTTTAACTATTTATGTATACTCTCTTATTTAGTTATAAGACATAGTAGTTTTTTATATATATAAATTTATTGGATTCATTATTGTGATCCTGTTTCTATAAAATACTAAAACCAAAATGGTTATGATATATCTAAAAAATCAAAGTACATGAATATAAAATGGGCCTAAGGGCCATGTAATGGGATAAAGTCCCACTGTTCCTTTGGGCTATGTAATGGGTCTCCCTATACCCAGTTAAAGAGGACTTTTATTTGATTTTAATAATAAATGAGGATTGGGCCCCAACCTTTAAAAAAAATTGTCAAATAAATCATTTATAACGATTTTTAAATAGAAAGTGATTTAACAAATAATATCCCCCAGGTGTGTCTATCCAGGTGTGTTGTTGGGACTCTTTGTTGTGCACCAAATCATGATTGAGTTAATATAAAACCCACCCTCTTTGGGGTTAATACCCCAAGGTACAACTATTATAGAGACTGTATCCACGTTTTGGTATCTAAATAGGGATGTATTGAAAGATCATGTGTTTTTAATTCGATGAAATTTTTGAAAGGAATCTGAAATTTTCATTTTGTGGATGGACCAAATTTCAAACTGATATTCAGAATGTAATTATGAGAGTTAGAACACTCTAAAGTGTTGTTTTTGGGAATGTTATAGGTACTGGTGGAAGTCTCAAGTGTCCGAGAATGAACAAGACGAGGAACAGGTAGTATGCCTACTAAAACATCCCATAGAATCCATTTATCACTATAAAATTATTTTTATGGCATAAAGGGGCTTTGTGGGGGGTGTGCCTAATTTTTAGGTGTAAAAGGGTCGTTGATTCCGTAAACCTAATTTTACGGAGATCAATAAATAGGTAAGGAAAAATCCCCTGCCTGATGCTTTTACAACGTAAACAAGATATTTATGCCGTAAGGTTGTGCAAAATGTTTTTATAGCATGAACTATGGGGTTAAACAATAGATCTTTTTTTAAAAAGAAAAAAGAGGAGAAATAGGAGGGGGTTAGGGAATTTAATAGATAGTGTTAACCCACTTCTCCTATTACTCTCCTAGGTATAGTGGGATCTCCTCTATCTAGACTCCATTTCCAACATCATCGATCACATTGGATCACGCTTGATATGTTCATGATTCCTTCTTATTCCCTCTTCCATTTCTCTCTCCATACTGGATACTATCTCTGTGAGTGTTGATATGCCCTATTTTTAGGGTGTTTTTAGATTCTTATGATTTCTCTTGACCCAAATTGAATCAAATCTATAATGCCATGATCCCAGTTACCCATAGTCGGTGCATTATTACATAACATTAGCACAATATAAGGAATCATGTCCCGAAAGACCGATAAGTTTAGTATCCTTGGAAGTAATAGATACATTCATAAGTTTTACATTACACCATGAAATAAAAATATCAAAAACATTTTGTCCCCTTTTGAAAAAACTTATATCCTTATACTATCACTAAATGTCAACCATAAAATACTTCTTCACATCCTGGGAAAAATAAATCATAGAAAGGGGTGAGATCAGATGCTCAGTAAGGATAACAATACAGCGAAAACTTTCATAAATAAGCATAAAAATTTAAGGAAATGTATTAGAATAAAAAAATACTTTTAAAAAAAAATTATTCGTAATATGGAAAAGATAAAATCAAATAATTACATTTAATTATTCGCATGGATATTCTACTAGTCGAATAATCACATGCAATATCAACATTCATTTTCATAATGATGAAATGCATAATGCTAGTCTTCATAACCACATAGTCAAGGCCTTGTTCCAAGACTAAAAATAAGATTTTGTCAAGGCCTTGTGCCAATAAACTAGTTTGTCTCATGAGACTTAATGATGCATCAAGGAGCTATATCAGGCTCCATCCATCACTTACTAAGTCCAATGCATTCCTTATATGAAAAGGTTTAAACATAACCAAAACATTCATATTAAAACTAGCATATGAAATGTAAATACTTTATCCATAAACCATGAATGGTATAAAAACAACACATACATAGTCAAACATATCACAAAACCTTCAATAAAATATAGAAGATTTGATTCATAATAAATTAACTTCAAACAAGATTAAAATCCATCAAAGGATATAGAAATAGATGAAATCAAAACTTTTTTAGAGAAATAAATCTTTCTAATTTGAAATCATTTAAAAGTCATATAATTATAAAATAAAAAATTTATTTTGAAAATATTTTTATAAGCTTGTATGGGAATATTCGACGATGTTATAAAGGTGGAAAATAGCTGCACCCACCGTATAAGTAAAAAAAGACATTCTTACCATAATTTTATCAAAATGGTCATGAAGTGCCTTGTTTGGAAAATGTTGAAAAGATTCCTTTCAAAAAATATAATGTCAAATAAGGGTATAAATTACTTTAAACCAGTGTCTAGTAAATATTAAAAATGTTTTGAAATACATTTATAAGAAAAAATGGATGTGGATGATAAAGAGGTCCCAGTAGATACTTGCGTAAAAACAACCTCGGATAATAAAGAGTTTGAGAAATTAACCCTTACCTTGTAATTTTCCTTAGTAGATGGTATTTTAACTTCCTATATAATAGTTAAAACATTTTTATTAAATTATACAAGAACTATATACATAAATGTGATATCATATATGATATTATAATATTGCTTTGTTAATAATATTTTAGTACTATCATCGTTTTAGGTGTTAACTGATTCATTTTCCTTTATATGCTTGGTTATGTATGCCATGTTTGTTATGGATAATATTTATTTGATTCATATAAATATTGATATTATGTTCATAATTTTTTTTATTCCTAAAATGAAAATTATTCTTTAATGATTACGATGGGGAATGAATATCATCGCGTTCGTGGAGATGGTAATCCGTACATATGCACGAGCGACCATATCATTATATTGATGGAGAAATCATATGTAATCGGATGGTATATCATATATATAGAATCATTAAAATGTTATATTTATTATTTACATAAGTTATACTCATTATTATTCCCATTCAAATAATTAAGTGTTTGAATAACAAACTACACCACGACGTGGAGATGGTAATCCGTACATACCCACGTATGGTGACTTTGTCATTTATAGTATGGATAGAATAATGAATATGGTTGTAACATTTTTATAATAACATCACAGTATATAGAATATACTGGAGTTATTATTTTATAATAGAAACAAAAAATATAGAAGAAGTGGAAGAAGAAAAGAACTTGAAAGAGGTGATGAAATATTTACCTCTTCTTCGAGTTATTCCTTTTGATTTGATCAAAAGGGATCCTTAGGTTGGATTTATGACCAAAGGAAGACCTCTATGATTAAGGGAGTAATGTTGGGAGGATATTTGGGTAGGGTTTGGACGATCCAAAAGGCTTTTTATGTGTGAAATTAAGAGAAGGGGAAGTGCCCTTTTATAAGAGAGGTGAGGGTCACTTTAGGAAAAGCATGAAATATTATTTTATAATAAAATAATTTTCGGCTTATAATGGTTAAAAATGAATTATTTAAAGGATAAGATGGGGATGGGTCTAAAACCTCTTAACCAATAGGTTTTAGTCAAGTTTAGGTCATCATATTAACCTTATCTTTTAGATTTAACTCTTAGTTAAATAGTTTGACATTTACCATGTCTCTTTGTATTTTTATATTATATGGTTAATAAACTTACTATAACAAGACAAGAGAACCCCATGTGGTTCATTTTTAATATATATAACCTTATATAAGTACTTTGGTCGAAAAATATATTTTTATGAATATTATATCTATTAATAATATATTACTTTTTTAAAAAACTTAATTATGTCAATTTTGACACTATTTAGTATTTGATTTTTTTGAAAGCCATAAAAACATTATCACTTCTAATAAAATTTATTTAACCAACCCTAACATGTAATATTAACATATAAAATTAGGGTAATTCATCAGAAGTATTAATTTACATTTATTTGGATATTTATAATATCAATTATTTTAATATTTCATTACTAAGGTAATTATTGCATCATCATTATATCATAAATAAATTAAATTATATAATGTCTAAAAATTATAAATAAAATAAAATTATGTAGTAAATCTTTTTATCTTTTTAATTAAAATTTATAGACGAATTTATATTATGTGTAACCCTATATTAAAAATGGTTTAGTTATTAAAATTTGAATTTAACTCTTTTAACTTTTCTTTAAATAAAATAATAATAAATGTCATAATCTAATCCAAGTGGACCGAAGAGGATCATATTTTATTTCTAAGATTGTTTTTGGTAGAATATACTTATCCAATACAATTAGGACATGTATTAGGGTAATTATGATATCATTTTTACCTTTAATTACCCTATTTACTTTTAACCGTGGTAAATAAAAGTCAAAAGTTACTATTCACCAAAAATTATTTTCATCTTATTGAACCACATTTTACTTACTGATATTAACCGTGACTCTCAGATTTTGGAAATTCAACTCACAGAAGTAGTAAAATTAAGTTTTATACAAATTTGAAAATGCTCTTAGGAGGTTGGTAAAAGACAGTAAAAATTAAGTTTTAACCAATAACATAGTGTTTTTTCACTCTTCATCAAAAATTGAAAGTTTTCAGAAAAATAGTAAAAATTCACCCTAAGATAATTTAGATATTCCAAATCCAAAAATGTAGTCCATTTTGAAAGATAAAATTTATAAAATTTCAAAAAGTGGGTATTACTATTAATAACAGCTAGTTTGATTGGTCACGGTGTGTTAGAATCTCAAAGTTGCGTACAGTACATGTTATTGAATTATTCAAAGGGAAACATACCGTGGAAGCTTGGGGTGTTACATTCTTCCCTCCTTCAAATAATTTCATCCTCAAAATTTCTATAATACTACCGCACAAAACGATTTGGGTGGTTCTTCATCATAAGTTCCTCTGGTTCCCACGTTGCCTCTTCCATCTTATGGTTTCTCTATAGAAATTTTACCAGACGAGTCGTCTGGTTTCTCAACACTTGTTCTCTTGTATCAAGAATTTTGATAGGCTCTTCATAGTAAGAAAGATCAGGTTCTAGTTCATTTTCCCCATAGGTGATTACATGCGTTGGGTCAGACATGTATTTTCTCAATAGTGATATGTGGAACACATCATGAACTTTGGAGAGACTTGGAGGCATTGCCAAACGATAAGTGTGATGACCCAGACCCCCCCTTGGTCCCTTCCTTTGCCAAAATCCGGATCCTTAAGGGGTGCCGATCGGTGAGACCGATCAGTGTGACCGATCGGCGGAACCGGCCGACGTCACCCGGCCTTGCCAAGTTGTTCCAGTAACGCTCCTTTTTCGCAGATAGGGTTTTAAACCCTATTCTGCCTCGTTTCTTATAGACCCGAAACGCACACAAAAGTTTAATTAAATACTGAATCGACTCATGAGTCGGTTTAAACCACCCAGCACCCTTAATGATGAGTCAAGCCGCGTGGTCAACCCACGACTTCCACGTCTTACGCGGTTTCGCGTTTTCACCTCAACCGTCCCCGGCTCTTATAAACTAAGGGTTAGCCGTGGTTTCTCCTTTCCTCGATCGTGACTTTTCACAAATAGCTTCTGGTGCATCGGGCCCGCCGCATCGTTATCCGTAAAGTTATGCTCCCCCGGCCTAAACGTCGATCATCTATCAACAGGTAGGGAATTTCTCCTTCGTCTCTCTCTTTTGTGTATCATGCGGGGTGGGCGTGCTTTTGATCCTGTAGAATTGGGTAAACCAGACCTAACTAAAGATAAAGAACGAATTCTATAAAGAAAGATAATGGGGGGGGGGGCTGTGATCGTTGATGGTGTTTTATATTTTGATGTTGTTTCTTCTATGACCATCTTGTTGAGTTGTGCTGGCTTGCGCCTCCTGAAAATCGAGGCCATTGGTGGTCGTTGTTTGTGCACTAATAAACACTGTTGATGTTTTAAATGGCTTGTTTGTGGTTGTAAACTCCTGCTGTGAAAGGTGAATCGGTTAATCACGTATATCCGGCTGAATAATTGAAAGCACCAGGATCAACCCTTCTGTGATAACTCCCGGTTAGAACACACGGAATTTGAAATCATGGAGTGTGTTAAGTTGTTTAAATCTGAAAATCCCTGGCTTGTGTTGGTAGTGGTAGTTGGTTGTTTTCCTTTCGGGCCAATTGCTGGAAATGTGGGAGGGGATGGGATCCCCTGTTCTTTTATAATCTCGATGGTTGTGTGAATTTGGGGGATGGGATTCCCTGTTGGTATGGTTTCGGTGGTTGTGAGTTTGAGACCGGGCGGGTACTCGTTTATATCACAAATTGGGGAGAGATCCTCTGTTGACAGAACCGGGTGTGAGTGTTTTGGTTGATCCATGCTTTTGACGCTTTCCTTGGTTATGCTTATGGTAGTTTCCCAGTAGTGATTAAAATTAATTGAACATTTTAATTGAACGTGAAACAAGAATGGGACAAATGGTTTTGTGGGCAAGGGCCGTGAACTGTGACTCGGACGCAGTGGTGTTGTGTTCTGTAGGTTGGCTAGGAAAACCTAAGCTTTGGGTGAGTGTTTGTTACCTATATCTATACTTGTAGCTTTGTGTTTCTTATTCGCACCCCACCCAAGTTGAGAGCTCAGTGCCGAACACCCCCATTTATGGGGGAAGGGTGTTTTTCTCAACACTATTCTTAGTGGCTGGTTATTAGCTCATTTTCTGCTCCCTTTCCCGGATAGCCCAAGTATCTTCGGGCAGGCTGTGATGGCCTGAAGTCCATTATTAGCCCAAGAAACTTCGGGCGGGGCGTTGTGGTGGTTGGCCAGGTGTGTGCGGCAGGTGGTTTCCCAAGTGTCTTCGGGATGAGGCCCAGGTGTCTTCGGGCGTGGCAGTGGATCCTTTAGCCCAGGTGTCTTCGGGCGTGGCGGTGGTTGTTCTGGCCTAGGTGTTTGCAGGCATGGTTACATGTGACAGTTGTGGCCCAGGTGTGTGCGGGCGGGATTCAGCAGTGGGACTGTGTGCGGTTGAGGCCCAGGTGTGTGCGGGCGGGATTTCGGCAGTGGGACTGCGTGTGGTTGTGGCCCAGGTGTGTGCGGGCGGGTGTGGCAGTGGGACTGCGGTGAGAATGGTGGGATTGGTCCGATGCGTAGGATGTCTCAATAACCAGTGGGAAAGTGGCGTGGGGTACCCAAACATCGATGTGCTCTTATTATATATATTACTTGACCTGCGTTATTTGGGGAGTGAGCCTTGGTGAGGCCTGGGATGGATAGTTTTCCTTGTTAGGTGTTTGGTTTACTTTCTTTTCTCACGGGACTTTAGTACGTTCCCCCACTTCTGCACGAGAGTCTTGGTTTTCCCTACTGAGTGTACTTGTATACTCACCCTACGTTTACTTTCAGGTTTCCAGGAGGACTACCAGGGCTGTGCGGGACCCTACTAGCTCGGACTTTTGGAGCAGTTGCAGTTGTTTTTTTTCCTTTTTGGTACTTACCTTGTAGTCACCTTTTTGCACTTTGTGGCTTTCACTTTTGAAACATGCATGTGGGAATGGTTTACTTTTGGCTTTACTTTTCTTTCTACCTTGGTGTTGTTGGGTTTTCTTCTCCTTATCTTTCGATCCTATAAAATAAAAAGGGTAATGCCTTCCATTTGCAAGAATTTTCTATACCCTTGGTGCTAGTCGCCACTCCGGGACCTATTGAAGGTGGGTTTCGGGGGTCATTATCTCTTCTTCAACTTAAAGAAGGAAGGGCCTAGCAATCTGCTGACCCTTCCCTCCTTTTGGTGAAGGCGGGTCCTAAAAGAATGGTATCAGAGCGAGGTTGTTGAGAGATAGGACGGAGTCTGGAGTTAGGCACAGTGAGGATTGCATGGGATGGTAAGGAAACGGTGTTGGGGGACCTTGGAGCGTGAATTAGGCCAGGGAAGACGAGCTAGGACACGGGATTTTAGGGCCCCCCGTGATCCGATGCAAGGACTCTGGACCTACCGAACGACCAAGTGAGGCCACACTGATTGCAGGGTAGAGACCCTAGGAAAGGTACATGCATCATAATGACTTGTATTCTTGTGTTTCTGGGATGTCTTGGGAATTAAGAATAAATTAAATCTTAAGAAGTTTTAAGAACGATATTCTGCACTACTTGGGCTTAGGCATTCCTTGTTTACCTTGCAGCTATGGCACCTGGAAGGCGACCACGTGTGGTACAGGCGATCGAGGCCCCTGAGACTACTTTGGCCAATCGGCAGAGAGCTGATCGAGAGGAAGAGGACGACCAGTGGCAGAAGAATCTTCGAGCCTTTCAGCGACAGGCCCTCGAGAAGTATGAGGGCAGCACCTCCGATATGAAGACGGAAGGATGGCTAGAGGAGCTAGTTATAGCCTTCGGCCTGATTCGGGCCCCGACCGGGTACTGGGTTCCTCTGGTTGTTAGCCAGATGCGAGGAGCGGCACGTCAGTGGTGGATGCTTCACCTGGGGAATAGGAAAGAGTCTGAGGTTGCTTGGGCGGATTTCGAGAAGGAGTTCCGGGCGGAGTTCCTCTCCTCGACAATGAAGGCGGAGAAGAGGCAGGAGCTACTCTCCCTCCAGCAGGGGAGCATGTCCGTGAGGGAACTTGGAATCAAGTTCAAGGACCTCCTACGTTTTGCTCCGGACCTCTTTCCCGATGAGGAGTCTCGGGCAAGACGTTTGGAGGAGGCACTCCGACCCTCCCTCCAGTATGCTGTTACCCCCTTTACCCTTCTGACATACTTAGAGGTCCAGAAGAAGGCCGAAGTGTTGGAAAGGATGCATGCTCTGGGCGGAGTGTCACGAGAAGGGATCCAGCTGGGACCATCGAAGGGGAAGGCCATCAGCACCAGGCCTCCAGCATCGGGACCCTCCAGGTTCTGACCCACAGGGAGCAGACCGCAGCAGTTTCAGTTTCGATCCCCTGGCCCACGTTCTTTCCCTTCAGGATCGGGACCACGGTGCTTCATCTGCGGGAGCCCTGGACATCTCCGGAGTCAGTGCCCCGATCGGGTGCAGTACAGCAGTGGCAGTCATCCCCAGCATCCGCCGCCGCAGCAGT
Organism: Viscum album; assembly: GCA_963277665.1. Lineage (NCBI taxonomy): Eukaryota > Viridiplantae > Streptophyta > Magnoliopsida > Santalales > Viscaceae > Viscum > Viscum album. The sequence goes on from OY728151.1 coordinate 1,283,049,797, forward strand.
TTACAGCCAGACCCTTCCGGCAGCAGCAGCAGGGACAGCGAGCTCCCGCTCCTCCACAGGCAGACATAGGAGGAGGAGGCCGACCTCAGGGCGCTCCACAGGGACCTCGACCAGGGCGTGGTCGGGGAGGTGGCCGACAGCCGAGGGGCAGGGGAGCTGGGCGTGGACAGCTACACGCCGCAGAGGCAACAGTTCCAACAGGGCCAGAAGTTGTTCGAGGTACGATCAATGTGTTTAGCACTCTTGCTTATGCCTTGCTCGATACCGGAGCTTCGCACTCCTTTGTTGCACCCAGTCTAGCCCGTGCCTTGGGTCTAGATGCCGAGAGACTTCTAGTCCCCCTGGTGTTGAGCACACCAGTTGGAGGTCAGACTGACTTGCTGCTCGTTTGTCGGGGATGTAGACTGATGTTAGGGCCACATCAGTCGGTTAGGGATCTCCTTCTGCTACAGATTCAGCCGTACGATGTCATCCTAGGCATCGACTGGCTATTTTCTGTGTGTGCCGTCATCGACTGTTTCCAAAGAAGGGTGGTGTTCTCAGGTTTGGACAGCCAGCGTGTTACCTTCACTGGCGAGCGGAGCTGTCCGAAGGGAAACAGGAGGGAGGAACCTCTCCTCTCCTTGTTGACCGAGATGACAGTGGAATCAGTAGATGCGGAAATGGTGGAAGTGCTAGAGATCGTCCGTGAGTTTATGGACATCTTTCCTGAGGAGGTGACGACTCTACCCCCTCGACGTGATATCGAGTTCAGGATAGACCTGCAGCCCGGCTCTCGTCCAATCTCGATGGCTCCTTACCGGATGGCACCTTCGTAGCTACGGGAGTTGCGGATACAGATTGACGATCTGATGAAGAGGGGTTATGTTCGTCCAAGTGCGTCACCGTAGGGTGCTCCGGTCTTGTTTGAAAAGAAGGCAGATGGAGGTCTTAGGCTGTGCATAGACTACAGGAGGTTGAATCAGGTGACGATCAAGAATCGCTACCCTCTCCCAAGGATAGATGATCTTTTTGACCAGTTGAAAGGGGCATGATGGTTCTCGAAGATCGACCTGCGGTCTGGGTACCACCAGCTGAGGGTGAAGGATAGCGACGTCCCGAAGACGGCATTCAGGTGCAGGTATGGGCACTTCAAGTTCGTGGTCATGCCCTTTGGTGTTACGAACTCCCCGACCGTGTTCATGGGGCTTATGAACTCCATCTTTCGGGAGTACCTGGATCGGTTTGTGGTGGTATTCATCGACGATATCCTGATCTATTCAAGGTCAGAAGAGGACCATGCAGAGCACCTGAGGACAGTTTTGGAAGTCCTCCGACAGCACCAGCTCTACGGGAAGTTGTCAAAGTGCAAGTTCTGGACATGAGAAGTGCACTTCCTCGGGCACGTAGTGTCTGAGCAGGGGGTAGCAGTCGACCCATCAAAGGTTGAGGCAGTTGTTTCTTGGGCAGCACCCAAGAATGTGGCGGAAATCCGGAGTTTCCTTGGACTGGCAGGTTACTACCGGAGATTCGTACCCAACTTCTCCCGAGTAGCAGCCCCTTTGACGACTTTGACCAAGAAGGGCCAGGTTTTCGTGTGGAGCGAGCAATGCGAGTCGTCCTTCAGCTACCTAAAAGAAAAGCTGGTTAGTGCCCCAGTGTTGAGATTACCAGAAGAAGGGATGGCCTATGAGGTATTTTGTGATGCTTCAGGACAGGGCCTGGGATGCGTGTTGATGCAGCAACAAGGGGTGATCTCTTACGGGTCCAGGCAGCTACGCCCCCATGAGCGTAACTACGCCACCCATGACCTGGAGCTTGTAGTGGTCGTTTTTGAACTAAAGTTATGGTGGCACTACCTCATCGGGGAATGCTTTGTGGTCTTCACAGATCACAAAAGCTTAAAGTATATCTTCTCCCAGCGGGACTTGAACTTACGACAACGGAGATGGGTGGAGTTCCTCCAGGACTACGACTTTGAAATCTCTTATACTGAGGGAAAGGGCAATGTGGTGGCCGATGCCTTGAGCAGGAGGACGCAGAAGGATGCGGTCCGAGAGTCGGCAAATGCCTGGAAGGCAATGGAGGAGTTGGCTGCCTTACACCTGGATGCGAAGATGGATAGTGGCAGAGGCTGCCTATATCAGATGATAGTGCAGTCATCTCTGTTTCGACAAGTGGAGGAGTCTCAGTGGGGAGACCCCGAGTGCGAGGTGATGCGTGATCGGGTTGACCAGGGTGATGCTTTAAGAGAATGGACAGAGGACGGTCAGCACCGGATGCTTTTCCAGAAAAGGTTGTTTGTTCCAAGAGTGATGCATGGCAAGGTTCTCAGTGAGTTCCACAACTCACCCCTAGCGGTGCACCCAGGAGTTACCAAGATGTACCAGGGTCTGAAAAGGCAGTTCTGGTGGCCCGGAGTTAAGCGAGCGGTGGCAGAATTTGTGGCTAAATGCTTAGTATGTCAGCAAGTGAAGGCTAAACACCGGGTTCCAGGCGGCCTACTGCAGCCTTTAGCAGTTCCCGAGTGGAAGTGGGACGACATCTCAATGGATTTCGTCACGGGACTACCCAAGGTCCAAGGAGGGTGCGACGCCATCTGGGTGGTGGTGGACAGGTTGACGAAATCGGCTCACTTTCTGGCAATCAGGGAGTCAAGTACTGTGGATGCTTTGGCACGAAAGTACGTGAATGAGGTGGTGCGGTTGCATGGAGTTCCGAGGTCTATAGTCTCGGATAGGGATGCACGGTTTACCTCGTGAATCTGGAGAGGATTGCAGCATGCGTTTGGCACCCAGTTACGCCTTAGCACTGCTTTCCATCCCCAGACAGATGGACCAACGGAGCAAACCATCCAGACCTTGGAGGATATGCTACGGGCATGTGTTCTGGACTCAGGAGAGTCATGGGTGTGATACCTGCCTCTAGTAGAGTTTTCCTACAATAATAGCTACCACTCTACCATCGGTATGGCCCCGTTTGAGGCTTTGTACGGGAGGCCATGCCGTTCACCTGTGTGTTGGACCGAAGTAGGGGAGGCAGGCATCCTTGGCCCGGAGGTGGTGCAGAACACAACAGAGAAGATTCAGCTCATACGGGAAAGGTTGAAGGCGGCCCAGGACCGACAGAAGTTGTATGCTGATACCAGGAGAAGGCCCTTGGAGTTTGAGGTTGGGGACCACGTGTTCTTGAAGGTCTCCCCGCGACGTGGGCAACAGAGGTTCGGCAAGGGGGGTAAGCTTTCCCCCAGATTCGTCGGACCCTTCGAAGTGTTGCGGCGGGTCGGCGAAGTGGCCTATCAGCTAGCGTTACCTCCGCCGCTGCTAAGGACACATGATATCTTTCATGTATCCCATCTCCGTCGTTATCTGCACGATGATTCACACGTCCTTGATTGGGGTGAACTGGACATCGAGGACGACGTAACCTTTGTGGAAAAACCAGTGATGATCGAGGATCGCAAGGAGAAGGTGCTTCATGGGCGAGCCATTCCCTTGGTTCGTGTGTTGTGGAGACATGGCGGGCTCGAAGAGAGTACGTGGGAGAGGGAAGCACAGATGCGTGCCCAATACCCCGGGTTGTTTTGAGCTTTGTTCCTTTTTGTACCTGTTGTGGTAGAACGTTTGACTGTTGGCTATGAAATGTACTGGTTTATTTCCTCTGTTGTGTGTGGAAAGCCCCGGCTAAAGGGAAGAGGGAACCCGACCCCTAATCAAGACGCATTAAGGTGGATGTGATTAAACCCGTGCGGGCGAGTCAGTGCCACCCAAAGCGGATAATATCTTGACATGGGGGAGGGAAACTCCCCAAACCCACATGACCGGGCGGTTTGGCGTGGTATGTTTCTTGGTTCTTGACAGGGGAGTGTTTTTAGTTAGAAGGGGTTCACTCCTAAGAGGTATCTTTCGAAGATGGTTGTTCGGACCCTCTCTTTCCTTCTGGTTTGTTGTGATTCTCGAGGACGAGAATCGTTTAAGAGGTATCTGATGTGATGACCCAGACCCCCCTTGGTCCCTTCCTTTGCCAAAATCCGGATCCTTAAGGGGTGCCGATCGGTGAGACCGATCGGTGCGACCGATCGGCGGAACCGGCCGACGTCACCCGGCCTTGCCAAGTTGTTCCAGTAACGCTCCTTTTTCACAGATAGGGTTTTAAACCCTATTCTGCCTCGTTTCTTAAAGACCCGAAACGCACATAAAAGTTTAATTAAATACTGAATCGACTCATGAGTCGGTTTAAACCACCCAGCACCTTTAATGATGAGTCAAGCCACGTGGTCAACCCACGACTTCCACGTCTTACGCGGTTTCGCGTTTTCACCTCAACCGTCCCCGACTCTTATAAACTAAGGGTTAGCCGTGGTTTCTCCTTTCCTCGATCGTGACTTTTCACAAACAGCTTCTGGTGCATCGGGCCCGCCGCATCGTTATCCGTAAAGTTCCGCGCCCCCGGCCTAAACGTCGATCATCTATCAACAGGTAGGTAATTTCTCCTTCGTCTCTCTCTTTTGTGTATCATGCGGGGTGGGAGTGCTTTTGATCCTATAGAATTGGGTAAACCAGACCTAACTAAAGATAAAGAACGAATTCTATAAAGAAAGAGAATGGGGGGGGGGGGCTGTGAGCATTGATGGTGTTTTATATTTTGATGTTGTTTCTTCTATGACCATCTTGTTGAGTTGTGCTGGCTTGCGCCTCCTGAAAATCGAGGTCGTTGGTGGTCGTTGTTTGTGCACTAATAAACCATGTTGATGTTTTAAATGGCTTGTTTGTGGTTGTAAACTCCTGCTGTGAAAAGTGAATCGGTTAATCACGTATATCTGGCTGAATAATTGAAAGCACCAGGATCAACCCTTCTGTGATAACTCCCGGTTAGAACACACGGAATTTGAAATCATGGAGTGTGTTAAGTTGTTTAAATCTGAAAATCCCTGGCTTGTGTTGGTAGTGGTAGTTGGTTGTTTTCCTTTCGGGCCAATTGATGGAAATGTGGGAGGGGATGGGATACCCTGTTCTTTTATACTCTCGGTGGTTGTGTGAATTTGGGGGATGGGATTCCCTGTTGGTATGGTTTCGGTGGTTGTGAGTTTGAGACTGGGCGGGTACTCGTTTATATCACAAATTGGGGAGAGATCCTCTGTTGACAGAACCGGGTGTGAGTGTTTTGGTTGATCCATGCTTTTGACGCTTTCCTTGGTCATGATTATGGTAGTTTCCCAGTAGTGCTTAAAATTAATTGAACATTTTAACTGAACGTGAAACAAGAATGGGACAAATGGTTTTGTGGGAAAGGGCAGTGAACTGTGACTCGGACGTAGTGGTGTTGTGTTCTGTAGGTTGGCTAGGAAAACCTAAGCTTTGGGTGAGTTTTTGTTACCTATATCTATACTTGTAGCTTTGTGTTTCTTATTCGCGCCCCACCTAAGTTGAGCACTCAGTGCCGAACACCCCCATTTATGGGGGAAGGGTGTTTTTCTCAACACTATTCTTAGTGGCTGGTTATTAGCTCCTTTTCTGCTCCCTTTCCCGGATAGCCCAAGTATCTTCGGGCAGGCTGTGATGGCATGAAGTCCATTATTAGCCCAAGAACCTTCGGGCGGGGCGTTGTGGTGGTTGGTCAGGTGTGTGCGGCAGGTGGTTTCCCAAGTGTCTTCGGGATGAGGCCCAGGTGTCTTCGAGCGTGGCAGTGGATCCTTTATCCCAGGTGTCTTCGGGCGTGGCGGTGGTTGTTCTGGTCTAGGTGTTTGCAGGCATGGTTACATGTGACAGTTGTGGCCCAGGTGTGTGCGGGCGGGATTCAGCAGTGGGACTGCGTGCGGTTGAGGCCCAGGTGTGTGCGGGCAGGATTTCGGCAGTGGGACTGCGTGTGGTTGTGGCCCAGGTGTGTGCGGGCGGGTGTGGCAGTGGGACTGCGGTGAGAATGGCGGGATTGGTCCGATGCGTAGGATGTCTCAATAACCAGTGGGAAAGTGGCGCGGGGTACCCAAACATCGATGTGCTCTTATTATATATATCACTTGACTTGCGTTATTTGGGGGGTGAGCCTTGCTGAGGCCTGGGATGGATAGTTTTCCTTGTTAGGTGTTTGGTTTACTTTCTTTTCTCACGGGACTTTAGTACGTTCCCCCACTTGTGCACGAGAGTCTTGGTTTTCCCAACTGAGTGTACTTGTATACTCACCCTACGTTTACTTTCAGGTTTCCAGGAGGACTACCAGGGCTGTGCGGGACCCTACTAGCTCGGAATTTTGGAGCAGTTGCAGTTGTTTTTTTTCCTTTTTGGTACTTACCTTGTAGTCACCTTTTTGCACTTTGTGGCTTTCACTTTTGAAACATGCATGTGGGAATGGTTTACTTTTGGCTTTACTTTTCTTTCTACCTTGGTGTTGTTGGGTTTTCTTCTCCTTATCTTTCGATCCTATAAAATAAAAAGGGTAATGCCTTCCATTTGCGAGAATTTTCTATACCCTTGGTGCTAGTCGCCACTCCGGGACCTATTGAAGGCGGGTTTCGGGGGTCATTATCTCTCCTTCAACTTAAAGAAGGAAGGGCCTGGCAATCTGCTGACCCTTCCCTCCTTTTGGTGAAGGCGGGTCGTGACAATAAGCCACAACTCCAATTCGTTCTAGAATTTTGAAAGTTCTGATGGACCTGGGACTCAATTTACCCTTCTTACTGAAATGCATAACACCCTTACATAGATATACCTTCAAGAAAACACAATGTCCTACCTGAAATTCCAAATCCTTCCTTCAGTTATCAACATAGGTCTTTTTCCTACTTTGAGGTACTTTTATGTGGGTTTGGATAACCTTCACCTTTTCCATTGTTTCCTTAACAATTTCTGGGCCTATGAGTTTTCTTTCTCCAACATCATCCCAACAAGATGGTGTGTGATATCTATTTCCATATAACGCTTCACATGGTTCCATTTAAATTCTTTATTGGAAGCTATTGTTATAGGAAAAATATACCAGAGGTAAATATTGATCCTATATACCTTGAAAGTCAAGTGATCAAGATCTCAACATATCTTATAAGGTTTGAATAGTCTATTCTAATTGTCCATCAGTTTGAGGGTGGTAGGCAGTGCTCAAACAAAGTTCAGTATCCAGGGCCTTCTGAATACTTTTCCAGAATCTTCATGTAAAATGAGGATCATGATCAGAAACAATCGATAGGGGTACTATATGAAGTCTTAAACCTTCATTAATATATAGTCTTTCCATATGTTCAAGTGGTAAATCTTCTCTTATAACAAGAAAATGTGTTGACTTGGTAAGACGATCAACAATGACCCATATTGCATAATTCCTTCTAGGAGTATTTGGTATCCCCATGAAAAAGTCCATCGTAATATTATCCCATTTATACTCAGGTATGGGAAGAGGTTTCATGACTCCTCTAGGTTGTTTCCTTCCAGCTTTCACTTGTTGAAAAACCATACATCTCGACACAAAATCCGCAATCTCTCTCTTCATGTTGTCCTGCCAAAAATGTTCTTTCAAATCTCTATACATCTTAGTGCTACCAGGGTGTATAGAGAAATTGGAGCTATGAGCATCATCCAAAAATTCCCTTTTTTAGATCAGGTATATCGGGAACACAAAGTCTCTTCCAAAATTTCAAAATTCCATCTTTATATACAAAGTCGATCAATCTCCCATTGTTCACTCCATTAATTTTCTTTTGAAATTATTTATCATCAGTCTAATAACATTTTATCCTTTTTAGTAAAGATAGTTTGGAAACCATTTGAAAACGAATTGATATTTCACTTTCCATGGTTATTCCTATATCCATATTTACTAGATCTATGAAAATAGGATCCTTTTCAACTCTCATATTGTTCAAAAATCCCTGATCCTTTCTGCTCAAAGCATATTCCACATTATTTTCCTTCCCTGGGTGGTAGTGTATAGTGAAATCATAATCCTTGAGTAGTTCAAGCCATCTCTATTGCCTCATGTTGAGTTCTTTTTGTGAGAAAATATACTTGAAACTCTTGTGATTAGTATAAATCTCACATTTTCACCACAGAGATAGTGTCTCCATATCTTCTAAGAAAATATTATATATTCTAACTCAAGATCATGAGTGGGATAGTTTTTCTCATGAATTTTTAGCTGTTGTGATGCATAGGCAATAACTCTATCATTCTGCATAAGTACACAACCAAGTCCTTTCTTTGAATCATCGCTATAAATAACAAACCCATCATTCCTTGATGGTAGAGTCAAATAAGTTCATTAACTAATATTCTCTTCAGTTCTTAAAAACATTCGTCACACTATTTTTTACAAACAAATTTAACCCCTTTACATGTGAGCTTGGTTAATGGGTTAGCCAATCAGGCAAAATTCTGGACAAAACACCGATAATAACCTGATTAACCAATAAATCTGCGTACCTCAGTTATACTCATTGGTGCTGGACATTTTTGGATTTCCTTTGTCTTAGAAGGATCAACATAGATTCCATACTTAGAGGCAATATGACCAAGAAAAGAAATCTCCTGAATCCAGAACTCACACTTGCTAAACTTCCCATATAATTCATTTCTTATAAGAGTATTTAGGATAATGCGCAAGTGTCGTGATCTTCGTAGCTTTTTGAGTATACCAAGATATCATCAATAAATACCACTACAAAGTCATCAAGATATTATTTGAAAAATCTGTTCATTAGATCCATGAAAACAGAGGGTTCCTTAGCCATCCCAAAAGGCATTACTGTAAACTTGTAATGCCCTTACTTGGTTCAAAATGCTATTTTTGGAATGTCTTACTTCTTCACACAAAAATGATGATATCCATATCGAAGGTCAATATTTGAAAAATATTGAGCTCCATGGTGTTGGTCAAATAAATCATCAATGCGAGTTAGGGGATACTTTTTCTTTATTGTTATAGCATTGATCTTCATGTAGTCAATGCACAACCTCATAGATCCATATTTCTACTTAACAAAAAGGACAGGGGCTCCCCATGGAGAAACACTAGGGTGAATAAATCCCTTATTACTCAATTAATCTAGTTGTTTATTTAGTTCCACTAATTCCATAGTGGCCATTCTATAAGTGGTATTCGATATGGGACCTGAAACCAGAATTGAATCAATGGAAAACTCAATTTCTCATTCTGGAGGATGTCCAGGTAAATCCTCTAGAAACACATCAATATATTCTTTAACAATAGGTAAATCCTCTATTCAAACATTCTATTACTCAACCATAATTATTTCATTCTCATAATACCCAATAATTGAATTTAGTAGAGCTACTGGGGGTGGATCTAGAGAAGAATTAGGTGGTGACATTTCTGTTCTAAAGATAAGGTACTCCTTATCATCATCGAAAATTGTAACCTATTTCTTCTTAAAATAAATTTTCACAACATGGTTTGAAAGCCAATCCATTCCTATGATTATATCAAATTCATTCATGGGTATGACGATGAGATCAGCGAATAAAGAACATTTATATGCCCTAATGGGAACTGATTCACAAAACTTTGTTGCGATAATACTTCCCTTAGGTGTTTTGACTAACAACTCCCTTGTTAAGTTAAATTGAAAATATCTAATTTTCTTAGAAAACTAGAAAGATATAAAACAATGCGATGATCCAGAGTCAAATAAAGCATTGGCTAAACTTGAGGAAACCATTAGATTACCTTCCATCACATCTTTCGGAGCTACAACCTCATTAGTAGTGATCAAATAAGCTTGGACTTACTCCCTTGGACTTTTCTAAGGTAATTTACCTTGGAGATTAGGAAATTCATTTTCATAATGCACCTTTTCTCTATACTTTTAGCATTCAACATCCTCTTTCTTCCCCTTGCAATCAAGAGCTTGGTGGCATTTTTCACCACACTTGTAACAGACTCTCATTCCCTTCAGGAAAGTACCAGGATGTTTCTTCCCACATTTACCATAGGATGGATATTAAACTCTTCCCTTCTTCCCCTTATTTCCATTTCCAGAATTTTCAACAGATCTCTTCTTATCCTTCTTTGCTTTAAAGTCATAAGACTTAGAGAATTCTTTTTCTGTCTTGATAACACATGAGACAATATCTTTGTATGATAAGAAGTATTGTGAGAATAATGCTCGATGGAGAAATGGTTTTAACCCATAAAATAATAAATCAATCTTACTGGGGTTATGTATGTAACCTGCAGCATGCCTTGCTAACCTAGTAAAGTTAGCCAAATATTTTGAAACATTCTCATCCTCTTTTTTCCTTGGACTCAGAAATTTTCTTTCCATATCTGCTTGATGGTCATGAGGAAAGTATTTTCCAAATAAAATCTATTTAAACTCTCTCCATTACATATTTGATACTTCATCATCTTACTTTGTGTTTTGAATCAATGACAACCATTGATCTGCATCTCCCATGAGGTGATAAACTGCCATGAATTTTTTTCCCTTTCACAACTTCCCAAAGCATGAAATATTTTCTCTAAGGAATTTATCCATTTATTAGATACCAATAGATTTTTACTCCCATTGAATGTTGGTGGTTGTTGCCTCATGAAGCGGTCTAACATTGATCGTCCATATTGTGGATCAGGGTTCTCCATATGAGTAAGGTTATTATTCATAACCTGAGTGAGTTGTCCCAGTATGGGGATAAACTGATTAGCACCGGTTACATCACCAGCTCCACTATAATTATCTTGAGTATGAGGGGAATCCCTACATGGATTACGTGCATTGATACGATTTATATTCCTTCCACTAGGTGCCATTTCTAAACAATGGCATACACTAGATTAGTTTATGAATCGAAATACATAATTCCAAACATATAAAACACTTAACATAAATTGACCAGTTTATAGATATAATCCATAATCATAAAAATGTTTTCTTTGAGGATGTATATACTCATAAAACCTTCATAATGGGTTTTAAAGAAAATGAGAATTATCCTAAGCATGTGTCATAAACAAGAGTGCAGTAAGGCCTGTTTTCGTTCACCAGTTCCCGTTCAAGTCTAGATCAAAGTAGTGTTTTCAAATTTTACCCCTAGGTACATCTATGCTAGAGCTGCCTCTACCAGATTGTATCTTGATAGGGATGTATTTCTTGTAAAACCCAAAAAATCTCAGCAGTACCAAAATTCTAGGATGTTCTTCTATACTAATCCTCAAAGTCTTTCTTAGGGTAGTGTTCTCTAATCAGAGTTTTTCTAAATCTAGTTTCCAAGGTTTGTACTAAACATTCTCTAATACCAACTATAACACCCCAACCCCAGTTACCCAGAGTCTGTGCATTAATACATAAAATTGGCATGATATAAGGAATAATGTCCCTAAAGATTGACCAATTTAGTATTATTGGAAGTACTAGATACATTCATAAGTTTTACATTACATCATTAAATAAAAACATCAAAAAAATTTGTCCCCTTTTTAACACACTTATATCCTTATCCTAACCCTTCAGGTCAACCCTAAAATACTTCTTCACATCCTGGAAAAAATAAAACATAGAAAGGGGTGAGCTCAGATGCTCAGTAAATATAATAATATAGCGTGAACATTCATAAATAAGAATAAAAATTTAAGTCATTGTATTAGACTAAAACAAAATCCTTTTAAACTTAAAATTCAGCATAATATGGAAAATCTAAAATCAAATAATTCCATTTACTTATTCTCATGGATATTCTACTAGTCGAATAATCACATGCAATACCAATAGGCACTTTCATAATGATGGAATGCATAATGCCATACTTCATAACCACATAATCAAGGACTTGTGCCAATAAAACAAATAAGATTTTGTCAAGGCCTTATTCCAAGACACAAGTTTGTCCCATGAGACCTATCGATGTATCGAGGAGCTATAGCAGTCTCCACCCGTTACTTATTAAGTCCAATGCATTCCTCATATGAAAAGGTTTAAACATAACATAAACATTCGTATTAAAACTAGCATAAGAAATGTAAATACTTTATCCATAAACCATGAATGGTATAAAAATAACACATCGATAGTCAAACATATGAAAACATATTCAATAAAATAAGGAAAATTTTTATCATAATAAATCAACTTCAAACAAGATTAAAATCCATCAAAGGATGTTGACATAGATGAAATCAATTTTTTTTAGAGAAATATCTCTTTTTATTTTGAAATCATTTAAAAGTCATATAATTATAAAATAAAACATTTATTTTGAAAATATTCTTATCAGATTGTATTTGAAGCCTTGATGATGTTATAACAGCGTAAAATAGCCGCACCCGCCGTATAAGTTAAAAAAAGACATTCTTACCTTAATTTTGTCAAAAAGGTCATAAAGTACCTTGTTTGGAAAATGACGAAAAGATTCCTTTAAAAACATATAAGGTCAAATAAGGGTATACATGACTTTAAACCATTATCTAGTAAATATTAAAAATGTTTTGAAATACATTTTTAAGAAATCATGGATGTGGATGATAAAGAGGTCCCAGTAGATACTTACGTAAAAACAACCTCAGATAATAAAGAGATTGCGAAATTAACCCTTACCATGTAATTTTCATTAGTCAATGGTATTTTAAACTCATATATAATAGTCAAAACATTGTTATTAAATTATAGAAGAACTATATACATAAATATGATATCATATATGATCTTATAGTATTTCTTTGTTAATAATATTTTAGTAGTATCATCATTTCAGGTGTTAATTGATTCATTTTCCTTTATATGCTTGGTTAATTAAGCCATGTTTTTTATGGATAATATTTATTTTATTCATATACGGAATGATACTATGTTAATAAATATTATTTTTAATCATAAAGTGAAAATTATTCTTGAATGATTACGATGGAGAATGAATCTCATTGCGTTCCTGGAGACGGTAATTCGTACGTACGCACGAGCGACAATATCATTATACTGATGGAGAAATAATATGTAATTGGATGTTATATCATATATAAATAATCATTAACATGTTATATTTATTATTTACGCCATTTATACTCATTATTATACCCATCCAAATAATGAAGTGTTTGAATAACAAACTACACCACGACGTGGAGACGGTAATCCGTACGTACGCACATATGGTGACTTTGTCATTTATAGGATGGATAGAATAATAAATATGGTTGTACCATTTTTATAATAAAAAAATTATATATAATATGCTGTATTTATTATTTTATAATGGAAACGACAATGAGAGAGGAAGTGGAAGAAGAAAAGAACTTGAAAGTGGTGATGAAATATTTACCTCTTCTTCTTATTATTCCTTTTGATTTGATCAAAAGGGCTCCATAGGTTGGCTTTCTGACCAAAGGAAGGCCTCTAGGATGAAGGGAGGAAAGTTATGAGGATATTTGGGTAGGTTTTGGCCGAGCCAAAAGGCTTTGGATGTGTGAAATTAAGAGAAGGGGAAGTGCCCTTTTATAAGAGAGGTGAGGGTCACTTTAGGAAAAGCTTGAAATATTATTTTATAATAAAATAATTTTAGATTTATAATGGATCAAAAAATAAATTATTTAAAGGATAAGGTGGGGATGGGTTAAAAAACTCTTAATCAATAGATTTTAGATAGGTTTAGGTTATCATATTAACCTTATCTTTTAGATTTAACTCTTAGTTAAATAGTTTGACATTTACCATGTCTCTTTGTATATAATATTATATGGATAATAAACTTACTATAAAAAGACAATAGAACCCCATGTGGTTAATTACTAATATATATAACCTTATCTATGTCCTTTGGTCAGACCTTATATTTTCATGAATATTATATCAATTAATAATATAATATTTGTTTTAAAAACTCAATTATGTCAATTTTGACACTATTTAGTATTTTATTTTTTTGAAAGCCATAAAAACTTTATCACTTAGAATAAAATTTATTTAACCTACAATAAAATGTAATATTAACCTATTAAATTAGTTTAATTCATCAGAAGTCTCAATTTACATTTATTTGGATATTTATAATATCAATTATTTTAATATTTCGTTAATAAGGTAATTACTACATCATCATTGTGCCATAAATAAATTAAATTATATAATGTCTAAAAATTATAATTAAAATACCAATATGTAGTAAATATTTTTATATTTCTGAAGAATATTTATAGAAGAATTTATATTGTGTTTAACCCTATATTAAAAATGGATTAGTTATTAAACATTGAATTTAAGTCTTTTAACTCTTGTTTAAATAAAATAATAATAAATGTCCTAATTTAATCCAAGTGGACCAAAGAGGATCATATTTTATTAATAAGGTTGTTTTTGGTAGAATTATACTTATCCTATAGAATTAGGACATGTGTTAGGGAAATTATGATGTCTTTTTTACCCTTAATTACCCTATTAACTTTTAACCGTGGTAAATAAAAGTCAAAAGTTACTATTCATCCTAAATTATTTTCATCTTATTGAACCAAATTTTACTTACTGATATTAACCGTGTCTCTTGTATGTTTTAAGTTCAACTCACCGAAGCAGTAAAATTAAGTTTTATAGAAATTTGCAAATGCTCCTAGGTGGTGGGTAAAAGACGGTAAAAAGTTCGATAAAATTTTATATATCTAAACTTATTGTAAAATGACTCCAATTAATTAAATAGAATATATATAAGTATTATGTATCTATTTTAATCTAAAATAAATTAAAATTAAATAAATAATTATTTAAATAAAATGTCAGTTTTAACCAATAACGCAGTGTTTTTCACTATTCATCAAAAATTAAAAGTTTTCAGAAAAATACCAAAAATTAACCCTAATCTAATTTCGATATTCCAAATCCAAAAATGAAGTCCAATTTGGAAGATAAAATTTATAAAATTTTAAAAAGTGGGTATAACTATTCCTAACAACTATTTTGACTGGTCGCAGTGTGTTAGAATCTTGAAATTCCGTATAGTGTAAGCTATTGTATTATTTAAAGGAAAAAATACTAATGAAGCTTGGGGTGTTACAAAATCTAAATAATGGACAAATAAAGCATCATAATTTGGAGGTAGGTGGTCTATGTATTTTCCCTTAAAGTTTCATAAATTTATAAAATACACCATTATGTTATGCACTAATGTGCATCGCTCTAAAAATGTGAAATTAATTTTGTAGAACCCAGTGTCCAGAAATAAATAGCCATTGTGCATTTAATTGACCCATTTTAGTTTGTTCAAATAAAACCAAACCACCCCCTTGGGGTATTTTTATTATGTTCCATGATCTTATTATTTATCTTTGTAATTAAAATCACCCTCAGAGAATGTTAACTTACTTTTCTTTAAATGAACTATAAGTGGTACAGATGAATAAATCAGCTTAAAATCATTATTTACAATATTCTAGATCCATAATTCATAAAATAAATGGATAATTATAAACTAATGGGATGCTTAAGGAAAGTATTTACCCTTTTCCATGATCAAATCATTAATTTTAATGCTTGAATCCTTCACTCGTATGTGATGTGAGAAATAGAATTAATTCAATTATTTTGGTTGGGTCAAATGATGAACGACATGGAACTTCCTATGGAATCCTTAATTAATTATAAATGGAATAATCTGAGTTGAATACTTGAAATGTGTTATGGCATGATTACTAGAATGGAATTCCTTATTACTTAAATTTAAAAGGTTGAATGAATTATGTACACCTTGAGCGATACTTGGGTTCCTCATACCGAATTCTTTGGACGAGCTCATAGGTTAAATAAATTATAAATGACTTGAGAGATACTTTAGTTTACTTATATGAAATTCCATGTATGAGCTCCTAGGATAACTGAGTCTTCTTATACCATGAGTAAAACTCGGGTTTTTATGAAAAACGATTGGGATGGGTTCAGAGGTTAAATAAATTATGTTAAGCCACGAGTAGTACTTGGGTTACTTTTATGGAACTCCTTGGATAGGATCATTAGTTAAATGAATTTTAATAGTTCATGGAGTGATACCTAGGTTTCTTATTGGGAAAAATTTGGATGATCTTATTGGTTAAATGATTTACATTTTTCTTTGAATGATTTATGGGTTCCTAAGTAGGAATACCGTGCATGGGATTGTACAAAAAATGGTATTTATTAAATTCTTGATAACTATTATACATAGGTGCCATGGGTTTACCCTAGGTCTCATAAAATTGTCATATTTTTATGACCTTGGATATGTTCCCTGGTAAGGATCTTTTTGTTTGATTGCATTAGTTAAATAATTTATCCTTGTGCTATTATTATGTGGATTCCTTGGCCTTCCACCTCAGTTCATCACTAGTGCATGTATATCTCTGCATATATATATATATATATATATGTTTATATATATGAATATATATACAATATGGAATGTTAGAGATATTTCAACTTAGGCTGAAGAAAGTATGGTCACCCAGGTGTCCTTTGAAAAACCTAAGCTGGCTTATTTATATTTATTTATCTACTACCTTATTGTTAATTTGTTCAGTAATGTATTTTACACTCATAGACTGGATATCATTAGTCACATTTCGTGACGACCTTCTAAGTTTATCTCACACCCTTTTAGAGCCTCCATTGGGTACCCAGATAGACTTCATAATTTCATGATCATGTTATAGATTCGACTTGTTGTTATTAATTTTTTATGGTTACTTTTAGACATGGGTGATTAGGAGAATAGGACTGAGATAAATCTCAAGATGCCCATGGAGATTGTATTTGGGGATATTTTTCTCTTTGTTGTGTATTGTTTATAAATTTCTCACTATATTTCATATTATTGTATATTGTAGAGTCACATGGAAATTCATGGTTTATATTTGGAATTTATAGGTTATCTGATTTATTTATAATGAATTTCTTTTATACTTTTTCTAATGTTGATTTATTTATTATGTACTACTGTGCTACTTTGATCAAGAGGGTATAATCTCACCACCATACCATAATTAGACCCTCACTGGTAGTCGGTAGCCTATAGTGTATGGGGAGAAAGGCTTGAGTCCATGTGACTGACCGACTCAGGGGACCATTTCAGTGGATCCCGAGATGGGATGTTACAAAGCAGTATTAGATCTTTCATTTTTTTCCTTGGCCTTACTATTTTGGGCTAGTAGACAAAAGACTAGGAATGTGTGAAAACTCGATAAATAGCCATGTATGAGAGTGATCAACCCACACATGTGGGAAAGACCAAGTGGCCAAGTATGTGACTATTGTTTGTTCTATTTGTTATTATAGTTGATTATTATTTTACCTTGAGTGATTTATGTACTTTCCACAGCTTACTGATTTATGAGATTTATGGTATTTTACCCTTTTCATGGTATGGAAAGAAAGTATTTTTACATTAATATTTATAGGCACATATAGATTCACATTCCATGCATATTCCATTCCATGTAGATTTCATTTCTTAACATCTTGATACATATTGGAGGCGAATTCTATGATTTAGTAGAATGCTTACCCATGCACCATGTTAGGTGATTATTTATCATGATTTTCCTATATACCATGCTTCTTTGGTTTTTTATTTATATGTATCCACTCTTTATGAATGTGATAGAATGAATTTTTATAATTATGACATATGATTGGTTAATAAATTGTATTCGTCAACCTAAATGGAATTTTCCAATATAGATTGATGGGGACACCTTAACTAACCAATCATAATATGTTTCTTCAATGAACCATTGATTACATGGATTGAAACATTAGTGGTTATGATTAAATGTGGTCCAAATACAATTTCTAAAGAGTATGGGCCTTTATAAATTGAAAAGGGTGACCCATATAATCAAACCATCTTAAATGAACTTGTTATGTTATGATACCGAAGATAAAATTAGGGTTTCAGCTACATGAATTCCAATTTCAGATTATGAAGGCAAGTACCTTTATAACTTGGGAAATGGAAATTCATTTAACTAAACCATGATTCTTATATATGCATTCTAAATTTTAATTCTTATGAAAAAATTGTTACTAGAAAGGTAAATGATTGTAACTTGTAATGGCTTGTACCTCTATAAATTGGGCATGGTGAACCATATGATGAAACTTTTAAATGCACAAAAAAACCCATGTAGCTATTTGGGACATGTTTTAATGAGATAAACCCACTAAATGTGTTTCAAATTTTAATGATTTAAATGTAATTGGGTTGCATTTAATGTATCCAGGATGGTATGATGGGAAACTCATAGGTTGCCTTAATCTTTTGTTATGCTCTTGTACTTAACCCCATAAGGGTATATTAATGCAACCAAAGATTGGATATTTAAAGTGTTAACAACCACTTATATAGTTTTGTGTATAAATGTATGGTGTAATATTACTAAACTAATCCCCTTTAATAGATGAATACCTTTTATATTCTTTTGAGTTGTATTAGTATGATAATCGTTAATTAAAATTCCAAGTACAACCTAAAGGGTGTTTTCCTCTATAGATTGGAATTGGAATTTTCTTTAACTAATCCCTTTTGTGAGAACTTATGGATAAATAAATGATGATTAAAAAGGAAAATAGGAGATAAATTTCATAATGTTTCATGGAATCATCTAGATAAATTTCTTTGAACATTTTTCCTTCACAACTGGTACTTGATATAATTATTCATAAGCTATTTAAATGTTTCAATAAATGATCATCGAATAAATAACTTATAATGAAACCTTTTTTAGGGGCTTATATCATAGAACCTCACATGGGTGTTAGGATTAAATGACTCCTTGAGAGTTTCCTTTAGTGGAATGTGAGTGTTTTCATAGATTTATAATGACTTTATCCTAGGTTGAGTTAGACCTAGAAATTAGGCAGAAAGGCCTAGGTACATTTTAATGTGTGACCTTATTTTAGGTTCAGTGCCTTGTGTAAGTAAAGGGCTATCTTGGTAGAGGTAGTTCCCTAAAAAATTAAAGAATTTGTATTTTCATATGAAGATTTGTTTGAAAAGAGGTTATGTTTAGGTTCTATTTGTCCCAAGTGGGGATTTTAGATATGATATGGCACCCCTTGAGTAAATGGGTGGTCGTTCGGTAAGTCAAGCCTTATTAAGGGCACAAGAATCATGCGATGCTTCAGTTTAGTAGGGTAGACATGCCTCGGTCATGGTCAAACACATTAATAATCATGTGATCTTTCCTCTATTCCAATATATGACTTAGAAGGTCCACACCATATTTATATTCATGTGAGATAATATGACTATGGTATATGTAGTGTCGTAGGGCCTATAAATTAAAGAGATGCTATCATCTATTGTGATGTTTTGATATCACTGTATCAGGAATTATTACATGCGGTGGTTATCGATTAAGAAATTGTATGTCAAACCATATGAGTTCAGTGGTAATCTTCTAAACCTTAAGATATTAATATTTATTTATAGGTCATCTCTGGAGTAGAGTGACCTAGGTGTTAAAAGAAATCAAACCCATCCTAGTACTTGGGATGATGTTGCAAAATGATTAGGTACTGTAAAATGCTGACCGAGTTTTGTTTTTCTATTATGCATGATGCTAATGATGGTCATGAGCATAGATTAGGATATCATCACATGTATTTCTAGATTAAATCTCATATAGTAAAATTTTAAGTGGATAGTTCTTTCTTTCTCTTAAAATTGGAACTTAGTATAAGCATGTTGGATATGTCCAAGAAATTTGTGTTTTGTAGTGGATGAATCATGTTCCATGGTATGAGTTCCCAATCTCAATAAATGATGACTAGAATACTCTTAAGGTGGGGAGCATCATGTTGAATGTGTTTTAGTGTGTCCTTCCAAGTAGAAGGAGTGAAACCAAAAAATGCAATCTATATTTGGTAAGAATAGTTTCTAAAAGCCCATTGGGCTAGAAGTCGGGTTATCTAGTCCTTGATATGATGATTAAGATAAAACCCGATTATAGGTTTTGATAGAGTCTTGATGATAGATTCAGGCTTAGGGTGCATGAGGGACCTATAGAGAGTAATGCTTCAGAGGTGTTTCAGTTCTTTAAAGTAAGCATGGAAATAAAATAGTTGGATGAATATGAAACCTTTAAAGACACCTTTAATCGGGTTGTACTTTACTATTTATGATTGAATGGTCATAAGATAACTGAATAGTGAGTGAATCATGGTTGGTTAATGATGATGCATCAACATGTGCAACTGATCTATTTCAAATGAAGTCAAATAGTAGTAGTTCGATTGTTCTTCTGACCTGTGATTGGATATGGTTGGTTGGATACAATGTTAGGCACTTCATTTTGGATATGAAGAGAGTGTCATGTGTCTTATTGGTAATTGTAATATCCTTTTAGTTTACTCTTTCCTTAGGGATTATCTTGATACTTATATTGACATCGGCCAAGGTAAACTAAGAGAGAATTAGTTACACGTTTAGATAAAGAAAAAAGTCAATCCCCTTATTGGCTTGATATGTAGAATTTTTTGGAGTTGCACTCTAGGAGCATGGGTAATCTTAGATGCATGGTTTTACTGAGTGATACAAGGATTCCCATGTAGAAAGGACTAGGATGGACTCATGGAACCTAACTGATTCTTTGACCCAATTTCCATGAAATATACCATCTTTGGGCTCTGTCAGTGTTCCTGATACGTGGACATCTTAACTATATACTAACATCTCACTTATCACTATCGTAGATCGTGACTTACCCAATGTCGACTTTTATCAGTTCTAATGTAACACCCCAAGTTTTTCTTGACCTTTTTTCCTCTGACTGAATTAATTTTCATTTATGTTTTTCAATTCACCAAGTCAAACATTTCATTCACACGATGCCGACTTGGCGTACATCACACGCAACACCGAGTTTTACCAACCAACAATATATTATAAAAATATTATATATTAAGAATTCACCTAGACATTAGGTCATAAATTATGAACAGTACTAACTAACTTATGAAAACCTATGGTTTACACAAATATAAAATTAATTCATTAGTTACAATGCACCAATTAAATATAAATGAAATATTTCTATAGAAAACTATTTTTATGCTCACAATGCCATTTTATCCTAATAAATTAACTTAATTATAATTACTGATTGATATTAATGTAATATATATATATATTATATATTCAATCAAATATTTTTTATATTCATCCAAAAGATTCTATAGGCATAATATAAGAAAAAACCCATTTCTACACAAAAAAAAACCTATATTTTTATTAAGGTCATTTTACCATATTTTGATGGAGAACCTAAATTAAATATAAATTTTTGATCTTTTATAAATTTATAGGTTAAAATAAACATCATTTTTTAAATAAAAACATAAAAACTATGTTAGTGTGAATTTTTGGTATTTTTCCCGTGAAGTTTCATTTTTAATGAATAGTAAAAAATACTGAAATTTAACCCAAAAATTCTTTTTCATGTATTTTTTATATAGTTAACTTATATTTTAAATTGGTTTTAAAGTTTAATTATATTAATGTTTTATCAATAAATTAAATTTAATTCATTGGAATCAATTTCACTTTGAAATTGAAT
Organism: Viscum album; assembly: GCA_963277665.1. Lineage (NCBI taxonomy): Eukaryota > Viridiplantae > Streptophyta > Magnoliopsida > Santalales > Viscaceae > Viscum > Viscum album. The sequence continues at coordinate 1,283,071,286 of OY728151.1, forward strand.
ATAAAAGCATAGCAAACTTTTGATCATTTTTTCTTTAAAAACCCGTGTTGTCGTCCCGTTTGTGGGATTATATTGAAATTAATTTCTACCAATTATATGTTTAGAATTTGTAAAAATTAATTCCATATTTGGAATTAAAATAATTTATAATTTCTAATAAGTACAACTTAGTTTTTTACCAAAAATATTAGAAAAAGTAATTAAAATTAATTACAACGGTTAAGGTTAAATTAAGCATAATAAGGGACTAGATCATAACCTTAAGGACCAGAAAAACTTATAAAATTGTGAAAAATCCATTTTATGTATATATTTAGACCCTATACTCACTTTAATTGACTTTTAACCATTATTGGATCAAATTTCAAAAAAAAACATGAGTGAGGTTTCCCTTTTCCAAAATATTACAAGAGTGCCACTCCTCCTCCATTATAAAAGGCCTCCTATATTCCCACTCCTTACACATATCAAGACACATAAGATCAGATAAAATATAACTAAATAGATCCAAAATATCAATAAATTCATCCTTGAATCCTCCCTTGGTCAAAAATACTTCCAAGGAATCCCTTTGGTACAAACCAAAAGGAGATACCCGATTAAGAGGTAACACCCTCCCTCAAAACCCTTTTTTTCTTTCTCCACTCCCTAAAATATTATTATTACATGATTTTATAACAAAAAAAGTATCCTAAATATACTATGATGTTTTTATAATGATATTTTGACCTATAAGTACACACAATTCCATTTAATGGGTAATGAACATACTGTTTATGTGTTCGACGAACTACGACCTCACTAAATGATGATTGTTCATTTTTTACTTTACCACCTTTCATGGTGGAAATTATGATGGGAAATAATTTTATATATCTTAAATATCATATTTATTTTTTATTTAATCTTCTATAATTATTCTACAACACATATCCTTATACTTTCCATATTTTGTAAACACGATAATTTCGTTTGAGGAAGTGTGGACTACTGCCCCTCAAAGCCACATGATTCATTCATACACTACATAGAATGTATTAAGGATGAGTTTAGTGAATATATATGATATATATAAAATAATAAATCTAATTTAATAATGATATATATATATACACACATATATGTCTTTTCCTTTCATTTTTTCATCACGATAATTAAACAGAAATAGAGTTCATGCATACGTATGACCTACCATCTCCATGAGTGGTGCATTCTATTTCATACTTCTATAATAAATGGATTATTATAAAAAAAATTATTGAATATAAATTATGTTTAAATACTTGTTAAAATTATGGAAATCATGATATAAGTATAATGACCAAAGATATAACTAATAAAGACACATGCGAAAAACAAAGCGGATATTACCTGAAGTGAAACCTTAACATAGAATTGTTTAAAAATGGGTAATATAAGGTCATAATAAAACCTTATGTGGTATTATATATAAGAATATTATTATATAAAATATGTATAATAAATCTACATTTAATATACATGGATCTTTTATGAGTATGAAGAGATTCAAGACACAAGGTAAGGGAAATTCATCTCACTTTTTATATCTGTGAGATACATGCCATGTTCACCACTTTTTTATTTTGTGTAGTGTATATACTACTCATTAATGTATTATATGACTATTATTATTAAATATATGGGTATTTACATATCCATTATATGTTATTTCTTTAATGGGGTTTTTGTTTCAAAAGTTTTTTAAGAGTCATTTGTAAATTTTCATGGAAAACGGTCTTGAAATTGTTTTCAAAAATTTTTCAAGCTTCTGTTATAAGTTTTAAAGTATATTTTAAAATTAAATAGTTTTATTTTTTTTAGGTTTTAAAAATTATTTTTCAAAGAAGAAGGATATTTTCCACATGAATTTTTTTAAAAGACATTTCAAAATTATTTCCCATCTAAGATAACATCCATTGATGCTACTCATTCATTTTATAGAAATGATATAATGGTTACATTCATATTGTTTATTTAAATGGTTTATTATTGATACCATGGTCCTTATTAAACCTGTTTCTCTTTTACGGGTTATATGTTTATGAAATCTATTTTTCTTTCATAGGTTACGTTTTAGATGAAGTTATTATGAAACTTTAATTTTTTTCATAGGTCATGATATGATTACATTTTTATTATACCCATTTCATTTCATGGGTTATGATATGATTTTTTTACGAATTGTTGGAACATGTATGTATGATTTCACTATGATATGCGTGTGAACTATATCTCTCTCCAATGCATTATATAAATATTTATATCTCATGAGATAGACTAAGATGGTATTAGGAGTGAACCTTGACTACTAAGATGACCATGAGAGTGAACCATGACTACCAATATGGTATGAGGAGTGAACTCATTCTACTAATATGGCCATGAGAGTGAACCATGACTACTAACATGGTATAGGGAGTGAACCCGTACTACTAAGATGGTCTTGGAAGTGATGCCTTGGATACTATGGATGTAATATTATATAAACTTATGTGTCTTCCAAAATTCCATGTTTTATTCCTATGTTATTCTTTCATGGATTAGGATCTTTATTTCCTTATGATTCGTGCCTTATGAACTATCAATATTTATGCCATTATTCATGTTTATGAACTTTGATATGAAGGGAATTATCTTAAAATGTTTTGATCACATTCATATACTCTTATGCTCATGTTTATACTTACATGTGTCCCTTGTTTACCCTTACCGAGCATCTAATATCACCCCTTTTTATGTTTCTTTTCCCCAGGTTATGAAGATACATACTATATTTGTTGTATCTAATAAAGTTACTATTCAAGAAGAACCTAATGGGTGATGATGTAGCTCACTTATGTAACATGTTTATGTTTCCATGTTTCCAAAGCCACTAGACTAATACAGTTTTTAGGAATATATTTTTGTAATGTTTTAAGTATTCTAGAAATGTGATGTAATGTCCATGTATATCAAGACTGTGTCATTATTATTAGTATCACATCATATTTTTAATTAAAATTTGGACGCTAATATGAGAAAAACTTAGTGAGAACACTATGTACATGTCTAAGGATTATTATAAGGATAAGGAAAAGAATACAAAAATGTCTTGGAATTTTGGTAAAGGATATAGTGAGTGGTTTCCATGAAATAAATCATTGTCTGGATACTAAAAGTGTACATGGATCTGACCCAAATGTACATAAGAGTAATAACTTCAATAAAATTCTTTAGGCTTCACACATGGTAATCTGGTACATGACAATGGTCCTTGTTGCACACCTAGTTTTTCACTCCTGGTTGATATGCTTTGGGAATTCATAAACTCTTCACATTCCATCATAAAGGATTTAAAAATAAGTTGTCTATAAATAACCTAGGATAAACCTAAGGTTTCATAGATTAGGGAAGGTGTTATAAAATATACATCCTATAGGTGACTTTTCATGATTATGAGGTTCCTACTTATGATAACTATTTATTACTCTATGCTTTTGGTTTTAGTCAATGGATGTAACTCAAAGGAACAACATTAATGGTGATTGTGAGGGAAAATTAAATGTTTTTCCACCTGAGAAACTGAATTCTATGGGAGATGTAATGAAAAATCTTGTTTCTATGCTCACAAAAATTTCTCAAGCTATGAATCATAGTGGACTTCTAAATGAGAAAAGGATGGAACAAAATTCTTTTGAGTCTTTCAAGAGGTAACTTCCACCTTATTTTAGAGGATCTTATGATCCACTTATTTCTGAATAATGAATCAGTACTACTAAAAAGATATTTTCCATTATCTAGTGTTTAGAGAATGATAAAGTCATTTTGGATGTTTATCAGTTAGAAGATAAAGAAAACCAGTAGTGGAATATAATTAAGAATATGAGGAATCAAGATTAAATTAAATATACGGAATGTGTCAAGTTTAAGAACATATTTTTCAACAATCAATTTCCCCAAATTATTCGTACCAAGATGGAGAAGGAGTTCCTCGAGTTGAAGAAAGTGGATGATGAGTCTGTTGGTACCTAGAAGGAAAATTTCATAAGACTTGCGATGTATTATTTTGGAATTATCATCCAACCTAAAAGTAAAGTTGATAGGTTCTATAGTGGATTATATCCAAGTCTCGAAAGGGAACTGGATATAATAGAATTTAGTAGCTACGAAGATATTGTGCATTCTGCAATCAATGTTGAAATGGATGTTGGAGTCACGTATCAATATCATGGTTTTGATAAGAAAGGGAAGATGGAGTTTAAAGGAAAACCTAAAATCCATAAAGAGAAGAAGATGTGATTTCCATTATTCTCTAAGTGTGGGAATAATAATGGGAGAAATTGTATTAAGGGGCCTAATAAATGTTTTAAGTGTGGAATGGAAGTCCATTAGGAATTTTATTATTGAAGTGATGGGAAGAAGTTAGCTAACAGTTCTAATGGAGGGAAAGATGCACAAAATGAACCTCCCACACTCCAATTCTATAAGTGTAAGGAGAATGGGCATTATGCTAACCAATTCCCAAACCCAATGGCTGGTGATGATGATCTACATCAACAATATCTTAAGATGAGGGATAAGGGGGAATCTTATGAAATAACTACTTCTAATGAGGGGTGTGATAATTATGTGGTTAAAGGTACACATACCATCAACTATAGAACCAATAATGTCTTATTTGATTATGGATCTACACACTCTTTAATATCAAAAGAATTTTATATGGGTGAAACTATTCCACCAAAATGATTAGATGTGGAATTAGAAATGAAAACCCCTAGTGGTAAGATGATTTCACCCTATGTATATAATTCCTCTCCTGTTGAAATTTGTGGAAATGTGCTTCTAGAAACTTTTTTCATTATTCCTTTGGTTGAATTTGATGTCATCTTAGACATGTATTGGCTTTCTCTGCATAAATCTCACATCAATTATCAAGGAATAGAAGTTATATTTGATATTTCAAATCCTCCTATGATCGTCCATCAATGTGACAATAATTATGAACTTACTATGGAGATTACATCTAGTGTATGGGTATTAATTCCAATTCATAATGGTTATTTATCTCAAATGGTTGGGGAGAAAATTAACCTTGATGATATTCCCATTTTTAGGGAATTTTTGGACTTCTATTTGGAAGAGTTGCCTAGCCTTCCACCAAAACATGAAGTTGAGTTCTCAATAGAACTCATACTAGGTTCCAAACCAATTACAAATACTCCTTATAGAATGTAATCGATTAAGTTGCAAGAATTGAAGAAGAAACTCCAAGAATACCATGAAAAGAGATTCATTTGGCCATGTTTGTCACCTTGGGATACACCTATTATTTTTGTGAAAAATAAAGATGGATCAATGAAACTCTGGATTCATTATCCAGAGTTGAACACAATCACAATCAAGAACAAGTATCCTCTTCCCCATATTGATGAATTGTTTGATCAACTGTGTGGAGATAAATACTTTTCCAAGATTGACCTTCGTTCTAGATATCATCAATTGAGGGTCAAGAAGGTGGATATATCCAAGATAAAATTCCATACAAGTTATGGACACTATGAATATATATTAAAGGCTTTTGGTCTTACTAATTCCCCAATTATCTTCATGGATTTAATTAATAGAGTCATTAGAGATTACTTGACCAGTTTGTGGTAGTCTTTATAGATGATATTCTTATCTATTCAAAGGGAAAGGAAGAGCATGGAGACCACTTGAGAATTGTTCTAAAGACTGTAAGGAAAGAGTAACCATATGAAAAATTTAAAAAGTATGAATTTTGGATACAAAAGGTTTCATTTTTGGGTCACATAATATTAAGATATGGTATAACAATAGATACATTATAGATAAAGAATATTGAATGATGACCTAGACCTACCATAGTGACTGAGATCTATATATTTATTGGTTTAGATGGCTATTATCGATGGTTTGTGGAGAACTTCTCATGACTATATAATACTCTAACCATGTTAACTGATAAATGTGTCAAGTTTCTCTAGACAGATGAATGTGAGGAAATTTTCAAGGAACTATAGAAAATGTTGGTCAGCACACCTATGCTTACATTACCTTGTAGTGGAGAAGGGTTTGTAATCTATAATAATGCATCCAAGATTATATTGAGATGTTTTATTATGAAAAATAACATGTTTATAGCCTATTTCTCATGACAGTTGAAGATTCAAGAGAAAAATTACCCACCTCATGATTTTGAGTTAGCAAGAGTAATTTTTGAATTAAAGATATAGAGGAATTAGATTTATGAAAAAATGGGTGATATATACACTGATCACAAAATTTTGAAATATATATTCACATATAAGGAGTTGAACATGCTCAGAGAAGATGTTAGAGCAGATAAAGGATTATAACTGCTCAAAACATTACCACCTTGAGAAATTGAACAAGGTGACCGATGCTTTAAGTTGAAAGGATCATTCTAGCTTATCTATGATGAGGATAAAAAAAGATCAAATATCTCAGTATTTGAAAATGATGGATATTGAAATCCTAAATGAAGTTGAAAAATATTATCTTTCTCAAATGAATATTCAAACCTCTGTCTAAGTTAATATTAAGGAGGTGTAGAAGGAAAAAGTTGATTTTCAAAAGATAGTTAGAAATGTTCCTAAGTTTAACCTTGATCAGGATAGAATTATAATGTTTAGGAACCGTGTATATGTTCCTACCATACCATATTTTAAGAAGGATATATTAGACTAAGATCATATTTCTTCATTCTCTATTCATCCTTGAATTATGAAGATGTATAGGCATTTGAAAGAATATTTCTGGTAGGATGAAAAAAATAGAGATATCGCAGAGTTTGTATCTCAGTTTTTTGTATAATAGAAAGTTAAGTCTGAAAGACAAAATTATAATGGGGTTTTTCATCCATTACCCATATTAAAATGGAAATGGGAGAACATAACTATGGATTTTTTTTCATTGGACTAACCAAATCCTCTAAAGGTTTTAATGCTATATTGGTGGTAGTTGATCACCTTACAATGTTAACAAACTTTATAGATATCATAGAATATTTATTTCTAAATCATCTTTCTAGGAAATATATTAGGGAAGTGTTAAGGATACATGGAGTACTAAATTCCATTGTATCTAATTGGGATTTGTGGTTTACCTCAAAATTATGGTGAAGTCTTTAGCAAGCACATGATATAGAATTGAGTTTTATCACTGCTTATCATCCTCAGAAGTATGGTCAATCTAAAAGAAAACTTAAAACCCTAAAGGATATGTTTAGATTTTTTTCATTATATTTCAAAGGTGGTTGGGATCCACACCTTCCTCCTGGTGAGTTTTCTTACAAAAATATCTTGCACTCAAGAATTCAGATGGAACCTTATGAATCCCTTTATGGGAAGAAATGTAGAGAGCCAATGTGTTGGGATGAAGTTCGAAAAAGAAAGCTATTGGGACCTGATATCACTAAAGAAGTGGTAGAGAAGGTTAGATCCATTTAGAATCATATCAAGGCATTTCAAAGTCAGATGAAAATTTATGTTGATAACCATCAGCGTGATCTTGAATTTGAAGTTGGTGAAAATGTGTTTCTATGAATATATCCCTAGACGATGGTTATGAGATTTATTAATAAAGGGAATGTGATCCCTAGGTATATCGGTCACTTTGATATTCTTGATCATATTAGGACAGTAGCCTATCTCTTGTAACTTCTTCCAAATCATTCTAAAGTACATGGTGTGTTCCATGTATCTCTCCCGAGGAAGTATATACATGATGCTTCACATGTATTGAACATAGAGGTAATACCAATAGAGTATGATCATTCTTAAAAGGAGAAACCAGTTGAAATTATGGATCATATAGAGAAAGTTATATGAAACAAGACCACTCACTTGATCAATGTTTTGTGCAGAAACCACCAGTTTAAGGAAGCAATGTGGGAACTTAAGGATATGATGAAGTAGAAGAATCATCATTTGTTTGTACCAAAATGAAAAATTGTAAGGGAGAAATTTATTTTAAGGGGTTATAATGTAACACCCCAAGTTTTTATGGACCTTTTTTTTCTAATGAATTAATTTTTATTGATGTTTTGCAATGCACTAGGTCAAACATTCCTTTCACACGACATAGACTTGGCGTACCTTACACGGAACACCGAGTTTTACCAAAAAACAATATATTATTAAAATATTATATATTAAGAATTAACCTAGACATTATGTTACAAGATAACTTATGAAAATATATGGTTTAAAAAAAATAGAAAATGAATTCATTAGTTACAATAAACCAATTAAATATAAATGGAACATTTTTATAGAAAACTATTTTATGCTTACAAAGATATTTTATCCTAATAAATTAAATTAATTACAATTAGTGAGTGATATTATAAAAATATATATATTATATAATCAATAAAATATTTTTTATATTCATCCAATAGATTAAATAGGCATACGATAAGAACAGACACAATTTTACACCTAAAAACCTATATTTTTATCAAGGTACTTTTACCACCTTTTGATGGAGAACCTAAATTAAATATAAGTTTTGGAACTTTTATAAATTTTATACATCAAAATAAACTTCATTTTTTAAATTGAAACATAGAAATTAGGTTAGGGTTAATTTTTGGTATTTTTTCTATAAAGTTTCATTTTTTAATGAATAGTGAAAAATACTGAAATTTAGCCCAAGACAGCTTTTTCATGTAATTTATTTATATAGTTAAATAATATTTTAAGTTGGATTTAAATTTTAATTAGATTAAATTTTTTATCAATCAATATAATTTAGTTAATTGGAATCAATTTCACTTTGAAATTGAGTATAAAAGCATAGCAATCTTTTGAACATTTTCACTTTAAAAACCCCCATTGTCGTCCCTTCTACGAAATTATATTTAAATTTATTTCTACCACTTATGTGTTTGGAATTTGGAAAAATGGATTCCATATTTTTTATAAGAATAATTTATATTTTATAATAAGTTCAAATTAGTTTTTTACAATAAATATCAGTGAAAGTAATTAAAATTAATTACAACGATTAAGGTTAAATTATGCTTAATAAGGGACTAACCGTAACCTTATGGCCGAAAATGACCTATAAACTTGTAAAAAAGTCATTTTATAGAAATATTTATACCCTATACTCACTTGAATCTACTTTTTACCATTATTGGATCCACTTTCAATAAAAAATGTGGGTGAAGTTTCCCTTTTCCAAAATATTGTAAGAGTGCCACTCCTCCATTATAAAGGCCCCCTATTCTCCCACTTACTCACACCTCTCAAGAAACTTAGGTTTTGAAAAAATCTTCCCCAATAGATCCCCAAAATACATAAATTACTCATTGAATCCTCCCTTGGTCATAAATCCTTCCAAGGAATCCCATTGGTGCAAACTAAAAGGAGTTACCCGATTAAGAGGTAACACCCTCCCTCAAACTCTTTTATTTTATTTTATTTCTACACTCCCTCAAATATTATTATTCCATTATTGTATAACAAAAAAAGTATCCTAAATATATTGGGATTTATTTATTCTAAGGTTTCAAACTACACTTACACACACTTCTATCTAATGGGTAATGAACATACTGTTTATGTGTACGACGAAGTACCGCCTCACTAAACAATGATTGTTCGCTTTTCCTTTATTTCATTTCATTGTGGACATTATGATGAATAATATATTTATATATGATATATATTATATTTATTTTTTTCTTTAAGCTTTTATAATTATTTTGGAAACATATATTTATACTTTCCATATTGTGTAAATACGATAATTTCGTTTGAAAAAGTGTGGAATACCGCCCCATCAAAGCGGTGTGATTTGTTCATACACTACATGGAATATACTAAGGATGAGTTTAGTGAATATATATGATATATATGATATAATCAAGATAATTTAACAATTATTTATATACATATATATACACACACACACACACATATATATATATATATACATATATGTCTTTTACTTTCTTTCTTTTAACATGACAATTAAACAGAAATAACGTTCATGAGTACGTATGGCCTACCATCTCCATCAACAGTGTATTCCATTTCATACTTATATATTATATGGATTATTATAATACAAATATACTGAATATAAATTATATTAAAATCATGGATTATATTATGGAAATCATGATATAAGTATAAGGACCAAAGATATAACAAATTAAGAGACATGGAAAAAAACAAAGCAGATATTACCTGCAGTGAAACCTTAACATAGAATTGTTGACAAACAAGTAATATAAGTTCATAATAAAAACATATATAGTATTATATGTAAGAATATTCTTCTGTAAAATATGTATAATAAAGTTAAATTTATTATACATGAATATTTCATGAGCATGAAGAGAGTCAAGACACATGGTAAGGTAATTTCATATCAGTTTTTATATAAGTGAGATACATGCCATGTTCACTGCTATTTTATTTTATGTGGTGTATATACTACTCGAGAATGTATTATATGATTCTTATTATTAAATTTAAGGGTATTTACATATCCATTATATGTTCTTTCTTTAATGAGGTTTATGTTTCATAATGTTTTTAATAGTATTTTGTAAGTTTTCATGACTGAAAATTAACTTTTTTATTATCAAAACACTTTTGAGGAAAAGTGAGAAACCGCAAGATACAAACATTACAACTCATTAAAACCATGAAAGGTGATAACCCAGATCAAGACTACAGTATCTACCCCTCCCTAGAGACTGCATCCCGATGACAAGGTTTCACCATTGCATAACCGCTCAGGTAAAGATTTATCTCTCAAGAGATAGACTAAGATGATCTTGGGAGTGAACCTTGATTACTAAGACGGCCATGGGAGTGAACCATGGCTACCAAGATGGTACGAGGAGTGAACTCATGATACTTATATGGCCATGGGAGTGAACCATGACTACCAAGATGGTATGGGGAGTGAACCCATACTACTAAGATGGTCTTGGCAGCGATGCCTTCACTACAACAGAAAACATATTATATATGATCATGTGTCTGCCACAATTCCTTATTTTATTCCTTTATGGATTATATTATTTATTTCCTTATGATTCATGCCTTATGAACTGTCATACTTTATACCAGGATTCATGTTTACGATCTTTGATATGCATGGTATGATCTTCAAATGTTTTGATCATGTTCACATCTCCAATGATAAAGCTTATGCTTACATGTCTCCCTTATTTACCCTTAATGATCATTTGAGTTCACCCATTTTTATGTTTCTTTCCCCCATGTTATGAAGATACATACTATGTTTCATGTGTCTAATAAGAGTTCTTGTCAAGAATAACCTATTGAGAGATGATGTAGCCAACTTATTTACCAGTGTTTATTTTTCCATGTTTCCAAAGGTACTAAACTAATATAGTTTTTGGGAATCTATTTTTGTAATGTTTCAAGTATTCCACAAATGTGATGTAATGTTATTGTATGCTAAGACCAGGTTATTATACCTAGACAAAAAGCACTGATAAATGAGTTACCTTTATCATCACTAGCTAAAAACATTGATTAAAACAACTTTTATCAACACTAAAAAAAGTGATGATAAAGGTGTACATTTGATCAATAAATTTTTAGCACAGATAAAGATAGATATTGGTCAGGGATATTATTAGAGCTGATAATTTTTTTAATATAAATTATTATTAATATATATAAAGTTATCATATCTATACTAAAAAAATAATGTTTATTTATATACATTAATTAAAAAATTCATGTATATAATTAATATAAATATGATATATTAATATATATTTTTTAATAATTGATATATATATATAAATAATGTTTTTAAAAAATATATAATTATAAATAAATATATATATTTAAATAATTATAAAATTATTATAAATATATTTAAAAAATAAATAAATTTAAATAATTAATAAATTTAAATAATAAATATATTTACATTATATATATATATATATTAATAAATATATATATATATTATTATATAATTATATATAATCATGTAATTATATTTATAAATATATAAATATATTTATAAATATATAAATATATTTATAAATATATAAAAATATTGATAAAAATATTTATTTATAATTATAATTATAAATAAATAAATATATAGTTAAATATTTCTAAAATTATAATAAATATATTTAAATAATAAATATATTTATTATATTTATAATTATATATATTTTTATATTAATAAATATATATAAATATAAATAATTATATAAATATAAATAATTATATACACATATATAATTATATAAATATATATAAATGTATTTATAATTATATACAAATATTTATAAACATATTTATTTATAATTAGAATTATTAACAAATAAATATATATAATTATATATTAAATTAATTATAAAATTATAATAAATATATTTAAATAATAAATATATTTATTATATTTATAGTTATATATACTTATATATTAAAAAATATATATAATTATATGTATATATATATATATAATTATATAAAGATTATAGAATAAGGCAAGGAGAGTGACAAGAACCCTAAAACAGGTGATCAATATTCTTGTGCGAAGAAGGATGATTGTGGGAAGATAACTTATGTAGATATGGTTGTTGACCAGCTTGATCATGTTGGTCAGGAGGAGCTATTTCGTTTCTATATGGAAAACAAACCAAATATGATGGAGCCTGCATCTTGCAAAGCTCCTTGATCTAAGAGTTGTTTTGTGGATGTGGTCAAGGTAGTGGGTAACCTCTCTTTCTTGGACTTCGATTCTCCTCCACTTGGATGGTTATCAAAAAAGGTATAATTATACATATTTTGGCCAATCAAAATGAAATTGAGGAATGGGTGAGCCTTTTCATGTACTCCATCATTGCATGAGTCTTGATTCAAAAAGTGTAAAAGTCATGGAAATTCAATGAGCTCACCTAAATAATTACAGAGATATGGGGTTTTAATGAATGGAGTATGAAGACTATGGGGTGTGGTTTCTACCATGTAGTCTTTCCCTCAGATGAGTGAAAATGGAGGGCTAGGAGATTAGGATCAATCTCTCTTAAGCCTAGTTTTATTCGGATTGGGGAATGGGATCAAAGCATGGATCCTAGAAACATTAGGAACACTCATACTTAGGTATGGATCCAAATTTATAAACTGAATCAGATTTACTAGAATCCTTGAATACTTTGGGATATTTCCAACTCTATTGGAAAACCTATAAGGATGAATAAACAGATGGACAACCCAAGTTTTGTCCACTATCCAAGGATACTTATAGAGTTTGGCTTGTCTTCCACTTTTGTTTAACTAGTTTTATTGACTACCAGGGATGATATTATTAATCTAGAAGTTCATTATGAGAGAAAAATGAAGTTCTGATTGAACTAAAATTTTTTGGGCATGTTATCTCAGAATGTAATAGAGATAAAATGTGTAGCATTTTAAAAATCAGGGGGAATGATGATGCCACCTGTAGGAGGAGTAAAGGGAAGGATACGACCCCTAATTATAAGCCTCATGATCTTGATCATGGACCTTCTAGTGATGGGACTGCATGTATTTTATCTAAGACTGGGACAATGAAATATGCCCTTGTGAATGATTCAAGTGATCACAATAATATGAACCCTTCACTCCCTCTGATTGTGGTTAAGGATTTGAATAATAGTGTCTTTATTGAAGATGTTGCAGTAATATTATCTTCCAATAGTGAGTCTACATAAGATATCATGGTTGATGGATGTAACATGGATGTATCCAAGAGGGAGATAGCACTTAATCCTCCACTTAATGGTGATGACCATGCTGTTTCTATAGGAAAAAATAGTACTGTTTTCTCTGAGAAGGCCAATGAAATTTCTTTTTTTGGATTTTATTGGTCCTTTCCATCAAGGTGATCCTATTACACTCACATATGAGCAAGCTGATGATTTTGAAAATGTTTTTTTGGAGTCTTATTGTACCAGTAATTAGGGTTTCACTACCCCCTCATTTTAACAATATGGATTTATGCTTGGTGAATTCCATGTTAATAGGATAACTATTTCTTGAATTCTTCTGGGTAATGTGAAGGATGATGGATGTCTGAATATGGGAAGCTCTGTTGACCCCTCAATGGATTTTAATATGAACATTGAGATGGGGAATAATGTGGATACTTCTACTCATTCTGATTCTCATTCTCATATTGAAGACCCTTTCTCACATGTTCCACCATCCAAAACTGCAAGAAGGAAGATTCCTAAGAGTCTCAATCAGAAACCTGTTCAATCAAATAATATTTTCACCCAATTAAGTGGTGCTTCTTGGGATAAAGGTGTTGAGGATTTACCCTCATCTGGGTAAAATTAGAGTTATCTTTCTCCTGTTGATGGTGATAATAACTCTAGAGTAGTAGATAAGGGAAAGTGGAATAAGGATCACCTGAAAACTAATCAAATTAGGTAGAAACATCAAGATGGTCCTCATACAAAGATCATATCACTTAATCGATGAAAGTTCTATTATAGGATTTCTATAGTCTTGGGAATCCTCCCAAAGTCACAACCCTTAGGCACTTTATTATGATCAACAAACCCATGATTATTTGTTTTGATGAACCAATAATAAAATTATATAATTGGAAGGATTTTAAATGGGTTTCCCTAGGTTACTCTTTTGTTTACCATAATCAGTATAAAGGTGATATGGAGTCCCTGTGGGCTCTAAAGCATGATATCATTACTCTTAATTCCGTAATATAGATCATCTGTCTATTACTATTTATATTAGAATGAATAGTTATGAATTTTATACAACTTTTATCTATGCCTTTAACCTTTATATAAGATGAAGATCCCTTTGTAGATGTCTAGAGTGCATCTATGAGAGTATTTGTCAGAGTTGTATTATAATGAGAGAATTCAATGCTATGTTCAAACCTGATGAAAAAACTGTAAGTAACTTTTTTAGGCAATCAGCTTATCAATTCTCTTCTTTCATTGATAAATGTGGTTTGGATTAAGTTACCATGGTTGGAGGTGATTACACATGGAGTAGGTACACCCTTAATGGGAGGTAAGCTAGAAAATTGATAGATGTTTTGTACAAATGGATGATAGAAATCATGCTATTTATTTATCTATCTTTACTCTACCTAAGATGCACTCTGATCATAATCCTATGATTCTTTATTTTGGAATAATAAATCAATGTTATATCCTTTAGTTTTCAAGTTCAACAATGCTTGGATTTTTGTGCTTGGTTATAGAGAAATTATCATGGATTCATGGAAGGTTTATTATCCTGGAAACCCTTTAAAAATTATAGCCACTAAGTTGAATAATGTTAAATCAGAGCTCAAAGAGTGGATAAACATCTCCTTCTCTAAAATTGATCTTGATATTAAGAAGGATGAAAATCACTTTGTGCATTTCCAAAAAATCAACCAGAGTGAATAAGTTCCCTCTGAGGGGGAGATGCAATCCCAATCCAAACATGATGATATATTGGACCTCAAGGAGAATAATTCTCAAAATCAATTTAATATCATGTGGATTAATGAGGGAGACATGAATTCAAGATTGTTTCACTACATGCATAGGGATAAAAATACAAGAAGAGGGTTTACTACCCTCAAATCAATAGAATTTTGTTTAGTTATAAAAATGAAATATCTAATACTGTAACTAGTAATTTTGGGGACTTTTATGTGGGAAAAGGAGAGATAAATTCTAAAAAATGATTAGTAAGATTATTCTTAGCATTTATGATCTCTATATTAATAGGATTATTGATGAACCCAATGAAAATTAAATTAAGGAAGTCATCTTATATCTTAATATTAATAGTCTTGTAATACCTTATGGATTTACTAATATATTTTTCATTTTCAACTTGAAAATTGTACACTTTGAGGTCATAAATGAGGTGATATAATTATTCAATCACACATCTATAAATTATAGAGTGAATTCCAACTTCATTTCATTGATTCCAAAAAAGGAGAATGCTCTAGATATTAAAGATTTTAGATCTATTTCTATTGGTAATTCTATTCCAAATGTGATTAGTAAGATAACAAATTTTCAATTGGGAGAGATTGCAAAGGGATTTATTACTGTAAACCAGTTTGGATTTTTTTCTAGAAGGAACATCCTAAACTACATTTATACTACATCAGAATGTGTTAACATAATTAGGAAAAAGGTGAAGGATGTAAATCTAGCCCAAAAATTGATATTTTCAAGGTGTTTGATACAATAAAGTGGAATTTATTTTTTTCATTAGAAGAATGCATGTGTTTTCTTATAATTTTATCAACTTGATCAGTAATATTATTAAGAGTTATAGCTTCTATATTCCTGTTAATGGGTCCCTAAGTGGTTTCTTTCAGTGTTCTAGAGGGATTGTGAAATGGGATCCATTATTTAGTATTATATTTTCTATAACTTATGATTATTTAAGGTTTTTACTAAATTATATTTTTAATTATAGGTTTTATAATAAAATTATGTTTGGAATTTGATTCTTTGCACCCTTAGATATCATTTATGTTTGTGAAGTTATTCTATTTGGGCAAGGTAATAGGACTACCATCTCCTATATCAAAGTCTTTTTTGGGCATTATAAAGAAGTTTCTGGTTAGGTTATCAGTTGAAATATTTCCTCTGTGATGTTTGGAAAATGGGTGTTCATATATAAAAGAAACATATTGGCTAGGGATCTTAGTGTTAAGAGAGAGTCCATTCCCTTTAACTACCTTGGGGTTCCCATTTTTTTGGGTAAGGTGAGAAGGAATCACATGGAGAATATTTATTCTAGAATTATCGATTAAACGGAAACATGGAAGGGGGAGAAAATGTCTCAAGCATGTAGAATTTTTTTGTTAAATTCTATGATCACCTCTAAGTTTGTTGATACATTTCCATTATAAAGATGTCCTATAACTTGAATTAAAGAGTTTTAGATCATGATTTTTAGTTTTATTTAGACTGGTTCAATTCATGAAAGGAAGCTGGATACAGTTTTTTGGAAAGAATGTGTCAAACCTGTGGATATGGGAGGGTTGATGATCAAAGATCTTAGGATTTTCAAAGAAACATTTCTAAAAAAAATCACATCGAGACTTCTTTCCTCTGATGACTCTTCATTGGAGTTCCTTTCCACCAGATTTACTATTAAATTAAAAAATGGATGTTCTATGTACATTCCTTCATCTGTTTGTCCAGTTATTAAGGAGTCCTATCATGATATCATGCAATGATCAAAGAGGATGGTTTTTAATCAGTCATACTTGTATTATTGGTGTACTCCATGGATTTCAAGGCCAATAAATGAGGATGAAGATATTACTTACTCTTTGAAAGGTTCCTCAATTGCTGACATATAGTGAAATATTAGTGTGCATGAGTTGATACCTCATCAAATTGGTATGGAACTTATCATATATGAGTACACTGACTATGATACTCTAATTTGGATACCGCATCTGACTTATAACTTCAACACTAGGGAATATTATAAGTATTATTGTGAAGGTTCGACCACTCTTCCTTTGTGGTTATTAGGCTTTATGAATCCTTTTATTTCACCAGCGAATATGATTTTAATATGGAGGACCTGGAGGCAAAAAATTCCATTTTATAGGTTCATTCACTATGTAGGGATAAGTCTTGCCCCTACATATCATATGTGTCTGCAATCTGAGGAGAAATTTAACTATTTGTTAGTCTATTTTTGGTTCACATGTAGGTTGTGGGTTTATGTACAAGATATTCTTGGATTAATTCTTAATTTTGGGATCTTTGAAGCACTGATGATTTCTATCCACAATGCAGGTTGTAGTGAACAGATCCAAACATTTCTTTTTATAGTTGCTCTCATCTATTATAAATGGAGGGAAATGGATGGTTTGACTTTTTATGACCATGATCCTTCTCTATGTGATGGAATTTGTAAATTCACAGGGAAATAATAATTTCCTCCAAAATTCAAAATGCTTCAATGATTTAGGATTTTTATGACTTGGTTATCTTGAGATCAGTTGGTGTTAGTGGAAGGTTCAAGAAACCATTGGTGTCCAAATCTATTAGGTGTATCCCTAAGATCTCTAGGTGGATAAAAGTTAATATTGATGGGGGAATTGCCAGGTTCATTAGGGAACTAGGGTTTTTTTGGTGTCTTCTGCACCAATTGGGGTCTCGTTAAGGGATGTTTTTATCATTTCAATAGAAATTACTATGTAATTGAAGATGAATTATGGGCTATGATCAAAGTAGTTAGGTATGATATCCATCAAGGTTGGAAGTATCTATTGATGGAATCTAACTCATGTTTGGTAGTAGGAAAACTTAAAGATTGATCCATGTATTTCCTATAGAGAAATTTTTCATCCTGGATTGATTTCCTTTGTCTTGTGGATTATATTTGCCTTGATGTTACACATGTTTATAGTGAATCAAATTAGGTTACGGATTCTCTATCCAGAAGGGAAATTGTGGAGGCCATCTCAAGATGGTCCTTTGTGACCCCATATTTTTTGTTTAGTGCGGATAAATATCAAGTTTTATCAGCATTAAAAAGACACTGATAAAACATATCTTTATCAATGCTGGATTTTTAGCCCTGATAAAGACATGTTTTATCGGTTCATACAATTTTAGAACTAATAAAACATGTCTTTATCAGTCATTATTGAAATTTCTGTTAAAATTCTTACGTAATGTTTTAAATAGAACCCTAATAGAGTCCTCCTCCCTTGAACCTTCAAGATTTTTTGGAACCATTACTTCTCCTCCACCATTATTCATCAAACCTTCTCAATGAATATATCCTCTATATCTAAGGTATGTGATTTATTTATTATCACTTTAATTGGGATCTTAGGACCCCTGTCAACCGCACACATGACCTCAACCGAGAGCCTCCATAGATGATCTCCCTTCCTTTCTTCTCCATAGAAATGGTCCTTTTTTGTGATTTATTTGTAATTTAGGTATGGTTCATCAAGGTTAGGGTTGATTTCCCTTTTATTTATCCTTTCTCCCTCATTTAATTGTGTTCCCTCATCACCCCTTACTACGTGTGTACTACCTGAACACTAGGTGAGATTTGGGTTCTAAATTTATTTGATATCTTTGTTGTTTGGGTATGTGATGGTTTATTCAAGACTTGTTTATCCAGTAATTGAGGGGTTATTCATTACCATTATTGATTAAGGTAGGTTTACCATAAAAATTATCATTAAATTCATTAAACCTAATAGAATTTGTTTTAAATTAATGTCTTGGATACCTAATAATAGTATTTAATATGTATAAGTAGTATTTGAAAGAAAAATAAAAGTTTAGTTGATTTTAATTTCAATGAAAGGGATTTATCAAATTTAAAACAATGTAAAACTATGTTTTAAAATAACTTATCACACTAGGAATTTGAAAAATTGTCAGAATGGTTATTAATTATGGGATTTCATATTTTAAGATGTGCTTTGGATTCAGTTTGATTTTTAAAAGTTCATATAAATTTTACGGGTGTTCTTGTTCATTAAAAATGGAATTCTAGGTCCTAGCTTGGTTTAGTTTCTGGTTTTCCAATGTCTGAGGATCTCACGAAGCTACTGTTTGGTCTCTTTTTATTTGTTTCTATTTGTTTTATGACAATTATTCTTTGAGTTCAACCATTTTTAGAGATGGAGAGGTCATGATTGTATCTATTTGGTGGAGTTAAAACTGTATGAGCCTTCTTATATTTTAATTTTGGGATGATTCAGATGTTATTTTTATAGATATGTGTATATAAAAAATTATAAATAATTTATAAATAATTTTTATTATAGATAATGTTGATTGTATATATTTTTTATTATATTAAATTAATAATTTATATAATGAATTTTTTAAAAAATTAATTAATATTTATTTTTAATTAATATTTATTTTTAATTAATATTTATTTTTAAATAATGGAAATTGGGTTTTAACTTATTAAATTATAATGATATATACTATTTTTAAATATATACATCATTTTCACCATTTACCATATTTTATATTATTTACTATTCATTAACATATTTAACTATTCTCACATGTAATATATTTTTTACCAACAAATGATGTTTACTCTCTTAATCAATTTTATATATTGATTCAAAATATAGAATGTATTTTTTTAAATAAAACTCAAAATATATATAAATGAATTGTTAATTTAAAACCTATAATGTATTTTAAATTTATTTTTTTTGTAAAAATACTTATTTATCATTTTTTTAAATTCTCAAACATCCTTTATTATTTCTAGACTACTAATTATTTTCTTTTTTATATATAAACATATATAATCTATTTTTTAAGAATTAAAATTTTAATTATAAAAAATTTTATTTTCAATTGGAAATATTAATTTAATAAAAATAATTACTTCCTATAAAATAAATTTTATAATTATTAAAAGAAAATTTTATTAAATAAATAGTTACAAATAAATAACTCTATAATATTTAGTTAGATAACACCCATAAAAATAAGTCATTCCAAGGTGTGAACATGTAAAATGTTACCATCATTTAAAATAGATTAAAATACCAAAAGTGTGATTATAAATCATCACAAAGACAAAACAGATTCTAAATAACCTTTAAACTCTATACGAGATAAATTAATAAGTCATTTTTAACAAAAGTTGTTCAATTTTACATAAATCCACTTAAAACTATATGGATTTCAGCCTATCTCTTAGGGAATATGAGGGGGAAGAAGTGTATGCCTACTAAAAGGATTATAGAGAAGCACTTTGAATTCAAAGGAAGAGAATTCAACAAACCACATAAAGATAAGATCTAACCTAGAACTAACATAAAATTAGGGCTGGGTTTTTTATATGAAGTATCAAAACTGAAAAGTGAAACAATGTATTACCTTGGTATTATCGAAGAAAACCATCCACTCTATCCAAACCTAATGAACATTGAAGGATCAAAAAAGTTTCATTGGAAAAGAAATGTCACTAACTCCATCCAAACTATAGAATATTAATCATGAACCCACTCTTGAAACCTTGGCCCCAAAAGACGCTAAGTGCTACTGAAATTTAGTACTCATACCAAAAGAATTTTCCTTTTCATGGAGTAATTGAAGTCTTTCTTTGAATTTCGAAACTGCAACAATTGTATTAGCATGAGTGCATATAAGACCATCCAACCGATCCTTCTCAGGATCACACCAATAAAGGATCCCCTTATAGGGACCAGACTACTGCTATTGATTTTTTCAATTTTAGATATCTAACTAAGAAATGTTGTCTGGTTCTTCTCCAATTCCCTAGAATGGGAACATTTTGATTTATGGAGACAACTTTTTACTTCATTAGCTTTGTCCCCCAAATAGTTTTTAGTGATTATTTTTGCTTGAGACTCAACCCCCATATCTTCTGGAAATGCAACAATATTTCTTGAACTACCCAAAGTAGTATTCATCCCATACAAGATTCAGATGATCATTGTGGATGAATTTAGAGGATAACACCTACCGCCCATGGAGTAATTATTTTCTTAAAATTAATTACCCATTTTATTTAAATAATATTGAAATTATTTGAAACATTCAAATTTTAGGTTCCCCTTATTTGAAAGTCCCCTTTTGTGTATTTATTTATTTTGTTAAATATTACTATTACCAAATCAAAGAGGATTAATATGAATTCAAAATGTATGGATGTCAATCGTATTATAAAAGAGTATGAATATGGGGTAAAAGAGTTCATAAATTTTTCAAAATATCATGCATATTAACCTTCTTAAATTATTTATCTCTATTTACACTATTGATATTCAAGAATAATTAGTCCAAAAGGAGTTGGAAGAATACCTAATCTACCATGAAATAGATTGAAGCTAATTTTTTTTGACTAAACATGGGGAAAAAGTGAATGTAGCCAGTGACTAGGATAACACTATTTTTTATAGATCATTTTATATGATTACAAGTTTGGACATTGAATAAGACTATATCAAGGATGTGATTACAAGTCTGAATGATGATAAAGATCGTATTGAGGAAATTCTAGAGACATTTAAAGATAAACTTTTCAATTGTTCAATTTTTTTGAGAAGTTAAAGAGTTGTGAAAATATGCCATTGTATGATGTTTTTACTAATTATAAATCACTATAATCCATACCGAAGTTTTATAATTTAAAATTTGAAAACATATGGAGTGATACTAGTTTTACTAAACTTCTTTCTCTCTTGAATGATATGCTCCCAGAATATAATGAGCTTCCTGCCAAACTTATGATGCTAAAAAATTCTACATTTAATGGGTATGATCTCTAAAAGAATACATGAATGTCTAACTGACTGTATACTATTTCACAAGGACAAAAAATCACATAAATAATTCCCAAAGTGTGGTTATTATTCATAAAATAAAGATTAATTGGGTCCTAAAAAAGTTTTATGGGACTTTATAATCATTCCAAAGTTTAGGCGCCTATATGGAAGTGAGTATAATATAAGGAAATTAACCTGGAATGAAAATATAAAAGTAAATATGGGAAAATTCATCACCCAATTGACTCTCCTCAGTAGAAGAGAATTGATCATGAGTATCCTAAATTTGGAAACGATCCAAGAAACCTTTGTCTTGCATTGTATACTGATGGAGTGAATCCTTTTGGTTTTCAAAGAATCACTCATATTATATGACAGATTATGTTGGTTAATTACAACCTTCCACCTTGGTTATGCATGAAATGAAAATAAATTATGTTTTCTCTTCTTATATTAGTAAAAAAACAACCGGGTAATGATATTGATGTTTATTTGGCTCAATATATTGAAGATTTTAAATTATTGTGGGATTCAGGTTTATGATGTATGATGCATACAGAAATGATGATTTCATGTTGAGATCCATGTTTTATGAGATGATAAATGACTTTATTTATTATGTAAATTTATCAAGATATATCATTAAAGGACCTCAAGGTTTTACCATTTTTAAACATGGTACATGATCAATTAGGTTGAAACATTCATCGAAGGCTATGTTTCTAATACATAAAGAATTTATACCCTAGTGACAGAAGTACTGATCTTGGATGACATCATTATATGGGAGTTAAGAAGAATGTATAAAACTATCTCTACTAATAGGTGATCAAATTTTTGGGAAAGTAAAATATATGGACACTGCTTTTTGTATTTTTTTAGAAAAACCTTATGAAAACCTGTTGAAAAAAAGAGATCAATTTTTTTTGAATTGCCATACTAGAATTATTTGTATGTCATAAATTTTCATGATGTTATACATGTTGAAAAAATGAATGTGATATATTCATTAAGATGTTAATAAATGAACCCAAAAAAGCAAAGGATGGAATTAAGGCTAGGTTAGACATGATTGATATTGGAATAATCGAAGATGTGGTGCCGGTGAAGGGTGAAAACAGACTTTGCTTACACTCTTTCCAGGAATGAGAGGTATCAGTTTTTCAATTTCTGGAATGATATAAATGTTTTATAGGGGTATTTATTTAATATTAATAATATCATGTCAAAGAATGGTTTAAAATTAAAGGGTTCAAAATAACATTACTGTCGCGTTTTGATTCAATATATGATTCCAGTAGATTTTTGTTGTGTTTTTTTCTAAGAATTTAAGTTATACATTAACCAAGATATTTTTCTTTATAAAATATCTATGTATCAAAGTTACAGACCTAAAAAAATTACCAACTATGGGAAATAATATTTTCATCATATTATATTAATTGGGAATGTTCTTCCTAGTAAGATTCTTTGATATGATGGTCCACTTGATGGTTCACTTGGTAAGAGAGATTCAACTATGTAAACTGATAAATTATAGATGGATGTACCCCATTGAATGGTCTTTGAAGATTTTGAAAGGGTAATTCAAAAATTAAAGTTGGAAAAAGGTTTTATTGTCGAGTGATATATTGTTGAGGAAGTCATTGAATTCATTACCAACTACCTTTCCACTATAGAAATAATAGGTCTACCAAAATCTTGTCACATTGGGTGTCTTGTGGGTGAAGGAAATTCTAGAACAGATATTGTCACAATAACTATTATAGATCGGGGTCTGGCCCACCATTATATTTTTTTATAACATTTTATAGGTTTTCCCATATTTTGAAACCCAAAATTAAATTCTTAGGCATTTTAATCAATAAAGAGATGTAAAATGGATATCAAAAAAGAATAATCAACAGTTTATAGGATAGTTTTGAGAGAATATTTATATAGATTCAGCTAAAAATATATATTCGATTTCAGAATGACTTCAACAGTTAGCCATATAACCAAGTGTGCATGACTTATCTTATAATCGTCATGTAAATAATGGTTATATGTTCTATACATGTAAACATGATGAATGCAGTACCATGAAAAATAGTGGAGTTACACTTGTGGCTGAAGTGATTCAGGTATCTGGTAACAAAGATAGAAATCCAATTTATGGTAATATGTCATACCTTGGAATCATCAAACAAATATAGGAGTTGTATTATAAAACATTCCAAGTTCTGATTTCTAAATGAATGTGGGTTGGTAAGTGGAGTGATATTAAAATAGATGATTTTTTTCTTGAAAGTGGATTTACGTCCGGAAGGGTACAAAGATGAACCATTTATAATGGAATCAAAGGCAGTGAAAATATTTTATATTCCAAATACTCCAAACCAAACGTGTTCAATTTTTCTATTATTGACTAAAACCATTGAATGGTTAGATGAAAATTCAACTAAGGTTGACCCTTTAACTGGGATTCCACAATCATTTAATAGTGGTCCCAATGTATATGAGGTCTTGTATGTTATAGGAGACCACAATTATGGGATTTCTATACTTGATATATGGTTCAAATCCATTCAACATTTTAAAAAAGATAGTTCAATAATTAGGTTTTATTTTTATTGTAATATACATTGATTTATCTCATATTATTATCTACTCACTACTATATTTATATAATCTAAATTTAATGTTCTACCACTTCTACATATAATGAATTCATTACATTTTGATGCTTCCAATCTCGAGGAACTATAAGTTTCTCAACCTAGTAGTGATCCCAATATAGAGGACTAATAACCTTCTACACATGCCGATGCTACCAATTTAGAGGAACAAAATATTGATGATGTTGAACCTAAGGAAATGGTAGAAGGTGAAAAATCAATGTCCTAGAAAAAAATAAGAGCGCCATAACATGGAATTGTTAGAAAAAATTATTAAGGTGGGAAGAAAATGTGTTAGGTCCACTTGGTCAAATACCCAGAGAGGGGGGGGGGTGAATCAGGGTATGATAGACTAAGAATTTCTACCTTTCAGATCTTGTTTCATTGTTAGAAAAAAACTCAATTCTATCTTCCTCCCATATAAATACATGAATAAATATGAAATAATTCATAGGACACAGTAATTTTTACTTGGGTCACCCTCACCGTTCTACATCCAAGGAGAATACAATGATTGTGTGCTGATATACTAAATTCACTAATGATCACTACCAATAATGAGTACAATGTTCAGGATAAATATTCTATGCCTGGGCTCACTACCTTTAAAGGTTTAGGGTTTTCACACTTCATTCCCAAGGGTCACTACCTATTCTTATTTCTTTAGATCACTACCAGTGGAAAGGGTCACCATCTTCCTCTTCCTGCACTAACTTTTCCTGGAAAGGAATCAACAAATAATTTATAGACGTGTTGGTTAATCACAGTTTATGGACATGTAGGTCCCTTAATTTTCATGAATTCCTATATCCTCAACTATAGGTAGATGCTCTGTTGAAGTTTCTTTTTCACCCGCAGATTAAGTCCACCTTCCCAAGTACTGCTAGAAACTGGAAAATACTGTCACAAACTAATTTGAGGCTTTTAAAAGCCTCAATGGGAAAATATCAAACCACATTCTTCTTATGCTTACTGAGTACGAGGTTTGGTGTGTGAAACACCTCCTTCTCATATCGATTCCTCTTCCATGAACATCTCTTAATCTGTGGATTGCCTCTGCCTTTGCTATCGCATACCGTCTCTGCGTATCGACTACGCGAACCTCTTTTGAAAATCACCCTTTGTCCACGAACTGTTCTCTGTTAACAAATTTCATTCTCAAACCACCTATTCTCACTTCATTCCCAAGGGTCACTCCCTATTCTTATTTCTTTAGATCACTTCCAGTGGAAAGGGTCACCATCTTCCTCTTCCTGCACTCACTTCTCTTAGAAAGGAATCCACAAATAATTTATAGACTTGATGGTCAATCACAGTTTATGGACATATAGGTCCCTTAATTTTCATGAATTCCTACATCCCCAATTATAGGTAGATGCTTTTTTGAAGTTTCTTTTTCACCCGTATATGAAGTCCACCTTCCAAAGTACTGCTAGAAACTGAAAAATACTTTCACAAAATAATTTGATAATTTTTAAAAGCCTCCATGGGAAAATATCAAACCATCTTCTTATTCTGCTTACTGAGTACCAGATTCGACATGCGAAACACCTCATTCTCATATCGATTCATCTTCCACGAACCTCCCTTAATCAATGGATTGCCTCTGCCTTTTCTATGGCGTAACGTCTCTACGTACCGACTACGTGGACCTCTTTTGAGAATCACCCTTTTTCCATGAAATTTTCTCTGTTAACAAGTTTCATTCTAAAACCACCTACATATCGCACCTTCTCCCTCTTCATTCCATGTCCTTTTCAGTTTACTATTCTCCGCAAAAACCTTTATCAAAATTTCTTCTGTGTGAACCACTTCATCTTTCACAGAATTCTCCCTTACGAACTTCCTTCATAATTTTTTGAATTCCCAGATAAAAAATATATTCTCTAATGATATTAGATCCCATATATAATTGGTGGGATTAGTTATTCTTATATAGGAAAAGATATCTGTAAAATCCTCTAATCTATGATTTTCCAAATCTTCGATCCAGCCTTCTCCGCACACTGATCCTCTTGACAGCACGAACCACAAGTCTTCCATCAAACCATTTTTCATACACAGTCTATGTACTACCTTCTCTCCTGTGTGGTCGATCTCCTCTATTTTCAAAAATCCATCCGCATACCACACTGCCTTCCGCCATGAACTGTTTTCAATTTTGTAAACCACTTCCGTGTACCGTTCCCGCTACCTGGTACGCGGTCGCGTACCCTTCCCAGGCATGGCACGCGATCCATGTCTCAGGCTCTTTGTTTCTCATCCTTTTTTGATTTTTTTCATCGCTCTTCACACTATTCATTCCTATGAATAAATCCTTACATTTCCAAATACAAATTCCCAATTTTGAGGCCCAGAAATTTGGCAATCACTGGGAAACTGCGCCACCTTAAAAAACTATCTTCGTAAAATACCAACCATACTCATTTACAGTCATCCGTCATTGTCAAAATACACAACCATTCCCAAAAAATACTGATAGGGCACCTTGAGGGACTTTTTCACAACAAAATTCAACAAATTTAATGTTTGATGTAATGAACATGACCATACTAATAACCCCAATAAGTCCATGTTCAATAGTTTCAATGGGATCACTGTAACATCCCAGGTAAATAATGAATATGAAATGTTCATATATATTAATATTTGTGAATAAAATATTAATATTACTTAAAAGGGGATGCTATGTTCGATGGCTTACCCAATATGCAACAATGAGTTTCTTTGAAATCTTACGTTGCACACTAATAATATAATAATATTATTTTAAATGGTAGATAACGTCTAGCCGTTGGAATAGAAGGAATGAACAGAACTAACTAAAATATGATTATATATGTTTTTAAAATATTTTTACATTATTCAATAAATTTTAGAGTCTTAAAATTAAAATGAATCCAATTTTAAGAATAAATATTCTAATATTCTTTAAAAAGTCGATTAACTGCCTTTTGATGAAATTTTTTTTTAAATCTACTTTTTGTCACTTTTATATGTTATATTTGACAGAATAAAATCCTTCTTTAGAATCAAGACATAAAAATTTACTTTGTGTAAATTTTTGGTATTTTTCCGATGAAGTTAATTTTTTTAAAATGCTGTATTTTAATTCAAAACCTTCTTTTAATGTAATTTATTTCTATGGTTAGATTATATTTTTAATTTATTTTAAAGTTTAATTAGAATATATGTTTACCATTTAATCTAATTGTGGTCATTTTAATTAATTTCACTTTGAAATTGGATATAAACAAGTGTCAATCTTTTAATAGATATTGTTTCTTAAAAACACGCTATTTGTTTTGACAACGGGAATTGATTATAAAATTAATTAATGCAAATTCTATGTTTTGAATTTGTTAAAATTGATATTATTTTTTAATTTTCAATATAAAATATATCTTAGGGTAAATTTTTGGTATTTTACTGACAAATGTTCATTTTCAATGAATAGTGAAAATACTGCATTTTAATTCAAAACTGCCTTTTCATCCAATTTATTTATATAGTTAGATTGTCATTTTAATTGGGTTTAAGGTGTAATGTAATTATTTTTTTATCATTTAATACAATTTTGGTCATTGGATGTAATTTCAATTTTAAATTGGATGTAAAAACAAATCAATCTTATGATAGATTTTACTTCTTAAAAACCCGTCTTTGGTTTTGACAACGAGAATTATTTTATATTAATTACTGGAAATTCTGTGTTTAGAATTTGATAAAATGGGTTCCATATTTTAAATCATAGGGTACAAATTATGTAATTAAGACTTTTTTGGACATTATGAATAGTAATGACGGTAATTATCTTTAATTATCGTGTTTAATTAGTAATCGGGTAGTTAAGGGTAATAAAATAATATCATAAAAATATAAAATGACTCCAACATGTGTCCTAATGCTATTTTTGGTGTCATGGCCGACCATGGGATTCCTTATTCCAACCTTGGGACCCCATGGAATCACTTTAGTGTGATAGTGACCTGTTATCATATATTTTTTTAAAGAGAGGAAAATGTAACCAAAGTATGTATCACCTAAGTAAAACAATTTTAATTTTGTTTACATAAATGATCTCTTTAACTATAAACATTAATTGGAAAGATAAAAATATTTCCTACATGATGGTAATTTTTTTATAATTTTTAGGCATTAAATAAATAAATTTATTTATGACACCGTGATGATGCAGTGATTACCTCATTAATGAATGATTTAAATAAAATGAGAAGATAAGGTAAAATCTAAGACTTAAACTTTTCAAAAACCTATTGTATGGGTGGATTTTGAACCCTTATCACCTTACCCTAGAAATATATAATTTTGGGACCTTTAATATCCGAAAATCATTTTATAATAAAGTAACTTTTCAAGACTTTCCAAGAGTGCCCCTCCTCCCTCTTATAAAAGGCCCCCACCTCTACCCCCTTACCCACACCTCTCAAGCCTTTGTCTCGACCAAAATATACTTATTTTATCTCTAAAAATCCCTCTCTTCATCCTATAAGCCTTACCTTAGGCAGAAATCTCTTAAAGAAACCCATTTTGTTCAAACCAAAGGGAGTTACCTGATTTAAAGGTAATGTCTTCTCTTATGTAATTTTTTATTATTTTGCTTCTCCAACCCCTTAAAATATTTTTATTCCTTTCTTTTTTAACAACACCCATATCTTCAATATACTTGGATTTTATTATGAGAAGGATTCAATCTACACTTACACACACCTCCGTCTAATGGTTAAAAAATATACTATTTCTGTGGATGGCGAATTTCTACCTCACAAAACGATGATTGTTCAATATTCTTCTAAGGCATTTCATGGTGGCCATTAAGATGTCACTATTTTTATATATGATATATATTATTTTCATGTTTTCCATACTATTCTTTATTTTTTCATTTATGGCATACCTTTATGGTTTCCATCATGGGTAAACGCGATATCTTCATTTTAGGAAGTGCGAACTACCGCCCCCTCAAAGTGATTTGATTCGTTAATGCCATATGTGGGATGTCTAAAGGATGGAGTTAATGATATTATATATGATATTATACTGGAATTATAATATACCTTTATATCATTATGATTTAATTCCATTAAATATGAAATATAAATGAAAGTCGCATTCATGCGTACGTACGACTTACCGTCTCCAGGAACGGTACATTTAATTTCTTACCTCGAAATGTTATGTAATATTATAAATTCATGTATATACTGGATATATATGATATATATGATATCTAAATCATGAATATAATTCGGGATATAATGGATATTTTACCACATGAACAGACTTGTAATTATAAGAAGTTTATTTTTGACTCAAGTACCAATGATCGACAAAACGACCGTTATTAACTTAAATCATTACATAATGTTCATAACATGGTAATAAGTGATATAAAAGGAATAATGAACTTCAAAAAGGTTATTAATCCAGTAGAAATTAACTCTAGTTTATTATTTAGGAGATTAAATAACGATCGAGTCAAGTCGGACACGAGGTAAGGGATCCTACCTCTCTCTTTCTTTTTAAGTACTCTCTTTTATGTCATTTCTTTTAAGCTCATATTTATTATGTTTGGGGATGTTATTTTATATTCCTAATTCTGTAATTTTTATGTTCATAATATGATAGACCCTATTTGACCTCATAAATCCATTTTTGGAAGTTTTAAGTGGCGTCGTTAGGTTGCCGAGTTTTCGTAAGGGATTTTTTTCTCACCATTTGTTCCCATGAGATTCATTCTACATTTTCCACTATTTCCTTTTTTGTGGTGTATATACTGCCCATTATTGTATTATTTATTTAATATAATTTAATATATGGGTATTTATACCTTCATTGTATGACCCTTCTTCCATGGGGTGTACGTTTCGAAAGTTACCCAAATCGGTAAGGGAACCTTGCACCCACCTCTTTTTAAAAGACTTCTTTTGTTAGGTCTTTTAATTTACATATTATTATGTTAGGATGTGTTTTTATATATCCTTATTGATGTAAATTTTATTTACATGTGATGAGACACCCTTTTTATTTCTCATCATCTCATTTTCTGAATTTTAAAGTGACGCCGTTAGGCTGTCAAATTTATATAAGGGAACTTCTTAACCCAATTTCAATTCTTTGGGTTAAACCTCTACTTCTTGATTATGTCATGATATGAATATATATGGATGAACTATGATTTTTTTACACTTAATATCCAATTATATTGGGTGTATTTATATTTTTCACACATAATTATGTCATTTATTTATCCTTGCTCTAATGGCATGATCTTTGATTGGGATTGCATCTCAATTTCTTGTCATTGAGACATTTCTTGATGATATACACTTTTATTCTTTTATAAAGTGTATATACAGCCCATTTTACATTCCATATCCATATTATATCTATAATCAAGTCATTTAAATGCTTTTAAATTTCTACTTTCATGTGTCTTATCCTTTAAATGTTCAAAATGGAAGAGGACTCTTTTATTAAAACATTGTTTTAAATGGTTTTAAAGATTAATTATTTTAAACATTTATCATCCATTTCCATGTTTTAAAAATGAATTTAAGGATATATTTATATAGACATTAATGTTTTAAAACCCTTTCAAAAGTTTCGAAGTGGTATGTGACACTTTGATTCTAAAATCTCTTTTAAATGTCTTCTTTTAATATTTTCAAAGTATAAAGGGATATTTCTCTCATAGAGTTTTAATGATTTTATTAGGTGTTTTTATCATGATGTGATCTCTTGTGATTGAAATGTGGAAATTTTATGTTTCTTTTTTTCATGTTTTAAGTGTTATGATTATGTTATGGTTCTTGGGAACTGTTTGTGAAATCGGGTGGTTCCGTGATAATCTAAGGGCGGGTGAGCCCGAGATAGCTCTCCAATGCATTGGGTAAAGCAAAGGAGTTAAACACTAAGGTTTCTCCGAAGATATTTAGGGAATATACTGTGATGGGTAATCTAAATGTAACCATGAGGGTTACTTCCTACGTAAGAATGTTATGGATGACTCAAGTTACCTTTATGTCTTATGATTTCTATGGGTTATTCATTAATATTATGATTTCATTAGGTATGTTAAAGTGATTATGTTTTATGAGTAAAGTATGATTTCATTGATTCCTATGTATACATGAACTAATGTTTTCATTTCGTATTTTTATATCCCTTACTGAGCTTTTTTATGCTCGTCCCAAGTTTTTGAAATATTTTTCACAGGTCAAGGGAAAGGTACATGATGTGATGATTGTGTTAAGGAAGTGTCAAGAAAGAACCCATGTTTTATTTTAAATATGTTTCATTTGATGAAAAAATGAATGTTGTTTTTGATTTAACCACCTTGTTTAAATGTGGAATGAAATGCATGATTTATGACCTAATTCTCTAAAACTCTAAACCTGAAAAGATCCTCAATGTGAATTCTTGAAATAACTCAAGATTCAGTAATGTTTAAGGTCGGGGCCTTATAGTTGGTATCAAAGGTCGGTTTAGATAACTTTAGAGGTTAGTGTATTCTTTAAGCATAAGTGACATTACCATAATGGTTATGATTTCAGAAAGAGTCATAGTTTTAGATAAAGTGAATGAGTTTAAGATAACATGAATAATTATATCATAGTATTATATGATGATTCTAATGATATACTCACATGTACATTTTTTGTTTTAGTAAATGGATGGATCTAGCAGGCACCAAAGTGACAATGGGTTTGAAGGAAACTATGGTGGTTCTCTGATTAAGAGACTGGATGAAATGGGAGATTCAATGAGAAATCTCGTGGTTATTCTAAACCAACTACCAGGAGTCATGATTAACCACTTGAACCTTGGTGAGTTCTCTAATTCATCATGTATGAGAGAACAAACTCGATGTGGAAGTTCAGGTAATAATTATAAAGGTAACCATTAGGGTTTATATGATCCTTACTTTTTAAGTAATTATGGGTTTCTATACGTTATGATGAAAAATGAAAGGAATGAGATAAACTTGAGGTTAAATTATGTTATGGTTATTTTTGAAGATTTTACCTCTTTTTTGGGAATGTTATAAGAATTATGTAGTCTTGGAAAAAGTACAACACATAGACCATGTGACAACCCATCAAGTCGGACGAAGCTGCATGAATCGAACCCACAACCAAAATGCAACTTGGATTTATCGCCTACCACTAGACTACGTGAAGTCCTTGGTTATTATGACTTAATATTTTTAGTTAGATGATTTTATGAATCAAGAATAATTTTATTTTGGGTTATCTATGGAAAATATTGACCTATAATGGAGAATATATGATTAGGTTAATTACTTTTCAGTATGAGACTTTAAGAGAAACTGATGTTATTTGGAGATAAATGTTAATATTTACCTTGGAAGACTATGTGATTAAATCCTTCAACTATTTGGGTCTAAATATTAGTTTGGTTTAATTTGAAGAATTTTATGGACAATTTTTTATCGGATGGTCTTTGTTGAACTTTGGGTTTTGTTGGACAAATTTTGGAGATTAAGAATAGATTTTATTTTTATAAAGGATTATCCTTTTTGGGTATTATCTGATCTCATAATAATAATGTTTGGTTTTGGTTTTGGTCTAAAGACATGGGAAATATATAGTTCTATTTTGTGGATTAGGTGATTCTCTAGAAGTTGATTATAGTGCTCTTAATGTAAACAAGTCATCCTGAAATACTCATCGTTTGGAGAAAATATGAGTTTGTGTTAGAAATCTAGTAAAAGTTTAAAGTCTACATGACAAGTAAGTATGTTTCATTATGTTTTACTTAAGCTCATAAATAAATTGCTCAATGAAAAATAACTCAAAACAAAAATGTTTTCTGTTAATTTTTCCTACTGGGGAATCAAATACCGTTTAACCCATCACAACTTTGTGATTTTCTTGTGGTTAACTTTCTCCTAATCATGTTTTCCATCACTCTCCATCAGAACATGACCATTTGTTTTCTCTTACATGTCCACGTTTTCCAATATGGAATCCTAGTATGGGTTAACTCGGGTGACCTTTGTACTTCCCTTTATTTCTTTTAAAGTGACAGTTTAATTGAATCCTTTTCCAATGTGGGGCTTTCAATAAAGTTTCCAAGCCCTATTTTAAAATTGCGAGGACGCAATTCCCAAAAGGGGGGAAGGATGTAACATCCCAGGTAAATAATGAATATGAAATGTTCATATATATTAATATTTGTGAATAAAATATTAATATTACTTAAAAGGGGATTCTATGTTCGATGGCATACCCAATACACAACAATGAGTTTCTTTGAAATTTTACGTTGCACACTAATAATATAATAATATTATTTTAAATGGTAGATAACGTCTAGCCATTGGAATAGCAGGAATGAACAGAACTAACTAAAATATGATTATATATGTTTGTAAAATGTTTTTACATTATTCAATAAATGTTAGAGGCTTAAAATGAAAATGAATCCAATTTTAAGTATAAATATTCTAATATTCTTTAAAACGTCGATTAACCACCTTTTGATGACGAACTTTTTTTTAAATCTAATTTTTGTCACATTTAAATGTTATATTTGAAAAAATAAAATCCTTCTTTAGAATCAAGACATCAAAATTTACTTTGTGTAAATTTTTGGTATTTTTCCGATGAAGTTCATTTTTTTAAAATGCTGTATTTTAATTCAAAACCTCCTTTTAATATAATTTATTTCTATGGTTATATTATCTTTTTAATTGGGTTTAAAGTGTAATTAGAATATATTTTTACCATTTAATCTAATTGTGGTCATTTAAATTAATTTCCCTTTGAAATTGGATATAAACAAGTGTCAATCTTTTAATAGATTTTGTTTCTTAAAAACATGCTATTTGTTTTGACAGCAGGAATTGATTATAAAATTAATTAATGAAACTTCTATGTTTTTAATTTGGTAAAATTTATATCATTTTTTAATTTGGAATATCAAATATATCTTAGGGTTAATTTTTGGTATTTTTCTGCGAAATGTTCATTTTCAATGAATAGTGAAAAATACTGCATTATAATTCAAAACTGCCTTTTCATCCAATTTATTTATATAGATAGATTGTCATTTTAATTGGTTTTAAGGTGTAATTTAATTATTTTTTATCATTTAATACAATTTTGGTCATTGGATGTAATTTTACTTTTAAATTGGATGTAAAAACAAATCAATCTTTTGATAGATTTTACTTCTTAAAAACCCGTCTTTGGTTTCGACAACGGGAATTATTTTAAATTA
The DNA here is from genome assembly GCA_963277665.1 of Viscum album. Taxonomy (NCBI): domain Eukaryota; kingdom Viridiplantae; phylum Streptophyta; class Magnoliopsida; order Santalales; family Viscaceae; genus Viscum; species Viscum album. The sequence continues at coordinate 1,283,106,559 of OY728151.1, forward strand.
ATTACTGGAAATTATGTGTTTGGAATTTGATAAAATGGGTTCCATATTTGAAATCAGAAGGTCCAAAATATGTAATTAAGACTCTTGTTTTTGGAAATTATGAATTGTAACGACGATAATTATCTTTAATTATCATGTTTAATTAGTAATCAGGTAGTTAAGGGTAATAAAATAATATCATAAAAATATAAAATGACCCCAAAATGTGTCCTAATTCTATTGGTGGTGTCATGGCTGACCATGGGATTCCTTGTGCCAACCTTGGGACCCCATGGAATCACTTTAGTGTGATAGTGACCTTTTATCATATTTTTTTTTAAAGAACAGAAAATGTAACCAAAGTATGCATCACCTAATTAAAACAATTTTAATTTTGTTTACATAAATTATCTCTTTTACTATAAACATTTATTGGAAATATAAAAATATTTCCTATATTATGGTAATTGTTTTTAAAATTTTCAGACATTAAATAAATAAATTTATTTATGACACCGTGATGATGCAGTGATTACCTCATTAATGAATGATTTAAATAAAATGAGAAGATAAGGTAAAATATAAGACTTACACTTGTCAGAAACCTATTGGATGGGTGGATTTCGAACCCTTTTCACCTTATACTTGAAATATATAATTTTGGGACCTTTAATATCTGAAAATCATTTTATAATAAAGTAACTTTTCGAGACATTCCAAGAGTGCCCCTCCTCCCTCTTATAAAAGGCCCCCACCTCTACCCCCTTACCCACACCTCTAAAGCCTTTGTATCGACCAAACTCTGATCATTTTATCTCTACACATCTCTCTGTTCATCCTAGAATCCTTACCTTAGGCATAAATCTTTTCAAGAAACCCATTTTTTTCAAACCAAAGGGAGTTACCCGATTTAACGGTAATGTCTTCTCTAATGTTATTTTGTTTTATTTTTCTTCTCCAACCCCTTAAACTCTTTTTATTCCTTTATTTTGTAATAAAATCAGTATCTTAAATATACTAGGATGTTTTTATGAGAATTATTCGAGCTAAACTTATACACACCTCCGTTTAGTTGTTAAAGAACATACTATTTCTGTGGATGGCGAATTTCTACCTCATGAAACGATGATTGTTCAATATTATTCTAACACCTTTCATGGTGGCCATTAAGATTTCACTATAGTTATATATGATATATATTATGTATATTTTTTCCATATTCTTCTGTATTTTTCATTTATGGCATACCTTTATGGTTTCCATCATGGGTAAACGTGATATCTTCATTTTAGGAAGTGCGGACTACCGCCCCCTCAAAGTGATTTGATTCGGTAATTCCATATGAGGAAAGTATAAAGGATGGAGTTAATGATATTATATATTATATTATACTGTAATTATAATATAACTTTATATAATTATTATTTTATTCCATTAAATATGAAATAGAAATGAAAGTAGCGTTCATGCGTACGTACGGCTTACCATCTCCATGAACGGTGCATTTCATTTCTAACCTCTAAATGTTATGTTATATTATAAATGAATGTATATACTGGATATATATTATCTATATGATATCTACATCATGAATATAATTCTGGATATAATGGATATTTTACCACATGAACAAACTTGTAATTATAAGAAGTTTATTTTTGACTCAAGTACCAATGATCGACAAAACGACCATTATTAACTTAAATAATTACATAATGTTTATAACATGTTAATAAGTGATATAAAAGGAATAATGAACTTGAAAAAAGTTTTGAAACAAGTAGAAATTAACTCTAGTTTATTATTTAGGATATTAAATAACGATCGAGTCAAGTCGGACACGAGGTAAGGGATCCTACCTCTCTCTTTCTTTTTAAGTTGTCTCTTTTATGTAATTTATTTTAAGCTCATCTTTATTATGTTTGGGGATGTTATTTTATATTTATAATTCTGTTCTTTTTATGTTTATATTATGACAGACCCTATTTGATCTCATAAATCCATTTTTGGAAGTTTTAAGTGGCGCCGTTAGGCTGTCGAGTTTTCGTAAGGGAATTTTTATCTCGCCATTTGTTCCCATGAGATTCATACTACATTTTCCACTATTTCATTTTGTGTGGTGTATGTACTGCCCATGATTGTATTATTTATTTAATATAGTTTAATATATGGGTATTTACACCTTCATTTTATGACCCTTCTTCCATGGGGTGTACGTTTCGAAAGTTACCAAAATCGGTAAGAGAACCTTGCACCCTCCTCTTTTTAAAAGACATCTTTTGTTAGGTCTTTTAATTTACATATTCTTATGTTGGGATATGTTATTATATATCCTTATTACAGTAAATTTTATGTCCATGTGATGAGATACCCTTTTTATTTCTCATCATCTCATTTTCTGAATCTTAAAGTGACGCCGTTAGGCTGTCGAATTTCAATATGGGAACTTCTTAACCCAATTTCAATTCTTTTGGTTAAACCTCTACTTATTGATTATGTCATGCTATGAATATGTATGGATGACATATGATTGTTTTACACTTAATATCCACTTATATTGGGTGTATTTATACTTGTAACACATAATTATGTCATTTCATTATCCTTGCTCTAATGGCATGATCTTTGATTGGGATTACATCTCAATTTCTTCTCATTGAGACATTTCTTCATGATATGCACTTTTATTCTTTTATAAAGTGTATATACAACCCATTTTACGTTCCATATCCATATTATGTCTATAATAAAGTCATTTAAATGTTTTTAAATTTCTAATTTCACGTGTCTTATCATTTAAATGTTCAAAATGGAATAGGACTCTTTTATTAAAACATTGTTTTAAATGGTTTTAAAGATTAATTATTTTGAACATTTATCATCTATAACCATGTTTTAAAAATGGTTTTAAGGATTTATTTATATGGACATTAATGTTTTAAAACTCTTTCAAAAGTTTCGAAGTGGTATGGGACACTTTGATTCTAAAATCTCTTTTAAATGTCTTCTTTTAATATTTTCAAAGTATAAAGGGATATTTCTATCATAGAGTTTTAATGATTTTATTAGGTGTTTTTATCATGATGTGATCTCTTGTGATTGAAATGTGGAAATTTTATGTTTCTTTTATTCATGTTTTAAGTGTTATGATTATGTTATGGTTCTTGGGAAATTTTTATGAAATTGGGTGGTTCCGTGATTAACTAAGGGTGGGTGAGCCCGAGATAGATCTCCAATGCCTTGGGTAACACAAAGCAGTTAAACACTAAGGTTTCTCCGAAGAGATTTAGGGAATATACTGTGATGGGTATTCCAAATGTGACCATGAGGGTTACTCCCTACGTAAGAATGTTATAAATGGATCAAGTTACCTTTATGTCTTATGATTTATATGGGTTATTCATAAATCTTATTATTTCATGAGGTATGTTAAAGTGATTATGTTTTATGAGTAAAGTATAATTTCATTGATTATTATGTATACATGAACTAATGTTTTCATTACGTATTTTTATATCCCTTACTTAGCTTATTATGCTCATCCCAAGTTTTTGAAATGTTTTTCACAGGTCAAGGGAAAGGTACATGATGTGATGATTTTGTCAAGGAAGTGTCAAGAAATAACCCATGTTTTATTCTAAATATGTTTCCTTTTATGAAAAAAAATGAATGTTGTTTTTTATGTAACCACATTGTTTAAATGTGGAATGAAATGCATGATTTATGACCTAATTCTCTAAAACTCTAAACCTGAAAAGATTCTCAATGTGAATTCTTGAAATAACTCAAGATTAAGTAATGTTTATGGCTAGGGCCTTACACTCACCACTCGAGTGTACATGCTGAAAGAAATATATTCATGGAACAATTTAGTTATTTATCTTAAGATACTGATTTGGTAAGATATTAGGGTAACATTGTGATATACTTTCTTTATTTTACAAAAAATAATGAAATAGTGGCTTACTCTTAATTATCCCTTTCAGAGTGCATTTATAGTAGATGAACCTTGAATGAAATTTTTATTAATGATTACTAGAAAGGATCACAAAGGATTTAAAACAATTCTTTTGATGTTTCCACTCAAAGATGCTTAAGGGAAAATAAACACCCACACACCACATATGTATTCACACTTGATAATATAATAAGAATGGGATACATTTACTAGCCATCATGAGGAGGCATATTTTTAGGTTTAATATGGGTAATAATAAATTGTTTGAAAATATGTGTATTGATCACTTTAATTAAAAAAAATTAATTTATGAAACAATAATTGAGTGATGAAAATTTGTAATGGGTATAAAAACCAATGTAACCCTACTGTAAAGAAAGGATGGTCACATTAGAGGTGAAGGTTATGGGTTCAAAGCCTGAATATATATTGAAAAAAGAAATGAACAAGGGGATAAAGACAAAAAAAATGGAATAGATGTAGTAGCAATTAGATGATCTTGATGAAAAATTTAATTTGGAGTCAGAATTTCAATAAAATGTTATGATAAGGAATAAAATAGAAGAAAAAACTCAAGAACAACCACTGCATGAAGATCCCCACCCCACTATCTTTGAGGTGAGACATTCCCCTCAAAGAACTATCTTAGACAAATAAATCAATATTCTCATAATTTATTTGTGAAATGTGGACCAGGAAAACAATGATACATTTACTATAATAATATTTTACAGGATGGAAATGATTGTAATTTATATCTATCAATACCCATCCATCACCTTGTTGTGAGGGAGACCGTGTGAAATATCCAAGAAGATATTCTACACAATAGATAACTTCCAATAAGTCATGTGAGAGTGGGGATTAACATAACTCATGATCTGAGCATTGAGCTACATATTCCAATTGATGATGTAGATATTAATATGATCGAGAAAGATATTGGATCATTCATAACATAGCCATTTGATCTTGTAAAAAACATGTCGATAAAAAGGTATTTATTTCCAATTTATTTTTTCATGAAAAACCTTTAACAATTAAGGAAAAATGGTCTGAATAGATGAATTCTATTATAGACATACAAAGGTAAGGGTTGAAATAAAAGTTAAAATCAAAATGATCTAGAAGATAAACCAACCAGTCAAAAATATATTCACAAAACACCTTTAGCCCACCTTTTCAATATCCACATTTCTAATATTTAAGGTTCATGTAGATACCAAGTTACAAAGTTGTAGTAATTTCATAGATGATTTAAAAACAAATGTATAGAGAGGCCATTATAGATTAAATTTCTCTTGGGAATGGAAATTAAATCCTCAAGTGTGAATTTCTAATAGTCTTAGTTGTAAATGTATACATGAGGTTTTTTATGATTTGTTTTTCCAATAGCTGATCTAAAATGTTAATTATGACTATACGTAATTCATATTTTTTTACAGGAATCAATATCATTAGTATTTGAATGGAATACCCTATGAATATAAATATGGAATTATTAGTCCTCACATCAATTCTACATAACTAACCACATTTGATTCAGATCAAATTGAGGTAATAGTGAAACAATTGGCTGTAGTGTTTGAAAGAAAACTTATGGATAAAAGACTCTTGTTATAACCAATGTTGTAGGGGTAAAACTCTACAATTTAATCATAACAAATATATTTTATTTTATTTAATTTCTTATTCATTTTTTATAGGAAACATTTGTTACTCATTGTAGTTAATTTGGATACTCCAATGATTTATTTCCTGAATTCACTACATGGATACCCAACAAACTGACCGCATGTGATGAGATTTTTCAATTTGTAATACACTATGTCAAGACCCGTAAATTTCAAGGGATATTTTTTATTAATTTTCTTTGGGATTTTATGAGTACGCAGTTTCTAACGACACCTGATTCTGAGGCCTGGTGTGCCTGGAATCAATTTCCAAAGTTTAGCTCGGGTACGTTCAGTGAAAGAACGAGCGGGTTTTTCTAAATTTTGAACCGGTGCTCGGAATCGAAATCTGAGGGCACCGCTAGAATCGCAGCACCGGTAATTGCTTAGGAACACCTTTTCTGGAGTTGCGTTTGCCCGGGTGAGGTTTTTTTAAAAAAATTGGTTAACTAAGGAAAGAAATAAAAATTTGTGCAAAAATTTTTATTTCTATTCTAAGTAGTTTTTAACCTATGCATGGGGGTTTGAGTGGGACCCACTACACCCTATCTTCTCTAAGTAGGATATTAGTGAAGTGGGGCCCGCACGAGCCCCACCCCTTCAAATCCCTTAAAACCTCCCACGTGCATTTATTTGTGTAACACACCCGCACCTCCCCCATTTTAATGTCAAGTCAACTCAAGCAGTTTTTCTTCCACATTAAATACATGCCAATAAAATGCCTAATTAATTGGATAACGCGCATTAATTAATTTGGTGAATTCATTTTGAATTTCAAATTAATGTTGGCACGTATGTGTGTGAATAAAATAAGACAAGGTCTTATTTTATTTTTTGTTGAATCGTTGTGCGGAAACAAGGAGAGGACTCTTGCACTCTTGAGGAACATCTCCTTCATCGTCGAAGAACGCGAAGAACACCGAGTCTATGATGAAGAAATCTGTCACCTCAAGGGGAGATCACCGTACTATCTCCTCACCTCTTCACAGCCGGAGAGAGACACCTTCTTCAGAGAACAACGACGCGCCGCATCATTCATCAGGCGTTCACCAATGACGTATACGGACCCTCATTCAGCGACGCCATCTTCCGCGATGCCATTTCTCCACGACGTCCATTGTTTGACAACTCCTTGAGGTAGGGGTTTGATTTTGTTCATGAATGTGGTTTGCCGTTCATCGTAAATTTCATTGGGCCGCTTGTTATCAATTTAACGGGGGGAGGTCGGACCGCACGAACACGGCTGACCCTCCTCCCCCTTTATTGTTGTGTTCATTGTGGCTCGAAAGAAGGTGGCGCGGTGCAACGACACCGTGCTGAAACATGGAGGAATGCGGTGAAGAATAGTGGCGCCGTCGTGCCGCACCGTTGAGGCCGAACAAAGCCGCGGTTGGAGTCGGGCCACGGCGAAGGGGCACGAACAATTGAGGTAGGTGTTTTTACACATTTAATTTATTCTATTTAATCTTAAAATCCTAAATTCATGAAAATGATGGATAAACTAACATGTCCATCATCCCACACATTAACTTTTCTTCTCTTCCTTTTATTTCTTCATGCGTTCTTCAAACCCCAAATTTTTTATTGGCACTGGAAATACGGTTTTTTGCTGAGAATGATATATGGATGTGAAGTACTCGATAAAAGGATCGTGAATATGTGATGGTATAATTTTTTGGGCTTGGAATAAAGCCACAGTGGCTCGTGGAACAAGGTGACGACCGACATCCGGCCGGCCGCGCGGAAGATAGGGCAGCGCGCGTCCATGCCGCTGGTTGAAGAGGAGGCTGCGGCTCGTGGGCTGCGGTGAGGTATGATGGTAGCCAGAAACCGGACAACTATGTGGCAGAGTGGGGATGCACATCTGCACCGCTGGTGGAGTAGGAGGCTGCAGCCGCTTGGCTGTGGTGGAGGCGGATGGCGGCCGACACCCGGCTAACCGTAGGTGGACAGTGGCGCCGTCGCACTGCTGGAAGGAAGACATGCCAACCATTCTAGCTGGCCAAGGTGCACCGTACGAGACCACCGAGAAGTCCCACGTGCCATCCAGGCTGCATCGTGAGGCCGCACAGTGGGCCGCACCACGAGGCCAGACCGCGAGCCGCTCCTCGGGCTGCACCGCGAGCCGCCTAGCGAGCCGCGCTAACGGGTCATGCCCTTCACGGGTCGGGCCGGGCCGCCCCCTACACAGGACAGATCGGACCATTGCCCAGCAGTCCGAGGCCACTGAGGCCCGAGCCATCCCAGCCAGACCTCGACCGGGTCAGGGCGGGTCGGTCCGATCGGGTTAGATCGGACCTAGGCCCAGCTGGGCCCATTATTACCTTTTTGGCTATAACTTGAGAACTGGGAGTCCATTTGATGAACCGTCTGTGGAACCAGAATCCTTAGATAGAGGCGGTGATTTTTATATTCTTCACTTGAGTTTTGGATAAGGTTAGAGTATGACCAGGTTTGATCGGACCCCAAATCCAATCGGGCCGTCGGAGCGGAAACACTAATAACTTACAGACCGGGCATCCGATTGACGCGTCGTCTATTGTGTGGGGACCCCTTTGACGTGTTGAAACTTTGGGTTACTTTTTTAATGGAACTTATAGGTATTTGAGGTATGACCTATGGATTGGGGATTGGTTCTCCCAAGAACGATATGTACGGAACCCTGTGATTGGCTGAGACTTGACGACTGCTGACTGTTTCGACTCAGAGTGATTCAACTGGCTTAGTGGGGAGCACCTTTGTGTGACACGGCAGACCCATGGTGGGGAGTGTCTTTGTGTGACATGGCCAACCCATAGTACTCAATTGGAGGAGTACCTCATTAGGCCGTGAGGGGAAGCACCTTTGTGTGACTTGACAGACCCACAGTGGGGAACACCTCTGTGTGACGCAGCAGACCCATGGTACTCGACAGGAGGAGTACCTCAGTAGTCCATGGTTAGTGGGAATCACCAATATGTGACACGGAAGGCCCACAATACTCTATAGAGGAGGATTTCTCCAGTCGCTGAGGTGTTTAGAATGTTACTTGTTACTATCCCTAGAGAATCATGTGGCTAACTATCAAATTCCATAGCGATCCTATGTGGGTCAGCTTCATAATTCTGTTTCTCAAAGTTGTATACCTGGTGTGAGATGAGTCTTTATCTTTTTGATTATCTTTCCTTCATGGAAGATTTGGGCTTTTGGATTTTGAGTTGGGCCTCATTTTTCCTCATGATTGAGATGGGTTTACTCGACAACTTAGGTATATGTATGGGCATATACCTAAGTAGGGTTGAGAGATATTTTCATGCTTTGTGGTTTAGTCTTTGTGGATTTTGTGAGACCTTCGAGGGTATCGAGGTCCCTAATAAGTATCTTTAAACTCACCCCTACACGGGCTATGCCCATAACTTGTTGTGTTTGGTGTAGACGACAGACAACGTTGACTGAGGACAAGGGTACTGGGACTGGAGGTAGCTCAGAGGTGGACTTTAGATGAGGAATACCACTGAGAAGAATGTTCTAGAGCTGTACCTACCCTTCAGGTAGGATCCTTGGAGGGTGTTCACATGAGTTGTTTTCAGTTTTACATATACTTTTCAGTTTACTTGTACGTTATAGTTGGGCTTGTATTCTGGCCCCTTTTTACTTTCTGTACACACCCTATTTACTATATATAGTTTTACTTTGTGCTGGTATCCTGCATTGTGCTTAGTTGTCTGATTTTATAGTATATAATGGCAAAGACTTCCCATTTTTAGGGAATATGCCTTTTGGTGCTAGTCTCCAGCCCTTGGACTATAGAAGGAAGGCTTGGGGTAGTCATGGCACGGGCCCCGAGGGACGGGTTGGGACAAATTGGTATCAGAGAATTTCAGTTCTATTGATGCACTAGAACTCGGATCTTTTCTAAGTGGTAGTAGTGTTCAGTGTTATGGGTGTGGTTTTCAGTTTTGGGAGTCTAGTGTTGGTGCGACGGCTGACGTATCCATACCCAAGGACCCTAAATTCTGATTTTCGACTTAGCGCACAAAAACACTGATTGCGTGTGTTTTTTAAAAGTTTGTGATATCTTTGAGTCAGATCACCGGGTATAAACTTAATGACCATGGAGATACTGTTTCATTTTAGGATGCCTCCACATAGACAGCCATCCAAGATTCCAGTTAGAGTATGTGATGACAGCCCACCGAGCGATGAGGCTTCGGTGCAGGGGCCCCATACAACAGTCGTACCACCGGGTGATGTACCAGCAGCACCACTACCCGTTGGGCAGCTGATGCCACCAGCCCCAGTAGTAGAGGGTGCAACCCGCTTGAGAGTGTTGGATGATTTACAGCACCAGAGGCCACTGGGGTTCTGAGGTGAGACAGATCCACAGGCGGCTGAGGATTGACTGGAGGCTATGGTTAGAGTCTTTTGACTGGTATGGACACTGGCTGATCTCATGGTGATCCTTGCCGCCAGCCTTCTTCAGGTAGTCGCGGGCAGATGGTGGAGCTTGATGCTCCAGGTTCATGATGAGGTCACTCTCATCTTGGTGGACTTCGAGATCCTTTTCAGGGCAGAGTTCATCCCACCAACCCCATGAAAAATGTGTATACATGATCTTCTCCACTTGCAGTAGGGTAGCATGACTATGGCTCAGTATTCCGTGAGGTTCACCGACCTCTCACAGTACTCCACTGACATGGTGTGAGGCCCTTTCTTCAAGGCCTGGAAATTCGAGCAGGGGATCATACGGGAGATTATAGCTTCGATGGTTTCTCTCAGCATCCTGACACAGTTCGGGGTGTTCGAGTGAGCACTTTTAGTTGATAGTTTTCTTGCTGAGAAGTCCCTGACAGTGAGACCCACCACCAGACGACACGTAGCAGAGTCATCGGCAGCTGGCAGCAGATAGATGATGCAAAGGTCCAAGAGGACCACACCTACAGGAAGACGACCATGGGATACATGGTCAGTGGTGCGAGGCTCTTGAGGAATAGTAGGATAGGCTAGAGACACACAATGTTACACGTGCGGCGGGCAGGGTCGCAAGGCTCACGACTGCCCGACCCACCGTACCAATGACCAATAGATGGTCGATGGACCACCGAGGAAGAGAAAGTGGTTCGATCGAGGAGGTCCATAGGCTGGAGGTGGATGTGGTAGAGGAGCAAGCTATGCAACAGGTGGTGGGCGACGTTTTGAGGTTCTACCCCCCCCCCCCCACTGCTCGGTGGTCCACCCCGACCACAAGGAGTAGGAGGACATGGATGAGATCAGCTCCATGCAGTTGATGCCTATGACCACAGTTCTCTAGAGATGATTAGAGGTATGATCTATGTCTACTAAACTTTATTCATAATATTTATAGATATAGGTGCCAGTCACTCATTTATTTCCACAACCCTCGTTCAGAGCTCGGAGATTCCGGCAGAGCCATTGGCTTGATCCTTATGACTAGAGACTCCTATAGGAGCGGATTCGATGATTACATACTGGTGGCAGCAGAGTGAGCTTACTCTAGGAGGTGAGAGCTTCAGCTGGGATATCTTAGTAGCGGCGTCGAGGCCTTACGACTTCATCTTGGGTATGAACTAGTTATCCACAGTCTATGCTCAGATTGACTATATTAGACTCAAAGTGTGGTGTGTATGTATGGATGGGACTAGGTTTCCCTTCACGGGTGAGAAGGGAACCTTTTCATCGCAATATGGACTTACCCGGAGGAGGGTGCAGCCGATCACACATCAGTTGGATAGCCTTACCCTCAGAGTGGTTGATGTTGAGAGTCTGAGCTATCCTGTAGTGGTGGAATAGTACACTGATGTTTTCCCTAATGATGTTCCGGGTATACCTCCTCATAGAGAGATGAAATTTTACATCGAATTGTACCATGGGACAACATAAATATCTACCCCAGCATATCAGATGGCTCCTGTGGAGCTTCGAGAGTTGTGAGTACAGTTGGAGGACTTGTAGAGCAAGGGGTTCATTAGGCCCAGTGTTTTCCCTTGGGAAACCCTGATTTTGTTCACCAAGAAGGCATATGGGATTTTGAGACTCTGTGTGGACTATCGGTGCCTGAACCAGGTGACTGTGAATAAAAAGTACCAACCTCTGAGGATTTACGATCTCTTTGATCAGCTGAATGGGGCTCAATGGTTTTCGAAGATAGACCTCAGATTAGGATATCACCAGCTCATGGTATGAGACGGGGATGTGCAGAAGACGACCTTCAGATATCGGTATGACCATTATGAGTTCTTGGTTATGCCTTTCGGCATGACCAATGCCCCTGTAGTGTTCATGGAACTCATGAACAGGATCTTCCATCCATACCTCGATTGATTTGTGATAGTCTTCATCAACGACATCCTGATATACTCAGCGACAGAGGAGGGTCATGCCTATCCTTTGCAGATTGTTCTAGACACACTCTGAGAGAACCAGCTTTATAGTTAGCTCTCGAAGTGCTAGTTTTGGATACAAGAGGTCCACTTTCTAGGACACATTATCTCGGAGGCTGGAGTTACGGTGGATCTAGAGAAGATTGAGGTTGTACTAGCTTGGGATACACTGAGGAGCATGACGGAGGTGCGGAGTTATCTAGGTTTGGCTGGTTACCATTGGAGGTTTGTGCCTATCTTTTCCAGAGTTGTGGCACCCTTATCAGCATTGAAGAAGAAGGGGAAACCCTTCGTGTGGTCATAGAGATGCCAACATAATTTCCCATAGCTAAGGTAGAGACTAACGAGTTCCCCCATCTTGAGGCTACTGGAGGAAGTCGTTGGGTACATACTCTACTGCGACACATCAGGGACCGGGCTTGGATGTGTCGTGATGTAGGAGTGAGCAGTGATCGTGTATAGTTCTCGACAGCTGAGACAACATGAGAATAACTACGCTACCCATGAACTCTAGTTGGCAGCAGTAGTCTTCGCCTTGAAGATGTGGCAAAATTACTTGATGTGCAATCATTTTACAGTCTACTCTGGCCACAAGAGTCTCAGTTATATCTTCTCTCAGAAGAAATTGAACCTGAGAAAATGAAGTTGGATTTAGTTCCTCTAGGAATATGACTTCGAGATAGTCTATACTCCTGGGAAAGGAAATGTAGTAGCAGATGCACTCAGCAGGAGATATGGTATACAGTTGCTGAGTGAGGTGATGGAGAAGCTAGCCACTTTACAGATATCCTATGTGGATCAAGATGGGGTAGCTTATCTTCAGTCTCTGACAGTCACTCCCCCACTACTTCAGCGAGTCAGGGAGGCGTAGCTTGGGGATGCAGACTGTGAGGCTAAACGTTCTCAGATATCCACAGGACATGCACCTGATGGATTTTATGAAGGTGGGGAGCACGTCAACCTCTTCAGAGGGTGTACTATGGAACCAGTAGCACTTCAGGAGGAAGTGTTGAGGGAGTTCCATACATCCCCTCTAGTGGTACATCCCAGTGTAGAGAAGATATACCAGGACCTCCGGCATCAGTACTGGTGGCTGGGAATGAAGAAGGTAGTGGCAGAGTTTGTCTCTCGATGCCTCACTTGTCAGCAAGTGAAGGCATAGAATCAGGTTACAACAGACTTAGTTCATCCATTAAAGGCGCCAAAGTGTATGTGGGATGGAATTTACATGGACATCATGATAGGACTTCCACACATGCCCATGAGTCATGATTCTATCTAGTTGATCATTGACCGACTCACCATGTCAGCCCACTTCCTACCTATCAGAGTGCAGGGATCAGTAGAGAGATTGGAATGCCTCTACATGCAGGAGATTGTATGGCTTCATGGAGTTCCATATACAATTTTCTCCGATCATGATGCACGTTTTAATTTCTAGCTATGGAAGGGGTTGCAGAAGGCATTCAGGACACAACTTCGGTTGAGCATTGCCTTCCACCCTCAGATGGATGGTCAGATAGAGTGGAACATACAGACCCTCGAGGACATGCTATGTTCTTGTGTCCTTGATTTTGGAAATAGTTGGGAGGATCTCTTACCTTTGGTGGAGTTCACGTTCAACAAAAAATATAAATCCACTATCGGTATGGCACACTTTGAGGATTTGTACATACGACCTTGCAGATCACCACTCTGCTAGACTAACCCAGGGGAGACAACACTCGTGAGACCGGAGATGGTACAAGCTACCACAAAAAAGTTGTAGATCATCCAGGAGCCTATGAAGACAACACAGAGTAGGTAGAAATCCTATGCTGACAAGAGACAAAGACCTCTGGAGTTCGAGGATTGCGACCATGTCTTTTTACGGGTCTCACCTCGACGAGGTTTGTAGAGATTTGGCTAGGGAGACAAGTTATCTCCTAGGTTCATCGGACCCTTTCAGGTCCTCAGCCGAGTTGGCGAGGCGACTTACTACTTAGCTCTTCCACCTCAGTTGCACCGGGTGCACGATGTTTTCCATGTATCCCAGCTGAGGAGATACGTGCACAACCCTTCACATGATCATTGACTAGGGCGAGCTGGACATCGACGATGGGGCGCCGTTTACGGAGGTTCCAGTAGAGATTGAGGATCGACAGGAGAAGGTCCTTCGTGGGTGGTCGATACCTCTGGTGCGCATTTTCTAGCAGCACGAGAAAATTCAGAAGAGTACATGGGAGCAGGAGGCTCAGATACGTGCTCAGTACCCAAACTTGTTTCCCTAGTTTATGTTGTGGCTTTCAGGGATGCAAATCCCTGAGGTGGGGAGAATATAAAGACTTAGATTTTTTCCATGTTATTTTTTTAAATTATATGGGAATGTTATGAGTTTTCAAAAATTGACGGCGCATGATTCTGAGGCCTTGAGTGCCTGGAATGAATTTCTGGACTTTTTTTTGGGTACGTTCAGTAAACGTGCGAGTGTGTTTTTTGAAACTTTTGAACTGGTGCTCGGAATTGAAATCCGAGGAAACTGTTGAACTCGCAACACCGATATTCACTTATAGAAACCTTCACCTCGACCGCAGTATGTCAAGAGTGAAAGTTAGTTTTCGTAATTTTTGTGGGTGTGTTAAAATAATGAAAATAAAATAAAATATCTTTATTTTATTTTTCTTGTTGAAACCTCCATTTGAGTTATGGAGGTGGGAACCACCTGTGTTTGAAACATCCTTTTTGAATTTTAGTAGTGGGGACTAACCGAACCCTTCATTAATGTGGGGAAATTCCTTGGAATCCTCGCATTCAATTGTGCCAACATGAATTCAATTTAATGTGCCAATCAATTGTGCCAAAGTAATTCCATTTAATGTGCCATTTAATTGTCCAACTTTAATGTTCCAACATAACCAAATTAATTGTTCCAAACCTGTTTTAATATAATTTTCCTCTTCATTTTTTGGTTGGAAATCGTTGGAAAAGGAGAGTTGGGAGAAACTTGGAGAACCGGGAATTAACTTTCTCCAACGAAGAACCACACCCCAATGAAGAACGAGGAAACGACCTCAGTCCCGGATCAGAAGCCTCTTGTCGTAGCGACGAATGCCAAATTTCTTCATCGACTACGTCTTTCTTCCTCATGCCACCTCCAATGAACAATTGAGGTCGAGGTTTTTACACGTTGAAATTATTCTATTGAATTTTCATATCTTAATTCAAGCCGACGATGGCCAAACGAACATGGCCATCATCCCACATAGTAACCTTGCTTCTCTTCCTTTTATTTCTTCATGCATTCTTCATGTGTTCTTAAACACCCTAATTTTGTATTGGTGCTGTAAATATAGAGTTTTTCTGAGTGCAATATATGGATGCGAATCCCTTGACACAAGGATCGTGGATATGCGATCGTATAATTTTTTGGGCTTGGAACGAAGCTGTAGTGGATCATGGAAGAAGGCGACGACCGGAACATGGCCGACCATGAAGAAGGAAGGGCGGAGAGCATCCGCACAACCGGTTGAAGAGGAGTCCGTGGCCCATTGGCCATGGCGAGGCAGGATAGTGGCCGACAACCGACCGGTCACGTGGCATAGGGGCAGCGCGCGTCCACGCCGCCGGTGGAGCAGGAGGCTGCGACTGCTTGGCCGCGGCGGAGACGGATGGCAGTCAGCACCTGGTGGGCCACAGGTGGACACCGGCACCATCGCATCGCTGGAAGGAAGACCGGTTGGCCGTTCCGGTCGGCCGAGGCACACCGTACGGGATCGCTGAGCGGTCCCGCGTTCCAGCCAGGTCGCACCGCGAGGCCGCACTGTGGGCTGCACTGTGGGCCGCACTGCGGGCTGCACTATGGGCTACACCACGAGGCCGTCCCATGAGGACACACCATGTGACACTCTATGGGCTACACCACAGGCCACACCATGAGGATGCTCCATGGGCCACATTGTGGGCCACACCGCGACCCGCACCGTGAGCCGCCCAGCGGGCCACGCTAACGGGTCGCGCCCTTCGCGGGTCGGGCTGGGCCGCCTCCTACGCAGGTCGGGCCAGACCACGACCCAGCGGGCTAGGCCCACCGAGGCCTAGGCCATCAGGGCCAGACCACGACTGGGTCAGGTCGGGCTGGGTCGGTCCGATCGGGTCGGACCGGATCCAGGCCCATCGGGGCCCAATATTACCTTTTTGGCCATAACTTGAGAACAGAGCATCTATTTGATGAACCGTCTATGGTGACAGAATACTTGGATCGATTCGGTCCTTTTTATATACTCCACTTGAGTTTTTGATAAGGATAGAGTATGTCCAAGTTGGATCGGACCCCAAATCCAACTGGGCCCTTGGAGCAGAAACACAAATAACTTACCGACCAGGCGTCCGATTGACATGCCTTCTATTGCGTTGGGGCCCTTTTGACATGATGGACGTTTGGGTTACTTTTTTGTGGAAATTAGGGGAAGTTGAGTTATGAACTATGGCTTGGGGAGTGGTTCTCTCAAGTGCGATACGTAAAGAGCCCTACGACTGACTGAGACTTGACGATTGCTGACCGTTTTGACTCGGAGTGACTCGACGGGCCCAGGGGGGAGTGCCTTTTTGTGATGCGGTAGACCCAAGGCAGGGATCTCCTTTGTGTGACATGAAAGACCCACAATACTTGAAAAGATGAGTACCTCAGTAGGCCATGAGGGGGAGGGCCTTTGTGTGACGCAACAGAACCACGGTGGGGAGCACCTCTGTGTGACGCGACAAACCCACAGTATTCGATAGGAGGAGTAACTCAGCAGTCCAAGGTTAGTTGGAAGCGCCTCTATGTATCGCGTAATGCCCACTGTACTCAATAGAGGATGATTTATCCAGTATTCAAGGTATTCATAATGTTACTTTTTACTATCCCTAGAGAATCCTGTGGCTGACTATCAGCTTCAATAGCGATCCTATGTGGGTCAGCTTCATAATTCTGTTTCTCAGAGTTGTATAACTGGTGTGAGCTGAGTCTTTTTCGTTTTGGAACATTTGGGATTTGGGATTTTGAGTTGGGCCTCATGTTTCCTCATGATTGAGATGGGTTTACTCGACAACTTAGGTATATGTATGGGCATATACTTAACTAGTGTTGACAGATGTTTTCATGCTTTTTGGTTTATCCTTTGTGGATTTTGTGAGACCTTAGAGGGTCTCGAGATCCCTAATGAGTATCATTATACTCACCCCTTCATGGGATACGCCCACACCTTATTGTTTTTCGTGAAGATGATGGGCAACATTGACTGAGGACGAGGGTGCCAGGACTGGAGGTAGCTCAGAGGTGGACTTTAGACGAGGCGTACCACTGAGACGACTGTTCAAGAGATGTACCTACCCTTCTGGTAGGATCCTTGGTGGGTGTTCACAAGAGCTGTTTTCAGTTTTACTTGTACTTTTAAGTTTAGTTGTACTTTACAATTGGGCTTGTATTCTTTCCCCTTTTTACTTTTTTTACACACCCTCTTAACTATATATAGTTTTACTTTGTGCTTCTATCCTTTTTTGTGCTTAGTTGTGTGAGTTTACAGTTATAAAGGAAATACCTTCCCATTTTTAGGGAATACAACTTTTGGTGCTAGTCGTCAGCCCTTGGCCTATGGAAGGCAGGATTGGGGTAGTCTTGGCATGGGCCCTGAGGGACGAGTCATGACATATTTTCTAAAAAGAATAATATTTTTTATATAATACCTCATTAAAATTTCCCTACACCATGTGATCCATCACATCTTTATCTTTAGTGTTTTGAATTAATGACCACCATTATTCTTTATATCCTTTCAGATGGTAGAATGATATTGTAAAGACCCGTAAAATTCAAGGAAAATTTTTTTCTTAATTTTCTTTAGAATTTTACAAGAGCGCAGTTTCAGACGGCACCTGATTCCGAGGCCCGGAGTGCCCGGAATTAATTTCCGAAGTTTGGCTCGGGTACGTTCAGTGAACGAACGAGCGGGAATTCCTAACTTTTGATCCGGTGCTCGGAATTGAAATCCGAGGGCACCGATGAACTCGCAGCGCCGATATTCGCTTAAAGAGACCTTTTCGGGAGTTGCGTTTGTTGCGAGTTGAAAGTTAGTTTTGGGGTTTTCAGTTGAGTTAAATAAAATTTGTGTAAGACAAATTTTATTTTAACTTATTAAAAACCTACCAAAGGAGGTTGGAAGTGGGACCCACACCCACTTAACCTCCCTTGGGAGGATTAAGTGTGGTGGGGCCCACACGAACCCCTAGACTTTTCAAATTCCCTTAACCCCCTCTTAATTGACTTAAGTTACTTAATTAATTTTGGGGGTTAAACTCTTTTGAATTTCAAACTTTTGAAATTCTTTTATGTTTTGTAATAATAAAATAAGATGTTATCTTATTTTATTATGGGTTGTTTGTTTGTCCCCTTGAGAGCTTTTTGAGAGCTTCCTCTTCATCTTCAAGCTCTGACGAAGAACGAAGAACGCTCAAACTCCGACGAAGAACGACGCCTCTCTTCTTCGTCCTCGGTGTCAACAAGAGGGAACGTCGCTTCCTCTTCGGACCTTCTTCGTCGGCATACGAAGTTTCGACAACGACTCTTCCTCCGACGTCAAAGGAATCGACACCGATATTCCACGACTCCGTCAACGTGCGACTATCGAGGTAGGGGTTCTTGAGTTCGTTGTTTCCTTTTTATTTGACTTTCCTCAAGACTTGACGTAGAACGCTCAAGTTCCGACGAAGAACGCCGCTCCGCTCTTCTTCGTCTTCGGTGTCAACGAGAGAGAACACCGTATCTTCCTCGGACAACCTTCGTCGGCGTACAAGGTTTCGCCAACGACGTGCCTCTTCGGACGCACCTCTTCGTCATCGAATTTGACGAACGACGACCACGACGCCCGACCACCGCGACGTCGTCTTCCACGGAACGTAGACAAATCTTCGAACCTTATACCAAGGTAGGGGTTGTTGATTCAATATTTATTTATTCCTTTTCTTGATCCTGGATTTCGCATGTCAAACATTAGACTTTTAAATGTTTTAAGTTGCATTATTAATTTAACGTGAGGGGGGCCGGACCGCACGAACACGGCTGAACCCCCCTCCATCGTTCATGTTGATTATTTCTTGCGTGAGGAAGCAAGTGGCGTGGTGCCGTCGCACCACGCGGTTGATCGTACAAATATTTTACGCGGCGCCGTCGCGCCACGCCGAGGTAGAAACTTTAAGAACGCGACGCCGTCGCGCCGCGTTGAAAAGAATCAAAGCACGACGAAGGGGCGCGGTGCCGTCGCACCGCGCCGGATGACGAACGCCGCGGCCGGTTCTGGGCCGCGGCGGGACGAGGAGACCGCGGCCGGTTCCGGGCCGCGGCGGAAGAGAAGACCGGCGGCCGGGTCGCCGGCGTCGGAAGCCGAAGGGGGACCGGAATTTCCGGTCCCGTTAGGGAAAACCGGCCGGCCAGCTGGCCGGCCGGATACCATTAAAACCGGGGAATTTAATTCCCCGGCCACCTCATAAAACCCCCCCTCTTTATAAGGGGGGGCGGTTCTTTGAAGGAGGGGGGAAGCCGGCCCCCTCGGTTCCGCACCAGCAGGCCCCCCACGTGGGGGGGGCTTCTTTAAAAAAAAGGGCGCGGCCCTTTGTGCCGCGCCGCCCCTCAAAAACCGCGGGGCTTAGCCCCCGCGTGCGTGCGGCCTCCCCGCAGGCGACAGCCGCCGCGGTTCCCCGCGGCTCCCCGCACCGCCGCGCCGCCGCGCCGCCCCAGGGGGGGGGGGGGGGGTTGGGCCGGGTCGGCCCGGACCCGGACCCCCCGTTTCGAACCAGAATTGGTTTTTGGCTCATAACTTGAGCCTCGGACCACCGAATGACGAACCGTCTGCGGCAACACGATCCTTGGATCGAGACGGTCATTTCGGTATATCGCACTCAAGGTTTCGGATTACTTTGAGTTCGGCCGGGTTGGTTCGTTCACGAAACCAACCGGGCCTTCGGAGCGGAAACGCTCATATCTTGAGCTACGGGCGTCCGATTGACGTGCCGTCAGCTGTGTTGTGTTCCTCTTAGTGTGAAGGATCTTTTGGCATACTCCGCCTGAGGTTTGGACGTAGGTGGAGTACGGTCGGGTTGGTTTTGCCTTAAAAACCAACCGGGCCTCGGGGACAAAAATGCCAATAACTCTCAGACCGGGCGTCCGATCGACGCACCGTCTGTTGCGTTGAGTTCCTGTTTACGATACGGAACTTTTGGTATCCTTCGCCCGAGTTTTGGTTACAGATAGTAGTGGCCGGGTTGGATCGCACCCGAAATCCAACCGGGCCCCTGGAACGGAAAAGCTGATATCTTACAGACAGGACGTCCGCTTGACGAGCCGTCAGCAGCGTTGGTGGTTACGTTGAGTAACGGTCCCTTTGAGTATACCCTATGGGAGTTCGGGGTACAGTTGAGATACGGCCGGGATTGGTTTCGCTCACGAAACCAACCGGGCCCCTGGGACGAATAGGCTAATAACTCACAGACCGGGCGTCCGATCGACGCGCCGTCTGTTGCGTTGAGACCCCTGTGACGAGACGGACCTTTGAGACACTTCTTCGTGGGACTTTGAGATACTTGGAGTATCGACCTGTAGCTCGTGGAGCGGACCCTCCCAGTGACGAGCGTGCGAAGTACGGAGACCGTGTAGCTGGCTGAGACCTGACGACTGCTTGACCGACTCGACTTGGAGTGAGTCGACTAGCCCAGTGGACGGAGCACTACTTTCTGAGGTGCAGACCCATGGCGGACGGAGCACTACCTGTGTGACAGTGCAGACCCGCGGTGCTCGTCCGGAGAGTACCTCAGCAGGCTACTAGGGGGTGTGCACTACGGTGTTTGGGTGACATACCTCGGCGGGAAGCACTACTGTGTTTGGGTGGCTGGCCCGCAGTACTCGACAGGAGGAGTACTTCAGCAGTCTTAGGTTAGTGAGCAGTACCTCGGAGTCGTGACAGGACCACTGTACACTCTAGAGACGGAGCTCTTCAGCAGTTACGGTTTCGATAATGAAAATCCTGGTTTGAGCTGAGACTTTTGACCTTGTGTTTACCTCATGATTGAGATGGGTCACCTGCTAACTTTGGTATATGTATGGGCATATACCCGGGTAGTGGTTATCCGTCGTTTTCACAATCCTTGTGTTTCCTCATGCTTGAGATGGGTTACTTGATAACTTAGGTATATGTATGGGCATATACCTAAGTAGAGTTTATCTGTTGAGATCTTCTTGTGGTTATCCTTGTTGGTTTTAGTGAGACCTTGAGGGTCTCGGGGTCCCTACTGAGTATCGTTATTCTCACCCCTGCACGGGCTATGCCCGCACCTCGTTGTGTTGGTTGCAGACGACGGCCAGTACTGACAGAGGCCGAGTGTTCGAGGACTGGACGGTACCTGGAGGTGGACTATACGACGAGGCGGTACCCAGAGGCAGACCACTGGGCGGGACATACTCGGAGCAGACGGCGGGACCCGAGGAGCAGAGGAGCTATCTGTACCCACCCTTTAGGTGGGATTTCCAGTGGTCAGCTCGGCGTAGCAGCTTTACTTTTCAGTTGCTGTTTTTCCTTTCGAGTTGTACTTTACAGTTGGGCTTGTATTTCCGGCCCCTTTTTACTTTCCGCACTTTTAGTTGTACTCTGTTTTTGCTTAGTGTTACTTTCCGCTTGCTTACTCTGTGGTGTTTGTTTACTTTACAAAGGCAATGCCTTCCCTTTTTACCGGGATTTACGCCTTGGTGCTAGTCGCCAGCCCCTGGCCTATGGAAGGCGGGCTTGGGGTAGTCACGGCACGGACCCCGAGGGCGGGTCGTGACAAATTGGTATCAGAGGTGGTCGGTTCTACCGCAGACTCTGATCTTTCTTTCTGTGAAGCAATAGTGTTAAGGGTACCGAGTGTGGTTTTCAGTTCAGGGAGTCCAGTGTTGGTGCGGGCGGCCGACGTATCCATACACCAGGACCTTGACAACTGATTTCCGACTTTGTGCACGAAAACACTGATTGCGTGTGTGTTTTCAAAGGTTTTTCCCCTTAAAACAGCTCAAACCAGGTCAGCTCACCAGGTATAATCGTTTGATCGTGTTACGTTGTTTCTTTCAGGATGTCTTTTCTCAGACGACCAGCTAGAGCCCAGAGGGATGAGCGTGCTGACAGTCTGTCGAGCGACGAGGCTTCGGTACAGGGCCCTTTTGCAGTTGAGGCACCAGCGGAGGCACCAGCGGTACTACCATACGTTGGGCCACCGATGCCACCAGCCCCAGCAGTAGGTGATGCACGACGCTTGAGCGCGCTGCACGAGTTCCAGCGCCAGAGGCCACCCAGGTTCCGGGGAGAGACGGACCCGCAGGCGGCTGAGGTTTGGCTGGAGGCTGTGGTGAGAGTCTTCAGGCTAGTGGGGACGCCGAAAGACTTCATGGTGATCTTTGCTACCAGCCTCCTTCAGGCAGCAGCAGGTAGGTGGTGGAGCCACTTGTTTCAGTTTTGCGATGAGATGAACTTCGCATGGGAAGACTTCGAGACCTTCTTCAGGGTGGAGTTTGTGCCAGTATCTCTACACCCCGAGCGTGTACAGGAGATTCTGCCTTTGCCGCGTGTTTTTCGATCAGAAGCCGAGTCATCTGTGGGCAGTAGACAGATGATGCAGAGGTCCAGGAGGACCAGACCAGCAGTTGGGCGATCTCGGGTTTTAGGACCGGTGGTGCGGGGCACCCGAGGTGGGGTCAGAGCCAGGCGTGCCA
Source organism: Viscum album (assembly GCA_963277665.1). Lineage (NCBI taxonomy): Eukaryota > Viridiplantae > Streptophyta > Magnoliopsida > Santalales > Viscaceae > Viscum > Viscum album. The sequence goes on from OY728151.1 coordinate 1,283,129,299, forward strand.
GAAACGGACAATGTTACTCCTGTGGCGGAAAGGGTCACCTGGCACGTGACTGTCTGACTCCTCGATCCGCAGGCTTGGAGGGAGCCACCAAGGTTGAGGCAGCGACAAATGCTGGAGCTCTGGGAGCAGGTGGACAGGGGAGGAACTAGTGGATACGTCTTTTGTACTTCTAGTTCTATGTTGATGTTGCTTTTGTGTAGCGTCTTGTAATATGAGCTGAGACTTTTGACCTTGTGTTTACCTCATGATTGAGATGGGTCACCTGCTAACTTTGGTATATGTATGGGCATATACCCGGGTAGTGGTTATCCGTCGTTTTCACAATCCTTGAGTTTCCTCATGCTTGAGATGGGTTACTTGATAACTTAGGTATATGTATGGGCATATACCTAAGTAGAGTTTATCTGTTGAGATCTTATTGTGGTTATCCTTGTTGGTTTTAGTGAGACCTTGAGGGTCTCGGGGTCCCTACTGAGTATCGTTATACTCACCCCTGCACGGGCTATGCCCGCACCTCGTTGTGTTGGTTGCAGATGACGGCCAGTACTGACAGAGGCCGAGTGTTCGAGGACTGGACGGTACCTGGAGGTGGACTATACGATGAGGCGGTACCCAGAGGCAGACCACTGGGCGGGACATACTCGGAGCAGACGGCGGGACCCGAGGAGCAGAGGAGCTATCTGTACCCACCCTTCAGGTGGGATTTCCAGTGGTCAGCTCGGCGTAGCAGCTTTACTTTTCAGTTGCTGTTTTTCCTTTCGAGTTGTACTTTACAGTTGGGCTTGTATTTCCGGCCCCTTTTTACTTTCCGCACTTTTAGTTGTACTCTATTTTTGCTTAGTGTTACTTTCTGCTTGCTTACTCTGTGGTGTTTGTTTACTTTACAAAGGCAATGCCTTCCCTTTTTACCGGGATTTACGCCTTGGTGCTAGTCGCCAGCCCCTGGCCTATGGAAGGCGGGCTTGGGGTAGTCACGGCACGGACCCCGAGGGCGGGTCGTGAAGAGGACAGGAAAGAAAACATCACAAAGGTATGCGTCTTTTATTATTGCAGCTCATATGGGACCAGAGATGGTCCGGGCCACGTCAGAGGAGGTCCATGTCATCCAGGAGCGGATGGGGACAGCACAGAGCCGGCAGAAGTCATACGCTGACAGGAGGCGGAGGCCACTAGAGTTCGAGGATGGTGACCACGTCTTCTTGCGGGTCTCACCTCGACGTGGTATTCGGAGATTTGGCCGAGGCGACAAGTTATCTCCGCGCTTCATCGGACCCTTCCAGGTTCTCAGCAGGATTGGCGAGGTGGCTTATCGCCTGGCTCTACTACCTCAGTTGCACCGGGTGCACGATGTCTTCCACGTATCCCAGCTGAGGAGATACGTGCACGACCCGACGCACATCATTGACCATGGGGAGCTTGACGTTGACAATGGGGCGACTTTTACGGAGGTCCCGGTGGAGATAGAGGATCGACAGGAGCGGGTCCTACATGGGCGATCGATTCCTCTTGTGTGCAACAGATGGCGGCACGGAAATCTCCAGGAGAGCACATGGGAGCGGGAGGCTCAGATGCGTGCTCAGTACCCTCTTTTGTTTCCCTAGTTTTTCATGTAGCTTTACGGGGACGTAAAGCCCTGAGGTGGGAGTAATGTAAAGACCCGTAAAATTCAAGGAAAATTTTTTTCTTAATTTTCTTTAGAATTTTACAAGAGCGCAGTTTCAGACGGCACCTGATTCCGAGGCCCGGAGTGCCCGAAATTAATTTCCGAAGTTTGGCTCGGGTACGTTCAGTGAACGAATGAGCGGGAATTCCTAACTTTTGATCCGGTGCTCGGAATTGAAATCCGAGGGCACCGATGAACTCGCAGCGCTGATATTCGCTTAAAGAGACCTTTTCGGGAGTTGCGTTTGTTGCGAGTTGAAAGTTAGTTTTGGGGTTTTCAGTTGAGTTAAATAAAATTTGTGTAAGACCAATTTTATTTTAACTTATTAAAAACCTACCAAAGGAGGTTGGAAGTGGGACCCACACCCACTTAACCTCCCTTGGGAGGATTAAGTGTGGTGGGGCCCACACGAACCCCTAGACTTTTCAAATTCCCTTAACCCCCTCTTAATTGACTTAAGTTACTTAATTAATTTTGGGGGTTAAACTCTTTTGAATTTCAAACTTTTGAAATTCTTTTATGTTTTGTAATAATAAAATAAGATGTTATCTTATTTTATTATGGGTTGTTTGTTTGTCCCCTTGAGAGCTTTTTGAGAGCTTCCTCTTCATCTTCAAGCTCTGACGAAGAACGAAGAACGCTCAAACTCCGACGAAGAACGACGCCTCTCTTCTTTGTCCTCGGTGTCAACAAGAGGGAACGCCGCTTCCTCTTCGGACCTTCTTCGTCGGCATACGAAGTTTCGACAACGACTCTTCCTCCGACGTCAAAGGAATCGACACCGATATTCCACGACTCCGTCAACGTGCGACTATCGAGGTAGGGGTTCTTGAGTTCGTTGTTTCCTTTTTATTTGACTTTCCTCAAGACTTGACGTAGAACGCTCAAGTTCCGACGAAGAACGCCGCTCCGCTCTTCTTCGTCTTCGGTGTCAACGAGAGAGAACACCGCATCTTCCTCGGACAACCTTCGTCGGCGTACAAGGTTTCGCCAACGACGTGCCTCTTCGGACGCACCTCTTCGTCATCGAATTTGACGAACGACGACCACGACACCCGACCACCGCGACGTCGTCTTCCACGGAACGTAGACAAATCTTCGAACCTTATACCAAGGTAGGGGTTGTTGATTCAATATTTATTTATTCCTTTTCTTGATCCTGGATTTCGCATGTCAAACATGAGACTTTTAAATGTTTTAAGTTGCGTTATTAATTTAACGTGAGGGGGGCCGGACAGCACGAACACGGCCGAACCCCCCTCCATCGTTCATGTTGATTATTTCTTGCGTGAGGAAGCAAGTGGCGTGGTGCCGTCGCACCACGCGGTTGATCGTACAAATATTTTACGTGGCGCCGTCGCGCCACGCCGAGGTAGAAACTTCAAGAACGCGACGCCGTCGCGCCGCGTTGAAAAGAATCAAAGCACGGCGAAGGGGCGCGGTGCCGTCGCACCGCGCCGGATGACGAACGCCGCGGCCGGTTCCGGGCCGCGGCGGGACGAGGAGACCGCGGCCGGTTCCGGGCCGCGGCGGCAGAGAAGACCGGCGGCCGGGCCGCCGGCGTCGGAAGCCGAAGGGGGACCGGAATTTCCGGTCCCGTTAGGGAAAACCGGCCGGCCAGCTGGCCGGCCGGATACCATTAAAACCGGGGAATTTAATTCCCCGGCCACCTCATAAAAACCCCCCTCTTTATGAGGGGGGGCGGTTCTTTGAAGGAGGGGGGCAGCCGGCCCCCTCGGTTCCGCACCAGCAGGCCCCCCACGTGGGGGGGGCTTCTTTAAAAAAAAGGGCGCGGCCCTTTGTGCCGCGCCGCCCCTCAAAAACCGCGGGGCTTAGCCCCCACGTGCGTGCGGCCTCCCCGCAGGCGACAGCCGCCGCGGTTCCCCGCGGCTCCCCGCACCGCCGCGCCGCCGCGCCGCCCCAGGGGGGGTCGGGCCGGGTCGGCCCGGACCCGGACCCCCCGTTTCGAACCAGAATTGGTTTTTGGCTCATAACTCGAGCCTCGGACCTCCGAATGACGAACCGTCTGCGGCAACAGGATCCTTGGATCGAGACGGTCATTTCGGTATATCGCACTCAAGGTTTCGGATTACTTTGAGTTCGGCCGGGTTGGTTCGTTCACGAAACCAACCGGGCCTTCGGAGCAGAAACACTCATATCTTGAGCTACGGGCGTCCGATTGACGTGTCGTCAGCTGTGTTGTGTTCCTCTTAGTGTGAAGGATCTTTTGGAATACTCCGCCTGAGGTTTGGACGCAGGTGGAGTACGGTCGGGTTGGTTTTGCCTTAAAAACCAACCGGGCCTCGGGGACGAAAATGCCAATAACTCTCAGACCGGGCGTCCGATCGACGCACCGTCTGTTGCGTTGAGTTCCTGTTTACGATACGGAACTTTTGGTATCCTTCGCCCGAGTTTTGGTTACAGATAGTAGTGGCCGGGTTGGATCGCACCCGAAATCCAACCGGGCCCCTGGAACGGAAAAGCTGATATCTTACAGACAGGACGTCCGCTTGACGAGCCGTCAGCAGCGTTGGTGGTTACGTTGAGTAACGGTCCCTTTGAGTATACCCTATGGGAGTTCGGGGTACAGTTGAGATACGGCCGGGATTGGTTTCGCTCACGAAACCAACTGGGCCCCTGGGACGAATAGGCTAATAACTCACAGACCGGGCGTCTGATCGACGCGCCGTCTGTTGCGTTGAGACCCCTGTGACGAGACGGACCTTTGAGACACTTCTTCGTGGGACTTTGAGATACTTGGAGTATCGACCTGTAGCTCATGGAGCGGACCCTCCCAGTGACGAGCGTGCGAAGTACGGAGACCGTGTAGCTGGCTGAGACCTGACGACTGCTTGACCGACTCGACTTGGAGTGAGTCGACTAGCCCAGTGGACGGAGCACTACTTTCTGAGGTGCATACCCATGGCGGACGGAGCACTACCTGTGTGACAGTGCAGACCCGCGGTGCTCGTCCGGAGAGTACCTCAGCAGGCTACTAGGGGGTGTGCACTACGGTGTTTGGGTGACATACCTCGGCGGGAAGCACTACTGTGTTTGGGTGGCTGGCCCGCAGTACTCGACAGGAGGAGTACTTCAGCAGTCTTAGGTTAGTGAGCAGTACCTCGGAGTCGTGACAGGACCACTGTACACTCTAGAGACGGAGCTCTTCAGCAGTTACGGTTTCGATAATGAAAATCCTGGTTTGAGCTGAGACTTTTGACCTTGTGTTTACCTCATGATTGAGATGGGTCACCTGCTAACTTTGGTATATGTATGGGCATATACCCGGGTAGTGGTTATCCGTCGTTTTCACAATCCTTGTGTTTCCTCATGCTTGAGATGGGTTACTTGATAACTTAGGTATATGTATGGGCATATACCTAAGTAGAGTTTATCTGTTGAGATCTTCTTGTGGTTATCCTTGTTGGTTTTAGTGAGACCTTGAGGGTCTCGGGGTCCCTACTGAGTATCGTTATACTCACCCCTGCACGGGCTATGCCCGCACCTCATTGTGTTGGTTGCAGACGACGGCCGGTACTGACAGAGGCCGAGTGTTCGAGGACTGGACGAAACCTGGAGGTGGACTATACGACGAGGCGGTACCCAGAGGCAGACCACTGGGCGGGACATACTCGGAGCAGACGGCGGGACCCGAGGAGCAGAGGAGCTATCTGTACCCACCCTTCAGGTGGGATTTCCAGTGGTCAGCTCGGCGTAGCAGCTTTACTTTTCAGTTGCTGTTTTTCCTTTCGAGTTGTACTTTACAGTTGGGCTTGTATTTCCGGCCCCTTTTTACTTTCCGCACTTTTAGTTGTACTCTGTTTTTGCTTAGTGTTACTTTCCGCTTGCTTACTCTGTGGTGTTTGTTTACTTTACAAAGGCAATGCCTTCCCTTTTTACCGGGATTTACGCCTTGGTGCTAGTCGCCAGCCCCTGGCCTATGGAAGGCGGGCTTGGGGTAGTCACGGCACGGACCCCGAGGGCGGGTCGTGACAGATATGATTAATTTTTTCTTTTTCAATATTTCCCAATGTGAGAAAGGTATTGTCTAGGGGATTGATCTATAATTTAGTCACAAATGGTTTAGTATTTCCACTAAATATAGAAGGGGATTAGTTACACCATGTTTGGGATTAGTAGTTAGCTCTATGTGGGTGAAATTATTTTTCATAATTTGGGATAACTACCCTAATATAGATATGATATAATTATCCTTAAATTTAGATTCATTTACTTTCTCAAGGGTAACATCCCTACATTGAATATGAGTGTTGATACGATTCCCATTACTCCTGTTATTCCCCATATCTCTGTAATGACATATACATAATTAGATCATGATATTGAATTATAAAATACAATTAGAATTACTTTTTCTAGAGTGTTCCAAAGAAATATTGAGGTATTTTCATAGTACATGTACCATCTAACTTTTTCCTCTAAATCTAGCCCCCAATGTTTCTACTGGACTTACTATGATAACAATTATAACAAACTCGACTCTAGAAATATAGTGATTGTAGTTAGTAGTCTTGCAATACTAGATACATACATACATAGAATGTGAAAACATAAGACACATTGTGAGAACATTATTATCCCTAACATCATTTCCTTTAAAATTACATATAGTTCCCCTCTTGGTTTCATAGGGAAAGGGGAAAAAATAATGGTAAAATTAGATGCTCAGTAAATAGTAACATACAATAGAATCTATCCCAAACATAAAAAAAATATATGGTTGGAATAAGTAAAAAAAATAAATCCATAATTAACTAAAACTGATGGAATAATATATCCATGAAAATAAATGATAACTTGGATAATAATAATCATTGATCTCATACTAATGAAATGTATAATGATGGACATAAAAACAAGTTTTCAAGTACTTAAACCAAGGCACTATAATGATATGGTGGGATTTATACACCAAAACCCAAGATTTTTTTTATATCATGAGACATATTTTTGCATAAAGGGGCTATATAATTTTGGGACCCACCCATCACATGATTAATTCAAATTCATTCACCATAAGAGTCAACAAATATCTGGATGAATAAAAAAATGGATATCCATACACTGAAAAATATGAAAAAATAATTCAGTATTCAATAAAATAATGTGTATTTCTAGGAGAACATCTATTAATCAACTTAGAAGCTATGGGGTATCATCAAAGTAATATGAAGTACCCCTATAAAGGAAATATTTCATCGATGATGATTTAAATGTGTTGGGTTATCTATGGAAGATAATAATTGGGTTTAATAGTTTTCATGGTAGGAGTCCAAGGTAATGGTAAGAAAAATCCTTCATCATGGTTTATAAATAGTGTGTAAATATTCCAAATATATCCCCATGGAGTTTCTATCCAGAGGTGCAGTCTTCGGCCAACTCATCGTGAATCAGATTGATAATTGAGTCGATGATAAACTGGCCCTTTTTGAGGTGATTACCTCTAGATGTATCTATTCCATAGATGATTCCAATTTATCGTATCCATATAGGTATTTATTTTCTAGGAAACTGTATAAAAAATCACTTTACCAAAACATAAGATTTTTTTCCACTATAGGAAATATTGAGTTTTAAAAAGGTTTTGGGAAGTATTAAATCAAATGAATATTAGGGAGGGATAAAAATATAGACTTATAAATCCATTTCAATTCATGAGGAATATGGTAAAAAAATTCCATGTAAATTTATTCACCACACAAAAGAAAATATTTAATTTATATTTAATTATTCGCAAATAATGAAAATTGAAACTGAAAAATCAACTTATGGATTGGGTAGCAATTAAATCAAAACCTATTGAAAGATAGGGATTTATATTGATTTTAAAATAACATTAATAAAATTAATTTATTGATATATCATCTATAATAGGTATTATATATACCTCATAAATCAAATTAGGTGCATAAAACAAAACATGACTCCAAGAGAAGAATTTGAGATAAAAAAACCCTTACATCTTATCATGACTTCCATGAATATACTTTAACCTCATTTATCAAGAAAATTGATATCTTAATAAATTAATATGGAACCTTAATAATATCCATTATCATTTATACTATTCATATATAGTCATTCACTCTATAAATTATAGTTTTTTTTACTTATTTTCCTATATCAGTTGTTTATAGTTTGTATCATTTTAACTAGTTTTGTAATACTGATGTATTTATTAATTATTATTAAAAATATAATTATTAAAAATTCATTAAATTCACTTTTATGGATTATTTATAATAATTTATGATCTTTAAAATTCATTTTATGAGTGCTTTAGTTTTTATCATTGAATATTAAATTGATAAAAATCATGTTTTAGTGATTCTTGACAATAGAAGGGTGTATTATTAATTAATGAATTAAATATTTGTTTAAAATATCTATAACAATTAAATAATAATTATTTAAAAATTTATATCATATTATACCAGTAATTATGTTTCCGTAGTCATTTATCATAAAAATTCATAGTATTTTTAAAGTTGGTTGTTAAACTGACCAAAGCATGAACATACAATAATTTAATGAATAATTATGAGGTGGTTTAGTTGTAATATTATTATAATATAATAATAATGGTCTTATTTAGTGTTTATTATAGTGATATATTATAATTCAAAGTAGTATAAGAATAATTAATAGATATCAAAATCTTATATAATATGGATAAACAATTTTTCCTCTTAGTATGTTTGTTTAAGATAATTACTTTTATAATGATTTTTATTGTTTATATAATTAATAGGTTATTTAATTTGTCTTAAAAAGAACTTAATAGTGAAATTAAATCCATATTTATCCTTTAAACTCATTCTTAATTCCATCCATGAAAGGTGGTAATGAAAAAAATGAAATAAACCATTCCACAAAGGTGGTGGTCTGTATTTGTACATGAATGATGATTTAATTTTCATTTAAATGGAAGAAAGGAGTAACAAAAATTATTATATAAAAAAATAAAAATTATATATATCATAATACATTAATAATTTACTATATATGACCAACCATGTTTGGCAGTTTAGGAAAACGAAACACATTGCATCATAGAGGAGGTAGTCCGCACATACGCCCGAATCAAATTTTTGTTTTTTGTAAGGAAAAAGAGAAAGGTGGTTAATGATTATTACCTTAAAATAATAACATTAATTATATTACCAATACATAATTTACCATATAATGATTATAAAATTATAATTTTAAAGGTATGATAAAAAGTAAATAAGTTAAGTAAAAAGGAGTACTCATGTTGAGCACTTTGAGATTTCCTTGGAGTTTCTCTTGGAAATAGAGAGATTAGGATAAAATATGTGACCAAAAGATAATTTAATCAAGGAATTATTCAACGATAAGGAAAAGGTATGTGTTTTTTGTGGAAACTGAATTTTATGAGTGGTATTTAAGGGGTGGTGACAGTCCCTTTTTAAATGTAAAATGGGATGATATTTTTTTGTAAATACCCATAACTTTTATAACAGGAAGTCACTCACATGGAAAGTGGCTAAAAAATTTAGAACTAATTTATTAGGTAAGTGAAAAATTTGGTAAATCCTCTACCATTAAATTTCATACACGTTTTAAACACTTTACCATTATGCTTTCCAATTTAACCATTTTCACTTTCACCACAATAACTAGTTTTTATCTTTGTAATTTCTTCATTACGAATGAAAATAAAATAGTGATTTTTAAATAATTTGGATTTGATGAATATAATTATGAAACTAATTTAATAATATTGAATTGATATAACTGATATATGTTAATTTTAAAATATTAAATGTATAATGCATTAAAAAGGTTTTAGTGAATAATGTGACTTAAGTTTTAAAATATAAAATATAGGTTTATAAAATAAACATAATATTTTAAAATTTATTGTGTTACTTGTAATTTTTTTAAGATAAGAGTTTTGTGATATTGAGTTTATTATTACATCATAGAGATGTCAAAAAATACATGGTTTTAATGAAAATATTATTTTCACCAATCACCTAAAAATCAATCTTTTTAGAAAATACCAAAATTTAATCTTAAACTGATATATTTAAAAGGAGTTCAAAAATGAAGTTTATTATTTTAAAATAAAATCCTTACATTCATAAATTAAACTTTAAAATATACTCATGGATAAATTATCTTTAGAGTGCGCATTGTTTCATATTTTAGAATATGGTGTGTACCTACTATAATAGGGTATTGGGTATTAAATTAGGACCATATAAGGATGTGTGAAACACTATGGAGGGGGGGGGGATGAATTAATTTTGGTATACCTTATTATGATTTTTATGTTATCAGTGTATCACCTTTCCTCTTCACTTATTTAGTGAGAAGATCACTCTTTCCCTTTCTATCATTTGGTTAGTATAGAGATATAGAAAATTAATGTAGAACAAGAGAGAACCATGATTTTTTGATGAGGTTTGCCTAACTTTATGATGAATATTTATTTATTGTATCATGGTTATTATACCATAAAAATAGATTCATTCTTATTACCAAAATAAACTTATTAAAGGCTATGGAATTGTACCTATTATCCTAGGACCAACTAGGTATAATGAAAGAAACGAATTAATGTTCTACACTTTGAGTAGAATATATGATTTGGACTAATAGTTGTGAAGTATATCATCAATAAACACCATTGTCACACCTGGAGAGTATGGATTATCTTCTTCCTCAACTAAAACAATCAAGTGGATACCTTAAGATCTTCATAATTCTGTGGCATGATGTTATATGATGGAATATATCATCTTATTTATCCTAAACATAATTAATATTTTTCAAGGACATATGCTCCTCTTACTTTATTATTATAATTATTTTTATTATTATTAATGTAATATAAAATTTATTCTTGTTATAACATTGGAAAAAATTAATCTTCCTTCAATATCACTGAATTTAATTTTGAATAAAGATTAGAATAATTTATTTTTTTATTTATAATTATAGAGTATTGATGGTCTTCACATGGCTGAGAATCCTCTATATTAATTTCTTATTATCAGAATATATATTTATAGTATTATTCAAATATGGATCTTTTAATTTATATTATTCTTTGTATTAAAGTTACTAAAATATTGGAGTTATGAGTGCTTGATATCTTTGGTATTTTTTTCATTCAAAATATTCTTATAGATTATTATGAAGCCTTATAACTCTCATAATCTATTTTACATGCGATATTTTAATATCATGTTCCTCTTCTTCCCAAAAAATCCATTGTGGTTATTTCATTATAAATTTTATCCACATACCCATGGATTTATATAGTGGTGACATGAATCATATTCTTATAGAGTGAAAATCATCTCAACATACCAACATCTTTCTTGAATTATTGTCATTTCATACCTTATTGAATCATGATCTAAGTGTGATCATGATATTTGATGCATGAATAATAAATCACTTTGATTCAACTAAATTCAATTGTTGCCTATTAGAATATTTAATCATCTGTTATTTCCTTTATTCAAAATATACACATGATGAATTTGAATGGAAATTATTTTATACCCTTTTTCATTATCAATATTCTTGGTATATCGAATGAGTAATTTACAAGCCTCCTTTTTTGTTCCAAGAAATAAAACCATGTAAATATTATATAATCATCAATAATTAAAAATGAGTAATCTATACCTAATATACTAGCCACTTTGGTTGGTTTAAAAAGATTAAGGTGTATAAGATCATGGGCCTTATAGGCCGACACTTAATTTTTAAATTTAAAGGACGACCTATATTGTTGACCAAGTTGGCATGGTTTACACACAATATCATTTTATAAAGATAATTTTAGTAAATCTGATAATAAATGATTTTGGAAAGTTTATAATGTGAGTGTGGTCTATAATTGTAAACCCTAATGCCCATATGGGAATTCATAATTCAATAGGTGTTTTGAATTTATAAAATGGTGAAAAAACCATCTTTTGAATAGAACATTAGAGTGGAATTCTGAGAGTTTTCCCACCTCAGGAGAGGCTTCTTGGTCATGGAATGATATTGGGAATTAGTTGAGAGATCAAGTGAACATCGGGGAGTGGTTGAGGTGGATAATACAAATTACATGAGACCACTATTCAGGTTGTGGTGTTTGGATGTGGAAATATCCACTACTTGAAGCAATTTCTAAGCTAGTGCCCTCCACCAGCGATCAAATGTATTTTTTAAAGGAAGAGATTACAAAATTTCCACCTCTAGTTATTGATAAGTTAGACCTACTCCTAATCCATTATTTAGAGTGTGAAACCTCTATGAATCCTCTCTCTTCCTCCCTTCAACACCCCTTGGTTTGGGTTGTAGTTTGGGTGGTTCTAGCTTATTTCTTTGATAAATTGAGGCAAGGATTCACTTTCATAAACCTCCATTATTAACTATATTACTCCTATATAATTTATAAGTTCTCTAATTTAGGTTTTTTTAGATTACACTAGACTATAGTTGAATTTACCAGTTATGTTTGGGATTTTGGGTGGCTTATATTGAGGAGATCCCAAGTTGGTATCTACATTCCATCACACCGTATTTTTTTAGAGGTATGTTTCACCACCAATTTTTTTAAGGATTTTCCATAAATTTTGATATTAATTGGTTCTTATCTTGGAACCATTGGTTAGGGATTTGGAATATAATATAGTTATGGGTATGCCTTAGGAAATTGGAAATAATTTATCCTTGATTCCATTATAACTAGAGAACCTATTATTTGTTTCTCCAATTATGCCTTTTTGAGCTTTTTTTAAATTAATTATAATTGTTATAATTAATTTTTTTATATATGATGGAATGAGTTAGGTACCCAAATATTGTAAAGATCTTGGTAGGGGCCTCTATAAGTTTATGGACTTAATAATTGATGTTTGAAATAATCATGTTTGGTTTGTGGTCCCTAAATTCTCCCATAGTCTTTCCTTAATTTATAAGTGCATGTGTTAGAGTTTTTTCCTAGTTTCCAAGTGGTTGACTTAAAAATTAACTAAATGTTTAAATTGTAAATTTCCTAGGTTAACAGCTTTTTTCATGCCTTTTCCCTTATAGAAAGTGGATTCCCAATGGAACACATTGACAATGACCTTAAACATGGGGATTGGCTAGTAAAATGGTGTTTTGAATAGAAATGGTATTTTTTAGGAAAATGGATAGAAATGAAAATAAAAAATATTTAATGATATGGTACTTTCATAATTGGTATATATTGGATTGGTGTTTTACAATGATAAATGAAAATATTATTTTCAAAATGGGATTGGGATGGGTAACAGAATTTGTTATGAAGATGGATAAATGGGTTTTCCTATGGTATGGGATTGTGAAATGCTGTTGATGGCATGTTTTTGGTATTTGAAAATAGTATTTTAGAAATGGTATTTTAAATGGTAACATGGTCTTATGGTTGGAAATGGATTTTGAAATGGGTTTAGATAATGGGAATTGAAATATTTTAAGAATGGTAATGTGAAATAAACCTTGATGTTTTTTTGGTTTATTTTGGTACTATGGAAATCATGTACATTTAAGTTCTCTTTTAAAAGTACATTAATTTTTGTGGTGTTTAAACCAAGGGTGAACATGAACCTTGGGTGGATGCTTGGTACTAATGGTTAACTCAGGGTAAACATATCCCTCAAGGGCTTTTGAGGCTTATGGTAAACCAGATGTGAACATTTCCCTCAGGGGACGTTGATACTGATGGTTGAACACATGGTGAACAAAATCCCTAGATGGATGTTGGGGATCTGAGGATAGGTATACTACCCATGGATGTTGGTTTAGACTAGGGATGAATATATTACCCCTGGTCGGGAAATATTTGGCATGATCATATCAACGTACCCAAAGATGTCATAACACTGATCGAAGAAGGTATATACCTTTACTAGGGTAAACCTGTCCATTGGGTTTAGCATTTGTTTATTATATTTTTCTAGTTTAAAGGTTTTAAAAGGATTATTTGTAATTGATTAATTTTAGCACTTTTGTGCGAACCATTATGTGATTGGTTATATTTAGGTACACTATTGGTGGTGGACTAATGAAACGTAATCACACCCTACTTGGGACTCCATGGCAGTTGGGTACCCAATAAAACATCATTATTGTTTTAAATTATAGTTTTTATCCAAGGATCTATGTTGATGTTTATTAATTGGAATCTTAGGTTGGAGTAAGAAGATGGTACCATACATGTCTAAAGACCAGCTAGGGATAGACTGTTGTCCTCTATTCGTTTATTTATTTGGAATTGATTATGTATGATCTACTAACAAGGGATTTGGTATGTATGAAAAATTCATTTATTATTTCATTTGATGCTATTTTTATTGGTTGTAACTTTCCTTGGTTATGATGTGTTTCTATATGTTATATTTTTCATTTGTTTCTAATATTATTATACTATTATAAGAGGTCATATACTCCATATAATGTTTCCATAATTCATCACCACTAGTCGGTATCCTATGGAGTATAGGGAGGTGAATCAGAGGTCGTGTAATGAATTGGTCTAGTTACTATTCATAGAGTGAGTTAGGACGAGTCATTATAACAATGACCAATACATCTATCACATTACCATGAATCACAATCTTATACACTAAAAAATTTAACATTTTTTCTTGAAAGGGATTTCAAATAAATAACATAAACATTTTGAAATCTAGATACATAAAATAAAATTTTTCTATGAGAATTAAAAATGATTCTTATATCACTTTCAAATGAAGCTTTAAAACCACTATATCATAATTGAAAAATAATAATAAAAATAATCTTCAAAGCATTAAAATATAAAACATATTTAATAAGAGAGGATTTTTAAAAGACAGTAAAACCTATATAGATGATCTTACTTATTTAATTATCACCAAAAGTGACATGCCCACCATCAAGATCCACATGTTGGTTGAAATTGGTGTACTCGCCACACATATTCCTTGAGAAACCACTATCCATATACCTTATATGTCATTGGGAATTTCTCTTGAGGCATATTATCCTATTTTTTTACCTCAATGTCACCCATGAGACACTTGGGGATTAAATCACATGATTCCGATGAAGATAAGTAGTCATCAATTATACTCTATATTAATACCTTGAAAGACTTATTTCTTTCCTTATTTTCTTTTCAATTATTTTTGAGAGTGGGGCACTCTGGTTTATGTGACCCTTTTTGTTTCACTCATATATTCCTACCTTTGGTTTGTTGTAACCAAGGAATGTTATAGATGGAAGCTAAAAATGGTTTCTATTTTGTTCTTATTGTCAATCCACATAGGGTTGATCAAGGTGTTTTTAAAAAAAGTGTTTTTATGGTGCATGTAAATTTAGTGTCAAATGTGGCATTGTTTCCTAGTGTTTGCAAAAATTTTGGGCCCCAAATTTAGAGGATGAAGAAAATTGTTTCATGTAATTGAATTCATACACAAGGATGAATGTGAATCAAAAAATTATGTGAATTTGATGGTTTTGAGACTGTCACATCAAAATACAGAAAATGAATGATCTATTCATAAAAGGTAAATTTGAGGGAAAGATGAGTTTGCACAACATAAGAAAGTTGTGCTCTACGGAAGTCACATAAGACTCTTACATGAAAAATATGACGCCAAAACAAGAGTTGTGTACATAGGGGAAGGCATGCAAGGAATTTGTATGTAGGTCCATCTATGTCTATAAATAAGTTTAAACACCCTTTATTTGATGTAAAATTTTCCAACAAAGATTTGGTGTCTCTACCATATGAAAGAGTTGTGTGCAGAAGATTCGGACACATTAAAACTTGTGTGTAGTGTGTTTTTCATGTATATCAAGTACAAGTGAAATTCATGACCATTTTGAATAAAAGATAATTATTTCACATAAGTTATCTTTCAAGAAAAACCAAAAAGTTTCATTCAAGTATAGTGGCTTCACACACGTTCTTGAGTTGCATGAATATCATGTTTTGTTTATCCAGTTTAATTGAAAAGTGATTTAAAGTACATCAGCTCAGGACTACGATGTAAGAAGAGTCCCATGCTAGTCAGGAAAAAAACTTAAAATCCAATCTCCTAAAGTGGCCTTCAATTTGTTAAACTGAGTAAGAATTTACATAAAGAAGAGATCTAGGGAGATTCAATGGAAGTTTTCTGAGGGAGTTAATGTGTTATACATAAAATCTTGTAATGGAAGTGTTCATGGAATAGAGTGACCATGTTTGACCTTTTTTATTCAAAAAATAGTAAATATTAGTGGATTTATGTATGACCAACCCATTGTCAGTGTATGCTCCTTGGAATATCCCTTAATGATGAACCAAGTAAAACTGTTGTGTCTCCACTCTACATGTGAATGTTTGATTATTTCAAGATTACATCAGATAGGTTTAACAAGTTACTACCAATATGGGAAAAAATATGTTTCTTTAAATGAAAAATTTGACACCCTGATTCACCCCTCCCCTCTCAGGGAGTTTTTGGGTCCTATAAGTGGTATCATATGGTAGAGATTATTGGTGTTAAATATTTCCCCTATTTTTTTCAGGGAGATTTAGTGAATTTCATAGGAGTCTCCCTATTTTATGGAAAAAGCATCTTGATTTTGAATAATTGGATGAGATCTCATATGAGATACCTCAGTATGGAATTTGTTTTTTCCACTGATTAGGGGATTCAGGGCACTCATGTGATAGGTATGTCTATGACCAAAACATACACAAAAATGATTGATAGAGATGCCAAAGTAAAAAAATGATCTTACTATGGCTTTGTATGATCCAATTTATTTGAAGGCGATGAGTTTCAATTTATCCAAGTCTATATGGGAAAAACTAAAAAATATATATGAAGGAGATAACAAAGTGAATGAGGTTAAACTTCAAGTTTTTCATTATAGGTTTTATGATCTGAAAATGCATCCTGATGAAAATATTGATACCTTTTTAATGGAATTACTAATATTTTTGAAGAAATTTTAGGACATTATGAAGAAATTAATGAGATTGACATTGTGAAGAAAATCTTAAGAATTATTCCAACTTTGAAAAATCTAAAAGTTCCATCCCTTAAGAAATGGGATATGTCTAAACTTTCTCTTGATGCTATTCTATATAGTTTGATGCCTTATGAAATGAGTGTCAAACCAGTAGATTCAAAAAATCAAGTAATAATGGAAATGTAATTAAAATACATGGAAAAACATTAGGTTTCTGGAGATATTATTGACGGATATATTGAGGAATATGAAATTAATCCTCTTTTTTCATAGAAACTCAAGAGAGGAAACGAGAGATTTTTTGGAAAGATTCCTTTAGATTTTTTTCGATGTGGTATAGTTGGTAACATTTCCTATCAGTGGTTAAGGGAATTTAATGATGGAGAATGTGAAGCCATAATCTTGAAAAAGACTCAAAAAATGATTCCCTAAAAAAGAATAATTCAAATCAGGTAATAAATTATAGATAAAGGGGTTCTTTTATAATGAAGAAGAAGATGATAATGAATTTTTTGATGGATGAATAACCAGAGTTCTAAAACCCAAGCTCCCATGATTACTACTGTTGAAAAGGTAGAAAATTTAAAAATAAAGGTAATCAGTTGATTTGTGTTGTTGATCTCAAGGTGGAATGTAACGACCCAAAATTTCATTAATGGAAAATCCCTCTTGATCCAGTTAAATGTTTCTTTATGTTTTTATAAGATGTCAACTTCTTTAGTTTTACGTTAAGATTTGTGACCGTTACTTTTATAGCCGTTGAACATTGATCATCTGGGTAGTTTAAATATAAGGCTTTAACGAAACCATTTTTACTCAGACAAAGGAAGCGATGGCCTCATCCAGTAGAATTGCCCCTTACGAAGCCCATTTGTCGGAGCTCGGAAAGGAGGTGGCGTCTTTGGGCTTTGCCCTTGACCAAGCCCAAGCTGAGCTTCATCAAGTCAAGCTCGAACGTGATCGTCTACGGGAAAAATGGAAGTTGATAGAGATCACCACTTGAGCGATGTTATCCGAGCAACCCCAAGAGTCTGTCACCATCGCACACCTTACCCTTAGGTCTTATGCGGCTATTTTAAGGGGTTATGTAACAAATAAGTAGCACCATGTTCATGTACATTATTTTTGTATATAATAATGAATATAATTTCTAGTCATTTTTGATGCATTGTAATTAGTTTTTAAAGTACAAATGATGTTTTTAGTTATTATTTAATTAAGAATTATATTTTATTAAATTAAAGGATTTTTGAATTAAATAATATTTTAATAAAATATTATTATTAATATTAAATTAATTTTTATTAAATATAAATGATCTTATAATTTTATGAATGCAATTAAAATTTTTATTAAGGTTTGAAAACCATTTCTGTCAAAACCCGTGAATTTTTTATAAATGTCGGTTTTTATTTTAAAAGTGCAAATTCACATATTTAGAAAATTATTTAGATAAAATAAATATTATTTTTGGAATCAGGACGTCGAAATTATCCAACGGTGAATTTTTCATAATTTTCTGAGACAGTCCAATTTTTGGGTAAAAATTAAATACCTTTTAAATATATAATGTGATTTATGACATCATAATGAACCAATGGTGATGTAATAAAATACCATAATCCTTAGGTTCGGCCAATATATGTTTTATCATTAAAATAATGAGGTTTTGGGTTTGTTTGAATCACTTTTCAAAGCATTAATGGAGCCCTCAAGACTTATTCAACACTTTGCCTTTTTAAATTAATTTCCATGGGAGTGTGACTCACCTCCACATAAGCAACCCTAATTTTTTAATAAGTTCGGACCTTGGCCTTGTAAAATATTGTTTTCCTCTCTCCTTTTCCAGAAACCATGGGCAAATACCATGGGATGGTTTGTGGTTTGGATTATTTTAATATAAGGGGTCCCAAACCTAAATAATAAAGAATTCTCTCACCTTTCCTATATAAACCCACCCAAGCTCCCACTTCCTCCTCACTCAAAGCCCTTGAAGTTCGTCCAACCTCTGCCCTACTCTCTCTAGAATCCTCTCAAGGTGACCCAAGCTCCCAAGAAGCCTCTCACAAGCCTCTCTCTAGCCTTTGGAAGCACACTTCCAAGTAAGGGTTTTTTTCTTCCTTTCTCTTTTTTTTTCAATTTTCTTTAGGTTGTATTGCCCTTTTAATTTAATTTATGAATGTTGGGGTATGGTTTTGCACCTCCCCCATACTTCCCTCTTATTGTTTGAATGATGGGTGAACCCTTTCTCTCTCATTAAATGCCTCCCATGTACACCCGTTACTATGCCGAAATTCCGAAAGGAACTTCTCTCTCTTCTTTTATATTCAAGCAATACTTTTGTATCATGAATCTAAATTCAATTTCTGTTGTTGGGACATGTATATATATGATCTCCTTACTGTCCATTTCATGTAAATATGATGAGGAACCCCTTTCTCTCTCATCAACCTTTTTTATGAATTCTTATGTCACGCCGTTACGCTGCCGAAATCGCACCAATTTTCTAAGCCAATGTCTTTGTGTAGTGAATACCATGCCCATTTCTCCATCAAAGGTATTCACCTTTATGCACATATACGTATTGATTGTAAAGTTTCATGTATGAATTCCACATTCCTTTATCGTGGAAGAAATGGTTATGTTTTATGAATCCATGTTTTATGATCCATGTGGCACACTTATGCATGAAATGAAATGTTTAAGAAGGGTGCGCCCTGATAGCGCTCCAATGCATTGGGTAAAGTATAGTATCATGATACGTCATGTGCAATGAGTGTTGACTCATGCTAATTCAAGTGCAACGAGGGTTTACTCGTGCTTCAAGTGCAATGAGGGTTTACTCATGCTCCATGTGCAATGAGCCTTGGCTCATGCTAATTCAATGTTAAGTGTTGTTGCCACATTTCCATGTTATGATTATCATGCTTTATCATGCCTTTATGTTCATGTCTCTCTTATGCTCTATTGATATGCCTATTGCCTAACATGTATTGTACTCCTCATGTTATTCATTATGTACTCCCTTACTGGGCTTTATAGCTCACCCTTTTCTTATGCATGTCCTCAGGTTATCCCATGCAATGCTAGGTACGAAGGAATGTAGTGGTCATGTAAAGGAAGTTTTCAATAAGGATGTTGTATTTCAAGTTTAAAGTTTTTATGTAATAATCCTAAGCCCCAAAGACACTAAACCTCTCGATCTTCTTTGTTGTATCAAGTGAAGTTTTATGTAATAAAGCATGTTTAAGTTGTAATAAAAAGCAGGGTTGTCATAGTTGGTATCAGAGGATAGGTTTAGTTATTTTTGGGATTAGGAAACCCTAGTAAAGCCTTAGATACAAGACTAAGAATAATAAAAACATCCCTAAGTTTTGGTAAATACTAAGTAAGTGTTTTATCAAACAAATACATCCCTGTCTGGATACGAGCAGGTAGAGGCGGCTCTGGCACAGATGTATCCTAGGGGTAAAACCCGAAAACACCGCTTTGAGCTAGACTCGAACGGGAACTGGTGCACGACAACGGGCCTTGCTGCACTCTTGGTTACGACACTCCCGGGGGATATGTTTTGATAAATTCACAATCTTAGTATGAACCCTTATTAAGGGAAAAATTCCCCTAAGAATATATGTTAGAAGGAAGATCCTGAAAAGCCTGGATTGAATCCTATAGACTCATGAGTTAAAGAGATCAAAGTTTATTTATAAGTCATCAACTTTTGTCTTTGGATTACCCTCTATGTGTTACCCCTAACTTTCCTTTTATTCCAGCAAATGGCCGGTAATAGGAGAACTCGGGCTAACAACCGTTGTGAAGATCAGTGTGATGATTGTACTAATGAGATGCCCAATCCGATGGGAGCGGGAATCGCGAACTTTGTCACGCTTCTCTCTCAGCTAACTCAAGTTTTGAATAGAAACACTGGTCAAGAGGAACGTTCAACCCCCCCTAAGAAAGAACAAGTCGCTATTGAAAGCTTCATGAGACAAAGGCCTCCTACTTTTAGTGGATCATCTGATCCCACGATCGCTGAACAATGGATCAACTCCATTGAGAAGATATTCTCCATCCTCCAATGCTCTGAAAAAGAGAAGGTTCTCCTGGCGGCTTATCGTATGGAGGGTGAAGCTGATCAATGGTGGACATTGATCAAAAATACGAAGCCTGAGGAGGAGATCGAGGCTTTGGAATGGAAGGTATTCCGGAAGATGTTTTTCGATAAATATTTTCCACGCACCCTCCGTCTTAAGATGGAAAGGGACTTCCTTTCCCTCAAGCAGAAAGATGAAGAATCTGTGGGAGCGTACGAGGCAAACTTCACAAGGCTTGCACGATACGCTTCCGGCTTTGTCGTTACCCCCGAATGCAAAGTTGACCGCTTCTTTGGTGGGCTGAAGCCTAGCTTGCGGAAAGCATTAGCGATCCGTGACTTTGACAGCTATGAGGAGATTGTCCGATGTGCCCTTAAGGTTGAAATGGAGATCGGAGAATCACAGGGGTATCATGGGGACAAGAAGCGGAAGGTGGACTTCAATGCTGGTGGTCCAATGGATAAATCCAACGGCGCTAAGAAATTCCAGCACCCCACTTGCCAAAAGTGTGGAAAGAAGCACCCTGGGAATTGCCTTAGGGGGACAAGAAAATGCTTCAAGTGTGGAAGAGAAGGGCACCTAGCTATTAACTGTCAGCAAGAAGGACCCGCGGCTGCGACGGAGGGGAGGAACGCTCCGTTCGAACCTCAACGCGTTGTTCAATGCTTCAAATGCAAAGAACCGGGTCATTTTGCGAATCAGTGCCCTAATCCAAGGGTTATCGGAGGCAATCAACAACCTCCAAGACAGCAAGGAAGAGCTTTTGCCATCACTTCTGCCGAAGTGAACCCCGACAACGAAGTGGTGACAGGTACGCTAGTTATTCATTCAAGAATAGCGAACGTACTTTTTGATTCAGGTTCTACGCATTCTTTTATATCTCAAAAGTTTAGTAGAATAATCCCTGCACCACCACAAATCATGGAAGTAAAGATGTCGGTGAGTACGGCAAATGGGGCAATCATTGCATCCCATGAGTATAAGTCCTCCCCTGTTATAATCTGTGGATTGAATTTCCCGGCGAACCTTGTCATACTCCCTTTGGTGGAATTTGATGCAATTCTTGGCATGGATTGGCTTTCCTTATATAGAGCCAACATAAATTGTCGGGAGAGGGAAATCACACTCCATATGGAGAATCGACCCCCGATTCTTTACAAGTGTCAGGAGGAAGAATCTCCTTTAACTCCATCATCTCAAGCATGGATATTACTACCTTATGAGCACGCATATCTGGCTCAGATGATTGAGTCCAAGGAAGAAACCACCCTTGAAGAAATGCCTATTGTGAGGGAATTCGCTGAAGTATTTCCCGAGGAACTTCCTGGTCTTCCTCCAAGAAGAGATGTTGAGTTCTCAATTGAACTTATACCTGGGGCGCTACCAATATCCAAGACTCCATATAGAATGGCTGTGGTTGAGCTTGAAGAACTGAAGAAACAACTACAGGAGAATATGGATAAAGGGTTTATACGCCCAAGTGCATCACCATGGGGTGCACCAGTCCTCTTCGTCAAGAAGAAGGATGGGTCAATGCGGCTTTGCATCGATTATCGTGAACTTAACAAAATCACGATAAAGAACAAGTATCCTCTCCCAAGAATCGATGACTTGTTTGATCAGCTACGTGGAGCACAATACTTCTCCAAGGTCGACTTGCGGTCGGGATATTATCAAGTAAGGGTGACGAAGGAAGATATCCCCAAGACTGCTTTTCGTACAAGGTACGGGCACTATGAATTCATAGTAATGCCTTTTGGACTCACCAATGCTCCAGCAATATTCATGGACTTGATGAATAGAGTCTTTAGAGATTACCTAGATAAATTTGTGGTAGTCTTTATAGATGATATTCTAATATAATCCAAAACCAAGGAGGACCATGAGGAGCATTTAAGAACTGTACTGGAGACTTTGCGCAAGGAGAAGCTCTATGCCAAGTACAGCAAGTGTGAGTTCTGGTTGAAGGAGGTCTCATTCTTGGGCCATATCATCACAAGCAATGGGATATCTGTGGACCCCTCCAAAACAGATGCAATTGAGGGATGGCCGAGGCCAACATCGGTAACTGATATCCGTAGCTTCTTGGGGTTAGCTGGATATTATCGACGATTTGTGAGAAACTTCTCACGATTGTCCAACCCTCTTACCAAGCTAACTCGAAAGGGAGTAAAGTTTGCTTGGAGTGATGAATGCGAAGAAAGCTTCAAGGAGTTGAAAAGGAGACTTATCACTGCACCTGTGCTCACTTTACCCACAAGTGGGGAGCTTTTTGTGGTATTCAGTGATGCTTCAAAGAAGGGCTTAGGATGTGTGCTGATGCAGAATGATAAAGTGATATCCTATGCCTCAAGACAGTTGAAAATCCATGAGCGAAACTATCCAACGCATGATCTGGAGTTGGCGGCGGTGATCTTTGCCTTGAAAATCTGGCGGCATTATCTCTATGGAGAGAAATGTGAGATATATACGGACCACAAGAGTCTTAAATATATATTCACACAGAAAGAGCTTAATATGCGCCAGAGAAGATGGATAGAGCTCATAAAGGATTATGACTGTTCAATACATTACCACCCTGGGAAGGCGAACAAGGTGGCGGATGCCCTAAGTAGAAAGGATCCAGCAATTCTATCAATGATGAGAACTGAGAAGGATCCAATCTTCTTAGACTTGATGAAGATGGACGTGGGAATCATAAAGAAGGGAACATCATCAATCCTTTCACAAATGATTGCTCAACCATCTCTTTTGGAAAGGTTAAAGGATGCTCAAAAGGATGATGTGAGAATCCAAGAAAAAGTGGAAGCTATCAAAAAGGGAAAATCCTCAGAGTTTAATGTTAATGAAGAAGGAATTGTGCGGTTTGGGAAAAGACTATGTGTCCCATCAAGTTCGGAGCTGAAGAAGGAACTTTTGGATGATGCACATAGTTCAAATTTCTCTATTCACCCAGGGAGCACAAAGATGTATCGAGATCTCTGAGAAAACTTTTGGTGGGATAATATGAAGAAGGAGATCGCTGAATATACATCAAAGTGCCTGGTGTGTCAGAAAGTGAAGGCAGAGAGGCAGAAGTCTAAGGGGATGATGCAACCATTGCCCATACCAGAATGGAAATGGGAGAACATCACCATGGACTTCGTCACTGGACTTCCAAGGACATCCAAAAGCAATAATGCAATCTGGGTTATTGTGGATCGTCTTACAAAGACTGCACACTTCATTGCTATTCGAGAGGACTTCTCTTTGGATCAACTGGCACGGATATATATCAGGGAAGTGGTACGGTTGCATGGAGTACCACTATCTATTGTGTCTGACCGAGATCCAAGATTTACCTCTAAGTTTTGGAAGAGTCTTCAACATGCTCTGAATACTGAACTGAACTTCAGTACGGCCTATCATCTTCAAACTGATGGCCAATCCGAGCGGACTATCCAAACACTTGAGGATATGTTGAGAGCGTGCTCAATGGACTTTAAAGGAGGATGGGATCAACATCTTCCTCTAGTTGAGTTCTCTTATAATAATAGTTTCCACTCGAGCATCCAAATGGCACCATATGAAGCCCTGTATGGGAAAAGGTGTAGAACACCGGCATGTTGGGATGAGGTCGGTGAACGTAAGCTGCTTGGACCAGAAATGGTCGAAGAAATGGTGGAGAAGGTGAAAACCATTCAGCAGCATATCAAGGCAGCCCAAAGTCGACAGAAGAGTTATGCAGATAATCGTCGACGAGACCTTGAATTTAAAGTCGGAGACATGGTGTTTTTACGCATATCTCCGTGGAAGAAGGTCATGAGGTTTGGAAAGAAAGGGAAGTTAAGTCCAAGGTACATCGGCCCCTTCGAGATTCTTGATCGTGTTGGGGCTGTGGCCTATCGACTAGCACTTCCACCTACTATGGCCAAGGTGCATGATGTCTTCCATGTATCCCTCTTAAGGAAGTACATACCAGACCCTTCACATGTACTCTCTTCTGAGGTGGTACAATTAGAAGACGATCTTTCTTATGAGGAGCAACCAGTGAAGATCTTAGATCGTAGAGAAAAAGTTCTACGAAATAAGACAATGCCCCTCGTCAAGGTGTTGTGGAGAAACCACAAGTTTGAAGAAGCAACTTGGGAGTCGGAAGATATGATGAAGCTAAGTTACCCACATTTGTTTTAGTGTGGGAAAAGGAAAATTTCGAGGGCGAAATTTCTTAAGGGGGGAATGTTGTAACGACCCAAAATTTCATTAATGGAAAATCCCTCTTGATCCAGTTAAATGTTTCTTTATGTTTTTATAAGATGTCAACTTCTTTAGTTTTACGTTAAGATTTGTGACCGTTACTTTTATAGCCGTTGAACATTGATCATCTGGGTAGTTTAAATATAAGGCTTTAACGAAACCATTTTTACTCAGACAAAGGAAGCGATGGCCTCATCCAGTAGAATTGCCCCTTACGAAGCCCATTTGTCGGAGCTCGGAAAGGAGGTGGCGTCTTTGGGCTTTGCCCTTGACCAAGCCCAAGCTGAGCTTCATCAAGTCAAGCTCGAACGTGATCGTCTACGGGAAAAATGGAAGTTGATAGAGATCACCACTCGAGCGATGTTATCCGAGCAACCCCAAGAGTCTGTCACCATCGCACACCTTACCCTTAGGTCTTATGCGGCTATTTTAAGGGGTTATGTAACAAATAAGTAGCACCATGTTCATGTACATTATTTTTGTATATAATAATGAATATAATTTCTAGTCATTTTTGATGCATTGTAATTAGTTTTTAAAGTACAAATGATGTTTTTAGTTATTATTTAATTAAGAATTATATTTTATTAAATTAAAGGATTTTTGAATTAAATAATATTTTAATAAAATATTATTATTAATATTAAATTAATTTTTATTAATTATAAATGATCTTATAATTTTATGAATGCAATTAAAATTTTTATTAAGGTTTGAAAGCCATTTCTGTCAAAACCCGTGAATTTTTTATAAATGTCGGTTTTTATTTTAAAAGTGCAAATTCACATATTTAGAAAATTATTTAGATAAAATAAATATTATTTTTGGAATCAGGACGTCTAAATTATCCAACGGTGAATTTTTCATAATTTTCTGAGACAGTCCAATTTTTGGGTAAAAATTAAATACCTTTTAAATATATAATGTGATTTATGACATCATAATGAACCAATGGTGATGTAATAAAATACCATAATCCTTAGGTTCGGCCAATATATGTTTTATCATTAAAATAATGAGGTTTTGGGTTTGTTTGAATCACTTTTCAAAGCATTAATGGAGCCCTCAAGACTTATTCAACACTTTGCCTTTTTAAATTAATTTCCATGGGAGTGTGACTCACCTCCACATAAGCAACCCTAATTTTTTAATAAGTTCGGACCTTGGCCTTGTAAAATATTTTTTTCCTCTCTCCTTTTCCAGAAACCATGGGCAAATACCATGGGATGGTTTGTGGTTTGGATTATTTTAATATAAGGGGTCCCAAACCTAAATAATAAAGAATTCTCTCACCTTTCCTATATAAACCCACCCAAGCTCCCACTTCCTCCTCACTCAAAGCCCTTGAAGTTCGTCCAACCTCTGCCCTACTCTCTCTAGAATCCTCTCAAGGTGCCCCAAGCTCCCAAGAAGCCTCTCACAAGCCTCTCTCTAGCCTTTGGAAGCACACTTCCAAGTAAGGGTTTTTTTCTTCCTTTCTCTTTTTTTTCAATTTTCTTTAGGTTGTATTGCCCTTTTAATTTAATTTATGAATGTTGGGGTATGGTTTCGCACCTCCCCCATACTGCCCTATTATTGTTTGAATGATGGGTGAACCCTTTCTCTCTCATTAAATGCCTCCCATGTACACCCGTTACTATGCCGAAATTCCGAAAGGAACTTCTCTCTCTTCTTTTATATTCAAGCAATACTTTTGTATCATGAATCTAAATTCAATTTCTGTTGTTGGGACATGTATATATATGATCTCCTTACTGTCCATTTCATGTAAATATGATGAGGAACCCCTTTCTCTCTCATCAACCTTTTTTATGAATTCTTATGTC
This sequence comes from Viscum album, assembly GCA_963277665.1. Lineage (NCBI taxonomy): Eukaryota > Viridiplantae > Streptophyta > Magnoliopsida > Santalales > Viscaceae > Viscum > Viscum album. The sequence continues at coordinate 1,283,156,142 of OY728151.1, forward strand.
ACGCCGTTACGCTGCCGAAATCGCACCAATTTTCTAAGCCAATGTCTTTGTGTAGTGAATACCATGCCCATTTCTCCATGAAAGGTATTCACCTTTATGCACATATACGTATTGATTGTAAAGTTTCATGTATGAATTCCACATTCCTTTATCGTGGAAGAAATGGTTATGTTTTATGAATCCATGTTTTATGATCCATGTGGCACACTTATGCATGAAATGAAATGTTTAAGAAGGGTGCGCCCTGATAGCGCTCCAATGCATTGGGTAAAGTATAGTATCATGATACGTCATGTGCAATGAGTGTTGACTCATGCTAATTCAAGTGCAACAAGGGTTTACTCGTGCTTCAAGTGCAATGAGGGTTTACTCATGCTCCATGTGCAATGAGCCTTGGCTCATGCTAATTCAATGTTAAGTGTTGTTGCCACATTTCCATGTTATGATTATCATGCTTTATCATGCCTTTATGTTCATGTCTCTCTTATGCTCTATTGATATGCCTATTGCCTAACATGTATTGTACTCCTCATGTTATTCATTATGTACTCCCTTACTGGGCTTTATAGCTCACCCTTTTCTTATGCATGTCCTCAGGTTATCCCATGCAATGCTAGGTACGAAGGAATGTAGTGGTCATGTAAAGGAAGTTTTCAATAAGGATGTTGTATTTCAAGTTTAAAGTTTTTATGTAATAATCCTAAGCCCCAAAGACACTAAACCTCTCGATCTTCTTTGTTGTATCAAGTGAAGTTTTATGTAATAAAGCATGTTTAAGTTGTAATAAAAAGCAGGGTTGTCATATGGAACTTGAGGATGCTCTTGATAATATTTAAATTCAATGAAATAGAAATATAAATATGAGAGTTGTTCTAGAAGACTCATATTAGTATGTTGATTGGATTGTAGAAGAAATTCATTGACTATAAGTAGGGGAAGAATAATATTTAACAACTATTAAATCTCAGAAGAAGTTGTGGATTTAAGCTCAGAATTAAAGAGTAGGTAAAAGTCATTAATTAAACTATATCCAAACTGAAGGAGAAGGCTATGATAATTGATGGAATTGATGAAGATGTTTCTAATCTAAGGATTAAATTGACAACTAAATCAAAATCAAGGGAAACAAATAATAAATTATAGTTTGGAAGATTATTAGATTCAAATCTAATAGAAACATCTAAACGTGTTTCTGAAGTAGTAGAGAAAGCCTTAGATGACTATAGATCCAAAAGTATTGGAAATTTTTTAATTTAATGTGATGTAGAAACATCAATGGATAAAAACAGGATGAGGAAAAATAAAGGAAAGTATAAAGTTGAACATATCACAAAGGTTCCCAATGTCCAAACAAAGAAATATGCATACCAAATAGAAAATAGATTTGAAAATAATCCTAAAGTTACCAGAAATGATAGAAATTCAAGAATAATTACAAGAAAAAGGGACAAATGGAGGAATGGAAGTGTGAATATTTTTCCTATTATGAAGTGATAATTCTATGGATTTCTGTGCCATATTATGTCCTACTATGAAGAGGAAAGGAGCTATCTAAACGGGGAAGCACATGGAAGTCAACAAAGGATAATGAGACCATATCCTTTATCATATAGAAGAAATAATTTCTATGGATATTGTTTTCACTATTATAACTTTGTCTATAAAGCTATTTATTATAGGTAAGGGAATGGTGAGAACATTACCTACAGATCTTAGAGACAAGTCAATACCTTCCAACCAAGCGAATTCACTCTTGAAAATATTTATTTTCATTTGGAAGATGGATATGAGTATGTTGAACCCATGCATATTGAAAAGAGATAAAAAATTATATCTTTATTTTATACTCAATCAAGTAACTCATGGAAGGAAGACATGAAAATTGAGAAAGGAAACCTTGCAGAAATATCTATCAAAGCATCAAAGAATAGTAGAACCTAGATTCATGAGAGCGGATTATCATCCTATATGACATGAAATGAATATTTTTTGAATAATGTTAAGAAAAAGGTTAATGGAATAGTTATAATTGGCCACAATGGTGCTTTAAAGATCAAAGTTAGTGGAAGTAGATAACTCAAAATTGAAGAGCTAAGGAAAACAGAATTTCTTTATATAGACAGTATGTATCACAATCTTCTGAGTTTGAGTTATCTCTATGAATCAGGACTGATAGTGACATTTAATCAAAAGGGGTGAACTATTAATGTAAATATAGGTAATTATCTCATGAAGGGATGCAAAATAAATTATAATTTATTCAGGTTGATAGTAAAGATAAAATGTTTTACATAACAATTGATTAAGAAAACCACTTGTGGCACCGAAGGTTGGGTCACATTAATCAAAATATCATGGAAAATATATCTAAGCTGAATATTGTTATCGATATTCCCAATATAAATCAAGAATGAGAAAAGACATGTGATTCTTTCATGTGAGGAAAGACTGTAGGGATTTCATAATAGAAAAATAAAAAAGGGAATCAAATCTACTCGATGTCATCCACACAAACATATGTGGTCTAATAAATGTGGTTGGAACATAAGAAGAGAGACACTTCATATTTTTTATTTACGATTATAGTATAATGGCTTGTATTATGATTATGAAGAAGAAACAAAAAAGTGATTAATTTCATAAAGTGTTATTGTTTAATTACTGATAATGAAACTATCCGTACAATAATGATTTTATGATTTGAAAAGGGAGGATAACAATCATCCATTGTATTTAAAAATTACCAATAAAAAATGGAATAAATCATGGGTTGGATGTAGTGAGGAACCCTATAGAAAAATGGAGTTGTTGAATGCCAAAATTGATAGGTGAACATTATGGCTAGAACTATGTTGATTGAGATTTGTATTTCTCTTCATTACTAGAAAGAGGATTTTCAATTAATAGTGTACAATCAAATTAAAACACGTATTTTTATGGGAGAAACCAAGACACCATATGAGTAATGGTATGGAAGGAAGCCCTCTATGAATTATTTTCACATTTTTGGAAGTAAATGTTTTATCTGAAACAAAGAAGGAAATAAAGGAAAGTGTGGTGATGCTGTAGATGAGGGAATATTACTTGGATATTCAATGAAGTGTAAATCCTATAAATACTATAATAATATTCTTGGAATAATTTTGTAAATTAGTTATGTGAATATCATTGAATATAAAACAATAAATACATCTAGGATTTTATATTCTTATATGATAGAATATAAAGAAGAAAGTGGATAAGGGACAGATTCAAATACAAAAATAATGGAAAACATAAAAATTAATCATGCCTCATAAAATTATGATGACCCAAAAGATGAATTAGAATATGAGACCGTTGCTGAATAAACCTTATTATAACCTTATAAGTGAAATATTAGAGAAAAAATTGATCAATACAACATTATCGGGGATTGGAATACACCTACACATATGAGAAGAATGAGGAATGAAGTAAATTATTCCATATAATCAATTATGGAGCCAACCTCATTTGAAGAAGCAATGAAGGACGGATCATGGGTTAGGGCTATGAATAAAGAACTAGATCAGATTGATAAGAAATAGACATGGGATTTTTGTTATGAGACTAAAAAATCTGAATGTGATTGAAACAAAGTGGATCTTTACAATTTTTTTAATGAACATGGAAATATGATAATAAATAAGGCATGATTGGTGGGTAAATTATATTCTTAGATTTAAGGAATTTATGTTGAATAAACATCTCTTTAGTTGATAAACTAGAGTCGATTAGGATTTTTCTTTCCATAGAGATTCAAATAGGGTAATAAGGATTATCATACGGATGTCAAAACATTATTATAAACTGGTTTTCTTGAAGAATAATTCTACATTTAAAGACAAGTGGGTTTTATGATAGGTAATGATGAAATGAAGGATTTTAGATTAAAGAAGGCACTCTGTGGTATGAAGTAGGAACCATGAGCATGGTATTCTCGACTAGATTCTTATCGGAAGAAGATAGAATTTAAAATAGTATGTGTCGACCATAATTTATATGTGAATAATTATTAAAAAGATAAAATTATAGTGGTTGTGTATGTGGGTGATATTATTTTGGGTGGAAGCAAGTAGGGTTTATTGGAATAATTTTCTAATCGAATGAAATTATAATTTGAAATTTGTATGATTCATGAACTCATAAACTTCTTGGGGTTTTAGGTGACTCAAAATAAGGATCACACCTTCATTTCTTAGAAAAAATATATAATAGTGCTTCTAAATAAATTCAATATGCATGACTCCAAACCAATGTAGACATTGATTGTCGTTGAGAGAATACTTAGAAAGCATGAGGATGAGAATTTAGTGGATCCCACCCTGTATAAGAGAATTAATGTAAGATTATTATAAATGACTGCTACATGGATAGATATCATATTTACAACATTATTAGAATCCTGATTTCAAAGTAATCATAAGGAAGAGAATTTGGAGGAAGTTAAAATAATCATGAGGTACATTCAAGGTACTCTCAATTATAGATTAAAATTCATAGTAGGAAGATATAATTAATTATCAACATTTTATGATGCTGATTGGGCTAGAGATATGGTAGGTAGAATTTCCACAGGTGGTGGTGCTTTCTTCATTGGAAACAAATGTGTGAACTGGTTGAGAAAGAAATAAGAAATCACTTCTCTTAGTATGGATGAAGAAAAGTATATCTCTACTAAACATGATTACACTTAACTATTGTGGATGACACAACAATTGGATGATATTGGTGATGAGGTGAAAAAACCGACGGTGATTCACTATGACCACAATATCATGATTGAACTTACACAGAATTTGGTTCAACACTTTTGTACAAAACATATTGAAATCAGATATCAATTCATCAAAGAAAACATGTACATGGTATGATTAAAATAGAACATGTTGGAACTAATGACCAAGCGGATTAAATTCTAACTAATCCATTGGTAGAACATGTGTATGAGAAATATCAATTGAACCTCAATGTTTATCCACTTCCCAGTGCACAAGGAGGTTATGGTTGATTCCCTATCCCCACTTGTGTTAACTATTTTAATTTGTTAATGGAAGTGTTGAATGTTTATGGGGGAGATTCGTTCTAGGTAAAGTTTGTTTTGAGTTCTATAAAGTATAAATATAGGTTCATTGGATTTATTTACAAATTAAGATAATGGATAAATTAAATGTTTTAAAGTATTTTTGGTTGTAGGATTTTGACAAACCATGTAATGATTTTGTGAAATGATGATAATTTGGTTTTATGTGAATGCAATTCATTTTTATTAGAGCTTATCTTGGACATATTTAAGCAATACAAAGCATAATAACCCAATTCATTCTTCCCCAATTGTTTTCTACACTGATATTTTCTCATGTAAACATAATGTTTTGGATGAGTTGTCTCTCATGTTTCATGTTTTCATTCAAGGATGGTGCTTTGTTGAATATATCTACCCGATTACCAACAAACCCAAATGGGGATACTGTTTGAACCAAGTCTTGTTATAGTTAGAAACTGGAGACATATTATATTTCATGTTTGTTTCCAATACAAAATGGTTTGATCAAGGAGTTTTTGAAATAAGTGTTTTTACGATGCAGATGGTTCAGTGTCAAAGGTGGCATTATTTCCCACACTTTTCTAATTTCTGTGGGTCCAAAATTTGGAGGATGAAGAATGTTTTTTTAATAAAAGGAATTTGTGTGCAATGTTTAAGGTGAATCAAAAGCTTACACTCAAGTGATGTTTTGGGACCATTACATCAAAATACATAAAAGACATGATCTTCACACAAAATGTGAATTTTCATAAAAGATGAGTTTTCTTAAAAAAGGAAAGTTTCACTCCATGGAAGGAACACAAGACTCTTATATTCCAAATATGATTTCAAAACAATATTTTCATGCATGGGGTAAGGCATGAAAGGAACATACATGTAGGTCTACCCATGTATATAAATAGGCATCAACCTAATTCATTTGGAGTAACTTTTTCCAATGAAGATCCAATGTCTCTTTCATGTTAAAGGGTTGTGAGAAGAAGAGTTTCACATAGTGAAACTTGTAAACAAAGTGTTCATTGTGCCTATAAATACAATTTAAATTCATTATCATGTTGTGCAAAAGATAAGTGTTGCATAAAAGTTATCTTGCATGAAAAACCCAATATTTTCATGAAAGTACAAGGGTTGCGTGAAAGTGATTGAGTTGCGCGACTAGTAAGTTTTGCTTATCTGGTTTAAGTGAATAGTGATTTCAAGTACATCAACTTAAGAATACTATGTAAGAAGAGTCTCACGATAGTTAGGGAAAAATACTTAAAATGTTATTCACCTGAAGAGACCTTTAAGATGTTAGACTGTGTAAGACTTCACCTAATGTATTAACCTAGGGGGAGTCGATGGAAGTTTTCCAAAGGAGGAAGTGTGATATCCATAAAATATTATAATGGAAGTGTTTCTAGATTATAGTGACTATGTCTAAACTATTGTATTCCACAACTAGTGAATATTAGTGGATTTATGTATGACTGAAACACTGTCAGTATATGATTCTTGGACTAACCCATAGTGGAAAACCAAGAAAAATTATTATGTTGTCTCTCTATATGTGAATGTTTGATGACTTCATGATTACATCAGATAGCTTTAATAAGTTCCTATTAATTTGGGAACAAGATCTATCACTTTAAAAGAAATAATTTGACACCCTAATTCACCCCTCCCCTCTTAGGGTGTTCCAGGGTCATACATGGTTTGGTTTATTACCTATCTATCTTTTCATGATGGTATATCTTCTTATTCTTGAATATTGTTTTCATATTTCTGGAAAAATAAGAAATAACCTCTTCACTTCTTAAAGATTCATCATTGTTAGATTTAAATTCAATGGTCCTTTTCTCCTTAACCTCTTTCGATTCCTTCTCATCTTTCCTTTTCATTGTAATGTTATAGTTCATGAGATAACCTATAGGATCTTCTACCAACATAATTTTTATGTCCTTCATTTCTTGTATTTCCATCACTTTAGGTTCCCAAGAACTATGAAATAACCAAAGGATCTTTTTCACAAGTTTCTTCATTGAAGTCACATCACCTAAATAGTCCCTTCCATTACAAATATCACTAAAATGGATAAAAATTTCAGTTATAGACTCATTAGGGTTCATAATAAATCTTTTAAAATCTCATAATATTAATCCTATCATTCTTTACTTTATTGGCACCATTATGTGTAACTTCTAATAATTTCCAAATTTCATGGGTAGTTGTATAAATGGAAAATCTATTAAATTCATTCATATATAACATGAAATGTAGAGAATTTTTGTGTTTCCCATCAATATTAAAAGGCTCTATGAAATTGGATGTCTATTTTTCTTCTTTTTCATTGGTGTGGGTATACCCTTGTATAACTATTCTCTAAAATGGAAATCCTATGCTTCCAAAAAAAGTTGACATTCTAGTTTTCCAATAACCGTAGTCTGATAAATCAAAATTTAGATCTCTACCAACTGATTTTACCTCATGGGAACCTTGGATTTTTTAGTTATTGGCCATATTTAAGTGATATATCCTTGAAATTAGATAACTTTTTGAAATCAAGGTAGGCTTTGATACCAATTTTTAGTCTGAGTAAATATGAAAATGGGTGGGGGTGAGTTGGATTTTAAAATGTTTTTTAGAAATTAAGTCTAAAAAATATTTATTTAAAAACAATTTTAGTGATGAACTAAAACTAAAAGATTTAAGAATAGTGTAAATATAAATTTAAAGGACAAAGCATAAGATTTTGATAAACGAGTTCAACAATAATCCACAAATGGTCCATATGTATCCTCTCCTTAAGATCCTTGAGAGGTTTTGGTTTAAACCCTTATTTTTTGGTTTTAATAAGAAACCCAATATCCCTTTATTTTTATTGGTTTTATAAAGAAACCCATTTAAAATCTTAAGACCCCTTTTTAGTGGTTGTACCAAGAAACCCAAGTACACAACTAATATTTTTGAAGTTATGTCTTAAAACCCAAACCCCCATGATTTAATGATAGTTTTCACCAATCCCTCTCACAATAAAAAATATTGACCACATAAAGAAAATATTAGATAAGATACTTCCTATATGAAGTCCCAAAAATCACACTCACGATCCTCCCAGTAATATTGAACAAGAAGAGAGTGGGAAAGAGTGAGATAAGAGTACAAGGGAGCCTAGAGAGTTATCAAGGAATCACAATGACATCTAAAATAAATATATAAGTAAAAATAAACTTCCAAGAACCCTTTTGGGTTTATTTATATCCTATAATGTATTTAAGATCATTCTAGAACCTCTATGGGTCAAATAGACCCGTTGGGGGTCGAATTAAGGCATGTTGGTCCCTGCACAAACAACAAGTTTTTGAGTCTACATAGGTTCCACTGGATAGCCAGTGGGTGTCACTTGCTAGCTGGTGATACCACAATGGGTGGATATTGGTACCTATAAGTAGATAAGTTGAACAAATTTCTCTACTTCCCTCTTGATCCCTACATTTGGTCTAATACCTTAATGAAAAATTTTCTAAAATAAAAACACTAAAATCTATGAAATGAAAATTTTAGAAACAAAATTTAGTATTTTTGATCATTAAAACCACATATGAGAGTGATATGTTCAATAAGTAAGTGCTATGGTGGGGAGGTTTTAATGTTATGAATCTTTACTAGTTTTGAATTTCAGAGGGAATTTTAATTTTTATCTTGGAGAAGGGGTCATTTTGAGGATTGAGGGTTTGAATAAGAGTTTTGAGAGTTGTAGGAACTATAAAAGATGTTTTTTGGACGTGAATCAAGTCCTAAGAGGAATTTTGAGTGCTTAGGTGAAGTTTAAGATTTGTGGGTTAAATTTTGGAATTTTTGGAAGGGTTTTACCCCTATGCACAATCACTATATAGTTAAGGAAAATCATGTGGATAAGATGTGGAAAGCATGTGAGGTTGTTTTGTTCTTATTGTTGAGGCAAATGACTAGACCACCATTGAAAATAAATATGTAGTAAAAACCATGCGTTGTAATTTTTTTTCGAATAGTTATATGTGATTGGCCCACAATCTTGAAATCCATGCATTCAAACCATGTGAGGGGTGTGTCTTGAGACTGTATGATCCATATGATTGGAGAAAAGTTCATAAAAAATAAAATAACCATTCTACTAACTATTTTTTTGAAATTACCATTCCCAATATATATTTTAATCATTCAACCCCTCTTTCTTCACTATCACTTGACCAAACCATGGATCTCCCTCCTCCCTTTCTTCTCTTCAATTCCATTGGCTAGGGGAGTGTTCTTAATTAGTTTCCATTGATGATTAAGGCGAGTTACTGTTTATCTTCCTATATTCTTCTTCTCCCTCTTTATCCACTGATTTCACTATCTTTCGTGTAGTGTTTTATTAATCATTCTACTAGTTCATGTCCAAATTGTCCCTATATTATCAGAATCCTACTCAATGTGGCTAGAGGACATCCTAAGGGGTTAAACTCACATAATTTCTTTCCATTTCAATAGTTGTAAGTTTCCTTATGAATTTTTTAGGTTTTGTACTAAATTTATTGAAAAAAGTTATTGAATGGATTTTGAATGATATGAATTTTTCCCATGATGGAATCAAGGGTGCGTTATGGACCTTCTACATGTGGTTGGATATGATTTCGGATAGTGGATACTACTCTATGATTTTTTAGGAAATTAATCCTATTTTAATTAAATTGAATAATTAATTATAGTTTTTATAATTAATTATTTTGATGAAAATGATTGGGATAGAGACATGTGTTGATGGAAAATGACTGACTGGGCTTAGAAGATTTTGTGAGATAGTAGCTAAGATTTTATTAGAGGGAATGATTCCATATGTGTTAGGTGGTCCCTGAACATATACCTTTGGTAAATGAAATTTTTAATGTTAATATGGTATGTGGTCTCATCACTTGAGAGATTGAACTTGAATTTAAAATGAATTATTTATTTAAACTCCCATAAAATAAACAAATTTTCAAGGGACATAATGGACCCATGAATAATGGCTTGGTGTCTTGGTCACCGATGACTAAGGTTTTAATTATAAAAATGAACTATCAGTTACATGAAACCAATAAGGGTATAAATAAATTGAAATTAATTAACATAGTAGACCCAGAGTTCGGTTCCATTAGCTCCCCTTAGTAGGGATTAGTGATAGTCCTGGTTTGGTAAACCTTGAGTGTCAATTTAGAACCTGAGGATAAACCATTTGGGGCTTAAGACACCTAAGAGCATTGGTCTAGTTAATTATAGAGTCATAAAGTGTTACTCTCCTACTAGCATGTTAGTACCTAGGTGGGTATATCATGGGTAGATTTATGAAATTTTGGGTGATTGGATCTACCTAGGATGGATTGGTATATGAGATGGGAATGAAACCATCTCTCTAGAGTGATGCTAGTGTGATTTTTTAACTACGATACTGGTGAGGTCATTATATGATCATTGTAATGATTAGGCATGTTATTTACTCTATGTGATAGTTATGGGATCCAGAGACGAGAAGGAAATAAAGAAATATATATAGGGAGTTCAGATTATGATGTGACCTAGGGGACCATGGTGGGTTCACTAGTCTTATTTTGACCCCTAAGAGGGATAATATAGAGAGGATATAATGGTAGTATTCTATAAAAATAATCCAGTGACATTTATAGGTCATGAACTTGAGAGACCTACATTGGTAATGTGTAATGGGTTCGTTAGATGGCCAACCCATGTTATATACGATACTATCAGGTTGACGTAGGCCTTCAATGATTATGTGATATATTACAAGGTGGAAATTTGTCCCTAATTATTATATGATATATTTTTGGATAGTATACACTACTCCCAAATTATATATTATATGGGATTCAGAGTATATTTTATAGGATACAATGATTATGACTGATACAATATGGGATTCCTAGGATATTTCCTAGGATCCAGAGATTATGCCTGATACTATATGGGATTCCTATAATATTTCCTAGGATCTGGCTATTATGTATGATTCTATATGGGATTCCTATGATATTTCATGGATCCTAAGATTATGAATAATACTATATAGGATTAATAGGATATATCCTCATACCCAATGATTACACCTAGTATATTATTGGTTGTCTAGGATATTTCCTAGGATTTAATGATTACAACTGATATTATATAGGTCTCCTTGGATATTTCCTTGGATCTGTCGATTATGCCAAAAAATATATAGGATTCTTGGATATTTCCTAGGATCCAAAAATTATTCCTGGAACTATATGAGATACCTTGGATACTTCTCTGGATCCAGTGTTTACACTTGAAAGTAAATTTATGATATCTTGGGGTAGGACATGTATCCCCATATGATTATATAACATGATCAAAGACATCCAACACTAGATGAAGAAGATATGGTTGATCCTAGCAGTCACCTTTGAACTCTAGGATCAATGGTATTATTTATTTATATTATTTATTTTCTTTTTTTATAAGTATATCACATAGTCCATACATTGCTTTAATGGTTATTTTCAGGACACTATTAGTAGTTCCCTACAAAGTTGTACTCACACCCAACTTGGGAAGCCATGATACTTGGGTACTTGAGAAAACCTCAATATTTATTGGTTTAGGCAAGGAAAAGGGATAGAATTGAATTATTGGGCTAGAGAAGCTCAATGTGGATTTAAAATCTAGGATGAGATGAGGCTCACAAATTGTTGTAGATCCTCAAATTCAATTTCCTATTTTATTGTGTACATGTGATCAAAAAGTGGTAGATCCATTGGGATGTATACCTATATGGCGCATTACATTTTTTATAGTAGGATTATCATTTATTTATTATGAATTATTTGATTGTTTTTTTAAATTATTCTCATTTATTTTTGTTATAATTACTCACTCTCATACGAGGGTATATTCACCCCAAAATATCACCTTTAACCCTTGATACTAGTTGAAATCCTCTAGAATATGGGGAGGCATGAATGAGATCTTATAACACTCTGATCCACTGTAGAGTGAATTGATTTAGGGTGTTACAATTACACACCCACACACACGTTATATATATATGTAGATGTTTATGTTTTAATTTAAATATTAACATACACACACACATATAGACATACACATTTATTATATAAATATAAATATTATTTTTTATAAACCATTTTAAATAAATATATTCTTTAATATATATATACATATGAGTGTGTGTGTGTGAGTGATTTGTTATATATTTAAATAGTTATCTTGGTTGGATTTTCTATCCTAGATAAGCATGTGAACCACACCTTATGATGACCCTCCATTTTTATACATTTTTTTTAAACCAAAATTCCATAAAAAACATTACATTAATAACTTCAAAGGATATTTCAAGGTTTAGTGTCTTGGAAACTAGGTACATAATAAATGAAGTACATAAATCATAAACTTATTTAATCCTCTTAAAATAATTTTTTAAAAATCCAGCCTAGGCCACCTCAGTGCATATGATTTCATAGGGACATACAACAATAAAAAAGGATGAGCATAAATAATATTAAGGGAATAACAAATGAAACATGAATTATGTGAGTGTAGATAATTTTTAAGTCATAAAAATAGATCATGATCATAAATACATGAGGCATAACATAAGATCCTGATCATAAGTACATGAGTCATAACATGGAAACATGTATATAATAAAATAAATGAGACATTCATAAGCATACCACTAAGTTTCATCACCAAGGTATTGAAAAACATATTACCAAGGTTGATCCCCAAGGTATTATAAAATATTACTAAGGAATTCTTAAAATTTATCATAGACATTTCATATCTAGTGATTAATTATTTATCCTATTCACTAAAGTTCTATCATGGAACACCCTTCATATGTCTAACTTTATGTGTTCCACATAGATCATATATCATAAGAAAAGTTTTAATTATTTTAATCCCTGAGTAGGGAATGTGGGTTTTATACATAGATTCCCCACATCAGTTAAGTGTAGTTATATATATATGAATACCCATGAATTAAAGTAGGGTTGGGTATTCCCAACATAAAAATACAGCATGGAAAATCAATGAATGATTTTAGTAGTATAATGAATGTACATAATAGTTTATTTAATGGGAATAATGAGTGAGAAAGGTAGTATATAATTAATAAGGAATCATTTATATAGTAAAGTAATGATTATGAACACAAGGAAACATAATCAATTAAAAATAAAAAGGTTTTTAAATGAAATTACTTGATTAAAATGGGAGAGGAAGATAATCCCTTACTTGTAAAGTGGCTTCCTAAAGCTTGATAAAAAATCACAGGAACCTTAAAAATCCTTGTAAAGTATTTAAAAAGGCAAAATTAGGGGAACTTAATGCTAAATGGATTATTAGTGGAGAGGAATGGTAGAAAAGACAAGTATTTATATAAAAAGGGCGTGAATTGTTTATTAATTTCAATAGATAGGCATTGGAATCTAAGCTATAAAAAAATGAAAAACCATTAGAATTTCCATGGTTTTATCCAATAGTATTTTTCAAGTGTGAGTGGTTTTTAATATTTTAACAGTTTATGATATTAACCCCATTTAATATATATTATTTTGGATGTGCGAAAGATTCTTATTTGTAAATAATTATTTTTATGTATATAAAATATACTTTAGGTTTAGTAAGATTCATTATAGGGTTTAAAAATTAATATTATTACATTAAAATAAGTTATTATAATGAGAAAAGACATTTTTATTGATAATTCATTTATAGTATTCAGTACATAACTTTTAATTCATTACAATTTCATAATACATACCATATATTTATATAATATTTTACATTTTACCCATAAATTCAACTACCTTATAAAATTATAAAAAACTCACCATTAGATAATTTTTGTGTGTTAATTTCTAAAATCAAATCCATTGTATTAAAATTAATTTCTAAATGTGATAAATTTAATTTTTTAAGTAAAATACTTATTTATTGAAAAATGAAAATTTTATTATATAATTGAATTTTTAACCCTTATTAAAACTTCATATGATTGTATAAAATTATATTATTATTTATATAAGAATAAATATTATTATTTATAATTTTTTTAAAAAAAAAATCTTATTTCGAAATTTTAAATTTATCATAAAAATGAATTTTAATGAAAAGTAAATATATATATTTTCCAAAAATGTAATTATGATTACTTTGTATCAAAAATAAATTTTATCATATTCATCATCTAATCATGTGTAGTTTATATTTTATATAAGGGTGGTATATTGAAATAAAATATATGACCGATGTAACCACAATTTAATTTCTTATAGAAGTTACACTTTAATACTACTTATGTTTTAGATAAATAACCATTTATCACACCAACATAAGACATAAGGGTAAGGTATGCATTGGTGTTATTTTCATAGGGTGGTTTAGTGAATATTGACTATGTGATGGTCTATATGATCCTAAAATTTTCACATAAATGATTCCACTAATGTCTCAGTTGTTGAATCTTGACTTGGTCTTAGTCAAGGGTGAACCATAGTGATTCCACCTCCCTCCCAATTTCTAATTTATGTATTTATTAAGGGACATTTTTATAAGTTAAGACCATGGTATCACCCATATGCATCCAGTATCTATCATTATTACTCTTAATATATAATATTCCCAACAATCACTTTATAACGACTACATTTCCCTTGCTCACAAATCCAAATGGTCATAATTCCAAACATTTTTATTTATTCTCTAAATGTAAAGTTAATGATAATATGTTGTTGTTTATCATTTTATTTATATAGTTTATTATACTATATTACCAAATATTCCATATATATATTTATAAGAAAAACTATATTAATAAATTTTTGTGGGTCATTACATTCTCCCCCTAATAAATTTTTCCCTTCAAATTTACATCTTTCCTAAAAATAAATGAGGATATTTTTTATTCTTCACTTATTTAGCTTCCAAAGTAGTTTGCTAATTTTTTTGATTTCTCCACAAGAATTTAATTAGTCTATTTTTATTATTCAACAATACATGTTCCCTTTCATTGAGAATTTAGATAGGTTATTATTATTATGATAGATCAAGTTACTATTACACACCATGTGTGTCTAGTATATGTGTTGGTTCTAACATATAATTTCCTAAAAATAAAACATGAAAGACATCATGGATATTGGAAAAATTTGTAGGCAGTTCTATTCGATAGGAAACTAATCTAATATTCTTCAGAATCTCAAATGGTCCAATGTAACTTGGTCCTAATTTTCCCTTCTTTCTAAATCTCATGACTCTTTTCTATAGTGATATTTTATGGAATACATAATCCATAACATGATATTATAACTCTTTCCTTTGATTTTTAGTATAAATATTTTTTCGACTATGAAAAGCCTCGATGTGTTTCTAGTTCACATGTATCTTCTCTCTAATGTCTTTCACAATGTATAATGCCACCATCTTTCCTTCTCTAACTTCATCCTAACACATTTTAGTTTTACACCTATTACCATAGAGTTATTTATATGGATCCATTTGAATAATAAAGTGAAAATTATTGTTATAAGATAATTTAACAAGTGAATGGTATTGCTACCAGCTACCATGAAAATCAAGTGAGCTATCCTGTAACATGTCTTCCAATGTTTGTATAGTCCCCTCAGACTTCCCATAAGCTTATGGATGATAAGGTATGATAAGGTATACTTTGGTATTCATATCCTTTTGAAGGATTATCAAAAAAATATAAGTAAATATTGAATCATGTTATGAATCAATTGATTGTGGTTCTCCATGAAGTCTCTCTACTTCTAAAATATATAGATCAGAAAGGATATCAAGGGATAAATCCTATCACATTTCAATAAAATTAGTATAATTTTTCAGCCTATAAATTATTACCCATATGTAATTTTTTACCTTTTAGGTCTTATAAAGGCTAGTAATAAATTCTACAACAATGTTTTCTCACTTCCATGTGGATATGGGTAGTGGTTTCCTCACTCATTTGGGAAGTTATCTATCATAATTTACTTACTGACATACTAAAAATATTATCATATTATCAATTATCTCTATTTTTATATTATCCCACCAATAATGATCCCTCAAATATCTATACATTTTTTTTCTTATGAGATGTATAGAGAATGCAAAGCTATACGTTTCATCCATAAAGAGTTTGTTTAACTCTGGAATATATTGGATGTGTAACTTTGTGAAAAAATATAGTACTCTATCTCGATCAAGATAAAACATATAAAACATTCCATTTTATATCTCCTGTACTCCTTTGAATCATAGGATCACCTCTTTCTTGTTTCTTGATTTTATCCTATAATGACAGTTGAGAAATAATTTTGGAGAGGAATGATGATGTACCTTCCCTTATGAATTCCATTTCCATATTTACTAAGTCCTTGATCAATTGATCTACATAAATCATTATTATTATAACAGCACTATATTATTTCCTACTTAATTCATTGTTGACTTTGTTTATTTTTCCAGGGTGATAATGAATTAAATAATCATAGTCCTTAAGAATATCCAACCATCTTCTTTGTATCATGTTTAGTTCCTTTATGTTAATATATACTTAAAACTTTGGCGGTCTATTTATATATCACAATTATCCCCATAAATAAAAATTATGGATATATTTAATGAAAAATACATGTATCTAACTATAAATCACCGGTAGGATAATTTTTTTCATGAGTATTTAATTGTCGAGATGCATAAGTAATCACCTCATAATTTTTCATGAGTAAATATCCAAGTCCATTCAAGTATTCATCACTATAAATGATAAATAATTCCCCATTATAGGGTAAAATTTTATCATATACACTACCCATCAAATTATTCTATTCATGGAGTTTTTTTGATAGTCATTTTTATAGATAAATTTAAATCCCTTTCAAGTTAACTTATTTAGTGAATTATAAAGAAGTTAAATTGTTTTCAAAAACCTTCTATACTATCCTACTAGAACAAGTAAACCAAAAATATCGATAAATATTATAGGAAGAGGCCTCTCCTCTATGACCTTTTTATTTAATAGATCAATCAATATTCTTTCATTGGTCATAATGTGTCATACGTATTCAAATTAGTGTAACTAGAACTCACATTTACTAAATTTTTCAAAAAGATCCTATTTTATTAAAGTTTTTAATATGACCCTTATAAAATCATCACTGTAAAGACCCATAAATTTCAAGGAAATTTTTTTTCTTAATTTTCTTTGGAATTTTACAAGAGCGCAGTTTCTGACGGCACCTGATTCCGAGGCCCGGTGTGCCCGGAATCATTTTCCGAAGATTGGCTCAGGTACGTTCAGTGAACGGACGAGTGAGTTTTTCTAACTTTTGAGCCAGTTCCCGGAATCGAATTCTGAGGGCACCGATGAAATCGCAGCGCCGGTATTCACTTATAAACGCCTCTTCTGGAGTTGCGTTTTCTCGGGTGTGGTTTTTAATTTTCGGGCTTAAAGTTTAGAAATAAAATAATTTTGCGACAACTTTATTTTATTTCTCTTAAGCCACTTGGAAGCCACTTGAAGCCACTTAAAGGCGGCTTGAACTGAGTTGAAGCGGATAGGATGCTATCCAGAAATACCCTACCCCCCTTGGTAGGATATTTGTGAGGTGGGGCCCGCATGAGCCCCGCCGTTTCTTTCCGCTAAGAAACGCACCCGCGAAAACCCGTCTTAATGAAAGTCAACTGACGCGTTTCTTAAAATCTTAACAGACCATTTAATTGGGCGGTTTATTTCGTGAATTAAATGGGCTGTTTCTTTTGTGAATTAAATGGGCTGTTTCTTTCGTTGAATTAATTCAACGAATTGATGGATCGTTTCTTAACCAGTTTTCAAATTCGTTGGCATAATAATAAAATAAGGCCAACGCTCGACCTCTGGTTATTTGCGCTTTGAGAAGATTTGAGAGGACCCTCGTATCTTCTTCTCCCTTGCGAAGAATGCGAAGAACGCGAAGAACGTGAAGAATGCGAAGAACGCGAAGAACGCCGAACCCGGAAATCGACGACGCTTCCGTCCGAGACGTTCTTCCACGCTCCGATCTTCGATCACCGACCGTTTGAGGTGAGTGATTTCAGATTTCCTCTCAAGGTTCTTTTCTTTTGGTTTTAAACACAGATTTAATTATTTATAATTTAAATCTGTTGTTCTTGGTCCGTTGAGCTCTCCGACTCAATGCCGGATTCCGCGACGACGCGACGCCTCCCCGCGACGACGCGACGATCCCTCTCTTCCGCGACGAGCTTTCCCGCGAAGAACGCCCACGCGCGACGATCAGCGAGGTAGGGATTTATTTTGGGATTTAACATTTTTTTAATTATTCCCGTATGTGGTTCTTTAAAAAGTTAAAGAACTGGTTTCAAACGAACAATTTTATTTAATTAAAATTGGCGGTCCATGTTTTGAACAAAATTCTCTCATTGTTTATCTCTAACGCGGAGGGTGCGGGCCAAACGAACACGGCCCGACGACCCTCCGCCGTTCTTCATTTTGTGCGGATTTGACGGGCGATGACAGAACGTACCGCAATAGATTTTTGACGATCCCGCAATGAAGAACGAGTCCCGGGAGGATCAATGGCGCAGACGGGAAGAGAATCGGACCACCGGAGCGATCCCGGTGGCCCGCGGAACTCGCCGGCGGCGCGGGCCGCTGGCGCGGCGGCATCCGCGGACCCGCGGCCGCGCGGGTCCGGTGCCCTCGGACGCGGCTGAAGCCGCGTCCACGACACAGCGCGACCCCACGCGGGGGGCCGCGGCACCACCAGGCCGCGGGGGCGGCGCCCCATGTGCCTTGGCCGTTCGGCCGTTCGGCCGAACCGGACCCGGCCGGTCCGACCGGCCGCGCCGCGCCCTGGCCGGACCGGACCGGGTCAGGTCGACCCGGTTCGGCTGACTCCTGGGGGGGGGGGGGGGGCGGGTCGGCCCGGGCCCGTACCCCCCGTCTTCGGACGAACTTCGTTCAAATGGCCGTATCTTGAGCTACGAGCCTCCAAACGACCCGCCGTCAGCGGAAACGCGATCCTTGAATCGAGACGGTCGTTTTGGTATATCGCACTCAAGGTTTTGGAATACTTTGAGTTTGGCCGGGTTGGTTCGTACACGAAACCAACCGGGCCTTCGGAGCGGAAACGCTCATATCTTGAGCCACGGACGTCCGATTGATGTGTCGTCAGCTTTGTTGTTTTCCTCTAAGTGAGACGGATATTTTGGCATACTCCGCCCGAGGTTTGGACGCAGGTGGAGTACGGTGGGGTTGGTTTTGCCTTAAAAACCAATCGGGCCCCTAGGACGAAAAAAGCCAATAACTCTCAGAGCGGGCGTCCGATTGACGCGCCGTCTGCGACGTTAAGTTCCTGTTGACGATACAGAACTTTTGAATACATCAACTTCGGACTTTGTGTCAGTTGATGTATCAGCCTCTCGGTTCGTGGAGCGGACCCTCCCGAACGAGCTTGCTGTGTGCGGGAACCCCAGTGCTGGCTGCGACTGCTACTTCGACAGCGACGACCGTGCAGAGATCCTCAGTGGACTGCGGCGACGACGTTGCAGAGATCCTCCGTGGACTCCGACGACGACCGTGCAGAGATCCTCAGTGGACTGCGGTGAAGACTGTGCAAAGATCCTCAGTGGACTGCGACGACTACTGCACTCAGCGATCCTACGTGGATCAGTGCTACAGGTCCTGTGTGGGCCCGGTCCTGTGTGGGCCCGATCCTGTGTGGGCCCGATCCTGTGTGGGTCAGCGCTCAGCGGTTCTGTGTGAGCCAGCGCCTACAGGTCCTGCGTGGGCCCAGTCCTGTGTGGGCCCGATCCTGTGTGGGTCTGATCCTGTGTGGGTCATTTTCGGGGGTTAGTTACCTATCGATCCTTCGTGGGTCCGACGACTTAGATGGATCAGTGATCATCTTTATCGTCATCCGAATAAGTATACCTGTGTGAGCTGAATCTTGTGTTTACTCTCCTTTGTGGATTGTGTTGAGCTATCCTGTGTGGATTTACTGTTTACTCTCCTTTGTGGACTGTGTTGTGCTATCCTATGTGGGTATACGTTTTGCTTTCCTGTGTGGACTGGGTTGTGCTTGGGCTCAGACGTTGGAGTCGAATGGGGAATTGAAGACTTAGGTATATGTATGGGCATATACCTAAGCTGTGTCAGATGTTACTTCGTGATTGTACCTTTCCTTGTGGATTATCCTTTGTGGATTTCGGGAGACCTTCGGGGGTCTCGGGGTCCCTACTGAGTAGCTTATACTCACCCCTGCACGGGCTATGCCCGCACTAGGTTGTGTTGGTTGTAGACGACGGACAGCGCTGACCGTGGTGGAGGTGTGCGGAGCAGGACAGTACCTGGAGGTGGACCACTGGGCGGGACGTACTCGGAGTGGTCAGGTGGACCGAGGAGCTGTGGAGGCTATCTGCACCCACCCTTTAGGTGGGACTTCCAGAGGACGGATCGACACTGCAGTTTTCCCTTTTCAGTTGCTGTTTTTCCTTTCAGTTGTACTTTACAGTTGGGCTTGTATTTCCGGCCCCTTTTAATTTCAGCACAGCTTGTACAGTTTTTACTTAGTGTTTACTTTTCCGCTTGCTTACTCTGTGGTGCTTGTTTACTTTTCAAAGGCAATGCCTTACCTTTTTGTTGGGATTTACGCCTTGGTGCTAGTCGCCAGCCCCTGGCCTATGGAAGGCGGGCTTGGGGTAGTCATGGCACGGGCTCCGAGGACGGGTCGTGACAAATTGGTATCAGAGGTGGTCGGTTCTACCGCAGACTCTGATCTTTCTTCTGTGTGAAGCAAAAGTGTTTAACGTATTAAGTGTGGTTATCAGTCCCGGGAGTCCACTGTTGGTGCGGCGGCCGACGTATCCATACACCAGGACCCTGACTTCTGATTTCCGACTTAATGCACGAAAACATTAATTGCATGTGTGTTTCAAGTTTTCTTCGTGATTACTTGTGTCAGCTCACCAGGTATACTGTTCTGACTGTGGCACACTTGTTTTCTTTTCAGGATGGCAGGACGACAGTAGCCATCTAGGGTTCCTAGAGTAGAGCGCGACGACAGCCCGCCGAGCGACGAGGCCTCGGTACAGGGCCCGTTGACAGCAGAGGCACCGACGGTACCTTTACCCGCCGAGCCCCCGATGCTTCCAACACTGGCAGCTGACGACGCACGACGCCTCGGAGCTCTGCACGAGTTCCAGTGCCAGCGAACACCCAGGTTCCGTGGGGAGTCGGACCCCCAGGCAGCTGAGGACTGGCTGGAGGCGGTCGTCCAAGTTTTCAGGCTAGTGAGGACACCAGCAGACCTCATGGTGATCCTCGCGGCGAGCCTACTGCATGCAGCAGTAGGGCGATGGTGGAGCCTGATGCTCCAGGTACACGATGAGGCCTCCCTCATCTGGACGGACTTCGAGAGCCTCTTCTGCTCAGAGTTCATCCCAGCCACCCTCCGTCCGGTGCATATCCAGGAGCTTCTTCAGCCGCGGCAGGGCAGCTTGACGGTCGCTCAGTACGCGGCGAGGTTCACCGATATTTCTCGCTACTCGACAGACATGGTACGGGACCCCTTCTTCCGGGCCCGGACCTTCGAGCAGGGATTGAGACACGAGATCAGGGCATCGCTGATCTCCCTCAGCATCCCGACCCAGGCAGGAGTACTGGAGCGAGCCCTCCTGATCGAGAGCTTCCTGGCTGAGTCCACAACGAGACCTACCGCAGGGCGACAGATAGCGGAGTCTTCGGCAGCAGGAAGCCGACGGATGACTCAGGGTTCCAGGCAGACCAGGCCTTCCGGCAGACGACCCCGGGACACTGGCTCAGCGGTGCGGGGCACACAGCGCGGAGCCAGCCTTCCGAGAGGCAGACAGTGCTACGAGTGCGGCGGGCATGGCCACATGGCTCGTGACTGCCTGACCTGTCGTACCGAGGGGCAGCAGACGGTGGAGGGACCACCCAGGCAGAGGCAGAGGGTCGACCGTGGCGGTCCACATGGAGGAGGCGGACGAGGCAGAGGAGTTGGCCGAGCAGCAGGTGGTGGGCGACGCTTTGAGGCTCTGCCACCACCACCACCAGGAGGCCTGCCCCGACCTCAGGGAGCTGGCGGGCAGAGACAGGCTCAACTCCAGGCAGCAGAGGCCTACGACCACGGCGCACCAGAGATGATTCGAGGTACGATCTGTGTCTATTCCACCCTTGCTGCAGTTCTGATAGACACAAGAGCGAGTTACTCTTTCATAGCCACTGCCCTTGTTCGGAGCTCGGAGATTCCGACGGAGCCGTTGGCTCGATCCTTACGGCTAGAGACTCCTACGGGAGCAGACTCGACGATTACACACTGGTGCCGGCAGTGTGAGCTTACTCTAGGAGGCGAGAGCTTCGGCTGGGATCTTCTTGTAGTGGCGTCGAGGGCTTACGACATCATCTTGGGCATGGATTGGTTATCTACGGTCCATGCTCAGATTGACTGCATTAGGCGCAAGGTACGATGTGTGCGCACCGACGGGAGCAGGTTCACCTTCACCGGCGAGAAGGGAGCCTTAGCAGCACAGGATGGACTCACGCAGAGGAGAGGTCAGCCCATCACTCATCAGTTGGCTAGCCTTATCCTGGGAGCAGTTGACGTGCAGAGTCCCAGTTTTCCTGCAGTGGTGGATCAGTACGCGGACATCTTTCCCGACGACGTTCCAGGACTACCTCCTCGCAGAGAGGTAGACTTTTATATTGACATGTACCCCGGGACAGCCCCGATATCCACTCCAGCATATCGGATGGCCCCCGCTGAGCTTCGAGAGCTGCGGGTACAGTTGGAGGACTTGCAGGGCAAGGGGTTCATCCGACCCAGTGTTTCGCCCTGGGCTTCCCCGATATTGTTCGCCAAGAAGGCGGACGGGAGCTTGCGAATGTGTGTCGATTATCGTCACCTGAACCAGGTGACAGTGAGAAACAAGTATCCGCTACCCAGGATTGATGACCTCTTCGATCAGCTCAAGGGAGCACGGTGGTTCTCGAAGATAGACCTCAGGTCAGGCTATCATCAGCTCAGAGTTCGAGACGAGGATGTGCCGAAGACGGCCTTCAGATGTCGGTATGGCCACTATGAGTTCTTGGTTATGCCTTTCAGCGTGACCAACACTCCAGTAGTGTTCATGAGCCTCATGAACAGGATCTTCCAGCCATACCTTGATCGATTTGTCGTAGTCTTCATCGATGACATCTTGGTGTACTCGACCACCGAGGAGGAGCACGCCTACCACTTGCGTGTTGTACTAGACACACTCTGAGAGCACCAGATTTATGGCAAGCTCTCGAAGTGCCAGTTCTGGTTATGTGAGGTCCACTTCTTGGGGCACGTCATTTCTGAGGTGGGAGTTGCAGTGGATCCCGCGAAGATCGAGGCAGTGCTAGCTTGGGAGCCACCCAAGAGCGTGACAGAGGTGCGGAGTTTCTTGGGCCTAGCCGGATACTATCGGAGGTTTGTACCGGACTTCTCCAGAGTTGCGGCCCCACTCTCAGCGTTGAATAAGAAGGGGAAACCCTTCGTGTGGTCAGACATATGTCAGCAGATCTTCCAGGAGCTGAGGCAGAGGTTGACCAGCACACCTATCTTGAAGTTGCCTGAGGAGGGAGTTGGATACGTAGTCTACTGCGATGCATCAGGGACCGGACTCGGGTGTGTCCTGATGCAGGAGCGGGCCGTGATTGCCTACGGATCACGTCAGTTGAGGCCGCATGAGCAGAACTACGCTACCCATGACTTGGAGTTGGCAGTAGTGGTCTTCACCCTGAAGACATAGCGGCACTATCTGATGGGAGAGCGCTTCACAGTCTTTTCTGACCACCAGAGTCTCAGGTACATCTTCTCCCAGAGGGACCTGAACCTGAGACAGCGGCGATGGCTCGAGTTCCTCCAGGACTATGAATTTGAGATAGTCTATACTCCTGAGAAAGGGAACGTGGTAGCCAATGCCCTCAGCAGGAGGACGGGCATCCAGCTACTTGAGGAGGCGACAGAGCAGCTAGCCGCCTTGCATATATCCTTCGTGGATAGAGGCAGAGCAGCCTTTCTTCAGTCTCTCACAGTCTCTCCTCCACTTCTACAGCGGGTCAGAGAGGCACAGCGTGGGGACGCTGACTGTGAGACACGGCGTGCACAGATATCCTCGGGACAGGCACTTGATGGTTTCTCCCTTGGAGCAGAGCACAACGTCCTTTTCAGAGCACGTACCTTGGTACCAGTCGCTTTACGAGAGGAGGTGCTGAGAGAGTTTCACACTTCTCCTTTGGCGGTTCATCCTGGAGTGGCGAAGATGTACCAGGATCTCAGACGACAGCACTGGTGTCCGGGCATGAAGAAGGCTGTAGCAGAGTTCGTTTCATGGTGCCTCACCTGCCAGCAGGTGAAGGCAGAGCATCAGGTACCAGCAGGCTTGGTACAGCCCTTGGAGGTCCCGGAGTGGAAGTGGGACGGGATATCTATGGACTTTGTGACTGGACTTCCACGCACTTCCAGAGGTCACGACTCCATTTGGGTGATTGTTGACCGACTCACCAAGTCGGCACACTTCTTACCCATCCGAGAGCAGGGCTCAGTGGAGAGCTTGGGGCGTCTCTACGTTCAGGAGATTGTACGACTTCACGGTGTGCCATTGACTATCGTCTCCGATCGGGATGCTCGCTTTACTTCCCGGCTTTGGAAGGGGTTGCAGGAGGCGTTCGGGACGCGGCTACGTCTGAGCACCGCCTTTCACCCACAGACGGATGGTCAGACAGAGAGGACCATTCAGACTCTCGAGGACATGCTCCGCGCATGTGTCCTCGACTTTGGTCGCAGCTGGGAGGACCACCTACCCTTGGTGGAGTTCGCGTACAACAACAGCTACCACTCCACCATCGGGATGGCACCCTACGAGGCGTTGTACGACAGGACTTGAAGATCTCCTTTGTGCTGGACAGACCCAGGGGAGTCAGCACTTGTGGGACCAGAGATGGTCCGGGCCACGACAGAGAAGGTCCAGGTTATCCAGGAGCGGATGAGGACAGCACAGAGCCGGCAGAAGTCATATGCTGACAGGAGGCGGAGGCCACTAGAGTTCGAGGATGGCGACCACGTCTTCTTGCGTGTCTCACCTCGACGTGGTTTGCGGAGATTTGGCCGAGGCGACAAGTTGTCTCCACGCTTCATCGGGCCTTTCCAGGTCCTCAGCAGGATTGGTGAGGTGGATTATCGCCTGGCTCTACCACCTCAGTTGCACCGGGTGCACGACGTCTTCCATGTATCTCAGCTGAGGAGATACGTGCATGACCCGACGCACATCATTGACTATGGGGAGCTAGACGTGGATGATGGGGCGACTTTTGCGGAGGTCCCGGTGGAGATAGAGGATCGACAGGAGTGGTTCCTACGTGGGCGATCGATTCCTCTTGTGCGCATCAGATGGCAGCACAGGAACCTCCAGGAGAGCACTTGGGAGCGGGAGGCTCAGATGCATGCTCAGTACCCACATTTGTTTCCCTAGTTTTGATGTATCTTTACGGGGACATAAAGTCCTGAGGTGGGAGTAATGTAAAGACCCGAAAATTTCAAGGAAATTTTTTTTCTTAATTTTCTTTGGAATTTTACAAGAGCGTAGTTTCTGACGGCACCTGATTCCGAGGCCCGGTGTGCCCGGAATCATTTTCCGAAGATTGGCTCGGGTACGTTCAGTGAACGGACGAGCGGGTTTTTCTAACTTTTGAGCCGGTGCCCGGAATCAAATTCTAAGGGCACCGATGAAATCGCAGCGCCGGTATTCTCTTAGAAACACCTCTTCCGGAGTTGCGTTTTCTCGGGTGTGGTTTTTAATTTTCGGGCTTAAAGTTGAGAAATAAAATAATTTTGCGACAACTTTATTTTATTTCGCTTAAGCCACTTGGAAGCCACTTGAAGCCACTTAAAGGCGGCTTGAACAGAGTTGAAGCGGATAGGATGCTATCCAGAAATATCCTACCCCCCTTGGTAGGATATTTGTGAGGTGGGGCCCGCACGAGCCCCGCCGTTTCTTTCCGCTAAGAAACACACCCGCGAAAACCCGTCTTAATGAAAGTCAACTGACGCGTTTCTTAAAATCTTAACAGACAATTTAATTGGGCGGTTTATTTTGTGAATTAAATGGGCTGTTTCTTTCGTGAATTAAATGGGCTGTTTCTTTCGTTGAATTAATTCAACGAATTGATGGATCGTTTCATAACCAGTTTTCAAATTCGTTGGCGTAATAATAAAATAAGGCCAACGCTCGACCTCTGGTTATTTGCGCTTTGAGAAGATTTGAGAGGACCCTCGTATCTTCTTCTCCCTTGTGAAGAACGCGAAGAACGCGAAGAACGCCGAACCCGGAAATCGACGACGCTTCCGTCCGAGACGTTCTTCCACGCTCCGATCTCCGATCACCGACCGTTTGAGGTGAGTGATTTCGGATTTCCTCTCAAGGTTCTTTTCTTTTGGTTTTAAACACAGATTTAATTATTTATAATTTAAATCTGTTGTTCTTGGTCCGTTGAGCTCGCCGACTCAACGCCGGATTCCGCGACGACGCGACGCCTCCCCGCGACGACGCGGCGATCCCTCTCTTCCGCGACGAGCTTTCCCGCGAAGAACGCCTGCGCGCGACGATCAGCGAGGTAGGGATTTATTTTGGGATTTACCATATTTTTAATTATTCCCGTATGTGGTTCTTTAAAAAGTTAAAGAACTGGTTTCAAACGAACAATTTTATTTAATTAAAATTGGCGGTTCATGTTTTGAACAAAATTCTCTCATTGTTTATCTCTAACGCGGAGGGTGCGGGCCAAACGAACACGGCCCGACGACCCTCCGCCGTTCTTCATTTTGTGCGGATTTGACGGGCGATGACAGAACGTACCGCAATAGATTTTTGACGATCCCGCAGTGAAGAACGAGTCCTGGGAGGATCAATGGCGCAGACGGGAAGAGAATCGGACCACCGGAGCGATCCCGGTGGCCCGCGGAACTCGCCGGCGGCGCGGGCCGCCGGCGCGGCAGCATCCGCAGACCCGCGGCCACGCGGGTCCGGTGCCCTCGGACGCGGCTGAAGCCGCGTCCACGACACAGCGCGACCCCACGCGGGGGGCCGCGGCACCACCAGGCCGCGGGGGCGGCGCCCCGTGTGCCTTGGCCGTTCGGCCGAACCGGACCAGGCCGGTCCGACCGGCCGGGCCGCGCCCTGGCCGGACCGGACCGGGTCGGGTCGACCCGGTTCGGCTGACTCCTGGGGGGGGGGGGGGTCGGGCCGGGTCGGCCCGGGCCCGTACCCCCCGTCTTCGGACGGACTTCGTTCAAATGGCCGTATCTTGAGCTATGGGCCTCCAAACGACCCGCCGTCAGCGGAAACGCGATCCTTGAATCGAGATGGTCGTTTTGGTATATCGCACTCAAGGTTTCGGAATACTTTGAGTTCGGCCAGGTTGGTTCGTACACGAAACCAACCGGGCCTTCGGAGCGGAAACGCTCATATCTTGAGCCACGGACGTCCGATTGACGTGCTGTCAGCTTTGTTGTTTTCCTCTAAGTGAGACGGATCTTTTGGCATACTCCGCCCAAGGTTTGGACGCAGGTGGAGTACGGTCGGGTTGGTTTTGCCTTAAAAACCAACCGGGCCCCTAGGACGAAAAAAGCCAATAACTCTCAGACCGGGCGTCCGATTGACGCGCCGTCTGCGACGTTAAGTTCCTGTTGACGATACAGAACTTTTGAATACATCAACTTCAGACTTTGTGTCAGTTGATGTATCAGCCTCTCGGTTCGTGGAGAGGACCCTCCCGAACGAGCTTGCTGTGTGCGGGAACCCTAGTGCTGGCTGCGACTGCTAATTCGACAGCGACGACCGTGCAGAGATCCTCAGTGGACTGCGGCGACGACGTTGCAGAGATCCTCCGTGGACTCCGACGACGAACGTGCAGAGATCCTCAGTGGACTGCGGTGACGACTGTGAAAAGATCCTCAGTGGACTGCGACGACTACTGCACTCAGTGATCCTACGTGGATCAGTGCTACAGGTCCTGCGTGGGCCCAGTCCTGTGTGGGCCCGATCCTGTGTGGGTCCGATCCTGTGTGGGTCAGCGCTCAGCGGTTCTGTGTGAGCCAGCGCCTACAGGTCCTGCGTGGGCCCAGTCCTGTGTGGGCCCGATCCTGTGTGGGTCTGATCCTGTGTGGGTCATTTGCGGGGGTTAGTTACCTATCGATCCTTCGTGGGTCCGACGACTTAGATGGATCAGTGATCATCTTTATCGTCATCCGAATAAGTATACTTGTGTGAGCTGAATCTTGTGTTTACTCTCCTTTGTGGATTGTGTTGAGCTATCCTGTGTGGATTTACTGTTTACTCTCCTTTGTGGACTGTGTTTTGCTATCCTGTGTGGGTATACATTTTGCTTTCCTGTGTGGACTGGGTTGTGCTTGGGCTCAGACGTTGGAGTCGAACGGGGAATTGAAGACTTAGGTATATGTATGGGCATATACCTAAGCTGTGTCAGATGTTACTTCGTGATTGTACCTTTCCTTGTGGATTATCCTTTGTGGATTTCGGGAGACCTTCGGGGGTCTCGGGGTCCCTACTGAGTAGCTTATACTCACCCCTGCACGGGCTATGCCCGCACTACGTTGTGTTGGTTGCAGACGACGGACAGCGCTGACCGTGGTGGAGGTGTGCGGAGCAGGACAGTACCTGGAGGTGGACCACTGGGCGGGACGTACTCGGAGTGGTCAGGTGGACCGAGGAGCTGTGGAGGTTATCTGCACCCACCCTTTAGGTGGGACTTCCAGAGGACGGATCGACACTGTAGTTTTCCCTTTTCAGTTGCTGTTTTTCCTTTCAGTTGTACTTTACAGTTGGGCTTGTATTTCCGGCCCCTTTTACTTTCAGCATAGCTTGTACAGTTTTTACTTAGTGTTTACTTTTCCGCTTGCTTACTCTGTGGTGCTTGTTTACTTTTCAAAGGCAATGCCTTACCTTTTTGTTGGGATTTACGCCTTGGTGCTAGTCGCCAGCCCCTGGCCTATGGAAGGCGGGCTTGGGGTAGTCATGGCACGGGCTCCGAGGACGGGTCGTGACAAATTGGTATCAGAGGTGGTCGGTTCTACCGCAGACTCTGATCTTTCTTCTGTGTGAAGCAAAAGTGTTTAGCGTATTAAGTGTGGTTATCAGTCCAGGGAGTCCAGTGTTGGTGCGGCGGCCGACGTATCCATACACCAGGACCCTGACTTCTGATTTCCGACTTAATGCACGAAAACATTAATTGCATGTGTGTTTCAAGTTTTCTTCGTGATTACTTGTGTCAGCTCACCAGGTATACTGTTCTGACTGTGGCACACTTGTTTTCTTTTCAGGATGGCACGACGACAGCAGCCATCTAGGGTTCCTAGAGTAGAGCGTGACGACAGCCCGCCGAGCGACGAGGCCTCAGTACAGGGCCCGTTGACAGCAGAGGCACCGGCGGTACCTTTACCCGCCGAGCCCCCGATGCTTCCAGCACTGGCAGCTGACGACGCACGACGCCTCGGAGCTCTGCACGAGTTCCAGTGCCAGCGACCACCCAGGTTCCGTGGGGAGTCGGACCCCCAGGCAGCTGAGGACTGGCTGGAGGCGGTCGTCCAAGTTTTCAGGCTAGTGAGGACGCCAGAAGACCTCATGGTGATCCTCACGGCGAGCCTACTGCATGCAGCAGTAGGGCGATGGTGGAGCCTGATGCTCCAGGTACACGATGAGGCCTCCCTCATCTGGACGGACTTCGAGAGCCTCTTCCGCTCAGAGTTCATCCCGGCCACCCTCCGTGCGGTGCGCATCCAGGAGCTTCTTCAGCCGCGGCAGGGCAGCTTGACGGTCCGCTCAGTACGCGGCGAGGTTCACCGATCTTTCTCGCTACTCGACAGACATGGTACGGGACCCCTTCTTCCGGGCCCGGACCTTCGAGCAGGGATTGAGACACGAGATCAGGGCATTGCTGATCTC
The DNA here is from genome assembly GCA_963277665.1 of Viscum album. NCBI lineage: Eukaryota > Viridiplantae > Streptophyta > Magnoliopsida > Santalales > Viscaceae > Viscum > Viscum album. Next base: position 1,283,186,266 of record OY728151.1, read on the forward strand.
CCTCAGCATCCCGACCCAGGCAGGAGTACTGGAGCGAGCCCTCCTGATCGAGAGCTTCCTGGCTGAGTCCACAGCGAGACCTACCGCAGGGCGACAGATAGCGGAGTCTTCGGCAGCAGGTAGCCGACGGATGACTCAGGGTTCCAGGCAGACCAGGCCTTCCGGCAGACGACCCTGGGACACTGGCTCAGCGGTGCGGGGCACACAGCGCGGAGCCAGCCTTCCGAGAGGCAGACAGTGCTACGAGTGCGGCGGGCAGGGCCACATGGCTCGTGACTGCCTGACCTGTCGTACCGAGGGGCAGCAGACGGTGGAGGGACCACCCAGGCAGAGGCAGAGGGTCGACCGTGGAGGTCCACATGGAGGAGGCGGACGAGGCAGATGAGCTGGCCGAGCAGCAGGTGGTGGGCGACGCTTTGAGGCTCTGCCACCACCACCACCAGGAGGCCTGCCCCGACCTCAGGGAGCTGGCGGGCAGAGACAGGCTCAACTCCAGGCAGTAGAGGCCTACGACCACGGCGTGCCAGAGATGATTCGAGGTACGATCTGTTTCTATTCCACCCTTGCTGCAGTTCTGATAGACACAGGAGCGAGTTACTCTTTCATAGCCACTGCCCTTGTTCGGAGCTCGGAGATTCCGATGGATCCGTTGGCTCGATCCTTACGGCTAGAGACTCCTACGGGAGCAGAATCGACGATTACACACTGGTTTCAGCAGTGTGAGCTTACTCTAGGAGGCGAGAGCTTCGGCTGGGATCTTCTTGTAGTGGCGTCGAGGGCTTACGACATCATCTTGGGCATGGATTGGTTATCTACGGTCCATGCTCAGATTGACTGCATTAGGCGCAAGGTGCGATGTGTGCGCACCGACGGGAGCAGGTTCACCTTCACCAGCGAGAAGGGAGCCTTAGCAGCACAGGATGGACTCACGCAGAGGAGAGGTCATCCCATCACTCATCAGTTGGCTAGCCTTATCCTGGGAGCAGTTGACGTGCGGAGTCCCAGTTTTCCTGCAGTGGTGGATCAGTACGCGGACGTCTTTCCCGACGACGTTCCAGGACTACCTCCTCACAGAGAGGTAGACTTTTATATTGACATGTACCCCGGGACAGCCCCGATATCCACTCCAGCATATCGGATGGCCCCCGCTGAGCTTCGACAGCTGCGGGTATAGTTGGAGGACTTGCAGGGAAAGGGGTTCATCCGACCCAGTGTTTCGCCCTGGGCTTCCCCGATATTGTTCGCCAAGAAGGCGGACGGGAGCTTGCGAATGTGTATCGATTATCGTCACCTGAACCAGGTGACAGTGAGGAACAAGTATCCGCTGCCCAGGATTGATGACCTCTTCGATCAGCTCAAGGGAGCACGGTGGTTCTCGAAGATAGACCTCAGGTCAGGCTATCATCAGCTCAGAGTTCGAGACGAGGATGTGTCGAAGACGGCCTTCAGATGTCGGTATGGCCACTATGAGTTCTTGGTTATGCCTTTCAGCGTGACCAACGCTCCAGTAGTGTTCATGAGCCTCATGAACAGGATCTTCCAGCCATACCTCGATCGATTTGTCGTAGTCTTCATCGACGACATCTTGGTGTACTCGACCACCGAGGAGGAGCACGCCTACCACTTGCGTGTTGTACTAGACACATTCTGAGAGCACCAGATTTATGGAAAGATCTCGAAGTGCTAGTTCTGGTTACGTGAGGTCCACTTCTTGGGGAACGTCATTTCTGAGGTGGGAGTTGCAGTGGATCCCGCGAAGATCGAGGCAGTGCTAGCTTGGGATCCACCTAAGAGCGTGACAGAGGTGCGGAGTTTCTTGGGCCTAGCCGGATACTATCGGAGGTTTGTGCCAGACTTCTCCAGAGTTGCGGCCCCACTCTCAGCGTTGACTAAGAAGGGGAAACCCTTCGTGTGGTCAGACATATGTCAGCAGATCTTCCAGGAGCTGAGGCAGAGGTTGACCAGCACACCTATCTTGAGGTTGCCTGAGGAGGGAGTTGGATACGTAGTCTACTGCGATGCATCAGGGACCGGACTCGGGTGTGTCATGATGCAGGAGCGGGCCGTGATTGCCTACGAATCACGTCAGTTGAGGCCGCATGAGCAGAACTACGCTACCCATGACTTGGAGTTGGCAGCAGTGGTCTTCACCCTGAAGACATGGCGGCACTATCTGATGGGAGAGCGCTTCACAGTCTTTTCTGACCACCAGAGTCTCAGGTACATCTTCTCTCAGAGGGACCTGAACCTGAGACAGCGACGATGGCTCGAGTTCCTCCAGGACTATGACTTTGAGATAGTCTATACTCCTGAGAAAGGGAACGTGGTAGCCAATGCCCTCAGCAGGAGGACGGGCATCCAGCTACTTGAGGAGGCGACAGAGCAGCTAGCCGCCTTGCAGATATCCTTCGTGGATAGAGACAGAGCAGCCTTCCTTCAGTCTCTCACAGTCTCTCCTCTACTTCTACAGTGGGTCAGAGAGGCACAGCGTGGGGACGCTGACTGTGAGACACGGCGTGCACAGATATCCTTGGGACAGGCACTTGATGGTTTCTCCCTTGGAGCAGAGCACGGCGTCCTTTTCAGAGGACGTACCTTGGTACCAGTCGCTTTACGAGAGGAGGTGCTGAGAGAGTTTCACACTTCTCCTTTGGCGGTTCATCCTGGAGTGGCGAAGATGTACCAGGATCTCAGACGACAGCACTGGTGTCCGGGCATGAAGAAGGCTGTAGCAGAGTTCGTTTCATGGTGCCTCACCTGCCAGCAGGTGAAGGCAGAGCATCAGGTACCAGCAGGCTTGGTACAGCCCTTGGAGGTATCGGAGTGGAAGTGGGACGGGATATCTATGGACTTTGTGACTGGACTTCCACGCACTTCCAGAGGTCACGACTCCATTTGGGTGATTGTTGACCGACTCACCAAGTCGGCACACTTATTACCCATCCGAGAGCAGGGCTCAGTGGAGAGCTTGGGGCGTCTCTACGTTCAGGAGATTGTACGACTTCATGGTGTGCCATTGACTATCGTCTCCGATCGGGACGCTCGCTTTACTTCCCGGCTTTGGAAGGGGTTGCAGGAGGCGTTCGGGACGCGGCTACGTCTGAGCACCGCCTTTCACCCTCAGACGGATGGTCAGACAGAGAGGACCATTCAGACTCTCGAGGACATGCTCCGCGCATGTGTCCTCGACTTTGGTCGCAGCTGGGAGGACCACCTACCCTTGGTGGAGTTCGCGTACAACAACAGCTACCACTCCACCATCGGGATGGCACCCTACGAGGCGTTGTACGACAGGCCTTGCAGATCTCCTTTGTGCTGGACAGACCCTGGGGAGTCAGCACTTGTGGGACCAGAGATGGTCCGGGCCACGACAGAGAAGGTCCAGGTCATCCAGGAGCGGATGAGGACAGCACAGAGCCGGCAGAAGTCATATGCTGACAGGAGGCAGAGGCCACTAGAGTTCAAGGATGGCGACCACGTCTTCTTGCGTGTCTCACCTCGACGTGGTTTGCAGAGATTTGGCCGAGGTGACAAGTTGTCTCCACGCTTCATCGGGCCTTTCCAGTTCCTCAGCAGGATTGGTGAGGTGGCTTATCGCCTGGCTCTACCACCTCAGTTGCACCGGGTGCACGACGTCTTCCACGTATCTCAGCTGAGGAGATACGTGCATGACCCGACGCACATCATTGACTATGGGGAGCTAGACGTGGATGATGGGGCGACTTTTGCGGAGGTCCCGGTGGAGATAGAGGATCGACAGGAGTGGTTCCTACGTGGGCGATCGATTCCTCTTGTGCGCATCAGATGACAGCACAGGAACCTCCAGGAGAGCACTTGGGAGCGGGAGGCTCAGATGCGTGCTCAGTACCCACATTTGTTTCCCTAGTTTTGATGTATCTTTACGGGGACGTAAAGTCCTGAGGTGGGAGTAATGTAAAGACCCGTAAATTTCAAGTAAATTTTTTTTCTTAATTTTCTTTGGAATTTTACAAGAGCGTAGTTTCTGACGGCACCTGATTCCAAGGCCCGGTGTGCCCGGAATCATTTTCCGAAGATTGGCTCGGGTACGTTCAGTGAACGGACGAGCGGGTTTTTCTAACTTTTGAGCCGGTGCCCGGAATCAAATTCTAAGGGCACCGATGAAATCGCAGCGCCGGTATTCGCTTAGAAACACCTCTTCCGGAGTTGCGTTTGCTCGGGTGTGGTTTTTAATTTTCGGGCTTAAAGTTGAGAAATAAAATAATTTTGCGACAACTTTATTTTATTTCGCTTAAGCCACTTGGAAGCCACTTGAAGCCACTTAAAGGCGGCTTGAACTGAGTTGAAGCGGATAGGATGCTATCCAGAAATATCCTACCCCCCTTGGTAGGATATTTGTGAGGTGGGGCCCGCACGAGCCCCGCCGTTTCTTTCCGCTAAGAAACGCACCCGCGAAAACCCGTCTTAATGAAAGTCAACTGATGCGTTTCTTAAAATCTTAACAGACAATTTAATTGGGCGGTTTATTTCGTGAATTAAATGGGCTGTTTCTTTCGTGAATTAAATGGGCTGTTTCTTTCGTTGAATTAATTCAACGAATTGATGGATCGTTTCATAACCAGTTTTCAAATTCGTTGCCGTAATAATAAAATAAGGCCAACGCTCGACCTCTGGTTATTTGCGCTTTGAGAAGATTTGAGAGGACCCTCGTATCTTCTTCTCCCTTGTGAAGAACGCGAAGAACGCGAAGAACGCGAAGAACGCCGAACCCGGAAATCGACGACGCTTCCGTCCGAGACGTTCTTCCACGCTCCGATCTCCGATCACCGACCGTTTGAGGTGAGTGATTTCGGATTTCCTCTCAAGGTTCTTTTCTTTTGGTTTTAAACACAGATTTAATTATTTATAATTTAAATCTGTTGTTCTTGGTCCGTTGAGCTCGCCGACTCAACGCCGGATTCCGCGACGACGCGACGCCTCCCCGCGACGACGCGACGATCCCTCTCTTCCGCGACGAGCTTTCCCGCGAAGAACGCCCGCGCGCGACGATCAGCGAGGTAGGGATTTATTTTGGGATTTACCCTTTTTTTAATTATTCCCGTATGTGGTTCTTTAAAAAGTTAAAGAACCGGTTTCAAACGAACAATTTTATTTAATTAAAATTGGCGGTTCATGTTTTGAACAAAATTCTCTCATTGTTTATCTCTAACGCGGAGGGTGCGGGCCAAACGAACACGGCCCGACGACCCTCCGCCGTTCTTCATTTTGTGCGGATTTGACGGGCGATGACAGAATGTACCGCAACTAATTTTTGATGATCCCGCAGTGAAGAATGAGTCCCGGGAGGATCAATGGCGCAGATGGGAAGAGAATCGGACCACCGGAGCGATCCCGGTGGCCCACAGAACTTGCCGGCGGCGCGGGCCGCCGGCGCGGCGGCGGCGGCATCCGCGGACCCGCGGCCGTGTGGGTCCGGTGCCCTCGGACGCGGCTGAAGCCGCCTCCACGACACAGCGCTGCCCCACGCGGGGGGCCGCGGCACCACCAGGCCGCGGGGGCGGCGCCCCGCGTGCCTCGGCCGTTCGACCGTTCGGCCGAACCGGACCAGGCCGGTCCGACCAGCCGGGCCGCGCCCTGGCCGGACCGGACCGGGTCGGACCGGGTCGGGTCGACCCAGTTCGGCCGACTCCCGGGGGGGGGGTCGGGCCAGGTCGGCCCGGGCCCGTACCCCCGTCTTCGGACGGACTTCGTTCAAATGGCCGTATCTTGAGCTACGAGCCTCCAAACGACCCACCGTCAGCGGAAACGTGATACTTGGATCGAGATGGTCGTTTTGGTATATCGCACTCAAGGTTTCGGAATACTTTGAGTTCGGCCAGGTTGGTTCGTACACGAAACCAACCGGGCCTTCGGAGCGGAAACGCTCATATCTTGAGCCACGGACGTCCGATTGATGTGCCGTCAGCTTTGTTGTTTTCCTCTAAGTGAGACGGATCTTTTGGCATACTCCGCCCAAGGTTTGGATGCAGGTGGAGTACGGTCGGGTTGGTTTTGCCTTAAAAACCAACCGGGCCCCTAGGACGAAAAAAGCCAATAACTCTCAGACCGGGCGTCCGATTGACGCGCCGTCTGCGACGTTAAGTTCCTGTTGACGATACGGAACTTTTGAATACATCAACTTCGGAATTTGTGTCAGTTGATGTATCAGCCTCTCGGTTCGTGGAGCGGACCCTCCCGAACGAGCTTGCTGTGTGCGGGAACCCTAGTGCTGGCTGCGACTGCTACTTCGACAGCGACGACCGTGCAGAGATCCTCAGTGGACTGCGGCGACGACGGTGCAGAGATCCTCCGTGGACTCCGACGAGGAACGTGCAGAGATCCTCAGTGGACTGCGGCGACGACTGTGCAAAGATCCTCAGTGGACTGCGACGAATGCTGCACTCAGCGATCCTACGTGGATCAGTACTACAGGTCCTGCGTGGGCCCGGTCCTGTGTGGGCCCGATCCCATGTGGGTCTGATCCTGTGTGGGTCAGCGCTCAGCGGTTCTGTGTGAGCCAGCGCCTACAGGTCCTGCGTGGGCCCAGTCCTGTGTGGGCCCTATCCTGTGTGGGTCCGATCCTGTGTGGGTCATTTGCGGGGGTTAGTTACCTATCGATCCTTCGTGGGTCCGACGACTTAGATGGATCGGTGATCATCTTTATCGTCATCCGAAGAAGTATACCTGTGTGAGCTGAATCTTGTGTTTACTCTCCTTTGTGGATTGTGTTGAGCTATCCTGTGTGGATTTACTGTTTACTCTCCTTTGTGGACTGTGTTGTGCTATCCTGTGTGGGTATACGTTTTTCTTTCCTGTGTGGACTGGGTTGTGCTTGGGCTCGGATGTTGGAGTCGAACGGGGAATTGAAGACTTAGGTATATGTATGGGCATATACCTAAGCCGTGTCAGATGTTACTTCGTGATTGTACCTTTCCTTGTGGATTATCCTTTGTGGATTTTGGGAGACCTTCGGGGGTCTCGGGGTCCCTACTGAGTAGCTTATACTCACCCCTGCACGGGCTATGCCTGCACTACGTTGTGTTGGTTGCAGACGACGGACAGTGCTGACCGTGGTGGAGGCGTGCGGAGCAGGACAGTACCTGGAGGTGGACCACTGGGCGGGACGTACTCGTAGTGGTCAGGTGGACCGAGGAGCTGTGGAGGCTATCTGCACCCACCCTTTAGGTGGGACTTCCAGAGGATGGATCGACGCTGCAGTTTTCCCTTTTCAGTTGCTGTTTTTCCTTTCAGTTGTACTTTACAGTTGGGCTTGTATTTCCGGCCCCTTTTACTTTCAGCACAGCTTGTACAGTTTTTACTTAGTGTTTACTTTTCCGCTTGCTTACTCTGTGGTGCTTGTTTACTTTTCAAAGGCAATGCCTTCCCATTTTGTTGGGATTTACGCCTTGGTGCTAGTCGCCAGCCCCTGGCCTATGGAAGGCGGGCTTGGGGTAGTAACGGCACGGGCTCCGAGGACGGGTCGTGACAATCACATTCCTCATGACTTTTGGAATATATCATAATTTCATAAATAAATACCACAAAAAATTTAGCAAGGTAGCCTCTAATGACTATATTGATTAAATCCATAAATATAGTAAGAGAAATAGTCAAACCAAAAGTCATAAAAAAATTGTTATTTTCCATATCTTGTCTAGAAATTTGCCTTTAGAATGTATTCTTTCGTCACCCTTATATGATGATACCTTGATCAGAGGTTAATATTGGAGATTAATTGAGCCTCATAAATCTGGTTGAATAAATAATCAATCCTTGGAAGAGGGTATTTTTTCTTTTCTATGATCCCATTAAGTTCTATATTATCAATTCATAGCTAAATTAATATATCCTTCTTCTTCAAAAAGAGAATAGGTTCTCCCGAAGGAGAAAAACTGGTTCAAATAAAACCTTTCTCTAAAAGATCTTGAACTTACTTCTTTAATTTCTTTAACACCACATATCCCATTATATAGGGGTCTTCAATATTGTCTTGGATATATGTATGAGTTTAATTCATAATTCCACCTCTCTTTCTAGGGTAGTCTAGTAAATTTTTTAGAAAATACATCAATTTATTATTAAATAATGGGTACATAACTTATATATATACTTTCACTTTCTTAACTCTCTTCGTCAATCATTTCCATAATGAAGTTTGTTGGATTTTGTTATTGAAAAACATATTTATGAGATATCTCTCCTTTATAAATAATTACAGGTTTCCCTTTTAATAAATCTATAATTTGATTACTTCTATAGTGGAACTTGGAATTATACTCTGATAGCTAATCCATCCTTAATGTTATCTCAAATTTCCCCATTAGAATGACCACTAGGTTTGAAAAGATATTTTTATCACCAAAGTTAATAAAGAAATATCTATATATCCTTGATGCTTGAATAGTTCCTAGAGGATTTTAATAGAAAAATATACCACTATAAATTTTAGGTTTAATTTGATATTATTTTCCAACTTTAATGATGCAAAGGAATATACATAGGGGAAATTAACAAATGTACTTGTAGTTTTGAGTGTATGATGAGTGTACCCACTACTAAATCATTTCGAGCCTCAACTCTGGACATCACAATTTCAAAATCATAACCTCTATCCCTTTACCCTACTTATAATTATGGTTATTTCCCACTATTATCTTCTAATTTGGACATTGGTTAGTGAAATTTCCATGCTCCCCACACTTTAACATTTTACTACAGGATGTGCTTTCAATATCTTCCCTTAAATATTTTCATTTTAATTTTGAGGATTTACATCTCCATAGTAGTTCTGATATATATGGAAATATTTCCCACACATCTAACACTTTCCAATTAATTATAAAAAATTACTTGAATGATTTTTCCCTCATTTATTGCACATGGGTAGTTTTTGTTTCTTCCATTCTCTTTCATGGTCTTAGTTATTCCCAAAATCTGGCTCCATCCTCCTCTTCTTATCACTCAGCTCACAAGACCATTGTGCATATCCAAGATCCATTTAAACTTTGAGGGAGCACTTTACTATATCTTCATAACTCCCAAAGTCTAGAATTTTTATAGATTTATGTAGAAGAGGACATATTCCACCAAATAATAAACTGATCTTCCTTGGAAAATTAGACACAATTATTGAATAATATCAGACAATCCATGTAAAATTCATTTCAAAACTCCCAACTGATTTTTTATCCTTTTGATTCAACTTTAGAAAATACATCTCATTTTTTGTTTGAAGGTAATAGAGAAAATACTTGTTGAAAAATAATTTTTTGAATTCTTACAACTCCATAAATTCATTCTCGACCTTTGGATTCATGTTCATGATTAGTTTCCATCACCAATTGACTTATCCCTCTAAGTGGTATACTTCCAATGTAACTTTTCCTTTCTCAGAACAATAGATCATAGAAAATATCTTTTTTATATAATTAATCCTTTATTATATGATCAAATGATAATCAAGAATATAAAAATAAAGCTTTTATTGACACATAAATTATTCAACTACTAATTTTTCCTTCCTTGGTGAAGTTGGATTCTCCACATGGTTTAGGTTATTTTTCATAACATGAGATAACTAATTAATCAACATTATCAATTTTTCAAATCCATATACCCTTAAATTGAGAAGTCCATCATCACATTTTCCATTGCAATAATTATTTACCTTAGTCCTTATATTTCCTACAATTTTTCTAAAATTACAAAATCAAATGAGAAAATTGATACTATTGTCAATTTTATGATAATAGTTTTAATTGTACTATTAATCCATATTTTTTAATGTCAAACTTCTAGGATAATATAATTTAATATAATTTAATTTTTAAATTCATAATTACTATAGATATAAATCATTTATATTGGTTATATAAATCATATTATTAACCAAAAATATCCACTAGGAGTGTCAAACCAGGTGTGAAGTTTGACTTATTTTTCATTCACTAGGTGAAGATCAAGTTAATACCCAACCAGAATTTTTAGGGTTATTACCCCTAGGTGAATTTATGTTAGATCCTACATCCACTTGTTTGTATCCATATAGGGATATCATTGTCAGAAAAACACACACCATGTATTTTCACAAAATTTAAGAGTTTATACTATATTTAGGCTTTTACCCAGGGTTTTTACGATTTTTTATAGTCCCAATTTCCACAAATAAATAAAATTTTCATTAATACCAATTATAGAAACTCACATTTTTTAATACATAATTTTATAAAAATAATTCCTAAAAAAGATATTAAATTAATAAGCTCTAAGGATCTTTTGAGTTTTAGTGTCTTAGAAAATAGGTATATAATACATGAAGAACATAAACACCCAAACTTTATTTAATCCACTTGAAACACATCTTTAAAAATCCATCCTAGGTCACCTCAGTTCATATGATTTATTGGGGATATACATCAATTGGAAAGGGTGAACATAATGAAAAATAAGGGACAAACAATGGAAATATAAAGTACACAAGCATTAATAATATATGATGCATAAAAGTATACCATGATCATAAATACACGATGCATAACATAAAACCCTGATGATACATACATGAATCATCACATGGAAAGGTGGTTATAATATTAAAATGATACATTCTTAAAAATATCACCAAGATTCATCACTAAGTTTTCATAAAACACATTACCAAGATTGATCATAAATGTTTCATAAAAAAATACCAAGGCATGATAACAATGTATCATAAAAAATTCATATCTAGATATTAATTCTTTACCAATTACATTAGGGAACACACATCATATGTCTTACTTTATTTGTTCCACATAGATCATACTTTTTAAGAATATTTTTCATCATTTTAACCCCTGAGTTGGGAATATGGGTTTCATAAATGTAAGTCCCTAATCAATGAATTATAATTATATATATATATATATAAACTTTAATACCCTTGAATTAAAGTAGGGCTTGGTATTCCCAATATAAAATTATGACATGGAATATCAAAGAATGAATTCGACAACATAACAGATATACACAATAGTTTACAGAATGAGAATAATTAGGAGGAAATATAATATCTAATTAACACGGAATCATTCAAACAGTAAAAGAATGATTATAAACATATCTAAACATAATAAATTGAAAATAAAATGGCATATTTCAAAGGAAGTACATGAAAAAAGGGGAGAGGAATGGAATCCCTTACTTGAAAAGTGGATTCCTAGTGCTTGAGAGGAGATCCTTTAAACCTTATAAACTAATTGAAAAGGATTTAGAGAGAGAAAATGGGGGGAAATTCATGCTCAATGGCTTAATAGTGGAGAGGAATGAGAGAATGTGTCGGTATTTATAGAAAAATAGGGGGAATTATTTATTAATTTCTAGACACTATCTTTTGACTATAATTTATAAAAAATGAAAAATCATTGGCCTTAGTTTGGTTTTATCCCATGCCATTTTCCAAGGATATTTTTTTAGTATTTTAATAGTTTATGAATTGAAATCCATGAAATATATAATATTTTGTATGTATAAAAGTATCTTCTTCATTAAGAATTATTTTAAAAAACATAAAACATACATTATGTTTTGGAGGATTCATTATAGGTTTGGAAAATTAATCTTATTACTTTTAAATATATTATTTTAATGGTAATTTTTTATTGATAAATAATTTATAGAGTTTATTATGTTTCTTCTAAGTAATTATGATTTCATAATACTTACTATATATTTATATTTTATTTTACTTTTTAAACAAAAATTCGACTATGTGAGAAAATTTTGAAAAATTAACATCTGTCTAATTTCAATGCGTTGATTTTAAAAAATGAATTCATCTTATTAAAATAATTTTATAAAGATAATAAATTTAATGTTATAAATCAAATAACTATTTATTAAAAAATACCAATTATATTATAAAATTGAATTCCTAACCCTTATAAAAATTTCATATGATTGCATAAAATTATTTTATTATTTATATAAGAATAAATATTATGGTTTAAAAAATTTCTATGAAAAAAAATATTATTATAAATTTATTGATTTATCATAAAAATGTTTTTTGATAAAAATTAGATATAAAATTTTCCATAAATACAATTATGGTTTCTTTGTATCAAAATAAATTTTTTATCATATTTATCCTCTAAACATGTGAATTTTATATTTTATTTCATGGTAGTATATTGAATAAAAATAAATTATTTTTGTAACCACTATTTCATTTATTAAATTTTTTACCTTAATACTACTTAAGGTTTAGATACATAACCCCTTATCACATTATCATAATCCCTAAGAGTAAGGTGTGTGATGGTGGTAGTTTCAAGCGGTGATTCAATGAACATTGAATGAGAGATGATCTCTATAAGATTGATCATTTCCTATAAATGTTTTCACTTATGTATTAGTTGTTGAATATTGGCATGAGATTGGCTAAATTCAAACTCTAGTGATTCCAAATCCCACTCTATCTCTAATAGATTCACTTCCTAAGGGATTTTCCAACTGGTTGAGGCCATGGTATCTCTCTTCTACATAGAAAATGGCACAAACAAAGTCGGGTCATTATCTGAACCAGCACCCGACCCAATCTAGGTAAATTCCTAAAGAGTGTTCCCAATCCCCATGGGCTGGCACCAAGTTTCCGAGTATCAAAACTAAAACATGTTAATATTTTACTCGATTAAAATACATGTAAACAACCAAAAATATAAATAAACCAAACCATTAAATACCCATCCAAATAGGGTATAACCAATTTCTAGATTTAAATTTTACAACTTTGAATAAAAAGACAAAAAATGACTCTAATAAAAAGGGAGTTAAAACTCCATCCCAAAACTCCATACAATAAGAGGAGAAATATACTCAATCCACCACCACTAAAACCCACAAGAGAAGACCACTAGTAACCCAAAACACCACCATCAAACACCTTGACTTTACTTGAGTAAAAAAGAACAAGTCTACGCACACCTAATGGTGTGTGTAGTGTGTGATCCAGAGACTCATAGGATTCCAACCAAATAAGAAGATTCCATGCTATAACAATTAAATAAAACACAACAATCTCATTTATGTAAATGTTTTCAAAACATTTATGAGGAAAATATTTTTATAGGAAAACATTTTTATAAGGAAACACATTCAAGAAAATAACATTTCACAAAAAATTTATTTAAAAGAAATTTATAATTACACACACATGAGGTCCACCATATTCCATTGGTTGGAACCACATCATATAAGGTAGAGTACTATGGTTAAATCCCTATGGTTAATCTAGCTCAAGTGGGACACTAGAACCTCATACCTCAGTGTAGGGTGGTATAGAAAATACAATAACAGCTTTCTCATGCATGGGCCACTAGGAGGGGACACCCCAATAGCCTATTAGTCTCTCATCGTCATCATAGTTTAGTTAGTGTTGTAAGAGTCAGTACTTCTAGACTAAATTAGGACAAACCACTTCCAAATCATCCAACATACATGAACTAGTCAGACCACCTAGATATCCAGGATTCCCTTGTGTTCATGTTCATGTTCACAGGTCACACATACCACAAATTTCATAAATAAATGCTAAGAATTTCAAGGAAAACGCCATTTTCCATAAATAAAAACATTTTACCTTTTACTCACACCAATAAACAATTTTAAACATATATTTTCCATCACTTTCTCATTTCATAAATTCCCCTTGCATAAAACATAAGAAGAGCATACAGTTAATAATCCAATTCCATGGGACGAGCCCCTTTGTAAATACACATATAAACCAGGGTAATTTTAAAACATAAATTTCATAATTTAAAAAATTTACCACTCATATTTTAAAGGGGAAAAAAATCCCAACATGAAAATGTGTTACATTTTCCTATAAAAACCTATATCCAAACTCATTCTCACCTTAAGTTCCTTTGAAAATAGGTTTTTCACCATTCAAACTATACATAAAACATTTCCAAAAAACACTACACTAAAGTACAAAATAAAACCTAGCCATTTTCCATTATAAAATCCATTCCCATCACATAATAATGCCAAAACACATAGAAATACCTTTCGTACCATATAATTAATCTATATAACATGTTTATATATTTGACAAAGAACATTAAATTCATCTAAGAATGTTAGGACATCGAACTACCTACCTTGAACCATGAAAATTTTGGAAAAAGACGTGAAACCCCATGCGAACCATCACAAGACCCTAACAAGGAAATATACGACCAAAAAAATAAATATCAAACACTATTTATCAAGTGTAACCCCTAAAAATACCACCCTACCCACTGGAAAACTGAAACCCCAAGAAGGAGGAGGAGAAACCCTATAAATGAGGTGGAAACAAAGGAGAAACCACTTACATTGGGATTTTCTTGGAATTTCCAAGCTAAATACTCCAAAGAAGGGGAGATACAAGGGATCCATGGGGGGAGGTGCCTAGGGAGGAGGAGGCTGAATGGGTCGAGAAAAGGGGGAAAATGGGGTTAAATTTGGGGAGAGAGAAAAAGGGGGAAATTATTTTAATGACTTGGACATGCCGCATGGTTTTTCTGCAAAATTTTCTAAACCGTGCGGTGACCATGTGCACGTATATTCTAAGGAGGGTACCTACAATATGGTCAATCCACATGGTCTAACTTACCATTCGAAATCTATGAACGCACTTATGGCTGAGACACCCACCTACTGCAGGGTTCCTAAGCCGAGGCACACAGTTGTGCACTGTCCATGTGGTAGGTGATGCCTCAACATGCAACCTACTACACAATTACCTAGAAAGAGTGCATGGTGTGTCCTAATGATGCACCAACCATGTGACACACACCATCCAAAAAAAACTCACATTTATCTTGAAAATTGAAGGGGAGACTCATGGAAAATCACTAGAGTAAGAATAAAAAAGGGAATACCTCAAAAATTCAAACCTGTCAGACCTAGTTCCTTAGAAAATAATTGAGAACCAGACCCGAAATAGAAGAATGGGTAAATTCAAAAAACCTGGGTGTGACAATTTTCCCATCCATAATGCTTTTTTCTCCTAGAAATCCACAGCTTGGCTTGACCTGAAAACAAACTGGTACTCCTTCACAACTCAAGGACATTCCAAATGAACGTCAAATGAGAGGAAAGAAGAAACACTATAGGTAGGAAAATATATTTACAAGTTAATCTTGGGAGACCAGAATGGACTCCCCACTATTCCACATTACCCTAAAATCTAAAACACCTATAGCTGATCGATCGAAGGAAAAGAAATCTCACAATACACAATCCAACCTTTTGAATCAAATCACCCTAGAAATTACCAAATGAAACTCATGCCACTTACCTTAGTTTTGAAAATGAACCCAAAAAACATTTCAATGAATACTTTGATAAACTTAATTCCAAAATACCATTGGATGCACTCCAATCCCAATGTTTACTCAAGAGAGGATCTTGGGGGTTAGATAACTCCAAATGAGACTACCTACTGCCAAGCCAACACCAGAAATGAAACTGAATTTTCAACACAGGGAGGCCCGGATGGACTCCCCAACATAAGAAACACGTTAACATCGATTCACTCTCAAGGAATTTAAGAAAGATCCATAGTTGGTATCCCACTATAAGAAACAACCAACTTAACCAATTAGCATAGACCATCATGGGAGTCCTAACATGGTCTAACTTCAGAACTTCCTACACCAACCAACATATAATGATACAAGAAATCGAATAAAGACCACCCCCCACAAGGGGTCTGATGAAATAAAATCTAAACCAAATGGAGAACACAACACAATTAACTACTCTTATAGGATGCTATCATACTTAGATATTCCCAAACCAAAAAATAGATATATTCACTAGACTGTCCATACAAGGGACAACAAAAGGAGACTCACAATAGGTGTGTCACAACCACTGAGGATTTAAGAAAACAAGATGACCACACTCCCTTATAAACAAGGAGGAACTCTTCCACCCGAGTGGTCACAACATGGAAACAAGGTCCCCATGCCTCTTCCCACTAAATGGGACTACTCAAAACAAAATAGCTATGCAAGATACTTAAACTTCTCCGTTTCTACACTAAATACATAAGTTAGACCAAGATCCCTTACACCCATGTGGGTTCCTGACTACGTTCTAGCTTCACTCTGGGACCTATATCTAGAGATCTAATGTTTGAAGCATCTCCTACCTCGCAGTCAAACATTGGAAACCCTCAAACAAAACACCTCATTCTGGTGCCAGGAACAACCACACCATAATCCAGATTACACCACAAAACACAAAAAACCCCGGAATTCCACTTTGCCTCAACATGGAACTTCACCGTGATAAGGGCTGAGAGGATGCACACATGTCATCCCTTTCACCTCGAACAAGAAACTTTGGAAGGAATAACACACAAAAGACACTTCTATCTGAAATATATAAATTTGGGATTCCCCAAAAGGAAGACATTATTCTGTTAAAACAAAAGTCCCCAAAAGATTCTCCATCATCCACCCTTACATTTAAATGAGAACACAACACTAAAAAGAATTACTGAACTTGGATATTTCAACCTAATGGGACTTTAATGAAAAAGGATTTTAATCCCAGTCCCGAGTAGCAAATGATTTCTAAAAGTGGCCACAACAACCTCTCCTGACTAGAATTTCCACACTAGTGACCTAGAATGACCCTTTTCATAGAAGGAACTGATGAAATATCTAAATACCTTTTAAGACAGCGGCCAACAACAACAACTCTAGACCGCTTTCCACTTTCCTCACTGGAATTTCCTTCACCACTTCCAGATAGGTCCTTCCTGCTTACAGACATTAAACTTAACCTTTGACTACTTTTCAAACTCAATGAAACCAAAGCCTCTTTCAACTCCTCCCACATCCTCTCTCCCACTGAAAGAGTATCCACTTAACCTAAATAGAGGTCAATTAAATTTCCAAATATCATGAATAAATTCGTTACATTGATCAAATAGAGGGTCTACCGATGAGAAATCACCCATACCCGCAGTTTGAACGTGCATTAATTCATTATGGGGGTGTACACTATCCAAAAAGAATAACCAAATACCCAATAATACTATTCCATTGCCCAAAATATACCATAAAAAACACCAGACACACAAAGGGTACCTACGCAAAGGCTTTCGGTTTTTTTCAAAGGAACCCACTAACCATTATTTTAAAGCTGACCCATCGAAAATAACATAACTTGTAACTCCAATTAACCCAAAAAGGGATTTAAAGCTTGAAACACCTAAAAAATACACTCCCAGATCACTGAAAGACACACCACACAACCGCTGGTCATCAAAGCACCACATCATTCCTTTAAAAATAATTTTTATGATAATAAAGAAATCTTAGTGTGTTGCAAACCCACCAATGGAATCCCATGGAGACTCACACATGCATTTTCACGTGCCAAACTGGGAACTCATCCACTTTAAACACAAATCCCATGCATGTGGTCCCTCATGAGAATAAGAGAGATCAAAACAAAAAAAATTCACCATCCAAAATAAACATTCATCTCACATTTCCATCTCAAATCTCACAAATACACTTTTCAAAAAATGTTAGTCACAAAACTGAAACCCATTTTGAATCTCACAATTTTTTTAGAAAAACACCATCAATTCAAATAAAACCCTTTCTCAAAATCTACACATAAATTTCTGAAACATTTCACCCCATTTGAAAACATTTTAAATTTCACATGAAACCCCACTTACCCAATAACAAATTAATTAAAAACTCATATCTTCTCATTTAAAACAAGTTCCCAAAAGCCTTTTTAAAATAAATTTCCATTTCTCAAACAAATAATTTTCAACAAACCACAAGTTTTGATTATAAAAAATATAATCTTTATAAACACATACCCAATTACTCAAAACAATTTTATAAAAATTCACCATTTCAAAGTTTATTCAAAATAATTATAAAAAAACATTTTCCACCTTATATAAATCAAACCATATCCACTTTAAAATTTAGTTTCCTCAATTTTCAATCAAGGGTTTTCAAAATTATTTTTCAAAACCCAGGGAGACATAACAAAATTTTCATGGTGGAAACTAGTCCCAATGGGTGACTTGGACATATGGTTGGTGGTCGTACTCCAGTCACACCACCATCACATAGAGTGTTATAGGACGATGCCCTTGACTCCATATGGATTTCCAAGCCCTGAGAGATCACTAAGACCATTGGACAAACTCCCATTTAATTTCCCAAACAACGAACAACCCCAAGAACCAAATACCACAAACAAAACCTGACATCCCATAAAAACTCATCTTCCATCATGATGTGTGCTGGTTAGACACCTTAATCATAACCTAAACATCAAGTACCGACAATCCTAGGTCTGGTATACCTAGACTCTTCCCCAAGTAACATGACCCAAAAGAGAAAACCTGGTTCTGATACCATTTTTTAACAATCCAGGTCAAGTTTTCATCTGAACTGGCACCCAAACCAATTTGTGGCAAGGCCTGGATGGTGTTCCAGATCCCCATAGGTTGGAAACAAGTGCCTAGGTATCAAAACTAAAACATGGGAATGATTTTACCTGATTTAAATACACATAAACAACCAACAAGATAAATAAACCAAAACTTAAAATACCCAACCAAACAGGGTATAACCAAGTTCCAGATTTAATGTTTACAACATTGAACAAAAAAACAAAAAATAACTCTAACTAAAAGGGATCTATAACTCTATACCAAACCTACATGAAATAAGATGAGAAACATCCTAAAGTCACTACCACCAAAACCAACAAGAGAAGAGAAATAGAAACCCGAACCACCACCACTAAACACCTTACCTTTACGTGAGTAAAAAAAGTATACACACTCCCAATGGTGGGTGTAGGGTGTGATCCAAAGACTAGTAGATGCCACCCAAATAATAAGATTCCATACTATAACATTTAAATACAACTTAAAATGGCCATTTATGTAAATGATTTTAAAAAATTTCTAAGGAAAATATTTTTATAGGAAAATAATTTTATAGGAAAACATTTTCAAAAGGAAATATATTCAAGGAAAAACAGTTTCACAAAAACTTTCTTAAAAAGAAATTTATAAAGACACACACACAAGGTACACTGTATACCGACGGTTGGCAACACATTGTATAAGGTAGAGAACCACAATTAAATCCATAGGGTTAATCTATATTTATTGGGACACTAGAACCTCGTACCTTGGTGTAGAGTGGTATAGAAACCACGATCATAACTTTCTAGTGCAAAATCCACTAGGAGGGGACACCCCAATGTCCTAGTGGTCTCCCAAAATCATTATAGTTTAGTTAGTGTTGTAAGAATCAATCCTTGTAGATGAAATTAGGATAAACCACTTCGAAGTAATCTAGTATACTAGAACTAGTCATCCCAACTAAATCCCTGGTATTCCCTTATGCTAAAGTTCATGTTCACATGTCACACATATCACCCCTTCCACAAATCAATGCCAAGAAATTCAAGGAAGTCACCATTTTACATTAAAAAAACCTTTTCCCTTTTACTTGCACCAATAAATGATTTCAAATATATCTTCTACTAATTAATTTTTTTATAAATTTCCTTTTTATTAAAACACAAGAAGGACATATAATTAATCAATGAATTCCACATTCCATGCCACTTTGTAAATCCACACATAAACCATCTTCATTTTCAAATGTACCTTCAATCATTTAAAAAATTTAATACTCATATTTAAAATTGTACAACCATTTCAACATGCCAACGTATTATATTTTCCTTTGAAAACCTTCTTCTGAACTCATTCTCTCCTTAAGTTACTTTGAAAACATGTTTTCACCTTTGAAACAACCCATAAACTATTTCCACAAAACACCACACTAAAGTAAAATACAAAACCTAGCCATTTTTCTTTATAAAATCCATTCCCATTACACAATAATTCCAAACCACTTAAAAATACCTTTCTCACCACACAATTAAGGGATAAATAATTTTTTTAAATTCAAAAAACCATATTAAATTCATCTAAAATGGTAGGGAATGGAACCACCTACCTTGAAACAAGAATCCTCCAAAAAATGATTCAAAACCCCTTCTATACCACCATGAGAACTGAACAAGGAAATATGCGATGAAGAACATCAAAATAAAACCCTATTTAACGAGGGAAACCCCAAAAAAAACCACCCTACCTACTAGAAAAACAAAAAACACAAAAGGAGGAGTGAAAACCCTATAAAGGAGGAGGAAATGGGGGAGAGACCAGTTAAATTGAAGTTTTATTGGTGTCTCTAAGAAAAATACACCAATTAAGGAGAGATCTGAGGGAGACATGGGAGGGGGTGGAGGTGACTAGGGTAGAGGAGGCCAAATGAGTTGTGAAAAAAGAAAAAATGGGGTTAAAATCTAGGAGGGAGAAAAAGGGGGGAAATGATTTTAATGACATGGATAAGCCGCATGGTTAGTCCATATAGTTTGTTAAACCATGCGGTGACCATGCGCCCATCTATGACAAGGAGGGTACCTACCACATATTAAATCCACATGGTATAACTTACTATGTAGAAGTCATGAAACCTCTTCTGAATGAGACCCCAACCTACCGCACGGTTCCTAGACTGAGGCACATGGACATGCGGTAGTTGGTGCCTCAACCTGCAACCTACCGAACAGTTACCAA
This sequence comes from Viscum album, assembly GCA_963277665.1. Lineage (NCBI taxonomy): Eukaryota > Viridiplantae > Streptophyta > Magnoliopsida > Santalales > Viscaceae > Viscum > Viscum album. The sequence goes on from OY728151.1 coordinate 1,283,206,973, forward strand.
GGTAGGGTGCATGTGTTTCTACTAACTATGTGCTAATCGTTCACCACACACTATCCACCCAAAACTCACATTTACCTTGAAAATTGAAGCGGGTACTAATAGAAAAGAACTAGACTAAGAATAAAGAAAGGGAATACCTTAAAAATTCAAACTCGTCACACCTAGTTCTTGAGATAATAATCAACAACCAGACCCCAACTAGAAGAAAGGGTAAATTAAAAAAACCTGAGTGTGATAGAATAGATATCCTTATTACCCTTATTATAAAATAATTCCAACAATCACTTTATAATGACTATATTTGTAATAGTCACAAAGCCCAATGGTCATAATTCTCAATGGTCATATTTATTCTCTAAATTTAATGTTAATAATAATTCATTATTGTTATTTATCATTTGGTTTATGTTTTTTATCATATGATACTACCAAATATTCCATATATACCTTCTGAATGAATGTTTTATTTTCAAATTTTTTTGGGTTGTTACACACCTTATTTGGGGTAGATATGGAGTCCATATATTTTTATGGATATATATATATATCATTGTGTTTTGGTGTGATTATATATATAAATAGTTATCTGGGGAAATTTTTTCTTCCCTTGATAAGCATGTGCACCACAATGTTTATATGAATAATCTGAAATCCATCCCAAATAAGAATGCAAACCCTAGCTTATTTTGGGTGGATTTAAAATCCATCCCACATAGGGTGGGGTTACCATGATTATCTATCTCAAATTTTTAATTTTTCCTAGATAAGTTAGGGTTCACATGCTTATCTAGGATGGATAATGTGGTGGAGGCGCCTACCCATTCTAGATCCCCCATAAGCGGGGATCTAGCCACAGTGGCCATATATTCTTCCTTCAATGCACATGATACCCATAAAGAGGTCTGTCTAGCTACTGGTAGCATGTTTTTCCTCTTATATCCTAAGAAGGATTGTTTTATTACCATGTGTAATCATCTTAATAATAGTTCTAATACGAAATCTTATATAGAAGAAGCAGAGATAGACATGTGACTTTAAAAAAAGTCCCAAACTTGAAATGTATCCTTGAAAAATTCTGTAAAAGAGAAGAGAAAAGGGATTCTGAGAAGCCAGACTCTGGATGAGCCATTTATTGATCAAAATAACCATGGAAAGGCCAAAAAAGAACCTGTGGTAGTCTACAAAGACAAGGATGAAGTGACTGCCAGAAAGAGGGATGATTTCAAAGAGGTCACAATCGATTATAATGAATCAGACACTGAGAATGTTTTCTAAAATACATGAGAATAGATGAATGGAATCAGAATAGTGGATGATAAAAAACCATGGATTATTCCCAAATAGAAGAGAGTTCAACACCCTCAAGGATGGGGGGGGGGGTAGTAGAAGTTGAGAAACTTGATGTTGGGAATTATTTTGTGCCACTATTCTGTGACACCTTTGTTTTTCTTATTTTGGGAATGTTTTTCATTTAACTCTCCATCCTTGTACTTTTTGATTGTTTTATTTTCAATAATTTTATGGGACCATGGTCTAAAATCCATGATCCACACTGTTTTAATTATATAATTATAATATATATATATATACAACTCAAATAATACAAATTTAATAGATAATTTCATATATAGGCACACACACTTGTTAAATATATAAATATAAATATATATTTCTATAAATATATTGAAATAAAATATATTTATAGATTTATTAATATATATATGTGTAATTTATTTCCCACACAACCACATTTATAAAAATTATAATTACAATGTAATTAAAAAGTTATAATTATAATTATTTTACATATATATTAATATGAAACTTTTAAAATAAATAAATAAATGAATAAATATATATATATATATATATATAAAACTATAAATAAATATATTTATACATATATGTTTATGAAATATATATTTAGTAGATAGTAAAACAAATATGTGTAATTATGTGTGTTTTTATTTTTATTTAATTATATATATACATATTTATATTTTAAATTAAATATCCATATAATCACACATGTTTAATATAAGTATATAAATATATATTTTTACAATTAATTTCAAATAAAAACATATGTGGATGTGTGTGTGTGTGTGATTATATAAATATATATATATATAAATAGTTATTCAGGATGAATCTATCCATCCTAGATAATCATGGGCACCCCGCCTTACTTGGGACGAATTTGAAATCCATCCTAGATGAGTATGGGTGTACATGCTTATCTAGGACAAATACGTCCATCCCCAAAAACTTTTTTATATATAATGACACACACACAAAATAATATAAATATAAATATATAATTATAAATTATATATAACTAAAATATAATATATATAATAAATAATTAAATAAAAAACCGTATATACAATTATACATGTATAAATAATAAAAAAATAAAAAAATAAAAAAATAATATTTATCAAATTATTGTAGGTAAGTAACTGTAAAATTATTTATATATAACTAAAAGAATATTAATATAATAAGTAATTAAATAAATAATTCTGTATGTGTGTGTATTTATATATTAAAACACACACACACATGCAAACACATTTTTAAAAATTTACTAAAAAAATATTTGCAATATATATTAAAACACACACACACACATGCAAACACAGTTTTCAAAATTTACAATAAAAATATTTTCATGTGCATGTTTATATATTCACTTATAATATAGTTATAAAAATTTATTTATTACTCCTTAATTATATATTTATATATTAATAAAACAATTAAATATTTGTATGAATATAAATGGAATTAAATAATTAACATATAACAATTTTTTTAAAAATATACATATATGATATTTATATATTTATATAATAATATTTCTATACATATGTGTGAAAATATATAATTTATATAAATATTTAATAGTATATATATTTATAAATATATACATTTGAAAATAAATATATATTATTATAAATTTAAAAAATATGCATATATATATATATATTATCTATTTCCATTACACTCACACACATATATTTTATAAAAATATAATTATAATGTAATTAATAAAAATATAATTATAATTAGTAAACATATTTATAAATATATATTTACCAAATTAAATATATAAATATATATTTCTATGTTTGTAAAATAGTTTTTTAGAAAATATTGACTATAAATATATATTTAATTATAAATAAATGTATATTTTACTAAATATGAAAATAAATAAATAAATAAATAATATATTTTAACATAAACCCCACCCCCTATAAATTCCATGAACATCCTGATATATCTCTCCACTATGAGTTTGGAGCCAGACCCTATGTCTTGTTTTGTAGTCCTCTAGTTGACTAGGTAAAACTGCCACTTGCCACACACCCCTAAACAACACGACAAGTTAAATATTTATAAAATATAATTATGAACCATATCGATAACCAACACATGTTTCACATTATTTCCACTGGATTGACCAGTGGGGGTGAACTCAAATAGAGTCAAAATTGAGACCTCCCTAAGACCTCCTAGATATGTTTACCACTTGACTATACCCCTGAGGGAAGAAAATTTGTATAAAACATTGCACATTAACAATGGTGGCCCTAAAAGCTAAGATTATTACATGTTCCCCAGCTAGTCAGGAACTTGAGAAATCTGAGCTTAGAATGAATGAATCATGGTCTAGTTCCCCCTGAGCTGCAGAGTGGTACAAAATTCAAATCCACCCCAAATAAAAAATCACATTGATTATATAAATAAGCATATTTAAATGAGTAATATTATTTTAATGATATTATTATCCATATTAAATGATAAAATAATAATTCCCTTTTTTCCATAATGATCGTTGAAACTGGAAATGTTACACATGTGTATGTACAACCTATTGTCTTTATGATTGCAACATAGTTAATTATTCATAACCATATTTAATTTATTTAATTAGAAACATAATTGATATATCAAAATTATAATTATTTCATTATTATTATTTTAGAGATAATGTAACAACTATCTCTTTGACTATAGTCAACATATCAAAGTCATTTTAGACTTATGAACTGAATGTTGTCAAAACGTTCGATGTGAACTTAAATATTTATGTAACAAGTATAACATGGTAATAAGTGATATAAAGGAAATAATAAACTTGAAAAGGGTTATAAATAAAATAAATAATTAACATATGTTTTTTATTCATGAAGATAAACAATGTACATGATATTCCATAATTGTGGTAAGAGAATTTCTAACTCAATTTTCATTCACCGTGTTAAACTTATACTTTATTGAATATGTTAAGCTAAGATTATGGTTGAAATGATTTTTTATTATTATATGTCATAATTTACACTTTTTATGTGTATTTTCAAATGATACACATAATAAATTCATTTTATTAACACCCACTTCATTGAAGTGATATTTTGAAGAGAATTTATTTTAAAAACCTTCTTTTAAAGTTCCTCTTTAATATATTTTTAAAAAAGTATAAAGGAATGTTTTTTCACTTATAAATAATTATAAAAAATTTTCCACTATCATGAAACTTTAATTATTTAATTTATAATTTTTAAGTTTTCTTAGTTATTTTCAAAGAAAATGTTTTCATTATTGTGTGCACAGTTTTTATATTTTAAAAGTTAATTTTACAAAAAATGGTATTTAGATATATGAAAGTGTTTTACAAGCGGTTTTAAAATAGTTTTTAGGTTTTTTATTAATGATTAAGTGCTTATACATTATTTAGTTTGGGTGTCACTCAATAGCACCAAGATATCCCATTATATCTTATATAATGGGTGCACGCAGATAGCGCTCCATTGCATTGGGTAATGATTTGGTTCTCCGAATAATTATATTGGTAGATGGCCATATAGTTATTAAAACTTGTAAGGTTTCTAAGATGATGATGTCCCAAGGAAACTACATGACTTTTATATTCTTGATAATGAGTTTTCATGAAAATGATTTGATATTAAAATAGTAAGATAATGTTCTTTTTGAAAAGAGAATTCCTTTTGTGGGGAATAAAGGTATGTATTTAAGAAAATATTTTTATGGGTTTTCACTTGACTAATAGTTTGCTTTATTTAATTTCCCTTACCAATCATTTGGTGCTCATAACATATTTAAAAAAATCACAAAGTTTAATGGAGGTTATGGAGAAGGATGAGGTCAAGAATATAATTCATGAAGATTTACCATTAAATGAAATCATGTTTTATTTGAATGATTTATTATGGAAAAATGGAAACTAATTATAAGGGTACACTTGTAATGTATGGGTTTACTTTGTAATATTTTTTCTTAATTATCTAAAACTATAAACCTAAAAGACCCTCAAAATTTTAATAAATTGAATTATACTCTAAATTCACTTGAATATTTAATGCTTAAGACTGGGTAATTATAATATAAATATGAAATCATAATCTTAAAATGTATTCTCCAATGAAACATTAATTTCTACCTATTATACATTCATTTAAATTATGTAAAACATGCTTTATAATATAGATATATTGAATATACCTAGTTTACATTAAGTTGTGTTCTCCCATTATGATTAACATAATCCATTAAATTAACTAGGAAACTAATTATTCATAGAGGTTGGTAATGATCATATGATCAAAAAAATAATATAACCAGGAGTGTCTAGCTAGGTGTGTAGTTAGGAATTTTTTTCATGCATCTGGATACAGTTGAGTTAATACCAAAAAATCCCTTTCTATGGTGTTTACCCCTAGTTAAAACTATTACATAGGCTACATATACTTGTCAGTATCTATATATGGTTTTATTTTCTTGGAAAGTCACACAATCTCTACTTTAAAAATATTTCATGTATTTATCCTATACATATACTTATCCCCTATGATTTTTACTTAATTTATCTTATCATTATCCCTAAAATGTTTCCTAAACTAACCTAAAGTGTTATCTATACCTATGAATTTATAATCAATATTAACTTATCAAACTTTGATGAAATTTATAACTCCCAATTTATCCTCAACAGATATTATCCTAAACTCAAAATTTATCAAAAACCTTATCTAATTCCAACTATGATATACCTAACTAAATATTCTAGTAATTATAGATATTAAATAAAATATTTCATTACAATACATTCCCTAGAGAATTTAGGTTTATAGTTTTAGATAATTAATACAAAAAATTAAGTAATAAAACTAATTCCATTTTAACAAATGGTCATTGTTTCTACTATGACTGAAACTCCTTAATCTATAATGAGTACTAAAAATCTATAAAAAATTCTCCACTTAAGAATTTATTCATGATATGGTATACTTTTCTTATCCTAATAATTAATAGAAATGAAAATATAAGAAAGGGGAAATCTTAGATGCATAGTACGGCTAAACATAAGAGATAACAAAAAAAATCATAAGGGAGCATAAGATGATTGAATGGGTATAATCCTGATATATAAGAAAATCATACCCAATAAAGATTAGGTCTTAAATTATTAAATAAATATTGAAAGAAAATAAGACATGGATCAAAATAGAGAATCAATTACTATGATTATAGAGAGAATAAAATATCCTTGAGAATAAGAATAAAATTACGAAACATATTTCAAATATAGAACATACATTAGCATGGGGAACATAACTTTCATGAGATACACCATCGGTTAACATGATTATGAGAAACAAAAAAATACTCATGAATTCCTATATCATGAGATATAATATCTTAACCAATACATTGAATGGTGATATAAGACCGCACCCATACTCATCCATACATATGAGTTCCATAGGAATTTTTTTCATTATATCATAAGGAATCCAATATTATAAAATGAGTTTCATTGAGCACATAATAAATAAACCATGGAATAAAAAAGGGATTCATATATTTTTCAAATATATTCACATAATGAAATCATTTATAACTCCATCAATAATCATGACATGATAACCCCATGGGAAATAAATGGGTATCCAATGACATTGAGTAACTTTCTAGGTAAATACCATTAATTCAAGATAATAAAGAATATTGTATTTACACTATATATATAAAGTATATATAGTTAAGATAACAATTTACCTCAATCAATCGATGTATGGAATCTATGTGAATTCCCATCCATCAAAAGAATAAAGAATATAGTATTCACAGGGGAAATCTATTTGAAGTAAAATTAAGGCCATACACTAAAATTGATTAGGTAATACAAAGGAGATGATGGATCATTTCTCCATAAGAGATAGAAATTTCATAAGCCATCTAGATAAAGATGATAAATGGTTACATTTTAAAAAAATCTACAATAAAAAATTATATATGTCAAAGGAAAATAGCTTAAATGAAATATAATTTCAAGGATTTTTGGGAAAAAATAACATTTTAAATAAAAAATATCCCTGATATTTTGAAATCATTTTAGAAGATATATTTTTTAAATCTAGGAGAAAAATAATATTTATTTTAGGAAACATGAAAATTTAAAGATCCAGTTTTGAATATAATGATAAGGGTGGTAGAAATATGTTCTACCATGAAAAAAGTTAAAAGTGATCATTTTCAACATATTTATAACATGAGAATGTTTGGGTAACATTCATAATTTATTTCAAAATAGGCGAAGTGAAAACTTTATAAAAAATTTACTATTGAAAAAGAAACTTTAATAAATGATTCCTTTAAAAAATAATAAATATTATAAAAAGAAATGTTGGGTGGAAATATCTTGAAATACTATTGTTTGAAAACCCACCTCATAAAAAGGGTAATAAAATTTACTTTTTATTAGAGGTTAATATAATTATTAAAATTATATAAAATAATCCACATTATCTTTCCCTAGAATATTTTAGAACTTTGGTGGTAAGGAAAATATATACTTGAAATAAATATACAATAAACAGATGGACTTCTGTTCTCGATAACATTATACCTTTAAGTGAGAAAACAATTAATTAGGAAGATTTGAATCAAAAGAGGAATTATCACGAGAAAGACAAAAGATAACATATAAAATTTTAAATCAATTAATAAATTGAATATCAAAGGGTAAAGTTGAAAATAAACCATATAACTCAAAGAAATAGATTTGAGTTACTAAAGTCCCTTAAAAACAACATAGTTCATGAAGTAAAAAAATTTGAAAAAGGGTTTTATATGGTAAAAATGTAAATCCTCATAATTTAATATAAAATACGAAATAATAAAATCATAGGTAAATTTTTTCCCAATTACATGAAATATTTTGAAAAACTAACAATTATAACTCATTGAATGTGAATTTAGTTAATAAAAACCCTTAAAACTTTAGAAGCATTTAAATAAAAAAACTCTTGAAAGAATGAGATATTTAAATTAAACATAAATTACTATTAATAAAGGATATTTTATGATATAAAATATCAATTAGTTATTATACACACTACTAAAAATAAATTACTTGCATAATAAAAAATATGTCTCAAAGAGAGGAATTTGAGATGAAAAACCTTTACCATGTATCCCTTCTTATTAAGATGTGCTAAAAACTCTTATATAATGAACATAAATATCTTAAATAATTATATTAGATACATAATATATACATAATAAAATTTTTATAATTATTTTATAATCAAGTATCACAAATATATTAACTATTGTAGTTTGTTTTCTTTATCTGGTGTTAGATATTTTAGCTGTTTGTTTTGTACAAACTTCCAAAAGACGATATTCAAAAATGTGTGGATCACTACTGACGATTGAAATCATTTCTGTAAAGACCTGTAAATTTCAAGAATTTTTTTCCTTAAATTATTTGTAATTTTACGAGTATGCAGTTTCTGACAGCACCTGATTCTGAGGCCCGGTGTGCCCGGAATAATTTTCTGAAGTTTTGTTAAGCTTAAATTAAAGCGCGTAAGCAGTTTTCCTGAAAAAGTGGAATAACTATTAAACGTTTACTCGGATAAGAATTCTGAGGGCACCGTTGTGCTTAGGATGGCGGGTTTACCCTAGGCGTGACTTAAGTTTAGTCAGGAAACGCCACCTGTGAGAAAACCCGAAAATGGCATAACCGTAAATAAAATAACTAAATAAAGTTATTTTATTTTTCAAATGCTTATAACTCACAAACGGTAACTCAGATGAAAATTACGAGACCACAGATGAACTTGTGAGGGTATACTTCCTTTAATCAGATACTAACATTGGCCGGCGCGAGCCACCTGAGAAAGTTAGTGTTTGGCCATAAATAAAATAATTAAGTGACAATTATTTTATTGTAAAATTCATAACTTCTAAACAGTAACTCGAATTGAAAATCTGAGAGTACTGTTAAGTTCTTTGGGGAGTGTTTCTCCTAGGAAGAGCCTATCCTTGATGGCAGTTGGTCGAGGGTGACTGATAATAATTTTCCAAACATTTTTCCGGGTACGTTCAGTAAATGTACGAGCGGCATTTTATAACTTTTGAACCAGTGCTTGGAATCGAATTCTGAGGGCACCATTGAACTTGCAGTGCCGATATTTGCTTAATAATACTTTTACATCAATGGCGGATGATCGGGTATGAAAGTTAGTTTTTGGGGTTTTAGGTGGGTTAATAAAATAAAATAAATGAATAATTTATTTTATTTTGTTAAACACATGCAGTGCAGATAAAGTGGTTGGAAACCCCACTTGGGAGTTGGTGGTGGAACTGCCACACCCTAACCTCCCATTTAATGGGGAGGGAGAGGAAACCTCTCAAACCCCCCATCAATTAATTTTATTTGTCGACGTAAAATTAATTGCACTCAATTAATTTTATGGGTCGACGTAAAATTAATTGTTGTCAGTTAATTTTATGTGTCGACGTAAAATTAATTACTCTCAATTAATTTTATGAGTTGATGTAAAATTAATTGTTGTCAGTTAATTTTATTGGTCGACTTAAAAATTAATTGCTATGATTTAATTTTATGTGTCGATGTGAAATTAATTGCTGTCAATTAATTTTATGTGTCAACATAAAATTGATTCGTGTCATATGTTTTGACGCAGGCTATGTGGGGGAAACTTCTTTGGAATCCTCCACTCTTGAGTAGTGCCAACGTACCTCTTAAATTGCGCCAACACAATTTAATTCGCCCGACCCACTTTTTAAATTAAGTAACCGCATCGTTGGAATTTATGAAGGTTCTAAATAAATGAACCATCATAAATTCAATGATTGTTACATACCTCTCCCCCTCTCCTATATATAGGGAGATTGGGAGAAGGTTTTGTGATGGCTTCACCAAGCGACGAAGCGCTGGTAAAGTATTGTGACGCCCAAAACTTGGGGAAATCATATCCTCTCCAACGAAGAACGTAAAGAACGCCAATGAAAATATTCCACGCGATTCTTCTTCGACCTTCCTTCCCCATAAACCTATCCTCCGCAACATTGTCAATGAACCAACGCAGCTCGGAATTGGAGACGTGTGGCGGACGCGATGAACGATGGTCTTCATCGTCTTCCTTCCGTGACTCCGCCAACGAGTGACAAGCAAGAGGTAGGGGTTTTTTTTTATTTAAAGTATGAAACTTTCCCATGTTCTTCCTTTCTCTCAAAAGGAAGAATGGTGGTTGTTGTGCTTCATACTTGTGAGAACATATTGCTACCACCCTAAACGCGGAGGGTCCGGGCCAAACCAACATGGCCCGACCCCTTCGTTGTTCTTTTTGTAATGACTCCATGATGGAATGAGGCGACGACGACGAAGGCGGCAAACAAAGGTCGCACTACCCGTGACCTCTGTGAACTACACCACCCATGCGGCCCCCTGGCACGCACCCGGTGCACCGCGCCCCTGCCGGTGCGCTGGAGGCGCCCCCGTGGCGCCCCTACCGGCGCGCTGCCAGCGCCCCCTGCGGCGCCCTGCTGGCGCCCTGCCGGCGGCCTGGCCGGTGCACCCTGGCGCCCCTGCGGTGCTCTGTCGCGCTACCCGGTGCGCCCCCGTGTGCTGCTTGGCATTCGGCACCCTGCCTGGTGCACCCGCGCCCTACCCGATGCTCCCGCAGCCCGCCGGAGCCCAGCCGGCCCGCCCACGCCCCGCGCGGTCGGCCCGCTGGCCTTCTGGTCACCGACCTGATGAACCGGCCCGCGACGCCCCCACGGTGTCTCTGGTTGAACCCACCCGGTCTCCCGGGCCGAGTTACCAAGCCGCCTACATGGAGACTATCGGGCCGAACCGCCCTTGCGGTCCGTTGGGCCGGGCCCAGCGGACCAGGTCAAAACATAGCGGGATGACCCACCCAATGGGTCGGGTCAGACCCAACGAGTCTGATCGGGTCGACCTAGACCAGGTTTTCCCAGTTTGGGTGAGGCTGAGTTGGTATGACCGGTTCGGACCAGACCCGGGCTCATTACTGGCCCATTACCTTCTTGGGCCATATCATTGGCACCGAACATCCGTTTGACGAACCGTCAGCAGCGCCGGTACTGTTGGAGCATATCCGTCCCTTTGAGTATACCCCATTGGAGTTTAGGGTATATTTGAGATACGGCCAGGTTGGTTCGTATACGAAACCAACCGGGCCCCCGGAACAAAGAGGCTAATAACTCATGAACTGGGCGTCTGATTGACGCACCGTCTGTTGCGTTAAGACCCCTGTGACGAGGCAATACTTTATGATACTTCTTCTTGGGACTTTGTGATACTTGGAGTATCGACCAGTGGCTCGTGGAGCAGATCCTCCCGGAGGTGAGCATACGGAGTACGGTGACCCTATAACTGGATGAGACCTGATGACTATTTTTTCGATTTGATTCAGAGTGACTTGCATAGCCCAGTGGGGAGAACTACTTTGTGAGGTGGCAGACCCATGGCGGAGGAACACTACTTTGTGAGGTGTCAGACCTGCGGTACTCGACAGGAGGAGTACCTCTGTAGGCTATGAGGGGGAGCACTACTGTGTGAGGTGGCAGATCCATGGCGGAGGAGCATTACTTTATGAGGTGGCAGACCCACGGTACTCGACAGGAGGAGTACCTCAGCAGTCTAAGGTTAGTGAGTGACACCTCGGATTCGTGACAGGACTACTGCACTCAAAAGAGGGGGAGTTCTCCAGCAGCCCTATTTTTCGTCATCGTGAATAAAAATCCTCGTTTGAGCTGAGTCAATGACCTTTGTGTTTTCCTCCTGATTGAGATGGGTTACTTGATAGCTTAGGTATATGTATGTGAATATACCTAAGTAAAGGTTATCTGTTGAGATATTTTTTTGTGGTTTATCCTTGTTGGATTTAGTAGGACCTTGAGGGTCTCGGGGTCCCTACTGAGTATATTTATACACACCCCTGCACGGGCTATGCCCGCACCTTGTTGTGTTGGATGCAGACGATGGACACCACTGATCATGGTTGAGGCTTGTAGAACTGGACGGTACCCGGAGGTGGACTTCATGATGAGACGGTACCCGGAGGTGGAATTCACGACGAGATGGTACCCGGAGGTGGACTTCATGATGAGACGGTACCCGGAGGTGATAGACGGACGTGGAGAGCTGAGGTGGCCATCTGTACCTACCATTCAATAAACATACAAGCGGCGTTTTATAACTTTTGAACTGGTGTTCTGAATCGAATTTCGAGGGCACTATTGAACTCATAGTGCCAATATTCCCTTAATAAGACTTTCACCTCAATGGAGGATGATCACGTATGAAATTTATTTTTTGGGGTTTTACGTGGGTTAATAAAAAAAATAAGTTAACAATTTATTTTATTTTGTTAAACACATGTAGTGCGGATAGAGTGGTTAGAAGCTCCTCTTGGGAGTTGGTGGTGGATCCGCCACACCCTAACCTCCCATTTAATGGGGAGGGAGAGGAAACCTCTCAAACACCCCATCAATTAATTTTATATGTCGACGTAAAATTAATTTCACTCAATTAATTTTATAGGTCGACGTAAAATTAATTTTAGTAAGTTAATTTTATGTGTCGATGTAAAATTAATTGCTCTCAATTAATTTTATGAGTTGACGTAAAATTAATTCTTGTCAGTTAATTTTATGGGTCGATGAAAAAATTAATTGGTGTGATTTAATTTTATGTGTCGATGTAAAATTAATTGCTGTCAATTAATTTTATGTGTCAACCTAAAATTGATTCGTGTCATATGTTTTGACGCAGGCTATGTGGGGGAAACTTCTTGGCATCCTCTACTCTTAAGTAGTGCCAACGTACCTCATAAATTGTGCGAATGTAATTTAATTCACCCGACCCCCTTTTTAGATTAAGTAACTGCATCGTTGGAATTTAGGAAGGTTCCAAATAAATGAACCGTCATAAATTCCATGATGGTTACATACCTATCCCCCTCTCCTATATATAGGGATCTTGAGAGAAGGTTTTGGGATGACTTCACCAAGCGACGAATCGCTGGTAAAGTATTGCGATGCCCAACACTTGGGGAAATCATATCCTCTCCAACGAAAAATGTAAAGAACGCCAACGATGATCTTCCACGTGATTCTTCTTCGACCTTCCTTTCCCAGGAACCTATCCTCCGCAAAATCGTCAACGAACTGACGCATCTCAGAATTGGAGACGTGTGGCGGATGCGACGAATGATGGTCTTCATTGTCTTCCTTCCGTGACTACGGCAACGAGCGACAAGCAAGAGGTAGGGGTTTTATTTTTATTTAAAGTATGAACCTTTCCCATGTTCTTACTTTCTCTCAAAACGAAGAATGGTGGTTGTTGTGCTTCATACTTGCGAGAACCTATTGCTACCACCCTAAAGGCGGAGGATCCGGGCCAAACCAACATGGCCTGACCCCTTCGTTTTTTATTTTTGTAATGACTCAACGATGGCATGACAATGAGGTGACGACGGCGAAGGAGACGAACAAAGGTTGCACTACCCGCGACCTCCGTGAACTACGTGGCCCCCGCGGCCCCCTGGCGCACACCCGGTGCCCCGGTCCCCTGCCGGCGTGCTGCAGGCGCACCCGCGGCGACCCTGCCGGGGCGCTGCCGGCACCCCCGCGACGCCCTGCCGGTGCACCCCCGGCACCCTGCAGGCGCACCCGGCGCCCCTGGTGTGCTGAATTGCCGGCCCGGCGCCCCGCGCCCTTACCGGCGTCCTGCCCCATGCCCCTGCCGGCGGCCTGGCCGGCGCACCCCGGCGCCCCCGCAACACCCTGTCGCACTACCCGGTGCGCCCGCACGCGCTGCCCGGCGTTCAGCACCCTGCTTGGCACACCCGCGCCCTGCCTGGTGCACCCACGGCCAGCCGGAGCCCAGCCGGCCTGCCCGCACCCCACGCGGTCTGCCCGATGGCCACCCGGTCACCAGCCTGCTGAACCGGCCCGCGACGCCCCTGCGGTGTCGCTGGTCGAACCAGCCCGGTCTCCTGGGCCATGTTACCAAGACGCCTATGTGGAGACTGTCAGGACGAACCTCCCTCGCGGTCCGCTGGGCCAGGCCCAGTGGACCGGGTCAAAACTTAGCGGGCTAAATCACCCAATGGGTTGGGTCAGACCCAGCGAGTCTGACCAGGTCGACCTAGACGAGGTCGGCCCCGTTTGGGTGAGGCTGAGATGGTCTGACCAGGTCGGACCAGAACTGGGCTCATTACTGGCCCATTACCTTCTTGGGCTATATCATTGGCACCAGACGTCCGTTTGACGAACCATCAGCGGTGCTGGTACTCTTGGAGCATAGCCGTCCCTTTGAGTATACCCCATGGGAGTTCGAGGTATAGTTGAGATACGGCCAGGTTGGTTCGTATACGAAACCAACCGGGCCCCCGGAACAAAGAGGCTAATAACTCACGAACCGGGCGTCCGATTGATGTGTCGTCTATTGCATTAAGATACCTATGACCAGGCGGTCCTTTGTGATACTTCTTCGTGGGAATTTGTGATACTTTGAGTATCGACCAGTGGCTCGTGGAGCAGATCCTCCTGGAGGCGAGCATACAGAGTACGATGACCTTGTAGCTGGATGAGACGTGATGACTGATTGTTCGATTTGATTCGGAGTGACTTTCATAGCCCAGTGGGGAGCACTATATTGTGAGGTGACAGACCCATGGCGGAGGAGCACTACATTGTGAGGTGGTAGACCCGCGGTACTCAACAGGATGAGTACCACTGTAGGCCATGAGGGGGAGCACTACTGTGTGAGGTGGCAGATCCATGGCAGAGGAGCACTACTTTGTGAGGTGGAAGACCCGCGGTACTCGACAGGAGGAGTACCTCAGTAGTCTAAGGTTAGTGAGTGACACCTCAGAGTCGTGACGGGACTACTGCACTCGACAGAGGAGGAGTTATCCAACAGCCATGTTTTTTGTCATCGTGAATAAAAATCCTGGTTTGAGCTGAGTCAATGACCTTTGTGTTTTCCTCCTGATTGAGATGGGTTACTTGATAACTTAGGTATATTTATGGGCATATACCTAAGTAAAGGTTATCTTTTGAGATCTTTATTTGTGGTGTATCCTTGTTGGATTTATTGAGACCTTGAGGGTCTTGGGGTCTATACTGAGTATCGTTATACTCACCCCTGCACGGGCTATGCCCGCACCTTGTTGTGTTGGATACAGACGACGAACATCACTGATCGTGGTTGAGGCTTGTATAACTGGACGGTACCCGGAGGTGGAATTCACGAAGAGACGGTACCCAGAGGTGGAATTCATGACGAGACAGTACCCGGAGGTGGACTTCATGATGAGACGGTACCCGGAGGTGACAGATGGATGTGGAGAGCTGAGGTCTCCATCTGTACCTACCCTTCTGGTAGGAACTCTGGAGGATGATCCAGGAGCAGATTGACACCTTCCTACTATTTTTTCTTTTCCTTGTACTTTACTGTTGGGCTTGTATTTTTGGCCCCCTTTGTACTTTCAGCACACTTGTCTTATTGCTTTACTTAGTGTTTTCTTTTGCTTGTACTCTGGTTGTGTGTTTTTTTTTGCGTTTCATAAAGGAAACGCCTTCCCTTTTTATCTGGATATACGTCTTTGGTGATAGTCGCCAGCCCCTGGCCTATGGAAGGCGGGCTTGGGGTAGTCACGACACGGGCCCCGAGGACGGGTCGTGACAAATTGGTATCAGAGGACGTCGGTTCTACCGTAGAACTTATGACTCTGATATTTTCATTCTGTGAAGCAATAGTGTTAAGTGTACCAAGTGTGGTTTTCAGTTTAGGGAGTCCAGTGTTGGTGCGGTGGCCGACGTATCCATACACGAGGACCCTGACTTCTAATTTCCGACTCAGTGCACGAAAACACTGATAACGTGTGTGTTTTCAAAAGTTTTCCTTTAAATCAGCTCAAATCAGGTCAGCTCACCATGTATAGTCTTTTGACCGTGTCATATCTGTTTCTTTCAGGATGCCTCCCTGAGGACAACAAGTTGGAGCCTCGAGAGTTGTACGTCCTGACTGCCCGCCGAGCGACGAGGCCTCAGTACAGGGCCATCTTCCAGTTGAGGCACCAGTGGAGGCACCGGCGGTACTACCACCCATTGGGCCACTGATGCCACCATCCCCAGTAGCAGGCGATGCACGCTGCTTGAGCGCACTGGACGAGTTCCAGCACTAGAGTCCACCCAGGTTCCGGGGAGAGACGGACCCACAGGCGGCTGGGGATTGTCAGGAGGCTGTGGTGAGAGTCTTCAGGCTAGTAGGGACGCTAGAAGAATTTATGGTGATCCTTGCTGCCATCCTCCTTCAGGAAGCATCAGGCAGATGGTGGAACCTAATGCTCCAGATGCATGACGAGGCGACACTTCTGTGGGCAGACTTTGAGAGCTTGTTCCGTGCAGAGTTTGTACCAGCCACCCTTTGAGTGGTGCATATACAGGAGCTACTGCATCTTCAGAAGGGTAGCATGACAGTGGCGCAGTATTCAGTGAGGTTCATCGACTTCTCGTGCTACTCCAATGATATGGTACAGGACCCGTTCTTCAGGGCTCAGAACTTCGAGCAGGGGCTCAGGCGAGAGATTAGAGCTTCAGTTGTTTCTCACAGCATACCGACACAGACGATGGTGTTGGAGTGAGCCCTCTTAGTGGAGAGTTTCCATGCTGAGCAGTCTCCAGCAGTAGGATCCACTACTAGCCAGTATGCAGCAGAGTCTTCTACAACTGGCAGTAGAGAGATGACGCAGAGGTCCAAGAGGGCCAGACCTACAGGTGGTCGGCCGCATGACTCAGGGTCAGTAGTGTGAGGCACCAAGGGGAGTGACAGAGACAGACCTTCCATGCGGTGTTACACATGCGGCGGACAGGGTCACATGGCTCGTGATTTTCCGACCCACCCCTCAGATGATCAGCAGATAGATGAAGGACCTCCCAGGCAGAGGTGGGGGTTTGATCGAGGCGGAACGCAAGGAGCCGGAGACCGTGGCAGGGGAGCTGGCCGTGCAGCTGGAGGTGGATGACGCTTCGAGGTGTTTCCACCACTACCACCTGGAGGTCCACCCTGACCACAGGGAATAGGTGGACATGGAAGAGCACAACTTCAGGCAGCTGAAGCATACGACTATGGAGCTCCGGAAGCAGTGGGACAAGAGCGGGACTAGTTCCAGGGATGGAGGCCTTTGTTCTTGGTGCTTCTAGTTTCTATGTTGTTGTTGTTTTTGGTTGTTGTGTGTCTTTGTACTTGAGATGCAGTAATAAAAGACACTTGTCCTTGTGACATTTTCTTTCCTTCCCTTTTTGTGTGGTTGATACTGAGAGGTTCCAGTTAAAACTGTTGACTTGACCCTCACTTTTGAGATTCCTACTAGAGGAGAACCAGTGATCACACACTGATGCTGACAGTGTGACTCAACCCTTGGAGGTGAGTGTAATGGACCAGACCTCTCCGGTCCATTACTTTGTGGAATTTTGGTGTTGGAGGTGTTCCGGGAGGTCAAGGGGACTTATCCCCAACACTTTGCCAATTTTCCAGTTCTGTGAACAGTGTTTCCAGTTTTATGAATAGTAACAGATCGGTTTCACAGATCGGTCTGACAGATCGGTTTCACAGATCGGTGTGACAGATCAGTTTCACAGATCGGTCTGACAGATCAGTTTCACAGATCGGTCTGACAGATCCGTTTCACAGATCGGTGTGACAGATCGGTTTCACAGATCGGTCTGACAGATCGGTTTCACAGATCGGTGTGACAGATCGGTTTCACAGATAGGTCTGACAGATCGGTTTCACAGATCGGTGTCACAGATCCGTTTCACAGATCGGTGTGACAGATCCGTTTCAGAGATTGATCTGACAGATCAGTTTCACAGATCAGTGTGACAGATCGGTTTCACAGATCGGTTTCACAGATCGGTGTGACAGATCAGTTGCACATATCGGTGTGACAGATCGGTTTCACAGATCAGTCTGACAGATCGGTTTCAGAGATCGGTGTGACAGATCGGTTTCACAGATCGGTGTGACAAATCGGTTTCACAGATCGGTCTGACAGATCAGTTTCACAGATCGGTTTCATGTACAGTAACAGTGGGTGAACAGTGTTTCCAGACTCCTACAGTTTTTCCCCTTTTGACGTTTCCTTTGACGTAAAATACATTTAAATCCTTATTTTAAGGACTCTTCAGGCCGATTCAAATGCCATAAATCCTATATTAATTATTCCTAAGGCTTGGAATGTTTTACTTGGTCAAACCGCGTGGGTTAATGTGATCCGTTTTTAATGGAGAATTAACCGGATCTTAAACCGTCGCCCCATTTAATCTTCAAAAAGGGACGAGATATCATTCTCCCTTGTTCTTTCCCTTTTTTCTCAACTAAGAGGAACTAGAACCTTTCAATTCTTTCCGTAGGAGTTGCACAATCAATCTTTTCTTCTAGGATTGGTTCTGCTCTGTTTTAGATTCAACCAAGCTGTGTCGATCATTCTTCCATATAAGGTATGTTTTATCATCGTTCCTTTGGGGATCACCTTCTCTTGTTCTCCCTTCCATATTACCATGTAATCTTCATGGTTCTAATGGGGTTTGGTTGGTTGGGACTTACCGTGGCATCCTCGAGTGGATGCAGTTGTCGCGAGAGAAGGATTGTGGCCCGTTGTGTGGATAAAGGACGTCAAGAACTCTTCGAGGTAGGGGATTCAGGGCTTCTCTAATTGTATATGTGCAATCGTAGAATTAGCATGATTTATCCCTTTGGATCACAATGAAATTGACCTAATTAAATACTTGAACCGGATTAAGATAATTGGTTGATCGCATGTTGTTTCTTTATACCGTGATAACGGTTGCCTCATGTTTTTCTAGATAGAGTGTTATCTATGTTTTCTTTGATTTGTAGTTCGTTCATGATAGAAATTGATAATGAACGTAAAGCCGGAATTAATTGTTAATTAATTGGATAAAGATAAAGAGGCATGTAAATTAATCTGGTTATTGCTGTTGTTGTAGTTGTTCTAATTTGAGGATAATCAAATTTGGGAAGTAAGCATGGTTATTTAATTGTGATAGCTTGCGGATTAGGTATCTGTGATTGGAACCTACGAATAACAAATCCGCCAATTCAATATGGATTAAAGAACAGATTATGTGGGAATTTCTAAAGGGGTTCTGAGTTACCCTCTTGTTTGCTAAAGGGTCAAGGGCCCATGGTTGTGATTGTTGTTTTTCTGCTGCTTGTGCTGTGATGTGAGCCTGGATGGTTGTTGTGATATGTGGAGGCATGGAGGCCTTGTGGTTATGGCCGCAGATGACGCCTAGAGTGGCGAGATGCATCGGTTTATGCATATGGGTGTCGGGGAGGACACCAAGGATGATGGTATGAGATGAATGTGATGGTTTGATGTTGGTGGTTTGGTTTGGTTGTTTATCTGCTTTACTTTTCCCCACTGCTCAAGGCAGCTGGTCTAGCTCACCCTCTTTCCGAAGGAGGCGAAGACACACAGGGTACGCCACGTTCTTTCCGTGTTTATCCTCTCGATGGAGGATGGGTCTATGCTCTTTCTATAGGCGGTAAAGACTCGATGGGTAGTATATCTATTCACCGTGTTGAGCCTCCATTGTGTTTTGAAGCATAGGATGTTTTTCTAGAATGCCTGGGAATGTGGAAAAGTAATTCTGTAATGAATGTTTGATTAAATGGGGAAAATCCACGGGGATGGAGATACTGGAATTTAAAGGTGATGTGAATCCTAAAAAGGAGCAGTTTTTGAATGTGATGCTAATTCAGTTTAATGTGGAATTGTTCATTCTTAATTAATGTTTAAAGAATTAAATTAACGTTCAGTGGAACTGATAAAATGAGAATGGAGTAATCTAATAAAGCTCTTCAAATGTTTGTGTGCTTATAGGATACCTAGTCTTTGAAGTAGCAGCCTGGAGTCTGAGAGACGTTAGCTGCAGTTGTATCTAAGACTAGGTAATTCCCATAGTGTGGATGTGAGTTACATATATATTCTGTACTTTTTGTGTTTCTATACACTACTCCACCCTGTCGGTAAGGGAAACTGACACCCCAGGGATTCTGAGCCCTGGGGGGTGTTTTTCCCAACATTCTGATGGGAGGTTGAATGGCTGACTACCCCCTTTGGCCCCGCTCTCTTCTCTTGGTAGATACTTGTGCCATGAGGCACAACGGTTAGTTACCCCATATATGTGTGTAGAGGCCTGTAATGGCTTGTGGTTATTCACACACATATATTCTGGATATAGTATCCTATGGACTACTATAGGTGTAATGTGTATAGGCTATGAAGGCTTGAGGATCCTTACTCAGAGTATGGGCTGTAATGGCTTGAGGTATTATACCCGATGTATGATACATGTTACGCGGGCTGTGGTGGCTCCCGGAAACTACCTGGTTACTTTTGGTTTTGAGGACGGTGTGGTGCTTCGCCCAGGTGTCTGCGGGTAAGCCTATGTGTTGCATGAGGTGTAGATTGTGGATCTTAGCCCAGGTGTCTGCGGGCAAGCCTTGGAGAGAGATGCACAGGACGTATGTCGTTGGGGCAAAGTGGCAAACCAGTGGGGAAGTAGTAGCGGGGTACCCTTGATATTCTTTACTATATGCTATATTCTTGTATGCGTTACTTGGTGAGAGTATCCATGGTGAGGTTGGGAATATAGTATACCTGTTTAGGTGACGAGTTAGTTTCACTTGTTGTTCACTGGGCTTTAGCATGCTTTCTTTACTTTTTCACGAGAAGCTTGGGGAGGATCCTACTGAGTATACTGTTATACTCACCCTATGTACATATAAACTGTTTTTTAGGTCACTTGGAGCAGGTTGGAGATCAAGCTGGTTACTACTAGCTTGCGGTTGGAGGTGGAGCTGTTCGGGCTTGTGGTCGCTGCCGTTTTACTTTCTTTTGGGTACTTTTAGTTTTCCCTTTCAGTTGTAGTACTTTTGCATGACATTTCATATATGTACTTGGGTTTCTTTTATTTTTCAGTTATGAGTTGGAGTTGGTTGGAGTCTATTCTATCTCTCTCTTCTGCATGTGTTCTCTTAGAGGGTAATGCCTCCCATTTGTGTGTGTATTATACCCTCGGTGCTAGTCGCCAACCCGGGGCCTACTGGAGGCGGGAGTCGGGGGTCATTATCTCCCTTCTCACATTGCCGGCCCAAGAGGGGTACACTTTGTGGGGAGGGGGTTGTGACAGAGTGGTATCAGAGGGAGGTTGAGGGATAGGATGGAGTTTGGAGTTAGGCACATGTGAGGATGCGTGGGATAGTAGGGAAACATTGTCATTCATGTTTATCAAGTGGCGTAAACACTGGAGACCGGCAAAGACATAGGCGTTTAGGGTCCCCTATTATCTGTTGCACAGACCTTTAAGTTTACTATGGCTACTAAACAAAGTGATACTGGTTGCGGGGTAGAGACCTAGGAAAGGATCATGCATCATTATTCTTTGAACCTATGTTTGAATGGGTAGACCTTGGGATAGGTAACCTAAAAAAATTTAATAAAATAAAATAATTAATTAATTAATGTTGAGTCTTCCATATTTCAGGCTTAGGAGCTCTAACGGTTGTTATTTTACAGGTATGGCTCCAGGTCGACGTCCTCGTCAGGTTTGCGCAGAAGTTACCCAGCAGGCTGTTCCAGCAGATCGCCGCCGAGTAGAGGTTGACGACGATGACACTTGGAGGAAGACACTCCGAGAGTTTCAGCGCCAGAGTCTATAGAAGTATGAGGGCTCCATTTTAGATGAAATCACAGAAGACTGGTTGGAGGAGGTCGAGATAGGCTTCAGTTCGATTCGTGCTCGGAAGGAACACTGGGTGTCCTTGGTTGTGACGATGTTGCGTGGAGCAGCGAGACAGTGGTGGTTCTTGTTCCTTAGGGATCGTGAGGAGTCAGCGATCTCATGGGAGGAGTTTCGAGACAGGTTTAGAGTCGAGTTTCTTTCTTCGACTGCGAAGGCGTCTAGTCACCAGGAGCTTCTTACCCTTCGACAGGGGAGCTCCCGTGTTCGAGAGTTTGGAATTAGTTTCAGGAACCTTCTACGATATTCTTCAGACCTGTTACCAAATGAGGAGGCCATGGCGAGGCATTTCGAGGAGGCTTTGCGTCCAGAGATCCAGCGCCAGGTCACCCCATTTATGCTGAAGACATATCTTGAGGTGTTGGAGAGGGCAGAGGTTGTTGAGAGGACTTTGGCTAGGACCGGATCGTCACGAGAGGGGAATCGTCATGATTCCTCACGAAGCAGAGCTGTGGTCCGGGGTTCCCAGTTTTCAGGACAGAAGAGTTTCCGTTCACCTGGGGGTAGGTCCCAGCCCTTCCCATCTCATTTCTCCGGAGGCAACAACTCTTAGGCATATGCCAAGGGATCAGGCACTTGTTTTTCTTGTGGTGGTCGTGGTCATCAGCAGCGGGAGTGCCCAACTTTTTAGAGAAGTTATCGTGCACTGGGCACTCCGCTCCAGGTTCCTCTATTGAGGCAGTTCCAGCCGAGGCAGCAGTAGCAGGTTGCACCAGCTTTAGATCACCATAGGGTAGATGGAGCAGGCAGAGGACAGCCCCATGACGCTCCATGTCCTCAGAGAGCAGAGCGCGGCCGTGGTGGTGGTCGTCATCAGGGTCAGAGAGGCTGTGGAGGTGGTCGTGGTCAGCTTCATGCTCTAGCTTTGCCACCTCCAGGCGAGCCAGACATCGTCTGAGGTACCCTTTGCTTGTTTTCTACCTTGGTGTATGCCTTGTTTGATTCAGGAGCGACACACTCCTTTATATCCCCTCCCCTTGTCCACGCTTTGGGACTTGAGGTAGAGAGGCTTCCAGTGCCCTTGGAGTTGACTACGCTAGTTGGAGGTCGAGCTGACTTGTTTGAAGTATGTAGAGACTGTGAGCTAGTGTTGGGGCAACACCGCTCTTGGGGAGATTTCCTATGTTTACGAATACAACCATATGATGTCATACTCAGCATGGATTGGTTGTATTCGGTGCAGGCTGTTGTGGATTGCTTCCGGAAGGAGGTAATCTTCTTCGATGCAGATGGAGAAACAGTGGTGTTTGCTGGTGAGCGAGATCCTCGGATGGGTCATAGGCAGGTTTCATCCTTATCATCCATGATGGCTAAGATGATGCTATGGTCTTCAGAGGTTGAGCAGTTGGCGTTTCCTAGGGTTGTGGAGGAGTACCCTGATGTATTTCTCGAAGAGGTTGTAGCATTACCCCCTCGACGAGAGATCGAGTTTGGGATCGAGCTACATCCAGGAACGTCTCCTATCTCTATGTCTCTGTATAGAATGGCCCCTTCTGAGTTACGAGAGCTACGTATTCAGCTTGATGGTCTGTTGTAGTGTGGTTTTGTTCGGCGAAGCGTGTCACCGTGGGGTGCACCAGTCTTGTTCGTGAAGAAGGCCGACGACAGTTTAAGGTTGTGTGTCGATTATCGTCGCTTAAACAAAGTGACAATAAAGAACCGCTATCCTCTTCTGCGGATTGATGACTTATTTGATCAATTGAAGGGTGTAAGTTGGTTCTTAAAGATCGACTTGCGGTCAGGATATCATCAAATGCGTGTAAAGGATGAGGATATCCCGAAGACTGCGTTCCGTTGTCGTCATGGGAATTATGAGTTTTTTGTAATGCCATTTGTCATGACGAATGCTCCAGTTGTTTTCATGGGGTTGATGAATACTGTGTTCCATGAATTCCGGGACAAGTTTGTTGTGGTTTTCATAGATGACATCCTTGTGTACTCCACATCTGAAGAAGAGCATGCAGAGCATCTACGAGCCATTTTGGGAGTTCTTTGCCAACATCAGTTGTTTGGGAAGTTGTCCAAGTGTGAGTTCTGGGCTCGAGAAGTTCGTTTCTTAGGGCATGTTGTGTCCCAACAGGGAGTAGCTGTGGATCCATCGAAGATAGAAGCAGTAGTGTCTTGGGCAGGCCCCAAGACCGTGTCAGAGGTGTGAAGTTTCCTTGGTCTCGCAGGCTATTATAGGAGGTTTGTAGCCAATTTCTCTCGAGTTGCGACTCCTCTGATAGCTTTGACCAAGAAGGATCAAGAGTTCATATGGACTGATCAGTGTCAGGCAGCTTTCGAATATCTAAAGGAGAAGTTGGTAAGTGCTCCAGTCATTTGTCTTCCAGCGGAGGGAGTCTAGTTTGATGTTTTCTGTGATGCTTCACATCTGGGGCTAGGCTGTGTTCTTATGCAACAAAGGTCAGTTGTTTCTTATGGGTCCTGACAATTGCGTCCCCATGAACGCAACTATGCCACCCATGATCTTGAGTTGGCAGCCGTGGTGTTTGCGCTGAAGTTGTGGAGACATTACCTCATTGGCGAGCGCTTTGTGGTTTTCACCGATCATAAGAGTTTGAGGTATGTTTTCTCTCAGTGGGACAAGAACTTGCTGCAGTGTCGGTGGATGGAGTTCTTGCAGGAATACGACTTCAAAATATCGTATACACCTGGGAAGGCAAATGTTGTTGCTGATGCGCTGGGCCGAAAGTCACGTAGTGATGCTGTGCGTGAATCCGGTGATTCTTGGATAGTAATGGAGGAACTGTCAGCATTACATCTTGTTATGGAAGAGGTTGGAGGTAGAGGTTGTCTTTTCCAGATGACGGTGTAGTCATCTCTGATGCAGAAGGTGGAAGAGTCTCAGTTGGGTGATCCAGAGGTGGAAGTTTGGAGAGACAGAGTTGTTTGTGGAGAGGCCCCTGATGGTTGGTCGGAGGATGAACAACATCGAGTGTTGTATCATGGAAGGTTTTTTGTTCCCTTGGAGATGCGTGAGACAGTTCTCCAAGTGTTCCATAGCACTCCCTTAGCAGTACATCCTGGTGTGACAAAGATGTACCGATCCTTGAGGAGTCAGTTTTGGTGGCCTGGGATGAAGCGTGCAGTGGTAGAGTTTGTGTCTCGATGTTTAGTCTGTCAGAGGGTGAAGGCCGAACACCGTATTCCTGGTGGTCTTCTACTGTACTTAGAGATTCCTCAGTGGAAGTGGGAGGACATCTCAATGGACTTTGTTACAGGTTTACCTCGAGCTCCGGGAGGACATGATGCTATATGGGTGGTAGTGGATCGTTTAACTAAATCGGCCCACTTCATAGCAATCAAGGAGTCGAGCTCAGTGGAGGTTTTGTCGAGGCAGTATCTGGAGGAGGTGGTGAGGCTTCACGGAGTTCCTAAGACGATCATTTATGATCAAGATCCTCGTTTTACCTCTAGGGTGTGGAGAGGTCTCCAGCATGCTTTTTGTTCTCAAATATTCCTTAGCACTGCTTTTCATCCTCAAACGGATGGTCAGATAGAGCAAACCATCCAGAATCTTGAAGACATGCTGCGCACTTGTGTTCTTGATTTTGGAGGTTCATGGGTAAAGCACTTACCGTTGGTAGAGTTATCTTACAATAATAGTTTTCACTCTACCATCGGTATGGCGCCATTTGAAG
Organism: Viscum album; assembly: GCA_963277665.1. Lineage (NCBI taxonomy): Eukaryota > Viridiplantae > Streptophyta > Magnoliopsida > Santalales > Viscaceae > Viscum > Viscum album. Next base: position 1,283,232,829 of record OY728151.1, read on the forward strand.
CCTTGTATAGCCGGCCATGTCGTTCTCCGTTGTGCTGGACTAGGGTCAGAGAGTCAGCAATTCTCGGACCAGAACTAGTGCAGAATACAACAGAGATGGTTCAGGTGATTCATGAGAGGATGAAGATAGCACAGGATCGTCAGAAATCATATGCTGATCAAAGAAGGAGACCGTTAGAGTTTAATGTTGGGGATCATGCGTTTCTGAAGGTGACTCCCCGTCGTGGGTAGCGAAGGTTTGGTTGTGGGAGTAAGATTTCTCCCCAGTTTGTTGGGCCTTTCGAGGTGATAGCTCGTGTTGGAGTTGTGGCATATCGAGTAGCACTTCCCCCTCAGATGAGTCGGATACATGATGTTTTCCATGTATCGCAGCTCCGTCGTTATCTTCATGATGAATCTCATGTTATCGATTGGGGAGAGATCGATGTTGACAATGATGCAACCTTCGAGGAGCGACCTGTGGAGATCCGAGACCAGAAGGAGAAGGTGTTGCGTGGGCATTCTATCCCCTTAGTTCGTTTCTTGTGGCGACACGGTGGCATGGAGGAGAGTACCTGGGAGCGTGAGTCACAGATACGTGCTCAGTACCCAGAGTTGTTCAATGTTTAACTCCTTTCATGTAATGATGTTTCCTCTCTGGTTAGACCTTTCATGTTTTATTTATGTACTTTTCATGTGATGTTATGATTGAATTGTTTGGATATGGATTGTTTGTTTCCATCTTCTCGGATGTCGTAGTTTTGTTCCAACTTTTGAACAACTCATGGTGGTTTTCCCCTGAGAGGTATCTTATGGGGTGGTTGTTCGGACCCCTCTTTTCTTCTGGGTTGGTTTTTAATTATCGAGGATGAGAATGTTTTTAGAGGTATCTAATGTAATGGGCCAGACCTCTCTGGTCCATTACTTTGTGGAATTTTTGTGTTGGAGGTGTTTCGGGAGGTCAAGGGGACTTATCCCCAACACTTTGCCAATTTTCCAGTTCTGTGAACAGTGTTTCCAGACTCCTACAGTTTTGCCCCTTTTGACGTTTCCTTTGACGTAAAATACATTTAAAGCCTTATTTTAAGGACTCTTCAGGCCGATTCAAATGCCATAAATCCTATATTAATTATTCCTAAGTCTTGGAATGTTTTACTTGGTCAAACCGTGTGGGTTAATGCGATCCATTTTTAATGGAGAATTAACCGGATCTTAAACCGTCGCCCCATTTAATCTTCAAAAAGGGACGAGATATCATTCTCCCTTGTTCTTTCCCTTTGTTCTCAACTAAGAGGCACTAGAACCTTTCAATTCTTTCCGTAGGAGTTTCACAATCAATCTTTTCTCCTAGGATTGGTTCTTCTCTGTTTTAGATGCAACCAAGCTGTGTCGATCATTCTTCCATATAAGGTATGTTTTATCATCGTTCCTTCGGGGATCACCTTCTCTTGTTCTCCCTTCCATATTACCATGTAATCTCCATGGTTCTAATGGGGTTTGGTTGGTTGGGACTTACCGTGGCATCCTCGGGTGGATGCAGTTGTCGCGAGAGAAGGATTGTGGCCCGTTGTGTGGATAAAGGACGTAAAGAACTCTTCGAGGTAGGGGATTCATGGCTTCTCTAATTGTATATGTGCAATCGTAGAATTAGCATGATTTATCCCTTTGGATCACAATGAAATTGACCTAATTAAATACTTGAACCAGATTAAGAGAATTGGTTGATCACTTGTTGTTTCTTTATACCGTGATAACGGTTGCCTCATGTTTTGCTAGATAGAGTGTTATCTATGTTTTCTTTGATTTGTTGTTCGTTCATGATAAAAATTGATAATGAATGTAAAGCCAGAATTAATTGTTAATTAATTGTATAAAGATAAAGAGGCATGTAAATTAATCCGGTTATTGCCGTTGTTGTAGTTGTTCTAATTTGAGGATAATCAAATTAGGGAAGTTAGCATGGTTATTTAATTATGATAGCTTGCGGATTAGGTATCTGTGATTGGAACCTACGAATAACAAATCCACCAATTCAATATGGATTAAAGAACAGATTATGTGGGAATTTCTAAAGGGGTTCTGAGTTACCCTCTTGTTTGCTAAAGGGTCAAGGGCCCATGGTTGTTATTGTTGTTTTTATGCTGCTTGTGCTGTGATGTGAGGCTGGATGGTTGTTGTGATATGTGGAGGCATGGAGGCCTTGTGGTTATGGCAGCAGATGACGCCTAGAGTGGCGAGATGCATCGGTTTATGCATATGGGTGTCGGGGAGGACACCAAGGATGATGGTATGAGATGAATGTGATGGTTTGATGTTGGTGGTTTGGTTTGGTTGTTTATCTGCTTTACTTTTCCCCACTGCTCAAGGCAGCTGGTCTTGCTTACCCTCTTTAAGAAGGAGGCGAAGACACGCGGGGTATGCCACGTGCTTTCCGTGTTTAGCCTCTCGATGGAGGATGGGGCTATGCTCTTTCTATAGGCGGCAAAGACTCGACGGGTAGTATATCTATTCACCGTGTTGAGCCTCCTTTGTGTTTAGAAGCATAGGATGTTTTTCTAGAATGCCTGGGAATGTGGAAAAGTAATTCTGTAATGAATGTTTGATTAAATGGTGAAAATCCACAGGGATAGAGATACTGGAATTTAAAGGTGATGTGAATATTAAAAAGGAGCAGTTTTTGAATGTGATGCTAATTCAGTTTAATGTGGAATTGTTCATTCTTAATTAATGTTTAAAGAATTAAATTAACTTACAGTGGAACTGATAAAATGAGAATGGAGTAATCTAATAAAGCTCTTCAAATTTTTGTGTGCTTATAGGATACCTAGTCTTTGAATTAGCAGCCTGGAGTCTGAGAGACGTTAGCTGCAGTTGTATCTAAGACTAGGTAATGCCCATAGTGTGGATGTGAGTTACATATATATTCTGTAGTTTTGTGTTTCTATATGCTACTCCACCCTGTCGGTAAGGGCAACTGACACCCTGGGGATTCTGAGCCCTGGGGGGTGTTTTCCATAACATTCTGATGGGAGGTTGAATGGCTGACTACCCCCTTTGGCCCTGCTCTCCTCTCTTGGTAGATACTTGTGCCATGAGGCACAGCGGTTAGTTACCCCATATATGTGTGTAGAGGGCTGTAATGGCTTGTGGTTATTCACACACATATATTCTGGATATAGTATCCTATGAACTACTATAGGTGTAATGTGTATAGGCTATGATGGCTTGAGGATCCTTACTCAGAGTATGGGCTGTAATGGCTTGAGGTATTATACCTGATGTATGATACACATTACGCGGGCTGTGGTGGCTCCCGGAAACTACCTGGTTACTTTTGGTTGTGAGGACGGTGTGGTGCTTCGCCCAGGTGTCTGCGGGCAAGCCTATGTGGTGCACGAGGTGCAGATTGTGGAGCTTAGCCCAGGTGTCTGCGGGCAAGCCTTGGAGAGAGATGCACAGGACGTATGTCGTTGGGGAAAAGCGACAAACCAGTGGGGAAGTAGTAGCGGGGTACCCTTGATATTCTTTACTATATGCTATATTCTTGTATGCGTTACTTGGTGAGAGTAGCCATGGTGAGGTTGGGAACATAGTATACCTGTTTAGGTGACGAGTTAGTTTCACTTGTTGTTCACTGGGCTTTAGCATGCTTTCTTTACTTTTTCACAAGAGGCTTGGGGAGGGTCCTACTGAGTATACTGTTATACTCACCCTATGTACATATAAACTATTTTTCAGGTCACATGGAGCAGGTTGGAGATCAAGCTGGTTACTACTAGCTTGCGGTTGGAGGAGGAGCTGTTCGGGCTTGTGGTCGCTGCTGTTTTACTTTCTTTTGGGTACTTTTAGTTTTCCCTTTCAGTTGTAGTACTTTTGCATGACATTTCATATATGTACTTGGGTTTCTTTTATTTTTCAGTTATGAGTTGGATTTGGTTGGAGTCTATTCTATCTCTCTCTTCTGCATGTGTTCTCTTAGAGGGTAATGCCTCCCATTTGTGTGTGTATTATACCCTCGGTGCTAGTCGCCAACCTGGGGCCTACTGGAGGCGGGACTCGGGGGTCATTATCTCCCTTCTCACATTTCCGGCCCAGGAGGGGTACACTTTGAGGGGAGGGGGTCGTAACAGAGTGGTATCAGAGGGAGGTTGAGGGATAGGATGGAGTTTGGAGTTAGGCACATGTGAGGATGCGTGGGATGGTAGGGAAACAGTTTCATTCATGTTTATCAAGTGGCGTAAACACTGGAGACCAGCAAAGTCATAGGCGTTTAGGGCCCCCTATGATCTGTTGCATGGACCTTAAAGTTTACGATGGCTACTAAACAAAGTGATACTGGTTGCGGGGAAGAGACCTAGGAAAGGATCATGCATCATTATTCTTTGCGCCTGTGTTTGAATGGGTAGACCTTGGGATAGGTAACCTAAAAAAAATTAATAAAACAAAATAATTAATTAATGTTGAGTCTTCCATATTCCAGGATTAGGAGCTCTAACGGTTGTTATTTTACAGGTATGGCTCCAGGTCGACGTCCTCGTCAGGTTTTCACAGAAGGTACCCTGCAGGCTGTTCCAGCAGATCGCTGCCGAGTAGAGGTTGAAAATGATGACACTTGGAGGAAGACACTCCGAGAGTTTGAGCGCCAGAGTATACAGAAGTAAGAGGGATCCATTTCAGATGCAATCACAGAATACTGGTTGGAGGAGGTCGAGATAGGCTTCAGTTCGATTCATGCTCGGAAGGAACACTGGGTGTCCTTGGTTGTGACAATGTTGCGTGGAGCAGCGAGACAGTGGTGGTTTTTGTTCCTCGGGGATCGTGAGGAGTCAGCGATCTCATGGGAGGAGTTTCGAGACAGGTTTAGAGTCGATTTTCTTTCGTCGACTGTGAAGGCGTCCAGTCGCCAGGAGCTTTTTACCCTTCAACAGGGGAGATCCCATGTTCGAGAGTTTGGAATTAGTTTCAGGAACCTTCTACGATATGCTTCAGACCTGTTACCAGATGAGGAGGCCAGGGCGAGGCATTTCGAGGAGGCTTTGCGTCCAGAGATCCAGCGCCAGGTCACCCCATTTATGCTGAAGACATATATTGAGGTGTTGGCGAGGGCAGAGGTTGTTGAGAGGACTTTGGCTAGGACCGGATCATCATGAGAGGGGAATCGTCATGATTCCTCACGAAGCAGAGCTGTGGTCCGGGGTTCCCGGTTTTCAGGACAGAAGAGTTTTCGTTCACCTAGGGGTAGGTCCCAGCCCTTCCCATATCGTTTCTCTGGAGGCAGCAACTCTCAGGCCTATGCCAAGGGATCACGCGCTTGTTTTTCTTATGGTGGTCGTGGTCATCAGCAGCAGGAGTGCCCGACTTTCTAGAGCAGTTATCGTGCACCGGGCGCTCCGCACCAGGTTCCTCCATTGAGGCAGTTCCAGCCGAGGTAGCAACAGCAGGTTGCACCAGCTTTAGATCACCAGAGGGTAGATGGAGCAGGCAGAGGACAACCCCATGACACTCCCCGTCCTCAGAGAGCAGAGCGCGACCATGGTAGTGGTCGTCATCAGGGTCAGAGAGGTCGTGGAGGTGGTCGTGGTCAGCTTCATGCTCTAGCGTTGCCAGCTCCAGGCGAGCCAGACGTCGTCCAAGGTACCCTTTGCTTGTTTTCTACCTTGGTGTATGCCTTGTTTGATTCAGGAGCGACACACTCCTTTATATCCCCTACCCTTGTCCACGCTTTGGGACTTGAGGTAGAGAGGCTTCTAGTGCCCTTGGCGTTGACTACGCCAGTTGGAGGTCGAGCTGACTTGTTTGAAGTATGTAGAGACTGTGAGCTAGTGTTGGGGCAACACCGCTCTTGGGGAGATTTCCTATGTTTACGAATACAACAATATGATGTCATACTCAGCATGAATTGGTTGTATTCGGTGCAGGCTGTTGTGGATTGCTTCCGGAAGGAGTTCATCTTCTTCGATGCAGATGGAGAAACAGTGGTGTTTGCTGGTGAGCGAGATCCTTAGATGGGTCATAGGCAGGTTTCATCCTTATCATCCATGATGGCTGAGATGATGCTGTGTTCTTCATAGGTTGAGCAGTTGGCGTTTCCTAGGGTTGTGGAGGAGTACCCTGATGTATTTCCCGAAGAGGTTGTAGCATTACCCCCTCGACGAGAGATCGAGTTTGGGATCGAGCTACAGCCAGGAGCGTCTCCTATCTCTATGTATTCGTATAGAATGGACCCTTCTGAGTTACGAGAGCTACGTATTCAACTTGATGGTCTGTTGCAGTGTGGTTTTGTTCGGCCAAGCGTGTCACCGTGGGGTGCACCAGTCTTGTTCGTGAAGAAGGCCGACGACAGTTTAAGGTTGTGTGTCGATTATCGTCGCTTAAACAAAGTGATAATAAAGAACTGCTATCCTCTTCCACGGATTGATGACTTATTTGATCAATTTAAGGGTGCAAGTTGGTTCTCAAAGATCGAATTGCGGTCAGGATATCATCAAATGCGTGTAAAGGTTGAGGATATCCCGAAGACTGTTTTCCGTTGTCGTCATGGGCATTATGAGTTTGTTGTAATGCCATTTGGCGTGACGAATGCTCCAGCTGTTTTCATGGGGTTGATGAATGTTGTGTTCCATGAATTCTTGGACAAGTTTGTTGTGGTTTTCATCGATGACATCCTTGTGTACTCCACATCTGAAGAAGAGCATGCAGAGCATCTACGAGCCGTTTTGGGAGTTCTTCGCCAACATAAGTTGTTTGGGAAGTTTTCCAAGTGTGAGTTCTGGGATCTAGAAGTTCATTTCTTAGGTCATGTTGTGTCCCAATAGGGAGTAGCTGTGGATCCATCGAAGATAGAAGCAGTAGTGTCTTGGGCAGCCCGCAAGACCGTGTCAGAGGTGTGAAGTTTCCTTGGTCTCGCAGTCTATTATAGGAGGTTTGTAGCCAATTTCTCTCGAGTTGTGACTCCTCTGAAAACTTTTACAAAGAAGGATCAAGCGTTCATATGGACTGATCAGTGTCAGGCAGCTTTCGAATATCTAAAGGAGAAGTTGGTAAGTGCTCCAGTCCTTTGTCTTCCAGCGGAGGGAGTCCAGTTTGATGTTTTCTGTGATGCTTCACATCTAGGGCTAGGATGTGTTCTTATGAAACAAAGGTCAGTTGTTTCTTATGGGTCCCGACAATTGCGTCCCCATGAATGAAACTATGCCACCCATGATCTTGAGTTGGCAGCCGTGGTGTTTTCACTGAAGTTGTGGAGACATTACCTCATTGGAGAGCGCTTTGTGGTTTTCACCGATCATAAGAGTTTGATGTATGTTTTCTCTCAGCGGGACTTGAACTTGTGGCAGCGTCGGTGGATGGAGTTCTTGCAGGAATACGACTTCAAAATATCGTATACACCTGGGAAGGGAAATGTTGTTTCTGATGCGCTGGGCCGAAAGTCACGTAGTGATGCTGTGCGTGAATCCGGTGATTCTTGGAGAGTAATGGAGGAACTGTCATCATTACATCTTGTTATGGAAGAGGTTGGAGGTAGAGGTTGTCTTTTCTAGATGACGGTGCAGTCATCTCTGATACAGAAGGTGGAAGAGTCTCAGTTGGGTGATCCAGAGGTGGAAGTTTGGAGAGACAGAGTTGTTTTTGGAGAGGCCACTGATGGTTGGTCGGAGGATGAACAAAACCGAGTGTTGTATCATGGCAGGATTTTTGTTCCCTTGGAGATGTGTGAGACGGTTCTCCAAGTGTTCCATAGCTCGCCCTTAGCAGTACATCTTGGTGTGACAAAGATGTACCGATCCTTGAGGAGTCAGTTTTGGTGGCCTGGGCTGAAGCGTGCAGTGGTAGAGTTTGTGTCTCGATGTTTAGTCTGTCAGAGGGTGAAGGCCGAACACCGTGTTCCTGGTGGTCTTCTCCAGCACTTAGAGATTCCTCAGTGGATGTGGGAGGACATCTCAATGGACTTTGTTACAGGTTTACCTCGAGCTCCGGGAGGACATGATGCTATATGGGTGGTAGTGGATCGTTTAACTAAATCGGCCCACTTCATAGCAATCAAGGAGTCGAGCTCAGTGGAGTTTTTGTCGAGGCAGTATCTAGAGGAGGTGGTGAGGCTTCACGGAGTTCCTAAGATGATCATTTCTGATCGAGATCCTCGTTTTACCTCTAGGGTGTGGAGAGGTCTCCAACATGCTTTTGGTTCTCAATTATGCCTTAGCACTGCTTTTCATCCTCAAACGGATGGTCAGATAGAGCGAACCATCCAGACTCTTGAAGACATGCTGCGCTCTTGTGTTCTTGATTTTGGAGGTTCATGGGTGAAGCACTTACCCTTGGTAGAGTTCGCTTACAATAATATTTTTCACTCTACCATCGGTATGGCGCCATTTGAAGCCTTGTATGGCCGGCCATTCCGTTCTCCGTTGTGCTGGACTGGGGTCAGAGAGTCAGCAATTCTCGGACCAGAACTAGTGCAGAATACAACAGAGATGGTTCAGGTGATTCGTGAGAGGATGAAGACAGCACAGGATCATCAGAAATCATATGCTGATCAAAGAAGGATACCGTTAGAGTTTAATGTTGGGGATCATGTGTTTCTGAAGGTGACTCCCCGTCGTGGGCAGCAAAGGTTTGGTCGTGGGAGTAATCTTTCTCCTCGGTTTGTTGGGCCTTTCGAGGTGTTAGCTCATGTTGGAGCTGTGGCATATCGAGTAGCACTTCCCCCTCAGATGAGTCGGATACATGATGTTTTCCATGTATTGCAGCTCCATCGTTATCTTCATGATGAATCTCATGTTATCGATTGGGGAGAGATCGATGTTGACAATGATGTAACCTTCGAGGAGCGACCTGTGGAGATCCGAGACCACAAGGAGAAGGTGTTGCATGGGAATTCTATCCCCTTAGATCGTGTCTTGTGGAGACACGGTGGCATGGAGGAGAGTACCTGGGAGCGTGATTCACAGATACGTGCTCAGTAACCAGAGTTGTTCAATGTTTAACTCCTTTCATGTAATGATGTTTCCCCTCTGGTTAGACCTTTCATGTTTTATTTATGTACTTTTCATGTGATGTTATGATTGAATTGTTTGGATATGGATTGTTTGTTTCCATCTTCTTGGATGTCATAGTTTTGTTCCAACTTATGAACAACTCATGGTGGTTTTCCCCTGAGAGGTATCTTATGGGGTGGTTGTTCGGACCCCTCTTTTCTTCTGGGTTGGTTTTTAATTCTCGAGGATGAGAATGTTTTGAGAGGTATCTAATGTAATGGCCCAGACCTCTCCGGTCCATTACTTTGTGGAATTTTGGTGTTGGAGGTGTTCCGGGAGGTCAAGGGGACTTATCCCCAACACTTTGCCAATTTTCCAGTTCTGTGAACAGTGTTTCCAGACTCCTAGAGTTTTGCCCCTTTTGACGTTTCCTTTGACATAAAATACATTTAAAGCCTTATTTTAAGGACTCTTCAGGACGATTCAAATGCCATAAATCTTATATTAATTATTCCAAAGGCTTGGAATGTTTTACTTGGTCAAACCGCGTGGGTTAATGCGATCCGTTTTTAATGGAGAATTAATCGGATCTTAAACCGTCGCCCCATTTAATCTTCAAAAAGGGACGAGATATCATTATCCCTTATTCTTTCCCTTTGTTCTCAACTAAGAGGAAATAGAACCTTTCAATTCTTTCCGTAGGAGTTGCACAATCAATCTTTTCTCCTAGGATTGGTTCTGCTCTGTTTTAGATGCAACCAAGCTGTGTCGATCATTCTTCCATATAAGGTATGTTTTATCATCGTTACTTCGGGGATCACCTTCTCTTGTTCTCACTTCCATATTACCATGTAATCTCCATGGTTCTAATGGGGTTTGTTTGGTTGGGACTTACAGTGGCATCCTCGGGTGGATGCAGTTGTCGCGAGAGAAGGATTGTGGCCCGTTGTGTGGATAAAGGACGTCAAGAACTCTTTGAGGTAGGGGATTCATGGCTTCTCTAATTGTATATGTGGAATCATAGAATTAGCATGATTTATCCCTTTGGATCACAATGAAATTGACCTAATTAAATACTTGAACCGGATTAAGATAATTGGTTGATCGCATGTTGTTTCTTTATACCGTGATAACAGTTGCCTCATGTTTTGCTAGATAGAGTGTTATCTATGTTTTCTTTGATTTGTTGTTCGTTCATGATAGAAATTGATAATGAACGTAAAGCCGGAATTAATTGTTAATTAATTGGCTAAAGATAAAGAGGCATGTAGATTAATCCAGTTATTTCCGTTGTTGTAGTTGTTCTAATTTGAGGATAATCAAATTAGGGAAGTAAGAATGGTTATTTAATTGTGATAGCTTGCGGATTAGGTATCTGTGATTGGAACCTACGAATAACAAATCCACCAATTCAATATGGATTAAAGAACAGATTAGGTGGGAATTTATAAAGGGGTTCTGAGTTACCCTCTTGTTTGCTAAAGGGTCAAGGGCCCATGGTTGTGATTGTTGTTTTTCTACTGCTTGTGCTGTGATGTGAGCCTGGATGGTTGTTGTGATATGTGGAGGCATGGAGGCCTTGTGGTTATGGAAGCAGATGACGCCTAGAGTGGCGAGATGCATCGGTTTATGCATATGGGTGTCGGGGAGGACACCAAGGATGATGGTATGAGATGAATGTGATGGTTTGATGTTGGTGGTTTGGTTTGGTTGTTTATCTGCTTTACTTTTCCCCACTGCTCAAGGCAGCTGGTCTTTCTTACCCTCCTTCCGAAGGAGGCGAAGACACGCGGGGTATGCCAAGTGCTTTCTGTGTTTAGCCTCTCGATGGAGGATGGGTCTATGCTCTTTCAATAGGCGGCAAAGACTCGACGGGTAGTATATCTATTCACCGTCTTGAGCCTCCTTTGTGTTTAGAAGCATAGGATGTTTTTCTAGAATGCCTGGAAATGTGGAAAAGTAATTCTGTAATGAATGTTTGATTAAATGGTGAAAATCCATGGGGATGGAGATACTGGAATTTAAAGGTGATGTGAATCCTAAAAAGGAGCAGTTTTTGAATGTGATGCTAATTCTGTTTAATGTGGAATTGTTCATTCTTAATTAATGTTTAAAGAATTAAATTAACGTACAGTGGAACTGATAAAATGAGAATGGAGTAATCTAATAAAGCTCTTCAAATGTTTGTGTGCTTATAGGATACCTAGTCTTTGAAGTAGCAGCCTGGAGTCTGAGAGACGTTAGCTGCAGTTGTATATAAGACTAGGTAATGCCCATAGTGTGGATGTGAGTGACATATATATTCTGTAATTTTTGTGTTTCTATACGCTACTCCACCCTGTCGGTAAGGGAAACTGACACCCTGGGGATTCTGAGCCCTGGGGGGGTGTTTTCCCCAACATTCTGATGGGAGGTTGAATGGCTGACTACCCCCTTTGGCCCCGCTCTCTTCTCTTGGTAGATACTTTTTTCATGAGGCACAGCGGTTAGTTACCCCATATATGTGTGTAGAGGGCTGTAATGGCTTGTGGTTATTCACACACATATATTCTGGATATAGTATCCTATGGACTACTATAGGTGTAATGTGTATAGGCTATGATGGCTTGAGGATCCTTACTCGGAGTATGGGCTGTAATGGCTTGAGGTATTATACCCGATGTATGATACACGTTACGCGGGCTGTGGTGGCTCCCGGAAACTACCTGGTTACTTTTGGTTGTGGGGATGGTGTGGTGCTTCGCCCAGGTGTCTGCGGGCAAGCCTATGTGGTGCACGAGGTGCAGATTGTGGAGCTTAGCCCAGGTGTCTGCGGGCAAGCCTTGGAGAGAGATGCACAGGACGTATGTCGTTGAGGCAAAGCGGCAAACCAGTGGGGAAGTAGTAGCGGGGTACCCTTGATATTATTTACTATATGCTATATTCTTGTATGCGTTACTTGGTGAGAGTATCCATGGTGAGGTTGGGAACATAGTATACCTGTTTAGGTGATGAGTTAGTTTCACTTGTTGTTCACTGGGCTTTAGCATGATTTCTTTACTTTTTCACGAGAGGCTTGGGGAGGATCCTACTGAGTATACTGTTATACTCACCCTATGTACATATAAACTGTTTTTCAGGTCACTTGGAGCAGGTTGGAGATCAAGCTGGTTACTACTAGCTTGCGGTTGGAGGAGGAGCTGTTCGGGCTTGTGGTCGCTGCCGTTTTACTTTCTTTTGGGTACTTTTAGTTTTCCCTTTCAGTTGTAGTACTTTTGCATGACATTTCATATATGTACTTGGGTTTATTTTATTTTTCAGTTATGAGTTGGAGTTGGTTGGAGTCTATTCTATCTCTCTCTTCTGCATGTGTTCTCTTAGAGGGTAATGCCTCCCATTTGTGTGTGTATTATACCCTCGGTGCTAGTTTCCAACCCGGGGCCTACTAGAGGCGGGACTCGGGGGTCATTATCTCTCTTCTCACATTGCCGGCCCAGGAGGGGTACAATTTGTGGGGAGGGGGTCGTGACAGCGAGAGTGACGGTTGGATCTTTTGAGAGTAGCGTCAAGGCCTTACGATGTCATCCAAGACATGAAATGTACCGTTCATGTCAGGATTGACTTATTAGGCAAAGAATGTGGTTCATCCAAAGGATGAGACAAGATTTCTCTTTTTCGGCATAGGGGAAATCTAAGAATCTCTTGTAAGACCAGAGATGGTGCAGGCTACGTTGGAGAAGGTGCAGATCATCCATGAGCGGATGCAGACTGCACAGTGCAGACAATAGTCCTATGCTTATAGGAGACGGAGACCACTGGAGTTCAAGGATGGTGACCACGTTTTCTTACAGGTCTCACCTCGACGTGGACTACAGAGATTTTTCCGGGGCGAAAAGTTATCTCCGCGCTTTATCTGGCCCTTCCACCTCAGTTGCACCGGGTGCATGACGTCTTTCTACATATCTCAACTGAGGAGGTACGTGCACGACCCGACCCACATCATCGATCACGGGGAGCTGGACATCGACGACGGGACGACCTTCCCAGAGGTTCCGGTGGAGATCAAGGATCGACAGGAGTGGGTCCTTTGTGGATGGTAGGTTCCTCTAGTGCACATTCGTTGGTATCACGAGAACCTCCAGAAGAGCACTTGGGATCAGGAGACTCAGATGCATGCTCGGTACCTCCTTTAGTTTCCCTAGTTTGTGTTGTGGCTTTACGGGGACGTAAATCTCTGAGGTGGGAGTAATATAAAGACCCATAAATTTCAAGTAATTTTTTTCCTTAATTATTTTGAATTTTATGAGTATGCAGTTTCTGACGGCACCTGATTCTGAGGCCCGGTGTGCCCGGAATCATTTTCTGAAGTTTTGTTAAGCTTAAATTAACGCGCGTAAGAAGTTTTTCGGAAAAAGTGGAATAACTATTAAATGGTTACTCGGATCAATCATCTGAGGAAACCTTTGTGCTCAGGATGGTGGGTTTACCCAAGGCGTGAGTTATGTTTAGTCGGCGCAGGCCTCCTGTGAGAAAACCCGAAAATGGCATAACGGTAAATAAGAGAATTAAATAAAGTTATTTTATTTTTCAAATGATTATAACTCACAAACGATAACTCGGATTAAAAATCTGAGACCACTGCTGAACTCGTGAGGGTATTCTTCCTTTAAGAAGATACTAACTTTGGCCTGTGTGAGCCACCTGAGAAAGTTAGTTTTTGGCCGTAAATAAAATAATTAAGTGACAAATATTTTATTGTAAAATTCATAACTTCTAAACGGTAACTCGAATTGAAAATCCGAGTGTACCGTTGAGTTCGTTGGGGTGTTTTTCTCCTAGAGAGAGCCTAACCTTGACCGTAGTGGGTCGAGGGTGACTGATAATAATTTTCTGAACTTTTTTTTGGGTACGATCAGTAAACGTACGAGCGGAATTTATAACTTTTGAACCGTTGCTCGGAATCAAATTCCGAGGGCACCGTTGAACTCACAGTGCTGATATTTGCTTAATAAGACTTTCACATCAACGACGGATGGTTGGGTATGAAAGTTAGTTTTTGGGGTTTTACGTGGGTTAAAAAAATAAAATAAGTGAATAATTTATTTTATTTTGTTAAACATATGCGGTGCGGATAAAGTGGTTAGAAGCTCCACTTGGGAGTTGGTGGTGGAACCGCCACACCCTAACCTCCCATTTAATGGAGAGGTAGAAGAAACCTCTCAAACCCCCATCAATTAATTTTATATGTCTACGTAAAATTAATTGCACTAAATTAATTTTATGGGTCGACATAAAATTAATTGTTGTTAGTTAATTTTATGTGTCGACGTAAAATTAATTGCGCTCAATTAATTTTATGAGTTGACGTAAAATTAATTTTTGTCAGTTAATTTTAGGGGTCGACGTAAAAATTAACTGCTGTGATTTAATTTTATGTGTCGATGTGAAATTAATTGATGTCAATTAATTTTATGTGTCAACATAAAATTGATTCATGTCATATGTATTGGCGTAGGCTATGTGGGGGAAACTTCATGGAATCCTCCACTCTTAAGTAGTGCCAACGTATCACTTAAATTGCGCCAACACAATTTAATTCGTCCGACCCCCTTTTTAAATTAAATAACCGCATCGTTGGAATTTAGGAAGGTTCCAAATAAATGAACTGTCATAAATTCCATGATGGTTACATACCTCTCCCCCTCTCCTATATATAGTGACCTTGGGAGAAGGTTTTGGGACAGCTTCACCAAGCGATGAAGCACTGGTCAAGTATTGCGACGCCCAACACTTGGGGAAATCATATCCTCTCCAACGAAGAACGTAAAGAATGCCAACGACGATCTTCCACACGATTCTTCTTCAACCTTCCTTCCCCAGAAACCTATCCTCCACAACATCAACAACGAACCAACGTAGCTCAGAATTGGAGACGTGTGGCGGACGCGACAAATGACAGTCTTCATCGTCTTCCTTCCGCGACTCCGCCAACGAGCGACGAGAAAGAGGTAGGGGTTTTATTTTTATTTAAAGTATGAAACTTTCCCATGTTCTTCCTTTCTCTCAAAACGAAGAACGATGGTTGTTGTGCTTCATACTTGCGAGAACCTATTACTACCACCCTAAACGCGGAGGGTCCGGGCCAAACCAACATGGCCCGACCCCTTCGTTGTTCTTTTTGTGATGACTCCACGATGGCAAGACAATGAGGCGACGACGACGAAGGCGGCGAACAAAGGTTGCGCTACCCACGTCCTCCGTGAACTACGCCGCCCCCGCGGCCCCCTGGCACGCACCCGGTGCCCTGCGCCCCTACCGGCGCACCCGCGGTGCCCCTGCCGGCGCACCCGCGGCGCCCTGCCGACGCACCCAGCACCCTGCCGGAATAGCCTGACGCCCCCCCCCCCCCCCGACGTGTTGAACTGTCAGCCCGGCGCCCGGCGCCCTTGTCGGAGTCCTACCCTACGCCCCTACCGGCGGCCTGCCCGGCGCACCCCGGCGCCCCCGCGACACGTTGTCGTGCTACCCAGCGTGCCCCCACGCGATGCCCGACGTTAAGCACCCTGTCGGGCGCACTCATGCCCTGCCCGGTGCACCCGCGGCCAGCCGGAGCCTAGCCGGCCCGCCCGCGCCCCGCACGGTCTGCCCGCTGGCCTCCCGATCACTGGCCTGCTGAACCAGCCCGCGACGCCCCTGCGGTGTCGCTAGTCGAACCAGCCCGGTATCCCGGGCCGAGTTACCAAGCCGCCTACGTCGCGACTATCGGGCCGAACCACCCTCACGGTCCGCTGGGCCGAGCCCAGAGGACCGGGTCAAAACTTAGCGGGCTGACTCACCCAATGGGTCGGGTCAGACCCAACGAGTCTGACCGGGTCAAACTAGACCTGGTCGGCCCAGTTTGGGTTAGGCTGAGTGGGTCTGACCGGGTCGGACCGGACCTGGGCTCATTACTGGCCCATTACCTTCTTGGGCCATATCATTGGCACCGGACGTCCGTTTGATGAACCGTCAGCGGCGCCGGTACTCTTGGAGCATAGCCGTACCTTTGAGTATACCCCATTGGAGTTCGGGGTATAGTTGAGATACGGCCAGGTTGGTTCATATACGAAACCAACTGGGGGCCCGGAATAAAGAGGCAAATAACTCCCAAACCGGGCGTCCGATTGACGCGCCGCCTGTTGCGTTAAGACCCCTGTGACGAGGCGGTCCTTTGTGATACTTCTTTGTGGGACTTTGTGAAACTTGGATTATTGAACAGTGGATCATGGTGCGGATCCTCCCGGAGGCGAGCATACGGAGTACGGTGACCTTGTAACTAGATGAGACCTGATGACTGCTTGTCTGATTTGATTCAGAGTGACTTTCATAGCCCAGTGGGGAGCACTACATTATGAGGTGGAAGACCCATGGCGGAGGAACACTACTTTGTGAGGTGGCAGACCCATGATACTCGACAGGAGGAGTACCTCTGTAGGCTATGAGGGGGAGCACTACTGTGTGAGGTGGCAGATCCATGGCGGAGGAGCACTACATTGTAAGGTGGCAGACCCGCGGTACTCGATAGGAGGTGTACCTCAGTAGTCTAAGGTTAGTGAGTGACACCTCAGAGTTGGGACATGACTACTGCACTCGACAGAGGAGGATTTCTCCAACATCCTTGTTTTTTGTCATCGTGAATAAAAATCCTAGTTTGAGCTGATTCAATGACCATTGTGTTTTCCTCATGATTGAGATGGGTTACTTGATAACATAGGTATATGTATGGGCATATACCTAAGTAAAGGTTATCTTTTGAGATCTTTCTTTGTGGTTTATCCTTGTTTGATTTAGTGAGACCTTGAGGGTCTCGGGGTCCCTACTGAGTATTGTTATACTCACCCCTACACGGGCTATGCCCACACCTTGTTGTGTTGGATGCAGACGACAGACAACACTGATCATGGTTGAGGATTGTAGAACTGGATGGTACCCGGAGGTGGACTTCACGACGAGATGGTACCCGGAGGTGACAGACGGACGTGGAGAGCTGAGGTGGCCATCTGTACCTACCATTCAGGTAGGAACTCCGGAGGATGATCCAGGAGCATCTTGACACCTTCCTACTATTTTGTCTTTTCCTTGTACTTTACTGTTGGGCTTTTATTTCCGCCCCCCTTTGTACTTTCATCACACTTCTCTTATTTCTTTACTTATTGTTTTCTTCCGTTTGTACTCTGGTTGTGTGTTTGTTTGCATTTCATAAAGGCAATGCCTTCCCTTTTTATCTGGATTTACGCCTTTGGTGCTAGTCGCCAGCCCCTAACCTATGGAAGGCAGGCTTGGGGTAGTCACGACACGGGCCCCGAGGATGGGTCATGACAAATTGGTATCAGAGGACGTCGATTCTACTGTAGAACTTATTACTATGATATTTTCATTCTCTGAAGAAATAGTGTTAAGCGTACCGAGTGTGGTTTTCAGTTCAGGGAGTCCAGTGTTGGTGCGGTGGCCGACGTATCTATACACCAAGACCCTGACTTCTGATTTCTGATTCAGTGCATGAAAAAACTGATTACGTGTGTGTTTTAAAAAGTTTTCCTTTAAATCAGCTCAAATCAGGTCAGCTCACCAGGTATAGCCTTTTGACCGTGTCACATCTGTTTCTTTCAGGATGCCTCCTCGAGGACGACCAGTTGGAGCCCCGAGAGTTGTACGTACTGACAGCCCGCCGAGCGATGAGGCCTCAAAACAGGGCCCTCTACTAGTTGAGGAACCAGCAGAGGCACCAGTGGTACTACCACCCGTTGGGACACCGATGCCACCAGCCCCAGTAGTAGGCGATGCACACCACTTGAGCGCGTTGCACGAGTTCCAGCGCCAGAGGCCACCCAGGTTCTGGGGAGAGACGGACCCAAAGGAGGCTGAGGATTGGCTGGAGGCTGTGGTGAGAGTCTTCAGGCTAGTAGGGATGCCGATAGAATTTATGGTGATCCCTGCTGCCAGCCTCCTTCAGGCAGCAGCAGGCAGATGGTGGAGCCTGATTCTACAGATGCATGACGAGGCGACACTTCTGTGGGCAAACTTCGAGAGATTGTTCCATGCAGAGTTTGTACCAGCCACCCTTTGAGCGGTGCGTATACAAGAGCTTCTACATCATCATTAGGGTAGCATGACAGTGGCGCATTATTCAGCGAGGTTCACTGACCTTTCGCGATACTCCACTGATATGGTACGAGACCCGTTCTTCAGGGCCCGGACCTTCGAGCAGGGGCTGAGGTGAGATATTAGTGCTTCAGTTGTTTCTCACAACATCCCGACACAGACGGGGGTGTTGGAGAGAGCCCTCTTAGTGGAGAGTTTCCTTGCTGATCAGTCTCATGTAGTAGGATCCACTACTAGCCGGTATGCATCAGTGTATTTTCTAGCTGGCAGTAGACAGATGACGCAGAGGTCCAAGAGGGCCAGACCTAAAGGTGGTCAGCCGCACGACTCAGTGTCGTTAGTGTGAGGAACCAAGGGGATTGAAAGAGCCAGACCTGCCATGCTTTGTTACACGTGTGGAGGATATGGTCACATGGCCTGTGACAGTCTGAACAACTGCTCGGATGATCAGCAGATAGATGAGGGACCTCCCAGGCAAAGGCGGAGGTTTGATCGAGGCAGACCGCAAGGAGCCCAAGACCGAGGCAAGGGAGATAGCCGTGCAGCTGGAGGTGGACGACGCTTTGAGGTGTTGCCACCACCACCACCTGGAGGTCCACCCTGACCACAGGGAACAGGTGGACATGGAAGATCACAACTTCAGGCAGCTGAAGCATACGACTATGGAGCTCCTGAAGCAGGGGGACAGGAGCGGGACTAGTTCCAGGCATGGAGGCCTTTGTTCTTGGTGCTTCTAGTTTCCATGATGTTGTTGTTTGTGGTTGTTGTGTGTCTTTGTACTTGAGCTGCAGTAATAAAAGACACTTGTCCTTGTGACGTTTTTTTCCTTCCCTTTTTGTGTGGTTGATACTGAGAGGTTCCGGTTAAAACTGTTGACTTGACCCTCACTTTTGAGATTCCTACTAGAGGAGACCCAGTGACCACACACTGATGCCGATAGTGTGACTCAACCCTTGGAGGCAAGAGTGACAGTTGGATCTCTTGATAGAAGTGTCGAGGCCTTACGATGTCATCCAAGACATGAAATGTACCGTTCATATCAGGATTGACTATATTAGGCAAAGAACGTGGTTCATCCATAGGATGTGTTAGGTCCACTAGGCTGGATACCCTGAGAGGGGGGGTGAATCAGGGTATGACTAATTCAAAATTAATGCCCGTTCTGATCTTGTTTCACTGTTAAGCAAAACACTCTTCTCTCTTTTTCCTGCTGCACGATATAAACAGAATGTAAAGCAAGCACAGCACACAACAATTTTACTTGGTTCACCGATAAGGGCTACGTCCAAGGAGCATACGCCGACAGGTTGCCAGTCGTACCAAATTCCACTAATCTTCACTAGTTGTGGATTACAAGGTTCGGGCTAGATCACTTCTATGCCCAGGCTCACTGCCTTTACAATGTTTAGGGTCAGCTCACTGCTTTCCCAAGGGTCACTCCCTGTTTCTCTCTCTCTGGCTCACTGCCGGTGGAGAGGATCACCTTCTTCCTCTTCCTGAGCTCACTGCTCTTGGATGGAATCCACTCACAGTTTATAGACCTGTAGGTCTCTTCATTTTCCTGAAAGAATGCATCTTCTCTTGTATGTAGATGCTCTGTTAAAGCTTAACTTTCACCCGTTGATGAATATCTCTTTGCACCGAAGGTATCGGGCAAACTTCCAGCTTCCACACAGTCTGAAAATCACTGCGGGAACAAAACCTTACTTGGCGTGCAAGTCAACCTCGGCGCGCAAGTATCGGCGCGCAAGTCACAACGGGCGCACAAGTCCTCCTCTGACACTTGCGCGACACAAGCTTCCTCAACTCCAAACTTGCGCGACTCTCTTCCCTTTACGCCCAAACCACTATTGGCACGCAACTGCAAACCGGCGCGCAACTTCTAACACCGGCGCACAACTTCAACCACTGGCGCGCAAGTCCCACCTGCGCGACCACACACACCACTTGCGCGACCACTACACCTGCGCGACGGGAGCTCTCGTCTTGAACTCCGGTGAGAAATGAGGAGGGGTGGTCCGGTATTTATAGGCAATCTGACCACCCTGCGCGACGGCGCGCAAGTCACCTGCGCGACCCAATTTCGGCGCGCAAGTCTCCTCTCCTTTAGACACTTGCGCGACCAACTCCCAAACCTGCGCGAACCTATTTCCTTAGCCATATTTTGATCTTCTGATCTTGAAAAACATGTGGCGCGCAAGTTTCCTATACTCCAAGTACAAGGCGCGCAAGTCCCTTTGCCAAAAACACTTTTCTTCATTTGCCGATTTTCAGGCCCAAAAATTTGGCAAACACTGGAAAACGGCGCCACCTTGTATCTGTTCTTTTGTACCGCCTCCAGATCATCCATTCCTTTTATCGACGTCCTTGAATCAAACATGGATCGTTGAACTCAGCTCTTGAACTCGACATTCAACCATGAAATCCTCTTTGTCAACAATCACAACTTAGATGTCCACTTTGTCAACAAACACAATCACCTCAAAAAGGCTTCAATGATACCTTGAGGGATTTTTGCCCAACAGGATGAGATGGGATTTCTCTTTTTCGGCAAAGGGGAAATCTAAGAAGATCTTGTAAGACCAGCGATGGTGCAGGCTACGATGGAGAAGGTGCAGATCATCTATGAGCAGATGAAGACTGCACAGTGCAGACAGAAGTCATACGATGATAGGAGATGGAGACCACTGGAGTTCGAGGATGGAGACCACATTTTCTTATGGGTCTCACCTCGACGTGGACTACAGAGACTTTTATGGGGCGGGAAGTTATCTTCGCGCTTCATCTGGCCCTTCCACCTTAGTTGCACCATGTGCATGACATCTTTCCACATATCTCAGCTGAGGAGGTACGTGCACAACCCGACGCACGTCATCGATCACGGGGAGATGGACATCAATGACGGGACGACCTTCCCAGAGGTTCCGGTGGAGATCAAGGATCGACAGGAGTGGGCCCTTCATGGATGGTCGGTTCCTCTAGTGCGCGTTCGTTGGTATCCCAAGAACCTCCAAGAGAGCACTTGGGAGCAGGAGGCTCAGATGCATGCTCGGTACCTCCTTTAGTTTCCCTAGTTTGTGTTGTAGCTTTATGGGGTCGTAAAGACCTGAGGTGGGAGTAATGTAAAGACCTGTAAATTTCAAGGAATTTTTTCCCTTAAATTATTTGGAATTTTACGAGTATTCAGTTGCTGACGGAACCTGATTCTGAGGCCCAGTGTGCCCGGAATAATTTTCTGAAATTTTGTTAAGCTTAAATTAATGCGTGTAAGCAGTTTTCCTGAAAAAGTGTAATAACTATTAAATGGTTACTCAGATCAGAAATCAGAGGGCACCATTGTGCTCAGGATGGCGGGTTTACCCTAGGCGTGACTTAAGTTTAGTCAGCGCAGGCCTCCTGTGAGAAAACCCGAAAATGGAATAACTATAAATAAAATAATTAAATAAAGTTATTTTATTTTTCAAATGCTTATAACTCACAAACGGTAACTCGGATTAAAAATATAAGACCACCGCTGAACTCGTGAGGGTATTCTTCCTTTAAGAAGATACTAACTTTGGCCGGCGTTAGCCACTTGAGAAAGTTAGTTTTTTGCCGTAAATAAAATAATTAAGTGACAATTATTTTACTGTAAAATTCAGAAATTCTAAACGGTAACTCAAATTGAAAATCCGAGAGTACAGTTGAGTTTGTTGGGGCGTGTTTCTCCTAGGCAGAGCCTAACCTTGAACTCAGTGGGTCGAGGGTGACTGATAATAATTTTCCGAACATGTTTTTGGGTACGTTCAGTAAACATATGAGCGGCGTTTTATAACTTTTGAACCGGTGCTCAGAATCGTATTCCGAGGGCACCGTTGAACTCGCAGTGCCGATATTCTCTTAATAAGACTTTCACCTCAACGGCGGATGATCGGATATGAAAGTTAGTTTTTTGGGTTTTACGTGGGTGAATAAAATAAAATATGTGAATAATTTATTTTATTTTGTTAGACACATGCAGTGCGGATAAAGTGGTTAGAAGCTCTACTTGGGAGTTGGTGGTAGAACCGCCACACCCTAACCTCCCATTTAATGGGGAGGGATAGGAAACCTCTCAAACCCCCCATCAATTAATTTTATTTGTCGATGTAAAATTAATTTCACTCAATTAATTTTATGGGTCGACGTAAAATTAATTGTTAGTTAATTTTATGTGTCGACATAAAATTAATTGCTCTCAATTAATTTTATGAGTTGACGTAAAATTAATTGTTGTCAGTTAATTTTATGGGTCGACGTAAAAATTATTTTTTGTGATTTAATTTTATGTGTCGACGTGAAATTAATTGCTGTCGATTAATTTTATGTGTCAACATAAAATTGATTAGTGTCATATGTTTTGACGCAGGCTACGTGGGGGAAACTTATTGACATCCTCCACTCTTAATTAGTGCCAAAGTACCTCTTAAATTGCACCAACGCAATTTAATTCACCCGACCCCCTTTTTAAATTAAGTAACCACATCGTTGGAATTTAGGAAGGTTTCAAATAAATGGACCATCATAAATTCCATGATGGTTACATACCTCTCCTTCTATCCTATATATAGGGAGCTTGGGAGAAGGTTTTGGGATGACTTCACCATGCGACGAAGCGATGGTAAAGTATTGTGACTCCCAACACTTGGGGAAATCATATCCTCTCCAATAAAGAATGTAAAGAACACCAACGACGATCTTCCACGTGATTATTATTCGACCTTCCTTCCCTAGAAGCCTATCCTCCGCAACATCATCAACGAACCGGCGCAGTTTGGAATTGGAGACGTGTGGTGGACACGACGAATGACGGTCTTCATCGTCTTCCTTCCACGACTCCGCCAACGAGCGACGAGCAAGAGGTAGGGGTTTTATTTTTATTTAAAGTATGATCCTTTCTCATGTTCTTCCTTTCTCTCAAAATGAAGAACAATGGTTGTTGTGCTTCATACTTGCGAGAACCTATTGCTACCACCCTAAACGCGGAGGGTCTGGGCCAAACCAACATGGCCTGAACCTTCGTTGTTATTTTTGTAATGACTCCATGATGGCATGACAATGAGGCGACGACGACGAAGGAGGCGAACAAAGGCCACGCTACCCGCGGCCTTTGTGAACTACGCTGCCCTTGCGGCCCCCTGGCGCGCACCCGGTGCCCTGCACCCCTGCCGGCGGGCTACAGGCGCACCCGTGACGCCCCTGCCGACGCGCGGCTGGCGCACCTGCGGCGCCCTTCCGGTGCACCCGCGGCGCCCTGTCGATGCATCCAAATGCCCCCCGGTGTGCTGCACTCCCGGCCTGGTGCCCCGCGCCTTTGCTGGCGTCTTGCTCCGCGCCCCTGCCGGCGGCCTGCCCGGCGCACCCTGTCGCCCCTGCGGCACCCTGGCGCGCTACCCAGCGTGCCCCCGCGCGCTGCCCAACGTTCGACACCCTACCTGGCACACCCGCGCCCTGCCCAGTGCACCGGCGTCCAGCCGGAGCCCAACCGACCTGCCCGTGACACCCCCGCTGTGTCGCTGGTCGAACCAGCCCAGTCTCCCGGGCCAAGTTACTAAGCCGCCTACGTGGCGACTATCGGGCCGAACCGCCCTCGCGGTCCGCTGGGCCAGGCCCAGGGGACCAGGTCAAAAATTAGCGTGATGACTCACCCAATGCTTCAAGTTAGACCCAGTGAGTCTGACTGGGTCGACCCAGACCGGGTCGGCCCAGTTTTGGTTAGGCTGAGTTGGTCTGACCGGGTCGGACTGCACCCGGGCTCATTACTGGCCCATTACCTTCTTGGGCCATTTCATTGGCACTGGACTTCCATTTGAAGAACCGTCAGTGGCTCCAGTACTCTTGGAGCATAGCCTTCCCTTTGAGTATACCCCATGGGAGTTTGGGGTATAGTTGAGATACGGCCGGGTTGGTTCGTATATGAAACCAACCGGGCCCCTGGAACAAAGAGGCTAATAACTCACGAAATGGGCATCTGATTGACGCGCCATCTGTTGCGTTAAGACCCCTGTGATGAGGTGGTCCTTTGTGATACTTCTTCATGGGACTTTGTGATAATTGGAGTATCGACCAGTGGCTCGTGGAGCGGATCCTCCCAGAGGCAAGCATACGGAGTACGGTGACATTGTAGATGGCTGAGACTTGATGACTGCTTGTCCGATTTGATTCGGAGTGACTTGCATAGCCTAGTGGGGAGCACTACTCGGTGAGGTGGCAGACCAATGGTGGTGGAGCACTACTTTGTGAGGTGGAAGACCTACGATACTCGACAGGAGGAGTACCTCTGTAGGCTATGAGGGGGAGCACTACTGTGTGAGGTGGCAGACCCATGGTGGAGGAGCACTACTTTGTGAGGTGGCAGACCCGCGGTACTCGACAGGAGGAGTAACTCAACAGTATAAGGTTAGTGAGTGACACCTCGGAGTCGTGACATGACTACTGCATTCGACAGAGGAGGAGTTCTCCAGCAGCCGTGTTTTTCGTCATCGT
Organism: Viscum album; assembly: GCA_963277665.1. Lineage (NCBI taxonomy): Eukaryota > Viridiplantae > Streptophyta > Magnoliopsida > Santalales > Viscaceae > Viscum > Viscum album. The sequence continues at coordinate 1,283,257,409 of OY728151.1, forward strand.
GAATAAAAATCCTAGTTTGAGCTGAGTCAACGACCTTTGTGTTTTCCTCATGATTGAGATGGGTTACTTGATAACTTAGGTATATGTATGGGCATATACCTAAGTAAAGGATATCTGTTGAGATCTTTATTTGTGGTTTATCTTTGTTGGATTTAGTGAGACCTTGTGGGTCTCGGGGTCCCTACTGAGTATCGTTATACTCACCCCTACACGGGTTATGCCCACACCTTATTGTGTTGGATGCAGACGATGGACAACACTGATCATGGTTGAGTCTTGTAGAACTGGACGGTGCCCGGAGGTGGACTTCACGACAAGACAGTACCCAGAGGTGGAATTCACGAAGAGACGATACCCAGAGGTGGACTTCATGACGAGACGGTACCCAGAGGTGATAGATGGATGTGGAGAGCTGAGGTGTCCATCTTTACCTACCCTTCAGGTAGGAACTCCGGAGGACGATCCCGGAGCAGCTTGACACCTTCCTACTATTTTTCCTTTTCCTTGTACTTTTCTATTGGGCTTGTATTTTCGGCCCCCTTTGTACTTTCATCACACTTGTCTTATTGCTTTACTCAGTGTTTGCTTCCGCTTGTACTCTGGTTGTGTGTTTGTTTGCGTTTCATAAAGGCAATGCCTTCCCTTTTTATCGGTATTTACACCTTTGATGCTAGTCGTCAGCCCCTGGCCTATGGAAGGTGGGCTTGGGGTAGTCACGACACGGGCCCCGAGGATGGGTCGTGACAATTTTATCCAAAAATTTGGGTCCTCAATGTCTCATAGCAATGATGCCTTTACTTCCAATAGCCCGAAGGCCTTCATATTTTTTATTATTTGATAAAGCCCCCTTTTAAGGGAAGAAGGGGGGAAACCCAAACAGACTCCATGGACTTAAGAAAAATCAAAAATGAATGGAAAAAAGTGTAAAACCAGACTGAAAAAAAGGAGTTACCCTCCCAATCCTTTGAATATGATGAAGCTCTCCACCGTTTCAGGGAAATTTGGAAAACAAGTGTCCTGTATCAAAGCACATTCCCAATCCGATGACTGAAGTCATACCCTCTCAACAACCAAATTCATAAAGCACTGCAATGATAAATCACCAGCTCTAGATCCTCCTCTAGATCTTATAACAAGTGGTTGAATATTATTTCCATGACTTCTCACCATCGATATCAGACCAAGAACATTTGTAAATCCTCAAACATGAGCAGCACAATACCAAAATTTAGCATCATCACAAAGCACTTCACGAGTCAGCCTCCACCCCACCACGATCCTATAACTTCCATCCACAACTGGAAACATTGAAGCAACCAAAAGACAATCCAGAGAATGTGAAGTTAGGTCTTCATCACCTAGGACTGGATTTCCCAACACCACACCAAGGGTATATCACCAGTGAAGGAATTCGGGAAAATCTGAACCAAAAACGCCATTCTGAGCATGGATCTGCTCAGATCAAAACCACAGACACACCCTCACCGAAATCCAGTGTATGCAGAACATAGGGGAGAAATCCAATCCACCACACAAAACCAAATCCAAATATACAATGTATAGAATAGAAACCAGAAACACTGAACCACCGCACAACAACAGAACCAAAAATCAACGTTGATCACACAAATGCATAAACACCGAGGCAGACCTGCTGGAAGAAACACAGGACCGCTGGAAGCCAGAAATCCCCCTCCCCTCCATGGTACTCTGAGGCCTACGCCTAGCCATAGACCGGTCTCCCACCACAATGACTTCACAGATGATGCTAGATGAGATCCGACGCTGAAGTTCCTTCGCAAGCCTACCTCGATGCCTTCGCTCTACAAATCTGAAGCTGATTCTAACACCAAAGTCATCAGACACTGAGACACACCAGGGACCAGCACCACGACGAACCTGGAAAACCCGGAACCCTGCATACCTAAGCACGTGCCTGATAAAACTAGAATCTGAATCCAGAATACGAGCCACTGGAGGAGAGGAGGAGAGGAGGGATGAGACTGAAGGTGAAAACCCTAGCACCGCAGGGGGGAGAGGAGATGCCGCTCAGAGGGATCTATTAATAACACTCTCACAATGATTATTTTACATGAAACATCAAAATAAAACACCTCAAAAAGACTCTCAAATAATGGTGCAACTCCAAATCCAAACAATTTAACAATTACATTAATCTTCTAGAGAAATAAATCAATGATATGAAAAACAAAAACAATAACTCTGGACTCCATACTGATCCTATAAAAGAAATAAACATTGTGTTCAAACTAAATTCCTTTCTCAATTTTATGTAAAATATGAGAAATAAATATGATAAAGTTAAATGGTTAACTGACGGTGACAGAAATACCAATTTCTATAACTCTCTCCAAATAATCACGAAGGCCTGTAGACCTCTAACCTTTCTAAATGCTGGGGATAATATTCTTGACTAAGAAGATGACATAGCTCAACATATAGTCTCTTACTATGAAACCATCTTTAATGGACCTGATAACAACAAATACCTCCTTCCCGAGGTCATTCCTTTAGTTATCACCAATGCTAACAATACATTCCTTCTTAACCCTCCGTTGGATCATAAAATCAAAGAAATTGTCTTTAGTCTAAATCTCGATAGTGCCTCGGGTCATGATGGCTTTAACAATGTTTCTTCCATCATTATGGGGATATGGTTCATGTCAATGTTTGTAATCTTGTTAAATCCTTTTTCAAAAAAGGGCCTCTTCCTCATGCTATTAATGCCCAGTTCCTTACCTTGATCCCTAAAGTGGATAATGCCCCTGAGATTCACCTTTTTAGACCCACTTCTCTTATAAAAAATATTTACAAGATCACCACCAAAATAATTGCTAATAGGCCCTAAACTATTACTAAAAAAATTGTATCTTGGAACAAATTTGGATTTATAAAGGGTAGATCCATTCAACACTATATCTATCTTTCCCTTGAGTATATCAAAAACTTAAATAAAACTAATAGAGGAAGAAACATAGCTATTAAACTTGACATCAGAATATATTTTTACACCATGGATTGGAGTTTTATCTATAAAGTCCTTCAAAGCTTTGGTTTTAGAGCCCATTTTATCACTACTATCAGAACTCTCTTCAATTGCACCACTATATCCATTTTGATCAATGGATCTCTAAAAGGATACTTTAAATTCACCAAAGGTGTCAGATAAGGTGAAACCATCTCTTCCGTTCTCTTCTCAATAGTGGAAGACTACCTCAATCATCTGATAAATCATCTGGTGGTTCAAAATAAGCTGAAACCTGTTCTTGTCTCCAGGAATGAAAATGCTTCCACTCACCTATTTTATGCTGATGACATCATCCTTTTCCTCCAAGGTGAAAAAATAAAAATTCCTAACCTCAAGAATTCTCTCTCTCAGTATTAGGAGGGTTCTGGACAAACCATAAGTTAGAACAAATCCTGCATCTTATTCGGGAAGAACTTCCCACTCAATAGAAAATGTAACATTATCAATGAATTAGGTCTCAAATAAGGCTCTATTCCATTCACTTACCTTGGTGTCCCCATATTTTGGGTTAGACCCAAGTCTTTACACCTTTGACTATTGTTAATCAAGTTATAAACCAACTTTCCTCTTGGAAGGGTAAATCTGTCTCTATGTAAGGTATGAATTGCATTTTAAAATCTACTATTGTATCCAAGATGGTCTATTCCTTGATTGTCTAAAAATTTCCTATTGGCCTTATCAAAAAAATGAACACGACTATTAAAAATTTCATCTGGACAGGTAGTATTCTAGAAAGAAATATTCTGATGGTCCCTTTGTCAATTTGTTGCTATACTATTGAGAATGGTAGCATTGGCATAAAAAAATTAAAGTAATTTTATGAATCTCTTCATGCTCGGATTACTTGGAATCTTTTTTGGCAATTCTTCTAAATCTATCAACTTTCTCAAAAATAGATTTATTGACATGATTAATACAGGAAATTCGGGCTTTATTAATTCTTCCATGTGGCCTGCCATCAAGCACTCCTTCAGTAACATTATAAATAATTCTAGACGGATGGTCTCCAGAGATTCCTCCCTAAAATTATGTCTAGATAACTAGATGGGCATGCCTTTAATATCTATGATTTCTCATGATCAATATCCTAAAAACAGCTTCAACTCTATCGAAGATAATTTAAATTCTCAACAAGATCATCTCCCAGATACTATTTTGAATCTAATTGAAAACTATCCTTTCTATTACAACAATTATTTCTTAATTTGGGAGCCTGCTCACAATGGAATTATTACCTCAAAAAATTACTACAATCATATTTGTTGTAACACTGAGAATGATTACATCTAGATTAAACACTTCAAAAAACCTTGGATAAAGCCCTCGAGATTCAGTCTCATCTGCACCTTGGTCAAAGCAGAGTTCCCATTGATATTTGTCTTCAATAATTTGGAATTAATCTTTTCTCTAAATTTATAATCTATAATCAACACAAAGAAGATACTAAACAACTCTTCCTTTCTTGTTCAAATACTTCTTCTCTTTGAAACTATATTTTTGACAGCTTTGATTACAGATGGTAGATACTTGACTCTGTCAAAACTCAACAAATGAAATGTGCAGAGATGGAAGTCTCTCAGCAAATAAGGAACCCTTACCTTACTATAGTTGCTGAAATCCACTATGTGATATGGTATGATCAGAATGCAATTATTCGTACCAAATACTCACTAAATCTTAATGTAGTTCAGATCCTGATCCTCATTTCCATATAGGAAGCTTCTTTGATAAAAAAAGACATTGCCACAAAACCGTGCACAACATTGGAATCCTGAAACGTATACGGATCAACGACAACTTCTGTCATCCACATCGCACTCTTGAGGTGTTCTAGAGATATCCACTCCTTGTATGGATAAAAAAACATTGTTGGAACCTCTAAGGGAAATTCGGGACCTTTAGGGTGTGGTTCTATCTTCAGGAATCACCTTGATCAGATTCTAGGTTGCTTTATGGGTCATTGTGGAATTTCCACCTCCCATGAATCTGAGATGATGTGTTTTATTCATTTGATTAAACTTTCCATGGTTTTTTAGTTATAACAACCTATGGATTGAATGTGGCTCAATTACCATCATACAAGAAATTTGTAATGGCATAACTCATCTAGCTTGGCCGATTACTACCCGTTGGATGGAATGCATCCGTTCGCTCACTAATCTGAACTAAATCATCAAACCTATTTATTAAGAAGCAAACATGGTTGCAGATGGATTGTCCAACATGGGAGTTAATCAAGAAAAAACTTGGTGTGAATACCTCCCCTCTTCTATTATTACCTTTCATGACAAAGATTTTAATATGATCCTATAATTTAGACTTTTGTAAACTTTCTTTTAATAAATTTTGTGCGTTTTCTATTTGGGTCAAGCCATCACCTTTAAAAAAATTAAATATATAGTAATATTTTTTTTCAATGATTACTTAACTCCCATTTTAATTAGGTGAAATACATGGAATTGACTTGAGAAAATGGAAATCATGGCGAACTAGTTTTTGACATGTTTAATGATCAGTGGGTGATATATTAATAGATATTTTAAATATTAAAAAACTTTATAGAATCATTACAAAGATTAATTTTATCATTATTACATGATATTATCATTACATGAAATCCCATAATCATTTATGACATGATTTTTATAACGTCGTTTACATGGGAAATTAAAGCAACCAAAATGGCAACGTTCTATAATGATTTAATGAGTAAGGGCATGTATATGGATAATTATAATATAAAATATTTAAAATATTAAACATGTAATTATTATCATATATCCTTATTAAATCCATTCTTAGTACCATCCATGACATGTGTTGTTGAAAAATGAAATTCTTTTTTCGTGGATGTAGTAGTTTGCAAGTACGTATAATTTACAATCCCATTTAGCGATGAATAGATGGAAAGATTGTATATGGTAAATGATAAATTCATAATTATATTTTTAACATTGAAAAAAAATTTATCCATCAAATAAATACTTTATACTAGCCTTTAGAGAAGGTTATGAAAAACAAACGGAATCTCTTCATTGACACAATTGTCCATATTTATGAACGATCGATGTTTTGGTTATTCTTAGTGGATGAAATTAAATTAATAATTATTGTTTAATTAATATAATCAAATTTAAGTATAATAAAAATACAGAAATAATTATATTTATAATTTCATATAAGTTTATGATATTATAAATTAATAAGGATCCACTAAGAGTAAGTGAATAATTATGTTGGGGACTTTATTTTTTTCTCTAAATTATCCTTTTAAATAAAGGTTTTATGATAAATAATTGTAAAGAACCAAATCCCAGTTTCTCAGAGTTAGTGGGTAATTTATTACAAATGAATATTATACAAGTAATCACATATAAAAGGATATAATAATTTATTAGTCTTGGTAACCTTGGTATAAACTTTAAATTCACATTAAAATCAAGAATATAAAATACTTAATGTGTTTTATTTTAGAACTATATTATTCTTCATGACGTATCCCTTCATATAAATCAAAACAAAATTCATGGTATCATTGGGAAACTAAAACATAAAAAAGTGGTGAGATTAGATACTATGTAAGGGTAATAATACAACATAATATATCATAAATAAATAATAATAATCAATATTTAACGGTAAATAACTGAAACACATGATATTTAATTTATAAATTGAGCATAATATGATAGAAATAAAAGATGATCAAATAAAGTCATACAAATAATCACACAACCTTGAAACATATCCATGGATATTATAACCAATCAAATAACTAAATGGACATCAATAAATGATCTCATAATGATGGAATGTGTAATTCCATAAATTTAAAACATATTGTCAACACCTTTCACAAGACTGTTTAAATCTATGGGTAGGAACCCATCCAATTTGGCCAACTGATTTGTATCATGAAACTTATCGATGCATCCAGGGGATATATATAACATATACCCACCCATAACTTACTAATTCAAATTAATTACTCATACGAAATCGGTGAAACATAATCAACATTCACATTCACATTGAAAACCTAGCATATGAAAGGATAAAAATTACCCCAATTAGTAAACATAAATGTAAACTATCCATAGAAATATGAATGGTATAAAATGGTACAAATATAGTCAAAATAATCATAAAACATTTTGATAAATAATAATGATGGTATTATTACAAAATAACCCAATCATATCATAAGCAAAATAAAGTGTTGATGTCAACGATGAATAGAAATATCATAAAAATGTTATTGAAAACATTTTTTGTGGAAAATTATCTTTTTTTACTTTGAAAATATTTTTAAAACTAAAATTTTACTAAATATTGTGAAAATAATTTTCCTTAAGAATATACTTTTATACTTATAAACTAATCTTCAAAACACTGAGTGGTCATAACGGCATAAATTCCATATATTCCATACACATTAAAACAAAGATTCCCTTCACATTTTCTGTAAAATCTAAATGGGTATTATTTGAAAAACGACATGAATATTACTTTCAAACTATTTTGTATAAAATATTAACAAAAATTAATAAATAATTTAGATAATGTTTAAAAAATTTAATTTTTTTTTGAAAAACATGGTTTTGGAAGAAAAAAGGATTTTCAGCAGAAGAGATAAATAAAGTTATATTTTCATTAAAAAAATTTCCCAATAATTTTAAGTAAAAAAGAGAGGAAAATGATAATATTACTCTTAAAAGTTTATTAATAACCATAATAGAAGAAAATATATTTAATTTTAAAAAATAAATATAAAATAATTCCTCTAAGGGAGACTTAAACATAAACAATCCTGAATAATGATGAGATTGTTAAATAAACCCATACCACTTCGGTAACTTTTGAATCATAATCCCCATGAAATAAATAAAATAAAATGAAAATTTAAGTAACTTTAATAGAAATATATTCATGATATAACATATCATACGGTCCAATATATACACCACACAAAGGAATAAGCGGTGAGTTGGAATATGTCTCAAAGAAGTAAATGTGAGACGAGAAACCCTTACCTCATGTTCAAATTCTTCATATGTGTCTAAAACTCATGTATAATAAATATAATTTTATTATAAATATTTTAAAGAACCATAATAATATATATCATACCATATATTACTTACTTATAGTCTTTTATCACAGTTTTATTATGAATTCTTGGTTAAAATCACTATTTCATGTGATAATTGCTTCGTTTTCGTGTATTTTTTGTTCAATAATTTTAGTCCTTTTAATTTTTTCATAGTTAAATAATTTAAATAATGTTTAAAATGATATAAATATTATATGTATTAATTATATAGGTTTTTATAGTAATCTATTAAAGTTAGATATAGAAAATGGATTACACTGTTCTTAGAGACGGTAGACTGTATATACATATGAATGATGTTTCCATTTTTCTTGATAGATGAAATGAAAGGAAGGTAAATATTATTAATTATTCAAAAAATAATTATTATATAATATATATAATATATATTAATCAAATAAATCCTTATTACCATCGATGTAAAAATATAATGAATTTTGTTTTGACATCACTATGTGGAGGCGGTAATCCACACGCATGCACAGTGATGTCATTTTTTCTCTAAAGGATTGGAAGGTATGAAGTTATATGTCATATTATATTTATATAAATATTAATACTTAATAAATATCACTTATATTAGTTAATTTTAACCTTAATAACTATCATATAAAGTGTAAGATAAAAATCAATCCCATAACTTTGCGAGGCGGTAGCCCGTCGTACAAACGATCAACGCTATCATATCCCCCATGGAATGGAAAGAAATAAGGTAAATGTGATATAATTATTATTTAGGTATAAAAATGAGATAAATTTAATATAAATATGTTAAATCCATAATTATATCCATCCTTGATAGGTGGTGATGGAAAATTAATTACATCAGTTCATTAGGCGGTAATCCGCCATACACAAGATTTGCAATTTTGTTTCCCATTTTATGGAAGTGGAGATGGATAAAGTATACTAAATTAACATAATAAAATATATTTATATATTATATAATGGTTTTATTATATTTTAATAGTTTAATAAGTTTTGAAAGAGGTGAAAGAAGAAATAAAACAAATATGCATGTTTTAGAATTTTAACTCTTCTTTAGGGAGCCTCTTTATGTTTATACATAAAGACTTGTTTGGAGAGATTAATATTTAATATAAGGAATATATTATGTGGGGTTGGAATTAATTTAAGGGTTTGTGTATTTATTATCTGAACCAAATGGTTTTACAAGTTTTAAGAGGGGCGGAGAGGGGGTGGCCTTTTATAAGTGGCAGATAGTACACATATGGAATATTTGAAAAGATTAATTGATAACCACATTTTTATCATGCGAAAAGCCTAAAACATGAATCATTATCAATAATTATAGGTTATATGGTCTATATATATCAATAAAATGATTTTTTGAAATGTTTTTGATCATTTTTAACCCTTATCTTCTGAATTTAACCCTTGATAAACCCATGTTTACCGTAATCGCGGTAATTAATTTTTTCTATTTTCACTATTCATTATGGACACAAATTAAGTTTAAATAATTATATAATATAAATTATTATTATTAAAAATATTTAATCCATTTTTTATAAATTGATTTCATAGAACTAGAATAATTCTATTTAAAATTAAACCCATAGGTGTGTCGAAAAAATGATTTTTATGAAGAAAATATTTCAAAAGTTTAAAATATTTTTATATCATAATTCTAAATTAAATTGAGAAAAATGATATAAAATAGGTAATTTAAGTATTATTTAACTAATATGACTTTAAAACCAATTGAAAATAAAATTTAACTTTATGAATAATTTAAATGAAAAGGTAGTTCTTAATAAAAAATAGCATTTTTGAGTTTTCATCGAAAAATTAATCTTTTTAGAAATTATAAAAATTTCACCCAAAGATAATTTTGACATGTATATTTTAAAAATAAATTTTATTTTTCTATAAATTTCTAAAATTGGTCAAAATTAATTTTAAATTATATCTGAAAAGTGCGACTACATCACCTTTTGTTTAAAAAAAATACAGTTTTTAGAATATAATACATCTTTAAAATGATTCTTATTTTATTTATAATCAATAGATATCCATTGAATTTATTTTATAAAAGTTTGAACCATAAAATTTTCATAATTTAGTTAGAATTATTTATATCCTCCAATGTAACTAATAGGATATAATGGTCATGTTTAAATAGTAATATTTCCAAAGAGTATCATATTTCGTTCAAACCCAGTGTTTTGTGAACAGAAAGATATCAAAGAGATTAAATTTATTATAAAATTAATATATCATATAGTCTTTTTGTTTTATATTATATTTTAATATTTTTTCTCTGTGTCATATATTTTATTAAATAATATGTTTCTATTTTAAAATATAGGGGTGTTACATTTTACCCCCTTAAATAAATTACATCGTTGCAATTTAATCTTGATCTCAGAAATTAAGGATTTGAAATTTGAAAATTACTTCATTGGAAACCCATATTGTAAAAAAAGGTTAATAAAACACCCACTTTAAAAGAGATAAATTGAAGTAGAATTTTCATTAAGAATAACACATAACTAGGATTCCAAGTAGAAAGACATTGGTTGGAAGTGAAGGTATAAACATAATAGAAAAGAGAAAATAATTATAGATAGTAATAGAGATAATTGATAAAAATAAAGAGAGTGATAAATGGAATATTATGGAAATAAAAAGCATAAATTTATGGTGTGTTAAAATTCCATTGGATTCATCCAATATGAAGTTAATAGGATAACATTTTTTGTTTCAAGATACTTTTCCTAGAGTTTATGAATTCTTTTACTTCCTAAGAATGTAAGGAAATATACATACTTGATATCTTTAAATTTCATAAGAAAAATTTCATCCTTTGGTTGTACTTTGATCAATTTCCACTTTAACTCTTACTTTATAAAATGAATATCCAAAAATGGTTTTTTATTCCTAAAGCACTAAAAATATATTTTAATGGATTGTAAGATCGATAAAAGTGTGAAAATATATTCCTCATATATTTAGTAAATCAAAAAATGATTAGATAAAGTTATCCAATAACAACCAAAGTTTAACATAATCCATTCCATAAATATTTAACCTTAAGTCTCATCCAAAATATGGATAAACAAATTTAAAAGGCTAAAAGAATATTATATTCCCCTGAAAATATAAAGTTACTCTTAATCACATTCCAAACATGTGAATAACTTGATCACTATAAAACCTTAATGAACACATGAATGATTATAGAAATAAAATCCTAGGTTGTTTAATATATTCCAAAAATATACACATAGATTAAACTCTTGAAAAGTTAATATAAACCATCAAATCTCTAACAATTTCATAGTCACCAATACTATCCCATAACTATCTTGTAATACCCAAACATTTTAAAAGTGAAACATCATGTTCTGTAGCACGTATGAAATAAAAAACCAATATTATAAGAGAATATAACACCCCTATAGTTTATAGTATATTTTAATTTAAATAAATTAAATCTCTTTGATATCTCGTGATTTACGCAACACCGGGTTAAAATGAAACATGATACTCTATTAAAATATTATTATTTAAACATCACCATTAAAACCTCTACAATAAGTTGGAGATTATGAATATGAATAAATAAATTTGAATTTTATATGGTTTAAATGTGTATAAAATAAATTAAATGGTTATATATATATTATAAATAAAATTAAAATCATTTGAAAGAAAATGAAACATTTTATGAAAAACTGTATTTTTCTAAAAAGTGGTTATAGAAAACAAAACTTCTCATACATAGATATTACATATTTTTAGTTTAATATTCAATTCACTACACAAAAAAATGTATGAGTACTATAATAGCTTAGTGTATTTAGAGACTAGGTACACAATCTTATAATTTGGTGAAATATCTTCTAAATATCCCATAGAGAATATTCTCACAAAGTAATCCTATTAGGCATATCCTTCCTAAACCATTCTTCATAACCAGGAGAAGGAAAAATAATAAAGGGTGAGATTAGATTCCTATTAGGGGTAAACATAGGATATATCAATATATGATCATATAAAATAATAAGATAAGCATAAGGTTATGTGATCAGGAACATAACTTACGATGTCCATCCCAACCTCTTATAGATCACAAACATGAGTCATGGAATGAAAAATTATAATTTTTAGAAACATATCCCATAATTGTTATAAATCACCATAAATCAACCATTAACCATAATTTCATGTCATAAAGGTGTGGAATAATCATAAAAATTGAAAACCATTTCATATGTCAAGGTTAACTACCAAGATCATCAATAGAGTGGATGATCACTCAACATAAATTTCCCATTTTGGATCTAGACACACCTGTTTCCCATTCTGGATTAGGAAACACCTATTTCCCATGGTGGATTAGGATACACCTATTTATCATAGTGGATTAGGACACATGTATTTACCATAGAGGATAATGATAAACCTATTTTCCATAGTGGATCAAGCCCATCGAATTATTTCCCATTATTATCTCATGAGATATAAAGCTTTACCTAATTCATTGGAGGGGGATATAGGCCCCAACTTTCACATAATGAAAATCAAACATATGTGTGCCACAAGAACATAAAAAATTCATCATATCAAAAACCATGAAATTAAATGGGGCATATAAACTTTGTATCATATCAAAACCTATGGAAGAATACTGGTTTCATAATCATTTCATCATAGCATAAACCGTGGAAAAAGAAGCAGCTTTCATAAGAAATTTATCCTGGTATTACCCATGGAAGAGAAATATCTTTTATAAAAATCTTGGTGTCATAAACCATTTAGAGAAAGAATAAGAATTTTATATTTCATTAATATCCCTATAAAATCATATGTTATACCAAATGAAGTTATCATAGATAAAGAATTATTTTTAAAGATTATTCACTTGGAATGTTTCTTGGGGAAGAATAATTCTCTTTAAAAAACACTTTTTAAAAATCAAAAAATTGGAAATATTTTTCTTTGAAAATAATAATTAAAAACTTATAAAGGTATCTTTAAAAATATTTTAAAATATTTCTTGAGAAAAATATCCTTTATTCTATGAAGAACACTTTTTTAAAACATAATACACTTTGAAAATATTTCTCACTTGGAAATTATTTATTTAAAATCTAAAAATTTAAGTAATTTTAAGGAAAAAATTTTCTTTGAATGTAACATTGAAAACATGTAATGGAATATTGAAATCATTGAGTGGTCATGCAAATGAGAAATAGTATTTATGTCGTGCCTGTTAAAAAAAATATTTTTTCACATTTTCAATAAAATATAAATGAGGATTGTATGAAAAATGACATGAATATTACTTTCATAATTATTTTTATATGAAAAAAATGTCTGAAAATGAATTTAATACATAATTTGTATAATTTTAAAAACAATTTTGAAAACATATTTAGAAAACATGGTTTTCGAAGTAAAAGGGTTTTGATCGAGATAACATTTTTTTAAATAAAATATTATTTTTGAACTCTTCAATAAATAAAGAGAGGATAATGAAGGAAAAAATGTATACTCATGAAATAATTAGTTTAAAATAAAATTAATGATTTTATTTATATTTTTATCATAATATTTTATCATCATAATCATAATCACAAATAATATTGATAAACGATGAGATTGTAACAAAAAATCTTTAAGACTTTGGTAACATTGAAACCTAATCCCTATGAAATAATATCATTAAATGAAACTTAAAATATCACTAGGATAAAAAAATTCATGATATTAAATGTTAATGGTGTTTTATTTAAACCTTTTAAAATAATATAGGCGTATAACATAATCATATATCTCAAATAAGGAAAATTGAGACAAAAAACCATTACTAATTTGGTAACTTTTGAACCATAAACCCCAAAAAAGAGATATCCTAAAAGGGATATGTAAACACACATAATTTTAATTTTAATAATAATAAAATAAATTGATGGGAAGTATATAAAAAACCTAAAATAAATTGGCGCTAAATATGGAATGTGTCCCAGCAAAGTAAAAAAGAGAGATATAAATCCATTACCTTAAGTCTACACTTCATCTGAATACATTTCAACCTCATGTATAATAAATATATGGTTATTATAAATATATTATATATATATATAACACTATATATTTTTTCATGAAATCTTATTACCTTTTTATTAAAAATTTCATGTTGAAGTCACGTTATGGGAAATAATTGCTTTGTTTTTCATGTATGTTTTGATAGGTTTTTTGGTCCCATTACATTTATCATAGTTCAATAATATATATAATGTTAAATAGGATATAAATAAAATATATATTTAGTATATATGTATTTATATTAATCTATAAATTAAATAGATAAAAAATTAATTACAACATTAATAAAGAGGGTTGGTCGTACGTATGCATGAACGCTATTTCCATTTTCTTGTTGTATTTAATGAAAGACAGGAAAATGATATATTGTCATTATATAATTTTTTTATTTCATATATATCACATATTTTCAGTAAAACTATCCTTATTACCTTTTGTGTAAAGTGTGAATGGATCACATCGCTTCATGAGGCGGTAGTCCGTCATACACATGAGTAATGTTATCATATTCCCAAAAAATGGAAAGCATGAAGGTATGTGTGATATAAAATTATATAAGAATAATAATACCATGAATATAATATATAAAAAATATATCCATCATTATTTCCAACTATGATAGGTGTTAATGAAAAAATTAATGACATCGGTTCACGAGGAGATAGTCCACCGTACACACAAATTATGATTTTGTAACCCATTTGATTGTAGTAGAGATGGGTGTAGATCATGAAAATAACATAAATAAATATAATTATATGTAATATAATACCTTTATCATATCATCATGGTATAATAATAATTAAAGTAGGCAGAGGAAGGAATAAAACAAAAACCCTCATTGATGAACATTACCTCTTCTTCCGAAATCCTCCATTGGTTTGCACTAAAAGCCTTCCAAGGTTGAATTTATGAACAAAATAAGTATTATAGTATGAGATTAGGAAATTTTTAAAGTTATTCTTATAAGTATTGGCTGAACCAAAAGTTTTTTGAGGTGTGAAGAGGAGAGGATAAGGGGTGACCTTTTATTAGTGAGGTGAGTATCACACTTGTAATTTATTGAAAATATAAAGTTATACCCATTTTTTATCATGAAACAGGGCTCCAAAATTAACTATTTTAAATATGGACATATAATCGTTGTTTTAAAAATCTTGATCCATTTTTCCCTTATCTTTTTAGTTTATCCCCTGATAAAAAGAATTTTCCTTAATCGCGTTAAATATTTTTTTATTATTTGAACTATTCATTTTGGTAAAAAAAAATTTACATTATTAGATAATATAAATTATTATTATTAAACATATGGAATACTTTTTTCTAAATTCAATTCATATAAGTGGAAAATTTTAATTTAAAAGTAATCCCACAACTATGATGATAAAGCAGGTTTTTAAAGACAAAATGTTCAAAAGTTTACAAAGTTTTTACATCGAAATTCAAAAATGAAACTGATTAAATGAAATAAATTCTATTAATGGATGTATAATTGAAATGATTTTATTTTAAACCAATTTAAAATATAATTTAACTTTATAAATAAATTAAATTAATATAAAATTTTCAATTAAAATCCAGAATATTTTACATTTCATAAAAAAATAATACTTTTCAGAAAAATCCAAAACTTTATTCCTAAGATAATTTTGATATGATGATTTATGAAATTAACTTTATTTAATCAAATTAATTTTCAAAAACTTTAAAATATTAATTTTTAAAAATAATTTTGTGAAATATAGAGATATATGTTTTTTTGGAAAAATACAGTTTTTAAGCATAAAATTTGATTTATTATTATATATTTTCTAGAAATCACATAAAATGAATATTAAACAACTTATTTAATATAAAATTTTTATATTTCATTAAAATCATTTACCAAACGTGATTTTTTATTTTATGAGGTTAAATTTGTTTATTTTTATAAAAATATTTTTTTTCATAAAAAGATTTCCTTTATTTTCAAATAGTTTTGATTTTAATTTTAATTAATTTATCATAAAATAATTCAATATATATATATATCTGTGTGTGTGTGTAAACCATATATTTTCATAATTAATTAGTCCAATTCATAACTTACATTCCAACATCTAGGTGACAACTATCATATTAAATAATAATATTTTAATTATCAGTCATGTTTCATCTAAACTCAGAGTTGTGTGTAACAGAAGATAAAATTAGTGTTTTTTTGTAACAAAATCTAAAATCAGTGTTGCTTGTAATAAAAAATATAAAAAATATTAAATTTTATTTGAAATTTTTTTTACCAAAATCTCTGGGTGTTACATTCTACCCCCTTGAAAATTAATTTTCCCTCAAGATTCATCACTTTAGTACCAAAAAAATAAGGATAAATATGCCTAATTATGACCTGAGGTTCCCACATAGTTTTCTCTAGCGAGTGGTTTTAAAAAAAACACTAAAAAAGTTTTTTTTAGTTTTTTTAGAAATTTATCTTTTTGATCCAGAATATTTACTAGTCATTCCTCATAATAATTATTATTATCTGATAGTATGACCTATGAGTTTTGTAATTGTGATGAATTAGGTATGTACTTAGGAGGGACACATGGAATAAATCGTGAACCTGAGATCAGTTTGGTGGAAGCATAAAATGATAATCTACTATCTAGACATGATAAAATATTTTAATGGAACCGATATATCTAGGTATTAGTTTTTACTTTATTTCTTCCATGGAAAAATTCATCACAAGGCCATATCACTAACTTTAAATTATAGATCACATAAATGATAATCCTCATAACATTTCTATCAAATTTGTGAAGTCCTTATGAGTTTCTGAATGGATCTAACATTCACTTATATCTCATTAAATTGAAAAGGTCCCAATATATTTATTTCTAAAATTTCATTCCAGTACATTATAGTTTTACACTTCTTTCTATAAATGGATTCATAAGGATCCATATGAATTCTTGAGTGAATGTTATTTTTTCAAAAAATATCAACACGGGGAAGGTGTTGATCCCAAAAAAATTTGAAATCCACTAAAAAAGATCTTATCCTATTTTATAAGGTTTTAATTGTTCTTATAATGTTGAAACTGAACTCTGTATCAAGATCTTGCTGAATACTTACAAAAAACCTCAATGTAAAATTCATATTCTGATCAGATGTAATCTAATGTGGTACTCCATGAATCCTTACCACATCCTTAATATATATTCTGGAAAGAGGATCTAAAGAGAAATATTTTATGATAACAATGAAGTATAATGTGTTCATAAGGTTATTACCTCAATATAAAAGAGGAGATAAACCCTAAAGGTCATCAATACCTTTAATCATATGTCCATAAAGTTCAAATGAATTCAACCTTAAATAAAATTTTCACCAAAACATATACCAAACCGAAGGGTTATATTTCTATAATTGTCTCTTAAAATATACTTAATCTTGAAAAAATTCCATCTCGTAAAACCTCAAAAGGGGTGTCAATGACTTTTGGTCAAACTTAAACCTATAAACCCATAATTTTATCCATAAATATTAAGTTAATATTACATGGATAAATATACAATTGAAAAATTTAATTCACCCTTTATTCCTTATATAAGCTTATATATTGTAAAAAAACATTTCTATTGAAACCTTAGGTTAAACCTTGTATAGATAGAATATAAAAAGTGATTTTGTTATTATAGAATTCATATAGATGGAGATAATAACATGAAATTTCACTTAAGGATGATCAGTAAAGTTTTCATAGGGATCATTCATACAAAATTAAACATAAAATTACCAAAAAAGGATGGGAGAAGAAGTGTGTCCTAATTATCATGACCCAATTCATCCATTATGATTGCATAAGACTTCCCCTTATTCTTTTTATTATGAGTTTTTTTTGTGTCTTATCATCCACATTATCCCTTATATTGGGGTATTTATCCATATAATTACCAAACTCCTTGCACTTCAAACACTTGAGTATATGTGTTAAATTAGTTGGAGTACTTTTATCCTATATTTCCTTAACTTGACCATTAATTTTATTTTGAAATTCATGGGATTTATGACCAGCCTTTCCAAATTTAAAATACCTCCTAGTTCCATTAAAAAAATTCCCTATATGATTATTTCCACATTTCTATCATGTAGATTGCTGAAATTTCATTTACCAGTTGATATTTCATGGGATTCGATCTTCGATTTCTTTTGAAAACCATTATAATGGTGGGAATATCCAATTTCCATTTCTAACTTTAGTGCACATTGAACAAATTATTTATAACTACTGAAGTCTCTTATAGATAAGTCATTTCTAAGACTTGGTTTTAGGCCACCAAAGAATCAATCATTTTTATTTCAGAGATGACGATTAAACCAAATGTATACCATGAAACTCTTGTAAAATTAGCTTTATAGGTACCATTAGGATCATCTTCATTTCTATCATGTTTAAATAATTCCTTCCTCATATTATTTTTCTAGAATATATGGTATTTACTTATTGAGAAATATCCCCTTAAACTCTTCCCATTCCATAGATTCAATTTATTTTTGTTCCTTCATATTCTTAATAATAGTCCACTACTAATCTGCTTCACCTTCCAAATGATAAATATAATAAATTACTTTTTCATGATCTAAACACTGATAAATGGAAAATATCTTTTTATTTGTACTGATCAATTTCTTAGAAAATTGTGTATCGTTGGAACCTCTAAAAAAGTTGGGCACTTCCTCATGAAGGACTCAACATAATGTTGTTGCCTCATTTTCTCGTTTGGATGTTCAACATTCTTCATAGATTGAGAATTTTCTTTGAGTATATCAACAAGTTTTTTCATTCCAACTCCTATAAAATTTGGTTACTCTTAAGGAAAATCATTTAATTATCATTTTAATTCCCCATTAAAATGGTTTCTTTGTGTTCCAGCTATTAACTAAAATGAGAAATTATAGTGTGAGAAATGCTAATAATTGTGGAAAACAACATAATCACAAAAAATCACACATAGGATGTCTAAATCCTGACACATTATTTTAAATCTAGGACACATTAGGTTTATCCTAGGTTATTTATAGTCATAGTCTATTTAAATCCTTCATTATGGTTTATAAAGAGTTTGTGAATTTTCTGAGTATATACCCGAGGAGTGTTAAAGCAGGTGTGTAGCAAGGCACATTTCTGTGCACCATGTGATGATTAAGCCTGGTCAATGAACCATTTTCAGAGTTATTACCCCTAAGAAACTATTTTATATAGCCACACCCACTTGTAGTATCCATATAGGGATGTAATTTCCTAGAAATAACTCACTCTATCTTTTACCAAAATTATAGGACATTTTAAAATACTTCCACTCAACCTTATACTTATCCTTATAAATGTACCTAGACATATCCCTAGACATATCCTTAGATATATCCCTTGTGATTTCACTAATTTTTTTTCATCCTAGTTTCTAAAGGTTAACTAAAAATTTACTTTGATACCAAATATAGAAAACCAGGATTTTTATACATAGATATTACATCTTTTTAGATGAATATTCAATACATCACAAAAACACACACATGAGGACCGTAATGGTTTAGTGTCTTTGGAGACTAGTTACACAATATTATAATTTGGTGAATGATATTCAATATCTCCCACAAATATCTTCTCACACAGTACCCCACTTAGGTATACCCTACCTAAACATTTCTACATAAAATAGGGAAGGAAACATAAGAAATGGTTTTCTCCGATTCTCAGTAAGGGTAAAACTAATATATATCAATCTATGATAATATGAAAGAATAATATTGTAATGACCCAAAAATTCATTAATGAAAATTCTTCTTTGCCTATTTAAATGTCTTTTTATGGTTATGTAAAATGTATGCACTTATTTGGTTTTTTTAGATATTAAAATACAGTTAAGAATTGTGAAAATTTCTAATATATCCATTGAATAGTGATCACATGATTAGTATAAAAATAGGGCTTTAACAAATCTATTTTACTCAGACAAAGGATGTGATGGCCTCATCCAGTAGACTTTGCCCATATGAAGCCCATTTATTGGAGCTCAGAAAGGATGTGGCATCAATGGGATTCGGTCTTGACCAAGCCCAAGCCGAGCTTTAACATGTTAAGCTTGAGTGGAACCGACTATGAGAGAAGTGGAAGTTAATAGAGATTACCACTTGAGCGATGTTATCTGAGCCACCCCAAGAGTCTGTCACCACCGCACACCTTACCCTTCGGTCTTATGCGGGTGTTATAAGGGGTTATGTAATGAGACCCTAGCACTATGACTATGTACATTATTCTTGTATAGAGAGTATACATTCTTTTTATTGTTACATTGTAAATAGTTTTTAAAGCACAAATAATATTTTTAGTTAATATTCAAATAAGAAATATTTTTTGATGAATTAATGTAGTTTTTAATTAAATAATATTTTTATAAAATATTGTTATTATTATTAAATTAATTTTTTTTAAATATAAATTATTGTATAATTTTATGAATGCAATTGTAATTTTTATTAAGGTTTGAAAACTATTTTTATCAGAACCCATGAATTTTCGATAAATGTAGGTTTTAGTTTTAAAAGTAAAAATTCACATATTTAGAAAATTATTTAGATAAAATGAATATTATTTTTGAAATCTGGATGTCAAAATTATCCAATGGTGAATTTTTCAAATTTTTTTGAGACAGTGGAATTTTTGGGTAAAAATTAAATACCATTCAAATATATTATGTGTTTTATGACATCATAATGACCCAATATATAGGTTTCGGGAGTAGCAGAAGCATGTTGGGGGGAGTGCCCAACTTTAATTTTAGCGTTTACAATGATCAATCTGAGATTCGTCACGATGTAAAATACTGAATCTTCAGAATAGAATGAAGAATGAAAAACAAAAGAGGGAGTCCTGGAACCATAGAGATAGAATCATCATATGTTGGTTATAATTAATTTAATTAATTTATAAGAATTACATTGATGGAATTATTTCTTCTTCTATGTATCTGGTCATGATCTGATGTGATCCGTCATTGCATTGTAGAATCCATGTGTATGATTCCTCTAGCGGTGATCCACACATGCTCCACGTATCATTGGATGCCACCGAAGGGATATCCGGGTGCTAGCCTGTAAGAACCTTCGCTTGCGATGTCTGCCTTCGATCGCCTTGATCCGGTGATGGTTGATCTCTCTCAGTCTTGAGAGAATTCTTGGAGGAAAGAGTTCTTTCAGCCTTCAGAGAACTCTCCAGAATTGTTGTGCATAATGATTGGGGAAAAGTGTTGGGGTTGTGAAGATATTTATAATCGGGTTTGAGGTTATAGAGTTATGACAATAAATAAACACGTTATGTGTTTTATTTATTTCATTAACCCTTACTGAGAACCCCCCATGTCGAATGATTAATTCCTTGACATGCACCCACATTGATTATAATAAATATCATTTGATAAAATGATATTATTTCCTCAAAATCCAGACTAGAAATACTACACGTCATGTAATCATTAATACGCAACGTGTACTCGTTTTACATAAAACTACACAGCGTGTATATTCAATATACACAACGTGTACTTTTATTTTCCATTTTTCTCCACCACATTTATTAGACCTTGTGTAATGGCTATTTATTTCTTAAATAAATGTAACTGCATTACTCGCAAATAAATATATATTATTTCATCAACAATATATTCTCTTGAATAACTAGCGTCAAAATAAATGATATCAAGCATCCTTAAATAATTATTAAACCACATTCAGTAATAATCATTATTTAACTTGTTAAATTAATGTTTAACTGACATACATGGACACACTTAGTGTGTGACCCTCTAGGCCTCTTTCTTGTTGGCATTAGGCAGGCTTGCCTAAAGTCCGATATTAATGTCTAGCAACGGGTCAAGGCACCCAAGAGAAAGAATTTAACGCCGCATTGATGTGTCAACTCATACGAATGCTTACCGTGTAATATAATCCCTTTGTCATGATATCTCGAATCAAGCAGGTTGCATGCTAGTGCCATCAACCCATGTGCTCGATTATTCTTTCTTTTAATTTCTAGAATTTAACTCGCCCATACCTTACCATGGCCATGTATTTATTTAGGCTATATCAATTCCATCAAAGGGTCTGAGATATATAATTCTGTTATGGAACAGAAGGAAAAAATCATTTCTCGCATTATCTATTAATGCAGTATTACTCATGACGCACCCAACGTATCCTACCTTGCTGCGAACAGTGTGGCATCATAGTTTTCGTCAATACATCTAAGTGCACGAGTTGTAATTTCCATTACTAATAATCTTAAATTCTAAAGACCAAAACACACATCCTCATATAGGAAAATCTAATGACACTATGAAATGTTTATTTCCTACTGGTGGGTCTTATTCTCATAATATCCTACTAGATATTACCAAGGGCCCACACCATGAGAAGGTGCCTCAATGTTTTATGAGTCCTCACCCCTAATGGCCTGTATTATTTGTGTCCCTCAAATAACATCATCCGGCCATAGAACATATATTCAAGAACAGTGTTATGGCACTTCTGGGTTCTCATCATAGTAGGGATCTTCTATGACCCATTGATGCAACAACTATCCTTAGGACATTATCACATGCATTGTCACGCATAAGAAAAATCAAGATGTGATAAGGTATTTATTAATGAATAAAGTAAAAAGTAGTTGGTTCTAGGCCACTAACTCCAATATACTCCCACTTGGACAAGAGCCAACTGCTAAAAACCTTTAACCTTCTTTCTCTCAAATGATATTCATGCTTCTGTTGAGATAGGCCTTTAGTCTTGGGGTCTACCACTTTCTCTTTCGTGGACACTCTGCTCACTGCAACATCACCCCTCTCATAGAAATCCATCAAGAGGTGATAATTCCAGATTTAGTGCTTTGTCCATTGATGTGGCCTTGGTTATTTTGCAAGATCCACCACTACAGTATTATCACAATACAATGTGACAAGGTCTTTACTTCTAGGAACCACATCAAGCTCCATGAAAAAGTTCTGAATACAGACGGCTTCCGTGGATGCATCAGAAGCCGCTATATATTCAGACTCTACTGTAGAATCAGCGACAACTGGATACTTTGAACTCTTCCAGCTCACAGCTCCTCCATTGATATAGAAAACATATCCAGATTGCGACTTCAGATCGTTCTGATCTGTCTGAAAACCAGCATTAACATACCCTCTGATGACAAGCTCCTCGTCTCCTCCATACACCAGGAAAATATCCTTAGTTCTTCTCAGATACTTAAGGATAGTCTTAATAGCAGTCCAATGCTGTTCTCTTGGATATGCTTAAAATCTGCCTACTATGCTTAGTTCATAGGCAACATCAAGCCTGGTACATAACATGACATACATGATAGATCCTATAGCGGAAGCATATGGGATCTTAAACATTCTATCTTTCTCCTGTTGTGTATGTGGACACATTTTCTTAGAAAGATGTAGGCCATGTGACACTAAAACTAATCCCTTCTTGGATTGTTCCATAATAAATCTCTTTAGTATCTGGTCAATGTATGTACCCTGACTTAGTCCAAGAAGGCCCTTGGATCTATCACGAATGATCTTGATCCCTAGAATGTAGGCTGGTTCACCCAAGTCCTTCATGGATAAACACTTGTTCAACTAGTCCTTAACTGACTGTAATACTGGTACATAGTTTCCAATAAGCAATATGTCGTCAACATATACTACTTGGATAACGATATTATTCCCATTAAAACGCTTATAAACACATGGCTCACATTCATTCTTAATGAAACCAAATTCCTTTATGGCTTCATCAAATCGAATGTTTCATGACTTGGATGCTTGATTTAATCCATAAATGGATTTCTGCAACTTTCAAACCCGTTTGGCTTCACCTGGTGTCACAAACCCTTCTGGTTGTGTCATATAGACATCTTCCTGAAGGTTCCCGTTAAGGAATTCTGTTTCGACACCCATTTTCCAAATCTCGTAGTCATGGTAAGCTACTATGGAAAGTACGATTCTTATGGATTTAAACATGGAAACTGGCGAGACGGTTTCATCATAGTCAATTCCTTGACACTGTCTGAATCCTTTAGCCACTAGCCTTGATTTATAGGTTCTAACTTGACCTTCCATGTCTATTTTTCTCTTGAATACCCATTTTCATCCAATTGGCTTTACATTAACTGGATCATCGACCAGAACCCATACTTGGTTTCGATACATGGAATCCATCTTAGAATTCATAGATTTTAGCCATCTTGTAGCTTTTGATCTTTTTACTGCTTCCTTGTAGGAGAGAGGTTCATCATTGTCCAACAATAATGAGTCACTATCCTCGGTGACTAGGAAACCAAATCTCTCTGGTTCCCTTACCTCTCTTGAGCTCCTACACAGTACTTGTATTTCTAGAACCTCTTCCACGGGGACCTATGGAACTTGTTCATGTACCAACTCCTGTGTATCTTATGTATCAACTTCTTTGAAGTCAATCTTGCTCCCTCTATCCTTTTTGAGGATGTGCTCCCTCTCGAGAAAGACAACTTGTCTGGCGACAGTCAATTTCCTGTCTGAAAGGTTATATAGGTAATATCCTTTCATTTCCTTGGGATATACTATAAAGATAGACTTTTTGCCCCTGACTGCTATTTTCTTGCCTGAGAAGGCCTTAACAAACATCTTGCATCACTATACACATGTGTGCAAAAAAATGGGGTTCTTTCCGTTCCATAACTCGGATGGAATTCCATTTGCCACCTTAGTTGGTACTTGGATTAATGTGTATGTTGTAGTATGTAATGTATATCCCCAAAAGGATGATAGAATATCTTCATGACTCATCATCGACCTCACCATGTCAAAGAAGGTGCGGTTCCTCCTTTCACTAACACCATTCCACTATGGTGTATAGGGAGGAGTGAGCTGAGATAGAATCCCAGACTGTTGTAGAAGATTGATGAACTATTGGTTCAGATATTCTTCACCTCAATCCGATCAAAGTTTCTTTATCTTCTTACCAAGATGATTCTCTAATTCAATATTGAATTCCTTAAATTTCTCTTTGTCTTCTGACTTGTACTTCATTATGTAGACATAGTTATATCTACTCAAATTATCAGTAAAAGTGATGAAGTAAGAATATCCAACGCTAGCTTCTACTGGAGATGGTCCATATACATCCGTGTGGACCAATCCTAGAACCTCTGTGGCACTTTCACCCTATCCAGCGAAAGGAGGCTTGGTCATTTTACCTTGTAAACAAGGATGACATCTATCAAGTGGTTTTAGCTCAGTAGAGTCTAAATAGCCATCTTGGTAGAGATTTGTCAATCGATTCTTGTTTACATGACCAAGGCGGTGATGCCACAACTGTGTGATGTATGATTCATATGAGTTTGTTTCGTTATTGACTGCTAACACTTGGATTTCATAATTTAATACATACAAACGGTTATTTAAATGTTCCATACCATAACATACATTGTTCTTATAAAAGAGACAACCCTTATTTCCAAACATGAAAATAAATCCATCCATATCCAAACAAGATACAGAAATTATGTTTTTGGTAACACTAGGCACATAATAACAGTTATGTAAAACCAAGATCATTCCAGTCGGCAAAGAGAGGTGGTAGTCGCCAATATCCAATGTATCCAGCCTTGCACCATTTGCAGCTCGAAGATCCACCTCTCCTCTGGAAATATTTATATATCTACTTGGTTCATGCATTTGAATTAAGATGTGAGCCCCACAAGATGTATCTAATACCCAATGTGTAGAAATAAAAATAATATACTTGATAATGAATGCACCTTTAGCATCCCAATGCTTCTGGGTGCAGTTCCTCTTCTAGTGGCCTAGCTTTCCACATGCAAAACACACCGCCTCCCATTCCTTTCCCTTCCTCTAGATCTTCCCCTTCTTGGAGGGATGGTGCTCGGGAGCTTCAGACTGTTTATACGTCTTTGGCCCCTTTGCCTTGTCCATCTTTTTCTTATTCACCATAAGGATTGCACGTTTTTCATGCCCCATGTCCTTATCTACCTAGTGAGTTAAGGGCAGAAGTTCTGATCTAGGCGCAACTGGAACAAGCTCTTCCAGTACATACAATTTACTCTCGTGGTGATGGATGATTCGTAAACGCCTCTACCACTCTTGGATTTTTTTGCTGGTGAGATGGTTTTAATTCTCGAGTATGGTTCACAATGATATGTTTGAATTCATTTTCTTGTAGTTTCTAAAAATTTAGATGAGAAAATTTTTAGTACTTTATTATAAAATTGAGACAAATAAATAAATTAATACTTAATATTCTCCCACTATTTTATCGAAATCCAATAGCCCTCACCATTGACATTGGAATATTCTGTTGCCTGAAAATTCTAGTCAAAAGGATCCATATTTCCCTTCGCAATACCCCAACTAGGGTTGGTCAAGCAACTTGAAGGGTTTTAGGTAGGCATTCCAAATTCCAACTGCATTAACTCGCAGCTCCTTGATCTTCTGAGTGGACTCCCTATTCCTGAAATCCTTTTTATTTTGGATTTCCTCAACCTTTGCCTCTTGGTCACACCAAGTCCTGTTGTGGAAGTCAACCCTTGATGTGAACCAAGTCATGTCAACCCAAAACCATGAATTATAATTCCTCAATAATTGAAAGCACCCCAACTAGGGTTGGTCAAGCACTTTGAACTATGGTTTGATTCTAACCAAGATTATGGAAGGCTATTCCAACTTAATATTTCTTTGAGGGATTTTATCCTTACACGTAAATTTCCATTTTATTATCTTTGATTACATGCTTGTTAATTTTAAGTGGGATATACTTAAGTGATGAACCATGTCTAAGATAATATTTACACATAAGCCGGTATTTATTTTAGTTGCATATTACATGCTTGTTTAATTCATTAATTTTGAGATCGTGAAAACACACCCACAATAAATAAACCATGCAACTAACGGAAATAAAATAAATGTTATGATCATGAGCTTGTTCTATTGGTTAGTTTATTTAGCGGTTGATAAACTAACCCAAGACCTAGGAGAGAAACACCTTGAACCTTTCGGGTTTGTGTTTACAGCTTTCCACCTATCCACCTTTGTATCTACTTGGATTGGCTTCACCTTGGATCCTGGCTTGAGCCGCCTCCACTAGCTTGAGATCTCTATCCATTACATATGCATTTATCTCACATGCAGGTGAAGGGTAAAAAGGATTTTTAAATAAAAGAATCCTTGGGTGCGCATGCCCTATATATTGATGAGGAGAAGGCTCGCAGAACAAAAAATTTACTTTAAATATATAAATTAAAGAAACCATTCACATAAAAAGTTCTTGGTGTATCTCATGATCATCCATACATGCAAACGATATTTATGCATAAATAAAACTAGCATTCAAATCTTTAACCATTCTTGTTTAAGATAAATCACGCTCGAATCAATTAATTTTCTTCAATTAATCAATCCTTTATCTTAAACCCTTTTCTGAATTTCCTTGAGATTCTTATCCATCATAATTTTAAACAAATAAATTTATTTAAAATTATCTTTGTACGTAACTTGTACCTTGGAGGCAACCCGATCAATTCCCATTCATTCCGCAGATGTTAAATTAAACACATATATATAAAACACCTATCATGTGTTGTGCCTCATCTTTACACCTAAACTATGGTACACATCTCAAGAGATTGTATAATGTAATAAATTTTAATAAATCTGTGTAATTTGGGTGAGTACACAGTGTGTAGTTCCAACTACACAGTGTGTACTTTTCTTCATCGTCCATTTGATGTACACGCCCGAGGACATGGCGTGTTGATGTACTTCCGAAATTTTTGGAGTACACAACGTGTTTAGTTGGACACACTCCATGTAGTATCCGCGTTACACGGTTTCCCGCTGGGCAAGTCATATATGAGGTACACGGTCCAATCCCAGCCCAAATGGACTACACGCCGTGTTCAGTGGACCACATGGTGCGTAATCTGGAAACTGTGTGCCACCTGTTCCTGGTCAACACATGGTGTCATAAATGACTTAGATAGGATCCAATACACGACCTGATTTGGCAGACCAGTCTAATGCATTGAAACTAGACTACCTGGCATGTACTTCTGAATACATTCCATTTATTCTGGTGTTGTACGACCAGGAACGTTTGGCACCTCTGGATGATTTCCTCTATTTTATTTTAATCAACATTAAAAGAAAAATTCCTTTTTGTAAGGTGAATGAGAAATGAGAGGGGAGGAACAAATCTCGAGATTCAGATTTTTAAGAACGATTAACTTGAATTTCAATAACTAAATTATTAAATGTGTAAACCAGCAACAAAAAAATAAATAATTATAATCAATGATATGACCCCTCTGATACTACTTGTAGGTTCCAGGCGCAGTGGTAGCGTGTTGGTGTTAGAGTGACCAACTTTAATTTTAGCATTAACAACGATCAATCTGAGGTCCATCACGATGTAAAATGACGAATCTTCGGAATAGAAAAAAGAACGAAAAAAAGAGGGAGTCCCAGAACCATAAAGATAGGATCGTCATATGTTGGTTATAATTAATTTAATTAATTGAAAAGAATTACCTTGATTGAATTATTTCTTCGTTTATGTCTCTGGTCACGATCTGATATGATCCATCATTGCGTCATAGAATCCAAGTGAAAGATTACTCTAGCGGTGATCCACACATGCTCCATGTATCTCTTGATGTCGCCAAAGGAATCTACGGGTGCTAGCATGGAAGAAACATCACTTGCGATGTCCGCCTTCGATCACCTTGATCCGGTGGTGGTGGATCTCTCTTGGTCTTGAGAGCGTTCTTGGAGGAAAGAGTTCTTTCGGCCTTGAAAGAACTCTCTAAAATTGTTGTGCACAATGATTGGGGAAAAGTGTTGGGTTTGTGAGGATATTTAGAATCGGGTTTGAGGATATAGAGTTATGACAATAAATAAACACGTTACGCATTTTATTTATTTCATTAAACCTTATTGAAAACCCCCCATATCGATTGATTAATTCTTTGACATGCGCCCATGCTGATTATAAGAAATCTCATTTATTAAAACGATATTATTTCCTCAAAATCCCAACTAGAAAAACTATACACCGTGTAATCATTAATACACAACATGTACTAGTTTTCCATAAAACTACACGGCGTGTATATTCAATACACACAACGTGTACTTTTATTTTCCAATTTTCTCCACCACATTTATTAGTCCTTGAGTAATGGATATTTATTTCTTAAATAAATGTAACTTCATTACTCACTAATAAATATATATTATTTCATCCACAATATATTCTCTCAAATAACAAGTGTCGAAATAAATCCGACCAGGCATCCTTAAATAATTATTAAACCACAGTCAGAAATAATCTTTATTTAACTTGTTAAATTAATATTTAACTGAGATACATGGACACACTTAGTGTGTGACCCTCTAGGTTTATTTCTCGTTAGCATTAGACAGGCTTGCCTAAATTCCAAGATTACTGTCTAGCAACGGGTCAAGGCACCCAAGAGAAAGAAGTTAACGCCACATTGACGTGTCATCTCATATGAACTCTTACCATGTAATATAATCCCTTTTTCATGATATCTCTAATCAAGCAGGTTGCATGCTAGTGCCATCAACCCATGTGATCGATTATTCTTTCTTTGTCTTTCCAGAGTTTAACTCTCCAATACCTTACCATGGCCATGGATTTATTTAGGCTATATCAATTCCATCAAAGGGCATGAGATATCTACTTCCGTTATGGAATATAAGGGACAAATCCTTTCTCTCATTATCTATTAATGCAGTATTACTCGTGACACACCCAACATATCTTACCTCACCGCGAACAATGTGTCGTCACAATTTTCGTCAATACATCTAAGTGCACGTGTTGTAATACCCATTAATAATAATTTTAAAGTATAAGGACCAAAACACACATCTTTACATAGGAACATCCAATGACACTATGAAATGTGGATTTTCTAGTGGCGGGTCTCATTCTAATAATATCCTCCTGGATATTACCAAGGGAGCACACCATGAGAAGGTGCCTCAAAGTTTTATGAGTTATCACCCCTAATGTCCTACATTATTTGTGTCCCTCAAATAAAATCATCCATCCATAAAACATATATTCAAGAATAGTGTTATGGCACTTTCGGGTTCTCATCATAGCAGGGATCCGCTATGACCCTTTAATGCAACAGCTATCCTTATGACCTTATCACATGCACTGTCACACAGAAGAATAATCAATATGTGATAAGGTATTTATTAAAGAATAAAGTACAAACTAATTGGTTCTAGGTCACTAACTCTAACAAAATATTGATGTAATAAAATACTGTAAACATCATGTTCATCCAATATAGGTTTTACAATTAAAATAATGTGAATTTGGGTTTTTTTGATTTATTTTTCAAAGCTTTAGTGGACCCTTCAAGGCTTATAAAATATTTTTTCTTTTAAAATCGTTTTCCTTGAGAGTGTGACTCACCTCCACATAAGATACCCAATTATTTTATGATGTTCGGACATTGGACTTATACTATATTGTTTTCCACTCCCCTTAGAAAAAAACCATGGGTTGGTTTGTGGTTTTGATTAGTTTAATGTGAGGTGTCCCAAACCTAAATAATAAATAATTCCCTCTCCTTTCCTATATAAACCCACCTTAGATCCCACTTTCTCTTCACTCAAAGCCTTTGGAGTTCAACCAATCCCTGTCCTCTTCTCTTTATAATCCTCCCAAGGTTCCCCAAGCTCCTAAGAAGCCTCTCTCAGGCCTCTCACATGATTTTGGGATCGCACTTCCAAGTAAGATATTTCTTCCTTTCTCCTTTTTGTCCAATTTTCTTTAAGTTGTTATGCCATTTTGTTTTCAATTACAAATATTGGGGTATGATTTTTCACCTCCCCCATGCTTCCCTCTTTATTTTTGGATGATGGGAGACCCCTTTCTCTCTCATTAATGCCTTCCATGTACACCAGTTACCAAGACGAAATTCCATGAGGGATTTCTCTCTCCTCTTTTACATCAAAGTAATTATTTTATATTATGCACCTAAATTCCATTATGTTTGTTGGGACATGTATCTATATAAAACCCTTACTGTCTATTTCATGTACATATTTTGAGACACCCATTTCTCTCTCATCAACCACTTTCATGAATCCTTATGTCACGCCATTATGCTGCCGAAATTGCACCACATTTTTCCAAGACAAGATCATTTTGTATTGAATACCATACCTATGTCTCTATCAAGGGTATTCAACTTTATGCACATATACATATTGAAGGGTAATTTCATGTATTTATTCCACATTAATTAATCATGGAATAACTTATGATTTTGATTGATTCCATGTTATATGATCCATGTGGCATACTTATGCATTAAATGAAATGTTTAAGAAGGGTGGGCCCTGATAGCACTCCAATGAATTGGGTAAAGTATAACATCATGATACGTCATGAGCAATGATTTTTGACACATGCTAATTCAAGTTAAATGAGGGTTTAATCGTTCTTCATGTTCAACGAGGGTTACTCATGATCCATTTGAAATGAGCCTTGGCTCATGCTCATTCCATGTTAAGTGTTGTTCCCACATTTCCATGTTATGATTATCATGATTTATTGGGACGTTATGTTCATGGTTCTCTTGTGCTCCATTTATATGTATATTTACTAACATGTATTGTAATATTCATTTTATTCCTTGTTTACTCCCTTAGTGGGCTTTATAGCTCACACTTTTCTTATGAATGTCCTCAGGTTGTCCCATGCAATGCTAACTACGAGGGAATGTAGTGGTCATGTAAAGGAAGTTTTCAATAAGATGTTGCGTTCTATGTTTTAAGTTGTTATGTAATGTTTCTAAGCCCCAAAGACACTAGACCTCTCGATCTTCTATGTTTTATCAAGTGAAGGTTTTATGTAATATATCATGTTTAAGTATGAAATAAAGAGGAGGATTGTTATAGTTGGTATCAAAGGATATGCTTAGTTATTTTTTGGGATTAGGATTAGAAAACCCTAGTGAAGCCTTAGGTATATTATTATGTATAATAAAAACATCCCTATGTTTTGGTGAGTATTGAGTAAGTTATTTATCAATCATTTACATCCCTGTCTGGATACGAGTTGGTAGAGGCGGCTCTGGCACGGATGTAACAAAGGGTGAAAACCCCAAAAAAGAGTTTAGGGATTGACTTGGGGTATCTTGGTACATGACAACGAGCCTTGCTGCACTCATGGTTATGACACTCCTGAGGGATATGTATTGGTAAATTCAAAAGCTTAGTATGAACAATTATTAAGGGAATAAAAAAACTCCCCTAAGAATATATGTTAGAAAGTAGATCATGGATAACATAGATTGACGCCTATAGATTCATAATTTAAGGAAATAAAATCTATTTATAAGTCATCTGTTTTGTCCTTGGAATACCTTTTTTGTGTTACCCCTAACTTTCCTTTTATTCCAACCAATGGTTGGTAATAGGAGGACCCAAGCTAAAAACCGATGTAAAGACCAATGTGATGACTGTTCTAATAAGATGCCCAATCCAATGGGAGTGGGAATCATGAACTTTTACCGATACTCCCTTAGTTAACTCAAGCAATGAATAGAAACATGAGTCCAGAGGAATGTTCAACCCCCTTAAGAAAGAACAAGTTTCTATCAATAGTTTCATGAGACAATGGCCTCCTAATTTTAATGGATCATCTGATCCCTCAATCGCTGAACAATGGATCAACTCTATTGAAAATATATTCTCTATACTTAAATGTTCCGAACAAGAGAAGGTTCTTCTGGCTGGCTATCATAGGAGGGTGAAGCCGATAAATGGTGGATATTGATCAAAAATACAATGTATGAGGAGGAGATCGAGGCATTGGAATGAAAGGATATTCAGAAGATGTTTTTTGATAAATATTTTCTACACACCCTCCAGATTATGATGGAAAGGGAATTAATTGCCATAAAGAAAAAAGATGATGAATCTCTCAGAGCGTATGAGGAAAAATTCATAAGGCTTGCATGATAAGCTTCTGGATATGTCATTACCCCTGAATGCATGGTTGATCTATTCTTTAATGGGCTGAAACCTAGCCAACAGAAAGCCCTAACGATCTTTGACATTGACAACTATGAGGAAATTGTCTGATGTGCCATCAAGGTTGAAATGGAGATCGGTGAACCTAAGGGGTATCATGGGGATAAGAAGCATAAGGTGGAATTCAATTCCGGAAGTCTGATGGATAAATCCAAATATGATAAGAAAATACAACACCCCACTTTCCAAAGGTGAGGAAAAAAGAACCCAGTAAATTTCTTAAAGGGGATGAGGAAATTCTTTAGGTGTGGAAGAGAAGGGCACCTAGCCATTAACTACCGACAAGAAAAACCCACGGCTGCGACATAGGATAGAAACACTCTATTCGACTCTCAACGTGTTATTCATTGCTTCAACTACAAAGAACCATGGAATCATTCAAATAAGTGCCCTAATCCAAGGGTTTTTGGAGGCAACCAACAACCTCCAAGATAGCAAGGGTGAGCTTTTTCCATCACTACTGTCGAAGTGAACCCTGACAGTGAAGCGGTGACAGGTATGCTAGTTATTCATTCAAGAATAGAGAAAATATTTTTTGATTCATGTTCTACACATTCTTTTATATCCCAAACGTTTAGTAGAACAATCCAACACCACCACAAATCATGGAAGTAAAGATTTCGGTGAGTACGACAAATGGGGTAATCATTACATCCCATGAATATAACTCCTTCCCTATCTTAATCAGTAGATTGAACTTCTCGATAAACCTTGTCATACTCGCTCTGGTGGAATTTGATGCAATTCTTGGAATGGATTGGATTTCCTTATATAGAGACAACATAAATTACTATGATAGGGAAATCACTCTCCATGTGGAGAATCAACCCTCGATTCTATACAAGTGCAAGGAGGAAGATCAAACTTATTTAGCTCCATCTTCTCAAGAATGTATATTATTTCCCTATGAGCATGCGTATCTAGATTAGATGATTGAGTCTAAGGAGGCAAACATACTTTAAGACTTTTCTATTTTGAGGGAATTTACTGAAGTGTTTCCCAATGAATTTTCGGGTCTTCCTTCAAGAAGAGGTGTTGAATTCTCAGTTGATCTTATACCTGGGATGTTTCCAATATCCAAAACTCCGTATAGAATGGCTTTTGTGGACCTTGAGGAGCCGAAGAAACAACTACAGGAGAATATGGATAAAGGGTTTATAAGCACAAGTGATTCACCATGGGGTGCACCAGTCCTCTTCGTCAAGAAGAAGGATGGGTCAATGTGCCTTTTCATCGATTATCACAAACTTAACAAAACCAAGATAAAGAAAAAGTATCCCCTCCCACGAATTGATGAATTATCTGATCATCTTCATGGGGCACAATAATTCTTCAAGGTAGATTTGTGTTTAGGATATTATCAAGTAAGGGTGAAGAAGGAAGATATCCTCAAGACTACTTTTCTTACAAGATACAGGCACTATGAATTCATAGTAATGCCTTTCAGACTCACTAATGCTCCAGAAATCATAATGGACTTGATGAATAGAGTCTTTAGATATTACCTCAACAAATTTTTGGTAGTCTTTATAAATGATATTACAATCTACTTCCAATCCAAGGAGGTTCATGAGGAGAATCTAAGAACTGTACTAGAGACCTTGCTAAAGGATAAGCTTTATGCAAAGTACAACAAGTGTGAGTTCTTGTTGAATGAGGTCTCATTCATGGGCCATATCATCACAAGAAATTATATATCTATGGATATCTCCATGACGGCTAAAATAGAGGGATGGATGATGCCAACATTGGTAATAGATATCTGTAGATTCTTGGGGTAAGCTAGATATTATCGATGATTGTTGATAAATTTCTTACGATTGTCCAACCCTCTTACTAATCTTATATGGAAGGGAGTAAAGTTTTCTTGGAGTGATGAATGCGAAGAAAGCTTCATGGAGTTGAAAATGAGTCTCATCACTACACTCATGCTCACATTACCCACAATTAGTGAATTTTTTGTCGTATTTAGTGATGCTTTGAAGAAGGACCTAGGCTGTGTGTTGATGGAAAATGAAAAATTCATTACCTATGCTTCAAGGCAATTGAAAGTTCATGAGCATAATTATCCAAAACATGATTTGGAGTTGGCTGTGGGGATATTCCCTTTAAAAATTTAGCGGCATTGTCTCTTTGGGGAGAAGTGTGTAATATAAACAGACCAAAAAATCCTCAAGTATATATTCACACAGAAAGAGTTAAACATGCACCAACAAAGATGGTTAGAGCTGATCAACGACTATGACTGCTCAATCCATTACCACCATGGGAAAGAGAACAAGGTGGAAGATGCTCTAAGTAGAAAGGACCCAACAATTCTGTCATTAATGAGAATTTAAATGGATCCAATATTCTAAGACTTGATGAATATATTCATGGGAATCATAAAGAAGGGAATATCATAAATCCTTTCACAAATGATTTTTCAACCGTCTCTTTTTGGAAAAGTTAAATGATTCTCAAAAGGATGATGTGGGAATTTAGAAGAAAGTGGAAGCTATCGAAAAATGGAAATCCTTAGTGTTTAATGTTAATGAAGAAGGAATTGTGAGATTCAGAAAATATTATGTGTTCCATCAAGTCTGTAGCTGAAGAAGGATCTCTTGGATGATGCACATAGTTCAGATTTCTCTATTCACCCAGGAAACAGAAAGATGTATCGAGATCTCCAAGATAATTATTGGTGGGATAATATGAAGAAGGATATTTTTGAGTATACATCAAAGTTCCTGGTGTATCAGCAAGTGAAGGCAAAGAGGTAGATGTTTAAGGGGATGATGCAACCATTGCCCATACCAGCATGGAAATAGGAGAACATAACTATAGACTTTGTCACCAGACTTCCAAATACATCCAAAGGAAACAATGCAATCTGGGTTTTGTGGATTGTCTTACAAATTCTGCACACATCATTTCAATTCTAGAGGATTTCTCATTGCATCAACTGGGAAAAATATATATTAGGGATATCGTAAGGATCCATGTAGTACAACTATATATTGTATCTAATTTAGATCCAAGATTCACCTCTAAGTTTTGGTAGAGTCATCAACATGCTCTTGATACTGAACTAAGCTTCAGTACGACCTATCGTCCTCAAACTGATGGCCAATCTGAGCGAACTATTTAGAAACTGGAGGATATGTTATGATCATGTTCTATGGACTTGAAAGGAGGGTGGGAACAACATCTTCCACTGGTTAAATTCTCCTACAATAAGATCTTCCACTCAAGCATATGAATGACACATTATGAAGCCCTGTATGGGAAGAGGTGTAGAACACTGACATGTTGGGATGATGTCGGTGAGCGTAAACTGTTAAGAGTAGAAATGGTTGAAAAAATGGCAGAGAAGGTAAAAACTATTCATCATCATATCAAGTCATCCCAGAGTCGACATAAGAGTTATGAAGATAACCATCTATGAGGAATTGAGTTTAAAGTTGGAGACATGGTATTTCTACACATATCTCTATGGAATAATGTCATGTGGTTTGAAAATAAAGGGAAGTTAAGTCCTAGGTACATCGGCCACTTCGAGATTCTCGATCGTGTCGGGGATATGGCCTATCGACTGGCACTTCCACCTACCATGTCCAAAGTACATGATGTCTTTCATGTATGCATCTTAAATAAGTACATACCATACCCTTCACATGTACTCTCTTCTAAGGTAGTACAGTTAGAGGATGATCTTTCTTATGAGGAGAAACCATTTAAGATATTAGATTGTAGGGAAAAAATCCTATGAAATAAGACAATGCCCCTCGTCAAGGTGTTGGAGGGAAACCACATGTTTAAAGAAGCGACATGGGAATCAAAGGAAGTGATGAATCAAAGTTACCCACATCTATTTTAGTGTGGGAAAAGGAAATTTTGAGGGTGAAATTTATTAAGGGGGAAAGAATGTAACGACCCAAAAATTCATTAATGGAAATTCCTCTTGGTCTATTTAAATGTATTCTTATGGTTATGTAAAATGTATGCACTTATTTGGTTTTATGTTTTGGATTTTACAATACTGTTATGAATTGTGACCGTTGCTAATAAATCCATTGAACAATGATCACATGATTATTATAAATATCGGGCTTTAATAAATCCAATTTACTTGGATAAAGGAAGTAATGGCCTCATCCAGTAGACTTAACCCATATGAAGCCCATTTTTTGGAGCTCAGAAATAATGTGGAATCATTTGTCTTTGCTCTTGACCTAGCGCAATCTGATATTGAACAAGTTAAGTTTGAGCGGAACTGACTACGAGAGAAGTGGAAGTTAATAGAGATTACCACCCGAACGATGTTATCCGAGCCACACCAAGAGTCTGTCACCATCACACACCTTACCCTTTGGTCTTATGTGGGTCTTATAAGGGGTAATGTAATGAGACCCCAGCATTATGACTATGTAAATTATTATTGTATAGATAATATGAATTTTTCTTATTGTTACTTTGTAAATTGTTTTTAAGGAACAAATAATATTTTTAGTTAATATTCAACTAAGAAATATATTTTGATGAATTAATGAATTATTGAATTAAATAATATTTTAATGAAATATTATTATTATTATGAAATTAATTTTTATTCAATATAAATTATCGTATAATTTTAAGAATGCAATTTTAATTTTTATTAATGTTTGAAAGCTGTTTTTGTCAAAACCGATGAATTTTCGATAAATGATGGTTTTTATTTTAAAAAGAAAAAATTCACATATTTAGAAAATTATTTTGAAAAAATGAATATTATTTTTGGAATCAGGACGTCAAAATTATCTAGTGGTGAATTTTTCATAATTTTCTGAGATAGTTGAATTTTTG
The DNA here is from genome assembly GCA_963277665.1 of Viscum album. NCBI lineage: Eukaryota > Viridiplantae > Streptophyta > Magnoliopsida > Santalales > Viscaceae > Viscum > Viscum album. The sequence goes on from OY728151.1 coordinate 1,283,295,651, forward strand.
GGTAAAAATAAATACCTTTTAAATATAGAATCTGTTTTGTGACATCATAATTACCCAATAGTGATGTAATAAAATATTATAAAAATTAAGTTTGGACAATATATGTTTTACCATTAAAATAATGTGATTTTGGGTTTGTTTGATTTATTTTACAAAGCTTTAGTGGACCCTTCAAGGATTATAATACATTTTGTCTTTTAAAATTGTTTTCCTTGAGAGTGTGACTCACCTCCACATAAGAAACCCTATTATTTTAAAAAGTTAGGCCATTTTCCTTATAAAATATTGTTTTCTAATCCCATTTGGAAAAAACCCTGGGAAAAATACATGGGCTGGTTTTTGTCTTTGAGTAGTTTAATGTGATGTGTCCCAAACCTAAATAATAGTTAATTCCCTGTCCTTTTCTATATAAACCCACCCAAGATCCAACTTCATATTCACTCAAATCCTTTGGAGTTTTACCAAAAATTTCCTTACCCTCTCTAGATTCCTCCCAAGGTTCCCCAAGGTCCCAAAAATCCTCTCTCAAGACTATCCCAAGCTTTTGGGATCGCACTTCCAAGTAAGGGATTTCTTCTTTTATCAATTTTGTCCAATTTTTATTAAGTTGTTATGCCCTTTTGTTTTCAATTATAAATGTTGGGGTATGATTTATAAAATCCCCCATACTTCCTTCTTTATGTTTGGATTATGGGAGAACCCTTTCTCTCTCATTAATTCCTCCCATGTACAACCGTTACCATGCTGAAATTCCGTGGGGGATTTCTCTCTCCTCTTTTACATCCAAGTAATTATTTTATATTATGCATCTAAATTCCATTAGGTTTTTTGGGACATGTATCTATATGAAAAACTTACTATACATTTAATGTAAATATTATGAGATATAAATTTCTCTCTCATCAACCATTTTCATAAATTCTTATGTCACACCGTTATGCTGCTGAAATTGCACCACATTTTTTCAAGCCAAGATCATTGTGTAGTGAATACCATACCCATGTCTCAATCAAGGGTATTAAACTTTAAGAACATATACATATTTAATTATACTTTTATGTGTTTATTGCACATTACATAATCATGGAATAACTTATGATGTTGATTGATTCCTTGTTATATGACCTATGTGGCACATTAATGCATAAAATGAAATGTTTAAGAAGGGTGTGCCCTGATAGAGCTAGAATGAATTGGGTAAAGTATAATATCATGATATTTCATGTGCAATGAGTGTTGAATTATAGCATCCCATCTTTTTATAACATAACTTTTCATTCCATTACACGGAACTGAGGATCTTTAAGGTTTAGTGTCTTGGAAACAAGGAACATAAAACATGAAACAAAAAAAACATTCTTCTTAAACACTTGAAAGGCTTCTCCTCATGTTCACCCTAGGCTCATTACTACATCCCATAACCTGGGGACATACATCAAAAGGAAGGGTGAGCAGAAGGCCCAGCAAGGGAAACAAGTGAAACATTTTACATATGAACTTGAGATACATCAATAAAGTCATGAAAAGAACTTTAAGGCATGAAAATGAAATCATGAGGAATATCATAATAAAAATAAAACTTTTTCATAACTTGAAGATGTGGATAAATAATTTAACATAGACAATCATGAACATATCACCAAGGTCCATCCCCAAGGTGTCATTTTAAAATTACCAAGGTTATTCACCAAGGTATCGTGAAAATTGTAATCTCTAGTGGTTACATCATTACCCAATGCATTGGAGCGCTATCAGGGCGCACCCTTAAATTTTCCTTTATTATCATGTGAGCCACATATATCATCATCAAACATTTCATAAATAACCCATATAGCATAAAGGAAATGGGTTTCATTTCATAATCATAACTTTTTAAAAACTGCTTTAAAGACATGATCTTTATATCACTTTAAAACCCACAGAAAAGGAAGGTGGGTCTCATGTATGTAAATCCCAGAATTTAAAATAGAAAATTTTGGTATATATGTGAATACCCCTTTAGAAGAAAGAGCTTTGAGTATTCACTTAATAAAATAAAAGAACTTTAGAAAAAGAGATAGACATTTTGAGACAGAAATTCTGCAGCATAACGACAATGTTCCGAGGTTTTAGAAGACATTAAAAGAGAGGTAAAATGGGTCAAACATTCATAAATGACCCATAAAATAGTACATGGACAGAATAAGAAGGATACATGATCATGGTAATGAAATTTCAAGGACATACCATTTGAAATGAAAAACATGGAAGGAAGAAAAAAAATTAGATTTCTCTTATGAAAGTTCGGCAGCCTAACGGCGTTACTTAAACTTCAACAAGAATGATTTGAAAAGATCAAATAGGGTCTCTCATCATGTGAACATAAGAGTTCAGTATGATAGATATAGAGATAATTCCCCAACATAATTAAAAAGTAACTTGAAAGACTTGACATGAAAGTAGAACTTTGAAAAGAATGAGAAGGGTGAAAGAATCCCCTAAAAACCTCGGCAGCCTAACGACGCCACTTAAAAATTCAAAATACTGAATTGAAGAGATCAAATGGGGTCTCTCATCATATGAACATAAGAGTCCAGTATGATAGATATAGATATCATAACCCAACATAACAAAAAGGAACTTGAAAGAATTGACATGAAAGTAGAACTTCAAAACGAGAAGGGTGAAGAACCACTTAAAAATTCGGCAGCCTAACAGCGCCACTTAAAACTTCAAAATACTGAATTGAAGAGATCAAATGGGGTCTCTCATCATATGAACATAAGAGTCCAGTATGATAGATATAGAGATCATACCCCAACATAACAAAAAGGAACTTGAAATAATTGACAAGAAAGTAGAACTTCAAAACGAGAAGGGTGAAGAACCACTTAAAAATTCGGCAGCCTAACGGCGCCACTTAAAACTTCAAAATACTAAATTGAAGAGATCAAATGGGGTCTCTCATCATACGATCATAAAAGATCAGTATGATAAATTTAGAGATCATACCCCAACATAATAAAAATGAACTTGAAATACTTTACATGAAAATAGATCTTGAAAAATGAGAAGGGAGAAAGAATCCGTTACAAAAATTTCGGCAGCCTAACGGCGCCACTTAAAACTTCAAAAAACTAAAATAATGAGAGTAAGAGGGGATATCTCATTATATGAACATTAAAAGGGCAGTAAGAGGAGTATAAAATAACACCCTTTAACATTTGAACATGGAGCATAAAAGAAATTACATAAAAGATATTTCTCGAAAAGAAAGAGAAAGATCGGATCCCTTACCTTAAAATGTAACTCTTAAACCTCAAAGGTTGGGACCTTGAGGGCTTGGGGGCACCTTGGGAGGACTCCTTGGGAGGTAATGAGACCATAAATTCGTTGGGAATGAGTGGGGGAGTCGAATGTATGAGAGGAGGGCTTGGTATTTATAGGGAAAGTGAGGGGACAAGGCATTAATGGCCAAGGGACACCTCACATGTGCTTTTCTCAAACCCATGTGCTCTCCCTTGTCATTTATCATGGAGTTAGGCCACTTGGGGCCCCCAAAACAATAATTCATCACCCTTGGCCGGCCAACCCTCAAAAGATCTCATGACATCATCATGACACCATTATGATGTCATTAAACATACCGAAACCCTAAAACTGTATTTTTACTATTCACTGAAAATTCAACTTTCTCAGAAAAATCCCAAAATTTCACATTAACCAAATATCAATGCTCTGATTTCAAAAATGAAATCCATTTTATAAAAATAATTTTCTAAATATTTTTAATTTAATTTTTAAATAAAAACACTATTCATCGAAAATTCATTTTTTTTTCAGAAAAAACCCCAAAAATTACCATAACATAATATCGATGCTCTGAGTTCAAAAATAAAGTCATTTTTATAAAAATAATTTTCTAATTATTTTTAATTAATTTTTTAATTAAAAAACACTATTCACCTGAAAAAACTAATACTTGAATAATAATTAATGAAACCGTTATTTAACTATTTTATTGAATCACATTACTTAATCAAGGTGCCTAGATTATTTTAAAACTTTCTTTAAGTGAGATTACTAATCCATTTGGTCATATTACTAATACTAATCATAATATCACTATTCATAATTTACTATTCATCAAAAATAAAGTTGATCTTATTAGACTCTAAATTTAGTACTGAACATAATTGCAGAAGACCATTTTTTGAAAATCATTACACATTTTTAATTATTTAGGGTTTAAATAAACATATTTAAAATATCCTTTTTCTAAAATTCATCAAAAATATGCATACTATATTTATCCGGTCATTTCAAAATTCATAAACTTCATCATAAGAATAAATCCCAATTTTTATTTAAAACAAGGATTACACAAGGTAGTTACGGTCTCGTTACATAACCCCTTATAATACCAGCATAGGACCGAAGAGTAAGGTGTGCTAGGGTGATAGAAGCTTGGGGCGGCTCAGTCAACATTGCCCGAGTAGTAATTTCTATCAGTTTGAACTTCTCACGAAGGCGATTCCGTTCAAGCTTCACATGATGAAGTTCGGCTTGGATTTGATCCAGAGCAAAGCCCAGTGGTGCTACCTCCTTCCCAAGCTCTGTTAGATGGGCTTCGATCGGTCCAAGACTACTAGGTGAGGCCATCGAATCTTCTTTCTATAATAATTAACCAAGATTACTTATATTTAGAGACAATAATCAAAACATTTTGTTCACAGCGGTCATATTGACCGATGGTTATATAATAGTCAAAACCCACTGATCTCATTTTAATTATAATCATGTTTATCAAATAAAACATTTTTGTTGAGTATAACAATAACACATAAAATTAGGAAACAAAATTTATTTAAAAATTTCGGGTCGTTACAATCTTCCCCCCTTAAGAAATTGCGTCCTCGCAATTTTAAAATTGGGTTTTGAAATTTCATTGAAAGTCCCACATCGGAAAAGGAGTCAGTAAAACTATTACTTTAAAATAAAGAAAGGGAAGTACAAAGGTCACCCGAGTTAACCCACACTAGGGTTCCATGTAGGAAAACATGGACATGGAGGAGAAAACAAAGGGTCAAGTTCTGAGGGAGAGTGATAGAGAACATGATTAGGAGAAAGTTAACCATGAGAAAATCCCAAACTTATGATGTGTGTAAACGGTCTTTGATTACCTAGTAGGAAACGTAAACCAACAACATTTTTGTTTTACGTTTCTTTTCATAATTTTGAGGATTTCATTTACTACATAGAACAAAAACATAAGAAAATATACCTAACTTCAAGTAGAGTTTCATCCTTTAACAAGTCCCTACCAACACTAATCTTTTCCCCAAATGATGAGAATTCAAAAACACTTGGTCTCATAAAAGCACAAGAATCATCTTCTATAGAATCACATAATCTACAAAAGATTAACTTTCTATTTCTTCTATCTTTAAACATTATCCCAAAAACAGAAAGGTTAAGGTAAAACAACTCTTCAAAAAGAAAGAATCCCATAGGAATTGAAACTACTTTTAAATCATCAAAGTTCCATGGTACTACCCAAATTTCATCATAGACCATTCCATAAATAACGGTCCTTAAAATTCCTCAAAACAAACCAAACTAAGATTGAAACCCAAATACAATAAGGATTTGATAACATAGTCTTCCAAAACAACTTCATTGTTCATCTCCAGACAACATCAACCACTCCTAACATCTTATAAAAAAAGTAGCTAACCTAATCATATTTTACCCAAGATAGGTTAGTCATTCCCATAAGTAACCTAAAATACTATAAGTTCACCTTAAATTCATCGATTCTTCAAAATATAAGTCAACCTTACTCCTCAATGAAAATACCGTAGTAATCTATTTACCTCGATCAAATATGGTTCCCAAAATAATGAACGTCTTCCAAAATAATAATCATATTTTAATCCCCTAATCATCCCTGTCATATTAATACGAAAATCGTCGCATTTCCTATCACATTGGTTGTCGGAACATGTTCTTCCATTTCCCACCATTAACTAAGAAGAGAAAGCATAATTAGGGGCTTAAGTACTTAGCTAATAATCGTGAAAAGGAACTGAAAGCATATAAGGATAACTTGTATATGAAAGGTATACCCTAACTTGTGATCTCCTAGGTTCCCATCTAGGTTATGAATGATCATATATTCTTATGTGAACCTTTATTTTAATTTATCTTTGTTCCTTTAACAATGGTTCATACCAAGCTTATGAATTTACCAAAGCATATCCCCCGGGAGTGTCGTAACCAAGAGTGCAGCAAGGCCCGTTGTCATGTACCAGTTCCCGTTCGAGTCGAGCTCAAAGCGGTGTTTTCGGGTTTTACCCCTATGTACATCTGTGCCAGAGCCACCTCTACCTGCTCATATCCAGACATGGATGTATTTGCTTGGCAACCCCTTACTCAATACTCACCAAAATACCAGGAATATTTCCTATATTAAACTTTTCTATAGGGTTCCTCCTAAAGTTTTCATATCCTAATTTCCACAAATAACTAAACCATCCTTTGATACCAACTATAGCATCCCGTCTTTTTATAACATAACTTTTCATTCCATTACACGGAACTGAGGATCTTTAAGGTTTAGTGTCTTGGAAACAAGGAACATAAAACATGAAACAAAAAAAAAACATTCTTCTTAAACACTTGAAAGGCTTCTCCTCATGTTCACCCTAGGCTCATTACTGCATCCCAAAACCTGGGGACATACATCAAAAGGAAGGGTGAGCAGAAGGCCCAGCAAGGGAAACAAGTGAAACATTTTACATATGAACTTGAGATACATCAATAAAGTCATGAAAAGAACTTTAAGGCATGAAAATGAAATCATGAGGCATATCATAATAAAAATAAAACTTTTTCATAACTTGAAGATGTGGCTACATCATTTAACATAGACAATCATGAACATATCGCCAAGGTCCATCCCCAAGGTGTCATTTTAAAATTACCAAGGTTATTCACCAAGGTATCGTGAAAATTGTAATCTCTAGTGGTTACATCATTACCCAATGCATTGGAGCGCTATCAGGGCGCACCCATAAATTTGCCTTTATTATCATGTGAGTCACATATATCATCATCAAACATTTCATAAATAACCCATATAGCATAAAGGAAATGGGTTTCATTTCATAATCATAACTTTTTAAAAACCGCTTTAAAGACATGATCTTTATATCACTTTAAAACCCACAGAAAAGGAAGGTGGGTCTCATGTATGTAAATCCCAGAATTTAAAATAGAAAATTTTGGTATATATGTGAATACCCTTTTAGAAGAAAGAGCTTTGAGTATTCACTTAATAAAATAAAAGAACTTTAGAAAAAGAGATAGACATTTTGAGACAGAAATTCTGCAGCATAACGGCAATGTTCCGAGGTTTTAGAAGACATTAAAAGAGAGGTAAAATGGGTCAAACATTCATAAATGACCCATAAAATAGTACATGGACAGAATAAGAAGGATACATGATCATAGTAATGAAATTTCAATGACATACCATTTGAAATGAAAAACATGGAAGGAAGAAAAAAAATTAGATTTCTCTTATGAAAGTTCGACAGCCTAACGGCGTTACTTAAACTTCAACAAGAATGATTTGAAAAGATAAAATAGGGTCTCTCATCATGTGAAAATAAGAGTTCATTATGATAGATATAGAGATAATTCCCCAACATAATTAAAAAGGAACTTGAAAGACTTGACATGAAAGTAGAACTTTGAAAAGAATGAGAAGGGTGAAAGAATCCCCTAAAAACTTCGGCAGCCTAACGGCGCCACTTAAAAATTCAAAATACTGAATTGATGAGATCAAATGGGGTCTCTCATCATATGAACATAAGAGTCCAGTATTATAGATATAGATATCATAACCCAACATAACAAAAAGGAACTTGAAAGAATTGACATGAAAGTAGAACTTCAAAACGAGAAGGGTGAAGAACCACTTAAAAATTCGGCAGCCTAACGGCGCCACTTAAAACTTCAAAATACTGAATTGAAGAGATCAAATGGGGTCTCTCATAATATGAACATAAGAGTCCAGTATGATAGATATAGAGATCATACCCCAAAATAACAAAAAGGAACTTGAAATAATTGACAAGAAAGTAGAACTTCAAAACGAGAAGGGTGAAGAACCACTTAAAAATTCGGCAGCCTAACGGCGCCACTTAAAACTTCAAAATACTGAATTGAAGAGATCAAATGGGGTCTCTCATAATATGATCATAAAAGATCAGTATGATAAATTTAGAGATCATACCCCAACATAATAAAAATGAACTTGAAATACTTTACATGAAAATAGATCTTGAAAAATGAGAAGGGAGAAAGAATCCGTTACAAAAATTTCGGCAGCCTAACGGCGCCACTTAAAACTTCAAAAAACTAAAATAATGAGAGTAAGAGGGGATATCTCATTATATGAACATGAAAAGGGAAGTAAGAGGAGTATAAAAGAACAACCTTTAACATTTTAACATGGAGCATAAAAGAAATTATATAAAAGAGATTTCTCGAAAAGAAAGAGAAAGATCGGATCCCTTACCTTAAAATGTAACTCTTAAACCTCAAAGGTTGGGACCTTGAGGGCTTGGGGGCACCTTTGGAGGACTCCTTGGGCGGTAATGAGACCATAAATTCGTTGGGAATGAGTGGGGAGTCGAATGGATGAGAGGAGGGCTTGGTATTTATAGGGAAAATGAGGGGACAAGGCATTAATGGCCAAGGGACACCTCACATGTGCTTTTCTCAAACCCATGTGCTCTCCCTTGTCATTTATCATGGAGTTAGGCCACTTGGGGCCCCCAAAACAATAATTCATCACCCTTGGCCGGCCAACCCTCAAAAGATCTCATGACATCATCATGACACCATTATGATGTCATTAAACATACCGAAACCCTAAAACTGTATTTTTACTATTCACTGAAAATTCAACTTTCTCAGAAAAATCCCAAAATTTCACATTAACCAAATATCAATGCTCTGATTTCAAAAATGAAATCCATTTTATAAAAATAATTTTCTAAATATTTTTAATTTAATTTTTAAATAAAAACACTATTCATCTAAAATTCATTTTTTTCAGAAAAAACCCCAAAAATTACCATAACATAATATCGATGCTCTGAGTTCAAAAATAAAGTCATTTTTATAAAAATAATTTTCTAATTATTTTTAATTAATTTTTTAATTAAAAAACACTATTCACCTGAAAAAACTAATACTTGAATAATAATTAATGAAACCGTTATTTAACTATTTTATTGAATCACATTACTTAATCAAGGTGCCTAGATTATTTTAAAACTTTCTTTAAGTGAGATTACTAATCCATTTGGTCATATTACTAATCCTAATCATAATATCACTATTCATAATTTACTATTCATCAAAAATAAAGTTGATCTTATTAGACTCTAAATTTAGTACTGAACATAATTGCAGAAGACCATTTTTTGAAAATCATTACACATTTTTAATTATTTAGGGTTTACATAAACATATTTAAAATATCCTTTTTCTAAAATTCATCAAAAATATGCATACTATATTTATTCGGTCATTTAAAAATTCATAAACTTCATCATAAGAATAAATCCCAATTTTTATTTAAAACAAGGATTACACAAGGTAGTTACGGTCTCGTTACATAACCCCTTATAATACCAGCATAGGACCGAAGAGTAAGGTGTGCTAGGGTGATAGAAGCTTGGGGCGGCTCAGTCAACATTGCCCGAGTAGTAATTTCTATCAGTTTGAACTTCTCACGAAGGCGATTCCGTTCCAGCTTCACATGATGAAGTTCGGCTTGGATTTGATCCAGAGCAAAGCCCAGTGGTGCTACCTCCTTCCCAAGCTCTGTTAGATGGGCTTCGATCGGTCCAAGACTACTAGGTGAGGCCATCGAATCTTCTTTCTATAATAATTAACCAAGATTACTTATATTTAGAGACAATAATCAAAACATTTTGTTCACAGCGGTCATATTGACCGATGGTTATATAATAGTCAAAACCCACTGATCTCATTTTAATTATAATCATGTTTATCAAATAAAACATTTTTGTTGAGTATAACAATAACACATAAAATTAGGAAACAAAATTTATTTAAAAATTTAGGGTCGTTACATGAATCATTCTAATTCAAGTTAAACAATGGTTTAATCGTGATTCATGTGCAATAAGGGTTTACTCATGCTTCATGTGCAATCAGCCTTGGCTCATGCTAATTCAACGTTAAGTGTTGTTGCCACATTTCCAAGTTATGATTATCATGCTTTATCATGCATTTATGTTCATGTTTCTCTTTTACTCCATTGATATGCCTATTGCCTAACATGTATTGTAACATTCATGTTATTCCTTGTTTACTTCCTCACTGGGCTTTATAGCTCACCCTTTTCTTATGCATGTCCTCAGGTTATCCCATGCATTGCTAATTACGAGGGAATGTAGTGGTCATGTAAAGGAAGTTTTCAATAAGATGTCGCATTCAATGTTTTAATTTGTTATTTAATGTTCCTAAGCCCCAAAGACACTAGACCACTCAATCTTCTATGTTGTATCAAGTGAAGGTTTTATGTAATAAATCATGTTTATGTATGAAATAAAGAGCAAGGCTGTTATAAATATAATAGCAATGGTATGTGATCATGAAAATAACTTATGATGTTCATACCCAACCTTTCATCGATCATAAACATAGGTCATAGAATAAAAGTTAATCATTTTCAAAATCATGAACCATATGGGTGATAAATCATCATAAATCAATAATGAACCATAATCTCATGTAATCAACATGTGGGATAATCATAAATATTGAAAACCATTTCATATGTCAGGGTTAACTACTAAGACCATAAACATAATGGTTCATGACTCATCACCCATTTACCATTGTGGATCATGAAACACCTATTTTTATTTTGTATTAAGACACACCTTTTCATATAGTGGATCAGGACACACCGATTTACTATAGTGGATTAGGATACAATTTCTTCCCATAGCGGATTAGGACACACCTCTTTCACACAATAGATCAATACTATATACTTGTTTCCCATTGTTATCTGACGAGATATATAGCTTTACCTAATGAATTAGAGGGAGATATAGGTTCCACCCATCAAATAATTAAAATAAAAAATATGTGTGCCATAATATCATTAAAAAAATTTTCATATCAAAACCAAGGAAATGAAACCATTTTCATAAACATTTCATCATACCATAACCCGTGGAAAAGAGATAGGTTTCATATTCATTTCATCATTTCATCACCACATAACCCACAGAAAAAGAAACAGGTTTTATAATAATTTTATCATGGTATAACCCATGGAATAAAAATGGGTTTCATAAACATATGGTAATCACAATCCATTCAGATAAATAATAAGAGTGGTATCCTTGGTTTATATCCCCATAAAAGCATAGGTTGTATCAAAGGATGTCATCATAGATGGAGAGTTATTTTAAAATATATGTCAATTGGAACATTTATTGAGGAAGATAAATTTTCTCTAAAAACTACTCTTTTAAAACTAAAAATATTTTGAAAATCCATTTCTTTGAAAAAAATCTTGAAAAATTTATAATGAAGGATTTAAAAATCATTTAAAACATTTCTTGAGGAAAATATCTTTTTCGGTATGCAATGAAAAATTTTAATACAGAAAATACTTTCAAAATCCTTTTCACTTTGAAATAATTTATTTAAAATATATAAATTTACCAGATATTGAGGGAAAAATTATTTGAGGAAGCCTGAAATAATTTAGTGGTCATGATAGCTAGAAATACAGTTCATGTAGTGCATGTTAGAAACAATGATTCTTTTTACATTTTCAGTAAAATCTGAACATGAGTTGTTTAAAAAAAATGAAAATTTATTTAATTTTTTTTAAAATAAAAAATGGGAAATTTTTTTTCATAAATAGTTTTAAAATATTAAAAACATTTTTTAATACATTTTTAAAAAGCATGGTTTTAGAAGAAAAAGGGATTTCGATCGAAAATACGATTTTTTCTTAAAAACATTATTTTTGAACTCTTGAGTACATAAAGAGAGGGGAATGATGGGGAAAAATGTATCCACATGAAATAACTAGAGGAGAATAAAATAAATTAGTTTTCTTGAGATACATATCATAATATTTTATCATCATAATCATAATTATAAACAATATTGATAAATGATGAGATTGTAACATAAAATATTTTCCAATTTAACAACATTGTAACATAAGAACCATGGATATATATAATTAAATGAAACTTAAAATATCATGTTTATAAATAAATTCATGATATTAAATGTAAACAGGGATATATATACACTTCCTAAAAGAAGATAGATTCATAACATAATCATATGTCTCATAGATGGAAAATTGAGACAAAAATACTTTACAAATTTTGTGAATTTAGAAATATAAAACCCATGAAACAGAGATAAAAAATGGATATTTAAATACCTATAATTTTAATTATAATAATCATAAAATACATTTGTGGTTAGTATACATAGCACATAAAATAAATAGGTGGGGAACAATGCATGTGTTTTGCCGAAGTAAAAAGTGAGGAAAAAATCCCTTACCTTAAGCCTCAAATTTATTAATACACATATGAAACTAGTATATAATAAATATATGTTTTTTGTAAATATAGTAAATAACTATATATATATATATAATTATATATATTATTTACTTATGACCTTTTACTAACTATTTTATAACAATTATATGTTAAATTCAGGTTTTGGGAAATAAATACATTGTTTTTCGTGTAAGTTTTGATTGGTTATTTTTGGCCATATTACTTTGATAATGGTTCCATAATATCTAAAATATTAAACATTATATAAATATCATATATATTTTTTACATATTTATTTATATAAATCTATAAATGATAGAGATAGAAGTTAAAATACGCTGTTCATGGAGACGGTAAGCCATACATATGTATAAATGATGTTTCCAATTTCTCGATGCTTTGAAAGAAAAAAGAAAAAAGAAATATTATAATTATAGAGGAATTTTTATATCATAAATATTTCACTTTTCATTAAAACATCCATATTAACATCCATGTAAAGCATGAACGAATCACTTCTCTTCACGAGGCAGTTGTCCATAGTAAACATTAGAGACATTATCATATTTTTAAAAAATAGAAATCATGAATTTATGTGTGATATAATAATTATATAATAATAATAATATCATAAATATAATATAAATACAATAAATACATCATTATTTAAAAATTCTAGAGGTGTTAATAGAAAAACTTTCAACATCTGTTCGTGATGCTCTTGTCCACCATACACACGAACGATGATTTCACAACCTGATTGATGTAAGTGTAGATGGGTATAGGTAATTAAATTAAAATAAAAACAAATAATTATATGTAATATACTAAGGTTATTATATCACCAAGTTATAATAATAATTTAATGATGTAGAGGTGGAAATAAAACAAAAATTTTCATTGATGAACGTTACCTTTTCTTCAGGAATCCTCCTAAGGTTTTCACAAAAAGACATCATAGGTTAGATTTATGTCTAAAATAAGGATTCTAGGATTATTGGAGGGATTTTGGGAAATTATTTCTATATTTATTGGATAAAAAAGGGTTCGAAGGTGTGAAGAGGAGAGGAGAAGAGGTGGCCTTTTAAAAGTGAGGTGAGTGGCACACTTGTAATTTTTTGATAAAAAAAATGAGTACCCACTATTTCTCTTGAGAACAAGCTAAAAAATAAATTATTACATATAATAGAATTTATATGGTCGAAATAATTACTGAAAATGGGTGTCGGACAATTTTTCGGTCATTTTTTGCCCTTATTCTCTAGTTTAACCCCCGATAAACCCATTTTTAACTTAAGAGTAGATAATTTTTACCATTTTTACTATTTATTTTGGTGAAAAATTAAGTTGAAATTATTAGATAATATAAATTATGATTATTAAAAATATAAAATCCATATTTCAAAATTTCATTAATATAATTTGAAAATTTTAATTTAAAATTAATCTCGCACACGTGATGAGAAAACGAGTTTTAAGGAGAAAATATTCAGAACATTACAAAGTTTATATATATAAATTTAATATTAAATTTATTAAAATGAATTAAATTTGATTAATGGATTAATAATTGAAATAATTTTACTTTAAAATAAAATAAAAACATTATTTAACTTTAAAAATAAATTAAACAAAATACATTTCTCAATTAATTTTTTTTTATTTTTCAGCATTCATCAAAAAATTAAAAAATTTATAAAAATCCCAAAAATTAACTCTAATATAATTTTTATATGATGATTTAAAAAATTAAGTTTATTTTATTAAATCAATTTTATAATTTTTTTTCAAAATTAATTTCAAAAATAAGTGTAAATAAGGGCGACAAAACCATTTTTTAGAAAAATACAGTTTTATGCATAAAATTAGTTTTCTTCCTATCTGTTTTCTTGAAAAAACAAAAAATAAATTCTAAATAGTTGATGGAATATATAATATATAAATTTAATTGAAATAATTCACCAAAATGGGATTGATAAATTTATTGACGTAAAACATGTTTATTTTCATAAAAATAGTTTTCAGAAAATGATTTACATTATTTTCAAAAAGATTTGATTTTCATTTTTAATTAATTTTGTAGAAAATAATTCATTTTATATACATGTGTATTCCATATATTTTAATGATTTATTTAATCCTATTCATACCCACTATTCTAATGGATAAGTGATAACTATCATATTAAATAATAATATTTTAATAATAAGTCATATTTAGTTTAAAACTATCATTGCATGTAATGAAAGATAAAATCAGTTTTTCATGTAATAAAAGTGAAAATAAGTTTGTTTTGTAATGGAAAACAAATAAATGATTAAATATATTTTATTTTTTTCCCCAAAACCATAGGCTTTTACAGAGGTTTTGTTTCACTTTGGACACATAATTTAAAATTAATATTTAACTCCTTCAAAAAAATTATTTGTAAAAATAAACTTCAATATTGAAATTTAAATGTCAAAATTAGATTTGGGTGAGTTTTTTAGAATTTTCTGAAAAGATTTATTTTTTTTGAATAGGGAAAAATACTGTTTTTTATTGAAAATTTATTTTTCATTTATGTTATTAAGAAAGTTAAACTATATTTTAAATTGGTTTTAATGTAAAATTATTTCAAATTATATTACAATATAACTAATATAATTCATTATAATATATTTCATTTTTATTTTGATATTAAATAATTATATACTAATGAGAATTCACTTTTGGAAAAACTGATTTTCGTTGCGTATGAAGATTAATTTTAAATGGAATTATACCAATTTTGTGAATTTAATTATAGAAAATGGATTCCATATTTTGAATAATAATAATTTATATTATCTAATAATTTAAATATAATTTTTAACCATAATCAATTGGGAAAAGTAGAAATTAATTACCATGATTAATGTAAAAATCAGTTTATTAGGGGGGGGGGGTTAAACTAAGTAGATAAGGTTTAAAAAATGAATTAAACATTTACCAAACCCATTTAATGGACATATTTAGAACTTATAACCTATAATGTTTAATAATGGAACATTTTGTAGGATTTTTTCATTATAAAGACTTGGGTGTCACTTTATCTTTTCAAAAATTCAATGTGTGTCCTCCCCACTACTTATAAAAGGTCACCCATCTTCTCTCATATTAATGCTTAAAAAAAAATTTGGTTTAGAAAATAAATTCCTAAATACCTTCCTTAAATACCTCCCCACATCCTAGAGTCCTTATTTTTATTAGAAATACCTTCTATTAATGCACTAGGTATAAACCTAGAGAGGCTCTCTAAAGAAGAGGTAAAATTCATAAAAATGCATATTTGTTTTATATATTATTTGAAATCCTATAAAACTTATTAAAATATGATTATATAATCATACCAATATCTACTATTTATTTATATTTTATTATGTTTATGGAATAATGAAGATCCATCACCACATACATCAAATGGGAAATGAAACCATCTATTGTGTCTACGACGGATGACTACCTCATGAACCGATGTAATAAGTTTTCCATTACCACTTTTCAAGGTAGGATATAATGATGAATTTGATATAAATATATGATATTTATGAATTTTTTTTGGAGTTATTATATCAATTATAACTTCTTAATTTCCATCCTGTTGGGGACATGATAAGGTTGCTCATGTGTATAACAGACTTCTACTTTACGAAGCAATGAGATTCACTTTTAACTTAAAATTTACATTAAAGTAATTAAGGTTAATGTTAATGAATTTATATTATATTAATGATCATACCATACTTCTATAAATACATTATAATATCTAACTTCTTAACATTCAGTCATTTGGAAAATAATAATGTCGCTCGTGCGTAGGTGTGGACTACCACCTCCACGTAGCAATATGTAACATTTTTCATTTGTTTTTTAAATGGATGGTTATAAGGATATATATTTTTAATATAAATGATATATATGAAATAATTATTTTTATATAAATATGAATTAATATTCATTTTCGTTTAATTTTATCCATCAAGAAAAATGAAAACAAAGATCAAGCGTTCGTATGACCTACGGTCTCCCTGAACGGTGTAATCCATTTTATATCTATAACCTTTATAGATTAATATAAATAAATATATAATGAATATATATGATATTTAAATAATTTTTAAAATTATATATACTATATAAAAATTATCAAATGAAAAGGTTCAAAATTACCAAACTAAAACATACATGAAAAACAAAGCGATTATCACCCAAAATAGTGATTTTAACAAAGAATTGTTAGCAAATGGGTCATAAAATACTATAATTAAATAATATATGTTATGCGATATATTAATATTGTTATTTAATATTTTACAATAAAACTATATTTATTATATAAGAGTTTCAGAGACATACAAAGGAAGTAAAACCCGAGGTAAGGGTTTCTCATCTCACTTTTACTTCCGTGCGACATACACCATATTCACCACTTATTAATTTACATGGTTTATATGATACAAATATGATATGTTATATCATTAATCTATTTATATTCATGTTATTTAAAGTTTCATTTTTTTTATTTATTTAATGGGGCATATGATTTATATGTTACCAAAGTGGGAATGGTTTATTTCACAATCTCATCATTATTTAATATTGTTTTTGTTTAAGAATCCCTTGTGTAAATTATTTAATATCTATAACTATTTAATTATCATCCAGTTATAGATTATCATTTTCAATTAATTGTACCAATTTTTACTATTTGGTACTTAAAATGATTGGGAAAATGTTTTAGGAAAATTCAACTTTATTCCTCTCTTTAGTCAAAAATCATTTTTCGTAAAAATCCATGTTTTCTAAAAATGTTTTTAAACTTTTTAAAATTATTATGAAATACATTTTTACCCTTTTTTAATTTTTTAAATAATGTTTTTAAGGAATATTCATGTTGTTTTCAAAACAAGCCTCATTTGGGTTTTATCAAAAATATGAAAAGAATCGTCGTTTTAACATGCACGACATAAAATAAAATTTTCTCCTTTAGGACCACTCAATGTTTTAAAGCTTATTTTAAAAATTATTAAATTTCATTTTCTAATATAAATGTTTCCAAAATATTTTTTTTATTAAAAAAATATATTTTCAAAGTGAAAAGATATTTTCTTCAAAAAAATGTTTTAAATGACATTTTATGGTATTTTTAGTCATTAATGAAATCAAGCCTTTATTTTACTTATGAAAACCTAGGTATATGTTACATTTATATCATAATTATTCTTTATTTGGATGGTTTATGATGAGTTTGATCAAGGTTGTTCAATTTTATTACAATTCACTATATTATTATGGATGGTTTAGGATTATGTTTAATTGATTGTGGTAAGTATTAATATTTCATATGTTATTTTTAAGTATTAGTGTTTATGTTTATTATGTTTCACCCCTTTAAAATTATTAGTGAATTATAATTAGAAAGTAATGGTCTAGCCCGGTTATAGATAGCCCCTCTAGGTATCGATAGGTCTCATGAGACAAATCAGTTAGTCAAATTAGATGAGTTTATACCCCCAAATTTCTAATATCTTGTGAATGGTCTTGAAAATATATTTCATATGTTTGATATTATTCATTACCGCATTATGAGATCAGTTATTCATGTTAATGTGATCATTCGATTAGTTATAATAACTATGGATAAATTTTAGGCTTATGTGATTATTTATATGTCTTTATTTGATCATAATTTATTTTGGCCATATTATTATCAGTTTATTGATTAAATTTAATGTATTTCAATTAATTACCTTAATATATTGATTATTATTATTTATTCATGATATTTTCCAAGGTACTCTTACCCTTACTGAGTATCTAAGATCACACATTTCTAATGTTTTATTTTCCCTAGGAAATCAGGAAGTGTTTTTTTGATTGATATGAATGGATACACTATAAGTAATAATGGTGTTCTCAAGGAAAAACATTGTGTATTTTTTGTTTTTAATAATAATGTGAATTTCTACAATGCATATAGTTTACTAATACTATTAATCTATTCAATCCTTTAGGATGTGATTCCTTGTATCTTATTATAATTTAATAAAATAACCATCATCTTTGGGATACTGGGGTAAGGGTATTTACAATTGGTATCAAATGAAGTTTAGTAGAATCCTTGGGAACTATATCTAAGGAAAAATTTATTAAGGAACATAACCCTATGATATATTTTGTGGATAATTATAGAATCACATGCTAATGTTTTTTTAAGGTAGATATTATGTGGTTTGCATAAAAATAAATCATTGTCTAGATACTACATGTGGACGTGGTTCTAGAATAAATGTACCTAGGGAAAATAAATCTAAAAAATTCATGTTGGGATTGAATCAAACATTACCTAAAACAGAAAAATAATCCTTAATGTGCACTTGGTTTGAAACTCTCAGGAGATATGCATAGGATAATTAAAATTTTATTTATAAACCATTATGAAGTGTTTGAAAATATTTTTTTTTGATTTGAAAAATTTCCCATAGAGACAATGTTTATTATTATGATATTAGTTATGCATAAAATTTTCAATTTATGTTAAGCATTTCACTCATATCATGATAATATATTATGGTTCATAATGTTATGACCTAATCAAGTGTATGAAATTGTTTAGAAATTTTTCTTAGTATATGTAATGGTAATCATATTTATGAACATAAACTATGTAGGGATTTTCCTCATAGGAAATATAATGAAGTGGGAGATAGAGATATATATATATATATATAACTAAAGAATTTATAACCATTTTTGGGAATCAGACACAGTTTATGAGTAGTAACCTTTCCCGTATAGAGTATCCTGCAAATCCACCACAATATGTAACAATATTATACCACTTTATGCATTAGAAACCCCAATCATTAAATTAGGATGCAAATCCATTTATAGATGAGAAAAGGATTAGTTCCTTAGATAATATATTTGTCACATTGGGAAGAAATGAAAGGGATAAATTTTTCATGGATGTTTATCATATCTTCATAGATACAGATCAATAGTTGTCATCGATTCCAAACACTAAGAATAAAGAAGAAATATAAATCATAGAATGGAATGATTTTAAGTTACTCTTCATGGAAAATTAATTTCCTCACGATCGGGGAGCAGATTTGGAGATGATATTTCTTAATCTAAGATAAAATTATATTGAAAATGATTTTATGTATGAATCTAACTTAATAAGGTTATCAAGGCATTCTATATGATACTTACATAATCTAAAGACCAATATTGACCATTTATTTTATGGGATTAAGCCAATTATTCAAAGGGAACCAGTCTCCCAAACATTCTCATCTTTTGAGAACAAATTATTATGTGGTATAAATATATAGAAAGAATACTCTAATTTATATGGATTTTAAGGGATGAAAGAGAATAAGAGGATGATAGAGAAAAATAAGGATTAAGAAAAGAAAGGAATGAATGATTTATCCCCATGTGATAATTATGTAAATAAACACCCTGGTACTTGATTGAAAGGAATGGTAGTTTTCTATAATTTTGGATAAAAAATACACCATTCACCTGATTTCTAGGGTAATAAATATGTTTCCAATGTTCAATGATTCAAGTATACGGAGATGGGGTACTGCTCAAATAAATGATCTAAGCATCAAGGGAATTTACCTCAAAAAAAAGGTAGGGGATCAAGGTCAATCATATGATGTTACTATAGATGAAGTAGAATGATTAATGTGATTATGTTTGGATTCAAGAATGATGTCATAGGACTGTAATTATCAATGATATTCTAGTTATAATAATTATTAAATGTATGAGGATTCTACTACAATAATTGTTCTTTATAGATTTGAGATCATATGTGGAATGGTACTAATTACTAATAAAAGTGATTCAGTTTCAAGTTGGACTTGTTGGAAAATGTATGATTTAGTGAAGATAACCATTAATATATTCTCTATATTGAGATAAAAATGATAAAGATATGTTTATGGGATAATATTGGTGACATTGAAATTGGTTAGTGATTTGATGGTTTATGTTACCTTTGATGGCGTTTACTACATGTTTGGATTTATAAAATATATTCAATAACCTGATATTTTATTTTTATAGGAATAAATATTTTCAATAAGGTTTTATTGTGATCAAGGTATTCACATATTTGGAATGTGACATTATGTGATGCTTTATATTTTCTGGGGAATATAATGTTTATTTAGTGATATTCCTTCAAAATTTTTGGACTTTGATTTTGGTCATACATATTTTAGATGAGTCTTAAGGTTAAGTATGTATGAAATGGATTAAGTTGAACTCTAGGTGATATTAGATAAATTGTGCTAACCATTTCAGTTTTGGAAATTATCTTGAGATAAGATGAATGACCTACCATTATTTTATTGATCTAATGATATATTAAATATAAATTTTAGTTCTCCCAGAATAATAGTTTATATTGGATATTCATTTTTTAAGATATGAAGTTGTAATTGGTTGAATCAGAACTAAATGATGAAATTTTAAGTATATTTTCTGGTGTTCTCTATCAAAATGTAAATAGAATCCTTCAACTTAAAAAAAAATATCTTGAGAATAAAATTTTTTCCTACTAATTTAATTTATGTTGATTCAAGGGTCATTTACCTCATCATATTTTTATGGTTTTTTGGTGGTTAATTCTCTCATGAAAATTCTCTCTCTCATTCTATATTGATCATGGGGAATAAATATTCTCATCTATGTATAACTTTTCATTTCCCACCAATGTTCTCCTAATTGGAAACCTTGTAATGTGTTATTATAGATAAATATTGTACTTCAATTTCCCTATTATCAAGAAGAAATTTTATTAACTCATTTTATAAACTGTGTTTCTAAAAAAAGTTATTTTCAAATGTAAAACCCTTTATTTATGAGATCAAGAATAATATGCAAGGACATAATTTATTAAAGGGGTTAGAATGTAAAACCAAAAAAATTTAAAACAGGAACATCATATATGATAACAATTATGACATGAAACAACAAGATTATAAGACAATATAACATCAAAATACATTACAATATAATTTTACTTAAGTAAATTCATTGTCTTAGATAGCTAGCGATGCATGCAACAAAATTATTAAATGAAAAATGATAATATATTAAAATATTATTATTTAAACATGACCATTATAAACTATCTGTTAAGTTGGAGATTATGAAAAGGAATAAATGATTTATGAAAATTATATGTTTTAAACATGTATAAAATAAATTAAATGCATATATATTTATATGAAATAAAATAATAACCATTTGAAATAAAAAGAAACGTTTCATAAAAAACTATATTTTTTAAAAAAGTGGTTTAGTCTCACTTTGTACACATATTTTAAAATTAATTTTTAAAACCCATATAAAATTTATTTGAGAAAATAAGAAATAGTCTTTAAAATCTAAATTTCAAAATTAATTTTGGGTTAATTTTTTATAATATCATGTAAAGATTAATTTTTTGATTAATATCAAAAAATACATTTTTTAATTTAGAGATGCATTCTCCTTTAAAGTAATTACAAAGTTAAATAATATTTTAAATTGTTTTTAAAGTAAAATTAGTTCAAATATATTAACATTAAATAAATATATGTAATTGGAATCAATTTTATATGGAATTTTTGTCTTAAACCATTCTATACTTTAGAGAAATTTGTCTTTGGAAAACTGCTCTATCATCACATCTACGGTTTAATTTTAAATTAAATTATTAAAATTATGTAAAATGTATTTTCAAATATGGTTTCAAAATTTTAAATCATAATAATTTATATAATATAATAAGTTCAACATAATTTTTCACCATAATGATTAGTGAAAGCAATAAAAATTAATTATTATGGTTAAGGTAAAAATTAGTTTACCAGGTAGTTAAACTAAGAATATAAGAGTTTTAAATGTAATAAAACTTGTAAAACACCCAGTTTATGGTCATAATTTGAAATTATCATATCTTAGGTTTGATAATGACCCATTTTAGATGATTTTTTTAATTATAAAAACATGGGTATCACTTTATATTTTTTAAAATTCTATATGTGTTCTATCCCCTACTTTTAAAAGGCCACCCCTCTCCTCCTCCCTTCACACTTCTCAAACACTTTTGTTTGAAAAATAACTACCCAAATAAATTACTTAGTTCCCTAAAAACATACTATATTCCTTATTTTTATTAGTAATCCCTCCTAATAAGTATTTAGGTATAAACCTAACGAGGCTCTCTAAAGAAGAGGTAAAATTCATAAACATATGTATTTGTTTTATTTTTTATTCCACCTACTTAAATTCTTATTAAAATATGATAATATAAAAAAAATTATATAATATATATTGATATTTTATTAAATTAATTTCATAACCGAGATACATATACACTCTATTCAAATGGGAAATGAAAGAATTGATCATGTGTAGGGTGGACTATCACCTCACAAACATATGTAATACGTTTTTCATCATGACCTTTCAAGGATAAATATAATGATTTATTTAACATATTTATATGATGATAATAAAATTATTATAATTATATAATTATTTTATAACATATACCTTCTTACTTTCCATTCTGTGGGGGATACCATAACGTCGCTTGTGTGTACGGCGTACTACCGCCTTACGAAACAATGTGATTCATTTTTCACTTACACTTTACATAAAAAGTAGTATGGTTAAATTTAATTAATATATTTTATATTTAGAATAGAAATATACTTATTTAAATATAATATCATATTTAACTTCTTACCTTTAAATCTTTTGGAAAATAATAACGACACTCGCGCGTAGGTTCAGATTACAACAACCACAGAGAGATGCGATTTTTTTCATTTTATATTTACATGGATGGTAATAATGATGTATTTAATTAATAAAAGTTATATATATGAAATAATAATTATTATATAAATATTAATTAATATTTATTTTCCTTTCATTCCATTCTTAAAAAAATGAAAACAACGTTCATGCGTACGTAGAGCCTATCGTCTCTATGAATAGTGTAATCTATTTTCTATATATAAATTTAATAAATTAATATAAATAAATATATAGTAAATGCATATGATTTTATATCATGTTTAAAACTCTAGAGAAAATGAAACCATGATCAAATTTAAATGGCTAAAATTACCGTACTAAAACATATAGGAAAAACAGAGCAATTATCACCCAAAACTGTAATTTTAATAAAAAATTGTTAAGAAATCTGGTGATAAAATACTATAAATAAATTATATATAGTATGATATATATGATTATAGTTATTTAACACATCTATAATAAACTTATAATTATTATACATGATGTTCGGAAACATATGAAGGTAGTCAAACCAGAGGTAAGGGTTTCTCGTCTCACTTTTACTTCCATGAGACATACACCATATTAACAAATTATTCCTTTATGTGATTTAAATAATTCCACTTTTATATGTTATATCATGAATATCATTATTAATATGGTATTTAAATTTTAATTTGATGATTATTTCTATTATGGGGCTTACAATTCAGAATTTAACGAAGTAGCAAGGCTTTATTTCACAATCTCGTCATTCTTTAATATTATTTTTTAAGACTCTCTTGGAAGAATTATTGGATATTTATGTCTTTTTTATTCTCATATGATTATTTAAGAACTTTTTTTCTGATAAATAGTTCCATTTTTAAACTTTTATATCTTAAAATGATTTATCAAATGTTTTTATGAAAATTTGACATTATTTATCTCTTCGGTAGAAAATCATTTTTCACCAAAATATATTTTTTCTAAAAATATTTTGAAATTTTAATCCATTTTTAATGATTTATTAAATTTTTTTAACCATTTTGACTTTTTATAAAATATTTTTTAAATTAATATTCATGTCGTTTAAAAAACAATGCCCCTTTGTCTTTTACCCAAAATATTAAGGGAATCTTTGTTTTAATGTATACTACATGAACATATTTTCCCACCATCATGACTACTCAATGTTTTAAATATTAGTTTACATGTTTTAAAATATCTATATACCTACTAAAGTAAGGTTTTTTACCAACACGTGTCGCTCTCTCCATCAACCACACCACCCAAAACCCTATTTCCCTCTTTCATACACCCTCACATGCCCAATATCTTCCCGACGCCTCTGTCCCGCGAATTCTATTCCCTCCACAGCTAGGGTTTCTCCCACCTTCCCCTACCTCCTTCCCTCCGATTCCCACCAGCTTCCGGCGATACCTCTCCCATTAGCTCCCACATACCCGACGATCTACCCACACCCCGCTCGCGTTTCCAATCGTCGTTGTCTGCTTCGCTTAAATCCTCTTCGCCTTCTCCGCCCGCTGAGCCTGCTCCGCCACCGGCTCCTCCACCTTGCGCTACTTCAGGATTTGACCACATCACCTCCTGCTCCCATGTTGTACTATGAAGGATTCAATCGACGAAGACCAGTCTTCCCGCCCGGACGATTTTCCGATCTGATTTTCTGTTTCGAGGTAGTGGCCTGCTTCGACAAATAACATTGACACACTGCCTCTTTTCTACCGCACCTTTCACGACGCCATTCGGTGAGCGGTGCGCTTTGTAATCTTATCTACATATCACGGTTTCGACCTACCGGCTGGCTTCGATGAAGGTCAATGAAACAAAACTCAGCCTCTTCGCTACGCCTTCCGTTTTACTTCATCGAGGTATAGATTCTCTATATGCGAGCTCATGTCGTTGAATAGATGTTCAGATTACTCCATTCTACAATACGATGTCCGAATGAAATCTTCCAGTAGTTATTTTCACGTGTATATTGGTCTCATTTCTCACATCAGTATGCAAATTCAACCCATTTATGGGTACCTTTTACTACATTACATTATATTCAGATTGCATATTTTCTTGTATATTTTCAGCCTAATTTATAACTGTTTCTTTGATGGTGCTATGACTGTGGTTCAATACAATAACAGGACAGTGCTTCGTGAGGTTTACAGAATATTTACTCCCATTCTTGCTTCCATCTACACTGTATAAATATTCCTCGATAACCATCTGAGGTATTCATTGTAACTATTTTGGATATTTGTGTCTTTGGTTCTTTATTTTTAATGTAATTAACTTTCCACTGCTTTTTAAGGGTACCTTTTAGTGGATAATTTGACATTCAATTTGTAGATTTGAGTTTCTATTTTCTGTGCAATCTTTATATGTTTCTTTGATGTTGGTATAAGTGTGGTTTATTGCAATCAAAGTACAGTTGTTATTCAGTTTTATATAATATTTAGTTGCAATTCCATCTGACTTCACTGCATATATATTCGTCAATATACTTTGTAGGTATTCATTCAAACAGATTTTCAGATGTGTTCCCATATAGCATTGTTTTTACTTGAATATTCTATTTTCAAATGATTCATTTCTGTATACTATATACATTCATTAATGTAGGTATAAGTGTCGTTTAGTAAAATTACAGGACATTTCATATCAATGGGTACCTCATACTAAATTATGTGACATTCAATAATGATATTTCATTGTGTTTTTGTGTGTGTAATGTATATATGTTTCTTTGATGTTGGTATAACTGTGGTTCATTGCAATCACAGTACAATGCTTATTCGGGTTTAGAGTTTACTTAGTTGTAATTCCATCCATCTTCACTGCATAAATTTTCCTCAATATCCATCCAATTTATTCATTCAAACCGTTTTGCAGATGTGTTCCCATACTACATTCTATTTATTTGAATATGCTTCCTTTTGAATATGCTGTTTTCAAATGTTTCATTTCTGGGAAATCCATGTTTTCATGCTGCACAATTTTCATTATGCTGGACGTCACTCATGCTGGAGGAGGAGAATGCCTCACATTTTTTATTACGCTATAGGTTTCTGATGCTGACTGTTTATGCTGGAAGTGTTGAATGTTTTTATGCAGAATGATGATCTTGGGCGTTTTGTTGTATTTGATGATATCATGTTGCTAGAATGATAAGAATTTTATTTAAAGGGACATGTTTTGATATGGTTGCATGAGTTGTATGAACCTTGAGCTCTTTGTATGCACCTTCTGCTGTCTATTTGAAGCATTTTTTTCCCAGAAGTTGCATGGTGGGTTGAACCATTGTATAAAAAGTGGTGATAAGGGTCTGCAATTTATTTATGAAATTAATATTTCTTATGTTACTACTGATTTATCATCCTGTTGTTTGAAAAGGCGGGGGTGGCTGGTAAAGGGGTAGGATGTGCATATACACATTGTGCATTATTCCTGTATCTGATGCAAATATTTATGCGGTCTTCCAATGTTCATGGGCTGTCTACAGGTAAATGTTTTTTATGATATTCTTTTATTTTTACCATATAATGTTTAATATCAACACTTTTTCTGATGGTACAGGAGTTGCGGATATGATATTGATATTGGGAAGATGGAGGGGGGTTGTCAAATCAATGCATGTGGGTATATCTGTTTATGTTGAAGTAGAATTAGTAGCAGGTATTCTTACTGCCTCTAAAATTTTGAATATTTAAACGAATTTTTTTGTTTTCTGAATATAAATTCCAATTAACATATTCAATGATAAATAGAACATGCTAAACATGTTTGGGAAGCCCAGGTTTTCCATTTTTTAATCAGTTTCATGAAATTTTATTTCTTTATAAATTGATAACTATACATGTTTTTCTTTATTCATTTTGTAGATTTGAAAGGTGTTCACTAATTAATGTTGTGTGTTTTCCCCATTCTTGAAATTTCATTGAAATGAAGACCTATTTTTTTACAAATGGATCATTTCAATATATTATATTTCAGTATTTTTGTTTGATAGGCCATCATAAAAGGTATTCATAGACTAAATTGTTTCCAAATTACTGGCCTTACAAGTTACTTTTTCAGACAGACTTTTTTCACTTACAACATCTTTCTTCATATGTAAACATAACACCATCTCTTTTTGTTGAAAAATTAGTTCACTTTATGTATTATAATTAATCTTCTGCACGTCTCATACTTATTATAAGAACAACTCTTCATGTTCGTTATTAACATTGAAATATAGTAATGTCTTCATAAAAAAAATCATTGAACCATTTTGTCTTACAAACATATAAACAATTAAGTTTGAAATAGTTCTCATTTTCTAAATAACCTCCTCTCATGATACTACTTCTCCCTTTATGCAGTTTGTCATGTATTATCTGTGTAGTTATATGTTTAGAGAATTCATAGAAGCAAACATTCCACTAGCTGAGTATTGATTGGTTAGTGTAATTCCTCAGGTTTCCTTAGTTGTTTATTTCTCATTAGTTTAAAATTGATGCCATGGAGTGAGAAGTCATGGTTGTTGATTCAGGTTTGTATCTATCCAGAAGAACTTCACATATCCACATGTATCGGTTCATTTTTTTTCATTTCCTACTTAGTTTTTACTTCTGACATGTTGTGTGTTGAATGTTATATTAAATTTTGTTGCATGAAAGGGAATAAAAAAAGTATAGCAGTTGCTATGGAGATACAGATTCAATTACGGGAACAAATTTTGAAGATATACCAAAAAGTATTGGAGTTGATACTTTTTAGGTAGTCATTATTTCTTCTTTCTATTGGTGTTTTTTACCTATGTAACTCTATGTTTGCTGAACTATTTTATGCTTATTTATTATTCGAGCTTCGAATGTGTTTTACTGTCATCACCGAACGATGTTGGGTTGCAATTATGGGATTCTAAGGATGTTTGTCTCCTTAAAGGTATGTCTCACTACTTCAAATGACATTAGACCCATATGATAATGGAAATTTTTTTTTGGTTTCTACTTTCAGGGGTTATCTTTACTTGATCCATGTATTTTCAAAATTCATTTATTTATTTATTTCTATTGGATCATTCAACCACAATTTGGATCATCCACATTATTTTCTTGAATGTATGTTTCATTAATCTGAAAAGATATATGACAACTGTTATGGGGAAAGATTATATTAATGCTTGAGTACCATATTGATTTCCCATATTCTTATTTATGTATTTATCTTAATGTGTGTCTATTTGATGTAACAAATTTCAATGTTTCAAACCATCATCGTTAAACTGAACATAACCGCTATAAAATGGTTTTTGTCATTGATAATAGAAATTAAATCAGTATCTTTATTGACAGCTTAGAACACACTTATGTAACTATCTATTTATTATTGATTTTCATTGTAAGAAAAAAGTAACAAAACATTACAGTTTCATTCATTACTATACATGAATTCAGTTATTTATTTCTCATTTGTTTAAAATTGATGCCATGGAGTGAGAAGTCATGGTTGTTGATTCAGGTTTGTATCTATCCAGAAAAACTTCACATATCCACATGTATCAGTTCATTTTTTTTTCATTTCCTACTTATTTTTTACTTCTGACATGTTGTGTGTTGAATGTTATATTACTTTTTGTTGCATGAAAGGGAATAAAAAAGTATAACAGCTGCTATGGAGATACAGATTCAATTGCGGGAGAAAATTTTGAAGATATACCAATAAGTATTGGAGTTGATACTTTTTATGTAGTCATTATTTCTTCTTTCTATTGGTGTTTTTTACCTACATAACTCTATGTTCGCTGAACTGTTTTATTCTTATTTATAATTCGAGCTTTGAATGTGTTTTACTGTCATCACTGAACGATGTTGGGTTGCAATTATGGGATTCTAAGGATGTTTGTCTCCCTAAAGGTATGTCTCACTACTTCAAATGTCATGGGACCCATATGATAATGGAAATTTTTTTTGGTTTCTATTTTCATGGGTTATGTTTACTTGATCTATGTATTTTCAAAATTCATTTATTTATTTATTTTTGTTGGATCATTCTACCACAATTTGAATCATCCACGATATTTTCTTGAATGTATGTTTCATTAATCTGAAAAGATGTATGACAACTGTTATGCGGAAAGATTATATTAATGCTTGAGTACCATATTGATTTCCCATATGCTTATTTATGTATTTATCTTATTGTGTGTCTATTTGATGTAACAAATTTCAATGTTTCAAACCATCATCGTTCAACTGAACATAACAGCTATAAAGTGGGTTTTGTCATTGATAATGACAACTAAATCTGTATCTTTATTGACAGCTTAGAACACACTTATGTAACTATCTATTTATTACTGATTTTCATTGTAAGAAAAAAGTAACAAATCATTACAGTTTCATTCATTACTATACATGAACATTAAACCGGTGGGTCTTCATAGTGACTTATCATAACCCGAAATTTCACTCTCACCTTATACAGGTCTGCACATATATAATTATACAGAGTGATTAAATTAATTTGTAATTTTTTTAACATTTTTTTTGCAATAGTCTGTACCACAAATTTATGTTTTCAATATATTCAGTATATTCAATATTCATGTCGGGTTTCGATCCTTCTTACAAGGTGACATGGTGTACTTAAACTCGATTTTGGAGAAGAACAACATCATGGAACACTAGAGAAAGGGTACATTTTCAGGCATTGGGTCATTTTATTTTGTTTTATTTAATAGATCCTTTTAATTGTATTAAATATGATAAGTGATCCATTTTTTAGACTACATATACTCTCATTGAGAATTGTATGTATTTAATTGGATCAGTGAATAGTTTTTTAAACCATTAAAACATGTATTGAATTTGAGCAGTGAATTATGATTTTTTATTGAGTAGCTGGTCATTTATTAGAGCATTAACTAAATATGATAATTTCTATTTCCCACATGCTTATTTAGGAAATCATTGGTGATAATTTAGTATTCCTTATGTGGCAAGATGGTGTTGATGCTACCGTCCAGATTCTAACTGAAGATACTCAAAACAGTGGAACAAATTCTTCAGGTGCATTTGTCATCTAATTTACAGAATTCTAAAAATATTGTGATAGTTCAGCTCCTAAAATATACTATCTTACTTTGAGAATAGTATTGTTTCAACTCATAATTTTTGGTAATTATGCTGGACATGTTTTAGTAATGATAGGAAAATTTTCATATTTTAAGGCATATATGATGTCATGCATCATTGTATAGATATTGTATAAAATAGGTTCAATAGTTCAATAAAGTCGAGTTATACTCCATAAATTAGCTATATCATTGCATTGTTATCTCATGATATATTTCTTGAATACTGATGGATTGTTCTCTTATAGATTGAAGTTTTTGAAAAATTATGAATGTTGATTTCTACATGGTTTGAGTTTCTATTATTAGAGCTGGGTGAGAAGTAATGGTGCTGGATATTTGTGCCATTTTTTTAGCGTAGTGTTTTGAATAAATAACATTGGATCTGGATAGATCTTTTATTATTTTCTTAAATAATGTGTTACGTGTTGGAGCATCAATCCCCACTATTGGATTTTGAAAATGTTGAAATTTTGGGTAGATGGGGAAGACAGATGGGCTGAGTTACAGCATGTGTGAAACACACCTCTAATTTCTCCTGGACGTTATCATCTGTAGACATGGTATTATACTGAATACCCCACAGAAGAAAAAATAATTTTACTGGAAACTCTTTTCACCCTAAGAACTCTCCCCATAGGTCATGAGAATTAGTCACATCCTAGATAATATGAACTTCCCTGCAATTGAAAATACTGAACCAGTGAAAATAGAACAATATATATCATTATTCAGAACAATATTTTCAAATATGCTCCTCTGATTCTTATCTAGAGTTTTCTGAATAAGTGTGGGATAGGTTTAGGCATCCCTAAAACAGAATCTATGTGTGTTACTATGGGGGAATCCGATATAAATCCTTTACCAGTTGTAGAACCAATAGCTTATATCACCCTTACCAACTAAAGATCTTGCATAATGTATTTTCTTGATTCATTTTTTCTCATATGTCAACTTAATGGGATTTGATCATTCGTCGGGATTCCTTTTTTTGGATTTAGTTGATGTGAGGATATGGGTTTGAATTAAATAACATTTTTAGGAATGGTAAAGTGATGGTTCAAAAAAAGTTGCATCTTGGAAATCCCAAACTGCTTTCTATTGAAAAACATGATTACGATTTCTGCAATCTATAAGCTGTAAGTTCTTAACATTTTATCATTTTATGATAAATAGATTTGTGGCATCATCTCCTTAATATTTTAATTTTTTACAATCACGTGTATCATGTATTCTGTACATTTTTTGAACAAGTTTTATCTCATAGTTTATTGAAGACTACAGTTCATGTAATCCATATAAAGTTTAAATCTGTATTTTTCAGTTGGATGATCATATATTTGCAATAATTGTAACAAAAAATTATGCCATAAAGCATCAACTGTTTATGTTTTTTTGCAGGGTACTCTATAGCTTGGTGGAATTGATTATGGTTGAACATGTTGCTGGGGTCGTGTTTGGTGACCTTTTATTTTTCAACTGTCGATGAATTAGTTGGAGGCCTTGATTATACTATTCACCGAATCATTTTTTGAAGCAACATTCAGATCTTTAAGATTGATCTTTCAGTTCCACAACTTGCGGCCATGGATGGTGGACCTAAAACATTTTGTGGAATGATTATTCAAGCCCCCTCCGTTCTTAATGTTAGTCTTGAAGTTGTAATACTTTATAAAATGGATGTTGAATCAAACAAATTGTTGGTTTCCAATTGTTCCAAATAATTCCACAAGGTACCCTCTTCTCTCTTTCTATAACTGGACTCTTTAACCTGAAATTTACTTATATTTGATTGAACCACCAGTAGTTACTATTCTATTGATATGAAATAGTCCGTTAAAACACTACTTATCATTGAAGCTGATTTTGTGGAAATTAGTTCACGAATTCATGGAGGTATATTAATTTTTATTGACAATACCATTGTCATAAAGTGTAGACATTGTTGTCGAGAGAAAGAATTAGCGGCATACTCATAGAGAGTCCATGCCTTTTCACATCAAGCCTATGAAGTATCGATAGGGAGGTCTCACTACAATTTATTTCTCCTATGATGAGGTTCATTCCCTTTTCCCTTATCTCGACTCTATGAGAGAACTAACATTTACATGTATTATCTTTTTAGTTAGAATTGTTACAGTTGTCCAAACATAACTTTTTTTGGAATCTCTTGCTATGGAATAATTTATTTCTCACAATGGTTTCCAAATTAGAATATTTTTTTTGTTTGTTGGATTTAGCATGTTCGTGGGGGAATTCGAGCGGATGTTTGCGACCATGAAATCCATTGTATGAGTGATACGTTCAGGAGAAATATTCCATATGTATGAACCATTCATCAATTTTATTTCTTATTACATATATATTTTATATGATTCTAGGACAGATAGAATTGATCAAAATAATCAATAATTTCCACCATCATAGGTTCGAAATACACCAAAGGCTCATAAATATTCATGGAGAAGAACTCATGAGTTATTCATATTATTTATTTATTCTACTATATAGATTTGTTTTCATGGATGATACCATGATTCCAGTACCAACTAATAATCCTATAATTGGAATATTTTGGTATTCTTCTAGACATAACAACATATATATATATATATTACTAATGTTAAAATATCCTATTAAATTAAATCAAGGGAGTGTGATAATATTTTGTATCATAAAGTGAAATTTATTTATGATGATTAGGTTAAAAAGATGAACTATCAATTATATTATCTTTTAAAGAAACCACACTGAATGCAACCAAGTTTCCTACTAATCCTCATCCCAACATCTTCACAAGCCCATCCAATCCAGTCAAAATCTAGATACCTTAAAACTCTCTATGTTTCCTTTCATCATTTATCAAAATCTCACCTCTTGCCTCCACCTCCGCCCTCACCTCCACCTTCAGTTTCATCCATGTCTCTTATCTCTACCTCTTCCATTCCATCATGTCTTATCTCCATCACAATTAGTCTTTACTTCATTTCCATCAATCAAGAGTAACCTAATAACTTCATTATCATCGTTTTATTCTAAACATTATATGAAATACAATGACAATGCAATTTATTTTAATGACACAAAACCAGATTATTTGAATGAAAATTGAATAGCCCCGTGCATTTGCACGGGCAAAGTACTAGTTATTTTAAATGGAAAGTATTTTCAAAATATTTTTTTGACATTTTGTTTTTAAAAAATATTTTCCAAGGGAAAATGTTATTTTCCTCATAAAATGTTTTTAATGATATATTTATGGTATTTTTATTCATCAATGACATCAAGAATTTATTGTAATTATGATCCCATGGGGATATGTTGTGTTTATATGATCCATATTCTCTATTTTTATGATTTATGATTAGTTTGAATAAGGATATACAATTTTATCACAATTCCTCATATTACTCTGGATGGTTTATGATTATGTTTATTTGATTGGTGCAGGTATTTACATTTCATATATTAGTCTTTCAATATGAATTTTTATTATGATTCACACCTTTCCTATGAATAATGAATTAAAATTAATATGTGATGGAATGTTCTAGGTTATAGATAGCCCCTTGATGTATCCACTGGTCTCATAAGACTAATTAGTTGGCCTAATTAGGTGGGATTCTACCCATGAACTTAAATTATCTTTTTAATGACCTTTTTATTATGTTTTAGTTTCCCAAAATTATGAATTCCCTTATTATGAGGTTAGTTATTGATTTCCATGTGATCATTTGATTATTTATAATATCGATAGATGAGTTTCAAGATTATGTGATTATTCATATGGATTTTTTGACCATCGTTTATTTATGCCATATTCTACACATTTTTTTATTAAACTAATTTTGTTTCATTTATTTATATTTTTATATTTATTATGATTATTTTTTCATGATGGATTCTGCTATATATTTAACATTCCTATGAATTTGATCTCACCCCTTTGTTATGTTTTATTTCCTTAGGATACCAAGAAGTGTTTTTTGATTGATATTTAGGGATAATTTATGATGAATAATTGATTTCTCAAAGAAAACACATTTTGTATATTATGTTTACAATTTTAATGTGAATTTCAAGTATTTATCTAGTTTATCAATACTGATACACTATTCTGTCCTTTTGGATTAAATTCCTTGTATCTTATGCCAATGTAATAAAGTAAACACTGACTCTAGGCTACAATGGTTTGGGTGTTCACACATCTATTTATCATTTTTATATCAACATTTTGCACATGTTAAGGTTTATATTCCCCCAATAACTTATTTAATAAAAATATAAACTTTCCACTAAAACACTTTTTCTGATCATCAGTACTTTTAAATATATTCTCCTAAATAATTAAAGATAATTATTTTAGTACAATAATTATACATTTCATAAGTTTTATAAATATAATATTAATTATAATAACACCTAGATAACATAATTCTTTAATCCAAACACAATTACATTAATAATTCCCCTTTGTTTGTAGTAGTTTTATAAGCTTTACCTTGATCCATTAGCTTTTTTATGTGGTACATTCCCTTAATTCTTGGGGAATATATTTTTATACTACCCCATCTCCTTATAGTTGAAGCATTGAATAGTGGAAACTTATTTATTGTCCTTGAAATTATGATCATTGCAAACTTTTTCTTCAAACTTTTAGAGAACTCCCATTCCATTTAAGTAAGTACTAGGTTGTTTATTTCCACAATTATCACATTAGAAAAAATACTTCTTTACCTTATTCCATTTACCTACATTTTTCCCTACCTTCCTCCTATTATATTTCTTCCGTTAGAATATATTAGACTTGGAGAATTATTTATATTTATTTATACCTAATGATATTATATCCACATATGATGAGATAGTTTGAGAGACTAGTTTCCTTAGAATAATTAGCATAAGAACATCAATGAAATGGATAATATTTCTCTTTGGATTAAGTACATATTCTATAGCATGACTTTTTAGATTGTAAATTTGTATTAATACTTAGTAAAAATTTTATATTCCTTTCTGTTAGATTTAAGAATTTTCTCTCCATTTCAAATCATTTATATTGAGGAAAATACTTTTCTAAGATGTGTAACTTAAAATCATTTAATTAAATGTTTGTTATTTTATCTTTATCATTAGTGTTTTGAATAAATAACCACTATTGATACAAATATCTTAAGAGACAATAAAATTACATGACAACTTTCTCCCTTTCATTTCTTCTCAAGGAAAGAAATATCTTTTCAAAGTAAATTATCCATTACATAACTATAAATGGATTTTTACTCTCATTGGAGGTTGAGGGATTCTAATTCATGAAAAATTGTATAATTTTTACACAATGTGGTGGATAATAGGATGTTCCATGCGAGAAAGTTTTTTGATCTTAACATTAGTCATCCTCTTAATAATGTCATAATTTCTTTAGTTCTAGGTACATCTCCAGCTCCAGATTTATTATATTTCCCATGAGATAAATCCCTACCAGGGTATGTGCATTAATATAGATCCTAGTTCTTACACCAGGATCCATTTATAAATAATAGAATACAGTATATTATATTATAACATCATAAAACATAAATTATAATACAAATACTAATGAAATAGTTAACATAAATTGAAACTTTTATTCATAACTAATCTCATAATAGTAAAAATGGTTTTTTGGGAAGGTTTTTAAATCGTAAAAATATCTTCAAATCCTACATAATGGTTTTTAATGAAAATTTAAATTAACTAAGGAATATTTCCTTGGATTTTCAATCTAGGTGTGTAGTAAGGCTTGTTTTTGTGTACGAGTCAATGTTTGAGTTAAGCGTGACACAACTTTTTCTAAATTTTTACCCCTTGGTACATCTGTTTCAGAACCATGTGAACTTGTAGTATCCAGATGGGGATGTATTTCTAGGGAAACCAAATAATATATACCTTAAAAAATATGATATTATTGTATAATTATAATTATCATTAATTTAATTTATAGTCTTATATTCCCTAATATATGTTTTCTAAATTCTAGTTCCCATGGTTTTTACTAAAATTAATATGATACCAACTATAAAGACCCCAACCCTAGTATCTTAGAGTCGGTGGTTCATTTATTAAATTAGAATAATATAAAAGGAATCACATACTGAAGGACAAAATAGTTTTTTATTCTTATTAAATTAGATACATACTTTAAATTCAAATCAAAATTGAAAATAAAAAATTAAAAAGTGTTTTCTTTAATAATTCCATTTTACCTCATTTTGTATCCTTACATATAAATCATAAAAAGCTTATTTTTATCCAAGGGAAAATGAAACATAAGAAATTTATGAGATTAGATGATCTATAAGGGTATTAATATAGTGGAATAAATAATTAATAAAGAATAATAATCAATATGGAAAGATAAATAATAAAAAAACATTCCTTTTAATCACTAAACTGATCATGACATGGAACACAAAAGTGATGTTCAAATAAATCGAAATAAATAAAAACATAAGCTTGAAACTTATATATATTGAGATTATAACTAATAAAATAATCACATGGAAATCAATAAATAATCACATAATTATGGAATTCATAATTAAGGATATTTTAAACATAATTTCAAAACCCTTTAAAAGATAATTTAAATATATGGGTAGAAACCTGTCTAATTTAGCCAAATGATTTGTCTCATGAGACCTGTCAATGCATCTATGGGCTATATATAACCAGGACCCACCCATCACATACCAAGTATAATTTATTCTTCATACTAATGGGGTTAATCATAATCAATATAAAAATTCATATTAAAAAATAGCCATGTAAAATGTTAACAATTACTCCAATAAATAAACATAATCATAAACCATCCATAGAAATATGAATGGTATCAAAATAGTAAATCCCTAATAAAAATGATCATAAAAAATATGGATAAATAACAAGGATGGTATCATTACAACATATCCCCATTGGATCCTAAGCACAATAAATAGTTTTTTTCATTTATGAATAGAAATACCATAAAAATGTCATTAAAAACATTCTTAAAGAAAATAACATTTTTAACATTGAAAATATTTTTGAAAATAAAAGTAAAAAAAATATTTTGTCGGAAAATAACTTTTGAAAAATATAAATAAATCTTTAAAACAATTAGTTTTCATGTTTTTAGAAATTTTTTATGTGTCGTACACATTAAAACAATGATTTCTTTCACATTTTCAGTAAAAGAAAAACATGCCTTTTTTGAAAAATGATATAAAGATTCATTTAAATTTGTTTTTAAAAAGTAAAACATGGGTAAATATTTATTTAATAAATAACTGGGATAATGTTAAAAAATTG
Source organism: Viscum album (assembly GCA_963277665.1). Lineage (NCBI taxonomy): Eukaryota > Viridiplantae > Streptophyta > Magnoliopsida > Santalales > Viscaceae > Viscum > Viscum album. Next base: position 1,283,333,577 of record OY728151.1, read on the forward strand.
TAAACCTTTTTAGAAAACATGGTTTTGGAAGAAAAAAGGATTTTTGACCAAACAGAGAAATAAAGTCATATTTTCATAAAAATATTTTATCAATTATTTTAATTACTAAATAGAGTAAATTGGTAATATTGCATTAAAAATATCATTACTGACCATTTTAGAAGAAAATATATTCATTTTAAGATTAAAATTTCAAATTACTTCCCCAAGGGTGACTTAAACATCAACAATCTCGAATAATGATGAGATTGTGAAATATACTCCTACCACTTTCATAACTTTTGAATCATAAGCCCCATTAAAGAAATAAGTTCAAATGAAACTTAAAAAACCATGAATAGAAATATATTCTTGATATAATAAATAAAATTGGGTAGTATATACACCATATAAATTAATAAGTGGTGAATATGAAATATGTCTCACGGAAGTCAAAGTGATACGAGAAACCCTTACCTCAGGTTCGATGTCCTTCATATGTGTTTGGACCTCATGTATAATAAATATAGGTTTATTACAAGTATATTAAATAACAATAATCATATATATCCTTCCAAATATGATTTAATTATATTCTTTTATCACACATTTATTATTAATTCTTTGTTAAAATCACTATTTTGGGTGATAATTCTTTCATTTTTCATGTATGTTTTAGTTCAGTAATTTTGGTTATTTTAATGTGACCATGGTCACATCATATAAATAATTTTAAATATGATATAAATATCATATATATTAATTATATATATTTATTTCGATTAATATATATTAATTAGAGATTGAAAATTGATTAAACCATTCATTGAGACAGAAGGCCATATGTATGCATGAACGATGTTTCTATTTTTCTCAATGGATAGAATGAAAAGAAAATAAATATTAATTAATATGAAAAGAATAACTTAATTTATATTAATCAAATATATCCTTATTACTGTCCACGTGAAAATAAAAGGAAAAACATTTCACATCCCTACGTGTGGGAGGTAGTCCACACGCATGCATGAGCGATGTTATTGTGTTCTCATGAAAAGGCCTAAAAAATGGGTCATTATCGAAAATTTGAGGTGATAAGGTATATTTATGGAAATAAATGGGGTTTGGTAAAGTTTAAGTTCATTTTAAACCCTTATATTCTTAGTTTAACCCCTGGTAAACTAATATTTACCTTAACTATGATAATTAATTTTTAATGATTTCAATATTCATTATGGTCAAAAATAAATTTGAACATATTAGATTACATAAATTATTTTAATTCCAAATATTTAATCTAATTTTCCAAATTCAATTAATATAATTTATAGAATTAAATTTAAAATTAAACCCATATGCGCGTAAAAAAACATTTTTTTTCACAAGAAAAACTTTCAAATGTTTAAAATGTTTTTATATCATAATTAAATATGAAATCGGTTCTAATGACCAAAATTAGTTAAAATTTAATATATTTTAAGTAATGTGTCTTTAAAATCATTTTAAAAATTAATTTAACTTTTTAAATAATTTTAATGAAAAGGATTTTTAAATAAAAAAAATCAGTTTTTTCATTATTCGTGAAGACATTAATATTTTTAGTGAATTCCAAAAAACTAACCAAAATATAATTTTGTGATGTAAATTTTAAAAAAATATGTTTATTATTCTAATTATTTTTTTTAGAATTTTGGGCAAATTAATTTTAAACTATACATGAAATGCGTAACTAAACAACCTTTTTTAAAAATATAGGTTTTTCAGAAAAAATATATTTTTCATTCAAATGATTATTATTTTACTTATAATCAATAGATATTTTTTTTATATTATTTTATAAATGTTTAAAACATATAATTATTATAGTTTAGTTAGTACTATTCGTACTCGCTAACTTCACAACTAGTTTATAATGGTCATCTTTAAATAATAATATTTTAATAGAGTATTGTGTTTCATTCAAACTCGGAGTTGTGTGAATTTGAAGCTAATAAAGAGATTGAATTTCTTTATAATGAAATATATAATAAATTTTCAGGGTGTTTCATTCTCTTTTAATCTTGGTGCTACATGTCATATACTCTATCAAATATGATATCTACCTTTTAAAATCTCAGGGTGTCATAATAATAGTGACCAGAGGATTTTAGAAGTGGGAGAGGTTTATAGGAGGATAAATGTGGTTGATTTTCAAGGAGCTACTATAAGGCGAGTTGTGTCTTCAAGTGTTGGAAGTTTTATATTTTTATAAGTGAACAAAATCGTTGTGTTGTAAATACACATTAAATTTCAATAATGTTATTCCATTATAATAGGGTCAAGAATTCAAAAAAATGGAAAAATGTGGAACATGGGTGAGATTTAGTAAACCTAAAAAATCTTTTTGGAAACATTTTTTTTATTTTTTTGGAATTTTTCCCTTAGTAAACGACTTCTACCCATTTTTTACTTTTTATAGGGTAACTAATTTTAAACCTTAGTAATTAATTTTAATGACCAAAATTAAAGTTGAAATTATTACCTAATTTTAACATTCTAAATTAAAATTTTACAATAAATCTACACTATAATGCTTATAAAGGTGTAAAATGTTGATTTTAAAATAAATGTACAGAATCATATAAAATAGTTTTAAGGGAAAATATTTTTTTAAGTTTAAAAATTATGTATATAGTAAAAAAATCATGGTAGATGATTTACATGGAAGAAATTGATTTATTTTAAAAAAAATAAATGTTACGGGTCATTAAAATCAATCCAAAACTAAATTTCAACTTAAAAATTCTTGACTCAAAGAAAAGACGGAATGAGTTTTTTTATTATAAAAGTAAAGTTTTATTTTGGTTCTAAAAATGCTGGGCATAGGTTTTCAAAGTTCTAAGAATATTTTAAAATGAATCTTTTTATTAATTAATTAAATAATTAATTACATAAAACGTTTTAGTATTATATTTCATTGTTATATATTGATAAAATAAGAAATTTTTTTATTTTCATAAAAAAGTTATTTTTTTGATAAAAATAAACCTTTTTATAAAATTTATTAAATTTTATAATAAGTAAATTTTTATGTGAGGAATGAAAAAATGAATTTTATTTTACAAAATTTTAAATTTATATTTTATAATCCTTTTTTAAAATAAAATATATAATATAAAGAAAATTACTTTTACTAAAAAAAGTTGTTTTTAAAAAATAAGTGTATTTAATATTATTTCATAACAATTTATAATTTAAAAAATGTTAATATATTAGTTCATATATAATAATATTTTAATTAAACTGAATTTAATTTATTAGGATAAAAAATAAAATACTTAAAAATGGGTTTTTAAAAATATATATTACTTTTATACTAAATAAAATTTAATAAATACCATTAAAATTACTTATTTATAATCTAAAGTTAATTATATTAATATATTGATATTAAAATATTTATTTTAATTTCATAGATACATCATATCATATTTTAATAATAATATTAATATTTATAGGTAAAACACACATATGTATAATATTATAATATCATATTTTTATTTTTTTGTGAGTTTTAAATTTACTATGTAGAAATACCTGATTTCTATATACCTATTGGATATGTGTCCAATAATTTTCTCTACGATGGCTATATTTGGAAGGACCATATTTCATCCCTATATATATATATATAGACTTACTGTATCATTTGTTCATTCCACTCTCTCTTGGTATGGAATAGTTCAAATTTTATATTATATATTTTTCACAATGATTTCTCCTTTCATGGTGATATTCCTTATTATAGGGTTTGTTTGGTTGATGGTGATCCTCAAGGTTGAATATGTTCTATATGATTTCCCATTCATAAAGATTTCATTATTTTTTATCTATTTTTTGTTATTTATTTATGCAATTTTAATGAATTTATTTTATATATGGTGGGTAATAATCCATGGTATGAAATACATATTTTTAAATGTTTTTGGTGCAACATTCCAATTATTAATAAATATAGTATTGTTAGTGTTAATTCATATCTTATATAACTTATTTCCTAATAAATTTATCTTCCATAATAATATTTTAAAATTATCAAAATATAGTTTATGGGAAATAGTGGGTCATTGGGAATACTATTGTCTTACTGGTGATTAATAATCAGACCAAGGAAAGATATAGGGGACCAATAGTTGCATAATGCAATATTTGGACTCCCATGAATATAGGATGTTAGTACAACTGAATGACCTTGTGATACCCTTTATAAAATGGTGGTGGGAATATTTTTATATGTTTTCATCAATTTACTTGAAATATAGTGATCTATGTGGTTTTTTAGTCCCCGTGATTGTAAAAATATACTTTTAATTAAATAAATGTGTGCGAAACTTCTCTTATAGACATAAAATGAAAGTCTAATCCATGTAAAACCAAGTTATATTCTTTTCCTACTTCTATTTACTTTGAAAATTATAGTTTAATGTCTGTTTGAGTTGGAGATAATTGGATTGAGTAAGTTAAACTTCATGTGGTGATTAGGGGTAAGGAATTTCTTCCTAAGTATGGTATAAAAAAACTATGAGAATTTATTTCAGTGACCTTCTTCTTCTAGTGGGGTATTCCAGTGGTAAAATTCCAATGGGTGGAGTTTTTACGTGATTCTCAACAATTTATATAAGATAATAATGATATTTTTAAATAGGCCCAATTATTTTCTTGGTAATATCTCAAGTAAGTTTTATTCTTCCTTAGATGTTTTTTGATTCAGCGGGAATCTTCATGCCAAAAGGGGATGGACTCATAATATAGTAAGATCTAGATCAATAGATTTGATGTAATGGATTTCAGATTTTGGAAGATGAAAATAGAGTCATATATCATCTATAAAGATATATAAGTTCTACTGAAATGTGTTAAACTATAGGTAATGGTGAAAGAAGAATTAGAAAATTAGGATAAAAAGGCTTAGGGTTTGGTGATGAATCTATTGGAATTTAAAATTTCATTTAACATCTGAGGGAAAAATAAAATTATAGAGTCAGTGTAAGTGTTAAAAAATACAATCAATATGTTTACAATGATCAATAAGGCGTGCTTAATGTGATCGTTGTTTAGCATGAGGCAATCAAAAGGGAGGTTAACTTCTGATCATGTGAATGATTTTAGCATGATCAGATGCCATATTGAGTCTTTGATGGTGACTTTCATGGATGTTTCTTTGGCCATACTCAATAGTGATAGTAGTGAGTAACTCTAAGGAAAAACCCCTCAAATATTTAAGGATATCTAAAACATGATTTTGAATGAGGATCACTAGGTGAGGGACACTCATATACACCATTCGATGAACATTTGAATATGGATGAGAGTGGTTGATCACTTCATCAATGAAGCTAAAGGTGATCACAATGAAAATTGATAGAAATGATTTGAAGAAAATTTACCCAACCTTGGATAACATGAAGTAACTATGAAAAAGTGGTCTTATTAAGAAGGATTATTGTGATCATAAATGAAATTATTAAAGATCAACTTTCTTTGTATTTATTTCCTTGAACATAATAGTCTAGAGTAGTACCTGCCTACTCTTAAGTGTCAACACACCTGTGAAATATTGGATTATATATTTTTGGGAATCCTTCCATTCTATTAGGGAAAATGGATGCACTATTAATTATGTGTTTGGAATCATTATAAGATTATATATAATAGTTTATGAAGAACTTGACATAATCGGTGAAGTGGGGTGTGAAAATATGGTTGAAGAATGAAAGTTACTTTGAGCCAAATGGAGTCCAATATATTCTAGGTCTCCATATGAATATTATATTAGAGGGAAAGTTTGATAAAGTTAGAAATGGAAGGAAATTTATTTATGGATTTTGTAAAATCACATAAGCTCCACTAGTCATATATAGAAGTGGAAATAATGGAACATTGTATTTGAGTGGTAGGTAAGTGGGAGATATACATACCTGATGTTCATTTTCCAAAAGGTTAGAACTATAACACTTGTGATGTGGGAACCTAAGTAAGAAATATATAAAATTTATAGTGGGAAAAGTCATCATATATATGGATCATTCATACTTAGAATGTTTCCAGAGTATAAAAATTTAAAAAAGTAGAATTTGAGATTTAATTTGTCCTGAAGAACACCAAAATACAGGAAGCTAGAGATGGTATATAAAGATATCCATCAACTTTCCCCAATTCAATATCATAGATGTTGACAATACATTGTGACACATATTGACGAATCCACTTGGAAATTATGGTTATACTTACAGAAACATAAATTAAAAGTTTTTAGAGTTCTTTTTCAATGGAAATTTATGGTTGAAAGAAAAACAAGATGTAAGATAAAATTATTGATATCAAAAAATGGAGGTGAGTACACCTGAGGAAGTTCTTGAAACTTATATATACATAGATCCCTTATAAATGATAATAATAAACTAGGAATGATAGAGAAAACCATGGAATAAAAATGGATAAATCATAATGTGATTGAAAGGGTAAGGAGAATAAAGTTTCATTTTGGAATTCCCAAGTTTATTTGGGTGTAACTAGTGAATACTGTAGTGTACCTAATAAATCAGATCCCCTACATTCTAATGGGATAGGAGATTATTGAGGAACTATAGATAGTAAATACACCATATTTATTTTACCTTAAAGTATTTTGATGTATATCCTATGCACCTATGGATGTAAAATAAAGAGATAAGCTAGTAGAAAAATATCATGTATGTTTCTTCATTGAATATATAGATAAAGATAATGATTTGGAGTTTGGGACGATGGTAAAAAATAATTCATCTAAATTAAGAATGTTATCTTCAATGATAAAGTCCTTTGGATGGATAAAAACTTAAAGAAAAAAATATTTTATGGAAAATATAAACATTCAATTCAATTTGATCTTAATTGAGGAATATAATGCTCCCAAATCTTGGAGAGTTCAAATGGGTTAGAGTGCACTATAAATCAAAAAATTCAAGAGGAACGTTCATAGGATTTCTCACCGGGTTTTAAAATTAGACCAAAAAAATATTTCCCAAAATACCTAGAATTAATGAGTCTCATTCCATTGTTTTAGAGGATGAAATTATAAAGGGTTCACTTCCATAGAAAGAAGAACCACGTGCAGAATTATGGAGTATACAAGGGCCATATGATCGGTATAGAGGAATAGAATATACTTAAAATTTCAAATTTCAAATGACTAATGAAAACAAAAAATCTCAAAAAGAAGCTTCTATCCTTTGTGATCATGGTAAGTGGGAGTTTTATATGAAGGAGGATTTGGAATCACTTCATGTGAATAACTACATAGAGATAAAAAATATACCACTTATATAGAAGGAACTTGAGAAAAAAATATTTTTTCAATTGAAAGTGTAATCTGATATAAGTATAAGATATAATGTGAGGATGGTGGTCAATGGATTTTAGAAAGAGGGTATCAACTCAAAAAAATTATGGATTGATGTGTAAACTCAATAAAAAATTATGGGTTGAATTAAGAACCAGTATAGGGGGAAAAATTTACTATTTCATAGAGGAGAAACTTATACAGAGACACTTATATCATTGATGTTGTAACATCCTGTCCCACTACATTGGCTTGAGTCGAGGTGTAATTTCTACTTGGCCTTAATCGACATCCATAGGGCACCAAATAGTAAAAATAAATTCATTGGGATTAAATATTATCCAGGGATGGTTTTCCCTTTTATAAATAAAAAAACCCAACCAAACATGACATAAATAATTCATGATAACTATATAGAACAAATAAATGTAATGCAATTGATATCAAACCCAAACTATAATAGAGTATTATAATGGAAGACTGTTAACAACAAAGTATACAATGAAAGATAATATGAACAAAACTCAAAGAACCAAACATAACTCCATTATCCAACTCTAACTCTATGCTCAAGTATCATGACGCACCACTAAATAAATTTGATACATTCCCTTTACCTACATATTGATAGAAAATCTATGCAAAAGCGTCAACATGACAAAGTAGGGGTGAGAAATGAAACTTAGTAAGTTTTCCCCAAATTACTTCCCCACTCACTACACTGGGATAAAAAATGTTAGAAAATTTATACAAACAATTTATATAAAATAACTCAAAATAGTTTATATCATAATATACAAAAATTCCATAAAAAATAGTTTTCTTGACCAAAATCAATTCCGAGGAAAGAAATCAAAAAAGTAATTTAACAATTTATCCCTTTTCATATTGTAATAACCTATTCAATTTCACATAACCTCACACACACGCACACAGTCAAAAAAATAAGCTTGGTGTTACCATTTATAGTGAAAATTCATTGTCATAACCCATCCCTTTGATGGTAGAAATTCATGAAAATTATCTATCCCATTCAACAAAAACTTAACCATATAATCCATATACATTCCAATTCATCTATCAAAAACCATTTCAATAAAACTGTAATTTTTTTAATACACTTTTCCATGCATCAAAACCAAATAATCATTTCAAAATCATGTTAGAAAATTCACTTTCTACCAAAAAACTGAATTTGCACAATTCAATAAACTATCACCAAAGAAGGTTTCCATCAACCAATTGCAAAAATATTTAGAAACCCATTTCAAGAAAAAAATAAATTTTAAACTATGACATCATGTTATAATAAAAGTATTCTAGAGTAAATCCACTTACCTCGAGAATTGTGGAGAAAATTAAGAATGACACTAAAATACCAACAAAATCTAGTTAAATCACCAAAATCTGACTTAGATCTCCTTCCCTGACATCAAAACTACCATAAAAATCTTTATTGATATAGAAAACATAGATATATCCATAGTATACTAGATCCAAGAATACAAGATAGAGAAGGGAAGTAGATGTAATAAAACTACAAAAAACCCCACAAACGAAAACCCACAAAGAAAATCGGGCTTCAACGCAACAAGAATTTCCTTCAGATCAGTCATAGATTGATGGGAAAGCTTCCACAGCCTTTGGGCGGAATAAATCTAGAGTTAGGGAAAAAATGGTGAAAAAAGTGGCCTGGAGGTGAAAATGAGTGAGATCCACTATTTAGGATCTCACTTTTAAATTGTGTACAATTAGTCACATGATCAGAAAAACCATGTGATAACCATGTGACAGAATGTACATAAAGGAATAACATCGTAAATTTAACCCACATGGTTATAAAACCATGAAAAAATATGAAAAACACCTTTATCCCACTTCACACAATTTCTCCTGTGGGGCTACACAGTCTGGATAAACCATTCACCTAACCGTAATCATACCCAGAAGCCCTTATTTCACCATTCACTGTTTCCTGTAGGAGTTTTACAGTTTTCACTAAGCATTCTAAAACCGTAAACCTTTAAAAAATAACCATAAAAATTCCAAAAGTCTTCCATACTCTCCCAAACATCACCAAAACACTTTACATACTTAAAAATCACAATGAAATTATTACTTACTTGAAATGGAGGGTTCTATATTCTCCACACCATTGGATTTTCCTTCCAAGGAATGTATAAAACCATCATTTAACTAAAAGTGTTTTGTCAATTACTCAATCATTAATTTTTCATGTTCCAAAGTCTCTTTCTAAAGATTTCCATTTTGAAACAAAACTTGCACTAGACCGATGATTTTTTATGAAAGACTTTCTCTACAAAACTTACTAGCACATGGACAAACAAAGCATCTGGCTCTAGGTCAATGTGATCCCATCGAATCACATGGTCAGGATCAAGATGATACTTTTTCAACTATGATACATGAAACAAATTATGCACCACATAGAACTATGGGGGAAAATTCAACCAATATTCCACCCCATTAACCCATTCAAGAATCTAAAAAGGGCCAATGTATTGTGGAGATAAATTTACCTATTTACCAAAATGATGATGTAAAATCCTTGGAGATATCTTTAAAAACACTTGATAATTAACCTAAAACGAAAATGACTAATAATGATGATCTAAATATGATTTCTGATGACTCTGAGCCATTTTCAAACATTTGCTGATCAACAGAATCTTATCCATTGTCTCTTGGAAAAGGCTCGGTCCAACTAGTGAAGTATCACCTATTTCCACCCAACAAAGTGGAGAGTGACAAGGATTCCCATAGAATGCTTCAAAAGGATACATATGTATCATGTCTTGATAACTATTGTTATATTATAAGTCCACTAATGGTACGTTCTCTTCCCATGAGCCACTAAAATCCATTTCACAAGCTCGTAACATATCTTCCAATGCCTGTATCGTCCTTTGGTATTGCCCATCCATATGAGGATGATATGTTTTACTCATGTTCAATTGAGTCTCAAGGAATTTATAAATTTATTTTTAGAAACAAGATGTAAGCCTCAGATCTCTATATGACACTATTGAAATTGGCACTACATTCCTCTTTTCCATTTCTTGGATTTAGATTTTTTACAAGTCCTCCACCATATGAGATTATCATATAGGGATGAAATGAGATGAATTTGATCTGATCCACTATCAACCATATGGAACTGTGTTTTTGAACTATTCTTGGGAGATCTGTTACAAGATCTGTGACTATTTTCTCCCATTTCAAAACTAGAATAGGCAAATACTACAACATACCACTTGGTCACTGATGCAGTACTTTAACCTGTTGAAAAGTTAAGTATCTAGAAACGAACTCAACCGTCTTCATTTTTATTACAACCCACCAAAAATATGATTTAAACTCCTTATAGATATTTTTCATTCTAGGATGAACAAACCATCTCAAATGGTGGTAAGTATGAAGAAGATTATTCTAAAAATCAAAATGCACAACCATCCAATATCTGAACCACAACATTGAACTCCTGTCTAACATCCATACCTAAATGTTCTCTATACGATTGGATTTTAACATTATCTATTTTTTTGAATTAGATGTCTATTCCTATTTAACAATATTCATAAAATTTGGAACAAAATAAACCATGAATAAAATTTCAACAATACCTTGGTCTTCACAATACAAGTGCATGTTGGATAGGATCGATATCAACTTCCACTCATCCGAAGTATCTTTTTCTAACTAAGAATATTACTTTATACTTAATACATCTACCACTGAATTGACTTTACCCGATGTATACATCAAGTTGAAGTCAAACATTCTGAGATACACCATCCATATTTCTTTTTTAGGTTCAAATCCCTTTGTGATAAAATATGTTTCAAGCTCTTATGATCTGTAAACAATATAAATTTCTCACCAAAGAGCTAATGACATCTGATCTTCAGAAAATTGAATATGAAAGCTAACTCCAAATTGGTTTTTGGGTAGTTATTATAATTCAACCATAAATACCTTGATCCATAAGCAACCACATGGCCTCCCTTCCTGAGAACACATCCCAACAAAGATCTAGAAGCATCAAGATATACCACGTACCCTTGTCCTAATTCTATAAAAACCAAGATTAATGTTGATATACGAAACAAAATTATACTCTTGAAAATACTTTTGGCATTCCTCATTCCATTGGAATAGAAAATTCTTCCTTTTCAAGGATTTAATTGGTTAAGGTATTCTTGAAAAGTCACAAACAAAGCATAGGTAATATCTAACCAATCCTAAGAAACTACATATCTCAAAGACATTCTTTAGTGGTTACCGAGAGATAACAACCTCTATCTTTTCTAGATCCAAATATTTTTTAGAAATTACATGGCCAAGGAAACATACATATTCTATCAAAAAATTACACTTTGATAATTTTTCATACATAAGATGATCTAATAAGATTCTGAACACTTTCGTTAAGTGTTTCTCATGATCAACACTTGTCTTTGAATACACTAATATGTTATCCACAAACACACCCAAAAAATAATCCAGATATCCCTAAAATATCCAATTCATCAATTCCATAAAAACTATTTGTGAATTCCTAAGACATAAAGGCATAACAACATACTCATAATGGCTATATCTACCCTTGAAAGTTTTCTTTAGAATATCCTCCTTACGAACCCATAAATGGTGATATCTTGAGTGTAAGTCAATCTTAGAGAACTAATGTGATCCCCTAAATTGATCAAATAGATCATCAATTCGTGGAACTGTATACCTATTCTTTATCATAACTTGGTTAAACTTAAAATAAACCACACAAATTCAAAGAGTTCTATCTGAATTTTTGACAAACAAGACTGGTACTGCCCACGAAGATGTGGTCAGCTAAATGAACCCATTTCTTTCCAGCTCATCCAAATTTACATTAAGTTCCCTTAATTATATTGGTTTTGTTTTATAAGATGTTAGGTAAATAATACCGTTCCTTTTCAGGATAAAAATTGTAAACTCTAATTCTTTTATAGGTGGAAACCATGATAAATTTTCAGGAAAACATCCTAAAACTGATAAAATCCCACTAAAAAACTATTATTCTTGATCTCTTCCATCGACACCAACATCAACAATGCTATATTTTATAAGATAATTCCAAATTTTGGTGCTATCAATCCTATTGCACTTGATTTTACATTCCTATCACCTCGAAAATTATGTTCGACATCATCCTAAGTTGTAAAACTAACACTTCATGTAAAATAGTCGATGTGATCCTTGAGAATTTTCAAACAATCCATGCTAAGGACTATATCATAGATATTTATATCAATAGAAAATGAATCCCATATCATAGTTTCTCCATGAATAGTTATAGAACATGATTTACTTATAAAGGCTTGACATTCTCATTGACCAAGTGGTGTTTGAAGTTTCAAAATAGAAGGAATCATCTCAACACTCAAACATAGTAAATAAACAACATAAGATTCAATAAATAAATGGGATGAACATATATCAAAGAAATATTGAATATGGTTAGAATTCATAAGAATCCAACCTCTCATAGTCGATGGACCACATTGATCATCCATAATAACTTACTCATATCCATATAACCGTTTACTCAATGTATTTTGTTTTTTATTGCTCTATTGATATTTCCCTTACTGAGTAGTCATGGTATTCCTATAATAACCATGGATAGCTCTATTTTTTTGACAGGAGGTATTCTGGTACCTTCATCTTGTTGAAGAATAGGATCTCTGTGACACATGAGAAGTGTCCCAAACACCTGACCTTAGTGAACTGTGACAATAGCTCTGGATATGGTCTATATGGTTGCAATTGTTTAATTATTTAGGGGATGTTGTAAAATCATGCTTCATGTGGTCTAAATAAAAATATTGGAAACATCCTAGATTTATCTTAGGCATTGGAGAAATATTTAATATTTATGGCATCTGACTTTAAGGAATTCTACTAACTTAGAAGTAGGTATCCATCTTTTTTCTTTCTCTCAGCATTAGAGTTCCCACCATTTCCCATAGGTATCAATATGCTCCCTCCATGCATAGCTCTTGACATGTCTCTTTTTTACACGATCTATCTATTGACCATCTATGTGTAATCTATTATGCAAAGCACAACAATCTTTAATAGAATCTCACATCTCACTGCCAATTTAAAGATTCATGCCTTCAAGGATACACTAGCAGCAACATTGGGTGCAACGAGGACTAAATTCATAAATTTATTCAAATAATCTATCACTAAGAGTATATCCTTCCTAAACCCAAAAAATTCTATTTTTTTTGAAATTATGAACATATAAGGATTGAATTTTTTTCAGAACAATTATTTTAAATACTCCTATGCATGTCCTTGGTCTAATTTAGCCTAAATTGCTAAATACCACCATTAGCATGAAATATCCTCCAACATACACACCACCAAATTGACTTTCATCCCCACTGGTGTGCCAAGTAAATAAAAGATTCAATTCATCCTATTTATCCATACCTCCACATTATATTGTTTAAAATCACCCTGAAATATGGGTTCATTTTTCATCTACAATTGGATGGAATGATCCACTTTACTTGGTTTATCCCTCCTTTTCCCTCTGTCCACATCTAGAAAGTATTGGACCATAATTTAATTAATCTATTGATTCACCTGTGGCTCAGGTGAAACCACATTTTCAGAGACTTCTTCTAGTTGGATTCTTCTATTCCTACTAGGTGTCATTTCTATAACAAAACAAATTTCATATTCCTCACTCTTTAGATACTGATCTCTTAAAAATTTCAAATTCTACCATTTCATATATCATAAATTTTCTTTCCAAAATTCAATCTTTTCCATGTCTAATCAATTTTTAAAAATTCCACCATGCTTTTGAAAGTAAAACCATTTTCAAAAATATCACAACCATGTTCTTTTAAAAATATCACATTTGAAACAAATTTAACATTTTTTAAAAATCAACACATTTTCTCTAAATCAAAAATCATTACTCTAAATGAAGTATGCACTCCTAGAGGGAAGTCATTTCTAAAATGCATGTCATGATCATCTCTTAGGCTAAACCCATGGAAATGAGAATCCAATTACTATAATTGTCTCTAAAACACTTATGTACCCAACTCCCTAGTAATTTTATGTTCAGAATAATAAGTTTAGATATGTTTTTTTATTATCTACATTTCATGTCTTGACAATCATTATATTTTCTAGCATCCCAACCAAAGGACTAACCAGAATGACTTTCATCTCTATGACTAATAACCAATACCACTTTTCTAAAATTAATGGTGGAATAATTAAGACTATTACCACTTACATGTCATGGATCAAACAATATGATACCACTTGTAACATCTCACCCCTCCTCATTGGATTGAGTTGAAGTGGAATTACAGCTTGTCCTTAAGCAACATCTCAAAGGCACCAAAGGATGACAATAAATTCCATGGGATTAAATATTATTGGGGGATAATATTCCCTTTTAGAAATAAAACAACCCAACCAAACATACCATAATATAATACCACGACATGATTCTTGGCAACAAAGTCAAACAACTCAAAGCAATAAAATTATAATAAGAACCAAACTACAACAGAGTACCACAACAGAAGACTAATAATAGAAAAGTACACGGTGGAAGACAAAACCAACAAAACTCAAAGACCCAAACATAAATCCATGAACCAACTCCAACTCCTTTCTCAAGTATCACAAAAGAACCACTAATAAAAATATATACCCTCCCTTTACCGGAATCTCGATAGACAATATCTAAAAAAGAACCAACGTTCCAAAGTAGGGGTGAGTAATGAAACTCAGTAGGTTTTCCCAAAATGACTTCCCAACTCACACCACTAGGATAGAAAAATTTAGCACATTTATAGAAATTGATTTATATAAAAAAATTAAAATAGTTTATATAAGAATATAAAACAATTTCCATAAAAAATATTTCTCAAACTAAACCAATTCCAAGGAAAGAAACCAAACAAGTCATTTAACCATTTTTCTTTTTTCATATTAGAATAACCCATTACATTTCACATAAACACACACACACACAAACTCAATGACACAATCTTATTGTCACCATTTATGGTGTAACTTCATGTCCATAACCTATCCCTTTGATGGTGGTACTTTACGACCATTATCCATCTCATTCAACACATGATTAACCATTTAATACATCCACATGCTAGCCCATATTTTCCAAAAAAAATCAATAAAAATATCATTTTATTGAGATTTTTTTACATGAATAAAAACCAAAAAATCATTTCAAAGTAATCATTTTAAAATCATGTTACAAAATTCAATTTTAATCAAAACACCCATTTTTCACAATTCCATAAATCGTCATCGAAGAAAATTTACTTCAATTAGTTGAAAAAAAAATTCACAATCAATTTCAAGAAAAAAAACAATTTGAAACTAATACATCATGTTCTAATATGATTAGATGAGGGGGAATCCACCTACCTCGTTAATTATGTTGAAAATGAAAAATGACACTAAAACACCAACAAATTCGGGATGAATATCCAAAAGCTTCTTTAGATATCCTTCTATAGAATCAACACCCACATAAATCATAATGGTTGAAATAAAAAACCATAAATATATCTATAGTGGACTAGATATAAGAATCATAGAGAGGGAAGGGAAGTATATCTAATGAAAACTATGAAATACTACCACAAATGAAGACCTACCAAGGGAATCAGGATTCAACGCACCGATAACATTATTCGGATCGCTCCTGGAATGATGGTGAAAGCTTACACAACCTTTGGGAGGAATAAATCTAAAGTAAAGGATAAAAATGGTATGAAACTATGGGAATGGAGGTTAAATAGAGTGAGATACACCTGTTTAGGATTCCAATTTAAAACCATTCACAGTTAGTCACACGGTTAGGAAAACCATGTGCTAACGGTATGCCAGCTTCTACCCCAAGGATTACCTTGCATGGTTATACCATATGGTTAGAAAACCATGAAAAAACTATAAAAAATTATCTACCCCACTTTAGATGGTTTATCCTAGGTAGATTCGTAGTCTTTCCAAACCGTGCACCTAACCGTGAACCTACCTAGAAGCCCTTGTTTCAAATTTCAAAGTTTTCTATAAGAGTTTCACCGTTTTCAATAACCCTGATCAAACTATGAACCTTTTTAAATTCCAAAGAAACATTGTAAAGACTCGTAAAGTTCAAGGGAAAATTTTTCTTTATTTTCTTTGGGATTTTACAAGAATGCGGTTTCTGACGACACTTGATTCTGAGGCCTGGTGTGCCCGGAATTTTTATCCGAAGTTTAGATCGGGTACGTTCAGTGAACGAACGAGCAGAATTTTCTAACTTTGAACCGGTACTTGGAATCAAATTTCGAGGGCACCGATGAATTCGCAGCGCCGGTAATTGCTTAGGAACACCTTTTCCGGAGTTGCGTTTACACGGGAGGAGTTGTTAAAAATTGTGGAAGTTAAAAATAAAAATTCAGCTACAATTATTATTTCTTGTAAGTGGTTAACCCTTGGGTGGAAGTTGGGTAGCCACCCAAGAGAGGTTATGAAGGCGGTGGGGCCCACACGAACCCCACCCCTTCATATTCCCTAACTCCTTCAACTCACTATTTAATTAGATAACTTATGTTAATTAAATAAGTGAGTTTATTTTGAATGTTTGAAATTAAAATACTTTAGTCATGATAATAAAATAAGGGAAAGAACTTATTTTATTTTGGTTGGAACTTGTTGCGTTGAGAGGATTTTGGAGAAAAGATATGGGGCTTGAAGATCTTCTTCTTCTTTGACGAAGAATGCGAAGAACGTGAAGAACGCGAAGAATGACGATCTTCGACGAAGGTCGACAAGACCACCAGATCCTCGGAGACCGACGACGCGACGCCGACAAATCTTTTCTCCTTCCGCGACGCCTTCTTCTGAGACAGTTATTTCCACGACGAACCCTTGCTCAACGAATTTGACGAGGTAGGGAATTTATGTGTTTCTATCCGTGAATTCTTCCATCATCTTTCCTCGTACAATTGGACCACTTGTTATCAGTTAATGGGACGGGGCCGAACCACACAAACACGGCCGACCCTCCTCCCATTTTTCTCTTGTCTACCATATGGTGGAATGGAACGGGGATGGAGCGGTGCCGTCGCACCGCGCGGGGTCATGCGGCAAGGAATGCGCGGTGCCGTCGCGCCGTGCCGTTGAATCAAACAAGATCGTGATGCGGTCACGCCGCGCCGGAGATCCCCGAAGGCATCGCGGCTGGAGCGGGGCCGCGGCGGAAGGGCGCAACGTCATCGCGCCGCGCTGGGCATACCAAGGCCGCGACCATAGGCCGCGGCAGAGCAAGGACTGACGCCCGGTTCTGGGCCGCCTGCACATGAGCAGGGGGACCGGCCAACACCGGTCCCGTGTCGGCAGCAGCCGGTCGGCCGGAGCGGGCCGGCCGGTCAGAGGAAGAGTAGGGGGTTACGACCCCCGGCTGGCCGGATGTGAGTGGCCCCCACATGGGGTCGTGATTATGAAACAGGGGGACAACCCCCCCCCCCCCCCCAATCCGCTCGGACGAAACGGCCGAGCCACCTGGCGACTGGGCCGTGCCCAGGCCGGGTCGGGCCGTGCCCAAGCGGGCCGGACCCGGACACGGGTCGGGTCGACCCGGTTCAGGCCGAACCCGGGGGGGGGGGGGGGGGGTCTCGGTCCGGGCCCGAAACCCCCACTTCCGGACCTCTCACGATCTTTTGCCCATAACATGGGCTGTGAGCCTCCGATCGACACACCGTCAGCGGTGATGCGATCCTTGGAACTAGACGGTCCTGTAGATATATTACACTTAAGGTTTCAGAGTACTTTGGGTTCGGCCGGGTTGGTCGTGCACGAAACCCACCGGGCCCTCAGAGCAGAAAGGCTTATAACTTAAGCTCCGGATGTCTGATTGACGTACCATCGACTTTGATGGATTCCTCTAAGTGAGATAGACATTTTGGCTTACTCCGCTCGAGGTTTGGACGTAGATGGAGTATGGTCAGGTTGTTTTTGACTTAAAAACCAATTGGGCCCCTGGGACGAAAAAGCCAATAACTCTCACATCGGGCGTCTGATTGACGCGCCGTCTGTGACGTTGAGTTCCTGTTGACGATACAGAACTTTTGGATACATCAACTCCAGACAATGTGTCGGTTGATGTATCATCCCCTCGGCTCGTGGAGCGGACCCTCCCGAACGAGCTTTCAGTGTGCGGGAACCCTAGAGCTGGCTGGCTGCAACTACGACGACAATGAAGACTGTGCAGAAATCCTCCGTGGATTCGACGGCGACGACTACAACACTCAGCGATCCTACATGGATCAGTGCTACCAATCATGTGTGGGCCAGATCCTGTGTGGGTCAGCGCTCAGTGGTCTTGTGTGGGCCAGTGCCTACAGATCCTGTGTGGGTCCGATCCTGTGTGGGTCATTGCGGGGGTTAGTTACCTATCGATCTTTTGTGGGTCATTGCGGGGGTTAGTACCTATCGATCCTATGTGGGTCCAACGGCTTAGATGAATCAGTAGCTACATCTGATCATCTGTATCGTCTTACAAAGAAGTATACCTGTGTGAGCTGAATCTTAACATTCAATCCTTATCTTCGATAAGATTGACTTGATATCCAATGTGGATTACGTTATGCTTTCCTGTGTGGATCGGGTTGTGATTTACTGTGTGGACTGGGTTGTACTTGAGCTCGGATGTTGGAGCCAAACAAGAAATTGATGACTTAGGTATATGTATGGGCATATACCTAAGTAGTGTCTGATGTTACTTCGTGATTGTAACTTTCTTTTGTGGTTTATCCTTGTGGATTTTGGGAGACCTTCGGGCGTCTCGGGGTCCCTAATAAGTAGCTTATACTCACCCCTGCACGGGTTTTGCCCGCACTACATTGTGTTGGTTGCAGACGACGGATAACGCTGATTGTGGTAGAGGCACAAGGAGCAGGTCGACACCCGGAGGTGGACCACTGGGCGGGGCGTACTCGTAGCGGACGGCTGGACCCGAGGAGCTGTGGAGGCTATCTGTACCGCTTCTTCAGGTGGGACTACCAGTGGACGGATCGACGCTGCGGCTTTACTTTTCAGTTGTTGTACTCTCTTTTCAGTTGTACTTTATTTTCAGTTTGTTTTTGTATTCTGGACCACATACTTTACCACACTTTCTATTGTACCAAGTTTTTTCTTAGTGTTTACTTCTGCTTGGTTTCCCTATGGTGTTTGCTTACTTTACAAAGGCAATGCCTTCCCTTTTTACCAGGAATTACGCCTTGGTGCTAGTTTCCAGCCCCTGGCCTATAGAAGCCGGGCTTGGGGAAGTCACGGCATGGGCCCCAAGGACGGGTTGTGACAAATTGGTATCAGAGGAGTTCGGTTCTACCGCAGAACTTTGGACTCTGATCTTTTATCTATGTGAAGTAATAGTGTTAAGTGTATTGGGTGTGGTTATCAGTCCAGGGAGTCCAGTGTTGGTGCGGCGGCCGACGTATCCGTACACCAGAACCCTGATTTCTGATTTCTGACTTAATGCACGAAAACATTGATTGCATGTGTGTTTCAAGTTTTCTTTGTGATTACTTTGTGTCAGCTCACTAGGTATACTGTTCTGACCGTGGTGCACCAGTTTCTTTTCAGGATGGCCCCATGACGACATCCATCTAAGGTTCTGAGCGTTGTGCGGGACAATATCCCACCAAGCGATGAGGCCTCGGTACAGGGCCCTTTGACAGCAGAGGCACCGACGGTACCTCTGCCCGCCGAGCCACCAATGCTACCAGCCCCAACCGCTGATGATGCACGTCGCCTTAGTTCACTACACTAGTTTCAGCGTCAGCGACCACCCAGGTTCCACGGGGAGACGGACCCTCAGGTATCCGAGGATTGGCTGGAGGTAGTTGTATGGGTTTTCAGGTTAGTGAGGACACCAACAAACCTCATGGCGATCCTCGCAGCGAGCCTCCTGCACGCGGCAGTAGGCAGATGGTGGAGCTTGATGTTCCAGGTGCAAGAGGAGGCATCTCTCCTCTGGACGGACTTTGAGATCCTCTTCTGCTCAGAGTTTTTCCTAGCCACCCTCTGTGCAGTGCGCATCCAGGAGCTTCTTTAGCTGCGGCCGGGCAGCTTGATGGTCACCCAGTACTCGGTGAGATTTAAAAGTCTCTCACGCTATTCGGCGGACATGGTACGAGACCCATTCTTCCGGGCCCAGACCTTTGAGTAGGGATTGAGGCATGAGATCAAGGCATCGATGATCTCCCTCAGCATTCCGACACAGGCAGGGGTACTGGAGCGAGACCTTCTGATCGAGAGCTTCCTTACTGAGCCTATATCAGCGGTGAGACCTACCGCAGGGCGGTACGTAGTAGAGTCTTCTGCAGCAGGCAGTCGACGGATGACTCATGGGTCCAAGCAGACCAGACCCTCCGTCAGACGACCTCAGGACACTGGCTCAGTGGTGCGGGGCACACAGCGCGGAGCCAGTCTTTCGAGAGGCAGACAGTGCTACGCTTGCGGCAGGCAGGGCCACATGGCTTGTGATACCCGACCCGCCATACCGAGGAGCAACAGACGGTTGAGGGACCACCCAGGCAGAGGCAGAGGGTCGACCGTGGCAGTCTGTAGGGAGCAGGCAGATGAGGCAGAGGATCTGGCCGAGCAGTAGGTGGTGGGAGACACTTTGAGGCTCTACCACCACCACCACTAGGAGGTCCACCCCGACCACAGGGAGCTGGTGGGAATAGACAGGCACAACTTGAGGCAGCGGAGGCCTACGACCACGACGCGACCGAGATGATTCGAGGTACTATCTGTGTCTATTCCACCCTTTCAGTAGATCTTATAGGCACATGAGTGATTCATTCTTTCATATCCACTTCCCTTGTTCGGAGCTCGGAGATTCCGAAAGAGCCGTTGGCTCGATCCTTACGACTAGAGACTCCTACGGGAGCAGACACGACGATTACGCACTGGTTCCGTCAGTGTGAGCTTACTCTAGGAGGCGAGAACTTCGGCTGGGATATTCTTGTAGCAGCGTCGAGGCCTTACAACGTCATCTTGGGCATGGATTGGTTATCTATAGTCCATGCTCAGATTGACTGTATTAGGCGCAAGGTGCAATGTGTACGCACCGACGGGAGCAGGTTCACCTTCACCGGCGATAAGGGAGCCTTCACAGTACAGGATGGACTCACGCAGAGGAGAGGACATCCCATCACTCATCAGTTGGCTAGCCTCATCCTAGGAGCAGTTGACGTACAAAGTCCTGGTTTTCCTGCAGTGGTGGATAAGTATGCAGACGTTTTCCCTGATGACGTTCCAGGACTACCTCCTCGCAGAGTGGTAGACTTTTATATTGATCTGTACCCCGGGATAGCCCCGATATCCACCCCAGAATATCAGATGGCCCCCGCTGAGCTTCGAGAGCTATGGGTACTATTGGGGGACTTGCAGGGCAAGGGATTAATCCGACCCAGTGTTTCACCATGGGCTTCCCCGATATTGTTCACGAAGAAGGCGGACGGGAGCTTGCGACTTTGTGTCGACTATCGTTGCCTAAACCAGGTGATAGTGAGGAAAAAGTAGCTGCTACCGAGGATTGAAGATCTCTTCGATCAGCTCAAGGGAGCACAATGGTTCTCGAAGATAGACCTCAGGTCAGGCTATCACCACCTCAGAGTTCGGGATGAGGGGGTGCAGAAGACGACCTTCAGGTGTCGGTATGGCCACTATGAGTTATTGTTTATGCCATTCGGCGTAACCAATGCTCCATCAATGGTCATGGCCCTCATGAATAGGATCTTTTGGCCATACCTCGACTGATTTGTCATGGTCTTCCTCGAATACATTTTTATATACTCGACCACTGATGAGGAGCACGCCTACCACTTGCGGGTTGTACTAGACACACTCTGAGAGCACCAGCTTTATGGAAATCTCTCGAAGTGTCAGTTATGGATTTGTGAGGTCCACTTCTTGGGACACGTAATCTCTGAGGCGGGATTTGCAGTGGATCCTGCGAAGATCAAGGCAGTGCTCGCTTGGGATCCACCCAGGAGCGTGACAGAGGTGCAGAGTTTCTTGGGACTAGCTGGGTACTACCAGAGATTTGTGCCAGACTTCTCCAGAGTTGCGGAACCACTCTCAGCCTTGAAGAGGAAGGGGAAACCCTTTGTGTGGTCAGACATATGTCAGCAGAGCTTCCAGGATCTAAGACAGAGATTGACCAGAGTGCCTATCCTGAGGCTACCAGAGGAGGGAGTTGGATATGTAGTTTACTGCGATGCATCAGGGACCGGACTCGGATGTGTCCTAATGCAGGAGCGGGCCGTGATCTCCTTTGGATCACATCAATTGAGGCAGCATGAGTAGAACTATGCTACCCATGACCTGGATTTAGCAGTAGTGGTCTTCACTCTAAAGATGTGGCGACACTATTTGATGGGCGAGCGCTTTACAGTCTATTCTGACCACCAGAGTCTCAGGTACATCTTCTTGCAGAAGGACCTGAACCTGAGGCAGTGAAGATGGATCGAGTTCCTCCAGGACTATGAATTTGAGATAGTCTATACTCCTGGAAATGGAAACGTGGTAGCCTATGCTCTCAACAGGAGGACGGGCATTCAGCTACTTGCGGAGGCGACAGAGTAGCTAGCCGCTTTACAGATATCCTTCGTGGATAGAGATGGATTAGCCTTTCTTCAGTCACTCACAGTCACTCCTCCACTACTGCAGTGGGTCAGAGAGGCACAACGTGGGGATGCTGGCTGTGAGACACGATGTGCGCAGATATCCTCAGGACAGACACCTGATGGTTTATCTTTAGGAGGAGAGCACGACGTCTTTTTCAGAGGACGTACCTTGGTACCGGTTTCTTTATGGGAGGAGGTGCTGAGATATTTTCACACTTCCTCTTTGGTGGTACATCCTGGAGTGGCGAGGATGTACCAGGATCTCAGACGACAACACTGGTGGCCGGGCATGAAGAAGGCTGTGGTAGAGTTCATTTCTTGAAGCCTCTCCTGCCAGCAGGTGAAGGCAGAGCACCAGGTACCAGCAGGCTTGGTACAACCCTTGGAGGTCCCTGAGTGGAAGTGGGAAGGCATATCTATGGACTTCGTGACTAGACTTCCACGCACTTCCAGAGGTCATGACTCCATTTGGGTGATTGTCGACCGACTCACCAAGTCAGCTCACTTCTTACCCATTAGAGAGCAGGGCTCATTGGAGATCATGGTACGTATCTACATTCAGGAGATTGTACGTCTTCATTGTGTTCCATCATCCATCATCTCCGATTGAGATTCTCACTTTACTTCCCGGCTTTGGAAGAGGTTGCAGGAGGCATTCGGAACGCAACTACGTCTGAGTACTGCCTTTCACCCTCAGACAGATGGTCAGACGGAGAGGACCATTTAGACTCTCAAGGACATGCTCCGCGCATGTGTCCTTGACTTTTGTCACAACTGGGAGGACCACCTACCCTTGGTGGAGTTCGCGTACAACAACAGCTACCACTCCACCATCGGGATGGCACCATACGAGGCGTTGTACGGCCGACATTGCAGATCTCCTCTGTGCTGGACGGACCCTGGGGAGTCAGCACTTGTGGGACCAGAGATGGTCTAGGCCATGATAGAGAAGGTCCAGGTCATCCAAGAGTGGATGAGGACAGCTCAGATCTGGCAGAAGTCTTATGCTGATAGGAGGCATAGGCCACAAGAGTTCGAGGATGGCAACCACATCTTCTTGCGAGTCTCACCTCGACGTGGATTACCGAGATTTGGCCGAGGCGACAAGTTGTCTCCACACTTCATCGGACCATTCCAGTTCCTCAGTAGCATTGGCGAGGTGGCTTATCGCCTGGATCTACCACCTCAGTTGCACTGAGTGTACGACGTCTTCCACATATCTCAGCTGAGGTGATACGTTCACGACTTGACGCATATAATTGACCATGGGGAGCTGGACGTTGATGATGGAGAGACTTTTTCGGAGGTTCCGGTGGAGAATGAGGATCGACAGGAGCGGGTCCTACGTGGATGGTCGATTCCTCTATTGCACATCAGATGGAAGCACGGGAACCTCCAGGAGAGCACTTGGGAGCGGGAGGCTCAGATGCGTGCACAGTACCCACATTTTCCCCTAGTATTTGATGTTTCTTTACGGGGACGTAAATCCCTGAGGTGGGAGTAATGTAAAGACCTGTAAAATTCAAGGGAAATTTTTTCTTAATTTTCTTTTGGATTTTACAAGAACACGGTTTCTGACGACACTTGATTCTGAGGCCCGGTGTGCCCGGAATTTTTATCCGAAGTTTAGCTCGGGTATGTTCAGTGAACGAACGAGCGGGATTTTCTAACTTTTGAACCAGTGCTCAGAATCGAATTCCAAGGGCACTGATGAATTCGCAGCACCGGTAATTGCTTAGGAACACCTTTTCCAGAGTTGCGTTTACACGGGAGGAGTTGTTAAAAATTGTGGAAGTTAAAAATTAAAATTGAGCTACAATTTGTATTTCTTCTAAGTGGTTAACCTTTGGGTGGAAGTTGGGTAACCACCCAAGAGAGGTTATGAGGGCAGTGGGGCCCACATGAACCCCACCCCTTCATATTCACTAACTCCTCCAATTCACCATTTAATTAGATAACTTATGTTAATTACATAAGTGAGTTTATTTTGAATGTTTGAAATTCAAATACTTTAGTCATGATAATAAAATAAGGGAAAGAACCTATTTTATTTTGGTTGGAACTGGTTGCATTGAGAGGATTTTGGAGAAAATCTATGGGGCTTGAAGATCTTCTTCTTCTTCGACGAAGAACGCCAGATCCTCGAAGATCGACGGCGCGACGCCGACGAATCTTTTCTCCTTCCGCGATGCCTTTTTCCGCGATGGTTATTTCTGCAACGAACCCTCTATCAACAAATTTGACGAGGTTGGGAATTTATGTGTTTCTATCTGTGAATTCTTCCGTCATATTTCCTCGTACAATTGGACCAATTGTTATCAGTTAACGGGAGGGGGCCGGACCGCACAAACACGGCCGACCCTCCTCCCCTTTTTCTCTTGTCTACCTTGTGGTGGAATGGAACGGGGATGGCGCGGTGCCGTCGCACCGCACGGGGTCATGCGGCAAGGAATGCGTGGCGCCGTCGCGCTATGCCATTGAATAGAACAAGATTGCGGCGCAGTCGCGCCGCGCCGGAGAACCCTGAAGGCACCACAGCCGGAGCAGGGCTGCGACGGAAGGGCGCGACGTCATCGTGTTGCGCCGGGCGGACCAAGGCCGCGGCGGAGCAGGGACCGGCAGCCGGTTCCGGGCCGCCGGCATCGGAGCAGGGGGACTGGCCAGTGCCGGTCCTGTGTCGGCAGCAGCCGGCCGACCGGAGCAGGCCGACCGGTCATAGGAAGAGCCATGGGTTATGACCCCCGACTGGCCGGACGTGAGCGGCCCCCACATGGGGCCGCAGTTACGAAACAGGGGGGCAGCACCCCCCCCATCTGCTCAGCCGAAACGGCCGAGCCACCTAGAGACCGGGTCGCGCCAGCCGGGCCGGGCCGTGCCCAAGCGGGCTGGACCCGGACCCAGGTCGGGTTGACCTGGTTCGGGCCAACCCATGGGGGGTCTCGGGCCGGGCCCGAAACCCCCACTTCCGGACCTCTCACGGTCTTTTGCCCATAACATGTGCTGGGAACCTCCGATCGACACACTGTCAGCGGTTATGTGATCCTTGGAACGAGATGGTTGTTTAGATATATTACAGTCAAGGTTTCAGAGTACTTTGGGTTCAGCCGGGTTGGTTCGTGCACGAAACCAACCGGGCCCTCAGAGCGGAAACACTTATAACTTATGCTCCGGACGTCTGATTGACGTGCCGTCGACTTTGATGGATTCCTATAAGTGAGAAGGACCTTTTGGATTACTCCAATCGAGGTTTGGACGGAGTTGGAGCACGGTCAGGTTGGTTTTGACTTAAAACCCAACTGGGCCCCTGGGACGAAAAAGCCAATAACTCTCAGACCGGACGTCCGATTGACGCGCCGTCTCTGACGTTGAGTTCTTGTTGACGATACGGAACTTTTGGATACATCAACTCTAGACTATGTTTCAGTTGATGTATCATCCCCTCGGCTCGTGGAGCGGACCCTCCCGAACGAGCTTGCAGTGTGCGGGAACCCTAAAGCTGGCTGGCTGCGACTGCGACGACGACGACGACTGTGCAGAAATCCTCCGTGGATTCGATGATGATGACTACAACAGTCAGTGATCCTACATGGATCAGTGCTACCAATCATGTGTGGGTCATATCCTTTGTGGGTCAGTGCTCAGCGGTCAGGTTGGTTTTGTATTCTGGCCCACATACTTTACCGCACTTTCTATTGTACCCAGTTTTTACTTAGTGTTTACTTCTTCTTGCTTGCTCTATGGTGTTTGCTTACATTACAAAGGAAATGTCTGCCCTTTTATACCAGGAATTATGCTTTGGTGCTAGTTGGAGTACGGTCAGGTTGGTTTTGACTTAAAAACCAACTGGGCCCCTAGACGAAAAAGAAAATAACTCTCAGACCGGGCGTCCGATTGACGCGCCGTCTGTGACGTTGAGTTCCTGTTGACGATATTGAACTTTTGGATACATCAAATTTGTACTATGTGTCAGTTGATGTATCAGCCCCTCAGCTCATGGAGCAGACCCTCTCGAACGAGCTTGCAGTGTGCGGGAACCCTAGAGCTAGCTGGCTGTGACTGCGATGACGATGCCGACTGTGCAGAAATCCTCCCTAGATTCGACGGCGACGACTACAACACTAAGCGATCCTACATGGATCAGTGCTACCAATCCTGTGTGGGTAAGATCCTATGTGGGTCAGCGCTCAGCGGTCCTGTGTGGTCCAGTGCCTACAGATCCTGTGTGGGTCCGATCCTATGTGGGTCATTGCGGGGGTTAGTTACCTATCGATCCTTTGTGGATCATTGCGGGGATTAGTACCTATCGATCCTATGTGGGTCTGACGGCTTAGATGAATCAGTAGCTACATCTGATCATCTGTATCGTCTTACAAAGAAGTATACCTGTGTGAGCTGAATCTTATCTTTCAATCCTTATCTTCGATAAGATTGACTTGATATCCTATGTGGATTACGTTCTGCTTTCCTGTTTGGATTGGGTTGTGATTTACTGTGTGGACTAGGTTGTACTTGAGCTCGGATGTTGGAGCCAAACCAGAAATTGATGACTTAGGTATATGTATGGGAATATACCTAAGTAGTGTCGGATGTTACTTCGTGATTGTAACATTCCTTTGTGGTTTATCCTTGTGGATTCTGGAAGACCTTCGGGGGTCTCGGGGTCCCTATTGAGTAGCTTATACTCACCCCTGCACGGGCTTTTCCTGCACTACGTTGTGTTGGTTGCAGACGACGAATAACACTGATTGTGGTAGAGGCACGATGAGCAGGTTGACACCCAGAGGTGGACCACTGGGTGGGGCATACTCGTAGCGGACGGCTGGACCCGAGGAGCTGTGGAGGCTATCTGTACCGACCCTTCAGGTGGGACTACCAGTGGACGGCTCAACGCTGCGACTTTACTTTTCAGTTGTTGTACTCTCTTTTCAGTTGTACTTTATTTTCAGTTTGGTTTTGTATTCTGGCCCACATACTTTACCGCACTTTCTATTGTACCCAGTTTTTACTTAGTGTTTACTTCTGCTTGCTTTCTCAATGGTGTTTGCTTACTTTACAAAGGAAATGCCTTCCCTTTTTACCAGGAATTACACCTTGGTGCTACTTGCCATCCCCTGGCCTATGGAGGCTATCTGTACCAACCCTTCCCGTGCTAGTTGGAGTATGGTCAGGTTGGTTTTGACTTAAAAACCAACTGGGCCCCTGGGACGAAAAAACCAATAACTCTCAGACCGGGCGTCCGATTGACGTGTCGTCTGTGACGTTGAGTTCTTGTTGACGATACAGAACTTTTGGATACATAAACTCCATACTATGTGTCAGTTGATGTATCAGCACCTCGGCTCGTGGAGCAGACCCTCTCGAACGAGCTTGCAGTGTGCGGGAACCCTAGAGCTGGCTGGCTGCGACGGCGACGACGATGACGACTATGCAGAAATCCTCCATGGATTCGACGACGACGACTACATTACTTAGTGATCCTACATGGATCAGTGCTACCAATCCTATGTGGGTCAGATCCTATGTGGGTCAGCGCTCAGTGGTCCTGTGTGGGCTAGCGCCTATAGATCCAGTGTGGGTCCGATCCTGTGTGGGTCATTGCGGGGGTTAGTTACCTATTAATCCTTTGTGGGTCATTGCGGGGGTTAGTACCTATCAATCCTATGTGGGTCCAACGGCTTAGATGAATCAGTAGCTACATATGATCATCTCTATCATCTTAGGAAGAAGTATACCTGTGTGAGATGAATCATAACTTTCAATACTTATCTTCTATAAGATTGACTTGATATCCTATGTGGATTACGTTATGATTTCATGTGTGGATCGGGTTGTGATTTCCTGTGTGGACTGGGTTGTACTTGAGCTCGGATGTTGGAGCCAAATGAGAAATTGATGACTTAGGTATATGCATGGGAATATACCTAAGTAGTGTCGGATGTTAATTCGTGATTATAACTTTCCTTTATGGTTTATCCTTGTGGATTCTGGGAGACCTTCGGGGGTCTCGGGGTACCTACTGAGTAGCTTATACTCACCCCTGCATGGGCTTTTCCCGCACTACATTGTGTTGGTTGCAGACGACGGACAACGCTGATCGTGGTAGAGGCACGAGGAGCAGGTCGGCACCCGGAGGCGGACCACTGGGCGGGGCGTACTCGTAGCGGATGGCTGGACCCGAGGAGCTGTGGAGGATATCTGTACCCACCCTTCAGGTGGGACTACTAGTGGATGGCTCGATGCTGTGGCTTTACTTTTCAGTTGCTTTAATCTCTTTTTAGTTGTACTTTACTTTCAGTTTGGGTTTGTATTCTGGCCCACATACTTTACCGCACTTTCTATTGTACCCAGTTTTTACTTAGTGTTTACTTATTCTTGCTTGCTATGTGGTGTTTGTTTACTTTTCAAAGGGAATGCCTTCCCTTTTTACTGGGAATTATGCCTTGGTGCTAGTTGCCTGCCCCTGGCCTATGGAAAGCGGGCTTGGGGTAGTCATGACATGGGTCCTGAGGACAGGTTGTGACAAAAATTCCAAAAGTCTTCCAAACTCTTCTAAACTTCACCCAAACACTTTACATACACAAATATTATGAAGAAAGGGATACTTACTTGAAATCAGGGGTGCTAAAAATAATATTAGAAGGATTACAATGATAAGAATTTCACCATTATACTATTTCAATTGGATGATAATGTTCTATTAGGTATATTAATTTAAATAATATAAAATCTAAAAGATTATTTTTTGATGAACTTTTAGATGAATGTTGTCGATGAATCAAATAAGATATTGGACATGATGATTAAATGAGATAAAAATATAAGATTTTTGGTTCTGTTATAGAAAGAGTCTATAAAAAAGGTCATATAATATTTTTTATGACTAGATGAAAATCTATTTTAAAACCTCTTACTTGACACTTAAAAATCTCAAAGGAAAAAAGAACTATGAACAAAATAACAGTGAATGAACAAGGTTTGAATATTGTATGAATTAGTGGTAGTATGTCCCATGTTTTCCATGGTTTATAATCGATTAGACATTATCCATGCATTATGGGTTTTCAATTGGTTCATTTAAAATTTGAGAAAATAAAATTGGGAATATTTGAAGTGGTGTAACATCACAAAAATATAGTTTAAAATAATAAAAAACATGATATCTTTCTTAACACACAAATCCAAGATTTAAGAGATGTGGAATATACTAGTAAAATATTATTATTTATATTTGACTATTTTTAACTAGCCGTTAAAGGTGTGAATAGAAATAATTTTTTTTTGTAAAATGTGTATAAAGGTTTTATATAATGAAATTTTATTTAATAATGATAATAAATAAGTACTCAATTTTAGTAAAGTCATTTTATACTTCAAAATAAATTTTCTTCAAAAAAATTTTCTTACTGAGTTTTATGCGTTGATATTGTAATTAATTTATACCAATATTAGAAATTATATTTGAAAAATATATTTCATTTTTGAAATTAGTATTTCATAATTTTCATAGTATTAATTTTGGAGATTTTTCTAAAAATATTGATTTTAAGTGAATAGTGAAAAATAACGATTTTTACAAAACTGTCATTTATTTTATTTAAATAAATTATTTTAATAGTTCCATTATATTTCTAAATTTTTTTAAAGTAACATATGATATATTTTATTGAAAATAATATAAATAATACCAATGTAATAAATATCATATTTGAATTTGGTAAAAGTTCATTTTTATACTTAATAACGCAATTTTTTTAAAAAACAATTCAGTGGGTTTTATGTATTTATATTAAATTTGATTTAAGAAACTTCTATAAATTGAATCTTCAAAAATATATTCCCAATTTTGAATTAGTAGGTTTAAATTTGGTTAATAGGTCACTTTTATTTTTTCTCATTCTGAATAGTAAATAAGGTAAATATTTATCACCACAGTAAGGGTAAAACACGGTTAAAACTATGGGATAATAATTAAAAAATATCTCTAAAATTTGAATTTATACTCTTTTATGAGTTTTATTTTTCTCAATCTATTATATATTGGAAAATATAGAAATTTATTTCTAATTTACTTTTATTATAACATTTACATCATTTTAAGAAAAGGATAAATACAAAATATCAGTTTCTTGATCTGAATTTCTATTTTTTTAAATTTTTATATAGATAAAATTAAGTTATTAAGGAATATCAAGGTTTATTTTTAACATAAATAATTTTTTTATTATATTAATTTTTTATAATTTTTAGTGATGATATAATTACCTTAAGCGTTGATTTTAATTTCTATTACATGTTTTCATATGGATAAAAAGAAGTTAGGAATAAATATAAAAGTCAATTTTTGACATAAATAAATTATTTTTATTTTATTAATTTATTTTAAATTTTTTGGATGATATAATTACCTTAAACGCTTATGAAATGTCGACATAATGCTTTTACAAGTGATATAAGAATCAAGGTAAATGATTTAAAAAAACAATATTAATATTTTTTGATAAATTGTGATATTAAATGAACTTGATAGGTAATTATAATTTATAAATTATGGTAATTTTTTTTATTTTTAGATTCCATTATTGGATTTATGTATTTGAAGTCAAATTAAATGAATAGTCCTAAATATGACTGTAATAATATTTGATGATAAAAAATTTGTTATTAAATGATTTAAAAATAAAAAATTTATTTAAAGATCATAAGTTGGAATTTAAATGGTAAAATGTTTTATACATAGACAATTTTATCCACTTAACACCTTATAAGTATATTTATAACCCTTAAAGGATAAAAATGTGTTACTATGGTTAAAGTTAAAAAGGGCCAATGAGGGGGTTAAACTGAAATATAAGGATTAAAATAAAATGTAACTTTGTAAAAAAAAATTTTTTTTGAAGTTATTTATAATTTATAATTTCATAAATGTTAAATTATGGAAACTTTTTCCACTTTATATGATTATGATATAGATTATAGTAAAATATTATATATAATTCCAAGTGTTACCTTTCCCTCAATTATAAAAGGGAACCTCTATTATCTTTTATTCACAAATATTGAGCACTATATCTCTCCCAATACCTACCTGAATAAATTTTTATCTTACTTAAATTCATTAATGATATTTTTTTATTCAACTGAGACTATCCTAGGAAGTCTTATGGTGTGATCCAAAGGTTGTCACTCAAATAAGAGGTAATCATCTTTACCGACTCTTTAAAAGTTTATTTCTTTTATAATTCTTCTAAATATGTTTTATATATCCCAAAAAATGATTACAATATCATAAATATAATGATATTTTATTATGATTTTGTTATAATGATTCTTAACCTCTTTACTATCCTATAGAAAATGAAAACATTGCTTGTACGTACGTACGACTTACCGTCTCCACATAGCAATGTAATTCATTTTTAACAAATAATTTTAATGGATGGTTATAATAATGGAACTAATGAATATGTATTATATTTATGAACTATGTATGATTATTTAAATAAAATACATTATTTATCTTCTTACCCTTCCACTGGTTAAAAAATGATAACGTCACTCGTGCGTACATATGGACAATCACCTCTATGAAGAGATGACATTCATTTTTCAAATCCTCCATTTATGTATGATTATAAATATATATAATATATATATATATATGAAATTTATATCATTATTAAAATTATATAGATTATGGAATAGTCATCAAGATGTACGGACCATAACTTCCAACCAGAAAAATGCATGAAAAAACAAAACAATTATCACATAGAATAATGATTTTAGTAAATAATTATTAATAAAAGAATGATATGATGTTATAACTGTATAATATATAATATTAATATTATTAATATTTTTCTTTAATATAGTTATAATAAATTTAAATTTATTATACAGGTGGTCCAAATCACTTACAAGGCAGGTTAGACTTGAGGTAAGGGTTCTTCATCACAATATTGTTTTGTTGCGACAAGTTTGATGTTATGTACCTATTTATGTTAATGTTAATGAGATGTATATACAATGAATTTGACATGTTATTCCCTGAATCCTAATTAATTCATGTTATTTAAATTTATAATTAAAATTATTTCCTCGAAGGTGTTTTGATTTGATAATTACCAGAGTAGTAAAGGTTTATTCTTGAATCTCATTTTTAATTGGGTTTGATTATGTTTAAATTTACATTAAATAAAATTATATGGTATTTATATTTTAAACTAAATAAAATTTATTCAAATATGGTTATATATGTATTTTACATGTATTCTTTTCATTTTCCTCTCTCTAGGTACTCAAATTTCCAAAAGGACATTCTTATGGAAAACCAACATTGTTTTTCTGTTTAGTAAAGAATCTTATTATTGCATGTATATATTTTCTTTAAAATGTTTTCAAGAGTATTTTTAATATTATAAATTTATTTATTAGATTCATTCTAACCTATATTTTACTTTCGTTAAATTTTTTTAAAAGGAATGTTTTTTTTTCTTATTTTGATTGAGGAACTTTTTACCAAAGCTATGGACAAAATATTTGTTTTAATTCTTACCTCACAAACAGGAATTCTTGACATCATGGATATTATTTTATTTTAAGTATAATTTAAATAGTTTCAGTGTTATATTAAAAAAATTTGCCTAATATTCTAGAAATTTTTAAATTTTAAATAATTGATTTCGAAATAAAATGGTATTTTCTTTAAGAAATGTTCTAGTGACATTCTAAAAGAGTTTTCTTATATTCAAATTTATTTGACGAATCATATAATTTACTAGGGTTGTACTACAATGAAACCATCCACCCTATTTCCATGGATGACTTATGATATTTTTGTTATATTTATTTACTTGGGAATATATCAATATTTTATATGCTATTTTTTCAATTTGAATGTTTATTTTGATTATATATTGAATTTTTATTCAATTATTTCATATGATAAATTCATTAGATTTAGTATGTGATGGTATCATTCCACTAAATCCCCTCAATACTTTAATAGGTCTCATGATACAGACTATCGTGGATATTTGGGGTGTTTCAACCCAATAATTTTGATTCTCTAGGAACGAGGCCTTAATGTTATGATTCTGATGTCCAAAATTATGCATTTCATCATTATAATACTATTTTTTATCCATACAATTATTTTTCTTCATTTTTCATCCATGTATATATTCCCCATTCATGATATTAGTTTGATGACATATTTGATTATTGTTTATCTATTCCATATTATTTATGCTTTACTTGCTCTCTGATAGATTCAATTATATTATTCCCATTACTGTGAATCTGATCACACCCTTTATTATGTTTTTACTTCCTTTGGATACTAATAAGTGATCAATAAGTTATTCCACGGTTATACTAGAAGGAATATTAATGTTCACAATAAGATTCACTTAATTTTTTTAAATGTATTATAAGAATGATTTATATATCTCATGTCCCAATACTACTAAACTACCCAATCCTTCAAGATATGATCTCCCGCATCGTATTCCAATGTTGTAAGAAAACTAACAGCTCTCGGTTACTAGAATTGTGGTGTTATTGTTGGAATCAAAGGATGTTTAGTAGGATCCTTGGAAGTAGATTTTAGAGAACATAGATTAGAAAAAGAACCATAAGATAGATTATTGTGATAAATCTATGTTAAGGATAATATCACTAAGATTTGATAAAGTATATATTTTTTTGGATTTCCTAGAAACTACATCCCTATCTGTATACTGTAAAGTGGATGAGACTATGGAATAAATGAACCCATGGGTAATAACTCTAATAGGGAGGATTGAGTATTAACACAACCATCACCAATTAATGATGAATGGGACAAATTTAGTAAACAAAGATTGAAACTCTTGAGAGATATTCATGTAATATCCTAATATTTTAAAGAACACCAAGTTTGATAACATATACAATATGCAACACTGTGCTTAAAAAACCATAAAATATTAATATCTAAATGTTATAGTTATAAACTAGCTATTAAATTTGTGGGTCTGAATAGGATTAAACAAATCATGAAATATATGTAAAGGTCCTAATAAATAAAAATATATTGAATAATTCCTAATAAATAATCCCTTAATTTTTAGTGAGGTCATTTTATGCTTCAAAAATATGTTTTCCTCAAAAAATGAAGTTTATTGATTTTTAGAGAATATTATAATTATTTTTTGGAACTTTTAGAAATATTTTTTTAAAAGGATATTATTTTTTAAATTATCATATCAAATTTATCTTAGGATGATATTTTGGGTTTTTTTTGAAAAGATAGTTTTTTAGTGAATAGTGAAAAATTCCATTTTTTTGAAGTTGTCATTTATTTTCTTTATATGGTCCCATTATGATTTAAATTTGATATTAAATTAACATAAATATCTATTAATTATAAAAAAATAATTAATTGCATATTTATCATCACTATACTTTATTTTGGTATAGGTTCATTTTTTGGCTTGAAAATCATTTAGAAAAAAGGGTTTTCATTGTGTTATGTGTTTTAATATTAAATTAATTTATCCAATAAAATAAATTGAATCATAAAAAATTTATCTAATATTTTGAAATTAGTAAGTTCAATTTTTTTTAATATTTAACTTTTATTTTTGTTCATTATAAATAATAACTATAGTATATTTTTATTTTCATGGTAAAGTTAAATCAAGTAATCAAGATTAAAATATAAGATGATAAGGTATAAAAATTCACACAACACATAATTATATTTCATTTGATGATTTTATTTAGTCCATAATTATCAAATATTATAAAATAAGGTAATTTTTTGTCACTTTCATTTGATTATAACATTTATATTATTTTATGTAAACATTAAATCAAAAATATTACTCAATTTCTTTTAATATCTTTAATATTTTGTAATAGAGATAAAAACACTAATTTATTTTCTTATTTTTTATTTTAAATGTAAATAATTATCTTTTATCATGGTACTTTTTTTATTTTTACTGGTGAGATAATTCCATTAAATGAGTAAGTAACACCGACATAGTACTTGTGCAAGGAGTAAAAACATCCAGTAAATAATTTTAAAAAATATAAAAGTATTTTTTGGGTGATTTATAGTTCCCCAATAATTTTGAAAATTGATATAAAATATTAGGTTTGTTTTAACAGTTCAATTTTGGAATCCATTACTTTTATCTTGTCTTTAAAGTAAAACTGAATAAATTGTTTTAAAAATGAAATCAATGATATTTTATGTTAAATAATATTTTATTAAATTATTTGAAAATCATAAGAATATTCTTATAGGATAATTAAGATGATAAATGGTCTGAAATTTCATAAATTTTCCATTAAGGACCCAATTTTCACATTGTAATTAAAAACATAACCATTTAATATTGAAAAATTCATTACCATTGTTAAGGTTAAAATTGGTTAACTATGGGTTTAAACGAAACGATAAGAGTTAAAATTATATATAAACCTTTAATAATTTTATTTCTTGATTATATTAAGACCATATACTACTTATATTCTAATCCTTATAATTTTACATGAGTTAGACACATATTATGTTATAATATTTCATGAATTTCAAAAAATACACTTTCCCGCCTTTATAAAAGGGAACCTTTTCTCCTATATTCCTCACCCCTTTTGAGCACTATAGTTATGCTAAAACCTTAATAATTATCTCTCCATCCTTCCACCCCTTTTATTATTGGACTTGGTATCATCAAAATACCAAACTAGAAGGTTAAGGTGTAATCCAAATGTGGTTTTTCGAAGAAGAGGTATAACCATTAATCGTGAAATTTAATTTTACTAATTATTATATATATTTAAATACTTATTAAACCATGATGTTATAATAAAATAAATATCTAATTTCTAATTAAATTTTATTATGACTATATTACTGTAAAACCCCACCCTTTTCAAAAGATATCTTGGGCTCATTTATAGGTGCTATGTGACTCACGCCTGTCGTGGGGCGTGGCAAAACAATTATTTTCTAAGTTAAAATGTAGTAATGTGGTTGACCTAGGATGTCTCCCGAAGAGGAGTGCACACAAAATGGGTTGTCACTTTGAAACGGGGGTAAAAATGTTGTGAACGGAAATTTGAAATTCAAATGATTGAAAAACAATGAAATTTAAAAGGGTGATTAGGTCGGGGTCGGTTTCCTAATTATAATTCTATCCTTGTTCAATTTAATTCAAACCTCTTCTTCTTAGTTGATTAAAGTGAGTTTCCACAATCGTTTCCTCTCACTTCCTTGGTGAAATTATTATTGTGAGAGAAAACCTTACCAAGATCTTGGTTTGGTCAACTCTCCTTCCATATGTAAAATAGTTGTATTGAATATCCTTAATTGAAATGGGCAATTCCCGATCGGGTTTTGTTTATCCCAAACAACCAAGAAAATTCACTACACCTTTTACACGTACTGACGATCGTCGAGTACTTCACCACTAATTCCTGGTTTATTCCATCGTATATAAACCAGAAATTAGTGGAGGGAGATATTGATTATTTTACCAAGGCAAAAATAAATAACGGAATTAATATTCAAGAACGATCGCACTTGATTATTAAATCCGCTATAATAAATTGAAAACAACTTTGAAGAAGAAAGAAATTTATTCAATTACGTCCAAGAACTCAAGCATTACAATATAGAAAACCAACCCTTCCCCAATCACTCCAAAAGTTTACCCCACCATGGTAAGGGTAATCGAGTTGAATGGGGAAGAAGAAGGCATTACAAAACTATGAAAAAGAAAATAAATAAAAAAATAAAACCGAAAAGATCTTCTTCTTGGTGTCCCGGAAGAAATGGGGTGGAGAATGGATGCCTTGAGAGGGTGGAGCTCTCCTCCTTTTATAGCCAGAATTCTTCCCCCGAATGTCGACGCGTTGTAGCCCCATTAAATGACATCTTCACGCGTTGAGCCCTTCATGAATGTTGTTCATAATTCCCTTTTCCGTGTCCCCTCAAAATTGCAGCGGATTTGGACATGTATTCCGAGAGTTATGACCGTTTTACTATGAGCATTTATTCTGTCCAGTCAGACTCTCCAAAACGAAATCCTCCGGATTAAGGTGCTTTAATGGCCCCATAAACGGCCCATTCACTCGGTGATTCCTTCATAAAAGATGCTCCAAAACTCCTTGCGCGTCCACCCACCGAAGTTCACAAGCTTTGGGCCCACATTGGTTGAGTTATGGATCCCACATCAAAACTAGGCAGAACTGAAAACAGTTTTCTTGAGCCAACTTGTGAGCTTCTTTTGAGCTTCCATATGGCCGATTCAGATTTTGGTCCAAATATATTAAATGAAGCCCTGGATGTGTAGAATCTGAAAAAGAAAGAATTTCGCAATTTGGAGCAGTGTAGATAA
Source organism: Viscum album (assembly GCA_963277665.1). Classification (NCBI taxonomy): domain Eukaryota; kingdom Viridiplantae; phylum Streptophyta; class Magnoliopsida; order Santalales; family Viscaceae; genus Viscum; species Viscum album. The sequence continues at coordinate 1,283,372,063 of OY728151.1, forward strand.
TGTTATGGCCAATCTACCGAAATAATTTAAAACTGTTAAAAAATCCAAAATGGCCAATTTTTACAATTCAGCTCAAAATAACACCATTATCATAAAAATGAAACAATTCATCTTAGAAGAACAATTTTGTGGGTTTAAAACAATGATATTCAATATAAATTAATTGAAAATATTTGCTCTATCAATTCCCCCACACTTAGCACTTGGACTCCTGGACAAATAAAAATCAAATCAAATCAAAATCAAAACACATATCAATGAGATCAATCAAATCAATTTCAAGAAACAAAAAGATATCATGCCTCATCAAAAAGTGTTATTTCAAGTTCTCCATTTAAGATTTTAATATATTTCCACTTCATTTCTTATCCCATGCACACAAAACACCTACCTCACATGAATTTTCTCTCATCTCACAAATGTAAAGGCTGAACACGGTTTTTCTCATCCAAACTCACACAAGAGTCACCATAGGTTTGATAAATTCCTAATTCTCCACCCGATGTGAGTCAAGAACATGAGTTTCTCATGAGGACTTTTCAGGGTTGTTCTGTGGCTTCCGGTTGGTAGGATTTAGATGTTAAAAGTTCTGAGGCTGAAAAAGGAAGGCTTGGCTCTTATTGAAGCAAAATTGCAAGATTCTAGTTTTCACTCAAATATGGTCTCCTTCACTTCCCCATTGTTGAAAAAAGGCTCCATCATCATTCAATCAGCTCAACAGCAAACATTTCAATCTTTTCAAACATGATTTTTTTTAAAGCTCCAGATAGGCACAGCTTTCTTTTTACATTGGAAGCTCCAGAAAGGCACAGCTTCTCTTTTTACATTGGAAGCTCCAGAAAGGCACAGCTTCTCTTTTTACATAAAAGCTCCAGAAAAGGCACAGATTTCAACAGAATAATTTTTCAGCATCACACACATCTCTTCCACAATTTATTTTCCACCCAAAGTATAACCAAATGAGGTAGTACACCACAAGACATCTTCCCCCACACTTAAGTTCAACAAGATCATGCAATTTACTTCAAGAGCAGGTATGATAGGGAAAATTGGCTTGTAATGTGGCTAACCTAACAAGCAATTCATGGATACTAGGGGCTACAATGAAGGATAAATGTAAAGGTGGGCCATAATGAAAAGGATTATTTTGAAAAGGGGGCTTTAAACAAAATAAATGCCTCAATCATTTAAAACACATGTACCCCAACCCTCAAGTTTTGAAAGGAATAAATCAAATTCTGGTTAAAGAAAGCATGGTCTGGTTCTCTCAAGAAATGAGGTGAATGAAAAGAATATGACAAAAATGGTTCAGAAGCCTCACAGGAAAGTTATTTCAATGATATAGACAGTGAAATATGGCATGGGTTTCAAAAATCAGTGTACTTTTCATGAAATTCTAAAATATTTGAACTTGAAAAGAAGTCATTTCAGCATTCATTTAAGCTCGGTTTCATGAAATAGATTGGTTCACTCATTGACATGGGTTTCAAAAATGGTATTGATAATCATTTCAGCTCAAAAATTACACCAAAAATTGAAAAATAAACACACAAAAATTTGAAAACACACTTTTTTTTTTATTTTTTTTTAGTTTTTGAAAACAAATATTTTTATTTTTGAAAACAAACATCAAATAAAAATCCTATACTACAAAGGTTCCCTCCCCCACACTTAAATGATGCAGTGTCCTCGATGCATTCAAGTGGATTTAACATTTAAGCCAATTTTCAAATTAATCACAACATCAAGAAAGTGTGAAAGAGAGGTACAACCTGATTTATTCGTAGTGCAACATTGAGTTAAGCTTCCAAGTGTTGCACTCTGAAAACCTACAAATAAAAGAACAAAAGAAAACATAAAATATTTATTGAAAGAAATAAAAATAGAAATATGATGAGAATAGAAGGATAAAACTTGGTTTAATCCCCCAAGTGGGCCCTGGGTTTTGACTGCCTCCAGTGGGGCAGTTCTAATCGATTATCCCCAATCTGATGGTGGATGAGGTTTCTTTGATTTGAACCACCACATGTGGCTCTTCCCAGCTTTCATTTCATTGTTCTTGTTGAGGAGGACTCCATAGATAGAGTACACCAGATCTACCCCCTTCTCAATGTGGTACACCGTGCATGGTGGGGGTAGGATGAAGTACAGAGCCTCCTCCTTCTTGGGTTCCGCATGAACAACATCTTCTTTATTTTCCAGTGGTTGCTGAAGGTATGATACATCTGGGAAAAAATCAAAGTTAATGTCAGAGTTTAATTCTATTTGAAAAAAATTAAATCATGAAGAATCAATATCAAATTCTTCCCTTTCAAAGTAAGTATCTTGTGTCTCATTTTCCACCAAAAAATTCACTTTGATCTTCTCTTGTGCTCCCTCCATTAAATGTTCAACAGGTTTGGGGAGCACCAGATGTTCCTCTTCAGATGCATATTCTCCTCCCTGATCTTGTTTGGCTTCAATTGGTTCTTCAATGGGAGGTGCTTCTTGAAGTTGAATTTCCGTAGATAGAGGTAGGTAGTCAGACTCCTCTATCTTCTCTTCAAATTCCACTGCTTGGTTGGTTTCTTCCTTCAATGTTGCTGAATCATCTACATTATGAAGAATAGTTGGCTCAAGAAGTTCCTCACACTCATTCCAGAAGTTATCCAGATCCTTTTGATCTCCCATATGTATTTCAATTGCTAAATCTTCTTCGTCAATCTTATCCAACATTGATTGAGATGGGCTCAATGGATCTTCTTTTAATTTCATCAAGGCCTCCATGGGTTTTTCAACTTGAAGGATTTGTGGGGATACTTCTTCCATCGATTTTTCTGGTTCTGGTTCATGTTCGGGCTCCATTTGTTGATCCTGAGATGCATGTACTTGTTCCGCAATCCACTGTATTGAGGTCTCTAGGTTTTGAACTGTTTGACTAATTCTTTCAAATTGGGATTCAATATCCTTGTGAACATCTTCTTCTTGGTGTTGTACATTGATTATGTCTTGATATAATTCCGGAAAATACTCCTGAAGTTCAATTAATTCTCTTGCCAAACCCTCCAACACTGGGTATTCGAGGTTCTCTTTAAGGTTTTCAATGAGATCCTTGAATTATTCCTCTATGATGATTTTGATTCGAGCTCCTCGAATTTGTCTAGCCAAGAAAGAAACTTTATACTCTATAGACCAAGGTGATTCAATAATTGGTTCTCGCACTGGTGGGTAATTATTCCATGAATTAAAAAAATAATCATTTGAAAACAACATGGTAAAAGATTTTTTTTAATTGAAAAAGTCAAATATCAACAATTAGTTTGTGGCACTACCTCCCCGGCAACGGCGCCAAGTTTGACTCACGCCTGTCGTGGGGCGTGGCAAAACAATTATTTCCTAAGTTAAAATGTAGTAATGTGGTTGACCTAGGATGTCTCCCGAAGAGGAGTGCACACAAAATGGGTTGTCACTTTGAAACGGGGGTAAAAATGTTGTGAACGGAAATTTGAAATTCAAATGATTGAAAAACAATGAAATTTAAAAGGGTGATTAGGTCGGGGTCGGTTTCCTAATTATAATTCTATCCTTGTTCAATTTAATTCAAACCTCTTCTTCTTAGTTGATTAAAGTGAGTTTCCACAATCGTTTCCTCTCACTTCCTTGGTGAAATTATTATTGTGAGAGAAAACCTTACCAAGATCTTGGTTTGGTCAACTCTCCTTCCATATGTAAAATAGTTGTATTGAATATCCTTAATTGAAATGGGCAATTCCCGATCGGGTTTTGTTTATCCCAAACAACCAAGAAAATTCACTACACCTTTTACACGTACTGACGATCGTCGAGTACTTCACCACTAATTCCTGGTTTATTCCATCGTATATAAACCAGAAATTAGTGGAGGGAGATATTGATTATTTTACCAAGGCAAAAATAAATAACGGAATTAATATTCAAGAACGATCGCACTTGATTATTAAATCCGCTATAATAAATTGAAAACAACTTTGAAGAAGAAAGAAATTTATTCAATTACGTCCAAGAACTCAAGCATTACAATATAGAAAACCAACCCTTCCCCAATCACTCCAAAAGTTTACCCCACCATGGTAAGGGTAATCGAGTTGAATGGGGAAGAAGAAGGCATTACAAAACTATGAAAAAGAAAATAAATAAAAAAATAAAACCGAAAAGATCTTCTTCTTGGTGTCCCGGAAGAAATGGGGTGGAGAATGGATGCCTTGAGAGGGTGGAGCTCTCCTCCTTTTATAGCCAGAATTCTTCCCCCGAATATCGACGCATTGTAGCCCCATTAAATGACATCTTCACGCGTTGAGCCCTTCATGAATGTTGTTCATAATTCCCTTGTCCGTGTCCCCTCAAAATTGCAGCGGATTTGGACATGTATTCCGAGCGTTATGACCGTTTTACTATGAGCATTTATTCTGTCCAGTCAGACTCTCCAAAACGAAATCCTCCGGATTAAGGTGCTTTAATGGCCCCATAAACGGCCCATTCACTCGGTGATTCCTTCATAAAAGATGCTCCAAAACTCCTTGCGCGTCCACCCACCGAAGTTCACAAGCTTTGGGCCCACAGTGGTTGAGTTATGGATCCCACATCAAAACTAGGCAGAACTGAAAACAGTTTTCTTGAGCCAACTTGTGAGCTCCTTTTGAGCTTCCATATGGCCGATTTAGATTTTGGTCCAAATATATTAAATGAAGCCCTGGATGTGTAGAATCTGAAAAAGAAAGAATTTCGCAATTTGGATCAGTGTAGATAATGTTATGGCCAATCTACCGAAATAATTTAAAACTGTTAAAAAATCCAAAATGGCCAATTTTTACAATTCAGCTCAAAATAACACCATTATCATAAAAATGAAACAATTCATCTTAGAAGAAAAATTTTGTGGGTTTAAAACAATGATATTCAATATAAATTAATTGAAAATATTTGCTCTATCAATTCCCCCACACTTAGCACTTGGACTCCTGGACAAGTAAAAATCAAATCAAATCAAAATCAAAACACATATCAATGAGATCAATCAAATCAATTTCAAGAAACAAAAAGATATCATGCCTCATCAAAAAGTGTTATTTCAAGTTCTCCATTTAAGATTTTAATATATTTCCACTTCATTTCTTATCCCATGCACACAAAACACCTACCTCACATGAATTTTCTCTCATCTCACAAATGTAAAGGCTGAACACGGTTTTTCTCATCCAAACTCACACAAGAGTCACCATAGGTTTGATAAATTCCTAATTCTCCACCCGATGTGAGTCAAGAACATGTGTTTCTCATGAGGACTTTTCAGGGTTGTTCTGTGGCTTCCGGTTGGTAGGATTTAGATGTTAAAAGTTCTGAGGCTGAAAAAGGAAGGCTTGGCTCTTATTGAAGCAAAATTGCAAGATTCTAGTTTTCACTCAAATATGGTCTCCTTCACTTCCCCATTGTTGAAAAAAGGCTCCATCATCATTCAATCAGCTCAACAACAAACATTTCAATCTTTTCAAACATGATTTTTTTTAAAGCTCCAGATAGGCACAGCTTTCTTTTTACATTGGAAGCTCCAGAAAGGCACAGCTTCTCTTTTTACATTGGAAGCTCCAGAAAGGCACAGCTTCTCTTTTTACATAAAAGCTCCAGAAAAGGCACAGATTTCAACAGAATAATTTTTCAGCATCACACACATCTCTTCCACAATTTATTTTCCACCCAAAGTATAACCAAATGAGGTAGTACACCACAAGACATCTTCCCCCACACTTAAGTTCAACAAGATCATGCAATTTACTTCAAGAGCAGGTATGATAGGGAAAATTGGCTTGTAATGTGGCTAACCTAACAAGAAATTCATGGATACTAGGGGCTACAATGAAGGATAAATGTAAAGGTGGGCCATAATGAAAAGGATTATTTTGAAAAGGGGGCTTTAAACAAAATAAATGCCTCAATCATTTAAAACACATGTACCCCAACCCTCAAGTTTTGAAAGGAATAAATCAAATTCTGGTTAAAGCAAGCATGGTCTGGTTCTCTCAAGAAATGAGGTGAATGAAAAGAATATGACAAAAATGGTTCAGAAGCCTCACAGGAAAGTTATTTCAATGATATAGACAGTGAAATATGGCATGGGTTTCAAAAATCAGTGTACTTTTCATGAAATTCTAAAATATTTGAACTTGAAAAGAAGTCATTTCAGCATTCATTTAAGCTCGGTTTCATGAAATAGATTGGTTCACTCATTGACATGGGTTTCAAAAATGGTATTGATAATCATTTCAGCTCAAAAATTACACCAAAAATTGAAAAATAAACACACAAAAATTTGAAAACACACTTTTTTTTTTATTTTTTTTTAGTTTTTGAAAACAAATATTTTTATTTTTGAAAACAAACATCAAATAAAAATCCTATACTACAAAGGTTCCCTCCCCCACACTTAAATGATGCAGTGTCCTCGATGCATTCAAGTGGATTTAACATTTAAGCCAATTTTCAAATTAATCACAACATCAAGAAAGTGTGAAAGAGAGGTACAACCTGATTTATTCGTAGTGCAACATTGAGTTAAGCTTCCAAGTGTTGCACTCTGAAAACCTACAAATAAAAGAACAAAAGAAAACATAAAATATTTATTGAAAGAAATAAAAATAGAAATAGGATGAGAATAGAAGGATAAAACTTGGTTTAATCCCCCAAGTGGGCCCTGGGTTTTGACTGCCTCCAGTGGGGCAGTTCTAATCGATTATCCCCAATCTGATGGTGGATGAGGTTTCTTTGATTTGAACCACCACATGTGGCTCTTCCCAGCTTTCATTTCATTGTTCTTGTTGAGGAGGACTCCATAGATAGAGTACACCAGATCTACCCCCTTCTCAATGTGGTACACCGTGCATGGTGGGGGTAGGATGAAGTACAGAGCCTCCTCCTTCTTGGGTTCCGCATGAACAACATCTTCTTTATTTTCCAGTGGTTGCTGAAGGTATGATACATCTGGGAAAAAATCAAAGTTAATGTCAGAGTTTAATTCTATTTGAAAAAAATTAAATCATGAAGAATCAATATCAAATTCTTCCCTTTCAAAGTAAGTATCTTGTGTCTCATTTTCCACCAAAAAATTCACTTTGATCTTCTCTTGTGCTCCCTCCATTAAATGTTCAACAGGTTTGGGGAGCACCAGATGTTCCTCTTCAGATGCATATTCTCCTCCCTGATCTTGTTTGGCTTCAATTGGTTCTTCAATGGGAGGTGCTTCTTGAAGTTGAATTTCCGTAGATAGAGGTAGGTAGTCAGACTCCTCTATCTTCTCTTCAAATTACACTGCTTGGTTGGTTTCTTCCTTCAATGTTGCTGAATCATCTACATTATGAAGAATAGTTGGCTCAAGAAGTTCCTCACACTCATTCCAGAAGTTATCCAGATCCTTTTGATCTCCCATATGTATTTCAATTGCTAAATCTTCTTCGTCAATCTTATCCAACATTGATTGAGATGGGCTCAATGGATCTTCTTTTAATTTCATCAAGGCCTCCATGGGTTTTTCAACTTGAAGGATTTGTGGGGATACTTCTTCCATCGATTTTTCTGGTTCTGGTTCATGTTCGGGCTCCATTTGTTGATCCTGAGATGCATGTACTTGTTCCGCAATCCACTGTATTGAGGTCTCTAGGTTTTGAACTGTTTGACTAATTCTTTCAAATTGGGATTCAATATCCTTGTGAACATCTTCTTCTTGGTGTTGTACATTGATTATGTCTTGATATAATTCCGGAAAATACTCCTGAAGTTCAATTAATTCTCTTGCCAAACCCTCCAACACTGGGTATTCGAGGTTTTCTTTAAGGTTTTCAATGAGATCCTTGAATTATTCCTCTATGATGATTTTGATTCGAGCTCCTCGAATTTGTCTAGCCAAGAAAGAAACTTTATACTCTATAGACCAAGGTGATTCAATAATTGGTTCTCGCACTGGTGGGTAATTATTCCATGAATTAAAAAAATAATCATTTGAAAACAACATGGTAAAAGATTTTTTTTAATTGAAAAAGTCAAATATCAACAATTAGTTTGTGGCACTACCTCCCCGGCAACGGCGCCAAGTTTGACTCACGCCTGTCGTGGGGCGTGGCAAAACAATTATTTCCTAAGTTAAAATGTAGTAATGTGGTTGACCTAGGATGTCTCCCGAAGAGGAGTGCACACAAAATGGGTTGTCACTTTGAAACGGGGGTAAAAATGTTGTGAACGGAAATTTGAAATTCAAATGATTGAAAAACAATGAAATTTAAAAGGGTGATTAGGTCGGGGTCGGTTTCCTAATTATAATTCTATCCTTGTTCAATTTAATTCAAACCTCTTCTTCTTAGTTGATTAAAGTGAGTTTCCACAATCGTTTCCTCTCACTTCCTTGGTGAAATTATTATTGTGAGAGAAAACCTTACCAAGATCTTGGTTTGGTCAACTCTCCTTCCATATGTAAAATAGTTGTATTGAATATCCTTAATTGAAATGGGCAATTCCCGATCGGGTTTTGTTTATCCCAAACAACCAAGAAAATTCACTACACCTTTTACACGTACTGACGATCGTCGAGTACTTCACCACTAATTCCTGGTTTATTCCATCGTATATAAACCAGAAATTAGTGGAGGGAGATATTGATTATTTTACCAAGGCAAAAATAAATAACGGAATTAATATTCAAGAACGATCGCACTTGATTATTAAATCCGCTATAATAAATTGAAAACAACTTTGAAGAAGAAAGAAATTTATTCAATTACGTCCAAGAACTCAAGCATTACAATATAGAAAACCAACCCTTCCCCAATCACTCCAAAAGTTTACCCCACCATGGTAAGGGTAATCGAGTTGAATGGGGAAGAAGAAGGCATTACAAAACTATGAAAAAGAAAATAAATAAAAAAATAAAACCGAAAAGATCTTCTTCTTGGTGTCCCGGAAGAAATGGGGTGGAGAATGGATGCCTTGAGAGGGTGGAGCTCTCCTCCTTTTATAGCCAGAATTCTTCCCCCGAATGTCGACGCGTTGTAGCCCCATTAAATGACATCTTCACGCGTTGAGCCCTTCATGAATGTTGTTCATAATTCCCTTGTCCGTGTCCCCTCAAAATTGCAGCGGATTTGGACATGTATTCCGAGAGTTATGACCGTTTTACTATGAGCATTTATTCTGTCCAGTCAGACTCTCCAAAACGAAATCCTCCGGATTAAGGTGCTTTAATGGCCCCATAAACGGCCCATTCACTCGGTGATTCCTTCATAAAAGATGCTCCAAAACTCCTTGCGCGTCCACCCACCGAAGTTTACAAGCTTTGGGCCCACAGTGGTTGAGTTATGGATCCCACATCAAAACTAGGCAGAACTGAAAACAGTTTTCTTGAGCCAACTTGTGAGCTTCTTTTGAGCTTCCATATGGCCGATTCAGATTTTGGTCCAAATATATTAAATGAAGCCCTGGATGTGTAGAATCTGAAAAAGAAAGAATTTCGCAATTTGGATCAGTGTAGATAATGTTATGGCCAATCTACCGAAATAATTTAAAACTGTTAAAAAATCCAAAATGGCCAATTTTTACAATTCAGCTCAAAATAACACCATTATCATAAAAATGAAACAATTCATCTTAGAAGAACAATTTTGTGGGTTTAAAACAATGATATTCAATATAAATTAATTGAAAATATTTGCTCTATCAATTCCCCCACACTTAGCACTTGGACTCCTGGACAAGTAAAAATCAAATCAAATCAAAATCAAAACACATATCAATGAGATTAATCAAATCAATTTCAAGAAACAAAAAGATATCATGCCTCATCAAAAAGTGTTATTTCAAGTTCTCCATTTAAGATTTTAATATATTTCCACTTCATTTCTTATCCCATGCACACAAAACACCTACCTCACATGAATTTTCTCTCATCTCACAAATGTAAAGGCTGAACACGGTTTTTCTCATCCAAACTCACACAAGAGTCACCATAGGTTTGATAAATTCCTAATTCTCCACCCGATGTGAGTCAAGAACATGTGTTTCTCATGAGGACTTTTCAGGGTTGTTCTGTGGCTTCCGGTTGGTAGGATTTAGATGTTAAAAGTTCTGAGGCTGAAAAAGGAAGGCTTGGCTCTTATTGAAGCAAAATTGCAAGATTCTAGTTTTCACTCAAATATGGTCTCCTTCACTTCCCCATTGTTGAAAAAAGGCTCCATCATCATTCAATCAGCTCAACAGCAAACATTTCAATCTTTTCAAACATGATTTTTTTTAAAGCTCCAGATAGGCACAGCTTTCTTTTTACATTGGAAGCTCCAGAAAGGCACAGCTTCTCTTTTTACATTGGAAGCTCCAGAAAGGCACAGCTTCTCTTTTTACATAAAAGCTCCAGAAAAGGCACAGATTTCAACAGAATAATTTTTCAGCATCACACACATCTCTTCCAAAATTTATTTTCCACCCAAAGTATAACCAAATGAGGTAGTACACCACAAGACATCTTCCCCCACACTTAAGTTCAACAAGATCATGCAATTTACTTCAAGAGCAGGTATGATAGGGAAAATTGGCTTGTAATGTGGCTAACCTAACAAGCAATTCATGGATACTAGGGGCTACAATGAAGGATAAATGTAAAGGTGGGCCATAATGAAAAGGATTATTTTGAAAAGGGGGCTTTAAACAAAATAAATGCCTCAATCATTTAAAACACATGTACCCCAACCCTCAAGTTTTGAAAGGAATAAATCAAATTCTGGTTAAAGCAAGCATGGTCTGGTTCTCTCAAGAAATGAGGTGAATGAAAAGAATATGACAAAAATGGTTCAGAAGCCTCACAGGAAAGTTATTTCAATGATATAGACAGTGAAATATGGCATGGGTTTCAAAAATCAGTGTACTTTTCATGAAATTCTAAAATATTTGAACTTGAAAAGAAGTCATTTCAGCATTCATTTAAGCTCGGTTTCATGAAATAGATTGTTTCACTCATTGACATGGGTTTCAAAAATGGTATTGATAATCATTTCAGCTCAAAAATTACACCAAAAATTGAAAAATAAACACACAAAAATTTGAAAACACACTTTTTTTTTATTTTTTTTTAGTTTTTGAAAACAAATATTTTTATTTTTGAAAACAAACATCAAATAAAAATCCTATACTACAAAGGTTCCCTCCCCCACACTTAAATGATGCAGTGTCCTCGATGCATTCAAGTGGATTTAACATTTAAGCCAATTTTCAAATTAATCACAACATCAAGAAAGTGTGAAAGAGAGGTACAACCTGATTTATTCGTAGTGCAACATTGAGTTAAGCTTCCAAGTGTTGCACTCTGAAAACCTACAAATAAAAGAACAAAAGAAAACATAAAATATTTATTGAAAGAAATAAAAATAGAAATAGGATGAGAATAGAAGGATAAAACTTGGTTTAATCCCCCAAGTGGGCCCTGGGTTTTGACTGCCTCCAGTGGGGCAGTTCTAATCGATTATCCCCAATCTGATGGTGGATGAGGTTTCTTTGATTTGAACCACCACATGTGGCTCTTCCCAGCTTTCATTTCATTGTTCTTGTTGAGGAGGACTCCATAGATAGAGTACACCAGATCTACCCCCTTCTCAATGTGGTACACCGTGCATGGTGGGGGTAGGATGAAGTACAGAGCCTCCTCCTTCTTGGGTTCCGCATGAACAACATCTTCTTTATTTTCCAGTGGTTGCTGAAGGTATGATACATCTGGGAAAAAATCAAAGTTAATGTCAGAGTTTAATTCTATTTGAAAAAAATTAAAGCATGAAGAATCAATATCAAATTCTTCCCTTTCAAAGTAAGTATCTTGTGTCTCATTTTCCACCAAAAAATTCACTTTGATCTTCTCTTGTGCTCCCTCCATTAAATGTTCAACAGGTTTGGGGAGCACCAGATGTTCCTCTTCAGATGCATATTCTCCTCCCTGATCTTGTTTGGCTTCAATTGGTTCTTCAATGGGAGGTGCTTCTTGAAGTTGAATTTCCGTAGATAGAGGTAGGTAGTCAGACTCCTCTATCTTCTCTTCAAATTCCACTGCTTGGTTGGTTTCTTCCTTCAATGTTGCTGAATCATCTACATTATGAAGAATAGTTGGCTCAAGAAGTTCCTCACACTCATTCCAGAAGTTATCCAGATCCTTTTGATCTCCCATATGTATTTCAATTGCTAAATCTTCTTCGTCAATCTTATCCAACATTGATTGAGATGGGCTCAATGGATCTTATTTTAATTTCATCAAGGCCTCCATGGGTTTTTCAACTTGAAGGATTTGTGGGGATACTTCTTCCATCGATTTTTCTGGTTCTGGTTCATGTTCGGGCTCCATTTGTTGATCCTGAGATGCATGTACTTGTTCCGCAATCCACTGTATTGAGGTCTCTAGGTTTTGAACTGTTTGACTAATTCTTTCAAATTGGGATTCAATATCCTTGTGAACATCTTCTTCTTGGTGTTGTACATTGATTATGTCTTGATATAATTCCGGAAAATACTCCTGAAGTTCAATTAATTCTCTTGCCAAACCCTCCAACACTGGGTATTCGAGGTTCTCTTTAAGGTTTTCAATGAGATCCTTGAATTATTCCTCTATGATGATTTTGATTCGAGCTCCTCGAATTTGTCTAGCCAAGAAAGAAACTTTATACTATATAGACCAAGGTGATTCAATAATTGGTTCTCGCACTGGTGGGTAATTATTCCATGAATTAAAAAAAAAATCATTTGAAAACAACATGGTAAAAGATTTTTTTTAATTGAAAAAGTCAAATATCAACAATTAGTTTGTGGCACTACCTCCCCGGCAATGGCGCCAAGTTTGACTCACGCCTGTCGTGGGGCGTGGCAAAACAATTATTTCCTAAGTTAAAATGTAGTAATGTGGTTGACCTAGGATGTCTCCCGAAGAGGAGTGCACACAAAATGGGTTGTCACTTTGAAACGGGGGTAAAAATGTTGTGAACAGAAATTTGAAATTCAAATGATTGAAAAACAATGAAATTTAAAAGGGTGATTAGGTCGGGGTCGGTTTCCTAATTATAATTCTATCCTTGTTCAATTTAATTCAAACCTCTTCTTCTTAGTTGATTAAAGTGAATTTCCACAATCGTTTCCTCTCACTTCCTTGGTGAAATTATTATTGTGAGAGAAAACCTTACCAAGATCTTGGTTTGGTCAACTCTCCTTCCATATGTAAAATAGTTGTATTGAATATCCTTAATTGAAATGGGCAATTCCCGATCGGGTTTTGTTTATCCCAAACAACCAAGAAAATTCACTACACCTTTTACACGTACTGACGATCGTCGAGTACTTCACCACTAATTCCTGGTTTATTCCATCGTATATAAACCAGAAATTAGTGGAGGGAGATATTGATTATTTTACCAAGGCAAAAATAAATAACGGAATTAATATTCAAGAACGATCGCACTTGATTATTAAATCCGCTATAATAAATTGAAAACAACTTTGAAGAAGAAAGAAATTTATTCAATTACGTCCAAGAACTCAAGCATTACAATATAGAAAACCAACCCTTCCCCAATCACTCCAAAAGTTTACCCCACCATGGTAAGGGTAATCGAGTTGAATGGGGAAGAAGAAGGCATTACAAAACTATGAAAAAGAAAATAAATAAAAAAATAAAACCGAAAAGATCTTCTTCTTGGTGTCCCGGAAGAAATGGGGTGGAGAATGGATGCCTTGAGAGGGTGAAGCTCTCCTCCTTTTATAGCCAGAATTCTTCCCCCGAATGTCGACGCGTTGTATCCCCATTAAATGACATCTTCACGCGTTGAGCCCTTCATGAATGTTGTTCATAATTCCCTTGTCCGTGTTCCCTCAAAATTTCAGCGGATTTGGACATGTATTCCGAGAGTTATGACCGTTTTACTATGAGCATTTATTCTGTCCAGTCAGACTCTCCAAAACGAAATCCTCCGGATTAAGGTGCTTTAATGGCCCCATAAACGGCCCATTCACTCGGTGCTTCCTTCATAAAAGATTCTCCAAAACTCCTTGCGCGTCCACCCACCGAAGTTCACAAGCTTTGGGCCGACAGTGGTTGAGTTATGGATCCCACATCAAAACTAGGCAGAACTGCAAACAGTTTTCTTGAGCCAACTTGTGAGCTTCTTTTGAGCTTCCATATGGCCGATTCAGATTTTGGTCCAAATATATTAAATGAAGCCCTGGATGTGTAGAATCTGAAAAAGAAAGAATTTCGCAATTTGGATCAGTGTAGATAATGTTATGGCCAATCTACCGAAATAATTTAAAACTGTTAAAAAATCCAAAATGGCCAATTTTTACAATTCAGCTCAAAATAACACCATTATCATAAAAATGAAACAATTCATCTTAGAAGAACAATTTTGTGGGTTTAAAACAATGATATTCAATATAAATTAATTGAAAATATTTGCTCTATCAATTCCCCCACACTTAGCACTTGGACTCCTGGACAAGTAAAAATCAAATCAAATCAAAATCAAAACACATATCAATGAGATCAATCAAATCAATTTCAAGAAACAAAAAGATATCATGCCTCATCAAAAAGTGTTATTTCAAGTTCTCCATTTAAGATTTTAATATATTTCCACTTCATTTCTTATCCCATGCACACAAAACACCTACCTCACATGAATTTTCTCTCATCTCACAAATGTAAAGGCTGAACACGGTTTTTCTCATCCAAACTCACACAAGAGTCACCATAGGTTTGATAAATTCCTAATTCTCCACCCGATGTGAGTCAAGAACATGTGTTTCTCATGAGGACTTTTCAGGGTTGTTCTGTGGCTTCCGGTTGGTAGGATTTAGATGTTAAAAGTTCTGAGGCTGAAAAAGGAAGGCTTGGCTCTTATTGAAGCAAAATTGCAAGATTCTAGTTTTCACTCAAATATGGTCTCCTTCACTTCCCCATTGTTGAAAAAAGGCTCCATCATCATTCAATCAGCTCAACAGCAAACATTTCAATCTTTTCAAACATGATTTTTTTTAAAGCTCCAGATAGGCACAGCTTTCTTTTTACATTGGAAGCTCCAGAAAGGCACAGCTTCTCTTTTTACATTGGAAGCTCCAGAAAGGAACAACTTCTCTTTTTACATAAAAGCTCCAGAAAAGGCACAGATTTCAACAGAATAATTTTTCAGCATCACACACATCTCTTCCACAATTTATTTTCCACCCAAAGTATAACCAAATGAGGTAGTACACCACAAGACATCTTCCCCCACACTTAAGTTCAACAAGATCATGCAATTTACTTCAAGAGCAGGTATGATAGGGAAAATTGGCTTGTAATGTGGCTAACCTAACAAGCAATTCATGGATACTAGGGGCTACAATGAAGGATAAATGTAAAGGTGGGCCATAATGAAAAGGATTATTTTGAAAAGGGGGCTTTAAACAAAATAAATGCCTCAATCATTTAAAACACATGTACCCCAACCCTCAAGTTTTGAAAGGAATAAATCAAATTCTGGTTAAAGCAAGCATGGTCTGGTTCTCTCAAGAAATGAGGTGAATGAAAAGAATATGACAAAAATGGTTCAGAAGCCTCACAGGAAAGTTATTTCAATGATATAGACAGTGAAATATGGCATGGGTTTCAAAAATCAGTGTACTTTTCATGAAATTCTAAAATATTTGAACTTGAAAAGAAGTCATTTCAGCATTCATTTAAGCTCGGTTTCATGAAATAGATTGTTTCACTCATTGACATGGGTTTCAAAAATGGTATTGATAATCATTTCAGCTCAAAAATTACACCAAAAATTGAAAAATAAACACACAAAAATTTGAAAACACACTTTTTTTTTATTTTTTTTTAGTTTTTGAAAACAAATATTTTTATTTTTGAAAACAAACATCAAATAAAAATCCTATACTACAAAGGTTCCCTCCCCCACACTTAAATGATGCAGTGTCCTCGATGCATTCAAGTGGATTTAACATTTAAGCCAATTTTCAAATTAATCACAACATCAAGAAAGTGTGAAAGAGAGGTACAACCTGATTTATTCGTAGTGCAACATTGAGTTAAGCTTCCAAGTGTTGCACTCTGAAAACCTACAAATAAAAGAACAAAAGAAAACATAAAATATTTATTGAAAGAAATAAAAATAGAAATAGGATGAGAATAGAAGGATAAAACTTGGTTTAATCCCCCAAGTGGGCCCTGGGTTTTGACTGCCTCCAGTGGGGCAGTTCTAATCGATTATCCCCAATCTGATGGTGGATGAGGTTTCTTTGATTTGAACCACCACATGTGGCTCTTCCCAGCTTTCATTTCATTGTTCTTGTTGAGGAGGACTCCATAGATAGAGTACACCAGATCTACCCCCTTCTCAATGTGGTACACCGTGCATGGTGGGGGTAGGATGAAGTACAGAGCCTCCTCCTTCTTGGGTTCCGCATGAACAACATCTTCTTTATTTTCCAGTGGTTGCTGAAGGTATGATACATCTGGGAAAAAATCAAAGTTAATGTCAGAGTTTAATTCTATTTGAAAAAAATTAAAGCATGAAGAATCAATATCAAATTCTTCCCTTTCAAAGTAAGTATCTTGTGTCTCATTTTCCACCAAAAAATTCACTTTGATCTTCTCTTGTGCTCCCTCCATTAAATGTTCAACAGGTTTGGGGAGCACCAGATGTTCCTCTTCAGATGCATATTCTCCTCCCTGATCTTGTTTGGCTTCAATTGGTTCTTCAATGGGAGGTGCTTCTTGAAGTTGAATTTCCGTAGATAGAGGTAGGTAGTCAGACTCCTCTATCTTCTCTTCAAATTCCACTGCTTGGTTGGTTTCTTCCTTCAATGTTGCTGAATCATCTACATTATGAAGAATAGTTGGCTCAAGAAGTTCCTCACACTCATTCCAGAAGTTATCCAGATCCTTTTGATCTCCCATATGTATTTCAATTGCTAAATCTTCTTCGTCAATCTTATCCAACATTGATTGAGATGGGCTCAATGGATCTTCTTTTAATTTCATCAAGGCCTCCATGGGTTTTTCAACTTGAAGGATTTGTGGGGATACTTCTTCCATCGATTTTTCTGGTTCTGGTTCATGTTCGGGCTCCATTTGTTGATCCTGAGATGCATGTACTTGTTCCGCAATCCACTGTATTGAGGTCTCTAGGTTTTGAACTGTTTGACTAATTCTTTCAAATTGGGATTCAATATCCTTGTGAACATCTTCTTCTTGGTGTTGTACATTGATTATGTCTTGATATAATTCCGGAAAATACTCCTGAAGTTCAATTAATTCTCTTGCCAAACCCTCCAACACTGGGTATTCGAGGTTCTCTTTAAGGTTTTCAATGAGATCCTTGAATTATTCCTCTATGATGATTTTGATTCGAGCTCCTCGAATTTGTCTAGCCAAGAAAGAAACTTTATACTCTATAGACCAAGGTGATTCAATAATTGGTTCTCGCACTGGTGGGTAATTATCCCATGAATTAAAAAAATAATCATTTGAAAACAACATGGTAAAAGATTTTTTTTAATTGAAAAAGTCAAATATCAACAATTAGTTTGTGGCACTACCTCCCCGGCAACGGCGCCATGTTTGACTCACGCCTGTCGTGGGGCGTGGCAAAACAATTATTTCCTAAGTTAAAATGTAGTAATGTGGTTGACCTAGGATGTCTCCCGAAGAGGAGTGCACACAAAATGGGTTGTCACTTTGAAACGGGGGTAAAAATGTTGTGAACGGAAATTTGAAATTCAAATGATTGAAAAACAATGAAATTTAAAAGGGTGATTAGGTCGGGATCGGTTTCCTAATTATAATTCTATCCTTGTTCAATTTAATTCAAACCTCTTCTTCTTAGTTGATTAAAGTGAGTTTCCACAATCGTTTCCTCTCACTTCCTTGGTGAAATTATTATTGTGAGAGAAAACCTTACCAAGATCTTGGTTTGGTCAACTCTCCTTCCATATGTAAAATAGTTGTATTGAATATCCTTAATTGAAATGGGCAATTCCCGATCGGGTTTTGTTTATCCCAAACAACCAAGAAAATTCACTACACCTTTTACACGTACTGACGATCGTCGAGTACTTCACCACTAATTCCTGGTTTATTCCATCGTATATAAACCAGAAATTAGTGGAGGGAGATATTGATTATTTTACCAAGGCAAAAATAAATAACGAAATTAATATTCAAGAACGATCGCACTTGATTATTAAATCCGCTATAATAAATTGAAAACAACTTTGAAGAAGAAAGAAATTTATTCAATTACGTCCAAGAACTCAAGCATTACAATATAGAAAACCAACCCTTCCCCAATCACTCCAAAAGTTTACCCCACCATGGTAAGGGTAATCGAGTTGAATGGGGAAGAAGAAGGCATTACAAAACTATGAAAAAGAAAATAAATAAAAAAATAAAACCGAAAAGATCTTCTTCTTGGTGTCCCGGAAGAAATGGGGTGGAGAATGGATGCCTTGAGAGGGTGGAGCTCTCCTCCTTTTATAGCCAGAATTCTTCCCCCGAATGTCGACGCGTTGTAGCCCCATTAAATGACATCTTCACGCGTTGAGCCCTTCATAAATGTTGTTCATAATTCCCTTGTCCGTGTCCCCTCAAAATATCAGCAGATTTGGACATGTATTCCGAGAGTTATGACCGTTTTACTATGAGCATTTATTCTGTCCAGTCAGACTCTCCAAAACGAAATCCTCCGGATTAAGGTGCTTTAATGGCCCCATAAACGGCCCATTCACTCGGTGCTTCCTTCATAAAAGATGCTCCAAAACTCCTTGCGCGTCCACCCACCGAAGTTCACAAGCTTTGGGCCGACAGTGGTTGAGTTATGGATCCCACATCAAAACTAGGCAGAACTGCAAACAGTTTTCTTGATCCAACTTGTGAGCTTCTTTTGAGCTTCCATATGGCCGATTCAGATTTTGGTCCAAATATATTAAATGAAGCCCTGGATGTGTAGAATCTGAAAAAGAAAGAATTTCGCAATTTGGATCAGTGTAGATAATGTTATGGCCAATCTACCGAAATAATTTAAAACTGTTAAAAAATCCAAAATGGCCAATTTTTACAATTCAGCTCAAAATAACACCATTATCATAAAAATGAAACAATTCATCTTAGAAGAACAATTTTGTGGGTTTAAAACAATGATATTAAATATAAATTAATTGAATATATTTGCTCTATCAATTCCCCCACACTTAGCACTTGGACTCCTGGACAAGTAAAAATCAAATCAAATCAAAATCAAAACACATATCAATGAGATCAATCAAATCAATTTCAAGAAACAAAAAGATATCATGCCTCATCAAAAAGTGTTATTTCAAGTTCTCCATTTAAGATTTTAATATATTTCCACTTCATTTCTTATCCCATGCACACAAAACAACTACCTCACATGAATTTTCTCTCATCTCACAAATGTAAAGGCTGAACACGGTTTTTCTCATCCAAACTCACACAAGAGTCACCATAGGTTTGATAAATTCCTAATTCTCCACCCGATGTGAGTCAAGAACATGTGTTTCTCATGAGTACTTTTCAGGGTTGTTCTGTGGCTTCCGGTTGGTAGGATTTAGATGTTAAAAGTTCTGAGGCTGAAAAAGGAAGGCTTGGCTCTTATTGAAGCAAAATTGCAAGATTCTAGTTTTCACTCAAATATGGTCTCCTTCACTTCCCCATTGTTGAAAAAAGGCTCCATCATCATTCAATCAGCTCAACAGCAAACATTTCAATCTTTTCAAACATGATTTTTTTTAAAGCTCCAGATCGGCACAGCTTTCTTTTTACATTGGAAGCTCCAGAAAGGCACAGCTTCTCTTTTTACATTGGAAGCTCCAGAAAGGAACAGCTTCTCTTTTTACATAAAAGCTCCAGAAAAGGCACAGATTTCAACAGAATAATTTTTCAGCATCACACACATCTCTTCCACAATTTATTTTCCACCCAAAGTATAACCAAATGAGGTAGTACACCACAAGACATCTTCCCCCACACTTAAGTTCAACAAGATCATGCAATTTACTTCAAGAGCAGGTATGATAGGGAAAATTGGCTTGTAATGTGGCTAACCTAACAAGCAATTCATGGATACTAGGGGCTACAATGAAGGATAAATGTAAAGGTGGGCCATAATGAAAAGGATTATTTTGAAAAGGGGGCTTTAAACAAAATAAATGCCTCAATCATTTAAAACACATGTACCCCAACCCTCAAGTTTTGAAAGGAATAAATCAAATTCTAGTTAAAGCAAGCATGGTCTGGTTCTCTCAAGAAATGAGGTGAATGAAAAGAATATGACAAAAATGGTTCAGAAGCCTCACAGGAAAGTTATTTCAATGATATAGACAGTGAAATATGGCATGGGTTTCAAAAATCAGTGTACTTTTCATGAAATTCTAAAATATTTGAACTTGAAAAGAAGTCATTTCAGCATTCATTTAAGCTCGGTTTCATGAAATAGATTGTTTCACTCATTGACATGGGTTTCAAAAATGGTATTGATAATCATTTCAGCTCAAAAATTACACCAAAAATTGAAAAATAAACACACAAAAATTTGAAAACACATTTTTTTTTTATTTTTTTTTAGTTTTTGAAAACAAATATTTTTATTTTTGAAAACAAACATCAAATAAAAATCCTATACTACAAAGGTTCCCTCCCCCACACTTAAATGATGCAGTGTCCTCGATGCATTCAAGTGGATTTAACATTTAAGCCAATTTTCAAATTAATCACAACATCAAGAAAGTGTGAAAGAGAGGTACAACCTGATTTATTCGTAGTGCAACATTGAGTTAAGCTTCCAAGTGTTGCACTCTGAAAACCTACAAATAAAAGAACAAAAGAAAACATAAAATATTTATTGAAAGAAATAAAAATAGAAATAGGATGAGAATAGAAGGATAAAACTTGGTTTAATCCCCCAAGTGGGCCCTGGGTTTTGACTGCCTCCAGTGGGGCAGTTCTAATCGATTATCCCCAATCTGATGGTGGATGAGGTTTCTTTGATTTGAACCACCACATGTGGCTCTTCCCAGCTTTCATTTCATTGTTCTTGTTGAGGAGGACTCCATAGATAGAGTACACCAGATCTACCCCCTTCTCAATGTGGTACACCGTGCATGGTGGGGGTAGGATGAAGTACAGAGCCTCCTCCTTCTTGGGTTCCGCATGAACAACATCTTCTTTATTTTCCAGTGGTTGCTGAAGGTATGATACATCTGGGAAAAAATCAAAGTTAATGTCAGAGTTTAATTCTATTTGAAAAAAATTAAAGCATGAAGAATCAATATCAAATTCTTCCCTTTCAAAGTAAGTATCTTGTGTCTCATTTTCCACCAAAAAATTCACTTTGATCTTCTCTTGTGCTCCCTCCATTAAATGTTCAACAGGTTTGGGGAGCACCAGATGTTCCTCTTCAGATGCATATTCTCCTCCCTGATCTTGTTTGGCTTCAATTGGTTCTTCAATGGGAGGTGCTTCTTGAAGTTGAATTTCCGTAGATAGAGGTAGGTAGTCAGACTCCTCTATCTTCTCTTCAAATTCCACTGCTTGGTTGGTTTCTTCCTTCAATGTTGCTGAATCATCTACATTATGAAGAATAGTTGGCTCAAGAAGTTCCTCACACTCATTCCAGAAGTTATCCAGATCCTTTTGATCTCCCATATGTATTTCAATTGCTAAATCTTCTTCGTCAATCTTATCCAACATTGATTGAGATGGGCTCAATGGATCTTCTTTTAATTTCATCAAGGCCTCCATGGGTTTTTCAACTTGAAGGATTTGTGGGGATACTTCTTCCATCGATTTTTCTGGTTCTGGTTCATGTTCGGGCTCCATTTGTTGATCCTGAGATGCATGTACTTGTTCCGCAATCCACTGTATTGAGGTCTCTAGGTTTTGAACTGTTTGACTAATTCTTTCAAATTGGGATTCAATATCCTTGTGAACATCTTCTTCTTGGTGTTGTACATTGATTATGTCTTGATATAATTCCGGAAAATACTCCTGAAGTTCAATTAATTCTCTTGCCAAACCCTCCAACACTGGGTATTCGAGGTTCTCTTTAAGGTTTTCAATGAGATCCTTGAATTATTCCTCTATGATGATTTTGATTCGAGCTCCTCGAATTTGTCTAGCCAAGAAAGAAACTTTATACTCTATAGACCAAGGTGATTCAATAATTGGTTCTCGCACTGGTGGGTAATTATCCCATGAATTAAAAAAATAATCATTTGAAAACAACATGGTAAAAGATTTTTTTTAATTGAAAAAGTCAAATATCAACAATTAGTTTGTGGCACTACCTCCCCGGCAACGGCGCCATGTTTGACTCACGCCTGTCGTGGGGCGTGGCAAAACAATTATTTCCTAAGTTAAAATGTAGTAATGTGGTTGACCTAGGATGTCTCCCGAAGAGGAGTGCACACAAAATGGGTTGTCACTTTGAAACGGGGGTAAAAATGTTGTGAACGGAAATTTGAAATTCAAATGATTGAAAAACAATGAAATTTAAAAGGGTGATTAGGTCGGGATCGGTTTCCTAATTATAATTCTATCCTTGTTCAATTTAATTCAAACCTCTTCTTCTTAGTTGATTAAAGTGAGTTTCCACAATCGTTTCCTCTCACTTCCTTGGTGAAATTATTATTGTGAGAGAAAACCTTACCAAGATCTTGGTTTGGTCAACTCTCCTTCCATATGTAAAATAGTTGTATTGAATATCCTTAATTGAAATGGGCAATTCCCGATCGGGTTTTGTTTATCCCAAACAACCAAGAAAATTCACTACACCTTTTACACGTACTGACGATCGTCGAGTACTTCACCACTAATTCCTGGTTTATTCCATCGTATATAAACCAGAAATTAGTGGAGGGAGATATTGATTATTTTACCAAGGCAAAAATAAATAACGAAATTAATATTCAAGAACGATCGCACTTGATTATTAAATCCGCTATAATAAATTGAAAACAACTTTGAAGAAGAAAGAAATTTATTCAATTACGTCCAAGAACTCAAGCATTACAATATAGAAAACCAACCCTTCCCCAATCACTCCAAAAGTTTACCCCACCATGGTAAGGGTAATCGAGTTGAATGGGGAAGAAGAAGGCATTACAAAACTATGAAAAAGAAAATAAATAAAAAAATAAAACCGAAAAGATCTTCTTCTTGGTGTCCCGGAAGAAATGGGGTGGAGAATGGATGCCTTGAGAGGGTGGAGCTCTCCTCCTTTTATAGCCAGAATTCTTCCCCCGAATGTCGACGCGTTGTAGCCCCATTAAATGACATCTTCACGCGTTGAGCCCTTCATGAATGTTGTTCATAATTCCCTTTTCCGTGTCCCCTCAAAATTTCAGCAGATTTGGACATGTATTCCGAGAGTTATGACCGTTTTACTATGAGCATTTATTCTGTCCAGTCAGACTCTCCAAAACGAAATCCTCCGGATTAAGGTGCTTTAATGGCCCCATAAACGGCCCATTCACTCGGTGCTTCCTTCATAAAAGATGCTCCAAAACTCCTTGCGCGTCCACCCACCGAAGTTCACAAGCTTTGGGCCGACAGTGGTTGAGTTATGGATCCCACATCAAAACTAGGCAGAACTGCAAACAGTTTTCTTGATCCAACTTGTGAGCTTCTTTTGAGCTTCCATATGGCCGATTCAGATTTTGGTCCAAATATATTAAATGAAGCCCTGGATGTGTAGAATCTGAAAAAGAAAGAATTTCGCAATTTGGATCAGTGTAGATAATGTTATGGCCAATCTACCGAAATAATTTAAAACTGTTAAAAAATCCAAAATGGCCAATTTTTACAATTCAGCTCAAAATAACACCATTATCATAAAAATGAAACAATTCATCTTAGAAGAACAATTTTGTGGGTTTAAAACAATGATATTAAATATAAATTAATTGAATATATTTGCTCTATCAATTCCCCCACACTTAGCACTTGGACTCCTGGACAAGTAAAAATCAAATCAAATCAAAATCAAAACACATATCAATGAGATCAATCAAATCAATTTCAAGAAACAAAAAGATATCATGCCTCATCAAAAAGTGTTATTTCAAGTTCTCCATTTAAGATTTTAATATATTTCCACTTCATTTCTTATCCCATGCACACAAAACACCTACCTCACATGAATTTTCTCTCATCTCACAAATGTAAAGGCTGAACACGGTTTTTCTCATCCAAACTCACACAAGAGTCACCATAGGTTTGATAAATTCCTAATTCTCCACCCGATGTGAGTCAAGAACATGTGTTTCTCATGAGGACTTTTCAGGGTTGTTCTGTGGCTTCCGGTTGGTAGGATTTAGATGTTAAAAGTTCTGAGGCTGAAAAAGGAAGGCTTGGCTCTTATTGAAGCAAAATTGCAAGATTCTAGTTTTCACTCAAATATGGTCTCCTTCACTTCCCCATTGTTGAAAAAAGGCTCCATCATCATTCAATCAGCTCAACAGCAAACATTTCAATCTTTTCAAACATGATTTTTTTTAAAGCTCCAGATCGGCACAGCTTTCTTTTTACATTGGAAGCTCCAGAAAGGCACAGCTTCTCTTTTTACATTGGAAGCTCCAGAAAGGAACAGCTTCTCTTTTTACATAAAAGCTCCAGAAAAGGCACAGATTTCAACAGAATAATTTTTCAGCATCACACACATCTCTTCCACAATTTATTTTCCACCCAAAGTATAACCAAATGAGGTAGTACACCACAAGACATCTTCCCCCACACTTAAGTTCAACAAGATCATGCAATTTACTTCAAGAGCAGGTATGATAGGGAAAATTGGCTTGTAATGTGGCTAACCTAACAAGCAATTCATGGATACTAGGGGCTACAATGAAGGATAAATGTAAAGGTGGGCCATAATGAAAAGGATTATTTTGAAAAGGGGGCTTTAAACAAAATAAATGCCTCAATCATTTAAAACACATGTACCCCAACCCTCAAGTTTTGAAAGGAATAAATCAAATTCTGGTTAAAGCAAGCATGGTCTGGTTCTCTCAAGAAATGAGGTGAATGAAAAGAATATGACAAAAATGGTTCAGAAGCCTCACAGGAAAGTTATTTCAATGATATAGACAGTGAAATATGGCATGGGTTTCAAAAATCAGTGTACTTTTCATGAAATTCTAAAATATTTGAACTTGAAAAGAAGTCATTTCAGCATTCATTTAAGCTCGGTTTCATGAAATAGATTGTTTCACTCATTGACATGGGTTTCAAAAATGGTATTGATAATCATTTCAGCTCAAAAATTACACCAAAAATTGAAAAATAAACACACAAAAATTTGAAAACACATTTTTTTTTTATTTTTTTTTAGTTTTTGAAAACAAATATTTTTATTTTTGAAAACAAACATCAAATAAAAATCCTATACTACAAAGGTTCCCTCCCCCACACTTAAATGATGCAGTGTCCTCGATGAATTCAAGTGGATTTAACATTTAAGCCAATTTTCAAATTAATCACAACATCAAGAAAGTGTGAAAGAGAGGTACAACCTGATTTATTCGTAGTGCAACATTGAGTTAAGCTTCCAAGTGTTGCACTCTGAAAACCTACAAATAAAAGAACAAAAGAAAACATAAAATATTTATTGAAAGAAATAAAAATAGAAATAGGATGAGAATAGAAGGATAAAACTTGGTTTAATCCCCCAAGTGGGCCCTGGGTTTTGACTGCCTCCAGTGGGGCAGTTCTAATCGATTATCCCCAATCTGATGGTGGATGAGGTTTCTTTGATTTGAACCACCACATGTGGCTCTTCCCAGCTTTCATTTCATTGTTCTTGTTGAGGAGGACTCCATAGATAGAGTACACCAGATCTACCCCCTTCTCAATGTGGTACACCGTGCATGGTGGGGGTAGGATGAAGTACAGAGCCTCCTCCTTCTTGGGTTCCGCATGAACAACATCTTCTTTATTTTCCAGTGGTTGCTGAAGGTATGATACATCTGGGAAAAAATCAAAGTTAATGTCAGAGTTTAATTCTATTTGAAAAAAATTAAAGCATGAAGAATCAATATCAAATTCTTCCCTTTCAAAGTAAGTATCTTGTGTCTCATTTTCCACCAAAAAATTCACTTTGATCTTCTCTTGTGCTCCCTCCATTAAATGTTCAACAGGTTTGGGGAGCACCAGATGTTCCTCTTCAGATGCATATTCTCCTCCCTGATCTTGTTTGGCTTCAATTGGTTCTTCAATGGGAGGTGCTTCTTGAAGTTGAATTTCCGTAGATAGAGGTAGGTAGTCAGACTCCTCTATCTTCTCTTCAAATTCCACTGCTTGGTTGGTTTCTTCCTTCAATGTTGCTGAATCATCTACATTATGAAGAATAGTTGGCTCAAGAAGTTCCTCACACTCATTCCAGAAGTTATCCAGATCCTTTTGATCTCCCATATGTATTTCAATTGCTAAATCTTCTTCGTCAATCTTATCCAACATTGATTGAGATGGGCTCAATGGATCTTCTTTTAATTTCATCAAGGCCTCCATGGGTTTTTCAACTTGAAGGATTTGTGGGGATACTTCTTCCATTGATTTTTCTGGTTCTGGTTCATGTTCGGGCTCCATTTGTTGATCCTGAGATGCATGTACTTGTTCCGAAATCCACTGTATTGAGGTCTCTAGGTTTTGAACTGTTTGACTAATTCTTTCAAATTGGGATTCAATATCCTTGTGAACATCTTCTTCTTGGTGTTGTACATTGATTATGTCTTGATATAATTCCGGAAAATACTCCTGAAGTTCAATTAATTCTCTTGCCAAACCCTCCAACACTGGGTATTCGAGGTTCTCTTTAAGGTTTTCAATGAGATCCTTGAATTATTCCTCTATGATGATTTTGATTCGAGCTCCTCGAATTTGTCTAGCCAAGAAAGAAACTTTATACTCTATAGACCAAGGTGATTCAATAATTGGTTCTCGCACTGGTGGGTAATTATCCCATGAATTAAAAAAATAATCATTTGAAAACAACATGGTAAAAGATTTTTTTTAATTGAAAAAGTCAAATATCAACAATTAGTTTGTGGCACTACCTCCCCGGCAACGGCGCCAAGTTTGACTCACGCCTGTCGTGGGGCGTGGCAAAACAATTATTTCCTAAGTTAAAATGTAGTAATGTGGTTGACCTAGGATGTCTCCCGAAGAGGAGTGCACACAAAATGGGTTGTCACTTTGAAACGGGGGTAAAAATGTTGTGAACGGAAATTTGAAATTCAAATGATTGAAAAACAATGAAATTTAAAAGGGTGATTAGGTCGGGATCGGTTTCCTAATTATAATTCTATCCTTGTTCAATTTAATTCAAACCTCTTCTTCTTAGTTGATTAAAGTGAGTTTCCACAATCGTTTCCTCTCACTTCCTTGGTGAAATTATTATTGTGAGAGAAAACCTTACCAAGATCTTGGTTTGGTCAACTCTCCTTCCATATGTAAAATAGTTGTATTGAATATCCTTAATTGAAATGGGCAATTCCCGATCGGGTTTTGTTTATCCCAAACAACCAAGAAAATTCACTACACCTTTTACACGTACTGACGATCGTCGAGTACTTCACCACTAATTCCTGGTTTATTCCATCGTATATAAACCAGAAATTAGTGGAGGGAGATATTGATTATTTTACCAAGGCAAAAATAAATAACGGAATTAATATTCAAGAACGATCGCACTTGATTATTAAATCCGCTATAATAAATTGAAAACAACTTTGAAGAAGAAAGAAATTTATTCAATTACGTCCAAGAACTCAAGCATTACAATATAGAAAACCAACCCTTCCCCAATCACTCCAAAAGTTTACCCCACCATGGTAAGGGTAATCGAGTTGAATGGGGAAGAAGAAGGCATTACAAAACTATGAAAAAGAAAATAAATAAAAAAATAAAACCGAAAAGATCTTCTTCTTGGTGTCCCGGAAGAAATGGGGTGGAGAATGGATGCCTTGAGAGGGTGGAGCTCTCCTCCTTTTATAGCCAGAATTCTTCCCCCGAATGTCGACGCGTTGTAGCCCCATTAAATGACATCTTCACGCGTTGAGCCCTTCATGAATGTTGTTCATAATTCCCTTGTCCGTGTCCCCTCAAAATTTCAGCGGATTTGGACATGTATTCCGAGAGTTATGACCGTTTTACTATGAGAATTTATTCTGTCCAGTCAGACTCTCCAAAACGAAATCCTCCGGATTAAGGTGCTTTAATGGCCCAATAAACGGCCCATTCACTCGGTGCTTCCTTCATAAAAGATGCTCCAAAACTCCTTGCGCGTCCACCCACCGACGTTCACAAGCTTTGGGCCCACAGTGGTTGAGTTATGGATCCCACATCAAAACTAGGCAGAACTGAAAACAGTTTTCTTGAGCCAACTTGTGAGCTTCTTTTGAGCTTCCATATGGCCGATTCAGATTTTGGTCCAAATATATTAAATGAAGCCCTGGATGTGTAGAATCTGAAAAAGAAAGAATATCTCAATTTGGATCAGTGTAGATAATGTTATGGCCAATCTACCGAAATAATTTAAAACTGTTAAAAAATCCAAAATGGCCAATTTTTACAATTCAGCTCAAAATAACACCATTATCATAAAAATGAAACAATTCATCTTAGAAGAACAATTTTGTGGGTTTAAAACAATGATATTCAATATAAATTAATTGAATATATTTGCTCTATCACTATGTTTTCTTGTGTAGAGAACTTTTCATTTTGGTTTTACCTTAGGGTGTTTTTGGGTGGAAATTTTATAAAAATTGAAGAAAGAGTGAGGTGAATGGTTGGAGAAACTTTTTCCCTAACCAGGCACTCTGCCCCATTTTTTTTAAACCTTTGATAGAGAGGGTTTGCATGGAGGGGGCACAGTTTTTCAAATCGTGTGCCATAACGGGAGAAACTATACACCACCTAGAAGAGGTGCATGGTTAAGGCACATGATTGGGGGAAACCATGTGCCTCTTCCCAATAAACCATGTGAGGAATTTAAATTAACATGAAATTTTCTATTATAATTTCCTAAACCCCAATTTTAACCCCTAGTCGGCCCTTACTTTACCCTAACCTATGTTTCATGATTTTAGAGGCTCCTAGAAAGATTCCAAGCCTTCCTGACCTCTGTTCTTAGAGAATCGAATGGTAGATTGAATATTTTCACCTCAATAGGTTTCAGATCTAGACTACATTCTTCATCATGTTATTGATTAATCCTCTTAAAATTTGGTATTCTTCCACTGGATAGTGTTGTAAATGAATTGATGTAGGTGGTCTATAATTAAAATCCTATTGTACTGATTTCAATTTTGTGTATGTAATTTTAGAATTTCTATTAGATGATTAGAAACTAATTTCCTGAATTAATGAATTAATTTAATTTAATTAATTAATTTGGGAGATTATGAAGTTGATATATTGAGATTGTGAATTTGAACAATTTATTTTTGAATTAATTATGGGATATTTAGATTATAAATTTTATTAAGTAATTTTTGAATGAATTAATTGATATTGAGATTGTGAATTTGAATAATTAATTTTTTAATTAATTACTAGAGGTTTAGATTGTGATATATGAATAATTAATTTTTGAATTAATTATTGGATGTTGAGATTTTGAATTGATTAATTAATTGTTAAATTAATTAATGAGATTAATGAGATTAATTAATTGTTGAATTAATTAAGGGAATTTATGTGATTAATTAATTACTAATTTAATTAATGTAATGATGGGTATATGAAATTATAAAATTTTATTAATGAATTGGTAAATTAATTAATATGATAATCATGTGTGGGACATGGTCTGTTACATTAAAGTCCTATATTTCCGTAAGAAATGATGAATGGTAACAATGAAATTCATATGTGATAATCATGTTTCAGACATGGTCTTCTGCATCCAAATAACATTGTGTGAATTTAAATTATGAATGGTAACAATGAAATTCACTTGTGATAATCATGTGTGGGACATGGTTTTCTGTATCAAAATCCAATAGCATGAATTGAAATGATGAATTAAAAAACTATAATTCACATGTTATTTGAGATGAATATTGTTAAAAATGTAATTCCAGGATATGATATCCCTTGGGGATAGTTCAGACTCTAGCATGGGCTGAAGCAGGTATTGAGAGATTTATATCCTTGATAACCTGTGTGTTATGTTTTTAAATAGACTAATTGAATAAGTGTGAAATTATTACTTTATTGGTTTTATGTATTCTTTATATGAAAATATTCAATTGTTATTGACTAGATATTATATTATATACTCTTAGTGGGGGCCCACTGAGTTGTACTCACACCCTACTCAGGCTACCTGATCGGTACCTGAATAGATTTCATGTTTGTAGGACATGATAGGGGAAAATATTGCATTAGATGGTTGATTTGGGATGGAAATGGGATGAGGGAAACACACATGGTTCGGGACCCACTTGGGAGTTTTCAGTGTTATTAATTTTGGGTTTTCATTTTGACACTTGGCATGTATTATAAAATGGCATATATACTATTTGTTTTGATACCTTATTTCCAGTTTTGGTCACCTTGTGATACTGGAATTGTTCTGGTTATGATTTTATGTCATTTTTTATTTATTATTTATTTACCATGTGGTATTACTCTTCTAAAGAGTGTATAGTCTCTCCATTATCGACATTAGACCCTCTTTGCTAGTCAGCAGCCTATGGAACATGGGGAGGCGCGCCTGAGGTCATGTAACCAATCGGCTCTGAGAACCAGTGTGTGGAATCAAGATCTGGATGTTATATTTTCAACCATTTTTATCTTCATTTCCATTAAATAGAGAATGAAAACATTTTTATGCATACATGTGGACTACCACCTCCACGAAGCGGTGTGTTTCATTTTCCATCACCGAATCCCGTGTTTATTTATAATTATGGATTTAATATATATATATATATATATATATATATATATTCTATTAATGAAATAATTTTAATTTTTTAAATATAATATATCATCTATTTTCTTAACTTTCCATCCATTAGAAATGATAACGTCAGTTGTGCGTACTTGTGGATTACTACCTCCACAAAGCGATATGATTCATTTTTTATCATAAAATCACATGGATGGTATATATAAAGTATTTAAATAGATAATATGATATATATTATACAATAATAATTATATAATTATAAAATATTACTCACCTAATTTCTCTTATGTTCATTGAAAAATGGAAACGTTACTCATGTGTACGTACACCAAACCATCAAAATGATTGTAACAAAACTTATTTTTCATAAACATATTTCACAATAAGTTTTAAAAGTATAATTAATGTATAAAAATGATAATTATTTCCTGATTATTATTATGTATACGATGGAACAATAACTAATTTTTCCACAATCAACATACCAGAGTCATTTTGAAATTATGTACCAAACATCCTCAAAATACTCGACATGGACTTAACTAATTATGTCATTAAAAATGTCAATAAAATAAATGAAATAAAAGGTTTATGTATTATTATTAAACCTATAAAAGTTTCTTATTAAATTAAATAAACTTTATAAGTTTATTATATAGGAGATAAAGGATATACATGGAATGTTTGGACTAGAGGTATGATATTGTGTCTCAATTTATCTTTATTGAGGCATGTTTTAATGTTATGAACCACATTTATTTTATATTGTGCATATAATTACCCGTTTACATGATATATAATTAATCCTTCATACATCCTGGTATTTTTATTTATAATTAAAATTATTTCAACCAAGGTGATTTTACTTGAAGTTCACAAAGTTTTAGGGGTTTCTTAACTCAATTTCCCTTCATTAGGTTATACTTCTAATTTTTTGACTATTTTATGTGAATATTATGTGTGAAATTACTTCTTATTTTATTTTGTTTTATTTAAAATTTTTATAATATTATTACATATAATCAATTCATTGATTAATTCTAACTTCAATGACACAATCTTTGTAAGGATTATTCATCCCAATATTTTTTCATTGAGGCATGTTTTTTAATACGAACCTAATTCCTTCTAAAAGGTGTATATGATGACTATTGTGATATTATATCATGATTGGATATTTTGTGATGGAATTTAAAGTTTTATTAAATTTCTATCTTTAATGAGGTATTTATTCAGATGTTAACGAATTCCCAAGAGTTTTCATGGTCATTATTTCAATTCAATGAAACATAATTCACATTATGAACCATGATTTATTATATAAAGAATACTTATTTTCCCTTGAATTTGTTTTAAAAAAATTATTTCATGGATATTATGGTTTTAAAATAATCATTTTATGTTCATTTATTTAATATATTTTTGATTGATGTATTACCAAAGATGCAAGAGTCTCTAATATCAAACATCCTTCTTTGATATATGTTTTGATTGATGCACCAATATTCATTTTTCCGGTGTATACATTAAATATTTATATATAATATTACCAATAATTTTGTAGTTATGTTATTATATTTTACTTATTTTTTTATTTCTTTCAAATGGTTTTTGGTTTTAAAAACTCTATAAGAGGTTTTTCTTTAAAAACATTGTTGTAAATTTTTGAAATTTTTTTACCCAAAATCTTATTCAATGTACTTTATCTTATTTAAAAAATTCTATTTTCTAAAAATAAATGATTTCATAAATATAGTTTCCATGATATTTAACCTTCTTTTAAAATGTTTTATAAGGTAATTATTAACCGTTTCCATGTGGGTCACTTTAGAATCACTTTACAAAAGTTTAAAAATAATTTTTAATTTTAATGTTTTTAACAGCAACAGATTTTACCAAAATCATAAAGAAATTTTCTTTGAATATTCCATTATATTTTTCCACAGTTATTTTCAATGAAATTAATTTTTCCCATATTCTAGAATTTATTTTAAATAATATTAAAATAAAAAAGTATTTTCCCATATTTTCAATGAAATGTTTTAAGTGTTATTTTAAAAGTATATTCATCAATGTCAATATACTTTAATGATTACTATGCTTCACTGAGATCATAATCTTATGATTCTATCCATATTATTTCTATGGATGGATTATGATATTTATTTTAAATATATTTCATGAATACCATTTCTTTTTCATGGGATAACAAATATATAATGGAATTACGGTTGTTTTAAATGGTGTTATATTGAAAGTGAAAGATTATAAATGTTTAATTCATGTATGATACTTGGAAAATATTTATGGTGAAGTGTGAGAACAATATATATATTAGAATTATGGGTGATCCCGATGCAACTTATACAATGGGTTAGCCTAATAAAAGTTATACAGTGGGTGATATTGATATAGATTATATGATGGGTGAGCCTAATATAGCTTATAAATGGATGTGACTGATATATATTATATGATGGCTGAGCCCAATATAGCTCCTAAATTAATTATGCAATGTAACTTATATTTAAAGGGGAAAAATAGGGATATAACCATGTAGCTTTATCCTATAAATTTAATTGGGATACATTTATTTTTGAAATTAGTTATGAATATAATGTTCCTAGATACCAACACATTATCTATATTATTTATATGGGGTTTTAATGGTTTGTTTGATCAATATTGAAATCACATGGATTATGATTATTTATTCTTATGAATCATTCTTTATTAAACCTTTATTCCATGTCTAAAGATTTATGATCCATGTTTAATGGGTATTAATTCTCTTATGCTATGAACATGTACTTTGATTGTTTCATCATACCCATTATCAAATTAAATTATTAATGCCTATATTTTCACATACTAATCATTTGTGCTCACCCTTCTTATGTTTACATTTTACCAAGATCATGAATAATGATATTAAATGAATTATTTCTAGAACGGTTTCATGTGTGAAGGATTTAATGGGAGATATTGAAGATGAAATGTGGACTTGGAAAAATGGGTATCATCCTGAAAATTCTCATTTGACATGGGTATTATTATGTAAGAGTATTTTATTATTCTATAAAACTCTAAATATAATAGGAAATTGGGTATGTCTGTGATATAATATTTTATAAATATGTTGTATGTTTTGGGTGATTAAAATTAGGACATTTTTTTATTATTAAAGAAAAAATGTAAAGATTTTGATTCTAGCACTAGATTCGATAGTGTGGGTTTAAGGATATTATAGTTGATATTCGTGTAAGAGCTTAAGAAAATTTGGATATTAGTATGTTTTTATGAAAATTTATCTTAATATTTATGGATACCATCATGGGTTTATATTTTTTTGTTTTATTATAAGTTAAAAGTCTTCGAAACCCATTTTGAGGTTTTAAGTGATGGTTTTTAAGGTTAATAATGATATTTTGGGAGACATTTTATTATGTTCAGGTATTTGTCACTCTTAGGATTAACAAGAAGTATTATTTCATAAGAATGCAACTATATTTTTAGGGATGCAATATGAAAGTTATTAGATAACCATTGAGGTTTAAAATATCTTTAATGTTGAGGATATTGTGGTTATTTTCATTAGAAGGTTGTTTATTTACAAAATGATCTACATTGAACCTTTTGTTTTATTGTTGAATTGTATAAACTAATGTATTATTTCTTTATATAATGGTTTATAAATTTTGGATATTATCATACCTTATTATTACCATCTCATCTTTGGTTATTATCTAAATACAGGAAGAATATAATATTATTATTTTTTGGATTATGTGATCTATTAGAATTTGATATTAGTGCTTTAGACATGAAAAAATCATCTTGAATACTCTTTATTTGTAGTAAAAGATGATATTGTATTGGAAATTTACTAAATGATGAAATTATATTTTTCAAGTTAGTATATATAGTTATATTCTTAGTCTATATTGTAAATTAATCCCTATATCTAGCAAAAGGATTGAGAAATAAAAATTACATCATATTATCTTCATTTCTAATGAATTTGTAGTATTTTTCACATGTCATTGGTTTACGGTTTTGTGGTCATTAACTTTCTCATGTTTATTCAGTTTATTGTGATAAATGATCTCTCTCACCTTCCATAATTATTTGGAAATTAATTTTTTCCCTCCATATCTATATTTTCACTTCCCACTAAAGTTATCATATTTGAGAACCTAATTATGTGTCATTCCTAATGATCATCTTTTCCCCCTTTTCCTCTTTTCAAAAGGAAGTTTTATTAACCCTTTTTATGATGCGGGATTTGAAAAAAGGTATTTTTAAATATCAATCCTTTGATTTCCAAGACAATGTTCAAATTAAAAGGATTAAATTTTTAAAAGCGGTAGAGAATTTAATATCCCTATATTTTAAAAGAACACTATGTTTGATAAAATATACCACACACAAAACTGAGCATCAACCAACCATGAAATATTAACATTTAAATGTTATTATTATAAACTAGACATTAAATTTGAAGTTATGAATAGTATTAACCAAGTTATGAAATATATATAAATTTCTAACTCAATAAAACTATATTTACTAATTATTAGTAAATAAGCACTCAAATTTTAGTAAATTTGATTTATACTTTAATTTTTTTTATAGGATTGATTTTTTTCTGAGCGAATATTATAATTATTTTTTGGGAAATTATCAAAATTTTATTTTATTAAAAGGTTTTAATTTTTGAAATTATCCTATCAAAATTATATTAAGATGATATATTTGTAATTTTTAGTAAAATATTGATTTTTTAGTGATTAATTTAAAGCACCAATTTTTCTAAAACTATCATTTATTTTAATTAAAAGTACCATTATGATCTGAATTTGATTTTAAAATTGAAATAAGTACAACTTAATTTTAAATATTCTTATTAATTACACATTAATCATTATTATACCTTATTTTGGTATAAGTTTATCTTTTGACTCAAAAACGCATTTTCCCTATAAACTATTTTCATTGCCTATTTCATTGCCTTTTTAATTTTAATATTAAATTAATTTATTACACTTATATAAATTGAATATTGAAAACATTATCCCATATTTTGAATCATGAGGTTAAAATTTGGTAAATAATCCCCTTTTTTACCTTAGGAATAGTATCTATAGTAATTTTTTTATCATAGTAATGGTAAATTAAGTCATTAATGTAAAAAATAACACGATAATGTATCCAAATCAATATAATAGTTATCTATATTTCATTTAATAAGTATATTTCATTCATAATCATAAAAAATTAATAAATTAGGATATTTATTTCCACTTTACATTGATTATAACATTCATATTATTTTTTTTATAAATATATAGTAAAAAATGTCACGCTCTTGCTTTTAATATCAATAATATTATGTGTTAGGGACAAAAACTCATGTAGGGTTATACATGGTTATTTTATATGTAAATTATTATTTTTATCATGGTAATTTTCTTTTAATCTTTAAGTATGAAACAATTACCCTAAATTCTTACAAAATGATGACATAGTGCTTGTGCAAGCTGTAAAAAAATCAAGTAAAGGATTTTAAAACTATAAGAGTAGATTTTTGGGTGATTTATAGTTTAAAAATAATTATATAAATAAGTATAACATATTAGTGAAGTTAAAAAGGTTTATATTTGAAATAAAATAATATATTCTTTTGATCAAAATCAAAATAAATGAGTAGTTTCAAAATTTAAATTCATCATATTTTATGTCAAATAATATTTCATTAAAATATTTAAAAATAATAAATATCTTGTAAGATGAAAATTATGATTATAAATGGTCTAAAATAACATACTTCTACATTTATGAACCAATTTTTACCTTATAATTAAAATCATAACCCTTTAATATTGAAAAAGTCATTACCGCAGTTAAGGTTAAAATTGGTTAATCAAGGAGTTAAACCAAAATATATGGTTTAGTATTATATATAATCCCATAAAAATGTTATTTTATGATTATATTAATACCATATACACCTTAACATAAAATCCATGTAAGTTTGAACCATTTTACATTAGTTAGGCACATATTTTGTTATAATATTTCATGAATTTTAAAAAAATTCATTTCCCTCTCATATAAAAGGGAACCATCTCTCCTCTCTTCCTCACACATATTGAGAAATATAGTTGTAAAAATACACAAAAATTTCTCTCCAAAAACTCCTCCCCAAGAACTATATTGTAACATCATGTTACTATTTTTAGGTACTCCTCTACCCTTCTTTTTATTTATCCTTTGGTTGGGGTTCGGGTTGGGTTGTTTTGGGAAGAATTTTGAAAAATTAGGAAATTTATGGGCTGTGCATGGTTGGCGCATGGTTTTCCCAAACCATGCACCCACCCAAGGTAAACTGTGGAAACCCAAACAATCGAGGTTTTCATGTCTATTGAACATTTTCAAAAATAGTCCACCCACCTTATAGAAATTTTGCACCTCATAAGAGGGATGCACGATTAGGGTTTACAGTTTGACAAATCATGTGACCCTTCCCAGCTAACTGTGTGGAATTTTTTTTAATTCCAAAAAATATTTTAAAAATTATAGAACCCCCCTTTTTACATCCTCTCATCCCTAAATCCTCATAACTCAAATTCAAAGTTCTTTGGAGCTCTCAAAAACCCATTTTGGCTCTTGAAAACCTATTTCAAGGCAGATCAAAGCTTAGTGAACTTTGTTCGATTCCACTTTGATAAGAGTTCTTATCAAATTATTTTTCTCCCATTTAATCTATATCTATTTTCCTTAGGTTTTATTAGATAATATTTTTTATGGATATAGTCACCTTCTTTTTGGATCTTGAATCTTGGTTAATATCCTTGATCTCCATTTCCAATATCCTTCGTTACCGATTCCCATTGAGAGCATTGTGATATATGACCTACATGTTAATGGTAGGAAATTCTGTCTAAGGCTAGAAAATTGTATAACCCTTGAATTAATTTATTATTGAAATTAATTTCTATTGATTTTTAAAAACCTGTTTGATGAGAATTTGGATTTGATTCGACTTGGTGTGGAAATTTAGGGGAAAACCCCCAATTCTAATGGAATTGGATATTGGGCCGTGATTTGAAATTGATGTATTTTTTTTAAAAATTAATTTTTTAAATTAATTTTTTAGAAAAATGGACTAAATTGACTTTATTGAAACATAGGATTGGTTATCTCATTAAAAATGCATGAATTGATTAAAAACACATGTTTTGGTTTTTAAAGTGAAATTGGAATATTTAAACAAATATGTGAAAATTTTATTTTATATTGTTTTAAAATTATTTCCCACTTGTTGATTGATTTATTGAGTACATGTGAGCCTGCATTCTTAGTGGTTTATTTGGGACAAACATGTTAGGATGGGAATTACCAAGAAATGGGTTGATGCTTTAACACTTTAAAGAACCTAGTTTGGCCGATCATATCCCGCATGGGATGTTGATGAGTCCTATTTGGCCAATTTTTGAGGGATGTGTGTGAACATTTTAATGATTGCAAATATGTGATGTGTGGGGATCCCA
Organism: Viscum album; assembly: GCA_963277665.1. Lineage (NCBI taxonomy): Eukaryota > Viridiplantae > Streptophyta > Magnoliopsida > Santalales > Viscaceae > Viscum > Viscum album. The sequence continues at coordinate 1,283,410,614 of OY728151.1, forward strand.
TAGCTTGAATCTATTGTACCACTTGGAAGATGACAATGTTGCATGTTGTGTTTTAATTGATATATATTCCATTGATCATGATAGTGATTTACTCACTCCAAGTGAATTATATAATTTTTTTTATATAAAATGTTTATTAAGACATTGTTTGAAATGTTTCCATCAATTGAAATGAAAATCATATTTTGTTTTAAATATATAATTCCACGGCCATGCCTATTTTATCTGAAATTGTGAGCATGGTTTGGTTTATTTATTTTGGAATATTATTATGGAACACTTGGAGAGAACATACTGGAATTTTATCTCACACCCTACCATTGCCTTTATACATTTAAATATTTCCTTCTACCAAGTCTGATCAAGGGGAATTTTCCACCTGAAGGTGGAGGTTGTTGATCTTTCTTTCTTGGTGTTCTGTGTCCATTGAGACTGGGGCTATTTATCTTGTCTTTATAGTACATTGATGATGTAATGTTTGGGTTTATTTATACCTATTTGAGTTATGGTATTGTTATCCCTTGGAAGTTTTCTATTGATCATACTAATTTGTGTCTATTTCTTCCACTGTTTATGTAGAAAAATCATTCCCACATTTTCTTGCATGATTCAGGTGCTAGTCACCAACCCATGGGGATTGGGAATTCACTTCAGGCTATGAAATAGTTCACTCGGGTGTCGAGGTACCAGGGTATCTAGGATGGTTCATTAAAAATTTGTATTCGAGGTGTTGGTAAAGCATCTTGCCTTGATGTCAATATGTAGTTTGAAACCTTGTTAGGACATAATAGGTAGTTGTGAGTGAGTGCCTTTCCAACTCTCATGGTAATGATCTTTAAGTTACCATGGGTTATTTTGGAAAGGAATATTGAGGATTATTTCAAGTCTTTTACAATCTTTATATTTGGATTGGTTGAAATACAAATCTTGTTTTCTTATATGACTGGATTAATTTCCCTCATTTCACTTGTTTGAGTGTTGATCTGAGTAATCTTCTGACATCTTATTTGTGATTTTTTAAAGTTTTGTAGAATCATACCTCATAGAAGATATGTGAATAAGATCCAAACTACTAGAAAATGGGGATATCCCCAAATATATATACCAAAGTTTTATATAAACAATGGGTATAGAGTTTATTACCAAATCTATACACACAGTTCAAAAAAATCATTGGTATAGGGTGATATATAGCAATTGTTTTTTCAAAAAAAACATGGTTATAACTACTTAAAATATCGTGATCACCCTTAGATCACCCTCTACTTATCATTAAACCCCTAATCTCCCCTCCCCTCCTTTGAGCCTTGTCCTCCCCCTCCCTTCCTCAGGTGATGCTTCCCCCATCGTCCAACTGTTCTTCCACTATTTCTTCTATTTTGTTGCGGTATTTGAGATTTATGATTTCCACCCCTCGCTTTATATATTCTCCACTCACCCAAGTGATTTCATGTTTTCATCTCTATCTTTCCCCGTAATTAAAGTTTTTTTTGATTCTGATATTCTTCGATATTAGATTAGTGAGTTCCAAATCCTTCTTTTCTTGTACTGGCTGTTATTTTCATTTTTATATATGCATGTGATTATAATGGAGCATATTGGAATCACTTATAAAAGTGTGTTTTTTAATTTATATTCTAAGAGATCAGATATAGTCTATTAAATTTTAAAAGTACTATTTTAATTATTATTTCTTCATTTTGAAAACTATCATAGGGATTATTTTGGATTTAATTAAATTTTATATTCTTTTGGTGAAATTGTTTAGATATTTAGATATTTCTAGTGTTGGGAATCATATTTAAGTTTACTAAAGGGGTTGATGATGGTTTTTATTATTCTAGAGTTATGATATTTAATTATTGAAATTTATTTTTTTATATCATGAACCATTGTTATACTATTTATCGGATTATTTTATACTATAAATAAATGATTGTATGATGATATATATGATAATACTATTATAAGTAAATCTAGATTATGGCTTTATCTATAATGGTTTGTTCCTCCAAAATTCTCTATTTTATTTATAATAATTTTCATGAATGTTTCTTAGAATTTATTATTATTCTTTAGACATGAATGAATGTTAAATGATTCATACAAATAATTAAAAAAATTTATTTAGAATGGTTAATAATTTTAAGACCTTTATTATATATAAATAATTAAATAATAGTTAGTTAAATGTCATAAAATTATTATATAAGTTAGAGTGGAAAGATGTTTGGATCCTATTCATGTTATGAAAAATGTTTTTCATTGAAAATGTATTACATAAGAATTTAGTTTAGGAAAAAATCAATGGTATGAACCTTTGTTTCACCTATTTTGATTAACGGTTGAGTATAACTTAGTTCACTGTTAAGAATGATTCCTTAGTTCATTTATAATTTATTGAGTGATTATACATTTATTTCCACTACACATCAAATGAATTAAAAACTATCTAACCAAAATTTACCACAATTTAGTGTTTTCATCAATGGTGAAGTAATGGATGGGTTTCATAAAGTGGGATGGAATAGATTAATTATTTTGTCATAATGGATATTCACCAAATTAAAAATTTATTAAATTGAAATAGAACATCTTATAAAATATAGTTTCCTTATGTTTCTAATAATATAAGAAATTTTAACAGTAAATAAAATCCTCACATTACTAAATGTCATCCTAAATTATATTTTCAAAAGATAATACCTATATGGATGAGACATACTTATTTTTATAATATTATTACTTAATTGTTATTTATTCCAATACATAATTTTTTTAGGATTTCTATGCGTATCCCCAGACTTTTTCATACGATTGCATTATTATTTGTTTTGATGGATAGTAGTATTATATAATCATCACTTTCATCATGTATTGTATTCAATTTGGATTCCTATGAGTGTATTTAATTTATTTTACACTAGACTTTTAATTTTTATTGGAATTTTGATATCTCTATAATTTTGGTTTACACTATTGACTGGAACATAAATTTTTTTCCCTATAATTGAATGGATATAAGTTTGATGTATTATACTAATCAGATTTCAATCAAGTATCAAAATAATTTGGATAATTCTTAGATTTTTCATTTAACAATGATTTATATGGAGTTCGTATAAAATGTTCAATTTATAATTTTGTTAGAAGAAAATGGTTATGCTTGGAAGAAGCTAACTACCATATAGGGAAAGCTGAAATTCAAACAACATATTATGTTTGGTATCATAATGGAGATATAAGACAATCTTATATATTTTAGGAACTAAAATAAAAAAGTTGTATGGATAATTTTATATTTGATTAGTTTCCATTTTTACATCATCACAAAATAGATAATATTCTAGTGAAAGAAGGAAATGATATAAATACACATGAGGAAAAGACTAAAGATGATTATGTTGAGATAGTGAAAAATTTTATGGATGATACCAGAGCTCCCATATATCATGAATGTAATAAAATGACAATGTTGTAATTTTTAATGTGGTTATGTTAATAGAAAACCATTTATGGAATTAATAAAACCACTATAGATTATATTCTTACCATTTTGAAGGACTTTCTTTCAGATTATATAGATATTCCCTCAAATAATTATAAGGCATGGAAGTTAATTATATGGTTTAGATTTTATACTAAACAATTTCATGCTATTAAAAAATATTTCAGTTTATTTTGTGAGTAAACAACAGTGGAAAATGAATTTGGAACACCATATTGTGTTCCATAGAAAGTCATGTGGCACTTTCCATCAATTTCAAGGGGTTAAATTATATTTATGTTTACAGAAATATTAACCAATATGTGATGGAATGATGCTGATAAAATTAATTGTGATGATATGTTGGTGCATCCTATAGATATATAAGCATGGTTGGAATTTGATTAACAACATCCCAATTTTTCAGTTGAGGTGTGTAATGTTTGGTTGGGTTTATTCTATGATGGTTATAATCTGTTTGGCTAGATTGTTACTGATCACAACACATGTCCAGTTTTTATTCATGTTTATCTTCATCTGTCTGTGTATATGAAAAAATCTTTGACTTTCTCGAGTATACTAATTTTTGTACTATCTAATCCTGGAAATGATATAGATGTCTACTTTCAACCTTTAATAATTGAATAAAATTTGGGATATGGGTGTGCACACATTCAATGCTTCTTTGAAAAATATATTTCATATGCATGATACCCTTCTATGGACTATAAATGATTTTCCATCTTATGAAAGGATGTCCGGTTAGAGCATGAAGGGAAAAAAATCATGTCCTATTTTTATAAAAAAAATACATGATTGAGAAGGCTTAAATATCATCATAATTTCTGGTTCATATGTCTTCCATGATTATTTCTAATAGATCATCATTATAGGAAGAATCACTGGAGGTTTGACAATATTGTTGAAATCAAATCGGAACCTTAATTCATGTCATGAACTGATGAGCATAATGAATTGAAATATTTCATTTTTTTCATTAGGGAAAGGTTAAATGAAATATAAAAAGAGAAATAATGTTGAAACTGAATCCACTTACAATTGGAAAAATAAAATTATATTTTTTGAGTTTCCATATTGGTCTACTGACTTGATACAACATTGTTTATACATAATGAAAATTGAAAAAATATATGTGAAATATTTCTTTCAATTATTTCAAATATCTAAGGAAAAAAATATGATTTTTGACTTATTGGATTGGGGTATCCAACCATAACTGCATCATATGTATATTGGTGAAAATTAATGTAATGTTACTTGTTTTTCTTATGTGATGACACCTTTAGAGAAAATTAAATTTTTTTAAGTATTAGAGAACATCAAGGTTACTTATGACTATTTTATCAACATATCTAAATGATTCAATAGAAGTGTGTTGAAACTAAAATACCTAAAAACTACTTTTTATGAATTCCTTATTAATAAATTGATTCTAATAGAAAAACGACATTTTCTATCAGATAATGTAAGGTTGAAAGTGATTCACTCATTACATTTTCTAAAGAACTTTTTGCTAAAAAGGTTACCCAAATATTTCTTGAAAATAATACAGTAAGAGGTGTCGTTATTTTTTTTGTGAGTTGGAAAAAATATCCTCCATCATTCTCACTTTCATATTGCATTTAACAAATAATATTACAACTAAAACACTTATTTAGGGACCCATTTATTTTTAGTGGATATAACCTAGTGGAATAAATATGATCACAATGAAATATTATATCTAAAACAATAAATATCCTAAAGGTTCCATTGTGAGAGGTTATCTAGCTCAATAATTTATGGGGTTTTCAATGTATTTGTATAATGTGAGAAGAAGACCTAACTGGCCAATGAGAAATGAGGATGTAATGTATGGGGAAATTAATCCCATATTTACATATCTTCCCCAAATAGTCTGAATTTTTAGGTTATAATCATTGGCTATATTGATCCTTTAAGAGTGGGATATGGCACATCACACAATCTTGCTTAAATGTGGGTTTTTCGATGACTATATCAAGTAAGTAATTTGAATATTTATATGTTATCTTAAAATATGTCATTTCAAATATACCTTAAAATTTTATTATCATTTTATATAGGTAATATTAACAAATTATATGTAGAGTTCATCAATCTTTGAAATTGAGAAGGAGAGAGGATTTTCATAGAAAATAGTTTAATAGTTTATTGAAATATAAGGTATGAAATTTAGTTTAATTAACTGAAAATATAGATATTAATTTAATTGTATTATTCATATATATTTCAAGTATTGAGTTTTTCTATTGAAAATGTCTCTCAAGAACTAAGAAATTTGGCTTTTGGTCAGAATTTATTGATTTGTGAATGAAAATATTTAATAATAAATGGGTATAAATTTTTTATAATAGATCGATTAGTGAAAATTATAACACAACATGATGGATTTATGCTATCTTCTACCATAGACTGTTATGACATTGCATTAGAAAGTATTGATCTATTTGAAAATGTGTCTTATTATGGACTTATTGAGAAAATGTTATTATTGGATTACTACTCTCATTGTCATGTAACTGTGATGAAATATAAATTGTTTGATTCAATGGCATGACATGGTAAATTTATTTATGGCTATGGATTCACAGTTTATATGACTCGATTTGTGGATACCGATAAACCATAGTATTTGGAATCAATTAAAAATAAGTGCTTTATTTTAAAGATCATATGAGACCTTATTATGGTGTCATTATTAATGTAATCCCAATACATATTTTTCATGATTGTGGGGATGAAATTGACAATATTGAAACCCCTATTTTCATTGACTGAAATATTTCATTTGATGACACCAATTGTCCCATTATGAGAGTTTATGTTGAACCTAAAGTAGTTGTGGGTAATATATAGAATCCAACATATATGTTCACAATTTATTTAGTTTACCTTTACATGGGTTTCTCAGGATGGTACTACTTTAATTACATTAGTTTAGTTTAAATTTGGAATAATATGTTTTTACTATTATTTATCATAATTTCATTAATAAGATTTATTTCAATTTAGAAAACTTGTTTTAAAATGGGTTTTTTAAAAGTATTACATGGTTTTAAATTATACTTTCTAAGACATGTAATGAAATTGTTTATGACTTCTATAACTTCTGAGCTATATAAATGAAAACTATTTCTAAAAAAAGCACATTTTATTATTATTTAGATTAAGAAAAATGTTGAATAATTTATATAGAAGAAATTATTTGATAATGATTGATAGATGCGAGAGCTTGGGTTGCCTCTTCTAGTTCCCTTAGTGAGTATAATAATTGTAATATTTGTAGTATTCATTAGATTTAATTTCATGTGGTTATTCTTTTTAAATATATATTAGGGACATAATATTGAACCATATTTAACTTCTACTCAATCTACTATTATGGGTCTGAGCAGGGGTGCTCTTAGAGTGAGACAAATCACCCGTTTTACCCATAATCACCCTGACCTTCTAGCATAAACCCTATATATAAAACCTTTCCATTCTCCAATTTATCCTCTAGGGATGTTCCCACCCATTCATACATCATCATCTCATTTAGCATCTTCTTCCCATACCGTGTCTATGTCGCCTCTAGGAATGTTCCCACCTTTACCATATCAATATCCTTTGATGTATCACCAACCACAATACCCATATCCTACCATGCATACATTTCCACCTTTTCTTACTATCCACCTAGGAACTAATGATTCTCGTCCTTCATCTTCCACTCTAGTGCCTACAGATCACCCAATACAAGCAATTAAACAAAAAAATTATTTAGAGTCTATTGATATAGGACAACCCACAGTTTCATTAGATACTAACGAGCATCTTTCATTCGATTTTTCTGTTATAGTGTGTCAAATTATATCAAATAATTTTTTCCTATTGTACTATGACTTAATTATTATTTTTGGTCTTATTAAATGGGATCTTCTATTAGGAAATATTGGAACACACATATATGTGAATCCTAGAATCTCCAAACATAAATAATGGTGGATTACAATGAATATAATTAGATGTTAAGAAAAAAATCAAAGAAATGTAAAAGTATCATGGGAACCTTTTCCAAGTAAAATGACGTCATTATAATGAAATCAATCACATGGAGGCATATCTGTAATGAAATCAAGAAAAATCCATGGGCTGAGATATGGGTAAGAAAATTTGTTATATTTATATCTATATGATTATTGTATTCATAAGAATTAACATGTTCTTTATAGTGTCTAATTAACTACCCTGATGGTGGATATGCTAGGGTTTCATGGTTTATGGATCTTGGGGAGTTTAGGAAATCATATAATCATGATCTATATGTTGTTTGTAAAAGTAGAGGGGGATCTAATTTATAGAGTGTAACAAAATTACCTGATTTTCCAACTAAAGAATATTAAAAAATGATTACATATTGGAAGAGTGGTGAGTTTAAGGTATTTCTAATCATTGATGGTTTACAAAGAAAATTTATTTCATATTAATTTCATTAAATGTTTTTAGGATGAATCGTAAAAAATATATATTCAATGACATATTTTCACACATTGAGGCAAACTATAATACCTGATCATGAGAGGTTCGAGGTACTTTAATATGAGTATAAATATTATATAAATTGAGACTATTACTTATTTAGATTTTCATAAAAAAATTAATTTTATTATAATTAATCCCTTTAATATAAGGCTATAAATACCCATTTCATATAGCCTAATGGCCTAACTGTCAAAATTTCATAATGGCATAACTACCTAAATAGAATAATAGGACAAATGGAAAAATGGTTAAATGGAAAAATGTCCAAATGAACAAATGTCCTAATAGTCAAATAGACTAATGTCCTAATGTTCAAATAGACTAATTGCTAAATATCCTAAACCATATTTAAAAGAAATACATTTTTTTGAAATTATTTTTTATTTTAAATAATTATTATTTTATTACTAATAAATAGATAACTAATAAAAAATTAAATTATATATTTTTTAAGTTATTTAATCTAATTCATACCCTCCATTCCAACATCTAGGAAATAATTTTCATATTGAATAATATTAATAGTTTTTTTGGTTCGATAAAACTCTGTCTTACGTATAACACAAGATTACCCCAGTGTTTCATGCATTAAGAGTTATAGATGAAATTATATTTATCCGAAGAGAGAAATATAGTATTTTCTTGGGGTATTACATTCTATCCACCTTAAATAAATATCATCCTCACAATTTAAAATTGATCTCTCTAATAAATGGTTTAATATTTGAAAATTATTTTTTTGAAAACACATAATGTAAAAGAGTTAATAAAATATACTTTTAATAAGATAGAAAGGAAAGTAAAAATTTCATATGGAATACCACATAACTAGGCTTATATGTAGGAAATAATTGGTGGAAATTGAAGATATAGGCTTGAAAGAAAAGTATAAATAATTATTGAGATTGACTGAGGTCATTGAACACCAAAAAGTGAATGATCAATGGAAAGTTAAGGGTGTCAAAACCATAAATATGTTATCATTTAAAATATAATCTGATTCATTTAATATTAAGGTAATAAGATAAATTTTTGATTCAAAGTCGTTTTTCTAAATTTTAGGAATTATTTTATTGTGTAAGAATATAAGGAAATATACTTACTTGACAAGTTTTTATTTTACAATAATAATTTCATCCATTCGTTGGGCTTTGGTCAATTCCCAATTCAACCCTTACAATAAGAAATGAATTTCCTAAAATTATTTTTTTGGCCTAAAGCACTAAAATTAAAATTTAATGGATCAGAAGGTCCATAATAGAGTAAAATGTTTTTCCACACATCTCTAACTATTTTACAGGATCAATATGGTTAGCACACTTTGTCCAATATAATGAATTAATATCTAAAAAAAGTAACACAGCTGGTTCATCATTAATATTTATTTTTAAATTCATTTAAATAAAAACAATGACATATTAACTAGGACATCATGTAGGTCACTGGTAGGAACTAAACCCTTATACTCATTTATTCATGGGTTTAAGCCCAATGGCATTTCTGGACATGAAAAGTTGTCACTCATCATATGGGTTGTCCTTTTTATACACTATATTAACATAATCCCAATAATGTTACTCTAAAAAATATGATGTAAATAATTGAAATAAAATTAATCAATAAATATTAATTTTACTATTATTTTCAATAAAACCTAAATACATAAATACTTCCTCCGTTTAATTTCCACATAGGTCCTTCGTTGGTCTAGTGTTTATCCTTTATAAGGGGGTATTATTTTAGATAATGACTAGGTTCTCCACATTTAAGATATCAGACTACAAATGGATCCATAGGATGAGATTCAATTCCTTACATCATACTATTAATTTTTCCTCAAATATTATTTATATTATTCCTTTACTTTCCACATATAAAGAATTTTCCCATTCCATGGAGACACTTTCCTTGGTGGTTCCTTCCACATTTCTTACCTGATGGAAATAAAGCCTTATTTCCTCCATGGTCTCCATCACATGAACTCTTAGTGAACTCGATTCTTATATTGTTTGGGGACTCTGGGAGTTGGTTAAGGTATATGATGTTAATCTTATATAGAAAAATAGATTAGGAATCATCCCAATATCTTTCACTCCAGTCATCTCCCCATTAGGTTTTTCATAGTCACCCCATTGTCTACCATGTTCACTTTTAACAGAATTCCTTTAGGTTTGGACCCTTGAGTAATGAAAAATATCATTTTCTGGGGAATAATAATCATATAAGGAAAACCATAGAATCATTTATATGGTTTTTAAATCATGGAAAATTATTTTCAGTCTAAGACACCTTATATTTAATAAAAGTCATTCATTGTCATCATTTATTCAAATTATTCATAATGGTTAGTAAAGAAAACATGATTTACCCAAAGAATATCCCCTAGGGGTCTCAAACTAGAAGTGCAGTAATGTCAGTTGTCATTGACCAGATGATGATCCAGTTAATCCTAATGTGCCCTTTTTAGTGTTATTACCCTTAGGTACCTCCGTTGCAAAACCTTGTTCACCTGTATTACACAAACATAGATGTATTTCCAGAAAATACAAAATAATATATACCTTAGAAAAATTTAAGTTTATTCTTCTATACTTATCGTTAAATAATATAGTAGGGTTTTAATCCCTAATCTGTTTTTCCTAAATATAGTTCCCAAAGTTTTTACTAAATCTCTCACTGATACCAGTTATAGAGACCTCAAACCTAGTTTCCTAGAGCCAATGTTTGATTTATAACATTAGAATAAGATACAAGTAATTTATTCACGGAGGACCAAATATTTTAGTAATCTGTGTAAACTAGATACATACTTGAATCTTTCATTATATTTGGAAACAAAAATTACAACATAATTTTCTATCTATGAGAATAAAATTTTTCCCTTTAGCATATCCTTTTTTATCAATGATAATTGACATCATGGATTCATAAGAAAGGGAAAAAATAATGTAGATATCAAATGATCTATAAGGGTTCATTTTTAAAACCCATAGAGTTTAAAATAAGAAAATTGTATTCGATAACATACACGAAACACAATAGTGAGTTTAGAAAAAAGTATAAAACCCTGAGGCATTATGATATTTTTTTTAAATAAATGGAATCTCTTGAATATATTTCATTATTCAAAACATTCAGTTTATATTGTGTTAAACACAAAATTATATTTTTCTTACATTGCATATAATATTTAGTTTAGCTTGTGTTACATGCAACACTGAGTTTATGTGATATGTTAAATAATATTAAAATATTATTTTTTAATATAATAGTTATAACATAGCCGTTAAATTGGTGGGTATGAATAATAATAAATAAAATATAAAAATTATGGTTGTATATTTATTATAAATAATAACATGAATCATTTTAATATAGAATAAAAATTTCAATAAAATGGATTTTTTCAATAAAACAGTTTAATCACCCTTTGTGAAAATAATTTAAATTATTTTTTTAGAAATTTAAGAAAATTTATTTGAAAAAATAAAAATTATTTTTTAAATAATTATATAAATATTATATTAGGGGTACTTTATAGAATTTTTTATGAAATATTTACTTTTTTGATGAATGGTGAAAAATACTAAATTTTAACAGAAAACTGCCTTTTCATTTAAATAATTTATAATGATAAAATATATTTTTGAAATGGTTTTAAAGTAATATTTGTTCAATTTTGTATAAAATATTTCAATTTAGGAAATTTAATTAATTTTCATAATTAACTTTGATATAAAAACTTTTTCAACCTTATACATTTTCTCTTTAAAAACCCACTTTTTCATGAGGGGTTAATTTTAAATTAAAAGATTCCATTTTGGTTTATTAAATTTGAAAAATTGGATTCAAAATTTTTAATAATTAAAATTTATAATTAATAATAAGGTAACTTAATTTATGACCAAAATTAATTGTGAAAACATTAAAAATTAATTACCACAGTTAAGGTGAAAATGGATTTACTTTGTGGTTAAATTAAAAGGATAAGGATTAAAAATGAACTAAAAACATGTAAAAACTTATTTTATTCCAATATGTACAAATTATATTTCCAAAGTTATAGTATATTTCATTTTGGATGAATTTTTTATGTGAATGAATTTAGAATTTTGGATTCTTTTGGGAAATTTCCATGTAATTTCTAAGAGGGTTCCATTTCCCTACTTATGAATGGTCACTCCCTCCAATGAATTATTCACAACCCCAAATATCTTTGTCTAAATAAATCCATAAAAATTTCCCCCACCCAAAATACTTAGTTATATTTTATATCTTTCGGTCCACCCAAAATACCACACTTACAGTCCTTAAGAGGAGATCTGAGGGTGGTTTCTCTTAGAGAAAGTAATTGTCTGAACAATGTTCTTTAATTTTATATATTGTTTTTCCACATTAAATTATCTCATAACACTTAAAATATAAAAAAACCATTAAATAACATATAATTATATTTTATTATGTTGTTTTGATAGTAATTATCTACCTTCACTTCCATCAAATGGGTTACGAAATGATCATTCATATGTACGGTGGACTATCGCCTCCCAAACTAATGTCATTCATATTTCCATTAACACCTATCAAAGTGGGATATAATAATGGATTTAACACATTTATATGATATTTATAATATTATTATAATTATTTAATTTTAATATCACATATACATTTTTATATTCCATTTCTTTTAGAATACGATAACATGGCTTGTGTGCACAAAAGACTATCACCTCATGAAGCGATGGAATTTATATTTCCATTACAATTTTAATTGGATGTAAATATGATATAATTAAAGAATATATTTGATATATATTAGATTATTTTTATTCTTTAAATTTAGTATATCACCCACTTCCTTACCCTTTCACTCATTAAATAAATAATATCGCCCCTCGTGCGTACGTACGGGCTACCGTCTCCACTAAACGATGCGAATCCTTTTCCATTTATAGCTTTCATAAATGGTTATAATAATGTATATAATGGGTAAATATTATATTTATAACAGTTATATCATTATATATATTATGGATACATATATTATATTCAATTTAACAAGAACATTCATGAAAAAATGTGCATAAGAAAACAAGGCAAGAAGCACCAGAAATAATGCCAATAATGAAATATATTTAACAAATGGGTCGTAAAATGTAATAGAATTAATATTTATGAGGTTATAAGTATTAATATGGTTCTTTTATAAATGAATAAAAAAAATTAAAACCATTATACATTATCTTAAACAACTTTTAACCAAAAAAATCACGAGGTAATGGATTTCCTCTCCATTTACATTACATTGAGACTTATTTGTTATTTTATACAAATTCGCCTTTTTGTTGTGTATATACTACCAATTTTAAAGTTAGAATCATGATTTATTCAAAATTCATGGTATTTTATTTTTCACCTTGAATCATTTGGTCCAATGGGATTTTACTTGAAAATTACAAAGCTGTAATAGTTATTTTGAAATCTCTCTTTATTTTGAGATTTTTAACTTTATCTTGAAACAATAACTTTATTATGATCATTTTTCATTGGAAATTAAATTTATAATAAATATAAATATTATTTAGTGATGGATATGATTATTTACTAACTCGTATACCATTTTAACATAAGGTGTTTACTTGGAATGTTATTTGATTTTCTACGGAAAATATTGACCAATCTATATCCTTTACTCAATACTGATTTTTAATGACATGGAATATTATTCATAAATTTAGTCAATTATTAGATATATGATGAATTATTTGTTCATTAATGACATGGTTTGGGTACCATTAATAGAATGACCCTATTTTCATCAGTAGTCTCATGAGACGAATCAATTAGCCAAATCAGATAAGATTTCGTGCTGTATATTTTAAACCATCTTATAAAATCTCTTGAAAATAAAAGTATCATGTTCTTAGGAAACATGAAGTGTAATAACTAATAATTTCCTTCATTAATAATTTAGTTATTATTATCCATGTGATTGTTTCTATGATATTATCTCTTGATTCATTTTATTTTCAATTTATGGATTAAATAGCTCCTGTGTTTCATTAGTTACCTTTTCACATTGCTTATTCAATATTTCATGATGATTATCAAGTTACTTAAATGGAATATGTGTTCATTTATTTAACTTGACATGTGTATTATACTTTATTGATTCATGATAGATTCTTCTGTACTTAACCCTTACTGAGAATTCGAGCTCACCCTTATTTTGCATTCATTACCCAAGAATCCATGAATATTACTATGAATGATATAAAAGAATATTATATAGGGAATATTATTATTCTAAAAAACATTATGATGTAATTTTTGTATTATATTTTAATATAAAAGTAATGTATGTTTGTAGTTCACACAAACTACTTAACTATTTGGTCTTTTGAGATGTGATTCCTTGTATCTTATGAAAATTTAATGTAGTAAGATACTAGTTTCAGGATAATGGAATTGAGGCCCTTAAAATTGATATAAGTGGTGGTTTATGTTAAACCCTCAGAACTAGATATTGGGAAATATATATTAGGGATCATAACCCTATGCTATAATTTGAGGGAAAATATAGAAGAATATGAAAATGTTTTAGTGGGGAAATGATTATGTGGTTTTCCAATTAAATACATCCCTTTATAGATACTAAAAGTGGATGTGGTTCTGGAACAAATGTTTATGGGTGTAATAAATATGAAAGGGATGCATTAGGTTTGACCCAATCATCACCTCGTATATGACAACATGCCTTACTATACACCTGGTTTTATACTCCTAAGGGATATTCATAGGATAATTTACATTTTATTTTCAAACCATTATGACAAATATAAAAATAATAATATCCCAATGAAACCGTGTTTATGATTATGATATTATCTATTCATTTGTTTTTAATTTATGTTAAGTATTTCATGAGTTTTGGGTTTTTAAAAGTTTTTTTCATTATGCTATGATATAATCTAGAATATTCCACCTCTTAAAAAAATCACATTAAAAGAAGATGTGTATCAATACTCATTGAAAAGTATACATTGAATTATTGAGGAAGACATTATATCTGGTGTTAGAACTAAGAAAATTATGGTTATATTATAGAAACATAATCATGTTATGAAAAATAACCTTTTCGAAATAGATCAACATATTCCATAATAATATTCTCCAATTTTGGATCACTTTATACAATATACTCCCCCATAATTTAGTGGGACAACTAATCTGATGGTAGTCGAGCAATGAATTATGCCTCTAGAAAAGATGTTTATGGAATTGGGATACAGTTAAACAGAAAGGGTTATACTTACAGTTTATTGTCTCAAACATGATTCTGATCAATATTGGTTGTCGATCAAGAATTTTAGGTTGTAATAGTAAATTGAACTCATCTAATGGAAATAGTAAATGAGAGATTCTTTGAAAAATATTTACCTCATGAGAAATAGATTAAAATGAAAATAATGTTCCTTAGTTTAAAGAAAAAATATGAAGAATATATTACAGATTATGAAGCTACCTTTACACAGTTATCAAGGTATGGTATGGATTATACACTCAACACAGAGAGAAAGATTGACTATATATTTTAAGGGATTTTATAAGAATCTTAAAGGTTCTATCATCTAAATGTTTTTTATTTATATTATGACATAGTTTTATGTGATATAAATATGGATATTTAATTATCAAAGTATTATGGATTTGAAGGGAAGTAAGATAAGAATAGGATAGAGGATAAAAAATTGATAAAGGTAAGAAGGAAAATAAATATTTTCCCACATGTTAAAATTGTTTAAAGAAACACCCTAACACTCTCTTGAAAGGAATAATTTTTTTCTATAACTATGGGGAGAGAGGATATCATGCTCATGATTTCATGGGAAAAAAAGAAGTTTCCAATGTTTAATGATTCTGTTGTAAGAATATAGTACATTACACAAATTAATGTTCCAAGATTTAAGTGAATATACCTTATAATAGGCTAAGGTATCAAGGAAAAACTAATGTTATTGATACAACTGAAGTAAAATTATTAATTTTAATGAGTATTAGATCTTTCAATATTACATAAAATTATTTTATTGATGATATACTAGTTATAAGAATTATAAAATATATAAATATTGTATTATAATACTATTTCTTAAAGGATTTGGAAGCATGGATTGAGTGGTACCGAGAAAAGTGATTTAGTAGAATGTTTAATATCATAGAAAACAAATTATTTTGTGAAATATAACACTTAATATTTTCATTATTTTAAGTTAATAATGTTGAGATAAAGTGATAATTGAAATAGACTATGTAAAATGGATAATACTGACTACCTTGGGACTAATTAATGACTTGTCAAAAAATAGGTTTATGATATCATTAATAGAGTTTATAATATCATTATATTTATGTAATATATCCAAAAATATATGTTTTACTTAATAAATAAATAAGGATTCACGTTTTTAATAATGCTTTATGGTAACTCATGTTATTACCATGTTTCAATAGAATACATTATGATGGTATTAACTTGATTGGCATATGATTATTAATAGATAATACATATTGTTTAAGGGATTAAAAGAAAGTTCTTTTTTGGAATTCCATGACCTTTTTTTAATGTTTTGGATATTATAATTTTGAATGTTTTATATGGTTAACAATTTATGAAATGGAACTTTGGATGAAGTTTTAATGATTAATGTATTAATTAACAATATATAGATTTATTCTTGTTAGATAACTTGTGCACAAAACATTGGTTTTGGAAAATAGTTGGAGATAAACAGAAAGAATATTAACACTTTTATGGATCTTACGATATATTAAAATTGAATCTTAGTGCTTTGGGAATAAAAAAAAATATTTTTTGGATATTCATTACGTAGAGTAAGAAAATAATTAAAAATTGATCAAAGTAAAAATATAGGATGAAATTATGATTATGAATTAGAAACATATAAACTAAGTATATTTACTTATATTCCTATACTTTAAATGAATTCCTCATCCGTAGAAAGAGGATATTGAAGAAAAAAACTCATATTATATTCATATATAATGAATCAGGTGGTTATTTAAATCATCAAAAAAATTATGGTTTATACCACCTTAACTTTTTATTAACCATTCAATTGATTGTAATCAATTAACTATAACAATCTTGATAATGATTTATGTTTTTCCTTCATGTCTATATCTTTACATACTACCAATTTTATCCTACTTGGAATCCTAGTTATGTGTTATTCCATAAAACCTTGGTACTTATCTTTCTCTCTTCTCAACAAGATATTTTATGAACACTTTTTACGATGTGGGTTTTTCAAAAATGGTATTTAAAAATATGAAAATTTTTAATACCAAGACTAAGTTAAAATTGTGAGGAAAAAAATTATTTAATTTTGGGAGAACATAACACCCTTATATTTTAAAATAAGAACATTGTATTAGTTAGAGTATACGACACACAACACCAAGCGTAAGAAAAAATATAACACCATGAGGCTTTAAAATATATATATTAAATAAATTCAATATCTTAAATATTTTACATTAAATTAAACATTGAGTTTATCTTATGTTACACCTAATAATAAGTTTATATTTTTTTCACACACAACACTGAGTTTAGCTTGTGCTATACACCACACCGAGTTTAAATAAAATGTTAAATATTATTAAAATATTATTATTTAATATAATAGTTATTACCTAGAAGTTAAATTATAATTTATTAATATTAGTAAATAAAATATAAAATTTATGGTTTTCTATACATTAAATATAATAATAAGAACCATTATAATATTAAAGAAATATTTATAAAAAAAATGTATTTTTCTAAAAAAGGTGTATTCATGCTTTTCCCACATAATTTAAATTAATGTTTACCACTTTTATAAAAAATATGTGAAACAATAATATTTTTTTAAATCATAATATTGAAATTATCTTACTTTAAATTTTTCATATTTTTCTAAAATATTTCATTTTTTGATGAATAGTAAAGAAACTGAATTTTAATTGACAAATTCCTTTTCATTTAAATAATAAATGATGATAAATTAAATTTATAATTGATTTCAAAGTAACCTTAGTTCAAATATATATAAATTCATTCAATTTATTCCATTGGATTAATTTTTATACTGAATTTTAATATATTATCATTGTTATCTTTTGAACATTTTCTCTTTTGAAACTCTCTTTCTAGTCATGTATGTGGGAGTAATTTTAAATTAATTTTTTATAATCATGAAAATTGAATTTTAAAAAATGAATTCTTTATTTGGAATAATTATAATTTACAATTTCAAATAATCCCAATTTAATTTGTTTCCAATATTAATAGTCAAAAGAGTAAAAATTAATTACTACTATTATGGTAAAAATGGATTAACCGTGGGGTTAAACTAAAAGGATAAGTGTTAAAAATGTCCTAAAAAATTTTCCAAATATTATTGCACTTCCATATTTCCATAATATCCTTCCCAATATCTAATATATGGCAATTTGGAATCATTTTTCATGTGAATGACTTTATCATTTTTTGGATTCGTTTTAGGATGTTTCCGTGTAATTTACAAGAGGGTTCTATTTCCTCACTTATAAAAAGACACTCCATATCCTAAATTATTCACATATATCAAGTTATTTGGATAAAAAAAACACATCAAAATTATCTCACCAACATCCTTAGTTACATTCTTGACCTTATTTTCCTCCCAAAAGATCGCACTTATGGTCTTTAAGAGGATATCTAAAGGAGGTTTCTCTTACAAAAGATAATTATCATAATAATGTTTGTTCATTTTATTTCTAATTTTTTCACATTAAATTATGAATTAAAACTTCCAAAATAAGAAAACTGAAACATCCCATATAATTAGAAATTAAAATGTTTATTTCATAACAATTATACATCTCCACTTCTGTTAAATGTGTTACGAAATCACCATTCATGTTTATGGAGGACTACTGCCTCGTGAACTGATGTCATTTGCTTTTCCGTTACCAACTATCACAATTAGATATAATGAAGTATCTAACACATTTATAGGATATTTATGATATTATTATACTTATTTAATTTTAACATCACATATAAATTTTACTATCCTTGTCATTTAAAATATGAAAATTTCGCTCATGTGTACAGTAGACTGCCGCCTCACGAAGAAATGTGACTCATTTTTAAATTACACATTACATAAAAAATATAAAAAGGATAAAATTTATTAATTTATACGATATATATAATATTTTTTATTATTCTTGAAATTTAATATATGACCAAATTACCTAACCTTGTAATCATTAATGGAATGATATCATCGTTCGTTCGTACGTATGGCCTACCATCTCTCTGAAGCGATGCGATTAATTTTCCATGTTAAAAATTAATAAATGTTTATAATAATGTACATAATGAATTAATATTATATTTATAACATTAATATCCTTATGAATATATATTATATTTAAGTGATTTATAGATTTCATGAAAAAACACTCATGAGAAAACAAGGCAATTCACACCTGGAATAATGAAAATAATTAAATATTATAATCAAACGAGTGATAAAATGTAAAAAAAGGATAATATATGGTATTATAAGTTTTAATTTGGTTCTAGTGTAAATTAATAACATTTTTAAAGAAATTTTACATATGGTTAAATCATGTTCAAAAAAAAGGAAACATGAGGTAAGGGATCTCACCACAATTTAAATTCCATCGAGAATTATTTATTATTTTTCACTAGTTCACATTAATGGGGTTTATATACTTCCCATTTTTAACATACCAATCCAAGATCCCCTAAAATATTTCCCCAATCTGAGATCCACAAAGTTTTATCAAATTATAAATTTATTTTTTCATAAAGAACACTAACTAAATAAGAATGGTAAAGTGGAAGTATAGGTTCGAACCCATAGAGGGTGGCAAATGTAGTGATAAAAACATTTAGCTAAAGGAAATGTATCCCCAATTTCAGTTTGATTTATTTATACAAATAAAAAAAATAAAATTTATTTATATAGATAATAATGGATTAGAATTAATTTCATATTTTTGGATAATGATAATTCTTAATCCTTCTTGGGAAAAACCTATGGCATAGGTTGTAAAGTAGTGCACAATTCACTAATTGGTTATAGTAAAGAAAATTTTACCTACATAAGATAAAACTCTCACTTCAAATAGGAATATCTAACAAGCTAGATGTACTAAACTTATATTATATGATATAAAGTGTCATAGGATAATGGCCATAGCCTAGTAAACACCAACTTGTCTAGGTTTCTTCAATTTCACCCCAAGGTTAGGGTTGTGCAAAGGAATGAGATAGAAAAATATATTTTAACCTAATTACTATCCATTGGGCTCCAAATGTTTTATTCATAGATTTAGTATGATTAATAAAATCCCTAATATTTACCCTTAACCCTAATTGGATTAGCCACACATGAAAAAATTGAATAAAAGTATAGAAACAAATGGCATTCTCGACAAAATGATTAAACAATTAAAAATACAATGAAAAATAAACCATATTATAAATATAAAAGAATACATGTGATTGAATGATAAGGGGAATGAATAAAAGATAAATATTAGAAATAAAATAGATAGTATTCAATGTTACATCCAAGAATGAAATGAAAAACAAAAACAAAAACCTATCTTTGAATAACTGTTGGTCAAAACCCTAGAAAAACCTCTCAATGGTCGTGCATAAATCTTAGAATGGAGTGGATATATCTCTTAGTTGAACCCCATATTCATAATCCCTTATTTCATCAATAAGAATATCTAGGTCAAATATATCAGTAAATGGTGGTATGTGGGTCAATGGAAATATATCCCATCCAAGATATGCTGAAAATACCCATTTTTTTGATTTTTTGGTTAAATTTAAAATAGTGTAATGTTTTCACATTGTTTAATGTTTACATGATGTGTAATATTAATTTCTAGCACTTAATTCCATGTTTTCCTCTAGTTATTCATTTTTTATCCTCATGATATCCCGTGATAGGGTTAGAGAAAATATTAATTTAACAATAAATAATTAGACTAATTGTGATTTGTATAAACTAAATCTAAACTACTAAACATGTGATCAGTGAATAACCTGAGAGAATAAAATATAAATATGGTGTCAGTCAGTAATAAATCTAGGTTCATTTGAAAATAAGGTATGGAAAAACTAATTTACTATCATATAGTTGTCAGAATTAGGTCCTTGCAAGTATAATGGTCATGGTAAACTCTATATATCTAAAACTTTACTTTTCTCAAGGCCATTCACTTCATATTTTAAAGAACATGTGACCAAAAAAATAATTTAAACATAATTTAAGAACAAAACCAATGCTCATGGTGAAAGTAGAGACTATATACCTTACATTAAATAAAGGTATTCAATTAACATAGGCAATGGTCACTCTAAAATAAATAATGAAATTAAACACACTTCCTAATCCTATTTACAATGGTCATGATGAAAGAATCATGGAAGATATTAAAATGACAAAAAATAGGAAATCACAACATAAATTGTAATAAAAAAATAAAATAAATCAAACAATAAATCCTTATTAGTCACACACATTGAGACACAAATAAATAACCCCTCATTATATTCATGAGAGGCTATAGAAAAACTTAATAAAAACCTACATAAATGTGGTGAATTAGTGGTCTGTAGTGGTGAACATCATCAAGAAGGTGTCCTTCATCGATGTTACCTCCAAGATATTGGTGATATGTAGCTGAGTGTGTGGATATATAGATTTTTTTTAATCTAAACTTCATGCCTATGTATCATTATTTTTTAGATTCCCGATGTATTCAAGATGTGTAATTTTACATGACATGTATTCTACATCATTGGTGAGTTTGTATCTTTCTCTTTTATGAACATTCATGCTGTGTATAGTGTACATGATGTTAAATGGATTTTCATAGAGTATAATATTTCATGACTTGAAATAGAGGTAGATACATATCCCGATGAACTGAAATCATATAATGTAATACACAATGTGTAAATGGATTCATCTAGTTATAGAAATCTATGGTGTCTTCAAATTTCTAGTGTCACGTTGTGAGATAATATTATGATGTGAAGTGTATTTTAGATCCAATTTATGTCTCTTTTCACTCCCATTACAAACATAAAATTTATCCATCCCTAAAACACAAAACAAGTTAAACAGTTCAAATATGGGATAGAATATTAATTAAATACAAAAATCAATACATTAAAATACTATAAAATATATGTCTGAAACACACATATGAAATTCCCCACAGTTGAATTTATAAATGTCCTCAAGGATATAATCTTAACGTACTTTAAAGGATAGTAAATCTATAATAATTTACATTAAATTTCAATAAAATCAATTGATCAAATGGGAAATTAAAATGTTTAAGCATTATACAAAAAAATTATTGAATTCCTCACTTTATAATGAAAAAATTCAACCATGTATTTTACTATTTTCCTTTTAAATATCCAATCCTTTTCAGTAATAAATTTTAATTTTCCAATACATTTTTTGTATTATTTCAATTTATAATTTTCCTCATATTAATTTTTTCATTCATCATACGATAAAAATATCATTGGACTAGAAAATTATGATTTTTGAACTTCCCAAGACAGAACCCATTTTTTTCATTTTGTTTAGGATTTCTTATATATATATATATATATATTTATCAATAGAAGTGAATAATTAAAATTTATATTGAAAAAAATACCATAGACTCTCCCAAAATCATAAGAAATACCCTATCAATTTATACTCAATGAAAAATGTCCCTATCCACCATGGAAAGTCTATCCCCTACACTAATTATCTTAAATAACTTTAAAAAAATTTATTAGAAGGTATGAATGGATAATATAGGCTTGTAAATCATCTCATTTCCTGACCAGGATTTTTATGGATTATAAGGTCTTGAAAAAGATTAATGCATGGTGGGTCCAAGGATAAAGGGGTGATAAAATTTGAACACCTCAATCATATTACAAGTGTTCTGATTTAGTCATCGATTTGATAATATGAAAAGAATGTTCTAGAAGAAAACACTAACAAGTTTCAAAAGAAGTATACTACAGAAATAATGGGAAATATTTAGATCATAGGATTTCATGGGAGTGAAAAAAATATTGGTTCAATCACTCAGGGCGATGCATATGAATAATAAAATCAGTTAATGAAAATATAAAAAATTTAAGGTAGGAAAAATCACAAAAAAATCATTTACACGAATCAAAATGCTCTCCTCAATCATGAATTTCCAAATCCTATTCCATATGCCTATCCCTAAAAATTCATTTCTATATTTTCCTATTCAAATTTATTGATAATGAAATTTAAAATTCAAGGTATGGTGATTTTCCTAAGCATTTTATGGATCTATGTTCTACTGAGTAAAGAAATAATCAAGTGTGGGAATGAAATTGGAAATTATATCTCTAAATAAATAAAATGTGGGTAATATAGTGGAAAATTACAGAATTAAAACACTTACATTGAAATTGAGGTAGTAAATATGGATACATAGATTCTACCTTCACCATATTCACAACATGTAATTCCCTCATGACTTATTTTCATTGTATTTTATGATGTGAGCGAATTTAATGGCATGTAGTGGTCCTAAAAATTATCTTCCTTATGATTACTATTTTCTCTTCCAGTGATTCTATCTTGGACCTAGAAAAATAAAAAACAATTAAAAGTGAAGGAATATCTAATAACTCTAAAAAATAAAAGGTGAATTGAAATTAAATCCTAATATAAAATTAAATCCTAAGAATTGAATAAATAAAAATTCATATAAAAGTGATACAAAATATTGTTGCCTCTCAAAAGTTTCTTTTTTTAATGATATTTTCACTCGTCTGTACCTTGGTTAGATAATTAGAGTGTGGTATGGAGATAACCATCTGGTTTTCACCCAATCTTGATGTTGGAATCCAACCATCTTAGCACATATTCTCCTTGTTAAAATAAAAATATAATTATGATGGGGTAACTAGAGTCTTGATAGTATGAGTATAATTAACATGATCTCATTATTTTTATATATTCAGTAAAAATCATACTTCTCCACTATTGGTTGCATATATTGAATTTGGTCAATGATCCCTTCAGATCTTGTATGGTAAGAAAATTTATTTTTTAAAATTATGAAATAGAAAAACCACTAAACAATCAGGTAGTATAAGAATTTCAAGTCCAAAGTCAAACCCACTAAGATAGGGTAGAGAAAATATTAATTTAATAAAATAAACCTTAACAATTTAATAGTGTAAAGCTAAGATAATTTATTAAATGAATATATGATAATTAATATGGATTTTAAGAAAATAGGAAAACATGTTAGGCAATTGAAAATCTAGGTTCATGATTTATTATGGTATAAAATAATGATAAATCAATCATAGGTGTTGGAACTGAGTTTATTTGAATCCAATGGTCATGGTAAACAAACCCCAAGTAACCATTTTTCCCTTTTCAAAGTGGAAATATTACTTCGAGTATTTAATGACTTGGTAACTCAGAAACATTTTAAACATAATTTATAATGCATTATATGGTCATGTTAATAATAATTTTCTAGTCAATGTTTTTGAAAATAACATTCCCTCACTGATCACACAATTATCATGAATTATAAAAGAAAAAATATATTGAAGAAAGTAGGGTTGTGGAATATAATAAAAAGAATTATGTTAAAAAATAAAGTACCTTTATATAATCAATTTCTATTTTTGACCATTTCTTCACACAAGGTCTACCCCCTTATACTAGCCATGAGGGGGTAAAAAATAAAGATCTTATCTGATGCATCATGGTAGTAGCGGTCCTTGAAGACAATGGTAGAAACTCTAAAATAATGTTTGGAGTGGTACCCTGGACTCTTATTAATAGAAATATGGCTCTAGTAACATTCAATAGATTTTAGTATGGGTAAAAAATTAGTCATAAATGGGTATCAAGTTATAAAATATGTAAAAAATTCAACATAAGTTGAATCTGGTCATTTTATTCCATCTCAAACCTTTACACGTCGTGTAGCGATTACAAGATGTGTAAATGTTGTATGATGTGTACCAAATTCATGACAGACATGATTTTTGTTAATAAATCACAATTTTTAGGGCATAAAACTTATGTTTCATGCCGTGAAACATATGTGTCATGTTGTGACATAGGTTTCCATCATTCTAGCTTGGTTCCCCCCACTTCACAACTTATACTAATTTCACGACTTCCACCAGTTCATGAAATGTACTGATTATATGATTTATAAAGTATATTCCCTATTATGGATTCCTCTTTTTTATGTGGTTATTTAGTTTGGTTCCCTATAAGTGCTCCATGATCATAATAATTTAAGGAAATCATTATTTTAAGACGATATTATGATTATCTCCACATATTTTTCTCATATCCCATAACTTATGTAATCCTGAAAAAATGAATAAAACCTCAAGTGTACAAAAATTCATTAACAATAAAAATAATTAGAATCAATGCATATTATTATAGAAAATATAAACAATAAATGAACTTATCAAATCTCCCCACACATGAACTCATACTTTTCTTAAAGGATAAAATCTCAACATACTATAATAGAATCTTACACTACCAAGGATTAAGTTCAATTTCAACAAAACAACTAATCAATTGGAAAGATGAATGTTCAATAATCACACGTAGAAAATTTATCAATGCCTCATTTTTCAAAGAATAAAAATCAACCATGTATTTTAATTTTCCTTTTTTAAAATATCAAATCCTTTTAGACCATCCATTTTCATTATTTAATTATCAATTAATATGAATACCATTTGTAATTTACACCATGGGATTTTTTTATCTCACCAAAAAGGTACGAATGAATATATTTAAGCACATAACTCAAGAACATGTCACATATTGTAGGATTTTAGGGAATCTAACATCTCCACCAAGTAAATACAAAATCAAAAAAATAATTAGGAGGGATTTGATATTTTTGATCAAATGACTCTGATAATTAGGGTAGGTTGTTAAATGATATAAATCAAGTGCGGATAGAAAAGGTGTTTTTTCTATAAAGTACATTTCATTACAAAAAAACATATAAATGAAAGTATTCTCTTCCTCCATTATCTCAAAAAAGTCTTATAAAGAGATGAAAAGCAATAAATGAAAAAGAATATTTTATTATTATATTATATATATTTTTATTTTTTAAATGTTTTTATAGGTAAAATTACCAAATCCATAATCCAACCCAAAATTATCTTCTCATGGCACTTTTTAAATAGTTAT
Source organism: Viscum album (assembly GCA_963277665.1). Lineage (NCBI taxonomy): Eukaryota > Viridiplantae > Streptophyta > Magnoliopsida > Santalales > Viscaceae > Viscum > Viscum album. The sequence goes on from OY728151.1 coordinate 1,283,437,029, forward strand.
AACAAGATCATCGATCAAGAAATGGTTATTTTTTAATTTTCCTGGATATAAATCAATTTGTTTTTGGATTTTTTTACTAGAGGGTGTGAAATAATCACAATGAATGCGCCTTCCCCAAATCTCATCAAAATTTCTCTATACACTTATTCATTATAAAAAAATCAACCCTTCTACCAGTATCCATCTACCCCACTCTTATTTTCGATAATAAAGAAAAAATACTTAGAGCAAGGAAAGAAAGGATATTATGGGATTGTATTATGAAACCTACCTAGAAAAGAAGTTCATGGTTTCTAGGGAATTTAAAATGGATCAATGTAAGGTGGGTATTATGATATGGGCCTAAAAAAATATTCCACAATTAAATTTAAAGTGATTTTTTCAGTTATATATTTGATAAGGTGAAAAGGATTTTCTAGAAGGAAACATAAAAAAGTTTCATAAGAAATATACTATAGAAGGAATGGAAAATAACATATTAGAGGATTTCTTGGGAACAAGATCAATGGATGGGAAAACTACTCATGACAATTCATATGAATAATTAAATCCATTAATGAAACTATGAAAAATTGAAAACATGACCCAATATCAAAAAAAAACATTTAAAATGATTAACATTCTCCCCAAATCTTGATTTTTTAAATACTAATCTATTGGTTTATCCTTAATAATTATTTTACCCATTCTTATCATCCAAATTAATTAATAAATAAATTTAATATCATGGAATATAATTTATCCAAGGATGCTTATGTATCCTAGTTCAATTTCTTAAAGAAAGAATCAAATTTGGGGAATGGAATTTTCAGTTGAATATCTAAAGAAATTTAATGTGGGGGTTTAAAATAGAAATACTAAATTGAATTTAATACTACCATTTTTTATGTTTTTTTGAGGTCGGTTACGTTGGTTATCCCTATACCATACTTAATGATGTGAACTAGGTGAATTCACAATGTGAATGTGGTTCATGACATGTAATAGTCCTGTAACTTTTATTCGTTTTACCTATTTCTTACTAAAAAGTGCTTATGTCTTGGACCTAAAAAAATAAAAAACATGTAAAAGGTTATGGCCATCCAATAATGATACAAAATAATAGGGAAAATTAAAATTAAATAATAATATAAAATTAAATCCTAGCAAAGTAATAAATATAAAATCCTAGAAAGGGATACAACATGGTTTTCCTAACAAAATATTTTTTTTATGGTCATTTGGCTTTACCATACCTATGTTAGCTGATTGGAGTGTATTGTATATCTAACTATATTGTTTTCACCCATATCTAACATTGAAATCCACCCAACTCATATCATCTTCTCCTCATTGAAATTGGATTGGAACTCAGATGTGGTGACTAGATTATGAATAATGTGAAGACTACCAACTGGATTTCAGTATCTTTCTAGACTCTATAATTTTTTCTATTAAACGCTGAATGTGTGTGTTTGACTTATTCAATGACTTCTATAGTTTCTTTAGTTAGCATCTCAATTTATTCTTTTTTTTTGCTTCTTTATGTTCTTATGTATAGTTATTGGAGGGTGTAATTGGTTCCTCCTCCTCCTCTTCTTCTTCCTTAGGTTGTGGTCCTAGTTTTTTGAGGAATATTTATTGAAAATTAGTATATACATTGAATTTTTATTTAATTTCATCATGTTTTTCACTTTATTACACTATTAGTTTTACGAATTTTTGTTTTATCCCACTCTTGTTTTGAAAAGAGGTTTCCCTCTTCATCATCTTCCAAACCTAAAAAATCAAGGGCATTACGATCATTATAAAAATCATCTTCAGAAGTGGCATATAACTCTTATTTTTTATCAATACTGCCTTTATCATGGTACTCCTTATTGAATTATAGATCTAGTATATGCGTTTCTTTGTATTCAAAGATTGGTTATAGTTTTTTTCAGTCATTGGATTGATTTTTTCTTTATTATATTTTCATTGTGCCAGTTTTCCATATCATCTAGTAATAAGGAGAACCTATCCTTGGTAGTCATCATTCCCTATAGGTCTTCCATCATAGTTAAAAATACATATTATGGTAAAAATTAATATATAAAAGAAAATAAAAAATATTACTATAAAATCAGAAAAAAATATAAGAAAATAATTTGTCTAAATTATTTAAAAAATAAATTATTTTCCCTTATCCCTAAAAATGATGCTAAAAATTTGATATCCCTGTGGTCATCATTATTTCCCATAGGGTTACTGAATTTAAAATTTAAAAAATGTGAAACAAACAAACCACTTAACAATAGGTTATTATATGAATTTCATGTTTGAGGTCGAACCCACATAGATAGGGCTCGAGAAAGTTTTAATTTAATAAAATAAACCTTAAATATTTATGGGAAAAACGAAAATAATTTACCGAAAGAAGATATGATTATTGATGTGGATTTTAAGAAAATAGAAAAACATGCTCAATAATTGAAAATATAGGTTCTTGATTGATCATTGAATAAAATAATGAGAAAGTAATCATAGGTTTTAGAACTGAGATTAGTTAAATCAAAAGGACATGTTAAACAACCGCAAAATCACTAATGTACCCTTTTCACTTGAAGAAAGGGAACATGGAGCATCATTCCCATCATCTAAAGAAAAGTTTAATTGTGTGAGACTTCATTCCCATTACCCAATTCATGGAAGTGTGAAACACCATGTTCAACAGAACCCTTAATTGTTGTTCAATAGGAAATAGTAATGGAATAATCCTAATAATAATAATATTATACCTAAGGGATCAACTAAATTGTATTTAACTATTCAATCCAACTAAACATGGGTATAAAAATAATCCAACCCATATAAAGGTAATCATGCAACACTTGGCATGGCCTTTCCACCCACTTCTATTTAATTAATTTAATAAATTAAATTATAAGGTAAGGAAAATCCAATTCCAAGTCAATCGAAACACTTAGATGATTTTTTGTCATCTAAAAAATTATATAAATTAGGGAAATAATTTTTTCACACCGAAAGAAGTGGAAATCAATGAGGTTGGAATCCCTTAATCATTCAATAAGGTCCATATGTGAAATTTACTATTGGATAATTTTTTAAAGATATATAATACATTTTATGGAAATACATGATATTTTATAGCATGTGGTACAATGAAAAATCTATGAAAAACACCAATAATTTTAGTGAAAATTTTTAGACCACCTACCTTATGTATGTAGATGACCATTCATTAGGTATCAACATTTTATTGGAATAAGAACAAGATAAAATGGAAGAAAAACCAAACTCCCTAAAAATAGGACAATGAGATCATATTAAAATAGTACAAGAGAGGGGAAGATATGATATGGTAAGAAGAAAGAGGATTAAAGGGATTTCCATTGTGGATCCAAAATGGTCTACACTGATGAAATTAGATATTAGATCGAGAAGTTATCTCTATCACTAACCCAGTATAAGAGAGAGCCTTTGGGGGATGAATGGGTTGTTTCACATCTAGTAGATTAGGAAGAAATGGGTAAGAGGGTTAAAAAAATTCATGGGGAATATGTTAAAATTTCCTCGTAAAATGGCGTTTCACAATTTGGATGAATGGTTGGGAAAATCGTGTGCTAAACGTGTTACCTACACTATCCAAGGACCCCCTTTGAATGATCTAGGCACACAATTTACCAAACCTAGTGAAATCAATGAGAAATACCTCTATCATAAATTTATACAATCTCATATGTGTGTACATCCTAGATCACACAGTTACAAAAAATCATACAACCTCTCTTATGCACTGGGTACCTCACATGATTGTGTTTCATAGTTAGCACTAACCATGCACTAACCATGTGGCCACCTCCATTTGAACAATTTCTAGAACTTTAGGCACTAAAAAATTCTTTAAATCTCTTGAAACTGTCCTTGGGAAGTAGTAATTGATTACAAAGAGAAAAAAATGGATACAAACTGAAAAAACAAGCCATAAAATCAAGAAAATAAGGGTTGTTACAACCTCTCCTCCTTAAAGTAACTCATCCTCGAGTTGTCTATCATAGCATAAAGTGGGATCGTCTGAGAAAAGCTCTGTCCATTAGTCATAGGCATCAGTTTACCACTCTAATTTCTCCTCCTACAATAGGTCGTGCGACCATAGAACCCATACTAAACGAATTGACTTACCTCTGAGTGTCTTCATGCTCTGATCTATGATGCACACTGGGTACTCTTCAAAGGAAGAATCAAAATATTACTCAACCTCATCAGGTTGGAAAGAATCTGATAAGTCTGGATAATATTTGAGAAGGTGAGATACATGAAAAAATTTTGTTCATAGACTAGTATCTCTTAGGAAGTGTTATCCAGTATGCGACTGGTCTAATTAACTCTAGAACCACAAAGGGTCTAGAGAATCAAGGTGAAATATTACCTTGCCTCTGAATTCATAGATGACCCAACCTAGTTGAGAGTCTCAAGAAAATATAATCCCCAAAATCGAACTCAAGAGTTCATCGACATCGATAGGAATTTGAGTACTATGTAGACCGAGAGGTTATCATGTACTTTCTAATCGGTTGGAATTTAACCGTAGACTCCTATATGAGATGCCTTCCAAGTAATGTTTCCTCTCCTTCCTATAACTAGAAAAAAGGTGATAGGAAAGGCCTACCATACAAGGCCTCATAAGAATACATCTGAATGGCAGCCTTAATGATTTTATTATATATAAACTCAAAAGAGGGAATGTATTTTTCCCAAGAACACCTAATGTCAAGGGAACACGTACAAAGAATGTCCTCTAACACATAAATCATACACTCTCTGTATCAATCAATTTGAGGGTGGTAGGTTGTTCTCAGAAGAACCTATGTACCCAATTCCTTTTTCAACCCTTTTGATAACCATGACGTGAATCAAGAGTCCTTATCAGATATGATAAAACCTGGTGCGTCATGAATATTTATGATCTCCTTAACATATATCCTCCCTAGATCATATACCGATAAGGTTTTTTGAATAGGAAATAAGTGGGAGACCTTCATCAATCGATCAAACATTACCCAAACTATGTCATTTCATTGAGGATATTTGGGAAACCCTATCATGTATTCCATAGATAAATCATCCCATTTATACTTTGGAATGGATAATGGTTGAAAAAATTCCTTCTAGTCATTGATGTTCCTCCTTCACATATAGATCAGTGGAGCACTGAGTGATGAAGTTGACTTTCTCTTATTTCATACTAGGACACCAATACTAGCAATATAAGACTCGAGACATATTTGTGACACAAGGGTATACTTCCCATAATAAGACATGGGATTACTACATCAGTTCCTCTCAAATTTCTTATGGGACCCAGACATTCCCATGATAGTGTATGGTCTCATAGCCATCCATGGTCCAACCAAAGGATGAATCATCATCTAGAACACTCTCCACCAGGGATTGACACTTGGGATCTAAGAGTTTCTTCATTTAAACCCATTATAGAAGGGTGGAGGTAAAACCTAAAGTTGGGAGGAATGTCTATATGTGATCCTATTTAACCCCAATACACATCTCTAAAAACAATTCCATGAGATTCTACTCAACATGGGAAATCTAAACTTCTTACCGCTGAGTCTTCTGGCTCAAAGCATTGGATACTACTTTCCATTTCTAGGCATATTGGAAAACTTGAGATCAAAGTATTTTAGGTACTCAACCAATATACTCTTCATGAGATCTATATAATACTTCCTGATGATATACTTGATGATTTTGTGGTCTTTGAACACTACAAAAGGATCTGCCATTCAATAATGTCCCTTACAATGTAGATCATAAACAACAGATTCTAGGTTGAGGTGGTGCATTGGGTAATTCCTCTCATGAGGAATTAACTGAAGAGAACCATAATCTATGACTCACTCGTCCTATACCATAACCACTCATATCTTGATACCTATTGTATCACAATAAACAACAAAGGTCCTTTCTGGTTTGGGTTGAATCAGGATCAATACTGAAGTCAATCTTCACTTCAACTCCTGAAAGTATACTTCTAAATTTTTTAAAAATAAAATTTCACACCCTTATTATTCATGAATATAAGAGGATATTCTAGGAATGATAAATATTGGTTGAAGCATCTATAATACATAACTACACCAAAGAAAATCCATATATCAAAGATGTTATTAGTCTGATCATAGGAAACTACAAGTATATCCTTCCTTAGTCCCAATAATACTCATGACTCTAAGATGATATGACACATGAAGTTATTAATGTCAATACAAAGTGTATTTTTCTTAGCTTAACATATATCTAAGGCTCTCTTAGTTTATTAAATATGATATAAAGATGATTTGAATGGTCATGTCGAGAAAGAGAGTACACTAATATATCATCCAAAAAGACTACCATGAATGAATCTATATACATGTGGAAAACCAGATTCATCAGATCCATAAAAATAGTAGGCACATTCCTTAGACCAAACAAAATTACCAGGTACTCATAAAGGCCATAACTACTCCATAATGACATACGAGGTATGTATGAAGTCCCAACACACACCTTATGATAGCCCGACCTCAAATCAATATTTGAAAACACCCTTTCTCCTCAGAGTTGGTCGAAGTGGTCATCAATTTGAGGCAGTGGATACCTATTCTCAACTATAAGTTGGATCAATTATCAATAATCCACATATATCCTAAGGGTATCATTACACTTTTTGAAAAAGGACCGGTGATCCCCAATAAGATGTGATGGGGTTTATAAAGCCTTTAGACTCCAGTTCATCCATCTACTTATTGAGATCCAGAATCTCTATAGGTGTAATCCTATAAGGATTAATGGACACTTTTGATTCTACTGAAATAAGATCAATGGTGAATTCTACCTCTATCAATATAGATAGACCAAAAAATTCATCTTGAAATACGTCCCTAAAAATATCCACCAAAGGAGGGAAAATATAAGGTCGTAAACTCTGATCATCCAATAATAGAATGGAAATTTGGGCTATCACTCTTCCTGACCCTTGATTATTAGGTTTAGATCAAGATGCATGGACATCACATTCTCTCTTATGAATATTTCTACCACCCATTGGTGTTGTAAACATAACCTTCCAGTGATAATAATCAATATGTGCTTGATAGGGAACTAACCACTCCATACTGATAATTACATCAAATCCTGTCATGTCTAAGATGAAAATATCCCACAAAAAAATATATTTTCCAATATCAATGGGAAAATCCTTATATCATAGAAAACACTCTAATCAGATACCTAAAGGGGTGTCATGTGTCATAACACCAAAACAATACTCTATCTCTAGGCCCAGACTCTCCATAATTACCTTAGATATAAAAGAGTGTGACACACCTATATAAAATAAAAAGACACTAATGTAGATGCTACTATAAGAATACGTCAAATAGTAGATGGTCTAGCACTATTCTCCACCAGCATAGGCTGCAATACCTAAAACTGTCTCATACTATGACCCTGGGTCACATCCAAACTTCCCTGAGCAGGCCCGCTCTGCTTGAACTGGAAGTCCTCAAATTGATTACCTCTGCCCCGACTACCACTTAATCCTAAGTGGTTGGTGGTATTCTTGATATCTATCAAGAGAGATATTAGTAGGGTTTTTCTATAACAAGGGGTAGGTGTAGATCCCCTCTCTCATGGCACTAGTGGAAAGGTCCTGCAGAAGCACTAAATATGTCTCATCATGCCGCAACCTGTTTACTCCACTAGATATCACATAAAATGAGGTTTTTTGTGTCTTGAATTCCCGCAGTAGTGACATTTAATAAATATGTCAGTATGAGTTGGCTAACTACTTCTACCCCCATAAGAAACCTCAAAATTCCACTTCCATTCACTAGAAGAACCACTAGCATATATAGGTATTGAATTGCCACAGTTCGCACCATCATGTTCCCTCAGATTCATTATAGTAATGAGAGAATGGTTGACTATTTTAAAAAAGTGGCCTATTAGATGATGGTAACCTACGATCAGATTTTTTATACCATCCCATCCTCGAATCACTTGATATTCATAGTACCATATAATTCTAGAGTCGATGTGAAACACTAAAACTCTGTAAAATGAGGAGAATATTCCAAGACAGACATGGATCCCTGCTATAGGTCTATTAACTCTCTCACCCAAGAATTCCTTAATGTCTATGGAAAGAAGTAATCATAGAAGACTGTCTGGAAATCCCTCTAGATCATGTCTCTATGTTAGTATTCCTGGGTAATGACATCCCACTGTATATTGGAATAACCACATAGAATATAAGAAGTGATCTTGAACCTACTCTTTGGAGGTGTCACTAGATTCTTGAATATAGAAAGCATGGCCTCAAGCCATAACTCGATAATATGTGGTCCACCATCCCCTAAGAAGGTGGGAGGATACCACTACTAGAACTCCCGAGTCAGCTCTTCCATAATTAGTGTATGTCAATCTACACCTTTCATATATTTAATCATATAGAAGAAATACTCTCTAAACTACGTTTTAATTCCCATATTAGGAATATCTAGTAGTTCCATAGGTCGAATTTAAGTATGTATCATTTGAAACTCAAGGACTACCACCTATGGTGCATGGTCATCACTACTTTCCTAACATATAGATCAAGGTTTTCATGGTCTAATGTTTCTATAATTCTAAATACACACCTCAAAAAAGAACATAGTAGTTGAAAATCATAAAAATAAATAACAAGATAGGTAAAAAAACCTTCCCATAGAAACAGTCACACCTATATACCTACTCTAATATCCGCATCTAGATGAAAAAACCATAATAGTCTATAATAATATAAGAGAAACTACAAACTACCCACTACTAAGTCTGAGTTTGGGTTTAGGTCTCATATCACATGATCAGGGTTCTGGTATATAGATTTTCAATTGAAAGGTATAGAGTAAAACACCCTTTACTTTAAAATCAGAATCAAATTTGCTGGTAACCATTTCATTTAAAATATTACATTTGATTGAGTTTTTACATTTTGTATAAGTAGACATATAACACAGTCTAGTTAGATGTATCACTATTAAAAATTTATAAAATTCATACTCATAAATTTCAATTTGCATATCATTTACTGTAAATTCAACTTTACATCCAGTATAAGGATGTAACTGATGACAAGAAATAATTTGATTACCTAAATCACCATTTGGGATTTATAAAATTAATTTATCCATAATTTCATGTGGCATTCAAGTAACCAAGTCAACTAATGTTGTTTAAGTCCACAGTACCAGTAGGTCCAGAACCCATAACATGGATAATTGACCAATTAACGGGTCTTCATATATCCATATGGTAACACATAATTTATATTGATTTAGGAACTTTAATTAATCCAATTATATATAATTATAATAAATATTAGTACATTACAATATATAAGGATGAAGGCACTAACTATATGCAGCAAGAAAATTCATATAGAAGGTAGACATGGCATGAAAAGATTCATGGAATATTAGTCTTAAAGTTCTTATAATGATGCCTCATATAGAAATTACTTGCCATACTAGGACAAGGAAAAAATTATGTATCAATAACATCAATAATAAAAATATCACAGAGCATGTGCATCACCAAAATATGAAATCACATTAACTGTAATAGGTGGAATTAAATAATATAAATAACCTATCCAAGGTAATCTGGGTTTCCTCTGTATGTGGGTTAACAACACCCAGGCACAAGAACATTTCCAAAATTCCACTACCTTCCTAGTCTCCCAGCTAATACCCAAATATTAAGATGAAATATAAATGATTCCCTCATTCCACATTCTAACATTCTGACCCAGGAGAAACTAAAACGGTTCCCCGATCCAGTGGGTCTCCTGGCCTCAAGCGCACATCCTCGTACGCCAGAGGCTTCCAACTAGTAGTGTGGTTCAAAGGTGATATCATGGGGTGACTATAAGAACATATTAGAGTATCCTAATGGTAATAATAAATCATCAGAAATAGAGGAAGAATAATATATCATATTACAAAATATAAATAATATAGTAATCCATTATGTAATAATAAGCCACCAAGAAACTGTAATAGTAATTGAAATTCAATTGATAAGTCATATATAATGATATCATTTCATAATGATATACAAAAAGGGGAAACACATGATATAGAGTAAAAACATATACATAATGATATAAAAAAATAAAAAAGGCCAAAAGACACCTCCACTAGAATCATGAGAAAAAGCTCATTCCTATGCTCCCATTCTCTATGATAAAGAGGAAACATATCAAATGTCTATAACAAGGTACATACCTGTATCTATACCTATAGAAATAAAGTCGGCCTAGATAGCAAAGACGACCTGAGTATGGTTTGAGATAAATTCAGTAGTCCACCACCAATGATGTTAAGAATAATCCATCCAATGTACATAACGTTGGAGTGTATGGATATAATGAATAATAAAAAATTCTTAATAATAAATAATAGTCATATTAGGTTCCTATAGGACACTAGGCTGGCTCTACATGCTTCAGTGTTGGTCAGTGTATGTCTGATGAGTAACCATATATGTATATATTGTAATCATATATATAAATATACTAATCATATATATAGTATGTATACATGTGTATGCACACTATTCATGAGGACGTTTAGCAGAATATACATGGATACTAGGTGTTAGATGGACCCTGGACATCGCTCAAAAATCCATAACTAGTCTAATGATCCAATGGATCTAGAAATGGTAAAAACCCATAATATCATATGAATGTGAGACATCTTACCCATCACTCGAGATGGTGGGGTGAGTCTTTATGCTAAACACCCAAAGTAGGGGAACATGGAGCATTATGCATATTCTTCAAATAAGTGTATAACATTGTGATATATATTTCCTTGAACACAACATAAGTGAGTGTGAAACTCCATGGTTATAATAACACTTAACCATTTTTCAAAAACCAATAGTAATGGAATACTCATAATAATATTAATAATAAACCAGAGGGATCACCTCTAATGTATTTAACCACTCAACCTAACTAACCATGGGTATTACAATCATCTAATATATATAATGGTAATCTTGCAATAATTGGGGTGTCCTTTCCAATCATTTCCATTTAACTAATTTAATCCATTCAATTATAAGGAAAGTAAAATATAATTCCAAGCCAATAAAAAAAATTGATAGTGTTTGTTTAAGTTATCAATTATATATAAGGATGGTATTAAATTTATCACACCCAAAGGGGTGAATATCAATTATGTCATCATCCCCTAGTCATTCAACTTGGTCCATGGGAATAATTTAACATGGAATAATTATTGGAATTGATTTAACACATTTTAAGGCAATGTATGGAATTTTTCAACATAAAGCACATCAAAAAGGCTATAAAAAATACCTAGACATTTAGGGAAAATTTCCAAACAATCTACCTTTGCTCCATACATGACCGATCATCAGGTATCAACCTTTGATTATGAAAATCATATGATAAAATAGATAATCATTCAATTTCTTGAAAGATAGGGCATATGTGCTTGCTTAAAAATAGTGCATGTGAGGGGAATATAAGATATGATAGGAATAAAGTAGATTAAGGAGCTTATGATTATTGATCCAACATGGCCAATGATGATAAAATTAGAGATCAGACCAGGGATTTATCTCAATCTATAACCAAGGAGGAGGGAGTGACTTCGAGAAAAGAATGTGTTACTGCACATCTGATGGAGGAGGAATAAAGGGGTAAGAGTTTTTAAAACATTTCAGGTGTAATTTGGTAAAATCCCCACTTAAAATGGGGTCACGTGGTCTGCAAGCATGGTTGGACAAATAATTTTCCAACCATGCTACCTCTAGTTTCCATGGACCCCCTTTTCAAGGGCTAGGTGCTCAGTTTACCTAACCATGCACATTTGATGAGAAATACCTATGTCAAAAAATTCAACAATCTCACACGGGCGTGCATCTTGTCTTTCATAGTTATAGAAAAAACTATAAGGCCTATCTTATACTATATGTACCTCACAAGTTTGAGTCACACAGTTAGCACTAATCATTCACTAACATTGCTTCCCACCCTATCTATCTAATTTTTGGAACTCCATACTTTGAAAAATACCCAGACACTCTAGAATCCTTCCTTAATCCATATGGTACATTTACCAAGAGAAAAGAAAGGATTCAAACAAAAAAACAAACAAGGCGTACCATTGAGAAAATCCAGTTCATTAAACCATTTGACATGTAATATTAGGATTCATTCATAATTCGTAGTATTTTAAGATTCACCCTGAATCATTTTCTCCAAGTTGATTTGAATTGGAAATTACCATGTGGTATAAGATTGTGTGAAATATCACTTTTTTTGTGATTGTTAACATTATCAGGAAACAATCACTTTATTATGATCATATTTCATTAGAAATTATATTTCCCATAAATATCCATATGCTTGTGTGACGGTTATGATTATTTCATAAGGTGTATACCATTTTGAAATAAGGAATTTACATTGAATGTTATTTGATTTACTAGGGAAAATATTGATAAATCTGTATCCTGTAGTCAATATGGATGGTTAATGATTAGACATATAGTCTATAAATTTAATTAACTATTTGATATATGTGGAATGCTTTGGAAATGAAATTAATGGGTTAGGGACCATTTATATAAACCCATTGATGCATCGGTAGTCTCATAAGACAAATCAGTTGACCAAATTAGATGGATATTCACCTTGCATGTTTTAAATGACCTTGTGATAGGTCTTGACTATTAAGGTATCATGTGCCTTAGAAACATGACATCCGATAATTATGAATTTATTTTGTTCAAAATTCAATCATTATTATCCATGATATTTTCTCTATGATATTATATTTGGATGAATTTAATTATTAGTTTATTGATTAAACGTCTTGTGTTTTCAGTTATTTACCTTTACATTTTGATTCTTCCTTATCTCATCATTATAGTAAATTTATTTTAATGGAATATGTGTTCAAATGTTTTAACTTTTTAAACTGATTATTCCTTATTGAATCATGATATTTTCTATTGTAATTAACCCTTAGTAATCATTTTACATCACACTAATTTTGTTTCCATTCCCTAGGAATCAATGAAGTTTACTATGAATGTTATGAAAATATATATTATAGGTAATAATGTTATTCTTGAAAAAAATTATATTGTAATATTGGTATTGTATTATAATGTAAGATCTGATTATGCTTCAATATGAACAATAATACAACACTATTCAGTCCTTATGGTTGTTATTAATTGTTTATTATGTAATATAATGTAGTAAGACACCAGATTTAGAAAAATCAGGTTGGGGTCATACATAAGTATAAAAATGCTATCATGAATCAATAAGAATAATCAATATGGAATGGTAAATTACTGAACACACATTCCATGTAATCAATAAACTAATAAAGAAGAGTATCTAAAGATAATATCAATGTAAAAATATTATAGATTATAATAATCATGGAATGGTAAATAACTAAAAAAATTCCATTTAATCAACAAACTGAAAATTAATTATATCCAATGATAATATCATTATGATAATATCATGGACAATAATAACTAAATTCCTAATAAAGGAAATTATTAATTATTTTACATAATTTCTTAATCACATGATACATCTACCATCAATATTCATCCTCAAGATTGTTTAAAACTACTGGGTACAAACCCATCTGGTTTGACCAACTGATTTTATTCTAGCTTACTGATTTGACTAATGAGACAACTAATTTATTGAGGGAATATATATTACCAGACACCACCCATTACTATAGGAATGAATCACTCCTATTATATAGAATAATTTATTTTATTTATGAATAATTATGCCTTAACATCAAATATTTATATTGAGTAATGTATATAGATTTAGCAACATTTTCCCAGTCAATCAGATAACTTTCAAAGTAAAACACCATATGTTATAATGAGATACAGTTTCAGAAATAAGTATATCAATGATAAATAATAAATATATTTATCAGAAATTTAATGTCTAATTATCAGATAAAAGTGAATATTTTAATGAGATGTTAATGACTACCAAAATGAATTAGGGAAGTGAATGTTAATATAATCCTTGGTCAAAGTAATCATAAACCATCTAGAGGAAGAACAAGGATGTTATCAATATATATCTATTATAGCCATAATTTTTTTTTTCATTTATGAATAGAAATACCATGATAATATATTAAAATAATTTTTTAGGGAAATCTACTTTTCTTTTTTTAAATCACATTTTAAAACATAATTTTTTTTGACAATAATCATATTTGAAAATCACATTTAAAATATAATAATTTTAAGAATATTAGGAAAATTATTTTATTTAAAAATAACATTGTAAAATTTCAAAATATGATTTGGGGAAATGATAGTCATGACATCATGTAATTTATTACATGTTATATAGGTTAAAAAGAACATTCATTTTTCTTTTTAAAAATGTTATAAATGTTTCTTTCTTAAAAAAGGACATGAATATTCCTTTCAAAAAAACTTTAAAATGTTAAAATGAGTAAAAATTAATTTATTCAATAGTTTTTAATAGGTTAATTTTTTTTGGAATCATTTTTAAGAAACATAGTTTATAAATAAAATATATTTCCAACCGAAGAGAGAAATAAAGTCATATTTCCTTAAAAACATTTTCTAAATAATTTTAAGTACCAATGAATGGGAAAATGGAACTATTATTTGAAAATATAATTAATAACTATATTAGGAGAAAATTTTATTGTTTTAACATAAAATTATCAAATAATTTCCTTCAATGTAAATAAAAGTATAAATAATCCTGATTAGAATGGGATTATGAAATAAACCCCCACAAAGATCAAAACATTGATGTGAGAATTAATAAATGAAATGATTATGTTTATCAAACATAAATCCAGATAAAATAAGTATAAATACAACATAATATGATAAAAATTATATACACATATAAACTTATAATATTAAATAAAACGAAGAAGTAATATAACCCATTGAAAAGAAACTTAGTTATAAAATTATTTACCACTTGGTAACTTTTATGTCAGAGCCCCTTAGATGAAATAATTCAAACTAAAACTTAAAATACAATGAAATATTAAGGAATAATTATATTACATGTAAATGGGGATATATTTAGACCATATAAAAGAAATTAGGTGCATAATAATAACATATTCCACAGTGAAGGGAAATTGAGAAGAACTACCTTACATTACACTTCCTTTGGGCTGAACATGATTTAAGCTCATGTATAGTTTTATAAAGAAAGTTATTAACTTATAAAATAACCATATTAATATTTATAATGTCATAATTGATCCTTTTATAATACCTTATCATCTGTTCATTAAATTTTCTTTCATTATTCTCATTGTTTCGGGTGTTAATTTTTTATTTTCTCATTCATGCTTTATTCCAAAAGTTCCAGTTTTAGGTATATTATATAGTTAAATAATGTACAAGAAAATAATAATGAAATAATTATCATATTTATACAAAAATTAAAATTTAAAACCAATTATAAAATATGGTTACGAAAAATGGAGTGTGTTATGATCATGGAGACGGTACCCCGTACGTAGCATGAGTATTGTTTCCATTTTCTAATGATCATCATAAAAATATGGTAAGTATAATGATCATAATATCATATATATCAAAATATTTATTAAACTATACTTATATATATTATCTGTGTTGTGTGGTTTCCACACCCGAAATTGGAAATTCCTTTCTTTTATTCTTTTCTTGGATTTTGATGTTTTGGTGGAGGTTCAGGTTGAGTCCTAGTTTAAATTTTTATGTGTTTTTGTTTTAGAGTGGCATTTTGGAATGTGCATGGTTTGGGCACATGGTTTGGGAAACCGTGCATCCCATCCCAGGTAACCCTGTTACAGGTGTTAGATTTTGTATAGAAGATACCGCACGGTTTGCGCACAGTAGGTAAAACCATATGGGCTAGCCATGTGATTGATTCCCTCTTGGATAGTAGATACCACATGATTGGAATATAGTTTGGTAGACCGTGTAGCCTAACCATGCATTCTTCCCAAATTTCTAAATTCATAAAATTCAAATTTATTCTTATCCTCATTTTACCCCTAAATCGAACCCCTCCTCTTAAGTCATTTTTGGTACATGATAGGGTCTTTAAAAACCTCTACCTTTAATTACCTTCCCTCCACGGATCCATCTCTAATATTATAAGGTAAGATTCTTGGGGTTCTGTCCATTTCCCCTTATTTCTTTCTTCCTCCCTTGGTTTCCTTGATCTTCCTTATAAGGTTTCCCTTTTGGAAAAACCCTAGACGCTGGTTTTAATGTTTGGATTTGGATCTAGAGTGTGCATATTGTTCTTTGGGCCCTATTCTTCTTTCTCAGAGAGTTTCGTCGTATCCTAACTCCATTGAGGTAGTTGTATCCATTATTTTCCTTTTTTTATTCATTATATTTAACGCTTTGTAAGTTTTAAATAAATTATAAATGCGTTTCTCATATTTTTGGTGTGATTTCATATTTTGGTATAGTGTTGTTGTGTTGGTAAAAATTAGAGGAAGTTGTTTAAAAAAGTGTTCTTTAATTATGTTACATAGTTATGCATATGAGTTGTTCATTAAAATGTCAATTGTTCTTTTAAAATTAAATTCTGTGTTTTGGGTAGTGTTTATCCTTGGTTATGTTATGATATCAATATTGGATTATGAATTTGGAATTATGTGTGTGAGTTGGTTATTTTTATGTCATGACTCAAACGTGTGGCTTGTTGTATTGGTTGGTTAATGTATGAGGCTTCTTTAAAGATGGTTTTGGGTAACTTCATGAATTCTTGTGGTGAAACATTGGATGTGGATGCATCCATGTGTGCTCGGGATGTACACATGGATGGGAACCCAAATGATAATGGTTTTAGATAAATTTGTACAACTTAAAAATCTAGATTTCAATACATTTATCTCACCTCCTCCTTTTCGTCATAAAACTATTGATGCTTTATTTGTATTTTATTGTTCCTTAAATGAAATGAAAGTGGTTTTAGGATTATGATTGAATGTATGGACCATTTGGTACTTCAAAAAGTGGATTATCTCTAAAAGGTATAAAATCCTATTTAGAACCTTTAGATATGTTGTATGGTTCAACTTAACATTGGAATGGTGTTGAAAATGGCATTGGATTTGGAAAGTAAGGCACATTTTTAATTATTAACATGAAAGTGTTGTTTGAAAATGTTTTCAAAATCGATAGGATTTTTTTTAATATAATGGAATTGATAGTGTTATATTCCTGGTTGGCACCTGGATTTTTTTTGAGGCAAAGGTTTCAAAGATCATGTGATGTGATGGCCCAGTTGGAACTTGTGAACTGTTTGTCATATGTTGGAAACCCCTATAGAGGATTTCCCCATATGGTTTATTGCATGGGGGGTGTTATTGTTTGGGGCATGAAAGTTTGGTGACAACATGTAATGTGATTCACGTGTGCAAAGGCCCCCTACTTACATAGTATACTATTAACATTGTTTTCCAAGGAGACATTTGGAATGTCAAGTGATGGTTACTTATCAACCCTAATTTGATGGGTTGGTACCCACTTGAGTTGATTGGGATTGGTGGGATGTTCCTTTGGATTGGTCAGTTTAGGGAAGCCAATTAGTTTTAGACTATAAATATGTACCATATTCTAGAAGGTGATTTTGAATCGTGTATGTCTAGGGATCACTCAATATAAGTTTAGGAAAATCCCATGGATACTATCTATTCTTGTTTTATTTATTTGTCTGCTACATTTTTGAAATTAGTCTTGCTAGTTTTTTAACTTCTTGTTCTAGTCCCCTTTATTTTCTACACAGCCCTGTTTTGGTAACTTGGTTGGATTTGGTGGTTGAGTTTGTTTTTAAAGAAATAGGGATGTGGAATGTGAAACTAATTTTTGAAAATGGAACTGCATGTGTTGTTTTAAAATGCAATCTAGTGGAAAGATGTGTTTGTTTTCTTAAAATGAACTAAAGTCCTATTTTATATATGTATTTCTAAACTAGTGTTTATGGACTATTTTCAGTAATTTAAATGTATGTATTATCTGGTGATTACTTACTGAGCTGTTATGATCACACCTTACATTTACCATTCTGGGTTAGTAGACCCAAGTAGTTTTTCAGATTTAGGTTTTTGGTTCGAGTACACATTTTTTGAGTGGCCTGGTCTTGTGGTTTGTGGTGACCAAGAGGTCACAAGAAGATCATGGTAGCAATGTTCCAATTTATTTTTGTTCTTAGTTTCATTTTTTTGTATTTTTCATTATTTTTTGTAACTAGATGTATTTGTATTTATTTGAGATTAAGTTATTGTTGGATCATCCATTTTTTTACTGTAATTTACTTTGATCCTAGTATATTAGTAAAAAAATTTCCCTTAATGATTACATTGATTTCCGACATTAGTTTCCAGATCATGGGGATCGAGAACACCCTTTGGCCCATGTATCGAACTGGGTCGTATGTCATGTTTGATGGAACTCTGGTCTGGTTCATGAAATAATGGCACTAGATCTAGGTTATTATTATTTGGGGTTTCTAGTATATTAGAGATTAGGACTATCGAAACATTGGAAGTAGGTATGGGAATATCATAACAAACACTTTCTCATTCGGATCTTCTAGTTTCCAGGGTTAGTCTAGGATTTGGGTCATTCTACTTTATTTCAGAATGAGGTATAAAAATATAGGTGATCCAGTGTTATTTCATGATCTCACATGGAGTAGTGAAACATGTGGAGTCCGAGTACATGGTTCAAGTTACTCTATGTATTGATGCTTACTTGGGGCATGGCCTACTACCATGCCACCTAGTTAAGCATAAATGATAGTTCCTCATTTCAGTGGCTTAGTGGGAGTTGTGTATTATTCAAGTTTTAGTTGGTGTAAGTGATATATTAATACAAAAATAGTTTTGAAAGTGAAAAATGATTTCTTTCAAGTGGATTTAGAATTTTCTTTAAAGGAAAGTGTTTTTTATTGAAAATATGGTGAATAATTGGATTTGGTAATGAAATGGAATGGGTGGCCCTTAGTATTCTTTATGAAAATAAACATATGTTTGGGTGTGTATGGGAATTTCATGGGGGGGGGACTTAGGCATAGATGATGTAAGTGGAAGTGGATAGACACATATGTAATAGTCAATAGGATTTCATTGGTGAGTTTTTGATATCTAAAAGTTTTAGGATCGAGTTTCTTTTAAAATGTGGGTTTTTATCATGTGATACTGGATTTTTTTAAAAAGTGGCCTTGGAAGAAGGGATTTTTTAAATTAAAATGGAAGTGTTGATTTTTGAAAAGAGTATTTTTTGTTATATTTATATGTGTTTGGATTGTGAGCTAGTTTCTTTGGCCTGGGATGTTCTTTTTTGAATGGGATTTAGATTGATGTTGGTTTTGAATTGGTGTTCCTCATGTTATTCAGAATATTCATCCCAGAAAGGTTCCCAAATATTCTAATTATTAATTCCCAATTTAAGGTTCTTCTCGAGTGTTTCATGTTTATCGTGGTGAATTTGGTCTGTTATATCCAGTGGAGTAGCTTGAAGAAGTTGAGAGTCTCCTTAGATCATTTGGAACTCCCAAAGCTGTTTGAGTCCATGATATTTTGGGTTTGATTGATGGTTCAACCTTGGATAAATAGAAGATGTTTTCTCTACCATAAATGCAAGTTGGGATGAATTGGGAAGTTTTTGATTCAGTCTTTTCTCGATGGTTTATACCTAAGGAGGTGAATATGAATAAAATGGAAGTGTTCTTGAGTATTCAACAAGGGAAGTGGACAGTGAAGGACTATGTTGACTACTTTAGGGAGATATTTTTCTTTTCCTCTAAGGTAGTGTTGTAGGATCTATTGAATTATTCCTTTTTAATTTGGGGTCTTTATCCATAGATTATAGAAAGAGTCCTCTACTCTAAAGATCATTGTTTGGAAATGTTCATGGATGATGTGTTTTTAGATGAGTTGTTATCCAAAGTGCATGTATTTGGTAATATGGTGTCTCTTGATGCTCGTGAATGGTCCCCATATGGTGAGTGCATGTCGAAGGAACCTATTATTGTGGAGTCTCCTTCCTTAATTCTAGCCTCCAGTTCTGTAGACCGTTTGCTTATGTGCCACTAGTTTGGCCTCTTTGGGCATTTGAAACCATCTTGTCACAATCCTCTGAAGACGTTCCATCATTGAGTCTTTCCGGGTTATCTAGTGAAATTTTGTACGAATTTTTTCCTGATGAAGTTTTGATTGGGGTGATGCTAGTGCCTGATTTAGAGGCAAGGAATTCTTCAGTCATCAAGGATCTGACCACATGCCTTGGAGTTGTTCTTGCACATAGTCAAGAGTCTCCAAGGATATGTAAAACCATGGCCTATCTCTTATCTTCTGTGTTAGGATGGATACATTTAAGGTTTCCTGGTTATAGTTATTTTATTTTAAGTTCATCATTTTATTGTAAAAGTGTGATAGAATTGTTTTATTGTAATTTGAGTGGATATGTTTATCTGAATGTGGATCTCTGAATCATTTTTCCTTTTTTGAATGTTCTTAGAACTTTTGTGGATTGGAATCAGTTTTAGATGTGTTGGTTTGGAGATGCTTGAGTTTTTTTGGAATTTATGGGTTGTGGTTCTATTTCACTATTTGGTTTTAATTCCATTTGTGGCTTCCCCTGGTGTTGGGGGATCTATTTTTTGGGGAGTTTCTAGTTTTAGCATTAGTTTTTTCTAGTTTTTATGAAATATATGGATAAGTTTAGTTTGGGATTTTATGATCATAGTGATGGTGTTCCTTAGTCGGTATAGAGGAGTTTTTGTTAGTTTCCATTAACTTCATATGGTGTTGATATTTTTAATGTTTCCATGATAGATGGGTTCTTATGGTGGGGAGAACCCTCTCGTGTTCTCCCATAATTCTTCTGATGTGTATTATTTTCGATTGTTTGGGTGTAACGTGTGGAGTGAATGATCACCCTACAGTTCATGGTTTCTTTTGAATTTGATTGGGCATGGATTCGAGTTTTGGTTATCTTTTAGTTGGGTGACTTTCTGTGGGTATAAAGTGTTTATGGTGGAAATAAATGTCACACCTCAGCCTTTTAAATTCATTTATTTTATGATTTTTTTCATTGGACGTTTTGGTGGAGGTTCGGGTTGAGTCTTGGTTTTCATTTTCATGTTTTTGAGTTTTCAAGTGGAATTTTGGCATGTTCACAGTTTGGCCACACAGTTTGAGAAAACATGAAGCCCAACCAAGGTAACCATGTGGCGTGTGTGGGATTTTTGAAATAAGCTAAATAATGGTTGGTAAAACCATGCTATCTAGCTATGTAGTTGATTCCCTCTTGGATAGTAGCTACTGCATGGTTGGCTCATGGTTTGGTAAACCGTGCAGACAAACTGTTCGAGCTGCCCTGATTTTAAAAATTTAAAATTCTAATTTAACCCTATCCCCTTTTTATCCCCAAATTGAACCACTCCCTCCCTTTTATTTTTTGTAACATGACAGGGTCTCAAAAAACATCACCATTTGGTTCACCTCCCTACATGGATCCTTCTCCAAGCTTCTATGCTATGTTTCTAGGGTTTTGGTCATTTTTCTCTTATTTATCTCATCATCCCTTGGAATTATCTAGTTTCCTTGTGGGGTTTTACTTTTGGATGAAAAATATAGGCTAGGGTTTATTTTTTGATGGTGTTTCTTGGGATCTATGGTGTGGGGATTGTTCTTTGGGACATTTTCTTCCTTCGTTGGGAGCTTTGTCATGCCCTAATCCATTGAGGTAAGTGTTTCCATTATTTTCCTTTTTGATTTATTCCTTTTGATTCTTGTGAATTTTTAAATAAATTATAAATTTTTTTCTCATGTTTTTGGTGTTATTTATTTTTTTGTTATAGTATTTTTGTGTTGGTAAAAAGTAGTGGAAGTGGTTTTAAAAAGGGTTTTTAATTAGGTTACATTGTTATGAAAACAAGGTGTTTGTTAAATTGTCATTTGTTCTTTTAAATTGAAATTGTATGTCTTTGATATTGTTTAACCTTTTTTATGTTATGATATCATTGAGGGATTATGAATTTGTCGTTGTGTGTGTGAGTTGGTGATTTTTATGTAATTACGCATACATGTGGCCTGTTGTGTTGGTTGGAAGACATGTGCTACTTATTTAAATATGGTTTTGGGTAAATTCACGAATCCTTATGGTGAAACATTATATGTGGATATATCCATTTGTTCTCAGGATTCAAAAATGGATGGGAACACAAATGAAAATTGTTTTAGATAAATTTTTTCAACTTAGAAACATATATTCCAAAACATTTAACTCTCCTACTCCTTTACTTCTATAAATATTTGATGCTTTATTTATGGATCTATGGTACTAAAATGATCTGAAATTGGTTTCAAGTTTATTAATGAATTTATTCCCCATTTGGTAATTCGAAAATTGTTTGATTTCTAAAAGGTTTTAAAACCCATTTGGCACATTTAGATATGTTGTATGTTTCAACTTAGATTTGAAATAGTGTTCATAGTGGGATTGGATTTGGAATGTGAGGCCTTTTTGGAATTTCAAACATGAAAGTGGTGGTCAGCATTGTTTTGGAAATGGGTTGGAATATTTTTAATACAATAGAATTGATAGTGTTAAATCCCTATTTGGAACCTTCATATATTTTGAGAAAAAGGTTTGAAAGATCATGTGATGTGATATCCTAGTTGGAACTTGTGAATGGTTTAATAAATGAAGGGCATCCCTATAGAGGATTTCCCCATATGGGTTTTCACGTGGGTGGTGTCAGTGTTTGGGGTATGCAATTGTGATGATGGAAGGTCAGGTTAGTCACACATTCAAGGGCCTCCTACTTATAAATTATACTATTACCATGGATTTCTTGAAATCCTTTAGAGGTTCAAGTGATGGTTTCTTGTCAACCCCGATTAGAAGATTTGGTACCCCTTGGGATTGATAGGTCTTGGTGGTATGTGTAATTGTATTTTTCATTTTACATAGGGTAGTTGGTTATAGATTATGAGTCTACACCATATTCCAATATGTGAGTCCGTCTCAAGTACATCCAGGGATCTCTCTTAAGGTGTTTAGGAAAATCCCATCGTTACAATCCAAAATTTTTCTGTTTATTTTTCTTGTTCATGTTTTATTAAATCCTTTATAGTCTTATTCTCTTAGTTTTGGTCCCCGTTATTTTCTACACATCCATTTTTGGTTACTTGGTTGGATTTGGTTGTTGGGTTTGTTTTTAAAGAAAAAGGGTTATCTAAAGTAAACATATTTTTTAAAAAGGAAAACGATGTTTTCTGTTTTAAAATGAGACCTTGTTGAATGTTTTCTTTTCCTAAAATTAACTAGAGGACAATTTTATATTTTTATTTCCAAACTAATGTTTATGGACTATTTATGGAATGGAGATGTTTGTATTATGTGGTGATTTCCTACTAAGTTTTTAAGATTACACCCAACTTGCACCGTTAATTTTCAGTAGACCTGAGCTCATTTTCATATTCAGGTTTATGGTTTTAGTGCTTTTTGTTGGAGAGGTCTTTTCTTGTCATTGGTGGTGACTAAGAGTTCACAGGGATATCATGGTAGCATGGTTCAGTTTTATTTTGGTTCTCGGTATTATTTTTTCTGTTATATTTGGAATTTTTTGTAACTTGATCTATTGGTTTCTATTATAGATTCAGATATTTATTTCTCTTCTATTTATTTAGTGCATTTTATTTTGATCCTGGTTTATTGGGGAATGTCTTTCCCCTTAGTGATTAATTTGATGTTTGGAACTAGTTTCCAGCATGGGGGGATTAAGAAACACCTTTGGGTCATGTGTTGGACTGGTTTGGATGTTAGGTTGGATGTCACTATGGTTTGGTTCAAGATAAAGGTGTTGGAAATAGAGTCATATTGCTTTATTAAGGTGGTTGTCCACATTAACAAGAATGATGTTATCATCTTTTAGTGGGTGAAAATGAAGAAAAGAAAACAACATATATTATCTTTTAAAAATTATGAAGATTTCCTTAATATCATAATTATTTCATGCATACCATATATAATCCTTAACGTTAACCTTATCACCTTCTATGTAAAGTGTTAGTGAAAGAAGAATCACATCAATTCGTGAGGCTGTAGTCCACCGTACACATGAGCAATGTTATCGTATCTCCTACGAATTGGAAATTAAAAAAGAAGTGTATACGGTAATTAATCCTGAAGTATAATTAATTTATAAATATCATATATATACTTAATATCTACCATTATACCCAACCATGAGAGTTGTAATGAAAAAATTATTGACATCAGTTCCTGAGGTGGTAGTCATTTGTAAAAACGAATGATGATTTCATAACCCATTTTATGGAAGTGGATAAGGCTGTAGATCATGGAATTTTTATAAAAACCACTCATTATCTTTAAGATATTATTTTTTTATATCAGAATTATTTAATAATATTTGAGGGAGTTTGACAAAGAAATAAAATAAATAATGTCGTTGAATAACTTTACTTCTGATTCGGGTATCCTCCTTTGGTTTCCACCAAAGCCTTTCTATGTTAGATTTCAGCCCTAACTAAGGCTTATAGTATGAGTGGAAGAAATTTGGGATGTTATTTCAAAATTAATTAGTCGAACCAATGTGGTTTGATGGTGTGAATAAGAGATGAGTGGGAGTGGCCCTTTATAAGTGTGGTGAGGGGAAAACTTATAATTTTTGAAAAGAATAAATTCCAACCACTTTTAACATATCTAATGGATAAAATTATGCTAAATTCCAGATCCTAGAAGGTATAAGATGAAAATATTTCCATAAAATATATTTTAGACAAGTTTTTATGTAAATTCAACCCTTATATTTTAAGTATAACCCACCGATAAATCCATTTTTACCTTGTCCACAATTATTTATTTTTAACTTTTTTCACTAACTATTAAGGTAAAAAGTTACTTTGACCATATTAAATAAAATAAATTATTATGAACCCAAAAAGGAATATATTTTTCCAAATTCAATTAATATAAGTGGAAAGAAATTATTTAAAATTAATCTTTTTGAAGTGATGAGAAAGCATGTTTTCAATGATAAAATGTTCAAAAGTTTATAAAGTTTATATATAAAAATTTAGTATGAAAACAATTCCTATGAAAAAAATTAGATTAAAATATATATAATTGATATAATTTTACTATAAACCAACTTAAAATATAATTTAATATTATAAATAATTTAAAAGAAGAGGGGGATTTCAATTAAAATTTAATATTTTTCATTATTCAATAAAAAATGGTACTTTTTAGAAAAAATTATAAACATTAACCCTAATATAGTTTCGATGTTCTTATATAGAAAATAACTTTATTTTATAATCTAAATTTTTTATAAGTGTTAAAAAATAATTTTAAATTATGTACGAAAATAATTTATGAACCATTTTTGGAAAAAATATAGTTTTTTAGAAATTATATATTTTTATTTTAAATGATTATTATTTCATTACTAATCAATAGATAACTAATAAAAGTAATTAAATTGTATATTTTCATAAGTTTTTTTAATCCTATTCATACCCTCGGTACTAATTTCTAGGCAATAACTGTCATATTAGATAATATTAATAGTATATTGTTGTTTGGTATGACTTGGCCTTATGTGTAACACAATATAAACATAGTGTTACAGACATCGAAAGTTATCAATGAAATTAATTTTATTATAAAAGAAATATATTGGAATGTATTGGGATATTATAACAGTTTCCAATTTGATATATATGACATGAAATATAAATCTAGATTTATGTTTTTCCTGAATGAAGGATATATCAGTTGGAGGATTTCCTAACAACCCATTATAGTGGACTCAAAAACAGAGGTAGAATACATCACTGCATCAATATATGAACCCATAATTTTCATAAATAAATATTATATCATATTTTATGAATATTTAATCTATTTAATAAGAATATATGACTAGTTACTATATATATTTGGTGTCTTTGGAAGTTTGGATAAATACAAAATAATTAAATGTAAGATCTACATCATTTCCTATTTAGTTCTTCTTAACTAGAACCCTTATTAGTGATAACATACATAAAACCTTTCTCAATAACCTAGGGAAGGGAAATATAATAAAAGGTGAGATAAGATATTCAATGAGGGTAGACAAATACATATTAATAAACGATCATAAGTTTTCATAATATAATAATGAGGTAATGAATATATGAGATAAATATTAGAAAATAATACACATTAATTCATATATTATAGTCCCAAAACATTTCATAAATTTTTATTAATAAAAAAATAAGGCATAAGAATGTGAAATCATAAATAATTAGTCGTGAGCCATGAAAACATATTTTAAGAATAATAAATAAGTTTACAGAATATAAATAAGAATAGAATATCATTTCTATGGTTAAGCCGCACTTCCAAGGCTGTTATTGTGGATTGGATTCACTCCCCATTCCGTCATTCCTAATTCTAGGTTTACACTCACGACTATCCTATTATAAAAATTACATTATTAAACTTGGTTCACTTCCATTCCTATTCCTTGTTATCTCATGAGATATCCATATTTATCCAATTTATTGGAGGTATATATAATTCTAAACACACCTAACACATAATTAAGTACATATATATGTGTGTTTCACTAGATCATAATAACAATAATCATAACACGTATAAAGGATAAATGTTTATTAAAAAATTTCATCATAATAAACATAAACCATACATAGAAAGTATAAATATGGTAATATAATATTATATCCCTAGTAAGCCATAAGAAAAATCAAAGGATGTTTCTACACATAAAAATACCTTTTAAAATAACACTAAAATATTTCTTGAGAATAATTCACATTTTTATTTTAAATAACTTTTTTAGAAATATAAATATGTACAAAATATTATGGAAAATATCCAACATGAAAATAAAATGAATAATTATAAAGTAATATATAAGAAAAATTGTATTAATGGTGGTAGGTAAATTCATTCATGTGGTGTATGTTAAAACAAAAAATCCTTTCTCATTTTTAATAGAAAGTAAAAAGTGCCATGCTTGGGAAATGATAATAGGGTTGCAATTAAATTTTTTTCTAGAAATTAAAATACAGTCATAAATGAATCTTATAATATTTTTATAATAGTAAAAACATTCTGGAAAACTTTTTAATGAAATTATGGATGTGGAATAACATATTCCCGAACCAAGGGTAAAACAAGGTCCATTTTCCTTAAAAGCATTATTCTGATCGACTGAATAATTAATAAGAGTAAAATTAAAGAAAAAAATGAAATATCTTGAAATAAAAATAAAATAATAAAATTCATATGCTTTTAGAGATATATATCATAAAATTTCACAATTGGATAATTTAAGCATTAACAATTCTGACAAAAATGAGATAGTGACATAAAACACTTCCAGCTTTAGTAATATTTGAAACATAAGTAATTGGATGCTTGAAAAAAATATGGAACTATAAATTTAATTCATAATAATTATGTATGATAAAATACATTCTTCAAAAATATATTCACCCTAGAGATAATAAATTTGTTCATAACATTAAAACATGTCTTAATGAAGATAAATTGAGAAAAAAACCTTTTCCTCAAGTCGATATTTCTTTATAAGAACTCCAATATCATTTATAATAAATTCAAAAATACTATAATTATATAAAAAACCTTAATAATAACTATAATTGAATACATATTTTACTTATAACATCTTATTTTGTATTTATTAAAAATCATTCAATATTATCATTATTTTGGATATTAATGACTTTTTCATGTATGTTTTTGTTCGATGGTTATAATACTTGTAATTTTATCATTATTCAATCATCTCTAAAATTTTATTATTAAAATGATTATCACATATAATATTCATATAAATATTTATAACAATTTATATAAATAGGAGAGGGAAAATGAATTACATCACTATGTGGAGATGATAGTCCATATGTATACATGAGTGATGTTTTCATTTTTCGATGGATAGAAAGAAAGAAAGGTAAATATCGATCCATCATTAAAGAATAATTATTAGAACAAAAATATAATTTATAAATATTAAATCTATCATAATAATCGACCATTAATGATGGTGGTGGAAAATGATTCATATCACTATGTGGAGGAAATAATCCACACATATGTATGAGAGATACTTTCATCTACCATTGGATTGATAAGAGGTGGTAAATGTTTGTGAAGTAATAATAATAACTTATCAGAATATTTAAGGTATTGTGGTAATAATTCTTGAATTTATAAAATATGTTTTTAATAAGTAGAATAACAAATTAAATTTATAGAGTTGGTAATGATCTATACCTCTTTTTTGAGAGACCTCTTTTGTATTAATCCTTAAGACTTGAAAGATTGGTGTTAAAAGAAGAAAATAAAATGTTGGATGAATAAAATGATTTTATAAATGATTTTATTAGGTATTTTATGATATATAATGAAAAAATTATGTTATTAATGGAGGATGAGAGGCTCCCTTTTATAAGTGAGGGGAAGGACACACATAGAATGTATTAAAATAATTCAATGATTTAAAGTCAATTTCATGGTAAAGTGGGTCAAAGTGGGAATGGATTATAAGTTAAAAAAAATATAAATATGAATTATATTAAAAAAATAAAAAATTTATAGGTTATGGAGGCACTCATACCATTATCTCACGGTTCAACCGCTTGGTAAACCCGTTTTAATTATAAACATGGTAACACAATTTTATTGTTTTTATTATTCAACATGAAAAATTATTTAGTTGACACTATTAAATTATATTAATTATTATGACTCCAAATATTTAATTCATTTTAAAATAGTAAATTCATATAAATTTCATAATATAATTTTATTGAAGCATATAAATCACAATGAAATCTATTTTCGAAAAATTAATTTTTAAACATTAAACTGAATTTACAACCATTAATTTCCTTTTAAAAACCATTAAATTAATTTTAATGTTTTTTATTTAATATATAATATATATATATATTATTGTGAAAATAAATAAATAGATATGAAAATTTTATTATTATACCACATTTCACGCAAGAAAACTATTGTTTAGGAAAATCTGCTTTAAAGACCAAAATTTAAGTTACACCAAAATAAAGTATAATGATGATTAATAAATAAATAATTATATTATTTCTAATTAAATATATCTGAGGTTAATTTAATATATAACTCAAAACATAATGGGAAATTTACTAGAAATGAAATGTCAATTGTTGTAAAAAATCAGTATTTTTCAGCATTCATTGAGAAATAAACCTTTTTAGAACAATAGTAAAAATTAACTCTAAGATATTATTGAAATAATTATATTAAAAATTATCTTTACTTCGTCTGAAAAAATTTATAAAAATGTAAGAAATTAATTTTAATGTTCATGTGATAAAAACTATTTTTGAATAAAGCATAATTTTGAAGTGTAAAATGACTTTACTAAAAACTGAGTACTTATTTATTGTGACATAATAAATAATTTTTTTTAGAAAATAATTTAAAAATGTATTTAATTAAATTTTATTATTATACATACCTTATAATTTAAAGTCCAGGTTATAATAGTTTACTATATCATAGTTTATATATACTTGGGGTTACGAGTAAAGAATGTTATCAAATAGATCATGTTTTTTTACAAAGGAAATACATATAAAATATATGGGTGTTACATTTGAAACCCATTAAAATGAATTTCTACCACAAAAATATATCACTATCATAAAAGAATGACGAAATCTGTACTTCATTACATCCTTAAGTTCTCATATAGCTTCTTAAATTTTTTTTATCACATCAAGTAACATTAACCAGGTGAGTTGTATTGTTCTATAGAACTTTATTTATATGATAAAAAACTTTTAAGGATTATTATTTATAAGAAATATCATACACCAGTTTTATACCATCTTATTTTAGTACAGGAGAAGGATCTGATATGTACTTCCTCCGGAGAGATACATGAAACACACTGTAAACCCGGGAGAGGTTTGGTGGGAGTTCTAATAAATAATATATAGTTCATGCATAATCAAGAATATAAAAGGGACCAATATACAATTGAAAATAATTCCATTATTTCTAAATCTCATAACCATCTTCCATGGATAAATTCATAGTAAAACCTTCTCACTAACATTGAATTTTATATCACACTAATGATTATCCACACAATACTTTAATTGAATCTAAGATGCCTTGATGTGAAACTAAATCTACATAATGTTATATATAATTTCTTTATCTATCTTAGGTTATAGTAACTTTATTTATTTAACTTTATCCCATTAGGTCAAAGTTCTACACTTCTTTACATAGAGGTCTTTATAAGGATCTATTTGAATGCTCGAGTGAAATAAATTTTTGTAAGAATATTTATCTAGATGAAAGTGTTGATCCCAAAAAATATTGAAATGTATACAAAAGGATATCAACATATACTCCAAGATTTGAATGGTCCTAAAATACTACTATCTATTTTAGGATGATAAGAAGTAACAAAACACAACTATGTATCTATATCTTTCTAAAGACTACTTCAGAACTTCAAGGTAAATCTTAGATCCCGATTAGATAAAATAGAATGTGGTGACCTGTGTTACCTTTCCACTTCCTTAATGTATATCGTGGAAGTATTATCAGGAGAGAAATACTCTATAAAAAAGATGAAGTGTGATAAATTCATATTTTTATAAACTACCACCCAAATAACATTATGGCTTTTAGATGTTTTGGGGAGTCCAATAATTAAATCCATGGTAATGCTTACTCATTTCCATTTTTGTATGAGTCATATTAATAACAACCTATTAGACCTTTTTAAATCATCCATATGTTTATGAAATACCAATAACCAAGATAAATACTCCAAAATAACTATCTTCATGTTGTCCCACTATAGATACTCTTTCAAATCTATATACATGTTCATACTTCAAGGATGAATAGGGAATTTTAAGCTATGAAATTCTCCCAACAGTTCCATCTTTAGGTATTCTATTTACGGGACACATACCTGGTTCAAGAATTATTCCATCACAATCAAGGTTGAACTCAAGAACATTATAACCTTATTTTATAGTACCACATTAGTTTTTGTGAATCATAAATATTTACCTAGATAGATGGTAGAACACTCATTTTAGAAAGATAATATTTATCCCCTTCCATTAAGATTTAAAGGTCCATCCGTTGAAAATACCTAAATATTATATCTTTTGTGATCCTCATCATAGATATTTTATCATGATCCTTCTGACTCCAAGTATCAACCACCTTGTTCTCTTTTCCAAGGTGGTAGTGTTTTGAGAATTTGTAATATATAATCAACTCCAACCATATTCTTTAGTGCATATTCAACTATTAAGGGGTGAATATATATATCAAATTGTTTTAACTATTATATATGCAACACATTTATTCATAATGATAAGGCCTATATATCCTTAATGTAAATATTAACACTTCTAACTCCAAATCATGAGTCAGGTAATTTTTCTCCTAAAACATAAATTACCATGAGACATAATCTATCACTATGTTATTGTACATGAGAACACATCCTAGCCCTTTTTTGGATTTATCATTGTAAATAAAAACCCCTTATTCACTATAGGGTAGTTTGAGTATAAGTTCAGTGACCAATCTTCTATTTAGTTCATTGAAATTATATTTACACTCATTAGTTTGAAGGAACTTCATTCCATTCTTAGTTAATATAATGATTTTATTAGTCATTCTTGAGAAAACATCAAAAAATAATTGATAATATCCTTACAATATAAGAAAACTATGTATTTCAGTCACATTGTTTTGTATGATCCAATTTTCAATAACATCATTTTTTGATGTATCCACTAATATACCCTAATTTGAGATTATATAAACAAAAAAATGAAACTTTATATAACCAAAATTAACACTGTCTGAATTATTTATACATATTATCCTTCCTTATAGTCTTCAATACAATCCTTAAGTGATATTACTATTCTTCCATGCCCTTGGAATATATAATAATATCATCAATAAAGACTATCAGAAACTAATCAATAAAAACTCTAAAGAATCTAATTATTAAATCCATGAAGACAGAGGGAGAATTAGTAAAACCAAATGCAGTCAATATAAATTCATAGTGTATATTCCACCAATGGAAAGGTGTCTTGTGTATGTATTTACTTTTGAACATAAACTAATAGTATGTAGATCAATGAAAAATATTGGAAAATATTAAGCTCCTCATAATTGATCCAAAAAATCATCAATATGTGGTAAAGGATAATTATTATTAATTTGTATCTTGTTAAGTTCCCAATAATCTATATAGAGTTTCATCGATCCATATATATTCTTAAAAAAAGTATAGGTGAGACCCATGGTGATGTACTTGATGAGATAAATCCCTTATCAATATTCTAATAGAGGTGCGTCTTTAATTACTAAAACTCAATTGGGACCATTCTATATGGAGTCTTTGAAATAAGTGTAACACTAGGTTTGAGTTATATTGAATACTCAACTACATGATTTGGAGGGAGAAGATGAAAATATTCTAGAAAGACATAGAAAAATTCATGTACAAGAGGAATATATTTTATTTTTTTCTCACCAACCATCTTAGATAATTATCCACTTTGAATAGGAATAAAGGCCCTTGAAATGGATGTAATTTTTATTGGAAGTTAATTTTTATCCTAGGATTGATAGAAAATCATAGGTTAGTTCATAATATCATAATTTAATTTCCTTCCATGGTAGTTAGTTTGGTATTTAAATAAATAATGAAAATCCAAGCACAAAATCACATCAAATTTTACTTGGGGAAGAATAACAAGATTTAAAGGAATCACATTCCCATAAACTTCAATTGGGGATGATTCATAAACTTGAAATTTGACCATCTTACCATTAAGAGTTTTTACTAATATTTCAACATCTAGTCTTTTAGGATATTAATTATCATTCCATAAGACATTCCTTGATTTACATGAATTTAAATAACTAATACAAAATGGTGTAATTCAATATCTGAGCATACCCATAACCACCAAAACATTATCATTCTATCATAAAAACCTTACTAAAACTAAAATGGTTAGAATAACTATCATGCATTGTTAATTACAGTGATAAATCATGAAAAATAATTCATAGGATTTTTATTTATTAAAGAATTAATTTGAATATATGATACATTACCTAGGTCATCTATAATCATTATCTGTTGAAATCCTTTATAATGTATCTAAAAAAATTATGAATTAACTACCACATATTCCCCAAGAGTATAAAAATATTTGTTTAGTAAGGTATAATTCATTTTCTACCAAAATATTAAACAAGATATAGTTGGAACACTCTTTTTTTGGTTATTTATTTAATATACATCCATTACAAAACTATGTCTACTAATAGTATCCATACAATGATGGAATTTATTAGGGAAACCATATAATTTATTTAGTGTATCTTAAAATTTTCTCCTATACATAGGATTATCCTTAGGGATATTACTAATGTATCATCATCATATTTTTCAAAAGTTACTAAAATATTTTTAGATACCAACAAAAGAGACCCATACTTTTCATACATAAATATTACATAATTTTCCATTAATATTTAATAAATTTGATAATAATAAAACCCCAAGGACTATATAGGTTTAGTGTCTTTGGAAACAATGATATATATAAAATTGGTACATAAAATATGTACATAATTTCTTATTTAGTTCATCACAACAAGCACCCTTCATAGAAATAACATACTTAAAACCATTATCTATTACCAGAGGTAAGGAAACATAAGAAAGTGTAATATTAGATTCTTAGTAAGGGTAAAATTAATAGATATCAATAAGTGAACACATGTTAGAATAGTATAATCATAAGGGTATGAGAACATGAAGTAAAAATTAGAAAATCATACCCATAATCTCATATATCATAATAATGAAATATGGAATAATTTTTTATCAATAAAAAACAGAAGTAATAATTGTATAGAATCACTAATAATAAATCATGAGACATAAAAATATATCCTGAGCAAAATAAACGGGTTTATGTACTACTCATAAGTATATAAAATATCATCCTTAGTTAAGGATAATTTCCAAGAATATCATTGTAGATTTGGTTCACTGCCCATTCCATCATTTCCTTAGTTAAGGTTCACTCCCAATATAATTTTATTATACAGTGTCCCTTAAAAAATTGGGTTCACTAACCATTCCAATACTTATTATATCATGATATATTCATATATGGACAATGAATTTTTGGTCTATATAATTATGATTCTAC
Source organism: Viscum album (assembly GCA_963277665.1). Lineage (NCBI taxonomy): Eukaryota > Viridiplantae > Streptophyta > Magnoliopsida > Santalales > Viscaceae > Viscum > Viscum album. Next base: position 1,283,471,519 of record OY728151.1, read on the forward strand.
CAATTACATAATGAAAACCATTCACATGTGTTCCATATAATCATAAAAATCATCATAACATTGTATCATATATAATGGAAAGGATATAAGTTTTATAGATATTTCAACGTCATAATCATAAAAAATAAATAAAAATAATAAATATGGTAACATTGGATCATATCCCTAATAAATCATAAAAAAAATCAGAGGATGTTGTTATTGATAAAAATACCATTAAAAGATCACCATGACATTTCTTAAATAAGATACACTTTTTATTTAAAATCACTTATTTATAAATGTAAAAATTTCAAAAATTTTAATGATTTTTTTTTGAAAAATAAGAATGGAAACTTATAAATTAATAATAAAGCAAAATAATATTCATGATGGCATGGAAATTCATTCATTTGGTGTATATTAAAACAAAAATTCCTTTCACATTTTTGTTAAAAAGTTAAAAGTTCTTTATATGAAATAATAAGAAGGTTATTTTCAAACCTTAGTGAGGAAAGTAAAATATACTAAAAATTTATTTAAATAATAATTGGATAAAAGTAAAAATAGTATTTAATTGTTTTAAAATATAATATGGACATGGAAGAAAATATTTCTGATTGAAGGGAATAACAAGTTAGTTTTACATAAAAATTCTAGTTATATATTTACTAATTAAAGAGAGGAGAATGAAATAAAAACAAAAAATATATATAAATAAACATATTATAAGAAAATAAATAATATTTTATAGATATTTACCATAAAATTCCTTCATAAAAAATATATTCATAAATAATACTAGAAAAAATGAGATTGTTACAAAATCCTTACAAATTTAGAAATATTTAAACAAATTTAATTGGATTATTGAAAATAACAAGGATCTATAAATATGGTTCATAAAATAATATATTATTAAAAATATATATTATTTTTCAATATATACACCATAGAGATAAGTAATTGGTGCATAACATTAAAAAATATCTCAATGAATGAAAATTGAGACGAAAAACCCTTGCATCAAGTCTGTTTTGATTTATAAGTGCTCTAAACTCATGTGTACTAAATTTAAATTCATTTCAATTAAATAAAAGAACCATAAAAATACCTATAACACCTTTCTTGGTTTACTTATAACATCTTATCACAGATTCATTAAAATTCTTTTGTTATCATTGTCATTTAGGGGGTTAACTGCTTCACTTTTCATGTAAGATTTGGTCATATGGTTATGATCCTTCAAATTTGATCAGGATTAATTATTATATAAAATTTTAATAATGATAAAAATACCCTATATTTTCATTATAAAAATATTTTAACCATTTATATAAGGTGACAATGAAAGAAAATTACATCACTCTCTAGAGATGACAGTCCATATGTACACATGAGTGACGTTTCCAAATTTTGATGATTGGAAAAAATAAAAGGTAAATATTAATTAAAATTTAAAGAATATTTATTGTAAAATATATATTATATATAATAATTAAATATTTCCTGATAACCAATGATGAATTATGGTGATTTAAAATGAGTCACATCACAATGTAGAGGCGGTAGTCCACACATACACACAAGTGATACAATCATCTCCCATTAAATTGAAAGAGGTTTTAAAGTGTTGTGGAATAACTATAATAAAATATTTGTATATTTAACACAATTTATTAATAATTTTGTAGGGATTTAATAATTTTATATTACATATAATAAGAAATAAAATTGAATGTTCATGGTTAAGCTCTATACCTCTTCATTGAGACACCTCCTTTGGATTACTCCTTAAACATTGAAGGATTTTTATTAGAATAATAAATGATTATCTAGGATTAAGTTAAGGATTATATTTATAATTTTTAGTATGCATTTTAACATATATAATACTCAAATTGTCTTAATAAGGTTGGAGGAGAGGTTTCTTTTTATTAGTGAGGGGTGGGGCACACATGAAAATTTTAAAACATTTCAATGATTTAGGGTCAATTTCATTGTAATGTGGATCCAAATGGATAGGTATTATAAGTTATTATAATAAATGGTTTATATATATTCAAATTATAATAATTTAATCATTTTTGGAGAAAATACTACCCTTATCTCATTGTTTAACCCCTGATAAACCCTTTTTAACCTTAATCGTGGTAACACAATTTTACTATTTTACTATTTACTATAAAAAATAAGTTTAACCTATACAATTATATTAATTAAGATGATTATAATTATGTGAAAAATTTCAATATATTATATATATTAGTGGGATAATATTAATTTAATTAATTATGAAAACCGTAAGGAAAACCCATTTTCGAAAAATGATTTTTAAGCCAAAAAGATAAATTAGTTCCATTCAATCCATTATTAAAAATTTTAAATGAATGTTAAAATGTAATATTGAATATATTAAATATAAATTTCAATAAATAAATAAATTAAAATATATTTCATTAATTTATTAATACTAAGACACATTTTAGGTATAAATTGTTTTTTAGAAAATTGTTTTTAAGCCTAAAAAGTATTTATACCAAAATAAAGTATAATGATGATTCCTATATAGTTAATTATATTATTTATAATTAAATTATAATTAAGTTAATTTAAGATAAAATTAAAAATATAATGGGATATTTTCTTGAAAATAAAATATAATTTTTACAAAAGAGGTATTTTTTACTATTCTCAAATGAATAAATATTTTTAGAAAATTCTTAAAAAATCACCATAAGATAATATTTAAATGTTTAATTTAAAAATGATATTAATTTCATCGAATAGAATTTATAAAAATGGTAAAATAAATATATTTTTTATTGAAAAAATGTGATAAAAATCACTTTTGATGTAAACATATTTTTGAAACGTAAAGTGACATTAATTAAAATTGAGTACTTATTTATTATGACTTAGTAAATATATTATCATGAATAAAAATGATTATAATATTATTTAAAAAATTGGTTATTAATATTCACATATTCTAATCTAATATCGAAGTTATAACAATTTACAATATTGCAGTTTATGTAGACTCGAGGTTGTGTGTAAGGGAAGCTAACGAATTCTTAATGGTTTATTTAAAAGAAAATACCTATAACATATTAAAGTGTTATAATAATATTATTCAAAAGGAATATGTTTGGATCAAGAAGTTAATTACTGAATTAGAAGTGGTTCCTAGCATCACATCAGTAACCAAGCTTAGTGGTGAGAAAAATGGTGCAATTTTACCAACTAAAGAACCCTAGCCTCACTAAAGGACAAAAAAATCATTTTAAAACAATATTTGATATGATAAGATGTTGATAATATAAAGATAAGGATCTCTTTGGTGTCTATATATGATAATATTTTGGATTTATTGATGAAACCATTATTTGAGTAGAAGCATGAGGGTCATGTAGAGCCTCTTGGTATATGATATTTAATAGATTAATGAAATGGTTACATAATGTATCATGTTACTATAATAAAAGTAAATATACATTTAACATTAATTCATGTGTTCTTCTATTTAATTTACATGTATAGTCAAATGATAACATCCCATCAATGTATGTATTTGAGATTTCCATAATAAATGATCATCATAGTGTATAATGGGTTGTGATGATATGTTAAGATTAATATGAATATAATCATGTTTCTCATTAGAAAAAGGTGTATATGAAATAAAAAAGCAATCATAGGGTAATAAATAGTGAATTATTTATTATAATGACCCATCAATTATATTTCAATAGATATCATATAGTTATCAATATACTTAGTTGTGTATTATTATTATCAATCCTTCTAAATGAGGTTGTAAATGTACCTTGAATAAGAACCTTAATACTATAATACAATTCTTCCACAAGTATTTATGACTAAACTAACATGGGGGTGGTTGGGTATGTTACAAATCATGATGTTGGTTAGAGCACAACCAAGGTGGATTTTCTCAACTGGTTTGATGAGTTAATTCATTTGGGAACATGATTGAATTAAACTGAGGAAATATATGGCCTTGATTAGTTGACTGAGATTGGATGTGTTAAACTACTTGAATGATGAGAATGTGGTGTACTCATTAGTTATATGAATTACTTGTGATGTATTCACCAACCTAGTTAATCTATTTTAGAGAATCAATAAAATATGATATGAATTACAATATATTGATGTTATTATTTTTCTATTGGTCACTTGATTACGTGAATAAAGGGATTATATAGGTGTAAATATTTTATATATGATATATATTTTATTGAAAATGTTCATATAGAGATCTGAGTATATTTGATATTGATCACACCTAACACCTTAGTAGTTTAAGTAGAACAAATTATTTTTTTAGGACTCTCTTTACATAAATCAATGGAAGATGAATTTCATATTTATTATCAATGAAACTAAGGACCCTGAATAAGGATTACATTTTGGACAAAGTGTTTGTTCCAAAATGAAGATATTTCAATAAAACAATGTCCAAAATGTTTCTTGGATGGATTCAAACTAATTTGTGATTTTTTTTTCATTAAGTACTTATGGGATTTAATTATAAGTGAAATATTTTTGTATATGAATGTATATAAAGAAAAATCATATCTTTTAATTTACTGAATCATAAGGGGATATAGACATGTGATGCTTATCACACATATATATGTTCATTGTAAAATAATCATGGGATGCTTCTGTTACCTATATCACAAGATATAATTGTATTTATAATTGAATTCATGATATACATGCACATGAGATGATTACTTCACAAGGCTTACTTTGGTGTAATCCATTCTGAATGGATTAAACATGTTTACATGTCAATTGAATGATTTTAATTGATCCTTCAATGTTTTTAATACATATGATATATCGGATATGGTTATTTTGTTTCTCATTTGAGGAGTATCATGAGAGAGAGATATATATAAAGGTATGTGAGTACTATTGATAGGTATAGAAAAGTGATTTAAGAAAACATGGTGAAGATCAATAATGTCATGAAAAGATTTCTATAATCTCTCTTACTATGAATGTAAACATTAAACACTCATTGAAGGTTCAATCACTCCATAGGTGTTCCAGAATCCTCATGATATGATCGTGAATCCAAATTTCACTACAGTCCCCTTGTAAGAGGGAAGATTATTTTTCTTACTTTTCTGGTTGTATCAAGGTTTCCCATTTGAAGTCTTAAGATGGTGGCTGTTGTTTATACTTCATAGGTATGATGATCGTTATTTTTCCAATAATGCTTGGTTCTTTGAGACATATTGTAATGACCCAAACATTCGTTAATGGAAATCCCTCTTGATATAATTAAAGGTCTGTTTATATAAAATGTTTATATAAAATGTCAACTTCTTTGGTTTTATGTTATGAATTGTGACCGTTGCTAATATAGCACTTTAACAATGATCACATGATTAGTATAAATATAGGGCTTTAACAAATCAAATTCACTCAGACAATGGAAGCGATGGCCTCATCCATTAGACATGCCTTATATGGAGCCCATTTTTCAGAGCTTAAAAAGGATGAGGTGTCATTGGGATTCTCTCTTAACCAAGCCTAAGTCGAGTTTGAATATGTTAAGCTCGAGTGGGACCGCCTACGAGAGAAATGGAAGTTGACAGAGAATACCACCCGAGCAATGTTATCCGAGCCACCCCAATAGCCTGTCACCATCGCACTCCTTACTCTTCGATTTTATGCGGGTGTTATAAGGGTTTATGTAACAAGACCTTAACACTATGGTTATGTACATTATTTTTGTATATAATAATGAATATAGTTTCATTTTATTATTGTTACCTTGTAAATAGTTTTTTAAAGCACAAATAGTATTTTAAGATAATGTTCTACTAAGAAATCTATTTTTATGAATTAATGTATTTTTTAATTAAATAATATTTTAATAAAATGTTATTATTTTTATTAAATTAATTTTTATTAAATATAAATGATCGTATAATTTTATGAATGCAATCGTAATTTTTATTAAGGTTTGAAAGCCATTTTTGTCAAAACCCGTGAATTTTTGATAAGTGTCAGTTTTTATTTTAAAAGTAAAAATTAACATATTTAGAAAATTATTTATATAAAATAAATATCATTTCTGGAATTAGGACGTCAAAATTATCCAATGTTAATTTTTTTATAATTTTCAGAGATAGTCAAATTTTTGGGTAAAAATTAAATACCGTCTAAATATATAATGTGTTTTATGACATCATAATGACCCAATAGTGATGTAATAAAATAATATAAGCCATTTTTTTCCAATATATGTTTTAACATTAAAATAATGTGATTTTGGGTATGTTTGACTTATTTTACAAAGTATTAATGGACCCTTCAAGACTTATTAAACATCTTGTCTTTTTAAATTGTTTTCTTTGGGAGTGTGACTCACCTCCACCTAAGTAACCCAATTATTTTAAGAAGTTAGCACTTTGGACTTATAAAATATTGTTTTCCACTTCCCTTTCCCAAAAACCATTGGCAAAAACCATGGTCTGGTTTGTGGTTTGGATTACTTTAATGTGAGGTTTCCCAAACCTAAATAATTAAGAATTCCCTCACCTTTCCTATATAAACCCACCCAAGCTCCCACTTCTTCCTCACTCAAAGCCTTTGGAGTTCGTCCAAACTATTCCCTCATCAATCTAGAATCCTCCAAAGGTTCCCCAAGCTCCCAATAAGCATCTCTCAAGCCTCTCTCAAGCTTTTGGAAGCCACTTCCAAGTAAGGGTTTTCTCTTTATCCTTTTTGTCCAGTTTTCTTAATGATGTTATGCCCTCTTAATTTCAATTATAAATGTTGGGTTATGGTATTCACCTTCCCATACTTCCCTATTTTTGTTTGAATTATTGGGGACCCCTTTCTCTTTTATTAAATTCCTCCCATGTACAACCGTTACTATGCCGAAATTCCGAAAGGAATTTCTCTCTCCTATTTTACATTCAAGAAATTATTTTGTATCATGACTCTAAATTACATTACAATTTTTGGGACATGTATCTATATAACCCCCTTACTATCTATTTCAGGTACATATTACGAGACACCCTTTCTCTCTCATCAACCCTTTTTATGAATTCTTACATCACGCCGTTAAGCAGCCGAAATTGCACCGATTTTCCAAGCCAATGTCATTGTGTAGTGAATACAATGCCCATTTCTCTATCAAGGGTATTCACCTTTATGCACATTTACATATTCATTATAAAGTTTCATGTATTAATTCCACATTACTTTATCATGGAATAAATGATTATGTTTTATGAATCCCTGTTATATGATCCATGTGGCACACTTATGGATAAAATGAAATGTTTAAGAAGGGTGCACTCTTATAGCGCTCCAATGCATTGGGTAACATATAATATAATGATACATCATGTGCAATGGGTTTTTACTCATGATAATTCAATTTCAAATTTCTTTTACTCGTGCTTCATGTGCAATGAGGATTTACACATGCTCCATGTGCATGAGCCATGGCTCATGCAAACTCCATGTTAAGTGTTGCCACCACATTTACATGTTATGATTATCATGCTTTATCATGCCTTCATATTTATGCTTCTATTGTGATCTATTGATATGCCTATTTTTTAACATGTATTGTATTCCTCATGTTATTCCATGATTATTCCCTTACTGGGCTTTATAGCTCACCCTTTTCTTATGCATGTCCTCAGGTTATCCCATGAAATGTTAAGTATGAGGGAATGTAGTGGTCATGTAAAGGAAGTTTTCAATAAAGATGTTGTATTTCATGTTTTAAGTTGTTAGGTAATGATCCTAATCCCCAAAGACACTGGAAATCTCGATCTTATATATTGTATCAAGTGATGTTTATGTAATAAATTATGTTTGATTGTGTAATAAAAGATCAGGGTTGTCATAGTTGGTATCAGAGGAAGGTTTAGTTTTTTTGGAATTATGATTAGAAAACCATAGTGTAGCCTTAAGGAAAAGACAAAGTATAATAAAAACATCCCTACCTTTTGGTGAGTGTTGAGTAAGTGTTTTATCAAGAAAATACATCCGTGTCTGGATACGAGCATGTAGAGGCGGCTCTGGCCTAGATGTATCCTTGGGGTAAAACCCGAAAACACCGTTTTAAGCTAGACTCGAACGGGAACTGGTGCACGACAACGAGCCTTGTTTTACTCTTGGTTACGATTCTCCTAGGGGATATGCTTTGGTAAATTCACAAGCTTGGTATGAACCATTATTAAGGGACAAAAAATTTCCCTAAGAATATACCTTATAAAGTAGATCATGGATAACATAGACTGAAGCCAATAGATTCATATGTTAAGGAAATTAAATTTATTTATAAGTCGTTAGTTTTATCCTAGGATTATCCTTTATGTGTTACCCCTAACTTTCCTTTTATTCCAGCCAATGGTCATTAATAGGAGGACTCGGGCTAACAACTGATGTGAAGATCAATGTGATGACTGTACTAATGAGATGCCCAATCCAATTGGAGCGGGAATCGCAAACTTTGTCACGATTCTCTCTCATCTAAATCATGCTTTGAATAGAAACATGGGTCAAGAAGAACATTCGACCCCCCCTAAGAAAGAAAAAATCATTATTGAGATCTTCTTGAGACAAAGGCCTCCTACTTTTAATGGATCATTTGATCCCTCAATCGCTGAACAATGGATCAACTCCATTGAAAAGATCTTCTCCATCCTTCAATGTTCTGAACAATAGAAGGTTCTCCTAAATGCTTATCATATGGAGGGTGAAGCTCCTCAATGGTGGATGTTGATCAAAAATACGAAGCCTGAGGAGGAGATCGAGGCATTGGAATGGAAGGATATACGAAAGATGTTTTTCGATAAATAATTTCCGCCCACCGTCTGGCTTAAGATGGAAAGGGACTTCCTTTCCCTCAAGCCAAAAGTTGATGAATCAGTTGGAGCGTACAACAAAAACTTCACTAGGCTTGCACGATATGCTTCTGGCTTTGAAATTACCCCAAAATGGAAGGTTGACCGCTTCTTTGGTGGGTTGAAACCGAGCCTGCGGGAAGTGTTAGCGATCCATGATTTTGACAGCTATGAGGAAATTGTCTGATGTGCCCTCAAGGGAGAAATGGAGATCGTAGAATCTCATGGGTATCATGTGGTTAAGAAATGTAAGGTGGACTTCAATGCTGGCAGTCCAATGGATAAATCATATGGTGCTAAGAAGATCCAGTACCCCACTTACCAAAGTTGTGGAAAGAAGCACTCTAGAAATTTCCTAAAGGGGATGAGGAAATGATTTAGGTATGGAAGAGAAGGGCACCTAGATGTTAACTGTCAGCAAGAAAAACCCGCAGCTGCAACAGAGGATAGGAACACTCCGTTCGAACCTCAACACATTGTTCATTGCAACAACTGAAAAGAACTAGGGAATATTGTAGATCAGTGCCCTAATCCAAGGTTTTTTAGAGGCAACCAACAACCTCCAAGGTAGCAATGGTGATATTTTTCCCTCAATATTTCCAAAGTGAACCCGGAAAATGAAGTGGTGACAGGTACGCAAGTTATTCATTCATGAATAGAGAACATGCAATTTCATTTAGGTTATACGCATTATTTTATATCTCAAAAGTTTATCATAACAATCCCAGCACCACCAAAAATCATGGAAGTGAAGATGTCGATGAGTATGGAAAATGGTAAAATCATTGCATCCCATGAAAATAACTCATCTCCTATCATAATCTGTGGATTGAAATTCCCAGTGAACATCGCCATGCTCCCTCTGGTGGAATTTGATGCAATTCTTGGCATGGACTGTCTTTCCTTATATAGAGCCAACTTAAATTACCGTGAGAGGGAAATTTCTCTCCATGTGGATAATTGACCCCTGATTCTTTACAAGTGAAGGAGGAAGATGAATCTTCATTAGATCCATCATCTCAAGAGTGGATATTACTACCCTATGAGAATGAATATCTGGCTTAGATGATTGAGTCTATGGAGGGCACCATCCTAGAAGATATGCCTATTGTGAGGGAATTCACTGAAGTGTTCCCCAAGATTTCTTGGTCTTCCTCCTAGAAGAGATGTTGAATTATCAATTGAACTTATACCTGGGGTGTTTCAAATATCCAAGACTCTGTATTGAATGGCTGTTGTGGATCATGAAGAGATAAAGAAACAACTACAGGAGAATCTAGATAAAGGGTTTGTATGCCCAAGTGCTTCACCATGGGGTGCACCAGTCCTCTTCATCAAGACGAAAGATGGGTCAATGCACCTTTACATCAATTATCATGAGCTTAACAAAATCATGATAAATAACAAGTAACTCCCAAGAATAGATGGCTTGTTCGATCAGCTTCATGGTGCACAATACTTATCCAAGGTGGATTTACAGTCGGGATATTTTCAAGTAAGGGTGAAGAAGGAAGATATCCCCATGGCTGCTTTTCATACAAGATATAGGCACCATTAATTCATAATAATGCCTTTCAGAATCACTAATGCTCCAGAAATATTCATGGAATTGATGAATAGAGTCTTTAGAGAGTACCTCGACAAATATGTGGTAGTCTTTATAGATGATATTATGATATACTCCAAAACTAAGGAGGATCATGAGGAGCCTCTGAGAACTGTAATAGAGAACTTGCGAAAGGAGAAACTCTAGGAAAAGTACGACAAGTGTGATTTTTGGTTTAAGGAGGTATCATTATTGGGCCATATCATCATAAGAAATGGGATATCTGTGGATCCCTCCAAAACAGATGCAATTGATGGATGGCTGAGGCCAACATCAGTAACGAATATCAATAGCTTCTTGGGGTTAGCTGGATAATATCAACGATTTGTGAGAAATTTATCATGATTGTACAACCCTCTTACCAAGATAACTTGGAAGGGAGTAAAGTTTTATTGGTGTTATGAATGTGAATAAATATTCACATAGTTGAAAAGGAGTCATATCACTGCACCTATGCTCACATTACCCACAAGTGGAGAACTTTTTGTGGTATTCAGTGATGCTTAGAAGGAGGGCATGGATGTGTGTTGATGAAAAATGAAAAAGTCATTACCTATGATTCAAGGAAATTGAAAGTTCATGAACAGAACTATCTGACACATGACATCGAGTTGGCTACAATGATCTCCGATTTAAAATTTTGGCAGCATTATCTCTATGCGGAGAAGTGTAAAATATATACGGACCACAAAATCATCAAGTATATATTCACACCAAAAGAGTTAAACATGCACCAACGAAGATGGTTAGATATGATCAAAGACTATGACTGCTCAATCCATTACCACCCTGGGAAAGCAAACAAGGTGGCAGATTCCCTAAGTAGAAATGACCCAGTGATTCTATCATTGATGAGAATTGAAAAAGATCCAATCTTATTATATTTTATAAAGATGGACATGGGAATCATACATATGGGAACATCATCAATACTTTCACAAATTATTTCTCAACCATCACTTTTGGAAAGGTTAAAAGATGTTCAAAAAGAGGATGTGGGAATTCAGGAAAAATTGGAAACTATCGGAAAAGGGAAATCCTCGAAGTTTAATGTTAATGAAGAAGGAATTGTAAGACTTGGGAAAATACTATTTGTTCTATCAAGTCTGGAGCTGAAGAGGTAACTTTTGGATGATGCACATAGTTCAAATTTCTCTATTCACCCAGGAAACAAAAAGATGTATCAAGATCTCTGATATAATTTTTGGTGGGACAATATGAAAAAGGTGATCTCTGAATATACATCAATGTGCTTGGTGTGTCATCAAGTGAAGGGAGAGAGGCAGAAGTTTAAGGGGATGATGCAACCATTTCCCATAAAAGAATGGAAATGGGAGAACATCACCATGGACTTTTTCAACGGACTTCTGAAGACATTGAAAGGCAAAATTGAAATCTGGGTTTTTGTGGATCATCTTACAAAGTATGCACACTTCATTTCTATTCAGGAGGATTTCTCATTGGATCAACTGGCACAGAAATATATGAGGGAAGTGGTAAGGCTTCATGGAGTACCACTATCTATTACGTCCGATCGAGATCCAGGATTCACCTCTATGTTTTGGAAGAGTCTTTAACATGCTCTGAATACTGAACTGAAATTTAGTATGGCCTATCATCCTTAAACTGATGGACAATCCGAGAAGACTATCCAAACACTTGAAGACATGTTGAGAGTGTGCTCAATGGGCCTTAAAGGAGGATGGGATCAACATCTTCTTCTGGTTGAGTTCTCTTATAATAACAGTTTCCACTTGAGCATCCAAATGGCACCATATGAAGCCCTTTATGGGAAAAGGTGCAGAACACCAGCGTGTTGGGATGAGGTCGGTGAGCGTAAGCTGCTTGGACCAGAAATGGTGGAAGAAATGGTGGAGAAGGTGAAAACCATTTAGCAGTATATCAAGGAAGCCCAGGGTCGACAGAGGATTTTTGCATATAACCGTCGATGAGACCTTGAGTTTAAAGTTGGAGACATGGTATATCTACACATATCTCTGGGAAAGAAGGTCATGAGGTTTGGAAAGAAAGGGAAGTTATGTCCATAGTACATCAGCCCCTTCGAGATTCTTGATCATGTTGGGGCTGTGGCCGATCGACTAGCCCTTCCACATACCATGGAAAAAGTACATGATTTATTTCATGTATCCATCTTAATGAAGTACATACCAAACCCTTCACATGTAATCTCTTCGGAGTTTGTACAGTTAGAGGATGATCTTTCTTATGAGGAGCAACCACTGAAGATCTTAGATCGTAGAGAAAAAGTTCTACGAAATAAGACAATGCCCTTGGTCAAGGTGTTGTGGAGAAACCACAAGTTTTAAGAAGCGACATGGGAATCAGAGGAAATAATGAACCAGAGTTAGCCACATCTGTTTTAGTGTGGGAAAATAAAAATTCAAGGGTGAAATTTTTTAAGGGGGGAATATTGTAACGAACCAAAATTTTATTAATGGAAATCCCTATAGATCTAATTAAATGTCTCTTTATATAAAATGTTTATTTAAAATGTCAAATTATTTGTTTTTATGTTATGAATTGTGACTGTTGCTTGTATAGTTTTTGAACAGCGATTATATGATTAGTATAAATATAGGTCTTTAACAAATCAAATTTACTCAGACAAAGAAAGCGATGGCCTCATATAGTAGACATGCCCCATACGAAGTCCATTTTTCAGAACTCAGAAAGAAGGTGGCATCATTGGGCTTCACTCTTGACCGAGCCCAAGCTGAGCTTGAATATGTTAAGCTTGAGCGTGACCGCCTATGAGAGAAATGGAAGTTGATTGAGATTACCACCCGTGCAATGTCATCTGAGCCACCCCAAGAGTCTGTCACCATCGCACACCTTACTCTTCGGTCTTATGAGGGTGTTATAAGGGGTTATGTAACAATACCTTCTCACTATGGTTATGTACACTATTTTTTATATAATAATGAATATACTTTAATTTTATTATTGTTACCATGTAAATAGTTTTTTAAAGCACAAATAGTATTTTTAGTTAATGTTCAAATAAGAAATCTATTTTCATGAATTGATTGATTTTTCAACTTAATAAAATTTTAATAAAATATTATTATTGTTATTAAATTAATTTTTATTAAATATAAATGATCATATAATTTTATGAATGCAATCGTAATTTTAATTAAGGTTTGAAAGCCATTTTTGTCAAAACCTGTGAATTTTCGATAAATGTTTGTTTTTATTTTAAAATTGAAAATTAACATATTTAGAAATTATTTTTATAAAATAAATATAATTTATGGATTCAGGATTTCGAAATTATCCAATGGTGATTTTTTCATAATTTTCTGAGACAGTCAAATTTTTGGGTAAAAATTAAATACCGTTTAAATATATAATGTGTTTTATGACATCATAATGAACCAATTATGATTTAATAAAATATTATAAGCCTTATTTTCAGCCAATATATGTTTTAACATTAATATAATGTGATTTTGGGTTTGTTTTACTTATTTTACAAAGCATTAATGGACCTTTCAAGACTTATTAAACATCTTGTCTTTTTAAATTGTTTACCTTGGGAGTGTGACTTACCTCTACATAAGCAACCCCATTATATTAAGAATTTCGGAATTTGTCCTTATAAAATTTTATTTTCCACTTCTATTTTCCAAAAAACCTGGGAAAAAACCATGGGCTGGTTTGTCGTTTGGATTAGTTTATGTGAGGTGTCCCAAACCAAAATAATAAAGAATTCCCTCACCTTTCCAATATAAATCTACCCAAGATCCAACTTTTTCCTCACTAAAAGCCTTTTTAGTTCTTCCCAACTCTGACCTACTCTCTCTAGAATCCTCCCAAGGCACCCCAAGCTCTCACGAATCCTCTCTCAGGCCTCTCTCAAGCCTTTGGAAGCAACTTCCATGTAAGGGTTTTTTCTTCCTTTCTCATTTTTGTCCAATTTTCTTAATGTTTTTATGCCCTTTTAATTTCAATTATAAATGTTTAGGAATGGTTTCTCACATCCCCCATGATTTCCTCTTTATGTTTGAATGATGGGAGACCCATTTCTCCCTCATTAAATGCCTCCCATGTACACCCGTTACTATGCTGAAATTTCGAAAGGAATTTCTCTCTCCTGTTTTACGTTCAAGAAATTGTTTGGTATCATGACTCTAAATTAAATTAAAATTGTTGGTACATATATATATATATATGACCCAATTACTGTACATTTCATGTACATATGATGATACACCCCTTTCTTTCTCATCAAAAATTTTTATGAATTCTTACATCACGCTGTTACGCTGCCGAAATTGCACCGATTTTCCATGCCAATGTCATTGTGTAGTGAATACCATGCCCATTTCTCTATCAAGGGTATTCACCTTTATGAACATTTACTTATTTATTATAATTTTTCATGTATTATTTACACATTCCATTATCGTGGAATAAATGATTATGTTTTATGAATCCCTATTATATGATCCATGTGTGTCACTTATGAATGAAATGAAATGTTTAAGAAGGGAGCGCCCATATAGTGCTCCAATGCTTTGGGTAATTTATAGTATCATGATACATCATGTGAAATGGGTGTTTAATCATTCTAATTCAAGTGAAACAAGTTTTTACTCATGCTTCATGTGCAATAAGTATTTACTCATGCTCCATGTGCAATGAGCCTTGGCTCGTGCTAATTCCATGTCAAGTTTTGTTTCCACATTTCTATGTTATGATTATCATGCTTTATCATGCCTTTATGTTTATTCTTCTCTTGTGATCTATTGATATGCCTGTTGTCTAACATGTATTGTATTCCTCATGTTATTCCTGGATTATTCACTTACTGGGCTTTATAGCTCACCCTTTTCTTATGCATGTTCTCAGGTTATCCCATGTATTACTAAGTATGAGGGAATGTATTGTTCATGTAAAGGAAGTTTTCAATAAAGATGTTGTATTTAATGTTTTAATTTGTTATGTAATGATCCTAATCCACAAAGACACTAGACCTCTCGATCTTATATATTGTATCAAGTGAAGTTTATGTAATAAATTATATTTAATTGTGTAATAAAAGATCAGGGTTGTCATATATATTGGGAATTATATATGTTTTTATACTAACTTTGATCATATTATGATACCTTAAAAACAGTTATTTCAAACACTACCACGAATTGATCTTGGAACTTATGAAACATTAAGTTCATGAGTCTTATTAAAATAGTTGGGTAATTTATTACACAGAATGAAATAATTTTGAATTTGGAGAGCCCATAATGACAACAAAACATAGTATTAGAGATATCATCATCCTTATCCGTCATATAATTACTATAAAACTATACATGTAATTACACATTATTTAATAAAAATACTATGTTCGATAGTGTATATGATTTGAAACTTTTAACTTTAAAGAGTATAAAATATTAATATATAAATATGATGGTTATAACATAGACATTGAATTGGAGGATATGAATAAAAGTAACCAAATTATGAAATATATATACACACACAAAGTTCCTACTCAATATGAATTTATTGATTAATTTTTAGTAAATAAGAACTCAATTTTTAGTTATGTCATTTTACGCCTCAAAAATATATTTTTTGAAAAATGGTTTTAATTTATTTTTGTGAGAAAATAATATAAATAATTTATACCAGTTTTAGAAATAATATTTTATAAAATATATATCAATTTTGAAATCTGAAAATCAAAATTATATTAGGATATAATTTTTATATTTTTCAAAAAATATTGATTTTTCAATGTATAATGAAAAATAATGATTTTATTGAAAACTATATTTTCCATTAAAATATTAACTAATTACCATTTCGTTTTGAATTGATTTTAAAACTTAATTAGTCAAATTTTATAATAAAAATCCATTTAATTTAATTTTAATCAAAATAATGCTTAATTTTGGTGAAACAATATTTTTATACGTTGAAATAATTTTTGGGGAAAACAATTTTTCACTGTGTTTTGTGGGTTTATTTTAAAAGTGATTTCTAACACGTATAGGTAATTATTTTGATAAAATGGTTTTTATATTTGGACCCATCAGGTAATTTTTTTTAAATAGGATAACTTTATTTTCAGTCAAAATGAATAGTAACCATGATAAATATTTGTCACCACAATAAAGGGTAAATTGGGATAATTTGGGTTAAAACTAATGTTAAAAAGATTTAAAATCACCATAAAACATGATTTTAATTTTTTAGATTAGATTAATTCCACAAAACCCTTCATATATTCTAAAATATGGTATATTTTTTCATTTTTTATGAGAAATTATTTAATATATTTTTTTAATTAATAGAAAATTCCAAAATTTCTATTTCTTGATTTTAATATCTGTAATGTCTTATGATAGGGATAAAAATAAGTATTAATGGTT
Organism: Viscum album; assembly: GCA_963277665.1. Lineage (NCBI taxonomy): Eukaryota > Viridiplantae > Streptophyta > Magnoliopsida > Santalales > Viscaceae > Viscum > Viscum album. The sequence continues at coordinate 1,283,488,426 of OY728151.1, forward strand.
ATAAAAGTTCATATTGAATATTAATAATTTTTTACAAAGATAATTTATTTTTACTTTTTTAGGAATAAATAATTAAAATGAGTGCTTAAAGAATGTTGGCATAGTGTTTGTGCATGTAGTAGAAAAATCAAGTAAATTATTTAAAACGCTAAAAAGTAATATTTTTTTGGTGATTTGTGGTGAAAAAAGATTGTTTTGATAAACATAATGTATTATTGATGTGTTAAGATTTTATATTATAACTACACTACTATTTTGATATTTTTTTAAAATTCAATTATGTGAACAGTTTCGAAAATGACTACAATGATATTTTAAGTAAAATATTATTTTATTAAATAACTTAAAATTAATAAAAATATAATTTCTATTTAAGTGAAAGTTATATGGTCAATAATATCAACCATTATCGATTTATAGGTCACTTTTATTTATATAGTTACTTTTTAGACTCTTGAAACTTAAAAACCTTGTTTTTTTTGTAATCATTATAAAGGTTAATGAGAGGTTAAAACTAAGAGATAAGGGATAAGAAATCACCTAAAATTTTCGAATTTTTTTATATGAGATTTTTTAGACTTATCTCTAAACTATATTTAAAATATATCAATTTGGTTCCAATTAATCAATAAAATTATTATTATTATTATATATATATATATATTAAAAGTTAGGGTCGAAGCAAAGGGTAGTTTTCCAAAAAAAAGGTACAATTCATTAACGAGTGTTTCATGATTATTTATTCTTCGAAATCACTAAAAGATTATTAAATCATGATTATATAGTAAAATATATATCTCTAATATAATCAGATTTTATTATTTTTATAGTAGAACCATAATTCATCTCATTTTCCATCATATGGGGAACAAACAATTTTATTTGTGCGTACATGCAGACTACCGCATCCACAAAGCAATATGTTTTGTTTTTGATGACCATATCACAAGGATGGTTATTATGATTGATTTAATATATATATATATATATATATATGATATTAATTTCATAAAATTTATTTTATAGAAATGATATGAAATCTATCTTTATAATAGTTCAATCATTAAAATACCGATTCATCGCTTGTGCGTACGTACAAACTACCATCTCCATGTAGTTATGTACTTTATTTTTCAATACCAACAATCATGTTAAGTCATGGTAAATGATTAAATAATGGTATTTGATTTTTATATCATAATAATTATTATATGAATATAATATAATATTTTCATTCTTTATTTTAATCCATTAAAATGTAAAAACATCACTCATGTGTATGCACAGACTAATGCACCAAGGGCCTTTTTTCATAAGTGATTTTAATGTATGAAAATAAAATTGTATTTAATATATAAAAAGTAAGAATTATTTTATGATTATTACTCTGAAGATGATGAAAAAATGAACCCTTGAACCATGGGAAACCTACCATCATCAATTTTAAATTACAAACTTAATATCCTAAAAAAATTCATTGTTAACAAAACTAATTAAGTAATTAAATAGTTTGTTGAAATATGTTAAATTAATTGTCTAATGAAAAGTTGAAACCCCAAAAAAAGATGTTATAGAAGAAAATAATTAACATATTTTCATTATACAGGGGTGAAATAAAGTACGTCGTGAGTCATGACTCGAGGTAAGAGATTCTATCTCAATTTCCCTTCATTGAGGAATGTTTTAATTTTATACACCTAATATATTTTATACGGTGCATATACTACAACATTTAAATGTATTACAATTAATAACTCATAATTAATTTTATTTTAATTTATAATTTAAGTTATTTCATCTGAGGGGTTTTAATTTGAATGTTTCCAAAGTGGTATGGGGTTTCATAACTCAATTTCTTTTCATTGGGATATAACAATTCTTGATTGAATTTTTTATGCCATGATTATGTGTGATTTTATCTTGAAATTGTTTTATTTTGTATTTAATATTATTTCATGTGGATTTAAATATTTTCCCACAATTAATTCATTGAATAATTATCACTTAAAATTTTATGATCTTTTCAAGGGTTTTATTTATCTCAATATCATTTTCTTGAAACATGTTTCATTTCTTGCACAAAGATTTATTTATATTGTGTACTTACTTACAAATGAATTAATTTTTGAAATATTTATTCATGTAACAATTGGATTTAAAGAGTATTCTCCAATTCAATGACTATTGATTTTAATGATACTATAACGGTAAAATCATTTTGTTACAATCCCATTTCTTTTGAGATTATTTATATTCAAGGTTCCATAGTGGAAAATTATGTTCTTTTAATTTCATGAACTAGATATAAATTAATTTAAACTAGTTCTTTCTATAAATTAAAAAATTTTCCTTTAATTGTATTCTCTATAAGTACTAAAAACCCCAAAATAATGTTTTTAAGGAAATCCAAAATTGTTTTTTATTTGGTTGAGAATATTTTTCTTCTATGTACATATTTTCTTAAAACAATTTCAAGAAATTTTAAAATTCTACAATTATTGATTAAAATCATTTTTAACCATGTTTAGCTTTTTCTAAAAATATTTTAATGGAATATTATTATCAATTTCATAATGAGGTTTTTTACCAAATGTGTGATTGTGATCTTTATTTTGACATTTAAAAAATTAATAGATTTTTCAACCATTATAAATATTCCTTTCATTGGTTATTACATTATATTTTTTATGGTTATTCTCAAAGAAAATAATTTTCTCATTATTGTGTGAATTTTTAGTTTTCAAATGTAATGAATGAAAATGGAATTTCCCCATGTTTTCAAGGAAATGTATTATGTGTTATTTTAATGATATTTTCAACCATATCAACATCCTTTATTGATTCCTCTATTTCACTGGGAATATGTTTTTATAATACCATTAATATTATTTCTTTTGATGTATTATTATGATTTTTTAAATATATTATCATGAAACCCATTTCTTTTCAATTGGTAAATCAAGATATAAAGGAATGAAATTTTTTTTTAAAATATTAATAATAAAAATTCATACTTCAAAGTATTATATTCATGTATAGTTCGTCGAAATTATTTATGAAGATAGGTTATCATGATATATCTCATTATGATGGGTGAGTATTATATAGAATATACAATGGGTGATCCTGATATATCAGTCCAATGCATTGGGTAATGTTCCTTATCCTTAAATGAAAAAAGCAGGGAGTTTACTGAGGTGGTTTCTTCTGTGGATTTAACCGAGATCTAGTTATATTTGACATGAGTGAACACAAATGATAAAGTTATTTTCTATTATTCCAAAATGGTTTCTCTAAGATTGATATGATTTTTTAATGGTTACTTTGATTAGGGTTGACATCACATGGCTCATTATTTTTTATACTTTTAACTCTTACCTTTATTAAATATTTATTCTATGTCACTTGTTTAAAGATGTAATACTCATTCACATTGAATATGTTCTCATAAACTTATTCTAATTTATTTCTCTATGATTATATTCAATTGTTAATTCCATTTTTACCCTTACAGAGAATTTTAGCTCACCCTTTTTATCATACTTTTCCCAAGGATATAATGAAATATTTATGTCTATGAGTGAATCATCTTGGAGATGATGAATAATTAATGTGGAATAAGAAATGATGAGTATAGTGAAGAAAATTATTACTTAAATACTTGGTTAATGATATGTAATATTTTTTTTTAATTCCAAGAAACTATAAACCTAATTTTTTCTTGGTTATGTAAGTGATCCAATATTAATGTTTTATTTTGTTTGATTTGGTTAATAAAAAATGGGTTATGTTTATTAGTATAAAAGATATAAATACAGAGATTATTTTTTAGAACAAGACCCTATAGTGTGGATTTCGAGATGTTTTAATAGGCCAATCTTCAAAAAATAGCTAACTCCCATCAACTAATATAAAACATTATCTATCCTTGAGTGGAGATAACAACCCTTGTATGTCACCTGACTCCACAAATATTAGTCTTCAAAAAACCTTAGGCCACCATAAACCTTATTATATATCAAAAATAAATAATCCCATGTCGACACTCTGGTATGGATGAAACATATCTTGAAGGTCCTATCTGATAAGGATCTATCAAAATCAAGGAGGCTCTAGGTTGAAATTCTATCTCAAACTCAATATCAAATAGAAAGGGTAGTGTTAAAACCTATTCAATATTGTTTTTGGTAATTACTTAAAAAATCTAAGGAACATCACCACATGTGCCTATATTGAACCCATAAAAAACTTCTAGATAACACAAAAGATGATCTGAATGCATATGGCCCATTTAATGATCCCTCCGACAAAAAAACACGACATTGAAACCACTAACATTATATAAAAAACTCTCCTTAAAAGGAAATTAATGACCTCCAAAATGGAATATAATAAATCCATTCCATGAATGAAGTTACATGGATGTATCTATAGGGATAAAAAAATCCCCCAATGACCGATGTTACCACTTCATTATCTCACAAACCCAAAATACATCAAAAAATGATTTTTCTCCAATTAACAAAGTCGAAACCAGGGGAACTAGAAGCCTCTCATTCTCAATTCCCATGGTTTGGACAAAGGTGGGTGAAATAAATTAGGGTGACACTAAAAAATAATATAAATAAAAAACTATCATAGAATATAATAAAATGGAAACGTATAAAATCTATGAAAATTACTGAATTTAAATTTTCTTGGAATGTAATTTACCACACCTAGATCATCCACCTCACTAGCTCTGCTGACAGCCGCCACCATAACCATACTCGACCCTATGTCCCTAAGGATGGGAGGAATTATGAGGTTTTACATTACCTCTTCCATATCACCTAAATATCTTGAATTCTTCATGGTCCTATTATTGATAATTACATTGAGAAAATTGTTTTTTAGGATAAAATAGGAATTGAACACCTACATTTTGATGGACACTGATAATGGGTGAGCACCAGAACTGGTGATGACCATGTCCCCTAAAAAAATAATATAGGCATGGATCTACCAATAAATACATGGGAACTACAAACTATACAAAAATTTGAGGAATTTAGCTAAGACCAACTACCAAACAGTTAGAACCTTGATAGTCCCAATATCTAAGATACTATATCTACATTTATTCTCTTTATGAGGTTTTAGTGACTCTCCTCTCATTAAAATAATAATTATTCCTTAGTCCTCTCAATTTCATCTTCCTTCATCAGCACCTCTATACAAAAAGGTAATTAAAATGTGCTAAATCTATAATAAATATATGGATGTAGTTCCTACTCAAAAAACCATGATCTGGAATTATAATTTGGGAAAACATTGGGAGAAAATACATAATGTTCCTTGAATCAAATCTTGATCCCCCATATGCCTAGGCACTTTTTCTGGAGAGATAGAAACTCTAGCCTCTTCATCACCCTAATATTTTATCAAATGAACTCCTTATGAAATTTATTTTGGAACTCATTCCTCAAAACCTACACCTTATTATGCTATCCAATAAATAAAATCCACTATTTGAATATATCTCCCCTCATATTAATAAGCGCAACAAGATACCATAATCAATCCTTACATGGGTCAAACTAATGGAGATCTTCAAACCCTCATACTAGAAACCCTCTCTAAAATTCAAAAGAAAACTTCTAATTTTGGTATCATGAATATTTTTAATGAATATATAATCTGGATCAATTCAATTATCTATAAAGGAACCTTAATTCAAGAATAAGTACAAAACATTTTGATACACATAAATGTCATATGTCTATACCCCTCAATTATCATTATATAACCTATAGTATTTAAAATGGTTATGTTCCTTACCTCAAATCACAAGGTGGTTATAATCATATGTGTCCTAACCAATCTCCCTTATAACATCACACACTATATTTGGATAATTTTATTTCCCTATCAAACCCATGCAATCATAAAAAATTCATAACTCAATTATCCACCCTAAATCTCATTCATATCTATGATACCAATTTTTTGTGAACTTTCACCTTTGGGATCCCTTCCCATTGTAGTTAATATGCGATAAATCCCCAAATTTCACATATGATAGGACAAATGTGGAAGAATAACATTCGGGGTATGAGACATATAAATTAAGGAAATTAACATAAAAATCATAGGAATATCTAAGGAAACCCATTGATAAAATCGAAAATATAAAACAAAACCGACATCTCATAATTTAGGATGATTTTTAAAGGAAAAAATATCTAGTAATGAAATGACAAAAAGGAACCCCTATAATAGAAAAATAAATAATAGATCCAAGCCTCGAGCTAGTAATGTCCCGCTCGTTCCCCAAATAAGTCCTAGAAACCTAAAAAATTAAATATACATGGGTGAGAATATATGTACACTTACAGGGATCCTCATCAACACTTCACATAAAAATTTAGAAGGATTATATTAAAGGATTTGTGAATTAAAAACATGACCAAATCACACCTACAACATGTTATCTATTACCGAAATTCTCCAAGGCTTTCTCAACCAATATCATATCCCAATATGATAATATAATATGACCTTGTAACAAATTCTAGATAGGAATCCCTATATCATACCTTAATGACATATGTTCTAGTGTTCCCATACCTTCCATATAACCAAAAAACCATAACCCACATAAAAACCATAACCAACTCATCATCACCACCACAAACTACCTTCCACCACATAACACACCCCAAAACCATATATCACATCCACATCATATTTGGGTACTCTAAACATGAATTAAATCAAATTTATTCCCTCTTCACACCATTTGCAACCCCCACCATGTATCACATCCTCTATAATATCACTACCCCATCATCATCATGTCGTGTCATTTAAATTTAACCTCTTCACATCCTAGGTCATACATCATAAAATTTCTATTCCTAGAAGATAGAGAGGTGCATAGGGAGTAATAAACCATCTATTCCCATAATAAATTGAATTTTAGGGAAAATTTTCAAAAACAAAACAATTTAGGAGTCAGTAAGGTTATCCAAATTGGGTGGGGTGAATAATAAATCACAAGAAAATATATAAAATATATAATAGTCACACATAATCCAAACACATGTGTTCATAGAAAAAAACACTGCTAATTCACATTAACATAATCACACTTCCACTTCTTTATAATAGAAAATTTTTCAAATATTATAACATAAAATGAAACAAATTTAATATAAAATAACCATAACAACATTCATGATTTCCCAATTAACTATACCATTAACCCATTTTTAGACTTACCATTTTACCATTAATATGACATTCATCATTACATTGATGTTCATAATTATTTCAACCCATTCATTTGGAAAAAAACAATCCCATCCCATCCATTAACCATTCATTACAAACAATTATAATTTATTAATATCCCATTACTCTTTTCCACATTCATTATTACCAATCATATTAAATTTAATCTACCCATGTTAAATACCACCATTTCCAAAGGACCTAATAGTCCATCAAACACATCCATATCAAAAACTACATCTACCCATGATAAATAATAGAAAACTAGCCACAACACCAACTATACAACTCACTCCAATGCATAAAAACCAGTCATAAAAATATACAAAAAATATCATACCAATAAATATAATAAACAAGGAAAACCGAAAACATAAAATAACCTATATTTACAATAATAATACAATAATTCATATTTCTAAAATAATCCCTTAAATTAATTCAACACCTCTCTTTTGAGAAACAACAGCAAAATTCTATATTTCACAAAACTGATCCATTTCCATATTTAGATGATTAACATTTTATGAGAAAAAATTATAATAATATAATCATTTGAATAACATATAAATCATAACAATAAATGAACTATAATAAATAATTTCAAATATCCGTCAATAATAATAAATATCATAGATTTATATAAAAATTTGGTGAATCACCAAGAAATTTCATTAACATTTATTTGAATTTATTATCTTATGTACGCTAATCACTATCTTCATCCAATGAAAGAAAAATCACAACACTTTTAAAATATACAAAAAAGGGGGTGATGACTCGAATCCCTTACCTCAAAAAAATCTTTAATAATTTTTATTCAAGAATAAATGGAGGAAAATAATAACAATGACAATAGTGGGCATAGAAAAACTCAAAAACCTGTATCACATCAACCCTCAAAATAATGTCCAATGACTCCAATACATTTTTTGATTTTATAAAATAAATAACTTTGAGGAAAAGTGAGAACCATTAAACAAGCCCAGCCACCACAATAAACCATTGATGGGATGGGAAAATAACCCTATCCAAATTACTACTATATCCCCTAAAGAGTACAAATAGAAAGAAATGAGTAAAATGTGAAACCCACTATAGATCTTAAAGTTTATTTCTCTTGAATTTTAGCGTTTTATCTAAGAAAAATGTCACTAAAGGACTTAAAATATGAACTTATAACATAATATAGTCACACCATGAAAGAACTTCCTCCTAAAAATATAACAAAAACTATCTACCACAACATATGACCCAAATCAAGAAATAAGAAACAAACCTTGATTCAACCATTTATGGTGAAATACACTAGATTATAGAATGTATTCCTCTTCTATCTATCCCTTCAGGGTGAGATAGCCATAGAAACACTAAGAAACCTCCCTTCTAGCTAAATTACCATATCTGACACTACCTCTCTTCCTACAACCTTCTACCAACATCTCTAACACTATAAACATGCAATGTAATATTCTAGGAAGGGTTTTTCCATTAAAAATGTTGTCTGACCAGGATATTAAAATAAAATAGTAAATGTTTTGAGGAAGTTAATCGTGGGAGAAAATTTATTTCTAATATTATTTGACATTTTTGTGGTGATAATATTAAAATATAGTGGATAGTAAATTATAATGATTTTGAAAAAATCATTTTTTATAAATAATGCAAGTACAAACTAATGAAAAATGATTTTACCGATGGAGGAATTTATGATTGTAATAGCCTTATGATATGTCTTAGATATCATGAATGAAATTTTGAATACATTGATAATGTTGTGAGATGGTTGGACATAGAAAATAGACTTAACAAGGTAAATAATTAAGAATTGATTGTGTAATTGAGAAACAAAGTGTTTATTGGAAAATGATAACCAATCTAATAATTAAAGTTCGAAAGGTATTTTCAAAAAACAACCTACCATTTTATGGTAAAAATGAGAATATTTATGAGAATGGTAACTATTTTTTTTTATAATTATAATAAATGTAATATTTAATTGGATCTATCTATACAGGTTCTTATTAATTATGTGTTTAATAAAGAGGTTCTAATATATTATCTTAATCAAAAAGTTCAAAATAAATTGAAATTCATTTTGATGAATGTGATTAAAGAAGAAAACACGAAAAAGATCATGGGAGATTTTTTTTATCTTTACATTTTATATGGATAAAAATCATAAATAACAAATATCAACTATAATAAAATATTTGGATATTTAGGATGAAATTAAAGTAACTATGAAAGATTTTTATCTTGAATTCATTAAAGTGGGTGACATGTGGGGTCTTTGGGTTTAAACTAAACATTGATGATATAAGGGGAAATGGTTATGAAAATGGTACTACCATGAAAGGTAAACTTCAAGGTGTCCAAATAATACTACTAGATATAAATCTTTGTTAATTTTATAAACTACATGGATGTTAAGGATTAAATCATACAATGTGTGACATGAAAAAATATAGTATGAAGGATAGAATTTTTTTCATATGTGAAAAAATTTTATAATTAGTTTTCATATTCTCTACATAAATAGGACTTTATAAGGATTTATGTGAAAAGTTTTAAACCAAATCAATTAAAGGATACTTTTTTGTAAATTCACAATGAAATTCTTAGAGTTATAATAAGAAAAAAACTTATGTTGATAAATGTGTTAGTCGAAGATCATAATATTTTCAAACATGATGATGTTGTGATATTTTATGAAAAAGGATAAATATAAAATGAATCAAAGGCTTTTGAATTCATAATTAATTTATATATGTTTTACAAAACCATAAAAAAAGTCAACCAAGTTGGTAAAAGTATTCAAATGGAATTCATGGATTCTAAAAATGAAAGTAAAAAATTTTCCGATTTATTTTCTTTGAAAATATTTGAGAAAAAGAGTTTGATGACTTAATGAATAATGTGAAAGAAATTTCACTTGAAGTTGGTATTGATTAACAATTTTAACAAATAGGTTTTTTATATAGAGAAATGATTTTATGATGATGGGGAAGATGATTCTATTCAAAAAAATTATATGAAGGAGAAATTCAGAATAATTTTTTTGCTTTCAAATTATAGATTATTATATTATTTCATTGAAGTGTTTTTTAATATAATTTTATAAATTGAAATAAATAATTTTATTTTTGTTAAAGAAAATTTTTATTATTTTTTTAAAATTGAAGAAATATATTATTAAATTTTAAAGTTTTTTAAAAGGTGATAAACATGATGAAATTTATGGTGATGAGTTATTTCAATAGCATAAATATTTGGAAATTATATTTTCAATTGAGTTGATAATATCAATTAACATCCATGATTTTATTAAAAATTATTGGAAATATGGAGAGTTTTAAATCACAAGTATAATATATCAAATTTTATTGACTACATAAATTTTTTTTTGTATAGACAGTGAAAATATTTTTTAGCTAATGTTGGTGAAAAATTATCTTTGGAATAACATATCATAAGTGAAATTACATGTATTGGTTATGATCTCAATTGAAAATGTGTTTTTAAATTATTTTAATGATTATGATTTGATTGAAGAATTTTCTTCAACAAATTTATGAAGAAGTGACTTCCATTAAACCAGGTCATACTAACCTTAAAGAACCATAACTAGGAAATATTTTGATATAATTATTATATAAAAATTATTATTGAAATTTTAGTTTTTATATTTATATGCATTTTAATATTATTAATCTGTATTTTATTATGAAAAAGGAAAAAAAAATTATGTTTTTCTTAGGAAACTACATTTTCCAATTTGGACTTATTCCCAATTATCTTCCTTTGTAGTGAATCTGTTAACCTGATGGTTATCTTTTGAAATACCATTAGAATAAATCCATTGGTACTTATAAAGGGAGAAACAATGTACCAACAAACTAGTTTATGCTACATTTTTTGGAACTCAGTAGAAAAAAACTAAAATCACCATACGAGAACATATTTTTTTTGAAATTAAATATAAAAAATATAATAAAAATTATTCCAAAGAATGAAAGGAAAAAGTAAAACACAAGTTTACATAGTGTGGACATGAGTCCTACTCCATTGGGGGAATATTTATTTAATTTTTATTAAAGGGATCAAAATATTATTACAATGATTGATATTACTGATCAAAAATATTTCTCCCTACTGAATATAATAGACTAATTCTAGTGAAATCAAGTTTTATATCTTCCAAACATCATATGGGTTACTTCTACAAGACTCCTATCTCTGTGGATATAATTTTGTTTATTTAAAAGGCTAACACCACCTCAACTCCTTTGACAGGTATACAATGAATCAATATGAAACTATCCAAATTTTAACAATATTATCCATTAAATTTACTATTATATTTTTCTATTTACCATAAAACCACCAAGGGGATCCTTTAGAGAATATATATTTTCCTGAAGTTCCTCTTGTGGAAGTTCTTATGTTCGACACACATTCTCCAATAGACCAAGATAAGGAGGCAACTTCTTATTTCTTTCTAAATGATATACTTTTTATTTATCATTATATAATCTACATAATGCCCATTTTTTTAGGATTCAATGCGTCTGATAAACTACTGATATCCAAACCATCACTTTATAATCATTTTCTAATATTCAATATCTATTCCTTGATCAGATTTAATAAAAACATCTATTCCTAGAAGTTTCTTAGTAGCTGCATGGTTACCCCACCATGTTTTCAGTCATCCCAGCCCAAATGAGGTGCATCATTACCATACCACATATCATAAAATAACCCTCATAAGGATATATGAATGATTTCATGTCATTTATATGCTTAATAGATATACCACATTTTCCCCTAAAGACTTCCACATGATGTTTTTTTAAAGGTAGAAAATTTTTATTGATAAAAAAAGGGGTTACACAAGTCTAAAGTAAGGTCTTTTGCTGATATCCCGAGCATAAAAAGGAATTAATTCAAAAGGGAGATCATCCATCCATTGTAATTCAGGAGTAACTCCAAGATTGGAAATCCCATCAGAGATCTTGTTGGCTTCGTGGAAGGTGTGAGTGGCGATGATGGTAAGCCCAACAAGAGAATTCAAACAGTCCATTCAACGGGCAGTAAGAGGCCAAGAAAGGTGGATGGTACCATTCTAAATGGCCTGAATGATTGTAGTGGAGTCGATATCTATCCATATATTGTTCCAGCAATGTAATCTAGAAAAGGTGATGGAAATGATTATGCCTATCATCTCAGCTTCTAAAGCAGAAGAAGAACCACAAGAGCCATAAAATCATCCAAGAATCTGGTCTAGGTGATTTCTGAAGATGGCACCACAACCTGCTGGTGTCGGATTACCTTTGGAGGCTCCATACACATTGATTTTAATCCATCCAAGAGGGTGAGGGAGACAAAACACTTCATGAGTAGAGTGGGGGCGAGGGAAGACCCCCTATACCCCAACACGTCTAAGGATCCCAAATTCACAGACAAAATTGATGTAGTGTGCCTTTTGGATAGAACCCACTTCGCAAATGTCCATGAGGATTCTCATTTTTACCGCATTAATTTTAAAATAATTATTGCCGAAAATTATTTCATTTCTACCATAATAGATAATATTAAGATCTTCTGTGACAACCGAAACCAAAAGGATTTCAATTTTCTGAGACGTAGAAAACTCCAAGAAACTCTGAATCTACATGTTGATGGTATCAAAAAGCATCCATCTGCACTAAAATTTTTTAAGAATATAATGCCAGAGAGCGGTTGTTGTATCATAGGAGACAAAGAGATGATAAATATCCTATCTATGCTGATTTCACATACAAAGGTTAGAACAATGAGTAATCCCGAAAGTTTGTATGCAATTATCTGTGGGGATTATTTGATGGGAAATCCGCCAAACTAAAGTAAATCTTGGGGGTTTTATCCAGGCTTTGTTGAATTTATCTATCCAGGGGTGATTATTGTCAACATTGTTGAAAAGGTACTTATAATAGCCTTTGGAGTTAGTAATCCCATTGTGCGCAGGTTCCCAAATAAGTAAATCATTAATATTAACAAAATGATAATTATCAACAATTTGAGTAATATTCTCAAGGAGATCAAGGTTATTCGTATGGATGATCGAGTCAATTGAATCCTAAAGGTAGGAAGGGGATTGGTTGTTATCTATTAAGGAGATCAGGGTAACGCCAGTCCAGTTATCAAACCAAAATTTTAAGTTGGATTTTTTAGTGGCCATCCATCTAGAGTTAGACATATTAGACATGAAATTACTTTTGATGGAGGACCAAATAGAGGAATTAAGTGAGTAAGAACAATTGTTTCTAAGCTTTTCAAGGAAACTATACCTAAGGAAATTCATGGAGGAGGAAGTATTTTGAATAATGTTCCACGTAAGTCTAGCTTGAAGAGACTCATTAAACATAGAGAGATTTTTGATGCCAATCCCCCCTTTATCAATAGGTTTGCAGCAAGAGGTCCAGGGGATAGTCACCAGCTTTCTCTACGAAGTGCTACCAGTCAAAACAAAATTTTTAATAGCAACATTAATGCATTTTAAAATAGTTTTTTTCCATTTATATATCATCATGGAATAAACTTGTTTAGAAAGAATCGTGGATTTCACAAAAAAAATTCTCCCAACCATTGAAAGGTACTTACCCTTCCAAGAGGAAAGATGTCTAAGTGTATGGTCAGCAATGTGAGAGAAATAATCCAATTTAGGTATACCCCAAAATATAGGCACACCAAGGTAAGTAAAGGGGAGAGTGCCTTCTTTGATGCCTAAGATATTAGAGATGGAATGTTTTCACCCCGAAGGAAATTATTTACTTAAAATGACAAAATATTTATTCTAACTTCCATATGAAGTTATAATTTATAAAATATGATTTTTTGTGGAATAGAATATTGGATTTTATGAAAATAAAATCATACATTGTGATTCAAAAAATAACATACCATTATTCTTCCTCCTAAGATCCTCCAATATCCCCTTAAGTTAGATCATCACCATCCTATATTTCATTAGATCAATATACTATGCTTATATTATCGAGAGTGTGAACACTAGTTAAATATTTGATATCTATCTCACAGTCATTCCATAAAAAGTGAACATATATGAGGTTGTTCTCTTTTGAGTGTTTGAATATCCCTCAAAGTGAGGTTCTAAAAACCCTTAAAATGGCTCATCTATTCTAAATAAAGGTTAAAAGAATCTAGAACCCTTAATGTACTAAATAATCCAACTCATATCCTCTAAATGTATCTTTTTATATTTTAAATGTACCTATTGAAATCTCCAATTACTTACAGAATGTTTGATTGAATGAAAAACATAACATAAAACATGATTCCAACTATTGTTTCATAGGAAATTTTTTCCATGTACTCTACCTTGGATATTATTCATGGTGTGACCTCTTTTCTCATTCCCAAGAGTTACACTACCATATAAATGTAAGAACACTATCTTAGGTATAATATAATGGAACTTAAGTCCCTCATAATCCATATCCTTGAGACATATTTAGCTAGACCATGATACATTATGTTAATGATTCTAATAAATTCAATATTTATCTCATCAACCCATTAAATTAATATAATGAAAATAATTATATCATAAATAAAGAGAATAAATATGATGGTACCCCCATCACTGAATAGCTTTGATAAATTTAATGGTCAAAATTTCTCCAAATGAACATCCACTACATTATGAAGTCATTAAACATTCGATTATAGTGTCTTGGTTCCAATTTAAATCCATAAAGGTCAAATTCAGCATACATGTAAGGTCCTGCTCTTGAATCTCCATGAAACCCAATAATTTATCTATATAAATCTCCTCATATAAGTCCCTACGAAGGAATCTTGCGTTTACATCTCACTTTTCTAAATGTAAAACATACATTGAAATTATACTAAGTACAATTTGGATAGTCTTAGAATTAACAATTGATGAAAATATATTGAATAAATACACAAATTCTTTTTGTTGAAACCCTTTCATTACTAGGAACACGTTTTACCTCTTTCTACCATTTATTTATTACTTTATCTAATAAAACCATTTTCTCTTAATAACTTTCTTCTAAATAGGCATGTTTGTTAGCTCGTATTTTCTAACTACATGGAGGGAATAAATCACATCCCTCATGGAAAACTTCTACTTATATGAGCCTTTTAGATTTATGTCTAATTACAAGATCTTAGGATCTCAATAATTTATCAAAAGAAAGTAATGTAGATCCCAGTCGTATATAAACACTTGGTTCCAAACTCTGGTAGATCTCTAAAACACCCTTTATGACCTAGCTCATTCTTTTACTAAAACATCTAGGGTTATATATTCTAGAACTCTTTGTTTTGATACTATACCTTGAGATTATGATGTCATATATATTTCTCATACTTCAATGTTACACCCCACAATTTCAGTACATATTTCTCTTTAGAAAAATATGGTGTGCTTGATATCTTCCAATACACGCAACACCGAACTAAAATAAAAAATCATATATTTTACTGGGAAAAAATATTTCAATGAAAGATTTATAATAATACATTATAATAACAAAATATGAAACATAATTATGAAAAATACATGATTAATAAAACCTCAAGTAAACAAATACACCACAAACTTGAAATCATAATCCTCATGGATTTCATTAAAGATAATTCCTTCAATAATAAAGATTGAAATAAGGACAAATATTTTAAAAACAATATACATTTTGTGAAAGTAAATGAATAGGATCAATTAATTTTAGTGAGGAATGTATGATTATATATAGGAATGTAATATGACCATTTATATATGGTCATTATACATATAACTGATGAACATATGGGAATTGGACATATGGTTGTTGAACATATGGTTAGAGTATATATTACTTATTAGATGTATATTTTCTCATGAAAGATGGTATTTAGATAAACTTTTATCAAATAGGTATACTGATGTTCAATAATTTTTATTGAAAAATTTAAAATATAATTCACAGATAGTAAATAATTTTGTAAATGAATAAAAAGATAATGATATTTTACCCCAATTAGGTATTTTTATTCATTATATATTATTTTTAAATAATTATTTTACATGTTCAATGAATGATAATAATACTAATGGATTGATAAAAATGAGTAGTTAGAAGAAAAATAATAGGATGTGATTAAATTTATTTAATGTTAAATGGGATAATTCTTAAAGAATGATTTTCATTATTTTGATGTTT
Organism: Viscum album; assembly: GCA_963277665.1. NCBI lineage: Eukaryota > Viridiplantae > Streptophyta > Magnoliopsida > Santalales > Viscaceae > Viscum > Viscum album. Next base: position 1,283,504,937 of record OY728151.1, read on the forward strand.
TTTGTGTCAAATAATAAATTAATCACAATTGATGAATGATTTATGTAATTTATGAATTATATACATAATAAAATAAAATACAATTAACCTAATGTTATTTAGTTTTAAAGGAATAATAAAAAATCAATTTTTGGGCGTAAAAATATATTTTTCTGAAAAGATGTTTTCATACATTACACATTAATTAATTTAAAATTAATTTTTTTCACCATTATAAATTAAATTAAATTAAATGGATTTTATATTTGGAATTATCATGTACAATTTAGTTAATAAGTTCAATTTTTTAGAAACAGAAATAACTTACTAAAGTAAAATTTAGTCACCATGGAAGGGATAAAATAAGGTACAAGGGTTAATAATTGGATAAAGTCCTACAATATCTCAAAAAATTATTTATAAATTGATTTATGAGGGAATTATTGATCTCTCTTAATACGTTATCTATTATTTTTTCACCTTTTCACTTTTATTTTTAAAAATAAAACCATATACATTAAGTAATGAGTATTTGTAAAAATTCCACTCAAGCTCACCTATGAAAGGACCCATCCTCTATCCAACTTGAACCAGACATTTCCGTTAAATTTATCATGAATATCTACCCAAAGTATCTCCCAAACAATATTCTATCATGTTTTCGAAATTATATTAACAAAAAGATGTCCCAAACCCCTCATTTTCAAGAGACTCTCTAAGAGAATATTTATGTCTTCAACATAAGTGTTATATTCTTTTCAAAAAGGCTTCTATATATTATCCATCCAAATACTCTTGAATATAATTTATCACATTAATGAACGTTTTTTAAATTGGTTATCATTATAAAAAAGTGATATTATTACAATAAAGTATTTTTTACTAACTCATCCAATCATTATAATGTGTTCTAATTTTTTTCTTTTTTACGACCAACATGAATGATGTTATAAAGTCCACATAATATAAGGATTGGAAACATAAATACTGATATTATGATGAAATAATGATTAATTATTGATGTTTTTATATTTCTTAAATTTTAATATATTAATTTAAATTCATTAATAAAATCAATTCTTTTTATTGAATTGAAATTCGTAAAAAGAGTTTTTTAAGTGTTCCATATGAATCATCTCCATAAGTTTCCTAAAATAACCATATAAATGCATAAATATATCAAAAATATATATTAAATATTAATAAAATTATTTTATATGATGAAACCATAATGAATGATTAACCAATGAAACCTCTAAACCAAAACATACTTGAGAAAATTGAGCAATTAACACCCAGATATTGATTTTAATAACAAATAAGTTATATATGGGTTAAAATAAATAATACATGAAGAGTATTAATTAAACTAACTATGAATAAGGTTTATAATAACATGAATAATTAACCTAAATTTATTATGAATGGATTTATTGTAACGTCCAGACCCCACTCACCTCTAAGACAGTGGACAGACCGGTGGGTCACATGGCTTCAATCGCAACTCCCCATATGCCTGATGCTGCTAACTAGAAGTGAGGGTCTATTGATGGTACTATAAAGAGACTATACCCACTATATCATATTTTCACAATGGTATAATAATGTTAAAACAACAAATAGTCCTATAATAATTAATAATAAATAAATAAAAATATCATAAGAATAATATAATAACTGAATAATAGTGGATAATGCCAATTTAACACAATATATTTGGGATGTATGATTCTAAAATTAAGCGCATGAAATTAAAAATCCTAATAAAATGTAATAAAAGTATTATTTTCCAATGACTAGCTCCATTAGAATATCGAGTACCAGTTCAGTCTTATGATCCCTATCTCTCAGGTCCTCGACATAACACGAGTAATTAATCCATAGACTAGCGAAAAAGAAGTTTACTTAGATAACAATCAGTGCTTAAGTAGGGTCTAAGATATAAATCATTGTAGGTTTGGACCCACAATGTATATCCTAATCTATTTCATGCAATTAATAATAAATTATAGTGCGACACACATTATAAATGCAAAGTGATAACAAATTAAATAATGGAAACTTGGTTTGGGATCATAAAAGGACACTCGCCCATACCACATTCTTTGGCCTAATTTGAATATCTATGTATGTGGGCAGATCCTACAACATTAGGAAGGATCACCCAAATCGGTGGAAAAATATATTTCTAAGGATGAATTGTTCAGAATATACCAAAAACTTATGGTCACTGCCCTCAGGATAACCAAAACCTTACCCTCGGCCTTAACTAGAATCTCTCCCTCAGGATATCCAAAATCTCTCCCTCATTCATAACTAGAATCTCACCCTCATGCTATCCAGAATTTCACCCTTAGGCATAACTATAATCTCACCCCTGGTATCGTGTGACTGGGTATCTTTCCCTTAGACATCCAACATAAACATATAATCTACCCTTAGGTATTCAGTACCAATTATCCTAGCCCTCATGTGGTATGAAAACATGAACCAATCCCTCAGAATTCACATTAAACATGACTCGTATCCAGACAAACTCAACATGTCAAAATGTATAAAACCCTCAGCTATCAATAACATAAAAATCACATAATCTCAAAAGCTAAGCAATAAAAATCTCAATTCTAGTATCAAACATACCATATTTATTATCATAATACACAATGGTCAATTTAAAAAAATTACCATTTATCAACCAGTTCAGTTAATTATTCCAGTTTCCTAATTATTAATATAATTCTATCAAAACTCATTAATTAATCCATTGAATCTACAATCATTAATATTAATTAACCAATTTCGCCAAGGTGATTATACCATAAGAAATCACACAATTTATTATAATTCTAAATCAAAATTCTAAGACCACAATCAAAAAATTTATCTAAATTATTATAGTTCTTTAAAGATATACATACCATGTCTTAATAATTTTTAAGGTTGGTGCATATATCGGTTGGATTAAGGTTTAAGTCTCCTTTCATATTAAACCAATGTAATCCAAGGGACATTTCGAAATGAACAATTATAATTTAATTGGGATTATTCGATTTTTTTGGTCCGATGTGACATTACAACATGATCAAACATATTTCATATGCATTAAATAATAAAATCAAACAAAATGGATTTGGTTTAGACCAACCAAATCAATCCCATTTAAATTTATTTAATTAAACATAAGAAAAGGCATGGTTTAACCATCATATATATATTTCAACCTTTTAAACCATTCAGTTCCCATATGTATTACTTATTAAATTAACCAAAGGCATGATTGTGTCATCCTATTCTATTCCATTTCGAACTAACCATTTAATTCAGGTCATTTTAACTAATTAATCATGAAAAATCAATTCACATTATTCAAATGTGGAAAATAAAAACTTTTCAAATAATAATAACTTACAAGAAGGCCTATGAAAAACTCAAACCATATCTAAGAATGATATAAAAACTATCAAAACTTTTTAGCATGAAGATAGTGCACCTCCGATGGAGGGGTTTTATTATAAAATCATGACCTTCCTTATCAAATAAATCATTTATCGTATATAATAATTACTTTTAATTCTACAAATAAAGATGTTTAGGTAAACTACCATACAGAGAAAATCATTAATTAAAAGTGCGAAGAATGTGAAATTAATTAATTAATGCATTAAAAAATTTAAAATGGTGATGAAAGGGATCCTACCTAAAAGAGAAACCAAGTTGAAAACATTGGATCTTGATGCTTTCTAACTAGAATTCATTTCTACCCCCATCGATCATATACACTTTCACCTATATATAAGGACACCTAGCCCCTGTAAATATATTTACATGGCCCATTAATACGTGCAAGGGGATCATTACATATATTCTTATATGCATACACCCATCTGTACTTACCTAAGTATAAATTTTTGATATATATATATATATATGCATACACACAGCTAGCCCAATACATATACATTCACATCCATGGGTGAAAATACACATAATCGGGGAACATACATATATATACATACCTACTTATGAAAACATAGGACTATAGCCTTAGACTCCGGCGACTTTAAACCACATTTTAGTGTCCAGCGCAATAAAAAATAATTACTATGAACCTTAAAACAATTAAAGGCCTTAAGTAAAATAGGTGAAACAAAACAGAAGATGTAAAACCTTACCTCGGACGATGGAGGTAAGAATAAATTTCATGGTACAACCAAACACACTAACGATAAATAAATAGGGAGAAACAAATACATAAAGACCCTAATAAAAGAAGTTTTAAACAATGGAGTGGAAGAAACCCACACTTCCAAGTGACAACAGTGAGCCAAAATGAACTGATATGATTTTTCTTCAGTGGAAGATGTTAGAATATGCATGAACAAGACCCAAGGATCCCATTTCATACTCTAACATCAGAATAAGGAAAGAAAATTGATTAACCCTTTACCTATGGTTTCAGCCAAATAAAATAGGGTGACAGGGAGACCATAAATTAGCCGAGGAAGGGAGAAGAATGATCTAGGGTTCTTAGCTCAAATATTCAACATTAGATCCAAAGGATATCCAAATTAAATGGTCCACATAAGGAGGGAGTCATCAGGGGGTCATGCACACCTAGTGAGTAAGGGAGGGGGTTCCATGATCTAAAAGGAGAACCCCATCTGGGGTATCTTAAATAACTATCCTGATAATAATAACAATAAAATAATAATAATAATAATAAGAATATTATTATTATTATTAAAACTTTTCATTATTTTTATTTCCCCAATTATATTCATTTAATTTTATATTTCTTTTACATATAATTTAATTTAATTTTATTGTATAAAAAACACATCGTAATGTTACAACTATTGAAAAACTGTTCTGAAACTAATTTTAAAAAACATCTTGTCAAGAAGATTCCAAAACGTTAAAATCCCTTGGATTTTGTCTGGTTCAAAACCAGGGATGTTGTAGCCTTCCCACCTTAGAAATTATTTCTCTGAGAATCCCTTAGGAACAATAGAAACATCACCCTACCTACAGGGTATCATAAACTCTCATTCAAACAGTCTTGTGGCATTTCCCAATTCCCAACACCCCTTTAATCACTTCTTAAACACATGAAAATTAATCTATCAAGGCCCAAGGAAACACTCATTTCCCAATCAAAACACCGATATGACACTTACCAAAGCCCATTAAACTAGATACATGATCACGCCATCATCTCGTAAAACATATGGAAAATTGTACTTTCCACCTTAGGATTTAATGTTAAATATGGGAAAAATTTCGAGCCATGACACCTTCCATCATTGGAATTTACTAAAAGACATACCCTTAAGCATTTTAACAATGCTTCTCATGTGATTTTCAAAATAGTTAAAATGGTCGATTCCCCATTGACCAAAAATCCCAATTCGAGCCAGTTTCTATTGAAAAATGATGGCTGACACAAACCACACTTACTTAACCTGATGACATGCCATAAATGTTCCCTCATTGACTGTTCCATTGAACATGAGAGAAAAATATTCAATCCACTCCGATAGACCATTCAAGAATATGATCATCTTATATGGATAACATTTTACAAACTGAACTGTGATTCCTTCTTCCAAGGTATCTCACATTCCCCACGAACATGTTCACCAAAGTATACATGAATTCTAGTGACATTCCTTAATTTAATCCTCATAAATCCCAACAAAAAGTCTAGGATAACCTCGAATTCATTGAAATTAGGGTATAAGGAACTAACCCAAGGTATTCCATAATACATTTTGTAAGTGTAACTTTGGTACAAGAAAAGACATCCACATTAGATCATTGACTGAGCCCAGAGCGGTATCTACATGGCAGTTGAGTCAAAGGAAACTTATGGTGTCCGAAAGTCCGTATGAGTCATCCTATCTTGGGAACCCAAGTATCACTCAGGACTATCCAAGCATCAATAAGAACCATTTGTTAGTGTGAAACACTAAGAAAACCACCCAAATATTTTATTTCAAGGATTATAACCACCATTAAGGATGTCATTGAATATATTCATATCAAATCATTGAAACATTTTACATAGACTGTGCTTATTTAATTATAAAAATATTTTTTGTTGTACCACCCTAATAAGTTCCATTTAATTTAATGTATCTAAAACATCAAGGGAAACATACCATATTGAACATGCTAAACAAGCCATGGAAAGACATTTAAACATTTCAAGAAGCCAAGCCATAATGTGATAGCCATTTAATTTAATTAAACACATTCATTTTTCATTATGATATAGAAAAAATAAAATATATTAATCCAAAGAATTATTTAAATCACTAATAAATACTCTTTGGTTAAAAATATAATGAACCTAATCTAAGGGGTTTTATTTAAACCATGACATCTCTTGTTAGACAATTTATTTAACGTATTAAACCTTTCATTAAAGATTACATAATTAAATTTATCAAATAAACACTTACTGCATTCTTAAATTTAAACGGTGGATAGCAAGGGAATCCTACTGTTACACTTGCACACCAAAAATCATGTCAATAACCTTTATATTTTAAGTGAAAATGTTATTAATGCCTCCTCATATGCTAGAGGTTGCTAACTAGTAGGAAGCGTCGATTGATGGTATGGTGGGGAAACTATATCCTCTATAGAGTCTCACTGCTAGTCGACAGCCTCTAGCGTACAAGAAGGCATGCTTTAGGCCATGTGAAGACTATTATGGCCACCATCATAGTAGTGATCTAGGTCTGGACATTACATTTGTAATGAAAACAACCAAGAAAAAACGAGGAAAGGATTTCGTTTCATATTTCACTTTGAAATCAATATTGTCTATGATTAAATTATGATATGTCAAAATTATATGTTGTTTCTTTCTAAAAACCATCTATTTTCTTCCCCTATAGTTATTTAATGGATTTACTTTTCTTATTATCATTTATCTTCCCTTTGGTACATAAATCATCTAAAAGGATGCCTGCAAGTTGAACCAAACATACCACTTGTATTTATTCAAGAATATTTATCCTCCATGTACATATTTTTTTTTATTTTAGGAATTTTCTTCCCCATAATTCAAATATTGATCAATTTAATTTTATTTTATCTGCATATTTATTTAGAAAAATTTTAAAGGAGTATTTTTAAATAATTTCCACATGGGTTATATTCTATTGACCTTAATTATCCTTATAAAAGGGCGAAAAGAATAATTATTTTGAATTTTTTTTATATAATAATACTTTTTCCTTCTCTATTTGTATTTATGAATATTACTATAAAAGTTTTTTTTGTTTTTTCAATTTAATTTCTCTTACCATTTTCTTATAAAATTTCTTCTTCTAAATTAATTATTATCAAAAGTAAAAGATATTTATCTTATTTTTCAATGAAATTTTCTAATGTTCATTTAAAACTGTTTTCATCTATGTTAATAAACCTTTAAGGTTTATTATGATTCACTGTGGATATTATCCAATGACACCATCTACCTTCTTACTCTGTATGAATTATGATCACATATTGTGGAATTTTTTAGGAAACCCATTTCTTTCTGACATGTTAATTAATATATGTTGAGATTATTAATTTTTTAATATTTTTGTGGCCCAAATATATATTATTTTTATTATGTGATGTTCTGGACCAAAATTATATATAACTTCAATTAATTAAGTAAAGATTTATATCTGATTAGATGAAATTTAATGGAATGTAGATTGAAGCCAATCCACTATGCAGCATTGTATACTATGTTTAATGATTTTGGTCAAAGTGGGTAACTGAAGAGGGTGGGGATGATTTGAGTTCAAATAAAATTTATATGAAATAAATACACAATTAAGATAAATTCACTTAGTTTATCAAAAAAATATTTTAATATAAGTTTGATCTTTCAAAATATTTCTCAAATCATGATTAGGGATTAGTTAAAAAAACATTAATATTAAATTATGTTTTGAAATAAATTTACTTAATCAAATACTTTATATATAAAATGGGTATATTTAACTATAGAAGTATTTTTTTATAGTTCAAATAAAAATGTATTAGGAGAATTAAAACAAATAATACAAAACAAAAACACAAAATAGAATAAAAAGGGGGTTTAGTCTCAATATGAGATTTAATCCCCTCCATTTGGAAATCACCTATTTCAAATAATATTATTATATAAAATAATCTCAACCTAACCGGGTTTTATTATACATAGTAGAAAAATATTTCTAGGCTCAAAGAATATTATAAAATTATAAATGGATAGAAAAATAAACATTGGTCATGCAGAGACATCTTTAATAGTTTCCCTGGGTATACAGATAAAAAGGACTGAGATAACATCAAGTATTGTCCAATTCAACAATAGAAGTTAGTTTCTATGAATAAACAAAAAAAACAATCACAATGCTCAAAATTAATGAAAAAACAAATTGGGTCAACAAATGTGATATGGAAGATGTAGTTTTTCTTGGTATATAAGGCTCTAGGTGCTTGAGAGTCCTCAAGTTTGGATTGGTGGGGAGATCAAACAGATTTCTCTGGAGGTGACGAAAAATAGTGTGTCATGGAGTATCTATTTTTAGTATGAAGATGCTCTGAAAACATTATCTTGATTCAGTGTGAGAAAATAACTTGATCTCCAATTTTTTTCACACTTTCACACACGTATGTCAGAATGTATTCATCATGTAATATCTCACTCTAATAGATCAATCTACACCCCAACATGATGAAGTTCTATAGAAATATATATCATTATATGTTCATATACCTATTGAAGAATTATTATTAATTATTTAGGGATCCTTTAGAAACTATTACTTTTTATTCAATGCATATGTGAAATGATTAGGAATAATAAATTAAATAAACCCTCTGAATTAACATCCATAAACATTAAATTGGATGAATCTAATTCAAATACAGCTGAAATTCAACCGTAGTAAGTTTGTAGGTAGCACAATCTAGTGTTATCACAAATACAGGTTTCTTGTCTGGTGGTAAAATAGTTTAAATAACAATATCATGTTCGACAGTATCCCATATTATAGTCAAAAAAACATAGAGGAGACAGATTCTGGTGGTAGCACCACTCTAATGGTAGTAGGTCTGGTGGTAGTAGATTATGGGGGTAGAAGATTCTAGTAGCAACATCACATTGATGGTAGTAGGTCTAACAGTGGAAGAAAGGTAATGGTGGCACACCTAACAGTATCATGGATCTGGAGGTTTCAAGAGTTCGGATATGGCATAATATGGGAGTGGATGTCACGAACAGTCCTCGGGGCCCGTGTCGTGACTACCCCAAGCCCGCCTTCCATAGGCCAGGGGCTGGCGACTAGCACCAAGTTGTAATTCCCGATAAAAAGGGAAGGCATTTCAATTTTAAAGTAAACAATCACCACAGAGCAAGAAAGCAGTAGAAGTAAACAATAAGTAAAAACTGATATAAAAGTAAGTGCGGAAAAGTAAGTGGGACAGTATACAAACCCAAACTGAAAGTAATATACCACCATAAAACCTTAAGCTCGTGAAAAACATAATAATCATGATTTGTGAGAAATAAGGATAGGAGGTTCCAACAATCACCCACTTTTGGTGATAATAAATCATGGAATTTTATAAACCATTTATAAAACAAATATAGAAATAAAATTATAATTTTTAATAGTAACTATATAATTAACATTTCAAATGAAAAATGGGAAATATAAAGATTTAAAACCTTAAAACAAATAACAAAAACAAAAAAACACATAAAATTTTAAAAATTTAAAGGAAACATTCATCTAAATAATTATGATATCAAAGGATAATATTTGTATTAAAGGTAAATAACATCATTATTCTCCCCATTTTGAGTTTATCAAAAAGAAATGTCAAGAAATATTAAAGTTAAATAAGGAATTTGTGAATAATAAGAGGTAAACATTATTAATAACAAAAACTAAATAGTTTATATCGAAAAATAAATAAAATAAGAATAAAATAGAGTTCCTATCAAGTAATAAGTCTAATCTGATTCAATATTAGCTTACGAGGTAGTATCAATATTTCTATTTCCCTTTCTAGAGGTAGGAGGCACCAATATAGAGGATGAGGGTGCTGAGGTAGTCTGAGGCGGCTCTTTGATGATCACTAGTATGAGATTCCTGATTGTTTCTAATGGAGACATAATTAATGACTAATACTGAGGTGGAAAAAGGTCCATATAATGGGAATCTATAATGAGAATGACCCCCACAACCTAGATTTAGTGCCTGACATTGTTGCATTAGCATAGATACTCGACTCTAATCCCAATGGACCGATCAATTTAGTAATTTTGGAATCCATATTACATACATAAACCTTTCATTTCAATTGAAAAAATCAAATATAATATAATCAATCCTCTGAGAGAATAAATATACTCCTAGATTAACCTTACATATACATCATAATACATATCTTGGAACCGTAGGAAAAATAGAACATAAGAAATGGGTGGGTTTAGATTCTCAGTAATGGTAAGCATACAGTGGAATCTATTATGAATAAATAAGAATAAAACTTAAGTAAATGTGTATAGCTAAAATAGAATCCATTTAAACATAATATTAAGAATAATATTAAAAGAGTAAATGAAAATAAAATAATTCCATATAAATAATCACATGTTTATTCTACAAAAGAAATAATCACATGCAATACCAATAACTCATCTGATAATGACAAAATATATAATGACAGACATCATAAACATACTGTCAAGGCTTCAGCCAAGACACCATACATAAACGGGTAAGTCCATAGCCAATACCCAAAATAGATTGTATAATGAGACATATCGATGCATCTAGATGATATATAAGGCCCCTAATATCAATTAATAAGTCTAATGAATTCCTCATATGAAAACATAAACAAAATAAACATTTTTGTTGAAAAAATAGCATACAAAATGTGAATACTTTAACCATAAACCATGAATGGTATAAAAATAGCACAACCATGCTCAATATGATCATAAAAACATAAATAAAATAAGTTATTTCGTATCATAAGAGATCAAACTCAATCACGAATATGATCCAGTAAAGGATTTCGACATAGATGAAAATACTCTAATAAAATCCTTAACAATTTCTTGAGAGAAAAATGTCTTTGTTTACATTCAAATAATTTGGTTAAAATGCCACACAATATTAAAAGAAAACATTTTCATTGAAAATTATCTTGTAAAATTTTAAAGTAATATTCAACACACTAAGGTTTCATGGTAGTGGAAAATCTATTTATGCTGTATAAGTTTAAAAATCCATTCCTTCTGTATTTTTTTCAATAAATTCATAAGGTACCTCATTTGGAAAATGAAAAAAGATTCCTTTAGAAAAGTTTTACAAAAATTACATCATGGGTAAAAATACTTTAAACAAATTTATGATAATTGTAAAAATATTTTGGTAATTATTTTTATGAAACATGGACATGGATGAAAAATATTCCAAAGCAGATACTTACGTTTAAATAATCCTGAATAATAATTAGCCTATGAAATTAACCCTTACTATGTAATTTAATATAGTTGAATGTGATTTATCATAATGTATAATAATTTAAAACATGTTATTAATTTAAATTGAAGACATATCAATATTTATGATAACATATATGTTCATCTTATATACTTTTTAAAATAGTATTCTGTTATTACCATTATTTCGGGTATTAACTGCTTCATTTTCCAATGTATGTTTTGTCATGTAAGTATTATTTCTTATGTATAGTATATATATATATATATTTCAAGTAAATAATTATAGTAAGTTTATATATATTATAATAACTCATTATTTACAATTTTCAAATCATTCTTAAATGGTTAACAAGGAAAATGGATCTTATTGCGTCGTGGAGACGGTAGGTCGTACGTACGCACGAGCGACAATATCATTCCCATAGTGATGAAATGGTTTGGAATTGGATGATATATTAATTTTTATAAAATCCATATAATGTCATAATTATCATGTATATCTTTTTTTCAATCAATACACCCATTCGAATAAATTTGTGATGAAAATCATATTACACCACAGTGTGGAGACGGTAAGCCCTACATACGCACACATAGTGTTTTTCTTTTTTGTAGGATGGATAAATCATGGAATATGGTTGTACCATAATAATAATAACATATCCTAATATAGATAGTACTGGATTAATTACATTTTCATATAAATAACTCTTGAAGAGTAAGTATAAGAATAAATAATCTTGGATGAGTTGGTAAAAACGATTGCCTCTTCTTCAGCAGAATCCATTTAGATCTCTTCTTAAGGGATCTAGGGTTGGTATTTTTTAGATAAAAAAACAATAGATCATGGATAATTATTTTTTTAGGGTAAATGTTTAGGAAATAGTCATGATATATGGCTCAAAGTGGTGTTAATAAATGAGGGAGGATTCACCTTTTTTAAAATGAGGTGAGGGGCATATTTGGAAACTCTCAAAATATAAAATTAATATAAATTAACATTCAATTTTAAATGGATCCAAAATGAAATATTTATAATATAGGATTCTTATGGGTAAAAATTAATTCATACAAAGAAAATTATACAAATTTTTATTATTTCTTAAACCTCATCTTTTTATTTTAACCCTTATTTAATGCTTTTAACACTTACTCTTATATCATGTAAGATACATTCTGATGGTTAATATAAATACTATAAAATGACAAAATACCAATAAATGAATAATTTATGACATATTTTACTTCATAATAATCATTTGGAAAAATTTTATATTTTTATGAATTTTATATCATTTAATAAAATATTATTTATTTTAAAATATCATTCGTGTCAATTTTGACTCAATTAATTACTCGAGTTTTTAAAAATATCATAAAAACATTATATCTTAGAACTAACTTTTTTAAATAATCACTTATATGTAAAAATAATCATAAATATTCGTGGATGAGATTAATTATATGAAATTATCTTTTTTTTAGTATTTTTAATTTCATTTATTTGATTCATCCATTTATTAAACAATTACTGCATCACCATTATGTCACCATTTTAGTTAAATATTTTATCACTAAAAAGAATATATAAATTACCACAATGTAGATAAAAATATTATATTTTAAAATTATATTTATAGTCCATCATATCACCCATATAACATTATATTAAAAATATTTGACCTTTTAAAAACAAGAGTGTGACAAATCTGACATTTCATTGAATATAATATTATAAATTCCATACTCTCTTCCAAGTGGAATAAAAGGTTATAATTTTTAAATAGGGATTATTATAGTCTAAATACACTCATAAAATTAAATTAGTACATTTTGAGGTAATTTTATAATATTTATATTATTATTTTTATACATAATTACCAAATTTACCCTTAACTTTTGTAATTCAAATATTACTATATTTAATATTAATATTCCCAAAAATAAAAGTTAAATATTTAAATAATTTGGAACAAATTATTTCAAATATGTAAACCATTTTTAAAAATTAAAAATATATAAGTTTCCGTAATTAGTATAAAATTAATCCCATTGATTGAACAAAAAAAGTTTTTAAAGTGAAAATGTACAAAAGATTTTTATGTTTTTATATTCATATTCAATGTAGAATTTATTACAAAGACCTAAATTGTATTAAATTACATAAAATTAATCTAATTTTCTTTAGAACAAATTGAAATTATAATTTAACACTAAAAATTATTTAGATAAAAAAGATGTTTTCAATTAAAATGCAATATTTTATCACTATTCATCAAAACATGAATCTTATAAAAAAAATAATAAAAACTCAACCAATGTAAAATTTTATATTACTATCTAAATTAATAAGTTTCTTTCAAAAAATAATATATAAAATGTTCAAAAATTGGATTTAAAATAGGTTCTCCATTAAAAGGCGGTAAACTACTTTTATAAAAATGTAGGTTTTTATGTGAAATATTGTGTTTGTTCTTATCTTATGAATATAAAATATATTGGATGATTATAAAAATAATTTATTGGACATATAAAATATAAATTTACTATATAAATTATCTAAAAGTGCAATAATTTCATTTACCTTACAAAATGTGACTAACTAGTGTTTTGTTCAAACCTGTTGTTGCATGCATTATTAGAATTCAAAAAATTAAATTTTTTATAAATGTAGAATATGATTAAGTTTTTAAGTGATACATTATTCGATCCTATAAAAAAATTAATACCTTAAATTTTAGGGTTTTTAACTTCTAAAAAGATGTGGGTATTTCTCCTTCATATAATCCTCTGGTTCCCATGTTGCTTCTTCAATTTTATGATTTCTCCAGAGATATATTAAACACATGTAATTTTGAGAGATTTGGAGGAATTTCCAAATGGGAAGAAATAAATCCAACCCTTTAAATAATTTTAAATGGTCAGATGTACTTGGTAACTAGTTTCTATTTATTACTAAACCTTATAACACCCTTCCGTGGGGATTCTTTCAAGAAAACATGATCTCTCACTTGGAACTGTAAATCTTTCATCCGATTATAGGCATAACACTTTTTCATATTTTTAAATTATTTAATATGTGTCATAATAGCCTTTACCTTTTTCATAATCTCCTAAAAAAGTTTTTGTCTTATAAGTTTCCTTTCACCAACTTCATCCCAATAATTTGTTGTATGAAACCACTTTCCATATAACTCTTAATATGAATCAATTTGAATACTTTAATGGAAAGTATTATTGTAGAAAAACTCTACCAATGGTAGGTACTGACCTCATATACAATGAAAGTTGAGTGAACATAACATCAACATGTCTTCCATTTTTTGAATTGTTCATTCAAACATTCCATCAAGTTGAGGATGGTAGGCAGTTCTCAAACAAAAAAAATTATTTGGAGACTTCTGAAGACTCTTAGAATATTGATGTAAAATGGGGATTTTGAATAAACACAATTAATATAGGTGAACCATGAAGTTTTAAAACTTCATTAATATAGAGTCTTTATAGTCATTCAGGAGGTAAATCTTCTCTAATAGAAAAAAAATGTTCGGTTTTGGTAAGGAGATAAAAGATAACCCATATTGAATCATTCTTTCTAGGAGTCCTTGGTAGTCCTAGGAGAAATTCTCGAGTAATTTAATCACATTCCCACATGGAAATATGAAGAGGTTGTAGGACTCCATTAGTATATTTCTGCACAAAATTCAATTATTGAAAAACCAGATATTTGGACACATAATCAACAATTTCCCACTTCATGTTATCTCATAATTTTTTCCCTTAATGTCACTTTACATATTTGTGATACTAGTATGTATAGAGAAATTTGAGCTATAGGAATCAACCAATAATTCCAATTTTAGCCCAAGTATGGATGTAATGCATATCTCTTTCCAAATTTTAGAACAACATCTTCATAGAAAAAGTATGCTAAGTTTTTGTTGTTTACACCTTCAATTTTCTTCTGAAGGTTCTCATTATCAGATTGAGAATTCATTGTCTTTTCTAATACAGATATTTTTCCAATAATTTGAAAAATGATTGATGTATCTCATTCCTTACAAATTCCCATATCTATATATACTAGATCCATAAATATAGGATCCTTCTCAATCCTCATTTGGTTTTGAACTCTATGATCCTTCCTACTCAATTCATTAACTACCTTATTTTATGTCCATGTGTTGTATTTTACTGAGAAATCACAATCCTTGAGTAGCTTGACTCATTGTCTTTGTCTCATGTTGACCTATTTCTATGAGAAGATGTATTTCAGAATTTTATGATCTATGTATATCTCAAATCATTACCCATATTGATAATGTCTCTATATTTTCAAAGAAAAGATTACTGATGTTATCCCAAGAACATGGGTTAGATATTCCTGTTCCTAAATCTTTAATTTCCTTGATGAATATGCGATAAATTTATCATTTTTCATTAAGACACAACCAAGTCCCTTCTTAGATGCATAACTATATATAAAAAACCAATCACTTATAGATAGTAGAGTGAAAATCAGAGCATGGAATAATATTTTCTTTAGTTCATCAAAAAATTATTCACATTCCCTTTTCTTAACAAACATAACCCCTTGATGGGTAATCTTGGTTAATAGGCAAGAAAATATGGAAAAAAACTGTGAATGAATCATCGATAATAACCTTCCAAACCAATGAAAATATATAGCTCAGTTATTTTTGTTGGTGTAGGACATTCTATGACTACCTTTGACATTGCAGGATCAATTTATATTTCATCCTTAGAGACAATATGGCCATGAAACAGAAATTCTTGAAACAATAAATTTAACATACTAAATTTCCCATATAACTCTTACCTTCTAAAAGTCTTAAGAATGATCATAAAGTGATTATCTTGATCCCCATATATTTGAGAATACACTATAATATAATCATTGAAAACCACAATAAAATCATCAAGATATTCCATGAATACTCTGTTCATTAGGTTCATAAAAATAGAGGGTGTGTTATTCAATCCATATTGAATTACTATAAACTTGTAACATCCATAACTTGTCTAAAATTAAATATTTAGAATTTATTCCTTCTTTAACCACAATTTGAGATACCTAGAATGAAGAAAAATCATTGAAAAACATTTGGATATGTAAAGATGATTAAACATGTCATACATTCATCGTAGAGGATACTTGTGCTTTATTTTAATATCATTTATTCCCCTATAATAAATTCACAACCTCATGGATCCATATTTATTCTTATATATATATAAGAACACGGGATCCCCATAGTGAAACACTATGGTTAATAAATCCATTGTTACTCAAATCCCCTAGTTTTTCTTCATCTCCAGTAATTACATAGTGCCAATTTTATAGGGAGCCTTTGATATTGGCCTTGCATCAAGGATTAAAATAATGTAAAATACAAGTTAACACTGTAGGGTATGTTTATGTAATTCCTAAAAAAGTACATCAATGTATTCCCACACAATATTTAAATCCCAAATTTGAGGATTAACTTCTCTATTCCTAGATTCTTTATCTTCCTCCCAAATAATTTAATTTATTAGAGCTATTGATGGTGTATCATGGTAAGAATCAGATGATGAAGACTATGCTCTAAATATAGTGGATTCTTCTTCTTCCTCACAATTCCTAATTTATTTATTCCTAAAACATTTTTTTAACATCATATTTTTAAATCCGTCACATAATAAACATTATATCAAATTCAACCATAGGTATAATGAAATGGTCATAAAGTAAATCATGTTTATGTGACAGAAATAGGAATTATTAAAACTTTTTTTTTCAATAAGATTTCCCTTAGGATTTTTTATTTACAAATACTTTATTGATCCAAAATGGAAATGTATAATTTTCATAGAAAACTGGTAAGATATAAAAGAATGTGATGATCCAGAATCAGATAAAGCATTATCTATTTATGAGGATATGATTAATGTACCCACCACCATGTCATTAATAACTTTAACCATGAAAATTGTGATCATAAAAGCTTATCCTTTCTCCCTTGGCCTTTTCTAGGGACATTTTTCTTAATTCTTTGGAATATCATTTTCATAATGTCCTGTATATTTATAACTATATCCTTGATAATTGGTAGATTATTTATTTCCCTTACTATCACAAGCCATGGGGCCTTTTCTCACATACTTGTAACAAACTCTCTTCCCAAAAAATCTTTTTCCACGAGGTTTATTTTGATATTTATTGTAGGATGGAAAGTAAACTCTTATTTTCTTTCTAATTTCTTTATTTCTTTTTTTAGAGTGTTAAGAAGTCCTCTTATTCTATTTATTTCCATTAAAGTCACAAGACTTAGAGATTTATTTTTCAATCTTGATAGAATGCGAGACTATATATTCATATGATAATAAATTTTAAGAGACTATTAACCTTTATAGGAATGGTTTTAACCCATCAAATAATTGATAAATCTTTCTCATTGGATTATGGACATAATCTGTAGCATTCCTTTCTAATATTGAAAAAATGGATTTATATTTAGTAATGTTCTCATCCTCTTTTTTCCTTATGATTTGTGAATTGTCCCTCTATATCTACCACCTCTTTGTGAGGGAAATATTTTTCCATTAAAATTTCCTTAATATCCTTCAATTCATTTTTTTCGATTTCTTTATCCTCCTTTGTGTTTTGAATCAGTGACCACCATTGATCCACATCTCTTGAGAGATGATAAACTACCATGAAAACCATCTCCCTTTTGTTTATCCCCAAAGTAATAAATATCTTCCCTAATGAACATATCCATTATTTAGATATAATGGGATTTTTAGTCTCATTGAATGTAGGAGGTTTTTGTCACATGAAGAAGACTAAAATTGTTCTTCCATGTTGTGGATTGGGATTCTCCATATAAGTAAGGTTATTGTTCATAACCTAAGTCAGTTGTCCCCGTATAGTTATAAGTTTCTCCGCACTAGATTTATCTCTAGCTCTAAAATCATTATCATTCATAGGAGGTAAATACCAACATGGATTATGCACATTAATATACTTTCCATTCATTCCATTGGGAACCATTTTCAAATAATTGCATACTTTAGATTAGGTTATGAATCATAATGCATAATTACATACTACTAACACTTGACATAACTTCAATATTTATGCATAACTAATCTCATAATCATAAACATAGTTTCATTGGGGACACATTTACTTTTAAATAATTCATAATTGGTTTTAATGAAAATGTGAATTATTGTAAGCATATCCCCAAGGAGTGTCAAACTAGGTGTGTGCTAAGGCCCGTTGTCATACACTAGGTTACGCCATCTGAGGACTGACACACATTGTCAGAGATGATACCCCTAGTTACATATTTTCTAGAACAACGTACTCTTGTAATATATAGACATGGATTTATTACTAGGAATATCCCTATAATCTCCACCTTACCAAAAATATTGTATGTTAGTCTATGCTTATCCTAGATGTCTATATTAGGGTTATGTTCCCTAATCATTGATTTCATAATCTAGTTTCAAAGGTTGTTTCTAAAATTATTTTAATACCAACTATAATGAACCAAACCCCAATAAACTAGGGTAGGTTCCCCACTTCATAACATTGGCCTGGATACAAGAATCTAATAACAAATGACTCATCATTTTAGTAGTTGTGGAATACATATTATATACATGAACCATACATTATAATTGATACTATAAAATACAATATAGTAAATCCTTTTACTGCATCAATATTCAAAAAGATTAACCTTTCATATCAATCATAATACACATATTGGGATCTTAGAGAAAATAAAACATAAGATAGTGGTCTACATAAATGTTCAATAACGATATGCATACAACAACGGGTGTTGTGAATAAATAAGAATAAACATTAAGGCAAAATGTATAACTGAAACACAATCTATTTAAACATAATATTTAGCATAATATAGAAAGAATAAATGAAAATAAAATAATTCCATATAAATAATCACA
Organism: Viscum album; assembly: GCA_963277665.1. NCBI lineage: Eukaryota > Viridiplantae > Streptophyta > Magnoliopsida > Santalales > Viscaceae > Viscum > Viscum album. The sequence goes on from OY728151.1 coordinate 1,283,524,423, forward strand.
TGGATATTCTACAAATTTAATAGTCACATGGAATATCAATAACTGATCTCATAATGGGGGAATACATAATATTGGACAATATAAACACACTGTTAAGGATTTTTCCAAGACACCATATGTAAAAACATAAGTCCATAGCCAATACCCAAAATTGTTTCCCTCATGATACCAATTGATGCATCTAGGGGATATTTCTGGCCTCTCCAATCACTTAATAATTCTAATTCATTCGTTATATTAAAATATAATCAACATATATATTCGTATTGAAAAACTAGCATACAAAATGTGAAAATGTTAACCAAAAACCATAAATGGTATCAAAATAGCACATACAAAGTCTAAATGATCACAAACCCTTAAATGAAATAAGGTAGATGGTATCATAAGATATCAACCTCAATAAAGCACAATACCCATCAAAGGATGTTTACATGTATGAAAATACTCTAATAAAAACATAAAAAATTTATTAAGAGGAATACCCATTTTTTACTTTCAAATCATTTATTTAAAAGCTACATAATTTTAAAAGAAAAAATTTTCATTGAAAAAAATCTTGTAAACTTTTAAAGGATGATTCAAGACACTAAAGTGCCATGATGGCAGGAAAATCCTCTTGTTCTGTATAACTTTAAAAAACATTCCTTTTATATTTTTATCAAAAAAAGGTATAAGGTAGCTCATTTGGAAAATGAGAAAAGATTCGTTTCAATCTATTTTATAAAAAGTATGACATAGATTAAAAAAATAAACATTTTATGAATAATAGTAAAAATATTTTGGAATTTGTTTTATGAATCATGGGAATGGATGATAAATTTTCATAGTAGTAACTTACATATAAAAAATCCTAGATAATAATGAGATTGTGAAATTAACACTTACCTTGTAATTTCCATTAGATGAATGTGATTTATACTCCTATATAATGGTTTGAAACATGTTATTAATTTGTGATAGAAACATATCCATGTTTATGATATCATATATGATCTTCTTATATCATTTTGTTAATAATATACTATTATTACTCTTGTTTTATGTGTTTACTGCTTCATTTTCCTATGCATGTTTTGTCATGTAAGTTATGTTTCTTATGAATATGATATGTTTATATATATATTTCATCTAAAGAATTATATTAAGTTCATATATATTATATTTAATCTTTATGTAAATTTTTATAATCATTCATAAAAGGTTAATGCGGAAAATGAACCTCATCACGTCGTGGATACAGTTGGTTGTACGTACTCACAATAGATAATATCATTCCCTTGATGGTGAATGGGTAAAGAAATTGATTTTTTATTACTTTTTACATAATTAATATAATTTCATAATTATCATATATATCCATTATTCCCATTATTATATTCATACAACTAAAATGGTGATGAATAACAGAATACACAATGGTGTGGAGATGGTAAGGCATACGTACACACACACACACGATGTCTTTGTTTTTAATCGGATAGACAAATCAATGAATATGGTGGTCTCATAATCATAATAACATCTCATCATATATATTATATTTTATATATTACATTACCATGTAAAAAAACTCATTAATAGAATGTATATGAAGAAATAAACTCGGATGAGTTGGTAAAAAGAATTACCTCTTCTTTGTGGACTCCCTTTAGATCTCTTCTTAAGTGATCTATGTTTGGTATATTTGGGAGACAAGAACCTATATAACATGGATATTAATGTTGGTAGGTTACATGGGTACGAATTATTCAATATATAAGGCTCAATGTGGTTTGAATAAGTGAGGGAGGATGTGACCTTTTATATGTGAGGTGAGGGGAACGTTTGGAAACTCTCATAATATTAAATTAAATTAAATTATTTTTCATTTTCAAAAGGTAAAAAATGGATTATTGAGAATATATAATAATTATGGGTCTAAATTAATTCATTTAATGAAAATTAGAATGTTTTTTATTATTTTTTAATCCTTATATTTTTCTAACCCTTTTAACCCTTACCATGATATCATGGAAGTTACACTTTTAGGGTTAATATAATTATTATAAAATTACAAATGGCCAATAAACGAATCACTGATGAAATATTTAAATTCATCAAAATAATTTGGTTAAATTTTATATTTTCATTAATTTTTTATCATTTAATTAAATATTATTATTTTTAAAATATCATTAGTGTCAATTTTGACACTATTAATTACATGACATTTAAAAAATATCATAAGTACATGATATATTTAAAAAAAATATTTTAAATCATCACTAATAGATCATAGTAACATTGAAAGTTTTTTATGATAATAATTATATCAAATTATTTTATATTAATATTTTTAATATCATTTATTTTATTCTTCCATTAGTTAAACAAATAATGCATCATAATTTTGTCAACATTTAAGTTAATTATTTTATCGATAGATATTATAACTAATTTACCATGATGAAGATAAAAAATTTATCTATTCCAATACTATTTATAATTGTTCATATCCCCTACATAACCTCACATTTAAAATATTTAACTTGTTTAAAAAGTGTTATAAAATTGACTTTTTTTAATATAGTATTATAAATGTCATGTACACATCTAAGTGGCTTTCAAAGGTTATAATTTCATTCCAATGATGATTTTGATCGAAATAAACTCATATAATGAAATTAGGACATGTTTTATGGTAATTTTTTAATTTTTTAATATTATTGTTACCTATAATTTATTGATTTACCCGTAAGCGTGGTAATTAAAATATTACTAAATTTACTATATAATTCCAAAATAATAAAATATACATGTTTAAATAATTATGACCCTATTATTATAAATATGAAATCCTTTTTTCAAAATTATGAATATATAAGTTGCATTAATTAATTTAAAATTATCACATTGACATAACAAGAAAACATGTTTTTAATGTGAAAATTTACAAAAGATTGTAATGTTTTTATATTCATACTTAATATAAAATTGATTCAAATTACCTAAATTTTATTAAATGATATAAAATTAATATAACTATACATTAAATACAATTAATAATACAATTTAATAATATAAATTATTTAGAATAAAATATTATTTTAAATTAAATTGCAACATTTTATCAGTATTCCTCAAAACAGAAAGCTTTTCAGAAAAATACTAATGTTCAACCAAAGTAAATTTTTATATTATTATTTAAAATAATAATTTTAATTTTTCACAAATAAAATATAAAAGTTTCAAAAAAAATTATTTAAAATAGCTTCCCTATTAAAAGGTTGTAAAAATGCTTTTATAAAAATTTAGGTTTTTATTAGTAATATTGGATTTGTTCTTATCTTATGCTTATATAATATATTTTATGGATTTATAAATATTTTATTAGATATATAACATATAAATTTACTATATGAATTATTTAAAAGTGCTATAAATTAATTGACTGTGAAAAACATGAATAAATAGTGTTTTTTTCAAACCTGTTGTTGCGTGCATTATAAGCTATCAAAAAAATTATATTTATTCTAAAAGGAAAATAAGGTAAAATATTGGGGTTATATAGAAGTTGTGAAGGTTGAAATTAAAATTTCCTTAGGGGAAACCACTCTGGTATCAAATATATACAATAAGGGCTTCATGATGTTGAAAAAATCAACAATATTGTTTCCACCTCTACCCATAGCATGAAGGAGGTCTGTCTTCTCCTCCATGAAAAATCATAGAAATAGGTCATAACCTTGTGTTGGTCTACCTATTCCTTGAAAATCCTAGTAATAGTTGGAATCCATAAGTTTTCAGCTAAAAAGTTTATTTGAGAATTCAACACATGCTTAGTATATACCCTGTTAATGTAACGCCCTGACCCCAGTTACCCAGAGTCGGTGCATTATTATATAACATTGGCATGATCACAAAATATCAAGTCTCGAAAGACCGATTAGTTTAGTAGACTTGGAAACACTAGATATATTCATAAGTCTTACATTAAATCATAAAGTAAAACAAAACTATAAAAACATCTTGTCTTCATATCCCCTCATACTATCCCTGCAGGTCATTCATAAAATACTTCTTCACATCCTGGAAAAATTAAATCATTGAAAGGGGTGATCTCAGATGCTCAGTAAGGATAACAATATAGCGGAAACTTTTATAAATAAACATAAACATTTAAGGCAATTTATAACTAAAACAAAAGCCATTTAAACTTGAACTTCAGCATAATATGGAAAAAGCAAAATGAAATAATTCCATTTACATATTCACATGGATATTCTACTAGTCGAATAATGACATGAAATATCAATAACCACATTCATAATGATGGAATGCATAATGCCAGACTATCATAACCATATAGTCAAGGCCTTGTTCCAAGAATACAAATTATATTTTGTCTCTGCCTTCTGCCAAGACACTAGTTTGTCTCATGAGACCTACCAATGCATCTAGGAGCTATAGCGGGCTCCACCTGTCACATACTAAGTCCATTTCATTCCTTATATTAAAAGGTTTAAACATATCATAAACCATAATATAATCATATCACATAAAATATGCATAAAGGAACATAACATTTGCACATTTCAATCACAAGATATCAATACAACACATTGATATAATAAAACAATTTTCAATACCAAAATAAAATAAAAGTAAAACTTGGTATTTATTTTTCATTTATAAAAAGTTATGGCTTGTAGAGGAAGTCGAAACTCAAATAATGGACACAGTAGTGGAGAAGTCGTTGTCGCCACATACATATGACAAAAAAACATTCCCTTTTGTCATTTAGTAAAATGATTCATATAAAAATATTCATTTTTAATAAACATAAACGTCAAAGGGGTTTATACACCATATAAAATAAAGTTGTGTATAAAACAAAATACGCCTCAATGAAAGGAAATTGAGACGATGTCCCTTACCTCATGTCTGGCTTGACTCGATCGTTCTTTAACATCCTGAATAATAAACTATATTTAATTTCTATTTTCTTAAGAATCTTTTTCAAGTTCATTATCCCATTTATATCACTTATTACCATGTTATGAAAATTATGCAGTCATTTCAGTTAATAACGGTCGTTTTGTCGATCTTGGGTACTTGAGTCAATAATAAACTTCTTATAATTAAAAGTTTTTTATGTGATAGAATATATATTATCTAAAGAATTATATTTATGATGTATATATCATATATATAATATTTATCCATTAGATATATGCATTTATAATATTATATAACATTTATATGTAAGAAATGAAATGCACCGTTCATGGAGACAGTAAGTCGTATGTACGCATGAACACAACTTTCATTTATATTTTGTATTTAATGGAATGAAATCATAATGATATAAAGGTATATTATAATTCTAGTATAATATCATATACAATATCATTTACTCCATCATTTATACATCCCACATATTGCATTAACGATTCCAATCACTTTGAGGGGGCGGTAGTCCGCACTTCCTAAAATGAAATTATCGCGTTTACCCATAATGGAAATCATAAAGGTATTCCATAAATGAAAAACACAGAATCATAGAGAAAACATAAACATAATATATATCATATATAAATATAGTGACATATTAATGGCCACCATGAGAGTTGTTAAAAGAAGATTGAACAATCATCGTTTCGTGAGGCAGTAATTTGTCACCCACAAAAACAGTATGTTCTTTAACCACTAGACAAAGGTGTGTGTAAGTGTAAATCAAATATATATCATTAAAACATCCTAGTATATTTAAGATACTAGTGTTGTTACAAAAAAAGTAATAAAAAGTGTTTAAGGGGTTGGAGAAGAAAAATAAAACAAAAGAACATAAGAGAACACATTACCTTAAAATCAGGTAACTCTTTTTGATTTGAGCCAAAGGATTCCTTGGGAAGACTTCTGCCCAAAGTGAACTTCTATGAGTAAGAGAGGGAATTTGATAGAGTATTTGGGTAGAGGTTGGCCGAGCCAAATGGCTTTGAAGGTGTGAATAAGGTGGTAGAGGTGGGGGCCTTTTATAAGAGGAGACAAGGGGCACTCTTGGAAAGTCAGGAAATATTAAATTATTATGAAATGATTTTATGATTTTAAAGGTCCCACAATGATATATATCGAGGATAAGGTGATAAGGGTTCGAAATAAACCCATAAAATAGTCTTTAGACAATTTTAAATTTTACATTTTTCCTTATCAATTCATTTTATTTAAAGAGTTCATTAATGAGGCAATCGCTACATCGGCATGGTGTGATAAATAAATTTATTTATTTAATGCCTAAAAATTATAAAAAAATTACCATGATGTAGGAAATATTTTTAGCTTTCCAATGGATATTTATAGTCGAAAGGATAACTTGTATAACCCCTTGTAATTTTTTTTGTAAAATAATACATGTTTGTGACATTTTTATTTTTACTTTAAATAAAAGGTATTAATGTCATTATCTTACCCAAGTGGCTCCATGGGGTCCCAAAAATTGACCCATGGATTTTAATGGTCGGCCATGAGTCATAAAATAATAGTAGGACATGTGTCAAGGTAATTTCATATTATTATAACATTATTTTTACCTTAAATTACTCTACTTACCATTAATCGCGGTTAATAAAACTCAAACGTTACTATTCACCAAAAATTATTTTCATCCCATTGAACCACATTTTACTTCCTAATTACAAACATGTATGATGGATTTTCTAAATTGAATTCACAAAAGAGGTAAAATTTCATTTAAATGAAAAATACTTTTTTAACTACCACTTAGTGGTTTCACTATTCATCAAAAATTGAAGTTTTTCCGAAAAATACCAAAAAATCACCCTAATCTATATTTGATATTCCAAATTAAAATATTATTTCTATATTAACAAATTCAAAACATATAGGTTTAATTAATTAATTTTATAATTAATTCTCGTTGTCAAAACAAATAGTGTGTTTTTACGAAAGAATATCAATCAAAAGATTGACAATTATTTATGTCCAATATCAATGTGAAATTAATTCTAATTACCACCATTGGATAAAATGGTAAAAATATATTCTAATTATACTTTAAAACCACTAAATAATATAATTTATCATTATAAATTATTTGGATTAAAAAAGTTGTTTTTAATTAAAGTTTAGTATTTCACACTATTCATAAAAAACCGGGAGTTCTCAGAAAAAAAAAGAAAAATTAATCTTAGGATAATTTCGATATTCCGAATCCAAAAATAAAGTCCAATTTGAATAATAAAATTTATAAAATTTCAAATAGTGGGTATTACTATTCATAACGGCTACTTTTATTGGTCGTAGTGTGATAGAATCTTGAACTTGCATACAATGCAAGCAACTACATTATTGAAAGAGAAGCGTACTATGGAAGCTTGGGGTGTTACATTCTCCCATCCTTCAATAAATTGCTTCCTCAAAATTTTAAAATGTTTTTCGAAAATAAATGCTTGAAAATAGAAAATACCTTTGTGAAAAAACCCACATCGTAAATAAGGTTAATAAAATTTAGCCTTAATAAGAGGGAAAGTGAAATGAAAAAGTCACCACCAAATTATGATCTCGATTAGGAGAACATTGGTGGAAATTAGAGACATATAATTGTAGAAAAAACATAAATATTTTTAGGGAGTGATTGAGGTCATCAATCACAAACAAGTGTAAAATTGAGGGCCTCAAATCCATTAATCTATATTGATTTAAAATATCATCAGTTCAACAAAACATAAGGATAACACATTTTTTGTTTTAATTTCCCTTTCCTAAAGCTTAAGAATTAATTTATTCATAGAATAAGATATAGGTATATATATATATGCTTGACAAGTAGAGTTTCAACCTTCAACTAATTTCAACCACAAACTCATCTTTCACTTAAAAATATAATAGAACTCAAAAATATTATATTTATCCTAATCGTACAAGGTTAAAAATATTAACACATACCATTTATATTAGGAAAACTATTTTGTAATAACCAGGGAATTCCTGTAGGCTAGTGGTAGGTAATAAAGGCATGTTTCACTATAGTTGTGGGTTCGATTCATGCAGCTTTGTCCGATGTGACGGGTTATCCCCCAACATGCAGGTTGTCCTTTTCCTAAAACTATAGTATTATAATATTTCAAAAATAATATTCAGAAATTTTTTAACCTTAAAAAATAATATCCAAAGTTCAACTTAATCTATTCCAACCTTTATAGTTATCCAAAATACCTCTGTCTGGACTTTTTCTAAAAGGTCTCTAAATTCCAAAATCAATTGTAACATCAGATTCCCCAAACAAAGTAAAGTTTCTCTTATTCTCACATACTAAAAATATGATTACCTTCATCATACTAAAACCTTAATGAAAACAACAAGTACTGCAGTACAATCCTTATATATATCACATTATTCTTTTAACCATAATATAGTTATTGAGTCCAAAAACACAAATACAATAATTATTCCACTTCAACTATAGTAACAACATAAGATTGGCCTTGCTCCCTTGGCCTTTTCTGAGGCAAGTTTCTTTGGTTCTTAGGGAATTCATTTGCATAATGCCCCATTTCACTACAATTGTAGCATTCAACATTGACAACCTCTTTCTTTCCCCTACAATCACGAGCCTGGTGACCTTTTTCTCCACATTTATAACAAACTCCCATTCCTTTTATGAAATTAACGGGGTGAGTCTTCCCACAATTATCACAAAATGGAAAATCCTTCTTATCCCTTTTCCCTTTATCTGTCTATTTTCCCAACATTCTCTTCTTCTCTTGCTTTACTTTATTGTCATAAGATTTAGAGAATTACTTTTCTGTCTTGATAGAACACGAGACTATATCTTCGTAAGTTGAGAACGATTGTGATACTAAAGCTCGACAGAGAAATGGTTTTAACCCATCAAAGAAATGATCAATCTTACTTCTTGGGTTACTTATATAATCTGCTGCATGCCTCACTAACCTTGTAAAGTTAGCCTCATACTTTGCAACATTCTCATCCTCCTTTTGTCTCAGACTTAGAAATTGCCTTTCCATATGTTCTCGATGGTCACGAGGAAAGTATTTTTCTATGAAAATCTCTTCAAACTCCCTCCATTCCATATTTGATACTTCATCATCTTCCTTTATGTTTTGAATCAATGACCACCATTGATCAACATCTCCAGTGAGGTTGTAAACTGCCATGATAACCTTTTACCTTTCACCACTCCCCAATGCATGGAATATTTTCTTTAAGAAATTTATCCACTACTCAGCAACTAAGGGATTTGTACTCCCATTGAATGTTGGTGGTTGTTGACTCATGAAAAGGTCTAACATTGATCCTCTATGTTGCGGATCAGGGTGCTCTATACGAGTAAGGGTATTATTCATAACCTGAGTGAGTTGTCCCAATATGGTGATAAGCTGATCGGCACCAGTTGTATCACCAGATCCACTATAATTATCTTGAGTAGGAGGGAAATCCCTACATGGAGTGCGTGCATTGATATGGTTTCCATTCCTTCCACTAGGCGCCATTTCTAAACAATGTCATAAACTAGATTAGTTTATGAATCGAAATACATAATAACAAACTTGCAAAACACTTAACATAAATTGAACTCTTTATGGATATAATCCATAATCACAAAAATGTTTTCTTTGAGGAAGTATATACTCATAAACCCTTCAAAATTGTTTGTAAAAAATGAGAACTATCTTAAGAATATCCTCCGAGAGTGTCATAACCAAGAGTGCAGCATGGACCGTTGTCGTGCACCAGTTCCCGTTCAAGTCTAGCTCAAAGCGGTGTTTTCGAGTTTTACCCCTAGGTACATATATACCAGAGCCGCCTCTACCTACTCGTATCTAGACAGGGATGTATTTCTCGGAAATCTCACAAAATCTATATAATACCAAAATTCTAGGAAGTTATTCTAAACTAATCATCAAAGTCTATCTTAGGGATATGTTCTCTAATCAGAGTTTATCTAAATCCAACTTCCAAGGTTTGTACTAAACTGTCTCTGATACCAACTATAACACCCCGACCCCAGTTACCCAGAGTTGGTGCATTATTACATAACATTGGCATGATCACAAAAGATCAAGTCTCAAAATACTGATTAGTATAGTAGCCTTGGAAAAACTAGATATATTCATAAGTCTTACATTACATCATAAAGTAAAACAAAACTATAAAAAAATATTTTCTTCATATCCCCTCATACTATCCATGTAGGTCATTCATAAAATACTTCTTCACATCCTGGAAAAATTAAAACATTGAAAGGGGTGAGCTCAGATGCTCAGTAAGGATAACAATATAGCGGAAACTTTCATAAATATACATAAACATTTAAGGAAATTTGTAACTAAAACCAAAGCCTTTTAAACATGAACTTCAGCATAATATGGCAAAATTAAAATTAAATAATGCCATTTACTAATTCACATGGACATTATACTAGTCGAATAATCACACGCAATATCAATAACCACTTTCATAATGATGGAATGCATAATGACAAACTATCATAACCACATAGTCAAGGCCTTGTGCCAAGATTACAAATTAGATTTTGTTAAGGCCTTGTACCAAGACACTACTTTGTCTCATGAGACCTACTGATGCATCGAGGAGCTATAGCGGGCTCCACCCGTCACATACTAATTCTAATGCATTCCTTATATGAAAAGGTTTAAACATATCCTAAACCATAACATAATCGTATCACATAAAACATGCATAAAGGAACCTAACATTTCCACATTTAAATCAGAAGATATAAATACAACAGATTGATATATTAAAACCATTTTCAATACCAAAATAAAATAAAAGTAAAACTTGGTATTTATTTTTCATTTTAAAAAAAGGTATGGCTTATAGAGGAAGCCGAAACTCAAATAATGGTCACGGCGGCGGAGAAGTTGTTGTCGTTGCATACGTATGAAAAAAAACATTCCCTTCTATCGTTTAGTAAAACATTTCATATAAAAAGATTCCTTTTGAATAAACGTAAAATTCAAAGGGGTTTATACACCATATAAAAGAAAGTTGTGTATAAGACAAAATATGCCTCAATGATAGGAGATTGAGACGAAGTCCCTTACCTCGTGTCCGACTTGACTCGATCGTTCTTTAACCACCTGAATAATAAACTAGAGTTAATTTATTCTTTCTTAAGAACCTTTTTCAAGTTCATTATCCATTTTATATAAATTATTACCATGTTATGAAAATTATATAGTCATTAAAGTTAATAACGGTCGTTTTGCCGATCTTTGGTACTTGAGTCAACAATAAACTTCTTATAATTACAAGTTGTTTATGTGATAGAATATCTATTATCTACAGAATTATATTCCTGATGTAGATATCATATATATCATATATATCCAGTAGATACATGCATTTATGCTATTATATATCATTTAGAGGTAAGAAATGAAATGCACCATTCATGGAGACGGTAAGCCGTACGTACGCATGAACGCCACTTTCATTTCTATTTCATATTTAATGGAATGAAACCATAATGATATAAAGGTATATTATAATTACAGTATAATATCATATATAATATCATTTACTCCATCCTTTATACATCCCACATATGACATTAACGATTCAAATCACTTTGAGGGGGCGGTAGTTCGCATTTGCTAAAATGAAATTATTGCGTTTACCCATAATGGAAATCATAAAGGTATGCCATAAACTAAAAATACAGAAGCATAAAGAAAACAGAAGCATAATATATATCATATATAAATATAGTGACATCTTAATGGCCACCATGATAGGTGTTAAAAGAAGATTGAACAATCATCGTTTCGTGAGGTAGTAATTCGCCACCCACAGAAACAATATGTTCTTTAACCATTAGAAGAAGGTGTGTGTAATTTTAAATCAAATCCATCTCACAAAAACATCCTAGTATATTGAAGATACTGGTGTTGTTACAAAATAATGGAATAAAAAGAGTTTAAGGGGTTGGAGAAGCAAAATAAAACAAAAGAACATAAGAGAAGACATTACCTTAAAATCGGGTAACTCTTTTTGATTTGAGCCAAAGGCTTCCTTGGGAAATCTTCTGCCCAAAGTGAGGCTTCTAAGAGTAATATAGGGAAGTTGGGAGAGTATTTGGGCAGAGTTTTTTAGAGCCATATGGATTCGAAGGTGTGAATAAGGTGGTAGAGGTGGGGGCCTTTTATAATAGGAGAGGAGGGGTACTCTTGGAAAGTCATGAAATGTTACATTATTTTGAATTCCTTTTCGGATTTTAAAGGTCCCAAAATGATATATTTAGAGGATAAGGTGATAAGGGTTCGAAATCCACGAATAAAATAGGATTTATACAATTGTAAGTCTTATATTTTAGCTTATCTTTTTCATTTTATTTAAATCATTCATTAATGAGGTAATCGCTGCATCATCATGGTGTGATAAATAAATTTATTTATTTAATGCCTAAAAATTATAAAATTTTTTTACCATGATGGAGGAAATATTTTTATATTTCCAATGGATATTTATAGTCGAAAAGATAACTTGTATAACCCCTTGTAAATGTTTTTTAGTAAAACAATACATGTTTGTGACATTTTTATTTTTACTTGAACTAAAAGGTATTAATGTCATTATCTTACCCCTGTGGCTCCATGGGGTCCCAAAAATTGACCCATGGATTTTATTGGTCGGAAATGAGTCATACAATAATATTATAACATGTTTCAAGGTAATTTCATATTATTATAACATTATTTTTACCTTAAATTACTCTAATTACATCTAATCGCGGTTAATAAAACTCAGAAGTTACTATTCACCAAAAATTATTTTCATCCCATTGAACCACATTTTACTTCCTAATTACAACCATGTATGACAAATCATTGAAATTAAATTCACATAAGAGGTAAATTTTCATTTAAACTAAAAATATGTTTTTTAACTACCACTTAGTGGTTTCACTATTCATCAAAAATTGAAGTTTTTCATAAAAATACCAAAAATTCACCCTAAGATATATTTGATATTCCAAATTCAAATATGAATTCTATTTTACCAAATTCAAAACATATAAGTTTAATTAATTAATTTTATAATTAATTCCCGTTGTCAAAACAAATAGCATGTTTTTACGAAAGAATATCAATCAAAAGATTGAAAATTGTTTATGTCCAATATCAAAGTGAAATTAATTCTAATTACCACCATTGGATGAAATGGTAAAAATATATTCTGATTATACTTTAAACCACAAAAAAATATAAATTATAACTATAAATTATTTTTTTAAAAAAAAATTTTAATTAAAGTTTAGTATTTTATACTATTCATAAAAAATTGGAAGTTCTGAGAAAAAAAATGAAAAATTCAACTTAGGATAATTTCGATATTCCGAATCCAAAAATGAAGTTCAATTTGAATAATACAAATTATAAAAATTCAAAAAGTGGGTATTACTATTCATAATGGCTACTTTTATTGGTCATGCTATGTTAGAATCTTGAGCTTGCGTATAATGTAAGCTATTGCATTATTGAAAGAGAAGCGTATTGTGGATGCTTGGGGTGTTACAGTTAACGTAATATTTTATAGCCTTGGTGATGATTTCCCTTCCACATTTAACTTCATTCAATCAGTCCCTAACCCTTTTATATATATGCTCAATGTGGAATCTGATCTATTGATTTTCCTATTAATGAGAAGAATAAAAATTACCCACAATACTCTCTAACAATGGATATGATCATATCATCATCAATAGAGGAAAAAGAGGTGGATAATTAGATTTTGAAGCCAAAATAGGGAAATAACCTAATCTCCCCAAAAAATCATCATGACTAGCAACAAAGGAGGACCTCAACTCCTCCATTATAGTTCTCAAGACTTTATTTTCACATGAAATACTTCTATTTTCAATTTCATCATCCGGAATATACAATATCATTTTAGGATAATTATGGAAAATGACCAACTAAAATAGATTCCTTACATCAGCTTCACATAGTTGAGTAATATAAGGCACCTGATATATCAAGACTCTACTAAATTCCCAAACATGTCTCTCTTTGAAAGTCTCTAAATCTTATCTAGAAAAAATATGATGGAACAAATTCGAAAACATGTGGAGTTTCAATAGCTCTCTCGGTACTTGGAAAAAATGGAACTATAATATCTGAACCAATTGGAGGTTCATCTTAAGGAAAACAATAAATCTCACAACCATTATCATTTTACTTTATAATATATCCCTTAGGATTTGATCCAATACAAACCAAAATAGTAGGCCCACCATGATCGGGTGGACTGTTATGGTTATAACCACTTATATCATCTCCATATGTATCTTGATAAGATATTTTAATACTTTTTGAACCATGGGTGACTCTCTTTTATATGATACCTCATCCTATACTAAGTAAGATCTAGTATATACATATCTATGATCTACCCCAAAACTTCCATCATCTTTAGACTCTATGTATTCTAGTCCATGTTGGGAATACCCTGGTAACTTCTCCCACTCATAATTGATACCACTTCAACTCTATTAGAGTTAATTTTAGTAGGATCTACAAGAACAACTCTATGACTGACATGACCCAAGGATTCCTCTCCTTCATCAGATGTCCTCAACTCAGCTCTAATAGAGGTAGTATCACCAACTTGTTGAACTGAAACAAGTTTATCCACACTTTTGATCCATATAGAACATTTCTCTCAAAATACCTAAATAAATTAAAACCAATATGAGGGGATGATGTGATTGAGATTCCTAAAAATCTTCATCATCATTATTATTAGGTTCATCATATCTTACACTTAAAATTTTGTATGCTCTATTGAACTCAGTTGCAGTAAGTCTTTTGAAAATTTCATCTCAAGTTATATCCAGCACCACATTTTTATAAATTAAAAAATCACTATAATATGGTATAAATCATTTATAGTTAACAAAAAAACCTTGATGAGGTGCATTTACACACCATTCCAATTACTTTGGAGGAAAAAATTCTTCTTGTCCACCAGTCACGCTTCTAATAGAATGCTTCTTTTCTCGAAAAATAAACTCTATGTATAGATATAATTGATGAACCATACTTTGATAGAAAAGTCTTTAATTTCTAGAGAGACAGTCTATACATCCATGGTCATGGATTTCCCTATGCACCAAATAGTTAGACCACATCATCCATTCATAATTCAATTCTTTTTCAGAAACTACTACATGGTTCACAAGCAATCGGTTCCTCAAATTGGAAATTGCTCAAATCAATTCTCCCTTAGAGTACTTAACATAAATCTATCCTCTATGAGATGACTAAAAAGGATGACTGATCCTCTCCATTGTATCAAAACAATGGTTGATGAAATTTAATGTAAAAGATGATGGTTGGGAGACAAAGGGAATGGGAAACAAATCAAAGGAGTAGGCATGAGTGAGAGAGTAACTCAATTTTGGATTTAAGTGTTATATATAACATTTATTTATTTGAGTTTGAAAAATATAACAAAATATAAACAATTAAATTGAAGAAAACTTTAACACATAAAATTAGATATGGTAGCGAAACAGAGGTTCAACTCGTAGAAAAAAGAAACAATTACTGGAAGCATCCCAACGGTGGATATTTTCAATGATCAATCATCCCAATGGTGGATCATTCTAATGGAGGATCATTCAAACAGTTGATGAGAAATATTTTATAATTCCAAAAGTTGATCATTCCAATGTAGGATCTCTAATAGTTGATCATTCCCATGGTGGATCATTCCAATAGTGGATCTCCAACGGTGGCTTGTCCAACGATGGTCTCTCTAACAATGGCGTGTCCAACGGTTTCTTGTCCAATGGTTGATTTGCCTACAGTGGATTGTCCAATGGTGTCTTCTCTAACTATAGATTGTCCAAAAATGTCTTTTCCATAGGTTTCTTGTCCAATGGTGGATTTTCCAACAGTGTCTTATCCAACAGTGGATCCACCATGTTCAAAAGACAACTAAAATTAAGCATACCTAATTTTTGTTTGATGTAGTCTAATCTCTCAAGATTTAAGTACATTGTAAAAATATCATCAAGATGATGTTCATTCCATATTAATTCAAGCATGATATCACCATTTTTTAAATGATCACTCAAAAAGTTATGTATTATATCAATATTCTTTTTTAAGAATGATATATATGATTCTTAGAAATATTTATCACACTTGTGTCTTCACAATTTATAGGGACATGTTTGAATTGATATCTATAATCTAGAATATTTTGTTACATCTATATAATGTTTTTACAATAGCTTCCTATAGCTCTGTATTGACCTTCATTAGTAAAAAGTGCATAATTATTTTTCTTTTTATGACATCGAGATACTATTTAATTTCATAGAGGATGACATGTTCCATAGGTGTGTTCTCTATCTAACATACAACCACCAAAATATGAAGTTACTAGACATGCGTTGGAATCCCCAAAATGGATTTTTTAAAATTTTCTACCAATGATCGACCATGAACTCATTGATGTTAGTGAAACAATTCCTAGTTTAAGTCGAGGATATCGTGTGAAGAGTTTTAAGAACAAAATAAAAAAAATATGATTCAACCAGAAGCCATCATCAACATCTTATTATCATTTGTGATCACTACCTGAAGTATATGAATATTAATTCCTCTAGATCTTCCACACATTATTTAAGAAACTATGGGAGTGCCGATTGTCATAATCTGGGTGCTAGCACAGAGTTCCAATGACACATTCAATACTTAGATAATCACCACATCACCTTTCTTGCGATATAAAATAGGGAGCTCAATCTTGACTCATGGATCCAGATCATCTCTCCCTAGAACATGGGAGAGAGTAGAAGAGAGATAAAGGCAATGAATAGTCCCTAATGGTAGGATCTCCTCTTTTATATATAGAATTTTTTTCAATTACCCATATTTGCCTCTTCAAACCTTGAATAATTAACATGTTATAAATGACATATTATGACTACTATATTGAGTCATAAATATTATTATCACTTTACTATTACAAAATAAATATATTACATGATAATAATTGAGCCATTAACTTGACTTTTCATTCCCGTATATATTAAACTAATCTTGAATATTTTTATACTAATATTCATTCAATTAATATTTTCATGTATTTACATTAAGAAATGTAAATAAATTTAATAAATAAATTCAATGAGAGTTATTTTTAAAATTATTAATATGATTTTATTTATTACTATAGTGATCATATTTCCTTACACAAATCTTGGGCCTCACTGGTGGATCCCAACATGTCTAATATACATATTCAACTAAATATGGATGATTATTGAATATATTGTCATGTGTGACCATCTAGACCTTTATGTTGATAGTAGTGAATAATATTCCGAGAACAAGATTGGGGTCTAACAGCCCATCATGTCCCCTAAAGAGATAAGGTTAGACATAGTAGTGACAACCAAGGTTTGAACACACACTGTGTAATATAATCTCATTGTCTTTTATATATCATTAAGCAAGATGCACACCTATGTCATCACCATTTTCATGATTTATTTTTTGTTGATCTGACTAGTTTGATTTACCTTAGTCTACCATTTCCATGGATTTATCAAGGTACTTCATTCAGATCAACTAGGCTTGAGATATATTTCTTTCTTAACCTGGAAGTGACAAATTATTTATCGATCATTTAACCAATTAAATACCACCAATGACACACCCAATATAAGCTACCCTACCATGATTTAATTATCAATGTTTTTCTCCTAGCATAAAATTACATGATCAAATGGGACACATTGGTAATGATCTCATGTCAAGAGACCAATACAGATGTCTGTAGATAGGAACAACCAATGACACCCTAAACATGTGGTGTTCTTATAGGCAGGTCTATCATCATGATCTCACTACTAGAGATCACTAAGTACGAACTTCATGAGATGAATTATTAGTTCTAACAATCCCCCAAAACCTCATAGTAAAACATATACTATTTCCAATCAGTAAAATGTATCTAGACCTTATGACATGTATTTAAAATTAATTTCATAGTATCTCGAGGTTCTCATTATATACTAGGATAAGATATATCATTTTGATGCAATAATTAATCTATGGACATTACCATTTCAATAGTGGAAGAAAAAAACTATACACTATAACAGTAAGAATACATCATGTGTGACACACTATATACACAATATGTTAATAAAAATTACTAAAACGTTTGTTCTTGGTCACCCATTATCACAACACTCCCACTTACCCTATATCCTACTTTATAACCAAACACATTATCTCTCACTTTATTATGATCATGTTTTTACTGATTTTTGAATTTAGTTACCGTGCCTTCCATGATTTCACTATGTGGACAATATGTTATATGTGACCTCACCTCCTTGAGTTAAAATTCTCAAGAGATAGTATCCCTGAGTATATCGATTTTGTACACTATAATAACTTGACATCTTGGATAGTAAGAATATCAAAATTTATATTATCAAAATTATTTACATATTTGGTGCAATTATAAGAACTTGAGAAAATCATTACACATAATAATTGCTTCTTATCTGCCTTAGAAGCTTCAACGTACTCGATA
Organism: Viscum album; assembly: GCA_963277665.1. Lineage (NCBI taxonomy): Eukaryota > Viridiplantae > Streptophyta > Magnoliopsida > Santalales > Viscaceae > Viscum > Viscum album. Next base: position 1,283,543,035 of record OY728151.1, read on the forward strand.
TTTGTAGGTATTGCTACAACTGGCTTATATGGGTTTGACTCACTCATCACCTTAGCCTAATTGTGATACTATATATCATAGAACTAAGGAAGACAAGTTTGTGTCCCCTCAAAAATTAGTATCTTTTCTTCTCCACTTACTAGGTATATATATTTTTTACTTACTGAAGTACAATCAGATAATACTGACTGCTTTCCTAATAGTGCTCCTAGATATAACTGATATTTTCCTACTATAAAGTATATCCTAGAAAAATCTATTCTTATACATACCATGTCACATGTGATTAATCCATCATATAGGAAAATGGATTTCAATTCACCATTTTAATCTCTTGCAATATCCCAAACATGTCTACCTAGAAAGATTATGGAATGTGATATTGGAAACATTTTTCTCCTGAATTATTCTATCTAATATTTATCAAGACTATGCCACTATATGTATGATTTACTAGGTCCAAGAATCCAATAAATCCACCTTATTAAATCCTATTTTCTAGATCTTAGATTTCTACTGTAAGTTAATCACTAGATAATAGGTTCTTTTATGCTGGTTTTAGCTAACGTGAAGACCAATATCACTTTCCATAAGTTTCCAAACAAATTTTACTTCGAAAAAAATGGATCTCCCACAAACCACTGGTAGAAACATGGAACATATTCATTCCAAATGAATATTTTATGATCTGGTTTCTTAGATTGATCCTAAACTTAATTTAGTAAATTTATACCTATATTAGTATTTTGTGACATGAAAATACATTTTTGGTTGCATCGTATAGAAAAATTCCAGGATTGTTGGTGACATCCAATGCTTAGTAACATGATCATATATTTTAGCTATGGAAAGTAAAATCATAATGGATTTAGGAATAAAAAATTCATACATATTAGTACAACCCTTTTACCATTCGTGTATAATCTCATTTAAATACCCACTATCGAATTCAAAATTATAATCTCCTTCTCAATTTGATAACTGGATTCCATTATTGAATTTTAATTAGTCTTTTCAATATTAGCAGATTTCCATATACTATTTACCAGTAGGAATTATTATTCTTACTGAATATTTAATCACTATCCATAGAGAATTCAAAACCATCATCATGGATTTATCCTTTATATAATTTAAATGCCTCTGGAACATTATTTTTTCACATACAGTTGTGGAACTAGTTCCTTTTACAATTACAAGTGCATATCAGGCATTGACTAAACACAAGTCAATCTGGGTAACACTATCTCAAAAGATATGTGTATCCTTATATTGAAATATGGTCATTATCCTTGACTATATCTTATTTTATCTTAGGGATTTATGTAATATCCAAAGAAACCTTTAGGATAATTCCTTTAGATGCACAATGTATTTGTTCTTGTTGAAAGTATGTTTATATCCTAATGAACTCTTTACATCGAAACACATGTCTTTATAAAATAATATATTTAATTCATAATATAATTTTTATTATATCCACTAGTCAATATATTTGTCATATAGTTATGTGATTTCAATATTATTTTCAATGAACAACATGAAATATGAAGAAATAGTCTACAATTTGGAACATTGAAACTAATTACATCATAACTCTGATGTATAAAGTGTGCATTTAAAATTTATCTAGGATAAAGTTTGTTGATAAATGTTAACATGTATTCCTTCATCATCGATCATACTCATTAACATACATACTATGATGTAGATAAGGTAATTTTCATTGATGAATTACTACATGCTACATTATATTGAACAATGATTGATTGATCAAGATATTCTTCGGCATGATGGCCTAAAGGAACTCATATCTTCAGACCATGAAAAAACCATACTTTTCTTTATTGTTGCATAATAACATACAAGATTATATTGAAGTATATATATACCTCTATATTTCCCTTGAAACAGTTCACTCTCTCTAGTTGAACTAATTTCGAAAGATTTTTGGAATACTTTTATTTTTAAATGTTCCTTTATCCCAATTAAATATTTCAATAATACAAAAAATGTTTAGCTTTATCTATCCTATATACAAAACAAGGTGTATACTTGACGTCAAAGTATAGTCTTACTTGAAAAAGAATCATCTTCCACAATTGGGAATAAAAGTCCTACATTTATTTTCATCAGGTATTGTATAAGATTCATGTATCACTAAACTACTGCTTGTGTGTTAAACACCATAAACGACATTTATTCTTAAACCTGGAATAATTTCTCATTGTTTCCAAAGGAAAAGTGGGATAAATATTTTTTCTTATAATTAATAAATTTTCTATATGAACCATGCAATTATCAATACAAAAGTTGTGTACTTGTCACTACTGACTTAGGAATAACCCTTTCTCAGCCACTTGGTGAATACACATGAAATCAAGAAAAAATTATGTACTTACATAGTTAATTTATTTAAATACATTTCTTTTATGGGAAAATTTTATTTAATACCCAATAAGTAAAACCAAAACATTACATATTATGTGATGAATATTTATGAAGAAGAAGCGATAACTTCCTTCTTTCATTCATATAATTGTGATTAACTTGTATATAATTTATTTCATGTTATTAGATGAAAATAACCTCCTGTTAATACCTATTTCATTGAAGGGAATTCAAAATGCTCCCATAGAATGACTCATTCCATTGGACTTTTCCCCACGTATTTCAATTTTTTCTCCATAAGAACTTATGATTAAACTATCTTTTATATTTTTATTTACTTACCGAACCTTACCTAGATGGTAATGAAGCATTTTTTCTAAAGTGTTCATTTTGTTATCTAAAATTTGATTTGAGTAAATTAGTGTTGTAATGGGATGACCTGAAAGTCCTTGAGATACCATCTAATTTACACAGAGCCAGTGTAATCATCTCATTATTATAATATTTCACTTTCTCCTTGAAAACTACTCGTAGATGTGATTAAATGTTATATCATTTATGTCCAATGTAGTGACCAAAACTAGAATTATAAGTTAATTATTTCATAATGACATTACCATTATATGCACTGTACATTAGTGTCCTATAAGAAATTTTTACACCTTCTCTTCCTGAAGTAGTTTAACAGGTATTGAAGACACTAGCACCTTTAATTTCAAATATCATGGTATTTTACGCAAGACCCTTCACTACAATTGGATACTCGTGCCAGTGTATAAATTCACCTTTTCTATTATTTATCGTAGTATTTATTGTCATATAATATTCCATTTTATAAAAAAATTAGCATAATTTTACTTTTTAATATTGACTACCAATTTATACTTTTTGATTAATTAATTGAATCATTAAATGTGTTCCACTGTTTTATTGAATTATAGGAACCCTCTATGCTATAATCAGAACACTCTATCTCTTCAGTATTTCATTGTAAAGTATCCTCAAACCTCCCCTAATAGTCAAGAATCTATGGCTATACCACTACTCATAGGGTTCAAGATAGGATTTTGACTCACCAACTGCATTAACGCATGGTTCCTTGATCTGTTGAGTGAAGTCCTAGATTCTAAAATCATAACTAGATTTACATAATGCTTTCCTCTAAAATGATAGAATGTTAGATAGGAAAAATCCTTACTACCACATTCACTATGTCAACCCACCACTGTCATAAAAAATTCTTGGTATTAGAGGCACCCTCAGTTATGGCATGATGAACATCCCGAACACTCGATTTTGATCAAATTAGAAATATCGAAGACGGTTATGACTTAATATTACTTTGTGGGTCTTATTATTTTTATGTGATGAAATAAATAACTTTTCTATCTTATTCGAATGTTATATGTGATCGCCCTCACCACTAACCATGTAATTGAAAAAGTCATCATATTACATGTTCATTTTATCTATGTATTCTTGTTTATTATACTTTGTGTTCATGCGTAAACTAATCATACACAAAATAATAAACCACGAAAAAATTACAATTTGATCATGAGCCGATACTAATGGTTTATCCATTGAGTGAATAATGGATCAACATACACCCTAGGGGATATTACTTGAGTCACATCACTTGCGACTCGAATTTCAGTGTTTTCCCATCCAATGCATCCAAATCCTATCTGGTGCATTACCATAACATGGCACAAAGTGCGTCACTAGTCATCAAATCATTATAAAACAATACCCTCTAACAAGAAAGGGGAACAAGGGAGTATGAAAATGAAACTATAAAATGGACACACATTCCCTTATACTTATAATGACTCTTAGACAACACAAAAATTTCCATTTATTAAATTAATTTTTACCAAGCATGCATTGTAATAAAAAATAAATAAAATAACATCCACCAGACATGCATTGGTCAGTTTTAGGATCATAATCAGTCTAATAAGCTTTAAAATAGCGTGTTAAGATTAAATGTAACACTAAAATTAAACTTGCATTAAAAATATTTTATGAGGGAATTTTACTGATGAAAAATTCATTATTATTATAAATAAATAATTTTCATTGTTCGGTCTCATTAATTAATTTTATTAGAAACCCAAAAATAATAAAATAATTTAATTTACTACCAAACTTAAAATAGTTAGCCTGCATAATAACAGTTAATATTTTAAATTAAAAATTAATATTTATATAATTAAATTTACAATATAAATTAAATTAAATAAATTAATTATTTAGTGATTATATTAAAATATTACCTAGGTCCTGCAAACCCTGGGAAGGGCCTATACAGGTCAGGAAGACCCCATGTATTCCCATTTCAGGCATTGTAGACCCCGTGTAGGGGAAATCTAGGTTGCGCCAACCCGACTATACTCGTTCCAGGCTGGGAGAACCCACTCGTGCCTTTTTTGGGATAATTCTAGTCCTTCAGAAAGCCATCAGGGACTAATAAGGTACCTACCATGGGCTGGGTGGTCATTCCTAATGGTGAGGGTCATGCTGTCAGAGGAGTGCGCCTGTCGATGGCCACCATTAGTGGTGTAGCAAGTGGGGCGGGGTCGGCCTGGGAAAAGCCGGGAGCCAACGATGGCTGGTGAAGGCTGGATATATGATAACAATCTGAGAGGGGGCCAAGTTTTTAATCTAAGAGGGGGCCATAGAAAAGGGAGGATGACTGGCTAGCTCTAGGGGGATGGTTTGAGGAGAACCATGGTGGACTAGGATGGGAGGTCCATGCAGGGAAGTCAGTGGTGACGAGGTGAGGCAGCGGTCAGCGGTTCACGGTCAGATCTGGGTGGTTTGGGTGGGATGTGGTTGGTACAACGTGTAGGTAAAAAGCACTCTACTGGGAAGAGGGATCCTTCATGCACAGGTCACCCAACAGGTGAGGAAGGCAGTGGGGGGCATGCCGGTAGTGTCCCTTAGAGATTATAAGGAGAGGCTCCAGCTAGTTCAATCCACTGGTGAGGGAGAAAATCGGTGCCACATGGGGTTTCTATGTGAGACGGACATGGTAGAGGTGGTGTCCCCAGGGATTATATACCAAGGAATATATAAAATTCAACCGTAGGTATGATGAAAAGTTCAGCAATTAAAGCACATTTTTTGTTAAAAAGGGGACTTATTAACACATTTATTTGTAATGAGATTTCCCTTAGGAGTTTTTATTTACAACTCCTTTATTAAATCAAAATGGAAATGTATATTTTTCATGGAAAACAGGGAAGTTAGAAAAGAATTTGGTGATCCATAATCAGATAAAGCATTATATACTTTTGAGGATACGATTAAAGTACCTACCACCATGTCATTAAGAACTTCTACCTCAACAATTGTGATCATAGAATCTTTTCCTTTCATCCTTGGAATTTTCTAGGGACATATTCCTTGATTCTTAGGAAAATCATTTTAATAATGTCCAGTATCTTTATAATTGTATTGCTGATAATTGGTATATTATTTCATTCCCTTAAAATCACAAGCCTGGTGACCGTTTTCCCCACTCTTGTAATAAACTGTCTTCCCCAATAATCATGTTCCATGAGGTTTCTTTTGACATTTATTTTAGGATTGAATGTAACATGTTATGTTCTTCCCAATTTCATTATTTCTTTTTTAGAGTGTTAAGAAGTCCTCTTCTTCTCTTTCTATCCCTTAAATTCACAAGACTTAGAGAATTATTTTTCTGTCTTGATAACACATGAGACTATATATTCATATGATGAGTGATTTTAGGAGAAAATTACCCTTTATAAGAATGGTTTTAACCCATCAATGAATTGATAAATATTTCTCTTTATATTATGGACATAATATATAGCATTCCTTTCTAATCATGAAAAGTTAGATTTATATTTAGTAATGTTCTCGTCCTCTTTTTTTCTCTGATTCATGAATTTTCCCTCCTTATCTACTCGCTCTGGGTGAGGGAAATATTTTTCCAATTAAAGTTCCTTAAAATCTTTCAATTCTTTGTTTTTTATTTCTTTCTCCCCCTTAATGTTTTGAATCAGTGACCACCATTGATCCACATCTCCCGAAAGATGATAAACTGCCATGAAAACCTTCTCCCTTTTGTTTCTCCCAAAAGTAAGAAATATCTTCACTAATGATAATATACATTATTTATCTATAATTGGATTTTTAGTCCCATTGAATGTCGGAGGTTGTTGTCACATGAAGCGGACAAACATTTTCCTTCCACGTTGGGGATCAAGATTCTCCATACGGGTAAGGGTATTGTTCATAACCTAAGTCTGTTATCCCAGAATAGTTATAAGTTTATCTACACTAGTTTTAGCTCCATATTAAATATAATTATCTTGCATATGAAGTAAATCCCAATCTGGATTATGTGCATTAATATAGTTTCCATTCCTTCAATTGTGCACCATTTGGAAATAATGGCATACATTAGATTAGGTTATGAATCATAATGCATAATTACAAACTAGTAACACTTGATATAACATCAATATTTTTGCAGAACTAATATCATAATAATAATCATAGTTTCTTTGGGGACATATTTAATTTTCAGTCATTCATAATGGATTTTAATGAAAATGTGAATTATCTTAAGCATATCCCTCAGGAGTGTCAAACTAGGTGTGTAGTAAGGCCCATTGTCGTGCACCATGTTACGCCATATCTAGCCCGACACACAATGTCATAGATGTTTCCCCTAGTTACATATGTGCTAGAACGATGTCCTCTTGTAGTATCCAGACATGGATTTATTACTAGGAATAGCCACATAATCTCCACCTTACAAAAATTATTGGATGTTTTTCTATGCTTATCCTTGAAGTATATATTAGGGTTATGTTCCATAATCATTGATTTTAAAATATAGTTTCAAAGGTTGTTTCTAAAATTATTTTTGTGACACCCCATGCTTCCATGATACGTTTCCCTTTGAATAATGCAATAGCTTGCATTGTATGCAACTTTGAGATTCTAACACACTACGACTAATCAAACTAGCCGTTATGAATAGTAATAACCAGTTTTTAAAATTTCGCAAATTTTATTTTTCAAAATGGACTTCATATTTGAATTCAGGATATCAAAATTAGCTTAGAGTGAATTTTTGGTATTTTTCTGAAAACATTCAATTTTTGATGAATAGTGAAAAACTCTGTGTTATTTGTTAAAACTGACTTTTTATTTGAATAATTATTTTTTTTATTTTTTTTATTTTAGGTCAAAAAAGATACCTAATGCCTATATATTTTCAATTTAATTCATTGGAGACATTTTATAATAACTTTAGATATCTAAAAAGTTTATTGAACTTTTTACCGTCTTTTACCCACCTCATAGGAGTATTTGCAAATTTGCATAAAAATTAATTTTTCCACTTCTGTGAGTTGAATTTAAAAAATTAAAGGGACATGGTTAATATCAGTAAGTGAAATGTGGTTAAATAAGATGAAAATAAGTTTTGATAAATAGAATCCTTTGACTTTTATTTACTACGGTTAAAATAAAATTGGGTAATTGAGGGTAAAAATGATATCATAATTACCTAACACATGTCCTAATTTTATTATATATGTATAATTAGAAAAAAGAAAACCTTAGTAAGATATTTTGATACTCTTTGGTCCACATTTTTTAGATTAGGACATTTATTATTATTTTATTTAAAAAAGAGTTAAAAGAGTTAAATTCAATGTTTAATAACTAAACCATTTTTAATATAGGGATAAACATAAGATAAATTCGACTATAGATATTAATTAGAAAGCTAAATAGTTTTCCTACCTAATTGTATTTTATTTATAATTTTTAGACATTAACTAATATAATTTATTTATGACACAATGATGATGCAGTAATTACCTTATTAATGAAATATTAACATATCTGATAATATAAATTTCGAAATAAAAGTAAATTGAGACTTTTGACGAATTCCACTACTTTTATAGGTTAATATGACATTTTAGGATTGGTTAAATACATTTTATTTGAAGTGATAATGTTTTTATGGCTTTCAAAAAAATGAAATACTAAATAGTGTCAAAATAGACATAATTGTGTTTTTAAATCAAATACTATATTATTAATTGATATAATATTCCTAAAAATATAAGGTTTTGAAAAAGGACTTTTATAGGGTTATATATATTAATAATGAACCACTATGGGTTCTTTTGGGTTGTTATAGTAAGTTTATTAACTGTAAAATATAAAAATACAAAGAGACATAGTAAATGTCAAACCATTTAACTAAGAGTTAAATCTAAAAGATATGGTTAATATGGTGATCTAGACCTGTATAAAACATATTGGTTGAGAGGTTTTAAAACCATACCCACCATAAACTAGAAATAAATCATTTTGGAGCCATTATAAACCTAAAATTATTTTATTATAAAATAATATTTCACGTTTTTTCTAAAGTGACCCTCTCCTCTCTTATAAAAAGGCACTTCCTCTTCTCTTAATTTCACACCTCCAAAGCCATTTGGATTGGCAAAACCCTTACCAAAAATCCTCCCAACATCACTCACATAAACCTAGATTACTTACATTGATCATAAAGCCAACCTATGTATCCCTTTTGATCAACTCAAAAGGAAGAAACTGAAGAAGAGGTAAGTATTTCACCACCACTTTCAAGTTCATTTGTTCTTCCACTTCCTTTTTCGTTGATGTTTATATTCTAAAATAATAACTCTAGTATCTTATATATACTGTGATTTTATTATAAAAATGGATCAACCTTATTCATTATTATATCCATCCTATAAATGAAAAAGTTACCATACATGCTTACGTACGGCCTACCGTCTCCATGTCATGGTGTAGTTTGTTATTCAAACACTTCATTATTTGGATGGGTATAATAATGAGTATAACTGATGTAAATAATAAATATATCATGTTAATTATTCTGTATATATGATGTAACATCTAATTGAATATGATTTATCCATCAATATAATGATATTGTCACTCGTGCGTACGTACGGATTACCGTCTCCATGAATGCGAGGAGATTAATTTCCCCATCGCAAGAATTCAAGAATAATTTTCATTTGATGATTAAAAATAATGTTTAAGAAATTAATATCATTCTATATATTAATCAAATACATCCGATCCATAACAAATATGGCTTACATAACCAAAAATATAATGGAAAATGAGTCCGTTAACACCCAAAACGATGATACTACTAAAATATTATTAACAAAGAAATATTAGAAGATCATATATGATATCATATTTATGTATATAATTATTGTATAATTTAATAACACTGTTTTAACTATTATAAAGGAGGCTAAAATACCATATACTAAGGAAAATTACAAGGTAATGGTTAATTTTACAATCTCTTTATCATCTAAGGTTGTTTTTACGTAAGTATCTACTGGGACCAATTTTTCATCCACAACCGTGTTTTCTAAAAAATGTATTTCAATTTTTTTAATTATTTAATAGACTATGGGTTAATGTCATTTATACCCCTATTTTACCTTATATGTTTTGAAAGGAATCTTTCCATCATTTTCCAATCAAGGAACTTTATGACCATTTTGACAAAATTTAGGTAAGAATGTTTTTTATCTTATACGGCGGGTGGGGCTATTTTCCACCGTTATAACATCATCGAACCTTCCCTTACAAGATAATAAGAATATTTTCAAAATAAATGTTTTCTTTTATAATTATGTTACTCTTAAATGATTTCAAATTAGAAAGATATATTTCTCTCAAATGGGTTTGATTTCATCGATGTCAACATTCGTTGATAAATTTGACACATGTTTGAAGATGATTTATTATGATACAAATTATCCATATTGTACTGAATGTTTTGTGATATATGTGACTGTGGATGTGTTATTTTTATACTATTCACGGTTTATGGTTAAAGTATTGACATTTCTTATGCTATATTTAATACGAATGTTTATGTTATGTTTCAACCTTTTCATATGGGGAATGTATTGGACTTAGTAAGTGACGGGTGGAGCCTGCTATAGCTTCTCGATGCATCGGTAGGTCTCAAGAGACAATTAGATGTGGAATTGGCCAAGGCCTTTTCCAATTTGATATATGGTTTTGGCCGTGGCCTAAATCATTTTTAGACATCTTGGCCGAGGCCTTGACAAAATGTTTCAGAATGTCCGACATTATACATTCCCTCATTATGATAATAATAATAATGGTTCATGTCGTTATTCGACTATTAGAATACTCATGAATATTTTTTATTATGACATTACTTTCTCAGCTCATATTCCAGCCATAAAGTGTTCATGTTCATTATTTTTAAAGGCATGTGTTATTAATTATTCATCATACCTAATTTTTATGTTATCTTCTACTGTATTGCTTACCCTTACTGATCGTTTGAGCTCACCCCTTTCTTAAGTTTCATTTTTCCCAGGATATGAAGAAGTTTGTTATGAGATACTTGCAGGTATAATCTACTAGTCTTGGATGCTTCTAATGGAATAAATTAGTGTTTTATTTCTTTTCAAGTTGAAATGTTGAACTTATGTATGTATCTTATTTCCAATAATACTAAACTGATCAGTCTTTCAAGACATGATTCCTTGTATCATGACAATGTTATGTAATAAAGTACTGAATCTGGGTAACTGGGCTCAGGACGTTATAGTTGGTATCAAAGGAAGTTCAGTACAAACCATGTAAACTAGAGTTAGAAAAGCTCGGATTAGAGCACATTGCCCTAAGATAGACTTTGAGGATTAGTATAGAAGAACTTCGTAGAATTTTGGTACTATAGAAATATTGTGTGTTTTCCAAGCAATACATCTCTGTCTGGATACGAGCAGGTAGATGTGGATCCAGCACAGATGTACCTAGGGGTAAAACCCAAAAAACACCACTTTGAGCTAAACTCGAATGGGAATGGGTGCACGACAATGAGCCTTGCTGCACTTTTGGTTACGACACTCATGGGGGATATGCTTAGGATAATTCTCATTTTCCTTAAAAACCATTATGAAGGATTTATGTGTATATACCTCCTCAAATAAAACATTTTTATGATTATCGATTATTTCCATAAACTATTCAATTTATCTTATGTGTTTTTCAAGTTCAGAATTATGTATTGTTGTTCGTAAACCAATCTACTGTATGATATTTTTTAGAAATGGTGCCTAGTGGAAGGAATGGAATCCATATCAACACACGTAATTCTTGTAGGGTTTCCCTCATATTCAAGATAATTATATTGGAGCTGCTGATGCAAGTGGTGCTAACCATCTTATCACCATACTGGGACAGCTCACACAGGTTATGAATAATAACCTTACCCATATAGAGCACCCTGATCCACAACGCTGAGGATCAATGTTAGATCACTTCCTGAGGCCAAAACCACAAACATTAAATGGGTCTACCAATATATTATTAGCTGAACAATGGATAAGTTCCTTAGTGAAAATATTTTATGCTTTGGGGAGTAGCGAAAGGGAAAAAGTGTTCACGGTAGTTTATTGCCTCACGTGAGATGTAGATCAATGGTGGCCATTGATTCAAAACACAAAGGAAGATAAATAAGTATCAAACATGGAATGGAGGGTGTTTAATGATATTTTCTTAAAAAAATACTTTCCTCCTGACCATCAAGAGGATACAGAAAGACAATTTCTGAGTCTGAGGAAAAAGGAGGATGAGAATTTCTCCAAGTGTAAGGATAACTTTACAAGGTTAGAAAGTCATTCTGTAGATTATATATGTAACACAAGAAGTAAGGTTGATTGTTTCTTTGATGGGTTAAAACCATTTCTCCATTGAGAATTAGTCTCGCAATCCTTCTCATCACATGAAGATATTGTCTAATGCGATATCAAGACAGAAAATGAATTCTCTAAGTCTTACGACTTTAAAGAAAAGCATGAGAAGAAGAGCTCTGCTAAACACTATGGGAAATGTAATAAGGAAATAGGTAAGAAGGGAAGAGTTGAATTTATACATTGTGATAATTGTGGAAGGAAGCACCATGGTTCCTGTCTAAAAGGAAAAGAAGTATGCTACAAATGTGGATAGAAGGTAGATATTTCTAGTGATTGTAAGGGGAAGAAGGAATCTAACAATGTTCAATGCTACAATTTCAGGGTGATGGGACATTATGCAAATGAATTTACTAAGAGCTAGGGAAACTTACCTCAGAAAAGACCAAGGGATCGAGGCCAAGATTTTGCGATCACTACTTCTAAGGTTGAATCTCCAAAAGACGTGGTGGCAGGTAATTTAATGGTTTCCTCAAGTTTATCCAATGATTTATTTAATTCTGGATCATTAAATTATTTCAAATCTTCCCAGTTTGCTAAAAAAATTAGATATTTCCAATTTGAGTTAACAAGGGATTTGTCAGTCCAACCTCCTAAGGGAAGTATCATTGCAATAATGTTTTGTGAATCAGTCCCCATTAAGGCATATAAATGATATTTATCTGCTTATCTAATCATCATACCAATGATTGAATTTGATATAATCCCTAGAATGGATTGTCTTTCAGACCACGATGTGAAAATTTATAGTATGAAGAAAGAGGTTACAATTCTTGATGATGATAATGAGTACCTTATCTTTAGAGTAGAAATGTCACCATCTGATTCTTATCTAGATCCACCCCTAGTAGATCTAATAAAATAAATTATTTGGGAGGATGAGAATGAAATAATTATGGGTGAGGAAAATAATGTTCAAATTGAGGATGTATCTATTGTTCAAGAATATGTTATTGTGTTTTCAGAGGATTTTCCTAGACATCTTCCAGAATGATAAATTGAATTTTCTATTGATTTAATTCTTGGTTCAAGTTCCATATCGATTATCCCTTATAGAATGGCCACTGTGGAATTATTGGAACTAAAAAAACTAGAGTAATTGAGTAATAAGAGATTTATTCTCCGTAGTGTTTCTCTATGGGTAGCCCTTGTACTTTTTGTTAAGAAGAAAGACAGATCTATGAGGTTGTGCATTGACTATAGGGAGATCGATGTTATAACAATAAAGAACAAGTATCCCTTACCTTGCATTGATGATTTATTCAACCAACTTCATGGAGCTCAATATTTTTCAAAGATTGACTTTCGATCTGGATATCATCAGTTGTGTGTGAAGAAGGAAGACATTCCGAAAACAACATTTCAAACTAGGTACATGCATTACGATTTTAAAGTAATGTCTTTTGGATTGACTAATATACCCTAGGTCTTCATGGATCTAATGAATAGAGTTTTCAAGGAATATATTGATGAATTTGTAGTGTTATTTCTTCATGATATCTTGGTATACCCCAAAATCTATGAAGATCATGAAAATCACTTGCACATTATTCTAAATACTCTTAGAAGATATTATTTATATGGGATGTTTAGCAAGTGTGAATTCTAGATTCAAGAGATTTATTTTCTTGGACATATTGTCTTTAAGGATGGAATATTTGTTGCTCCTTTAAAGAACAAGGCAATCTAGGAATGGCCAGCACCAATGAGTATAACTGAGGTATGTTGTTTTATTGGTTTAGCAGGTTATTATCGACATTTCATCCAGAATTTTTTCCGGTTGGATAACCCATTAACCAAGATCACACGTAAATGGGTTAATTTTTTTTAGTCCAAAGAGTGTGAATAATGTTTTGATGATCTTAATAGAAGTTTATTCAATGCTTCTTTCTTGACTCTACCATCAGATAATTATGGGTTTATTATTTATAGTGATGCTTCAAATAAAGGACTTGGTTTTTTCCTTATGCAGAATGATAGACTAATTTCTTATGCATCACGACAACTAAAAATTCATGATCAAAACTATCCCAATCATGATCTTGAGTTAGCAGCTATAATCATTGCTCTGAAGATATGGAGACACTATATCTACGGTGAAAATGTGAGATATTTATTAATAACAAGTGTTTGAAGTATATTTTCTCGCAAAAAGAACTAAACATGTGGCAAAGGAGATGGATTGAAATACTAAAGGATTATTATTGCACAATACACTATGACCCGGTAAAGTAAAATAAGGTGGCAGATGCTTTGAGCAGAAAGAATCATGGAGTTTTGAACAAGATGAGAGTTGAGAGGGATCTTATTTTCTTGGATCTAGTTAAGATGGATATGGAAATAACCATGGAAGGTGAAACATCAATACTTTTTCAAATTTTTTCCAAACCATCTTTACTAGAAAGGATAAAAAGTTCTCAGACTAATGATGAGGAGTTTCAAAATAATATTAACGCTGTAAATGATGGGAGATTGAGTGACTTTGTATATGAAGATGGAATTTTGGAATTTGGGAAGAGACTTTGTGTTCCCAATATACATGATCTAAAAATGGAATTGTTGGATGATTCTTATAGCTCCAATTTCTCTATACACCATGGGAGCACCATGTTGTATAGAGATTTGAAGGAACATTTTTTGTGGGACAACATGAAGAGAGAGATTGCATATTTTTTGTCAAGATTTATGAGTTTTCAACAAGTGAAAGCTGGAAGGAAACAGACTAGAGAAGTCATGAAACCTATTCCCATACCTGAGTGGAAATGGGATAATATTATGATGGACTTGGTCATGGGGGTACCAAAGACTTCTAGAAGGAATGATGCAATATGGGTCATTGTTGATCGTCTAACCAAGTCAGTAATTTTCTTGCTGTAAGAGAAGATTTACCACTTGAACGTCTGGAAAGGCTATACATTAATGAAATTGTATTACTTCATGGTGTACCTCTATCGATTTTTTCTGATCGTGATGCCCATTTTATATCAAGATTCAGGAAAAGTCTTTTGAAGGCCCTGCATACTGAACTTCATTTGAGCACTGCCTACCAGCCTCAAACTAATGGAAAATCAGAATAGACTATTCAAACCTTATAATACATGTTCAGATCTTTCTCAATCAACTTTTAAGGTATGTGGGATCAATATTTACCTTTAGTAGAATTTCCCTATAATAATATCTTCCATTCAAGTATTAATATGGCACCATATGAAGCGTTATATGGAATGAGGTGTCGCACACAAACTTGTTGGGATGATGTTGGTGAATGAAAAATCATAGACCTAGAACTTGATAAGGAAACAATGGAAAAGGTGAAGGTTATACAAACCCACATCAAAGCAGCTCAAAGTAGGCAGAAGAGCTATGCCGATAATCGAAGGAATGATTAGGAATTTCAGGTAGGAGATCTGGTTTTCTTGAAGGTATCTCTATGGAAGGGAGTTATACGATTTGGTATGACTGGTAAATTAAGTCTCAGGTATATCGGACCTTTAGAAATTCTAGAACTAATCGTGGATGTACCTCACCATTTGGAAATGCCACCATGTCTCTCCAAAGATTACAATTTGATCCACATATCACTATTGAGAAAATACATGCCTGGCCCAATGCATGTACTCACCTATGAGGAAATTGAACTAGAACCTGATTTGTCTTATTGTGAAGAGCCTGTAAAGATTCTGGATACCAGAGAACAAGTGTTGAGATTTTGAGATACCGAATGACTCATATGGTAAAAGTTCTATGTAGAAACCATAAAATGGAAGATGCAACATGGGAACCAGATGAACTTATGATGAAGAACCAGCCGAATCTTTTTGTGCGGTATTATTCTAGAAATTTCGAGGAAGAAATTATTTGAAGGAGGGAAGAATGTAACACCCCAAGATTCCATAGTATATTTCCCTTTAAATAATGAAATAGCTTGCATTGTATGCAACATCGAGATTCTAACACACCGCGATCAATCAAACTAGCCGTTATGAATAGTAATACCCACTTTTTGAAAATATATAAATTATATTCTTCAAAATGGACATCATTTTGGAATTTGGAATATCAAAATTAGCTTAGGGTGATTTTTTTGTATTTTTATGAAGACTTTAAATTTTTGACGAATAGTGAAAAACAATGCGTTATTGGTTAAAATAGAATTTTTATTTAAAAAATTATCTGTTTTATTTAAATTTATTTTATGTCAAAATAGATACATAATACCAACATAATTTCAATTTAATTCATTAGAGACATTTTATAATAAGTTTATATATATAAAAAATTTATTGAACTTTTTACCCTCTTTTACCCACCTCCTAGGAGAATTTGAAAATTTGCATAAAACATAATTTTACCGCTTCTGTGAGTTGAATTTCAAAAATCTGAGAGACACAGTTAATATTTTTAAGTAAAATGTGGATCAATAAGATGAAAGTACTTTTGGTGAATAGTAACTTTTGACTTTAATTTACCACAATTAAAAGTAAATATTGTAATTAGGGGTAAAAATGATATCATAATTACCCTAACATGTGTACTAATTCTATTGCATAAGTATTATTTGACCATAAACAACATTAGGAATAAAATATGATCCTCTTTGGTCCACTTGGAATAGATTAGGCCATTTATTATTATTTTATTTAAAGAAGAGTTTAAAGAGTTAAATTCAAATTTTAATAACTAAACCATTTTTAATATAAGGTTATACATATGATAAATTCAACTTTAAATATTAATTAGGAAGATAATATTATTTCCAAAATAATGGTATTTTATTTATAATTTTTATACATAAAATAATTTTAATATATTTATGACACAATGATGACGTAGTAATTACCTTATTAATGAAATATTATAATATTTGATATTATCAATATCCAAATAAATGTAATTTTAGACTTTAGATGAATTAAAATAAGTTTATAGTTTAATATTACATGTTATGGTTGGTTAAATAAATTTTATTTTAAGTGATAATGTTTTAATGGCTTTCAAAAAAATCAAATTCTAAATAGTGTCAAAATTGACATAATTGAGTTTTTAAAACAAATACTATATTATTAATTGATATAATATTTCTAAAAATTTATGGTTTGGTAAAAGGACTTATGTAAGTCTATATATATTAATAATGAACCACTTGGGGTTAACTTGGCTTTTTATAGTATGTTTATTAACCATATAATATAAAAATACATAGAAACATGGTAAATGTCAAACTATTTAACTAAGAGTTAAATCTAAAAGATAAGAATAATATGGTGAACCAAACCTATCTAAAACCTATTTTTTGAAGAATTTTCTACCCATACCCACCTTATTCTCGAAATAAATCTATTTGGAGCCATTAGAACCCGAAAATAATTTTATTATAAAATAATATTTCATGCTTTTTCTTAAAGTGACCCTCACCTCTCTTATAAAAGGGCAGTTTCCCTTATCTTAATTTCACACCTCCAAATCCATTTGTCTCAACCGAAACCTACCCTAATATCCTCCAATATTCCCTCACATAAACCTAGAGTCCTTACATTGATCAGAAAGCCAACCTATGGAGCTCTTTTGATCAACTCAAAAGGAAGAACCCAAAGAAGAGGTAAATATTTCACCACCTCTTTCAAGTTCTTTTCTTCTTCCACATCCTCCATCATTGTTATTTTCATTATAAAAAAATAAATCCAGTATCTTCTATAATATGTGATGTTATTATAAAAATGGTACAACCATATTCATTATTCTATCCATCCTATAAATGAAAAATTCACCATATGTGCGTACGTACGGCTTACCGTCTCCACGTCGTGGTGTAGTTTGTTATTCAAACACGTCATTATTTGGATGGGTATAATAAGAGTATAACTGATTTAGATAATAAATATAAAATGTTAATGATTTTTTATATATGATATAACATTCAATTACTTATGATTTCTCTATTAATATAATGATATTGTCACTCGTGCATATGTACGGATTACTGTCTCCACGGACGCGATGAGATTCATTTCCCCATCGTAACCATTCAAGAATAATTTTCATTTGATGAATAAAATTAATGTTTAATGACTTAATATAATTCAGGATAAGAATCAAATACATCCCATCCATAAAAAACATGGCCTACGTAACCAAGCATATAAAGGAAAATGAGTATGTTAATACCCAAAACAATGATACTACTAAAATATTATTGACAAATAAATATTAGAAGATCATATATGATATCATAATTATGTATATAGTTATTTTATAATTTAATAACAATTTTTTAACTATTATAAAGGAGGTTAACATACCATCTACTAAGGAAAAGAACAAGGAAAGTGTTAATTTAACAATATATTTATCATCCGAGGTTGTTTTTATGTAAGTATCTACTGGGACCTATTTATCATCCACATCCGTGTTTTCATAAAAATGTATTTCAAACAAAATTACTATTTACTATACTATGGTTTAAAGTCATTTATACCCTTATTTTACCTTATATGTTTTTAAAATAATATTTCTGTCATTTTACAAACCAGGTACTTTATTGCATTTTCGACAAAATTAAGGTAAAAATGTTTTTTTTAACTTATACGGTAGGTGAAACTATTTTCTGTCATTATAACATCATCGAAGCATCCCTTACAATCTTATAAGAATATTTTCCAAATAAATGTTTTATATTATAATTATGTGACTCTTAAATGATTTCAAAATAGAAAGAGATATTTGTCTCAAATAGCTTTGATTTCATCTATGTCAACATCCATTTATAAATTATACACTTGTTTGAAGTTGATTTATTATAATACAAATCTTCCATATTTCATTGAAAGTTTTGTGATATATTTGACTATGTATATGTTATTTTTATACCATTAATGGTTTATGGTTAAAGTATTGACATTTCATATGCTAGTTTTAATTTGAATGTTTATGTTATGTTTCAACCTTTTTATATGAGGAATGTAATGGACTTAATAAGTGACAGGTGGAGCCCGCTATAGATTCTCGATGCTTCGTTTGGTCTCATGAGACAATTAGATGTGGAATTGGTCAATGAATTTCCTAATTTAATATATGGTTTTTTCCAAGGCTTAAATCATTTTTTGACATCTTGTTCGAGGCCTTGAAATGATTTTTCAGAATGTCCAGCCCTATATATTCCCTCATTATAAAAATAATAATGATGGTTCATGTGGTTATTCGACTAGTAGATTACCCATGAATATGTTTTATTATGGAATTACTTTCTCTCTAATATTCCTTTCATAATGTTTTCATGTTCATTATTTTTAAAGGTATGTGTTTTTAATTATTAACCATACCTAATGTTTATGTTATCGTCTGTTGTATTGCTTACCCTTACTGAGTGTTTGAGCTCACCCCTTTCTTATGTTTCATTTTTCCCTATATATGAAGAATTTAGTTATGAGTGTCCTTCAGGAATAATCTAGGAGGCCTGGATGTTTCAAATGGAATAAATTTGTGTTGTATTTCTTTTCAAGCTGTAATGTTGAACTTATGTATGTATCTTGTTTCCAATAATACTAAATTAATTGGCCTTTTGGGACATGATTCCGTGTATCATGCCAATGTTATATAATAAAGCACTGACTTTGGGTAACTTGGGTCTGTGAGTTACAATTTTAATACCAACCGTAATGAACCTGACCCTAATAAACCAAAGGCGGTGCCTCACTTCATAACATTGTCTTGGAAATAAGACTCTAATAAAAAATAAATGGTCATTTTAGTAGTTGTGGAAGCCATATTACATACATAAACCATACATTATAATTGAAACTATAAAATACAATATAGTAAATCCTTTGAGAGTGTTGATATTCACCAAGATTAACCTTTCATATCAATCATATACACATATTGGGATCTTGGGGAAAATAAAACATAAGAAATTTGTTATCTTAGATCTTTAGTAATGATAAGCATACAAAAACAGGTGTTGTGAATAAATAAGAATAAACCTTGAGGAATGATTTATAACTGAAACAAAAGATATTTAAACATAATATTGAGAATAATATGGAAAGAATAAATGAAAATAAAATAATTACATATAAATAACCACATGGAAACTTTACTAATTTAATAGTCACATGGAATATCAACAACTGATCTCAAAATGAGGGAATGCATAATCTTGGAAATTATAAACACACTGTCACAGCTTTTTCCAAGACACCATACATAAACACATATGTCCATAGCCAATACCCAAACTTTTTTGTCTCAGGATACCTATTGATGCATCAAGGGGATATTGCAGGCCTCTCCAATCACTTACTAAGTCCAATTAATTTCTCATATAAAACTATAAACAATATATATATTCGTATTGAAAAAATAGAATACAAAATGTGAAAACATTAACCACAAACCATTAATGGTATCAAAATAGCACATCCCCAATCAAAATGATCACAAACCCTTCAATGATTTATGCTATATGGTATCATAAGAGATAAAACTGAATATAGAATCATAACCATCAAATTATGTTGACATATATAAAAATACTCTAATAAAATTATTAAAAATTTATTTTGAGAAATACCCCTTTTTTTACATTGAAATCATTTATTTAAAAGTTGCATAATTTTAAAAGAAATAATATTCAATCAAAATGATCTTGTAAACTTGTAAAGGATGGTTCAAGGCACTAAGGTGTCATGATGGTAGAAAAATACTCTTATGCTTTATAACATTAAAAAACATTTCTTCTATATTTTTAACGAAATAGGTATAAGGTATCGTGATTGGAAAACAAGAAAACATTCATTTCAACACATTTTATAACAAGTATAACATAGATAAAAGAACTTTAAAACATTTTAAGGATAATAGTGAAAATATTTTAGAATTTTTTTTAAGAAGCATGGGCATGGATGATAAATTTTCCCAGTAGTTACTTACGTATAAACAATCCCAGATAATAATGAGATTTTGAAATTAATACTTACCTTGTACTTTCCATTAGTTGGATGTAATTTATCCTCCTGTATAATGGTTTAAAACATGTTATTAATTGGTGATATAACCTTATCCATGTTAATGACATCATATATGATCTTATTATATCATTTGGTTAATAATATACCATTATTACTCTTGTTTCTGGTGTTTGCTGCTTCATTTTCCTATGCAGGTTGTGTCATGTAAGTCGTATTTCATATGAATTGGATATATATATATATTTCATCTAAAAAATTATATTAAGTTCATATATATTATATTTAATCTTTACGTAGATTTGTATAAGCATTATTAAAAGGTTATTTCGGAAAATAAACCTCATCGCATCGTGGAGACAGTAGGTCGTACGTACGCACAATAGACAATATCATTCCCTTAATTGTGAAAGGTTAAGGAATTTGATTTTTTATTAATTTTTAAATAATTATTATAATTTCATAATTATCATATATATCCATTATCTCCACAATTATATCCAAAAAAGTAATGTGGTGACGAAAAACAGAATACGCCATGGTGTGGAGATGGTAAGCCATGCGTACACACACGCAATGTTTTTGTTTTTAGTAGGATAGATAAATCGATGAATAAAGTGGTATCATAATCATATAACATCTCACCATATATATTATAATGGATATATTACATTATCATGTATACAACTCATTAATAACAAGTATTAGAAGAAATAAACTTGGATGAGTTGGTAAAAACAATTATCTCTTCTTCAGCAGGCTCCCTTTAGATCTCTTCTTAAGTGATCTAGGGTTGGCCTATTTGGGAGACCAGAACTTATAGAACATGGATAATAATGTTTGTAGGTGACATGGGTAGGAATTTTTTTCATGACCCACCCTCGGGGCCCATGCCGTGACTACCCCAAGCCCGCCTTCCAAAGGCCAGGGACTGGTGACTAGCACCAAAGGTGAATCCCTGATAAAAAGGGAAGGCATTGCCTTTAAACCTGTAACACACACAGTCTGAACACAAGAAGTAAAAGAAAAAAGTACTAATATAGAAAAATGTGTGCTGAAAGTAAGTGGGCCAGTATACAAACCCAACTGAACAACAAGTACAAGTACAAGTAAAAAAATAAACAACTCTTGGATCGTCCTCTGGGAAAATCCAACCTGAAGGGTAGGTACAGATCTCGAACAACACATCTCTGAGGTACGCCGCGTCTAGTCCAGCTCCGAGCAGCCTCCCGTCTGGCTCCCTTAACCTCGGTCACTACTGATCGTCGTCTGCACAGAACACAACAAGGTGCGTGTGAAGCCTGTGCATTGGTGAGTATAACGATACTCAGTAAGGGACCCCGAGACCCCGGATGTCTCCCAGAATCCATTAAGGATAAAACAAAGTAGTAAGATACAATCACGAAGTATCAACCATCCATACTTAGGTATATTCCAAAACATATACCAAAGTTACTAATCACAGTCTGGCTCCAACACTTGAGCCCAAGCACAACCCATTCCACAAAGGAAGTAAAGTCAATCATCTCGATGATAACATCTTAATGTCAAGACTCAGCTCACACATGTATTTAACTCAAGTAGATAGGTAGAGATGATTAGATGTAGCCATTGAATCATCTCCTCTGTCGAACCCACGTAGGATCCTAGAACAGTATCGGCGCTGTCGAACCCACGGAGGATCCCGGTACGAAATTCATAGTTGTCAAACCCACGGAGGATCCCAGTCTAGTATCATCATTGTCGAACCCACAAGGGATCCTGGTCCAGTATCGTCACTGTCGAACCCACAGAGGATCCTGGTAGAGTAGTAGGTCCACGTAGGATTTTATCGTCTCAGTTGCAGCCAGCCATAGGGTTCTCGCACATAACACACTCGATTTCAGTAGGGTCCGCTCATCAAGCCAAGTGTCGATACATCAACTACTAAAAAGTCTAAAGTTGATGTATCCCGTAGTTTGTCTCATCAAATGGAACCCAACGCGACATAAGGCACGTCAATCGGACGACCGGTCTGTGAGTTATTGGTATTTCCGCTCTGAGGGCCCGGTAGGATTTAGGTTCAATCCAACCAGGCCATACCCCAAATACCTCCAAACCTCATGTGGGGTATGCTAGAAGAACCATCTCTTTCCAAGATTCCCTTCGGCATAGAGGATTCATCAATCGGACACCCGTAGCCAAAGATATGGACAAAAAGGTGAAATGGGTCAGAACTGGGTCCAGGTCCGGTCTGGCCCAGCGGGACCGACCCGACCCGACCCGGGTTCGGATCTGGACTGGGGTCCGACCCGTTTCGTGGGTCTGACCCAGCCCGCCAGAACCGGCCTAGCCCTACGTCGGCGGTCCGACCCAACGACGGTGGCTCGGCCCAGCGCTGCAGCCCGACCCCGCACGACAGCCCAGCCTAGTGCGACGACCTGGCTAAGTGCAGCGGCCCGGCCAACGAGTGGTGCGGCCTACGTGGCCTATGCTGGTGGCCCAGCTTGAGGGGCCGCAGAGGCCTTGCCCAGTCGGCCCGCTTGGCCAGTGGGGGTGCCAGCTAGGGCGGCGCCCTGCGGGGCCCGCCCTAGCAATCAAAGGTGGGTTAACCCCCCCCCCCCCCCCCCCCGTATTCAGCAATGGCCGGCACGTGGCACCGGCCCAGTAACCCCGGGACCCTTCAGGTCCTGCCTGTAGCGCACCCACCGGTGGCCAGGTCAGCCGGCTGCCCTCCTCCGTCCACCGGGGCCCATGGTCGCGGTTCTTCTCGGACGCGGCATGGCGATGCCTCGCCCAGTCGGTCCGACCGCCGCAGCCTGTGTGGTCGCAGCTCCTTCCTCCGGCGCGGTGCGACGGAACCGTGCCCCTCCGGCACAGCTGCGGCCTGCCTGACCACGGACCGTTCTTCGCACGGCGCGACGGCGCCGCACCCCTCTGGCGGCCCAGCGGCCTTTGTACCACAGGCTTCTTCTACGATCGTTTCTGATCGCCGCGTGGACCGCCACAGCCCATCGGTCATGGCCCATTCCTCCAGCGGCATAGTTGCGCCCCCACCACCATCAATAAATGAGAAACAATGGAGGGTTGTCGGGCCGTGTTTGTTCATCCCACGCCCTCCGCATTAGGGTGATAGGAAATGACTATTATCTAAGCTCAAGAACGATGAAGAACGAAGATCGAAATCAATCAAAATGACCCCTACCTCGTTTGTCGTTCGGTGAAGATGGAAGATGGTTTCATCGTTGGTGGTGTTCTACCCAGGCATATTTTCCTCCTTTGATGTGGAAGAAGATCGTACGTCGTCGACAGTGGAAGTTCTTCCCTCCAAAGGTGGTGCCTCTCACTTCTCCAGCAAGGTGGAAGAAGAAGGTGGAAGGTGGTGGAGAAAGGAGAAGGAAGGACATCTTTCTCCAGCGGATCCTCCTCTCCAACTAAGAAGGCTCGTTCCTTAATTAATTATGGGAGGAGTTACTTGAATTAATGTAGTGTTGTGGACACCACATTAATTCAAATAAATTTGAATAATAATAAAATATTTTTCATGTATTTTATTTTTATTTTACTTCTTATTTTTTCTAAAAAAACTAACCACGCAGGTGAAAACTCAACCAATGCTCTAGCCCGAATGCAGCTAAGGTAAAGGCCTTACTAAGAAATCATCAGCGCAGTGAGTTCAATGGTGCCCTTGGAAATCGATTTAGAGCACTGGTTCAGAATTTACCAAAACCCGCTCAAAAACACACTGAACGCACTTAGAAACTTTGGGAAAACATTCAGAGCACTCTGGGACTCGGAATCACACACCGTCAGAAACTACAGACTCCAAAAAATTCCATATAATTAAAAAAAATTACATGGGATTTTCGGGGTCTTTACATTCCCCCCACCTCAGCTCTTTGCGTCCCTGAAATCCAGAACTCAAAACTAGGGAAAACAAATGGGGGTACTGAGCATGGATCTGATCCTCCCACTCCCATGTGCTCTCCTAGAGGTTCTCGTGATGCCACCGTACATGCACAAGAGTTATCGACCACCGAAAAAGGACTCTCTCTTGTCGATCTTCGATCTCCTCTAAATCCTCCTAGAAAGTCGCCCCATCATCGATGTTATGCTCTCCCCAGTCTATGATGTGAGTCGGGTCATGAACGTATGTCCTCAGCTGTGAAACATGGAAAACGTCAAGAACCCGGTGTAATTGAGGTGGAAGAGCCAAGTGGTAAGCCACGTCGCCTACTCTACTGAGGACCTAGAAGGGTCTGATGAGCCTCAGAGATAACTTTCCAGCCCATCCAAATCTCTGTAAACCTCATCGAGGTGAGACCCGTAGGAAGACATGGTCACCATCATTGAACTCTAGAGGTCTCCGTATCCTACCAGCATAGGACTTATGCCTGCTCTGTTCAGTCTTCATCTACTCCTATATGACCTGCACCTTCTCTATCATAGCCTCCACCATCTCTAGTACTGTGAGTGCAGACTCCCCAGGGTCAGTCCAGCACAAAGGCGATCTGAAAGGTCGGCCATACAGTGCCTTGAAAGGTGCCATCCTCATGGTGGAGTGGTATCTGTTGTTGTACAAAAACTCTAATAAGGGTAAGTGATCCTCCCAGCTGCGACTGAAGTCGAGGATGCATGCCCGGATCATGTCCTCGTGAGTCTGAATGGTCCTCTCAGTCTGGCCATCCATCTGAGGATGGAAGGCAGTGCCCAAGAGAAGCTACGTCCTAAAAGCCTCCTGCAACCCCTTCCATAGCTGGGAAGTGAAACGAGCATCTCAATTAGAGACGATCGTCGATGGAACACCATGAAGCCGTACGATCTCCTGTCTGTAGAGGCATCCCAAAATCTATACTGAACCTTGCTCTCTGATCAGTAAGAAGTGGGACAACTTGGTTAGTCGACCGAGAATCACCGAAATAGAGTCGTGACCTCTAGATGTATGTGGAGGTCCCATAAAAAAATCCATGGATATCCAGTCCCACATCCACTCTGGGACCTCTAAGGGCTGAACTAAACCAGCTGGAACCTGGTGCTCTGCCTTCACTTGCTGAAAAGTGAGGCATCATGAGACAAACTCTACTACTGACTACTTCATACCTATCCACCAGTGTTGTCTTCGGAGGCCCTGGTACATCTTTTCCACTCATGGAAGTACTGTTAGAGGCGATGTGTGAAGCTCCCTCAACACTTACTCTCAAAGAGACACTGGTACCATGGTACGTCCCCTGAAGAGAATGACGTGCTCCCAACCTACAGAAAATTCATCAGGTGCATGCCCTGTGGATATTTGTGCACGTCGATCCTCGTAGTCAACATCCCCACGTTGCGCCTCCCTAACTCTCTGAAGAAGTGGAGGTGTCACTATAAGAGACTTCAGAAAGGCTGCTCCATCTCGATCCACAACGGATATCTGCAACGCAGCCAACTGCTATGTCGCCTCTCCTAGCAGCTGAATGCCTGATCTTCTACTGAGAGAATCTACTACAACTTTCCCCTTCCCAGGAGTATAGACTATCTCAATGTCATAGTCCTGGTGGAACTCAAGCCAACGCTATTGTCTCAGGTTCATGTCCTTATAGAAGAAGAAGAACCTGAGACTCTAGAGGTTGGATTAGACTATAAAATTCTCGCCCATCAGATAGTGCCACCACATCTTCAAGGCGAAGACCACTACTACTAACTCCATGTCATGAGTGGCGTAGTTCTTCTCATGTTTTCTCAGCTGACGAGAACCATAAGCTATCACTGCTCACTCCTGCAACAGGACGCATCTGAGACCGGTCCCTGATACATCGCAACAGACTACGTACCTAACGCCCTCCTTTGGTAGACTCAATATGGGAGCACTAGTCAGCCTCTGCCTCACCTCCAGGAAACTCCGCTGGCATCTCTCTAACCACATGAAGGGTTGCCCCTTCTTCATAAATGCTAAAAGTGGTGCTGAAACTATGGAGAAGTATGTCACAAATCTCAAATAGTACCCAGCCAGACCCAGAAAACTCTGTACCACCATCACACTCTTGGGTGGCTCCCAAACAAGTACTACCTCAATATTCGCTGGATCCACCGCAACTCCAGCCTCTGAGATGAAATTTCCCAGAAAGTGTACCTCTCGGATCTAGAACTGGCACTTCAAGAGTTTACCATAATGATGGTGCTCTCGGAGTGTGTCCAGTACTACCTGAAAATTGTAGGCATGCTCCTACTCAGTAGCTGAGTAGATCAGAATGTCATCGATGAAGACTACCACAAAGCGATCAAGGTATTTCTGGATGATCTTGTTCATGAGTCCCATGACCACAGATGTGTGTTGGTTACGCTGAATGTCATAACCAAGAAATCGTAGTGGCCATACTGACATATGAAGGCCGTCTTCTACACATCCTCATCCCATACTCTGAGCTGGTGATAGACCGATTGAAGATCTATCTTCAAGAACCAACACACTCCCTTCAGCTGATCAAAGTGGTCGTTAATCCTCAGGTGTGGATACTTGTTCTTCACGGTCACCTTGTTCTGGAGCCAATAATCAACACACAATCGCAAACTCCCATCTGCCTTCTTGGAGAACAAAATTATGGATGCCTGGTGTGAAACACTGGGTCGGATGAACCCCTTCCCTTGAAATTCCTCCATCTATACCCACATCTCATGAAGTTCCATGGGAGCCATCCGATATGATAGTGTGGATATCGGTTTCATCCTGGGGTACAAGTCAATGTAAAAGTATACCTCTCTGGGTGGAGGTAGTCCTGGAATGTCATCAGGGAAGATATCCATGTACTGATCCACCAAAACAGGAAAACTTAGACTTTGCACATCAACCGCTCTAAGAATGAGGCTAGCCAACTGATGTGTGATCGGCTACCCCCTCCTCTAGGTAAGTCCATCCTACGCTGCAAAGGCTCCCTTATTTCCAGTGAAAGTAAACCTCATCCCATCCTCATGGATACACCGTACTTTCTTCCTAATTCAGTCAATCTGAGCATGAACTATGGATAACTAGTCCATACACAAGATGACGTAGTAAGGCCTCGACACCACTACTAGAAGATCCCAATTAAAGCTCTCGTCTTCTAGAGTGAGGTCACACCGTCGACACCAGTGTGTAATCATCGAATCCTCTACCGTAGGAGTCTCTAGCCGTAAGGATCGAGCCAACGGCTCCACCGGAATCTTCGAGCTCCGCACGAGGGCAGTGGCAATAAAATAATGACTCACACCTGTTTCTATAATTACTACAAAACGGGTGGAGTAGACATAGATAGTACCTCAAATCATCTTAGGTGCGCCATGGTTGTAGGCCTCAACTACCTGGACTTGAGCCTACCCCTATCTGCCAGCTCCCTATGGTCGGGGTGGACCTCCTGGTGCTGGTGGTGGTAGGACCTTGAAAAGTCGTCAACCACCTTCTTCTCGGCCATCTCTTCTACCACGTATGCCTGATCCCGGAGGACCACCACATTCGGTCCTCTACTGCTTCCTGGGAGGTCCCTCTACTATATGCTGCACATCTGCATGGTGGTTCGGGCAGTCACGATCCATGTAACCCTACCCACCGAATGCATAGCACTACCTGCTCATCGTATGGATGGCTCTATCTCGTGGTCCCCGCACAACCGAACATGTATCCTGGGGTTTCCCACATGATGGTCTGGTTTGATTGGACCTCTATGACATTTGTATACTGCTGGCTACAGAAGACTCTGCTACATGTCGCCCAGTGGTGGGTCTCACTGCTAGTGACTGCTCAGCAGGAAAACTCTCCATAATAAGGGCTCTCTACAGCACCCCCGCATGCGTCGTGATGCTGAGGGAGATCATCGAAGCCCTAACCTCATGCCTGAATCCCTTCTCGAAGGTCTGGGCCCTAAAGAACGGGTATCGCACCATATCTGTGGAGAAGCACAAGAGGTCAGTGAACCTTGCTGAGTACTGTGCCACCGTCATGTTGCCCTACTGCTGATGAAGCAGCTCCTGAATCCTCACCGCACGAAGGGTGGCTGGAACAAACTCTGACCAGAAGAGGCTCTCGAAGTCTTCATAGAGAAGTGATGCCTATTCATTCACCTGGAGCATCAGGGTCCACCATCTGTCTACTGCTGCCTGCAGGAGACTCGCGACAAGGATCACCATAAGGTCGGTTGGTGTCCCTACCAATTTGAAAACTCTTACAACAACCTCCAGCCAATCCTCAGCTTCTTGTGGGTCTATCTCTCCCCTGAGCCTGGGCGGCCTCCGGTGCTGGAACTCGTGCAATGCACTTAGAAGGCATGCACTCTATACTACTGGAGCTGGTGGTATCGGTGTCCCAGTGGGTAGTGGTACTGCTGGTGCCTCAGATGTGATGGGGCTCTGCACCGAGGCCTCGTCACTCGTTGGGCTACCATCTCATACACATCCCGGAACCCTGGATGGCTCCCTACATGGGGCCATCTTGAAAAGAAATAGGTGCACCATGGTCAAAAAAATATACCTGTTGAGATGACACAAAGTAATCACAATGAATTTTTTTTAAGGAAACACACACACAATCAGTGTTTTCGTGCACTGAGTCAGAAATCAGAAGTCAGACTCCAAGTGTATGGATACGTTGGCCACTGCACCAACACCTGTTTCCCTAAACTGATAACCACACCCAAAACACTTAAAAATATTTCCATGAAAAGAATCAGAATCTAAGTTCTATGGTAGAAATGACTCCTCTGATACCAATTTGTGACGACCCATCCTCGGGGCCCGTGTCGTGGCGACCCCAAGCCTGCCATCCATAGGCCAGGGGCTGGAGAGTATCACCAAAGGAGAATCCCCAATAAAAGGGGAAGGCATTTCAATTAAGCCTATAACACACACAGTCTGAACAAAATATGTAAAAGAAACAAGTACTAATATAGAAAAAAAAGTGTTCTGAAAGTAACTGGGCCAATATACAAACCGAACTGAACAACAAGTATAAGTACAAGTAAAAATATAAGCAGCTCCTGGATTGTCCTCTAGGAAAATCCTATATGAAGGGTCGGTACAGATCTTGAACAACATGTCCCTGAGGTACGTCACGTCTATTCTAGCTCTGAGAATCCTTTCGTCCATCTCCCTCAGCCTCGATCATTGCTGACCGTCATCTGCACAGTACACAACAAGGTGTGGGCGAAGCCCGTGCAAGGGTGAGTATAACGATACTCAGTAAGGGACCCCTTGACCCCCAAAGGTCTCCCAGAATCCACTAAGTATAAACCAGAGTAGTAAGATACAATCACGAAGTATCAACGATATCTACTTAGGTATATGACCATACATATACCTAAGTTACCAATCAGAGTCTGGCTCCAACACTCGAGCCCAAGAACAACCCATTCCACAATGGAAGTAAATTTAATGATCTCCTTGATAACAACATAAATTCAAGACTTAGCTCACACAGGTATTTAACTGAAGTATAGGGATATAGATGATTATATTTAGCCACTGAATCATCTCCTCTGTCGAACCCCCGTAGGATTTTGGAAAAGTATCGGCGTTGTCGAACCCACAAAGGATCCCAGTACAGAAGTCATCGTTGTCAAACCCACGGATGATCCTGGTCTAGTATCTTCGTTGTCGAACCCACAGAGGATCCTGGTCCAGTATCATTGCTGTCGAACCCACAAAGGATCATGGTACAGTAGTAGGTCCATGTAGGATCTTATCATCTCAGTCGCAGCCAGCAATAGGGTTCCCGCACACAGCACGCTCGATTCCAGGAGGGTCCACTCCTCAAGCTAAGTTTCGATACATCAACTACCACGAAGTCTCGAGTTGATATATCACGTAGTTCCGTATCATCATAAGGAACCCAACGCGACAGACAACACGGAAATCAGACGCACGGTCTGTGAGTTATTTTCATTTCTGCTCCGAGGGCCCAGTTAGATTTAGGTTCAATCCAACCCGGTCATACCCCAACTGCGTCCAAACCTTGAGTGGGGTATTCCAAAATAACTTTATTGTTTCAAGATCCCGGTCAGCATATACGGTTCATCAATCGGAAACATGTAGCCCAAGATATGGAAAAAAGGTGAAATGGGTCAGAACAGGGTCCTGGTCTGGTCCGGCCCGGCCAGACCAACCCGACCCGACCTAGGTCTGGATCCGGACAGAGGTCCAACCCATTACGCGGGTCCAACCCGGCCTACCGGAACCAGCCCGGCCAACCAAAACTGGCACAACCCAGTGGCGGCCCGGCCCGCACATCGGCCCGAATCACGGGTGGCGTGGCCCGCGCCGGTGGCCCGACCCGAAGGGGCGTGAAGGCCCTGCCCAGCCGGCCCGCATGGCCAGCGGGGGTTCCATCTAGGGGCGTGGCCCTATGGGGCACGCCCTAGCAATCAAAGGGGGGTTACACCCCACGTCTTCAGCAATGGACGGGGCATGACACTGACCAAGTAACCGCGGGACCCTTCAGGTCCCCCTGTAGTGTGCCAGCCAGCAGCCATCTCAGTCGACCGCCATCCTTCGTCCGATGCGGCCCATGGCCCCGGTTGTTCTCCGATGTAGTGTGACGGCACCGTGCGCAGCCCGTCTGACCGCCGCGGCTTGGGTGGTCGTGACTCCTTCCTCTGGTACGATGCGATGGCACCACGCCCCTCCGACATAGCCACGTCCTAGTTTTCTACACAGCGCGACAGCGCTGCGCCCCTACGGCAGCCTGGCGTCCCTTGCGCCATTGGCTTCTTCCGCGGTCAGCTCATTTCCGGTCGTTGCGTGTACCACCGTGGCCTGTCGGCCGCGGCCCGTTCCTCCGGCAGCGCCGTTGCACCGCCCCCGCCATCAATGAACGAGAACCAACAGAGGGTTGTCGGGCCGTGTTTGTTCGTCCCGCGCCCTCTGAGTTAGGGTGATAACAAATGAATATTATCAAAGCTCAAGAATGACGAACAATGAAGATTGAAATCAGTCAAAATGACCCCTACCTCATTTTTCGTTCATTGACGATGGAAGGTGGCGTCATCGTTGGAGGCATTCTACCCGGGAAGCTTCTCCTACTTTGATGCCGAAGAAGATCGTACGTCCTCGGTGGTGGAAGTTCTTTTCTCCAAAGGTGGTGCCTCTCACTTCTCTAGCTAGGTGGATGAAGAAGGTAGAAGGTGGTTGAGAAAGGAGAAGGAAGGAGATCTTTCTTCAGTGGATCCTCCTCTACAACTAAGAAGGCTCCTCCCTTAATTAATTAAGGGAGGAGTTACTTAAATTAATGTGGGTTTGTCGAACCAACATTAATTCAAATAAATTTTAATAAAAATAAAATACTTGTCATGCATTTTATTTTTATTTAACTTCTTGTTTTTTTTAAAAAAACAACCGCGCTGGTGAAAAATCAACCAACGCTCTATCCCAAACACATCTAAGGTGATGTTCTCACTAAGCAATAATCGGCGATGCGAGTTCAACAGTGCCCTCAGAATTCGATTCAAAGCACTTGTTCATAATTTACCAAAACCGGCTAAAAACACACTGAACGCACCTAGAATATTCGAAAAAACATTCCGAGCACTCTGGGCCTCAGAATCACGTGCACCCAGAAATTGTGGACTCGGAACAATTCAATATAATTTAATATAAAATTACATGGGATTTTATGGGTCTTTAAATTTTTCAATATATAAGGCTAAATGTGGTTTACATAAGTAAGGGAGGATGTGACCTTTTATAATTGAGGTGAGGGGACCCTTTTGATACTCTCAAAATATTAAATTAATTTAAATAAATATTCATTTACAAAGGGGACAAAATGGATTATTGTGAATATATAATAATTATGGTTATAAATTAATTCATTTAATGAAAATTAGAAAGCCTTTATTATTTTTTAATCCTTAAATTTTTTTTAACCCTCATTTAACCCTTTTAACTCTTACCGTGATATCATGCAAGTTACACTTTTGGGGTTAATATAATTATTAAAAAATTACAAACGACCAATAAATTAATCATTGGTGAAATATTTATCTTAATAAAATTAATTTTTCTGAATTTTATATTTTTATGTATTTTATATCATGTATTTAAATATGATTTATTTTAAAAAATCATTAGTGTCAATATTAAGATGATTCATTACATGACATTTAAAAAATATCATAAGTACATAATATATTTAAAAAACTATTTTGAATCATCACTAATATAACATTGTAATCTTAAATGTTTTTTTATGATAATAATTATATCAAATTATATAATATTAATATTTTTAAAATCATTTATTTGATTCTTCCATTAATTAGAAAAACAATGAATCTTCGTTTTGTCAACATTTAGGTTAATTATTTTATCCCTAGAAATTATAAATAATTTATAATGATTTATATCAAAAAATTATCTTTCCCAATAATACTAATATTTGTTCATATACCCTACATAACCTCACATTAAAAATATTTCACTTGTTAAAAAAGTTTTTCAAATTTGGATTTTCTTAATATAATATTATAAATGACATAATCACATCCAAGTGGATATCAAAGGCCATAATTTCATCCCAAGGATGCTTTTTATCGAAATACACTCATATAATGAAATTTGGTCATGTTTTATGGTAATTTTATATTTTTTTAATATTATTATTACCTATAATTTCCTGATTTACCCGTAACCATGGTAATTAAAATATTACTAAATTTACTATTTAACCCCAAAAAAATTAAATATACCTATTTACATATTTTGTAACCTATGATTCAAAATATGGAATCCATTTTTCAAAAGTATGAATATATAAGTGGTAGTAATTAATTTAAAATTATTCCATTGACATAACCAGAAAACAAGTTTTTAATGTTAAAATGTACAAAAGATTGTAATGTTTTTATATTCATATTTAATGTAAAATTGATTCAAATGACCTATTTTCTTTAAAATGATATAAAATTAATCTAATTATACATTAAATACAATTAAAATTATAATTTAACAATATAAATTATTTAGATGAAAATTTGATTTTCAATTAAATTGCAACATTTTATAACCATTCCTCAAAAAATGAAACTTATCAGAAAAATAATAAAATTCTACCAATGTAAATTTTTATATTATGATGTAAAATAATAATTTTACGTTTTCAAAAATAAAATAAAAAATATTCAATAAAATTTATTTCAAATAGCTTCTCCTTTAAATGGTGGTAAAAGTGCTTTTATAAAAATATATGTTTTTATTAGTAATATTGGGTTTGTTCTTATCTTATACCTATGAAATATATTGGATGAATTTAAAAATAATTTATTAGATATATAATATATAAATTTACTATATTAAATCTTTAAAAGTATTATAAATTAAGTGACTGTGAAAAACGTGACTAAATAGTGTTTTGTTCAAACCTGTTGTTGTGTGCATTATATGCTATGAAAAAAATTAAATTTATTCTAAAAGGATAATACGGTAAAGACTTGGGGTTATATAAAAGTTTTGAAGGATAACATTAGAATTTCCTCTAGGGAGAGCACTATGGTATCAAATACATACTATAAGGGCTTCATAAGGTTGAAAAAATCCACAATAATGTTTCCTCCTCTATCCATAAAATGAAAGAGGTCCTTCATCTCCTCTATGAAAAATATTATAAAAGGGGTCATAACCTTGAGTTGGTCTACATATTCCTTGAAAATCCTAGTAATATGTGGCATCCATAAGTTTTCAGCTAAAAAATTTAATTGATAATTATACACATGCTTAGTATATACCCTGTTAACGTAGTATTTTATAGCCTTGGTGATGATTTCCCTATCGCTTTGAACTTCATTCAATCACTCCCTTACCCTTTTATATATGTTCTCAACATGTAATATAATCTGGTGAATATCCTCATAATGATTTTAATAAAAATTATCCCCAATACTCTCTAACAATGGATATGATCACATCATCATCAACAGAGGCTAAAAAAGGTGGAGAATTATATTTAGAAGATACAACAAGGAAAGACCCTAATCTCCCCAAAAAAATCATCCTGACTAGTAGAAAAGGAGGACCTCATATCCTTCATCCTAGTTCTCATGACTTCATTTTCACATGTAATTATTCTATTTTCAATTTCAACATCCTGAATGTATAAATTCATTTTTGGTTAGATATGGAAAACAACCAACTAAAATAGTTTCCTTGCATCACCTTCACGTAGTTGAGTAACAGATGGTACTTGATATATCAAGACTCTACTGATTTACCAAATATGTCTCTCTTTTAAAGACTCTAAATATATAATATAGAAACATAATTTGACTTCACAAATGAAACAACATGTGGAGTTTCAATATCTCTCTCAATATTAGGATAAAAATGGATATGTAAGATCTGAACAAATAATAGGTGAATCTGAAAGAAAATAATAAATCCCGCCATCAATATCAATATACTCTATAAGATATCCCTTAGTATTTGAGCCAATATAGACCAAAATAGTAGGACCACCATGCTCGGTGGACTGTTATGGTCATCACCACTTATATCATCTCCATATGTCTCCAGATAGGATATGCTAAGAACATTTGAACCAAAGTTGACTCTCCTTTATATGATACCTCATCCTATTCTAAGGTTGATCTAGTATATACATCTCTATGATCTCCACCATAACATCCAACTTCTTTAGACTCTAAGTAGTCTAGTCCATGTTGGGAATAACCTGGTAACTTCTACCACTCATCATTGCTACCGCTTCAACTATATTGGAGGTCATGATAGTAGGATCTACAAGAAAAACTCTATGACTGACATGACCTAAGGATTCCTCTCCCTTATCAGATTTACTTAGCTCACCTCTAATAGAGGTAGTATCAACAACTATCTGAACTGAAACAATTTCATCCAAACTTTTTGATCTATATGAAATATGTACCTCTAAAGACCTAACTGAATTAAAAACAATAGGAGGGGGTGATGTGATTGAGCTTCCTCAAAATCATCAACTTTATTATGATCAGGTTCATCACCATTACATTCCTCATCATCTTGTCTGTTATCACTGTTATCTCTATTCTTTGAATTTTTATCATTTGACATTTTTAAAACTTCTTCGGAGGACATAGATGAACCTTTAATCTACACATATCCAGATACATCAGTCTCTTCATCATCTCTTACACTTAAAATACTCTCATGGGAAGGGAGTGGGATTGGTGGACTGACATATCCAAAAGAAATAAAAAGGATATTGGGAATATCAGGATCACTAACCTCTTAAATAGAATTACCCACTTACTCTTCTTAAACTGAAACAACATCCTCTTCAAAATCTTCTTCCACATCATAATATACCACAACCTTATCTATCTACAATCTCAGATCAACAAGATTCTTGGGTACGTAAGGATGGTATATAGGATTAAAATCATCATATAATTTTTCATTATATTTAATCCCCTTATTCACCCATTGATTCCAGTTTTCTTTAATTATTTTTCAATTTACCTTACACTATCTGAAACCACAATGAATTACATTATATTCCTCCTCCTCATCAAAAGAACCATTGGATTCAATATTTTAAAAAATCAACATAGGGTAAATGAGAGAATTATACCACTAAGATGACTTAAACATATCTGTCATATAAACCATGAGGTATTTGAAAAAAATAATCCCATCCTATAATTACATATGTAATAGAATATACACAGACATATATCTTATAGTACTAAAATACCCTTTTCTAGGGAACAAAATATGTTTAATAAACTTGAAAAATGTCTGTATTCTCAATTGAACTGAGTTGCAGTAGGTCTTCTTAAAATTCCATATCATGTTATCTCCTGCATCACATTTTTATAAATTAAAAAATCACTATAACATGGAATAAATCCTCTATAGTCAACAAAAAATAATTGATAAGGTGCATTGATACACCTTTCCCATTACTTGGGAGGAAAAATTTATTGTTGTTCACCAGTCACGCTTCTAACAGAATGCTTCCTTTATCCAAAAATAAACATTAAGTATAGATATAATTGAAGAACCAACCTAGGATAGAATGTTCTTTAATTTCTAGAGAACTACTCTATCCATCCATGGTCATGGATTCTCTAGAGCACCAAATAGTTAGACAACATCATACATTCAGAATCCATTTCTTTTTCAGAAATAATTACATGGTTCGCAAGAAATGGGTTCTTTAGATTGAAAATGGATCAAATCAATTCTCCATTAGACTTCTTCACATGAATCTATCCTCTATGAGATGACTCAAAAGGATGCCTGAGTCCCTCCATTGTAGAAAAAAATAGTTGAATAAAGTTAATGTAAAGGTTAAAGGTCGAGAGACAAAGGGAACACAAAACAAATCAAAGGAGTAGGAACTGGTGGGAGAGTAAATCAAATTTGAATGAAAGTATTATATATAACATTTAGTTATTTGAATTTGAAAAATATAAAAAAATATAAAAAAATAAATTGAAGAAAAATTTTAACACATAAAATTAGATATGGTAGTGAAATAGAGGTTCAATTGGTAGAAAAAGGAAACAATGATCAGTAACATCCCAATGGTGGCTGTTTTTAATGATCAATCATCCGAATGGTGGATCATTCCAATGGTGGATCATTCAAACAGTTGATGAAAAATAGTGGATAATTGTAAGAGTTGATCATTCCAATGTTGGATCACCAATTTTGGATCACAAATAGATGATCAGTCCCATGGTGGATCATTCCAATAATGGATCACCAACGGTGGCTTGTCCAACAATGGCGTGTCTAATAATGGCATGTCCAATGGTTTCTTGTCCAATGGTGGATTTTCCAACAGTGGCCTATGAAGTGGTGTCTTGTCTAACTGTGGATTGTCCAATGGTGTCTCTTCCATATGTTTCTTGTCCAATTGTGGCTTTTCCAACTGTGGCTTGTCCAACGATGGATCCACCATGATTAAAAGACAACTAAAATTTATCAAACCGAATTTTTGTTTGATGTAGTTTAGTCTCTCAAGATTCATGTACTTTTTAAAAATATCATCAAGAAGATGTTCATTCCATATGAATTCAATCTTGATACCACCATTTTGTAAATTATCACTCAAAAAGTTATGTATTATATAAATATTAATTTTTTAGAATTTTTTATATGATTCTTTGAAATATTTATCACATTTGTGTCTTCACAATTTATAGGTACATGTTTGAATTTATATCTATAATCTAGCATAGTGTGTTACATATATAGAATATTTTCACAACATCTTCCTATAGCTATGTATTCACCTTCAGTATTAAAAAGTACAGCATTATTTTTCTTTTTTACAATGTTGAGATACTATTAAATTTCACAAAGGATGACATGTTTCATAGGTACGTTCTCTATCAAACATAAAACCAAAAAAATCTGAGGGTACCATAAATGCATTGGAATCCCCAAAAATGGATTTTTTAAAATTTCCCACCAATGATTGATGATGAAATCATTGACATCGGTGAAATGATTCCAAATTTAAGTTGAAGATATAATGTGAAGAGTTTTAAAAAGGAAAATTAAAATAAAAAATACCTGGTTCAATATGAATCCATGATTTAAATCTTATAATAATTAGTGATCACTACTCAAATAATATGAAGATTAATTGCTCTAGATCATCCACACGTTCTTTAATAAACAATGTGAGCATCAATTGTTGTAATCTAGGTACTAGCACAGAGTTCCAATTACAAATTCAACGCTCAGATGATCACCACATCACCTTGCTTGCGATACAGAAGAGGGATCTCGATCTTGACTCATGGATCTAGATCATCTCTCCCAAGAACATGGGAGATAGTAGAAAATATATAAAGGAAATGAATAGTACCCAATGGGAGGATCTC
This sequence comes from Viscum album, assembly GCA_963277665.1. Classification (NCBI taxonomy): domain Eukaryota; kingdom Viridiplantae; phylum Streptophyta; class Magnoliopsida; order Santalales; family Viscaceae; genus Viscum; species Viscum album. The sequence goes on from OY728151.1 coordinate 1,283,582,011, forward strand.
ATCTTTTATATATAGTGTGTTTTTCAATTTCCCAGATTTTCCTCTTCAGCCCTCAAATAATTAACATTCTCTAAATGAAAAATTATGACTACTATATTGAGCTATAAATATTATTATCACTTTCATATTACATAATAAATATATTACCTGATAATAATTGAGCCATTAACTTGAATTTTCATTCCCATAAATATTAAATGAGTATTGAATATTTTTAAACTATGATGAATTCAATTAAAATTTGCATTTATTTACTTCAAAAATTGTAAATACATTTCATAATTAAATTCAATGTGAGTTATTTGTAAATTTATTAATATTATTTTATTTAATACTATGTTGATCATATTTCCTTGAACAAATCTTGAACCTCACTGGTGGATCCCACTATGTCCAATATACCTATTCAAATATGGAAGATTCTTGAATATACTATTTTGTGTGACCATCTAGGCCTTTATCTTGATAGCAGCAAATAATATTCCAAGACCAAGATTGGGATCTAACCGCCCATCATGGCTCCTAAAGAGATAAGGATAGACATAACAGTGACAACCAAGGTATGAAAACACACTGTATAATATAATCTTTTTGTCTTATATATCTCATAAAGCATGATTCACACCCGTGTCGTCACCATTTTCATGGTTTATTATTTTTTGATCTGACTAGTTTGATTTTCCTTAGTTAAGAATAGCCATGGATTTATCAGGGTACTTCCATCCTAATCAACTAGGCTTGAGATATATAACTTCCTTAACCTAGAAGTGACAAATTATTTATTGATCATTCAACCAATGCTATACCACAAATGACACACCCAACATAAGCTACCCGACCATGATTTAATTATCATGGGTTTTTCCATGAATCAAATTACATGATCAAATGGGACACATTGGTAATGATCTCAATTTAGGAGACCAATAAACATGTTTATCGAAAGGAACAACCAATGACACCCCAAACATGTGGTGTTCCAATTGGCGGATCTATCCTCATGATCTCACTACTAGAGATTACTATGTGCGAACTTCATGGGATGAATTCTTAGTGCTTACAATCCCGCAAAACCTCATATTCAAACATATACTGTGTCCTATTAGTAATATGTATCTAGACCATAAGATATATATTTAAGATCAATTTCATAGTATCTAGAGGTTCTCATTATATCCTAGGGTAAGATATAACCTTTTGATACAATAATTAATTTATGGACATTACCATTTCAAAAGTGGAAGAAAAAACTATACACTATAACAGTTAGAATACATCATGTATAACAAACAATATACATGATATGTTATAAAAAGTACTACAAAGTTGGTTCTAGGTCACCCACTATCACAACACTCCCACTTACACCAAGTCCAACTTTCTAACCAACCTTATTATCTCTCCCATGATTATAACCATGTTATGACTGAGTCATAACTTTAGTTACTAGGTCTTCCATGATTTCACTATGTGGAAAATCTGTTATATGTGACATCACCTCCTTGAGTAAAACTTCTCAATAGATGGTATCCCTGAGTATATCACTTTTTTACACTATAATAACTTGACATATTGGCTAGTAAGAATATCATTACTTACATTATGGAAATTCTTTACTTACTAGGTGCAATTCTAAGAACTGGAGAAAATAGTTGCATATAATAACTACTTATTATCTACCTTATAAACCTCAACATACTCAATATTTGTTGGTATGGCTAGAACTGGATTTTGTGAGATTGTCTAACTCATCACCTTAGCCTAACTACGATACTAGATCGCATGGATCTAAGGAAGACAAGTTTGTGTCCCCTCAAATACTAGTATTCTTTCTTATCCACTTACTGGGTACATATATTTTTTACATGACAAAATACAATCAGATAATACAGAGTGCTTCCCTTATAGTTCTCCTAGATATAACTGATATCTTCCTACAATAAATTATATCCTAGAAACATGAGTTCTTATATATATCGTGTCATATGTGATTAATCCATCACATATGAGAATGGATTTTAATTCACCATTTTAATCTCCTCCAATGTCCCAAACATGTCAACCTAGAGAGTATATTCCATGGGATATTGGAAATAATTCTTTCTTGAATTATTCCATCTTATATTTTTCTACACTATGTCACTATATGTATGATCGAATAGGTTCAAGAAACCTTTTGATCCACCATAGTAAATCCTATTTTCTAGATCTTAGGTTTCTAATTTAAGTCAATCACTAGAGAATAGCTTCTTTTATGCTATATTTAACTAACATGAAGATCAATATCACTTTTACATATGTTTCTAAACATATTTTTCATAGAAAAAATGGATCTCCCACAAACCACTGGTAAAAACATGGAACCTATTCATTCCAAATGAATATTCTTATGATATAGCTTTTTTACTTTGATCCTAAACTGAATTTTAGTAAATTTCAATCTATATTAGTATTCTGTGACATGACCATCCATTTTTGGTTGCGTCATGTAGAAAAATTCCATGATTGTTGTTCATGACATCCAATGCTAAATAACATGATCATATGTTTTAGCTATGATAATTTAAACTGTAATGAACTTAGGAATAACCAATTCATACTTATTAGTTCTACCCTTGTACCATAAATGTATAATATCATTTAAATACCCACCATAGTATTCAAAATTATAATCCCCTTTACAATTTGATAAATGGATTCCATTATTGAAATTTAATTAGTCTTTTCAATCTTAGCTGATTTTCATATACTGTTTACTAGTAGGAAAGATTATTATTACTAAATAATTAATACATGGCCATAGATAATTCAAGACCATCTCCATGGATTTATCCTTTCTACAATGTATATTCCTCTGGAAAATTATTTTTTCACATACACTTGTGGAACTAGTTCCTTTTCCAACAACCACTGCATATCAGGAATTGACTAAACACAAGTCAATCTAGGTCCCACTGTCTCTAAAGATTTGTGTGTCCTTATTTAGAAATATGGTCAGTAACCTTGACTATATCTTTTTTTATCTTATATATTTATTTAATATCCAAATAAACTGTTTTGATAATTACATTAAATGCTCAATGTATTTGTTCTTGTTGATAGTATGTTCATATGCAAACAAAGTATTTTCATCGAAAAACATGTATTTATGAAATAATATATTTACATCATAATTGAATTTTTATTATATCCATTTGTCATTATAGTTGTCAGATGGTTATGGGATTTAACTATTATTTTCAAATCACATCATAAAATATGATGGAATATTCTTCAATTTTCAACATTGAAACTACTTACATCAAAACTCTAATATATAATGTATGTGTTTAGGGATTTCTCCATGATGCATTTTGTTGATAAATGATAACATGTATGCCTTCATCATCAATCATACACATTAAAATCAGTACTATGATATATAAAAGGTAATGTGCATTTAGTAATTACTCTATGCTACGTTATATTGATCAATTTTTTCCTGATTAAGTTATTATCAGGCATGCTGGCCTGAAGAAACTCATATATTTAGAACATGAAAAAATCATACTTCACTTTATTGTTCCTTAATAACTTAAAGAATTATAATGAATTATATAGATACCTCTATCATTCACTTGAAACGGTTCATCCTCTCTAGTTGAACTAACTTTGAATTATTTGCGAAATACCTTTATTTTTAAATGTTTCTTTATCCCAACTAAATATTTCAATAATACCAAAAGTGTTTAGCTTTATTGAGTCTAAATACCGAACTGGGTATATAATTGACGTTTAAGTTTAGTCTGACTATAAAAATAATCATCTGCCACAAATGGGTATAAAAGTATTATATTTATTTTCATCAGGTATTCCATATGATTCATGTATCACTAAATTACTTCTTGAGTATTAAACACAATAAAATAAATTCATTCCTGAACCAAAAATAATGTCTCATTATGTCCAAAGGAAAATTGAGATAAATGTTTTTGGTTATACTGAAAAAAATTTCTATAAGAATCATGCTATAAGAAATACAAAAGTTGTGTACTTCTCACTATCGACTTTGGAATAACCCTTTCTCAGCAGCTTGGAGAATAAAATTGTCATCTTGAAACACTTTTGTACTTATATTGTTAATGTATTTAAATACATATGTTTCATTGGAATATTTTATTTAATACCCATGAATTTAAACCAAAACTTTATATATTATGTGATGAATATTCCTAATGAAGAATGGATAACATCCTTCTTTCATTCATATTATTGTGATTAACTTCCATATAATTAATTTCATGTTATGAGATGAAAATAACATCATTTTAATACCTATTTCATTGATGGGACTTCCAAATGTTCCCTTGGAATGACACATTACATTCAACTTTTCACCATGTCTTTCAATTTTTTCGCCATAATAATAAAACATTAAACTGTCTTTTATATTCTTATTTACTTAGCGAACCTTACCTAAATGGTAATGAAGCATTTACTCAAAACTATTCATATTGTTACCTAAAAAGAAATTGGATTAAATTAGTGTAGGAATGGAATGACATGAAAGACCATGATCTAGTTTCTAATTTACACATAGCTAATGTATTAATCTCATTATTATATTACTTCACTTTCTCCTTGTAAACAACTCATAAATGAGACTAAATGTTATATCATTCATGTCCAATGTAGTGACAAAAACTAGCATTAAACATTGATGATTTCCTAATGACTTAACAATTATATGTATTGTACATTAGTGTCCTGTAAGAAATTTTTACACCTTCTCTTCCTGAAATAGTTTAACAGGTATTGGGCTAGCACATTGAGTTTCCAATATCATGGTATTTTATGCAAGCACCTGCACTACTATTAGATACACATTCCAGTGTATAAATTCACTTTTTCCATTATTTATGATAGTATTTCTTGTTATATAACATTAAATTTTAAAAAAAGGAGCATAATTTTACTTTTTAATATTCATTATTGATTTAGAATTTTTGATTTATTAATTAAATCATTAAATGTGTTACACAATTTTATTGAATTCTAGGAACCCGCTATGCTAGAATCAGAATAATCTATCTCTTGAGTATTCTAGTGGAAAACATCGTCGATCCTCACCTCATTGTCTAGAAGCTATGGCTATACCACTACTCAGAGGGTTCGAGGTAGGATTTTGACTCACAAACTACATTAACTCATGGTTCCATGATCTGTTGAGTGAATTCCCAGCTTCTAAAATCATAAATAGATTTACATAACTCTTTCCTCTAGAATGATAGAAAGTTAGATATGGAAAATCCTTACTGCCACATTATCTATGTGAACCCACCACTATCATAATAACTCCTTGATATTAGAGGCACCCACAATTATGGTATGATGAGCATCTCGAACACCTGATTTTGCTCAAATTCAAAAGATGGAAGACGATTATAACATAATATTACTTTGTGGGTTTTATTGGTTTGATGTGATGAAAGAAATAACTTTTATATCTTATTAGAATTTTCTAAGTGATCGCACTCACAACTAACCATGATATAGAAAAATTCATCATATCACATGTCCATATTATCAATGCATTCTTGTTTATTAAACTATGTGTTCATGCGTAAACTAATCAGACACAAAATAATAGACCATGAGAAAAATAACAACGTGATCATGAGACAATACTAATTGTTTATCCATTGAGTAAATAATGGATCAACCTATACCCTAGGGGATATAACTTGAGTCAGGTCTCTTGCGACTCGAATTGCTGTGTCTACCCATCCAATGCATCCAACTCCTATATGGTGCATCTCCATAACTCGGCACAAAGTTTGTCACTGTTCATCGCATCATTATACAACAATACCCTATCACAAGTGAGGGGATGTGGTGAGTATAAAAATGAAACATTGAAATGGAAAAAAATGCCCTTATATATATAATGACTCTTAGACAACACATAGATTTATATTTATTAATTTAATTTTTACAAAGCAATCATTGTAATAATAAATTATAAAAATAACAGTCACCATACATGCATTGGTCAGTTTCAGTCTCATAACTAGTCTAATATGATTTAAACTTGTGTGCTAAGATTAAATGCATAACTAAAATTAAAATTGCATTAAAAATATTTTCTGAAGGAATTTTACTGAAGTAAAATTCACTCTTATTTTAATTAAATAATTTTTATTGTTCAGTCCCATTTATTAATTTTATTTTAAAACCGAAAAAATTAATTAAATTATTTAATATAGCACAAAAATTAAAATAGATAGCCCAAAAAATAACAATTAATATTTTAAATCAAAATTTAATATTTATTTAATTCAATTTACAATAGAAATTAAATTAATTAAATTAATTAATTATTCATTATATTAAAATATTACCTGAGCCCTGAAAACCTCGGGAAGGGCCTATGCGGGTCAGGTAGAACCCGTGCATTCCCATTTCGGGCATTGCAGACCCCGTGTAGAGGAAATCTGGATCGGGTCGTCCTGCCTACCCTAGTTACGGGCTAGGAAAACCCACTTGTGCCCATATAGGGATAATTCTGGTCCTTTATAAAGCTATCATGGACTAAGAAGGTACCTTCCATGGGTTTGATGGTCATGCATGATGGTGAGGGTCATGCGGTCAGAGGAGTGAGCCTATTGATGGCCACCAGTTGGGGTGGAGCAAGAGGGGTGGGGTCAGCATGGTGAAATCTAGGAGCCTACAAGGGATAATGAAGGCTGGATATGTGATAAAGATCAGAGAGGGAGGCTGGGTTTTTATCTAATAGGGTCCATGTAAAATGGAGTTCGACTGACCAGCTCGAGGGGGATAGTTCGAGGAGAAACATGGTGGGGTGGGTTAGGAGGCCCATGTGGGGAAGTCAGTGGTGACAAGGTGAAGTGGAGGTCAGCCGTTCACAGCCAGATCTGGGGTGGTTGGGGTGGGATGTGGATGGTACAACGTGCAGGTAGAAAGCACTCCAGTGGGAAGAGGGAGCCCACACGCTGAGGGCGCCTAGCTGGTGATGCAGGCGGTGGTGGGGCATGTCGGAAGTGGCCCAAAGATGTGATAAGGAGGGGCTCTAGCTAGTTTGATCCATCAATGAGATAGAAAATTGGTTCCACATTGTGTTGCTACGCTAGACGGACATTGTAGAGGGGGTGTATTCAAGGTGACATGGTCACAGTGACCTGCAAGAATGAGTCCAGGCGGTCAGCCGATGAGGTGGCAGGGAGAAGGAGACTCAACCAAGCAGAAATCGGCCTAGTGGTAGAGCCTTGTAGCTGGGATCGAGCCGGGAGGGGAGCCACCGACAAGGGGGTCCCTTGCCATTTTTTTATTCTGGAAGGTTGTTGGCCCGAGAGTCAGTCACCCATTATTAATTTTTTTAATAATATATACATTTTCCATCTTATAAAAATAAAAATAATATAGTATTATTATTATAAGACACACCAGTGGAAAATTATCTGGTGGTCATAAATCTATATTCTAGAAATCGAAATCCCACTAGATATCAAAATCAATGGTGAATAACACACTATTATTTCTTGGGTATTAAATTAACTTATAAATATTATTTTAATTCTAATACCTATAGAATTTCAATTTTTTCAATCTTTATTTGAAACTTTGGATGGATATAACTTGGTCATTTGATGTTGGGTTTAATCAACGTCTATGACATTGGGACCATAACGATTCCCTTTATTAGATTTATTACCCATTTATTTTTTTCAGGGATTAAAGTCATTATGCATCCCTATAATACCAATTTAATTTATTATTAATACAGAATAAGCCCACAAAATTGGATTTTAAAACTTTTACACTTATGATCGACACGAACTCGTTGACATCGGCGAATCGCTACCTGGTTTAAGTTGAGGATCTCACATAATGTGTTTTAGGTACAAAAATTAAAACAATAAATACCTAGTTTGATATGAATCCATTCAAAATGCCTGCACATCATTGGTAAATGTTTCTTGAATAATTTGAAACTGAATTCTTCTAGATCATCCACACATTCTTCGAGAAACTATGAGAGCATTGATCTTCATAATCTGGGTGCTAGTGTAGTGTTCCGATGAAACCTTCATTGCTCCAATGATCAATACATCACCATTCTTGTGATATAGAAGAGGGAGCTCAATTTAGACTCCTAGATCTAGATACCCTCTTCCTAGAACATGGGATAGAGATGTGAGAGAAATTATATGAATAGTCCATAGTGGGTGGATCTCCTCTTATATATAGAGTGTGTTTTTCAATTACTCAGAATTTCCTATCCATCCCCTGAATAATTAACAAAATATAAAAAACATATTTTTAATACTATACTAATCTAGAATTGTTATTATCTCTTTCTTTTAATATTATAAATATATTACGTGATAATAATTGATCAATTAACTAAACTCTATTCCCATAAATATTAAATGAATCTTGAATATTTTTAAACTAATATTCATTCAATTAATATTTTCATGTATATAATTTAAAACCTTTAAATACATTTAATAAAAAATATCAATATCTATTAATATTAAGTTGAATAATGGGAATTTATTTATTACTTTTGTTATCGTATTTCCATGAAAAAATCTCGAACCTCACTAGCGGGGCCCACCATGTCCAACATACCTTTTCAATTGAATATGGAAGATTCTTGAATACACTATTGTGTGTGACCCTCTATTCACTTATCTTGATAAAAGTGAATAATATTCATAGAACATGAATAGGATCTAACAACTCATCATGGCCCTTAAAAAGATAAGGATGGCCATAACACTAATAACCAACCTATGAACACACATTGTGTAATATAATCTATTTGTCTTTTAAATATCATGAAGTAGGATGTACACCCATGTCATCACCCTTTTCATACAATATTATTTGATTATCTAACTAGTTGGATTTACCTTGGATTACCATGGACATAGATTTATCAATGTGCTACCATCCTAATAAACCAGACCTGAGATATATAACCTTCTTTACTTCGAAGCTACAACTTCATTCATAACAATTCATCCAATGCCATACCACAAATGACGCACCCAACACAAGATACCTCAACACGATTTCATTCTCAGGTTATTTTCCTTGCATCAAATTATGTGATCAAATGACACAAATTGGTAATGATCTAATGTTAATACAACAATACACATGCTTGTAGATAGAAACTACCAATGATACCCAAAACATGTAGTGATCCTATTAGTAATTATGTACTCGTGATCTCACTACTAGAGATCACCAAGTGAGAACTTCATAGGATTATGTATCACTGCTTATGAGCCCCTAGCACCCAATAGTCAAACAACTAATATGTGAAATCAATATGATATATCTTGACCATTGGACATATATTTAAGATTAATGTCCGAGTATCTAGTGTTTTGTCATTATAGCTTGAGAGTTAGTATAACCTTTTGATACGTCAATTAATATATAGACATTACCATTTAAATAATAAATGTTAAAAATCTACCCTATAAAGGTAAGAATACATCATGTAAAACTAATTGTATGCACGATATGGTAATCAAAAGTACACCATATTTGGGTCTAGGGAACCCACTATTAAAAAAAATATGCTTCTAAAAAACTTAAAATGTCAATTACTTTTTCTTTAGGGTTGACCACTCCAAAATTGGATTTATATTTTAGGTATTTGAAAATTCTTTTAACATTAATAAAATGAGACTCTTTTGGATTTTATTGAAAATAGGTACGCATACACTCAGTAAACATAATATCTATCTAGATAAAAATTAAAAATAGAATGCTTCCAATCATACCTCTATAATTGTTTTATCTATGGGATTTCCATATTTATCCAGATCCAGCTTATAAGGGGTACTCATGGAAGTTTCACTACTTTTAGTGTTATCCAAACATAAACATTTTTGAATATCTTTAAAGTAATTTATTTTATTTAGAATAATTCTATCTCTATTCTAAAAATTTTGAAAACCAAAAAAGAATTTATGCTCACCTATTAAACATATTTCAAATTCACTCTGTATCATTTTTGAAAAATAAATACCCAAAATATTTTTATAAGATCCAATGATAATATCATCAATGTAAATTTGTTCTACTAAAAATTCATTTGAAAGTATTTTTATAAAAAAGGTAGTGTTATTTATTCCTTTTGAAAAATCTTTAAAAATTGGAAAAGATATGAGCCTAACATATTAAGCTCTAGGAGCATGTTTTAAACCATATAAAGTTTTGTTTAGTTTGAAAACACGATTTGGAAAATGATGATTTTTAAATAAAGGGGGTTTCTTGAAAAAACATCCTCAACTATATAACCATTTATGAAATCACTTTTAATATCCATATGATATAGTTTGAAATCTAAATACTCTGCATAGGATAACATAATTATAATGGATTCATGTCTAGACACTGGTGTAATGGTTTCCTCATAGTCAATACCCACTTCTAGGCTATATCCTTAAGCAACAAACCAAGCCTTATTTCTTACTATAGTTCAATACGCATCAACCTAGTTTCTAAACACTCATTTAGTCATAATAATAAAATTTTCATTAGGTATAACCAAGAGTTAACATAATCTATTTATTTCAAACTAATTAATTGATTCTTGTATTTCCATCACCCATAATTTATAATGAATTCAATTCTTAATGATCTTAGGTTCAAGTTGTGATAAGAATGCATAATTTTCAACCTGATTTCTAACAGGTGATCGAGTTTGTGTACCTATATTAAAGTATGCAACTAAAACATCTAGAGGATGGTATCTATGAGTCCTAATTTTTCTATAAAAATAAGGGTTGGTAATCCCATTATAATATATATATTCATGTTCTAGTTCATAATATTACTTAGAATTTGATCATTTGTATGCTCATTTCATAGAAATTTCGGATGGGTTGTCATTAATATTAAGAATTTATAGATCATATTATAGGTTTTATAATGAGGTCTTAGGTTCATGTGGATATGATTAATCATATTTTACATGAGGAGACTCTTCCACAGTCATGGTTAATTTAATAATCACCCTATATTACTTAGTAGAATTTGAATAACCAAGGAATATTCCTCCATCACACTTGGAAGAAATGTTTTCAAGATTATCCTTTGTATTAAGAATAAATACTTTGCAACCAAAAAATCTAATGAAATTAACCTTTTATTTATACTATTTTATAATTCATATAGACATATCTCTAATAGAGGTCTAATTAAAACTCTATTAATTATAAAATAAGACATATTCATAACCTCTTCCAAAAAATAAATAGGATTGTATTACTCATTAATCATATTCTAGGAAATTTCTTGAAGTGTTCTTTTTATCCTTTCTACAACACCATTATGATATGGGGTCTTGGGAGAAAAAAAGTTATGATTATAACCATTTTTTGAGAAAAATTATTCAAAGTATTGATTTTCAAACTCATGACCATGATCACCTCTTAATGTATTAATCATAATTCCACTATCATTTTCTATAAATTTGACATACTTGGTAAAATAAGAATAGGATTCACTTTTGTGAACTAGAATGAATGCACAAGTATACATAGAAATCTAATGTAAAATTACATAAACAACGTTATTTTAATTTAAACTATTAAATCTATAAGTTCCAAAAAAATCCATGTGATCCAAATCTAGGGGTCGAGATACTAAAACATATTTCTTTGATTTTAGAGAGATCTTGTGTATTTCACCTTTTTAATAATGGTAATGAACATTATAATTTGGAAATTCTAGTTTAGGTAGATCATTAACAAACCCATTTCTAGTGTGCTTTTAAGTGATTCAATGGCCAAGTATTTTATGAAAAATCCCAGATTCTTTGTGAAAGAAACATAGATAATAAATATTTTGAGAAAAAATTAAATCTAAGTTAGCATTATAAAAATTTTCATTTATTAATGTAATAAAACAAGTTGATTTAGAATCAAAAACATTGTTGGAATTATTCTCTAGTTTCACATGAAAACAATAATCACATAGTGGTTAGATACTAACAATATTTAAATTTAAACCATCTATAAATATAAATTTTGAAATTAGAAAAATATAATAATTACTAATTTGGACAAGGATAATAATTATACCCTTTTAATTATAACAAAATGTGGCATTCCTACCATTTAATTTCATTAAATTTATAATGACTAAATAGCCTCCAGTGATATTTCTAGAAACTCTACCATCCAAGTACTACATGTTTTTATTTGAGATCATCGTGAAGGTTCCCTACAAAACAAATTTAACACAAAAAATGAATGTAGTACCCAAAATATTCTTCGGTTCAGAAATGTTATTAATAAATGATTTAGGAACCTGTATTTTCTTAATAGGTATGTTATAAGAAGATTTTAAACTTTAATAAATAAAGATTTTTTTGGGTCTTGGTAAATAAATACTAGTAGAATATTATTTAAAAATAGAACTAGTAATAAAACTATTCATAATAATCATCTTTTGTATTGGTTGATACCCTATACTAGTACTGTACTTAGAAGAAATATGATTTCCTGGAATTTGAGTAAGAGTATTTCTCCCAATAGTGAATATTTACATATTTTTCTTTATTATCTCATTAGACAGTTTTAATTGATTTTTCTCCTTTAACAATGGATAATTATTTCTTTTCAACAATATACACATATTTAAAACTAGTAATCAAAGAAAGATATTTGTTAAAAAAATTATATTTATCCTCATGTTCATTGAATATATCTTCCATCATGATACAATAATTGAGCATCTCTTCATTATAAATGTTCTCATCATTATTTTCATATCTATAATGATTATTAATATGTACCAAATAAGCATGAAAAACAATGAGTACCTCAGATGTGTTTTTCAAACAACACATGTTAGCTCTTCCATGCTTATCCTCTTGGCTTGTATCTGAATCACTCATGTTTACTTCATAATAACTCCATGTTTATTTCATTTCATTCTTGTGTATCTTCTCTTTATCATAATACATGTTTTTTTGTATTTTAGATTATAATTTTTATATTTTACATGAAATTTTCTTTTACACTCATATAAAATTATTTTCAATGAAGAATTATCATTCTTATAATCCCTTCCCTAGTTTCCTCTATTATCATATTTTCCATTATAGTTTAGTTTCCTAAATAAATTCTTCTTGTAATGAATGCTTTTGTAATATTTTGGACAGGTGGGACATCTCCTCATCTCTATCTGCAGGTGATTCCTCATCACTTGAACTGTCTGCTTGAATTTTCTCCTTTTATTTTGAGGTAGTTTATTTCAAGGATAAATAGTTTCTTATTACTTCATCCTCCTCTTATCTATTTTGTTTAAAAAGGTGGTGCCTCATTCAAAGACCAAGGCACATTTTATTGATTAAAAGAGGAAAAGAATTAAAAAAGTCTAAAGGAAGGATTTTCATTACAGTCCTTATGAAAAAAGGGGAGTGATTCGTCAAGAAAATCATCAAACTAGGTAACATCCTGATTGACCCCCTTATTGGTGAGACTATTGGAAACCATGTTTGCTTCACAGAAAACATGTGTGGCAATGTGGTTGAGATCCATGAGCGAGGAAAGACATTTCATCCATCGAGATATGAGTGGACATGCAAGGTGCACCACTCTATTCCAGATAGCTTGAACAACAGTGGTAGAATCACATTCAATCCATAGCTGGTTCCATCCCTTTTTCTTGACAAAATCTACCGCAAGAATCACTCCCAACATTTCCGCTTCCAAAGCTGAGGCCACTCCACACCCACCAAAGAAGCAGCCAAGGCACCTGCCAAGAAAGTCTCTAAAGATGGCACCACAACCTGCTGGACCCGGATTTCCTCTAGAGGCGCCATCAACATTAACTTTGATCCATCCTGGAAACGGAGCCTGCCAGAAGACCTCAAAGGTGCGTCGAGGTTGCCTATATGATCCCTTAATCCATAGACGTTGAAGGATCTCAAAGTTTCCAACAGAGTTGTCACAATGATCTTTCTGAAGAGTGGAAAATCTTTGATAGCAATGAGAATATACATTTTACCTGCATTAAGACTGAATGAGCAATTATTATGAATAAAATTATTTTTATCATACCAGATTCCATGCAGAAGTTCCACCACCGTAGTCAGAATGAGATTCTTGACTTACTTAGAAGAGCCCCAATTAACACAAAGCTACAAATGAGAGCTGATATTAGCAGGAAAAGACCATCTTCAACCAAAAATATCAAGAATATAATTCCAAAGAGTTGTAGCTGTAGCACAAGACAAGAACAAATGATTAGAATCCTCATGGTTTTGATTGCATAAATGAAATCTCGAACAAAGAGAAATCCCAAATGATTGAAGACACACTTCTGTTGGGACTCTATTATGGGCGATAAGCCAAATATGAGTAAGTATCAAGGTCTTGATCCAAGGATTGTTACAAGATTTCAGCCAAGACAAATTAGGGATAGAATTGGTAAAGTTGTTTTGGTAGAAGCTTTTGGAATCGAGGACTCCATTAAAGGCAGGTTCCCAAATGAGAGAATCATCCGTGTTAGTAAAGGAGTAATTATAAATGATGTGACTGATTTGATCTAGAAGGGAGATGTTACGGGAGTTAACAACATCCCTAATAGTGGAGTTGGTGTTTCCAGGAGTAGTGGTGGGAGTCAGAATGGAGATTAGAGGGACACCAGTCCAGTTGTCCATCCAGAAATTCAGAGAGGAATTCACACTAACCATTCATCTAGAATTGTTCATGATGCTAAAGAAATAAAGGCGAATGGATGGCCAAATGGAAGAAGAAATGTACCCCAAGTTACCATTTTGAAGTTTGGTAACAAATCTTTTCTTGAGGAAGTCTAGGGAGTCAGAGCTGTTATGAATTAGATTCCAAGCCAGCTTAGCCTGAAGAGCATCATTAAAAAGTTTAAGATTCTTAATACCAAGGCCACCCTTGTCTAGGGGTTTAAAACACATGAAACAAGGTATGGTGACAAGTTTCTGTTCAACTGTACTACCAGACCAAACAAAAATTTTAATGTAGATGTTGATTTTCTTGAGAAGACTGACAGGCCAGTTGTAAACCATCATCGAGTAGACCATCTTGGAAACAATTGTAGACTTAACAAGACAAACCATACCATCCATCGAAAGAGATTTACCCTTCAAAGATGAGATTTGTTTGATGATTTGATCCACAATGTTGTGAAAATAACTGGATTTAGGTCTTCCCCAAAAGATAAGAACACCCAGGTAAGTGAAGGGGAAAAAGCCTTCTTTGATTCCTAAAAAATTAATAACGTGACTTTTTCTGTTGGGGGCAATGTTCTTTCCAAAGAAATCAAATGATTTACTCCAACTAATCGCTTGGCCCGAAACATCTTTATAATGAGCCAGGTCTTTTTTAGTTTTTGGATGTTCCTTTTATCACCTTTTAAGAACAGAATAATATCATCAGCATATAAAAGGTGAGGGGGAACGTTTAAGTTTCTAGAAGCCTGAATGGGATTAATCTTGTTTTGGGCCACCAGGCTCGTAAGAAGTCTACATAAGTAATCTTCCACAATAGCAAAGAGGATGGAAGAAAGGGGATCACCTTTCCTAACCCCCTTAGTGCATTTAAAGAAGCTTTTAGGTGACCCATTGACCAACACAGAGATGGAAGCCGAATTGAGTAAGGTGCAAATCAGGGCAATAAAAGAATCATTAAAGCCAAAGATCTTGAGGACATTTAGAATAAATCCCCAATCCATGGTGTCAAAATCTTTCCTGATGTCAAGATTAATGGCCACACTACCACCTCTAGAAACTTTATTCAGCATATTAGTACATTCGGAAGCAAGGTAGATACAATCATGAATTATTCTACCCTTGATAAATCCAAATTGATTCCAAGAGACACTTCTGTTGGAAATGGAGGAGAGTCTATTAGCAAGGAGTTTGGCAATGATTTTATAGATCATGTTAATGAGGGCAATAGTCTGGAAGAGATGAATCTCATCAGTATTGTCCACTTTGGGAATAAGAGTAAGAAATTGATCATTTATTCCCTGAGGAAGAAAACCATTAGAGAAAAATGAAATAAACATCTTACAAACATCCACATGTATGAGGTCCCAGTACTATTGAAAAAAACCATTGTTGAAACCATTGTTAAAACCATCATATCCTTAAAAATTAACTTATTAACATCACATGATTCTCAAATTTATATTGAGGTTCCTCTCCATTAATCAAAAATACACATCAACATTCCCATAACTTGATCTTTATCAAAAATAGGTTTTTTCATTGAGTTCATTATATTCAAGATCTCATTGAACCCAAGATAAATTTCAGAAATAGTCTCATCATGTTTCATTTTAAAACTATCATATTGAATAGTAATTGTATTTAATCACATTTAATTGACATTTGATGTTCTCTAATGAGAAACAGATAAAGTTTCCTAAATTTCAAAATAAATTTTACATGTAGATATTATATTAATTTATTCATCATCAAAAGCACAATACAAATAATTAATATCTTTATGGATATTATAATCAACATCTTTAGTAGCATCACTCCAAGAAACTCTATTAGTTTGAGGTAATTCATATTGATCTTCATTTACTATCCAGATATCAAAACCCATTCTCTCAAGATGAATTTAAATTTTTAAATTTCCATTAAGAATAAATAGTGTCACTAAAATGATGAGGAATATTGGAAGCATAAACATCTTTTCTATTAACCATAATGAGATAAATTTTAAAATAATATAAATTTAAGTTATTTAAAAGAAAACTAAAATCACAGTTTAATTATTATTAAAAACATTTGGTACCAAATGTAAGTCAGAGTAAGTAACTCAAGTGGGGGTGGATTTAATTCCTAATAAAAATTATGAGAAAAAATACCCCAATTAAAATAAATTCTCCCAGTTGATGAAAATAGCATTTTAATATAAATTGCATCATTAAAAATATTTAAAAAATCCTTATTATGGTTAATTTAAAACAATTTTTAATATTAATTTGACTTTTTAAATTAATTTACTTAATCAAAGACATTATATATAGACTCGTTAATATTAACTATCAAAGTATGTTTTGATTATATTTGAAATAAAAATTCCTTGTAAGATTTGAAAGAATGAAGAAAACACTAATACACAATAGAATAAGCAAGGGGTTTATTCTCAAGACGAGACTTAATCCTCTGCACTTGAAAATAAACTAGTTCCAGGTAGATTATTATATCAAATAATATGATCCAAAACATATATTAGGGATACAAAAAAAACACAAGTTGTCTAGGTTCAAATGCTCTTATATAATTATTTGTGGGTATAAAAACATTACAGGACACACAAGGACCTATTCCATAGTTTTTGTGGGTATACTGATAAAAGGGGTTGAGATAATATCAATTACTCTCCAGTTCAATCACATAATTAATTATGTGTGAATAAAAAGAGAAAAAAATCACACTTCTCAAAATTAAAGTGGAAACAGAGGGAGCAAGAAAACAGATATGGAAGATGTATTGAAACTCAGTTTTTAATTATCCTGGTGTTTGAGAGTCCTTGAGTTTGTCTTGGTTATGAACTTGAACTAATTTCACTGATACATATGAAAGAAAGTTTTGTGGGGCAACTTTTTTTAGTCTAAATAATCTTTAAAGAAATTATCATGACTCAGTGTGAGGAAATAACTTTATCATTGATATGTTACAAACATTCACACTCATATATCCGCAAGAATGTAGCTAGTAAATTCTCTCTCAAATAAATCAATCAACACCCCCACATGAGTGAGTTCTCTAGAAATATATTTCCCTATATGATCAAATAACTATTCAAGAATAATCATAATGATTTTTTGGATCCTCATACTGAACTATGAATTTTTCTTCAATGCATCCATGAACTGTTTCAGAATAATTATTAAAATAAACATTTATATTAACATCAATAAACTAGGATTTGGAATCATTTAATTCAAATATATAATAACTATAATAGTATAAATATTGATGGTAGTACGGTCCATCGGTAGTAAAACTAGAATTATCATAGTTGAAATTTTGGTAGCACATATTACAGTTGCTTGTGTGATGGTAGAAAAATTATGGAGGTAGTAGATTCTAGTGGATCACCACTCTAATGGCATCAATTCTAGAGTTAGAAGATTCTGGTGGTAGCATATTATAGTAGAAACACCACTCTAATGGTAGCAGGTCTTTTAGTGTAATATTCTGGCATGGTGGTTGACGAAAATTGGTGGTGGCATGCCTGATGATATCATGGCTATGGTGGTGGAAAGAGGTTGATGTTGGCATAAGCTGGCGGTGGAAGAGTATTACTAAGGGTGGAACTTTTCAACACATAGCCAATTTTTGTAAAATTATGATTTATAAAATAATATACTATTATTACACATTCATATCATTAAAAACAAAATAATCCTGATTTGTTAGCATTAAAATAAGGAGGTTCCATTAAAATAAAATATAGAGTTAAACTTATCCACTATGTGATGATGGCCTTGAAAATGATCCTTTATAGTGGAAATGATTTTTTATTCTTAGGTATATAAGACATTCTTAATCCAATATTATGTTTTAATGGATCATGATTATTAAGTCATGTTTCCACACTCAAATGATTCATGTTTTATTTTATACCAAAATCCTCATGCACTGAATTATGG
The DNA here is from genome assembly GCA_963277665.1 of Viscum album. NCBI lineage: Eukaryota > Viridiplantae > Streptophyta > Magnoliopsida > Santalales > Viscaceae > Viscum > Viscum album. The sequence continues at coordinate 1,283,600,698 of OY728151.1, forward strand.
TTTTTGATTTATGATTTATTGGGTATGGATCTCATATATTATATCCATGTACCTTGATTATGTTTTCATACTTATATTTTACCTTATTCTCACTTATGATCTTTGATTATTAGGTGTTATTTTTACCCTTACCGAGAATTTGGGTTCACCCTTTTTTATGTTTTCATTCCACATGTTACAAAGAAGACTATTATATACTTTATGTTTATATCAGTATTTTGTGTGAAGAATATATATGAGAGATATTAGAGAGTGGTTGAAAAATAACATGGTTATGCGTCTAATATCAAAGGAAAATAAACCTATAGGTTATAAGTTTCAATTATACATCATTGTTTATCCCTTGTAAGATTTTGGAATATATTAATGAATATTTTTGGTGGAATGTGCGGAGACGATGTGAGATTATGAGACTCGATGTGTATCTATGTTGATATAATAAAAATTTGAAATATATTATGTCACACCCACATAGTTTTTATGAAATAATGTAACAACTCCTAAATGGTGTCTTATATGGGAAAACAAAGAGCTATGTTTAATTAGGAGTGTGGGTTTTATATTAGGAACCACACAAAATTGGAGTGGGTTCGGTGCTCTAGTTGAGCACAATTGTTGGTGGAATAATATTAAAATAAATAAATTAACTAATTTACTATTTTTAAATATAATAAACCTAATATTATATATAAATACATTTTTATTGAAAAATCATGGGGTTAGCCACATAACTACAAGGATTTTATAGGAAAATGTGGAGAATCATTGGTGGATTTGACGATCATGGATCAATGATTGAAGTACTCTAACTATCACTAATGACCACAGAGTTTGTGGATCTCACCAACAATAGTGACACAAAACCATTCATCATTAATGATTAATCCCAACTTATGGTAGAATGTTTTTTCGATTTATCACACAAATTATTATCTCATGTCAAACATGAATCAATTATTCTAATAGTTTTATTTGTGGGTTTAAGGATGATTTATAGTTGATGTTTTATCTTTCTAAAATCATATAATTGATATTTCATTATTTATTCCTATTTTTTTAATGTTTCTAAAAAAATAATCAAGGAAAAAATGAACATTTTATTAGGTTCATTCCTAATTTTTTTTATGTATTTCTCTCCCCATTCTATGTGAAATTATGAATGGTGTTTTGTTTGGTTGGAGATTAGACGAAGACCCGATGAGCGATCATAGAGCAACCAATATTCAGTGCTTTAGATTTATTTCCAAAAGTTCAGTATTAAGATCAATGATATTTTTATCATGTGATGTAGATGTAGTATTGGGTTCGTATTTAGAGATCCTCGATGCACATGTTTCTGAATCTTGGTACGATGATGCAACATGTGACAATTTATCAGAGAAAAAGTGGATGAAATCTGATCATCGATGAAAATAAGGATCGATCAATCATAGTTCATTGATTGTACATAGATATTATGGTTGAATTAATAGAAAAAAAAATCTCTAGTGGGATTCATAGAGCATTATGAACTTTCTATGAATATCTTAACAGTAAGACATGTACTCTAGAAGAACACACACTATGTAGTACCTCTTCTATGGTGTTAGGGTTTATGCATAGTGAAAAATATAACATGCCATGATACCCATGTCACAAATTATGTGACCTAGTAAAAATATCCTAGAATATACCCTAGGGTTACATGGTCATAGACACAACCATACACACAGGTATATCCATATTTCATAGGTATGACCCGTTATTCAGACATAGACAAGTACACGAGCATATGCCAGAGTACACAGACTCAGAAAGGTAAAAAATGAGTGCCCAGTCAATCTATACACACATTGTGTTCAGTAAAACATTCCATGTATTAAAATAAATACATTCAATTTAAGTTAGAGAGACATATTCAATTCCATACATATAGATACCCACAGTGTACACCTAGTACATTCCATGCAATTCATCTCTGGAAATTTGAGGCATGCCTTCCCCTTAGTGTGGAATTAGGTCATCCTAATTGGATTGTGATATCATATTAAGTTTTTCTCATATATAGTTTTTATGAATCCCTCTATGAGGATTGGGGTGGGATCCTCTATCATATCATCTTCATCATGACCAACTTATGAGGGTGTACGATCCTCTACAAAGTGGTTTATTCTAGATTGATTTTGTAGTTTTCCCAATGAGATTTTGGTGTGATCACGTATATGAATATTGATATTTTAGTGACTCAAAAATAAATTATTTGGTCAAAATCAGTGATCATGGCCTATTGTATGAGCACCATCAGTGATAGCATGGCTCATGGAACGAGTTCTGTCAGATGAGTGTTACCTTGACTCCTCAATCAGAATCTCGTGGCTGGCAGTATGGTTGAGACAACTATGATACATTGAGTCTATCATTAATATTTCTAGGGTTTTATCATTCTCATTATTATTCCTCATATCATGATTGGAATGCATTTTTTATGAGATGACTAGTCTCCTGGTGCTTATTTTTGGTGATTTTGGGGGTGTCATACTAGTGATTTTTATACTCACCCTTGCATGTGATCTACTCCCACATGTTATGTATTACATAGATGATTTATTTAGGGAGTCCCAGGAGGTCTAGAAGTAGGTTGGGTATATTAATCACGAAATAATGAGGCTGAACTAAGTGTTGAATTTTATTTTAGTCCCCTAATTTTTATTAGGTTATATTATTATATCAGTTTTCATGCTCTTGTATTTGACCCTTTATTATTTCTAGTATTTTATCATACTCTAATGTGGGATATAAGTTATTCATGAATTATGGTATCCATAATAGTATTATCTTTCAACTTGGTGATGTTGGTTTAGATAAGTATCTGTGTGTATAGGTACATTAGGATAAGTCTTACCAAGTGTTTCATGTGCCTACTCAGCACTGGTCACCAGTCCCTATCCTATTGGATGTAGGATTGGGGTGTCACACTCATATTATCAATGGCTAGGTGGTTATTAGGGGGTTAGGTCAGGATAGAGTGGTATTAGAGAATTTTTAATCCCATGATAGAATTTTAGATATTTTATAGCTATGAAGATTGTTTTGGTAACTATGGAAAAATGTTAATTTGTTTTGAGTTTGGCTATCACTCTTCTAACTCTAGTGTTGGTGCAATGACGAAAATAACCATTCACCAGGATTCTAATAACCTTTTTGTTGAATTGATACATGTATTAATTAGTTTCAAGAGGTATAAATTGGAACGTGCATCAAATAGGAATGGGTTTTTCCCATGTCCTTCTTGATTCAGCTCCCCAAATATACTACTTGACCCTGTTACATCCTGATTTTATTTCTAGATTCCTCCATGTTGATTTCCAACTAGGATTACATAACAAGATTAAGAGTATGATCTATATAGATACGAGTCTTCAATGTAGGGTCTTATAGAATAGGTGGTACCTCAGTATGGTTTTCTATCCTTGACACAACCTCTTGATCAGTAGGTTGTGCTGGCAGTACCAGTTAAGGATGTATGTTGGCTACGTTCACTTCATTAGTTTCAAAGGTAGTGGCCTCCTAGGATTAGGGGTGAGATAGACCCGTAGAAAGTTGAGTACTAACTAGAGGTGGTTACCTGACTTTTTAACCTTGTAAGGAATCCTCTAGACAATATTATAGTAAAATAGGCCAGCCTTCTTCAGGTCTCTATAGAGAGATGATAGTGTCTGGTGACTCAAACTCATGATGAGAAAAATCTCTCTTGGTCAGTTTTCAATAATATCACTAGGGATTATTTCAATTCTACTACATTGAGACTGGTTAATATACATGATCTTTATCATATTTAATAGGTATATAAGCCAGTAAAAGAGTATTTTTCAAGGCCTGACAAACTATTGCAATACTTTACGGATATGGTTTGAGATATTTTATTCTAAAGATGGTCCTTCAAGTAGGGAATATGAAATGATATCAATAATGGAGTTATATCTCTTGGAATTCATGCATATTTTTGGGTTCATGAGTGGGGTTTAGCGATGGAGATTTTTTTGGGCGAGTAGACATTGACAGTTGGTGTTAGTAATGGGTACAAAAGAGCTTAAAACTAATTAGTTGGTAGTATATGGTAGAATCCAGGATATATCTATGAGATACACTTCTAGATATAATCAAAATAGATATGGTATATAGTCTAGGGATCCCATAGTAATTCTAGTCATTTGATAAATATGTGGTGTTTCTCTTTCAATGGTTAGGGACATCTCATGTGGGATTGTCTGACCCTCCACACAGATGACATAGAGATGGTAAATGGGCCTCCCCATTATAGTTATTTCCATGAGCATGAAGTTTTGAGGGTGGAATACATGTTAGAGGAGTAGTTAGAGTAGGTTTGGTTGTAAAACATTGTGAATTGTTTCCATCACCACCCATAGGTTTTCCATGTCAGGATCAAGAAGCTGGTGGTCAAGGATAAGGTATGTTGTAGGTTGTGGAGTCCTATGAACTATAGGATCTCTGGATGATTAGAGGTATGATATATGAATTCTACACTTTAGTTATAGTATTATTTTACATAGGTGTGATTCACTCTTTTCTTTACACATGTCTTTTTCAAGACTTAGAAATTTTGATTGAGCCCCTAGCTTGGCCCTTTCACTTGGAGACTCTAACCGAATGGGGATAAATTATCACACATTTCATACAATAGTATGATATGACTCTTGGAGGATAGAGATTATTTTAAAATATCTTTTTATCATATAATAGGACTTATAACTTCATCTTAGGAATATACTATCTATGCTCAATTAATGCACTAATTAACTATTTTCGGCAGAGTGTGAGGTGCGTCTATGGTGATGGAATAAGGATTTCCATTTTGGGTGAGAAGGAAACATAGGAAAATTATGATGGGATCATATGTAGATGTATACAACCAATTATTCATTAGTTTTATAGTATTATTTTTTGAGTAGTGGATTCTTGGGGCTTTCATTTTTCTATGGTGATGGAGGAATTTGAAAACATCATTATTAAGGAAATGTTAGGATTAGATTCATGATGATAGATAGAAATATATGTACAATTTAACCTCATGACTCTCCTGATATCTGATCATGTATATTGGATGAATCCCATAGAGTTTCATGAGCTAAAGGTGTAGTTGGAGGACTTGCAGAGGACATGGTTTGTTAGACCCAGTGTGTCACCTTGGGAAGCCACAAGGTTATTATTCAAGAAGGTGGATGAGATATTATCCCATGTGTGGATTACTATCACCTAAACTATGTGACCATGAATAATAATTATACACGATTGAGGATTTATGAACAATTTGATAAGTTGGGAGGGGCGAGATGGTTCTTGAAGATAGACATTATATCAATCTATCACCATCTCTAAGTATGAGACATGGATATTCCAAAGGCATCATCCTAATGTCACTATGGTCATTATGAGTAATTAGTGACTTCTTTTACATGATTAAAATCTATTTAGTGTTAATGGGACTCATAAACCTAATCATTCTGACTTTATTAGAATGATTTGTGGGGGTTTTCATTGATTAAATTATTGTCTACTCAGCATCATAGGAGGTGAATGTGTGACACTTTAGGATGGTTTCAGGCATACTCTGGGATCACCATATTTTTTATAATATCTCAAAGTGTCTATTTTGGATTTGAGAGGTCCAATTTCAAGGAAATGTCATCTCAATAGAGGGTTTAGTAGTTGACCCAGCAAAGGTTGAGGTAGTGTGAGCTTGGGATCCACCGAAGTGTGTGATTGAGGTACGAACAATCCTTCAATTTTATGGCTATTATTGTAGTTTTTCCCCAAATTTCACAAGGTTATCTGTACCCTTGACTACTTTGACAAAGAGGGGAATCCTAACATGTGGATGTAGAGGTTCCATTATACTTATTAGGAGACGTGGCAGATATTGATTACCACTCGCATCTTGAGGTTTCTAGAGGTGGGGGTTGAGTATGTAGTGTTCTATAATAACTTTGATACTAGACTTGGATATGTTGTAATTTAGAGGTAGGGTGTGATTCTCTATAGGTCCCAATTTTTGAGACCACATCAGTAGAACTACATGACCCATGATCTAGATCTAGAAAAAATATTTTTCACCCTAAAGACGAGGTGACACTACCTTATAAGCGATGGATTTATCATCATCTAATAGTATCAAGTATATATTATCATATAAATATATTAACATGAGATAGTTGTGATGGATGGAGTTACTTTAGGAATATGACTTCAAGATAATATTTACTCTTGAGAATGGGAATGTAGTGGTAGATTCTCTTCACATGAGATCTTATTTTTAGTTGTTGACTGAGGCATCCTACTAGATAGCCTCATTGTAGTATTCCCCTATGTGTAAGCACAGTGAAACTTAAGTTTAGTTGACCATTATTACCCCACTGCTCTTGGAGTGTGTTAGTGAGGCTCATTTTGGTGATATAAACTATGAGAAATTTCATACTTAGATATAAAATGGAAATTCTCTTGATGGATTTTCCGAAGTTGGTGAGATCTTCATTCTTCTCATAATATGGGTGATGGTACTAGTAATTTTGTGTGATGAGGTTTTGATGGAGTTTCATACAGCCCCATTGCGGTAAATCCAGGTGTGGAGAGGATATACTAGGAGATTTTATGTCAGTTCTGGTTTCTAGGGATGAATAATTTTATAGTAGTGTTTTTCTCTGAATTCCCCCTTTTAAATAAGTGATGGATGAGATCTGGGTTTCAATAGGTTTAGATTAACCCCATGTGATTCCATAGTGAAAGTGGCATGTTATATCTATAGAATTAATGAGAGGGAATCCAAGAATTTTTAGAGGAAATAATGACGTCTAGGTGATTTTTGTCTGAATCTCCAAGTAATCCCACATCCTATCTATCTAAGAGAAGAGTTTAATAGAGATATTGGGGAACCTTTACATATAGGATATATTATGGATTCACAGATTTCCATTGATGATCATTTTTTACCATGATCCTCACCTCATGTCATGATCATGGAGAGGATTAGAGGGGTCTTTGAGACTCATTTTCATTTGATTATAGTGTTTCACCCCCATAATGATGGCCATAATGAGTATACCATTTGGATTCATGAGGATATGATGCGGTCTTGTATGTTAAATTTTGGTTGTATTTTTGAGGATCACCTACCCTTGTAGAATATTTAATACAACAAAAGTTATCATTCCACCATCATTAAGGAACCATTTGATGCCTTTTATTAGATTCCATGTAGTTCACCAATTTTTTGGGATGATACTGGCATGTCAGTACTCACATGACCAATGTTGGTGTGAGCGATGACATAGAAGATACAAATTATCCAGAAGTGGATTAAGACTACCTAACGCCATCATAAGTCTGATACGACCTGATGATGGAGGAATTTAGGGTTCAAGGAGGGATACCATGTGTTCCTAAAGGTATCAACTCGACATAGATTGAAGATATTTAGACAGAGAGTCAAGTTATATCCATGATTCATTGAATCTTTCTAGATACTTCCTAGGGTTGGTGAGGTGGAGTACCATTTGGCATTACCATCATAGTTTGACAGGGTACATGATGTCTTCCAGGCATTGCAGTTATGGATGTATGTTCCAAAAATGTCACATGTTTCCAAATAATAAATATAGAAATAGAGCATGTAGCTACAATTTTCGAGTAGCTGATAGAGATTAATGATCAGAAGGATAAGATCTTTTTTGGGTGAGGAATTCCTTTGGTGTGTTTCTAGTGGTAGCATGATAATTTTTAGGAGAGAACATGGGAGTGGGAACCCAAAATCGATTATAGTACCCTAATCTCAATGATATGGTTTTTCTCTTTTTGGTATGAAAATACTTGATGTGTGGAGAATGTAACTTCAGAGTTTTTTCCTAGTAATAATTTTGATTATATAAAGGAATATTTCCACTGTTATGAATTTAGATGACATGGAATTTTAATGAATGGTGTTCCTCAATGCTGATATTATAAAACTATTAAATATATTAAATCATGCAAAAATAGTTTTTCTAAAATAATGGAATAACTCTAAAATGAAACCTTAGATGAAAAAATTGAGACTTCCATTGAATCTAGAGTGTAATATTTACCCTAGGAAAGATATAAACGTGGAGTGCATCGGGCGTTCAGGTTGAGCATGGACATAGAAAATATTATAAATAAATAAAAAAAATTGAATAATTGTTTATTATTTCCCTTACACAGAATCACATGTATAAATATATGATTATATAAAAATCTAAGGGTTAACCACATAAACCTAAATATTTGATAGGAGAACATGGAGGATTGTTAGAGAATGCCAGGATCATGGATCAACGATCAGAGTTCTGTAAGGATCTTCGATGACAATAGTGTTTGTGGATCTCACAAAAAACAACGACATAGAATTTTATCTCATTAGTGATCAATACATACTAATGTTATTTTTTTTGGATTTATCCTATTATTTATTATTCTATATCAAACATGAATTAATTCTTCTAATAGTTTGATTTTTGGGTTAATGAATGATTTAAATTTTATGTTTTATCTTTTGAAAATATATTTATTTATTTATTCCTATTCATTAATCATTCCTCTAACAATAATACAAGTCCAAAACAAACATTGTATGAGGATCATTCCTCATGTTTGTGTTTAATTCATTTATATCCCCATTCTATGTGTGATCATCATCTGTATTTCATTTGGATAGAGATTCAACAAATACCTATTCAACAATAATTTCACAATTGATCTTTGGCACAAAGGAGTAATTACTATAGGTTTGTTATTGAGGTAAAATATATGTTTTTGGTTCATGAGGATGATGGGGGATTGGGTTCATATTTAAAGATCCCATTTTCTCGGGTTTTAGCATCTTGGTATGGTGGTGTGACAAGTGAAAATTTCTAGGTGAATTAGTAACCAAAATCAAGTCATCAACACTGGTAGCACTCAATAAAAACAAAATTCACTATTATTAGTAGATATGGTAGTGGAACTGATGATGGTGGTTTCCTGGGTGGTACACATAGATAATTATCACATTTCTATGAAAATCCTAACTACACATATTGTACTCTATAAGAACACATTTCATGTAGTTCTTCTATAATTATAGTGTTTAAACATAGATAACAATATCACAAAATATGCAACACATGAAACAAAAAATGTGACCCACTTCTAGAGTCTCAACTTTTACCCCAAAGGTACAAGGGCATTAACACAACTAGAAACTCGGGCCCAAATATAGTATATGGAAAGAACCCAATATTCAGACAAGGCCATGTATACTTGCACAAGCAAGAGTACACAGACTTCGATAGGCATCATGCTGAGTGACGGATCTATCTCTAAACACTGTGCATATAGTATAATACGTTATATATTTTGAGAAATAAATTTCATGTGTGATAGAGAGATGTAGGGATATCCTGACATAGAGTGAAAGGCTTCCATACCTAGTACACACCGTGTACTTCCTCCAAGATTGGTTATAAACCTTATTCTCCTTAGTGTGTAATTACATTTTCAAAATAATATTATGATCCCCTATATGGGTTAGTCTAGGATATATTTTTCATGAATACATCTAAGAGGACCAAGCTTCTATGCTCTATCATATCAGTTTCCCTACAGGGTTTGAGTAATCATTGTGACTAACTTATATGTGCATATGATCCCCTGCGTAGTGGGTTATTCTAGACATGGTTTGCAATGTACCCCATGGGAACTGGGTGTGATCCTTTATCTATGTATTGATCTCTTCTGATTTTCAGTGATTACTTATATGGAGAGGCTCGATGAGGATCACCTATTAGATGAGCACCATCAATGATAGCATGGTCCATTGAGTGATGTTTCTTGGATGAGTGTTACATTAATTCCTTAAGTATAATATTATGAATGGATGGATGGTTGAGACCTATTTGAGTTTTAAAGTCTATATTTAGTATAACTAGGATTTCATCATTCTTACCTATATGTCTCATATCCTAATTGATATACCTTTTTGATGAGATAACTAGTCTCTTAGTGCTTATTTTTTGTAATTTCAGGGTGTCATATTGGTTATTGTTATACTGACCCTTTTATGGGCTCTACTAGAAAATGTCATGTCTTATACAGATGAAAAGAAGGATTCTTTGGAGTATAATGAGTAGTTAGAGAATAGTGAGTTAGATAGACTATCGATCTACCTATTGTGCCATCTGATAGTAGTCCCCTTCTTATAAGTAGGTTGGGTTCTTTTTTTAGTTTTAATTGTCTTGTATTTTTTTCCTTAATGATATCTAGTACATTATCATACTCTAATGTGGGAGAGATTGTATCCATGCATTATGGTATCAATAATACTTATATATATGATCATGGTGTTAGTGGTTTGGATAGGCATATGAGTATATAGGTACTTTATGCAAAGGCCTCCCATGTGTATGATATACCTACTCAGTGTTGGTTGCTTTCCCCTGGCCTATTGAAGGTGGGCTTGGGGTGCCACACTCATATTATCACTAGCTATGAGGGAATCAGTGGTTCAGGATGTGACATGTGATTTATTGTAAAAGGAAATGAGTATTCAAGTAAAATAATGTAATATGTTGTACTTATTGGTTGGGTCAACATATTTGGTATCAAAGTAGTGTTTTTTAGGGATTTGGTTATTAAGAATAAGTGGGTATAAAATAAAAGAACCTACATTGAACCAAAAGTGATGCAATACAACCCTAAAATTTCATAGGTTAAAATGTTGGTTTTATTATTTTGGACATCTTAGGATTGATTTTCATTATTATATGATTGACTATTCTACTAATTTTTCAATACTCACTAACCATTTTGGTTTTAGTCAATGGATGATACTTGGAGGAATCATGTTAAAAAAAGATTGATAGAAAATGAAATGACCATCTTAATGAGAAACAAAACACCATGGGAGAGAGAATGAAAAATATTGTTGTTATGCTCATGTAACTATCTCAATATATGAATAATAACATTAGTTATACCAAACTCTCAAACCCTTAATAAAAGAAAAAAAATTCATTGATTACTTCATGTGGAAACAACCACCATACATTAGTTGGTATTCTTATCCACTAATGGCTGATCAGTGGATCAATATTATAGAACAGATATTATCCGTTCTCTAGTTCTCAAGGCATGAAAAGTTTTTTTATATATTTATATTTTTGATGGTGAATCTGATCACTGTTGAAATCTCACAAATAATATGAGGTAGGTGGAAGAAATTGAACCCTTGGAATGGTAAGAGTTTATGAATGTAATTTTCAATAAATATATATTTTCTTGAAATCTTCACACTAAAAGGCAGTGATAATTTATGGACCAGAAAAAAGTTAGGTTGAATCCAATGGTAGATATACAGAAATATTAATGAGACTTACAATATATTCTTCAGGAATTACCATTGAGCCTAAAAGAAAAATCTTCTATTTCTTTAGTGACTTAAAACCAAATCCCCAAAAGGAGTTGTAAATAAGGGACATTGGTAACTATTAAAAAATTACTTGATATTATATATAGTTGGAAATGGAAATTGGAGACTCCAATTATTCTTGTGGTTTTTGGGATAACAAGGATAAAATGGAATATTTGAGGAATCACCAATGATAAAATACATGGAGAAAATAAAATTAATCTTCCTAAATGCTGAAAATATGTGAGTAAGCATGTAGAAAATTTCTAGAAAGGTACATGTAAATTCTTAATGTGTTCAAAAGAATTACATCAGGTATAAGAATTCAGAAGGGAAAGAAGAGGCCTAACAAAGAGATGCATGAAAATAAAGATCCACCTAATTCATCACCCATGTGATGATGAACTAATTATATGTAGTGTAAAAATTTCACAAAAAGGTTCACCAATATAAGGGTTTCTATGTACAATTAAAATTAGTAACATACGAATCCAACAGAAAAGTGAAAGCCTATGGAATCACAACTGCAAAAGCATGTCATGAAAATTATTCTATGAAATGTGTGCTCATATTTCTCTAAATAACTACAAATTATTATTTAATTATATTTTTATTGACTCTTTCATATCTATAAATTTTTCTATGATCATCAAATCACCCCCCCCCCCCATTGAAAGATGTTGACTTATGAGTGAAAAATCTTAATGGTGTAAGAATTGCATTTAAAATCTACAACGCTTATCTAATTTGGATTATGGGAATTAACATCCTGAATATTTTATTATTCTCTCTATAGTCTAATTTAATGATATTTTAGTCATGGATTGACTTTTTTTATATAGATTCCATATCAATTTTAAGGATAGAGAATCCACATTTCATATAACAGATCAAAAAATGATTGATTGTTGGAAAAAATTAAAATTAAATTCCTATAAAAGATTCTTTAATTATATGGGTCTTGTTACATATAAATTAAGGATATATATAGCTTAAATGGAAGGGGAAACCTTTTATTGAAGACATGCCAATTGTTCAGGAAAATGCTGATGTATTTCTAAAAGCATTTCCAAATCATCCCCCAAATTTTGAGGTATATTTTTCCATACAACTCATACATGGTTCTATGTTTATATCAAATAATCCTTATAAAATGACACTGATTGAGTTGTTTGAATTTAAAAAGAAACTATAGGAGAATCTAGATGCTGGTTTTATATTCATAGGTTATTAAACATTAGTTGCACTAGTCACCTTTTTTAAGAATAATGATGGACCAATGAATCTCTACACCGATTATCTTGAAGATAAATATATCATGATCAATAATAAGAATATGATACCACATATTGATGACTTGATTAACATACTTTTTTGAGCTCAATAATTCTCAAATATTTAACATTTATCTTGATATCATCAACTAAGGGTGAAAATGATAGATATATCTAAGACAACCTTTCATACAAGATTAGATTGTAATGATTTCATATTGATTACATTTAGACTAAAAAATCCCATGCTATCTTCATGCATCTAATAAATAGTATCATTAAATATTTACTTGATCAGTTTAGGGTAGTCTTTATAAATGATACCACATATATTTAAGAGAAAGGAATATAATGATGATTATTTGATTATTGTGGAAAAGACCTTGATAAAGGAGAAAATATATGTCAATTTTAGAAACTGTGAATTTTGGAAACATAAAGTATCATTGATGGGTCATGTAATCACAAGTTATTGTATATCCCTAGATCCTTCAAATAAATATGTAACTGAATAATAGATCCAATGAACCATTATAATATTGATTTATAGTTTTCTTGGATTTTCTAGATATTATCATTCGTTGTCAAAACATTCTCGTGATTTTTAAACCCACTAATGATGTTAACATAGAAGGGATTGAAGATCCTTTATATAGATGAATGTGAAGAAAATTTCAAAGAGATCGATAGAGGGTTGGTGTCTATTTATATAATCACACCACCCTATAGTGGAGAATGGGTTTTGATGTATAATAGTGCATCAAATAAATGATCGTGATGTGTTCTATTGAAAAATGATATAGTGTTATATGTCACAGATCAATTAAAGGCTCATGAGAAAAGTTTTCTGATGTAAAATTTGGAGCTATTTATGGTAATATTTTCACTAAGGAAATAAAGGAATAATCTCTATAGTGAAGAGATTGATATATATAGATATATATACTGATCACAAGAGATTAAATTATATACTCATATAAAAGGATTTGAACATATTCCAAATGAGATTGTTGGATTTGACCAAGGAAAATGATTACTGAATCCATTAACACATTATGTGGGTTAACAAGGTGGATGATTCTCTGAGTAGAAAGGATAATTCTACCTTATCCATGATAAGGATTGAAATAAATACAATACTCATGGATTTGTAAAGGACAGACCTTTAGATTATAAGGGAAGGGGGATTTCTATCTTTTATAAGTTATTACTCAACATTCTATCCATGCGAAGATCAAGGAAGAATATCAGATGATATATTGATATAGAATATGGTTACAAATATTCTAGAGTTGAAGAAAGAGTGTTTGGATGATTTACATAGCTCACCATTCTAAAGATTAGCTCGGGTACGTTCAGTGAACGAATGAGAGGGGTTTTTATCTTTTGAACCAGTTCTCGAAATTGAAATAAGAGGGAACCGATGAAACCGCATCGTCGATAATTTCTTAAGAGGACCTTTACCGAAGATGCGTTTTCTCGAGAGGAGTTGTTTTAAAAATGTTGATTAAATAAAAGTGAATAAAATTGTGTAAAATTTTATTTATTTTTCTAAGGTGGTTTTATCCTACATGGGTAAGTTAGGATGGGACACACTAACATCCTAACTACCCATGTGAGGATAAATGTGGGGTGGGGCCTGCATGAGCCCCAACCCTTCACATTCCCTTAAACCGCTTAAACCCCCCCATTTAAACCCCTTGTATTTAGTTGGGTGACTTCTCCTCCCCCTCTTTAATAATTCCAACACACATTAATTTAATTAGTTGAACCTCTTCAATTAATTGAATTAAGTGTTTGAATTTTGAGTTTTTGAAATGCATTCCATGTTTTAATAAAATAAGAGGAGTCTTATTTTATTTGTGGGTTGTCTTGTTGTGTTGAGGATTGGAGGAGAGAGCTCTAGTCCCTTTTGAAGAACTTCTTCTTCGACGAAGAATGCCAACTCTCTGACAAAGAACGTCAGATCGGCGGCCCCGATTTCATCATCCTCTTCTTCCTCCACAACAAGGGTGGAGATGCTGACAACGATGGAAACGACACCGTCTTCCGCAACGCCCGGAAAATGGCATCAATTGTCCAGGTAGAGGTTAAGTTCATTTTAAATGAATTAAAAGTGTGATTTGTTATGTCATTAAAGTGTCTTGTTTAATTCGGCCAAATGTTATCGACGTAACGGGAGGAGATCAGACCGCAAAAACATGGCCGATTTCTCCTCCCCCTTTACTTGTTGACCTTCATTGATGATTGTGGCGAAGGCGGCGTGGTGACATTGCACCGTGCGGGAACGAAGAGAACTGCGGCTCGAACGGGCCGCGGAGGGGGAGCGCGGTGCCGTCCCGCCGCGCCGGTGAGGCCGTAGGAGGCCGCGGCGGAGGGGTGCGGTGCCGTCGTGCTACGCCGAAGCTTCAAGGGGGCCGCGGCCGGCTGATCCGGCTGCCAGTGCCACCTGGAGGAGGGACCCGAGAGGGTCCCGCGATTATATAAGGCCGACCAATACGGCCGACCGTTCGAAGAACCCGGGGGGTCATAACCCCCCGACCAGATCCCTAGGGTAGACCCCACGGGTCTACCATTTTTAGAAACAAGGGGGTGGCGCCCCCTTCACACCCCGGTCAGCCGAATGCCGAGCCGTAGCCGGCTTCCGAGACGGGCCGCAGGCCGCAACGGGCCGAGCCGCCTGCGCTGGGCTGGGCCGCCCGCTTCGGGACGGGCCACCCGCTCCGTGCTGGCCCGCTGGCGCTAGGCCACCGGCACTGGGCCGGGCCGCGCCATCCGGGACGGGCCGCGCCCCATCGGTTTGGACCCAGACCCGGGTCGGGTCGACCCAGGGGTATTGGGCCGGGTCGGCCTGGGCCCAAAGCCCCTATTTTCGGATCAGGTTCATTCAAACGCCCATATCATTGGCTATAGACCTTCGATCGATGAAATTTCAGTTGCGTAGGGATCCTTGGATCATACAGTTGTTTCAGTATATTACACTCGAGGTTTTGGCAATGTTTGGGTACGGTCGGGTTGGTTTGAACCCGAAACCAACCGGGCCCTTGAAGCGGAAACACTTGTAAAATAACGACTAGACGTCCGAATGACGTTCCGTCAATCACGTTGAATTACTCTTAGTGAGAAAGTTCTTTTGGCTTAATATAACCGAGGTTTGGATGCAGCTGGAGTACGGTCGGGTTGGTTTATCTATGAAACCAACCGGGCCCCTGGAACGGAAAAGCTAATAACTCTCAGACCGGGCATCCGATTGACGCGCAGTCTGTCGCGTTGAGTTCTTATTGGCGAGACAGAACTTTGTGATACATCAACTCTTGACTTCGTGACAGTTGATGTATCAACCCCTTGGCTCGCGGAGCGGACCCTCCCAGAATCGAGTGTGCTGTGTGCGGGAACCCTAGAGCTGGCTGCGACTATGATGACGATGGAGACTGTACTTGGATCCTATGTGGGTTCGACATCGAGGAGGACTGTACATGGATCCTCCGTGGGTTCGGAAGCGACAATGATTGTACATGGATCCTCCGTGGGTTCGACAGTGATGGCGACTGTACTTGGATCCAACGTGGGTTCGGCAATGATTGTTATTGTACTTGGATCCTACGTGGGTTCGACAACGACGACTTCTGTACTTGGATCCTACTTGGGTTTAGAAGAGGGGATGATTCAGAGGCTACCACTAATCAAATCCACCCCTCTTCATGAGTAGTATACCTGGGTGAGCTGAGTCTTGATTTTCAATCATTGTCATCGATATGATTGACTTTGCTTTCTTGTGTGGATTCGGTTGTGTTTTCCTGTGTGGACTGGGTTGTACTTGGGATCGTGAGTTGGAGCCAAACTGGAAATGATGACTTAGGTATATGTATGGGAATATACCTAAGTAGAGTTGGTTGATACTTTGTGTTTGTATCCTTCCTTTGTGGTTTATCCTTTTTGGATTCTGGGAGACCTTTGGGGGTCTCGGGGTCCCTACTGAGTATCGTATACTCACCCCTGCACGGGCCATGCCTGCACTACGTTGTGTTGGTTGCAGAAGATGGACAATGCTGATCGTGGTTGAGGCTTGTGGAGTGGGATGGTACCCAGAGGTGGACTATCAGGCGGGACGTACACGGAGCGGACGACAGGACCCGAGGAGCTGAAGAGACCATATGTACCCACCCTTCAGGTGGGATAGCCGGAGGACGACTTGGTGGTTGATTATTTACTTTACTGCTGCTATAATTTCTTTTCAGTTGTACTATACTTTCAGTTGGGTTTGTATTATGTCCCATTTACTTTTAAGCACTTACTTTTGTACTCAGTTTACTTAGTGTTTACTATAGTTTACATACACTGTTGTGTTTCTTTACATATATAAAGGCAATGCCTTCCCATTTATCAGGATTTACGCCTTTGGTGCTAGTCTCCAGCACCTGGCCTATGGAAGGCAGGCTTGGGGTAGTCACGGCATGGGCCCCGAGGACGGGTCATGAAAATTTGGTATCATAGGTGTCAGTTCTATCATAGAAATCATGACTCTGATAATTTCATATATGTCAAGCAATAATGTTCAGAGTATTGAGTGTGGTTATCAGTCCAGGGAGTCCAGTGCTGGTGCGGCGACTGACATATCCATACACCAGGACCATGACTTCTGATTTCCGACTTAGTGCAAGAAAACATTGATTGCATGTGTGTTTCAAAAGTTTTCTTTGTAATTACTTTGTGTCAGCTCACCAGGTATACTGTATTAACCATGACGCAGCTGTTTCTTTTCAGGATGGGCCAACGACAGCAGCTAGCTAGGGTTCCAAGCTTTGTGAGAGATGGCATCCCACCAAGCGACAAGGCCTCATTGTAGGGCTCCATTATAGCGGAGGCACCGGCGGTACCTCTACCCACCGAGCCACCGATACCACTATCCCTAGAAGTGGAGAGTACACGTCTCCTGAGTGCACTGCATGAGTTTCAGCGTCAGAGGCCCCCCAGGTTCCACGAAGAGACGGACCCTCAGGCAGCCGAGGATTGGCTGGAGGCTGTTGTTCAAGTCCTCAGATTATTAGGGACACCAGCTGACCTCATGGTGATCCTTGCGGTGAGTCTCCTGCACGCAGTAGAAGGTAGATGGTAAATCCTGATACTCCAGGTGCACGATGAGGCATCTCTACTTTGGACGGACTTCGAGAGCCTCTTCCACTCAGAGTTCGTTCCAGCCACCCTCCGTGCGCTGCGCATCCAGGAGTTACTACAGCTGCGGTAGGGAAGCATGACAATAGCCCAGTACTCGGTGAAATTTATTGATCTCTCACTCTACTCCACGGACATGGTACGAGATCCATTCTTCTGGTCCTGGACCTTCGATCAGGGAATGAGGCATGATATCAGGGTATTGATGATCTCCCTCAGTATTCTGACGCTGGCAGGAGTACTGGAGCGAGCCCTTCTAATGGAGAGCTTTCTTGCTGAGCCTACACCAGCAGCAAGGCCTACCATAGGGAAACATGTAGCAGAGTCTTCTGCAGCCAGCAGTAGACAGATGTTGCAGAGGTCCAAGCGGACCAGACCATCAGGTGGGTGACCTTAGGATTCTTGTTTGGAGGTGCAGGGCACACATAGCAGAGCCATTCATACGAGAGGTAGACATCACTATGCATGCGGCGGGCAGGGCCACATGGAACGTGACTACCCGAACTGCCATGCAGAGGAGAAGCAGATGGTTGAGAGACCACCTAGGCATAGGTAGAGGTTCGACCATGGTGGTCTGCAAGGAGCAGGAGGACGAGGTAGAGGAGATGGACAATCAGCAGGTGGTGGAAGATGCTTTGGGGCTCTACCACCACCACCACCAGGAGGTCCACCCCGACCACAGGGAGCTGGTGGGCAGAGACAGGCTCAACTTCAGGCAGTGGAGGCTTATGACCATGGTGCACCTGATATGATTCTAGGTACTATCTTTGTCTACTCCACCTTTTCTGCAGTTCTTATAGACACAGGAGAGAGTCATTTTTTCATTGTCGCTACCCTTGTTCGGAGCTCGGAGATTCTGACCGAGTTGTTGGCTCGATTCTTACGGCTCGAGACTCCTACGAGAGAAGAATCGACGATTACACACTGGTTTTGGCAGTGTGAGATTACTCTAGGAGGCGAGAGATTCTGCTGGGATCTTCTTGTAGGGGCGTCGAGGCCTTACGATGTCATATTGGGCTCTGATTGGTTATCTACAGTCTATGATCAGATCGACTGTATTAGGCGCAAGGTGCAGTGTGTCTGCACAGATGGGAGCAGGTTCACCTTCAACAGTGAGAAGGTAGCCTTTGCAGCGCAGGATGGACTCACACAGAGGATAAGACAACCGATCACCCATCAGTTGGCTAGTCTCATCCTAGGAGTAGTTGATGTGTGGAGTCCGAGTTTTCCTGTTTTGGTGGATCAGTATGAAGACATTTTTCATGACGACGTTCTAGGACTATCTCCTCATAGAGAGGTAGACTTCTATATTGACCTATACCCCGGGACAACCCCGATACCTACCCCAGCATATCGGATGGCTCGTGCTGATCTTCGGGAGCTACGAGTACAGCTTGATGACTTGCAGGGCAAGGGATTCATCCGGCCCAATGTTCCACCCTGGGCTTCCCCGATTTTGTTCGCCAAGAAGGCGGATGGGAGCTTATGACTATGTGTCGACTACCGTCCCCTAAATCAGGTGATTGTAAAGAACAAGTATCCGATTCTGAGGATCAATGACCTCTTTGATCTGCTAAAGGGAGCATGATGGTTCTCGAAGATAGACCTCAGGTCAGGCTATCATCAGTTCTGAGTTCGAGACGAGGATGTGCAGAAGATGGCCTTCAGCTGTCGGTATGGCCACTATGAGTTATTGGTTATGCCTTTTGGCATAACCAATGCTCTAGAAGTTTTCATGAGTCTCATGAATAGTATCTTCCAGCCTTACCTCGATTGATTTGTTGTAGTCTTCATCAATGACATACGGATTTACTCGACTACTGAGGAGGAGCACGCCTACCACTTGCAGGTTATATTGGACACACTCAGAGAGAACCAGCTTTATGGGAAGCTCTCGAACTGTCAGTTATGGATTCTAGAGGTCCACTTCTTGGGTCGCATCATCTCTGAGGCAGGATTTGCGGTGGATCCTGCGAAGATCGAGGCAGTACTAGCTTGGGAGCCACCCATGAGTGTAGAGACCCGAAGCTTGACATACATGTACAATACATTACTCTTGCGGAATACTTAATACATAACAAAAACAGACACACAAGGATCATAATAGTTTAGTGTATTTGGAAACTCAGAATAAAATCTTCTAATCGTGGTGAAAGATCTTCAACATCTCCCAATAAAGATATTTCCTTTTTTTTCTTACCTAAAACGTTTCTTTATATGCTGGGGAAAAGAAAACATAGAAGGGGTGAGCTCAAATTCCCAGTAAGTGTAAACATAGAGAACATAAAACAATCCATAAACATCTGAATGCAAAAACTTGAACATAAAATCTAAACATCAAAATCATGAGCCAAGACATGAATCTTGGAAGTACGTAAGGCATATATCATAAGGGAACATCAATCATGATAAAATAGCATGGGAATAAAACATGTAATTATGGAAACCATTAAGCACATGATATGATTTCCATAGTAGCCATGGCATTACTGCCAAAACCATCATTGTGGAGAAAGTGCCTTTCTAAATCGAGTTCACTCCTCGTTCCAGTCCTGTATTACTGAACCGGTTTAACTTTCCGTTCCAGCCATGTCTATCTCATGAGATATAAATCATTACCCAATGCATTAGAGGGAGATATAGGTCCCACCCATCTCATATTGAAATCATTCTTACATGTGCCACAAAATAAACATACATCATTCATAATAACCCAATAAATAAAATGGGTTTCATAAACATCATCCCATAATCACATAATCCATATAAAAGAAATGGATATCATTTCATAATAAGAAATTTGAAACCATGTAAATCATAGAGACATGATACTTGAAACATACACATAGGAAATAATGTCATCTTAGATGAAAAAATGGTTTTGATAAAACACTTGAAATGAATTCTTGAGGAAAATATCCTTTCTTCTTCAAAATCAATTTCTTTTCACAAAACATCATGCAATTTTAATAGAAAGAGACTTTTTTGAAAATAGTCATGAAATATTTTGGAGGAAGATTCATGAAAATAAGGCCTTATAAAACCGTAAAAATCTATTCGTGCCGTATAAGTTAAATAAACATTCTTCTCGTACTTTTGCTGGATAAGTCAAAAACGTACCTCGTAACGTAAAAAAAAGAAAGATTCCTTACATACCATGTAGTAAAAGTAAAAAATGGGTAAAAAGGACTTTAATCATACATGAAAACATTTTTATAAAATATTGACATGGATAATAAAAATAACCCCAGTAAATACTTACGAATAAACAATATCTGATAAGAATGAGATTGGAATATTTATCCCTTACCTTAGGTCAGATATGCTTCGTATGGATCCGAACCTCCTGTATAATGATTTAAATAATGTCATTGACTTATTACATAATCATATTCATTGTTATGATACCATATATGTTTCACTTATGACTATATATTACCCATTATTTTTTAAATTCCATGTTAAAGTAGCGTTTTGGGTAAAATCATTTCATTTATCATATGTGTTTCGACTTGTCATTCTTGATATTATTACTTATATCCTGATTTACATAATTACAGAATGTAAAACATGATTTATATATAATATATATTCATCATATACATATATATTATAGATCGATAAAAGGAATGAAATACACCGTTCATGGAGACGGTAGTCCGTACGTACGCATGAACGCTGTTTTCGTTTCCTTATTGAATTGAATGGAATTAAGTAGATGATATATATATATATGTATACATAAATCCAGTAGCTTCATTATGTCATATATTTCATTATTATTAATTATATATACTTTATAATCATTCTTGAATGGTTAATCATGGAAAATGAATCTCATCGCATTCGTGCAAACGGTAGTCCGTATGTACGCATGAGCGATGATATCATTCCCATGATTGTGGAATTGTATTGAAGTGTATGTATAATATTACAGAATCAATATCAATTTAAAATAACCATATATAGTTATTTATTTACACCATTATACCCATCCATGTAAGGTGGTGGCAGAAAATAGATTACACCACGTCGTGGAGACGGTATTCCGTACGTACGCACACACGGTGATTTCATTTTCCGTAGGATGGATAGATGGTGAAATAGGTTGATTCATACTTATAATAACATATCAGTATATGAGTGATACTGATGTTATTACTTCATAATGAAACAACTAAAGAATAAGAAGTTGAAGAAGAAATAAAGTTGAAAGAATCGTTAACGGGCATTACCTCTTCTTTGAAGTGCCTCTTTGAGACCTCCTTTTAGGGCACTAAAATTGATCTTTGAAGAAGACCAGGACCTCTAGGATGTTTCTAGGGAAGTGGAGAAGAGAATTTGTCAGGGTTTGGCCGAGCTTGGAGGCTCAAAGTGGTGTGAGGAAGAGAGGGAGGAGGTGTCCTTTTATAAGGGAGGAGAGGGGCACCTTTGGAATAACTAAAACTATTATTTTATTATAAAATCATATTCGGTTTTTAATATCTCCAAATTGATATATTTAGAAGCTAAGGTGGGGATGGGTCGCAATCCTCTCATCCAATAGAATTTAGACATGTTTAGGTCATTATATTAACCTTATCATTTAGTTTTAACTCTTAGTTAATTATATTGACATTTATCATGTCACTTTGAATTTTTATATTATATAGTTAATAAACTTACCATATACATCCAAGAGACCCCCAAGTGGTCCATTAATGTTAGACCTATCATGAGATAAGTATCTTGGCCGAACCATAGATTTTTAGGAATATAATGACAATTAATAATATAATATTTGTTTTAAAAACTATTTTATGTCAATTTTGACACTATTTGATAATTGATTTTTGTGAAAATCCTAAAAGATTGATTAGTTCTAAAACAGTTAATTAAATCAATACTAACATGTCATATTATCATATAAAATTATTGTAATTCATAAAAAGTCTGAAATTACATTTATTTGGGTATTTATAACATCAATTATATTAATATTTCATTAATAAGATAATTACTGGACCATCATTGTGTCATAAATAAATTAAATTATTTAATGTCTAAAAATTATAAATAAAATACCATTATGTAGGAAATCTTTTTAGCTTTCTAATTAATATTTATAGTCTAATTTATCTTATGTATAACCTTATATTAAAAATGATTTAGTTATTAACCGACGATTTTAACTATTTTAACCCTTCTTTAAATACATTAATATTAAATGTCCTAATCTAATCCATGTGGGCCTAAATGGTCATATTGTATTCCTAAGGTTGTTTTTGGTCGAATTAAACTTATCCAATAGAATTAGTACATGTCTTAGGGTAATAATAATAACATTTTTACCATTAATTTCCCTATTTACTTTTAACCATGGTAAAAAGAGTAAAAAGTTACTATTCACCAAAAATTATTTTCATCTCATTGAACAACATTTTACTTACTGACATCAACCATGTCTCTCGGATTTTTGAAATTCCAATCCCGGAAGAGGTAAAATTATGTTTTATGTAAATTTGCAAATTCTCCTAGGAGGTGGGTAAAAGACGGTGAAAAGTTCGATACAATTTTTATATATCTAAAATTATTATAAAATGACTTCAATGAACTGAATTGAACTTATATAGGTAATATGTATCAATTTTGACCTAAAATAAATTTAAATAAAATAAATAATTATTTAAATAAAAAGTCGGTTTTTAAATAGTAACCTAGTGTTTTCACTATTCATCAAAAATTGAAAGTTTTCAGAAAAATACCAAAATTTCACCCTAGGCTAATTTCAATATTCTGAATCCAAAAATGAAGTACGTTTTGAATGATAAAATTTTTAAAATTTCAAAAAGTAGGTATTACTATTCATAATGGCTAGTTCATAATAGTATTATAATAATATCTCATTTAGTGAAACTCGGTATTGCGTACTACACACGCTATCGAGGAAGGTTGTGATTGCGTATAATTCAAGGCAAGTCAGGGATGCGTGTTTTGCAAGCTCCTTTTGGTGTAGCATAAAACACAAGACATTAATAAAATTAAAAAGAATATTTTTCATAAAATCTGGAGGTGTTACATTCTACCCCCCTTAAAATGAATTTCAACCTCAAAATTCGTCTGGGTTATAAATGGTTTACTACTCGAAAGTTTCTTTAATAGAAACCCACATCTTAAAAAGGAATACCAAAACTTGCCTTTAAAAACTAAAGTATGAAATGTAACGGTTACCCAAATTAACTCATCACTGTGTTTCCACGTAGGAGAACATAGGTGAAAATATGGATATGGAATAAAAATCTAACCATCATGTTCTGATGGAGAGTGGTAGAGAACATGGCTATGAAAAATCCAACAATCATAAAGCCATAAATTTGTGACGATATAAGGTACCATCTGATTCATCTGATATAAGAGCACTAGGACAACATTTTTGGTTTTCAAGATCATTTCACTATAAGTTGATGAAATTGGAATTAGAAGAAATACTTTCATGATTTTGGTACAGTCTCACCGTTGGTCGTTCTTTGGACAATTTCCACTTCATCTCTTAAAGAAATGAAGTTGAATTTGTCATTTGTGATGTGTTAGCAAATCATGTGATAGAATGATGGGTCATTCCATCTGTCTCAAACAAAAGGTTAGAAAATTTATCAAAAAATACATAAGTCCATCTATAGTGAGATTAATCATATATGGTTCCTAAAATGGACTTATACTTCATATATCATACTGCTTAATATAATAAAACTAGTTTCTACTAAACATGGACTTCCTGTAGGCCAATGGTAGGAGATAAAGGCTAGTCGCACTTCGGTTGTGGGTTCGATTCCCACAGCCTTGTCCGAAGTGATGGGTTGTCGCCCGTCCTACAGGTTGTCCATTTTCTAAAACTACATTACTATAACATCCAATCAATAATATCGAAAAAAGTTCTATCCTTAAACAAATCTAACTTATGTCCAACATAATCAATTTCAATCTTTAGGATTATCTAAAATACTTCGGTCCAAGCTCATAGTATAAAGAAAACGATTACTTGAAATGTTATCAACCAAGCATGGGAATACCATAATTTATCCCCCATATATCTTGTCGGTCACATTCCAATCATTTGAATACCTTAATCATGTATTCTCTTGAAAAATGAATACCCATTAAACCTTAGTGAAAACATGAATGATGTCAAAAGTTAACTCTTTCCACATACAAAAATCCAAAAATTCTATATACTCAAATCATGATATCACTTAGTCCTTATATCAATCATGAGCTCATGAATACTATCAAACATTTAATTTTCTCCTTATCATTTCATTATGCGCATATCATATACTTTCCAAAAATACTGGTACCATTCATCACACACTTTCAAAACATAAGGAAATAAAACAGTGTAACAATCCTTAGATGTCTCTTTATTCCATAGTGCCATGAGATTACTTATACAACATTACATTTGATAAACATGTAATCATTCCACTACCTTCTTAAACCATTGACCGAGCTTCAACAATTCTTTCATCTCACATATCATTTGTAGTCTCTTCATCATCATCTACATAAATACTACCCATATGACCATACTGATTCTCTTCATGAGACTTTCCCTTAGGTCATTGGTTTGCATAATGCCTGTACATTCCACATTTAAAACATTTAACCATTGTTGACATCGTAGCAATACCATTATCCTCATCCATGGTGTTAACTGAACCCTTTCCTTTGCACTTAATGGCTTTGTGTCCTTCTTTTCCACACCCAAATCATCTTCCAGTTCCTTTCAAACATTCTCCTTGATGCCTCTTCCGACATGATTTACATAGGGGAAATTGAACTTTCTTTCCTCTATGATCATCATGAAACTCCATCTTTCCCTTATTAGCAGAGTCAGGAAACTTACCAAATTTGAGTTTATTGATCATATTATGAGATTTATGATTCGGCATAATAATGATGTTTGGACTTCCAAATCACATTTCATTTGGTTTCTCATGAAGAATATCATTCCATTGTCCATCATATCCTCCATTATCATGAATCATCTTGTTTCCATCCATTTTCTAAAACCCAAAAAGAATACTGTGAGAGGAAAAAATCATAATAAAGGGGGAGTAACTTCAATATCTAACATCTTAGGATTAATCTAATATCGTTACCATAATTCTAGGAATATAACCTATACTTATACTTAACCTTAGGGACATCCCTAGACATACCTTAGAAATATCTCAAGGGATCTCACTAAAGTTTTCGCATCCTAGTTTCCAAAGGTTGACTAAACCTTTCCTCTGATACCAAATGTAGAGACCCAAATATTGAAATACATGGACAATACATTACTTTTGTGGAATACTTAATACCTAACAAAAACAGAAACACAAGGATCGTAATAGTTTAGTGTCTTTGGAAACTCGGAATAAAATCTTCTAATCATGGTGAAATATCTTCAACATCTCCCAATAAAGATCTTCCCTTTTTTTCTTACCTAAAACCTTTCTTTATATCCTGGGGAAAATAAAACATAAAAGGGGTGAGCTCAAATGCCCAGTAAGGGTAAACATAGAGAACATAAAACAATCCATAAACATTTGAATGAAAAAACTTGAACATAAAATCTAAACATCAAAATCTTCAGCAAAGACATGAATCTTGGATGTACGTAAGGCATATATCATAAGGGAACATCAATCATGATAAAATAGAATGGGAATAAAACATGTAATTGTGGAAACCATTAATCACATGATATGATTTCGATAGTATCCAAGGCATTGCTGCCAAGACCATCTTAGTGGACAAAGTCCCTTTCTGAATCGAGTTCACTCATCGTTCCAGTCCTGTATTACTGAACTGGTTTAACTTGCCGTTCCAGCCATGTCTATCTCATGAGATATAAATCTTTACCCAATGCATTGTAGGGAGATATAGGTCCCACCCATCTCATATTGAAATCATTCTTACATGTTCCATAAAATAAACACACATCATTCATAATAACCCAATAAATAAAATGGGTTTCATAAACATCATCCCATCATCACATAATCCATATAAAAGAAATGGATATCATTTCATAATAAGAAAAGTGAAACCATGTAAATCATAGAGACATGATACTTGAAAAAAACATATATGAAATAATTTCATCTTAGATGAAAAAATGGTTTTGATAAAACACTAGAAATGAATCTTGAGGAAAATATTCTTTCTTCTTCAAAATCAATTTCTTTTCGCAAAACGTCATGCAATTTTAAAAGAAAGATATTTTTTTGAAAATAGTCATGAAATATTTTGGAGGATACTTCATGAAAATAAGGCTTTATAAAACCGTAAAAATCCGTTCGTGCTGTATAAGTTAAAAAAAATATTATTCTCGTACTTTTGCCGGAAAAGTCAAAAAAGTACCTTGTACGAAAAACGACAAAAGATTCCTTTCATATCTTTTACTAAAAACTCACTGAAGGGGAAAATTGGATTTAAAAAATTTTATGTGGATTGAAATAATATTACATATTGAGGAAACATGGATGTGGATGATAATATTCTCCAAGAAATTCTGAAGTATAAACAATCTCGGATAAAAATGAGATTGTGAGATTTTCCCTTACCTTAGGTCCGATATGATTCGTATGGATCCGTACTTCCTGTATAATGATTTTAATAATGTCATTGACTTATTACATAATCATATTCATTGTTATGATATCATATATGTTTCACTTATGACTTTATATTACCCATTCTTTTGTAAATTCCATGTTAAAGTAGCGTTTTGGGTAAAATCATTTCATTTATAGTATGTGTTTCGACTTGTCGTTCTTGATATTATTACTTATATCATGATTTACATAATTCCAGAATGTAAAACATGATTTATATATAAAATATATTCATCATATACATATATATTATAGATCTATAAAAGGAATTAAATACACCGTTCATGGAGATGGTAGTTCGTACGTACGCATGAACGTTGTTTTCGTTTCCTTATTGAATTGAATGGAATTAAGTAGATGATATATATATATATATATGTATACATAAATCCAGTAGCTTCATTATGTCATATATTTCATTATTATTCATTATATATACTTTATAATCATTCTTGAATGGTTAATCATGGAAAATGAATCGCAACGCATTCGTGGAGACGGTAGTCAGTACGTACGCACGAGCGATGATATCATTACCATGATCATGGAATTGTATTTAAGTGTATGTATAATATTAAAAAATCAATATCACTTTAAAATAACCATATATAGTTATTTATTTACACCATTATACCCATTCATGTAAGGTGGTGGCGGAAAATAGATTACACCACTCCGTGGAGACGGTATTCCGTACGTACACACGCGCGGTAATTTCGTTTTCCGTAGGATGGATAGATGGTTAAATAGGGTTGTTTAATACTTATAATAAAATATCAGTATATGAGTGATACTTATGTTATTACTTCATAATGAAACAACTAAAGAAGAAGAAGTGGAAGAAGAAAAAAAGTTGAAAGAATCGTTAACGGACATTAACTATTCTTTGAAGTGCCTCTTTGAGACCTCCTTTTAGGGAACTAAAATTGATCTTTGAAGAAGACCAGAAACTCTAGAATGTTTCTAGGGAAGTGGAGAAGAGAATTTGGCAGGTTTTGGCCGAGCTTGAAGGCTCAAAGTGGTGTGAGGAAGAGAGGGAGGAGGTTCCCTTTTATAAGGGAGGAGAGGGGCACCTTTGGAATAACTAAATATATTATTTTATTATAATGTCATATCCTGTTATTAATAGCTCAAAATTGATATATTTATAATATAAGGTGGGTATGGGTCTAAATCCTCTCATCCAATAGAATTTAGACAAGTTTAGGTCATTATATTAACATTATCTTTTTGTTTTAACTCTTAGTTAATTAGATTGACATTTACCATGTCACTATGTATTTTTATGTTATACAGTTAATAAACTTACCATATAAATCCAAGAGACCCGAAAGTGGTCCATTAATGATAAAACTATCATTATATAAGTATCTTGGCCGAACCTTATATTTTTAGGAATATAATAACAATTAATAATATAATATTTGTTTTTAAAACTATTTTAAGTCAATTTTGACACTATTTGGTAATTGATTTTTGTGAAAATCATAACAGAGTGATTAGTTAGAAAAAATTTAATTAAATCAATACTAACATGTAATATTAACATAGAAAATTATTTTAATTCATAAAAAGTCTCAAATTACATTTATTTGGGTATTTATAACATCAATTATGTTAATATTTCATTAAAAAGATAATTACTGCATCAACATTGTGTCATAAATAAATTAAATTATATAATGTCTAAAAATTATAAATAAAATACCATTATGTAGGAAATATTTTTATCTTTCTAATTAATATTTATAGTCTAATTTATCTTATGTATAACCTTATATTAAAAATGATTTACTTATTAACCATTGATTTTAACTATTTTAACCCTTCTTTAAATAAATTAATATTAAATGTCCTAATATGATCCATGTGGGCCTAAATGGTGATATTGTATTCCTAAGGTTGTTTTTGGACGAATTAAACTTATCCAATAGAATTAGTACATGTGTTAGGGTAATAATAATAACATTTTTACCCTTAATTTCCCTATTTACTTTTAACCGTGGTAAAAAAAGTAAAAAGTAACTATTCACAAAAAATTATTTTCATCTCATTGAACCACATTTTACTTACTGACATCAACCGTGTCCCTTGGATTTTTTAAATTCCACTCACACAAGCGGTAAAATTAAGTTTTATGTAAATTTTCAAATTCTCCTAGGAGGTGGGTAAAAGGCGGTGAAAAGTTCCATAAAATTTATATATATATAAATTTATTATAAAATGACTTCAATGAATTGCATTGAACATATATAGGTATTATGTATCAATTTTGACCTAAAATAAATGTAAATAAAATAAATAATTTTTTAAATAAGAAGTCGGTTTTTAAATAGTAACCTAGTGTTTTCACTATTCATTAATTATTGAAAGTTTTCAGAAAAATACCAAAATTTCACCCTAGGCTAATTTTGATATTCCAAATCCAAAAATGAAGTCCATTTTGAAAGATAAAATTTATAAAATTTAAAAAATTGGGTATTACTATTCATAATGGCTAATTCATAATAGTATTATAATAATATCTCGTTTAGTGAAACTCGGTATTGCGTACTACACAAGCTACCGAGGAAGGTCGCGATTGCGTATAATTCAAGGCAAGTCAGGAATGCGTGTTGTGCAAGCTCCTTTTGGTGTAGCGTACAACACAAGACATTAATGAAATTAAAAATAATATTTTTTCATAAAATCTCGAGGTGTTACAATGAGCGTGACAGAGATTCGGAGTTTCCTAGGTCTGGCTGGGTACTATCGAAGATTTGTGGCAGACTTCTCTAGAGTTGCAGCACCACTTTCAACTTTGATGAAGAAGGGGAAACCCTTCGTGTGGTCAGATAGATGTTTGCAGAGCTTCTAGGAGCTGACACAGAGATTGACCAGTGCACCCATCTTGAGGCTACCAGAGGAGGGAGTAGGGTACGTAGTTTACTATGATGCATCAGGGACTGGACTCGGGTGTGTCCTGATGCAGTAGTGGGAAGTGATCGCCTATGGATCACGACAGTTGAGATAGCACGAGCAGAACTATGCTACCCATGACCTGGAGTTATCAGTACTGGTATTCGCCTTGAAGATGTGGTGGCACTATCTGATGGGTGAGTGCTTTACAGTCTACTATGACCACCAAAGTATCAGGTACATCTTATCGCAGAAGGACCTGAACCTGATACATCGGAGATGGCTCGAGTTCCTCCAGGATTATGAAATTGAGATAGTCTATACTCCTATGAAGGGGAATGTAGTAGATGATGCACTCAGCAGGAGATTAGGCATTCAGCTACTTGGAGAGGCGACAGAGCAGCTAGCCACGTTGCAGATAACCTTCATGGATAGAGATGGGGCGGCCTATCTACAGTCGCTCATAGTCACTCCTCCACTACTTCAGTGGGTCAGGGAGGCAAAACGTGGGGATGTTGACTCTAAGACGCGATATGTGCAGATATCCATCGGACAGGCACCTGATGTATTTCCTATAGGAGGAGAGCATACCATCCATTTTAGAGGATGTACTATGGTACCAGTTGCATTAAAAGAGGAGGTGCTGAGAGAGTTTCACACTTCCCCATTGGTGGTACATCCAGGAGTAGCGAAGGTGTACCAGGATCTCAGGCGATAGCACTGGTGGCTGGGTATGAAGAAGGTTGTGGCAGAGTTCATTTCATGATGCCTCACCAGCCAATAGGTGAAGGCGGAGAACCAGGTACCAGCAGGCTTAGTACAGCCCGTAGAGGTCCCAGAGTGGAAGTGGAATGAGATATCTATGGATTTCGTGATAGGACTTCCATGTACTTCCAAAGGACATGACTCCATCTGGGTGATTGTCGACCGACTCACAAATTCGGCCCACTTCTTAACTATTAGAGAGCAGGGCTCAGTGGAGAGGTTGGGATGCCTCTACGTTCTTAGATTATACGGCTTCATGGTGTACCATCCTCTATCGTCTCTGATCGATATGCTCATTTTACTTCCCGGCTTTGGAAGGGGTTACATGAGGAATTTGGGACGCAGCTATGCCAGAGCACCGCCTTTCACCCTCAGACGGATGGCCAGATGGAGAGAACCATTTAGACACTTGAGTACATGCTCCGTGCATGTGTCCATGACTTTGGTCATAGCTGGGAGGATCACCTACCCTTGGGGGATTTTACGTACAACAACAGCTACCACTCCACTATCGGGATGGCACCATACGGGGCATTGTACGACCGACTTTGCAGATCACCTCTGTGCTGGAGGGACCCTGGGGAGTCAGCACTTTTAGGACCAGAGATGGTCTAGGCTATGACAGAGAAGGTACAGATCATTCAGGAGCGGATGAGGACTGCTTAGAGCCGACAGAAGTCCTATGCTGATATGAGGCAGAGACCACTGGAGTTCGAGGATGGCGGCCACGTTTTCTTACGGGTCTCACCTCGACGTGGATTATAGAGATTTGGTCGGGGGAAAGTTATCTCCGCGCTTCATCGGACCATTCATGGTTCTTAGTAGGATAGGAGAGTTGGCTTATCATATGACTCTTCCACCTCAGTTGCACCAGGTGCACGACGTCTTCCACGTATCTTAGCTGAGGATATACGTGCATGACCCGACGCATATCATCGACCACGGGGAACTGGACATCGATGACGGGGCGACATTTGCGGAGGTCCTGGTGGAGATCGAGGATCGACAAGAGCGGTTCCTACGTGGACAGTCGATTCCTCTAGTGCACATCAGGTGGAAGCATGGGAACCTCTAGGAGAGTACATGAGAGAGGGAGGCTCAGATGCATGCACAATACCCTCATTTGTTTCCCTAGTTTTTTATGTATCTTTATGGGGACGTAAATCCATGTGGTACGAGTAATGTAAAGACCCATAAATTTCAAGGAATTTTTTTTATTAAATTATTTGGGATTTTACAAGCACGCAATTTCTGAAGGAACCTCATTCCGAGGCCCGGTGTGCCCAGAATCAATTTCCGGAGTTTAGCTCGGGTACGTTCAATGATCGAACGAGTGGGTTTTTCTATCTTTTGAACCGGTTCTTGGAATTGAAATATGAGGGAACCGTTGAAATCGCAGTGTCGGTAGTTTCTTAAGAGGACCTTTACAGAAGATGCTTTTGCTCGGGAGGAGTTGTTTTAAAAATGTGGATTAAATAAAAGTGAATAAAATTGTGTAAAATTTTATTTATTTTTCTAAGGTGGTTTTATCCTACATGCATAAGTTAGGATGGGACCCACTAACATCCTAACTACCCATGTGAGGATAAATGTGGGGTGGGGACCGCATGAGCCCCAACCCTTCACATTCACTTAAACCCCTTAAACCCCCCATTTGAACCCCTTGTATTTAATTGGGTGACTTCTCCTCTCCCTCTATAATATTTCCAACACACATTAATTGAATTAATTGAACCTCTTCATTTAATTGAACTAAGTGTTTGAATTTTGAGTTTTTGAAATGGATGACATGTTTTAATAAAATAAGAGGAGTCTTATTTTATTTGTGAGTTGGCTCGTTGTGTTGAGGATTGGAAGAGAGAGCTCTAGTCCTTTTTGAGGAACTTCTTCTTTGATAAAGAACACCAACTCTCTGACGAAGAACGTCGGCTCGGCGGCCCAGATTTCTTCATCCTCTTCTTCCTCCACGACAATGGTCGAGACGCCGACAACGACGGAAAGGATGCCGTCTTCCGCGACACCCGACGAACAACATCGATTATCGAGGTAGGGGTTAAGTTCAATTTTAATGAATTAAAATTGTGCTTTGTTATGTCATTAAAGTGCCTCGTTTAATTCGGCCAAATGTTATCGACGTAACGGGAGGAGATCGGACCACACAAACATGGCCGATTTCTCCTCCCCTTTTTCCTGTTGACCTTCGTTGATGATTGTGGCGCAGGCGGTGTGGTGTCGTTGCACCACGCGGGAATGAAGAGAAACGCGACTGGAGCGGGCCGTGGCGGTGGAGCGTGGCGCTGTCGTGCTGCACCGATGAGGCCAAAGGAGGCCGCGTCCAGGAGCGGACCACGGCGGAGGGGCGCGGTGCCATCGCGTGGTGCCGGTCGGATAGGTGGCACGACCTAAGGCTGCGGCGATCTTCAAAGGGGCGGCCGGCTGAGCCGGCCGCCGGTGCCACCTAGAAGCGGGACCTGAGAGGGTCCCACGGTTACACAAGACCAGCCAATATGGCCAACCGTTTGACGAACCTGGGGGGTCGTAATCCCCCAACCAGATCCCTAGGGCATACCCCACGGGTCCGCCATTTCGGAAACAAGGGGGCGACGCCCCATTTTCACCCCGCTCGTCCGAAATCCGAGTCGCGGCCGGCTTCCGAGCCGGGCCACAGGCCACACCGGGCCGGGCCGCCAACGCCGGGCTGGGCCACGCTAGCTGGGATAGGCCATGCCCAATCGGGCCAGTTGAGCCGGCCGTCGGTTCCACCAAGAGGCGGGACCCGAGAGGGTCCTGTGGTTACACAAGGCCGACCAATACGGCCGAACGTTCGAAGAACCCGGTGGTTCGTAACCCCCCGACCAAATCCCTAGGGAGGACCCCATGGGTCCTCCGTTTCAGAAACAAGGGGGTGGCGCCCCCTTTGCACCCCGCTCGGCCGAAATCCAAGCCGCGGCCGGCTTCCGAGCTGGGCTGCATGCAGCGCCGGGCCAGGCTGTACAAGCAGGGACGGGCCGCACCAGCCGGGCTAGGACGCACCAAATCGGGCCGGACCCGGACCCGGGTCGGGTCGACCTTGTTCGGACTGACCCAGGGGGTATTGGGCCGGCTCGGACCGGGCCCATACCCCCTATTTTCGGATCAGGTTCGTTCAAACGCCCATATCTTGGGCTACGGACCTCCGATCGATGCACCATCAGATGTGTAGGGATCCTCAGATCGAGATGCTCATTTCATTATATTAAACGTAAGGTTTCGGCAAAGTTTGGGTATGGTCAGGTAGGTTCGAACCCGAAACCAACCGGGCCCTTGGAGTAGAAACGTTTATAACTTAACGAATGAACGTCCGAATGATGTGTCGTCAATCACATTGAATTCCTATTAGTGAGACTGTTCTTTTGACTTACTCCACATGAGGTTTGAATGTAGCTGGAGTTTGGTCAGGATGGTTTTAGCTTAGAAACCAACCGGGCCCCTTGGATGGAAAATCCAATAACTCTCAGACCGGGCGTCCAATTGACGCACCGTCTGTCGCGTTGAGTTCCTATTGAAGAGACGGAACTTTTTGATCCATCAACTCTGGAATTCGTGACAATTGTTGTATTGACCCCCTGGCTCATGGAGCGGACCCTCCAAGAATCGAGCATGCTGTGTGCGAGAACCCTAGAGATGGCTGCGACTGCGACGACGAGGGCAACTGTACTTGGATCCTACATGGGTTCGGCAGTGAGGACGACCGTACTTGGATCCTACGTGGGTTCGGCAGCGATGACGACTCTACTTGGATCCTCCTTTGGTTCGACAGTGATGATGACTGTACATGGATCCAACTTGGGTTCGGCAGCGATGGTTACTGTACTTGGATCCTATGTGGGTTCAGCAGCGACGACTTCTGTACTTGGATCCTACGTGGGTTCAGCAGAGGAGATGATTCAGAGGCTACAAATAATCAAATTCACCCGTCTTCATGAGTAGTATACCTCTATGAGATGATTCTTGACTTTTAATCATTATCATTGATATGATTGACTTGCTTTCCTATGTGTATTGGGTTATGTTTTCTTGTGTGTACTAGGTTGTACGTGGGCTCATGAGTTAGAGCCGAACTGGAAATGATGACTTAGGTATATATATGGGCATATACCTATGTAGAGTTGGTTCATACTTCATGTTTGTATCCTTCCTTTGTGGTTTATCCTTTGTGGATTCTGGGAGACCTTCGAGGGTCTCAGGGTCCCTACTGAGTATCGTATACTCACCCCTGCACGGGCCATGCCCACACTACGTTTTGTTGGTTGTAGACGACGAACAACGCTGATCGTGGTTGAGGCTTGTGGAGCGGGACAGTGCCCGGAGGTGGACTATCAGGAGGTACGTACACGGAGCAGACGGCTGGACTCGAGGAGCTGAGGAGACGATTTGTACCCACCCTTTAGGTGGGATAGCCGGAAGACGACTCAGTGGTTGCTAATTTACTTTACTGCTACTGGACTTTCTTTTCAATTGTACTGTACTTTCAGTTGGGTTTGTATTCTGGCCCATTTACTTTTCAGTACTTACTTTTTTACTCAGTTTACTTAGTTTTTACTACATCTTTCATACTCTATTGTGTTTCTTTACTTATATAAAGGAAATTCCTTCCCATTTATCAGGATTTATGCCTTTGGTGCTAGTCACCAGCCCCTGGCTTATGGAAGACGAGCTTGGGGTAGTCACGACACGGGCCCCGAGGATGAGTCGTGACAAGAGGGTTGGTGTCTATTTGTATAATCACACTACCCTATAGTGGAGAATGGGTTTTGATGTATAATAGTGCATTAAATAAATTATCGTGATGTGTTCTCTTGAAAAATGATATAGTGTTATATGTCACTGATCAATTAAAGGCTCATGAGAAAAGTTTTTTGATGTGAAATTTGGAGCTATCTGAGGTAATATTTTCACTAAGGAAATAAAGTAATATTCTCTATATTGAAGAGATTGGTATATATAGATATATATACATATCACAAGAGATTAAATTATATATTCATATAGAAGGATTTTATCATATTCCAAATGAGATGGTTAGATTTGACCAAGGAAAATGATTACTGAATCCATTAACACATTATGTGGGATAACAAGGTGGATGATTCTCTGAGTAGAAAGGATAATTATACCTTATCCATGATGAGGATTGAAATAAATCCAATATTCATGGATTTGTAAAGGATAGACCTTTAGATCATAAGGGAAGGGAGATTTCTATCTTTTATAAGTTATTACTCAACATTCTATCCATGTGAAGATCAAGGAGGAATATCAGATGATATATTGATATAGAATAAGGTTACAAATATTCTAGAGTTGAAGAAAGAGTGTTTGGATTATTTACATAGCTCACCATTCTCTATCTATCCTCGAAGATCAAAAATGTATAGAGATCTCAAGAATCATTTATAATGGGATAATATGAATTTTCAGATTATATAATACATATCCTGATGCTTGATATTCCAAAAAATTAAGTTATAATTTCATAAGTGTCACACCCCGAGCTTCCACGATACGCTTCTAATTCAATAATGCAATAACTTGCATTGTACGCAACTTCGAGTTCTAAAACACCGCGACTAATCAAAGTAGCCGTTATGAATAGTAATAACCAATTTTTAAAATTATAGAAATTTTATATTTCAAAATGGACTTCATTTTTGGATTCGGAATATCGTAATTAGCCTATGTTGAATTTTTGGTAATTTTCTGAGAACTTCTAATTTTTTTTGAATAGTGAAAAATACTTAAAAAAAACTTTTTTAATAAAAATAATTTATCATGATAAATTATAATATTTAGTGGTTTTAAGTATAATTCGAATATATTTTTACCATTTTATCCAATGGTGGTCATTAGAATTAATTTAACATTGAAATTGGACATAAACAATTGCCAATCTTTTGATATAAATTGTTTCTTAAAAACACGCTATTTGTTGTGACAACGGGAATTAATTATAAAATTAATTAATTCAACTTATATGTTTGGAATTTTGTAAAATAGACATCATTTTTGAATTCGGAATATCAATTATAGCTTAGGGTGAAATTTTGGCATTATTCTGAAAAACTTCAATTTTTGATGAATAGTGAAACCACTAAGTGGTAGTTAAATAACTGATTTTTTGTTTAAATGAAATATTACCACTTCTGTGTTTTGATTTTCAAAAATCCGACATAAATGGTTGTCATTAAAAGTAAAATGTGGTTCAATGAGATTAAAATAATTTTTGTTGAATAGTATCTTTTAAGTTCTTAATCGCGATTAGAGGTAATTAGTGTAGTTTAAGGTAAAAATAATGTTTTAATAATATTAGATGATCTTGACACATGTCTTACCCTCATTGGATGTGCCATGGCCGACCAAGACAATCCATGGGTCAACATGGGGACCCCATGGAGCCACTTTAGTTGGAAAATTTCATAAATACATTTTATTTAATGTTAAAGTAAAAAATGACACAAACATGAAATGTTTTACTAAAACAATTTTTACATGGGGTTATACAAGTCATATTTTTGACTATAAATAGTCATTGGAAAGCTAAAAATATTTCCTACATCATAGTAGTTTTTTTATAATTTTTAGACATTAAATAAATTAAATTATTTGTGACATCATTATGATGCAGTGATGACCTCATTATTTAACGATTTTAATAAAATGAAAAGATAATGTACAATCCAAGGCTTACACTTGTCCAAAGACTATTGGATGGGTATATTTCGAACCCTTATCACCTTATCCACGAATTATATAAGTGTGGGACATTTAGAATCCGAAAATAATTGTATAATAATGTAAAATTTCCTTACTTTCCAAGAGTGCCCCTCCTCTCCACTTATAAAAGGCCCCCACCTCTACCACCTCATTCACACTTTCAAGACATTTGGCTCAGCCAACCTCAGCCCAAATACTCTCCCAACATCCCCCTATTACTCATAAAATCCTCACTTTGGTAATAACTCTTCCCAAGGAAGCCTTTGTCTCAAATCAAAAAGAGTTACCCGATTTTAAGGAGGTTAAAGAACGGTCGAGTCAGGACAGGACGCAAGGTAAGGGAACTTCTTAACCCAACTTCGATTCTTTGGGTTAATCTCCTACTTTCAAATTATGTCATGATATTATTATGTCTTATTTTGTATTTTTACTTTCTTTATGTGTACCTATAGTGAATACACATAATATATCTATTTTATTTTAAAAATGATCTTTGTAAGGACTTCGTCTCAATCTCCTTTCATTGAGGCATATTTGGTTTTATACACAAATTTCTTTTATACGGTGTATAAACCCCTTTGACTTTTACGTTTATTCAAAAGGAATGTTTTTTATACGAAGCGTTTACTAAACGACAAAAGGGAATGTTTTTGTCGTACGTATGCGGCGACAACGACTTCTCCGCCACCGTGACCACTATTTGAGTTTCGGCTTCCTCTACAAGCCATCACTTTTTTTTAATGAAAAATAAATAAAAAGTTTTAACTTTATTTTATTTTGGTATCAAAAATGGTTTGGAACGTGTTTTTATTATATCAATGTGTTGTATTGATATCTTGTGATTGAAATGTGGAAATGTTATGTTTCCTTTATGCATGTTTTATGTGATACGATTATGTTATGGTTTATGATACGTTTAAACCTATTCATATGAGGAATGCATTGGACTTAATAAGTGACAGGTGGATCCCTCTATAGCTCCTCGATTCATCAGTAGGTCTCATGAGACAAACTAGTGTCTTGGCACGAGGCCTTGAAAAAGTCTTATTTGTGGTCTTGGCACGAGGCCTTGGCTACATGGTTATGACAGTCTGGCATTATGCATTCCATCATTATTAAAGTGGTTAATGATATTTCATGTGATTATTCGACTAGTAGAATATCCATGTGAGTAAGTAAATGGCATTATTTCATTTTACTTTTTCCATATTATGCTAAAGTTCAAGTTTAAAAGGCTTTTTTTTAGTTATACATTGCCTTAAATGTTAATGTTTATTTATGAAAGCTTCCGCTATGTTGTTATCCTTACCGAGCATCTGAGATCACCCCTTTCAATGTTTTAATATTTTCTAGGATGTGAAGAAGTATTTTATGAATGACCTGTAGGGATAGTCAGAAGAGGATATGAGTGTGGA
This sequence comes from Viscum album, assembly GCA_963277665.1. Lineage (NCBI taxonomy): Eukaryota > Viridiplantae > Streptophyta > Magnoliopsida > Santalales > Viscaceae > Viscum > Viscum album. The sequence continues at coordinate 1,283,640,068 of OY728151.1, forward strand.
CTATGAAGACTTTGTTATTAGTTTTTCACTTTATGATGTAATGTAACATTTATGAATGTATCTAGTGTCTCCAAGTCTACTAAACTAACCGGTCATTCGAGACTTGATCTTTTGTGATCATGAAAATGTTACGAAGTAATGCACCGACTCTGGGTAGCTGGGGTCGGGGCGTTACAGTTGGTATCAGAGGCAGTTTAGTACTATCCTTGGAAGATAGATTTAGATAAACTCTGATTAGAGCACATAGCCCGAAGATATACTTTGAGGATTAGTATAGAAGAACTTCCTAGAATTTTGGTATTGTAGAGATGTTGTGAGTTTTCCGAGCAATACATCCCTGTCTGGATACGAGCAGGTAGAGGCGGCTCTGGCACAGATGTACCTAGGGGTAAAACCAGAAAACACCGCTTTGAGCTAGACTCGAGCGGGAACTGGTGCACGACAACGGGCCTTGCCGCACTCTTGGTTACGACACTCCCAGGGGATATTCTTTGGATAATTCTTATTTTCTTTATAAACCACTATGAAGGGTTATGAGTATATACTTCCTCAAGAATTTTTTTTTGTATTATATCCATAAATAGTTCAATTTATGTTATGTATCTTACAAGTATGGAATTATGTATTTTGACTCATAAACTAATATAGTTTATGCCATTGTTTAGAAATGGCGCCTAGTGGAATGAATGGAAACCGTATCAATGCACGCACTCCGTGTAGGGATTTCCCTCCTGCTCAAGATAATTATTGTGGAGCTGGAGATACAACTGGTGCTGATCAACTTATTACCATACTGGGACAACTCACTCCGGTTATGAATAATAACCTTAATCGTATGGAGCACCCTGATCCGCAACGTGGAGGATCAATGTTAGACCGCTTCATGAGGCAACAACCACCAACATTTATTGGGGGTACAAATCCATTAGTAGCTGAGCAATGGATAAATTCCTTAGAAAAAATATTCCACGCCTTGGGGAGTAGTGAAAGGGAAAAGGTTATCATGGCAGTCTACCGCCTCACTGGAGATGCCGATCAATGGTGGTCATTGATTCAAAACACAAAGGAATATGATGAAGTATCAAATATGGAATGGATATAGTTCAAAGATCTTTTCCTAGAAAAATACTATCCTCGCGACCATCGAGCGGACATGGAAAGACAATTTTTGAGACTGAGACAAAAGAAGGATGAGAATGTCGCAAAGTATGAGGCCAACTTTACAAGGTTAGCGAGGTATGCTACAGATTATATACGTATCCCAAGAAGTAAGATTTATCGTTTCTTTGATGGGTTAAAACCATTTCTCCGTCTTGCTCTAGTATCACAATCTTTCTCAACATACGGAGATATAGTCTCATGTGCTATCAAGACAGAAAAGAAATTCTCTAAGTCTTATGACAACAAAGTAAAGCAAGAGAAGAAGAGAACGGTGGAACAAGAGATAGATAAAGGGAAAAAGGGAAAGAAGTATTTTCCATTATGTGATAATTGTGGGAAGAATCACCCAGGTACTTGCCTAAAAGGAATGGGAGTTTGTTATAAATGTGGAGAAAAAGGTCACCAGGCGTGTGATTGAAAGGGAAAGAATGAGGCTATCAATGTTGAATGCTACAATTGTAGGGAAATGGGGCATTATGCAAATGAATGTCCTAAACGTCAGGGAAACTTACCTCAGAAAAGGCCAAGGGATCAAGGACAATCTTATGTTGTTACTACAGTTGAAGCAGAATAACTAATGTATTGGTGATTTTGGACTCATGGATTATATTCTGGTTATTAGAATAATGTGATATATATATAAGGATTGTACTGCAGTACTTGTTGATTTTAGTAAGGTTTTAATATGATGAAGGTAATTATATTTTTAGTATGTGACAATAAGAGAAACTTTACTTTGTTTGGGGAATCTGATAAATTGATTTTGGAATTAAGAGACCTTTTAGAGAAAGTCTGGACAGAGGTATTTTGGATAACTATAAAGGATGGAGTGGATTAAGTTGATCTTTGGATAGTATTGTTTAAGGTTAAAAAAATTTATGAAGATTATTTTTGGAATATTATAATACTATAGTTTTAGGAAAAGGACAACCTGTAGGGTGGGGCATAACCCGTCGCGTCGGACAAAGCTGCAGGAATCGAACCCACAACCATAGTGCGACAGGACTTTATTTTCTACCACTAGCCTACAGGTAGTCCCTGGTTGTTACAAAATAATTTTGCTAATCTAAATGGTATGTGTTAACATTTGGAACCTTATACAATTTGGATAAGTATAATATTTTTGAGTTCTATTATCTTTTTGAGTGAAAGATGAGTTGAAGGTTGAAACTCTAATTGTCAAGCATAAATATATATATACCTATCTCTTATTCAATGAATAAATTAATTCATAAACTTTAGTAAAGGGATATTAAAACAAAAAATGTGTTATCATAATATGTTATGTCTTGTTGAACTGATGATATTTTAAATCAACATAGATTGAAGGCTTTGAGGCCCTCAATTTGACAGTTGATTGTGATTTATGACCTCAATCACTCCCTACAAATATTTACGTTTTCCCTCCAATTATATGTCTCTAATTTCCACCAATGTTCTCCTAATCGAGATCATAATTGGGTGGTGACATTTTCATTTCCCTTTCCCTCTTATTAAGGCTAGATTTTATTAATCTTATTTCCGATGTGGGTTTTCCACAAAGGTATTTTCTCTTTTCAACCTTTTATTTTCAAAGAAAAAAATTTCAAATTGCGAGGACGCAATTTATTGAAGGAGGGGAGAATGTAACACCCTGAGCTTCCACGATACGCTTCTCATTCAATAATGCAATAGCTTGCATTGTACGCAACTTCGAGTTCTAAAACACAACGACTAATCAATGTAGTAGTTATGAATAGTAATAACCACTTTTTAAAATTATAGAAATTTTATATTTCAAAATGGACTTCATTTTTGGATTTGGAATATCGAAATTAGCCTATGTTGAATTTTTGGTATTTTTCTGAGAACTTCTAATTTTTTATGAATAGTGAAAAATACTTAAAAACAACTTTTTTAATCAAAATAATTTATAGTGATAACTTATACTATTTAGTGGTTTTAAAGTATAATTAGAATACATTTTTACCATTTTATCCAATGGTGGTGATTAGAATTAATTTAACATTGAAATTGGACATAAACAATTGCCAATCTTTTGATATAAATTGTTTCTTAAAAACATGCTATTTGTTGTGACAGCAGAAATTAATTATAAAATTAATTAATGCAACTTATATGTTTCGAATTTTTTAAAATATACATCATTTTTGAATTCGGAATATCAATTATAGCTTAGGGTGAAATTTTGGCGTTATTCTGAAAAACTTCAATTTTTGATAAATAGTGAAACCACTAAGTGGTAGTTAAATAACTGATTTTTCGTTTAAATGAAATATTACCACTTCTGTGTTTTGATTTTCAAAGATCTGACATACATGGTAGTCATTAAGAAGTAAAATGTGGTTCAATGAGATTAAAATAATTTTTGGTGAATAGTAACTTTTAAGTTCTTAATCGCGATTAGAGGTAATTAATGTAGTTTAAGGTAAAAATAATGTTTTAATAATATGAGATGAGCTTGACACATGTCCTACCCTCATTGGATGTGCCATGGCCGACCAAGACAATCCATGGGTCAACTTGGGGACCCCATGGAGCCACTTTATTGGGAAAATGACATAAATACCTTTTATTTAATGTTAAAGTAAAAAATGACACAAACATGAAATGTTTTACTAAAACAATTTTTACATGGGGTTATACAAGTCATATTTTTGACTATAAATAGTAATTGGAAAGCTAAAAATATTTCCTACATCATTGTATTTTTTTTATAATTTTTAGACATTAAATAAATTAAATTATTTATGACATCATTATGATGCAGCGATGACCTCATTATTTAACGATTTTAATAAAATGAAAAGATAATGTACAATCCAAGGCTTACACTTTTCCAAAGACTATTGGATGGGTAGATTTCGAACCCTTATCACCTTATCCACGAATTATATAAGTGTGGGACCTTTAGAATCCGAAAATCATTGTATAATAATGTAAAATTTCCTTACATTCCAAGAGTGCCCCTCCTCTCCACTTATAAAAGGCCCCCACCTCTAACACCTCATTCACACTTTCAAGCCATTTGGCTCGGCCAACCTCTGCCCAAATACTCTCCCAACATCCCCATCTTACTCCTAAAAGCCTCACATTGGGCAGAACTCTTCCCAAGGAATCCTTTGTCTCAAATCAAAAAGAGTTACCCGATTTTATGGAGGTTAAAGAACGGTCGAGTCAGGACAGGACGCAAGGTAAGGGAACTTCTTAACCCAACTTCCATTCTTTGGGTTAATCTCCTACTTTCAAATTATGTCATGATATTATTATGTCTAATTTTGTATTTTTACTTTCTTTATTTGTATCTATAGTGAATACACATAATATATCTATTTTATTTTAAAAATGATCTTTGTAAGGACTTCGTCTCAATCTCCTTTCATTGAGGCATATTTGGTTTTATACACAAATTTCTTTTATACGGTGTATAAATCCCTTTGACTTTTATGTTTATTCAAAAGGAATTCTTTTTATACGAAGCATTTACTAAATGACAAAAGGGAATTATTTTGTCGTACGTATACGGCGACAACGACTTCTCCGCCGCCGTGACCACTATTTGAGTTTCGGCTTCCTCTACAAGCCATCACTTTTTTTAATGAAAAATAAATACAGAGTTTTAACTTTCGTTTATTTTGGTATCGAAAATGGTTTTGAAAGCGTTTTTATTATATCAATGTGTTGTATTGATATCTTGTGATTGAAATGTGGAAATGTTATGTTTCCTTTATGAATGTTTTATGTGATACGATTATGTTATGGTTTATGATATGTTTAAACCTATTCATATGAGGAATGAATTGGACTTAATAAGTGATGGGTGGAGCCTGCTATAGCTCCTCGATGCATCGGTAGGTCTCATGAGACAAACTAGTGTCTTGGCATGAGGCCTTGACAAAATCTTATTTGTGGTTTTGGCACGAGGAATTGGCTACGTGGTTATGATAGTCTGGCATTATGCATTCCATCACTATGAAAGTGGTTAATGATATTTCATGTGATTATTTGACTAGTAGAATATCCATGTGAGTAAGTAAATGGCATTATTTCATTTTACTTTTGCCATATTATGCTAAAGTTCAAGTTTAAAAGGCTTTTGTTTTAGTTATACATTGCCTTAAATGTTATTGTTTATTTATGAAAGCTTCCTCTATGTTGTTATCCTTACTGAGCATCTGAGCTCACCCCTTTCAATTTTTTAATATTTTCCAGGATGTGAAGAAGTATTTTATTAATGACCTACAGGGATAGTCAGAAGAGGATATGAGTGTGGACTATGAAGACTTTGTTATTAGTTTTTCACTTTATGATGTAATGTAACATTTATGAATGTATCTAGTGTCTCCAAGGATACTAAACTAATCGGTCTTTCGAGAATTGATCTTTTGTGATCATGCCAATGTTACGAAGTAATGCACCGACTCTGGGTAGCTGGGGTCGGGGCGTTACAATAAGTCTAATGGGATAATGAAAACCTTAACTATACTTGTAACGAAATGGGAGAAAATGACCATGCATTTCTTTGTTGGCCTTCCAAATACTTCTAAATTCCATAGTACCATTATATTTGTAGTTGATAAACATAAAATTTTGGTTCATTTCATTTATATTTGATAATTTTTCTCAAATGCTGAATTTTCCAAGATATATATAAAGGAATTGGTATGGCGTCAAGGAATAAAACTCTCAATAGTATCTGATTGAGATCCAATGTTTTCCTTGATGTTCTAGATAAGTCTTTAACAATCATTGGATACAAATATGATCTTCCACAATTCATATTATATTTATACTAATGGTCAATATAAAATTATTATTCAAACTATGGAAGATATGATGAGATCTTATTTAATGAATTTTAAAGGATATTGTGGACAATGCCTTCCCTTGGACGAGTTCTCATAAAAAAAATTCTCATTCAAACACCCAAGTGGTTGTATATGAGGATCTATATGAGAAGAGGTGAAAAATAATAACATGATTTGATGGAGATGGAGAGTGTAATCTATTGGAGCCAAATCTTTCTCATGAAATGTTAAACTATTCAACATCACATTAAATCAACACAAATTCGACAGAAGAGCTACAATGATAATGATTAGGGAGATTTTGAGTATAAAATCAAAGATATGGTATTCCTTTGAATATAAATATGAAATATGGTAATGATATTAGGGAATAAGGGAAATTATATCTTTAGATATATTGGTCCCTTATAAATCTTATATCATGTGGGGTTGGTATCTTATTATCTTGAACACCAACGAAACCTCTCCCAAGTGAAGGATGTGTTTCATGTGTCACTTTTATGAAAGAACATACCCAATACATCGCATGTACTGAACTCAAAAGTAGTAGAGATGGAGAATGATTTCTCTTATAAGGTACAAATAGTAGAAATCTTGGATCGTAGAGATAAATTAATATGAAAAAATAGACTATAATGACATAATTTTTAGTAAAACATTATTCATTAAATAAATAATATGTTCAATAACTGACACCACATGAAACACTAAAACCAAAAAAACATATACCATTTTACGGAAGCCATAGAATTTTAAGGTATAAACACTGGTAATGGAATTTTGATATATATATATATAAGGAAAAAAATAAATTAAAATTCACTTTAAATAATGACTCAACTACTGTATCCAAGTAAATAATGATATATTACTTCCAAAATTTAATTTTTTCAAGTATAATATTTTTTTATTAATATATTTTTAAAACAAGTTTAATTAATAATTTATTGAAAATGAGAATAAGCAAATATAATATAAAAAAGGTTTTTTCTTTCTTTTATGATTTAAAATAAAATTATAAATTATAAATTATAAATTTTAGAATGTGAATTAAAAAAATAACTTTATATTTTTTAATTAATCTTATAATTATTAGTTTAATATTAATTGTTGTGATTTTCCATAGAAAATAGTTTATAGTTGAATCTTCCAATATCAGATTTTTAAAAATACAATGACTTTTAAGGAAATATTATTTTACAAGAATGATTTTGAAATTCAAGAAAATATTTTATATAAAATAAATAAATTTTATAAGTTATATTATAAAAATAAAAAATATTGATTCTATTATACAATACTATATTTAACATTTTATAAATTAAGAAATATTTTTATCAATAAAATATTTTTAATACCTTATATAAGTATTATTTTAAAATAATTTTCTTAGCAATTTTAAAAATATTGTAATATTAAATGGATTTCAAATTTGGAACCAGTAGAAATATATTTTATATTATGGACCATTTTATTTTTAATCAAAAAATATAATTTACTTAGGTGAAAACTAGTTATCATGGTAGAATCTAAAAAGATAAAAGTAAATGACTAAAAGTAAATAACCTCAAACACTGTTAAAACATGTGTAGGAATGCGGGTTTCTGAATTTCTCAACCTTATAACTTATTATATCCATTATATCTCAATTTTAGTGCCATATTCCTTGATAATGAATTCCCATTATCAAAAATTTGTGGGTATTTACAAAAATTCCATCTCTATTCACCTATAAAAGGGGATATCCTCTTCTCACTTACCCTAACACCAAAACCCCTTATTTTAGGACCAATATCTTTACAAACCCATAATATAAACTCTTAGACACATTAATGAGGTTTTGGTATTCTCGAAATACCGTCTATAAAATGTTTTACCCTTTTTACAAAAGAGATAATCCAAGTAGTGAAGTGTAAATTTATAACAATTCCTTTTTTCTTTTCATTTTATATTTCTTAATGTTTAATTATTATTCCTAAAATTTCACTGAGAAATATTAAAATAATAAAATAAGTGTCATTATTATACTTATATTTTATTATAATGATGTTATATGAACTGAACACCCTCCCCTTTTTCATTTATAAAAACAAAAATGTAAATCATGCGTGTTTTCAGGCTAGTGCCTCCATGAATAATCTTGATACATTTTCTTTCACATCATTAAATGGATTTTATAAAATGATAATTAAATAAATACACATGATATATATGAAAATTTTAATAGTTTTATATAAATAACCATATTTCTCATTTCTCATGTTCCTTGAAAAATGAAATCATCATTCATTTGTACGTGTGGACTACCACCTCCTTACTATGATGCATTCCACTTTAATCTACCACATTCATGGATGGTTATTGTTTATAATTATTGAATACATATGATAAATATTAGTATTATATATCATTAATATGAATATTTATGGAAAAATGTTAATTAAAGATCATAATATAATAATCCATCGATACCATTAAATTACCCAAAACTAGTTCATCACTGAATTCGTTTTCTGGAAAAACAAAAAAAAATCTAATGTGAGGGAATTATATAATTATAATACATTATGGAGAAAATATTATAATACCTTTAATGTGATTTTAATAATTAATATTTTTAAAATAATAAATTTTGACTCCATTATTAAAAAAATCAATACAAATGATCAAAAACTATTCCTGAAAATAAAATACATGAAGATAAATATTAAAAATTAATTACATAAATGGAGATTGATATGGATAAGGTGCATAAATAACTAATTAATATGTTTATATTTATGATATATAACATTTAAACACTTTCTTGTGAATCAAGAGTAAAGGTAAGGGACTTTGGTAACTTAAATCTCTTTCTTTGAGTTATGTAGTTTCTTTTCAACATCAACCTTTAATGTTCCCTATATTTAATGATATCCTTTTTACATATGATATAAACTTTTTTAACTATGAGGAAAATAATTTCTTAATAAAAATACCCTCCTTTTAAGGATTTTATTTAACACAAAATAAAAATATTTTTTGAATAAATCTTATCGTTTTAGCTATTGATTTCCCTAAAATTGATCTCTCCTTCAAGTATATGTTTTCACTAACTAATATAGTCCTTTATTATTTTTAAAAACAATTACATGTTAATTAAATGTATTATAATACTAGCCAATAAAAGATAGTATTTTTTAATCTATTATATGATTTGAATTCAATTTTAAACTGTATCTCAAAAGGGATCTATTTTACATGATGTTATATTTTATAAATCACCCTCTAAATGATTTGGTGGAGTTATTCATTTAAATGATATAATTTTGTGTCAATTTATATGGTTTATGTGGTTATTTATGTGATAAATTTTGAAATTTATTGGGTAACCCATTCTTATTCCTAGGTTTCAATGATGTGTTGATATGATGTTTTATTTAATCATACATGTGTATGGTGATCTTTAAGTGATGGATGGAACCTATATAGACCGAAATTTAATTGGATAAAGCTTTATATCTCATTAGATAATGTTGGTATGAGTAGAGATGCTTGATCCAAAATGGAAAATAGGTTTTGATTTATAATTCTCTATAAGAAACTGGTTGTGATTCCAAATTCACTATGAGAAACAATTTATGATGCCTGATACATATTGGGAAATATGTTGGGATACATGATCCACAATGTTGTGAATATATGATTATATTAGTATCACACTCCTTTGATATAAGACTATGCTATGATTCCTAGTTCATGATTTAAGTCTCATGTTTTTACAGTATTTACACCATGTTATATTTTTGATCAAATTAGATTACTTGTTTTCCAATCATTCTATATGAAACATTTCAATGGTTCCATGTTCTATTAATTATAGAATTAACTTCATCTTATGTTTTATATCATATTCTTATGATATCAACCCAGGTAAAATTTTGATCTTTTTATTTCTACCTTACTGTTTTTTTGAGCTCATCCATTTCTATTGTTTATATTTCCTAGTGAATTATGTTGAGTTTAACTTGGAATAAGTTTAAAAGAGTACATAGTATGATGAAATTATAGGGTAATCTTCAAAATAAATGTAAAATATGTTGCTTTTATAGATAGTCTCCAAAGTCACTAAACCCCAGGATTCTTAGTATTTTGATTTTATTATGTAATGTAATTTTTTAATTAGGGGAATGATGTTCAATGAATTCATGTTTAGCATGATCAACCTTAGTAGGAATATGAGTAAGGTTTATTTACCTTTAGAGGTTAGTTTAGTTAATTTGGGTGTTAGGGTTAGATAACCTTAGAGAAAACCAAACATATGAGTCTAAATTTAGGATTATATATTAAAATATTGGTAATTGTATGATTATATTTTTTTCCTAGTTGTACATACTTGTTTAGATAATACAATTGGATGCATGATATTTCAAAAAATGTACCTAGGGGTAGTAACACTGAAATGGGATGTTGTTTATCAACTCGATCATCACCTAGTGCATGAAAAAGTGGCCAACCTGCACACCTTCTTTTACAATCCCATGGTATATGATTTGGTTAATCTTATACTATTTAAAAACCTCTCTAAAGAGTTGATTTACTAGTTACATTTTGGGATCAAGTTGAGAAGTATAAGATTACCCAAATGAAAGTAACTTAGGTTAAATTATAATTGATATAGGTTAAACTAAAATAATTATAGGCTAACATAATGTTTTAAAACTGTAAATGATTTTATGTTTGAATCCCTTTTATGTTATTGATTATTATAACCCCCTATGATGTTAAATTTTCATAATTCATATTAACCCATTTTGCATTTTTGGGATGGATGGAAATAGAAAAAACCTAATTAATAGTGGGTGTGAAGGAAAATGTGATGACTACCCTAATAAAACACCCAAAATAATGGGGGTGTAATAAAAAACCTCATGGAAATGATCTCACAATTATCTCAAGATAAGAATAATAATGAAAATCATGTTGAGCTCCCAAATAAAAAAAGTTGGGATCATAATTCTATAGAGTATTTCATGCATAAACTCCCACCATAATTTATTCTATCTTATAATGCACTTATTTCAATGAAATGGATAAACATTATGGAAAATATATTTTCCATTCTCAAGTTCTCATAACTTTAGAAGGTTTTTTTAGTTGTCTATTAGTTTAAAGGTGAGAATGATTAATGGTGAGATCAGATTAAGAATATTAAAATGAAGAATTACATGAACTCAATTATATGGGAATAGTTGAAGCTATTATTAATCACCCAATATTTTTCTCAAACAATTCATGTAAAGATAGGGATGGAATTCTTGGAGTTGAAACAAAAGGATGATAAATCAATTAGAATTTACAAATAATTCTTTACAATACCAAGGATGTGTGCCTCAAGATTTGTTATAGATCATGAGAATAAGTTCAAACTATTATTTAGTGACCATAAATCTTATTTTTCAATGGAACTAGCTAAAATATACTTTTATAGTTAAGATTAGATTGTTTGATTTACTGTTAAGGTAGAGATGGAAGTTGGAGAATTTTAGTACTCTAAAAAAATGAAATATAATTTAGAGTTCCAGGGGTACTAAATTGAAAAATATTAATATATAAGGAACATTCAACTATATTCATCCCGAAAATTTGGTAATAAACACCCAATAAATTTCATACGAGGGTTATAAAGATGTTTTTAAATGTGTTAAAGTTGACCATCCTGCTTGAAAATTCCTAAAGGATGGAAAATTTCTAAAAGAAGATAAGATTGTCCCCACTAATTATCCACCCACTCTTCAAGAATTCATATTCATGGATCATTGGAATCACGGGAATGAATGACCTAACCCCAAATCTAGTGTAGAGAATAGGCCTTAATAGCCTCCAAAACCTATAGATTAAGGTAGAGATTACAAAATCATTGTTGCTAAGGTAGATCATGATAATTAAGTGATGTAAAATATACTTATTATCCATTATAGATATTTGAATACCTTATCAGATTATGGTTCCTATCATTCATTTATATCACACAAGTTTTCTACGAATATTGAATCATCACATTAAAGTATTGATATTGAACTACTGTGAAAACACCTTGTGGAACAATAAATTTATCTAAGATATATAAATCTTATCGGATCAAATTTTTTAAGAAGATACTAAATATATAATTCATATATATTTGGTTTAACTTTAAAAAAATATTGTGTAAGAATTGGCCATCCCAACATAGATCTTATATTATCTATCAAGAGATAGAGGTCTCTTTTCGTATCCCAGATCACCATATTCTTAGGTATAAATATAAGGATGACCCCCCTTGAATAAAATTATATAATATGGGTTCTAATACGCATTAATATGAAATTTAATGATGAAATGATAAGAGAGGAAGTAATTATTAATGATATTCCCATAGTATGGGAAGTTACTATTGTATACCCAAATGATCTTACTGGTCTTCCCCTATAGATTATGGTTGATTTCTCGATTGAAATTGTACTTGGATATATTCCCTTATCAAAGAGTTCATATAAGATATATTCTATTTAATTATAGGAATTAAATAAGAATCTAAAAGAGAATTTGGAAAGTGTTTTATCCACCACAATGGTTCACCATAAGAACCACCAGTCCTCTTTATTAAGAAGAATGAGAGATCAATGCATCTTTTCATTTAATACCTTAATCGTAAAAAGATCACAATTAAGAATTAACATCATTTAACCCATATCAATGAACTGTTCGATCAACTCATAGTAGTATAGTACTTATCAAATATTATCCTTTAATATTGATATCTTTATTTAAGGTGGAAATGGGAGGATATTTCAAAAAATGATTTCCTAATGAAATATGGACAATATGAATTTATAGTGATTCTATTTAGATTGGCTAATTCTCATGCTATATTCATGGATATAGTGAATATAATATTTATGTACTACCTTTATTATGTTTTTGTTTTATTTATAGATTATATTCTTATATACTCAAAGATCAATGTAAAGAATGAAGATAATTTGAATATTAGGTTTAATACCTTCTGAAAGGAGAAACTATATGAATAATTAAGAAAGCATGAATTCAAGATACTAAAAGTATCATTCATAGGAAATTTAATCATAACAAAGGGTATTTAAATATATCCATAAAATACATAAGATATCGAGCAATGTCATAAATCAACCACTATAACCTTGATCTATAGTTTTTTATGTTAATAATGTATTAATGATTATTTATAAGACATTTATAATGGGTATTAAATATACTAATTAAGTAAAAATTGGAGTAAATTTCCTCTATGAATACGAATGAGAAGAACATTTCATGGAACTAAAAAATTTTTTGTTCACCTCTCCTATAATTATATTACCATGTAGTGGGAAATGGTTTTTAATATACAGTCATGCTTCAAAAATGTTTTTGGGATGAATAATCATGGTGAATGGCAAGGTGATTTGTTTTGACTCATGCCAATTAATTTTTGATGAGAAAAATTACCCAAAAAATGATTTGGAGCTGTCGATAGTGATATTTTCATTAATTATTTGGTGACATTATCTACATGGAGAAATGTTTGATATATATACTGATCATAAGAGCTTGAAATATATATTTAAAAAATGGTTTAATATATGCTAAAGGATATGGTTGGAATTGATAAAATGTTATGACTTCCTAATACATTACCACCCTTGGAAGGAAAACAAGGTAGATGATGCTTTGAGCATAAAAGATCATGATACCTTATCTGTGATGAGGGTTGAAAAAAACCTAGTATTTTCGAATTTATAAATAATTAATCTTGAATTCATAAGGGATGGTAAGAAATATTATCTTTACTAAATGGATACCCAATTTTCCATTCATAGAAATATCAATGAATCCCAAAATGATAATTCAGATTTACAAAAAATGGTAGTGAATATTTCATATTTTAACATTGATAAAGTTAGAGTTACAAGGTTTGGAACCCAAATATGTGTCCCATAAAATCTATAATTAAAGAAGAATGATTTGGATGATGTGCATATCTCATAATTCTCTATTCATATATGAATTATGAATATGCGTATATATATATATAAACATCATGTGGGATAAAATGAAGAGGTAAATTACAAAAAATGTATCTCAATGCATGGTATGCCAACAAGTTAAGGATAAATGAAAAAATTATAAGAGAATGTTCTAACCATTTTCCATACTATTATAGAAATGGTAAAACATCACCATGTATTTCATCACAGGACACCCCAAAATGTATAAATTCTATAAATGTATTTTGGTTTTGGTATATTGCCTTATGAAATTAGTGTTTTTTCCAGTAAATAATATTTTTCCCTTGAAACATTCTCCACGATATAAATAAATGAAGTGATGAGGTTAGATATAGTACCACTATCCATTGTATGTGATTAGGATTCTAGGTTTACCTCAATATTCTGGAGAAGTATTCAGAAATAACTAATGATAAATAAAATTTGTTTTACTACTTATCATCTTAAAATGAATGATTATTATGACAGGTAATTTCAAACTCTATAAGATATGATGAGATATTTTTCAATGGATTTTCAAGGATGTTGGGATCAAAACCTCTCCATAGTAGAGTTCTCATATAACAAAACATTTTATTCTATAATTCACATGGAATTTTATGAGTCTCTTTATATGAAGATATATAAGACTCCACCATGCTGATATGATGCTGGAGAGTGAAAGATGATAGGTACTGATCTTTTCCAAGAAATGAATGTGAATGTTAAAAACATTTAGTGACACAAATTCAACACAAGAGTTATATAGATAATCATAAAAAAATATATAGTTTGAATTTGGTTACATGGAGTTCCATCAAATATTTTCATGGTGGTGTTTTATGAGATTTGGGAAGAAAGTGAAGCTAAGTTGTCACGAACTAGCCCGGGTCGACCCTGAACCGGTCACCCGAGTCGGTCCGCTACATGGCCCGAAGGGCATTATCGATCCCCATGGGCTAGAAATTAGTATCGGGCATCAATATAACCAGTTGGGAATGATTTGGACCATAATAAATACAGATAAAAAATCATAAACCGAACAAATAGATAAACAAAAGAAAACAAACTAAACAAACTGGCAGTAGAAAAAGGAATAAACAAAGCAACACGACATACCTCAAGTGACCTCATGGGTCACAATGGAACATAAAATATACTCACTCTTAGAGCGATCCAAAACTAGAGGAATCTGAAACTGAAAAGTAAAGTAGGCATGATCACTAAGATACTCAATAGGAAATCCAAGATAAAACAACACCCTATGCCCTTGGCTTTTATTTGAAATCCAAAATATGCTAGTTTGAAAATATGACATAATTAAATAACATTTTTCATTATTTTCAAATTCAAGTAACGAGTTTTCATTTTTATGTAAAAAATTTCTCTCCCGCTACATTTTCAAAATAGGTTCCAAGCATGCATTAACGTTTCAATATGAAAGGAAATTAATTTAGATTAAAATATGGTTTTCGCAAATAAGACATCCAGTACAAAACAACTGAAATGAAAAATTACTTCACAAACATTATTTTGAAAACGATCACCATGGATAATCCCTATAAGTAGCTTGCACAAGTGGCACCCTAGAGATCTCGTAGCTCAGTGAAATGTGGCTTAAAAACCACAACCCTTAAAGAACGTGGCATCGAAACCATGACCCTCAGAAAGCTTGGGATAGAAACTATGACCCTCAACCATTCATATGTTTAGTTAGTGTTGTTGCGTCAATCCTGATAGACGAAACCAGGTTGCACCCCTGCTGTTTCATCTAACGTACTAGTCCTGTTACACCCACCTAGATACCCAAGTTTCCCATTGTTCTCTATTTCAAGTGGTGGGGAGTTTTCTTTATCGAGAAAACATACTTGTACATAGCACTTTCTTTATATAAAACCCATTTAACCTCTCACTACAGTTTTCCCTCCTTAAGCGCATTCCCCCTCTTTCACATCACACAATGCATAAGCATCAAATTAGGAACATAATAAGATCTTCAACATAAAAATCATTTTCTAATACCAAGGGGGTGTGCCTCAAGAGAGGTTTTTCTTTTTCATAAACCATTATTATGGTGAAAAACATTCTTAATTTCATAAAGGAAACACTTTTCACAACTAATCGACCAAAAGGCCAAACACCTTTGGAAATACTCATTACCAATTCAAAACCCCTTAGGAAATCAATTTTCATGAAAAATCACTTAAGACCCATGGTGGTAGAAATAAATTTCAATTTCCAACATAAGGAATAATCATTTCAAGCAACCAAACCCGATTTCATAGCAAGTGTATATAGCATAAATGTAAAACATATTTTTAAAATAATAAATCAATTATAAAATTCAAATTAAAGGCATATGCATAAGGGACCTATATCAAACATGTCTCTACATGTTGACGACCACTTGAATCGACACTTAGCACATACTTGCACATGAATTTATAAATATATATATACACCCATATCTGCATTTCACATATTCCCCACACAATGATGGAATGTGTACAATGAGGGTACACATATATATATATATATGCATTTCCCCATGCATGTAAATGTATGATACCTCGACACCAGTGGCCCAAAACCATCGTAGCAAGGTCCAACACACTACACATATAATTTAATAAAACAATTAAACACTTAAGAAATACACAAAACGTTTCAAAATAACACATCAAGGGTTTACCCTAATAACAAACTCAACGTAATGTAGGAAAATCCGCTTTAAAACCAAAAGTACACTAAAGTGACAACAAAACATACTTTCCATCATTTGAAATAATTTAAAAAACATTTAGAAAAGTGCACAACAAGTAAAACATGATCAAAGTGGTACATTTCTCACCAAAAACCCTTTTTCCACACAAACACTCCTCATGTACCCATAAAAACACATTGCGCAGTACTTAAACAATTGATTGAACATGTCCAACAATTTTCACAACAAGACACACACACAAAAATACCCCCATTTTCATACTCAACCCACATTTGAAAATATACGCACTCCAAAAAAATATCCAAATAAACAAAATTCATCCCTTGCATCATTTAATAAACTAATTGCATATATTGTAAAATGACCTCAAATAACACAACATGAGTAACACAAAAAAGATACACACTTTCAGGTAAAAACACTAATTTAAAAATCTAATACTACATCAATCCTATCAAAAATGGCTTCCACACATTATGATAATCACTATGAACTATAAAACACATAAATACCACAATTTAGTAGGTGAAAAACCAATCAACACGAGAAAAAATTGCCTCGAAACAAAGATGGAAGACCGAAACACAAAGAATCGTGTCACCTTCGGTGGCGCGGAAGATGTACTGACAAGAATCGAGAGGACTACCAGACCAAACTAGAACACGAATAACCCCAAAAATCGGGGTTAGAACCTAACCCTCGGTTTGACCGAATTTCGTAAGCTGACAGGGGGACCAAATCACGGTCAAAAATCCAAATTGGAGGGAGCAGAGAGACTTATTGTGTCGATTTTAAGGAGAAAAGCGATGAAACATGGTGGTATTGGAAAATCAGGGTTGGATCTCAAAGGAGGGGGTGACTCGTGCGAATAAATGTATCTTCCAGGAGGGTTCGCCATGCGGGTTTGAGGGGGAGCTGGGAGGGAAGGCCTTAGTGGAGAGGGGAGCTTGGGTGGAGGGAGTTCGTGGGAGGGAGAGCGGCCAAAGGGGAGGGGAAGCGGTGCGATGCAGGTGGACAAGGTGAGGGGTGAGGCATGACACGAATACATGAGGGGAGAAAGAAGGATGAGAGAAAAAAGGAAAAAAATAAGATGAAAAAAAATGAAAAAATAAAAAATAAAACATTGAAAACCAAATAATAGTATAACTATAATAATAATAGCCCAAAAAAATAATTT
The DNA here is from genome assembly GCA_963277665.1 of Viscum album. NCBI lineage: Eukaryota > Viridiplantae > Streptophyta > Magnoliopsida > Santalales > Viscaceae > Viscum > Viscum album. The sequence goes on from OY728151.1 coordinate 1,283,657,966, forward strand.
CATAAAAGAGAATTAAAATACAATGCACAATGTCGGGGCAAGAAAATTCTCTCCACCATGAAACTTTATTCCCCCAGAAAGTCCCAAAAGACTCGATTTTTCAATTCTTTAAACAAAGACACACAAATTCTAAAAAAGAAACCCCTACCAATTAAAGATCGAACACTCACATCCCACCCAAGACCTGAATCCTCAAGACCCAAACTACCAAGAAAAATAACCAATGACATGAGACACACATTTTCAAACACAACCACAACCTAGAACACCCCGAACCCAAACATATAAATCACTACTGTCAACATGAGATATCAAATGAACATTTGCTATATAACCCATCATCTACATTGATCAGGGTCGGGCGGAGAAGAGGAAAAGAGTTTCCCCTACAAGAACACATTGAAGATTAAATTCCCCATTAATTTTTCCTATGTTGGTCTCCCCTCCATATTAGGACTCTAGTTGTAAACTGACATTCCCAAATCGAAACAAATTAGAAAACCAAACAAGAACCATGATGCTGGTGTGCCCCCTTAACTTCCCGAGCTGCACCAGACTAGATTTGGGGAAGACATTTGTGAGACCCATAGTGGGTCTCCCCAACATATGAGAAACTGAGTAGTACAATGGAACCCATATAGGAACTCTCAATTTAGTTTCAACAATGCAGAATGAATTTTCTATCATGAACCCACAAACACGGGGTGATGCAAAACATAGGGGGAAACATCAAGACAGACCATGCTAAAACCCTCAGTTTAAGGGAAAATCCAAACAAGAGACACAAGGAAAACTTCATGCTAATCCATGATTCATAAGATCCATAAACTGCATTCATCTCTAAATGAGAATCACCGAGAAGCTGGAATAGGTCCAAATAAAGACCAATTATTTAAAGTTTACACTAACAAGGCGTAACCATTGAAATATTATAGAAGTGGCCACCAAGACATAGAAAACAAGGCCCTATCCCAATCATACAACCACATGAAGAAAAAACATAATGAGTCTCTTCCCAGAAAATAAACGGCTGGTTGGACGCGCATCCCATGAACTCAGAAACTGCCTGAATGCGTGAAAAGCTTTGCTCGAAGACCTATGGATGGATCTCTGATGTATTGAATCATCTGATGCACCAAATTTAGGAACTAACAACCTCTAACTGAGGATTCATATTCTGGAAAGATCGCTTACAGACTTCCCCATGTGACCCAAAAAGAAACACCATTGACGATCCTTCAGAAGATTACGACAAACGGATTTGAGAGCCCAAACAAACCACATTGGAAACAAACAAATATGTGGTCTTAGGAATGTGAAATAAAAATTGATGAAAGACTCATGCTAAGAACATATGCCCCACCATTTCACTATTTTCACTGGATGGGGAGTCCTTCACGAGCAACTTGAAAAACAAGATTGTTATTTGTCCCAGTCTGTGACCCCAAATTTAGAGGAGAAGGTAGAAATCACCCATCTCTAGCCCAAACATAACCCTTCAAAAAAAACAAGGACAAATTTCCATTCAAAACATCTGGAGTTCCAAAATACTAGAAGAAAAACTTGACTTCCTCAGGTTACACCACAATCTCCATCAATACTCAGCCACCACAGAGAAATCAAGCAATGAGGAAATGAAAATAACCCCACAACTCCACTAGGGGTCCGGGTAAAACTAACAACTAAAAATGATCCCTCGGGGACCTTTGGACATTTCTGGATGACATACATTAAATGAGAAAACAAAACCAACCTGAATCACATCACAAAACAAGCCTCCACATTTAACCCCAAATCAATTACTCATACTCAAAACATCATTTTAGTCTTAAAACAGTTCAAAAACAATCATGGAGCCCATAGACTAATACATTACAAAACCAAACCATAACCAAATCAAATACCAGCCAAAATAATACCATGAAACATCACCAACCAAGCCAAAACCCCACTTTCACACATTAACATTTTCAAAACCATCCCATTTCAAACCATCTTAGTGTTAAACCCACCCCTCCTTTTTAAAACCCACTCTCTATTTCAAGATTTCATAATAAAAATTCAACCCATCAGATCACTAATAAAAACATACCTTTTGAAAACAAAACAGGCATTGAAAACTAAGCACCTACCATTGGTATTCCATGAAACCCCACATGTGTACATTCCTGTGCCAACTCAGGCACCAATCCATGCATACCAAAAACTATCGACATCTGATTACATTTATCCATATATATGGGCAACTATAGGAATACTAAATCAAAACGAAACCTTAAATTTTCTATAACAAAACATCGAACCAGATTTTAAACTCCAAACCAATTTTGAAGACATCCCTTACAATTCTAAAATGAAGCATCTACCAATTTCGATTTCCAAGAAACTCTCATTCTATATTCCACAATAACTTCCACAAACCCCCCAAAAACTTTCCAAAACATTTTCAATTTCGCTTTTCAAAAAACATTTCAAGATATCAAATAATTTTCAAAAATCATTTCCATACCCAGAACAACACATTACATTTTTAAACAAACAAAGATTTTCATTTTGAAAAACCCAATTTCAAAAGACCAATCATCAATTTTGCAACCTGAAAAAAACACCACAAAACCAACAAAAACTAACACCAATAACATCCTAAAGAAACCAATTCACTCCATAAATCAAGATTCCATATTCTCAAATAAACAACTGCTACACATAGTTTGGTCACACTTTTTGGATGACCGTGCACCAATTGGGTGAGCACATATGAAGTCACTAGAGGTGATTGCATGGTCTGCACTTGGCTTTCCAAGCCTTGCACAACATCCATGAACACCTCCAAAATGACCACTAAATCTCCAAACTAACTAGAAACACCCAAACAGGACTAAGGTCCCTAAAAACATTCGGGATCCAGATAGATAATTTGAGGCAAGAACTTCCCGAACCACCCTGGCAATTCAAGTGTCATTCCGAATAGGTGGTGATCAGGCACCTACTCGTAATTAACCACTTGGATTTTGAAAATCCTAACTCTAAACTATCATACATCCGCAAAGGACATGGTATAAACCTTCTATGTTACCATTTTGTCACGAACTAGCTCAGGTAGACCCTAAACAGATCAACCGAGTCAGTCTACCACATGGCCTGAAGGGCGTCCCTGATCCCCACAGGCTGGCAACTAGTTCCAGGGATCGAGATAACTAGTTGGGAACGATTTGGACCATAAAAAAAACAAATAAATAATCATAAACTGAACAAATAGATAAATAAAAGAAAAAAATATAAACAAACTGGCAGTAGAAAAAGGAATAAACGAAGTAACGCAACATACCTCAAGTGACCTCATGGGTCACCATGGAACATAAAAAATACTCTCTCTAGGAACGATCCAAAAATAGAGAAACCTGAAACTAAAAAATAATGTATGCATGAGCACTGATATTCTTAGTAGGAAATCCAAGATACAACAACGCCCTATTCCCTTACCTTTTATATGAAATCCAAAATTTTCTAGTTTGAAAATATGACATAATAAAATAACATTTTTCAATCTTTTCGAATTCAAATAACGAGATTTCATTTTCCAGAAAAGAATTTCATTCCCACTAAATTTTCAAAATATGTTCCAGGCATGCATTGACGTTTCAAAATGAAAGGTAACCAATTTAGATTAAAATATGGTTATCAAAAATAAGACATTGAGTATGAAACAACTGAAATGAAAAATTACATCACAAGAATTATGTCGCAAACGAGAATCATGGGAAATCTCTATATGTAGCTAGCACAAGTGGGACCCTAGAGACCTCATGCCTCATTGAAACCTAGCTTAGAAACCACGACCCTAAAAAAACGTGGCTTAGAAACCACGACCATCAGAAAATGTGGCTTTGAAACCAAGACCCACAGTCATTCATATGTTTATTTAGTGTTGTTGCATCAATCTTGCTAGATGAAACCAGGATGAAACCCTATCATTTCATCTAGTGTATTAGTTCTAGTTTACCCACCAAGATACCCAGGTTTCCCATTGTGCTCTATTTCATGTGGTGGTGAGTTTTCTTTATCGATAAATCATACATGTACATAACGCTTTCTTTATCTAAAACCCATTCAACCTCTCACCAATATTTTCCCTCTATAGGAGCATTCCCCCTCATTCACATCACACCACGCATAAACATCAAATTAGGCACACAATAACACTTTCAACATAAAAATCATTTTCTAAAACCAAGGGGGAATGCGTCAAGAGAGGTTTTTCTTTTTCATAAAACATTCTTAAGGTGAACAAGGAGATTAATTACCTAAAGGGAACACATTTTGAAACTTACCAGCCAAAAGGCCGAGCACCTTTGGAAATACTCATTAGCCATTCAAAACCACTTAGGAAATCAATTTTCAAGAAAAATCACTTAAGATGAATAGCGGTAGAAGTACATTTCAATTTCCAACATAAGGCATTATCATTTCAAGTAACCACAACCTGATTTCATATTTTGTGTATATAGCGTAAATGTAAAACATATTTTTAAAACAAGAAAGAAATTATGAAAATCCAATTAAAGGAATAGGCATAAGGGACTGACCTCAAACTTGTCACTACTTGTCGAAAACCACTCGAAGTGACACTCAGCTCATACACGCACATGAATTTATACATATACATATTTATATACACACCCCTAGCTGCATTGCACATATTCCCTGTGCCATGAGGGAATATGTACAAATAGGGCAGATATATATATATATATATATGCGTTGCCCCATGCATGTACATGTAGGATACCTCGACACTCACATCCCAAAACCATCAAAGCGAGGTCCAACAAACTACACATAGAATTTACTAAAACAATAAAACACTTAAACAATCCAGAAAACATTTCCAAATAACACATCAAGGGTTTTCCCTAATAACACAGTCAACTTAAAGTAGGAAAATCCACATTAAAACCAAACGTACACCAAAGTGACATTAAAACATACTTTTCATCTTTTGAAATAATTTTAAAAACATATAGAAAAAGTCACAATAATTAAAACATGATCAAAGTTGTACATTTCTCATCAAAGATCCTTCTTCCACTCATATGCACCTCATGTACCCCTAAAAACACACGGAGCACTAATTAAACAATTGATTGAACACATCCAAATATTTTCACAACAAGGAACACACACAAAAATACCCTTTTTTGCATACTCAACCCACTTTTGAAAATATACGCACACCCAAATAATATCCAAACTAAAAAACACAGCCCTTTCATCATTTAATAAACCAATTGAAGGTACTATAAAATGACCTCAAATAACACAACAAGAGTTACAAAAGAAATACACTCAATTTATGGTAAAACACTACTTTAAAAATCAAATTCTATATCAATCCTATCAAAAATGGCTTTCAAACTTCAAGATAATCACTACTAAATTTAAAACACATAAATACCCCAATTAAGTAGGTGAAAAACCAATCAAAACTAGAAAAAATTACCTTGAAAAAAAGCTGGTGGACCGAAACACAACGAACCACCTCGCCTTCGACAGTGGTTGCCGAAACGCGTACCGAAAAGACCTGAGAGGCCTTCCGCACCAACCTAGACATAAAAAACAACAAAAATCCGGGTTAGAATGTAACCCTAGGTTCATACGAATTTAGTAAGCCGACGAGGGGACAAAATCACAATCAGAAATCAAAGGTGGATAGAGCGGAGAGACTTACCATGTCAATTTGAAAGAGAAAAGCGATGAAACCTGATGGGATTGGAAAATAGGGGTTGGATCTCAGAGGAGGGGGCTGGATCGTGCAAATCATGGTCTCAGCTGGGGGAGTTCTCCATGCGGGTTTGATGGGCATCTAGGAGGGAAGGATGATGTGGAGAGGGGTGCTCGGCTAGAGGGAGGTCGTGGGAGGGAGAGCAGCTAAAGGGGAGGTGCGGCGACGTAATGCAGGTGGACAGGGGGAGGGGTGAGGTGTGACGCGAGGAGAGGTGGGGAGAAAGAAGTAGGAGATAAAAAAAGAGAGGAATAACTAGAACATGACCTGGATACACCGGTCCCTTTGTGATCCTTAATCATGTAGGGGTTATAGTCTATCACTTAAAACTACCTACACACCAATATCAGGTTCACAATTTGTTCCATGTATCACTTTTGAGATAGTACATTCCAGATCCATCCCATGTATTGGGATTAGAAGATATATAACTAGAACACGACCTTTCATATGATTAACAACCTATATAAATTCAAGATCAAGAGATAAGGTTCTAATAAATAAGATCAACCATCTAGTCAATGTTATATGGTGAAATCATAAGTTTAAGGATTATACAAGGGAACATGAAGAAGTGATGATAGAAAATTACCCTCACTTGTTTTCATTAATTTAATAAAATTTCAAGGATGTAATTCTTTTTAAGGGGGTATAATGTACCAATAAGAGTTTTAGTAAACTATTTTTACTTAAATAAATACTATGTTCAATAGATCCATTCATGAAACACTAAAACCAATAAAATATATTCCATTGTAAGCTATCTATTTAGTTGATAGGTATACAATATAATAATATAACTGTGAAATATATATACATATAGTAAAAAATAGCATATTGTTCACTTTAAATATTGACCTAACAAGTGCATCTAAGTAACTTAAAAATTATTTTTTATAATTTTTTTTCAAGTATAATATTTTACTATTAATAAAGGATTATCTCTAACTTAATTAGTAATTAAAATTAAATCGGAAGAAGAATATATAATATACCAAAAGTCATTTTCTTATTAATCTTTTTCTCTATATATTTTTTAGTTACAAATGATATTTATAAATTTTCGGATGTAACTTTGAAAAAATTAATTTTTTTATTTATTAAATAAATATTATTTTATTATGATATTGTGAGATATTTCTAAAAAATAGATATTTAGGTGATTAGTGCAATATACAGTTTACATAAATACTATGCCTTTTATGGAATTATTAGTTTATAACACTTATTTAGAAATTTAAAAACCCTTTTCAAGAAAAATATTCATTTTATAATTTATATTATATATCTAAAAATATAAATTATAGTTTAGAAACATCTATTTAATGTTTTATAACTTAAGCTATATTGTTCTTAATAAATTGTTTTTAATAAATTGTATATTTATTATTTTAAAATTAATTTTTATCAGTTTTAGAATATGTAAAAAAATGGGTTAAAAATTTGTAATCATTAGGTATGAATTATATAATAATTGAAATTTTATTTTTAAATGTAAAGGACAATTTACTTGGGAAAAAACTAGTTATCGCTGAAAAATAAAAAATGGTAAAATTAAAAAATATAAGAGTAAATAACCAAAAACATGTTTAAAAAATCTATGGAAATTTTGGTTTAATAAATATATTGATCTTATCAGTTATATTGTTCATTATTTATAAATTTTTTATCCACTTTCTTTGATAGTGACTTCCAATTATTAAAAAGTTATTGGTATTTACAAAAAATTCCATCCTTATTCACTTTTAAAGGGGGCTCTCTTCCAATAACTTCACCTCATAAAAAAACACCCTAATTTAATCCTAAATTATACATAAAACTATCATAAAAACTCTAATACACCTTAAATAGGTTCTGGTTCTCTCAAAAGACCAACACTCAAAGGTTTAACCCCTTTCACAGAGAAGATAATCCATGTTGGGAGGTATAAATTTCTGGGAGATCCTTTCTCTTTTATATTTTTCTATGTTTACTTATTCTTCTTAAAATTACATTAAAACATTATAAAATTACATCATCAATATCACTATTATATTTATATGTTATTATAATGATGGTATAATCTTTAACCATCCTCCCCTTTTCCATTAATTAAAATGAAAACGTGAATCATGTGTGTGTGCGAACTACAAATTCTAAGAATAAATGTGTCTTGATTCCCTTAAAATTGTAGACTGGATGGTATAAAAGGGAAAATTAATAAATAATTATGATATATATGACATGTTTATGAGCCTTCAAAAATAACAATATTTCTCTATTCTTTTGTTACTTGAAGAAATGAAATCATCATCCATGCATATGTGCAATGTACCACCTCAATGGAACGATGTATTCGGGTTTTCAATACTAGATTCATGGATAGTTCTAGTTTATAAATAATGAATATATATGATATATATCAGTATTATATATCATTAATATGAATATTTTTGGGGAAAAATTAATTAATTATTACAATAAATTAATCCATTGATGCTGATAAATAACCTGAAGCTAGTACGTCACCGAATTTTCATTCATGAAACATAAGAAAACTATCATGTAAGGGAATTATAAAATTATAATACATTATGAAACATTAATTATAGTAAATTTAATTTTTTTTAATGTATAACATTATAAAAAAAGAAATTTTGACACCGTAAATTAAAATCAGAAAAAATAATTCACACCCACTCATAAAAATCTAATACATAGAGATATTTATTATGAATTAAGGTTAAAAATTGAAATATATATGGATAAGTATATTAAAAAAGTTATTAATATGTATATATTTATGATACATGAATTTTAATCACTTCCTTGTGCATCAAGATTAAATCTAAGGGACATTGGTAACTTAAAAATCTTTCATTGAGTTCTATAGTTTCTTTTTAAATTTAAAATTCAATATTCCCTATATTTGATAATCACCATTTTAAATATGATTTCCCATTTTATCTCTCAAGGTAAAATGATTTATTAATTCAAATTTCATTCCTCCCTTGATTTTATTTTCCATAAATTATAAATGTTTTTTAATATTTTCCATCCTCTTATGTTTTGATTTATCTTAAATAGATATTTCTTTAATGATAACATTTTAACTTACTAAAGTTTTCCATTATTATTTTTAAACCTAGTTTTTTATCTATTCATGTGATCTTTAAAACATTATTTCAAATTTAATATTTTTTACACTCTTTTTTATGATTTTAATTCTATTTTACTCTTCCTCAGAATGGATCCATTTTCAATGATGATATATTTTATCAATCATCCTCTAAATGATTTTATGAAGTTACTATTTTGGGTGATTGAATTTTATGTAAGTAGATCTAGATTATGTGGTTTTCTCTGTGATACCACTTGAAATGAAATATGTTACCCATTCTTACTCTGATATCTTAATGGTGTGATGATATGGTACTTTATTATAGCACACTTGTGCATGGTTAACCTTTAAGTGATGGGTGGGCCCCATAAATTCCACCAATTGAACAAGTAAATCATTACATATCATGTGATAATGTTGAAATGAGTAGTGAATCTTGATCCAAAATGGGAAATACTTTATGATGACTGATCCACTATGGGAGACAGTTTTTGATGCCTGATCCTATATGGGAATCAAGTTGTGATTCTCGTTCCATTATGGGAAATATATGGCGATGTATGATCCACAATACTATGTTTCTATGCATATTTTTATTCCGCACTAATTTTATATGCGAATATTCCATACTTTATGAATCATGACATATGTGTCATGGTTTAAAAATATTTACACCATGTTATATGTTTGATCATATGGGATTACCTGTTCTTCTAACATAAAATATAAAATTAGTTATGGTTCTATATTATTTTAATTAATGATTTATCTCATAATTATTTTTTCATATTTTATTGATATCACCTAGGTAAATATGTTTATATGTTTATTTATCCCTTTATTGGTGTTTGACTTCACCTCTTTGTTATGTTACCATTTCCCAAGGCTTGAGTATGAGTTTGAAACAAGAGATGTTTAGAAGAAGACGTTGTGTGATGAAATTATTGGGAAATATTCTAAACATTGTAAAATAATGTTATTAGGTTTCTAGACTTAAAAGTTTCCAAAACTCTCAATTCTCGTGATATTGAGTTTATTAATCAATATAATTTTTTTAGTAATGGAAAATATGTTGAATAATTGGACATTTATATTTGGTCAACTCAAAGACCACTAAATTGATTAATGTTTTCTGGAGGAATCATAAGTTATAGGAAGTAATGTGGGAACATGACGATGTAATGAGGTATAATTTCCCTTATTTATTTAATTAGAGTGAAAAAACATCAATGGAACAACTCTTGTAAGGGTTAATAATGAAACATCACATGATTTTAGTATGTATTTATCTTTAAATAAAACTGTTGTGTTTGGTAGCCCATAATATATGAATCAAAAAACTAAAAAACCATGATTTATTTTGATATGAAATATTATAAAGGAAGATAAATAATAATAAATTATGATAATACAATGTAAATAATCAATAAGGAAACTACAAGATGAATAAACCCAAAAGTAAATAAGATGACCGAAAACATGAAATATTTATTTTCATGGTGTATGTTAAAGATTATACCTCAAATTAAAATTATGGAAAAGAAAAAACATTAAAAATATAATATAAATTTTGATAAAGATGTAAATAAATAGGATGAATGAATTTTAGAGAATTTTCTACGAATATATAAAGGAATGTACTATAACTGTTGTATATATAGTGTTTATATATGTGGTTATTATATATAAATAAATTAAATTCATGATCATTGTAAATAAATTTATCCAATAGTTACATTGAATTTTTGTAATATTTTTTATCAAATTTAAAAAATAATTCACATATAATAAAAAATTCTAAAAATAAATAAAAATATAAAAATATTTTATTATAAAAATAAGTTTTTTTATTAATTATATATTATTTTTAAATAATTATTTTGTGTTTTTAAATAAGGATTCTAATATCTATGGATTGATGAAATTTATTAGTTAGAAGAAAATTTTGGGATGGGTTTAAATTCATTTAATGCTAAAAGCTCCAGTTTTTAAAGAATGATTTTAATTTTATGGGTATTATTATGTTAATAATTAAATTATTCAATATCAAATAATTATTTAAATTAAATTTTTTATTTAATTATATAATTATGCAAATTAATATTTATTTAAATGATTAATACTTTGTAATGAACAAGAATAAACCTATTTTTGGGCTTAAATATATGTTTTTTCTAAAAAAATGTTTTTATTCATTATACATTTATTAATTTAAATTAATTTATATCACCTTTAAAAATTAAATAAAATGAAATGGATTTAATTTTTGGAACTATTATGTCTAAATTAGGTATAAAAGTCGATTTTATTTTTAGGCAAAAAAATATGTTACTAAGTTAAATGTTAGTCGCCACGGTAAAGTAAAAGATGAGGTAAACATGTTTAGTTAAGGGAAAAAGACATAAAATACTAGAAATAAATATATTGAAATAGATTCATGAGGGAATTATTTACCTACCAATACCCCATACCTATTATTCTTTCACTTGTTCCCACATTCCTTTTTTTAAAATGATATCCTTATACATTAAGTTATTCGTATTTACAAAATTTCTAATCAATATCATATATAAAAGGTCCCCCACTCTAGCCACCTTAACCTAAAAATTACAATATATTTTTTGTGAATAACTTGATAAATTATCTAATAAACCTCTAATTTCAATGAGTCTATGTTAGAGGAGATTCAAGTCTTCAATGTAAGTGTTTTTTTATTTTTAATATTTATTCTTTATATTTTCTCTAAAAATATTCCTAAATATGATTTATAAATTTAATGACATGTTTTTTGAATAATAAAAATTCTATGAATGAGATATTATTACTATAAAATAAAATTTTTTACTCATTCAATCAATTTAGAGTGTTTTTGTTTTTGTTAGTTTTACAACCAATACGAATGATGTTACAACATTTACATCATGAATGAATCAATAAACATAAATATTTGTAATAAAATTCATAATTATTAACTTAATATCGTTTCATAATTCTATAATGGTAACATATATAGAAAAATCACTAATAAAATTAATTTTTTATTGAATCCAAATTAAAAAAGGGATATTTTTAAGTCTTCATGGAAATCATCACCATAAGTTCCATTAAATGACCATAATACTCTATAAATATAACAAAAAGATATATTATTTATTCATGAACATAATGGAGGTGGTGAACCAAATATCAAGGAGAAAGGAAGAGAATATCCATACTAAAAGAGATGTGAGAAAAAATAACAACAAAATGTGATTGTTAATTTTGAAAACAAGTAATTCATATAAGGTAACAAGAATTTATAAATAAATTATATTAACTAAAATAACTATGAATAAGGTTCTTATTTATATTAATAATGATCCCAAATTTATTATACATGATGTTAGAATGCATCTAAGAAAGAGGAAGTCCATGGATTGGGTTTATTTTCCAATATAACTTTGAAATAAATATTGTTTGTTTTTACATTTCTATTTGGGAAAATTATATACTGTTTTATATAAAAACCTATTTATTTTATTATTATACAATTATTTTAGGTTTTACATGTCATCCATCGATTTCACTTCTCGTTGGTTCATAAGTCATCATAAAGGATGTTTGTAAGTAGAGCTGAACTTATCTATTGTTGGGAAAAAATCCCTCAAGGAATCATTGATGCAATTTTGGGTTGATTGTGTTTGTTGAAAAAAAGGTTTTTTGTTGAAAAAGAGTTTTTCAATGGTGATATTTCAAGTTCCAGAGATATTTTTGACAACCTATATTAACAAATAACCATGACAATGAAATGGTCTATCTGAAGGTGGTACAAAAAGAATAGATATAAGGTGGCGCTATTCTCAAGTGTTCGTCAAATTTTTTGGCCTCAAAATCAATAAATTGACAAACATGTTTTTGGAAATGTAAGTTGCATGCACGATATATGTTGATTAGGATACTAGCACTCAAGGCGTGATTCAGGACTAGTGTATTAAAAATGTAAACGGCTTGAATTGCACAAAATAATTGGAAATGTGCGTGAAAGATAAGGTTGTGAAAAAGAAACTTGCCTTCCCAATGAAATGTCTAATGGGGTTTTACGTGCTCGAAGAGGATGTTGTGTGACATTCTGAATCTTCCGTGTAGGGGTCGGTGATTCCTATTAATAATAGCTGACCCGAATTAGAAGTAGCTCAACACTTAGAGGGAATTCAAGCTCCGATTGCATATTATTTTAATGCAAAGGGAGTTGCGCAAAAGATTAAGAGTGTTTTAAAAAAAAGTGGAATCTTTCATGCAAGGTATTGAAGTTGTGTACAAGATACATTAGTTTTTGAGTGAAATATTTGAGGTTTCCCAGTAATACTGTGGTAAAGATGTATTCATCATTGGAAAAAAGTGGGACATAAATAGAGAATCTGCATAAAGTGGAGGATACATTCATTAGAGATAATAAAGGGACCTACAAATCTATAAACTGTGACTTGATCTTCTGAAAAAGCAACGATCACACTTCAGTTGAGAGAGAAATGAGCTTTCAAATCATGATTGGTTATTAAGCAAGTGGGATAGTGAGTCCAATCCAAACATTGTAAACAACAACATGCATTTAGTGGATTTCGTAGATTGGCACATCTCTATTGTATTCTCCTTGGACATAGCCCAATAAGGGTGAACCAAGTAAATTTTTTGTGTCATGTTCATTCTTTAGTTTATGTTCATACCTTTCTATGGGAGGAAAAGAGAGGAGAGTTTCATTTAAAAATAAAAATAGATCAGTAGGGGTAGTTTTTTTAATCTTTCATACCCTGATTCACCCCCCTCTCAATGTATTTGACATAGTGGAACTAATAATTGGTATCGTAGGAAAAGGTTAATATCAGTCTCTATCTCTCAATGGATGTCATCAATCATAATGGGATTCCGATATTCGATGGGAATAATTTTCAATTATGGAATAATCGGATGCAACACTACTTTAGATCTTTGGGAATGGATGTGTTTACAGTAGTGATGCATGGTATTTTAGCTGATATCAATAGCGAGGCTTTATCAGAAGTTGAAAGAAGAGAATTGGATGCTGAAACCAAGGGAATCAATGCTTTAGGGGGATCCATATCCAATTATATCTATACAAATGTGATTTCATGCAAAACATAATATGCTATGTTGTAAAATATTTTGAATATATATGAAGGTCATTCAAAGTTCAGAGAGGCATAGATGTAGGTTCTATGGAACAAGTATGAAGATCTATAAATGAACCCAAATGAGTTCGTTGATGCATTCTTTAACAAGGTGAATGTTGTAGTGGAAGACATGCATAATCATGGGGAATTAATTAAATACATAATGATTTTGAAGCATATCTTGAGGAAACATTCACCATTGTTTAATTTGAGAGTTCCAGTATTGGAAGCTAAGGATATGAAAGAGCTCACACTGGATAACCTAAATAATACCCTTATATCATATGAAATTAGGAATGATGATAATGATGTTGTGGAAAAGGTTGAAATATAAGGAGGTATCATTCAAGGCCATGAATAATCTCACCATAGAAGATTCTCTATAAGAATTAGAGAAAAATTAGGGGATGTCATTCCTTTACTCAAATCATCAAAGAGGAAAAGGAAATTTAAAAGGGAAACATCCACTTTATTTCTTTAGGTGTGGAATGTTTCGTCATCTTGTAGCTAGTTATCCCAAGAAGTTACAAGAATATGGTGAGGATGAAGTTGAAATTCCCATGAATAAGTCTTCAGAACATTTGTAGAGAATGAAATAGTTCAAGAGAAATTTCATTAAGAGAAAGAATCTTATTTCCTAAAAATGTGATAGTTAAAATTAATCTGAGTCTGAAGAGGTTGAATAGATAGATAAATGAAAATATATTACAGAAAATTCTATGGTGGTAGTCATAAGAAGCACTTAGAAAAGGGAAGAGAGTGAAAATTATAAAGAATAAGTTGAAGGAAAAATTGTTTTGGAAGCTTAATTAGAAGTTTCTCTTGAAGAGATAGATGATTGGAGATCCAAGATGAAGAAATCCAACATAGTGGTTCATGACACCAAACACTAAATATATCAGCTTGATGAAGAGATGTTTGAGTTAATGTATGAAATTAAAAATCTAAAATCTTCATTGCCAGCGAACTAAAAAACTGTTAGTGAGTAGAAACTCAATGATGAAGAATATAAAAGGGAGATTGATGGTTTGATTAACACATTGAACGATAAAATCAAATGAATTAAAAAACTTTAGGAATAATTCATTGATCTACAATGAAAATTTAAGGACCAATAAAAAATCTTAACCCCAAATATGACATCAAGAAAGAATATCACTCAGAAGATATAAAAGTTTAATGTGGAGCATAGAGTTCTTTAAAAATAGAAGCAACAAACAAATCAAAATGATAAGGCTGGTATTGGGCTTGATCAAAAACATAATGTTGTCATGGTTGAAGTCATACCACAAGATCCCACTCCAAGATTGAATGATGATTTTGGGTATTAAGAAGAATTTGAAGATTTAGAGAAGCCAAAGGATACCCAAGGGTGCAGAAGTGACATACAAAAATGCACCCTATATCAGGTGATATTGTGGTGGAAATATGGGACACTCACAAAATGTGTGTTCCATTACCAATAGATACAAAATGGATTAAGAACAATAGTGGAATCCAAATAGAGATTGATACACTAGAATATATTTTGAGCTAAATTGTTTTAGGTTTCGATGATTTGGGCACATGGCTTGATATTATACATCAAACATTCAGAGGAGTGTTCCAAAGGATAATCAAAGTAGTCGCAAGCATAAAATCAAAGAATCAACAGGTAATCTGAAAATTTGTAATTGATGTGCATCATTATAGGATAATGCTGGTATGTCATACTCTGAGGGAGATCAAGACCATCAATATATAATGATTATAAAGTTAAAAACATAGATAAAGAATATGTGAGATGAGAAGGCAGTGGTTTCTGAAATTTTCACTTAAAGCATCAGATCATTCTAGTATATGGGTCCTTGACAGTTGTGGCACATCCAATATGAAAGGGAATAAGAATATTGTAACAGGAATAAAGTATGAAAAAGAAGAAGTTATCAAATTTGGAAATGATGAAGGTGTGAAGATAATTGGTATGTGGAAGGCCAGGTTTGAGGGCAAAGAAATGAGACGTGCTGATGTCGTAGTAGTATAAGTCTCATTCATAACTTACTTAGCATCAGTCAAATATGTGACTTAACGAATTCTATAAGATTTACTAAGAATATTTTTATTTTCAAAGGAATAGATGGTATAATTGTTCTACAGGGAAAAATGACAAGGGAAATATATACCTTATAAGTGGGGAAGAGGATATGTACTTTTTTGTATAGAGATGAAGAAAACAAGTTGTGGCCTAAATGACTTGGTCATATATTCCAACCATACCTAGAATATCTGGTAAAGTGTAATACAGCTAGAAACATCCCTAATCTATCATGCAATCGTATTCATACATGATATTCATGTCAACAAGAGAGAATCATCAGAAATATGTACAATGCCAAGGAACAGATGTCAATTAGAGTTATCGAATTAGTGCATGATCATGTGTGTGGAAATATCTACCTAAGAGCCATTGACATAAAGATATATTACATTATATTCATTGATGATTATTGCAGAATATAATGGGTATTTTTTATTTCCCACAAGTCTAATGTCTTCAATTGCATGAAGCAGTACCATAGGGAATCATAAAGGATGGTTGGGTAAAAAATATTGTGGTTTCATACTGCTAATGGTATGTAATTCACAAACAGTTGTGTGGAAAAAAAATCTTGAGAAACAAGGGATAAGGCTTCCAGTTTTTTCGGTGAGAAATCCCCAATATAATGGAGTGGTTGAAAGGAGAAATCAGATCATCAACAACATGGCCAGAACTATATTTATTGAGAAATACCTACCAGATAAATTTTTAAAGGAAACATTTTTTACATTGGTCTACATTTATAACAAGGCTATGTTGTGTCTGAAATAAGGAAATACTCCATATGAAATGTGGAATGGAAATAGGACAATGTTAAAATATATTAGAATATTTATAACTAAGTTATTTATTACCAATAAAGAAAAATACAAGAAATTTTAGTCACATAGAGATGAGGGGATATTCCTTGGCTACTCAGGAAAAAGAAAAGTATATAAATTCTTTAATAAGAGGATGGAAAAAGTAGTTGAGAGTAATGATATCATTGTAGTGGAAAAGGAATAGAAAATTAAACAACACATTGAATAGTTTCCTGATAAAATTAATGAGGAGGAAAGCAACACAGGTGGAACAGAAGTGGACAATGCTGATTCAGAAAAAAGATACTGATGATGAGAAAGAGTAATTCAAGTATATATATGTGAAGAAGCCAAATATTAGAGCTAAAATTAAAAGGAAAAATATCATTGGTGATTAGATAGCACCTATTCGAAGAAGAATATTGAATTCATTTCAACATGAATCTTTCTTATCTCATGTAGAGCCAAAAAATTTGATGATGTAGCTGGAGATGAAAACTGGGTGCAGGCAACAAATGATGAACAAGACCAAATTGAGAAGAATAAAATGTGAGATATTTTTTTGAGTCCAATCGATAATAATGTCATTGGAAATAAATGGATCTTTCGCAATGATATGAATGAATATAGATTAGTGGTGCGGAAAAAGCTTGATTAGTGTAGTAAGGTTACTCCCAAATAGAGTGTATCGATGTCGATGAAACATTATCACCTGTTGCAAGGCTGGAGGCAATCATATTATTCATTCCCATTTTAGTGAAATGGAAGTTCAAAGTGTTCCATATGGACATCAAATATACATTCTTGAATAGGGTTATAGAAGAATAAGGGTATATTGAGCAGCCATATGGTTTTCTCATTCATAAAGACGATAAAAAAGTTTTTCGGTTGAAGAAAGCACTATATGGGATGAAACAAGAACTAATATAATGGTATTCAAGGCTTGATCAGTATTTGAAGAATCTTGGCTCTCAGAGTGGTGGATTTGATTTCAATATCTATTTCAAAAACAATAGTTTTAAAAGGAAGATGGTTTTGGTTTCTGTCTATGGAATAATACTTGGTGGATCATATGAATCATAGTGTAGACAGTTTTCCAAATTCATGAAAAATGAGTTTGAAATGTAAATGATTGGTGAGATGATGTCTTTACTTGGTTTATAGGTGACATATAGAAAAAATAAAAGTTTAATTTCTCAATCCCAAAATTCAAACTAGGTTTTGAGAAGATTTTGAATGGAAAATTCCAAGGAGATGAAAACTCTAGTGGCTACCCAGATGAAAAATTCTAAAGATATTGATGGGAAGGTAGTTAATATCACAGAATATAGAAAAATAATTGGAATCTTACTACACTTGACAGCGATAAGACATGATATTGTATTTTCCAAATGTTAAGAAGACATGTATCAAAGCAATCCCATGGAAATCCATATGATTTTAGTGAAAATAATAATTTAGTATATCAAGGGAATTGTGGATTTTAGTTTTATATATAATGACAGATATCATCCAATAATATTGGGATATACAGATGTAGATTTGGCTAGATCAGTAGATAATAGAAACTCAACATCATGTGGTGAATTATATCTCGTTGGATTGTGTATTTTTCAGTTAGTAGAGAAACAGAATTTCATTTCATTGAACACCATAGAAGTTGATTACATAGTGGCCACTCAAGCATTCACACAGTTATTGTGGATGAAGCGGTATCTTGATGATATGGGAGTTAAAGTGAAGTCTCTGATCGGAATCTAGTGCGTAAATTTGAGTGTTATCAATCTTATCAAAGATCCATTCCATCACCCAAGGAAAAAGCACATTTAGATCAAATATCATTTCATCCAGAAGAAGGTGGAGAAAGGGCTTGTGAAGTTGGAGTATGCACTGACAGAGCTACAAGTTGTAGATATTTTGACAAAGGCCTTACCCAATGAATCTTTTTAGAGTCATTGACTAGCTCTAGGAGTCTATTCGACTCCCCGCGCTCGAAAAAGTATGTTTTTGGAACCCACCCCCTCTCCCTAAGGTATGGTGCGTTTTTTTATAAACGTGGTTATCTATATTCATTCTAATGTTTCATACTATAAAAGATTGCCCTTTGGGTTTTTTGAAAAAGGGGTAGAAAAAGTGGATCTCCTTAATG
Source organism: Viscum album (assembly GCA_963277665.1). Classification (NCBI taxonomy): domain Eukaryota; kingdom Viridiplantae; phylum Streptophyta; class Magnoliopsida; order Santalales; family Viscaceae; genus Viscum; species Viscum album. The sequence continues at coordinate 1,283,677,042 of OY728151.1, forward strand.
TTGATAAACTATGTATATTTAAGGTATTAAATGTCTTTGTTAGAGACATGGGGATAAGGTGACAAGTGGAGCAGCAAGATAAGGGGAGTTTGAGTTTTAAATCTAACGATGCTAGAATTGACCGGTCAAAGAAGATATATCATGATTGTTGAGAATAATGAAGAAATAATTTGATTGGTTGAAATAATGGGTGTGAGGAATGAAGTGATTCATTGATTAACTTTTAATCATAGTCTTTTTTTCTCCTATAGAGCATTGCTCATGTGGGCTTAGAGTACGTTTTGATTGAATCCTTGATCTTTTTTTGAATTGCACAAGGAAAATGGTGGAAGAATATGGATGAAGCTTTAAATATGTATCATTTTATTAAATAATTGTCATCAAACCCAAAGGGGCAGATTGTTGTGAAAAAATCTCTCAAATAAGCATTGAAGCATTTTTGGGTTTTTTGTGTTTGTTGACAAAGAGTGTTTTTTTGTTGAAAAATAGGGTTTCCATGGAGATTTTTTGAGTTTATATAGATATTTTTGAAAAAATATGTTTACAAAGAATGATAACAAAGGAATGGTCGATCTTAAGGTGGTACAAAAGGAAAAGATATAAGGTGGCTCCATTTTCTAGGGTTTACCAAAATTTTGTGCCTCAACATAGGAAAATGGAGATACATGTTTTTGGCAAAGGATGTTGCAAAAAATATTGAAGGTGATTTGGAAACTTTCATGAAAGGTGTGATTCAAGAACACAACGTCACAAAATGGAAAAGGTATGAAGTACGTCAAAGATTTTGAAGTGTGCTCAAAAGATAAGTTTGGATGAAAAAAAACTTGTGCACCTAATGCGACATCAAATATGGATTTGCGCGCTCGAAGAGGATATTGTGTGACACATTGAATCTTCCATGTAGAGGTTGGTGATGCCTATAAATAAGAGGTGAACCCCCTCATTCAATGTAGCTCAACACATAGAGAGAATTTGAGCTCCGAATCACGTAATATTTTTAAGAAAAGGTAGTTGTGTGGAAGATTTTGAGTTGCATGCAGGCTAAAAAAGTTGTGCATAATATTTGAGTTCTGAATGAGATTTAAGTTGCATATAAGAGGTGTTTCATGAAAAAAGTGTAATATTGCAGGAAGAAAGCTAAAGTTGCGTGCAAGATGTAGTAAGTGTTGCATGAAAGATTTGAGTTTGCCCAATAATACTAAGGTAATGTTTTATTCATAAATGGAAGAAAGTGGGAAATCAATAGGGCATATACATACAGTAGAGGATGAATTAATTAGAGATAATAAAGGGACCTACATGTATATAAACTCTGAGTGGATCTTCTGAAGAATTAGTGAGTACACTTCAGTTGAGAGAGTAGTGAGATTTCAAATTATGATTGGTTGTTAACTAGGACAGATAGTGAGTCCACTCCAAACTTTGTAAACGTTAGTGTTCTTTTAGTGGATTTTGTACATTGGCACATCATCATTGTATTCTCCTTAGACATTTCCCAGTGAGTTTGAACTATAAAAATTTATTGTATCCTATTCATGATTTAATTTCTATTCATACCTTGCTACGAGATAGATAGGGAAGAGAGTTTCATTTTACAAAGAATCAATATCAAAAGTGGTAGTTGTTTTAATCTATCATACCCTAATTCACCCCCCTTCAGGGTATTAGACATAGCGGACCTAACATCCCTTCTCATCGATCTATAATATTTGTCTTCCATATATATATATATTATTGTTTTATGAATGTTATCTCTATACATCAATGATTATGTAACATCCTTTTATAATCTTTCAGGTATTTTTACCATCACTTAACTTGTTTTACTATTTAATTGGTTGTGTCTTGGGACTCCCAATGATGTATAAATTATAATGGGATAAATGAACTAATATTTAGGGATGCATGTTTTTTTTAAATTAATGGTTTCCTTATCTAAGTGTTTCTAAGACTAAACATGCTTTTTCCAAAGTTCAAAGAATGCCTGGAGTGGGGTTTTTGATTTTTTGTACTAAAACCTACATTTTCTAAATTCTATTAGGCGATTAAAGTCTATGTAAATGGGTTTCACACAATTTAATGTTTTTTGGGAAGATTCCTTGAACTTGATACAAAATGTTATGGTTTTATAGATAGTGTAATAGTTACACATCATGTAACAGAAAATATAGGATTTTTAATAAAAATTTTGATGAATTTATAGTGTCTATGATATTTGTGTATTTGATGATTTTTAAGGGGGTTACAAGATATCAAATATTAGGATTACTTACTCTTGAACTATAGGCTCTACCTAGGAAATTTTGGGTGATTCCTTCTCTTCTAGATTGTTTCGTTCAGTGATCGATCACCATTATAGTCGGGATGCTTCTATCTTAGTATGAAATCCTCATTTTTCTTCTTTATTTTGGCCACAACTATTTATTTGGCTGCAAATTGGTTTTATACTTGTTATTAGATAATGTTTTTTATCTACAATTTTTAGTTTATGGGCATTCCTTATCTTTCGAAGTTCATTCTCTTGGTTTATGTCCATAGTTGTCGAAGGCGGATAGATTTCTACTAGTTTGATGATAGTTTTTTTAATACAATTGGTTAATTTGATGAATTTCATGTTGTTCTTGATAAATTCCGTTGTAGTGTTCAATGATTAGATGTGATATTTCTTTTTAAAGGATTTATTATAAAGGAAGATATTTTAAAAGGGGGGTTTTCTTTGATAATGGATTTTATTGATTCAGAAATGGGTTTTAAAACATTGAAGTGGGATGAATTTACATTAAATTTTTTTTATTAAATTGTGATCATGGTTTTGAAATGAATTTAGAAAATCTGAAATTGGGAACCTTAGGTGTATCAGGGAAAATAAATGGTTAGCCTTAGTGTGTTCATGGAACCAATAAGAGGTAACATTTTATGATATCGACAAGAAGTACTCGATATCTGTTGGATCCAATGTTATTATTATTCAATATTTATAATGTATAGAACACAGTTTCCCATAGTCTAGAGCCAAATGAAAGGTTCTTTTTAAATTTTTTTATTTAATACATCATTGTTTTTAACATGGATTATTTTACATGGATTTGTATATGAGGCTGTATCACATAGCTTCACATGGTTGGTTGTTTCATGGGTATGTTTTTACCTATTATCTACTGATAAATGGATATTATTTCCTATTTTATCACTTGTACATTTCATAATTCTTTTTTGAGAACATGAAAGGTTTTTATAGAAAAATAATGGGAAATGTTTTTAAAAGTATATTCGGTTTATGAATATTCTTTGTAAAACTATTTGGTTTTAAAATCTATAATTATTTCATTCTTGATATTTGACCTGTATAGAACATGAGGTAGTATCCTACTAGGATTTGGATTACACCCAAATTACACCTTTGGTGGTTTTATGTGTTGTATTATAGGATTCAGGTAAAGGGAAGAATATATTATAGTATGGTGGCTTCTCTTATTGTTGCTACCTTTAGTTTGGGTTGGTTTATAGGTGACTGTCGGTCGCATGGGGATTCGACATACTTTCAAGTTTTTCCTATTTTGGATTTGATTGTATGGATTTATGGTATCTCATTTGTTTTATATTTATAATGTATTTTAGTTTTATTGTTTTTATTATATTCAAGATTGATTTTTTTCCTTTTTAACCTATATTACATGATGGGCCTATTTGGGTGGATTTCCTACAAAACCTGGGTTGGTTCATTACAATTTGGTATCATATGGATTCTCATACTGATGTTTTTTCACACATAATATTTTCGGTTTAGTATCTTGGGTATAATAGAGTTAAGACCATCAGAAATTAGATTGAAACTGTTAAAAAGAGGTCTAGATATACTTTGGATCAAGTGGATTTCAGGAACCCAGAATTTTTGGTCAATCAAGGATCTGAATATAACAAGTAGTAATCTACCCATATTTTACCATGAAAAATGAACCTAGGAATCCATGGAGTAGATTTAGGTGATATAAAGTATCTTCAACATTTTAAAGACTCCTAAACATTCTAAGGTGGGTTTTACATGTAAATGATCAAGTGATTGCGAATAAGATAGTGAGAATCCATTGTGAATGGTATGTTGTATGGGGATCTTAGCTGGGTTTCTTCCAAGAAAATAATTAATCAATAGTTTTACCCTAAGAAATTGTGTGTGGAGAATTACTAGGATTTTTTGACCTTAGATCAGGGGAGTGTACCATTTTTGAGTATTCTACCCATTTTTCTAAGTTGTTGCATCTAGAACTGGAGCATGTCACTAATAAATAACTAAAGGATTGGAGGCTTTAGTTATGGGTGAGTTCTGATATTCAGGTGACACTGATACTCATGAGCCTTCTGACCATTATGGAGGTAGTTGATAAGGTATCTTCTCCTGAGTCAGACATATCTGAGAAGATAGTTTTGTGTGGAGATTATATTGGGTTAGTTGTTAGCAAGGCTGTATTATATGGCCAAAAGTGGAATTGTAATGGTGGTGGGTTTAATCCTAAAGGAAAGGGAGATGTTTATGTGGCTATGACCAGACAAATTTATCCAGTGGTGTATTCGCCTTAGGAATCTGATAAAGTTAAAGATACTATTAGAGGTACAATGTTTATATCATATTCTATGGTGATATATTTTTTCGATGTTGGTTCTAAAAATTATTTTATATCATCAAAGTTACTTGATGTGTTGGGTTTTCATTCAGAACATATTCCATTATTGTTGGATCTATCCACACCTTTGAGAAAGAGATGTAAACATGGATTCAAATTTCATGCATGTCGAGTGACGATAGTCACCTTTGAGGTAGAATGAGAATTCATAGTTATAGATATATACATATTCAACTTGATTATCAGCATGGATTTAAGGATTAGTTTTAAGTCCTAGATAGAATTTTGTTACCATCAAGTTCAGTTATTATCTACCGATGGGGTAATTCATGTTTTCCTGGGTGAGTGAGACTCTAGATGGGAAGGGCATGACCTATCACTCCTTATGCCAGGGTGATCTCGTGGTAGATATTAGAGATGTTTCTTCATGAATTTGACCATTTTTGGGGTGGTTAACTTCCTTGATGGGTTTTGAATACCCCAAGGTCTTTCTAGATGATTTTTATGGTTTACCACCCCAAATATAGGTCTAGGTAACTAAAGACTCGACCCCTAGTACGATACCCCAAGGTCTTCCCTTGATGGTTTACAGTATGGAACCATCTGAGTTGGTGGAGCATAAGGTTCATGTTGAGGACCTAGAGGCTAAAGGCATTATTCATCCTAGTCTGTCTCTATGGCCTTCTCCATTCCTCTTTAAAAATAAGGAAAAAATGAGCCTATATATTTGTGTTGATTATCAAAAGTCGAATCAGGTGACTATTAAGAACAAATATCCTTCACCAAGGATTGATGGTCTCTTTAGTAAGATTAGAGGCGACTATTGCTTTTTTAAGATTAGAATATGGTTAGTGTACCAACAATTGAGATTCTGAGAATATGATATAATTAAGACAACATTTAGGATTTGATATGGGAATTTCATGTTTTTGGTTATTCCATCCATTCTCACTAATGCTCCTATAATGTTTATGGATTTTAGGAACTAGATATTTCATCTGTTCATGGAAAAATTTATTACTCTGTTCCAGAATGATATTTTGGTTTACTCTAATTTATAGGAGTACAATGACCATTTGAATATCAATCTTCTAAACATAAAGGAATTTCATTTAAATAGAAATCCTTCCAAGTGTTAGTTCTGGATTTTGGATGAGATGTTTTTGGGGAATATGATATCTAAGAGAGGTGTCTTAATAGATCCTGAAGATGAATAGGAGTTTAGGCCCTAGGAGTAGCCCAAAAATGTTTTTTTGATCTACAGTATCATGGGTCTGACTGGTTATGATTGACAGGTTTTTCAAAACTTCTCCAAACTCACATCCCCAATGACATCTTTAACTTATAAGGGTGTAAAGTTTAAATGGAATGAAATATTTCATAGATCTATTTAGGAGATGATGGTGATGCTGAATTCAACACTATTATCGGTTCTTCTAGATCTAGGATTGGATTATGAAGATTTTGTAATGTTGTTGGTATGATATTGGGATAGTTCTGAATGTATGGAAAGAATGTGGTGGCCTATGTATCATGCTATTTATTCCCTTATGATAAGAACTACCCTACCAATGATATTGAGTTTTTAGTAGTTATATTTGCTCTCAAAACGGGGCATCACTATCTCTTTGGGGAGTGGTTTAAAGTATATTCTGATCATAAGACCTTGAAATATATTTTAACATAGAGGGATATAGATTTAAGATAGAGACAATGTGTAAACTATTGTTAGACTTTTATTTTTCTATTTCATATATTCCATGGAATGGTAATGTGGTTTTCGATGCATTGAGAATAAAATTACTAACACAATATGTGAAGGAATCTATGGAAGAATGGTATTTGATGAGTTTGTTTGTTAATATGTTCTTGGGATTCGGAGAGGTTGATGGGAAGGTATTTTTGGCTTCAAAAAAAGATGAAATGTCTATTGATGAGATATTTTGTTTCCTATAGGTGTCATATGTTGAGTTCCAACACTTGGGCGAAAGAATTTATGGTGGGGAGACCTCGAGTGACTGGTCATGGTCTCCCAGTGGTGAATTTTTACTTCTGTAACCGGTTTTTGTTCCATTTTCCCTGACCCAGGAGTTATTGGATAGTGGAAACCATTATTGTTGGTCCATTCACCTAGGTAATACCAATATTTATTCAGATTTTAGACATCAATATTGGTGGATGGGGATGAAATGGTTGATTGCGTACATTGTATTGCAGTGCCTTACATGTCAAAAACATAAGGCAGAGCACCAAAAAACTATAGGGTTCTTTCATCCCTTACACATTTAATTTTGTAAGTGGTATCATATTTCAATTGATATCATCATTTGTTTTCCATAGAATATTACTCGGAAGGATTCAATTTATATGATAATTTATCTACTCATGAAATCAGTGAATTTTCTACCAATCTGGGAAATGATGAAAGTAGAACAACTTGGGGACTTGTACATCTAAGAGATTGTGAAGATTCATAAGGTTAAATCTATAGTTTTTTTTGACAGGGACCTATGGTTAATGAACAGTTTTTGGAAAGGATTAAAAAAATTTATGGGTTAAAAGATTAAATTAATCACATATTATCATATACATATGGATAAAAAGATATAGAGGGATATCTATGCTTTAGAGGATATGCTCTGGGCTTGTGTGTTATATTTTGGAGGATATTGGGAAAATAATTTTCCTTTGGTTAAATTTTACAATAATAATATTTATCATGAATTGATAAATATGGAAACATCAAGGATTTTTATGGGTGAAAAAATAGATATCCATTGTGTTAGAAGAGTTGGGAGAGTGGTCGTTGGTTGGGTAGAGTCTCATTTTGGAGATGATGGAGATAGTGATTTTGATCTAAAGAATATTAATCATGGAACATAGTCCTCAAAAATATTATATTGACAGTTGTTGTCATCTATTAGAGTTTTAGGTCTGTGAGAAATCCTTTCTAAAAGTTTCACCTTGCTTGGGACATCATTAGTTGGGAAACTAGGGTAAGCTGGATCCAAGGTCTGTGGGCCCCTTTGAGATCACTGGACAACTAGGGAAGGTAAAATTTCAATTGAACTTTTTTATCAGGATTGGTTTCGAACCTGTAGAGACCCAAAGCTTGACGTACATGGAAATTACATTACTTTTGTGGAATACATAATACATAACAAAATAGACACATAAGGATCGTAATAGTTTAGTGTCTTTGGAAACTTTGAATATAAACATCTAATCATGTTGAAAGATCTTCAACAACTCCCATAACGATCTTCCCCTTTTTGTTTCATTACCTAAAACCTTTCTTTATTTACTGGGGAAAATAAAACAAAAAAAGGGTGAGCTCAAATGCTCAGTAAGGGAAAACATAGAGAACATAAAAGAATCCATAAAAATTTGAAAGCAAAAACTTGATCATGAAATTTAAACATAAAAATCTTGAGCAAAGACATAAATCGTGGAAGTACGTAAGGCATATATCATAATGGAACATCAACCATGATAAAATATAATGGGAATAAAACATGTAATTATGGAAACCATTCAGCACATGTTATGATTTCCATAGTAGCCAAGGCATTGCTGCCAAGACCATCTTAGTGGACAAAGTCCCTTTCTGAATCGATTTCACTCCTCGTTTCCGTCCTGTAACACTGAACCGGATTAACTTACCATTCCAGCCATGTCTATCTCATGAGATATAAATCCTTACCCAATGCATTGGAGGGAGATATAGGTCCCACCCATCTCATAATGAAATCATTCTTATGTGTGCCACAAGATAAACTTAAAACATCCATTATAACCCAAAGAATAAAATGGGTTTCATAAACATCATCCCATCATATCATAATCCATATAAAACAAATGAACATTACATCATAAGAAAAGTAAAACCATGTAAATCATAGAGACATTAAACTTGAAACATAAAAATATGAAATATTGTCATATTAGATGGAAAATGGTTTTGATAAAACATTTGAAATGAATTCTTGAGGAAAATATCATTCCTTCTTCAAAATCATTTTCTTTTCACAAAATGCCATGCACTTTTAAAATAAAAGTATCTTGTTGAAAATAGTCATAAAATCTTGTAGAGTAAGCTTCATGAAAATGAGGCATTATGAAAACGTAAAAATCCGTTCACGCTGTATAAGTTAAAAATAACATTCTTCTCATACTTTTGTCATAAAAGTCTGAAAGTACCTCATATGGTAAAAAAAAGATTCCTTACATACCATGTAGTAAAAGTCCAAAATGGGTACAGAGGACATTAAACATACATGAAATTTTTTTATAAAAATTGTACATGGATGATAAATATAACCCCAGTAAATACTTACGTATAAGAAATCTCGGATAAAAAAATGAGATTGAAAATTTATCCCTTACCTTAGGTCCGATATGCTTCGTATGGATCTGAACCTCCTCTTTCTCGAAGTGCCTCCTTTAAACATTTTCTTAGGGCACTAGAGTTGGTCTTTTGAGAATACCAGTACCTCTAGTAGGTTTCTATGGAAGTGGGGAAGTGAAATGGGCAGGGGTTGTCCGAGCTTGAAGGCTCAATGTGGTGTAAGGAGGAGAGGGAGGAGGTGCCCTTTTATAAGGGAGGAGAGGGGCACCTTTGGAATCCTCAAAAATATTAGTTTAATATAAATTCTAACCCCACATAAAAACCTCCAAAAATGACTCAATTCGAAGATTATATGAGATAGGGTTGTAATCTCATCAACCAATCAAATTTAGACATGTTTTGATCTTATTTTAATCCTTATCATTTTGATTTATCCTTATTTAATCTATTTAAGTTTATTTGTGGTAAAAAAATTATAAATTTTAAATGGTTATAAATAATCACTTATGTGTCGTTAATTTTTCATAATTGGATACTTTATGACATTTTAGTCTATATAAATTTCAATTTATAATTTTTAAATATTATTGTGATTTTTAAACGATTTAATAATATGTTATTTTTATAAAAAAACAATAGTGTCAATTTTGACACTTTTCATTTATTTGAATTTAAATAAAATCTACATAGAGGATATATTCGAACTAAAATATTTAATAAATTCCTAACATGTCACATTTGTCTAGAAAATTCGTGGTGCACATTAAACAGTTCATATAATATTTATTTTAATATTTTTATAACCATTTATTTGGTATATCTCTTAATAAAATAATCAGTACAACATTTTTGAATAATTATTTAATATACTTATTTTTTGCATAAAAATTAAAAATAAAATCCTTTGATGAAGATAAAAATCAAAGATTTTATAATAATAATTTTATATGAATTTATCATCTTAAAATAACAACATGTAAATTGTTATCTTTACTAAATTATGAAAGTGACAACTTTGGAATCATTTAAAATAAAATATTATAAGTGTCATAATCGCCTTAATAAGGATACAAATGGTCCAAAATTCTCCTAGTGGATGATTAGGGTTTATATATACTCTAATAATAAGTATTTTGTAGATTTTTGGGCCTTTTGATATGTATTACTATTTTAATAAAAACTATATTATTGATTTTTCACTAAATAAATAATTTCTGCATCATTAATGTGTAAGATAATAAGGTAATTAAATAACTATTAAAAATTACAAATAAATTACCATGATAAATAAAAACATTTCATCTTTCAAATTATTATTTATAACCGAATTTATATTCTGTATAAATTTATATTAAAAATACTTTAATTATTAAAGTTGAGTGAGACATATTTCACTTTCCTTTAAATAAAATAAACTAATGGTCTTAATCACCTCCAAGTGGGTTCCAATGGATTATCATTCGACCCAAATATTCCTTAGGACAAAATATAAGCATCCAATTATATTAAGACAAGTGTTAGGGTAATTTTATAATATTATATTTACCCTTAATTACCCGATTTATCTTTTACTATGGTAAATAAAATTTACCGTAGTTACCATTCATAATGCCCAAAAATAAAAAGTAGCATATTAACACAATTTGGACCCACTGATTCGAAATATGGAATCCATTTTTCTAAATTCAGCACTCAAAAGTTTCAGAAATTAATTTAAAATTAATCCCGTTGTTAAGAAAACGTGTTTTAAAAGTTATAACATTGCAAAAGATTGAAATGTTTTTACCTATGAATTCAATGTAAAATTAATGTTAATGACATACATTATATTAAATTGTAAAAATATATTCTATTTATACTTCAAAACCATTCAATATTATAATTTAACCATATAAATTATTGTGATGAAAAAATATTTTTTTAATTAAAATATAGCGTGTTTTTACTATTCATCAAAATATGAAAGTTACCAGAATAATATGAAAAATTTATTCAAAGTAAATTTTTATTTCTTGATTCCAAAGAATAATTTTATTTTGTCAAATTTAACTTATAAACATGTCAAAAACTATATTTATAGTGGGTGCGCCATCAAAAGGCGGCAAAACTGCATTTTTTGAAAAATACTTATTTTACCCGAAGAATTTATTTTGTTCTTATACCATGTTCTAGAAAATGTGTAAGATGAATAATAATGTTATAAAATTAAAAATATAGTTAATACTATTTATAATGGCTAGTTCATAATAATATTATAACAATATATCATTGTTTAGTAAAACCTGGTATTGCGTACAACACACGCTATCGAGGAAGGTCGCGATTGCATGTAATGCAAGCCAAGTCAGGGTTGCGTTTAGTGCATGAATCCTTTGTTGTTACGTATAACAAAATCAAACAATATTTCATTAATACATTGAATATATATATATATATATACTCAATGTTTCATAGAGTAACTACTATCAAACAAACTTGAAATTGTGTGTAACATGATCCAAATCAGTGTTGCATATACAACAAGCTAATACGGTGTCGTGTATAGCGCAAGATAATATTGGTTTAGCATACAGTAGAAGATATGAAAGAGATTAAAAAGAATATATCTTATAAAATCTCGGGTTTTTACATTCTACCCCCATTAAAATCAATTTCGCCCTCGAAATTCATCAGGGTTATAAATCGTTTACTGTTCATAGAAACCCGCATCGTAAAAAGGAATACTAAAACTTGATTTTAAAAACTAAAGTATGAGACATAATTATTACCCAAAGTAACTCATCACTGGGTTTCTATATAGGATAACATAGGTTAAAATATGGACATGGAAGAAAAATCTAACCATCATGTTCTGATGGAGAGTGGTAGAGAACATGGCATTGAAAAAGACATCAATCACAAAGCCATAAATTTGTGATGATCTAAGGTACCATCTGATTCATCAGATATAAGAGCACTAGGACAACATTTTTGGTTTTCAATATCATTTCCCTAAAGTTGAAAATTTTGAATTAGAATTAATACTTACTTGATTTTGGTACAATCTCACTATTGTTCGTGCTTTGAACAATTTCAACTTCATATATTAAAAATATGAAGTTGAATTTGTTATTCGTGAAGTGTTAACATATCATGTGATAGAATGATGGGTCATTCCATTTGTTTCAAACAAAAGGTTAGCAAAAGTTATCAAATATAAATAAGTTCATCTATGGTGAGGTTAATCATATACGATTCAAAAAATGAACTTATAATTCATCTATCATGCCGCTTAATAAAATCAAACTAGTTTCTACTAACCAGGGACTTCCTGTAGGCCATTGGTATGCGGTAAAGGCTAGTCGCACTTCAGTTGTGGGTTTGATTCCAACAGCCTTGTCCGACACGATGGGCTATCGCCCGTCCTGTAGGTTGTCCTTTTTCTAAAACTACATTACTCTAACATCCCATCAATAATATCAAAAAAAGTTCTATCCTTAAACAATACTAACTTATGTCCAACATAATCCATTAAAATATTTAGGCTTATCTAAAATACTTCGGTCCAAGCTCATAGTATAAAGAAAACAATTACTAGAATGTTTATCTACCAAGAATGTGAATAAAAGCATTTATCCCACATATATCATAAGATATATCTTTTTGGTTGTATTCCAAACACATGAATACCTTAGTCATATATTCTCTTGAATCATAAATTACTGTAGAACCTTAGTGAAAACATGAATACTGTCAAAAGGTAACTCTTTCCACATACCAAAATCCCAAAAAAATATATATAATCAAACCATAATATCACTTAGTCCTTATATCAGTCATGAGATCATGAATACAATCAAACATCTCATTATCTTCTTATCCCTTCATTATGCAGATATCATCTACTTTCCAAAAATATCTGAATAACCTTCCATGGTTACCGGTACCATTCAACATATACTTTCAAATACTTTAGAAACAACAATAGTGTAACAATCCTAAGATGATTCTTTATTCCATAGTACCATTCATTATTCTTTATAAACATATAATAATTCCACTAACTTCTTAAACCACTGACTGAGCTTCATCATTTCTTTCATCTCATATTTCATTTGTAGTCTCTTCATCATCATCCACATAAATACTACTCATATGACCATGCTGATTCTCTTCCTGATATTTTCCCTTATTGAATTGGTTTTCATAATGCCCATAAATTCCACATTTAAAACATCTAATCATTGTTGATATCCTAGCAATACCATTATCCTTGTCTATGGTGTTAACTGGACCTTTTCCTTTTCACTTACTGGATTTGTGTCCTTCTTTTCCACACCCAAAGCATCTTGCAGTTCCTTTGAAACAATCTCCCTGATGCCTCTTCCCACATGATTTACATGAGGGAAATTGAACATTCTTTCCTCTATGATCATCATGAAACTCTATCTTTCTCTTATTATCTGAGTCGGGAAACATACCAAAGTTGATATTATTGATCATATTATGAGATTTATGATTAGGCATAATAACGATGTTTGGACTTCCAAATCCCGTTTCATTTGGTTGCTCATGAAGAATATCTTTCCATTGTCCGTCATATCCTCCATTATCGTGAATCTTCCTGTTTCCAACCATTTTCGAAAACCCAAAAAGAATAGTGTGAGAGGCAAAAATCATGCTAGGGAAAACAACATAGTAAAGGGGGAGTACCCTCAATATCTAACATCTAAGGTTAAATTCTAAGATCGTTACCGTAGTTCTAGGACTATATCTTATACATATACTTATCCTTAGGTACATCCGTAGACATACCTTAGAAATATATCTAGGGATCTCACTAACGTTTTCGCTTCCTAGTTTCCAAAGGTTGACTAAACCTTTCCTCTAATACCAACTGTAGGGACCTGAAGCTTGACATACATGGACATTACATTAATTTTTCAGAATACATAATACATAACAAAAACAGACACACAAGGACCGTAATAGTTTAGTGTCTTTGGAAACTTTGAATATAAACTTTTAATCATGTTGAAAGATCTTCAACAACTCCCATAACGATCTTACCCTTTTTGTTTCCTTACCTAAAACCTTTCTTTATTTCCTAGGGAAAATAAAACATAAAAAGGGTGAGCTCAAATGCACAGTAAGGGAAAACATAAAGAACATAAAACAATCCATAAACATTTGAAAGAAAAAACTTTAACATGAAATTTAAACATCAAAATCTTGAGCAAAGACATAAATCGTGGAAGTACGTAAGGAATATATCATAATGGACCATAAACCATTATAAAATATAATGGGAATAAAACATGTAATTTTGGAAACCATTCAGCACATGTTATGATTTCCATAGTAGCCAAGGCATTGCTCCCAAGACCATATTAGTGGACAAAGTCCCTTTCTGAATCGAGTTCACTTCTCGTTTCAGTCCTGTAACAGTGAACCGGATTAACTTACCATTCCAGCCATGTCTATCTCATGAGATATAAATATTTACCCAATGAATTGGAGGGAGATATAGGTCCCACACATCTCATAATGGAATCATTCTTATGTGTGCCACAAAATAAACTTAAAACATTCATCATAACCTAAATAATAAAATGGGTTTCATAAACATCATCCCATCATATCATAACCCATATAAAACAAATGGACATTACATCACAAGAAAAGTGAAACCATTTAAATCATAGAGACATTAAACATGAAACATAAAAATATGAAATATTTTAATCTTAGATGGAAAATGGTTTTGATAAAACATTTGAAATGAATTCTTGAAAAAAATATCCTTTCTTCTTCAAAATCATTTTCTTTTCACAAAATTCCTTGCACTTTTAAAATAAAATTATTTTGTTGAAAATAGTCATAAAATCTTTTAGAGTAAGCTTCATGAAAATGAGGCGTTATGAAGTCGTAAAAATCCATTCACAACGTATAAGTTAAAAATAACATTATTCTCGTACTTTCGTTAGAAAAGTCAAAAAGTACCTCGTATGGTAAAAAAAGATTCCTTACATACCATGTAGTAAAAGTCAAAATTGGGTAGAAAAGACTTTAAACATACATGAAATTTTTTTATAAAACATGGACATGGATGATAAATATAACCCCAGTAAATACTTACGTATAAGAAATCTCGGATAAAAAAATGAGATTGAAAATTTATCCCTTACCTTAGGTCTGATATGCTTCATATGGATACAAACCTCCTCTTTCTCGAAGTACCTCCTTTAAACTTTCTCTTAGGGCACTAGAGTTGGTCTTTTGAGAAGACCAGTACCTCTAGTAGGTTTCTAAGGATGTGGGGAAGTGAAATGTGTATGGCTTGTCTGAGCTTAAAGGCTCAAAGTCGTGTAAGGAGGAGCGGGAGGAGGTGCCCTTTTATAAGGGAGGAGAGGGGCACCTTTGGAATCCTCAAAAATATTAGTTTAATATAAATTCAAACCCCACATAAAAACCTCCAAAAATGTCTCAATTAGAATATTATATGATATAGGGTTGTAATCTCATCATTCAATCAAATTTAGACAGGTTATGATCTTATTTTAATTCTTATCATTTTGATTTATCCTTATTTAATCTATTTAAGTTTATTTGTGTTAATAAAATTATAAATTATAAATGGCTATAAATAATCACTTGTGTGCTATTAATTTTCTATAATTGGATACTTTATGCCATTTTCGACTATATAAATTTCAATTTATAATTTTTAAATATTTTTGTGATTTATAAAAAATTTAATAATATGTTATTTTTATAAAATAACAATAGTGTCAATTTTGACACTATTCATTTTTTTTGAATTTAAATAAAATCTACACAGAGGATATATTCGAACTAAAATATTTAATAGATTCCTAACATGTCAAATTTGTCTAGAAAATTAGTGGAGAACATTAAACAGTTCATATAATATTTATTTTAATATTTTTATAACCATTTATTTGGTATATCTCTTAATAAAATAATTAGCACAACATTTTTTTTATAATTATTTAATATACTTATTTGTTGCATAAAAATTAAAAATAATATCCTTTGATGAAGAAAAATATCAAAGATTTTATAATAATAATTTTACTTGAATTTATCATCTTAAAATAACAACATGTAAATTTTTATCTTTACTAAATTATGAAAGTGACAACTTTGGAATCATTTAAAATAAAATATTATAAGTGTCATAATCGCCTTAATAAGGATCCAAATGGTCCAAAATTCGGCCGGTGGATGATTAGGGTTTATATATACACTAATAATAAGTTTTGTGATGATTTTTGGGCCTTTTGATATGTATTACTATTTCAATAAAAACTATATTATTGATTTTTCACTAAATAAATAATTTCTGCATCATTAATGTATAAGATAATAAGGTAATTAAATAACTCTTAAAAATTACAAATAAATTACCATGATAAATAAAAAAATTTATCTTTCAAATGAGTATTTATAACCGAATTTATATTCTGTATAAATTTATATTAAAAATACTTTAATTATTAAAGTTGAGTGAGACATATTTCACTTTCCTTTAAATAAAATAATCTAATGGTCTTAATCACCTCCAAGTTGGTTCCAATGGATTATACTTCTAACCAAATATTCCTTTGGAAAAAATATAAGCATCCAATTATATTAAGGCAAGTGTTAGGGTAATTTTATAATATTATATTTACCCTTAATTAGACGATTTATCTTTTACTATGGTAAATAAAATTTACCGTAGTTACTATTCATAATGCCCAAAAATGAAAATTATCTTATTAACACAATTTGGACTGACGGATTCCAAATATGGAATCCATTTTTCTAAATTCAATACACAAAAGTTTCAGAAATTAATTTAATATTTATCTTGTTGTTAAGAAAACGTGTTTTAAAAGTTATAACATTGCAAAAGATTAAAATGTTTTTACCTATGAATTCAATGTAAAATTAATGTTAATGATATAAATTATATTAAATGGTAAAAATATATTATATTTATACTTTAAAACCATTCAATATTTTAATTTAACCATATAAATTATTGCAATGAAAAACGTTGTTTTTAATTAAAATATAGCGTGTTTTTACTATTCATCAAAATATGAATGTTACTAGAATAATATGAAAAATTTATCCCAAGTAAATTTTTATTTCTTGATTCCAAAGAAGAATTTTGTTTTGTCAAATTGAACCTATAAACATGTAAAATACTATATTTAAAGTGGGTGTGCCCTCAAAAGGTGACAAAACTGCATTTTTTGAAAAATACTTATTTTACCCGAAAAATTTATTTTGTTCTTATAACATGTTCTAGAAAATGTGTAAGATGAATAATAATGTTATAAAATTAAAAAGATAGTTAATACTATTTATAAAGGCTAGTTCATAATAATATTATTACAATATATCATTGTTTAGTAAAACCCGGTATTGCATACAACACACGCTATCGAGGAAGGTCGTGATTGCGTGTAATGCAAGACAAGTCAGGGTTGCGTTTAGTGCATGACTCCTTTGTTGTTGCGTATAAGAAAATCAAACAATATTTCATTAATACATTGAATATATATATATATATATACTCAATGTTGCGTAGAATAACTACTATCAAACAAAGTTGAAATTGTGTGTAACATGATTTAAGATTAGTGTTGCATATACAACAAGCTAATACGGTGTCTCTTATAGTGTAAGATAATCTTGGTGTAGCATATAGTAAAAGATATGAAAGAGATTAAAAAGAATATATCTTATAAAATCTCGGGTTGTTACAGAACCATGATGTGTTTCAAGTTTCCTGGTAGAGGAGGTATATAGCAGATCCTTCCCATGTGATTGGATGGGAGGATATTGATCTTGAGACTAATTCCACTTTGTTTGAGAAATCGGTTCATATTATGGATTTTTGAGACAAATTACTACATGATAAAATGATTCATCTGGTCTGGGTACTGTAGAAGTTTAGACCAGATAACCATGAAATGTGGGAGAGGAAATTGATGATGAGTAAGTAGTTGAAATATATTTCTATAGATCTAATATCTTAAGAGATTCATTGGGATAGAAAGTGTTTATTATGGGGGAGTTATAACATCCCCTTACCGTCTTTCAAGTATTTTACAATATCTATTCTTTTCTTACCCATTAATTGGGGGCATATTGGGACTCCTGAGGATGGAGAACATTTACTAAAAAAAGTGACATAAAGTATGGGGATGTATGTTTATTTTGAAATAATGGTGTCTAGATATAAATGTGGAAAATAATTAGCAGGGGTCTTCCTGTGTTTGGAGAATTATTAGATGTGGGTTTTTGGTTTTTTATACATAAACCTTCATTTTATGTTTTCTTGTAGGTGATTAAACATCATGTAAATGGGTGACATTCCATGTAACATTTTTCAGGAAGATATTTTGAACATGATACACAACAAGAGGGTTTTACACTCCATGTAAAAAGTTCACCTAATGTAATTAAAAATAATATGTCATTAATAAAAAGGTGATTGGATTTTCAGCGTATATGAGATTCATGGATTACATGAATCTCATGGGGATTACACTCCATGTACAAGTCATGAGTTGGGATTTTAAGGAGACTCATGAGTGGTTTCTTATTTTATTCATTTCATGATACCTTATTCTGGACCTAGAGGCTCTCCCTGGGTGAATTTTTATAATTCCATCCCTTATTGATATCTTTGTTCCTTAATTGGTCACCGTTGTGGTTGGGTTACTTCTCTCTGTGTATGTATTCGTCCTATTTCTTCTTTATTTTGTCCATAACTATTGATTTTTATTTTTTGGGTTTCATATTTGTGTTCAGATAATTTTATCCATTCATCCTCTTTGGTTTCATGGTTTTCCTTGTCTTTCAAAGACCTTTCTCTTGGTTTCTGGTCATCGTTGTTGAAGGTAGATTGGTTTCTACCAGTTTGAGGTAGTTTCTTCTATATAATGGGTTAATTTTAGGAATTTCATGTTTTAATTGATAAATTAATTAGGTTTTATCATTTAATATAAGTGATATGTGGATTTAAAGGATTTCATTGAACGGAAATATTTTTTAAAAGGTATATTTCTTTAAAAATGGATTTTCTAGATTCAGAAAAGGGTTTTCAAACACTGAAGCAAGTTGGATTGGATTTTAATTTTTTTATAAAATTGTGAGAATGGTATTGACATTAATTTCAAAAAATTCACATCAAGAACCCTCGGTGAATCAGGAAAGAGAAAAATGTAGCCTTAGTGTTGGTATAACACCACTAGGAGTTAACCATTTGTGATATCAAATGGAAGAACTAGATATTGGTGGGATCCAACATTATGTTTGTTTAGGGTTTTTAGTTTCTAGTATGCATTGTCATATATGATGGATCAAAATGAATGTTCTTTTTCATTTATGTTTATTTTCCACATGATCGTTTTTATCATGGATTGTTTCTCAATGATTTTTATATTAGCTTTTATTACATAGCTTCGCATGATATGTTATCTCATGGATATGTGTTTACCTATTTACCACTTGATTCATGGATTTTATTTTCTATTTTATAAATTCTACTTGTCATATTAATTTTTTGAGAATATGAAAAAAAATTATAGATACAAAAGGGAAAATGATTTACAAATAGATTTGGTTTAAGAATATTATTTGTAAAACTATTTTTTTACAAGCTATAATTGTTTCATGCTTGATATAATACCCTGTCTAAAAACTATGGTGGTATCATACTAGGATATTTCCCACAATTTATATTTTCCTTTGGGAATTAGTAGATGTTCTATTTAAAGATTCATGTAATGGTATGAGCATCTTGTAGCATGGTGTATTCTCTTGTTGTTGTTCCCTTCAGTTTGGGTTGTCCTGGAGGTGACTATAGGTCACATGGGGATTGGACATAATTTTTTCTTCTTACAATTTTGGATTGGATTTTATGTATTTTGGGAATCTCATTTGTTTCCACTTTTTTACTATGGTCGTATTGTCTTGTTTTTATTATATTCAAGACTAGTTTCTATTATCCCACTTTAACTATATTATGTGATGGGCTAGTTCGGGTAGATTGTCTAGTTGACCTGGGTTGGTTCATTACAGAATGTGTAAATTCATTTTCTATTTCCTTTTACTTTCTTTTCAAATTTTTTAAATGAGTATTTATAATGGTTTCCAAATGGTTTATATTTTATAGACTTTGAATACCTTTACAAAATGTGAAAATAATCATTCATTTTAAACATTTTCTTCTTGTAAACATTTTCCCAACATCTTCTTAATTTTTATTTGACAATCCTATTCTATAAATTTTCTTGGTTTTCTAAATTAATTTCAATTCAATTTACTTTATAAAAATTTTACTTTAAATATTAATGTTCTAAAAAAATAAATGATAAATTATAAAAATTTCAAAAAGATTTAATGTTCTCATAAATGTTCTTTTCATCTATGTCAATACCAATTAGTGGTTCTTATTCTTTGTTGGTGATATAATATAATGATATCCTCCAAATTCTTACTATGAATGGATTATGATAATATATAGTGGATGTTTTCATGAAATCTGTTTCTTTCCCATGGTATAATTAAGATATGATGAGATTATGAGTGCTTTCTTGTTCATGTGGAACACATATCCATGAATTTAGTTATGTAATAGGAATACCAGAAATTAAATATCTATATAATTCATTAGGTAAATATCTTTATCTAATGAGATGACATTTAATGGAATGGGTAGTGAACCTAATCCACTACGAGACTTCGTATACTATGCTTAAAGGGAATAGGGAGTAAACCCATTCCATCCTGGGAGTTTATCCATTATGTGATGATGATCTTAATATTGAGACTTGATAAAGGAAATTATTTTCATTGATTATGTATGTGAAAAATTCTTATAAATATTATATTTTTTCATGGATCATGATAATTGAATCTTGTTTCCACAATCCTATGAGGCATGTCTTATGTTATGCCAAAAGCCTCATTTCATGACTCATGGTTTATGATCTTTGTTTTATTGGGTATCATTCTATTATGTTATTATTATGTACCTTGATTGTGTTTTCATAACTATCTGATCATATTATACTCAATAATGATATATGATTATTATATTTTATGCATTCCCTTATTGAGTATTTGATATCAACTTTCTCATGTTATCATCCCCATGTTGTGAGGAATATTATTCTGTATGATATATATATAAGGATATCAAATGTGAATAATATATCTATGATATATTGAATAACTGTAATAAAATAATTTGGTTATATGTCTAGTATCTTAATAACATAAACCTAGTTTTTTTGGGGTGTGATTTATTATAATATATAATGAGTATTAATGAAAAATGATGCAATATGTATTTATTTTATGGTTTCATCATCTCATTAATTCCTTGGAAACATAATTGAAATTTCAATCTTATTCATTATAAGTTTTTGAGAGTATTGTGTTTTTAGTACTAATGTTCTTCTTCAAATCTTGCAATCATATATATATTTTGGAGGCCCATTTATCTTAACATTAGTCTATAATGATACTTTAATATCTCCATAATTTTCCATTACTTTTAGAACATTACATAAAATATACTCATTGATGATCACATTTAGACTACTAAAAACCTTATTAGAGTTATTATCCCAGAGTCAAATGTCTATACTCTTCATCCCCATACCCAACAATGTAACTTGATCATGTCTTAGAATCACATTTTTTCCTATCATTGTCATCAACATGGATATTGGTGAGAACACTGAGGACTTTGAGAACGGTGAATTCATCCTTTCTTCTAGACCAAAGGATTTCTGATAGTATTATTTTCATTATAGAATAAGGACTTATGTTTATCATGTATGCCGCAAAATTCACTGCATTCACCCAAAATAAGTTAAGAAATCCTACATGAATTCTCATAATATTTTTATTTTCAAATAGTGATCAACTTACCCTCTCCTTGATTATATTATGTTCCAGAGTACATGATATGGTCTTATTAATCCATATACCATTCCACTAGAAGAATATCTAAAACTCTCAAATTTTATACTCCCCACTAATACTATAACTCAAACAAATATATTTTTAGTCATTCTCACTATGTCTCTCCATATAATGAAGGATCAGAACACCTTACACATGTTCTTGAGAAAGAAAACCAAAAAATTACATGTCACATCATCAATGGATGTCAAATATAAAAGTTACCCTCCATGATAACTAATTGTATATTGTGTAACACCCTAAAGATTTTTAAAAAATAAAACTATGTTTGATAGCATATTTTACACACAACATCGAGATAAAATGACCCAGAAAATATATAAATGTTATAACCTAGCCATTAAATAGGTGACTATGAATATTATTATATAATTTATGAAATATATACATATAAATTTATTACTCAACATAAATTATTGATATATTTTTAGTAAATAATCAATAAGTTTTTTGTAAATAGACTATATATTTTGAATAATCATAATTTATGTTATCTGATGGTTTAAACTTACTTTTTTAACATTATTAATAGTGAATCAAGTAAAAACTAATTTTTCCGGTTAATGTGAAAAAGGATTACCATGGGGGTTAAACTAAAATGACATGGGTTAAAATGACCATAAAACAAGTATAAAATCTATTTTCCTAAAATATTCTGACCTTATGATGTCTAAGTCTCTATAACACTCCATTTTGGATCCTTTTGAAATGATAAAAATGTGGGTACACTATTTTATTTTAAAAAATTACAAGTGTGACATTCACCTCACATATAAAGGACAACCCTCTCCTCTCTCCTCACACCTTCATATAAATTTTTCTTAGACATTACCTAAAAAAGGTTTTCATTACATCCCTAACCATATCCTATAGCCCTTATTTTTATCATAATGTCATCCTACAAGGCCTTTCACTTCCTACCTAAGGAGGTTGTCTGAAGAAGATATATTGTTCTAAATTGAGCTTTTTTATTTTCTTTATTCTAACACCTCCTTAAAATAATCTTAAATTATTTTTATATAATAAAAAATAATATACCACATAAATAGATTTTATAATATTAATTTAATTACCAAAATCCTTCTCCCCTTCCTTAAAATGGGATACAAAATCATTATTCATATGTATGGTGGACTACCACCTCGTAAACCAATGTTATTCCTTTTCGATCATCACCTAAAAAAGATTATTATAATGATGGTTTTATAGTATATATAAATACATCATATTTTTAACATATTTATACTTAATTTCTTATGATATAACATATACCTTCTTACATTCCATTCCAGTAGGGATATGACAACATCGGTCGTGTGTATAGCGGACTGTCGCCTTACGAAGCGATGTGATTGATTTTTCATTAACACTTTAAATAGAAGGTAATAAGGATAAATTAAATTTATATATGTGATATAATTAAATAATTATGATATTAATGAAATATATATCTTTATTAAAATTAAATATATCATTTTCTTTCTTACTTTGAAAAATGATAATGCCATTCATGCGTATGGGCGGACTATCACCTCCACGAAACAATGAATCTTTTTTCTCATCACAAAATAATATGGATTCTATATATAAGTATTTTTAATAAAAAATATGGAATTTCAGATATTATGAGAATTATTTTAATATAAAATAATACATACCAACTTTCAAAAATTATCATTGAAAAATGGAAATGTTACTCTTGTGTACGTATGACCTACTCTCTCCATAATTGTAACGTAGTTTATTATTTATAACCATGTTCTTTTATTGATTTTAAAAGTATAATTAATTCATAAATATGATAAATATTTCATGATTTTTACTATTTATATGTTGAAACTATGTCCTATTTGACCATGGTCAACACAATAAAACCGTTGTGATTGAATTAATGGAACATCCTCAAAACATCTGACAAAGACTAAACTGATTCAGTACTTGAATATGTCACTGAAATGAATTAAAAAAATTTATTTATGTATAAGGTATTAAAACTGAAACTAGTTCATAATAAATAAAATAATTTATGTAATATTATTATGCATGTGTTAAAGGATATATAAGGAATTCAGACTGGACGTAAGAGTTTCTCGTCTCACTTTTTATTTCTACAATACATATTCCATATTGACCATTTAATTTTATTTTTTGGTGTATATTATACCCATGGACATGTAATAACATGAATAATTCATACATCAAGGTATTTTAATTTTCAATTTGAATTATTTCATTCAAGGGCAATTGACTTGAAATTTACCATGTGGTAAACAATTTCTTAGCTCAATATATTTTCATTAAGTTATATTACATCGTCGTTGACATTATTATGTCATTATTATGTGTGTATGTAATTTTTATTATCTTATGTTTTATTTCAAATTATTAAATGTTGTTATATATTTTATACACATATTTTATTCATTTATTAATTATCAAATTCAATGGTATTATTTTCGTAAGGGTTATTCATCTCAAATTCTCTTTCATTGAGACATTCATTTATGATATGCACATAAATTAATTTGTGAGTTGTATATACTGACCATTAACATGTTATATCAAGAATATACTTATATACATGATATTTAAATTAACATTTTATGTTTTTATTTCTGGGGGCTTTTTATTAATGCGATACCAAAGTGAAAAAGGATTTATGTTACAATTACCTTTATTTTGGGATTGTTTATGTTCCAGATTCATTTAGAAAAAATTAAATTCTATTATTTTATTGAACCTCATCTATTTATTCACCAACGGTAATGAATTTTTTTAACATGTATTATTTTTATTTCCAATGTTATTGATTAAATAAATATCAAGAAACTCATTTTAAGCGACGCTGATCCTGTATTTTCTTTCAGATCATATATCTTTATGTCCCATATCCATGTTTTCTAAAAGTTTTAAAAAATGTTACTCTATAAAAATAAATTATTTTTTATTTCCATTTAAATGATCTTTTAAATTATTTTAAATAGTTTTAAAAGAATATTTCTTAACATCAAATGGTTCACTTTTGACTACCTTTTCAAAATGTTTTAAAAAGAAAGATTATTTTTAGCATTTATTATAACACCCCGAGATTTTATGAAAAAAATTCGTTTTAATTTCATTAGTTTCTTGTGGAGCTTGCACAACACGCATCCCTGACTTTTAGTGCATTACATGCAATAAATACCTTCTTCGATAGCGTGTTTAGTACACAATACCGAGTATCACTAAACGAGATATTATTATAATATTATTATGAACTATCCATTATGAATAGTAATACCCACTTTTTTAAATTTTATAAATTTTATCATTCAAAATGGACTTCATTTTTGGATTCGGAATATCGAAATTAGCCTAGGGTGAAATTTTGGTATTTTTCTGAAAACATTCAATTTTTGATGAATAGTGAAAACACTAGGTTACTATTTAAAAACCGAATTTTTATTTAAATAATTAATTTTTTTATTTAAATTTATTTTTTGTCAAAATTGATACATAATACCTATATAAGTTCAATGTAATTCATTGAAGTCATTTTATAATAATTTTAGATATATAAAAATTTTATCGAACTTGTCACCGTCTTTTACCCACCTCCTAGGAGAATTTGCAGATTTACATAAAACATAATTTTACCACTTCTGTGAGTGGAATTTCAAATATCCGAGAGACACGGTTGATGTCAGTAAGTAAAATGTGGTTCAATGAGATGAAAATAATTTTTGGTGAATAGTAACTTTTTACTTTTTTTACCATGGTTAAATGTAAATAGGAAAATTGAGGGTAAAAATGTTATTATTACCCTAACACATGTCCTAATTCCCTTGGATAAGTTTAATTTGACCAAAAAAAACCTTAGGAATAAAATAAGACCATTTAGGCCCACTTGTATTAGATTAGTACATTTAATATTAATTTATTTAAAGAAGGGTTAAAATATTTAAAATCAAAGGTTAATAAGTAAATCATTTTTAATATAGGTTTATACATAAGATAAATTAGACTATAAATATTCATTAGAAACCTCAAAAGAGTTCCTTCATAATGGTATTTTATTTATAATTTTTAGACATTAAATAAGTTAATTTATGTATGACACAATGATGATGCAGTAATTATCTTATTAATGAAATATTAACATAATTGATGTTATAAATACCCAAATAAATGTAATTTGAGACTTTTTATGAATTACAATAATTTTATATGTTAATATGACATGTTAGTATTTATTTAATTAACTTTTTTTGAACTAATAATTCTTTTATGAGTATCACAAAAATCAATTACCAAATAGTGTCAAAATTGACATAAAATAGTTTTTAGAACAAATATTATATTATTAATTGTTATTATATTCCTAAAAATCAATGGTTCAGACAAGATACTTATATCATGATATTTTTATCATTAATGTACCACTTGGGAGTCTCTTGGATGTATATGGTAAGTTTATTAACTATATAATATAAAAATAATAAGTGACATGGTAAATGTCAATCTAATTAACTAAGAGTTAAAAATAAACTTTAAGGTTAATATAATGGCCTAAACTTGTATAAATTCTATTGGATGAGAGGATTTATACCCATCCCCACCTTATCTTATAAATAAATCATTTTGGAGCTATTAAAAACCGAATATGACTTTATAATAAAATAATATTTTTATTTTTTCCAAAGGTGCGCCTCTCCTCCCTTATAAAAGGGAAACTCCTCCCTCTCTTCCTCACACCACTTTGAGACTTCATGCTCAGCAAAACCCTAAAAAATTCTCTTCTCCACTTCCATAGAAACATCCTAGAGGTTCTGGTATTCTTCAAAGACCAATTTTAGTTCCCTAAGAGGAGGTCTCAAAGAGACTCTTCAAAGAAGAGGTAATGTCCGTTACCGATTCTTTCAACTTTATTTCTTCTTCCACTTCTTCTTCTTTGGTTTTTTCATTATGAAGTAATAAAATCAGTATAACTCATATACTTATATTTTATTATAATTATGAAACAACCCTATTTCACCATCTATCCATCCTACGGAAAATGAAATCACCGCGCGTGCGTACGTACGAAATACTGTCTCCACGCCGTGGTGTAATCTATTTTCCACCACCACCTTACATGGATGGGTATAATGGTGTAAATAATAACTATATATGATTATGGTATGGTTATATTGATTCTGTAATAGTATACATACACTCCAATAAAATTCCACGATCATGGGAACGATATCATTGCTCGTGCGTACGTACGGAATACCGTCTCCACGACGCGATGAGATTCATTCTCCATGTTAACCATACATGAATGATCATAATGTTTATATAATGAATAATAATGAAATATATGAAATAATAATTCTATTGGATTTATGTATATATATATATTTATGTCATCTATTTAGTTTCATTCAATTCAATAAGGAAACGAAAACAGCGTTCATGTGTACGTACGACGTACAGTCTCCATGAACGGTGTATTTCATTCATTTTATAGATCTATAATATATATATGTATATGATGAATATATATTATATATAAATCATGTTTTACATTCTAGAATTATGTAAATCAGAATATAAGTAATAATATCAAGAACGACAAGTCGAAACACATACGATAAATGAAAAGATTTTACCCAAAACGCTGCTTTAACATGGAATTTACAAAAGAACAGGTGATATAAAGTCATAAGTGAAACATATATGATATCATAACAATGAATATGATTCTTTAATAAGACAATGACATTATTTAAATCATTAAAAAAGAGGTTCGGATACATACGAAGCATATCAGACCTAAGGTAAGGGATAATTTTGCTAATCTCATTTTTATCCGAGATTGCTTATACGTAAGTATTTACTGGGGTTATTGTTATCATCCATGTCCATGTTTTCTAAAAGTGTTTTTATGTATTTCCTTTTTACCCATTTTGACTTTTACTACATGGTATGTAAGGAATCTTTTTTTACCATATGAAGTACTTTTTGACTTTTCCGACAAAAGTACGAGGAGATTGTTATTTTTAACTCATACAGCGTGAACAGATTTTTACGGTTTTATGAAGCCTTATGTTCATGAAGCATCCTTCAAAAAAATTCATGACTATTTTCAAAAAAATATCTTTCTTTTAAAATTGCATGACGTTTGGTGAAAAGAAATTTATTTTGAAGAAGAAAGATATTTTCCTCAAGAATTCATTTCAAGTGTTTTATCAAAACCATTTTTTCATCTATGATGACATTATTTCATATGTGTATATTTAAAGTATCATTTCCTTATGATTTACATGGTTTAACTTTTATTATTATGAAATGATATCCATTTATTTTATATGGATTATGTGATGTTGGGATGATGTTTACGAAACCCATTTTATTTATTGGGTTATTATGAATGATGTATGTTTATTTTGTGGCACATGTAAGAATGATTTCAATATAAGGTGGGTGGGACCTATATCTCCCTCAAATGCATTGGGTAAAGATTTATATCTCATGAGATAGACAGGGATGGAACGGCAAGTTAATCCGGTTCAGTAATACAGGACTTGAACGAGGAGTGAACTTGATTCAGAAAGGGACTTTGTCCACTAATATGGTCTTGGAAGCAATGCCTTGGATACTATGGAAATCATATCATGTGATTAATGATTGCCACAGTTACATGTTTTATTCCCATGATATTTTATCATGATTGATGTTCCCTTATGATATATGGCTTACATACTTCCAAGATTCATGTCTTTGCTCAAGATTTTGATGTTAAGATTTTATGTTCAAGTTTTTTCATTCAAATGTTAATCTATTGTTGTATGTTCTCTATGTTTACCCTTACTAGGCATTTGAGCTAACCCATTTTATGTTTTCTTTTCCCCAGGATATAAAGAAAGGTTTTAGGTAAGGAAAAAAAGGGAAGATCTTTATTGGGAGATGTTGAAGATCTTTCACCACGATTAGAAGATTTTATTCCGAGTTTCCAAAGACACTAAACTATTATGATCCTTTTGTGTCGGTTTTTGTTATGTATTAAGTATTCTGAAAAAGTAATGTATTTTCCATGTACGTCAAGCTTCGGGTCTCTACAGTTGGTATCAGAGGAAAGGTTTAGTCAATCTTTGGAAACTAGGATGCGAAAACGTTAGTGAGATCCCTAGAGATATTTCTAAGGTATGTCTAGGGATGTCCCTAAGGATAAGTATACGTATAGTATATAGTCCTAGAACTATGGTAATGATATTAGAATTTATCCTAAGATGTTAGATATTGAGGGTACTCCCCCGTTACTATTTTTTTCCCTAGCATGATTTTTTCCTCTCACACTATTCTTTTTGGGTTTTAGAAAATGGCTGGAAACAGGAAGATTCACGATATTGGAGGATATGATGGACAATGGAATGATATTCTTCATGATCAACCAAATGAAATGGGTTTTGGAAGTCCAAACATCATTATAATGACGAATCAGAAATCTCATAATATGATCAATAAACTCAAATTTGGTAAGTTTCCTAACTCGGCTAATAAGGGAAAGATGTAGTTTCATGATGATCATAGAGGAAAGAAAGTTCAATTTCCCATATGTAAATCATGTGGGAAGAGGCATCAAGGAAAATGTTTCATAGGAACTGGAAGATGCTTTGGGTGTGGAAAAGAAAGACATAAAGCTAGTAAGTGCAAAGGAAAAGGTTCAGCTAACACCATGGATGAGGATACTGGTATTTCTACGACATCAACAATGGTTAAATGTTTTAAATGTTGAATGTACAGGAATTATGCAAACCAATTCCCTAAGGGAAAGTCTCATGAAGAGAATCTGTATGGTCGTATGGGTAATATTTATGTTGTTGATGATGAAGAGACTAGAAATGATATGTGAGATGAAAGAATTGTTGAAGCTCGGTCAATGGTTTAAGATGGTAGTGGAATGATTACATGTTTATCAAATGTAATGTTGTATAAGTAAACTCATGGTACTATAGAACAAAGAGACATCTAAGTATTGTTACAGTGTTGTCTTTCCTTATGTTTTGAATGTGTGTGATAAATGGTACCAATATTTTTGGAAAGTAGATGATATGTTCATAATGAAGGGATAAGGAGAAAATTAAATGTTTGACAGTATTCATGAGCTCATGATTGATATAAGGACTAAGTGATATCATGATTTGAGTATATAGAATTTTTGGATTTTGGTATGTGGAAAGATTTAACTTTTGATAGCATTCATGTTTTCACTAAGGTTTAATGGGTATTCATTTTCCAAGAGAATACATGATTAAGGTATTCAAATGATTGGAATGTGACCGACAAGATATATGAGAGATAAATTATGGTATTCCCATGCATAGTTGATGACATTTTAGGTAATAGTTTTCTTTATACTATGAGCTTGGACCGAAGTATTTTAGATAAAGATTGGAATGGATTATGTTAGAAATAAGATAGTATTGTTTAAGGATATAACTTTTTTCGATATTATTGATGGGATGTTATAGAAATTTAGTTTTATAAAAAGGACAACCTGTAGGACGAGCGACAACCCATCACGTCGGACAAGGCTGTGGGAATCGAACCCACAACCGAAGTGCGACTGGCCTTTATCGCCTACCACTGGTCTATACGAAGTCCCTGTTTAGTAGAAACTAGTTTTATTATATTAAGCAGTATGATATATGATGTATAAGTCCATTTTAGGAACCATATATGATTAATATCACTATATATGGACTTATGTATTTTTTGATAACTTTTCTATCATTTTTTTTGAGACATATGGAATGACCCATCATTCTATCACATGATCTACTAACACATCACAAATGACAAATTCAACTTCATTTTTTAAAGAGATGAAGTGGAAATTGTCCAAAGAACGACCAACGGTGAGACTGTACCAAAATCATGAAAGTATTTCTTCTAATTCCAATTTCATCAACTTTAGGGAAATGATCTTGAAAACCAAAAATGTTGTCCTAATGCTCTTATATCTGATGAATCAGATGGTACCCTAGATCATCACAAATTTATGGCTTTCTGATTGTTGGATTTTTCATAGCCATGTTCTCTACCACTCTCCATCAGAACTTGATGGTTAGATTTTTATTCCATATCCATATTTTCACCTATGTTCTCCTACGTGAAAACCCAGTGATGAGTTAATTTAGGTAACCATTATGTTTCATACTTTAGTTTTTAAAGCCATGTTTTGGTATTCCTTTTTACGATGTGATTTTCTATTAACGAAACTTTAGAGTAGTAAACCATTTATAACCTGACGAATTTCGAGGCCGAAATTCATTTTAAGGGGGGTAGAATGTAACACCCCAAGATTTTATGAAAAACATTCTTTTTAATTTCATTAATGTCTTGTGGAGCTTGCATAACACGCATCCCTGACTTGGCTTGCATTACACACAATAAAGACCTTCCTCGATAGCGTGTGTAATACGCAATACCGAGTTTCACTAAACGAGATATTATTATAATATTATTATGAACTAGCCATTATGAATAGTAATACCCACCTTTTGAAATTTTATAAATTTTATCTTTCAAAATGGACTTCATTTTTGGATTCGGAATATCGAAATTAGCCTAGGGTGAAATTTTGGTATTTTTCTGAAAACTTTCGATTTTTGATGAATAGTGAAAACACTAAGTTACTATTTAAAAACCAACTTTTTATTTAAATAATTATTTATTTTATTTAAATTTATTTTAGGTCAAAATTGATACATAATACCTATATAAGTTCAATTCAATTCATTGAAGTCATTTTATAATAATTTTAGATATCCAAAAATTTTATCGAACTTTTCACCGTCTTTTACCCACCTCCTAGGAGAATTTGCAAATTTACATAAAACTTAATTTTACCACTTCTGTGAGTGAAATTTTAAAAATCTGAGAGATACGGTTGATGTCAGTAAGTAAAATGTGGTTCAATGAGATGAAAATAATTTTTGTTGAATAGTAACATTTTATTTTTTTACCATGGTTAAAAGTAAATAGGAAAATTAAGGGTAAAAATGTTTTTATTATTACCCTAACACATGTGCTAACTCTATTGGATAAGTGTAATTCGACCAAAAACAACCTTAGGAAAAAAATATGACCATTTAGGCCCACATGGATTAGATTAGGACATTTAATATTAATTTATTTAAAGAAGGGTTAAAATAGTTAAAATCAAAGGTTAATAAGTAAATAATTTTTAATATAAAGTTATACATAAGATAAATTATACTATAAATATTCATTAGAAAGATAAAATTAGTTCCTACATAATTGTATTTTATTTATAATTTTTAGACCTTAAATAATTTAATTTATTTATGACACAATGATGATGCAATAATTATCTTATTAATGAAATATTAACATAATTGATGTCATAAATACCCAAATAAATGTAATTTGTGACTTTTTATGAATTCCAATAATTTTCTATTTTAATATGACATGTTAGTATTTATTTAATTAGATTTTTTAGAACTAATCAATCTTTTATGATTTTCACAAAAATCAATTACCAAATAGTGTCAAAATTGACATAAAATAGTTTTTTAAAAAAATATTATATTATTAATTGTTATTATATTCCTAAAAATCTAAGGTTCGGCCAAGACACTTATATCATGATAGGTGTATCATTAATGGACCACTTGGGGGTCTCTTGGATGTATATGGTAAGTTTATTAACTATATAATATAAAAATACAAAGTGACACGGTAAATGTCAATCTAATTAACTAAGAGTTAGAACTAAAAGTTAAGGTTAATATAATGACCAAAACTTATCTAAATTCTATTGGATGAGAGGAATGAGACCCATACCCACCTTAGTATCGAAATAAATCAATTTGGAGATATTAAAAACCTAATATGACTTTATAACAAAAAAATATTTTTAGTTTTTCCAAAGGTGCCCCTCTCCTTTCTTATAAAAGGGCACCTCCTCCCTCTCTTACTCACACCACATTGAGCTTTAATGCTCTTCCAAAACCTGACAAATTCTCTTCTACACTTCCATATAAACATCATATAGGTTCTGGTCATCTTCAAAGACCAATTTTAGTTCCCTAAGAAGAGGTATCAAAGAGGCGCTTCAAAGAAGAGGTAATGTCCGTATCGATTCTTTCAACTTTATTTCTTCTTCCACTTCTTCTTATTTAGTTGTTTAATTATTAAGTAATAACATCAGTATCACTCATATACTTATATGTTATTATAATCATGAAACAACCCTATTTCCCCATCTATCCATCATACGGAAAACGAAATCACCGCACGTGCGTACGTACGGAATACCGTCTCCACGCCGTGGTGTAATCTATTTTCCACCACCACCTTACTTGGATGGGTATAATGGTGTAAATAATAACTATATATGATTATTTTAAAGTGATATTGATTCTGTAATAGTATAAGTACACTCCAATAAAATTCCACGATCATGGGAATGATATCATCTCTCGTGCGTACTTACAGAATACCGTCTCCACGACGTGATGAGATTCATTCTCCATGTTAACCATACATAAAAGATCATAAAGTTTATATAATGAATAATAATGAAATATATGAAATAGTAATGCTACTGGATTTATGTATATATATATATGTATGTCATCTATTAAGTTTCATTCAATTCAATAAGGAAACAAAAACAGCGTTCATGCGTACGTACGGCCTACCGTCTCCATGAACGGTGTATTTCATTCCTTTTATCGATCTATAATATATATATATGTATATGATGAATATATATTATATATAAATCATGTTTTACATTCTGGAATTATGTAAATAAGGATATAATTAATAATATCTAGAATGACAATTCGAAACACATACGATAAATGAAATGATTTTACCCAAAACGCTGCTTTAACATGGAATTTACAAAAGAACGGGTAATATAAAGTCATAAATGAAACATATATGAAATCATAACAATGAATATTATTCTCTAATAAGTCAATGACATTATTTAAGTCATTATATGGGAGGTTCGGATACATACGAAACATATCGGTCCTATGGTAAGGGATAATTTTGCAAATCTCATTTTTATCTGAGATTGCTTATACGTAAGTATTTACCGGGGTTATTGTTATCATCCATGTCCATGTTTTCTAAAAGTGTTTTTATGTATTTCCTTTTTACCCATTTTGACTTTTACTACATGTTATGTAAGGAATCTTTTTTTGTTTACCATACGAGGTACCTTTTGACTTTTCTGACAAATGTACGAGGAGATAGTTATATTTAACTTATACAACACGAATGGATTTTTACAGATTTATGAAGCCTTATTTTCATGACGCATCCTCCAAAATATTTCATGAGTATTTTCAAAAAAATCTCTTTCTTTTAAAATTGCATGACATTTTGTGAAAATAAATTGATTTTGAAGAAGAAAGGATATTTTCCTCACGAATTCATTTCAAGTGTTTTATCAAAACCATTTTTCATCTAAGATGACATTATTTCATATGTGTATGTTTCAAGTATCATGTCTCTATGATTTACATGGTTTCACTTTTCTTATTATTAAATGATATCCATTTATTTTATATGGAATATGTGATGATGGGATGATGTTTATGAAACCCATTTTATTTATTGGGTTATTATGAATGATGTATGTTTATTTTGTGGAACATGTAAGAATGATTTAAATATGAGATGGGTGGGACCTATATCTCCCTCCAATGCATTGGGTAAAGATTTATATCTCATCAGATAGACATGGATGGAATGGAAAGTTAAACTGGTTCAGTAATACAGGACTGGAATGTGGAGTGAACTCGATTCATAAAGGGACTTTGTCCACTAAGATGGTCTTGGAAGCAATGCTTTGTCTACTATGGAAATCATATCATGTGCTTAATGGTTTCCACAATTACATGTTTTATTCCCATGCTATTTTATCATGATTGATGTTCCCTTATGATATATGCCTTACGTACTTCCAAGATTCCTGTCTTTGCTCAAGATTTTGATGTTTAGATTTTATGTTCATGTTTTTGCATTCAAATGTTTATGGATGTTATTATGTTCTCTATGTTTACCCTTAATGGGCATTTGAGCTCACCCATTTTATGTTTTATTTTCCCCAGGATATAAAGAAAGGTTTTAGGTAAGAAAAAAAGGGAAGATATTTATTGGGAGATGTTGAAGATCTTTCACCACGATTAGAAGATTTTATTCCGAGTTTCCAAAGACACTAAACTATTACAATCCTTGTGTGTCTGTTTTTGTTATGTAATAAGTATTCCGCAGAAGTAATGTATTGTGAATGTATGTCAAGATTTGGGTCTCTACATTTATAACATGAACAAATTTTCCCAACATCATGTACATTAATTTATATTTTTCTAGTTTATCAATAAATGTGAAAATTAATTATTTCTATAAGGGATTCATATGGAGAATGTTTATAACCTAATTTGGAATATGAATTTTAGGGTATAGTGGGAGATTATGTTTCTCTTTATTAAAATTTTATTTATCAATCCATGATGTTATTAGTGTGTTAAAATTCTATAAAAATATAAATCTAAAAGATCGTTTATAATTTATGTGATCCAATATTTTCTTCTAATGATTTAATTTTTGGATTTTGAAAATTGGGTCACCTTCATCGGTAGGACAAAGAGAAATGTAATGTTTGTTATTTCAAAACTAGATCTCAGAGTGTGGGTTCAGGGCTATTATTTTTGGTATCAAAGGATGGTTTAGATACCTTTATAGATTTGGATTTTTTTCATGTGATTTTATCTTAATAGTTATTGATACAATCAAATTTCAATAATATTAACTTTATGCTCCAAGTCTATGATATCCCTTTTTATTTTTTAAGCATTGAGATATTAATGTGACTAATAACACTTTTAGAGAAATTTTAT
The DNA here is from genome assembly GCA_963277665.1 of Viscum album. Taxonomy (NCBI): domain Eukaryota; kingdom Viridiplantae; phylum Streptophyta; class Magnoliopsida; order Santalales; family Viscaceae; genus Viscum; species Viscum album. Next base: position 1,283,712,921 of record OY728151.1, read on the forward strand.
TTGGTTGAATTATATATAGGTATTTTGATTAATATTTAGTATTCCTTTACATTTCATGGAATATTTTTTTAGGATATTGATAAACTTTAGGGTTTATATAACCTAGGATATTGTGTTGATTATCATAATACATGTTTTATCGTATAGATAATCATGGGATTGTATTGTGATTTAGTGATAAAGAAATTAATGTTAGTCTAGAAGAAGATAACTTTATTTTTGGGATTTTATGATGAAAAGAAAAATATATAAATTGTGTTCAAAACACTATTTTATTATGCGGTTATTAAGTTCATTTAGGAAATATGATCTTTCATATATGTAATTAGTTAGTTTTTACTTTGTTTTTACTATTAAATTTTAGATATTAATGTATTATTTTGTCATATAACAGTTCATTCATTTTTTGAGTTATTATAGCATGTGCTAACAATTTTTTAGATAATATATAAATAAAAGTGTAATATATTTATTATACATTTTTTTGGTAATGTCTTGTTTTAAAATATGAATTTATTTCTTCAGGCATGCAAAAAAAAGTTTTTTGAATATTCATCATTTGGAGAAAGAGATGACACTATGGTGGATATTGATTAAAGGATGGAAATCAACATATAAAGTAAGTATATTTACTTATTCTTCTAGTATATATGGAAAATTAGTTCCTCAACTCTATGAAAATGATTTAAAAAAATGTTTTATTACCTTCATTTTGGATGATATCAATGACTTTTTCACACCTCTTTGGTTTACGATTTTATGGCTATTAAATTTATCATGATCATTCACTTTATTATTATTGATGATATATTTCACTATATATCATTGTTTGGGAATTTTTATTTTCTTACATCTCTAAATAAAAAATTCCCACCAATGTTCTCTTATTTGGAAATATATTATGTGTTATTCAATTGGACCTTCATACACTATTTTTCTCTCTCATCAAGTGGATGTTTTATTAACCTTGTTTATGATGTGGGTTTCCAACATAGGTATTTCCAAAATTCCAACATTTTATTGATCCGATTAATTCCAAATTTTGAGGATAAAATTTATTAAATTGGGGTTGGATGTAAAACCCAAATATTTTGTAAATGAAAACTATGTCCATTAGCATATTTGACATGCAACACTGAGCTTAAATGACTTAAAAATATATAACCGTTTTAACATAACCATTAAATTGGTGGGTATGAATAGAATTTAATAATTTATTAAATATCTATATATAAATATCATACCCAATTTAAATAGAAAATAAATTATTTGTAAACAATTAATTAATTTTTAGTAAGGTGAATTTATTGTTGAAAAATATGCTTTCTTCCAAAAAATATTATCATTTATTTTTGTGTGAAAATTTTATATATAATTTTTGGAAATTTAATAAAATTTATTTGATAAAATGAAAAAAATTTATTAATAATATAAAAATTGAGTAAGGGTAAAATTTTGGGGTTTTTTTAAATATTGATTTTTAATCAAATAGTGAAAAATACCGATTTTTGTAGAATAATATTTTATTTTCTATAAATTAAGTAATTTAAAAGTAAAATTTTATTTTGAATATGTTTTAAATAAATCTTATTATTATCTAGAAATATTTAATACACTTAATTAAATTTGAATAATACATATTGGATTTTATTATAAGTTTATTTTATGGGTTTAAATATGGGATTTTTTTAAAAACTTTTTTAAAGCGCATAATGTTTCTCCTTTATAATTAATTAAAAAATCCCTAATTTTTAATTATTTAAAATAAATGTATCATATAAAAATCATAAGTTATTAATCAGGATTCATATAATTATTACCACTTGTCATAGAGTTGATAAAAGATAATCTCTTTCTTAAATAATGCACTTCTTGAAAACCCGCTTATTTGTCGCATATGTGAGTTTAATTTTAAATTAAAATTTACCACTTCCATGAATTAAATTTTCTAAAATTCATTAAATATTTATAATCATAGTATTATTTAATATATAAAAATTTTAACTTAATTTTTTACAATAATAAATTGTGAAAACTATAAAAATTAATTATTGTGGTTAAGTTGAAGATGTGTTTTTTGGGGGGGGGGTTAAACAAAAACGATAAGGGTTAAAATGGCCTAAAATAGGTAAAAAATATTTTTATGTCCATATATAGACCATATAATGTATAATACTCTTTAATTATTCATTTTGGATCCTTTTTTCATGTAAAACATGCAGGTACACCTATTTCTATTCCAATAATACCAGTGTGCCACTCACCTCACTTATAAAAGGACACACCCTCTCCACTATTCTTCACACTATGAAAGACATACAGATCATTCGAGACATGAAAAATGTCTTAATAACCATCATATACATATCCAAGAGCCATTATTTCTATCATAAAGTCATCATATGAAAACTTGCAGTGCTTAAATAAGGTGGTTGTCCGAAGAAGAGGTATCATGATTAACTGAGCATTTTTATTTTATTTCTTATTCCATGTCCCTAAAATATAATTAAATTATGATTATATAATAAAAAAAATTATATAAAATATACTTAGAGGTTATTATGTTAACATAATAACCTAAATCCTTCTACTATTCCATAAAATAGGATACAAAATCATCATTCATTTGCACGGCAGACTACCACCTCACGAACCAATGTCATTATTTTCCCATCATCACCAATATAGACATGTTATAATGATTTATTTAAGTTATATATATTATATTCTTAACGTATTTATAATTATGTAGCTATTATATCATATATAACTTCCAACTTTCCATTTAATGGGGGGTATAATAATGTTTCTCATGTGTACGATGGATTACCACCTCACTAGGTGATGTGATTCATTTTTCACTAAAATAACACATGGAAGGTAATGAGGATATAGTTAATTAATATACATGATATAAATGAAATAATTATTAAATTAATTATCTTTATGAAAACATAATATATCATTTTTCTTGTTGCACTGAATAATTTTAACGTCATTCGTGTGTATGTATGGGCTACCACCCCAACAAACAATGTGACTATTTTTACCAACACTAAATTAGGTGGATGATAAATATAAGTATTTTTAGAGAAATAATATGGTACTTATTATATTATTATAATAATTTAAATATAAAATAATACAAAACTTCTTTCCTTAATGATAATTGAAATATTGAAATGTTACATTGCATACGTACGACCTACCGTTTCTAGGATTATAACGTAGTTCATTTTATATAACCACCTTCCATTGTAACACCCCAACCCTAGTTACCTAGAGTCATTGCATTATTTTAATACATTGGTATTATTACAAGGAATCAAGTCCCGAAGGACTAACCAGTTTAACAGTATTGGAAAATAGATTACATACATGAATGTTACATTACATTATAAAATGAAAAAAATAACAACATTGTGTCTGTTGACCACATTCATATCCCTTAGACAATCCCTTCAGGTCAGTCATAATATAATTCTTCTCATCTTAAGAAAAATAAAACATAGAAAGGGGTGAGATCAGATGCTTAGTAAGGATAACAATATAGCAGAGACTTTCATAAATAAACTTAAACCCTTAAGGCAACGTATAAAACTAAAAAAAATCCTTATAAACTTAAAATTAATCATAACATAGCAATGATAAATAAAATAATTCTATATACTTATTCAAATGGATATTCTACTAGTATAATAATCAAATGTAATATTAATATCTAATTTCATAATGATGGAATGCATAATGCTGGACATCATAACCACATAGTCAAGGCCTCGTGAAAAGACTACAAATAATATTCTGTCAAGGCCTTGTTCCAAGAAACTAGTTTGTCTCGTGAGACCTACCGATGCATCGAGGATCTATTGTGGGCTCCACCCATCACATACTAAGTCCAATGCATTCCTCATATGAAAATGTTGAAACTTAACATAAAAATTCATATTAAAACTAGCATTTGAAATGTCAATACTTCAACCATAAACCATGAAGGGTATAAAAATATTACATCCATAGTCAAACATATCATAACTCATTAAATACAATATATAAGATTTTTTTATAATAAATCAACCTTAATTAAGAATAATATATAGTAAAAGATGTTGATGTAGTTGAAAATGATCAGTAAAACTTTTTGAGAGAAATATTCTTTTTTGTGAAATCATTTAAAAGTCACATGTTTATAAAGGAAGTAATTTAAAAGAGATTTTTGAATAAATGTGTCCCATACAAATTTTAAACTTTTGAAAATAATTATAATTTCAAAACCTTCATGTCCATAAAAATAAATCCTTAAAATAATTTTGAAAACATTGAAATTAATTAAATAAATTTTGAAAGATATATATTTAAAGCATTTAAAATGATGATCTAGTTAAATATAACCTCCCATAAAACCTTAAAATACTCATTTTGAATGTTTTTTATGAAATATGGGTATAGATGATAAATAAGTCCCATTAAATACTTACACATAAACAATCTTGGATAATAATGAGATTGGGGAAATAACCCTTACTTTCTACTTTTCAATGGTCAAGGTTACGTTAACCTCCTGTATAGTAGGTAAATCATTGTTATTAAATTAATCAAGAAACACATACCTAAATATGATATCAAATACAATCTTCTAATATTTCATTATAGATAATATTTTAGTAGTATCATTGTTTTGGGTCTTAACTGATTTGTTTTCCTTTATATGTTTTGTTACATAAACCATGTTTGTTATGGATAAGATGTATTGGATTCATATCCAGAATTATATTATGTTATTAAACAATATTAATAATAATCAAAGGAAAATTATTCTTGAATGGTTACGATGGGTAATGAATCTCATCAAGTTCATGGAGACGGTAATCCGTACGTACGCACGAACGCTACTTCCATTTCATTTTTTCTATTTTAAAAGGAAAGAAAAAAGATTAAACATAGGTATATTATTATTATAGTATAATATAATATTTTATATATGTTACATAAGTTCATTAACACCATCCTTTATACATTCCATGTATGGTATGAACGAGTCATATCATTTTGAGGCGGCGGTAATCCACACTTCCTCAAATAAAATTATCATATATATACAACATGAAAAGAATAAAGGTATGATATAAAATAAAATTAAAGGAGATTATAGATAAAATAAATATCATAAATATCATATATAATTTTATTTCCATAATAATGGCCACCATAAGTGGTGGCAGTAGAAGATTGAACAATCATCATTTTGTGAGGCAGTAGTTCACTGTCCACAAAAACATTATGTTATATACCCATTTGATGGAGGTCTGTGAAAGTGTTGTTAAAATACATCTCATAAAAAAACCTAATTTATTTATTATATTGGTGTTATTAAAAAATAATTTAAAAAATAGAGTTTATGTGGTTGGAGAAGTAAAATAACAGAAAAGAACTTAAGAGGAGATGTTACCTTTAAATCGAGAAAATCCCTTGGGATTGAACCAAAAGGCTTCCTTGAAGTGCCTTATACCTAGGGTAAGGATTATAAGAGGAATATAGGGATGTAGAGAGCTTAATTGGATAGGTTTTGGATATTTTGTTAATTTTTATAATCTCATTTATTTAAATCATTCATTAATGAGGTAAACACAACATCCTTATTGTGTCATAAATAATTTTATTTATTTGATGTCTAATTTTTTTAAAAAAATACCATGATTTAGGGAATAAGTTTATATTTTAAATTAATATTTATATTCCAAAATATAAATTATATAACCCCTTGTAAAAATTGTTTTAATACAAGACTTAGGTTTATGTCATTTTTGTCTTTACTTGAAATTAATTAATATAAAGTGTCATTTTCACTCTCAAGTACCTCCATGTGGTCCCAAAATCATCACAAAGAATCCCATGTACAGAAATATATCAACCAATAAAAATAAGACACATGTTAGGGTAATTTAATATTATAATAATAATATTTTTTTACCCTTATTTACCAGATTTACCCTTTAACCATGGTAAATAAAATATTTGTTGAAGTAAATATTCATAATTTATAAAATAAAATATTTCTATTTACACAATTTGGACCTCATGATTCCAAATATGGAATCCATTTTTCCAAATTCAAAACACATTTTTGGCAGATATTCATTTAAAATTAATTCCCGTTGTCAAAACAAAAAAACTTGTTTTTAGGAAATAATAACTGTCAAAAGATTGACACTTTTTTATGTTCAGTTTATTTGTGAAATTTCATCAAATTACCTAAATTATATTAAATGATAAAAATATTATCTAATTATACTTTAAAACCAGTCAAATTTATAATTTATCACTGTAAATTATTTCTATTAAAAATGTTGTTTTCAATTAAAATTTAGTATTTTTCACTATTCATCAAAATATGAAAATTATCAGAAAAGTACAAAAATTTTATCCAAACTAAGTTTTTATGTCCCACTTCTAAAGAATAATTTAATTTCATTAAATTTAATATATAAAAGTGTGAAATATTGGGTTTAAAAAATGTTCTCTATTAAAAGGCTGTAAAATTGAATTTTTTGAAAAATACTTCTTTTATCTGAAAAAAATGAATTTGTTCTTATATTATGTCTAAGAAACAGATAATATGGATTCTAAAATTATATGGAGTATATAAAATTCAAAATTCAGTTAATACTATTCATAACCGCTTTTTGAACAGCTAATTTGGTAAGTCGTGGCGCACTCGAACTCAGTGTTGTGTGTAGTGCAAGTTATTTAATTTCTTTGAAGAGATAACGTACTATGAAATCTTGGGGTGTTACATTCTACCATCCTTAAGTAAATTGTTTCCTCACAAATTGAAATTTTTCTCTGAAAATAAAATGTTAAAAATAGAAAATTCCTTTTTGGAAAACCCACATCGGAAATTGGGTTAATGAAATATAGTCTTAATAAGACGGAATGGGAAATGAAAAATGTCACCACCAAATTACGATCTCGATTAGGAGAACATTGGTGGAAATTAGAGACACATAATTGGAGTAAAAATGTAAATATATATAGGGATTGATTTAGGTTCTCATTCACTAACAAGTGTAAAATTGAGTGCCTGAAAGCCATCAATCTATGATGATTTAAAATATCATCAGTTCAAAAAAACATAATGTATAAGGATAACAAATTTTTGGTTTTTGGATCCCATACCTTAGGTTTAAGAAATAATTTATTCCTAGAATAAGAGGAAAAAATATACTTTACAAGTAGAGTTTCATCCTTCAACTAATTCCTTTCAAAAACTCATCTTACAGTCCAAAAGATAATATAAATCAAAAATATTCTACTTATTATAATTGTATAGAGTTCCAAAAATAATGAATTTATAATTCAATTGACAGACTATATAAAAAAAACTACAATATACAAACCAGGACATCACATAGGCCAGTGGTAGTTGATATACCCTTGTCTCCCTTTAGTTGCAGGTTCAAGTCTTGTGCCTTACCGGAAGCGACAAGTTGTTGCCTAAACTTCAGGTTCTCCATTTTATGAGAATCCAAAAATAATCATGAGAAATTATTTAACCTTAAAAATATTATCCAATGTCAAACCTAATCGATTTCAACCTTTATACTTATCCACAATACTTTTTTCCGAACTCACATTTCAAAATTAATAAGGAAGGTTGCATAATATACATGTGAATACCTTCATCATGTATTCTCTTAAAATGTGGAAATAAAATGAATTTCCAGAAAACCATATTTTTATATTTATGTACTTACTATTCCTTCTTTAAAACATAGAATAATGGATATACTCCTTAAATCAAAAAATGTTGTAATCACCAACAATGATGGAATTAAAAAACCATTAATTAGTTCCAAGGTAGTCAATAATATCCAATATAATTTATCCAAATCAATAATCTCTTATTCCAAAATCAATACCAGAGTATCAGGACCATATTAAAGTTTATCTTTCCTTCAACCATGTATTTTCCAAAAAGTTTAAATTGCTATTGAGTCACTTTTATTGGTACCATACAATCTCAAATCCTTAATGAAATGGTACTACAGTACAATCCTTATATACTCCATAATTGTTATAACCAGTACATCATTCATACAAAAATCAAATGACAATATTTTTTAATATAAACATAAGAACACTAGTCATTACTCTTTATCTGTGGTAATATCATAACTTGATTATTATCCAACAACATCATTTGCAGAATACTCTGATGATTGGGACATTAATTCGTGTAGTGTCCTAACTCCTTATAGATGAAGCATTATACATTTGAAACATTTTTATTACCCTTCCAATCACATACTTGGTGTCCCTTTTATCCACACTTATAAAAAACTCCTATTCCCTTTAAGAAATTACCAAGGTGATTCTTTACACAGTTATCACAAGAACACTAGTCATTACTCTTCATCTGTGGTAATATCATAACTTGATTATTATCCAACAACATCATTTGCAGAATACTCTGATGATTGGGACATTAATTCGTGTAGTGTCCTATCTCCTTGTAGATGAAGCATTATACATTTGAAACATTTTTATTACCCTTCCAATCACATACTTGGTGTCCCTTTTATCCACACTTATAAAAAACTCCTATTCCCTTTAAGAAATTACCAAGGTGATTCTTTACACAGTTATCACATATGGGAAAATCCTTCTTTCCCTTATTCCCTTTATCTATCTTTCTCTCTATCATCCTTTTCTTTTCTGGCTTCCCTTCAAAGTTATAGGACTTAGATAATTCTTTAATTATCTTATTATCACATGATACTATTTCTACATATGATGATAATACATGTGAAACTATTTCCTTTCTAAATGTTGGCTTAATACAATGAATGATATGATCCTTCTTACTCTTTGGATCATGCGTATTGCTGGAGTTATCCTTCCATCTACTGGGCACCATTTCTAAACAATGGCATACACTAGGTTAGTTTATGAATTGTAATTCATAATTATAAACTTGTAAAATACCTAACGTAAATTGAAAAGATTGTGCATATTATCTATAATCATAAAAAAATATTTTCTATGAGGATGTATTTACCCTTAAATCCTTCATTATGGCTTGTAATGAAAATGTGAATTATAATAAGAGTACCCCCCGGGAGTGTGGTAACCAAAGTGCAGTAAGGACCGTTTTCATGTACTAGGATACCCAACGTCAAGCCTGAAACTCTTTGTCAGAGTTTTCACTCCTACGTACATCTGTTCCAGAGCCACCACTACCTTCTTGTATCCATACATGGATATATTGCTTGGAAAATTCACAAAATCTATACATTACCAAAATTCAAGGATGTTATTCTATACAAATCATCAAATTCTATCTTGGGGTAATGTTCTCTAATCAGAGTTTTTCTAAATCTAGTTTCCAAGGTTATTGATAAACATCCTTTGATACCAACTGTAACACCCCAACCCCAGTTACCCAGAGTCTGTGCATTATATTAATACATTGGCATGATTACATGTAATTATATGCCGAAGGACAGATCATTTTAGCAATATTTTAAAATAGATTACATACATGAATGTTACATTACATTATATAATGAAAAACAATAACAAAATTGTATCCATTTACCACATTCATATCCCTTAGACTATCCCTTCAGGTTAGTCATAACATATGTTTTTTCATCCTGGAAAAAATAAAACATAGAAAGGGGGGAGCTTAGATGCCCAGTAAGGAAAAAAATATAGAAGAAACTTTCATAAATAAGAATAAACAATTAAGGCAAAGTATAATACTAAAACAAATGCCTTTTAAACATAAAATTCAGCATAATATGATAATTATACATCAAATAATTCAATTTTCTTATTCACATGGATATTCTACTAGTCGAATAATCACATGTAATGTCAATAGTTAATTTATTCATGATGGAATGCATAATTGTGGACATCATAACCACATAGTCAAGGCCTTCTGCTAAGACTAAAAATATGATTTTTTTAAGGTCTTGGGCCAATACACTAGTTTGTCTCATGAGACCTAACAATTCATCGATGAGCTATAGCGGTCTCCACCCGTCACTTACTGAGTCCAATGCATTCCTCATATGAAAATGTCAAAACATCACATAAACATTTGTATAACAACTAGCATACGAAATGTCAATACTTCAACCATAAACTATGAAGTGTATAAAAATAGTACATCCATATTCAACCATATCATAACTCATTCAATACAATATGGAAGATTGTATTATAATAAATCAACCTTATTCTAGAATAATATCAAGTAAAGGATGTTGACATAGTTGAAAATGATCAGTAAAACATTTTTAGAGAGGTATCATTTTTTGTGAAATAATTTAAAACTCACACATTTATAATATATTTCATTTAAAATATATTTTTTAATCAAAATTTCCCATATCACTTTTAAACTATTGAAAATAATTATCATTTAAAAACATTCATGTCGATATAAATAAATCCTTAAAATCATTTTGAAAACATGGGAATTAATTAAAAGGATTTAGAAAGATAAATATTTGAATCATTTAAAATACTGATATAGTTATATAGACCCTCCCATAAAACCTAAAAAGTTTCCTTTTGAAATTTTTTATGAAATATGTGATTCGATGATAAATATGTCCCAGTAAATTCTTACACATAAACAATCTCAGATAATAATGAGATTGAAGAAATAACCCTTACCTTGTACTTTTCTTTAGTCAAGGGTATGTTAACCTCCTTTATAATAGTTAAATCATTTATATTAAATTATAAAAGAACCACATATATAAATATGATATCATATATGATCTTCTAATATTTATTTTTTAATAATATTGTAGTAGTATCATTGTTTCTGGTGTTAACTGATTCATTTTCAATTATATGTTTTGTTATGTAAGCCATGATGTTTATGGATAGGATGTATTTGATTCATATTTAGAATGATATTAAGTTCTTAGATATTATTTTAAATAATAAAATGAAAATTATTCTTGAATGGTTATGGTGGGTAATTAATCTCATCACATTCGTGGAGACGGTAATATGTAGGTACACACGAACGCTACTTCCATTTCTTTTTTTTATTTTAAAAGGAATGAAAATAAAATGATACATTGATATATTATTATTATATTATAATATAATATTTTATATATGTTATGTAAGTTCATTAACACCGTCCTTTATACGTTCCATGTATGGTATGAACGAGTCATATCATTTTGAGGGGGCAGTAGTCTGCACTTCCTCAAATGAAATTATTATATATATACAACTTGAAAATAATAAAGGTATGATATAAAATAGATTTAAATAATATTATAAATAAAATAAAAATCATAAAAATCATATATAATTATAGTTCCATCATAATGGCCACCATAAGATGTGGTAGTAGAAGATTGAACAATCATCATTTCGTGAGGTCATAGTTCGCCGTCCACAAAAACATTGTGTTCTATACCTGTTAGATGGAGGTGTGTGTAAGTGTAGTTCGAATACATCTCATAAAAACAACCTAATATATTGGGGATAAAGTTTTTGTTAAAAAATAAAGGAATAAAGAGAGTTTAGGGGGTTGGAGAAGTAAAGTAAAAGAAAAGAACTTAAGAGGAGTTGTTTCCTTTAAATCGGGTAACTCCTTTTGGTTTGATCCAAAAGGCTTCCTTAAAGAGACTTCTTCCTAGGTTAGGGATTCTAAGTGGAAGATATGGATGTTTGGAGCTTACTTGGGTAGAGTTTGGATGAGCCAAGGGGCTTGATAGATGTGAGAAATGGGTTAAAGGTGAGGGATTTTTATAAGGGAGAGGAGGGGTTCTTTATGAATGATTAAATATTATTTATTATTTAATTATTTTCAGTTCCTAAAGGTCCTAAAATCATTAAAGTCTATGATAAGATGACTCATGTTCGAAATAAAATCATCAAATAATAATTGGATAGGTTTTGGATATTGTTTTTTTGTCCGAATGGCCCAAAGGCCTTCATTTTTTATTGATTTATTGATAACCCCCTTCCAATAGATGATGGGGAACCCTTACAAGGCCCGTAGGCTCATAGATTACTTGGACAATCAGCTTAGGAGATTACATGACCCAAGGTCTTAGGGAATTCAACAAGACTATATACAAGGAACAACACCTCCCCAGAATCAGCATCATGATAGTAGCTCTCCACCTTCACATGGCCATCTGGATAGGCTTCTCGTTCAAGCACAGGCTGGTCCCGATGGAATATCCATACCCTCTCATTCTGAAAAATCTATTTAGCTATACTCTGGTGAGTGCACATGCTCTGAATCATCTTATGGGGATGATCCTTTTATGTAGTGTGTCTGGGGCAACTACATATGGCCCGAAGGCCTTGAGGTGGCCCAAAGGCCTTTAAGGTGGCCCGAAATACCTTCTGACCCGAAGGCCTAGGTGGCCCGAAAGCCTTAAAGACTCCAAGCCCAAACTGGTGGCCCAAGGTGAATAGTTCCAGCTGCTACAGTACCGACCAGTACCTGCTACAGTAACTATTACATTTCCTGCTATAGTGCCTGCATCATTATTATGTGATAAATAATTTTATTTATTTGATTTCTAAAAAATATAAAAAAATACCATGATGTAAGAAATCATTTTAGATTTAATATGAATACTAATAGTCCAAAAGACAACTTATATAACCCTTTTTAATTTTTTTTACTAAAATATATATGATTATGTCATTTTTGTGATTACTTTAAATTAATTAATATAAAGTTTCATTATAACACTCAAGTGGCTCCATGTGGTCACAAAATCGACCCAAGGATGGCCATGATCAGACATGTATTAACCAATAAGAACAGGACATATGGTAGGCTAATTTAATATTATTAAAATAATACTTCTTTACCTTATTTATAATATTTACCCTTTAAACATGGTAAATATAATATTTACTGAAGTAAATATTCATAATGTCTAAAAATAGAAGTTACCAATTTACACAATTAGGTCCTCCTAATTCCAAATAAAATATCCATTTTTCCAAATTCAAAACACAGAAGTGGAAGAAATTAATTTAAAATTAATTTTCGTTGTCAAAATAAAAAACGTGTTTTTAAGAAATAATAACTATCAAAAGATTGACACTTTTTTATGCCCAGTTTAAATGTGAAATTATATAAAATTACCTAAATTCTATTAAATGATAAAAATATTATCTAATTATAATTAAAACTAAACAAATATATAATTTTACACTATAAATTATTTTGATTAAAAAGTTGTTTTCAATTAAAATTACGTATTTTTAACTATTCATCAAAATATGAAAGTTATTAGAAAAGTACCAATAATTTATTCAAACTAATTTTTTATGTCCCGGTTTTAACGAATAATTTAATTTCATGAAAATGAATATATAAAAGTGTCAAACATTTGTTTTAAAAAAGTTTCTCCATTAAATGGTGGTAAATTTTAATTTTTTTAAAAATACTTCTTTTAACTGAAAAAAATGAATTTATTCTTATATTATGTCTAAGAAACGTATAATATGGGTTCTAAAATTATATGGAGTATATAAAATTCAAAATTCTGTTAATACTATTCATAACCTCTTTTTGAACGGCTAGTTTGGTATGTCGTGAGCTCAAACTCAGTGTTAAGTGTATTGCAAGTTATTGAATTTATTTAAAGAGGTAACGTACTATGAAATATTGTGGTGTTATATCAATGATTGGTTTTAAAAGTATAATTAATGTTCAAATATTATAAATATTTAATTTTTATTATTCTAGTGATGTTGAATCTATGACCTCTTTGACAACGATCAACACAGCGAAGCCATTTTGAAATAATGAACCGAATATCTTCAAATCACCCAACCTACACTTAACTAGTTAATTATTTTAATATTAAATTAAAAAAAATAAAATAAATGATTTAATTGTAATTTATTAAACCTAAAAATGGTTCCTAATAAATAAAATAATTAATATAATCTCATTGTACAGTAGTTAAAGGACATAAAATTATTTCGGACCGAATGTAATGGTCTCCCATCTCACTTTTTATTTTTGTGAGACATGTGCCATATTCACCACTTGTTTTTATTGTGTGGTGTATATAATTCATATTTATATGTAATAAAATTTATCTTTAAAGCATCATAGTATTTTGAGTTTTAATTTTAATCATTTAATTAAAGGGGAATCAGCTTGAAATTTACCAAGTGGTATTGAATTTCTTAACTCAATTTATTTTCATTGGGTTATATTACATTTTCATTGACATTATTTGTCATGATTTTACATAAAATAAATTATAATTATCTTATTTTTTATTTCCACTTCTTTTATGTGGTTTCAAATTTTATATACATAATTTATTCATTGATTATTTCTAAAATGAAAAGGTCTACTTTTTGTAAGGGTTAGTCATAAAAAATTATATTTCTTTGAGAAATATGTTTATGACATGGATCTATATTTATTTGTGAGGTGTATATACTTCCCTTTGACATGTTATATTATGAAAATACTTATATCCATGATATTTAAAGTAACAATTAATGTTACCATTTTAGGGGGATTATGAATGAAGAGTTACCAAAGTGGAAACAATTTATGTTACAATCTCATTTCTTTCAGTATTTTTTTTATTAAAGGTTCCTTTGGAGAAAACAATATGATATTATTTTGATGATACACATATATTTCCTCTCTGTTGATTATGAATGTGGTTAACATGTTTTATTTCCTTTTCCTCCATTATTGATTAAAGACACATCAAGAAACTCAGTTGAATGTGATATAAATCTTTTATTTTCTTTTAGATTGAAAATATTTATCTTACATACCCATGTTTTCTAAAATATTTTCAATAAGTGTTCCTATATAAAAATAAATTATTTACTAAAGAAATTTTCAAGGATGTTTTACCATATTTAAAATTTTTCTAAATGGATATTTCTAAACATTTTTCAAATTGGTCACTTCTGAATCACTTTTCCAAAATGTTTCGAAAAGAATGCTTGTTATTTAGATTAATGAAATTAATGGATTTTAACACCAACATGTCCATTATTTTTCCTTACCCCATGTTATCAACAATGATGTTAAATTAATTAATTATATAATGGTTTCATATTTATTATGATGATAACCTAATTTGATATAAGAAAATATAGGTATTGTGGGAGATAATGTACATATTTTTAAACTAGTTGTTTATGAATCAATGATGTTATGTTCTTTTCCTAATTCCATTAAAATATAAACTTAAAAGTTCCATTATAATGAAAATGATCCAAGATTTCATTTTTATGCTATATGTTTTAGAAGGGGAAAATTGGGTCACATTCATTAGTATCAAAGAAAAAAATATAATTTTTATGATTTTAGTATTGGATTTGGGAGTGTGGGTTCAAGGATGTTATATTTGGGACCCATATGTTGATATAAAATAACTATGAGATCAAATTAATTGATTCCTAATATTATGTTTAGAATAATTCCTTCCACTAAATACCATAGATATAATCTGAACATGTCTCATACTTCCTTATTCTAATTTTTAAAACACAGTTATTAACTTGAAATTTCATCTCACTCTTACTCAAGTGACTTATATGACCATGTCATCACTTCATACAAGTTAATTATTTATCATGAATCATACCTTATGAAACTCAAATGATATACTAAGTCCTATATTTCTCTCCTTTATCAATTATAGTGAATCCAAGTGAAATTTTTCATACACCATCCATAAATGTAATATATTAACCTACATCATTTATCTATCCAAAGGAAATCATGTTCTTTCATTATCGAGGGATGGGATTCGCCCCTTTAAACATAAAAAATAATTCAATTGTTGTCCACATGAAGACATAAACTTTATAAAAATATTAAGACCATGATCATGTAAAATATAAATCTTTTTTGTATCACCTAGAAGTATATTTTATCATAAACCCCTGTCGAATGTTGAGTTAGAAGAAGATTTAGAATCTATAAACCACATATCAAGTAATCTTATGGTAATCAACATTAGATTACTCTTATCTTCTTATATTGGATTCAAAAAATAAAATTTCAGAATTGTATCTTCTATAATTCACTCTATTCTCATTACAGTATTTATATAGGTGGATTTTCCTTCGAAAACCCTAACACATGGGACTATATTCATCAAGATAAACCGATATTGGAATCCTCTTTATTTACACTACTTGTGACTATTTTGTATTGTGGATCACCCCCTTATTTCCTCACTATAGGAATTTATAGAAGTTACTTGGATATTATTCGGATGAATTTCATTCCTCATAATCAAGACCCTGTAATCATAAACGTTGTGTCCGCCTATCCACTTGATTTTCTGATCGTGGTAACCATCACATCCCCAGAATCAAGGAGTTATGAAAAAATAATAATACCCACTTCAGATCAAGATATTTAGACTTCTATGATTCCAATTGGAACCTAATTGGGTTTAATTAAATTATATGATCTTATATTTGTTTAATTTCATACATCCCCATTCTAAACAACATCCTTAAAAGGAATAACTTATTCATTGTATTTGTCTTCTCATACATGTTAGAGGGGGTCTTTATAAATTTAGATGTGGTTTTAACTTCCTAAATATTATACGAAACATTATAGGATAGTTGAATGTATATCAACCCCAATTATATCTTATCTATCCACTCCAATTCTACATTCTTTATAAATTTTGGTTTGGTAGAAGCCAATAAAATATCAAGGTCCTTATACATTAGAAAATCCTCTATCTATATTATCCAAAACCCAAAATATATTCCATTAAACTTATACACATTAACCTAACCATAAACCAAAAACATTTATCTTGAATATAATAATCTCCCACTAAATTATGGAACATGTATGTGGGATTAATAATTGGTTACAGAAAAATCTCTGACAAGGAAAAGGGTAGAATAATGCTATTAAACCGAGCACTAAAACATGTTCCGTAGGTTCGGATAATTCAAAAAATCTCAAACTAATTCTTTGATACCACTTTTTGGAATAACAACTATATTTCATAATACTGTCATAATATTTACACTATAAAATATGAAGGTGGATAAAAGTACTAGAAAACGATCCCATGTTATGGTTTTTGAATCATAAAAGACAACACAACTACATAAATATACTAAAAATCACTATCAATTTTAAATGAATAAAAATTATAATGATCCGAATAAAATGATCAAAAGAATGCAATGAAAATGAAAAAAAACAAGTTTTTGTTGTTTGGACATGAGTCCTACACCATGGGGGGATACTTATTGAAATTTTCTCCAATGAATCAAAATATTATTACAATTATTAATACTAGTTATCAAATGTGATTAACCCTTATAAATACAATAGATTATAATTAGTGAAACTAGTTTCCATATCATTTGATCTCCTTAGGGAGTGATCCAAATCACTTTTATCTTCATCTACATCTATCAATTTAGTCAAAGGCTCCCGAACTGTTATTCGACATGTGAATCTAAAACACTAGGTTTTTTACCTTACAATACATTAATGTTACACTTATTTTTTCCATTTACCACAAAAATAGTACAGTAATATTTTAGAAGGACTATAATATCATTCCATGGTTACTATTATAAATGTCCTTGAATTTCACACACCACCTCTAACAGACTGTGTCAAGGTGATAATTTCTAATTTCCATCTACCAGCTGTACCTTCTGATCAACATTATCATGATTTATAACATCAAAAATTATAAACTTCCTAGATTTAACTCTCTAATTTCTATAAAAACCATAAAATGTTATCATAAATAGGTTTACCTAATGTTAAAATAACCCATAGGATGGAAAATGGGTTTCCACCCATTACTAAAACCCAGAAATGTTCCCTATACCAGATAAACTATGAATGAATGTTCCTAATTCTTTTATTTAATAAATCAACATTAAGAAAATCCTGAATGATCAAACCCTTAATAAAACATTAAATAAATTACTCATTTGGTGGATATATAGTAGAAAACTTTTGTTGAGAATTATGAAATATTGAATGAATGTGATTGTACAGTGGACTCTCAATCTTGAATGAATGCTACCCACCTTCCCAATAACATAAAAATGAAACTAAAATAAAGTATCTAACTTATGATAGATTTTGGAAAAAGTGAAACTTGGTTGAGGAGATCGAAATTTAGAAAACAATGAATCTCTAACTTGAAACTCCACCTCCCTCCAATTTTTGTATATGGATAATTTCATAGTATACTAGTCTAACTAAAAATTTAACATTAGTAGATATAACACTTTTTTATCTATCCAAAAAAGTATTCAAAACTACCTCAACAATGGTTTCTATCCATAAATAACTCCAAATAGGGTTTTACCAACTGTATCATGAATTGATTAATAATCAACCCATGAAAAAGAAAATTATATTATTTATTTCAACATGACTAAAAACCTCATAATAAAATTCAACACCGCTATTAACAACCGCAGCCTTTCCATTATATTAGGTATGATCAGAAGAACTCATTTTTTATATATTCTCATGGATCAAAATAAATTCCTTTCAAAATAGAATATTATGAAGTGATTCTATGTCACTCATTATAGTATAAATAATTCCATGTAAGTGGAAGATTTATATCATAAATAACTTAAAAACAGAATTTCCATTAAAAGGGTGATTTAAATGTAAATATATATAAATATATAATGTCGATCCACCACTATAAAAAATATGTTAAAACCATGAGATTTTTTTGTGACTAAAAATAATGTTTCTAAACACTTTATCTTGTATAAATTTAAGAACAATAAGGGGTCATAATGTCTTGACTATGTAAAAAGTTTAATTATTATGCCTTTAGATCATGTGACACTCAAGAACAAACATCAAAACCAGTTTTTTTATCTTAATCCAATAAAAAAACATAAAAAACATAAAATATGTTATAAAAAATCCCTTATACCCCATACTGGCGAAGTATGATAGCAATGTAGATGATCTAAAATCAAATGGTATTCTTTTAAATAACATGTCCATCATTGAAAATCACTATACCATTACTAAAAGAAACATCTATATTAGCTATTATTTTTTAATTTTGCAGAAATAGTGGTAGAAAAATCCTTATCCTGACTAACTTACTCTACTAATTTTAACTCTACCCAAAAGGGTTCTGTAATGGAAAGCAATAAAATCTTGTTCTCCATCACCCCATATAAATCATATGTGGAACAACTAATTTTATCGGGTATACACACAATTTCAAAGTCAAATACCAGAAAATTCACATGCCAATATTTTTTTTATTTTTATTTTTAAATTTTACTAAAAATATATTTAAGGTATTTATGATCTGTTTTTAGAAGAAAACATATTCCTCTAAGTTACTACTTTAATGTTTCACAACATAAATCAAATCCATTAATTAGTTTTTCATAGAAAGATTTAATAAAATTAGTGTACCAAAATTACATGTTGAAATTTATTAGAGTCCTACCATATTATATAACAATATATCAAAACCATCCCTAAGAAGTGTCATATTCCATAAAAAAGTACTTGGAAAACTTCAGGAGTCTCAAAATAGGAATGGTTTTCAAGAACATTTTTTCTGTTTCAAATACTAGTTAAGAATATGCATACCAGTTTAAATTATTCATCATAATAAGAACAATCAATGGGAGAGAAACATTACCATAGTCCATAGTAAATTATTTGTAGTAGATTGTAATCCCACCAAACCCCCCAACATCAACAATATTTTTTAAATTATGCCTACCTCGAACACTAGACACCTTCTTAGGATCCATTTTAGTGACCCAAGTTTCTACCAGAGTAAGACTGTAACACCTTGACCCCAGTTACCATGAATCGGTGATTTATTACATAACATTGGAATGATGTAAGGAATCATGTCCTAAAAGACCTATAAATTTAGTATTATAGGAAAAAATACACATAAATAAGTTGAACATTATAACTTCAAAAGAAATACAACACTAATTTATTCCATTAGAAACATCCAAGCATCCAAGATTATTCCTGTAAGTCACTTATAACTAACTTCTTCATATCCAGGGAAAAAATGAAACATAAGAAAGGGGTGAGCTCAAATTCTTAGTAAGGGTAAGCAATACAGAGGAAAATAACATAAACAATAGGTATGGAGAATAATTAAAAAAATTCATTTAAAAATAAGATACATGAACACTTTATGGAAGGAATATGAGCTGAGAAAGTATTTCCCTGACAAAACATAGTCATGGGTATTATACTAGTCAAATAAACACATGAACCATCATTATTATTTTTATAACGAGGTAATGTATAATGCCAGACATTCTGAAACATCCTGTCAAGGCCCCAGCCAAGACATCTAAAAATGATTTAGGCCTCGTCCAAAACCATATATCAAAATGGGAAAGGCCTCGGCCTATTTTATGTATAATTGTCTCATGATACCTACCGGTGCATCGAGGAGCTATAGCAGGCACCGCCCATCTCTTACTAAGTCCAATACATTCCTCATATGAAAATGTTGAAATATAACATAAACATTCATATTAAAACTAGCATATGAAATGTCAATACTTTAACCATAAACCAGGAATGGTATAAAAATAACACATCCATAGTCAAATATATCACAAAACTTTATATACATTATGGATGATTTGTATCATAATAAATCAACGTCAAACAAGTGTAAAATTTATGAAAGGATTTTGACATAGATGAAATAAAAACTATTTGAAGAGAATGCATATTTCTATTTTGAAATCATTTAAGAGTTACATGATTATAAAAGAAAACATTTATTTTGGACATATTCTTATAATATTGTAAGGTAAGCTTTGATGATGTTATATTGGAGGAAAATAGCCGCACCCGACATATAAGTTAAAAAACATTCTAACCTTAATTTTGTTGAAAAGGTCATAAAGTACCTTGTTTGTAAAACAATGGATTCCTTTCAAAACATATAAGGTCAAATAAGAGTATAAATGACTTGAAAACATAGTCTAGTAAATAGTAAAAATGTTTTGAAATAAATTTTTAAGAAAACACAGATGTGGATGATAAATAGGTCCCAATAAATACTTACGTAAAAACAACCTCGGATGATATAGATATTGTGAAATTAACTATTACCTAGAACTTTTCATTAGTCGATGGTATCATAAACTCCTCTATAATAGTTAAAACATTTTTATCAAAATATAAAATAAAAATACACATAAATATACATAAATATTATATCATATATTATCTTTTAATATTTCTTTGTTGATAATATTTTAGTAGTATCATCGTTTTGGGTGTTAACTAAATCATTTTCCTTTATATGATTGGTTACGGAAGCCAGGTTTGTTATGGAAAAAATGTATTTTATTCATATAAAGAATTATATTAAGTTCATAAACATTATTTTTAATCACCAAATGAAAATTATTCTGGAATGGTTATAATGGGGAAATGAATCTCATCGTGTTCGTGGAGACGGTAATCCGTACGTATGCACAATTGACAATATCATTATATTGATTGTGAAATTGTATGTAATTGGATGGTATATCATATATAAAGAATCATCAACATGTTATATTTCTTATTTACATCAGTTATACTCATTATTATACCCATCCAAATAATGAAGTGTTTGAATAACAAATTACACCACGACGTGGAGACGGTTAGCCATACGTACACACGTATGGTGACTTTGTCATTTATAGGATGAATAGATTAATGAATATGGTTGTCACATTTTTATAATAAAATCACATTATATATAATATACTAGAGTTATTATTTTATAATGGAAACAACAAAGAAAGAGTATGTGTAAGAATAAAAGAACTTGAAAGAGGTGGTGAAATATTTACCTCTTCTTCGGGTTCTTCCTTTTGAGTTGATCAAATGGGCTCCTTAGGATAGATTTATGATCAAAGTAATGACTATAGGTTGATTTTATGGATTATATGAGGATATTTAGATAAGTTTTTTCCAATAAAAATGGTTTTGGAGGTGTGAAATTAAGAGAAGGGGAAGTTCCCACTTATAAGAGAGGTGAGGGTCACTTTAGGAAAATCTTGAAATATTTTTTTATAATAAAATAATTTTCGGTTTATAATGGTTCAAAAATTTTTCATTTCAAGGATAATATAGGTATGGGTCGAAACCCACTCAACCAATAGGTTTTAGATAGGTTTATGTCACCATATTAACATTATCTTTTAGATTTAACTCTTAGTTAAATAGTTTGACATTTACCATGTCTCTTTGTATTTTTATGTTATATGGTTAATAAACATACTATAACAAGCCAAATGAACCCCAAGTGGTTAATTATTAATATATATAACCTTATCTATGTCTTTAGGCCAATAATTATATTTTTAGAAATATTATATCAATTAATAATATAGTATTTGTTTTAAAAACTCAATTATGTCAATTTGGACACTATTTAGTATTTGATTTTTCTGAAATCCATAAAAACATTATCACATAAATTAAAATTTATTTAACCAATCCTAACATGTAATATTAACCTATAAAATTAGTGGAATTCATAAAAGGTCGAAAATTACATTTATTTGGATATTTATAATATCAAATATTTCAAGATTTCATTAATAAGGTAATTACTGCATCATCATTGTGTCATAAATAAATTAAATTGTTTAATCTCTAAAAATTATAAATAAAATACCATTATGTATGAAATATTTTTATATTTAAAATTAATTTTTATAGTCGAATTTATCTTATTTATATCCCTATATTAAAAATTATTTAGTTATTAAAATTTTAATTTAACTCTTTTAACTCTTCTTTAAAAAAAATTATAAATGTCCTAATCTAATCCAAGTGAACCAAAGAGGATCACATGTTTTACTAAGGTTGTTTTTGGTAGAATTATACTTATATAATAGAATTAGGACATGTGTTAGGGTTATTATGATATCATTTTTACCTTTAATTACCCAATTTACGTTTAACAGTGGTAAATAAAAGTCAAAAGTTATTATTCCCCAAAAATTATTTTCAACTTATTCAACCACATTTTACTTACTAATATTAACCTTTTCTCTCAAATTTTTGAAATTCTACTCACAGAAGCGGTAAGATTATGTTTTATGAAAATTTTTAAATACTCCTAGGATGTGGGTAAAAGACGGTAAAAAGTTTAATAAAATTTTTATATATCTACACATAGTATAAAATGTCTCCAATGAATTAAATTGAACATATATAGGTATTATGTATCTATTTTTACCTATAATAAATTTAAATAAAAAATATTTATTTATATAAAAAGTTGTTTTAACCAATAACGTAGTGTTTTTCACTATTCATAAAAAAAATGAATGTTTTCAGAAAAATACCAAAAATTTACCCTAAGATAATTTTGATATTATGAATTTAAAAAGAAGTCCATTTTGAAAATAAAATTTATAAAATTTATAAAAGTGGGTATTTTTATTCATAACGTCTAGTTTGATTGGTCGCAGTGTGTTAGAATCTCGAAGTTGCGTACAATGCAAGCTATTGTATTATTCAAAGGGAAACGTATCGTGGAAGCTTGGGGTGTTTCATTATTCCATCCTTAAAATAATTTCTTCCTCGAAATTTCTTTAATACTACTGCACAAAAAGATTCAGGTGCTTCTTAATCACAAGTTCCTATGGTTCCCATGTTGCATCTTCCATCTTATGGTTTCTCAATAGAACTTTTACCAGACGAGTTGTTCGGTTTCTCAACACTTGTTCTCAGCTATCAAGAATCTTGATAGGCTCTTCACAATAAGATAAACCAGGTTTCCATTCAATTTCCTTATAGATGAGTACATGCGTTGGGTCAGGCATGTATTTTCTCAATAGTGATACGTGGAAAACATCGTGAACTATGGAGAGACTTTGCCGCATTGTCAAATGGTAAGCTATATCCCCAATTAGTTCTAGAATTTTTAATGGTATGATGTACCTGGGACTTTATTTACCCTTCTTACCGAATCGTATAACTCCCTTTCATTGAAGATACCTTCAAAAAAACATGATCTCCTACATGAAATTCCAAATCCTTCCTTCAGTTATCGGCATAGATCTTCTGCCTACTTTGAGATGATTTGATGTGGGTTTGGATAAACTTTACCGTTTCCATTGTTTCGTCAACAAGTTCGAGGCCGACGAGTTTTCATTCACCAACATCATCCCAACAAGTTGTTGTGAGACATCTCTGTCCATATAACGCTTCATATGGTGTCATCTGAATACTTTAATGGAAGCTATTGTTATAGGAAAATTTTTCCAAAGGTAAATATTGATCCCACATACATTGAAAGTCGAGTGACCAAGATCTCAACATGTCTTATAAGGTTTGAATAGTTTGTTCTGATTGTACATTGGTTTGAGGATGGTAGGTAGTGCCCAAACGAAGTTCAGTATCTAGGGCCTTCTGAAGAATTTTCAAGAATCTTGATGTAAAACGAGGATCACAGTCTGAAACAATCAATAGGGTTACACCATGGAGTCTTAAAATTTCATTAATATATAGTCCTGCCCGACGTTCAAGTGGAAAATCTTTTCTCCTAGCAAGAAAATGTCTTGACTTGGTATGACGGTCAACAATGACCCATATTGCATTATTTCTTCTAGGAGTCTTTGGTAGCCCCATGAAAAAGTCCATCATAGTATTATCCCATTTCCACTCAGGTATGGGAATAGGTTTCATGACTCCTCCAGGCTGTTTCCATCCATCTTTCACTTGTTGACAAACCATACATCTTGACACAAAATCAGTAATCTCCCTCTTCATGTTGTCCCACCAAAAATGTTCCTTCAAATCTCTATACATATTGGTGCTCCTATGGTGTATAGTGAAATTGGAGCTATGTGCATCATCCAATAATTCCATTTTTAGATCAGGTATATGGGGAACTCAACGCCTCTTCCCAAATTTCAAAATTCCATCTTCATATACGAAGTAACTCAATCTCCCAACATTTACAGATTTAATATTCCTTTGAAACTCCTCATCATTTGTCTAAGAAATTTTTACCCTTTCTAGTAACGATGGTTTGGAAACCATTTGAAAAATTATTGATGTCTCACCTTCCATGGTTATTCCCATATCCATCATAACTATATCCATGGAAATAAGATCCCTTTCAAATATCATCTTGTTCAAAACTCCACGATCCTTTCTGCTCAAAGCATCTTCCACCTTATTTGAAATTCTCGAGTGGTAGTGTATTATGTAATCATAATCCTCGAGTAGTTAAATACATCTCATTATCCTCACATTTAGTTCTTTTTGTGAGAAAATATACTTCAAACTCTTGTGGTCAGTATAAATAACACATCTTTTAACATAGAGATAGTGTCTCCATATCTTTAGAGTGAAGATTTTAGCTGCTAACTCAAGATCATGAGTGGGATAGTTTTGCTCATGAATTTTTAGCTGTCGTGATGCATAGGAAATAACTCTATCATTATGCATAAAGAAACAACCAAGTCCTTTCTTTGAGGCATCACTATAAATTACCAACCCATCATTCCCTGATGGTAGAGTCAAGATAGGAGCATCGAATAATCTTCTATTTAGTTCATCAAAACATTCTTCAAAACATTCTTCAAAACATTCTTCACACTCTTTTTTCCAAACCAATTTAACCCCTTTACGTGTGAGCTTGGTTAATGGGTTAGCCAACTGGGCAAAATTCTGGAAGAAACATTGGTAATAACCCTCTAAACCAATAAAAATGCATTCCTCAGTTATAATCATTAGTGCTGGCCATTCTTGGATATCCTTGTTCTTTGAAGGATCAACAGATATTCCATACTTAGAGACAATATGGCCAAGAAAAGAAATCTCTTGAAGCCAGAATTCACACTTTCTAAACATACCATATAATTCATTTCTTCTAAGAGTCTTTAGAATAATCCACAAGGGATTTTCATGATCTTCATAGCTTTTGGAGTATACCAAGATATCGTCAATAAATACCACTAAAAAGTAATCATGATATTCCTTGAAAACTCTATTCCTTAGATCCATAAAGACAGAGGGTTCATTAGTCAATCCAAAAGGTATTACTGTAAACTTGTAATGCCCGTACCTGGTTTGAAATGCTATTTTCAGAATATCTACCTTTTTCACACACAACTGATGATATCCAAATCAAAGTTCAATCTTCAAAAAATTTAATCTCCATGAAGTTGGTCAAATAAATCATCAATGTGAGGTAGGGGATACATTTTCTTTATTATTATAGCATTGATCTCCCTGTAGTCAATGCATAACCTCATAGATCTGTCTTTCTTCTTAACAAAAAGGACAGGGGATCCCTATAGAGACACAATAGGGCCAATAAATACCTTATTACTCAATTCCTCTAGTTGTTTCTTTATTTTCACTAATTCCACAGTGTCCATTCTATAAGGGTTCTTTGATATGGGCCTTGAACCAGGAATTAAATCAATAGAAAACTCAATTTCTCGTTCTGGAGGATGTCCAGGTAAATCCTATAGAAATACATCAATATATTCTTGCACAACAGATACGTCCTCTATTAGAACATTCTTTTCCTCACCTATAATTATTTAATTCTCATCCTACCCAATAATTTAATTTAATAGAGCTACTGGGGGAGGATCTAGATAAGAATCAGATGGTGACATTTCTACTGTAAAGATAAGGTACTCTTTATCATCGTCAAGAATTGTAACCACCTTCTTATTTCAATAATGTTTCACATCATGGTAAAAAAGGCAATCCATATTGAGGATTATATCAAATTCAATCATGGGTATGGTGATTAGATCAGCAGATAAATATCATTTATATTCCTCAATGGAGACCGATTCACAAAACATTGTTGCAATGATAATTCTATTAAGAGATTTGACTGAAAACTCCCCTATTAAATCAAGTTGGAAATATCTAATTTTCTTAGAAAACTAGGAAGATATGAAACAATATGATGACCAGAATCAAATAACAAATTGGCTAAACTTGAGGAAACCATTAAATTACCTTCTACCATGTCTTTCAGAGCTTCAACCTTAGTAGTAGTGATCGCATAATCTTGGCCTTGATCCCTTGGCCTTTTCTGAGGTATGTTTCTCTGATGTATAGTACATTCATTTGAATAATATCCCATGTCCCTACAATAGTATCATTGAACATTGGTAGCTTCTCTCTTCACCATAAAATCACTAGAAAGATGGCCTTTCTATCCACATTTGTAGCATACTCCTTTTCCTTTTAGACAGGCTCCAGGGTGCTTCCTTACACAATTATCATAGGGTGGAAATTCAACTCTTCCCTTCTTCCATGTTTCCTTATTTCATTTCCCAGAGTGTTCAATAGATCTCTTCTTATCTTTATTTGCTTTAAAGTCGTAAGACATAGAGAATTCATTTTCTACCTTGATAACACATGAGACAATATCTTCATATGATGAGAAGGATTTCGAGACTAATGCTCAACGGAGAAATTTTTTTAACCCATAAAATAAACGATCAATCTTATTTCTTGGGTTGTAGGTATAATCTATAGAATTCCTTCCTAACCTTGTAAATTTATCCTCATACATTGCGACATTCTCATCCTCCTTTTGTCTCAGACTCAGAAAGTGTCTTTCCATATCCGCTCGATGGTCACGAGGAAAGTATTTTTCTAAGAAAATATCTTAAAACTCCCTCACTTCCATGTTTGATACTTATTTATCTTCCTTTGTGTTCTTAATCAATAACCACTGTTGTTCTGCATCTCTCGTGAGGCGATAAACAGCCATGACCACTTTTTCCCTTTCACTACTCCCTAAAGAATGAAATATTTTCTCTAAGGAACATATCCATTGTTCATCTACAAATGTATTTGTAGACCCATTGAATGTTGGTGGTTGTTTCCTCATGAGGTGGTATAACATTGGTCCTCCGTATTGTGGATCAGGGTGCTCCATACAGGTATGGTTATTATTCATAACCTCTGTGAGTGGTCCCAGTATGGTGATAATCTGATCATCACCAGTTGCATCACCAACTCTTCTATAATTATCATGAGTAGGAGGGAAATACATACATGGATTGCGTGGATTGATACGGTTTCCATTACTTACACTATGCACCATTTCTAAACAATAGAATATAATAGATTATTTTACAAACATTAATACAGGATTCCAAACTTGTAAAACACTTAACATAAATTGAACAGTTTATGGATATAATCCATTATCATAAAAAATTTCTTTCAGGAGGTATATACTCATAAATCCTTAATAATGGTTTCTAAAGAAAATGATAATTATCCTAACCATATCCCCTAGAAGTGTCATAACCAAAAGTGCAACAAGGCCCATTGTCGTGCACCAGTTCCTGTTCGAGTCTAGCTCAAAGTGGTGTTTTTGGGTTTTACCCTTTGGTACATCTGTGCCAGAGCCGCCTCTACCTACATATATCCAGAAAGGGATGTATTTCTTGGAAACTCACAATATCTCTACTGTTCCAAAATTCTAGGAATTTATTCTATATTAATCCTCAAAGTCTATCTTAGAGTAATGTGATATAATAAAAGTTTTTCTAAATCTAGTTTCAAAGGTTTGTACTAAAATTCTTCTGATACGAACTATAACTCCCTGACCCCAGTTACCCATAGTCAGTGCTTTATTACATAACATTGGCATGATA
The DNA here is from genome assembly GCA_963277665.1 of Viscum album. NCBI lineage: Eukaryota > Viridiplantae > Streptophyta > Magnoliopsida > Santalales > Viscaceae > Viscum > Viscum album. The sequence goes on from OY728151.1 coordinate 1,283,741,619, forward strand.
CAAGGAATAATTTCCAGGAAGAACGATCAATTTATTATTATTGGAAAAAAGATATATACATAAGTTCAACATTACAACTTGAAAAGGATTACAACACTAATTTATTCCATTAAAAACAACCAAGCCTCATAGATTATGCATGAAAGTCACTCATAACTAATGTATTCATATCCTGGGAAAAATAAAACATAATAAAGGGGTGAGCTCAAACCCTAATCAAGCTTAAGCAATACAACAGAAGATAACATAAACATTAGGTATGGTGAATAATTAAAAACACATGCCTTTAAAAATACTAAACGTGAACACTTTATGATAGGAATATGAGCTGATAATGTAATGACATAATAAAACATAGTTATGGGTATTCTACTATTCAAATAACCACATGAACCATCATTATTATTGTCATAATTATGGAATGTATAATGCCGGACATTCTTAAACATCTTGTCAAGGCCTCAGCCAAAAGGTCTAAAAATGATTTAGGCCTCAGACAAACCATAAATAAAATTCAGAAATGCCTTTTCCAATTCCACATCTAATTGTCTCATGAGACCTACCGAGGAATCAATGACCTATAGAGAGCTCCACCAATCACTTATTAAGTCCAATAAATTCCACATATGAAAAGGTTGAAACATAACATAAACATTCGTATTAAAACTAGCATACGATATGTCAATACATTAACCATAAACCATGAATGGTATAAAAATAACACATCCACAGTCAAATATATCAAAAAACATTCAATAAAATATGTAATATTTGTTTCATAATAAATCAAATTCAAACAAGTGTAAAATTTATTAAAGGATGTTGATATAGATGAAATAAAAACTATTTGAGAGAAATATTTCTTTCTATTTTGAAATCATTTAAGAGTAAAATAATTATAAAAGAAACCATTCATTTTGAAAATATTCTTATAAGATTTCAAGTTAAGCTTTTATGATGTTATAATGGAGGAAAATAACTGCACCCACCATATAAGTTAAAAAAACATTCTTACCTTAATTTTGCCGAAAAGGCCATAAACTTCCTTATTAGGAAAATGACAGAAAGATTCCTTTCTAAACATTTATGGTCAAATAAAGGTATAAATGAATCTAATACATAATCTAATAAATAGTAAAAATGTTTGGAAGTACATTTTTAAGAATACATGGATGTGGATGATAAATATGTCCCAGTAGATACTTACATAAAAACAACCTCGGATGATAAAGAGATTGTGAAATTAAACCCTACCTTGTAATTTTCTTTAGTCTATGGTATGTTAACCTAATTTATAATAGTTAATACATTGTTATTAAATTATACAATAACTATATATAAAAATATTATATCATATATGATCTTATAATATTTCATTGTTAATAATATTTTAGTAGTATCATCATTTTGGGTGTTAACTGACTCATTTTCTTTTATATTCTTGGTTATGTAAGCCATGTTTGTTATGGATAGGATTTATTTGATTTATATCCATAATTATAATTAGTTATTAAACATTATTTTTAAACATAAAATGAAAATTATTCTTGAATGGTTACGATGGGGAAATGAATCTTATCGCGTTCGTGGAGACGGTAATCCGTACGTACGTACGAGCGACAATATCATTATATGGATTGACAAATAATATATAATTGGATGGTATATCATATATACATAATAATTAAAATTTTATATTTATTATTTACATATGTTATGCTCATTATTATACCCATCCAAATAATGAAGTGTTTGAATAACAAACTACACCATGACGTGGAGACGGTAAGCCATACGTACACACGTATGGTGAATTTGTCATTTATAGGATGGATATAATAATGAATATGGTTGTAAAATTTTTATAATAACATCACAGTATATATAAGATACTGGAGTTATTATTTTATAAAGTAAACAACAAATAAAGAGGAAGTGAAAGAAAAAAAATAACTCGAAAGAGGTGGTGAAATATTTACCTCTTCTTCGGGTTCTTACTTTTGAGTTGATAAAAAGGGCTCTTTAGGTTGCCTTTATGATCAAATTAAGGACTCTAGGTTTATGTGAGGGAAGTTGGGAAGATATTTGGGTAGGGGTTGGATTATCCAAATGGATTTGGAGGTGTAAAATTAAGAGAAGGGGAAGTGCCCTTTTATAAGAGAGGTGACAATCACTTTAGGAAAAGATTGAAATATTATTTTATAATAAAATCATTATTGGTTTCTAATAGCTCAAAAATGATTTATTTCTAATAAAAGGTGGATATGGGTCTAAAAACTCTCATTTAATATGTTTTAGACAGGTTTAGGTCACCATATTAACCTTATCTTTTAGATTTAACTCATTGTTAAATAGTTTGACATTTACCATGTCTCTTTGTATTTTTATATTATATGGTTAATAAAATTACTATAACAAGCCAAACTAACCCCAAGTGGTTAATATTTTTATATATAAGATTATCTATGTCTTTTGGTAGAACCTTATATTTTTAGAAATATTATATCAATTAATAATATAGTATTTGTTTTAAAAACTCATTTATGTCAATTTTGACACAATTTAGTATTTGATTTTTTTGAAAGCCATGAAGACTTTATCACTTAAAATATTATTTATTTAACCAACCCTAACAAGTAATATCATCCTATAAAATTAGTTTAATTAATAAAAAGTCTAAAATTACTTTTATTTGGATATTTATAATATCAAATATTGTAGTATTTCATTAATAAGGTAATCACTGCATCATCATTGTGTAATAAATAAATTAAACTATTTAATGTCTAAAAATTATAAATAAAATTCAATTATGTGGGAAATATTTTTATCTTCCTAATAAATATTTATAGTCGAATTTATCTTATGTATAACCCTATATGAAAAATGGTTTAGTTATTAAACATTGAATTTAACTCTTTTAACTCTTCTTTAAATAAAATAATAATAAATGTCCTAATCTTATCCATGTGGACCAAATAGGATCATATTTTATTCCTAAGTTGGTTTTTGGTCTAATTATATTTATCCAATAGAATTATAACATGTGTTAGGGTAATTATGATATCATTTTTACCCTTAATTACCCTATTTACTTTTAACTGTGGTAAATAAAAGTCAAAAGTTACAATTCACCAAAAAATAATTTTTTATCTTATGGAACCACATTTTACTTACAACTATTAAATTTTTCTCTAATATTTTTTAAATTATACTCACATAAGCGGTAAAATTATGTTTTGCGTAAATTTGCAAATACTTCTAGAAGGTGAGTGAAATACGGTAAAAAGTTCAATAAAATTTTTATATATCTAAACTTATTATAAAATGTATCTAATGAATTTAATTTAACTTATATAGGTATTATGTATCTATGTTGACATAAAATAAATTTAAATAACAAACATAATTATTTAAATAAAAAGTTAGTTTTAACCAATAACGCAGTGTTTTTCACTATTCATCAAAAATTGAATGTTTTTAGAAAAATACCAAAAATTCACCCTGATCTAATTTAGATATTCCGAATTCAAAAATGAAGCCCATTTTGAAAAATAAAATTTATAAAATTTTAAAAATTAGGTATTAATATTCATAATAGCTAGTTTGATTGGTCGCGGTGTGTTAGAATCTCGAAATTGCGTACAATGAAAACTATTGCATTATTAAAAGGGAAATGTACTGTGGAAGCTTGGGGTGTTACAAAGAGTCAACTCAATTTTGTGTTTTACGTCTTGAGACCTCCCAAGTAGTAAAATGAAAACATTACCCTAAAATATGACCATAGAAAACTTTTTTTAGGGTTGCGTTTGTTATAGAATATGGGTTTTACCCTTAGGATGAGGCAACAAGAAAAGGTGTATGTTGTGTGGCCTTATAAATGTTATAATATAAATGTTATATTATTTTTCTTTCATGTATTATCATTTATCATGAAATTAATATATCTCATGGAAATAGTATTGGATGATGAAACTGATAATTCAATTAAATTATGAGCTTGAGATTTTTCCTAGGTGTGACCTAAATTTTGATCACATCAGGTTTTGATACGGTTTGTAGTCACTTGAATAGTTAGAGGAAGAAATGGTTATTTAATTAATTTAATTCAATTAAATGTCAAATCTAGTAAATCCACATATCTAATCCGTGCTATTATTTCCTCCCTGGGGTTATCTTTATTCTATCAGTGGCACAAAACTAGGGATAAAGATAGGCGGAGATATCTGGGATTATCAGCAACATTGATTATAACAACTAAGAATTTTATAAATGGAATTTCCTTTCTGAATTTATTGGTCTGACATATTCTGTAATATATATTATATAAATCACATAAACCACATGATATAACTGAAAACATTTTATTATTTTTCCTTTGACATTAAATTTATATTATAAACATACTTAATAAAATTTTGAACATTACAATGGGTTAAAAAACTAGAATATAATATAACAACAATATAAAAATTATGATCTAGTAGATCCTCAAGAATGATTTTAATCACTAACGCTACAGAAATAAAATGAAATATTAGTAGTAAAATATAAATTTTGAAATGAAAGTATAAATTACATTTATCAAAAATAGACGTCAATGAAGAATGAATGAATTATGAGATATTTATTAAAGGTAAAGAACAAAAATTACCATTACAAATATAACCGTTGGAATAATATTCTAACAATTGGAATAATAATATTACCATTAGAATATTAATATGACCATTAGGAATTGTGACATGACTATTAGAATAGTAACTTGACTGATGAAATTTAAAAAATAATATTTTTTAACCAAATATAATGATAATATATAAAATTTATATCTTTATTCAAATAAATAAATATTTAAAGAATGAAAAAATAAGTGTTTGTATTTTTATAAAAAACACATTTGTTTTATTTTCATTTTTTTACTAAATATAATTTATAAAAAAAATTATTATCATTAAATGGATTTATTAAATTATATTATGTTTCATTATTATGTTAATATAATTTTAGGAGAAAATAATTATATATTTCAATGGGTCAAAAATTTAATCATACAATAAAAATTACTAATTTTTCAAATAAATAAAAAATGTCTTTAAAATTATATTTCTCATATTTACCATATTATTTACATAAAATGGATTTCATTTTTTTAAAATATACACATCAAAAAATCATTTGGGTGAACGTTTTGGAGTTTTTTTGAAATAGTTGAATATTTGGTGAATAATTAAATATAACATAATAAATTATTTTACATTATAAGTTAAATAAATGAATTAGTGAGTCATGGATGATGTAATCAACCATTATCTCAAAATAACTTGGAATAATTACTCTATATAGTCATAATAATCCACATTATTGATAGTCTAATGCTAAATTAATAAAATAATGGACATTATATTCAAGACACCTCTCCACCTTACAAATAACACCCTTAATCACCCATAATCTCCACACCTTATAAACCTTGAATCATTCCAAAGTTCTACACAATTCTTTTCCCAATCCCCTTACCCACATCTTAGTACTTCTGGTCTCTCCATAAGATCATATCATATTTCATAATGATGTTTTATAAGAGATGGAATACAGATATGAAATATTCTTGACTTTTTTTCAATAAATTTCATATTCTACCTCCTCCACATCACTTCCATTCAGTATTACATAATTATATCATTATAATAAATATAGTAATATATTATTTTATTAATGGAATATTCATTTCTACCCTCCCCTTAATCGATATAAAATAAAAACATTGTTCATGTTATGGTCATTTCACCACACCCATGAAGGATAAATTTCATTTTACACCGAAAATATTATTTTTTCAATGGAGGCTGATAAAGAGGTTGTTGATGAAGTAGTGGTTTAGGAGTATCTCTTTAATTACAACAAAGAAATGGTAGAATAATGTTTCTTGATCAATGTTTCTAAGGAGTATGCACATAGAATGTCTGAAAGATCGATGCATGTTGATTTGAGTGAAGAACAACTCCCTTGGATTGACAAGAAAAATTTAATTTTGATATGTCGATTCAACGAGGGTAAGACCAGCTTAGAGGAACATGTACGAGCATGGGAACAAATGGCCTTTCAATTTGAGGAGCTCATCAAGATCAATCAAGACATGGAGTTATCTTCTATCCAATGGAAACTTTATATACTTAGTCCTTATAAATCCTTTAATTTTATCTGGAATGAATGGGATTTTCCCTTTGAGGTTTGATTTCCTTTTGTTTATGTGTACTTGGTTTCCCACTTTTCCTTAAATGTGGTTCCTTGAATAAGTATTTAAATTTAGTAGTGGTATAAGTACTATGGGATATTAAAAAACTTTTAATAAAATATAGAAATGAAAAATATATACAATTACACTTCAATAGTTACGGAACCAATACATTAGAAAACTCATAATTACCTACAAATTAATCAGATCATAGAACCATAAAACAAATGACCCCAGTACATTGAATACAGATTTAATATCTTAATTAAATGACTCTAAACTAGAATAAAATATTAATAATAAAGAAAATATATTTGAATTGAGTTTCTAATAATTTTTTTAATAAATCCAATTTTATTATTCTATATATTAAGTTAAGGTGAAGAACAAATATCGGCATGAGGTCAGGAAACTATCCAAACAATCCACTTTTCTTTGGGTTATGCACTTTTTCTCTCTATACCTCGTATTCTTTCTATTTAACATTTGGAAATACTTCTAAATTATTTGTATACATATTTTAAATATATACCTATCTTATTCTCCCTTTCTTTTCTATGCTTACACATTCCTTATGTTCTTTTCTCTGTACCTTCCTTAAAATAAAACCCGATTGAGGGAAATTTTATATCACTTAATCCTTTCATATATCAATATTTTAAAGTATTTTAACTATTAATGATTTCGTAAAATAATATGAATTTTAGGTTTAATTTTTTTAACCAATGTTTGGAATGAAAAATCCTTTTTCTTTTCTCCATTAAATGTCTTTTGATGATTCCTAAAAGCCCTCTTTTAAATGTTTCATTTATATACCCAATTTTCTATAATTTATCATGAATTTTTATTCAAACAAAATTTATATTTGAGACATATACTTATTGATTCAAATATAAATATCCAAAATATTTATTTCTTACATCTCTTTTTAATATTTATGAAATATATTTTAAATAAAATTTATGGTAATATTATGTAACCCGTTACTTTCCAAGGGTATTTATTATGCTTATGTATTATGTATGAGCCCCTTATACAGAATATATTTTCATGTACATGTTATTATGGGTGTTACTATATATTTCTCTAATGTATTTGGAAGTTTTGTTTATTATCATATGATTTTTATGGAATTATGAAGTAAACATAATCCATTATATGACACTATCTACCAGGTTATGATGTCTCAAAAGTGTTCCTTAACTTTTGATTATGATTTCATGTATTATAATGCTGAAACATTCTAATAAAAACACAATGATATGATTACATATTATATATTTAATGATTCCATATTAATATTCATTAGAATTTTATTTTATAAAATCACGTTATGCTATTTGACTCAATAATATGCTTCATTATCGTGCTTATTACCTTACTGGGATCTATGGTTCACCCCTTTTGATTATGTATTTCCTAGGTTAAACTATCTATTTTTATAGTCTCAAATGTATCTATAACAAAATTTATAACGTTTAAAATAAATATGTTTTATTTTAGATTCATGTTGGTGTTTTTAAATCCTATTCTCCTTAATTCATTAAAAATCTAGATACTTAGGTTGCGTGTATTAAATATTTTTATTAAAATCATATAAAAATACCAGTAAAAAGGTTGGGTATCTATATTAGAATCATAGAGAGGTATAGTTATTTTATGGTACTAGGAATGGAACACATTATTAAAAACACTAGGGATAAGTAAAAGTATTTGAAAACATCCTCACACTTTGGTAAAGTATAGATAGATTAGTTTCCAAGAAACAAAATAACTATATAGATACTTATAGTGGATGTGGATATGAAATTGATGTATCTAGTGGTAATAATATTGAAATGTATCATTGGATATTAACTTGACCTATAGATAGTTTATAAAAAATTTCCTTGTTGCACACCTAGTTTGATTATGGCGGAATGAACGAAATTGTTAGATTGTAGGGTTAGAAAACATAATTTCAAAATTACCATGTATAAAATTTAATGAATCATATAGCCCCATTAGTTTAGATATACATGTTATTTATAACTTCCTACTTCTAAGTTCATAGTTTCATATTTATTTCCTTAATATTATAATTATTCTTATCCTGGATTTTTATTTATCTTAGTTAATTGAGGAAAATATGAGGAATTGTAACAACAACAAATGTGATTTGAAATGTGTTGATTTCTCTAATGAGATGTCTGGCCTGATGAGAATAAAATTGAGAAATCATGTGACTATTCCAAAATAGCAATAATTAATTATGATTAACAACAAAAACATGTTTTTATTTTAAAAATACATTAATTAAGAGAATTAGAGAGTCTCATAGAATATCAGGAGATAAAAATGATAAAGAAAAAAATATTCAATTTTCTATTTGTAAAAAATGATGGAAGAGACACCAATTGAACTATCTTATTGAATATAGAATGTGATTTATATGTTGATGAAGAGGAAACATATTATTTAATTTCCATATAAAAATGATAGATTAGTTAATATGATAAATATAAATAAAGTTAAACCTAAGGTACCAATAAAAGTTTAATGTCATAGATTTAGGTAAAATGGGAATTATACAAGTCAATAACCAAATAAAATGGATGATAAGTAGGATAAGAACCTATAATCTCCAAAATAAGGGAACTATGAAGGTATTATACAATAAAAACCATTGATATGGATCATGAAAATAATGTCACATTTATCCACCACTCCAGAGTTGTGCATGTCTTGTTGTATTTCTATTTTTTACACTCTATTATATCAAGTATGTTTTCTATGAGCATCAAATCACAACCCAAAATGATTTTATATCATCAATTAAAACATCTATGATTATTGTATTAGAAGTTGAAGTTAATTGGAATTTCAATATAATAAAATTTCTTATCCCCCATTCAATGTAATTTGATTCTATATTGAGCATGGATTAAATATCATTATATAAAACCAATATTAACTATGAGGAGAGAGAAATAAATCTCTACATCTTGAATCATCCTCCAATTATATACATGTTTAAGGATGAGGATGAGTCTCCTTTAAAAACTTTTTCCGAAGAATAAATATTATTGCATTATGACCAAGTATACCTAGCTCAAATGACCGAGACATAGGAGATAATCATTATCGAAGTCATTCCTATTGTGAGAGACTGTACTGATATATTCCATGAAATTTTTATTGGTATTTTTATTTTTTGGGAGGTCGAGTTATCAATTAAACATATACCTAAATATCCTCCAAAATATAAGAATCCATATAGAATAGAAAAAAATAGAATTAGAATATTTTAAGACACAATTCAAGAGAATCTAGAAAAGGGTTTCATACAACCAAGTTATTAAACAAGGGGCATGCCAGTACACTTCATTATGATTAAGGATTTTTGGATGTGTGTTTGCATAGATTATCATACACTGTACAAAATCATGATAATTGAAAAGTATCCTTTATAGTAGACTGAAGAATTGTTATATTATCTATGTGGGACCTAGTACTTCTATAAGAAAGTCCTCCAATTTTTATTTCAATAATTATTGGTGAATAAGGAAGATATTCCCAAGACTAATTTTCCAAAAAGATAATGTTCCCCCTTAGACTCATGAATACACCAAAAAACATTGTTGAGTAAATGTATTTTGTATTAGGATATTACATCAAAAAAATTGTGGTAGACTTTATAGATGATATATTGATATAATCTAAAAGAAAGTAGGAGCTTGAGGAGCATTTGATTGATTTTCTAAATACATAATGAATGTATAATATATATAACAAGTGCAGTAAATTTTAGTTTTGGATAAAGGAATTATTATTATTAGGGAATGATACCACTAAAAAGTGATATCATTGGATCTTTTGAAGATAATGGAAATTGAGCAGAGGTCCATACCAACATCAATAATAGAGATTTATACCTTACATGGACTAGCATGGAAATATCTAAAAATTTTAAGGAACATCTCATGATTTTAAAACACACTGACCAAGATAACCATTAAGGTATTGAAGATTGTCTGAAAAAATGAATGTGAAGAGGGATTCAAGTAATTGAAAAATAGTTTTATCACTGAACCCATAATCACACTACCTTCAAGTGGGAAATTTTTCTTTGTATAATATTATGATTCAAAGATTTTTTTGAGCAATGTATTGATGAAAATGATAAAGTGATATCTTATTCATTGAGGAAGTTGAAAGATGATGAGTAGAACTATCCAACACATGATCTGGAGTGGGCAGAATTTATTATTGCATTGAATAATTGAAATAATTATCTCTATGGGGAAAAGTATGAACAATATATGGATAATTGGATCTTGAAATAGATATTCATATAAAATGATATTAACATAAACTATTGAATAAGGATAGAGATGATTAGGGAATATGATTACTCAATCCATTTACATCATGGAAAAGTGAAAAAAACCAGTATATTCTATAAGTTGAAAGGGTCCTTAAACCCTATCAATGATGATAATTAAGAAGTATGCAATATATTTATACTAATATAGTATTCCTATGTAAGTAATAATGGATGGTACGACATCCTACCTATCTCAAATGATTGTTAAAATATCCATTCTAAAGAATATAAGGGGTACTGAAAGGAGTGATGTGGAAATATAAAATAATTTAGAAGTTATAAGAGAAGGTAAATCCATATAATTCAAAATCGATGAATAAAGAGTTTTATGATTTTTGTCACAACTATATGTACCATATAATATGAAAATAAATAATTAGTTATTAAGTGGTTCACATAGATTTCCTTTCTCTATTATCCTAAGGAGAATGAAGATGTATCATGATATCTAAGAGCACTAATGGTAAAAAAATATGAATAAGGAGATCGTGGTATATACATCTATAGTCCTAGAATGTTAGAAAGGGACTGTAGAAAGGGAAAATTCCAAGGGGATGATATAATCATTAATCGTGACTATATGGAAGTGGGAAAACATCACCCTAGTTTTTTTCATTGGTATTTATAATACATCTAGTGGAAATGATTTGATGTGTTATAGTGTATTTTCTTACAAAGACTACTCAATTCATTTAATTTATGGATGAAATATAACTTGTTCAACTTTTAAGGACAATCATTAATTTAGTGAGGACGCATGGGACAACAACATCGATTGAATCCAAACAAGATCCAAAGAATGCCACTATGTTTGGGAAAAGTATCCAACATGATCTAAACACTAAGTTAAATATTGGTATAGAATAAAACACCCAAACTAATTAAATATATGAGTGAACTATCCATAAATTTGAGGAAATATTAAGAGACTGGTGGATGGAAATAAAAGAAATATTAGATCAATATCTTCATATAGTTGAGTTTTCATATAATAATAGCTTCCACTCAAACAAATAAATGGATTTATTGAATCCCTCTATAATAAGAGATTTAGTACAATTTTATTTTTCAATGAAGTTAATGAATTAAAGTTCACAGGTCATAAAATATAGGAATAAATGGTAGAAATTGTAAGGAACATCCAATATCACAAAACGATAGCATAGATATAATAAAAGATCTATACGAATAACTATGGAAGAGACCTAGAGTTTGAGGTTGGACAAAAATTATTCCCCTGTATACCTCCCTAGAATAAATACATGAGGTTAGAAAATATGTGAACACTAATTTGTAGGTATAATTCCCCCTATAGATTTTTAATCCGATCAGAGTAGTGGATAATCGATTTTTACTCCCACGAATGTTGTCCCAAGTACATGGTGTGTTCCATGTATCATTTTGGAGGAAGTATAGACCAAGAAGCTTATAATTATTGAATCAAATAGTGGTAAAATTAGTGCACTATCTCTCATGGGAAGATTATTTGATAAGATATTAGACATTAGAGGAAAATTTATACATAAAAAAGGCAACTCGAATAGTCAGTGTTTTAGGGTGGAACCATAAGTATGAGTATGAAATATGGAACTAGAGGGGGGAAAATAGAATTGTTCCAATATATTTTAATATTAGTGGATGAAATGAAATTTCTAGTGTGAAATTTTTTAATTGGTGAAGAAATTGATGACCCATAATTTTATCAATGGAAATTCCATTATGAATTTTCTCATATGTGATATTTAGTAATATAGTATTATATAAAGCACAAACACTATATAATAGAACCAAAAAAATCGTATAACAACTTGAACAATAAATTCAAAGTATAAAAATACTTAATAATGGTCAAAATATTACAATTGGAATAATTTTGAAAATAAGATAACTATATTATAAAAATTTGGATATACTTGATCCCCTAAAATCATTTCAGTCATGAACAACACTATAGAATTGAAACAAAATATTATTTATTAAATATGCATTTGGAAAAAGAAAAAATATTTATAACATTTAGGGAAAAAAGAAGTAAATAAATAATGAATAAAATTTGAGGTATTTAAAAAAGGTATATATCTCATTTGATCAATAAAAATCTAACTGTTGTTATAGTATTTTGACCATTGGAATAGTAATATGACTATTGGAATAGTAATATGACCATTATGAATAGTAACTTAACCACTAGAATAGTAAATTTAATGATAGAATTATAAAATAATATTATGGTATCTGATAATATGAAAATATAGAAAATTTATATCATCACACAATTAAATAAATGTATTAGAAATGATAAAATTTTTGTTTGTATTTTCATAAAAATAGATATGTATTATTTGAATTTTTATGATAAATTTAAAAAATTAAAATAATGTTTATTTCCCTAAAATGGTCTTATAAAAAAATATTTTGTATCTTTATAATGATAATATAATTATCTGAGTCCACATGTAATTTTTTCAATGGGTTATAAAGTTAATCATATTATAAAAATTGGTATTTTTCAAATAAATTATTATTCAATTTTATAATTAAATTTCCCATATTTTTAAAATTATTTTCATAAAATTGATTTAATTTTTGAAAGCTAAATATTTAAAAAACATTGGGGTGAATTTTTGTTATTTTTCTAACATAGTTGAATTTTTGAGAATAGTTAAACACAACTAAATATGATATTTGACATTGTAAGTTAGAAATATAAATTTGTGAGTCATGGATGATGTATTAAACCATTATGATAAAATCACATTCTCTAATTTTTGTATATATTCATAATATTCAACACTATTTATAGTTGTTATATAAAATAATAAACTAATGAATAGTATATTAAAAAAACACCCCTAACCCCCTTATAAAAACTACATCTCATCACTCGTTCTCCTTACACATTCAAAGCCTTTGGTATTATTATATTTCCACCTAATTATCCTCCCAATACACTATCCATTATCATATTTCTTCTGATCTCACTAGAAGACCTTACTAAGGTGCTTTAAGTTGTTTTCTATGAGACGACATCCAAAGAGGTGATATTATTATGTTATCACTTTAAATATTATTCCCTTCCTACCTATTCCACATATATTCCATCTAACATGACATAATGAATTTATTATAACAAAAATACAATTATTTTTTTATGGAATAACCAATTTCTACCGTATTATCAATCAATTATAAAATGAAAACAATGTCCATATTATGGTTGGTTCACCACCCACAATAACGGTGAATTTAATTTTCCTATATAACCTTCATGGACGGTTTAAATTCACTTATAGTGGTTAAAAATTGATTAATAAGCATATTTTATTTTTTAATTATTCTAGAAAGGTTAAATAATCTTAAATTTAAATAAATACAAGTAAGATCATCATGGTTGGAAAAACCACCTAAATGAACTATCCATATGAAAATAAAACTTATAATCACTAAATCACCCTTATTTATGAGTAAAAATGGATATTAAGATCCTTTTAAACTGGTAGAGACAAATTAAATCCATACCATTACACATTAGGAGTCATAAAACCAGTCTCTAAGAACTTTCATAATTTCCTAGAAATCAATTTGACCTTGGACCCATGAAATGAATGACATTGGGAAGATGAATATAAATACGATATATCAATTATATAAATCTAAAATAACAAAAAATATTAATAATAAATCAGATATAGTTTAATTTGGTAATAAATAATGTGTTAAATAAATATATTTTTTTATTCTGGATGTTATGTAAAAGTATAAAATGAATGCAGACATGTGGTAAGGTTACCCTCTGAACCACCTTTTTTTCATTGAGTTATTTCTCTATTCTACTTACCAAGATATAATTATCTATTTAATTAAAATTAATTCTTGTAAATTTTTTATTTATGTATGTTAAATATGCACCTAACTTATTTTTTTGTTCTTTTTTTGTGGTTATACATTCCCTATGTTCATTTCGTAATTCCATCATTAAAATCAATACCGGTGAAGGGGAAATTTTATATCCCTTATTTATTTTCCAGTGACACCCATTTTTATTCTTTCATACATTAATGATTTCATATTATAAGAACTATTTTAGGGGTAACCATTTTGTTTTACCTCTAGTTTCAAAGAAAATTCCATATTCTCACATTTTTAGAAGTCTTTTATTGATTCTATATAACATAGTTTTAAAGGTCCATTTATATATCCAATTATCTATAATTTCCTGATTTTTTTAAATTAACCCTATATTTGAGACCGATGATTATTTATTCAAATATGAACATTTAAAATAATTAATTCCTTCTTCTCTCTAGAATATTTATAAAATTTATTTTGATTATAATTTGAGTCAAAATTATATAACCCATTACTTTTTATGGAATTTTTTATGCTTATGAATTATGTTTGATTCCCATACATGGCACACATATTCATTTTCATGTGATGGTTGGTTCTCTTATATAGTGATCTAATGCATTGGGTAATTTATATATCTCATGAGATGATTTGTATGGGATAATGTAGTAAACCTAATTCCTTATATCCACCATGTTATGTTGTCTCAACAGTGAAAATTTACATATAGTTATGATGTCATTTATTATGATGATTCCATGTTCCAATGAGTCTAGGATAATAGTATTATATATTATTGATATCATCAATATATATGATAAATATATGAATTATCTTTCATGATATCATGTTATACCATTTGAATCATATCTTATGCTTCGTTATCATGCTTATTCTTTTAATGATATTTATACCTCACCCTTTTTTTGTATGTATTCATCATATTATTATATGAAGTTTTTGAAGATCAAAGGGATCTTGGAGAACATTATGTTGTCTAAAATAAATGTGTTGTATTTTATATTCATGTTTATTTTTTATGAACCTAGTCTTTGAATGATAATAGGCCTCTGGATCCTTGGGTCATGTTTATTGGATATTAATATAAAAATAATGTAATAATATCATTGAGAGGCTTGCTTGATTATATAGATAGTGGTTCAATAAGTGGTATTGTATCTACTATAGTGTTGATGATCGATTTATGGAACTATGATAAAAAATGATGATTATGACAATGAAACAAAATAATGTCTGTTTTTCATGAGGTAGGGATATTTTAGGGATTTTACACCATTATTGATGATTTTTTGCATACAAATCAATATCTCCCTATTGAATATATTTAAGAATACTTCATAACCCATAAATTCAATATTTAAATTTTATTATTCATCTTAAGAGATAATAATCATTGTAAATTATTATTAACATGTTTCTTCTTCAATTCTTATCTATGAACAATGGAAAAGCTATGCACATCGTCTGAGAATTATTCATATTTTTTTATTTTATGGAATTTTCCTCTTTTATATGAATTATCATCACTAACAGTCATTTGGATAGTGATTGACTATCCCTAATAAATAATTTTGTTTTCTGTTTTGTTATCAGTTCATGAATTGTTGGAGAATATATGTGTTTGGTGATCGAGGCATGAAGACAGATCATGGATGACAAAAATAATACAAATGAGCGAAACAAGTGTGGATTCTCAAGAATATTGGCATTTTGACATTGGTTAGTTAATGTATAGTTTATTATATTCATAGGAAGACCATGATTTTGATAGTAAAAGGATGAAAAATGGTTTTAGAAGATGAAACATCCTTGGATAAAAATAATGGGAACGTAGGGAAGAAAAAAAGTGGATTTCATTATGGTTGTGGAATGTAGGTGATGTGATGGGATAAAACCCCATTTTTATTTTGAATTATAGAAAGAATCCACATTTTTACCATGATATGATCTCAATCAACTCATTTATAAGGGTTTCGGGTATATTTTTTAGTAGATTCAGTGGAGGATGTATAAAATCAAGAATCACATTAAATATGAGAAAAGATTAGAAAATTCCACACTATACATTATATAGTTTGTGAAAATACACACTACGTATTATGATTTTCAGACCAAGTTAAATATCACCTGAAAATTGTTTATTGGGCCTACACATTGTGTTACCCTAGACGAACCGACTCGGCATGTACCAGAGTTACATGCCCAGAAACCCAAGTAGCTTAACATTCCATGTGAATATTACACATTCCATTAGACATCATTGGAACATGACTTAGTTAGAAAGGTATACATTTACTGTTGAACCCCAATCCCACATGCTATGTGAATTTTCTCACATGACATATTGTTGAAATTTTACACGGTATGTTGTATGGTCTTAATTATCCTAGTTGGTGTCATGGAATGAAAATAAATATACCCCAAATTGGACACCGTATAATTTTCCTTGGAAAGGAATTGGATCTTCAAGAGGTCTATTTTGAGTATAATTTTGTGAGGAACATAATGGTGGATTTTACTCTGATTACATAGATATAAGTATAATGAATCAAGAATTATCAATCGTCTAAGTATAAGAAATAATTGGCTCAAACATTTGAAAATAGAGCTTAATAATAAATGATCATGATAGGAGTACGAGTTTTTAGGGAATAGTATCCTATTACCACACCAAGTTAGGGTTTCAAATCCTTCACATGGGAATTAGGTGCATGATCCTACACCTACAGATCAAATATGGTCAATATCCCCACTAATACAATAGAGTGTGTGATCCCCTATCTATAGGGTCAATATCCCCCTAACAAATGATCCTAGGTAGGGCTTGATATACTTAACTGGGATTGGAATTCCCTCTTATAGTACTAGCCTCAGGATATACTCTATTATAGTTACATATATATTAAATGGGTTAAAGGTTAACATAATACAAAGACCTTAAAACGAGTACAGAAACCTTTGGGTAATTTTTGTGGGTATATTAGTGTTTATTCTTTTCCCCGAGGTAGCACACACTACCTCATTAAGTGGAAATTATTTATAGTTATGACAAATCCCTTTATTAGACTCTGGAAGTGACATGGAAACTCGAATCTAGTATAATTTTCAAATTTTTGGGAGAAATGATTCCTTAGTACCCTAGTGATTTACATTGAGATACAATGCTATTTTTTTAGGAAATTTAGGCTTTATAGATTATTCTTCATTTTGAGAACCTATGGGTACTTCTGAATGGTTTCTCCAAGGTATTCATGATGATTGAGACTTCTCAGTATCTGTGAAACTTATAGTATTTGAGCACATCTATTTTATTTTTCATTACTTCCTTTTGGAAAAAACTTACATTTAGGAACTTAAGATGACTTTTTGATTTGTTTTTCCTTTTTATCCTACTCCCATATACTTCCTAATCTAGGATTCAAGATGATTTTTTATTTTCCCTCCCTATATGGTTTTCAAGGCCTCTTATGTGTATGTTCATACTCACCCCAATATGATCCTTATGAAAAAACTTATTGTTTTAGTATAGGTGACATGTAAGTTGAAGATATATTTGTATGGGTGATGTTATCGTATATTGTTTAAATATAATGAATAGAAACTATAGGGGATGTGATGTTGGAAGAGTTTTGTGGGAACCTAGAGATGATAATAGTATGAGGTGTTTGTGTTTGGAGATAGAATACAGTGGAGACCTCACTATCCTGGCTATATGTCGGTTTTCCTTATTAGACATTTGAAAAATAATTTCCCCTTTTTACATTACGTTACTTATACTTTTTTTCTTGGTGGATCTTAGTAGATTTCTCATGCATGTGTAATGTTTATTTTAGTTAATATATATATATATATATATTCTACTAGTTTTTTTAACCTTATGAAATAGAGATATGAGACTATTGTAAGTTGTTATAGAATATATACACACATGTGTGTGATATTTATAATTAGAGATAATAAATATCCCATAATATTTAAGAAGTGGTATTTTGGTGGAACACTTTTCTTACCACCATTAAATGTGGGGCCTTAGAGGTTCAGGTCATATCACTGTGGTATAAGAGCTGTTCAGACCGAGGTGTGGTGATTGGAGTTAGAATTAATGTGAGGATTGGTTTAGAAACTTATGGTAGTGATGTTGAAGGAGCATTGATTAAAATTAATAGACTAGGTAAATCATAATTGGTGAGGTAACCAATTTAACCTTTTAATAAGATTATGAAAACCTATTTATTGACCTAGAACCCTAAGACATCGATTATGGGGTACAAGTAAATTTACATATGCATCGTATAATGGTAAATTATGATCTTTCATGTCCTTCCTATGTTATCTCCTCTAGATACGATCTATACCTTGTGTTTGTATTCAATTATTTATAGGATGCTTCCTACTAGTCGCCATATTGCATGTAGAGATCAGGTAGTAATGATTACATGCCTTTGATTGAAAATCTTTGCACCATGTATTTAGTGATGTGGAATTTTGTCCCAAGACATGGTTGAGAGGTGTCCTCACCTCATTATGGGTGGAAATATCTCTTTCCTTGTGACTGGTGTATATGATTATCTTAGAGTGGGAGGTTGTTCCCTATAGTTTTGATGAGACTACTAGTAGACTAGTTATATTGTATGTATTTTTTATAGACACCATGGGATTTTGTGAGGAAATCATAATTCTTAGGAGATATGGGTTTGGTTATAGTCTAAGACTCATGTTTCTATTATGTTTAGATATTTTATTTCTGGATTAACCTTTATGTCTTGAGTTTTCTATGTGTTTTTGCGAGATGACAGCAAATGATGTTTTCCTAGAACTCTCAATAAAAGTACTCAAGTATGGTTAGAGTTTGAGACCTTATAATTGGTGGTGTTTTTAAGAGATAGTGATGAAACATTCATAGGGTGGAATGATCATGTTTAAGTACATGTCTGGGCACATAGGCTTCATGCCAGGTTTTTAGCATGTTTTGCAACGATGTTTTTGAGATTGATGTTTTCAGAAGACTGTAATGATTTTTTTGAGTTTTGTTTTCCTTACAATGAAACTTGTTCCAAAGTCACTTAAATAATCTTGGGTAGGTTAATAATCTTGGAATGGGTGCAATCTAGCTATTAAAATAGACTAGATTTTCAATTGGAGACAACAACAGTAGTGTTCTGGATGGATTTGATCATTATGGATGGATAATATATAATTTCTTTATTATATAGCTTTATTTTTTCTAAAAGTAATTGGTTGAGAATTGGTGGTATAATATTCATCTTTTTAGAAGAATATATTCATTCTTCCCCATGATCACTAACCTTGAATTGGATCCTGAATAACATAGAGTGAATATTACCTAAATTATGACATGGATCATATAGTGGATACCTATTATAGAGAAATATATTATTTGAATCATAGTATAAAATATGTCCATTTATCCATGAACATTCATTCAATTTGGGGTAGGCACACACTATTTTCGTATTATCATATGTTAAGAAGTTTTTTATTCTAGTGGAAACTTTATCTAGACCCAATTCATCTAGAAAATTCTATTGATGACGAGCATTATTCACTCATACTTATAGTGGAGTGAGTTTACCCTTAATAGATAAAAGGACTTTTGAAGGATTCTTTATACTAGAGAAGAATATTATGGTACCCACCTCTGTTAGATTTAGTTACCCATAGTTGGTATGATGAGGTTTTTTCTTTTGTGTTTATTAGGAGAGTCCTATTTGTGGTATAAAACAAAACCCATTTGGTTTGGTTAGTGGATCCAAACCAATGTATATTAAGTTAGCTACCAATAAGTTAGAGAGAATGGATGCATACACTTATTACACATATCTTAATTTTTCTTTTTTTAATGTTGAGGAATGAATGGATTCTTCATAATTGTGATCTATGGTTTACAATTGGCAATGATTTAGTGTATGCATCAACCCATATTCCAAGGATGATGAGTGAATTTGGGTAGACATGGTTTATTGAAATGAATATATTCTTGTGATGATTCCCGAAGGATCATGTTAGTAATTTGAGTACTTTTATTATAAAACCAAGTATTAGGGAATTGGTTGGGTCTTTGGGAACTAAGAATATAGTGGATAAGGAGATAAGAGTTGTAAAACCATGGTTTCGTGGGATATTTTTCTCCTTCAGTCGATAATGTTGTACTCACAAATACATTTTCTGGGTGTGATGTTAACCTAGAGATCTTTGAGGACTATAATTTTATCTAGAATGTAGGGATAAATTCATCCACTCCCTCAGGTATATAGTGGTGTTTAATTAAAGCACGTGATGGATGTCATGATGGGTATCCTGAATGGAGACCAATATAGTAAAGCATGAAACTTAGTATGTCTCTCTTAATGTTTTTTTAGAGTACCTATATAATGGAAAACCTTGTTTGATGTTTGGAGAGGAGGATATATCATTATATTATGAATGTGTTCTCACTCATATATGTTCTCTCTTAGGGCATGAGACCAACATTACAGGGTTATCTTAACATTATAGACCATCCACTTTAGATTATGGTAGATTAGGTCAGTTGAGTAGCCATGATGTGAATTGATTAGTTGAATGGGGTGGTTTTTATAACTAATGTTACTCTAAATATATTTTTAAAATGACTAAAGAAACTCTAAAAAGTTGCATCAAGCATTAGGTACAAATTTATCATGGATCATGATTGGATCAAGAAATTATCAAGGATTGTTAGTGTAGAGGTTTGATTATAGGCCCATGTTATTTTTCTGATAAAATATTGTAATGATTGAGCTTGTAACTTTATTTTAGGTCATGGTAGAGTTTGTTTCCATTAATTTAAAAAATCATATATCCATTCATATTTTATATTGAAAACATGGGAATTTGTTAAAATACCCTGTGTATTTGTGCAGTGAAGAGGATTGATCTCTATGATGACCATTTGGAAATATCTTTAAAAGGATAAGGAGTGAGATGCAACAGAGTTAGCATTGTTAGTGAACCATTTTTGGGGTGTGGGTCAGTGTTTTGTGGGGTTAATATCATTTATTGAGTTAGGAAGATCCTTGATTGGATTTCAAAGGCTGAGTCAGACATTCTAAGAGTGGATTTATGTTTCTCTTTCCTCTTCTTATTCATGTTAAACTTGAGTTTTAAACTCTGTGGATGAGAGATAAATTTCTACTAAAAGAAAGATATGTTAAGAGGTTTCTTAGCGCTCACATCTCTAAAGGTAATGGGTTTTCATAAGGTAGTGTGAAATTATCCATGTGTAGATATTTGTGAGATTTTTTGTTTTACAATCCTGTTTTAACTTATCAAGGATAAAATTTTTAATGGTGAGGTGGATGTAGTTACATATGTTATTATTTGAGTAAGACTTAGCTCGATTTGAGTTTTTAAAACATGGACCTCCCTAGGGGTAAAACACTAAATTTATTAAATAAAAAATCCTTGGAAATTTTTCTGAGGGTGCTTTAGATTTTTTAATATGAGGTTTTACCTGTTGATAAGTTATTGTTGAAATGAGTGAGTTTTGTGGCCTCATATGTTATATAAAAAAATATTTTATTATTTATATACCATGTGACAATGTTTCTGAAGAAATACACATATCTATTTTATAAATTATTAGATATTTTTTCCTTTATGATGTTTTTTGTTTATAGGATGATCCCAATTGGAAGTATGACATGTGTATAGTAGTGTTGTGGAGATTGAGGTGTTATCATGAGGATGATTTAGTGGGACCATAGTCATTCTTTTCTATTTTTTATAAATATATTGGTAATTGTAGGCATGTTAATATTATTTGTGCTCCAACCAATGAATTTATTTTATAATGAGACATTATTTTATTTAGAAGTATCATTTTTATGTTTAGTTTGTGTTTCGTCAAGGGAATAGTTTCCTCTAATGTATCATTGATCCTTCACTATTTGTCGATAAATTTGGGAATATAGGGGGTAAGTCTGAGGTGTATGATGACTCTCAATGGGGATAAGAAACCCATAGTAAAATCATTAATAATTTTTAATTATATTTATTAAATGAAATTAAATATAAAATTGCGGGTGGAAATGTTACAGATAAAAAATACACAAACAATGGTAAAATAATGCTTGGTTCTCTATTATAAATCTCATTTGAATCATTCATAAGTAATTATTTTCAAAGAAAATGAAAATGAAATATGATGTATTGAGTTTCAAAAATATTTCAAGTTATTGATAAGATTAATGATGATGTATTCAAGTAAAAACTATATAGAAAATACAATGTAAGAGTTACTTTCGATGTGTGTGATCATTATATGAAAAAAATATGAATTGAAAACATTGATGAATTTTAATTGAGAAAAAAATAATTTTTTTGTGAGAATAAAATTTATTTATAATCAAGATAATATGGGTTCCATTGAATTGGGTCATGGATAGAAGGAATAAAACTGAAATTTTAAATCATACGAGCCCTATAAAAAGTTGAAATTTAAAAAAAATTAAAAATATTTAATTAAATGTCACACATATGTCTTGAGGAAATTTAAGAAAACAACCATCATTAAAACTATCTTAAACATTTTATAAAGTTATTATCTAACAGTATTACCTACTTTTAAATATCACCATTTATTATAGGTTTATAACAAAAATTGAATTGACTTAAATATTCATTTCCTATTTCCCATGAAAAAAATTACTACGCTTATATATTTATTTTATTTTTAATGATAAATCAATTCTCTAGATTCAAAATAGTGTTCTTATTAACCGAAATATTTTCTTATATTAACATCACAACTCTATAAAAACAATTTGTTTTTTATTCCTATCAATTTTATTCATTTTCTCTAGAGAATGTAAAATCTCTAAAAATTTTATGATTATTTCATGTAAACTAGAAAATAATTACTTCATTTTTTTCCCATTTTTAAATGGGATGATTAAAATTTCTTTGTTCTCCCATTGGGGCTATAATAAAATTTTATAATTGATGTGAATATCTAAACAATAATAAAAATACATATAACATTAACTAATTTTTAGCTATGGATACAACTGATTCTTATGATTGATCAAATTATAAATATTTAGCCAAATTATTTACCATAAATTTATTTTTATAAATTTATATAAGTGTTTATTGATCTCCCTCAAACTTTATTTATTGAGGTAAAATTAATTAGATTCCCTATATCAACAAGTGTCTCTAACAACTTTCCTTATACATGTTTAAAATAGGTAATTTAAAATATTATCATTATCATTGGGATAAATGTCATGAAATTCCCCCAATTACTCTTGTTATAATAGTGAATATTTAAATTACCTTTGAAGATTCCATCCAATTGACTATGAGTTTACAACTATCACCAAGGGTATAAAAAATTCACATTTACGAGGCAGTAACCTCATAATTAATGAGAAAAGATAAATATCCACTAATTTTATCTATAATAATAAATTAACAAACCCTAATACATGTAATGTAATATAATCCAATACCAAAACTATAAAATACCATAACCAACATTTACAACAATACCACAAATACCCACAACTCTCAAACAACCTTGATGAGCTAGTAATGTTCATCCAGATCACTAACTACAACCCACAACACTGAAATGAAGATATTAATATATATAGGTGTGAGAATAAAAATATAATCAATACGATCCTCCTCAAAATATTTCATGAAAATTTGGAAGAATAGAAATAAATCCCCAATGAATAAATAATTAAATTGACAAGCTTCCATAATCATGTCAGTTATATCCCCATCCCCACTATGTATTTCTGACCATGTAATACATTGATATATAAAATATATTATATAAAGGAATATATAGAAGAGAGTTTCCCTACTTACAATTCCCCACTAAATTAATCACCTTAAACCATTATGTATTACATCCTGATACTCCCAATACCTCCACAAGTCATATTTCACAACCATGAAAACACATAACTGTGATATCCACATTATAATATTTATAACTCCCCCACATCCCATTGACCACTTAGTATGACCAAGATTAAATACAACCCAAGTAGAAACACACAATTCCTTAATTTTTTAAATCCCATTTAAAATTTCACATGCAATAACAATAATCTATTATATGCTGGATACATGTATACACTATAACCATAATCTGTTGCAGCCTTCATGCACATAAATGATAAAATTGTGAGCCACTACATCTCATATGATTACATACACTATAACTATAATAAACTATAACCTAAATCTACCTACATACTATACTATTTCTAGAAGAGAGTGTGGGGTAGGGGGAATATTTATACATCCATAACCTTGAAAATCTATATTTTAGGAGGAGACATGAAACCCAAGGCTAGATATTGGCATTGATCTCGTTATTCAACTCGAGCGGTGGAGCATACTAAATAATATAACATAATTAATATCATAAAACAAAACCATTGTAATGAAACTGATATACCAAATACTTCAATGATAACTAGTATTCCACCTGACTCCCCAGTATCCTACATTGAAATATATGAAGTTAATACTTTTCTAATCACACAAGAATTATGGTTCAACATTATCCCTAATCATTTATAATTATTCAATTAAAAATAATTTTATAATATTTTAACTTTAATTTAATATTTATATTCACATTAATCACCTAAAACCATGGTGTTTTCATTCAACATTTCAATTATAGTTCCATAATAAATGTCATTTTAATCATTTAATAAATCATTGTTATACACTCTAATAATCTCTTCTATTCAATGAATTCATTACTAATTACTATTCATGGTTCTGTGATTCGGAGACACTATTATACCTACTTCAAGTAAGGGTATACCCAAAATGGAATAAGTAAACAACATTAAGAAAAAACTATAAAACCCCCAAAAAAGGTTCCCACGTGAGAAAACAATCCCAACATCATCCCTAACACCTTTCTTCACCATTCATACCATACCACCAATAATAAAATCAAGCCACTGCCACATAAATATCAAATGAGAGCCACCCCCGATATATCGACCAACTATAATAGGTTTCCAATGAATTCATATCAAGGAATTTTCCTTTTAAATATATATGAAAGAAAACAATAACTTCAAGATAGAAAAATCAATAAGTACTCACTATTTCTTTAATCAACACATGAAAGAATATAGTAAATAGGGATCAAACATATCTGACCGCTAGAATTAATTATAGATATCATCGACATTATTTACTATCTTAATTAAATAATTTCATTTTGAGAATGTTTTAAAAAGAAAAAAACCAATATAACAACAACTAATAACCATAATAATCATCCAAATAATTTGACCAATGAAATTATTTACCATGTTAAGAATTTATTAGATAAAATGAAAACTTCAATGGATGCATCATTCATTGTCCCCATTATCATATTTTCTTTAAACTATTTAATAGGTTTTATGCATTTTAATAAAAAAACAATATCTATAACAAAAAAATAATATAAATAAAAATATCATAAAATAATATCCTGAATATAGGAAAATCATATGCAAAGAAAAACCATCCATGAAAATTAATTAATTCCATATTAATATATTATTTAGGTAAATCCCAACCATTTACCCATTAAAAACCAAAGCATGATCATCCCATATTTACACATAAATACAAAAGAATAAGTCTCTAATCCACTACCTAGATATGATGTTTCAATAATCATTGAAATAGTGTAGAATGATGGATAAGGTTACTAACATGAAACCTCATGATGAAACCATGAACCCTAAAGATATCAACACATCATGAATCGCACTTCAATCATCAATATGGAACCATTATAATTAATATGATAAAACTGCCAAGTCCTTTAAGGAATTATAAGAAGAATAATTAATAGAAGGAAAAACTCCTAGATAGATATATTGGATCGAAGGCATCTGTTTCAAAAAGAAAAGGCCTAAGTATCAATCACAGAAGCCTAGGTTCATTGAAATTTCTACCAAAACCACATAGGGTTTAGGAGAATAAGAAATATTCTTGTGAATTCTTGTTTATCCTTGATTTATTAGAAAAAAATGGAAAACACTAAGTCATGTGGTGTCATAGATTTTTTAAGTCACAACAATCCAATATATAAATATCATGACATAATCTCCCATTGTCAAACTCTCTATCTCTCATGGGAAATCTATATTTGTTAAATAAAAATAAGGAGATTCACAATGTGGATAAGGGTTTCAAACCACATTTTTCAAACCCACATAAATAATGGTATTAATACTTGACCATCCCCTTAATCCCGAACAACCCTAGACCAAATTCATTGTGTACCCAATATATTAAAACACTATAACTCTTAAACAAGAAAAAACAAGGTACTCAACATCAAGGTATTCACAAGTTGATAGATTTACTTCATGATATGACCAAAACAAGTATCAAAGGTAATACAATATGGTAATAAAACTATATATAAGGTTCATATTGATACATATGCATTTAATTTTACTAAATTCATCTTAACATTATTTATACTCAGATTGAGGAAAATTAGGAAATGAACACAACTATAACCCAAAAAACGTTTAGAACCTAACTCTCATGACATAGAGCCCCCAATTAATGGAAAACCCTCATTACATGACACAACCTCTTTACTGATCACTATTGGTGAGACACATACCATGAAACCATATGGATAACTTCAAACCACATCATAACCTTCATGATAGGATTATCAAAAATAAAATCCAACCTCCTAACCAAACCAATCGGACTAGTGTCAAACATCCCCAAACTCATTTCACACCTAAAAAACAAAAAATAAAGGGTTTAAGAAAATAGATTTCCACATATTAGTTATTCATATCAAATTATTCTCATACACAATAATCAAATCCAAACATGGAAAAGAAATAGAAATGGGTTAATAAGAACACCCTATGATATACCTCTCAAATAGGGATCTTTCTAGAATCAATAAAAATCAAATCATCATAGGTAAAGGCATAAAATTACACAGATCATCAACATCTCATAAATCTAGATAGAATCATACTTATTATCCCAAGAAGTAAATTATCAAACAAATTGATGTATTGAGTGCACATCTCCAACTCACATTCCTAAGTATACTCTTCTAAGTCACCATTATACTATAAGCTATGAACCAAAGTAAAATATCACCCATGTAAAAACTTCTACTAGTTGTCATAAATCTCAATATGATACTACATGAATGTCACATAATATTCAACATATAACTCACACCTATTGAGGACAGGTTTCATCATAATGATACCAAAAAATTTGTGACATGTTGGAAACATAATGGATCTAATCTATCTGTAGTGGAATCTTCAATCAACACACAATGTCACTAAATTTCTCTAAAATCTCAAAAGTCATGAATATTGGAGAGAAATATTTTTCATATGAATAAAACTTCACTACCTATGATGATGAGATACCTTCAACAATACGTGATATATAATTTCAAACTCTGTAGGCCTCATCTTAGGATCTATATAAGACTTACAAGGATTCTAAACAGCTTTTATCAACTCTAAATCACCTCCACATTCATTATTGATATATATAATTATTGTTTTGAAATAGTTGTCTCCTCCCCAAATTCAGTTAGAAAAAATGAAGATCTATACAGACATCCTTATAGACCTTTTAAGAGGACCATACCAAATATTTAATGATACCAATTATTATAGGAAAAATCAACCAAGGCTAAGTGATTCACCCAAAAAAGTCTAATATCTAAAATGAATGAGTGTAACATGTTTTAAAATATTCGGATAGTCCAATCCATCTGATAATTAATTTATGAATGAATGGATACACTAAGGAATAAAAGAGATCAAAAATTATATAGGAGATATTTCTATATCTGATAGGTAAAACATGGATCATGATCAGATATTACCATCCTTGGAACCTGGTGGGGTCTCACAACATACTGTAAACAATTCCTTGACTATAAATCCACTATGTTCAAATCCTCAATCATTATTAAGTGAGATAAATTCATAAAATGACACATGATAACCTAAATTACATCATATCCACCCTAGGATTTAGGTAAAGTAGTCATAAAATCCAATAAAATATCATTTGAGTTCCTAAAATATATATCTAGTGGTTGAATCAAATCACGAAGAAAATGAAATTAGGTCATGACTTTTCTAACATACCAAACACTGGGATACAAATTATGTGACTAATATCTTCACCCCTGAACACTATAACTAACCTATCAAGGAAAAATAAATCTTAGCCACCCCATCATGCTCTACCATGGGTGAGCTATGAAACATATGAAAAACCACTTACCATAAGGAATTAATATCCACCCATTTTATAACAACCGATACAAATCATCCTCACACTATCCCTCAAGGGCATCCCCACAAACATCACGATCCCACTATAATACCACTTCAAAATCTCACTACTATTATTCCTCCACCTACTACATCAAGGATGCTAACACTATTATATGATAGAGATACCTTCTACCATTGAATTACTATGTATAATGATGTATTACTACAGGCTCCTCCATCACTCTCCATGAATCCCCAAACTCATAAACAACATTACCCTATGAATTTATTCTTAGTGCATCAGTAATAACATTCCATTTAATTGATATATGTAAAATATATAAGTTGTAATATTGAAATAACTTCATCCAATGTTAGTATCTCAAGTTAAAATATAATTGGAAGAAGATATACCTCATAAAATTATTTTCTATGAAGATTAAATATAATTCACTAATGATATAGTATCTATATAACATAAAATAAAACAAACTTGTGACTAACTGGGATATTGGGTAGTGTAGTTACATCCATAAGGAAATAACTATTGATACCCATAGAAGATGAGTTATATCTGCTACATCACAACATAACCCAATCCAAGGAGTAAAGAATCATGAAAAACCTTAAACATAATTCCTTCATATAGAAAATGAAGAATAAGAGAACAAACCATTTTCTCTGTTAGATAATCAATAGTTTATTTCAATTTGTTAGACCATTTGAAATCCAAATCTTTCCTGGATTGGGATATAAGATGTTTCTCAATATGGATAAAATAGGCCCAAGCCTCCTATAATATCTCATAAAACAAAGGAATCTATGAATGTCTACATCATTATTAGGTTCAAACCATGAAGCATCTACCTTGATATTTGAAGGATCTATAAGTAATTCTCACATAGACACGACATGACATGATAAATTCATCCTAAAGGCCCATAACATACACTTAATCAAATTCCAAAGTATCTGATGGATCTAGAGAAGTTCCAAAATGGCTCAGGGTTTCTTTTCATGATCTTTCTAAAAGTCAAAACACACAAGGATTTCATCATTGAACACCACTAAAAAACCAATCAATAAAATCATGGAACATAGAATTCATCATGACTATGAAAAGTATTGGTTAATTTATGTTTCTAAAGGAAATTACCATGAACTTATAATAACCATGATAACTTATAAATATAGTCTTAAATATATCTTTATCCTTCACTCACATATGATGACACCATAATTGAAAATAAATACTCAAGAACAAACTATCACCCTTTATCTTATCAAAGATATCATCAATCAATGGAATGTGAAAGTTGTTCTTCACTTACACTCACCTTAAGTGATGATAATCAGTACATAGTTACTAGATGTCGTCTTCCTTCTTCATGAACATGACCTGAACAATAAAAGGGAACATAGGAAGTAAAATTAAACCTTTATAAAAAAAATCATCAATATTAATCCATAACCCCTACAATTAAAAATGAATCATCTGATATAGATACATGATTAGCTGTGAGACATCGGATTTACACTCCATTATAAATTTTATTTCACCTCAAGGGGGTTGTGCTACAACCTCTTAAGAAAAAAATTCAAGTTAAACTTCAAAAACCACTATGAAAACCATCAAATTAACCTTTAATTAAAATATCTATAACCCACCCATTAATCATTATAACCAATAAAATATCATACAAGCTAACTCAACCTCTAACTAGAATATTAAATAATGAGGAAAACGAGAAGTCTCTCAACCAAAAGTCTGAGATCCTAGAATAATGTAAGAGAAACAAAGGAGTTCGTAGATACTAAATCAAACAAAGAATACACCCAAATATAAAATAGATAGTAAAAACGTATCATTAAATTTAAATTTTCTTATGCTGGAAACTCTAACAAGTGTATCTGACCATGTCATACTCTATGAAATCTATATCCCTGATATTTAACACCTCTTTGACTATGATATTGCCTATATACCTTTAGATGAGGGGTATCATGAGGATATCATTTTCCTTCCTCATATATTCTCTACTAAAAAATACTATAGATCCCAGTAAAAACTAATTCCCTAGTGGATATAGTTTCAATGACTAACATGAAATGGGACACCACCACCATGCTAAATATTCTTAAAAATTGTACACACTAGTTTCTAGTTACCAATACCTTCGAAAGAAAATATAATGATGTATAATATCTTAACAGAGTCCTAATAACTACTATATCCAATAAAACAAGATGAAGGAAGTTTAATTTTACTCCTTGATATCCAAAACCTTGGATGATGATGTAACTAAAAAACTATTCTCATTTCTTAATTCGTTAGAAATCCCTAATGGATTCCATCCCTTGAAGATCTTATCTAAAATATTATGTTATGGATATTATATATATTTTAAAATACCTCAAGGAACATTAGTAATGAAAATGAGGTAACCTGTAAGTAAATTTCATTGTGAAACACCACTTTGAAATGCATCAATATGGACTCTTTATCTGGAAGGAGGTTTGAAAAATAATGTATAATGTTCTTGAAATAAATCCCAAATACCTATATGTTTAAACACTCTTTGAAAATAGAATGAATATCCAATTTTTGTGGTTACTTTATAGTTCAAGTAAAGGAATAAATCTTGGAATAGAGCATAAAAGTTATTCCATGAAACTACCAACTCATTTTAATTAACAAGGAATAAAACACACCACTGATGAGTATCTCCCCATAATATCATAACAAGTGATGAAATATGGTGCACCTTCCTATAAAAGATTAAATTAGAAGTAATTATGACCTTTTAAAACCATGAATAACCCTATTGATCAAAAATAGAGCCATCATACTTCTATAGACCCTAATACAGGAACTCATGTAGTGTTTACAACTATGTTTCATCCTTAGTATCCTAAACTCTATGGTGATCAAGTAGTGAATCCTACTGAACTTCACTAACATGACCCTAATACTTATTTTTACCAAGAGATATCCCTACAATATAGAAATAATTTTCAACATTATAAACCCATAATATGGATTTCTTATGATTAATTAATTTAAATTCATCATAATCCATAAAATCTTCTCAATTTAGTCACATGCATAAATAATCATGAATCGTGATATTTACATAGGTATTTACTTAGAAAGTTGCATTATATCTCTCAGTACATTAATTAAATATAAATCCCTTGTGTTGTATTGTAAGAGGCCTTAATAAACTATGTCATAGTTGGTCTACCTTGATTAAATCACATATTAATATCAATCGGTACAACTTCCATGCAAACCCATGCAATACTCACTAGTTCTTATTGCAGAACTCCATCCTATATCACAATAAAATTCTTTGATTCCACTTTATCAAGAACCTCCCCCACTAGTACACCTTATATACTATTATTAAACATAATAGTGACCCTAAATACACACTTGATAAAGATATCACTTTTGAGACCCTCACTTAGGGTATAAAACATGCATATATGAGAGTAATTACCCTAAAAATTCCTAATAAAAAATAAATAGTCCATTTATTGCCTCTATAATAATAAATAAAACAATACTAATACATGTAACGTCATACATAATGTGTATAAAATGTAAAATACAAAAAAAAATCATGTGGAAGTTACCATATTTACTAGTAACTTACAAAAAAACTCAATGAGCGAGTAACATTAATCTCAATCATCGAATACCTCATGCACACCAAAAACCACACATAGACACACTAACACACACATATTGGGGTAATAATACAAGTATAACATATAGGAACCTCCCTAAAACCTCTCATTAATATTTGGAAGAATAACACTGAGGACTCATTGAATAAAATGGGAAATTTCAATATCTTTTATGTAGGCGCTGTTTGATTTTGGAGAGAAATTTTAATTTTGGTGAATTTGGTTGATAGTCTATTTTGAGAACTCGGTTTTGGAGATATAATTTGAGAGTTCGATTGTACCAAGATGATGTTTGTGGATAAATATTGAGCCTTTAGAGGTTCTTTGGGTTCTCAAGTGAGTCTCGGGAGCTTCAAGATATGTTTTTGGTGTTTTTGATGGTTTATTCGCTAGGAAACAATTTGGTTTTCATGGTTCAAGATGAATTGTTCAACACCCTAAGAATGAGAAGGGTTTTGGATCAATTTTTATTTTTCATTATCTATGTGCATGGTTAGTGAATTTTTTAGGGTAAACTATGTGGACATAAGAGGAAATAGTGTGGGGGTAGCTTGGACCTGGGGGTTCGAAGATAATTTGTGCATGGTTATAGAAAAACCTATTTTTTGGACTGAGACAGTGCTAATTCACATGGTTAGTCCATGGTTTGGTAAGCCATGTGGTCATATTATGCGATTGGGGGCATGCATGGATACAACCCACCAAATGGTTCGTGCACAATTTTAAAACCCATGCATCCAAACTAAACAACTCCATAAAAGTGGGGTTTTACCTTAAAACCCCTATAGGTTTTAAGAGTGTATCCCCCAATTTTCTCTTCTTCTCCCTCATGAACATCCCAAACTGAGTGAGATCCTACAACCTCCATGTTTTCCCATTTGAATTAGGGTGTTTATTTTTTTTACAGTTATTTGAGGTTAGTTTCAACCTA
This sequence comes from Viscum album, assembly GCA_963277665.1. Taxonomy (NCBI): domain Eukaryota; kingdom Viridiplantae; phylum Streptophyta; class Magnoliopsida; order Santalales; family Viscaceae; genus Viscum; species Viscum album. The sequence continues at coordinate 1,283,775,029 of OY728151.1, forward strand.
TGTTGGCCTCGTTTCTTCTTCCATTCTCTTTTCACCAATTTTAGTTATTGTCGATAAGTGTTTTGATTTTTGATTCCACCAGTTCTTGGGGGAAATAACCAAATTTTCCAGGGGATTCATTTCTTATTATTATGATGGTTTCCTGAGATTCAATATGTACCTAGTTTCTCAATGTTTTTCCAAGGTATTCCCTCATTATGGATCCTCTTAAGTTCCTTCCTGAATTCAAATTAAATTAATTATGGTTGTGGTGATTTAGATTGGGGATTTGGTTGGAATCAGGTTTATTAATGTGAATGGGGTATCCAACAGCCTTTCAGTAGAATTATTTATGGTTCATTAAGAGTCAGTTAGTGATTCAACATTATGAACGTGTAGAAATAATTAATTAATTAAAAATGGTATAATTAATTAATTCTAGAGTTTTGGTTTTAGGTAGGGGCCTAGATGGATAACACTGGTCTAGATGATCTTGGTAAAATAATGATGGTCCTTATTAGAGCTTCCAATTTATTGAAATTTTTGTCAAAGCCTCATTAATGTGGTTTTTATTATTTGTAATTCCTATATGGAATTTATTATTTGTTTATGATGCATGAGGTTTGGTTTTTTTAAAGGTTGGGGCCGAAGCCTCATTTTATTATTTAAAGAAAATCTCACTTTAGACTGGGTATAGGGAGACCCATTACATATCCCAAAGTCCCAAGGCCAAGTGTCCTGAAATTTAGGCTTTAAAGCCCATTTTTTGGCCCAAAGGCCCCTCGGTGAATAGTACAACTACATTACTCGGGCTGCTACAGTACCACTGCCGCTACAGTGTTGCCACCGCTATAGTTCTACCATTGCTACAGTGCCCTACTACAGTTATGCTATAGTCCCCATATGTAATTTTTTACTGAATGGTTTTCCTCACCAATCAATGGCTAAGGCCTTGACTAGATATTTTTTTAGAGTTTTGTGAACCCATCATAAGGGGTGTGATTTTTTTGACAGAAATGAGTTAAACCAAGTTGAGTGGCCCTTGTTTAGGAGACTTGGACACCCCCTATAGGGTTGTATAGAATCATTGAAATAATCAAACATATGGGAATTTATGATCTCTAATGATTCCTTAGAACCATTGGGAACATAGAACCAAATCGGGGTGATCGTTTCTCCCCCATTTGATGAGATTAGGACTAAGTGGACAAAACATAGGCATTCCGAGATCATGTTGGGTTAGCAGACTAATTTAGTAATACTTGAGGAACAAAGATGGATTAGGGGCCATCTATTGACTATTTATAAGTGTTTTACCCAATTCTTTATCATTTTCTTGGTACCTTGAGTATGATACCGAATGAGCTATTATCCTATATGTATTGTGTGTTAAAAAATATGGATTGTTTGAGGTGTGCCTCCACTTGTGTCGAATAAGGGGACCCTAGTTGACCAGACGTCCCTGAGAGGTTTTTTTTGAGATAGTAGTTGGGGTCACCATAGAACTTTAACCGAACATGTCAGTGTGAGGGGATGTGCACAATGGTGTTGGGTGTGGGTATTCAGCCTGACCTTGTGTCTTATTTTGTTAATAAAGGATTATAAAATGGTACCTTAGTGAATATATGACATGGGTGGGATTACATGGATTTGGTACCAGATACATGGGTGGGATACCCTTGATTTGGAATTGGTATACCAATTGGAGCTTCCATGGATTTGGAGCTTAGTTGTTTGGACTGCCATTTGATGTGACCTTAAAGTCACGAGGATACAAATTTGAGCTTATATGTATTTGGAGATTTGATGTTTGGACTCTATGGGATGGGTCCCAAAATTCATGATGATATGGATTATAGCTACCATGGATTTGGATGTTAAATGTTTTGATAACTATGGGATGTGTCCCTGATGTCATGATGATGTGGATTATAGCTACCATGGATTTGGAGCTCAGAAGTATGGATCATAGTGTGATGGGTCCCTAGAGTCATGAGGATACATATTGAGGATGTTGTGTATTTGGAGCTCATATGTTTTGAGTACCATGGGATGGTTTCTCATAGTTATATGTAAATATACTCAATCTACCATGGAATTAGAGCTCAGTTTTGAGGCAACTATGGATTTAGAGCCTGAAGGGTCGGACTACTATGGGATGGGACCCCCATAGTCACGAGGATATAGTTTAGGAAACCATAGATTTGGATAATTCATGAAATTCAGAGGCACAATTATCAATATGTTCACAGACACATTATATTACTTACTGAAGAAGTTATGGTTGATTGGGGTCATGGACCTAAGGATTAATGATTTGTTTTATTTTATTTATTTATTCCTTTTAGTACATTAATTTTTTTCAGCTAATCATATCACATGAACATATTTAATATATTTTGGTTAGTATAGGACGGAATTGGTGGTTCCATATTGTGTTTTTACTAACAATAAACATGGAACACCACTGAGGATAGGTATATGAGAGGATGTTCACTTAATGTAGGTGTATGTTGGGTTGAGGATCATAACTTGGATGTGGGACATTCTTCTGGATATATTAGACAATTTTAGGAGCATGGGGTGTTATTTGGATTAGAGATTCCATGGATCCAAAATATTTATTTCCATTATTTTTTTCATATACATGGCACCAACCTAGAGATGGTTATGTTTTTTATCCCATATGTCATCATTTTATTTTATACAACAAGATAAATTATTTAATTTTTATACATACTATAATGTTATTGATGTATATAATATTTTTTTATTTTTTATTCCTAGTATCTCATTCTATGTTATAGGGGGTATAGTCTCCCAACTATACCATTTTAGAACCCCACTACTAGTTGAAATCCTCTGGAGTATGGGGAGGCATGATTGATGTCACATGGTGGACAAGTTTGGAAATTGTTAATGGATTGAGATGTACCAAGATGTTATAAAGTAGTATTAGATCATTCATTTTATTTTTATCTTAATATTTTTGGATTTGGTAGAATAGATATATAGGATTGAATTAGATATTGTTAAATAACTTAGAGTAGTGTGTCATGAACACATTTTCCAATGGAATTCTTAGTTTCCCTGAGTATGAGATTTATTTTCATGGATTATGAAATTATATTTATAGTGATTTTCACCAAGTTTAATGATTTTTTTATTATTGTTGATTTTTGGTTTGATTTATTGATTTTTTCCTATTGGAAAGAATAAAATTAGAGTAATTTTGGATCATAAATTGTCAAGGTAAGAGTTGTCTTATTTTTCATTTCATGCATATAGGATTTACATGATATAGGACTACTAGTTTGATTATTACTATTGGTGACTAAGTTTGAACTGTTTAATGTGTCAAAAACTACTCATATGAAATTTTCCCATACAAGTACTTGGTATAATGCTTCTCAGTTTGAACGACATATATATATATATATATATATATATATTACTCTATTGTAAGGACTTATATATTCTATGGTGAGGTGATGAATGGAAATGGTGGTGGTATGATCCCTTCAGTTAGGGAAGAGTGGAGACCCTAAGGCTTCTGTAAGGGAAATTGTTTCCATATAGGTACACCCTATTAGGGAGGGTTTTGTGTGGGTTCAAATACATAAAATTCTAGTAACAACCTATATGGTTTTTTCCTATATAGATTTAAATTAAACAATTCTTAACAAAATAGTTTGATAGTGGTTTAGAAGATACATATCGTCTTAGGGAAATGCTGGTTGTAGGTGCATATCTGTGTTGTGTGAAAAAATCCAATATATTGCAATTTAATGTGAAGATTCTCAGACAGGGTGAGTTCCATGGGATTGATTTTTTAATGTGTTACTAAAAACCTATAAATTGTATTTCAGAAAATATTAAAATGTAATTCTATCTAAATGAACCTCATGAATATGGTTCCTTGACATGGATTGTCCTGGACAATTCCTTATGGGGATTATCTATAGACTCTGGTTCTCAAGGGAGTAGTCTCGTTGGAGGATTCTTGGTGAGAATTAGTGTCCTAGTAGACTATTGGGCTAGCATGAGATTTATTGACTAAATGATACCCTTATAAGGGAATTGGAATGTGATACCTCATATGATTGTAGATGTAAACCCGATATGTTTCCCATGATATTGTCCCATTGGGAGACATGATCTATGGTATATATGGATGGATCTATAAACCTTGGATTGTGAATTCTTTCTTAGCAAGATACTGAGTTTTGTTTTATGTAAGGGAAACCATTTGGAGGAGTTAGCATGAGGTTGTTGGATCCTTTGATGTGGGAAGCTTGAGTAGGCAGTTGAATTTGAGATCAATGTGTGGGAGGTGGATTCAAGTCTATGGAAAAGTCATGGTGATTCCAAATAATACCATGGTGATGAAGAGAACCCTGGGTTCTATTTATTTTGGTTTTTGTGACTGAATTTGAAGGGAAGGACCATATGGTTTTCTACCCTTCGAACCACAGATACAATTTTAATATTTAATGTGAACATGGGTAAATGGTCGATGTTAATAAATTTCCATGGGTAGAGGCTAATCATGTTGTTGGATCAACGAGGTGACATGTTGTGGTGAATGGTCAACCTATTTAGAAAAATTGTGACTCATGGGATTGTGATCCATGATTCGGCGATTGGGTGGTGTGGGATTATATGCCAATTCATTTTCAGATAAAATTAGGGTAGTGTATGATAGAATGTGTAGTGCAGGTTTAAACATGGATCGAAGAGTGGTAGAGAGCGAGATGGGGAATGATGAAATTAATGAAACACATATGGGATTGGTTTCCATGGTTTGATGGAAATGAGAGATTCCCTTGTGTTGAGGGTTGTTATGGAAATGGATATTGTGTGATGACATGGTCGATCCAGTAGCAGTTAAATTTATGTGTTTATTATAATGAAATGGCTGTGGTTTAGAAGGGCTGAAAAACATATATGGAAATGGAACCTGTTGATATTGTGCTTGAGGAGTGTGTGGATTAGGGACCTATGGTGGGAACTGGAGCATTGATCATTTTTGTGTGTGAACCATGTGATGTTTTGGGAGAAGATAAAAATTAATTTTTTGATGCAACTCATTTTTATGGGTTTAGCTGTATCTATTTATAACATTCAGAAATGTACATGATGTGGGCTATTTTGATTCGTTATTTATCAAGTGATGCAACCAAAATGACACTACTATAATGGAAAGAATCATATTGGTTGCGGGTGATATTATCATAAGTGGATAGGTTATTGGTTTTGGGACATAGATTTTTGAATAGTAGTGATAAAAATTTGTGGCTAAAGACCAGTCAAGTGCCAAAGATAAATTCAATTTCATGATGGATGAAGTCTGAGTGAGGGTGTTAGACTCCGGATGGTTGATGGAGATCCAAATATATTGGATCAAAGGAACATCTATTATTTCATAGGGAATGAGGATGGTTTTGGATGGTTTGGGGATAAACTATGAAATTACACTAGAATTAGGGTGTAGATTTCAGTGGGAATGTCTGGATGGTCATGAGATGCCTTTAGTAATGAGGGCATCCTGATATGGGAATTAGTGATGCATTAATGGTTGGAGTTGATCATTTTCATGATAGGTAAATAAAAGGAGATCCAAATGTTGGTTTTCTATGTATTTTAATATAAATAGGTTGAAACCACATCTATTGCATGTTTTTTTATATGATGGGTGATTTATTATAATTAGATAGCATTTTTCAAGGAAAATCAGTGTGCTCATGTTATGCATGGGAGATGGAAGCATGTCTAGTATGGATTGGAATAACATGGAGAGGATGGATAACAGTTATGGAATGGTTTTTTTTCATGTGTATTATTTTTTAGGGTTTTATAAATTATACAATTGAAATCATCAGAATCTGAGGGAGTTGTTTCAGTAGATGATTTCAAGAGTGGAAGACATCACAAGTCAAAATTATTCATTAAGAGTAGAGTCTTATAGTTGGCAGCACCATAGGATTAATAATCATTTAGATGAATAAAAATTATTTTCAAGGGATATATCAGTTCTATAGAGATCCATACTAATGTTAGACAATTTATTTGAGTGATGGATCATGCTTTGTCCAGTTGAGCACCTAATGTTTTAATTTCCCTCGAAAAGTACATTAATCCTGTTGGACTGGGATGTGGAAATTTTAGTAGAAATTGGTGATCTAAGTATGCCATGAAAAATAATTGGGCAAAAAATTGGACATATTCAGGAAAATATATGTTCTGAGGGGGAATTTTTAATATCTTGTGTGCATGAACAATTTTATTTTTGAGAGAAATTTTAATTTTTATATATCTGGTGGTGGGACTTTTTTTAGAATAGTGTTTAAGGTATATAATTCAGGATTTTTATCATTAATGATTATGTTATTGGATATTATTTAAGGACCTAGAGGCGAATTGAGGGTAGGGTGAGTCTAGGTTTCATCAAATTTTGTTTTGACAGTTTTGGGAGGATTTTCTAAGGGGGCATGGTTTGGTTTTTTTAGTTTAGGAGAAACCATGTGGCACCCTAAGCGTGAGGAGGGTTTCAAACCCATTTTTATAACACAAATTATTTTCATGTGATTTAGGATAAACCATAAGGAAATCAGAGGAAAATATGTATGGTGTCTTGGACCAGGGTCTTGGTGCACAATTTTCACATGGTGGTAATCAAACTGCGCGAAATTTTGCAGACTGAGACAATTTCAATTCACACAGTTGGTGAAAAACATGGAAAATCATCCATCCCAATGGTGCATGCGAGGAATGCTTAGATAGAGCCTATATCATTATTTGGAAAAATGTATAGCTCATTAAACCTATATTTTTACCTTATTACCCCTATGGGTTTTAAGAGAGAACCCCCCCCCCCCCCCCGTACTTTTTATCCCTCACGTACATCCATAGCTAGTCGAGATCCACCTCCCTAATTGTTTTCCAAATGGAATTTGGGTGTTTTGTTGGGATTTCCTATAAACTCAAGGTGAGACCCAACCTCTATTTTCCTCCTATAAACTCAAGGTGAGACCCTACCTCTATTTTCCTCTTTTATTCTTCCAATATCATTATAACTAATTTTTGTGGTCCCTTATTAGGGTTTTGATTCTGATTCCACTAGATCATAGTTTAATTGGATCATTCTAATGGGGATTCCTCTATTCATGTGATGGGGGAATCCCAAGACATTATTTACATCTAGATGCTAATTTTTTAATCAAGGTGTGTCACCATTATTGATTTTAATAGGTTATTTTCATTATTTTGATTAAATTAAAAGTGTTTTTGTGGCCATAAGATGAAGATTTGGATTAACATGGGTTTAAGAATGTGCTGCTAGTAGTCGATAGCCCATTGTTCCAAATTTTTCATTGGTGATTATGACTTTAAGATTTGTCCAAAATTATTATAATTTTAAATTGGATTAATTAATTAATTATAAATTTTATAATTAATTTATTTATGTGTTTTAGTTTGAGATAGGGTCACAAATGGTTGGTGTGGGTTCAGATGAGACTAAACAACCCTTATCGGGGTTTTAAAGAGTTTTCAATATATGGAAATAGATGAGAATTTTTTATGCTATATATATATATATAGATCAAGTGAATTACCTATGTAATTAAATATTTTTATGATGTTTGGGGTGTCATATCTCTTCTTAGGGCACTTAAGCATTTATTTTAATTGATGTTTTAATTAAATTTATTTTTTTATTCAAAATGTGATTTCTTAATTATTATTCTCAATGTACCAAGGCCCTGATGAACATTGGGACTTGTTGGTATACCTCAGTTAATGATGGTTGATGATTTAACATTAGTTTTTCCCCAATACATGTGAACCCATCTTGAGTTGTGTGACCTATGTGCAGAAAATGAGTTTAACAAAGTTGACTGGCCCCGGCATAGGATCCTTGGACACCCCTATAGGGGTGTATAATGACATTGACATACTAAACCGTTACAGGACATAGAGATTTATGATTATTTCTTCGAGTCAATGGGATCATTTAACTAACCCAAGGTGAGTGATCCACATATATCTAATGCTACCATTCTTAGGTGGGAAGACCTTAGGTAGATCGAGATTAGGTTGGGTGAGCATATTGACTTAGTAATACTTGGGGAGTTGAGATAGGCACTGGGAAATTTCTTGATTATTGCGAAGTGGAATGTCTGATTATCTGGTAAGGATACACTTCCTTGAGTATGATTTTTTGTAACACCACAATATTTTAGAATTTATTTTCTTTAAATAATATATTTTACAGTGTGTGGTATATAGAATACAATGTTTAGACGAACCTAAATATATTATTACAATTTAAATATAATGGTTATGACATAGCCATTGGTTTGGGGGGTATGAATAGGTATAAAAATATTATTTAATTTATCTATAAAAAAATCATTATTAAATTAATAATCAATAAAAATTTTATTATCAATTTGATGGGAAAGAAGAAAAAATATTTTTAAGGTAAAATGGATATATTCATAAATAGTAATTTTATGTATGCAATGTATTTTTATCTTAATAGATAAAAAATAAAATTATTTATAAATGATTATAATTTTTTAATTATATTATATATATAATTTTATTAATTAACAATCATTTAATTATGGTTATTATCAAAGGAATCAGAATAAAGTCTGTTTATGCTTCAAAAATACATTTTCTTCAAAATTATTTTAATACATTTTTTGCACAAATATTATAAATAGTTTCTTTAAATTTTATAAAATGAATTTTAAAAAATGGAAATTATTTTTTGAATCATAATTTAGTATTGGTGTTAGGATGAACAATATGTATTTTTTTCGAAAAGATTGAATTTGGGCTGAATAGTGAAAAAATGCTATTTTTTGTAAAAAGTCATTTTGATTCAGTAAATAATGTATTTTAAACGTCCATTTATGTTTCTAAATATTAATTATTAACCAAATCCTATTATAATTGTAAATAATCATATTAATTACATAGTAATCATCATTATTCTTTATTTTGGTATAAGTTTATTGTTGTGCTTAAAAACACATTTGTTTAAAAATATACTTCATTATGTTTTAAAAATGTATATTAAAACATATATTTACAATTCTAAAAAATTAACATTTTAAAATATATTACATATTTAGAATAAGTAGGTAAATTTTTTTAAATTGGTATGTTTTATTTTTTTCATTATTAATAGTAACTATAGTAATTTTTTTCACCTCTGTATGGATAAAACAAGTTTTCAACTATGAGATATGGCCTAAAAATATCCCTAACACAAGTATTTATTTTATTGATAAGTTTTTTAGACTATTAATAACCAATTATTTAAAATTAGGAAATTTATTTCAACTTTCCTTCAATAATGACCTTAATATGATTTTTTGTAAATAATAGAAACAAAATATCACTCTCTTTGTTTTAATATATAAAATATATTTTCATAGGGATTAAAATGAATTTATATTAATTTATAAATAGTTTTTTGAAATATTAACGAAATAATTTTATCATGTTAATTTATTTTTAATTTTTAGTGATGGAATAATTACCTAAAATGCTTAGGCAACACCAATATAGTACTTGTTAAAGTAATAGAAAAGTCAAGTAAAAGATTTTTAAAAATATTAAAAGTTAAACAAATTGGGTTATTTATTGTGTTACATGAGATTTTCAGAAACATATAACATATTATTTGTGTTTTAAATGTTTATATTAATATTTTATTACTATCATGATGTTATTAAAGTCAAACATTTTGAATTGTCCTAAAAGTGACTTTAATGGTATATTATATTAAGTAATATTTAATTTAATGATTTAAATATCATAAAAATATTATATTTGGACAATTCAATCAGATATGGTCAATTATATAAATAATTTTCCACTTATATGTCACTTTTCCATTTATTGTACCTTTCTTGGCGCCTTTATCAAAAAAAAATCTATATCATGTGAATCATGTAAAGGGTTAATGAGGAATTAAAACTAAGATATAAGGGTTAAAAATTATGTATAGTTCTCCAAATTTTATTTTATGAGAATATTTAGATGTATAATCATCTTATATTCAAAATATGTAAATTTGGTACCACTTGAAGAAGTAAATTATTTTATATTAATTGAATACTTTAAGTAATTCCAAGGTTGGACCTCCCCTCACTTATAAATGGGAACCTTCTATCCTCTATTTCCCATACCTTTTTAGCCATCTAGTTCATCCATTACCTACCCATATCTCTTACTAGTATCCCCAAACAATTATTTTTTATCCCAGTCTTACCAAAATAAAAATCCTATAATGATTAATGTATAAGACAAAGAAGAATACCCATGGAGACGGTATAAGCCCTAACCAACCTATTTCATGTTTAATTATTTTTCTAACTTTTTAAATTATTATTTAACCACTATGAAATTATAAAATAAGTATATCCCATATACACTAGTTTTATTATTATTATGGTACAAACCTTTTTACCTTATTTTGCATCATATGACAAATGAAAATAACTCACATGCATACGTGTGGTGTCACAAACAAGTCTAGATACCCTGATACCCTAACAACAGAGCTAATCATGACATATCCAAAAGGGAATTCCCAATCCCCATGGGTTGGTTAATAGAACCCGGTATCATCGAATATGAAATTGGGAACAAATTTTACACAAACACAATAGAATAAATAGTTAAAAGTTAGTATGCAAAAAAGAAAACTCCACAGAAATAATTGTACCAAAATTCAAACATGTATAAATATCCTAAATTATATCTTCAATGTAACTGAAAGAAAGACTAACAACCCCATTTCCAACGAACACAACAGCTCAAATCCTAAATATAAATATAAACTACCACCTCTATGTGGGGATTTATCATTGCTCGAACCTGGAAAGAGGAAATCTCAAAAATTCTGAAGGCACATGTTGGGTATGAGATAAAATCCAAGTATGGCCTCACCAAGAATTCCATAATAATATGAATCATTAATTAACAAAAAAATTCTCCAGTTTTAAATAAATATGCATGGCGATACAAAATCATATTTAAAACAAATCATGAGTTACATTTCAATTGATGGAAATTATTTCTAACAAGTTCCATAATAAACATTTTATATAAAACGATTTATATAAATTCCCTAGGAATTTGTAAAACTATTTACAAAAATGGTATATATATTAAAATAATCAAAAATAAGAAACATGTTCATCTTCTAAGAGGAATGATAGTTCCAGGTAACAGGATCCACACACACTTTAATAGAAGACCACAATAATATGTGTACACACATCCCTCATATAGTGGTCAAAGATTACTCATCACCTTCCCATCAGGGAAGTGTCCTGCTATATATGTTTTTATAGAGTTATAAAGTATCAATAGAGTGTTGTCCCAAATAAATCACTAACTACCTAGGACTGAATGTGCTCTAACAACAATAAATAATTGTAAATTTATATTAAAACTGTTCAAAATACAATTAAACCAAATTTCCCTCATTTCAATATACCAATTGTCATTTAAAACCCCAAAAATGGGATTTTAATCAAATCATGCATTTTTTAACGATAAAACCAATGGGTTTATATAGAAAAAAATCAATCCATTTTCTTCAAATTAAAATTTGAAATCAATTTCTCAATTGAAATTTAAGAATTTAATTTCCATCAAATTCCCCAAGCATAATGCACTTCATTAGAATTGGGAGTTTTTTCTAAATTTCACAAAAAAGGTAATTTAAACAAAAAATAACAAAAAATTAAGATATCAAAATTTATTTCAATGTAATTAAATTTAAATGAAGAAACTTTGGGTTAAATAAATTTTCCAATCATAAATTGAACCCCAGACCATAGATCATGGGATCATGCAACACAAATTTTGCAATGGGATTAAACAATGAAGAATGTTAATAATGGAGATCCAAGAATCAAACCTAGATCAATGATCTAAAAGAAATGGGATTATATCCTCCAACAGCCTTAAGATCTATTAAACCCTAAAGAGGATAGAAAAAAATATCGGGAGAGACTAAGAAGATAAGATTCACATACTCAAAGGAGATCAAACAATGCTCACCATGCTTCGATCCACATTAGAAAGAGTTTGGAGGATCCAAAAGGATCCTTGAGGTATTCCAAGACCTAATAAATCATTCTAGGTTGAGTTAGGGTTTACGGGGGTTAAAAATTGTTGTTCATGATTTTTTTTAAAATATTAATTAAATCATGTGAGCATGGTTAACTAGAAAGGGCCACACAGTTTGTAAAACCATGCACCCTAATTATGAATCCCTACTAGTGGGGTTGCACAATTTCTCATTGGTGGGCATATGATTTCACATAACATTCAACAACCGTGAAAACAAACACTACCTGGGTTTTCATGGTTTTCACTATAAGGCTCTATAGTTTGGGAAACTCATGCACCAAACATTTATAGGGAAAAAAACCAACAAACATTTCAAAATTTTCCAAGAAGAACCCCAAAATGAGACCCAACCAAATCATAACCAAAGTAGGGGTTGAGGATTACCTAAAAAGAATAACATGATATTACAACCTCCCAACTATAGAAACATTTTATTCTCATAAATCCTATTTAGAAGAATCAATGTCAAGAATATGTGCCCACTTCACTCTTATCATTTCCTCCCTCTATCACCTCTCAAGTGTGTCATAAACTTTCTTCCATAACACCCGAACCAAATGTATAATCATCCCATGAAGTATATTAGATTCAGAATCAACTATCATCAATATATTCATAGCCATGGATAAATCAGGTTCATCTTCAAGACCACTCCATCTCAGAAGATGGTATGGAATATAAAGATACATTTGAAGATGAAAAACATTGAACTTATTATGTATCGATGACAGCAATGGAGGAAGTTCAAAATGTTAATCCACATTACCAAATTTCTCAACAACCTTAAAAGATCCCACAAAATGGGGAGCAAGTTTTACTTTCCTACCCTACCGTCAATGACCCAAATTGTGTGAAACATTCAAGAACACCTAGTCCCAAATTGAAAACACCAATGGTCTATAATGAAGAAAAACATTAGACTTATACTGAATATATGATGTAAACATTATCTGATGAATCAACTGAATATTTTTCATCATATCATGTACCAAGCGCAGTCCAACAAGGAACCTTCACCAATATCTGACCAACACAACATATATTTACATGGACGTTCATACAAGACCTCAAAAGGATCCATTACGATCATGTAATGGAAACTATTTTTATAAGAAAACTCAATCAGCCACAAATGGTCATCCCAAGATCCACCAAAATCAAGGATATAGGTACAAAGCATATCCTCAAGAATCTATATAGCACTTTCTATCTACTCATCCAATTGTGGACGGAATTTCATACTCAAATAAACCTAATATCCTAGTGCATCATGAAGGCCTCTCTAGAAGTTAGATATAAACCAATGATATCTTTTAAAGTCTATAGTAGATGGAAATTTGTGAAAATGAAAAAACTCTTAAAAATAGAATTTTTTCAACTCTTTTACATTAAATGAATCAGTAATGGGTATAAAATGAGACAATTTGGTCAGTCTATCGATCACAACCCATATCACATTCCTCTTTCTTTAGATATGTGAAAACCCAAAAAAAAGTACATTGAAATCTCATCCCACTGAAAATTTTCCATTGTAAGTGACTAAAAAACCCAAAGGTCTCTAGTGATCAGCCATGATGAGATGACATGTATAATAATGAGAGACGAAAATCAGAAAGTACTCTATCTCATACATGGACACCAAAATTGATGCCTTATGTAATTGAACATATTTTCGGCTTCTTGGTGAATACCCCAATGGGAACTATGGAAATCCTTCATCATAGTTTTCCTGATTGATAACAATGGAAGAAAATGATTCTGATAACATAAAAATACCATACCTTGACAATGAGCAATCAGTTTTTGTCTCCCCACCATAAATAGACTCTCTAATGCTATGAAATTTATCATCAATCTATTGTTCTTCAAGGATCATCTTGAAAATAGTGGATTTCAACTTAACATTGCCCAAATAAGTCTTGACCCATGATTCTCTAATTCCAAAATGCATTTATGAAATAAGAACCGTCAAATTTCACTCTTCTAATGATTCTTTCATGGAATGGTTTGGAAGCTCCATACTTAAATAATATGTGATGACATTACCTTTCCTTATTTTATAGTCAATGGCAAGGTCAAATGAACGTAGGTATTCCACCCAATGTCTCTGGTGGAGATTCAACTATTTTTTAGGCAAGATATAAATCAAGCTCTTGTGGTCAGAATACATGGTAAACCTTTCCATAAAAATTTATTTCCACCAACTCTTAAGAGAATGAAAATTAGATTCATGTTCAAGGTAATGGGTCAAGTAATTATTCTCATATGGACTATGAAACTGAGAGACATAAAAAATTACATGATCACCCTGCATAACAACACAACCCAATACAAGACATTATGTGTCACAAAAGACCACATATCCCTAACCTACCACTAGAAGAGTCAAAAATATTGGAGTAGTCAAATGATATTTCATCTCAAAAAAATAACTCTGACACTTTTCATCCAAAACAAACATTTCCCCATTATGAGTTAGGTAAGTCATCAGAGAATCCTACATTGAGAAGACATTTATAAACTGACCATAATATCCAGCTAACCCCAGGATTCTCTGAATAAAAAAACATTTCATGGTTGTTCCCAATTCATAATAGATTTTACATTCTCTAGGTAAACTAATATAACACATTCTAACACCACATATCCCAATAAAATCACTTCCTGAATCCTGAAATCACATTTTGATTTCTTGGTATAAATTTCTTGATTTCTTAACAATTCTAGATCTGCTCTTAAATGATGCACGTGATCCTCCTAAGACATAGATTAAACAAGGATGTTGTCCGCAAATACCACCATGAATGTATAAAGATACTCAAGGAATATCTTGTTCATTAATTCTATAAAAACTATAGGAGCATTAGTTTAAAAAAATGGAATGAAAATATACTCATAATGGTTGTACCTACTCCAAAAGGTGGATTTCTAGATGTTTGATTATTTTATTCTAAGATGATGGTAACAAGATCAAAGATCAATATTTGAAAAAAACTTCACCACTTTCAACTAGTAAAAAAATCATTAGTCCATGGAAATATATACTTTTCCTTTTCCATAATTTGATTAAAATTTCCATAATCAACAAAAAGGTGAAGTGACCCATTTTCATTATTCACAAAGAGAACACGCACCTCCCAATTTGACACACTCGGGTGTGTGAATACATTCTCAATAAGATAATCAAACTGATTCTTCATCTCTTTCATTTCAACTAGTTCTGTGTGGTATGAATAAATAGATATTGGTTGAGTATCAAGGTCTAAATCGATAGAAAACTCTACCTACCTTATCGGTTGAAAACCAGAGAAGTTAGAAGGGAAAACAGTGGGAAACCTGATGAATACTATTGGGAGATCCCCACTCAAGGATTCCTATTCTAGATAAAAAGTGAACATTGATATTACTTTCTCTAACTCTAGATAAAATAGTCAGACTCGTCTTGACCTCAGGTCCTATTATCATTGAATGATATGGAACACCCCAATGACTGTAGTAAATGGGACTCACTGAAGATAAAAATCAATTCATATTTCATTATCCATGATCCAATCCTTCATAGATATGACATTAAGAGCTTACATGTTGAAAACCAGAAAATAAGAACCATGTTCATTATCTGATAAAGATAACACAGATGTGGGACAATAAAGACCATTCTCTCTCTTCATTCAAAGTGGTGTATTAATATCCATCACTTAAGAAAAATGATATGTAGGAATATTTATAAAATTAAAAAATGGTTTGAGAAAAATGATATGCTCTATTATAAAATAAATTATCCACTAAAGATGAAGTAATATTGACATTACCTCTCATGGTTAATGGATTAATTTCTGCATTCTCTAGAGACTCTTCCACTATGTGAAGAAGCTTTGTTCCCGATGCCAACGGTTGGAACCCATTTTTTCATGAATCATCTGATTTCAACATAGTTTTACTAGTCGCTGATGATCCCATGTCACTTCATGGAGTATAATACAAATGAAAAAACTTCTTAAAGTGATCTGAGCATCTACAGGAACCACATATTTTTTGAACCTCAGTGAAACCCCAATTCTAGTGCCCAGGTTTTCCACACTAGTAACAAATAAAAGGGCCTCTTCTAGTCCCTGTTGAAGGTATAAAAAAACCATATTTTTTTGAACCAACATGAGAATAATAACACATCCTCATTCATTTAATGTAATTTCCAAAACTACCATTGAGAGAAAAAGTAGATCACGTCAACCCTGACTTACCATCCAGGTCCATTTCAACCAACAATGCTCTATCTAGCACATCATCATAAGAAGTAATATTCAGAAATAAAACCTAATAATGAATATCATATAAACTTCCCATCTCAAACCGTTGTGTCTTTATCTTATCATTAGATTCAATTTTAGGTGGAAACTAAAAAAGCTCATCCAAGAGATTTTCATATTCTATCATGGTCTTGTTAGCTTGCTTGAGTTTGAAAAAACATACAGCCTTGGATAAAACCATAAAATATGGATAAATATGGTCAGTAAAAATAACTGTAATGTATTTCTAGTCTATATCATATTACTTATTCATTATCACCATCATGCCCTACTATCTCCTTCTAGGTACCTCTAGCTTGAAGGTGGAACATTTCACCTTGATTTCATCCAGAATTTCCAAGACCTCAAATTGAATCTTGACATATCTCAGCCAATCCCCAAATATTTTATGATCATTAGATACTTGTAATTTTGGTTTCTTTTAGTGTAGGAACTCTTTATCATGATTTCATAAAACACCCCTTTGAGGTTCCACAGTTGGTACCTAAATGAGGATGGGAGTAAGTGTTTGTCCTAGTTCTTGGACAACACACACAATAACCCAAACTATATTGTAGTCCATGATATGATTTTATTGTTATAGTTCATCATAATAATTCTACTGTATCCAATTTATATGTCTCCTTAGAGGCATGATGCTACACAACATCCGCAGACTAAATTAAAGACATCATAATGACAGCTAGAGGAAAACTTAAACAAGAAAAACAGGGAAAATTAATCCCAACAGATAGATAATTAATATTTTTATTTCAATATATCAAAATAAAAATCAGGTTGAATATTATAACTAATCCTTAATACATATTCCCAAACAACCCCCAATGAATTAAGGATTATTTCACTGAGAGATGTTCGGTCGCTAAGTTGTAACGACAACTTAAGTCCTGACAAGATCTCATGTAGTATATATACATCAAGTCATGATTCATAACCTACAAATCTGATATAATTTTTTCATAAACCATCCCAAATATACTAGAACCCTGACATGGGATCTGATACCTATATATATTAAAATTCATTATTGATCCCCATGGGTTAGTGAGTAACACCTACAATTATAAAATATGAAAGTGCGAACAAATTTTACACAAACACAATGTAAGAAAGGGTTAAGAGTCATTATGTAAAAAAGAAATCTCCCTATGGAGAACTTTATTATAAATCAAACAAGTATAAAAACCTAAATTATATCATCAATGTACCAAAAATTAGGACAATAAACCGAAGTCCCAATGGAGACACTAACTCAAAGCCTAAAGATCAATAACAAATACCATCTCTAAGTGATTATTTCCTCTTTATCAAGCCTCATAGGAGAAATTCTATAGGCACCCTGAGGCACATGGAGGGTGTGACATAAAATATCAGTAGGGTATCACCATGGATTCCATAATAAGATTACACATTAATTAACCAAAAAAATTATTTCCATTTTAAAGAAACATGCATGGTAGTACAAAAAAATATTTAAAAGAAATTATTATTTACATTTCAATTTATGGAGAGCATTTCTAAAAAAATCATTAATACAAAATTTATATAGAAATTTTTTATAAATTAAAATGTATTGTGTAAAAAAGATTAAAAAAATAAAATATATATCAAAATAATCACAAACAATAAAAATGGTAATTTTACAATAGGTGTGATCATTTTGGGTTACGAGATCCACACACACTCGAATAGATGGTCAAACAAATATGTGTACACATGTCCCTTAGACTAGTCAAAGAGGACTCATCACCATCCCATCAAGTATGTGACTCACTACTTATGTTTTATTATAGTTGTATATCATCAATATTGATTTGTCCCAAATAACTCATTAACTACCTAATATTTCTTATCATCTAACAAAAATCAACAATTTGAAATTTACATTAAAACTATTCAAAATAAAAATTAACCATTATTTTCCATTTCAATATCAAAATTTCCATTTAAAACCCAAAATGGGTTTTTAATAAAATCATTATTCTTTGCATGATAAACATAATGAGTTTCAATCAAAACAATTTAATCCATTTTTCAAAAATAATATTTTGAAATCAATTTCACAAATCGATTTCAAAATTCAATTTAACAATTTATATTCCACAATTTAATTTCTATCAAATTCCATAAACACATCCCAATTCATTAGAATGGGGGGGGGTTATCAAATTTCATGTTAAATCTAATTTAAACCACAATCTAAAATGAATTGGTTTTTTACAGTTTAATTGAAGTTAATTTAATTTAAATCAAGAAATTTAGGGTTAAATAAATTGGAAAACCATAAACAGAACCATGTATAGTTGATCACTGGTCACACAAAACAAATTCCTCAATGGGATTCCCCAAAGAAGAATGTTGAAAAATGAGATTCAAGAATCAAAACTGTATTCATGTTCTAAAACAATAAGTATTAGATCCTCCAACAACACAAAGATCTATCAAACCTTAGGGAGTTGAAAAAAAAGAGATCGAGGGAGACCGAGAACATAATATTGACATACCCATGGGAGATAAAATGACATTCTACAAGCCTATATCTAACTTATAAATGGTTTGGAGGATAAAAAATGGGTCTTTGAGATATCTATACACCTTGTAAATTGTTATAGGTTTAGTTAGGGTTGAGTGATAGTCATAATGAGTGGTTGAAGAATTTTTATACAATTTTTGGAATAACAAAATACCATTGGAATGGTTATCCAGGCTAGGAGAAATAGTTTATCAATATGTTCTCCCTAACCATGTTACCATACTGGTGGGGTTTCACAGTTACTCTTTTGTAGGTGCATGCTTTGAAAAAGTTTGTGCCAATTATTAAAGCCCCCACCGCCTGGGTTTTCTTGGATTGCTCTAGTAGGTGCATGGTTTAGGAAAACTCAGCACCGACCATGCAAAAATCAAAAAACATTAAAAATTTCAACATTTCACCCAAAGAACCCCTAATCCAGACCCAACCATCGAATGATAAAAAGAGGGGCTATGTAATAGATGAAAATAGTAACTGGATGTTACATGTGGATTACCACCTCCACAAAGTTTAGTATGTTTTTTTCATCACCACCTCACAATGATGGTTACAATGATGGATTTCAATAATATATATAATATTCATTAAATAATTTTACTTTTAAAAATATAATATATAATCTTTTTTATTACCTTTACATCCATTGAAAACTGATCAATTCAATCATGCTTATATGTGAACTAACAACTCGATGAAAAGATGGGATTTTTTTTCATGGATTGTTCTAAAATAATATTTAATATAAAGAAATGATAATAATTTCAAGATTTAGATTCTAAAAATGATTGAAAAATTACCCATTTAACCACTTTCATCCCACCAAATAATTTTTTTATTATGAACCAGACATCTTCCAAACATTCTACATGAACTTAATCGATTTTGTAAGTATATAATAAATTTTAATAAATCACATAAAATATATTATGATTAGTAAATAATTATTAATATTTATTTTAGGTATTTAAATAATTAATATAAGTTTATTACATGGGATAAATAATGTATGTGACTAGTCTAGAGATGAGGCAACTGATTTTCCTTTAAAAACTTGTTTTAATGTTTTATTTAAAAAATAATTCTCTCCAATAATAATGATCATAAAATGTTTCCATAATGTTATTATTTATTTTAATACAATTTATTTAAGTTAATTTTCAATAATTTTATTATTATAAATTATAAAAAATGAATCTTTTTAAATGTTTTCCCTACAACTCACATTGTACATTTTAGAAAAAGTTTTAAAATAATGTTCTATATTAATGTATTTGAAATAAATAGATATTATTTCCAACATGAAATTTAATTTATTTTAATAATAATTTATAATTTTCCATATTTATTTACAATGAAAATATTTCACTACTGGAAAACAGGCCTATACCCACGGTTTTGGGAACCGTGGGGCTGAGTGGCATCAGTATAGGTCTGCAACCTATACCCACGGTTTTTAAAAACTGTGGGTAAAGCTTTATTTCCATGCTATCAATTCCCCACCATGCTTTCAAATCCCTATTCCCACAGTTTTAAAACCATGGGTATAAATTGTTTTGTACAAAAAATCTAGGCGGCAGATTAGAACCCGCGACCAGCCTCTCTAATTGAACATACCCTACCACCCACACTAAGCTTCCTATATTTATATATATCTATATTTAGTTAAAAATATTAATTGATACCCTTATTAGAAAAAAAGAAACCCACGTGTATCGATCCTGTGACCTCACCTTCCCAGTCCTAATGACAAACCAACATAGAAAACATAATTCTATATATATATATATATATATATTTATATTAAAATATTAATATAAATCCAGGTTTTAGAAAAATTTCTTCCGTAAGAATTCGATCATGCGGCATTGCAGAACACAAACCGACGCCTCACCATCTCATCTACAGAAATTTTATTATTTTTTATTTGTATATATCTATATATATTAATCCAAATTGTATTCCTACCAAATTTTTTTCGATGTCCCATTTAATTTTTTTCCCACCTTATGGCACAAAATCTATACCCTCGGTTCTCTAAAACTATGGGTATAGGTCTTCAAGAAAAACCCCAATACCCACGGTTTTGAAGAACCGTTGGTATATGTCTTCCAAAAAAAACTCTCTACCCACGGTTTGTCCAAAACCATGGGTATACCTCTTCAAAAAAACACTTATACCCACAGTTTTTCAAAAACATGGGTATTGGTCTTTAAAAATAATCTATACCCACGGTTTTGGACAAAACCGTGGGTATATGTAACCTATACCCACGGTTTTCTGAAACCCTGGGTATAGGTCCCCATATTATCCGTATTCCCACGGTTTTCGAAAACTGTGGGTATTAGGGTACCCTATACCCACAGTTTTTTTCAAAACCGTGGGTATATGCCCGTTTTCTAGTAGTGTTTTTCTCAGTATGATTCAGATTTTTAACTTTAAAATGTTATTCCAAGGGAATGGAAACTTTTTATCATCTTTATAACATAACTACAAGTGTTGTTTATCATGTTCTATAATGTTAAATAAAATGGGGTTTAGAATTAAACTGAAATATTTTTGTTTTTTATTCAATATATGGTTCTTGTATATTTTATGTGAAGGACAGGTAATCCTAATATATCCTTGATTATGGGTGAGCCCAATATATATCTCCAATGCACTGGGTAATTTTTTGGAGTTTACTAATTATAGGTTACTTCTAAGAGATATGAGATTTATCTAGATAGGTAATTCAACTTTAATGGTTCTTATAAGGTTTAATTTAAAGATAATGTACCAAAATACCAAAATGAAATTTTATAAATAGTTTATAGAGGAAATATTTTGGTTTTAAAAGTTAAGAAAATGAGATTATGTTCTTAAGTAATGTTTAGGATTTTTTTTAAATAAAGGTGAAACAATTATTATGCATGGAATGGTATTGATTATTTTTAATTTTTTTTGGAGAAAACCTTATGACTAAGATACATAACTTATAATTTGATATGAAATGTTTTATAAAATATATTAATAAACTAGGATTTTTCCTAGAAAGGTAAATAGATTTATGAGATTAAAATGTTTATTGTAATAAAAGAAAATGTTCTTATGGATTTTTCAGGATTAAAAATGGACAAAAAATTTTCTTTTCTTTTATTTACCTTAGTAAGATTTTTTTCCTATCCCAAATTTTCCAATGATTTTTCATAGGGCTTAAGGAATATTATAAATATTAAAAATCTTATCATTCAAGATATGATCATTATGTTGAATTGAGAAATTTCATCTTTATAAAGTACTTAATTGGTGGGGAAAATTGTTAATTTGGGTAAATTACGACTTATTATATAAATCTAAACCTAATTAATCTAGAAAATAATCCAAAATGATCCTAGAAATATAAAAAAGTAAAACCCTTGTAATTTAAAATATAAATAATTCTCATATAGTGTATAGGTAATTATATAACAAGGGACCTTATATCCTCTAGTCATTTGGAATCATCCCATGTGGCTTCATTGAGACCAAGGACCCATGTGGTGTGCATCCAATTATATTGACCAAGGGGCCCTAGGGGGTTCCCTGGTAACTAACCAACTACGAGTGGGTGCATATGAGATGGTAGAAAGTGTCTCCATAGAATCTATTTTGAATATGAAAGCTTAGAGGTTTATAGAAAGTAGTGTTGAGTTTTGAAATTCAACTAGACCTTTTGTCTTATTTTGTTTATTTTTAGTTATAGAATCATCCCTTTAGGAGGATATGATATGGGTGAGATGCCATGGATTTGGAGCTAGATACATGGGTGGGTTTCCATGGATTTGGAGATGATATATCGATTGGATCTACCTTGGATTTAGAGCTTTTATGTCTATCTTACTATGGTATGGGACCCCACAGTCATGAGGATGTGGATTTTGGCTTCTATGGATTTAGAGTTAAAATGTTTTTACTATCTTGGGATGGTTCCCTTGAGTCATATGGATACAGATTGGTGATGAAATATATTTTTATTTTGGATGTTTATACTACTAGGGGATGGGTCCTTGGAGTCATGAGAATACAAATTGGAGCCACCATGTATTTGGATATTAGATGTTTGAACTACCATGGGATGGGTTGCTAGAGTCTTCAAGATACATACTAGAGATACCATGGACATAGAGATTAGTTTGGGGGAATCTATGGATTTAGTTATAGGATTTTTGGACTTCTTTGGGAAGGGAACCTATAGTCATGGGGATATGGTTGGTTCTACGATGAATTTAGAGCATATATGTTATTGGGAGGCCTGGTATTCATGATTTTCTGAAAGAAACTCTAGCACTGGAAAAAATAAGTATGGCCGCAAGGTCACATATTTATGGATCGATGGATTTTTTATTTTATATATTTATTCCCTATTGTACATTTATTTTTTCAATTGAGAATGTCACATGAACATATCACAACATATTCCAATTAGTATGATACTACATTGGTAGTGCCCGATTATGTTTTGCACTCACACCTGGCATGGGTTACTATTACACGTGGATACCATGGCATATGTTTACTTAATGTAAGTAAATATTGGGCTGAGGAAGATATATTTGATATAGAATTTTTTAATAGATATATTGGATGATGTCGTCAGTATAGGTTGTGATATGGATCAGATACTTCAATTAAAAATCGTCTTCATTTCATTTTTATGGTATCTAAATGTTACTCACCCAGTGGGAAGTATTTTTTTTTGTATTCCATTTGTCATAATTTTATTTTTTATATAATGATCAGTTGTTTACTTTTCTTGCATACATTGATGTGGTGGATGTGTATGAGATTTTTTATCTCTTACTATTCCTATTAATGAACACTTTGATACATAGGGTATAGTATCCCCATAGTACCACCTCTTCCACATTCCCATTAAATTTTTTTCCCTAAAACTTCATGTTTTACATCATGGAACTCTCATCCTCTCTATACGTCATATCACAGAATTTTGAAAATAAAACACTTACACATCCACATAATTATAGTAATAACACTATCCCACACAATAATAACCTAGTAATAACTAGTTTCCATATAATAATAACATAGTAATAACTAGTTTCATTATAACTCATATAGGTATATTGTGATGCCTTATACCCATTATCCCAGATCCAGTATTCATAGAACCCTAAATTATATACTTTCTTTGATACTAGAAATAAAGTCCTAGAAATAACAAACCTTAATTAAAAAATATAAAGATTATAGAATCTATTAAATTACAAAGTAACATTTTATGTTGAAGAATTTAGAGAATTATGAAAAACATAAAAATATTAATACCATTTACTTTGTATCAAATGGATGATTTTCTTATTATATATGAATATAATTAATTCAAAAAACATATTCAACATCACTCAAAATTTATTTCACATGTTTTATCCTTGTAAACATGCCACATGTACTAATTTTCTCTACATCATGGGGTAATTGAAAGCATAAGAAGGGGTGAGGTCATATTCTATGTAAGGGAAATATAAAATTGAAGATTTCATGACATAAAAAGGCATATCAAATTTTTTAGGAATAGGTAAAAACATGAAGCCATACCCAACTTGAAACTGAGATCATGTTATATAAAAAAGATTAAATTAAAACCTGGAAAAAATGATATAATTCATAATCTCATACATCAAAGACTTTTTCAAGTCCTAATTCAACGATATATTACTTTTCATTGAGACAGCAGTCAAGACATCTTGCGGAAGTGTGAATACATACACAAAATTTCAAAACATGTTTTATCTCATGATACATATAGATGAATTTAGGGGGAATATAATTTAAGGCCCCACCCATAACCTGATTAAGTTAAATGATTCACCATAACTGTTATAAAAATCTTTCATAACTTTCCCATAGAAACCTATTACAAATTATAACATGACTCTCTATATAGTAAAAAATATAGAATATCGTTACATGATCAAAATCTAT
The DNA here is from genome assembly GCA_963277665.1 of Viscum album. Lineage (NCBI taxonomy): Eukaryota > Viridiplantae > Streptophyta > Magnoliopsida > Santalales > Viscaceae > Viscum > Viscum album. The sequence goes on from OY728151.1 coordinate 1,283,799,971, forward strand.
TAAGAGTCATTAATTATGAAGAATACCAATACATATCCTCTATCAATAATATCTATTACATGATCATAACCCATCTATAGAATGAAGTTTTATGGGAAAACATTACATAGTAAACATTCCAATAATCTTTCACATTATAATAACAATATATGGAATTCAAATACATTCCCCCATGTTTGAAAAGGGATAACATGATTAAAACCTAGGAAGAATGTGTATGGTAAACCATTAAATTGAAAAATCTCTAATAATAATCCATATTTAAATAAAAATATATAGAACTCCAATAATTTCCCCCATGTCAATAAAATGGATAATATTCATTATAGTTGAACATCATCTAATCATAATCATGTAAAATTATATCTTTGCACCTTATAGAGAAATAACTATACTTATAAGATAATTCAAGAAAATTATGATAATAATCCATCCATGGGAAGGAGGTGTATTATTTAGAAAAAAAATATCCCCAATGTAATAAATGAAACCAAGAAGGATGTTAACATAGATGGAAAAATAATTGTAAAATAATTCATGAATGATACCACCCAACAAGGGATCGTGAATAATATATTTTTTATCCTGAGATATTTCACCCCAAATAATGACCTATATATATATTATAGGATATATCATGCATCATAAACCTTGTTAGGGAAAATCTTTTTAAAACTTTACGGGAAATGGAAGTGAAAACATAAAAAGATATTTAGAAAACATTTTTAACATTGATATAATAGAGGAAGTTATGGGTCACATCCGAAAATATTCTAAAAAAGGGGAAGTGAAATATAAAATAATTTTTTTACTTTTAAATGAATAAATAATTAGAGATATTTGAAAATTAAATAATGTTTTCTATAGGAAATATGTATCCAAAATATTTTATTAAGAAAGGGACATTTTTAATACATGAAATAGCCTTTTTGAAAACCCACATTTTAAAAAGAGTAATAACACATTATTTGTATTAAAACATTATTTTATTTAATTAGATTATATAATAACATATAATAAAATATTAGTGTGGTAGAACCTAATCCTTGAATAATTATGTTCATGGATAAAACATTATAACTCAAGGAAGAGGATTTGAGTAACCAAATATATGTTCCCCTGGAGAAAATATTTTATCAATAGACACTTGAATAAAGGGGAAATGATTTTGGATAGTTTATAACATTAAATAAAATGATTATTATAGAAACATATTTATTTTAAATTAACATGACATAAATATTATACATGGTTTATAACATGTAATATGTCTCAAAGAATCAAAATTGAGACGATGAAAAATATTACATCTTGAGTAACACATTAAATTCAATACAATTAAAATAGAGGGATTGAAATTAATCATAGAACACCATGATTAAAAGATATTTAATGGTATTATATCTACCATAGTTATTTTATGAAAACCAAATTATGTTAATTAGGTTCATAATACAAAACAAGTCTCAATGAAATTTGATTGAGAAGAAAAAAATTTACTACTTCAGTAACTTTTGAATCAGAAACTCTTGAGGGATAAATAAAGAAATTTCTATTTATATAAATATTAAAAAATATTATTCATGATAATATATCTCAAATTTACCATATAGAAACCTTGAAAATTAAAATAGATTCTTAAATATAATACCTGTCTTAATGAATAGAAATTGAGATCAAAATTATTACCTTATCCCAGATTCATTCTTATCACATGCTTATATTCATGGAAAATAATTTTATGTTTATTGAAAAACTTATTAAAAGCCTTATTATAATTTATTTAATTTAATATAGGCCATTTATTATCATATGAGCTTTATTTAATATATAGTTTCCTTGCCCATGTCAGTTAGTTGAGGTTATCCAACCAATTTTTTTAATAACTCCTTATGTATGTTGACCTTGGTATAAATAATCACAAAATAGTTTCATAATGGCGATAATATTAATATTTTTATGGATATAATATTTATATATTAAATATATTTTTAAATACATCCCTGATTGGAGGTCATAACAAAAGAAACTCATTTCTGGTGGTGGCGATAGTTCACACGCACACACGATTAATGTTTCCATTTTTCAATGAATGATAGGGATAGAAGATTAATGAAACAAATTCATTCTAGAATCATAGTTATATTATATAAATAATATTTATTCATCAATTAAATCATTTTTATTATATATTAATGGAGGAGTTGAAGAAAATGAAATGCATCGCTTTTTAGTGGTAGTAATTTGTGTAACACACTCACGCACAATTAATTTTTTATTAGATGGAGTGGCATAAATAATGGTTATTATATTAATATGATAATATATTAGCTTAATTATAATACTTTTTTCATTATATTTTTTGGAATCAAAATATTTATAATATGATTATTAAGGATAAAAACTTAAGAAGAAGATAATAGTTGCTCTTGAGACTTGATCTTTCCTTGGAGAACTCCTTTGAATTATAGGGATTAAGATATCTTAGTGTGACCATGGTATTTGGATACTGTGTTTTAATTCTATTATTGGATTTTTTTCGGAATATTTTCATGGAAAATTATAATGTTAGGTTTAATTTTGTATGGAAAAAGGTGACCCTCTTTTATAAAAAATGAAAATGGCACTTTTGGAAACACGATTTATATTTTAATAATTCGATGACACTATTCCATGGTCAATAGATAAAAAGATTATAGAAAATGTATTTTGGAGGGGTCTATAGGTTGATAAATAATCATATAATTCATTCATAACATATTTTAAACATGTTATAGGGGTTTACTATTATATTTTTACATTTTACTCTTCTAGTATTAATCTTATTAAATGGGTTTTAACTAATTGATTTTCTTTTTTATGAAACATGTAACAAAACTGATATAAATTTTTTTGGAAAATATAGAAATATTATTTTACCTATATTTAATCCTATTATATTTATAAATTTTATAAATTTTTCTTTTAAATTAAAATAGATTGTGTGCAGAAAAATTGTTTTAGTTGGAAAAATGACATTTTGAACATTATGGGTTCTTAATCATATAATGTGTTTATTACCAAATAAATGAGACATAAAACATTTACTTATATGTTTATAAATAAAATTAAATAAATTATTTTAATTATTTTAATTTATTTATTTTTTGATATAAAATCGTGTATATTAGTAAAACAATAATTTAAAAATAAATATTTCACCATTATCATTATAATTCTCATTAATCCAAACAATATCAATTTTACACCCATAAATGAAATTGGCTATGTAAAATAATATACAAATTAGTATCTCAAATATAGAAATCCTTTTATAGATTAAAATTATATGCTTAGGGAAATTAATTAATTTTATCTCATGTAATGTGTAAAACCCCAGTTTTAAAAAAATTATATTTTTAGGAATAATTTTTATGAATAGAAAAAAATATAAATATTACTAATTATATTGATATTAAAAATATCATTATCTATCAAAAAATATTTTTTCAAATTTTAATAAATCCATAACCTAATTTTCCCTATGTTCAAACTTAATTAAAGAAATAAGTCAAAAATAGTTTCTATAATATAATAATTGAATTTATAAAATAATATTCATGAGTTTTTTTAAGTAGGAATAGTACATTAAATTATTTATTTTTATTTATAAATATATATTTTTATATGAAAAATATTTGAAAAACTTATAAGTATTATAAAAGTTAATGTGTTAGAAAAATTAGTATTTTTTATTATTCACCAAAACATTGATTATTTTTGAAAAATCCCAAAAAAAATTCCGAAAGAAATTTTGTGGTAGGGAATTCAAAAATTTATTTTATATTATCAAAAATAAAATCCTAAATTTTTAAATTTATATTTTTTCAATAAGAAATATAATTTAAATAAAAATACTTTTACTAATGATAAAATTTTCAATATTAATTTATATTAATTATTTAACTTCTAAAGGTAATAATAATTAATAGTATACCATATTAGTTTTTATTATATATTTATTAATAATTCCTTCTTAATATTTATTTCTTTATTAGTTTATTGTAGAATTTTACATTATTTATAGAGAACATTGACTTATTTAATGGTAATCATATAATAGAGATATCATGGTGTTATATTTATTGGTTTTGGTCACATCAAAAGTGTTTATCATGGATAATATTGGCTAAAAAATTACTGTATTTGATAAAGAATTGTAATATTATTCAAGATTGAAACATCATGAAAAAATAAATTATTCCTAATAATATTAAAAAATAAGTTCACTAGAATGGAGAGAGGATCTTTTCATGTTAAATTTATATTTAATTTCAGTAAATTGGGAGAAACAATACATCAGTGTTAATATATTTCTTCGATGAATATGTTGATCACACAAAACCCTTTTCAGACAACCACTATTTTTATTATTGGATCCAATTGTATAATCCCTCTAGTAGTGATACATATGTGCTCCTATGGTCATCGAACAACACTAGTAGATTTCCCGGTGCTAGCACAGCAGATCGATCATCTAGTAGTGTTCATCTTGATCACCGTGATGACTGCATCAGGATTGAAGAAAGAACATTTTACTCTTTTTCTTCAGATTATGTAAGAATAATTAGAATCTATATACCATTACTCATCCTTGGTAAAGTTCTCTATATTTCATTTAGCATAATGATTCTCAATTATGATCAATATCGAATATAGACATAATACTATATTTATAGCGATAGGGTTCGGGTCAAAATATTTTTCAATTTTACAATGGACCTCAAATAAAATAATTAACCTTATATCACCCAATTATATTAAATAATACTAATATGTTCTCATATCTTGTGTTAACTCGTGCAATGATAAATATTATTTTAGCACCTTGAAAATTAATATTTATTCCCAGACACAATATTGGTCTACAAGTCCTCAAAGGGATTTATAAATTAATATTTTATTTCAACGTAATAATAAATTACCTTTAGAATAAATATTTATTTAATCTTTTTGATCAATAAATACTAAATAAAATTCTTCCTTGCACCAGAGATTAATATTTATTCTAATAATTAAATTAAAAATTAATTTAATTAAGATCATTAGAAACACTTAGTATGCGAACCTATAGGCTTATTTGTAATTTTAATTAGGTGGTATTGCTATATATAAAATTTTCAAGTCATTCAAGATAAATAATTTAATATCACAATGTTGGTAACCACATATGAGTGCTAAATTTATAATATAATCCATTTTTCATTATATCGTGTCAAGTAGGCTATAGACCCATTCCATCATTCTATATATATAACTCATCTTTATTTTATTATATGAAATAAACCTAATTTTTCACCATGGGTGTGGAATTTAGTGTTAGAGGTCTATTTCAAAATAAAGGTATGAGATGTAAAATTCCCTGAATATAGAAGGTGCCCTTATTTACTCAACTTATTCATTAATAACATGTTATTCATGATTCAACCAAGGTATCCTACTTCCCATGAACATATGGAGTTATTGTTTTGGTCAGTAAATCTGAGTACATGAGTCATGAAATGCATTAATATTATTCATAATTTCGAAGTACAATTAAAAATACTAAAAAATTAGAATATCCCATGACACATAAATGTGAATAATTCCTATTGGTGGGTCTATTCTCATAATTTATGGTCTTGGAGACAACCAAGTAAAATCTTCTTGAGAAGAAGTTTCACCTTTTTAGGAGTAATTGTACATGATAGTAAACATAATATATGAAGCATAATATAATGTTATATAGCCGTAGAAAAAAAATTTATAATTTCGGCAAGGAAATTTAAGTTTATCATCATAGTGGGAGAACTCTTATAAACCATTAAATGTGGCTGAAACTCTAGGACATTGTTAAATAAAAGTAACAAAAATAGTGAATGATATGTAGTATCATATTTTAATTGAAATTAAATTATTTTCATATACATATAATTTATGTATAAATAGTTGGTTCAAGAATACCAACTCCAATAAACTCCCACTTGAACTAGAGCCTACTGCCAACAAAAATTAGTACACTAGATCTCTCATGATGATCATGTTTATACTAAGTTAAGTAATTAGTTAATGGGTACACCATAATGTCTTCCTTGGAGACTCTTCTGGTAGATATTTCACATATCTGACAGAAATCCTACAATATATGAAATTTCTAAGGTATATGTAGTTTCATTGATGTGACCTTAGTTCTTTTAAAAGCTCCACCACTGTAGTATTATCCCAATAGAGTATGATATGTTATCTAATACTATGAATCACATCAACCTATTAAAAGAATTTTTATCCAAAAAATTATTCTTTATTTTTCATAGAAGTTGTAATATACTCTGATTATACTATAGAATCTCAGAACAAGGCCTTCTTTGAGCTATTATAGCTCACAAAACCTCCCTTGAGAGTGAAGATATATCCCAACTATGAATTCAAATTGTCTTGAAAATGTTTTGAAACATGCATATATATATATACCTCAAGTAATAACTCCTCACCTTCTCTATAGTACAAGAACATATCCATTTTCAACCTTAGATACTTAAGTATAGTTTTCACTACTAACAAATGGTATTTATTTGATTCAACATGATACATTCATAATACACATAAGGTGTGGTAGAAATCTACACATGTAAATTACATAACATACTTGATTTACTCAATTTTTGATGTATATGGAATCATTTACATCCTCTATCTAACCTTATACATTTGAGGACACATTTTCTTAGAAATATAAATTCCATGTGACACTGGCTATAATAGTCTCTTTGATTGTTCCAAACTGAATATTTTTTGGATCTAATTATTATATGATATTTGACATAGATTGAAAAGTCTCTTGGATCTATACCAATGGAACTTTATCCTAATAATATTTACGTAACCCAAGTCCTTTATGGATAAGAATTTATTCAACTATGATTTACTAGATATTATAATTGGTATTTAATTTCCAATAAATAATATTTCATCAACATAAAATACTTGGAAGACATCCAAACTCCCACTATACCTTTTATAAATATAAGGCCCAGATTCATTCTTCAGGAAACAAAATTTTTTTATAGATTCATTAAAACAAATGTTACATGACCTGGATGCTTACTTTAATCCAAAAAATAAACCTCTATAATATGAATACCATGTTGGCATACTATAGAGTCACAAACCATTTAGTTTGTGTCATATAGACATCTTCTTGAAGGTTCCCATTAAAGAAGGATGTTTTTAAATCCATATTCAAAATCTCATAGTCATGATAAAATAGTACAAAATGTTTCATTATGATGGATCTCAATATAGAAACTGGTCATTATGATTCATTGTAATTTATGACTTGATTATATTTGAACCTTTTTGGAACTAGTCAGTCCTTTTAAGTACTAACTTGTCTATCAATGTCCAGTTTCTTCTTGAATACCCAGTAATAACCAATGGGATTTATATCCAATGTAGGATATACAAAAATATAGTCCTGATTTTGAAACATGGATTTTATTGTAGAATTCATAAATTTATTGCAGTTTGAAGCCTCAATGCCACTTACTTCTTCTATAGAGGTTACATGATCATTTTTATCAAATAATAATGAGTCACTATCATCTGTGACTAGAAAACCATATCTTTTAGGTTCTCTAACTTCTATTAAACTCCAATGAAAAACTATTATCTCCAAAATTTCTTCTACAACTAGGCCATGTGGATTCTATTCCTATAAAATCTTTTGTTTACCATGATCCTATAATTCATCAAATTTTATCACACTCCCACTATTTATTTTATAGATATTATCTCTCTTAAATTATATGGTGTGTATTTCCATATTTACTCTTTTGTATGTGTGGATCATTTCCTTAGAGTATCCTACTAAGGTAAAACTTATGCATCAAGGGGTAAGTTGTTTTTGCTAAAGAGTAATTAACCAATGCATCATGGCCCCACACATGTAAGTATGACAAAACATGTTTCTTTACACCCCCAAATGGTAATGTATACTATCTTCCATTATAAATGGTTTAGTATTTGGGTTTTTTTCTATAATGTATATCTGAAAAATGATAATGGAAGAATCACCTGAGTCATCATTGATCTCATCATGTCCATCATGGTGCAAATCATCCTTTAACATGCACCATTAAATTTTGGTGTGTAAGGAGGATTCATCAGGGATAGAATCCTAAAATCATATAAATAATTAATGAATATTATTTAGTATATTATTTTTGATGGTCTGAGTATAGAATTTTAATATTAATACTGAGGTGGTTATCAACTTCAATCTTATATTCATTTAATCAATAAAATGGATATAACTTATACCTCATTAGTTTTACATATCTATATTGACTAATTTCGTTAGTAAAAGTTATTAATTAGGAGTAACTATAGCCAGATTCAACAATAAATGGTCCAAACATATTTGTATGTATTAATTCAAGAAGTTATTTGGAACTTTTCCTCTTCTTTGAAAACTAACCCACAGTTGTTGCCTGAGGATGAAAAATACTTGGGTAAGGGTCTGTATAGTTTGAACACTTCTGCCAATCCTACTGAGGGAGAAGCGCAAAATACCGCTCATGAAGAAGCAGCAAAAGTTGATATAAAAAGCTCTTGCCCGGACTCACCCAAGGTATGTTATACCTCTCTTGTAATCAAGAAATCCTAGGTTGATATTTGCTCGGAAGAAGGAAATGTTCAAGATCAATTTAGAGAAGAAGAAACACAATCTCAATAAAGCATTGTTCCCTCAGTGATTCAAAAAGGTGAAAAAACCTTAGATTCTGACTCGCCAGTCATCTCTAAGGCTTGTCACTCTGCCGCAAAGCCATTTTTGGATGATGACGGCATCCAAATTGTTTCTTACAAAAAGACACCGCCCCCGGTTGTTTCCAAAATGGTGTTTGAGCGGCCAATTGCAGAAGAAATGGTGACACCAGTTTCAAAAGATGTTTCTCTTGACAAATGTAAGGAGGAGTCTGAGGATAGCTCGGATTCGGAGAGCACTGATGGTGGGACACTTCAGGAAAGACTTAAAGATCTCTCGAATAGGGCAAGTGCGTCTAGAGGGAGATTTAGAGGTCGGGGTCGTGGGCATGGAAGATTGGAGCTGAAACCAATTAGAGATGAAGAACGAAGGGTAACCGAGCAACTACTGAAAAAGTTAGGAAAATAGTTTATTATGATATGGGTTTTCCATGTTCCCCTTCCCCCTCCTTGGTTACTCTTTTTTCTTAAATTCAATAAAGTGGCATTGCCTCTATCTTTAAAAAAAAGTTATTTGGAACTTTTACATTTTCTATTAAATGGAGGGTTAATCATTTTTCCTTGTAAATTTTAATGATAAAAACCTAACAGTTTTACTTTAGAGGAATCTATATACCCTTGGTGTAATCTCGTCAAGCAATTTTCATTTACATAACCTAGCTAGTGATTCCATAGTTGGGTGCGTTATTAATCATGTTTACTAGTATCATTATTTATTTCCACTACTTGGTTCGCATAATCCAACTCATAATGACCATTATATAAATATTCCATTCCATAAAATATGATTTATTTGTAAAAGAACAAAAATTCATTCCAAAATATGAAAATAAATCCATCTTTATCAAGTCTAGATACCAATATAATGTTTTTTAATTAAGTAAGATAATAGTAATCTTTTAAAAAAATATCATTCCCATTGACAATATGAGGTGGTAGTCGCCAACATCCAAAGTAGTATGTTTGCATATATTGGATACTTGTAGTTCTACCTCACCCTAGGAAATATTCCTAAATCCATATGTATTTTTTTAAATACATATGTGAGATCTAAATGTCATGTCTAATAATCAATTTTTATAAAAATATAAAATTCACTTGATAACAAATGTTTCTGAAGAATCCCCTTTATTATTTTCTTGTGTACTATTTTTATTTCAATGTCCCTACCTATCACAGGAAAAATAGATAGCATCTTGTTCACTTTCTTTCCCAGGGATCCTTCTCTTCTTATAAGGGATTTGTGAAGAATATTTGGAGTTAGTGAACTATGGATGAAAATTTCATTTATTCACTCTAAGTATTGAAGTATATTCACACTTAATATCCTATAAACAAGGTGAAGTAGAGTGAGAAGATCTGGGAGAGATTTGTCTATATTTTTTATATTGAAATCAACAATAATGGCAGATGTTCCATAAGGAGTGATGAAATAATGATATCAGTGTGGAATTATTTAGGCAGTTTAAACCCTAGAATGTTTAGGACATTATTGTACAAATTAGTTTGATTAAGTGAGGCCCAGTTGGCTCACCTTCACTAATTAATCTTTGAAAGTGTGCCTTGGATATCTCAAATAGTTCCTATCTTCCTCCCTTCTGATATAGAACACAGAGATGCAAGATAATGGTATATGAATCCATGTCTTCATTATAATTAATGAGTTCATTGGATAGGAATGAAAGTATTAAACATTTAATTTCAACCTCATCTCATTGTTTTTTATCATGGAAAACTATTTCTTCATCATTATTTTCCTTTTTTAGGTGGATTAGGAATTGGTTATTGAAACACATAAGATTTCCATTCATGGAGAAATACTACACATAGGAATATGAATAATTCATGTAAGTTACTTATTGTTAAAAGATGGTATTTCTATAGAATGTATCATAGGGATAATTTGGTTAATGAACATATCATTATTCTATAATAAAATATTAGATTATTATTATATTATTTGGTTATAATTTATTTGAGATATAGTAATAATTTTAACATTATTAAGTCATATTCTATTTTTCATGTCTCAATGACCCTCACCATTTAACTCAGAATGTCCATTTCTTTAGAAATTATAGTGGAAATGAACCATATGCTTCTTATCATAACCCTATATATGGTTTATTTAACTATTTAAAGTTATTTAGGTAGGCATGTATTTTTCATTTATGGGATTGCCACTACTTGATCTATTGAGTGGACCCCTCAATCCAAAAAAATATTCTTTTGGTTTTTATAAATATTTCCTCCATGTTATAGAAATTCTAGTGAGAGATACTTATCTTGATGTAATTTGGTTAATTCAATACAATAGATTCATATAAACCCATTTATAAAAGTATGTGTCTTAATGAGGGTTGGTCAAAAACTTAGTTATATGGTTTCACACATAATAAATTAATATAAGGATTCACCAAACTTAATGCTATGTTGAGTGATTTTAATTATTTTGCATAATATTTTCTTGTGTTATACTTTAAATGTCTTATTAATTTAAATTAAATTTTATGTTTAGGATTCACGATGTTCTAATAAATCATTTATGCATAAACCATTTATTTTAATTATATCCTTATATATTAAAGCATTTATTTAAGTTATTGTGGTTCTGTATCTATAAAAGAAATCATGCGGATACATTAATAAAATAAATAAATAAATAACACAATAATGAGATGATCTAATTCTGATTTATTGATAGAAAAAAATAAACTTATGGCCATAGGGGAAAATCCTTATGCCAATATTTTCATGAGTTGTAACATTCCACCTATCCACCAATGTATCACTCACATTGGTATTATCTTGGTTCCTTCTTGAACCACCTCCACCTCAGATGCACCTTGAACTAACTCCATGTGCCTTCAGATACTCCTTTTATTATATATGTTTTTAATCTCACACAAAATTCCATGGAACTAAATGATTCGTTATGGGGAATCTCATAAAAGTACCTTGGTCATGTAGGTTGGAAATAATAAAAGAGGGAGTGATGACAAAAAATCTATGATATTTAATTTAATAATAAATTATTTTATACCCATGCAATATAAATAAATTAAATGAATCCAACAAATACATTCTTCTAGTCAAATCTCATGATTGGTCATACACATGAAACAATTATTCATTTAAAACAACTAGCTAACATTCATATCAATTCATTCTTTCATTTGATAAAACTCACACATATTAATTTGACTAATCATCTTATCAATCAATTAATTTATTTTATCCTAATATATATAATAGTATTGAACATCCTATTCGTTTTGATTTTAGATAAATTAAATAATTTAAATTAATTAAATACATAATAAAATAGTACAGAATATTTTAATTGGAAGAAAATCATTGATTACTTGTCTGAACTATCGAGAATAGTTCTTGTTGTATACAATTCAAACCCATATAATATTGTGTACATCACATGTGTTGTAATTTCAAGGAATTTAATTCCAAATTAATTCCACATAAAACAACAGAATATTAAATTTCTTATACAATTTATTATGTTTATCCTTTATTATGTAATGACTATATATTATTCATAGTTTCCAATATTAAATATAATTAATTAAGAAATTAATAAAATATAAAACCTAATGACCATCATGTGATTTAAATTTAATGACCTCATAGAACTCAGGATGATGGGGTTTAATGGAGTAAATTATAAAAATTTATTATTTATGAATTAATAGGTAAATTACACAATATGTGAAAATGGACTCATGTCGTGTACATCACATCATCATAAATCTATAGTGCACGGCTAGGGAATCAGTGTGTTCTACTTGAGGAAATTTATGAAGTACAAGTCATGTAAAAAGGGTACATAGTTTTTATATCATGTTACATAGTTTCCAACCTCTACACATAATGTATTAAAAACACATGATGTATTAATTACACGATGAGCATTGACCCTATGTTTTCCACCCTAAAATAAGGGGACCATATAGTGTGTTTTCAATATACATTTCATGTGGTCTAGAAAAGTTATGTGCTATTACGAATGGTAAACACATGGTGCATTTAATTCATATGGTGTGTATTAATGACATGATAATCTGGTATCCACAATGTTTTCCTAGTGAAATAAATAGGGGTACATGATGTGGGAAAATGGAGTACACATCATTTAACATTGTATTATCCAGAAAGAATTAATGCCACACCGAATGGGTTCATAAGATGTGGCCTTTACTAATTATTAATAGATTTTGGATATGTAAGGAAGAAATGAATAGGAGGAAGAATAAATTTTTGAAAATGGATCAACAAAAAATAAAAAAATGAAATGCAATGAAATGAAATTTAAATAAATAATGATCGATACTCAAATAAATAAATATAAATTTAAACGTGACCACTTTGATTCAACTTGTTAGTTCCAAGTGCAGTAAAAGAATTATCGAGGCCAATCCCAACTAATTTATTTTTGGATTTTATGGTTCATTAACATATTATAAAAGACATAAATGTCATGACCAATATAATTTTTAAAAATAATATTAATAAATAAGGTCTCTAGAAGAAAGATAAATATTTTTACATTAAATTTTTAAGTAATTTAAACTAATCGAAAGAAACATTACCTCAAACTTGTGATCTTTATTCAATAATTATATTTATATTCTGAAGAAATTTTTGTTCAAACATCATTTCCCTTATTATATTCTTGTATAGAATCCCTCTAGTGGTGATCCAGAATTTCTCCTATGATCTTTGAAAATTATTGATAGATTGCAGGGCGTAATTGCGGAAGATATATCATCTTAGGGTGATTTTATTGATCAATGTGATGATTCCTTCAAGATTGGGGAGAAATCCTTGAACTCTCATTCTTGATATTATGGAATAAGGAAGGATAATATATAGAGCATTCATTGTTCTTGATAAAGATACCTAGATTTCATTATGCACAACGATTCTCAATATTAATCAATATCTACATAGTAGACATAATCATCTATATATACAGATAAGGTTAAGGATAAAATATTATTTAATTTTGCAACATCCCTTAAAGAATATAATAAATCTTATATGACCCAATTCTATGTAATATTATTATTATTATTATTATTATTTTATCATGGTGTGCACTAACTGATAGAACGATAAATATTATTTTACTAGAATGGAAATTAATATTTATCTTTAGACCCAATATTGTTCTGCTAGTCCTTATCAATATTTTAAAATAAATATTATATATCTGTCTATTAATTAATTACCCTGAAAATAAATGTTTATTTAATTTATGTGATCAATAAATCCTAAATAATATTATTCCTTAGAATTTATAATAACATTTATTTCAATAATTAAATTAAAATATTATTTAATTTAGATTAATGGTAACACATCATACGTGACCCTTTAGGCTTTATTCTAGTTGGAATTAGGAAATATTTCCTAAAGTATATGATTATTGTATAGTAGTGGGTCATGTCATCCAATAATAATTGTTTAATATCACAACATCACTAACCACATACGATCTCTCACAGATTAATATAATACCCTTTTCATGTTATCCTATAAAGAATGTTTCACATCCATTTCATCAATCTATAATAATTATATGTCTTTTTTGACTATTTGAAATAAACCCGTCATTACACCATGGCCATGGTTTTTAATGAAACATTTTTATTTCAATCAATGTTCTGACATATCAACTTCCATGAATATGGAATTTACAAGTCATTCTTATTTATTTTATTAATAACATGTCATTTGTGACTTATCTAACACAACCTACTTACCAAAAAACATATGGTGTCATAATTTTGGTCTATAAATTTATGGGTGTGATTCATGAAATGCGTAAATAGTAATCTTAAAGTCTAAGGACCCTTACTCACACTCATATATAAAAATTTCTATTAACACATAAACACGAGGAATTTCTATCAGTGGGTCTCTTCTCATAATCAATGGTCTTAGTGATTATCAAGTAAAAACTTGATGAAAAGTATGCTCATATGCTTATGAGTAGTAGAACCTAGTAGTCAATATATTATATTTCCCATCATATAATGTTACCTGAGAATAAAACACGTTTTAAGAATATCATCAGGGAATTTCAAGTTTCTCATTATAGTTGGGATCTGCTATGAAATTTTCAGTGTGAAAAATAATCTAAGACATTATTAAATTAATGTATTGAAGAAATATTAATGATATGTCATAATATTTTTAAATTAAATTTAACTTCATTGAATATACATGAAATAATTACAAATAGTTTATTTTATAACACCGCCTCCAATAACATTCTCACCCTTAAATAAATTTACTCCATATAATTTAATTCACTGAAATCTCTACACCGAACATATAATTAACTATAAACTACCATATGATTGTAGTTTTATTTAGTATGTGATTTGATATTTATCTATATAAAGAATAATTACTTGTTCGTTATAAAGAGAAACATAAATGTCCAAAAAATTTATAGAATTCTAATAAAGGATTTAGATTTATACCTGTAATGTACAACTTCCCAAAGACATAAAAATGATTTATATGATAATCATACAACAATGGGTTTTATTTATAACTCAGTATCCATTAGTTGGTGGAAACATGTCTGACATAGAAAAATTAATATTCTAGAGTGAAAGGTCTGTTGTACCTCTCGTACCCCTCGTGGTTTAATTTTCATGATCACAATCACCCTCTTATTTATCTAATCATGTTTTAAGTGTTTTTGGATGATAGGCTTCAATTCAGGGTGCCAAGGAATTGGGCCAAGAAGGCCAAGAAAGCAACAAGGCCAAAATGGACTGAAATTCAGTCCACCGGCCAACCGATGGAAGTGCACCGGCTAGCCGATGGTGGCCTGGACAGAAGGAATCCCTCTGTCCAGACCACCGGCCAACCGGTGTCACACCAGCGGCCAGCCGGTGGCACCCATCCCAAACAGTGGAAGCTACTGCCTCACCACCGGCCAACCGGTGGCCTCAGCACTGGCCAACCGGTGGAGCCTGAGCCCGAGCCCCTATCCATTTTGCACACACCGGCCAACCGGTGGCCCTGTACCGGTCAGCCGGTGGAGCCAGTCAAACTAGCCGTTGGGCCTTTGACCAGGCTGGTCCACTTGCCTCCCAACGGCTCCGAAGCCCTTTCCAACAGCTCCAAAGACCTCCAAAGGCCATATGAGGGTTCCCCCTCTATAAATAAAGGACTACGAAGCCCCTGAAACTCAACCAAGTCATACGGAAGCCAACGGACATATTTTTGATCATTTGGCGAACCTCCGGCAGATTGTTCCAAGGGAACCCCAATTGCTCCAACACAATTCCACATCCAAGGAGCATCACCAAAGAAGCTTGGGAGTGCACGTATTCAACTCCAATCATCCATTGGCGCCCAAGGCTTCTCCAAATACGGTTTTTATTGTTTATTCATTTTGAGCTTAAATTTGGGTTTGTGCCTACAAACCCCAACTCTTTCTCTCATCCTTTCTTTTGGGTTTTCACATCACCTTTAAGGTGTGAAGAGGTTAGTCAAGCCTTTCCTTTTAAAAGGCTTGAATCAAAGGTGAGCTAGCCTTCACCCGTAAAAAGGATAGTGGGTTCTTGCTCAACCATTGAAAGCAAGTGGGTTCTTGCATAACCATTAAAAGCAAGCTGTAATAGGTGAGCTAGCCTTCACCTGTAAAAAGGCTAGTGGGTTTCTTGCTAAAACCATTGAAAAGCAAGCGGTAGAATCTCTCAACGGTTGAGTTGGGAGCGGAGACGTAGGCCGGGTTTTTGGCCGAACTCCGTTATCAATTCTTGTGTCTTGCCTCTTTATTTCCGCTGCACTTTCACTTTGATTTTTAATTTGTTAATCTTTTTTTTTAAAGGAAATTCACCCCCCCTCTTGCCATCATTTCCTTCTTTCTCCGCCTAACAATTGGTATCAGAGGCAAAATTTGAGTAATACCTTCACCGGTTTCAAATTCAAGATCCATTGTGATGGAATCTACCTCTTTCGCCCCCGAAGGCTATTCCTTGGGTCGTGCTCCATTTTTTGATGGAACCGACTATAATTATTGGAAAACCCGCATGACCGCTTTTCATAGAAGCATTGTTTATCCCATTTATAAAATTTTCATGCAAGGTTACACTCTTTCTTCCCCCGATGAATCCAAATGGACCCAAGCCGATATTAAAAATTTCGAGCTTGATGGCAAAGCCATGAACGCTCTTCATTGCGGCCTTGATCGTAATGAGTTCAATCGAGTTTTCACATGCACCTCCTCACATGAAATCTGGAAACTTTTGGAGGTTACCCATGAGGGGACCAACAAAGTCAAGGACACTCGATTGGACATGTTTCGTCAAGATTTTGAGTCTTTTACCATGCATCCATCTGAAAATATTACTGAAATGTTTACGCGTTTTACTGATGTTTGCAATGGGAGAAAGTCCCTTGGTGATGATGTTTCTGCAGAAACCATGGTCAAGAAGATCCTATGGATCCTACCAAGCTCATGGGCTCCGAAGGTCACAGCAATCCAAGAAGCGAAGGACATCAAAAACATGCCGATCGAAGAGCTCATCGGATCCCTCATGACCTACGAGATCACCATGAGGAGGCAAGCTGAAAAGGAAGGCAAACCGATCAATGTTCCAAAGAACATCGCCTTCAAGGTACAAAAAGAAGAAATCTCATCCTCCTCCTCATCTTCTTCCTCTTCAAGCGGCGATTCCGAAATGGAGAACCTTGCCCGCAAAAAGCACAAGTTCATGAAGAAGCACAAAAAGAAGAAATCTCGCAAGGCCTGCAAGGCTCAACCCAACGAAAAATCCGAGCCCAAGGTAAAATGTTACGGGTGTGGCGAGAAAGGCCATTACAAGCCCGATTGCCCACTCAACAAGAAAAAGGCCAAGCAAAAGGAGAAGAAGAAGGCATTCAAGGCCACATGGAGTGATAGCTCCACATCCTCCTCCTCCTCCTCAAGCGACAATGGTACAAAATTCCTAATGGCATTCCATGAGGTAACTTCTTCCAACTCCTCATCCTCTTGTTCTTCAAATTCAAATTCTTTCAATCACATGTCTTATGAGGATCTCCAACATGCGAGAGATCAATTGGAGGAAGGTTTTCACGAACTTTCTTCTAAATTTGTTGCATTAAAAAAGAATTTCAAAAAACTCTCTTCCGAAAAAGAACAACTTCTCAAAGAGAAGGAAGAGATGTCCCTCAAAATCCAAAATCTTCCCGATGTTGATTCTATGGAATCAACCATCAAAGATCTAAGGGAGACTCTAGCCAAGTTCACCCAAGGGGAACAAAATTTGAACAATTTGCTAGGTTCCCAACGCATATCTAGAACCACCCAAGGGCTTGGCTATTCCAAGCAAGCTTCCTCTTCCCATGCACCTACTATTTTTGTAAAGGGGAGCTCCCAATTTAAATTTTGTAATTATTGCAAAAAACCCGGGCACTTAATTTATGAGTGCAATTGTAAAAATGCCCGGTATGGTAGGCCCAAAACCATTTTCCTTAATGATGAATTTTTTAGGAGAAGACCCGCCACTAGACAAGTATGGATTGAAAAATCCCTCTTAGCGAGTCTCTCCGGGCCAAAATTTGTCTCGGTTTCAAAAACCTCTCCCCGGTGATTTGTTGTTTTTATTTAGGGGGAGTTAGGATCGTTTAAGCCCTTTTTATTTCAATTTCAAAATTTTCGATTCAAACTTTCAATTTCAACACTTGGTTTCAAATTTTTTAAATTGTTATTCAATTTTTCGATTCAAAACTTTCAATTCAAACTGTTATTGAATTCTTGATTCAAAACGTTCAATTCAAATTTCAAAAATTTCATTTGGTTTAAAATATCTATCTTGTTTTTCAAACTTCTCCCTCAATCAAGTTTTATGCCCCGTGCTATTTTGATAATCACAAAGGGGGAGAAATTCTTGGTTGATTGGGGGAGAAATCCTTTAAAGCATGCTCTTCATTTCATTTTCTACATTGTTTGTTTTGGTGATTGTGATCATCAAAATAGGGGGAGATTGTTGTACCTCTCGTACCCCTCGTGGTTTAATTTTAATGATCACAATCACCCTCTTATTTATCTAATCATGTTTTAAGTGTTTTTGGATGATAGGCTTCAATTCAGGGTGCCAAGGAATTGGGCCAAGAAGGACAAGAAAGCAACAAGGCCAAAATGGACTAAAATTCAGTCCACCGGCCAACCGATGGAAGTGCACCGGCTAGCCGATGGAGGCCTGGACAGAAGGAATCCCTCTGTCCAGACCACCGGCCAACCGGTGTCACACCAGCGGCCAGCCAGTGGCACCCAGCCCAAACAGTGGAAGTTACTGCCTCACCACCGGCCAACCGGTGGCCTCAGCACCGGCCAACCGGTGGAGCCTGAGCCCGAGCCCCTCTCCATTTTGCACACACCGGCCAACCAGTGGCCCTGTACCGGTCAGCTGGTGGAGCCAGTCAAACTAGCCGTTGGGCCTTTGACCAGGCTGGTCCGCTTGCCTCCCAACGGCTCCGAAGACCTTTCCAACGGCTCCGAAGACCTCCAAAGGCCATATGAGGGTTCCCCCTCTATAAATAAAGGACTAGGAAGCCCCGGAAACTCAACCAAGTCATACGGAAGCCAACGGACATATTTTTGATCATTTGGCGAACCTCCGGCGGATTGTTCCAAGGGAACCCCAATTGCTCCAACACAATTACACATCCAAGGAGCATCACCAAAGAAGCTTGGGAGTGCACGTATTCAACTCCAATCATCCATTGGCGCCCAAGGCTTCTCCAAATACGGTTTTTATTGTTTATTCATTTTGAGATTAAATTTGGGTTTGTGCCTACAAACCCCAACTCTTTCTCTCATCCTTTCTTTTGGGTTTTCACATCACCTTTAAGGTGTGAAGAGGTTAGTCAAGCCTTTCCTTTTAAAAGGCTTGAATCAAAGGTGAGCTAGCCTTCACCCGTAAAAAGGCTAGTGGGTTCTTGCTCAACCATTGAAAGCAAGTGGGTTCTTGCATAACCATTAAAAGCAAGCTGTAATAGGTGAGCTAGCCTTCACCTGTAAAAAGGCTAGTGGGTTTCTTGCTAAAACCATTGAAAAGCAAGCGGTAGAATCTCTCAACGGTTGAGTTGGGAGCGGAGACGTAGGCCGGGTTTTTGGCCTAACTCCGTTATCAATTCTTGTGTCTTGCCTCTTTATTTCCGCTGCACTTTCACTTTGATTTTTAATTTGTTAATCTTTTTTTTAAAAGGCAATTCACCCCCCTCTTGCCATCATTTCCTTCTTTCTCCACCTAACAAGGTCACTATCTGATTCATTATTAGTATTTTCATAGGACATTCCATGTTCATATGGTTTCTAATGACTATCTCCCTTATTGTCCATTGGCTCGGGACATCAGGTCACATAATGTCTAACTCTCTTTCAATTGAAGAAATAGATTATTATAGGTTCACTCTTTCCTTTACACGTGTGAGTTTGATGACCTTCATAATATTCATCACCTTATCTTTCATGAGACTCCATTTTCTCTTCTTTCATGTTCAAGATACTTTAACTATGTTAATTTCGTTAATAATATTTTATAATAGTTGATTTGACATCATTACATGGTTTATAATTTCATCTCTCATTAAATTGGGTTGCCCATTGAGGTAGTATCGACATTTTCCCTCACTCCCATGGTTAATTATAGTTCTAACATATTATTAAAACCAAAAAGGTTAACATGACTAATGAAACATTAACAATGTGGAGGAATTTCTATAATCAATAACATAAAAGGGATCTATCATTAAAACCTTTTACCCCTATCATAATATTAGCATTTAATTAATTTAGTTCAACCTACATCAGTCTTAGTTTTCCATATACCATTCTTGGTAAAATATAGTTTACATTAAGTTGGTTTAGCTCATATGTTTTAACCTAATACTTAAAATAGATTTCAAAATATCTATGAAGTTTCTTAAAATATTCTAAAATATATAATGACTTAAATGAAATATCAAAAAAACCAACTTATCCTTCCTAAAATAACATTCTCCATTATTAATATTGTATAACCAAGTATTTATATAACCTTATAATATACTCTCAAAAACATAGCTCTCCCAAAACCCATTTTAATATCAACAAAATTAAACCACAATGAGATTATATATTCATATAAAAATTTACTATATATTTTACACTGCAACAACTAGTTTTTTCGGTCACACACTATTCATTATATATTATAATCCTAAAAATGAGATGACATTATCCAAAAACATCATAAATCAATTTAAAATCACAAGGTTAAAAAATAATATCAAAAATAAATCTTTAAAATGAAAAAATCTTTTATTATCTCAGGTCATGTGTATATTGAACAAAAGAGTTATTTATACCTCAACAATGTGTTATTCAATACTTTTCCCAAAAAATATATATCATTTCCATAAATATTTTCTAAAAGTCATTGATACCATCTAAAGTTTTATTTCAAACCATTAAATAATGCAAAATGAAGAATAGTCTATAGATGATTCACTTTGTCCTTAATATATAAATGAATATAATAAGATATCATTGATAAATTTAACTGACTAATGAGGATATATAAATGTATCAAGAACTAATTTATATTATGATATAATCCTCATTAACATAGGTAAGACAATAAATCTCCGAATTTCTATCATAGTAGAAATATAATAATATTTTCAAACATTTAAGTATGGTCCCTTATTCAATTTTGAGACATATTTGCTTCTAAGAACATACTTTTTTCAGCTTTATATTCATGATCTCATTTCAACCAAATACTAAAACAAGAGTTTACGATAATATATAAAATATAAATTTCAAGAAATAAAAATTATTAGGTTTTCCCTTATGAAACCATTATTTATAAGATTTGATACTTTCAGATAATCCAATGCCTCATATTCGTTTAATCATTGGGTATCTATAGTCTTTATTAGGGTATCTAAAATTATTTAATGTAATTATTAAATCCTTAATAATGGTTTTTAAATATAATGTATGTAACTAAATAATTTCCCCTAGGATTTTCTCTCTATGTGTATATCCTTACGCCCACTCGTCATGTATCAGAGTGATGATTTAGTCAATTCCCAACGAACCCTTTTCAGGGTGATTACTCCTAGGTGAATCTATTCCACAACAAAATCTAGTTTCTAGAATCTAGATGAGGATGTTTTTTTAGAAAAAACAAATAAAAAATTATCTTCACTATCAAAAAATCAAGATGTTATCCAATACTTATAAATATTCCTATGGGTTTCACTTAATATTCCTTAACCTAATACCCAAATAAAATTTACATTTTTACCTTAAGATTAAATAATATACTTGTCACAAAGGATTATCTATACCTTTGAAATTATGATCAAACCTAACTTGTCAATCAGTTAATTATACTAAACAAACATCATAATCCATAATGATATCTAAACCTTTATTTTTATACCAACCATGATAATCTAGACCAGCGATCCTATATATGGTGCACATAGATTCATTCTCTATATACTTGATAAAATAGTAGCTATAAAATCCAGGATATAACCAAAATTAACTATATAATCACAACTATTAAATCATCTATTATTTCCTAATTTATCCTTTTAGGTTTATATATTTATATAATTAATATAAAGTATAAATTGATAAATTCCATGTTTTTTATATCTAATGGGAAATTTTTCCATTTTATATGAAACTACATAACTAATAATAAATCTTCAATGTATAAAACAAATTATTACACACATTTTATCCTTTAAAACATGTCCCATGTACTAATTTTCTTTATAACCAAGGGAAATGGAATCATGATATGGGGTAAGATCAGACACTCAAGATGGCAAACATATAAATGAAGCAATCATGGCATAAAAGGAAACAATTATTATGGTAATAATATGAAAAAAACGAATCCATAAGCAATGTTAAATTAAAATAATGAAATATCCATGAGAATAAATGAAAACAAGGATATCAAAAATACAAATCTCATAAAAATAGAATGAGAAATGCCAAACATCGAGAACCCACTGGTAAGGCCTTATTCCAAGACAATTTTCTTATCATCAAGATAACTGTCAATATATATTTTTGAATTAGGAAGGAACACACTAAATACCCAAACATAAATTGTATCATAAAACATATTGATGCATATAAGGGATATATAATTTGAAGTCCCAACCATCACCTGGTTAAGTCTAATAGATTCACTATAAGTGTCATGAAGACCTATCATACAATTCCCTGAGGACCATTTTACAATTTAAAACATAATTATTCATATAATAAATGATACCAAATATCAAAACACTTTCAACATTAATTAGTGGTCAATAATAATCAAGAATATCAATACTATTACCTTTGTCGAAAATGGGATAACATGATCATAACCCATCCAGTTAAGGAAGTTGAATGGTCAAATTTTACATATTCAACTTGCCAATAATCTTCCATATTTAGATAAAAATATATGAAATCACAATAATTTTCCACATGTGAATAAAAGGGATAACATGACCAAAACCTATCTAGAGGAAGAATATTGACGATTAAACATTAAATATTTGACTTTCCAATAATCATCTATATCAGAATAACAACATATAAAATGTGAATACTTTTACAAATGTAATTAAAAAATATAACATTCTTTCTAGGTGAACATCATCCAATTTGAATTATTAAAATTTTGATATTCACATCGTATCATGAAATGAGATTAGGAGTAAGTCAATACATAAAAAATTATCATAAGCCATCAATGGGAATGATTTGTATGGTTTCAAAATAAAATATCCCCTATGTAACAAATGAAACCTAGAAGGATATTTACATTGATAAAAAAATTACCCACAAAAGAATTGTTGAATGATACTATCAAATAAGGTATTATTAATCATATTTTTTTGGTATAGTGATTTTATTTCCACCAAATGATAAAATATAAATATTTGAGGATAAATAATGAAACTTAAACAGTATTAGGGAAAATTTATTTGAAACTAGTATGGGAAATGGAAGTGAAAACTTAAAATATATTTTATAAAACTTTTTTAATATTGATGTAAAAGAGGAAGTTACGGGTCACTTCCAAAAGAATTTTTCAAAAGGTGAAGTGAAATATAATTAAAAAATTATAATATTATTGTAACATTCGAAAATGAAGCCTAGAAAATGAATTAAATTATTTTATAGTATATGTGTATCCAAATAATTTTATTATGAATGGGACATTTTTAATAATTGAAATTACCTTTTTTGAAAAAACACATTATAAAAAGATAAAATAAACCTTCATTGTATTAAAAAAATGTTTTCACCAAAAATTATTATAAAATACAATACAATAAACTATTATGGTGGGATAACCCAATAATAAATGAACAATGTTTAAGATAATATATTATAACTCAAAGAAGGGGATTTGAGTTAACAAAAATCCTTACTACTGTGGAACAATTTTATAAATATCCATTTTAATAAGGGTACATGATTTTGGAAATAAATATGATGAAATAAATTTAATATTATAAAATCATATTCATGGGCTGTGAATACAAAATACAAAGGATATGAGGATCCTAACATATAATATATCTCAAATAATCAGAATTGTGACCAAGAAAAATATTGCAGCATGATTAAAACATTAATAAAAACCCCATAAAAGAGAGGGAAAATTATAATATTAAAATAAAATGATTAAAAGATAATTAATTATATAATATTTCACATAGGCTATTTATATAAACCAGATAAAGTAAATTAGGCATAGAATACCAAAATTGTCTAAATGAAATTAATTTTAGAGAAAAACCCCTTACCCTTTTAGTAACTTATAGAAAAGAAACCCTCAAGAGATAAAAATGAAATGTTTATTAATATAAGATGAAATAAAATTTAATCATGATTAAATATCTTAAATTGGATGTATACACACCTTGAAAGTGTAAATAAGCGC
The DNA here is from genome assembly GCA_963277665.1 of Viscum album. Classification (NCBI taxonomy): domain Eukaryota; kingdom Viridiplantae; phylum Streptophyta; class Magnoliopsida; order Santalales; family Viscaceae; genus Viscum; species Viscum album. The sequence continues at coordinate 1,283,824,753 of OY728151.1, forward strand.
ATTAATACATTACTTTTCCCAATGAGGTAAAATTGATATGAAAACCATACCTTGTTTTAGATTCATTTTTCCCATGTGCTTAACTTCATGAATAATAATGTTATGTTTATTTCAGAATTTATTTGGAAACATATTATTATAATTTTAATTTAATTTTTACCATTTATGATCATATTTTATTTATATATTATATAGTATTCTTTCCTATTTCTATTAGTTGAGGTTAGTCTGTAAATTGTTTTCATAACACCTTACCCAAGTTGACCATGGTAGAAGGAATTATAATTTTTTTCATAATTTCAAAAAAATATTAATATATTTATTGGAAAAATTTATATTTATTAAATATATTTTTACATCCATCCATGATGGGTGGTAATGAAAAATTAAACTTATTTCTCGTAGTGGTGATAGTTCATGTGTAAACACAAATACCATTTCCATTTCTCTAGAAATGTGGTGGGAAAAAGGTAAATTATAATTTGAAATTGAAAAAACAATTATACTATATACATAATATATATTCATCCATTACATCCATTTTATCATCAATTAATGATGGTGTGGAATAGAAATTGATGATGACTATTTGTGAAGGTGGTGGTCTGTATAGTGCTTGGATGACACTTTTTGTTTTTCATAGTTGATGGAGAGGAATAAATAATTATTTTTCCATTAAAATAATAAAACATAAGTAGAAAGTGGTATTATACCAAATCTTATCTATGAGGAGCAACATGGTTTTGTGTAAGGTAGATATATCTATGGGGTGATAGGCCTTCCTAAGGGGATGGTCGATGACTTGAATCTAAGAGCGATGGGTACCAATATTATGATCAAGATGGAAATGAGAAAATCTTATGACAGACTTGAATGGGACTTTATAATTAATGTGATGAGGAAATTTGGTTTTCATTTTTGGTTTTGTGACCTTTGCTTCAGGTGTTGTACCACTCCTTGGATCTCAATATCTTTGATGGGGAACCATTTTGGGTTCTTTAAAATGGTCCACGGTGTTAGGCAAGGAGATCTCCTCTGCTCATATCTCTTCATCTGGGCTCAAGGGGCCTTATCTCAGAATATCATTAGGGTTCTGTAAAATATATCCTTAATGACATAAAAAAATAGGTTCAGTAGTGGAATGATATCTCATATGATGTTTGCAGACGATATTCTAATTTTCATCAATTGAAGGTGTAGGTCAATCACTGGTCTCATGAATATAACCTCAGTGTTTGGGATGTTTAGTGGTCAATGCATTAATCAGGGGAAGAGTAGTGTGTTCATTTCAAACAAATTCTCTAGAGGTCGTAATTACAAAATTCAAGAGTTCCTTAGTATTCAAAGGTGCCAACTTTTGATGTAATATCTTGATTCTTCTATTTTAAATGAAATAATTAAAATATCCATGTTTGGTGACATCATCATCAAGATTATCAGAAGAATATGAAGATGGAAGAATACACTTCTTTCTTTCAGAGGACAAATAACTCTGATTAACAGCATGTTGGGATCGATTCCAATACATGTTATGGCTATCATTAAACCCCCAAAAGGGACTATTAACAGACTAGAGAAACTAATGAACATGTTACTTTAGGATTCCAATCAAGCCCTAAAATGTCATAGGGTAGCATCGCACTTGTTGACAGGCCTATTGATGAGGGAGGCATTAATCTTTACAATGTTGAGGAGACGATGCATGCTATACAGGCCTGTGTGGCATGAGAGATCATAGAGGGAGGTTTTATTTGGGCTAAATTTTTGAAAATTAATTATGGGGAGAACTTGGAAGTTTGGTATGAGCGGCACATGGGGATTTCTTACCTTTCTCAGTGCCTGACGACATGTCTTGAGGAGCTTTAAGATAAGGGTCGATGGGTGGTGGGCAATGGGGGCCTCAATTTATGGTATTCCAACTAGTCTGGGGAGAATATGGCTTTCCATGGCATTCAAGTTTCCAATTTATCCTTCAAGGAGGCTAGCATTTATCTGGGTTTCATAGATTCCATCCAGAACCAGGAGAAGAAGGAAATCTACTAGAGGATTCAACTAATTGATGAATCGGAAAGGTGGGTTTTTTCTGGTTCATCATATGAGGATTTCAATCGTAGGTATTTCAAGCTGATGACGCATGTGAGAATAGGTACAAATGAGTGGGCTTTAATACTTTGGTGTAAGGAGTTACCTAGTAATATTAACTTATTTATTTAGAAGCTGAGAAATTGTGCTTTACCTACTAATGTGAACATCCAAAAAAAGGTGTGGTTTTGGATTCTCTGTGTCAAGGTTATACATCACCCAAACAAGAGTCTTCAAGGAATGTATTATTATTGTTGGAATTGGAAATGGGTATCTAGAATTGTTGGGGTGCAGCGGAGGTGCATGGGACCTCAAATACACAAAAATGGGAGTAAACGGAGCAACGAAAGGATTTATGTGGTTCGACTTTGAAGCCTACGTCGATAGGACAAACAAGGGCTCTTCTCTATTCACGTCTCTCCCATTCTCTACGGAGGATTAAAAACATACACCACTTATTCACAGTATACAAACAATGGGATCCCATTTTATAGAGGAACCAAAACTATTTTTGTCTAGGTTGATGGGTAGTTTAGCTACCCTTGAAATATCCTCCACCGGCTACTATCCACCTGATTGGCTACCCACCAAGGAATCTGTGCACCATGTTGCTACCGAATTTTTTTTATCCCCATATGTCTCCCAAATTTGGGAGTGGCCCCCAAAAATATCCCATCATGACCAATTTGGGGTAGATGCCATATCTGAAATCTCATTTTAGGTGTTGAAAACTTCATTAGCAAATCAAACACGCTTCTTCATGCCAGATGACGGGGCACTTCCACTTTCTTCACTCGATCTCGGGCAGACTGTGGTCCCCATAAAATTATAAAACCCTTGGGACTCCTTCCCAGTAAACATCTCTGCATCCCCATGTGAGACTGCCCATACACCACCTATTATGGAAATTTGAACCCTTATTCATCGATCCTACTTAATGATATCATGTTCCGCCTCATCCTCAGAACAAATTTCACATCAGCCAGTTTTCTAATTCCTCCATAGAGTGTCTTCAATTTCACCATCCTGACTCCTCAAACCTCGCATGTTGACCCATCACCAAGTCTCTCTGAGTCTCGCACCTGGTGAAAAGTATCAAATGTACCTCTTGTCATACATAAGTGTACTGAGCTCTCTGAATCTATTACCCATCCATATTCTTTTGGATTTTGATCCCACTCGTTCTTACACTTTAGAAATCATCATTCCCGCTTCATGTGCCCGTATCGTTTGTAGTGATGACACTGCACTTCTTCCCGATCAACTCGCTCGTCTGAGTGCATGCTTCCCATTGTCACGCAGATTTCATCATCTGCTGATAATCCTGCGATGTTCACATCCTCCTCTTCAACTTTCTTTTTCCCTGCAATGTACCATTTGTGCTCTCCATAATCACTTTTATAGTGACCCTTCTTCTCACACTAGAAACACGTGATTTCACTCGGATCACATCATCTTGAGTTTGAATTCCATTCTTTACCTCATGACTGTTGATGTCGTCTCCTCCCACGTTGATCATCTCGCATCACCATTATTTCCTCGCCTGAATGCATCACAGGTCTTCAGAATTCCTACGAGTCTTGAATTGACACCATCACATTGTCCAGCTTCAATGTCTCCTTCCACACATGCAATTCAGTCATACGACTATCAAATGAGCTTGGTAGGGTTGATAAAAGCGAAAGTGCTTTATCTTCCTCTCCAACCATCACACTGAGCCCCAATAACTGCGTTAGGATCTTGTTGAATTCGTTGGTGTGATCCAACAAATTTTTTCCCGCATCCATGAAAAACATTACAATTTCTTCTTCATGAATAAATTATTGGTGAAAGACTTCACCATATAACACTGCTCCAAATTCTCTCATATCTCTTTTGGTGATGTCTCATACAACACCAAGTATTTTACCTTATTCTCCATACACAGTCGAATTGTGCTGACGACCCACGTCTCGAGCTCTTCCCAAACATCTTTACTGGTTTCCTCGGGCATTTCTCCAATCAGTGGTCTGATCATGCCCTAATGCCCCAAAAGATCTTTCACCATGCTTTTACACAAGCCAAAATTATTTCTACCATCAAACATCTCAATTTCAAATCTTGGTAGTGCTCCACCACAAGTCATCATCACCGTCGCAAAACGTGATCACCACCGTCGATGTAGCACCCTTCTGAAACTAACTGATAGATTGATAATTTTTGGAACATTAACCATACGGATGTGTCCGGAATGATTGAAATAGTCGGAATCAACTCCTAGATCATCAAAATCAGACACCAATTGACTAAGATATAGTCAAAACACGTTCAACGGTCCAGATCACCCGCTGACGTGGCACACCGGAGTTCCTGCCGGAAACTCACCGAAATTGTTTCTGGTGGCGTGAATAGTTCCGGCTTCTCTGGAAAGGGGTACTGTTAATCTACGAGTTTTACCAAACATTGACTGAGCCTACTAGGCTCGTTTCAACTCCGTTTTTATCGCCTCTTGCGCCGTTGGATTCGTCTCGTCATTCTCTTCACAGATCTGGTTTCGGAAAAATTTTCTGACAACATTCAATTTTCCGATCCCAAGAAAAATCGTCGCCTCATCGCCGTCTTGACTCAACTTGCTCCAAATCGCCTCTGATACCACTTGTTGGGGTGCAGCGGAGGTGCGTGGTAACGCAAGAACACAAAAACGGGAATAAATGGAGCAACACAAGGATTTATGTGGTTCATCTTTGAAGCCTACTTCCACAGGAGAAACATGGGATCTTCTCTATTCATGACTCTCTGGTTTGTGATGGAGGATTACAAAAATACCCCACTGATTAACAGTATACAATCAATGGGATCCCATTTTACAGTGGAACCAAAACTGTTTTTCTCTCGGTTGATGGGTAGTTCTGCTACCCTTGAAATATCCTCCACCGGTTGTTGTCCACCTACGAAGGCTTCCCACCAAGGAAGTTACACACCATGTTTCTGCTGAAAAATATTTTTTCTCCCCAGATGACTCCCAAATTTGAGAGTGGCCCCGATAAGAATTTCATGGGCAGCAGGTTGGGTTGGCATTGTAGTGGGGACTCTGTCCAAGAGTTTTTGGAGAACTAGTTCCAGGGAGAGATGTAGACAGGTAGGGAGTTGAAGGGTCAAGTGTTGGTTTTTTCTACATGCTGCTGGATAACATAGGAAGCAAGAAATATGATCAAGAATGGTGAATTTTATTTGGTATCTTTGATGCAGGTTCAGATTGTTTCCCTTATTTCTGACTTGGTGGTGCTACTAAAGGGAGGGGTTGGCTCCATCCCTTCGAAGATTGGTCCCATGGGTTTTTGGATATGGGAACAAGAGTAGAAGAGGTTGGGGGCTGTGGGTCAAATAGATTCTTACGAACTCTAGTTTGAAACTTAATGTTGATGGATCCTACTACTCTAGAGTGATGAGGGGTAGTGGTCTGGTAAGAGATTAACGGGGATCTATACTAATGGGTTTTAGTTCATTTTATGTTACGGGTACCTCTTGGGAGTGGAAGCAAGGTCCATGGATACTAGTTTTATGTTGTGTAGAATCTTGAATCTATATATTTATGAAGTCGAATCTGAGTTGTCCTTGCTAGCAATATTAGTCTGGGGCCATGTCAGGGCCCCTTGGAAGCTTTCTTACTTCATTAGAAATTGCAGAGGCTACATAAACCAGGGTATTCTCGTCAAGCATACGTATAGGGAAGGGAACTTCTCTGTGGATGCTCTTACAAACAAAGGATCTCCAAGAGTTATCGTTGCTTTATATTATTTTATAGTTTCCCTTCATGAGGATTGTAATGTATTTGTAATTGAGTATTCCCTCGGTATGCATCATTTTCATCCTCCATGATTTGGAGCTGGCCTATTTGTTTGATTTATTTTTCAATAAAAAGCCATTTTTAAATAGTATAAATATTATACATATGTAATCTTTTTCGATATAAGATATTAAAAATATGAGTATTAAGGTGAAAAACGCAATGAGATCATACTTACATTGGACACATGAGAATTGCTTACAAAAATCCATAAAAATCTAGGGATTATGCTAACTTAGTGTGACAAGGGGATTAATAGGGTGTGAGGGAAATGAAGTGGAGGATATTTGGTAAATTCTCAATGAAAATTTGAATGTTAGGTGCATTTAAGTAATGGTTTAAGTGACCCCCTTTAATATAGGAGGAAAATGTTCTTTTGGAAACACTCTTTAAATTTTTATAATTCCCTGACACAATTCCAAAGAAAATAACTCCAATTTTTTGAAATAATGGATTTTTTGGTGTATTTAGTTCAAACAATACTTAAATTTTTTCTCTCACATGTTTTAAACCATTATATGGTTTTTACAATTAGGTATTTAAATTTTAATCTTTTACTTTTAAACATGGTAATCAGTTTTAAACTATGTGATTTTATGTCTTATTGAAAATATAACATAACCCATAGAACAAATTTTGGTTTTTACAGAACCAAATTATGCCTATATTTAATCCAATTTAGTATCAACATATTATAAAATTTACTTGTAAAATAAAACAGATAATCTGAAAAAACTATTTTAGTAGGAAAAATGATGGTTTGACCACAATGGAATCTTATTCTTATTTATAATTGATTGAAAAATAAATCAGTGTTAATATATTTATTTATCTATTTATAAATAATATTATTTTAATTATTTAATGTATATAAAATTAATTTATTTGATATAAATTCGTTGTAAATAATAAAATAGTAATTTAAAAATACATGTTTCACCATTATCGTGGTAATTAGCATTAATCCTAACAATATAAATTCTATACCCAAAAAAATTATAAATATTTTTTAATGTGAAAATTATTATCTAAAATACAGGATTCATTTTATCAAACAAAAATTCTATTTTTATGGAAATTATTTTTAACGTTAGCACATGTAACACATAAAAACCCATTTTTAATAAAAGTATATTTTTAATGATAAAGTTTATGTGTTGGAAAAAATTGTTAATGTTATTCATTCTAATGATATTAAATGATTATTATTTATCAAATAATATTTATTTTAATGTGAAATAAACTACTAAACTAATTTTCCCCATGTTAAAACGTAAATTAAGACACATATGAAAAATATTTTCCATAAAATATTAATTGATTTCCTAAAATGATATTCATAGTGAATTTAAATTTAAATAGTTTTTTATAATTATTTAATTAAATTTATATAAAAATTGTTTCAAAAAAAATTCATATACAAGTGATGGAATTAGAAAAATATTTATTTTTTTACTATTCACCAAAAATTCAATTCTTTTTGAAAAATCTAAAAAATATATCCCAAGAAATATTTTTTGAGGATTTAAAAGGTTAATTTTAATTTATCAAAATAAAATTATTTTTTAAAAAAAAATTACATTGTTTTCAAATTAAAATATATAGTATATAGAAAATAGATTTTATTGAAAATAACATTTTCAATATTAACTTATATTTATCATTTAACTTATACATGTACTAAACATTGTTAGTGGGGGAACTCTCAGGAGTTTACCCTCAGGGCGCCCCATCTATGGTTTGGTCTGGATGCAAGCATCATTGTGGTGGATAGCTCATGCTTTAGGTGGGGTCTATGCGATTGTACAGTTTGGGATAGGAAGTTCTAGCATCGGCTTGGAAGATCATCGAAAAATCAGATGAATGGCGTTTGATGTAGTAGGTGCGGGCTGAGAGTGTTTTAGGTGAGGTCATCAACCGAATCTCAATCTATTCATTGCTTAGATAATAGTTGTGGAGTGGGAAGGATAGATCTTCTAGTGGAATCCCTGCAGAGATACGACATTGCAGTGGTGTTTCCGATGGAGCGAGATCAAGGAACAAGCCCTCGACAGACGTCTGTGGAGATGTCCACGATAGCGATGATGGAGTGAAGTCAGATCTGGCTATGTTGGACATCGGTAGTGGTTTCTTTCCTGGATGGTAGCCCATTTGGTGATGGGTAGTGGGTTATGGCTATTATGGTCATAGAATTGGCATGTGTTTCTTTTCCCTAGGGTCTCTACCTATAGGACTTCGGCTTTCCAGATTTTTATTTTGGACTTTGGGATACTTAGTGTATGTACCTTGTTAAATCTATTTTTTTGGTTTGAGGTCCTCTACAATGTAATAGGTTTCCTCCCATATAAAAGGGATTATCTTTTCTCATTTTTAATATATAGTGCTCTAAAATAACCTTTCTAGTATATATTATTAGTTTACAATATTATAATTTTCAATAACTTTTTTGATAAAGAAATCTTAAATTTATTTATTTTTTTGCAAGGTATATCTTGTCCCAGAAGTTATATAACACATTGACTTATTCAATGGTAATCATATATCATGGTCTCATGGTGTTACATTTGAACTATATGTTAAGACATTACAAACCATGTATAAATAAAAACATAATAACCCTGAACCATTAAAAAATAGATGCATATAAACAATATTAACGTAATTTCCCATAGCCCACATATACATGTATGTCATAAGTATGATCCACTACATATCATATGAGTACATACCCTATAATAATAAGACACCTTATCCCAAATATTCCTATATACCATAATAAATTTGGAATAGAGAATGGGTTTGTGGGAGTATTCTAACATCATTATCATGGACAACTAAGATGTTGGGAGAACACTTATAAGCCAATGCCAAAAATGTTTATCAGTCACATTATCATACTTCAGTAGTGGTGCATTTTAAAAATCAAAATATAATGAATATCAAAAAACAAATCCTTTCAATAATAAACTATAATAAATAAGACATGAATGATAAATAACATTCCACTTGGCATCCCATCTTCTATCACTAACAATTAGGAATCTTATAATTTTCTTTGAAAATAGTCATTAGGGTTTAAAACCATTACTATTCATTTATAATTAACCAGTTACCTCTCCTTTTATAATATAAAATCATCAATTCTAGATAAATATATACATATTCTCATAATAACTATGTGATATTATTTAACATTAAAATTATAGTTCTATAATCCATTTTAATATAATGATTTTCATAATAATCATTAAACATACCAAGTGTCATGCACATTTAATTAATTAATTAATTACCATCAACGATTATGTGTTACTAAGAAACCACTAAATCTATTTCAGGGAAGGATATACTCAAAATGAAATAATAATAAAAATAAAAAATCATACAACAACCAAGAAAGACTCTCATCTTGATCCAACCCTCCTAACATTATCCCCAACATCTTTCCTCGTCATCCATAATATCCATTGATAAACACATCAAGCCACCATCACATTGATATATAAATAGCTCTAACTTATCAATATAAACCAACCATACTGGGATTCCATTTAAATAAAATAAAATAATATATATTATATATATATGGTAGTAAATTATAATTCTAATATATAAATATGTCAATTATTAATCAATACTAATTCAACAAATGAATGTAATCTTATATTAAACAAGGACAAAACATAGTTGGCAGCTAAACTTAATTCTATAAATCCTTATACTTATTTAAAACCTTAATTAAAACATTTACATATGATCATGTTTCACCATGAAATAAAACTAATATAACCTCAACTAAAAGTAGCAATATCAACAAAATAATATTCTCAAAGAAATGATTTACCATGTTAATCATTTCCAAGGAAGAATGAAAACATCAATAGATGCATGATTCATTATCCACATTGTATTATCATCCTCATGTTTTTTAATAAATTTTCATAATTTCAATCATAAAATAAAAATTATAACCATAATAAAAAGATACTACAAAATCTACCAAAATATGATGATCCAATATCATGAATATAGGAAAAGTCACTTTTGAATCTACAAAATCCCTTACAATTCATTACTTTTGGATTATTATCTTTATTAGGTGAATCTCAAACATTTTTCAATTTTGAAAAGCATTATAATCCCATATTAAAAAATAAATTAATAGGAGAAATCTCAAATACTTGACCTCTATATGAAGATCCAACAATCATTGAACTAGAACCGAATGGTGGATAAGGGACACCAACAGAAAACCTCATGATGAAAACATGGGCCCTAAATAAATTAACCCCTAATAAATATTACATTAATTATTGAGATTAAACACTTAGAATCAAGAGTATACCATTTTCACAACATGGAAAGAATGAAAAAAAGAAATATGAGGGAATGGAAAAGAGGTAGAGGGATATTGTAGATAAAAGGTGAAGGTTTCATAATGAAAAGAAATAAGGATCAATTATAGAGAATTATGTTCGTCCAAAAAGCTATCACAAAATTATAGTTTTTTATAAAAGAAGGAATAAATATGGTGAATTAAATTGCAACCCTAAATTTATTAAAAAAATTATAAAGCACTGTGTTATAACATGACAGTGATTTGTCATGCTGTAAAAAGCCAAGATCTGAGTATCACATAATGATATTCCCATTTGGCTCCCCCTTATCACTTATTCAATGATATTTTATTTTATAGAAATTAATAGGTTAATTTAAGGGATAAGGGTGTCACACCTCAACACTAAAACCCTCAAAATCACAACATGAATCATTTATCTTATTCTTTATCCCGACCAACCCTAGACAAAGTTTATGACATGAAAAATGTACTATGTTGGAATGAATATTAGAAAGGATGAAATATTAAAATTGTCCTCCATGTTTTCATGACATGTTAGGCATAGCATACACCATAATAAAAAGTAGTGAAATCAAACATGTAATAGTAGTAAATACAGATTTAGGGGTTATATCAATATGGAATTGTTTACACATTTCCAAAATTCACTAAAAGGATCAAAATATCATTATGTAATACAATCACACTATGACCTGGAATCCAACCCCAAATAGAATGACACCCGACTCTCACATATTATTCACCAAGGTGTTAACGTCCTCATTCCATGATACAACTTCGTAACTAATCACTCATGACCTAAAACAAACCATCACATTGTAAAAGAAACAGTAATATACTATGTAAACATTATGGTATGATTCCCATAAAATACAAACAATATTATTCCCTAACTCAAAAAACTATAAAAACATCTTTATACTCCCTCAAATCATGGAAATTTAAAAATCGCTTAGAAAATTCTTGGTCCTTACATAAAATCCACCCTATATTTTTCTATTATAAACCATTCCAGTGTTGATATTTCTTATATAATCATCTATCCATCACAAAATTATTATTTCAATTACCATAATTATTATCTTATATTTTCATAAAATTCCCAAAATTAACTGTTAGAGTATCATTGATTCCAGATCATACCTACAAAAAATGTCTTCAAGCATGATAGGAATTTTGAAGTCACAAATGACCATAATTCCTATATACATTCTAATCACCAACTTATATAATATTCATAACTTCTCCCTCAACTAATTTCAATATGAAATATTTCTACATAGAATTTTGAAACATCTTAGGTGATATATTTTACATTATTTTTTTAATGGAAACACATGGATTCTAATGGTGGCCATAATATCTAGTTTATAAATAACCACTTCCTTTTAGTCATCATTAAGACTACATTATCTATATATTTTAATCTAATATAAGTAAAATGAATGTTATAAATAATATAATTATAAATATATTTTCTACATATTGTTAAAAATTCTAGAGAAAAATATAAAGGTGATTTTCTCGAACATGTTTTAAAAATATTATTTAAATCACTTTTCCTATAAAATAAATAAGTAGGAAGTAAATAAAAGTTGTTCACATTTTTAATCCGTGTATAACACCATGAATAAAAGTAATGATGCTTAATATTTAAAACATTAATACCTATAAAAATTTTTAAACAATATTATCAAGAAGACCAATTATTTGAAACACTCAGAGGAATCGAACCGATACCCCGAAATTTGGTTCCAAAAACATAAAATTTACAAATATTATTTATTACCAGGTATACAATCCTACATATATACACATAATTTAAAAAAATTATTATTATTGAATATCTTAAATCATAATTAAGTTTTTAGTTTTATAGATTTACAGATTTATGACACAATATAAACTAATAAATCATATGATCTTCATATAAAAATGAAAATGTTCCCATTATACATGGAACTACTTAATTAATGAAAAGATTTTAATGGCTCACAAAAATTCTATCACATGTGTTATAATTCAAAACATGTAATGTGAACAACATTTCTCCATAACTTGGGGAAATGGAAACCAAGTAAAGGGTCGTGCTCAAACACTCAAGGAAACATATAACTGAATAAATCTTGGGAAAATCATGGAATAAATAATATGATAGTAATATATATAAAATAGGAATACATAATCATCCTAAAAATAGTATCATGATCTATCTATTAAATTAAATCTAAAAATGGATATCAATAATAGTGATCTAATATTTATAGAATCTATAATGCCATGCATCAAAAACCTACTGTCAAGGCCTTGTACTAATACATTATACTTGTCATTGAGACCACAATAAATAAAACTTGTAGAATTGGGAAAAAATTCAACAAATACCAAAATATATATGGTCTCACGAGTCCTATTGATGCATCATGTGGCTATATATTTCTGTCCCTCATCACCTGATTATGTCCAATTCATTCACTATAAGAGTCAATATATCCTTTTATACCACACCAGAAGGAACATTTTTCTAAATTTAAACATGACTATCCATATAATGAACAATATTGTGTGATGCATCTATTTTAGGAATGCCTCTTTACAACTGTTATGATGATTTGGAGCTTTTTTAGTATTTATAGGTGGTTCAATGGAATTCATGAATTTAGAACAATGTTGGTGTAGGGTTGGGGGACTTGTTATAGCTTTGTGAGCTAAAATAGTCTTACTAGAGAGCTCGTGGGAAGCCACTGGATTTCCAACATAGTTCCTATGATGAATTAATTCTACCAAGAAGCCACCAGTCAGCTGTCATATTCTATAGTCTCTCCATTAGTTCTCTTTGGTGAAACCAAATATGCCTAATGGATACCAGGTAGCCAATTCTATATGACAGAGCCTAGAAAGGATGTCGAGGTCATTGTAGTTATTTTAAAACATGGATTTACATTATTTTTTAACTTATATCTACCATACATTGACCCCAACATCCTAGGAACCCATTTTAGAATCTTTGGATTCATATCTTTTCTTCCAACTACTATGTTCAATGTCCAAATAATGAATCATTCTTGTGCTTCCAATCTGGTGAGTCCTTCTTTATTCTAGAATGTCTATGTTCCCTTCTACATAATAAAATTTTATTACATCATAGATGTTTTGATTGAATATAATGGTTTTCATATGGTCTAACAATGTATTCATTGATCATTGATAGAATCAGCCACAAGATTCAAGGATTTGGTGTATGTGAATCAATATGAATAAGATTATTGTTGGCAGGGGATCTTTAAAGTTATGTTGGACCTTGAATTACAACTAGGATAAATTTTATTATTCAAATTTATCCACTATTTATAAATCTGATTGAATCAGGATTTGTTATAAGATTTTGTAGTGCTTTGGGACTCGTACATTGACCCTTTACATTGAGCATCATTGAACCTTAGGTAAGAAGCCTGTGAATTTTCCCATATTATATGGTTTCTTGGCATGATTATTTAATGCATGTCTATATCCATATGATAAATTTTTTTTTATGATTGATCGCATAAGTTTTTTATATGTAGCCCTGTAAAACCTATGTTTTATGTTTTCTCGTATATAGTTTTTTATGGATGTGACTCTAGATTATTATGATATGATTTTTGATATTTCATCCTTTATATTAGTTTTACATGTGATTTTATCTCTATTTTCTATAGTTTATGTAGTTTGTTCCATATATAGTACCCCCCTTGGGAGAGATGCATGAGATATTGATCAGCATGTACATGGGTTATCCCCAAAGTGGGATTTGTAAAACATGTTTTGTGAACTATACCATTGAGTTTGGGGATGCGTAAGATATTATTAGTTTAGGTTACTTCTAGTATGGTGTTGAATTAGGTAGATCTATTCTTTTAGGACCTAATATATATTTTTTCTTATGTGAAATAATTTCAATTATATGTACAATATTTACTTTCATGGCATGCACTAGTATATATTATGCACTTATGTTAATGGTTGTTAGTGGTGTTCCACAGAGTTTTATACTTACACCCTACTCAAGAATTTTTGTGCACTTATGGTCAGGGATCAAGTAAAGGGAAATGGATCTCTAGTGGATGGTTGAGAAGGTTTAATGGGAGATTGTTGGTGTTCTAGGATAGACCTCATGCCATATGGATAATATTGAGTTACCTCATACTTTGATCCACTACTAGTGGGGATATCTTTCAATAATTTTTCTTTTATATTTCAATCATGCGTTATCGATTTTTCTAGGGTTTTATTTATTGTTTATACTACTACTCTAATAGCTAATGATTTATTCATTATTTTTTAATTTATTCTAATCACTTACTTTTTTTAATCTGACACTTACTTGGTATAGAGGTTATAGTATCCACATAATGTTCCCTTGGACCTCACCACTAGTCACAAACCTATTTTCTATGAGGATCCATTAATGAGGTTTTGTTTCATTCTAGCTCTAACCTGGTGGTTAGGGCCAGGGTATTACAAAATGGTTTCAGAGTACCTGATTCCCTATCTTGTTTCTTTTCTTTCCCTTGATTTGGAATTGGGTATACATAAGATAGGATGTTTGGGACCAAATATGAAATCAAGTTCAGTTCCTAACCAACACTATATATAGGACCATTGAGTTAATATGAAGTGTCATTTTAGTTTCTTTTTGTTTTATGGTACCTTTAATTAAAATCACCTAGGTGATGCAGATGATGTGTGTACAGTAATTTATTGGTTATGGTATGTGTTCATGAATCATGTTTTGGCAAATAGGGTCACATTATATATACCTAATTCCTATATTATATAGTGACCAAAAAATAAAATTCATATTCAACTTATGATATGTGATTTTAGTGCATTGTTTATTTCATTATTTTATTTAGGCCTATGTATTCTATTCTTATGTGTGTGTATATAGTTGTGACTAAGCTGTATGTACTAGAGTCATGGAATGGGATAGGGAAGTTCTTATGGGGTTATTAATTTTTATTGTGGGTATCCTCTAGGTCGAACCTTATTGTAAATTCCTATTATTGCCTATGTTTTGTAAATGGTAATCTTGTTTAATCTATTAGTTTTTTTGTATTTGTTTTTGAAATTTCAGGAAAATAAACATCATAGATATCTGGATCATTCTATTCCACCAACTAATATTCTGGATGATGAAACTATGAATGATCCCTTAGTTACTCTAGTGGGTCAAGCTAATGAACTAGTCCAACCAGGACTATCTCAACTAGTGTCTATTCCTAGTTGAGGATCCCGCGGTGCAATTATAACAATGGTCAATTATGCTCACTACTTCTAGATCTAGTAAACTCCATCCTTCTAGGGAACTAGAGGCCCCCATGTTGTGATGGACTAGACAGTGGTCATCGAGATTATTTTTGAGGTGATGGAGACCCCAGAGGATCAAAAGGTAAATCTTATGACTCTTTTACATCAAGCCACAATTAGAAGATGGTGGAATGTTAAGATACAGGCTGGTAAACATGAAGGAATAATATGAGAAACTTTTAGGATATCATCTTTGAAAATTTATATCTAGACTCATTGAATATGGACTATTCTTAGGATTCCATGGAGCTCTAGCAGGGGACAATGAATGTGTCCACCTATTCAACATGATTCGCCTAGATAATTCATATTGATCCTCTTCTAGAGGGTAATAAGGATGAAATAATATAATGTTTGATACTGATCTTATTCCAAAGTTGAAATGAAAAATCAAAAACATTAATATAATAATCTATGCTACAATACTTCTCAAGTAGATAACAATAGAGAAGTGTATCTAAGAATACATAAATTAATGTCTTATTCCTACTACCTATGGTATGAATGGGGATATCTTCATTGTGGCACCCTTTTATTTTCATAGGATAAAAATAAGAATTCATTTGATGGAATAAATGGTGACATTAAGTAGTTAGAACAAATAAGAGGTTCCTATTCTCCCTCTATGGGAAATGACTCTTCTAGGTGGAATTACTATCAGAGGAGGGAATACTATATCAGTGAATGTTCTTTTTATTTCAAGAATTGTTACAAATAGGAAAATATTGTTTAGGTAAATTGAATATTAAACAAGGATTCAAATATTTTCACAATAAAATAAATTTTCAGTTTGGGTTTGGGTCCATAGAAACAAGTACAGACCCCACAAGTGTCAGTGAATAAAATGACTGACGATCCTTTGAGGAATCATGGAGTGGTTGTTGGTAGGGATCATTCAAGTGATTATGATTTAGAATATGGTGGAGAAAGAACTTATACAATGTGTAGTATTGTGTTGATTTCTTCTACAATATCTACTTATTATTTTGATACAACTACATTACATTCATTCATATTAGACAAAGTATTTTTTTTGGTTGGATTAACCAGTTAATTTTTTTTAGATATGTTTTTTATTGATACACCCCTTGGAAATAAAGAAAATCATCTTCATATTTTTCTAGACTATTTGATGGTGGTTTCTAGATTTGATCATGTTTGTAGCTTTACAATTATAGAGATAAAAAATTTCAATGTGATCCTTGGAATGGACTGGTTAACTCGATATAGTGCACACATCAATTTTTATCAGATATTAGTGACTATCACATCACCTAATGGGGAGAAGTTCATGTGGACAAGAAATTTGGATAACATTGTAGTAATAGTGGTACCAAACCCTCTTCTGAGAGAATTAATTTCTGTTCTGGTGGATTCCATGATCCTTGTGGTGGATTTGATGACTACTTTCTTCTCTTTTACTCTATATATAAACCTATACTGAGATGTCTGTCCAATATATCTCTTTTGGAAAATCTATGACGAGATATTATTTTGAGACCTAGGTAGTTTAAAATGCATGGACCATATAGATTACACAATATTATATGGCATAGTACAAGGTGAAATAACTCAAGGAAAAACTGTAAGATCTTGAGGGAAAATGATTCATTAGAATGAGCACTTTTCTTGGGGTGCTTCGGTGTTGTTCACCAGGAAGGTGGATGGTATTCTTTGGATTTGTGTAGATTACCAAAAGTTAAATCAAATCATTGTGATGAAAAGGTACCCATTTATAATAATTAAGGAATTGTTTGATCAATTGAGGATATCCTAGTGGTTTTTTAAGATTGATTATTGTTTTGGATACCATCTGCTTCAGGTCTAAGAAAGAGACATACCAAACACAACATTTAGGAGACGATATGGGTTGTATGATTCTATTTTTATTCCTGTTGGATAAATAAATGCTTGTATAGTATTTATGGATCTCATGAAAAAGGTTTTATGCCCATAATTGGACACCATTATCATTGTATTCAGTGATGACATCCTAATATATTCCAAGATTTCATAATCACATGAATAAAACCTTGATAGCATATTGTGTATGTTTTGGTTACATCATATTTGCACCATGTATTTGATGTTTCAATTTTGGATACAAGAAGTGAACTTCCTTGGGAATGTTGTTTCTCATCTAGGAATAACAATTGATCCAATGAAATATGATGTAGTCAGGTCTTGGGAATGACTTTTGAATGTGTATGATATTTAAAGTTTTCTCAGGTTGGAAGGGTAATACAAGAGGTTTATTTAGGAATTTTCATTCCTTGAAATACCCATTTGGATGATAACTATAAATTTATAAAATTTTAATAGATTGATCAATTTGAATAAGACTTTTTAAAGATGAATAATTGGTTGAAATTGGCTCAAATATTGTTTCTTCTCGATCATTGGATTGACTATGAAGTATTTATGCAACAAATTTGATGTTGTCTTAAGCGCTATTATAATTTATGGTGATAAGGTATAATCTTATGAATATTATTATATTTGACCCCATGAGTGTAAATACCCTACCCATGATTAGATTTGGAAGATTTATTCAACACATTTAATTTTTTTTGACACAAACTCTTCAGCAAGAGATTTATCATGTATATAAACCATAAGAGGTTTTGATATATTTTCTCACAGCATGATTTAAATATTTGTTAGTAGCATTGGGTAGAGTAATTATAGACATTAGACATTGATTTGGAGTATAATCCTAGTCAATTAAATTTATTAATAGATGTGCTAATAAGGAATATGTATGATGTGGTAGAATATAAATTAGAAGTATAATTAAATATCATGGATTTTTTGATAGATAGGAAGGTTGGTATCGATGAGGATCAAGGAAAATATTCTCGTGCACCCCTATTGATCACATTTTCATTGGTGGAACAAGTGAATTATAATCATAAGATTTATATAGAGTGTGTCTTGATGTGTGAGTGGTTGAAAAAATGGTTCTATTTTATATTATCATTTTGATAGACTTGGAGTTATTCTAGTTTATGGAAGGGTAATTTTCTATCACCCATGAGAGAGGAGTTAATGATACCCTCTAGTGCTTCAAAGTGGAAAGTCGAACCATGGTCAAAAATATGTACCATGATGTCTCCCAAAATTTAGAGAGATGTCACAGGACATGTCTATAATTATTTGGAATGTCATATAATAAAGGTCATGCATCATAAAAATTGATGGTTTTTGTATCCAATTATAGTGCCTATGTGGAAGTGGGATGATGTGATTACCGAATTCATGATAGGGTTTCCTAGGACCCTGAAAGATTGATAAATAATTTGGGTGGTAGTGTATTAATAATCTAAGGTGGATCTACTCATACAGATCTAAGAGATGTACTTAGTGGATGATCTAGGAGAACATTATTTTCAATAAATAATACAACTTCATAGATTGTAATTGAGTGTGGTAACTAATAGAGATTGTTGACTCGAATCATGGTTTTCAAAGGGCTTGAAAAAGGCGATGTCAAATCATTTAAATATGATTACAACATTTAATCCATAGAATGATAGAAAATCATATAGAATTATCCATACTTTATTGGATATTATTTAGGTGAGTGTTTGGGTTTATAGAGGAGCTCAAGAAGATTAGTTGGATCTGATAGAGTTTGGATATAATAACATCTTTCTGTCCTCAAATCAGATGGATTTTTTTGAAATTCTATATGGGAAACCATTTCATTCACCAATCTCTTATATTGATGCAGGCGAATCTTTAATTTTTTGGATGAGTATGGTATAGGAGACCTCGTAGTGGGTGATGTTGATTCATAATTAGTTGTTTAAATCCTAGAATAGGCTAATGACTTATTATGATCAAAGGAGATGACCCTTGGTGTTTTGTAGGCGATAATGTCTTCTTGTGGGTTTCCCATGGTTTGGGGATAAGCATATTATAAGATAGGAAATATTGGTTCCATGATAAATTAGGCTGTTTGAGATCATTGAATGAGTCAAGATAGTGAATTATTGGTTGCACCTTCCTCTATGGGATCAATGTACAGACATTGTGTTTCATGTGTATTGTCCTTGATAGTATAATCCTAATCCTGTGCATATCCTTTGCAATGAGGATGTTGAGTTAGAGAATTATGTATATTTTTTGTGATGACCTATTCATATATTACAATAAAGTATGAATTTTTTTGAGGAAATTCTATTACACTTGTTTGGCCTCTACGGCAACATTGGTGTATTCAGGAAGAGATGTGGGAGCGGGAAGATAGAACTTTGGCTTAATAGAATGACTTGTTTGATAAGACCCCTGTGGATACATCTTAAGAATAATATGTGATAATAAAGGGATAATTATGAACCATATATATTTTGTATGCCTCTTTTCATCTTATAAGTATATTTTAAACATGATTTTGAGTGTTTAAAGGTGGGTTAGAGGAATTTGGGTGGTTAGAACCAGGTTGAGGTAGGGTTGGTGGACTTGCTGTAGCTTTTTATGCTATAGTAGTACCACCGACTATCCAGTTTGGTTTTTGGGTAGAAGTGATTTTACCCAAAACCCACCAAAATTATGATGGAGACCACTATCCAACTGGTAGTTCCCCTAAGTAGAACCAGATCTGACCAATAGCGACTTGGTTTCTAGTGGGGGCCAAGGGATAACTAATGGCATCCAGTGGAGTCCATAGGGGAAACCAAGACCATGTGTGTTTTTAAAACATGACCTCTTTCCATTTACCTCAATTATATCATCCCACATTAAACCCCCATCAAACCATGAACCCTTTTTGGTTATTCAAGGATCTCTTCTCTCCTTCCAAATCATTAATTTGATACTCAAACAACAAATTGATCACACACTTCTAATTGAGTGAGTCCATATTTTTTCTACACTGATCCCATTCCCTTCTACATGATCAAAAAAAGATAAATCATATAATATTTCATAAAATATAAGGGTTCAATCATGGTCGAACAAATTATTTTTTTATCATTCATAAAAAAATCACCCTGATTCAAGGATTTGGTGTTTGTGCATTAATTAGAACATGATCATTGTCGGAAGTAGATCTTATCAGGTATGTTTAACCTTAAACTACCTCTAGGGTGTGGTTTCTTATTTTACTTGAACCTATATTTCTAAATTGTGCAGAATCAAGATTGGATACAGGATTTAGTGGTTCTTTTATATTTGGATGGTGATCCTTTCCATCAATAGTCATTGCACTTAAGGTAAGAATCCCTTGAATTTAGTTAATGTTATATAGGATCTTGGAATGATTTTTTGGAATGTGTGTATTTCCCTATGATATCAACATTTAATGATTTATCACCTGAGGATTGTGTACATAGCCCTATAAAACCAATATTTTATGTTTTCTAGCATATGATTTGTTGTGGATGTGACTCTTGTTCGTTACGATGCGATGTTTGATCTATCATCATGTATGCATGGTTTCATGTGATGTTCTCTCTATATTTTTTTAGTATATGGACTATCCCCCACCCTTGGTAGGTATGTTTGTGATATTGATAAACATGTTCATGGTTTATCTCTCTATAAGGACGTTCCAAACATGTTTTCTTAAAAAATCCATATGAGGAGAGAGATATGAAAGGAATTTCTATTTGAGGTTCCTTTTAGAATAGTTTCAAATCAGATAGAGACCATCTTTAAGGGACTAACATATTTTTTGTGCTTATTTGATAGACATTATATAATCTATACCATGTTTAATGTCATGTAATTGACCATTATATCTTGTGAACACATAATGTCGCATGCTGGTGGAATCCTACCGAGTCATATACTCACACTCTACATGAGAATTTTGATGTGTTTATATATTTCATGGTCTAAGATACAATGAAGGGAAAACACTTTGTGGTGGATGGATGAACAGGTTTAGAAGGATATTATGGAAATTATATGATGTAATTCATTTTAAATTTATGTTTTTGTTTCTATTTAGCTACTTTACCTCGTACATTGATCCACTATAAATGAGGTTATCTTTTTTTGGTGGTTTGTATGTGTATGACATGAGATATAGATAAATAATGAGTTGGTATTTATTGATTATGCTACTACTCTGATAGTTATTTATTTATACATTATTTTGTTATTTATTTTTGTCACTTTTTTTTATACTCTAAGGGTTTTCTGGTACATAAGGAATAGTCTCTTCATGATGCTTCTTTGGCCCTCACCACCAGTGAGAAACCTATTTTGTATGGGAATGCACAAATGATGTCGTGTGGAATCATATCTCAAACCAAGAGGTTTGGGTAAGGGTGTTATATAAAAAATTTCAATAAATAATTAACCAAAATTTATAGACAATAATAATCAATAATGACAATAATTTTTCCCATGTCAATAAATGGATAACATGATTTCAACCCATATGAATGAAGGTGGATGGTTAAATAGTACCTTTTCAACTTTCCAATAATCATCCATATTAGAATAAAAATATAGATAATTCCAATACACTTACCCATGTCAATATAATAACATAATCTAGATGAATAGATCAACTGGGGCCATCCTAGATAACGGAAATCCAGTTGTGACACCCCAATCCCACCTATAATTGGCGAGGGGTTATAGAATATAATCAATAATATCATTAAAATGGAAGGCCTAATCCTAAGTTTCAGTATGAACACACACAACCACCTCCATGTAATAGTGTAGAGATGTAATAAAAAAACAAAAACATATAGAGTGTAAACCATGAGAGCAACAAACTATAGGAAGTTCATCAAAACATATAAATGTAATTTTAATGTTATAAATGGGAAAATAAACGACTAACTATAAATGAGCTACCAATATGAAAAAAATTTGAAAAAGGGAAAAATAAAGAGATCCAAACTCAAAATATCCAAGGATAACCACTAAACATGGGAAACACCTCCAAGTACCACTATTCTCCTCTAAAACAGGGTCAACTAAAGTCACCACCAATCTTCCCATCAGCTTCATAAGAGACAACATGTATGGGAAGATACAATACAGGGGTGATTCTTTACATACTTATTATGATTTCATAAAAACCAAAAGGGTAATAAATAGAAATAGATAAAAGTCACATAAAACCATGACCATGATGGTAAAGATAAATCCAACAACAGATATGTTCAAAATTCTCCCAAGAAAAGAGAAAGGGGGTCTCTATCAACCAGGATAGATAAGAATGAATAGTCTCCACATATCTCCCAAGGTACCATCAATAATAACACACAACCCAGGCAAGGGAATAAGATATAGAGTGTAAGGACTACTCCTTTCTACTATGTATCACAACCGAGGGAGAACTATCGCCACCCCATGCATAACATGTAAATTCTCAAGAGTATAAGAGAAATGTACCTCTATGCTAAATAGCATAGCTGAAGGAGAAGTACTCTAATATAGGAAATGCACATAGATAGAGATAAATAATGAGGTTTCCATTCTATAGATAGAGAAAATTTTCCCTCTATAATGGTAGGGTGTTATGTCTCTACCTATATAAAGCATTCAAGGGACCCTCCACCTATAGATATATATGGGACTATCAAGCCCAGTAATACTCTGATGATTACATATAATATCTTCCATTTATTAAGAATCATTGAGAGAAGAATCCAATTAGAATCACCTTATTTCATATCTATGATTTTAAAACTAAGGCATACATCATGTTCTATATGGAAAACTACTCGGGATAGGATAATTGTGGGCACAAATCCAAGTCTCAAATATGTAGATACACTATCCAAAAGTCTCATAGAAAAGTAAATGATATGTACATAGGGTCACAAAGTGTGTGAAATCCCTTGAAAACCCAGAAATTTCTTCAACTACTCACAAATTTTATGGACATGTGATATTCATGATGTGCACATAGAGTACACGACGTGTCATTGCATCTTGGGGAAAGATTGTGTCATCTTAGCCCATGCCTGTGTACTCTAGCTCATGCCAATGAACTTAGCCACTGTCATGTACCTGGATGTACCCTTGACCATTTACTTAATGGATACACACTGGGATACCATCAATAGATCACATAGTTCATTGTTGTAATGTCCCAACCCGACTAACCTCAAAGACGGTGTTCAGGCCAGTGGGTCACATTGCCTCAAGTGCATCTCCCTGAATGCCAGAGGCTGCCAACTAGTAGTGAGAGCTTAGGTTCTATCTGTGGGGAGACTATACACTAATAGATCAGAGTATGAACAGTGATTAATAATATATAATAGAAATAGGAAGCATAACATGAACAGAAACTAGCAGAAATAGTATTAAAATAGTTAACAAAGTAGTGGAAGATAGATTTGACATAAATAAAAAAAATTGGCCCATGCTAGTTTATACAATAGATGAATGCATGACATGGTAATGATACATGATGGAAAGCAGTAAACAGTACAACATTATTTACAATACAGTACAATAATAAGGAAAAGAAAGAAAATCCCCATGGGTGATCTCTAGGAGCAACCCAATCTCTAGCTCGATCCTTTACTCTTATCCTTTAGGTTCAAGGAATACAACAAACAATATAGATACTACAAATATAAGATCTACTCGAGTACCAAGGGTACCTAAGCATGGTCTGATATATAAATCATCAAAGGTCATAACTCAAGGTGTCTATCCCAAACTAGAAAATGAAATATAAATTATGAAGTGTTCCATATAAAATAAATTTAGAGTGTTGACAATTAATAATAGAAACATGGTCTAGGTTCCTAAATAGACACATGTCCCATACCTCCTGCTCCGATCAAAGCTAGAAATTAGAAAATTTGTACCTGAGAAAGTATAATATGTGTACCAGTTCCACAAGTAACAATGACAATCAAAGTAGTGCACCCCCAAGCTTGTTCTTAGGCTTGGGGTCTAATACACATGTCATAAAATAATTATGCTAATAAGAAAGATAAAAAATTCATAAGAACATTATCTAATATAAATAGAATCAATAATTATAGCACCAACAATTAACCCAAGTAATAAATCAATTTTGTTCCAAAAAAATATGTAAAATCTAGAAGTGGAGTCCGAGCCCATCCATGAGGTATCGCTATGTTACATCCATTCAAAATAACCAAGGTCACCGAGCCCATACAAGGAGACACTTTCTAAGGTACAAGTATCACTTGTGGTATGGTAACCATGAGTCATTCTGGGGTATCACTTGTAAGGGACTGAGTATCACTTGAGGATTGGAATAGCCATCTTTTTAATGGGTCCATCCTCGGTTTCCCCTTAGGGAATCGGTATCACCCAATAGTATAATATAAATCCCATGGGAAGCCTATTCTGGTGAGCCTAAAACACCACTTCCCTGACATGTCATTGTATAACCAATCGATAACGGGAGTCTGTATATGAGTCCTTGATACATAACCCATACTTTTTCTCAGCCTATTTCAAAAGATTCATATCTATCAGGGCATATATCTCATGTCAATGCATTTATAATATTGCATACCACTAAATAAACATCTCATGCCCTCAAAATAGCATAAGGAATTTACCCAAAAAGAAAAAATGTAACAATTACATGAAATTATTAACATTTTAATATCTAATGATAAAATCTTTAGAATATATATATAGCCACTAAAATAGGACATAAGCATTAGGAACTTGCATAAGAAGTGTAATATAAACAAAAGCACATGGAATTAACTTACCTCGAACAATAGGTCATCAACGACAATAAATAAAACAAGATAACAAGTTTATCCATACAAGGCATTGAATAAACCGCATTCCCATGCCACCCCCCAAATTTCATTCCTCTTAAACAACTTAATACAAGGTGATACATTCATAATTAATAACCATTTAATCAAATTCATTGCATTAAATTATACTATGCATAGAAATTCATTTTACTATAACAAGGTCTTCTCAATTTAAACACTCATGGAAAGGTTGTCTTCCATGAAAAGAAATTTCATCAAATCATGCTATTTTCTTTATCAAAATAGGGTGTTTGGTTTTAAAGTTTCAAGAAAGCACTTAGAATGTGTAATTGTTAAAATGGAAATTACCTACTTGGATAATCTCTTATACAAAGAAAGCCAAACACTTATGGATGTTTGGTTATAATTGTACATGGACCAATTTCCCTTAAGACATTACAAATGTGGATTGAAAGTCACTATGAACAATCCATTCTATTAATTTCATTAAATAAAATTAAACATTATAATGGATTCTTAACCATTTACATAATTCACTACGTGAGGAATTACCTCTCATATTCCAAGTTAACCATGTTTGGTTCCATTTAAATCATTTAATTTTTTAGAACATTGAAATAAGATTTATATAATAAAAAGGTGGTGACATAGTGGTGAATTGGTCATTATAACACATCCACAGTTGGGAAATTCCATTTTAAAATTCTATTGACACTTAAAGGGTGCTTTGGTACAAAAATCATTTTAATAAAAATAGGGAAACCCCCTTCAGAGATATCCAAAGGGCCATGTACGTTGTGTTCTTTATGACTAGAAACAACATAAATTATAAGGAAAACATAAATGTATTAATTTCTATCAAGAAAAATAAGCATAAACTACTTGTCACGAACCAACCCGGGTTGACCCTGAACCGGTCACCCGAGCCGGCCCACGACATGGCCCGAAGGGCGTTCCCGATCCCCACGGGCTGGAAACTAGTGCCGAGAACCAAAATTAAACAGGTGGTAAGGATTTAACCCCAAATAAAAAATAAATAAATTAAGCAGCAGAAACAAATGGTACAAATGGAAATAAAGAAAGAGCAGCCAACAATGCCACTAACCTGACCACGACTAAAACTCCACGTGACCCCTTGGGCCACCTTCCAATACCACAACCCACATCACTCAAGGAGAACAACAGAATCTGGAACCTACAGCAGAACTAAAAACAAGAAAACACTATAGGTGTGAGTATTAAAACTCAGTAGGTAGGCCCGCTAATTCTATTCCCAATGCACATACCAATAAATAAAGAATTTATCAATTCCAGGTTTGAACTAAATTATATAAAATATTGTTTCCACACACTTTCATTTCTGAAACAAGTAACAGTCCATTACCCTTTTTAATTTAGAACAAGTTTAATGTTGAAAGAAACAGGTGAATTGCCTTTTTAAAACATTTTGCGAACAATTTAGAAATCTAAACTTTAGTTTTTAGTCAAAAGGAGAATCACACACAACACACACTAAGGGAAATGGTAAAAGCGGAAAACATGGGTCAGCAACCGAACTCGACCTCTCAATCGTCCGCCACACACAAATAAACACTAAAAGAAATATGGGTCGAACCTAGGAGATCGTGAACAATCCATAACGTACTGTAAATGTGACTCATCCTGAAGGCATGCTCTAACTCGATGATGTCATAATGACCTAACGCCCGGAATAGCCCTGCATGGCCTAACCGAGGGGCCCAATCCCCATAGTATCAATAACTTAGTATTCCCCTGCTGTGGGGCCACTAGCCAGTGTGTAATCTAAACTAGTGAAGCAATCATTCTCAGAAGATTCACTCACTATGTCAGGTTCCCATGTCAACACATACAATAAAAAGGGGTGCGTCCGCAGTGTAAATCAGTCAGTCACGATGCAAAAATATCACACAGAATTCACGCAATCAACGCAAACCAAAGAACACCCCTTACTAACCCCAAAGTGAGTTTTTCCAAAATAATTTATTTAATTAAAGTGCCAAACGGGAATTCACCAATTTTAAATCAAAACTTCATTTCACGAGAAAACCCAAAACACTCGTTCAGGAGAAATCATTTATCTTTAAAACTAGAATTACGTTTGAAATTCCGTGAATTATGTTTAAAGGAAAAACGGGCATTCTTTCAAAGCTGGGTGCCCGCCCATCAAGAAAATGTTCCAATTGTTCGGTGTAAAATAAACGGCTCTTTTCACACTAAATAGTCATTTAAAGTTTTATTATCTAATATTATTTCTAATTCATTAAAAATTAATAAAACAACAAGCAATTAATAAATTCTAAATTTAAAGGTAAGTGCAATGGGGGACCTACCTCGGCTCGCTGTCTAAACACAAGGGTGCGACATGTCTCGCGCAGGCATACAAGCAAGCGCCAACTAATGACAACAAAATTGCGGGGCTACCTTGCGAATGCGCTGCAATAAACGCATAAGACCAAAATCACACAAAGACAGACTTAAAACAATCCAAACAAGCAAACAATGCGAAAGAACCACCCGGACGCATTTTTGAAACACAAATCACACCATCAACATTATTTATTAGGTCACTTTAAAAGTCCGCAAAGTGTTAACCAGACCACACGACGCCAAACCAATGACCCGTTTCAAAGTGAAAAACCAGACAAAAGCGCATGACACGATGAAATATACATTTATTGTGCATGCGCCTAAACATAATTTCAAAACCAAACTCGAAGCCTCAAAGTTATTTAATAAACCATTTAAAACGTTACAAAAAAATTTTGAAAAGCGTATCGTGACTTTAAACACACGAAACCAACTTAAACCCCTTAAAACACTTTTATGATCAAATTCACATAAACGCATAAGAAACACAAATATATATATATATATATATATATATTTGCAGCAGAAAATTCTTTTAATAAGTCAGTTAAACAATCAGTAGAACATTCTCATGGTGGGCAACAATGTTTTCCACAAGACTACACTCAAATAAGCAAAGTAACTCAACAAATGATGAAAACAAACTTTGCACCAAACAAATAACTAAACAAACATGCTAATTAAATTAACGCTCAAAACAATCATTAAACAAAACTAATAGGCAGAATCGCCTACCTCAAATGTGGGCGGACCACTAGAAATTGGGGCGGAACCACATTCGCACCGCGACCGCACATGCGGGAGGCCAAAACCACCCTACATAATCAAAATCGTACCAACAAAAAAACAAAATTAATACTTAAACAACAAACCCTAACAAAAAAATAACATCAAAACAATGAAAACTACCATGGGGGTGTCACATATCAGATGTTTGAAGGGAATGACTACCGAAGGGCTGCTGGCTAGAGGCGGGGTTCGCCGGAGCTCGGCCGGAGCAGCGGGAACAAGAGAGGGGGCCGGCAAAGCGGCTGGTGGCCGGAGCAGGTGGTTAGTCGGAGCTGAGGGGGAGCGGGCTGGGCGGCGGGGTCGCCGGAGCAACAGGCCGTCACGGCGAGGTGCCGGAAAGGCAGGGTGGTGCGGCCGGGCGCCGGGGCGGAGGGAGGCTAGGTGCGGGTCACCGGTCACTGGACGGGGGGGTCGTGTGGAAGCTGGGGGTTGCGTGGAGTGGCGACAGGAGGCCGGCAGGTGGGTGCGCTGGGCGGCGACAGGAGGCCGGCAAGGGGTGCGCTGGGCGGAGCAGCTGGCCGGCAGGGGGTGCGTAGGGCGGAGCAGCGACGGGAGGTGGAAGAAGGCGGCGAGGCGCATGCGGCGCACACAAAAGCAAGAGGGGGACTCGCACATCGGCCAAAGGAAAAAAAGGGGGGGCTCCGTCGGGTAGAACTAGGGTTAGGGTTTCAAAAAAACATTCTATTATATTAATAATAATGGTATTAGTTATATTAATAACATTAATATTTATAATAATAACAGAATAATGTTAATAATATGAACACAATTAATACTAATAATAATAACAATGATAATGATAATATCAACATAATAATATTATTATTAACAAACATTATTTTTATAACATAAGTTATTTAATTATCAAAATATGAAAACTAGATACCCGCACGCTCGTCGCATGACTTAATAAACCGCGCACAAGTTGTGCGCCTCAACTCAGACGACATGGACATTCTCACAAGCTCCTGGGGCGATCGCACGGCTACCGCCCACCGTGTCATGACCGCGCACGGGCCCGAAACCTAGTAAAATCATTAAACGACAACAAATTTTAATTTGGGCTCAGCCCATACCTTGGCGCAAACACTCGGAACCAAGAAATAATAAAAATAAAATAAGTAGAAACGATGGTTGTGACAATTCTCCCCACCACAGACAATTTCTTCCCCCAGAAAGTCACCCAGCTAAACGATAGGCAAAACAAGATTCCATGCCCAAATAAAACTAGCAGAACCCACAACATAAGAGAATGGGAGAACACTGGAGGGTTCTCCCCACCACAAGAACTCAACTAGCGTGGAAATTAACACCTAAACATACCACCTCGGGAAGGGGGCGACACGGGAACTCCCAACTGATCCAGACTAACCTCTATAGCACAAGCGAAACAGCACCTCCACCAAAACTTGGAACTCTCGACTCAGACCAAAGAAAGCCCGAACACTAGATAAAAACCTCCATGAAGAACTTAACCTCAGCATAACCGCAAATATAGACTCCTCCGTAGGCATATCTCCAACCGAACATCGTCAAACCAAGATTAACCCATGCAAGGTCCAAACATACCTCTAAGAAAAACGCACAATCCTAAACACCATAATCAGACAAACGAGACTGTTTGGATTACAAACGAACACGTCCATCCCAACCTCACAACGACACAATGAACCGAAAACAACGCCAAAACATTAACAGTGGAAGAACAAGAACGGAAGGACATTAAATGTTTCGTTGGAAACACTAAACACCCGAACCCGAACTGAGGCTTCACACCCCCATCAACTCCTGACTGCGCGTGAGCTTCACCCCAAGTCCAGTGGTTGGGGCTCTGATGGTTGAAGCATCTCCTGCCACACAGCCAGGTACTAGAATCTTCTAGTCACAGTGTCTTCCTCAGGCGACGCTTCCTGCAAAGCTTCTCTAGATGATCCAGAAACCTACAATGATGGAACATCTTCGGGGGGGGGGGGGTGTGACATAGCGGATCGTATTCCCAAACCGTCCATACTGATGGTACACCATTAGACGATCTGACGAACTGGGGGTTAGAGCCACTACAATGAAATATTTAGAAACAAATTTACCTGACACACTATGCTCATCAGATGGGGTACCTTCACGAGAAACTGGATACGGTTGATTGTCAACTGTTTGCGCTCCAGAAACCAACTCAGCTAAGAACAACTCATGCACCAACTTCTCAAAAGTGATGCTCCCAAAAAGGGAGGAATCACTCCTTGATCTCTGGAAGAAGACCCCTGATGAAGGGATGAGTCTTCACCCAGTCCTACAACACTACCCCTGGAAAAATAGACAAAAGATCCTTGAAATGGTCGCATACGCTTTCACTGTCTGCTGGCCATGTTGAGCACGCATGATCTCTTCTATTTCCTTCATCCTCACCTCCACAAGTATAAACCATTGAATGAAGATGACATTAAAGAAATGCCACATCATCCCAAATTTCAGAAACGGCGGGCGTACAAATCATACTCATTCAGAGCTGGACCTTCAAACAGACCCAAAACAATACGTACTCTGATCGCTTCGGGAGTTCCCAATACCCTGAAGACACACTCGACTTCTTCAAGCCACTACACTGTCTCTAACAGACTCCAATCACCATGAAGGACAGACAACGTCCGAGAAAGACCA
Source organism: Viscum album (assembly GCA_963277665.1). NCBI lineage: Eukaryota > Viridiplantae > Streptophyta > Magnoliopsida > Santalales > Viscaceae > Viscum > Viscum album. Next base: position 1,283,855,900 of record OY728151.1, read on the forward strand.
AAAACTGGGCTTGACTCATCAAAACACTAGGGATCTTTCTGGGCAGCATTTCTGAACAAGATATATAACACCAAGACGAAACCAATATCAATCGAAGAAACATCAAAGAAAGTGGCTTCATCTAAAACAACCAGCTCAAAAGAAACAAACAACCACAAACATAACCCAAAATTCCCTGTCCAAAATTACCGTTTCATTTTAGATTCCAAAACCACCTCTTTTTAAATTCTCGTTTCAAGACATGTTTCCAAATACCAAATCCCTTTCAAACCAAAATCACTTTCCAAAACCATTTTCCTCTTTAAAATCCAATTTAGAAAAACATGGTCAAGCCTTTAATTTCAAATAAACACCCAGGTAATCTCATGACCCGTTGCACATGTCGTTATCCACATTCCATTCATACACGCACCAACACGCAATTTCTATGCATTCTCTCACATGTGCAAACGTTCATAAGGAGTACCTATGGTTTCACCCCAAACCATTCTCGACCAATTTCCAAGAAAAAACTAGCTTTTTCAAACCAAAGGCTTTCAGTTTTAAAACTCATTTCATAAATTTAATTTCATTTAGAAGAAATCAGTCCCATTTTTCAAAAACCCTTTTTCACTTCCAAAAACACACTTACACTAACCAAAACGAAAACGACACTCAACTCGCATCAAACCATCAGGGTGAGGGACCAGCGGTCACACATAAAATGGCAACATGATAGTGGGTCATGCCCCAAGTAAGCGTCAACCACTAGGAGGAATTCAAACCATGTACCCAGACTCCACATGGGTCACTACTCCATGTGAGATCACGATGTAACATTGGTTTACATCCGTTGTCATCCCTCAATCCAAAACAAGCCAGAATGAAACAAAGACTCAATTCTCGGACTATCCCTGGCGACTCGAGGTGCAGAACGGGTGAGGGTTCATGAAATCCTTCCCGTACCTACCTCTCGAGTCCCGATAATCCTAATCTCCATCTACCGGACATCCCAAATAACAAGGGCCTCCTCTGATACAATTTTGTCACGAACCAACCCGGGTTGACCCTGAACCGGTCACCCGAGCCGGCCCGTGACATGGCCCGAAGGGCGTTCCCGATCCCCATGGGCTGACAACTAGTGTCGGGCACCAAAAGTAAACAGGTGGGAATGATTTAACCCAAAATAAAAAATAAATAAATTAAGCAGCAAAAACAAATGGTACAAATGCAAATAAAGAAAGAGCAGCCAACAACGCCACTAACCTGACCACGACTAAAACTCGACGTGACCCCTTGGGCCACCTTCCAATACCACAACCAACATCTCTCAAGGCGAACAACAGAATCTGGAACCTGCAACAGAACTAAAAATAAGAAAACACTATAGGCGTGAGTATTAAAACTCAGTAGGTAGTTTCAAGTAATTCTATTCCCAATGCACATACCAATAAATAAAGAATTTATCAATTCCAGGTTTGAACTAAATTATATAAAATATTGTTTCCACACACTTTCATTTCTGAAACAAGTAACAGTCCATTGCCCTTTTTAATTTAGAACAAGTTTAATGTTGAAAGAAACAGGTGCATTGCATTTTTTAAACATGTTGCGAATAATTTAGAAATCCAAACTTTCGTTTTTAGTCAAAATGAGAATCACACACAACACACACTAAGGGCAATGGTAAAAGAGGCACACATGGGTCAGCAACCGAACTCGACCTCTCAATCTTCCGCCACACACAAATAAACACTAAAAGAAACATGGGTCGAACCTAGGAGATCGTGAACAATCCAGAACGTACTATACATGTGACTCATCCTGAAGGCATGCTCTAACTCGATGATGTCATAACGCCCTAACGCCTGGCATAGCCCTGCATGGCCTAACCGAGGGGCCCAATCCCCATAGCAGCAATAACTCAGTATTCCCCTGCTATGGGGCCACTAGCCAGTGCGTAATCTAAACTAGTGCAGCAATCGTTCTCAGAATATTCACTCACTATGTCAGGTTCCCATGTCAACACATACAATAAAAAGGGGTGCGTCCGCAATGTAAATCAGTCAGTCACGATGCAAAAATATCACACACAATTCACGCAATCAACGCACACCAAATAACACCCCTTACTAACCCCAAAGTGTGTTTTTCCAAAATAATTTATTTAATTAAAGTGCCAAACGGGCATTCACCAATTTTAAATCAAAACTTCATTTCTCAAGAAAACCCAAAACACTTGTTCAGGAGAAATCATTTATCTTTAAAACTAGAAGTAAGTTTGAAATTCTGTGAATTATGTTTAAAGGCCAAATAGGCATTCTTTCAAAGCTGGGTGCCCGCCCGTCAATAAAATGTTCCAATTGTTTGGTATAAAATAAACGGCTCTTTTCACACTAAATAGTCATTTAAAGTTTTATTATCTAATATTATTTCTAATTCATTAAAAATTAATAAAACAACAAGCAATTAATAAATTCTAAATCTAAAGGTAAGTGCAATGGGGGACCTACCTCGGCTCGCTGTCCAAACACAAGGGCGCGACATGTCTCATGCAGGCATACAAGCAAGCGCCAACTGATGACAGCAAAATTTTGGGGCTACCTTGTGAATGCGCTGCAATAAACGCATAAGACCAAAATCACACAAAGGCAGACTTAAAACAATCCAAACAAGCAAACAATACGAAAGAACCACCCTGACGGATTTTTGAAACACAACTCACACCATCAACATTATTTATTAGGTCACTTTAAAAGTCCGCAAAGTGTTAACCAGACCACACAACGCCAAACCAACGACCCGTTTCGAAGTGAAAAACCAGAAAAAAGCGCACGACACGATGAAATATACATTTAATGTGCATGCGCCTAAACACAATTTCAAAACCAAAATCGAAGCCTCAAAGCAATTTAATAAACCATTTAAAACTTTACAAAACAATTTTGAAAAGCGTATCGTGACTTTAAACACACGACACCAACTTAAACCCCTTAAAACACTTTTATGATCAAATTCACATAAACGCATAAGAAACACAAATATATATATATATATATATATTTGCAGTAGAAAATTCATTTAATAAGTCAGTTAAACAATCAGTAGAACATTCTCATGGTGGGAAACAATGTTTTCCACAATACTACACTCAAATAAGAAAAGTAACACAACAAATGAGGAAAACAAACTTTGCACCAAAAAAATAACTAAAAAACATGCTAATTAAATTAATGCGCAAAACAATCATTAAACAAAACTAATAGGCAGAATCGCCTACCTCAAATGTGGGCGGACCACCCGAAATTGGGGCGGAACCACATTCGCACCGCGACCGCACCTGCGGGAGGCCAAAACCACCATACATAATCAAAATCGTACCAACAAAAAACCAAATTAATCCTTAAACAACAAACCCTAACAAAAAAATAACATCAAAACAATGAAAACTACCACAGGGGTGTCACATATCAGATGTTTGAAGGGAACGACTACCGGAGGGCTGCGGGCTAGAGGCGGGGCTCGCCGGAGCTCGGACGGAGTAGGCGGAACAAGAGAGGGGGCCGATGAAGCGGCTGGAGGCCGGAGCAGGTGGTTAGTCGGAGTTGAGGGGGAGCAGGCTGGGCGGCGGGGTCGCCGGAGCAGCAGGCCGTCACGGCGGGGTACCGGAAAGGCAGGGCGGCCCGACCGGGCGCCGAGGCGGAGGGAGGCTAGGTGCGGGTCACCGGTCACTGGCCGGGGGGGCACGCGGAAGGTGGGGGTTGTGTGGAGCGGCGATAGGAGGCCGGCAGGTGGGTGCTCTGGGCGGCGACAGGAGGCCGGCAGGGGGTGCGCTGGGTGGAGCGGCTGGCCGGCAGGGGGTGCGTAGGGCGGAGCTGCGACGGGAGGTGGAAAAAGGCGGCGGGGTGCATGTGGCGCCCACAAAAGCAAGAGGGGGACTCGCACAGCGGCCAAAGGAAAAAAAGGGGGGCTCCGCCGGGTAGAACTAGGGTTAGGGTTTCAAAAAAAACATTCTATTATATTAATAATAATGGTATTAGGTATATTAATAACATTAATATTTATAATAATAACAGAATAATGTTAATAATATGAATACAATTATTACTAATAATAATAACAATGATAATGATAATAGCAACATAATAATATTATTGTAAATAAACATTATTTTTATAACATAACTTATTTAATTATCAAAATACGAAAACTAGATACCCGCACGCTCGTCGCATGACTTAATAAACCGCGCACAAGTTGTGCGCCTCAACTCAGACGACATGGACATTATCACAAGCACTTGGGGCGATCGCGCGGCTACCGCCCACTGTGCGATGACCGCGCACGGTCCGAAACCCAGTAAAAGCATTAAATGACAACAAATTTTAATTCGGGCTCAGCCCAGACCTCAGCGCAAACACTCGGAACCAAGAAATAATAAAAAGAAAATAAATAGAAATGGCGGTTGTGACAATTCTCCTCACCACAGACACTTTCTGCCCCCAGAAAGTCACCCACCTAAATGATAGACAAAACAATATTCCTTGCCCAAATAAAACTAGTAGAACCCACAACATAAGAGAATGGGAGAACACAGGAGGGTTCTCCCCACCACAAGAACTCAACTAGCACGGAAATTAACACCTAAACATACCACCTTGGGAAGGGGGCAACACGGGAACTCCCAACCGATCCAGACTAACCTCTATAGCACAAGCGAAACAGCACCTCCGCCAAAACTTGGAACTCTCGACTCAGACCAAAGAAAGCCCGAACACAAGATAAAAACCTCCATGAAGAACTTAACCTGAGCATAACCGCAAATCTAGACTCTTCCGTAGGCATATCTCCAAACGAACATCACCAAACCAAGATTAACCCATGCAAGGTCCATACATACCTCTATGAAAAATGCACAATCCTAAACACCATAATCAGACAAACGAGACTGTTTGGATTAAAAACGAACACGTCCATCCCAACCTCATGACGACACAATGAACCGACAACAACTCCAAAACTTTAACAGTGAAAGAGAAAGAACGGAAGGAAATTAAATGTTTCGTTGGAAACACTAAACACCCGAACCCGAACTGAGGCTTCACACCCCCATCAACTCCTGACTGCGCGCGAGCTTCACCCCAAGTCCTGTGGTTGGGGCTCTAATGGTTGAAGCATCTCCTGCCTCACAACCAGGCACTAGAATCTTCTAGTCAGAGTGTCTTCCTTAGGCAACGCTTCCTGCAAATCTTCTCTAGATGATCCAGAAACCTACAATGATGGCACATCTTCGGGGGGGGGGGGGGGGTGGGGTGTGACATAGCAGCTCGTATTCCCTAACCGTCCATACTGATGGTGTGACGAACTGGGGGTTAGAGCCACTACAAAGAAATATTTAGAAACAAATTTACCTGACACACTCTGCTCATCAGATGGGGTACCTTCACAAGCAACTAGATACGGTGGATTGTCGACTGTTTGCGCTCCAGAAACCAACTCAGCTAAGAACACCTCATGCACCAACTTCTCAAAAGTGATGCTCCCAAAAAGGGAGTACTCACTCCTTGATCTCTGAAAGAAGACCCCTGATGAAGGGATGAGTCTTCACCCAGTCCTGCAACACTACCCCTGGAAAAAGAGACACAAGATCCTTGAAATGGTCGACATACGCTTTCACCGTCTGCTGGCCATGTTGAGCATGCATGAGCTCTTCTATTTCCTTCATCCTCACCTCCACAAGTATAAACCATTGAATGAAGACGACATTAAAGAAATGCCACATCATCCCAAATTGCAGAAACGGCGGGCGTACAACTCCTACTCATCCAGAACTGGACTTCAAACAGACCCAAAACAATACGCACTCAGATCGCTTCGGGAGTTCCCAATACCCTGAAGACATGCTCGACTTCTTCAAGCCACTACACTGTCTCTAACAGACTCCAATCACCATGAAGGATAGACAACATCCGAGAAAGGCCAAAAACTGGGCATGCCTCATCAAAACACTAGGGATCTTTCTGGGAAGCATATCTGAACAAGATATATAACACCAAGATGAAACCAATATCAATTGAAGAAACATCAAAGAAAGTGGCTTCATCCAAAACAACCAGCTCAAAAGAAACAAACAACCCCAAACATAACCCAAAATTCCCTGTCCAAAATTCCCGTTTCATTTTAGATTCCAAAACCACCTCTTTTTAAATTCTCATTTCAAGACCAGTTTCCAAATACCAAATCCCTTTCAAACCAAAATCACCTTCCAAATCCATTTTCCTCTTTAAAAGCCAATTTAGAAAAACATGGTCAAGCCATTAATTTCAAATAAACATCCCGGTAATCTCATGACCCGTTGCACATGTCATTATCCACATTCCATTCATACATGCACCAACACGCAATTTCTATGCATTCTCTTACATGTGCAAATGTTCATAAGGAGTACCTGCGGTTTCACCCCAAACCATTCTCGACCAATTTCCAAGAAAAAACCAGTTTTTCCAAACCAAAGGCTTTCAGTTTTAAAATTCATTTCATAAATTTAATGTCATTTAAAAGAAATCAGTCCCATTTTTCAAAACCCCTTTTTCACTTCCAAAAACGCACTTACACTAACCAAAACCAAAACGACACTCAACTCGCATCAAACCATCAGGGTGAGGGACCAGCGGTCACACATAACATGGAAACATCATAGTGGGTCATGCCCCAAGTAAGCGTCAACCACTAGGAGGAATTCAAACCGTATACCCAGACTCCACATGGGTCACTACTCCATGTGAGATCACAATGTAACATCGGTTTACCTCCATTGTCATCCCTCAATCCAAAACAAGCCAGAATGAAACAAAGACTCAATTCCCAGACTATCCCTGGCGACTCGAGGTGCGGAACGGGCGAGGGTTCATGACATCCTTCCTGTACCTACCTCTCGAGTCCCGACAATCCTAATCTCTATCTACCGGACATCCCAGATAACAAGGGCCTCCTCTGATACCATTTTGTCACGAACCAACCCGGGTTGACCCTGAACCGGTCACCCGAGCCGGCCCACGACATGGCCCGAAGGTCGTTCCCGATCCCCACGGGCTGGCAACTAGTGCCAGGCACCAAAAGTAAACAGGTGGGAATGATTTAACCCAAAATAAAAAATAAATAAATTAAGCAGCAGAAACAAATAGTACAAATGCTAATAAAGAAAGAGCAGCCAACAACGCCACTAACGTGACCACGACTAAAACTCCACGTGACCCCTTGGGCCACCTTCCAATACCACAACCAACATTGCTCAAGGCGAACAGCAGAATCTGGAACCTGCAACAGAACTAAAAACAAGAAAACACTATAGGCGTGAGTATTAAAACTCAGTAGGTAGGCCCGACTAATTCTATTCCCAATGCACATACCAATAAATAAAGAATTTATCAATTCCAGGTTTGAACTAAATTATATAAAATATTGTTTCCACACACTTTCATTTCCGAAACAAGTAACAGTCCATTTCCCTTTTTAATTTGTACAAGTTTAATGTTGAAATAAATAGGTGCATTGCATTTTTAAAACATTTTGTGAACAATTTAGAAATCCAAACTTTAGTTTTTAGTCAAAATGAGAATCACACACAACACACACTAAGGGCAATGGTAAAAGCGGCACACATGGGTCAGAAACCGAACTCGACCTCTCAATCGTCAGCCACACACAAATAAACACTAAAAGAAACATGGGTCGAACCTAGGAGATCGTGAACAATCCAGAACGTACTATACACGTGACTCATCCTGAAGGCATGCTCTAACTCGTTGACATCATAACTCCCTAACGCACGGCATAGCCCTGCATGGCCTAACTGAGGGGCCCAATCCCCATAGCAGTAATAACTTAGTATTCCCCTGCTATGGGGCCACTTGCCAGTGCGTAATCTAAACTAGTGCATCAATCATTCTCAAAAGATTCACTCACTATGTCAGGTTCCCATGTCAACACATACAATAAAAAGGGGTGCGTCCGCAATGTAAATCAGTCAGTTACGATGCAAAAATATCACACACAATTCACGCAATCAACGCACACCAAAGAACACCCATTACTAACCCCAAAGTGTGTTTTTCCAAAATAATTCATTTAATTAAAGTGCCAAACGGGCATTCACCAATTTTAAATCAAAACTTCATTTCTCGAGAAAACCCAAAACACTTGTTCAGGAGAAATCATTTATCTTTAAAACTAGAAGTACATTTAAAATTCCGTGAATTATGTTTAAAGTCCAAATGAGCATTCTTTCAAAGCTGGGTTCCCGCCCGTCAAGAAAATGTTCCAATTGTTCGGTATAAAATAAACGGCTCTTTTCACACTAAATAGTCATTTAACGTTTTATTATCTAATATTATTTCTAATTCATTAAAAATTAATAAAACAACAAGCAATTAATAAATTATAAATATAAAGGTAAGTGCAATGGGGGACCTACCTCGGCTCGATGTCCAAACACAAGGGCGCGACATGTCTCGCGCAGGCATACAAGCAAGCGCCAACTGATGACAGCAAAATTGCGGGGCTACCTTGCGAATGCGCTGCAATTAACGCATAAGACCAAAATCACACAAAGGCAGACTTAAAACAATCCAAACAAGCAAACAACGTGAAAGAACCACCCCGACACGTTTTTGAAACACAACTCACACCATCAACATTTTTTATTAGGTCACTTTAAAAGTCCGCAATGTGTTAACCAGACCACACGACGCCAAACCAACGACCCGTTTCAAAGTGAAAAACCAGACAAAAGCGCACGACACGATGAAATATACATTTAATGTGCGTGCGCCTAAACACAATTTCAAAACCAAACTCGAAGCCTCAAAGTTATTTAATAAACCAATTAAAACTTTACCAAACAATTTTGAAAAACGTATCGTGACATTAAACACACGAAACCAACTTAAACCCCTTAAAACACTTTTATGATCAAATTCACATAAATGCATAACAAACACAAATATATATATATATATATATATTTGCAGCAGAAAATTCATTTAATAAGTCAGTTAAACAATCAGTAGAACATTCTCATGGTGGGCAACAAAGGTTTTCCACAAGACTACACTCAAATAAGCAAAGTAACTCACCAAATGATGAAAACAAACTTTTCACCAAACAAATAACTAAAAAAACATGCTAATTAAATTAACGTGCAAAACAATCATTAAACAAAACTAATAGGCAGAATTGCCTACCTCAAATGTGGTCGGACCACCCGAAATTGGGGCCGAACCACATTTGCACCGCGACCGCACCTACGGGAGGCCAAAACCACCATACATAATCAAAACCGTACCAACAAAAAAACCAAATTAATCCTTAAACAGCAAACCGTTACAAAAAAATAACATCAAAACAGTGAAAACTACCACGGGGGTGTCGCATATCAGATGTTTCAAGGGAACGAAAGCCGGAGGGCTGCTGGCCAGAGGCGGGGCTCGTCGGAGCTCGGCCGGAGCAGGGGGAACAAGAGAGGGGGCCGGCGAAGCGGCTGGAGGCCGGAGTAGGTGGTTAGTCAGAGGTGAGGGGGAGCGGGCTGGGCGGCGGGGTCGCCGGAGCAGTAGGACGTCACGGCGGGGTGCCGGAAAGGTAGGGCGGCGTGGCCGGGCGCCGGGGCGGAGCGAGGCTGGGTGCGGGTCACCGGTCACTGGCCGGGGGGGTCGCGTGGAAGCTGGGGGTTGCCTGGAGCGGTGACAGGAGGCCGGCAGGTGGGTGCGCTGGGCGGCGACAAGAGGCCGGCATGGGGGTGTGCTGGGCGGAGCGGCTGGCCGGCAGGGTGTGCGTAGGGCGGAGCAGCGACAGGAGGTGGAAGAAGGCGGCGGGGCACATGCGGCGCACACAAAAGCAAGAGGGGGACTCGCACAACAGCCAAAGGAAAAAAGGGGGGCTCCGCCGGGTAGAACTAGGGTTAGGGTTTCAAAAAAACATTCTATTATATTAATAATAATGGTATTAGTTATATTAATAACATTAATATTTATAATAATAACATAATAATGTTAATAATATGAATACAATTAATACTAATAATAATAACAATGATAATGATAATAGCAACATAATAACATTATTATTAACAAACATTATTTTTAAAACATAAGTTATTTAATTATCAAAATACAAAAACTAGATACCCGCACGCTCGTCGCATGACTTAATAAACCGCGCACAAGTTGCGGGCCTCAACTCAGACGACATGGACATTCTCACAAGCGCCTGGGGTGATCGCGCGGCTACCGCCCACCGTGCGATGACCGTGCATGGGCCCGAAACCCAGTAAAAACATTAAACGACAACAAATTTTAATTCGGGCTCAGCCTAGACCTTAGTGCAAACACTTGGAACCAAGAAATAATAAAAATAAAATAAATAGAAATAGCGGTTGTGACACTACCACTGTGAGTTTTTGAAAACAATGCACCTCTGTTGGAGGGGTTTTATAACAAAATCATGACTTATTGATCAAATGAACCAATTATCTTAACTAAACTCTTATTCAATAAATTTAATTTAATATAAACAATAAGAATTAAGATGGAAACTAAATTAAATTTAAATCATTCTAGAATTAAAGAGGCTAGGTGAGGGACCCTACCTCAAAAGAACCAAGCCAAACACTCGACACATGACTTATTTATCGATGACCGCCCAGAACTGCTCCACACATGCATGCACATACCATTATATATACATATATATATACGCCTTAGTTCAATGAAAGTGTTCTCCATTACATGAGGGAACATGTACATAGAAGATATATGTGTGTATATATATATTCATACCAAACTATATGCATGTGCACCCTCAAAATTGGTCAAAACCCACTACACAGATTAATAGGAACTCTAAATTAATGTGTCAAGGACTAAGGCACATAAAATTAATTTCCAGGGACTCATAAAATAACTCAATGAAAACAAATAAAATAGGGAAGTCCAAGGATATTGATTAAACTTACCTCCAATAGAGACTAAATAACCAAAATCGAGCTCAATATCCTTGCCTTCAGCAGTAGTTGTTAGAACACAATGAATCTGAACCAAGAAACCCATTTCAAGCCCTAACATCAAAATAGAAAAATCAAAAACTAGGGTTAGCGAAACCATAGGTTCGTCTAAACCAAATAGGGAGACTAGGAGGAGAAAATTGGACAAGAAGATGTAAGGAAGATGATGTGGAGACTATACCTCAATGGTTCAGAGAGAAAAAAGGGGAATAACTGGTGGAAAAATTGATGAATGAGAGGGAGTTGGGAGGTGGCATCGCACACAGAAGGGGGTTTTCTAGGGGGGGGGGGGGTCACTTGAGGGTGAATAATAGAATCCCTTTGGGTTTCTCTTAATAATAATAATAATAATCTTAACAACAATAATAATTATCCTAATAATATTAAAAATAATATAAATAATATAAATAATAATTATAATAATAATAATATTATTATTACTATTATTAAAACATTTGTTTATTTTTTATTTTTTATTTTTCACATTTCATATTTATTTTAATTTGAAATTAATTATTTTTAATTTCATTAAAAATAACTCATCACTTTCAAGTGCTCCAATTTTAGAAATTCTGTTCTGAAACCCAGTTTTAAAAACAGCCTGTGTAATAGATGAAAATTTTTATATTCCCCTAGAATTTTATGTCTGGTTAAAAATGTGGTATGTCACAACCTTCCCAAATTAGAACATATAGTCCCTAAGAATACTTTGGGAACAAATAAAGAATCATCTAGCTTACATGGGTCATGAAATCTCATTTAAATGGTCGTGTTGTGTTTTTTCAAAACCTAACACACCATTCATCTATTCTTAGACACATGACACTGATGTTTTCAAAGCCTGAGGAAACACTCATTTTCCAACCAAAATACCGATATGAAACTCACCTAATACCATTTAGATAGAGACATGATCACATCGTCATCTCATTGAGAAATTGGCCAAAGGTACTTCCCACCTTATGCTTTAATGTTAAGTGGCCGATTTGAAACGTTGGTTCAACCCTAGTTAGAATTGTCTTACAAGCATTCCTATAATTGTTTTTAAAATGCTCCTAACATGATTTTGAAATGGTAAAATATTTGATCTCACATCGACCTCATTTAGATAGTTCGGCCCGGATTTTCATTAATTCCCTAGGCCGACACATACCACTCTCTTCTTCTCCCACACTCGGCTTCGACGACCAGTGTTTAACAAGAAAAAATGTGATGATTTCTCCCAAGGAATCTCAAATTCCTCATGAACACATCCTCTAAAGTACATACCCAACCAGAAAAGATGTTCTTGACCATACCATGAAGGAAACTATGAATTGAGTGTGAAACATCGAAAGAGTACCACCCAACAAGCTCAATAGCCATTAAACATTTGGTGCAACATATGACTGACGCTCTCTTAGTGAATCTAGGATGATATCAAGATTGGATACATTCTCATCACTTAAGTAGGATACACTTCGAGGTTATTCATGGATCCTATTAAAATGTACCAAACTACTAGAAATGAGATCAGTCGAAGCAAAACTAGTTGACTTCAAAAAGGAAACATAGCTTCACCTGCTGGCGCACCATCACAACAAATCAAAATGCATTTTACCACCTGATGCATTACATGATTGTTCAATACTAACCAATTAAGTCTATCTAAGACCAACAGTTGTTCAAAAAGGTTTTATACATATCTAGCCACATTGATGTTGTGCTGCAAAGAAAACACCAACATTTACAAACCCCAACTACCCAAAGAGATTTTAATCAAACCGACCATTCCCAAAGGTAACTCTTGGTTGTGTTCCTTCTACTTGGAATGGCACTTTAACCAGAATCGATGTGATTATCCCAACCTTATGAGTGTCCTAGTCATAAAGGGAAAAAATATCCTTTTATAATCTCTCTACACCAAAAACGCCATTAATGAACATGTCATGATCCTCCAAGAAATAATTACAATATTAAAGCATAAAAAGAAGGTCCAAATCCAACTGAAACCAAAACCAAAAAGATCAGTGTGTCAAAACACTCGAGTATTTTGAACTCCATCCAAAGCATTGGGACAAACTTTAATCCTTAACGCTTGGGTCACTCTACTTAGAGATGACCCGAGCCTATACTCAACAACACAAGAGTTCATTTTAGAGTCTTATTACCTGATATGACCATTTTTTAGATTACACTATAACCATTAATCCATCACTAAGAAGAATAAAGGGTCAAATGACCTATGAAGTGGCCAACCATACACAAGTTATGTCTAACCAACTGAAACTAGGAATCACTATGTGCTCACACAGTATCAAAGGCTAATAAAAACATGACCTCCCATCCAAAAAGGGTGTCATTTTAAGCAAGGTGGTATGACTAGAGACAAAGGCACACAAACGACACCAAAAAATAAAAAAAATCATAGAATTAGAAAGGATTTCATGTTCTAAGGGTTTTACATACCACGGGAAAGCTTCTTACGAATAAAAAGCATCGAACCTAACACAAGGTCACACTAAAAGAAGTCACTAGGCTCAAAAGCTGTTCATCTATGCCATTTCTAAAAGAAAGAGTGCCTACAGAAAATTCTCATTCTTCCATTTCAAGTTATCTCAAATAATCTTTGTCTACCCTTACATGAGGGTCTTAAATAGTGGAAACTATTTTAGCTTCCATTTACAAGCCCTTTACATTTAATACCATTTCATAAAACAACATGAATATGTTCAATAGTCGAGTCATATGGGTGACCATATACCAATCCATAAAGCTCCCATACACTTTATAGGTGGAATTTGGCACCAATTTATTTGAAAAAAATTCATTTATCCCATTCAATAAAATACATAAAAAAACTAGCATGTCATCATAAGTATCTAACACATGGAAGACATGATATAGGCATATAATCATGGAATATTAATACTTAACAAGGTTATACCAATAGACATGCTAATAAAAATAACAACATGGTATGGAATTCAAGGAAATCAATCATATCACTGGGAAACCTATAAATGAAGCTACATGGAATGTAATATGAATGAAATATAATTCCAGGTGTGACCATTATTATTCATTTAATTATCCATCCATGCCTTAATAGGCCAAGGGTAAAATTTCATAATGTCAATAAATTTATAACCATCGAAAATTACCCCAATCACTTGAGGAGAAATCATATCAATTGTAATATCGAAAAGAATGAAAATCAATTGTTAAGTCTGGGAACTTGTTCATTTCCTATACATGGGGTTATCTGTCCCAGGTACGACTATTAACCAAGCTCCGACACATTCCTTGTCTCATTCTACCAACCCAAAGTAGTAAGACAATGGAGAATAAACCTCCTCTGATACCACTTTGTAACATCTGGGCTCGACTCACCTCTAAGACATTTGTCGGATTGTGGGTCACATGACCTCAAGCACATCTCCCAGAATGCCAGAGGTTTCCAACTAGCAGCAAGGGCCTAGTTTCTATCCATAGAGAGACTATTCCCTCATAGATCAGAGTATGCATCATGATTAAAAATATATAAAAGATAGAGGATGCATAATAATAATAGACAACATCATAAAATGTAATAAATAATTGACAAAGCAGTGGAAGATATATTTGAAATAACTGAACAAAAATGGCCAATGCCAGTTTATACAATAGATTAATGCATGACTTGGTAATGATACATGATGGAAACCATTAAATAATACAACATTCATTACAATACATTAAAATAATAAAGAAAATATATAAAATCCCCATGGGCGATCTCTATGAGAATCCCGAGCTTGAGATCGATCCTTTCCTCATATCTCCCAGGTATAAGGAATATTAAAAACAACCTAGACCATAAAAATATATGGTCTACTCGGGTACCAAGGATACCTGAGCAGGGTGTCAGAAATAACTCTTAGTAGGTTGGAAACCACGATGTCTAGTCCAATTCAGATCATTCAATATATATTAAAAAAATTTCTATATAAAATAAATGAAGAGTTAACACAATTAATAATAAAAACTTGTTCGAGGTTCCAAAATGGACACTCGTCCCATACCACCTGCTTCAGCCAAAGATGGAAATTAGAAGAGGAACCTGAGATAGAATAATATATATACCAGTGCCAAAAGTAATAAGGAAACTCAAAGAGGTGCACCCCAAGCATGTGCCTAGGTTGGGGGGCTAATTCCCATGTCATCACATAACTATACTAATAAGAAAGATAGAAAATTAAATTCTATAATATAAATAAAAGTGACAAGTATAGAACAACCGACTAACCCATGTAATAAATCAATACAGTTCAAAATCCATCAAATCTTGTAGTGGAGTCTCAGCTCATCCCTAAGGTATCGCTATGGTACATCCATTAAAAATATCCAATGCCACCATCCCTATCCAAGGTGATCCTTTTGAAGGTCCAAGTATCACTCGTGGTATGGTAACCTTGAGTCTATCTCAAGTATCACACGTAAGAGACCAAGTATCACCCAAGGAATGGCGTAGCCATATTTCCAATGGGTCTATCCTCAGTTTCCCCTTAGGGAACCGGTATCACCCAATAGTATAATAGAAACCCTAGAGGAGGCCTTTCCTAGAGATCCTAAAACACGACTTCCTCGACACATTATAGTATAACCACCCGAGCATGAGAGTCCACCAATGAGTCCTTAATATGGAACCCATTCTTTTTCTAGGCCCATTTCAAAATAGTTATATCAAACAAGGCATATATCACAAGGAAATAAATTTATAATATTTCATACCACTAAATAATCATCTCATTCCATTAAAACAACATATGGAATTTAGCCCAAAAGAAATAATTTAACAATTACATGCCATTATTAGAATTTTAATATATCAAGTTAACAAGATTAATATATATATATATAGACACTAAAACTTGTCTTAATCCTTAGAAACATTCATAAGTAGTGGAATATAATCAATAGCACATTTCATCTACATGTCGTGAACCATAGGTCATCAACAAAAATAAATAAAATAAGCTAACAATATTTTCCATGCCAGGAATTAATTAAACGGGTTGCCTGTGCAACACTCCACATTTCATTCCACTTAAACCAATTATTTAAAGGAAATAAATTCATAATGAATAAACCATTTTTTCAAAAAAAACATGTCATTAAATTCAAAAAATAATAGAAATTCATTTTATTCTAACACGTTCTTCTCAATTTAAACACTAATGGAATTGATTTCCACCACGATAATCCATTCCACCTAAATAATGCTATTTAAATTATCAAAATAAGGTGATTTTATTTAAAGTGGAAATAAAGCACTTAGAATGTGCAACAGTCAAGAGGGAAATTATATACATGGGTAATCCCTTATACAATGAAATTAAAACACTTAGGAGGTGTTTGGTTATAATTGTACATTTACTAATTTCCCATAATACATTTCAAATATGGAGTGAAAGTAAACACGAATAAGCCACTCTATTTATTTCATGCAATCCAATTAATCTTTATAATGGAGGTTTAACCATTTACAATGTTTACTACGTGAGGCATTACTTATCATATACCAAGTTAACCATGTTCGGTTCCATTTAAATTATTCAATTTATTAGAACATGGTAATACTATTTATAAGATAAAAAGGGTGTCACTTGGTGTTGTATTGTCCATTACAACACTTTCTTAATTGTGAAATTCAATCTTAAAAGGCTAACGACACTAAAAGTTTTCTTTGGTTAAAACAATTTATTTAATAAAAAGAGGGAATCCCCCTTTAGAGATATACAAAGGGACAAGTACGATGTGTGCTTTATGACTAAAAATGACATCATTTATAAGAAAAAAATCAATGAAATAATGTCCAGAAGGCCAAACAAGCATAAAATACCACTATTAGATTTTACACACCGCCCACCTCTGTTGGATGAGTTCTCTTACAAAACCATGACTTGTTTATCAATTGAAACAATTATCATAACTACAAACTTATTCAATAAATTAAATTCAATATAAACAAGAAAAATTAAGAAGGTAGCTAAATGAAATTTAAATCGTTCTTTAATTAAATAGGTTAGGTGAGGGACACAACCTCAAAGGAACCAAACCGAACACTCGACACATGAAATATTTATCGACGACCACCCAGAACTGCTCTACACTTTCATGCACATAGATTCATAAATATATATATCCCCTAATATAATGACCATTTTCCCTTATCCATGAGGGAACACATACATTGAATATATATATTTTTAAATATATTAATACCTGATTATATGGGTTCTCACCTTAAAATTTGGTCAAAACCCACTACGCACTTTAATAGGAACTCCAAATTAATTCGACAATGAACAATGCACCAAAAATTAATTACTAGGGACTCATAAAATTACCCAATGACCCCAAATAAAATTGGAAACCCCATGGAAGTGGATAGAACACGCCTCAAATAGTTACCGATGAACTCAAATTAAGCCAAAGTTCATTGCCTTCGACAGTGGTTCTCGAAACAGAATGAATCCATCCTGGGGAACCCATTTCAAGCCCTAACATCGAATAAGAAAATAAAAAACATAGGTTAGAAAAAACTGAGTTTCATCAAAACTAAATTAGTAAATGAGGAGGAGAACATTTTCTAATAAAATGTAAGGAAGAAGATGCAGAGACGATACCTCAAATATTTGAAGAGAAAATGCGAGGAGATCCATTGGAAAATCGATAAACGAGAGGGAGCCAAGAGGTGGAATCGCACGTGGAAGGGGCTTAGCCAGGGGGTCACGCGAGGGTGAGTAAGAGAACACTTTTTGGGTTTCTCTTAAAACAAAATTAAATAATAATAATATTAAAAAAATATTATTCATAATAATAATTATTATAATATAAATAATAATAATAATATTATTATTATTATTAAAAAATTATTTATTTTTATTTTCCAATTTTCACATTTCACTTTGATTTTAATTTTAAATTAATTATTTTTATTTTCTTTGAAAAGAACTCATCACTTTCAAGTTTTCCAATTTCTAAAATTTCATTCAAAAACCTGGTTTTAAAAACTGCAAGTGAAATAAATGAAATTTTTTAAATTCCCTTGGAAATCTTTATCTGGTTCAAAACGTGGGGAATTAATATTGAAATCCCACAATGTGTGTGATATTAAATTTTTCTCAAAATCCTTTCCCCCATAGAAAGTGACTACATGGCGTGTGTTATTTCAAAGTAAAAATCAGGTTTGTTGGGATTTTCAAGAAAATGAAGTTCCTTCATTTGGATTCCAGATATATATTTTCCTTCAACATTCATGCCATATGATGACTTCAAATTCTTTGAAATCAAATTTTAGTCCTCCAATCACCTATCCCGACCCCTAGTGGTCGAATATCAAAAATATATTTTCCCTTGAGGGTGCCAATGCACCTATCATAACTGAATGGGAGCCCTGATTCATGGCCTCATCTTCGGCATCCCCCCAAACACCTCAATCCATATGAAAACACTGATAACTCTATTTCAAACACATCCTCCATGAATACAGGGCATTCAATTAAGCTCAATTCTAACCCGAAAATTTCAAATCATTGACCTCAAGGGCCAACGATGAAGAATGAAAACAATCGTGTTGGAAAAAAACACCATAATGAATGTAAAATCATTATTAGAAAATGTGATCCTAAAAAATAATCATAAATTGTGGAAACATAATTTTTTAATATAAGTGCAACAAAAAGAATAAACATGATCAAGAATAATAATAAATTAGGGGCTTATACAAACTATCAAAGTCATAGAACAAAAAAGAAGATATGGGGTTGATGTTTAATAAATTATTCAAATGGTGGAAATCAAAAAACAATGATCTCAAAAAAATGATATATTAATCATTAGTGAAGAATTCATACTCTAGAGATGATGTTTATGATCTCACTACATTAATCATTCATCTCACTATTCTCCAAGATCACTTGCTTCCGATCCACTTTACAGTGTCATCAACGCTAAAAAATCTCTCCTCATCATGATCTCTATTCTCCTAGGTTTCTGTACCTTACTCTAGGGATATTTCATAATGGATTATTTATATATATGTAACTAGGTTTAGGTCTTTAAACAAATTAAATAATTAAATTATTTAATTCAAATAACACACATGCCAATGGATTCCCTCAATTCGACACTCGACACTGACCAACTTTTTATCATGCCTAGGGTAAAACCCATATTATAGATATAACTAATGCCTCATATTTCTCATCCAAGTTCCTAATCGATGGGAAAAACATTTAATCCTAAAATATACATAAATATTATTTAATATATATTAATATTTTTGTAAATTAATTTTGGGGTTTTGCATCACCCAAACACGATGTCGACTCTTAATAAATATATATATATATATATATTCAATGGAGTAAACATATGAAACCAATATTTTTAAATTCTCCCCTCTTTCATGGATTTTAACCCTAAAAGTTATTAGTTACAAAAAAATTATGGGGTATTGAACCCACATTTGACTCTCACACTCCGGGTATCTCTTTTTCATTATCTCATTTTCCAGTGAATTAAAAATAAAGTAATTATATATATATAGGATCTTCACCAATCATTCATTGATTTCCTCTGAGTACTTTGAGAAAGTAACTATATTGTCAATTTCCTACTCATCCCAATCAATAACATGCTATGAGTCGAGCACATATCTACTAAAAAATGACACATAGATAATTCTTTTCACTGAGTATCTCTAAGAGAGTAAGGAAAACAAGTAAGTAACCCCCCAACCCCACGCATAACTAATATGGTCCAAATAACCTTAGGAAAATGAATACTCTCAAAAAATCCACATTCCTCAACATGGTGAGACTCTAAAAAAACATTCCCCCTAATCCAACTTCCAAAATCCAATGATGTCAATAAATGTAATATTTTTTTGGACCTAGGATTTCTTCAAATTATCATTGATCACCCAAACCCTTATATAAAATTTCTAACACCATTTCTAGCTCAATAAGTGATATCCTTCTAACCTCAGTCTAGTGAAAATGTTACTTCTAGAGTATCCTACATAGTTCCTCACATGGTTTTGTGTCTATAGTGGAGTTACAAATACTATTATAATAAATGTAAATCAATTTTAAGTGATCCACATAAATCCAGTATAAATGTAACATGATTTCTACCAACACATTTCCAAAAACATGAATGGTTTTCTTTGCATAGCCATCCACCTGAGGGTGGAACATAATGCCCATTTGTAATTGGGTCTCAAGAACCTTCATGTATCCCCAATAAAACTATGACAGATATTTAGAATCATGGTCGGAGGTAAAAATCATGTCCACCCATGAATCTGGATGATCTACTAAAAGAGCAATCACCCAATACACTCAACTGAGGTTTTCCCTCAAATTCCAATTAAGTGTAACAACATGGAAAGTGGGTAAAAAATCATCCATATAAATTTATGGAATTGCACTTTATATGGAAACTCCATCATTATATATTTTCATGTGCTATCCTACTACCGTTCATAGAACACAAGAGGATGAGTTAGACCTACCAGATCCTGACATATAACCTATACTAATTATCATGAGAGACATTGATAAACAAACACTGAAATGATCCACCTCATGTAAAACCACATAAACTATAATAAAATGGTTTTCATACTTATTTACATCACCTAGATGTAAAACCAAGGAATTGGTATGAAACTCTCTCCACACAACCCAACACAACATGAACAAAACTACAATCAATCCCTTGAAATGGATGATGTGATCCTATCCATCATAAAATCTATCAATTGAATCTATTGAGGATATCTGGTAATATAAAACCACATAGTCGACATCTACCAATAGATGTTCTCTCACACACTAAATAAATGGTGTATTAACCTCTATCAACTAAAGATATGTTGTACTTATCTCCTCTACCATGGTTAGCTACAATGAAGCCAAATTCTAAAATTCCCACTCTGATAATAATGAAAATAATTTCCTGTTAAGGTACTTTTATGTGAAGCTTTGATATTACCTCAAAAAATTTAGAAAACTCTGTACCTGTGATATGTTATTAGGTGGATCCAGCGAAATAACTGTGTCAATATTCATTAGATCCACAACAAAACCATACTTTATTATGGAATCCCCAAAAAATTTAACCTCATGTATCCAAATCCAATACCTTGATAGATTACTTTAAATCGAGTGGTCTCTAAGGAATTCTAGAAACATCCTCAAATTCTCATGATTCTCCTAAAATATATAGTATTTAAGTATTTCATTGTTAAATAAAACTATGAATAAGTCCATGATAGGTTGGAAAATATGGTTCATAAGATTGATGAATGTAGTGGGTATTATTCACACCAAAAGGTGTCACCAAAAAATCATATATTCCATAGTGACATTAGAATACCTTCTTCATAATATCTTCCTAAAAAACACTTAACTGATGGTTGATGGACCTCATATCGATATTTAAGGACCAACTAAAAAATTCCAACT
This sequence comes from Viscum album, assembly GCA_963277665.1. Lineage (NCBI taxonomy): Eukaryota > Viridiplantae > Streptophyta > Magnoliopsida > Santalales > Viscaceae > Viscum > Viscum album. The sequence continues at coordinate 1,283,877,434 of OY728151.1, forward strand.
GGTGAAAAGGGTTATCATTTATAATAAAGGATACTTGTTCTTTATCATTTCCTAATTCAGCTGATGATAAACAACATAATGATTTAATATCACATCTTCCATTTCATTAAAAACTCTAGATATACCTATAGAGACACAATGGGTCTAAAAATAACCCTCCACATGATGGTCTTAAAACATTACACTCAACCCCCAAACCTATTTATGGGCCACATGATATTCCGAAAAATATATCAGTGAGGTCTTGTGTTGTAAGTCAATATAGAATTAAAATTATCTCAAACTTTAACATACTATAAAAACATCATAGGGTCTCATTCACACTACATAAAGATCCCATATAAGGATATCTCCAAAAAGAGTACAACAACACTATTAGAATAAAAGCATGATCATTGACACCCCCTAAGTAGAAGTCTCTAGATAAATCGGTAGTGAAAATAGACCACTAGAATCTAAAGGTCTTATACAAGGGACGAAACAAGAAAGTGGTAACTTGAACCCTTATCTAGCTAAATTAAAGAAGTTAAAGGTTATACCATAGGTCACCCTAAAAAATTTGGTCCATAATATTCCACTTCCTGAAGATATAATTCTATTTTCATTTCGGTTACCCACAATTAAGGTTTTCACCAACAACAAGGCACATTCAAGTTAACCTCAAACATACAAATCAAAGGGACCCATCCACCGTATCTTAAAAATATTTTCATTGGGGAGTACTGACATACCCACATGGATTTAAATTGCATCACTTGAGAAAATATCTTTATGAGTGAAACATGTCTCTTTCTTACATGCTCATATATGTATCACAAATCAGAAAAACAAGGATAACACATTGAATAAGGAATAATTGATATAAAATAAATGAATAAAAAGGGGTAAAGGGACATAATTAATTTCAGTTACTATGTCCGGGTTCCCTAGATGAGAAGCCTCAACTCTCTATCCTCCCACTCTAGCATGATGGGAAAGAAGTCCTGATGATATTGGCATCTCAAACCATAGGAAACGAATATACCAATATTGTGATGTATGAAAATTCTACATGGATTTTGTACCAAATAACGTTCAATATGATTGAATACCCAATTATTCCATTATAGTACAAATCCCTATATCTGATTCTAGGAATGGGTATGCTTCCTGCATTGAGACCCTGATGACTGAGGCCTACTAACTGCTATAGACATATCTACTCCAAGATGTCCACTACCAAATCAAGATTCCCAAGTCTCCCTTCCCAAAAATATATCCATGGGCTAAACCTACTAAATAAGCTCTCAAACATGAATTTATGGTCTTGTACATGGATAAAACTTGTTGTGAAACATAATTTTAAACTCTACCCAAGAGTGTTTACCTCATCATACTCATGGGTAACTAAATGTAAATCCCCAACCCTAGAATCCCGAATCCAATGACATAAATTATTACATTGTAATTACTATATGTAATAAAGTCTAGAAGGAATAATAAATTTGGAAGTTTTGAAAAAAAATATTACATACATAATACCCATATTACATTAGGAAAATAAAATAAATCATTACATAATTAAAAGCTCATTATACATGAAACTCATTAAAAGGATTTCTCTTCATTTCCTAAGAAAATAAAACATAATAAAAGTGAACTTGAATTCTCAGTAAAGGTTATTATAGAATGATAAATAATCAATTGATAATAATAATCAATATGTCAAGGTAAATAACTGAACACTCAATCTATTTAACAAATAAACTATAAATGGAAATGAATCCATAGATAATTTAAAAAAAATATAATATATTAAAATAATAACTAAATTCTAAATATATTTAATGATTAATTATTGGACATCAGTTTACCCATACACAGGATACATTTACCTTAAATGTATATTGTCAAGATAGTTTAAATTACTCTAATTTAGCTAATTGATTTGTCTGAAGAGAATACCAATGAATCATGTGGATTACATTAATTGGTCTCAAACCCGTATAGTGAATGTCCAAATCATTACTAATATAGGGAAATAATGAATTTAAATCATAAAAATTGTGCCTTATCGAATATCAATATTGGATAAATCGTACATATTTTTCAATAATTCCCTAGTTAGTAAATAATCTTTTAAAATGAACTTCATAGGTATAAATTGTATACAGTTTAGGGAATAATAATATTGATTTCACGAGAATATGGATATTCGAGATAAATTTAATTTAAAATATAAATGATCATCAGTGAGTGATTTTTTTAATAGATATCTTACAATCACAAAAGAAGTTGATATCTCAAATAAGACTTTTACCACTTGAAAATTTTCAAGTAAATACCCCTTGAATGAGATAGTTCAAAGGGAAACATAAAATACATTGAATTTTGATTGGATAATGATATTTAATGAAAATTATGTATTATATTCACCACATTAATGTGAATTGGTGTATAATGACAAATAATTCTCAATAGAATTTAAATTGAGATGAAATCTTTCACAACTCAAGTGAATTTTGATTCCTGATATTAACTAAAGAATAAAATAAATTCAAACATTAGATATCATGAAATAAATTAAATTTATGATATAAAATGTCATATGTAAGTACATACACCACAAAAAGTAACATGTGGTGAATATGGAATAATTCTCGCAAAAAATATAAGTGATACTAGAATTCTAATTACCTTTCATTTCCTTTTTTGGGAGAAGGGTTTAACCTCAATTATAAGGGTTTTAAACATGTTAAAAAATAATAAAAACACTATAATAATATTAATAATATCATATATGATCATCTTATAATATCTTACTACATGTTTCTTAGTAATCTTTCATTATTTTCACTATTTCCAGTGTTAATTGCCTAGTTTTTCAATCATGTTTTGACTTGTTACTTGTTGTTGATATTGCTTAGATCATTATTTAATCATCTAAAAAATTTAAATCATTATTTAAATATCATATATAATCATTATATGTTTATTTATAATAATCCAGAACATATGGAGATATGAAATTAAATGCACCATTAATGGATATTGTAGGTTGAACGTACACATAAACGCTACTTCCATTTCTTTGTTGTAATTAAAAAGTAATTGATATATATATATATATTCATGTATATTATAAGTTTAGTATCATATATATGTTATATATCCCACATATTATTTTAAAAACCATCCTTAATACATTCCATGTATAGCATGAATGAATCACATCGCTCTGAGGAGGCGGTAGTCAACATGTCCTTAATCAAAATTATCGTATTCCCACAAAATGGAAAGCATAAAGGTATGTGTTATTTAAGAATTAAAAAAACTTAATTAAATAATAGATATCACATATATCCTATAAAAACTATAAATACATCATTATTCCATCCTTTAAATGTGGTAATGGAAGAATTGATGACGTTTGTTTGTGAGGTGGTGGTCTTCCATACCCACTAATGATGATTGTCTATCGCTTTTGATGGAAGTTCATGAAAGTGTAAATAGAAAAAATATAATAAAGAATCTAGGTATACTGAATATAATGTGGATTTTAAATAATAATTATCTAAAAATAATTGAACTGGGGAAGAAGAAAATGAAAGAAAAGTGGTCGTTGAAGGACGTTACCTCTTATTTGGGTAACTCCATTTTGGTTTACCCCAAAATAATTCCTTGGTTGGATTTATTCTCAATGATATAATTATAAGACGAGGGGAGGGATGCTGGGATATTATTTGGGTTAGTTTTTTGGGATAAAAGGTCTTGAGAGTTATGAATAAGTGGGAAGTGTGAGTGTCTTTTTATAGTGGAGGTGGAGTGACATTCTTGTAAATATAAAAAGGAAAAAATTATTGAGAGGTCTCCCTTACATAATGTGCCTACAATAATGTTAAAAATTAGAAAAAATGTAGTTTATGGTCAAAATAAGGCTAAAAAATATTTTTTTTACACTTTTCTACATCATTTTGACCATTATGTTTAAGGTTTAGTAACTTGTTAAGCTTAATTTTATCTTAATTATTGAAATTAATTTTAACATCATTCACTAATATGTTTGGTAAAAAACTAATTTGATATTATTATAATTTAAATATTTTAATTATCCCAAATATTTATATAAATTTTTCCAAATCCAATTCACAGAAGTGTAAAAATGAAATTCAATGAAAATACTATAGATGTGGCTAGAAAGGGGGTTTTAAATGTGAAAATGTTCAAATGTTCATTATGTTTATATATATAAATTAAGTATGAAAATAATTAAAATGACATAAATTGGATCAATATATTTTTGAATGATCTATTATGACTTTAAAAAGATAATATAATATAATATAAAATAGATAATTAATTAAACAAAAAGGCATTTTTCAACCAAAATGCATTATTTTTTCACTATTCATTAAAAAATGAAACTTAATATAAAAAATACTAAAAATAATACTAAGATTATTTTTACATTACAAATTAAAAATGATGTTTATTTTTACAAATAAAATTTATCAAATTTAAAAAAAATTAAAATAGAATCTTCATAAAATGCTGCAGAACATGCTTTGGAAAAATACAGATTTTTATGTGTAAAATTGGATTTTTTTTCTTATCATATTTCTATAAAATTTATTGGATATATTTAAAAAAATTGATTAAATATATAATATAAAAATAAATATTTCAGAAATTATCATGTTGTTATTTACACTTTTATGTTTGGTCTTACAGGTCTTATTCGCTATCAAAGTGACTTGATATTATGTATAACATAAGCCAAATTAGCGATGTGAATAAATAATGATAGAAACAAATTTATTCTATGCGTAAAATATTTTAAAGTATTTGGGTGTTACATTCTCCCCACATTAAATAAATTGTGTCCTCTCAATTTAAATTGTATCTCAGTAATTGAGGATTTTATATTTTAAAATAAACTATTGTTGAAATCCAAACATCATGAATAGGGTTAACAACACATATTTTTAATAATAGCGAAAGGTAAATGATAATGTCACCAAAAAACAAGTATTTTTAATTGGAGAACATTATAGAAAAACTGGACATGGAAGAGAAATGTAACTATCACGTTCTGAGGGAGAGTGATGGAGAACATTTTCTGTTGAATGTTTCTGACCACAAAACCGTAAACCAGATATGTGAATAAAGGTTATTGATAACATAAAAATGATGAGAATATTAAAACATTTTTGTTTCATGACCCTTTTCCTAGAGTAGAGAAATTACTTCACTCTCCAAGTATATTAGTAAATATTAATTTCTAAAAACACAATCTTACTCTTTGATTGGGCCTTGATGTATTTATACTTAATTTCTTACCAAAAGATTCATCATATGGTGAGGTAATACATTAACCTCTAAAACCATATAAAAATATCAACTTATACCATTTCATAAATGGTTATCCTATCCAAAATATCATAACCCAAAAGCTTATAATCATTTCCATGGTAGTTAGTAGTATCCAATTTACATTATCCACATCAATAATCTCTTTATCCGAAATCATTATCACATAAAGAATAACATAATAAGGTTTATCATTCTCTCAGCCATTGGTTTTACAAAAAGTTTAACATTCTACTGAATTACTTCTTTTGGTACCGTTCAATGTATGATCTCAAATCATTCATGAAAATTTACTAAAATAAAACCCTCATATTTTTCAAAAATCGCATAATGATAACATCATCAATAAAATACTTTTACAATATATTTATTAGATCTAAATACAGAAGAACATTAATCATTCCACATTTGTTGTGTTAATAACATATACTTTACCCCGATCCCTTTGCTTCTTCTGTGATATATTCCCTTGATTCTTGGGGCATTTTTTTGTGTAACACCCCATCTATTTTCAGTTTAAACAATGAATAAAAATGTTTTATTTATTTCATTTTCATCATTTTCCTTATATTTACATTTTCTCTGCAATTATAAAAGACTCCAAATCCTTTCATGAATTTCCCAAGGTGATTATTTCCATAGTTATCACATGTGGTAAAACTCTTCATTCACTTATTCTATTTATCTATTATTTTCTCTTTGGTCCAATTATTTTCTTGCTTAACTCTGAACCCATAAGACTAGGAGAATTATTTTCCAATCTTGATAGTACATAAAAATAATTCACCATATGAAGAAAATATTTGAGACACCAAGGCCCTTAGGAAAATTAGATTAGTCCCTTCAATGAAATGGTCAATCTTGTACTTCGTGTTGTGTATGAAATTTGTAGCATACCTTTATAACCTTGTAAAGGTATCTTGAAAACCCACAACACTTCATTCATCCTTTTTTATTTAAACAATAGAACTTTCTATTTATCAATCTTTTTTTCTCACAAGGAAAATATTTTCCAAATAATTTATCCTTAAAATATTTATATTACATGAGTACTACTTCTTATTCCTCCATATTATTCTCGATTAATTACAACTGTTTATCAGAATCACTAGTGAGAAAATATACTTTATATGTAACCTTTTCCTTTTCACCATATCCCAATACAATTGAAATCTTCTCAAAATACATAGTTTATTACTCAACATCCATTAGGTCAGTTGTCCCACTAATTTATTGGGGACTCTATCACATAAATATATCAAAAATTATAGAATCTTATTATGGAATAGGTTTCTCTATCAAGGAAAGGTTATGCTTCATGATATGATTAACTTACCGCAATATATTCATAAACTACCCATTTACAATACTAGCTATATCATATTTCATAGTAGGTGGACATCTATTTTTTCCCTGAGTAGTGATACCATTCTTCTTTCTGTGTTCCATTTTTAAGAAATTTCATATAATAGATTAGCTCATAAAATTATGAAATTCCAATAATTATAAATATTGAATAACACTTAGAAAAAATTGAATAATTGATGCATATCTAATTTCATAATCACAAACATGGTTTCTTTGGGTATATCATTACATTCAAATAATTCATAATGGTTTGTATATAAGTTTTGAATTATCCTAAGACTACCTCTAGGAGATTCAAACCAAGTGCGTAGTAAGGCTCATTATCATATACCTGGTTATACTTGAGTCAGGCCTAACAAACTTTTTAAAGTTGTTACCCCTAGGTACAGATGTTCCAGAACCATGTACTCTTGTGTAATATAGAAAGGGATTTATTTATATGAATATCCACAAAATTTCTACCTTACTAAAATTCAAGGATTTTCTTTTATTATTATCCTCAATGTCTATCTTAGGGTTGTGTACCCTAATCTATATTTTCCTAAATATAGTTTCCAATATTTCAACTAAACTTATTTGGTACCAACTACAGTACCCCTACCCCAGAATCCTAGGGATAGTACTTTAATTTATTACAGTATAATGAATTAAATAAATCAAATACCCAAGGAAAATCATTTATGTATTTTTAGAACAACCAGATTACATACATGATACTAGTTTTACATTGGGAAAAGGAAAAAGTATAATACATAACAAAGACTAATAAACTACATGCATGAAACTAATTTGAAGAATTCATATTCATATCCAATATAAATGAAAAAAATAAGGGTGAGCTCAAATTATCATTATGGGTAAGAGTAAATCTGAATAAATCATTTATAAATGAGCATAATCAATATGGAAAAGTAAATAACTGAACACACATTCCATTTGAAGAACTGGAAAAGGCATAATCAATAAACTAAGAATTAAAATTCATCAATAGATATGTCAAAGAAAAAATTTCATGGATAATAATAATAATTGAATTCTCAATAAAATAAATGCTCAATGTTGGATTTCATATTTCCCAGGCACATGATACCTTTCCATTAAGATCAATTCTAAATACAATTTAAACTACTCTGATTTGGCCAACTGATTTGTCTCATGAGACCAAAGATGCATCATGGGGATTGATTTAAATGTTCCTCAACCCGTACAGTAAATTTAAAAATAATTCCTCATATATTTTAATAATTTATTTAAATCATCAATAATGTGACTTATCAAATATCGATATTTAATAAAAGATACAGATTTATCAATAATTCCCCAATTAATTAAATAACTGTCAAAGTGAAAACCACATGTAAAAATGGTATATGTTTTAGGAAATAATAATTTCCATTGAATGAGTATATGGTTATTTAATTCCAATTTCTATTCAATAAAAATGATCATAAGGATGCTATTGTTTTAAGATAAAGTGAACAATCACATAAGAATGTGATATTTTAAATATTTCATTTACCACTTGGTAATTTTTAATTCGAAACTCCTTGGATGAGATAGTTAATAGTGAAGCATAAAATAATAATAATTATTATTGAATCATGATAGTAAATGAAAAAGGGTTGATATATACACCACATAAAATTGAATTGGAGTATAATAAAAAATAAGTCTCAATATAATGTAAATTGAGAAGAAATCCATTAATACCTGAGTAAAATTTAATTCATGAGATCCATTAATGAATAAAATAAATTTAAAATTTTAATATTATGAAATAAATTAAATAAATTATGTAACAGGTCATAGGGAAGTATATAGACCACAAAAAAAGAAATAAGTTGTGAATATGGAATTGGTCTGGTAGAAATAAAAGTGAGACTAGAAATCGCCTTACAATGCGGTTCCTTTTGGGGTAACTTAATTTTAAATCATTTATAAGGGTTATAAACATGTTCCTAACTTATAAAATAACCATAATCATTTTTATAATATCATATATTATCTTATAATGATATCTTATTACCCATTTATTAGTAATGTTTCATTATTTTCACTATTTCTGGTGTTAATTTACTACTTTTTTGTATGTTTTGACATGTTACTTTTTGTTACTATTAATTATATCCTGATTTAATAATATAAATAATTTGAAAAATTATTTAATTATCACATATAGTTAGTATATATGTATTTTTAATAATATGTAACATTTTGATATTGTAAATAAAATGCACAGTTTAAAGAGACGACATGTCATACACACACATGAACAATAATTCCATTTATTTTTAAAAATTAAAAAGTAAGTGATATATATATATATTATAATTAAATTATCATATTTATTTCCTATATATTTAATATTTTTATTAAAACTATCTTTAATTCATTCCATGTATACGGTGAACGAATAACATCTCTTTGAGGAGGCGGTAGTCCACACGTCCACAAACAAAGTTATCATATTCTCACAAAATGAAAAGCAGAAAGTTATGTATTTTATAAAAATTAAATAAGTATAAATACATCCTAAATATCCTATATAAACTATAAATACATCATTGTTACATCCTTGAAACTTGGTAACAAAATAATTAAGGACATCAGTTCGCAAGGCATTAGTCCGACGTACACACGAGCGATGATTGTGTGTCTAATTTGATGGATGTGTATGAAATTATAGGTCACATTATTAGCATACAATATATATATATATATAAATTTAATATAATTATTTTATTATATAATCATGATATAAATGTAATTGAAGGGTTGGAGAAGTAAATTAAATAAAAGTGATCATTAACGAATATTACCTCTTATTCAGGTAATTCATTTGGGTTAATTCCAAAAGAATTACTTGGATAGATTTATTACAAATTTTAGGATTACATAATGAGTTTAGGTATGATGGTAGATTATTTTTTCAGTTTTTTATGAAAGAAATGGATTGGTATGTGTGAATAAGTGGTCGAGATGAGTGCCATTTTAAATTGATGGAGTGACATTCATGTAAATATAAAAAGGTAAACACTGTTGAGAGGTTTACATTAAATAATCTGCCTAAAATAATGATAAAAAATTGAACCATGTGATTATATGGTCAAAAAATATCCATAAAATAGATTTTTTACATATTTCTAGATAATTTTTGCCCTTATGTTTAAGGTTTAGTCCCTTGTTAGGCTTAGGTTGACCTTAATCGTTGTAATTAATTTCAACTACATTCACTAATATTTTTTGAAAAAAACTAAGATGATTATATTATATTATAAATATTATAATTATTCAAACTATTTATATATTTTTTTCCAAATTCAATTCACATAAGTGGAAAATTTAAATTTAAATCTAATCCCACAAACGTGGCGAGAAAACAGGGTTGTAAAGTGAAAATATTCAAAAGTTCATTAAGTTTTTATAACCCAATTCAATATAAAAATGATTCCAATTACTAAAATTAGTCTAATATATGGATAAATGATATATTGTGACTTTAAAACAAATTTAAAATAAAATTTAAAATCAATAATCATTTAAATGAAAAGGTAGTTTTAAACTAAAATGCAGCATTTTTCTCTATTCATCACAAAATGAAAATTTTCATAAAAATACCAAAAAATCATCCAAAAATAATTTTATAATTCCTCATTTTAAAATTAAATTTATAAAAGTGTTTAAATTTATTTTTAATATAGGTTCTCATTTAAAAGGCTGCAAAATTGCCTTTAGAAAAATACAGCTTCTTATGCGTAAAACTATATTTGTTCTTATCGTATTTATATAAAATCTTTTAGATAGATGTTAAAAAAATATTGAATATATAATATAAAAATAAATATATCATAATGTATCAGGATTTTATATACACTTATATTCTCATTCTTTAGTGTATATACTCTATCGAAGGAACTCTGTATTGTGTGTAATACAATCCAACCTTGTGTTTCATAAAAAGAAAACTAGAAACAAAATTAAATTAATTATTAAAAGAAAATATATTAAGTTATTGGGTTGTTACACCAAATCCCACCAAATTATTTATACTTCATATAATAGGTTGGGTGAAAACATGAGCATCATCTCGAGTAGCATCTGTGTAAAACAAAAAACTATTACTATATTCTACACCCAATCCTCTACCGTTCGAGGTTATGTATTACACCAAAATTTAGGAGGTCCATAATCAGTGAACTCTCGATGAAATCCCTGTATATATGTATAATAATCATAAATAGATATAATTAATGGCTACAGAAACTGGAATGAAACATCAAAATAACCCATTGAGTGTGGGTCCTCTCACTTATTGATGGGTAGAAATACTGATTTTTACTTAAATGATGAAGCCACCATATGAAATGGATCAGAAACTCGAGCCCCAATACTATGTCGCCTATCATGGAAACCCAAAATTGGGTGTCCTAGATTAACTAGCTATCATCATAACCCTGTATCTATATCCTTTATTACTATAATTGTGATGATATCCTGAAATTGGATAAGACGTACCACGGTTGGATAAATATATCTAGTTAAATGACTCAAGAAGGACACAAAAATAAAAACATCCAATCGTATATGATGAATGTACTCTTGGTTTCCCTACAATTGATTCCTTAACATGATGAGTTTACAAGAATTTATTTAACATACTAGGGTATGGATACATTGGCCCCCACACCCACACTAGGTTCCCTAGCCTGAGAGCCAAACTTGAGATGCTCTAACACTATTTCCCTAAATTCCAAAACCTAGCCTCAAAACATAACTAACTCCAAAATGCCAACACGATGGATAAAACATATCTTATACCAGTGTTTAATGAATCTAATGGTTTGACCAAACATAAATCTGACCTGGCAATGTTGAATCATCGACATCATGGGCCAATGATGAATAATGTGAAAAATAGTGGTGGAAAAAGGAGAAGAACAAATGTAACATAATAATTGGCCGATGTGATCCTATAAAAATATCACCAAGTGTGAAAACTAAATGGTGGAATATAGGTACAAAAATAATAATAAAAAAGATCAAAAATAGTAATCAAATATGGTCTAATGTGATGTGTGGAAATCATAAAAAATAAGAAAATATGGACTCAATGAATAATAAATTATTCAATGGAAGGAAATAATATAATAATGAGACCTACTTCAAGAAGAAAATGATATTTTGTGATGAATGTATCCAATAGTAATGAAGTTGATGACTCCACAATATTTTTTTAATTTCTCATGATTTTCCACGATCACCTATTGGTGATCCATGTTCTAATGTTATGAATGATAATATATTTATCCTCTTCCTTCTCTTTAATATAGTTGGGTTATGTGGGTAACCTTAATAATTTTTCATAATAGAATAATTATATAGGGGGAAATATGGTTAGGTATTTAGATAAATTAAATAATTTAATAATTTAATTCAATTAACATGCCCATCACAGGCTACCCTCAACTGAATTCCTAGAGCCGATTAACATTATATGAGGCCTATTGTAAACCCCAATTTCTTGAAAAAACCATAGTCTCATATTTCCCATTAAAGGTCCTTATCAATGGGAAAATGTTATTTATAAAATATGCTCACCCGTTTTTATAAATATATTTATCAAATTGTAGGATGTATCCAATTTATTTTAAATAATTTCATGATAATGGTCATAACTCAATGAATGGAAGTTTATTTATGAACCAACATTACTATTGGGGAAACAAATAAATCAATTTCCAGGTGAATATGGGAACATTATTTTCTATTTAAATCCCATGAAATAAAAATAGTATTATAAAACTCTATGCATGGGAACTGAATACACCATACAAATAAAACATGGAATAAAAAATTTATTATGTCCTAATGAATTATAATTAAGAGCAAGAAAGCCTTTATATGTGTTGAAAAAGTAAAATAAAACCCACATTATAGAGAGGGATTAAAATTAAAATTAAAATAAAATTATTGAAAAATAAATGGTGATGTAATATCTCAAATAGGATTTATAAACGAAACATAAATATAATTGTGTGTATAATGCCAAAAATTTCTCTAACAGAGAAAATTGGGATGAAAAAAATATTAATTTGTTTTCTTTATTAGTTGATCATAATCTAACATTGTGTCAAAAAAACAAAATTTACTTGATATCCCATTTAATAACCTTAATCATAAAAATAAAACTTTATAAAACTTATTATATTTTTTTATCTTGAGTACATTAATTAGTTATAGCATATTATGACCATCGAGTGTTAATATCATATACTTTTTTCACATGTTTAATTATATTTACATCATTACCCATCAGTCTATACCATATTCATTATTGATATATCTTTTAAGATTATATAATATAAAACCTATTTTTTAAAAATATTTTAATATTTCATTCCATATGTGTTTTGGTTACGTTTGATTAAAATCTAATTGATAACGAATTATTTCAGTAATTTTGGTGGTCAAAGATAATTTATTAAAAATAAATTATATAACTTATATAACATAAAAACACACAAAATTACTCTTATTTGATTACTGACTATAATAATATCAGTATTTAGTTTCTCATTGTTATCCATGATCATATTTTAAATAATAGCTCATGTAGGTTGTTAAAAAGACCCAAATGTAAACACGCTTCAACTCGATGGGTGAGTTTGGTTATGGAGGTATTTTTTGACATAATATAATTATAACATAATCATGAGGTTTTTATTTTGATTTTTTATAATGGTTAATCATATATTAATATGTTTTGGTAAATAATGAAAACCTATAAGTAAATTGAAGAAAATGATTCTTCATCAAGGCGGTAGTCCTCACACATGGATGATTAATGTTCCAATGTTTTTAAAAGTGGATGGAAATGAATAAATAAGGATTTTAAAATTAATAAAAAAACCTGAAATTATATTTATGATATTTATGTCATCATATCATTATGCTGATATGATATTTGGAAGAGTATAATTAAGAATACAACTTAAGAATAAGATAATACTTATGTTAGTTACTCTATTTTTTCATAGAAGTATTCATGAAATTTAATGAATTAGGAAAGAATTGAGTGACCATGAGATTATTTTGGGGGGATAGTGTTGGTCACAGTAGAGTACTCAAGAGGGGGGAGTGAATCGAGTATCTATAAAATATTTGGTTTGAAAAGTTTTCAGAAAAGGTTCCCTAATAAATAAAAATACATCCCAATTAATCAAAGTAATAAGGTTATAAACGTTTGAGTTTTCAAATAACTTCTTAGAAGATTGATTAATTCTCAGCAATCTCAATATCAGTTATTGATATTACTTTTGAAGCTATTATAATAATCTAAAAGATTAACTATAAAAGTGAATCCAGTGATTTATGAATTATATAGTAAAACTGAGAAAACTAAATTAAACATAACAGCGGATATAAAACAAGTGGTTTGGTCTCAAGCCGAGACCTAATCCACTCCACTTGGTGATCACCCGCCATCAGGCAGTTTATATTAATAAACATGATCCACACCCTAAATCGAGGTAAACAATAGTGCACAGGACCGTCCAGGTCACACAACCTCTTCCACAGTTTTTCATATGTATAAACAATAGGTCACAGAAGGAACTCTTCCACAATTATCTATGGTAGTAAAGAAGTGTAAAAATATATGAGAGGAAATATATCATGTAACCATTAGTTTAGTGCAATATATAATGTGTTTTTTAATACAGACACACACACACTACTAGAAAGATAAACACAGTACAGACTAGAAAAGATGATGAGATAAGGTTAGAAGTTCTCTGAGTATTATTCTATTTATCTCGGGACTTCTCAGATGAAGTAGATGTAATAATCGAGTCCTCTTGTGAGAAATAGAGTAACCCAATTTTGGTGCTCTGGTTACTAGTAAGATCTGGCTCATGTTCTTCGTGGATTGTTTTTCCGAAAATTTTCTTGGCTCTAATCTATGGTATCCCAGCTTTTGGATTCATGAAAGCTTTGTCTATTCTTCATATGTATCTGTTGCTAGTGTTAGTTCTTTTCAAAAGAAAACTCACCCCTCTGCTGCTCTGCAACCCCTTTAGTTTCTGGGACATGCTTTTCTTTTTATTCTTGGAGTGCATGTGTTAGAGCCGATAGGATTAATTTATTCAGCACCTCATACCTCGTATAGTCAGGTGGCATGTCTACAAAGAAATATTAATTTTTTTAGTGCATTTAAAAGACTCAAATATGACTGTTAGAAATTAAATATAATATGACAAAATATATTAAAGAACAGTGTCACAGTCTGTCTGGAAATGGTGTCACCATGAATTGGTATCACCAAAAAATGATCTATCCTTATTTTCCATTGATTGATGAGATAGTTATGGTGGCATTGTTGTATGGGGATCAGGAACCGGCAGCAGAAATGTAGTGTTAGGGTCATGGTGTCTAGTCACGGTGTCTGGGTCACTATGTTTAGTCATGTTGTCTAGGTCCATTACCAGAAAAATAGAACTACTAGTAAACTCATAGTTTCTCAGACTTATCCAAATATCTGTATATATAATTGAGCAGTAATATTCAAAAATTGAATTATACCTAGTCATTCATAAAATAAATCATTATAGACCAAAGATAAATATAGTTTAAAATAATCAAACATATCACTTAAGATCATGGAAAGGTTTTTTTAAATCATAATGAAACCAACCATATGTACACATGATTTGAGAAATATTTAATAGGATTCACATGTTTTATATGATGTATAGGATTTGTGATCATTAAAACATGAATTAAACCTAAGGAGTCCAAAAATATCCCCCTTTTTGATGATCAAAAATCATGTGAGTGATATATCTATTCTTAGTGGATGTTTCACTCCCTTAGGGTGCATTTAGAGTGCATGAGTGCATGTCTCTCCCCCTTTTGGATTATCAAAAAGAGTACAAAAGTAAATAAGAGAATAGACAAGAAGAGTTCACAGTGCATTAGATTGAGAAAGATGTGTCATTACAAAAAGTAGGCAACAAAAATAAAAAAAATATCCTTATCAAAAGATAGTGTTCAATTTCCTTTAGCAATGGTTGTCTTTTATTTTCCCTTGGCAGCAGCATCAGTAGAAGCCACAAGAGCAGAGGAAGAATTTGAAGAAGGAAGTGAAACACCTATCAGAGAAGGAAGAGAGATTCTTTCAAAAATAATAGGGGCCAAGGTAGGTTTGGTAGAAGACCGAGGTAATAGATGGTCAAGTATAATATGTCTGATCTGACTCAGATCTTGATAGATAGACATAGAAGTAGAGGCTAAGGCAGTTATTGAGAAAGGAGGCAAAACAGGTCGCAAGAGTGCAGCTGTAGGAGCCACAATAGTAGTTCTACGCATATGAAGATAAGGCCACAATATATTGATGAAGTCAACAATAATCTTACCACCATACTGAATCGATTTCTCAAAGTCATCTTTATTCTCCATCAACTTGTTCAACAATGGAGCAAAATCCTTTGGCTTTTGAACTTGAGTTTTGAAAGCTTGAGTGACAGGAGGGATTTTTAGATTCTCTACAAGGTACTTGAAATGGTTTGTCATATCATGATTAGAAAAAATCCTATTGAAGTAGAAATACACCTTCTTAGTATTATATTTTTGAGCATTATTGGGAATCATGGAATGAATTCTTACCAAATCAATAACACTATCACTATTCATGAAAAGCACAGATTGAGACTCTTTGTCAAAGCCACTGAGCATTGATTGATGTTTTTCCTTAACAACCGTTCTAAGAAGATCACTATCCAAGGAGGTTTGAGATGACTGTCTAGAGGTACTAGAAGCTATAACACCTAAATTAAGGGACTTCAGTTGATTTATAAATTTTTTTAGACAGGCCTTATAATCATCAGTTAATTTATTGAGACCAATAACAAGTTCACAAATTTCATGAACAAGTTTCTTATTTCTTTTTTCCACCTTGTCAGCTAAGGAAGTTAGGTTAGGTTATACTAAGGAAGAAACTTCCTATGGAATCTGACCACTAACAGGATGAGAAACTTGTTCTGGTCTTTATTTCAATACTCTATGCATATCTTCAATCGTAGCTTTAAGAGACGTCAATTCATCACATAGATGTTTGTTCTCAATTATGACCTCTTGAATTTCATGAATCATTTTTGGCTGAATCTGCCATATGATATTTTCTAACAACATGGTAGCATCTCTTTCACTCAATATTTTTATAGGAGAAGTTTGAGTGTTCATGAGATTTTCAACTTCATCCAATAAGGTACTCCAAATTCTTTCAAATCATCCTTACTCACTAAGGTAGATGGTTCTTGTGAAGGTTCAAAAACCGGAGCTGAGATAGGATCAGATTCACTTGAAGTGATACCTTCAAGAGAAGATACCAGTTTCAATTGAAACACAATATTTAGATCTATACCTTTAAATTAGTCTTCTTGGGAATCATCCACATAAATATATCTTGGGAATCTATTCCATGTATCCACAGATCTTGGATCAAAAGTGTTAGGAATTTCAATACTTTCCAATTTGGGGTGTTCCTCCCCCTCAACAAGTGCATCTTTTACAGGACTAAGAGATTTAGATTTTTTATTTTTTCCCATGATGTCATCGCTAATAGCCTCACCCATATATTTTCTAGACAACAGAAAGGCTTTATACATTCATTCTTCAACGGATGGAATAATATCAAGAACAACTTGTTCCACTATGTTTTTCTCAGAAGCAGCTTCTTTCTCAGGAGAAAGATCTTTTTCTAAATGCTCTTCTAGAATATCCTTTTCTCTTTCATTAACAACATATTCTTTTTTAGAAGAAGGTTCTTTTTCTTCCAAAATAACAATTTCATCAGGAACTGATACTTCCATCATAATTAAGACTAGAGGAATAGGTTCACTACCTTCCTTATCCATGCAAGTCTTCCCTATAGGTGTAACTACCACTTCTTATTCTTCCTCAACAGGATAGTCAGTAATCTCATCTGCTTCCATAACAGGATCAGAAAAGTCCTTAGGTCTTGAAGGATTCTCAATAAAGTTGAACCTTTCATAAACCCTGTCATTATCCTCTACCCATGCTTTTCTCCATAGATTCCAACTGATTTTCAATCTTTTAATTGTAACCTTTGAGATGAAAAATTCATAGTCCTCAATGACTTCTTCATTTGGTCAAACCAACCCTTTATCATGAAGTAAAGAAGAGATTAACCTTGAGTAGAATAGGGAGGTTGACTTTGAGGTTTTATTTATCAACACACACATGTGATGTATAACATACTTTCATAGGATAATCTTGTGTCCAATATTCATAAGATATATCAAAAATACATCCTGATACTTGAGTGTAGAAAAATATCATTTTCCTGGACTAATAATATTATAAACAAACTTAAACAATAGTCTGGTTTCACCATATAGCTCAGTAGCAATAACTCTTCCCTTTGTTTCATTTCCATTCACACATCCCAAGGATTCTTCAAAAAAAATGATATCAATTGGAGGGGGAGGTACTCTCTTGTAGTCCTCAAAAATTCCCTCATGAGGTATCCTTAGGTAGGAATCCCATAAACTCGAAGAAAAAATGAATCTTTGACCATTGATTCATCTTCTCAAAACAAAACCATCATCTATATCAAAAGAGAATTGAATGAAATAATAAAAATGAGCAACTAGATTTGGGTAAATCGGTATTTACTCTTTATTGAACCAATCCAGCCATCCTTTCTCTTTTAGTACATTCAATACCAAAGAATTACTTGAAACAACCACTTGTGTAAGATATCCTTTTCATGTTCCACTATTCTGTTCACCAGGTTCAGATTCAAAGGACCTTCAGGCGCTATCTTCGGTGATATTTTCATCTTCTTATTTGATCTTCACTTCTCAGGAGTTGATGAGGATTTGCATTTCATTCTGGGTATTCAATGAAGGTTTGAGAGAGATAGAGTTTTTAGGTTTGAGATAACAGTGCTCGAGTGAATAAAGGAGTGAAACTTCTTTCATTTTTATCATTTTGGGATATCAAGTGTCACAAATTCAAAAGTGTGGGAAAGTAAAAGAATAAAATAATTAATTAAAGAGATATGGGTTATAATATGTAAATAAAATGATAAAGTGTCTTTACTGTGAGATCAAATAGACTTTCATGGTAAGACCATAATAGGTTTTCATGGTGAAACCATAACAGGTTTTCACGGTGAGACCGTAACAGGTTTCCACAGTGAGATCTCTACTGTGTGACTTCAAAATTGTGCGATCGTATTGTTTAAAACAGTATTTTTTCAGAAAGTAATAGTGAGATATTTTCTGTAAGACCGTAAACATGAAACAAAAACTTTTAAGACAAAAAACTATAGAATTGTAAGAGTTAGACAATAATATTAAGAGAGTGACTTGGGAAACCGTAAACTGTGAAACAGTAAGTTATGAAACAGTTCACTTATAACATAAGATTTAGCATTCCCAATTCATGTATGATGTAATCTATTCTTTCATAATTTAATGGTTTGGTGAATATATCAGTGAGCTAATATTTAGTTCCAATGAATTATAACGTGATGTCACATTTTTCATAATGGAATCACAAAAAGTGATGTCTTACATCATTATGTTCTGTCCTAGAGTGTGAAACATGATTTTTTTGAGATGTTAATGGAACTTGTATTGTCACAATTTTTGGGTACATGCCTGTATTGATAACCATAATATAGTAATGTGTGTTTCATCCACAAAATTTCTATACAAAAACTACCAGCAGCTATGTATTCATCTTCTGCAGTAGATAATGCAACATAGTTTTGTTTCTTACTGCACCATGATACTAGTGACTTGCATAAAAAGTGGCATGTTCCAGAGGTGATTTTCATATTTAACTTACAACCACAAAAATCAGCATCAAAATAAATAAATAACTCAAAGTATTTTCCTCTCAGATAGAACAGTCCTAGATTGGGTGTATGTTTGAGGTATTTGAAAATTATCTTAACAACATTTAAATGAGATTCCTTAGGGTTTTCTTGAAAATAAGCACACATACATACACTAAACATAATGTTATGTTGTCTAGAAGTTATGTATAGTAGGCTTTCAATCATTCCTCTGTAAGTGGATTGATCAACAAATTTTCCATCTTCATCATGATCCACCTTTCAAGTAGTAGTAATTGGAGTGTCACTAATTTTAGTGTTATCCAAACCAAACAAATTATATGATATCTAGTTTATTTTATTTTATTTAAAATAATACCATCATTATTTTGAAATATTTTAAATCCAATAAATAATTTTAGTTCAACCATTAGACTCATTTCAATTTTTTTTGCATTATTTTAGAAAATTCAATACATAAAGAATTTTTTGAAGATCCAGTAATAATATCATCTAAAAATATTTGAACTGTTAAAAAATCATTGTAAATCCATTTTATAAAAATGGTAGGATCAACTATTCCTTTTGTAAAACCAATGGAAATAAGAAAAGTGCATAATCTATCATACAAATCTCTATGATTTTGTTCTAAACTATATAATGCTTTTGATAATTTAAAAATATGATTTGGAAAATGAGGATTTGTAAAACCTGGGGGTTTCTCAACATAGACATCCTCGGATATATACCTATTTAGAAATTCACTTTTAACATCCATTTGATATAGTTTAAAATTAAGATATGAAGCATAAGAAATTATAAATTTAATGGATTCAAGTCTAGATACTAGTGAAAAGGTTTCCTCATATTCAATTCCATCTTGTTGACTATAGCTTTGTGCAACCAATATTTCCTTGTCTTAAACTATGTTACCAGCTTCATCAACTTTATTTCTAAACAACCACTTAGTTCTTATGGTAAATTTGTATTTGGGTCTGTCAATATGTTTTGAAACTTTGTTCATTTCAAACTGATTAAGATCTTCTTGCATATCCATCACCCAAAATTCATCATTGATAGCATCATTAATGTTTTCAGGTTCAAGTGGTGATAAGAAGCCTTGATGATCAACTTGATTTCTAAGAGAAGCTCTATTTTGAGTTCATCTATCTAAATCTACAACGACTACATCCAAAGGCTGGTTCTTAAGATTTTTAATATCTCTAGAAAAAGAAAGACTAGTGAGTTTAGGTTTCTGAACAAGTTTGGGTTCATTATGACTTGAATCTGAAGAATTTATAGAACAAGAAGTTTTCACATATTCCATTACAGGATGTTCAGATGATTTTTGAATCAAATGTACATATTTGACACATCATCCTCCAGGTTCTCTAGAGTGGTCTTAGGCTCATGTGGGTCTGTTTCATCAAATTTGACAACGAAATATTCTTCCATACATTTAGTTCTTTTATTAAACACTTTATAGTCATTACTAGAAATTGAATATCCTAGAAAGATTTCATCATCACTCTTAGTGAAAAATTGGTCATGTTTTTCCTCAGTATTATGGATATAGACATTGCAACCAAAAAATTTGAAGTAGCCTACTTTGGGTTTTCTATTGTTCCATAACTCATATGGATTTCTTTTAAGAATGGGTCTAATCAACACTCTATTAATAATATATCATGTTGTATTTATAGCTTCATCCCAAAAATAAATAGGTAAGTCATATTCACTAAGCATGGTTCTAGAAATCTCTTGCAAGGTTCTATTTCTTCTTTCTACAACTCCATTCTGTTGAGGTGTTCTAGGGGCATAGAAATTATGACCATATACATTTTTTGAACAAAAGGTTTAAAACTCTGGATTTTCAAACTCACGACCATGATCACTTCTTAAGGATTTAATTCTAATTCCACTATGATTTTCTACATTTTTAGGATATTTGGTGAGCGAGAGAAGGCTTATATTTTGTGATCCAAACATAAAGTCCAAGTATATTCTGAATAGTTATCTACAAGAACATAAACATAGTGCTTCCCATTTAAACTAGAAACTATATATGGTCCAAAACAAATCCATGTGAACCAGTTTGAGAGGTTGATAAGTTGACATTTCTTTCTTTGGTTTGAAGGAAATTGTGTGTTGCTTCCAATTTTGAAAAGGTTTACACAATTTATCTTTTGGAAAATCAAGTTTGGGTAGATCATTGACTAATATTTCTCTAGTTATCTTTCTAAGAGAGTGAATATTACAGTGTCCTAGCCTTCTATGCCAAATCCAAGGCCCTTTGTGAAATATACTTAAACATGAATCATTTTTAGAAAATAAAGACTCTATGTTAACAGAGTACAAATTTTCATTTCTTAATGTAGAAAAAGATAATTCATTTTTAGAATTAAGAACCTTACAAGGATCATTTTCAAATTTAAAATTAAATCCATCATAAAATAGTTGTGAAATACTAAACAGATTGTATTTCAATCCATTAACAAAAAGTACATTGGAAATTAAAACTAAGTTAGAGTTTCCAATTTGTCCAAGAACAATGATTTTTCCTTTGACACTATCACCAAAGGTGACATGTCCACCATCAATTTTTATTAAGTTCTTCAATCCTGAATAGTACCATGTCAAGTGTCTTGAACACTCACTGTCCACGTAACATAATATTTTATAGGATCTCTTTAAGAAACATTCCAACCAAATAGTCATATAAAAATAGACTTTGGTACCCATATTGGTTTGGGTCCAACAATATTAGTGACTAGTCCTTTAGGAACCTACATCTACCTGATAGGTTTCCTATAAGAATTTTGCAATGTGATTGAAAAATAAACACTATTTGGTCCAGAAAATCTTGAGATAGTAGAGAGTGCAACATAATTTGAACTAGATGAATGTTTTCTACAACTAGGAGTAAAGTTTTGTGTCATAGATTTTGAAATAAAATTAGTTCTTCAAAAATTTATTTTACTAGGTTGATATCCAATACTAGTAGAATATTTACGAGAAGTATATTTACCTAGAATTTGTACCAAAGTATCATTACCATTAATAAACCTTTCAAGGTCCCTTTTTAGTTGTTTATTAGATATCTTTAGTGCATTCTTTTCTTTGAGTAATTGAACATTTTTCTCCCTTTACATAGTAAGTTTCGATTTAATAGTTGAGGTAAGAGCATGTTGTTTATTTAATGACTTGTTATTGTATTTTAGTTCATTACATGTCTCTTTAAGAATATTATAAATCTCCAATATTTCTTCATTAGAAATATTCTCAGACTCACTTTCATCTGTAGAATAATATGAATTTTGTACAGGAGATTTCAGTGTTACCTCATATGTGTTTTTCATAAAACACATATTATATTTGTTAGAATGTTTATCATGTGAAGATTCTGAGTCACATGAAATGTCCTTAGAAGCACTCCACATTGCATTCATTGCCTTTTTATAATTTATATCTTTTTCCTCTTATTCAATTTTGTACATGATCTTAGGATATTCAGCCTTTACATGCCCCTTTCGATTTCATTCATAGCATACTATCTCATCAGACTTGTCACTTATTTTACAATCTTTCTTCCAAATTCCTTTTTTATCATATCTTCCTTGGATGTTTGAATTTTTGAAAAATTTATTCTTCTTGTAATATCTCTTAAACCTTCTGGATAATTGAGCCATCTCCTCATCCCTGTAAGGTGATTATTTTTCACTATTTGAACTTTCTACAAAGACTTCCAATTTCCATTTTTCTTTGTGATTAGAGGTTGTGGTATTAAATGTATTAGATTTTCTTTTGGGTTCATCCTCCTCTTCCTTAAGAAATTTAGATCCTCTTCATACATAATTAGTTTTCCAATGGGTGTTTTTATTGGTAACTTGCTAATGTTTCATGACTCTCTAATAGAGACAAATGTTCCTCTCCAACTATCAGGTAGGCATATGAGAATACTCATTATTTGTTCATTGGAAGTAACTTCTCTTCCAAGAGAAATCAATGTGTTGAAAATTTCATTGAACCTGAGATACATGTCAGAAATAGGCTCATTAGGTTTCATTTTAAAGTTATTATATTTAATAGTATATGTTTTAAGTCTCATTTATTTCACACTATAAGTTCCTTCATGTGAAACAAAAAAGTATCCCAAATTTCATTTGCAGTTTTACATGCATAAATTCTGTTAAATTCAACATCTCTTAAGGAGAAATATAAATCATTCATGGCATTGTAATTATTATTGTAGGAAGTCTTGGTGGGATCATCCCAAGTGATTCTCTCAGTAGAAGGAATCTTATACTCATCTATAATGGAAGACCAAATTTAAAAAATCATACTTTCTGAATGCATTTTAATTTTAATTTTCCATTAGGAATAATTGGTTCCATTAAAGAATGGTGGTCTATTTGTTGTAGCACCATCCAATATATTATCCATACTAAATGAATAGTTTGAAAGAGCTAGAAATTTAAAATTAACATAAATTTATAGTTCTTTAAAGTGAAACTAAAATCACAGTTGAATAGTTTCAAAAAAAAGAGGCTTAATAGGAATAATAGACAACCTTTGATATGAAATGTTGGTTAGATTTGAGTACTCAAAAGGGGGGGGGGGAATTGAGTATCTATAAAAATTTCTGTTTGAAAATTTTTCTTAAACGATTCCCCAATAAAAATAAATACAATGTTGTTAATCAAAGTAATACGACTACAAATGTTTGACTGTTAAAATAACTTATTAGAAGATTGATTAATTCTCTGTAATCTTAATATCAGTTATTGAAATTACATTTGAAGCGATTCTAATAAATCCAAAAAAATTATAACTTCTGTCCAAGATTAACTATCAAAGTGAATCTGGTGATTTCTGAATTATACATTAAAATATAGAAAACCAAATTAAACAACATAGAAAATATAAAAAAAAAATTCAGTATCAAGCCGAGACCTAATAGACTCAACATGGTGATCACCTGCCACCATGCAGTTTATATTAATAAACGTGATCCACAACCTGGATCGGTGTAAACAAAACTTCATAGGACTATCTAGGTCACACAACCTCTTCTACTGTTATTTTTGGGTATAAACTAACAAGTCACATAATGACCTCTTCCACAATTATATATGGGAGTAAATAATTGTAAAAAGATATGAGAGGAAGGATATCGTGTATCCTTCAGTTTAGTGTAGGAGAAAATGTTTGATTTAATACAAACACACACACACTACATGGAATATAAACATAATAAACAATAGAGAAAAGGTGATGAGATAAGGTTAGAAGTGATCTGAGTGTTATTCTATGCTACCCTGGACTTCTCGAGTGAAGAAGATGCAAGAATCAAGTCCTCTTGTGAGAAACAAAGTTTCGCAAGTCTGGTGCTATGGTTTCTAGTAAGATCTAGATCAAGTTATTCATGAAGTTTGTTTGCGAAGATGTTCTTGATTAGTGTCTATGGTATCCTAGCTTTTGGAATCGTGAATGCTTTGTGTGTTCTTCATATGTATCTTGTTTCATGTGTCAGTTCTTTTCACCAGAAAACTCTCAATTCTGCTACTCTACTACCTCTTTAGTTTTTGGGACATGATTTTTTTTATGAAGTAAATGTGTGGGAGAAGACAAGAAGCAAGTATTCTATTCCTCGTACCTTGTACTGTCATGTGAAATTTCTACAATGAAATATTAATTATATCAGTGCAATTAAAAGACTCTAATATGACCATTAGAAATTAAATTTAAAACGACAAAACAGATTAAAGAATGGTGTCACAGTCTTTATGGAAATGGTTTCACCCTAAAACGATGTCTCCTTCTTTGTGTTTGAGTGGTGAGACAGTTATGATGGCATGGTTGTATAGGGATCTGCAACTGATAGCACATATGTAGTGTTAGGATCACAGTGTCTGGTCACAGTGTTTGGCTCACGGGGTCTGGTCACAGTGTCTTGGCCACCATGTCTAGTCACAGTGTTTGGGCAACGATGTCTGGGTCATGGTGCATGGTCATGGTGTCTGGGTCCTTTTCTAGGAAAATAGAACTAGTGGCAGACTCACGATACCTCAGACAAAGCCAAATATCTTTATATAGACTTGAGCGGTAATATTCACCGAGTGAACTAGGCTTAATCATTCATAAAAGAAAACGTTATATACCAAAGTTAAACATAGTTTACAATAATCAAACACAAATATTAAGATATTGGATAGGTTTATTTAAATCATAAAGAAACCAACCATCTGGACACATGATTTGAGACAGATTAAACAAGATTAATAAGTTTTATAGGATGAATATAATTTGTGATCATTAAAACATGATTAAAATATAAGGATTCCAATAGATAGGGATATAGGGAGATTAAAATAGAATATTTTAAAGGATTCATTCAACAGTGAATTGAATATTTGATGTTTGTAAATGGTATGTTTTTATATGTGAATGTAAGGGATCTTTTGGAAACACCATTACATTTTACAATAATGTTATGTCCTTTCTAGGGTCCCATGGAATAAAAATTGATAGAAGTGTAGGTTAAAAATGTGTTGGTCTATAAAAATCTCAAACATTCAATTTAAGGCATGTTTTTTATTGTTCAAGGACTTTTAAAATAAGTTAAACTCAATTTAGTTCTTTTACATTTATCATAGTAATTAATTTTTAACCATAGTATTTAGTTTTTAAGGAATAAATTAAAATTTAACTTATTACCAAATATGAGTGTTGTTATTTTAATTTTGATTTTTTAATAATAAAATTCCCATAGATGTGAAAGGTACATTTTAAAATAAAAACAATTCAATGCATAAAAACATTTTTTGAAAAATAACATTATTAAGATTATATATATATGATAAAATTTCCATGGTAAATGATTTTATATAAATAAATTGATTTATTCTATATTTAATAAAATGTATGAGGCGTATATGGTAATCCAAAACATATCCTCATTTTGAAAATACTTTATTTTAAGATAATACAAAAAACATTTTTTAATATTAGTGAAATATTTTAAATTAGTTTTAAATATGTTTCGAATATGTTTTATATTTTCAAAAAATATTTGAAAATGTATAATATTATTAAATAATTTCATATTTTATTACTTTAATGGGTTTTAATCCTTTTAGTTTATTCATACATAGGGATAAAATCATGTAAATTATTATTCTCGTCATTCCTGCATTTTTAACTAAAAATTAACCGTTTTAAAAATGATAAAAAAATTCATAATAATTAAATTTTAATGTGATGAAGTCAAAAATGATATTAATTTTATATAATTTTTTTTAAGTTTACCATTTAATGGGAAATGAAAAATATTAATAAATATACATTTATTGAAAATATTCTTTTTCTATATTAACTAATATTAACTATTTATTCTTAAAATGTAATTATTTTTAATCGCACACTATACTAGGTTAATTAATAATTTTATTATAATATTTTTTGGGTTTTTAATGTTAGGTGTTGTGTGAAATGAATTTTATCAATCATATTGTCTTATTAAACAGTAATTTGAATTTCAGGGTGTCACATTCCCCAATATTAAAATTAATTATGACCTCACCATTTGAATAATAAGATACAATAACTACTAAATGGAACTTATAATTAATTTTACCATATTAGATGATCATGGGGTTATTTAGGATTCATAATGTGATTTATATATATGAAAAATTATTACAATCAATTTATATAGAGAGATAACCTATTCTTAATTTCACATAAAATTATACAAAGGCATGAAGATCTAGATCCCTAAGAAATAGCATCCCCAAAACCCAGTAAATTATTTAAATGGTAATCATTCCATTCAATGTCTAGAAGTTAATGAAAAATTACATGACATAGTACAGTACAAAATCTTGAGTTAAAACTCACTATATCATACATTAGTATTAGTTGAATTGGATTTTCCTTTTTTCATGGTTGTTAGTGATTATATCCCAAGTTAGCCCTTTTAATGGGACATTAATCCATATAACACCCAACTCCCTTGAAATTGAAGATACATATCTTTTCAGATTCTATCATTCCCTTATAAATGTCAATACGTGACCATCATCCCTTGATCTTTAATGAGACTCTATAGTTCTATTATTTGGTGTGTTTGGAACTCTAATAATGTTCATATTTCTAATAATATTTTAGTATATATGGTTTGGAATAATCAAATTATTTATCACTCCATCGCCCATTAGTTTCAATTTTTCATTAGGATAGGTTCTTTATTGTCTCCCACACCGATGGTTACCTCTAGTTTCAACCATTTCTAAAAAAAGAAGTGACAAGAGAGGGAAATAATTATAAATATAAGGGAATTATAATAATCAATAATATAAATGTGATTCAACCTTAAAATATTTTACCATTATAATCATGTTATCCTATAGTAACTTTAGTTCAACCTACATCAATTTTATTTTAACCTATATAATTCGTTTTTGAACCTCCTATACATTGATCTATGTTCTCTCATACATACTAACCTAATCCATAAAATATAAATCCCAAAATAATATTAAATTTATTAAAATATTCTAAACCCAATAATCATTGAAATATATTCTGTAACACCCGAGACTTTTATGTTATATAAATCATAAAAGGAATCTCTTTCTACACAACACTTGCTTGGATTACTTTATACGCAATCGCGACCTTCCTCGATAGCTTGCGTCGTACGCAATACTGAGTTTCACTAAACAACGATATGCTATTAAAATATTATTAAAACTAGCCGTTATGAATAGTAATAACCACTTTTTGAAATTTTATAAATTTTATTTTTCAAAATGGACTTCATTTTTGGATTCAGAATACCGAAATTATCCTAGGGTGAAATTTTGGTATTTTTCTGAAAACATTCAATTTTTGATGAATAGTGAAACCACTAAGTGGTAGGTTAAAAACTGAATTTTGCATAAAACTTAATTTTACCGCTTCTGTGAATGGAATTTCGAAAATCCGACAGACACGGTTGATATCATTAAGTAAAATGTGGTTCAATGAGATAAAAATAATTTTTTGGTGAATAGTAACTTTTTACTTTTTTTACCGCGGTTAATAGTAAATAGGGTAACTAAGGGTAAATATGATATTACTATTACCCTAACACAGGTGCTAATTCTATTGGATAAGTTTAATTCGACCAAAAACAAACTTAGGAATAAAATATGACCATTTAGGCCCACTTGGGTTAGATTAGGACATTTATTATTAATTTATTTAAAGATGGGTTAAAATAGTTAAAATCAAAGTTTAATAAGTAAATCATTTTTAATATGGGGTTATAAATAAGATAAATTAGACTATAAATATTCATTAGAAATCTAAAAAGATTTCCTACATAATGGTATTTTATTTTTAATTTTTAGACATTGAATAATTTAATTTATTTATGACACAATGATGATACAGTAATTATCTTATTAATGAAATATTGACATAATTGATGTTATAAACACCAAAATAAATGTAATTTGAGAATTTTTATGAGTTCCACCAATTTTCTAGGTTACTATGATATATTAGTGTTGATTTAATCAACTTGGTTCGAACATATAATTATGTTATGACTTTCACAAAAATCATATATCAAATAGTGTCAAAATTGACACAAAATAGTTTTTAAATCAAATATTATATTATTAATTGTTATTTTATTCCTAAAAATCTAAGGTTCGGCCAAATGACTTAGATAAGGATATATATTAATAATAAACAACTTGGGGTTCGTTTTTCATGTTATAGTAAGTGTATTAACCATATAGTGAAAGAAAACAAAAAGACACGGTAAAAGTTAAATTATTTAACTTAGAGTTAAATCTAATTGATAAGGTTAAAATAATAACTTAAACATGTCTAAATCCTATTGGTTGATAGGATTTAGACCCATCCCCACTTTAGCTTCCAAATAAGACCCTTTGGAACCATTATAAACCGATTTTGACTTTAATATAAAATAATATTTTGAGATATTCCTATGGTGCCCCTCTCCTCCCTTATAAAAGGGCACCTCCTCCCCCTCCTCCTCACACCAATTTGAGCACTCAAGCTCGGCCAACCCCTGCCATTTTCTCCTCTCCACTTCCCTAGAATAATCCTAGAGGTCCTGGTCTTCTTCAAAGACCAATCTTAGTTCCCTAAGTGGAGGATTCAAATAAGCGTTCCAAAGAAGAGGAGCTTCGGACACGTACAAAGAAAATCGGACCGAAGGTAAGGGAATATATCACAATCTCATTTTATCTGAGATTGTTTATCCGTAAGTATTTACTTGGGTGTATTTTATCAACCACATCCATGTTCCCTCAATATGTAATATTGTTTTCATCCACTTACAATAGTTTAAATCCAATTTTTCCCTTTGGTGAGTTTTTAGTAAAGAATATGAAAGGAATCTTTTGTCGTTTTTCTCGTACGAGGTACTTTTTGAATTTTCTGACAAAAGTACGAAGAATGTTTTTTAACTTATACGGCATGAATGTATTTTTAAAACATTATTTCCAAGAAGCTTCCTTTACAAGTTTTCATGTTTATTTTTAATCAACTTCTTTTAGTTTAAAATTGTATGACATGCTATGAAAGGAAAATGTTTTTGAGGTAGAAAGGATATTTTACTCAAGAATGGAGTTCATGTGTTTTATCAAAATTATTTTCCATCTAAGATGATAAAGGGTTCTGTTTTTATCCCTATTATTACATTGATTTGATTATGTTATGAGGGAATTATTTTTATGAAGTCATTTACCTTATATGATTTGTTTTATGATGTCATGATGTTTCAAGAATCCCATTTTTGTTACATGTGTTATGCGATGATGTATGATTTATGATTATGTGGCACACATAAGAAAGGATTCATTATAAGATTGGTGGGACCTATATCTCCCTCCAATTCATTGGGTAAAGATTTTATATCTAATGAGATAGACATGGCTGGAAGGGAAGGTTATTTCGGTTCAGTGATACAGGACTGAAACGAGGAGTGAACTCGGTTCAGAAATGGACTTTGTCCGCTAAGATAGTCTTGGAAACGAGTCATGACTAACAAGAAATGATTTTCCATGATTATGTGTGCATGCCACAAAGTTTCAAGTTTTATGTTATGATTATGGGGATCTCATTTTCACTTCTATGATTTATTCCATGTTAAGATATTATGATCTCTTTTGCAGGTTATGATTTTCAAAAAGATATGATATGATTTTTTTTTCTTTTATTTTCCCTTGCTGAGAATTTGAGCTCACCCTTTTATGTTTTCTTTTCCCTAGGTCAGGAAGATGGATAATAAGTATAATATGCTAAAAGGGACCCTAGATATGATGAAATAAATGGGAGACACTGTAGAAGATTTATGAACCAGTTGTTTATGTTTCCCAGTTTCTAAAGACACTATACCTATATGGTCCTTTGTGGTTTTGTCTTATGTTGTAATAAGTGTGCTTCAATTTTGAAGTATTAACAATGTATGTAAAGTATGGGTCATTATAGTTGGTATCAGAGGAAAGGTATAGTCAACCTTTGGAAACTAGGATGTGAAAGCCTTAGTAAGAACCCTAAGGATAAGTCTAAGCATAGAACACAATCTTAGTGTTTTAGAAATGGCCATGAATAACCTAGGATAAGACCTTAAGCGTGAAAATTTTATTCGTGAATTATGTGGTTTTCCTATTATAATTAGTGTTGCTCACACTATTCTTCTTGGTTTTATTCAATGACTGGAACCCGAAGGAACCGTGTTAATGCGGAATGCGATGGGCAATGCAATGATTGTCCCCCTGAGAAACCAAACGATATGGGAGCTGGAATGAAAAATCTTGTAGCCATGCTCACACAACTTTCTTAAGCTATGAATCATGCAGGACTTCCAAACGAGCAAAGGAAGGAGCAACATTCTGTTGAATCCTTCATGAGGCAGCGTCCACCTTCTTTCAGCGGGTCTACTGATCCATTAGTTGCTGAACAATGGATTAGTACTACTGAAATGATATTTTCAGTTCTTCAATGTTCTGAACATGATAAAGTCATCCTAGTAGTGTATCGTTTGGAAGGAGATGCTGATCAATGGTGGAATCTTATTAAGAAAATGAGGCAAAGGGATGAAATTGAGTCTATGGAATGGGACGAGTTCAAGAACTTATTTTTCAATAACTACTTCCCTTGTATTCTCCGAAAAAAGATGGAGAAAGAGTTTCTTGAACTGAAGCAAAGGGATGATGAATCTCTTGGTACCTATGAAGCAAATTTTACAAGACTTTCAAGGTACGCTTCTCGTATTATTATCCAACCTGAGAGTAAGATCGATCGATTCTTTAGTGGCTTAAAACCAAGTCTTCGAAGGGCGTTAGCCATAAGGAACTTCAATAGCTACGAGGAAATCGTTCGATGTGCTCTCAAAGTCGAGATGGAGATTGGAGTAACTCATCAGTCACATGGGTTTGATAAGAAGAGGAAGATGGAATTCAAAGGAAAATCTAAAGAGTGCACTGAAAAGAAGATGAGCTTTCCCTTATGCTCAAAGTGTGGAAAGAAACATGGAGGGAGTTTTCTTAAAGGGACAAGTAAATGTTTTAAATGCGGAATGGAAGGTCATCGGACATTTTAATGCCGCGATAATGGGAAGAAGATGTCTAATGATGCAAACAAAGGAAGGGATACACAGAATGAACCTACTACACTTCAATGTTTCAAGTGCAAGGAGATGGGGAATTATGCCAATCAATGCCCAAATCCAAGGGTTGATGATGATGGTCGACGTCAACAAACTCTTAAGGATATAGACAAAGGAAAGTCACATGCAATTTCTATCAGCGATGTGGAGTACGATAACGATGTGGTGAAAGGTACACTTACCATCCACTCTAAAGTAGCAAATGTTTTATTTGATTCTGGATCCACCCACTCTTTTATTTCTGAAAAATTTTCTAAGGGTATCACCGTAGTACCTCAACAATTATATGTTGAGTTAGCTGTGACAACACCTAATGGCACAACAGTCGCATCAAAAGTATATAATTCTTCTCCGATCGAAGTTTGTGGGAAAGTGCTTCCTGCAAATCTTGTGATCCTTCCTTTAGTGGAATTTGATGAGATTCTTGGCATGGATTGGCTTTCTCTACATGGAGCTCATATCAATTTCCAAAGAAGGGAAGTCACATTTCATATTCCAGATCAATCTAAGATCGTCTATCGATACAAGGATGAATATAACCTTCCAGTGGAAATCCCTTCCATCTTATGGGTCCTGATTCCACTAAATGAAGGTTATTTATCTCAAATGGTTGGTGAGAAACTCGCGATTAAGAATATGCCCATCGTAAGGGAGTTTGATGATGTCTTTCCGGAGGAATTACCGGGTCTTCCACCAAATCGTGAAGTTGAGTTTTCAATAGAACTCATACCGGGTGCCTTGCCTATTTCAAGGACACCTTATAGAATGGCCCCAATTGAGTTGCAGGAATTGAAGAAGAAACTCCAAGAGAATCTTGATAAGGGATTCATACACCCTAGTGCATCACCTTGGGGAGCACCTGTAATATTTGTTAAGAAGAAAGATAGATCAATGAGACTCTGCATTGATTATCGAGAACTTAACAAGATTACTATCAAGAACAAATATCCTCTCCCACGCATTGATGACTTATTTGACCAACTACGCGGAGCTCAATACATTTCCAAGATTGATCTTCGTTCAGGGTATCATCAATTAAGGGTGAAAAGGGAGGATATACCAAATACGGCTTTCCGTACAAGGTATGGACACTATGAATTTATAGTGATGCCATTTGGTCTTACTAATGCCCCTGCTATCTTCATGGATCTAATGAATAGAGTCTTTAGAGACTATCTTGATCAATTTGTTGTAGTCTTTATAGACGATATTCTTGTCTATTCAAAGAGAAAGGAAGAGCATGAAGATCACTTGAGAATTATATTGAAGACCCTGAGAAAGGAGAAGCTTTATTCCAAATTTACCAAGTGTGAATTTTGGCTTCAAAAAGTTGCATTTTTGGGTCACATAATCTCAA
Source organism: Viscum album (assembly GCA_963277665.1). NCBI lineage: Eukaryota > Viridiplantae > Streptophyta > Magnoliopsida > Santalales > Viscaceae > Viscum > Viscum album. Next base: position 1,283,911,064 of record OY728151.1, read on the forward strand.
AAGAGGGGATATCTGTGGATCCAGCAAAAACAGAGGTTATTGAAAGATGGTCGAGACCAACAACAGTAACTGAGATCCGAAGTTTTCTTGGTTTGGCTGGATATTATCGACGTTTTGTAAAATATTTTTCACGATTATCTAATCCACTCACCGAGTTGACTCGGAAAGGAGTTAAGTTTGTTTGGACTGACGAATGTGAAGAGAATTTCAAGGAGTTGAAAAGAAGGTTATCCAGTGCACCTGTGCTCACACTACCTTGTAGTGGAGAAAGGTTTGTGATCTACAGTGATGCATCCAAGAAGGGATTGGGGTGTGTTCTTTTGCAAAATGATATGGTGATAGCTTATGCCTCACGACAGTTGAATATCCATGAGCAAAATTACCCAACACATGATTTGGAGTTGGCTGCGGTAATCTTTGCATTAAAGATTTGGAGGCATTACCTTTATGGTGAAAGGTGTGATATTTATACTGATCATAAATGTTTAAAGTATATTTTCACACAAAAGGAGATGAATATGCGTCAAAGAAGATGGTTGGAGCTGATTAAGGATTATGACTGCTCAATCCATTACCACCCTGGGAAATCAAACAAGGTGGAAGATGCATTAAGTCGACAAGACCATGCTAGTTTATCCATGATGAGGATCACAGAAGATCCAATGTTTATGGATTTACAAAGGATGGATCTTGGAATTATAATGGAAGGGGAAAAATCTTATCTTTCTCAAATGAATGTTCAACCATCTATACATCTGAAGATTAAAGAGGAACAGAAAGAAGATGTCGAGTTACAAAAGAAGGTGAGAAATGTTCCTGAATTAAACCTTGATTGTGATGGGATAATAATGTTCAGGAATCGGGTTTGTGTTCCTCCCATCCCCGAAGTAAAGAAGGAGCTGCTGGATGAGGCTCATAGTTCTTCATTCTCTATTCATCCTGGAAGCACGAAGATGTATAGGGACCTGAAAGAGTACTTCTGGTGGGATGGCATGAAAAGAGATGTTTCTGAATATGTCTCTCGATGCTTGGTTTGTCAACAAGTTAAAGCTGAGAGACAGAAGTCTAAGGGGATGTTACAACCATTACCCATACCCGAATGGAAATGGGAAAACATCACTATGGACTTTGTCACAGGACTTCCTAAAACATCCAAAGGCAATAATGCTATCTGGGTCATAGTTGATCGTCTTACAAAGTCTGCACACTTCATTGCTATTAGAGAGGATTTCTCTCTAGATCAGCTTGCCAGGATATATGTAAAGGAAGTGGTAAGATTGCATGGAGTACCACTTTCTATTATATCTGATCGGGATCCGAGATTTACCTCGAAGTTCTGGCGAAGTCTTCAGCATACTCTGGATACAGAGTTGAGTTTCAGCACTGCTTATCATCCCCAGATAGACGGTCAGTCTGAGAGAACAATTCAAACCCTAGAAGATATGTTGAGAGCTTTCTCTATGGATTTCAAAGGAGGTTGGGATCAACACCTACCTTTGGTGGAATTTTCTTATAATAATAGCTTTCACTCCAGTATTCAGATGGATCCTTATGAATCTCTCTATGGAAAGAAATGCAGGACTCTAACTTGCTGGGATGAAGTTGGGGAAAGAAAGCTATTAGGACCTGATCTCGTTGATGAAATGGCAGAAAAGGTCAGAACTATTCAACAACACATAAGAGCAGCTCAGAGTCGACAGAAAAGTTATGCCGACAACTGAAGAAAAGACCTAGAGTTTGAAGTGGGTGATAAAGTGTTCTTACGAATATCTCCCTGGAAGAGGGTTATGAGATTTGGAAAGAAGGGGAAGTTGAGCCCTAGATATATCGGTCCTTTCGAAATACTGGATCGTGTTGGGAAGGTAGCTTACCGATTGGCGCTTCCACCGAATCTCTCTCAAGTTCACGATGTGTTCCATGTATCTCTCCTGAGAAAGTACCTACCTGATCCTTCACATGTACTCAGCTCAGAAGTTGTACCGCTGGAGCAAGATCTTTCTTATGAAGAACAACCGATAGAGATTCTGGATCGTAGCGAAAAAGTCCTACGAAACAAGACCACTCGATTGGTGAAAGCTTTATGGAGGAACCACCAATTAGAAGAATCTACATGGGAGCTTGAGGATATGATGAGGGAGAGGTATCCTCATCTGTTTGTTACAAAGTGACGAATTTCGAGGGAGAAATTCATTTTAAGGGGGGTAGAATGTAACACCCGATACTTTTATGTTATATAAATCATCAAAGGAATCTTTTTCTACACAACACTTGCTTGGCTTACTTTACACGCAATCGCGACCTTCCTCGATAGCTTGCGTCATACGCAATACTGAGTTTCACTAAACAACGTTATGCTATTAAAATATTATTAAAACTAGCCGTTATGAATAGTAATAACCACTTTTTGAAATTTTATAAATTTTATTTTTCAAAATGGACTTCATTTTTGGATTTGGAATACCGAAATTAGCCTAGGGTGAAATTTTGGTATTTTTCTGAAAACTTTCAATTTTTGATGAATAGTGAAACCACTAAGTGGTAGGTTAAAAACTGAATTTTGCATAAAACTTAATTTTACCGCTTCTGTGAATGGAATTTCGAAAATCCGACAGACACGGTTGATATCAGTAAGTAAAATGTGTTTCAATGAGATAAAAATAATTTTTTGGTGAATAGTTACTTTTTACTTTTTTACCGCGGTTAATAGTAAATAGGGTAACTAAGGGTAAATATGATATTACTATTACCCTATCACATGTACTAATTCTATTGGATAAGTTTAATTCGACCAAAAACAAACTTAGGAATAAAATATGACCATTTAGGCCCACTTGGGTTAGATTAGGACATTTATTATTAATTTATTTAAAGAAGGGTTAAAATAGTTAAAATCAAAGTTTAATAAGTAAATCATTTTTAATATGGGGTTATACATAAGATAAATTCGACTATAAATATTCATTAGAAAGCTAAAACGATTTCCTACATAATGGTATTTTATTTGTAATTTTTAGACATTAAATAATTTAATTTATTTTTGACACAATGATGATACAGTAATTATCTTATTAATGAAATATTGACATAATTGATGTTATAAACACCAAAATAAATGTAATTTGAGACTTTTTATGAATTCCACCAATTTTCTAGGTTACTATGATATATTAGTGTTGATTTAATCAACTTTTTTCGAACATATAATTCTGTTATGACTTTCACAAAAATCATATATCAAATAGTGTCATAATTGACACAAAATAGTTTTTAAATCAAATATTATATTATTAATTGTTATTTTATTCCTAAAAATCTAAGGTTCGGCCAAATGACTTAGATAAGGATATATATATTAATAATAAACAACTTGGGGTTCTTTTGGCATGTTATAGTAAGTTTATTAACCATATAGTGAAAGAAAACAAAAAGACACGGTAAAAGTTAAATTATTTAACTTAGAGTTAAATTTAATTGATAAGATTAGAATAATAACTTAAACTTGTCTAAATCCTATTGGTTGATAGGATTTAGACCCATCCCCACTTTATCTTTGAAATAAGACCCTTTGGAACCATTATAAACCGATTTTGACTTTAATATAAAATAATATTTTGAGATATTCCTAAGGTGCCCCTCTCCTCCCTTATAAAAGGGAACCTCCTCCCCCTCCTCCTCACACCAATTTGAGCACTCAAGCTCAGCCAACCCCTGCCATTTTCTCCTATCCACTTCCCTAGAATAATCCTAGAGGTCCTGGTCTTCTTCAAAGACCAATCTTAGTTCCCTAAGTGGAGTATTCAAAGAAGCGTTCCAAAGAAGAGGAGCTTCGGACACGTACAAAGCAAATCAGACCTAAGGTAAGGGAATATATCACAATCTCATTTTATCCGAGATTGTTTATTCGTAAGTATTTACTGGGGTGTATTTTATCATCCACATCCATGTTCCATCAATATGTAATATTGTTTTCATCCACTTACAATAGTTTAAATCCAATTTTACCCTTCGGTGAGTTTTTAGTAAAGAATATGAAAGGAATCTTTTGTCGTTTTTCTCATACGAGGTACTTTTTGAATTTTCCGAAAAAAGTACGAAGAATGTTTTTTTTAACTTATACGACACGAATGGATTTTTAAAACATTATTTCCAAGAAGCTTCCTTTACAAGTTTTCATGTTTATTTTTAATCAACTTCTTTTAGTTTAAAATTGTATGACATGTTATGAAAGGAAAATGTTTTTGAGGTAGAAAGGATATTTTCCTCAAGAATGGAGTTCAAGTGTTTTATCAAAATTATTTTCCATCTAAGATGAAAAAGGGTTCTGTTTTTATCCCTATTATTACATTGATTTGATTATGTTGTGAGAGAATTATTTTTATGAAGTCATTTACCTTATATGATTTGTTTTATGATGTCATGATGTTTCAAGAATCCCATTTTTGTTACATGTGTTATGCGATGATGTATGATTTATGATTATGTGGCACACATAAGAAAGGATTCATTATAAGATGGGTGGGACCTATATCTCCCTCCAATGCATTGGGTAAAGATTTTATATCTCATGAGATAGACATGGCTGGAACGGAAGGTTATTTTGGTTCAGTGATACAGGACTGAAACAAGGAGTGAACTCGGTTCAGAAATGGACTTTGTCCGCTAAGATAGTCTTGGAAACGAGTCATGACTAACAAGAAATGATTTTCCATGATTATGTGTGCATTTCAAAAAGTTTCAAGTTTTATGTTATGATTATGGGGATCTAATTTTCACATTTATGATTTATTCCATGTTAAGATATTATGATCTCTTTTGCAGGTTATGATTTTCAAAAAGATATTGTCACGACCCGCCCTAGGGGTCCGTGCCGTGACTACCCCAAGCCCGCCTTCCATAGGCCAGGGGCTGGCGACTAGCACCAAGGCATAAATCCCAGTATAAAGGGAAGGCATTGCCTTTGTAAAGTAAACAAACACAACAGAGTAAGCAAGCGGAAAGTAAACACTAAGTAAAAACAGAGTACAACTGAATGTGCGGAAAAATAAATGGGCCAGTATACAAACCCAAACTGAAAGTAAAGTACAACTCGAAAGGGAAAAACAGCAACTGTAAGTAAAAGCCGCTACACCGAGCTGTCCACTGGAGATCCCACCTGAAGGGTGGGTACAGATAGCTCCACTTCTCCTCGGGTCCCGTCGTCCACTCTGAACACGTCCCGCCTAGTGGTCCACCTCCAGGTACCGTCCTGCTCTGCAAGCCTCGGCCGAGATCAACGTTGTCCGTCGTCTGCAACCAACACAACGTAGTGCGGGCAAAGCCCGTGCAGGGGTGAGTATAAGCTACTCAGTAGGGACCCCGAGACCCCTGAAGGTCTCTCAAAATCCATAAAGGATAAACCACAAAGAAAGGTACAATCAAGAAGTAACAACCGACACTGCTTAGGTATATGCCCATACATATACCTAAGTCATCAATTTCAAATACGCTCCATCCTCCGAGCCCAAGTACAACTCAGTCCACACAAGAAAGTAAACGTATTCCACACAGGAAAGCAAAACGTAATCCACACAGGATAGCACAACACAATCCACACAGGAAAGCAACAGGATCCAGCTCACACAGGTATACTTCTTCGAAAGACGATAAAGATGATCTCTGATCCATCTAAGTTGTCGGACCCACGAAGGATCGATAAGTAACTAACCCCCGCAAAAGACCCACACAGGATCGGGCCCACACAGGACCTGTAGGCGCTGGTTCACACAGGACCGCTGAGTACAAGGACCCACACAGGATCGGACCCACACAGGATCTGTAGGCGATGGTTCACACAGGACCGCTGAGCGCAAAACCCACACAGGATCGGACCCACACAGGATCGGGCCCACACAGGACCTGTAGCACTGATCCTCGTAGGATCGCTGAGTGCTGTAGTCGTCGTCGTCGAATCCACACAGGATCTCTGTACTGTCTTCATAGTCACAGTAGCAGTAGCAGTAGCAATAGCAGTCACAGTCGCAGCCAGCACTAGGGTTCCCGCACACAGCAAGCTCGTTCGGAGGGTCCACTCCACGAGCCGAGAGGCTGATACATCAACTGTCACAAAGTCCAGAGTTGATGTATCCAAAAGTTCCGTATCGTCAACAGGAACTCAATGCAACAGACGGTGCGTCGATCGGACGCCCGGTCTGAGAGTTATTGGCATTTTCGTCCCCGGGGCCAGGTTGGTTTTTAAGGCAAAACCAACCCGACTGTACTCCACCTACGTCCAAACCTCGGGCGGAGTATGCCAAAAGATCCGTCTCACTAAGAGGAACACAAAAAAGCTGACGGCACGTCAATCGGACGTCCGTAGCTCAAGATATGAGCGTTTCCGCTCTGAAGGCCCGGTTGGTTTCGTGTACGAATCAACCCGGCAGAACTCAAAGTGTTCTGAAACCCTGAGTTTAATATATCGAAACGACTGTCTCGATCCAAGGATTGCGTTACCGCAGACGGTTCGTCAATCGGAGGTCCGTGACACAAGCTATGGCCAAAAGACCGAAATTGTCTCGAAAACGGGGGGTCCGGGTCCGGGCCGACCCGGCCCGACCCCCCTGGGTCGGCCCGAACCGGGTCGACCCGAACCGGGTCCGACCCAACCCGGCCGGCGGCGGTCCGGCGCGGTGGCGCGGCCTGGCGCCGCTTGTCGCCACGCGCGGGGGGCAAAGCCCCCGCTTCATCAGTTTGGCGGCACGGCTTTTAGCCGCGCCTTTTGCCAATCAACAGCCCCCCCTCCTGGGGGCCTGCTTTGAGGAGAAACCGGGGGGCCGCCTGCCCACCTCAAAGAAACCGCCCCCCCCCCCCCCCCTTCGTGGGGGGTCTGCTTGTGGGAAACGGGGGGGCCGCCTGCCCCCCTTAACGAACCCCCCCCCCCTCATAAATGGGGGGGGGGGGTTTAAGTGATGGCCGGGGGAATTAAATTCCCCCGGCCTTTGACCTTCCGGCCAGCTACCTGGCCGGTCGGTTTTTCTCCAACGGGACTGGCAAACCGGTCCCCTTTCCGACTTCCGACTCCGGTGGCCCGGCCGCCGGTCTTCTCGTCCCGCCGCGGCCCGGAACCGGCCGCGGTGTTCGTCGTCCGGCGCGGTGCGACGGCACCGCGCCCCTTCGCCGCGGTGCGACGGCACCGCGCCCCTCCGCCGCGCCTTTGATCCCCTTCGACGCGGCGCGACGGCGTCGCGTTCTTGATGATCCTTCCACGGCGCGGCGCGACGGCGCCGCGCAAAATAATCGTGCGAATATCCGCGTGGTGCGACGACACCACGCCATCTTGTTTCAACCGCAAGATAAATCATCAAGAACAAAGGAGGGGGTTCGGCCGTGTTCATGCGGTCCGGCCCCCTCACGTTAAACGATAACACAATTTAAATATCCTCACGTTAGTCATGCTAGAACCACGAACAAGAATAAATAAATAAACAAATAACAACAACCCCTACCTTGGGTTCAAGTTCGAAGATCGTCAACGACCTGCGGAAGACAACGTCGCGGAGGTCGGGCGTCGCGGTAGTCATTCGTCAAATCCGATGATGAAGAGGTACGTCCGAAGAGGTACGTCGTTGGCGAATCTTCGTATGCCGACGAAGGAAGTCCGAGGAGGAAGCGGCGTTCCCTTTCGTTGACACGGAAGACGAAGAAGAGAGGAGCGGCGTTCCTCGTCAGAGCTTGAGCGTTCTTCGTCGGAGCTTGAGCGTTCTTCGTCAAAGTTTGAAGAAGAAGGAGAAGAACCCAAAAGCTCTCAAGATGGCTAAACAATTCTCACCAAATAAAATAAGTTAGAGTCTTATTTTATTCACAAACTTAACAAAATGAATTTCAAAGGTTTGAAATTCAAATAAGATAACTCCAAAATTAAATAACAATTTGTCATGTCATTTAAAGAGGGGTTAAAGGGATTTTGAGAGAAGATGGAAGGTTTAGGTTCGTGTGGGTCCCACCACACTTAATCCTCTCAAGGGAGGTTAAGTGGGTGTGGGTCCCACCCCTAACTTCCTTTGAGAGAAGTTAACCAACAAAAGTAAAAAATAAAAATTGTTCCACATTTTTATTCAACTTTTTATAATTCTCCCAAAAACTAACTTTCGTCCCTCAATAAACGCAACTTCGGAAAAGGTCTCCTTAAGAAAATATCGACGTTGCGAGTTCATCGGTGTCCTCGGTTTTCAATTCCGGGCACCGGATTAAAAGTTAGAAATTCCCGCTCGTTCGTTCACTGAACGTACCTGAGCCAAACTTCGGAAATTGATTCCGGGCACCCCGGGCCTCGGAATCAGGTGCCGTCAGAAACCGCGCTCTTGTAAAATTCCAAAGAAAATTAAGAAAAAATTTCTCTTGAATTTTACGGGTCTTTACATTACTCCCACCTCAGGGTTTTACGTCCCCGTAAAGATACATCAAGAACTAGGGAAACAAATGAGGGTACTGAGCACGCATCTGAGCCTCCCGCTCCCATGTGCTCTCCTGGAGGTTCCCGTGCTGCCATCTGATGCGCACAAGAGGAATCGATCGCCCATGTAGGACCCGCTCCTGTCGATCCTCTATCTCCACCGGAACCTCCGTAAAAGTCGCCCCATTGTCAACGTCAAGCTCCCCATGGTCAATGATGTGCGTCGGGTCGTGCACATATCTCCTCAGCTGAGACACGTGGAAGACGTCGTGCACCCGGTGCAACTGAGGTGGTAGAGCCAGGCGATAATCCACCTCGCCAATCCTGCTGAGGACCTGGAAGGGTCCGATGAAGCGCGGAGATAACTTGCCGCCACGGCCAAATCTCCGTATACCACGTCGAGGTGAGACCCGCAAGAAGACGTGGTCGCCATCCTCGAACTCAAGTGGCCTCCGCCTCCTGTCAGCGTATGACTTTTGCCGGCTCTGAGCTGTCCTCATCTGCTCGTGGATGACCTGGACCTTCTCTGTCGTGGCCTAGACCACCTCTGGTCCCACAAGAGCTGTTATGATTTCTCCTTTGCCGAAAAGTGAAATCCGGTCTCATCCCCTAGATGAACCACGTTCCTTGCCTAAAACAGTCAATCCCGTCATGATTACTTAATTCATGGCATGGATGACGTCGTAAGGCCTCGACGCTGCTACCAAGAGATCCAACCGTTACTCTCACCTCCAAGGGTTGAGTCACACTGTTGGCATCAGTGTGTGGTCACTGGGTTTCCTCTAGTACGAATCTCGCAAGTGAGGGTCAAGTCAACAGTTTTTAATCGGCACCTCTTAGTAAAAACAAACAAAAGACAAGAAAACAAAAGTCGCCAAGGCAAGTATCTTTTTATTACTTCAACATAAAGTACCAGGACACAAGGCAACACAAACTACGAAGCTAGAGGCATTATGGGCAAAGGCCTCTATGCCTGGAGCTAGTCCCGCACTAGTCCACCCGCTTCCGGAGCTCCATGATCGTAAGCTTCAGCTGCCTGAAGCTGTGCTCTCCCCTGAGGTCGGGGTGGACCTCCTGGTGGTGGTGGTAGTAGAGCCTCGAAGCGTCGCCCACCACCTGCTGCTCGGCCAGCTCCTCTGCCTCGTCCTCCTGCTCCCTGCGGACTGCCACGGTCGAACCTCTGCCTCTGCCTAGGTGGTTCCTCAACCGTCTGCTGCTCCTCTGCATGGCGGGTCGGGCAGTCACGAGCCATGTGGCCTTGCCCGCCGCATGCATAGCACTGTCTTCCACTCGAAAGACTGGCTCCGCGCTGTGTGCCCCGCACTGCTGAGCTAGTGTCATGAGGTCGTCTGCCTGAGGGTCTGGTATGTCTGGACCCCTGAGTCATCCGTCGACTACCTGCTGCAGATGACTCTGCCACGTGCCGCCCTGCAGTGGGTCGCTGCGCTGGTGTAGACTCAGCAAGGAAGCTCTCGATCAGAAGGGCCCGCTCCAGTACTCCTGTCTGAGTCGGTATGCTGAGGGAGATCATCGATGACCTGATCTCGTGTCTCAAACCCTGCTCGAAGGTCCGGGCCCGGAAGAATGGGTCCCGTACCATGTCGGTCGAGTAGCGCGAGAGATCAGTAAATCTCGCCGAGTACTGGGCGACCGTCATGCTGCCCTGCCGCAGCTGAAGAAGCTCCTGGATACGCACCGCACGAAGGGTGGTTGGGACGAACTCCGAGCGGAAGAGGTTCTCAAAGTCTGTCCCAAGTAGTGATGCCTCATCGTGCACCTGGAGCATCAAGCTCCACCATCGTCCTGCTGCTGCGTGTAGTAGGCTTGCAGCGAGGATCACCATGAGGTCTGCTGGTGTCCTCACTAGCCTAAACACACGTACCACTGCCTCCAGCCAGTCCTTGGCTGCCTGGGGGTCCGTCTCCCCGCGAAACCTGGGCGGTCGTTGGCGCTGAAACTCATGCAGTGCGCTGAGGCGACGTGCATCGCCAGCGGCTGGTGCTGGAAGCATCGGTGGCTCGACGGGTAGAGCTACTGCCGGTGCCACTGCTGACAAAGGGCCCTGCACCGAGGCCTCGTCGCTCGGTAGGCTGTCATCACACTCGACTCTCGGAACCCTAGCTGGCTACCGTCGTGGGGCCATCCTGAATAGGAAATAGGTGCGCCACGGTCAAACATTATACCTGGTGAGCTGACACAAAGAAATCACAAAGAAAACTTTGAAACACACACGCAGTCAATGTTTTCGTGCATTAAGTCGGAAATCAGAAGTCAGGGTCCTGGTGTACGGATACGTCGGCCGCCGCACCAACACTGGACTCCCTGGACTGATAACCACACTCAATACGCTAAACATTATTGCTTCACATAGAAAAGATCAGAGTTCACGGTAGAACCGAACTCCTCTGATACCAATTTGTCACGACCCGCCCTCGGGGTCCGTGCCGTGACTACCCCAAGCCCGCCTTCCATAGGCCAGGGGCTGGCGACTAGCACCAAGGCGTAAATCCCGGTATAAAGGGAAGGCATTGCCTTTGTAAAGTAAACAAACACCACAGAGTAAGCAAGCGGAAAGTAAACACTAAGTAAAAACAGAGTACAACTGAAAGTGCGGAAAAATAAATGGGCCAGTATACAAACCCAAACTGAAAGTAAAGTACAACTCGAAAGGGAAAAACAGCAACTGTAAGTAAAAGCCGCTACACCGAGCTGTCCACTGGAGATCCCACCTGAAGGGTGGGTACAGATAGCTCCACTGCTCCTCGGGTCCCGTCGTCCACTCTGAACACGTCCCGCCTAGTGGTCCACCTCTAGGTACCGTCCTGCTCTGCAAGCCTCGGCCGAGATCAACGTTGTCCGTCGTCTGCAACCAACACAACGTAGTGCGGGCAAAGCCCGTGCAGGGGTGAGTATAAGCTACTCAGTAGGGACCCCGAGACCCCTGAAGGTCTCTCAAATTCCACAAAGGATAAACCACAAAGAAAGGTACAATCACGAAGTAACAACCGACACTGCTTAGGTATATGCCCATACATATACCTAAGTCATCAATTTCAAATACGCTCCATCCTCTGAGCCCAAGTACAACTCAGTCCACACAGGAAAGTAAACGTATTCCACACAGGAAAGCAAAATGTAATCCACACAGGATAGCACAACACAATCCACACAGGAAAGCAACAGGATCCAGCTCACACAGGTATACTTCTTCGAAAGACGATAAAGATGATCTCTGATCCATCTAAGTCATCGGACCCACGAAGGATCGATAGGTAACTAACCCCCGCAAAAGACCCACACAGGATCGGGCCCACACAGGACCTGTAGGCGCTGGTTCACACAGGACCGCTGAGTGCAAGGACCCACACAGGATCAGACCCACACAGGATCTGTAGGCGCTGGTTCACACAGGACCGCTGAGCGCAAAGACCCACACAGGATCGGACCCACACAGGATCGGGCCCACACAGGACCTGTAGCACTGATCCTCGTAGGATCGCTGAGTGCTGTAGTCGTCGTCGTCGAATCCACACAGGATCTCTGTACTGTCGTCATATTCACAGTAGCAGTAGCAGTAGCAGTAGCAGTCACAGTCGCAGCCAGCACTAGGGTTCCCGCACACAGCAAGCTCGTTCGGAGGGTCCACTCCACGAGCCGAGAGGCTGATACATCAACTGTCACAAAGACCAGAGTTGCTGTATCCAAAAGTTCCGTATCGTCAACAGGAACTCAATGCAACAGACGGTGCGTCGATCGGACGCCCGGTCTGAGAGTTATTGGCATTTTCGTCCCCGGGGCCAGGTTGGTTTTTAAGGAAAAACCAACCCGACCGTACTCCACCTGCGTCCAAACCTCGGGCGGAGTATGCGAAAAGATCCGTCCCACTAAGAGGAACACAACAAAGCTGACGGCACGTCAATCGGACGTCCGTAGCTCAAGATATGAGTGTTTCCGCTCCGAAGGCCCGGTTGGTTTCGTGTACGAATCAACCCGGCCGAACTCAAAGTGTTCCGAAACCCTGAGTGTAATATAACGAAACGACCATCTCGATCCAAGGATCACGTTACCGCAGACGGTTTGTCAATCGGAGGTCCGTGACACAATCTATGGCCAAAAGACCGAAATTGTCTCGAAAACGGGGGGTCCGGGTCCGGGCCGACCCGGCCCGGCCGGCGGTGGTCCGGCGCGGCGGCGCGGCCTGGCGCCGCTTGTCGCCACGCGCGGGGGGAAAATCCCCCGCTTCATCAGTTTGGCGGCACGACTTTTAGCCGCGCCTTTTGCCAATCAACGGCCCCCCCTCCTGGGGGCCTACTTTGAGGAGAAACTGGGGGGCCGCCTGCCCCCCTCAAAGAAACCGCCCCCCCCCCTTCGTGGGGGGTCTGCTTGTGGGAAACGGGGGGGCCGCCTGCCCCCCTTAACGAAACCTCCCCCCCCTCATAAATGGGGGGGGGTTTAAGTGATGGCCGGGGGAATTAAATTCCCCCGGACTTTGACCTTCCGGCCGGCTACCTGGCCGACCGGTTTTTCTCCAACGGGACCGGCAAACTGGTCCTCTTTCCGGCTTCCGACTCCGGCGGCCCGGCCGCCGGTCTTCTCGTCCCGCCGCGGCCCAGAACCGGCCGCGGTGTTCGTCGTCCGGCGCGGTGCGACGGCACCGCGCCCCTCCGCCGCGCCTTTGACCCCCTTCGACGCGGCGCGACGGCGTCGCGTTCTTGATGATCCTTCCACGGCGCGGCGCGACGGCGCCACGCAAAATAATCGTGCGAATATCCGCGTGGTGCGACGGCACCACGCCATCTTGTTTCAACCGCAAGATAAATCATCAAGAAAAAAGGAGGGGGTTCGGCCGTGTTCATGCGGTCCGGCCCCCTCACGTTAAACGATAACACAATTTAAATATCCTCACGTTAGTCATGCTAGAACCACGAACAAGAATAAATAAATAAACAAATAACAACAACCCCTACCTTGGGTTCAAGTTCGAAGATCGTCAACGACCTGCGGAAGACAACGTCGCGGAGGTCGGGCGTTGCGGTAGTCGTTCGTCAAATCCGATGACGAAGAGGTACGTCCGAAGAGGTACGTCGTTGGCGAATCTTCGTATGCCGACGAAGGAAGTCCGAGGAGGAAGCGGCGTTCCCTTTCGTTGACACGGAAGACGAAGAAGAGAGGAGCGGCGTTCCTCGTCGGAGCTTGAGCGTTCTTCGTCGGAGCTGGAGCGTTCTTCGTCAAAGTTTGAAGAAGAAGGAGAAGAACCCAAAATCTATCAAGATGGCTAAACAATTCTCACCAAATAAAATAAGTTAGAGTCTTATTTTATTCACAAACTTAACAAAATGAATTTCAAAGGTTTGAAATTCAAATAAGATAACTCCAAAATTAAATAACAATTTGTCATGTCATTTAAAGAGGGGTTAAAGGGAGTTTGAGAGAAGATGGAAGGTTTAGGTTCGTGTGGGTCCCACCACACTTAATCCTCTCAAGGGAGGTTAAGTGGGTGTGGGTCCCACCCCTAACTTCCTTTGAGAGAAGTTAACCAAAAAAAGTAAAAAAATAAAAAGTGTTCCACATTTTTATTCAACTTTTTATAATTCTCCCAAAAACTAACTTTCGTCCCGCAATAAACGCAACTTCGGAAAAGGTCTCCTTAAGCAAATATCGACGTTGCGAGTTCATCGGTGTCCTCGGATTTCAATTCCGGGCACCGGATTAAAAGTTAGAAATTCCCTCTCATTCGTTCACTGAACGTACCTGAGCCAAACTTCGGAAATTGATTCCGGGCACCCCGGGCCTCGGAATCAGGTGCCGTCAGAAACCGCGCTCTTTTAAAATTCCAAAGAAAATTAAGAAAAAATTTCTCTTGAATTTTACGGGTCTTTACAGATATGATATGATTTTTATTTCTTTTATTTGCCCTTGCTGAGCATTTGAGCTCACCCTTTTATGTTTTCTTTTCCTCAGGTTAGGAAGATGGATATTAAGTAGAATATGCTAAAAGGGACCCTAGATATGATGAAATAAATGGGATACACTGTAGAAAATTTATGAACCAGTTGTTTATGTTTCCCAGTTTCTAAAGACACTATACCTATACAGTCCTTTGTGGTTTTGTCTTATGTTGTAATAATTGTGATTCAATTTTGAAGTATTAACAATGTATGTAAAGTATGGGTCGTTATATATTCTCTCAAAATCCAACTTATAATGTTAATGTGATTCAACCTGTCTTTTTCATTGAGCTAGATGGGTCAAAGTGTTTGATGGCCCTAGCATGCTCTCTACCCTTATTGGGGTCTTGACCGAAGGGCAATGACTCAGAAGGAATGGTAAGGCCCAATAAATTTCTTTTTTGGTGAGTAACCCATCCCAAAGGATCCAACAGGTGTGGAACCACCTCGATGGGTATGTTCTCTTCAGTTTTTCCTAGCTCGGTTTCCTCCTCTGATGGGTTGGGCATGTTAATTGTAGCTGTTCTTGGATGAATATCCTCAATATCACTTGGAAAGTCAAGATTTCACACAAATAGATCTGAAATCATGGGCAACATACTACCCCCAACAACATGTATGATTGTGGGGGAAGCCTCTTGAATAATTCTACGGAGCACATAAAAGCTTCAGATACATCGTTTCTGGAGGGTCCGATGATGACTAAGCGACTCAGGGCACTGAGCCATGGGGAGTGTAGCCAAGTCAACCATGCAAAATTGTTGTCCGATGTCGTCAAAGTGTTACCGGCTCTTGGGTTAAGACCCCCATAGATGAAGGAAAGGAGGTGTGTTTCCTAGAGGTTTTGGAAAAAGCACATGACCTCCTCCTGGTTAAAAGATTCCAAGATACTAATGTTTATAGTTCCAACTAGCCAGAACATCTCTGGAAACTGGTCTACTGAAAAAAATGTCCCACAAGCTCCTCAACTCAAACTCACACTCCGACCTTAGTTTTCCCCATTCATCAACTGAGGGTGATTGTGGGACCGCTAAAGTCATTGAAATGGATCATTGTGATGATAGACTAGCTGGTGGAGAATACGGTGCATGAGCTGACAAGATTCCATATCTTGGGTTGTCTTCTATAGAATGCAATGACTGCACCCCCACATCCTGTTAAGATGGACTAATAACCATATCTCCCTGCATAGGGGATGTGGTCACTGACGTTGGGTCATGCTATTACTCTTCCCCTGTTGGTCCCCAAAACAACTCACTATGATCGGTAGTTGAGGTGCAGAATGATCATGTTGATGATAGGGAGGATTGCATAACCAAGACCATAAAAGAGGCCAAATATTTCTCCCCTGGATGTGTCTTCAGAGGGATGCAGAAATCTGATATACCTCTCTTTTCAAAAGGATGCGGCTTATATTCCTTGTTCTGGCCCCAACCCCCGACAAAAAAGATTGGGGTGAGGGTTCCATCATCGAATCACACTCCGCCTGTTAATCTTAAAGGCATATGGGTTTAATCTCGATTTAGAACTTCCCCTGATTCTTCTATTGGTGGTTTCATCCCTCCCTCCTTCCCCGGGATGGACCTCCTTCCCTGGGATGGTTCTTTAGGATACGGTAAGTTTTTTAACATGAGGAGCTCCTCAGTGCAGATTGGTGCTAGAGTGGGGACGACCTCCACCCGCACTGGATGGGATATTAAGAGGGAGTTTATATCAGTTGTTTCTAACATGGGGAGGACCTCTAATATGATGATATGGGTTGTGAGGGGTACCTAGAAAAATGAAGAAAGGAACATGGGGAGGACCTCCATGTTTGATAGTGCTGTAGTGGGGAAGGCCTCCGCTGGAACTATTAAACCCATTGGGAGGACCTCCATGGTGGTCATCTGAAATGGGCGGAGGACCTTCATGTCAGGCAGCCTTAATAGAATCGATATGATGAGGGCATTCGTACCTATTATACTAGACATTATAAGGACCTTAGTTTTTTTCCATTGATGAAGTGTAGAGGAACTCCACTTTGGTGATTGTTGGCATGGGGCAGACCTCCACCGGAATTGATGAGTGCATGGGGAGGGACTGCAAGCTATTGAGCAATTGGGAAAGGAAGACCCTCACAATGAAAACCAAGTATGTGAGGGAAATTATTATACCTAAGGCTTGGAACATGGGGAGGACCTTTTTGATGAGTGTTGATGAAGCATGGAGGTCCTCCGCTTGAGTTAATGCTGGTGGCATAGGGAGGAACTCCACACTGAATGACAGAGTGTGGGGACCTCCACACTATCTGATACTGGTATGGGTAGGAACTCCATACTAGATGCAATCATTGTGTGTTTTCCCACAATGACTTCTAGTTGGCCTGGTAACTGGGCTATCCAGTTTAACTTGATTTCAAGGTGATTGGTACTTCAAATTTGGCTGGGCTTGTAAGTGTCCATGTCCTGTAACCGGGGGTTCCCCTTCCCAATGATGATAGTGGGTTGATATCTCTTTCTGGGGGTGGCTTGGCACATTGAATCTCAGGACAGTGGTTCCCTCTAGCAGGCATACTCCTGAGCCTGCACCCAAAGTTGATGCTGGGTCAGCTGAACCAGAACCAACTATGTGGGGAAATGGACCTCCCACTCTTCGGTCTGTATGACTGGATGGCGATGTTGATGCAGCCGGGTGAGATCCCTTCTTGGCATCTTCCTAGCTGAAGTCCTGGCTGGGTGGACCTGAAAATCCCTTACTTCGTCAGCATAAGGGAGTGAGACATATGAGCACTCCAGGGATAGGCTCTAAAATCCTTTGAAGGTTGGAGTGGGGAGGAGTGGGTCCCTTCTTAGCCCTTGGGGGCAGCGGCACTGATGAGGCACAGAGGCCTCCATGTCATAGAGGGCTATACCCCTCATTGAGATGACCCCTTCCTGCTCATATCATCGAACAAGAGTATTAATCACCCTCCTCTAAATAAATTTACAGGGTGATAGGGGGCATACACACCCAGTAGCTACGGTTGTGGGAGCCATTGCATAGGAGATGAAGTCGGGGGGAATTGAAGCATTCGTATTTCCCTCCCCTTCTACGTCAATGGGTGGGAGATGATTTGTTTTCTGTAGCTTGATCTTGGGTCCTTCAAAGAATTATAATTCAAACAACATTACATAAAATAGGAAATTTAAGCCCAGTGTCGCAGAATTGTTCAATCTTCCATGACTGGATAGAAATATCCACACTGACAACATCATATACCGGGATGCCCAACGATTAGCTGCCCCAACATTCATGAGTTTCACACCAGGCCCATAGTTTTCTTGGTGGGACCTGGTTCTAGATAATTATATCCAGTGGCACACATATCTATATATTTATTGGATTCCACTAATCCCCATAAAGAGGAGAAGATTCACGTCGGGTTCACAATTTCTATTTTCAACGCTTTTGTCGGGGTGCACATCATTGTACTATGACGCATTGTTTGTTTCCCCGCATTCCCTCTTTCCACAGGTAGATGAAACCCATTACTTATTTTGGGATGTTTTCTCCTTGATCAAAATGACATGATGGGCTGTCGGTCTCACATTCCATGGATTCCTCCATGGAATTCGTCACCAAGTATGGGTCTCCCTAATAGATTTGAGTCATCGTTCATGAATCTCCTTCCTAGTGCCACATCTTGGTGGACACTAGATAATTACACAGCTTCTATCAAGATATTACAATGGGTCAAGTCAGGGCCACAACCTTCAGTTAGGGGAGTATTCATGTTGGACATCGCTGACATGTCTAGAAGCTGAAACACCGGTACACCAGGATTTATTTCCCTTATGATAGGGCTTCTCAAGGGCATGGATTCCCAAGGTATCCCACATCGAGTGCAGGGAATTATATTCCATGGAAATGTACCTAAGGTTTTTCTAAGCTTACCATGTTTGACATGGGGTATGAAACAAGTTTGAAGTCTAGTGGAGATGGATTGGACTAATTGGAAAACCGATGGGAGTGGATCAGATGGGTGGATCAAAATGTACAATGAAGACGAATCTGATGATGCATGGGTCCCTATAAGGGGGAAGAATAGGGTTTACCATCGGCTGGGATTGAACCTGGTGGAGTCCACTTAAATACCCTATTTAGAGGATAGGGATCAAAACCCATGTAGTTCAAGGGGTTGAATGGTGGGATTGGGATTTACACAATGGATAACAACCTGAAGACATGTTGGGGCTTACGCATCATTAGTGGCCCATCACAAGAGGGGAACTCTTGGTTTCATGGTAATGTATTGTGTGGGGCTTACTAGTAGTTATCTACCTGGGTGGATGGCATGATCTTACTAGGATGTGGTGGCCCATGTAAGAACCATGCTAGATGATGGAGGGTTGAATGACGTGAATGGTGAATGAGATGGAACTATCATGAAGATGACATTGATGTTGGTATTAATACTTAGGGAGGGTTCCTACATATCTTCATGGTAGGGAATTAATGTCCACATAGTTTGGTGGGGTGATGGGACACCTGAGGAGGAGACCCATAAAAATGGACGCATGGATGGGACCCAAAGGAAATAAAACCTCCGGGTTGGGGCATGACCATCCTGAAACACAGAGGATCAAGGGAGAGACTAGGATGAGACATGAGTGATGGGATTGAACCTCAGAGAGGCTTCATATATATCCTTGTAGTGTAGACTCAAAGTCCATGTAGTTCAAGAATGGGGAATATATTTGAGGTGTACACAAAGGGTAGTAACCCGAATACATGATGGGGCTTATGCATGGTTAGCATCCCTTCGAAAGAGGGACACTCTTGATTGGAGGAATGTGAATTAATTGTTGGTCTCACACATGGTTTGTTGTTTGGGTACTAGTCTAAAACCACAAAGGGGTGGAACAAGGATATGGGTCCCAAAAAAGGTCATTTCAAAGTTTACCAATGTTTGGGGTTTAACATCAGGGAGGCTTCTTACGTACCTTGTCTAGGAGACATGGATCAAAACCCACCTAGTTTGAAATTAGACTGTTTAAAATCATGCTGGATGAAAGGGGCATACAGTTCAATGTCATGCGAGATGATGGTAAACTGAAGTGAAGTTTTAAGAAATGATAGGTGATGGGCTTTAACCTGAGGGAGGCTTCCTAATTATCCTTGTGGTATAGAATAATATTCCACATATTTTATGAATGGTGGGGAATGGGACATACACCCTGAGGTGGCCTATGAGGGTGTCATGGTCAATGATTACTCTTAGCCCACATGAGTCGTGATCGGTGTGAGAAACAAGATGCAACAAGGAACTGACAATCATGTCGCAAAATGTGTGTCGGCAAGGAATATAGTGGGGCTTACACATGGTTAGTGGCCCAAGGAGATGGATATTGAGACCTACTCTAGGATAGAGGCCCAATGGAAAAAAATACCAAAGGGAGAGGGACGGGGTATCAAGAGTCCCCTGTGCCCATCTCTCCTATGGTCTTTGGGAACAGAAAAGGGGAGGAGGAGCAAAAGTGCTACCTCCTGGAAGAAATAATAGAGTCTTACACCATGATGGTTTCCTTTTCCCTGTGGAAAAATGTCGTTCCATGCAAGGATGATCTCATTCCATGTGAGAAAGATCTCACTCCTGTGAAGATGAGTGGGCGTGGAAGATGTCTGAGGTGTGGCACCCCAAGTATATTGCATGGGGAGAGGCTTCAGTTTATCGTCATGTGCTGGGGATGAGGATTCTTTTCAGTTTAATTTCCTACAACTTGGATGATGGGGATTCACTCCCCACCCCTAGGATATACATAACTGGCATGTGTTAAACCTTGGGAAAGGGAAGGTACCGACAATGTTTTATGGAGACGGGGTTGTGGAGTGATCCATTAAGGGGACCACGTTAGCGTGGCTTTGTAAAGAAGCAATAGTTGTTAGCATGCCTATACAAAGAAGCATGAGTCCATACAAAATAACATGAAGAACCACCCAAGTGATTTTTAAATCACTTCGTACAAACATGGAGGGTCGTATGGGAGATGTAGGGTTCGTGAAGCAAAGGGTTTCACAGGAAGGGACCTTGAAAAGATCTCGTTCTCCAAAATGTGGAGAGACTCTGCGAAGGGTTTTGCTTCACGAATTAGAGTGGTCTAGCCTTGGCATGGAGTATACATGCATATGAAGAGTGATTCGTGAAGTGAAAGTGAATTCAAAAAATAGGTCTTCATGGAACATGGGTGCCATGGAAAGTGCGGCATTGTGAAGTAATGTACTTCATGAAGTACAATGATTTTTGCCTTACCATGGGGTCCACATGTGCATGGAAGGTACTTCACGAAGCATGAGTGCTTTGCGGAGACATGAGTTCCTATAGGGATCTCCTTCCATTGCAATGACCTATAGGATTTGTGAAGGGCATCCCTGTTTGAAAAGGGGTTGAATATTATCAAAGGGAAAGGTATTTCACAATGCTCAAATACCTTGAAGAGTTCATTTTCTCAATGTTTGACATAACAGAGGGTGTTTTGCGATTTGAGGGCCGAGAAATAAAAAGTTTAGGGTATCCATCCTTTGGGTTTTGGGGATGCCTGATATTTATAGAATAGAGGTTTTACGAAGCTCAGAGGTTGGGTCATGAAGGAATTGGACCTCAAAATCTGAGGCAGATCCATCAAGTTCCTCTGAATCACGGAGCTCTCCATCTGCCACTTCACGGCGCTCGTTGAGGGCTCTCTCCAGTGCATCGTTGTCACGGATATCTCCATTAGTTGCTCCACAGCGGTGCAGATATCTCTCTCAAGTGTGTTTTAGTTGTGGAGTTCTCCATCATCTACACCATGATGGCCGTAGAGGAGTCTTTTTCTGCTCCTTCGCACTGATCACATAGTCGGACGGGCTTTGCGAGGCTTCTCTACTAGGCTGCTCTGCGAGGCAGGATTCCTTGGAATTTTTTTGGGGTTTTCATACCCTAGGGAAAAGTTTTTGTGCCAACAATAATCATAACCCATTATGAGTAATAAGTTGGATGGTTAAAAAATACCTAGTCAAATTTCCAATAATCATCTATATTGGACTAATAATTAAAATGAAAATACCTTCCCCATGAAAATATACTAACATAAATTCCTGGAAAAACTCATCCAATTTGAATTATTTCAAATGTGATATTAATTATATACAAATAAATGAGTATATTACTATGTTAATACTTTAATAACATGATCATAATCCATACACAGTGATAAAAAGGATCATTTTAGAAGATAATATTCTATGAAGTGGTGAATATTTTGAAAAGGGTTTATGTGTTAAAGGTATATATCCCAAAAAATCAGAATACAACATAATATAGTCAAAGTAAAGGGTTTAACCAACTTATATAAAATAAGTTCAATATAATGATAATAAATCAATGAATTAAAGTTGAGTTACTGAAAATCATTACTATTAGGGAAGAAAATAATTCAATAGACACTTGAATAAGGGAATACGATTTGGGTAGAAAATACCATTAAATACAAATATTATGATAAAAATATATAAATGGGTTGTGAATATACCATATAAAGAAAAAATAGTTCAAAGAATGTATTATGTCTCAAAAAATCAAAATTGAGACAAAGAAAAATCTTACACCATTAGAAGAGTTTGAATCAAAACACCATTAAATAGAGGGGTTAAAATTGAACATCAAATACCATGACTAAGAAATACGAAATGATATGACATTTAAAATAGATATTATATACACAATATAAATTAAATTAGGTTCACAATACTGAACATGTCTCAATGATAGAAATTTGAGATTAAAAAGCAACACCTTTTTTTCTTTTCTCAGTTTATCACACTATAACCTCATATTAAACAAAAAAATTAACTAAATATCCTATCTTATAACCCTAGTCATAAATATCAAAATTTTCTCAACCATATTAAAAAAATTATCATGAATACATTAATTAGTTATAGTGTATTTGACTATTGGGTGTTAATAAATTTAATAGTTTTCTACATGTATAATAATTTTGATATAATTACCCATCATTTGATTATAATAACCCTAACTCCAATGACCCAAATCTAGTTTCGAATTTGTTACAGGGGATATAATCCCAAAGTATTGATTATTTTATTAGTCTTGGAGAACCATATACATATAAGATACCCAGTTTACATTGGGAATAAAATATAAACATAACAACAGTAAATGTTCTGAATCCTTATAACTCATTCAATGTTTTTTTCTTCATAACCAAGGAATGGGAAAAAAGTAAGGGTGATATCAAACTCATATTAAGGGTTATGTATAGTGGAATCTTTCATGATTAAATAAGGATTAATCAATATGTAATGTTGAATAACTGGAAACACTTTCCATTTAATCTATAACATTAGTATGAAATGAATCTATGGATAATATCAATTCTGTAATCTCATGGATAATAATAACTACATTATAAATGAAGGAAATGAATACTATTCTATGTCATGATGTCAGAAATCATGATATCTCTATTAGTAAGACCTTGCAATAAGACAATTTAAATCTAACAGTAAAGACCTATTTAATTTCGCTAATTGATTTGTCTCATGAAAACTATTGATGCATCGAGGGGTTATATAATTTTGGGAACCACCCATCAGTGTATATATAATTCATTAAAAATATATAAGATGATCGATTTAATTCATGAATAATATTCCTTATAAAAAATTATCATTATTGATTAATGAATACATAATATCGATATTTCCCCAGTCAATCAAATAACATTCAAAGTAAAACATTATATGTAGAAATGGTATACTTTTTAGAAAATAATCACATACATGTTGAATATTTAATGGAAATTTATTGTTAAATGAACATAAGAATGTGAGTGTTTTAAGAGATAATTAATATCCATGAGTTTAATGAAAATATGAGGGATGATTATAAAAAAGTAGATTTTGTGGTAAAATAAATTATTTTAGATGAAAATAGAAATGAAATGTTTTAAATAATTCTTAATTAATTATTTAACTTTTTAAATGACTTGAAACATTGAGATGAATCTGAAGGCTGTAAAATGGTTTTGGTGGTGGGAAAGTCTATTAATTTCGTATACATTAAAAGAAAAGACTACTTTTGAATTTTTATAAAAAAGGTTGAAAATGTCCCTTTCGGGAAAAAATTATAATGATTCATTTAAAACAATTTAAAAATTATAGGGTAACATAAAATTTCCTCACTAAATCATTTGATTAATAAAAATAACTTTTGTAAAACCATTTACAAAAATATGGATATGGAAGAAAATTTTACATGACCAAAAATCGAAATAAGATTGGCTTTTCTTTTAAAAATTAATCTTTAAAGAATAAATTTAGTAGAATAATTAATAATAATGAATAAATATATATTAATTTTAAATAACTATAATGGGTATTATATACACCTCATAAAAATAAACAGGTTAATAATTATAAATATTCCTCAATGGAGTGGAAATTGAGATAAAATATCTTACCTCAGATTTACATTTAGTTGAAAATGACTTCACCTCTTATATAATAAATTTAGGGATATTATAATTACATAATAGAACAATATTAATATTTAAAAAAATCATATATGATAAATTTAAAACATTTTGTCACCAATTTTTTATAATCTTTTATTATTATCAATATTTCAAGGGTAAAAATCATTTTTTTCAAGTATGTTTTTATTCCATAGTCTCAATATTTTCATATTTCTCATGGTTACATAATATCCATAATTATTTAAATAATATATACTAAATATATATATATATAGACAGAATCAATCATGAAATATAGAGATTGAAAAATGAATTACACCGTTCATGGAGACGGTCGGTCGTACATACACTTGAACGTTGCTGTCATTTATTTGATGGATGGAATGAATAAAAGATAAATAGTAATTTACCTATAAAAATAATCATTATTCCATATATATCATATAAATTTATTTTATTTTACCTTATCATCATCCATGTAAAGTGTAAATGAAAAATGGTTCACATCTCTTGTCAATGTGGTAGTTCATACGTATGCATGAGCGACACTATAGTTTTCCAATGGATTGGACGATAAAAATATGTATATTAAATTATAATTATATAGGAATAAATATTTCATAAATATCATATATATTAATTAGTTACAATTTCAAACCCATCTAAGTAATGTGATGATGAAAAATGAATTACTCCGCTACGTGGAGACGGTAAACCATACATACACATGAGTGATGTTTTCACTTTTCATAGGATGGAAATGATATGGTATATGATTTTGAAATAATAATAATAAAATATCATATTATTTATAATACTGGATTCAATATTTTACGATTGGAACAACACATTATGAGGATGTATAAGAAGAAATAAAAATGAAAGACTTGGAAGAGTAAATTTACTTTTCGTTAGTAGAGTTCCTTTATATATATTTTTAATGGACCTAAGGATGTTATTTTTTATGGGAAAAACCACTATAACTTGGAAAATGATGTTGATAAGAGTAATTGGTAGGTTTTGGTTGAGATGCATGGATCAATGTGGTGTAAATAATTTAAAGGTGATGTGTCCTTTTATAAATAAGGGGAGGTACCTTCTTGGAATTTCATAAAGTATTTTATTTAAATAAATTTTTTTTATTTCCTAAATCGATCCAAATTGAAATAATTCCAATATAATATGAGGATAATTTGAAATCATCTCATATTATAAAAGTTGGACAAGTTTGGGATACTTTTTAACCCTTATCTTTTAGTTTTAACCCTCGTTAAACCTTTTGACAATTACCTTAATATTAATGTTTTCTACCCTTTAAGGGTTAACAATTTTACTATAAAATGTCAAAATACCCATAAATAGACTGTGGTTTCTGTTCACTACCATATCCCACTCATTTGTGTAAATCTAACATTGTTATGAATTTTAAATCATGTAATAAAATATAATTTATTATAAAATATCATTAATGTCATGTTAAACAATATTCATTTAATTTGATAGTAAATAAATCAGATAAAGAGGGAATTAAATATATAATACTTTTAAACATTAAAGAAATTTATAATTAGCTAAAAAATTCATGTAATACAATAATTCTTTAAAATTAAATTACTTTTAGTATTTTTTAAATCACATATTTTATTTTTAAATAATTAAATAAATATTTTGTCAATGTTTCACAAGAATTTAATGTACACATTTCATCTCTAAAAAAATAGAAATAAATAAGCATTATTAAAATAAATCATTTGTCTTAAAAATTAATATTTATAACAAAACATAAGTAATATTTATCCTTATTTCAAAAAATTAAAGTTAATGAAACAATTGGAATGAAATATCTTGACTTTTCTTTACCTAAAATATTATAAAGGTCAAAATCATTGTCAAATGAAAAAAAGGTCATATATTCAACATTTGGATTTTTATGGATGAGATATACTCGTCAAATTAAATTAAGGAAAACATACGGGAAAATTATTAGTATTTTTTATATTACTATTTTTACCTAAATTACCCAATTTATCCTTACTATGGGGATAATTATTTAATGTGATTACTCATTATTTTAACAAAAAAATAAAAGGGACCATGATGCTCCATT
Source organism: Viscum album (assembly GCA_963277665.1). NCBI lineage: Eukaryota > Viridiplantae > Streptophyta > Magnoliopsida > Santalales > Viscaceae > Viscum > Viscum album. The sequence goes on from OY728151.1 coordinate 1,283,937,041, forward strand.
TATTTTTAGTGCTTTACCGCATCAATTTTCATGGATTTATTCTATATTTAATGTTTTTTAAATTTATTTAATTATTGTGTCGTGTTCATTTGGTTGCTAAATTGAAAAATAAATGAATTTTAGGTTTTATTTATGTTTTTATTTTTAATAGATATTTTTTATGAGTGTTTTTTTCATTATTAAATATTGAATTTTCTTTTAAAATATTAATTTTAAATGTTATTATTTAATTTTTTTCTTCCATTTATTTATTTTTTCCATTTTATATTTTTTGTTTTTAATTAAATAAATAGTTTAGTATAGTTTAATTTAATTTTTAATCTATTGAATTTAATGATTTAGTAATTAGTGACTATAATTTACAGTTTATTTCATTACTATTATGAAGTATTATTAATGGATTTCAAAATTATGACAATAATGATGACTCTCCATTTCCTAATTAATTACCCTCTTAAAGGCCAACCTTTCATAATCTCACCGTTGGATCAGATCTCATGTACTCTAAAAATATGGTGATATGTTAATGAAATGAGTATGGAATTTTGGCTCTAAATTGTGTTCTCTACTTCTTGTATTTATTTTGTATTTTTTTCATTTATTATTATCATCATCATAATCAAATTCGACATTCGCTTTCTCAATGATGTGCTTCACTTACGATCGATCTTACATTTCCAATTTCGAAATGCTTTGCGGTTTTAATTAGCGTTCGATCAATTTCACCATACATTATCAGCATGATCGTCTTCTCTACATTGCGCATCGTGACGTCGATACCTTCATCCCCATAATTGGTATACGAAAAATCTCATGGGAAAAAGGTATGTCATGTGCTATTATAAACATTATTATTTTGACATACTCTTTCGCATGAGCATCAAATCCACTCATTCGAGGAGCTATGTCAAAAGGCAAGGCTTCTTTTATATTTATGATATTGTTACATTTATTTTCCCCTCTTGATAAATATGAAAATAATATATGATTTTCATAATATTCTGTTGTAGGAAAAATAATGATCTCTCGAAAAGCTATAATGACTCACGGTTGAAAAAGTTCACTTCATTCCCTTGAGAGAATGTGTTTAATTTATAACTGAGGTGGTTGATATTGAGACAAAAATCATTCATAAAATTAATAAAAAACTACACCACTTGAAGTGGTTTAATGATGAACATCGTGTACCCATTGTATGTCGAATCGAATTTTGATGAACACCACATACCTGTCGTACGTTGATCTGAAGTTTGATGAACATCTCGTATCTGTCGTACGTAGAACCAAATTTTGATGAACATTGCATACCCATCATACGTCGAGCTGAAGTATAATGAACATCGTGTACCCATCGTACGTTGAGCTGAAGTTTGATCAAGATCGTGTACCCAGCGTACGTCGAGCCGAAGATTGTTGACCATCACATACCCATCATACATCGATCTTAGGTTTGATAAACATCGTGTAACCGCCATACATGGATCCAAAGTTTTTTTATCATCACAGACCTATCATACACTAATCCGAAGTTCGCTAATCATTCCATGAACCATGGAATTTCTTCACACTTGTTTGATTGGTCACCCTCAAGGTGAAAATTTGGATTATGATATATAAAGGCTCATAATGAAGATGATATTGACTCTGAATATTTTTAGATATTTGTTAAATTTCATTTCTCTTCCTTTTATTTCTTAAAAAAAATTATATAAATTAAATATTATTAATGAAAAATATTGCCTATATTTTATATATATTAATCCCCTGAAGTGGATGAAAATTAATGAAATTACAGAATTAATTATTCATGCTATTGTCTTGAAGACACTATAAAACTCGATCAAATAATTTTATTTTGTTCCCTGATGTGAATGAGAATATTTATTGGGAATGATTTTTTCATTCCCTGAAGTGAATGTAAATATTCATGATTTTACATTAGATCATGTTCGAAGTGAATATGATATTTTTTGAATGATCAATGTGCAGTGTTCATTTATAACAAATAATAATAATATAACCACAAAAAGTTGTTTGATGACAATAAATATTTACAAACCACAATAAATTTTATTAATAATTATAAAATAATGCATCCCTAAAGGATGATATGAAAATAATTTCCTTTGACAATATATTGATGAATATCTTCATTTATCAATTATTATTCTTGCCGCAACAATATCAAGTGAAAAAATAATTATTTATCATATTCTTATAGATTATCAATATCATCTCATGAAATTTATTTATCCCCTGAAGTAGATGTTGTTATTTCTATAGTTCATAATTGAAATGATTGAATTATATAGTTTTGATAATCTGATATATATTATGAAAATTACCACCTGAAGAGGTTAAAGCTAGGATCATCATAATTAATAAAATTTATATTTTATAAAATATGATCATCATTGATAAATAATAAATTATCATTCATGGATCATGAAATTTTATGAACGAATGAATTCCATGATGTGAATGTAGTATTAATTACTATATTTCTTTCCTTAAAATGAATGAAATTATTCATGAAATTTTTTTTATATGATTTGTGATTTTATGATTATTTGAGATTTGATGATGTTTGATCAAATTATTTCTCCTTTATTTGAAAAACTGAATGTTGTTTGGGAATTATAATTTTGGATGATGATAAGTTGTGTGTTGTAAATCCAAGAACATTCTTCCACATTAATTATCGCTACCACATTCACTAGCTTCAAAAGACATGGGGCTCCTATCTGAGGTATTTGTATTGTAAAATAATATTTGGGACTGAAGTTCCAAAATATTTTGCCCAGATGTTCTAAATTATGCTATAATTTACTTAGTGATGGGCCTAACCTGTTATGATTATATTATGAATTCATCGACCACAATAAGTGGAAATTATAATGGAAAATATGAGTTTTCACAATAAAATATCATGGATATCTTATATGTGTCGATATTGAAGAAGAATATTTATAAACATTATTTTGATTAAATGCTTGAAAATAACTTATATGAGTTAGTATATTCTTGTATGAGTATATTAATCGGTAGATAAAATTAATTAATGACTTTATAAGAGAGAATATATTCCTACCTGGTTGTAAAAATTATTAATTATTTGTTATATCTGAAGTCTCAATGATATATAGGAATGGTATTCTTGAAAATGAATATCATATGGAGACACTGGATAAAAATAGGTACCTAAATATATAAAAATCATTCATAAATGTGATTATAAATAATTTTTTATGTATAATCGAATCAATAAAGGTAAACCAAAAGTTTACTGATCTGAGCACTTCAAATATATGATATGATGATTTAGGACATCTGGGATCAATTATAATGAAATATATTGATTGAAGTATACACGAGGGTCAATTTCTTGTTAACATAGTAGAAATCCATTAGGGGGAGAATGATGGATCTATTTAATGGATGCATGTCTAAAAAATTATCAATGAATTTATTACCATAAAGTCATTATGAATTCCCCTTGTATGATAATTTACCTTGAGGTACCCATTTTTTTGGTAAATAATTTATATCATTAGCAGTTATTATGGAATTAAATTTCCCATATACTTATAAAGAAGTGTATATGGGTCCACCCACCTACCATGTGATCCATCTATATGAAAGATGCATCCACTAAATGATCACATGTGATATTTGCTGCTGGTGTGTATACATATCATGCTACACCTATTGATTAAAAGAAATACTCAGTATCACATATTATAAAGTCTTACAGAACAATTGAAAAGATGCTCAAAACACTTACATGAACGTAAAGTGTTGGAAATAAATAGTCAAATAATACACACCTAATGTGTGGTTGAACTGATTATATAAAATCATTGTTCATCATGAGTAGAAAGCAATAAATATATTTTCCCTTGAAGAGGAAAATGAATATATTGGAAACATTATATCTTTTTAGCTATTGTCACTGAAGTAACACTAGTACCAGAAAAAATTATGAGATCTCAATCAAATGTTGCTGATGATATATTTTCTATGAATTATTTTAAAAGTCATTTATGGTAATGTATTTTGATAGATGTCGTCATAATAATTGGTGAAAATTATTAAATGAACTTATGAAATGTTCAACATATAATGTTCTGGATTAATTATCCAAAATATCAATACAATTGAATATCTATTATCTTATTATAAGAAATATTCTTCCTTGTATATTAGGATATTTATATATGAATCCGATAAGGGTTCTAAATGCCTGATGTATTTTAAAAATTATGAAAGTTTCACCCAATATGAGAAATTATGGGGTGAAATAAGATGTATCCATATTATGTTAAGGAAGAATGTAACTTGAATTTTTCATCTCATGGTATGTATGAATCATTGTATTCATCATATTGTTAAGGTGTTTTAAAAAAAATCTAAACTCTTGAAGAGTTTTCTAAAATAGATGGATTATTTGATCATGAAATTACAATGAATGTCCCTATATTTGGAATTAATAATCCTCAAGATGAAACATTAAATTATTGAATGGTTTTACTCTTAATGAATAATTAAATATCTTGTTTCCAAGAGTGATATATTTTATACATAATGGGTTGATACAAAACATACATATCCCAGAAGAATTATATATAAATTCACATTTTATTAATCCCTGAAGGATATACATGTACATTTTCATATGAACCTTGCAAGTAACAATAAATAATGTTATGAAGCACGGTAATGTTCTTCCCATTCATTGAAATTCAAAGGGTATAAATTATTGTTATTCCAAAATTCCAAATTGAATGTTTTGTTTATGAATTGATCATGGAAATTTTATGAGTTAAATGATGATCATTATGAATGGGAGATGTAACCGCTGAACTCTTTTTCCCATAGTCAAGTTTCTTCCACTGGGTTTTCTTGATAAGGTTTTTAACGAGGCAGCACTCTGGGGGCTTAATGTCATTGTACTCTTTTTCCCTAATAAAGTGTTTTCCCCTGAAATGGTTTTCCCTTAATGAGGTTTTAATGAAGAAATAATATATCACAATAGATATCCAAAAGAATGTTATAAATTATTTTGAATATCATTAATTAATTGAAATTGTTTCCCTTCCCCAGGATTTATAACTTTCAATGAGACCATTCATTGTTACTTTTGGTCATCCTCCCATGTCCTGAAGACATAATTAAAAAATAATATTAATTGATGTCCTGAAGACTCAATTAAATGATATAATCAGGGGGAGTTGGGAAAGTTGTACTCTTTTTCCCTTCATCATGTTTTTTCCACTGGGTTTTTCTAATAATTGTTTTAATGAGGCAACATTATAAGTAATTCTTTTATTTTGGAATCACTTTTTTTTTCAAAGGGTTTTTTTAAGTGGAGATTTAATAAGGTTCCATGAAATTATGACATCTAATGGGAGTGTTATGAAATTTTATTAATGGATTTCATAATTATGACAATAATGATAACTCCTCAATTACAAACTAATTTCCCTCTTAATGGTGGACTTTTCATATTCTCTCCATTAGATCAGATCTCATGTACTCTAAAAATATGGTGGTATGTTAATGAAATGAGTATAGACTTTTGCCTCTACATTGTGATCTCTACTCCTTGTATATATTTTGTATTTGTTTTTTCATTTGTTATTATCATCATCATATGCTAATTCAACATTCACTTTCTCAATAATTCACTTAGCCTTTGATCGATCTTACATTTATGGTTTCGAAATGCTTCATGGTTTTAATCGGTGTTCGATCAATTTCACAACAATTATTAATTTCTACCACTGTTTATTTTTAATTAATTACTTAATTATTTAAAGTAACTCAAATTTAATCAATTTTATTTTTCAATTATAAAATTTAATTTTTATGTATTTCTAATTAGGTAATTTTATAATTTATTTGGATGTAGTATATTTTTTAGTAGCTATGAAAAAAAATACATAAGTAAACTTCAAGGATGCTATGTATCAATTTCTAGGCGGATCCATGTAGTTTATTTTCAAATGGAGTGTTGTCACATAGCCAAATGTGATTTGGTATTTATGAACCCAAATTCCTCAGCTAGGAAGACTAGGGACCCGATCTCACTCCACCCCTGAGAAAACATCAGTTCATGTCATCCAAACTCAACCCTACTCGATGACGAATTTTTTCTATCCAAACAAAGGTAGACTAACTGTGCCTTCACAATATGATATAATCTGAGCCAATTCCTGCATTCAGTTCCTTTATTGAAGGCTGATGAAGTGGAAACTGAGATCTGGCCGAATCCATGGTAGTCGATGAGCCACTATTCAAATTGAGTTGAATAAATCAAGTGTTGAGCCACCATCGAGATTCTTCCAACCAGCTGAGATTCTACCGATTTAAACTTTTGTTAGGGTGCAACGGAGGTGCGTGTTACTGCAAACACACAATAATGGGAATAAAATGGAGCCACACAATTTTTAAAGTGGTTCGGTTTTGAAACCAATATCCAAAGAAGAAACAGGGGACTATTCTTTATTCACTCTCTCCAAATCTCATCAGGGGAACACACAATTACACCAAAAATTCACACACTCTTCCTTAAAAACAATGGGATTATAATCCTTTTATATGGAGTAAAAAAACTATGTTGTTATTGGGTAGTTCATATACCCCTTGAGAAGACTCCTCCTGCTGTAGGCTGCTTTAATGAAAGATACTATCAACCATGAAAGACCCTCAACTACCTAGGTATGTTTTGTCGACAATGAAGACTCCCAAATTAGGGAGTGGTCCCCAAAAATCTCCCCCTCATAACCAATTTAGGGTAAAAGCTTGACATGAAGTCTCCTTGCAGGTGTTGAAAACTTTTTCAGCAAATAGAACATGCTTCTTCACGCTAGATGATGTGGCATATCCACTGGATTCAATCGATCTCGGCCTGACTGTGGTCCCCATAAAATGATACAACCCTTGAGACTGATTCCCAATATTCTTAGTTGTATCCCCGAGGGAGACTTCCAACACTCCACCTCCTAGGGAAATCTTGAACCCATTCACATCGATCCTTCTAAATGATACCAAGTTCTGTCTCATCCTTAGAATGAATTTCACATCAGTCTGTTTTTGAACTGCACCATCGTGTGTCTTCAATTTCACTATCTCGACTCCTCGAACCTCGCATGTTAAACCATCACCAAGTCTAACTTAGTATTACACCTATAGAAAAGTATCCAATGTACCTCTCATCACACATATGTCTGGAAAGCACCCCAAATCCAAAACCCATCTGTCTTCCTTTGAATTTTGAGCTCGCTCATTATTCCTCTTCAGAAAACGACATTCCCACTTCATGTTCCCGTATATTTTGTAGTAATGACACTGAATTTATTCCTAATAAACATTCTCATTGAGTTAAAGCCTCCTGTTTTCACACAGACTTCATCATATGCTGATAATTCTATGATGTTTGCATCCTCGTCTTCAACATTCTTCTTCCCAACAACGTACTGTTTGTGCTCTCCATAATCACTTTTATAGTGACCCTTCTTCAAACACCAGAAACACGTGATTTCAATTGGATCAAATATTCTTGATTTTGGTCGTCATTCTTTACCTCATGACTACTGATGTTAGATCCTCCCACATCGATCATCTCGCATCACCATGATTTTCTCATCTGAATGCATAACAGGTCTTCGGAATGCCTCTTAATCTTTATGTGACACCATCACCTCATCCAAATTAAATTTCTCCTTCCCCATGAGCAATGTAGTGACAATCCCATCAAATTATCTTAGTTGGGATGATAAAATAAAAAGTGATTTGTCTTCCTCTCCAACCGTCACACCGAGCCCCAACAATTGTGTCAGGATTTTATTGAATTGATTGGTGTGATTCAATAAATTTGTTCCCTCATCTGTGCACAACTGGTAAAATTTCTTCTTTAGGAATAATTTTTTGGTAAGAGACTTTTCCATATATCGCTAATCCAACTTTTTTCAGATCACCTTTGGTGAGGTCTTGTCCAACACCGAGTACATTACCTCATTTGCTAGACACAGTCAAATTGTACTAACGACACACATCTCAAGATCTTCCCAATCATCTTTACAAGTTGCCTCAGGCTTTTCTTCGACCAATGGTCTGATCATGCCTTGTTGAACCAAAATATCATTCACTGTGCTTTTCCAGAAGCTATTTTTTTGACCATCAATCTTCTATATCTCAAATCATGGTAGTGCTCCACCACCAGCCATAGTTGTTGTCACAAAATTCAATCACCACTTTCGAAGCCGAACTATTCTAAAACCAACTGATAGAGTGGGAATTGTGAAAAACTATCTATACGGATGTGTTCGGAAGGGTCAAAATAGGCAGAATCGACTCTTGGATTGCCAAAAATGGAATCCAATTTACCGAGATTAGCCAAAACAAAATTAATAGTTCAGATCACCTGCTGACGTGGCGCTAACATGGCGTTGACATGGGATACTGGAGTTCCTGCCCGCATATCACCGAAATTTTCGTAGGTAGCATGAAAAGTGTCATCTTCTCCAGAAATGGGTACTGTTCACCCGTGATTTTGAGAAAAGTTTTCTCAAGTTTACAGGGCTCATTTCAACTCTATTTTCATCACTGCATATGGAGTTGGAATAGTCTTGCCATCCTCTTCACAGATTTAGGCTCGGAAAAATTTTCCGATCAACATCAATTTTTTGGTCAATAGAAAATTCGCTGCTGGCTTGCTGTCTCGACCCCACTCGCTCTGACTCGCCTCTGATACCACATGTTGGGGTGCAATAGAGGTGTGTGGTATGACAAACACAAAAAAAACAGGAATGAAACGGAGAAACACAATTTTTAACGTGGTTCAGTTTTGGAACATACATCCACGAGAGAAAGAGGGGAAAGTTCGCTTTTTCACTCTCTCCAAATCTGATTAGAGGAACACAAAATAACACCACAGATTCACAGCCTCTTCCTTACAAACAATGGGATTCTCATCCTGTTATATAGTGGAACAAAAACCAGGCTGGTAAATGGTAGATCATCTACCCCTTGAGAAGTCTCCTCCCACTACGAGCTTCTTCAATAAAGGTTACTATCCACCATAGAAGACTCACAACTTCCTGGGTAGGTTCTGCTAACAATGAAGACTCCCAAAATAGGGAGTGGCCCCCACATATTTCACCGACTAATCTCACCACCACCACTCTGAATATTCGCGAAGAAGATAAGAAACCCTTTGTAAAATTAATGGGAAGAATACCTGAATATGGCTATGTTCAATTTTGGAAAATCCTACCAAGCTCTAGTGAAGGCAACAAAGTTAGATCCCTCAACCGAGTTATACTCAAGCTTCATCGTATTAGAGGAGGAATATTTTCCAAGATGATCGAGATATGTGACTTGAAATATATGATTGAAAAATAGAAGCTAATTTTGGATTCATCTAATTGAGAATATGGGTTTTTTATTTTTCTCAGATAATGTTTTGAAGATATCATGAAGCTGATAAATCATCGACTTGATTTGATGTTGGAATGCAGCCTAGGTGTCATTAAAGTCATTTATCATTGAAAGTGTTTATCTAGAACAAAATCCTGAGTTTAGTGGGGAATTGTGAAACAAATAACTCGTTTGAATACAAGGCCTTTAGGGATGCTGATTTGATTTCTTCTAACTATGGATTTAGCATAATATATGGAAAGATATTTCCATGTACTGTTGTTATTAACATTGGATTTTTGGAATGTTCAGTTGAATCATTTTTGGAAATATTTCTTACTATCTGATTTATTTTTGCATGTTCAATTTTTCTCAAGATGAAGGGGGGATTTCGATTCTCCCATTGTTGCAGATTTGGAGTAGGGTTATCGTGATACCCAAGTTCTCAGCTGATTTCATAAGTGAATAATGAGAGTATCTAGTTGAATGAAATGGAGGTGATTTGTTTCAATGAATTTTATTTTGGATGTTGACATGATATTTTGTGTGAAGGATCAGATTAAGGTAAATCATGATTGGATTATGTGGTACTATGTTCTGGAAGAATGTTTCTTGGTATCGGAAAATTGGTTAGTTAGATTATTGTTTTTCAAAATGAGGTGGTGAAGTTTCTAAAATGTTTTTGTATTCCAAGACAGTGTATTTTAGGAGTGTTTAAGAGACGTTTCAATATACCACTAAAATAGTGTTAGCAGTGATATTTTTTAAGGAAGTAAGCTGGAGACACATGGGGAGGATACCATGTGATGAAAGGTTCCATGTATAATGTTTTGATTTTTTTTCAACCATGTAAATATTTTCTTCTTTTGTTTTATTTAGTTGGTTGTGAAGATTTTATAATGAGTTAGGTCCAATCATTATGTATTATGTTTTCCATATTTCTTTTTCCCTTCTTCTTCTCCCCACTTTTGTTGTTCACTGTGGTAAATAAAAATTATTTTTTTGTTCATACTCACTGTCTACATGTGATATATTAACTTCAGACATATAAGACTAATTTTCAATCCTTTTTCCATGAGGAGGAACTCTCTTCTATCTATATAACAAATATCTAGCTCCATGATTGACATCTTCTTTACTATTGAAAAAACGCGATTGTGAATTGAGGAAATGTGGCCACACACTCTTTCAAAGGAACAATTTGATACTCTCAAATCCTTTTTATTTTCTTATTCTTTTCCTTTATAGTCAATATTTTTTATTAGGAGTGTTCATATGATTTTTTGAACAAGCGATGATTACTTTCTCATGGGTGAGGAATTGTAAAAAATCAATCTGACCTTGAGGTACTTTTCCCATACAGGAGAGCACCCATGTACCAGATGCAATCTTATACGGGTTTTCACTATTTTTAGAATGGAAGAAGAATGTTTTGATACATCGATCATTTAAATCATGAGGTTTATCATTTTATGGTTATCTTTATTGATCAGTTATAGGAATCAACGATTTGATCTTTCTAGGGCTAGCTCACATTCTTGTTAAAATTCTTTTCTTCTCTCTTTATTTTGTTTTTGTTTTCCCTTCGCTATTTTTTATGTTCTCATTCTTCTTATTTTGTGTTAGTCATGATAGCTTCATGTTCAAATTGATGTTTTTAAAATAGTGATAATAGAAAAAAAAATTGAAGTATCTCCACTGCCTCCTTGAGATCGGCCGTAGATGTAACCACTCAGCTATATATCGAGAAAATATAAATGTACCTTTGATAGTTCAAAATATAGAATTTTAGACCCATTTTTAAAAATTTTAAATCATAAATACAAATATGAAATCCATTTTTCATAATAAATTTTCAATAATTCTTAGAAAATTATTAAATATTTAAGGTAAAAATACAAAGAAAAACAATTTATTAGAAAAATGAATTTTTAAGTATAAAAATATTTTTATACCAAATTAAATTTTAAAATGAATTCCAAATACAATAATTAAATTTTTTTCAATATTTTTTTTAATTAATTACTCTTTGAAACAATTTAAAAAAATTTAGATTTATAAATTCTTGAATGAAATACATTTTTCAAAAAAAGCAATATTTTTTACTATTCATTGAAAAAATCAAACCATTCCGAGAAATCCCAAAAATTCAACTTAAAATAATTTTCATATTATGATTTCCAAAATGATGTTAATTTTAAAATATAATTTTTCAAATATTGGAAAAATTAATTATATGTTTTTCTCATAGAAATAAATTTAAATCATTTTGGAAGAAAACATATTTTTAAAGAATAAAATGAATTTTCATAAAAAATTATTGGTTTTTACTAAGAACTAATTAATAAATTTATATTTTATATGAAATTCATATTTATTTCATAATGTTGTTATTCCAATTCATATCCACCAATTCAAAGACAATGTTATAATGGTCATATATAAGTAATAATATTTTGTGGTTCTTTTACGCCCTGTGTTGCATGTTGTATAGGCTATTGAAAAACATGTTATTAAAAACTCATGATATTAAATTTTATTTCCAAAAATAATTTATTCCTTGAATTTTTTATGAATATTACCTTATAAAAAGATGAGGTGTGTTCGTCTTCATAACATCCTTGGGTTCCCATGTGGAATTTTCTATTTTATGATTTCTCCAAAGTACCTTTACTAGTCAAGTAGTCTAATTACTCAAAACATACTCTATTGTGCCAAAAATATGGATAGGCACTTCAATGTTTTCTAGATTAGCTTCTAGTTCTGTTAATTCAATGGTGAGAATACGCATTGGATATGACATATACTTAACTAAAAAATATAGAACACATCATGAACTTTAGAGAGGATTAATAGAATTACCAATTAGTATGCCAAAACACCAATTATTTCTGGAATTTCAAAAGGTCATATGTAGAATGGGATACATTTTTCCTTTTTACCAAACCTTATAACACCCTTCCATGGAGATACATTTAAGAAATCATAACCGCCTAGAATAAATTACAAATATTACCTTTGGTTATTGGCATAACACCCTTAACTTCTATGAGGTTCTTTAAAATGAGTTTGGATAGCCTCTATAATTCTCATTGTATTCAAGATAAGATCCAGAAACAAAAGTTTTTTCACCATATTCTTACCAAAAAGTGTGATTATGACATATCTTTCAATATAATTTTTCATATGACACCATTTGAATACTTGAATGAAAACTATTATTATAGAAATGATCCACCAAAGGTAAATACTGATTGAACACACCTTGAAAGACATGTGAAAATGACCTCAACATGCCTTATATAGATTGAATAGTAATTTCGCAATGTCCCTCAATTTGAGGGGAATATTTTTATAGATATTGTAACAACCCGACCCGGCCCACCACTAAGACGGCAGTCAGACCAGTTACCACATGACCTCAAGCGCACCTCCTTGTATGCCATAGGCTACTGACTAGCAGTGAGGGTGTAAGAATAGTCAGTGGGGAGACTATACCCTCTTATCAGAGTTGCGCAGCGGTATAACAAATTAAATAAAAATAAAAAGCAGAATCAATAACACATAATTGAAAAATTACAGGAAAATAGATTTCATATGACTGAACAAAAGTGGCTAACGCTAGTTTATACAATTTCTGAATGCATGACATGATATTGATACATGACGAAAAGCAGTAAAAAGTACAACATGATTTTCAATATATAACAAAATAAGGAAATGATATCAAAGTTTCATGGGCAATTTCCTTGAGCATCTTGAGCTCTAGCTCCGTCCTTTGCTCCTACTCCAGGTACATGCAATACAACAACAAATAAGGTCTACGGCCATCTGAACAAGAAAGTTCTACTCAGGTACCCTAGTGCAATGACGACCTGAGTAGGGTGTGAGATATAAATCATCATAGGCCATCACCACAGGTGTTCAACCTAATCTCGATAGTATAATATAAATTAAATAGGATTCAGGCATGCATAAATAAATCCGTACAATGTAACTAAATACCCAAGTACCTTCTTGAGCCTTCGCCTAGTTTTTGAACATGTTAACTATTCATTAATTGAGTTTTACCATTTTATATATAAGTCACATGTGAGTAAGTCTCTTACCGAGTCCAAGGAGTTTCATCCGAGGTAAAATGGGGCTTAGAAATGATAGGGCCTAATGGGATTAAACCATGGCACCTAATTGTCAATGTTATACCCAAGGAGTGTATCCAAGGAATCTTATTATAGTATAAGTAGTGAAGGTTCCAAGACCTAACATGACAACCTTGAAAAAGATATCAAGTGTGGGACTGAAACACCATTGCGAGGTTGCCTTGTTATGCCTTGGAACCTTCACTACTTATACCATAACAAGATTCCTTGGATATACTCCTTGGGTATAGCATTGAAAATTAGGTGCCATGGTTTAGCCCATCAGGCCCAGTCATTGCTAAGCCCCATTTAAGGTGCCATGGTGAAAACACATTATTTATAATGTCACTAAGGCCATTTCCTAAGCATTCCATATTTCAACACAACATCATGGCATAAGAATTATAAATATAACATGTCAAGTAAGCAAGGTATAACCAATACTTTTTATCTTGACGGAAGAACACCTCCGTTGGAGGGGTATTATTATAAAAACATGATATTGTTAATAAAAAAATCATTTAATACATTTAGCATTCAAATCATGGACACGCTAAAATTCACATTTCACAAGCATTGGACATAATACTTCATTACATGAATTTATTTATAACAAACGTTTTGTAAACAACTTAATTAAATTATTTATAAAGATTGATGACATGGAAAGGGACCCTACCTCAAGGTATAACCAAGCCATCCACTCGGCTCTTAGAGATTTCTAACTAAAAGTAGCGGTTTTTCTCCCACTGAGCATAAACACATTCACATATATGAGAGGACACATAATGATCTTAATTCAAGAGGTGAAAAACAAAAGAGAAGGTATAAAACTTACCCTGAAACATTTTCGTCGGACCGAAACCACCCGAACCGGATCACCTTTGGTGGTGGTTGTCAGAACACACACCCACAGGTCCTAAGAGACCATTTTCACCAACCTAGGAGAAGAGAAAACTGAAAATTGGATCACCCCTAATGTCCTAGGGTTCAGAAAAAACTTTTTGGTCGAAGAAGATGCCAAAATCGACCAAGAAAAGGAAGGAAACTGGGCTAGAAGACCAAACCATGATGAATCAATGAATAATCATGAAGAAATTAAATGAAAACGGGGGGTCAAAGGAGGGGTAGGGAGGGGGTCTGAGTGAAAAGCGAAGGGGAGCACCCCTCGGGTGCATCAAAATCTAAGGGAGAGAGGAGAGTGTTTAGGTTTTATTTATTTTAATTTAATTCAATTTAATTAAAATAACTCAAATATGAAAAACTGGGCGTCGTGCATGGTTAAGCCCGCATGGTTTGCCAAACCATGCACAAACCGTGCAGAGTATTCTTCCTCCAAGATGCACCCTGCATGGTCTAGGAACACGGTTTCAAAAACCATGTGTAGGCCATGCACAAGCCACTGTTTCTTTTAAAATAGGGCTGCATTGTTACCTGTAGTGGGCCACACAGTTTAGCAGGCCATGCACAAACTGTGCACGCTCTACTGTATTTAAAAACATGATTCTTCTCATGTATGGAACCCCAAAACATCTCAAACCACTCGAGAGACTACTCATGCCTCCTCCCATGCCAAAAAAACATCAATTAAGAGTGATCCAACTCTAGAAATTATGTTCTGAAACTCAGTTTTAAATCCAACCCAACCAGAAATGAAAGAGTTCAAACACCTTCGTACTTTTTCCTATTAAAAAACTAAGGATTCTAGATTCTACCAACCATAAAAACATCTCATCCCCAAGAATCCATTTGGAATAATCTAAACACCTCCTGAACTACAAGGGTCGTGAAGTTTCATTCAAACTATTTCATTGCATTAGCAAGGCCCAATGAACCTTATGCATTTCCAATGCACTCTACACTTCAACCTTAACAACCCAATCCAACTCTCAATGTTCGACTTAAACATAGAAACAGAGATTACTTGGGCCTATTTATATAAAGAAACAATCATATCAAAGACTTTATAAAAACTTGACTGATGGTGCTTACCACCGTAAGTCTTAACATTAGATGGGGAAAATTCCAAGCCCTGATACCTCCACCATTGGAATTTTTGTACAAGGAACAACTCTAAGTGTTCTTATGAAACCCCTAGAATGATTTAGTTAGAAAGTAACGGTCAAATTCTTCTAGACCTAACAGAACCAGTCAAGCAAGATCTCTCTCAGAAGACACTACAGACCTTGAGACTACACTTTCCTTTACATGGAAACATGCTTTAAAATGGCCTGTCACAACTGTAAACATTGAACTAAAGGAAGAGAGAATGAGTCGATCCACTAGGTCGATGTATCGTGTAGAAGTCTTGATTAAGCGGCCATAGCAATTACAAAGAAATGGACAGAGTCCCTGAATCCGAACATGGTGTTCCTACATTGGAGCCAATAAATCACTCAAGACTTACCAAGCGTTGATGAGAACCATACTCTAGCATGTAACACTAGGAAAGATCATCCAACAAGCTCAACCACTATTAATGATTTAGTGGAACGTAAGACATATGCTCTCTTAGTGCATCAAGGACGACGTTAAGATAGGGGACATGCTCGTCTCTTAAGAATAATACAATAATATTATTTATGATGGGGTTTCTAGTCAACACATCAATAAACTGGAAGATAAAACAGTCAAACCAGATCATAGTCATGCTTCCTAGCAAGCACATACACGATTTAATATTTTCAAGCCTTAAGGGAATTCAATCGATTATCAACCATTAAAAAATGGTCATCTTAGGAGTTCCTTCTACTTAGATTGGCACGTTAACAGACCCCACAAGACACTACCCACCTTAGGAGTGTCCTAGTCGAAATGTAAGAAAACTAGACACTCTTAAATGCTGTAGGTTATAACAACAAGACCAGTATTTCAAAACACCCGATTCATTCGAAAACCAATCCAAGTATTGGAATGATACCAATTCATTAAATCTCAAGTCACTCTACTTGGAGAAGACCTGAGACTGTACTCAACAATACAAGAAGATTTATTTTAGAGTCATATTGCCTCATACAACCATTTTTCCCAGAAAATTCCATAAAAAATCATCCATTACTAAGAACAAGAAAGAGTCAAATGACCTACGAAGCAGACGACCATGCACGAGGCATGTCTAACCAACTAAAAAGGAGCATTACTCGATGCTCGAGCCCATAACAAGGTCAAGAAAAACATGATCACCCATCTATACAAGGGTGTCACTGTAAAACTGAAAGTCCTACTTGAGACAAAGGCACCCAAACGACACCAAGAGTGAGAGATGTCAGATAAATAGTAAGTAATTTATGTTTTGAGGGTGCTACCTACCATAGTTATCCCCTTTAGAAGAATGAGTGTCAACCCTAAAACTGGGTAACATCAAACAAATGTTACCAGAATCAAAACTAATCATAAATCCATTGCTACATAAAATAACGCCTATAGAAATAACTCACACTTTAGTTCCAAGGGAACTCAAGAGAAGTATGAACTACCCTTTACATGAGGGTTTTAAATAGGGGACACCACTATAAGTTCCATTTCTAAGCCTCTTACATTTAATCACCTTTAATCTTTAATCATCAAAAGGTCTAATCAAAATATTAATGTACCATTTTCCAAACTGATCATATGGTACTTTATTTTAACAAACGCCCCAAGGGAAAAACAGGCAAGTTTCATAAAAATACCATTTTAAAAACATTTTTCATTATTTGTCATTCTATCATTTGTAGGAAAATTATCAAAATAAAATCCATTTAAGTATTTAAGGAAACCTACGAGGGTCCCATTTTTACAAACCTGGGTTCTCTATAAATCAACCCAATAGAAAACTCACAATTATTAAAATTTTAAACACCCAAACGAGTCATCCCATAAATTCATTTCCAACATACCAACATGTGTCTAGTTTTATTTTAAAAGCAAACCATTTAGATTTCAGAACAACACTAAACATCCATCACATTTATAAGCATTTCACAAAGCATCATTTTATTTCATTTAATATGGGTTTCCATTTCCCAATTCATGAAGTGCCAATACACTCCATTGATGGAAAATTGGATCCCATTAACCGGTACCAATGTCAATTCAGAATTTAACCTGATTAACATAATGGTCCAAATTATATGGGTGGCCACCTAACGATATGTAAAGTGCCCATACACTTTATTGTTTGGCATTCATATCCCTTTAGTATAAACCAACATCACATAATAATTTAATTTAGCTTCCTTCTCACAATGGTTTGATTACACGTGTTACGTTTTCCTAGTTATAAGGAGCCCATACACCGTACAATTGAAAACTGGTTTCCATCATAACTGCAACCAATAACTTATCCCATGAAACCATTTACATATATTAATCTAATCCATCATTTCAATACAAGCATAAACACATGGAGCAACAAGATAAAATCACAAAAGCAGGGTAATTTAATCACAAGAGAATGGTATAACGAGTAGTAAGAATAGAAGGCATGCTAGTGTATTACCTAAATAGGTATAAGTCTAAGAATGGAATATTAATAAGGCATTGAATCATACTTAGTAGGAAACCTACAAATTCAACTACATGGC
Source organism: Viscum album (assembly GCA_963277665.1). NCBI lineage: Eukaryota > Viridiplantae > Streptophyta > Magnoliopsida > Santalales > Viscaceae > Viscum > Viscum album. The sequence goes on from OY728151.1 coordinate 1,283,955,165, forward strand.
ATGGCATATATGCATGGCATGTGAATTTCTAAGTGCCTAATATGATGCTTGTATGTTTTTTCATTGCCATAACAGGCCAAGGGTAATGTTCATAATTCCATAAATCATAAGCATCAGAATGTACACCAATAACTAAAGGTGAAATCATATCAATAGTAACAGCGAACAACATAAATTGCAATCCCATCCCTGGCCACATAATCATTCCCCATACGTGGGGTGATCAGTCCCAAGCACGACTATTAACCAAGCAACAACACTTTCCCAGTCTCCTGTTTACCAACCCAAAATAGTAATACAAAAGGAAAAAACACCTCTGATACCACATTGTAATGTCCCGAACCAACTCACCACTAAGACGGTGGCCGGACCGGTCACCACATGATCTCAAGTGCGCCTCCTAGTATGCCAGAGGCTGTTGACTAGTAGAGAGGGTGTAAAGATAGTCAGTGGGGAGACTATACACTCTTATCAGAGTTACGCAAGAGTATAACAGAGAAAATAAAAATTAATAATAGAAGGAGTAATACATAATTGAAAAATTAGTGGAAAACAGATTTTATATGACTAAACAAAAGTGTCCAATGACAGTTTATACAATAGATGAATTCATGACATAATATTGATACATGAAGAGAAGTATTAAATATTACATCATTCTTTTCAATACAATACAAAATAAGGAAATAATAGCAAAACCCCATGAGAAATATCCTTGTGCATCCTGAGCTCCAGCTCAGTCCATTAATCCTACTCCAGGTATAAGCAATTCAATAAAAAACAAGGTTTAAGGCCCTAGAAAAGATAAAGGTCTACTCGAGTACCCCAATGAAATGGCATCCCGAGTTGGGTGTGATATATAAATCTCCGTAGGCCGGCACCACCGATGTCTAATCCAATTCAGACAGTATAATATAAATTAAATAGGGTGCTAGCATGCATAAATAACGTATGAAGTATAATGTAATTAAATACCCAAGTACCTACTTCAGACCTCGGTTGGTGTCTGAACATGTAACCAGGTCATTAATTGAGTTTTACCATTTTATTTATATGTCACATGTGATTAAGTCACATACCAAGTCCTAGGAGTTTCCTCCAAGGTAATATAGGTCTTAACAATGATCGGGCCCGATGGGCTTAAACCATGACACCTAATTGTCAACGCTAGACCCAAGGAGTGTATCTAAGGCATCCTATTTTGGTATATGTAGTGAAGGTTCCAAGACATAACAACGAAACCAAGAAAATATATCTGTTAAGGGAGTTCTTGGGTAAAAACCAAGGTAATGTAAACTCACAGAATTCTAACTCCAAAGTATCTAAGTCTACCTATGGGGTAAGAGTGTAATCCATGGAGTATAATCTTAGAAATTCCATAATAAGTAGCCTACCAAGACTAAGGTGACTGACCTAGGTAAAACGAGGCTATGAAAATACAAGGACTGATGGCATTTAACCATGGCACCTACTAGTCAATGCAGGTTCCAAGGAGTGTATCCGAAGTATCCTATAAGAAGAAGGGACCCAATGGTATTATACTGGGCATCCAAATAATAGACATGAACCAGAGTCTTGGTTAGTATCAAACTATGAAAACCATATCCTTGAATCAGAATGGGGTCCCCAAGACCCAAGGTATTATTCTCTCAGAATCCAAGGCGAACACAAGTTAGTCCATTCCTATTTGGAAAAGAAGTCATGTAATGATTCATCTAGTTCAAGTCTTGCCTTCCATTAGTGAGGATAGGTCTAGTAGAGTTGAAACCATTATTTTTTGGTTCAATACTTTCCTTCCATTAGTGTGGAATGGTAAATTAGGATTGCAACCATTTATGGATTAGTTCAAGCCTTGTCTTACATTAGTTTGTAAATGTCATGTAGCATTTTAACCATTTAGTAAAATCTATTAAGGCATTTTCAAAGGGCAAGTTCCACACTGATACCTTCCCTTATCATGGTAAGGGTTTCTATTGACATGGAATCAATCCTTGTCTCACAAACTAAGGTCCATCCATGGAATTCCTACATGGGAATCTAGGTATCACCCAAGGTATGAGCTGGAAAACACATTGAGTCCCTCATGGAATTCCTACATCGTAACCCACATGTCTCCCAAGGTTTTATTAGTATTCAAAACATTTGGAAACAATTTTGTAACTTGTTTTGAGGGTCAATAATTAAGCATTGATCATTCTTTTGAATCAATCCATTCAATTTACCAAAACGTGTCAATTGCATTTAAAGGGATCCAAGTATCCATACAAAGGGAAATTACCTACATGGGTAATTTCAGATCCAAAATTGGGCCAAATAGTTAGATGATGCTTTGGTACTTTAATTTTTTTTAAAGGGAAACTCATTGTTTATAATGTCTCTAAGGCCATTTCCTAAGCATTCCATATTTCAACACAACATCATGGCATAAGAATTATAAATATAACAAGTCAATCAAGCAAGGTCTAACCAATAATTTTTATCTTGAAGGAATCACACCTCCGTTGGAGGGGTATTATTATAAAAACATGATATTGTTAATCAACAAATAATTTAATACATTCAGAATTCAAATCATGAACATGATAAAATTCACATTTCACAAGCATTGGAAAAATAATTCATTGCATTAATTTATTTATAAAAAAAGTTCAGTAAGAAACATAATTAATGTATTTATAAAGATTGAGGACTTTTAAAGGGACCCTACCTCAAGGTGGAACCAAGTCGTCTACTCAGTTCTTGGGGATTTCTAACTAAAAGAGGCTACTTCTCTCCCACTGGGAATACACCCATCCATATACATGATATGATACATAATGATCTTATTTCAAGAGGTGAGAAACAAAGGATAAGGTATGAAACCTACATCGAAATGTTGTTGGTGGACCGAAACCACCCGAACCACCTTGACTTTGGAAGCAGTTGTTGAAACACACACCCACGGGTCCTAAGAGACCATATGTACCAACCTAGAGCAAGAGAAAACCGAAAATCGAATCACCCCCAAAGCCCTAGGGTTCGACCAACAGATGTGGGTATAGGAAGAGGACAAAATCGGCCAAGAAAAAGAAAGAAACTAAGGCAGAAGATCATACCTTGATGATTTGAGGAAGTATTGTGAACAAATATGATAGAAACGACGGTCAAAGGAGGAGTTAGGAGGGGGTCCAGGTGTAAAGAAAATGGGAGAACCCCCCAGGTGTGTCACTATCTGAGGGAGAGAGGGGAGTGTTTATGTTTTATTTAATTTAATTTAATTAAAATAACTGAAATTTTAAAAACTGGGTGTCACGCAGGGTTAATCCCACATGGTTTGCCAAACCGTGGAAAAACCTTATAGAGTCTTCTACCTCCAAGATTCACCCCTCATGGGCTAGGTGCATGATTTAGGAAACCATGTGCAGGCCCTGCGGAAGACACTATCTCCTTTAAAATAGGGCCGCATTGTTACCAGAGTGGGCCACACAGGTTAGCAGGTCGTGCGCAAACCGTGTGCCCTCTATTGTCTTTAAAAACATGAAGTTTCTCAGGTCAGGCACCCCTGAAACATCTCGATCCCCTCAAGAGACTTATCGGGCCTTTACCCATGCCTAAAAACATCATTTAAGAGTGATCCTACTCTCAAAATTATGTTTAGAAACTTGATTTTAATCCTGAACCGACAAGAAAATGAAAAGGATCAAAATCGTTCGTACTTTTGTCCAGTTCAAAAACACGGTATTCTATATTCTACCCACCTTAAAAACATCTTGTTCCCGAGAATCCTTCTGGAACAATGTAAACATCACTCGAACTACAAGGGTCATGATGTTTTGTTCAAACTGTTTCATTGTGTTACCAAACCCAATGAACCTTACGCATTTCCAAAGCCCTCTGCACTTCAGCCTTTACAGCACGAGCCAACACTCAAAGTTAAACTTAAAAATAGAATCAGAGCATACATGGGCATGTTTAGACAGAGACACAATCGGGTCAAAGTCTTGATAAAAACTCGACTGATGGTTCTTACTACCATAGGTCTTAACATAAGAAGTGGGAAATTCTAAGCCATGGTACCTCCACCATTGGAATTTTGGTAGAAGGAAAAACTCTAAGTGTTTTTACGACACCCCTGGAATGATTTAATTATAAATAAATGGTCAAATTTTGATCGACCTAACAGAGCCGGTCAAGCAAGATCCCTCTCATAAGACACTTAAAACCTTAAGACTACACATTCCTTCTCCAGGAAATGTGCTTTAAAATGTCCCCTTACAATTCTACTTATTGAACTAACAGATGAGAGAATGAGTTAAGCCACTTGACCGATGTATCTCGTAGAAGTCTGGCATAAATGGCCAGAGCGATTCAAAATAAATGACTAGAGTCCATGATTCTTAACAAGGTGTTCTTACACAGGAACCCAGGAATCACTCAGGACATACCATGCCTCAATAATAACCACACTCTAGCTTGTAACACTGGAAAAGATCATCCAACAAGATCAACAACTTTTAAAGATTTAGCACAGTGTAAGACTGACACTCTCTTGGTGAATCGAGGAGGACGTCAAGATAGGGGACATGCTCGTCTCATAAGAAGAGTACACTATGAGGATTTACGATGGGGTTTCCAGTCAACACATCCATAAACTGGAAGATAAAATAGTCGAACCAAATCAAAGACGTGCTACCAAGCAAGCACCGACATGATTTAAGATTTGTAAGCCTCAAGGGCATTCAATCAATAACAAACAATTTACGAATGGTCCTTTATGTTCTCCTTCTACATGGAAGGTCACATTAACTGACTCAAGAATACAACACCCGCCTTAGGAGTGTCCTAGTTGAGAGGGTAGAAAACTATCCGCTCTTATATGCAGTAGATTAGAACAACGAGACTGGTATTTCAAAACACCTGAGTCTTTCGAAATCCAGTCCATGTATTGGAATGAAACAGATTATTTAACACTCAAGTCACTCTACTATGAGATGACCCAAGACTATACTTAAAAGTAGAATAAGATTTATTTTGGAGTCATATTGCCTCATATGACCATTTTTCCTCGATGACTCCATAACCAGCCGTCCATTACTAAGAATAAGAAAGGGTCAAATGACTTACGAACTGACCGACCACGCCTGAGGCACGTCTAACCAACTAAAAAATATCATTAATCGATGGTCGATCCCATAATAAGGTTATGAAAAACATGACCACCCATCTAAAAAAGGATATCACTATAAAACTGAAAGTTATAATTGGGACAACGACACCCAAATGACACTAAGAGTGAGAAAAGTCACAACACTAGTAAGGCATTTAAGTTCCGAGGGAACTACCTACCACAGTTAGCCCCTTAAGAGGAACGAGTGTCAACACTAAAATTAGGTCATGTTAAACAATGGTCACCAGACATAAAACCAATCATAAAGCCATTGCTACAGAAAATAACGCCTTCGGAATGTACCCACACTTTCATTCCAAGGCAACTCAAGAGAAGTCTAAACTACCCTTTACATGAAAATTTTAAAAAGTGGACACCTCTATATGATCCATTTCCAAGACTCTTAGATTTAATCACATTTAATATTTAACCATAAAAAGGATTAATCAAAACATCAAAGTACCATTTTCAAAGAAAATCACAAGGTACTTGATTTTAAGCAATGCCCCAAGGAAAAAACATGCATGTTTTATAAAACTCCCTTATCAAAAACATTTTACATTATTTAAAATTCCATCATTTTTAGGAAACTTAACAAAATGAAATCCTTTTAAGTATATAAGGTAACCTAAGAGGGTCCCATTTTAACAAACACGGGTTCTCTATGAAGCAACCCAATAGAAAATGCCCAATTATTAGAATTTTAAACACCCAAATGGGTCATCCCTTAAAAACATTCTCCAACTGAGAAACTTGGGTCCAGTTGCATTTTAAAAGCTAAACATTCTGATTTTAGATCAACGTTACGAATATTTCACATTTATAAGAATTTAAGAAAAAAATTTCATTTCATTTAATAGGGGTTTCAATTTCCCAATTCATGAAGTGCCCTTACACTCAATGGATTTGAAATTGGTTCCCATTAATCAGTACCAATGCCAATTCAAAATTTTACATGATCAACAGAGTGGTCCAATTATATGGGTGGCCACCTACCAATCTGTAAAGCGCCCATACACTTTATATTTTTCCAATTGTCTCCCTTTAGTCTAAACAAACTTCACATAATAAATGAATTTAGCCACCTTTTCACAATGGTTCGATTACAAGGGTTACCTTTTCCCAACTATAAGATGCCCATACATCTTAAAACTAAAAACTGGTTCCCTTCATCACCATAACCAAAAAATAGCTCATAAAACAATTTACATATATTAACATAATCTATCATGTCACTACAAGAAGCTAACACATATAAACAAGCTAAAATCATAGAATCATGACAATTTAATCACCTGAGCATGGTATAACGATCAGTAATCAAAGAAGGCATGCAAGTGTATTACCTAAATAGGTATAAATCTAATCATGACATATTAATAAGGCACCGAATCATACTTTGTTGGAAACCTTCTAATGAAACTATATGGAATGCCATTTATTCATGGAATGTGAATTTATAAGTGCCTAATATGATGCATATATGTTTCATCCTTTCCATAATAAGCCAAGATTAATGTTCATAATTCCATAAACCATAAGAAGTTTAATTTACACCAATCACTCAAGGTGAAATCATATAAATTGTAATAGTGAACCACAATAACAACAATCCCAGCACTGACCAATTAGTCATTCCCCATACGTGGGGTGATCAGTCCCAAGAACGACTGTTAACCATGTACCAACTGTTTCCTAGTCTCTTGTCTACCAATCCAAAATAGTGAGACAGACGGAAAAGCCACCTCTAATACAACTTTGTAACATCCCGAACCGGCTCACCACTAAGACGATGGCCGGAAAGGTCACCACATGACCTCAAGCATGCCTTTCCATACGCCAGAGGCTATCGACTAGTAACGAGGATGTATGGATAACCTGTAGGGAGACTATACTCTCTTATCAGAGTTTCGCAGTGGTATAACAAAGTAAATAACAATCAACAACGGAAGCATTAATATATAATTGACAAAGTAACAGAAAATAGATTTCATAATATTGGTCCAAAGTGGCCAATGATAGTTTATACTATAGATGAATTCATGATATGATATTGATACATGATGGAAATATTTAAACTATATGAAATGAATTTCAATACATTAAAAAATAAGGAAAGGACAAAAAAGCCCCATGGGAAATCTCCTTGAGAATCTTGATCTCCAGCTCGATCCTTTTCTCCGACTCCAGGTACAAGAAATACAATAACAAACATGGTCCAAGGCTCTAAAAACACAAAAGGTTTACTTGGGTACCCTAGTGCAATGATGGCCTAAGTAGGGTGTGAAATATAAATCTCAGTAGGCTGGCACCACTGATGTATAACCCAATCCCTAAAGTATAATATAAATTAACCAAGGTGCAAGAATGAATAAATAAAGTAAGCAGTCCAATGTAACTAAACACCCAAGTACCTAATCCAGCCCTCGGCTGGTTTCTGAACATAAAAATTATTCATTAATTGAGTTTTACCATTTTATTTATAAGTCACATGTGAGTAAGTCACCTAATGAGTCCATGGAGTTTCCACCATGGTAAAACGGGGCTTAGCAATGACCGGGCCTGATGGCCTTAAACAATGACACTTACTTTTTAATTTTGGACCCAAGGAGTGTATCCCAGGCATCATGTGATGGTATAAGTAGTGAAGGATCCAAGAAGTAACAAGGAAACCAGGAAAAGAAATCCAGTGAGGGAGTTAAAGGGTAAAAATCAAGGTAACAAAAACTCACAGAATGATAACTCAATAGTATTTGAGTATATATAAAGAGTAAGAGTGTAATCCAAGGAGCATAATCCAAGGAATTCCACAATAATTCACCTATCGATCCTAAGGTGATCGACCAAGGTAAAATAGGGATATGCAAAGATAGGGCCTGATAGGTTTTAACCATGGAACCTAATAGTCAAGGCTAGATCCAAGGAGGGTATCTGAGGTATCCTGTAAGAAGAGGGGACCCAACAGTAGTATCTCGGGCATCCAAATAATAGACAAGAACCAGAGTCTAGTTGGGTATCAACATAAGAAAACCGTAACTTTGAATCAGAAAGGGGTTCCTAAGACCCATGTTATTCTTATCTCCAAATCCAAGGTGATCTCGAGTTAGTCCATTCTTATTTGATAAAAAAGTAATGTAATTATTTATCTAGTTCAAGTCATCCCTTCTATTAGTTTGGATAGGTTAAGTAGAGTTGAAACCAATATTTATTATTTCAAGAATTTCCTTCCATTACTGTGGAGAATTTCATGTTGCATTGCAACCATTTATTGATTGGTTCAAGACTTCCCTTACACTAGTTTGGAAAGGTCAGGTAGCATTGCAACCATTTATTAAAAACCATTAAGGCATTTTCAAATGGAAAGTTCCACACTGCTTCCTTCCCTTAACATGGTAAGGGTTTCCATGGACATGGAACCAATCCTAGTCTCATGAACTCGAGTCCGTCCATGGAATTCCTACATGGTAATCAATGTATCACAGAAGGTATGATCCTGAAACCCCATTGATTCCATCATGGCATTCCTACTTGGGAACCCACATGTCACCTAATATTTTATTAGTATTCAAAACATTTGAAAAAAATTTGGTAAATTGTTTTGACGGTCAGTCATTAAGCATTAAACATTCATTTGAATCAACTCATTAATCTTACCAAAACATGTCAATTGCATTTAAAGGGCTCATGTATCCATACAATAGGAAATTACCTACATTGGTATTTTCAAATCAAAAACTGGACCAAATACCTAGATGGTGGTTCGGTCCTTTTATCATTTTAAAAAGGCAAACTCAGTGTTTCTAATGTCATCAAGGCCATATCCTAAGAATTCCATATTTCAAAACAACATCCTGGAATTAGAATTATAAATACAAAAATTCAAGGATGCATGGTCTAACCCATAATTTTTAGCTTGAAGGCGGTGTACCTCTGTTAGAGGTGTTTTATTATAAAAACATGATATATTCAATCAACAAATCATTTAATACATTTATAATTAAAATAATATTCATTTTAAAATTAAAACTTCACAAGAATTGGACATAATAATTCATTTCATGAATTTATTTATAACAAAAGTGTAGTAAAAAACTTAATTAATGTATTTATAAATATTGAGGACTTGGAAATGGACCCTATCTCAAGGTGGAACCAAGTCGTTCACTCGACTCTTGGAGATTTTTAACTAAAAGAAGCTTCTCCTCACCCACTGAGCATACACACATCCACATACAAGAGATGATACATAAATATCTTAATTATAGAGGTTAGAAAAAAAGGATAAGGTATAAACCTTACCATGAGAAGTTGTTGGCAGAATGAAACCACCTGAATCGCCTTTCCTTTGGCGGAGGATGTCAGAACAACCATCCACATGTCCTAAGAGACCATTTTCACCACCTAGGGGAACAGAAAACAAAAAATTATATTACCCCCAAAGCCCTAGGGTTCGGTCAAAACATATGGGTTAAAGAAGAGGCAAAAATAGTCTAGGAAAAGGAAGGAAACTGTGGCAGAAGAATGCACCATGATGATTCAAGGAAGAATCGTGAAGAAATCAAATGGAAACGACAGCCGAAAGAGGAGACGAGAGGGGGTCCGAGCAGGAGGCGAAGGGGAGAACCCCCTCATGTCTCACGATCTGAGGGATATAGGGGAGGGATTGGGTTTTATTTATTTTTAATTTAATTTAATTAAATTTAAATAACTCAAAATTTAAACATTGGGTGCATTGCATGGTTAAGCCGTCACGGTTTTCCAAAACATACACTAAATGTGTGGAGTCTTCTTCCGACAAGATGTACCTCGCGTGGGCTAGGTAAAAGGTTTAATAAATGATGCATAGTCCATGAGCAATCCACTGTACCCTTTAAAATAGGGTCGCATGGTTACCTGTAGTGGGCCGCACGATTTAGCAGGTCGTGCACAAATAGTGCGCCCTCTGCTGTCGTTAAAAACTCGATGTTTCTCGAGTTCGACATCCCAAAAACTTCTTCGAGCCACTTGAGTGACTTCTCGGGCCTTCTTCTATTCCTAAAAACATCATTTAAGAGGGATCCAACTCTCAAAATTATGTTCCATTACTCAGTTTTAAATCTAACCCTACTAGCAAACTAAATAGTTCAAAAACCTTCGTACTTTTGTCCGGTTAAAAAACACAGGATTCAATAGAGATCTGTTTGATGAATTTTATATAATTAAATGTAAATATTAGATAATTATCAGATATAATTTAATTACTTTCACCATGATGTCCTAAAAAATTATTAATATAGAGTCGTTCAAGTTTCTCAAGAGAAAAATATTCTCTTATAGTGAGGAAATGTGCAGATTTGGTAAGGTGATCAATAATAACCCATATCACATTATTATAACTAAGATCCTTTCGTAATATGAGGGAAAATTACATAGTAATTTGATCTCATTTCCATATAAAAATAGGTAGAGGTTGTATGAATACTCTAGGATGTTGTCTCTTAGCCATCACCTATTGAAAACCCAATCATATTGAACCATAATCATCAATTTCCCACATCATACTATCCTTAAAAAAATTTCCTTGAAATATCAATACATCATTGTGTGGATAGTGTGTACAGTGTAATTCGAGTGATGAGCACCGTATAATAATTCCATTTTCAGCTTAGGTATAGATGGAACACATACCCTTTTACGAAATTTCAGAACACCTTTTTCATATATTATTTTTTCCAGTTATCCATTATCCAAAATATTATTTTTATTTTTAAAATTCTCATCATCATGCTTAAAACTTAATAAATTTTCTATTAATGATGGTTTGGAAATCATTTAATAATGGATCGATGTTTCACCTTCCTTAATAATCCCAATATCTTCATTACAAAATCTATGAACATGGGATCTCTGTCAATCCTTATCTTGGTCAGGAATCGATGATCCTTCCTACCTAAGGCATCTACTACCTTATTTTCCTTCCCATGGTGGTAGTGTATTGAATAATAATAATCCATGAATAGCTAAATCCAATACTATTTTATCATATTGATATCCTTATAGGATATGTTGTATTTTAGGAACATATGTTTAGTGTATATCTCACATATTTCAAGATAGAGACATTGTGTCCATATATTCAGAGAATGGATTACGACTTCCAACTCAATATCATGAGTTGAATAGTTTTGATCATTTTTTAACTACCAGGATGAATATAGACGAACTTATCATTATACATAAAGATAAAAAATCATTTCTTCAATGCATCTACATATATCACAAATCAATCATTTCATAATGATAGAGACAAAATCATAGAATTGACCAATCTACTCTTCAATTCCTCAAATGACTCTTCACATTCCATTTTCCATATAAAATTAACACTTTTATGAGAAGTCTTGGTTAATAGGTTATCCAATAATACAAAATTTTCAACAAATCATTGATATTAACATTCCAAACAAATAAAACTACATGCCTGATTTAAGTTTATTGGTGTAATCTATTCCTTGAATACTCTTTTCACTATATGATTAACTAAGACTTTATCATTTGAGATAATATGGAAAAGAAAAGAAACTTTCTTAATCTTTAAATCACACTTTCTAAATTTCTGATATAATTTTTTTCTTTTAAGAGTATTAATATTGATAAGCATGTAATTCTCATCATCATCATACATTTTAGATTTAAAAAAGATATCATTAATAAATACCACAACAAAACTATCAAAATGTTACTTGAAAACTCTGTCCATTAAATCCATAAAAATCGATGGTCCATTAGTCAATTCAAATAGAATTACTATAAATTAATTATGTCTATACCACATTAAAAATTATTCCGTTAGAATATCTTCTTTATTTACTTGCAATTGATGTTATCCATAATTAAGGCCATTCTTTGAAAAATATTGACCTTTGTGAAGTCGATTGAATAAGTCATCAATGCAAGGTATATGATACTTTTTATTTACCATAATGTAATTGATTTCCCTATAATCAATTCACAGTCTCCTAGATCCATCCTTCCTTTTAAATAAAATAAAACATGGGATCCCTATGGTGAAACATCAGAGCATATAAATACCTTTTCAGATATCCCTTGTGGGTTTTTTTATTAAAATCAAATATTTTTAAAATGACCATTCTATAGGGATTCATTGATATATCTCATGCATTAGAAATTAAATCAATGTAAAACACAACTTCAGGATCTGGTGGATGTCCAGGTAATTCCTCAAGAAATACATGAATGTATTTCTATATAATAGGTATATCCTCAATTCAATGACTACCCTTTAACCAATATTTTTTTATAATCTTCCTCCCCAATAATATCATTTTTAAGAGTTATTAGAGGTGGACGTATAAATGACTCCAATGATGAAATATCCCCTATAAAGATAAGTAATTAAACATCTCCATCTGGAATCATAATTTACTTATCTTTCTTCTATTTTTTATTATATATTGAAATCCAATCTATACTAAGGATTATATAAATATCAACCATAGGTATAATCATCATGTTTAAAAATAGGTAATGTTTATGGGTAATAACAAGAACTGATAGACACATCCTTGTTATAGTGATATTTTCAATAGTAGTTTAGACAAATAACTAAATTTTACGGTTCTAGGTAAATATCTAATTTTCATAGAAAATATGGAAGATATCAAATATTTTGAAGATAAAGAGTCAAAAAATGAATTGGAAAAATTTGATACTGTGATTAAATTAGCTTCCACCATATTATTGGGAACTTTAACCTCAACAGTAGTGATTGCATAATATTGGCCTTCTCCCCTCAAACACTTCTTAAGAATGTTACCATAATTCATGGTTAATTTTTGTAAATAATATACCATTTATATATAGTTTTTTCATTGTAAATTATATATTTTTCCCTTTTAATAATTATCCAAATGATCCTTATCACTTCACTTATAACAAACTCACATTCCCTTCAATAATTATGTAGAATGTTTCATTCCATAATTTTCACACGATATGAATGTCTCAGTTCCCTTTTATTCTTTGATATATTGTCTTTTTCATAGTTCTCATTTAACCACTTCTTATCTTAATTTCCCTAAAGGAAATATTTTTTAGATAACTCCTTCTATGTTTTGATGAGACATAATTCTATTTTATCATCTGATTATTTTTTTGAGTAAAAAGTTCCCTTCATAGTTTTGTCTTAAGGACAACTAAGAAATGGATAGTATTTCTCTCTAGATTATGTATATAATATGTATCATACCTGACTAGTCTTATAATGGTATCCTCATACTCCTCAATACTTCATGTATCATTTTACTTTAATATGAGGAACTTTCTCTTTTTCAGTCCATTTCTCATGTGTATAATATTTATCAAAGAATATTTCTTTAAAAGTTCTCCATTTCATATGTACTATTTCTTCCTCCTCCTTAGTATTATGGATGAATGACCACCATTGATCATCATCACCTATTAGAAAATATAGATCTAGTATAAATATTTCCATTTCATCACATACCAAGGTGATAAATATATTTCTAAGAGACTTGATCAATTGTTAAACTACCATTGGATTATTATATCTTTGTAAACAGAGAGGATTTTATCACATGAAATGCTCTAATACAAGCGTATCATGACATTGAACATAATTTTGATCCTTATTTGCAAGGCTATTAGGCATGACCTAAGTGAGATGCCCTAATATGGCCATGATATAATCATCTCCAATACTAACTATTTTTTTATAGAATGGAAATCCCTTCATTCACCATAAGGGTTGATTAGATTTCCTTTATTAGGAACCTACACTAAATAGTGGGACTCACTATGTTATCTCATAATCATAATGAATATTGAGGCTTAAAATTAAAATCCCTCTAGAAGTTCTCAAATACTATATTTGATTATCATAATTATCAAGTTATATGTGTTAATTTAAAATCTAGTTCCCACTTTTTCTACTAAACATTCTATGGTACCAATTGTAATAATCCCAACTCTAGTGTCCTAAATTTGTTTTTTACATTATTTCAATTTCATAGATACGTGGGATCTAATCACAAAGGATCAACCGATTTAGTAGTTTTTTAGAACCAGATACATATATGATACACATTTTTCATTGATAAAATAATATAAACATAAAAAAAGTAAATTCAATAAATCCTTGAATCTCATTGAAATAATTTTTCCTTCAAAAAATGGGGTGATGAAGTAAAATGAAGATGAGATAAAATACTCAGTAAGTGTTATATTAATTATAATTTATCATGATTAAATAAGTCATAATAAATACGGAATGGTGAATAACTAGAAACACATGTCATTTAAACAATAAATTTAGTATGAAATGCATCCATTGATAATATCAATGTAGTAATATCATGTATGATAATAACTAAATTATTAATGAAGGAAATTTATACTATTTGTAGTTATGATTTTAGACATCAAGATATCTTTATCTTAAACACCTTGAACTAATACTATTTAAAACCATGGGTAACAACCCCTTTGTTTGGTCTTGATTTGCCTCATGAGACATGTTGATGGATTGAGGGGCTAAATAATTCAAATCCCCACTCTTCACTATATTTATAATTAATTCCTCATATATTTAATGATCAATTTAATTAATGAAAAATAATTCCTTTCAAAAAAATACTAGTCTTCTATAATTAGAACTGAATACCAATATTTCCCCAGTCAATCAAATAAATTGCATAATAAAATACCGTATATTGAAATTGAATATAGTTTAGGTAATAAACATATCCAATAGTGAAATATAATTTTAAAAGATCATAATAAATTTAGTGTTCCTTTAGAAATGTAATATCCATGAGATTAATCAAGAGACGAGAGATGACCATTAAGAAAATAAATTCTATAATAAAAATGATTATCTTAAATAAAAATGAAAATGAAAATTTTTAATTATGTTTTCATTAATTATTTTCTTTGTAAACAGTTCAAATATTTTGTATGTATCTAAATGTCACAAAATGTTTACGGTGGTAGATAAGTCCATTAACTCCATATATGTTTAAAGAAAACATTCTTCTTTTTTTTAAAAAAAAATGTTGAAAATGACCCTTTCATGAAAAAATAAAATTTTTTCATTCAAAACCAATAAAAAATTCAAGGATAACATAAAATTTACTTAATAATTAATTTTTTTAATAAAATTGACATTTATAAAAACATTATGAAAAATATTAATATGGAAGAAAAATATACTTGATCAAAAAGAGAACTATCATACTTTTAAAACATTCCTCCAAGAAGGTTAACATGAATTGATTCCTCAATCCTCAAGAATAGATATATATTCATGTTAATTACATAAAATTATAAGTATATACACCTTATAAAAATAAAAAAGTGAGAAATAGAAAATTTATATTTAGAGAGTGGAAATTGTGACGAAATCACATACATCATGTTTTCATTTAGTTTAACATGATTTAAACTTCAATATATTAAATATAATTATATTATAATTACATAAAAATTTATATATATAATTTAATATATGATTCAATTATATCATTTATTTTATGTTTTTAATAATCATTATTATTATCATTATTCTGATTGTTAACTGCTTTTTTTGAAGTATGTTTTGTTCTGATAGTCTTAGTCCATGAGTCATTTTCATAGTTCCATTAACTGTAAAATATTATTCAATATTTCAAAATAATATATATTCAATATATATATATTTATAATCAACTATAAAATATATAGGTAGATTAATTAATTAACTTTTCAATGGAGATGGTAGGTCGTACGTACGCATGAAAACAATTTTGATTTATCGATTAAAGGAAATAAAGAAAGGAAAATAATAATGAAATGTTAAATAATTATTATTTAATCATGTATATCATATATATTACCTAAATTTTACCTTATAACTATTCATATAATGTGTCAATGAAAAAATGGTTCTCAACTCTTTGTCGAGGGGGTAATCTACACGTACGCACAAGTGACGATATAGTTTTCCAAGGGATTGAAAATTAAAAAGATATATATTATATTATAATTATATAAGAATAATTATGAAATAAATATCATATATATTCATTAGTTTCTTGTTTATAACAATGAAAGTGAATTGTTGATGAATAAGGAATTATAATGTTACGTGGAGACCATAAGCTGTACATACACATGAGTGAAATTTTCACTTTTTATTGGATAGAAAAGATAAGGAATATGATTTTCACATAATCATAATAACTTATAATTCTATTTATGACCCTGAAATTATTATTTTAGTATGGTTATAACACATTTATAGAAATTATAAGAATAAATAGAAATGAATGAGTCAATAAAGATGACTACCTCTTATTCATTATACTTATTCTAGCTCTCTTATTAAGGGATTTGGTATAGTATTATAGATGTGTAAGAACTATTATAATTGGTATAAGTATGTTTATAAGATAAATGGTCAGGGTTTGGTTGAGATATAAAGAAAAATTTGTGTAAAGTAGAGAATGAATATGTGTTCTTTTATAATTATGGGGAGGGGCATTCTTGGGAAATTTTAAATTATTAAATTAGTATAATTTTTCTTCATTCCCAAATGGATCCAATTGATATATTTCAAATATAATATAATTATAAGTCTAAATACTCTTATTAAATACATTTATGACAAGTTTTTGTATGTTTTCACCCTTATCTTTTATTTTTTTACCCTTGTTAACCCTTTTCAAAATTACCATAATATTAAGGTTTTATACCATTAAAAGATTAATATTATTACTATAAAATAGAACACAACCCCTAAATGGTCCATTTTGGATGTTTAAAACCATATCTAATTTATTTTTCTAAATATGATATTTTAATAAATTTTAAGTAATTTAATAAAATATTATTTATTTTAAAATATCATTAATGAAAATTTTAACATTATTCATTTTATTTGACTTTAAATACATTATTACAAATTTGGAATTAAAATATAATCATATAAAAAATTAAAAATATTTAATATGTATCTAAAAAATTTATGTAACACAATATTTATTTCATATTATATAACTTTTACTTTTTCTAATATTATTTATTTTTATTTTCTATTAATTAAATAAATGATGTGTCGGTGTTTCACAAGAATTTAATGTACCTATTTCAACAATGAAAATTATTAATAAATAAACATGATAAAAATAAATAATTTATCTATAAAATTATTATTTATAACCGAACATAAGTTGTATTTATACCTATATAAAAAATTAATATTAATAAAACATAGAGAAAGGCAATTTTTGGATTTTCATTACATAAAATATTATAAAATTCAAAATCATGGAAAAATGGAAATAAAAGGTCATATATTCGACATTTTTATGTTTATGGACGAGATATAAATAACAAATTAAAATAAATAAATTATTAGGATCATTTTTTAGTCTTTATTATATTCTTTCAACCTAAATTAACCAATCTACCCTTAGCACAGTGACAGTTATATACTATAATTACTTATCATGTTGACCAAAAATAAAAGGGTCATATTTATTAAATTTTTTACTCTAAATTCCAAATATGAAATCCATTTTTCATGATTCAATTTCAATAATTATCACAAATTAATTTAAATTTGGACACTGAACGATATGAAAAACTATTTACAAGAAAAATGAAATTTTAAATATAAAAATGATTTCATACCAAATTAATGTATAAAATTATTTCCAAATAACATAATTGTATTATTAATCATATAATTGACCTAAATTTTAATTTAAACCGTTTAAAACACAATTTAACTTTTTATATTGTTCAATCAAAAATATAATTTTCAATGAAAAGCTATATTTTTCTCTATTTATTGAAAAATTAAATTTTTACAAAAATTGCAAAAAATTCACAAAAAAAATAATTTTCATATGATAAATTAAAAAATAAAATTAATTTAATAATATAAATTTTATAAAATTGGTAAAAATTAATTACATAATTGGGTCGGAGAAGGAAATTAAAATCAATTTTAAAGAAAAAATATTTTTGAAGAATAAAAGTAGTTTACAATGTAATTGAGTGTTAATTTACTAATAATTAATCAATAAATTTTTATTGAATATGAACTTTAGATATTTTTCATAATTTTTTTATTCTTATTCATTCCCTCCATGTTCATAACTTGGTTATAATTTCAATATTAAAATAATAATATTTTGTGGTCTATCTAGGCTCGATGTTGCATGTTATATATGCTTTCAAACAAAATGTTCTAAAAAACATGGGATATTAAATTGATATAAAGTACATTATTGATATTTCTTTCAAAATTAAATAATAAATAAAATATATTGATTTGAAATATTCTTATTTGATCCCACATTGTTTTTGGTTACCTTCTATGAAAACCTAATTGATAACATCTAATTTCCATAGTTTTAGCTGTCGAACATGATTTGTTAATAATAAATTATATAACTTATATAAGTTTTCAATGACCATAAAATTATCCTAATTGTCTTATTAACCTATAATAATATCAGTATTTAGCTTTTCACAGTCTTCCTTGATTGTATTTTAAAGCATGGTTGATAAATGTGGTTAAACAGACCCAGACTTGAACACGCGTCGACTTGATGGGTGGGTAAGATTATGGTGGTTTTTATTTTAACATAATATCATTATAAAAAAGTATAATGATATTATTTTAATTTTTTATAATATTTAGTAACATTTATTGTTTTTTTGTTAAAATAATGTAAAACTAGAAGAAAAATTAATAAATAATTCATCATCAGGATGGAAGTCCGCACACATGCGTGATTGACATTCTATTGTTTTATATATTGATTGAAATGAATAAATAATTTTTGAAACATTAATAAATAAAATCTTGGTATTCAAGTTATACTGAATTGATCACATGATTATGGTGATAAGATATTTGGAAGAGTAAGAATAAGAAGAAAATTTGTGAATGATATAATATTTATGTTGGAGACTTGATCTTTCCTTGGAAGTATTCTTCAAAATAAATATCCAAGACTGAATATGAGTGACCAGAGGTTTATTTTATTGGTATAGGGTGTTTTTTAGAGATAAATTAAATTGTTTCAAGTAGTAATTATAATGTGAAGTGTATCTTTGAAATGTGGAAGTAGTATATTTTTATAAGTTAACTTAAGGAAACTTATTGAAACACCTTTACATATTTAAATAATTAAATGACCTGTTCATGGTACCAAGGATTCAATGTTTACAAAACTGTAGGAAAAAATGTATTTGTAAATAAAAATATGGACACTTTCATAGAAGACATGTTTTTATATGTTTTTGGACATTAAATCTTGGTTAAACTTAATTTTCAACCTTTACATATACCTTGATAATTAATATTTGAACTTATTAATTTATTTAAATGATAAAAATTCAAAATGACCCTGTTACATAACTTGTATCTAATTATTATAATTTTGAAAACCATTTTATCAAATAAATTCCTTCTGGTATGAGAAGTTAAATTTAAAATAATAACACAAAAGCACATAAAACATATTTTTTGAAAAAATATTGATATTTTTTATTATAAATATATGATAAATTTTCATGTATGTCATGACCCAACCCAATGGGGCCCAAATCGTGACTAAACCAAGCTTACCTCTTATAGGCCAGGGGTTGTAAACTAGTGATGGGTAGGCATATCACACTCATGAGAGGCATTAATCTAATTTACCTATACATACACATAGACATCAAAGCCCACACATTGATGATTTGTAAAACAAATAAAATTAATTAATTCATACATCTATTATCCCACTATAATATTACAATAATAAACTAGTGAAAGTTATAAATGGGAAAATAAAATCCCAACCGAAAATTGATGAAAGTCCAACCTGCTCAGAAGGTGAGGACAAATACCAAATAAAACTACCAATAAAACACCTTAGTATTTATAGATCAAACTATACACCCCTATGTCCATGTCCTCCATGAACAGAATCAAAAAAACCATATTCTATAGAAGACACTACAGATGTAGAAAGATACCATGCATAAGTCAGTATAAAAATACCAAGTAGGACACCTCGAAAACATTGATAACAAAGTATCATGAATATTCATCTCATATCAAGGATATAAAAATAAAAAAACGTAGTTATATTCATGAAGGAAACCATCATTCCAGGTGGTATTAAATGAACTTCCATCCATATAATTCTTCTTGACCCTTATAAGGAATTATATTTCCTTGATATCCCACTCCACGACCTATTATATAATCAGATACAATCATATATGGATCAAGATCATTAGGCCCCACCTAAGAAAACCGAATTTCCTCATAAGACCATGATGCCCAGTTAGGGGATCACACCCTGGACTACTAGGGGACACCAAAAATACAATCTTGATCAACCAATGATACCACAATCCCTACCAAAACGTCCTTCTATATAGAGGATTGAAACCCTATGCATTAAGATTATGAAGATTCCATAAACCCCACAATTTTTTAAGAATAAATGATATAGGATCACACATTAGTCTCATAGATGGACTACAGAAACTCTATATGTGTCTCATCCTCCATATGCGGCCACTATCTAGAGATGTGGACATAATATCGCATTGTACCCTTAAGGGGATGGACCAAGGGAACCACCTCAACTGATACTAGTTGGATAATGAAGAAACAATGGGAAACAAACATCCTCATAGGGTGTCCATGCAATGTACTGTGGGTACATGACATTTCCATCCACCCCCTGGTATACCCATGTGGTTCTAGCTCACACGAAATGTATAACTCCGTATACACAGTATTCACCAAAGGGTACATGATTCATAGAGTTATCTCATAACCGTACCCATGAAATCTATCCAATTTTAGGTACATCTAGCCCACCCATATACCACCCCATGTATCTATTTGTGTAACTGTATGTGCACCCCAAATTACATGCAAAGCTATCAGGAAATGGTCACACAATGTGTGGTAGGGATCACATGGTATGTGATCCCTAACTTCACTATTGAAACCCAATCACCACATAGGTGGTCCCACATGGCATGTAGTCATATATTTGAATCCATACAATGAAGGTTTTTCTAGAAATCTACCCTAGGTTCACATGCCACTTAGATCCACTACGTCTGATGTCAATTACACCCAAAACATTGTATTTTTTTTATTAGACTCTCTATTGCCTACTCATATAACTCGTTCCCACCTCTAACATCCTTTTCATTGTTCAAATCATAGGAAAAAAATCTATTTTACATTATTATTCTTCATTTAATCACCCAACTTCTTCATTGATACTCAAATCATATCATCAATAAAAATTTGTACCTATGGTAATCTTCTGTTGTGATGATGAATGGTCACGTAACAATAAAACACTAGGTATCTATTGTACTCTAGTCGAAATAAAATATCAATTCTGATTTAGTGAATTAATGGGGGAGAAAACTGTAAACCAAAAAATTTGAGGAATGAACCTCAACCATTTTTCATGAATCCTCAACTTGAAATTGAAGAATTAGAAAAATTAAGTGGGAAATAATTCAATAAACAAATAAATCTACCATAAAATAAATAAATTGTTGATACGAGAATAAATTCTTGTCCATGGAATTGATCCTCAGTAGACCCAGATAAATAAAGGGATGGAATAACCTAAAAAATCCTACCTTGAGTTTGGATTTATCACTACTGTAGAATAGTTATATGCTATCGTCATTAGTTAGATCCATCAACTTTGTTGTTACTTGATACTCTATCTGATTTCAATATAATTTCATCGTCCAATGATCCTCTAATAGATCCTATTAATCTCTTGTTTTTTATATATCCTTAGTGATTTTTGGAAATCTGTGTATTTATAAAGTAAATGGGTCACTGCATCAGTCTAGTAAAATAAATAAATTTATTTATTTATTTGAATAATTTCACTTGCGATGACACTTTACCAAAACAGCCAACACCTATAATGATTATGTCATTCCTTAAGTAAATCCCACAATATAAATTCAATGATGGAATCAAATTTATAATTTGAGACATCATTTAAGAGTTATTTTATATTTTCATGAAAATGCATGTGTGATATTCCTAAATTTAATATTTTTCAAATATCAATATTTCACTCACGAGGCCTCAGAATCACACTCTATCTCTACACCTGTCATTGAAAATAATCCATATAATATTATAACATTATAAATTAAAAAATAAGAGTTGTTATATTGTCCGCACATTTGCAATTTGTTTTCCTAAAAAGGAAAAAAAATCTATTAACAAATGAGGGTATTGGGATCACATATGGGTGTCAATCTCCCAAGAGCTTTCCTAATGATTCATATGCTTCCACAAAACACACACAAAGGGAATTGATATCCCATGAATGATCCTCTCTGGACGATCCTTTATTCCATTGGGTACTCTTCAATTGTATGCCCCTCTTCAATGTCCATCTCTTCTAGTCGATAATAAACAAAAGGTCTGGCACATACCTTCTTAGTTCTGACACATAGATGACATATTATTCCAAGTCTATATGTGGCTATAGAGAAAAGTTTCATGCCACCTATCCAACTATAAAAAGTATCTACAATGAACCAATGAATCTCAGATATATCTTGTAACCCCAGCCAAATATCTGTAATCAACGCTAAGGTGAGCCCTTAGGAAAAAATGGTCTTATTCCTTGAACTCTATAGGCCTCAGTTTTCTATATGTATAGAAATTATGATCACTATATGTAGTCTAAATCTTTTCTTAGATGATATTGAACTTCTTTTTTGTAGCTCATACCATCTCTAGGCCAATGAGTGCTAACCCACCTGGATCAGTCCAAAACAATGGTGACCTGCATGTCTGTCTATACAAGTCCTCTAATGGATCCATACATATTGTGTTATGGAGGTTATTTATTTGCTAAAACGAAAAAAGGGTAGGTGGTCCTACCAAATATGTATAAAATCCAACATGAATTCCCAATGAATGTCTTCTGGGGGCCTGAATTGTCTGCTCAACCTAGAAATAAATCTGGGGGCGAAACACTATGCTCAAACGTAACTGATCCCAAAGGTCTCCCATAATCCTCTCCATAATCATGCCATGAAATGAGCACCATGGCATGAAATTATCATTAAGGTAAATTCCTACAGTCAGAATATCTATGACAAGAACACGTCTACCAAACTCTCTATTGTACTGTATTTTCGAATGGATGTGAAGTGGGTTGGCTTGGTGAGTAAGTATACGATCAACATGATGTAATCATTTCCACAAGAAATACATGGTAACCCCATCATAATTTTCATTGATATCCCATCCCACTAATAATTTTTAACCTCAATGGGATGAGATAAAACGATTGAAACCTAGTGAACAGCCTTTACCTACTGAAAAGTGAGGCATATAGAGAAAAACTATACAATACAACCCTTGATTCCTAGCCAAAAAACCGATGTCACTCATCATGGTATATATTTCCTACACCTAGATGTACCACAAAAGGGAATATTTGAATCTCCCACAACACATCCAATTTTAGCATCACTGGCATTATCTTATATGCTTATAAAAGGATAACATACTCACCACGTTCACGAAATTCATCAAGATCATGTTCAATGGATATCTATGTATGTAAGGTCTCACAATCACTATTCCCATGATGATATTCCCTAATATGATATAAACGGTGTGGGGAATCAACCATAAAATAAATATATGAAGTATAATTCTTCTCCACAATGGGAAATTTCAATGTGGATAAATTCTCTGACACATCTTCCAATAATAAAGAACATGATATCCTAATAAGACTGTATAGAACTACATTCCACTTCCAAGGAGTATAAAAAATCTTGAATATATAGTTTTATAGGAACTCTAACCATCAAATATATTTGAGGTTGACATTATTATGAGATAATATATACATGAGACTCTTATGGTCAGAGTAGATGATAAACCACTCACCCAAAAGGTAATGTCTATATATTTTTAGGGTGAAGACTACCCATGATATCTGAAGATCATGGTTTGTGTAACTCTACTCATATGATTTCAATTATTTGGACCAATAACAAATCATGGCTCACCTCTGCAAAAGGAAAACACCATGTATGATCCATATGTAATGAAAAAACTCTATGTACTCAACACCCTCCTTCGGAAATATCATAATGCGGTCACTTGTCAACATCTACCTCAACTTGTGAAGACACTGTTGGAACTTTTCTGTACACACAAAATGATTCCTATTTCAGGTCAAAGCTATCAAGGGTGCTACAAATCTAGAAATCTCATGTACATAAATTCGATAGTATCATGTCAATCCAAGGGAACTCCTCACCTCATTAACACTCAAGGGAGGGTCCCAAGCTAGTTCAACCACAACATTCACTGGGTCCACTACCACTCTTGCACTGAGATGACATGTCTCTAGAATTGGACCCCTTAAATCAAAAACTAAAAATTCAAGATCTTCCCATAAAGATATTTATCTTGGTGTGAATTTTGGACCATGATCGAGTGTCTTTCATGGTCCTCATTATTCTCCAAGTAAACTAGGAAATCATCGATGAAGACTTCCATAAACTAGTCTAAGGATGAAATATCTGGTTCATGAGTACCATAAACTCTACCGGGGTATTTTTGATTACGAAAGGCATCACTAAGAACTCATAGTGAATGTAGAAAAATCTCAAAGTTGTATTCGGTGTATCCTCATCCTATAGTCATAGTTGGCGATATCTTGATCTAAGGACAATATTCAAGAACCTTCATTCCCCTCTCAAATTATTGAATAGGTCATTGATCCTATGTAGTGGATAAAAATTATTCATGGTCACCTAGTTCATGTTCTTGTAATATTGAAATAAACTAAATCTCCATTCCACCATCTTGGAGAAAAACAGTGGAGATGCTTAGGGGTAAAAACTAGGTCTCACAAAACCCTTCTTCTACAAGTCCTCCAACTACAACCTCATCCCATGAAGCTCTAAATGATACATCTAATATATTATAATGGATATCAGGGTTGTCATAGGGTATTTTCTATGATGAATTATAGCTATTGAGGAGGTGTCATTCCTGGTATGTCTCTAAAATGACGTCCTCATACATTGCCTCCACCATAAAAACTGGTATCCCATAATTTCCACTACTCCAAGAGTCATTCTATAATGCTTGTGAGTAATTGGATGCACTACCCTATTATTGAGACCATGCTACTCCACCTTGGATTCCATTTCAACCAAAAAGGAAAACCTCATCCCATCACTATGGAAACACAACATCATCTTCCAAAAAAATCAAATATGGGCATGATTTATGTATAACCATTCCATACTAAATATGACATCAAAAGGCCTTATCACAAATATAAGGATATATCTTCTGAATATCTCACATTTAAGAATTAGATCACACTTTTAGAAGAAGTGTGAAATCACTGAGTCACATCATTATGGAGTCACTAAGTGCAAGGGTTGGGCCAAAGGCTCAACCAAAATCTCTAAGTCATGAACCAAAGATGTAGCAAGATAGTAATGACTCACACCTATGTATATCAATACCATAACTATGGTAGAAGACAAATAGATCATACCTCATAAAATCCTTAGAGACTTGAGGTGATACACCACCATAGACTATATCTATCCTCTTCCATATCCACTAGCTCCCTAAGCCCAGCGAGTACCAGATGGGGGTGGTGGTGGTAATATGTAAAATATCCAACCACCTCCTACTACTCTAATGACCCCAGTACCTTGTGTGATTCCCTATAGATCCACCTGATACTACCATTGCCTCTGCCTATTCCTATAAAGTCCCCCAACTATATATTGATAAGCTATATGATGTTTTATAAAATCCCATGAAAGATGTCCCGGATAGTGATAGGAGAAACATCCCTTATCCACTGGCTCACTTAAGTCATCTTGAGAGCCCTGCATCACTGATACTCTATCTTGGGATTTTATAATGAAGCATATAACCCAACCCAATTTCTGAAACATCCATCGACTACCTGATTCTGAGGTCTCAACTCCTAGGTGCCCACTACCAACACCGACCATCAGGGCATGCTCTTCCACCAATCTCTCCACCACTAAGGCCCACTCATGAACCCCATTATAAGTGGGCATGAATAAATATATAATTTATTATCTGATATACTGGCATAATACCTACTAAATGGTATATTTATAGAATAATCTATTCAAAAAATATCCATGGTGTACCATCAAAGATTTGTAAACCTCACTGAATACTCCTCCAGGATAATACTTCCTTACTGCATATGTAGAAGTTATTTGAATCGCAGTGATCGTAATGTGGCTAGATAAAATTCAACCCTAAAGATACACTCAAAGTATTATCTAGAGAGAACTATCTCATCATGTAAATGAGTCACTATACTCCACCATCACATAGAAAATTTCCAAAGAAGACCATACATGAGGAATTCCATCTAATATTTTGGAATCCTCACAAGGTGAAAAAATTGAGTGACTACATCAAGCCAGTCCTTAGAAACTAAGGTTATGGATTTTGTCGAAACCTAGGAGGTCACTACCTTTTTTATTAATGAAGTATACTTAGACAAAATTATTCATCTTCCAGTACTACTACATCTAACATCTACTCAATGGGTGGTGGTATATATGGTTAGACACTCGAAGGTATTACCTATGGTACATGCCCCAGTACTGAATCCTCACCACTCAGCGGATCATCCTTGTGATCATGCACTGGAATCCTACCTAACTATATTCATCGATGGATTCTAAAATAAACAAGATATACCATGGTCTTAGAGTATATTTGGAGAGAATAATAAATAAGAAAATCCAAACCACAAACCATTCCTATATGATACATCTACCAATTTCTTCACTAAAAACAATTTTTTCAAGTACTCATTTGAAAGGAAGGTTATCAGTGTCCTTGTGTATGGATACATCAGCTACCACACCAACACTGGTGTCCCCATACTGAAATCTAAACTTGAAACACTTAACACTATTTTCATAAAATAAAATCCAAAGTCACAAAATTTGGTCATAATTCATAACTGAATCCTACGATACCATTTTTTCATGACCCAAATCAACGTGGCCCAAACCACGACTACCCTATGCTCAGAACCAATGGGACAGGGTCTAGTGAATAGCAACGAGTAGGAATATAAGACACATGGGAGAAAATATCAAGATGTACAAACACACACACACACACACTCATCTTCAATACCATAAAATGATGAAATGTAAAAAAATGATATTAATGCACATATAAAACTATAATCCCACAACCAGAGTACAAAAATAACGAAATAAAAGAGATAAATGGGAAAAATAAAAGATCACCACAAATTTCAAAGAGTCCAACCATATCATAATGATAAGAATAATATAAAATAAAAAAACCTGGAATATACATCATTTATTCTAGATAAAAATATTCTCCACCATCTTCATTTCCTCCCAGGACACTGTCAAAGAGTTCATCATCTACAAAAGTCACAACATGTTCATGAAAATCTTCTGTAGGGGTGAATATAAAAATACTCTGTAGGACACACCGTGAAACATAAACTCAAACTACCAAGAATAGTCTACTCATAATAACAATATATCAATAAAAAACACATAAATTCTCAAGAAGGACACCACACATCTAGGTGGTCTTAACCAAACTTCCAACAACATGATTCTACTAGAAGTTTCAAGTAAATGTTCGTTTAGGGAGAAATCAATCAATTAAACATGATATCTTCAAAGAAACTCATCTAAGTGGTCATGATAATTGGGCCTCACCCAATAAAACTAGCTAGTCTCTGAAGACCGTGATACTCAAATAGTTGATCACACGGATGACCATTGTGAGGCACCATAAACCCAATTTGGATCTACACAAAATTTTGGGGATTACATACCAATGATACAATGAACTATACTAAAACAAAATTCTAGATAGAGGGTAAAAACCCCACGCATGAAGGTCACACCAATTCCATGAACTCCACCTAGGGTATAAGACGTAATGAGAGGGTAATATACTCTAGTCTCATGGAGGGACACCACAACCTGTATCTGAGACTCATCCTTCCAAGGGGGTAACAATCTAGAGTTGTGGATGAAATACCTCACTATAACCACATAGGGATGGACCATTGGAATAACTCAACTGATACTAGGCCTATACTAAATAAACAATGCTCTAAAACACCATTAATAGGGCTACACAACATCTACTATGGGTACAAGGTACACCCATCCAACCCATAGTCTACCCGTGTGGTGTTTCCTCACAAAAAAGTATAAATATATAAAAATTTAATATACAAAAGGGTACATGTCATGTAAAGGTCCCTCAAAATCTGACTCGTTCCTTATGTATGTGTCAGTGTACTCCAGGACATTATGTGTACCAGCCCATACACATGGCCCTATTATATACCATGAATCTCGAGTTACACATCAAGATTCCAAGGGAAGGTCACAACGTTTGTGATAGAGACCGCATAACGTGTGATCTGTATCTTCACTGTAGAAACCATAGCACCGCACAAGGCATACCACAAGATGTGTAGTTTCAGATCACACGTTGTGCAACCTATAATTTTCTTGAAACCCATGTATAGATCAAACATCATTGAATCCACCACCTCCACCATCAATCATGGACTAAACAACAGATCTGGGGTTGATGAAATCACTATCACCCACTGTCCATATTCCATACACCAAAACAAAATGGTAACCCACATTCACTATTTGTGTCATTATGTACCACTTAGTAAAATGAAATACCTCTATTCTGGTATCAATCCTCATTGAATCACCAATCATCATCATCGATCCTCAAACAAAAACCTTAATCGCAAGCCAAAACCATGATAATGGTCTATTGTACTAAATACAAGTCATTCAATGATCAAATAATGGGTATTCGTCAGATGTTTGGATAAAGAAAATACCAATGATGATCATGAAAAAGAATGAGGGAGAAAATTTTCATGACCCGTCCCTTTGGGCCCATGCCATGACTACCCCATTCCCGCCTTCCATAGGCCAGGGGTTTGCGACTAACAACGAAAATTCATATCCCTATTACAGGAAGGCATTATCTTTAAACCTGTAAACACCAACAAAACCAAGAGTACAACGAGAGGAAACCACGAGTAAAATATTATAGTACAAAGGTGTTATTAAAGTAAAGGGAACTAGAATACAAGGCCAACTGAAAAGTACAAGTACAACTAAAAATAAAAAAATAGCTCCTATATCGTCCACTGAGGATCCTACCTGAAGGGTGGGTACAACTCACGATCAATAGTATCTACCTCACATCACACCAAATTGTCCACCTTCGAGCACCATCCAGTCCTATCTCCCTCATCCTTGATCAACGTTGTTCATCGTCTGCACAAGACACAACACGGTGCAGGCATAGACCGTGCAGGGGGTGAGTATAATGACACTTAGTAGGGACCCCGAGACCCCATTAGGTCTCCCAAAGTTCTACAAAATAAAAACCACAAAGAAATACCTCAATATAAAATCACAAAATGATATACATCAACACTACTTAGGTATATGACCAAACATATACCTATGTTATCAAGATATATTAATCTCATACATGAGGGAAGAATACCACAAAGTTAACACCACAAAGGTTGAAGTAACACACAGGTAACACTACGAAGACAACACCACAAAGGTAGAAGTACCACACAGGTAACATCCCAAAGACAACACCATGATTGTAGAAGTATCAAACAAGTAACACCATGAAGATAGAAGTACCACATATGTAACCCAAAAAAGATAGAAGTACCACTGAGGTAACACCACGAAGACAACACCATAGAGGTGAAAGACTCAGCTCACAATTAGGTATAACTTATGTACATAAATAAAGATGAATAGTCATAAGATAGACCATCTTATTCTATAAAAAGGCACTACTGCTGACCCAAACAAGATTGATAGGTAATAACCCCCTCTGACCCACACAGGATCTGACCCACACAAGATCGGTGTGTACTAACCCTCATAGGATCACTAAGCACTGACCCACATAGGATCTGATAGATGCTGACCCATACATGATCGATTGATGCTGACCCACTTAGGATCGATGTTCTTTCTTCACATTACAACCAACCACATGATTCCTCTCACTTGGTGCACTCGAGATCCATAGAATCTTCCACTCGAGATACCAGTCATACCACAACCATAACTAAGTTACACAAAGGATTAACCCAAAGGACCAACATGTGGTAAGGTTTCCAATGAGACAGATGGTGCATCAATCGGACGCCCAACCTGTGAGTAATAAGATTATTAGTTCCGAGGGCCCAGTAGGATTCATGTTCGATCCAACCCAGATATACTCCAAATATCTCTAAAACTCAAGTGTACTATACCAAAAGTCCCGAATATATACAAGGGTCTCGGTGCCGCAGACGGTTTATCAAACGGACTCTTGGTTATCAAGTTATGGGCATTTTAATAAAAATTTGGCCTAGTTGGGTCATGGTCTGGTCCGACCCGGTCCAACCCAGTCTGGTCTGACCCGACATAGTTTGGTTCCGCCCAGCCGGGCAGGGCCACGGTCTAGGCCATCCCTCAAGGGGGTACATCCCTATCAACAAGAGAACGACCCACTAGGCTCACGTGGCCCAGACCGCGGAGGCTTGCCCCGCTGGGTTCGTGAAGCCCGAACCATGGCGGCGCAACCTGCTAGGCTCACGCAGCCCAGCCTACGGAGGTGAGGCATGCTGGGCTCATGCGGTTTGGCCTACGGCTGGCCCAGTCTACCAAAAGGTAGACCGATCATCCCAGTTAGCCTTGTGGGTGCGGGGTATTTCGGCCAACTTGTGGGGCTCTGCCCCACCACGAAATGGTCAGCTATTTTGGCCGACCAAGGTTCTTCCAACCGGCATGGCATGAGGGTCGCACCACTCTCCACCTACCATGTCTTCGAGTCACGAACTCTTCTAGCAATGCACGATGGTGCACTGTATCACCTCCTCCTTCTACAACCAGATCATTTCGGCCGCCTCATTCACCAATCACAGCTTCAGTAGCGGTCCCTTGCCCTCCAGCGGTGCGCGACGTCGTGCCACACCACCTCTGTGGCCGGTTGGTGCCGTTTTCTCTGGCAACCGATGCGACATGGTGCCACGACTGCCTCCATCGTGGCGGGTTGGTGTTGCCATGTAGACGATCTTCTATAGATAAATCAATGGTAAAAAGCTAGTGGAGGGTCCGGGCCATGTTCGTTAGGCCCACACCCTCCACGATAGATTGAAATCATGAGGGAGGATTAATGGATTCAATAATCACTTGAAATTAATCAAAAATAAAATCCCTACCTCAAGAAAGATGGATAACGCCCACGATTGAGGAAGTGTCAGTGATCGTTGTCCCCACAACAAGCTGCCAAATTTTCCGCTCAAACATCGGCCCACTGGAACCATCTCTCTCTTCCAAGGTTGGTGTCAAGACACTTTATCAGCACTTCATTGCTTAGTGAAGCTGTGCCAATATCTCTCCCCAAGCTCCATATAAATAGGAGAGGGGGAGAGTGTGAAAATCTCGTAGAATTTTTGACGGTTCATTTAATAGGAAACTTCCTAAATTTTAACGATGTAGTTACATATGATTTAAAGCGTCAATCCATTTAATGGATTGAAATGTTGTTGGTCCCTCGCTACCACTTTTCCATTGTAGGAAAAGAAAGAAACAAATAACATAACAAACTTTATTTTATTTTTCTTCTAAAAATTTGAAAATATTACTTTATCTCCAGACCTACTCCGGTCGAAGTGAGGAATCTCTTAAGCGAATCTTGGCATTGTGGATGAAACAGTGCCATCAGATTTTTAATCTCAGAACTGGTTCAAATGTCAAAAAATTCCACTCACGGGTCTATTGAACGTACTTTTAAAAAAATTTCAGAAATTAATTCTGGGAACATCGGACCTCAGAATCATGTGCCATCAATTTTAACATATTTTTAATAATTTCATATTATTAAAAAATTACATGGAAAATATGGATCTTTACATTCTTCCAACCTTAGGTCCCTTTTCCCCAAAAGTCACAACATAGGCTAAGAAAAAATTTGGGGGTACAAAGCACGAATCTATGTCCCCCGCTCCCAAGTGCTCTCCTAGAGGTTCCTATGCTGCCAGTGAATGCAGACAAGAGGTATCGGCCTCCCACAATTGACTCAGTCCAATAGATCCTCAATATCTACTTGAACCTATGTAAACGTAGCCCCATCATCACAGTATAGATCTCTGTGGTTGATGATGTGATATGGGTCATCCATGTATCTCCTCAGCTAGAAACTGTGGAAGGTGTCATGCACCCTCTCCAACTGTGGTGGAAGTTCCAAGTAGTATCCCACCTCGCCTATCCTCTGAAGTATCAGAAATGGTATGATATTCCTCGGTGATAACCTGTCACCTCGGCCAAATCTCCATAAACCTCATCGAGGTGAGACACCTAAGAAGACATGGTCTCCCTCCTCGAAATCCAAAGGTCTCTTCCTCCTGTCCGCATAAGACTTATGTATGCTCTGTGCAGTCTTCATCCGCTCCAGGATGATATGCCCCATCTCAGTGGTAGCTCGTACCAACTCTAGACACATAATGGATGACTCCCCTGGGTCTGTCTGGCATTGAGGTGATATGCATGGTCGACCGTATAGGGCCTCGAATGGTAGCATACCGATGGTGGGGTGATAGATTTTTTTTATGAAAACTTCACCAAGGGCATGTGATCCTCCCAACTATGACCAAAATCTAGGACGCAAGCACATACCATTTACTCTAGAATCTGAATGGTCTTCTCTGTCTGTGGATGAAAGGCGTTGCTCAAATGTAGATGAGTCCTGAATTCCTCCTATAATCCCTTCCACAACATGGATGCAAATCTTGTGTCACGATCATAGATTATTTTCGATGGAACCCCATGAAGTCGCACAATCTCCTGTACGTAGAGGCGTCCTAATACCCCTATTGATACACGCTCTTGGATAGGTAGGAAGTGGGCCAACATGGTGAGTCAGTCAATGATCACCCAAATGGAATCATGCCTTCTAGATGTATGTGGAAGATCTGTCACTAATTCAATGGATATTCCATCCCACTTCCACTCTGTAACCTCTAGTGGTTGTGTTAAGTCTGTTGGAACTTGATTCTCGGCCTTCACTTGCTAACTAGTGAGGCATCACGAAACAAACTCTGCCATTACCTTCATCATCCCTGGCCACTAGTGCTAATGCCGGAGGTCCTGGTACATCTTCACCACACTAGGATGTACCGCCATAGGGGAAATATTGTACTCCCTAAACACCTCCTCCAGTAGTACCACCTAAATAATGGTGTTTCCTCTGAAGAGGATGATGTGCTCCCCACCTTCAAAAAATCCATCAGGTGCATGTCCTATGGATATCTGAGCACATCGTGCCTCGCAGTCAATGTCCCCAAGATGTGCCTCCTGCACTCACTAAAGAAGTGGGAGAGTGACAGTCATTGAATAGAGGTAATTTGATCCATCTCTATCAACAAATGATATATGTAACGTGGCTAGCTGCTCTATCACCTCACTCACCAATGGTAAACCAGACATGCTGCTAATTGCGTCTGCCATTATGTTTCCCTTTCCAATAGTATAAACTATCTCAAATTCATTTTCTTGGAGAAACTCTAGCCATCGATGCTTTCTCTACCATCGTGAACCATATGAGATCACTGCTCACTCTTGCACCGGGACACGTAAAAGTCTATTCCCTGATATTTTGCAATAGAATACATACCAAACGTCTTCTTCTAGTAGTCTCAAGATGAGGTAACCCATCAGTCTCTGCCTCGACTCCTGAAAACTCTGTTGGAGTCTCTCTGTCTAGATGAAGGGCTTCCCCTTCTTCCTCAACGTTGTCAAGGGTGTCTAAAATCTAGAAAAGTTGGGTATGAATTTCCAGTAGTACACTCCCAACACCATAAAACTCTGAACCTCGGTCTCACTCATGGGTGGCTCCCAAGCTAGCACATCCTCTATCTTTTCCAGATCCACTGCAACTCCTGCCTCTGAGATAACGTTCCCGAGGAAGTGAATTTCCCATATCCAGAACATGAACTTTGGGATCTTTACATTAAATTGTTGCTCTCAGAGTGTATCGAGGACTAATTGTAGGTGTGTGGAGTGCTCCTCCTCTGACACTAAGTATATCATGATTTCATTGATGAAGACCAACACAAAGAGACTGAGGTATGGCTGAAAGATACTGTTCATGATTTGCATGAACACTGTAGGGCATTGGTCACACTGAATGGCATAAGCAAGAACTCATAGTGGTCATACCTACATTCAAAGGCTGTCTTATGCACATCCTCATCTCGTACCCTGAGTTGATGATAGCCTAAACTGAGGACTATCTTCGAAAACCAACGAGCTCCCTTCAGCTGATTGAAAATATCATCAATCCTTGGTAGTGGATACTTTTTCTACACAGTCACTGGGTTCAGGCACCTATAACCCACTGAGAGCCTCAAAATTCCATATACCTTCTTGGAAATCAAAATTGGGGTATCCCATGGAGAAACACTTTCCCTTATGAACCCTTTTCTCTGTAATTCCTCCAATATTACCCGTAGGTCACAAAGCTCCACGAGAGCCATCAGATATGCTGTTGTAAATATCGGTGCAGTCTCGGGGTATAGGTTGATGTAAAAGTCAACCTCTCTGCATGGAGGTAGTCGGAGAACATCATCAGAAAAGAAATTGGCATTCTATTCCACCACTATAGGATTTCTCAGACTCTTGACATCAACTGTTCCGAGGGCGAGTGTAACAAACTGATGTGTGATCGGCTGCACCCTCTTCTGGGTAAGTCCATCTGGTGCTGCAAAGGTTCCCTTATCACCGGTGAAGGAAAACCTGGTCCCATCCTCATGAACACACTACACTTTGAGCCTAATACAGTCAATCAAAGCATGGACTGTAGATAACCAATCCATATCCAAGATGACATCATAAGGCCTCGATGACGCAACTAAAAGTTCCCAGATGAAGATATTGCCTTCTAGAGTAATCTCACACTGCTGACACTAGTGTGTAATCATCGAATCCCCTCCCGTAGGAGTATCTATCCATAATGATCAAGCCAAAAAATCCATCTGAATATCTGAGCACCAAAACGAGGGTCATGGAAATAAAAGAGTGACTGGTACCTGTGTCTATAAGTACTGTAGATAAGGTGGAGTAGAAATAGATCATACCTCGAATCATCTCCAGAGCACCATGGTCCTAGGCCTCAGCTTCCTGGATTTGAGCTCATCCCTATCCACCCGCTCCCTGTGGTTGAGGTGGACCTCTTGGATGGGGTGGTGGTAGAACCTTGAATCACCGCCCACCGCCTACTGCATGGACAAATCCTCTACCACGTCTGTCTCCATATAGACCTCCTCGCTCAAAACTCTGCCTCTACCTCGGTGGTCCCTTGACCATGTAATGATCATCAGTATGTAGGGTTGGGTAGTTGCGAGCTAGGTGACCATGCCCGCCGCACAAGTAGCGATGCCTGCTCCTCAACTATCCTCCTGTGTCCACTGATCCCTGCACCACTAACCTTGTATCCTAAGGTCATCCACTAGAAGGTCTGGCACACTTGGTCCCCTGCGTTATCCATCTACTACCTACTATGGATGACTCCACTACTAGACGTCCGGTGGTGGTTCTCACTATCGGTACCTGCTCAGCTAGAAATCTCTCCAACAAAAGTGCTTGCTCTAGAACCCCAGCCTCCATCAGAATGCTGAGCGATATCATCAATGCCCTGATCTCCTATCAGATACCATTCTCAAAGGTCTTTGCCCTAAGGAAATGGTCTCGTACCATGTTGGTGGTGTAGAGGGAGAGATAATTGAACCTCTACGAGTACTAGACCATGGTCATTCTGCCCTTCTATAAGTGTAGCGACTCTTATATATGCACTAAGCGTAGAGTCTTGGGGAAGAACTAGGCCATAAAAGGCACTCAAAGTCCACCTAGGTGAGTGACTCCTCATCGTGTATCTAGAGTGTTAGACTCCACCATCTTCCAGCATCTCCCTGGAAGAGACTGGCAGCTAGGATCACCAGCAGATCATCTGGTGTCCCAACTAAGTGAAAAACTCATTCCATAGCCTCTTGCAAGCCATCAGCCGCATGCGGATCCGTATCGCCTTGGAACCTTGGAGGCCTTTTCCATTGAAACTCGTGCAATAGGCTCGGTCGGTGTTCACCCTCTACTGGTGGAATCTGCAGCCCAACATGTGGTGGTGCTACCGGTACACCTCCTGAAGGTTCTAACACCAAAAGAGGGCCCTAGAACAAAGCCTTGTCGCTTAGTGGGCTGTCATCGCATACTATCCCAAGAATCCTAGATGGCTGTCTACGTGGTGGCATCCTGAAAGAAAACAGGTGTGTCGCGGTCAATAAGTTATACCTGGTGAGCTGACTGAAAGAGATCACAAGAAAAAATTTAAAACACACACGTAATCAGTGTTTTCATGCAGTGAGTTAGAAATCAAAATTCAGGGTCCTGGTGTATGGATATGTCGTCCACCACACCAACACTGGATTCCCCAAACTGAAAACCACACTCATAACACATAACACTATTGACACATAGAAAAGATCAGATTCCAATTTCTTCATTAGAACCGACTCCTCGGATACCACATTGGCACAACCTGTCCCCCGGGGCCCATGTCGTGACTACCCCAAGCCCATGTTACATTGGCCAGGGGCGGACAACTAGCACTGGAAAGACATATCTCTATAACGGGAAGGTATTTCCTTTAAACCTATACAAACACACATAACCATGAATAAAATGATAGGAAACCACAAGTAAAATGATGTAGTAAAAAGGTGTGCTGAATGTAAAGGGGACCAGAATACAAGCCCAATTGAAAAGTACATGTACAACTGAAAATAGAAAAACTACTCCTGGATCGTCAATCGAGGATCCTACCTGAAAAGTAGGTACATCTCAAGATTAGTAGTCTCTATGTCACATCACACCAAATGGTCCACCTCCGAGAACCGTCTAGTCCTATCTCTCTTAACCTCGATCAACACTAACTGTCGTCTGTACAAGACACAACAAGGTGCAGGTGTAGCCCATGTAGAGATGAGTATAATGATACTCAGTAGGGACCCCGAGACCCCCGTAGGTATCTCAGAGTCCTTCAATGGAAAAAACACAATGAAAGACCTCAATCTCAAAGCACGAAGTGATATAAATCAACACTTTTTAGGTATATGTCCATACATATACCTATGTTATCAAGATATACACATCTCATACATTAGGGGAGAATATCACAATGGTAACACCATGAACGTAGAAGTTCCTCACAGGTAACACCATAAAGATATAATTACCACATAGGTAACACTAAGAATACCACACCACGAAGGTAGAAGTACCACACATGTAACACCACGAAGACAACACCAAAAAGGTAGAAGTATCACATAGGTAATGCAATGAAGATAGAAGTACCACAATTGTAACATCACAAAGATAGAAGTACCACTTAGGCAACACCGCGAAGAAAACACCATGAAGGTGAAAGAATAATCTAACAATCAGGTATAACTTATGAATAGAAATATGGATAATTAGTTATAAGCTAGATCATCTTATTCTGTAAAAATTCACTACTGCTGACCCACACATGATTGATAGGTAATAACACCCACTGACCCACATAGGATCACTAAGTGCTGACCCACAAAGGATTTAAAAAGCACTGACCCACAACAGATCGATTGATGCTAACCCACTTAGGATCGATGTTCTTTCTTCACGTTACATCCGGCCAAAGGAT
This sequence comes from Viscum album, assembly GCA_963277665.1. Classification (NCBI taxonomy): domain Eukaryota; kingdom Viridiplantae; phylum Streptophyta; class Magnoliopsida; order Santalales; family Viscaceae; genus Viscum; species Viscum album. Next base: position 1,283,993,228 of record OY728151.1, read on the forward strand.
TCCTCGTACTTAGTGCGCTCGAGCTCCATCGAATCTTCCCCTCGAGATACTGGTCATACCTCGACCACCACTGAGCTCCACAAAGTAGTAACCCAATGAACCTCCATGTCGTAAGGCTTCCATCGTGACAAACGGGGCATCAATCAGACACACGGTCTGTGGGTTATAAGCGTTTTTGTTCTGAGGGTCCTGTTGGATTCAGGTTCGATCCAACCCGGCCATACTTAAACAATTTCCAAAACTCAAGTGGAGTATACCAAAAGGAACTTTTCACTCCAAGGGTCTTAGCATCATAGACAGTTTTTCAAATGGACACACAGTTCCTCTGTTATGGGCATTTTAAGTGAAACTAGGAAGGGTAGGGTCCGGGTCCGGTCCGATGCGGTTGGACTGACCCGGCCGACCCGGTTTGGGTTGACCCAACAGAGCTAGGTGGGGTCACGGCCTAGCCCAGCCCGTAAAGGGGAATGACCCGTCCTGCAAAGGTGCGGCCTGCTGGGATCACATGACGCAACTTGTGGATGTGAGGGCCGGCCTACAGATGCATGGTCTGGTCCGCTAGAAGGCAGACCTGTCTTCCTAGGTAGCCTCGTGGGTGCAGGGCCATTTCAGCCATCCGGTGGGGCACTGACCCTCCATAAAACGGTTATCCATTTTGGCTGATTGGGGTTCCACCAACTTGCATGGTTCAAGGTCCGCACCGCTCTCGACTTACCACAACTTCGAGCGGTGACCTCGTCAAGCGGCGCACGACGATGCCCCGTCCTGCCTCGTCCTTCTGCGGCTACCTTGTGTCGACCACCTCCTTCACCTGTCATGGCTTCGGTCGTGGTCCCTTCCTCTCTGGCGGTGCGTGATTGTGCACCACACCACCTTTGTGGCTGGCCGGTACCGGATGCTCCACCAACCACTACGGCACAGTGTTGCGGCCTCCTCCTGCAGCACGTGACGACACGCTACCTTCATCATGTCTGGTCGGTGCTTCCACACTGGTGGTCTTCTAGTGAGAATGCAAGGGTAACAAGGGGGAAGAGGGTCTGTGTCGGGTTCGTTAGGCCCGCTCCCTCCGCGTTAGCTTGAAAAAATGAGGGACGATTAAAAAATTCAACAAGCACTTGAAATTAATCAAAAATAAAATCCAAACATCAAGAAATATAGAGAATACCCGAAATTGAGGATGTTTCGGTGTTCGTTGTCCCCGCAACAAGCCACCAATGTTGCCGCTCAAATGTCACCCTTCAGTTCGTGATTTGGTGTCACCTGTTACCACCCGCAGGAACCGGCTCCATCCTCTATGGTTGGCATCACGAAAATTTATCAACAATTCATTTCTTGGTGAAGCCATGCCATTATCTCTCCCCGAGATCCATATAAATAAGAGAGGGGGAAGGTGAGAAATTCTCGTAGAATTTATGAGGGTTTATTTAATAAGAACCTTCCCAAATTCTAATGATGTGGTTACCTAGGATTTGAAGGGTCAATCCATTTAATGGATTGACACGCAATTTTTCCCACACTTCCACTTGTCCGTTGGATGAAAAGAATGAAATAAATAAAATAACAAAACTTTTTTTTATTATTCTTTTAAAAATTCTAAAATTTAAAATTTTCTCCAGACCATCTACGGTCGAAGTGAATTCTACTTTATGAGAATCCTGGAACTGTAGATTCAACAATTCCCTCATATTTTTAATCAGAGCACTGGTTCAAAAGATAGAAAATGCTACTCATGCGTTTACAGAACGTATTTTTAAAAAAAGATCAGAAATTCATTCCAGGAACCCCGGGCCTCAGAATCATACACCGTTAATTTTCGCAGAATCATAATAATTCTATATAATTAAATAAAATTTACATTGAAAATTGGGTCTTTACAAAACTATAAACAAAAAAAATGTGAGGAACCATCTTTACCATTGTTCTTCCGGATCGATCTATTTTCAATGATTTAGGAAAACAAGGAGGGAAATAATTCGACAAACAAATAAATCAACTACAGATGAAAAAAAACTATTTGGTTATGGAATTGATTTGAGATTGACGAGGATAAAGATCAGGATGGAAAATAATAAATATAGAATCATTCCTAGAGTTTTGATCAATCGATGGTGAAGAATGACCCTATGTTTCTATCATTAGAGAGATCCCAAAACATCATTAAAACATAGTCCTTGATCTGATCTTGATCCAATTTCATTTTCCAACCATCCTCCAATAGCTCCTCTCAAATGGTTGCTCTCAATCCCACAGTTTTGTAGCTGATAGAAGGGATTGAGTTATAGATGTGGATTTATAGAGGAAATTGTTCACTTCATCAATCTAATAAAATAAATGAATAAATTTATTTATTTTATTAATTTCCATCATGAATTAACATTTTCAAAATACCCCATGCTCACAATGGTTATTTCATTCTCGATTAAAGACCACACTCTGAAATCAACAATAGCTCAAATTTGAGCCTCCGTTGAATAATTTTTATATATTTTAGGGAAACTATGCTCGTGTGATATTAATATTTATAATATTTTTTAAATATCAATTTCTAGCTCAAAGGGTCACAAAATCTCATTCTGTCTCAACACAAGGCTTCAAAAATAAACCATATATTATTTTAAAGTAATACATCGAGAAATCAGATTTGTTAAAGAGCTTATAAGATTTAATGTAAAAAAATTGATTTATTATGAATTTAATTAAACAAAAGAGGCATCTGGGTCAAGGCAAAAGGAAAACTCAACATGAAAATAATTGATTTAAAAAAAGACTAAAAACAGATTTTATAAAAAATTAACAGTTTACATCAGTTCAAAAAATGTTCGACATATGTTTTTTATGTATAAAGAATATATCAAAATTTATAATGTTATTCCTTAATTTTATAATTTATTACTATAATGGATTTGAAATATTATAGGATATTCTTACATAGTGATAAAATCATGGAAATTATAATTTTCAAAAATCCCCCATTTTTTGACTGAAAATCAATAAATTATCAAAATTATCAAAATTTCATAACAACTATTTTTTTACACTAAATTAAAAAAATTATTATTATTTAATCTAATTTAAATTACAAAATTTTGAAATTAATATTTTATAGGGAAATTAATAATATTAAGAAAATTTATTTTATTGAAAATACCCTTTTTCTACATTAACTCATACTAACTATTTATATTATAAAGGTAATTATTTGTAATTTATGACCTTAAAGAGTTAATTACTAATGTTATAAAAATATGTTGCGACTCATTTACGTTAGGTTTTATGTAAAATACATGTTATCAAACATATTGACTTACTTAAAGGTAATTATAATTTTACGGTGTTACAAACTCAATATTCTCCTATCGAAAAATATTAAATCTATGATCAAATGTAGTTGAAATGAAAAACATAAATGATAATAATGTATGAATGATAAGAACAGAAAAAAATATGCAATAAACATCATGTTGATCAAAGATCAGGGAATCAATGCTCTTTTGATTCATAATAGAAAATACATTTTTAAATAAATGTGAAATAAAAAGGATGAATTTATATTTTGATGTAAATTATAAGAATAAAAAAACAATATGTAATACACATGATTATTTTCATCCCACGGAAATAGAAAAATGATCCTTAATAATAGGAAATGTCATAAAAATGAATTTTTGATACTATATAAATCCTTCTTGATATCCTTAATAGTTTAGTTACTTTATACCATACCTATATTACAACACATCACTCATTCTAATATTTAAAATCATTAATTATATAATATTTCAAATACGTATTGATCTATTTTACTTAAAACCCCACCAGATCTAAACATGATCTTCAAATAACTAAATTTCATTGGAAAAAAATTATATAACACACAAGTAAATATAAAGGAATGTTCGAACTATAAGATCTTAACATTTCATCACTAATGATTTTTCCATGTTCAAACATTGACATTGGAAAAAAATAACCATTTATTATTCCAAAAGATGAGACACCTATCAAATGCTTCCCCACTATGGGCCAAGAGAGAATAGAGTTCCAAATATGTAGTTAGTTAGTATTTCTAATGAAAAAAAACAATATTTATGCTGAATCAATCCTTATATATACCTTATATTTTACTTTTAATCAATATTTCTAAATATAAAAGTTCATATCATTAAAACGGCCAACTTCATGCAGCTAGTAGTTAATTAAATGATAAAAGAATTAAATTACTAAAAATATATCCCTATCATAAACCACGCCCATTAGTATCCCTCATGGGTTATCAATGAAGAAAGTATTGTCTTCTTATTCTTACCTCTAATAGGTTAGGATTTGGTAATTATCACCATAGACAAATATGGGGGGAATTACCCAAAAAAATATTAGGAAAAGAGGATGAATCCACAAATTAAATCTATACTAATAAATAAACTAATCCCAATACATCTAATGGCATACCATGTAAGACCAAATATGGAAAATAACACAATAAATTCCTCTGGAAACAAATATGAACACCAACAAACTCTCAAACACCCTCATGAGCTAGTAATGCCAAACCTGATCACCAACCTCATACAGACCTAAAAAACAAATATATATACCTATTACAGACCTAAAAAATATAATTATATATATATGGGTTGGAATATAATTATACTTAGTATGATCCTCCTTGAAAAAACTTTTGAAAATGTAGAAGAAACTTTCTAAAGATGCAATGAATAAAAAATTAAATCAACTCTTTATCTAAATGATGTGAACTAGATCCCATTCCAAACAAGGATTTATCACCAACCAATGCACTAAAGTATGAAACAGAATATATAAATTTATATATAGAAAATAATTAACCCACTTTAACTTTCCAACTGAACAGGTTTCCTTAAACACTGACATCTTGTGCCTTGATTCCCCCATCTCATCCATAAGTCATAACATACAACTGTGAAAACAAATCGTAACCATATCCACCAAATAATATCCATATACCCACCACATAATCACAAATTATAATAGATATCCATTACTACCCATTATATAAACACTATAATTTTTGATATTATAACCCATGAAAAAATACACAAGTAATCACCGTAAGCCATTATATAATGGATACACGTACACACTATAACATTAATCCGTCATAACCTACACATACAAGTATTTTATAACCCTCAGGTACTGTATCCCCTGTGATTATATATCCAATAAAACAATCCACTATACCCTGAATATTGCTATATACTATAATACATCTTGAATAGAGACAAAGATAGAACAATGGACAACCATATGATTACTTAAAACCCAATAATTTGGAACAGAATCTGAATCCCTTATCTAAATATGGGATTTAGTAGCACAATCCATCATAGGTGATGGATAATAAGAAATATTTGAACATAATGAATATCATAGAACACAACCACTTTAAGGGAAACTATCCTACCCAACACTCATGCAATAACTAATTTCCCACATGACTTTGCCGCTCCCATCACTAAGAACATGGAAGATAATAGATTTATAAGAAAAAATAATTATGGTTTAAAACTATCACTAATAATTTATTAATAATAAATTAATAATTATTTATAATATCCAACTATCAATTTTGGATTAAAATTCATATTAACCCCCAAAATACAAGGTGGTTTTATTCAATGTTATAAATCATGTTTTCACATCCATTCCCTTTTAATGATCAATTATTTTCCATTCTATAATTAAAAGGTACTAAGACACAAATATACATAATTAAATGAAAGATATAATATAAATGTAATATCAAAACAGTAAAAAGAAAAAATAATAAAACAACCATAAAATGCTCCCAGCTTAATCCATCCATTATAACATCATCCTCAATAAATTTATACTCCATCCTTATGGATGTTATATTCTATAAATACATTATATATATATATATATGTATGATATATCGTATAGAGAGATATAATTAATCATATAATATGACTTGGATGAAAAAAAACCATTTTGTATATGCATTTAGGGTATATCAATTAATATGATTTAAGGATTTCATATGTCTTTTTATATGAAAAAAATACACTACCTTAGAATGTGTTTTTAATTTTAAAAGGATTAAAATTTTAATATCTTAGACAAAGTTATCATTAATAAAAGAAAATTTCATAATATGAAATGCATCAGAGATTTATTCCAATAAACAATGCTTGACTAGACAAGGAATTAATCATGTATTATAAAATACATGAGTACATGTATAGAATTTTGGATGGATTCCAAAATTTATATAAAGGATCTTATAATGGGGTTCCTCTATCATACATTCTTATCCAAAAATCACTCATCCTAAAGAACTCTTATTCTTACGCATTTACCTAGTAGGGTTTCAACATGTCATAGTTAGAAGAAGAATGTCAATTTCATGAGGAGTGATTCAACACAACTAATGGATACCTCTAAATGAGGTATGCCCATTAGATACCTCTCACACAATCTCTTTTAAGAACATAGGATGAAGATGGATATAGTAGTGCTATAGTGTATGGTACACATTATTAGGTTTCTCAATTGACAGTACACATTATTTCATTTATTTAACATGGTGTTCATGGATTTTGGTATTTTATATTGATTCCATCTTGTTTATCAAGTGTAGTTAGATTCTACGAATCCTGGCAGTGGTATTAGATCCTAACCATGCCATTAGATTTGTGATATCATGGTGTAATTGATGTCTCAAAATATTGTTTACACCTATCATATTCTCTATCATTAAATATGATATAGAATTTAGTTATTATCTATTTATACATGACTTAAAATATTGGATATCATATTTTACACCTCAATAAAAAACCATCATTGTTTTATTAGTGATAGAATATGATGTTGGGTTATCATATTAGAAAATGGCACTACAATGTGGTTTAAAAAATAGATCATTGTCTGAATTTTATGACATTGATGGGAATCATCAAAATTTATTTATACAAAAGGGTTTCCCCTTTTCCACTGATTTGAATTATAAGGGTATATCCCACACATAAGGGACATTCCCATTGACATAAAACTGAAAGAAACATAATTATTCTTATTGTAGGCATTGATAGGGTCATAATTCATACATTATTACTAATATTACTTAAATGTATTAAGCTATATGACCTATCTATCGTAATCCAAAATACTTTTTGAATCATTAAATATGATTAATAATAATTATTTTTTATTTTAAATTCAACTATGAATTGAATTATATATTTTATAAATTATTATAAAATATATTTGGGATATTAATTAGTTTATAAATGTGTTTATAAATTAATTAGGTATAGAATTTTTATAAATAATTAATTAAATATTTTTGAAACATTTTTTATTAAATATTCCCAAATATTATTTGTTATTATTAATATACCATTGAAATTATATATTTTGACGTATAATTTTTAAATAAAGTGTTGAATTGGAAATTATTATAGAGATTTAAAAAGTGTTTATAAATTAAAAAATAATGTAAAATGTGATTTTTTATTTAATTATGTATTATTCATAATTAATTAATCTTAATTGTTCTAGTTAAAGTCCATATTTGGGAAATTTTTCAGAATAAATAAAAAATAGGTTTTATGATTGATTTTATGAAGGATAAAATAATGTTATGTGTGGGATATTAAGATTATAGAAAATTTTTACATAATATAATTGAGAATGAAAAATTTTATTATTCAAAAAATATCATATATGTAAAGTGAATTGTCATATAATCCATATAAATGAGTTCATATTGAAATGAATATATATATTTTTTATTCATGATTATAGAATATCTTTAATTATTAGCTAAATTATAAAGTGTTTATATTAGCTTTTATTTAGGAATTGTTCATAAATGTTTATATCATGTTTTAATATGTTATTTTTTCATTATTTTAAAATATATTCCCTTGTTTATTATTCATGAATTTAATTTTGATATTTTGAATTACTATATTCTATAGTTTAAATTATTAATGGGATTCTATAGATTATCATACATGTATTTAAGGAGTTAATATTCTTGGTATGTAAATGGATTCAGTTTTTACTACATTTTCTTTCATTGGTATTGAGTTATACACACGATTTATATTGTTAGTTATGATTTATAAATATTAGTTGTTATAATTATATCATAATTTAGATCTATTTTTAATAATTTATCTCTGGGTAGAGGAAATTTGGGTTAGTATTCCAACTAACCTAGAGGCATGTGCCTAATTCTAAAAAAGTTGGATCTGAAGATCGTGGCTCTAATATTACTATTGTATACATTTTTAACCTTATAGAATTAAAAATCATTACATGTAAGAGTTTCATATACCTTATGAAAATGATGCATTTGGATATGTATGAGTATTTTTTTTATTTTAATTCATTTTATTAACAAAAGATGTTAATTGTGTGAAGAGTTAAAAATTAAAATGGTTGGAACATATTGATTTTGTGGAGGGAATTTGATTCTGAAACAAATCATTAGAGGCATGAATACATAAAAATAATTATATGTGATAATATAGTGAGATCAAATCCCCTAATAATACTATGTTTTATATTCTTTCCAAAGTGGCACTTTTCAAGACCCTCATCATTCAAATCGGTGGGTTTTGTTAAAGTAGGGTGCCCCTGGATTATATTTGGTAAAGGAAACAAGAATTTAGTTAACCCTAAGTTTGAGGTTCTTCATTCATGAGGTTTAATGGGGGTTATACATATCTTGGATACTCACTGATTTAAGAAATTATTGGAGGTTTTATACATATTTTGTATTAGAAATAGATTTTTCCAGACAAGGGTCACAATTAGAAAATGGAATATAACCAAACATCAATCCTTATGTTATATTTTTTTTCTATATCCATAGTTCTTTCCCAAGGTTATAGCTAGTACAACGTGAAACCTAGTCCATGAAGGATCTATATCCTTGGGCATTAAGACCATGTATATACCCTAGTCCATATAGAAAACCTATAACTATAAGCTCCATGCTCATAGATATAGGGTTATTTAAAAAAATAAGGTGTCATCAGGTTTCATACCCCTACCTCCCACATAAAAACATACATACTATCCCAATTACTAACTTATTTATATGTATATAAATATTCACATACAAGATTCTACAAACACATTTAATTATTATTATAAAATAAATTATACCCTCGACCCCATAGGGAAAATATATACCCAACATCATTTATGAATGTGGATTACAAGTTCATATTTCAAGTCCTATAGAAATAGTTATCTATGAATGTGTATATATAGTCCATTTGTGAATACCTATAGCCATATTCATATACAACCATTTCTATAGGGTCTGATTTAAAGGCATATAACCTTGATTCTATATGCCTGTGGCTACATGGTACTTTTTTAAAGGTAAATAGTCACAGTAACATATTAATGTGGATATAAGGTCTTTTTTCAAGGCCTATATTAATTTCCATCTCTAACTAAGGATACAATATACATTTTTGAATTTATATAGCTATAATCTTGATTACTATGGCTACAAGGTCTAACTCCAAAGATTATAGCCATGGTTATCTATGATTTTTACTATTGGAATATTTCTGAAGGCCTATGGACACAATCATCTAGGACCATGCCTACAGAATCATTACTATACTATTCCTACTTGTAAAAAATATTTCCCATGGCTTTCATGGGAAAAATATTATGGCATCTAGTCATGGTCATGCTGGACCGTGGCTATAACCCTAAGGTTATAGCCATATTTTTTAGTAGTTTATCCATGATTCATATGTGACATGATTGGGGTGATTCCCTGCCAAAATAGATATACGGTGAGAGGAGTTAAATAGTGGAATCATTTATTAGTGAAATATAGATCTTGGTCTACTAATGGATATTACGAGTTTAAAAGGAGTCATCATTTTAGTGGGAGCCTATTTTAATAATTACATACAAAATATTTGTAAAAAATGATACTCATATGATAAAAAAATCTATTATATATAATAACATCTTCATAATTTAACTTTTATTTGAAATGAATCTTAAATAAGGGATAATATTATTGCATGAAAATTATTACAACAGTATATAAACTTAAGAAATGTTATTAAGTAGAAATTATTATGTATTAGAGAAGTAACATCCAACAAACTATTGAAGTTGTTCAGTACATGGAATCTACATGATTATGATATGTATATAATGATTCCCCTGAGGTTTATAAGGAATTTAAATCATAATAACCTAATTAATTTTATACTTTATCCATATACTCAATATGGTTGGGTATGCTAATGACCTGGGGAGACTTGAAGTTTCCTTGTGGATTATTTCCATTTAATAATTCATTTATTTGTATTTTATAGAAGTGTTATGAAAATTTTATTGTGTTTAGGAATATTTTAATAAAAATATTCAATGTATTGAAAAATTTTGAATTAGGAAATATGATGTCCAGGTTTTGATGTTTTATTTTCTATAAAATTGTGTAACTAGACCAAATAAAAATAAGAAATGTAAATTAAAAATTCTAATAGTGTTTCTTCAATTGTCGAATAAATTTAATTGAAATGTTGAGATTTTATTAGGATAGATGATTAATGATTACATATTGTGGATGTTTTTAGGATACGTGATGGTGTTTGTTGAGCTCCATTGAATGTCCATGTTAGGTATCAATGTTATAAAAATAAATTATTTACTTTTGAGAGGTATTTGATACCAAATGTGTACATTACAAGTGTTTTAAATATAAAAGAGTTCTAAATCAAGGGTACAACTGATAAATCTTGTTATTTTCATTTTCATAATGAATCACATGGTTTCTACATAAATGTTTTAAATGAAAAATAAATTATTAATATAAAATAGATATAAGTAAACAGATTTGTATATTGTTATTTTATTTTATATATATGAGTAGTTGTTTGTTAACAAAGTGTCTTTCTAAAAAAATTCTAGATATTGATTCGTATTACAAACGATTATGATTCTTCAAATTTAATAACATGTTTTGAGAATAATATTGGGATAAAATAATTTTATCCAGTATAATGTTGTATATCAAGATGTTTGTTAAAGTATGAGGAATTGAGATTCCAACACCATTAGTGGAATGTTGGAAATAATATTATTATTCTCAAGAAATTTCTCTTAAAACATTGAATTTGATATCTGATATGGGTATAATAGTTTATTTTATAAATATTCATAATAATAGTAAATTAGATTTATTTCATACATAAAATTAGTTTTTGTAAATTATATTGACATTCTAATGTGAATATAGTATCTAAGAGGATAGAAGGTGTATGATTAAACATGGATAATATCATTTTAAAAAAATTAAATAGTATTATAGTCATAATTCGAAGATAATTTCACAAAATATACTAAAATAGTTTAGGTTATGAATGTAATGTAAAAGGTAAATATTTACATTAGTTGATGTAACTAATGGAATGTAACTTTATCCTAAAGGAGTCTATGACATGCTGTTAAGTTATAATATAGATAGTCACATTATTTACCAAAATATTTCAAGGATAATACTTATATAACCAGTTATAAGGAATGATGTTGATATTATTAAAAAGAGTTATATATTGATAAAAAATTTATTAATATCATAACATTTGATTATGTGGTTTAAAATACTTTGAGTGGATTCAAGTAGTTCAAAGTTAGGAATATGATTTCTAAATAACAACATTTTTCAAGATTTTTTTATTCATATATGAAACTCACTACTGAGTTTATCAGGATGGTTTTATTTGGTGCTCACATAGATATGTGACGATGATTAAATATAGATGTAATGGTTTATCAAAATCATAGAAAGTAAGATGAATAGATGGTAAATATGGAATTCTATGATATATGATATCTTAGACACGACATATGTATGTTTTAGTTAATTATTATTAATGGAGTTTTAGAATAAAAAATGTACCATATTGTATAAAATAAAATCTTTAGTATATCATTCTTTCATATTGGTTTCATATATATATATATACATTTAATAAAGTGTAATGATAATTTAAATATCAATGTATGTATTTGATTTATCACTTATTGATTTTTTTCATATATTATTATAGGTTATGATTAAATTTTATGTTAAACATGAGTAGGATTCGTGTTTCATAAAATTAAATATTCTCATGAGGAACAAAATGGGGTTTTAAGCACTAGATGAACAACTATGAATATACATAGAGTGTCATACAGTATGTATTTTGTATAATAGGGGTGAATGTGTCATATTTGGGTCCCCACTACCTCAGGTTGGTGATATAATTAGCATAAGAACCTTAATATTTTGATACATTTATCACACAAGCCTTGAGGATTAGCTAATCAAGGGTATGTTGGGTGTGTTGTTGATCATGTAACTATTTTGAGATCAAATATGATAATATTTTTCATCTAGTATGATGAGTATAACATTTGGGCCCTTGATTAATATTGAAATAAGAAGTGTGTGGTCACTCCATGATAGTACATATAATTTTCCTTATCAATTTGTATTATGTAGATGTCATATAATCAACTATAAAAGGTGAATGGAATGATATATTAATCAACCTAGTCAGTCTATACTTACAGTGTCACAAACATTTGAGTAGGATATATGGGATTGGAATACTCTATGTCCTAATGACACTTGATTTATTAGACAAAAGGAATACATGAGAAACCAAGCTATCTTATAATATGACAACTAGAAATAGATATAAAGATACACCTATATGATAAATATCAAACTAGACCTATAAGGACCATCCCTTAAGCATTACATAATCTTGAAATATGTCAAGAATTCACATTGAGGATCTTTTCAGGTTTAGAGTTTTGGAGAATTAGGCCATAACTATTACCTAACAACTTTAATATTACATGTAGACACTGCTACCCAGTATACATTTTTCATAATAAAAAAACTCTTAAATAAAGAAAAATGTCTAGTCCCAGGTTTTGGACAGCATGACTTTTCCATGATCTCATCATTGACCCTATTCATCTTTAAGTCATGTGGAAGACAATTAAAGAACATGGGATGAACATAAAAATCTATGTAAGGGTTATAAAATAAGGAAGGAAAACATTATCCCATCAATAAATGCAAATCAATAAAACCATACTTTTCAATCATAACATACCTCATGAAATCATAAGATTTATGAATAACCTGCAGAAATCATAAATCATAAAGGTGACTTATGCAATTCATAAAATACATACATTATAGTTATCACAAATACATTGGGAGTCACATTTTTAATGCCAATAAAAATATATTCCCTAAATCTCTTAAGTGAAACATTAATTTTTACCTCTTTCACGTTACCCAATAAAATGGAGAGCTATCTCAGGCTCACCCACCCTAGGTTTATCACGGAACCACCCATATACATAAACAATGCCCAATAACCATAACATAATCATAACACATAACACAAGTATAAAAGAAATTTAACATTTTCACATTCCAATATATCAAATCAAGATATTTAAATAAAAATTCCTTTATCAAATCATTTTCAAAACCATTTAAAACATTTAATAAAGATATTTTTTAATCAAAGTGACCCATACCACTTAGAAACTTTTAAATAAATTATCATTTGAAAACATTAATGTCCATATAAATAAATTCTTGAACCCATTTTTAATACATGGAAATTAATTAGAAATATTTAGAAGAATATATCATTAAAAAATATAAAACTATGTTTTAGTTATTGAGTTTTTAACAAAATGAGAGATTCTTGAATAAAAATAATTGTGGATGAATATTGAATCAGAACATTATAATATCATGAGAATAAATTGATTCAGGATATAATATTCCAAAGGACAGTATATACATCGTATAAATGTGAATTGGTGCATAATGACCATGAAGTCTCAATGGAATGTAAATTGAGATGAAATCCCATATTAAAACTATATCTCTAGATCAAGGATAAATAAATTACCTAATAATGTGTGAAAAATATAAATACACTCAATATGGTTGTATATTCTGTGTAAATAAATCATAGGAAATTGACACATGTTCTTTTTAAGACAAAACCGATGTCTTGGATGTTTAACTCAATGAATTGAAATTGAGTTAAAATTACACTTATCATGTTCATATCGATGACTTGAGAATTTATCAATATAGTGATTATGTGTATAAAAAGTATATCCACACAAAGGGGAGTGGAAATTGCAACATAAATAAATAAATAGTGATTCCACACATAATCATATCATGACATAATTAAGAGTTATAATATTAACCCAAGGAATGGAAATTGGGTTAAAAGGTTCTCTTACCGATTTGGTAACTTACGAAACATACAACCCATGAAATAAGGATCATAAAATAAGGTTGTAAATACCCATAAATTGAAGTATATAACACAATGAAAAAATTATGGGTAGTACATACACCACACAAAGGGAAATAGTGGAAAATATGACATGAATCTCACAGGAATGGAAAGTGAGATTAAAATCCCTTACCACGTTGTAATCAATCGAGTTGTATGACCATAGGTTAATAACAACAAAATGATTCATATAATAACAAGAATATAAATAGTATCATGATAATATATATCAAATGGAATTACTCAATACACCACATGCAATAAATTAGTGGCACATAGTGGAAATCTAAAGGAATTAAAAATGAGATAAGAAACCCCTTAACTCAAGTCCAACTTGACTAATTTGTTCCTTGTTCTTAATGAATAATAAACTTAAGTTAAATTATTCTTTTTTAAGAACATTTTTCAAGTTTATTATTCCTTTTATATAACTTATTTCTATGTTATAAACATTATGTAATCATTTAAGTTAATAATTGTCATTTTGTCGATATTTGGAACTTGAGTCAAAAATGAAATTTATTATAATTACAAGTTGATAATGTGGTCAAATATACATTTTCTCAAGAATGAAATTAATGATTTAGATATCATAAATATCTTATATATCTAGTATATATATTTATTTATAATATTACATAGACTTTGGAGGAAATAACTGAAATGCACCGTTCATGGAGACGGTAAGTCGTACGTATGCAAGAATGCTACTTTCATTTCTATTCCATTTTTAATAGAATTAAAAAATATTGATACATAGGTATATTATAATTACAGTATAATATCATATATAATTTCAATATCTTCATCCTTTATACATCCCACATATGGTATGAATGAGTCATATCACTTTGAGGGGGCGATAGTCCACACTTCCTCAAATTAAATTATTGTGTTTACTCATAACTGAAACCATAATGGTATGCTATAAATTAAAAATACATAAGAATAAAGAAAACATAATCATAATATATATCATATATAAATACAGTTCCATCATAAGGGCCACCATGAGAGGTAGTAGAAGATAATTGGACAATCATCATTTCATGAGGCATTAGTTTTCCATCCATAAAAACAGTTTGTTCTTCACCCATTATATGGAGGTGTCTGTAAGTGTAGTTAGAATAATTCTCATAACAACATAATATTATATTTAGGATACTAGTGTTGATATAAAATAAATTAATGAAAAGAGTTTAGGGGTTAGAGAAGTAAAATAAAATAAAATAATTTAAGTGAAACTCTTACCTTTAATTCGGGTAACTCCCTTTGGTTTGAACCAAAAGGACTTCTTGAGGTGCCTTATGCCTATGTTAAGGCTTCTAGGAAGAATAATTGAATTTTCGGAGCTAAGTTTTTCAGGGGTTGGATGATCCAAGATGCTTGAGAGGTGTGAGGAATGGATTAGGAGTGATGACTTTTTGTAAGGGGGAGGAGGGGTTCTTTAGGAAAGTGTAAAAACATTACTTTATTATATAATTATTTTCGGTTTCTAGTGGTCCAAAAATCATTCAGGTCAAAGATAATATGACTCATGGATGAAATAAATTTATCAAATAACAATTGGACAAGTTTTAGATATTTTTTAAATACTTATATTCTTATTTATTTAAATAATTTATTAATGAGATAAATACTGCATCATTATTGTGTCATAAATAATTTAATTTATTTGATGTCTAAAAATTATAGAATAAATACCATAATGTATGAAATCATTTATCTTTCTAATGAATATTTATATTCGAAAAGATAACTTATATAAACTCATGTAAAAATTGATTTACTAAAAGATATTTGTTTATGTCATGTTTGCATTTACTTTAAGTTAATTAAAATAAAGTTACATTATCCCTCTCATGTTGCTCCATGGGGTCCCTAAATCTACCCCAATATTACCATGGTCTAAAATGACTCAAAAAATAAAGTTAGGACAATTTTTAAGGTAATTTTGTATTATTATAATTTTCTTTTTACCTTGAATTTCAAAATTTAACTTTAACCGTGGTAAATAAATGTCAAAAGATACTATTCACTAGAAAAATTATTTTTATCTCATTGAAACATATTTTAATTAATAATAACAACCATTTATATCATATTTTTAAAACATAATTCACAAATGATGTAAAATTTCATTTGAATGAAAAATTCAGTTTTTTTAACAACTACTTAGTGGTTTCACTATTCATAGAAAATTGATGTTTTTCAGAAAAAAAACCAAAAAATTAGCCTAAACTATATTTTATATTCCAAATTAAATAATTATGTCTATTTTACAGAATTAAAAACATATAAGTTTCCTTAATTAATTTAAAATTAATTCCCATTGTCAAAACAAATAGCGTGTTTTTAATAAACAATATCTATCAAAAGATTGACACTTGTTTATGCCCAATTTCAAAGTGAAATTTCTTCCAATGGCCATAATTGGATTAAATTACAGAAATATAATCTAATTACACTTTAAAACCATTTAAAATATTAATCAAACCATATAAATAAGTTATATTAAAAGGTAGTTTTAAAAAAATAGTATTTTTCACTATTCATTAAAAAATGAATTTTATCAGAAAAATACCATAATTTGACCCAAAGTAAATTTTGATGTCCTTATTCTAAAGAAGAATTTTATTTTGTCAAATAGAACATATAAAAGTGACCAAAACTAGATTTAATTATGGTTCACCATCAAAAGGCGGTAAATCAACCTTTTAAATAATATTAGAGTATTTATGCTTAAAATCAGATTCTTTCTTATTTTAAGCCACTAAAATTTATTGGATAAATTTAAAAACATTTAAAAAACATGTATAATCATATTTTTAGTTTGTTCTGTTCATTCCCTTCATTACAACGGCTAGGCATTAATAACCATTTAATATAATATTATATTATTATTTTTCAGTATGACCCGACGTGGTGTGCTACATATGATTTCAAAAATAAACTCGTTGTTGTATATCGGGTACACCATCAAACATAGCATCCCCTTTAAAGTAAAATTAATATTTATTTCACAAATATTAATAAATATAAAAACTTCATATTCTTTATTTAACTGGGATGTTACATCTTTCCCCCTTTTGGGAATTGCGTCCTCGAAATTTTAAAATTGGGCTCGGATACTTCATTGAATGTCCCACATCAGAAAAAGAGTCAATAAAACAATCACTTTAAAATAAAGAAAGTGAAGTACAAAAGTCACCTGGGATAACCCATATTAGGATTCCATGTAGGAAAACATGGATATGGAAGAGAAAATAAACCGTCACATTCGGATGAAGATTGATCGAAAAAATGATTAGGAGAAAGTTAACCACTAGAAAATCACAAACTTATGATGTGTTAAATGGTCTTTGATTACCCAATAGGAAACCTAAACCAACAACCTTTCTGTTTTACATTCCTTTTTATAATTTTCAGGAATTCATTTACTACAGAGAATAAGAACATAAGGAAATATATATACCTTCAAGTAAAGTTTAATCTATTAATAAGTTTCTATAAAAAAATAATCTTATCTCCAGACATAGAGCATTCCAAAATACTTGGGCACATCCATAAAACAAGAATAATCTTGTATACAATCACATAATCCAAAAAAAAAAGAAAAATTTATTTCCCTTGAATTTAGACATCAACTAAAACCACAATGGTTAGTACAAGATCATAAAATCTCCAAAAAGGATAATCCTTTATAAAAAGAAATTCTAATATTAATCTCAAATATTCAAAAAAAAGCACCCAAAGTTCATGAAAGACCATTCAATACACAATTGTCCTCAAAATTATTCAAAATAATCCAAACTAATATAGAAACCAAAATTCAGAAGGAATTATTCACATAGTCTTCCATAGTAAATCATACAATTTAACTCCAAAAACATAGATAACTTTTAAAGTCTCATACTGAAGCATAATTTTCCAAATCACATATTCTCTATGATAGGATAATAATTTTCATAAAAACCCACATCGATATATATGCACAATAAAAACATATATTCTTCCAAAATAAAATTTCAACAATTACTCCACAAATTCAATCCCATATTATTCTATTTTTCTTAAGCATACAGTGTTCCCAAAAGAGAGAACGTCTTCCAAAATCCCTTTTATCACTTAATCACCAAATCATTTTCTTATACTAAGTATATCCATTTGATAAAAAATAAGATCCCAAATCAACTTATTCTTGATCAATAAAATAATTTAAAAAATTAAAAGGTCATACTAACCAGGTACTTCACGTTGTCTAATGGTAGGCAATAAATCCCAATCGCACTTTGGTTCTGGGTGCGATTCCCATAGCTTTGTCCGATGTGATTGGTTGTCAAACGGTCTGTGTGTTTCCCTTTTTACAAAACTAAAAACTAATCCTAACATGTTTTAACCTCAACGGTTTCCTTATACCACTAATTTTCATCCCAATTCATTATGATCTCAACATCTTAATTCTGTAAGTCTTATATATATTGTCTTTTTTTTATTTCACCACCATATGATAAAATAAAATGATCTCAAAAATAAATAACACCACAACTTTATCATGGTGTCCACATGGTTTCATCGTTATCTTGTTCACGTTAGTAGAAGTTCCATGCATTTCAAAAATGACTAAAGATCCTTCAAAATCATTCGCTTCCTTTATCCAAATACACATTGTAAAACTTGGGTCATAGGGGTGTTTGTAGAAAAACAGTTTTGGAAAATAATCATGTATGACATATTATTTCAAAACATCTGATAAAACATTATTTATATAAAACAATCAGACAGAATTTGAGTTGAAACATTCAATTAATGGTACTTTTAAAATACCACAGGTATGTGTGGAGAGACTATATTGTAAATGAAAATATAAATAGGTTGCACAAGGGTCTCCTTCCTCAGCACCATTTTCAGAATCATAATATTCTTCCAAATCTTCTGATAAGGTAAAATATTTGAAAATTCCTTGATAATATTTACCTTTCCTGAAAATATGATAATATTATGAAAATTGGATTTGTTTAAATATAAGCCCTGATCCCTAATGATAACGAGGAATAGTGGAGGTTTTTGATATCTCAAACAACTGGTTTTAAGTAAGTTGTATGCTAGAAAATGTTTCAAAATCATCCAAACATGACTTTGTAATAATTATTGCAAGAAAGTCATCAAGAAGAGATAGGAATGTTGTTTGAGATCCTCCTCCTTCCATTTGTAAATAACATTCAACGATCTGAAAAAGTTATATAACAAGGATTTAACTGAAATAATTGACATAGGGACTAACCTTGTGTTTACTGAAAACCATTAATCCCTAAAGTTATCCAAACCGACCTCTGATACCAACTATAAGGACCTAGACTTAAACATTACATAATCATGAAATATGTCAAGAATTCACATTGTGGATCTTTTCAGGTTTAGATTTTTAGAGAATTAGGCCATAAATATTGCATAAAAACTTGAATATTACATGTAGAAAATACTACACAGTATCCATTTTTTATAAAAAAAACTCTTATAAAAAGAGACATGTCTAGTACTAGGTTTTAGACTACATGGATTTTCCTTGATCTCATCCTTAACCCTATTCATATTTATGTCCTACAGAAAAAACATTTTAGAAACATGGGATGAGCATTAAAATCTCATAATGTGTTATAAAATAATGATGTTAAACATTAGCCCATAAATAAATACAAATCAATGAAACAATACATTTCAATCATAACATACCTACCGAAATCATATTATTTATGAATAATGTACAGAAATCATAAATCATAAAGGTAAATTATGGAATTTATAAAATACTTACATTGTAGCTATCACAGCTACATAGGGAGTCAAATTTGGAATACCCATCATAGTATTTTATCTAAATCTCTTATGAGAAACATTAACTTTTACCTCCGTCATGTTATCCAATGCAATGGAGAGCTATCTCGGGCTCACCCATCCTAGGTTTATCACGGAACCACCCATATACATAAACATCGCCCAATAACCATAACATAATCATAACACATAACACAATTATAATGTAATGTTAAAATTTCCACATTCCAATATATCAAATCAACATATTGAAATAAAAAATACTTTATCAAACCATTTTCAAAACCATTTAAAACATTTAATAAAGAGAGTTTTGAATCAAACTGTCCTATAACACTTTGAAACATTTAAATAAGTTATCATTTTTAAACATTATTTTCCATATAAATAAATCCTTTAAACCATTTTAAAAACATGGACATTAATTATAATGATTTATAAGAATAAATCTTTAAAAAATTTAAAACGATATTTTAGTTGAAGAGTTTTTAACAAAATGATAGAATATTGAATGCAAATAGTTGAGGAATAATATTGAATAATACCTTTATAATATAATGAGAATAAAGGTATTCATGATATAATATTCCAAAGAACAGTATATAAATCGTATAAAATTGTATTGGTGCATAACGACAATGAAGTCTCCATGGAATGTAAATTGAGATGAAATCCCATATAAAAATTGTATCATTAGATCAAGGATAAATCAATTACATAATAATGTTTGAAAAATATAAATACATTCAATATGATTGTAAATTCTGTGTAAATAATTCATAGGAAATTCATACATGTTATTTTTAAGACAAAACCAATGACTTGGATGTTTAACTCAATGAATGGAAATTGAGTTAAAATTACTCTTATCAAGTTCATATCGATGTATTGAGAATTTATCAATGGAGTGATTATGTGTATCAAAAGTATATCCCCACAAAGGGGAGTGGAAATTAAAAAATAAATAAATAAAAAGTGATTCCACACATAATCATAGAAAGAAATAATTAAGGATTAGAAGATTAACCCAATGAATGGAAATTTGGTTAAAAAGTTCCCTTACCGATTTGGTAACTTACAAAACATACAACCCATGAAATAAGGTTCATAAAATGAATATTTAAATACACATAAATTAAAGAATATTAAAAAATGAATAAAATCATGGGTAGTTCGTAGACCACACAAAAGGAAATAGTGGAAAATATAGCATGAATCTCACGGGAATAAAAAGTGAGATTAATATCCCATACCACATTGTAATTAATCGCGTCGTATGACCAAAAATTAATAACCACCAAATTATTCACATAATTACATGAATATAAATAGGATAATGATAATATTTATCAAATTCATATACACTATACACCACATGCAATAAATTTGTGTCGAACAATGGAAATCACATGGAGTTAAAAATGAGATAAGAAACCCCTTACCTCATGTCTGACATGACACGTTTATTACTTATTCTTCATGAATAATAAAATTAAGTTAAATAATACTTTCTTAATAACCTTTTTCAAGTTTATTATTCTTTTTATATCTCTTATTCCCTTGTTATAAACATTATCTAATCATTTATGTTAATAACGGTCATTTGGTCGATATTTGGTACTTGAGTAAAAAATGAACTTCTTATAATTAAAAGTTGATAATGTGGTCAAATATCCATTGTCTCCAGAATTATATTAATGATTTAAATATCATATATATCTTATATATCATGTATATATATTTATATATTTATAACAGTACATAACATTTGTAGGTAACATATGAAATGCATCGTTCATGGAGACGGTAATCCATATGTACGCATGAAGGCTACTTTCATTTCTATTTTGTATTTAATGGAATTAAAACATAATTATACATAGTTATATTACAATTATAGTGTTATATCATATATAATTTCAATAACTCCATCCTTTATACATCTCATGTATGGTATGAACGAGTCATATCACTTTGAGGGGACGGTAGTCCGCATTTCCTCAAATGAAATTATCACGTTTACTCATAACAGAAACCGTAAAAGTATTCTATGAATGTAAAATAAAAAAGAATAAATAAAACATAAACATAATATATATCATATATAAATACAGTTCCATCATAATGTCCACCATGAGAGGCAGTAGAAGATAATTGAACAGTCATCATTTCGTGAGGCGTTAGTTTGCCATCCACAGAAACAACATGTTCTTCACCCCTTAGATGGAGGTGTGTGTAAGTGTAGTTAGAATCCTTATCACTAAAACATCCTAGTATATTTATGATACTGGTTATTTTATAAAAGAAAGTAATGAAAGGATTTTAGGGGTTGTACAAGTAAAATAAAAGGAAAGCATTTAAGAGAACTGTTACCTTTAATTCAGGTAACTCCCTTTGGATTGAACCAAAAGGACTTCTTGAGGTACTTTCTACCTAACGTAATGATTCTTGAAGGAATAGAGGTATCTTGGTAGATTATTTGGTTAGGGTTTTAATGATTCAAGGGGCCTTAGAGGTGTAAGGAATGGGTTAGAAGTGAGGGATTTTTATAAGTGTGAGGAGGGGTTCTTTAGGAAAGTGTGAAAATAATATTTTATTTTATAATTATTTTCTGTTTCCAAAGATCCAAAACACATTAAGGTCAGAGATAAGATGTCTCATCGTCGAAAGAAAATAATCCCATAAGAATTGGAAAAGTTTTGGTTATTGTTTTAATATTTATAATCTTATTTATTTCAATCATTTATTAATGAAGTAAATAATACATCATTATTGTGTCATAAATAATTTAATTTATTTGACGAATAAAAATTATAAAATTAATACAATAACGTAGGAGATGTCTTTATATTTAAAAATATTATTTATAGTCTAAAATATAACTTATATAACCCCATGTAAAAAATGATTTACTAAATGATATTTGTTTATGTCATTTTGGCCTTTACATTAAGTTAATTAAAATAGTGTCATCATCACTCCCAAGTGGCTCCATGGGGTCCCGAATTCGACCCAAAGATTATCATGGTCTAAAATGACTCGAAAAATAAGGTTAGGACATGTGTTAAGGTAATTTTGTATTATTATAATATTCTTTTTACCTTTAATTTCTCTATTTACCTTTAACCGCGGTAAATAAAAGTCAAAAGTTACTACTCACCAAAAAATTATTTTCTTCTTATTGAAAAAAATTATAATAACTAATAGAGACCATGTATATTGTATTTTTGAAACTTCATTCACAGAAACTGTAAAATTTCATTGAAATGAAAATGTACGTTTTTTTAACTACTACTCAGTGGTTTAACTATTCATCAAAAATTGAAGTTTTTCTAAAAAAATATCAAAAATTGAGCCTAATCTATATTTAATACTCAGAATTAAAAAATTATATCTATTTTACATAATTAAAAACATATAAGTTTCCTTAATTATTTTAAAATTAATTCCCATTGTGCAAACAAATAGCGTGTTTTTAAGAAAAAAATATCTATCAAATGATTGACAACTGTTTATGCCCAATTTCAAAGTGAAATTTATTCCAATGACCAGAAATGGATTAAATTGTAAAAATATAATCTAATTAAACTTTAAAAAAAATAAAAAATAAAATATAACCATATAAATAAGTTATATTAAAAGGAAGTTTTGAATTAAAAGAAAGTATTTTTCACTATTCATTAAAAATTGAATTTTATCAGAAAAAATAGAAAAAAAAATTCCCAAAGAAAATTTTGATGTCTCTATTCTAAAGAGGAATTTTATTTTGTCCAATAGTACATATAAAAGTTACCAAAACTATATTTAAAGAGGTTTCATAGTCAAAAGGTGGTAAATCGACCTTTTAATGAATATTAGAGTATTTATGGTTAAAATCAGATTCTTTCTCATTTTAAGCCTCTAAAATTTATTGGATAAATGTAAAAACATTTAACAAACATGTAAAATAATTATTTTAGTTAGTTTTGTTAATTCCCGCCATTACAATGGATAGGTGTTAATAACCATTTAAAATAATATTATATTATTATTTTTCAGTATGATCTGACGTGGTGTGCAACATAATATTTCAAAAAAACTCATTGTTGTGTATCGAGTACGCCATCAAACATAGCATCCCCTTTAATGTAAAATTAATATTTAATTCAAAAATATTAATAAATATGAAAACTTCATATTCTTTATTAATCTGTTATGTTACAAGACCCTTCTGTAATTTTAGTGTCATTGATACTTTTATAAAGGTTTCACTTTTCATATATTTATGGATTCAAAGATTTATATTTATTTTTAATGCTATAAATTCATGTTGTGTCACACTTTGTCATTGAATGAATGGGGTTTGATATTGTTACCCCATTTATTGGAAAGAGGCCTCTTTATATAGCTCTCAACACTATCATGAGAACTCTATGTATTTACTCAGGAATTCAAAAAAGAAAAAGTAATGCAATGGCCAGTTTTCAGTTTATCATATAAATACATCACTGATTTATTTCAAATTATAAAATTTGAATTTATTAATAATATCATTTTATGAGAAATAAAACTTTTAATACTATTAAATTTATACCCCATGCTTTGGTGGTGGCTTGTTTTGGCATTACATGACATAAATATCCTCATATTGTATAAAATGATATAGCCAAAATGCACACTTAAAATAGTATTTTTGTATAAAGGTCAAATTCATTGACTATTTATATCATATAAAAATTTATGGAATGTATATATCATTTATATATTTATAGGATTTTGGAATATCACATTCAGTATCTCACTTGTACTTAAGTCTAAAAGTATTATGTTCCATTTAACCTTATATCATATCATATATGATGACTTATGAAACCATATCCAAAATTCCTTTTTTACATATTCCAAAACACTTTTGTTGTAAATCTATCACAATCCTCACCATGTATAACATAAAATGAAAAAAACTATAAAATTCAGTCTAAAAATATTCTAGAATAAATTTTAACAATTTTATTTAATCTCTCTTAGTCATACTCAATCCCTATTCAGTCACTGGAAATGTGTTCCACCATCTTCCATTATACAATTAACAATAAATATCAATATTTGAATCCATAAATATAAGAATAGAGAAACATCTAGAAAAGTATCAATGCTTCTCAAGTTACAAAGGGATCTAATGTGATCTTTATCAAACATCAATATCTTTATACCCGTTTCCACATGTCATATTACACGATATCATAATTTATCAAGTATTTCATTTGTCTAAGACATAAAGTGTCCATGGTACATTGATTTTTCTAATCCCATATATCCAACTCAAATGTTTGCGAGCTTATAAGTATAGAATGACTAGTCTGATTATAATATCAATCCATTCACCTTTTATGGTTGAGCACATCACATGTCCCTCACCCAAACTGATAAATAAAATCATATGTACTATCAATGTGTGACCACACTATTCCTTATTCAATCTAAATCAAGTTACCAAATGATATACTCATCATATGAGATGAAAAATATCATCGTAGTTGATCTCGAACTGATTACATGATCAACAACGAACCCAAACACCTCTATAATAACTATTCCTCAAGGATTGTGTAAAAAAAGTATCAAAGTATGAAGGTTACGATTCTAGGTATCACACCAAAATGAGGTAGTAGAAACTTCAAATATGAAAAATTCACCCCCACTATGCAAAACACATATTTTATGACCCTCTATGTAGTATTCATAGTGGTTACTCTAGTTCCCAAAAATCCTTTTTCCTCATGATAATTTTCAATATCTTGATACAAGAATACTACACTGCTTTAACTTAAAATTTAATCACAAACTATAATACAAAATGAAAAACCTAAATTAGTGATAATAAAAATAAGTACATTGAGACGTAAATTATCATTACACTTCCATATATATATATATATATGATACCAACATGAAAGAACGATAAACTAAAGATTACCTTTTATACAATATGACACGTTTTTATATTCTTAAAATCCTTTACGAATAATTAACAAAACCATAAATATTTACATGTAAAACATATAATATAGGATATAATTATATATTTAACTTATGTTTATTTGAATTTATAATATTCATATAAATATTACAAAAATATTTAACCATTTTCACAAATCTATGTGATAATAGAATTAAACTATCAAGATAAACTCAATGTCGAGTTTCTAATATGAATTTTTTTTTGAACAATGTTGTTATTTAGGAATTGTATTCCTAATATTCCACTACTTAAATCCATTCAATTTCTTTTCAATAACATCATCAAATGTTATGAAATTAATAACTGTTGCTATCAACTTAGAACACTTTATTATAATATCGCAATCACACCTTAGAACCCATCCTATATTTATTATCCATGAAATATTTTGGTAAATTATGTAACCATATAAACTACTATATAAAGGGGCCCATTTACTAGATTTGGGATTCTATATTAATTTTATGGTGTTTAAAATGTGTTATTAGATTATTCAAAACACAACCCCATTATATCCCACTGAAAACAACATAAATCCCCCACTACATCAATATAAAAACAACCACAACCTAACCATATCAACCAACATTACATGAATTCAATTTAAATATCAAAATGATTCCACACAAACACACACACACACACACATATATATATATATATATATTAATGATAGAAAATGGTAATTCCTGAAACAAAAAATATCGATAAGAAATAAATATTTCTATAACCAATGTAATATGATTATAGTAAAAAAGACTGAATCTAGACATCCAAAAGAATTAATTCGAACAATCACTATCTTTATTACCATCCCAATTAATTCATTTCATTAAGATTATGTTTCATTAAGCAAGAAAATCAATATAATAACTAATATAAACAATATTTATCCAATTAATATGCTCAATGAAAGGGCATATCATGTCAATAATTTATATGAAATAAATATAAATATAATAAATTAATCATTCAATATACTCATTATCTTAAAATATTTATATTTTAAGTCATTTTTTGGAATGTGAACAAAAGAATAACTACAAAAAAAATTATAAGCTCCTATACAATCTTTCAGAATATTATAAGTCAATATCATCAATATTGGAAATATCACATGTGAAGCAATAGCATCACCCTTTCCAAATTAATTTTTCACATATTATTATCTTCTTCAAATAAATATTTTCTATTTACCCAATTTAAACCAATAAAAGATAATAGTATATTAAATGTATAATTGAACAGTATAATTCTCAAATCCCCAAGATATTAAGATTTATTTGTCAATAATCTAGAATGAATTGATGGATTAAGAATGCCAATAATGATCCAGCAATTCATAAAGACTCTATATAATCATGAATTGTCCATCAATCATTAATAAGGAATCCCAAAAATCATTATGATAAAACTAACATGGATTTTTAGGAATAAGTGAGAATAAATAGACAAGAAAATGAGAAAAAGTGATACCTTGGGTCAAATATTATAATTTTCCAAAACAAAGGACTAAGGATCAATAATAGAGGCATAATTTCATCCAAAATTATCACACATAAACCTAGGGTTTATGATAAAAAGTAATAATTAGAATAACCTTGATAGGAATCTTTAATTTAAATAAAATTCTAGAAAAAAACTATGTCACAATGTGACAAGTAGTCATTATGTTGAGACTAGCTTAGTTTCAATGATTACAAAACAATCCTCCCATGTGGATCCCCATTTCTATCAAGGTAAATGGTTGTTTCTTCATTTAGAAAAAAATGGTTCATAGTGTGGCCAATCATATCATTATATAACTCTCAAACCCCTTAAAATTATAATGTGAATCCATGAACTTCTTCCACACCCCAACTGGACCCATTCTAGGCTCAAAGAATGAGCTATGAAACATTACACACAAACCCAAAGATAGGATAAACCAAGTAACTCATCCTCTAGGTCATCATAGTGAGTAAATGAGACCTCACATTATGACCAAAAAATGGAAAAGGACATATGTAAGAGAAATAAATAATTATTTATGCTTTTTTTTTAAAACGGACTTCCAATGTTTCAATATTCTCAAAAAAATATCCAATTCATAGAATAATATATTCATTCCATAACCAAACTTTTAAACAAAAAACAACCCTTAACTCTCATGGATTATTTTCTAAATCTATGAAACACCCATACACTATTACATACACTCACAAATGATCACTCATGGAATTACACATTCCATTTATCTACAAGTCCAACCTCAGGTTATAATATAATCCTCATGGTATGATTTGTAGAAAATTATCTAACCATTATACCTAAACCATAAAACTACTGGTAAGCCTCCTTGAACTCCCTCGGCACCCAAAAAACCAAAAATCAATGCTCAAATAAAATAATTTTTCTTTCATCAGATTCCAATAAAATTATCCTCAACCTAAAGAATTTAAAAAATACCAAATATAAAAAAATGGGGCCATGAAATAACACCCCAAAGATACTTCTCAAATTGGGATCTCACATTAATATGATAACAATCAACACATTATAAGGTAAGGGGATAAAAATACATAATATCATTAACTTGTAATAATTTAATCCAAAGTCATATATGTAATTTAAATAAAATCAATCAAAATAAAACATGATATATTGAGAACAAATTTGAGACTCACATTCCCAAGTGTACTCTTCTAAGACACCCCGGCACCACAAGGCTAAACCCATAAGAATATGATTCCCATAGAACACCTTCTATTGGTAGGCCACTCCACAAGAATTACATCGTCCTCAATGTAAAACATTCCCCATCCAATGAAATGAGATTCATCATGAATATATATACTCATCTAAAACAAATGAAAAATATTATAGATTCAATCTATATATAGATGGAGCATAAATCAACCTGAAACTTTATTGATAAGATCTAACACCTCGAAAGGCCTAAAAAATAGGTTATAATGCTAACTCCTATGACAAAAAACTCACATACCATGTTGAGAAGATAAAATTAAGAATAAATAATCACCAATTTTAACCTTAAAAGTCATCATATTATGTTCATAATATAAACTATGATGACCCTAAGATATTTTCATAAAATCAAAAAAACCCATTCACCTTCTCTATCATGCTTATCACCATATTTCGCAATATTATTACTGACTCTCAAACCTTAGATCATTATAATGGAGATATTAAAGGCTATACATACACTAATTTTAATGAGGCCATACCAATGGTGGAGTGATAAAAATTATTATAGGAAAACTCAACAATTGTTTGGTACATCAACCACCTACTATTGAAATTTAAGACATATGTGTGCAACATATCTTCCATAGAATGGATATCACGCTATATATGACCCTTCATATAGAGATTAAAATATATTTTTATGAACATATGAGATAAAAAGGAACACTATAAACCTTCCCATATCTATGTGGTAAAATGGGGATTAAGATCAGATCTTATCATCCAGAGAACCCAAAAGATTCTCATAGTATCATCTAAATACCACCTAAATAGATAATACACCAATATTGACATCTCAATTTTTAATAAGTGATATAAATTCCTAAAATAATCTCTAATCATCTAGATAACACCGTATAAACCCCATGTTTTACATAAATGTACACCCTAATAATTTTAGGAAATATATATTTTAAAAAATATTATTTATTTGATAGATTTCGTTTCATACAATAGATGGTTTAGATGAACCATGAATTAATATTAAAATATTATATCTCCCTTATAACCATGATGTTAAACTAGAGTTAATTAATATGAATAACTAATTTATGAAATAAATGTTCAACTCAATATGAATATATTGGTAACTGCTTAGAAAATTGTCACACTTTTTCTAAAAAGTAATCTTATTCTTTAAAAATGAGTTTCTATTATTTTTATGACATAATATTAATTTATATATGATATAGAAAAAATATTTTTCAAGAAGAATATAGTTTTTAATTCATAATTTCAAAATAATCTGAATTTTTTTATAATTTTTTGAAAACATTTATTTTTAAAGGAATAATGAAAAATAATTATTAAAAACTCTATTTGATTTAAATGTTTTTACAAGGTAATTTTTTTTTTAAATTTGTTTTAAATTTTAACATTATAAATTTTATTTAAAATAAATAAATTATTATTTTTATTTGTATTTTATAATTGAGTTTAGAATGAAAAAAATTTATATTGAAAATGGGAAAATTTTTGAAAGACTGTTTTTATTAAATTTTGAGAATTTAATTTTAAATTAAATACTATAAACTCAGTTTTGTAAATTTTGATAAATAGATTATAAATTTTTTAAGAGGTTAATATTTTTTATTTAATCCCATTTTTTAGTCAATATAAATCGTAAGTTTGGTAAAATCTATTACTTAAGTAAAGGGTAAACAAGTTAATATGGATTAAAAATAAGTTATAAGGCCATAAATTTTATTTTATTTCTTATTATATTAAATTAATTATACCATTAGCAACCATGTTTTTTAGTATATTGGTTTGAGGAAAACTTTTCCATAAAAATGACTTAAATATTATAAAAATCAATAAAAGTCACAAAATGTGACTTTCTTTGTCTTAAATATCTATTTTGTATCCAAATGGGCAAAATTAGGTTATGAACGAATATATGTGTACATTTGGAACTTAATAAACTTATATTAATTATATAAATTTATTTTTGACTTTTTGTTCCACTTGGATATGTTTAAGAACTTTATAGTATTTTATTTAATGAAAAATAAAACACATCACATGCTTTTTTTTTAAAATAAAATATTTTTAAAATGGTATAATCTAGATGATATGTAATCCTATAAATAATATTTATAAATATAATATATTTATCTTAATCAAGGTAATTTATTTATTATTTTTAGTAATTAAATAATTACCTTTAATGCATACACAACACTGATGCAGTAATTATTCAATTAACAGAAAAATAAAATAAATGACATTTAAAATGTTAAAAGTAATATAATATAAAATATTTAATATTATCCATGAATAAAATATATGACCTTGATATTATAGGGATATAATTATATTTTTTTAATAAATTTAAAAATATTCTTTATATTTTTAATTTTCAAAGTAGTGAATAATATCAAAATTGATAGTAATGATATTTAAGGAGATTAATATTTTATTATCTTTTTAAAATAATAAAAACCATTAAAACTACTAGTAATTATGATATGGTCAAAATATTGAAAAATTTTACATTGAAGGTCCAATTTACACCATATAAGTCAAATTCAAAACATTTTAGTATTGAAAATGCTATCACCATAGTAAATATTAAAATATTTTAAATAAGGGTTAATCAAAATGGTAAGTTTTTAAATATTTCCAAAGCTTGTATAAAATCAGATGGCTAATTATATTACAAAATTATATTATATTATATTCTAATATTTTTTCCATTTGGTGTAATTTTGGTAGAAAATGAATTTTTTATAACTTAATCTTATAAAAAATTCCTAAAGTTTCCCTCACCTCAATTATAAAAGGGAACCCCCCGACTCACCTATTTACACAACATTATTCATTATATATAATTGTAACTATAAACACTTCAATCCTAAACATCAATAGACACATTCTATAGGTTCCATTCTTCTAAAAATACCAACCACATATCCCTTTAGAGGAGATCCAACAGAGAGATTTTGAAGAATACGTAAACACTCTAACCAATATATTTATTTTTATTCTCTTCTAAGACTACTCAAAATATATGATATCTATCATAAAATAATAAATCTTCACATGAGCCTTAGCCCGGTTCGTAAGTACTCCGTAAGTGCATCCAAGTGACCAGGGATCAAATCCAGGTGGAGGCAGAATTTCCGGGGTGTTGTAGCAGCACTGTAGCAGATACTATAGCAGTCTGTAGCAGGTACTCTAGCGGGAACTATGTAGTACTGTAGAAGGTACTATAGCAGGCACTGTTTCGCACTGTAGCAGTCAGGAATATGCCCCTGTTTGGGCCTTCAGGTCATTGATTTGGTCCCTGAGTCCTATAAGGCCTTCGGACCACCCAGGCCTTCGGGTTAGTAAGGCCTTTGGGCCACCTCAAGGCCTTCGGGCCACCTTAAGTGAAGATTCAAACCAGAAAACCTACAAGGAATAAGCTCTATAAGGAGGATATGCAAGGAGATTTCACCACAATAGAAACTAAACAGATTTCATGAATGAGAGGGTATGACACCTGCCATCGGGACAAGCCTTTGCATGCACAGGAATACCTACTCGAACAACCATGCGAAGGTGGAGAGCTGATTTCACGATGAAGATGCTAGGGAGGAGTAGTTCCATGTAGTTATTCTGGGTTGTATGTAATGTTTGAATCCTACGAGCAATGAATTCCTTTAAGGCCTATGGGCCATGTAATACTTACGCCTACGAGCCTTGAAAGGGTTCCACCACACTCCTTGAAAGGTGGATTATCAAAATCAATAAAAAATGAAGTCCTTTTTTATCATAAAATAATAAATTCATCATAAAATATATGATTAAATTTATATTATTAATTCACTATTATACACCCCATTTCCCATCAAATTAGAAGTGAAAGTATCACTCATGCGTACACACAGCTTACCATCTCCATGTAGCGATATAATTCATTTTCCATAATCATATTTCATGGATGGGTATGATGATGTGAATAACGATTATATTTTATATTTATAATATAATTATACTTCTGTAATGATAATACCATGTATACCTTCTTATCCTCTAATCTTTTGGGAAATGATAATATCGCTCGTGTGTAACTATAGACTGCCATCTCAAAGATGCGATGTAATTCATTTAACACATTATATTTTACATGGATAATAAAAAGGATGTATTTTATGTATATAAATTTTATATAAAACATAATAATGTTTTTGTATGTTTTTATTGTTATTTAAAATTATTTTAATCCCTCATACAAAAAATGGATATGACTTTCAAGTGTACGTACAACCTACTGTCTCTATGAACGATATAATTCATTTTTTAATATCTATACATTCTATAAATGATTATAAATTTGTATATAATTTTTATATATAATTTTTATAAAATTATTAAAATAATGTAAATTATGACACCAATATCAAATTATATGGACCAATATTTCTAAACCGAAACATGCTTTGAAAACAAAGAAGTTAATACCCATAATAATGATTTTCATAACAAAAAATTAATAAATGGGTGATAAGATGTTATAAATCAATAATACATGGAATGATAGAATTAATATTATAGAATACATGTATAATAAATCCATATTTATTATTTATTAGGTTTTAACATGAACAAACAAAGGCAAGGCATGAGGAAAGTGTTTATTTGCACATAAGACTCAGCCCAGTTGGTGAGGACTCCTTAAGTTCATCCGGGAGACCCAGGATCAAATCTAGGTGGAGGATAATTTCCTGATACTATAGAAGTTCTGTAGTGGGGAATGTAGTAGGTACTGTAGTAGGAACTGTGTAGAACTATGGTAGGTACTGTAGCGGGAACTGTAGTAGGCACCGTTTGGCACTGTAGAATCCAGGAATATTCCCCCGTTTAGGCCATCGGGCCACTAATTTGGTCCCCGGGTCCTTTAAGGACTTTGGGCCACCCAGGACTTTGGTTCAACAAGGCCTTTTGGACACCTCAAGGCCTTTGGGACACCATAAGTGTAGATGCAACCCAGACAACCTACAAGGAGAAAACTTCAGAAGTATTAGGAGCAAGGAGCTTTCACCATAGTAGAAGCTAAATGGATTGAAAGAATGAGAGGGTATGTCACCTGCTGTCGGGACAAGACTTTGCATGCATGGGAAAGCCTAGGAGAACATCCATGCGAAGGTGGAGAGCTTATTTCACGATGCATATGCTGGGGATGAGCAGTTCCAATTAGTTAGTCTGGGTTGTATGTAATGTTTCACTACTACAACCTGCGCCTTTATCAGCGCTAAAAACCAGCATTAACAGTGCTAGAAAAGCGCTGTTAATTCCGGCATTGATAAAGGGGGGTTCCCCTTTATCAGCGCGTGGTGGAGCGCTGATAAAGGTCAACTATATCAGCGCTTCTCAGAGCGCTGATACAGGGTCCCTTTATTCAATTGGAGGAGGTAAGTGTTTATTTTACAATCTCATTATTATTCTGGATTGTTTACATTTAAGTATCTAATGAGGAATATTTATATAACATGTCCTTGTTTTCAAAAAATGTTTTCAAAAAAGATTTTATAATTATCCTATGAGTGTTTAAATTTATTTTTACCAATGATATACTTTTTTATAAAATTATTTAAAAGGAATATTTTTTTATCTCCAATCAAGGTACTTAGTCAATTTTCAGAAAAAATATAAAAGGAATGTTTTTTAACTTATAAAAATGATTACATTTTTCTAATTACAAGAAACATTAATCCTTTTAATATTCCTATACAATACTAAATTGTTATTTTCAAATAATATTATTTCCTTTCTAATTAAGTGTATTTTTTTTAAAAAAATCTCTTAGAATGGAAAAGATATTTTTCTCAAAAATTATATCATGTGATCTTACATATTAATTTTCCTTCTAGGAAAGCATTATTTTATGTTAATTATACATTAATATAGATTTTATCCAAGGATAACATCCTTATTTTATCACTTTTTGGTTTATATTTATTATTAAATGATGTTTATGAATTTTGTGACTTTTCCTTGAATTATACTATGATGAAATGTTTTTGAAACCCATTTTTTTCATGGGTTATTCATTAAGGAAATGTTTATGAAACCCATTTTCTATTGGGTTTTAATATGATTAATAATTTATGATCATGTGGATAAAATTAGTAATTTATTTTATTATGTGATGGGTGGGACCTATATCTCCCTCTGATGCATTAGGTAATTATGGATTACTCATGAGGTAGATATGTTATGCATAAAACTGATTCCATGTTCACAATATTATTCATGGAATTGATTTTCATGTCCATATGGGTTTTCATAAACCTAGCTATCACGTCCATAAGATTATACATGGACCATGTTTCAAGTATATCTATTTATGAAATGGCTAGATTTCATTCCCTTAACATAATGATTGAACCGAATTTTATTTATACATATTCAAAAAGTTATAAGTCTATATATCTTCTCCAATTTCATGTCTTATGTAAATGTTATGATCTCATGGATTATGTTAATTTATTATTTTATGATTCATTATTTTTAACTTCCAAACATTATGCTACAACTCGTGATAATGAATCTATGATACATAGGGTGAAGATTTTAATTGTTAATTATATATTATCATATACTTAAGCCCATATTATGATTCTATGATTATTGATATCTCTATTTTTTACCCTTAATAATCATATGAGATCACACTTTATAATTTTTCCTTTCACTAGGTTATTAAGATAGTTTATAGAAATTATGTGTCAAATTTGGGTGCTAGTTAAGAACAATTTAGTGGGAGACAATATAGATTATTTATAAATGAGTTGTTTTTTGTCCAAGTTTCAAAAGGATCTATAGATTTAGGATCCTAAGGAATTTTATTCCGTAATGAAATTAATATTCATATAAAAATATATCATATTTATATATGATAAGTATTTTCCATTATTGTTGGGATTATAGGTTGGGTTTAGTTAACCTTTGGAAACTAGATTGAGAAAATTTTTGGGATAAGTCTATGTATAAGATAAAATCCAAATGTTTTGTTAATGATAATGAATGACTTTGGTTAAACATATAGTGTAATTTATTAAAATATTTCAATGAATTATACATAATATCTCAGGAATATTTGGTTTCCTACTATGATGATTGTTTCTCACAAAATGATTTTTTAGCTTTAGACAATGGATAGAAATAATAGGATTCATGTTAATGGTGAATGTGATGGACCATGTAATGATATTCCTCATGAGAAACCAAATGAAATGGGAGTTATAAGGTGAACCATATTATTAAGACTAATCAGAAATCTCATAATATGATCAATAATAACAACATTAGAAAGTTTCCTATCCTTTATAACAAGAGAAATATGGATTTTCAAGGTGAAAAGTTAGTAACAAAAAGTTAAATTTTCCTCATGTAAAGAATGTGGGAAGAGGAATAAAGGGGAATTTTTCAAAGGAACCAAAAGATGATTTGGGTGTGGAAAATGACACAAATAAAGTAATTTCATAGGAAAATTGAATGGTTAAGTTAATATAATGGACAAGAATAACAATATTCCTAAGGTATAATCAATATTTAAATGTTTTAAATGTGGAATTAAAGGCACTATGAAAATTTATTCCCTAGTGGGAAAGATCATTAAGAGAATCAACAAGGTTGTATGAGTAATCATTATATTGCAGATGATGAAGAGACTACGAATGATATATGAGATGAATGTAGTGTTAATGAATAGAATGACGAACCCTGGTTATTATTTTTAGAATTAAGTGTAATGATTATGTGTTTTTATATTGTAATTCAAGAATAATGTTATTGAATTAATTTTATGGTATTATGGAATTATGAAGAATCTATGGATTCGTCTAATTTAGTTGTTTCCTTAAGGATTTTAAATCATATATTGAATGGTATTGGTATCCATGAAATTTGATTGAGGTGATAAAGTGATATTTTTTTAGAATTCTTAATTAATAGATATATAACCCTTGATATGTTATGATTTTGGGATAATAATAAGATAAAGAGATGTTTGATTGTGATAAAATAATTGGTAATGTATTGACTACCATGGAAATAATTAGTAATATGATGAAAACGTGGTTTATGATATAATGGATTGAGTTTATAGTAATTTTTTTTATGGTATGGGTAAATACTTAATATTTCAAAGAATGAATGTTTTCACTAAAATTTTTATCGAAATTTAGGTTATTACTATGTTTCAAGATAATACATGATAATGGCCTTCAAATGTTTTCTGTGTGATAGTGAATAGATACATCTATATTCCTTTGGGATTAATGATAAGTGGATTTTATAAATTTTGTGACCTTAATTCAAATGTTTTGGATTTTGATCTTTTAGAAGTTTCATAAGGGTAAAAATTTATGAAATTTTTTATGATTAATTTTTTATGAGATTTTAGAGATTAATGTATTATGTCTCTATATGATGATTTATTCATATTGGATAAACTTGGAAAACTATTTTATTATAATGATAAAAAGATATAGAAGGAATGACTTATCATCCAATTATGGATATTATGATCCATTAGTTCTTCAGACATTACAATTTCATCTTCATTTCTTGGAGTAAGAGATGAAGTGGAAATTGATCAAGTAATGACCAAAGAGAGATATTTTACTTATGAAATGAAATAAATAAATTATATCTTATCAAATGATTTTTAAATATAAATTTATCCTTAAATCATTTTTTATGATGATATCAATGACTTTTTCAGACCTATTTTTTCTATGTTATTATTTTCATTAAACCTATTGTGGCCATATTCTCTATCACTATATATTATTTTTTGGGTATTAGTTTTACCTTAAAAATATATATTTTACTTTTTCCCAATGTTGAATCATCGTTACGTGTTACTTTGGGTAACCTATGTTTCCATCATTATCTTTTAAAAGGAATTTTTATTATTCATTTGTGCAATGTGGGTTTCTATAAACGAATTATAAAATTTTAAAACATTGATTAACGAGGTAAATTTCAAGGGAAAAAGAAATTTTAAGGGGGGTTTAATGTAACACCATGAGACATTTTTAAAATATATTTTTTAAATAAATTGATTTCTTGGATAGCTTGATTTTCACACAATAGAAAGTTTAGAGGAACCATGAAATATTATTAATATATTATATATTTGTTATAAATAGCCATTAAATTGGTGTTAATGAATATGAGTAACATATTAATGAAATAAAAATCAATCTCAATTTGAATTTATTGTATGTTCTTAAAAAATATTAACCCATTTTTAATAGTAATTTTATTCCTAAAAAACAAATTTCCTTCAAAAATAAATTTTTCTTATTTTTATGAGTGAATATTAATTTCTATAGGTAACAAAAAATTTATTTTATAAAATAAATTTTATTTTTGAATTCATAATTTCCAAAATCATGTGAAAATTATTTTTTAAGAATATTATGAAAACATTAAACTTTTAAGGAATAATGAAAAATACTTAATTAAAATTATATATGAAATAAATGGTTTTAGATGGAAAAATTATGTTTATGATATGTTTTAAATTTCTTTTATTTCATTTTAATTTAAAATAATCCAATTAGGATTTTTTAAATGGATTTTATAAATTATTTTAGTATAGAAACATTTTATGCTGAGAAATGGCATTTTCTCGAAAAAGTTTTCATTGAATTTTACCAATATAAATTTTATAGAAATGATAAAAATTTTAGATTTTTAAATTTTAAAATGGATGCAATATTTAGAATATGTATGTTCAAATTTATAATTGAATGCCTTTTTAGTCAATGTGAATAGTAACTGTAGTAAAATTTCTTTCCTCAAAAAAGGGTTAAACAGGTTAAATTAATTAAAAATAATTTAAAAGGATATAATTTCGCATCCTATTTCTCATTGGATTAATTTTATTATACCAATAACACATATAGTTCTAAATTTTTTTGTTTAATTTACACTTTTCCATGAAAAGGACTAATATATTATTTAAATAAAAAAAGTAGAAAATGTCACTTTCTTTGACATAAATATCTATTATCTATCCACAAGGGTAAATGGTTATTAAATAATAATAGTTTACATTTAGAACTTTATAAAAATATATAAATGTTATAAATATTTTACTTTTTTGGCCAGTTGTAGAATATAATGACCTTTATAGGATTTTATTTAATGAAAAAAAAACATGTCACACTCTTGTTTTGTTAAGTATAATATTTTAAATATGATGTTATCAAATGTATATGTTAAAATATAAATATTATTTTTAAATATAAATGATATATATTAATCATCGAATTTTATTTATTATTTTTAGGACATAAATAATTGCGTTAAATACTTACACAATTATGATGCGGTAATTATTCAATTAACAGCAAAATTTAATAAATGACACTAAAGAAAATAAATCTAATATAATTTTATAAATTTAAGGTTATCTATAAATTATATATATTACCTTGACATGTTAGAGATAGAATAAATTAGTTGTTTCAAATTTTATATGTTTTTATATTTTGGAAAGTTAATGTAATGAATAGTATCAAAATTAATAATAATGATATTTTAGAAGATTAATATTTTAAAAAATTATTTAAAAATAATAATTTTTTTAAAAAACAACTGTGAATATAATATGGTCTACAATGTCATAATTGGCTATTTATGAACTGATTTACAATATATATTTAAAAAGTACAACCTTGTAATATTAAAATGTTTCCACTGTAGTTAAAATTAAAATATGTTAACTAACAGTTAATAAAAATTATATGATTTAAAATAATACCAAAACACATATAAAATCTATTTTTTAATGATATTTCCACCCTATATTACATTATCTTCAAATCAATTTACATTTTCTGGTATTTGATAGAAAATAAATACATTATAATTTAATCATTTGAGAAATTCCAAACATGCCCCTAACCTAAATTATAAAAGGGAACACCCTCCATCACTTATTTAAACCATATTGAACCTTCTATATTGACCTTAATATAAAAATTTATCTTTAAAAATTCCCCCTATATACATCATATGGATTTTGGTCATCTCATAATACTTACCCTAGAGACATGTAGAAGATATCTAAAGGTGATGTTTCAAAGAAATGGTAATTGTTCTAACCAATCACTTTATTTTTAAACTATTTTATACATATTATAAATATATGATATATATCATAAAATAATTAATTCAGCATCCTAAATATTATGAAATCATATTATTACTATGAGCATACTATTTTACAGCCCCATTCCCATCAAACAATAAATGAAGGTATCATTTGTGCATACTAACGACTTACCATCTCCATGAAGAGACAAAATTAATTTTTCACCACCATATTTAATGTATGGGTATTATAATGATATTAATGATTATATATTAGGAAACAATAATGTTTCTTGTAAAAAATGTATGGACTAATATCTACCTGGTGCGATGTGATTTGTTTCTAATTTTATATTTCACATGGATGATATTAATGATGAATTTTATAAATATAAATGATATATATAACCTAATAATGTTCTAAAAAAATTTAATTGTTATTTAAATTTCATTTATTCAATCATTAAAAAAATATAAATAATGTTCATGCTTACCTATTACACACAGTCAACATGACTGATGGAATTCATTTTTTCTATCTATAATATTTATAAATGACTATATATTTGTATAGAGATAATATATATTATTTTTATAACAAGATTAAAATTATGGAAATTATGAAACCAATATCATTGTATAAAGGCTGTGATAGTTGAACCAAAATATGCTTGGAAAACCAAACATTCACCCCTAGAATATTGATTTTAGTAAAAAACTATTAATAAATGCGTGATGAGATGTTATAAATAAATAATACATGTAATTATAGAATAAATGTTAAGGAACAAATGTATAATAAAACCATATTTATTATACAATATCTTTGAATTTGAATAAATAATGGAAATAATTGAGGTAAGGGTTTATTTTACAAAATCATTATTATTCGAGATTGTTTATGTTTAAGTCTCTGGTGAAGAAGTTTTCTCTTACATTTTAATGTTTTCCAAAAATGTTTTCAAAAATGTTATTACTATTATCCTATGAATTTTTTAATTCATTTTCACCTATTTTTTACTTTTTATAAAACTATTTGAATGGAATATTTGTTTTATTTTTCAAATAATGATCTTGATGTCTTTTCTAAATAAGAAATATGAAAGGAATGTTTTTTAATTTATAAGGCATGATAAAATTTTACCAATTTCACGACACCTTAATTATTTAAATATTACTAGAAAATATTAATATCTATTTTCAAATAATGTTTTCCATTTTTAATTGTGTGGATTAAAAAAATGTTTTCAAATTGGAAATGATAGTTTCCTCCAGAATTATTTCAAGTGATATTCAAAAATCATTTTCCATATACGAAATTATTACATGGTATTTCTTAATCTTTACTGGGTATATTATTCAATGATAAAATATTTTAATTTCATTGGAAGGTATATGATTATGATTGAATGATGCTTATGAAGTCCATTACATTTTCATGAATTTTTCTATGATGAAATGTTATAAAACCCCATTTCATTTCCATGGGATACACATTGATGAAGTGTTTGGTAAACACATTTCTTTTCATGAGTTTGAAAAAATTAATGATTTATGATCCTATGTAACACATAGGTATGGTTTTTTATTATGAAATTGGTGGGACCTATATCTCCCACTGATGAATTGGGTAAATATGTATAACTTATGAGGTAGAAATGTTATGTATGAACCTGATTCCATGTAATGCCCCAACCCTAGTTACCCAAAGTTGGTGCTTTATTACATAACATTTGCATGATAAAATAAATCATGTACCGAATGACTGGTGATTTTAGTATTATTGGAATCAAGATACATAC
Source organism: Viscum album (assembly GCA_963277665.1). NCBI lineage: Eukaryota > Viridiplantae > Streptophyta > Magnoliopsida > Santalales > Viscaceae > Viscum > Viscum album. The sequence goes on from OY728151.1 coordinate 1,284,035,107, forward strand.
TTATATTCAACAATACAACTTGAAAAGAAATACAACACTAATTTATTACATTATAAACATCAATGACTCATAGATTATGCCTACAAGTCACTCATAATTAACTTCTTCATATCCTTGAAAAAATGAAACATAAGGAAGGGGTGAGCTCAAATGCTCAGTAAGGGTATGAAATACAATTGAAGATAACATAAACATTAGGTATGGTGAATAATTAAAAAAACATGCCTTTAAAAAAATAAACATGAAAATTTTTGGGCAGGAATATGAGATGAGAAAGTAATTTCATAATAAAACATTGTCGTGGGTATTCTACTAGTCGAATAACCACATGAACCATCATTATTATTTTGATAATGAGGGAATGTATAATGCCAGAAATTCTAAAACATCATGTCAAGGCCTCGACCAAGATGTCTAAAAATGATTTAGGCATCATCCAAAACCATATATTAAATTGGGAAATGCCTCATCCAATTCCATGTATAATTGTCTCATGAGACCTATTGATGAATCAGAGATTTATAGAGGGCTCCACCCGTCACATACTAAGTTCAATATATTCCTCATATGAAAATGTTGAAACATAACATAAACATTAGTATTGAAACTAGCATATGAAATGTAAATACTTTAACCATAAACCATGAATGGTATAAAAATAACACATCCACAGTAAAATATATGACAAAACATTCAATAAAATATGGAAGATTTTTATCATAACAAATCAACATCAAACAAGTGTAAAATTTATCAAAGGATTTTGAAATAGATGAAATCAAAACAATTTGAGAGAAATATATCATTCTATCATGAAATAATTTAATAGTTACATAATTATAAAATAAAACATTTATTTTTAAATTATTCTTATCATCTTGTTAGGGAAGCATGGATGATGTTATCAAGGTGGAAAATAGCCACACCCACCATATAAATTAAAAAACATTCTTACCTTAATTTCGTCGAAAAGGTCCTAATATACCTTGTTTGGGAAATAATGGAAATATTCTTTTCAAAAAATATAAGGTCAAATAAGGGTATAAATGACTTTAACCCATATTATAGTAAATAGTAAAAATGTTTTGAAATAAATTTTTATGAAAACACGGATGTGGATGATAAATAAGTCCCATTAGATACTTACATAAAAACAATCTCGAATGATAAAGAGATTATGAAATTAATCCATACCTTGTAATTTTTCTTAGTCGATGGTATGTTAAACTCCTGTATAATAATTATTGTTTTATTAAATTATACAATAAATATATACATAAATATGATATCATATATGATATTCTAATATTGATTTGTTAATAATATTTTAGTAGTATCATTGTTTTGGGTGTTAACTGACTCGTTTTCCTTTCTATGTTTAGTTTTGTATGCCATGTTTGTTATGGATAGGATGTATTTGATTCATATCCATAATGATACTAAGTTCTTATAAATTATTTTTAATCATCAAATGAAAATTATTCTTTAATGGTTATGATGAGGAAATGAATCTTATCGTGTTCGTGGAGACGGTAATCTGTACGTATGCACGAGCGACAATATCTTTATATTGATGCAAAAATAATTTATAATTGGATGGTATATCATATATACATAATCATTAACATGTTATATTTGTTATTTAAATTAGTTATACTCATTATTATACCCATACAAATAATGAAGTATTTGAATAACAAACTACACCACGACGTGGAGACGGTAAGTCGTATGTACGCACGTATGGTGACTTAGTCATTTATAGGATGGATAGAATAATTAATATGGTTTTAAAATTTTTATAATAACATCATATTATATAGAATTTACAGGAGTTATTATTTTAGAATGAAACAACAATGAAAGAAGAAGTGTAAGAATAAAATAACTTGAAAGAGATGGTGAAATATTTACCTCTTCATTGGGTTCTTCTTTTTGAATTGATCAAAAGGGCTCCATAGGTTGGATTTATGATCTAATTAAGGACTATATGTTGATTTGAGGGATTTTTGGAGGATATTTGGGTATGGTATGGCTGAGCCAAATGGCTTTGGAGGTGTGAAATTAAGAGAAGGGGAAGTTCCCTTTTATAAGAGAGGTAAGGGTCACTTTAGGAAAAGTTTGAAATATTATTTTATAATAAAATAATTTTGGGTTTCTAATTGATCAAAAATAATTAATTTATAGGATAATATGGTTACAGGTTGAAAAGATCTCAACCAATAGGTTTTATACAGGTTTAGTTCACCATATTAACTTTACTTTTATATTTAACTCTTAGTTAAATAGTTTGGCATTTACCATGTCTCTTTGTATATTTATATTATATGGTTAATAAACATATGATAACACGAAAAATGAACCCAAAGGGATTATGTATTAATATATATAATATTATCTATGTCTTTTTTATGAACCATATATTTTTAGGAAAATTATATCAATTAAAAATATTTTATTTGTTTCAAAAACTCAATTATGTCAATTTTGACACTATTTTGTATTTGATTTTTTAAAGCCATAAAAAGTTTATCACTTAAAATAAAATTTATTTAACCAACACTAAAATGTAAAATTAACCTAAATCATTAGTGTAATTCATCAAAAGTATCAAATTACATTTATTTTTATTTTTATAATATCAAATATTTTAATATTTCATTAATAATATAATTACTGCATCATCATTGTGTCATAAATAAATTAAATTATATAAAGTATAAAAATTATAAATAAAATACAATTATATAGTAAATATTTTTATCTTTATAGTTAATATTTATAATCAAAATTATCTTATGTATGACCTTATATTAAAAATGGTTTAGTTATCAAACTTTTAATTTAACCCTTTTAACTATTCTTTAAATAAATAAATAATAAATGTCCTAATCTAATCCAAGTGGAACAAAGAGGTTCATATTTTATTTCTATGGATGTTTTTGGACTAATGATACATATCCAATAGAATTAAGACATTTTTTAGGGTAATTATGATATTATTTTTACCCTTAATTACCCTATTTACTTTTAACTGTGGTAAATAAAATTCAAAAGTTACGTTTCAAAAAAATTATTTTCATCTTATAAGACCAAATATTATTTACATATATTAACAATGTCTCTTGGATTTTTGAAATTAAACTCATAGAAGCGGTAAAATTATGTTTTATTCAAATTTGAAAATACTCCAAGGAGGTGGGTAAAAGACGGTAAAAAGTTTAATAAATTTTTTATATATCTAAACTAAATATAAAGTCTCTAATGAATTATATTGAACAGATATAGGTATTATGAATCTATTTTGACCTAAAATAAATTTAAATAAAAAGAATAATTATATAAATAAAAAGTTGACTTTAACCAATAACGAATTGTTTTTCACTATTCATAAAAAATTGAAAGTTTTCAGAAAAATACCAAAAATTCACCTCTAAGATAATATCGATATTACGAATTAAAAACTAAAGTCCATTGTGAAAAATAAATTTTATAATATTTCAAAAAGTGGTTATTACAATTCATAATGCCTAGTTTTATTGGTCGTGGTGCGTTAGAATCTCGAAGTTGCATAAATTTCAATCTATTGCATTATTAAAAGGGAATGGTACCGTGGAAGCATGAGGTGGTACATTCTTCCATCCTTCAAATAATTTTGTCCTCAGAATTTCTAGAATACTACCACACAAAAAGATTCGAGTGGTTCTTCATCATAAGTTCCTCTGCTTCCCATGTTGCCTCTTCCATCTTATGGTTTCTCCATAGAAATTTTACTAGAAAAGACATCCAGTTACTCAAAACATGTTCTCTAGTATCAAGAATCATGACAGGATCTTCACAATAAGATTGATCAGGTTCCAATTCAATTTCCTCAGAGGTGAGTACATGCATTGGGTCAGGCATGTATTTTCTCAACAGTGATATGTGGAACACAACATGAACTTTGGAGCGACTTGGAGGCATTTCGAAATAGTAAGCTACATCCCCAATTCATTCTAGAATTTTGAAAGGATTGATGTACCTGGGATTGAATTTACCCTTCTCACTGAATCGTATAACTTCCTTCGATGGAGATACCTTCAAGAGAACATAATCTCCTACCTGAAATTCCAAATCATTCCTTCAGTTATCGGCATAGCTCTTCTGCCTACATTGAGGTGCTTTGATGTGGGTTTGGATAAGCTTCACCATTTCCATTGTTCCCTCAACATGTTCTAGGCCTACGAGTTTTCTTTCACCAACATCATCCAAAAAATATGTTGTGTGACATCACTTTCCATATAACGCTTCATATGGTGCCATCTGAATACTTGAATGGAAGCTATTGTTAAAGGAAAATTCTACCAAAGGTATATACTGATCCCACATACCTCTAATGTTGAGTGAGAAAGATCTCAACATGTATTTTAAGGTTTGAATAGTTAGCTATGAGTGTCCATCATTTTGAGGATGGTAGGCAGTGCTCAAATGAAGTTCAGTATCAAGAGCCTTCTAAAGAATTTTTCAGAATCATGATGTAAAACGAGGATCATGATTAGAAACAATATATAGGGGTACACTGTGGAGTATTAAAATTTCATTAATATATATTCTTTCAAAACGTTCAATAGGTAAATCTTCTCTTATAGAAATAAAATGGGATGACTTGGTAAGATGTTCAACAATTACCCATATTGCATCATTCCTTCTAAGAGTCGTTGGTATCCCCATGACAAATTACATCGAAATATTATCCCATTTCAACTCAAGTATGGGAAGAGGTTGCATGACTCCTCTAGACTATTGCCTTTCAGCTTTCACTTGTTGACAAATAATACTTCTTGACACAAAATTAGTAGTCTCCCTCTTCATGTTGTCCCACAAAAAATGATCCTTCAAATATCTATACATCTGGGTGCTCCCAACGTGTATTGATGAAGTATTTGGTAAACACATTTATTTTCATGAGTTTGAAAAAATGAATGATTTATGATCCTATGTAACACATAGGTATGGTTTTTTATTATGAAATTGGTGAGACCTATATCTCCCACTAATGAATTGGGTAAATATGTATAACTTATGAGGTAGAAATGTTATGTATGAACCTGATTCCATGTAATTCCCCAAACCTAGTTACCCAGAGTCGGTGCTTTATTACATAACATTCGCATGATAAAATAAATCATGTACTGAAAGACTGGTCATTTTAGTATTATTGGAATCAAGATACATACTTATGTTCAACAATACAACTTGAAAATAAATACAACACTAATTTATTACATTATAAACATCAATGACTCATAGATTATGCCTACAAGTCACTCATAATTAAGTTATTCATATCCTTGAAAAAATGAAACATAAGGAAGGGGTGAGCTCAAATGCTCAGTAAGGGTACAAAATACAATTGAAGATAACATAAACATTAGGTATGGTGAATAATTAAAAACACATGCCTTTACAAAAATAAACATGAAAACTTCAGGGCAGGAATATGAGATGAGAAAGTAATTTCATAATAAAACATTGTCGTGGGTATTCTACAAGTCGAATAACCACATGAACCATCATTATTATTTTCATAATGAGGGAATGTATAATGCCAGAAATTCTGAAACATCCTGTCAAGGCCTCGACCAAGACATCTATAAATGATTTAGGCCTCGGCCAAACCATATATTAAATTGGGAAAGTCCTCATCCAATTCCATGTCTAATTGTCTCATGAGACCTATTGATGAATCAGGGATTTATAGAGGGCTCCACCCGTCACATACTAAGTTCAATATATTCCTCATATGAAAATGTTGAAACATAACATAAACATTAGTATTGAAACTAGCATATGAAATGTAAATAATTTAACCATAAACCATGAATGGTATGAAAATAACACATCCACAGTAAAATATATGGCAAAACATTCAATAAAATATGGAAGATTTTTATCATAACAAATTAACTTCAAAAAAGTGTAAAATTTGTTATTTACATTAGTTATACTCATTATTATACCCATCCAAATAATGATGTATTTGAATAACAAACTACACCACAACGTGGAGATGGTAAGTCGTATGTACGCACGTATGGTGACTTAGTCATTTATAGGATGGATAGAATAATGAATATGGCTGTAAATTTTTTATTATAACATCATATTATATAGAATTTACAGGAGTTATTATTTTATAATGAAACAACAATGAAAGAAGAAGTATAAGAATAAAATAATTTTTCACCACCATATTTAATGTATGAGTATTATAATGATATTAATGATTATATATTAGTAAACAATAACATTTCTTGTAAAAAATGTATGGACTAATATCTACCTGGTGCGATGTGATTTGTTTCTTATTTTATATTTCACATGGATGATATTAATGATGAATTTTATAAATATAAATGATATATATAACCTAATAATGTTTTGAAAAAATTGCATTGTCATTTAAATTTCATTTATTCAATCATTAAAAAAATATAAATAATGTTCATGCTTACCTTTTCCACACAGTCAACATGACTGATGGAATTCATTTTTTCTATCTATAACATTTATAAATGATTATATATTTGCATAGAGATATTATATATTATTTTTATAACAAGATTAAAATTATGGAAATTATGAAACCAATATCATTGTATAAGGGCCGTGATAGTTGAACCAAAATATGCTTGGAAAACTAAACATTCACCCCTAGAATATTGATTTTAATAACAAACTGTTAATAAATGCGTGATGAGATGTTATAAATAAATAATACATGTAATTATAGAATAAATGTTAAGGAACAAATGTATAATAAAACCATATTTATTATACAATATCTTTGAATTTGAATAAATAATGGAAAGACTTGAGGTAAGGGTTTCTTTTACAATATCATTATTATTTGAGATTTTTTATGTTTAAGTCTCTGGTGAAGAAGTTTTCTCTTACATTTTAATGTTTTCCAAAAATGTTTTCAAAAATGTTATTACTATTATCCTATGAATTTTTTAATTCAATTTCACTTATTTTTTAATTTTTATAAAAATATTTGAATGAAATATTTGTTTCATTTTTCAAATAATGATCTTGATGACTTTTCTAAATAAGAAATATGAAAGGAATGTTTTTTAATTTATAAGGCATGATAAAATTTTACCAATTTCATGACACCTTAATTATTTGAATATTACTAGAAAATATTAATATCTATTTTCAAATACTGTTTTCCCTTATTAATTGTGTGGATTAAAAAAATGTTTTCAAATTGGAAATGATATTTTCCTCCAGAATTATTTCAAGTGATATTCAAAAATCATTTTCCATCTATGAAATTATTACATGGTATTTCTTAATCTTTACTGGGTATATTATGCAATGATAAAATATTTTAATTTCATTGGAAGGTATATGATTATGATTGAATGATGTTTATGAAGTCCATTAAATTATCATGAATTTTTCTATGATGAAATGTTATAAAACCCCATTTCATTTCCATGGGATACACATTGATGAAGTGTTTGGTAAACACATTTCTTTTCATGAGTTTGAAAAAATGAATGATTTATGATCCTATGTAACACATAGGTATGGTTTTTAATTATAAAATTGGTGGGACCTATATCTCCCAATAATGAATTGGGTAAATATGTATAACTTATGAGGTAGAAATGTTATGTATGAACCTGATTCCATGTAATTCCCCAACCCTAGTTACCCAGAGTCGGTGCTTTATTACATAACATTCGCATGATAAAATAAATCATGTACCGAAAGACTGGTCATTTTAGTATTATTGGAATCAAGATACATACTTAAGTTCAACAATACAACTTGAAAAGAAATACAACACTAATTTATTACATTATAAACATCAATGAATCATAGATTATGCCTACAAGTCAGTCATAATTAACTTCTTCATATCCTCGAAAAAATTAAACATAAGGAAGGGGTGAGCTCAAATGCTCAATAAGGGTACAAAATACAATTGAAGATAACATAAACATTAGGTATGGTGAATAATTAAAAAAACATGCCTTTACAAAAATAAACATGAAAACTTTAGGGCAGGAATATGAGATGAGAAAGTAATTTCATAATAAAACATTGTCGTGGGTATTCTACTAGTCGAATAACCACATGAACCATCATTATTATTTTCATAATGAGGGAATGTATAATGCCAGAAATTCTGAAACATCCTGTCATGGCCTCGACCAAGACTTCTATAAATGATTTAGGCCTCGGCCAAAACCATATATTAAATTGGGAAAGGCCTCATCCAATTCCATGTCTAATTGTCTCATGAGACCTATTGATGGATTAGGGATTTATAGCGGGCTCCACCCGTCACATACTAAGTTCAATATATTCTTCATATGAAAATGTTGAAACATAACATAAACATTAGTATTGAAACTAGGATACGAAATTTAAATACTTTAACCATAAACCATGAATGGTATAAAAATAACACATCCACAGTAAAATATATGACAAAACATTCAATAAAATATGGATGCTTTTTATCATAACAAATCAACTTCAAACAAGTGTAAAATTTGTTATTTACATTAGTTATACTCATTATTATACTCATCCAAATAATGATGTATTTGAATAACAAACTACACCACGACGTGGAGACGGTAAGTCGTATGTACGCACGTATTGTGACTTAGTCATTTATAGGATGGATAGAATAATGAATATGGTTGTAAAGTTTTTATTATAACATCATATTATATAGAATTTATAGGAGTTATTATTTTAGAATGAAACAACAATTAAAGAAGAAGTATAAGAATAAAATAATTTTTCACCACCATATTTAATGTATGAGTATTATAATGATGTTAGTGATTATATATTAGGAAACAATAACATTTCTTGAAACAAATGTATGGACTAATATCTACCTGGTGCGATGTGATTTATTTCTTATTTTATATTTCACATGGATGATATTAATGATGAATTTTATAAATATAAATGATATATATAACCTAATAATGTTTTGAAAAAATTGCATTGTTAATTAAATTTCATTAATTCAATCATTAAAAAAATATAAATAATGTTCATGCTTACCTATTACACACAGTCAACATGACTGATGGAATTCATTTTTTCTATCTATAACATTTATAAATTATTATATATTTGCATAGAGATATTATATATTATTTTTATAACAAGATTAAAATTATGGAAATTATGAAACCAATATCATTGTATAAGGGTCGTGATAGTTGAACCAAAATATGCTTGGAAAACTAAACATTCACCCCTAGAATATTGATTTTAATAACAAACTATTAATAAATGTGTGATGAGATGTTATAAATAAATAATACATGTAATTATAGAATAAATGTTAAGGAACAAATGTATAATAAAACCATATTTATTATACAATATCTTTGAATTTGAATAAATAATGGAAAGACTTGAGGTAAGGGTTTATTTTACGATATCATTATTATTTGAGATTGTTTATGTTTAAGTCTCTGGTGAAGAAGTTTTCTCTTACATTTTAATGTTTTCCAAAAATGTTTTCAAAAATGTTATTACTATTATCCTATGAATTTTTTAATTCATTTTCACTTATTTTTTAATTTTTATAAAAATATTTGAATGGAATATTTGTTTCATTTTTCAAATAATGATCTTGATGAATTTTCTAAATAAGAAATATGAAAGGAATGTTTTTTAATTTATAAGGCATGATAAAATTTTACCAATTTCATGACACCTTAATTATTTGAATATTACTAGAAAATATTAATATCTATTTTCAAATACTGTTTTCCCTTTTTAATTATGTGGATTAAAAAAATGTTTTCAAATTGGAAATGATATTTTCCTCCAGAATTATTTCAAGTGATATTCAAAAATCATTTTCCATCTATGAAATTATTACATGGTATTTCTTAATCTTTACTGGGTATATTATGCAATGATAAAATATTTTAATTTCATTGGAAGGTATATGATTATGATTGAATGATGTTTATGAAGTCCATTAAATTTTCATGAATTTTTCTATGATGAAATGTTATAAAACCCCATTTCATTTCCATGGGATACACATTGATGAAGTGTTTGGTAAACACATTTCTTTTCATGAGTTTGAAAAAATGAGTGATTTATGATCCTATGTAACACATAGGTATGGTTTTTTATTATGAAATTGGTGGGACCTATATCTCCCAATAATGAATTGGGTAAATATGTATAACTTATGAGGTAGAAATGTTATGTATAAACGTGATTCCATGTAATGCCCCAACCCTAGTTACCCAGAGTCGGTGCTTTATTACATAACATTCGCATGATAAAATAAATCATGTACCGAAAGACTGGTCATTTTAGTATTATTTGAATCAAGATATATACTTAAGTTCAACAATACAACTTGAAAATAAATACAACACTAATTAATTACATTATAAACATCAATGACTCATAGATTATGCCTACAAGTCACTCATAATTAACTTCTTCATATCCTCGAAAAAATGAAACATAAGGAAGGGGTGAGCTCAAATGCTCAATAAGGGTACAAAATACAATTGAAGATAACATAAACATTAGGTATGGTGAATAATTAAAAAAACATGCCTTTACAAAAATAAACATGAAAACTTTAGGGCAGGAATATGAGATGAGAAAGTAATTTCATAATAAAACATTGTCGTGGGTATTCTACTAGTCGAATAACCACATGAACCATCATTATTATTTTCATAATGAGGGAATGTATAATTCCAGAAATTCTGAAACATCCTGTCAAGGCCTCGACCAAGACTTATATAAATGATTTAGGCCTCGGCCAAAACCATATATTAAATTGGGAAAGGCCTCATCCAATTCCATGTATAATTGTCTCATGAGACCTATTGATGAATTAGGGATTTATAGCGGTCTCCACCCGTCACATACTAAGTTCAATATATTCCTCATATGAAAATGTTGAAACATAACATAAACATTAGTATTGAAACTAGCATACGAAATGTAAATAATTTAACTATAAACCATGAATGGTATAAAAATAACACATCCATAGTAAAATATATGACAAAACATTCAATAAAATATGGAATATTTTTATCATAACAAATCAACTTCAAACAAGTGTAAAATTTATCAAAGGATGTTGAAATAGATGAAATCAAAAAAATTTGAGAGAAATATATCATTCTATCATGAAATCATTTAAGAGTTACCTAATTATAAAAGAAAACATTTATTTTGAAATTATTCTTATCATCTTGTTAGTGAAGCATCGATGATGTTATCAAGGCGGAAAATAGCCACACCCACCATATAAGTTAAAAATATATTCTTACCTTAATTTCGTCGAAAAGGTCCTAATGTACCTTTTTTGGGAAACAATGGAAATATTCTTTTCAAAACATATAAGGTCAAATAAGGGTATAAATGACTTTAACCCATATTATAGTAAATAGTAAAAATGTTTTGAAATAAATTTTTATGAAAACACGGATGTGGATGATAAATAAGTCCCATTAGATACTTACATAAAAACAATCTCGAATGACAAAGAGATTGTGAAATTAAGCCATACCTTGTAATTTTTCTTAGTCGATGGTATGTTAAACTCCTGTATAATAATTATTTTTTTATTAAATTATACAATAAATATATACATAAATATGATATCATATATGATATTCTAATATTGCTTTGTTAATAATATTTTAGTAGTATCATAGTTTTGGGTGTTAACTGACTCGTTTTCCTTTCTATGTTTAGTTTAGTATGCCATGTTTGTTATGGATAGGATGTATTTGATTCATATCCATAATTATATTAAGTTCTTATAAATTATTTTTAATCATCAAATGAAAATTATTCTTGAATGGTTATGATGAGGAAATGAATCTTATCGTGTTCGTGGAGACGGTAATCTGTACGTATGCACGAGCGACAATATCTTTATATTGATGGAAAAATAATTTATAATTGGATGGTATATCATATATACATAATCATTAACATGTTATATTTGTTATTTACATTAGTTATACTCATTATTATACCTATCCAAATAATGAAGTATTTGAATTACAAACTACACCACGACATGGAGACGGTAAGTCGTATGTACGCACGTATGGTGACTTAGTCATTTTTAGGATGGATAGAATAATGAATATGGTTGTAAATTTTTTATAATAACATCATATTATATAGAATTTATAGGAGTTATTATTTTAGAATGAAACAACAATGAAAGAAGAAGTGTAAGAATAAAATAACTTGAAAGAGATGGTGAAATATTTACCTGTTCATTGGGTTCTTCTTTTTGAATTGATCAAAAGGGCTCCATAGGTTGGATTTATGATCAAATTAAGGACTATATGTTGATTTGAGGGATGTTTAGAGGAGATTTGGGCAGGGTATGGCTGAGCCAAATGGATTTGGAGGTGTGAAATTAAGAGAAGGGGAAGTTCCCTTTTATAAGAGAGGTAAGGGTCACTTTAGGAAAAGTTTGAAATATTATTTTATAATAAAATAATTTTGGGTTTATAATTGATCCAAAATAATTAATTTATAGGATAATATGGGTACGGGTTGAAAAGCACTCAACCAATAGGTTTTATACAGGTTTAGTTCACCATATTAACTTTACTTTTATATTTAACTCTTAGTTAAATAGTTTGGTATTTACCATGTCTCTTTGTATATTTATATTATATGTTTAATAAACATATGATAACACGAAAAATGAACCCAAAGGGATTATTTATTAATATATATAATATTAAATATTTCTTTTTTATGAACCATATATATTTAGGAATATTATATCAATTAAAAATATTATATTTTTTTCAAAAACTCAATTATGTCAATTTTGACACTATTTTGTATTTGATTTTTTTGAAATCCATAAAAAGTTTATCACTTAAAATAAAATTTATTTAACCAACACTAAAATGTAAAATTAACCTAAATCATTAGTGTAATTCATCAAATGTATCAAATTACATTTATTTTTATATTTATAATATCAAATATTTTAATATTTCGTTAATAATATAATTACTGCATCATCATTGTGTTATAAATAAATTAAATTATATAAAGGATAAAAATTATAAATAAAATACCATTATATAGTAAATATTTTTATCTTTATAGTTGATATTTATAGTCGAAATTATCTTATGTATGACCCTATATTAAAAATGGTTTTGTTATCAAACTTTTAATTTAACCCTTTTAACTCTTCTTTAAATAAATAAATAATAAATGTCCTAATCTAATCCAAGTGGACCAAAGAGGTTCATATTTTATTTCTATGGATGTTTTTGGACTAATTATACATATCCAATATAATTAATACCTTTTTTAGGGTAATTATTATATTATTTTTACCCTTAATTACCCTATTTACTTTTAACCGTGGAAAATAAAAGTCAAAAGTTACTTTTCAAAAAAATTATTTTCATCTTATAAGACCAAATATTATTTATAGATATTAACAGTGTCTCTTGGATTTTTGAAATTAAACTCATAGAAGCCGTAAAATTATGTTTTATTCAAATTTGAAAATACTCCAAAGAGGTGGGTAAAAGACGGTAAAAATTTCAATAAATTTTTTATATATCTAAACTAAATATAATATGTCTCCAATGAATTATATTGAACAGATATAGGTATTATGAATCTATTTTGACCTAAAATAAATTTAAATAAAAAGAATAATTATATAAATAAAAAGTCGATTTTAACCAATAACGCATTGTTTTTCACTATTCATAAAAAATTGAAAGTTTTCAGAAAAATACCAAAATTTCACCCTAAGCTAATTTCGATATTATGAATTAAAAACTGATGTCCATTGTGAAAAATAAATTTTATAATATTTCAAAAAGTGGGTATTACAATTCATAATGGTGAGTTTTATTGGTCGTGGTGTGTTAGAATCTCGAAGTCGCTTAAATTTAAATCTATTGCATTATTCAAAGGGAATGGTACTGTGGAAGCATGAGGTGGTACATTCTTCCCTCCTTCAAATAATTTTGTCCTCAGAATTTCTATAATACTACCACACAAAAAGATTCGAGTGGTTCTTCATCATAAGTTCCTCTGCTTCCAATGTTGCCTCTTCCATCTTATGGTTTCTCCATATAAATTTTACTAGAAAAGTCATCCAGTTACTCAAAACATGTTCTCTAGTATCAAGAATCATGACAGGATCTTCACAATAAGATTGATCAGGTTCCAATTCAATTTCCTCATAGGTGAGTACATGCGTTGGGTCAGGCATGTATTTTCTCAAAAACGATATGTGGAACACAACATTAAATTTGGAGCGACTTGGCGGCATTTCCAAACAGTAAGCTACATCCCCAATTCATTCTAGAATTTCGAAAGGATTGATGTACCTGGGATTGAATTTACCCTTCTCACTGAATCGTATAACTTCCTTCGTTGGAGATACCTTCAAGAGAACATTATCTCCTACCTGAAATTCCAAATCATTCCTTCAGTTTTTGGCATAGCTCTTCTGCCTACATTGAGGTGCTTTGATGTGGGTTTGGATAAGCTTCACCATTTCCATTGTTTCCTCAACATGTTCTAGGCCTACGAGTTTTCTTTCACCAAAATCATCCAAAAAAGATGGTATGTGACATCTCTTTCCATATAACGCTTCATATGGTGCCATCTGAATACTTGAATAGAAGCTATTGTTAAAGAAAATTCTACCAAAGGTAAATACTGATCCCACATACCTCTAATGTTGAGTGAGAAAGATCTCAACATGTATTTTAAGGTTTTAATAGTTATCTATGAGTGTCTATCGTTTTGAGGATGGTAGGCAGTGCTCAAATGAAGTTCAGTATCAAGAGCCTTCTAAAGAATTTTCCAGAATCATGATGTAAAACGAGGATCATGATTAGAAACAATAGATAGGGGTACACTGTGGAGTATTAAAATTTCATTAATATATATTCTTTCCAAACGTTCAAGAGGTAAATCTTCTCTTATAGAAATAAAATGGGATGACTTGGCAAGATGTTCGACAATTACCCATATTGCATCATTCCTTCTAAGGGTCTTTGGTATCCCCATGACAAATTCCATCATAATATTATCCCATTTCAACTCATGTATGGGAAGAGGTTGCATGACTCCTCCAGACTATTGCCTTTCAGCTTTCACTTGTTGACAAATAATACTTCTTGACACAAAATTAGTAGTCACCCTCTTCATGTTGTCCCACAAAAAATGATCCTTCAAATATCTATACATCTGGGTGCTCCAAACGTGTATTGAAAAATTGGAGCTATGAGAATCATCAAACAATTCCTTTTTTAGATCTTGTATATCGGGAACACAAAGTCTCTTCCCAAATTTCAAAATTCCATCTTCATATACAAAGTCACTCAATATACCATCATTTACAGATTTAATCTTCTTTTTAAACTCCACATCATTAGTCTGAGAACTTTTTTTCCTTTTTAGTAATTATGGTTTGGAAAACATTTGAAAAAGTATTGATGTTTTAGCTTCCATGGTTATTCCCATATCCATCTTAACTAGATCCATGAAAATAAGATCCCTTTCGACTCTCATATTGTTCCAAACTCCATGACCCTTTATGCTCAAAGAATATATTACCTTATTTGACTTTCCCAGGTGGTAGTGTATTGTATAATCATAATCCTTGAGTTGTTCAAGCCGTATACTTTGCATCATGTTTTGTTCTTTTTGTGAGAAAATAGACTTCAAACACTTGTGATCAGTATTAATCTCACATTTTTCACTATAGAGATAGTGTCTCCATATATTCAGAGTGAAGATTACAGCTGCTAACTCAAGATCATGAGTGGGGTAGTTTTTCTCATGAATTTTTAGATGTCATGATGCATATGAAATAACTCGATCATTCTGCATAAGGACACAACCAAGTAATTTCTTTAAATCATCACTATTAATAACAAACCCATCATTCATTGATGGTAGAGTCAATATAGGACCATTGTATAATATTCTCTTCAGTTCTTCAAAACATTCTTCACACTATTTTGTCTAAACAAATTTAACCCCTTTACGTGTGAGCTTTGTTATTGGGTTAGCCAACCGGGCAAAATTTTGGACAAAACGTCAATAATAACCTACTAAACCAATAAAACTGTGTTCCTTAGTTGTACTCATCAGTGCTTTCCATTCTTGGATTGCCTTGGTCTTTGAAGGATCAACAAATATTCCATCCTTAAAGATTATATGGCCAAGAAAATAAATCTCTTGAAGCCATAATTCACACTTTATAAACTTTCTATATAATTCATTTCTTCATAGAGTCATTAGAATATTACGCAAGTGATTTTCATTATCTTCATAGATTTTTGAGTATACCAAGATATCATCAGAAAAATACGACTACAAAGTCATCAAGATATTCCTTGAAAACTCTATTCATTAGATACATGAATAAAAAGGGTGCATTAGTCAATCCAAAAGGAATTACTGTAAACGCGTAATGCATGTACCTTGTTTGAAATGCTGTTTTTGGAATGTCTTTCTTGTTCACACACAACTGATGATATCCAAATCTAAGGTCAATCATTGAAAACTATTAAGCTCCATGATGTTAATCGAATAAATCATCAATGAGAGGTAGGGGATACTTGTTCTTTATTGTTATTTCATTGACCTCCCTGTAGTCAATGCATAACCTCTTAGGTTCGTCTTTCTTCTTAACAAAAAGACATGGGCTCCCCATGGAGAAACACTAGGGTTAATAAATACCTTATTACTCAATTCCTCTAGTTATTTAATTAGTTCCACTAATTCCAAAGTGGACATTCATTAAGGGGTCATCGATATAGTACTTGAACTAGGAATTAAATCAATGGAAAACTCAATTTCTCATTCTGGAGGATGTCCAGGTAAATACTCTAGAAACACACCAACATATTCTTGCACAATATATATATTCTCTATTCTAACATTATTTTCCTCACCCATAATTATTTCATTCTCATCCTGCCTAATAATTTAATTTAGTTGAGTTACTGGGGGTGGATCTAGATAATAATTAGATGGTGACATTTCTGCTCTAAATATAAGGTACTCTTTATCATCATCAAGAATTGTAACCTCCTTCTTCTTAAAATAAATTTTCGCATCATGGTCTGAAAACCAATCCATACCGAGGATTATATCAAATTCAATCATGGGTATAATGATTAGATCAGAAGATAAATATTGTTTATATGCCTTAATGGGGGCTAATTCACAAAACATTGATGCAATGATAGTTACCTTAGGAGTTTTGATTTACAACTCCCTTGTTATATCAAATTGGAAATATCTAATTTTCATAGAAAAATTGGACGATATGAAATAATTTGATGATACACAATCAAATAAATCATTGGCTAAACATGAGGAAACCATTAAATTACCTGCCACCACATATTTCAGAGCTTCAACCTCAACAATAGTGACCACATAAGATTGGCCTTTATCCCTTTTACTTTTTAGGTAAGTTTCCCTGAATCTTAGGACATTCATTTTCATAATATCCCATCTCCTTGCAATTATAGAATTTAACATTGGTAGCTTCTTTCTTACCCTTACAGTCACTGAAAAGATGGACTTTCTGTCCAAATTTGTAGCATACTCTTTTTCTTTTTAGACATGCACTAGGGTGATTCCTTCCACAATTATCACAGGGTGGAAATTCAACTCTTCCATTCTTACATTCTTCCTTATTTCCTTTCCCATAGTATTTAGCATATCACTTCTTCTCCTGCTTTGCTTTAAAGTCGCATGACTTAGAGAATTACTTTTCTGTCTTGATAGCACATGAGACAATATCTACATCTGATGAGAAGGATTGCGAAACTAATGCTCGATAGATAAATGGTTTTAACCCATAAAATAAGCAATAAATATTACTTCTTGGTTTACGCATATAATCTGCATCATGTCTTGATAACATTTTATAGTTAGCCTCATACTTTGCAAAATTTTCAACCCCCTTTTTCCTCAAACTCAGAAATTGTCTTTCCATATCATCTTGATGGTCACGAGGAAATTATTTTTCTATGAAAATATCTTTAAACTCCCTCCATTACATGTTTAATACATCTTTATCTTCATTTTTGTTTTAATTCAGTGACCACCATTGATCTGCATCTCCCGTGAGGCGATAAACTACTATAACCACTTTTTTCCTTCCGATACTCCCCAATGCATGGAATATTTTCTCTAAGGAAATTATCCATTGTTCATCTACAAATTGATTTGTAGACCCATTGAATGTTGGTGGTTGTTGAATCATGAAGCAGTCTAACATTGATCCTCTGCGTTGTGGATCAGGGTGGTCCATATGGGTAAGGATATTATTCATAACCTATGTGAGTTGTCCCAGTATGGTGATAAGCTAATTAGCACCAGTTTCATCACCAGCTCTGCTATAATTATCTTGATCAGGAGGGAAATCCATACATAGATTATGTGTGTTGATACAGTTTCCATTCCTTCAACTAGGTGTCATTTCTAAACAATGGAATATAGTAGATAGTTTACTAACTGCAATACATAATTATGAACTTGTAAAAAACATAACATAAATTTATCACTTTATGGATATAATCCATAATCATAAAAAAAATTCTTTTGAGGAGGTATAAACTCATAAATCCTTCATAATGGTTTGTATAGAAAATGAGAATTATCCTAAGCATATCCCCCAGATGTTTCATAACCAAGAGTGCAATAAGGCCCATTGTCATGCACCAGTTCCCATTTGAGTCTATCTCAAAGAAGTGTTTTTGGGTTTTACCCATAGGTACATCTATACTAGAGCCGCCTCTACCTACTCGTATCCAGATAGGGGTGTATTTCTTGGAAAACTCACAATATCTCTATAGTACCAAAATTCTAGGAAGTTCTTCTATATTAATCCACAAATTCAATCTTAGGGTAATGTGTACTAATCAGAGTTTTTCTAAATCTAGTTTCTAAGGTTTGTACTAAACTTTCTCTGATACAAATTGTAACGCCTTGACAACAGTTACCCAGAGTCAGTGCTTTATTACATAACATTGTCATGATATAAGGAATGATGTCCCGAAAGACCGATCAGTTTAGTATTATTGGAAACAAGATACATACTAAAGTTCAACAATACAACTTGAAAAGAAATAATACACCAATTTATTCCATTATAAACATCCAAGAATCCTAGATTATTCCAACAAGTCACTCATAATTAACATCTTCATATCCTTGGAAAAATAAAACATAATAAAGGGGTTAGCTCAAATGCTCAGTAAGGGTAAGAAATACAATAGAAGATGACATAAACATTAGGTATGGTGAATAATTAAAAACACATTCCTTTACAAATAATAAACAAGAACAGTTTTAGGGCCATAATATGATTTGAGAAAGTAATACCATAACAAAACATAGTCATGGGTATTCTACTAATTGAATAACCACTTGAACCGTCATTATTATTTTCATAATGAGGGAATGTATAATTCCAGAAATTCTAAAACATCTTGTCAAGGCCTCGGCCAAGACGTCTAAAAAAGATTTAGGCCTAATAAAAAACCATATATCAAACTGAAAAAAGCCTTTGGACAATTCCATGTCTAATTTTCTAATGAGACCTACCAATGAACCGAGGAGCTATAGTGGGCTCCACCTATAACTTACTAAGTCCACTACATTACTCATACGAAAAGGTTGAAACATAACATAATAATTTTTCTTAAAACTAGAATATGAAATGTCAATACATTAAGAATAAACTATGAATGGTACAAAAATTACACATCCACAGACAAATATATCACAAAAAATTCAATACAATAGGGAAGATTTGTATCATAATAAATCAACATCAAACAGGTGTAAAAGTTATCGAAGGATGTTGACATAGATGAAATCAAAACTATTTGAGAAAAATATCTCTTCCTATTTTGAATTCATTTGAGAGTCACATAATTATAAAAGAAAACCTTTATTTTGAAAATATTTTTATAAGATTGTAAGGGAATATTCAATGATGTTATAACGGTGGAAAATAGCGCCACCCACTGTATACGTTAAAAAAGCATTCATACCTTTATTTTGTCGAAAAGTTCAAAAAGTACGTTGTTTAAAAAATGACGGAAATATTCCTTTCCAAAACTATAAGGTCAAATAATGGAATAAATGACTTTAACCCAAAGTCTAGTAAATAGTAAAAATGTTTTGAAATATATTTTTAAGAAAACACGGATGTGGATGATAAGAGATTGAGAAATTAACCCTTACCTTGTAATTTTACTTATTTGATGGTATTTTAACCTTCTATATAATAGTTAAAACATTGTTATTATATTATAAAATAACTATATACCTAAACATGTTATCATATAAGATCTTATAATATTGCTTTGTTAATAATATTTCAGTAGTATCATCATTTTGGGTGTTAACTGACTAATTTTCATTTATATGCTTGGTTATGTAATCCATGTTTGTTATGGATAGGATGTGTTTGATTAATATCCAGAATGATATTAAGTTCTTGAAAATTATTCTTAATCATCAAATGAAAATTATTCTTTAATGGTTACGATGGGGAAATGAATCTCATCGTGTTCGTGGAAACGGTAATCCGTACGTACGCACGAGCGACGATATCTTTATATTGATGGATAAATCATATGCAATTGGATGGTATAACATATATATAGAATCATTAACATGTTATATTTATTAATTATATCAGTTATACTCATTATTATACCCATCCAAATAATTATGTGTATGAATAAAAAACTACACAATGACGTGGATACGGTAAGTCGTACGTACGCATGTATGGTGACTTTGTCATTTATAGGATGGATATAATAATGAATATTGCTGTAACATTTTTATAATAACATCACAGTATAAAGAATATAATGTAGTTATTATTTTAGAATGGAAGCAACAAAGAAAGGGGAAGTGGAAGAAGAAAAGAACTTGAAAGAGGTGGTGAAATATTTACCTCTTCTTCAGGTTCTTCCATTTTAGTTGATCAAAAGGGATCCTTAGGTTGGCTTTATGATCAAAGTAATAACTCTAGGTTGTTGTGAGGGAAGTTGGTAGGATATTTGGTAAGGGGTTAGCCGATCCAAATGTATTTTTAGGTGTCAAATTAAGAAAAGGGGAAGTTCCCTTTTATAAGAGAGGCGAGGGTCACTTTAGGAAAATCTTGAAATATTATTTTATAATAAAATAAATTTATGTTTATAATGGCTCGAAAATGATTTATTTCGATGATAAGGTGGGTATGGGTCAAACAACACTCAACCAATAAGATATAGAAAGGGTTAGGTCACCATATTAACCTTATCTTTTAGATTTAACTCTTAGTTAAATTTTTTGACATTTACCAAGTCTCTTTGTAATTTTATATTATATGGTCAATAAACATACTATAACAAGAAAAACAAACCTTAAGTGATTAATTGTTAATATATATAACCTTACCTAAGTAATTTTTCATAACCTTATATTTTTAGGAATATTATATTAATTAATAATATAGTATTTGTTTTAAAAACTCAATTATGTTAATTTTGACGCTATTTAGTATTTTATTTTTTTGAAAGCTATAAAAACATTATCACTTCAAATAAAATTTATTTAAAGAACCCTAACATGTCATATTAGATTAGGAAATTATTTTAATTCATCGAAAGTCTCAAATTACATTTATTTGGTTATTTATAATATCAAATAATTTAATATTTCATTAATAAGGTAATTACTGCAACATCATTGCGTCATAAATAAATTAAATTATTTAATGTCTAAAAATTATAAATAAAATATGATTATGTATGAACTAATTTTATATTTACAATTAATATTTATCGTCCAATTTATCTTATGTATATCCATATATTAAAAATGTTTTAGTTACTATACATTGAATTTAGATCTTTTAACACTTCTTTAAATAAAATAATAATAAATGTCGTAATCTAATTAAAGTGAACCAAATTGGATTATTTTTTATTCCAATGGTTGTTTTTGGTAGATCTATACTTATCCATTTGAATTAGTACATGTTTTAGGGTAATTATGATATCATTTTTACCATTAATTACCATATTTACATAAGTGGTAAATAAAATTCAAAAGTAATTATTCACCAAAAAAATCACCTTATTGAAACACATTTTACTTAAGGATATTAACCGTGTCTCTCGAATTTTTGAAATTTAACTCACAGAAGTAGTAAAATTAAGTTTTATTCAAATTTGAAAACACTTCTAGGAGGTGGGTAAAAGACAGTAAAAAGTTCAATAAAAATTTTATATATCTAAACTTATTATAAAATGTCTCCAATAAATTACATTTAACATACATAGGTATTATTTATCTATTTTTACCTAAAATAAATTTAAATAAATAAAATAATCATTTAAATAAAAAGTATGTTTTAACCAGTAACGCAGTGCTTTTCACTATTCATAAAAATTGAATGTTTTCTGAAAAATACCAAAAATTCACCCTAAGCTAATTTTGATATTCTGAATTAAAAAATGAAGTCAATTTTGAAAAATAGAATTTATAAAATTTCAAAAATTCGTTATTACTATTCATAATGGCTAGTTTGATTGGTCGCGGTGTTTTAGAATCTCTATGTTGCACACAATGAAAGCTATCACATTATTCAAAGGGAAACGTATCGTGGAGGCTTGGGTTGTTACATTCCATGTTCACAATTTTAGTCATGGAAATAATTTTCACGTATATATATTTATTTATGGACCTATCTATCATTTCCATATGATCATGCATGGACCCGGTTTAATGTCCATAATTTTATGCAAGGGCATGATTTCATGTTATCAACTTAATG
Organism: Viscum album; assembly: GCA_963277665.1. Lineage (NCBI taxonomy): Eukaryota > Viridiplantae > Streptophyta > Magnoliopsida > Santalales > Viscaceae > Viscum > Viscum album. The sequence goes on from OY728151.1 coordinate 1,284,058,007, forward strand.
AGTGAACCTCTTTCTATTTTAAAAGTTCACAGTATTAAAAGTTTGTGCGTATAAAATAATTTCTTGTCTTATGTAACTGTTACTCTCTCAAGGATTATATTATTTGATTCTATTGTGATCTATTCCTTAATAACTACCAATAATTTTGATATTACTTAAGATTATGAATCTATGATATTTATGGCATATATTTAAAATGTTAAGTTCATATTCTCACTCCCATTTTTCATATTTTGCTTATGTGATTTTTGATATATCTCATATTTACCCTTACAAAGAATCTATATTATTTATTGGGAGATTCTATAGATAATTTATGAAATAGTTGTTTGGGTTTCCATGTTTTCAATGGAACTATACCATTACGATCCCCAGAAATTTGTTTTTTTAATGTAATGAATATTAATCTAAAAAGATGTAATATTTATGTATGTGAACTCTGGTCCGTTATTGTAAATATATCAATAAATACATAAAAATTTACTCCCGCATCCACTATGGAACATCTAGAGACTGAAGCCAACCACTAATAGCAATATGTTTTATATTGAACTTGTAGAAGACCAAACACTGAATAAAAACTCGATGAATGTACTCCCCATCACTAACCCTAAGATGGAACCTCCCAATAGATGATATAAATCTTTTATGAACTAGTTGTTTGTGTGTCTATGTCTCTAAAGGCTATACACCTTTACGATCCTTAAGAATATATTTTTGTAATGTAATTAATACTCATATGAAATGATGTAATATTTATGTATGAGAACTCATAGTACATATAGTAAAATTTTCACTAATTCTTTTATAATTTCCTCCCATTTCCACTATGGAACATCCAGAAGCTGAAGCCACAAATTAATTACACAATGTTCTATATTTAACATATAGAAGAAAAAAACACCATTAATAAAATCTCCATCCCCAACCCCATGATCAAACATCTCAATGAAAGATATATATTATCCACACTAGGAAACACTACCATGTACATGATTCGAAACTCATGAAGAACCAGTTGCCACATATCCATGGGAGCAAAGATTCCATTAAGCTACAACTAGTGATAACCATACTCAGACCATTCTCTAGATTAATCCCATATAATTATACAATCAATCGAAATAACCACCATAGAATCTCCCAATTTTGATTCCTCCACCTGCTATATTAGTGATGTCTAAAATATCATCTGATTAAGATCAATTTTACTATAAAATATATCAATGTATTGCTTCAAGATCATCCATCCCTCACCAAGAATACCCTAACTCACAAATCAAATCCCCACATGAATTCCCAATATTCCCATAAAAATAACATTACCTTTCCCTCAATGTATAATAAATCTCGAAGTTAATAACCTAAAATAAAATCATTAACCATCACTATATCTTGTTTAAATAATATATATAAGAGAAATATCTCAAACACTTATGATTTGTGAAGACTAGAAAGCACTCATCAATTATATAGTTTCACCAAAATTTTAAGGAAATGTAATTGGATAAATCTCATGATCCTGTGTAGAATATTTAAATTTATGGGGTCTTAACTATTGTGACCCATTAGATATGACTTCTCTCTATTGTATTTGAAAATTACTCAAGTCATGGTACAATAATTCATGAACAACCTCCAAATACTCTTTCCACTAGAAAATTAAGAATATGATAACTAAATATACTATACTTAAAAATTCAAAATATAATTGACATTGGCCAATCCACACAAAATGCTAATCCTTATTGGTAAAGGTTGTCAAGGGAGTCATAATACCTAAAAAATATAGCACAAAAATTCTATAATAGAATATGAGACTATGGAAACACCAAATCATCAAAACATTATTAGGGGATAACCAAAAAACCTATTATATATTTTATGGATCTAAAAATAACCCTCACCAAGGAATAACATTCCATATTAATTACACACCATAAACCAAAAAATCACACATAGACAACTTACCAAACTACTGATGGCACTAGAGAACCTTCAAAACATCAAACTGTTTCTGTACATCCTCTTCACCATAATTTTAATACACGAGGATGTTTTATATGAACAACACAAAATATCCCATATACTCACAATATATAGATTCCATAATTCTTATGAACATGGATGGTTATTTTATAACTTCTAAGGGCATTACCACAAACTCATAATTCCCATAATGACACCTAAAGGGATTCTATGGTATATACCCCTACAAACACATTTGATGATATCCAAACAAAAAATCAATCTTTGAGAACTAGCTATATCCCATTAGCTAAATAAACAGATCGTCAATCCACATATGGGGACAATAATTCTTCATTATAACAGGATTTATGTAGTGATAATTGATACAATTCCACATACTATTGTCTTTTTTCTTCATAAACAAGACCAAATCACCCAAGGTAGCATAATTGGTTAAATAAAAGCCCTATATTGAATAAAACAATCTGAATTCATTTCTCCTACAAATAAAAGGCACTATCATGTATGGATGCATTGAAATCAAAGAGACACCCAACCTCAACTCTATTCAAAATTTGATTTCATATAGAAAAGTTTGTGTTACAACCACTTCAAGGTAAACATTAGGGTAATCTTATAAAACCCTGAAAAACACGATATTCTAAACTTTCATTAAAATTAATATCTACTCAGTCATTATAGAAGAAAAAGGTTTCGTAAAATCTAGACCAATTTGATAGTCCAACTCACCAATGAATGTGTCATTCCCACCATAAGAATCAATGAATATAATTCTAGGACTAAACCAATTAATTATAGCTTTTATCAAATGAAGATATTAAATTCCAAGGATTACATCATATGGATGTAAACGTAAATGTAGGAAATATCCAAATAGTTTATGTTACCCTGACATCATCTCATAATATCTATAAACATCATAGAAGTCTTATTGACTACAAACTAGAATAATCAACACTAAGGGATCTAGAAGTATCACCACAACAGTTCTAAGATCCTAGACATGGTTATGTAAAACAACATAGTTTTTATCTCTTGATTCAAACAAATTACACAACCTATTATAATATAGATAGATTTTACTCAAAAAATATTTATCTCACTAAGAACTGAAAACTATAACTTGTGTATTAGACCATTTCATACTCTATGACCTCTCTATCCATGACATCAACTACCTCCATGGTTATTCTCTGCCTTGTGTCCCTAATGATGAGGTTAATCATGGGGTTTTACACATTCCACCCTATCTTCTCTATTTTTTTAAATTATGGAGTTTCCAACTTCTAATGATGAAACATCAGCTTCATAGGATACTTTGTAAAAAATAAACAACAAGTAGGATTCTGAATATAAACTAATATTTTAGGATGGTTAAAAACAAATATTATTATATCTAAATCCTCTATAGAAAAATAAATTTATGTATTATCCCTCAATATTGTTCTAATAACTAAATTATTCAATAAAATGTGGTGAAGGAAGTGGAAGTTGATTCCTCATTTTATAAAAATTCTGATAACCAAAAAACTAAGAACCTCCTCTCATAGTTCTTCTCATAAGTAAGATCATAAGGAATACTTTTTATGATTAACTTATCTAAACAATAATTCTATCAACTGATAACTCCATTTTAATTACCTAATGAAACATCATAAACATGAATAGTGTAACTTGGAATTACTTATATGCATGAAATGCCTCCACAAAATTCCTCTCACTACAATCTCCATCTGATAGGAGGTTCGAAGAATAATGTAAAGGATTGTTGAATTGAACCCAAAATCTCACATGATTGAATCCTTCTGTAGAAGAGAATGAATCTCCCAATGACTTACCACCTTTATATTTGATGAAATAAATTTAACTTGAAACTTATTGTGATGAATTTCCAATAAAATTTTAGAATCCTCATGATCAGCAATGAATAAACCCCACTAATGATGAGTAGCACCTCCAAATATAGTAACAACTAATGAAATCCCATACTCTATCCTCACATAAATCAAACTAAATGTGATATACACCATATCCAACCATGAATAAGTATCTTAATTTTAATGAAATACCTCTTACTCCTATAAGATTTTATTCTAGAACTCATGAAGAATATTCCTCTAAGAATTGTCTTCATTAACCTCAACTATATGATGATTTTCTTACGAATCTGGTGAAATTATAAATTCATGAGTCTAATAGAGATGCTGACAAAGATATATCCTTGTAAATTAGAATTTTTTTTATAAATATAGAAATATATAATACATAAAATTACTTAATTATTAATCATTGTAATTATCTTCATTGACAAAATTAATCCCAAGTGTAAACAATCAAGATGGAAATCGTTATGTCCCTACCCTAAAAGTTGTAATAATTTACTTAGAAAATTTAATAAACCTATGGTATTTACATCAGATCAATTGGGAACCAAATTTTCTATGTCCAAGATAGTATCCCAATCATACATTATATACTAATTGTAACTAGAACCAATTCCCTTCCAACCCATGAAATCCTCACATGATCCTATCATGGGGTTCCCTCCCATATGACAACAAAGAACATTGATAACAATTTTTCATTTCACACCCCACTAGTACCCTTCCTAGTTTGGTAGATAATACATTAGTGTCCTCTAAAACCAACCTCTAATTTTTTACAATTTTGAGACTATCACCCAAGGTATATGACACAAAAAAATGGGGGAATTAACCTCAACACTCTTATGAAAAATTAAAAAAAAACTCAATTGAACACCATAAATATAAATAAAATCACCTCACGACATGAAATCTTATACAATACAAGTCTAAAATGGAAAAAAACACAAAAAAAATACTACATAAATGGAAATGAATACCTAAGTGTTGGGAAATTACCAAAATCTAGAATGTCTAGCCCAATCACACACTACCTCCAACTAACCTCTCTCAAAATATATTATGGTTAGGATACAAATATACTTTGTAAGATCCTCACTAAAACATCTCATGAAAATATGTAAGAAGAATAATAAATTCCCAATGGGTATATAGAGAAATAAACTTGTAACATAAATTAGGTCAACTTTATTCCAATTTCCACCAATTCTTGTTCACCAATTAATTCATTCACACATGATATATAATATAAAAATTCATTTATAGAAGAAAGGTACCTCGCATTCACTTTCCCCATAAATCAGTCTCCCTAAACCTTGATGTATTATTTCTGGATTCTCCCATCTTCTCTGTAGACAATACTATATAATCTTACAAACATATCATAACAAAATTCACTTAATCACATACATATACCCATTACATAATCACAATGTAGATCCATGATCAACTATATCCCATTTAAATAAATACCATACCTTAATCCATTGAAAACCTTTCATAAATACAAATATAATAAGTATAATCCATTACAACCTGAGTATATATACCAAAAATTATATTAAGTTACCAAAACTTGTATATAATCATAAATGAATAGGATAAGTCTCGAATCCACTACCTTGATACGAAGCTTCATCGATCACTAAACTAGAATTGGATTATGTATGAATAACTCCAACATGGAACACCATGATAAACCCAAATACCATAAAGACACCATCCCAACATGAATCCTCAAACAAAAATAAATTGGAAACCCCAAAAAATCAAGTGGATGAAACTTCCATGGTGTGTAAATAATTAGTGATATGAATGGAGAGAGTGAAATCAGAAAAATATGTATCTTGTATTGAAGGTGGTCATTCTAAAAGAAAAGGTAAAAAGAACATTGAAAATGTCCTAAGTACTATAAAAATTCTCTAACAACTTCCAAGGGTTTGAGAAAAAAATGAGTAAATAGAATGAATTTGATGGAAATCTCAATTAATGGATATTCTTGGAAAAAACAATGTCACATCATGAAATGTATTCATCATTTCATCACTAGAAAAAATATGAACATAATGGAACGATCTTCCCACACTCTCCTATATCTCAATGCCAATGACCATTTGTTCAATTAGAATAAAGAGGTTCACGATATGGATATGTGTGTTATGTCATAACACCAAACTCCTTAAAATAATGGGGTGAATCCCCACACACCTTCCTCATCTAGAATAACCCTTGACTAGGCTCATAACATGGAAAATTCACTATGATGAAATGACCCCTACACATGAAGAACCCAATATATCAACCTATAGGTTATCATAGAATGAGATAAAAACATCACACCCTAAAAAGAAAAATATTAAAGGTAACATGTAAGAGTAATAAATGAAAATTTATATTTTTCATCTAAAACATTATTTTTTTGACTTTTTAATTTTTTTCTCAAGACACATCATGTTATGATGGAATGAAGTAACACTATGACTAGAATTATACCCCAAAACAAGATAATAACTAACTCTCATGGCTTACACCCGCTAAGTCATGATGCATCTTTATGATATGACATAACTTCCCAGATGATCACTTTGGTGGAAAAATATTATCACAACACAAAAATTACCTAATAATTTAACATTCATAGAATGATTCATGGAAAACCCAATCAACCCCCTCTTTAACCCAATGTATTACTACCAAACATACCCAAACACCCTTATTACCTATGAAAATATAAATTAAAGTATCATGAAAATATTTTCCCTTATTGTAGTCATGAAATAATGTATTAATCATATATTATAAAAATCACAAGTTAATAATTAAAAACATTGAAAAATCAATAAAAACTAGAACATCAGGGATAAAAAATTGAATATGAATCAAAATACATTATGTTTAGATGATTATAATTTGATGAAATAAAATACTTCCTTTTTTTGGAACCATATTCAATAATTAAAAAATAATAATATAGTTAATTGAAATTTCATAAAAATATGATGAATCCAATGAATAAAAATAGTATTCTTGAGAACACTCTCATATGTTTTCCCATCATAATATACACAATAACATATATAATTAAAAATTAATACACATGTGTATATATTATTTTCATTATATAATAATTATATAAAAAAATTCAAAACAAAATATTTACTAGTCCTCCTAAAAAAATGACCCTTGAGCCTTATGTTTGTTTTTTTGAGTGTTTTTCATGATTTTGATACATTCATTAACACATCCCAATCCATATCTTAAAATACATATGTTTCTCTTTAGTAAATGTTGTCTCTAAATATGACCAATAACCTAGTACACAATTTAAATTTACTGTATAGAAGAATGAACTACGTCACTTTATAGAGGATCTTGTATTCCCATGAAATGACTTTTTTATTTAAAAACGATCTATTGGGAGATGAGAGATTTACCTAAGCTAATAATTCACATAACTATTTTTATTAGTTATATTTAAGATTATGAACTTAAATTATTATACATTACATAATTAATAAACAACATAAAAACATCCAATATTAATGACTATATATATATATATATATTACCAGAAATGGGATCAACGGAAAATAAACTAGGTAATACGGTCATATAATTTACATAAATTACAATATGGTTACCAAGTAGATTTTATACGATTTACAAAAATATCCATCTCTATCATTTTAATTTATAATTCGAATAATAAAAATATATAGAGGAATGAAATTATATAATCAAATTTAACTTTAGGATTAAATAACAAGATAAATGTATAATACAATATTAAATATTTTTTATACTACACAATAAATGGTGATGAAATAAAAATAAATATGGTAATACTAGCATTCAATTTAAAAATATTTATTTACTATTACCAAGTTGTTATTATAAAATTGCTAATAATTTCTAGATCAAACATGTTAATTTACAATTAAAATTATAATAAAAAATATAGCGGAATGAATTAAAAGAATCACATTAAACATAATCATCGAATAATAAGATAAATGTATAATAAATCCAATGATACTGAATTTAAATTTTAAAAAATAAATGTTATAATAGTCGGTAGAACCGCATGATTGAAAACACATGATGCTTGGATTGTAATGCTTGACCCCCTTATGATTTTTTATATTTATCTAAATGTAATAAAATATGCATGGAATTTTAAATAAATTTTTGGATATTTTGATACATTCTGAGTACCTATAATATTTTGTGAAATGATATTTAACATATCTACCAAATGGAAAAAAATATTTAGAATATATCAACTTTTAGTAATTAGTTAAAAAAATAGAAAATATCCCCATTCTCGAATAAATAAATTATATCAAAATCATTATATTGAAATATAAATGAACCTGAAAGGAATTTAAATTACTTGGAATGATGAAAAAACATTGAGTGCGGGGGGGGGGGGGTGAATCATTAATTATAGTTTTTTATAATTCCTTTGATAAACCCCTATCACTGGATAAAGTGATGGATATCTATATATTTACTATGTCTTAAGTGTTATTATGAACAATTTAGAAATAAAAAAAATTAAACTCAATTTCTCTATATTTAGACTTAATAATGAGTGAAAACATGGTTATTTTGAATCAAGAATCATCTAGTTCACACATAATAAACTAATTTCATTTAGGGATTACATGTGTTCGGGAGATTGTATAATCCATAACTCCCTTTACCAATGTCAGTTGACTAAAGTTTGTATTAAAATTATTTTAAATAATAAAAATTAACTCACACTGAGTGATATAAAAAAAATGTTTTGTAAGACACTAAATTATTATAAAAAATATTCTTTTGAAATATTTAAAGGCTTATTTAATACCTATGAGTTTTATTACCTCTCAACTTATTTTCTCATTTCATTGAATACAAAATGTCTCAAGAATGATAATATTTATTTCATTATAACATATCTCTCATATTTCTTCCAAAAATTTATATTCAAAATATATCTTATTTCTGTCATTATTATAAAACTATAATTTATCTAAATTTCTCAAAGAAAATACCTTTAACTTTACAAATTTATAATTAGTTATAAGAAATTTTCTTTTCATCAAATTAATCACCCATGATCTACAAAAATAGAGAATAAATCATGATAGAGAAATCAATTACAAAACTATTGAAGTTGGATATGTAGTTTAATTTTATCTCTAATTTCTTCTTCACCATAAAATTTAATCATGGACTAATAATTATGATTTTTTTTATTTTTATCTTTGGAGGAAAAAACATATTGAGTAGAAATATCGATATTGTATCATAAATTTCAACCAAGTAGGAATTTAATCATCTTCTCATGAATCATCATATTATATAATTTCATGTGATAAATTTAATATCATTAGAAATATAGGGCATTGAATAGAAATTTATGCACTATGATCAATAGAATTTTGGAATTTATTTCATGCTTCTCTTCACCCATAGAATCTATTTCATGCAATTATAGTCCAATATCATGTTACATTTCATCCAAATATGCTATTCCAAATTTCTTTGGTTATGTATATTATAAATATCAGTATGAATAATTGATGTATAATCATTTATTAGAAAATATTGTTTTCTCAAAATATCTATTCATTGAGTATAATCTTTTGGGATGTCTCATGCACATAATTTTCTAAATTGTTTCCATATACATCATTATATTTTAAAAAAAAATCAATAAATTCCATTCAAAATATCATGGAATATATTCTTCTTATACTAGATCAATTCAGAAAACATATGAAACCATAATGATCAAAAATATTATTTTCAAATTTTTTTAAGATTCTTCTATGTATGATTTTCTACCTAGAATCGTTGAATAATAATTAATATTCGGTCAAAGAAACTTTGAAAAATATTTTATGTGTCACGAAAAAGCCTCATTACCCTGGAACTCGATAAGTGAGCTAACTTTGACAAATCCCTAATGTCATTCCTAGTCCCCATTGGTTAGAGACAAGAATTTGACATCATACAATTAAAAGTGGGAAAGTTTTTTCCACAAGCATGATGGAAGTAAAAAGAGACAAGTCAGCATGCATAAAAAAATAACTCTATTGAGAGTAAAGTACCAGAAGTGAACAAGGAATAAAATCCTTAAGTACTATAACCCATGTAAACAATTATGGAAAAGAACCCAAGACCCAAAAACACAATTCACCTTATCCAAGGTTCAATAGCTAGATCCACCTCCAAGATATACGTTAGCCTTGATTGAATCTATAAGGAGATAATCTACCAACAACCGAAGGCACAAGTAGGGTGTGAGCTAAAAAGTACTGTGATATCTCACCAAGGATTAAATTACAGATAAAAATAATATATTAACTAAATTAATGCTTAAATTTTTTTATAAAAAATGTTTGGCATTTTCAAATCATATTTAAACAAATCATTCTGTGTAGTTTAAAGGATAGAAAGATACATTAATAAAAGGATTTAAAAGTGAGGGAAAATTTATAAAAAAATGGCTTAAATAAAAAATTTATATAAAAGAGTTTATATAATTTTAGAAGGCCTGAAAATTAGTTTTATAACATTATAATACATTTATATATCAAATATGAAACTAGTGAGCAACATGGTCAACTTCCAAATAGGTATGAAAGTTTCCATCTATAGGACTTTGAACTCTCTAGGTGATCTCAACAATATGTTTATACAAACATCACCCTGACACTATCCAGATACGACTTGTCACCATCCCATTGGGGATGTTACCCACTTCATGTATGCTTTATAACGATGTAATAGAGTGTGTCCAAATAACTCACCAACTACCTAAGGCTTACATGTTCTCTTACACAATCAATGATGTTCAATTTATTTTAAGAATTCTTAAAATAAAATTAAATCCCATTATTACATTTAAATGAAAATATTCCATTTAAAACCAAAACGTTTTTTAATAAAAAAATATGCCACTTTAAGATGATAAAACCACTAAGTTTATATAAAAACAATTTAATCCATTTTAACAAGTTTTAATTCCATTCAAAACCAATTCCTTCAAATTCAAAATTCATTACAACAATTAAATTAAAAAATATAATTGAAATCATTTCTATCAAAACACTAATTTAAAATAAACAATTTAAACCATCCCATTTCCAAAAACACACCCCAATTCAAAAGAATTAGGGGTTTTCCCAATTTTAATGGAAAACCCATTTTAAATCTCCCAATTTAATAGAATTGGATTTAATTATTTAATCAATTGAAATAAATATTATGAAATTTAATTGAAATAATTTGTTTAAATAAATCATGAAAATTCAAAGTTAGTCAAATTGGGTAAATATGATGGAATCACATAACATTTCATGAAACTCAACACTTGAAATGGATCTCATCAATGATAAAGAAGGTGTAAAAAACCTTAAAACACAACCTGGAGATGAGATCCAACATCACAGAGAATAGATCCACAATTTTAGGATGATCTATTAAAATTAAAAAGTAAGAGAAAGAGAGAAATATGAAGAATGAGGTAGAAATATTACCTGATAATCACACCTTAAGTGCAACAATGATTAAACACCAAATGAGAGGATCTAGAAGGGCTGGAAAGCATCAAGATCTTCAGGGAAGGATTTAGGTTTAGAAAGAATAAACTAGGGAGGAGGAGAAAACATGATCTTAGCCACATTGTCTATTTAAAAAACCATAGTTGCATTATTTCATGACGGGTAACTACAATAAACATGATGAAACACTTAATTTTTGTAACATACAAAAAACACATCACCATGAATTAAAACCGAATCTCTAAATTAAAAAATAATATTAAATTCATTCATGATATTTAAAGGATATTCACATCAATTTCCCTTTACATCATAAAGTGTTTCTTGATGTTACTCAAGAAACCATTACACATCGTGTAACCTAGTTACAAGGTGTGTAAACCTCTAGAAGATTGCAGAAAAGGCCAGCTAAAGTTGATAGTAAAAAAAATGTTACTTCTCCACTATAGGTATCCTCCCAAATAATTATCAACCCTTAACAGTCAACAAAAAGTGAAAGTCATGACAAGGTTAAAGGCATGCATGTTTTCTCAGTAACAGGATGTTACAACCTCCCCCAACATTAAAACTTTCTGTCCCGAGAAAACCTATGAAGAAGCTTCCATTCCAAAAATATGATTACACTACTCTCTCATCAGTGACTTGTGTTCCCATATCTCATTATTATTATAATCATGTTTCCAAATCACTTAAAACAAAGGTATCATCATCCCACGAAGTACCTTTGTCTCGGAATCAACTATCCTGGCTGGCTACTCAAGCAATGATAAATTAGGTTCAATCTCAAGATCAATCAAATTCAAAACATGGGATGGATTAGATAAACACTTTCTCAGTTGTGATACTTGTAATATGTTATGTATCAAAGTCATCTACAAAATAGGTTATAAATGTTATGAAACTTCTCCCACCTATTCAACAACCTCGAAAGGTACCACAAAATGTGGAGAAAGTTTTCCTTGCTTCCCAAGCCGTCGAAGACCCAACTAGGGTGAAAATTTAAATAACACCAATTCACAAACTGGTACATCCAAAGGTCTATGGTGATGATCATCATAAAATTTATATAGACTCTGTTCTCTAAAAATTCTCTGATGAATTAACTAAATCTTTATTTCCACCTCTTGCACCAAGCTTGGTCTAACCAAGGAACTTTTACGGATCTCTGAATAACATATTGATGATATACAAGGATGGCTATACAAGACCTCAAAAGGATCCATTATAATCATGCACTGATAACTATTTTTATAAGAAAACACGACCAATCACAAATGATCATCCCATTCTCTATCGAATTCAAGAACACATGCTCGAATCATATCATATAGAATCAGTATAGTTCTCTCAGTGTGGCCATCCAACTATGGATTGTAGGTGGTGCTCAAGAATACCTGATATCCAAATTCATCTGAATACTGCAAAAAAAGTGATAAGTGAACTAATTATTCCTATAAAAGACTATAACATATGGAACTCCCTGTAAATAGATAATCTCCATCATGTAGAGATTTTCCAACTCCTCAACATTGGTTGTATCTATGATGGGTATGAAGGGATATGACTTGGTCATCCTGTCAGTCATAACCCATATCACATTATTCATTCTCTAGGTATGAGGCAACTCAACTAAAATGAGACACTCTAATGCTACAGAATTCATCATCAGGTTTTTTATCCTAAAGAATCATCTTGAGAAGAGCACATGTCAACTGAATAATGGATAAAAAACTTCAGGCCCTTTCTCTTGAACTCCAATATGAAACTATGCAAAGGGAGTCATCAAATTAAAAACATTCAAAGATTTATCCACTACCTGGGTTGGATATTTCCTACTTAACGCATCTGTAACAACATTCCCTCTCTGCATGGTGTAGGTAGTGTCAAAGTCGAAGTATTGAAGGTACTCCACCCAACACCTTTGGCAAAGATTCATATCTTTTTGAGTGAAGATGTAACTCAATAATTTTTTTTTTCTGAATACACAATAAAACTTTCTCCAAAAAGGTAGTGCCACCATCTCTTAAGCACAGACATCAAAACCACAAGTTCAAGGTCATGGGTAAGATAATTCTTCTCATGCGGACTTAGCTGATGTGATCCATAAGCAACTACATGATCACACTACATAATATCACATCCCAATCCCAAACCTGATGTATAAAAAAAATGACCACATATCCCTACCCTACCTCTAGAAGATTCAACACCAGCGTGGTAGTCAAAATACACTTCATCTCAACAAAATAACTATTATATTTATCATTCCATGCAAACTTCGCCCCTTTATGAGTTAGAGTAGTCATTGGGGAAGCCAAATATGAGAATTCCATCACAAATCGATGATTATATCCGTCTAGGCCCAAAAATATCCAAATTTTGAAGACATTACATGATTTCTACTAAGACATAACAACCTTAACCTTCTCAAAATGACCTGATATTACTTTTTCCAAAACCATGTGTCCCAATAATTTCACTTTGTGAATATAGAAATCAAACATTGGAATCAGGGAATATATATTGTGATTTATTTGAAGTCTCATAACTTTTCATAGATGATTCATTTGATCCTCATCATATTTAGCATAAATAAGGATGTCATCCACAAAGACTACCTCAAAGGTGTCTAGATACTCATGGGAAACCCAATTCATCAAATCCATGAAAACTATAAGAGAACTTGTGAGAACAATGGAACTAAAAAGGTACACATAATGGTCATATCTTATTTGAAATGGATGTTTTCTAAGTGTAATATTATTTTATCCTCAACTGATGGTAACCAGATCAGTTTTCAATATTTGAAAACTACTTATCCCCTTTCAACTGATCAAATAGATCATCATCCCTTAGAAATAGATACTTATTCTTCACCATAAATTGATTTATATTTTGGTAGTCAACATATAAGTGAAAAGAACCATCAAATTAATTAGCAATGAGAACTGGCTGTGCCCAAGGTGACACACTCAGGTGCATAATTCATTTCTTATGAATATCATCCAATTAGGACATTAACTCTTTTATTTTAGTTAGATCCATTTAGAATTGAAACTGGTTGATTTCATAACATTAACTCAATGGAAAACTCTACTTCCCTTATTAGTGGGAAATAAGAGAAATTAGAAGGAAATACACTAAGAAATTCGATAAAAACTATAGGGAGATTACCACTCAAAGATTCCTACTCCAAATCAAAAGAAAATGACCATATGGCCTTCACAAACTCCAGATAATAAGGTCTAGTTATTTTCCACATTTGTTCCTATTCTCCTTGAAAGATAAGAGATACGTCAATGAGTGTAGTAAAATAAACTTGCTGAAGATAACAATCAATCTAGGTTTTATCATAAATGATCAAATCCATCTTGAATATGACAACAAGATATTTCAAGTTGAGGAATAGAAAACTCCAATCCATCTCGACATCAGATAGAGAGATGACACAAGAAAGACTATAAATATACCACTCTCTATTTGTACCTAGGGGTGTAGAAATATCCATTAGAGAAGATAAACTCTCCATATGAATATTATGAAGATTAAAAATATGGTTTGAAAAAAATAAATGAAAACCACAAATATAAATTATAGAAATTACTAATGATGAAGCTATAGGAATGGAACCTATCATAGCTATTGGACCCATATCTACACCCTCTGGAGATTATTATACTGTGTGAAGTAGCTTTGTTCTAGATGCTGGTGGATGAAACCATTTTATACATGAAGAATCTGATTACCCCATAGTTTTAGGGGTAGATGATGATCTTTCTCCACTACATGGAGTAGAAAAGTTATGTTAAAATCTATGTGAGTTTCTTAAATGTCTGTATGATATGCAGTTCCTGGCTACCTCAATGAAAACCCTCTTATAATGTCCTGAATTTTCACATTGATAGGAATTCAATGGACTCCCCCTGGTGTTGTAGGAGGTCTAGAATAACCCTTCCATTGAGAACTCCCATGCGAATCATCATGCATTCATTTTACCTTGATGGAACTCACACTACCATTGGGAGAGAAAGAAACTCATGTTAACCCTAACATGCTAGCAAGGTCCATCTCAACCATCATCTCCTTATCCAGTACATCAGCATAAGTGGGAAGCCTTAGAAATAAAACATGAGAACATATATCTAATCGATGTCCAAACTAAAACCATTGAGTCTTTATCATCGAATTAGATACAATATCTACTGAAAACTGAATGAGTTCAACAAAGTGATTTGAATACTTAGTCATGGTTCTCTCGACCGGATCTTGAATAAAAAATTCAATAGACTTGTCCAACATTAAAGACCATAGATTGAATTGTTCAGTGAAAGGAACCTTGAAGTCTTTCAACTCCAAGACAACACGTTTCTTCTCCACCACCATCTTGTCACACCATATCTTGCTCGGTCCTTCCAAAATGAAATTATAACATTTTACCATGATCTCATTTGATGTCTCCATGAACATAAATAGTTTGTATATCTTTCCCAACCATTCATCAACATGTTTACGGTCAATGGAGACTTCGAAAAATGGCTTCTTCTACTGAAAAAATTCTTGATAAAAGATTCATAGAACATCCCCCTAAGGATCCATAGTAAGATATTAAACAAGAACTAGAGGTAGTGCATGTCCTAAAGCTTGGATAGTGACCATAATCACCCCAACTAGATTTTATTCCAATGAAGTATTTAATCACTATGGTTTAGAAGTAGTTTACTCTTGGATCTAATTTTCATACCTTATTGGAGGCATGATGATACAAAAAATCAAAAGATAAAAAGGAAGGCAATAAACTAACAATCAAACTGATAAAAAGGGAAATTATTTCCAATATGTGGAAGAATGAGATTTTAATTTCACTCCATCCAAATCCGAATAGGGAAATTACTAGAACTAATCCACGAGATGTTCTTCTATAAATAAACTTGGTAACTCAAGGATCATTTTTAGAGATGGCCATATACTCAATCACAGCTGCCTCAGAATTACCCAAAATATTTCAACTACATACTGGAATTAATAGTAAATATCAACAGCCTCCACTCATACCATTTTTTTATGAACTTTCCTAGATACCAAAGTATCCTTATAATCAAGCTGGCCCTGACATAGTCCAAAGGGCATTCTCAATTCCCACAAGTTGGTTACTATCACATGGTATCATACAATTGAAAGTGTGAATGGTTTTTCAATAAGAATTGTGAATGTAAAAAGAGACAAGCCAATATGTATAACAAAAGAATTCCACTAGGGTTCAAGTACCAGAAGTCAACATGGAATCAAATCCCAATGTACTACAACCCATGTACCAAAATTAGAAAAAAACAAGCCATGTACCTATGTTCATAACTCATAATATTCATGGTTCAACATCTAGATCAACATCTAAGAGATCCTTTCCCCTTGTTTAAATCTGGAATGAGATATTTTACAAACACTCGAAGGAACAGGTAGGGTGTGAGATAAAAAGACATGTGGGGGATCACCAAGGAGTATATAAAAAATACTAATAATAGATTAAAAAATAAAATTCATTCAATTTTTAAAATAAAGTCATTTGGCATTTTCAATTCATATTTAAACAAATCGTGCATTATAGTTGAAATGATGAAAAAATACTTTAATGAAAGGCATTACAAGTGATGGAATATTTCTAAAACAATGGATTAAATAATAAATTTATATAAAATAATTTAGATAAATTCAAAAGAAATGAAAAAAATTCTTCATTTTCATACATTTATATCTCAAATATAAAACAAGTGAGTAACATAGTTATCTTCCAAATATGTATGAATGTTTCAGGCTATAGGGCTCCATATTCTCCAAGTGATATCAGAAATATGTGTATACACACATCCCCCTGACACTAGAAAATGGTGACTCTCTACCATACCATCTGGGATGTTCCCCGTTGTATTTATATTTTAAAATGGTGTAATAGCGTAGAGTGTGTCCAAATAACTCACCAATTACCTAAGGATTTCATCTGATTTTACACAATCAATGAGGGTAAATTTATTTTAAGAATACTTAATATAAAATTAAATCCCATTATTCAATTTCAATGACAATTTTCCATTTAAAATCAAAATTATTTTTCATAAAAAACATGCCTCTTTATCAAGATAAAACCACTATGTTTCTATAAAAAAATTTAAGCCATTTTCTAAAGTTTGAAATCTAGTCAAAACAAATTCCATAAATTTCACAATTCATTTCCACAATTCAGTTCAATAATTTTTTTGAAATCATTTACATAAAAACTGCAATTTAAATTAAAAAATTTAAATCAACCAATTTCCATAAACACACCCCAATTCAATGGAATTGAGGGTTTTCCCAATTCTCATTCCAAAACCATTCCAAATATCACAATTAACTAGAATTGGATTTTGTTATTGAATAAATTAAATTAATGTTTAGTAATTGAACTTAAATCAATAGTTGAAATAAATTAATAGAATTCAATGTTATTCAATTTGGCTAAACATGATGGAATCACATACCTTTTCCGGAAACTCATCACTAACAATGGAACCGGTTAATAAGAACGAAGGTGTAGAATATGTAGAAACACTACCTATAGATGATATCCAAAATAACGAAGCATATTTACATCAATTTTATGTTGATGTATTAAAATACAAAATGTGGATAAATAGAGAGAGTCAAATAAAAATGGAGAAATCTTACCCTGGAATCACACTACATGAGAAATGATGATCAAACATTGTACCAGATGATCCATAATGGTTGGAGAGATTCATGATTTCTTGGGTAGGGATTTAGGTTGAGGGAGAAGAAACTGGAGTAGTGGAGAAAAGAGGATCTCAATTGAACTACTTGATTAAAAAACCACAGTATGGGTATTACATGATGTGTAACTACAATACATGTCATGAAACACTTAATTCCCATAACCCCCAAAAAACATGTTGCCTTGAATTAAGATCTGACACTAAAAATTTAAAACTGATATTTAATTCATTCATGACCATTAATGGATCTCCACGCCTGTACCCTTTACATCATGGAGCATTTCATGACTTTCCTCCTGAAACAATTACATATCATGTATCCCAGTTAGACTGCATGTAACCCTCAAGTAGCCTGCATAAAAGGCTAGTTAATAGGGAGAGTACAAAAAGTATCTAATTTCATAATTATAGGTATCCTCCCAACACATTTTAAACACTACTTAGTCAAAAAAAATGAAAATCCATGACATAGTTGAAGGCATACCTTAGAAATTGGTAATGGGATGTTACAGTATGACCACACTCTTCCATATCCATGTCTTTTGTGGGAATAAATAATTAATATTACTATATTAAGACTTACATAATAAGTATTTAATCAACCATATTCGTCATTATTCCTTGAAATACACATATAGTACATCGATCCACCCAACATGTGAAATTATACGGAATTTTAGGTTAAACATTGACTTTTAAGAAATTCATAAATATTTATAAATTATTATCATTTCACTGTATGGAAGGTGCATTATGATAGTGACATTGTAAATTTTTTAGAAATATATTAACATATATACAGAATGTCATGATTTTGAATTTCATATCAAAACTTTTCTATGATAACATGAAGATGAGACTCTAATTTTCACAACAAAATCATAAACATAAAGACAAATATACTTCTGTCTCTTCAACTTTTCTTTCATGAAAAAAAATATTTATACAAGTATATGTACAATTCATAAAATTGACCTCAAATTTTCTTAATTTCACTAAATTTTATTTCAAATACTTTTAGTTAACACATCTGTTTCAATTATCAGGTTATGTTTCAACAGATCAACAAATAAAACACCCTTTAACTTCAACTTTTGATCCTTAATTTTTGTAGCACCATCTATTATAATTATAAAAGAACAATTAATAAAAATGTTTATTTATCATACATTATGTTTCACCAAATTCTTTAAAAATTTAAAATCTATAAAAACATGTGAAGAAATGAATTCTATGATACATGCTTTTCATTTCATGAATTATTTTAATACTAATGTTAGAGTTTATCTACCTCATTTTATTCTACAAGTCCATCTAAAATGATTGGATTGATTTTTTAAAGATAGTATAATGGATATAAATCCACCAACATAGTGATAATACTGATAACTACTTACACAAAATTATTTATAAAAATAAAAATTGTTTTGAATATTTATGTTTTTCTATAAGATAGATCAGTGGCCTCAGTTCATGTGGTGGTTATTATTTTATCCTTACATCAAATGAGGTTTCTCTTTATACTCTTTCATTATTCAATAAATATAGGGAATACAATTTATATGATGTATGATATTTCATTATACTCTTGTACTCTTTTATGATGTATGGTATCAAAGTCATATCATTGTTTACCCTATCTCTACTCCCCCTATGGACCAGCCTTCCCCTACTCTTGATTTTGTAGTTGTTCGATCATTGTAATGGTCTCTTCTATAAACCAGGTAGGGTTCTCTCGTATATGGAATTTAGTTTCAAGATATCTATGAAAACTTTTTCTAGGTAGAAAATATATCTTTATATAAATGGAAAATTTTATTAAATAACCACATAGATTCATGGATATCAATTCACCTTCAATAGTATATTAACTTCAATACATAATTTATGACCTCAAATAGTATGATAATTATATATAATGAATTAAACATAATAGAATACATTGTTTTTAAATTTTCATGGTGTACTAAGACACAACGGTCACATGGGGATGTGGCGCAAGGATAAAAATTTCCATATCAAACTATGTCATATTCCATTAAATTTAACATACATATTTTAATCAATATTTTGAATTCTTAAAAACATTTATTTAAAAAAATATAATAAAGTAAATGAAATATCATATATTTTTTCCTACCATAAGCAAATAAAAAATCATAGATTTTATTTCAAATGAATAAAATTAATTGATGATACTGCCCTGCCATGAGTATCCTGCTGCATTATAGCATGCAGGCTTGGCTGGTGTAAGTTTTGTTTTCTAGTGGTGCTGAGTAATGAAGTCATGATGTGCGGGGTATATTTTTTTTTTATGATTTTTGAAAATTTTCAGTGACATATCACTTCTTTTTTATCCTATAATTTTATTTCCTATTTAAGAAGAAGGGAAACTCTTCCCTAGCCCAACACCACCATTGGAAATAACATATTTTCAAATTATTGTTCTTAATGATTGGAATTACCCCAAAATTGAATTGCATTTCCCCAATCCAGGAATAAATTTTAGATCCAAAAAATCATTTTTTTTGAATTTATACTTGTTACATGACGTTTACTTTACTTAGATCCTTCACGCCAAATGTAAAAGTGTATAAATTAAATCATTTTTCATGCCTTTGTAATTCCATGATGATATCACATTGCCTTAGCAATAGAGATGAAACATATTTTTCCCTCACAGTGCCTCATGATATGGGAAACAACTCAGTGTGCCTTTAACAATTATAATTAAAATGAAGTCACCCGACACAAAATCACAATACATGATGCATGGTAATAATAACATGAAGAAGAAAAAATATAAATAAAAACTTAAAATCAAAAAAAGAATATCAATTTAGTTAAAAAACATGTTATTAATAATAAAATATAAAAAATATTAAATATCCATTATTTTAAGTGAAAAAATTATTTTCCAAAATAATCTATTATTAATAAACAATAATTAGTCATTCAAAAGACAATTCATTTCAATTTTTTGACACAATCACCCATTTTCAATATTAAATATAAAAAACTGAATCAATAAAAATATATAATTTCAACCACCAAAAATCAATAATAAAAACGAAAATATTGTGAAAATTTGAATTGATACATGATATTCACATAAATAATAAAAAATTTGAACAATTTCAATCAAAAAATAGTACAAATACCTAAGAAAATAAGGCTTCTCCAAATAGATTGCATACTATCTAAATAGACTTCAGTGGGTGTGTTATTTCACTCAATGGTGATCATGATGGATGGATGGAGGTTACAATGTTATGGTTGGGTTTGTGCTTCATCGTATAAAGGAGGTTGAGGATGTATTTGGGTAATTGTTGTGTTTGGTTTTGGTACCCAATAAAACATTCACACAAAGTCTTGGGATTGATAATTGGTGTCACATGATTTGAAATGGGGTATTATAATATGGTTAAGGTGGGTCAGTTAAAAATAATCCAAAAAAATTAAAATTTCATAGTAGATTTAGAAATGCGACACTACGAATTGGGAAATTACACATACCATGACATACTAGACTAATTAGGATATTTTATTGAATTTTCAATGTTTAATGATTACTGGTGAAAGAAACAACACAATAGAACATGCCATTAAAAACTATGAGCATTCCCCTTAGGCTATGTTTGATCAATTTTACTATACGGATGCTTTGAATAAAATTATAAAGGATATGACCATCTTCTAACTACTTAATACATCTAGTTTAACCTTATTGGTGGTATAAATAGCTAATATCATTATTAATTATAGTGTAACTATAAATATTGGTAATCTAAAATACTATATAGACCAGTAATTTCACAGAAACCATTTTCATCTCATTGATGTATTTTCATTTTATTGAATTCTTCTATAATTCTAGGAATATATATCCTTCTGAATAGTGACATTCCCATGATATTATCTACGATATTGGGTTTTAAGTGAATCTTTTTCTAGAAAACACTAGAGTTGGGTGAAAAATAATTTAAGGTTGATAGTTCAATATTCTCACATCAAGATCACTATTTCAGTCTCATTCGGAAGACCAATGATATCATTTTGCCTCTTCTAATCATTTATTATGTTGTTAGAAAGGAAAAAATCATAAATAATACAACACAATCTTAGTGTGCGGTTATTCTATGTATTGTTTGATATATCAAGATGTATCCAAGTTGTAGTCTGTTTTTCATTTCTCATTGACCCAAACTTATATATTATTTTTTCACTAAATTAATATGATTGATTTTTATCATATTTTATGTCCACTAGTGGATTTTTATTTTTATTCGTGTCAACCTCGTCCCCTGGATAAGAAAGAAAGAAAAATTATTATTTCCAGATACAATGCTGAGTTTGAGCATCACAATCTAGCACATGAAACCGCTAAGAATATTTTTGGCATGAATGTTACTTCATAATGATGGGTTTATAGTTTGTGAGATATCCATAAAATAGTGTGATAATCAGAATACTAAAATTATATTTAATAATCTTAAATTCAATGATCACACCAAACATATTGAGTTCAACTGCCAATTTATTTTCCGAAACTTATATTATAAATGATTTACCATTATTCATTTCGCAAATGTTTATCAGCTTCTTTAAATCTCTTACAAAAGAATACTAGGACAAAAAATTATCTTTATATGATCCAAATATATATTTAACTATATATAGATCCCCAATTCTTTGGAAATACTCTCCAAGCATTTTTTATATATTTTGGTAATATTTATATTCAAAATCGGACTAGCTTGAGTGGGATTGTTATTGTACATTATATATTAATGGGTAAAACCCATAATAATACTAATAAATATAATACTAAAATAAAATAATAAAAATTATATTTTTATTATTTTTGTATCATGTTTCATGATATTCCTCCTTATACACTTTTATTCCAATTTAATAAAAGGACCCAACATCTTTATAAGGTATGGGATTTCCTTAAACAATTCATATTTTTTTCTTCTGGAAACATAACTTTAGAGAATCATAATTGTATATTCTCATTCTAGACACACACTAATGTGACTTTATATATTAATTGTCCTCTACAAAATTATTTATTGATCCAACATATGTTAGCTTTGCATCAAAAAACAACTATATATTAACAATGTCCTGTAAATATAAAATTTATTATAGTTTGAACATTTTTTCTGGGAATAAATTTTGTTGCTACATATTTTATAATTTCTCAATATGGACATAGGTTTATTTTCATTATTCTAAACCCAAATTTTTCTAGAAATATATTTTTAACCTTCACTATAAGTTGAAATGATTATGGGTTTTGGAACAAAATTTACTTCATACTACTGATTATTGAAAGGAATATATTTATAGTTAACAAGGACTTTTTTCATATAGAGTGAAGTATTTGGAAGTTAAAAATATCATTTATATTATTTGAAATAACAATATTCTAGTAATTTTGGAATAATTAACATTGAACTCAATGGATTTTTCCAAGTCAAGTCTGAATTTCAATTATTCATCGTCGATATTCTTAGTTAGTACCTCCAAAAAATATTTATTTTTTATTCTATACACACTTTCTAATCCATCAAGGGTTTTCTTAGGTTTGGAAAATTGTGATTTGAGAATTTTTATTTATTCTATAAATTCAATTTATTTCTTCAGAAATTTAATTTTTTATAATACTTTTTAGATTCTTTTTGATAATTCATACCCATATTTTTAATTTATAACTATGACTAATGAAATTCTTCCAATTATCCATCATCATGTTCACAGTATATTTCTAATCACCTTTTTAATATTCACTCAAAAATAGAAAAATATGTTTCAGTAATTGTTTTTTTGTATTTATAATCTATTTTTATATGATTTAATTAACACTAATATTTAAATACTTTTAACATCATATATATAAAACTGGAGTGATTTTATTAAAATAATTGACATGGAATACAGAATAAAATTTTTAAAATAAAATTTTAGTACAAATAACTTGAATAAAAGTAAAAAACATAATTGGAGGAAGTAAATGAAAAAGTGTTATAATTTTACATTCTCCACCCCTGTTCTCATTTTCACTAATTTTAGGGAAAATTTCATAATTTTTTTATTCATGATGAAAAACTCATGATTTATTCAGAAATACATTTTCATCTTGATTAAAAACAACCGAGTCATTTAGAAATTTGTGTCGTTGATCTCGTGTTAAATCTTAATCATTTAAAAAAGCTTCATCTTCATCAAAAACAAATGATTAAATTCAAAAAAAAAATGTGAATTATAATAATATTTTTTATAATAAATAAAATTAGAATATTTTATCACTCTAAATTGGTGTAAAAGTGAATTTGGGTAGATTAAGAATGTAAAAACTCTATAGAAATGAAATGTTTATACTAAATTAATAATATTTTTTTCTTAGATATATTTGAAAGAATGAAGAAAAGAGTTATAACCACATGATTCATTTGTAGGTGGGAATAAAAAAAATTTAATAATGTGACATGAAAAAATTAAAATCACTAACACATGAATTTTAATAAACTTCAACACATAATTTTTCACTAGTTTTTAGGAATATTTTTTAAAAATAGACTTTTAATGTCAGTTTTTAAAATAACTAATGTTAAAAGTCAATTTTTAAAATCATTATATACATTTCTATATGAAATAATAATAAAAGTGTAGTTTTAACATTTTTTAGATAAATTAGGTTATAAAGTTTATATTTATTCACTTTCACATCAGTTTTTTAAAAACAAATTCTGAAAGAAAACTTTTTAACATTGGTTTCTAAAAATCTACTCTGAAATTCTAATTTCACATTATTTCCTAAAAAATTGGAATTAGAAGACTGAGAAATTAAACTATTTTTCTTCTATTATCTTCTTAAATGTTCATTATTTTTCTCAAAATGGGGATTGTACGTATTTTGGTTCATAATAAGTTATTCTATTCAATTTTTTTTAAAAGTGTTCTCATCATCCTCCTTAGTCATTTATATTCTTTTATTCTAGAAAAATGTAATTTTATCATTTGAAACATCCTTTAAATTTTTTTTGTAGTTCTTGATAAATATTCCACTTATTATGGAATCATATTAGTATTCTCTATTCATTTCCACAATGTTCATTTTTAGAAAATTTGTTGAAGAATGTTAAATTTCACCAAAACTAAAGAATTTGAAAGGGAGTTTATATCTTTAAATTCTTATTACTCTCTTAAAATTTATAGAAGATAGAGACATTATATGATCAATATAATCATTTTTTTATTGTCCATCAAATTTATTAGAGAGGTATTCTTACTTATCGTCAAAAATTAATAATTTTCATAACCTTCAAGGTCATTTCATTCTCATGATTGATTTTTTAAAACTCTATTTTATTATACCATTACAAATAATTATGTTATATATATCATCCATGTAAATACCATATAAACTATATCTTTAATTATAGAGACATTGGAGTCAAATTATCCTAGATGTATTCTCAGTATTTTCTTGACAATAGTGGATATTGTAAGAGTTTCACAATATCCCCTTACAGTTCTCATAATATCATTAATATATGTGAATAAGTAATCAATAGCCTCATTATCTAGAATTATAGGATCATTATATTTTTATCTTTATAATTTTATATTGGACTCTTTAATGATTTTGTTCCCTTCATAAACATTTAGAGATTTGTCCCATATAACTTTTTTAAAATTTTAGCACTTGAATCTGGTAAAATGTCTTTCAAATAAAGTTTAATGAATGAAATTTATTTCTTTTTATTCATTCTATAAATTATTCTTATTAATAATTAATTTGGAAGAACATTTCTCGTGATGAGTAAAGTCTTCTATAACAGAATTTAGAAATTCATATCCAAAAAACAAAAAGGCATATAATCAACCTATCCTAAAAATCATACAATTTATTTACCCTAAAAGTTGGTATATATAAAACATTTATTTTTATAGAGTTCAAAAATTCTATATGATGTAGATAAAAACACTCATAATAACCAAGAATTCATTATTAAATATTCAAAGATACTCTTAGATATCCATAATATGAAATTTTATCACATATTAAAGTGAAGAATCACTTTCCCTTTCTCCAAAAATGAGCATTGTAATGAATATGTTAGAAACAATAAGTACAAAATTCACACTAAGAATTTACAAGTGTTTTCCATAGAATGTTTAATTACAACCATGTTATGAATATTTTTTTAAAAGGTAAAGGCGCTAGGCCTTTTATTATTAAAAAGTGTAAAAAAGTACAAAGGGAGGATACCCTGTCCATAATTCAAAATAGGATTTAAAGTTAAAAATCCATAGTTACCTCGTGATCGCGTGTGCATGCTATGGAAGGATGACCTCCCTGACCTACTGTGAGAACGACGGCCTCTCCTTCCAGTAGTATCTTGTGTCCATGGACCTCCACCATCATTTGTAACTCCCCCAACAACATTTTCATGTATCGCGCCAGCTTGATGCTTGTTGTCACTTTGGATTTCATCATCACTGGATGCGAGCAAAGTAAAGGAATTCTGAGTGTTCAGATTCACAGCCCTCTCTTTCACAGTTTGGGGTGACATACCTGTTGGGTGGTTTAAACTAGATTTCTTTTGGCTAGAGATCAGCTCCTTTGAGGGATTAAGGTCCCCTAGAGTTGTGTAAAGAAAGGAAAGATGGCCCTTTCCCAATCTAGATTTATCAATTTTTCCCTATTGGATGGAATCTTTAGATTGAGAAATAACTTGAAATTCACCAGGATGATGTTTTGGTGGTATTGTGGTAGCCGAATAAGAATCCTTGCTACTTTCCAACTCAAGTGGGCTTTTTTCATTGAGGTCAAACTTAACAGGGTTCACAGTAGTGTTCACCCTTTCAGCTCCCTGACCATTTATGCGATTCCTTTTCCCTGAGATAGCAGTTTCTAGGATCAGCTTCCCCTTTTTCATCTTGTTGCATGGTGCTCTTCCATGAATTATTCATCAACTTCAACTTGAACACGTCATTCTTTTTCCATTTGACTGTCTCCAGAATCAGATTGGTTATATTGATCCTCAAGGGACCTAATCAGTACATCCTTGAAAGAGGGCTGAACAACTACACCTTCTTCTTCATCTACCAAATTAGCCCAGATAATTTTAAACTTTGAATTTGGTTGACACACATTTGGGTTGTTTTCCCTTTTAATGATTCATGAGCAGAGGTAGGGGCAACTTAATCCGACCTTCTTCATTTCTTACTTCTTTTTCATTATGTTTCTGAGTCACTATAACAGAGTCTTGGAATTTTTTTGTCCTTCCTTCCTTCTACAATTCTCTTCCTCATGTCCCCTTATATTACATTTTGGGAAGATGATATGAGCATGGAAATTAGCCTTAGAATGTCCAATGATGCCACATACATCACAATATAAAGGTAGACTTTCTTAAACAATCCTCATATTTATGTCATCTTGTGGAGTGGAGAGAATCACTTTGTCAATAAGAACCGATCCTAAATCTACCTCAACAAGGACTTGATAAAAGTGACCAAATGAGGTTTTCTCAGTTGGCTGGTCAATCCTAATTGGTATACCAACTGTAGATGCAATATCATAGAGAATTTCGGAATGCCATAATACACAACTCAAACCATAAATCTTGATCCAAACTTGAGCAAATGATTGCTTAAAATCAGATAAACTAAAGCTCGGATTCCACTCATATACCCTAAGGGTACCTTGTTTTAGATTGACAGAACCAAAACTCTACGCCCTACATTTACAATTAGTCGAGGGAAAGAGCATATGAAAGAAGCCTTTCCCCAAAGAGATGCATTTAAAATCATTAAAACCCCATATGGAAGCTATGCGAGGCACTAATTCAGAAGTCTTCCAAGGTTTCATACCTTTCTGCAAAGAGATTCGGGAGATGAATGAATTTTCACATAGTTCAATCCTTTCCAAAATTATTCCATCAGCAGCAGATACATGGGAAGTCGTCCGGTTTTTAATAATTCATTGCGATATGTCTTTCTCCGGAAAGATGAAGGAGCCTATAGGTATACCCGAAAATGAGAAATCCTTTGGAGATTCTTAAAATTTCCGTACCTTTTCAGAAATGTTCCTAGTCAGAGTAGAGTGACGATGCACAGCTTTGTATGTGAAGAGATTCACACTTCTTGGATGCAAAAATTGAGGATGATCCGAGCTCCAGAATGAGTATTCAGCATCGTGAAACAAGGTTTTCTCCGTATTATCTGACCCTTTCTCTGTTCCTTCGTCCATCCTTTGATTTTTGAATGTTATGAATATGATATCATATAGTTTAAATATAATCCAATAATTTGAAATTGTGAAAAAAAGTGTTTGAGATAAGGTATCAGCTTTAAATAAATGAAAAAACTCTCCATACAAAATAGGGTATCCCACTTGTGTGTGGTAACAAAAATGTATTAGAAATGAATAAAACCAATGATAAATTTCTAAATAACATTTCACCAAGTAAAATTATAATCTTTAATTATGTTAAGGTATTTTGTTAATATCACAAAGTGTTGTGGCCTCTTGATTTATTTTCTATATTCATATAATTTTAAGTGTCTCATTAATGAAAAAATATATTTCATAATGATACATTTACTATATTTCATCCATGATTTTATATACATAATAGAACAAATTTCTCTAATTAGTCTTAAACTAAAACTACTTTTAAATAATTATAAAATAATTTCCCATTATCATTCAATAAATATAGATTGTTTAATAAAAGATTCCATATACATAATTAACCAAATATGATATACAAAAATAACTGATCATAAATATATAAAAACATAAAATTTTCTAAGTTAATCTTGATGGTTTTACGTCATAATCTACTATACAATTTTTTAAAGACCTAGAAATTTTTTCAATTTAATTTCCATTATAATTATATATGTGTGCCATCATTAGTAATATATTATTATAAAAATCACAAAAAAACATGATAGAACCCAAAAAATTAATATATTTTCTTGAACAATAAATTTAGATAATAAATATCGCCACAAGAGTTGATATTGTTACAATGGGACAAAAACTTGGAAAGATGGTACCAATATTATGATACTTTGGATTTGATCGGTTCCATAAAAAATATCTCACTCAAAAACAAAAATATAGAAATGAAAAGTTATTTTAGTAATGAAATATTCATTTTGAAAATGAAAATATTTATAAACATAAGATAAAATATAATTTAGTAAATAATGAATGATATATCAGGTAATTATATAATTCATGGAACCAATATGACCATTAAAAATATCACTGAATGATTAACAATATGACTATTAAGAATAGTATCCTCACCTATGAAATTGTAAAATAATATTTTTGTGTCTTATAAAATGAAAATATAGTATATTTATATCATGATACAAATAAATAAAAATTTTAAAAACGATAAAACCATTTTTTTATTTGTATAAAACCCATAAATTTTATTTATATTTTATAATAAATATAAAAACTTATAATAAAGATTATTTTCCATAAATTGGGCTTATAGAATACTATAATGTTGTACTGAAATGATAAAAAACATTATGATACCATAATTAAATTTTTAATGGGTTATAAATTTGACTATAATATATATAATAGGTATTTTTCTAATATTTAAGGATTTTTTATGAATTTAAATTATCATGTTTAGAAAATTATATTAATAAAATGTATATACTTTTTGGAATCAAAATGTAATAAAATATAAAGGTTTAATTTTTAATATTTTTATAAAATAGTTGACATTGTTGAGAGTCGTAAAATAATAAAAAATATGGTATTTAACATTATAATTTAAATACATGACTAATTGAGTCCCGAATAACATATGATTCCATTATCTACAACTAAAATTCATAAATTTTTATATATAGTTCTATTATTATTCAGTAATTATTAGATTTATCTAAAATAATAAACAAATGAATATTATATTTAAAAATTTCCCTATACCCTCTTATAAATACCAACCTTGACCACCCCTTCACCTCGCACTTTCTAAGAATTGGAGCATGCCAAAGTTCTTTCAAATTATCTTCCCAATCATCTCCTCCATGATAAAATGATGTTGGTTTCAGTAATTTACATTCCAATGACTGTTATGGGGAGACCTAAGGGGAGACACCCAAAGGAAGATGTAAATTCTAAACCAAACCTCTTTCAATTTTATACTTCTTCTACCACCACTATATGTTTAACAACCACCATAAAGTAAAAACATCAGTAGAATTAATATAATTATAAATTATTATTATGGTTGAATATACATTTCATATCCCCCATTATTCGATTCAAAAAATTCATATGATAGTTTATCTTGTGGTTATATTACTACCTCCATAAACAACATTCATTATTTTTCACCACTAAATTCAGGGATGGTCATAATTCAATTATTTTGGTTAAAAAATATCTAAATAACAATATTTTTTTTATTATGTAAAAGATTAATATTCATAAATTTAAAGAAAATCATATAAGTTCATCATGGACAAAAAAACTCATATCAAAATTAACCATATAACAATAATAAATAATATCTATGAATTATGTATATTTTTAATAATATTTTAATTTTATAACCATTTTGAACTTGAGGAATAAAATTAACATTAATTCACCACACTTTTGGAGTTATGTAACTATTCCATAAGAATTCTCATAATTACTTAAAGATTAACCAATCTTTGGAACCATGAAACAAATGAACATGGGAAAACGAATATAGATATAATATCTCAATTAAATGACATTAAACTAACATAAATATTAATTATAAATAAAATTAAAATACTTGAGGCCCCACTATAGTAGGTAAACACAATTTGTTGATGTATCACATAATGGGAAATATAAAGTTACCTTATTTAGGATTATATTTGAAAGATTAATTTCAGAATGTTAGAATTATATTTTTAAGAAATAAATATAATTTTTGAATTTAT
The DNA here is from genome assembly GCA_963277665.1 of Viscum album. Taxonomy (NCBI): domain Eukaryota; kingdom Viridiplantae; phylum Streptophyta; class Magnoliopsida; order Santalales; family Viscaceae; genus Viscum; species Viscum album. Next base: position 1,284,089,180 of record OY728151.1, read on the forward strand.
GATATATATAATATCATAATATGAAATTCAAAATTTTTTCTTAAAAGATATAATTATTGGTGAATTTTAAAAATAACATGTTTTTAAACATTGTTGTTATGACATATGTAAAGACTTGATTTTTTCCTTTTAAGACATTGAAATATTTCTAAATATTTTTCCAAATATAGGTGCTGAGACGGAATATGATTCTGAGGCCCTGTGTTCATAGAATTAAATTGATAAAAATATTAAAAATATTTTATATTGGTCATGCGTGGTTAATTAAATAAACCGGGATAACTCTTAAACGGGTGATCAGATCAGAAATCTAAGACCATGGATGGGTCCAGATTTGGGTGTTTTCCCTAGACTTGGCATAAAATGGGTTGCTTTTGGATATTCTAACCCCTTGCTCGTTGGCATTGAATTTGAGTTGTTAAATAATTAATTTATTTTTCTAATTAAATTCGATATTAATGACATGAGAATATTTAAATATCTTATTGTAGGCATTTTATAGGGTTTTTTATAACCCCGAGCTCTGCCAACAGTTCATCCCTTCTTCTCCTCTCCATTGTCAGATGAAAAATGAATGATTATAAATGAAGATCCTTGGATTCAGGGCAGATCAATGTTCATTGAATGCATCGGCCCCTCCGAAACCCATTAGTAAGTCAATTATTCACCAACAATCAATCCAAGAAGAGGTATGACTCGTATTTGGTGTTTTTATTCCCTGGATTAAATGTTTGAGAATTTTGAACATTAATTATTCAATTTTCACCCCATTTGCATGATCATAATTACTGAAAAAATATTGTTTATTTATCATTCATCTAATCTAGATTCCCTTTCTTGATCGGTTGAACAAGAACACTAGGCCAACAATCCAAACCCTTGGATATGGTTCTTTTCTCCCTTAACTTTTTGCATTAATCACCGGTGGAACCCTTCGGTTCCTGGCTCAACAATTGTCGGGTGACCCGAGCTCGATTGGCCACCCGGATATGAGATGAATTTTCGAATAGGTGATATATTCCCAAGAAAGGCATAGATGCCAAAATTGAATGACTCAAGGATGAAGAATTAATATGTTTCACAACAATCCGACGAGGATCGAATCTGCGATGGCATGCGAAAGATCTGTACAAACCCTCATTTATGAATAAGGATGATTCACGATAAATGATGGAGTGTTTCCACATTATTCAGTCAGATCTAGTGTTTTTTAGGGGAATCAGGTGACATCAAGCATGTTTGGGGCGGATTTGGAGGTGGCTATCAAAAATTAGAGAAACCATAGAGTTTAAAAAAAACCCGAATACACTTATTATACCTCAAATACCATACTGTTTGTAGCCTCTATCAATGACGACACTTGGGTTTGGGGGTATATGAGGATGGCAATGTGTGTACACCACTTGGTACACCATGTATTAAACTTTTCGTGTCAAAAATCTATGTGAAGCGACACACGGTCTGGAACACACCATGTGACGACTACATGGTTTGGCCACATGGATAGTATCCCATGTGGACTAACACACCTTGTACCATAGTACATAGATACGAGGTCCACATACACAGACACAACCAACAGACACGAATAGTTCCCTTGATAGGTGGGACACAACATGAAGTCCACCCACATGGCTTGTAACATTACACATATGATACCCATGTACCGGACTGAAGACAAATCCATGCAGTATAGGAGGAAAACACACTATGTGGGCCCCTTACATGATGTGTTCTTATTTGGATATTTAGAGTGATCTTTAAACCCTCATATCTTTTTTATTTGGACTCACATTTTGGCCCTTTAGATGCCTATCCTGATTGTTTTTCCTCATAGAATGCGATGGTTCCCTAAAAAGTGGATTTTGAGGTACAACATGAAGGTTATGAGTTAGAACACATAGATATGACACTCTATGATGGAAATGATCTAATAGGTTTACCAGGGATGTTCTGGGCTGACCCTCCACCTAGGCTGGGTAGTGTAGTCTTCAATTATTCTAGGATGACACTATAGCTGGGCTAGGTAGTGTAGTCCTCAATGATTTCAGGATGACTTTCCAGTTGTTCTGGGAAGTGTACTCCTCGATGATTCCAAGTTACCCTCCATTGGGATCTGGGAAGTGGAGTTCCTCAACTTTATAGGCTGACCCTCCAACTGGTCTAGGAAGGGTAGTCCCCTATGACCTTCCAGGAATGACCATCTAGATGGTTAGGGATTTGGTGTTCCCCTAACGACTCACTGGGTTTACCATCTAGTAGTGTCCAGGAAGGGGAATTCCCTAGTTACTGTCATGAGTGTTACCCTCTAGTAGGACTAGGTTGTGGGGTTCCTCAATGACTACCAGAGATGGCCCTTTACTATGAGACACAGTAGTGAGGCATGGTTCAACATACCTTTGGACTCAAGAAGAAGAGAGGATCTTTCCCCACCAAGAAACGTTCTTGTGATGTGATCTAATACCATACAGGTGAGTGAGTTCTGTCTAAAGTGGATAGTATTGAGGTGCAATGATTTTAGACCCTTTGAGTTTTGCCTCTTGGGTAGTTGTATGTGGTGCTAGGAATTTTTAGATGTCTCCACATGGAACTACTAGATACTCACTTTCTTTGGCTATGCTGTGAGATGAATATCCCCTTACTTCCTCATTTTGGATTCTTTGACTGAGTATATATATATATCTATCTATCTTGTTATAGTATCCACTCCTTGGAGTCTTAGATACTCTCCTTCAAGAAAGGTGAAGACACACGGGGTATGCCACATGATTCTTATGTCTAGTTTCTCATGGTGGGGTGATTCTACACTCTGGATATAGGTTGCAAAGACTCAATGAAGAGTTCATCTACACACTGTTTTGAAATCCTTTTGTTTGGATTAGTATAATTTCACTCTCCTGATGGGTTGAGCTATACTATTTCCGTTCACTTTTACCATACATTGTTCTCTATACTACTTAACTTGTCATGGAATCTCTTACAACCCCCTTCAAAATTTTGGGCCATCCTACTGGTTATGTATATACTCACCCATGCATGGGATTTTCCAAACACATGTCATGTCCTTGGAAGACATCAGATATTCTAATGGTGATCTCAGAGGAGCTTAGGGATACAGGCTACATGGACCACGTATGGTGGTCGAAGTTTGGATTCAAGAGTGGGACATTCTTGGCTATACATGTTTTAATTTTCCTTCATATTGGGATAGTTTTCTGGTTTGGGTGTGTGTTTTTACCATTTTAATTTTCAGTTTAAACTATATTACCTTTGTTCTATTTAGTGGTTCACGCAATTTTTGTTATATTTATAGATGTTTTTACTTTTTCTACCTTTCCTCAGTACTTTTTCATTGTGTGGGATATGTGATCATTTATAATTCTTATGAAAAGGCCTCCCTAGGTTTGTTGTTCCTTCAGTGCTTGTGGCCAACCCCTGGCCTATAGAGGCATCCTTGGGGTAGTTGTAGCTCGAGCCCTAGATTGGGTTGGGTTGTGATAGAGTGGTATATTAGGTGGTTGAACCCATGGTACATTGTTCAAATGATTACATAAAAAGGTTTTAGTTTGGTTTAGGGGAATAGTGTTGAAGTGTCTCAAGAGTGGATCTCGGGCTAGGGAATCAAGTGATGGTGAGGGTGGGTGATGTAGCCATTCACCGGGACCATGATTACCCTCCTGTCAACTTAGGGCCCTGGGAAATTTTTTGCAGGTAAAAAATGGTGCATGCATCATACAGAATTGATTCTTTGATTGCTCTTCTTGAGTTATCTCCCCATCAAATTAACACATGCACACACAGACACACACACACACACACACACATATATATGCTCATCTAACTATGGAACTCATTAATAATTTTTAGTATTATTCCACAACCACGTCCATCCAAGATACCAGCTCTGGTTTTTTTGGGTGGACAGGTAGTGGAAATCCCACCTCTTGCGATGCAAATAGTCCTAGTAGAGTAGATTGAGGATGGGTGCTAGATGAGCATCATCCGTGAGTTCCAGTGATATAGACTGTTGAGGTTCCGCGGAAATCTAGATCCTCAGTTAGTAGAGGATTAGTTGTAGTCAGTGGTCTGTGTCTTCTAGATTTTTCTTACAATAGAAGACAAGATGGTGATTTTGAAAGATATTATTTTACATGGAGTATCTGGACATTGGTGTTGGTTAGTTACTTAGATGCACAATGAGTCGAAACTCTCATGGGATGACTTCTAGCACTTGTTTCGTGAGGAGTACTAACCTTATTTCTTATTCTCTGTTTAGATTCTAGAGATTCTGGAGCTTTAGTATAGAGGGATCATAGTGGAATAGTATTCCGTGAGGTACACATACCTTACACGCTACTCCCTTGACATGGTTAGTGATAGATACTTCCAAGAATGGAAGTTCAAGCAGGGAATCTTTAGAGAGATACAGGCTAGTGTTGTTCCCTTGTGCATCCCCACCTATGCTGAAGTGTTAGAGAGGGCACTTCTCATAGAGTGATTCTTGAAAGAAGGATGCCAGATAGCAAGAGCTGGTGGTGGGCACAACAGAGCTAAGACATCTATAGTAGTAAGCATACACCAGAGATATCAGAATGGGAGACCCTTTCATTGGTAGACCCAATAACATGATTATTATATACTAAGGAAGCATAGGGAACCAAGTTAGCCCAAAGGGGGTTCGTTCTATACTTGTGAACAGTGATGTCACATGTAATGAGATTACCTGACCAATGCATCCCATACAGGAAATAGATGGACCACCATAGTAGAGACAACACCATGATCTGGGATCTCACAGGTGGGGATATGGGTGTCCCCAGGGAAATATAGCTATTTTAGGAGTAGGAGGAGATGTTAGTGGGGGATGACGGTATGAGGTTCTTCCACCACTACCACAAGATGATATACATATGAATCAGGGAGCTGGAATCTAGGGCTATGGGCAACTAAATTCTTTGGATGTCAATGATACAATGACACACATAATGATTCAAGGTACAATCTGTGTTTACTATAATCTATCATCAGTATTTGTATACAAAGGTTCTATCCATTATTTTATCTCTTGACTCTTGATGTGGGAGATAAAGATCATGGTAGAGACACTAGCACATTAGCAATACTTTTAGGTTCCTATAGGGAATGCTTGTAACGCCCCAACCCCAGAAGCCCATAGTCGGTGCATTATTATGTATCATTGGAATGATCATAAAAGATCAAGTCTCGAAAGATCAAGTCTCGAAAGACCAATTAGTTTAGTAGCCTTGTAAGTACTAGATAAATTCATAAGGTTTACATTACATCATAAAATGGAAAACTACAATAAAATTGTTTCCATAGACAACATTGAGATCCCATAAACTATCCCTACAGATCAGTCGTAATATAATTCTTCACATCCTGGGAAAAATGAAACATAGATAGGGGTTAGCTCAAATGCTTAGTAAGGATAAAAATAAAGAGGAAACTTTTATATATAATCATAAACATTTAAGTCAATGTATAAAAGTAAAACAAAAGCCTTTTAAACATTAACTTCAGTATAATATGAAAAAAAATCTAATAATGCCATTTACTTATTCACATGGATATTCTACTAGTCAAATAATCACATGCAATATCAACAGCCACTTTCATAATGATGGAATGCATAATCCCAGACATTCATAACCACAGAGTCAAGGCCTTGTTCCAAGAATACAAATCATATTTTTTCAAGGCCATGTTCCAATACACTAGTTTGTCTCTTGATACCTACCGATGCATCAAAGATCTATAGTGGGCTCCACCCGTCAAATACTAAGTCCAATGCATTCCTCATATGAAAAGGTTTAAACATTACAAAAACATTCATATTAAATATAGAATTCGAAATGTTAATAATTTATCCATATACCATGAATGGTGTAAAAATAACACATCGATAGTCAAACATATCACAAAAACATCAATACAATATGGATGTTTTTATCATAATAAATCAACTTCAAATAAGCTTAAAATCCATCAAAGGATGTTGACATAGATAAAATCAAATCCTTTTTAGGGAAATATCACTTTCTATTTTGAAATCATTTAAGAGTCACATAAATATAATGAATACATTTATTTTGAAAATTTACTTTATATGCTTGTAAGGTAATCTTCGAAGATTTTATAATGGTGGAAAATAGCTGCACCCATCGTATAAGTTAAAAAAAACATTCTTACCTTAATTTTGTCGAAAATGTTATAAAGAACCTTGTTTAGGAAATGACCAAAATATTCCATTATAAACAAATTATATAAGTCAAACAAGGGTATAAATGACTTTAACCCATATTCTATAAAATAGTAACAATATTTTGAAATATTTTTTTAAGAAACATGGATGTTGATGATAAAGAGGTCCCAGTAGATAATTACGTATAAATAACCTCGGATAATGAAGAGATTGTATAATTAACCCTTAATTTGTACCTTTACTTGGTCCAGGGTAGGTTAAACTCCTTTATAATGGTGAAATAATTTTTATTAAATTATAAAAGAATCTATATTCATTAATATGATATCATATATGATCTTTTACTATTTCTTTGTTTATAATATCTTAGTATTATTTTCGTTTCTGGTGTTAACGATTCGTTTTCCTTTGTATGATTTGTTACATAAGTAATGTTTGTTATGGATAAGATGTATCTTATTCATATTTAGAATGATATTATGTAACACCCGAGACTTTTATGTTATATAAATCATCAAAGGAATCTTTTTCTACACAACACTTGCTTGGCTTACTTTACACGCAATCGCGACCTTCCTCGATAGCTTGCGTCGTACGCAATACTGAGTTTCACTAAACAACGATATGCTATTAAAATATTATTAAAACTAGCCGTTATGAATAGTAATAACCACTTTTTGAAATTTTATAAATTTTATTTTTCAAAATGGACTTCATTTTTGGATTCGGAATACCGAAATTATCCTAGGGTGAAATTTTGGTATTTTTCAGAAAACTTTCAATTTTTGATGAATAGTGAAACCACTAAGTGGTAGGTTAAAAACTGAATTTTGCATAAAACGTAATTTTACCGCTTCTGTGAATGGAATTTCAAAAATCTGACAGACACGGTTGATATCAGTAAGTAAAATGTGGTTCAATGAGATAAAAATAATTTTTTGGTGAATAGTAACTTTTTACTTTTTTTTACCGCGGTTAATAGTAAATAGGGTAACTAAGGGTAAATATGATATTACTATTACCCTAACACATGTCCTAATTCTATTGGATAAGTTTAATTCGACCAAAAACAAACTTAGGAATAAAATATGACCATTTAGGCCCACTTGGGTTAGATTAGGACATTTATTTTAATTTATTTAAAGAAGGGTTAAAATAGTTAAAATCAAAGTTTAATAAGTAAAGCATTTTTAATATGGGGTTATAAATAAGATAACTTCGACTATAAATATTCATTAGAAAGCTAAAAAGATTTCCTACATAATGGTATTTTATTTGTAATTTTTAGACATTAAATAATTTAATTTATTTACGACACAATGATGATACAGTAATTATCTTATTAATGAAATATTGACATAATTGATGTTATAAACACAAAAATAAATGTAATTTGAGACTTTTTATGAATTCCACCAATTTTATAGGTTACTATGATATATTAGTGTTTATTTAATCAACTTGGTTCGAACATATATTTATTTTATGACTTTCAAAAAAATCATATATCAAATAGTGTCAAAATTGACACAAAATAGTTTTTAAATCAAATATTATATTATTAATTGTTATTTTATTCCCAAAAATCTAAGGTTCGGCCAAATGACTTAGATAAGGATATATATATTAATAATAAACAACTTGGGGTTCGTTTGGCATGTTATAGTAAGTGTATTAACCATATAGTGAAAGAAAACAAAAAGACACGGTAAAAGTTAAATTATTTAACTTAGAGTTAAATCTAATTGATAAGGTTAAAATAATAACCTAAACATTTCTAAATCCTATTGGTTGATAGGATTTCGACCCATCCCCACTTTATCTTCGAAATAAGACCCTTTGGAACCATTATAAACCGATTTTGACTTTAATATAAAATAATATTTTGAGATATTCCTAAGGTGCCCCTCTCCTCCCTTATAAAAGGGCACCTCCTCCCCCTCCTCCTCACACCAATTTGAGCACTCAAGCTCGGCCAACACCTGCCATTTTCTCCTCTATACTTCCCTAGAATAATCCTAGAGGTCCTGGTCTTCTTCAAATACCAATCTTAGTTCCCTAAGTGGAGGATTCAAAGAAGCGTTCCAAAGAAGAGGTAATATCCATTACCGATCTTTTCAATTTCTTTCTTCTTCAACTTCTTCTTCTTTAGTTGTTTCATGATAAAGTAATAACATCAGTATTACTTACATACTGATATGTTATTATAAATATGAAACAACCCTAATTCACCTTCTATCCATCCAATGGAAAAATGAAATCACCCTGCGTGCGTACGTACGGAATACCGTCTCCACGCCGTGGTGTAATCTATTTTCCACCATCACCTTACAAGGATGGGTATAATGGTGTAATGAGTAACTATTTATGATTATTATAAAGTAATATTGATACTGAAATAATATATATATACTCCAATACAATTCCACGATCATAGGAATGATATCATCACTCGTGCGTACGTACGGAATACCGTCTCCACGATGTGATGCGACTCGTTCTACATGATCATCATTACATAGTAATTATATAAATGAATTGAATGAATAAATATGATATATGTTACACTAATACCATTCTGGATATAAGGTATCTATAATCTTAAAAGAAGAATAAGAATTTATTCGGCAAAACACGCATAAGAACAAAAGGCAATAAAGACCCGAGTAACAAGTAACAATGAAATATTACTAACAAGAAGCTAAGAATATGACCATATATGATATCATATCAATATGTATGATTCTGGAAAAAGTCAATAACATTATTTAAACCATTATACAGGAGCTTCGGACACGTACAAAGCAAATCGGACCTAAGGTAAGGGAATATATCACAATCTCATTTTATCCGAGATTGTTTATTCGTAAGTATTTACTGGGGTGTATTTTATCATCCACATCCATGTTCCCTCAATATGTAATATTGTTTTCATCCACTTAAAATAGTTTAAATCCAATTTTACCCTTCGGTGAGTTTTTAGTAAAGAATATGAAAGGAATCTTTTGTCGTTTTTCTCGTACGAGGTACTTTTTGACTTTTTCGACAAAAGTACGAAGAATGTTTTTTTAACTTATACGGTATGAATGGATTTTTTAAAACATTATTTCCAAGAAGCATCCTTTACAAGTTTTCATGTTTATTTTTAATCAACTTCTTTTAGTATAAAATAGTATGACATGTTATGAAAGGAAAATGTTTTTGAGGTAGAAAGGATATTTTCCTCAAGAATGGAGTTCAAGTGTTTTATCAAAATTATTTTCCATCTAAGATGATAAAGGGTTCTGTTTTTATCCCTATTATTACATTGATTTGATTATGTTGTGAGGGAATTATTTTTATGAAGTCATTTACCTTATATGATTTGTTTTATGATGTCATGATGTTTCAAGAATCCCATTTTTGTTACATGTGTTATGCGATGATGTATGATTTATGATTATGTGGCACACATAAGAAAGGATTCATTATAAGATGGGTGGGACCTATATCTCCCTCCAATGCATTGGGTAAAGATTTTATATCTCATGAGATAGACATGGCTGGAACGGAAGGTTATTTCGGTTCAGTGATACAGGACTGAAACGAGGAGTGAACTCGGTTCAGAAATGGACTTTGTCCGCTAAGATAGTCTTGGCAAGAGTCATGACTAACAAGAAATGATTTTCCATGATTATGTGTGCATGCCACAAAGTTTCAAGTTTTATGTTATGATTATGGGGATCTCATTTTCACTTCTATGATTTATTCCATGTTAAGATATTATGATCTCTTTTGAAGGTTATGATTTTCAAAAAGATATTATATGATTTTTATTTCTTTTATTTGCCCTTGCTGAGCATTTGAGCTCACCCTTTTATGTTTTCTTTTCCCCAGGTCAGGAAGATGGATATTAACTAGAATATGCTAAAAGGGACCCTAGATATGATGAAATAAATGGGAGACACTGTAGAAGATTTATGAACCAGTTGTTTATGTTTCCCAGTTTCTAAAGACACTATACCTATACGGTCCTTTGTGGTTTTGTCTTATGTTGTAATAAGTTTGCTTCAATTTTGAAGTATTAACAATGTATGTAAAGTATGGGTCGTTATAGTTGGTATCATAGGAAAGGTATAGTCAACCTTTGGAAACTAGGATGTGAAAGCCTTAGTAAGAACCCTAAGGATAAGTCTAAGCATAGAACACAATCTTAGTTTTTTAGAAATGGCCAAGAATAACCTAGGATAAGACCTTAAGCGTGAAAATTTTATTCCTGAATTATGTGGTTTTCCTATTATAATTAGTGTTGCTCACACTATTATTCTTGGTTTTAGTCAATGGCTGGAACCCGAAGGAACCGTGTTAATGCGGAATGCGATGGGCAATGCAATGATTGTCCCCCTGAGCAACCAAACGATATGGGAGCTGGAATGCAAAATCTTGTAGCCATTCTCACACAACTTTCTCAAGCTATGAATCATGCAGGACTTCCAAACGAGAAAAGGAAGGAGAAACATTCTGTTGAATCCTTCATGAGGCAGCGTCCACCTTCTTTCAGCGGGTCTACTGATCCATTAGTTGCTGAACAATGGATTAGTACTACTGAAAAGATATTTTCAGTTCTTCAATGTTCTGAACATGATAAAGTCATCCTAGCAGTGTATCGTTTGGAAGGAGATGCTGATCAATGGTGGAATATTATTAAGAATACGAGGCAAAGGGATGAAATTGAGTCTATGGAATGGGACGAGTTCAAGAACTTATTTTTCAATAAGTACTTCCCTCGTATTCTCCGAACAAAGATGGAGAAAGAGTTTCTTGAACTAAAGCAAAGGGATGATGAATCTGTTGGTACCTATGAAGCAAATTTTACAAGACTTGCAAGGTACGCTTCCGGTATTATTATCCAACCTGAGAGTAAGATCGATCGATTCTTTAGTGGCTTAAAACCAAGTCTTCGAAGGGCATTAGCCATAAGGGACTTCAATAGCTACGAGGAAATCATTCGATGTGTTCTCAAAGTCGAGATGGAGATTGGAGTAACCCATCAGTCACATGGGTTTGATAAGAAGAGGAAGATGGAATTCAAAGGAAAATCTAAAGAGCACACTGAAAAGAAGATGAGATTTCCCTTATGCTCAAAGTGTGGAAAGAAACATGGAGGGAGTTGTCTTAAAGGGACAAGTAAATGTTTTAAATGTGGAAAGGAAGGTCATCGAGCATTTGAATGCCGCGATAATGAGAAGAAGATGTCTAATGATGCAAACAAAGGAAGGGATACACAGAATGAACCTACTACACTTCAATGTTTCAAGTGCAAGGAGATGGGGCATTATTCCAATCAATGCCCAAATCCAAGGGTTGATGATGATGGACGACGTAAACAAACTCTTAAGGCTAAAGACAAAGGAAAGTCACATGCAATTTCTATCAGCGATGTGGAGTACGATAACGATGTGGTGAAAGGTACACTTACCATCCACTCTAAAGTAGCAAATGTTTTATTTGATTCTGGATCCACCCACTCTTTTATTTCTGAAAAATTTTCTAAGGGTATCACCGTATTACCTCAACAATTAGATGTTGAGTTAGCTGTGACAACACCTAATGGCACAATAGTCGCATCAAAAGTTTATAATTCTTCTCTGATCGAAGTTTGTGGGAAAGTGCTTCCTGCAAATCTTGTGATCCTTCCTTTAGTGGAATTTGATTTGATTCTTGGCGTGGATTGGCTTTCTCTACATGGAGTTCATATCAATTTCCAATGAAGGGAAGTCACATTTCATATTCCAGATCAATCTACGATCGTCTATCGATGCAAGGATGAATATAACCTTCCAGTGGAAATACCTTCCATCTTATGGGTCCTGATTCCACTAAATGAAGGTTATTTATCTCAAATGGTTGGTGAGAAACTCGCGATTAAGAATATGCCCATCGTACGGGAGTTTGATGATGTATTTTCGGAGGAATTACCGGGTCTTCCACCAAATCGTGAAGTTGAGTTTTCAATAGAACTCGTACCGGGTGCCTTGCCTATTTCAAAGACAACTTATAGAATGGCCCCAATTGAGTTGCAGGAATTGAAGAAGCAAATCCAAGAGAATCATGATAAGGGATTCATACACCCTAGTGCATCACCTTGGGGAGCACATGTTCTATTTGTTAAGAAGAAAGATGGATCAATGAGACTCTGCATTGATTATCGAGAACTTAACAAGATTACTTTCAAGAACAAATATCCTCTCCCACGCATTGATGACTTATTTGACCAACTACGCGGAGCTCAATACTTTTCCAAGATTGATCTTCGTTCAGGGTATCATCAATTAAGGGTCAAAAGGGAGGATATACCAAAGACGGATTTCCGTACAAGGTATGGACACTATGAATTTATAGTGATGCCATTTGGTCTTACTAATGCCCCTGCTATCTTCATGGATCTAATGAATAGAGTCTTTAGAGACTATCTTGATCAATTTGTGGTAGTCTTTATAGACGATATTCTTGTCTATTCAAAGAGCAAGGAAGAGCATGAAGATCACTTGAGAATTATATTGAAGACCCTGAGAAAGGAGAAGCTTTATGCCAAATTTACCAAGTGTGAATTTTGGCTTCAAAAAGTTTCATTTTTGGGTCACATAATCTCAAAAGATGGGATATCTGTGGATCCAGCAAAAACAGAGGTTATCGAAAGATGGTAGAGACCAACAAAAGTAACTGAGATCCGAAGTTTTCTTGGTTTGGCTGGACATTATCGACGTTTTGTAAAAGATTTTTCACGATTATCTAATCCACTCACCAAGTTGACTCAGAAAGGAGTTAAGTTTGTTTGGACAGAGGAATGTGAAGAGAATTTCAAGGAGTTGAAAAGAAGGTTATCCAGTGCACCTGTGCTCACACTGCCTTGTAGTGGAGAAAGGTTTGTGATCTACAGTGATTCATCCAAGAAGGGATTGGGGTGTGTTCTTATGAAAAATGATATGGTGATAGCTTATGCCTCACGACAGTTGAAAATCCATGAGCAAAATTACCCAACACATGATTTGGAGTTGGCTGCGGTAATCTTTTCATTAAAGATTTGGAGGCATTACCTTTATGGTGAAAGGTGTGATATTTATACTGATCATAAAAGTTTAAAGTATATTTTCACACAAAAGGAGCTGAATTTGCGTCAAAGAAGATGGTTAGAGCTGATTAAGGATTATGACTGCTCAATCCATTACCACCCTGGGAAAGCAAACAAGGTGGCAGATGCATTAAGTCGACAAGACCATGCTAGTTTATCCATGATGAGGATCACAAAAGATCCAATATTTATGGGTTTACAAAGGATGGATCTTGGAATTATAATGGAAGGGGGAAAATCTTATCTTTCTCAAATGAATGTTCAACCATCTATACATGTGAAGATTAAAGAGGCACAGAAAGAAGATGTCGAGTTACAAAAGAAGGTGAGAAATGTTCCTGAATTCAACCTTGATTGTGATGGGATAATAAATTTCAGGAATCGGGTTTGTGTTCCTCCCATCCCTTAATTAAATAAGGAGTTGCTGGATGAGGCTCATAGTTCTTCATTCTCTATTCATCATGGAAGCACGAAGATCTATAGGGACCTGAAAGAGTACTTCTGGTGGGATGGCATGAAAAGAGATGTTGCTGAATATGTCTCTCGATGCTTGGTTTGTCAACAAGTTAAAGCTGAGAGACAGAAGTCTAAGGGGATGTTACAACCATTACCCATACCCGAATGGAAATGGGAAAACATCACTATGGACTTTGTCACAGGACTTCCTAAAACATCCAAAGGCAATAATGCTATCTGGGTCATAGTTGATCGTCTTACAAAGTCTGCACACTTCATTGCTATTAGAGAGGATTTCTCTCTAGATCATCTTGTCAGGATATATGTAAAGGAAGTGGTAAGATTGCATGGAGTACCACTTTCTATTATATCTGATCGGGATCCGAGATTTACCTCGATGTTCTGGCGATGTCTTCAGCATACTCTGGATACAGAGTTGAGTTTCAGCACTGCTTATCATCCCCAGACAGACGGTCAGTCTGAGAGAACAATTCAAACCCTAGAAGATATGTTGAGATCTTGCTCTATGGATTTCAAAGGAGGTTGGGATCAACACCTACCTTCGGTGGAATTTTCTTATAATAATAGCTTTCACTCCAGTATTCAGATGGCTCCTTATGAAGCTCTCTATGGAAAGAAATGCAGGGCTCCAACTTGCTGGGACGAAGTTGGGGAAAGAAAGCTATTAGGACCTGATCTCGTTGATGAAATGGCAGAAAAGTTCAGATCTATTCAACAACACATAAGAGCAGCTCAGAGTCGACAGAAAAGTTATGTCGACAACCGAAGAAAAGACCTAGAGTTTGAAGTGGGTGATAAAGTGTTCTTACGAATATCTCCCTGGAAGAGGGTTATGAGATTTGGAATGAAGGGGAAGTTGAGCCCTAGATATATCGGTCCTTTCGAAATACTGGATCGTGTTGGGAAGGTAGCTTACCGATTGGCTCTTACACCGAATCTCTCTCAAGTTCACGATGTGTTCCATGTATCACTCCTGAGAAAGTACATACCTGATCCTTCACATGTACTCAGCTCAGAAGTTGTACCGCTAGAGCAAGATCTTTCTTATGAAGAACAACTGATAGAGATTCTGGATCGTAGCGAAAAAGTCCTACGAAACAAGACCACTCGATTGGTGAAAGTTTTATGGAGGAACCACCAATTAGAAGAAGCTACATGGGAGCTTGAGGTTATGATGAGGGAGAGGTATCCTCATCTGTTTGTTACAAAGTGACGAATTTCGAGGGAGAAATTCATTTTAAGGGGGGTAGAATGTAACACCCGAGACTTTTATGTTATATAAATCATCAAAGGAATCTTTTTCTACACAACACTTGCTTGGCTTACTTTACACGCAATCGCGGCCTTCCTCGATAGCTTGTGTCGTACGCAATACTGAGTTTCACTAAACAACGATATGCTATTAAAATATTATTAAAACTAGACGTTATGAATAGTTATAACCACTTTTTGAAATTTTATAAATTTTATTTTTCAAAATGGACTTCATTTTTGGATTCGGAATACCGAAATTAGCCTAGGGTGAAATTTTTGTATTTTTCTGAAAACTTTCAATTTTTGATGAATAGTGAAACCACTAAGTGGTAGGTTAAAAACTGAATTTTGCATAAAACTTAATTTTACCGCTTCTGTGAATGGAATTTCGAAAATCCTACAGACACGGTTGATATCAGTAAGTAAAATGTGGTTCAATGAGATAAAAATAATTTTTTGGTGAATAGTAACTTTTTACTTTTTTTTTCGTAGTTAATAGTAAATAGGGTAACTAAGGGTGAATATGATATTACTATTACCCTAAAACATGTCCTAATTCTATTGGATAAGTTTAATTCGACCAAAAACAAACTTAGGAATAAAATATGACCATTTAGGCCCACTTGGGTTAGATTAGGACATTTATTATTAATTTATTTAAAGAAGGGTTAAAATAGTTAAAATCAAAGTTTAATAATTAAATCATTTCTAATATGGGGTTATACATAAGATAAATTCGACTATAAATATTCATTAGAAAGATAAAAATATTTCCTACATAATGGTATTTTATTTGTAATTTTTAGACATTAAATAATTTAATTTATTTATGACACAATGATGATACAGTAATTATCTTATTAATGAAATATTGACATAATTGATGTTATAAACACCAAAATAAATGTAATTTGAGACTTTTTATGAATTACACCAATTTTCTAGGTTACTATGATATATTAGTGTTGCCTTAATCAACTTGTTTATAACATATAATTTTGTTATGACTTTCACAAAAATCATATATCAAATAGTGTCAAAATTGACACAAAATAGTTTTTAAATCAAATATTATATTATTAATTGTTATTTTATTCCTAAAAATCTAAGGTTCGGCCAAATGACTTAGATAAAAATATATATATTAATAATAAACAACTTGGGGTTCGTTTGGCATGTTATAGTAAGTGTATTAACCATATAGTGAAAGAAAACAAAAAGACATGGTAAAAGTTAAATTATTTAACTTAGAGTTAAATCTAATTGATAAGGTTAAAATAATAACCTAAACTTGTCTAAATCCTATTGGATGATAGTATTTCGACCCATCCACACTTTATCTTCGAAATAAGACCCTTTGGAACCATTATAAACCGATTTTGACTTTAATATAAGATAATATTTTGAGATATTCCTAAGGTGCCCCTCTCCTCCCTTATAAAAGGGCACCTCCTCCCCCTCCTCCTCACACCAATTTGAGCACTCAAGCTCGGCCAACCCCTGACATTTTCTCCTCTCCACTTCCCTAGAATAATCCTAGAGGTCCTGGTCTTCTTCAAAGACCAATCTTAGTTCCCTAAGTGGAGGATTCAAAGAAGCGTTCCAAAGAAGAGGTAATATCCATTACCGATCGTTTCAATTTCTTTCTTCTTTAACTTCTTCTTCTTTAGTTGTTTCATGATAAAGTAATAACATCAGTATTACTTACATACTGATATTTTATTATAAATATTAAACAACCCTAATTCACCTTCTATCCATCCTACGGAAAAATGAAATCACCGCGCGTGCGTACGTACGGAATACCGTCTCCACGCCGTGGTGTAATCTATTTTCCACCATCACCTTACAAGGATGGGTATAATGGTGTAATGAGTAACTATTTATGATTATTATAAATTAATATTGATACTGAAATATTATATATATACTCCAATACAATTCCACGATCATAGGAACGATATCATCACTCGTGCGTACGTACGGAATACCGTCTCCACGATGTGATGCGACTCGTTCTACATGATCATCATTACATAGTAATTATATAAATGAATTGAATGAATAAATATAATATATGTTACACTAATACCATTCTGGATATAAGGTATCTATAACCTTAAAAGAAGAATAAGAATTTATTCGACAAAACACGCATAAGAACAAAAGGCAATAAAGACCCGAGTAACAAGTAACAATGAAATATTACTAACAAGAAGCTAAGAATATGACCATATATGATATCATATCAATATTTATGATTCCGGAATAAGTCAATAACATTATTTAAACCATTATACAGGAGATTCGGACATGTACAAAGCAAAACGGACCTAAGGTAAGGGAATATATCACAATCTCATTTTATCCGAGATTTTTTATTCGTAAGTATTTACTGGGGTGTATTTTGTCATCCACATCCATGTTCCCTCAATATGTAATATTGTTTTCATCCACTTAAAATAGTTTAAATCCAATTTTACCCTTTGGTGAGTTTTTAGTAAATAATATGAAAGGAATCTTTTGTCGTTTTTCTCGTACGAGGTACTTTTTGACTTTTCCGACAAAAGTTCGAAGAATGTTTTTTTTAACTTATACGGCATGAATGGATTTTTAAAACATTATTTCCAAGAAGCTTCCTTTACAAGTTTTCATGTTTATTTTTAATCAACTTCTTTTAGTTTAAAATTTTATGACATGTTATGAAAGGAAAATGTTTTTGAGGTAGAAAGGATATTTTCCTCAAGAATGGAGTTCAAGTGTTTTATCAAAATTATTTTCCATCTAAGATGATAAAGGGTTCTGTTTTTATCCCTATTATTACATTGATTTGATTATGTTGTGAGGGAATTATTTTTATGAAGTCATTTACCTTATATGATTTGTTTTATGATGTCATGATGTTTCAAGAATCCCATTTTTGTTACATGTGGTATGCGATGATGTATGATTTATGATTATGTGGCATACATAAGAAAGGATTCATTATAAGATGGGTGGGACCTATATCTCCCTCCAATTCATTGGTTAAAGATTTTATATCTCATGAGATAGACATGGCTGGAACGGAAGGTTATTTCGGTTCAGTGATACAGGACTGAAATGAGGAGTGAACTCGGTCAGAAATGGACTTTGTCCGCTAAGATAGTCTTGGCAACGAGTCATGACTAACAAGAAATGATTTTCCATGATTATGTGTGCATGCCACAAAGTTTCAAGTTTTATGTTATGATTATGGGGATCTCATTTTCACTTCTATGATTTATTCCATGTTAAGATATTATGATCTCTTTTGAAGGTTATGATTTTCAAAAAGATATGATATTATTTTTATTTCTTTTATTTTCCCTTGATGAGCATTTGAGCTAACCCTTTTATGTTTTCTTTTCCCCAGGTCAGGAAGATGGATATTAAGTAGAATATGCTAAAAGGGAACCTAGATATGGTGAAATAAATGAGAGACACTGTAGAAGATTTATGAACCAGTTGTTTATGTTTCCCAGTTTCTAAAGACACTATACCTATACGGTCCTTTGTGGTTTTGTCTTATGTTGTAATAAGTGTGCTTCAATTTTGAAGTATTAACAATTTATGTAAAGTATGGGTCGTTATATATTAAGTCTTTAAATATTTTTTTAATCATCTAATGAAAATTAGTCTTGAATGGATACGATGAGGAATGAATCTCATCACGTTCGTGGAGACGGTAATCCGTACTTATGCACGAGCGACAATATCATTATTTTGATATTAAAATAATATATAATTGGATATTATATCATATATATTGAATAATTATAATGTTATATTTATTATTTACATCAATTACAAATCATTATTATACCCATCCATATAATAATATATTGAATAACAATTACACCACGACGTGGAGATGGTAAGTCGTGCATACACATGTATGGTGAAATTTCATTCAATGGACGGATAGAATAATGAATATGTTTGTACCATATATATAATAACATCACAGAATATAGAAGATACTGGAGTTATTATTATAGAATATAAATAACAAATAAATGGGATGTGGAAGAAGAAAGGAACTTGAAAGAGGTGATGAAGTATTTACCTCTTCTTTGGGTTTTTCCTTCGGAATTGATCAAAAGGGATCCTTATGTTGACTTTATTACTAAAGTGATTCCTCTAGGATGAATTGAGGACTGTATAGAGGTTATTTGTTTAGGGTTTGGCCGATCCAAATGTCTTTGAAGGTGTGAATTAGAGAGAAGGGGGAGATCCCTTTAACAAGAGGGGTGAGGGGCGCCTTAGGAAAAGCTAGAAATATTATTTTATAATAAATTATTTTTCGGCTTCTAAGGGAACAAAAAGGAATTATTTAAAGGATAAGATGGTTATGGTTCAAAACACACTCAACCAATAGGTTTTAGATAGTTTTGGGTCAATATATTATCTTTGTCTTCTAGATTTAACTCTTAGTTAAATAGTTTGACAGTTACCATGTCTCTTTTTATTTTTATATTATATGGTTAATAAACATACTATATACTTACAAGGGAACCCCAAGAGGTTCATTAATGATAAAAATATCATTATATAAGTCATATTTCCAAACCATATATTTTTTGGAATAGAATATCAATTAATAATATAATATTTGTTTTAAAAACTCTTTTATGTCAATTTTGACACTATTGGGTATTTTGTTTTTTCTAAATTCATAACAACATTATTACTTCAAAAAAAATTTATCTAACCAACCCTAACATGTCATATTAACCATGAAAATTATTGGAATTCATAAAAAGTCTCAAATTACATTTATTTGGATATTTATAATATCAATTATTTTAATATTTCATTAATTTGGTAATTACTGTATCATCATTGTTTCATAAATAAATTAACTTTTTTAAGGTCTAAAAAATATAAATAAAATACCATTATATAGGAAATCGTTTTTTATTTCTAATGAATATTTATAGTTGAATTTTAACACGTGTAACCCTATATTAAAAGTTTTTTTGTTGTTAAACTTTGAATTTAACACTTTTAACTCTTCTTTGAATTAAATAATAATAAATTTCCCAATCTAATCCAAGTGGATCTAAAGGATCATATTTTATTCAAAAGGTTGTTTTTGGTGGAAACATACTTATCCAATATAATTATTACATGTCTTAGGGTAATAATAATATCATCATTACACTTAATTACCCTATTTATTTTTAACCGTGATAAATAAATGTAAAAAGATACTATTCACCAAAAATTGTTTTCATCTTATTGAACCAAATTTTACTTTCCGATATCAACTGTGTCTCTCAGATTTTTGGAATTCAACTCACAGATGTGGTAAAATTAAGTTTTATGTAAATTGGAAAATACTCCTAGGAGGTGGGTAATAGACGGTAAAAAGTTCAATAAAATTATTATATATCTAAAATTATTATAAACTGACTCAAATGAATTATATTGAACTTATATAGGTATTATTTATCTATTTTGACCTAAAATAAATTTAAATAAATAAATAATTTTTTAAATAATTTTTTTTAAACTATAACTCAATGTTTTTCACTAATCATCAAAAATTGAATGTTTTCAGAAAAATACAAAAAATTTACCCTAGTCTAATTTCTATATTATAAATCTAAAAAAAATCCCATTTTGAAGGATAAAATTTATAAAATTTTAAAAAGTGGGTATCACTATTCATAACGACTAGTTTGATTGGCTGTGGTGTGTTAGAACTCGAAGTTGCGTACAACACACACTATTGTATTATTCAAAGAGAAGCGTACTGTGGAAGCTTCGGGTGTTACCACGCTTACTCTGTATCTTTCATCTACTGGTAGTGAGAGATATATCTTGGAGGAGAGAGGTTTGAATGGGTCCTACTGGTCATAACGATGGAACCCTTCGATGTTATCATGGGCATGTATTGACTTTCCATGGTTAGAGCCTATATTGAATGTCACAATAGACTAGTCAGATGTCTACACATTGATGGGATGAGGTTATCCTTCTTTTGAATGAGATACCTCACTACAGGATGAACATGTTCTATGAGTAAGAAGTTGTAACCTATTACCCATTAGATAGCGAGTATGACCCTTGGTGAAAAACAATATTTAAGCATCTGTATTCTTTCTCTTGTGGAGGATTATATGGATGTCTATCTCAAATGTGTTTTGGGAATACCTCCATGGCGGGAGTTGGAGTTTTTCATTGATTTAAAACTTGAGACATCACCGATATCTTTTGCAGATTATAAAATGGAACCCACTGAGATTCAGGAGATATAGTTGCAGCTAGAGGAACATCGTGGGAAAGTTTTCATCAGAACCAGTGTATCCCCCTAGGCAGCTCCAGTTCTAGTTGTGATAATGAAAAATGGGAGCCTATAGATATGAATGGATTATCGTCACTTGAACTAGGCCACAATAAAGAAAAATTACCCATTTTAAAGGATTGAAGACCTCTTTGATCAGTTGTGAGGAGTGATATGGTTCTCCAAGATCGACCTAAGGCCCGACAAACACTAGCTATGGTTTCATGTGGAAGATATTTTGAATATATCCATTCTATGTCACACTGATAACTACGAGTTCCTTGTAATTCCTTTCAGTGTGAAAAATGCCCCTACAGTTTTTGTATAATTGATGAACCAGATCTTCTATCCTCACTTGGACCAGTTTTTCATTGTCTTCATTGATGACATACTCCTCTACTCTTAGATAGAGTAGGAGCTTTTAGAGAAATTGAGGATGATCCTTGACATACTTCAGGAGAACCATATTTATTAAAATCCCTCAACATACCAGTTCTGGATACAAGAGGTTTACTTTCTAGGGTAATTTATTTCCAAACAAGGTCTAGTTGTGGATCCCTCAATGATCGAAGCAGTTCTTGCTAGGGAGCCACCCAAGAATGTGTCATAAATGCAGATTCTTCTTGTCTTAGCAGGGTAATACATGGGTTTTTTGGCATACTTATCTAGAATCACTACCCCTTTGACCACTCAGATGTGTATGGTACAATTGTTTACCTAGTTTGAGATGTTCTAGAAGTCCTTCGAGGATTTCTGGTATAGGCAGACGAGTGCCCCAATTTTGAGACTAATAGATGAAGGAGTTGAGGTTGTGGTGTATTGTGATGCCTCAAGAGTTGGACTTGGTATCATGTTGATGAATCAATTTGAGGTCATCATATATGGTTTAAAACATTTGAGTCCCCATGAGAATGATTATATAACCCATAATATGGATCCCATAGCGGTAGTATTTTCTAGGAATATGTGGAGTCACTAACTTCTAGGAGAGTGCATCGTGGTTTACTTAGACCACCATAGTCTCATGTATGTATTCACATAGAGAGACATGAATTTGAGGTAGCGAATCCAGTTGGTGTTCTTGCATGAATACAACTTCAAGATAGTCTATACTCTAGTGAAGGTCAATGTTTAAGAAAATTACCTTACTAAGAAGTCCCATGCACTCCTAGTGTGGGAAGCTCTAGAGAAGTTGGATTCTCTGCAGCTGACCCTGGTGGAGTAGGAGGGAAATTTTTTTCTCAATGTTGATGGTGCTGACTCCTTCAGTCCTTCAGCATGTGAAATTGTCACAGCTTGGATACATTAACTGTGAAGTTCAACGTGATTAGATATCCACATGTGATGCACCAGATAAATATCATGAAGGTGGAAATCATGAGATCTTTTTTGGGGGTGAATAGTGGTGCCATTCATGTTACAAGAAGAGGTGATGCGGGAGTTCCACACCTCTTCATTAGCTATTCATACAAGAATATGGAAGATGTACATGAACCTCTAATGAATATTTTTGTGGTCTGACATGAAACAAAGTGCAGTTGAGTTCATCTCATGATGCATTAACGGTCAATAAGTGAAGGATGAGAATTATGTTTCGGTATGTTTTTTGTAGGTTCATGATATTCTGGAGTTGAAATGGGATGACATTTCCCTAGATTATATCATAGGGATTCCATGAACAAAAAAGATCCATGAGGCCATCTTGGTGATAGTAGAACGACTCACGATGTTGGGCCACATCCTTTCCATTTGGTAGAAGTGTTTGGTGGAGAGTTTTCGGACGCTATATGTATAAGAGATGGTCCGACTTCATAGGTTACCCTAAATTATTGTCTTATGTCATGATGCTCGGTTTACATCATGATTATGGAGAGGCTGGAGGAAAAAATTGGGACCCAGCTGCAGATGAGTACAATCATCCGCCCCCAAACCGATGGGCAGACTGAGCACACTATCCAGGTGCTAGAGGATATACTGAGGGCTTGCATGATGGATTTTGGCAAGAGCTGGGAGGATCACCTGCCTTTAGTAGATTTTGCGTACAACAACCACCAACACTCCAGCATCAGCATGAAACCTTTTGGGGCCTTTTAAGGGAGACCATGTAGGTCACCCTTATGTATGACGGAGATTAGAGAATCCTCCATTACGAGACCATAGTTGGTGCAACATGCCATGGATAATGTATAGGTCATCCGAGAATGGATGAAGACGTCACATAGTAGATTGAAGTCATATGAAGATCATAGTTGTATGACTTTGGTGTTCGAGTAGGGGGACCATGTCTTCTTGAGAGACTCTCCATGATGTGAAATTTGGAGGTTTTTCAAGGGGGAAAGCTATTACAAGGGTTCATTGAGAAATTTTAGATTGTGCAAGGGTCAGTGAGGTTGCATACCGCTTATCCTTACCCCCATAGATGGAGAAGGTGCACGATGTTTTCCATGTGCCACAGTTGAGGAGATACGTGCATGAACCCACACACATCATTGATTTGGGTGATCTGGACATCGAGGATGGATCCAGCATTGTGGATCACCCAGGGGTGACCGAGGACCGATAGGAGCAGACCTTGTAAGGATGATCCATCCCTTTGGTTCGAGTGTTGTGGAAGCACGTAAACACGAAAGAGAGTACCTAGGAGCCGAAGAGATGGATGAGGGCTTAGTATCTTGAGTTGTTTTCTTAGGTTTTATTTTTTTAGGATGAAAAGATTGAAGGAGGTAATGATGTAGAGTCCTAGTTTATTCCTTGTAAGACTTTGAAATATTTCTAAATATTTTTCCAGAGTTAGGAGCTAAGATGACATGAAATTTTGAGCCCCGGTGTTCCAGTAATTAAATTGATAAAAATATTAAATATATTTTAGGTTGGGTACATTTGTTCAATTAAATAAACCAGGATAACTCTTAAAATGATGATCAGATAAAAAATCTGGGACCATGGTTGGGTTCGAAATGTGGTTTTTTCCCTAGGTGAGACATAAAATGAGTCGGCATAGGACGTTCCGACCCCTTTCTCATTGGTGGTGCATTTAAGTGGTTAAATAATTAATTTATTCAACTAATTAAATGAAAGATTAATTAAGTTAGAATATTAAAATATATTTCAATAGACATTTTCTAGGGTTTTCATAACCTTGATCTATGTCAACAATTCCTCCCTTCTTATCCTATCTATTGGCGGAAAAAGAACGAGAAAAGAAGAATGATGAACTTATAATTCAGGGTAGATCAAAGCATAGTGAGTGCATTGGCTCCTCCCAAACCTGTTAGTAAGTGTGTTCTTCATGAATGGCTGATCCAACTAGAGTTAGGACCCTTATTTAATGTTGTTAGGCCCTGGATTAAGTGATTGAGCATTTTGAACATTGATTCTTCAATATGAACCCCCTTTTCAAGATCCTAATTCTTAAAAACATACTTTTTTATTTATCATTCATCTAATCTGGATGCCCTTTCTTGATGGGTTTGACATGAATGGTTTGACAATGATCCAAACCACCACTTATAGTTCTTTTCTCCCTCAAATATTGTTGTTCTTCATCGATGAAACCCGATGGTTCCTGACTCAACAATGTTCGGGAGACCCTAGTTTGATCGGGTAGTGAGATTTGAGAAGATTTTAACATACTATGATGGATTCATGATCAAGGAATAGATCTAGAAAATGAATGATGTAATGATGAAGAATATATAGATTTCATGAAAATATGATGTGGATCAATGTTGTAGTGGTGTACAAAAGATCTAGCCAAACCCTAGTTTCTAAATGAGGTCTATTTGTGATGAATGATGAAGAATTTCTGCAATTTTCAGTCAGATCTGTTTTTTTTTGAATGGTATTAGTTGAATTCATTCATGGTTTTGGTGTATTTGGATGTAGTGGCCAAAAATCTGACAATCCGTACGGTTTCAGGAAAAAACCTACTACACACTGTGTTCCATGAAGAATACACGGTGTGTAGCCTCCCTCAGTGGTAGTGGTAGAGTTCCATGGAAAATAATAATGGCATGGATTGTACACCCCTTGAAACCCTATGTATTACCCTTTTCGGGTGAACAATCCATGTGAAGGAATGTATGTCCAGGCACACACCATGTGCCTACTACATGGGTTTGAAACACATATAGTATCATGTATGGAACAACATGTCATGTACTAGAGTATACAGACATGGGACCCGAGTACATAGACATGTCCAGTAGACACAGTCCAGTCCCCAGATTGGTGGGACACACTTTGTAGTCCACCTAAATGGTGTGAAACCCTACATAGACGGGACCCGTGTTTTAGCCTAAAAACACAACCACGTAGTTGAGGAGGAACACACACCATGTGCGCCTCTTACATGTTGTGTTCTTTGGATCATCTTATCATTCTTTGTACCTCCAAATCTCCTTGGTTTGGAATCAGATTTTGGCCCATGAGATACCTATCCTAAGTGTTTTTTTCACATTGAATGTGATGGTTCCATCATAAGTATATTTCAATGCAATAAATGAGTGTTTCATGTTGGAACACATAGATATGACACCCGATGACATCGGCGATTAGGTAGGCTTACTAGAGAAGTTCTAGGATGGCCCTCCAGTTGGGTTGGGTAATGTAGTCCCCAATGATTCTGGGAAGATGCTCCAGGTGTGATGGATAGTGTAGTCCCTGATGATTCTGGGCTGACACTCAAGATGGATCGGGTAGTGTAGTCCCTGATGGTTTTGAGTTACCCTCCTATGGGATTTGGGTAGAGGAGTTCCTTGACATTCTAGGATGACCCTCCTGTTGGGGTAGGCAGTATAGTCCTCGATGACCTTCTAGGAATGACCCTCCAGCTAGGTTGGGCAGTGGCGTCCTCTTGACAACTCACTGGGCTTACCCTCTAGTAGTGTATGGGTAGTGGGGTTCCCTAGTGACTTTCCCAAGTGGTACTCATTGGTAGGAATGGGAAGTGGTGTTCCTTGGTGAAAACCGGAGAAGACCCTTGACTTTGATACATAGTGGTGAGGCATGCCTTGAATGACCTTTAAACTAATAATGAGGAGGGGTTCTTTATCTATCAAGATGTGTTCTTGTGATGCAATCTGAAACCATGAAGATGTTTCAGTGCTTTCCAACGAAGATATTATTTAGGTGGGGTGATTTGAGCCACTTTTACTTTTTCCTCCTGATATGACGATGAGGTGTTGGGAATTTTCATATGGCTTAACTCGGAACTATTGGCTACTCAATTTCTTTTTTTCAGCTGTGAGATGGATATCCCCTTACTCCCTCATATGGGATTTTTGACTAAGCATATATTTATATACATATATATATATGTCTATCCTCTTATAGTACCCACTCCATCGGTCTTGGTTACACTCATTCCAGGAGAGGTGAAGACAAACGGGGTATACCATGTTCTTGCTATGTATAGCTTCACATGTTTGGATGAGTCTACTCTATGGCTATATGTAGAGAAGGCTCAATAGGGAGTTCTTATACTCACCATTTTGAGATCCTTTTATTTGGATGAGTCCACTTTCACTCTATTGATGGGTTGAGCTATACTCTTTCTGTTAAATTTTACAGTACCTTGTTCTCTATAATGATTTTCTTTTCATTGTATTTCTTACTGCTCCCCCTTCACATTTTTGGGGTGTCTTACTGGGTATGTGAATACTCACCCATGAAGGGGATTTACCAAACACGTATTGTGCCTTTTTTAGATTACAGATAGGTTGATTGGGATCTTAGAGGATCTTAGTGATACGGGTTGGGTGCACCACGAATGGTGGTTAGAGTTGGGATTCAAGAGTACGGATCTCTCAACTATACTATTTTAAGTTTCTTTTAGGTTGGGACATGTTTTTTGTTTGTGTGTGTCTTTTTTCCCTTTTAATTTTCAATTGACACTACCATTCCTTCATTATGTTTAGTGGTTCATGCAATTTTTGGAATATTTATAGAAATTTTTATTTTTTCAACTTTTCATTTTCAATAATGAATTGAGTGGGATATGTGCACAAGTACAGGTTTCAGGAAAAGGTCCCCCTGAGTTTTTTGTGCCTTCTTTTCTTATCGCTAACCCTTGGCCTATGGAGGTGGGCATGAGGTCATTGCGGCTTGGGCCCCAGATTGGGTCAGGTAATGAAAATATATCTTTGATATTATCCTAAAAAACAAAAAAACATATCATCAAAAATTATAGTTATTGAATGTAACATTTTTCATTTTAAAATATTATTTTAATTTATAAACATATATTTGATATTTTAAAATAGAAGTCACATTTTTCAATAAAAATTTTTAATGCATATTTAAAACTTTAAAATTAACTTATATCACCTATATAAATTTAATCATATTAAATTTATTTCAAATATGGAATCATTAGGTCTAAATTATGTAAAAATGACCAGTTTATTATTACAAATAAAGGATAAATTACTTAGGTAAAAAATAGTTTCCATAGTAAATGGGGAAAGTCTAATGGTAATGAGATTTTTGGGATTTGACCATATATATAATTTCATTTTCCATATGATATCTCCTCACATATGATTTTAAGTAGAGGTTTCTAAAATATTGGCTGAATTTTTATGGATTAAAACCAAACATGAATTCAGGTTGAAACATGTGGCATGCTTTGAGTATTAGATTGATCTCCGCTCTTCTTTCTGTCATCTGAGTCACCTCCAACTAGTCTTCAGGAAAAGTTTATTTGACCAAGGATATGATCTCCCAAATTGGGTTCATGATGTTGAGAATTCATGTATTGATAAGGAGAAGTCTTATGCCATTGTGGCTTCTCCGCCCTCAAGGGTCATGCTGGGTTATTCTGATGCTAATATATGTGGAACCATTGTTTTGTATGATGAATGGGTGATGTGAAGTATAGGGACACTGTAGGTCTGCAAAACCCTGATTCATTCCCCTAGGTTCACTTAGTGAGATAAAGACATGATTAATTTTGGTTTAAGACACAAAATATGCTTCCAACACCAGCGAATATCCAATAGGTCCTTCTACATTTAAAATTTTCCAATTTAAATATTGAATTGGATGAGGTAGAGGAACAAGGGAGGTGGAAAATGGCGAGATAAAAGAAGGCCATGAAAGTAGTTCCATGCCTTGTGGATCAATATTCAAAAAATGAGGCATGGTTAGCTGAGAACCCCTAGTAAACATAAGAGTAAGTGGAGGATTAGAAACTCAAATGTTTCTCACAAAATTGATGGTCCCAAGGGAAGATAAATCTCGTTGATGTAGGATTATTTCTGATTAATTTTTGGAGTAGAACAAGGCTTAGAAATATTATTTGTACCTTCTAAAACTCATGAATACTCTATCATCATAAAAGGGTAATAAATTTAGGGAGCCGATTCTTTATTCCTTTAATGATCATGATCTCCTAGAAACAAATCTTGGAGATGAGGTGGTTGTTTCTAGTGACAAGGATGAGGAGTCTAAAGATTGATGTATTGAAGATCCTAACCAATTGTTTGATTTGGTGGCATCTGATGGTGTCCAGAAAGAGGTAAGGAAGGAGGATGCTGACTTGAAACTTTTCTTACATTCAAAAGAAGATATATAGGATGGATATTTTGATACTAACATTTCAAATGTGGATGTAGATAGAATTAATGAGAGATCAATTTGTTTTGATATAAATGATGGGAAATTCAATTAGAGCAACAAGAAATACCATACTTTGGATCATGGAATCTAAAAAGGGAAAATAAATCTGGATGAATACATTTGGACCTGGGATAGGTTGTCCTACCACTTCAAGGACCTCATAAAATAATATCTTAACATGAGCATAACATATATATCATAGAGGTTACATAATGTTGTTAAATTAATTTTTTTTAATTATTTCTAGATAGTATTGTAACTTCTTATGAGGATTGAACATGTCATGACATGTAATCTTTTTGGATTTCTCACTTTCCCTCAAAAGTTATTTCTTTAATAAAATATTAAATTTATTATTAAAGGTAATGATTTAAAAATGGGTTTAAAAAATTATTCAAATTGAATGGTAGAGGCTTTCCCAACCACATATCTTCCCCACCCCATTATTTATCAATGTCATATCCATTTCCCTTAAGATTTATTTCCCATTATTAAAATGTTAGGGTTAATTAAAAAAATCTCATCCCATTTCACTTATAAATGAGGCCTCTCACCACACCTTAAATATCACTCCAAAAAATATTTTCCATCTAAATAACATTACCATTTATCATCACCTTAAATACTATGTTTCTTCCATTATCCCTTGGGGAATATATTTTAGATAAATCCATATATTCTTAATGGATCTCCAATGAAATCTCCAAGTGTTCAACACGAGTAATCATATTTTACATAACCACTTTAATTTATATCTTACATATACAATTATAAATTTATTATCCTGATATAGTTATAAAAGTACTGTTTATATACTGAATTTTAGTTTGTTATGGTAATAATCATTAACAACCTTTCCCATTTACGTAATGAAAAAAAACATGATTTATGCGTATGTGCGAACCACCACCACCACGAAGAAACATGTATCATTTTCCATCACGACCAAACATGGATGGTAAAAATGATTAATTTTTAATTAATAATTATATATATAATTTTTATTTTTATGATATAATAAAACACATCACTCATATATTTCTTTTTAAGTAATCTAAAATAATAATCCATTCATACATGTGGACTACTATCTCTATGGAATGGTGTATTCCATTTTTCATCATCATATTTCATGAATATAATTCTAAATGGATTTAAAGGATGAAAATGTGTAACACCCCAAGATATCATAGTGTGTTATTTCTTCAAAATAATTCAATAACTTGCACTACACGCAACACCGAGTTCAATCACACCATGACTTACAAAAAAAAGCCATTCAAAAGAGGTTATGAATAGTATTATCTAAATTTTAAACTTTATATAATCCTTATAATTTTAGAATCCATATTATGAGTTTCTTAGATATAATGCAAGAACAAATTCATTTTCAGTATTGCACTTTTATCAACTTTTAATAGTGAACCCTTTTTAAATACAATATTTTAAACTTTTTGACTAAATGGGGACATCAAAAATTTAAAATGAAACATCCCAAGCTTCCACGGTACACTTTCTTTGAATAATACAGTAGCATGTGATGTACGCAACCTTGAGTTTTAACACACACCACAACCAATCAAACTAGCCGTTATGAATAGTAATACCTACTTTTTGAAATTATATAAATTTTATATTTTAAAATGGACTTCATTTATGGATTCGGAATATCGAATTCAGCCTAAGGTGAAATTTTGGTACTTTTCGGATAACTTTCATATTTTGATGAATAGTGAAAATTACTAAATTTTAATTAAAAACAACTTTTTTAATCAAAATAATTAATAGTGATAAATTATGAATTTGAGTGGTTTTAAAGTATATTTAGAATATATTTTTACCATTTAATATAATTTTGTTCATTTGACATAATTTTACAATTAAACCGAACATAAACAAGTGTCAATCTTTTGATAGTTATTATCTCTTAAAAACACGCTTTTTGTTTTGACAGCAAGAATTAATTTTAAATTAATTTCTGCCACTTCTGTGTTTTGAATTTAGAAAAATGGATTCCATATTTGGAATCAGGATGTCCAAATTGTGTAAATAGGTAACTTTTATTTTTAGACATTTTGAATAATTACTGTGGTAAATATTTTATTTACCATGGTTAAGGGTAAATCTGGTAAATAAGGGTTACAAAATAATATTATAATAATACTAAATTACCCTAAAACGTGTCCTAGCCTTATTTTTTGATACATGTTCGACCATAGGCATCTTTGGGTCGATTTGGGGACCTCATGGTGCCACTTGTAGGTGATAGGGACACTTTATTTTAATTAAGTTAAAATTAATACAAAAAATGACACAAGCATATATCTTTTAGAAAAACAATTTTTACATATGGTTATATATGTTTTATTTTCTACTATAAATATTCATTAGAAAGATAAAAGGATTTCCTACATAATGATATTTTATTTATGATTTTTAGACTTTAAATATTTTATTTTATTTATGACACAATGATGATGAAGTAATTACTAAAATAGTGAAAAATTAAATTAATTGATATTATAAATACCCAAATAAATATAATATGAAACTTTTAATGAATTAAACTAATTTTATAGGATAATATGATATATTAGGATTGATTTAATTTACTTTGTTCGAAGTAATCAATCTGTTATGAGTTTCAAAAAAATAAACTATTGAATAGTTTCAAAATTGACATAAAAGAGTTCTTAAAACAAATATTATATTATTAATTGATATTAAATTCCTAAAAATATAATTTTCGGCCAAGAGACTTATATAATGATAGTTTCATCATTAATGGACCACTTGGGGGTCTCTTGGATGTATATAGTAAGTTTATTAACCATATTATATAAAAATACAAAGAGACATTGTAAAAGTGTAACTAATTAACTTAGAGTTAATACTTAAAGATAAGGTTAATATAAGTACCCAAACATGTCTAAATTCTATTGGTTGAGTTTTTTTCGACGCATACCCACCTTAACCTTTGAATAGTCAACTTTGGAGCCATTGGAAACCGAATATGAATTTATTATAAACTAATATCTCTAGCTTTTCCAAAGGTTCCCCTCACACCTCTTATAAAAGGGCACTCCTCCTTCTCATTTCTTCACACCTTCAAAACCTTTTGGTTCGGCAAAAATCTGCCCAAATACTCTCCCAACTTACCTCACTACAACCTAGATGCCTTAGTTTGATCAGAAAGCCAACCTAAGGAGCCATTTTGATCAAATCAAAAGGAAGAACCCGAAGAAGAGGTAATGATTTCACCACCCTTTTCCAAGTTAGTTTCTTCTTCCACTTCTTCTTCCTTTGTTGTTACCATTCTAAAATAATAACTCCAATATCATATATATACTGTGATGTTATTATAAATATGGTACAACCATATTCATTATTCTATCCACCCTTTGAATAACATGTCACCATACGTGCGTACGTACGGCTTACCGTCTCCACGTCGTGGTGTAATTGTTATTCAATATATTATTATTTGGATGGGTATAATAATGATATGTA
This sequence comes from Viscum album, assembly GCA_963277665.1. Lineage (NCBI taxonomy): Eukaryota > Viridiplantae > Streptophyta > Magnoliopsida > Santalales > Viscaceae > Viscum > Viscum album. Next base: position 1,284,121,685 of record OY728151.1, read on the forward strand.
ACTCATGTAAATAATAAATATAACATGTTAATGATTCTTTATATTTGATATATCAGCCATTTATATATTATTTTATTATCAAAAGAATGATATTGTCGCTCGTGCGTACGTACGGACTACCGTCTCCACGAACGTGATGAGATTCATTCTCCATCGTATCCATTCAAGTATAATTATCATTTGATGATTTAAAAAATGATGTTTGAGGACTTGATATAATTCTGGATATGAATAATATACAACCTATCCTTTACAAACATGTCTTACGTAACAAACATATAAAAGAAAACAAGTAAGTTAACACCCGAAACAACGATAATACTAAGATATTATTATCAAATCAATATTAAAAGATCATATATGATATCATATGATTCTTGTATAATTTAATAACAATTATTTCACCATTATACAGGAGGTTAACCTACCCCAACCAAGGAAAAGTACAAGGTAAGGGGTTTTCATCTCACTCCTTATTCCCGTGAGATTCATGCCATATTGCCACCATCACATTTTGTGTGGTGTATGTACTGCCTATAATTATATTCTTTGTGTAATACACTCTTATTTATGTGTATTTACATATTAATTGTATGATACCTATTTCATGGGTTGTATGTTTCATAAGTTACCAAATTGGTAAAGGTTTATTTCGCAATCTCTTCATTATCCGAGGTTGTTTATACGTAATAATCTACTGAAATCTCTTTATCATCCACATCCATGTTTCTTAAATATGAATTTCAAAACATTTTTACTATTTACTAGAATATGGGTTAAAGTCATTTATACCCTTGTTTTAATTTTTATAAGAGGTTTATAGAGGAATCTTTCCGTCGTTTTCCAAACAAGGTTCTTTTTAACCTTTTCGACAAAATTAAGGTAAGAATGTTTTTTTAACTTATACGGCGGGTGCGGCTATTTACCGCCGTTATAAAATTGTCAAAGCTTTACATACAAGCCTACAAAGATATTTTCAAAGTAAATTTTTTATTTTATAATTATGTGACTTTTAAATGATTTCAAAATGAATATTTTATGAATTTTGGAAAGGTACTCTTTATCAAAATCAGAATTTTAAATGTTTTAAAGATTTATCTTTCTAAATCTTTTTAATTAATGTTCATGTCTTCAAAATGGTTTTTAAGGATTTATTTATGTGGACATGGATGTTTTTAAAATGTTAATTCCTTTAAAAAGTTTCAAAGTGGTATGGGACACTTTGGTTCAAAAATCTCTTTTTAATTACTTCCTTTATTAATGTGTGACTTTTAAATGATTCTCTAAAATAGTTTTGATTTCATCTATGTCAACATCCTTTGATGGATTTTACGCTTATTTGAAGTTGATTTATTATGATACAAAACTTCTATATTGTATTGAAGGTTTTTTGATATGTTTGACTGTGGATGTGCTATTTTTATACCATTCATAGTTTATGGTGAAAGTATTTACATTTCGTATGCTAGTTTTAATACGAATGTTTATGTTATGTTTAAACCTTTTCATATGGGAATGCATTGGACTTAATATGTGACGGGTGGAGCCCGCTATAGCTTATCGATGCATCGGTAGGTCTCATGAGACAAACTAGTGTCTTGGCACAAGGCCTTGGCAAAATCTTATTTGTAGTCTTGGCACGAGGCCTTGGCTATGTGGTTATGATAGTCTGGAATTATGCATTCCAACATTATGAAAGTGGTTATTGATATTGCATGTGATTATTCGATTAGTAGAATATCCATGTGAACAAGTAAATGGCATTATTTCATTTTACTTTTGCCATACTATGTTGAAGTTCAAGATTAAAAGGCTTTTGTTTTAGTAATGCATTGCCTTAAAAGTTTATGCTTATTTTGAATGTTCCGCTATATTGTTATCCTTACTGGGCATTTGAGCTCACCCCTTTTCTATGTTTTATTTTCCTAGGATGTGAAGAAGTAAGTTATGAATGACCTGCAGGGATATTATGAGGGGATAATAGTGTGGACTGTGGAGACATTATGTTGTCGTAGTAGTTTTTCACTTTATGATGTAATGTAAAACTTATGAATATATCTAGTGTTTCTAAGGCTACTAAACCAATCGGTCTTTCGAGATTTGATCTTTCTTGTGATCATGCCAATGTTATGTAATAATGCACCGACTCTGGGTAACTAGGGTCAGGGCATTACAGTTGGTATCAGAGGAAGTTTAGTACAAACCTTGGAAGCTAGATTTAGATAAACTCTGATTAGAGCACCTAGACCTAAGATGAACTTTGAGGATTAGTATAGAAGAACTTCCTATAATTTTGGTATTGTAGAGATTTTGTGAGTTTTTCGAGCAATACATCCCTGTCTGGATACGAGCAGGTAGAGGCGGCTCTGGCACAGATGTACCTAGGGGTAAAACCCGAAAACACCGCTTTGAGCTAGACTCGAACGGGAACTGGTGCACGACAATGGGCCTTGCTGCACTCTTGGTTACGACACTCTCGGGGGATATGCTTAGGATAACTCTCATATTCATTACAAATCATTATGAAGGGTTTATGAGTATATACTTCCTCAAAGGAGACATTTTTATGATTATGGATTATATCCATAAACTATTTAATTTATGTTATGTGTTTTACAAGTTTGGGATTAGGTATTGTTATTCATAAACTAACCTAATGTATGCCATTGTTTAGAAATGGCGCCCAGTAGAAGGAATGAGAACTCTAGCAATGCACATGATACAAAGAGAAAGAAGGATCATATATTTTATGGTCTTAAGCCAGAATTTACAAGAGAAATAGTCTCGCATGTCTTATCATCATATGAAAAAATAATATCATGTGTTGATAAGATAAGTAAAGAGTTTACTGAGTCCTATGGCTTTGAAGGGAAGAAAGAGAAGAAAAGGATGGAATAGAGAAATATGGATAAAGGGAAGAGGGAAAAGAAGAATTTTCCCATATGTGATAACTGTGGAAAGAAACACCCTGGAACTTGCCTGAAAGGAATGGGAGTTTGTTATAAGTGTGGAGGAAAAGGGCACAAAGTACGTGACTGCAAGGGTAAGAAAATGGTTTCAAATGTATAATGCTTCATTTGCAAGGAGTTTGGACACTACGCGAACCTATGTACCAGTCATCAGACTATGCCGCAAATGATGTTATTGGATAATAATCAAGTTATGATACTACCAAAGATGAAGAGGAATGATTAGAGTTCTTATGTTGATTATGTCAATTGAGTGTTGTATCAACAATGTACTTGTTAAATAATTATGGAGTATATAAGGATTTTACTGCAGTACTATTTCATTAAGGACTTGAGATTGTGTGGAACAAAGAAAAGTGACTCAATAGCAGGATAAATTTTTGAAAAATATATGGTTGAGAGAATGATAAATCATAATATAGTTCTGATACTGAGGTAGTGATTTTGGAATAATATGTGATTGTTTTGGATAAATTATATTGGATATTCTTGACTACCTTGGAACTGATTAATGATTTGTATATTCCATCATTGTTGGGGTTTAAAACATTTTTGTATTAATGAAGTATATCCAGCATTCTATATGGAATAAGGGAGCATGAATGTAATCAATAAGGAATATGGTAATACATGATGAAGGTATTCATATGCTATTACGGGGTAAAAAGGATCTATATTATGTTTACCTTCCTTATAAATGTTGGACTGTGAGTTTGGACAGAAGTATTTTGGATAGTTCTAGTTTGGATTATTTTGGATTGCCATAAAAGGACAACCCGGAGGTCGGGCGGCAACCCGTCGCGTCCGGCAAGGCTGCGAGACTTGAACTGGCAACCGAAGGGCGACAATGGTGTATCACCTACCACTAGCCCACGAGATGTCCTAGATTAAATAATGTAGTTTTTTTAAAAGATCTGGTAGATGAATTATAAATTCATTTATTTTGGAACCCTATACGAATAGTATAAATAGAAATTTTTTTACGTTCTATTATCTTTTAGAGTGAAAGATGAGTTTGTGGTAGAAATTTATTAATGGATAAAACTCTAATAATAAAGTAAGTATATCTCCTTATGATCTTAGCCAATCTCATAAATAAATTCCTCAACATTAAGAAAAGAAACTTAGAACAAAAATGTTTTCCTAGATGGTACCTTAAATCATCACTAATTTATGGCTTTGGGATTGTTGGCGTTTTCATAGCCATGTTCTCTACCACTCTCCATCAGACAATTGATGGTTAGATTTTTCTTCCATATCCATATTTTCCTACATGGAACCCTAGTATGTGTTATTTTCGGTAATCTTCATACTTTAGACTCTTTATTTTAAATAGAGGCCTCATTAATTCATTTTTCGATGTGGGATTTCAACTAAGATATTTTGAAACGTCAAAAATGTGTTATCCTAATACCCTATGTTTTGTTGAACCGATGGTATTTCAAATCATCATAGATTGATGAATTTAAGGACCTCAATTTTATACTTGTTTGTGATTGATGACCTCAATAAATACCTATAAATATTTACGTTTTTCCTCCAATTATATGTCTCTAATTGCTACCAATGTTCTCCTAATTGAGATCATAATTTGGTGGTGACCCTTTCATTTCTCTTTTCCTCATATTAAGACTAAATTTTAGTAACCCAATTTCCGATGTGGGTTTTCCCACAAATATATTTTCTATTTTCAACCTTTTATTTTTGAAGAACAATTTCAAATTGCGAGGACGCAATTTATTGAAGGAGGGGAGAATGTAACACCCCAAGATTTCATAGTGTGTTATTTCTTCAAAATAATTCAATAACTTGCACTACACACAACACCGAGTTCAATCACACCATGACTTACAAAAAAAATCCATTCAAAAGAGGTTATGAATAGTATTATCTAAATTTTAAACTTTATATAATCCTTATAATTTTAGAATCCATATTATGAGTTTCTTAGATATAATGCAAGAACAAATTCATTTTCAGTATTGCACTTTTATCAACTTTTAATAGTGAACCCTTTTTAAATACACTATTTTAAACTTTTTGACTAAAAGGGGACATCAAAAATTTAAAATGCAACATCTCAAGCTTCCACGGTACGCTTTCTTTGAATAATACTGTAGCGTGTGCTGTACGCAACCTTGAGTTTTAACACACACCACAACCAATCAAACTAGCCGTTATGAATAGTAATACCTACTTTTTGAAATTATATATATTTTATATTTTAAAATGGACTTTATTTCTGGATTCAGAATATCGAATTTAGCCTAAGGTGAAATTTTGGTACTTTTCGGATAACTTTCATATTTTGATGAATAGTGAAAATTACTAAATTTTAATTTAAAACAACTTTTTTAATCAAAATAATTAATAGTGATAAAGTATGAATTTGAGTGGTTTTAAAGTATATTTAGAATATATTTTTACCATTTAATATAATTTTGTTCATTTGACATAATTTTACAATTAAACCGAACATAAACAAGTGTCAATCTTTTGATAGTTATTATCTCTTAAAAACACGCTTTTTGTTTTGACAGCGGGAATTAATTTTAAATTAATTTCTGCCACTTCTGTGTTTTGAATTTAGAAAAATGGATTCCATATTTGGAATCAGGATGTCCAAATTGTGTAAATAGGTAACTTTTATTTTTATACATTTTGAATAATTACTGTGGTAAATATTTTATTTACCATGGTAAAGGGTAAATCTGGTAAATAAGGGTTACAAAATAATATTATAATAATACTAAATTACCCTAAAACGTGTCCTAGCCTTATTTTTTGATACATGTTCGACCATAGGCATCTTTGGGTCGATTTGGGGACCTCATGGTGCCACTTGTAGGTGATAGGGACACTTTATTTTAATTAAGTTAAAATTAATACAAAAATGACACAAGCATATATCTTTTAGAAAAACAATTTTTACATAGGGTTATATATGTTGTATTTTCGACTATAAATATTCATTATAAAGATAAAAGGATTTACTACATAATGATATTTTATTTATGATTTTTAGACTTTAAATATTTTATTTTATTTATGACACAATGATGATGCAGTAATTACTAAAATAGTGAAAAATTAAATTAATTGATTTTATAAATACTGAAATAAATATAATATGAAACTTTTAATGAATTAAACTAATTTTATAGGATAATATGATATATTAGGATTGATTTAATTTACTTTTTTTGAAGTAATAAATCTGATATGAGTTTCAAAAAAATCAACTATTGAATAGTGTCAAAATTGACATAAAAGAGTTCTTAAAACAAATATTATATTATTAATTGATATTAAATTCCTAAAAATATAATGTTCGGCCAGGAGACTTATATAATGATAGTTTCATCATTAATGGACCACTTGGGGTCGCATGGATGTATATAGTAAGTTTATTAACCATATTATATAAAAATACAAAGAGACATTGTAAAAGTGTAACTAATTAACTTAGAGTTAATACTTAAAGATAAGGTTAATATAAGTACCCAAACCTGTCTAAATTCAATTGGTTGAGTTGTTTTCGACGCATCCCCACCTTAAACTTTAAATAGTCAACTTTGGAGCCATTGGAAACTGAATATGAATTTATTATAAACTAATATCTCTAGCTTTTCCAAAGGTCCTCCTCACACCTCTTATAAAAGGGAACTCCTCCTTCTCATTTCATCACACCATCAAAGCCTTTTGGTTCAGCCAAACTCTGCCCAAATACTCTCCAAACTTACCTCACTACAACCTAGAGGCCTTAGTTTGATCAGAAAGCCAACCTAAGAGCCCTTTTGATCAAATCAAAAAGAAGAACCCGAAGAAGAGGTAATGATTTCACCACCCTTTTCCAAGTTAATTTCTTCTTCCACTTCTTATTCCTTTGTTGTTACCATTCTAAAATAATAACTCTAGTATCATATATATACTGTGATGTTATTATAAATATGGTACAACCATATTCAGTATTCTATCCACCCTTTGAATAACATGTCACCATACGTGCGTACGTACGGCTTACCGTCTCCACGTCGTGGTGTAATTGTTATTCAATATATTATTATTTGGATGGGTATAATAATGATATGTAACTCATGTAAATAATAAATATAACATGTTAATGATTCTTTATATTTGATATATCATCCATTTATATATTATTTTATTATCAAAAGAATGATATTGTCGCTCGTGCGTACGTACGGACTACTGTCTCCACGAACGCGATGAGATTCATTCTCCATCGTATCCATTCAAGTATAATTATCATTTGATGATTTAAAAAATGATGTTTGAGGACTTGATATCATTCTGTATATGAATAATATATAACCTATCCTTTACAAACATGTCTTACGTAACAAAACATATAAAATAAAACAAGTAAGTTAACACCCGAAACAACGATAATACTAAGATATTATTATCAAATCAATATTAAAAGATCATATATGATATCATATGATTCTTGTATAATTTAATAACAATTATTTCACCATTATACAGGAGGTTAACCTACCCCAACCAAGGAAAAGTACAAGGTAAGGGGTTTTCATCTCACTCCTTATTCCCGTGAGATTCATGCCATATTGCCACCATCACCTTTTGTGTGGTGTATGTACTGCCTATAATTATATTCTTTGTGTAATACACTCTAATCTATGTGTATTTACATATTAATTGTATGATACCTATTTCATGGGTTGTATGTTTCATAAGTTACCAAATTGGTAAAGGTTTATTTCGCAATCTCTTCATTATCCGAGGTTGTTTATACGTAATAATCAACTGGGATCTCTTTATCATCCACATCCATGTTTCTTAAATATGAATTTCAAAACATTTTTTCTATTTACTAGAATATGGGTTAAAGTCATTTATACCCTTGTTTGAATTTTTATAAGAGGTTTATAAAGGAATCTTTCCGTCGTTTTCCAAACAAGGTTCTGTTTAACCTTTTCGACAAAATTAAGGTAAGAATGTTTTTTTTAACTTATACGGCGGGTGCGGCTATTTACCGCCGTTATAAAATTGTCAAAGCTTTACTTACAAGCCTACAAAGATATTTTCAAAGTAAATGTTTTATTTTATAATTATGTGACTTTTAAATGATTTCAAAATGAATATTTTATGAATTTTGGAAAGGTACTCTTTATCAAAATCAGAATTTTAAATGTTTTAAAGATTTATCTTTCTAAATCTTTTTAATTAATGTTCATGTCTTCACAATGGTTTTTAAGGAATTATTTATATGGACATGAATGTTTTTAAAATGTTAATTCCTTTCAAAAGTTTCAAAGTGGTATGGGACACTTTGGTTCAAAAATCTCTTTTTAATTACTTCCTTTATTAATGTGTGACTTTTAAATGATTCTCTCAAATAGTTTTGATTTCATCTATGTCAACATCCTTTGATGGATTTTACGCTTATTTGAAGTTGATTTATTATGATACAAAACTTCTAAATTGTATTGAAGGTTTTTTGATATGTTTGACTGTGGATGTGCTATTTTTATACCATTCATAGTTTATGGTGAAAGTATTGACATTCCGTATGCTAGTTTTAATACGAATGTTTATGTTATGTTTAAACCTTTTCATATGGGAATGCATTGGACTTAATATGTGATGGGTGGAGCCCGCTATAGCTCCACGATGCATCAGTAGGTCTCATGAGACAAACTAGTGTCTTGGCACAAGGCCTTGGTAAAATCTTATTTGTAGTCTTGGCACGAGGCCTTGGCTATGTGGTTATGATAGTCTGGCATTATGCATTCCAACATTATGAAAGTGGTTATTGATATTGCATGTGATTATTCGATTAGTAGAATATCCATGTGAACAAGTAAATGGCATTATTTCATTTTACTTTTGCCATACTATGTTGATGTTCAAGATTAAAAGGCTTTTGTTTTAGTAATGCATTGCCTTAAAAGCTTATGCTTATTTTGAATGTTCCGCTATATTGTTATCCTTACTGGGCATTTGAGCTCACCCCTTTTCTATGTTTTATTTTCCCAGGATGTGAAGAAGTAAGTTATGAATGACCTGCAGGGATATTATGAGGGGATAATAGTGTGGACTGTGGAGACATTATATTGTCGTAGTAGTTTTTCACTTTATGATGTAATGTAAAACTTATGAATATATCTAGTGTTTCTAAGGCTACTAAACCAATCGGTCTTTCGAGATTTGATCTTTCTTGTGATCATGCCAATGTTATGTAATAATGCACCGACTCTGGGTAACTAGGGTCGGGGCATTACAAAATGAGTTTTTGTAACTATTAATATCCATTTAACAAAAATTTAATAACCTATTGATGATATAAATTATAAATAATCATTATAAAATTAACTATCATAATGAATCATACTAAGAGGAAAATATTTATTTCAAATTTTATAGGATTTTAATGTATATTAATTCTTCTTAAAATTACTTAAAATTATAATATACCATACTAATAAGCACGAAAAGAGATAAATTTTCTTATAGTAAAACTTCATTAAACTAAACCACCTAATGATAATTCATCAAATTTGGGTATGCTCATATTTGGGTTGGTTTAAAAAACTTCATGAACTACACTATTAATTTATATCATGAAAGAATATGAAAACACAATTACGGGAATAATATGATATAAATGATTAAATAATTAATATTTTTGTTTATGGGGTTGTTAAATCAATTATTAATTAATCAATTAATAAAACACCCATTGATCTTCAAGAAAGACCAAAATATTCTTGTTATCATTTTCAACTCTAAGGATAAAAACTAGAAAACTCATAAAAGGAATTTAAAACAACATGAATTATTATAAATCATAACATATTGTAACATTAATGAAATGATAGTGAGGTAATTTTTAATAATAATGAATATAGGAACCATTATTAGGAAACTAGTGAAAACAAACAAACTATATACACGCAATGCTGGAAAATATGTATGGAAAAAATCAACTATAATTCATATAGTGAAAGAATATATATGAAAATTAAAAATTAAATTTTACATTACTAAGGTTATAAATTAAGATATAATTTTAACACGCTAAAATTATGTAATTTTTTTGAATGAATTTAAACTTTTTGATATTTTGAATTTCACACAAAAATGAATATAGCTAATGTTATATGAAATAACTATGTTTGGATTGTGTTATATGCACAAAAAATTTATTATTTCACTACAATAAATACATAGATTATCTTGTGGTACATGAAAAATTATATCTGGCTTATATTAAACAAAATGAAAAGTTCTTTTGATAAATATTTTTACACACATAACCGAGTTTAACCAAACTGCAGTATACTATAAATACAATTATAAAAATAATATATAGTTACCACCAAGCCATTAGAATAGAAATTAAAAATAAAATAAAAAAATAAGAAAATATAATTTAAACATGTAAATAAAATTAATCCTTTTATTATTAATTATCTATAAAGGAAAGTAAGAACAATTTTAAAATAAAGAATTTCCTTTTCTAAGAATATTATTTTTCTATGTACAAATACAATTTTATCTCAATAAATTAAAAAACAACTCTTGTTGAGTGGTTTAAATAAAATTTAAATATTACATATTCAATCAATTTTTTTGACACTCATCCAAAAATTTTATATTCATAAGATAAAAATAGATCCAATTTTATAAATAAAAAAGTTGTATTCTTCAAAAAAGAAATTTTACCGCCTTTTAATGGTGAACCGATTTTAAATATATTTTTTGATATTTTAATATTATTTATACAAAAAATAATCTTATTATTTGAAATAGGATATTAAAATTTAATTTGGTTTAATTATTGTCATTTTTTTGATAAGCTCCATGTTTTAAAGATTAGTAAAAAATAATGAAATTTAAATGAAAATAGATTTTTCATCTAAATAATCTATAGTATTAAATTATATATATGATTAGTTTTAAAATATAATAATATAAATTTAATATAATTTAATCTAATTTAGGTCATTTTAATCAATTTTACATTGCATTTGGATAAAAAATATTTCAATATTTTTTATGGATTTCACTTTGAAAACCCGTTTTGTCACGTTGTCTAGGAGATTAATTTTTGAATTAATTATAGAAAATTATGTGTCATTAATTTTGAAAAATGGATTCCATATTTTTAATGATAAGGTCTATATTTAGTAAACATATCCCTTTATTTTTTGGAGGATATAAATAGTAAATTTAGTAATTTTTATTACCACGGTTAAGGGTAAATAGGGTAACTGAGGGTAAAAATAAAATTATAAATATTAGGAAAGTATTCAAAGACTTGAAAAAAAATAGTAGATGAATTTAATTCAACCCTTAACACCTAAATACTAAAATTGAATTATTTAGTGGATACTTTTCCATGAAAATGACTTAGATGTTATTAAAATCAACGAGATACAAAATGTCACATTCTTACATTTAATAAGTATAATATTTTTAATATGTAGTTAAATAAAAGTTATTTTAATGTCCTAAACCGAATAACCACTAATACGGTTACTGGATCAGTTGGTCACATGGACTCATGTATTCCTCCTCATATTCCATAGGCTTTCGACTAGCAGTGAGGGTCTCAAGAGTTGATAATGGGGAGACTATACCCTCATATCAGAGTACCACAATGGTATAACCAAAGGAAAGCATCATAAAATAGCAGAAGTAGTATAAATGAAAAATAAGTAGTGTAGGAATAATAATAATCAACTAAACAATGAAATATTTCCAACGCCATTGTACAATAATTCCTGAAAATCCGAATGATGATACAAAACTACAATATATATATATATAAGGAAATGATACAAACAAACCATGTATAAAGAAAAGAAACAAAAATAACCTAAGGCGATCTCCATGTGTATCTCGAGCTCCAGCTTGGTCCTATTCTCCAGCTTGGTCCTATTCTCCAGCTTGGTCCTATTCTCTTAACTCATAGGAACTAATAAACATATCATTCAATCTACCATGGTCCTGCAAATATAAGGTCCACTTGAGTACCCTAGTGTAATGCCAGCCCAAAAAGGGTGTGAGGCAATAATCCCTGTAGGCACCCACCCAGGGTGTGTATGATTGAATGCAGTCAATGTAATATAATATATAGTAATGAGAAAGTATAAATAGAGAGTTAAATAAATAGTACTGAATAAATAAACAACAACCTACCTAGGTTCCTTAGGGACACATGGCTGTTATACCTCCTTCAGCTAATAGTTGACTAAGTGTCTGACAAGAAACTATATATATATATATGTTTGTGTATTAATAATATATTTATAGTTTCGTTATATATTGAATACATATATATGAACAAAGTGTGTGTGGATACCTTATGGCTATATACATGGAATACTAGTTACCAGCTAGATAAGGGTGTAACATAGCAATCCACAAAAAATCTAAACAAGACTACAAGGTCATGAAATGGGCTACATGCCCTATATTCCAATAGAGTGAGATATCTCATGCAACAAAACTCTAGATGGAAAGTGATCCATTAGGGAAACACTCTAATCATGGTATATGGTGCCTCAGTCCGACACTGATATAGTTTCGCATCTGTGAGACGTCATTCTCAACACCTAATGTATGTGATCAGGATGAACCATGCTCAATAGAACCCTTACATCGCTCCACAACCTCTGTATAATGATTAATCATATTTATAATAAATTTCCATGATGAAATACCTCTCATTCCATGCATTTATCAACTCCATATAATGGCATCATCACATTTATAAGGCAAGACTTCAGGGAATACCTCTCATTATTTTCATTTAAATGACCCATTATAATCATGGGAATCACAATTATTGAAATTAAATATAATCCATGCTTGTTTAATCATAGTAAGAGTCATGGTCATACCACCATATTCAATTCAATTTCAATTAAAACATTTAATACAATCAATGAATTCAATATATCATGAAGAATTCTATTCAATATAATCAATACATATCATTTAATTAAATAGAACACGAAAATTGAACAAAAAATCCTAAAGAGTTTCATTGAAGTTTCTCTTTTAATTTAGGAAAATTCTGACATGGGTAATTCCCTTTACAGGTTGGGACATGTCATAAACCCTAGAGGTGCATTGGTCCCAGTTATCATTTATATAAGGGGAGTAATTCATTTTATAACTTCAATAATGACCCTGTTTCAAACATGGAATATATCAAACAATACCAAAGTCTTATGTAATCCCAAAAGTCCTAAACCAAGAATTATATAAACAACCAATCACAAAATTTTATCTTATAATAAAACAAAACTCATTCGAGGGGATTTATTATAAAATATTGACATTGTTCTTAAAACAATTCATTTAGCACATTTAACAACAATTCAAAAGGAATGTCTCAATTCATTAAAAGAAACCTTTTAAAACATAGTCCAAACATAGAAATTAAATTTATAATGTTTCAAATGGAATTTCAAAGTCTCCATTCTCAATTTAACAAATACATATAAGGGGAAATTCAATTACCTGTCTAATTCTAATTCTTAGAAGGCATTAGAAGCATCCTTAAAATTTAATTGAGAAAGGTAAATTCACATAGAACACCCATGGGGTGTCAACAAAAGGGATCAACAGTTTCTAATTTCCTAAATAAGGATCAATATACTTGTATCAATGTGAAAAGTGAAATTTAATATAATGGAACCTATTTAAAAACATCACTCAAAATAGGTCATCATACGACACAATAACATTATTCATAAAAAGATGGAAAATAGAGGAAAAAGTCATATACCACCTACCTTAATCATAAGATGTATCACTCTTCCAATATCCAGATTTTATTCAATCTAGTATGGTTGAAATTAAATAAATGGACCTTTTCCACGAAAATAGGGAAAATGAGATCACACCAAAATAGCAAAACCAAGATAAGTCTAAATGAAGAAAGATTCAAAAGCACTTGAGAGATTTCTGATGTGGATCCATCAAGGCTGGTAGAGATCGATTAAAATAATGGATGGACGAGATATCTCCATGCCTAGAATAGGGAGAAGAAGAACCCAAAGGCACCATGGGGAGGAGCTCACATGACTGGATGAGAGGAAGAATGATGGAAAATAAAGAATAATAAAGAAAATAATAAAAGGTCTAATTAATATAAAAACATTAATTTTACCCCACAAAACTGGGTCGGGGGTTTTTCCACGTGGTTTGTCCAAACCTCGCACCAACTGTGCGACACACATATCCTTAGAAACCCACTTCAAATGATTATACCGCATTGTTTGGACTATTTGTGCCTCAACTGTATGGTTAATAATGCTTAGGAAATGAAAATTTGGAACTAATAGTGTGGTCTGGTTGAACATTTTAGACTAACCATGTGCATCTCATGTGCTTCACATCTTCACATATTTATAGGCCGCATGGTTTGCTGCTGGGAGCCACACAGTTTCAGACACACCGTATGCCTTCTGTAGACCCTCTAACACCTAGAAATTCTAGCCTAACACTCCCTAAAATTGAAAATACCTCAATGGGACCTCTCAATCCTTCATCCATTTCCACCAAAAACTCATTTATGTGTTCTAAATCTCATATTTACATTTATAATCTTGGTTTAAAAATGGTTCATATAGAAAACACCAAAGTTAAAATTCCTCTATATTTTCATCCAGTTCCAAAACATGGGTCGTGATAGATATTCTCGACTATACATAATATTATGAGAGTTAAATGTTTAACTACATACTTAAAATTTATTTTTAAATTTTATTGAATGAAAAAGTATCATAAATAATTACACATTGATGATGTGGTAATTATTCAACTAATGAAACAATCAATTAAATGCTATTAGAAGTATTAAAATAAATCTAAATTTATTTTATTAAGGAGATCAAAAAATTTAATAGGTTAATATGAATTATTATGGGTGTTTTAAATAAATTGGTTCAATATTATATTCCTTTATTTATTTTCTTAAATTCAATGTAATGAATAGTGTCAAAATTGACAGTAATGATATTTTATGAAAATAATGGTTTATTAAATTAGTTAAAAAAATATAAATACTAAATAATGTCTAAGGGGATAACTTATGGTCTATAAAATGATAAATTTACCATTTATGTTTTTATTGATACTATATAAGTAAAAATAACAACCTTTTAATATTGAAAATCGTGTTACCATAGTTAAAATGTAAATAGGATAACTAAGAGTTAATAGAAAATATATGTTTTAAAATTACACAAAACCATTTATAAAGTCTATTTTTGATGATATTAAAACATTATCTTGTATTATAATTTAATTAATTTCTTTTTGGAGTTATTTTGATTGGTATTGAATATATTATAATTTAATATTATTAGAAATTACAAGAGTGACCACCCCCTCTTATAAAAGGGAACCTCTTTTCACTTTTACACACAATTTAAAACCTATTTTTTAGACAAAAACTATCAAAATATCAACAAAAAATCCTTAAATTATTCTTAGAATCCATAATTTGAGAATAATGATAACAAAAGATGTTCTTTGGTGAAAATGAAAAGGAGATACCTGAAGAAGATGTAACGTTCATCAACATATTTTTTTATTTGTTTCTTTAAACCCTTAAATTATTATTATTTAATGATTATATAATAATAATAGTATCTAAAATATACTTATATTTTTTTCTATTTTTATAATCTAAAACATCACAAAATTCCATCAAATAGGATGCTCAATCATCATTTTCTTGTACGACAAACTACCGACTCACGAACCAATGTCTTTCATTTCTCTATTTCCACCATCCAATGTCATAAATTATGATTTATTTTATTTTTTATATTATTTATATGATATTTATTAATTTTTTATTCATATGGTATTATTATATAATACATACCTTCCTGATTTCCATTTTTTATAAATATGATAACTCTGTTTGTGGACGTCTGGACTACTAGATCCTCAAAGCGATGTGATTTGATCACACATTATATGGAATTTATTAAGGATAATTTTACTAATTATATATGATATATATGATCTAATAATTATACTATAAATATATGTAATGTTTTTATTTACTATCTTTCATTCAATATGATAATAAAATGGAAACATCATTCATGCGTAGTATGACATGCCATCTCCATGAACTGTGTATTTCATTTTCACTTAATATTATTTAAATATCATATTAAATAAATATATAAAAAATAAATATGATATTTCTATCATGGTTGTCATTATTAAGATAATGAAATCATGATATAATTTAGAGGTCCCAAGTAGGGAAAATCAAAACCCAAGCAAAAAACCAAGCAGTAATTTCTTGAAAGGAAACATTAATATGGAATTGTTAATAAATGGGTAATAAGAAGTTCATTAGTAAATAATATATGGTAAAATATAATTGAATAAATTTATTTAATATATTTATAATAGTGTTATATTTATTATACAAGATGGTTGAATGAGTACGAAGAGAGTCAAGACATATGGTAAGAGGATTTCTAGTCTCATGTTTATTTCTGCATGAGTTAGTATATATTCACCAGTTTTTTCTTTTTTACGGAGTATATAATTCCCATGAATGAATTATATGATCCATATCCTTAATTTTATTGGTATTTACATACCTATTTTATGATATCTCTTTCATGGGGCTTATAGTTCATAACTTTTTGAATTTGGTAAGGTAATTTTTCCTCATTTTTCTTTCTTTAAGACACATGTGATGTAACGCAAATATATTATTTTACTAGGTGTATATAAAACCCTTTGACATGTTGTATCATGAATATACTTATTTTAATGATATTATTAGTTTCATTTAATGTTATTTTATCTTATGTGAGAAATATGTGTTCTTTCATATCAATGTTTTCTAAAAGTGTTTTAAAATAATTTTAAATGAACTTTTCTATATTTTAAGGAAAAATAATTTCAACTAAATTTAAAATAGTTCTAAAATATTACATTATATGTTTTCAATATAATTATCAATAAAATGACTTTTCTAAATGTTTTGTGATTTAAAAATAATTTTCAATGTGGAAGTGATATTTTTCTAAAGAATTAATTAAAATTATCCTTCAAAAACATTTTTTATTAAGATAACATTATTTTATGTCATTATGATTTATTAGGGTTATTATTAAAGGATAATAACCTTATTATTTGTGTGTTTATTTTACATTTATTAATTATTTATGTGATTGGGAAGTAGATATATATGGTTTTCATTATTTGACGTGTGTGACCAATATCTCTCTTTAATGCATTGGGTAATGATAGATGTTCTACAAAATAAAAAGGTACATATGAGGCCATCCTAAGCCCGAAATAAGAGGGAACATTAGATGTCATCCTAATCCTGTTACAAGAGGGTACATGAGAGGTCATCCTAAGAACCCAATAATATAGTACATTGGAGTTTATCCTAACCCTAAAACTTGAATGAATATGGATGTAATCCCAAGACCAAAGTAGGTCTACATGTGAGTATCCAAATAATGACATACTATGAATGTCTTGGTAGGTATCATTGAAATAAGTTGTTCAAAGATTATGTGTATGCCATGAAATCTAAATCATATTCAATTTTTATATTTTTATGGATCATGTTTTTTGATTATCTTATGATTCAAGTCTCATGAACTATCAATCTTTAATTCTATGATTGAAGATTATTATTTTTGATATACAGAGTATGATTTTCAAATGTTGTTATCATGTTTTCATAACCTTATGTTCATGTTATTCTTATGTATCATCCATGTTTACCCTTATTGAGAACATCACACCCTCTCTTATTATTCCATTCCTCAAGTTATAATGAATGGTTTTAAGTGGGATTACTAAAGGGAAAGATCATAATGGTACATGTTGAAGATCATTTACCAAAAGGAAGAATGTGTTCCATGTTTCCAAAGGAACTAAACTATTAAACTGCATGGGAATTTGTAACTTTAATATAATGAATATTCATATAAAAGGATTTAACATCCATATTTTCAAAGTATTCTTCATTAGTGTTGGTATGAGAGGAAATTTTTTTTCAACTATTGGAAACTCAGATGAGAAAAATGTATTGAGATCCCTAGGGATATTTATAAGGATATTTCTAGGGAAGTATTTAATGATAATCTTTAGGTGTCAAAGATTTAAAAGTCTGTGACATTATTTAGGCATCATATATGTCAATTTTTAATGATTATTTTTTTCTACTCTGACAAAATTTTCTCACACTATGCTTTTTAATCTTAGTCAATGACATGAAATTAAAGGAAAAAGTTTAACATTGAATTTTTCATATGTGGAAAGTATGGGAATTATAAAAATAGATATCCAGAGTGGAAATATCATGAAGATAATGAGGAAGTTGATATGAGTATTGATTATACTGCTGTGGATAAAGAGAACTAAAATTACATATAAAAGGTATGGGATGTCCTAACAGTATTGTTTACATTAAAGATAAGAACTAAGATTTCATGGAGGATGATGAACCTTAAGACATGATTCATAATTCATATTATAAGAATGAATAAGATTATGAATCCTAAGTAATGGTCTAAGAAAAAAGTTGTATTTTGAAGTGTATATGTTTGGGAATTCATAGATTATGTAATATGAATCATAAAATATATTAGTATTTTGAGTATTAGTTTTATATTATGGATTGAAAAGGACATGTTGAATGGTGATGAATACTTAGAAAACAGATTTAATGGGAAGGTGATATTCATTGGATATTGATGCTTGGATAAAGATGCATTTGGTATGAATATGTAAATTAGAAGGTAATAATTTCCTTATATCTGATTAAGGATTTTTTTTACAAATTGGTTTATTCCATCACATATATAGTTTATGACATTTTTGGACTTTATTAATATGTACAATATTCTTTGGATTATGAAAGAATGCATGTTTTCAATACGGATTTATAGTAATTACCATGTTTCAAGGGAATACATAATGATGGTATTCAAATGTTTGGTATGTGAAAAACAATATATACTTTATGATATATTGGGGATAAATTAGAAGATGTTTCTGAGAAATTTAATGACCTCATTTCTAATTTTTTTGAAATTTATATTTTGGAAGGGTTATATGGTCAACCATTATTGAAAGAGTTTATGTTAAACTTTGGATGAGGTTTTAGAGATTAATGTATTATCTCTCAAATGAGTATTTATGCATATTGGATAAGTTTTACTAACCATTTTGTTGTGATATTGTCAAATGGGATGAACTATCATTTTATTCATGGATCTCATGATCTGCTAATGCTTTAGAAATGAAAAATTCACCCTCATTTAAACGAATAAGAGATGAATTGGAAATTAATCAAGGTACAACAAAGGTTGAGGTTGAACTGAAATCATGTAAGTATATATTATCATGAAAATTCATCAACAATAGTAAAAAGGGTCATGAAATAAAATTATATCCTTATTTAATCAATTTTAATGATCTCAATGACCTTTTCCATGCAATTTTGAGTTATGGGTTTATGATCCTAAACATTATCCTAACCATGTCCTCTATAAATATATATCAGAACAAGATATTTATATTTCTCTTATATGTCCATGTTTTAATTTTTCACATTGTTTTTACTATATGGAAATATAGTTATGAGTTACTTTGAGTAACTGTTATGTTTTTAACTGTCTTTTTTGAAGGGTGTTTTAGTATTCATGTTTATGATGTGGGATTTTATGAAAGGAAAATTCAAGTATTAAACCATTGATAACCCATATTAATTTTGAGGATGAAATTCATTTCAAGGGGGTAGAATAAAACACCCCGATATTTTTTTTGTATTTCATTAAATTTAATCATTCTTTTTAATATTTTTCATTTCACACGATACTGAATACAGATTTTTTATAGGAAATCCATATTTTTCTCTTGAATTATACACACAAAAAATTTATGCTTGAACTACAAAAAAACATATATTAATATGATGTACACGAAACTCTATGTTTTTCTTTATTTATATACAATTCCATGTTAACTCGATAGATTTCATTACACACAAGATCGTGTTTTACCAAAATACAATATACTATTAGTATTCTTATTAAAAAACTAATATAGTTTCCTCCTAGCCATTGGAATGGATATCAGAAATATTATTAACAAAATTATGAAAATATTATTTAAATATTTATATAAAATGAATCCTTTGGTTATCAATTAGCATGAAATTAATGCAAAAACTATTTCAGAATAACGAAATTTATTTTATAAGAAAACTATTTTTCTATGTACAAACACGATTTTATATCAATAAATTAAACAAACAACTATTTATGAATTTTTTAATAAAATAATTATATTAAATATTCAATAATTTTTTTAAACACTCATCCAATAGATTTTATAGGAATAATATAAGAATTAATCCAATTTTATGAAGAAAAAAGTTGTATTTTTGAAGTGTAATTTTACCATCTTTTAAATGAGAACTCATTAGAAATATATTTTTGACCCTTTAAAAATTATAATATTAAATAAAAATTGTTATTTGAAATAAGGAAATAAAAATTTACTATGGTTGATTTTTTTTATTTTATGATAAGTTTCTTGTATTGATGAATAGTAGAAAATACTGAATTCTATTTACAAACAGTGTTTTTGTCTAAATAATTTAAAACAATAAATTATATTTATGTCTAGTTTTAAAGTATAATTAGATAACTTTTATATCACTTAATCTAATTTAGGTCATTAGAGTCTATTTTAAATTGAATATGGGTATAAAACATTTCAATTTTTTGAACATTTTCAGTTTAAAATACTGTTTTCTTGCCCCATCTATGTGATTAATTTTAAATCAAACATAAGAAATTTTGAGTTTGGAATTTAGAAAAATGGATTCCATATTTAGAATCATAAGGTCCAAATTCATAAAATATTTTTCTTTTATTTTTGGTTAATATGAATATTAACATGAAAATTTTTTATTAACACAATTAAAGGTAAATCAATAATTAAGGGTAAAAATAATATTATATGTAACGAACTGTCCAAGATTCCCCAAAAATAGTGCCCCGAGCGGGTGGGTTGTGAGGCCTCAAGTGTGCCTCCCCATACATCAAAGGTTACCTATGAACAATGAGGTCTTAGGGTGAGATAGTGGGAAGACTGTGCCCTCAGTTCAAGGTAAGAAAACAACCGAAAATAGATAAGTATCATACACAACAGAAAGCAAAAAGTGTGAGGAAGTGGAAGAAAAATGAAATAGAACATGCTGCAATAATAAATAAAATGTTGTAAAATACATAAATTCTATTTCATACATATAACACTAGTCACCCACTAGACCGACCATATAGATATAGGAGCAAAAAAAGAAAATAAAATAAAATAATAGGGATTTTCTACTAAATCTGAGGAATACCATATACCCGATCAAGATACACTTTCAAACTACACAAGTTCAATCAGAATAACCCACATGAGAGGCTCTTCTTAAACAATGAGACTCTGTGCCTCACCACTATCAACCATGAAACTCATGCTCAATTTGAAAATAACACATAAGGTCTAAGCATACATAGAGGTGCATGTGTAGGGGTGAAAAATAATCTTAGTAGGCCACCCCAACGAGTAACCTAAAAACTTTCTTCTATAAGTGTATACAAAAGAAATGATATCATACTAGTTTAAGCATAACTAAAAAGAAAGTAAATACAAACATGAAACCATAGTCAAATCCCAGGCCCATAATCATATTAAACTAGGCATGTACCATCATGGATTTCCATGTCTGTGTACACGTACATGTGTAGACCCATACTGATACATATATACATAAATATGAATATTATATTCTATGTGAAATCAAATAACATGAAAACTAATCTAAATTTTATCCTTGGGTCTATATTCCAGATCGCCTGGACATCCTCGGGAAGGGCATTGAGATGAACATCATGCCACTCAAGCCATGTATCATAAAGTCAATCTTTGTGTCTGTTGTACAAATCGACAAATAACTTCTTCACTAATGGTGTAAATATTTCTGAGCAACATATGTCACCATAGGAGGATACTCTTCCTACACCTGGGTTCAACAATACTCACATCTAATAACTAACGAGGATATCGTGTACCGATGGTGAAGCCTATAAATAAGTATACCGTATACTGATGGTCAATCCTATAAAGAAGGATACCACATACCGATGTTCAATCCTATTAAAGGACACCGTATACAGAAATTCAATCCTGTGAAAAAAGTATTCTTGGGAGTACATTTGGACATCCTATAAAATTTCACTGAGTCGGTAGCCATGCGACCCAAGCCATGTAAATATAGTCCAATGTTTGATCCCTAGGTCTCGATCTATAAGCGGTCACAACATTTAGAACATGGATAGTCCCTAAGGGTTTGAACCATATGTGACCTGTAAAGAGAACATAGTGATGAGACCCCACACAACACCCCTTGAATATCATAGCTAATTAAGGAGAGAATAGTCATATATATCATAGGCTGAGGTGATCATAATCATCCCCACCACTCAAGAGTGTGTAATAATTCATGAGTCCTTGGTTCTATAAACATATAAAGAGAAATAATAGGTGAGATTCCATGCAATTCCTCTTGAGTTTTGTAATTGGTCAGGGATAGAGTAATAATCCCAATCAAATGTTGAGGAGATTGTAATCATTTACACCACTCAGGAGGGCATAATAATCTACATCCCTTGCGTACTAGACCTATATATCGTAGTCTAAGAAAATCATAATCATTCTCACTAAATCATAACTTGGGATACCATGTCTGTATATGATAATCAAATTTTCAATATCCGGATACCAAGAAAGACCTAAAGGTCATATAAATATAATAATAATCAGATATAAATATCTACGATTAATAGCCAAGTCCCATGTTGTACATCTGGGTATACAATCAGATATCAGAAAGAACATGGGTCAGAAGTTGGATCCCCAGAAAGCCTGAATAGGCATCCCAATTAGTAACACAGAACCCATGAAGAACGTCTGAGCATCCCAAAATAAATAAAGACTCATCATTACTGACTCAATAGCCACCAACCTAGAAGCACCTCTAGTAACATCACTGAATCAGTAATAAATATTTGAAATCATAATTAAACAAATGACTGAATACCTAAACCCAACACTACTTCCATAGACCCATTGGCTTACATGTTCTGAATGGGTTTTAAGGTGATACCTGATACCATCTCTACCCAAAACCGACGTACAACTGAGGGTCGGTCAAATATTGGGGAACCTTATAGGTACCTCAAGTCAATAAATGAGTGTTATCCTACATAGTATCATCTGGTCAATGCATAATCTAATGAATCCTAATCGATATCCTTAGCTATAAAGTTAATGGTGAAAGATTTCATGGGATACTCAGAACAACACATAGGTGAAGGCTACCAACATGGGACCTTTTATATTTGTAAAGAGAAGAGGCATACTAGATGTAATCCTCATAATGGTAAACATGTATGGGATCCTACAACAACACCCTATATCAACTCTTAAGAAAAGGAATCCCCCAAGGGATTTGTAGAAACATAAAAAGGGTATAGGCATTTAACATGGGATACTCTACGTTGAAATGTAAACACACGAGTCCTACAAGGGATCTTTGATGACAACTAGTCTCACATCTTATTAGTCCATAAAGGAACATATGTCAAGCTATATGTTTTAAAACGAAAATTTACACAATTATAATTCACTTGAGATATCTCAAGGATCAACTTAGAAAATGTAACACTCTCTAGAGACTACTATAATAGATTACCAGAGGAAGAACCTATCCATTCAAGAAAAGACTAAAATCCAACCCAACAGTCCCCAAAAAAATATCACAAGTATTACCAATGTGATATACATAAAATGATACATATAATGGACTACTCATGGGTCCAATTATGATTTCCTAGTGGAATGATATGAAAACCCCTGAATTGGAAATAGTGTGGCAGTACATAGCGTGTACTCCCGAAAAACTACATGGGTGTGTACATCCACTGGCCTGGGTGTGTAAATTCCTAAGATAAATGGTGTGTACAAGGTGTGTAATGACACAAGTTACCATCCCGTCTCCCTCAACTGGACTAGCCATGTACTTGGCTAGGTCGTGTACTTGTACACGACATGTGACCCGCACAGGGTCTAACCATGTACTCCACATGACCATGTACCCATACAAGGGTTCTCCTGGCTGAGTACTCGAATAAATAGCCACGTACCAGTACATGAATTGTACACCCCTATATTGGATTTGTAATCCTAAAAAATCATCTAATCTGAATGGGAAGAACACGTGGTGTGTCACCATGTACTACATTCCCTGTTAACATGTTTTCCCTTATGGAAACCCCTCAAATATCCCCAAAACCCCCATTTCACCCCCGCCCCAAATAGTAGATTAGGCATAATGAGTCCACATAAAATAATTTTGGAGGATTAAAAATTAAAAACATAAAATATATGATTATTTTAAATAAAAACATTAAAGGACCTACCTTTGGGTGGAAACTGCTGAAGCTTCGCTCAAATATTTGGTCCACTACTGCTGCATGTCGATCCAACACATCGAGGGATTAAAAACAACACCCCTATTTCAATATATCTCATTATCTCTCCCCTATTACATTTAAATATTTTCTCATGGTGACGTAGAATCCATAATAGGCATCCATGAGAAGGAAGAAGGAAGGAAAGGAATAAAAAAGAAAAATAAGAAAAAGAAAAAATGAAAAAAGAAAAGAAAAGAAAAAGGAATCCAGGCCAGCCCTGGCGCCTAGCCTTAGGTTACTTAATTCCTAGGAAGAACTCCCCATTCTATAATAAATGGAAAATATGGAATCTCAATACTACACTTTATTCAAAATATATTTCTGAATAAACATGTGCGAACAATTTAATATTTAATTTACTAAAGTTTAAATATTAATTATTATGATCAAATTTGAACGAATTAGAATTAAAAAAACACCTATCATAGGGTTAAAACACTATTTTGGGACCAACTAATTGGTCATAAGAATTATCGAACAGAAATTTCTAGGGAAAAAGGAAATTTTACCCCTTACAAGTATTTGTTAGTAAAAATTAAAATTTCTGCAAAAAATTAGAGTCTGAAAAAACATGTGGCTTTATCAACTACCCATAATTAACCTTATTATACATGATAATCCCAATTAAAAGACTATAATTCATGATTTAAACCTTATAATATGAATAATAAATCTATATAGACTTTCTATAGACTATCCTCATTGCATTAACGACAATCTTCTATATTGAAGACATTTAACAATGACCAATCTGGTACACCCCACCATAGTAATACCCTTATCATCCTCTCAAAACCAATCTATGAGATCAAAAACCCATTAAAACAATAAATTTAAATTTAAAACAAGAGTCACCAAAATCAAATGAAAAAACGTGTTATCCACACCACATGTATTACCTCACAACGATCCTCGAGCGTAACCTCAACATGTTTCTTCCTCCACCAAGGAAAAAAATTTAGAAAGAAAAAGGAGATTGGTCTTGGGATGATTATCTCTCAACATAGTCAAGATGAATCAATATAATTCATGATTTTATCTAACATGAATACACTGTGATTCTAAAAAAGGGTAGGTACACCTCCCTCTAAGCCACGCTCACCATCCTATCAGAACATGACATGGATTCTTCATTGTGTCAACCATATTATGGTCCCCAATTTATCTATAATGTCACATCTATCCAAGAGGGACAATCCAATACTACTTCCTAGAACCAATCCCATTGATATTCTTGAAAACACCAGTCCTCGGCTCACACCTTCCACTCACAGAATTTATATTTTTAAGGGTACTACCTGCAACTGATTAATACCTTTATCCCCCAACTTTCACTCCCCTAATTCAAACATTATAAGGAAATGTTACACAAAATGTTATTTTTCACTAACCAAGAGATTTATTGGAACTACTCCCTAATGTTCATGATACGAATACAAAAGAAAAATTGAACTGACACTCACCAGGAATCCATATATTGTAAGACCCCCTAGAGGTACAATTAGTGAGAAAATTCCTAGTATCCACTAACATTGTACTAGTATATATAAATAGATAACAGTGTACCGAGAAAACAACACATGAAAGGGGGGTACAATTGAAGAGTAACTCATGCCATATCGACCTAATAGGGTCATTTCGCCTCTTGTACACGAGGACCAAGTCATCAACCTCAAACACAATTCCTCAAAATTAATCCACATAATCTTAAATCAGAATGATATATATATATATATATGTAGGCCCAATTAAAAAGTCCTTAGTTATTAGGAAAATCACAAAGTAGCAGGCCTACATGATGTGATTCCTAGGTCCCATATATGATGCCTGAGACGCCTTGTGACTTTGCCAATCATGTGTTAAAGTCTATCACTAGCCTCTTTACAATTTAAAAAGAGTGAGAGATCCATAGTAAATAATAACATCTTTACAACATGTGCATATATCATGGAGAAAATCATATACAAATGTAACATCACTGATCACAATACCAATCCCATACCCTTGCAACCATAACTTCTTACCTGATTAAATTTTCTCAATAAACTATTTTGATATTCATCACATGTTCTAAAACATTCCTAATACTAATATCTACAGTATCCCAAATAGAAAAAAACAAGAAAAGAAAATCTCTGATACAACATTGTAACGACCTAACCTAGATTCCACTAAAATGGTCCCTCGAGTTGGTGGGTTATTTGGCCTAAAGTACGCCTAACCATACCCCATAGGTAGCTGAATAGTAGCGAGGTCTTAGGGCCTGATAGTGGGGAGACTATACTGGCATGACATAATAATAAAATAGTAGAAAATAGCTATACATCACACACAACAAAAATAAAAAAGAGTGTGTAAGAAGTAAAGAAACTGAAATAGAACATGATGTAACAATTAATGAAATGATGTAAAAGCATGTACAACTATGAAATACATACAACATCGATCACCCAATGTTATAACTATATATATAAAGGAGTAAAAAATAAACTAAAATAAAATTATAGGGATCTACTACTAACTCTGAGCCAGAAAACATACCTTATATCCAAACACTATCAAATTACACCACCTTGAGAAAAAAACCCACATGAGCATCCCCACTCAAAAAATGAAACTCTTGACCTCAACCCAATCCATTATAAAACACATGATAAAACTAAAAACTAAACATAAGGTATACATGTACACTGAGGTGCATGTGAAGGGGTGAAAATAATCTCAGTTAGCCACACCAATGAGTAACCTATAAATGTGCTACTATAAGTGTATAAAAAATAAATGTGCTCAACCTACATAAATCACAACATAAAATAATGTAAAAACAAACATTAATCCATAGTTTAACCTCAAGTCCATTATCTTGATTAATTGGGAAAGTTCCACTATTGATTTACATGTCTATATATGTATACATGTATAGTCCCATAAATATAAATATATACATAAATTTCAATATTCATTGGAATGTGAAACTAAATAACATGAAAACCAATCTGCATTCAATCTTGGGGTCTATAATCCCGATCGACTAGACATCGTTTTAAAGGTAATTGAGTTGGACATTGTGCCTCTCATGCTGTGTATCATTATGTCAGTATCTTATTTTGTAATCCCAGTCGACATATACTTACTTTGGCCAACATCAAAAATATCATTGATCGTGGTATATCACCATAGAAGGATACTCATCTAACACTTGTGTTCCCTCATACTCACCTCCAATCCCTAACAAGGATACTGTGTACAAACTATCAATCCGATAAATAAGGATACCATATAATGATGATAAATCCTATAATGAAGGATACCATATAATGACGGTCAATCACATAAACAAGGATACCATATACCGATGACCAATCCAATAAAAAAGGATTCTAAGGAGTACATCCGGACATCTTGTAAAAGGACACTGAGTCATTATCTAAGCTTCCTAGGCCATATAAATCCTATACAATGTTTTTTCCTTAGGTCTTAGTCCATAGGAAATCATGAAATTGGGAAATCATATAGCCCCTATGGGTCTAAAACATAGGCTACGTATAAAGAGAACTCAATAGTGAGATACCATGAAATACACCTCAATTTTCATAACTGATCAGGGAGAGCATAATAATCCCCATAATAGACCTGTTGTATCATACTAACCCCAACCACTTGAGAGAGCATAATAATCCACAAGTCTTGGGTACCATAACTGTATAAAGAGAACTCACCTGTGATATTCCATGAAACACCCCTCAAGTCTCGTAACTAATCATGGAGAGCATAATCCTCCCTATTGTAGTCCAATGAGATCATAATCACCCTCATCACTCAAGAGAGTGTAATATTATATGAGTCTGGGGTTCCATATCCCTATATCATAGGTAGGGGAGAGCATAAGCATCCTCAACACATCATAACTAGGGAGACTAAACGTTTTTATCAAAATCATAGGATTAAAAACCGAATACCAAGAAGCACCTATGCGCATCCCAATAATATAATAATAAAATATATATAACTAGGATCAGAAACTAAGTCCAAGTTAGTAAATATTAGTATAAAATAACTTATCAGAAATAACATGGCTCAGAATCCAGATCCCATGATAGCATTTATGGGCATTTCAATATGTAACATAGAACCCAAGAAGAATGTGCAGGCATCCCAAAATAAAGAAAGACGCCTCACTCCTAGATCAACTGCTACAAACCAGGAAGAACCTCTAGTAACATTACTGCATCATAAATAACCATGTAAAATTATAATAAAAGTGTAATGGTTAAAAAATGACCAACCCTAACACTAGTTCTGTATTCCCATGGTCTTACATGTTCGACATAGGTTCTAAAGTAACACCCACAAATGGAAAAGTTGCATATACCAAGGGTTTGGAACCATTAGTATAGGTCCTAAATCTATTGGTATAGCCCATACTAATGGTTTGGGATGTCATTGAATGATTTTGTGTGGGGATAAAACTATCCCAATGTTTTGGGGAAAATAGTTGGGAAATACCTATCCCAACAGTTTAAAAATGGTTGGGTTAGGTCTATACCAATAGTTTTGCAAACAGTTGG
The DNA here is from genome assembly GCA_963277665.1 of Viscum album. Taxonomy (NCBI): domain Eukaryota; kingdom Viridiplantae; phylum Streptophyta; class Magnoliopsida; order Santalales; family Viscaceae; genus Viscum; species Viscum album. The sequence continues at coordinate 1,284,150,821 of OY728151.1, forward strand.
GATAGGTCTATCCCAACAGTTTTCCCCAACCCATTGGGATAAGTAAATCAAAATATATATATACAACATTGGTTTGAACCAACAACTTGTATGTCATATATCAAAGACATAACACAATCATATTGTTACATTTGTGAATATATTTTGATATATATATATATATATATATATATTATATTTATTTATTTGAAAATATTTAAAAAATAAATCATAAAAAATAAGGGTACCTATCCCAATAGTTCTCAAAACCATTGAGATAGGTTCCCACCATTTCCCAATGGGTTTTCAAAACTATTGGGAAAAGTGGTCTCAAAGTGGGCTTTCCAAATAGTTTTTGAAAACCGTTGGGAAAAGTGGTCTCAAAGTGGGATTTCAAAATGGTTTTAGTAAATCGTTGTGAACTCCATACCCTTTCCCAACACTTTTCCAAATCCTTTGGGAAAATTGGTCTCAATGTGGGCTTTCCCAATGGTTTTGGAAAACCATCGAGAAAGCCTTACCCTTTCCCAATAATTTTCGAAAGTTGTTGGGGTAAGTGGTCTCAAAGTTGGATTTCCCAATGGTTTTGGAAAAATGTTGGAAAATGGGACCTATACCAACAATATTTACAAACTATTGGTATAGATGCATTGGTATAGGTTGGATTTTTAGTAGTCACCCGATACTATCTTAAACCAAACCTGACGTACAACTCAGGTTTGTTCCAAAATGGGGCACCCACTAGGTCCCTCATGTTAAACATTGAGTGGAATCCTACCAGGGATCCTTAGTTTCATGCACAAGAAAATGTATCCTACTTAGGATCTCTAGCTATAAAGGTAATGGATGAATCTTTCATGAAATCCTCAGAACAACACATATGTGAAGGAATCCAACAATAGACCCTATATAACCATAAAAAGAAGGGGTATCCTATATGAGATCCTTATAATTAGATATAGTTAAGAGATCCTACAAGGGAATCCATAGATAATATCGTAAAAAAAGAATCCCTTAGTGGATCCTTAGTAACAGAAAAAGGATAGATGCATCCTATGTGGTATCCACGAGGTCGAAACATAAATTGAGGAGTACTACAGGGGATCATCGATGCAAAGAGGTCTCACATCATCTGAGGAAATAATGGAAAATCTCACAAGGTTTATGTACTCAAAAGGAAATATATAGAATCATAGGTCAAGAGAGATAACCCATGTTTCATCTCTGAATAGGTCTCACTCTCAAGAGACTACTAAACTTGATTACCAGAGGAAGAACCTCTTCATTCAAGAAATGCTTGATATTCCCCCAAGTTGTTCTCGAAACACCTTACATGTCATATCAATGTGATGTACATGAAAAATTACCCATGGTGGACTAATCATAGGTCCAATTCTGACTCATAGATGAAAAGATATGAAAAAACCTCAAAGGGTTACAAGGTGTCTCCACATGGGTACAAAACGTGTACTCATGAAACACCACATTGGTGTGAACTCCCGCCATCCTGGGAATGTAAATTCCCCATTTTCATGGCCTATAAAAAGGGTAAATCACATGTACCAGATAGAGGTTACTAGCCCTTTTATCTCAACCGTCCTAGCCATGTAAATGACCAGGCCATGTACTCGTACACAGTGGGTGACCCATACAGGGTGAGGTCGTGTACTCCACATGACCATGTACCCCTATATAGGATCTCCTAGTTGGGAAATCAGCTACAAGGATGAGTAATAATATAAGGAATAAATACCCCTATACATAGTTTTTACCACATAAACATTATCTTCCCCAAATGAGAATAACACAAAACTTGTCACCTGGGCCTACACACGATGTTATCACATTTTCATGAATAGAAAACCCTCAGATCACCCCAAATGAACCATTTCACCCCTGAAAATAGTAGTTAAGAACTCAAGAGACCAAATAAAATAATATAAGGGCATTGAAACTGAGAAAATTTGAATCAATGGGGATTTAAGATTTAAACATAAAAGGGCCAACCTTTGGGTTGAAACCGTAGAAGCTTTGCTGAAATCCGACACCCACGTCTATCGCAGGTCGATCTAGTGCATCAAGGACTTCACAATAGAACCCCCATTTCCCTATATATATTTATCTCTACCCTATTTCATTTACCTCTATGGATTTTGTGATATTGGGGCCACATTAGGCATCCACGATAATGAACATGGAAGGAAAGGAATGAGAATAAAAAGAAATGAAAGAAAAGAGGAAAAAGAAAAGAAAAGAAAAAGGGGCATGTGCTGGCCCCAGCACCTAACATGATTTTATGACCCACATTGGATAAAATCCATATTTCAGACTCAAGGACTAAGATGTAATCTGAATCTAATGATCCTTTGAAAATATATCACCGAATGAACCTATTTAAACAGTTTAATATTTATTTTAATAAATATTAAATAATTATTATTCCGCTAAAATTAAAATGGTTGGGAATTAAACCTAACTCATATCCTTGTGTCAAAATCCTATTTTTGTGACTAACTGGGTTGTTAGAAATATTATCCAAGATCATTTTCTTAGGGAAATGTTCATTTTACTCCTTGTAATAATTTGATAGCAAAAATTAAAATTTATGCTCAAAATTGTTGTTCAAAAAAACACAGGTCCTTACATTAAAAATATTATAAAACTACCTTAAACTTTACAAAATTTTTTAAAAGGAATTTATTTATACTCCTAACACATATGGTTCGAAATGAATTTTTCTAATGGAAAAATTTCTATGAAAATGGCTTAGATATTATTTAAATCAAAGAGATTGAAAAAATGTCACACTCATACTTTTAATAAGGATAATATTTTTAATATGTTGTTAGATAGAATATAAAGTTGAATATATATATTTTTATGAAATATAAAAAGTTTATATACATCATGAGTATTTATTTTTATTTTATAGTGAATAAAAAATTATAATAAATAATTACACAATGATGATATAGTAATTATTCAATTAATGAAACAATCAATTAAATGACATTATAACTTTTAAAAGAAATATAATTTGACCTAATTAAGTTGATCTAAAAATTTTATAAGTTAATATTATATATTAGGGGAGTATTATATGGATTTTTCTAATGTTATATATCTATGTTGATTTTCATAATGTCAATGTAATAAGTAGTTTCAAGATTAACACGAATGATATTTTATAAAACTAATATTTTATTAGATTAGTTAAAAACCATCAAAGTAATAAATAAATAAATTTTTTATAAATTTTATTCTAAAATATCATAAATTTTCCATTTATGGTCAAATTTACACCCCAAAATAAAAAATATTTATCTTTTAATATTGAAACTATGATTACCGTAATTAAAATTAAAATTGGTTAACTAAGAGTTAATCAAAATGATAAGGTTTTTATATTACAACAAAACATATATAAAATATATTATTTTTTGAGATTAAAACCTTATCATATCTTATATTTTCATAAATGGACTTTTGAGGTATTTTTATTGATATGTAATTTTTATAAATTAATCTTTTGATAAATGCCAAGAGTGACCCTTCCATCTATTATAAAAGGGAACATTTTCTTCTCTTGGATTTTCACATTAAAATCTATTTCGTTCTGCCGAAACTTATCCAAATATCCACCAAAAATCCATTAAATAATCATATAATCCTTGATTTGGTTATAAATCCAACGAAGGAATTCATTGGGTGCAAACGAAAAGGAGATACCCGAAAAATAGGTAACATTCATCAACGAACATTTTTGTTTTATTTCATTATTTAACCCATTAAATTATTTTTATTTTATGTTTATATAAAAACATAAGTATTTTAAATATAATTATATGTTTTTATTTTATGTTTATTACATAAAAATCCATACATTTTCATAAAATGGGATTGTATTCATCGGTTCTGTGTACGACAAACTACCGCTTCACAAACTAATGTCATTCATTATTCCATTTACACCTTTCAAGGATGGAAATAGTGATTCATTTTCTATTTTTATATGATATATATGATATATATTTTTTTCTTATGGAATTATTATATAACACATACCTTGATGCCATACATTTTTTGTAAAAATGATAACATTATTTGTGGATGTGTGGACTACCGCCTCCTTAAAGCGATGTGATTGATTCACACATTACATGAAACTTATTAAGGATGAGTTTGATGAAAATATATGATATATATGACATTATAATTCTAATTAAATGATATTGTATATATATACAAACATATTTTTTATTTACTTACTTTCATTCAAAATGACAAGAAAATGGTGACAACATTCATGCATATGTACATCCTACCGTCTCCATGAATGATGTATTTTATTTTCTATTTTCATTTTTTATAGATTATTATATATAAATATATACTGAATATAAGTGATATTTATATCGTTTTTATCATTCAGGATACTATGAATCCATGATATATGTAAGAGGATAAAAAATATAGAAAATCAAAACACATGTGAAAAACAAATTGGTTATTACTCGAAACATAACATTAACATTGATTTGTTAATAAAAGAGTAATATAAGGCACTTATTAAATCATATATGGTATTATAAAATTGAATAATGTTATGTAATATATGTATAATAGACTTATATTTAATATATAGGAGGCTTGAATGAGTACGAAGAGATTCAAGACATAATGTAAGGGGATTTCCACTGTCACTTTTATTTCTAAGAGACTTATGCTATATTCACCACTTGTTTCATTTTTTATGTGTATATACTACCCATGAATGAATTATATAACCCTTATAATTAAATATATGTGTATTTACATATCTATATTTTACATGGTTTATAGATCAAAATTTACCAAATCGATGAGGTAATGTTTTCTCAATTTGACTTCATTGAGACCTTTGTTATTTTATACACCAATATTCTATTACGTGGTGTATATACTTCCATTTGAAATGTTTTATCATGAATATAATTCTTTTTATGAAATTATAAATTTCATTTAATTTTATTTTCTCTTCATTCATAAATCTTTGTTTTTCATATCAATGTTTTTTAAAAATGTTTTAAATGTTCTTTTATGAATTTTTAAGGAAAAAGGATTTCAAGGATATTTAAAATAGTCTTCCAAGATTAATTTATATGTCTTCAATGTAAATTAAAAAAATAATTTTTCTATGTGTTTTATGATATAAAAAGTGTTTTTCAATATGGAATGTACTTTTTCCTCAACCATTATTTCAAATTATATTCCAAACCCATTTTCTATTTATGATAACATTATTTGATGTTATTATGATTTAATAGGGTTATGATTCATGGATACTATCCATTTTCGTTATATGGTTAGTTTATTTTAATGAATGACTTATGATCTCATGGAACACAATATACGGTTTTCATTATTTGACAATTTAGACCTATATCTTCCTCCAATGAATTGGGTAATGATAAATGTTCTATGAGATCAAACTCTACATTAGGGGTCATCTTAATACAAAAAAATAGGGTATGTGTGTGGTCATCCTAAGCCTAAAATAAGTTGGTACAAGGGAGGTCATCCTAATCCTGTAAGAAGATGTTATATGGGAGGTTATCTTAATCCCGAAACTAAAAGATACATTAGAGTTCATCCCAAGCCCAATGTAGGTACACAAATGAATAACCCACACCTAACATACTATGAATGTATTGGTTGGTATTATTGAAAAAATATATTCTAATCTTTTGTGTGTCACAGAAATACATTTTCTTATTCCATTGTTATAATCTTATGGATCAAGTTCTTTTATTATATTATGATTCATGTATTATAAACTGGTAATAATTAATTCTATGATTCAATATTATGATCTTTTATATATAGTGTATGATTTTCAAATTTTATGATCATGTTTCCATACACTTATCCTCATTTTATGCGTATGTATCTTCCACATTTTCCCTTACTGGGCATCTAATATCACCCATTCTTATGTTACCATTCCTTAGTGTAGGATCGAAATAATGATGTAGATGCTCAATATACAAGAGGGGGGGTGAATTGTATACTTTAAAAATTGCTTTGGAACCTTTAAAGTTAGTTACGAGTAACTATGGTTTCCTTAAGAAAAGGAAAGAGATATGTTTAACAAGGTTTAAACTAAGCAAATTCACAACACATCTAATACCAAATGAAAACCTGGAAAGAGATTCCGAAAGTAGGTTTCAGAAGTATGGTTCCAGAAATTTAAACTTAACAAAATATTACAATATGAGATTCTACCTTAAATCGTATAGAATCTAAATAAAACAGAGTACAAGTAAGGAAGTATAAGAAAGTTATACTTTACTTATAATACAAAATGCAGCGGAAATAAACAAGTAGTAAAACTACAAGTAACAAGATATAAATCTTTTAACCCAAAGAGAAGGGTATCCAACAACCTTGGATAAAGGTCCCTTGATTTATACTTTCAAGCAAGTCAGTCTTACCCACACCAGGGTAAGCCCTCGATACGAAGATCGGAGTCTCTGTCTTGCTATCCCCACAAGCCCTCAACTTCAAGGTAGTTGGAAACATCTGTCTTCCTCAGCAAGGAAGCCCTCAACTTCAAGGTGTTGGAAACCTCTGTCTTCCTCTCCCTGTAATTCCTCGAATGTAATCACCAACATTCAGAGTCACACAAAGCTTTGAGAGTTAATAAGAGCCTCTCTCTCTAGAAATCACTTCAATCATGTAATCACATGAGTCGAAGATCAGTCAGCCTTTCAGCCCTGAGCTCTTTCAAATGATCTCCTATTTATAGGTAAGGTCGGCCTCCTTTCCAACGGTCATATTTTCCTTAAAAATCGGAGGGACATGTATACGTGTAACTTAACCAACAGTTAGTTTATAACAGAATACATGACATCGTTTTATAACAAAACATGTGTAACAGAATGTACGACATCGTTTTATGTCTTAACTAAAAAGTTCGGAGTGAAGATTCGGAGTGAATGTTCGGAGTGAAAAAAAATATATTAAAGAGTAGACAACTTATAAAATCGTAAGCAAAATGAAAGTTTGGAGTCTAACCAAAATAATTTTCGGAGTCTAAATAAATTCGGAGTGTATAAAACAAAGATGATCAGATTTTGTTTAATAGGTGAATTCGGAATGAGAATTCGGAATGAGAATTTGTCATCAGAATTCATAGTGAGAATTCCTCATCAGAATTCGTAATGGGAATTCATCATCAGAATCCGTAATGAGATTTCATCTTAAGAATTCGTAATGAGAATTCGTATGCAGAATTCGTAATGAGAATTCATCATTAGAATTCGTAATGAGAATTCTTCATCAGAAATCTTAATGAAAATTCGTTATCAGAATTCGTAATGAGAATTCATCATTAGAATTCGTAATGAGAATTCGATATCGAACATCATAAGGATTCGTATCCTGAATCTGGAGTAGAACTTAATCTGAGTTCGTATCCAAATTTCAGAATGAAACTTTATCACAGTTTTCATTCTGGATTTCGGAGTGAAACTTTATTACAGTTCTTATCCCGAATTCGGATCCTAAAACAGAATACTTCATATCAAAGTTTCAAACAATTCTAATAATATAGAAATGAATCTGAATCTTATACTTAAGAAAAATATGGATGAAAATATGATAAGGATAATTTTTTTCTTAAAAAAGCAATTTTCCTTAGAAAAGAAATTTCCTTATAAAGGCAATTTTCCTTATAAATGCGATTTTCTTAAAGAAAGGTGTTTGTGATTTTCAAAACAAGAAGGAATGGATAAGTCATAAGGAAAACCTTATTGACTCAACAATCTCCCCCTTTTTGGAAAGCACAAACATCCTTACGAAAAAGAAATTCTAAGAAGAAAGAAAACATTATGGCTTATCTCCCTTTGCTTATGGGTGTAGATGAATACGACTAACTCCCCCTTAGGCTTTGAAACTCTAAGGATCGTATTCAAGATTTCCGGAATGATATTTTATTACGAATATGAATGTCTTCTTTAATGAGAAACTCCCCCTTAGATAAACTCTATTGGAGTTTGTTTTCTTTCTCACCCTTTGTTAAGATTATTTTTGCCTTTCATTAGAGTTCTTTTCCTTCTCCCCCTTTGTGATTTTCAAAAAGAATTCGAGGGAATGGAAAATATAACAAGGTACCTGAAAAAAATTAGTAGCAACAACAAAAGAAACAAGAAAGCACAAATTTTCATTAAGTTTGAAAAAGTTCAGCAACAAAGAAAATTTAGATATAACAAAAGATCGGATCTGTCTATTTTGGATCTTTTTACTTTTCCATGAGACCCTTAAGAATAGTCTTTATCTTTTTCAAGTATTTATGATCTTCCTTGGCTTGCTTCTCTAACACAACAATTCTTGCACTTTGGGCTTCAATCTTTTCTTCCTGGGCTTGAAGCTTTTCTTCCTGAGCTTTAATATTTTCTTTCTGAGCCTTCATCTTTTCTTCAAACTCAATCCGATGATCCCTTTCATATTTGCAATTTTGAGAGACAGAATTTAGCTTCCAATTCAGATCTCTGACTTCTTGAATCCATAAATTCTTTTCATTTGTCAATTTCTCTTCAAAGGAAGAAGTTAGCTCATTTATCTTTCTGTCCTCAGTCTCAAAATCATCCTTCACATTATCTTGGAATTCATCTAAGAGTATCATCTCTTCTACAGTTTTCCTCGACCAATTTGTCATCCTCTTGCATGATTTTCTATGGGCTTCATATCCGACAAAGAAAGTTTTGAATTGAGCCTCTATCTCAACGCATTTGTCCATGACCATGGATACAGAGTCTGATTTCTGATTCAAAGCATGTTGGAGCATCTGACATCTTGAATCAATGCTTGAGAAGGTCGGAATAGAACCTACCAACTTCTTTAAAGACTGAACAACAAATTCATGCTCCAACGAAGATGACTTCGAATCCGAAACATTGCTTGGAGATTTTTCTTCTTCAACAAGGTCAATATTTCTCTTTGAAGAACTACCAACTTCCTTTCTCTTCACCACTACTGAGCTCGGAGTATCAGCAAGAATTTTCTTTCCCTTGTCTCTTTTCGAAATAGAATCCTGTTCCGGAGTACTTTTTTCACTATTAGACACTTGAATAATATTTTCTTCATTATCAGAAAATTTTTGAGCTACATTCTCTACATTCTCCATTTGAGAAACATCATATAGAAGTTGTTCTTCTTCTTCATGATAAGCTACTTCTTCTTCTCCTTGCTGCTCATCGTTTCCAGGAGTGACTAATTTCGATGATTTGGCTTCTGAAGTTTAGAGTGATAGATGTTCCGAAGGTGTTCCCTTATAATCATTTACTTGCTTCAACACATCTCCAGTTTCACCACTTCCCTCAGAAATAGCTTCTTGTTCTTCCACTTGCTCAACTTGCTCTACTTCCTCAGCAGTCTTAGCAACAGCTTCTTCCGGAGCGACGAAATTTCTTCCTGGAGTATCAGGAAGGGAGTCCAAGGAAAAAGATCTCGGAACAGGAATATTTGCTGAAACCATATCATTCAACTTCAACAAAGACTGCTACCTCTGCTTCAGAAAACATCTTCTTAAGCTTCTTTTCTTTGACTTGTTTTTCTAGCTCATCTGCAGTTCTTTCCTTCAAGGCCTTAGCCTCCGCAGGATCCAAGCCAAACTGAGGCTCCCGTTGCACTCTTTTTTCTTTGATCTCACTCCATCTAACAACTACTTCATCTGGGTAAGCTTTATTCTTATTTGGTTTTGGAGGTGCAGAATGAACTTCCTTATACTTGGGATTCTCTGCTTCAACTTCAACTTCTTTCAACATTCTCTTCCTCACTGGCTTAGAGGATTCCGGATCTGCAACTTTCGGAACTGCTTCTTCTTGAGCAGGTAAATCAATGAACTGACTGGTCTTCTTGTCAAATGTACATACATCCTTTTGAGTGTACCATCACTCACCAACATAATCTTGCAAACTCTTGGCTTAGACTTACAAGCCTCCTTGAAAGACTCAAGGCACCAGACTATCAACTTTGAGAGAATTGCTGGATACATTATGATCTGAGCTCTCAGATTCCCTTTCTTAGCATTCTCAAGAGTAATGAGAATGTGATTCATCAGGTTAAACTTCCTCAGATTTATCAGAAAATCTAGGATGTATATCTCACTCTTCTTCAAACTATCTTTGTCACCCTTTCTCGGTACGATAAGGCCTTGTACCCATAATTCTACGATCCGGAAATTTGTAGATAAACTAGCAATCTTCGGAGCCTTATCATCTTCCAGTCCGAGAGTTTCTATTGGTTTTTACTTGTCGAAGCTACCCTTTGAATCCGACAACACATGAGATATAAATTCAGCTTCTCCTTCATTACTCAGCCCTACCAAGCTAGCCGTCTTGGAATTTGAAAGCTTATAAGTCTTACCATAAGACTTAAAAGACAACTTTACTCTTCCATCTTCCTTAAGAAAGGAGAGTGTCTCATAAAACTCTATAAGAAAATCTGAATAGACTTCATCTTGATTCCCAGGTTTTGACACAGCAACATCTTCCCATCCATTAAGCTTAATATTCTTGGATATAAGAGAGTCGTACTTGTTGAGGAAATAAGGATGAACCAGCCTCTCTCTATATACCAGCCACTTCGAAATCGGCTTAGAGGAAGACATGTCTTGAGAAGCTACTTCCACAGACATTCGGATCTGAAGACCTCTGAGAAGTTCGGAAGGGAGAAATCTGAAGTTCGGAACAACTTTAAAATAGAGAGCCAGATCTTCGGGACACTAGAGCTTGAAAAATGATGTGGGACAAACATTTGTGGTCCCCTTTATATAGTAAACGAGAAAACGGTTCAACTTCCACGATTGATCGAATGGTTGTGAGAAGCTGAGATCAGATCTGACGGTCGAAAACCAATTCTCATGAAAACTTGAATCCGATCTTTTGGGGTTTTATTAAAAACAAATATTTAAGAAAATTATAATCCGAAAACAAAATATAAGAAAATTCCAGCAAGTAAAATATGACTACGAAAACTTGAGTAAGGAGATCATACCTTTCGGATTGGCTTGGGAGGATTATTCGTAATGGGTAATATTCTTAAGAAAACTACGAAAAAAAACTTTACAACAAAAAGAAAAAGTTCGTAAAACTCACTACGAAAAATGAACTTAGTACAGAAAACTCAGTACAAAAAATATTATAAGAAAAAAAAATTTTAAAAAAAATTTGAATATGAAAAACTCATTATGAAAGACTCGGTACGAAAATCTCGTTATGGAAATACCAGTACGAAATTTTCCATTTCGGAAGTGTTCAATACAAAGTCTTTGATTCCAGAAGTCTTCTACATGAACATATCCATTCTGGAAATTTTAGTTCTAGAAATTCCATTCCAGAAATTTAGTTCTGAAAATTTCAAAAAACTAACTTTGAAAAATTGTATTACTTTCACAATAAAATGTACCCCCCCTATAAAAGGGAGTTTATAACTATAAGGAGAATTTTTCAACAGAAAGTTAATTAAGAAGGATTACCTTACGGTTATCATTCCTAACTTCTGTTTAATGTATTCAAATCTATCAGAAGGTAAAGATTTTGTGATAATATCATCAAGTTGATCTTGTGTTCCTATAAACTGAAGAATAATATCTCCTTTTTGTGTGTGATACCTAAGAAAGTGATGCCTAATATCTATGTGTTTTTCACGTGAGTGATGTGCAGGGTTTTTACTAAGAGAAATGGCACTTGTGTTATCACACAAAATTTGAGTTTTAGTAAAACTCAAGCCATATTCTGTGAGTGTGTGTTGCATCCACAACACTTGAGCACAACAACTTCCAGCTGCTACATATTCAGCTTTAGCAGTGGAGAGTGCTATAGAATGTTGCTTCTTGTAGGACCAAGAAACTAGTGAATCTCCTAATAAATGATAGGTTCTGGATGTACTTTTTCTATCCATTCTACATCCACCAAAGTCAGCATCAGAAAAGATTTTTAGAACAAAATCATTTCCAGAAGTATAAAATAATCCTAGATCCATGGTTCCCTTAAGGTAGCGAAAAATTCTTTTAACTGCCTTTAAGTGAGATTCCTTAGGATTGGATTGATATCTTGCACATAAGCATACTGAAAACATTAAGTTTGGTCGACTAGCTATTAAGTATAGTAGACTTCCTATCATACCTCTAAAAGATGTTTGATCTACTGGTTTCCCAGCTTCATCAAGATCTAAAGAGTTTGAGGTACCAATAGGAGTACTAATACTCTTAGTGTTTTCATAACCATACTTTTTGAGAAGATCTTTAATATACTTATGTTGAGATATATAGGTTCCTTCTGGTTTTTGAGAAATTTGAAGACCAAGGAAAAATGTTAACTCACCCATCATACTCATTTCAAACTCAGATTTCATTAGACTTGTGAAAGAGTCGGTCAAAGATTGCTGAGTGGAACCAAATATGATGTCATTAACATAAATTTGAATAATCAAAACATTTTTCTTATCTTTATTTATAAAAAGGTTTGGATCTGCATTTCCCTTAACATAGTTATTTTGAAGCAAAAATCCAGTAAGTCTATCATACCATGCTCGTGGGGATTGTTTAAGACCATACAAATCTTTGGTAAGTCTAAAAACATGATTAGGATGTTTTGTATCTTCAAAGCCAGGAGGTTGTTCAACAAAGACTTCCTCTTGAACATAACTGTTATGAAAAGCACATTTCACATCCATTTGAAAAAGTTTAAAATTAAAGAATGCTGTAAAGGCAAGAAGAATACGGATAGATTCAAGTCTGGCTACTGGAGCATAGGTTTCTTCATAGTCTATTCCCTCTTGCTGATTATAGCCTTTAGCAACAAGTCTAGCTTTATTTCTTACGATGACTCCATTTTCATCACACTTATTTCTGAAATCCCATTTGACCCCAATTACATATGTTTCCTTAGGTCTTTCAACCAAAGTACAGACTTTATTCCTTTGGAATTCATTTAGTTCATCTTGCATGGCTTTGATCCAATCATCATCACCTAAAGCTTCATCAGTGCTTTTAGGTTCTAATTGGGAAAGAAATGCTAGATGTTCTACTTCATTTCTTAAGAAACTTCTAGTCCTTACAGGTTGATTTACATCACCAATGATACTATCACTGGGATGATTCTTAAGAAACACCTGATTTTGGTTTTGAAAAGCCTGTTCATCAACATAGGGTAGAAAGTCTTCTGGGGTAAACATTTCAGAAGTATCTTCTTGAACATTTTCCTTATCATAAGATTCTTCTATAAAAGGTTGATAATCAGTTTTTGAAAACACATCCGAGGATATAGGCTGGGATTGTTTAAAAACAAAAGGATCAGACTCATCAAATTTTACATGTACTGTTTCTTCAACAGTACAATTGTTTTTATTAAAAACTCTATAAGCCTTAGATGTTGTGGAATTTCCTAAGAAAATTCCTTCACCAGATTTTGGTGAGAATTTATGTAAGTTATCTTTAGTATTCAGAATGAATACTTTGAAACCAAAAACCTTGAAATAGGATAGTCTTGGTTTTCTACCATTCCATAACTCATAAGGGGTTTTATTAAGAAAAGTTCTAATCAAAACTCGATTTATAGTATAGAAAGCAGTACTTACAGCTTTATCCTAGAAATTTCTAGCTATAGAATATTCACTCAACATGGTTCTAGTTATCTCTTGAAGAATTCTATTTCTTCTTTCAACTACACCGTTTTGTTGAGGAGTTCTTGGTGCTGAAAAATTGTGATTAATACCTTTTTTACTACAAAAAGTTTCAAAATCAGAATTTTGAAATTCTCCTCCATGATCGCTATGAATAGTTTTCAATGGAAGGTTTTTCTAATTTTTAACTTGAGCTCTAAAACTTTTGAAATAAGAAAAAGCTTCAGACTTCTTTTCTAGAAAATAAACCCAAGTAAATCTAGTGTAATCATCAACTAGAACAAACACATAGTATTTTCCTCCAATACATCCAGTTTGTGTTGGACCAAAAAGATCCATGTGCACTAATTGTAATGAATTAGTTGATGTGACTTCACCAATTGATTTAAAACTAGATTTATGTTGCTTGCCATATTGACAAGGATCATAAACTTTAGAAGAATCAAATCTAAGCTCTAGTAGATCCTTAACTAGTTTCTTCTTAGAGAGTTTACATATGTTTCTAAGGTTACAGTGACCTAGTCTTCTATTCCATAACCAGTAATGATCTTCCATTGCACTTAGGCAAGGTAAATCTTGGCTTCTAAGGTCTTCTAATTTTAAGGTGTAAACATTCTCATGCCTATTGGCTGAGAGAATAAATTCTTCCTTGGAATTGTGAACTAAGCACTTATCATTCATAAAATTCACAAGGTAACCTTCATCACATAACTGACTTATGCTAATGAGGTTGTGCTTAAGACCCTTAACAAAAAGAACATTTGAAATCAGAGTTTTTCATAAAAGAATAGTATTACCAATAACAACAATTTCACCCTTAGCATTATCTCCGAAAGTTACCTTTCCTCCTTTCGTTTTGATAATCTTTTCAAAATAGATTTTGTTACCAGTCACGTGCTGGGAACATCCACTATCCATGTACCATGTATTGTTGCTGGTACTCTCTTTATTTTCCTAAAATCAAGAAGAAAATTAGACTTTCAGAATCCAAACTTGTTTGGATCCGAGATTACTAGATAACAAAATTTTAGGAACCCACATCTTATTAGAAAAGTAAGCTTTGTGAAATCCTAGAGATTGGGTTTTTTTTATGGAACCATTCTTTGCCTAGTGACCACCACATCGACACTTAGTACAAAATAGGTCACTTTGAGGAACAAAATAATTATTACTGAAAAATGGTTTTGCATGGGTATAACCAAATCCAGATGTATTTCTTAAAGGTCGTATCTGGGAATACATTTTATCAAAATTTTCCTTACCATGGGTAAAGTTTGATAAACACTTCTTTAAGGAAAAAATTTTGGACTTGAGTTTTATAACCAAGTTTTTATCCTCAAAATCATTAGTTTTAGAACTAGAGCTAGGCTCAAAAACATTTTTCTTAGAAATTAATTTTTCTAACTCTTTAGAAAGTTTGTTCTTCTCAGAACTTACTTCCTCAATATTTTTTGAAATACTTTCAAAATCAGCATTTACCCTATAAAGATCTTTAGAAAGATCTAAAATCTCTTTTGTAAGAATAGAATTCCTAGAGTTTTCCTTATCAAGTTTCTTATTGAGTTTAGAATTCTCAATCTCAAGAAGTTCAGCAAACCTAGAGACTTCTTTATAAGTAGGTAAAGTATTTTATTCATCAGAAGAGGATTCTTCATCAGAAGTGTTATAATACTTACTATCATTTGAATTTAAAGCAACATTGGTCAATGATTCAGCATTTCATACCTTAGCCATAAAACAATGATTATCAATAGGTAATCTAGCTATAAGACCAAGATTCTTCTGTCTTGATGATTCACAATCAGAAAATTCATCTGAAGAATCACCACCACTGGCACTCCAGGTGTCATTAGCTTTCAACACTTTCTTAGCTTTGGCTTTATAATACTTTTTTATGTTCCTGTCTGAATGCCTTTCTTTCCTTTCATTCTTTTTGAGCAAAGGGAAATCTGGTCTAATATGTCCATATCTCTGGCATTCATAGCAAGTGAATTATATATCTTTCTTATCTTTCCTTTCCTTTTTCTTATACATGGATTGGAAACTCCTTTGGTCATCTATCTTGTTTATCCTTAGAGAAAGATTTGCTAACTCATTCTCAGATATTTCACTCTCACTAGATTCGGATTGGAAGATAAATTTCTTAGACTTGGATTTGGTTACTCTCTCAGGAGTCTTAGCTTTCATCTGATTTGATGTTGTTGTAAAAGCAACAGTACCATTTCCATTCTTTTTTTGATTTTTCCAGTATCTCTCTTCATTCTTGTCTCATGTTGTAGAACAGTTCCAAATAACTCATCAATAGAAATTTGAGTAACCTTCCTATTTTTATCTATAGCTGTTCTTTTGGATTTCCACTCATTGGGCATAATATCAATTATCTTTTCCACAAGTGCTTCATCATCTAACCCTTTTTCTCCCATAGATTGTAAGCTGTTGACTATAGTAATAAATATCTGTTTAACTTTACAAATTGGTTCACCATACGGAAAGTTGAAGCCATGATATTCAGCTCTAAGCATAGCTCTCCTAGTCTCAATCACCTTAGAAGTTCCAAAGTGTGTAACCTCTAACTTCTTCCAGATAAAATTAGCTGCTTCACAAGAAGAAATTTGGCTATATATATTTCTAGTCATTGAACACAGTAGAGTATTGCGTACCTTATAGTTGAGTTGATACTCTTACTTTTCCTGGTTAGTAAAAGTTCTAACTTCCTTATCAGGAATTTTATAATCACCAGTGAGCATAACAAAGTTGTCCACTCCAGTATTGATAACAAAAGTCTTCATTCGATCTCTCCAGTACTCATAATCATTACAATCAAATATTGGTGGTCTTGTAGGATTTAGATTATCAATTTAACCAACATTGATTCCTGCCATACTTGAACAACCTTCGGCTCACAAACTTGTTAGTAGCAAAAGTTCGTAATCACAAAGTTCGGAATGAGAAAGTTTGGAATGATAGAATTCAGAATGAGAATGTTTCGGAATGAAAAAGTTTTGGAATGACAAAGTTTGCAAGAAAAATTTATACGTGAGTACAGGTATTTCAGAGACCTCCTCTGATACCAATTGTAGGATCGAAATAATGATGTAGATGCTCAATATACAAGAGGGGGTGAATTTTATACTTTAAAAATTCCTTTGGAACCATTAAATTTAGTTACGAATAACTATGGTTTCCTTAAGCAAAGGAAAGAGCTAAGTTTAACAAGGTTTAAACTAAGCAAATTCAAAACACATCTAATACCAAATGAAAACCTGGAAAGAGATTCCGAAAGTAGGTTCCGGAAGTATGGTTCCTGAAATTGAAACTTAACAAAAGATTGCAATATGAGATTCTACCTTAAAGTTTATAGAATCTAAATAAAACAGAGTACAAGTAAGGAAGTATAATAAAGTTATACTTTCCTTATAATACAAAATGCAGCGGAAATAAACAAGTAGTAAAACTACAAGTAACAAGATATAAATATTTTAACCCAAAGAGAAGGGTATCCAACAACCTTGGATAAAGGTCCCTTGATTTATACTTTCAAGCAAGTATGTCTTACCCACACCAGGGTAAGCCCTCGATACGAAGATCGGAGTCTCTGTCTTGATATCCCCGCAAGCCATCAACTTCAAGGTAGTTGGCAACCTCTGTCTTCCTCAGCAAGGAAGCCATCAACTTCAAGGTGTTGGAAACCTCTGTCTTCCTATCCTCGGAATTCCTCGAATGTAATCACCAACATTCGGAGTCTCACAAAGCTTTTAGAGTTAATAAGAGCCTCTCTCTCTAGAAATCACTTCAAGCATGTAATCACATGAGTCGAAGATCAGTCATCCTTTCAGCCCTAAGCTCTTTCAAATGAGCTCTTATTTATAGGTGAGGTCGGCCTCCTTTCCAACGGTCATATTTTCCTTAAAAATTGGAGGGACCTATATACGTGTAAATTAACCAACGGTTAGTTCATAACAGAATACACGACATCATTTTATAACAAAACAAGTGTAACAGAATGTACGACATCGTTTTAAGTCTTAACTAAAAATTTCGGAGTGAAAGTTCGGAGTGAAAAAAAATATATTAAAGAGTAGAAAAATTATAAAAGTGTAAGAAAAATGAAATTTTGGAGTCTAACCAAAATAATTTTCGGAGTCTAAATAAATTCGGAGTGTATAAAACAAAGATGATCAGATTCTGTTTAATAGGTGAATTCGGAATGAGAATTCAGAATGAGAATTCATCATCAGAATTCGTAGTGAGAATTCCTCATCAGAATTCATAATGGGAATTCATCATCAGAATTCGTAATGAGATTTCATATTAAGAATTCGTAATGAGAATTCGTATCTAGAATTCAGAATGAGAATTCATCATCAGAATTCGTAATGAGAATTCATCATCAGAAATCTTAATGAAAATTCGTTATTAGAATTCATAATGAGAATTCGTCATTAGAATTCATAATGAGAATTCGATGTCGAACTTCATAAAGATTCTTATCCTGAATCTAGAGTAGAAATTAATCAGAGTTCGTATCCAGAATTCAGAATGAAACTTTATCACAATTTTCATTCTGGATTTCGGAGTGAAACTTTATTACAGTTCTTATCCAGAATTCAGATCCTAAAATAGAATACTTCATATCGAAGTTTCAAACAATTCCGAGAATATAGAAATGAATTTGAATCTTATAATTAAGAAAAATATGAATGAAAAAATGATAAGGATAATTTTTTCTTACAAAAGCGATTTCCTTATAAAAGCAATTTTCCTTATAAAAGCAATTTTCCTTATAAAAGGGATTTTCTTAAAGAAAGGTGTTTGTGATTTTCAAAACAAGAAGGAATGGAAAATTCATAAGGAAAACCTTATTGACTCAAAACTTAGGTTATAAATATGGGATTTAATTATGATAACTAAAGGGTAAGGTATTTATAGGGGATTTTGAAGACCATTCACCAAATTAGATGAATGTGTTCGATGTTTTCGAAGGAATTAAATTATTACATCCCTCTGGTATGTGTTTATGTAATATAATTAATATTCATCTGAAAAGATGTAATATCCCTATTCTAAATGTATTTATAATTATAACAACGATAGCTATGTTTGGGATACACGTGGTTAATGTATATTCGTGGATGTCATTAAAAGAGGTAAGAGTTTTCCACCACAAAAATTTATCTTTGAGACATATTTTATATTACGAAACTTATTTACATAATGTGGGTATATAAATTCTATTAGAAATGTTATATTAGTAAATTACATTTATTTATATGATTTGGAGATAAATTTTCCCTATCATTCATGTGGGTTTTATTGAATTTCTACCCAATCCATAAGTGAGATTTTCTATCTCAATATTTCATTATTTGGGACTGATTAAATATTCACAAATTATTTCCTTTATTTGTGGTGAAAAAATTTCCATGGATTAATTTACCATATTTCTCATGAAATTGATTGCATTTAATAGTTTATATATTTACCCATCACTCATATTATTTTGATTTAACAGTTACCAAAACCATTATAAAACTCAATATTTTCTATGGTTGAAAAAACATCCTATGTTTTAGTGAAGTAAAATTGTGTGTAGTTTCCCGAAAAATGTATCTATGTGTAGATACTAGAAAGTGGATTCATCTTTTTAATATATTCACCTTGGGGTAATCACCAAATAACATATTTTTTAATCACAGAATAATTAAACTTTCTTATCCACAAGTAGTGTGGAATTCACATCCGGCTATAAACACACAAGGAATATATTTTCGAATATTCACATTCTGACCAAGAAGTTGGATTTTTATACCTTTTCCTTGTTCACCAAATAATATATAATATCTAAGAAAATTAACATCTTCTATATATTTCCTATAACTTTGAAAAAAATATAAACACTATATTCCATTGATAAATGAATTTCAGTAACTTTGACAGTGCCCTAAAATATTTATGCCAACTAATTGATGTTCTACTAGATGTCTACATTATTCCATTGAATGGGAAAGTGTTTGTTATTTATATTTTAATATTTTAATATTTCAAAGCGATAGATACTAATGGGAGGAATGTAAACTATATCAAAACACATAGTTAGTGTATGTATGTTCTCCCTAATAAAGTCCATGATGTTGGAGTTTTGGCTAATAATATCATAACCATATTAGGGTAATTGACCAAGGTTATGAAAAATAATCTAGATTACAAAAAATTACCTTATGATACAAAAAATAGTTTAAATGTATTGGATTTTTTATTTTGATAAAACCTCATGATTCTAGTGGAACTAATAATACATTAGTTCCTAAAAATTGGATAAATTCCTGAAATAAGAACTTTCTATCCTTGGGAAGTAGAGAAATAAAATAACTAATCATGATGGTCTATCATCCTAAGGGAGATTAAAAATAATGATGATGAATAATTAAAAAAATTAAAGAATAATATGAGATAAGGCACAAGTAATGGAATCATTTTAAAGAGGTTTTAATGAAAAAAATATCATTCAGAGAAAACTGTAGAATCTAAAATGAAGTCTCACAATCTTAGAACAAAGGAGGAGGAAACATTTATAGATTATAAGGATAAATTTACATGGTTATCTATACATGACACATACTATGTACATAAACTAAAAATAATGATTTACTGTTTATTTAATGGGTTAAATCAGAGCCTTTGAAGTGTGTTGGTCTCTCATACATTTTTATTACAAGAAGATACATTCTTATGTTCCACTAAGATCTAAAATGTGTACCCATTGACATATGTATTGAAGTGAAACCAAGGGAAGTAGAGTTTAACTAAGAATAATTGAATGAACAACAGATAAAAATAAAATAAAGGATTCTAATTCCCATAGGTGATAATATTTGGATCAAACACCCTAGGTCATTGAATAATGAAACATGATTTAGTATCAAGTGTGTAGGAAATTTTCACCCATATCATGAATGAAAAGTAAAGGTGTAAGCTAATTATCATCAATTTTATAACTATTTGGAGAACAGACATTATATGAACAAATTACCCAAACAACAATCTATTTTAGCTCAAAAAAATCAAGAGGAAAGGAAAAGCTAATATATTAACCACAGTTTAAGTAGAAGTTCCTAAATAAATAATTGAAGGTACTTGGATCATAACCTCAAAGTTATTTCATATTTTATTTGATTATGCATCTTCGCAATCCATTAATACTTCTATATTTTCTAATAACATTTAATATTTCCTTATCACCCTTTTGAGAGAGTGATTAATTAATGAAACTATTATAAATATTATTATAACATAGATAAATTAGTCAATTACAATTATGGTGAATAGACCTACTATATTTAAAAACAAGGTTATTATACCTCTATTGATATTTATATGGTCCATTGTGTGGATCAAAATTAAATTTATAATGAAAATATTTATTTTTGAAAGAATGAGATTTTGAAATGTGAAGGTGATGTGGAATCCCTTGTCTTTAGAGGGAATCATCCATCATTTAAATCTTGTTTAGATCGTATCTTAATATCTCTACATAATTAAATTATTGTAAATTATGAAGATTGTGTTTGATATATGGATAAGGAATATATAAATAGAATAAAGGGAGTATCCATGATATAAAATTCATTGATTTTTTCCCAAAGAATTACTTGGTCATTGAACAGAACAAGAAGATGAATTCTTTACTAAACTCAATCCTAATGAAAGACCTATATCTCATACTCAATATATAATTGAACTAATAGATTTGATAGATTTTAAGAAACTACTAAAAAAATTTGTTGATAAGGTATTGATATTCCCAAGTGTTTCACCATGGGTATCCCATACTTTTATTTATGAAAAATAGCAATGGGCCTATGATATTGTGATTTGATTATAGTCAGATAAATTATATTACTATAAAGAAAAAGTATCCATTACAATGAATTGTCAATTTATTTCAACAAATTAAAGGATAATAATACTTTTAAATGAAAAATATTCACTTTTTTATCATCATATAAGGTTGAATATTGATGATATACCAATGATGAAATTTCGAGCAAGATATTGACATTATGAGTTTATGGAAATTGTATTTAGATTGACTAATTCCCGATTTTTTTTATGGATATAATGAATAGAATATTTCTGGAATATCTTAATAAATTTTTTATGGTATTTATTTGTGATATAATAATATAATCTATGATCTATAATAATTAATATATACATATAAAAATAATCCCACCCTATAAAACAATTATATGAAAAATATAGAATGTATAAATTTTGGCACAATAAAGTTTCTTTTGATGACCATAGTGCCTCCAAGGATTGAATTTTTATTGATAATTCAATTGAAAAATTATTAAATTAGTGTACATCACTGAGAAAAATAACCAAGATTTGATGTTTCCTAGGTTTAGTAGGTTACAATTATAGGTTTTTTCAATATTTCACCCGATAAGACTACCCGGTCACCATGTTAGCTCATAAATTGTTTAAATTCACATGGTCAAGGAAATGTGAGGAATTATTTTTATAAATTAATAGTAGAATAATTAAGGAACCATTGTTAAATTTACACTATGGTAAGTGGTTATTTTAAATATATAGTGATGCATCCATTAAATGACGTGGATGAGTACTTATATAGAATGATTGGGTGGTTGAAAATGCATTACTGTATTTAAAAATAAATGAACAGAACTATCCAACTCATACCGTGATCTGGAATTTCTAATATTTTCTTTGAAAATATGATAACCCTACCTATATGGTGAATGATGTGATATATATATATACCATAAGAGTTTGGAGTATATCTTCTCTTAAAATTATTTCAACATGAGGAAAAGAATATGGTTAGAACTAATCATGGAGTATGATTTCTCAAAAACAATACCCAAATGAGAGAGGAAAAAAGGTGGATAATGGATTTAGTTAGAGAGAATATGGAATTATGACCTCGATGAATATTAACAAGGACCCGCTATATATATATATATATTGTAAAGATAGATATGGTGAGTTTTAATAATGGTGATCTATTATTCCTTTTCTAGAAAATTGGTGAAAAAGGAATACTACAAATAATAGATACGTCTTAATAGGATGATTAAGACTTAAAAGAGAAATAATAAACCCATAAATGATTGAAAATTGATATATCTCATCTGTAAATATGGAGTATTGATGTTTATGAGGAATAAATGTGTTCTATCTATACTGGATTTGATGCGGAAATTTATAAATTAAGAAAATAAATCAATTTTGTATTTATACTCAGCTAGAACAATGATTTATAGGGATTTTGAAGAACATGTTTTGTGGGTCGGTATGAAGTGGTAAATTGTGTCTATGTGTCCATATTATTAGTATTCTAGTAGGTAAAGGCTATTATATTACATCATAAGGGAGTTTTGAAACCTATGGATATATATATATATATATATGTGGGATAATATTAAAATTGATTTTTCCATTGGCGTTCAGAATACTCTAAGGAAGAATGATGTTATATGGGTCCTTATTGATCATGTTACTAAGTATTCTCATTTATTAGAGATAATAAAATATCTAAACCATGAGGGCCTATCACAACATCATATAAATGAAATAATAATGACTCATGGGGAAAAAAATCAATTTTATTTTGAAGTGAAACTAGGTCCACATAAATATTTAAGTAGGGTCTTAAATGGGTTATCTACACGTAGAAACATTACATCACTGCTTATCATCTTGAAACATATAAGATGTACGAAAATACTATCCAAAAACCAAATGGAATACTAAGATCCAATTATGTTGACTACAATGATCTGTGAGATCTACATATACCTTTCATAGAATGTGAATTCAAAAATAACATCCATTAGAGAATAAAAATAACACCATATGAAACATTTTATAGAAAGAGGTTTCATACTACAACCTATTGGGATGTAGTTATAGAGATGAATCTATTTTTCACAAAACATATGGAGGATATTACTATTAATGTATAGACTATTATATATCATATTAAAGTTTCATAAATAGAACATAAGAGATTTTAAAATAATAAATGGGAAAACATGAAATTTGATGTAAAGACCCGGAAATTTCAAGGAAATTTTTTTCTTAATTTTCTTTAGAATTTGACAAGAACACAGTTTCTGACGGCGCCTGATTCCAAGGCCCGATGTGCCCGGAATTAATTTCCGAAATTTATCTCGGGTATGTTCAGTGAACGAACGAGCGGGAATTTCTAGCTTTTGAACCGGTGCTCAGAATCGAATTCTGAGGGCACCGATGAAACCAAAGCGCTGGTAATTGCTTAGAAACACCTTTTCTGGAGTTGTGTTTTCACGAGAGAGGTTGATAAAAATTGTGGAAGATAGAATAAAAATTTAACTACAATTTTTATTTTCTCTTAGTGGATTTAAGCTTTGGGTGGAAGTTGGGTAAATACCCAACTTCCCATGGAAGGTTATGAGAGTGGTGGGGCCCACAAGAACCCCACCCCTTTACATTCCTTAACTCCCTCAACTCACAATTAAATTTGATAACTTAAGTTTTTGATAACTTATGTTATTAATGAAGTGTGATTAATGTGAGTGTTTGAACTTCAAACTCTTGAATTTCAAACCTTAAGTTGGGTTAATAAAATAAGTAAGGGACTTATTTTATTTTGGGTTAGAGGCTTGTTACTTGAGAGCTTTGGGAGAAAACCTAAGGGAGACTTGAGTTTCTTCATCCTCTTCGTCGAAGAACACGAAGAATGCGAAGAACGCCGGATTCCTTGGAGGTCGACGTCTCCTTCCGCGACGTCTTCTTCCGCAATGTCTCCTTCCGCGACGCCTCTTACCGCGACGCCGACAACGTCTTCTTTCGCTACGTCTCTTTCCGTGACGAATCCTCGTTCGACGAACCTCCGTTCAAGCTACGCTCGAGGTAGGGGAATTTACTTGGTGTTCTCTTATCTTTTGAGAAAAGAATGACGAACACGGACCAACCATTTCCAGATTGATCCGCGGATCGTTCGTTCATGTAGATTGATGTTGAGGATTATTGTTTTTGCTGTGAAATATTTCTTTTCTGTACATCGACTTCTATTTGATGGCCGCTTGCTATCATTATAACGGGAGGAGGTCGGGCCGCACGAACACGGCCGACCCTCCTCCCCCCTTGTTGTTTGAATTTTGTTGCGGCACGTGAAAGGCGGCGCGGTGCCATTAAACTATGCGGGAATTATGAGGAAGGGCTAAGAAGCGCGGCGCTGTCGTGTCGCGCCGGAAAACCACGAAGGGGTCGTAGTTTGTTTACTTTATCGTTGACCGCAGATTGCTGGGCGACGACAAACGAGTCCGCAAGGTAATTTTGAGGCTTCAGCAGTGAAGGTCGGGTCCCGGGAGAACCATTGGTGAAGACAGCAGGAAGTTCCGACCACCGAAACTCGTCCGGTAGTCCGCGGAGCAGCCCGCCGGCACGCCTCGCCGGCACGGCGGCGCCGGCGACAGGTGGCGGCGGCGCCCGACGCGCCGTCGGAAGGAGCCGCCGCGGCTGAAGCCGCGGCGGAAGCATGCGTTCCTGCAACCGCGCGGGACCGGAGGGAGGCAGGACGCGGCCGGCTGCCGTGTCCGCTGGCAAGGGCGGCCCCACGCGGGGCCGCGACTCTTCATGCGGGGGCAGCGCCCCCCCCCCCCCCCGCATGGTTCGGTCGTTCGGCCAAACCCCCGGACGAGCCGAGCTGGCTTGGGCAGACCGGGCCGCGCCGCACCCAGCCTGGTCAGGCCGCGCTCAGACGGGTCGGGCCGCGCTGGCCGGGTTGGACCTGCACCCGGTTCGGGCCGACCCAGGGGGTCTCGGGCCGGGTCGGTCCGGGCCCAAAACCCCCGTTTTCAGACCATTTTCGGTCAATTGCCCATATCTCAGGCTACGGACCTCCGATCGACGCACCATCAGTTGCGATGCGATCCTTGGATCGAGACGGTCGTTTCGGTATATCTCACTTAAGGTTTTAGAATACTTTGGGTTCGACCGAGATGGTTCATACACGAAACCAACTGGGCCCTCAGAGCGGAAACGCTCATATCTTGAGCTTCGGACGTCCGATTGACGTGTCGTCGACTACGTTGAATTACTCTTGATGAGACAGAACTTTTAGCATACTACGCTCGAGGTTTGGACGCCGTCGGAGTGTGGTCGGGTTGGTTCGCTCACGAAACCAACCGGGCCCCTGGAACGAAAACGCCAATAACACACAGACCGGGCGTCCGATTGACGCGCCGTCTATCTTGTTGAATTCCTCTTGATGAGACAGAAATTTTGGCATAATTCGCCTGAGTTTTGGTTGTTGTTGGATAGTGGCCGAGTTGGATCGCTCCCGAAATCCAACCGGGCCCCTGGAACAGAAAATCTGATATCTTTCAGACGTCCGTTTGACGAACCGTCAGTGGAGTTGGGGATCACATTGAGAAAATGTCCCTATGAGTATACCCTATTAGAGTTCGGGGTACAGATGAGATACGGCCGGGTTGGTTCGTTCATGAAACCAACCGGGCCCCTGGGACGAAAAGGCTAATAACTCACAGAATGGGTGTCCGATTGACGCGCCGTCTGTTGCGTTGAGACCCCTATGACGAGGCTGTCTTTTGAGATACTTCTTCGTGGGACTTTGAGATACTTGGAGTATCGACTTATAGCTCGTGGAGCGGACCCTCCTGGAGACGAGCGTACGGAGTACGGAGACCGTGTAGCCGAATGAGACCTGATGAATGCTTGACCGACTCGACTTGGAGTGAGTCGACTAGCCCAATGGACGGAGCACTACTTTGTTTGGGTGTAGACCCATGGCGGACGGAGCACTACCTGTGTGATAGTGCAGACCTGGGGTACTCGTCCGGAGAGTACCTCTACAGGCTACTAGGGGGTGTGCACTACTGTGTTTGTGTGGCATACCCCAGCGGGAAGCACTACTGTGTTTGGTTGGCTGGCCCGCAGTACTCGACAGGAGGAGTACCTCAGCAGTCTTAGGTTAGTGAGCAGTACCTCGGAGTCATGACAGGACCACTGTACACTCCAGAGACGGGGCTCTTCAGCAGTTACGGTTTCGATAATAAAAATCCTGGTTTGAGCTGAGTCTATGAGCTTTGTGTTTACCTCTTGATTGAGATGAGTCACTTGATAACTTAGGTATATGTATGGGCATATACATGGGTAGTGGTTATCCGTTGATTTCATAATATTTGCGTTTCCTCATGATTGAGATGGGTTACTTGATACCTTAGGTATATGTATGAGCATATACCTAAGTAGAGGTTATCTGTTGAGATCTTCTTGTGGTTATCCTTGTTGGTTTTAGTGAGACCTTGAGGGTCTCGGGGTCCCTACTGATTATCGTTATACTCACCCCTGCACGGGCTATGCTCGCACCTCATTGTGTTGGTTGCAGACGACGGGCAGTGCTGACGGAGGCCGAGTGTTTAAGGACTGGACGGTCCCTGGAGGTGGACTACACGACGAGTCAGTACCCGGAGGTGGACCAAATGACGAGTCAGTATCCGGAGGTGGACATCACGTCGAGACGACACACGGAGGAGGTTGACGGGCGAGAGCATTGTGGAGGCTATCTGTACCTACCCTTCAGGTAGGATCCGTGGTGAACGATCCAGGAGCTGCGCTATCTATACCTACCCTTTAGGTAGGATCCGAGGAGGACGACGCAGGAGCCGCTTCCGTTCTTCAGCTGTTGTCTTTTTCTGTTGTACCTTTGTTCAGTTGTAGCTATATTTTCAGTTGGGTTTGTATTCTGGCCCATTTACTTTTCAGCACTTTCTTTTGTACTTAGTGTTTTACTTCCGCTTGTACTCTGTGGTGTTTGTTTGCTTTTATAAAGGCAATTCCTTCCCAGTTATCGGGATTTATGTCTTTAGTGCTAGTCGCCAGCCCCTGGCCTATGGAAGGCGGGCTTGGGGTAGTCACGGCACGGGCCCCGAGGACGGGTCGTGACAAATTAGTATCAAAGGAGTCGGTTCTACCGTAGAACTTATAACTCTGATTTTTCCTTTCTGTGAAGAAATAGTGTTAAGGGTACCGAGTGTGGTCTTCAGTTCAGTGAGTCCAGTGTTGGTGTGGGCGGCCGACGTATCCATACACCAGGACCCTGACAACTGATTTCTGACTTTGGGCACAAAAACACTGATTGTGTGTGTGTTTTCAAAGGGTTTCCCTTAAAACAGCTCAAACGAGGTTAGCTCACCAGGTATAATCGTTTGACCGTGTCAGGTTGTTTTTTTCAGGATGCCTTTTCACGGACGACCAGCTAGAGCCTAGAGGGATGTGCGTACTGACAGCCTGTCGAGCGACGAGGCTTCAGTACAGGGCCCTCTTGCAGTTGAGGCACCAGCGGTACTACTATACGTTGGGCCACCGATGCCACCTGCCCCAGAAGTCGGCGATACACGCCACTTGAGTGTGCTGTACGAGTTCCAGCGCCAGAGGCAACCCAGGTTCCGGGGATAGACGGACCCGCATGCGGCTAAGGATTTGTTGGAGGATGTGATGAGAGTCTTCAGGCTAGTGGGGATGCCAGCAGACTTCATGGTGATCTTTGCTTCCAGCCTTCTTCAGGCAGCAGCAGGCAGGTGGTGGAGCCACTTGTTCCAGTTTTGTGACGGGATGACCTTCACATGGGAAGACTTCGAGACCTTCTTTAGGGTGGAGTTTGTGCCAGTATCTCTACACCCCGAGCGTGTTCAGGAGCTGCTGCCTTTGCCGCGTGTTTTTTGATCAATAGTCAAGTCATCTATGGGAAAGTAGACAGATGATGCTGAGGTCCAGGGGGACCAGACCAGTAGTTGGGCGATCTCGGGTTTTAGGACCGGTGGTGCGGGGCACCCGGGGTGGGGTTAGAGCCAGCCATACGAGGAGCATGAAGTGTTATGAATGCGGCAGGAAGGGTCACCTGACACGTGACTGTCCGACCCCCCGCACTGTCGATCCGCAGGCGTTGGAGGAGCCACCGAGGCAGAAGCAGCGACGAGTGCTTAAGCAGCAGCTGACCAGTGGACAAGGCAGTAGAGCTCCGGGAGCAGGTGGACAGGAGTGGAACTAGTGGATACGTCCCTTGTACTTCTAGTTCCATATTACTGTTTTATTTGTGTCTTTGTACTATGAGCTGCAATAATAAAAAAGACACTTATCATTGTGATGTTTTCTTTCATATCCCTTTGTTTGGTTGATACTAAGTGGTCCCGGTTAAAACTGTTGACTTGACCCTCACATTCGATATTTCTACTAGAGGAGACCCAGTGACCTCACAATAATGCCGACAGTGTGACTCGACCCTTGGAGGCGAGAGTGACAGTTGGATCTCTTGGTAGTTACGTCGAGGCCTTACGACGTCATCCATGGCATGAATACCTCATTCATGTCAGGATTGACTGTATT
The DNA here is from genome assembly GCA_963277665.1 of Viscum album. Lineage (NCBI taxonomy): Eukaryota > Viridiplantae > Streptophyta > Magnoliopsida > Santalales > Viscaceae > Viscum > Viscum album. The sequence goes on from OY728151.1 coordinate 1,284,179,885, forward strand.
AGGCAATGGGTGTGGTTCATCTAGGGGATGAGACCGAGTTTCTCTTTTCAGCAAAGGAGAAATTATAGCAGCTCTTCCAGATCATAGGAAAAGAAGGTGCAGATCATCCAGGGGCGGATGAAGACTGCACAGTGTAGTAAGAAACAGGAAACCGGCGCAGTCTTAGAGACTCGAGCGTGTTAAATGTTTCAAGAAGTGGAAGCTTTAAGGAGAGATGAGTCTGCGAAGTAGCAGACGTGGAGGCAGATCTAGGGGAGCAGCATGAGGTGGTGTACGTTTTAACATTCTACAACCACCCGCCTTAGTTGTCCCCGCCAGGCTCAGGGAGCTGGAGGGCAGGGGAAGATGGTAGCTACGTGCGGTCAGGGAGAGTGACCCGATGGCTCTACGAATGATTCAAGGGACAGTCTGTGTCCACTACTAGCTGCTATAGTAACAGACGTCGACATGAACCATTCCTTGCTTTCGCAAATCTTGTTCCAGACCTAGAGTTTCCGGAAGCCGTGGACTTCACCCTCACGTCTGGATATACCTTGGGAGAAGACTCAATAATCACACTTATGACGACGGTGTGGTCAGACCCTCGAGGCGAGAGTTTCGGTTGGAATCTCTTGGTTGTAGCGTCGAGGCCTTACGACGTTGGTTTGAGTATGGACTGGGAAATCACAGTTCATACAAAAATTAATGGTATTAGGCAAAAAGGTTGTGGTTAAACTATGACGTCGGAATGGGTTTTCCTTGGTCGGAGAAAAGGAAACCCCAGGCAGCACAGGATAAACTCATGCACAGGAGGGTGCGACCGATCACTCTTGAGTCGGTCAACCTTACCCTCATGGCAGCTGTCATTTTGAGTTTCAGTTCTAACAGGAATTGGAGACCTCAAGAGTTCGATGATGACGATCATGTCCTTATACGGGTCTCACCTCGACGAGGTTTACGGAGATGTGGCCAAGGCGGCAAGTTATCTCCGAGGTTCAACGGACCTTTCTAGGTCCTCAGCTGGGTAGGCGAGGTGGTTTACCGCTTGACCCATCCACCTCAGTTGCACCAGGTGCACGATGTTTTCCAAGTATCTCAACTGAGGAGATACGTGCTCGACCCTTCGCATATCATCGACCATGAGGAGAAGGATGATGGCGATGAGGGTTACTTCCACAGAGGTTCCATTGGGGATCGAGGATCGACATGAGCGGATCCTACGTGGACGGTTGATTCCTCGGGTGTGCTTTATTCGGCAGTACGGGAGCCTCCAGGTAAGCACATGGGAGCGGAAGGCTCAGATGCGTGCTCAATACCGCTTTTGTAACCCTAGATTGTGTTGAAGCTTTACGGGGACGTAAAGCCATGAGGTGGGAGTAATGTAAAGACCCGGAAATTTCAAGGAAATTTTTTTCTTAATTTTCTTTGGAATTTTACAAGAACGAAATTTATGACGGCGCCTGATTACGAGGCCCTGTGTTCCCGGAATTAATTTCTGAAGTTTAGCTTGGGTACATTCATTGAACGAACGAGCGAGAATTTCTAACTTTTGAACCGTTGCTCGGAATCGAATTCTGAGGGCACCGATGAAACCGCAGCGCCGGTAATTGCTTAGAAAATCCTTTTCCGGAGTTGTGTTTTCACGAGAGAGGTTGATAAAAATTGTGGAAGATAGAATAAAAATTTAACTGAATTTTTTATTTTCTCTTAGTGGATTTAAGCTTTGGGTAGAAGTTGGGTAACTACCCAACTTCCCATGAAAGGTTATGAGAGTGGTGGGGCCCACACGAACCCCACCTTTTTACATTCCATAACTCCCTCAAATCACAATTAAATTTGATAACTTAATTTTTTGATAACTTCTGTTATTAATGAAGTGTGTTTAATGTGAGTGTTTGAATTTCAAACTCTTGAATTTCAAACCTTAAGTTGGGTTAATAAAATAAGTAAGGGACTTATTTTATTTTGGGTTGGAGGCTTGTTGCTTGAGAGCTTTGGGAGAAAAGCTAAGGGAGACTTGAGTTTCTTCATCCTCTTCTTCGAAGAACATGAAGAACATGAAGAACGCGAAGAACACGAAGAACGCCGGATTCCTTGGAGGTCGACGTCTCCTTCCGCGACATATTCTTCCACAACGTCTCCTTCCGCGACGCCTCTTACCGCGACGCCGACGACGTCTTCTTTCGCAACGTCTCTTTCCACGACGAATCCTCGTTCGACAAACCTCTGTTCAAGCTACGCTCGAGGTAGGGGAATTTATTTGGTGTTCTCTTATCTTTTGAGAAAAGAATGATTAGTGCGGACCAACCATTTCCAGATTGATTCTCGGATCGTTCGTTTATGCGGATTGATGTTGAGGATTATTTTTTTTGCTGTGAAATATATCTTTGTCGTACGTCGACTTCTATTTGATGGCTTCTTGTTATCATTATAACGGGAGGAGGTCAGACCGCACGAACACGGCCGACCCTCCTCCCCCCATGTTGTTTGAATTTTGTTGCGGCATGTGAAAGGCAGTGCGGTGCCGTTACACCGCGCGGGAATTATGAGGAAGGGCTAAGAAGGGTGGCGCCATTGCGCCGCGCCGGAAAACCACCAAGAGGCTGTAGTTTGTTTACTTGATCGTTGAGCGTAGATTGTCGGGTGAAGACAAACGAGGCCGCAAGGTAATTTTGAGGCTTCCGCAGTGAAGTTCGGGTCCCGGGAGGACCATTGGTGAAGACAGCACGAAGTACCAACCACCGGAACTCATCCGGTGGTCCGCGGAGCAGCCCTCCGGCACGGCGGTGCCGGCGGCAGGTGGCGGCGGCGCCCGGCACGCCGTCGGAAGGAGCCACCACGGCTGAAGCTGCAACGACATCATGCGGTCTCGTGGCCATGAGGGACCGGAGGGAGGTGGGACGCGGCCGGCAGCCACGTCCGCTAGCAAGGGCGGCCCCATGCGGGGCCGCGACTCTTCATGCGGGGGCAGCGCCCCCCCCCCCCCCCCCCCGCATGGTTCGGCCGTTCGGCCGAACCCCCGGCCAAGCCGGGCCGGCTTGGGCAGACTGGGCCCGGCCGCGCCCAGCCGGGCCAGGCCGCGCTGGCCGGGTTGGACCCGCACTCAGGTCGGGTTGACCCGGTTCGGGCCGACCCAGGGGGTCTTGGGCCGGGTCGGTCCGGGCCCGAAACCACCGTTTTCGTTCTTTTGCCCATATCTCAAACTACGGACCTCCGATCGATGCACCATTAGTTGCGATGCAATCCTTGGATCGAGATGGTCGTTTTGGTATATCGCACTCAAGGTTTCGGAATACTTTGGGTTCGGCCATGTTGGTTCGTACACGAAACCAACCGGGCCCTCGGAGCGGAAACGCTCATATCTTGAGCTCCGGACGTCCGATTGACATGCCGTCGACTTCATTGAATTCCTCTTGATGAGACGGAACTTTTAGCTTACTGCGCTCGAGGTTTGGACACCATCGGAGTGTGGTCGGGTTGGTTCGCTCACGAAACCAACCGGGCCCCTGGAACGAAAAATCCAATAACATACAGACCGGGCGTCCGATTGACGCGCCGTCGGTCTCGTTGAATTCATCTTGATGAGACGGAACATTTGGAATACTTCTCCTGATTTTTGGTTGCTGTTGTACAGTGGCCGAGTTGGATCACTCCCGAAATCCAACTGGGCCCCAAGAACGGAAAAGCTGATATCTTTCAGACCAGACGTCTGTTTGACGAACCGTCAGCGGAGTTGGTGATCACGTTGAGAAACGGTCCCTATGAGTATACCCTCTGAGAGTTCGGGGTACAGTTGAGATACGGCCGGGTTGGTTCGCTCACGAAACCAACCGGGCCCCTGGGACGAAAAGGCTAATAACTCACAGACCGGGCGTCCGATTGACGCGCCGTATGTTGTGTTGAGACCCCTATGACGAGGCGGTCCTTTGAGATACTTCTTCGTGGGACTTTGAGATACTTGGAGTATCGACATATAGCTCATGGAGTGGACCCTCCTGGAGACGAGCGTACGGAGTACGGAGACCATGTAGCCGACTGAGACCTGACGACTGCTTGACCAACTCGACTTGGAGTGAGTCGACTAGCCCCATGGACGAAGCAATACTTTGTTTGGGTGCAGACCCATGGAGGACGGAGCAATAACTGTGTGACAGTGCAAACCCGCGGTACTCATCCGGAGAGTACCTCTGCAGGCTACTAGGGGGTGTGCACTACTGTGTTTGGGTGGCATACCCCGGCGGGAAGCACAATTGTGTTTGGGTGGCTGGCTCGCAGTACTCGATAGGAGGAGTACCTCAGCAGTCTTAGGTTAGTGAGCAGTACCTCGGAGTCGTGACAGGACCACTGTACACTCCAGAGACGGGGCTCTTCAGCAGTTACGGTTTCGATAATAAAAATCTTGGTTTGAGCTGAGTCTATGACCTTTGTGCTTACCTCTTGATTGAGATGAGTCACTTGATAACTTAGGTATATGTATGGGCATATACCTAGGTAGTGGTTATCCATTGATTTCATAATCTTTGTGTTTCCTTATGATTGAGATGGGTTACTTGATACCTTAGGTATATGTATGATCATATACCTAAGTAGAGGTTATCTTTTGAGATCTTCTTGTGGTTATCCTTGTTGGTTTTAGTGAGACCTTGAGGGTATCGGGGTCCCTACTGGGTATCGTTATACTCACCCCTGCATGGGCTATGCCCGCACCTCGTTGTGTTGGTTGCAGACGACGGGCAGTGCTGACGGAGGCTGAGTGTTCGAGGACTGGATGGTACCCGGAGGTGGACTACACGACGAGTCAGTACCCGGAGGTGGACCACACGACGAGTCAGTATCTGGAGGTGGACTTCATGTCGAGATGACACACGGGGGAGGTTGACGGGCGAGAGCATTGTGGAGGATATCTGTACCTACCCTTCAGGTAGGATCCGTGGTGAACGATCTAGGAGTTGTGCTATCTGTACCTACCCTTCAGGTAGGATCCTAGGAGGACGACCCTGGAGCCGCTTCCGTTCTTCCAGATGTTGTCTTTTTCTGTTGTACTTTTGTTCAGTTGTAGCTATATTTTCAGTTGGGTTTGTATTCTGGCCCATTTACTTTTCAGCACTTTCTTTTGTACTTAGTGTTTTACTTCCGCTAGTACTCTGTGGTGTTTGTTTGCTTTTATAAAGGCAATGCCTTCCCAGTTATCGGGATTTACGCCTTTGGTGCTAGTCTCCAACCCCTGACCTATGGAAGGCGGGCTTGGGGTAGTCACGGCATGGGCCCCGAGGACGGGTCGTGACATTTGAATTGGGGTATTATGTATTCTTGAAGGATTACCCATTGAATGGAGTTGAATTATTTGGTAAAATGGGTATTTCAATCCCCATGTATAATGTTTCATTTGAAATAATTCAAATAATTGGAGGTGTAGATTACAAATTGGATATTCTTCCAAACATTTCTAAAGTATATGATGTTTTTAGAGATTTATTACTAAGGAAATACATGTTGTATCTAGATCATGTGATCACATATGATAGAATTGGGTTAGAAAATGAATTATATTAAAATTAATATCCTATGTAGATTATTTACATTAGAGGGAATGTGTTACAAAATCCGGAAACTCGAATGGTGAAAGTATTTTAGGGAAATCACAAACTAGAATTTGAAACCTATGAACCAGAAGAGCCTATAAGGAAGAAATATTCACTTTTTTCAATAGCTAATATATTCCATATTTCAAGGATGAAAATATGTATAGGGATAATGTAATAATAGAGACCCTATTATAGTTGGTAAACAATATATCATAAACACCCACACAATGCACGCTCTAAAGATCCTTCATTTAGTAGTATATTTCCAAAAATAATTTATTATTGTTAGAAGTATATTTTGAAAAAATAAAATTATTTTTTTAACTCTTCATAATGATATTATTTTAATAATATTTTTTTTTTATTTTTCTAAAAATATTTATTTTTTGGTTAAGAGTGTAAATGAAATTTTTATTAAAACTGGAAAAATTATGAAATTTAAATAATATAAGAATAATCATGAACATAAAAAGACCATACCCCGAAATAAAATCATTTAAAATTAATATTATATAATTTTAATGATTATGTTTAATTTAAAAATAAATATTTTATATTCTAAAATTAATTCACATCTCTCACTAAAACTGATTTACTATATTATATAGTTTCTAATAAAAAATAAACTTATGTCACTCTCATAAAATAAATCTTATTAAATGAATTGGATTTCAGAGTGTGTAGGTCCAAAATATTTTAAAAGTACCATTTTTTAAGCAACAAATGTATATCACTTTGGTAAAAACTTGTCACTGTAGAAAAATATAAAATGGTAAAAGTGGAAAAATTAATGTTAAAGAGTTAAAATAATGTTTCAAACATGTCTGTAATTGAATGGTATCAGCTTTATTGACCATAACACTGTAGTAATTTCCCATCCCATTTAATCATTTGTGGCTTCCATTAGATTCCTTTCACAAGATTTTATCCTCATTATTCAATTTCAAAGGGAACCTTTAAAGAAATCTCAAAGAGCTCAATGTGAGTAATCCTTTATTTACTAAAATTATTTCTCTTATATCATAACATTAGAATTATAAATTTTATATCCACACATGGTATGACCAATATTGATAATAATATAATTTTTTACGTTAAGTGGATAATAATTAACCACCTTGTCCTATTTTCCTTATGAAAAGTAAAATCATGATTCATGCATATGTTTGAACTACCTCATTCATAAACCAACGTGTTTCATTTTCCTTCACTGAATAATGTGGATAATCACAAAGGGTAACTTCATAACTAATTATGATATATATATATATAACATGTTTATTATTATAATATAATAAACCATTTTACTCTTTTGTTCCTTTTTGAGGATAATTAAAGTATCATACATGAATTTGTTTTAACAATCACCTCCCTGCCATGGCGTATTCCATTTTTTTTATGACCACATTTATTAGTTGGAATTAGGAATTGTATTATTTGATAAATATAATTTATATCTAACTATTAAGGTTATGTAAATAAAAATTGAATAAAATATATTAATGACCCGTAAAATCACTATATATTATCCATAAATAAATATTTTCTTAATATTATGATTTACATGAAAAAAACTAAAAACCCCATAATTTATTTTTAATGTAAAATAATAATTTTAAAAATTTTCTCTTAAATTAGCTATTATAAATTGATGTAACCATACTAAAAAGTCAATAAAGAAAGACGAAATGGAATATAGAAGTGGAATTCATCCCTATAAAGGCCATTAGACTTAACTCAGAACATATGTAGCTTCACATGGGTTTTCCCTTGATAAAACTATGGGTAAAATCAAAAAATAGGGTTTGAGAAAAACCATATATAGGAGAATTTCAAGATTGTGGTGATTTCCACAATATCAATGCAAGATGAACAACCACCCAAAACTAAAAGCAGAGTTTATTTAAAGTTTATCTTATTCAAAGGTTAAAAGTGGTTATATAAGTAGATATTTATGTTATATAAAAATATTATTAAGTATTTATATATATATATATACCATTATATTTTATATTCTTTGAGAATTTATTTTAACAAAAATCACACCATGCACAAAAAATATTTTTTTTCGAAATTTGAATTTTATTTCAAGGTATTAATTTTTTTTAATTGAATAATAATATGATATATTAACACTGCATTAATTATAAGTTATAAGAAAAATAATATTTAATATACGAGAAGCCTTTTTAAATAAAAATTATATATTATATGTGTTTAATTAAAATTAAAATTTATAAATTTAAGTAATATAATTTGAAGAAATTAAAATTATTTTTTTATTTATCATTGACTTGTTAGATTAATATTAATTTTGTTAATTTTTTAGAAATGTTTTTTTAGAGGAATATCGAAAAATTCCATTTTTTCAAATGACATGACTTTTACGACATGTTTAGTATATAATTATGAATTTTAAAATTTAGAAACATTTTTAGAAGACCATATATGAATTTTATAAGCGAATTTATAATTTTAGTAATTTTGATTTTAAATTTTAAACCCATGTTTGACATTTTAGAATTTAAGTTATATTTTTATTTTTTAATATAAATTATACAGTTAGTATTTTAAAATTAAGTTTTATCTATATTAAAAATTGAATTAAGAAACTAGGTTTAAAATTTTAAATCATTATGTCCAAATTATTAAAATTAAATATTTTATTTTTATGCAGAAAAGTCAAAGTACATAGGTAAAAACATGATACCACAGTGATAATTAAAATGGAAAAAATGAGTAACCGTTGAGGTAATTGGATTAACATGTTTTAATGATATTTATAATTTAGTGGGAGAGGGTTTCATAAAACTTTTATCTTACCCACTCCATTATTTATCAATTTTTTGAGCCACATTCCTTTAGAGAGAATTCCCATTATTGAAAAATTTTATGTATATAAAAATATGCTACACCTTTTCACATATTAAAGGGGAACTCCTATCTTAACTTACCCTCAAAACCAAACCACATAAGTTTGGTCCATACTCATACCAGCACATTCTTCAACACTCCTAGAAACCTTAATGATGTTCTGGTTTCAGAAAATATAATCCATTAATGGTTTAATCTACATCCAAAGTGGTTAATTCAATAAGTGAGGCATAAGTTCTTAACTTATATTCCTCATTTCCACCTATTTTTGTTCACTTATACTTTAAAAAATTTATTTTCACCAACATAATATAATAAAATCCGTATCATTAATAAACTTTTATATTATTATAATGATAGTATATTCATTAACCACCTTCCCCTTTTCCATTTAGAAGAATGAAAACATGAATCGTATGTTTTGCGGACTACCAACACCACTATATAATTTTGTTTATTTTTCTTCACCAACATATAATGATGGTTCTAGTTATAAATTTGATATAAAATTATTATATTTATAACATATTTTATATTATGAATGATAAACCATATTACTCATTTTTTACATTCTATAAAATATGAAGTCATCATCTATGCTTATGTGTGGACAAATTCCTCCATGGAATGATAAATTTCCATTTTTCATTTCATCATCTCCCTAGATGTATGGTAATGAAAAAGGTTTTTAATAGATAAATATAATTTTTATGACATCATTAATTATATTTTATGACACAATGGATATCTTATTTATTATATAACCCACAAATGATTATCGTAAACTTAATTGTTTAAAATAAGAGTTCTTAGAGGAAAATATTTAATTGAAATTATGTAATATTTTTATATCCATTATTTATTTATCTAAATTATTTTTAAATAAAATATATTACAATAACTTTCAATTAATTCTATCATTATTCTTTTGGTTTAATGAAATAATAACTCAATCACCTAATAATTGTTGATAATCACGGTATGCTCAAGTTTGGTTAGATTTTACCATCTACTTGAATAATTGTATGAAATTATAACTTGGATGATTATTAATATAAAATTACATGTATAATATGATATAAATATTTAAATAGTGATATATTTTTTTTATGTATAGGATACACCGAAATTTAACTTAACAATTGAGAATACAACCTTCGTATATTGAAAGTCATTGAAAAATGTTCCTTATCGATTTCATATTATAAGATAATATCTAAAGTACTAATGAAAGGAAATTTAAAAATCATAAATAATTATAATTCATCCATTATATTAAATTTCATGAAATTTTAATGAATAACGTTTTATGAATAATGAGTACCGACACTACTCCTACAAAACTACTACAAATGATCAGCACTATAGACACATAATGTGTGAAAGTAGTTAATAAATGACTAATTTACATGAATTTAATGATTATAAATAGAAATTATAAATTTTAATAGGTATTAATGTGGTTATTAAATAGTATATAATATATTATTTTTTTATATGAAGGTAGTGTACATTCGACTTAGTGGGGATAAAGGTAATGGGATTTCATTACTCAAATATCTTTCTCGAGTCGTAATGGAAATTATTTGTCTATTATCTATACATATTGATATATTTTAATCTATAATAAGTTTAAGATGTTTTTAAATGTTATGTTATGCTTAAATCAGGTTTAAAACCAATTTTTGTTTGTTTTAATATTATATTTTTTCTATCAAAAAAAGAATTTTAGTTAAGAATAATTCCCATTTGTTTAAATGGATTTTTCGTCTATATTTTTGTTTTTACATCACACAAATGTTATCTTATATTTTTGGGAATGATAATTGAATTTTTTTTCTATTATTATTATAAATTCCATTGCCTATTTTCCAAATGAAAATTTAACTCACATTTTCATGATGGGGATTTTCAAATGAAGGTATTCGAAAGTATAAAAAGGATTTTCCATTATTTTAAAAATAAAATTTTTTAACTTATACACCAAGTTTTTTTGATATGATTTTTGTATTTTTAAGAGAAATTAATTTGGAACTCATTATAATAAGTTTTATAAATTTATTATTTTCTATTACCTAAAATGTTTTTTGGAATTTAATTTACACTTCACCTTTTATGAAGATGATTAAAAGGTTATATGAAAAAAAATTAATTTTACTTATATTTTAATTATGAGGTTTATCTCTCCTGAATTGATGTTTTTATAACCTTAAATATATTATAATGTTATGAATTCTTTTAGAAGATGGGTTTTTATATATTATTATTTCTTAAGTTAATGTTACGTGATAAGTTTAGGAAACCCATTAAATTTCAATGGATTATTTAAAATATTATATTTACTGATTTTATGTGATACACATATGCATGGATGATTATGGGTGATGTCCTATATCTCCCTCCAATTCAGTGTTTTACTCATATAGCTCATGATATTTTCAATCATGGACATAATGTTTTTTTTGAACATGCATGGGCACGATGAGTTTTCTAATTTTAGTTGTAAACATAAAGAGTTTATCTACATATGCATGGGGATAATTGGTTTACTAGCACATGTATTCTTATACCTATAGTTTTTCCACATTACCAAGTTATTTATAAATTTATTCCCAATTATCATTATGATTTTCATTTCCGTGAATTTACTGGTTTTGATGATTATGACCACATATAAATTATTGAGATATTTTCTCTCATGATCTCATGTTATGTGATTATTGAGATGTGTTTTGAGCTATGATATATAATTTATGATTAATTAATTATATTTTTATGATTTTATATTTAACAAAAATGGTTTATAATTATCATCTATGGTATTATAATATTTTTTAGTATATTTATGTCTCCATTATGTTCTCCTTGATGTTATGATGTGTTTATTCTTTACAAAGAATATATGCTCATCCCAATTTTATGTTTTCTTTCTCCATGTTATTAATATTATTATATCATGTGGTATAAGGGTCTATTATAGAAAAAATATGCAACAATGATTTTATGTTTTATAAAATAAGTATTATATGTAGAAAATCATGTAGAAATTGAAATGTCTGGGTTTTGGGTTACACGACTATTTCATAGATGTATTATTTAATTCATGAAATTAATGTATTATTTAATTAATTATTATCTTAGACCACTATAGTTAGTAATTATATAAAAAATAAATAATCATTTCAAAATTAGCAATCTTAAATAAAAAAGTAAGTGGAATTTATTTTCATATCATGTAATATGTTATTATCTATTAATTCATACTCTAAGAAAATAAAATTATAATATATCATATTAATAAATATTAATAAATATATTTACTCATAAGTTATAATGATATTAAAACTAATACACCTCGAAAACTATCATTAAATATGGGTATGATCATGTTTGGGTCAATTTAAGCATCCTCATGAACAATATTATCAATTTATGAAATTAATTTCTTTAGGAACATAATTAATTGTATAATATGATATAAATTTGTAAATAATTAATTGTTTTATATTTTTAAAAAATTAAATAAGTATTTAAAAAATTAATTAATAATACACCCTTAGATCATCAATAATCACTAAAACGTGTTTGTTATCTATATCATCATCTTGGATAAAAACTAAAACAGTAATTAAGGAAATTTAAAACAACGTAAATTATTTTTAATAATAATTAAAAGTTACTTTAATTACCTGGTAATTATAAAATTTATAAGAATAATGAATATAGACACCCCTATTATGAAACTATTATAGACGATCAAGCTATAAACACCTAATGTAAGAAAATAGGTAAAAAACTAACTAGAATTAATATAGATAATGACTGTCAATGAATAATATACATGAAAATAGAAATTATTTAGGTTATTAATTAAGTGATTAAGATATTTATGTTTCTGATATAAGAGGTTAATGTATAATCTTGGATGTAGGGAAATGAGGTAAGGGGTTTCCACCTCAAATTCCTCTCACTGAGAATTATTTAGTATTATGAACCAAAATTAATTTATGTGGTGTATTTAATGTATATTAGAGATATAATATCATGAAATTAATTTAATTTATGGTATTTTAAGATCAATTTTAATCTCTATCATTCAAGTGGTTTTGATTAAATAGCTGCTGATTACATAAGTGTGTTTTTCTAAATCAATGTTCATTATTTTAGACTCCTGCTATATTCACTAATTATTTCTTTTGTGTAGTTTATAAATATAGATGGAATATTTTTTGACATATTCCTCATGAATATAAAAGAATTTAAAAGTCTATATTTTTATCTCACCTCATATTTTTTTGATTCAAGATTTATAAAAACCATTGTATAACTCAATATTTTCATTGGAGGAAAAACATCCTATGTTTAGTTCAAGTAAAAGATTGTGTAGATTCCAAAAAAACCCATGAGTAGGTACTAGAATATAGATTCTATTTTGTAATAGGTTCACCTATGGTAGATCACCTCAAAAAGGATTGGTTTAGCATAAAATCAATTATTACTCTAATGCATGATGAGTGGGCCAAAGACCACTCACCTATCTAGGCACACACATGGGATAAGATTTGGGTGGTTATTTATAAACTATGATGGAAATTGTTTCCTTCAAATTCCTTAGTATTTGTAACACATTGATATTTTTTAAAATAATTTAAATATTTTTTTTATATCTTTCATTAAATGCAACACAATGTTTATTTTGTGTTACACCCAACACAATGTTTAAACAAAATGTGACACATTATTAAGATATTATTTTTTAATGTGTTTGTTATCATATATAATTTGTAATGGTGGGTATGAATCAGATTAAAAAAATTATAAAAAATATTTATTGAACAAGTAATTATAATGAATTATTTATGACCAATTATGTAGAAGTGAAAATAAAAACCATTTCAAAATAATGGAGATCATTTTTTGAAATACTATTTTTATGTGCACAAATTTATTTAATTTATTAAATTAGAAAAATAAAATTTAAAGAATTAATTTAATTAATGTTATAAATAATAAATTTAGTAAAATTATTTAAAATTTATCTAATGTTTTTTTAGTCATGATATAAGAACAAATCCAATTTAACCGTTAAAACTATGTTTTTCTCAAATGTAGTTCTTTCTCATTTTACATACTTCTATTATCAAATATTATTTTTTAATATTTTGGAAAATTTATTTAAAAAAATTATATTAAATTTTTATATCCTAATTTCTAAATTTTCGAAGGATTCATTATTCAGAATTTTGTGAGAAGATAATTGTTTAGATAAATAGTGAAAAATAATAGGTTTTATAAAGAATAATAATTTATTTTAAATAATTTAAGAACATAAAAATTGTTTTCATGTGATTTTAAAATAAATATTCATTAAATTATATATTTATTAATCTAATATAGTTTATTGGAATCAATTTCATATTAAATTTCCTATAAAATGTTGTTTAGCTTCTGAAGCATTTCTCTTTGAAAAACAACATTTTCATCATGTATGCAGGAATAATTTTAAATTAAATTTTTTCAATAATGTGAATGGAATATATAAAATGGGTTAAATATTTTTTTTAAATAACCTTTATATTATATAATAATTTCAACTTAATTTTATACCATAAAAAATAGTGAAAATAGTGAAATTTAATTTCCACAGTTTTGGTAAAAATATTTCACTATGGGGTTAAACTAGAAAGTTAAGTTGTTAAATGGAATGTAAACTTGTAAAAAAGAAATTTTTGGAAGAAATTAGATCTAAAAACATATACTACTTTATAAATTCCCATTTTTAACATATTTTCATGATAAAATGTTGTAATATGTTTTTCAAAATTATAGGTCTGCCACTCACCTGACTTATAAATGTCCACCAAATATCATCTCATATTCACAATTCGAAAACCATTTGGATCAGAAAATACATAAAAACATATTAATTACATACCTAAAAACATCATAGATTCATTTTTGTGATTATAGAGACATTATTTTGAGGATTTAGGTTAAACCTAAATAGGTTTTCTGAAGAGAAGGTAATGTTTTTAACTACAATTATTTTTTAACATCTTCTTATGACTCATTCAAATATTCTAAAAATGTGATAAAATATGAAAAATTAAATTTATTAAATAATTAGTTGTTATTTTATTAATTTAATAACATAAATACATCTCCTCTCCATATAATGGGATATGAAATCATTGTTCTTATGTACGACATACAATTTCCTTGTCAACCAATGTTATTTTTTTCCATCAACACATATCACACCTAAATATAAAGATGTATTTAATGTTTACATACATACACACAAACATATATATATATATATATATGATAATAATTATTTTATTATATCTAGGAAATTATAATACCACATATACCTTCTTACCTTCCAACCTGTTGGAAAACAATAACGTCTCTCGTGTGTACGACATACTATAGCCCCGCAAACTAATGGGATGTGTTTTTCATTTTTTATTTTAATTGGAAGATAATTTGGATATATTAAATTATTATATATTATAATTTCAAAATAATTATACTCTTTGAATTATGATATCACATACACCTTCTTACTTTCGATTTCTTGGGGGAAACAATAATGTCGTTTTTGTGTACGAGGGACTACCACCATGCGAAGTGATGTGGTTCATTTTTCCCTAATGATTTGAATGGATGGTAAAAATAAATGTTTTAATGAATATATGTTATATATATGACATCATAATTAATATATAAAGGTGTAGTAATATTTTCCTTCATTTCTTTCCATTTTATGAGAAAATTGAAATAACGATCATACATATATACGATCTAATGTCTCCATTAATAGTGTATTTTATTTTTAATTTATAACTTTTATAGAATAATATAAATGAATATATATTGAATATATAGGATATTTGACCCATGTTTTAAATTATTTATGTTATCTTACCATGATAAATTTAAGATTACATAATATAATTAATTTAAACATACCTAAAAAACAAATCAATTACAGACAAGAATGTAATGTTAACATTGAATTATAAATAAATGGATAATAAATGTTCATAAATAAATAATAAATTTAATGAAATATATAATTATGGTTATTAAATATATATAATAAAATTGTCATTAATTTAAATGAGTTTTGAACTTGTAAAAACGTTTTTGGGAATTTATGTAGAGAATTTCTGTCTCACTTGTATTTTATGTGAGAAAAATTCCATATTCTACAGAAGTTTATTTTATATGCTTCATATAATTCCCAGGAATATATTTTATTATTATTATCCTGAATATTATGGGAATTTATATATCCATTTTAGGTTCTATATTTTAAGGGGTTTACTGTTTCAAAATTACCAATGAGGTAAGATTCTTGACTCAATTTTTCTTCTTTAGGGAATATGTTATGTTATGAATATATCACCTTTTAGGGGGTGTACTTAAACAATGTTAGTCTAGTTATATAATAAATCTCATTTAATTCATGATATTTATTTTTTGTATTTATTTTATGATTTTTTGGGATTACAATTCAAATGTTACCCAATTGGTAATAGTTTGATGTTACGATCTCATTTTTCATCAAGATTGTTTCTAATAATATTTTTGATGATCAAATATCAGGATCCATGTTTCATTAAACATGAGTGGTATTATCACATTTTTATGTCATGAGTGTAAATTTTTTCCCTTCATTTCCCCCTTTTTTTAATCATTATTCCTAAATAATGTTTTTAATTAAAACTTACACTGTTTTTCCATTTGTTCAAAAAAACATTTTTCTTCCAAATCCTTGATTTTTAAAAATGATTTCAAAATTATTTAATGACACTATATGATTTATTAAATTAAATTTAAATCTTGTTTTACTTTTAAAAAAAAATTAAACTGAATAGTCATGTCACTTTTAATATAGGCCCCATTTTTATTTTACTAAAAATGTTAAAGAAATCAATGTTTTAACAAAAAAAAATTCCTTCATTTATGACCAATCAATGTATTAATGATTCATTCATAAGTTTCAAAAGATATTCTAAAAAATGATTTAGAATTTTTTATGTTTATAAAAAATTATTTTCAATGTTGAAATAATATTTTCATTACGACGTGTTTTAAATGACTTTTAATTATTACTTTATATTTTTCAATGTTATTTTTAATTAAAAGGTTGTCCTAAATATTTTATGAATTTATAGTTTTAAAAAGTTTATTTTTGAATAATGGTTTTTTCAAAAATAAAATTTCAATGTGATTTTTCATTAAAAATAATTTTTCGTGTAAGATTAAATTATTTCCTATTAATTAAAATTTATATGGGATATTATCCAATGATTCCATATTCATTATTTCCCTAGAAGGTTTATTATTATGATGAAAATATTTTCATGAAACCTATTTATTTCCACATGTTTTACTATAAAGAAATGTTTATGAAACCAGCCCCTTTTTCACGAGCTATGATATCAAAAATGATTTATGATCTTGTGCCATAGAGAGTCATTGATTATGTGATATGTGGGACTTATATATCCCTCCAATGAATTGGGGAAATATGAATAACTCATGGGTAAATATTCCATGCTTTATATTGATTTCATGTTCATAATTTTATTCTTGATCCAGGTTACATGTTCATAATGTTATGCATAATCCTAATGACATATTCCCAATGTTATAGGTGAACTTAAATACATGTTTCTAGTTATGTGAATGTACATGGATTTCATGTCCATAAGGATTTTTTTGGACCTGGTTTAATGTTCATAAATTTATGTGAGGGTCTTATTCATTCCCTTAACATAAGTAGTGAACCTATTTCTATTTATACATGTAAACAATGCTATAATATTATGTGTATACCAAAAATCTATGTATTGTTCCAATGTGTTGTTCCCATAGCTCATGTTATTTTTTCCATTATGGTTGATGTCTTATTAAATTCCAGGATTTATTCCATAACTCATGTTTATGATCGATGATATTCAAGGTATGGTTATCAAATTTTAATTTCATGTTCTCACACACAAATTCTTGTCAAATGTGGATATCTTGGTTGGTTAACCTTAATGAGAATATTATATCACCCTTTATTATGTTTCCATTCCCCAGGTTATGATTAAATGTATTATGTTTGATATGTCTAAGTTGGGATCTAGTTATCAATAACATAATGGGAGATGATGTAGCTCAGTTATAGATATTTTTTACATGTACGTGTTTCTAATTGCACTATACATAAATGAGTAAGGCATATATAGTTATGTTATGTAATGAATATTCATATATTAATATTAAATATCATTGTATGAGAAGATTGAGTCTCTATAGATTGTATCAGATAAAGGAATAGTTATCCTCTGGAAACTAGGATGAGAAAATTTATGTCTGATCCATAAGGATATATCAACGGATGAGTCAAAGCATAAGAATATTTCCAATAATTTTTGTAAAGGATAGAGTGAGTTGTATCTAAGTAATTACATCCATATATAGATACTACAAGTGGATGTGGCACTAGAACAAAGGTACCTAGGAGTAATTACTCTAAAAAGCTCACTTTGATATGGACTTTATCATCACCTATTGCATGATAATGAGCCTTTCCACACACATGGTTTGATACTCTCGAAGGATATGCTTTGTAAATTTATATACTCTATATGAACAATCATGAAGGATTTAATTAGATGATGACTATGAATTACATAGGATAAAATGATAGATTCCTATATTAAAAGGAATGTGTCCTAATTTAGAGTCCCAATTAGTTATTTTCTCCTGATTATGTGGTTCCCCACTATGATTATAGTTTCTTACACCATGTTTTGTTGTTTTAGTAAATAACTGGAACCAAAAGGAACAATGTAAATGGTGAGTGAAATAGAAAATTCAATGATTGTACTCCTTAGAAACCAAAATTTATATGAGATAGAATGAAAATAATAATTTCCATGCTGAAGAAAAATTATAAATATATTAATCATTCTTAACATCCAAGCTGTCATGGTGGGGAAAAAAATTTTGTTATGTCCTTCATGAGGAAAGACCTACATTATTTATGTGGTTTAGCTGATCCACTAGATACTAATTAATTTATCAGTACTGATTAAAATATATTTTACACTCTCTAGTATTAAAATCATGAAAATACATTTTTTATGCCTACCATTTGGATGATGAGGCAGATAAATGAAGATATATTATTAATAATATGAGTAAATAAAAATAAAGTGACTCTTTGTAGTGGGGTGAGTTTAAGATATTTTTTTCATTAAGTAATTTACTTGTATTATTCAAATGAAATTGGAAACGGAATTACTTGAGATAAAATAACAGGATAATGAATTTATTGGTACTGATGAAGCAAATCTTAAAAAGGTACACTTCTGTTATTATCTTCCAACCAGAAAGTAATGTTGAACGATTCTTCAGTGGATTAAAACCAAGTATGTGAAGGGTTTTATCCATAACGGAACTTAGTAGCTATGATTAAATCATTCATTATTCTATAAATAAGTAAATGGAAAATAGATTTACCCATAAATCACATAATTTTAATGATAAAAGATAAATTTAATTCATGAGAAACTCTAATACCCATAGAGAAAAGAAGATGAGCTTTCTTTTATGATCATGGTTTGGAGGGAGAAATGGATACAAGTTTCTTAAATGGATGAGTAAATATTATAACTATGGAATGAAAGTTCATCAAGAAACTCAATACTAAAGTGATAGGAAGAAGATAAATAATTATTCAAATAAATAAAAATCTCTAATTAATACAACACCAACACTCCAATGCTTCATGTGAAAGGATATTGGGCATAATGGAAATTAATTCACCAATCCAATGTCTAATGTAGATGATAAGTCAAAAAAACCTATAATGAAAAATAAAAATGGAAATATTACAAAATAATAGCTGATGAAGTGAATCTTGATAATTTGTTAACACTTATCCTCTCCTCCTTAATTGGGAAGTTTATGTTTGACTTTGTATGAATAACCCCTATGAAAATATTACCCTTTAGAGATATTTAATTTAATTTTGATAATTTTATATTTACCTTTACATGGATTCTAGAATAATGAAATCACACTTAAAATTATATCAGTATAAGGATGAACCGAATATTCCAGTGGATTTTTATTATAATATAAGATACGATATTAAGAATAAATGGAAAATTATCTTCTCAAAGTGTGTATGTCTCTATGTGAGAAAAAATTAAGTGTTATGAATACCATCATGGGATTATGAGTTCATAGTTCCTCAAATGTTGAATTTCATTGACACCACTTTTTATGTTTTAAGAGATGAGAAATTTTCATTATTAAGGATATTTTAAGAGACATTTATGGAAATAAAATAATTTTTTTTGGTGTATGTTTTTTTGAAAGTGTAATTTGTGGAGGAATGCCTTTACATGTTATGGACATATAATTAAAGGTACTCGTAAATTTTTGGGCCTATATTATCTTTTAAATTGAGGTAATTATGGGTTGTACTCGATAACCTTACGAAGCCATCATAGTTAGTTTATATGAGATAACATTTCTCTCTAGATCAGGTTTCTTGAATATACACTATGGATATTGTAATTTTGGATGGAGTACCACATTCCCCTGTATCAATTTGGGATATTAGGATTACCTAAATTTTATATAGAGGTCTTCTATAGGACCTAGATATGGATCTATGTTTCACCAATTCATATCATACGTATAAAGATGGTTAGTTTGAGATAATAGTTCAAACTCTAGATGATATTCTACGATATTATTCTGTGAATTTAAAAGGTATTTGGTTTTAACACCTTCCTATACATGGGTTTTATTAAAACAATATCTTTTACTCAAGAATTATGTTGGATTGTTTTAAATCTATTTATGGAAATAATTATAGAACAAGGACACTCTTGAATGAAAATGCATAGATATTGATATTGGGATAAGAACTAGCTGATGAAATAGAAGAGAAGGTTAGAGTCATTATGTTACACATAAGGGATGAATTGAGTTTACATAAAAAATTTTCTAATAATAAATGTCATGATCTAGAATTGAAGGTTAGTGAGAAGGTGAATCTATAAATTTATACATGGAAGAACGAAGGAAATTTTTTTCCCTTGGTATATTAGTCCATTTGAAATTCGTAATCAAATCAAGACTATATATTATCTATTAGAACTTCCACTGAACATCTATGAGGTTAATGATTTGTTCTATATATTTATCTTGAGGAATTAGATACCTAATCCATCCCATTTATAGAACACAAATTCCATACCATAGAATCATGATATTTATTATAAGGAAAAACTTGTAGAGACTTTTGACCATTGAGAGAAATTTCTATGAAACAAGTCCATACACCTGGTGGATGTTTTGTGTTGAAACTAGCATCCTAAAGAAGCTATATGGTAACCTAAGGATGTATTGATATAGAATTATCCAAATTTTTTCTTTTAAGTGATGAATTTTGAGGGATAAATTCACATTAATGGGTCTATAATGTAACTCCCAGGTATTTTGTCATTTTTTAAAATAATATTTTTTCTATAGATTGTGATACATGAAACACCATGCTTATCATGCATTACACACAACACCTAGTTTAAAAAAACATGAAATAATATTAAAATATTATTATTTAATATAATAGTTATCATGTATCCATTGGAAACTAAATTATGAAAATAAATGTTCTTCACCTGTATATATAATGGGTTATTTTATGATAAATTAATTAATAATAAAAATAAAAACAATTTTAATATAAACAAAATATGTTTATGAAAAACTATTTTTATCTCCACAAACAAGTTCTATTGTAATAAGTTAAACCAATCACTGTTTATGGATTATTGTAATGATATTTATATATAATATATTTAATAAAAAAATTAACATTCATATTTTATGTTATATAGGAATGAGATAATAATAAATCAATTTTTATGAACAAAAATATATTTTTTATAAAACAATGTTTTATCACATTTCGCACACCTATATTTTTTAAATTAAATTTTGAAATTGTATAAATATTATTTTATAAAATGAAATTAATTATTGAAATAATCATGTCAAAATACTCTTAGGGTGAATTTTTTATAATTTTCTTAGAAGATACAATTTTAAATGAATAGGGAAAATTACCAGTTTTTTAAGCATTTATTCTATTTTAAAGAATTTAAGAAACTAAAAATTATTTTAGAATGTTTTTAAAACTGAAATTTGTTAAAGTAAAATATTATTAATAACATTTAGTTCATTATAATATATATAAAATTTGTTTTTTATATTAAAACTTTTTAAAGTATAAAAACAATTCACTTCGGAAACTCGCTTATTCATTGTATCTATAGGATTAATTATAATATAATTTTTTCCACTTATATGAATGGATTTTTAAAAAATGGATTCCATTTTTTGAATGAGAATAATTTATTTTATCTTATATTTCATCTTAATATTTTACCATAATAAATAGTAAAAACAGTAACAATTAATTACCACAGTTAAGATTAAAACAAGTTTACCCGAGGGGTTAAGAAAATTGGTAAAATGAATTAGAAACTACTGAAAAAATAATTTATCGAATTTTTTAGACTATATAACCTATAAGGTTTTATAATTTCTCATTTTGGAACAATTTTCTATGTGAAAAATATGGGTACATGTTTTTAATTTAAAAAATAACAAGCGTTCCACTCACCTCACATATAAAAATCCACCACCCTTATCTCCTATTAAAACATTAAAAACCATTTGGTTCCAAAAAATACCTAACTAAATCACTTAAAAACATACCTACACACATTTAATATGGATTTATTATATTAAAAATCATTTCTAGAAAGTATTAATGTTAAACTTGAAGAGGTTTTTTGAAGAAGACGTAAACTTTTTAACCATGTGTGTTTGTTTTACTTCTTCTTATAACTCCTTGAATATTTATATACTATGATAAAATAATTAAAAAGTATATAGTATATAAATATATGTTATTTAAATATTTTAATAAATTAAATCCATATCCACTTTCATCAAATGAGATATTAAATCATCATTCATGTGTACGACGAACTACCACCTCATGAATAGATGTTATTCATTTTCTGTCAACACATATAACATATAGATATAATGTTATAAATATTTTTTATATTATATTTATGAAATTATTACACTTGTTAAATTATAATACCACATCTTCCTTCTTTCCACCAAACCTGTTGGAAAACAAAAATGTTTAAATTGTGTATGGAGGACTACCGTCTCGCAAATCGACATATTGTGTTTTTCATTTTTGTTTTACATGTACGATAATATGAATAGAATAAATAAATATATAATATATTTTTAACACAATTATAATTATTTAAATATTTTGTCACATATTACATTTCACTTTCCATTATGTGGTGTTGGGTGGGGAGTGGGGGTGGGGTGGGTTGTACGGGAACATCGTTTGTGTGTACAACGGACTACCGCCTCACGAAGCGATGTGATTCTTTTTTCAGTACCAATATTTATGTAGTGAAATAAATATATATTTAATTAATATTTATGATATATATTATGTTATAATTTATCTTTATATATGATTTATTATTTACCATCCTTTCATTTCATTCTTCAAAAAAATTGGAACATTGTTCATGCGTACGTATGGAAAAGCATATCCATGAACATAGTATTTAGTTTTATATATCTAACATTTATATACTACTATAAATACATATATAATGAAAATATATTATATTTAAATAGTGGTCAAAATCATGGGTACTATGTAACCATGATAAATGCAGGAGGACTAAAAGTAAAAAATCAAAACATACACAAAATACAAAGCAATTATTGCCCTTAACATGATT
Organism: Viscum album; assembly: GCA_963277665.1. Taxonomy (NCBI): domain Eukaryota; kingdom Viridiplantae; phylum Streptophyta; class Magnoliopsida; order Santalales; family Viscaceae; genus Viscum; species Viscum album. The sequence continues at coordinate 1,284,203,199 of OY728151.1, forward strand.
TTAACATGGAATTGTAAATGTATGGGTAATAAAAGGTCATAAGTAAATAATATTTGGTATTATATATATGATTATGGGTATTTAATATGTTTATAATAAACTAATATTTATTATATAGTATTTTTGAACATGTATGAATTAAGTCATGACTTAAGGTAATGGATTTTTGTGCCACTTTTATTTTATGTGAGAAAAATGCAATACTCACCACATATTTAATTTCTTTGGAGAATATACATCCAAAGAATTAATTTTAAGATTATTACCTAGAAAATTATTGGGATTTACTTATCTATTTTTTATATCTCTTTCATGAGGTTTACGGCTACAAATTTACAAATGTGGTATAAGGCCCTTGTCTCAATTTGACTTCTTTGGGACATGCATTATGTTTTGAAACTATGTCTTTGTATGAGGTGGATATAAAGAATTATTAAAATTTTAGATCACAAATCTACTTCTATTCCTGATATTTTAGTTTTTTCTGATTTTATTCTTTAAGGGGTATTAAAAATCAAAAGTTACTGTACTAGTAATGGTTTGATGTTACAATCTCATTGTTCATCAAGATTGTTTATGATTATGTTTTAGATGACAAAATATTAAGATCCATATCTATAGAAACACATTATTTTTCTTATTCTATAGTTATTTCATGATAATATATGTATTACCTTTATTTTACACTCATAATGTACTCATGATTCAAAAATTATGCTTTCAAGGAAAACTCACTTTAATTCTCTCTTCAGTTGAAAATCCTTTTTCATCAATATCCATATTTTCTAAAAAAAATCAAATGTATTTAATGTTAATCTAGTAATTTTTAATGTCATTTTATCATTTTTTTACTTTTTTACTTCATGTTTTCAAAGGAATATTCAGATCAATTTCAAAACAATGAATGTTTGTATTTTACTAAAAATGTGAGAGGATTCATTGTTCTAACATATACGGAATTTTCATCAATCCTAACCACTTGATGTTTTAGATTATTCATAATAAATTTCAAAGGTTAGTTTCATATAAAATGTTTTATAAAATGTTTAATGTTTTAAACAAATGTATTTAAATTTTGAAAGGATATTTTCTTCAAGAAATGTTTGAAAGGATTTTTATGCCTTTCATTATTTGTTTTCAGGGATATTTTTAATGAAAATTATTTCCACAATAATTTATTAATTTATTTTTAAAAATATATGATTTTCATATTATTTATATTTTCCTCAGGAAATGTTGCAAGTTGTTTTTAATTAAAAAAATTACATCTAAGATGACATAAGTTTATGTTACTTAATCTGTACTGGGGATATGTTCCAATGATACAATTATTATAATTTCTATGGAAGGATTATGATTATGATTAAAATATTATTATGAAACATTTTTCTATCCATTGGTAATACTATAATTAAATGTTTATAAAAATAGTCACATTTTCATGGGTTGTTATATTATGAATGTATTATTATCATATGGAATATATAAGTATTGATAATGTGAAGGGTGAGACCAATACCTCCCATAATTACATTGGGTAAATATTTATAACTCTTGAGTAAATATGTTGACTGTAAACCTAATTAATTGTTCATAATGATATGCTTGAACCAAATTACATGCTCATAATTTCATAAATTAACCTGATGACATGTTCACAGTATAATGCATTAACTTGATTATATGTTCACCATGTTATGTGTGGACCAATATTTCATGTCTATAAGGTTTTGTGTGGACCTGGTTTCATGTCCATAAGTGTATTTGAGGGTCTAATTTCGTGTCATTTACTTAATGAGTGAACAACTATCTATTTATTCATGTTCACATTATTATAAGATTTATTGTATGCCATGAATCAATCTCTTATTAAAATTTAATATTCCCATGGGCCATGTTCTATATTTTTATTATGTTTCATGTCTTATAAATATCTGAGATTTATTCCATGACTCATTATTATGATCAATGATATTCATGTCATGGTTTTCCAATGTTATTTTACTATTCTCATACCCATATGATCATCGTATTTTCATATATCCTTTTCATTCCCTTATTAAGAATTTGTGTCCAACCTTTATTTTGTTTCCCATCCCCATATTATGATAAATAGTATTATTTGTGATACGTATAATAAGGGTGGATGTTTTGAATAAATTAGTGGGATATTACATTGATCACTTATGGAATATTTGTTTATGTATACAGGCATCCAAAGGACCTATACCTAAATGAATCCGGATTTGATCACTATGTTATGGAAGGAATATTTGTCTATTAATATTTAAGATATTTTTATGATATGAATTCATCTCTATAGTCTCTTACCAATGAAAAATAATAAAGCTAATTATTATCTTCCTTGGATAACCCATAAATTGAAAGTCCCCTTCCACTATATTTTATTTCTAAGGTTACAACCAATTAATTTTATGAAACCCAACATCGTCTATGTTTATTAAGGGATGTTCTCCTGGAAACCTGCATTTTTCAATTGAATGGGAACATTTTTGTTTTCTTTATTTTTCATTGTACTAATATTCATGCTTTTATTCAGCTAAACGTTCCATAGTGAATGTTATAAAATTTTATATTAAATATTATGATGAATTAATTATACTTAATTAGGTGACTAATTAGGTTTAAAATTACATATCACACTGATTCATCGATAGGTATCAGGATAAAAAAAACTTGCGTTGTTATGTCTACATCTCCCCAAATCAGTATAGTCTCTTGGAATAAGGCCTTGAAAACTTGTTTTAATGTCAGTCATTATGAATTCCATCATTATGAGATAAATAATTATTGTTATACATCATTTTATATATTTACATGGATATATTATTCCATTATTTTTAGTTGATTATACTTTAATACTGTTTATTTATTCATTCCATATCACTTGTTCCATGTTTATAACTGATTTCGATATATGATACTCCTTATTGGTCAACTGATCTCACCCTCATTTTTTCGTTTAACCAAGAAAACTAGAGGATAGATATGTGTAATTTTTATTGATATTATTAATGAAATAACTATTTTATCACAATTTTTATTTATTTTTTGAATGTAATGTATGCATGTGTCTAGTTTTCAAGAATACTAAGCTCATAGATCTGTCAGGAACTCTTATATTCTATACTAATAATGTAATACAACTATAAGATCAAAATTTCAGATTCTAGGTTTTCAAAAAAATATATTTGAATTTGTTTTTCAATCAAGTGTTTAATATATCTAATTTTATTATTTAGTATTCCATGTAAAAGTGGAGGGTGAATACAGACCTGAGGCAATAGAACTTTTCGAACCACCCTCATTTATTTGGGATATGTGTTTTTCTATATGGATCACATACCATATCTATTTAATTAATTTAAATGATTATAAATTATATATATATGTATTACATATATATTATCTTATTCTACCACACTTTGATGGGTTAATATGTTCCGCATGTTCCTTCTTAATAAATTCGTTAAAATCAAACTAGATTGATGAGAAGGTTTAAATCCTATAATCCTTTCATGTAACACTCTTTTATTTTATTTTAAACATTCATGATTTCATAATATATGAACTATTTTAGGGTAAATGTTTTTTCATTACCTAAGGATTCAATGAAAATTACATATTATTTCCTTATTTAATTTTTTTTAACAATTCTTTAAAAACAATGGTTTAAAAGTTAATTTTCTATACAAAATTATAATTTATTTATCATGTATTTTTCTAGAAATGAAATCCACATTTGAGACTCCCTATCATTGATTCAAATATGAATATACAAAATTATTAATTCAATTCTCAATTTGGAATCAATAATAAATATTATTTGAGTAAAGGTTATGCATCCCATTAGTTTCAATGGGAATTTCATATGCTCATTACTTATGCTTGATTACATTATGTGGAGAATATATTCATGTACATGTTATGATGGGTGAACCCAGATAGTGATCCAATGGATTGGGTAATGATTACATCTCATTAAATGATTTTTTTCAGAATTATTTAAAAAACCTTATATTTTATGGGACTATTTGCCCCGTGTTTTGTTCTATTGAAAGTGATCCTTAAGCTATCATTATGTCTTGTTTTATGTTCTTTACAAATTTCAATGATGACCTGATCTTATGACTCTGTATGCATTATGCCATGATTTCATATGATCATGCATGATGCATTCATTTTATGATATCATGTTATGATATTTGGCTCATATTATAGGTTTCATTATCTTCCTTATCCCCTTACAGGGATTTCTAGATTACACCATTTGTTTTTATTCCCATGGTTATCTAATGTAGATTTAGAATATCAAAGGGATCTAGAATCACATTGTGGATATTAAAAAAATGATTTTTTTATTTTACTTTCATGTTAATTTTTTATGTACATATTCTTATAAAAACATTATGACTTTGGATCCTTGGGTTATTTTTATTGGAAATTGATATTAAAAATTAGGTAATATTATGTGTAATAGTATTGGATAACTATAGATGGTATTAAATGAAGGTGAAATTATTTTTTTGGATTATTAAAAGAAAATATTTTTGTAAACCTTTTGGATATTTCTAAGTATATGAATTTTTTTTGGTAAATTATAAAGAGTTTTGTTTCCATGAAATTAAATATGTATACGGATTACACATATCCATGTAGCTCTGATAGGGATGTACAGTTGGGTAATAAACCTTAAAGGGTTTATTTGGTATTAACTCGACCGGTACCAAGTGAATTAAAAATAGACCATTCTATTCCCAAGGATTGACACACCTGGGGGATATTATTTGGTAAATTCACAAACTACTTATAAACCATTATTATAGAAAAGAATATATTTTTAGGTTAAAAATACTAATAAGAAATCACCATGGATAACATATTTTTAAACATATAGATTAATAAGTTAAGATATTCTTTTAATTTATTATTTATTCCTTCAATATTCATAGTTTCCCTATTATATGTTTATTAGTTTATGTATTCTCACCCTAATTTTACCATATTTTATTAAATAGTATAAAATATGAGGTATCATTATAAGAACCAATGTGATGGGAAATTTAATGATTTACCTAATGAAATTGCTATCCCTATGGGAGTGTGAATCTTGGAATTCTAGGAAACACTTTCTCAACTAACATAATTTAAGAATAATTAATTGAATCGTGTGGAATTCCTTCGTTCGCCTAAGAAATTAAAATTTGAGTTTAGGTATTTATGTTATAAAGGAATCCCAGTTTTGGTGGATCTTATGATCCCCCATCATGAAAAAATGGATCAAAACCATTTGAATGACATTATCTATCCAATAATACGTTCTGTAATTGAAAGTTATATAAGAAATCTATCACCTATATGGAGAAGCTAATCTGTAGAAGACACCAATGAATAACATGAATCTCAAGGTGGAAACATAATCCATGGATTTGGAATGATTTAATTACATAGTTTTCAATACACATTATACTGAACTATCATTATTAAAATGGTGAGGGATTTACTTAGGATAATGAAAATGTGATATGAGAGTATTGGGGATTCTGATGAAAACATCACATGGCTTGCACAGTATTCATTCATCTTTGTCACTAACACCAAAAGTAAGGTGGGATTATTTTTTAGTATATTAAAAATGATCCTATAAAAATATTTCATTATTTGATAATTTTAAATAAATAAAGATATTTTCCCATTTTTTCCTTATCATCATTTTAGATATTGGTTATTATTTTTTTTCTCAAGAGACTAGAGATCAAAAGTGAAAAAATGAGTTTAATTCGGGGGGGATAAATAGACAAATCCCATGGGGGAAATAAACACCAATATTAAACATGATAATAGTTGGTATGAATAATCACCCAAAATATATCAGGGGAAATGGATATGATTCAAATAAGGAAAATATTGGATTCAGATTAATCAAATGATGAAGGAAGATGAATAAGACTACTAATGAGACAGAAGAAAATAAGGTTCAAATCAACCCTCAACATGTAGTATATTTTTTTAAATACAAGGTATAAATATATTATTTAAAAATGATACCCTATTACTTGGTTTGTAAATGATAATAAATGGAAAAACCTCTAATTGAAAAAGAGAATGGAAGGTCTAATGAAATCGAAAAACTGAGTCCGACCCTGATAAGGATATATTGACTTATAAAATAATAATTAATTCAGTAATAGTTAATGTATTTTTTTTATTATAACTATACACATTATTTCATATCTTTCATTATTGGTATATCTATTCAAACTCAAACAAAAAACATAGAGGTTGATTTATTTATGGGAATAACAAATAAGGGAATTTTTGTATCTCAAGAATATAAATCCTTTGAAGTCAATGTCAATGGATTAGAACTACCATAAATTCTTGTTATACTAACATTAGGAAAAATTTATTATATAATGGTAATGAATAGGATATTCTTATATAAATCCTACATTAACTTCCTGGAATTGGAAGTCACTCTCTATATTACAAATCATCCTCATATTCTATACAAGAGTAATGATTTGGATAAATATACTTTGGAATTTTATTCTAATAAATGGATATTAATGCCTTTTGAGAAATAATATCTAACTAAAATGATTGAGGGAATGGAGTTAATCATTCCGCAATACATTCCAATTATGAGGGACAATACTAATGTATTCCATAAATAGTTTCTTCATGCTCATCTTGTTTGATTTGTTTATTTATCAATTTAACTTATACTCAGATTACTTCCCATATAATAAACTTTATATGAAATTGATACCAATGAGTTGAAAGAATTGACAAATCTATTACAATATAATATTGGAAAGTTTTTTATACACTTGAGTACTTTACTATGGGGCCTACATATCCTTTTATTATGAGGAAGGATGGGTAAAATCACCTATGTATTGATTCTAAATAACTCAACAAGATCATGATAAATAAAATGTATCCCTAGCCATGGATTGATAACAAATTTGACTAACTATGTGGGGACCATCAATTACTTAAGGACGTAATTTGGTCAGGCTATCACTAATTAAAGGTGAATAGATAAGATATTCTAAATAATACCTTTTGAAAAAATGAATTAACATTATGAGTTCATAGTGATGACTTTCAGACACACTAATGCTCCATGAATCATCATGGACCTAATGAATAGAGTCTATAGATATTACCTTGATAAATTTTTGAAATCCTTTATAGATTTTATAATGATATTCTTTAAAATAAAGGAGGATCTTGACGATAATTTGAGTAGAACACTAAATTCATTTTGAAAGAAGAATATATATTTAATAAATAGTAAATATGAGTTTTCGATAGTATATGTATCCATATTGGGTAATGTTATCACCAAAAAGGATATATGTGGATCCTTATAAGATAATAGAGAGCATGGTGTAGTCGAAAGGAACATTTGTAACAAATAACCATAGTTTCCTTGGACTAGAAAGGCATTATCGATGATTTTGGATAGAATTTTCATGAATTTTCATTCTTATGACCAAAATAACTTTGATGTGAGTGATGTTTTTAATGAAATGAATATAAATATACCTTCAAGTAAATAAAAAATATTCATATCACTTTCCCAATTCCCACATTACTCTCATGTGTGGAACTCTTCATGTTATATGGAAATTCTTATATAAAGGGCGGGGGTGGCATACCGATGAAAAATGATAAAGTGATAGTGGATGTCTTATGGAAGATGAATCAAATTATTATGAATTGTCAAAATTATGGTATGGAGGTGCAAGTAGTGACTTTTTGAATTGAATATTTGGAGTCATTACCTATACGAGGAGAAATATGAAATATAAACAAATTATTTGAGACTTAAATATATATTCACACAGAAGGATATTGATATGAAGAAATGAAGATGGTTAGAGTTAATCAAGGAATATGATTTCATAATCCAATACTATCCTAGGAATTATAATAAATATTCTGATTATCTAAAAAGAAATAATCACATAGCCTTATCAAAAATAATAATTGAAAAAGATCTAATGTTCTTAGACTTGAAAATGATGGTCCTTGAAGTCCTTAGGGAAGCTAAACGTCCTACCTAGATCAACTGAATGATGAACCATATATTATAGAATAGATAAAGGATTATAAAATGGATTATATGTAATTAAGAAAGGAAGATAAAGATATAAGAAAAGAGAGATCCCCAAATTTTAAAATTGATAGAGTATTAGGAATTGGGTAACAACTACATGTACTATTAAATAATGAGATAAAGGAGTTGTTGTATTATTCACATATATAGAAAATATCTATCCATCTAGAAAAAATAAATGATGTATTCAGATCTCTGAGATAACTACTAGTGGGAAAATATAAAGAATGAGATGACAAAATATATACCAAACTTTCTAGTATATCAACATGTGGAGGAAAAATTGAAAAATTATAAGCGGTTGATGAAAGCATTACCCATACCAACATGAAAATGGGAATACACCACCACAAAATTTTCACACATATTATAGAGATATCTAGTTGACATAATTTAATATGGATTTTAGTGGTACATATTACAATGACTAATCTCTTTATTATCATTCAGGAATACTTCTCACCAGATCAACTTGAAATTGTATACATAGGATGAGTGGTGAGTCTATATAGAACACCCTTATTAATTTTAATAGATATAGATCCAAGATTCACCTCAATTTTTTTGTAAATGTGTTCCTAATGATAAGAAAAATAGATTAACTTTATTACGACCTATTACATTCAGAAGAATGGAATATATGATTGTATAATCAAGACACATGAGGATATGTTGAGATATTTTTCAAAGGACTTTTTATAGGGATATTATTCGCATATTACATTGGTTATGTTCCATACAAAAATATTTCTTACTTGACCTTTCAAATGGATTCATATCATGCTATATATTAGAAGATATGTAGGGAACATGATCATTGGGATAATGTTGGTGAACAAACGATTTTGGGAAATTAAATGGTCCAATAAATGGTTGTAAAGGTCAAGACCATTTAGTAGTTCATTATGAGATATTAGAGTCTTAAAATTTACATGGAAATAGTTTTTGGAGAGACCTAGAATTAGATGTTAGATATAATGTTTTCCTCCACATATCTCTATGGAATAACATTATGTTAATTGAGAATAGTGGAAAGCTATGTCCTCGATAAATCATCCCCTTTTAGATTATTGATTTCATAAAAGGTATGTGATATATAATAGAACTCCCACCAACCCTATATCTATTCCAATATGTGTTCCACAAATCCCTCTTGAGGATGAAAATGTCTTATCCCTCATGTGTACTAAATCGAAAGGTGGTATAATTGGTTTATGATCTCTTTCATGAGGAGTAGGTGATGACCATCAAGTATTTTAGAAACAAATATCTACACAAAAGTCCACTCACATCATCAAATTACTTTGGTGGAACCATATGTATGAAGAGGTGATATGGGAATAGGAGGAAGAAATTCTATAGATTCACCCCCATTTTTTCATCTTAGTGGGAAAAAATAAATTTGAGGTGAATAAATTCATAAGGAGGGAGTAATGTAATGACCCGCATATTTTTTCAATGGATTTTGTCTTCTAATTATATAAATGTGGAAAATTTTGTAATGTAGTATTATATAACGAACAAGAACTGAATGAAAGACCAAAAAAATGTTATTATATTGACATAAACACTACATTTAACGAATAACTTTAGCTACAAAATTTAACTTATTATAATGGTATGAAAGATTGAAAATAAGAAAACTATTTTATGAATATTTAGATATGTTTGTTTCCCTAAAGGATTGAACTCATGAAAAATACCGTATAATTAAAAGAAAATATTAGTAATAAATTATTAATTTTTAGAATTAAAATATATCTAATATTGAGAGAAAATTGAATTTAATGATATATGAATGATGTATAATGAATTTATAGAAAATAGGTAACCAATATAACTGTTACAATTTTTAGAATTGGAATTGTAAACTTACCATTGGAATAGTAATATGACTGTTAGGAATAGTTACTCAATCTTTATAATAATAACGTCAACTATGACATTGTAAAATAATATCTCGTTATCTTATAAAATAAAAATATAAAAAATTTATACCGTGAAACAAATAAATAAATGTTATAAAAATAATTAAATACATGTTTAAGTTTTTTAAAAACTCATGTTTTATTTATAATATAACTATAAATATAAAAAATTATAATTATATTAATTTTTTTAATAAATATTATTATAAAATAATATAACATTTCATTATAAAGTGAATAAAATTTTATGAGATCACAACTCATTATTCACTAGGTTAGATTATTGATCATAATATAAAAATTATTATTTTTCAAATAAGGATATTGTGATTTGAAAATTAAAATTTTCATATTTAGAATATTTTGTTTCTTCATATAATGGGTTTTATTTTTTCAATCCACACATTGATAAATATTTAGGGTGAATTTTTTGTATTTTTATCAAATGGTTGATTTTTTGTGAACATTGAAGTACAAAATAATACAGTATTTAACATTTTATTTTAAATACATGAATTGAGAGAGTCATGGATGATGTAATCATATATTATCTCAAACTGACATGAATATGTTACTCTATATAGTCACACGATTCATCAGTATTGATAGTCCCTACCTAAAATAATTAAAATGGAATATTATATTAAAAAAACCCCCTCCCCCTTATATATACTACCCCTCAACACTCTTTATTCTCATGACTTATAAGGACTTCATTATACAAATATATACATAATTACCATCGAAATATTCTCCCACACATCATAGTGCTACTGGCCTCCCTAAATACAACTCCAAAATTCCTTAAGGGGTAGCTTAAGAAGAGATATTTTTTCCCCTATGAATTTCGGGATGACCTCCTTGATGGGAGGTTCAAACATTCCGATCGGTTTCTAACGGGTTTGTTCGTAGAACCGGAAACATCCAATGATTCCACATCCATTTGGACCTAATTTCCAGAGGTAGGCACTCATTAGTTTGTGGACTGATGAGGCTAAGGAATTTTCATTGGTTGAGAGGATGGGATGTCGGACTCATCACACCTTTTTGAGGGGAATTATTGTCTACTCTGGGACTCTCTTTATAGATTTAAGTTATGTTTGTGAATCCTTATTAAATTACCAAGTATAAAATGAGCTTTCCTTCAGATCTGACAATAAATGATTAAATATGTAGGAAATTTAGAGAATCTTTTATATGTATTCGAGGTTCTTCATTGATATAGAATCATATGTATTTATTAGAGATTCTTGTTCAATAGTATCCTTTGACACATTTATATAGAAGTCTCTTGGTCATTATGATGACCATGCTGGTTTTAAAGCCACTTAGTGGGGCACTTGAAGTTTACTGTCATTCAGAAGGACATAGATTATTTCAGAGTTGGGATCGAACCCACGGATGGGCTACCTACGTATCCTTTGTTTTAGAAAAGGAATCAGAACCCACGTAGTTCGATTAAGGGAGTATGATTTTTATGATTGATGGATCAAATAAGGATGTCATAATTACTTTTACACTCTAAGCTCACGTGAGTCATGCTCGGTGCGAGCAACAAGAGGTATTGGTAAAAATCAGACAATTGTGCCATGAAAGATGGAATCATAAGAAATAATGTGGGGCTTATGTATATATGACTGCCCAGATAAATGAAGATTAGGATTTACTTTAGGGAAGAAATACAGGAACAGGGTCCACAGAGGTATATGTGCTTCACGGAGATTTGAATACTCTAACTTGGGGCTTACTCTTGAAAAATGAGGCCCAAATTAGGAGAGGACTTATGATTGGTTTTTTACTCTGAAGAAGGAATCCCAAATCAAAGGTAAATTAGGAATGGTTAACAGAAATTAAGACTGGGGATTAATCCTAAGGAGGATTCCCAGATTAAGGGACTTGGGGCTTACTCCTAAGGAGGATGCCCAAATTAGGGGACTGGGGCTTACTCCTGAAAAGGAGGCCCAAATTAAGGGACTGGGGATTACTCCTGAAAAGGAGGCCCAAGTTAATGAAATTATGGTTGGGGCTTACTCCTGAGGAGGATGCCTAGGTTAGGGGATTTGGGCTTACTCCTGAGGAGGAAGCCCAAATTAGAGGACTAGGGCTTACTCCTGAAAATGAGGCCCAGGTTAATGAATTCTCTCATCGTAAAGGATGAGGTTGAATGAATGAAATATCAATCTTTAGTGACATAAAGATGTGTAAATCACAAGGTCTTGAGAGATATTCCATAGAATTACTTTCAGATAAGGAAGTCAAATCAAGAAATCATTCCATAAATAGCTTTAAAGAGTGTCTTGAAGACTGAATCTTGAATAGGAGAGGTGGAATGGCTTAAGAGGGGTTAAATGGGCAAGAAGGGCACCCAAAAAAGGCTGGGGCACGCAAGTCCTGGAAGGCGCGTAGGTACTGCGTGGGCGCGCAAGTCCTGGTCACGCGGGTATACCTGCGCGACACATGGGTACTTGCGCGATGGTTAACAAGCAAGTTAATACTTGAGCGACTCTTGTTTAAAGCCTTTAGAATCATCTTGATGTTCTTCCAGAAGAGGGGCGCACAAGTTCTATTGAAGGAGTAAGGCGGCGCGCAAGTGTGGCCATTTCCCTTAAGGGCTGGCCACTCAGGCGTGAAAGTGTTGATGAGATTCAACACTTAGGCCTTCCTCCTCCTCTTTAGATCTTCTGTTCTAGGTAATAAATTACCTTAGAAGTGTTTCAGAAGCTTTGAGAAGAGACTAGGGAGTCGGGAACATAAATCTGAGTTTCTGGAAAAATTCTTCTCAAATAGGGGGCCCACAGGGTCTATTTATAGGCAGTAGAAGACCCCAGGCGGTTATCACTTAGGTCGTGCAAGTCACTTGCGCGACCATTATGCGTCGCGCAAGTGGACTTGCGCGACGATGAGGGAACTTGTGCGACCTATGGGCAATGTTATCTTTGTTCATCCCTTTGTCGATTTTTGATGTTTTCTTCAAAGGCTGAATCAATTTGTGCTAATTCATTTCCCTTTACATTCCTTTGGACTCTTGACGAAAAGGAGCGTCAACAAAAGTCCCCCCTCAGAGTTGGATCCAGAGAGAATAGAGGATTTGACTCTGAGGAAATCGATAATCAAAAAGAAATTGGGGCGTGTAGGTTAGGGTGCGCAAATGAGCTCTGGGCGCGCAGGGTACGACGCACAGGGTTCTGTCCGCGTCTATAAATAGAGGGCCTCACTTTCGTACAAAGCATCCGGATTTTCGGATTTCAGACCTTCGAGCTCTTGCCGCGCAGGTCACCTTCGCCACGCAGGTTGCTCTATTTTTTGTTGTTTCTTCGCCGTCGCGCTGCTGTGTAGGTATATGGACCTGTGCGGTGATATTTGCGTGCCAAATACTTGCGCGGCATCTCCATACTTGCGTACCAAGTTTAGACTTGCGCGCCTTAATTCCTTTGCCATTTTTTTCGAATTATTTCAAAAAATTTATGAAAAATAAACTCATTTAAGAGTTGGTTATTCATTCTTTTTGAAGATTCAATGGCTCCTAATAGATTCAAAATTGCTGATGAACTGACTAGCAAGCATATTGATGACATGATGAAATTTGCTGGCCATGATTACTATGATATCTGCGACAACACTCTGCCAGATTTGGCTAAGTACTTGAAGAAATATCATCTTAATTTCCCACAGATCATATACCTGCCTCTATATGGTCATGATAATCTTCAAGGAGTCAACGTTCCAGATGCAAAGAACTATACGCCTAAGATGCAGCTGCACTGCTACTCATCTATTTCGGTTACGTTGTGCATTAAGAGCAACAACATTGGTGTGAACTTTCAAATTTTTCCTGCATGCCATTTCCTTGCAGATATGAGAATGGAAAACCCATCGGATGAAATGTTTTCCATTGCCGGTTGGTGGAGAGAAGACAAACATGGCATTAGAGAAATATCTGAAAATAGTAATCTCTCCAAATGGATCTTTACTTCCAATGCTTCATTCTCAAATCCACGTATCCATCTTCCAAGTCTCTTGGACAGAAATAGAGTCACTGTTTGATCAACAGAAAATTTTCTCAAACCGCACTCAAGAACATTCTTTTACAATTGTTCTAAGAAGAGTGGGTATCATTGCATCTCTTATGGTATCCAGTTGAATGAATGAATTCCAGGTGGCTGCTGATGAAGCTCAGGATGCCGTAAATCAAATGAAGAGTTATGTTGAAAGCCACTTGTAATTCTTGAAAAAGAGAAGAGACTCCAGTCTGTGGATGTCCTTCTATCTCTTGTGCATCAATGAAAAACACTTTCACCATCAATCATTTGTACCTGCATTCTTTTGCTACCTGCTTTAAATTTTACCTAAGCCAATGGGCCTAGTAAGAATAGTTTGATTTTTACTAGGATTAATGTAAATAACCCTACAAACTTTGAAACTTTTAATTGCTCAATATTACCTAAATCATACAAAATGTATGTTTAGTGAGCTGGAACATGACTTTTATTCAGAGTTACCTTATCTTTTACGGGCAGTTTAAAGTCATGGACGTCGGACATAAAGAGGGTAATGTTTAAGGTCTAAATAGCTTTGACCGAATGAATTAGAATTGACTCAATTACTTGAAAATTCATCTGAAAACATTGTACCATACTCAAGTATAAGGGAAAACATGTAAGCTATGACTTAAGAATATTTGAATCTGAGGAATGACATGAAAAAGAGCTAAAAGGAATTAGAAGAAGTAGTTCCCAAGAATGAAGTTACCATTATTTAACAAACCCGTTAGGGGGTTGAATTATGTAGGGCCACCTAAGGGAATTGGATGCATAGTTAAATAAATAGTATCTTTTGGCTAACAAGTCTGTTATGTAGACTGTTTATGCAAGGCCTCCTATGGGCACGTGCTGCATAGTCAGGCAAAAGAACTCTCAGAAATTTACATTCCTAGTTCCAAAAGACAGTGAAAGTTTATGGACATTCAAATTTTCCAAAGTATAGAGTTTGCTGTATGGAAAGAGGTACTTGAAATATGGAAAAGATGTTTCCAAACAATATTATCGAAGAACTGGATGGATATTACTCCTACGAAGGTCTGACCCAAACATAGGGAAGGAGAATATAAACCTACACTTGAATACTTTCAGATCATGAAAAAGGATATGGGACAAATATGTTAAGGATGGATGTTTTTGTGGATCCTTACATACTGTAATTTAAGAAAAATAAGGACAAAAGAGGCATTCTTCCCAAGAATTAAGTTACCACTATCCGAAAAACCCATTAGGGGGTTGAACTATGTAGGGCCACCTAAGGTCATTGGCTGCATAGTCAGATAATAGTATCTTTTGGCTGACAAATCTGTGATGTAGACTGTTTATGCAAGGCCACCTATGGGCACGTGCTGCATAGTCAAGAAAAAGAATTCTCAGAAGTTTGACATTTTTGTGACTAAAAGTCATGAAAAGGGTTTATAATGATCTGAAAATATTTAAGGTTAGGATTATGACACATAAATATGGGTATTGTTCAATGTATACAGAGATACACAGATCAATGATAACCATAATCATGTGGTGGGTGGGTCCTGAATTGAAATGTTGGACTTAACTACGTATCCCATAAGGATGGGAATCAAGCCCATACATAGTTCTTAAATTACAGTTTAAAGTCATGTGGGAAAAAAGGATTTGAGATCTTAGTTTGGGGTCATAGAGCTTGGACCATTGTAAGAAATAAACAGTGTGTGTTTTCATAGGGACTTTTCAGCCAGGGAACTGAAAGTGGAATTTGGGGTTAGGCCCAAAGACATGGGGCTGGATTCGAGGGACACTCGAACATTCCTACATATCCCATAAGGATGGGAATCAAGCCCACGTAGTTCTAGAAATACCCTCTGAACAAATTTGGTTCGTACATGTGAAGGGTGAAAGGGGATTTTAGAACTATTATGGTTTAACCCAAGATAAAAGGTTTGGGCGTTGCCATGTTTGCAAGTAGTCTTTGAAATGAAACATGATTGGAAAATCCATGTAAATAATGGTTTCCTCCTAGGTGAGGGTATCAAAGAATATTGTAGTTTATTGTCATACTGGACAAAAGTGTTGTATAGTTTAACGTCGTATAGCAAGGATGAAAGTGAACAAATGTAAAGATATTGATTCTAGGGGTTGTTTCACGAATTAACATCGTATGAGATGGAGATGAACCGATGTAAAGAGATTGGTTTTGGGCTTGAACCTCAGGAGGTTGCCTGCGTACCCAACCTGGAAGGCAAGGATCACAGTTCGCATAGTTCAATTAAAGAATGAATTAATGATCAAGTTGTTCTTGGGGAAAACTACCTAAAAAATGATGTTTTTGGGACTTACGCATGGTTAGAGGCCCAAAGAGAGTGTTATGGTTGAGGTTTTCTCTAAGATCACGTGAGTCATACTCGGTGTGAGAAACAATAGGTAACAACAACCTTAACGATTCATAATTTAATGTCATGTAGGACATATCAAGGGACTATGTAGTTTAAAGTCTTGCAGTTAGGACTATTGGTACTGCACAGTTTAGTGTCATGTAGCAGGGACAAAGTACGGTTTAATGTCATGTAGGACGTATCACGGACTTTCTGTATAGTTTAACATCATGTAGTCAGGACGATGGGGAAAATATAGTTTAACGTCATGTTGGACGAAAGGGGGACTGTGGAGTTTAATGTCATGCAGTGAGGACAAAAGAGTACACCATTTAATGTCATGTTGGATGTATTAGGGACTTTTCCACACTTTAGCGTCATGTTAGACGAAAGTGCGAATAGTTAAGGGTCGTATGCATGGACCTTTTATGAGGTAGTTTAACGTCTTGCTGGACGGTGGTGTAGTTTAAGGTCATATAGGACCTTTGATGATTATGTAGTTTAATGTCTTTCTAGACATAAGGGACTTTTATACAGTTTAATGGCATGTAGTTAGGACATCACAGTTTAATGTCTTGCTAGACGTAAGGGACTTGCAAATAGTTTAGGGTCATATGCATGGACAGTTGATGATGCAGTTTAAGGTCATACATGACCTAGTTGCAGTTTAAGGTCATACTGGACCATGGTGCAGTTTAAGGTCATACTGGACCATTTAGGGAACTTTTTCACAGTTTAACGTCATGTGGGACGAAAGTACAAATAGTTTAAGGTCATATGTATGGACCATTTCTGTACAGTTTAACGTCATATAGAAAGGATGATGAAGGTTTCGTGTTTATATAAAATACATCTTCAAAAATATGGCATTGGTTGGAGTAGTGATGAGTTCTCTGTCCATCGAGATTAATGAATAAGCTCCATTGGAGTAGACCCAATGTATTGAATAAGGTCCTTACCATTTTGGCTCAAGAATGGGAGGTTTCTTTCCTGGTATCATTGGAGCTCTGAGAACTAATACCAATTATCCGTGAGTGAATGAACGAAGACGAACTTTTTTGTTAAAATCTCGTGCTATTCAATTCTGATAGACTTCCAAGTGGTGAAAAGTGCACAATATTTTCTCATCTAACCATTCCAATTCATTCAATCACTTTTTAGGTTGTTCATCTGTATATGATTGATCACAAATGGAAACTCTGAGCAAGGGTAGTTGAACTTCAATGGGCAAGATAGCTTTCGTTCCATATACCAATGAATATAGAGTTGACCGAGTTGCAGTGCGGGTGGTATTCCGATAATCCCATAAAGCATGAAAGAGTTTATCAGGACATGACCTCTTATCTTTATCCACCATCTTTTGCAGTATATTTGAAAGAGTCTTGTTAAAGGATTATATCTGGCAGTTGGCCGCTGCATGATACCGAGATGAATGGTTGGATTTGATGTTGTATTTTTGATACAACTTCTTCACCTCAGATGAACAGAAGTTGGTGCCATTGTCCGTCAATATGGTATGAGGGAAACCAAATATGGTAATGATGTTAGACTTGATGAAGCTAACAAAGCATTTAGAACTGACTTCCTTGAGAGGTATTGCCTCTACCCATTTGGAAAAGAAGACAGTAGCAGTAAGAATGTACTTAAACTGCTTAGCCGTAGCCGAAGGGTAAGGTCCCACCACATCCATTCCCCATGTGGAAAATGGCCATGAGTATTTAGCTGTATGAAGCAACTCTGGAGGTTGATGAATGAAGTTGGCATGTACTTGGCATGAATGACACTTATTTGTGAAATTGACACAATCTTGTATCATTGAAGGCCAAAAGTATCCAAGCCTTCGAATCTGATCAGACAGTCTATGTCCAGACTGGTGGGCACCACAGACTCCTGCATGCACTTCTTTCATGATAGCCATTGTCTCTTCACCATTAATGCATCTGAAGAGAAATCCATCAAAACCAAGTTTGTAGAGAATTTTCTATAGGTGATCTGGGCTATCATAAAGAGTAAAATTGACCACACGTCGCCGGATTTTTTTCTTTCTCAGCTCTATCAGGTGGAAGTGTTCCATTTTTAAGGTATTCCCTGATAGGTGACATCCATCCTGTAGTATGACCATACGTTTCATGAATGGGACTAATTTCATTAATTTCCCCTATTCTGATTCGAACATAAGGTGAAATTGCACGACAGTGGGCAATACTGATGGTTGTCTCGTCCCGATTTGGATCTTCCAGAGCTGTGGCTATATTAGCCAGTGCATCAGCTTGAGAATTTTGTGATCTTGGGGCATAAGAAAATGTCGGTTCCAAAGGGAATTCCGCCATTAACTCTCTGACGTAATCATACAAAGGGATTAGTTCTTCTTTTTTGATGGCATAATCCCCATTGACTTGTTTGATTACTAGGTCTGAATCACCTTTCACCTTTAAGTGATTCACTTGTGCTTGAAGTGCTAATTCCAAGCCTATGACGAGAGCTTGGTATTCTGCTTCATTATTGGTACCACCTTCCCACAATAAGAAGGAATAAGGTAACACTGCATTTTATGGAGAAATGAGCACAATTACAAAGCCAACTTTGTTGAATTTAGGATTTTCAATTTTCCTCCTGGTTGGACTTCAGGAAGCACCATCAAAATACATTTCCCATGCCTGAGGACTTTCTTGAATAGAGAAGACTTCCTCATCAGGGAGTTCAATATCTGAAGATGTGTCTTCCACTAAAGGGTGTTCAACCAGGAAATCAGCCAGAGCTTGGCCCTTTATCGCCTTTTGAGACACATACTGAATGTCGAATTGCTGCAAAATAACTTCCCACCTTGCCAGATGTCCTGTAAGCATTGTATGACTAAGGATGAATTTGAGCGGGTTATTGAGAGATACAAATTGGACCTCATGATGTTGCAGGTAGTGTATCAATTTCTTAACTGTAATGATTAATGACAGGCAGCACTTCTCAATACTTGAATACTGGGTTTATGCTTCAAGAAAAGTTCGACTGAGATAGTAGAGGCTGTTTTCATTCCCAGTATCATTCTTTTGAGTAAGAAAGGAACCCATTGATCGCTCTAGAGCTGTCGTGTAGAGGATAAGTGGTCTTCCTTCAATAGGTGGCATGAGTACCGGTGGACTCAAGAGGTATTTCTTGATAATATCGAATGCTTCTTGACATTCTTCAGTCCACTGGTAAGTGACTCCCTTCTTAATCAATTTGGTGAAGGGTAAGATTTTTCCTGCTAAATTGGCATTGAAATTCCGAATATAGGATATGTGTCCTTCAAGTCCTCTTAATTATTTCAAATGTTGAGGAGGTGAAATACCAAGGATTGACATGGTCTTCTCAGGATCGACTTCAATGCCATGATGGCATACAATAAAGCCGAGAAATTTTCCTGAGGTTACCCCAAAAGCACATTTTAAGGGGTTCATCTTCAAAATATGTTGTCGAAGCTTGCGTAATAGCACTTCCAAATCAGCCAAGTGATTAGAACGTTCATTGGATTTAACTACCAAATCGTCTACATAGCATTCAACAAACTTCCCTAAGAAGGGTTTGAAGATACGATGCATAAAACGCTGATAAGTTGCACCTGTATTCTTTAAGCCAAAGTGCATTACCCGGTAGAAAAACACACCCTGAGGGGCTCTGAAGGCTATATATTCCTCGTCTTCTAGGGACTTTCGGATCTGATTATATCCGGAATATCCATCCATGAAGGAAAGTGCTTCATAGCCAACTGTTGCATCAATTAAAATTTCTGTAATCAGAACTGGGAAATCATCCTTCGGACAATGCCGATTAAGATCTCTGAAATTGATGCAAACTCTAATTTTTCCATTCTTCTTCTTTACAGGGAAAATATTATCAAACCAGTTGGGGTATTGAACTTCTCTGATGAAGTTAGCTTTGATAAGCTTATCCACTTTAGCTTCAATTTTGGAAGCATAAGTTGGGTGTGTTCTTCTCGCTGCATACTTAAATCCTCGATGTTCTTCTAGTAGACCCAAATGATGAGTAGCAACATCAGGATCAAGCCCGGGCATTTCTGTATAGTTCTAGGCAAATATATATCTATTTTTCTTTATAAAATAAATATACATCTCTTTCTCTTCAAGATTCATGGCCACACTGATTAAAGTGGGGCGTGGATCTTCTTTTGTACCCAGATTTATTTCTCTGAGTTCATCCACAGTGGTAGAGATACCCTCTTCAAATGTTGGAGGAGCATCTCTGAGATCTTCCTCTTCTTCTTCATCATGTGTTATTTCTTCCATTTATACTTGTATAGTAGATGATAAAGTATAATTTTCATGATCATAAGAGATGTCAAAATTTTCATATCTTGAAGAAGAAGCTTCCATTTCCGTCCCGATTGATAATCAAGGGTCTTCTTTGGGTAATAAAGAGGAGATAATGGATTGAGAATCGATATCATTACTCACCTCTGATGTTGCTATAACTTATTCTGTCCTAATTGGAAAAGCATATACTTGTTGGATTTCAGCGGATGAAATGAAGACGTCACCATTTGTTATTTCATCACTGCTTGGTATATTACCAATTTCTCCCATGTTGTCTGGCTCGTTTGCTGTAATTGACATTATGGATCTTTCCATAAGAGTATTTTGATTTGGGTCTATCTTGTCAATTTGACTTATAGGAAACACATAATCTATAATCACATGTGTAAATTGATTTACTGGAATTTTATCCAAACCATATGGAGCATTAACATTGGTAATCTCCTTTGTAGTGTATTTCTCCCAACCCTTCGTGTGATAGAATTCCGCCTCAATGTATTGAGACTCACATATCTTGAATGGGGCATTATCACCATACAATGTCCCTACTTGACCATAGAAATAATATTTGAGACATTGATGGTATGATAAAGGGATATCCGCATGTTGATGTAGCCAGGGTCTTCCAAGAAACATGTTTAAGGCTAAGTCTTTTTCAACAACCATGAAATCTGAATTGGATACAAGATCTCAAAACTGAGTTTTGAGTGTAACTTCACCCAGTGGTTCTTGTTCATTTTTGTCATATCCTTGTAACATCATGGTAGATGGAGATAAATTAGATTCTGTGAGGCCCAATCAACAAAGTGTACGAATGGGCATGAGGTTGACTCCTGAACCATTGTCAATAAAAGTTCTTCGAAAGTCTACGCCATTGACCTTGACAGACAAGTACAGTGGTCTAATATGTCCATGCACAACATCATCATCATCTTCATCAGTAAAAGATATTATTGCATGGAATTCTGCTAGATTATTCTCTATGTGATAGACTTTAGCTGTAGCAATTTCAGTTTCAAACTCCTTAGGACTTGACAAAGCCTCGATGAGTGCTTCCGGAAGATCTTTTGACGGATTCAGGGCATCCAGAATTGATAACTTGGCTGGTACTTGGGCCAAGTTTTTCAATATATCATACTTTTGATCCAAAGGTCTGCGTTTTCCAACAGGAATATGTGGTTTAGCAGGTACATTGGAAGCAGATGCTTTGGAAGTTGATGCATCTTGTATCGGGATAGGAGTTGGAAATATTCCCGGTTTTGGAAGATTAGACCTATTAGATCCATTTACTTGCTGAGAGGAATAATATGGAACCTTTAACCAGTCTTCCAAAATAACTACGTCAGGACTGAATTTTCTATTGGTAGAAGAACTTTCTTTTTCTTACTGAGCTCGCTGAAGGGCTCTACCACGATTTTCTGCTGCATACACAGTTCTAGCAGGGGTAGAACTGGAATAGTGGCTTCAGAAAGATCCACGTCATCCCCTGTATCCTGAGCCCCTATAACTTCCTCTGATTCCCCTGTTTGATACAGGGAACTTACGGTCATTGAAATCGAAACTGTGACTGACAAATGGATCTGTTAATTGAATCATATTAACAGAACCAAAGATTAACTCTTCGTTTGATGAAGACTCCGCCTGATTAGCCTGTTTAGGCTGTGCCATTTGGTGGGGCAGTGACTGTGGCCTTGAAGTAGATGTCATGAAGTCCGCCAGAGTCAAAGAAAACTTAGGATTTGACACATACTCAACCTTTTCTTTCTGATTCTTTTTCTTTCTTTGAATCATGCCGTTTCTTTGAGGACTTTCCCTCTGACAAAGAGGGTTTTTCCGCAACATTCATGGAAGAAGACACAATTGGTTTCTTTAATTGTGTTCGCAAAATAGCAAGAGTTCGGTTGATTGTCTTTCTGACCATCTAATCATCATAATTTTGTGCATTTTTGCTTTTTACTTCTTGCCATTCGCCTTTCTCCTCGGGAACTGTAGCAGTAACTCATGCTACCTGAGCTGAAGGGCCTTTCAGTTTGAATTGTCCCGAGTCGACCATCTTTTTCAGGAGGTCTTTGAAGAAAAAACACTCATGTATGGGATGCCCCAACATTTGATGAAAAAGGAAATATTTGGGACGGTCTTCATCTCCTTTCTTGTTTGGCCTCTTGGGCATTGGCAATTGAACTAAATATTTTTCCAGAGCCAAAATGAAATAACCAGTAACCTGTTCATTTCGGAAAGAGTATGTTTTGCTCTTCAGATCCTTAAATTGTTTTCATCATTGATCTCTTTGATCGTCTAGACGAAACGGCCTTTGTTTTTGGCACTCAGGAGGTAGAGACCTTAGAGAAGATGAAGGTTTTGGGGTAGAAACAGGTACATGTGCTTGTTTAAGCATAACTGTAGCAGTTTCTTCTTTACCCATTCTCCTTCCTGGAGCTGATGGAATTACACGAGATTTAGCCTTAGCCTGTATAAGGGAATCTTAAATCTACTGAGCAATTGAAGTAAGGTCTCGAAACCCTCCTGTGTATTTCACAGGGTTTAACGGCATGCGTAATTCGTCACGCAGATTTGCCACACATATTTGCAACAATTCCTCTTGAGGGAGTGGTAAGATTAAGGAATATGTTAATCCCTTCCAGTGAGCAATAAAGTAGAGACCCTTTCATTCTTCATTTGCTTACAGTTTGTAAGATCAAAAACTGTTGTCTTTGGAAAAGTTGAGATGAACTGAAGGAGGAATTTTTAGCGAAGATCCTCCCATCTGGTAATTGATCGAGATTACAAGCTTGTATACCAGATAAAAGCTGGTCCTTGCAAGGTTCGCTGGAAGCATCTGAGTTTCATTGCTTCTTGCTGCTCCGGAGTTCCCATCATAGGATCGCAACAAGACACGTAATGCATCAAATGTTGTTCAGGATCACCTGATCCATTGAAAATAGGGAATACAAGGTTCCCAAAACTGGATAGAGGAGAGATTGAATCTACCCATTCAGGGTAAAAAATTTTTCTGGTTGAACTTGCACACGTTTCCCTTCCATAGTTTCTAACCGAGCTTTTAATGTCTCAATAGTAGTTATTATCTTTTGAGAAACATCCGGTTGAACTTGGACTTGGGCAGTTTCAATGAATGGAGCTTGGACAAATGTGGTGGTTGGTGCTGCAACTGATAGTAGCACTGTCAACTGTTGTTTCACTTGACCCATAGGATTAGACCTATGAGGGTGTACTGATAGTGGAGGATATTCTTGATCCATCTCAGTAGCTACAACAAATTCCTTTGGCTGACTGACTTCAGCACGATTAAAAAGAAGACTACTCTGAAGTAGTTCTACATTCAACCTTCTTAATTCCTTTATTTCTTCCTCCTGTTGTGAAAACCTTTTCTCTAGTGAGAGCGATTGACCTTTTCCAGAGGAAGGATATGTAACCTGGTTATTTACCTTCCCTTTGTTGGATCCTTTTCATAGAGGGGGAAGTGGGTTACTCGAAGGATTACCTAGGTTCTGAGTAATCCTTTGATTTCGTGTACGCACACCTTCTTCATTTTTGTTGGTGCGTACATCTTCTTGAGCAGGAACCTCTTCATCTAATTCCCCTAAGTGAGCCTCATCTGGTGGATCTTCAACAACGACATTGATGACATTGATTGATGCATAACTCATCGCATCCCTTCTATCAGCATTTCTATGATATTTTCTTCTTCCATGTCTTTGATGAGACATTGCCTTTTGTTGATTCGATCGCTCAGGAACTTCTTGACGAACCGTAATTTAGAGGGAATCTCCGGATAATTTGGCTCTTCGTTCCTCTTGAGGCTTCTTCCCCAATCGTGAAAAGACCGACTTTCTCTGAGGAGGGGATTGAAGATTTGAAAAAGTCCCCAGTCCAGTGGACAGGGGCTGTTCCTGTTGTTTCCGCTTAACTCCTCGAATCCTATTTGTTGATTCCAAGGGTTGGTTTAAAAGAGTCCCCAGTCTGGTGAGCTGGGGTGGCTCTTGACATGATATGTCTGAGACTTTCTTAAAAGATTTCCTGATCTTGCGAACCTTAGTCCGGAAATTAGCTGGATGCATTAACCTGTATCCACTTTTATCACCTGGTTCACAAGACCGTTGGATGATTTCTGAAACTTCTGTCACTTGATTATGTGCTTGCTCCATATGAGAGGCCTATTCAATATTCTCGTTTTCTTAATGCAGGATTAATTCAACAACATGTTCTCTATATTCTTGATTTTGAGAGGAAGTATTTGAGGCCTGTTCTTGAGAAAGCTTTTGATTACAAACAAAGCCCATTTACTGTGGCCATCCATGGGAAATAACATTGAATGATACCATTTTCGGTAGGCTTTGCTGACTGGAGATCACAGTGAAATGCAGTGCTCCATGAACACCCCATCCTCTGACACGAATACCGGATGGTGCATTGGCAATTAACTGACGCAATCTTCTTAGTGTGCCACGACATGAACGTTGATGGGCTCTCTGCTGCTTTTCAGCCTTCGGATATCAAGACACTGATAGAGACGCCAAATCAATCTGACGTTGTAACCCTTCTATTATCTTAAGATGATTTTCATATTCATCATTAGATACTACTTTCTTTTTCAACTGACAAAGAGTTTTCCATATGTTGAGATGAATATCAGGAATTTCATCTTCCATCAACATTTCTGTAATGTCATACTGAGAGTCACCCAGGGGCCAAAACATGACTGGCACTTCACCTTTCGCCAGTTGTTTTCTCATTTTCAGAATTTCCTCTTTATCATTTGATGAAGATTATTCTACCTGATTTGACCAGAGTTGGTGTTTCCTTATTTCTTCATTGGATTCAACAGGATTGGTAGAGAAATCATTGATCAAACTAGAAGATGCATGACGTAGGGGTGGTTCGGAGAATGAGCTACACCCTGGGCTATCTTCTGATTGAGAAATTATTTCACCTGCTAGCAATGAAGCATCAGACATGACTAGTTTCTCATTTGAAAGTGCCTCAATATACGAGGGCTTTGTCGACACTACATTTTCCACTGGAGCATTTTCCGGGCAATGTGCATCACTACTGTGGAGAAGACTTTCACAGCTAAATTAATCATCATGGGGAGGACCACCA
Source organism: Viscum album (assembly GCA_963277665.1). NCBI lineage: Eukaryota > Viridiplantae > Streptophyta > Magnoliopsida > Santalales > Viscaceae > Viscum > Viscum album. The sequence continues at coordinate 1,284,229,092 of OY728151.1, forward strand.
TAATGGGTTATAGCAAAAGATGAGATCTCTTGCTCCTTGGTCTACTAACGACACAGAGGGTCTTGTGGCTCTCATCTGAAGATGAAACTTCGAGATCGACCGAATTGTCATGAAGCAAGCCTTCATGAGGAAGTGTATGTTGAAGACCTTCAGAATTAATGTTCCCACTATTGGGAAATAAGGGAGTAGAAACTTTAATTTCAACAGATAACTGTATGAGGGCTTCAAGAACTCCAGCAACGAGCAAGGCCTTGTTACAGATTGGCTCTTGATCTCCTGACTGTGCTGGGCGGGTCATTTTCTTAGACGCCTTCTTAATCTCCTTGGAAACCACTTGTTGACGAATGTGGCTGCTCTGAGCAGGTGTATGTGCCTGATCCGGAAATATGGCCAGGTTAGACTGAAGATCTCCACTCAAATCAGGTGTATGTGCCTAACTTTGTTGTCCTTATGATATGGGGGAGTATGCCCCACAACAATCTTGGACTAGAACAGATGTGTGTGTCTATTCCGGAGTGAATTGTTGATGTGTCACTCTACTGGTAGGGATAGATTTATGTGTCTTTCCCTGAGATGCTGCTGAAGTTGTTATAATATCTTGGCAAGCATCCAGAATATGAGCAAGGATTTTCTTCTTCTCTTTCACCATTGATAGAATATTCTTGGTGACTTTAGCTGCTGGAACAAGGATATACGTCCATTCCGGACTTGGAGTAGGTGTATGTGCCTGCTCCTGTCCCCCTTTTCCTGTCAGTGAATCTTGACAGTACTCAAGTGTGGGGGCAGAGAGTTGAGTCTGCCTCCTATTTGTCGTCGGGGATTTCCGATTAACTTCTCCAAATGCTACCAAGAGAGACTGTTGGTAGGCTTGATTAGTACTAGCAGGTGTATGTGCCTGCTGATTACACTTTGCCGAATGTCGTTGAAAAGATTCATCATATGTAGTCAGACGAGCCTGCTGACTAGCTGATGATGTATAAACATGTGTATGTTCTTGCCTATAGTACTCCATCGGAATTGCCTGGCGGGATTGGCGTGATGCTGCCGGACGAGTCTGCTGGATAGCAGAATTAAAACGGGCAGGTGTGTGTGCCTTCTCATTACTTTCCACCAAGTTAGGTTGGTGGACTTCTTCGGATATGGATGAGATGAGAACATGCTCACTGTTAACCAGACTTCGCCTCTGACGATTCATCTTGCCTGCTCGGGTTCGAGGAACCTGAGCCGAACAACTGGAGTCGGTACCCTCATCATGTTGAGGGTGCACTGCCGCATGAGTCTGGCAGCGATTGTTGGTGGGAGCCCCCAGGAAGGACTCATGTTTGCTTGAATTAAGGCCCTGAGGGACTTGCTCATTCACCTCCCCAGAATAACGGAGCGAATGGTGATTGCGTTCTGAGGATAATGACCCAAAACGGTTGGAGACAGTAGTTAGCACCGCCTGCTTCTTGATCACTGGTCATCATTGTCCGGACAACCGGTGTGAGTTGTTCACTTGGAGGGCTTGTCGGGAAGCCTCTAGAGTTGAGATGGTACCGTGTTGATGGTACTCCTTAACCAGCGCGTTTGATACCCAGCGTTGAAGATGCTGAGTTGGTGATATTGTCCTCAGAGTGGACGATGATCCAGCAGGAGTAGCAGCAGTATTCATAGGTGTAAACTTCAGAGCATCCATTCTATAAATGCAGAAGATCATAGAAAAGAGTGCATGTTTGATATAACAGACGTAATCATGATAAATTCAGCCACTACATATTTTGGATGAGCACATATGTCAATGATTGTTTTTTTGGCCCTCTTATTGAGTTTTAAATAAGGGCCTAACAAATAGGTAAAACACCATTTTAACTTGGTTAAGGATTCACGTCGGGTTCACCATTTTTGTATCCCTCGGACTTTCGGTATGACCTCCTTAATGGGAGGTTCAAACATTCCAATCAGTTTCTAACAGGTTTTTTCATAGAACTGGAATCATCTAATGATTCCACATCCATTTGGACCTATATTCCAAAGGTAGGCGCTCATTAGTTTGTGGACTGATGAGGCTTAGGAATTTCCATTGGTCAAGAGGATGGGAGGTCGGACTCATCACACCTTTTTTACGGGAATTATTGTCTACTCCGGGACTCTCTTTATATATTTAAGTTTTGTTCATGAATCTTTATTACATTACCAAGTACAAAATGAGATTTCCTTCAGATCTGAAAATCAATGATTAAATATGTAGGAAATTTAGAGAATCTTTTATATGTATTCGAGGTTCTTCATTGATAGAGAATCATCTATATTTATTAGAGATTCTTGGTCAATGGTATCCTTCAACACATTTATATAGAAGTATCTTGGTCATTATGATGACCATGCTAGTTTTAAAGACACTCAGTGGGGAACTTGAAGTTTATTGTCATTCAAAAGGACATAGATTATTTCAGAGTTGGGATCGAACCCGCAGATGGGCTACCTATGTATCCTTTGTTTTAGAAAAGTAATCAGAAACCACGTCGTTCGAGGAAGGGAGTATGATGTTTATGATTGATGGCTCAAATAAGGATTTCATAATTACTTTTACACTCTAAGCTCACGTGAGTCATGATCGGTGTGGGAAAAAAGAGGTATTGGTAAAAATCAGACAATTGTGCCATGAAATATGCAATCATAAGAAATAATGTGGGGCTTAAGTATGTATGACTGCCCAGATAAATGAAGATTAGGATTTACTTCTGGGAAGAAATCCAGGAACAGGGTCCACAAAGGTATATGTGCTTCACGGAGATTGGAATACTCTAACTTGGGGCTTACTCCTGAAAAAGGAGGCCCAAATTAGGAGAGGGCGTATGATTGGTTTTTTACTCCTGAGAAGGAATCCAAAATCAAAGGTAAATTAGGACAGGTTAAGAGAAATTAAGAATGGGGCTTACTCCTAAGGAGGATGCCCATATTAAGGGACTTGGGTATTACTCCTAAGAAGGATTCCCAAATTACGGGACCGGGGCTTACTCCTAAAAAGGAGGCCCAAATTAGGGGACTGGGGCTTACTTCTAAAAAGGAGGCCTAGGTTAATGAAATTATGGTTGGGGCATACACTTGAGGAGGATGCCAAGGTTAGGGGATTGAGGCTTACTCCTGAGGAGGATGCCCAAATTAGAGGACTGGGGATTACTCTTGAAAAGGAGGCCTAGGTAAATGAATTCTCTCATCGTAAAGGATGAGGTTGAATGAATGAAATCTCAATCTTTTGTGACATAAAGATGTCTAAATCACTAGGTTTTCAGAGATATTCCACAGAATTCCTTTCAGATAAGGAAGTCAAATCAAGAAATCATGCCATAAATGGCTTCGATGAGTGTCTTGAAGACTGAATCTTGAATAGGAGAGGTGGAATGGCTTAAGAGGGGTGAAATGGGAAAGAAGGGCACCCAAAAAAGGCAGGGGCGTGCAAGTCCTGGAAGGCGCGCAGGTACTGCATGGGCACACAAGTCCTGGTCGCGCAGGTATACCTGCGCGACACAGGGGTACTTGCGCGATGGTTAACCAGCAGGGTAATACTTGAGAGACCCTTGTTTAAAGCCTTTAGAATCATCTTGAGGTTCTTCCAGGAGAGGGGCACACAATTTTTATTGAAGGAGTAAGGCAGCGCGCAAGTGTTCCCATTTCCCTTAAGGGCTGACCACTCAGGCGCACAACTGTTGATGAGTTTCAACACTTAGGCCTTCCTCCCCCTCTTTAGATCTTCCGTTCTAGGTAAGAAATTACCTTATAAGGGTTTCAGAAGCTTTGAGAAGAGACTAGGGTGCCGGGTACTTAAATCTGAGTTTTTGGAAAAATTCTTCTCAAATGGGGGGCCCACAGGGTCTATTTATAGGCAGGAGAAGACCCCGGGCGGTTATGACATAGGTCAGGCAAGTCACTTGCGTGACCATTATGTGTCACGCAAGTGGACTTGCGCGACTATGAGGGAACTTGCGTGACCTATGGGCAATGTTCTCTTTGTTCATCCATTTGTCGATTTTTGATGTTTTCTTCAAAGGCTGAATCAATTTGTGCTAAGCCATTTCCCTTTACATTCCTTTGGACTCTATGACGAAAATTAGTGTCAACGGACACCCAATAGAAGATGTAAATTCTCAGTCGAACCATTTTCTATTTTATTATTCTTATACCAACCCCACATACTTTCCATTAACCTTTAAATTGTAAAATCAAAATCATAAATATAATAATATGTTATTATTATTGTAATATATCCATTTTATATCCCCCCTTTCAATAGATTCTAAAATGAAAAAAAACTACTCATTTTGTGTTTGGTTCACCACCTCCAAGAACAACAGAGTATATTTTCCACCCCCTCCATTAGGGATCATAATAATGATAATATTATGGTTAAAAATTACCTAAATAAGTATATTTTATTCTATATCATATTATGGAACAAATTTATATTCATAAAGATAAATCGATCCAAATTAGTTCAACTTGGTCAGGAAAACCGCCTAAGGGAATTATTCATATAATGATAATAAATATACTATATGAATCAAGTGAATTTATAATAATATTTTACAATTATAACTATTTATAACTCCATTAATATCATTAATATCATGTTATCACACTTCTTGAGTTATATAACCATTATATAATAACTCTCATAATTACTTAAAGGTTAATCCAACCTTGGAGGATTGAGAAGAATGAACCTAGGACAATGAATAAATATGTGGTATCTCAATTAAATTAATCTAAACAAAAATAAATATAAAAAGTAGTTAGATAAAGTTGAATTTGGTTCCCAATTTTTTTTTAATAAATATAATTTGATTACTCAATTGGTTAATTGAATGTCCGGAGTGAATCTTAACCTGAGGTAATGGAACTCTATAAACCACCCTCTTTATTCTAGTTATGAATTTATCTACTAACCTCACTTTAACTGTCTATTTAATGTAATGTAATTCTTATAAATCTACTATACAAGTCTCTTAAATATACCTATATTATTCTAATATTATTTTCTCAGTTTATATAGGCCTTAAAGTTTATTTCTAAAAACCTTCTTTAAAATCAAACTCTGAATAGAAGAATTTTTTTATCCTTTAATCAATTGAGGTAAAATTATTTTATTGTCTTTTAATCATTAATTATTTCATAACTTAAGATCTATTTTAGGTTTAATAAAAAAAATTACTTCTACATTCAAATAAATTTTTAAATTCTTTTATTACTTAAAAGTGTTTTACTAATTCCTTAAAAAACTATTTTAAAAGTTTCATTTCTATACCAAATTATCTATAATTTCTCATAAAGTTGTCTTTAAATGAATTCCATATTTGAGACCTATTCATAATTATTCAAATATAAAAATCAAAATTATTTAATTCCATTAAATTATTAGAATATTTCTGAAGTATTCTTTCATTTTTTAGGAATGATTATGTAACCTATTACGTTCCATGGGAATTTCTTAGGCATATTCCTTATATTTGATTTCCTTATGTCGCACACATATGAATGTTCATTTTATGATGGGTTTACAAAGATAGTACTACAACACATTGAGATGTTTTTATACGTAATTAGATGATATTTATGATATTAGTTAGTGAACCTAATATTTGATGTGTCTTTTTCCACCAATGTAAGAACCCATGTTTTTTCGAACTGCAGTTTTGAGGGGAAATTTGAATTTTTGCTATTGGATGCTTATGAGGGGTAAAATTGTCATTTTACCTTAATATATGATGTTAGATAATTTTTTTGAGCACTCTGTTGGTCCCGGATCAAGGTGTTTACCATTGGAAAGAAGATTTGTGGAAATATGATCTGTTCGAATTTTAGCAGAATATTTAATATTTCATATTATTAATTAAATATCAAATTATTCGTGAAGGTTCATTTGGAAATAACTTTTAAAAAGATAATTGAATTGAGTTTATGTCTTCTCTGTTGAGTTCGTAATTGATATTTTATCCTAGAGAAGGCATAAACTCATGTCGGGCATTGGGGATGGCTTGAGTCCCTTTTTCTTCTTTTCCTTTTCTTTTCATGCCTTCCTTATGTTATTTACTCCTCCTCCATGTACATGTATCATACGCCTCCTCCATGGCCGGGTCATTTGGGGAGACTTGTTTTTTGAGAAATAGACATAGATGGGTGGCAAGAGGGGTACCGATTCGAAGCTCTCAACGTGCTAAGTCGGTGTGTTGTAACCGTGAGCCGTGAAATCAATCGAAGCGTCAGTGGTTTCCACCCGAAGGTAGGTCCATTTATTTTTTCTCTTCAGAACCCATTTAAACCTATTTTTAAGTCTTTAAAGCCTTATATTGCTTAATTATGTCCCTTTGTGGTCAGATCTGTTGTTTCGGGGGTGAAAACGGGTGTTTTAGGTGTTTTGGTGGATTTCCTGTCAGAAACCCCAGAATACATGGCATGTGTTCCAAGGTAACATCCCATGTGTTCTTCTTGTTCAGGAAAGTATATGTTTTCCAAATTAAACATTTTGTAAATTGATTACATGCCATGTAGTGTCGGTCCTGTGTCCATCCGTGTGCAAAAAGGACACAAAATAGTGATTTTTAAGGAGTACATGTCGTGTACTATATGTTCAAGATGTATAGCGGAACATGGGCATGTGTTTGGGTGAAAACACACATGGGATGAATTTTTGTGAATAGAACATGCCATGTACAGTAATGTAAAATCTGTATACTATTACACAGGTAGACCCCATGGGTTTTTCCATGTGTTCTGGCCGTGTACTACTTCAGTTTAGTAGTTTTGGTATATCTTTTTCCCTAAAAGTTAGAATTGGGGGGGTGTGAGTAGTGCATTCTAAGCTTTGTTTCACATAGATCACAATGGTAGAATACTTTTTTACATTTAGAGGTCATCTAAATTATATTTTTTGGGTTTCTATATAAATGGGGGGATGGTGGGTTCTTCCTCTAGTTGTCGAGTTCAGTTGTCACCTGATAGTGAGACTTGGCGTGGTGATAGGTTTGGTGTTCGGACCAGCCTAGTTGAGAATTTTATATTAAGATGAGCTATGATCTATCTTTTGTGACCATTTTTGTTGATAATTTTCATCTAGAGAGATATTCCCATTTATCCTATGAGTCCATGAGACCAGATACTTCCATGGATTTTTTGAGGGATGCCTTTACTTGTGTGTTGACCTATAGAGTCCCTTGTAGGATCTCTCTCTTGTTTTCCTTTGAATGGATCCATGTTGTAGGTGGGATGTGCCTTTCCCTATATTATTTTTGAGTTTATGTGCTAAAGTTCCCAATACCCTATAATGAGGTATTGCGTGTTAAGGGATTTTAACCATGTTAATGCCTGATATGCTTATTTTCTTGAGTTAGGGCTCTTGTTTGTGAATTGCGTTATTTTTACATGTAATGGAGGTGTTTTCCCATGTTTTGTTGGTATTGACCGTTTGGACTAGAATTACCTGTTAGGCTATTATGATTTCCATGCCTAGTTTTGTTAGGATAGTGTTGATATTATATGACATGCTTGTTATATGAATTTTAATTGCTTATCCAAGTATTATTTGTGTTTTACTTTGGCTGATGATTATCATTTGAGTGTGATTGCTTTACACAGGGCTGTGGGAACCTGGTGTTGTGAGACCATAGGGGGTATTGATGTCGAGTGCTTCCTCATAGGTTTTATAGTTATCGTTAAAAGACTAGAGGGGGAAATGATGTGGATTTCTTCCCCATAGTGTCTGCAGTTATCTTTACGAGACCATAGTGGGGATTGACATTGAGGTCACTCTCATAGTGTCTATTGTTATTGTTAAAAGACTATAGAAGGAATTTCCATTGAGTGCTTCCTTAGAGATTCTGGAGTTATTATTATGAAACCATGGGCAGGATTGTCGTTGAGTGATCCCTCAGAGTGTCTATAGTTATCATTAAAAAACTATAGGGGGAATTGACCTTGAGTGCTTCCTTAGAGAGTTTGTAGTTTATCGTTTAGATACTATTATGGGAATTTACATTGAGTTCTTCCTCAAAGAGTCTTTGTCTACATGAGATGGAAGGGGTTAGACTATGAGAGATTCCCAGGTAGATTTATACTATGTTGGACGCAGGGGATATTGAATGTGACAACTACTAGGAGTTCGTTCATAATTTATATGATTCTATGTTAAACCCATGGGGTTCAGACTATGAGAGCTACCCATGTGGTTGTGTTTATTTGATTGATGGCTTGTTGAACAAAGAGGTTAGACCATGAGAGCTTTCCTAGATGGTGATGAGTGGTGGGGATGATTACGCACTCTTCAGCCTATGTTTGGAATGATTACATTGTTCCAAATCAATTAGGGTTGACCGTCGATATATGGTATCCTCCCTGATAGGAATGACGTCGGTTTACTGAAATGTAGTTGTGATTGGGGGAAAGTACAGGTGAACCCAGTTGTAGGACCAGTTTCCCCCTGTGGTGACATAGATTGCTCAGAGATATGATTATGGTACTGGTCGAAGCACATTTTGTGTCGATCGGGATTACAGACCCAAGGATCAACTATTGTTTTCGATCCATGTTGTTTGATACACATACCAGTCAATATTCCTATTTATGTATATGTGTTTAGTTATGGGACTATACTAGTATGATTATATAGATATAGACATGCATGGGGGAACATACCCAATTGACATGGATTACAGAACCTGAGTTCTACTATGGTGTCATGTTTGGTTTACTTATTTAGTTGTGTTTGAACTAGGCGTAGCATGTTGTTTTTGCCTTCACTTTTAGCGGTACAGTTATAGGTCTCTTGTTAGGGTGACCAACTATGATAATTTCTCACCCCTACACAAGCAACTCGGTGTACTTGTTGAACTTATGTCTACTTTTCAGGTTGTGCACGAGTTTCATGGTGGATAGGGCTAAGGCCCTGTGTTGCATGATTGAGCGGAGCTACTCGAGATGTTCTACTGATCGGGCTGGTGAAGTTCAAAATTGTCTCGATATCGGGTATGTGGGTAGGCTTGGAGTTAGTATTTTAGCCATGTACTTTTACTTTCTATTTCTTTTGTACTTGTATTTGTATGGTTGGCTCTGTGGGTGATGAGATTTGTTTTTTATTCCATAGTTGTTTGGGATTTTACAACATTTTTACTATTACATCATATTCTATTTCAGTTGTTTATTACTTCTACACTCTATTTACATTCCTCTATGTATGAAACTTAGTCATTTACAAAGTTTTATTACTCTATAATGAGTTCATAGTTATCCCACTATCACACCCTAGTCCCTCGTTACAAGTCAGCAGGCTCTAAAGTATGGGGAGGCGTGCTTCAGGCCTTGTGGAGAACCGGCGTGGAGACCCGGTTTAGTGGCTTCTGTGTCGAGACATTACAAGTCCTCAAGCACGCATCCCCATACACAAGGGGCTGACGACTAGAAGCATGGTCCTAGTGTGTGTTTTTACTGGAGACTAAGACCATTTGTTCTTCTTAAACATACTTTTTTTACTCTGATGCCAGGTTACATGGATCTACGTTGAGGCGTTTTTCTTGAGGTTGATAACTCAGTCCTCCTGCATAGGTGGTGTAGTAACCCCAGTTGGTCGATGTGGAATGTGATGCCTTTCTGGTTAACCCCTTGTTGGGTGTTTTTTCTCAGGTCTACGGTTATATATTCGAATCGTTGAGTATGATGTCGATAGATACCAAGGATTTTCTAGTGAACTAGACCTCCATGGGGAATTTTCATATACGGATACCCAATGAGTGTCAGTTTAGTTTCTCTTCTCCTTGGGTTGTGACCTCCAGGTAGTAGTTCCTTCTGAGGATGCTCGGAGAGGATCAAAGCAATTTTTGGTTGTGTTTTCAACATGGGACCTAAATGGTCATTGTGATCTTAACATTATTTTTAGTGGTTGTTGATGTTTTGGGCTAGGTGGGTGACCAAGAGACCCATCATTTATACTCAGACCCTTGTAGGTCGTTGTCTGTCCTATTCTTGGGCAACCTGTGTGAGAGAGGTTGGCTAGTGTTTTCCCTTGACTTTTTGATGAGGATCTTTTTTTTAACTCATTTTTTGATCGAGGAATTGTAGGTATTAAATTTTTTGTTAAAGGCGTGTTGAAGCCTTTAGTTTTTGATCGAGGCACATCAAGCATATATTTTTCGAGACTGGATTTGACGGTCATGACTACTTGAAAGCTTGTCCTGGTTGACTAGTGTTTCCGTTGTTTCTCATAGTATCATTTGAATCTAAATATGTGAGTGGCTGAGTAAGATCCTAGGATCGATGTTTTATGACATTACTTGGGTTTGGACCCCAGAAGTTGTGTTGAAATGTCCCTATTTGGTATAGTTGACATTGTAAAATGTTGGGTTACCATGAGACGGTTGACCCATGGCTGGTTCCTGGTCAAGTTGACTGGATATGAGTGTGGATCGGAGGGAGCTTTACATGAATTTTTTTTAAATATCAATATACTCCTGTTAAATATGATCATGTGTTATCTTGTTTCATCTTGAGTATTCAGATAGAGAATCAACCCGATGTCGAGCACCTTTTTTGTTCTTAATGTTTTTCCATGTAATGATGTAACCTATTGTGGTTATGATCTGGTAGTGGTGTAAGTAAATCCATATTGTAGGGAAATAACCATTGGCCATTTTAGGGTGTTTTTCCTCATTCTGGTTAAACATTGGTGTTTTCTGTGTGATTCTGAGCTCAGGTTTTTCTTTTAAGATGATGATAGGGGTATTCCTATGGTGGGGAGTAACAAATCGGTCGTAGTTAAATGTATTCCATATAGAAGGTAGTTTTTAATGCTATATGGCTTGTCATTGGACTGTCTAGATAGCTTGGTTGTGCAGATGCTCGGGATATGAGCATGGCTTCTAGTCCTTTCAGTAGGATTCTCAAGGACAAGTAGGTTTATTGTAGGGAGTCTTTAAGAACACATGTTTTTCCGGGCTATAGTTTTGAGTATAAATTTGAATTTTTGCAGATGGATTCCTGTGAGGGGTAAAATAGTCATTTTCCATAACAAATGATCTTGGAAAATTTTTCTGACCACTCTGTTGGTCCTAGAACAGGGTGTTTACCCTAGGAAAGGAGATTGGTGGAAATCTGATTTGTTCGAATATTAGCGAAATATTTAATATTTAATATTATGTAATTAAATATTAAATTATTCACATTGCTTAGTTTGGAAATAAATGTTAAACGGATAATTTTATTGATTTTATGTAAGCTCTGTTGTGTCCAGAATGGGTATTTTAGCCTAAGGAAGGCATAAAATCATGTCGGGCATCGGGGCCTGCCCGGGCCACCTTTTCATCTTTTTCTTTTCTTTTCTTTTCTTCTTTCTATTCTTTCCTCCTCCTCCATGAGAACATCTCTTACGCATCCTCCATGGGTGTGTCATTTGGGGAGAACTGGTGTTTGAGAAAGAGAGAGAGTTGAGAGGCAATAAGGGTACCAATTTAAAGCTCTCGACATGTTGAGTCATCTTGTAGTAACCGTGGGCTGTTAAATCAACCGAAGCATCAGTATATTCCGACCGAAGGTAGGGTCATGTATGTTTTCACCATATATCGCCTTTAAAATTGGTGTTTTGAGTATTTAAAGCATTATATTTCTATCTTTTGTCCCATTGAGGTTGGATCTGTTATTTCTGGGGAAAAAACTGAAGTTTCAGGCGTTATGAGGGATTTCCTGTTGGAAAACCCGGAATACACAGCGTGTGTTCTAGGGGAACACATCGTGTTTCTTCCCATTCCGGGAAGACAATGTTTTTTAAAGTACATGTTGTGTACATTGAGTACATGTCGTGTAGTGGTGGTCATGTGTCCGGTCGTGTGCAAAAAGGACATGAAATAGTGGATTTTAAGGAGTACACACTGTGTACAATAAGTTCACGCCATGTAATGGAACATGGGCATGTGTTCGAGTGATAAGGCACAAAGGATGAAATTTTTTGAATAGTACATGTTGTGTACAGTAAATTTCATGCCTTGTACTATTACACAGGCATACCCCATGTATCTGGCCATGTGTTCTATCCAGGTACTACTTTAGCTTAGTAGTTTTGGGATATCTTATGCCCTAAAAGTCATAATTAGGCATGTGAGTAGTCAAATCTATTATTTTTCACATAGATCACAATGGTGGAATAATTTTACATTTAGAGGTCATAAAAATGTTATTTTTGGGGTTTATATCAAAATTAAGAGGTTCTTCCTCAAGTTATCGAGTTCAGTTGTCACCTGAGAGTGAGACTTAGAGTAGATGATAGGTTGGGTGTTCGAACCAACCTACTTGATACTTTTCATCTAAGATGAGCTATGAGATATCTCATGTGACCTATGATATTGAGAATTTTCATCTTGGGGGAGATTACATTCTATCCTATGAGGTCGTGAGACCAGATACTTCTGAGGATCCCGTGAGGGATTCCTTTACTTGTGTGCTGACCTATGGAGTCCTTTGTAGGATCTCTGTGTTGTTTTCCTTTGAGTTGTTCCATGTTGTAGGTGGTTTTTTCTTTTCCATAGATTATATTTGGGTTTATTTTCTAATTTTCCCAATACCGTATAATGGGATATTTCATTTTTAAGGATTCAAACCATGTTGATGCCTGATATGGTTTTTTTCTTGAGATATGGCTCTTATTTGTGAATAGGGTTATTTTTCCATGTAATGGAGGTGTTTGCCTTTGTTTCTTTGGTATTGAACGTTTGGTATAGAATTTCCTATTAGGATGTTTTTCTTTCCCTTCCTAGTATTGTTTTGATGGATTTTATATTATATTACATGCCTGTGATATGCATTGTAGTTGCATAGCCAAGTAGTATTTGTGTTTTACTTTGGATGCTGATTGTTGTTTGCGGGGGATTGATTTACATAGGGCTGTGGGAACATGGTGTAGTGAGACCATAGGGGAGATTGATGTTGAGTTCTCCCTCATAGTGTAAAAATTTATCATTAAATGACTATAGGGGGAATTGAAATTAACTGCTTCCTCAGAGTGTCTACAGTTATCATTACGAGACCATAGGGGGGGATTGACATTGAGTTCTCCCTCAAAGTGTCTATAGTTATTGTTAAAATAATATAAGGGGAATTGACATTGAGTGATTCCTTAAAGAGTCTGCAGTTATTGTTATGAGACTATAGGGGGGGATTGACGTTGAGTGCTCCTTCAGAGTGTCTATAGTAATCTTTAAAAGACTATAAAGGGAATTGATGTTGAGTGCATCCTTAGAGAGTCTGTAGTTTATTATTAAAAGATTATATGGGGAATTGATGATGAGTGATTCCTTATAGAGTCTTTGTCTGTATGACACTGAAGGGGTTAGACTTTAAGAGCTTCCCAGGTGGTCGCATACAATGTTCGACCCACGGGGTGCTGACTGTGAGATCAACCAGGAGGTCGCTCATAATTTATATGATGCTATTTTAGACCCATGGCATTCAGGCTGTGAGAGTTTCCTAGGTGGTTGTGTGTATTTTAATGATGGATTATTGAACAAAGGGGTTAGACCTTGAGATCTTTCCCAGATGGTGATGGGTGTCGGGGAAGTTTACGCACTCCTCGACCTATGTTTGGAATTATTACACTCTTCCAAATTAGTTAGGGTTAACCATCGGTATACGGTATCTTCCCTTAGATGATTTACCATCAGTATTCGGAAATCTTATAGTGATTGGAGGTGAGTATGGGTAAACCCAGGTGAAGGATAAATTTCCCCCGATGGTGACAGAGCTTGCTCAGAGATATGATTTCAGCACTATCCGAAGAAGTTTTTGTATTGATTGGGATTATAGACCCAAGGATCGACTGTTGTTGTGGTTTCATGTTTTTTGATACAAATACCAATAAATATTCATATTTATGTATATCTGTATAGGTATCGGACAATACATATATGCATATATAGATATGGACTTCCATGGTGGAACTTACCCAGTTGACAAGGATTACAGACCCAGAGTTCGACTGTGGTTTCACATTTGGTTTACTTCCTTTGTTGTGTTCCAGCTAGGTTGAGCATATTTCTGTTGTATAGACTTTTAGCAGCACAGTTATAGGTTGCTTTTTGGGGTTTCCTAGTGAGATTATTTCTCACCCCTACACATGATGCTCGGTGTACGTGTAAACCTTATGTGTACTTTTTAGGTTAAGCACGAGTTTCATGGTGGATAGGGCTAAGGCCTAGTGTTGCATGATCGAGCTGAGCTGCTCGAGAGGTTCTTCTGATCAGGCTAGTGCAGTACGAAATTATCTCGAGATTGGGTACATGGGTTGGCTTAGAGTTAGTAGTTGAGCCTTGTACTTTTACTTTAAGTTTCTTTTGTACTTGTATCTGTATTCTTGGCCCAATGGGTGATTAGAGTTGTTTTGTATTACATAGGTGTTAGGGATTTTACAACATGTTTACTATTACAGCTTGTTCTATTTTAGTGGGTTATTGCTTCCACACATTGTTTACTTTCCACTACGTATGATACTTAGTCATTTTCAATGATTTTGTACTCTAGTATGAGGGTATATTCCTCCCACTAACACACCCTAGGCCTTTTCTACTTTTCAGCAGCCTCTAGCGTACTAGGAGGTACGATTGTGGCCTTGTGGAGAACCGGTTCGGAGCACCGGTTTAGTGTTTTCGGGGTCGGGACATTAAAACCAAGTTATGCTGTATTGGTAGTGAGAAATGAGTTATGGTTATGTCTTGTTTTATATTGTATCCAAATTTCTTTGATTCCATGATCGTATGATTTAAATTTATTTATATCATGATTCTATATGATTATTCACGATCCTTTACCTTTATGATATAATGTTATGTCATTTGACTCATGTGTTATAATTCATTATCATACACATTCCCATACCATGATTTATATCTCTAAAATTTTGTAAATTTATTCTCAAGGTTATCCTATATTATTTTATATTATCAATTGGATATAGAATCAGATTATGGATATTTTAAATTAATAAATATTATTTTAGTTTTATGTTGACGTTTTATGTACCTAGTCTTCCAATGACACTAGGCCTATCAATCCATGGATTGTGTTTACTGGATATTTACATTAAAAATAATATAATAATATATTTATGAGTCTTGAGTCTATATAAATTTATCATTTATCATTGTTTCCATAAAAGGTGCATAAAAAAATTAGTAATACCCATATTAATAAGGTGTAGCATTCATTTTAGAAATTTATTCGATAAAAACTCTAATAATATGTTGTCTTGGATTGGAATAATTTTTGGATGATTTGACAAAATAATATTTATCACAGGATGTGTGTGAGTGAATGAAATGTACATTTTAAAGAAACATGTTAACCTGTGGAAAAAATAAATAATATGAAAAATGATTAACATTAGATTTGGGAATATGAGACAGCTGATAAATGGGATGATATGTGCCAATGACATTCCATGTTGTTCCTAGAGTATCAAGACCATAGGACTATATTAGATGGTTTGGGTGAATGTGCTCGTCAGCAATGCCAAGTAATTACAAATGGTGTCATATATAATACTCAATATGAAGTGTAGAGGTATTGTATAATTTTCAGGTATGGAATCCACAATGATTGTATTCTAATATAAATAGAGGAGTTTAAAACCTAATTATGTTTTTTAAATACTATTTTTTACAACTAAAGTAAAAAAAGTGAAACATTATTTTTTAATATTTATCTATTAATAACTCCATGATAAAGTATTCTTGTGTTGGATTTTATTTCAGATAGGTGACCACTTGGGATTAATTTTCAGGGTGTATGTTAGTATGAAAATGAAACATTCCAAGGACACATATTATATTGGGGGTTTAATCATTATTTTGAAAATTGATCACCTTTTCATTCAAGCACATGGGTCAGATGATAGATGGAAAAGACGTGTGAGTGGGATAAATAGTAGTATTTTGAGAGCAAAAACTCAAGGTATATATGAGATGGTGGAGGTTCTTATATTGACCTATCATGTTTAGTTTTCAAAACAATGAACTTTAATTATATTATAAATAATAAATTTCATAAATAACTAGATAAATTATTTTGAAAAGAAATATTTACATTTTCTCACATGTTTTCATTAACCAGTAACTAAACTTTTATCTTATGTGTTTTTATCTTATATCATTATATGTTATATCTTTTATATTAACATTAAAAATAAATCGAGGTTCCATGTTGAGTATATTTGGAAACATTTTATCACACACCCATGTTCCGGTAGAATATAATCCATGCAACTCTAGTACTATCTTACATAACTCTTTAATAATGGAGTAGTGATTATTTTACTATATATTTTATCTCACACATCATAAATTTTTTATCAGAAAACTACAATGTTTTCTAATGAAATTTTTTACATTGATTATAAAATTTTCAATTGTCTCAATTAATTATTTTGAAAAAAATTCAATGATATTCACCTCCATATTTTTTAAATATTTTAACATATTATACTCTAAAACTTATAGAATATAATATCATTCTTTTCTAACTCTTCCAAATTCATAAAGCATTAAATTTTAAAAGCCCCACTATAAAATATATTGATTAGTTATATATTATTTATTTTATACCCATAATGCATTGAAATAATTCATATTATCTATCCTAATAACATGGGAACTGTTTTTCTTCTCATGCTCTTCCACATCTATGTCATTTGAAAGAATAATGAATTCATCAGACAATAATAATAATTACACACTAATTTTTCAACAAAAAATCATTTGATATATTCCTTTAAATATATTTCCATTCACAAAATCCATCAGACACAATTCTTTTAAAGTTCATATAAGACATGGAGTTATCTCATTTTTATAACTATTTATGTTTTACAACTATTTCTAAAAGAGACTCCTAATAAGTTATGGAATATAATTATTTATTGAATATAGATATAATAAAATTGATTCATTATTATTCAATTATGCATATATTATGATTCAAATGATGGGTAATATCTCATAAAGCATTAATAATTTAAAATTATATTTAATGTAATAATTCTCAGTTTATATTAACAACTAAGAACACCAATACACAATATAACATAATCCATAAAATATTTAAACTAGTTCTTTCACTTCAATAAATTACATTAAAAATTTACTAAGTCATTAGTAATTAATAACCCATAATTATAAAATTAAAGTTAACCCATTTCATGTAAAAGATCACAATAATAAATAAATTAAATTATTAAGAAAAACCAATAAACGGATGATTGATTTAATAATATAGAAAACCAATCCTTCAAATATAAGCTAAAAAATATCTTTCAAGATGTATATGGGTGTTTATGTTGATTAATCACAATTTAAGAATGTTATTAGAGTACATTAAATACATTTTTCCATGATAACATTGTATCTTAAGTAGACTTTAAAGTATATTAAAATAGAATATTACATATTAATTCACTAGCTAATAAAAAATGAATATAAACATTCATATCCTGAAAAAATGATGTAATGACCCATCCACACAGATACCCCTCCTTGGGAGACAATTATGATACGAGTGATCCCGAAATTATACCTCCAATAGGCCATATATTATTAACATTATCAAGGGTCTATTTCATAAACATATATGATCAATTACGATAAAAATTTCTTAGAAAAGATAAACAATCCACTAATAAAATCTATTGTAATAAATAAAAATAATTATAATACATAGAACATCATAAAATGTAACAAAAAATGGAAATACCACAAGAAACTCCTAAAATATTTCCCAAGAACATCATCTTCTATTGAAAAAACCCTATGATTTATTAAGGATCAAAATAATAAATAACTCCTAACTATAGACAAAATATATTAATTTATATATATTTTGATGAGTTTGAATGTATAATCCTTTGGATCCTCCCCAAATTTTTTTAGATAATTGGGAGATTCATTGTAAACCCTCAATAAATATAATGTGATATTTACTTATTACCCAAATCAGGTTAATTATATTCCCACCATCAAAAAATGTCACACACGAAGTAATGCATAAAAGAAGATAACTAGACGTCTAGGCATATATAGAATAAAGTTTTTCGGATTACACTTTCCCACAAAAATAGTCACCCTAAATCCCAACAATTTATACCATAGTTCTCCCATCCTCTATATGACTCTTTCTTAACATCGATGAAAACACATCATATCCACATCCTCAAAATCATAGGGATGACCCTATCACACCCACATAATTAAATAGTAAGACTGAGAGCCATTGGAGATCATGTAAATACACAATTTACCTTAATCCATTTCAAAACCATGTATGAATACATATGTGATAATGATAATACATTATAGTAATGATATATTTATACACCATTCATTTAGACCATTATAACTCACATTTACATGTATGTCATACCCATGATCCCATACAAACTATATGAGTACATAAGCTATAATAATAAGGCACCATTGACAAAATATGCCTATATACGACACCACTTCAGGAAGAGAGAAAAATATAGGGTAAATTTAACCATTAATATCCCCAACAACCTAGATTATTGGGTAAAACCCAAAACCCTAGGACAAATATGATTTCTAGTTTCATTATATAACCCATGGTTTAGAGAATATTAGAAAAAAACACTTAATATTATACAACACAATATTTATAAGGTAAATAATACAATATAATACTCAAAATATAACATGTGTGTTACATGAGAAAAATGTTGTTAACATTAATTACTATAATGATAAAACTGTTCTATGCATACAAGAATCAAGGTTCAATATAAACTGTGATCATATTTTAATTTCCAATAATTAATTTTGGATTAATATTTACATTAATATTCTATTGTGATGGTTATTTTGTTAAAAATTATAATTATAGTTTCAGTGTCTATGTTATTTTGTAATTAAGTATGCATGCACTATCCTTATTAATGAATTCATTTAATAGTCACCATCCATGATCATAAGCACAAAGACACAACCATACCAACTTCAAGGAATGATGTACCTAGAATATAATAAATAATAAATATTAAGAAATAAAAAATAAATTACCATGTAGTGATCCTAACATTTTTTTAACATCACAATATCATATCCAAAACATTTCAACTCCATCCAGTCATTCTTGTTAATAGACACATCAAGACTCTACCACATCAATATCAAAATAGAAACACCATCCATATATCAACAAACTATACCAAGTTTCCAATTAAATCAAAACAAGATATCGATTTTCAATATATATATATATATGATTATAAATACTATTTGAAATTCAAATTAAATATCAATGATCAATCTATAATGGACATAATATCAGACTAGAACAAGACGAGGGATGAATAACACCATCCTAAAACCTCCCAATGAATCATTAAATCTTAATGAAAAAATGTTTTCATAAATTATCCATCAATAAGAAATATATTACCCATAAAAATCATGTGGATAAAACAACCTATAATTTTAATTATTGAATTAGATATCAATGTATAAGAGAAAATTGGTAGAGAGTGATACCCTGGATCATAGGTTGATTTTGGATAGGAAAAGGTATGAGGATAAATCAAAGAGCCATAAATTTATCCAAAATGATCCCAAAGAAACCTAGTGTTCAAGGTAATAAACAAGAATTATAATTATTTTTCTAGGAACATTAAAATTATATATAATCTTGGAAAAAATTGTGTCATAGTTTGACATGTATTTTTCATGATGCAATAACCAAGATTTGAAGATCGTGACCTAATCTCACCACATTCCCCCCATTATTATCACAGCTAATACAATTTATCTAACCATAATAATATGGTTCGAGACCTGAATAACACTTTAATATCATATAATTTCATCCCCCAAAAATTAGGGTGTGTCTATGAACCTTTTTCTTTACCTTGATCAACTAAGGACTAGGCTCCTGAAAATTCCCATGAATATAACACACTGAATATTATAAATATATAACCATGTCACATTACCTAAAATTCTCTAGGGTACAAAATAGGTACCTCATGTCAGGAAATGAATAGTATAATATATAGTGCATCAATTTTTTTTTGTGGAAATGGTTCTTTTAACTACACTAAAAAGTGTGAAATCAGTGTATCATGTCTTTTTAAAATATATTTTTTTCACTATAAATTAATTGAAATGAATGGTTATGATCGTATTACCTCACATGTATATTTTTATTTAATCCCTATAGTAAAATGAATAAAAAAGGAGAACAATGAACGAAATTGTTTCAAAATTTTAGGATCATAATGCATGAGCATACACATTGCTAAAAATACTAGTCACCATGTGTAAAAATATTACAATATAAGTCAATAACAAACCTAAAATGGGTAGGGAAGAAACATCAATCAACTATAGTTTCACATTATCTAGATGATAACATTACAAGACATCTATGTTTTCATACTCAATATCCTACTAGTTAAATTTAGTCAAAAGAAATAAAAAAGATCACTTGAATCTCCAAGTTAGTTTAAAAAATATGGAATATCCTTCTCTCGAGCAATATGGATAGATAAAAATAAATACTCTAACTTTATATTTGAAATAAAACTACATACAATATGAATGATAGTTCCAGTAACTTTAGGTTCACTTTAAGAAACACATTTAAATGGGTTTTGCAACTTATTATTCTCTCAAACTCAGTAAGTATGACTCTTGATAGACATATTATGAAATTTTAAACAACCTCGGATTCAGGATATACTTCAACTTCTATCATATTATATTTATTTACTCCCATTATTCACCTTTTAAGACTAATCAGGTATTTTAAATAATGACCTTTTTCAGCATACAAAATCTCTTTATTTGAGAAAACATTTTTCCTATGTAGATGACACATTAAATTTTTACAATTTTATCACATATTAAAATGAAATATAATAATATTCCTCAAGTCTAAAAATAAAAGATATAATAATATTAAGATCATTTTTTAAACACTCAATCTTTCATTATAATCCTAATTAGAAACTATTTTTTATGGTTTCCCCTCACATTCTCTTTAAAATTCCAAAAATAAACTCATATTCTTACTCCATAGGATAATATCATCAAAAATATTTTATTAAATATTATCATAAAAATATATTTTTGGACTATACAATGTATTCTATAGTTGTTAACATTTTATTTCACTATCTTATCTTGGTTCACAACTTCTTCTTCAATATTCTTGTGGAATTAATGAAATAATTGTGTCATAGCAGACAAAAAATCAAACCCCATTTCACTATAAAGATATTTATTTTATATTATATTAACTATTAATGAGGATATTTGTTTTAGATATTTCATTCTTGATATTTTTCTTATATGGATTTTCTACATCTGTGTAAGGCTTTACCTACTTTATTTAGTAGAAAGTATGCAATGAAACATACCTAGGGTTCATTCATTTTATTTTTAATCATTAATATGGGAAGAACATAGTTTTTGTGTGTCCCAATATCAATAATGTGTCATCAATTTTCCCTAATATTTTCCTTTCACACAAATTATGCACAGTTAAACAAACCATATGGAATACAAGTTGTATGGATATGTAATTTTACATTATTAGATAATTTTTATAAAATATGAGTCCAAAATCTGTGGAGTATTTGTTTTTATGTCTAGTTAATCCTACATGGTTGGTGAAATATTTTCCAAATAATGTATCTGAACCGTGAGAGTTACTTTGGATAACATAAAAGTGATTTTGTTGTTTTCCCCTTTGAATTTAAAAGTCCTAAGGGAATCAATTTCTCTCCATATCATTTATCTAATCCAGTATCACACTAAGGGGGAATCCTCCCACCTTATCCATTTATATTAAATTATCCTATACCTAGTTCATTATGGGTTTCTTTGAGGTGACCCCTCTGTTTTTTATGTCTTAATATCCATTACCCTCTTCCACTCTCCCTTGATTTCCCCTAAAACAGGTAACATTAAGAATTTTGACCATGATTTTAGTGTTTAGGGTTATTAATTCTAGGGATTTTTAATGGCTAGAAATTTTCGGGGACTTCTTGAGGCTTGTTATAGCATTTTCTATCATAGGTTTTGAATTCTGGATTTACCACCACTGAACCATGGTAGGTGTTTTTGTACTTTTCTTTAATACTTCATGTCATTTTTTACTTAGTGATATTAAATTTTTTATAATTTTATTATAATCATATTGTATGTTTTGAAGGATTTTTATAATTTTTTTTGGGTTTTTTATCTTATCATGAAGTTTTTACTTGGAATTTTATGTGGTACTTCAAAGGGTATGTATTAATAAAATGTTGGAATAATTATTTTAAGTAAAATTTAATTTTTAAAAATAAATTGAAATAGTATGGGAAGTAAGTTGAATGATAAAGTAATTTTTATAGATTTTTGGGGGTTTTTAATGAAAAAGGGTTGTTTTATTCTAAAATGCGGTTTTAAATAGTTCTGGAGATCAATTTTGAAAATGATTTTTTGCTGGTTTTTTAAAGATTCATTTGAAAAGAAATTTCAAGTGACTATAAGTAACATGGAATCTTTAATACTTTTTTAACAAAGTATTATTTATATTTTTTTTCAAATGTGTTTTTGGGGGACCCTCTTGATCCACTTGTTGGGTTATGACCCCTATGGGGTATATTGTTTATTAATTTATATGAATTGAAACCCAAGGGGAAGTCCTTATATTTCATGAGGTATAAATGATATATGACTAAGGCTATTTATATCAATAGAATATGATGTCAGATAATATTTATTTTTTCCATGTTCATTATATTCATTTCTGATTGAATAAATAATATTTAATGGCATACATGCGATCCTAGGAATCTTTTTGGGGGAAGAGAGATATATATATCTAGTCTTGATTTGATGAAATGGATCCCCATGGTATACTAAGTACATATGTTGTCTCCTTTTGTGGTGTCTAGAAATTTACGATATCTACTCAAGGATTATTCTTAATTAACTCACCTTTATTATATTCACGTGTTTTTTTAGAACACTTGGTTCCTTGACTTCCCATTTCTTATGATTATTCCATTATGTTATAGTTACATAGTAGTTCATTTTGTTAATAATTTTATTTTCTCTTATATTATTAAAATTTCATTAGAGTGTTTTAAAGAGGATAATTTTTAAAATGATCTTCAAATTATTTTAGAAAATGAATTTTTTCATTTTAAATGGGGGTATACTAAATAAATTTTTTCTTAGTGATTTTTTTTCATTTAAATGAAAGTGGAAAGGATGTTTTCAAATGATTACATGTGTGATACTTACCTTTCATGTGATAACATGTAAAACCCTATTGTATAAATGTATTTGACACTATCATATAATGAGATATCATTTGAAAGGAAACTACATGAACTATTTCATTCTTACCTAATAGGCTCAATTTGTTTCATACCCTATATGCACCATTTGGTGTATAAAACTATACTTGTTTTTAAGGAACATGGATACGGTCCTTTGATTGGGATGTTTATGTGGTTTAAATAATTTTTACTGAGATATGTTGAGTGATTACGGATCACATGATGATGGATTTTATTGTTTTCGTTTGTGTTATCATTATTTATTGTTTAAATTTCTATTTATTGACCTTGATAGCCTTGATCATGTTATGTTTTGTTTATGTATTTACTGTTCAATTTATAAATAGAATTCTAACTTTTTTTTCTTATGTGATGTATTTTATTTAATTATTATTAGCACTCTAATTAGATGAATTTTTATGCTTATATTAAGGGAGAAGTCATTAAAACTGATTATGTTTTAGGTATCTAGAACTAGTTTCTTGCTGGGTGAGACCAGGAATGAAACTTGGGTGTGTTGCAGGTCGGTCCAGGTGTTTAATGGATGGATGAACATGGATAGTTCATGAGAAAATTGTATCAAAGCACACACTCTTATTATTTGGGGTGTGTCTATGTAGTACCCTAGACCCACACTACTATATCTGGTGTCATAAACACATACTTTTCATAATGGATTCTATAAAAACTATATATTCTTTGATATAACTATCCCATAATTACATGACTTAAAGAAAATAAGTCATTACATAAATTCACTAGACATTTTAGTTTTATTTAATTAGACAATTATGACAAATAATAAACTAATAAAGCCAATTTATATCTATTCATATAGATATTTTTTCCACTATATAGGAAACCACTTAATCTATAATAAGAATTCAAAAATTCTCACAAATCCCTATTGCATGATATTACTCTAGTCCTATCATGTGTAATACTTTTATTCATAACATGGGAATATGGAAACATAAGAATGGGTGACATCAATTGCATAGTTATGGACAACATACAACTAATGAAATCATGGTATAAACATGTCATACATGTTATGGAAGGAAAACATTTATCATCATAATGAAAAAATAAATTTAAACTAAGAGCATACTATATCAATGAATAACAAAGAAAATATATAATTCACATGTATAACGATAACCGAATTCATGATGATGGAATTATAAATTTTATCTATCTTGATCTTACCATCAATGCACCATCAAATACCTCATTCAATCCCTTATAAAAACAAATATACGTCTTGCAAACAAGATCAGATCTACCTTAAATATGCAATCCTTTTTTCTCATAATACCTCTTGATGTGCCAAGGAAACATATAATGTTGTGCCCCACGAATAAATTTTTTATGTATAATTGTTTTATCATATAATATAATGAGTAAAAAATACATTTTAATTTTTTAAATAATCAACCATTTGGGAATAACAACTGTATCACCCTGAGATTTTTTTATGAGATAGATTTTTCTTAATTTCATTGATATCATGTGTTTTACACTACACTAATATATTCTTGAGCTATAAATAACACCATATTATCTTGTGGTATACTCAAAACTATTATTGTCTTGAATTACACACAATTTCATGTCCTTTTGATAGAATTCATTTCATGCAAAACCAAGTTTACATGAAAAACTAAATTTTATTATGATACCTTATAACTGAGGCATTATAAATGAGAGTCTGAAAATTATTAATTAAAATATGAAATTATGATATAAACATGTTTATATAATTAATCCTTTATTGATTAATTAATTATAAATTAAAATAAAACCCCTTTTAAATAAAAGGAAATGTTTTCTGAAAAAACTAATTAAATGCATAAAAGTGAGTTTATAAAAGAGTAAAATCACTCTTTATGGATTTTATTAATGTATTATATATTTAATATATTCAATTTAATGTTTAAAATTCATTTTATATTTTTCTTATAAATGATATAAGAAAAAATTTAATTTTTTTGGATAAAAGAAGTAATTTTCAAAAAAATACAGTTTTGTCACCTTTTTATGGAACAAACATTTTATATATATTTTTGGGAAATTTTATATATTATAATTAAAAAATTAATTATTTTATTTGGAAATTTTATATAAAAAATTATTTTGGATGTATTTTTTATATTTTAATGATCTTTCATGTTTTGATGAATAGTAAAAGTACACTAACATTTAATTGAGGACAACTTTTTTCATCAAAATAATTTTTATGATTAAATTATATTATTGAATGGTTTTAAAGTATAAATATAATTTATTTTTATCATTAAATATAATTTAGTTCATATTCAATAATTTTACGTTGAATTTTTGTGTAAAACATTTTCATCTTTTTCAATGTTTTAACTTTTAAACAAAAACCCATTTTTCATTACGACATCAGAAATAATTTTAATTTAATTAATACAACTTATTTGTTTAATATTTTTAAAAATGGATTCCAAATTTTGAATCAGTGGTTCAAAATTTTGCAAATAGGCTCCTTTTTTATAAATATTAACTTTGGTAATTTTTATTTACCCCAGTTAGAGTTAAATTAGGTAAATTAGGGTAAAAAATAATATGATAAGGACAATAAAATTACCCTAAAAAATTCCCAAATCCTATTGGGTTAATAAAATTTTACCATTAACACTTATGGATCATAATTGACTCAATTAATAAACTCGTGTCCATGAAAATGATATATATATTATTAAAATAAAATAAAGTGACAACATGTCAGCCTCTTATCTCTTATAAGTAGAATAATTTTTATATTATGATAAATATGAGATAAATTCTATATTAAATAGTACCCATAGATATAATGATATTATCTACACCATGGTAATTTATTTATAATTTTCATAGATTAAATAATTACCTTAAATTCTTATAAAATGATGATGCAAAAAATATTTAATTGAAGAAATATCAATAAAATAATTTTAATTAAAATTATAATAACCATTAGAATACCAAAAAACTAGATAAAAACTTTTTTGTGGAGTATATATCGACCATAATCATCCATGTGAAGATGTATTGATCATTTGAAGCCATTTGGAAAAAATTACAACACTTATAATATTTTATTTAAATTGATATAAACACTTGGCATAAAATTATGGGTTGATGATATTATAATCTTATCTCATCTCATCTTAAAAAATAAGTCATTTTGTAGGTTTTAATGGAGTTCAAATTTATTATAAATTAACATTTTTGGAGATCCCAAAATTGTCCCTCACCCCAATTATAAAAGGGCGCCTCCTCCCTCATATCTTAACATCACGTTAAGCCTTCATGCCCGACCATCCTCTACCCATTTTCTATATCAAATTCATTAGTCACGTTCTAGAGGTTATTTTATTTTCAAAATAACAACTCTAGTGCCTTTAAGAGGAGAACTAGGGGGAGCACTCCAAAGAAGAGGTAATATCCATTACCAACTCGCTCAAGATCATTTATTCGTATAAATAATTTTCATTTCCTCTTTCCATTATAAAGTAATAAATTTAGTATTACCTATATACTGAGATGTTATTTTGTTTTGGAAGAACCTTATTCCACCTTCTATCCATCCTATGAAAAATGTAATCATCATGCATGTGTACGTACAACTTATCATCTCTACGACACGTAGTAATCTATTTTTCACCACCACTTTACATGGATGGGTATAATGATGGAAATTATTAATATATATTATTATGATATTGATTCTACAATAACAAATATACCATAAACTTCCATACTTTTTTACTTTTAAGGAAATGATATAATCGCTCGTGCGTATGTAAGAGCTACCGTCTCTGTGAAGCGATGTGATTCATATCAATATCCACAATTCATGAATGATTTTATAAATGTTTATAATGAATAAATATGATATATATTACCTTTATATGATTCTGTAAATTCTGGAACTATATCCAATTTACAAGAATTCATACTTATATGAAACAACATGAAATAGAAAATAAAGTAAACACCAAAATAATATTAATAATTAAATATTATTAAATGAGTGTTAATATTATCACATATGATATCATAAATATAAAACCTGTTCCAGAATAATTTAATGAAATTATTTAAACCATTATACCGAATTTTCATTTATTTACAACAGAAATCAGACCTATGGTAAGGAATTATTTTTTCTCACTTTTATTTTTGTGGGACATATGCCTTGTGTACCACATATTTCTTTTGGGTGGTGTTTATACTGACCAAGATTGATTTTATTATTCTAATTATTAAGGTTATGATATTTACATATTCATATAATTTTGTTTATTTTATAAGTCATAGGATTTGACTGATTATAAATAAGTAATGGATAATTTTTTAAATATCATTTTTTATCAAAGATGTTTTATACATAAGTATTTACTAGGATATATTTATCATCCATGTCCATGTTTCCTAAATATGTATTCCAAAAAATTATTTCTATCATTCAATAATTTTTTAAGGTCAATTTAACCATTAGTTAATTTTTATTAAAAAGTATCAAAGTAATATTTTGTCATTTTCGGTATGAGGTACGTTTTTTGACTTTCTAGAAAAATTGCTAGAAGAATATTTTATTTTAACTTATACAACATGAAATGATTTTTAATCTTTCATAAGACCTTATTTACATGAATGTTACTTTAAAATATTTCAATTTTATTTGAAAATAAATTCTATTATTTTAAAATTTCATGGAATTTTATGAAAAGATAACTTTTTTGAATAAGAAAGCATAATTTTTTCAAGAATTAATTTCAACTGTTTTATCAAAATTATTTTCCATTTAAGATGTCTTTGTTTAAATAGGTTTATTTTTCTATCACTATTATTTCTATGATTTTATTATGTTTAAGATGGAATTATATTTATGAAATCCATTTGTTTTATATGTATTGTTATGGAATAATGTTTAAAAACCCCATTTTATTTCTTGTGTTATTCTATGATGAATGATTTATGTTTTGTCTCACACATAAGAATGATTTCATTATGAGGTGGGTGGGACATATATCCCCCTCCAATTAATTGGGTAATTATTTAAATCTAATGAGATAGACATGACTGGAATGAAAAGTAAATCAGGTTCAGTTACATAGGGCTGAAACGACAAGTAAATCTGGTTTAGTAATACAGGGCTGGAATAGAAAGTAAACCCAATTCAGTAATACAGGGATAAAAAAACAAGTAAACATGATTTAGAAATGGAATATTTACCCTATGATGGTTTGGTAAATGGTTATTGGATAATATGGAAATGATTTTATATTCATAAGTGTTTTTCACAGTTCCATGTTTTATGTTAATGCTATTTTCTAATATCTCTAGTTACTTTACGATTTATGCCTAATGAAATAAAAATATTTAGTTCATTACCCAAGATTTGGATATTTTTTATACATGGTATGATTTTATAAAGTTAATTCATATTTTTACATTCTTATGTTTATGTTTGATATTTTCCATGTTTACCCTTACGGGGAATTTGAGATCACCCCTATTTATTTCACTTTTACCCAGGATATAAAGAATGGAATTAATTACAATGTGTCAAAATGGGGTTCTAGTTATGAAGTAAAATACAGGAGATGATGTCAATGTTTTTCGAAACATTTTTTTATGTTCCATGTTTTTAAAGACATTAAAATAATACTATATTTGGGTGGCATTTAGTTTCCTGTATTAAGTGTTTTGCAAAAGTATTTTATTGACCATGTAGGCCATGATTAGTATAAGGCCCAATCCTTAAACATTACATAATATTTAGTTAAGTAAATAATTTACATTGAGGATCTTTTCAGGTTTATATTGTTACAGAATTAGGACATAACTATTGCATAATAGACCCATACATTACATGTGGACTGTTACACTCAATATATACTTTTTCTACCAAAGGAAACCCTTTAAAAATAACATGATTTCATTTCTTGATAAAAATATTCTTGACTTCTTTCTTTCTCTTACCCATACTTATAACATGTGGAAGACATTTCAAATGTTTATGATGAGTATAAAATTATTTTTAACGAATATGAAATAAGGAATAAAAAATTTAGTCATTGAATATTTAAAATACATTAAAACATTTTCAATAAAATTATACTTTTCACCCATAAAATATAAACTACTCAGATTACGTCATGTAATCAAAGATTCCTAAAAAACTTCATAGAAATCATAAATCTTAAAGGTATCTTGTGGCATCTATATCATATTTACATTTTATCGTTCACATCTACATAGGGATTAACCTTCATGGTTACATTTGGAAGACCCATCATATTATATTCCCTAAATATCTTAGGAGAAACTTTATCGTTTACCTCTATCATGTTACCTAATTAATTGGAGAGCTAACACATGTTCACCCGCATTTTGTTTATCATAGAAACAATAGTATAATTATGAAATTAAAAAAGAACCATAACATAATAATAACATATAAAACAAGAATAAAGAAAAAAATTACATTTCCATAATGTAATTATATGATATCATTTCCAGATATTGATATAATCAATTCATTTAAAAAATTAAAAAACAAGAGTTTTTGAATCCAAGTGTCCCATACCACTTTAACACTTTTGAAATGAATTTACACTTTAAAACTCTCATGTATATATAAATAAATCCTTAAAACCATTATGAAAACATGGATATTAATGGGAATGACTTAGAAGAATAAATCATTAAAAAAATTAAAATGATGCTTCAGTTAAATAATCACTTACCACTTTAGAAACACTTGAATAAATAAAATTTAAGAATAAAATTAAACCCAAATTTAAATATCACCAGACTATATTAATTCATGATATAACATGTCAAATGGGTTGTATATACACCTTATAGAATAATAAAGGTGCATGACATCAAGATATGCCTCAATGAAAGGATATTGAGAAGATGTCTATTACAAAGATCGTATCATTAGATTAAGGATAAAGAAATGACATAATTATATGTGAAAAATAAAAATAAACCAAAAATAAGTGTATATTAAGCATAAAAAATTCATTACCCATTCACATATATTCTTGGAAAAACAAAACCAATGACATTTATATTTAACTCAAAGAATGGATATTGAGTTAAGAATTCCCTTACAAATATCATTTTGTTAATCAAATAGAAATATTATGTATATTCAATATAAATAAAATAATTCATGTATAAGTAAAATATAGGATATCATAATTCAGTTCATACATAATCTTAGTAAGACATAATCAATAATTATAATATTATCCCAAAGAATGGAAATTAGGTTAAGAATTTCCCTTACAATGTTGGTATAAATGACATAAGAATTTATAAATTAGGTGACTAAGTGTAGATAAAAGTATATTTACAATATTTAAAGTTGAAATTTTAACCTAAATAAATAAACAATGATTCTACACACAATCCTATAATAATATAATCAACAAAGTATGCGTAAAACTCAATGAGTTGAAATTGAGTTTAGAAATTCCATTACCTTGAGTCTGTCTCATCTCGTTCATTCATTAATTTACTGAATAATAAATTTAGGTTAATTTATACTTGATTAAGATCCTTTTTAATGATTATTATTCATTTAATATCACTTATTACCATGTTATAATAAATAGTTAATTACTTGAGTTCATATCAGACGTTTTGTCAATGTTTGACACTTGAGTTAAAAATGGACTTGTTTTGATGCAATTTATTTATGATGTCATAAGTCTATAATATCAACTATGATATTAAAGATTTAAATATCATATATATCCATTATATATTTAATTATAATATCCATAATATTTTCATATATGAAATGAAATTCACCGTTCATGGAAATGGGAGGTCGTACATAGGCATGAACGCTACTTTAATTTCTTTTTCATATTAAAATAATAACAATAAAATGATATAAATTTGTATTATAATACCTGTATTTTATTTATTTTATGTATGTCTCATAGTTTTAATAAAAAAATCCTTTATATGTTCCATGTATAACATGAATGAGTCACATTTCTTTGAGGGGGCGGTAGCCCACACATCATCAAAGGAAATTATCGTATTTACACAACATGGAAAGCATAAATGTATGTTCTAAATAAAAATTATAGAATAAAAAAGAAAATATAAATATAATATATATCATATATAAATATAGTTCCATAATAATGGCCACCATGATAGGTTGTAGGAGAAAATTTAACAATCATCATTTCATGAGGTAGTAGTTCACCGTTCACAGAAATAGTATGTTTTAAAACCATTAGATGAAGGTGTCTGTAAGTTTATGTCGAAAACATATAATAAAAACAACCTAGTATATTTATTATAAATTTTATGTTATAAAATAATGAAATAAAATTATTTTAGCTGGTTGGATAAGGAAAATAAATGAAAGGATCTTCAGAGAAGATGACACCTCTTAATTGGGTAACACCTTTTTATTTGAGCCAAAAAAACATTATTGAATTTCCTTATTAGCAAGGTATGTCTTCTAGGATTAATTATTGTATTTTGGGAGCTTAGTTTTTCAAAATATGGATGAGAAAAGGGGATTAATAGTTGTGAGTAAGTGGGTAGAGGTGGTGGCCTTTTATAAGTGGGTAGAGGGGCACTTTAGGAAAGTCTTGAAATATTATTTTACTATAAATTGATTTTCGAATTAAAATAGCTCCAAAGTGATATATTTCTATGATAATATGATTTTGGGTTGAAATAATCTCAACCAATATGTTATAGAAATTTTTAGGTTACAAATTTAAACATATAATTTGACTTTAACCCTTAGTTATATAAATTTACTCTTACCATGTATTATTCTATTTTTACACTATATGGTTAATATAGTTATAATAAAATGACAAGTGAACCTAAAATTGATAATTAAATTAATTCTTAAAACAATATATTTAATTATTTTAATATTATATTTCTATGACTATTACATCATTTAATAAAATATTATTTGTTTTAAAAACTCATTTATGTCAATTATGACACTATTTAGTGACTAATTTTTGTTAAAGTCATAAAAAGATGATTCATTCCAAAAAAATACATTAAATCAAAGATAAAATGTAATAATCATCCAAAAAATTATTTTATCGAATAAAAATGTAAAAATTATTTGTATTTAGTATTTATAATATCATTTATTTGAATCTTTCATTAATAAGATAATCGCTTCATCATTATTGTGTCAAAAATTTATTTATTTAATGTCTAAAAATTATAAATAAAATAATATGTTTTAGGAAGTATTTTTATATTTATAATGACTATTTATAGTCAATTATATTAGTTATATAACCCTATATTAAAATTGTTTTAGTAAAAAGATACATTTTTATGTTATATTTCTCTTTACTTTAAATTAATAATTATAACATGTCATTATGACACCCAAGTGGTTCCATGGGGTCATAAAATAGACCCAAGGAAATGGTTGGAAAGATCTCATCCAATATGTTTAGGACACATTTTAGGGTAATTTTATATTATTATAATATTATTTTCACCCTTATTCACCTAATTTACACTTTAATCGTGATAAATAAAAATAATTACTTAAGTTACGATTCATTACATCAAAAACATAAAGGGGCCTATTTATGTAATTTGGACCTTAAAATTACAAATATGAAATCAATTTTTCAAAATTTAAAACATAGATGTTTTAGTAATTAATTTAAAATTAATTCTCGTTGTCAAAACGATAAAACGAGTTTTTACAAAGTAATAACTATCAAAACATTGACATGTGTTTATATCTAATTTCAATGTGAAATTACTTAAAATTACATAAAATGGATTATATTATAATCATATAATATAAACGTACTTTAAAACAAATTATAATTATAATCTAACTATATAAATAAATTGGACCAAAAGACAATTTTGAATTAAAATGCAGAATTTGTCACAATTCATTAAAATATGAATTTTATCAGAAAAATACGAAAATTTTTACCAAAGTAAATTTTTATGTCCTCATTACAAATAATAAGGTTATTTTGTCAAGTAAAGCTTAAAAAGGTGAAAAAACTCAATTTAAAAAGGGTTCTCCATCAAAAGGGGATAAAATTGTATTTTTTTAAAAAAAATACTTCTTTTATAAAAAAATAAATTTGTTATTATATCATATATATATAACATATAAGTTGAATTTTAAACCTTAAATTGAATATATAACATATAAAAATCTATAAAGAGTGATATGATTTTATAACCACAATTATTCTATTTTAAATAGGTTTTCATTAAAACTCATCCTTTATATTCAATCAGTTTTTATTTCTATTTATAACAAATTTGGTAACCAATGAATCATTATTTAAACATGTCTAAACCATATTTTTATAATTAAATTAATACAATTCATTCCCTCCATTACAAAGTCTATGTTATAATGTAAACATTTAAATAATAATTTATAGTTTCTCATTTATGATCAATGTAGAACACAAGATGTTTCATCCTCCTCCCTTTAATAAATTGCCTCCCCACAATTTGAATTTGGGGTCGGTAACAAGGGTATGACATTTTTAAATATCTTTATTTCAAACCCACATCGGAAAAGGAGTTACTATGACCTCCACTTTAAAAGGTAGAAATTCAAGTACGAAGGTCACCCGAGATAACAAAAACTAGGGTTCCATGTAGGAAACATTGATTTGGAAGAGAAAAATAACCATCAAGTTCTGATAGAGAGTGATAGAAAAATGATCAGGAGAATGCTAACAATTGGAAAACCACAAAATTGTGACGGGTTAAATGTTATTTTATTTCGTAGTAGGAAAATTAAATGGAAAATGTTTTTATTTTAAGATCTATTTCATAAAGATGAGGAATTTATTCACGAGATTGAATAAGAACATAATTAAACATACATTCTTGTCATGTAGAGTTTCATCCTTTAATAAAATTTTACCACAAACTAATCTTTTCTCCAAATGATGAGTATTCAAGATGACTTGGTTACATATGAAGAACTAGAATCAACTTATAGAGAATCAATTAAACCACAAAACATTA
Organism: Viscum album; assembly: GCA_963277665.1. Taxonomy (NCBI): domain Eukaryota; kingdom Viridiplantae; phylum Streptophyta; class Magnoliopsida; order Santalales; family Viscaceae; genus Viscum; species Viscum album. The sequence continues at coordinate 1,284,263,494 of OY728151.1, forward strand.
ATGATATATTTATCATGTCATGAAACATTAACCAAAACCAAAATGGTTAGAAAATATCATATAATCTCACAAAAAAAAATCCTTTATAATGAGACGAACTAATTTTAATATATGAAATTCCATAGTAATACCCATGTTCTACAAAGACCATTTGATAAATAATTGTCATCATAATTCCTCAAAATTTCTCAAAATAATACAAACTCAGATTGAAACCCAAAATTTAGAAGGATTTGATCTCATATTATTACATGATAAATCATAACATTTATTTATAAATAACATCAAACACTCGTAAAGTATCATATTGAAAATTAATTAACATAAGAACATATTGTATATGATAGGTTAATCATTTCGATAAATAACCGAAATCACCATAAGTCTACAATAAAAAATAGATTATTCCAAAATAAAATTCAACCATTAAACCTCAAATGAAACTCTATAGTATTCTATTTTTCTTAGGCATATTGTGTTCCCAAAATAGAAAACATCTTCCAAAATAGTATTTATCACTTAATCACCAAATAATTTTTCTATACTAAGAATATCCATTTGATAAAACACAAGTTCCCCAAATAAACTTATTCTTAATCCGTAAAATCATTTAACAAAATAAAATAAGTCATTCTAATCGAGAACTTCATGTAGGCTAGTGGTAGGCAATAAATCTCAGTCACACTTCGATTGTGGGTTTAATTCTTGCATCCTTTTTCAACACGTTGAGTTTTCACACAGTCTATGTGTTATCCTTTTTAAAAAACTATATAATATTATAACATTCCAAAAAATAAATTAGAATCCTAAAAAATAACCATAAAATATTTTAACCTCAAAGGTTATCTCATAGCTAATAATTTTCATCCCAAAAAATAATGACACATAATTTCCTCAATGATGAATGTATCCAAAAATACCATTAGTCAACTCAATATTTCAGATCATAAATCCTCAAAAGGGGTTTCTAAGACATTGAACTTATGAACTACCTTAAAATTATAAACCCATTATTACATCACAAACCCTTAATAAAACATCCTAATATTCAAATTTTTCTAAACCTCCCTCTGATACCAACTATAAGGACCCATCCTTAAACATTACATAATCTTTAGTTAAGTCATGAATTTACATTGAGAATCTTTTTAAGTTTAGAGTTTTAGAGAATTATTCCATAACTATTACAAAATAGTCCTAGACATTACATATGGTTAGTTATACTAAGTATTGACTTTTTCAACTAATGGAAACCCATTAAAAAAACATTATTTTTTTCTCGATAAAAATCCTCCTGACTTCTTCCTTTCTCTTACCCATCCTTATACCCTAAGGAAAACATTTCAAAAAACATTGTATGATCATAAAAATATCAGTATGGAATATAAAATAAGGAATATAATAGTTATTCAATGAATATTTAAAACCCATGAAAGCCTTTCACAAAATCGTAATTTCACCTATAAAACATAAACTGCATAGGTTACATCATGTATTAAAATGATTCCTAAAAAACATCATAGAAATCATAAAAATTAAAGGTAAATTATGGAATCCATATCATACTTCCATTATAAATTTCACAGCTATATAGGGATTAACCTTAATGGTTACATTTAGAATACCCATCACAGTATATTCCCTAAATCTATTAGGAGAAACCTTATCATTTACCTCCGTCATGTTACCGAATGCATTAGACCACTATCATGGTCTTACCCGCCATTGTTTTATCATGGAACCACCCATATAATCAATAAATTCACAAGAACCATAACATAATCATAAACATAAAACAAATATAAAGAAAAAATACATTTCTACGTTGAAATCATGGAATATCCTTTCGAGATATTGATATAGTAAATTCATTTAAATTGTTCAACAAAAAGAGTTTTGAATCACAGTTCCCCTCACCACTATGAAAACTTTGAAAAGAATTTATCTTTAAAATAATAATTTCAATTTAAATTAATCCTTAAAACCATTTTTAATACAAGGACATTAATGATAATTATTTAGAAGAATAAATCATTAAAACATTTAAAATGATGTTTCAGTTAAAGAATCTGATACTAATTGATAAAAAAATGAATAAAAATAATTATAGAATAACATTAAACCAAACATTAAATTTCATGAGATAATATTAATTAATGAAATAACATGTCAAAAGGGTTTTATATAAAACTTATATAATAATAAAGGTGCATAACATCAAATATGCATCAATGAAAAGAGATTGAGATGAATCACCTTAGAAAGATCATATCATTTGATTTATGATAAATAAATGACATAATTATGTGTGAAAAATGAAATTACCCCAAATATAAGAGTATATTATGTGTAAAAATTTCATATGCTATTAACATTTATTCTTGAAAAAAATGAATTACATGGATATTTAAATTAATGAATGGAGATTGAGTTAATATTTCCCTTACAAAGATAATTTTGTTATTAAAATAGATCAATTATGTGTATTCACTATAAATAAAATATAGGATATAAAAATTCAATTCTCATATAATAATATCATGACATAATCAAAAATTATAATATTAACCTAAATAATGGAAATTGGGTTAAAAAGTTCCCTTAATAAGATTGTATAAATGGCATAAGAATTTATCAATAGGGGGATTATGTGTAGAAAAAATATATCCACAAAACGTAATGTGTAAAATATAACATAAATAAATAAATAGTGATTAAAACCATAATATTTTCATTTTATAATCAATGAAGTATGCGTAACACCCAATGAGTGGTAATTGAGTTTAGAAATTCGCATACCTATAGTCTGACTCATCTCGTTCATTATTTAATTTAATGAATAATAAACATAGTTTAATTTATACTTTCTTAAGAAACTTTTTAAATATTATTATTCATTTTATATCACTAATTACCATGTTATAATAATTAGTAAATTATTTGAGTTCATATTAGAAGTTTGGTCGATGTTTGGTACTTGAGTGAAAAATGAACTTGTTTTGATGCCAATCATCCATGTTGTAATAAGTCCATCATCTCTAGAATTATGTTAATGATTTAAATATATTATATTACCTATATATATGTATTTATAATATCCATAATATTTGGAGATTAAAAATTAAATGTTCCGTTAATGGAGACGGTAGGTCGTACGTACGCATGAATACTACTTTCATTTCATTGTCATATTAAAAGAATTATACTATAATGATAAAAATGTATATTATAATTCTAGTATTATATTTATTTCATTATGTCTCTTAGGTTTAAAAATACCATCCTTTATACATTCCATGTATAATGTCAACGAGTCACATTGCCTTGAGGGGGCGGTAGTCCACACTTCCTCAAACGAAATTATCCTATTGACACAACATGAAATGAATAAAGGCATGTTAAAAATAAAAAATACATAAGCATAGAGACAATATAAATATAATATATATTTTATATAAATAAAATTCCATCTTAAGGGCCACCATGTTAGGTGGTAGGAGAAAATTTAACCATTATCATTTCGTGAGCCAGTAGTTCACCATAAACTGTAACAATACGTTCTATATCCATTAGATAGAGGTGTGTGTAAGTGTTGGTTGAAAAAATTAGCATAAAAACATTATAGTATATTTATTATACTTTTTTTGTTATAAAATAAAGTAATAATGATAGTTTAGGTGTTTAGAGAAGGAAAATAAATGAATGGACCTTGAGAGAAGATGTTACCTCTAAATCGGGTAACTCTTTTTGATTTGAGCGAAAAGGCTTTCATTAATTGAATTATGACCAAGTTAAGGATTCTATGATTAAATTATTGATTTTGGGAGATTATTTTAGAATGATTTGGATTATTAATGGGTCTTGGGTGGTGTTATTATGTGGGTATATGTGGTGGCCTTTTATAAGTGTGAGGAGGTGAACTTTAGGAAAGTCTTGAAATATTATTTTATTATAAATTGATTTTCGAATTATAATAACTAAAAAGTGATATTTTTATAGTATAAGATGAGTATGGGTCAAAATAATCTCAACCAATTGGTTTTATACACGTTTAGGTAACATGTTTAACCTTATATTTTGGCTTTAACCCTTAGTTAAATAAATTAACTCTCACCATGAATTTTTATATTTTTATACTATATGGCCAATATAGTTTCTATAAAATGCCAAGAAAACCTCATGTGAACCATTAATTACTTTTTAACACTATATAAGTCATTTTATGAATATAAGTTTTTTATTACTGTTATATCATTTAATAAAATTGTATTTGTTCTAAAAACTCATTTATGTCAATTTTTACACTATTTAGTAATTGATTTTTTATAGTTGTAAAAACATGATTAATTAAAACAATACATTAAATAAAAGTTAAAATATCATAATATTCAAAAAAATTGTTTTATGAAATAAAAATGTAAAAATTACTTGTATTTTAATATTTATAATATCATTTATTTGAATCTTTCATTAATAAGGTAATTACTTCATCATCATTGTGTCATAAATTTATTTATATAACGTATAAAATTTAAAAATAAAATACCATGTTATAGAAAGTATTTTTAAATTTTTAATGACTATTTATTATCATAGAGATCAGTAATATAACCCAATATTAATTTTTTTAGTAAAAATATACATTTTTATGTTACATTTCACTATACATTAAATTAATTTTTATAACCTATCATTATCACACCCATGTGGCTTCATGTGGTCCTAAAACCGACCCAAGGATGCCCTTGGTTTGAAATATATAATCCACTTGGATTAATACACATTTTAGGGTAGTTTTATGTTATTAAAATATTATTTTTACCATTATTTACCTTATTTACATTTCAACCGTGGTAAATAAAAAGAATTATTGAAGTTACTATTCATTATGGGCAAAAATAAAAAGAACCTATTTAAATAATTTCGACATTATAATTCAAAATATGAAATCCATTTTTCAAAATTAAAAACAAATAAGTTGATGTAATAAATTTAAAATTAATTCCCTTTGTCAAAACAATAAAACATGTTTTTTTAAAAGTAATAACCATAAAAAGATTGACATGCGTTTATATCTAATTTCAATGTGAAATTACATCCAATGATCAAAATAATATTAAATGATAAAAATATAATCTAAATATACATTAAATACAATTTAAATTGTAATATAACTGTATAAATAAAATGGACAAAAAGGTAGTTTTTGAATTAAAATGCAGAATTTTTCATAATTCATTAAAATATGAATTTTATCAAAAAAATACGAAAATTTCTGCCAAAGTATATATTGATGTCCTGATCTGAAATAAGATGTTTATTTTTCCAAATTTAGCATATAAATGTGAACAAAAATTTATTGAAAAATGGTTCTCCATCAAAAGGTGGAAAAACTATTTTTTTTTTGAAAAATTCTTCTTTTATCTAAAAAATTGGATTTTCTCTTATATCATTTCTAGAAAAAGCATAAGATTAATTTAAAACATTAAATTTAATATATAACATATAAAAATCTATAAATATTTATATGATTTTACAAACACAATTATTCTCCTTTAAAAATGTTTTCATTAAAACACATCCTTTATATTCAATTGGTTTTTATTTCAATTTCTAATAAATTTGGTAACCAATGAACCATTATTTAAACATATGAAAACTATATTATTATAATTTAGTTTATACTAATCATTCATTCCACTCCAATGGATAGGTTATATTGGTAACGTTTAAATAATAATATTATTTTTTTCATTTATGATCGATGAAGCGTATCATGTATGCTATTAAACATAATGTCCCTTTCTTAAAACTCGGGATGTAACACTTTGGGTCTTTACAGTTTGTATCGGAGTGAAGGTTCAGAAAACTTTTCGAAACTAGGATTCAAATTATTTATTGAGATCCCTTGAGATATTTCTATGGTGTATCTAGGGATGTCACTAAGGATAAGTCTAACTATAGGTTACAATCCTTGAATAATGGTAATGATCATTTATAACCAAGGATTAAACCCAAGATGTTAGAGATTGAATGTACTTCCCCTTGAATATGATGTTTTCCTAGTATTATTTTTTCCACTCATATTATTATTTTTGGGTTTTAGATAATGGATGGAACCTGAAGGAACTGTGTTAATGATCAATGTAATGGGAAATGCAACGACTTTCCTCCTGAACAACAAAATGTTATTGGAGTTTATTGGAAAAATATTATCACTAAACTTACACAAGAAATGAATAATTATATACATCCAAATGATAAGAGAATAGAACAACATTCTGTTGAGTCCTTTTTGAGGCAATGCCAACCTTCTTTTCAACGTGACTTCGGATCCACTTGTTGCTGAAAAGTGGATCAGTCCCTTTGAAAAATATTTTCTAAACTTCACTCTTCGGAACATAAAAAATTAATTTTGGTTGTTTATCAATTACAAGGAGAGGTAGACTAACGTTGGAATCTAATCAATAATATAACACTGTAAGATGATATTAAATCTATGGTATGTGATGAGTTTAAGAACATATTTTTTAATAAGTACATGCCTCTTATTCTTCGAAAAAATATAGAAAAATGTTACTAGATATTAATTAAAAGGATAATGAATCCTTTGGTGTATATGTGGAAAATTTTACAATACATGAGAGGCATTATTCTATATTTATCATCCAACCTAAATGTAAAGTTGATGGATTCTTCATTTTCCTAAAACCCAGTTATCAATGGGCGTTAGATATAAGAGGATTTAGTAGCTATGATGACATTGTGCATTGTGATATGAATGTAGAAATGGGAGTTGGTGTTACATATAAATTTCATGGTTTTGTCAAGAAATATAAGATAGAGTTAAAGGGAAAATATCAAAGAAATGGTGAAAAGGAGATGGGAATTTCCTTATACTCAATGTGTGGAAAGACGCATGATGGAGATTTTCGTAAAGGGACTAGTAAATTTTTTAAATTTGGGAAAGAAGGTCATTGGGTATTTGAGTGTTGAAGTAATTTAAAAAAGGTATCTAATGATACGAATTGAAAAAAGCTAAAAAAAGTACGCCTCCCACACTTTAATGATACAAGTGCAAGGAAATGTGGAGTTATGATAACCAATTCCCTTATCCAAGGGATATTTAGGATGATCCACATCAACAACCTCTAAAGACCAAAGAAAAAGGGAAATCACATGTGATCACTATTGGAGATGTTGAGTATAACAATGAAGTGGAGGAACAATTGACTTTTTATATAATGGGATCCCAGATAAGTGTTGTAGAATCTCTTTTATGGAGTATTAGAATATCTAAGTAGTGGTCCACGATGGTTTTACACATTTATATGAAAGTATATGTTGAGTGGTTCTAGTAACCATGAATAGTGGTTGAGGTAATAAGGTGATGTTTTTGGAAAACACATGATTAAGGGAAGGATAACCCTTAATATGAGCATGATAATGATATTTGGATAAATATATGTTGGATAGGAAAAAGTAAATTGGATTATAATAGTTAACTTAAAACTGGTTAAGGATTTATTGACATGTGTGTTATGCAATCATGGATGAATGTAATAGATTTTTGGACTTGATAATAAAACATTAATGTTTTAAATAATGATATATGATAATTTAGGTTATTACCATGACTCATGAGAATACATGATGATGGTGTTCATATTTTTTTGAATGTGATCAAGAAGATATACCTTATAATATAGGGGGGATAAGTTTTAATCTGAGTTAGTGAATTTTTTTCTATAGTTTTGGATTATCAGTTTTTAGTAGGATTTTAAGGTTTAAAATTTAAATGATGTTTAAGTTAAACATATGAGGGTGTTTGTTCAAATAAAGTATTATCTCACTATTGGTGGACATATTCATATTTGATAACTTGTGCTGACATTTTTACATTTCGATAAAGATAGATGGAATGAACAATAATTATATTTATAGATTTCATAATATACTAATGCTTCAGGAATGGAAAAGTCAACTTCATTTCTTGTAAGAAGAGATGAAGGTAAAATTAATCATGACACAAATAATGGATGAGATTATACATAATCAAGTAAATATTTCTTTTCATTATTCAACTCTAGGGAAATTATCATAATACCAAAAATGTTACCCTAGTACATTTTGTTCCAATGAGTAAAATGCTACCTTAAATCATCAAAGATTAATGGATTTCTAATTATTAAATTTCTCCTAACCTTGTTTTATATCACCCTCCATCAGAACATGATGGTTGTATTTTTCTTCCACATCCATGTTTTCACTTTCCACCTATGTTCTTACATGTGGAAACCTATTGAGGAGTTACTTTGGGAAACCATTAGGTTTCTAACCTTTTTTTTTAAATTATGCTTTAGTAATCCTTTTAATTATGTTGGTTTCTATGAAAGAAACTTTCAAGTATTAAACCTTTTATAATCTTGACGAATTTTGAGAGAGAAATTCATTTTATGGGGGGTTGAATGTAATACCATGAGATTTTTATAGGATACATTTTTCTGAATTTCATTGATATCTTGTATTGTACACTACACCAAGAAAATATTGCACTATATGTAACACCATCTTATATTTTGGTATAAGAAACACTATTATTGGATTTTTTTACACAAAATTTAAAGTCCTTTGGATATATATTATTTCACACAAAACCAAGTTTAAGAGAAAAAGTAAATATTATTATGCTACCTTATAACATAGGTATTATAATTGTGTGTAGGAAAATTATTAACAAAAATATGAAATTATTCTTTGAACATGTTTATATAATTAATTATTTACTGAATAAATAATTATAGATGAAAATAAAACCCTTTTTAAATAAAAGTAAATGTTTTTTTCTGAAAAAACTACTTAAATGCATAGAAGTGAGTTTATAAAATTGTAAAATCACTCTTGGTGGATTTTATTAATGAATTATATATTTAATTTATTCAATATAATTTTTAAAATTTATATTATATTTTTTTAGACATTATATAAGAACAAATTATTGTTTTTGGATAAAAGAAGCAATTTTTTTTAAAAAATGCTATTTTTCCTCGTTTCGATGGTGAACCCATTTTAAATATAGTTTTTGGAAATTTTATATATTCCATTGAAATAAATGAATATTTTATTTGTATGTATATTATAAAAATTTACTTTGGATGATTTTTTTATATTTTTCTGATAACATTCATGTTTTGATGAATATTAAAAATAAACAAAATTTTAATTGAAAACAAATTTTTTCATAAAAATAATTTTTATAGTTAATTTATGTTATTAATGGTTTTAAAGTATAAATTTATTTTATTTTTTGTCATTAAATATAATATAGGTAATTGTAATTGATTTTACAACGTATTTTGTAGTAAACATATTTCAATATTTGCAAGGTTTTAACTTTTGAACAAAAATCTGTTTTTCATTCCGACAACTGAAATAACTTTAATTTAATTACTGAAAATTATATGTTTCATGTTTTCAAAAATTTATTCCATAATTTAAATAAGTGGGTAAGAATTATATAAATATGAACCTTTTATTTTTTTGTATTTAATAAATAGTAACTTTGGTAATTTTTATTTACCAAGGTTAGATTTAAATGAGGAAAATTATTGTAACAAATAATATGATAAGGGAAATCAAATTATCCTAAAAAATTCCAAAATCCTATTGGATGAAAACATTTATACCCTTAAAACTTAAGTATCATAATTGATGCATTTAAAAGACTATTATCCAAGAAAATGATATATATATTATTAAAATAAAAGAAAGTTACAACATGTCACCCTCTTATCTCTTATAAGTAGAATAATATTAATATAGTGATAAATATGAGAAAAATTTGATAATAAATAGTATCCAAAAATACAATGAAATTATATAAATCATGGTAATTTATGTATAATTTTTAGAGATTAAATATTTACCTTAAATTCTTATACAATGATGATGAAAAAAATATATAATCGATGAAAAATGAATAATATAATTTTTATTAAAATTATAATAACTATTGAACGACAAAACACTTGAAAAAAATTTATTAGTAGATTATATATCAACCATAGTCATGTAAGGGATTATTTATTGACTATTTGGAGCTATATGAAAAATATTATGACACTTACAATATTTTTTTTAAAGTGATGTTAAAGTTGTCACATTCATTTTTCAATACGTATATCATTTTTAATGATGGATTTTCCTGATGATATATTCAACTATAAGTATTACTATGAAAAATAGTAGATTTATCTTCATTATAGTAAATTATTTTTAATTGTTTTTTAATAAATAAGTATTTTAAATAATTAATTAAAACTAATGTTGTAATTATTTTATTAAGGGAAATATTAAATGAATGTTATTAAAAATATTAAAATAAATATAATTTGAACTAATTAATATTTAAAATTAATTTTATATATTACCCTGACCCCTCTTTGAAATAATAAAATATTTTTTTTGAGGAAAAAATTTTATCTTGAAATTTTTAGAAATCCATTAAATGAATATTGTCAAAATTGACACAATTGATATTTTGTCAAAATAATGGTTTATTAAATTATTTAAAAATACTAAAATATATTCAAAAATATAAAATAATTATTTTGAAATCTATAATTTTCTAAAACGTTTTATTTATGGTTTAATTTACATCATATAAGTTGAAATTACAATAATTTAACATTGAACAATTTGTTACCTTAGTTAAAATTATAATAGAAGGGTTAATTGAAATGCTAAGGTTTAAATTGATTTAAAAACATGAATAAAAATTATTGGTTTATTATATTACAACCTTATGTCATCTCATATTCGAAACTAAGATATTTTGGATATTTTTCTATGAATATTCAATTTATTATAAAATAATATTTTTAGAGATCCCAAAAGTGCCCCTCCACTAAATCATAAAAGGGAACCTCCTCACTCACATATTCGCATCAATTTGGGCCTTATTTATCAGCCATACCCTACCCATTTCCCTTATCTACTTCCTTAGTCACATTCTAGAGGTTCTGTTCTTTTCAAAAAACCAACCTTAGTGCCATTAAGAGGAAATCTAGGGGAAGCTAAATGAAGAAGAGGTAATCTCCTTTATCGACTCTCTCAATATCATTTCTCCTTATAGATCATTTTACTTTATTATTTCCATTATAAAGTAATAACTTCAGTATCAACTATATACTAAGATGTTTTTATGGTTTGGAATGACCTTATTCCACCTATTATCCATCCTACAAAAAATGAAATCACTATGCTTGTGTACGTACGACTTACCATCTCCACGTTGTGGTGTAATATGTTTTCCCACAAATTTACTTTTATGGGTATTATGATGGAAAAAATAACTATATTTGATATTGATATTTATTCTGTAACAACAAATATACCATCCACTTCCATAATTTTTACTATAAGGAATTGATATCATCGCCGGTGTGTACAAACTCCCTATAGTCTCCACGATGTGATTTGATTCATATCCATATCAACCATTCATGAATGATTATATAAATGTATATAATTAATAAAAATAATATATATTACTTTAATATGATTCTATAAATTAGAAACTATATTCTATTTACATGATTTGGTACCTATATGACAAAACATGCAAGACAAAATAAAGTAGTTAACACCAAAAGAATAGTAATAATGAAATATTATTAAATGAGTTTTTATATGATCACATTTTATATCATAAATATAAATATGGTTCTGGAATAAGTTTATTAAATTATAAAAACTATTATTTAGTAGATTTTAAAATTTATAAAGGAAATTATAACAAAGATAAGAGATTATTTTGTCTCACTTTTATATTTGTGGTACATATGCCTTATACACCACCTATTTCTTTTGTGTGGTGCTTATGTTTCCCCTAAATGATTTTATGATTCTTATTATGAAGGACATGATATTTAAATATTCATATAAGTTTCTTTATTTTATGACTCAAACAATTTTACTGATTATAAATTGGTAAGATATAATTTCACAAATCTCATTTTTATCTCATATTGTTTATATGTATGTATTTACTAGGGTATATTTATCATCCATGTTCATGTATCTAAAATATATATTCCAAAATATTATTTCTATACTTATAAAATTTTTTAAAGTAAATTTTACCCATTTTTAATTTTTTTCATTAAAATTTATGAATGGAATCTTTTGTGGTGTTCAGTACGAGGTACTTTTTTTCGAATTTCTGACAAAAGTATGAGAATAATGTTTTCTTTTAATATATACGGTATGGACAGATTTTTACCCTTTCATAAAACCTTATTTCCATGAAGGTTATTTGAAAATATTTCCTGTTTATATTCAAATAAATTATTTTCTTTTAAAATTGTGTGTAATTTTTTATAAAAGAAAACTTTTTTGAAGAAGAGAAGCTATTTTCCTCCCGGATTAATTACAAGTGTTTTATAAAAAATATTTTCCATGTAAGATGTCATTATTTAAATAGGGTGATGTTTACATCCCTATTGTTACAATGAATTTATTGTGTTTATTTTGGAATTATATTTATGAAATCCATTTGTTTTTTATGGATTATCATTGAATGATGTTTAAGAAACACATTTTATTACTTTGGTTAGTCTATAATGAATGATTTTTGTTTTGTGGAACACATAATAATGATTTAATTATGAGATGGGTGGTATCTATAGATCCCTCAAATGCTTTGGGTAAATATTTATATTTCATGATATAAACATGAAAGGAATGACAAGTAAATATGTTTCAGTAATTTATAGGTGAAATGACAACTAAATATGGTTTAGTAATAAAGGGTCGAAACGACAAGTAAAAATGGTTCAGTGATACTGGGTTGGAATGAAAAGTATGCCCCATTCAGTAATGGACTTTTTCCACTATTATGGTCCTGTAAATTATCCTTGTCTAATATGGAAACTATTTTCTTAGCATATGTGTTTTCAACAATTCCATGTTTTATGCTAATGCTGTTTTCTTATGGCTCTTGTTCTTTTATGTTTTTTTCCTTATGGAAATAAATATTTATTACATCAATCACGATTTGGATATTTTTATACATGGTAAGTTTTTTAAAATTTATGTTCGTGTTTTTACATTCTTATATTTCTGCGTTGTTTGATATTTTCTATGTTTACCCTTATCGAGTATTTGATCTCACTCTTATATATGTCTCTTTTCCATAGGATATAAAGAATGGTATTAAGTAAGATATGTTAAGGGGGGTTCTAGTTATGATGTAAAATGTTGGAGATGATATAGATGTTTTATGAACCACTTTATTATGTCTCCCTATTTCCAAAGACACTAAACTAATACAGTCCTTGGGAATCTATTTGTGTCCTGTATTAAGTATTCCGCAAAAGCAATTTATTGACCATATACGTCAAGATTATGTTATTTACAATAACAGACTGAATGCAAATAATTTTCCCCATATCAATAAAAAGGGTAACATTATCATAACAAAACTAGATAAATAAGGTGTGTTGTTAAATAATAAATAATATACATACTAGAGTAATCAATAAATATTCATATCATAATAACAAGTATACAGATTTTCAATAGTTCACTAATCAATAAATAGAATTGATTTCCATGTAATTATCACTATAGATAAAACTATATGGTGAAAAGGCATTGAGTTGTGTCAATAATTTCCCTGATCAATTATTATATGACATCTAGTTTAACATCATTCAATAAAAGGAATAGAAAATAGGGTATTCATGAGGAAAAGGACTTAGAATAAAATCAATACAAATTCATGGAGGATAGTTAGGAAAGAAAAAGGTAGTTATAGATCATATCATTGATGAAAAAGAACATTACACAATCCATGTACATAAAGAAGGTTGATGGTTGAAAAAGAACATAACCCAATGTAAAAATAGAAACCTAGAAGGATTTTAACATATTTAAAAAATTCCTTTTCAAAAGAATGCTTTGAATAATATCACATGAGAAGGGATTAAGAATCGAATTATTTGATACCGTGAGTTTAATCCCATAATTCTAAATGTATATATATTAACTAGAGAATAAATCAAGTAACACAAATCCAATAATTTTATATCATTCTAAATATGAAAATGTAAATATAGGTGAAAACATAAAAGAGAGTTTAGAAAACATTTTTATTATTGACATAAAATATAAATTTATATGTCACTTTTAAAATTAAATTTTGAAAAAATAAAGTGTAATATTCTAAAAAAAATATTTCATAAAAATCCAATAAAATAGTTTTGAAAATGAAATAAATTTATCTATATTAATTTTTAATCCAATGGTAAATACCATGATTATTAAGGGAACCATTTTGATGGATTCAAATTATATTCATTAAAAACCCACATAGTAAAACATTATTTTTTATTACAACCTAATTAGATAAAATGGGGTTATAAAATAATATATAATAAAATATTATGGTTGTAGAAAACAAGAAATGTTCATGATGAAGCATTATCCCTCAATGAATGAGAATTGATTAACCGAAAATCCACACTACTGGGGTAACAATTTAATCGATCGCCATTAGAATAAGAAATTATGATTTGGCTTAGTATTTTCCTTGAAATATAAAAATTCTATGATAAAAATGAATTCGTGGCTATTAAATACACCATACACATAGAAATGACCCAGAAAATGCATTTAGTATCAATGAATTAGATTTGGGACAAAGAAAACCCTTTAAAACTTAAAAAAATTTAAGTAAGAAACCATTGAAGGATATGAATTCAAATAAAAAATTAAATAATTTGAATAATGAGAGTATCATGGATGAAAATATTAAATTGGAAATAGGTAAACAAGTTCAAATAAAACATGGATTATATTAATAACTATTTCTCAAGGATATGAAAAATTAAGAGAAAAAACCCTTACCATTTATCATGTCTTCCATGAAATCAACCTAACCTCTGATACTTTCTTTATATTAATAAATGATTTAAAAACCTTACCCTAATATTTTTACAATAATACTCCACATTCATAATCATTCTATATATGAATTCTAGTCCGTTATTACCTATTATCAATTTTTATTTTAATTAATATTAATTGTTTGAACTAGTTTCATAAAAAAATTGTGTTTTTATCCATTATTGTTATGAATATCATCATTTAAATATTTTTAAAGGTAATAAAATAATTTTTAGATCATGTTTGTAAATTTATAATTTCATTCCATAATTTGTTAATTTACAAATCATCAAGATTAAATTAATGATGATCTTTTTTAGTGATTCTAAACTAACGAAAGGTGTATTCTTAATTAATGATTTTAACAATAATCTAACAATTCCAGAATAAGAAATATCATTATTTACCCATTTATATAATATATAACTAAAAATTAAATTCCCATAGTCATACATGATAATAATTTATTTCATAATTTAAGTAGGTGGAAAAACCAACCTAGACAATAAATACCATAATTAATAGATGATTATAAAGTGATTTAGTTGAAATATCATTATATAAGGGGAATAAATATATTATTTAGTTGATATTAGTGTGGAATACTAGAATTTGAAAAAATTATCTCTTGTATAAAACCAATATAATGTTATTTTAATGTATGAAGAAATATTTTTTTCAATTAGAATGCTCTTTCGGACTATTGAATCTACAATGGTTGTATTTTAATCATATTGTAAATATGGCGAAAAATTTTTATTTCTAGAACATTAATAATTTTATCAGCATAATATATATCCATTAAAATAACTCCCATGACCACCCATTTAAGATTTTGATGAATATGAAAATAGAAATCCATCGTTCCAATGAGGTGAGAGTCTACACATACATAGAGATGATGATTTTATTGTCCATATAAAAATAAAATGATTAATGTGTTTTATCACTTGATAGTCTAAAAAATATAATAAATATAATACTTATATATTTAATTCACTTTTATTGCAATCTGTTTTTGGAAATTAATGAAAACAAAACACATAGTGTTGTGGTGGCAGAATTCCACACAACACATGGATTACAATTTAGTTTTTCTTAATGGAAAAGGGAAATGTGTTTAATGATATAAAAAAATTATAATAACATAAAATTATATTAATTGTAATGATGTTTTTATTTTAACATTTTGAAGTGGAATTTTTTTGTAGAGGGGTGTATATAATGAAATAGAAATGAAAAAGGAGCTGTTAGAAATTTATACCACGCTTCTTGGATTATATCCTTTGTAAATGAGATTAATCCTTCGGGGTATGATATTTAGAGAATAACAGAACCTCTTTAATGTTTCAAGTATGTTTTAGTAGCGTGTTTGGTAGATTTTTGGCTATGTTAAGTTGTTAGCGTTGTGATAGAAACATAGTAGAGGAGTTCCCCTTTTATAAGTTAAAAGGGATTCTATTATCTTAAATACCCAATATATTTTAATAATGGGAAATTAATAATAAGTAAAGATCATATTAAATTGAAAAAAATGGGGGGGGATAAAATATAATCATGATAAATTCCTCAACCACCCATTCCCAAAAAAAATAAACAAATTTTCAACTCGTTGCCATTATATTTATCACTTTTACCCTTTTTGGCTTTTATAGTGGTAATTAGTTTTTATCAAAGGTATAAAATCCTTTATAAATAGAAATAAAATGGCCCCTATTACATAATTTTTACCTAATGATTCAAAATTTTAAATCCATTTTATAATATTAATTTTTGAAAAGTGATAAAATAACTTTAAAATACACATTGTATAATATATTTTAAACAATTTTTTATAAAAAACATAACAAATTTTTTAAAATGTAAAATATGGTTTGTAAAATGATAAAACAATATTTTTAATACATTATATTCAAATATAAAATAAATATTTGGGTTTATAAAATTATTTATTGAATTTACAATTCATACTTACATACTAATTATTTCATAAAAGTCATTGTATTTGTATAAATAATATTTTTTACTCTTAACCAAATAATCAATATTTTTAGAAAAATCCCAAAAATAAATCTTAAAATAATATTTACATGATATTGAAAAAACTATGTTATCCTTATAAAATTAATATAAATCCAAATTAGGAATAAATCATACAAATAAAAAGATGAGATATAATGGAAAAATATTTTTAATATGAAATTATCTTTTATGGAATATTAAAAAATTTCATTCATATTTCCTGTCATTTAATAATTAAATTATTATTATCTAACTATTAATATAAAATATATTTTATAATCATTAGTATCTAGTTTCATGTAATATAAATTTAAATCATAAAAAAAGTATATATTTAGAAATGAACATTTCTATGTTTAAAATGACCATAGTTATCATTTTAACTATATTAATTTAATTTGATGAGTATTATATGTAAAAATTACCTCAATTTACATAAATATTGTATAAATAAGATAATACTATTTATTCCCATTATTATAAAATATAGGTTTTATTGGAAATCTTAATATTTTTATTATTATCTAAATATATTACAGTTTGGTTTATGTTTATCACTGTGTGTGGAGAACGATATCAATCACGATGAATTATTTAAGGGTAACCATATATCAATGTATCATGGTATTACATTAAACCATATGAAAATAAATATTTACCTCAATATATTAATTATTACCCACTGATGAAAATATGGGAGGGTAATCTTATCATATTTATCATTAAAGATCAAACTCTAAATATAACATCTACCTTTCTCTCTTATGCCATATTAAGATACATAATTTTCATCAAAAGTATAAATATTCCATAAAATAATATAACTAGATGTTTATATACCCTAATCATATATTACCATATGTATAACTTTCCCAAAACCAACTAAATCTCCAAGACATTGAACAACTATGAGATCATATATTCTTCAAAAAATTAACTCTATCATTAACCCTTAAATATAGTAATCACTCATTCATAATGTCTGAAATTTATAAATTCATATCATAATAATAATAATTAGATAAACTTTACAAAAAATATCCCATATCACAATTTCATTAAATCAATAACCAATTTCAAGGCTATCAAAAATAATAATCCCACTATTCTCAAAATCAATCGACACTTTATTACCTCAACATAATGCATATTTTAAACTAAATATTTACCCCTTCCAAATCATGTGTTCTCAAATATTTACCCCTAATAATATATCCTTTTCATAATATTATTTTTAAGGTTATTGACATTATTTAATATATATTTTTCAAACCATTAAAGAATTTCCACTAAAGAAAAAACATTATATGTTTTAGAAAATTCTCATTACATTTAAAATATACAAGAATATAAATGATATATATCACCAACTAATGAAAATAGTTTTTCATTTCATAAAAATCAATCTTACTACCCTTGGTAAGACTGTAAATATCATTTTTATTTCATAATTGTCCTATACTAAAATTTCCAACCATTTATGTATGCAACCCATTTCATTTTTAAGATATAATGGTTTCTAGATATATACCTTTCTTAGCTTCATTTTCAGGATCTTATTTCAGCCAAATACCAAATATTAAATGATTTTTATAATATCCATATATTCAGAGTAAATGATCAAATGAATATAAAAATATAATCTTCTATAATGAAACATTCAATTCATCTATTGATACGATGAATTCAATATTATTTTCATCATGTTAAGTTATGTTGAGTTTATTAACCTAATCCATTGAAGTGATGTGGGAAAAAAATTTATTTTAATTCATAATGAAAATTTCATTGACCAATGTATATCCCATTGGATTTACTAATCATGTGTAAAATTAAGCCACTTTTCATGCACTACGTGACAGTTGAGTTAATATCTAATATTCTCAATTTAGATGCATTACCCCTAGGTACATATGGGATAGATATTCCACCCAATTGTAGTATCCATATAGAGATATTTTTACAAATAAAACCATACAATATACTATTTAGTTAAATTTAAAGATATTATCTTTAGGGGATCCAATAACTTAATATATAAATAATTAATAATTTTAGATTAATATTCAATACATAACATTTTGATCCCAAGTAGAACCCTTTAGGTTTAGTGTGTTTAGATTCTAGATATATAAAAACATAATCTAAGTACATTCTTCCTCATTTTTTAATTCTCACTTTATACCATTTTTGACATACCATACTTAAATCCTTTCTTCATAACCAAGTTTACAATATCATAAACAATTGAGATCTCATATACATTATAATGATAAAAAAATAGGGATATCCATCAATGATATTGTGAAATCATAACGGTATGAGTTAATGATCATAACTTACAAAGATAATTCTTTCCATATCATGGATCAAAATCAGGAGTCTCGACATAAGTGTTTATCCATTCAAAATACATGAATCATAAGAGTGATAAACCATCATAAATAAATCATAAACCATATTGTTATATAATAATCATAATAAAATGTCATAAATATCTACACCATCATGGGCATTGAAACTATTTCATATATTAGGGTTAACTATCAGGACCATAAATATATAGTGGTTTAGGAATCAACACTTGTTTCTAAAATCAAAATGGATCCATGATCACCACCTATTTTCTAGAGAAGATCAGTCATAAATTCATGTTTCCCATAGTTAATTTGGAATCCCTACCAATGTCCCATAGTTGATAGAGCACATACACTAGTTTCCCATAATTATCTCATGGGATATGAAGCTTTTCACAATTCATTATAGGGATACAGGGTTTCAATCCCATAGATACAAAATTAAAACCATACTTAGGAGTTCTGTAAGATCATAAAAAATTTATATTTTAATTATATTATAATCTATGGAAATAAAAATGGTTTTATAAGCATTTCAACATTTAATCACTGTAGACGCCATGTAAAATAAATGGGTTTCATAAAAATCTCATCATCATAACCATAAAACATCAAGAGAAATAATAAGGATGATATCACTAGATCATATACCCATTAAAGAATAATTAACATCAGTAGTTATTATTATAGATGAAAATTCCTTTAAGAAAGCAGTAAAATAATTTTTGAGGAAAATTTCATTTTCATTTTGAATTCACTTATTCAAAAATAGTTTTTAAGAATTTAAATAAGGATTTTTTTTTGAAGAGAAACATGGAATCATGTAAATTAGTCATCAAAACATTGAGCAGTAATGATGGGAAAAAATTATTTTTATGGTTTAATTGTTACAACAATGATAATATTGAAACATTTAGTAAAAAATACCTTTTAAAAAAAATTACAAGAATATTATTTTTAATCATTCTTCTGAAAATTAAAAAATTAGTCTATATGAATTAAAAATATATTTATATAATATTAAAATAAATTCATGAAAATATTTTACCAAACATGGATATAGATTAAAATGGATTTTTGGATGAATGAATAGAAATAAGGAAAAAAATTCTAATTTTTTTGAAACCTTTTGAGTACCAAATTAAGGTAAATGGTACCAAAACATAATAATCATACAAATAACCATCGAATATATTAAATTAAATATATTTATAAAAAAAGGATCATATAATTTCTTCAATGGAAATTCAAATGTAAATAATCTTGATTAAAGTGAGATTTAAACATAAATCCTTCACCAAATTTGAAATATCCAAATACAAAAATATTAAAAGATAAAACTTTAGATGAATTTTCAAATAAAAATAATTTTCATTGGAATAATTAAATAATATATTCATGTGAATTATACACATCATACAATTGAAATATGTGGTGAATATGATATATGACTCATAGTAATAATAGTGAGATGGGAAATCCCCTTACCTAGATTCACCACTTGCTTTATATGCATTCGAAACCCCAGTATAATGAATATAGATTTATTTTACATGTATTTGAAAACCATAATAATTTATATCATACTATTTATGTTGTACATATAACATTTTTCACCTTTTTATTAACAATTATTTATTAGAATCACTTTTATGGGTGTGAACTACTATATTTTTCATGCATATTTTGGTTTGGTAGTCCCATTCCCTATACATTGATAATTTTTCCATATAATATAGAATTTTAATCATTTGATGATCATTATATGTAATCATTATATATAATTTTAAAACAATTAATATAAATTGGTTATTAGAAATGAATTTCATCACATCATAGAGATGATAATTCGTACAAATGCACAAGTGATTTTTACTGTTTTTTATGGATCATAGGAATGAAAGGGAAATGTTAATTAACCTATAAATTACAAAAAAAATTAAAAGTGTTGAAATAAGGAATAAAATTGAATGTACTCTATTAAGAGTTATACATCTTCATTGAGAAATCACATTTCACTTACACTTTAAACCTTTAAAGGATAGTCTTTTGAAAAAATAGAATCTCTATGATGTTGTTGATAAATCTAGGAATGTATTATGGTATGTATTAGATGGGAAAATGGAAAAAATTGGTGGAACCATGGATGTTATTTTCTTAAAATGAATTATGGTTTATGTTTTTTCGTCAATCCTTACATGGATAATCATGGAGATTGCAAGGAATGGTATTGTAGAGTTTAATTAGGTAACCATTTTGAATATGAATATGTTTTCAATTGTTTGCCAAATTTTTGGTGTCCCAAATTTGTAGGATAGTTTTCATTGTGAAAAGTGGTTTTTCTTGGAGGATTTATCAAAATATGGAAGGGTCACAAGTTTCATGAAGATGGGATTTACGAGTTTCATTTTGCAAAGACAAAAAGTTTTATAAATCTTTAGAGGATTTGTAAGAAAGAGAGGCTATGGGAAACCCTCTTTTATGAGGGTATGGAACTTTCCATAAGGACGAGCATGTACTTTCACAAGAAACCTAGCCGAACTATCCATGTAAAGGTGTAGAGCTGACATCACAATGAATACATTGGGGAGGATTAGTTCCATGTAGTTATAGCCTGTATATTTCATAAGACCTACAAGTCATGTAATCTCTATGCCTACAGGCCTTGTAAGGATTCCCCCTCATCGGTTGAATGGGGGGTTATCAAAAAATAAATAAATAAGAAGGCCTTCAGGCTATTCAAGTAATGTTGGAAAGAGTATTTTTGATTACTACATGTGATGATAAGGGTATTTACAGAAATATTAGGCAATTATGATAAGAATTGCGAATAGGGACTTTCCATGGTTCCCTATATAGGGAGTTGCACCGCAAGGACATGTTTGACAGTCCAGAAAAACCGCAAATTTGTAGTGGAGCTTCGCGAATGGATGATCTTATATATATGAGGCTACCCCTATTTATTTGTATTGATTTTTTTTAAGGAAGATTCGGAAGAACTGTGAGTTCGTGAAGAGATTCACGAACTAGGATTTCTCTGTGAGCTTGAGCATCACGAAGAGACTATATTTATCAACTAATGTTCAATTCTTTTGTTTAATGGTAATTCATGATGATTAGGTATTCCAAATTGATGTACTGAACTTCAAAATGGTTGTTCCATGAAGTCCATGAAGGTTTGCAAAGATATTTTATTCTACGAAGGCAAGGAATCTTTGTGAAGATAATTTTGTACAGTGAAGTCAAGGAAGCTTCACGAAGACATTTTCTTCCACGAAGGCTGAGGTGATTTGCAATGGAGTGTAGTTTTCAAAGGGGCTTTGTGAAGGTATGTTTTAAACATCAATTATAAGTAGATAGAGATTTCAAAGAGCCTCTACTTAGGTTTTTCATGCAAGAAGAGTCTCGTGCTAAGTCAGAGATAAAGAATTAAATGCCAAATCCTTGAAGCAACCTTCAAGTCGATAAATTTAGTGAGGCATCTCTAAAGGTAGAGAGATAGGGTAAGTCAATGGAAGTTTTCCATGGGAAGTAGTGAGCTTTCCATAAATCATTATAAAGGCAGTGAGTCTGACATAGAGTGATTGTGGCCGAAGATTGTAATCCAATGCTAGTGAATATTAGTGGTTTTTGGTATGATGCAGACATTTTCAGCGTATGATCCTTAGAGGTATCCCTTAGTGGTGAACCATGTAAAAGTGTAGTGTGGTCCCCTTGCATGTGATTTTTTGATTTCTGTTTCTATCCATCATAGAGGATTAATGAGGTCCTAACAATGTGGGAACAAGATCTGTCAGTTTAAAAAGAAAAAGTTGACACCCTGATTCAACACTCCCCTCTCAGGGTGTCCTAGGGCCCAACAATTGGTATTAAAGGGTAAAGGTTTCTAGTGTTAAATTTTTGTGTTGAGTCATGTATAATGTTTTCAACATTAATGGAGTTCCCCTCTTTGATAGAAGTAGTTTTCATATTTGGAAGAAAATATTGAGATCTCATCTTTATCTCTTAGAATAGAAGTATTATTCTCTAATATGCAAGGAATTCATGTTAATGACCCAATGTGGATTTTTTGGAATGAAACAGATATGAAAATTCTTGATGGAAATGCTAAATAATATAATTCTCTCATCAGAAATATTTTTGATTAGATCTATCTAAAGCAGATGAGTTTCACCTCAGCTAAGTCTCTATAGAAAAAACCTGAAAATATTTATGAAGGATATAGTTAAGTGAAGGAGGAAATTGTAAAATTCTAGAAAATAGGATTGAAGATATGAAGATGAATCCTGATGAGAATATAGATTCCTTCTTTAATAAAATTACTAAAGTGGTTGGAGCAATTCAAGGTCTGGGAAAAGAAATCAAAGACATAGATTTTGTAAAGTAAATATTGAGAATACTTCCACCCCTTTACAATGTGGAGGTGTCAGCCCTTGAGGAAATGGATCTTTCCAAACACTCCCTTGATGATCTACTAAGCTGCCTAGAGGCATATGATATGAGAGTCAAACTAGAAGATTCTACTACTCATGTAAGAAAAGAAATGACATTCAAAGCCATAGACAAACTGAAAATTATAGGAGATAGTTGCGATGATGAAGATGAGAGGAAAAAAAATCTGTTTCTCTCATTTCCAATATGATCAATAAGGGAAAGGGTAAATTTTAAGGTAAGTTACCTCTGGATTTTTTTCACTATAGTAGAGTTGGGAACATTGCATCTCAATGCTCAGGAAAGTTTGATGATAAATAATGAGATGCTAAAAATTCTGAGAATCCTCAGAAAATGTTTTTCAAAAAGTGAGACTTCAAATCTAGAAAGAAATTACAGAAGAAAAGTCTTCTTTGTGAAAATTAAGATGATGATAGAAAATTATATGAAGAAGAAGAACCAGAATTTAATACTGGAAACCATGCTTCCATGATGGCTGCCATTGAAAATTCATAACCATGGACAGATAAATCCAGAGATAACTAGTTAAAAACTATTGTTAAACCCAAGATGAAAAAAAATTATTATTATCGTATTGTGGAGAATAAGTGCAATAGATTCAAAAAATGGAAATTAATGGTGGAAGAATTATTATAAAATTTTCATCATCTTGAAGCTAAAATTGATTGACAGGAAGAACTCATGAAAGTCCAGTAAACAATACTTAAAAGGATAGGTGATGTAGTGGAAAAAAAGATATGAGTCGAATAATAGTAAAAGGTCATCAATGAACTTACCTTTAGAATAGATGATAATTCCAATAATATAGAGGGACTCGAAGTGGAATTTGTTATTCTTTGGAGAAAACTCAAGAGATGATCAAACCTAAAATAAGGAAGGAAGAAAATACAGTTTAGAAAATTATCAGACACTGAGTTGTTGGAAAGAGCTAAGAATCAGATGGGGTTGAAAAGATATTGAGTGATCAAATACCTTCTTACATGGGAAACTGTGGAATCAATTGTAATGCTGAGACATCAACTGCTGTGAATAAAGTGTTCCAAAAGAAATACAAGATAAAAATTGGGAAGGTTGAAAATTTTCCTGAAGTGCTGAAAAAGAAACCATCAATCCGAATTGATAGAATAACCACATATTATCCTCAAGAATTCAAAAACGACAAATAATCAAACTATTTTCCTGAGGATGAATTCATGAGGAGAAATTTAAGTGAGAAGAAATTTCCTCTCATGAAATGTTATTTTAATGGATATTTGGGCCATACCATGTCATATTGTGAAGTGAAAATGAGATATTTAAATGGAGAATATCTTGGATGTCAACAAAGGATACTAATTTAATATCCTACATCTTAGAGAATAAATTGTTTCTATAGACACTATTTTCACTTTTCTAAATTTGGCTATAAATATTTGTATTGCAGGAAGAGGTCTAACAAAGAGAAATTCATACAACACTGAGAGATGGGTCAATACTCACCAACTATATGGTGTCGTTTTCACGGATAGTTTTTATCCTCTTAAAGAAGTGTATGATTATAAAGAATCTGATTATGTGGAAGAAATAAATGGGTGGCCATCAATATCCTACACCCAATCCAATATTTCATGTAAATAAATGAAGAAAATTACGAAATACAACCTTGAAGAAGTAGCTCTCAAAACTACAAAGATTAGAAAAAAATAGATTCTTGATAGTTGATTCTCATCTCATAAGACATGAAATGATGAACTTTTAAAGAAGATTAAGAAATTGGTTGATGGAACTATAAGGTTTGGTAATGATGGTGCTTTAAAGATTAAAAGGAGTGGAAATACTGCACTGGCCAATATAGATCAAAAGATGACTGAAGTTCTTTATGTGGATAATATACATCACAATCTCCTCAGTGTGAGTCAACTCTATGAATCAAGGATTATAGTAACTTTAAATCAAAAATTCTACACTATAAAGGGGAAGATAGTGAATTCTCTCATGAATGGTCGTAGAACATATGGAAACTTATATCAGGTGGATAGTAAAGAGAACACTTACTATATGTCTATTGAAGAAGAAAACAACCTTTGGCATAGAAGGTTAGTGCATATTAATAAATAGGACATGGAAAACATATGTAAACTCAAGACAGTCATGGATATCCCCATTCATAATCGTGAACTGAAAAAGGCATGTGACGCTTTCATATGGGGTTAGTTGCTTTGCAGTTCATATTAGCCATACAAGAAAAGGGCATCCCACCTTCTTGATCTCATCCATACTGATGTCTATGGCCCGATATATGTTTCCAGATGTCATGGAGGGAGGTACTTCATCATTTTAATTGATTATTATATTATAATGGATTGTGTGATGGTTATACACAAAAAGCGACAATTACATGATTGCATGAAACATTTCACGGAATTACCATGAGGGACATTGGAAGGAAAATCAAAGTCCTGGTATTTGAAAATGGAGGGTAATACACATTAATTGAGTATGAAAATTATCTAAAAAACATCGAATACAGCATGAGGTAGTTGTTGTGAGAACTATGGAGAAAAATGGAGTTGTTGTGCACTAGTATTGACAGGCCAACAACATGAATATGACTATGCTGATTGAGAGTCACAACTCTCTTCATTACTGGAAAGAAGCTATCGAAGCTACAATCCACATTCAAAATTTAATTGAGATTTATATGGGAGAGACAAAGACACCATATGAACTATGTCATTGAAGGAATCCTTATTTTAATTATTTTTAGGTTTTTAGATGTAAATTTTTTATCTCAAACAATGAAAGAAATCAATGGAATTATGGTGACATTATAGACGAAGGAATATTCATCGGCCATAAAATGAATAGAAAATCCTACAAGTGTTTCCGTAAGTTCTTATGATGGATTTTGGAAGGCAGTGATGTTAAGATCATTGAAGAAAAAACAAAAAATTCCTCAATGAATTCCTATGCTGATGATATAGAAGATGTGGAAGAATGTGAACATAGAGAAAATGAAAATATAGAAATAGAGGAAGGTGTACAAAATTCTCAAAAGTCACATCATAAATTTGACTCTGAAGAATAATTTGAAGATGAAACCATGATTGGAGAGAATTTTTTTGAACCTTAAATGATGAATTGAAGAGCATATATTGATCAATTCAACATCATTGGGGATTGGACTACAACCACACAAACAAGGAGAATGAGGAGAAATGAACAATATGAATTTCCATTAGTTGTAGAACCATCCTCATTTGAAGAGTCTAGAAAGGATGAATCAGGGTTGAAATCCATGAATAAAGAGTTAGATCAGAATGACAAAAATCAGACATGAGATCTAGTTTAGAGACCCAAAGGTCACAATGTGATAAGTAAGAATTGTATTTTCATGCAAAAATTTGATGAGCATGTAAATGTGATCAGAAACAGGGAATTCTTGTTTTGTAATGGAAATTCAAAAATCAAAGGTGTTGATGTTGAAGAGACAAATTCTCCAGTAGCAATACTGGAGTTAATCAGGCTGTTTCTTTCCATGGCAATCCAAAGAAGTTAAAAAGTCTGTCAAATGGATGTAAAGACAAAAAATTTAAATGGATTTGTTAGATGAAGAATTATAAATTAAAAATACAATGGAGTTCTTACATATCAATGATTAAATCATAGTTTTAAAATTAAAGATATCTGTTTATGGCTTGAAACATAGTCTACAGACATGATACTCTCGGTTGTGCTCTTATTTGAAAAACATTGAGTTTAAAAGATGAATAGTGGATCACAATATCTATGTAATGAATTATAAAAAGGATACGTTCATGGAATTGTTATATGGGGATGATATTTTTTTGGTGGAAGCAAGTAGGGATCAGTGGATGAATTTTTCAATCACATGAAATCAGAATTTGAAATGTCCATAATTGGGGAACTCACATAATTTTTAGGGTTTCAGGTGACCTAGAAGAAGGATTACACATTAATTTCACAGGAAATGTATGAATGAGGGATACTGAATAAATTAAATATGAAATATTCCAAATAATTTTTGACTTAGATTACAGTTGAAACAAATATTGGGATGAATGGGTAAGGGACTTCTGTGGATTACACCATGAACAGAGGAATCATTGGAAGCCTACTATACCAGATGGTGACACGAACAAATATTATCTTTGAAACATTACTTGCATCCTTCTTTTAGCGTAATAAAAAGGGAGAACATATGGCAGTAGTGAAAAGAATTATGAGATTCATTCAAGGTACACATTATTATGGTCTATACTTTTCTACAGGAAGATATAATGAACTATCTATTTTTTCTGATGCTAACTCGGTTGGAGATGTAGTGGATAAAAAGTCTACTAGTGGTGGATAATTATATATTGGGAAGAAATGTGTTGTCTATTTAATTGATAAATAGAAAGTAATTCTCTTATTAAAGCTGAAGCTGAATATATATCTGCTACAAAGTCAAGAACTCAGTTACTTTGGATGAAGCAGCAACTAACAGACCATGGTGATAAGGTGAAACAACTAATGATGATTAATTTTCATAACAAGAGAACCATTGATCTTAAGAAGAATCATGTTCAATACTATCTTATGAAACATATTTAAATCAATTATTACTTCATAAAGGAAAATTTTGACCAAGGAATGATTAAAATGGATCGAGTGGAAATTGATGAGCAAGTGTCTGATATCCTGACTAAGTGTCACACCTGGTTTTTTCTCTTTTCTTGTCTTGGTTTTGATCTAGTTCACTGAAAATAATGATAATTCTATAGGGTGTTGGGTGAGATTAATTTTGATTTTTTATCTTCCATATATTTCTAATCATCCTACTTTGGGTTCCCCATTGCTTGTTTGAGAGTTTTTGGAGAAAGGGTGGTTACTTCATGATTTGTGCCAACCATAAGCTCATTTCTAGATTTAAAAACAAAATTTGTTTCTTTTATAACTCATTGTTTTTCAAAATTTGGCACCCATTACACTTCATACATTGAATCCCCTAACATATTAAAATCAAAATATCCTTTTGTACCCCTTAATATTTCATAATCATGGTGAATTTGGGTTACATATTTAGGTATTGGGCCAGCCCATGGGCCCATTTCCAGTTTAAAAAAAATAATTTGTTTCTTTTATATCTTTTTCAATTTTTAATATTCTTTTAGTGATTCCACCTACCATTAAAAAAATCCCTAGACTCACCCCCATTATATTTCCCTCTTTGGAGCTCATTTTCATTGAATATGAGGGTGAAAGTTCTCAGGGTTCCGCAAATCTTCCAATTTTGAGAAGGTAAATTGCTTCATCCATAAATCATTCATTTCTTACTTGTTTAACCCCAAATTTGATTCCCTTAGTTCTTCTGGACCTATGGGGACCCTAAACTTTGTTTCAGGTCATTAACTCTCTTCCAAGAGTGAGGACCTAAGGGAAGACGAAAAGTTTTCTAGTTATGGTGAGATTCTTTCTCCTTTGTCCTCCCTCTTCCTCCTAATTCCATTATTTCATGGTTATATATTCTCCACTAGTAATTAAAGAGATAGGGTTTTTTTTTGGAATTTTTTTGGTTGGTTTTTATATTAATTTAGGGATTTTATTCAATGTTTTTGTGTTTATAAACCCACAATGGTATATTCTGGTTGTCCGTTTCCATTCTGCCAAGGATTTGAGGTAGGTTCCCCATTGCACATAACCTCTTTATTTAAGATAAATCTATTTTATTCTATTTTATTCTTCTTAATACTCTAAAAATTTGAATTTATTCTTTCTATAATATTTGCGGTGTGCCAATTAGCAGTTAAAACCCTGTTTTTGGTAATGTGGTGTAGTTTTATTAAATTGGTGCACCCGCGTGTTTGTTCAAATGATTTCTTATCTTCTGCACCTGGTTTGTGGTATTTTGAACATGATTTATTATCTTGAATAAATTTATGTCGTTACATTGATTTTTTATTCCCTTTATAGTGTGTAAAATGATTTTTTTGTTAAGAAAATTTATGTCATGTGTTTTGTATGTTTCCCAGTTGGCTTTTATGTGTTGAGTGCAGTTAAAAATGATTGGTTTGGATTTATAATAATATTGGAATCTGTAAAAGAAATTTTTTTGAGTTCTTTATGGGGATTCCAAGTAGTTTTTTGTTTCTAGAAAGAAGTTGTATTAGTTTTATGGTATTTTGACATGTGTTGCTAATGGAAGGCCGATTTGGAACTTTTATAAAAAAGGGTTGTGTAATAGACAAGCAATATAAATATTTTCAAGGTGGTTACCGATGTTTTGAATCTCAAAATGGAGGCCTCTCAAATATATTAAATTTTTTATTTTTGGCTTTGAAAAATTTTGATTTGTTGAAAATGATTAAAGGCCTTTTAACCTTTTTTTAATGAAGAATGAGTGTTTTACATGTATATACCATGTTGAGTCAACTGGGATTGTTTTATGGTCTATAAAATTATTTAATTAGATATTTTTAGGGATTTAAAATAAGTTTGGGTATGGATTTGTTGTTTTTTTCCTTAAAAGAGTGTTTTTGAATGATTTTTAGGTGAAATCCTTAATACACTCTTTGAAATTGAATTATGAAAAGTTTAAGTGGTTTATTGATCCCTGAATGAATTGTGAAGCATGTTTGTGGGGTATTTGGATGTTTATGGTTTTGGAATTGAAATTTCATTTGGAAATTGTATTAGATAATATGTGTAACTTGATTGAGAACTAAAGGGAATCACAGGTATCTAGGTGGGAAGACGTGTACTAGTATGCTAGTGATCCTATGGGGTTGGGCCCCTGTTTCATGTAGAAAATTTGATGATGAAAAAAATAACTAAACTATGATGATGCTGTTTTTGGGGGACCACTAGGTTATGTTTATTATCCATACTAGTGTCTTGTGTTCATGAGAATAGATATTTATTACTGTTACCTTCAATTATATGAGGAACAAGGGGCTCACAACAAACTAGTTCCTAGGGGTATTCCCATGACTTGTGCTCACTGGAAAGTTTTTACTCACCATAGAAATATGGTGTGTTTGGATGGTAAATTTAGTAGATTGTGTGTTTTATTTAAAAGTGTACATTATTTAAAGAATCCCTCTTGAAAACTATTTTCATTTTGAAGTTTCACTTCTTTGAAAAATTGTTACTAGCAATTTTTTTATAAAACATGAATGTTTTGGTCTGATAATTATTATAGTATAGAACCTCATTTAGAAAACATACTTTTATTTATTGTACTTAAAACATGAAATTTATGTTTTATTTATTTTAAAGTAAGTTCATTGTGAATAGAATATCAGGATAAACTATTGAGTTTTAAAACTCACTCCTATAGTCTTCTTATATTTTAATCCCTTGAACAGGTTTCAGCTTGAGTTCGATCACCTTGGGTGATGTGTGGTCATTGTGTTGAAGAGTGACCAGCAGGGTTACATGGAGTTTGGTGATTGTCAGGTTTGGTCAGTTGAGTTGTTGGTTTAGTTGTACTTTTAGTTTCTTGTACAAATAATGATTATTTCAATTTTAATGTAAATGTATTTTGGGCTTTTGGTTTCATTCCACTCTTTGTTTGACTGTTTATATTTGGTATAAATTTTTCCCTTGTGTACTCTATTGATTCCCTTGGTTCTTGTTTCCATCCAGGGATGATCGAGAATGCCTATCAGGACTTGTCATGGGCTGGCCCGGGTGACCGGTTCAGGGTCGACTCGGGCTGGTTCGTGACACCAAGCCACTGCCAGTGGCTATTTTTGAAAAACATCAGTTAAACCTTGGTGTTCAACCACCTACCAATGTATAAATAGGATACAAAATTCCTCTATCCCAAATTGTTTTTACTGTGTTAATCTATTTATAAAAGTGATGTAGGGTTATGGGGGAGATACCATCTAGGGGGAGTATGTTCTAAGCTCTACAAATATTTAAATACAATAATTTGGGATTATTTACATTAGATGAGAAATTGATAAATTAATTGGGTAAATTCATTATGGTTTAATGTGGAATATGAAATGTGTGGAGGTTTAAAAGGAAAATTCAATGTGATATAGAGGATTGTGATGGGAGTTCTAACACCTGAGAACAAAATTCATGACTTCCCTATTTTTTTATACAATGAGCATTGCTCACGTAGACTTAGAGTGATGGAAGAGTTGATTCTTGCCTATCTGGTTTTGATGTGTGGACTATTATTGGTGCTCTATTGAATTTATCTTCAAATTTCATACAAAATCAAAGGGCATATTGTTGGTAGCATGACTGTTCTTTTCTAGAAATTAAGTATGGTTTGTGTTTTTTGTAAATATTTACAAGAATGATCAAAGAGACTTCAGGGAAAGGTATTGTATACTTCAAGTTAGAAACCATACATGGATGATCAGGGAGAGTTCATGGAAAGTGATTGTCTAGTTCAAGGAGGAATATTTTTTGAAGATGATGACATTTTCCAGTGTTTTTCAAAATTTTGGGGTAAAAAATTTAGTGGATAGTTTCCAACATGAAATTTGGTATTTCACGGAGTATTAATTAAAATATCGAAGCAGTGTGAGTTTTGAGAAGATGGAATTTGCCTGTTTAGTTTCAAGAAGACATAATGTTTTTTTACGGTGTGATTCATGATTACGAGTTTTGGATCTTGATGAATGTTAATGGAAGGCTATGCGAGTATGATAGCTATCATGAAGGGTTTTTGATGGATGTCTCCGTGATTACAATGAGCCTTGAAAATGGATACATTCCATGGTTCTCAACGAATGGAGGTGCACCACAAAGACATGTTTGATGGTCCAGAAAAACTGAAAATAGTTGGTGGAGCTTCACGAACACTCAAGCCTATAAATATGAGGCTACCCTATTCATTTGCATCATTTTTTTGAAGGAAAATCTAGACACATTTTTAGTTAGCGATGAGCTTCGCAAACTTGGATTTCCCTTTGAGCTTGATCATCGTAAAGAGACTACATGTCTCAACTGATGTTAAGTGATTTTTTTTAATGGGACATTGAAAAGATGAGGTATTCCGTATTGATTTAGTGAACTTAGTGAAGTTTCTTTTCGCAATGGAAAGGAAGGTTCATGATGACAGTTTGTTCTATAAAAGAAAGAATGCTTCGCAAAGATATTTTTGTGTCGAGAAGGAAATGAAACTTTGAGAAGGTAGATTGGTCCATGAAGGTAGGGGTGCTTCATGATGGATTGTGGTTCACAAAGGGGCTTCACGAAGGGCATTGTTAAACATCTAGGTTAAGTGGAAAGGGATTTCAAAGATCATATACTCAGGTTTTTGAGGCAAGCAGAGTCTTGTGATAAATTAGAGACAAATACTCATATTCCAAATCATTGATGTGACCATCAAGTGGATAAACTAACTGAGGTTTCTCTAAAGGTAGTGAGCGATGGGAAGTAAATTGTAGTGTTCCATGGGAAGTAGTGAGCTATAAATAATTCTTTGTAAATTCAATAAGACTGGAACATAGTGACTATTTTCGAACCTTGTAATCCACAACTAGTGAAGATTAGTGGTTTTTAGTATGACCGACACACTATCGGTGTGTTCTTCTTGGATATATCCCATAGTGGCGAACATAGTAAAATTGTTTGGTGGTCCCCTTACATGTGATTGTGTGATTGCTTTTCCTATCCATCATATAGGTTTAACGAGTTCCTACCAACATTGGAACAAGATCCCTCAGTTTAAAAAGAAAAATTTGACCCCCTGATTCACCCTCCCCTATTAGGGTGTCCCAATGTCCAACAAAAATGTGTGAAGAATATATGAGAATATGTTCCCATTTATAAGTGAAGGGAAGTGAACTCTTGGAATTATTTAAAATATTAAATTAATATTAATTAATTTTATTAATAATGTAAATTAAAATTGATAGATTTAGAATAAAGGATGATGATCTGTTCGTAACCACTCCTAAATAGTATTTAGACAAGTGTAATTGATTTTTAAACCTTATCTCTTAGATTTAACCCCAGTTAATACTTTCATAAATTACCGTATCATCAATGTTTTCTGCATTTTAAGGGTCAAGAATGTTATAATAAAAGGAAAATTTACCCCTAAATGGATAATGGTTAATATAGAAAACTATATACCTTTAAATTGGATGATTATATGATTTTTATGAATTTTAAATCACTAAATAAAATATTATTTTTTATAAAATATACGTAATGTCATTTTTGTAACTATTCAATCTTATTGAAAATAGAGTCATAAATATATCTATATAATTTAAATATAAACCTATAAAAAATCGTTAATTTTTTATAGTTATAAAAAAAATAATAGAATAAAATGATTAATCAATATTTTATTACTGAATATTTTTCAAATCATTTATTTGAATTCTATTATTAAGAAAACAAAGTGTTTACATAACATAATCATTTAAAGTAATTTTTAAATTAAGAAATATTTAAATTAAATTACCATGATAAAAAAATAACTTTTAGAATAATTATTTATAATTGAAAATATCTTATTTTTGTTATAATGATTTTTTTGAGATATTATAGTCAAGAGAGTGAAATTTTTAATTTATTCATTTCTAAAAAAATGTCATTATAAGGAAAATGGCACCATGTTAACATATTTTAGAATCATAGATGAAAATTGATGATATACATTCATAAAATAGGATAAAGTCACGTTTCATAGAAATTATAATGCCTTATCCCAAAATATTGACCCTATTTTATGGAAAATCAGGAAATTATTTGTTATAATGGAATTAATTAGAATATTACAAATCAAACATATTAAAAATAACTTTATTCAAAAATCCAAAATAGATTGATGCTATTAAATTATTTTATTTAATGAAAATCGATGAATGTATTTAAAAATCGATTTTTCCACTGTTCAGCAAAAAATACTTTTAATAATATTTTCAATAATTCACACTATGATAATTTTTACTGGATAATTAAAAAATTAATTTCACAATTTCACATAATATTATTATAAATGGAAGAAACTAATTATATTAAATTGTATCAAAAAAAGTAATAACCATTTTTTAGGGAAACTATATTTTTAGAGCATATAAGGACTTTATGAAATATATATTTTCTTCTTCGAATTTGTTTAATTTTTTTTGAAATGTTTTTATTACTATTTATCATCTATGAAATAATAGTAAGATATATTAATGTTCATTTATACTTGGGATTGTGTGTTCCACAATCTATCAATGAAATAAAATTTATTTAAAGGGAAATATATCATAAAATCTCAAGGTATTACATTCTACCCACATATAAGAATTTATTCCTCAAAATTATATCAATCCAATATAATAAACTAAGAATACTAATTCCTTAAAACATACTTGGATTCCCATATAGATTCCTTTATTTCATGGTTACACCACAAAACAATGAGAGAGTGAGTTGTCTTATTTCGTAGCACATTCGTTCTATGATCAAAAATATATATCTATTTTTTCATTATAAGAGAGATATTTCTATAGTGCCATGGAATTAGAGATCAGCAAATATGAAGGATTAGTGTGTACATCCTCTATAGAGACACATGGAACACGTCATAAACTTGAGAGAGATTCGACTGAATCTCTAAGAGATAATATACCATCCTAATCTAATAATGAACTTCAAAGGGGAAAATATATCTAAGAGATAAATTTACATTATTTACAAATAAAATAAATTCATACAAGGAGATATTAATAGTAATTCCTTGTCACAAACTATAAACACTAGATCAAATCTACCATTATCTAAATAACTATTCTGTAATCTTAGAGTTTCCCTTGTGTTCTGGTGAATGGATCTAACCATCTCATCTATTTATTTTGATATATAAGGTCCTAATTTCTTTCTTTATAAAATTTTATCATATCATTTAGGGGTTTTACACTTCTCACAAAAGGGGAATTTTAATGATCCATTTGAGTAATTGAGTGATAGATATTATTTTATGGAAATTTCAACCTAGGAAGGTGGTAATCCCAAACTGCATTGACAACTATATAGTAAGATCTCAAAATGAATTATAGTGTTTGAATGGACTTATCAAACTATCTATAAATAAATGAATGATATATAGTAACTAACTCAACTCAGTATCTAGATCCTACTAAAAACATCACCAGAACATCAATGTAAAACTATTATCTTGACTATATATAAAAGAATGTGGTGCTCCATGAAATTTCCTCACCTCCTTAATGTATGAACTATAATGATGATTAGAAGAGAAATATTATCTAATGTAAATGAAGTGTGATTAATTTTAAAGGAGATAAAATACAACCCAAATAACATTACAACATTCAGACATTCTGGGGGAGTCCAATGATAATATATATGGTGATGTTTCGGCATTTCCATTCTTTTATGGGTAATGGTTGTAACAACATTGTAAACTTATGATTCTTATCATTATATTTATGGAACACTAGGAAATATGATACATACTATGTAATATATATTTTTATGTTATCCCACCATAAATATTATTTTGAATATCTATGAATCCTTTTAATTCTTGGATGAATAGAAAATAAAGAACAATGAGCTTAATATTATAGGTCTTTCCCTGAATCTAGTAATAATGGGATAAATACTTAGTTCCTAAAACATATAATTCCCTCACAATAATTTATTAACTCTAGAATACTCATTATAAAAATCTCTATTTATACATATTCCCAATACACCAGCCTAATATTAATAAGGATGGAAGGTTAAAAATTCTATCGAGAAAGATTGAATCTATCCCCTTTCTTCAGGTGGTTAAGTTATACCTTCTCCAAATAAATATATATTGGATATCTTTAAATCTTAATCATGTAAAACCTAGCATGCTACATCAAACATTGATCATCAACAACCATATTTTCCTTTACAAGGTGGTAATGTATTGACTAGTCAAAATAATTAATCAATTATAACTGTTTTCTCTAGCATAAATTCAAATATATCTATGTGAATATATGGTTAAATATTTTATAATAAATATATTTGTCACACCTTCCACAATAAATAAAATCCATCCATATATAAAATGATAAAATTACCACTTGCAACCTTAAATCATGAGTAAGGTAATTTATCTTATCTATTTTCAATTGTTGTGTGGCATATGATATTGAAATATCATTATGAATGAGTTCACATCTGAACCAATTTTTAGATATATAAACATAGATAAAATTCGAATATTCATTAAAGGGTTTTTTTAGTACTTGTGAACTAAAAAACATTCCCATTAGGTCCTTGAGATTCTCTTCATGTTCATTTTTTCATAAGAACATAACCCCCTTCCGATTCAAAATAGTATGTGTATTAGATTGTCATCAGAAATCTCTCAAAAAACATCTGTATTATCTACAAAACAAACAAAAACTACATATTATAATAAATTTGTTTGTCCTATGACATTATTCAAAAACATTAATATTTGATGGATCAACTAATATACCATCACATATGATTATATAACCCATGAATGAATCTTTTTTGAAAAAGAATTAATACAGGGTAAATCCTTCAATATAAAGTATAATTCCTTAGGGTCATCTAAAAATTTCTCAAATATTCATAGTTCTCTTCCTTAAAAATTTAATATATAAAAATATTTTCTATAATGACTACCACAAAAATGATCAATGTAACCTATAGAGACTATATATATTAAATTCATGAATATAGTAGAGGGATTAGTATGTCCAAAAACAATTACTATAAATTTATAGTTCCCATACCTCATACTAAAAGATTTCATGTGTATATACTCCAACTTAAACGAAAATTAATGATATATATAATTAGTTAAAATCATCAAAAAGTATTTTTATCCTCATAATTTGTCAAAAAATATCATCGATACGTGGTATAAGATACTTATTATTGATAGTGAAAAATATAAAGTTACCAAATATATCGATGAATAGATACATCAACCCATATTTCTTATTAAAAAAAGAACATGTACACCCAATGGTAATAGCTAGGGTAAATTAATACCATAAAAACATTTTACTTGATTTTATTCTTCAATTATGGAAACCCAAGCAGTTTTATTCTATAAAGAGTCTACATAATAGGTGTAACACTAGGCATGAGATCTATTGAATAATCAACTCCACAATTCTGAAAAAGAATAGTAATATCTTGAAGAAATACATCAGCAAACTCTAACATAATTGGAATATCCTTGATATTGAGTTTCTTCCAAACAATCAAAGATAGATACCCATTATCGATAGGAATTAGAACCCACAATATAGATGTAAGTTCCATTGGATTTTTTTCTTCATCATCATATCAATAACTGAGCATATTTTTATTCAAAATAAGAAATTTGACTCCCTTTTATTAAAAATTGACATGGGATATATATAAATAAATCTTATCCCAGACTAGAATGATATCAGATTAAACTATAGTGAGAATCACAAGATTTGAAGGAAGAACATCCCCAAAATCACCATTCAAATAGGAACTATAGAGTTGAGATGAAACAATTGTACCATTATTATTTTTCACTAATAACTCTACAAATAATCATTATGGTGAGGAATTAACATTCATAGAAACATTTCATGACATAAATAAACTGATATAAATATTCTCAAACAAAATTCATCAATATTTTAGTCAACTTATAACCACATAAACATCATCATTCATTATTCATTTCAAGAATAAAATAAAAATGGTTTTCATGAACATTAAAAATCATTAATCAAAATGACCAGCCATATAATCCTAAAAAATCCTTGATTGGATTTCTAGATCATTACACACTCATTTTAATTTAAGGAAACCTAGGTTTTCCAGGGTCATTATCTATTCAAATACATTATAATTTTCTGTATTGAAAATGTGAATTAATCCAATCATATCCCTTAGGAGTGTCATAACATGTTGATAATAAGGTAACATTCACCATGCATCGGAATGATGACCGAGATATACTCAACTAACTCTTATCGGGGTTATTACGCACATATTCATTTATTCCAAAACAATATCCACTTGTTGTATCCAAACACTGATGTATTTATTTGGAAACCACATAATATATATCTTACCAAAATCATTATAATGTTATTCAATAAATAGAATTATCCTAAGTATTTTCACCAATGTTATCTAATCCTGATATATAATGATTAACTAAACAATGATCACATATAAAATATGTAATCCCAATAATTTAATTTATATAAATATGTAATTTTAAATTAATATTGAATATATACCATTATCATCCACTCCAGAACAATAATGGTTTAGTCTATTTGAATAGTAGATACATAAACATAATATTTTGTTATATTTTTGAATAGATGTTTCTTCTCACTTTTTACCCATCTTTAATACCCAACATAAAAACATTCTTTATAACCATGGAAAAGAAAAATAATAAAGGGTCATCTTAAATGCTCAATAAGGGTAAACTTGATCGGTATCAATAGATGATTATGTGGAAGCACAAGATAATAATAGTGGTATGAGTTCATGATCATAATGTACAATGTTCAGACCCAACATTTTATTGATCATAATCTTGTTTCATATAATAAGACTTTATCATTTCAAAATACATGATTTATAAGAGTGAGAAATAATTATAAATAAATCATATACCAAAAGTTTAGATCATAATCAAAAATAAATGGCATAAAATTATGGAACTATCGTTGGAAAAGAAAAAATTACATATGTTGAGGTTAACTACCAAGACCATAAAATACTAGTGTATTGGTTATAAACACATGTTTCCCATATGATAAAGGATCATGCTTGAACACAAGTTTCCTATATCATAAAAAATCATACATCACCACATGTTTCCCATAGTGGATCAGGTATTCATATATATTTCCCCTAGTGGATTGACAACACAAACTAATTCCCCATAAATATCTCATGAAATATAAATTCTTACCCAATTCATTATAGGGGTATATAATTTTGTTCCCACAAATCCCTTAATGAAAACCATACATATGTGTGCTAAAAAATCATAAAACATTCACTTTATCATCATATTATATCTTATGGAAAGGAAATTATTTTCATAAACATTTCATCATTTCATCAAACAATAACCAATAGAAAATAATAATATTTTATAAAACTATCATCATCATAATCATTAACTATCCAGAGAAAGATTAAGGATACATTGATCTATCATGATGGAGGGTAATTCCTTTCATGTTGTGGTTGTTAAAACAAATATTATGATCACCCCTTCAGTAAAAATAAATTAATTCATAAAAGAAAAAAAAATCTTTTTAAACAATTTTGTATAAAGTAAAAATTGGGTTAAAAAAATTTATAAAATCATTTAATAATTGCTAATGTAATTTATGAAAACAATTTAGAAAACATTGTTATGAAGGAAAAAGGTTTTCCAAACGAAATGGGGGGAAATAAGGATGAATTTTGTTAACCACGTTTTTGAAACATTTTGTGTACCAAATAGAGGGAAATGATTCTAGGAAATAAAAATTACATAAATAAACATAATATAATAATAATTATGTGAAATTACTATATAAGTACCATATACTTTCTTGAATTGAAATTTTTGCATGAACACTCCGGATTATAATAGGATGGAAGTATAAATACCTTAAAAATTGGATGTCTACAAATAAAATAAATTAGGAAAGGGAAAACATTAGATGGATATTTAGAGTTCAAATAATTTTGATAGAATCATCCAAAAAAATTATTGGGTAGTATATACATCACACAATAGAAACAAGTTGTAAATATGTCATATGTCTCACTAAAATGAACATGAGATTACAAATACCATTACCTCAGGTCTCTTTTTAATTTGTAAAAATTTTAACATAAAGTTTAATAAATTTATATTTATTATAAATTAATTATTTTAGTATTTCAATATACATACTTCCATATATTTTTTACTGATAACATCTTATCACCCATTTATTAATAATATTTTATTAAAATCATGGTTCCATGTGATATCAGCTTTGTTTTTCATACATGATTCAGTTTGACAGTCACGATCCTCACACATTGATAATGGTTAAATATTATCTATACCTTTAGAAATTTCATGGTTATTATAAGTTATTATTAAATATAATTTTATTACTATTCATTTAAAGCATTGATGAAAAATAAACTGCATCACTTCTTGGAAGCACAAACTTATATGTAGGTATAAGTGATGATTCCACTTTTTTATAGATGAAATGAAAGAAAGGTAAATAAAAACCATCCTCTAATAAAATATAATTACTCTATAAATAATATATATATTCTTTAAATCTATCATTATAACCATCAATGTAAAGTGGTGAAGAAAATGAAATACATCATCTTATGGAGGTGGTAGTCCATATGTATGCAGGAGAAATGTTTTCTTGTCCTATATAATAGGCATTAGGTGGATAATGGGTGACCCATCATAATAATAAAAATTGTTTACATTTAATCTACTGATTTTATTATTTAATAATTGATACTGTATATTTATAATTGGTGAAACAAGAAATAAAATTGATTGAACTCAATTAAGAGATATACCTCTTTGTTAAGAATCCACATTTACCTTATAGCTTACACCTTGAAAGTAAGGTATTTTGGAAAGATGATAAGATATATTATGAGTTATAAAATATATGAAAGTATTAATATTGGTATTTTATGATCTATAAGGCTAAAATTGTGTGAGGAGTAGACAATAAAAAGATCCCTATTATATGTGAGGGTGGGGCACTCTTTGAATTACAAAATTTATTTAATCAATATAAATACATTTTTATGATATTGTGATTGAAAATTTATATATATAGAATATAATATAAGGATAATCCTAAATAATATATTACCATAATATTTATACAATTTTAATAGATTTTTTAGCCCTTATCTCTTAGTTTTAGCTCCCATTAACTGTTTTTGACAATTACAACAATATCAATGTTCATTACAATTTTATGGTCTTGAATGTTACTATGAAACAAAAAGTGACCCATTGATATTTTGAACTATATCCCATTCATTTTTCTTAATATTTTATTTTTATCAATATTAAATTATTTAATAAAATATTTTTTATCATAAATATCATTAATTTTATTTTGGAAGATATTCATTTAATTTGACTTTAAAGGCATTAAGTGTAACGACCCAAAGTATCATTAATGGAAATCCCTCTTGATCTAGTTAAATGTATCTTTATGTAATACGTTTATATAAAATTTCAACTTCTTTGGTTTTATGTTATGAATTGTGACTGTTGCTTTTATTTCCGTTGAATAATGATCACGTGATTAGTATAAATATAAGGCTTTAACAAATCCAATTTACTCAGACAAAGGAAGTGATGGCCTCATCCAGTAGAATTTCTCCATACGAAGCCCAATTGTCGGAACTCGGAAATGAGGTGCTGTCTTTGGGATATGATCTTGACCAAGCCCAAGATGAGCTTCATCATGTCAAGCTCGAACGTGACCATCTGCGGTAAAATTGGAAGTTGACAGAAATTACCACTCGAGCGATGTTATCCGAGCCACCCCAAGATTCTGTCACCATCGCACACCTTACACTTAGGTCTTATGCGGCTGTTTTAAGGGGTTATGTAACAAATCTCTAGTACTATGTTCATGTACATTATTTTTTGTATATAATAATGAATATACTTTCTTGTCATTATTGATACATTGTAAATAGTTTTTAAAGTGAAAATAGTGTTTTTAGTTATTATTTAATTAAGAATTCTATTTTATTAAATTAAGAGATTTTTGAATTAAATAATATTTTAATAAAATATTATTATTATTATTAAATAAATTTTATTATATATAAATGATCATATAATTTTATGAATGCAATTGTAATTTTTATTAAGGATTGAAATCCATTTTTGTCAAAACCCATGAATTTTCGATAAATGTCGGTTTTTATTTTAAAAGTGAAAAGTAACATATTTAGAAAATTATTTAGATAAATAAATGTTATTTCTCGAATAAGGACGTCGAAATTATCCAATGGTGAATTTCTCATAATTCTCTCAGACAGTCAAATTTTTGGGTAAAAATTAAATACCGTTTAAATATATAATGTGTTTTATGACATTATAATGACCCAATAGTGATTTAGTAAAATACTATAAGCTTTATGTTCGTCCAATATATGTTTTTTCAATAAAATAATATGATTTTGGGTATGTTTAACTTACTTTCACAAAGCATTAATGGACCCCTCAAGACTTATTAAACATCTTATCTTTTTAAATCATTTTCCATGGGAGTGTGACTCACCTCCACATAAGAAACCTCATTATTTATAGAAGTTAGGACTTTGGCCTTATAAAATATTTTTTCCCTATTCCCTTTGCAATAAACCATGAGAAAAAACCATAGGATGGTTTCTGGTTTGGATTAATTTAATATAAGGGGTCCCAAACCTAAATAATAAAGAAGTCCCTCACCTTTCCTATATAAACCCACCCAAGCTCCCAC
Source organism: Viscum album (assembly GCA_963277665.1). NCBI lineage: Eukaryota > Viridiplantae > Streptophyta > Magnoliopsida > Santalales > Viscaceae > Viscum > Viscum album. Next base: position 1,284,306,755 of record OY728151.1, read on the forward strand.
TTCCTCCTCAGTCAAACCCTTTGGAGTTTGTCCAAACTCTACCCTACTCTCTCCATAATCCTCTCAAGTTACCCCAAGCTCCCAAGAATCCTCTCTCAAGCGTCTCTCAAGCCTTTGAAAGCACACTTCCAAGTAAGGGTTTTTTCTTCCTTTCTCATTTTTGTCCAATTATCTTTAAGTTGTTTTTCCCTTTTAATTTCAATTATGAAGGTTGGGGTATGGTTTTTCACCTCCCTCATACTTCCCTATTTATGTTTTAATAATGGGATACCACTTTCTCTCTCATTAAATGCCTCCCATGTACACCCGTTACTATGCCAAAATTCTGAAAGAAACTTCTCTCTCATCATTTACATTCAAGAAATACTTTTGTATCATGAATCTAAATTACATTACAATTGTTGGTACATGTATATATATGATCTCCTTACTATACATTACATCTAAATATGATGAGGAACCCCTTTCTCTCTCATCAACCGTTTGTATGAATTCTTATGTCACGTCGTTGCGCGGCCGAAATCCCACCAATTTTCTAAGCCAATGCCATTGTGTAGTTAATACCATGACCATTTTTCCATCAAGGGTATTCACCATTATGAACATTTACTTATTTATTATAAGGTTTCATGTATGAATTCCACATTCCTTTATTGTGTAATAAATTATTATGTTTTATTTATCCATGTTTTATGATCCATGTGGCACACTTATGCATGAAATGAAATGTTTAAGAAGGGAGCACCCTTATAGCGCTCCAATGCATTGGATAAAGTATAGTATCAAGATACATCATGTGAAATGAGTGTTGACTCATGCTAATTCAAGTGAAACTAGGGTTTACTCTTGCTTCATGTGCAATGAGGATTTACTCATGCTCTATGTGCAATGAGCCTTGGCTCATGCTAATTCCATGTTTAGTGTTATTGAAACATTCCCATGTTATGATTATCATGATTTATCATGCCTTTATGTTCATGTTTCTCTTGTGCTCTATTGATATTCCTATTGTCTAACATGTATTTTACTCCTCATGTATTCAATGTTTATTCCCTTACTGGGCTTTATAGCTCACCCCTTTTCCTTTGCATGTCCTCAGGTTACCCCATGAAATGCTAAGTACAAGGGAATGCAGTGGTCATCTAAAGGAAGTTTTCAATAAAGATGTTGTACTCATGTTTTAAGTTGTTTTGTAATGATCCTAATCCCTAAATACACTAAACCTCCCGATCTTCTTTGTTGTATCAAGTTATGTTTTATGTAATAAATAATGTTTAAGTTTGTAATAACAGCTGGGTTCTCATAGTTGGTATCAGAGGATAGGTTTAGTTATTTTTGGGATTAGGGTTAGAAAACCCTAGTAAAGCCTTACGTACAAGACTAAGTACAATAAAAACGTCCCTATGTTTTGGTGAGTATTTAGTAAGTGGGTTATTAAGAAAATACATCCCTGTCTGGATACGAGTAGGTAGAGGTGGCTCTGGCACAGATGTATCCTAGTGGTAAAACCCGAAAACACCGTTTTGAACTAGACTCAAACAGGAACTGGTGAACGACAACGGGCCTTGCTGCACTCTTGGTTACAAAACTCCCAGGGGATATTTTTTGATAAATTCACAAGCTTAGTATGAACCCTTATTAAGGGAATTAAAAAAATGCCCCTAAGAATATATGTTAGAAAATAGATCATGAAAAGCCTAGGTTGAAGCCTATGGACTCATGAGTTAAGGAAATATAAGTTTATTTTTAAGTCATCAACTTTTTTCATTGGATTACCCTTTATGTGTTACCCCTATCTTTCCTTTTATTCCAGCCAATTTATGGTAATAGGAGGACTCGGGCTAACAACCGGTGTGAAGATCAGTGTGCTGACTGTACTAATGAGATGCCTGATCCAATGGGAGAAGGAATCGTGGACTTTGTCATGCTTATCTATCAGCTAACTCAAGATTGGAATAGAATCACGAGTCAAGATGAACGTTAAACCCCCCTAAGAAAGAAAAAGTCACTATCAAGAGCTTCATGAGACAAAGGAATCCTACTTTTAGTGGATCATTCGATCCCATGATTGTTGAACAATGGATCAACTCCATTGAAAAGATCTTCTCCATCCTTCAATGTTCTGAACAAGAGAAGGTTCTCCTGGTGGCTTATCGTATGTAGGGTGAAGTTGATCAATGGTGGAAGTTGATCAGAAATATGAATCCTGAGGATGATATCGAGGTGTTGGAATGGAAGGATTTCTGGAAGATGTTTTTTGATAAATATTTTCCGTGCACCCTTCGGCTTAAGATGGAAAGGGACTTCATTTTAATCAAGAAAAAAGATGAATAATCTGTTGGAGAGTACGAAGAAAACTTCACAAGGCTTGTACGATATGATCTTGGCTTTGTTGTTACCCCCGAGTGCAAGATTGACCATTTCTTTGGTGCGCTGAAGCCTAGCCTACGGAAAGCATTAGCGATCCGTGACTTCGACAGCTATGAGGAAATTGTACGATGTGCCCTCATGGTCGAAATGGAGATTGGGAAATCACAGGGGTATCATGGGGACAAGAAGTGTAAGGTGGACTTTAATGTTTGCGGTTCGATGGATAAATCAAATGGTGCTAAGAAGATCCAGCACCCCACTTGCCAAAAGTGCGGAAAGAAGCACCCTGGAAATTGCCTCAAGGGGATGAGGAAATGCATTAGGTGTGGAAGAGAAGGGCACCTAGTGAACCCCAACAATGAAGTGGTGATAGGTATGCTAGTTATTCATTCAATAATAGTGAAAATACTTTTTGATTCAGGTTCTACTCGTTCCTTTATATCTCGAAAGTTTAGTATAACAATCCCAGCACCGCCACAAATCATGGAAGTGAAGATGTCAGTGAGTACGGAAAATGGGGCAATCATTGCATCCCATGAATATAAGTCCTCTATTGTTATAATCTGTGTATTGAATTTCTCGATGAACCTCATCATACTCCCTCTGGTGGAATTTGATGCAATTATTGGCATTGATTGTATTTACTTATATAGAGCCAACATAAATTGTCGGGAGAGGTAAATGACACTCCATATAGAGAATCGACCCCTGATTCATTACAATTGTAAGGAGGAAGATGAATCTCCTTTAGATCCATTATCTCAATCAAGGATATTACTACCCTATGTTCATGCGTATCTTGCTCAGATGATTGAGTTCAAGGAAGAAACCATCCTTGAAGAAATGCCTATAGTGAGGGAATTCGTTGAAGTGTTTCCTGAGGAACTGCCTGCTCTTCCTCCTAGAAGAGATGTGGAATTATCAATTGAACATATACCAGGGGTGCTACCAATATCCAAGACTCCATATGGAATGGCTGTCGTGGAGCTTGAAGAGCTGAAGAAACAACTATAGGGGAATCTAGATAAAGGGTTTATACGCCCAAGTGCTTCACCATGGGGTGCACCAGTCCTCTTCGTCAAGAAGAAGGATGGTTCAATGCCGATTTGCATCGATTATCGTGAACATAACAAAATAAAGATAAAGAAAAAGTATCCTCCGCCATGGATCAATGACTTGTTTGGTCAGCTATGTGGAGCACAATACTTCTCCAAGGTAGATTTTCGGTCGGGATATTATCAAGTAAGGGTCAAGAAGGAAGATGTCCCCAAGACTGCTTTTCGTACAAGATACGGGAACTAAGAATTCATAGTAATGCCTTTAGGACTCACTAATTCTCCAACAATATTCATGGACTTGATGGATAGAGTCTTTAGAGATTACCTTGAAAAATTAGGGGTAGTCTTTATAGATGATATTCTAAAATACTACAAAACCAAGGAGGATCATGAGGAGAATTTGAGAACTATACTAGAGACTTTGTACAAGGAGAAGCTCTATGAAAAGTACAGAAAGTGTTAGTCATGGTTGAAGGAAGTCTCATTCTTGGGCCATATCATCACAAGCAATAGGATATCTATGGATCCCTCCAAAACAGATGCAATTGAGGGATAGATGAGGCCAACATCAGTAACAGATATCTGTAGCTTCTTGGGTTAGCTGGATATTATCGACGATTTGTGAGAAATTTCTCACGATTGTCCAACCCTATTACCAAGCGAACTCAAAATGGAGTAAAGTTTTCTTGTAGTGATGAAAGTGAAAAATGCTTCAAGGAGTTGATAAAGAGGCATATCACTGCGCCTGTTCTCACATTACCCACAAGTGGGGCCCTTTTTGTGGTATTCAGTGATGCTTCGATGAAGGTCTTAGGCTGTGTGCTGATGCAGAATGATAAAGTGATATCCTATGCCTCTTGGAAATTGAAAATCCATGAGCGAAATTATCCAACACATGATCTGGAGTTGGTGATGGTGATCTTTGCCTTGAAAATCTGGTGGCATTATCTCTATTGGGAGAAATGTGAGATATATACTGACCACAAGAGTCTTAAGTATATATTCACACAGAAAGAGCTTAATATGCGCCAAAGAAGATGGATAGATCTCATCAAGGATTATGACTGTTCAATACATTACCACACTGGGAATGCGAACAAGGTGGCAGATGCCCTAAGTAGAAAGGACCCATCGATTCTATCAATGATAAGAATTGAGAGGGATCCAATCTTTGTAGACTTGATGAAGATGGACATGGGAATCAATAGAAGGGAACATCATCAATCCTTTCACAAATGATTGTTGAACCGTCTCTTTTGGAAAGGTTAAAGGATACTCAAAAGGTTGATGTGGGAATTCAATAAAAAGTGGAAGCTATCGAAAAAGGGAAATCCTCAGAGTTTAATGTTAATGAAGAAGGAATTGTGAGATTTGGGAAAGGACTATGTGTTCCATCAAGTCCAGAGCTGAAGAAGGAACTTTTGGATGATGCACATAGTTCAAATTTCTCTATTCACCCAGGGAGCACAAAGGTGTATCAATATCTCCAAGAAAATTTTTTGTGGGATAATATGAAAAAGGAGATCGTTGAATATACATCAATGTGCCTGGTGTGCCAGCAAGTGAAGGAAGAGAGGCAGAAGTCTAAGGGGATGATGAAACCATTTCCCATACCATAATGGAAATGGGAGAACATCACCATGTACTTTGTCACTGGACTTTCGAGGACATCCAAAGGCAACAATTCAATCTAGGTTCTTGTGGATCTTCTTACAAAGACTGAACACTTCATTGCTGTTCAAGAGGATTTCACATCGGATCAACTGGCACAGATATATATCAAGGAAGTGGTAAGGTTGCATGGAGTACCACTATCTATTGTTTCTGACCGAGATCCAAGATTCACCTCTACGTTTTGGAAGAGTCTTCAAAAATCTATGAATAATGAACTAAACTTCAGTACGGCCTATCATCCTAAAACTGATGGCCAATACAAGCAGACTATCCAAACACTTGAGGATATGTTGAGAGCGTGCTCAGTGGACTTTAAAGGAGGATAGGATCAACATCTTCCTCTGGTTGAGTTCTCTTATAATAATAGTTTCCACTCGAGCATCCAAATGGCACCATATGAAGCCCTATATGGGAAAAGTTGCAGAACATTGGCATGTTGGGATGAGGTCGGTGAACGTAAGATGAATGGACCAGAAATGGTCGAGGAAATGGTGGAGAAGGTGAACACCATTCAGAAGCATATCAAGGTAGCCCAAAGTCGACAGAAGAGTTATGTAGATAATCGTCTATGAGACCTTGAGTTTAAAGTTGGAGACATGGTTTTTCTATGCATATCTTCGTGGAAGAAGTTCATGAGGTTTGGAAAGAAAGGGAAGTTAAGTCCATGGTACATCGACCCCTTTGAGATTCTTGATCGTGTCAGGGCTGTGGCATATCGACTAGAACTTCCACCTACCATGGCCAAAGTACATGATGTCTTTCATGTATCCCTCTTAAGGAAGTACATACCGGACCCTTCACATGTACTATATTCTGTGGTGGTACATTTGGAGGATGATCTTTCTTATGAGGAGCAACCAGTGATGATCTTATATCATAGAGAAAAAGTTCTATGAAATAAGACAATGCCCCTTGTCAAGGTGTTGTGGCGAAACCAAAAGTTTGAAGAAGTGACTTGGGAATCAGAGGAAATGATGAAGCTGAGTTAACCACATCTGTTTTAGTGTGGGAAAAGGAAATTTTGAGGGTGAAATTTATTAAGAGGGGAATATTGTAATGACCCAAAGTTTCATTAATGGGAATCCCTCTTGATCTAGTTAAATGTCTATTTATGTAAAATGTTTATATAAAATGCCAAATTCTTTGGTTTTATGTTAAGAATTGTGATCGTTGATTTTATAGTCATTGAATAGTGATCACATGATTAGTATAAATATAGGGCTTTAACAAATCCAATTTACTCACACAAAGGAAGCGATGGCCTCCTCCAGTAGAATTGATCCATATGAAGCCCATTTGTCGGAGCTCGGAAAAGAGGTGGCGCCTTTGGGCTTTGCTCTTGACCAAGCCCAAGCTGAGCTTTATCATGTCACGCTCGAATGTGACTGTCTATGGGAAAAGTGGAAGGTGGTAGAAATTACCACTCGAGCGATGTTATCCAAGCCACCCCAAGAGTCTGTCACCATCGCACACCTTACCCTTAGGTCTTATGCGGCTATTTTAAGGGGTTATGTAACAAATCGCTAGTACTATGTTCATGTACATTATATTTTGTATACAATAATGAATATACTTTCTTGTCATTATTGATACATTGTAAATATTTTTTGAAGTGAAAATAGTGTTTTTAGTTATTATTTAATTAAGAATTCTATTTTATTAAATTAAGGTATTTTTGAATTTAATAATATTTTAATAAAATAATATTATTTTTTTATTAAATTAATTTTATTATATATAAATGATCATATAATTTTATGAATACAATTGTAATTTTTATTAAGGTTTGAAATCTATTTTTTTCAAACCCCGTGAATTTTCGATAAATGTTGGTTTTTATTTTAAAAGTGAAAATTAACACATTTGGAAAATTATTTAGATAAAATAAATGTTATTTTTTGAATCATGATGTCAAAATTATCCAACGGTGACTTTTTCATATTTTTCTGAGACAGATAAATTTTTGGGCAAAAATTAAATACTGTTTAAATATATAATGTGTTTTGTGACATCATAATGACCCAATAGTGATGTAATAAAATACTATAATCATTATGTTCGTCCAATATATGTTCTTTCATTAAAATAATGTGATTTTGGGTTTGTTTGAATTACTTTTACAAAGAATTAATGGACCTCTCAAGACTTATTAAACATCTTGTTTTTTTAAATTATTTTCCATGGGAGTGTGACTCACCTCCACATAAACAACCCCATTATTTTAAGAAGTTCGGACTTTGGCCCTATAAAATATTTTTTTCCTCTTCCCTTTTCTAAAAACCATGGTCAAAAGCCATGGGATGGTTTGTGGTTTGGATTAATTAATATAAGGGGTCCCAAACCTAAATAATAAAGAATTCCCTCACCTTTCCTATATAAACCCACCCAAGCACCCACTACCTCCTCACTCAACGCCTCTGGTGTTCGTACAAACTCTTACCTACTCTCTCTAGAATCCTCTCAAGGTGCCCCAAGCTCCCAAGAAGCCCCTCTCAAGCCTCTCTCAAGCCTTTGGAAGCACACTTCCAAGTAAGGGTTTTTTCTTCCTTTCTCATTTTTTTCCAATTTTATTTAAGTTGATTTTCCATTTAAATTTCAATTATGAATATTGGGGTATGGTTTCTCAACTCCCTAATACATCCCTATTTATGTTTGAATGATGGGAGACCCCTTTCTCTCTCATTAAATTCCTCCCATGTACACCTGTTACAATGCCGAAATTCTGAAAGGAACTTCTCTCCCCTCATTTACATTCAAGCAATACTTTTTTATCATGAATCTAAATTCCATTACAATTGTTGGGACAAGTATCTGTATGACCTCCTTTCTGTACATTACATGTAAATATGATGAGGAACCCCTTTATCTCTCATCAACAATTTTTATGAATTCTTATGTCACACTGTTACGCTGCTGAAATCGCACTGATTTTCTAAGCCAATGCCATTGTGTAGTGAATACCATACCCATTTCTCCATCAAGGGTATTCACCTTTATTCACATTTACTTATTTATTATAAGGTTTCATGTATGAATTCCACATTCATTTATCATAGAATAAATGATTATGTTTTATGAATCCATGTTTTATGATTCATGTGGCACACTTATGCATGTAATGAAATGTTTATGAAGGGTGCGCCCTTATAGCGCTCCAATGCATTGGGTAAAGTATAGTATCATGATACGTCATGTGCAATGAGTGTTAACGCATGATAATTCAAGTACAATGATTGTTTACTTGTGCTTCATGTGAAATGAGGATTTACTCATGCTCTATGTGCAATGAGCCTTGGCTCATGCTAATTCCATGTTAAGTGTTGTTGCCACATTCCCATGTTATGATTATCATGCTTTATCATGCCTTTATGTTCATGTTTATATTGTTCTCTATTGATATGCCTATTGTCTAACATGTATTTTACTCCTCATGTATTCCATGTTTATTCCCTTACTGGGCTTTATAGCTCAACCCTTTTCTTATGCATGTCCTCATGTTACCCCATGCAATGCTAAGTACGAGGGAATGTAGTGGTCATGTAAAGGAAGTTTTCAATAAAGATGTTGTACTCATGTTTTAAGTTTTTATATAATGATCCTAAGCCCCAAACACACTAAACCTCTTGCTCTTATTTGTTGTATCAAGTGAAGTTTTATGTAATAAATCATGTTTAAATTTGTAATAAAAGTTGGGTTGTCATGTTAAGATAGTTATAGAACTTGAAAATAAACCTTTTAATATCCCTAATATATTATTTTTTTATATAAAAATATCAGAGAAAAATTATTCATCCAAAACTTTTCACTTTTAATATTTTTAAAATAATTTATTTTTCTTTTCTTTGATTTGAAAAAATATTCCTTCAACGTTGCCTAGATAGTTAAGGTAATTATTCTATTAGTAAAAATTTAAAATATATTACCTTGAAAAAAATATGTTAATATTTAAAATAAAATTTTTAACCTAACTTATCTACTTTTTATCCTTATGAATGTTTTTAGAGACACAAAATTAAATAGAGTGACATTTTTTATTTATCATTTTTTAAAATTATAAAAAGGCCATAATAAATGAAATATTGCACTAAGTTTCAATATTTTTGAAACATGGAGGGATATGGCAGTCATACAATGATAAAATATAATAAATGATAGTTTTTGAGAAATTTTAAACATCATATGAATGTTCTAACCTCTTTTTACTCTTTTTTACTTATACTGAGGTGAAAAATATTTACCATGGTTTCTGATCATAATGAATAAAAATAAAAATAATGTATTTAAAAAATATTATAGTGATAACTGAAAATATGGTATCCATTTTTCAATATTGAATCTATTGATTTGGTAGAAATGAATTTTAATATAAATTCATAAAAGGTAACAAAAAATACTTTTTTAGGAAAATGCATTTTTCAGCATGAAAATTAACTTATATCAAAATCATGAATATTACATATTCTAATGGAATTAATTATATTTTTGAATTAAAATTTATAACATGTAACATTATTTATAAATCCCAAATATAATGGAACTATTAAATTTCATGATTTAAAAAGTAAATGACAACATTTGAAAAAGCAATGTTTTCAATATTTATAAAAAAATAAATATTTTCAAAAAAATCTTAAAAATTCACTCTAAGAAAATTTCTGCATGATTATTCCAAATATTATGTTCCTATATTCATATAAATTTCATTTAATTGTTAGTAATTTTCTAAATATCAATAAAACCTATTTAGAAGAAAACATTATTTTTAAAGCCTATAATTACTATACTAAAAAAACATTTTCATCATATAAAACCTGTATACATATTTTCTTCATAATGTTTTTATTAATATTAATTCCACCAATTTTATGAATAATTTATAATGATATACTAAAATAATCTTCATTTAAACATAGATTTGGGTGTATTGTATGATATCTATGAAATCAAATTTATTTAAAGACGAATATATCATAAAATCTCTTGGTGATGCATATACTATAAAAAAATTATCTCTCAGAATTCTCATAATGATTTTTTCTATATTTATCCAATTTTTATCTATATCTTGCTAAAAATTTCTTCCACTAAAATAAAGTGTAATCTATACATTAAATATTATAATAAACTTTAAGCGATAAACCTATGATGTCATTTATAACTCCCAATTTATTATCATTTGATATAATCCATTAATCAAAGATATGTAAACTATTATATTATACTAACTATAGGGCCCTTAACTCACACTCCCAGATCTAGTTCTGATAACACTTAATTTTCAATATAGATTCAATAATGACTTCAGATTCCCCAAAATAACTATCCTAAAATTATATTAATTAAAGAAAAAAAATCATTTCATAAATTCAAAATAACATTTTGGTTTAGAGGATTATATAATTATAAAAAATTATAAACTAATAAATATCATGTATTTCTAAAATAATGTGAGTTTTTCCACTATATAAGAAACTAATTAACACATAATTAAACATCATCATACCCCACAAAAAATATAAGGCTCCATACATAAAAATTACATAATATTGAATTAACTAAATAATTCATCTTGAGGATATTTTTAGGTTGAAAATTTTAGAGAATTAGACCATAACTATAACATTACATTTCAAAAATTACAATGTAGACACTTCTACTAAATCCAAAAAAAATTCATAGTAATAAAACTCCTTAAGTAAAACAAGAGTTCTTCTCTTGATATAAATCTTCTTGATTTATTCCTTTCTTTTACCCATCATTATAACCTGTGAAATAAATTTCCAAAAAAACCAAGGATGAGCATAAAAATCTCAATAAGGGATATAAAATAAGGAAAGAAAACATTATTCCATGAATACATAAAAATCAAAGAAATCATACTTTTTAATCTTAAAACATAATATAATTAACATAACCCACAAAATAATAAGAATTATGAATAACACATAGAAATAATAAATCATAAAGGTAACTTGTGGCATCCATATCATACTTATATTTTAGCTATCACAGTTATATAGGGAGTTACGTTTGAAATACCCATCATAGTATATTCCCTAAACATATTTGGAGAATCATTTACATTTATCTCTGTCATGTTATCCAATGTATTGGAGAGCAATCTCCGGCTCACCCACCCTAGGTTTATCACGGAAATACATATATACCTAAATAATTCACAAGAACCATTAAAAAATCATAACACATAAAACAATCAAAATGGAAAGATACCATTTCCACATTTGAATCAGTAGATATCCTTTCAAGATATTGATATAATCAAGTCATATAAAACATTTAAAAAGAGAAGTCTTGAATGAATTTGTCCCATACCACTTTTACAATTTAAAAAAATCATGTCAATATAAATAAATCCTTAAAATCATTTCTAAAACATGGACATTAAATATAACTATTTATAAGATTAAATCTTTAAAATATTTAAAATTTTGTTTTAATTAAAAATACTTTACCACTTGAGAAACTCATTAATAAAAATCGTTAAATAATAATATCAAAGAAAACTATAAATATCATGAGAATATATAAATTCATGATATAAAATTTAAAAATGGTTGTATATACACCTTATAGTATAATAAAGGTGAAAAATATCAATATATTACTCAATAAAAGGAGATTGAGACGTAGTCCCTCACAAAGATTGTACCATTATATTAAGGTTAAATCAATGACATAATTATGTGTGAAAAATATAAATACACCCAATATAATTGGATATTAGGTGGAAAAAATCTTAGTCCATTCACACATATTCATAACACTACATAATCAAGAAGTTGAAGTTTACCCAAAGAATGGAATTTTGGTTAAGACGTTCTCTTACAGAAATCTGACAGCCTAACGACGTCGCATTAAAATTAAGAAAATGAGTTGATAAGAGATAAAAGGGTCTCTCATCACATGGACATAAAATTTACAGAAATAATTATATATAAGAACATATCCCAACATAAGAAAATGGAAATTTAAAAAGACATAAAACAAAAGAAGTCTTTGACAAAAAGAGGACGGTGAAAGGCTCCCTTACCAATTTGTTAACTTACGAAACATACACCAAATGATAGAAGGATAATAAAATAAAGATTTAAATAATAATAAATTAAATTATAATAAAAAATGGATACAATAATGGGGAGTAAATATACCAAACAAATAGAAATAGTTTCAAATATAGCATGAATCTTAAGGGAACAAAAAGTGAGATGAAAACTCCTTACCTTGTGTCTAACTTGTCTTGTTAGTTATTTATCTCCATGATTAATAAAAATAAGTTAATTATACTTACATAAAACCCTTTTTTAATTTTATTATTTCTTTTATATTACTAATTACATTGATCTAATAATCATATAATTATTCAAGTTCATATCTATCTTTTTGTCGATGTTCGGTACTTTAGTCAAAAATGAACTAGTTATAATTACAAATTGTCCATGTGGAAAAATGTTCATTATCTCTATAATTATATTAATTATTTTGATATAATATATATCATATATATATATATATAGTATATATGTATTAAAAATAGTCCATATAATTTTTTAAATGAATGAAAACTAAATGATATGTAGGTATATAATTATTACAGTATAATATAATATTTATATACATTTCATAAGTTTATTTTCACCATAATTTATACGTTTAATGTATGGTATTAATGAGTCATATCACTTTGAGGGGGCGGTAGTATGCGCTTCCTCAAATGAAATTATCGTATTTATGCATTATCAAAACCATAAAGGTATGATATAAATGAAAAATACATAAGAATAGAGAAAATATAAATATAATATATATAACATATAAATACAGTTCAATCTTAATGTCCACCATAAGAAGCAGTAGGAGATAATTGAACAATCACAGTTCCATGAGGCATTACTTCGCCATCCACAGAAACATTATGTTTGTATCCATTAGATGGAGGTGTGTGGAAGTATAGTTAAAATAAACCTCATAAAAACATCATAGTTTATTTAGGATATTTTTGTAGTAATAAAATAATGGAATAAATATATTTTAGGGGGTTAAAGAAAGAAAATAAAAGAAAATAACTTGAGAGAAGATGTTACCTTTAAATTGGATAACTCCCTTCGAATTGAACCAAAAGCCTTTCTTGAAGTGCCTCATGCCTATGTTAAGGCTTCAAGGTGAAATATAGGGATGTTGGGAGGTTATTTTGGTAGATTTTGGATGCCCCAAGGAGGCTTAAGAGGTCTGAGTAAGGGTTAGAGGTTATGTATTTTTATAAGGGGGAGGAGGGGCTGTTTAGGAATTTTGGAAAATATTATTTTATAATAAACTTAATTTCAATTTGGAAAGGTCCCCGACTCATTTAATTAGAAGCTAAGGTGAGTATTGTTATCAATAATCTTAGAAATTGGGTTTTAGACAAGTATTGGGAATAAAATTAACCTTATCCTTTAACATTAACCATTAGTTAACTTATTTAATTTTTACCGTGACCTCTTGTATATTCATACTATATGGTTAATATATTTAATATAAAATTCCAAGAGACATAAAAATGGATCATTAATAAAATTATTTACAACATATATGTTGTTTGGATGAATATTATATTTTTAAGACTACTTTTTCATTTAATAAAATATAGATTGATTTAAAAACTCATTTATGTCGATTTATAAACTTTTTATATCATGACATTAAAAAATCTATAACAACGTGACGATTTAGAAAAAAAATACATTAATTAAAATATAAAAAGTTATACTAATCCATATAATTCTTGGTTGACATAAAAAATTTCAAAATAAATTTATTTTAACTTTTATTTAAAACATTCATTAATTAGGTAATCATTACATCATCATTGTGTCAAAAATAAAATTATTTATTTGATGTCTAAAAATTATAAATAAAATATAATGATGTATGAAATATTTTTATATTTATAATGACTATTTATAGTCCAAAATATAACTTATATAATCCATTATATAAATTTTTTTACTACGATATTTATATTTATGTTACACTTTCTATAATTTTAAATTAATATTTATAGTGTCATTTTCACATACATGTAGCTCTATGCGGTCCCCAAATCGACCCAAGAATTCATATAATCGGATATATATCACCCAATTGGATTATGACATGTGTTACTATTCATAATGTCTAAAAATAAAAGTTACATATTTACGCAATTTGGACCTCAAGAATTAAAATATGGAATCCATTTTTCCAAATTAAAAACACATGTTTCAAAAACTAATTTTAAATTAATAACCGTTGTTAAAACCAAAAAACATGATTTTAAGAAATAATAACTATCAAAAGATTTACAATTTTTAATGTTAAATTTCAAAGTGAAATTTCTTCTAATGAACAAAATTAGATTAAATGGTAAAAATTTAATATAATTACTCTTTGAAAATAATTAAAAATATAATCTAACCATCTAAATAAATTAGATTAAAATGATGTTTTGAATTAAAATGCAGTATTTTTAATTATTAATTAAAAATTGAACATAATCTGATAAATAAAACAATTTCATCCAAAGTAAATTTTTATGTCCCAATTCTAAATAAGAATATTATTTTTTTCAAATAGAACATATAAAAGTGAAAAAAACTATATTTAAAAAGGTTTCTCCATCAAAAGGCAGTAAATCGACATTTTAAATAATATTAGAGTATTTATGCATAAAATTGGATTCATTCTCATCTTAAGCCTCTAAATTTTATTGGACAAATGTAAAAAAATTATAAAAACATTTATAATAATATTGTAGTTAGTTCTGTTAATTCCTGCTAATACAACGGCTAATTGTTAACGACCATTTAAAATAATTTTATGTTATTATATTTTTTCTGTATGACTTGACATTGCCTACAACATGAGATTTTAGAGAAACCCGTTGTTGCATGTCGGGTACTCCATCGAACCTAGAATCCCCATTAAATTAAAATTAATATTTAATTCACTAATATTAATAAATATAAAAATATCATATTATTTATTTACCTGGATGTTACATCCTTCCCCATTTTGGGAATTGCGTCCTCACAATTTTAAAATTGTGATCGGAAACTTCATTTAATATCCCACATCGAAAAAAGAATCAATAAAACTATAACTTTAAAAGAAATAAAGAGGAGTAAAATGGTCACCTAAGACAACCCATACTAGGATTCCATGAATAAATGGATATATAGGAGAAACATAGTGTCATGTTCTAACGGAGAGTGATAGAAAAATATGATCAGGAGAAATTTTTCCTCCAAAAAAACCTCAAACTTGTGATAGGTTTAGCATTATTTGGTTTCCTAGTAGGAAAAGTAAATGAAAAATGTTTTTATTTTCAGATTAATTTAATAAAGTGGGGAAATTGATTATGATATTTATTAAAGACATAAGGAAATATACTTACTTTTCAAGTAGAGTTTCATCCTTTAATATGTTTCTTCCAAAAACTCACTTTTCTCCAAACAATGATTATTAAAGATGGCTTGGTCACACCTAAAGTGCTAGAATCAACTTCTAATGAATCACATAATCCGGAAAAGATAAACTATATATTTCCCTTGTCTTTAGACATTAACCAAAACCAAAACAGTCTGTACAAGATCAGATAATCCCCAAAAAATATAATACATTATTAAAAAAGTACTACTCTTAATCCCTAATATTCAACAAACAATTACCAAAGTTTAGAAAACACCATTCAATAAAAAACTATTGTTAAAATTCTTAAAGTTAACCCAAAATAATATTGAATCCCAAAACACATAAGGATTTAATCAATTAGTCTTCCATAGTAAATAATAACATTTATCTTCAAATAACATCGACTACTCTTAAAGTCTCAGACTGAAGAGTAATTAACCTAATCACATATTCTCTATGAATGGTTAATCATTTCCATAAATAAAAAAAATTGATATATGTCAACAATAAAAACATAGATTCTTCCAATATAAAATTTCAACCATTACTCCACAAATGAGATCCCATAGTATTCAAATTTTCATAAGCATATAGTGTTCCCAAAATAGAGAATGCCTTCCAAAATAATCTTTATCACTGAATCACTTAATCGTTTTTCTATACAAAGTATATCCATTTGATAAAACATAAGTCTGAAAAATCTACTTATTCTTGATCCATAAAATCATCCACCTAAAAAGAGGTAGTCATACTAACCAGGGACTTCACATAGTCCAGTGGTAGGCATTAAATCCCAATCGCACTTTCATTGTAGGTTCGATTCCTGCAGCTTTTTCCGATGTGATAGGTTGTCACATGGTCTGCGTGTTTTCCTTTTTCAAAAATGATATAATTTTATAACATTCCCAAAAATGAGATAAATTCCTCAAAAATAACTATAAAATATTTTTACTACAAATGTTATCTCATACCTCACTTATTCATCCCAGAATGTAATAACATTTAATTACCTAAAATTCAAGGATCATATAAACCCAAATGGTTCTTTATAACCATATCCACAAAATAAAAGATAATTCTTCCTTGAATAACATTTTTGCATATCAAACTTTAGGTTTATGCATACTAGAAAAAAGTCTTCCAAAGTTATCCCATCATCAAAAGAGACATAATACTTTTTAGCATTTCATCGTCCTAAACCCTAGAATAACTGTTGAATCCATTATATGTAGAATTATTACTCATTCAACGTTCATCATGATCCATTAACCATTATTTCTCAACTTATTCCATAATTCTTCTCTCTTACAAACAAAATCATGAATCATATCCAAGGATTTAAAAATATAAAAAAGTTATCTAAGAAAAAATCCATTCCTCTCATTGGTCATAGTCAGTTTCATCATCCTAGATTAGAATGACATTAGGTATTGGTAAACATATATTTGTGTGTTTATGATTATATCATTCATGAACCTTCTTCACAAGACATCTATTTGTATAATGAACATGCACAAAACATTTAAAACATTCAATTGATCCCTCGGAAAGATCTTTTTTCCCATTCCTGGAGTCAGCTGGACACTTCCTTTTTCCATGGCGGGTTCATGATTTATGAACTTCAGTACCAAATTTATAGAATCTCAACATCCCTTTGATTAATTTTCCTTGGTGTCTCTTTCCACATCCTTGAAAATTAGGTTTTTGTATATAAATACTTTTATGATTATTACCTGAACATCCGTAGGGATCTTTTTCTCGCATATACGATGCCTTATAAAAATCAACATGGTTAAGGTTGTCAATAATGACTCCAGATAGTTGGTTGAGAATAACCACAAGAGTTATCATTTATGCTCCCATTTCATTCGGCTTTTTATTCAGTAGACCATCTCTGTTTTCTTTACATCCATTGTTAGTTTGGTGCCCTTCAGATCAATCCATTTAATGAAACCAAAAACATCAGTATGAGTATATTAGTAAAATAATCATAAAATGTCTTATGGGGAGGGTAAACACTATGATATAATTATTCATGTTATCTTAAACCCATTAAATTTACCTAAAATAACTATGACTCTTTATAATATGCTAAACATTTTAGTTATGTCACTTATGCTTAAATAAAACCCTGTCCTCTAAAGTTATCTAAACCGACCTATGATACCAACTATAAGGCCCCTGCCTTAAACATTACATAATCATAAATAAATTTAATAATTAATATTGAAAATGTTTTCAGTTTTTGAGTTTCAGAGAATTAGGTTGTAACTATTACATTACATCTCAAAAATTACAAAGTAGACACCTCAAGTATATCAAATAAAATTCACAATAATGAAACTCCTTAAATAAAACAAGCGTTCTTTTCTTGATATAAATATTATTGAATTCTACCTTTCTCATACCCTTAATTATACCATATAAAAACATTTCCGAAAAATGTTTGAATGAACATAAAAAGCTCAGTAAGGGATATAAAATAAGGGAAGAAAACAGTAGTCCATCAATACATACAAATCAAATAAATCATACTTTTCAATCTTAAAACATAATAGCTTTAAGATACCTCACAAAATAATTATATTTATAAATTACACATAGAGATAATAAATCACAACAGTTACTTGTGGCATACATATCATACTTACATTGTAGCTATCACAGCTACATATGGAGTTATGTTTAGAATACCCAACACAGTAATTCCCCTAAATCTCTTTGGAGAAACATTAATGTTTACCTCTATTATGTTATCCAATACATTGGAGAGATATCTTAGGATCACTAGCCCTAGGTACTTCACGGGACCAACCATATAAATAAACAATTCCCAAGAACCATAACATAATCAAGACACATAAAACAAGCATAATGGAAAGATAACATTTCCACATTACAATCACATGATATCTTTTCAGTATATTGATATAATCAAGTAATATAAAATATTAAAAAAGATGAGTTTTGAATAAAAGTGTCCCATACCACTTTTTCAATTTAAAACACTAATGTACATATAAATAAATCCTTACAATCATTTCTAAAACATGGACATAAATGATAATTATTTATAAGATTAAATCTTGAAAACATTTAAAATGATGTTTTAGTTAAATAATCCCTTATGACTTGAGAAACTTTTGAATAAAAATCATTAATAAAAAACATCAAAGAAAAGTATAAATATCATGAGAATATATAAATTTATGATATAAAATGTCAAAGTGGTTTAATATACACCTTATAGGAAAATAAAGGTGCACTATATCAAGATATTCCTCTATTAAAGGATATTGAGGCGTAGTCCCTTACAATGATTGTACCATTAGATTAAAGATAAATCAATAACATAATTATGTGTGAAAAATATCAATACACAAAATATAAGTGGATATTAAGTTTAAAAAAATCATAGGTCATTCACACATATCCATAACATGAAATAATCCATAAATAGAAGTTTAACCCAAACAATGGAAATTGGGTTAAGAATTTCTTTTACAGAAATTCGGCAGCCTAACACCGTTGATTTAAAATTTAAAAAATGAGTTGATGAGAGAGAAAAGGGTATCTTATCACATGGAAATAACATTTATAGAAATAATAATATATAATAACATATACCTAAATAAGAAAATGGAAATTTAAAAATACATAACATAAAAGAAGCCTTTGACAAAAACAGGACGTTGAAAGGTTCCCTTACTGATTTGTTATCTTTTGAAACATACACCACATGAAAGAAGTATCTTACAATGAATATGTAAATACCCATAAATTAAATTATATTACTCCTGGAATACAATCATGGAATGTACATACACCACAAAAAAGGAAATAGTTTCAAATTTAGCATGAATCTCACGATAATAAAAAGTGAGATGAAAATGACTTATCTTGTGTACGATCTGTCTTGTTCATTCTTTATCTCCATTAATATTAAACATAAGTCAATTATAATTACTTCAAAACCTTTTTCATTTTTAATTTTCCTTTTATATCACTTATTACCTTGTTCTAATAATCATATAATTATTCATGTTCATATCGGTCTTTTTGTCGATGTTCGGTACTTGAGTCAAAAATGGAAATGTTATAATTACAAATTTTCCATGTAGTAAAAAGTACATTTCCTCCAGAATGATATTCATGATCTAGATATCATATATATCATATATATCTTGTATATATGTATTCATTTTAGTCCATATAAATTGTATATAAGAAATAAAATGCACCGTTCATGGAGACGGTAAGCCGTACGTACGTATGAACGCTACCTTCATTTCATATTTCTTATTTTTATAGGATTGAAAACCAAATGATACATAGGTATATTGTTATTAAATTATAATATAATATATTATATGCATTTAATATGTTCATTTACACCATATTTTATATGTTCCATGTATGGTATTAACGAGTCATATCACTTTGAGGGGTGGTAGTCCACACTTCCTCAAATGAAATTACCATCTTTACGCATTATGGAAACCATAAAGGCATGATATAAATGAAAAATACAGAAGCATAGAGACAATATATATAATATATATAACATATAGATATAGTTCCATCTTAATGGCCACCATAAGAGGCGGTAGAAGACAATTGAACAATCATTGTTTCGTGAGGTAGTAGTTCATTGTCCATAGAAAAAGTATGTTTGTATCCATTAGATGGAAGTGTTTAGAATTTTAATTCCAATAAATCTCATAAAAATTCTAATATATTTAGGATACTGGTGTTTTTATAAAATAATGTGATAAATAGAGTTTATGGGGTTAGAGAAAGAAAATAAAATAAAATAACTTGATAGAAGACATTACCTTTAAATTGGGTAACTCCCTTAATTTTGAACCAAAAGGCTTTCATGAAGCTCATTAATCCTATGTTAAGGCTTCTAGGTGGAATATATGGATGTTGTGAGATTATTTTTTAAGGTAATATATGAGAAAAAGGGGCTTGATAGGTACGAGAACAGATTATAGGTGATGACTTTTTATAAGGGGGAGGAGGGGCTCTTTAGGAATGTTTGAAAATATAATTTTATTTTAAAATAAATTTCGATTTGAAAAGGTCCCCAACTCATTTAATTGGAATATGAGGCGATTATTGTTCGAAATAATTTTATTAAATGGGTTTTAGACATGTTTAGGCCATAAAAAATCCTTTTCCTTTAGCTTTAACTATTAGTAAACTAATTTAACTTTTACCATGTCTACTTGTATATTCTTACTATATGTTTAATATATTTCCTATAAAATTACTTGAGACCCTAAAATGGATCATTATTGAAATTATTAACACATATATGTCATTTTTCCCAATATTATATTTTTATGACTATTTTATCATTTAATAAAATACTAATTGATTTAAAAACTCATTTATGTCAATTTATAAACTATTAAAATAAAGACTTAAAAAAATCTATAACAACTCTATTATTTCTAAAAAAACTACACTAATTAAAATATAACAAGTTATAATCAGCCATAAAATTCTTATATGACATAAAATGCTTCAAAATAAATTTAATTTTTCATTTATAATATCATTTATTTAAAACATTCATTAATGCGGTAATCATTACATCATCATTGTGTCATAAATAAAAGTATTTATATTATGTATAAAAATTTTAAATAAAATATAATTATGTAGGAAATATTATTATATTCCTAATTAATATTTATAGTAGAAAATATCAATTATTTAACCCATTATAAAAAATGTTTTAATAAGAGATATATGTTTATGTTATGTTTTCCTTAACATTAAATTAATTTTTAACAAGTGTCATTTTCACTTACAAGTGGCTCCATGGGGCCCCAAAATCGACCCAAGGTGCCCATGGTAGGACTTGTATCAGCCAATGGGATTAAGAGATGTGTTAGAGTAATTTAATATTATTATAATATTATTTTTTTACCCTTTTTTCTATATTTACCCTTTAACCATGGTAAATAAAATATTTACTAAAGTTATAATTCATAATGTCTAAAAATAAAATGACCCTAATTAAAAAAATTGGAACTCTTGATTTCAAACATGGAATACATTTTTACAAATTCAAAACAAATAATTTGCATAAATTAATTTAAAATTAATTCTAGTTGTCAAAACCAAAAAGCGTGTTTTTAAGGAATAATCACTATCAAAAGATTGACACTTGTTTATGTTAAATTTCAAAGTGAAAGTACTTCCAATGACCAAAATTGGATTAAATAGTAAAAATATAATATAATTAAAATTTAAAATCAATTAAAAAGATAATCTAACCATATAAATAAATTAGATTAAAAGGCAGTTTTGAATTAAAATGTCCTATTTTTCACAATTCATTAAAAAATTAACATTATCACAAAAATACCAAAATTTCATCCAAAGTAAATTTTGTCCCAATTATAAAAAAGAATATTATTTTTTCAAATAGAACATATAAAAGTGACAAAAAATATTTAAAAAGGCATCGCCATCAAAAGGTGGTAAATAGACCTTTTAAAGAATATTAGAGTATTTATGCTTAAAATTGGATATGTTCTCATTTTATGCCAGTAAATTTTATTGGATAAATTTAAAAAAATTTAAAAAACAATTTATAATCATATTTTAGTAAGTTTTATTCTTTCCCTCCAATACAATTTCTAGGTGTTATCTACCATTTAAAATAATATTATAATATTTTATTTTTTTCAGTGTGACTCAACATTGTGTGCAACATGAGATTTAGGAGAAGCCCATTGTTGTGTGTCAGGTACTCCATCGACCATAGCATCCACATTAAAGTAAAATTAATATTTAATTCTTAAATATTAATAAATATGAAAATATCGTATTCTTTATTTACATGGGATGTTACAAAAACCCAACTGATGATATTATTATAGTCATATCATATTTAATAATATTCTTCATAACCTAATGAAATGAAAACATAAAATGGTGTGAGATAAAATTCTCAATAAGGGAAAACATACAACTAAGAAAATAATTGTGTAAACATGAAAAAAAATATTATGGAATGAATAAGTAAACAACATAATGTCATAATGAATGATAACTAATAGTATAATAAATATATTTATAAAAATTAAAAAAAATCAAATCACATAGATAATAGTATGAAAATATTTAGTGATGAAATTTCTAATGTTGTGAATCTTGATCAACCCATAAAATCCATGAAAAAGACAAAATTATTCCTATGAAGAGAGTAATGATTATATATTGCCAAATTGGGTAAGCATACACTAAATTTCCAATCATGTTTATCTTAGGAGACCTACTGATGCATCAATGGAAAATATAATTCTATTCTCTAGAGGTCACTTGTTTTAGTAAGATTATTTCATCATATGAGATATTAAGTAAATAATACATACTGAAATTTATGAATAATCCTCCAAATTAGAATAACTTAACATGGAATTCCAATAGTTTTCTCTATGTTGAATAAGAGGGATAACAACATCATAACCCATCCAAATAATAAAGGGGGATTTCTATATAATACATATAGAACATGAATGTGTAATTATAAAATATCCATTTCAGAATAAAATATATATATATTTATAACACATCTCTAATTAGTTAACATAATAACTATTTATATTAATAACAATCAAACTAAAACCATAGAAGTAATGGTTTATGAATAAGATAATATATTACCCAAAAAATAAATATATGAAATTCTCAGAAACAGTCTCTTCAGAGACATTCGACAAAATTGGAACGATACAGAGAAATTTTAATAAATTATCTTCCATAAAAGGAATGAAAAAAAAATTATTCATAATTTAAATTCAGTGGTATAAATGCTATGACAATTCACTCTGGATTCTTAGGCAAGACAATGGTAGTGAATGATCATATCATTGTTAGAAAATAAAATTGCATAATCCATCCAAAGAATGAAGGCGGATTGATAGAAAATAACATATCCCAAGTGTAATGGAGGAAAATCAATAGGATTTTGAAATAGATGAATAATATACATGCAGATTAATGCTTCAAATAGTATCACACATGATGGGTTCGAGAATTGATTTTTGTAATACTTATTAGTTCAATACCCCAAAATTATAAATATATATATTTATTAGTTATTAAATCATTTAACCTAAATATCTTGAGTCTAAATCCCTTTGAATATGAAATAGAAAATGTATATAAAAATTTAAAATTGATATTATAAACCATTTTAAACATTTTTTTAAAATACAAACTTATATGTCACATTCAAAAGTAATTTTTTAAAATGTGAAGTGAATGATTTAAAAAAATTACTTTTAAAATGAATATCAAATAATGTAGCCTTGAAAATTATTAAATGTTATCTATAGTAAATGTGGATCCCATGATAATAAAATTTGTTATGAATGGAATCTTCTTGTACAGATTATATTGACCACTCATAGACACTTAAAGAGTGGGAAGAGTGAATCAATATACCCAAATTTCACAAATATTTCCATTATTTTATGTTGTTCCCTCTAACTATCAAACCAATACCACTTTTAATAGGAATGGATTTGATATGTACTCTAAAAAATAAAATAAAAATTTATTTATGTTTCTAATAGAAAGATCAACACACATTGATTTTACTTGGTTTGACCTAAATGGGAAAGTCAGCTTCTTATCATGATCGACCATTGGTTGTTTCAAGGATTTTATTATCAGTAAAAATATAGTTATTTCTAGAAAAAATCCATTTTTACACAATATTATAGACATGTAGCATTCTCATCCTATAATATATAAGACTCTTTTCATATTAAAACAACCACTACATTAATGGAATTGTTTATATTGGCCCCAATAGTTATTCAGTGATCATCCAAAAAACTTATGAATATTATCTTTTATTCATCCAAAGGATATTAATAAATCAAATTGAAAATGTTATTTTTCATCAAAAAAATTATCTTTGACAACAAAATTAATATTAAAGGTATAATATGCTTATCAGTCCTACTAAAACATCCCACTTTTAGAATGATCAACACTTTTTAATATTGAATAATCGACAACTCCTTTTTCCTAAATTAATAAATTATAGAAATGTTAATTCTTATATTAATTATGTTCTCATACATAATGGTATGTGCTCATGATATTCAAACAGTTTCAGCATGTATAGTTTTATTCAAGTACAATCTTGCACTACTCAAATTATTCTCTTATTAAATTCTCAATTAAAAATCAACAAGTGAAATTCATGAATGCATGATGTAAAGCATGGTACATATTTTAAGGCATATGATACTTCATTTATTTATAATATTACATAATTTGGTTTTATTCGGATCTCGATATTCATATTATTTCATAAATAATCACACTTATAATGATAGAAAACACCAAATATATCATGACTTCTCATAAGATAACTACCACTACGTAAGGGTAAGAGGGGTGTCAAGACCTTCACATAAGGGTAATTAGTGTTTCAAAATATATTGTGCTTTGTTAAGAACATTTTTATGTGAAATTCATTTCAAATAATGTTAATAATCTTCAGTTCACTTCACACATGTGATCATCATAAGTACATCGGTTATTCATTACGAAAGATGGTGTGCTTCATATAATATATCAAGACATAACATAAACCTTGAGTGCTATTTGAATAGGTCTAGATCACATGGAAATTATTTCCTTTATATAACATAGTGTGTACATGGGATATCCTCTTCATGTGGTTGTGAGAAGAAGAATGTTTCTCTTCTCAAAACAAAATTTCCACGGTGCTCTGTTTCTCTCAAAAAAAATACCTATTTGAATGGAATCTAATTATCCGAGACTTGCTTCCATGGAATTTATAGATGAGATGATACTTCCCTAGACACCAATATATATTCCATTTTAATAAAAGATAATTTTCCAAAAAAAATCAAGTGAATACTTTTATTCTAAACCCCAAATATCTCTTAATTTCTTAAAAATATGAATTTGGGTTTTGATATATTTCATTGGTGTTATGTGAAACTAAAAAATGGGGTGTATATACATAATAAATAAACATTTTTAATACATGACGATGTCTGTCACAGCCCCATCCTCACAAAGGTACCCCTCCTCAGCTAAAAATAAAGGTAGAGAGACAATTACCCATGAGTATTGCCTCATGTAGGCCTCAGGTTGGAAACTTCCATTGAGGGTGTAAATAAAATAAAAAATGGGTTTCAATAACCTATAAGAGAACAAGAATATTAGAGAGAGAGATAAGACAAATAAACTAATAAAATATTTCTTAAATAGGTAATGGAAATCTCAAGTATGTACATGCAATGTCCTATATAACTGAAAAACTGAAAACGAAAACTAAAAGTACCAAATGATAAATATGAAAGAAACTATAAAGCCAAAAAATCTCCTAAAAACCATGATCTATTATATATAACAATCTCCAACCCACTCTTATTGACCTCAAAAAAAAATTCTATATATGTGGGGTGATTATAATTGTTTACTCTATTGGATTTTTCATAGAGCCTCTCATGAAAACGATAAAAAAATAATACTAAATCTTAGTGAACAACACTAAAAATAATTAATCACATAAATAATAATTCTATGTTTCTAGACCCAACATGGCTATATATCACAAAGTAATTCATACAAGAGATCTTATAATATAATAAATAAATATGTTTATGTAGTTACCTCTTACCCACTGGTCTTCCACTCTTCCCATAAATCTCACTTCCTGATCCATCTCTCTCTAAAAAAAGCCAACACAAATAAAGCTATAAAAATTATTAGACCATTCATATAGTGAATCAAATCATCACATCACCCCCTAAACATATTCATATACAGTAACCAAGTATTTTCTAAGATCTACAACATCTTATATGGCATGTATCATACATCAGTTATTTTACCTTAATCCTTCACAACCCTTACACCGAGTAATGTTACTCAAACCATCACTACTTATACATTTCATACCTATAATAATCCTTTTATAAACTATGTCTATAGATTCACGTGTTTCAAATAACAACATGACATCAAATCATTCTATACACATATATGGTGAACCTGACAATCATGCATACAAGCATATAATATCACACATAGAATAGTGTGGGTCAATAGTGGGTAGTATTCCACATACCCCACCATTAGAATGTTTGAGAAAAAACCCTACTAGAATACAGTAGGTTACCTACCATAACGGAAATTGGTGGTGTGGAAAATGAAATCAAAAAACAAACATGATAAAATATTTATCAAAACCAGACAATGGGAATAAGCTTTTCCTAGTCTCAATTGTAGCTCTCATCACATAGACACCCAACTACCACTGTTAGGGACTAGATATATTATAAGCAGAAAATCATTCAAGGAGCGACATTAAGTTAATTTTTTCTTTAAAAATTTCACATATTGTAATTTAATTCATTATCCATTTAATAACATTATTCAAATTATTTTTTTAACCTTTAATGTGATTTCTATTCCCTCAAAGAATAATATATCTGAGTCCATAGTTTCCCAAGACTGTCTAATTTTCATTCCAAAAATAACCCACCCCTTGGGTAATGTAATTTATTAATAACTATAAAACACTAATAACTCCCTCTACTATTGGAAAAAAACCCTTGTTACCACAACGAGATATGAAGACATGCACATCTAGCTTCCTCAATAAGTGGGTAAAGAAATATAGATAAACTTGAACCCTAGTCATCAAGACATTAAATAGATTCAAAAGAAAGAATCATGTCCCTCAACATCAAAAAAATGGGTATGCCTAGATTCAAACCATTACATCATCCAAATTCTATATCAAACACCCTAATGCATATCCCCATTCACCACACTATTATAGACATCAATTGATTCCATAATATCTGGGATTTCCCAAACATATCTCATTATCCATACCATGATTAGATCACATCACAAGGTTTATATCCAGAGTACATAGAATGTATAAAAAACCAACATGGAATATTTTCCTTAAAAATAAGGCATTCTAGCTTTAGATGAAAATGATATCTCTCGAACTTAACACAAGGAACTTGTAATTCACTACTGAACATGGTCTCCTAGACTCAAACATATATATTTATCAAGAAATGTGTTTTTATTTCATCTTTAATTAAATGATTCATTACCAATGGTTCTATCTATAAGAAACCCCTGGAACTGACTAAAACAAGATATTGTTATATCCAAACATGTTTTCTTTCATTTTCTAGTTTTTTCAAGATTTAGAGAACAATAATTCATTAACATGACCTTTTAATATCATGAATATTAAAAATAATTATAGGTTTCTATTATTAATATATTCCATTATATATTTGAAAAAATTTCATTACAAAAACCAATAGGTATCATTACCACTGATAAAACGGCCATTGGACAATGATCACATGATTAATATAAATATAGGGTTTTAAAAAATAAAATTTAATTAGAAAAAGAGAGTGATGGCTTCAACTAGTATGACCATACCCTATAATTCTTGTTTATCAGATATTCTTAGGGAGATAGCATAACTAATATTTTCCATTTACCAAGCCCAACAATATACCAAACAACTTAATCATGATCGAACATTTTACATGATAACTTCAAGCTCATTGAGATCACGACACAAACAATATATCCCGAAACACCCCAGGAAAATCTTACTGTCACACACCTTACTCATAGGGAATTTTTTGGTGTAATAAGGGATATGTATCAGGACCCTATACATATGAGTATGTACATTATTTTTTATATAATAATGGATATTTGTTTCCTATTATTATTATATTATTAAGGAATTTTATTTCGATACAGTAATACCCACTCAATATTGTTGGGTAATATTCATATTCTATTAAGAAATTTATATTGATGAACTAATTTATTTTTTAAATAAGTGATATTTTATTATTAAATAATATTTTCTAAATATAAATGATCATATAAATTTTATGAAGTCAAATGTTATTTTTATAATGGTTTAAAAATTTTATTGGACAAAATCCCAACATTTGATAGTAAATGTAAAATTTATTTTAAATGATAAATGTATAATATATAGAAAATTATTAAGATGAAATGAATATTGATTTTGGAATTAGAATTTTAAAATTATCTAATCGTTAATCTTTCCTTTTTTGACAATTGAATTTTAGGGAAATAATTAAATACCGTATAAATATTCCATTTGTATTAAAACATACTAATGACCCAAAAGTGATGTAATAAATACTATAAAGGTTTAAAAGAATAAATATATATTTTATATTTTATATAATAATATTTTAGGTTTTTTTGATTAAATTTATCAAGCCATTAAGAATCATCCAATACCATAAATATATTTTAAGGATTCATAATCTTTTACTTAAGAGTATGAACCCATACACATAAGAAAGGGAATTATTATTTTATGTTAGGTCCTTGAACATATAAAATAAGGATAGCTACTACCATTTAAATAATTTATGGTCCAAAAACCATGTTATGTTTGGTGGTTTTGGTTATTTTATTATATAGAGTCAAAAACCTAAGTTTGAGAAATAATAAAGAAATACCCATTCATTTCCTACATAATAAACACAATATCGCATTTATCATCACTCAAAATTCATATAGAATGTCTATAATCTTCCATCCTATATTTTTATTCCTCCCAAGATTCCCCCAAGATCTCAATAATCACCTCATAAAAATTTGGTTTTAGACACTCAAGTAAGTGATCTTCACCTTTTCTTCTTTATTCAAGATTCCCTATTATCTTATGAATTATATTTAAAAATAAATGTGTTGGGACATTCCTTTACATGTACATATAAATACCTATTTTATTTCAAAATTATTAGAGACCAATTTCTCTATCATCAACCGATTTAGAAAATTTCTATGTGATGTTGTTATGCAGCCAAAATTTCACCACGATTTTCTATACCAAAATAATTGTGTAATGAATACCATACACATTTTCTATCAAGGGAGTCAACCTTAAATAATATATAACTCTTTTAAAGGTACTAATATTTATTTATTACACACTCCTTTATCATGAAATAAAATATTGTGATGAATGAATTCAGGTTGTATGATCTATGAGGCTTACAATATCATGAGAATGAAATGATTGTGATGGGTGCACCTAGAATTTTATAACCCTAAAATGAATTGGGTAATGTTTAGTATCCTAATATTTTCTTATGGTATGTGTAGTTAACCATGTTTTATTATAGTACTATTTCCACACAAATTCCTTGGATGATGACCTTGACCTATGAATATGATGTAGTGTTTTATGTTGTTACCCCATTTCCCATGTTATGATTAACATGCTATATCATGCCTTATTTTTTCATGTTCCATTTATTCCCCATTTCTATTACTATTTTCAAAAATATTTTACCATATTCTATGGTTATTACTTTACTAGGATTTATATCTCACCCCTTTCTTATGTATTTCACTATGTTATCCCTTGCTATTTTAGAAGACATGGAATTTTAAAAGCATGCTAATGATGTTTTCAATAATGTTATTGTATCCCATATTGATGATATTACTCTATGTACCTAATTAACATATAAACTATACTTATCAATATTATATGCCGAATTATGAATACTTTTATCTAATAAATCAAAAACTATTTAGTAACAAAGATCATGTTTGTGATAGTTGGTTTGAAAGGAAAAGTGTAGATTTTTGGGATTAATATTAGAAAAATGAAAAGAAATACATAGGGATTAAATTTAGTATAATAAATAATTCCAAAAATTTTGTAATTATAATGTAATTAGGTTATCAATTAAATAAATATCTATCTAGATAATACAAGTGGACATGGGTTTGACACAAATGTACCTAGGGGTAACAACAACGACATGGTGTGCTAAACCTAACTTGATATAACCTGGTACATGAAAGCATGACTTACAACACAACTAGTTTGACACTCATATGATTTATTCTTTAGTAAATTAATAATCCCATGATGAACCATTATGAAGGAAATAAAAAATACTCATAAGAATACATTTTAGTAAATTGATCATGGATATCATAGATTGATGCCTAGAAATTTATAAGCTAAGAAAATTAATGTAATATATAAGTTGTCTCTTTCATTTAATTGGATAAACTTTTATGTTTTTAATATTTTAAAAAATAATCAACCCTAGTTTTCCTGTTATTCTATACAATATCAAAAATTAGGAGGAACTGAATTAACAATCAATGTGAATGGAAATGTGATGAGTTACCGAACATGATGCCCAACCTAATGGGAGATTGATTTGTGAACTTCATGGTGATACTCTCACAGCTGACTCGGGTTTTGAATAGATATCCAGACCATGAGGAAAATCCAAATCCCTCTAAGAGTGAATAAGAATTTATTGAGTCCTTATGTGACAAATTCCATTGAATTTCAATGTATCAACTGACCCATCAATCACAAAAAACTGGATCAACTTCAATGAGAAGATATTATCCATTATTGAATTCTCTAAATAGGGAAAGGTTCGACTGGTTATTTATCCAATGGATGTAGAAATTGATCAGTGGTGGACATTGATGAATAATACCAAGACTAAGGAAGAGATCTAAGTGATAGTGTGGAAATAATTATATAATTTGGTTTGATAAATAATTCCCTCACACTCTATCATAAAAAAAGAGGAGGGGTTGCCTTTCCCTCATGAAAAAAAACAACAAATCTATAAGGCCATACAAGAAAAAATTTATAATACATTCATGATACAACTATTAATTTTTCATTACACAGAATAAAATTTTATCCAGTTCTTTGGTGATCTAAAACCTAGTCTACGAAAAGCCTTGACAATCAATGGTATTCATATCTTTGAAGAAATTATTCGATGTTCCTTAAAAGTCAAAATGTATATCAATTAATCTCAAGGTTATCATAAGAAAAATATGTAGAAATTGGAGTGTAATTCGGGATTTTCAAAGGATAAAACTAGTGCGTCTAAGAAATTTTAACATCCCACTTTTCAAAGGTGAGGAAACAAGCACCCCAGAAATTACCTATAGGGGATGAGGAAATTATTTGTGTGTGGGAATGAAGGGAACCTAGCCAGAAATTTATGATAGGATAATCCTTATATTGTGATAGAGGGGAGTAATTATCCATTCAACCCTCTAATTAGTTTTCATTCCTTGAACTAAAAGGAACCCAGACACTTTGCATCCAATACTCTAAACTAGTGGTTTTCAGAGACAAACAATGACCTCCAAGGAAGCAAGGGTGATATTTTTTCCATCACAACTTCTAAGGTGGATCACAACAACAAAGTGGTGATAGGTATTATATATTTTTTATTAATTAAGAGATAAAATACTTTTTTATTCTAGTTCAATGAATTCTTTCACGCCATGAATGTTTATCACAACTATTCTAACACCAACACAAATCATGTAAGTAGAGAGGATATTGAAAATGGAAAACAAGGTAATTATTGCAACCCAAGAACATTACTCTTCCCATATAAAAATTTGTTAGATGAACTTATATATGATCTTTATTATACTACTTTAAGAGGAATTTGATACAATTGTATGAATGAATTGTATTTCCTTATATAGAACCAACATAAATTACCATGAGAAGGAAATAAATATTTGTTTTATAAATCAGCCCTTGATTTTGTATAGGTGAAAGGAGGGGAATGGATCTTCTTTAGCAACAACCTATCAATAATGGATATTATTTAACTATAATAAAATATATCTAGCTCGAATTATTGAGTCTAAAGGAATATTCAGCCTCAAAGATGTGCCTATTGTGAGTGAATACACTGATCTTTTTCCTAAGGAATTTCTAAGTCTCCATCCCAGCCGAGAGGCTAAAGTTTCCATCAATATTATACATAGGGCGATTATATTATCCAAGACATTGTATATAATGTATTTTTTGATCATTATGAGATCAAGAAATATATAAAAGATGATCTTGATAAAGGGTTCATATGACCAAATGCTTCGCCATGGGGTGCACCTGTCCTCTTCCGCAAGAAGATGGATGGGTCAACTCATCTTTTCATTGATTATTGTGATCTCAAAAAAATAATGATCAAGTAAAAGTATCATAAATGATGGATTGATGAATTATTCAATCAGCTACATGGTTCGCAATAATTCTCTAAGGTGGATCTGTGGTTGGGGTATTTCCATGTTATCATAAACGAGGATATCCCCAAGACAACTTTTCGTACAACGTACATGCATTATGAGTTCATAGTGATTACTTTTAGGATCACTAATTCTATAATAATTTTCATGGTCTTGATGAATGTTGATTTTAGTGATTACCTTTTATTTTTTTAGTCAATATATATGATATTCTAATGAATTTCAAAACTAATGGGGAGCATGAGGAGTATATAAACATTGTTCTAAAGACCTTAAAAATGGAAAGATTTATTCCAAGTACACCAAATGTGTGTTATAGTTTAAGTAATTTTGATTCTTGGGTAATATCATCATAATAAATGGGATATATATGGAAACTTAAAATATAGAAGAAATTGAATGATTCTTGAGGCCAACATCTACAGAAGATATCAGTATTTTCTATAGAATAGTTGGGTATTATCGTTGATTTGTGAGAAATTTATCAGTATTAAAAAACCCTCAAACCATGATAACATAGAAGTGAGTCACATTTTCATGGAATTAAAAATATGAGGAGAGCTTCAAGGAGTTTAAAATTAGGTTTATCAATTCCCATGTGATCCCACTATCCACAAGTGGAGAACTATTCATAGTATTCATTTATTCTTTAATGATGGAATTATATTGTGTGTTAATACAGAATGAAAAATTCATACCCTATGATTCAATGTAGTTAAATGTTCATGAAAAGAACTACCCAATGCATGATCTAGATCTGTCTAAAATGATATTCTCTTTGAAAATATGGTAGCATTATCTATTTGTAGAGAAGTTTGAAATATATATAGATCACAAAATGCTCAATTATTTTTTCACATGGAGAGAGATGAATATTTGACAACTATGATGGTTAGAGCTAAAAAAGGACTATGAATGATCAATACCCTACCATAATGGTAAAGTGAATAATTTGAATAATTATTTATGTATAAAGGATCCAATAATTATATCATTGATGATAATTAATATGGATTCAATTCTCTTATATTTGGAAAGGATGGACTTGGGAACAATATAATGTGGAATATCATCAATACATTCACAAATGATTGCTCAACCATCCCTTCTAGAAAAGATAAATTATTATCATATAAATTATGTGGGAATTTAGAAGAAAGTGGAATTTATAAAAGAATGGAAATCCTCAGAGTAAAATGTTAACGAATATGGGGTTGTAGGATTTGGGGCATGGCTATGTGTACCATAAAATCATATGTTAAAGATGTACTTATTGGATGATACACTTATTTAAACATTCTATATCCATCTTGGAAGAAATAAGATATATCGTGATATGTTATAGAAATATGGGTGTGACAATATGAAGAATTATATCATGCAGTACACATCAAGTTGTCTTGTATGTCCATAAGTGAAAGCGGAAAAACAATTCCAAGGTGATGATGCAATAATTTCCCATACAAACATTCAAATGGGAAAAAATCACTATGGATTTGTTAATGGGTATTCTGAAGATGTTAAGAGGTAATAAAACTAACTGGGTTGTGTTTGATCATCTTATAAAAACTACTCACTTAATTTGGATTACAGAGGATTTATCATTGGTAAACTTACACGAATATACATTAGAGAAGTGGTGAGGTTTCATGGTGTACCACTAGAAATTGTATATGATCGAGATCCACAATTGAACTAAATGTTCTAAAAGAGTCTCCAATATGATTTAAATACTTATTTGGACTTCATCGCATCCTATCACCACCAAACCGATGGAAAATCTAAGTGGACTATCCAGACACTTGAGGACATGATGAGAGGATACTCAATTGACATCAAAGGAGGATGGGATCAACGTCTTCCTATGGTCATGTTCTCATATAATAACATTTTCCACTCAAGCATCCAAATGGCTTCCTATAAAGACCATTATGGGAAGAGGTGTTGGACAACTTCATGTTGGGATGAAGTTGGAGAATAAAAACTATTACGTCCAAAAATGTTCAAGGAAATTGTAGAACAAGTTAATATTATTCGTCAACACATCATGGATAGTTAGAGTCGACAGAAGATCTATGATGAAAATAATCGGTGATACATTGTGTTTGATGTTACAGTCATGGTGTTCCTATATATATATCCATGGAATAAATTGAAGTGATTTGGGAAAAAGGGAAAGCTTAGTCCAGGATACATCATCCGTTTGAGATCCCTGACCGCATCAATGTGGTGACCTACTAACACTCACTCCCACCTAAAAACACTCAAGTACATGATTTATTACATGGATCCCTATTGGAAAGTTACAGACTAGAACCCTCGCATATATGCAATATAAAGGCCAGTCCATTAGAAAATTACCTTTCCTGTGAGGAGCAGCAAGTGAAGATCTTATATTGTAGAGACAATGTTCTATATAATATGGGAGTGTACATAGTCAATATACTATGGAAAACCCAAAAATTTGAAGAACCGATGTGGGAACTAGATGAAATAATGAAAAAAGTTACCCTTATCTATTTTAGAGTGGGAAATAAAAATTATGTGGGGGAAATATCTAAAAGGGGAACATTGTAATGACCCAAACTATTATAAATAAAAAACCCCTTCTGATTTAATCAAATCTCTTGTTATGTAATATAGATATAGAAGACACAATAATTTATCACATTTTATTATATTATATTAGATTTAAATTAATTCTAAGAATCATTACTATTGAAAAAATAGCTGTTGAATTGTGATCACATCGTTAGTACAAATATAGGGTTTTAATAAATCCAATTGACATAAAGAAATGAAATGATGGCCTGAACTAGTGTCATCATACCCTTTGAAGCCTATTTATCATAGAATTAAAGGGAGATAAAATTACTAATATCTTCCCTTGATGATAGCCAAGATAAGATCCAACAACTTGAGAACGAGCGAAACCATTTACAAGATAAGTTCAAGCTCACTGATATCATGACCCAAATCATTTACACCGACACACCCCATGAAAATCTCACCATCACATAGCTTACTCTTAAGAAATTTGTGGGTGTATTAAATGGATATGTATCAGGACCCAAGATATATGATGATATAAATTAATTTTTATATAATAACATATACATTTTTCTTACTATTATTACTTTATAGGGGATTATTATTTTGATATAATAAAATAGAAACAATATTTTTGCCTATCATTAAAATTAATTTAAGGAATTTATTTTCATTAAATAATGGATTTTATAAATATATAATATTTTATTATTAAATTAATTTTATGAAATATAAATGATCATATAATTTTTATGAAGTTAAATATAATTTTTATAAGGGTTCAAAAACAGTTATTGTAAAATCCACCCATTTCTTAATAAATATCCATTTTATATTAGAATTGAAAATTTACATATATATATATAATTATTTAGTTAAAATTAATATTATTTTTGGAATCATTATGTGAAAATTATCCAATGGTGAATTTTTCCTTATCTTTTAATGTTGTTGAATTTTTGGGTAAAAATTAAATACCATATAAATATACATTGGATATTATGAAATCGTAATTAACCAAAAAAATTTAATAAATACTATAC
The DNA here is from genome assembly GCA_963277665.1 of Viscum album. Classification (NCBI taxonomy): domain Eukaryota; kingdom Viridiplantae; phylum Streptophyta; class Magnoliopsida; order Santalales; family Viscaceae; genus Viscum; species Viscum album. The sequence goes on from OY728151.1 coordinate 1,284,343,053, forward strand.
AATTTATAAAATACCAAAAATATATTTTTTACATCTAAAATAATGAGATTTTAGGTTTACTTTCATAATTATATAAAGACGTCATGAATCCTCCAGAATGATTAATATATTTTAAGTACTTAAAATCATTTCTTCAAGAGTATGACTCAACTCCACAAAATAAAGGTAATAATTTTATTATATCCGGACCATGAAATTATAAAATAATGAAAACCACTCCCATTTTGAATAAACTATCGACAAAAAATATGAAAAGGCTTCTGTTTTTTGTTAATTTATTATTTAGAGTCCAAAACCAATTTTTGTGAAATAATAAAGAGATCTCCACTCATTTCCTATATAAACCCACAAATATATCATTTCACTTTACTCAAAATCCTTGGATCATGTCCATAATTTTCCCTACCCTCTATATTGTCCTCACAAGGTTCCCCCAATCTCTCAATAATCTCCTCCCAATCATTTTGAGCCACACACTCAAGTAAGGGATCCTCACCTTGTTTTCCTTATTCAAGTTTCCTTATTATCTTATGCCTTATATTTACAATTCCTTTTGTTGGGATATGTATTTACATTTCCCTATTACTTACTATTTGATGTATGAATGATGATAGACCCCTTTTTCATTCAAAACCCCATTTTTTGAATCGTTAAGTGACGTTGTTATGCTACCAAAATTTCACTGTGATTTTCCATGCCAAAACAATTATATAGTGAATACCATACCCATTTCTTATTATGGGTGTACAGATTTTTTAAATTATAAATATTTTAATCTGGACTTATATATAAGTAATACAAACTCTTTTATCATGTAATACAATAAGATGATGAATGAACTTATGTTGTATGATATATGTGGCACAATTTTTCATGAGCATGAAATTAATGTGACTGGTGTGCCCAAAATTATATAGCACTCTAATGAATTTGGTAGCGATTAACCTCATGAGAAGTCATTTTGCGATAGGGAGTGAACTTCATTCCTTTATGGGACATTTTTCATATTGATTTCATGGTAGTTGTCTAAGACCTATGTTTATGATTCATTCTTTTATGTTGGCACAACATTTCCTATGTTTCGATTATCTTGCTATGTGATGCCTTATTTTTCATGTTACTTATATTATGAATTTTTATTCCTATATTATAACATCTATTAACTTATTCCATGATTGTTAACTTGATGGTATTTATGGATCACCCCTTTCTTATGTATGTCCTAAGGTTATACCATGCAGTTTTAAAAGCCATAGAAATTTATAAGAATGTTAATGACATTTTCAATAATTTTATTGTATCCCATGGTAAAGATGATATTCTATATACCTAATTATCAAATAAAATATAATTATCAATCTTATGGTATTAATTATGTGTAATTTTATGTAATAAGTCAATAATTAATGTATAATAAAGAGTGTGGTTGTGGTAGTTTCTATAAAACCCCTACTTTTTTCACATTAATACACAATTTATTACATAACTATACACATAATACAACCCAAAAGATCAATATTCCTAGTATATTTGGTAAATATCTACATAGCATAACATCTTTTGCATGGGATACAACAAAATTATTGAAAACATACTTAACATACTTCTAAAATCCCATATATTGTAAAACATAACATGAAAACCTGGGGACATACATATGAAAGTGTTGAGATATAAATCCAAGTAAGGGAATACTCATTGAATAAGTTTATACATGGTAGAAAATAGGCATAGAAATAGGGAATAAAATGAAGATGAAAAATAAGGCATGATATAGCATGATAATCATAACATGGGAAATGCGACAAAAACTTAAAATACTACATCATAAACCTAGGTGAAGTCTACCCACCAATACATCATGATGGAAAAAGTACCATAAAGGAATAAGGTTCACTCCATGCACATACATGAATTGTCATGAGACTATAAATTACCCAATGCATTAGATCTCCCTATAATTTTGGGTGCTCCCATCATGTTAATTTCATTATCATCCATAAGTGGGACACATAGATCATATAACATGGATTCATTCATCATAATCATATTTTATTCCATGATCTGGTAGTTTAACAAACATACATGTAATTAAAAATTATAATAGGTTTATGTGTATAAAGGTGAACACTCTTGATATGAAATGGGTATGGTATTCACTACACAATTTTTTTGGTATGGAAAATCGTGGTGAATTTTCTACAGCATAACGACGTCACTTAAAAATTTTATAAAATGGGTTAATTAGAGATAAATGTATCTATTTTCATTTGGACATAAAATAGGTAGTAATAGGTATATTTAAATACATATATTAACATAAGGAGTTGAAAATATAAGGCATAGGATAATAAGTAAACTTTAATAATGGTGATAATGTGGGGATCCATTACATGAGTGTGTGACTCAAAATGCCTGAGGGTGCTTTTGGAGGACAAAATAGAGAGTTTTAAAGAGTATGGACGCCCGCTAAGGATATATAGTGCAGATAAAAGGGATATCATGTCAATTTATAGAGGAAATGAGCAGGGATTTCATTATTATTTCTCCAACAATGGTTGGGGACATTATAAAATAAAATAACCAAAACCTCAAATCATCCTGTAGTTTTCCCCCCATGGTTTCTACCAAATGGGAGTGGTTTTAATTATTTAATAACGCCAACTTCCAAACATAATAAAATAATTAACTTTATTACAAGTAGGTGAGTCATACTCTTAAAGAAATGATTTTAAAACCATAAAATATATTAATGGTTTTGGATGATTCATAATGGTTTTATAAAATTAATAAAATAAAATTAAAATAAAATTATTTTTATTTTAAAACACATATATATTCTTGTAAACGTTTATTATTATTAATTAAATTGTCTTTGAGTCATTATGATATCGTAATACATAATATACACTTATAGAATATATAATTTTTAGTGAAAAATTCAACTATCATAGAAAATAATGAAAAAATCAACATTGAATAATTTATACATTATTATTCAAAAATAATATATATTTAAACTGAATAATTTCCTTAACATGTGAATTTTCACTTTCAAAATAAAATCATTCTTTATTAAGAAATGTTGGTTTTTTTAAAAATAACAGTTTTTGAACCCTTATAAATTTACATTTGACATCATAAAAATTATATTATCATTTATATTTAATAAAATAATTTAATAATGGAATATTATTTATTTAAATAATCAATTAATTTCTCAAAATGAACTTTTTAATTGAATTTGAATATCACCCAAGCTTATTGTTTGTGTTTTATTATATCAAAATAACAATCATTTATAATGTAAAAATAATAGGAAAAATATATCAATTATTCTATAGAAAATAATGTACATACTCATATGTATAGGGTATTGATACATATCAATTAAATACACCTCGAAAAACCCAATGATCATGGTGTCTGAATGTGAGAATTCGTGGGGTTGTTTGGTGTGCATGGTACGGTCCGTGATCACGATGAGCTTGAATATCTCCCATAAATGGATTATTTCATTCTTAAGTTTTTGGATATCATCTTGGACATAGTCATGGTAATGTCCTATTGTTTCTATATCTATATAAATCTTCAATAAATAGGATTCATATGGTATGATCCAACAGGTTGGGGCCGTCAATTACTTTGTTTGTGTCAATTGGATATGTTACAACCCTATATTAATACTAAACTTATGATCACTGTTCAAAAACAATTTTATCAAAGTTAATGAAACATAAAAATATTTTAAACCCAATAGAATATAATAAAATTAAGAGCTGCATGTGTTATCTATAACCATATTACATAATATTACATTTAATTGAATCCCTAGTGAAATTTTATTTATAACCATTCGGGTCGTTACTATTTTACCCCCTTAAGAAATTTCACCCCTGAAATTTTCATTTTAAACACATAAATCTGATGATGGAGACTCTGTTTCATCACTTCTTCTGGTTCCCACATCAATTATTCAATCATTTCGTATCTCTACATCACTTTGACTAGGTTAATTGCCTTAATCCATAGAACTTTGTCTCTATGATTTAATATCTTTACTGTATTCTCCTCATATGAAATTTAAATCTCCAATGGTACCTTGTATTGACTGAGTATATAGTAGGGGTTTAGTATGTTATTTATCGAGAGGGATATAGGAAATACATCATGTACTTGAGATGGTTTAGGTGGGAGTGCAAGTTGGTAGGATATCACTCTAATACAGTGAAGTATTACAAAAGGGAGGACGTACCTTGTACCAAGTTTTCCCTTCCACCCGAATTTCATCAATTCCATATATAGAGATATCTAGAGGAATATCATGTCTCCAACATCAAACTCTGGGTCATGTTGAATATTGTCAGCATAGCTATTCTATTAACACTAAGTAGCCTTAATGTGCTATTAGATAGTCTTACCCTTCTCCAAAATTTCCTCAACCATTTCATGGCCTAGAAGTTTGAATTCCCAAACTTTATCCAAACGTATAGGTTTTCTATACATATTCTTATAAAGGGCTTCATACATAGCTATTTGGGTTCTTGAGTGGTAACTATTGTAGTAAGAGAACTCAACCAGTGTAATATGTCGATACCATCCTTCTTTTTTCATCATTTGTTTATGATCTCAACATGTACTCAAGTTTCTAGAATGTTTGATCATATTGGCCCTTATTTTGAGGGTGATGGGTCATGTAATGTTCAAGTCAGTATTTAGAGCATGTTGGAGACTCTTCCAAAACAAAGAGCTTATTCTTTTATCTCGATCGAATACAATTGATAGTGTTACTCTAGGAAGCCTTACCACTTCTCTGATATATATTTTTTCATATTGATCTTGTGATAATTCCACTCGAATTGTGATAATGTGTGATTCCTTTTTAAGACAATCCAAAACAACCCATATAGATTTTATTCCCTTGGATATATAAGGATGTCCAGTGAAAACGTCCATGGTGATGTGTTCCCATTTCTAGGTTGCTATGGGTAATGGTTGCATCATCCCCTTAGACTTCTACCTTTTAACATTCACTTACTGACATACCTAGGGCTTTGCTATATATTATGTTATCTCCTTCATCATATTATCCCACAAATACTTCTCCTGGAGATCTCGGTATATTTTTGGGATTATATAATTTATTGAGAAGGTTTAACTGTTGGAATCATCCAATAAGACCTTATTTAACACTGAATTTGATAGTACACATAAATGTGACCCAAATATGATGAATCTTTATTTATTAACATTGAACTCCACGGATTTCCTTCTTTATAGCCTCTACTTTCTTCTGAATTCTAACATCATGTCTATGATTATTCTTTAACATATCTTGATGGGATGGTTGAGAAATCATTTACTAAATAATTGATGATGTTACCTCCATTATGATTCCCTTGTCCAACCATTTCAAATATAATAGAATTTAATCCTTCTCAATTCTCATCAATTATAGAATTATTGGATTATTTCAACTTCAGTAATCCCCTACGTAATTTACTTTTCCAAGATGGTAATGGATTTTTAAATCATAGTCCTCAACTCACCCTAACCTTCTTAATTGGAGCATATTCAGATCTTTCATTGGGAATATATACTTGAGGATTTTTTGAACAATATATTTTTCAATATTCCACCCAAAGATACAATGATTTCATATTTTCATAGAAAAAATCACTGGATCCACCTCCAATGAATGTGTTGGGTAGTTTTATTCAAGAACATTATACTTCCTTGAAGAATAGGATATGAAATTTTTATTTTATATTAAAACATATCTTAAACTCTTACTTTAATAATCACTCAATATTATGTTACGTTCTCCACTTGTTGGTATTTTTAGCACATGTGCAACGATAAGAGTCCTTTTTAGCCCCTTGAATACCTCTATGAATTTATCATTACATGAAAACTTGACTCCCTTCCATGTTAGCTTTGTTAGAGGACTTGAAAATTGAAATAACAATCTCAAAAATCTGTGATAATACCCAGATAATCCAAGGAATCTATAAATATATTATATGGATGTTATCCTCAACCATCTTTCAATTTCTTTTATCTTTTAAGGGTCTATAGATATCCCATTTCTTGAGATTATATGCCACATGAATTATACTTTCTTCGACTAGAACTCACATTTGATTTACTTGGAATAAATCTTATCCTTTCCTAAGGTCATTAGCACAGTGCTCAGATGATCCTCATGATCCTCCATGGTTTTTGAGTATATTAGTATATCATCTATAAAGGATTCCATATATTTGGTGGGGTAATTTCTAAAGGCTCTAATCATCAATTCCATAATGACTGCTAGAGAATTAGTGGGGCTGAAAGGAATCACTATAAACTCAATGTGATCGTATATTGTAAAAAAAGTTGTCTTGGGGATATCCTCCTTCTTCATCATAACATGGTAATACCCCGATCATAGATCCACCTTGGAGAAGTATTTTTATCCACATAGATGATCAAACAAGTCCTCAATCCATAGAAGAGTGTTCTTGTTATTTATCATGATCCTTTTGACCTCACGATAATTAATTCAACAGCCCATTGACTCAACATTCTTCTTGAAGAAGAGGGATGGTACAACTGAGGTTAAAGCACATAGGAGTATGAATCCTTATCCAGATTCTCCTGTATTTGTTTCTTAATCTCGTCTTGTTCCAAAATAGGCATTCTATATGGATTCTTGGATAATAGAAATGCCCCCATGTATAACCAGGAGGAAAAATTTAACATCTTAGATAGGAGGAATATAAGGAAACTCCTTATGAAACATATCAGCATATTACCACCAAATATGAATTTCATTTAAGATTATTCTTTCCTTAGACACAATCATTTGAGCTAGAAATGCTTTCTATTAGAGAAATAATATCCATGTTTGTGATGTTGGTGATAAGGAAGATTCAGCCTCATCCTTGCACTTGTATTGAATCTGGGGTTATTATTATTACGTAGAGTGATTTACTTATCATGGAAGTTTATGTTCTCTCAATATAGGTAACTTCAATCTATGACCATAATTATATCAAATTCCAAAAAATGAAGTATGATATGGTCCTCTTGGAAGTTCATCCTGAAAATATTGACAAGGGAGGAATTATATACTTGGAATGAAATAATTTTCCCATTTTTTGTTGTCACAAAAATATATACTTCCTTTCTTTTTTTTCTTGAATCTTTCAACTAAACATTCGTGAAATGAAGAAATGTGTAGAGTTATAATAAAAATGCATGCTCACTATTATTGATTGAATCACTAGTGTTCATGTCACCACTTCATTGTCGGGATCCACCTCGATAGATATAATAGAAAAATCTCAACCATTCTTCCTTGGATTTTTTTGGAGGTCTCCAAAAACCCTTATATTAATGCATTGATTTACAAAGTTCCAAAATTCCTTATAGTTGATGAAATGAAAAATTTGCTGATATTTTTCTGGAGCATTCCCTTCCTTTGTCAGGATAACCTGGGGAAATACGTGAGAATATGGTGAGATATTAATTTCATTAAGGTAATAAGCAATGAATAATATAATAAATGTTATAAAATAGGAATAATAAGAGGAAATAAAATGAAGATGAAAAATAAGGCATGATATAGCTTGATAATCATAACCTAAGAAATGTGGAAACAGCATAAAACATGGTATCTTAAACATAAGTAATAGATAGATTCCAAGAAATCGTGATAAATTAATGAACATAGATGAATAAGTTTCAATCCCTATCGCATCATAACATATCATGAGACTAATCATCACCCAATTCATTGGAGCTCTATATAATTCTAGGTGCACCAGTCACATTCATTTCATTCTCATGATTGAGTGTGCCACATAGAGCATACCACATGGATTAATTCATAATCATAATTTGTGTCGTGATTATGGACTGTGGAATAAATACATGTAATTACTAATTAAGAGAGCTATAAGTGTATAAATGTGAAGCACCATGATAAGAAATGTGCATGTTATTCACTTCACAATTGTTTTGGCATGGAAAATAGTAGTGAAATTTCAGTATCATAACAACATCACAAAAAAAATCATAAGATGGGTTGGTGAAATAGAAATGGTTATCTAATAATTGTTTCATAAAATATAAATTAATAATTACATGTAAACACATATTCCAACATAATTAATTTGAAATAGAAGTCATAAGATAATAAGAAAACTTGAAAAAGATGAGAAGGTGAGGATCCATTACATGACTGTATGGCTCCAAATTCTTGGGAGGAACTTATTGAGAGCTTGGTGGAACCGTAAGAGGACTCTATAAAGGATAGGATATAGTAATTACTTTATTAAAATAATTTTTTAGTTAATATAATTGTGATATTTGAATGGTTTATGAAATAAATGAGTTGGTGTTTCTTTATTATTTCCCAAAAATAGGATTTGGACTCTTTATAATAAAATAAAAAAAATTACAAAAAATATTATGATGGATTCTAAAAAATGGGATTAATTTTCATTATTTGATAATTATAGGGGATGAAAAAATAAAATAATTCTATTGATTATGTGGAGCTGAGTCATACTCTTGATGAAATGATTTTAAAACATAAAATATTTTAATGGTTTTGGAGGATTCATAATGGAATTATAAAATTAATCAAATAAACTTGAAATATTATTATTTTATATATAGAACATATAGTTTTCCATCGATATGTTTTATAGTATTTATTACATCAAACTTGGGACAATATGATGTCATAATAAAAAAAGAATATTTATACGAAATTTATTTTTTACCTCAAAAATTGGCTCTCTCGGAAAATTATAGGAAAATTCACTCTTGGAAAATTTTTATGTTCTTATTAAAAAAATAATATTTACTTTTTATAAATAATTTTATAGACATGTGAATTTTCAACATTAAAATAAAATTGACATTTATTAAGAAATGATGGGTTATTTTTGACAATGACAATATTCAAAACCTTATAAAAGATACGTTTGGATACATAAAAATTATATGATCATTTATATTTAATAAAAATAATTTAATTATAAATGATTTTTGATTTCAAAAATAAAATAATTAATGAAAATAAATCCCTAAATTTAATTTTAATATTACCCATAAAATAATTTTTGTGTTTTATTGTATCAAAATAAAAATTATTTAAAATGTGATGATAATATGAAAAATATATCCATTATTCTATAAAAATAATTTACTTACAGATATAGAAAGGGTCTTGATACATATCCCTTTAATACAATAACATACACCATAAGATTAAGGTGCACGATGATGATATTTTCCTAGGGTGGTTTGGTGTACAAGGTTTGGGATGCGATCTCTATGAGCTTGAACATCTCTCATAAATAGTTTTTCTTAGGATTATGTTGTTGGATCTAATATTGGGATTATTCAAGGGAAAAAACTAGTGATTATATCTCCCTAAAAAGCTTCTATAAATGGTATTCATTGTGTATGATTTTACTCTTTGGGGAAATCACATCTTTTTTATGTCTCAATTGGATTGGTTAAAACGCAATATTTTTAATAATCATGTGATAACTATTAAAAATCTATTTCAGTAATGATAATGATACATAATAGAATTTTAAATACAATATAATATAATAAAACAAATGAAATGTGTGTGTTTTCTATAACCATATTACATAATAAGACATTTAATTAAATCAAAAGTGGAATTTTATTTATAACCATTCAGGTCATTACAATCATCCCTCCTTAAGAAATTTTGAACTCAAAATTTTCATTTACCACAGTAGATCAGATGAGGTTAATTCTATTTCATAACATTCTTATGTTACCTGTCACTTCTTCAAACAAGTGATTTCTCCATAAAACTTTTCTAGGTTCATTGTCTTATTCCATAGAAATTTTTCTTTATGATATATGGTCTTCCCTGACTTCTCCTCATAGGAAATTTCATTATCCAATAGTACCACCTCTAGATTGAGTACTTTTGATGGGTCTGGTATATACTTTCTTCAACGTAGATACATGGAATACATCATGTACCTAATATATGTTAGGTGGGAGTCCCATTTTGTAGGCCACTACTCCGACCCATGGTGATATGTGGAGAAATACCATGTATTCAACATCAAAATATAGTTCACATCGATCACTCTTATCATAGAACTTCTGTGGAATCTGAGCAGCCTTGATGTGATTCTGAATGATCATAAACATTTCCACTATTGCTTAAAACATTTCAGGACCTAGTAGTCTGTATTGTCTAACTTCATCACAACACATAGGGGTTCTGCACTTCTTCCCATAACTGACATCATAAGGAGCCATTTGGATACTCGAGTTAAAATTATTGTTTTAATAGAACTTGATTATAGGTAGATGTCGGTACCATCTTCCTTTGAAGTCTATAGAATATGCTCGCAACATGTATTAATGTTTTTGAATAGTCCTCTTAGATTGGAAATCTATTTGACGATAATTATCCATAATGATGTTCATCTTAGTGTTGAGTGAATGGTATATACTTTTCTAGAATATAGAGGGGAATCTTGGATCTAGATCAGATACAATCAATAGTGGCACTCCATGCATCCTTACCACTTCTCTGATGTATATTCGTACAAGTTGATTTAGTGGGAAGTCCTCCCAAATTAGGATAATGTGAGATGTCTTTGTAAGATAGTCCACAATGACCCATATAGCATTGTTTACCCTATATTTAGTTGGAAATCTAGTGAAAATTTCCATGGATATTTTCCCCCATTTTCCAATTGGTAATTGTAATGTTTTCATCATCCTCTTAGAATTTTTCATTTCAACATTCACTTTATGACATGCTAGACACTTTGATGTATATTTAGTGATCTCCTTTTTCATATTTTCACACCAATAGAGCTCTTGAAGATCTCAATACATATTTTTTCTTATTGGGTGAATAAGGAAGGTCAAGATATGTGAATAATCCAACAGTTCGATCATTAACTGAGGATTTTATCGTACACATAGTCATGAACCAAATATCACAACTCCTTTTTCATTACCATTGAACTCCTATTATTCTCCATTATTTATAGTTTTTATTTTCTTACAAATTCCCAAATAATCATTTGTGGAATCCTCTAACATTTTTAGAAGGGAAATTTGATCAATCATTTGTGGACGGACTCGTGATGTTCCATCACTTATGATTCTAATATCCATAATTTTGAAATCAAATATGATTGGATCCCTCTCAATTCTCATCAGTAAAAAATTGTTGGATCCTTTCTACTTAGAGTATCTACGAGTTTATTTTCATTAAATGGATGGTAGTGGATTGTGAAATCATAGTCAGTGATCATATCAAACCATATTCATTGGTTCATATTTTCATCTTTCTCTATGAATATATGCTTTAGAATATTTTTTATCCTTATATGTTTCACACTTCTCCACAAAGAGATAATTCCAAAACATTTTCCAAGTGATGACCACTGCAACCAACACTAGATCTTATGTTGGGTAGTTTTGTTCATAAACATTCAACTTCATTGAATCATAGACTGTGAATTTGTGATTCTATATTAACACACATCCAAATCCCCTCTTCAAAGTATTATAGAATACTATGAAAATTCATGCACTTTAGGGCAGTGTTAGAACATGTGTAATGATAAGACTTCTTTTCAGATCTTTGAAGATCTATTTTAATTCAATATTCCTTGAAAACATAACAACCTTTTCAGTTATCATGGTTATAGGGTTTAAAAATTTCAATAAATTTCTACCAAAATCGATGATAATACCCTGCTAATCCAAGGAAACTATAGATAACTATCACACATTTTGGTCTCGGCCATCAATAAATTGATTTTTTCATTGAACGATCTGTATATATCCCATATATTATGACTATATTCACTAAAAATGACACTTAAATCCACCAAAACTCAAATTTTATGTACATGGAATAAATCGTATCCTTTTATAAGGTCTTTAGCATAGTTATAAGATGCAACTTATACTCCTCCTTGATTTTGGAGTACATTAGAATATAATATATAAAGAATACAATGAATTTGTTCATTTAATCTCAAAAGACTCTATTCATCTAGTCCAAAAATATTTATGGGGAATTAGATAGCCTGAAAGGCATCACTATGAACTCATAATTCCTGTATATTATATGAAACGATGTCTTGGGGATATCCTCCTTCTTCACAATGACATTATAATACCCCGACCACAGATCCACCTTGGATAATTATTATGGTATATGTAACTGATTGAACCATTCATAAATCCTTGGAAAAGGATACATGTTCTTTATCATGATTTTGTTGAGATCACAATAATGAATGCAAAGGTTCATTGACCCATCCTCCTTCTTGACGAAGATGAATGGGATACACTATGTTGATGTGCTTGAGCGTATGAACCCTTTATCTAGATTCTCCTGTAGTTTTTTCATTATATCCTCATGTTCCACAACATCAATTATATATGGATTCTTGGATAATGGAAACACCAAAGGAATAATCTTGATTGAAAATTCAACATTTTAGGTAGGGGGAAGATTGGTAAATTCAACGGGAAACACATCAGTGTATTCTATAAAATTGAAATGTCATTGAAGATGATTATTACGTAGACTCAATAAATTGAGCTAGATATTATTACTTGTATGAAAATAATACCCATGAGTTATATGTTGGTTCTAAATAAGATTAATCCTCCTTCTTTGACTTATATTGAATCAGGGTTCGATTCACCATACATAGTGTGATTTCCTTATCATGGAAAATTATGTTGGATCTATATAAGGAAATCCAATCCATTTCTATAATTGCATCGAATTCCACCAAAGGGTGTTTTAAATGTTTCTCCAAAAATTTAGTCCTGGAAATTTTGATAGGGGAAGTGGTATATACATAGGTTGAAATATTTTCTCGATTTTCCATTTTCATCGACAACTATACTTCTATTATTTGGGGAGTTTTTTTAATAGTTCTACTAAAATTTAAGGATATTAAGGAATACATTGAACTAGAATAAAAAATGATGTTCTATATTATTGAATGACTAATTGGCATACCTTTCACCACTTGGTTGTTAGGATTTAACTCAGCAGTTCTAATGGAAAAATATCACATTTGCTACCAAAGAGGTAGTTGGTTGTCTCTGAAAGTCCTTGGATTAGTGCATTGGATTGTGAATTTCCATGGTTCCTTGTAGTTAAAATAATGAAAAATACATCGAGGGTTGACCGGAGAACTCATTCACTCTATCACATTATAAAATTTATCATGTCAGTAATCTTTATATAGGTTCCCTTCCATCCCACTAATAAGGAATTTCCTCTTTCCACATAAGAATTTTTTAGGGTGATTCATTCCGCACCATCGACAAGTGAGATGTTGAAATTTCTTAGCACTATTAGATTTCTCCATCATACCACTAGAATTAAACTTTACATTCTACTCCATTTTCCTATAATACACTTGAGATTCATTGATCTCTATATCAAATTTAAGGTCACATCATATGAATTATTCATAACTATAAAAGTATTAGATTTCTAGGGATTTTCTTAGACAAGGTTCTATCCCATCAATGAAGAGTTAAACATTGCATTCAGAGGTAATGATAAAGCTAGTGGCATATCCTGAAAGTATTGATTGGTTTTCATTTTATTCCCTAATGGATCTTCCATATTTTATCTTGAGGGGAATAAAATCTATTTACATTTTAATATTGTGAGTGTGAATACAATATTTATCAAAAACATTTTTGGGAATTCCTTCAACCAAATCGATTCAATATCTTACCCATGATTAACATTCTTGATCAATGACCACCACTGATCAACTTATCCATCTATAAAATAAGTATCTTGTAGAACCTTATCTCTTTTGAAACATTAAAGGACGGATAAGATCTTCTCAATAGAGTTGATCCGTTATTTTATGATTAAGGAGTCAGATGATACATTGATGTTCCGAGACCTATATCTCATAAAAGACTAAATCTCTAGTTGATCGCTCTTCGGGGGATATGGAAACTATTCTTTATCCATGTTTATATTTAGAACCTAAGTCAATTGAGAGAGTATCATCATGAAGTTCACGATTCATACTCTTATCAGGTTGGGCATCTCATTGGGACAATCGTCACATTTCCCTTCACATTTATTTTCTACCAGGTTCCTTATATTTCCAGCCATTGGATAGAATAAAAGGAGAATTATGGATGAGTATTTATAAAAAAAATAAACCAAATAAAATGGAATTCAATGAAATTAAAGAGAAAACTTATTTATTATAAGTATTTACTTAACCTTTGAATTTACAGGCTTTAATCTATGTTATCCATGATCTATTTTAAAAAAAACACATTTTTTTAGAATTTATGTATTCCTTTAGTAATGGTTTTTAACGAGCTTATGAATTTACCAAAGGATATGCACTGGTAGTGTCAAACTAGGTGCATAGTAAGGCCCATTTTCACGTACTAGGTTACACTGAGTTTACCCCACAACACAATGTCAGAGTTTTCGACACCGAGTTCATCTGTTATAGAACCACATCTACTTGTATTATCTTGGCATGGACGAATTTTATTTATTAACCAATTACTCTATACTTACCTAAATTAAGGTATGTTTTCTTATACTTAGTCTTACCTCGAAGACTTTCTATAGTGTTTTCAATACTAATACCAAAAATAACTAATCTTTTCCCTTATTACAATAAAAAAACCAACAATTTTTGGGTAATATTCAAATTCAATTTAGGAATTAATTTTTATGAATTAATGGATTATTAAAATAATTAATATATTTTTAATAAATAATTTTTAGGAAATATACACGATCATAAATTTTTTAGGAAGTCAATTGTTATTTTTATAAGGGTTCAAGAACCGTTATTGTAAAAAACATGAAACATTTTTTACTAAAGGTGGATTTTTTTAAAGGTGAAAATTAACATATTTAGAAAATAATTTAGATATAATAAATATTATTTTTTGAATTAGAGCATAAAAAATTATACAGTGGTTATTTTTTCATTATTTTCCAAGATAGTTGAATTTTTAGGTGAAAATTATATACCTTATAAATATAATTTGTGTATTATGACATCATAATGACCCAAAAGTGAAGTAATAAATACTGAAAACGGTATAAAAGGCAAAATATATATTTTGAATTTAATATAATGATATTTTAAGTTTATTTTCATTATTTTATAAATCTATTATGAATCCACAAAAATAATTAATATATTTTAAAGTTATAAAACCATTTCATTAAGAGTATGACTCACCTCAACATATAAAAGGGAATTATTTTATTATTTTCAGCACATGGTCTTATAAAATAATTAAATAAATTCCAATTTTATTGAAAATATGTTAAAAACATGGAAAGGTGTGTGGTTTTTTTTTATTAAATAGAGTCCAAAACCTATGTTTGAGAAATAAAAAATAAATTTTCACTCATTTCCTATATAAAACCAACCAATCCCTCATTTTTCTTCAATAAAAATCCTTGGATCACATCATTAATTTGACATCCCCTCTCTATAGTCCTCACGACTTTCCCCATATCTCTAGATAACCTCATCCCAAGAATTTGGAGACACACACTCAAGTAAGTGATTCTCACCTTCTCTTATTTATTCAAGCTTCTATATTATATCAAGTTATCTGTTTTAAATTACATTTGTTGTGATATGTATTTAAATTCCCCTATTACTGAATATTTTGTTCCAAAATTATTATAGACCCATTTCTCTCTCATCAATCCATTTTATGAGTTTTTATGTGACATCGTTATGGTCCAGAAAGTTTACAACACGTTTACATGCCAAAATAATTGCGTAGGGAATACCATACACATTTTTTAGCGTGGCTGTTCACCATTATAAAATTATACCTCTTTTATTTAGTAATTAAATTTATTTATTACAAAATTTTTATTTTGTAATAATATATGATGATGAATGGATCTAAATTGTATGATCTATGTGGTACACATAAGCATGAGAATGAAATAAATGTGGGGGGTGCACCAGAAATTATGTAGCTCTCTAATGCATTGGGTAATATTTAGTCTCATGATACATCATGTTGGGATATGAAGTGAAATTTATTCTATTATGGGTCCTTTTCCATAATTATTTATTGGTATTTATTATTGACCTATGTTAATGATGTAGTGTTATAATTTGTTGGAACATTTCCCATGTTATGATTATCATGATATATCATTCCATATTTTTAATGTTTTTTATTCCCCATTTCCATTCCTATTGTATAACATGAATTTCCTTATGATATTATAATTCCCTTACTCGGATTTATATCTCACCCATTTCTTATGTATTTCCCCATGTTATCTTGTGTTGTTTTAAAATCTATGGAATTTGATAAGCATGTTAAGAAATTTTTCAATAATTTCTTCGTATCCCGTGTTGAAGATGTAATGCTATGTACCTAATTCCCAAATCCACTTGAATTTACAATCTTATAGTTTTATTTATGTTCAAATTTATGTAATAAACCATGATGTAATTTGAAATAAAGATAAGTGTTGCGGTAGTTGTTTTGAATGGAAAAGTTTAGTAATTTTAGGGATTAGTATTAAAAAACACAAGTGAAAGCCATTGAGACAAGACTAATTATAGGTAAAAATATCAAAAAATTTGGTAATTATATATTATGTTTTTACCAATAAAATATATCCCTTTATAGATAGTACAAGTGGATGTGGTCCTGGAATAGATGTACCTTGGGGAAACAACTCTGATAAGGTGTGCTAGGCATGACTATGGGTAACACAGTACACAATAACGGACCATAATATGCACCTAATATAAATCTTACAGGGGATATGCTTTCGTAAATTCCAAAGCTCATTATGATACATTACTAAGAGAAAAATAAATACCCATAAAAATATATTTTCTAAATATTCTATGGAAAACATATATTGAATACTATAAATTCATAGGTTAGTGAAATACATCTTATATATATGTTGTCCTTTTATGTCATTGGATTCCCTTTTATGTGTTGAATAGTTTGAAAAACGCATCCCTATTTTTTCTTTTATTCTATCCAATGGTTAGAAATAGGAGGAAATGTGTAAACATCAATGTGAAGGGTAATGTGTTGACTGACCCAATGAGATGTCATACCCGATGGGAGAAGGAATCACATACTTCATGATGATACTCTATTATATAACATAGGATATCATTGAATCATAGATCAACAGGACAATCTAAACCCCCTAAGAGAGACCAAGTAGTGATGGATTACATTATGAAAAAAAGTCCTTCAACATTCAATGGATCATCTGACCCATTAGTCGCATAACAATAGGGAAACTCCATTGAGATGATATTTTCCATCCTTAAATGTTTTGGACAAGAGACAGTTCTTTGAGAAATTTATCATATACAGGATGAAGTTGATTAATGGTGGAAATTATTCAAGAATACTATTCCAGAGGATGATATGAAAGTGATGGAGTAGAAGGAATTCTGGATAGTGTTTCTTGATTAACATTTTCATCACACTATTTATCATAACATGGAAAGGGATTTCCTTTCCCTCAAGAAAAAATACTACCAATATATTAGGGTATATGAGGAAAAGATCACAGGACATACATGATATAACTATGGATTTATCATTACCCCTGAATGCAAGGTTGGACACTTCTTTGGTGGGATAAAACCTTGTCAACCAAAATCCCTATAGATCCAAGAAATTGATATCAATGATGAATTCATTTTGATTTGAACTCAAATTCAAACATGGAGAATGAAAAATTTCAAGGTTATAACTGGGAAAAGAAGTTAAAAGTGCAGTTTAATTATATTGTTATTTTGGGGAAATATAATGGGGCCATAAAATTTCAAAAGACCACTTTTCAAAGGAACATAAAGAGGAACCCTGAAAATATCCTTAGGGGAATGAGGAAATGCATTTGGTGTGGGACGGAAGGGAATATGGATATTGATAGTCGATAGTATAAACCTTATAATGTTAAAGAGGAAAGGAATTATATAGTTAATCCTCAATAAATGGTTCATTTCCTCAATTACAAGGAACCATGGTAATTTTCAAACCAATTCACTTTGATAAGGATTTTTAGAGACACCCTACAACCTACAAGGTTGAAAGGGAGAGATATTACCATCATAACCACTGAGGTGGATCCTGAAAATGAAGCGCTGACATGTAAACTAGTTATTCATTCAAGAATAGAGACTGTGCTTTATGATTCTAGTTCTATACATTCCTTCATATAATTGATGTTTAGAATAACTATTCAAACGCCACCACGATTCATAGAAGTATATTTTTGGGTGAAAAAATAGGGAAATTATTAAAACCCGGTTATATAACACCCCTTATAAAAATTTTCAAGATGAACTTCCCAAAGAACATTCTTATACTCCCTTTTCGGTATTTTGATTTAATTCTTGGCATGGATGGGTTTTCACTTTATATAGAAAAAAATAATTAACACAAGAAGTAAATCACTCTAGGTATTTTCAATCAACCACTAAATCTCTATAAGTTCTTGGAGGAGGATAAATCTTATTTATCCCTAATATCTCAAGAATAGATATTAATTACTTAAGAGAAATTGTATGTAGATAAAATGATTTAGTATAAAAAATGAATCATTTTCAAATACATGCCTCTTGTGAGGGAATATGCTGATGTGATTCCTATGGAATTTTTTGTCCTTCCTCCAGCCGAGAGGATGAATTTTCGATAGATATTATACTAGGAGAATTTACATTATCCAAGACTCCATATATAATGGATTTTGTGGAACATGAAGAAACGAAGAAACAACTACATGAGAATCTGGATAAAGGCTTCATACACCCATGTTATTCAATATTGGGTTCACCAAATATCTTTTCCAAGAATAATGACGGGTTAATTCCCCTTTTAATTCAATAATATGAACTCAACAATATCATGATAAATAAAAAGAATCCTCTTCCATATATTGATGGCTTGTACAATCAGATACATTTATCACAATACTTCTCCAAGGTGGATCTGTGGTCGTGGTATTACCAAGTTAGTGTAAAGAAGTGGTATATCCCCAAAACATCTTTTCATACAATGTATGAGCACTATGAGTTCATAATTATGGATTTGGAGCTCACTAATGCTCCAAAAATGTTCATGTACATGAAGGATGAGGTATTAAGAGATTAACTCAGATTTTTTTTGGTAGTCTTTATAGATAATATTCTAATATAATATATAACCAGGGAGGAGCATGAGGAGAATCTGAGAAATATGCTAAAGACCCTATGAAAGGAACATATTTAAGTAATGTACATAAAATGAGAGTTCTAGTTTAAGGAAGTTTCATTCTTTTGAAATATCGTCACATTCAATGAGATATCTATCGAATCATAAAATATTGAAGTAATTACAGGATGGACAAGGAATAATTATGCGAATGATATTTGTATTTTCCTCAGATTAGCTTGGTATTATCATATTTTTTAAATATATTTCTCCTGATTTTCAAACCCTCCAACCAAGATTATTTTGAAGGGTTTTATTTTTTCTTGTAATGATAAATGCAAAGAGATCTTAAAAGAGCTAAAAAGGAGGCTCATCACATCACCTGTGACAACACTACCCACTGGTGGAGAATGTTTCGTAGTATATAAAGATGATTCAAATAAGGGATTGGGTAGTTTGTTATTTCAGAATGGAAAATTCATAGCCTATGCTTCAAGGTAGTTAAAATTTCATGAACATAAGTACTAAACGTATGATCTAGAATAGGAAATAGTGATCATAACTATGAAATTATGATAACATTAACTCTTAGGATAACAGTGTGAGATATATATGGATCATAAACGACTGAAGTATATATTCACATTGAATGAGATGAATATTCACCAACTAAGATGGTTAGATCGGGTCAAGGACTAAGACTTCATAATCCACTACCATCTTGGTATTGAGAATAAATTGTAATAAACTCTATATAGAATGGATCCAAAAAATTTAATTTTAATAATAACTGGGAAGGATCAAATCTTCTTAGATTTTAAAATGATAGATAGGAGAATCATAAGTGGAAGAACATCATCAATACTTTCATAAATTATTTCTCAAATATCCCTTGTGTACTGGTTAAAGGTTTCTAAAAAAGATGACGTGGAAATTCAGAATAATGTGGAAACCATATAGAAAGGAATATACTCAGAGATAAATGTTAATGAAGAAATAGTTTTGAGATTTGGGACACAACTATGTGTAAGATGAAATCATGAGTTAAATAACGAACTAATAGATGATGTTCATTGATTAACTTTCTACATTAACATAGGAAGAAAAAATATGTATCGATATCTCTAGGAGTTCTATTGATGGGACAATATGAAAAATGAGATCACTATATATACAAAAATGTGCCATGTATGTTAGCAAGTGAATGATGAGTGGTAGAAGTCTATGGGCATGAAACAACTATTACCCATACCAACATCGAAATGGGAATACATCACCATGTAATATGTCATCAAACATATAAATACATCTAGGGGAAACAATACTATCTCTGTTTTTGTGGATCAATTTATAATGACAAGTCACTTTATTTAAATTTGAGATGAATTCTCACTGGATCAACATGCATGATATACATCAGTTAAGTGGTTAGGCTGTATAGAGTAAAACTATCTATTATATCTGATTTAGGTCCCAGATTCACCTAAATGTTCTAGAAAAGTCTCAAGTATACTCTAAACACTGAGTAGAACTTTAGGATGACCTATAATCCCCAAAATGATATCCAATATTAGTAAACTATTCAGATAGTGGAAGACTTGTTGTGAGAAATCTCAATTGACTTCGAAGGAGGATGAGAACAACATCTACCTCCATTCCAGTTGATTTACCAAAAGATTTTCCACTGGAGCATCCAAATGAATCTCTATGAGGTCCTTTATAGGAATAGGTGTAGAACACCTGCATGCAGGGATGAAGTTGGTGAACACAAACTGCTAAGTCCATGAATGATCGAGAAAATGGTGGAAATGGTTAAGACCGTTATGCGACACATCAATGTTTCTCAGAGGAAAAGATATATATTATAAAATTCATCTATGTGACCAAGAGATTGATTTTGGAAACATTATATTCCTCCCCATATCTCTAATGAATAAAGTGATGAGATTTGGGAAGAACGTAAAGCTTAGTCTAAGGAACATCAACCCATTTGATATCCTTGATTGCATTAGAGTGGTGGCCTATCGACTTGCACTCCCACTTAACCTATCTCATATACATGATTTTTTACAAGTATCCATATTGAGAAAGTACTGAATAGAAAATTCACATGTAATCAATAAAGTGATTATACCATTGGAGAATGACCATTACATTGAGGAGTAGCTAGTGAAGATATAATATTTTAGAGATAATTCTATGGAATAAGACAACACACCTGGTCAAGGTGATATAGAAACACCACAAGCTTGATAAAGTGTTGTGGGAACCATAAGAAGTGTTGAAATATAATTACCAATTGAATTTTTAGTGTCTGAAATGAAATTTTTGAGGGTAACATTTCTATAGGAGGGAGATTATAATGACCCAAATGGTTATAAATAAAATTTCTCTTATGATTTAATTAAATATCACAGTATTAATATGATTAGAGAAAATCCATGAATTTCAATTGTTTTATTATATTATACCTAATATTAAATAAAATTATGTAATGTTACCATTTAAATATAACTTCTTATTAGTGATAAAATGATTAACATAAGTGTAAGGTTTTAGAAAATAAAAATTGAGAGAGACAACCAAAGGGATTGCCTCAACTAGTTAGATTATACCCAATGAAGCTCATTTATTAACGATTAAAAGGGAGTTAACATCACTATTTTTTTACATGGATAATCCTAAAATGATACCCAACAACATATCCATGAAAAACCCATTTATTGAATTATTTCAAGCTCATAGAGATCATGACCCAGACCATGTATGTCGAACCACACAATGGAAATCTCACAATCGCACACCTTACACATAGGGAGTTTGTGTGTGTTTGTTAAAGGGATATTTACCAAGTTATAAGTGATATTATTATGTACATTATTCTATATATAATAGTGGATATATATTTTATATTATTTCTACATTATAAACAATTTTTATTTTGAAACACTAAAACACAAATAGTATTTTTGGGTAATATTCATATTCAATTAATGAATTTATTTTGATGAATTAAAGGATTTATGAAGAAAATTTTATTTTATTACTAAATAATTTATGTTAAATATAATGATCATATAATATTTTTGAAGTAAAATTTAATTTTAATAAGGGTTTGAAAAATATTATTGTCAAAAATACCCAAAATTACTTAATAAATGTTGATTTTATTTTAAAATTGAAAATTCAATTATTTGTAAAATTATTCAAAAAATATTAATATCATTTTTGTATTGGAAACTTAAAAATTTTCCACTGGTTATTTTTTCATAATTTTTTGAGATTGTTGAATTTTTGGGTAAAAATTAAATAAATTATAAATATACATTGTGTATTATGAAAAAATAATGAATCAAAAGTGATTTAATTAATATAATAAAAGGTATCCACAACCAAATATATGTTTTCCATTTAAAATAATTATATTTTATGTTTATTTTAATAATTTTACAAATCTATTTTGAATCCTCCAAACCCATTAATATATTTTAAGGTTTTAAAATAATTTCTTTAAGAGTATGACTCACCTCCACATATGAAAATGAATTATATTATTATTATTGTCCCTTGAAAATATAAAATAATGAAAACCACTCCAGTTTTACTAAAACCATGGGATAAAACCATGGTATGGTTTTGGGTTTTTGTTATTCTATTATAATTATTCCAATCCAATGTTTGAGAAATAATAAACAAATCACTACTCATTTCCTATATAAACCCACCCAATATTCCATTTATTTTCCCTCAAAATCTTTAGAGAATATTATTATTCTTCCCTACCCAATCTAGATTATTTCAAAGGTACTCCCAAACTCTAATGAGTCTCCTCCCAAGCATTTGGAGTCACACACTATAACACCCTAAAATTATTTTGTACAACTTCGTATTCAATAGTGTTTATGATAAGAAACGCCAAATGTAAAAAGGGAATAAATTAACCATCTATATTAAAATAATAAATTAATATTATATATTATATATGTTCTAATATACACAACACTATGTTATCTTGTATCGCACAAAAGATTTACCTTTATTGATACCTTTCATTAAATGCAAAAGCGACCTTCTCCAATAGTTTGCATTACACACAAGACCATGTTTCCCCAATTAACATTGTATTATTAAAATATTAATATTTAATAAATTATTGTATAAAATTTCTGTTATGTTAGAAGTTATGAATTATATTAACAAAATTATAAAAATATATTGTCTATATAAATATAAATAGAATTAATTTGTTACTAATTAATTAAAAATTAAAATATGAACATTTTGTTTATAAAAGGAAATATTATTATTTTTATGCTTCCCGAGGATAATTTTTTTAATAATAATAATTAATTAAAATTATTTAATGATTTTATTGAAATATATATGTCACATATTCAATCATAAATTTTATATATTCATCAATTTGTTTTGATAAGCATAAGATAATAACACGCCCCATTTCAGGCATAAAAACTTATATTTGTATAAATGAAATTTTACCTCATATTAATGGAGAAATAATTTTAAATAATAATTTTGAAACATTTATTGATTTAATTGGTCACAATAAACTTCATATTTGAAATTGAAACAAAAAAAATATTAGGGTGAAATTTGGAAAAATTTTAGAAACATATCAATTTTTGAGGAATGTTTAAAAATACACAATTTTAGTTCCAACCGAGTCCTCATCTAATTTATTTACAAGGATAAATTATAATTCTAATTGGTTTTATTTTTTAATTAAATAATATTTTTTTCAATTAATATAATTTATTTTGTTATAATCAATTTCACTTTAAAATTGATTATCAAATCATAAAAAATATTTTATCGTTTTATTATTTAAAACCCATCATTATTGTCCCACATTTGTGATGAATTTTAAATTATTTTCTTCCACATATGTGATTATAATTATTAAAAATGAATTAATTAATATAAATAATAATAATTTATAATTTATAATAATATCAGAAAAAATTTACAAAAAATATTAGTGAAAGTGATTAAAATTAATTACGAAAATTAAGGAAAAATTAAGCTTAATAAGGGACGAAACCTTAACCTTAAAACCCCAAAGAACCTAAAATATTATCCAAGATCTATTTAATGGAATTATATATAAAATATAATATCTTGGTTATAAATTTTACCAATATTGGATCCACTTTAAACATGAAAAATGTGCATGGAATTCCTTTAACAAAATTTTAGAAGAGTGACACTCCTCCTCCACTATAAAAAGGCCTCATCTCATACAACTTTTTCACACATATAAAGACTCTATGGATCGATAAGGATCTGAATAAATATATCCTAAACATAACTCACACCATCCTATATGACTTTCCATGGGTATAAATCAATCCAAGGAAGCCTTCGGATCAAACCAAAAGGAGTTACCTGAATAAGAGGTAACAAACTTCCTCATGATTTTCAGTTCCATTTCAATTATCAAATCACTAAAATATTATTATTTAATTATTTTATAAATAAATATTAAATATTATAGGATATTTTGTGCTATTTTTTCAACCAAAATTCACAAATACATCCATGTAAGGGGTAACAAACAATCAGTTTTGGTCCACAGTGACCTATTCCCTGAATAAATAATGGTTATTCATTTTTCTTTTGCCTCCTCTCATAGAGTAAATTATTATGTAAACTCTATTTATAGATTTAATATTTGATACTTATTATTTATTTAACCTTCCATAATTATTTTACAACACATGATCTTACAGTTTTCTTTTTTGCTTAAATATGATAGCATCATTTGTGGAAGTGAGCACTACCGCCCCCTCAAAGTGATGTGATTAATTCACACGATACATACAATGTATAAAGGATAATATTTTCTAAAAAATGTTGAATAAACCAAATAAATATTGAATTAATGACATAATTACATTTCTACAAATATAATATATTTAATTTTCTTTATTACCCATTCAGACACTGAAAAAGTGATAACGTTATTCATGGACGGGTGGAGAATCACCTCCTCAACATGATGTAATTTATTTTTCATCACAATAATATAATATATCAATATATATGATTAAATAATTGGTATTTATTATATAATTGTAATTATATAATTATATACTATTACTTACCTTCTTTTCATAACAATCGTTGAAAAATGGGAATGATACCCATGTGTACATATGGCCTACCATCACCATGATTGTAACATTGATTCATTTTTCATAACCATATTTAATGATTGGTTTTAAAAGAATAATTGATGTATAAATATGATAATTATGTAATTATTATTATTCTTTTGATGTTATATAATTACCTCTTTGAGCATAGTTGACCTACAAAAGTTGTTTTTGAGACAAAACTGAATTTGGTCAGAACACCTGATGTAAACATAATTGATTAACTTATTGTATAAAACATGGTATTAAGTGAAATAAAATAAATTATAAACATGAAAATTATTCTCATGAAATTAGATAATTTACATATGTTTATTTTATAGTATTTGAAAGGATGGTCACCCAAAAAGAAACACAAGGTAAGGGATTTTGTATCAATATACATTCAATTAATACTTATTTGTTGTTATGCACCAAGTCACTTTTATATGGTATATATAATTCCATTTGACACAAAATATCGTCAATATTATTATTCCCATTATATTATATATTTCATTTAATTTCAAGACTTTACAGGGATAATGATTTAAATCATTCAAAGTGGTATGAGACAATTTAAAATGTTTAACGTTTATTCTCCTCAAGAATTTTCTTAATGATAGTCTTTTAAATGTCACTTCATTTGGTGAATATTAAAATTATCATGAAGAAATACTTTTATTTTATTCATTTTTAATTTGAAATTTCCTTTAATATCCATATTTTTATATGATTGGATATTATTGTTTATTAAACCATATATCTTGATACATACAGTTTTTACTTTGAACGTTATTTGATTAACTGGGGAATTATTGATAAATATGTATCTTTTATTCAATTTGGATATTTGATAAGGCATATTATCTACTAATAAAATTTATTATTCGATATGAGTAATTATTTCTACATTCAATTACTGGTGGATCCCGAACATTATATTACTCCTTGATTCATCGATAGGTTCTCATGAGTCAAAGAAGTAACCAAAATTAAATAGGTATCCATCCATTGTTTTAATCTATTTGGAGGATGGATCTAAACAGTAGAGGTTTTCATGTGCATAATACATGGCATCTAATAATTATGCATTGCCTTCATTTTGATTCATTTATTATTATCCATGATACTTTCACATGATAAAACCTATAGATGTATTTCATTCTGATTTTATTGATTAAATGGATTGTGTTTTTAGTTTCTTATGTTGCCATATTGATTTTTCATTATTTAATAATTTTAATGGACTGTGTTTCTATTTATTACCTAGCCATATTTTTTATGTACGCATTTCCCTGTATGTTGATTATATGGTATGCGTGTTCCATTATTTACCATTACACAATTATTATTCTAATTGATTCATTATTTCTTCACCTATACTTTAACCTTACTATGCATTTGAGTTCACCCTTATTATGTTTACCTTTCATAAGAATCCAAGAAGATTACTATGATAGATATACATGGATATAATTGATGGAATAACTTTTTCCTTTATATTATATATTTATAAATAATAAAAAAATTGTAATTAGTGAATTAGTTTCTCAGGTATGTATTCAGTTTACAAAGACTACTAAACTCTCACTCCATGAGGACTTGATTCCTTATAATCAGGCCAATGTAACTGATTTTAGAGACCAACTTTGGGATTCTGGGGTTGGGTCACTATAGTTGGTATCAGAGTAATTTTTCTAGAAAATATGGGAACTAAATTTATGAAAACATTTGTTAGATAAGCTAAACCTAAGGTATAATTTGATATGTATTGAAGAAAAACATATAATTTTGGTAAGGTAGATATTATGTGAGTTTTCCATGAAATACTTCCATTTTTGGATACTATAAGTGGATTTGGTTCTAACATAAATGTAATTATGAGTAATAACTCTAAAAATGTGTTCTCATCACGAATTAGGGTATCCAGGTACATGAAAACAAGCCTTACTATTCTCCTATTTTGATACTCCTAGGGGATATTCTTTTCATAATTTATATTTTATTTACAAACCATTGTGAGGGATTTTAATAGATAATAAAAATGAATATATTATGTTAAACCTTAGGTGTTTTAGAATTAAAATATAGTGTAATGATTTAGAAATACTTCAACATATATTATGGATAAACTCTATACCAAGGAAGGACCTATGTGGAAATAAAAGGATGAATTATTTATTTATGAAGGTTGTATTAAAAACCTTTTTTAAAATCATATTTATTAAATAACATTATATCAAGGATGTATATTAGATTTATTTTTGAAATTATATTAATATGGTTTTATAAAAGTACATCATGTATGCTTGGTGAAAACCAATTATATCTGGTAAGGCTACGGATCTTGAACCCATGAACGAAGGAAGATAAGGGTTTCATGCTAACCATTGACCTGTGCAATGACTTGGTTAAATTTTCTTTTTTTTATTTAAAAAAAATTGATGTATAAATGTTGATGATGAACTAGTAATATCACTTTTTAGTATTATAGATTAATCTATTGACCATGCTGGTTTTGGAATATAGTTAGAGACAAATAGTTAAACTTGACACTCTTTTAAAGGCCTTAAGATCCTTTAAATGTTTCTTTTCGTGATTGGGCCATAAAAAATCTTTATTTTTATTTAATTTATATAAGAAAATTAATGAACAAGAATTTGATAAAAGCACAACCAAAATATAGGATTGTTCATATGAAATTAACAAGTTTCAAGTAAGAATATTTACTTATAATATAAATCAGTAAAATAATTACCCATCATTAAAAGAATTACTTAGAAAATTTGATGTCTTAATACATTAATTTTTTTTGAACCTATGGTCTCTTATATAATCATATATTTTTTGATTTGGGGCCCTAAACAATCTATTGATCATTCAATTGTTTTTTCTTGAAGACATCAATCAATCCCTATAAATATTTACCTATTTCCTCATTGTACTTATTTTCACTTAACACTAATGTTCTCTTACTTAGAGACATAATTATAAGGAATTCCATGTTACCTTTGTACTTCACATTCTCTTTTTTATAGAGTATTTTTTACAAAACCTTCACATGATGTGGGATTTAAATTTTGGAAATATCAAACAAAATATTTCCTATATCAATATTAAATTGAGCGGATGAAATTTAATTTAGGTGTGGAGAATGCAACACCTTGAAATTCGAATGAACTACTTTTTATTAAATAGTTTTTATAACACACACCACCAAGTGTAAAAAGAAAATATATTAACCTGATACATTACAATCAGAAATGAATACAATATATTATATATCTCTCAATGAAAAAAAATGTTAGCTTTAATCACATGTAAGAGATACCTTCCCTGATAGCTTTCATTACATGTAAGAGCGACTTTCCTTGATAGCTTGCGTTACACGTAAAACTGAGTTTCACCAAATAAAAATATATTATTAAAATATTATTATTTAATATAATATGGTACAACATAGAAATTATTTTATTGTTTATGAATAGTATTAACTAACTTATATAAATTAATGGTTTATATAAATATAAAATAAATTCATTGGTCACCAATTAATGAGAAATGAAAATAAGAAGCAATTGGATATAAAAAAATATTATCATTTTTATGCTTCTAAAGAAACTTTTTCTTAATAAAAATAATTAATTAAAGTTAATTAATGATTTTAGTGACATATAAAAGTTATATATTCAATAAAATATTTTTTTATACTCACATTTAGGTTGTATAGGTATAAGATAAGAACAAACCGAATTTCACACATAGAAACCTATATTTGTATAAAGGAAATTTTATGGCCTTTTATTGGAGAACCCATTTTAAATATGAATTATGATTTTTAAGTTTAATATTTCAAAATAAACTTCATATTTTAAAATAAAAACATAAATATTTGGTTTGGATGGATTTATGATATTTGTTTGGAAACATGTCATTTTTTAATGAATTGTTAAAAATACTGAATTTGAGTTCAAAGATACATTTTAATCTAATTTTTATTATAATGTTAAATTATACATTTAATTTATTTTAATTTTTAATTAGATCATATTTTTATAAATTAATAAAATTTATTTCATTGGAATCAATTTCACTTTTAAACTGATAATAAAAACATAGCAATCTTTTGATCATTTTACTTAAAAACCCCGCATTGTCATCCCGCTTACGGGATGAACATAAAATTAATTTATTCCACTTATATGATTATAATTTGTCAAAATAAATTTAATATTTTGAATAATAATAATTTCTAATTTTTAATCAGGACATTTTTTTGTCTAAGAGTTTTAGTGAAAGTGATTAAACTTAATTACGACGATAAAGGATAAATTAAGCTTAATAAGTTACTAAACCTTTACCATAAGACCAATAACGAAAACTAAACATGTATAAGATATATTAGATAGACATATATCCACCAAATAATCAATTTATCTAAATTAGTCTATTATTGGATCCACTTTCAACAGGAATAACAATCAAGGAATCCCATTTTAAAAATATTACAATAGTGTCACTCCTCCCCCACTATAAAAATCATCCTATCCTACCACTTCTTCACACATATCATGACTATTTTTCATTCATACTATCTTCCAAAAAATCTCCTCAAAATTCCTCACCTCATCATATTAAAATTACTTTGGTCATAAAGCAATCCAATGAAGCATTTGATTCAAATCAAAAGGAGTTACCCAAATAAGAGGTAACAAACTTCCTCATGTGTTTTAGATATATTTCAATTATTCAATCCCTAAAATATTATTATTTCATGATTGTATAAAAAATGTATCCTAAATATACTAGTATCATTTTATGAAAATTTTTTGACCAAAACACCCTCACACATCCATCTAATGGGTAACAATTATATAGTTCCTATGTACGATGAACTACTATCTCACGAACTGATGATTGTTCATTTTTCCATTACCCCCCCTCATGGTGTCCATTATGATAGAAAATAATTTTATATATTTTATATATGATATTTATTATGTATTTAATCTCATTTAATTATTTTACCACACATAACCTTATACTTTATATTTTATGTAAATACGATAATATCATTTGTGGAAGTGTGGACTACCGCCCCTTCAAAGCGATGTGATTCGTTCACACAATACATGGAATTTATAAAAGATGTTTTTTAGTAAAAATATGTGTCATAAAAAATATATATGATATTAACGATATAATTTAATTTATTGAAATATAATATATTCCATTTTCTTCTTTACCATTTCACACACATAAAAAACTGATTACTTTCTTCATAGACGTGTGGACTACAGCATTGTCGACCAAATGTGATTAGTTTTCCATCACATGAATTATATATATAAGTATATATGATTAAATAATATGGTATTTATGGAATATTTATTATTATGGAAAGATATGGTGACACTTACCTTCTTTCCATAACGATCATTGAAAAATTGGAACGTTGCACATGTGTACGCACGACCTACCGTCTCCAAGATTGTAACATTGATTCATTTTTCATAACCATATATAATAATTGGTTAGGAAATTCTAATATATTGGTAAATATGATAATTATTTCATGATTATTATTCTATTGATGTTATATAATTACCCCATTGTCCATTGTTGACCTACCAAAGTTGTTTTCTCCAGACAAACTGAATATGGTCAAAATACCTGATGTAAACATAATTGATTATGTAGTTGTATACAATGTGGTAATAGATGAAATAAAATAAATTATAAACATAAAATAGTTTTCAAAGAAATTATATAATTATAATATGTTTATTATATAGTAATTTAATGGACGTTCACCCGAAAGGAAACACAAGGTAAGGGACTTCGTCTCAATTTACATTCTATTTAGACTTATTTGTTGTTATTCACCCAACCACAATTATGTTGTGTATATACTTCCCTTTGAGATAATATATTATGAATATAATTATTCTCATGATATAATATGTTTTATTTAATGTCATACCTTCATGGGGATTAGTATTTAAATGTGAAAAATTGGTATGAGATACTATGGAATGTCTAAAGATCATTATCCTCAAGAATGTTCTTAATGATAATCATTGAAATCTCACATAATTTAGTGATTTTTTACATTCTCTTGAAAAAATAATTTTATTGTAATCATTTTTCATTGTAAATTTTATAGAATATCCATATTTTCTTATTATTGGAAATTATTATTGACGAAATTGTATATCATTTTACATATAGTGTTTACATTGACAGTTATTCGGTTAATTGTGGAATTATTGATAAATTTGTATTTTTTATTCAATAAGAGTATTTGATAGGATATATCTTATATTGATTAAATTAATTATATGATATTGGTAATGATTGGTAAGTTTAATGATGAGTGGATCCCAGACATTATATAGATCCTCGATGCATCAATAGGTTCTCATGATATAAATCAGTTGTTCAAATTAAATGGTTTTCTATCCTTAGTTTTAAACTGTCTGAAGGATGGATCTTGATAGTAGAGGTTTTCATGTTCCTAAGGCTTGACATCTAATAATTATTAATTTCATTCATTTTGATTTATTATTTATTGTCAATGGAATTTTCACATGATAAAATCTATGGATGCATTTCATTCTCTGTTTATTTATTAAATACAATGTGTTTTTTATTTCTTACCCCAACATATTTATTTATCCTTATCTAGTTATGTTAATGACATATGTTTCTATTTATTACCTTGAAATATTTATTATGAACATATTTCCTAGTTTTTTAATTTTACGGTGTGTGTGTTACATTATTTACCATTCCTTAATTATTATTCTCATTGATTTATTATTTCTTTTACTATAATTTAACTTTACTAGGCATTTGAGATCACCCTTATTATGGTTCCCTTCCCTTGTAATCCAAGAATAATACTATTAATGATATGAATTCAAATAATAGATGGAAAAAATTTATCCTCTATGTTATTTATTTAGTAATAATAAAAAAATTATGTTGTAATTAGTGTGTTATTTTCTCATGTATGTATCTAGTATACCAAAACTACTAAACTCTCAGTCCTTTGGGGAATGATTCCATGTAATCACTCCACTTAAATTGATAGAATTCATCAGATACGATATTCTAGGTTGTGGATTCTACACACACTCAAGTAGGGGTTCAAAAGGCTTGCATGATATGCCTCTGGCATTGTTATTACTACCGAATGCAATGTTGACCACTTCATTGGTGGGATAAAACATATTTTATGAAAATCCATGGGGATATGAGACATTGATAGCTATATTGAAATTGTTTTATGTGCCCCCAAAGTCAAAATGAATATTTATGAATCTTAAGGGTATCATAGGGAAAAAAGTATAATGTGGACTTTAATTTTTTTGGTTTCATGGAAAAATCTAGCTATGCTATGAAATTTCAACATCTTACATGTCAATAGTGTTGAAACAAGCAACCCAAAAATTTCATAAGGGGAATTAGGAAATTATTTATGTATGGGAAATAATTACACCTAGCTAATGATTATTGATAGAAGAAACCTATGAATGTAATGGAGGATTGAAATGTTGCAATCAACCCTTAGCATATTGTTCATTACCTTAACAGCAAGGAACCTGGGCACTTTTCAAACAAATTCACTTATCCAATGATTTCAGAGATAAACAACAACCTCCAAGGCAGAAAGGGTGATATTTTTCCATCATAACCATAGAGGTAGATCCTAAAAAAGTGAAGAAGTGTACATTAATTATTTATTCAATAATAATGAATGTAATTTTTTATTTTGTTTTTATAAATTCCCTATTATCCTGAAATTTTAGTAGAACTATTCAAAATCCACAAATAATTATTTTAGTAAAGTTGTCAGTGAAAATGGGAAAATGGGAAAATTATTAAAGCACAATTATTTAATTCCTCCCCTATCAGAATTTCATGGCTCAACATCCCAACAAACCATTTCAGGATCCCATTGAAGGAATTTTATGCAATTTTGAGCATGGAATCACTTTACCTCTATAGAGAGGACATAATGTTTTTCGATAAGTAAATAAATATATATATTTAGAATCAATCCCTGATTATATATAAGTATAAGGATGAGGATGAATATTCTTTTCCACTGAAATCTCAAGAATTTATATTATTTCCCTAAAAGAAACCATATACAGCTCAAATGAATGATTATATGGAATCAATCATCTTCAAAGATATTCTTATTGCGAGGGAATACATATATATGTTCCCCAAGGAATTTACAAGTCTTCCTCCTAGTCGAGATGTTGAATTTTCCATCGAGATTATACCCAGGGAGTTTCCATTATCCAAGACTCCATATAAGATGGATTTTTTGGAACATGAAGAGATGAAGAAACAAATATAAGATAATATGGATAAAGGGATAATATGCCCAAATTCATCACCTTGGGTTGTACAAGGAATCTTCATCAAGAATAATAGTTGTTCAATGCACCATTGAATTAATTATCATGAGCTCAACAAGAACATGATAATGAACAAGTATCTTCTACCATATATTGATGAATTGTTTGATCATTTACATTGAGCACAATAAATCTGCAAGGTGGAGTTGCATTTGATGTATTACCATGTTTGGTTGAAGAAGGATGATATTCCAAAGACTGATTTTTGTACATGTTACGATCACTATGAATTCATATTTATGCCTTTAGAGATAAATAATTCTACAAAAAACATCATGGACCTAATGAATAGAATTTTTAGAGATTACCTCAAAAAAAATTATAGTCATTGTAAATGATATTATTAAATTATCCAAAACCAAGGAGGGGAATGAGGAGTATCTAATCACTATGATAGAGGTCTTACCAAATGATAATATTTATCCCCAGTACAAAAAATGTGATTTATTATAGAAGTAAATCTCATTTATGGGAAAACTCATCACAAGAAATAAGATATTTATAGACCCTTAAATTATAGAATCAATTGAAGGATGGATGATGGCAACATATGTGGTGAATATTTATAGTTTCCTTGGATTATCTAGGTTTTATCATCGATTTTTGTGAAATTTCTTGTGATTTTCAAACACTCAAACCATGATAACTCAGAAGGGTATAAATATTTCTTGAAATTATGAATGTAAAGAGAGGTTTAGGGATATGAAAAGGAGGCCAATCACTGTACATATTCTAACACTAACCATAATTGGAGAAGTTTTATAGTAATTAGTGATGCTTCAAATAAGTTATTGAGTTGTGTTTTAACTCAGAATGAAAAATTAATACGCTATGATTCTTGGAAATTAAAAGTTCTTGAACCAAACTATACAACACAAAATATATAGTTTTATGGAGTAATCTTTTTTTGATGATATGGGGGAGTTATCTCTATGGTTGGAAGTGTGAAATATATATGGATCACAAAAGACTCAAGTATAAAATCTCAATGAAAGAGAAGAATATTCACCAATGAGGTTAGAGATGATCAATGACTATGAATGCTCAATACAATACCATCCTTTTAAAGTGAATAAAGTGGAATATTATATAAGTAGAAAAGATCAAAAATAATTATCATTGATGAGTATTTATATGGATACAATCTTCTTATATTTTAAAAGGATGGACATGAGAATCTGAAGGTAATGAACACCCTCAATCCTTTCAAAAATGTTTGATCAACTGTCCCATTGAGAGAGGATAAAAGATGCTAAAAAAGATGACATGGGAATTCAAGAGATATTGGAATATATTAGGAATGAAAATACTTATAGTTAAATGTTAGTGAAGGAGTTATGAGATTAGGGTTATGACTACACGTACCGTCAAATCTGGTGTTAAATAAGGAACTGTATGATGATGCACATATTTTAGCTTTCTCAAATCACCCCAAAAGAATAAATATGCATTAAGATATATGTGATTGATATTGGTGGGAAATATGAAGATTGATATACCAAAATATACATCGAAGTGATTGGTATGTAAGAATTTGATGGATAAAAGGTTGAAGTATAAGGGGATGATGCCACAATCACACATTCCAACATAGAAATGGAAAAACCTAATCATGTACTTTTTCAATGGACATCTGAAGATATCTATTGGAAATAATGATATATGTGTTGTTTTGGATCATCTTACAAAGAAAACTCTCTTTATCTCAATTTTATTAGACATCTCACTTGATCAGCATGCATAGATATACATTAGATAAGTTGTAATGTTGAATTGAGTACCAAAATAGATTCTATCTAATTGAGATCCTAGGTTCACCTCCAAGATCAGGAAAAGCCCACCATATAATTTAAAAACTAAGATGAACTTTTTTATGTTCAATAAACATAAAAATGATGTGTAATCTGAGCAAACGATTAATACACTAGAAGACATGTTGTGATCATGATATATGGACTTCAAAGGTGGATGGGGCTAAAACCTACCTCTAGTCGGGTTCTCATTCAACAATAGTTCCAACATGATCATCCAAATGGATAATAATGGAGACATTCATAGGAATAGCTGAAGAACACCTACATGTTGGGATGACAATGGGGAACATAAACTACTAGGTTTTTAAATGGTTGAGGAAATGGTGGAAAATGTTTATACCATTCAACAACAAATCAAGGATGCTCAGAGTCGACCAGAGATCTATGATGAAAATTATTGATGTAACCTAGAGTTTGACATTAAAGACATGGTATTACTCTATATATATATTTTTAAGAAAGTGATGATATTTGGGAAGAATGGAAATCTTAGTCGAAGTTACATTGGAACTTTTGAGATCCTTGATCGCATCAGAGTGGTGGCCTACTAACTTACACTTCAACCTAAGATTTCTCATGTACATGATACATTCCACGTATCCCTATCGAGAATGTACACACCATACCTATCTCATGTAATCAATTGATAGGTGGTAACATTGGATAATGAACTTCCCAATGATGATACACAGGTGATAATCTGGGATCGTAGAGAAAAAGTATTATGGAATAAGATATTGCACTTTGTCAAAGTACTTTGGAGAAAATAAATGATTGGAGAAGCAATGTGGGATCCAAAGGAAGTGATGAAAAATATTAACCATCATCTATTTTAGTGTGGGAAATGAAAATTTCATGGGTGAAATTTCTTAAGGGGGAATATTGCAACGACTAGAACAATTATAAATAAAATGTCCCTTAGTATTTAGTTAAATGTATTATTATGTAATACGGGTATAGAAAACACATGCACTTTTTTTATTATATTGTATCATATTGAAAACACCTTTATGTATCATTACCATTGAGAGAATAGTTGTTGAAAAATGATCATATGATTAGTATAAATATAGTTTTTTTAACAAACTCTATTGAATTTGTGAAAATAAATAATGTCCTCAACCAGTAAGATCATATCTTATTAAGTCCATTTATTTGATATTACGAGGTAGATAAAATCATGGGGATTTTCTATCGACTAAGCCCAAGATTAGGTCCAACAACTTAGGCATGAGTGAAACCATTTACGAGAGAAGTTCAAGATCATCGAGATCATAGTCCATACCATGTATGTCAAACCACCCCATGAAAATATCACTATAAAAAACCCTAGGCTTATGAGGTTTAGGGTGTATTAAAGGTATATGTATCAATAACATAGAGATATGAGTTTGTATATTATTTTTATAGAGTAATGGATATATTTTTCCTATTATTAATACTTTATGAATGATTTTTAATTTTTACACAATAAAACAAAGACAATATTTTTGGGTAATATTCAAATTCAAATAAGAAATTTATGTTGATGAATTAATGAATTTTTGAAATAAATATTTTTTATTAAATATAAATGATTACATAAT
This sequence comes from Viscum album, assembly GCA_963277665.1. NCBI lineage: Eukaryota > Viridiplantae > Streptophyta > Magnoliopsida > Santalales > Viscaceae > Viscum > Viscum album. The sequence continues at coordinate 1,284,380,297 of OY728151.1, forward strand.
TTTTATGAATTCAAATAAAATTTTTATTAGGTTTTAAAAACTATTATTGTCAACAAACCAATCATTTCTTAATAAATGTTGATTTTATATTAAAAGTGAAAATTCATATATTTTTTTAGATAAAATGAATATGTTTTTCGGGATCATAATGTCTAAATTATCCAATGGTAAATTTATCATATTTTTCTGAGATAGTTGAATTTTTGGTTCAAAATTTAATATCATATAAAAATACTCTGGGTATCATGACATCATAATGGCCCAAAAGTGATGTAATAAATACTATAAAAGGTATCCACAACCACATAAATGTTTTATATTAAAAATAATGTTATTTTATGTATATTTGATTAATTTTATAAACAACTATGAATCCTCTAAAAAGATTATTATATTTTAAGGGTTTCAAATCATTTATTTAATAGTATGACTCGCCATCACCTAAGAACTAGAATTAATTTATTATGTTTGGAACTTAGACTTATAAAATAAAAAAAACTCCCAATTTTTATAATATGTGGGAAAACCCATGGTAAGGATTTTGGTTTTGGTTATTTTTTTATATAGAGTCAAAATCCTATGTTTGAGAAATAATAATGAAATCCCCACTCATTTCCTATATAATCCCTCAAATATCCCATTTATATTAACTAAATATACTAGAATCACGTCCATAATATTCCACACTCTCTATAGATTACTCCAAAGGCACCCCAAGCTCCCAATAATCTATACCCAAGCATTCGGGGTCACATAGTCTAGTAAGTGATCCTTACCTTCTCTTCTTTATTCATGTATCCTTAATGTCTTATGCCTTATATTTAAAATGAATAATTTTGGGATAAGTATTTTCATATCCATATTTCTTTTAATTGTTTTCCAAATTATGAGGTACCCATTTCTCCCTCATCAACCCATTTTACAATGTTTTATGTGATGTTTTTATGTTGTCGACATGTTTCCTTGATTTTCTATGCCAAATTAATTGTGTTGTGAATACAATATCCATTTACTATAAAGGGTGTTCACCGTTATACATATATAGATCTTTTACATTGGACATAAATTAATGTATTCCAAACTCTTTAATCATGGAATAAAATATGATGATAACTGAATCCATGTTCTATGATCTATGTGGCACACTAAAAAATGATAATGAAATAAAAGTGACGGGTTCACCCACAATTATATAGAGCTCTATTGCATTGGGAATTGTTTAGTATCATGGGATTTAATTTTGGTATGGGTTGTTAAAATTATTTCTTAATAGAAATTTTTCCATTGTGATGTCCTGGAATTTATCATTGATATATGTTTATGATGTCATGTTTTAAGTTATTGTCGCATTTCCCATGTTATGATTATCATGCTATATCATGCATTATTCTTCATGTTACTTTTATTCCCAATTCCTATGCCTCTTTTATAACAAGTATTTCCACATTCAAGTATTATTCAATTACATGGATTTATATCTCACCCCTTTCTTATGTATTTCTCTAGGTTATCCCTTGTAGTTTTAAAATCCATGAAATTTTAGAAGCATGTTTAGGAAGTTTTAATTTATATTGTTGCATTCCATGTTCTAGATGTTATAATATGTAACTAATTTTAAAATAAAAAAGACTTATTGATCTACCAGGTTGAATTATGTGTACTTTTATATAATAGATCACGAATTAATATGTAATAAAGAGCATGGTTTTCATAGTGACCCAAACTGTAATAAATAAAATTTCCATTTGGATTTAATTTAATGTCATAATATGTAATATGGTTATAGAAAACACATGAAATTATTTTGTTTTATTATATTCTTTCAGATTTTGGAAACCGATAAGTATCATTATAATTAATGAAATATCCATTGGATATTAATCACATTATTTATATTAAAATAGGGTTTTAACAAATCCAATTGATACATACAAAGGATGTGATGGTCTCAACCAGTAAGATCGTATGTTATAAACCCATTTATTTGAGATTTAGAGGGATATAGAATAAATGTTATTTTACCTTGACCAATACCAAGAAGATATAGAAACATTAAGCATGATAGATACTGTTTATGGGAGAATGTCAAACTCCTCGAGATCATGACCAAAAACATTTACACCAAACCACCCCATAAAAATTTAACAAACGAACACCTTACTCTAATGGAATTTGGGGGTTTATTAATGGTATATGTATCAAGACCCTAGTGATATGAGTATTTACATTATTGTTTATAGAATAATGAATATATTTTTCCTATTATTTTTACTCTATAAATGATTTTAATTTTGATACAATAAATCTCAAACATTATTTTTGGGTAATATTAAAATTTCAATTAAAGAATTTATTATGATGAATTAATGGATTTTTTAAATAAATAATATTATATAATTAAATATAAATTATTAAATATTAATGAGTATATAATTTTTATGAATTCAATTGTAATTTTTATAAGGGTTCAAAAACTGTTTTTTTCAAATAAACCACGAATTTATTAATAAATGGGTATTTTATTTTGTAAGTGAAAAATAAAATATTTATAAAATATTTAGGTAAAATAAATATTATGTTTGTAATAATAATGATAAAATTATGCAATGGTGAACCTTTCTTAATTTTTCGAGACAGCTGAATTTTTTGGTATAAATTAAATTCTGAATAAATATATTTTGTGTATTTTGACTTCATAATGACACAAAGGTATTGTATTAAATAATATATAAATGTATCCATAGAAAAAGTTAAGTTTTATCATTAAAATAAATTGATCTTATGTTTATTTGATTAATTTTATAAAGCCATAATGAATCATCCAAAACTATTAATTTATTCTAAAGGATTCAAAATCATTTCATCAAAAGCATGAATCTTTTCCATATAAGAAAGAGAATTATTTTATTTTTTTTCACCACATGGCCTTATATCAAAATTAAAACCACTTCCATTTGTTAGAAACCATGGTCAATGCGATATAAGTAAATAAAATAATATATGGGGATAATGGAACAATTACCCATACTGACATGGAAATTGGAAAACTTCACTATAGAATTTGTCACCAGAATTATGAAGACATCCAAGGTATATAATCCTATATGGGTTATTGTGGATCATCTTACAAATACATCTCAATTTATCAAAATTTGATATGGCTTTTCACTATATCAAATTTCATGGATATACATCAAAGATGTGGTGAGGATGCATGGAGTTCCAATATAAATTTTATATTCTTGAGATCTGATATAAACCTCCATGTCATGGAAAAGTATTTAGAATTCTCTAAAAACTGAAAAGAAATTCAGTATGGCCTATCATCCTAGGACTGATGACCAATCTGATCAAACTATTTAGACATAAGAATAGATGTTGGGAACATAGTTTATGGACTTAAAAAGAGGATGGGGACAACATATACCTCAGGTCGAATTCTCTCAAAAATAATTTTTCATTGTGAGAATCCAAATGGATACCTATTAATCCCTTTACAGTAAGTGGTGATTCACACCTTCATGGTAGGATGAAGTTAAAGAATTCGAGCTTCAATTTCTTTAAATGGTCGAGGAAATCGTGGGAATTTTTAAGACAATTTAGTAGCACATCATGGATTCTTAGAGTCGATATAAGGGGTATGCTTCCAATTGTAAACATGAACAAGAGTTTGATATTGGAGACATGGTATTTCTCAACATATCTTCATTGAATGAGGTGATGATATTTCTGAAGAAGGGAAATCTTATTCCAAGGTACATCATCCAGTTTTGAGACCCTTGATCACATCAGGGTGGTGGCATGATGACTTGCAATTAGACCTGACCTAACTCAAGTTCATGATGTTTCAAATGTATCCCTATTTTTAAAGTACATACCAAAACTCTCACATATAATCAGTGCAGATATGGTAGCATTGGATAATGAACTTTCCTATGAGGAGAAGTTAGTGATGATTTTGTATCATAGAGAAAAAGTTCTTTGGAATAAGACAATTCACTTGATCACAATGCTATGGGGAAACAAAAAATTTGAATAAGTGATGTGGGAACTGAAGGATGTGATTAAATAGAGTTAGCATCATCTATTTTAGTGGGATAAATGAATATTTCTAGGGTGAAGTTTCTTATAAGAGCAAGATTGTAACGAACTGAACGGTTATAAAAAAATTTCCTTTGGGATTTAATAAAATGTCATACTATTTAATAATGTTATATAAGAAACATTAAATTATTGGGATTTATTATATTATATCATAATTAAATGATTTTTATGTATCATTACAATTGATAAAATATCCATTTAAAAATGATCCCTTTATTAGTATAAATATTGGATTATAAAAAATTCATTTGATATTGAAAAAGGATGTGATGGCCTCACCTAGAAGCATCATACCCTATGAAGCCAATTTAGTGGAGAATCTGAAGGAGATAGAATCACTATGATTTTCCCATAACCAATCCCATGAAGAGATCCAATAACTTATGCATGAGTTAAACCATTTAAGGGTGAGGTTCAAGTTCATCGATATCAGAGTACAAAAAATGTATGTCGAACCACACCATGAAAATCTCACTGTCACACACCTTAATTTTAGAGTTTATAGGTGTATTAAAGGGATATGTATCAAGACCCTAGATATATGAGTATTTAAATTATTATTATGAAATTATAAGATATATGTTTGGTATTTTTTTATGTTGTAAATGATTTCTATTTTGATTCAAAAAAAACAAAGCAATATTTTTTGGGAAATATTGAAATTTATTTAATGAAGTTATTTCGATGAATTAACAAATTTTTTATGTGAATATTATTTTATTATTAAATATTTTTTTAAATATAAATTATCATATATTTTTTATGATGTGAAATTAAAATTTTAAAATGCTATGAAAACGGTTATTGTTAAAAAACAACATCATTACTTAATAAATATCGGTTTTATTTTAAAAGCGAAATTTAAAATATTTATAAAATATTTTGGAAAAAATTATTATTACTTTTGGAATGAGAAAATAAAAATTATTAAATGGTTAGTTTTTTATTTTTGGAGACAGTCGAATTTTCAGATAAAAATTATATACCCTATAAATATACCTTGGGTATTATGACATCATAATGACTAAAAAGTGATGTAATAAATACTATGCAAGGTATAAATGATCAAATATTTGTTTTCTATTTAATTAAATGATATTTTAATTGTATTTTATTAATTTCACAAATCCATTATGAATCCTTCCAAACAATAAATATATTTTGTGGTTTTAAAATAATTTCGTTAAGAGTATGTCTCACCTCCACACAATCAAGGGAATTATTTTATTATGTTATGAAATTAGAATTATAAAATAAAAAAAAATCCCATTTTTAATAAACCTAGGTAAAAAACATGGTAATGTTTGTGTATTCCTTATTTTTTTATATAGAGTCAGGAACCTATGTTTGATAAATAATAAAGAAATCCCCAATCCTTTCCTATATAAACCCAATACAATTTCCCATTTATATTTAATAAAAATACTTATATCATGTCCTTAATCATCCCTTCCTTCTCTAGAGTCCACTCAAGATTCCCCCAATATATCAAGAAGCTCCTCCAAAACATTTTGAGTTACACACAAAAGTAAGGGACCCTCACCTTATATTCTCTATTCATTTTTAATTATTATCTTATGAACTCTATTTCCAATTACATATGTTGGGATATATACTTACATGTCCCTATTAATTTTTATTATATTTCAAAATTATTATAGACACATTTCTCTCTCATCAACCCATTTTAGGAATTTTCAAGTGATGACATTATGCTGTCAAAAATTCATCACGATTTTCCATGCCAAAACAATTGTGTAGTGAATACCATACCCATTCCCTATCATGGTTTTTATACATTATACACTTATACCTTGAAATGGGACATACTTGTATGTATTCCACCCTTCTTGATCAGAGAATAGAATATGATGAATAATGAATCCATGTTGTATGATCTATGTGGCACACTTAACTATGTGAATGATAAGAATGTGATGAGTATTCTCAGAATTATATAGTGATCCAATGAAGCGGCTCATTTTTTGTCTCATGATACATGATGTTGGTATATGGAGTGAACCTGATTCCATTATGTTTGTTTTCCCTTCATAATTCATTGGAACATAGCCTTGACCTATGTTTATGATGCAGTGTTTTAAGTTATTTCCACATTTTCACAATTTTGATTATCATGTTATAGCCTGAATTATTCTTCATGTTCCATTTATTTCCCATTCCTATTATTATTTTCAAATATGAACTACCTTATTCAATTCTTATTAACTTAATGGTATTTATATCTAACACCTTTCATTTGAATGTCCCCAGGTTATCCCGTGCAGTTTTAAAAGCCATGAATTTTAGAAGAATGTTAAGGATGTTTCCAATAATGTTGTTGTATCCCATGTTCAAGATGTTATTTGATGTAAGTAATTACAAAATGAACTATACTTATCATTAATATGAGTGTTATTATGTGTATATTTATGTAATAAATCATAAAGTAATTTTTAATATATATAATAGGGTTGTGGTAGTGGGTATCATATGAAAAATTTAGTTATTTTTGGGTTTATGATTATAAAATTCTTGTGAAATCCTTAGGGATGAAACTATGTATAATAAAACATCCCTAAATTTTGGTATGTATAGAGAAATAGGGTTATCTGGAAAATAAATCTTATTCTAGATACTAAAAGTGGACGTGGTTCTGGAACAGTTGTACCTAGTGGTAACAACTCCAACAAGGGGTGTTGGGCCGGACTCAATGTAACCAATTACATGAAAATGGGACTTACTGCAACCCTGGTTTGAATCTCCCAGGGATATTCATTGATAAATTCATAATCTCAATTCCAACCATTATTAAGGGAACATGAAATTATCATAAGTAAATGCTATAGGAAATATATCACGGATAACAATGATTGATGCCTAGAAATTCATAAGTAAAGTAAGTACATGTAATATATATGTTTCCTCATTAATGTAATTATATTCCCATTTATTTTTTTAATACATAAAAAATAATCGTCCCTAATTTTGATTTTATTCAAGAAGATCTCCAGAAATAAGAGGAACTAGGTAAACAATCAATGTGAATGGAAATTTGAAGAATGCCCCCAATGACATGCCCAATCCAATGGGAGAAGGAATCAAAAATTTCATGAAGATTTTATCTCAGATGAATTAGGTTTTGAATACAAAACTGGATGAGGAGGGGTATCCAAATCTTCCTATGATAGAACAATAAGATATTGAATCCTTTATGTGAAAAAGGAATCCAAATTTCAATGGATCATTTTAACCCTTAATCAGAGAATAAAGGATCAAATCCATTAATAAGATCTTCTATGTGCTTCAATGTTCTGAAAAAGAGAAGTTTGCAATAGATTTTGAATACATAGATGGATAATCTGATCAATGGTGGTTGTTGATCATAAAAACTAATCATATGGAAGAGATCGAAGCGATGGGTTGGATCGATTTACAGAAAAAGTTTTTTGATAAATATTTTCGTCCCACCCTCCATCGTAAATTAGAAAGTGATTTCCTTACACTAGAGTATAATATTGACAAACCTATTAGGGTGTAAAAGGAAGACGTCACAATATTTTCATGACACACTAAAGTTTTTGTATTTACCACTAAATTCAAGGTTGACTGGTTCTTTTGTAGGATGAAATCAAGTCTATCAAAATCCCTGGAGATCCGAGACTTTGATAGCTATGAGTAAATTGTCCAATGTTCCCTCAATGTCAAAATGGATATCGGTAAATCTCATGGGTCTCATGGAGAAGATAATTAGAAAGTGGACTTTAATTCTAGTAGTATTTTGGAGAAATCAAATTTTCTTAAGAAATTTGAACATCCCACTTGTCAAAGGGAAGGAATAAAGCACCTCGAAAATTGTCTATAGGGTACCTAAAAATTCTTTCTATGTGAGATGGAATGAAACCTAGCTAAGGATTTTCAATTAGAGAAACCTGCTTATGGGATGGAGGAAAATAATTCTCCAGTCAAGCATTAGTGTATTTTTCATTTCCTCAACTACCAAAAACCATGTCACTTTACGAACCAATGAACTAATAGAAGGGTTTTTAGAGACGACAAATAACCCCTGAGGTTGGACAGGTGAGATTTTTCCCATCATAATCGCTATGGAAGATCCTAGAAACAAAGTAGTGATAGGTAAGATAATTTTTTATTCAATAATATATATTATACATTTTGATTCTAAGTATACTAATTACTTCATGCCATGAAAGTTAATTATAACAATTCAAACACTGCCACAAACATGGAAAAACAGATGTCACTAAAATCTAAAAATAGTGAAATTATTGAATCCAAAGTATATAACTCATCCTCTATCAAAATTTTTGGTATGAAATTTCTTGAAAACAATACCATACTACATTTAGTGGAATTAGATTCCATTCTGGGAATTTATTATCTTTCCATCTATAGATCAAACATAAATTTCCATGAGAAGGAAATCACTAATCATATTATGAATCGACCCTTGATTATGTACATGTTTAAGGAAAAGGATGATTCCAATTTAGAACTGACATTTCAAAAATTGATATTATTTTCATATGGGAAAGAGTATCTAGCTCAAACTATTAAGTCGATAAAATGAATCATCCTTAAAAACATGCATATTTTTAGTGAATATACTAATGTGTTTCTTGAGGAATTTCATTGTCTTCCTTCTATCTAAGATATTCAATTTTATACCAACCTTATAATAGAGGAGTTTCCATTATATAAGACTTTCTATTGAATGGGATTTTTGTAACATTAGGAGTTGAAGAAACAACTACAGCAGAATCTGGTTAAAGATATCATACTCCCATGTGCTTCACCATGGGGTGCACCAGTCATCTTCATCAATATGCCGTATGGGTCACTATGCCTTTGCATTGATTATCCCGAGATCAACAGGACCATGATAAGGAAAATGTATCCTCTTCTATGGATTGATGACTTGTTGTATCATCTATGTGGTGTATAATACTTTTCCAAGTTGGATCTGTGATCATGGTATTACCAAGTTATGGTGAAGAAGGTAGATATCCTCAAGACTTCTTATATTACATGGTACGGACACTATGAGTTCATAGTGATTCCATTCTTGTTCAATAATGCTCCAAAAATCTTCATGGACATAATGAAAAGAGTTTATAGAGATTAACTATAAATATTTATGGCATTTTTATGATATTATAATATACTCAAAAACCAAGGTGAAGCATGAAGAGCTTTTTAGTACTATGCTAAAGACAATATGAAGGGATAATTTTTATTCCATGTAGAGAAAATGCGAGTTTTCATCAAAGGAAGTCACATTCGTAGGTAATGTCATTACAAAAACTGGGATTTCTGTGGACCCTTCAATGACAAAAATAATTTATGGACAACCTAAGACAACATCTATGATATATATCTATTGATTCCTTTTATTATCTAGGTATTGTCATTGATTTGTGAGAAATTTCTAAAAATTTTCATTTCCACTCACCATGATAACTAAGAATTGTTTCAAGTGTACATTTAATGATGAATGAGAATAGAGTTTAAAGAATCTGAAGAATATTCTTATCAGTACACCAATTATAACACTACCCTCAAGTGGAGAAAATTTTTTAGTATTTATAAATCATTAGAATAAGTAATTGATATGTTTGTTAAAGAATAATGAAAAATTGATATCCTATTCTACAAGGAAGTTGAATGTTCTTGAAAAAAACTACCCAAAACTTGATCAGGAGTTTGGTGTTGGGATCTATACTTTGAAAATATGATGGCATTACCAATTTGGGGAGAGGTTTGAAAAATATATACATCATAAAATCTTCAAGTATGTATCCAAATAAAAAGATAAGAATATACACCAATGAATATGGTTAGAGCTGATCAAGGACTTTGGATACCAAATACACAACCATTCCGGTAAAGTGAATATAGTGGAAATCACTCAATATAAAATTGATCCATCAATTTAATAATTCATGAAAATTGATAAGGATAAAATATTACTATATTTTATATAGATGTAATTGGGAATAATAGGGGAATATATATCATAAATACTTCCATAAATTATTTCTCAACTATCCCTTCTAGAGAGGTTAAAAGATGCAAAAAATGGTGATGTGGGAATTGATAAGAATGTGGACACTATGTTGAAAAGAAGATCCTAAGAGTTTAATGGTAATGAATAAGGTGGTGTGATATTTGGGTCACAAATATGTGTACTAATAAATCCAGTGCTAAATAAGGAACTATGGTTTGTTACACATAGTTTGACTTTCTATATTCATTTAGGATGCACAAAGATGTATCAGGATCTCTTAGATAACTATTGGTGGAAAAAAATGAAGAATGAGATCATTTAGTATACATCAAAGTGCCTGTTATGTCAGCATGTAAAGGATGAAAGGAATAATTCAAAGGGGATGATGCAACCATTACCCAAACAAACATTAAACTGGGAAAACATCACCATGAAATTTTACAAATGAAATCTGATGACATCTAGTGTAAACAATTCTTAATGTGTTTTTGTGGATTGTATTAAAAATACAACTAACTTTATTTAAATTTGAGAGTAATTTCCAGTTGATCAACTTTCACATACATACATCAGAGAAGTCATAAGGCATCATGGAGTACCACTATCGATTATATCTCATCAAGAATTGATATTTACCTCAAAGATCGCGATGAAGTCCCCACCATTATATAAACACTGATCTGAAATTCAGTATGACCTGTCATCCTCAAACTAATGACCAATATGTGTGCACTATTCAGACACTATAATACACATTCCGATCATGTTAAATGGACTTAAAAGTAGGATATGACCAACATATTTCTACGATTGTGTTCAATTACGATAACATTTTCGACTCAAGTTTCCAAATGGATCCATATAAATCTCTTTATAGGAAGAGGTGTAGAACACCTACATGATGGGATGATGTTAGGGTACATAAACTAAATGTTCCTATAATGGTCATGGAAATGATAGAAAATTGTGAGACCATTCAGTATCACCTCAAGGCTATTCAATGTCTACAGAAGATATATTTTTCCAATCGTTTACATGACCTAGAGTTTGATGTTGGATATATGGTACTCCTCCATATATCTCCATAAAAGAAAGTAATGAGATTTGGGAAGAAGGGAAAGCTTATTCAATGGTTCATTGACACTTTTGGGATCCTTGATCACGGTGGAGCGTTGGCCTATCGACTTACACTCCCACCTAACCTATCTAGAGTACTTGATGCATTCCATGTATTCCTCTTGACAAAATACCAACTAGACCCCTTACATGTAATCAATCCAAAGGAGGTACCATTGTAGAATGAACATTCCTAAGAGGAGTAGTTGGTTAAGATCTTAGATCACATAGAAATTGTTCACAGAATAAAACAATGCACTTGTAAAAAGTTCTCTGGATAAATTACATTTTTGAAGAAGAAAATTTGGAACCAGAGGAAGTGATTTAACATAGTTACCCTAATATGATTTAGTGTGCGAAATCAAAATTTCAATGGTGAAATTTTATAAGGGGGAATTTTATATTGTCCCGAATAGATATAAATAAAATTTTCCTTGTGATTTAAATTAATGTATTATGATGAAATATGGTTATAGAAAATATAAGAAATTATTTGGATTTGTTATATTCTATCATATTTAAAACATGGTTAATTTTCATTACCATTTATAAAATATCAATTGAACAATTATGACACAATTAATACAAATATGGGGTTTTAAGATATCTAATTGACCTAGAAAAAGGAAGTGATGACATAAACCAGTAGGATCGTACCTTATGAAGCCCATTTATCGAAGCTTCTGAGGGACATGGAATCCCTAAGACCTACCCATAACCAATCCTATTATGAGTTTCAATAATGTAAGCATTAGGGAGACCATATATGGGTAAGTTCATTCTCATTGAGTTCATGACCCAAAACATGTACGCCGAACCACCCAATTAAAATCTCACAATTGTGAACCTTGCTCTTAAGATAATTGTGGGTTTATTAAAGGAATTTGTATCAAGACCCAAGTGATATGAGTATATAAATTATTATGTATAAAATAATGGATATATTTTTCCTATTATTGTTACATTATAAATGTTTTTTTATTTTGATATAATAAAACAAAAATAGTATTTTTTGGTAATATTCAAAATTCAATGAATGAATTTATTTTTATGAATTAATGTATTTTACAAATAAATATTATTTTATTATTAAATAATTTTTGTTGAATATAAATGATCAATTAATTTTTATAACTTTAAATGTTAATTTTATAAGGGCCAGAAAGCATTTATTGTAAAAAAAACCCAACCTTTCTTAATAATTTTAAATTTTATATTCAAAGTGAGAATTTTAATATATAGATAATTATATATATATAATATTATTTTTGGAAACATAGAGTTAAAAATATCAAATGATTATTTTTTCATAATTTTCTAATACATCCGAATTTTTGGGTAAAAATTAAAAACATAATAAATATACTTTGTGTATTTTGACATCACGATGACCCAAAAGTTATGTAATTACTACTATAAATTGTATACACAACCAAATATATGTTTTATTTTTAAAATAATTAGATATTTGTTCATTTTTTTATAAATCCGTTATGAATATTCAAAATCCATTAATATATTTTAAGGTTTTAAAATCATTTCTTTTAGAGTATGACTCACCTCCACATAAGAAAGTTCATTATTTTATTATATTTCGAACTTGGACCTATAAAATAATAAAAATCACTGCAATGTTTTATAAAAAATGGTCAAAAATTATGAAAATGGTTCTGGTTTGGGTTATTTTATTATATAGAGTCCAAAACCTATGTTTGAAAAATAATAATGAAATCCCAACACATTTGAAATATAAACCCACCTAATTTCAAATTTATCATCACTAAAAATCCTTTTACCACGTCCTTATTATTCTATAACCTCTCTATAGTCCTTCCAATGTGCCCCCAATATCTTAAGAAGCTCCTACCATGCATTTGGAGTAACACACTCAAGTAAGGGATCCTCACTTTCTCTTCTTTATTCATGTTTCCTTATTATATGATGCCCTCTATTTTAAATTCCCTATGTTGGTATATTTAATTGAATGTCCCTATTACACACTATTGTATGTAAAAATTTTGATATAACCCTTTTCTCTCATCAACCAACATTAGGAATTTTTAAGTGATGTTGTCATACAGCCAAAATTTCACTGCCATTTTCCATGCCAAAATGATTATGTATTGAATACCATACAAATTTCTTATCAAGGGTGTTATATTTTCACACTTATAACTCTTTTATGAAGGAATTAAATGTATTTATTCCATACTCCTTGATCGTGGAATAAAATATGATAATTATTGAAGCTATATTTTATGATCTATATCGCACACATAAGCATGAGAATAAAGTGAATTTGACGGGTGTGCCTAGAATTATATACCGCTCCAATGTATTGGGTAATGATATGTATAATGAGATTCCATTATGGGATAGTGAGTGAACTTTATTCATTTATGGGATATTTTAAATAATGATTTATTTTCATTTTTCCTAAATGTATATTTATGAGGCAGTGTTTTAAGTTGTTGCCACATTTCATATGTTATGATTATCATGATATATCATGACTTATTTTCATGTTACATTTATTCCCCATTTTTATGATAATTTTATAACATGTACTAAATTTCCCATTATTATACCCTTACTAGTATTTATAAATCACCCTTTTCTTTTTTACGTCCCCAGGTAATCATATTCAATTTTAAAAGCTATAGAATTTTAGAAGCATGATAAAGATGTTTTCAATAATGTAGTTGTATCCCATGTTCAAGATGTTGTGATATATATATAATTCCTAGACACATTAGACATCTCAATATCCTGAGTCTAACTATGTCTACTTCTATGTAATAAGTCAATTATTAATGTGTAATAAAGAGTAGGATTGTGATAATTGATATCAAAGAAGAATTTTAGTTATATTCGGGACTAAGATTAGAAAAATATATAGAAAACATTAGGGATAAGACTAAGTATAAGAAAACACAGCTAAAAATGATAAGTATATAGTAAGTGGTTTTTCATGAAAATATATCCATGTTTGGATACTATATGTTGAAATGATTTTAGAATATATGTAAATAGATGTAAGAAATTTGAAATGGTTTGTGGGGCCTAACTTGATGTAACCTGGTATACAAAAATGAGCCTTACTGCACACCTGGTTTGACACTCTAGGGTTATATTATTTGGTTAGTTCATTATCTCATAACGAACCATTATTAAGGGTATAAAAATTACCCATAATAATACATTTTAGGAAGTAAATCATGGATAACATAGATTATGGCCAATATTTTCATATAATATGAAAATATATATAATATATAAGATTTCCATTTAATTTCATTTGATTCCATTTTTTGTATTTAACAATTTAAAAAAATACACATACCTATTTTTAATTTTATTCTAGTCAATGGCCAGAAATTGGAGGAACCAGATAAACAGTCAATGTGAAGGGAAACGTGATGGCTACCCCCAATGAGATTCTCAACCTGATGGGGGTAGGAATCATAAAATTCATGAAAATAATATCTCATATGTCTCAGGTTCTGAATAGAAACTTGCTTTTGAGGGAGTTTCCAAATCCCCCCCCCCAATAGAGAACAATTAGCAATTCAGTCATTTATGTGACAAAGGTTTCTTAACATCAATGGATTATCTAACTTCTTAATCACTAAAAAATGGATCAAAACCGTTGAGAATATTTTATCCATCCTTTAATGTTCTGAAAAGGTAAAGGATCCAATGGATGTTTTCCATATGGAGGGAGAATATTATCAGTATAAATCATTGATGTATAATACTAAGCCTGATGAAGAGATCGATGAAATGGGGTGGAAGGGATTAATTATAATATTATTTCAGTAAATATTTTCTTACACTCAGTCATAAAATTTATAGGGATTTCCTTTCACTCAATAAAAAAGACGACAAAAATATCAAGATGTATGAGGAAAACTTCACAATAAGTAATGATACATCTATGTTTTTTTCATAACCCCTAATTTAAAGGTCGATCACTTCTTTTTTGGGATAAAAATTATTTATGAAAATCCCTGGAGATATGAGAATTTGATCGTTATGAGCCAATTTTATGATGTGATCTCAAAGTTGAAATAGATATTTTAGAGTCTCAAGGGTATCATAAGGAAAGGAAAAAATAGAGTTTACTTATAGAGTTCTAATTGATAAATCAAATTGTACCACAAAATTCATCATCCGCCTTGTCAATAGGGTGGAAAGTAGTACCTTATAAATTAGATAAGGAGAACAAGGAAATGTTTTAGGTGTTAGAAGTAATAACACCTAGATAATGATTACTAACATGAGAAAACTACTAAGGTGATAGGGGAAATGAATTCTTTATTCAACCCTATACGTATTGTTCATTGTTTCAACTACAAGGAATCAGGTTATTTTTCAAACAAATTCACTAAGACAAGGGTTTTTAGGGACAACCAAAAACCTCCAAGGTATCAAGGGTGATATTTTTACATCACAACTGCTAAGGTGGATCCCAACAATGAAGTGGAAACATGTATGCAAGTTATTAATTCAATAATATGAAAAATTATTTTTCATTCAGGATATATACATTCCTTCATATCATGAATGTTTAGTCCAACTATTCAAACACCACCACAAAGAATGGAAGTAGATTTGTTAGTAAAAAAAATATGGAAATTAATACAACCCGATGTATATAACTCCTCTAATGACAAAATTAGTGGATTGAAATTACCAATGAACATTTCCATAATCTATTTGGTAAAATTTGATGTAATTCTATGTATGTATTGGGTTTCCCTATATAGATCCAACATTAATTATCTCAATAAAGAAATAAATATCTATATTGAATATTGACCTCTAATTCTATACATGTGAAAGGAGAAGGGTGAATCTACTTTTGCAACACCAACTCAAGAACGAATAGTTTTTCCCAACGATCAATCGTATCTAGCTCAAATGATTGGGTCTAAGGAAATAATAATCCTTAAAGACATTCCTATTGTGAGTAAATATGTTTATGTGTTTCATGAGGAATTTCCTTGTTTTTCCCCTAGCAGTGATATAGAATTTTCTATCAAGGTTATACCTATGGTATTTCCATGATCCCTGAATATGTATAGAATGTTTTTTGTGGTGCTTGTGGTGGTAAAAAAAATTATCTGAATCTAAATAAATTTTCCATATGACCATGTGATTCATGATGGGGTGTACCGGTTCACTTTCTCAAGAAGGATGGTTCAATCCACCTTTTCATTGATTGTCAAAAGCTCAACAAGATCACAATAATGAAAAAGTATCATTTACCCCAGATTGATGAAATTTTTGATAATCTAAAAAGGGAAAAATATTTCTCCAATATGTATCTATGGTTTGGGTATTACCAAGTTAGGGGGAATAAGGAGGATATCCCCAAGACTGATTTTCGTACAAGGTACAACCACTATGAGTTCAGAGTGAAGCATTTAGGGCTCATTAATTTTCCATAAATCTTCATTATATTTATTAATAGTGTCTTTTGATATTACATATTTTTCGGTAGCCTTTATATCTAATATCATAATATTCACAAAAACCAAGGAGAGGCATGAGGAGAATCTGATCAGTATATTAATGACATTACAAAATGATGGGCTTTATGCCAAGTTAAAAAAATTATATTTTTGGTTGAAGGAAGTATCATTCTTGGGGAATATTATCACATGAAATGGGATGTATATTGAACCTTAAATGATTGAAACAATTGATGTATGTATAAGGAAAATATCTATGTGATATATCCTTAGTTTCCTTATATTAGTTGGGTATTATCGTCGATTTGTGAGAAATTTCATATGATTGTCAAACCCTCTAACCAAGATAACTCGGGAGGTAGTCATGTTTTCATGGAAGGATGAATGTGAATAGATATTCAAGAAGATGTAAAGGAGGATTATATATGAACATATGCTAAAACTACCCATAAGTGGATAAATTCTTGTAGTATATAGAAATAATTAAAAGAAGGGATTGTGCTATGTGTTAATACATAATGAAATATTCATAGACTATGCTTTAAAGAAGTTAAATGTTCACAAACATAACTACCCAATTCATGATCTAGAGTTAGTTATAGTGATCTTAATATGGAAAATATAGTGGGATTATATCATTAGGAAGAATTGTGAAATATATACAGATAAAAAATCCTCAATTGTATATTCATCTAGAAAGAGATGAATTCACACCAATGATGATGGTTACAGATGATTAAGGACCATTATATCTCAATACACTACCATCCTTGTAAACAGAATAATGTTGCAATAACTCTATATAGAAAGGATCCAACAAGATTGTCATTGATGATAATTTATAAGGATCCAATATTCGTAGATTTTAAAAGGACGGACATGGGAATCATAAGGTAAGTAAATTCATCAATACATTTACAAACATGTACTCAATTATACCTTCTACATGGGTTAAAGGATGTTCAAAAATATGATGTGGGAATTTAGAAGAAAGTGGAAACTATATGAAAGGGAAAATACATGGAGTTCAATGTTAATGGGAAGGAGTTGTGAGATTTTGGTAACAACTATGTGTACCATCATAAATTAATTTAAAGAAGGAACTGTTTGATGGGGCACATAGTTTGACTTTATCAATTCCCCCCAGAAGCACAAAGATGTATCGAGATATCTAAGAGAACTATTGGTGGGAAAATATGAAGAATGAGATCACTAAATATACATCAATGTTCCTGGTATGTTAGGAAGTTAATTTTTAAAGGAATAAGTCCAAGGGGACGATGTAACCATTACCCATAACAACATAGAAATGGGAAACCATCATCAGGGACATAGTTACCAAACATTTAACGAAACCAAGGGTGAAGAATTATATATGATTTTTTGTAGATATTACTATAAAAATATCACATTATCACAATTATAGGGGAATTCGTTCTAGATCAACTTGCATGGATATACATCATATAAGTAGAAAGTCTGCATGGAGTAGAACTATTGATTATATTCAATTTAGATCTAAGATTGACGTCTATGTTCTGGAAATGTATCCAGCATGTTGTAAACAATGAGAAAAAATTTTGTATGCTATATCATCATCAAACTCATGTCCAATATGAGATAAATATTCATATATTGGAAGACATGTTGTGAGCTTGTTCTCTAGATATCAAAGGTGGATGAGACCAAAACCTACCTCTCGGAATGATCTTGTAAAACAATAGTTTCCACTCAATAATCCAAATGTCTCTCTATGAATACCTTTGTGATAAGAGGATTAGAACACCTACATATTCATATTATTTTGGGGAATACAAACATATATGTATTGAAATAGTAAAAAATGGTGGGAAATGTTAATATTATTCAACATCACATCAAGGCTACTCAAAGTCGACTAAAGAGATATGTTGACAATCATCAATGTGACCAAGAGTTTTATGTTCAAGAAATGGTATTCATTAACATATCTCAATAGAATGATGTGACGATATTTTGGGTGAAGAGAAGACATAGTAAAAGGCACATCAAACCTTTTGAGATCTTTGATCTTACCAAAACGGTGGCCTCCCAACTTTCACTCCCACTAAACCTATATCAAGTACATGATGTATTCTATGTATCACTCTAGATTAATTAAATTATAGAATCATCACATGTACTCAATAGAGTGGTGGTATCATTAGAGAATGACCTTTTCTGTGAGGAGCATCTAGTGAAAATCTAGGATCATAGAGACAATGTTCCGTAGAATAAGATAATGCACCTGGTCAAAGTGCTATGATGAAACCAAATGTTTGAATAATAAACATAGGAACTTGAGGAAGTAATGAAATAATGCTACCATCATCTGTTTCAGTGTCAGAAATGATATTTTCAAGGGTGAAATTTCTTAAGGGTGGAAGATTGTAATGACCAAAATGGTTATAAATAAAATTTCCATTGTGATTTTATTAAATTTCCTATTACGTAATATGGTTATAGTAAACACATGTAATTTTTTGGATTCATTAAATTATATGATAATTAAAAAACTATTATGCATCATTTCCATTTATAAAATAGTCGTCGAACAATGATCACATGGTTAGTATATATATAGGTTTTTAATAAATACAATTAACAAAATCAAAGGAAGTGATGACATCAACTAGTAGGATCAAAACCTATGAAGCCCATTTATTAGAGCATCCGAGGGAGGTATCATCACTAAGATTTTTCCTTGAATAAGCCCATGATATGATCTAAAAACTTGTGCATGAGTGAAATAGTTTACAAGAGAAGTTCAAGATCATCGAGATCATGGCCCAAACCATTTATGCTGAACCACTACATGTAAATATCACCACTGCAAACCTTACATTTATGAAATTTGAGTGTGTATTAAATGAATATGTATTAATACCCTAGCTAAATGAGCATGTAAATTATTTTTTTATAGAATAATAGATATAATTTTCCTATTATTGTTTACTTTATAAATGATTTTTATATTTATAAAATTAAATAAAAACATTATTTTTGGGTAATATTAAAATTAAATTAAAGAATTCGTTTTTATTAATTAATTGACCTTTTAAATAAGTAATATTTTATTTGAAAATATTTTTTATTAAATATAAATGATTGTATGATTTTTTTGAATTCAATTGTTTTTTTTATAAATGTTGGAAAACAATTATTGTCAAAATACCCAGCATTTGTTTGTAAATCTGTATTTTGTTTTAAAAATAAAAATTCATATATTTAGAAAATTAATTATATAAAATGAATACTATTTTTGGAATTAGAATGTCCAAATTACTCATTGCTGAATTTTACATAATTTTCATAGTTATTCAAATTTTTAGGTAAGAATTAAATACTCTATAAATATACATTGTTAATTATGACAACATATTGAATGCAAAGTGATGTGAAAAATACTATAAAAGATATTAATAACCAAATCTATATTATATATTTTATATAATTATATTTTATATTTATTTTATTAAATTGAAAAATCCATTATGAATCCTCCGAAATCATCACTATATTTTAAGGTTTTAAAATCATTTATTTGATAATATGACTCATCTCTACATAAGAGAGGGTATTATTTTATTATTTTCATCCCTTAGACTTATAAAATAATTAATACCACTTCCATTTGATATAATTTAAGGGAATAAACCATGAGATGGTTTTTGGTTTTGATTATTTTATTATATTGATTCCAAAACATGTGTTTGAGAAATAATGAATAAATCCACACTAATTTCCTTTATAAAACCACCCAATATACCATTTATATTTACTTAAAATACATGGATCGCATGATTAATCTACCCTCCTGTCTTTAGATTCCTCCAAATTCACCACCAATCTCTCAAGAAGCTCCTCCCAAGCATCTGTAGTCAAACACTCAAGTATGAGATCCTCACCTTATCTTATTTATTCTAAATTCATTATTATATTATTCATTATATTTACAATTATTAATGTTATTAATTTTTTTTCCATATCCATATTAATTCCCATTTTGTGTATAATTGTTGAGATAGCCCTTCCCCTCTCATCATCCCATTTGATGTCCAATTTTTCTGATGATATTGAACTTCACCCTAAATAGTTTCACTCGGGATTAAGTTATTAGTTATAAGTCTATACTTATTCATGGGAGAAGACTAGTGATTATATCTCCTTGAGAATCTATGATAAGTAGGCTTCATCGGGTATGATAAAATTGGATGAGGCCATCACTTCCTTTGTCTGTGTCAATTGGATTTTTTTAAACCCTATATTTAAACAAATCCTATGATCACTGTTCGATGGAAATTTTATCTATGGTAATTATTTTTAATTGTATTCTAATTCTGATAGAATATAATGAAACCCAATAAGTACATGTCTTTTCTATAACTGAATCACATAATTGGATAATTAATTAAATCAAAATGAATGGTTTATTTATTTTTGAGATTAGGATTATAAAACTCTGGAGAAATCTTTGGGGATAAGTCTGTGTACTTGAAAACATAACTAAATTTTGGTAATTATAGAGTAACTGGTTTATCAAGATAATACATCCCAATCTAGATACTACAAGTAGACCATATTCTAGAAAAAATGTTCCTAGGGGTAAAAACTCCAACAAGGTGTTTCAGGCTTGATTCATTGTAACCTGGTCGACGACAATGAGCCTCACTGGACACATTGTTTAATACTCCAAAGAGATATTCATTAGTAAAAAATAACCTCATTATAAACCAATATTAAGGGAAAAAATACCCTTAAGAATAAAATTTTCGAAATAAATTAGGAAACACTTTATTGAAGCCCAGAAATTCATTAGTTTAGGAAATACATATAATATATAAGTTTTCTCTTGAATGTCATTGGATTCCATTTTATGTGTTTAATAGTTTTTTTAAAAAACAATCATCCATATTTTTTATTTTATTCTAGACAATGAATAAAAATATAGAGAACCATGTAAATAATAAATGTGAATGGAAATGTGATAACTACCCCAATGAGATGACTTACCCAGTGGGAGCATGAATCGCAAACTTCATGAACATACTATCTTGGCCAACTCAGGTTTTGAGTAGAAACCTAGATGAAGAGTAAGTTTCTAAATCCACCTAGGAGAGAACATGTAGTGATGGAGTACTTTATGTTATAAAGGTCTCTGACATACATTGGATCATCCAAACCCTTAATCATTGAATAATGGATCAACTCCATTGAGAATATCTTCTCCATAATTCAAGGTTATGAATAAATAAAAGGTTCAAAAAAATTTATCATATTGAGGGAGAAGATAGTCAGTGGTTATCATTGATTAGTCATAATAATCATGCGGAGGAGATTGAAATGATAATGTAGAATGAATTTTAGAAAAATTATTTTTAACAAATATTTTCCACACACTCCCTTTTTAAAATTGGATATGTATTTACTTTCCCACAAGAAAAAATATGATGAATCTATTGGGGCGTACAAGACAAACATTACAAGACTTGCGTGACATGCCTCTGGCTTTGTCGTTAATCTCAAATTAAAGGTTTACTACTTCTTTGGTGCACTAAAACCTATTCAACAAATATCCCTAGAGATTTGATACTTTGATATCTATGATTAAATTGTCTAATGTTCTATAAATATTGAAATGGATACCAAAAAATATCAAGGGCATTATCAGGTAAAGATGTAGAAAGTGGTGTTTCATTATGGTGGAGTGGTGGATAAATATAATGGTTACATGAAATTTCAATATCCCATTTTTTATAGGTGTGGAAATAAGAACCCCAGAAATTGCCTAATGGGATTTAAAAAATTGTTTAGTTGTGGGAAGGATAGGCAACTACATAACAATTTTTGATAGGATAAACCTGCGAATGTGAATGAAAAAAGGAAATTATCCACTAAACCCTTATCATATTTTTCATTTATTCAATAACAAGGCACTATGTCACTTTGAAAACAAATGGACTAAGACAAGGGTTTTTAGAGATATCTAAAAACCTCCATGGAAGAAAGGGTGAGATTTTTACATCACAACCAGTAAGGTGGGTCTTGAAAATGAAGTGTTGACATGTTTTCTAGCTAATCAATCTGGAATTGAAAATGTACTTTTCAATTCTAGTTCTACGCATTCCTTCATATCACGAGTAATTATAAGAACTATTCAAATACCATCACAATGAATGGGAGTAAATCTGTTAGTGAAAATGGAAATTGGGGAAATTATTTCATCCCATGTATATAACTCCACCTCATCAAAATTTGTGGGATAAACTTCCTAGAGAACCTTTTTATATTCCATTTGGTGTAATTTTATGCAATTATGGGAATGGAATAGATTTCCCTATATATATCCAACATAAATTTCCTTTAGAAGGAAATAAATCTCCATATTTCGAATTGATCCCTAATTATATAACTACCATCTCTTTGCATACATAAAAATTACATAACATTGGAAGAATACATAAAAATGTTTAAAAATAGATTCCCAATAACTGTACTAGTATAATTTCTTTGGAAACATGGAAACAAAAACACTATTACATAGATGAGTTACATCATATCCCACTATGTCCTTCTTGACTAGTACCCATCTTAGACACATAAAACATAATCCATATCATCATAACATGGGGGAAAGAATAATAAAAAGTGGCGAGCTTAGATTCTTATTTAGGGTAATCAAGGGAGATACATGAGCATAACCATAAACATTAGCATATGAGAACATTATCATGAAAGAAGAAGATCATACCCCACATATAAAATACCATAAACTATAATAATGGCATAAATCATGATAGTTAATAAAATATGAATCATAATAAAATAAATATCGTAATCCATAAAATCATTACACTGGAATAAAACATGGAATTTTGGCAGAAACAAAATCACATATAATGATTTCTATAGTATTCAAAGCATTGCTTCTAAGGACATCTTAGTGGAGAAAGTCCTCTACTGCACCATGTTCACCCCCATTCCATCCCTACATTAGAAAACTGAGTTCACTCCTCGATCCATCCATGTAATACTAAACCAAGTTCATTTCTCATTCAAGACTGGTAATAATGAATTGAGTTCATTTCTCATTCCAACCATGTCTATCTCATTATATATAAGTCAATAACCAATGCATTGGATGGAGTTATAGGTACCACCCATCTCATAATGAATCATATATACATGTTCCAAAAGATCATAAATAAAAATATCATAACCCATGTAATGAATTCGGTGACATAAATATGTAATCATATCATAACCTATGGAAAATATAGGTTTCATAAAAGTTTAATCAATGTATAGCCTGTGAAAGGAAGTGGGTTTCAAGATCATATAACCCATGGAAGAGAAATGGGTTACATAATCATCTTTCCATTGAAAAATAATCCATTCAAAGAAAAAATATGAATGGAAATATTTAATAATTCCTACTAATGAATTGTGTAACACCAATAAATTTTATCTTATATGGTAAATAATATTTTTATGATATTTTAAAAACATTTCTTTAGGAAAATAAAATTTTTACGTTGAGAAAAACTTATAAAAACAGAAAACATGTTCAAAAACCATTTTCATTGAAAATAGTTTTCAAAAATTATAAAGAAAGTTTTTTAATCAATAAATCATTTTAAATACCCACTTTCATTTAAAATTATCTTCATGGATCATTTTTAAACATTTTTGAAAACATGGTTCTTGAATAAAATAGATTTCTGACCGAAGATAGAAATATAGTCAGTTTTTTATTCAAACATTTTATTAATTATATTAAGTACCAAAGAATAAAAAAAGGTAATAATACATGGATATAACTTTAATAAACATAGTATAATCAAAAAAAATTATTTCATGGAAATATGTATCATAATATTTCAATAAAGGAAGCGTAATCATAAACAAACTCGATAAATGATGAGATTGTCTCAACAAACTCTTACCACATGGTAACTTGAGATCACACTCTCCATGTATGAAAATGAAATTAAATTAATATTAAAATGTCATTAAATTAATTATATTAAAGATATAACATTTCAAATGTAAGTATATACTCATCGAAAAAGGGTATAGGTGCATAGTAAAACATGTGCCTCAAAAGAGTAAAATTGAGGCAAACTGCCTAACAGATTTGGTTGCTTTGGAAACACTAAAACCATGAAATAAATATCATAGAATGTATCTATAAAGAACAATAAATCTCATTTTAAGAATCATTATATATACCACACAAAATTAATGTGTGGTGAATAAAATATTTATATTATATAAATTATAAGTGAGATGAAATCCCCTTACCTTGTGTCTTGAATATCATCACACTCATAAAAGAAACCAATATAATTAATATAATTTTATTATAAATCTATCACAAAACAATATTATTATATCTAATACCTTATGTGGTTTGATTTTGACTTTATATTACCCACTTATTAACAATTCTATGTTATGGTTCCACTCCGGGTAATATCCAATTTGTTCTTTACATGTGTATTAATTTGTTATATATTTGGTCTTAATAATTATATATCGCATTAAATAATGTTAAACATGATATAAATATCATTTATATTCAGTATATATGTGTATTATAAGAGTTTATAGAATAAATAAGTATGAAATGGAATACATCGTTTGTGGAGATGGAAAGCCGCAAGTACGCATGAACGTTGTTTTCCGTTTTTATAGAAATATTGATAGAAAGAATGAAAATGAAAGTTATGAATATATATATATTAAAATTAAAATAGAATTATTATTTTATATATATTATATGCTTTCAATAAAATAATTTATAATACATTCGAGATAGTCTGTGAATGAATCACATCACTTTGATGGGGCGGTAGTCCACACTTCCTCAAACCACATGATCATATTCACACACAAAAAAGTATAAAAATGTGTTTTAAAAGGATTCATAAATCTTAAATAAATAATAAATATAATATATAACTTATATTAATATATTTTTCTTCCCAATTTCCACCATGAGAGGTGGTATATTAAAAATAATCAACGATCATTTCGTGAGGCAGTAGTTCGCAATACACGTAAACTGTATGTCTGTTACCCATTAAATGTATGTGTGTATAAGTGTATGTCTAACCCCTAAAAATATAACATCTGAGAAAATTTTTATACTATTTTTATTAAATAAACATTGAATAATGAGACTTGTGGTATTGTAGAAGTAAATAAAAGACACGTGATCGTTGTAAAGTGTTGCCTTTTAAATTGGGTAACTCATTTGGTGGTCCCAAAGGGATTCCTTGGATTTATTTCAAACCAAGGGTGGGAATATAGGATGTATATAGGGAATTTTAGGAATTTATTAGTAATATATTGGACAAACCTAGGTTTTTTGATAGGTACGAGAAAGTGGGATGTGAGGATATATTTTTATAGTGAAGGAGGAGTGGCACTTTTGTAAATATTTGAAGACTGAATTCCATCCACATTTTTAATGTTGTAAGTGGAACCAATAATGGAAAAATTTATATCCTAGGAAGTATAGGGTTGAAATATTCCCATTAAATGGATATAATAAAATTTTATAGGTTTTTTTGTGTCTTTAATTTAGGGTTCAGTCCTTTGTTATGTTATTTTTTCTCTTAATCATCATAATTAATTTTAATCACTTTTACTAATATTTTTTATAGAAAAATATGTTTACCATATCAGCCATTATAAATTATGATTATTCTAAACATGGAATCCATTTTCAAAATTCTAATCATAGAATTGACAGAAATGAATTTAAATTTAATCCCACAGCTTGGCCGATAAAGCGAGTTTTTAAAGTAAAAATGTAAAAATGTTTGTAATTTTTTCATATTAAATTTCAATGTGAAATTGATTACAATGACACAAATTGGATTTATTGATAAAAATATGATCTAATTATCCTTTTAAGCTTAATTAAAATATAATTTAAACATATAAAAAATTAGATGAAAAAGATGTTTTGAATTAATATTAAGTATTTCTCACTATTCATCCAAAAATAGTGTTTCTCAGAAAAATACCAAAACCTCACCCTAAGATAAGTATGAAATTATAAAATAAAAAATAAATATTATTTTATCAAATTAAATTTATAAATTTGTATAAATTTAATTTTATTATTTTCCATAGAAGGACAATAAAAGTAGTTCATTTGAGAAAATAATAATTTTAAACATATAAGGACTCTACCAAAAATTATATATTTCATTATCAATATGTTTTATTTATATAAAAACATTATAAAAAATATTTTTAAATTCTTTATTACTATTATTATTACTATGTATCACGACTAGGTTATAATTATCACGTTTAAATACTTATTAAAATAAAATGATGTTTTATAGAAACTCAGTGTTGTGTGTAAAGTACACCAAGTCAGTGTTGCGTTTAATGTATTCCAAGTTGATGTCATGTGAATGAAATGTTTTATGAATTATATTAAAATACGTAAATGAAAATTAATTAATTTTATAAAAAAAATTCATAAAAACTTTAGGTGTTACATTGTACCCCCCTTAAAGTGAATTTCACCCTAGAAATTGACCAATCAGGTAAAATATGAGGATATTCCGGCTTCATTATATCCTTAAGTTCCCACATATCTTTCTATAACTAGTTATTTATCCAAAAAAACATTGAAAAGGTGATTGGTTTTTTTCTAGAACTTTCTCTTTGTAATCCAAAATTGCAACTTGTTTTTCCTCATAAGAAAGATCCAGATTTAGTGGTATGACCTCAGCGTTGAGTACCTGTGAAGGGATAGGTATTTACTTTATCAAGAGAGATTCATGGAACACATAAAATAATTAATAGTTATTTGAAATATGTTCTAAGTGATAGGATACCTTCCCAATATAAAAAAGAATTACAAAATTATGGATATTCTTAGGGCTTAGTTTCTCTTTCTTCCTGAATATCATAACTTTATTCCATGGTAAGATTCATAGAAATACCTTTTTCACTGACTTCAAACTCTAGATCATGTTTTAGGTTATCAACATAACATTTATACCCACATTGATTTATCTTGATATGTGAAAAAATATTTCTAACCTTCTTGACCATTTCATCTGCAATCTTAAGTCCCAATGGATTTATTTCTCAAACCTCATATCATCACGTTGGAGCTCTACATTTCTTCCCATAGTGGGCTTCATAAGGTTCCATCTTAATGCATGAGAAAAATATATTTTTTTAAGAAAAATAAACTAGAGGAAGGGGTTTATCCCAAACACCTTGTAAATCAAGAGAATAAGATCTAAACATGTCATAAAAAGGTTTGAATTTTTCTTTCAGACTGACCATATATTTGAGGATGATATAAAGTGCTGAAACTCAATTTTGTATCAATTTACTTTCAAATACTTTTCTATAACATTAATATAAACCTAAGATATTGATACGGTATAATAGAATTTAGTAATTCATGAAACCTTAGAACATCATTAATATATATCCTAGAAATATGATCTAGAGGAAAGTCTTCTTTGACAGTGATGAATTATACCGAATTAATAAGGTGATCAACTACCTCCCACATAACATTAATGAGTTTAGATGTTTTGTATAGTCTAATTACAAAATCCAAAGTGAGTTCATCCCATTTACACACTGGTATGGTTAATGGATAAAACATCCATTTTGATTTTTTTCTTTCAGCCATAACTTTTTGACATACCAAGCACTGAGATACAAACTCTGCGATATCTCTCTTTATGTCTTCACACCAAAAGTATTCATTGAAGTACCTATACATATTCATAATTATAGGATGAATATAGAATGATGAAATATTAGCTTCCACTAACATGTCATTCTTCATATTTAGTATGGAAGGAAAACATATATGGCCCCTCAACCTTATCATTCCATCCAGATCAAGGTTTGAATCATAAACATTTCTAACATTCTTTGGAATCTCTACATATTCCTTCTATGATTCCAAAATCATCATACGGATAGAGATATGATAATTCATTTGAGAAAGATAATATTTTCCCATTCCTTTAGTATATCTAGATCCATACATTGAAAATATTGAAATATTAGATCATTTTTAATCCTCATCCTGGATAAGCTGGCATGATCATTCCGAATCAAAGCATCAACCACCTTGTTCTCTTTCCCAGGGTGGTAATGTATGGACATTTATAATAATTTATCAACTCTAACTATCTTATTTGGTTTATGTTCGACTACATCTATGTGAATATGTATTTTATACTTTTATGATATATATATATATATTACACATTTATCCCTAAATATAATGCCTCTATGTCTTTAATGTAAAAATTACCAATGATAACTCCAAATCATGAGTTGGATAATTTATCTCATGAATCTTCAACTATAATGACGCATAATAAATAACCACATTGTGATACCTACTAAAAAAATCTCTATCCATTATTGGGTGCATTGATACAGATTTTAAACCCCTCTCCTCTGCAGGGTAATGTAAGAACATGTTCACTGACTAAACTTCTCTTCAGTTCCTTAAAATTTTACTCACAATTACTTGTCCATAAAAACCTGGGACCCTTCAGAGTTAACATTATTAGAGGACTAAATAGTCCTGAGAAATTATCCACAAACCATTGATAATATCCACATAAAATAAGAAATTTACTAATTTCAATCACTGTGGTTGGTCTAGGCCAACATTCAATAGCCTCCATCATTGTTGGATCTACAACTAGTTCATCTATTTAGAATATGTGACCCACAAATGAAACCTATTTCATACAAAATTCACAATTTTTAAATTTTTCAAATAGAATCTCCTTATTTGGGGTCTTTGGTGTGATTATCAAGTGATGTTCAAGATCTTCATTGATTCATGAATAGATATGAATTTTATCTATAAATACTATAAAAAATTGTTCCGTGTTATATTTTAAGACTATATTAATCAAATCCATGATTATATAAGGGAAATTAGTACTACCAAAAGGCATAACTATATATTCATTATGTCCATAACTTTTACAGAATGCCATATGGGGTAAATCGTCCTTGTTGATGCTCAATTTTTGATATCTAGAATTATGGTCAATCTTAGAAAACAATCGAGTGCCACATAGTTGATCAAACAATTCATCAATATAGGGAGAAAGATAATTGTTATTTATTGTGATCTTGTTTACCTCCTGATAATCAGTGCATATTCGCATTGAACCATCTCTCTTTTTCACAATGAGATTATGTGGCCCCCAAGGTGACACACAAGGCTGAATAAATCCCTTATAAAGGTTTTCATGGAGTTGCTTCTTCAATTTTTGCAGCTCAGTTTGGGAAATTCTAAAAGGAGTCTTAGAATTAGGTGTGGAACTAGTTATGAATTCAATTGAGAACTCAACTTCACTTTTTGGTGTAAGGATAAGCAACTCCTCTAGAAATAAATCATTAAATTCTCAAAAAAATATGCATATCATCGATGTCTATTTTCTCCCCAACCATCTAAGATAAAAACCCCTTTTGAATAAAAATTAATACTCATTCACTCGATTTAATCTCCATAGGATGTTAATTTTTATCATCACATTTATGGATGATCAAAGGAGGGTTTGAAATATCAAATTTAACTTCTCTTCCATGAAAATTGATGTGGGATTTATGAAAAAATGAAAATTCATTCCTAAGAAGAAGAAAAATCCACTAATGATAGAATGATAATATTTATAGGAAGAACATTCCAAAAACATCAACTGGAGAGTAATCATAGAATTAGGATGCAATTATCATACCATTAGAGGTTTTCACTACTAATTCCCCAGCAAATTGTTTTGGTGGAATCGTAACACCCTTAAAAAAATTTATATATGAAGGATTGGGTAGATCCAGAATCAAAATGACATTAGTAGTTCAAATGTGTATGGTAAGTATTTCTTTCATCACATCATTATCACACCCCTCGTTAGAAACTACAATTTCATGTGATTTACCCTTGTCCCTTGACTTAAGTAGATGCTGATGTTGATCATCATCATTGTCCATTGTGTTTGGGAAATGGTTAGCATAATTTCCATTCTCCTTAAACTTGTAGAACTGTAGAGGGGAGGTTAATTCTTTGGAGCTTCCTCTCCATTATCATTTTGATCTAAATTATTCCCATCATTTTAAGAATAAATTTCCCGATGACCTGCCATTCCACATATAACACATTTACTATACCTATTAACTAAAATTACTCCACGATTCTTCCCATATTTAGAGCATAAAAGAAAAAACATATTATTTTATATAGGGTTTTTGGATTTATCTTTGGAATTCATCTTCCTTTTTATGTCAAACCCATTTTATTGATACATGACTCCAACCCCTATTTTAACCTTGTTTGCACAACCAACTGTCTCTTCATAGATATTAATTTATCTTATAGAAAATTCCCTTATAATAATGGGATTTAAGATTAAAAAGAACCTATTACCTTTAGATTTGTGTTGGATGATAATTCTTGAAGCATACCACACAAGTCTCATGAAATTAGCCTTGTAGGTAGCAACTGATTCACCATCCCTTTGATTCAACTAAAGAAAATTTTTCATTTTCTTGGTATAAAAAATTTAAAAAAATTACTTATTGAAAAAAAAGTTCTTGGACTCGTTCCAATCCATGGATTAAATCTCCTCTTGCTGCCTTGTAGTCTTGATTAGATTCCACCACTATTCTTCTTCTCCTTCACAACTATAAACAACCAAAAATACTTTCTCATGCTCTGAACACTACAGAATGAATAATATATTTTCTTTAGTACTAGTCTCTTGTTCCAAAACATGTGGATTAAAGCCCTTCTAAAAGATGGTGGATGATACCTCATGAAGTACTCAATAGAATGTTTTTCCTCTGTTTCTCATTTGTAAGTCCACCATGATTCATATCTTGAGAAAGATGTGTGATCGTAGCAATGAGGTTTTTTATTTCCGATCCCATAAAATTTTGATTCTCAGGAATACAATAATTGCATTTTCCGTCACAATCACCATTAATGTGATTTCTTTACATTATATCCATGAACTAAAACCAAAATCAGAGAGTAAGAAACAACTATCATAATGAGGAACCAAATAAAAATATAAAGTAACTTATAGGATGACTAACTTATGAAAACCTCTTTAATTAATCACACTATAGGTTAATACTATATTATTCATAGTAATATTCTATTAAAATCCTTCATAATGGTTCATGAAGTGTTTGTGAATTATCAAATCTAATCCCCATGACTGTCAAACCGAGTGTGCTGGAAGGCCTGTTATCATGTACCAAATTACCTAGAGTCCGGCCTGAAACATAATGTCAGAGATGTTACCATAGGTATATATTTTCTAAATAAACACCCACATGTAGTGTCCTTATAGGTTTTTATTTATATGAAACCAATAAATCTATCCTTTACCAAAATTCCAATATATTTTCCTATACTTTTCCTCATCCTTATAATTATATCTAGATATGTCCTTAGGATTCTCACAAAGTTTTTCTCATCCTATCCTCGAAAGGTTAATTACACCTCTCCTCTAACAACAAAAATAATGATGCTTTATTTTCATAAATTAATATTACTTAAGCTTTTCATAATAATTAAATCATTTTATAGAGAGACACTTAAATACTATACTATTCTAGTGTCATTATAAACATCAAAACATAAACACTTGTACATAGAGGTGCTACATCATACCCCACTAGGATCATCTTGACTAGAACCCTTATTAGACACATAAAAAATAGATATCATCATAAATAGGGTAGGAAACATAAAAAGGGGTGATCTCAGATTCTTAGTTAGGGTAAAGAAGGGAGATACATAAGCACAATCATGAGCATAAGGGTATGAGAGTATGACCATGGAAACACAATGTCATACCAAACATATCACAGATCATAACCATTAATCATGGAATAATGCATTAATCTTCATAACATATCAATCATAAGGAAAACAAAGAACATAAAACACAAAAGAACAACATAGGAATAAAACATTGAATTTTTATAGACAAATAAGCATATATAATTATTTACATAGTATTTAATTCATTGCGGTTGAGGCCATTTTACTGGAAAATGTCCTTTACTGAACTGGATTCACTCCATGTTCCAACCATTTATTACCGAACCATGTTCCCTCCTAATTCCAACCGTCTAACAGTGAACCAAGTTCATTTATCATTCCACCCCTGTAATAATTATCCAATATCATTTATAATTATATAGATACCTATATCATGAGATATAAATCTTTACCAAATGAATTGGATGGATATTATGTCCCACCCATCTCATAATGAAATCATACGTACACGTGCCACAAGATCATAAAAAATCATATCATAACGTATGAAATGAAATGAGTTTCATAAATATTTAATCATATCATAACCTATGGAAATGATATATTTTATAATCATTTCAAAAAATAATATCCCATGAAAGGAAGTAGGTTTCAAGAGCATATAACACGTGGAAGAGAAATGAGTTTTATAAACATAATTCCATCAAAACATAAACCATTCCGAGAAATAATATGAATAGAAGCATTGAATAATTTCCCTAGAATGGAATTTGTAACACAAATTAATGTTATCATATATGGGAAATGATTTTGAAAGGTCTTTTAAAAAAATTTCTTGAGGAAAATATCCTTTCTACATTGATAATGCTTTTTAAAACATAAAACATTTTAGAAAATCATTTTATTTTAAAATATCATTGACAAATAATAAAGTAATATTTGAAAATAGAAAAAAAATTAAAATCACTTTTACATAAAATTATCTTCAAGTATCATTTGTAAAATATTTTTGAAAACATGGTTTTTGAATAAAACAGATTTCCTATTGAAAGTTGAAATACGATAATGTTATTATAATTTTTTTTATAATTATATTAAGTACCAAAGAGTGTGAAAATAGTACTAATACCTGGATATAATTTGAATATATAGGGGAAAAAGAACCTCATGATTGTTTTAGAGATATGGATCAAAATATTTCAATAAAGGAAGCGTAATCATAAATATTCTCGATTAACGATGAGGTTATCTCAATAAAATCTTACCACATGGTAACTTAGGATCATACTCTACATGTATGAAAATGAAATTAAATGAAGTTTAAAATATCATTAAATTAAATAGATTCAATAAATAATATTTATAATGTAATTATATACACCCTAAAAACAATGTTGGTGCATAATTAGTGATGTGTCCCAAAGAATGAGAATTGTGACAAAACTGCCTTACCGATTTGTTTTCATTTGAATTATTAACCCCATGAAATAAAGATAAAATAATGGTCATGTAAATACCCATAAATATTACAATATTAATCATTGAATACATAAATGGTATGTACACCCACCATAGGAAAGGAAAATATAGTGAATAAAGATTGTATCTCAGAGAAAAAGTGAGGTAAAATCCCCTTACATCGTGTATTCACTATCGTCATACTCATACAAAACTAATGTAAATTATCATAATATTAGTATACATCTAAAAAATAACTATATTATTATATCTGATACCTTATATGTTTTTATTATGAATTTATATTACCCTCTTGTTAGCAATTTTATGTTAAGGTTTCACTATAAGTAATATCCACCTTGTTCATTCCATGTGTCTTAATTTGTTATATCTTTGGTTATTATAATTATAAAATGATCTAAAAAATTTAAATTTGATATAAATATAAATTATATTCAGTATATTTTTAAATAATATAATTTATATAATATAGAATTAATAAATGGAATACACCGTTCATGGAGACTGTAAGTCATACGCACACATAAACGTTGTTTCCATTTTTATTGTCATATTGAAATAATGAAAGGAAATAATATATATATATATTATAGTATCATAATTATTTCATATATATCATATAATTTAACTAAACACATCCTTAATACATTCCATGTAGTGTGTGAATGAATCGCATCGCTTTGAGAGGGTGGTAGTCCACACTTCTTCAAACGAAATTATAATATTCTCACCAAATGGAAATTATAAACATATGTGTTATAAGAGGATTTAAGAATAAATAATAAATAATAAAAATAATATATGAAATATATAAAAAGAATTTAAATCATAATTTCCACCGTGATAGGCGGTAATGGAAAGATGAACAATCTTCATTCTGTGAGGTGGTAGTTTGTCGTACACTTAAATAATATGTTTGTAACCCATTAGATGTAAGTGTGTGTAAGTGTTAGTATAACACATAATAAAAAAATCTCAGTATATAAAGGATTATGTTAATTTTTTATGAACATGGAATATAAAGATTAAAGATAGTTTAGAGGTAAATGAAAGACATGTGATCCTTGGAAAGCATTACCTTTTAAATTCGGTAACTCATTTTGGTTTGCACAAAATAGATTCCTTGGATTGGTTTCATCCCAAGGGGATTATTATAGGTATAATAGAAGTAAGTTTATGAGTTTATTGGTCAGATCTTGTCTGAACCAATGTGGTTTGAGATGTGTGAGGAAGTGGGAGGGGAGGAGGACTCTATATATTGAAGGAGGAGTGGCACTCTGATAAATATTTTAATATAGAATTACACCCATGTTTTTATGCGGAAAGTGGAATGAATAATGGAGAAACTTATAGAAAAGGAAGGTTATTATCTAAATATGTCTATAAAACGACTCTTTGACTTGTTTCTAGGTTGTTTTGGGTCTTAAATCTAAGGTTTTGTCTGTTGTTATGTTGATTTTTCTCATAATTATTGTGATTAATTCAATTAACATTAACTAATCATATTGCTCAAAAAATGAGATGAAATTATTATACAATATATATTATTCTTATTCCAAAAATTAAATCTATATTTCTAAATTACAATCATATTATTGGAAGAAATTAAATTAAATTTAAACCCATAGTCGGGTCGACAATGTGAGGTTTTAAAGTAATAATGTTCAAAAGTTTGTTATGTTTTTATATTCAATTTCATTATGAAAGAGAATCTAATTACCCAAATTGGGTTGATTGATAAAAATATGATCAAATTAATGTTTTTTTAAAAAATTAGAATATAATTTAAACTTATGAACAAATTATATGAAAAATAATCATTGAATTAAAATTTAGTATTTTTCACTACTGATTAAAAAATGATGTTTCTCATAAAAAGTCATCATAAGATAATTTTGATGTTGTAAATTCAAAAAAAATATTTGGTCTAATTAAATTTTTATAAGTGTATAATGTTGATTATATTATTTTTTATAGAAGGAAATTAAAAACAGTTCATTTGGGAAGATAGTGTTTTTAAATATATGAGGACATTGAAATAAATTACATTTTTCATTATCAATATGTTTTGTTTTTATAAAAACATTATAAACAACATTTTAAAATTATTTATTATTATTTATATTACTATGTTTGAAATCTAGGTTGTAATTATCTCATTTAAATAATTATTGTCACGACCCGTCCTCGGGGCCCGTGTCGTGACTACCCCAAGCCCGCCTTCCATAGGCCAGGGGCTGGCGACTAGCACCAAGGCATAAATCCCGGTAAAAAGAGAAGGCATTGCCTTTGAAAAGTAAACAAGCACCACAGAGTAAGCAAGCAGAATAGTAAACACTAAGTAAAAACAGAGTACAACTGAAAGTGCGGAAAAGTAAATGGGCCAGTATACAAACCCAAACTGAAAGTAATGTACAACTCGAAAGGGAAAACAACAACTGTAAAGTAAAAGCCGCTACATCGAGCTGTCCACTGGAAATCCCACCTGAAGGGTGGTTACAGATAGCTACACTGCTCCTCGGGTCCCGCCGTCCGCTCTGAGCACGTTCTGCCCAGTGGTCCACCTCCAGGTACCGTCCTGCTCTGCGAGCCTCAACCACGACCAACGCTGTCCATCGTCTGCAACCAACACAACGTAGTGCGGGCATAGCCCGTGCAGGGGTGAGTATAAGCTACTCAGTAGGGACCCCGAGACCCCCGAAGGTCTCCCAAAATCCACAAAGGATAAACCACAGAAGAAAGATACAATCACGAAGTAACAACCGACACTGCTTAGGTATATGCCCATACATATACCTAAGTCATCATTTCAATACGCTCCCACCTCCGAGCCCAAGTACAACTCAGTCCACACAGGAAAGTATACGTATTCCACACAGGAAGAAAAAAGTAATCCACACAGGATAGTACAACACAATCCACAAAGGAAGGTAAATAGGATTCAGCTCACACATGTATACTTCTTCGAGGACGATAGAGATGATCACTGGTCCATCTAAGTCATCGGACCCACAAAGGATCGATAGGTACTAACCCCCGCAAAGACCCACACAGGATCGGACCCACACAGGATCTGTAGGCGCTGGTTCACACAGGACCACTGAGCGCAGACCCACACAGGATCGGACCCACACAGGATCAGGCCCACACAGGACCTGTAGCACTGATCCACGTAGGATCGCTGAGTGTTGTAGTCGTCGTCGTCGAATCCACCAAGGATCTCTGTAGTGTCGTCGTCGCAGTCACAGTAGCAGTAGCAGTAGCAGTCACAACCAGCTCTAGGGTTCCCGCACACAGCAAGCTCGTTTGGGAGGGTCCGCTCCACGATCCGAGAGGCTGATACATCAATTGTCACAAAGTCCAGAGTTGATGTATCCAAAAGTTCCGTATCGACAACAGGAACTCAACGCAACAGACGGCGCATCAATCGGACGCCCGGTCTGAGAGTTATTAGCTTTTTCGTCCCTGGGGCCCGGTTAGTTTTTAAGGCAAAATCAACCCGACCGTACTCCACCTGCGTCCAAACCTCGGGCGGAGTATGCCAAAAGATCTGTCTCACTAAGAGGAACTCAACAAAGCTGACGGCACATCAATCGGACGTCCGTAGCTCGAGATATGAGCGTTTCCGCTCCGAGGGCCCGGTTGGTTTCGTGTACGAACCAACCCGGCCAAACTCAAAGTATTCCGAAACCCTGAGTGCGATATACAGAAACGACCGTCTCGATCCAAGGATCGCATCTCCGCTGACGGCGCATCGTTTGGAGGTCCGTAGCCCGAGTTATGGGTATTTGAATCCAAACTGCTCGGTAACGGGTGTTCGGGCCCGGGCCGTCCCGGCCCGAGACCCCCCGGATGGCCCGAACCGGGTCGACCCGCCCCGAACAGGGTCGACCCGGACCGGCACGGCCCGGCCCGGCCTGGCCCAGAGCGCCGGTTCGGCGCAAGGCACCATGCTAGGCGCGTTGCCAGCTCGGCCGAAAGCCGAGCTGCTGAAAAAAACGGGGGGTCTCTTGCCCCCCCCCTTTGTGAAACCGGACCCCCTCATTATGGGGGTCCAATTAAGCAGCCAGGGGGAATTTAATTCCCCCGGTTTCCACCCTTCCGGCTGGCCCGATTTGGCCGGCCGGCTTCTTCTCAACAGGACCGGCAAGGGCCGGTCCTCTTCCGTCTTCTGACATCGGCGGCCCGGCTGGCCGCCGGTCATCACGTTCCGCCGCGGCCCGGAACCGGCCGCGGCCTTCGTCGCCCAGCGCAGTGCGAC
Organism: Viscum album; assembly: GCA_963277665.1. Lineage (NCBI taxonomy): Eukaryota > Viridiplantae > Streptophyta > Magnoliopsida > Santalales > Viscaceae > Viscum > Viscum album. Next base: position 1,284,418,597 of record OY728151.1, read on the forward strand.
GGCACCGCGCCCCTCCGCCGTGGCCCCGCTTCGGACGCGGCGCCTTCGGTTTCCTTCGACGCGGCGTGACGGCGTCGCGTCCATGAAAATCTTTCCACGGCGCGGCGCGACGGTGCTGCACAATAATTGTCGTGTGATTCCCACGTGGTGCGACGGCACCACGCCATCTCGTTCCATCCGCAAGAAACATTCAAGAACAAAGGAGGGGGGTTCGACCGTGTTTGTGCGGTCCCCCCCCCCCTCTCGTTAGACGACAACACTTAATCATTTATCCTCAAAGATCGTCATTCTACAACCAAGAACGAGAATAATTAAATAAAACAACAACAAACCCCTACCTCAGTTTCAAGTGCGGAGCACGTCAACAAACCGCGGAAGACCAGTGTCGCGGAAGTCGTGCGTCGCGGGTTTCCGTTGACGTCGAGGTGCGTCCGAAGAGGTACGTCGCTGGAGAAGCTTCGTAAGCTGACGGAGATAATTCGAGGAGGAAACGGCGTCTCCTTTTGTTGACATGGGAAGAAGATCAAAGAAGCGGCGTCATCAATCTTCGGAAACACACCGGCTACGAAGAAGGGAGAAGCGGCGTTCTTCGTCGGAGCTTGAGTGTTCTTCGTGTTCTTCGTCAAAGTTGAAGAAGGTGGAGAGAACCTCTCAAATTCTCTCAAGATTTCTAAGGAGACCAACCAAAATAAAATAAGCTAAGGCTTATTTTATTTACACAATTATCAACTTGAATTTCAAAGGATTGAAATTCAAACAACTCAACTCAATTAATTAACCAAGTTGTCAAGCTAATTAAAGAGGAGTTATAGGGAGTTTAAAAAGAGGAGATGAAGTGTTAGGGTTTGTGTAGGCCCCACCACACTTAATCCTCTCAAGGGAGGTTAAGTGGATGTGGGTCCCACCCCTAACTCCCTTTGGGAGGAGTTAACCAACAAGTTAAAAATAAAATTTGTGTTCCACAATTTTATTTAACTTCTTCTAAATTCCCAAAAACTAACTCTCAACCCGCAATAAACGCAACCTCAAAAAAGGTCTCCTTAAGCGAATATCGGCGCTGCGAGTTCATCGGTGCCCTCGGAATTCGATTCCGGGCACCGGTTCAAAAGTTAGAAATTCCCACTCGTTCGTTCACTAAACGTACCCGAGCCAAACTTCGTAAATTTATTCTGGGCACTCCGGGCCTCGGAATCAGGTGCCGTCAGAAACCGCGCTCTTGTAAAATTCCAAAGAAAATTAAGAAAAAATTTCCCTTGAATTTTATGGGTCTTTACATTACTCCCACCTCAGGGCTTTACGTCCCCGTAAAGATACATCAAAACTATGGAAACAAATGAGGGTACTGAGCACGCATCTGAGCCTCCCGCTCCCAAGTGCTCTCCTGGAGATTCCCGTGCTGCCATCTGATTCGCACTAGAAGTATCGACCGTCCACGTAGGACCTGCTCCTGTCAATCCTCGATCTCTACCGGAACCTCCGTAAAAGTCTCCCCATCGTCAACGTCAAGCTCCCCATGGTCCATGATGTGCGTCGGGTCGTGCACGTATCTCCTCAGCTGAGATACGTGGAAGACATCGTGAACCCGGTGCAACTGAGGTGGTAGAGCTAGGCGATAAGCCACCTCGCCAATCCTGCTGAGGACCTGGAAGGGTCCGATGAAGCGCGGAGATAACTTGCTGCCTCAGCCAAATCTCTGTATACCACGTTGAGGTGAGACCCGCAAGAAGACGTGGTCGCCATCCTCGAACTCTAATGGCCTCCGCCTCCTGTCAGCGTATGACATCTGCCGGCTCTGAGCTGTCCTCATCCGCTCCTGGATGACCTGGACCTTCTCTTTCGTGGCCTGGACCATCTCCGGTCCCACAAGTGATGACTCCCCAGGGTCTGTCCAGCACAAAGGAGATCTACAAGGTCGATCGTAAAACGCCTCGTACAGTTCCATCCCGATGGTGGAGTGGTAGCTGTTGTTGTACGCAAACTCCACCAAGGGTAGGTAGTCCTCCCAGCTACGACCAAAGTCAAGGAAACATGCGCGGAGCATGTCCTCGAGAGTCTGAATGGTCCTCTCCGTCTGACCATCCGTTTGAGGGTGAAAGTCTGTACTCAGACGTAGCTGCATCCAGAACGCCTCCTACAATCCCTTCCCAAGCCGGGAAGTAAATCGAGCATCTCGATCGGAGACAATAGATGATGGCACACCGTGAAGCCGTACAATCTCCTGAACGTAAAGATGCCCCAAGCTCTCCACTGAGCCCTGCTCTCTGATGGGTAAGAAGTGAGCCGAATTGGTGAGTCGGTCGACAATCACCCAAATGGAATCATGACCTCTGGAAGTGCGTGGAAGTCCAGTCACGAAGTCCATAGATATCCCGTCCCACTTCCACTCTGGAACCTCCAAGGGCTGTACCAAGCCTGCTAGTACCTGGTGCTCAGCCTTCACCTGCTGGCAGGTGAGGCATCGAGAAACGAACTCTGCCACAACCTTCTTCATACCTGGCCACCAGTGCTGTCATCTGAGATCCGGGTACATCTTCGCCACTCCGGGATGTACCACCAAGGGAGAAGTGTGAAACTCTCTCAGCACCTCCTCCCGTAAAGCAACTGGTACCATGGTACGTCCTCTGAAAAGGATGTCGTGCTCTACTCCAAAGGAGAAACCATCAGGTGCCTGTCCTGAGGATATCTGTGCACGCCGTGTCTCACAGTCAGCGTCCCCACGCTGTGCCTCTCTGACCCACTGTAGAAGTGGAGGAGTGACTGTGAGAGACTGAAGGAAGGCAGCTCCATCTCTATCCACGAAGGATATCTGCAAAGAGGCTAGCTAATCCGTCGCCTCCTCAAGTAGGTGAATGCCCGTCCTCCTACTGAGGGCATCGGCCACTACGTTCCCCTTCCAAGGAGTATAGACTATCTCAAAGTCATAGTCCTGGAGGAACTCGAGCCATCGCTGCTGTCTCAGATTCAGGTCCTTCTGCGAGAAGATATACCTGAGACTTTGATGATCAGAAAATACTGTAAAGCGCTCGCCCATCAGATAGTGTCGCCATGTCTTCAGAGCGAAGACCACTGCTAATAACTCCAGGTCATGGGTAGCATAGTTATGCTCATGCGGCCTCAACTGACATTATCCATAGGCGATCACTGCCCGCTCCTGCATCAGGACACAACTGAGTCTGGTCCCTGATGCATCGCAGTAGACTACATACCATACTCCCTCTTCAGGCAACCTCAAGATAGCTGCGCTGGTCAATCTCTGCCTCAGCTCCTGGAAGCTCTGCTGACATCTGTCTGACCACACAAAGGGTTTCCCCTTCTTCGTCAAATCTGAGAGTGGCGCCGCAACTCTGGAGAAGTCCGGCACAAATCTCTTATAGTATCCAGCTAGTCCCAAGAAACTCCGCACCTTCGTCACTCTCTTGGGTGGCTCCCAAGCTAACACAACCTCGATCTTTGCAGGATCTACTGTAACTCCCGCCTCAGAGATAACGTGTCCCAAGAAGTGGACCTCAGGTATCCAAAACTGGCACTTCAAGAGCTTACCATAAAGCTGGTGCTCTCGGATTTTGTCTAGTACAACTCGCAAGTGATAGGAGTGCTCCTCCTCAGTTGTTGAGTAAATCAGAATGTCGTCGATGAAGACCACGACAAACCGATCGAGGTATGGCTGAAAGATCCTGTTCATGAGGGCCATGAACACTGCTGGAGCATTGGTCATGCCGAAGGGCATAACCAAGAACTCATAGTGGCCATACCGACATCTGAAGGCTGTCTTCTGCACGTCCTCGTCTCTAACTCTGAGCTGATGATAGCCTGACCTGAGGTCTATCTTCGAGAACCACCGTGCTCCCTTGAGCTGATCAAAGAGGTCATCAATCCTCGGTAGCGGATACTTGTTCCTCATTGTCACCTGGTTCATGTGGCGATAGTCAACACAAAGTCGCAAGCTCCTGTCCGCCTTCTTGGCGAACAAAATCGGGGAAGACCAGGGTGAAACACTGGGTCGGATGAACCACTTGCCCTGCAAGTCCTCCAACTATACCCGTAGCTGTCGAAGCTCGGTGGGGGCCATCTGATATGCTGGAGTCGATATCGGGGCTGTCCCGGGGTACAGTTCAATATAAAATTCTACCTCTCTGCGAGGAGGTAGTCCTGGAACGTCGTTGGGAAAAACGTCCGCAAACTGATCCACCACTGCAGGAAAACCAGGACTCCGCAAGTCAACTACTCCTAGGATGAGGCTAGCCAACTGATGAGTGATGGGCTGTCCTCTCCTCCGCGGAAGTCCAACCTGTGCTGCAAAGGCTCCCTTCTCACCGGTGAAGGTGAACCTGCTCCCGTCGGTGCGTACACATCACACCTTGCGCCTAAAACAGTCAATCTGTGCATGGACCATAGATAACCAATCCATTCCCAAGATGACGTCGTAAGGCCTCGACGCTGCTACAAGAAGATCCCAGCTGAAGCTCTCGCCTCCTAGAGTAAGCTCACACTGCCGGCACCAGTGTGTAATCGTCGAGTCTGCTCCCGTAGGAGTCTCTAGCCGTAAGGATCGAGCCAACGGCTCTGTCAGAATCTCCGAGCTCCGAACAAGGGCAGCGACTATGAAAGAGTAACTCGCTCCTGTGTCTATAAGTACTGCAGCAAGGGTGGAATAGACACAGATAGTACCTCGAATCATCTCGGGTGCGCCGTGGTCATCGGCCTCTACTCCCTGGAGCTGTGCCTGTCTCTTCCCGCCAGCTCCCTGTGGTCGGGGTGGACCTCCTGGTGGTGGTGGTGGCAGAGCCTCAAAGTGTCGCCCACCACCTGCTGCTCGGCCAGCTCCTCTGCCTCGTCCTCCTCCTCCCTGCGGACCGCCACGGTCGACCCTCTGCCGCTGCCTCGGTGGTCCCTCAACCGTCTGCTGCTCCTCGGCACGGCAGGTCGGGCAGTCACGAGCCATGTGGCCCTGCCCGCCGCACAAGTAGCACTGTCTGCCCCTCGAAAGACTTGCTCTGCACTGTGTGCCCCGCACTGCTGAGCCAGTGTCCTGAGGTCATCTGCCTGAGGGTTTGGTCTGCCTGGACCCCTGAGTCATCCGTCGACTGCCTGCTGCAGATGACTCTGCCACGTGTCGCCCTGCGGTGGGTCTCGGCGCTGGTGTAGACTCAGCAAGGAAGCTCTCGATCAAAAGGGTCTGTTCCAGTACTCCTGTCTGAGTCGGAATGCTGAGGGAGATCAGCGATGCCCTGATCTCGTGTCTCAAACCCTGCTCAAAGGTCCGGGCCCAGAAGAATGGGTCCCGTACCATGTCGGTCGAGTAGCGCGAGAGATCAGTAAACCTCCCCGAGTACTGAGCGACCGTCATGCTGCCCTACCGCAGCTGAAGAAGCTCCTGAATGCGCATTGCACGGAGGGTGGACCATCATGCTGCCCTGCCGCAGCTGAAGAAGCTCCTGCGTGCAGTAGGCTCGCAGCGAGGATCACCATAAGGTCTGCTGGTGTCCTCACTAGTCGAAAAACTCGTACGACTGCCTCTAGCCAGTCCTCAGCTGCTTGGGGGTCCATCTCCCCACGAAACCTAGGTGATCGCTGGCACTGAAACTCATGTAGTGTGCTGAGGCGACGTGCATCGTCAGCGGCTGGTGCTGGAAGTATCGGGGGCTCGGTGGTAATGCTACCGCCGGTGCCACAGCTGACAAAGGGCCCTGCACCGAGGCCTCGTCGCTCGGTGGGCTGTCATCACGCTCGACTCTCGGAACCCTAGCTGGCTGCCGTCGTGGGGCCATCCTGAAAAGGAAACAGGTGCGCCACGGTCAGAACAGTATACCTGGTGAGCTGATATAAAGTAATCACAAAGAAAACTTTGAAACACACACGCAATCAATATTTTCGTGCATTAAGTCGGAAATCAGAAGTTAGGGTCCTGGTGTATGGATACGTCAGTCACCGCACCAACACTGGACTCCCTGGACTGATAACCACACTCAATATGCTAAACACTATCGCTTCACATAGAAAATATCAGAGTTCGCGGTAGAACCGAACTCCTCTGATACCAATTTTTCACGACCCGTCCTCGGGGCCCGTGCCGTGACTACCCCAATCCCGCCTTACATAGGCCAGGGGCTGGCGACTAGCACTAAGGCGTAAATCCCGGTAAAAAGGGAAGGCATTTCCTTTGAAAAGTAAACAAGCACCACAGAGTAAGCAAGCAGAATAGTAAACACTAAGTAAAAATAGAGTACAACTGAAAGTGTAGAAAAATAAATGGGCCAGTATACAAACCCAAACTGAAAGCAAAGTACAACTCGAAAGGGAAAACAGCAACTATAAAGTAAAAGCCGCTACACCGAGCTGTCCACTGGAAATCCCACCTGAAGGGTGGGTACAGATAGCTCCACTGCTCCTCGGGTCCCACCGTCCGCTCCAAGCACGTTCCGCCCAGTGGTCCACCTCCTGGTACCGTCCTGCTCTGCGAGCCTCAACCACGAGCAACGATGTCCGTCGTCTGCAACCAACACAACGTAGTGCGGGCATAGCCCGTGCAGGGGTGAGTATAATCTACTCAGTAGGGACCCCGAGACCCCCGAAGGTCTCCCAAAATCCACAAAGGATAAACCACAGAAGAAAGATACAATCACGAAGTAACAACCGACACTGCTTAGGTATATGCCCATACATATACCTAAGTCATCATTTCAATACGCTCCAACCTCCGAGCCCAAGTACAACTCAGTCCACACAGGAAAGTATACGTATTCCACACAGGAAGAAAAAAGTAATCCACACAGGATAGTACAACACAATCCACACAGGATGGTAAACAGGATTCAGCTCACACAGGTATACTTTTTTGAGGATGATAGAGATGATCACTGATCCATCTAGGTCACCGGACCCACAAAGGATTGATAGGTACTAACCCCCACAAAGACCCACACAGGATCGGACCCACACAGGATCTGTAGGCGCTGGTTCACACAGGACCGCTGAGCGCAAACCCACACAGGATCGGACCCACACAGGATCGGGCCCACACAGGACCTGTAGCACTGATCCACGTAGGATCGCTGAGTGCTGTAGTCGTCGTCATCAAATCCACCAAGGATCTCTGTACTGTCGTCGTCGCAGTCACAGTAGCAGTAGCAGTAGCAGTCACAACCAGCTCTAGGGTTCCCGCACACAGCAAGCTCATTCGGGAGGGTCCGCTCCATGAGCCGAGAGTCTGATACATCAACTGTCACAAAGTCCAGAGTTGATGTATCCAAAAGTTCCGTATCGACAACAGGAACTCAACGCAACAGACGGCGCGTCAATCGGACGCCCGGTCTGAGAGTTATTAGCTTTTTCGTCCCAGGGGCCTGGTTAGTTTTTAAGGCAAAACCAACCCGACCTTACTCCACCTGCGTCCAAACCTCGGGCGAAGTATGCCAAAATATCTGTCTCACTAAGAGGAACTCAACAAAGCTGATGGCACGTCAATCGGACGTCCGTAGCTCAATATATGAGTGTTTCCGGTCCTAGGGCCCGGTTGGTTTCGGGTACGAACCAACCCGTCTGAACTCAAAGTATTTCGAAACCCTGATTGCGATATGCCGAAAATACCGTCTCGATCCAAGGATCGCATCTCCGCTGACGGCGCGTCGTTTGGAGGTTTGTAGCCCGAGTTATGGGTATTTGAATCCAAACCGCTCGGTAACGGGGGTTTCGGGCCCGGGCCGTCCCGGCCCGAGACCCCCCGGATGGCCCGAACCGGGTCGACCCGCCCCAGACAGGGTCGACACGGCCCGGAACGGCCCGGCCCGGCCCGGTGCGGCCCGGCCTGGCGAACCGGCCAGGCGCGCCGGTTTGGCGCAAGGCAGCGCGCTGTGCGCGCTGCCAGCTCGGTCGAAAGCCGAGCTGCTGGAAAAAATGGGGGGCCGCCTGCCCCCCCTTTGTGAAACCGGCCCCCCTAATTATGGGGGGCCAATTAAGCAGCCCGGGGGAATTTAATTCCCTCGGTTTCCACCCTTCCGGCCGGCCCGATTTGGCCGGCCGGATTCTTCTCAACAGGACTGGCAAGGGCCGGTCCTCTTCCGTCTTCCGACACCGGCGGCCCGGCTGGCCGCCGGTCATCACGTTCCGCCGCGGGCCGGAACCAGCCGTGGTCTTTGTCGCCCGGCGCGGTGCGACGGCACCGCGCTCCTCCGTCGTGGACCCGCTCCGGCCGCGGCGCCTTCGGTTTCCTTCGACGCGGCGGGACGGCGTCGCGTCCATGAAAATCTTTCCATGGCGCGGCGCGACGGCGCCGCGCAATAATTGTCGTGTGATTACCGCGTGGTGCGACGGCACCACGCCATATCGTTCCATCCGCAAGAAACATTCAAGAACAAAGGAGGGGGGTTCGGCCATGTTTGTGCCCCCCCCCCTCTCGTTAGACGATAACACTTAATCATTTATCTTCAAAGATCGTCATCCTAGAACCAAGAAAGAGAATAATTAAATAAAACAACAACAAACCCCTACCTCGGTTTCAAGTGCGGAGCACGTCAACAAACCGCGGAAGACTAGTGTCGCGGAAGTCGTGCGTCGCGGGTTTCCGTTGACATCGAGGTGTGTCCGAAGAGGTACGTTGCTGGAGAAGCTTCGTAAGCTGACGGAGATAATCCGAGGAGGAAACGGTGTCTCCTTTCATTGACATGGGAAGAAGATCGAAGAAGCAGCGTCGTCGATCTTCGGAAACACACCAGCTACGAAGAAGGGAGAAGCGGCGTTCTTCGTTGGAGCTTGAGTGTTCTTCGTGTTCTTCGTCAAAGTTGAAGAAGGTGGAGAGAACCTCTCAAACTCTCTCAAGATGGCTAAGGAGACCAACCAAAATAAAATAAGCTAAGGATTATTTTATTTACACAATTATCAACTTGAATTTCAAAGGTTTGAAATTAAAACAACTCAACTCAATTAATTAACCAAGTTGTCAAGCTAATTAAAGAGGAGTTATAGGGAGTTTAAAAAGAGGAGATGAAGTGTTAGGGTTCGTGTGGGCCCCACCACACTTAATCCTATCAAGGAAGGTTAAGTGGATGTGAGTCCCACCCCTACCTCCCTTTGGGAGGAGTTAACCAACAAGTTAAAAATAAAATTTGTGTTCCACAATTTTATTTAACTTCTTCTAAATTCCCAAAAGCTAACTCTCAACCCGCAATAAACACAACCTCGGAAAGGGTCTCCTTAAGCGAATATCGGCGCTGCGAGTTCATCGGTGCCCTCAGAATTCGATTCCGGGCACCGGTTCGAAAGTTAGAAATTCCCGCTCGTTCGTTCACTGAACGTACCCGAGCCAAACTTCGGAAATTTATTCCGGGCACTCCGAGCCTTGGAATCTGGTGCCGTCAGAAACCGCGCTCCTGTAAAATTCCAAAGAAAATTAATAAAAAATTTCCCTTGAATTTTACGGGTCTTTACAATTATGAAAATAAAATGATGTTTTTTAGATACTCAATGTTGCATGTCTTGTATGCCAAGTCCATTTTGTGTGTAATGTATGCTGATTTAGTGCCACATGAAAGGAATGTTTCACATAGTATATTGAAATAAATAAATATAAATTTATTTATTTGTTAAAAAAGGGACATTAAAACTCGAGGTGTTACAGTTCCTGTATAAGTGCTAGGAGGATGATGAATCATATTTAGCACCAAAATCTCAAGCATGGATATTATTTCCCTATAAGTAGAGGTATATAGATCAAATTATTGATTTTAAGAAAAAACTCATCCTCTAAGACATTTATATTGTGAGGTAATAAACTAATGTGTTTATTGAGGAATTTTCTAGTCTTCCTCCTAGACGAGAGGTTCAATTTCATAATGAGCGTATGACTGGGGAATCAACATTATAAAAGAATCTATATAGAATGTATTATGTGGAACATTAGAATAACAAGAAACAAATAATATATAATCTTGATAAAGGGTTCATATGGACAAGCGATTCACCATGGGGTGAACCAATCCTCTCTGTTAAGAAGGAGGAGGGTTAAATGACATTTGTGTTGATTATCGTGAGCTCAACAAGATCACGATAATGAAAATGTATCCTTAACCAATGATTGATAAATGGTTTTATCAGACACATGATAACAATACTTATCCACGGTGGATCTATGGTTAGGGTACTACCATGTTATGGTGGAGGAGGATATCCCCAAGACTTCTTTTTGTATAAGTTACAGGAACCATGAGTTCACAGTGACGACTTTTGTGCTCACTAATTCTCCAAAAAATATTCATAGACATGGTAAATAGAGTCATTATAGATTACCTCAATAAATTATTACTAGTATTTATAGTTTATATTCTAATATACCCCAAAACCAAGAAGTAGAATGAGGAGCATCTAAGAATTGTGCTAAAGACTGTGCAAATAGAGATTCATCATCCCATGTATAGAAAGTATGAGGTAAAAAAGAAGGAAGTCTAATAATTGTGTAATATAATCAAAATAAATGGGATATATGTAAACCATTAAATTAATGAATAAATTTAAGGATGAACAAGGACAACATCTATGATAGATATCCATAGTTTCCTTGGATTATCTGGGTATTATCATCAATTTGGGTGAAATTTCTCATGATTTTCAAACATTATAACCAAGATAATTTTGTAGGGAGTAAAGTTTTCTTGGAATTTTGAATGTGAAGAGAGAATTAGTGATATGAAAAGGAGTCTTATAAATATATATGTTATAACACAAACCAAAAGTGAAAAACTTTTCACAGTATTCAAAAATGATTTTAAGAGGACATAGGGATGTGTGTTAATGTAGAATGAACAAGTCATAGCATATAATTCAAGGCAGTTGAAGGTTCATGAATAGAAGTACTCAACACGTGATCTAGATTTTTCTATAGTGGTATTTTCTTTAAAAATTTTGGGGAATTATCTCTTTGTGGAGAAGTGAGAAATATATACGAATCAAAAGAGCCTCAAGTATATATTCGCATAGAAAAAGTTTAATATGAAAAAATGGAGATGGTTAATAGTGATCAAAGACTATGAATGCTCAATACACTACCATCCTGGTAACATAAAGAAAGTAGAAGATTCTCTAAATAAAAGGATCCAACAATTTTTTCAATAATTAATATTGAGAGGGTAAAATATTTTTATATTTGAAAAGGATGGACATGGGAATCATAATTGAATGAACATCATCTATACTTTAACAAATTATTTCTAAATCATCCCTTATATAGTGGTTAAAAGACTCTAAAAATGATGATGTGGGAATTCAGAATAAAGTGGAAACTATATAGTAATTAAAATCTATACAGTTAAATGTTAATGAAGAAGGAGTTGTAAGATTTCGTTCACAACTATGTATATAATCAAACCCTAGTTAAAGAAGAAAATGTCGGATGATGGAAATAGTCCAACTTTATATACTCAACCATGAAGAATAATGATGTATTAAGATCTCTGAGAGAACTAATGGTGGATTAATATGAATAAGGATATCCCTGAATATACATTAATGTTCTTGGTATGTCAGCAAGTGAAGGATGAAAGGATTAAGTCTAAGGGGATGATGCAACCATTACACATAACAACTTGGAAATAGGAAAAAATTAGCATGGAATGTTTTCACAACACATCCAGAGACATCCATTAGAATCAATGATATTGGATTTTGTGGATTATCTTACAAAGAGAGTTCTATTTTTCACAATTGGATATGACATCTTGCTGGATCAACTTATATGAATATACATTAGAGAAGTGGTAAGCTTGCATGGAGTTCCACCATCGATTGTATCCAAACGAGAACCTAGATTCATTTCTAACTTACAAAAAAGGATCTCATATTATCTAAACACTTAGCTAAACGTAAGTTTGAAAAATCATCCTCAAACTTATTTTCAATATGATGAGACTATTAAAACACTAGAAGTCATGTTATGAGCATGTTTTAGGGAATTTAAAGGAGGATGGGACCAACATATATATATGGATTGGTTTCTTACATCATCAGTTTTTACTCAAGCATCCAAATGGATCCCTATGAAGCCCTTTATGGGAAGTGGTTCAGAAAACCATCATTCCGGGATGAATTTGGGTAGTAAAAACAACTATGTCCCGAAATGGTCAAGGAAATGTTAGAAAAGATTAAGACCATTCAGCAACTCATCAAGGATGCTTAGAGTTGACATAAAATCTATGATGACAATCATCATCATGACCTAGAGTTTTTTTTAGGAGACATGTTATTCCTCCTAATATCTCCATGGAATATAGTGATGAGATTTGGGAAGAAGGTAAAGCCTAGTCCAAGGCAAATCAGCCCTTTTGAGATCCATGAAGACATTAGAGTCGGGGCATGCTGACTTACAATCCCACAAAATATATCTTATGCACACGATGTATTCCATTTATCCCTATTGAGAATGTACATAACAGACCCCTCACATATACTAAATCTATAGGTGGTTCCGTTAGAGAATGACCCTTCCTATGAGGATCAGTCGATGGATATCTTTGACCAAAGAGACAAAGTTCTAGAAAATATAATAATGCAGTAGGTCAATGTTCTAGGAAGAAACTAGAAGTTTGAAGAAGCAATGTGGGAACTATATGAAAAGACGAAATAGAGTTATCCACATCCATTTTAGTGTGGTAAATAAAAATTTTGAGTGATAAATATCTTAATGAGGGAATATTGTTACGACCTGAAAGATTATAACTAAAATTTCCCTTGTGATTTAATTTAATTTCCTTTTATGTAATATGTTTATAGAAATCACATGAACTTATTCGGTTTTGTTATATTCCATTAAATTTGAAATACCATTATGTATCATTACCTTGGATAAAATTACCATTGATTAGTGATCACATGATTAGTAAAAATATGGGGTTTTAAAAATCCTAGTAGACCCAAATAATGGATGTGATGGCCTCAACCAGTTGGATCATATGCTATGAATCCCATTTAATATACCATTCCTGGGAGATAAAAATATTGGGTTTTTCCATTTACAAAGACCAATCTGATATCCAACAATATAAGCACCATCGAAATTGTTTATGAGATAACATTAAGCCCAATGAGATCATGGTCCAAACCATATAGGCCAAAATACCCCACAAAAATGAAACTGTTTCACCCCATACTCTTAGGGTGTTTGTGTGTGTATTAAAGGGATATATATCAATATCCTAGAAACATGAGTATGTAAATTATTTTGTAAATAATAATGGATAATTTTTTCCAATTATTTTTACTTTATAAATGATTTTTATTTTGATACAATAAAATAAAAAAAATTGGGTAACATTAAAATTCAATTAAAGAATTTATTTTAATGTAATAATGACTTTTTAAAATAAATAATATGTTATTATTAAATAATTTACATTCAATGTAAATTATCATATAATTTTTATGATGTAAAATGTAATTTTTTAAGGGTTTGAAACTATTTTTGTCAAAAAAAACCTTGAAATCGTTAATAAATATTGATTTTATTTTGAAAATAAAAATTCAGATCTTTATAAAATCATTTGGATAAATTGGTTTCTATTTTGGAATCATAAAGCTGAAATTATCCAATGGTGATTTTTTCATAATTTTTCAAGACATTCAAGTTTACATGTAAAAATTAAATACCATATAAATATTGTTTATTTATTATGACATTATAATGACTCAAAAGTGGTGTAATAAATACAATAAAATGTATAAATTAAAAAAACTACTAATTTCTATTAAAATAATGATATTGGATGTTTATATGACTAATTTGGTTTAGGCATTATGAATCCTCCAAAACTAATAATATATTTTAATGTTTTAAAAACATTTCATTAGGAGTACGTATCACCTCAACATAAGAAAATGGATTATTTTAATATGTTAGGCCCTTGGAAAACTAATTAAGCATGAGAGAAAACATTAATAGTTAATGTTCAAGGTCTTCAAAATCACTACCTAAACCATGTATGCCAAACCACCCCATGAAATTCTCACTGATAAACACCATACTCGTAGGGAGTTTGCAGGTGTATTTGAGGGATATGTATCACTACCCTTGAGATATGACTATTTATATTATTTTTATATAATAATGGATATATTATTCCTATTATTGTTATATTATAAATTATTGTAATATTTATACTATAAAACAGAAAAAAGAATTTTTGGGTAATATTCAAATTAAATTAAGGAATTTATTTTGATGATTTTTTTGATTTTTTTTAAAAATAATATTTTATTACTAAATAATTTTTATTAAATATAAAATATCATACAATTTTTATGAATTAAAATTTAATTTATATAAGGTTTTGAAAAAATTTATTGAAAAACCTAGTATTTCATAATAAATGATGATTTTATTATAAAAGTGAAAATTAACATATTTAGAAAATTATAAACATATATAATGAATATTATTTCGGGAATCATAAATTCAAAATAATCCAATAATTAATTTTTCTTAATTTTTTTTGACTTCTGAATTTTTGGGTAAAAATTAAATACTATATAAATTTACTTTATGTATTATGACATCATATTGAATCAAAAGTGATGTAATAAATTCATTAAAAGGTATCCATTGACAAATATATATTTTCCATTTAAAATAATTTTATTATATGTTTATTTTTTTAATTTTATAAATCCATTATGAATTCTCCAAAACCATTGTTATATTTTACAGTTTTGAAATCATTTATTTAAGAGTACGACTCACCTCTATATAATCAAGGGAATTAGTTTATTATGTTCAGACCTTGGTCTTATAAAATAATTAAAACTAAAACCATTTCAAAGAAAATATAGGAAAAACCATGTAAATTTTGTGGTTGGGGTTATTTTATTATATAGAGTCCAAAACCTATGTTTGAAAAATAATAAAGAAATCCCCACTCATTTCTTATATAAACCCACAAAATATCCAATTTATATTCAATAAAAATCCTTGGATAAGGTCCATAATCTTCCCTCCCCAGTATATCATCCTCTCAATGTTCCCTTATCCACTCAATAAGCCTCTACCAGTCATTTGGTGTCACACAGTCAAGTAAGGTGTCCACACCTTCTCTTCTTTATTCAAGTTTCCTTATTATCTTTTGCCTTTTATTTCCAATTACTTATGTTGTGATATTTCAATCCATGTCCCTATTAATTTATATTTGATTTACAAATTACGAGAGAACCATTTCTCTCTAATCAAACCATTTTATGAATTTTTATGTGACACTGTTATGCTGTAGAAATTTCACCATGATTTTCCGTGCCAAAACATTTGTGTAGTGAATACCATAACCATTTCCTATAAAGTATTTTCACCATAATAAAATTATATCTCTATGAAATTGTTATTACATTTATGTATTCCACACTCCTTGATAATGTAATAAAATATGATGATGAATGAATCCATGATGTATGATCTACGATGCACACTTAAAGAATATGAATGAAATGAATGTGAAAGGTGTACACGGAATTTTATAGATATCCAAAGCATCGATTGATGTTTACTCTCATTAGACATTATTTTTGTAAATGGGGTGAAACTGTTTCTTTTATGAGACATTTGTCATCCTGATTTATGGAATTTATCCTTGACCTATGTTTATGATGAAGGGTTTTACGTTGTTTCCACATTTCCCATGTTATTACTACCATTCTCTATCATGCATTATTTTTATTGTTACATTTATTACCAATTAAAATAGCTATTTTATAACATGTGTTACCTTATTCCATGGTTATTCCATTACTGGGATTTGAGAGGACCAATTTGGGATATACCTAACACTGTGAGGAGGGTGAATCGGTGTTGATGAATTTTTAAACCAATTCATAATTTTTATCCATGTACCTCAAGACCTATTAGGATCAAGATTGTCTTAATCTCTTTTACCTATCACATGGAATAATATAACGCAGTAAATATATGCCCACAATATTTTTACAAGGTTCACCACTCAATAAGATTATCTACATCCATACTATCCATGGGAATGACCAGTGCATGGATTATCCACTATAATATAATATGTTTTTATAATGGAATGTATAGGAAAACAATCCTCTAGATATTGTGAGTCCCTACACATTGGAGGGGGGTGAGAAACAATCCCCTTCCCTAGATTGGTGACATCCTAGTCCAACTTTCAGCCTCTAGCTGGTTCTTTATACTGCCAATAGAAACAATCTTCTTCCTTCTTGATAAGGTAGATTCTACTCTTGGTATTTTTTAGATATCTTTACTTGATAAATTTCAATGTAGTAGGCAAGAAATTCTTCCTTATTTCTTTCTCTTCTTCTCTAGTGCAACACCAACTACACTAGACTTCATATTTCTTCTTCTTAGTGCAATAACAAACTGCCCTAAATCTTCTTCTCTCTTCTTAGCCAGAATCACATATACCGATGTGATTATTCAGACACTAAGGATCATCTCACATAGTATCAAAGGAATTACACTATCCTAAATAATTGTAGGCTTAAATTGTGCATACTCTATTCTTATTCTTCTTCACTACTTTCAATGCAGAAAACTTGTAAGCTGTAGACTCTTCTTCTACTTCATCAATGAAAAACTAACTTCACTGAAACCTACTCTTCTTCACACATTCTATTTCAGTGAAAAACAATATTCAATGATCTTTTCTTCTTCTTCTTCTTGATAGAATTACAAGTTCACTTTTTGATTGTTAAAACAATGAATTCTATCTCAACTTATCATCATCACAGTTGATCAGAAGCTAGTATGACTTCTAAAACAACTCACATCTTGAACGCCAATCCTTACTTGTGTGCCGCCCTGTTTGCATGCCTCCCTACTTGTTCACCACCAAATACTTGCATGCCACAATTGTGAACAACTCAAAACTAGCGCACCACTTCGGGGTTAGACACAACACACTTGTTCCACAAAACTCCCTACTTGTGCGCCTCTTACAACATGCATGCCACTTCGGCTTGCATGGAACTCCGCTTGTGTGCCACTCTGCTTGCACGCCTACCTACTTGTGCTACTTATAAATAACCCTCAACTTGAACACCACTTTGGCTTTTGGGCCACTCTAATTCCACGCCATCCAGCTTGCACCCCTTATAAATGACTCCTTACTTGCACGACACTTCATCTTGCACACCACTTTCTACTACTTTCTTGATCAGAGCTCAAATTTTCTTTTAAGTGTTGAGAATTAAAATATAAGGAGGCTCGTCATGTATTTATATGAATTTTTGTGACTTTCATGCCACAAACACATGTATGTTGTTCCAACTTGCACGTCGCTCCATCACTTGCATGCCGCTCCATCACTTGTGCGCCCTTCCATCACTTGTGTGACACTTTATTTCCTTTGTCTTATTTTGATATGATGTTGTTGAAATATTAATTGCGCACAACATACATGTGAGCCACACTTTTCGACTTGCGCCCCACAGTTGTTCGCCACATATACTTGTGTTCCACTTTTTGACTTTCATTTCAATCACTAACTTGGGCACCACATTATTTCCTTTGTCATATTTTGATGTGATGATCTTGAAATATGACTTGCACTCAACATACACTTGCGCACCACATATACTTTCACGTCACACTTGCATGCCACTTTTGAATTTCGTGCTACTTTCTTCCCTTTGAAAAAAAACACTTCTTTACTCCTCCTATCCTTCATAAGGATTGCATCACAAGTTCTCCAAACATATGATATTTGTGAAATACAAATCAGTAAAGAATCATCATAGTTTTGGCCATTATTTTTGGAATATGAATTCCAAATTACTTCTTCATCATCACTTAAAATCCTAAATTTCTTTTGGATTGTTAATTCAAAATAACTCTAATCATATCTCTTAATCAAAAAGTGGAGGCTTGAGGATTCATCAAACACATTCAATGTTTTAGATAATGTATCCCCTTTGATATATGTATTTTGATCTTTAGGAACAGTGAAACAGTCATCTAATTTCAAGGAAATGTGTAATGCATGACCATCATAGAGTGAAAGGTCCTTCCACATTCTCTCAAATTATTCAATAATAAATATCTACTTAATGAAAATCATATTATTCTTTTCTTCAAGTATTATATTGCATGGTTCTAATACAATTGTGAAACATTGCATGGTCTTCTTCAAATCCTCATTATTCATTAATCATCTTGAGATAGATGATACATCACCATTAGTACTTGTTGTAAACAATGTGTGACCATTGACACAAGTTCATTGAACTTAGGATCAATTCAATAATCGTATAAATTGATACATGTTCTTTGAACTTAGGATCAGCCAATCTCCATTATCTTTTTAGTCCTTCATCTCCTTCTTATTTTTGACCATTATTGACAACTTTTGACAACAAAAATACAATCTTCATACATAAATTGGTCCCAAAAATCTCCCTCCTTTTATTTTTTTTTTAAATACATTAATGTCTCTTAAAATGAATGTGTCAGTTTCAAAATGAGAATCTCATTTACTTATTTCTCTCCCCCTGACATTTAAAACTTTCATTTCACTTCCTCTCCCCCTTATTGACAAGAAATACGTAGTTCATGGTTGAAAGGGAATCATTCTATACTTAAGAAGTGTTCAATAATTCATTTCACTCTAAGTCTACTTGAGCAGTGCTCGGTGTAGAACACAGGAGGGTTTGATTTAGACAACAAAGCTTTCCATTATCCACTGAATAATGACACCTCATGAGATGAGAACTCATACACTTGTCTTCAAGGGATATCCACATTCATTACTGGCTTAGTATAATAAGTGTGATATAATATAATCAACTTAAAAATCTCACACTTACTTCAACAAATGGATCAAAAACATTCAAGGGAAATTTGTAAGATAAGTGGCCTTGGGGAAATTTTACTCATCATATGTCACTGATTAACTTTGTTACTCCCCATTTGTAGAATGATATTTATTTTGAGTATCCAAGTATGGGAGATTTAGAAATTAAATACCTTTTCCAATGATGTGATATTCAAAAAATAATCATAGTAATTTAATTTTATACTGACTGATGTTGATACTAATTGAGATAATGACTCTGGAATATTTCTCATGTGTCTCCCCCCCAAGGGAACACTTCTGCTCATTGAATCCCAGGTTTCCCCCCTAAGATATTGCTTTAATTTTAATTATTTGTAATATAATATCAAATACAATACACAAAGATTTATGGGAATAAGGTGGATCCTATTTTCTCAATCAATATGAACAATAATGTTGAGATGATTTTCTCATCCTAGATGCTCCATTCTTCACACTTTCACAACTGATCATCAATACTGATTGTGATTGTGTGGGCTTCACTATTTCTTCCATATCTTTGTGTGTGAGTCTTATTTATTCAAGGGATTTTAAAGCACTAGAATATCCTTGTGCAATATTCATCTTCTTGAAGAATTCTTGTTGTGATGGAGTAAATTCAAAGCATCTTATAACAGTGTGACCAGCCTTGTTGTACCTCACACATAGAATTTCTTTTCCTTCATGTAGAATATTATTTTTTTAACACTTGCTTTATCCTATGTATCTTCCATTTTCCTCATTCATTACAAGTATTTTGGCCAAAGCACCAATATGTAATTAGGAACTATGGAATCTAGATTGGATCTTCTACATGTATTTTTCTATGTGGCATCCTTCTTAGTGGATCTTTTGGTTTCACCACCCTTTGCCTCCTTGTACATAGAATCCAAGGGCTTATCAGCTATTCTTCTTGGGATCTTCTTGGGATAATTTTTTTTACAACATTTTTTGGATTTATTCCCAAGGATGATTATTCATTCTTAGCCAACTGATGTGATATTCTTTTATTATCATCTCTTGGTACTTATTGAGGTGAACATGCACCATTCATGTGCCCACTCCGATTGCATACATCGCAAATGTTATCTAACATTCCAAATTCGTTTTCATTATACAGATGCTTTTGGATTTGTGGATATTTCTTCTTCTTCTCTGGCTTTCTCCCTCTTGAGATGAGATTTCTCTGTGCTTTTAAATTTAAGGGTATTTACTAAAAATCCAATGAACAATGCAAAAATATATTACAGCACCAGTATTGACAAACTAACCTTGACTTCTTGACATCATATTTGTAGGTTCCTGAATCATTTTCTTGGTATGTTGTTCTTTTTATTTGTAGCTATCTTCCACAATCTTTCCCCTATTCACTATTTCCATAGGGGTAGGTTTATTATCACTTTAATTCATCCCTACTTGTTTATATTTTTTCTTCCAACCAGCATTTTTTGTAGAAGTAATTTTAGATACATTTTTACAAGTTGGTATAGATGGTACCTTCAATTTCTCAGCTACTTGTGATGTATTAATGAGTGAAGCCATGATCTTCTTATCACATGTTGGAGGTGTTTTTATAGTATAATTCTTCATTGAGTATTGAGTACTAGAATCAACTGTTTCCTTCTTTTACAGATACTCAATATGTGTCTTTTCAAGATTGGACAACTTAGCCTCCAATTCTAGACATCCCATATTGAGGATGACTTCCTAGTCTTCAATCGTAGTTATCTTCAATTCACATGCCTTTTTTAATCTTTCAACTTCATCTTCATGAGTCTTTACATTATTTTGTAACAAAGAGTCATGTTCCTTGATCTTCTTCAAATTTCCTTCCAGATATAACTTTATGACATAATTTCCCTTTTTTAGATCATCTTCAAGTGCATGGATCTTCTAATCTAGAGTCTTGTTGACTCCCTCTTTTTCATCAACATATTTGAGCCAATTTGAATAACTTACTTCAAATCCTATCTTTGTTGCTTCAAGGGAACCAACCTATCTAGAGAGATTTAAACATTCAACAATTTTTTATTGTAAGCCTTTCTCAAAAACATCGGTTTCTTCTTCCAGCTGAGTGATATTTTTCTGCATGCATTGAAATAATCCACAAACCAGGGGTGTACTTAATTCAGGGATACAAAGAAGAATCATTCATAAACTATCAACTGATATTTCTAGAGATGTTTTAGATTGATCATCACCACTTGTGCTAGCATTCTCACCATGAGAATAATTTCCAAACGTACTAACACAAACCTCTTGATCAGTTGAAGTAATAACTTTCTCTATCTTCATCGTGAAAACATGAGCCACAGTCTCATTACTTTCCATTTCTAATATGTCCACATTTTAATCAAGGCATGGAGATATAGATACTTCCTATGCTTTAAAAAAGTGGGACTTCTTCAGCTTTCTCTTCTCCTTCATTTTCCTATTCATCATGGTTTTAGTAGATATTGAATTATACTCAAAGATAACTAACTCTACATCAATACTGCACTTCATTGTTGACTCTGGAAAGAATCTCAAGTCCTTAAATTAGAATATCTTAAATATAGATAATACAAAAGAGGTTAACCTTCCTTTGATACTAATTTAGAGGACCAATTTGGGATATATAAAACAATAAGAGGTGGGGTGAATCAGTGTTTAGGAATTTTTAAACCAATTCTTACTTTTTATCCATGTACCTCTTGACCTTTTAGGATCTTAATTCTATTATGCTCTATTACCGGTCACATGAAATAATAGTAAGTAGTAAAAATATGCACACATATATTTTTACAAGGTTTACCACTCAATAAGAGTAGTTATGTCCTTGTCACGCATGGGAATGGCCAGTGCATTGATTCTCCACTATAAAGTAAAATGCTATTACAATGGAGTGGCTAGGAAAACAATCCTCTAGCTAGTGTGAGTCCCTACACATTGGAGGGGGTGAGAAACAATCCTCTTACCTAGACTGGTGATAGCATAGTCCAACTTGCAGCCTCTAGCTGGTTCTTTATACTGCCTATAGATACAATATTCTTCTTTGGTTATAAGGTAGGTTCTGCTCTTGGTCTTCTTTAGTGATCTTCATTTTATTTCTTTCAAAGTAGTAGGAATGCAATTATTGCATCTTTATTTCTCTTCTTCTCTAGTGCAACACCAATTACACTAGACTTCGTCTTTCTTATTCTTAGTAAAATGACCAACTGTACTAAATCATCTTCTCTTATCTTTGATTGAATCACATATACCAATATGATTATTCATACATTGAGGATCAGCTCACATAGAATCATTTTAATTAAACTTCCCTAAATAATTTTAGGATTTAGTTGGGCATATTATATTCTTCTTATTCTCTTCTTCTTTATATACAACAAACATGTAAGCTACACACTCTTCTTCTTCTGCTTCTTCAAAGAAAAACCAATTGCACTAAAACCTGCTCTTCTTCACATGTTCTCTTTCAGGGAAAAACCATCTGCACAGAGATCGTCTTCTTATTCATCTTGTTAGGATCACAAGTTCTTTTTGTGATTGTTAAAATAATGATGTATTTCTCAACTCAAAATCATCACAGTTTATCAGAAGCTTGTAAGAACTTCTAGAACAACTCACAACTTGTGCACCAATACTTACTTGTGCACCACCCTGTTTGTGCATCTCCCTACTTGTGTGCCACAAAATACTTGCACGCCACAATTGTGCACAACTCACAACTTGCGCACCACTTTGGGGTTAGACACAACACACTTGTTGCACAAAACTCCATGCTTGTGTGACTCTTATAACTTGCCCACCACTCCTGCTTATGCCCCACTCTACTTGTGCACCACTCAACTTGTGCACCGCCCTACTTTCAAGACTTATAAATAACCCTCAACTTTCGCACCACTTCAGCTTGTGTTCCACTCTACTTGCACGCCACCCAGCTTGCTCACCTTACAAATAACTCCTTACTTGCATGACACTTCAGCTTGCACAACACTTTCTACCACTTGTGTGATCAGAGCTCAAATTTTCTCTTAAGTGTTGAGCATTAAAAAATGAGGAGGTTCCTCATCTATTTATAGGCAATTTGGTGACTTCTGAGCCACATAAACTTGGGCATCATTCCTACTAGTGTGTCGCTCCATCACTTGCACTCCCTTCCATTACAAATGATACACATTCAATCCTTTTCCATATTTCGATATGATGATGTTGAAATATGACTTTTTTGCAACATACAATTGCATGACACTTTTTGACTTGCTCTCCACACTCGCATGCCACTTATACTTGTGCGCCACTTTTTGACTTGCACGCCAATCTTTAACTTGCGTGCCACTTTATTTGATTTGTAATATTTTTATGTGATGATCTTGAAATATGACCTTCACACAACATACACATGCGTGCCACATATACTTGTGCACCACATATACTTGCACTCCACACTTGCGCACCACTTTATTTCCTTTTCCAGAAACAATTTTAAACTCCCTCTATCCTTCATAAGGCTTGCATTACAAGTTCTCCAAACTTATGATTTTTTTGAAATACAAATCATCAAATCATCCTCATATTTTTGGCCATTATTTTTGGAGTATGAATTCCAAATTAATTCATCATACTCACTTAAAATACTCAATTCCTTTCGGAGTGTTAATTCCAATGAACTCCATTCATCTCTCTTCATCCAAAAGTTGAGGATTGAGGATTCTTCAAATATCTTCATTGTTGTGGACAATGAATCACCTTTGATACATGTATTTTGAACTTTAAGAACAAGGAAAAGGTCATCTAATTTCAAGGAAATGTGTAATGCATGACCATTGTAGAATGCCAAGCCCTTACACACTCTCTCTTCTTCTTAAACCATATTTCTATACTTCATGAAAATCATATGATTATTTTTTTCTTGAAATATGTTGCATGGTTCTCATGCAATCGTGAAGCATTGTATGGTCTTATTTAAATACCCATTCTTCTTCAATCAACCATAGATGGATGACACATCACCATTCATCCTTGTTTTAAACAATTTGTCACCTTTGACACAAGTTATGTGAACTTCGGATCAGTTCAACAATAGTCTGAATTAAAACAAGTTCTTTGAACTTAAGATCAACCAATCTTTATTAACGTTTTAGTGATTCTTCATCTCCTTCTTCATTTTGACCAGTATTGACAACTGTTGATAGAAAATACAATCTTCATACACAAATTGGTCCCAACAGGATTTATAGCTCACCCCTTTTTATGTATATCCCTAGGTAATCTGATCTATTTTTAAAATCCATGGAATTTTAATAGCATGTTAACAAAGTTTTGAATAATTTTTTTGTATACCATGTTCATAATCTAATGATATGTCCCTAATCCCCAAAGTCAATAGACCTTTTAATATACCATGTTGAATTGTGAATACTTTTATGAAATTAATTTAATATTAATTTCTAATAAAGAGAATGATATTTAGAGTTTGTATCAATGTAAAAGTTATGTTATTTTTGTGATTAGTATTAACAAAATCTAGAGAATTTCGAGGGGATAAGACTATTCATAAAAAACAACCCTCAATTTTAGTAAGCATAGAGTATGTGTTTTATATAGAAAATAAATTATTATCTGGATACTTCAAGTGGACGTGGTTCTGGCATATATGTACCTAGGGGTAACAACACCAACAAGGTGTTCTAGGTCTGAATTTATGTAAGTAGTTCAATGACAACATGCCTTACTACACACCTAGTTTGACACTCCTGGAGGTTATGATTTGGTAAATTAATAATCTCATTATAAACAGTTATTAAGGGAACTAAAAAGACACATTATAGTATGTTTTATGAAATAGATAATGGAAAACATAGATTGTGGAAAATAAATTCATAAGATATAGAAATAAATGTAATATATAAGTTTTAACTTTAAAGACATTGGATTTACATTTATGTGTTTAATAGTTTAAAAAATATAATCATCCATAATTTTCCTTTTATTATAGCAATGGTTGGATATATGAAAAACTAGGTAAACAATCAATGTGATGGGAAATGAGATTACTTCCCCAATGAGATGCACATCCTTATGGGAGAAGGAATCTAGAACTTCATTGTGATACTCTCTCAACTGAATCAGGTTCTAAATAGACTTCGGGATATGAAAGAGCGTCCAAACCCCCTAAGAGAGAGAAATCAAAAACTGAATATCTTATGTGAAAAAATACTCAATATTTCAATGGATCTTCCAACCCCTTAAATACAGAATAGTGGATAAAATCTATGGAGAAGATCTTATGCATCATTGATTTTTTTGAAAAATATAAGTTTCTATTAGATGTTTATCATACGGAGGGAGAATCTGATCAGTGGTTGTCAATGATCAAGAATACTAAGCCTGAGGGAGAGATCGATGTGATTTTGAGGAAGGAATTCCAATAATTATTCTTCAATAAGTATTTCCCATGAAATATCTATATTAAAATAGAATGGGGTTTCTTTACCCATAACAAAAAGTACAAAGAATATATCTGGTAGTTTGAGGAAAACAATAGAAGACTTGCATGATATGCCTCTAGAATTAGAGCTTCCATAAAATACAAGGCTATCCACTTCTTTGGTGTGATGAAACGTTGTCTATGAAAATCCATGGTGTTCCTATATATTGATAGTGATGTGGAAATTGTATGATGTTCCCTCAAATTTGAAATGGAGATCGGTGAATCTCAAGGGTATCATAGGGAAAAGAAGTGGAAAGTGGATTTTAATTCTGGATGTATGATGGAGAAATTTAATGGTTCCATGAAATTTCAACATCCAACAAGTAAATGATAAGGAAAGAAGAACCTTTGAAATTTCCTAAGGGGGAATGGGGAATTTATTTTGGTGTTGGAAGTATGGAAACCTATCTATCAATTTCCAACATGAGAAACCTACTAATGTAATGGAGGAAAGAAATGCACCTATTAACCCTCATCTTATTGTTCATTTCATCAATAGTAGGGAACCAAATAAGTTTTCAACCCAATGCACTATGATAAGGTTTGTTAGAGACAACCAAAAACCTCTAATGTTGAAAGGGATATCATTTCCCATTAAAAATAAAGATGTGGTTCCTGAAAATGATGTGATGATTGGTATGCTAGTTATTCATTGAATAACAGAGAACATAATTTTTTATTATGGTTCTATGTATTCCTTCATATCATGATTGTTTTTTATAGCCATTCAAACACCACCACAAATCGAGGATGTATATTTTTCATTGGAAACATAAAATGGGGAAATTATTGTAACTGATGTATATAACTCTTCTCCTATCAGAATTTTCAGGATGATCATCCTAGTGAACAATTTTATACCTACTTTGGTGAAACTTAATGTAATTATGACCATGGATTGGATTCACCTATATGGATCCATCATAGATTTCTGTGAGAATAAAATCACTCTTCGTATTGAGAATCAACCCCTGATTCAATACAAGTTCAAGGAGAATGATGAGACTTATTTATCACCAAAACCTCAAGCATGAATATTATTTCCCTATGATAAAGAGTATATAGATCATGTGAGTATTTATAAAGAATGAATCATCATCAAGGACATGAAATTTTCTATGGAATTCAATGATTATTTTTCTGAGTAATTACATGGTATTCATCCAAGCCGAGAGGATGAATTTTACATCAAGATTATACCTATGGTGTTTCCATTATCCAATAATTTATATAGTACGGATATTGTAGAACATGAGGATATAAAAGAAATAAAATATTGTTTTAGGTAAAGGGTTCATACACCCAAGTGCTTCACTATGGGGTGCACTAGTCATTTTCATCAAGAAGAAGGAGGAGTCAATGCACATTTAAAATGATTATAGTGAGATCAACAGGATAAAGATAAAGAACATGTATCCTCTTCCATGGATTGGTGACATTTTTGATCAAAAATTTTGTGAACAATACTTACCCAAGGTGGATATATGTTTGGGTTATTACCAAGTTAGGTTGAAGAATCCAGATATCCCCAAAACTACTTTTCATACAAATTATGGGCACTATGAGTTCATAGTGATGAATCTGCGGCTCACTAATGCTCTAGAAATATTCATGGAATTGAAGAAAAGATTCTTTAGATATTATCTACAAAATATTTTGGTGTTATTTAAGATGTTATACTAATATACCCCAAAACCATGGAGGAGCATGTAGAATATTCGATCAATGTGATGGAGACCTTACAAAACTTGAAGATTTATGACAAAGAAATAAATGAGTTTTGGTTGAAGGATGTCTCATTAAAGGGGAATATCAGGACAAGAAATTGGATATATATGGACCCTTCAATGAGAGAAAAAAATGAATTATGGTCGTGGAAAACATTTGTGAGTGATATCTATAGTTTTCATGGATTAGCTGGTTATTATCACTGATTTGTGAGAATTTTTCACTATTTAAATACCATATTACCAAGATTACATAGAAGGGGGGCATTTTTCTTAGAATTATGAATGAAAAGAAAGATTAAAGGGATAAAAATGAGTCTTATCATTACACCTATGCTAACATGACCCACATGTGGATAAAATTTCATATTATTTTGCAATACTTAGAATAAGGTAATGGGTTTTGTGTTAATATAGAATTACACATTCAAATCTTATGATTCAAGGAAGATGAATGTTTACAAAGATAACTACACAACACTTGATATAGAGTTGGTAGAATTTATCTTCACTTTGATAATATGGTGGAATTATCTCTTTGGGGTAAAGTGTGAAACATATACGGATTAAAAAATCCACAAGTATATATTCAAAGAGAACGATCTGAATGTTATCCAATAAAAATGGTTAGAGATTATCAAGGAAAATGAATTATTAATCCACAACAATCTTGGTAAATCAAATAAAGTGTAATACACTTTATGTATAATGGATCCATAAATTCTGTCATTGATGAGAATTGACATGTGTCCAATATTCATAGATTTGAAAATGATGGTCATGGGAATCATAAGAGAAATAATATCATCAATCCTTTCACAGATTATTTCTCAATTGTCCCCAATGGAGAGGTTAAAGGATGCTAAAAAAGAAAATGTTCGAAATTAGAAGAAATTGGAAACTATAATCAAAGGAAAATCCTCAGCTTTTAATGTTAATGAATATGGTGTTGTAAGATTTGGTTCCTAAACATGTGTACAATAAAATCCCAATTTATATAAGGAACTATTTGATGATGCAAATAGTTTGACTTTATCTATTCACCTAGGATGCATATAGATTTTTTGAGATATCCAATAATGCTATTGGTGGGACAATTTGATGAATGAGATCACTGAATATACATCAAACATACGGGTATTATAGCAAGTGAAGGATGAAAGGCAGAAGACTAAGTGGATGATATAACCATTACCCATATAAACATGGAAATGGGAAAAATCACCATAGACCATGTCATTGGACTTATCAAGAAATCATAGGGAAATAATGATATATGGGTTGTTATGGATCATCTTACAAAGATTACTCATCTTATCATAATTCAAATGGAAATATCACTGGATCAACATGCACAGATATACATCATAGAAGTGGTAAGGCTGCATAGAGTACCACTATTGACTGTATCTGATCAAGATGCTATAATCACCTCAATGTTCTAGAAAAGTTACCAGTATGCTCCAAACACAAAGCTAAACATCAGTACAACCTATCATCCTCAAAATGATGGACAATTCTATAATACTATTTGATGGACTAGAAGACATGTTGCAACCATGTTTTAGGGACTTCAAAGGAGGATGTGACCACCATCTACCTCCGATCGAGTTCTCTGACAACAACAATTTTCACTTGAGCATCTGAATGACTCCCTTTAAAGAACATTATGGGAAGAGGTGAAGACCACATGCATGCTGGGATGAAGTTAGGAAAATCAGACTTTTAGGTCCTCAAATGGTCAAGGAAATGGTGGAAATGAATAGAACGATTTAGCAGTGCATCAGTGATTCTCAGATTCGACAAAAGAGTTATGATGACAATTATCAACGTGGCCAAGTGTTTAATGTCCAAGACATGTTGTTATTATGTATATCTTTATGGAAAAATTTTATGAAATTTGGTAAAATGTAAAACATAGTCCATGGTAAATCTGCACTTTTGAGATCCTTGATCACATCGGAGCAGCGGCCTAACAACATTCACCCCCACCAAACCTATCTCAATTATGTGATGTATTCCATGTATCCATATTGAGAAAGTACAAACCAAAAACCTCATAGGTAATCAATTTAGAGGTGGTAATATTTGAGAATGACCTTTCCTATGTGGAGTAGCTGGTGGAGTTCTATGATCTTAGATAAAAAATTATACGGAACAAGTCAATGCACCTGTTGAAAGTGTAGTGAAGAAACCACATGTTTGAAGAAGCGCCATGGGAATTAGAGGAAGTGATGAAACCAAGTTACCAAAATCTGTTTTATAATGGGAAATAAAAATTTCACTGGTGAAATTTCTTAAGTTGGGAAGATTGTAATGACATGAATGGTTGTAAATAAAATTTCCCTTGATATTTAATTAATTTTCTTGTTAGGTAATATGGTGTTAGAAAACACATGAACTTATTTATTTTTATTATATTATTTCATATTTATAAATACATTAAGTATAATTTTCATTTACAAAATATATATTGAACTATCAATAGATTATTAATAAATATATAGGGGGTTAACAAATCTAATTTACGTAGAAAATGGAAGTGATGACATCAACTAGTCAGATCATACCCTATGCATCCCAATTATCATATATGTTGAGGGATATAACATCACTAAGATTTTCTATTGACCAATCCCATTGAGATTATGTCCCAAACCCTATACGCCAAACCACTCCATGAAAATCTCCCTATCACACACCTTACTCTTAGGGAGATTGCATGTATTTTAAATGGATGTTTATTAAGAACCTAGAGATATTTTTATGTATATAATTTATTATAGAATAATAGATATATTTTCTCAATTATTTTTACTTTATAAATTAAATTTATTTTTATACAATAAATCACAAATAGTACTTTTGGGTAATATAAAAATTCAATTAAAGAATTTATTTTTCTGATTTAATGAATTTTTCAAATACACAATATTTCATTATTAAATAATTTTTATTAAATATAAATGATCATATAAATTTTATGAAGTCAACTACAATTTTTATAAGGGTTCGAACATTTTTATTGTAAAATAACAGAGCATTAATTAATAAAAATAGATTAAATTTTATAATTGAAAATTCAGATATTTAGAAAATTATTTAGATAAAATTAATATCATTTTTTGAATCACAATGTTTAAATAATACAATTTTGAATTTTTCATAATTGTGATTCCCAAAAAAACTGGAAGTAAGAACCAGGTATTCTATAGCATGTATGACACGCATCACCAAGTGCAAAAGAGAATATAATATCCCAAGAATACTATATATTTGCTACTTTAAATAATTTCAACACATGATATAGATATTAATAAATGCATCATTGATTTATATTACATCACACACAAGAGTTACTTTCCTTAATAGCATTGTGTTACACGCAATAACGACCTTCCTCGATAGCTTGTGTTACATACAAGAATGAGTTTCACTAAATAAAAATGTATTGTTAAAATATAATTATTTTATATAATATAATAGAACATGGATGTTATGTTAGTAGTTAAGAATATTATTAAATATCTTATGAAAATTTATGGTTTATATAAATATAATATGAATTCGTGGGTTACCAATCAACGAGAAATAAAAATAAGAACCAATTGGATATAAAAAAGGAATGTTAATATTTTTAAGCTTTTAATAGATTTTTGTCTTATTAATCATAAATAATTTAATTTTGTTAATTATTTTAATGAAATATATATTTTATATATTCAATAAAATATTTTTTATATTTATCCATTAGGTTTGATATGCATAAGATAAGGAAAATCCTTATTTCACATATAATATCCTATATTTTAATAAAGGCAATTTTACCACCATTTAATGGTGAAGCCATTTTAAATATGAATTTTGACACTTTTGTTGATTTATTATTTCAAAATAAATATCATAATTGATATAGAGACATAAAAAATAGGTTATGGTGAATTTTTGATATTTTTCAGAAAAGTATCTATTTTTTATGAAAATTTTAAAATACTAAATTTTAGTTCAAAAATATTTCTCATCTAATTTATTTTTAAGTTTAAATTAATTTTTATTGGTTTTAAAGTTTAATTAGATAATATTTTTATTATTTAATACAAATAATATCATTTTAATCAATTTAAATTTGAAATTGAATTTAAAAAATAGAAAACTTTTCGATGTTTTATCTTTTAAAAACCCGCAATGTGATCCCTCTTATAGGATGAATTTTATATTAATTTGTGCCATAATTGTGATTGTAATTTGGAAAAATGGATGAAAAATTTGGAATGATAATAATTTATAATTTTAATAAGGCTTAATTTTCACCAATAATATGAGTGAGAGTAATTAAAATTAATTACAAATATTAAGGAAAAATTAAGTTTAATAATTGAATAAACAATTAACATAGGGGTCCAAATGACCTAGACCCTTTTCCAAAACCTATTAGATGGTAATAATTCCAAAGGATTCCTTTTCCTTCCCTATAAAAGGCCACCACCTCTCCCCATTCCTCTCACCTCTAAAAATTCTTAAGTTCATACTAGATCTGCCTATATAGATTCAAAAAATCATTCCCATATACCTTGATTCCACCATTTGGACATATGTTTTTCAAGGAAGCATTTTGGTTCAAACCAAAAGTAGTTACTTTATTTAAAGATATAATCTTCTCTCAAGGTTTTTAAATTTGTTTCCATTACCCACCCAATAAAATATATTTATTACATTATCATGTAATACAAATAGTGTCATAAACATACTAGTATTTTGTTTTGTAAAGGTTTATACATAAACTTACACACACTCCCATCTAATGGGTGTTGAACAAACTGTTATTGTGTATGGTGAACTACTGCCACACATTATGATGATTTTTCATTTTTTTACATTACCTTCTATCATGTTGGAAATTACGATGTAAACTCCATTTATATATGATATATAAGAAATTTATTATTTATTTTTACTTATTTAATACTTTTATTACACATACCTTTCATACTCTCCATTTTACATTAATACAATAACATAATTTAGGAAGTGTGGGAAATCGCCCCTCAACGTGATATGATTCGTTCACACTAAACATGTAACATATAAAGGAGGTTTTAATTAAACTATATTTGACATAAATTAACCTCTATATTTTATTCAGTACATAATTAAATTTCTATAAATATACTATATATACCATTTTCTTCATTACCCTTTCACACACATAAAAAGTTATAACGTTGTTCGTGGATATGTAGACTACCACCTCCTCAACTAGATGTGATTCCTTTTAAGTAAAAATAATTATATATAAAATTATATATTATTAAATGAACATATATTTAGGGTATAATTATAATTATGGAATGATATGTTGTTACTTACCTTCTAACAATAACGATCATTGAAAAATGAGAATGTTACTCATGCGTACATACGACCTACCATCTCAATGATTGTAACATTGGATCATTTTTCATAACCATATTCAATAATTGATCTTAAAATTATAATTTATTTATAAAAATTATAATTATGACATTTTTATTATTTTTTATATATTATATAATTACCCCTAATTATCATATTAGACATACTAAAGTTGTTTTGACACATAAACTGAATTTGGTCAAAAACTGCCAAACAAATAATTGTTTAAGTATTTTTGTACAATATAACAATATGTAAAATAAAAGAATTGATAAAAATGAAAATGTTTCTCAATAAAGATGTAAATTAAAATATTTTTATTATATAGGAAGTGGAAGGATGTTCACCAAAAATGAAATGTAAGGTAAGTGATTCTCAGCTCACTTTTTACATCCCTAAGATAAATGTCTTGTTCACTAGTTGCATATTTTTTGGGGTGTATCTATTTCCCATTTTTATATATAATTATCATGGTTTCCTTTATCTTAATAGTATTTAAATATTTTACTTATTATTATTCCTTCATGAGGTTTATTATTTAAAAGTTTTTAAAGTTTTTTGGGACACTTTGGAATGATTAAGGATTATTTTCTTCAACAGTAACATTAATGATCCATCAATGGTATTTCAATATGAATAAATTATATTAAAAGTGTTCAATAAACAATTTAATATTCCTCTCACATGGTAGTTCATGACATTTTTCAAGTATTATTATCATTTTTACACTCTTTGGAACACAAAGTGTTTTAGAAATGTATTTTTAGGAAAAACGAACATCATTTTCTCTTTTTTTGGAGAACCTGTTTTCATTAAAAAAACTATGTTTTATTAAAATGTTTTCAAAAATGATTTTAAAATGATTTGGTAAGGAAATTTTTACCCTTTTTTTTCCTTTTACCAATGTTTTCCAAGAAATCATCTTATTGATTTCCAAACAAGGCATTTGTATAATCTTTAACCATTCTAAATGAATGTTCTCTTTACCTCGTACAACTTGTACAAATTTACCTATCCTTTTTTATTTAAAGATTCTTTTGTATGTCTAAAATGTTACTTTTTAATGATAATTATTTA
Organism: Viscum album; assembly: GCA_963277665.1. Lineage (NCBI taxonomy): Eukaryota > Viridiplantae > Streptophyta > Magnoliopsida > Santalales > Viscaceae > Viscum > Viscum album. The sequence continues at coordinate 1,284,452,103 of OY728151.1, forward strand.
AAAATTTATTTTAAAAGAAATTTTTTTTCAAATGGTTTTATAAAAAAAGTATATTTTCCTCAAGAATGCTTTTAAAATATATTTTTATAATATATATATTTATCAATAATAGAAACCCTTTATTTTTACTCTATATTTGATAGTTTTATCGATAAATTCCTTATTATTTATTTTTATTGTTTATTATTTATTATTCTTAAGATATTATTAACATTCACTTCCTTGAATCATTTTTTTCCAGTTCGATTATTCAATTTCCTAAGATCAATGAACATTGAATTTCCCCATAATTATCTATTTAATTCATTATGGATATTAATATTTCCTATATCATATACAATTTTTCATATGGTGTCTACATTTATAGTTATTTGTTTTTTTAATACCATATTATTTATTCAATATGGATATTTGATATGTAATATTATTCCTTTTTGTTATTCGGTATAAGTAATATTTTGGACTGGCAATGACGGGTAGATCCAGAACTTTATACAGCTCCTCGATGTATTGACAGGTTCTCATGAGACAAATTAGTTTAAAAAATTAAATAGTTTTCTATCCACAGTTTTAAATCAACTTGTGATAGGTTTTGAAGGTATATTTTTTCATGTCCCTTAGACATGATGTGTATTAAGAAAGCATTTCCATCATTTAGTTTCAGTTACAATTTATCCATGAGATTTTGTGTCGACATTTCTATGGATAAATTTCATTTCAATTAATTGATTATATGGAATGTGTTTCTATTTCTTACCTTACCATATTTATTTTTACATTTCTAGATATTTGAATGAAAAGTTACTTCAGTTATTACCTTTCCATATTTTTTTCAACTTCCTTCTCAGTTTGTTGATTTCATGGTATGCAGGTTCTACTATAAACCATTCCATAATTATTGCTCTCATTGATTCATTATTTCTTCCACTATATTTTACCCTTATTGAGAATTTGATATTACCCTTATTATGCGTCTTTCCCTAGGAATACAAGAATGGTACTATGAGATATATAAATTTATTTCCTAGATATATTAGAGTTATCCTAAATGTTATTTATTTTGAAATAAAGAAAATATACATTTTAATTTTTATATTCTGTTCAATTATAATACAGGACTTATTTATGTATCTGGTTTACCAGGAATTATAAATTCTCATTAATTTTAGATTTGATTACTTGCAATCATTCCAATGTAATTGATAGAAGACACTGGTTCTGGGATATCTGGGGGCAGGTCACTACAATTGGGTTCAAATGAAGTTTCATAGTATCCTTGGAAACTAGATTTAGGAAAACAAAGGTTATAGAACATAGCCCTAAGGTATAAATTCAGGATAATTATAGAAGAAAATATTATATTTTTGTTATGGTAGGTATTATTTGGGTCTTAAATAAATAAATACATGTCTGGATACTAAATGGGGAAGTGGTTCTAGCACATTTGTACCAAGGAGTAATAAATATGACAAGGTGTTTCGAACTTAAATCAGTGTAACGTGGTATATGACAATGGGACTTAATGCACACCTGGTTTGAGACTCCCAGGGGATATGATTATGATAAATAACGTTTTTTTACAATCCATTATGAATCATTTGAGTAGATGATGAAAATGAATATTCTATGTTAAACCTAATGTGTTTTAGATTTAAAAATACAGTTTCATAATTTCGATATCTTATAGGTAATTATATTCTTTTCTCATTATACATATTGTTTCTCGCTATATTCTTCCCAGATTTAGTTAATGGATGGAACCTGAAGGATTCATGTTAACATAAAACATGAAGGAAAGGTGGTGAAAATGAGAAACCAAATTATGTGTTGATATAAGTGAAGGATATAGTGTTTATGCCACATCAATTTTCCGGAAATATGATTAACAATAAATACCATTACTGACTCTAGAACACACCAAAGAATAGAATCATAGGGATTGATAATTACTCCATCAAAGGTGTCAATAAATAAAATAATTACCAATTTAAAACATGTGAGGAGTTTGTAAAAAGGAACCCATGAAAGTGTCTTAATGAAATAAGGATATTATTTATGTGTGGGAAAGAAGTATATAAGTCAAACGATTGCCGAGTAAAAAAGTAGAGTACGATGGAAGGAAATGAAGGACATCTAAAGAAACCATTTATAGTTCATTTTCAAAAATTTGGAGATCATATACATTACCCAAATCAATGTACTCTTATATAGGATAAACACTATACTAATGAAGGATATATGTTGGAATAATTCAACAATGTATTTATGTGTTAGGATTTTATTTAAAACCATTATTAAAATTATATTTAGTTATTAAACTTATATCAAGGAATTATATCATATTTATTTTGGAAATTATATTAAAAATTTTTTATAAAAGGAAAACCTTTAAGCATGGTTACAACTAATCAAATCCGGAAAGGTCGTAGGTCTTGAACCCATGAGTGAAGTATGATAAGTGTTTCATGCCAACCACTGACCTATGAAATGTCCTCATTAAATTTTCATTTATTTTATTTAATAAATTCGATAAATAAATATTAATGATGAACATGTAGTATCACTTTTGACGATTAGTGATTAATCTTATAACTATATTAGTTTTGGAAAATAATTAGAGACAAATAGATAGACTTTTCAAACTTCAATAGGACTTACAATCCTTTAAAAGTTTCTTTTAGTGCTCCAACTATAAAAAAATTAATTATTCATAATTAAATTTTGGTAATAATAGATTGAATTAGAATTTGACTGAAGGAAAACCAAAATATAGAATTTTTCACAAGAAATTGAAACCAATCAGGTATGAATATATACTTATATTCAGGGTTAGTAAAATATTTACCCATCATTAGGAAAATGACATAGAAATAAAATGACATCTTAATACACTAATTTAGGTTGAATCGATGGTCTTATAAATCATTAATGATTTATAGATTTCAGCTCCTCAACATTCTGTTGATCGTTCAACTATTTGTGATTGATAACCTCATTCACTCACAATAAATATTTATCATTTTACTCTAAGTACGTATCTCTAATTCCCACTAATGTTCTCCTACTTAGAGACTTAGTAACATGTAAGTCCATGTGACCCTTATACATTACATTCTATCTTTTATAGAGGATGAATTATGAAAACATCTCATGATTTGGGATTTCAAACATAGTAAGTATAAAAAAATATATTACCATGATCATGTTTAACTTGTATGGATGCACTTTAAATAAGGTTGGGAGAATATAACGCCTTGGAAATCTAATTTAAGAACCAGGTATTCGATAACATGTATGACATGCATCACCAAGAACATAAGAGAAAATAATATCGGGAGACTCTAATATATATTTAAAATTTTAAATAAATTCAACGCATTATATAGTTTGTAATAAATGCAACATTAAGTTATCTTTAATTGCATGCTAGAGCGACATTCATCTATAACATGAGTTACATGTCAGAATGAGTTTCACCAAATAACAATATATTATTAAAATATTTTTATTTAATATAATAGGATATATACTAACTGATGTGTTAGCGTCTCTGAATATTATAAACTAAAATATGAAAATTTATGGTCTATATAAATATAAAACAAATTCATTGATTATTAATTAATGAGATACGAAGATAAGAACCAATTGGTTAAAAAAATAAATTTTAATTTTTTTATAATTCAAAAGAGTTTTTTCTTAATAAACATAATTAATTACAATTATTTAATCATTTTAATGATAAATTTAGGTTATATATTCAAGAAAATATTTTTCTTATATTTATCCATTAGGTTTTATATTCATAATATAAGAACAAACATTATTTCACTCATAAAATATATAATTTTACAAAGGTAATTTTACCACCTTTTAATGGAGAATCCATTTTAAATCTGTATCTTGACTCTTTTATTGATTTAATATGTCAAAATATACATACAAGTTTAATTAGAGACATAAAAATTATGTGAGGGTGAACTTTTTTATATTTTTTAGGAACTTATCATTTTTTAATGAATTGCTAAAAATACTGAATTTTAGTTCAAAACATCATTTCATCTAAATTATTTATAAGGATAAATTAAAATTAATATTTGTTTTAATGTTTAATTATATAATTTCTTTATAAATTAATAAAAATAATATCATTTTAATAAATTTCAAAATGAAAATGATTATAAAAACATCACAATCTTTCAGACGTTTTTACATTAAAAACCCACAATGTTGTCTCGCTTGTGGGATGAATTTTAAATTAGTTTCTTATAGTTTTGTGATTGTAATTTGAAATAATGGAAAACATGTATATAATAAGAATAATTTATAATGTCTAATAATACAATATTTGTTTTTTACAAAAACTATTAGTGAAATTAATTAACATGAATTACAATTATTAGGGAAAATTAAGCGAAATAAAGGACTAAAACCTTAACTTAGGGGACCAAATGACCTATCCATATATCCAAAATTTATTTTATGTTCATTAATCGTCCATTAATCTTAAATTATTGAATTATTTTGGTTTGTTATTAATTTTTTTATGTAATAACATTTGTACACCTAACTTGTTTTAAAAAAAATCAATGAGTCCTTTTCCTTCCGTATAAAAGGGTGACACCTCTCCCCATTCCTCACTCCTATCAAACCACATAGGTTCATCCAAGATCTAAAATATATATTCCCCACATAACTCCATATATCTTGAATATGAAATTTTTTAAGGAAAACTTCTAAACAATCCTTTTGTTTCGAACCAAAAATAGTTACCTAATTAAGAGGTTGCATCTTCTATCATGTTTTTAAATTTTATTTCCATTACCCATCTCATAAAATTTATTTTTTATATTATTATGTATAAAATAGTCCTCAATATAAAATTATGTTTTAATATAATGTTTTAGACCTAAAAGTTCACATACATCTCTCTAATGGGTAATTAACATAGCGTTTCTGTGTACTACGAACTACCACCTCACGAAATAAGGATTGCTCATTTTTTACTTTACCACCTCTCATGGTGGCCATTATGATGGAAAATATGTTTATATATGATATATATTATATTCATGATGTATCTATACTTATTTAATTATTTTATTACACATACCCTTAATACTTTCCATTTTACGTTAACATGATAACATCATTTGAGGACGTTTGGACTACCACCCTCGAAGTGATGTGATTCGTTCAAACTAAACATAGAACATATAAAGGATTTTTAATTAAAAATATGTGATATAAAAAACCACTATATCATATTCATTACATAATTAACTTTATAAAAACATACTATATATATATATCATTTTTTTATTACCCTTTTACACACTTAAAAAGAGATAATGTCATTTGTGGATGTGTGGACTACTACCTCCTCGATCCATATATATTATTAAATTTAATGGAGTTAAGTATATAATTATAATTATTTAAAGATATTTTTTTACTTACATTATTTCTATGATGATCATTGAAAAATGAGAATGTTACTCGCACATACATACAACCAACCGTCTCCATGATTGTAACATTGATTCATTTTTCATAACCATATTTAATGATTGATCATAAAAGAATAATTGAAATATTAATATTATAATTATATAATTATTATTATTATTGATATATTATATAATGACACCTTTTGACCATAGTTGATCTACCTAAGTTTTTTTTGACATAAAAACCGAATTTGTAAAAAATAACTGATGTAAACATAATTTATTTAGTAGTTTTACACAACATAGTAATAAGATAAATAAAATTAATAATAAAAATGTAATATGTTATAAATAAAGTATAAAATTAACATAACTTTATTATAGACTATGTTAAATGATGTTCACCTCAAAGGAAACTCAAGGTAAGGGATTCTCATCTCACTTTTAATATCTGTGAGATAAATGTCATGTTCACCACTTACATTTTTCTATGGTGTATCTACTACCCATTTTTATATATTATATTATTAACTACTATACCTTCATGGTATTTAAGTCTTTCATTTAATATTATTACTTCATGGGGTTCCTGATTTTAAATGATTCAAAGTGGTATGGGACACTTTGGATTGATTAAATATTATTTTCCACAATAATAACTTCAACAATATTTAAATGGTATTTTCATTTGAGGAAATTATATTACCATTGTTCAATAAACACATTAATTTTCCTCTCCAAATGTAATTAACATACATTTTCACGTATTAGTTCCATTTTTTCTCTCTTTGATAAGAAAATAGTTTTAAAAATATTTCTTAGATAACCTGACTTCATGACACTCTTTAGTCAGAGAACCTATTTTCTTCTAAAAACCATGTTTTATATAAAGTTTTAAAAAAATAATTTAAAGACACCTTGGTGATTTTAATTCTTTTACCAATGTTTTCAAATGAATATTATTTTCTCTTTACGAACAATTAATTTTTCCAGCCTCAAACCATGTAAATGGAATGTTTTTACCTTATATGGCTTGTATAAGTTTACCCATCATCATTTCATTAAATATTTCTTTGCATATCCAAAACGATAATGTTTTTTGATTTTTTATTAAATTTGATTGAAAATAAAATGGTATTTCAAAATTGATTACAATAAAAAGCATATTTTACTCAATAATTAATTTTAAATATATTTTTATAGTATTTATATTCAAAAACAACAACACTTTATGTTTAATCCACATGGGATTGTTATATTGATATCTTTATTATTCTTCATCTCGACGGTTTATTATTTATTTGGATGATGATAATATTCAAATTAACTACCTTGAATAATTTCCTATTACACTTAAAATAAAAAAATTCCTATTATCATTGAACATTTAATTTCCCCTAATTATCCATTTCATTCATCATGGATATTACTCTTTCCTAAACCGTATAACATTTTTCATCTAGAGTCTACTTTGCTAGTTATTTTATTATTTGGGGAAATATTGACAATTATGTATTCTTTATACAATATGGATATTTGATAAGGAATATTATTCATTTTGATTATTTTGTTATAGGAATATTTTAGTCTAGAAATAAAATGGTGGAGCCCAAACATTATATATCCCCTCAATGCATCGAATAGTTCTAATCAAAAACAATTAGTCAAAATATAATGGGTTTCTATACATGGTTTTAAAAAATCTTATTAAAGGTATTGATAGAATAGGTTTTCATGTACCTTAAAAATGACATCCATTTAGAAAAAAATTACTTCTTTTAGTTTCAGTTATTATTCATCAATGATATTTTTCATTAATATACCTATGGATACATTTTATTTCAATTCAGTTATTAAATGGATTATGTTTCAATTTCTTACATTGCCATATTTCTTTTTTCCTTATCTTGTTATTTGTGTGTCCGATATTTCAAGTTATTACATTTCTATATAGTTTATTAAATTCCATATCATTTTGATGATAACATGTTATGTGGGATCAGTTATTTACCAAGGCATATTCATTTCCCTTATTGATTCATATTTTTTATGATATTTTTTCCTTTAATGAGAATTTTAGCTATCCATTATTATGTATCTTTCCATAGGAATTAATGAATAATAATATCAATGATATGAAGGTATTTATAAGATTAATTAGAGTTGTCCTCAAATATATTGTTTTAGAAATATGAAAAAAATATGTTGAAATTGGTGTATTATTTTCATTTTTAATATAAGACACATTTGGTATCTAGTTTTCCAAGAATAAAAAACCCATGTTTCATTGAGATATAATTCCATGTAATCATTGAAATTTAATTGAAAGAATTAATCATATTTGGGCTATATGGGGTTGGGTATCTACAAGAATTTTTCGAAACTATTGAAATTCCTTGTAAAAATTAAATACTGTATAAATATACTTTGTGTGTTATGTTATCATAATGACCCAAGAATGATAAAATAAATACTATAAAAGGTATCCATTAAAAATAGGTTCTTTATATTTAAAATAATGATAATTTTAGATTATTTTATTAATTTTATAATTCTATTATGAATCCTACAAAACTATTAATATATTTTATGGTTTTAAAATATATTTTTAAGAGTATGACTCATATCCACATAAGTAGGGGAATTATTTTCTTATTTCCTTCCCTTGGTGTTATAAATTAATGAAAACCAATTTAATTTGGAGAAACCATGGTAAATAACCATGCTATGGTTTGTGGTTTTGGTTATCTTATTATATAGATTTGAAAACCTATGGTTGTGAAATATTAAAAAAAAATCTCCACTAATTTCATATATAAACACACCCAATATGTAACACCCTGAGTTTTATTGAAAGTTTTTTTCTAAAATAAATTAAATATGAATTGATATATTTCATTCAAATATGTAAATAATTCCTTTCACACAACACTAATTTGGCGTACGTTACACACAACACTGACTTGGCGTACATTACCCATAACACTAAGTTTCCAAGAAACATATATTTTATATAATAATTTAAATGATATAATTATAAACTATTAATTAAACAAAGTAATATTAATATGAATAACTACTATTCTAGTATTTTTTATAATGTTTTTATACAAATAAAATAAATTGACAATGTGGGATATAATTCTTGGTAAAGTCTGTATATGTTTGAAAATACTATTTTCTCAAATGAACTAATTCTCATGTCCGTCTGTAAAACTAGATGAAATTAATTTTAGAAACATTTAAAAAAAATTGATAATATATTTTTTTTAAATTATAATTTTGAAATTAGCTTAAGGTGAATTTTTGGGACTTTTTCTGAGAAATATCATTTTTGGATGAATAATGAAATATTAAAAATTTTAATTCAAAACTTTCTTTTCATCAAATGTATTTATAAGTTTAAATAGTATTTTATTTTTTTAAGAGTATAATTAAATCATATTTCAAGAAACTAATTCAAATTAGTTCATTAGAACCAATTTCACATTGAAATAGGATATAAGAACATTGCAAACTTTTTATCATTTTTTTCTTTCAAAACCCACAATATTGTCCCATCTAGGGGAATAAATTTAAATTAATTTATGCCATGTATATGATTGGAATTTGGAAAAATGGATTACATATTTGTAATAATAATAAATTATAATGTCTAATATATTAAACTTAGTTTTTTACCAAAATTTTTAGTGAAAGTAATTAAAATTAATTACAATGATTAAGGAGAAATTAAGCTTAACGAAGGACTAAACCTTAAACTTGAGGGCCCAAATGACCTATAAACTTGTCCAAAACATATTTTAATGGAATTATTATTCCATGAAACTTTAATTATTGAGTGTTTTTGGTATGTTAAAACATGGATACACATAACTTGTTTTCTAAAATACCAAGTGGGTCTTTTTCCTCCCCTATAAATGCCACTATCCGTCCCCCATATTCACACCTATAAAACCACTTATGTTGGGAAATAATATTCCCAATAAACTTCCCAAGATCCCTCCCTTACTCCTTGATTTCTCTTTTTGGGTAGAAATCAATCCATGGAATCCCTTTGGTGAAAACAAAAAGAAGTTACCCAAAGAAGAGGTAACATCCCCCATCAAGCTCCTTTATTATTATATTAATTCTTCATCCCCTAAATTATACTTATTTAATTATTATAAATAAATTATACCCAATATAAATATTTGTTTTTATTATAAGGTTTTTATATATACTTACACAGACATCCATTTAATTTCCCACGAACATACAGTTTACATATATGACAAACTACCACATCAATAAATGACGATTATTCATTTTTTCATTACCATATATCATGGGGGGGATTATGATGGAAGATATATTTATATATGATATATATTATACATATTATTTCTTTAATCTTATTTAATTCTTTACCAACAAATATCTTTAAACTTTTCATTTCGTTTAAATACAGTAATTTTGTTTTAGGAAGTGTGGACTACCACCCCTGAAACCATTGTGATTCGTTCACACGCTAAATGGAATTTATTAAGAATGGTTTTAGTAAAAATATAGGATATATATAACAATATAATGATTCTTTAATGATATTATATACTTATATTTCATTTTCATTCTTTATTTCAATACAACAATAAAAACAAAAACAACATCCATGGGTACATACGACATACCGTATCCATGAACGGTGTATTCCGTTTAATATTTATATATTGTGTGGATAATTATAACAAAGATATAATTAATATACATGATATTTAGATCATTTTACAGATTCCTTAAATAATGATATATGTATTAAGACCAAATATATAATAGAAAGACACATGCAAAGAAGAAAGTATATATCACTTTATGTGAAACCATAACATAGAATTGTTAACAAGTAGGTAATATAATATGATAATAAAAAAATATGGTATTAGATATATGAATATTATTATTTAAGAGTTGTATAATAACCTTACATTTATTATATAGGAATATTTTATGAGTAAAAAGTTAGCCAACACATATGGAAAGGTAAATTTCATCACACTTTCTATTTCTGTGAGATACGTGCCTTAAACACCACTCCTTTATTTTTAGAGGTGTATATACGACCCATCAATGTTTTCTATGATTATTACTATTAAATTTATGGGTATTTAAAAATAAATTCTACAACATTTCGTTCATGGGGTAAATTTTTTAAAATTTACCACATCGATAAGACATTTATGCCCAAATTTTCCTTCTGTGAGAAAAATGTTTTATTATTCACTGACATTAACTTTCAAGGTGTATATACATCCATTTTGACATGTAATATCTTGAAAATAAGTATTTTAATGATATTTTTAACTCCATGTAATTTCATTTTCCTTAATGGATAATATTATTCAATGTTACCCAGTGGTAAGAGTTTATTTAAGCAATCACATCATTTATCAAGATTGTTTATGATTAGACTTTCATTGATGAAATATTATGATTCATCTCTCAATAAAACTAATGAGTTTCATTATCCTATTTTTATTAATGATACATTATTGTATTATTACCATTTTCACTTTTTGGTATCTAATATAATTAATAAAAACTTTTTAAGGAAAATATGATGGTATTTATCTCTTCAGTCAAAAATCTATTTTATTTAAAAAACTATGATTTCAAAAAAATGCATTTTTTTAAAATGATCCTTGAAGATAAATTTCAAGGGAAATTTTTTTCAAGATGTTTCACTGTTTTCACAGATTCCATTAAAAAATTTCAAATATATTTTCCAAGAAAATGGTTTTCAAAAATGTTTTATGCTTTATCTTTTTTCAATTAAGATAGGATATTTTCCCTAAGAAATGTTTCTGAAGGATATATCAAAATTATTTTGCATATAAGATGACATCCATTGGTGTAAATCATGAATTTTTTGGGAAATGATTCAATATATCCATTCATATTTTTTCAATCAATGGTTTATGTTTTTATGTCATGATGTTTATGAAACTCCTTTCTCTTTCTCAGGTTCTATGATTTTGAATCCCGATTCATTTCACAGTTTATAAATTTGATGAAATTATTTTGAAAAAAGTATCTCTTTAAAAAGGTTGTGATATAATTACAGGTTTGGGATGCTCATTTCATTTAAATGGTCATGATATAATTTTTAATGATATTGTGGTACGTGTATTTCCGATTCCTCTATGAGATGGGATGGACTAATATCTCCATCCAATGCATTGGTTAAAAATATATATCTCATGATATAAACAATTATACATTTGGGAGTGAACCTTGACTAATAAGATGTCCATGGGAGTGAACGAGGACTACCAAGATCGTATGAGGAGTGAAATCATGCAACTAAGATGGCCATGGGAGCGAACCATGAATAAATTTATGGTATGAGGAGTGAACCCATTAAACCATGATGGTCTTGGAAGTGATAACTTAACTACTATGTAAATGATATTATGTCTTTATGTTTTTTTTTACAATTCCATGTTCTATTCCTATTTTATGATTTAATAAATTATGATCTTTCTTTTCTTGTGATTCAAGTTTTATGAACTACCAATTCTAATTCTATGATTCATGTATAAGATATTTGATATGAAGGGTATGATATTATATTTTTATGACCATGTTATCATAGCCTTATACCCATGATTATACTTACATATACCCCTTGTTTACTATTACTAAGCATCCAATCTCACCCCTTTTTATATTTCATTCCCCGTGTTAAGAATATTTGAATGATTGTTGATGTGTCTAAGAAGATTGATATTTAAGAAGATCCTAGTGGGATATAATACAGATCACTTATGTAACAGTTTATATATTACCATGTTTCTAAAGGAACTAGACTAGTACGTTTGTTAGGCGTCTATTTGCATAATATTTTAAGTGTTCCACAAAAGTTATGTAATGTTTATCTATGAAAATTGAGGATCTTTATAGTAGATATCATAGAAAAGGTTTAGTTAACATATGTAATATAGGATGATAAAACCTTAGTGATAACCCTAAGACATTTCTAAGGATAAGTCTAACGATAAAGAAAAGTATAGGAAAATGTCCTATAATTTTGGTAATGGATAGAGTAGGTTGTTTCTTAGCAATAAAACAATGTGTAGATACTACATGTGGATGTCGAACTGGAAAAAATTAATATAAGATTTACAAATATGACAAGGTGTGTTGGGAATAACTCTATATAACCTTGTATAGACAATTTACCTTGCTATAAACATGGTTTTACACTCCCTGGGGATATTCTTTCGGAATTAGCAATCTCCTCAGGAACCATCATGACAAGTTTAAATAGAAGATTGTTATGAATAATATAGGATAAAACTATAGTGTCATAGTTTAATGATGGTTTCATAATTTAGGCATCTTAAAATATAATATTATTGATTATGTGGTTCCTCAATATGAATACTATTTTTTACTCTATGTTTTCTGGTTTTGGTCATTGTACAGAACACAAAAAAACCATGTTAATGGTGAATGTGATGTACAAGGAAATGATTATCCTCCTAAGCAACTAAAATCATTGGGAGATAGTATGTAAAACCACATTTCTATATTCAAACTTCTTTCTCAATCTATAAATCATGGTGTAATTTCAAATGATCAATGGAGGGAACAACATTCAGTTGAGTCCTTCACGAGGAAACATCTTCCTTATTTCAGAGGGTCCTCTGATACACTTTTTGTAAAATAATGGATTAATAAAACTAAAAATCTATTATCCATTTTCCAGTGTTTGGAGCATGATAAATTCATTCTGGTAGTTTACTTATTAAAAGGTGAATTGGACCTATGGTGGAATTTAATTACAAATATAAGGTAGTAAGATGATATTGAATCCATGGTTTGGGACAAGTTCATGAACATATTTTTTAATTAGTACATCCATCATATTCTTCATATGAAGATGTATAAAGTGTTACGTGAGTTTATAAATGGGATGATGAAATTGTTGGTTCCTATGAGGCTAATTTCATAATACTTTTGAGGTACGCTTCATGAATAATCATCCAACCTTAACGTAAAGATGGTAGGTTCTTAACTGGATTAATTATATGTCTTCGTAGTGTGTCGGTCAAAAGGGATTTTAGAATATAAAAAGAGATTATTCATTGTACTATCAAGGTTGAAATAGAAGTTAGAGTAATGTATCAATTTCATGTTTTTGACATGAAAACGAAGATAGAGTTTAAAGGAGAATTTAAAAACCATGAAGAAAAGAGTATGAGATTTTCTTTATGCTCTAAGTGTGGGAAGAATCATGGATTTAATTTCCATAAGGGGTCTAATAAATTTTTTATATGTGCGAGGGAAGGGATCAAGCATTTTATTGATTCAGTGAAGAGAATAAGTTATAAAATGGAGTAAATGGTGAAAAATGATAGGGAATTCTCTCCCTAAAATTTAGTGCAACAAGTGAAAGGAGAATGGGGATTTTACAAACCACTTACCAAACCCAAGGGTTGTTCATGATGGTCGATATCAAAAACCTCTTAAGATAAGGGACAAGGAGAAATATCATTCAATCATTATTTCTAATGAGGGTATGATAATGAACTGGTAAAAGGTACACATACCATTCATTATATAACCCATAATGTCTAATTTTAATCTATATCAACCCACTCTTTAATATCTAATGATCTTTCTAAGGTTGTAAAGAATCCAAAAAAATGATTAGATATAGAATTAGTAGTGAAATCCTCTAATGGTATGATGATTTATTAAAAATCATTTTATTCCCCTCTAGTTGATGTTTGTGGTAATTTGCTTCCTTCAAATCATATCATTATTAATTTGGTTGAATTTGATTTCATCATGGACATTGATTGGATTTCTCTGCATAAATCCCACAACAATTGTTGAAGAAGGGAAGTTTCATTGTACATTTCAAAACCCACCTGTGATCATCCATCAATGTTATGATAATTATAAACATCCAATAGAGAATTAATCTAGTGTATGGGTCTAAATTCTCATTCAGAAGGACTATTTTTCTCAAATGGATGGGGGGTAAATTAACATTAATGATATTCCTTTTGTTTGAAAATTTGTGGATACATTTTTGGAATTGTTTCCTAGTCTTCCACCAAAATGTGAAGTTGAGTTATTAATATAACTCATACCTGGTTACACAACATTTTAAATAATCCCTATAGAATGGCCACAATTGAGTTGTAGGAATTGAAGAAGAAACTATATGAAAACCTCGATAAGGGATTCATTCGAACAAGTGTGTCACCTTGGGGGGAACTATTTGTTTTTGTAAAAAGTATACATTGATCAATGAGGCTCTATATTGATTATGGGTAGTTGAACAAGATCAAAGTCAAGAAAAAGTATCTTATTGCCCGTATTGATGCCTTGTTTGATCAACTGTGAAGAGCTCAATACTTTTACAAGATTGACCTTCATTTCGGATATCTTCAATTGAGAGTAAATACTTAGGATATACCCAAGGATAAATTTCGTAAGAGGTATAGACACAATGGTTATATATTGATTCCTTTTGGTCTTACTAATTCCCAGGTTTTCTTCATGGATTTAATGAATATAGTCTTTAGGGATTACCTCAATTCATTTCTAGTAGTCTTTATAGTTGATATTCTTATCTATTCCTATATAATGTAACAACATAAAGATAACATTATAATTTAATCAAATACCCCAAGGAAGGAGAAACTATATGTAAAATTTAAAAATTGTGAATTTTGGCTGCAATTTTTTTAATTTTTGGGTCACATAATCTAAAGCGATGGTATATCAAAAGATCCAACAAAGATGAACGTTGTTGAATGCTGGCCTATACCAACAAAATGGACTAAGATATATATATTTTATATATTATCTAGATATTATTGACATTTTGGGGTGATTTTCTCATGAATATCTAATATTATGACCAAGTTAACATATAAGGGAGTTAATTTCCACTATATAGATGAATGTGAGGAATATTTCAAGGAACCGAATAGAATGTTAGTAAACTCACCTGTTTTTAAATTACCCTATAGTGGATAAGGGTTTATAATCAATGGAGATGCATAAAAGAAGGTATTGGAATGTGTTTTTAGGAATAATGAAATGGTTATTGATTATGCCTCACAAAAGATGAAGTTTAAAGTAAAAAATTACCCAACTCATGATTTGGATTTGCAGCTGTATTTTTTGCATTAAATATATAGAGGAATTATCATTATATAGAAAATTGTGAAATACATATCGATTATAATGTTTGAAATATATATTCACATAGACGGATTTTAAAATGCACTAGAGAATATGGCTAGTGTTGATAAAGGATTATTAATTCTCAATACATTACAACCCTGGGAAATCAAACAAGGTGGATAATTATTTGAGTTGAAAGGATCATGCAATCTTATCCATGGTTTGGATCACAAAATATCCAATATTTCTATATTTAAAATGGATGGAACTAGAAATCCTGAAAAAATGGAGACATATTATCTTTCTAGATTGAATTTTCAACCCTTTGCCCATGTGAAGAATAAAGAGTAGCAGAAGGAAGTTGTAGAGTTTCAAAACAAGGTTTGAAATGTTTCCAAGATTAACCTTGATCAGGATGGAATAATAAGGCTTCAGAACCATGTACATGTTCCTTCCATTCCATATTTGAATAATGAGATCTTAGATTAATCTCATATTTCATCATTATTTATTCATCTTATATGTAAAATGATGTATACTAACTTAAATTAATACTTCTGGTGGGATGGAATGAAGATTGATATCATAGAGTTTGTATCTCAGGGCTTGGTGTACAAACAAGTTAAGGTTAAAATACCAAAGTCAATGGGGATATTGCATCCATTACCCATTACATAATGGAAATGCGAGAACATCACATTGTATTTTGACATTATACTACAGAAAATATTTAAATAATTTAATTATATATGTGTGGTAGTCAATCTCCATATAAAGTGCACACACTTCTTTGGTATCAGTGAAGACATATATCTAGATCAACTTTCTAGGATATGCACTATGGAAGTGGTATGGTTGATTGGGGTAACACATTATACTATATCATATAGTAATCTGTGTTTTTCCTCTATGTTTTGTAGAAGTCATCAGCAAGCACTTGATAAAGAATTGAGTTTTAGCACTACTTATCATCCTCAAAAAGATAGTCAGTCTGAAAAAAAATTCAATCCATAGATGTTATGTTAGGATTTTGTTCTCTGGATTTCAAAGGTGTTTGGGATCAACACCTTACTCTTGTTTATTTTTCATACAAAAATATATTTCACTAACATAGTTATATTGAACCTTATGAAGTCCAGTACGAGAATAAATGTAGAGCTCCAACATGCTGCGATGAAGTTGGAGAAAGAAAGAAATTTGGACCTGAGATCACTGAAGAAATGGCCAAGAAGGTTATAACCATTCCGAAATATATCAATGTATCTCAACATTTCTAGAAAAGATATAATGATTACCATTGGATTGATATATAATTTGAAGTTGGTGAAATGGTGTTTCTATGAATCTCACCCTCAATAAAAGTTATGAGATTTAGGAAGAAAGGGAAAGTAAACTCTATGTATATCAGCCCATTCGATATTCTTGATCATATCAGGATGGTAACCTCTAACATGGAACATCCTCCAAATATCTCTAAATTCCATGATGTTTTTAAGTATCTCCCATGAGAAAGTATATACCTAACCCTTCTTATGTAATGAACTCAGAGGTTATACAACTGTAGCATGATATTTCATACGAGGAACAACCAGTAGAAATTCTAGATCATTAAGATATAGTTCTATAAATCAATACCGCTCCCTAGTCAATGTTTCTTTTGGAAAAATAAATTGATATATGAAGATATGTGGGAAAATTTGGATATGATGAATCGAAATTATCATCATTATTTTACCCAAGTGATGAATTTCAAGGTCGAAATTCATTTTATGGGGGGTAGAATGTAACACCCAGAGTTTTGGTATACCTTTCTTTGTTGAATAAATTATATTTTAATTAATATATTTTATTGAACTAAGTCAATCATTAATTTCACACAACACAAACTTGAAATATTATATATGAAACATTGACTTGGTGTACATAACACCAACATAGAGTACATTACATGAAATAATGAAACTCTATGAATTTTTTGTTGTTATAATTATTTAAATGAGATAATTATATCCAAGCTATTAAAAATGGAAATATGAATTGAAATAACTACTTATAAAATATTTTTTAGAATGGTTTTATATAAATAAAACATATTGAAAACAAAAGTAATAATTTTTGGAAATGTCCTTATATGTTTAAAAATAATATTTTCTCAAATGAACTACATTTCATGTCCTTATATGAAGAAAATAAAATTAATTTTAGAAACATTTATATATATAATTTTATTAAAAAACAACTTTTTTGAATTTATAATTTCCAAATTGTCTTAGGGTGAATTCTTGGGATTTTTCTTAGAAACATCATTTTTGGATGAATTGTTAAAAATACTAAATTTTAATTCAAAAGAGACTTTTAACCTAATTTATTTATAAGGATAAATTATTCATCTAAAATTGGTATAAAAGTATAATTATATAATTTTTTTCAATTAATCCAATTTAGTTCATTGAAAACAAATTTCACATTGAAATTGTATATACAAACTTAGCAATCTTTTGATCATTTTTACTTTAAAAACATGCATTCTCATCCCATGTGCAGGATTAAATTTAAATTAATTTCTAACACTTATGTGATTACAATTTGTAAAAAGGGATTCCATATTTTTAATCATAAAAAATTATAATATTTATTAAGTTCAATATATTTTTTGAGAAAAAAGATTTGTGAAAGTAATTAAAATTACTTACAATGATTAAGGTAAAATTATGCTTAACTTAGGAATAAACCTTAATCTTAGGGGCTGAAATGACCTACCAAATTGTTCGAACCCCATTGAATGTACATTATTCATCCATTAAACTTCCATTCCTGAGTTTTTTCGTTTTTTTATGACTTCTGTTTAATTAAAAACATTGATAAATGTAACTTGTTTTAAAAAATTACAGCGGTGTCCTTTTCCTTTCATATAAAAGGCAAGCACATCTTCCCCTTCCTCACACCTATCAAACCACATATGTTTGGAAAAATATTCCCATTCCACATCCAAAAGTCTTCAATTCCTCTACGGAGCATCCCTTTGTGTATTAAACCATATAAATAATCCCTTTGGTGAAAACCATACGGAGTTATCCAAAGAATAGGTAATATACTCCCTCAATCCCCTTTATTTTTTTTTCCTTCTCCACCCCTTCAACTCTGAATATTTGTAATGTCCTAGTATCAGAAGCCACCCAGAGGCGCCCCATACCCAGTTGGTCACATGTCCTCAAGCTCATTTTCCTGAATGCCAGAGGCTGCCGACTTGCAATTAGGGCCTTGGGTGTGATAGTGGGGAAGTTATGCCCTCATTGGTAGAGTAACACAATAGAATAGAAACAAATACACAATAGTGGAAACAGTAAATATCCAACAATAGTAAACAGCGGAAGACTGATAAAGAAACAATAGGAGAAAAATATATGTAAATGATTCACGATACATATATGTCTAGGAAAGCATCCAAACAAGTCACAATTCTAAATATAGTACTAAACCAAAGTAAAAAAATGAAAATAGATGAATAACTTCTCAGCATCGCAAGCCTCAGCTTGGTCTCATGCTCTCCAGCTCCAATGCAATCAAGTACTTGAAGTCGAAGGGTGATTTCACATGTCTATACCAGCAGCAATATAATCTATTTTGTCCCAAAAGCATGACCCAAATAGGGTGTGAGACTAAATCCCAGTAGGCAACAACCTGAAGATCTGTGCCTAACAGTCCATGAGTAAATGGCAGGTAAAAGTACAGAAAGCAATAAACAAGGAAGCACTAAGTAGTAAACAATCCACAGTTTAAGCATTCCAAATGCCACACAACATGCAAAAGAAAAATAGAAAACACAACAGGAAACCCTCTGGGAAGTACCCATAGCCTAACCCCTCTGGTCCTACCTATTTAGTACAAGAAACCCTCTGGGATGCACACACAGTCTCACCCCTCTAGTTTAGCTAAAAATATAGACTCTCCAAGGAAGCACTCACCTTTAATTCCCCCTATAGTCTCATATCGTAATAATGGTTATCTGGGGAAGCACTCAACGTCAATTCCCCCTATGGCCCAGGTCTAGGAACTACAGACACTAGAGGGAAGCACTAAATGTTAATTCCCCATGTGGTCTCACATTGTAATTATAAAGACACTCTGGAGAAGCCTTTAACGTCAATTCTTCCAAAGTTCTATACACCAGGTTCTCACAGTCCTGTGTAAGTAATGAAATTGTAGCAGCACGTAATGGCCCAAGTAAACCTCAAGAACTAATTGGCTAGAATTCTATAGCATTATAGCATATCAGAGCAACAGTCACACCATCCTATAATCCTAGTCATGGAAAAGCAAGCAGCAACCTAACAGAAAAACTAGACCCAATGGTCAATAAAAGAAAAACATGATTGGGAAATACATCCAAAGAACATAAAATTACCCTATTCACAAACAATAACCTCTACTCAGTCATACAAGAAAAGCAGGAAAACAACAGGCCTGAAATGGTAAATGCGCAATATCCCGTTCAAGGGTGTTGGGAAAATTTGCACATAAAACTCAAATAATTTCTATAGAAAGGAAAAAAACTCCTACCTTTGGGTTAGGAGATCAATATACTTGAACATTGAAGCTTGTATCTACTTATAACGCCATAGATATATGAAAATGCATAAAATGTTCAACCCACGATAACATGGAAATGAGGAGAAATTGGAAAATGATGCTCCATAAGAAGAGAGAACTCACTGATACAATTCCAATGCAACCAACAGAGTTCAATTCGTAGGAAGGATGGAGGCTTGGGAGTTCATCGAAGATCTGTGGTCGTATGGGTTCTCACGGATGAAGAAAGCCATGAAAAAGATGGTGTTATCCGTCTAACGCGATCCCGGTGCGTTTAGTGAATAAAAATACACTATGTGTAGTTTTGAAGTATAGGACATGTACTTTCCCTTTCCATACTCTGCTTTAGGTGGCCTCCACGTCATCCCAAACGACCGTGTGTGTGGCCATGACATGGCCAGCACACGGCCTCCTGCGGCAACGAAGTACACGGCGTGTACTTCAAAAATTTCCAAAAACACCTCTTTTCTCAAAAACTCCAGAAAAAGGAAAAACATACCTGAAAATAAGATCCTAGTTCATACAAACTTCCCCCTTAAAGAAATTCATCCCAGAATTTCCCTTGCATGATGTAGATGAAGAAACCCTGAACAACTTCGGCCACTATGATCGTACGTCGACCTCCCTCTCCCAAGTATCGTCATGCACCTGCTCGTGCTGCCATAGCACACGTACTAGAGGAATACATAGGCCATGGAGAACCTTTGTACTATAATCATCAATCTGGATAGGATGCTCCTTTAATGATGTGTCCACATCTAACTCGACTTCCTTGGGTTGGAAAGCATGAGATGGGTATGAAATGTAACGTCAAAGCTGAGAAACATGGAAGACGTCATGCATAGATCGGTACCTATGAGGTAACTACAACAGATTGGAAACCAGTACCACACTCTCCAACACATCAAACGTCCCAACATACCTCGGTGAAATCTCACCTTGTCTTCTAATCCTCTTGTGTCCCAACCTTGGTGTGAAACGCAGGAAAACCAGATCCCCGGCCTTGAACTCCAGAGGTCATCTCTGTTGATCAGCATAAGACTTCTGACGAGACTGTGCAGAATTCATCCTCTTCTGATTCAACTCTATCTGCTCTGTGGTCTCTTGAACAATACGAGGTCCCAGCAAAGCTGAATCTCCTACCTCCATCCAACATAAACGTGATAGTGGGGAAACTATGTCCTCATTGGCAGAGTAACACAGTGGAAGTGAAACAAATACACAATAGCAGAAACAGTAAATATCCAACAATAGTAAATAGTGGAATACTAATAAAGAAACAACTTGAGAATAATATATGTAAATGATGCATGATACATATATGTCTAGGAATGAATCCATACAAGTCACAATGTTGAATACATTACTAAACCAAAGTACAAAGGAAAATATATGAACAACTCCTCAGCATCACAAGCCTTGTCTTGGTCACATGCTCTCCAACTCCAATGCAATTAAGTACCTGAAGTAGAAGGGTGCTTGCCCTTGTCTATACCTACAGCAATATAATCTGTTTGGGCCCAAAAGCATGACCCAAACAGGGTGTGATATTGAATCCCAATAGGAAACCACTCGAATATCTGTGCCTTACATTCAGTGAGTATATGGCTGGTAAAAGTACAGAAAAAGAAATGAAGTACTAAGCAGTAAACAATCCACAGTTTAAGCATTCAAAACACCACACAACATGCAACAACAAAATAGATAACACAATAGGTAACCCTCTGGGAAGTATCCATAGCCTATCCCCACTGGTCCTACCTATCATGTACAAGCAACCCTCTGGGTAGCACACACAGTCTCACCCATCTAGTTCAGCTAAAAATATAGACTCTCTGAGGAATCACTCACCTCCAATTCCCCATATAGTCTTATATCATAATAAAGGCACTATAGGGAAGTACTCAACGTCAATTCCCCCTATGGAATGCATCGAGGAACTACATGCACTCTGGGGAATCACTCAACGTGAATTCCCCCTATGGTCTCACATATAAATTATAAAGACACTCTGGAGAAGCCCTCAACAGAAATTCTCCATATAGTATATACACCAGGTTCTCACAGCCCTGTGTAAGTCAAACATGTGTAGCAGTGCATAACGGCCCAATTAAACCTCAAGAACCACTTTTCTAGCATTCTATAGCATAATTGAATATCTGAGCAACAGTCACACCATCCAATAATACTAGACATGGGAAAGTAAGCAGCAGCCTAACAGAAAAACTAGACCTAAAGGTCAATACATGCAAAACATACATGGGAAATACATCCAAATCAGAACAAATTACCCTATTCACAAAAAATAACCTCTACCCAGGAATACAAGAAATGCAGGCAAACAACGGGGCTGAAATGGTAAACGCGCAATACCCCGTTCAAGGGTATTGGGGAAATTTGCACATTAAACTCAAAGACTTTATACAGAAAGGCACAAACCACCTACCTCGGGGTAAGGAGATTAATATACTTGAACCTTGAAGCATGAATCTCTTTATGAACACCGTATATCTATGAAATTGCATAAAATGTTCAACCCGTGATAACTTGGAAAATAGGAGGAATTGGAAAACGATGCTCTAGAAGAAGAGAGAACTCACTAATGTGATTCCAATGCAACCGACAGAGTTCGATTAGGAGGACAGACTGAGGCTCAGGATTTCTTCTAAGATCCACGGCCATGAAGGTTCACCCAGACAAAGAAAGCCAATAAGAAGACGGTTATGTCCATCAGATGCAACCCCGGTGCATTTAATGAAAAAAAATACATGGTGTGTACTTTTGAAGTACATGCCCTGTCCTTTCCCTTTCCGTACTCCACTTTTGGCAGCCTCCACATCACCCAACACGACTGTGTGTATGTCCATGACATGGCCAAAAAATTTCCTCCAGTGGCAACAAAGTACAGGGCATGTACTCATAAAGTACACAGCGTGTACTTCAAAATTTTCCAGAAACTCCTCTTTTCTCAAAAACTCCAGAAAAAGGAAAAAAATACCTGAAAAAGAAGATCTGGGTTCATAAAATATTACATTATTTTAAAAAATAAACCAGTATAATAAATATAATGAGCATTTTTAATTATAAGGGTTCGTTTTACACTCACACACACTCTCATCTAATGGGTATTGAACATACTATTTATAGGTTAGGAAAACTACAACCTCACGAAATTATGATTGTTAATTTTTATTTTACTACATCATAGGGTGGGAATTAAGATGGAAAATATGTTTATATAGGATATATATGATACAAATTATTAATTTATATTCATTAATTCTTTTACAGCATGTATCTTTACAATTTCTAGTTCGTGTAAATATGATAATTCCGTTTGAGGAAGTGTGGGTTATCGCCCCCTCAAAGTGAGGTGATTAGTTCACACAATACATGGAATGTATTAAGGATGGGTTTAGAGAAATTATATGATATATATAACATTATAATTATAATATAATGATATTATATATAGATATATATATGTCATTTTATTTCTTTCTTTCAACAGGACAATAAAAACAGAAACGTCATTCCTGAGTACATATGTCCTACAATTTCCACAAACGGTGTATTACATTCCATATTTCTATGTTAATTAGATTATTATAATAAAATGATAATGAATATAAATGATATTTATAACATTTTTTACTTTCTGTAAATCATTATATATGTATAAGGACCTATGATATAACAAATTAAGACACATGAGAACAACAAAGTAAATATTACTAGAAGTGAAACCTTAACATAGAATTATTAACAAGAAGGTAATATAAATTAATAATCAACCCATATATGGTATTATATATAATAATATTTTTCTTTAAAATATGTATAATAAAATTAAATTTATTATAAAATAATCTTGTATGATTACGAAGTGGGTCAAGTCATAATGTAAGGGAAATTTCTTCTCACTTGTTATTTTCATGCGATACATTCCTTAGACAATAATGTTTTATTTTTTGTAGTGTATGTACATCATATTAATGTATTATATTATTACTATTATTAAATTTATGTGTTTATATATATCCATAATATGATATTTCTTTAATTTGGTTAATGTTTCGAAAGTTACTAAATCTGTAAGATATTTTTGCCCCAATTTTCCTTCTTCGCGACACATGTTTTGTTATGCACCTACATTATTCTTTGAGGTGTAAATAGTTCCATTTAAATTTTTATACCATTAATATATTTATTTTAAGGATATTTTAAGCTCTATTTAATATCATTTTCATAGAAGGGTTATATGATTTATTGTTACTATGTTGTAAGATTTTATTGAAGCAATCTCATCATTTATCAATATTGTTTATGATATGCTTTCATTGATGAAGTATTAATATTAATATATCAAAAAACCATTATTTTACTTCTCCTATTTTTATTCAAGATATATACATGTCTTAGAAACAATTTCCCCCTCTTTGGAACTTATGATATTTAAGGAAATGATTCTAAAAAAATCTAACAATATTTTGCTATTTAGATGGAAATATATTTTATTTCAAAAACAAAATTTTCAAAAAAAATTTCAAATGATCATGGAAGATAATTTTCACAGAAAATGAATGATAAAAATGTTTTATTGCTTTTAAATATTTTTTTATAAGTGTTTAAATATATTTTCAATGAAAAGTATTTTCAAAAATGTTTTTTAAAATGTGTTTTACAATGCATATAAGATATTTTCCTTAGGAAATGTTTCTAAAGGATATCTCAAAAATTATTTCCCCTAAAATATTATATCCATTGTTGTTACTCATGTATTTATAGGGAAATAATTAAATTTTTCCTTTCATATTATTTCAAATCAGTGTTTATATTTTGATCTCATGATGTTTATGAAACCTATTTCTCTTTCATGGGTTATATGATTTTGAAACCCTCTTTATTTCATAGGTCATTCTTTAGATGAAATTATAATGAAACATGTACTTTTATTAACGAACATTATTAAAAGATTAAATGCTTTTGATATTTATTTCATTTCATCGGTTATGATATGATTTTTAATGTTACTATGGCACATTAATGTATGATATCACTATTAGATGGGTGGGTCAAATATCTCCCTCCAATTCATTGGATAAAGAATTATATTTCATGATATAGACTAAAATGGATTTAGGAGTGATCCATGACTACTAAAAGGGTCATGGGAGTGATCCAGCACTACCAATATGGTATGAGAAGTGAACTCAAGATACTAAAATGGTCATGGGAGTGAACCATAACTACCATGATGGCATGAGGAGTGAACCCATACATCCAAGATGGCCTATAAGTGATGCCTTGGCAACTATGAAAATCATATTATAAGTTTTTGTTTTACCCACAATTCGATGTTTTATTTCTATGTTATTCTCTCATGGATTATGTTTTATATTTCTTAATGATTCATGTCTTATGGACGTTTATACAATATTATACGATTCATGTATATGATATTTTAAATACAGGGTATGGTATTCTATTTTTATGACCATGTTATCATACCATTATGCCTGTGAATATGCATTCATATCTCCCTTGTTTGCCCTTACTAAGCATATAAGCTCACCTATTTTTATGTTTCCTTCCCCAGGATATGAATATATGTATTATGTTCTATGTCTCTTAGAAGAGTGTTAGTCAAGAATATCCTAGTGAGAGATAATGTAGCTCACTTAGGTACTAGTCTTTTTTGTTCCATTTTTTCAAAGGTACAAGACTAGTACGATATTTGGGATTCTATTTGTATAATGTTTTAAGTATTTTGAGAAATATATGTAATGTATATTTATGGAATGTGAGGGTAACTATAGTTGGTATCAAAGAAAATGTTTAGTTATCCATTGGAATCTACTATGAGAAAACCTTAGTGAGAACCCTAATAAAATGTATATGGATAAGTTTAAGGATAAGTAAAAGTATAGGAAATTGTTATAGAATTTTAGTAAAGTGTATATTATGTGGTTACCTAGAAATACATACCTATCTAGATACTGCAAGTGGACGTGGCACAAGAAACGATGTACCTAGGAGTGAAAACTCTGATAAGGGGTGTTGGGTCTGTCACGGTGTAACCTAGTACACGATAATGATCCTTTTTGAACAAATGGTTTGACAATCTAAGGGGATATACATTGGGAATTCAAAAACTATTCAAAAACCATCATGGTGGATTTAAATATGAGTTAGTTATGAAAAACATAGGATATTGTGTCACCGATTAATAAAGGTTTCATAATTTATAAATCATATAACTTATTTTTAATGAATATATAGTTCCTCAATAGGATAACTATTCTTATCTTGTTGTTTTTGGTTTTAGTCAATAGCTGGAACCCAAAAGGAACCCTGTTAATGGTGATTGTGATGGACCATTCAATGATTTTACAACTGATAAATTCAATAATATGGGAGTTGGAATGAAAAACCTCATTTATATTCTCACGTATCTTTCTCAATATTTGAATCATGGTTGATTTCAAAATTAGAAAATGAAGGAACAAAATTTTGTTGAGGCCTTCAAGAAGAAACATATGCCTTATTTTAGAGGTTCTTCTGACCCACTTGTTTCTAAACTATAGGTCAATACTATTGAAATTATATTCTCTATTATCTATTGTTTGGAGCATGAAAATCTCATTCTAGCTATTTATCGGTTAGAAGAAGAAGCAGAATAGTGGTGGAATCTAATTATGAATTTGAGCTATCAAGATGAGATTGAATCCATGGATTGGGACAAGTTCAGTAAATTATTTTTTGGTAAGTACTTTCCTCATATTCTTCATATAATGATGGATAAAGAGTTCATTAATATTAATTAAATGTATGATGAATCTATTGGTACCTACGAGGATAATTTTACATGTCTTATGACGTATAATTCCAGAATTTTCATCCAAGCTAAAAGTAAATTTGATATCTTATTTGATTTCTTAAATAAATGTCTCAGAAGGTATATGGCCATAATAGACTTTGTTAGATATTAAAATATTTTCTGTTTTACAATAAAGGTTAAAATAGAGGATAGATTAAATTATCAATCTCATGGTTTTGATAAGAAAATTAAGATAGAGATTAAAGGAAAATAAAAAAACCATGAAGAGAAAATGATGAGATTTCATTTCTTCTCTATGTGTGTGAAGAATGATAGAGGAAATTGAATTAAGGGGTTGAATAAATGTTTTATGTTTTGAAGGAAAGGACAATAGGAATTTGATTTCAGATGTTATGGTAAGAAGTTTTCAACATATACAAATGGAGAAAAATAAACAGAGAATTCACCTCCCGCGATTCTGTTCTAAAAGTGTAAGTAGAATGGGAATTTTACTATCCATTGCCTAAACCAAGTGGTTTGGTTTTTATGATTGATTTTAGAAACCTCTTAAGACAACGAATGAGGGTAAATATCATGAAATCCCTAATTTATAAGAGGGGTATGATAATAATTTTGTAAAAGGAACACTTATAATTCACTCGATAAATGATAATGCCTTATTTGATTTTGGATCTACCCACTATTTCATATACAAATAATTTATATGGGTGTTAGGATTAAAAAAATGAATGGATGTGTAATTAAAAGTGTAGACCCCTAATGGTGTGATCATTTCATCCAAAGTATAAGGTTACACACTGGTTTTAGTATATGGGAGTGTGCTTCCTAGAAATATTATCATTATTCCTTTGGTAGGATTTGATGTAATTTTAGGAATAGATTGGATTTCTCTACAAAAACCCCAGATCAATTGATGAGTAAGGGAATTTATGTTTGATATTTCAAACCCTCATATGGCCATCCAGAAATGTGATGATAATTATGAACTTACTGTGGATATTATATCTAGTGTATGGGTCTTAATTTTTAATCAGAAGGGTTGTTTATCTCAAATAGTTGGGGAGAAAATCTATGTCAATGAAATACCTATTTTTTGGGACTTATGTACATATTTTATAATGAGTTTCCATGATTTCCACCAAAATGAGTGCTTTATTTCTATATAGAACTCTTACCTGGTACCACACCAATTTCAAAGACCCCTTATAGAATGTCCCCAATTGAGTTGCAGGAATTGAAGAAGAAACTCCATGAAATCCACAAAGAGGGAATCATTCGGCCAAGTGTTCCACCATGGAGTGAACCAATTATATCTTTGAAAAAGAATTATGGATCAATGAAACTCTGTATTGATTATCATGAGTTGATCAATATCACAATCAATAAAAAATATCCAATTCCCTATATTGTTTTTTTGTTTCATCAACTATGTAGAGATCAACACTTTTCCATGATATACCATCATTCCACATATCCTCATTTTAGATTCATGGTGGAGGACATACCAAAGACTACATTCTGTACATATTATGGACACTATGAGTATATAGTGATTCATTTTGGTCTTACTAATTCCCCTCATATCATCATGGATTTAATGAATAGAGTATTTATAAAATACCTCAATCAGTTTGTGTTAGTATTTATAGATGATATTCTTATCAGTTAAAATAGAATTTAAGTAAATAAAGATCACTTCATAATGGTACTAAATACCCTACGGAATGATAAACTATAAGAAAAAATTAAAAATTGTGAATTTTGGATGTAAAACGTTTTATTTTTGGGACAAATAATCTTTAGAGGGAGTATAGTAGTTGATCAATCAATGAAGAAGGATATTGATTGCTGTCCAATACCAACCATAGTGACTGAGATCCATAGATTTCATGGATTATTTGGATATTATTGATGGTTTTTAGATAATTTCCGTTGACTATATAATCCCATTCCCCTGTTAACCCTGAAGGGTGCCAATTTTCTCGGATAGATGAAGGTGAGAAAAATTTCAAGGAACTGGAGATATGGATCATCATCACGCCAATTATTCCATTACCCTATAGTTAATAAGGGTTTGTAATATATAGTGATGGATCCATGAAAGAATTAGGATGTGTTATTATGAAAAATAATATGGTTATATCTTATGCCTCATGATAGTTGAAGTTTCTTGAGAAAAGTAACCCAACTCATGATTTGGAGTTACCATCAATAATTTTTTTCATTAAACATATCAATGAATTATCTTTATAGAGAAAACTGTGATTTATATACCAAACATAAAAGTTTGAAATACATATTCACATAGAATGAGTTGACGATGTGCCAAAGAATGTGGTTAGAGTTGATAAAGGATTATGAATTCTAAATACATTACTACCCTTGATAATAAAACAAGGTGGCCAATACTTTAGGTAGAATTGATAATGATAGCTTATCTATGATGGGGATCACAAAAGATCCAATATTTCTAGATTTTCATCGGATGGACCTATAAATGATGAGGTTAAGGGATAGATCTTATCCTTATCAAATGAATTTTAAACCCCAAATCCAAGTGAAGTTTAAGGTGGCATATAAGGAATACTAAGAGTTGAAGAATATGGTTTGAAATTTTCCTGAGGTTAAACCTGATAATATGGAATGATAAGGTTAAGATAATGTTTATGTGTTACTTTCATACTAGATTTGGAGAAGGAGATATCAGAAGAATATCATAGTTATTCATTAAAATCTTATCATGGATGTACAAATATGAATATGAAATTGAAATAATAATTATGATGGGATGGAATGAAAATATATATTAAAGAGTTTGTATCTCAGTGCTTGGTAAGAAAAATAGATAAGTCTGGAAGACAAATGATGAAGGGGTTGTTGCATACATTACCCATACATAAATGGAAAAGGGAGAAAATCAGTACGGATTTTGTTTTTTAGATAGCCCAAAACCACTTAAGGGTTTAATTCTATATTGTAGGTAGTCAATCATCGTACCAAGTCAACACACTTCATATCTATTAGATAATACTTCTATTTATATTAGCCTTCTATGATTTACATTAAGAAAGTTGTGAGGTTTCATGGGTACCACATTACATTGTATCATATTAGGATATAATGTTTAACACTATGTTCTATCGAAAGATTTAGAAATAACTGGATATGAAATTTATTTTTAGCATTTCTTATAATCCATAGATAGATAATCAGTCTGAAAGAAAAATTAAAACCCTATAGGATGTGTTGAGATCTTGTTCATTGTATTTTAAAGGTGGTTGGGATCAACACCTTCCTCTAGTTGATTTTTCATATAATAATATCTTTCACTCAATCATTTAGAAGGCACCTTATGAATCCCAATATAGGAATAAATATAGAGCTCCAACATACTCGGATGAGGTTGGAGAAATAAATCTATTGGGACCTGTGATCTCTGATGAAATTATCGAGAAGGTTAAAACCATTCAGTAGCATATCAATGTAGTTAAAAGTCAGTAGAAATGTTCTGATGATAACCATAGAACTAATCTAGAATTTAATTCTAGTGAATAGGTGTTTCTAAAAATCTCATATTGGAAGAAAGATATGACATTCGGGAAGAAAGGGAAACTGAGCCTTAGGTATATCGGTCCATATGATGTTCTTTATCATATCGGGATGGTAACCTATCTCTTGGAAATTATTCCAAATTTCAATAATGTCCATGATGTATTCCTTGTATCTCTCTGGAAGAAGTACATACCTGAAACTCTACATGTGCTGAACTCAATGGACATAACACTAGAGCAGGATCATTCTTATGAGGAACAACTAATTGAAATTATAGATTATATAGAGAATGTTATACAATACAAAACCACTCACATGGTCAATGTATTGTACAAAAATTACCAATTAGAGGAAGCTATACCAGAACTTGATGATATGATGAAGCACAGGTGTACTCATTTTTTCTACATGAGTGACATATTTAGAGGGTGAAATTCATTTTAAGGGGCGTAAAATGTAACACCCTAAGTTATTATGGACCTTTTTTTAATCGAATAAATTAAATTTTCATTGATATATTTCATTTAACTAAGTAAATAACTTAGTTAACATGGAAAAAACTTGGTGTATGTTACACACAACACCAACTTTGCGTACACAACACCGACTTGGCACGCATTACATGGAACACGGAGTTACTACAAAACATATTTTTTATTATAATTATTTAAATGAGGTATTTATAATCTATCATTTAAAGTTAGTAATATGGAAAGTTATAAGTAATTTTCAAATATTAATTATAATGGTTTTATAAAAATAAAACATATTGATAACAAAAAATATAATTTTTTGTAATGTCCTTATATGTTTAAAAATATTGTTCTTAAATGAACTGCTATTCATGTAATTCTGTGAAATATAATAAAATTAATTTCAGAAAAAATTTTGAAATTTAATTTTATAAAATAATTTATTTTTTAAATTTATAATGTCAAAATTATTTTTGGGAAATATTTTGGGATTTTTTGAGAAACATAATTTTTGGATAAATAGTTAAAATACCGAATTTTAATTCAAAGATGCATTTTCATCTAATTTATTTATAAGGATAAATTATATATTTAATTGGTTTAGAATTTTAAATAGACCATTTTTTATCAATTAATCTAATTTAATTTATTGGAACCAATTTCACATTGAAATTGGATATAAAACCTAGAAATATTTTGAGGATTTTTAATTTAAACACCCTCACTGTCATCCCATTTATGATATTAAATTTTAAATAATTTCTCCCACTTCTATGATTTGAATTTAAAAAAATGGATTCCATATTTGGAATCAAATGAATTTATAATTTCCAATAATGTCTACATAGTTCTGAAAAAAATTATTTGTGCAAGTAATTAAAATTAATTTCAATGATTAAGGTAAAATTAATCTTAATCAGTGAATAAACCTTAAAAATAAGGTCCAAAATGACCTATCCACTTGTCGAAAACCCCTTTTATATCCATGATTCGGAAATTCTCCTTAAATTATTTAGTTTTTATTATTTTGGATGACTTATTTTAGGTACAAATGTGGATACACCTACCTTGTTTAAAAAAAATACAAAGTGAGTCCTTTTCCTCCCATATAAAAGGCTACCAATTCCCCCTTCCCAACACCTCTAAAACCACATAGGCTAAGCTAATATATTACTAATACAATTTAATATATCCATAAATTCCACCTTGAATCACCCATTTGGGAAGAAATACATCCATGTAATCCCTTTGGTGAAAACCAAAAGAGGTTACCCAAAGAAAAGGTAACATCCCCCCTCAAGATCCTTTTTTATATTTTATTTCTCCACCCCTTCAACTCTCCTTCTTCAATTAATATAAAAAAACTATAATCCTAAATATATTTGAATTTTATTATTCAAATGGTTCAGCATAAATATACACACACTACCGTCTAATGGGTAACAAACATACTGTTTACATGTACGAAAAATTACTACTTCACAAAACGATGATTGTTCATTTTTCCATTACAACCTATCATGGTGAGAATTATAATAGACACTATATTTATATATAATATATATGATACGTATTATATCTTTAAGAATATTTAATTCTTTAACAAAACATATCATTATACATTCCATTTTCTGTAAAAATGATACCCTTGTTTGAGGAAATGTGGACTACCACTACCTCAAAGTGATTTGATTCATTCACACACTACATGGAATGTATTAAGGATTGATTTAGAGAAATTAAATGATATATATAAAATTAAAATGATATTATAATTATAATATTTATATATATACATCTAAATAATTTTCATTCTTTCATTCAATATGAAAATAAAAATGAAAACAATGTTCAGGAAAACATACGACCTACTGTCTCCATGAATGGTGTATTCCATTTCATACCTTTATATTATATGGATTATTATAATAAAAACATAATTAATATAAACTATATTTCTATAATATTTTAAATTCTATAAATAAATAAATATGTATGTATGTATGTATAAGGATTAATTATATAACAAATTAAGACAAATGCGAAGAACAAAGAGGATATTAACCGAAGTGAAACATTAAAATAGAATTGTAAAAAATGGTTAAAATAAATTATAAATAAAACCTTGTATGGATTTAAATTTAAGAATATTATAATATAAAATATATATAATATACTTACACATATTATATAGGAGGCTTGTACACATACAAAGGGATTTTACACATAAGGTAAGGAAAATTTCAACTAACATTTTATTTTGGTGAGATACATGGATTAGACACAACTCATTTATTTTTTATTGCATATATCATTCTCATTAAAATATTTTATTATTATTATTATTATTATTACTATTATTTATTGGTATTTACATATCCATTCTATGATCTTTATTTCATGGGGTTAATGTTTCATCTCTGATATCAATCCAACATAATGGAGAATATAAAGGATGGAAGAAAAGTGTATCAATCAATGATATAAAAATGGTGGGGGTAAATTATTGTAAGAAATAAAAACCAAATGGTAGGTTCCTCATCCATAAATATGCAACATCCAAGACACAATAATAAAATAAGTCTTCAATGTTTTGGAGAGTATAATATATCTGGCCATCCATCTATGGATGAAAAATAGTGTGAAGGAAAAAATGAGATAAAAATCTATTTAGAGACCTCTCCAAACCATGGAGGTAAAACACAGATCATGATCATATATGATCTTCATCGAGACTCCATAGAGTCTCACCAAATCCTCCATACACTTCCTTGATGAAACATCAACTAAGATTGATTGTATGATCACTACAAAGTCTACTTATTTCATCAAAGCATCATATAACATCATGTTACATGTTTTCATGTAATTCCCACATCATTGATTTTTTTCATCATTAATTGGGATTATATTGGGTCTCCCATGGATAGAGAACATTTTTAGAGAAAAAGTTATCTAAATTTTTGGAATGTATGTTTTTTAGTTTTAATGGATTATAATTATATGTAGATTAATGTATTTATGAGATTCTCCTAGAGTATAGAGAATGGTCGAGTTTGTCTAAGGTTTCTATGTAAGAATCTGGATTTTATACTATGTGTTGGGTGATTACATGACATTTAAAGGGGTAAAACAACATATACTTTGTCTCTCGAAACAAGTCATGAAATGTGTATATAGTATGAATGGAGTAAACATTGTGTATTTTTTACACGACATATAATGTTAAAATATCATGTTTTAATAAAAAATAATTGTTTTTTTGGGTGTATTTGAGCTTCATGGATAACACAACTTATAAAGTTGTTAGATGGTGTGTAGCTATTAGTTAGTCAGATTTTAGGGTGATGAATCAAAGTATTTTTCATTCATTCCCCTAAAAACCTCATTTCTATTTTCATAGGGTTCTTCTACGGTAATTTTGGGTGCCTTCATTTGATCTATATTTACTCTTTGGACATTTTCTCACTATTACTGTTGGGTTCCATATTTCAGAGTGAGTAATACTTTCTGATTCTTCATTGATTTTTATTGTGGAAAATTATTGCATTATGACATTGTATTTGTGGTTCCATGGTGATGTTACCCTTGTTTCTCTTCAAGATCTACTTTGTGATCTTGTTCTGAGGGCCATCCCTTGTAGGTTGTGGTGTGGAAGGTGTGTGTTCTTATGGTTTTTGTTTTTTCATCTTCTCCTCTAAACCATTAGTTATATTGGATCATTTTTTGGGGGTTGTAGACTAATTCTATGGCATTTGTTCCTATTTTTTTGTTGTTCACTATTAGTGGATTCCTTTTTTGGGTGTGTGAGACCATGAGTTTTGAGGAAGGTGGTTTTGTCTCTAGCCAATTATTATTAACTGGGTTTACTTATTATTGATAAATTATTTTCTTAAATGAAATGGAATTATTTGAATGGTTCATTTTTTATGGGTGTGGGTATGGGGTTTTTTTAAAATATGTGGTTTCTTTAGTTTTAGTAAATGGAATGTATTTTTTAGGTAATTTTGAAATGGATTTCTAACATGGTTAAAAAAGAATTAAATAAGAAAATGTTTTGATGATCTAGTTTGGAAAATATAACACATTGAAAGACTTGGATTCTTAGGTGGAAGGTATGTTAATAGTTCCCATTTAGTATCAGGGGGTTTACACATGTGGATTTCTTCATAACTCTAGGAATGTTGTTATATGAAATATTTAGATCTAGTGTGATGTTCCCTTGTTTAGGTGCTCCTCTTATCTATAGACTCTATGCATATGTCTTGTGGCTTGAGAGTATGTGATTTTATACATTAGGTACAAGTTTCCTAGCTATTCTGAACTAGGGTGATCCTGGGCGTGTTGTGACCTATTCTTCTTAGCTGATTTGGGCTGCATGGTTTTTACTATGTTATTGTACTGCCATAGATTTTATATGATATATGATATATGCTTTGTTTTGACTTGATATTTTTATATATATATAAAGTAAATGATTTGAAACTTATTTTCCTATTTTATTCAGAAATGTGTAAAAAGGGGAAATTACTTTTTTATCCTTGATTTTTATATAAAAACAATTATTTTATTTTAATCAAATGTTTTCATTAAAGTTTATTCTGATTGGATTATTTTTTATATATGTGATATGGAAAATTTGTGTGGGATCTGGTAGAGACTGTTAGCTCCCAGACAACATATGCCTTCAATGGTGCATCAAAATTGTTTATCTCTTAATGTAGGGAAAGGTAAAGCGATGATTGAGGTGGTGAGGTATTCTATTAGCTGAGTTGGGTAGATGGTAGTGATATTGTGGGACTTTTACCATCCTATTCCATGGAGTTTTTAGTCAATCCTATGTTGGTAGATCATTGTGGTTGGAGCTTTCCTTGGATATTTTTTCTACTCATTCGTTGTTTTGTTTCCTTTGTTTCTTCTCATTTATGGAATACATTTATATTTTCTATTGTTTTATCTGTTATATATTTATATATTCCATTTTTCTTAACGATGGTTGAAATTGTTCCCTCTAATTGTGGTTTGATGCCCGGGTGCTAGTCTTCATCCCATGGGGATCGGTAAATCCATTCATTTATGTGAAAAATGTTGTTTGGGTACAATTTTTAGAGGGTATCCAGGAGAGGATCATAAATATTTGGTATCAGATGAGGTATATCCTTTATATTCCTTGTCATGGGACATTTTGTAGACTAGAGATAGGATTTTCTGGACATGAGAGGTGTATTGTAGTGAGTTCCTTGGATTCTATTTCCATGGTGAGAATTATTTTAGCATGTGATGTTGGAATGTATGTCTCCTATTTTGAATTCTTTAGGTTTATATCAGTTTTTTCTTATAGGTTTTCTAGTTTGAACATAGATTTACCTATTTTCTTATCATTTATTTTGTTTTGCTTTGTATCATTATTCCTCTAAGACGTGTCCTGCATGTTTCTTTAGGAGGGTACAACTGAGGCTCTTTAAAGGAATCTTCTGATAGATCAAAATTTTATCAAGGATATCATGAAGGTTGTTCATGATATTGAAAAAGATATATAATAATATCAGAACATAGTTGTTGAGGTGTAGCCAGGTGCTATTAGTGAAATAGATATATCAAAAGAGTTCTTTCTTGAGAATCCATTATGCATTAAAGGTAATAATGAACCTTAAGATATATGGGAATGTATTGATAGGATTGATTAGATCATTTAATTATTTGAAACACCTTAGTGAATAAAGGTGAAATGAAAATCATTTAGACTTTAGGGTCGTGTAAAGTGATGTTGGGATTCCATGGTATAGGTGGATAATAACATGGGGTTGGACTTGAAGGGTTTTAATTCTATATTCTTCAATTTGTGTTTTTCAAAGTTGTTGAGGATATAGAAGTATCTATAGTTCCTCTCATTGAAATAGTGAATGTTTTTACTGTCAATGTACAATAGTTAGTATGCCGAGATGGAATTTTCCACCAGAGGATATGAAGAATGACCAGTTGAATCCTCATAAGTACCTACATGGATTACGACCAGATATCATATCAAGGTATTCATATAGATGATTTAATGCTATGAAATGATAGTGGGAATGTCTATAATGGAATAAATGAATATGGTAGGAATGGTTGGATATTATTTCCATTTTCTAAAACCTACTGTCATCTTTGAAGGAACACTAAGGAAAAAGAAAAAGTGGGAGGATCATCACAAGAGTAGTGGTGGTGGTTCTCAATAGAATTACTCTTCAACACCTCTAGTTGATTCTAGTCGCGTGTATCTAACATGAAATAATTTTATATGATTCAAACACACATAATTTTCTTTTCCTTCACCTAAAAATATTTGTAACAGTTGTGGACATTATGGTCATCTGCATCATTTCTGTCAGGATATTTCTTCAACTCGATATGCTCTAGGAATATCGGCTCAAAAGGATACAATGGTGTAGTCAAATTCTTCAGTCACTATGGGGATATATCCATCAGACTCATATGTTAAACTTCTTTATATAGTAGATGAGTTTTTAGTGGAGGTATATTTTGATTCAATAACTGTGAGAGGTACAATCCTTATTTCATCTTTTTATAGCCATTTATTTATTTGATAATGGTGTATCTCACTCATTTATATCTATCTATTTATTTTATGTTCTTAATATTCCAATTAATCTTGATACATTTTTATGTAGTTAGGGACACATCTTGGTAAGAGGAAAGAGCATGGGTTTTAACATCCTTCTTATGTGCTATTGATAACTGATGTAGAGATAGTCCAATATTTTCTTAATATTGATATAGAATTTTTGATTCCATTATTGGGATGAATTGTATTGAATATCATCATGATGAATTTGATTGTTATCATTGGTGTGTCTCGTTACTTGCAGTCAATTGAAGATCAGAGGTTTTTCATAGAGAGTGGGATATGAGGTCTGGTCATCAGGACCTTCCTGATGAGAGCATAGATGTTTTTTATCTGCTATAATAGTTGTGCCTACCGATATCACTTCAATTTTTGATCGTATAACTATTCATTGGAATTTTTATATTGTTTTTAATTATTTTTTTTCTCTATAGAGGGAGGTGGAGATTTAAATTGACCTAGTTTTAGGATCATAATTGATATTGATACCATATTTTCACGTGTCACCGATGTTGTGGAAAGTTCTAAAGATTTTATATTATCATTTGGTGATGAATGGTTCCGTTTTCCCCAGTGTTTCACCTTGGGAAAACCTTGGGAACTTTTACAAGAATGAAGATTTTGTAAACCAATTGTACATAGATTATCAGAAGTTGAACTATGTAATTGTTAATAAAAATATTCCAATTCCTCATATTGATTATTATTTTTTAATAAATAATGGTAGAAAAGTGTGTTTTGAAGAATTATATTCACTAAATTTATCATGAGGCATCGGGATTCAGATATACTAAAGATGAATTTTAGCAGTAGGTATGTCCATTATGAAAATATTTTGATGTTGTTCAGCCTAAAAAATTCTCCTATAGTTTCTTTGGATTTGAATAATCAGATATTCCATCAGTATCTAAATGCTTTTTTGCTAGTGTTTGTGGATTATATTTTTGTGTATTCAAGATCCAAGAACCATCATGAGTTCCATATTAATTTAGTTTTGGAAATATTTAAGAGTCACTATTTTTATTGAAATATTTTTAATTTTACTTTTGGATCCAAGAATTGATGTTCATTGGGTCAGTAATTAGTGATAATGGTTTATCAATAGATCCATACAATGTGATTAATGTCTTGTTCTGAGAATATCCATGAAATGTGTTTGTGATTCAGAGTGTACTTGGTATTTACTGACAATAGATATGGTTCTTCAAGGATTTCTTTAATTTATGGTCACCTTTGAGTGATTTTACCAAGAACTGTCTAAAATTCACATGAGATTAAAAGTGTTAGTTTCATTCCAAAAATTTGAAAAGACTTCTGACATCGAATCTTATTTTCACCTTACCAAATAATGTTAAGTTGTATGTGGTTTTTTTATGCATCTAGTGGTGCATTTGGTTGTGTTATCTTTTATTATAATCATATGTTGTATTATAACTCTCTTTATCTTCAAATTCATTATAAGAATTACTCCACTCATGATTTAAATTGAGTTAAATTTATGCATTCTCTTAAGTGTTGGTTCCGTTTTCTTTTTGGGGAAAGGGTCACAGTCTTTTTTAACCATAAGAGTTATAATTATATCTTTTATCAGAAGTAATTGAATCTTAGAAAAAAATAATGGTTGGAATACCTCGAAATTTTTAAATTTGATATCAGGTACACCCTGTGGAAGGGGAATGTTTTCATAGATTCTATTTATATAAAAGATTCCTCACAATATGTTTTTTCAATCAATGGAAGAGTGGAACTGTATGGGTATTTTTTCACAGTTTCCATCTGGATACTCAAAAAAAATTAGGTATTGTTATAACCATTATTTAGTTATCATCATCTATACATTATTCAATTCTATAATGTTAGCAGTTGGATGTCGAGTTTAGAGGAACACACATTGAGTGTCAGCATTTGGTATGGTTTGGAATAGAAGAAAATGGAAAAAGAAATGAACACTCTAAAAATAGGGCATTTGATGTCACAGGAAAATAACTCTATAAATGGGAAGAAGAATGAAAAAAGGAGTTTGATGTGGAGAGATATTACTAGTGGAATTCCAATTAATTAAAAGACTCTTTATTCAGAGTTTGGATAGAGGAACATGATAAAATCATAGATTTAGGCTTAAGAGAGCTTAAATAGAAGGCGAATGATGTAATTGTACACAAGAATAGAAACATCAAGTAGGGGGTGAGTTAATTATAAATCGGTGTAAAATAGTAATACACCAATTTTTAACTAGTCATGTGATTTGGAAACATGGTTTTCAAAACAATGTGCCAATAATGGAAACCCCGCTGTTCTGGGAGCACACCCCGCACAACATGCTTCACATCGTTAGAAAAACCATTCACAGCCCACTAAATCCCCTATCTCTATCCTACAAGGTGTAAACCTCCCTAAAATAGTTTAGACAAACCTTGTGAAACCTAATATATTATACAAAGTTTGAGTTTCATAGTTAGAAATTACCATGATGTAACTGGGTGCCTCTATTGTCTCTTCTAAAAACGGGGGCTCGAGGCTCTGAACAAGCATATAAAGATCATGAACCCTTCCATAAACCATTGATAACATTAAATGGATAAATAAATACATTAAAACATTATTTTAAGGATAAATAAATCATAAAAATGTTGGTTTAATTAAAATTGTTAATGAATTTGAAACAAGATAGATGGATGATGATGGATTATGCTAGCTAGTAAACTTACTTTTAGTGTTTTTCTATAACATTGGAAGGAGATGATGAATACATGGTGATAATATTTTTGGAAGGAATTATATGTAATATCTTATCCCATGTAAATAGTATTTAATTGAAGAAGTTTTCTATGGTAGAGGATCTGACTCTCATTTCTAAGGGGAACCTAAAAGATGATTTTAGCTATGGGTAGATAGTTCTAATTGGTATATCTAGTGATAGGTCTTTTAATAGTGGCAATCATCATTATGATAACTTTTAAAAATGTTGTGGAAGAAAATTTATCTCAATAAAAGGATTAGTCTCAAAGGGTTGTGATTAAGGGATCTTCTATCAACTTGGAATACTAGACCGTGTGTTTAGTAAATATCCATGACCACTGGTGGAATTCTGAGCTTGGGGGAACATCAATCAAAAATAGAGGCATTTTAGGAACCCACATAATATTGGTAGTAATGGGGAACCTAGGTCTATATAGAATATAACTATTGGGTCAAATACCTCAAATCAGTTAGGTAGTAGGAGTTCCATTGACTTTACTAGCAAGGCTGATAGCTATCGAAATTTTGGACAAGAGCATACATATCAACAGGGTATAATGACCTAGGGATTTCAAACAAAATAATAGGTTTAAGTAATATGACAAATTCATTATATTCATCATGGTTTGAATGGTATTGAGGCTATGATATTGACTGTTGAAGGTATGATTTGTATCTCTTTTACACTATGTGGTTCATTATTTGATTCAAGAGTCTCAAACTATTTTATATTTACTGGGGTTTTGAATAGTTTGGGTCTGGTAGTAGAGTATATGTTTGGAGTTATGTTAATAAACATGCAATTTTTGGTGAAATTAGAGGGTTTATGTCAATTTAAGGAGTGTTCCCATAAAATTGGTGGGAAAAATTCTTTTTGGGACTTTTATGGGCTTGAGATGATAGGTTTTTTCATAATACTAGGAATTGAATTGTTTGATACATACTAGGTGCACAGTGATTTTTATTATAGGATAGTGATTTTCATATACCATGAGGGTGATACTTATGTAAATAAAGAGGAATGTAATATCTAAGGATTATGTGTTGGTCTAACTCATTGGAACTTATTTGTGATCAAATCCTAGCTGGATGTTCATATGATGGATGATGATGGTTTGAAGCACGATGAATTCCCTCTTATAGTGGATAAAATTCAATGTGGTTTTCTTGATGATTTTCAATGTTTCAACCCAATAAATTGGGTGTGTTTATGGTTAATATTATGCCATGATTTGAGCCATGTTCTATTGTGCCTTATTGAATGGAACCAATTTAGCATCAAAAGCTTAAATCATAGTTGGAGGATTGGAGGATAAGTGACTTATCCACTCGAGTTTTTCACCATGGGTACATCAATTTTGTTTTCTAAGAAGGATGTTTGTACACTTTGGTTATGTATTGTTTCACATATTTTGAATGAAATTATGAATTAGAAATGATATCAACTTGTATGAATCGATGAACATTTTTGACATCTTAAAGGTTTATTCATGTTCTCTAAGATTTATATAAGGTTGGGGTATCATCATATAAGGG
Source organism: Viscum album (assembly GCA_963277665.1). NCBI lineage: Eukaryota > Viridiplantae > Streptophyta > Magnoliopsida > Santalales > Viscaceae > Viscum > Viscum album. The sequence continues at coordinate 1,284,494,094 of OY728151.1, forward strand.
AAAATATTTCTGTTATAATATGAACTAATTTTATAAGTAGGTATGGAAAATATGATTCCATAATGATTCTTTCTAAGATGATGAGAACAACCTCTATGTTTATGGAATTTATGAACCAAATCATTCACCCATAGTTGGATTAGTTTGTTGTTGTTTTTGTGGGTGAAATATTAGTGTAATACTACTCTCTTGAATATCATTCTAAACACCTTAACATATTCTTGAGTACTCTAAGTGAACATTAGAAATATGGGATTCAATCAATGATTCCATTCTAGAACAAGAATAAAAATTTCCTCTTCCACATATTCTCAGAGGAATGTGTGTATGTGGAGCAAAATAAGGTTATATCTGTGGATTCCTGGGATCATCCCAAGAATATATTTGATATTTAATAATTATTGTGTTTTTGGGTTATTACCGAATATTTATCAATTACTTTTATCACATTTAAGTTCCACTTTCATCCTTGAGTATGAATATTTTTATGTTTGAGTAGCCTGAAGCATGTAAGGATGCATTCCAAGAGCTAAATGAACTCTTGAACAATTCAACAATTCTAGTCTTACTCAATTCAGGTTAAGAGTATAACATATTTTGTGATGAATCACAAATTGGACATGGGGAAATGTTATTTCATAATGATAATTTCATGGAGTATGGATCATGGAATATGTGGACACATGAAAAACATTACACTACACATGATATCGATTTGGTCACATTAGTTTATGCCTTGAAATATTGGCAGCAATATATTCTTATTGATAGGTATATTATATATATCGAACATAAGATCCGTATGTACATCATTTCCTTGAATTATTTAATTACTATTTAGTGGATATGGGTTTAGAACATGATATCTTTTGATATTGAGCTAGAATATAATTTGAGAATGGGGAGAAATGTTGTAAATGTGTTGAGTTAGAAGATACAAACATAGGCGGTTTAGGTGTATAGTTTTGAGTGAAAAAAGATGGTTTTTTCTGATTTTATATTGGATTCCAAGAGGGGAATCAGATGATAAAACTCATGTTATTTTCTATTGATCCATATTTTTATAAATATACTAGGGAGGAAATATGATGACTCAAAATGTACATCATTGAGAGAATGTATTGATGGGGGTAACCACCTTCTGATTGGACTATTTATGAGGATGATATTATTTATGATCATGGTAATTTTTTTGTGACTAATTTTATAAAAGAATAGATTATACCAAATTTTCTTGACTTCAACTAGGTGGTGCACCCTGGTTTAGAAAAATGTGCCATGATTTTCAGACATCATATTGGTGGCCATGAATTAAAGAGAATATTGTCAGATTCTTGACATGATGTTATACATGATCATAATTAATGCCCAATCATCAGAAATCTACTAGTATTTTGAAGACATTCCACATTTTTTAATGGAAGTGGGATGATGTAACCATGGATTATAGGGTCTAAATTCTGAGTAAACCTCATAAAAATGACACAATTTGGATTATTGTGGATCAGTTGACAAAATTTTATCTTTCTTGGATGATTCAATTGACTTTCACTATCTATTATTTAGGTTACTCGCACAATCAAGAGAAAATAATTTTCATGGGGTGAAATTTACTCTAGTCTTAGATCAAGACCCTCATTTTACTTCACACATCAAGAAGGGTTTGATAAAGGTGCTTGATATGTTGGTTATTTTGTGTACAATTTTTTACTTGCAGACAAAAGGGAAATCAGAATGTACTATCAAGGTATTAGAGGAATGTATGAGGGAATATGATCTGGAAATTGGTGGATCTTAAGAGAAACAAATAGTTATTTTGGATTTATCCTATAAGAATAATTATTAGGAAAATATTAAGATTGAACCATATGAGGTGATATATGGAAGGACTTATAAATATCTATAAATTTTAATGGAATAATAAGAATAAGAGTTATTGGGATCAAGTTTTTTGTAGTTCATATTCAAAAAAGTGACATTTATTCAGAAGCCTATGAATACAGATCATAGTAGAAAGAAGAAATATGATAATTGACATCATCAAACTATTTATTTTTCAGTGAGTGATTGTGTATTTCATGAGGGGTCTTCAGGATTGGGACAACATTGGATTAAAAAATAACTCCAATTGATTCAACAGAATATGTATAAATTTGAGATTATGTATGGGATTTTACTAGTGGCATCCAGATTGGACCTTCTAATAGTCATATACTGGTATTCATATTGTTTTTCATGTTTCATGGCTTTGATAGTATCACCCTGACCCTTCTCAAGTAATAGATGTTGACAATGCTAATCTTGATGAATATGCATGCAATAAAGAGAATTCAATTCATATTATAGATCATAGTGAGAAGGTATTATGCGGTAAGACTGTGTCATTAGTATTAGTGTTGTGTAATATTGGTAATCCTAATGAGGTATATTGGGAAATAAAGGTTTATATGCAGACCCAATGGCCCTATATTTTTTACTATGGATTATTAGTTATTCATAGTTATGAATATTGAGGACGAGCTATCATAAGGATGGGAAGTTTTAAGAATTTAACCATTGGAGGAGGTTTGTTCTTATTTAAATTTTGATTTTACTTCCTTTAGAATGGTTAATGGAAGGTCACCCCAGATTATGATGGGTATTAGTGGTGTCTTGGGAGTTTAGTACATTAATGAAAATGAATAGAGGCCATAATAAACACGACTCATAGTTGACACACTATTAGTTGAAACTGTGAGCCTTAACTATGTGTCCTATCGAGGAGGGTGAACAGTTTAAAAATTATAAATGGGGAGCATAGAAACCCTATGTAACAAGATATTGTTATATGGATGAACACTGAATGGTTTGAAAACCTATGTAAGATCCTTGGAAAACCGTGTGACGCATGACCCTCTAGAAGAGAGGGTGCCACATGGTTGGTTGACTATTTGGCCAACCTTGCATCAAAACTGCGTGCCACATTTAAATAGGAGAATTTCACATTTTATACTCTCAAGATTTTTTGTTTCTTAAACTATTTTACATTAATTTCCACCTCCAATAGAAAGGTTTACAAACCATTCCTCTCAATCTTCTCAAGGATCATTCTCCTTCAATTTGTAGTCATCTGAATCCATGGTGGTTGCAAACTAAGGCTCAAGGTGAGTCTAATTCTCCAATTCCTTCTATTTTCCAGAAGTACCATTATATGAGGTTTTTTATAATTATTAATCTTCTAATATATATTTTTCTAGAATATTCTTTGTTAGAGAATTTATGGTGGTTTTAGCTTGAATCAGGGTCCATGGTTTAGCAGATGGATTTCTATAAGCTCGAGGTTGGTTATTTAAATGTTATCACCCATTGTATTGATGTTTATTCATGTGTATGTGGTTTATATTATGGTGTATTTATGCTATTCAATTTATATATTTTGCATGAAATTATATATTGGTTTTTTGTAAGATGTTTTGGACTAGGAATAAGGCTACATATTGGGTGTTCCATTTCCAAGAATATAGAAATTCATTTTTTGAAAGTTGAATTGAAAGGTTTATAAAATTAAACCAATTGGAACAATTTTAATCATTCTATAAGATATAAATTGGTCTTTGGTTTCACTCAAATGAGCTAAATGAGTTATATATAGTAAAGGTGTAAATGTGATAAATGGTTAAAAAGGATTGTCCATATAATTAAATTAGTTGAATGGGATGGAAAATGGTTATAATATTCATAAATGGTGAAATGAGATTACTATGGGAAATGGGACGATGTAGAATCTAATGAAATAAATAAATGTGATAAAATGAAAAGGTTCAACCTTTTTGTTAATATTTTATAAAAATTTCACTAATAATATCCTCTAAAATTTGAATTATAATTTGTGGGATATTGGACAGATTATCCTCTCCCTTGGGTGGGCTGAAATTATTCTACCAGTTCCCCTATACAGAATATGTTCTAGAGGAAATTATGATGTTGTTGAATCTTTCATTGTGGACAAGGAATTCTATATCATGTGTGGGATGGTCAAACATGATGCTTTGATTCTTGGATGGATAGTTGGACTGATTCTCCATGATTACCAACCTATGAACACCATAATATATGGCTTCTATTTTTAGTAAATATTTTTTTAATCGTGGTTGGATAATTTTAATTATACTCCTTGTTTTCTAACCCATATAATTTGTGGTATATGGTTCATATGACCGAAATGGGTTGATGAATCTTTTATTTGTACCTATATCACATGGAACAAAGAACAAATATGGATAATTTAATTATTATTGAATAATGAAACCTGGTCTATCTACTAGTGAATTTCATTACTTCACTACATCATACTCTTTCTATGTATTATTATTAGTGAATTTTTATGTTTATCGTGATTCTGATATTTTATTACATTGGTAAATTTTGTGTAGTGCGCTTGAGGTCACATAACACACTAGCATGGGGAACTGGTTTAGTGGATCCTAGATTAGGTAATTACATGATACATGTAAATACCTAATCATTTAAGGATATATAAAACTAGGTGAATATCCTTTATTGGAAATAGAGATGAGTATCCACTACACATGTATTGGGTATGGAAAATCATAGGATAATTTATGTAACGTAACAGGTGTATATAAAGGTTTGTAAATGGGGTGAATGAGAGAGAAATTAGTCTATTATTACAAGATAATTGTACGAATTGTAATATAGATTTGTAAAAACATATCCCTATTGATTTTTTTATAATGGCATGAAATATGTATGGTTCGTGAATAAATAGGGGAAGGATAGGATTTCTTACCCTTAAAGGGAAATTTTAAAAGCATGGTATGAGATTATTAAGAACACTATGGAATCTTGGTTAGGCTCTAGAGAGGGAATGAAAGAGAAAATTCATGCTACAATAAAATTTATTGCAGTGGAAAGGGTTGTTGGGTGGGAGATTAAAGTAAAACAGAGTAGAACTATTTATTAATTTTAAAACATAGGTTTTAGACTCTATATAATAAATTAATGAAAACCATAGAATCTTCTATAAGGTTTTCCATTATTTTGACCATTGAGGTGTTAATATCAATATGTTTTAATTATATTAATCTAACACAATAAAATAATTCACTTGGAAATTTAGAAGTGAGTCATTTTTAAAATGAATTTATTTTTAAACCTTAAAATATGAAATGGGTTTTGGAGGATACATTAAGGGTGTATAAAATTAATAAAATAACATAAAAATAAATTATTTTTTTGGGGAAATATAATTTTAGTAAAGAAATATATTTATATTATTTATAACATCACTCTTATGACATTATTATATGATAATACATTCTGTATAATTTTAGAATATACAACTTCAACCAAAAAATATGACAATCTCAAAAAATTATAAAAAAATAACCATTTGATAATTTTTTTAGAATTATTTAAAATAATAATATTTATTTTATTAAAATAATTCTGTAAATTAAATAAAATACACTTTTTACTCAAATATACCCATTTATTTATTTCTTTTAATTTTTGACAATAATAGTTTTCTATCCCTTATAAAAATTTTTCTTTGACTTCATAACATTATATTCTAATTTATATTTATTAAATATTAATTAATAACAATGTTTTATTAAAATATAATTTATTTAATATATTCAAGAATTTATTAAAAGTTATATATTTATTAAAACTATATGTTTCACAAAACAAATTAACGTTTCATTGTATAAAAATGTAATTTTTTATCAAACACATTATTTTATCATTTACAAAGTAATAATAAAAAGGGATAAATAAAATCATTGTTTTATTAAAAAAGAAAATATAAAAATCTATATGGATAGGGTATATATACATAGCATTTTATTAAACTATTATGTTCCCTAAGGGTACATTGTGTGATGGTGAGATATTACGGGGGGGTTGATGAACAAGGACTCAGTCTCGCTCTTGATGAGAAGGAACTTACACCATAAATGGGTTTTATCAGGGTTTAGATGGTGAATCTCTTCATGGGAATAGTCAATTGGAAATACCAGTGATGATATCTCTCTTGGAAGCTCTGATAAATGGGATTCATAAGGTAAAATACTTTTTGTTGAGGAAATTGTTTCCCTTTACAATGTCAATTTGACATTTTCATAGCACATAATGTAATAAAATTAATGGTCACTATAAAAGGACATTATTACCAATGGTTATGGTTCTAAAAAATGATTTGTATTTGATAGTCTATAATGATCCAAAATAACCAAATTAATACATGTTTTTTCCATAAATTATTTTCTAAATGAAGAATTTACTCATTTAAAATATGTAATATCATTTATAAATTTTTAGGTTGTTACATAGTTTTTACAGGAAAGATGATTTATTATAATATTAACCATTCTCATTCATATTTCCAATCATTTAATAATTATTTTATTATAAAATACTATTAATATAAAATATATTTTATCATCATTAATTAATTTTTTTAATATAAATGTATTGTTCCTAAAAAGGAAATAATTAGAAAAATAAAATTTTGAGGAGCAAATGAACTTATTTATTAGTTTAGATCTATAAATAAAATTAATATATATTAAAAGAATATATTATTTGATCTTTATATAATTTTTCTATAAATTGGATACTGCTATTTATTCTCTCTAATTTTATAGTTAGGTTTCAATGGAAACACTTAATATTAATATTACCATTAAAATATATTATTGTTTATTTTATGATTAGTGTTGTAGAAAAAAATCATTCAAAAAATTGAATTATTTAAATGTAATCGTATATTTAAATCTGAGAATTTTATAATTTATTTAGTTTTGAGACTATAATAATATTCTACACTCATGTAGAGGGTCTTGGGATATTCTTTTCCTATTCTTACTCGAACTGTACCATTAGTTTCCATGGGTATTTGGGATTTGATTCTTGATTTTAAATTTCATTTTAATTTTTTAGGGATTTTGAAATGTTTTGATTATATATTTTTTTCAAGGGAAATGTTGATGATTTTAAGGGTAGTTGTAATTTTTATAGGAGAAAATAGTGAACAAACTAGTGTTATATAGTTAGACCACATGGTATGGTTATCTATAAAATTCCCATGTGGAGTTGGTCCAAAACCTTGATAGGTCCTTTCAAATGTTTGGAACCAGGTTTACCAATTTATGGGACAAACTCTTAAGAGTATCGTATCTATTTTAGAAATTTTATTTTTGTCCCTTACATTATATAATAGTCGTAATAGATCATTTCCATTTGTGTGATGTTAAATAAGGATGTTTTTTCGAAAATCTATGTGCTTGAATGGTGTTTAATTTTTGGGTTTTTATTATATACATGTTTTTTATAATGAATGAAAATTTCCATAAATAACCATAACATTAATTACATAACACATCAATATATACTATTGTTTTAAAGGTTTAGTGCCTAATAAAACGTGGACATATAAAAAACATGTTCATAAAATTCTCCCATTATATTCATCATAACTAAAACCCTACTTAGGCATAAAATTCCAAAAAAAAATTCTTTATAGCATGGGGAAGAAACATAATAATGGGTGAGAATAGATTCTTAGAAATGATAAATATTGGAGATATCATTGATCAAATAAGAATAACTTGATAATAGTGGTATGATAACATGGGTTTAACTTTTTAAATCCATATACTACATATCATATATCATAATCTTCAATAACGGTATGAAGCTTGATAGTTCATAAGACATGAATCAAAAAAGTATTAGTGAACATGATCTATGATAGTATAAAATTGGCATAAGATATAATTTTACAGAATACACATAAGCATAAGAAATAATTTCCATAGTAGTAAAGTCTCAATTCAAATACTATAATCATTGAATAAGTTCACTCCCAAAAAAATTGTGGTAGTCAATGCTCACTCCCATGATTATCACAGTGAATAAATTCTCATATGGAACTTGATTCACACCCCATTTGAGTCCTATTTATACAATGAGATATGAATCATTTATCACTTAATTGGAGGGAGATATTGGTCTAACCAATCCTTGGTCATAACTAAACCACCATTCTTTTCAATAACATAACACCGTCCTTTGTTATAATGTAATAATTTTCCATTGTTATAATGAAACCATCATCCTTTGTTATAACACAACCACTATATTTTGTTATAATATAATATCCAACACATAATGAAAACCATAAACCTATGTTTAAAAAGATCACAAAATATTAATCATATCTAAAACCATGAAAATAAATAGGTTTTATAAAAACATCTTCAATGAATAACCCATGGAAAAGAAATGGTTTTCATAAATATTCCATTACATCATAACCTGTTGAAAAGAAATGGGTTTCATAAATTATCAACCATTTCATCATAGCATGAACTTTGGAATAGAATAGGATTTTAAAAACATATTGTCAATATAATCATAAACCATCTAAAAAAATAAAAATCATGGTATCTGAGGATCATATTCCTAGTAAAAAAATATAAATGAAAGATTTTTGTCTTTGATGAATACAAATAAAATTAAAAGTTCATCAAGTATCCTTTATATTTTGAAATCATTTATTTAAGATATAATTTATTTGAGAATATTATAGAAGAAATTTTATCTCAAAATACACATATAAATTTTTAAAATATAGTTCAAATAATTGATAGGTCATGACAATGGGAAATTATATTCATGCCATATAAATTATGAAAAATTACATTCATTCTTATGAAAAAGGAAAACAACTGTAATGTTTAAAAAATGACCAGAAAATTAATTTTAAAAACATTTTTTAAAAGTAAACCATTGGTAAAAAATAATTTAGAAAACCATAGTAGAATATAAAAAACCATATTTAAAACATTTTTTGGAAACATTGATATGGAAGAAAGATATTTTTTGACCAAAGAAAGAAATACAGTTGATCCTCGTTAAAAATTATTTTCATTTTATTTAGTTTATAAGGTGACGAAAATGAAAATAAAGATTGTATTTCCAAGAAATAACTCTAGGATAAGTAATAACAGGAGCCTCTTGATATTTATATCATAAAAATTCATTATCTAAAATTAGTAATAAATAATCATGATAAACAATGAGATTGTCACATTTAACCCTTACAACTTAGGTAACAAATGAATTATATGCCCCATTAATGAAAGAAAATTAAAGGGATATGTGAATGTCCAAAACTTTAATAATATGAACAATAATAGACATTCACAAGAAGTATATACACCACATAAATGAAACAATTGGCGAATATGGTATGTGTTTCAAAAAAATAGAATTGTGATTAAAACCCCTCACCTTAGGTTTAAGTTCCTTTGTACATGTTGAAACCTTATGTATAATAAATATAGTTTAATTATATATATATTAACAAACCATAATCATATGAATCATACTATATATTATTATTTTTAAACCTTTTATCGCCATTTTGTTAATAATTATTTATTAGAGTCATTGTTCTATGTGATATCTGTTTCATTTTTCAGGTATTTTATGGTTCAGTAGTTCTGCCTCTTATATTTTGATCATAGTTACATCATTTGTAAAATTTTATCCATGATATAAATAATATATATATATATATATTCATTTTAGAGATTTATATATTCATTCTTAAAACCTGACATAGAAAAATTAATTACACCATTCATGGAGACGATAGGTTGTATGTACGCTTGAATTCTGTTTTCAATTTTTCGATGGATGGAATGAAAGAAAGGTAAAAAATAAATCACCCTTAAATTATAATTATAATATCATATATTATATATATATATTAATTAAATACATTATTATTACCATCCATGTAAAACACAAATGATAATTGAATCACATCACCTCATGGATGTGGTATTCCACACATATGAACGATCAACGTTATCATTTTCCAATGGTTTAGAAGGTAAGAAGGTAGATATGATATTATCATTATAGAAGTAAATTATTTCAAAAGTATCATATATAAACAAAAAAACAATCATAATAAAAAATCATTAAATATGGTTATGCCAAATGAATTGTATCACTATAAGGAGACAATAATCCATATATACACTTGAGTGATACCTCCAAATCCAATTTTATAGAAAGTGTGTGAATGAAGGTTTTTTAATATTTATAATAACATTTAATAAGTTTTTTTATATGTAGTTTATTATTTTATGAAACATATTAAATATTTAGAGGAAGTAAAAGAATAATTAAAATGAAAACGATTAATTAAGGAAATTACATATTCTTTGAAATAACACCATTAAATATATTCTTTAGGGATCTTAGGTTAGTCTTTTGGGATGAAAATAATCTCTAGAATGTGAATATGTAATTTTAACATTGTTTTATGGTATGGTTGAGCAAGAAGGTTAATGGGTGTGTGAGGAAGTGAAAGTAGGGGTGCGATTTTACAATTGAGGGTAGGGATACTCTTCAGATTTCTTAAAATATTGAATTAATATAAATTAATTTTGAAATGTAAAAGGCTCAAAATTGATAATATTATAGGATACGATGAGGATGATTTTAAATTATTTAATAAAATATAATTTTAAGAAGTATGGAACACATTTTTACCCTTATTTTCTGTTTTAACCCTTTTTTACCCATTTGATAATTAGTGTAATATTAATTGTATCATCCCTTTAAGGGTTAATAATAATACTATAAAAAGAAAAAAGACCCATAAATGGACAGAAAATTATTTTTAAATCCATATCCCATTTATTTGGAGGAATTAATTTTTTATGTATTTTATATTAAATAATAAAATTATATTTATTATAAAATATAATTAATGTAATTTTTAATGCTATTAAATTAATTTGACATTAAATACATCAAAAAATAGGTTAATTTGAATATAATGACTCCCAAAAATCCTATAATGTCATATATATCGATAAAATTAATTAAACAACATAAATTAATAAATTTAAATCAATTTTAATATTTTTTTTAAATCAATTATTTTATTTTTTTTATTTGAATAAATACTATATTATTGTTGAAAAATAATTTAATGTCATTATATAATTTATGAAAATTATAAATAAATTTATATTATAAAAAAAATTAATTAATCTCAGAATAGTCACTTACATTCACTCAAAAGATGAATTTTTCCTTTTTATACTCACATGAGTTATTTAAAACTAAGAGAGTGAAATTTCGTAACTTTAATTGATTTAAATATTATATAAGACATTTTCATGGATAACTATACATAAAACAGCTCAATTTCAAGAAAAAGGTGATAAGGGTTTAATTTTATTCAACTAATATGAACTATGATTAAATAATATTTTCATATCTTTTAGTTTTATCCTAGATTAACATGATTTAACCTTTTCTGAGGTGATAAATTTGACTACTATTTTTATTCATATTGAAAATAAATAAAAATATATATTTACAAAATTTGAACCTCCAAATTCCAAATATGTAAAAAAATTTATAAAATTAAATATGAATAATTTTCAAAAAACTAATTTTAAAATAAGTGCGCAATATCTAATGAAAACTACTTTTCTTAAGAAATAATGTTTCAAGAATTAAACCAGATTTACTCTTATCCCATTACAATAATAATATTTGATGAATGTTAAAAATAATTTTTATATAATATATAAATTTAATAAAAATAATTGAGAAATAATGATGAAGTTAATTTAATATGATAAGGGAAAATTGTGTGAAGAAATGTTTTTTTCTGGAAAATGAATTTTTATGGATAAAAACGATTACCTAATAAATTAAAATAAAAAAATTATTATAATTCAATTTATTATATTATTTAAAATATAACAAAATGAATTTTACTTTAAAGCTATTTTAAAAAAATGGAACTTTGTACATACAGTTTTCAATAAAATCAACATTTTTTACTATATATTAAAAAATCCATTTGATTAGAAAATTATAAAAAATGAACACTAATATAATTTTAATGTGATGATTTAAAAAAAATCCAATTTTATAAATAAAACATTCCAAATGTTCAAGGAATTAATCATAATATTTTCTTAGAAAATGAGAAAGCTAATTGATGAAAACACATTTTTGAATAATAAAATGATTATTAAAAATTGTGTGATTGTTTACAAGTAATTTATAAATAAATTTTTATTGAGTAGAGAATTTATATATATATATATATATATTGTAAATTAGTAAATACTATTCTTTCCTACCAATTTAATAACTATGTAATAACAATATAAATTAATAATATTTTAATACAATATCATTGTTTGTTTAAAGACATTGTTGCATGTAACCCAAGATATTGAGGAAAAAATATTTTAATACATTTATTTTCCAAAATATTGGGTCGTAAAATTTACCCATTTTATAAATTTCTTCCTTGAAATTTTTTCTTTCTCAAAAATTAGTGGTTTGATATTTGAATAGTACTTTCTTGAAAACCCATATAATAAAAATTGTTATTTAAACATCCCATAAAAGGGGGAAAAGGGTGTACATAGGTTACTAAAAAAATAAGTTACCCAAAAGGATAAATTCAATGTAATGTGAACATATGTACATAGAAGAGAGAACTAATACCAAAGGACTAATACTAAGCGAAAGAGAACATTGTTTGGGGAAGTTGAAAGCCACAAAACCATGAATCGGTTAGGGGTAAAGGACCATCAATTCAATTAAATTGAAGGTTATAGGGAAAACATTTTGTCTTATGTTACTTTTCAATGATTTGAAAGATTCTCATACAATATATAATAAGAATATAATGAAATATACTAACTTTACATGTATAATTTCACATTCTAATCATTTTCCATAATAATATAATATGTTTCTCAATGAAATTAATTTTCAAGATGATTTTTATGCCTGAAGCACAAAAATAAACTCTTAATGGGTTGAAAATTTATAGAAAGATATTCATCATGTGTTTAGGCTTTAACCGAAACCAAAAATGATAAAGAAAACATAATTATCTACAATAATATACCTCCAAATGATGACATAAAATATTACTCTCCAAAATAATATTTACCTCAAAAACCTCAAAATTAAAAAATGTTTAAATCTCAAAGACTAAATCAAAACCACGAGCTTAAAAATTCAGAAAAAAATTAATTTCATTCCTCCAAAATAATATTTCATGTTAATGAATTTTTAAAACTAAGGATTACATTTACCACAACCCAATGAATCATCTCCCAAATATCATTTGACACCCTAATAAATTTCTATATAAATTTTTGATAAAGTAAAAATCACTAAAATATATTGAATAAAATTTATATACTTACCATATAGGAAATCCATAACATGGTCCGAAATATACATAAACATATCACCTTTATAATTAATCACTTGTGAACCATAAATATTATCTATATCTAACAATGTAGCAGTCCATAACTGACTCATCATCAAATTATATATCAAACCCAAAGGGTTTTTAAACCTCGACAGTGTAATCTTCTAAATAACCTTTAAAAGATTCAAATATCTTCAAAATTAGATATTTTAAAACATCAAAAGGGGGTTTTGTAGAGACCCGAAGCTTGACGTACATGAACATTACATTTCTTTTGCGGAATACTTAGTACATAACAAAAAATAAACACACAAGGATCGTAATAGTTTAGTGTCTTTGGAAACTCGGAACGTAATCTTCTAATCGTGGTGAAAGATCTCCAATATCTCCCATAAAGATCTTCCCTTTTTTTTTACCTAAAACCTTTCTTTATATCCTGGGGAAAAGAAAACATAAAAGGGTGAGCTCAAATGCTCAGTAAGGGTAAACAAAAGAAATATAAATCTCATCGTATACACAAGCACATAACTTTTGAAAATCTTAACCTGCAAAAGAGATCATAATTTCATAACATGGGATAAATCATGGAAGTGAAATGTAATCACAATAATCATAACTTAAAAACATGAAACTTTGTGGCATACACACATAATCATAGAGAATCATTTCTTGTTAGTCAAGACTCATTGCCAAGACTATCTTAGTGGAAAAAGTCCCTTTCTGAATCGAGTAACCCTCGTTTCAGTCCTGTTTCACTGAACCGGTATAACCTACCATTCCATCCATGTCTATCTCATGAGATATAAAATCTTTACCCAATGCATTGGAGGGAGATATAGGTCCCACCCATCTCATAATGATACCATTCTTATGTGTGCCACAAAATCATAAACCATACATCATTGCATAACCCATGTAATACAAATAGGAATCTTAAACATCATGACATCATAAAACAATTCATACAAGATAAAGGAATTCATAAAAATAATTTCATCACAACATGATCAAATCAATGTAATAATAGGGATAAAAACAGAACCCTTTATTATCTTAGATGGAAAATTATTTTGATAAAACACTTGAACTCCATTCTTGAGGAAAATATCCTTTCTTCTTCAAAAACACTTTTCTTTTCTTAAAATGTCATACAATTATAAACTAAAAGAAGTTGATCAAAAATAAACTTGAAAACTTGTAAAGGAAGCTTCTTGGAAATAATGTTTTAAAAAATCCATTCATGCCGTATAAGTTAAAAAAACATTCATCGTACCTTTGTCGGAAAATTCAAAAAGTACCTCGTACGAAAAAACGACAAAATATTTCTTTCATATTCTTTACTAAAAACTCATCGAAGGGTAAAATTGGATTTAAACTATTGTAGGTGGATGGAAATAATATTACAATTGATGAAACATGGATGTGGATAATAAAATACACCCCAGTAAATACTTATGAATAAACAATCTCGGATAAAAATGAGATTTTGATATTTCCCTTACCTTAGGTCCGATTTGCTTTGTACGTGTCCGAATCTCCTGTATAATGGTTTAAATAATGTTATTGACTTATTCCAGAATCATACATATTGATATGATATCATATATGGTCATATTCTTAGCTTCTTAGTAGTAATATTTCATTGCTACTTGTTATTTGGGTGTTTATAACTTTTTGTTCTTATGCGTGTTTTGTCGAATAAATTCTTATTATTTTCTTTAGGTTATAGATACCTCATTTCCAGAATGGTATTAGTTTAATATATATCATATTCATTCATTCAATTCATTTATATAATCAGTATGAAATGAAGATCATGTAGAACGAGTCGCATCACATCGTGGAGACGGTATTCCGTACGTACGCACGAGTGATGATATCATTCCTATGATCGTGGAATTGTATTTAAGTGTATTCATACTATTTCAGTTTCAATATCACTTTATAATAATCATATATAGTTACTCATTACACCATTATACCCATCCTTGTAAGGTGATGGTGGAAAATAAAGTACACCACGGCGTGGAGACGGTATTCCGTACGTACGCACGCGCGGTGATTTCATTTTTCCGTAGGATGGATAGAAGGTGAATTAGGGTTGTTTCATATTTATAATAACATATCAGTATGTAAGTAATACTGATGTTATTACTTTATCATGAAACAACTAAATAAGAAGAAGTTGAAGAAGAAAGAAATTGAAAAGATCGGTAATGGATATTACCTCTTCTTTGGAACGCCTCTTTGAATCCTCCACTTAGGGAACTAAGATTGGTCTTTGAAGAAGACCAGGACCTCTAGGATTATTCTAGGGAAGTGGAGAGGAGAAAATGGCAGGGGTTGGCCGAGCTTGAGTGCTCAAATTGGTGTGAGGAGGAGGGGGAGGAGGTGCCCTTTTATAAGGGAGGAGAGGGGCACCTTAGGAATATCTCAAAATATTATTTTATATTAAAGTCAAAATCGGTTTATAATGGTTCCAAAGGGTCTTATTTAGAAGCTAAAGTGGGGATGGGTCGAAATCCTATCAACCAATAGGATTTAGACAAGTTTAGGTTATTATTTTAACCTTATCAATTAGATTTAACTCTAAGTTAAATAATTTAACTTTTACCATGTCTTTTTGTTTTCTTACACTATATGGTTAATACACTTACTATAACATGCCAAAAGAACCCCAAATTGTTTATTATTAATATATATATCCTTATATAAGTCATTTGGCCGAACCTTAGATTTTTAGGAATAAAATAACAATTAATAATATAATATTTGATTTAAAAACTATTTTGTGTCAATTTTGACACTATTTGATATATGATTTTTTGTGAAAGTCATAACAGAATTATATGTTCGAACCAAGTTGATTAAATAAACACTAATATATCATAGTAACCTAGAAAATTAGTGGAATTCATAAAAAGTCTCAAATTACATTTATTTTGGTGTTTATAACATCCATTATGTCAATATTTCATTAATAAGATAATTACTGCATCATCATTGTGTCATAAATAAATTAAATTATTTAATGTCTAAAAATTATAAATAAAATACCATCATGTAGGAAATCTTTTAGCTTTCTAATGAATATTTATAGTCGAATTTATCTTATGTGTAACCCCATATTAAAAATGTTTTAATTATTAAACTTTGATTTTAACTATTTTAACTATTCATTAAATAAAATAATATTAAATGTCATAATCTAATCCAAGTGGACCTAAATGGTCATATTATATTCATAAGGTTGTTTTTGGTCGAATTACACTTATCCAATAGAATTAGGACATGTGTTAGGGTAATAGTAATATCATATTTACCCTTAGTTACCCTATTTACTATTAACCGTGGTAAAAAAAGGTAAAAAGTTACTATTCACCAAAAATTATTTTCATCTCATTGAACCAGATTTTAGTCCTTGATATTAACCGTGTCTATCGGATTTTCAAAATTCCATTCACAGAAGCGGTAAAATTAAGTTTTATGCAAAATTCAGTTTTTAACCTACCACTTAGTGGTTTCACTATTCATCAAAAATTGAAAGTTTTCCGAAAAATACCAAAAATTAGGCCTAAGCTATATTTGATATTATGAACTCAAAAATGATTTCTATTTTACCAAATTCAAAACATATCAGTTGCATTAATTAATTTAAAAATTAATTCCCATCGTCTAAACAAAAGGCGTGTTTTTAAGAGATAATAACTATCAAAAGATTGACACTTGTTTATAACTGGTTTAAATGTCAAATTACATCCAATGACCAACATTGTATTGAATTGTAAAAATATATTCTAAATATACTTTAAAACCACTCAAATTAATAATTTATCACTATTAATTATTTCGATTGAAAAAGTTGTTTTTAATTAAAATTTAGTAATTTTCACTATTCATCAAAATATGAAAGTTATCCGAAAATCACCAAAATTTCACCCTAAGCTAATTTCGATATTCCGAATCCAAAAATGAAGTCCATTTTGAAAAATAGAAATTACAAAATTTCAAAAAGTGGTTATTACTATTCATAACGTCTAGTTTTAATAATATTTTAATAGCATATCGTTGTTTAGCGAAACTTGGTGTTGCGTACAACACACGCTATCGTGGAAGGTCGCGATTGCGTGTAATTCAAGCCAGGTCAGAGATGCGTGTTGTGAAAGCTCCTTTTGGTGTAGCGTATAACACAAGACATTAATGAAATTAAAAAGAATATTTTTCATAAAATCTAAGGGTGTTACATTCTACCCCCCTTAAAATGAATTTCGCCCTCAAAATTCGTCGGGGTTATAAATGGTTTACTATTAGAAAGTTTCTTTAATCGAAACCCACATCGTAAAAAGGAATACCAAAACCAATCTTTAAAAACAAAAGTATGAAACGTAACGGTTACCCAAATAAACTAATCACTGGGTTTCCACATAGGTGAAAATATTGATATGGAAGAGAAATCTAACCATCATGTTCTGATGGAGAGTGGTAGAGAACATGGCTATGGAAAACCTAGCAATCACAAATCCATAAATTTGTGACGATCTAAGGTACCATCTGATTAATCATATATAAGAGCACGAGGACAACATTTTTGGTTTTCAAGATCATTTCCCTAAAGTTGAAGAATTAGAATTAGAATAAATACATACTTTATTTTGGTACAATCTCACTGTTGTTCGTGCCTTGAACAATTTCCACTTCATCTCTTAAATAAATTAAGTTGAATTTGTTATTCGTGAAGTGTTAGCAGATCATGTGATAGAATGACGGGTCATTCCATCTGTCTCAAACAAAAGGTTAGCAAAAGTTATTAAATATACATAAGTCATTCTATAGTGGGATTAATCATATATGGTTCCTAAAATGGACTTATACTTCATATATCATACTGCTTAATATAATAAAACTAGTTTCTACTAAACAGGGACTTCCTGTAGGCCAGTGGTAGGTGATAAAGGCCAGTTGCACTTCGGTTGTGGGTTCGATTCCCACATCCTTATCCGACGCAATGGGCGGTCGCCCGTCCTGCAGGTTGTCCTTTTTCTAAAGCTATATTACTATAACATCCCATCAATAATATTGAAAAACGTTTTATCCTAACTTATGCCCAACATAATCCATTCTAATCTTTAGGCTCATCTAAAATACTTCAGTCCAAGCTCATAGTATAAAGAAAATGATTACTTGAAATGTCACAGAATAATCACGTGAATTCCATCATTTATCCCCCATATATCATAAGATATATCTTGTTGGTCAAATTATAAACATGTGAATACCTTAATCATGTATTCTCTTGAATAATGAATACCCATTGAACCTTAGTGAAAACATGAATGCAGTTAAAAGTTAACACTTTCCACATACCAAAATCCTCAAAATTCTATATACTCAAACCATGATATCACTTAGTCCTTATATCAATCATGAGCTCATGAATACAATCAAACATCTTCTTATCTTCTTATCCCTTCATTATGCTCATATCATCTGTTTACCAAAAATGTCTCAATCACTTTTCAGGGTTACTCGTACCATAAAATTATTGAAATCCAAAACATAAATATTCCAATATTCCACGATACTATATACAACATTATTTTGGAATCCCATTACATAAACACTGAATCATTCCACCACATCGTTGTCATATTCAACATCGCCAATAGTGATCGCATGTGACTTCCCTTTATCCTTTTCCTTAAGCGGTTGCTCATGTCGATCATCACTAACCCTTGGATTAGGGCATTTATTGGCATAATGTCCCATCTCCTTGCACTTGAAACATTGAAGTGTTGGTGGTGCGTTCTCTGCAGTCTTTTCTTTATTCACATCATAAGAAACCCTTTTCCCACTACTTCGACATTCAGCTGCTCGATGACCTTCTTTTCCACACTTAAAACATTTTCTAGTCCCTTTAAGACAATCTCCACCATGCTTCTTTCCACACTTTGAGCATAAGGAAACATTCATCTTATTTTCACCATTATTCTGAGATTTCTCCTTGAACTCTATCTTTCGTTTCTTGTCAAAACCCTGAGATGGATATGTAACACCAACTTCCATTTCTACCTTGATAGCACAACGCACAATTTCTTCATAGCTACTGAAGTCTCTTATAGCCAATGCCCTTCGAAGACTTGGTTTTAAGCCACTGAAAAATCGATCAACTTTACTTTCAGGTTGGATGATAATGCCAGATGCATACCTTGCAAGTCTTGTAAAATTCGCTTCGTATATACCAACAGATTCATCATCCTTCTGCTTCAGCTCAAGAAACTCCTTTTCCATCTTTGTTTGAAGAATACGAGGGAAGTACTTACTGAAAAACAAGTTCTTGAACTCGTCCCATTCCATGGACTCAATTTCATCTCTTGGCCTCGTATTCTTGATAAGATTCCACCATTGATCAGCTTCACCTTCAAAACGATATACTACTAAGATGACTTTATCATGTTCAGAACAGTGAAGAACTGAAAATATCTTTTCAGTGGAACTGATCCATTGTTCAGCAACAAGTGGATCAGAAGTCCCACTGAAAGAAGGTGGACGTTACCTCATGAAGGACTCAATAAAATATTGTTCCCTTCTCTGCTCATTTGGAAGTCCAGAATGATTCATAGCTTGTGTAAGTATAGAAATAAGATTTTTCACTCCATCTCCCATAACATTTGTTTGTTCAGGAGGGCAATTATTGCATTGTCCATTGCATTGATCAACACGGTTCCTTCGGGTTCCAACCATCGTCTAAAACCCAAAAAGAATAGTGTGAGAGGAAAAAATCATGCTAGGGAAAACAACATAATAAAGGGGGAGTATCCTAAATATCTAACTTCTTAGGTTAAATTCTAAGATCGTTACCGTAGTTATAGGAATTTATCCTATACGTATACTTATCCTTAGGGACATCCCTAGACAAACCTTATAAATATCTCTAGGGAATCTCACTAAAGTTCTCGCATCCTAGTTTCCAAAGGTTGACTAAACCTTTCCTCTGATACCAACTGTAGAGACCCGAAGCTTGACGTACATGAACATTACATTACTTTTGCGGAATACTTAGTACATAACAAAAAATAAACACACAAGGATCGTAATAGTTTAGTGTCTTTGGAAACTCGGAACGTAATCTTCTAATCGTGGTGAAAGATCTCCAATATCTCCCATAAAGATCTTCCCTTTTTTTTACCTAAAACCTTTCTTTATATCCTGGGGAAAAGAAAACATAAAAGGGTGAGCTCAAATTCTCATTAAGGGTAAACAAAAGAAATATAAATCTCATCGTATACACAAGCACATAACTTTTGGAAATCTTAACCTGCAAAAGAGATCATAATTTCATAACATGGGATAAATCATGGAAGTGAAATGTAATCACAATAATCATAACTTAAAAACATGAAACTTTGTGGCATACACACATAATCATAGAGAATCATTTCTTGTTAGTCAAGACTCATTTCCAAGACTATCTTAGTGGAAAAAGTCCCTTTCTGAATCGAGTAACCCTCGTTTCAGTCCTGTTTCACTGAACCGGTATAACCTACCATTCCAGCCATGTCTATCTCATGAGATATAAAATCTTTACCCAATGCATTGGAGGGAGATATAGGTCCCACCCATCTCATAATGATACCATTCTTATGTGTGCCACAAAATCATAAACCATACATCATTGCATAACCCATGTAATACAAATAGGAATCTTAAACATCATGACATCATAAAACAATTCATACAAGATAAAGGAATTCATAAAAATAATT
Source organism: Viscum album (assembly GCA_963277665.1). Lineage (NCBI taxonomy): Eukaryota > Viridiplantae > Streptophyta > Magnoliopsida > Santalales > Viscaceae > Viscum > Viscum album. Next base: position 1,284,515,145 of record OY728151.1, read on the forward strand.
CCATCACAACATGATCAAATCAATGTAATAATAGGGATAAAAACAGAACCCTTTATTATCTTAAATGGAAAATTATTTTGATAAAACACTTGAACTCCATTCTTGAGGAAAATATCCTTTCTTCTTCAAAAACACTTTTCTTTTCTTAACATGTCATACAATTATAAACTAAAAGAAGTTGATCAAAAATAAACTTGAAAACTTGTAAAGGAAGCTTCTTGGAAATAATGTTTTAAAAAATCCATTCATGCCGTATAAGTTAAAAAAAACATTCATCGTACCTTTGTCGGAAAATTCAAAAAGTACCTCGTACGAAAAAACGACAAAAGATTTCTTTCATATTCTTTACTAAAAACTCACCGAAGGGTAAAATTGGATTTAAACTATTGTAGGTGGATGGAAATAATATTACAATTGATTAAACATGGATGTGGATAATAAAATACACCCCAGTAAATACTTACGAATAAACAATCTCGGATAAAAATGAGATTGTGATATTTCCCTTACCTTAGGTCCGATTTGCTTTGTACGTGTCCGAAGCTCCTGTATAATGGTTTAAATAATGTTATTGACTTATTCCAGAATCATACATATTGATATGATATCATATATGGTCATATTATTAGCTTCTTAGTAGTAATATTTCATTGCTACTTGTTATTTGGGTGTTTATAACTTTTTGTTCTTATGCGTGTTTTGTCGAATAAATTCTTATTCTTTTCTTTAGGTTATAGATACCTCATTTCCAGAATGGTATTAGTTTAATATATATCATATTCATTCATTAAATTCATTTATATAATCAGTATGAAATGAAGATCATGTAGAACGAGTCGCATCACATCGTGGAGACGGTATTCCGTACGTACGCACGAGTGATGATATCGTTCCTATGATCGTGGAATTGTATTTAAGTGTATTTATACTATTTCAGTATCAATATCACTTTATAATAATCATATATAGTTACTCATTACACCATTATACCCATCCTTGTAAGGTGATGGTGGAAAATAGAGTACACCACGGCGTGGAGACGGTATTCCGTACGTACGCACGCGCGGTGATTTCATTTTTCCGTAGGATGGATAGAAGGTGAATTAGGTTTGTTTCAGATTTATAATAACATATCAGTATGTAAGTAATACTGATGTTATTACTTTATCATGAAACAACTAAAGAAGAAGAAGTTGAAGAGGAAAGAAATTGAAAAGATCGGTAATGGATATTACCTCTTCTTTGGAACGCCTCTTTGAATCCTCCACTTAGGGAACTAAGATTGGTCTTTGAAGAAGACCAGGACCTCTAGGATTATTCTAGGGAAGTGGAGAGGAGAAAATGGCAGGGTTTTTCCGAGCTTGAGTGCTCAAATTGGTGTGAGGAGGAGGGGGAGGAGGTGCCCTTTTATAAGGGAGGAGAGGGGCACCTTAGGAATATCTCAAAATATTATTTTATATTAAAGTCAAAATCGGTTTATAATGGTTCCAAAGGGTTTTATTTCGAAGCTAAAGTGGGGATGGGTCGAAATCCTATCAACCAATAGGATTTAGACAAGTTTAGGTTATTATTTTAACCTTATCAATTAGATTTAACTCTAAGTTAAATAATTTAACTTTTACCGTGTCTTTTTGTTTTCTTACACTATATGGTTAATAAACTTACTATAACATGCCAAAAGAACCCCAAATTGTTTATTATTAATATATATATCCTTATATAAGTCATTTGGCCGAACCTTAGATTTTTAGGAATAAAATAACAATTAATAATATAATATTTGATTTAAAAACTATTTTGTGTCAATTTTGACACTATTTGATATATGATTTTTTGTGAAAGTCATAACAGAATTATATGTTCGAACCAAGTTGATTAAATAAACACTAATATATCATAGTAACCTAGAAAATTAGTGTAATTCATAAAAAGTCTCAAATTACATTTATTTTGGTGTTTATAACATCCATTATGTCAATATTTCATTAATAAGATAATTACTGCATCATCATTGTGTCATAAATAAATTAAATTATTTAATGTCTAAAAATTATAAATAAAATACCATCATGTAGTAAATATTTTTAGCTTTCTAATGAATATTTATAGTCGAATTTATCTTATGTGTAACTCCATATTAAAAATGTTTTAATTATTAAACTTTGATTTTAACTATTTTAACTATTCATTAAATAAAATAATATTAAATGTCATAATCTAATCCAAGTGGACCTAAATGGTCATATTATATTCATAAGGTTGTTTTTGGTCGAATTACACTTATCCAATAGAATTAGGACATGTGTTAGGGTAATAGTAATATCATATTTACCCTTAGTTACCCTATTTACTATTAACCGTGGTAAAAAAAGGTAAAAAGTTACTATTCACCAAAAATTATTTTCATCTCATTGAACCAGATTTTAGTCCTTGATATTAACCGTGTCTGTCGGATTTTCAAAATTCCATTCACAGAAGCGGTAAAATTAAGTTTTATGCAATATTCAGTTTTTAACCTACCACTTAGTGGTTTCACTATTCATCAAAAATTGAAAGTTTTCCGAAAAATACCAAACATTAGGCCTAAGCTATATTTGATATTATGAACTCAAAAATGATTTCTATTTTACCAAATTCAAAACATATCAGTTGCATTAATTAATTTAAAAATTAATTCCCGTCGTCTAAACAAAAGGCGTGTTTTTAAGAGATAATAACTATCAAAAGATTGACACTTGTTTATAACTGGTTTAAATGTGAAATTACATCCAATGACCAACATTGTATTGAATTGTAAAAATATATTCTAAATATACTTTAAAACCAGTCAAATTAATAATTTATCACTATTAATTATTTCGATTGAAAAAGTTGTTTTTAATTAAAATTTAGTAATTTTCACTATTCATCAAAATATGAAAGTTATCCGAAAATCACCAAAATTTCACCCTAAGCTAATTTCGATATTCTGAATCCAAAAATGAAGTCCATTTTGAAAAATAGAAATTACAAAATTTCAAAAAGTGGTTATTACTATTCATAATGTCTAGTTTTAATAATATTTTAATAGCATATCGTTGTTTAGCGAAACTTGGTGTTGCATACAACAAACGCTATCGTGGAAGGTCGCGATTGCGTGTAATTCAAGCCAGGTCAGAGATGTGTGTTGTGAAAGCTCCTTTTGGTGTAGCGTATAACACAAGACATTAATGAAATTAAAAGGAATATTTTTCATAAAATCTCAGGGTGTTACATTCTACCCCCCTTAAAATGAATTTCGCCCTCGAAATTCGTCGGGGTTATAAATGGTTTACTATTAGAAAGTTTCTTTAATCGAAACCCACATCGTAAAAAGGAATACCAAAACCAATCTTTAAAAACAAAAGTATGAAACGTAACGGTTACCCAAATAAACTAATCACTGGGTTTCCGCATAGGTGAAAATATGGATATGGAAGAGAAATCTAACCATCATGTTCTGATGGAGAGTGGTAGAGAACATGGCTATGGAAAAGCTAGCAATCACAAATCCATAAATTTGTGACGATCTAAGGTACCATCTGATTAATCAGATATAAGAGCACTAGGACAACATTTTTGGTTTTCAAGATCATTTCCCTAAAGTTGAAGAATTAGAATTAGAATAAATACATACTTTATTTTGGTAGAATCTCACTGTTGTTCGTGCCTTGAACAATTTCCACTTCATCTCTTAAATAAATTAAGTTGAATTTGTTATTCGTGAAGTGTTAGCAGATCATGTGATAGAATGACGGGTCATTCCATCTGTCTCAAACAAAAGGTTAGAAAAAGTTATTAAATATACATAAGTCATTCTATAGTGGGATTAATCATATATGGTTCCTAAAATGGACTTATACTTCATATATCATACTGCTTAATATAATAAAACTAGTTTCTACTAAACAGGGACTTCCTGTAGGCCAGTGGTAGGTGATAAAGGCCAGTCGCACTTCGGTTGTGGGTTCGATTCCCAAATCCTTATCCGACGCAATGGGTTGTCGCCCGTCCTGCAGGTTGTCCTTTTTCTAAAGCTATATTACTATAACATCCCATCAATAATATTGAAAAACGTTTTATCCTAACTTATGCCCAACATAATCCATTCTAATCTTTAGGCTCATCTAAAATACTTCAGTCCAAGCTCATAGTATAAAGAAAATGATTACTTGAAATGTCACAGAATAATCACGTGAATGCCATCATTTATCCCCCATATATCATAAGATATATCTTGTTGGTCAAATTATAAACATGTGAATACCTTAATCATGTATTCTCTTGAATAATGAATACCCATTGAACCTTAGTGAAAACATGAATGCAGTTAAAAGTTAACACTTTCCACATACCAAAATCCTCAAAATTCTATATACTCAAACCATGATATCACTTAGTCCTTATATCAATAATGAGCTCATGAATACAATCAAACATCTTAATATCTTCTTATCCCTTCATTATGCTCATATCATCTGTTTACCAAAAATGTCTCAATCACTTTTCATGGTTACTGGTACCATAAAATTATTGAAATCCAAAACATAAATATTCCAATATTCCACGATACTATATACAACATTATTTTGGAATCCCATTACATAAACACTGAATCATTCCACCACATCGTTGTCATATTCAACATCGCCAATAGTGATCGCATGAGACTTCCCTTTATCCTTTTCCTTAAGCGGTTGCTCATGTCGATCATCACTAACCCTTGGATTAGGGCATTTATTGGCATAATGTCCCATCTCCTTGCACTTGAAACATTGAAGTGTTGGTGGTGTGTTCTCTGCAGTCTTTTCTTTATTCACATCATTAGAAACCCTTTTCCCACTACTTCGACATTCAGCTGCTCGATGACCTTCTTTTCCACACTTAAAACATTTTCTAGTCCCTTTAAGACAATCTCCACCATGCTTCTTTCCACACTTTGAGCATAAGGAAACATTCATCTTATTTTCACCATTATTCTGAGATTTCTCCTTGAACTCTATCTTTCGTTTCTTGTCAAAACCCTGAGATGGATATGTAACACCAACTTCCATTTCTACCTTGATAGCACAACGCACAATTTCTTCATAGCTACTGATGTCTCTTATAGCCAATGCCCTTCGAAGACTTGGTTTTAAGCCACTGAAAAATCGATCAACTTTACTTTCAGGTTGGATGATAATGCCAGATGCATACCTTGCAAGTCTTGTAAAATTCGCTTCGTATATACCAACAGATTCATCATCCTTCTGCTTCAGCTCAAGAAACTCCTTTTCCATCTTTGTTTGAAGAATACGAGGGAAGTACTTACTGAAAAACAAGTTCTTGAACTTGTCCCATTCCATGGACTCAATTTCATCTCTTGGCCTCGTATTCTTGATAAGATTCCACCATTGATCAGCTTCACCTTCCAAACGATATACTGCTAAGATGACTTTATCATGTTCAGAACAGTGAATAACTGAAAATATCTTTTCAGTGGTACTGATCCATTGTTCAGCAACAAGTGGATCAGAAGTCCCACTGAAAGAAGGTGGATGTTGCCTCATGAAGGACTCAATAGAATATTGTTCCCTTCTCTGCTCATTTGGAAGTCCAGAATGATTCATATCTTGTTTAAGTATATCAATAAGATTTTGCACTCCATCTCCCATAACATTTGTTTGTTCAGGAGGGCAATTATTGCATTGTCCATTGCATTGATCAACACGGTTCCTTCGGGTTCCAACCATCGTCTAAAACCCAAAAAGAATAGTGTGAGAGGCAAAAATCATGCTAGGGAAAACAGCATAATAAAGGGGGAGTATCCTAAATATCTAACTTCTTAGGTTAAATTCTAAGATTGTTACCGTAGTTATAGGACTTTATCCTATACGTATACTTATCCTTAGGGACATCCCTAGACAAACCATATAAATATCTCTAGGGAATCTCACTAAAGTTATCGCATCCTAGTTTCCAAAGGTTGACTAAACCTTTCCTCTGATACCAACTGTAGAGACCCGAAGCTTGACGTACATGAACATTACATTACTTTTGCGGAATACTTAGTACATAACAAAAAATAAACACACAAGGATCGTAATAGTTTAGTGTCTTTGAAAACTCGGAACGTAATCTTCTAATTGTGGTGAAAGATCTCCAATATCTCCCATAAAGATCTTCCCTTTTTTTTTACCTAAAACCTTTCTTTATATCCTGGGGAAAAGAAAACATAAAAGGGTGAGCTCAAATGCTCAGTAAGGGTAAACAAAAGAAATATAAATCTCATCGTATACACAAGCACATAACTTTTGGAAATCTTAACCTGCAAAAGAGATCATAATTTCATAACATGGGATAAATCATGGAAGTGAAATGTAATCACAATAATCATAACTTAAAAACATGAAACTTTGTGGCATACACACATAATCATAGAGAATTATTTCTTGTTAGTCAAGACTCATTTCCAAGACTATCTTAGTGGACAAAGTCCCTTTCTGAATCGAGTAACCCTCGTTTCAGTCCTGTTTCACTGAACCGGTATAACCTACCATTCCAGCCATGTCTATCTCATGAGATATAAAATCTTTACCCAATGCATTGGAGGGAGATATAGGTCCCACCCATCTCATAATGATACCATTCTTATGTGTGCCATAAAATCATAAACCATACATCATTGCATAACCCATGTAATACAAATAGGAATCTTAAACATCATGACATCATAAAACAATTCATACAAGATAAAGGAATTCATAAAAATAATTCCATCACAACATGATCAAATCAATGTAATAATAGGGATAAAAACAGAACCCTTTATTATCTTAGATGGAAAATTATTTTGATAAAACACTTGAACTCCATTCTTGAGGAAAATATCCTTTCTTCTTCAAAAACACTTTTCTTTTCTTAACATGTCATACAATTATAAACTAAAAGAAGTTGATCAAAAATAAACTTGAAAACTTGTAAAGGAAGCTTCTTGGAAATAATGTTTTAAAAAATCCATTCATGCCGTATAAGTTAAAAAAAACATTCATCGTACCTTTGTCGGAAAATTCAAAAAGTACCTTGTACGAAAAAACGACAAAAGATTTCTTTCATATTCTTTACTAAAAACTCACCGAAGGGTAAAATTGGATTTAAACTATTGTAGGTGGATGGAAATAATATTACAATTGATGAAACATGGATGTGGATAATAAAATACACCCCAGTAAATACTTACGAATAAACAATCTCGGATAAAAATGAGATTGTGATATTTCCCTTACCTTAGGTCCGATTTGCTTTGTACGTGTCCGAAGCTCCTGTATAATGGTTTAAATAATGTTATTGACTTATTCCAGAATCATACATATTGATATGATATCATATATGGTCATATTCTTAGCTTCTTAGTAGTAATATTTCATTGCTACTTGTTATTTGGGTGTTTAAAACTTTTTGTTCTTATGCGTGTTTTGTCGAATAAATTATTATTCTTTTCTTTAGGTTATAGATACCTCATTTCCAGAATGGTATTAGTTTAATATATATCATATTCATTCATTCAATTCATTTATATAATCAGTATGAAATGAAGATCATGTAGAACGAGTCGCATCACATCGTGGAGATGGTATTCCGTACGTACGCACGAGTGATGATATCGTTCCTATGATCGTGGAATTGTATTTAAGTGTATTTATACTATTTCAGTATCAATATCACTTTATAATAATCATATATAGTTACTCATTACACCATTATACCCATCCTTGTAAGGTGATGGTGGAAAATAGAGTACACCACGGCGTGGAGACGGTATTCCGTACGTACGCACGCGCGGTGATTTCATTTTTCCGTAGGATGGATAGAAGGTGAATTAGGGTTGTTTAATATTTATAATAACATATCATTATGTAATTAATACTGATGTTATTACTTTATCATGAAACAACTAAAGAAGAAGAAGTTGAAGAAGAAAGAAATTGAAAAGATCGGTAATGGATATTACCTCTTCTTTGGAACGCCTCTTTGAATCCTCCACTTAGGGAACTAAGATTGGTCTTTGAAGAAGACCAGGACCTCTAGGATTATTCTAGGGAAGTGGAGAGGAGAAAATGGCAGGGGTTGGCCGAGCTTGAGTGCTCAAATTGGTGTGAGGAGGAGGGGGAGGAGGTGCCCTTTTATAAGGGAGGAGAGGGGCACCTTAGGAATATCTCAAAATATTATTTTATATTTAAGTCAAAATCGGTTTATAATGGTTCCAAAGGGTCTTATTTCGAAGCTAAAGTGGGGATGGGTCGAAATCCTATCAACCAATAGGATTTAGACAAGTTTAGGTTATTATTTTAACCTTATCAATTAGATTTAACTCTAAGTTAAATAATTTAACTTTTACCGTGTCTTTTTGTTTTCTTACACTATATGGTTAATACACTTACTATAACATGCCAAACGAACCCCAAATTGTTTATTATTAATATATATATCCTTATCTAAGTCATTTGGCCGAACCTTATATTTTTAGGAATAAAATAACAATTAATAATATAATATTTGATTTAAAAACTATTTTGTGTCAATTTTGACACTATTTGATATATGATTTTTTGTGAAAGTCATAACAGAATTATATGTTCGAACCAAGTTGATTAAATAAACACTAATATATCATATTAACCTAGAAAATTAGTGTAATTCATAAAAAGTCTCAAATTACATTTATTTTGGTGTTTATAACATCCATTATGTCAATATTTCATTAATAAGATAATTACTGCATCATCATTGTGTCATAAATAAATTAAATTATTTAATGTCTAAAAATTATAAATAAAATACCATCATGTAGGAAATCTTTTTATCTTTCTAATTAATATTTATAGTCTAATTTATCTTATGTATAACCCCATATTAAAAATGTTTTAATTATTAAACTTTGATTTTAACTATTTTAACTATTCATTAAATAAAATAATATTAAATGTCATAATCTAATCCAAGTGGACCTAAATGGTCATATTATATTCATAAGGTTGTTTTTGGTCGAATTACACTTATCCAATAGAATTAGGACATGTGTTAGGGTAATAGTAATATCATATTTACCCTTAGTTACCCTATTTACTATTAACCGTGGTAAAAAAAGGTAAAAAGTTACTATTCACCAAAAATTATTTTCATCTCATTGAACCAGATTTTAGTCCTTGATATTAACCGTGTCTGTCAGATTTTCAAAATTCCATTCACAGAAGCGGTAAAATTAAGTTTTATGCAAAATTCAGTTTTTAACCTACCACTTAGTGGTTTCACTATTCATCAAAAATTGAAAGTTTTCCGAAAAATACCAAAAATTAGGCCTAAGCTATATTTGATATTATGAACTCAAAAATGATTTCTATTTTACCAAATTCAAAACATATCAGTTGCATTAATTAATTTAAAAATTAATTCCCGCCGTCTAAACAAAAGGCGTGTTTTTAAGAGATAATAACTATCAAAAGATTGACACTTGTTTATAACTGGTTTAAATGTGAAATTACATCCAATGACCAACATTGTATTGAATTGTAAAAATATATTCTAAACATACTTTAAAACCACTCAAATTAATAATTTATCACTATTAATTATTTCGATTGATAAAGTTGTTTTTAATTAAAATTTAGTAATTTTCACTATTCATCAAAATATGAAAGTTATCCGAAAATCACCAAAATTTCACCCTAAGCTAATTTCGATATTCCGAATCCAAAAATGAAGTCCATTTTGAAAAATAGAAATTACAAAATTTCAAAAAGTGGTTATTACTATTCATAACGTCTAGTTTTAATAATATTTTAATAGCATATCTTTGTTTAGCGAAACTTGGTGTTGCGTACAACACACGCTATCGTGGAAGGTCGCGATTGCGTGTAATTCAAGCCAGGTCAGAGATGTGTGTTGTGAAAGCTCCTTTTGGTGTAGCGTATAACACAAGACATTAATGAAATTAAAAAGAATATTTTTCATAAAATCTCAGGGTGTTACAGGTTTTGTTTCCTTTTAATTAATGATTAAATTTTAACTTATATACCCATGATGTTTTATACATAAAATTTATGTCAAAATTTCATGAAAGCATATTTTATTCCAAAAAAAATTACTCAATATTTATTCTTTAAATTTGTTTAAAAATTATTAAATATATTTGATAAATTCAAAACATTAAATAAAAATCATCAAATAAGGACTACACTACCTTTCCATAAACTAATAAATTTAAAAGTTGTCAATACTATCAATTTTAATTAACAAAAAATCAAACTTATATTAATTTTTATCAATCTCTTAATCACATGTTTTTTTTAAATGTCACATTACTACTAAATCACTTTACCTAGTAATTATTATCATTTAAAATATGTTTTAAATTCATTAAATAAAAACTACTATAGAACAATATTTACATGTTTCATGTTTTTTATAACCAAGATATCATTACTGTATCACTTATAAAATATAATTCTAGAATCCCAATATATAAACACTCAAATCATCCCAATTCCTTAATAAATATTTAAGTGGGCTTCATCATCATATTCACCAATATTTATTTCCTATAATATGATATATGAATGATGTCATAAGATTAATCAACTTGAATTTTATCATGATTATTTATTTTAATATAATAAATACCTTTAAAATGGAATATACATTTTCTATTTCATTCATAATATTTTTATCATCATCGATAAATCCATTATTTATATAACCTTACTGATCATTTCTCGAGGTTTCCCCTTATGAAAAATATTTGAATAATTCCATTACATTAAAAATTTATAAAATCCAGTCATCAAGGATAACATTGTGTTAATATTAATCTCATTTATTTTATTAATAAAAAATTTTAATCATTTTCTCAATTACAAAATTTTTGTCATTTTTTACACTCAAAACAACATCACATTCATCTGAGACATTAATTTGTCTACTTTGTCCCACTTTTTGGACATGTTTGAAGATGAATAATCATCCCACCATGGAATTTATGAAAATACATCTTTCTATTTTTTTGGGGTGTCTATAAACTCTATAAATATTATATTTTTAATCATAAAATGACATATAAGTCTAGGAATAATCACATGTTTTTTTTCATTCCATATTTTATTTCAGTTGGTTTCTCAGGAGGACAGTCATTCCGTTGACCATAAAATTCCACCTTAAATTGATTCCTTTGGGTTATATCCACTTATGAATACCATAAATCATTGTTTTAGAAATAATAATCATAGTGGTAATACACATAATCCTGAAAATCATTTAAAATATTTGTAAATCATGAAAAAAAATAGGAGACATTAGTTTTATCCTACTCCGTTCCGCATTGGTAACAAAATAGTAAGATTCTATCATACACATAGACTTATCCCTAAGAATCTCACTAATGTTTTCTCATCATAGTTTCATATGGTAAACTAAATCTTTCCTTGAAACCAACTATAACAATTGAGACTCTTCATACAAAACTATCACATCATAATAGATGAATATCTATAACATAATAAATAAATTCAAGCTATAATCATATAGGTAAATTACATTTAGGAATTTTTATATATAAAGAACTAGTTTAGAAGAGTTTAATTCTATGTTTGACATAACTGGAAACTATCATAGACATACAAAAAATAAAAACATTCTTCATGTAGTGTCTAGTGATTTTGGATTGGTTGAAATTCCATAAATATTTGATTTTTTTTATTTGGTGGATGGTCAGTTTTTTAAATCAATATTTAGAAAGGAATTATAGGATTTAGAACAGATAAATATGTTTTTTAGACTTTGAATAAGTCCTAAGGGTACCCTTGAGAATTTTTTCTTCTTTTGGGAGCATTAGGGAATAAAAACCAACTTTAAGGAAGAAGTATGAAGGGGTGAATGGTTCTTCTAAAACCATGATAACCTTCGAAGAAACCATGTGGCCTGGTCCAATGGAGTAGGAGGTTCTGCACGATTTTGTCCAACCATGTGGGAGGATCTGCATGGCTGTGTAACATTCTGCTGTTTTTTGACAATGGGGTTTTTCACATGTTTTTCATTATTAGCCAAACCTTGTGGCCAGCCCTTGTGAGGGGGTTCTTGGGCTATGCCCTAGAGCATGGGTGGCACATGATTTTTCCAATAGTGTTGTCAAAGTGGGATGTCCTTTCTATTGGGTGAATTTATGATGTTTACCTCAATAAACCTAAAATATAAGCCCCACCTCTTCTCCCTCTCTTCTCTAGTTCTTTCCCCCTTCTTCCTCTCACATGAATCCCCATCCTCTCCCATGATAATTTTTTTGATATATCCTTCATTTGAACTCAAAATCCTTTAGCAATCAGTGAGTTGGAATCATCAAGGTAAAATATATGATCTTTTTCCTTATATTTCTCTTTGTTTAAATCCTCAGTTTCCCTATTTAGGTGCGACCAATTTTCCCTATTTTCTTGGAATTTGGAGGTTTCATTGATTTCTATAAAACCATACAATATTAAAACTCAATATCAGATGTGTTGATTGTCCTTGGTTTTAGGTGGTTGGTAATGCTTCTTTCATTAAGTTTCATTTCATTCAATATGGTGTTCCATTGTTCTTCCCACCATATCCATCGAGTGACACCACTAACGTGTAAAATAAATTAAATTAGACCCATTACATTTTTTGATATGACCCTAGTGTGTGGTAAGTCAGTCCTTGTTTGATCAAATTGTCTACCACCACCTAGAAAGATTTGTTTCCCCATTTTAGGACTACTTACCAATTAGTGAAGTTGGTTGAACACCCTTAAGGGTGATCTCCACTTTTAATAAATTATTTAAGTAATGGATTGAATGAAAATAAATGGTAGGCCATTAGTTCAGACCTTATTCATGATACCTTATGTCATATGCTATATACCTCATCCATTGTTCATTATGTTTCATGTATCTTTTAATATTTAATATTACATATAATTTGGTATTTTTTTCTTAGTTATTTTAGATTCATTATTTATGATAAATATTCCAACGCTTATGTATTGTACTATTATTCTTAAACATTATACCTTATGCCTCTTCTCATGCTCATATGATTATGAATTATATAATATTCCTTCTAATTTAATCATGTTGTTAAATTCCCATGTTGTGACCATGCATTCATTTCATTGTATCATTGGGATTATGACTAGGCTTAATGCCTATTTTCTTTGGCCATATAGCATAGTTTCATGGATTTTATGAAATACATGGGCTAGGTTTTTTTGGATTTACAATTCCATTCCTCATGGATGTTATCTGATTGAAAATTCTATTAATCACCTTCTATAGTCCATGAGTGAACACAAGTCATGGATTTAGGATGTTGTTGATGGACTCACTATGCTTGGATTAGTTCTACTTGAGGCACCAAGAGAGATCCTTTGGAATTATTTGGATGGGATCTCTGGGTGGTTTATTTATATTCATGACTGACATTGGTTACCTAGGGGAGAAACTTTGGATGGACATGTTGTCACGATGGCTACGCCATGCCTCAGGGAATACACAGTACCCTATATGAGATACATGGTATGAATCCCAATTATACCATACCAAAAGTGATACAAGGGACTTTGTTAGGGGTCACCTTGAGTAGAATGAGAGGTTTTAGTTATATCAATAGATCCTATAGCTAACCTTGGTATTCCATTATTGATCACCTTGGATGGGATCAGTATTATTTTACAAGATTTTATGGATTCTTTTTATGGATTACTTGTGACGCATTTTTATAATTTTTTTATGAGTAAAAAATAGTATCAAAATGATTGAATAAAATTCTAGGGGTGTGACTTCAAAGAGAAAGAAAATGTATGGGGTCATCCCACATCTATTACTTCATATATGATTCCATGACTATACTTTATATATGATAAATTATTCCTCTAGTTCATGCATCCTTCACTGGTTGAAGTGTGTAGAAATTTTCGGGTATCCACTTATAATTAAGGACCAAAGTGTTATTTATTTATTTACATCATTTTATTTAAATATACTATCACACTATTAAATTTATAGTGTTCGAACTGGATTAATCTAAAAACTGCTAGTGGTGGTCTGTGGGGATTATATCTCACACCCTGCTCCAGCCACCAATAAACTAGGGTACCTGATTAGATCATTATGTATTCATTTCTATGCATTTATTTATTAAGTTGTCTTATGTACTTGGAGCTATGGATAATAGAGATAATAAAGTACTCAGGATGCTTTTGGAGTTATCCTTTGGACTCCTTTACTTTTATTTTGTCATAATACCTCTTATTCCTCCAACTTGTATCTTATAGAATCACCTATACATGCATCCATTATTATACAAATTGGAGTTGGTCATTTACTTTTATTCAGTCATTGTATTTATCTTATACTTCTTTTCCAATTATTGTTTTTTGCTTCTGCTATTTTCATTTGATTTACACTTGATATACCATTATGAAACTCTATTCATGAGTCTATAGTCTTCCCACCATACCATCATTATACCATCACAATTATTCAGTTGAATTTGGAATACCGGGAAGCATGCATGAGTCCATGCAATGACCTGTACGGAGACCAGTTTGATTGTCAATCCAAACAGACATTACAAAGTTGAATAAGAGATATTTTCATTTATCATAAGGTTTTTTTATTGTATTTAAGAGACTAGGAATATTTCAATGCATGGAATATATTCATTTCTAGCTGTAATCATCCCACATATAGTTAAACGTCTATGAGGTTAATGATGATATTATTGTTCATTTTGTTCATTGTTAAAATTGATTTTGATTTCACCTTGACTGATTTGTTTATTTTTTACTAAACACAGATTTATGATATTTATAACATTTTATCTTGGCTCGGTATGGAAAAGATGATATTATTGATCATTTATTTCTTTTACTAAATGGTTGATGTTCTATGTGTGTTATATGCCATGGTAGATTCTTCGGTTAATAAGCATATCATTCAACTACTTAAGTATTTCATTATATTCTTTTGTGTCACATGATGTATATTTTTAGTATATTTTCCCATATGGAATTCCTGATGATTAATTTAGTATGCCTAACTACTCAATTTTTTTTTAATTTATTATTATGATTTTCTCACAAGTACTGATTCCATGATTTTAGTCTTATGACTAGCTTGTAGTTTTTTTCTTATTATGTAGTATTTATCCATTATTATTAATCATTACATGGGATTCAATTATAATTTATATTTTTTTATCATGTGAGGTGACTAATTAATGTGATTTTTTCTAATTTCCAAACATATATGTTTTTTACTATTAGATGAAGCATTATCTTTTCGATTAAATGGGACAAAATTTCAAATTTGAAAAGTGTATGGAAACATTATAAAGTGTAATGGGGCACCACATACAATAAAAACATTGTATATGAATTTTATACACTTAATGGATTTTGAATAAATTTTTAGACTATTTAACTTTTCCTTTTTAATCATAGATAAAATGGTTGTAGTAAGATGTGATCCTCTTGCAATTTGTATAGTGAATGAGAACATTATAAATTTGAGAAGTGGTAGCCTATGTAACCAAAACATATGTTTTGATCAATATATTTAGAGACTAATCAAGAAAAATTAATATTTTTCCTTCTTAAATAAATTGGTTGCCTTGCTAAGTAATATACCTCTTTTTCATGGTCTTAATGATATGTCTGAATAAATTTATAAATACACTTGTGGAACCAAGTAGGTTAGTTGGGGAATGTTTCTTATTAATTGAACCTATATGGGTGTTTAAGGAAATAATGTTTAAATGGATCATGATTATTTTTGTTGAACCTAATTTAGATTAATGTAACCCTCATTGGCCTCCTTTTCTTTCATTATGCCTCAGTGATACACCCTATGGGGAAGCACTTATGACTTTTTTTAGGGAAATTTATTGTACCACGACATTTTATATGGATTATCATGTAAACGTATGGTAGAATCCTCCTTCACTTTTATATATTCCATTAATCCAAGAAAATTTAATAATCTCATAGTTGTAATTGTGTGAGGCCTTAAAAATAAATCAATGGTGTTTAAAATGGTGTTTATGTGAAGAAATGTCCTAATTATAAAGTGATGTAAATAAATGTTTGTGTTTAAAAAGAAGATAATATAACATAACTTTATTACCTTGTGTCCATAGTAAAGTATAATATCAACTAATGTTGTCTTGTGAATGTTATATGATGTTTTAAAAATAAGCATTGAAATTTTTTTGAGTTTAAATGTAAATAAATGAACCAACTCAATAGAACCTTATAGTGGGGTTTTATATTTAACCCTTGAGTATGGGTAGTGTTATACTCATCGACTATTTCCTTGAAATGAACATGTAAACATTACTGGTAGGCCACTTTCTTTATTTCATGAACCTAAATAATAGGCCATTAAGCCTAGTGACCTTCCGCAGTTGTAACCTCATATTGGTTCAATTATTTACAGTTTGTTAAAGGGATTACCTATTGTAGGTAGCACCCTTTGGCCTCTAGAGCCTTGCTAAATACATTTTAATATTTTTAGTTGTGTGGTGATCTTCCGGCAACATAGTCCCCTATATGACTCTTAGCTTCGAATGAGAACCCTATTTGGAATGGGGTTTGAGCATTTTTTTGTACCTCTATTTGGCCAATAGAATATTATAGTTATTTGTTTTAGTATGTTATACAAGCCTAGGGAATGGTTGAAACCATAGTGAGTTGTGTGACTTCCTCTTCCTCTTCATTAAGGATAAGTGGATCGTTATTTCACAATCTAAGTTGATATTCAAATAGGAAGATATGAAATTGGTTAAATAATTTGTATTATTCATTGATATTTTGACGCATTAGGCTGATAAGCCTATAGGTTTTTTCAAGGATGTGTGATTTTTATTTGGGATTACGTTGGTGCATGCGGTGACCATAACTTTGTAAAATGTTACAATGAATCGTTTATGTTCGTTATTAACCGTTTAATGTGGATATTTTATGCTAGAGTATTAGGTCACCTATAGAGTTTGGTGATCTAGGTATTGGAGGAAATTAACTCATCCCAATGTTTGGGATGATGTTTTAAAGAGAATCAGGTGTTTGACACTCTCGTTACTTGTTTTGGATATTACGCCAAATGATATTGAGCACATGAATGTAAAACAGGAGGAGAGTCATGTATAAATCTAGGTGTGAATATAATTTTACACTATTTAGAATCTTGTTTTCTATCCATCTGGTTTGGTCTTGCGAAAGTGTGATGGCCACCTATAGGATCCATGATTAGTGGTTAATGGAGCATGTTCTATGAGATTATTCTATTTCTTATATAAATACGATGATAAGGACACTCCTAAGGTGGGGATTATCACATAATTTTTTTCTAAACATTTCCTTCTAAATATAAGGAGAACAACCAGGAAGGCCATTTAGAAATGGTCAGTTTTGCTTAAAAATACCGAGGGATGAAATTTGTTTGTTTTAAGTATAGTCTTTCAAGAGAACATGGAGATGTTGTTTTTGGGAATATGTGAATCATATATAAAATTGCTATTTATGGATGGAAATTAGGGGTTGTTATTGAGTGATTTCATGATTCCTTTTTTTTTGGAAAGGCATTGTGATTGGCTAATAGAGATGGTTTAGTAGGTGAAGCTGATATTTCTTGAAAATAAGTCACCCAGTGATGGTTCAACTATTCTTATTTTCTATAGTTGATGTGGGTGGTATAAAACAATATTTATAAATTATCACTCCTTTTAGAGGGAGTGTATTAGGTCCTATTTTTGAATCCATTCAAAGCATATTACTTTAAATTCAGCAAAATGATTATTATTTCCCCTATATTGACATCATGAGGGTACACCGAGTTAACATCAGTTTTACACTATGATTATTTTTAAAATTTGTTAGGATTGTCAAGTGGTCTCTACCAGAGTTTGATTAAGATAAATTTGTGTCCTTATAGTCATGGTTAATCTTAGTAATACATGAGTTCCCATGTAGAAACTGTAGGATCAAAATAAGAATGTAGATGCTCAATATACAAGAGGGGGTGAATTTTATACATTAAAAATTCCTTTGGAAACATTAAAGTTAAGTTTAACAAGGTTAAAAAAAACATTCACAATACCTCTTATAGAAATATTTTCTATTTTTCTTAAAAGAATGATTCTACCTTAAAGCGTATAGAATCTGAAATATAATCAGAGTAACAGAATTACAAATTATAAGAAATTTATACTTTCTAACATTAACAAAGTTATGATACAACAACAGAATTAAAAAAACTTGTAAAAGAAAGTAAAGTAAAAAATAGGATTCTTTTAACCCAAAGAGAAGGGTATCTAACAAACATGGATAAAGGTTCCTTGATTTATACATTCAAGAAAGTCTCTGTTACACAAACCCAGGTAAGCCCCCAATCCGAATATTGGTATTTGTATTTCTATCCCCGCAAGCCCCTGATTTAGAAGGAAATCGGAACATCTGTCTTCCAAACCTGGAAGCCCATGATCAACACGATCGGAGTTTTCACTAAACAAGTCTTAACAAGTTGTTCATGCCTGAACAAAGTTTTTCACGACATCCAAACGAAGCACTAAGAGTTGTAAGAGCCTCTCCATCTAGAAATCACTTCACATCTATTTCACATGCATCATATATACACCAGATTTGGTATTGAATATCAGCATCATATATACACCGGAATTGGAATTTAATATCGGCATCATATATACACCGAAATCGGAATTTAATATCATCATCATATATAAACCATAATTTGAATCATAGAACTGAATCACATATACACCAGATTCGGAATCATAAAACAAAATCATATATCCACCAGATTCGGAATCATAAAACAGAATCATATATACACCGGATTCGGAATCATAAAACAAAATCATATATACGCCGAATTCGGAATCATAAAATGGAATGACGAAATCGTAATGACAGATCTTGTAAAAATAAATAAATAACGGAATCGAAATGAAAAATCTGTAAGAATAACTGAATGACAAAAATTAAACTTAAGAAAAAAACAGATCTTAAGAAAAAATTGTTTGTGATTTTCAAAACAGAAAACTATAAAGAATAGAGAAGTCATAAGATAACCTTATTGACTCAACAATCTCCCCCTTTTTGGAAAGTACAAACAACTTTGCTAAAGAATAATATATTGACTTTGATAAAAAAGTATGAAAAACTTATCTCCCACTTTGAATGAGATTTCAGATGAATATGACTAACTCCCCCTTAGGTTATCTTTCCCAAGGATCATATTCTTGATCTTTGAAGTCTGAGTTTTCTTACGAGAATAACACCCCCATAGATAAACATCTCTTTTTAAAATAAAACTCCCCCATTACTTGGAAATTTTTCTTTCTTTCCAAACTACCCCTTAATGGATTCTCTTTCTCAGAGATCTTTAGTATATTATTTCTTTGAACAAATTATCCCACATCTTCCTTTAAATAAATTCTCCCCCTTTGTGATTTTCTAAAATTGGGAAAAGGAATGGAGAAGTATAAGATGTACTTGAAATATTAATCAATCATACATCTGAAAACAAAAGAAAGATATGAAAGAAACATCTTAAGAAAATTTTAGAAATAAGGTTTATATTACATCAAAACAACGGAATGTAATGAAAATTCATCTATTCTTATTCCGCTCAAACAAAATCTTCTTTATCAGGGATTTGAGCTTCTTGACTTCCTTATGATCTTTTTGAAAATTCTTCATCAAGATCTCCTGATTCTGGTACATCTTTTCTAAAGACAAGATCCTTTCTTCTTGAGCAGCACCATTTTCCTCTAATTCAGCCCTAACTCCCTTCTCACTGCTAACATATTGAGCAATATAATTGAGTTGACTACCCTTTTCAGATATTGAAGTCTTAACCTTGTTAAACTTAGTTTCACAAGAATTAAAAGCTCCCTCTGTTGAATCCATGAAATCACCATACTGCCTAAGCTCTTCATTGATAGTTTTGGTGCGGCTAAAGACTTTATTACAAGTCACATTTTGAGATTTTTAATCAATAAAAATATTATTGAAGTCTAATTTTTGATTGAAAACCATGTCTATAAGCATATTGGTCGATTCCATCTTTTGATTTAGGGTTCCTTGCATCATTTGACTCTGGGCATCTATGTTTGCAAGAACCATAATTGTGCTGACCAACTTTCTTAAAGATAGCTTGACAAAAACATTTTTGACAGATGGAGAGGTCTCGAATCCTGAAACATCTTTTCCTTTATCAACTCCTCTTGGGGTTATGAAAGAAGGTCTCTCTATTCTCTTAGAGGACTTCTGAGGCGTTTCCTTATTAGATGAATCCATCAAAACATTCTTGCCTTTAACAGGGTTTCGAATTGGATATTTTTCATTTGAAACTATAAAAACATTTAGATCTCCCTATTCATCTTCATCTTTTTCAAAATCATGATGTTTATATCCTCCTTGTCCCTATTCTTCATGATGTTATTCAACTTCATCACCTTGTTGTTCAACCTTTTCTTTTTCTACTTCTTCTTCTATATAAAATTCAACTTCTTCTTCATCTTCAACTTCATCATCTTCCTCAACTTCTATTCCTTTCTCAAGTTCTTCTTCTACTTTTTCTTCGACTTGTTCTACTGAAAGAGATTTGGAACCTGAACTCGAAGGAGTTCCAACATAATCTTCCAATTCCCTTAAAACATCATAATCATCATCTTGGATTATCTAATCTTCCATTTCTTGAACTGGTTCTAATAAATCTAGGACTTTCTTAGCTTTCTGGATTTCCAGAGAAGCCACTGGTTTCTTATGAACAACTTGAGATTCGGTTACTTCCTGAGATTTATTTTCTATATATTTTAGAAGAGACTGACAAAATTAATCTTCCAAATATTTCTTCTTTAACTTCTTCTCCTTTTTTCTTTCTCAAGATTTTCAGCTTGCTTTCTTTTCAAGGCCTTAGCCTCCACAGGATTCAAACCAAAAGAAGGATCCCCTTCCTTTATGGTGGCTGCAATTTCTCTCCACTTTGAAACTATTGCATCTGAATAAGCTTTCGGTTTCTTTGCAGGAGGAGGTGCTGATACCGGGACACTAGGAACAGATACTGGAAAGCTTGGTTCTTCATGTTTTATTTTCTTATATACTAGCTTTGAAGATTATGGACCATCACCCTTATTCTGGACAACCATATTTTCAATGTTTTTTTGATTCTGGGATAAACTCCACCTTCATCATCCTTAGAGTGTCGTCACTATGAAAAAAGATCATGAATGGTTTTGAGACTGATCGGCATGGAACATTCAGCTCTTGTAGAAAAATAACTATTATCCTGGAAATATTTTTTGGGTACCTAAGGATCTGAGATCTGATAGATTCATCTTTTATTGCCTGAATGTTAAGAAAGATTTACTTCCCCAAGTTGACCTTCTTTATGTTGAAAAGAAAGTCTAAAAGAAAGATATCACATATCTTTATAGAATCCTTATCTACCATTCTTGGAATAAGAAATCCATGCATCAAGAGGGCCACCATCTTGTGGTTTTTTGAGAGATTCGTGATCTTCAGATTCTTAACAAATTTAAGACCAAGAAAATCAAGATCCGTGGATTGTTCAAAAGAACCTTCCTTCTCAGGAAGTTTCTGAGAGAAAAGAATAGTCTCCCCTTTATAAAGTATGTTAAGAACATTTGGTGCCTTTTTGTAGAAGACTGTATATGTCTTATCATAGCATTTGAACTTAAACATATCCTTACCTTTTTTTGGAAGAATGAAACTGATTCATAGAATTGAACAAGCAGGTTAGGATAAACCGGATCCTGAGATTTCTCCTTAGCCACAAAAACGCCTTCCCATCCCTTAGATCTTATCACCTTAGAAATAAGTGAATCCTATTTAGCAAAGAATACTAACCTTTATCTAAAGATTGACCAATCCTTTATCTCCATGGAAACCAACATTTGATCTGCTTAGGATTTAGGAGTCATTCAGGGTGAAGGAAAAGTTCGGAATGAAATCTTTGATGGCAGCAGAGCTTCGGCACTAAGAATAGTAAGGATGGTGTGATACATGAGAACGATACACCCCTTATTTAGACATGGCTATGACTTTTCAACTTCCATAAGATAATCAAACGGCTGAAGATAATATAATCTGATGGTTGAGAATGGATATATAAAATATGAATTCCGATATTTTGAAGTAAGGTAAACTAAAATTTTAGAAATTTTAAAATACAAACAACTAAAACTTAGGATAAAGAAAATAAAGAGTAAGAAATAGTACCTTTTGGAAAACTCTGAAGAAATTATTGGTATTAAGAATATTCTTGGAAATTTTCAAATCTGAGATTTCCAAATCAGAAATATTCAAATCCTAAATTTTCAAATCCTAAATTTTCAAATCTGAAATTTTCAAAAGAAAAGAAAACAAGTTTAAAGAAATAAAATAAACAAACATATCTACTCCCCCTGAAATAAGGAGTAACTTAATGTTAGGAGATGATTTAAAAAATAAGTGGATATGAATGATTACCATAAAAAATCATTCCTAGCTTCTATTTAATGTATTCAAATCTATCGGAAGGTAAAGGCTTTGTGAAAATATCATCAAGTTTCTCTTATGTTCCAATGAATTGAATAATAATATCTCCTTTAAGTGTGTGATTCCTAAGAAAGTGATGTATAAGATCTATGTGCTTTGCATGAGAGTGATGTGCAGGGTTTTTACATAGGGTAATGGAAATTGTGTTATCACACATAATTTGAGTTTTAGTAAAACTCATACCATAGTCTGTGAGTGTGTGTTCCATCCACAACACTTGAGCACAACAACTTCCAACTGCTACATATTAAGCTTTGGTAGTGGAAAGTGCTACAGAGTGTTGTTTCATTCAAGACCAAGAAACCAAGGAATATCCTAAGAAATGACAAGTTCCGGATGTACTTTTTTCTATCCATTTTACAACCACCAAAGTCAGCATCCAAAAAACATATAAGTTCAAAATCAATTCCATCGGAATTAAATAGTCCCAAATATAAAGTTCCCATTAAATACCAGAAAATTCTTTATACTGCTTTTAAATGGGATTCTTTTGGATTTTCTTGAAATCTTTCACATAAGCATACTAATACATTAAGTCAGGTCGACTAGCTGTTAAGTACAATAAACTTCCTATCATCTATCTATAAGATGTTTGATCTACAGTTTTCCCTGATTCGTCAATATCAAGAGTATTAGAGGTTCCAATATGAGTACTTATACTCTTAGTGTTATCATACCAAAACTTCTTTAAAATATCTTTGATATCATTTTGTTGAGATATGTATGTTCCCTATGGTGTTTGAGAAATTTGGAAACCAAGAAAAAATGTTAACTCACCCATCATACTCATCTCAAACTCAGATTTCATAAGATTCGTAAAGGAATCAGTTAAGGATTGTTGAGTTGATCCGAATATGATTTCATCAACATAAATTTGCACAATCAAAACATCTTTATTATTTTTCTTAATGAAAAGGGTTGGATCCTCAGTTCCCCTAACATAGCTATTTTGAAGCAAAAATTTTTGAAAGTCTATCATACCAAACTCTAGGGGATTTTTTAAGTCCATATAAAGCTTTGGTATATTTATAAACATGATTAGGATATTTTTTATCTTAAAAAAAGGGGGTTGATCTATATAGAATTCCTCCTGTACATAACCGTTAAGAAAAGCACACTTCACATCCATTTGATAAATTTTAAAATTAAAGAAAGATGCAAAGGATAGAAGAATATGAATAGATTCAATTCTTGCTACAGGAGCATAATTTCTTTCATAGTTTATGCATGCTTGTTGTTTATAGCCTTTTGCAACCAATCATACTTTATTTCTAACAATAACTCCATTTTCATCACATTTTCTTCTAAAAACCCATTTTACTCCAATGGAAGAAGTTTCCTTAGGTTTTTCAACCATGGTCCAAACTTGATTCCTTATGAATTCATTGAGTTCATCTTGCATATCCTTAATCCAATCTTCATCACCCAAGGTTTCTTCAAGAGTATTTGGTTCAAATTAGAAAATAAATGCAACATGTTTAACTTCATTCCTTAAATAACTTCTACTTCTTACTGGTTGATTAACATTTCCAATGATATTATCACTGGGATGATTCCTAAGTAACAACTGACTTGGATTTTGAAAAATTGGTTCATAAACATAAGGTAGAATATTTTCAAGGGTAAATGTTTCAGAAACATTTTCTTAGACAAGAACTTTTTCTGAAAAATATTTTATAAAAGGTTGGTGATCAGTTTTAGAAAATATATCAGGAAAAGATTCTGGTTGTTTGAAAACAAAAGGATAATTTTCATCAAAATTAACTTGTACTATTTGTTCCCCAGTGCAAGTGTTTTTATTAAAAACTCTATATTCCTTAGAGTTAGTAGAGTAACCTAAGAAAATTCCATCATTGGATTTGGGTGAAAATTTATGTAATTTATCATTGGTATTCAAGATAAGTACTTTGCAACCAATAACTCTTAAGTAAGAAACTTTGGTTTTTGGCCAGTCCACAACTCATAAGGTGTTTTATTAAGAAATGGTCTTATTAAAACTCGATTTATAGTATAAAAAGCAGTACATACAGCTTCAGCCCAAAAAAATTTAGCTGTAGAATATTCAATCATCATGGTTCTAGTCATCTATTGAAGAATGCGATTTATTCTTTTGAAAAAACCATTTTGTTGAGGTGTTCTTGGAGCTGAGAAGTTGAGAGTAATACCTTTTTTTACTAAAAAAGTTTCAAAATCATAATTTTCAAATTCTTCACCATTATCAATATGAATAGTTATCAACGGTAGGTTTTTCTTATTTTTAACTTGAGCTATAAATATTTTGAAATAAGAAAAATCTTCAGATTTCTTTTCGAGAAAATAGACCCATGTAAATCTAGTGTAGTCATCAACTAGGACAAACACATAGTATTTGCCTCCAATACTTCCAGTTTGTGTTAGTCCAAATAAGTCCATGGGCACTAACTATAAGGCATTAGAAGTTGTAACTTCACTTATAGATTTAAAGCTAGATTTATGTTTCTTGCCATGTTGACAAGGATCACAGACTTTTGAAGAATCAAACTTAAGTTCCGGTAGATCCTAAACAAGTTATTTCTTAGAAAGTTTACAGAAATTCCTTAAGTTACAGTGTCCTAGTCTCTTATTCCAAAGCCATGATTGATCTTAAAATGCACTAAATCAAGGTTGATGTTTACTTCTAAGGTCTTCTACGTTTTAGGTGTACACATTCTCAGGCCGAAGGTCAGAGAGAATAAACTCATCCTTGGAATTATGAACTAAACATTTATCATTTCTAAAATTCAAAAATTATCCTTCATCACATAATTGAATTATTCTAATGAGGTTTTGCCTAAGGTATTCTATGAAATGAACATTTGAAATAATTGCTTTACCAAGAATAATAATATTACCTATACCGACAATTTTCCTTGATATTTATCACCAAAAGTTACCTTTCCACCTTTAGTCTTTAAAATATTATTGAAATTATCTTTGTTCCCAATCATTTCCTTGGAACATCCACTAACCATGTACCATAGGTTGTTGGTACCTCCTTCATTTTCTTGAAAAAGAAAGAGTTAGATCTTCGGAATCCAAACTTTCTTGGATCCAGAATTATTGGATTACAAAGACTTGGGTGACCATATTTGTTTGGAAAAATAATCTTTATGAAACCCAAGGGATTGAACTCTATTTAAAGAATAGTTTTTCTTCTAATTCCCACCACTTGGGAATTTGGTACAAAAATGGGCTCTAGAAGGAGGAAAATAATTATTTTTAAAAATAGGTTTTTCATGAGAATAACCTAAACTCTAACTATTACCATGAGGTCAGATCTGGGAATACATCTTGTCAAAATTTTCCTTACGAGAAGTGGATTTTGAAAGAAGATTCATCAAGGAAAATATCTAATATTTAATCTCAGAACTAAATTCTTATCCTCATGAATAATAGATTTAGAGTTTAGTTTATCCTCTAATACATATTTTTCTAAAAACAGATTCTTAAGATCCTCTGAAAGTTTATTCTTCTCAGAATTAACTTCTTCATGTTTCTTAGAAAGATTTTCTAAAACAACATTTTTCTCATCAAGATCTTTGGAATGATCTAAAATTTCTTTTGTTAAAATAGATTCTCTAGAATTTTCTTTATCAAGCTTCTTAGAAACTTTACAATTTCTTTTCTCAAGAAACTTAGCAAATCTAGAAACATCCTCATAGGAAAGAAAATAATTATCATTATCTGATGAAGAAGATTCTTCATCTGAAGAAAAACCTCTATCTGGGAAATTTTCACTTAAATACATATTGGTTAAGGATTCATCAGTTTGTACCTTATCCATAAGACAATGATTTTGAAATGGAGATCTGGTTATTAGACCAATATTCTTTTGCCCAGAAGATTCATATTCCGAAAAATCATCAGAATAATCTCTACCACTGGCACTCCAAGTGTCATTGGCTTTCCAGACATTCTTATGCTTTGATCTGTAGAACTAATTCTTGTTTCTTTTAGAATTCTTGTCTTTCTTGTCTCTTTTCTTAAGTAATTGACAATCAAGTCTGATATGACCAGTTCTTCTACATTCGTAGCATGTCACTTATCTATCTTTCTTATCTTTTCCATCTCTCTTCTTATACCTATATTGAATGTTATTCTGTCCAACAATCTTTTTCATCTTTTGAGCATGATTTGATAACTCATTTTATGAAGTTTCACTTTCACTGGATTCAGATTAAACAACAACCTTCTTAGATTTAGATCTTGTAATTCTCTCAAGATTCTTGGATTTCATATGATTTGAAGTAGTTCTAAAAGAAACTCCTCAATTTCCATTCTTCTTCATAATATTATCAGCATCTCTCTTCATTCTGGATTCATGTTGAAGAAGAGTTCCAAATAGTTCATTAAGGGAAATCTGAGTAACTTTCCTATTCTCATCTATAGCAGTCCTCTTGGATTCCCACACATTAGGCATGATGTCAATAATCTTGTCTACAAGAGCTCCATCATCTAAACCATTCTCACCCATGGATTGTAAGCTATTGACAATAGTTATAAATTATTGTTGTACCTTACATACATGTTCTCCATAAGGAGAGAAAAAATCATGATACTCACCCCTAAGCATTTCTCTTCTAGTTTCAATAAATTTGGAAGTTCCAAAGTGAGTTACATCAAGATTCTTCCAGATACTATTTGCATCTTCAGAGTATGAAATTTTTCTATATATATTTCTAGTCATGGATCATAGCAAAGTATTTAGTACCTTAAAGTTCAGCTGGTATTCCACCGTTTCTGGATTAGTAAAATTTCTAAGTTCATTATCTGGAATCTTATAGTCTCTAGTTAACAAAATGTAGTTGTCAACACCTGTGTTTATCACAAAGTTCTTCATTATTTCTCTCTAGTACTCATAGTCATTTCCATCAAAGATTGGTGGTCTTTTAGGATTGATATTATCTAGAGATCCAACATGAATGCCAGCCATACTAAAAATATATTTCTTTCCACAAAAATTATTAGTAGTAAAAGTTTTAAAAACAAATATAAAGAACTTATGAAAAAGAAAACTTGAGCATGAAAGCTTATATGTGAATATAAGTATTTCAGAGACCTCCTCTGATACCAATTGTAGGATTGGTTCAGAGTATGAGGTATCCAACCTCTGATACCAATTGTAGCATCAAAATAAGAATGTAGATGCTCAATATACAAGAGGGGGTGAATTTTATAATTTAAAAAATTCTTTGGAACCTTTCAATTTAAGTTGAACAAGTTTAAACAAACATTCACAAGACCTCTTAAACAAACCTTTTCTATTTTTCATAAAATAAATATTCTACCTTAAAGTGTATAGAATTTGAAATATAATCAGAGTAATAGAATTACAAAGTATAAGAAAGTTATACTTTCTAACTTTAACAAAGTTAGGATACAACAGAGGAATTAAAACAAATTTTAAAATAACATAAGTAACAATAGGATTATTTTTACCCAAAGAGAAGGGTATCCAACATCTTTGGCTAAAGGTTCCTTGATTTATACTTTAAATAAAGTCTATCTTACCCAAACCTAGGTAAGCCCTCAATCGGAAGATCGATATCTGTCTCGCTATCCCCACAAGCCCTCGATTTAGAAGGAAATCGGAACCTCTTTCTTCCAAAACCAGAAGCCCATGATCAGCATGATCAGAGTCTGCAATAAGAAAGTCTGAACAAGTTCTTCATGCCTAAAAAAGTTGTTTACAACATCCACACGAAGCACTCAGAGTTGTAAGATCCTCTCCCTCTAGAAATAACTTCATAGCTATTTCACATGCATCAAGTTCATCCACTCTCTACAATGTACTTTGCTCATTCAAATGATCTTGTATTTATAGGCAAAATTTACCAACGGTCGGCTCCTCTCTAATGGTTATATTTTCCTTAAATTTCAAAGGGTCCTGGACACATGGAAAACATATAATGGTTAGTTTGTAACAGATTTTACGACATCGTTTCAAGTAATATAAATGATGTTAAGTTAAAGATAAATGTTAGGTATAAGAAATCTTGGAATATGATGTCATTGGATTGATACATTAGGAAACTCTAACACTATCAAGAAGACAGATTCTTAAGAAATCAAGAAAACTGATTCTTAGGAATAACATTATCAAGAAAACGGAATAATAAAATCAGTATCACATATACACCAAATTCAGTATCATGAAGATCGACATCATATATACAACAGATTTGGTATTGAAGATACACATCATATATACACCGGATTCGGTATTGAATATCGGAATCATATATACACTGGAATTGGAATTGAATATCGGCATCATATATACACTGGAATCGGAATTGAATATCGGCATCATATATACACCAGAATCAAAATCATAAAACTGAATCACATATACACCGGATTCAGAATCATAAAACAGAATCATATATACACCGGATTCGGAATCATAAAACCGAATATTATATACACCAGATTCAAAATCATAAAACAGAATAATATATACACCGGATTCAGAATCATAAAAAGGAATGATAAAATCGGAATGATAGATCTTGTAAAAATAACTGAATGAAGAAATTGGAATGACAGATCTGTAAGAATAACTGAATGGAAAAATGGAACTAAAGAAAAAAAAATAACTTAATAAAAAAGTGTTTGGGATTTTCAAACCATAAAACCATAAGGAATAGAGAATTTGTAAGATAACCTTATTTACTCAACAGAAACTACGTGATAAAACTCTTGGAAACCAAATATTTTCCTTTTGACATGATCTCTAGGAAGATGCATCTTTAGACCCAGCTAGAATTATCGGTATGTGGCTGTTCGGTCATGTACTAACATTTCCTTTGAAAATTACATTGAAGGTTTTCCATTGATCAGCTCATTGGAATCATGTTGATGATTCAAAGGCTACCCCTAACATTAGTTCGACTCTAATGGAATGTTTAAAAAGGGTGGTGATCCCAATGGGATAGATTAGGCATGCCCTAATGTTCTTACTGTACCACGACATCCTAAATAGACATCTATGCTAGAGGTATAATTGAAAGCTCGTTAGGATCCTCAGTGTGCCATCACAAAGTAAATTTGTCGGTCCCTCCATCTAAAGGCTTCAAGTCTAGATTTTAAAATGCATTGACCATTTTGGTCGAGTTCTTTGAGGGCATTCAGTGGAAGTCAGTTCGACTAGTTATCCCTCTCTCTTTCCATATGAAGTTAGTGAGGAACTTTTTAATGGCTTGTTGTCGGGGTGAGTCACTTTCATTGAGGGTCCACTATATATTTTCATTAAAATTTAACTCTACTTGGATAAATAGGTTTTATTGTGTTCTGATTGATTATTTATACTATGAATCATGCCAAGAGTGCCATTACAATGCGATGGGAATCCATAAATCAGTAGTTCAATCTATGGAATATGGTGACTTGATATTGGCCCTAAAAATTCTAGAACTAGGTGGTGAAGAAGATGATGATGCAATCATTTCCTAGGTAATAAGGGATTGTGAAGCCACCATATTAGCATTTTAGTTTGAAAAAACAAGTGTTTCTTGATTTTATTTGGCTTATGTGACATATATTAAGGTGACACTCAGAGGTATGTTGGGAGTTTGGAAATAAAACACAACAATTTTTGAATGAATTACTGAATCAAGAATGTTTTTTGATGTTGTTTTTTTTACACAAGGCTTCTTAGTGATGGGAATTTTTGAGGTTGGGAAATTATAGTGTCTCATATTTTTGGAGTAGATAGAATTCCCTAGAAATTTTAATTCGGTTGTTTGATGGATTGTATGCTCTATAAAACTTGATTTATAATGTAATTAAAAGAGTTGGAAGAAATCAATATGTAGGTTTTATAATTGGTTTAAGGGATGAGGGTCCCCTTTGGAGTTCTGTGATGTTTTGGGGGGTGTTGGGTCCAAAAATTATACATTATGGAAGAATCTGGAAAGGCACACTATTTGACTAAAACGGTGTGGCCCATAGAAGAAAACATGAGGCATGGTCTAGTAGGGAAAGAGGTGATACATGGTTTGTTCCAACAATATAGGATGATACACAAAACCCTATGGATGTATCCTCATTTTTTATATTGGTATTTTTCATAGCCTGGTCACGGTTTTCCGAATAGTGCATTTGTCTAGTGCAAGGGGGTTCTTGGGCAGTGCCTTAAAGAACAGTTGGCACACTATTAGTCCAACTGTGCAGCCAAATAGTTCACCCCTTTATATTTTGTGAATTTGATAAAAAACCCTTAATGAACCTAAATTATAAACACCCTCTCTTTTCCAATGGGTGTCCCATTCTTCCTCATACATGATCCCCCCTCCTTCTTTAAGGTAGGTTTTTTGATATCTCCCAAATTTAGACTCAAAATTCATCAATGTAAGGTGTTTTGGATATATCAAGGTATTATATATGATCTTATTCCTTCTATTTCTCATTTATTCCATCATTTGTTGCACAATTTATGTGTTACCACTTTTTTCTTATTTTCAGGGCGTTGGGATGTTTATTCGATTTCACTAAAATAGAAACAAATCAACTCTATATATTGGATTTTTTTTTCATAATCGGTATAAGTTAGGTGGTATAGCTTTTTTCATAATGCTTCATTTCATTCTATATGGTGTGTTATTATGCCGCATGAAAAAACCTTCTAAAGAACCCTATAAATTATCAAATAAATTAATTTGAGCCTGTTACCATGTCTTGTATAAACTTAATGTGTGGAAATCATATCTTGGGTGATCTAATTTACTTTATCCACCTTCATGGATGTGTTTCTCCTTTTTAATCACAATTCCCAATTACTCAAGTCTGTTGAACACCCTTATGGGTGAGTTTCACCAACAATAAATTCTTTAAGTAAATAATTGAATCAAGATAAATGGGTTTCCATGAGTTAGTACATTCATATTGATACCTTATTCCTAATTATATATAGATAATTTCTTGTTCATTATTTTTCATGTGTCATTGAGTATTTCGTATTCCTTATACATTGGGGTTTTTTATTTGTTCTTTGGGTCTCATGACTTATGATTCTTATTCCTTTTCTTAGGTGTTACACAAAATTTATTACACACTATACCTTATTCCCATTCACATGCTTATGTTAATATAAATTATATAATGTGACTTATTATTTAATCATGTTGTTAAGTGATTATGTTGTGGGCCATGTGTGCTTTTCCATGTATCCTTGTGATAATTTTTAGTCTTATTGACTATTATCTTTGTCCATATTCCTTTATTTATTGGCTTGTATGAAATGCTTGGGAAGGATTATTTACCATGTAATATTCCTTTCCTCATTTACATTTTTATTTGTTAATTCCATGGCTCACCTAATATGGGTATGGAGGGAATATTTGTCATGGCTTAAGGATGTTGTGGATAGACTCTCCATGATGGGCTTGGATATAATTGACGCACATGGAGTGATACTTTGGTTTTCCATAGATGGGCTCACCAGGTGGTTTATTTATACTCATGAGAGACATGGGTTCCCTAGAGGATACATAGTCTATGGGATCATCAGCAAGATGAATATTCCATCTATCAGGTGATGCTCGGTACCCTATGTGAGATACCTATTACAGACTCATAGTTTAAAATACCAAGAGTGATAGAAGGGATACCATTATGGGATGCATTAGGTTGACTATGAGTTATTGGTTATATCGATTTACCCTATTTTAACCCTTGGGGTTACATATACACATCATTATATGGGTCCAAATTCTATTAATGGATATGATGGATGCTTTGTGTGTATTATTTTTGGTGCCTTATTATCATTGTTGTTATGAGTACAAAGTGGTATCCAAATTATTGAATAATGTCCAAAGGGTATGAACAAGAAGGAAAAGAACAAGATTGGGGTCATCCCACATCAGTTTCTTGATATATTGTTCAATATATGAACCATTTATACTTGTACAAGTTCCCTTGGTTCATCCATATGGCATAGGATGAAGCAGGTGAAATTGGACATGTATCCACTTATTAACCTAGACCTAAGTGTTATTTATTTATTTATTTACCAAATTATATTCTTATTTTTGAGAACATTATTTAATTTATAATGAACATACTACTTTGATCTAGACACCATTATTAGTGGACTACTTGGTAAATATCTCACACAATACTCGAGCTTCTGTTGCACTGGGGTATCCTAGAAGATCATCATGTTTTCAAGTCTGTGGATTTATTTCTTATGTTGAGTTGTGTATATGGGATCTATAGAGAATAGGACTGATCTAGTACACAAGATTCTCATGGAGTTAGCCTTTGGGGTCTTTTATTTTTATTTTTTACACTACCAAATTTACCTACTTCTTGTATCTTGTATAATTATATTGAAATGGATGAATTATTATAAGTATTAGAATTGAAAATTTACTTTTATTTACTCATTGTATTTATGTTCTGTTACTTTTTGATTTATTATTTTCAATTCCACTATTTTTTGTTGATTTATTCCTTATAAAACACTATGTGGATATGATCATGAGGGTATATTCTCCCCACTGTAGCATCATTAGACCCTTGATACTAGTCAACAACCTCTGACATATGGGGGATCATTGGAGTTTGTGTGGTTACCGGCCCGATGACTGGTTTAATGGTTAGTTAGTATGAGATCATACACTTCATAACCTAGGGAAAGGATACATAAGAAAGAGCGGCATGAAAGTCTCAGTAATTTTATATAATCAATTTTCCAAAGATATATACGCTTAACATGATAATAGGTGTATGATAACATAAACATAAAAATTAAAATCAATTCCATTTATTTCATAGATCATAATCACAAGTTGTGAAATAAATCTTGGTAGTTCAAAGGACATGAATCAAAAAGTAGTCAATGAAAATGAACCATGAGGGAATAACATTCACATAATACATAATATTATAAAATACACATAAGAATTGAAAATAATTTCCATAGAAGTCATGGATAATTGGAAATACTATCATTATTCAATGATTTCACTCCCCAAACAATCATATTAGTCGAGGTTTACTCCCAATACTATTAGAGTGGACAAAGTAACTTACTAAAATGGGTTCTCTATCTATGATATATTAATATTTACCCAATGCATTAGAGTGAGATATAGTTCCCACTCGACCTTGGTTATTTTGTAACCACCGTCATTTTTTATAATGTAAACACTATCCTTTGTTAAAAAATAACAACCACCGTCTTTGGAAAAAACATAACAACCATTCTTGTTTATAATGTGTCCATAGTAAGAAAATGTTAAACATATGTATGTGTGTGACAATATCACAAAATATTCATCATATCAGAACCCATGAATTGAAACTGGATTTATATAAAAAATTTGTAATAGTATAACACATAAAAAAGAAATGGGTTTTATAAAAATTTCATCATTTCATATCCCATGAAAAAAAATATGTTTCATAAACATTCAATCAGTTCATCAAGAATAAAATATGTAAATTTAATGGATTTTATAAGCACATTTTCATCATAAACATAAACCAATTAAATAATGAATAAGGATAGTACCCCTGAAGATATAAATTATATCAATTTTCGTTAAAAATAATTTCTTTGTTTATTAAGTAATTAAGGTGAGAAAAATGAATTGAAAAAATGTATTTTAAATAAATAAATAAAGGATTAGAAAATGATTGAGTCTATTAAGATGTATATTATAATATTTCATCATCAGAAACATAGTCATAAAAATTCTTAATAAATAATGAGATTGTAACATAAAACTCATACCTCATTATAACATTTGGATTATAATCCCTAAGAAAGAATGGAAATTATATGTAAATTTAAGTGACAATTTTTTTGTATGAATCATTATAAAATACATTCATGGGAGTATATACACCACCTAAATGAAACAAGTTGTAAATATGGTATTTGTCTTAGAAAAATAAAAGTGAGGTTAAAATTCTTAAATTTGGTAAGACTTACACCATACATTTTGGAGAATTCTACAGAAAAAATATATAAATATTATAAATAAAATAAATAACCATAATAAAATATATCATACCATTGTTATTTGAAATAATATCATACAATAAAATTTGGATATGTTTGTAGAACATTTTTATCCTTATGTTTTTGTTTTAACTCTTTGTTCTCCCCTTTGACAATTATCATAATATTAATGTTATCTAGACATTAAGGGTTATTAATGTTGTTATAAAATAAAAAATGAGTCATAAATGTATGATGAATAATTTTTAATACCATTTCATATTCATTTTTTCAAATATAATATTTTTATGCTATTTATATCACAAAATAAAATCATACTTACTATAATATATCTTCAATGTCATTTTTAACATTATTCATTTAGTTAGACTTCAAATACATCAATACAAATAGGTAATTATAATATAATGATTCCAAAACCATCTATTAGTTAATATAGATCTATAAAATTTGTGTGGTACATTAACTCAATAATGTCATATAACTTTTATTATTTTTAAATGTATTTATTTTAAATTTTCGATTAATTGAATAAATACATTATTAGGGTTTCAAAAAAATTTAAGGTCATTAAATAAGTTATAAAAATTAGGAATAAATTTATATCATAAAAATAATATAATTTATATAAATATAAATAATTAGAATCATTCATAAAATGATTTTCCCTATTTGGACACATAGGATACATTTAAAAAAAGAGTGTGAAATTTTGTAACATTATTTTATTTAAATATTATATACATCATTTTCATGAAATGTGTCCATTAAAAATTTAATATCAATAATAAGGTGATAAGGGTAAAATTTAATTCATCCACTAATTATTATGATAAAAAATATTTCCCTATCATTTAGTTTTAGCCTAGATTAACTTGATGTACCCTTTACCTAATTGATAAATTTTACCAAAGTCACAATTCATATTGAATAAAATACTCGCATGTATAATATATTTGAATATAATGATTAAAAATATGGAATAAATTTTATCAAATTAAATATCTATAATTTTCCTCTATTAATTTTAATATAAGTGAAAAAAGTGATGAAAATGGATGTTTTGAAAAATA
The DNA here is from genome assembly GCA_963277665.1 of Viscum album. Classification (NCBI taxonomy): domain Eukaryota; kingdom Viridiplantae; phylum Streptophyta; class Magnoliopsida; order Santalales; family Viscaceae; genus Viscum; species Viscum album. Next base: position 1,284,550,855 of record OY728151.1, read on the forward strand.
TATATATTTTTAGCAAAAACATAGATTTATTATTATCCAATGCCTATAAAAATAATAGACGAACATTAAAAAACATAACTAAGTATATAATACATATATTTAACTACATTTATTCACCAAAAGTGATAAATTTAGTTTATTTATATAATACACATTGAAAACATAAAAATAGTTTTTTAGAAAAATGTATTTTTACCTAAAAATATATTTATAATAAATTAAAACAAAAAATATATTCCCATGGAAATAATTTTACAATCTAAATTATTTTAGTACTTATTTATCTTTGATTATATTTTAAAATAATATCGAGCTTTGTGTGTATATTTTTCAATAAAACAATCAATTTTAATACTCATTTGAAAATCAATCATTTTAGAAAACTTTCAGTAATTAATACTATAATTATTTTAATATGATGATTAAATAATTTATGTTTATTTCTTATAAAATAAAATTTCTTTTCATTACAAAAATTAATCACTATTTTTTCTCACCCATACTAATATTTCTTTTGATGGAAATGTATATTTGAAGAATAAAATGAATTTACAAAAAATTGAGTGATTATTCACTAAGAAATTGTTAATACATTTATATTGAGTTTGAAATTTGTTTACATTTTGAAAGCTAATTAATACCATTAATGCCATAAAATTTAATGACTAGTTTATAATTTTCATAAAGAATAAAATTTTAATAGTATATCGTCATTCATTTAAACACAATGTTGCATGTAATGAAAGATATCATGGAAATAAAATTATTTATTGCTAAATGTATTCTATAATAGAAGGTTTTTGTATATTTTTCATCAGGTTAATTCATATCATGGGGTTATAAATTATTTTTGGTGATGGGAAAATTAATTTAATGATGTATTTTTTTTAAAAACTTTTTATATAATGGTTTTAGAAGGATGTTTCGTTTGTAGCGTAAAAATACTTGTCTAATTTTAGTTGAGTTCAACGATTATGATTTTTTATTTATAACATGTTTAATGAATTATATATTAGAGTAAATTGTACTTTAGATCTAAAATGTAGAATTTTTTAAAGGTAGTGTTTTTGAAAAAAAAATTGAAACTGGTAATTTTGGATGTTACCAATTGAAATTTATTTCCAAATGAAAATTGAAAAATGTAATACGATTAATGAAGTGATTTTTAAATGGATTTTAGAATTATTTTTGAATAAGTTAGTCCTCATTTATTTTTGAAAATTTGATTTTTTTTAATAATGTGTTTGTTTTAGTGAATGGGACAATTTTGGATCATCACCTAGGTTATGAGACCATTTTTTCTAGGTAATGGGAATTTGGGACCATATTTGTGTTAGATGATTAATGACTCCTAGAATGGTCTTAATAGAAAATGGGTGAATCTCTATGTTAATTAGGTAGTTGTACTTATCTTTTAGGTGTGGTTCCACTATATGTAAACTCTACCCAGAATCCAAAATATGTGGTGGAGTTTATTTCATTCCCATACATAGACTTAGTACATGAATTGTTTATTCAAAAGGGCCTTTCATTAAAACTTGAACTAGTCAATTTTCTAGAAAGGATATAGTTTCTGGTTCCCTTTCAACGTAAATGCGCCATATGACGTTTTAGAAGTTGACTACTCTAGGAATTGATTTCCTATGTTGTTTAGGAGAATTCGTTTTGACTTCATATTATAGATTAATTGGTTGATATTTTTATGGTAAGGGATTATGGATTAGGCTAAAGACCTTTTATATTTTGTGGTTGGTGTTATATTTGGTGCTTGTTTTTATATTTTGGTTTCCTTATCTTAATGATTTGAGTGTATTATTATACAGAATCCATGTCATGGAGTTTTTTCATGATAGTTTGAGTATGGATAAACATTGGGTCAGTTATTGGATAATTATTAGGGATATTTCATTCAGGTACTTGAAACATTTAGAGTACTAGTTATTTTGGGTTTACCATTTGATGGTGCTCTAAGAGTGAGTTCATAATTTTCCTATTATGTATTGTGACTTGAGGACTATAACCCATATTATTCTTTATTATGGAATGTTCATGGGCTTCTATTCATTAATATCATGGTTTATATTCCTTTTTACATCTTTTATTTAATTTTCTTTTTTATATGGAATTTTCGTTTGTTCTCCTAGAAAGTTACTTCTCATAATATATACCCATATACTTAAAAAACAGTTCCAAAAACAAAAATATAATTTTGGTAAGAATAAATCCCAATTTTACCAATGAATCTAAACCTCCATGTCAACATTTTTCATATCGAATTTTTTTATTTAAAGAATGTATATTATATTTATTCTTTTATATTATTCAAATTTTCAATCACATATTTTATGAAATTATTAATTTTCTATATTTCTCCAACACAATTTTTATTTTAATAAAACATAAAATATTTTTTATGAAATTTACTATCATATTTTAATCCTCTAGATTAATTTGAATGAGTTTTTATTTCATTTTGAGGAGTCATTATCTGTTACTCTTTATAATATTTTTTTCAAGGATTTCTTCTATCCTTTATAAAAAAATATATTCTCATGTAATTTTCACTACAATAATGTTTAAAACGTTTGGTGAATATTTATGATTTTCACAACTATTCTTCCTCTTTGGGTTTTCTCCCATAAAGTGATGTTTTGATCGCCATCTATATTTTATTATCATATGATTCATTTTGGAATAAAGTATTTTTTCCAAATATTTTTTTATATTATGTTATGTAATGTTTATGAAATCTATTTTTCTCCATGAGATATTTAAGATAGGACGATGTTTGATTTTAAATGTCTCACATATAAATGGATGATAATGGATAGGGTCCTATATCAACCACAAATTCATTGTTTTTATATTATTTGTAATGAGATAGTTAGGTGTGGAAATAATGAGTTTTTATAAATAGGCATGGATATAATGATTTCGATCAAATTTTTAGGCGTGAAAAATAAAAGAATTCATTCACATTGGAATGATCATAATTAATTTTCTCACCATAGTGTTCTTATGATTATTTTTTAAAAGAAGGTGTCACTTTGATAAAAACTCCAAATAAAATTTTATTAAAAAATTATATCTTACATGAGTCTAAAAAGACTGGATAAGATTACAATATTTCACATTTAGAGGAAGAAAGTTGTCAGGGAGATCCTCGAGCCATGTTATGTCCTGTGAAACCTCTTTATTGAGGAGACCATCAGTAACCATATTCACCTCACAATAAGTATGATTTTCAATGAAATTGATGTCTCGGAGATATTGGTGAAAATTTATCTGATGTGTAGTAAGAGTCCAAGCTATATGAATCAACCCATTCCAAATAGATTGCACTACAGTAGTTTAATAACTTTCAATCCACAAATTCTTCCAACTATGGTTCATGGAAAAGGAAATGGCATGTATCACACTCATAATTTTGGCTTCTAGAGAGGTTGTAATATCGCATCCTCCAAATAATCACCCATTGATCTAACCAAGATGATTTATGGAGATGGTTCCACACCCCGTGGGACCTAGATTTCTTTTAGAGGTTCTATCCACATTGATTTTAAGCCACCCTGGGAGCGGTGGTCTCCAAAAATACTCAAATGTGTGTCTTAGTTGGCTGAAAATGGAAACAACCGGAAGACATCTCAGAATCATAAAATATTCCATAGATTTGTCACAACACCCTTTCTAAATTAACACATCTTCACGAATAGCGATGAGAATATGCATTCCAACTAAATTAACTTTACGTGAGAAATTATTGTGAATAATTACATTTCTATAATACCATATTTCATGAAGAATCTTTCCAACCCTAGAAAGAAACGTGTTTTTGATTTCTTGGGAGTTTTCCATATCTACATAGTGTTTTAGCTATTCATTGATATAGTCATGAATCCACCATCTACAATCAACGATGTCAAAAATATTGTTCCAAAATAGTAGTGGAAGTAGAACAAGATATAAATAAATGGTTAGTATCCTCTCTATATTGATTTCAAAGACAACATTTTGAGAAAATATGGATCCCAAAAATTTTCAAACAAGAATTAGTGGGAACCCTTTTATAGGAAAGATTCCAAATAAGAGTGAGTCTTGAAAGTTTAATCTAAAACTTATCAAAGAATTTAATATACATAAAGTAATTTTCAATGATATAGAAGGAATGGTTGTAGATTTTTTTTGATTTCAGAAGTCCATTGTAAGTGGGTTCCCAAATTAGAAAATACTATGAGAGAGAAAAGTTGTAATTTTCAATAATTTGAACAATGTTATCCAGAATAGTATCAATATGAGAATTAGGAACATTGATGATGGTGTTGTTGATATGTAAAGGGGTATGGTCAGGTGGAATTAAAGGAATAAGGGGAGAAACAGTCCAGTTGTCCAACCAGAATCTCATGGAGGAGTTTCTAGTGACCATCCATCTTGAATTGTTCATAATATTGGCATAAATATTTCTAACAGAGGGTCAAATAGAAGATTTTATGATATTCTTCTTACCTATATTCATTCTATCCAAGAACCTATTTTTGATTAAATCAATCAAGGGGGTGTTAGTGTGAATTAGGTTCCAAGGGAATATTCCTTGAAGATCAAATTAAAGAGATTAAAAATTTTAATACCAAGACCACTCTTGAACAAAGGCTTACAGTATGGAGCCAAAGGGATAGTCATAAGTTTCTTTTCCAAATTAATGCCAGTTCGAACACTGCTTTTGATGTAAACCTTAATTTTTTTAATAATAATAGCCCTCCAATTTTAGAACATAATAGAGTAGACCAATTTGGATACAATTTCCAACTTGAAAAGAAAGACTCTTCTTGCTATGGAAAGATATTTTCCTTTCCAAATGGAATTATGATTAAGAATTTAATCAAAAATGTTTGAAAAATATCCCTCTTTGGGTCTACCCCAAAAGATGGGTACCCAAAGGTATTTGAAGGTAATTGTTCCTTCTTTAATGCCAAGATCATTGATGATATCATTTTTTCTACTAGTCAAATTTTTTTTCCAGAATAGATGGAGGATTTTTTCCAGCCAATGACTTGACCTGAGACCTCCTCATAACGAGTTAGAGTAGATTTTGAGAGTTATGATGTTTTTTATATCAACCTTTAGAAATAGAATGATGTTTTTTGGATAAAGTATATGTGTGGGAGCATTCACTTTTCCGTAACCATGAATATGTTTATGTTTGTTTTGGTCTACCAGACAAGTGATCAGATGACTTAAATAGTTCTATGTGATAGAAAAAAGGATTGTTGATAGGGGATCACCTTGTATGACACCTTTGGAGAAATTAAAGTAGCCTATGTGAGAGACATTGATCAACATGGAAGTTTGGGCTGAGATAAAGAGATTTTTCATTCTAGAGATGAAGATATTTTTGAAGCCAAAGCCAAGAAGAACTTTTAAAATGAAATCACAATCCATTGTGTCAAAGGCTTTCCTAATGTAATGTTGTATGTCAATGTTATCACATCTATTTTTATTGTTTAACATGTTATTGAATTTAGAGGCGAGATAAATGCAGTCCTGGATGGATATTCCCTTAAAAACCCAAATTGATTCCAAGTGATAATTTTATAAGTAATAGTGGTAAGTATATTCTCAATCAGTTTAGTGAGGATTTAAAAGAGATTGTTGATAAGATTTATGGGTCTAAAGAGTTGAATTTCAGAGGCATTTTCTACCTTAGGAATCAAATTTAAAAATTGGGCATTCAACCCATGGGGTAGGTATCCACTAAAAAATAAATGCTTGATAAGTTTTCAAACATTTATTTGGATAATATACAAATATTTATAGTAGAATCCATTATTAAAACCATATGGACTTGGGGAACTATCAGGGTTCAGGTTGAAGATAGTGTCACTAATTTCGTGATCAAGGGGAACACCAATGAGGAAATTGTTATCAACATTAGTGACAATGGTTGGAATGATATCATTAATGAGCTCCTTGCTAATTCCAAGGCCCTTGAATAAAGACACAAAGTAGGAGACAATATGATTAGCAATGTTCCCTTCATTATCCAAGAGGATGTCACCATCTTTGAGGGAGGCAAGAGTTCTGTAAGCTTTCTGGAAACTCTAAAAATAATTTTAGAATTTGGTATTTCTATCCCCGTTAATTAACCGATTTATATTGAATGTTTTATTATGTATGTTGTATTTAAAAGTGGAGAGTGGATTGAGCTTCATAGTAATGTTAATTTCTTGATTATGATCTGAAGTAAAATCCAAGTGAGTGTTGTTATTTTGAATTTGATGAAGTTCATTCTCACGAAGTAGGATATCACTATCATTTTTTTGGATTTCATGTTGCACCAATTTTTAATCTTTTGATTGATAAATATTAATTTAAGAGTACAAGAAAATCCATTGTTGGATTGAGTCATAGAGGACCAAAAATGTTTAATGAGATTACAACTTTCAAGATCTGATAACCAAGTATTGTTGAATCTAAAGGGAAGTGGAGGTTTCATAGTTTTGTAAGAGATAGTGACCAAGATAGGATGATGGTCAGATTGGATTTTGTGAGGGTGGTAATGGAAATGGTGTCCCATTTATCTAAAGCATGGTCATTAGTGAAAGCTCTATCCTATTTTCTTGCTATTACTCTATAAAAATGACTCCTATATAAATTATATTTGGCACCTAGGAGAGTAATTTTAGTTAAACTCGTGTTTTCTATTACAGCCTTAAATTCCCTCATAGATAATGTTTAATGGATTGGACCAGGTTTATCACTTGAGGAGAGAATATCATTAAAATATCTAAGAACAAACTAGGGAAAATAAATAAAAGAGATCGAGAAAGAGAGGTTTTTCCATAGATTCCTCCTATCCTGATTATTGTTCTTGGCATAGATAATGAAAAAAAAAGAGATGTGTGTAATAAATCATAAAACCAAAGGTGAAACATTGAACAACATTATAAAAAACGTTAACATTAGACAAAGATGAATGAGAAAAAATTTAAAGAGTATCCAAATTAGTGTTTTCTTTACAAGCACCTATAAAGGTGTATCCAAAATGACAAAAGTGAACTAAATCAGTGGAAAAATTAATCTTAGATTCATCAATGAATAAAAATAATGTGTTTTTATTTTTGACCATTCAATTTAAAATAATTAAGGTTCCATGGTTTTCAATACCTTGACACATCCAATATAATATCTTCATTTAAACCTATGTTTGGAGTATAACTCTCTTTTTTCTTACTCTTTTATCCTTGGTTCCTAGTTGATCTTATAACATCTTTAGACAAATTGAGGTTGGTATTATAACACTGTTAACCTTTAATGGAGGCCAAGGAGTTTAAATTATCAATTACAAACAAATCTGGCAAGGTAGTATCTTGCATTATATAAATATCAGATGATGTCTCAGTATTACTAACAACCCTATTGTTAACAGAATCAAAAAAAAATTATTAGAAGAAATATTCTTGACATAATTAATGAAGGTACCTGAAATTTTTCACGGTTCAAGGATACATGACTACTTTTCTGCATGATCAGTTGACTACATCATTGTTTTCGAACCAATAGAAGAGGTGTATTTGATCTCCCCAATGTGGTCTTTCAAATTTTTCTCAAAGTTACTAGTTTTGTGAATTTAGTCTGCCCAGTTGGATCTATTAAATTCAGTTTAGATAAGTCTTTTGGACATCTAGTTAAGTCACCAACTTGTTTAGTCTGTCCTCCTTTAATGGATCCTAGATTAGTTACCTATATAGAAAAATCACATTCTTCTATGGATTCTAGAACCTACTGTAGGATCTCCCCAATAGAAATATTAGCATCTCCTAAAGCCTTGAAGAACTTCATCTGCTGAGTGGGAGCTAAGGAGGTGGTTTGTACATGATTGCTCATTGGTTTTCTATCCTTGTGTTTAATGGGATAAATGTTATTGGAATTTGATTCCATACCTATGCAATATAAGGTAGAGGGGAACTATCCAAAAGTGCACCCCAAATTAACTACATTCATTCCAGAATGTAAAGTCTATGAAAGATGGCCATAAATTTTCATTTTTGAAGATGTAGAGTTGTGAATGTTGGCATTTTCCACTGTACAAGGAACATTGAGATACACCTATTGAGAACCAGTATCTAAATATGGGACAAGATAACTATCCATATTTTTTCCATTATTGGTTACACTATGATGGGTGATAGAAACTGTAATATCATCTACAGCAACATGTTTCACATATTTCTCAACTAATTGTTCATATTGTATGACATTCACAACATGTTTTTTAATATTTTATAAAATTTCACATTCTACATTGTTAATTTATTCCTCCTAAATGGTTTGGGTGAGATGATTTCTTAACCCCAATTTCATTTTTCTCTTTAAGATGTTTTTTTTATTAGTGATATTAGTCTTGCCTCTTCTATTTCTAACCTCAGTCCACTCATTGTCATTTGGGTGGAAATCTTGGTTTTGACTGCCCTACAGTTAAGGATTGAATGTCCAACTATCTTGAAAAACTAACAAAAGGGTGGTTTTCATTCATATTCAATTATAACCTCTGTTATTTGTTCCTTGGAATTAAATATAACAAAATTTGGTAATTTAGAGCCATGGTTGATTTCCTACATGATCCTAGAAAACAAACCTAGTTCTGAATTAAGAGTATGTTGATCTATCTTAAGAGGGGTACCTAAACATGAGACTATTTCATTAATAATCTTAGGGTGCCAACAGAACAAATTAAGACCATGCAACCAGATCCAAACATTTTCCATTGTGTTTTTATGAGTGTGTGGATTAAAAATTATGTCCCATTCTAAAATTCAAAGGAGACCAAGATTAAGTTGAATGTTTCCTAATTTCCAAACAAAATTCAAATGCTCCAGTGAGTTCAATAAAATATTAAAATATGAATGACCAATTGGAATTAATTTCCAATCAGCGAAGCCCCTACAATGTGTGATTCTTATCTTAAGATCAGATAAGTGACAAGGTTTTTCACCTTTGAGGTAGGAAGTGCGACCCGTAAAAGAGTAATAACACATTTTAATATGTTGTTGAAAGCATTCAGGATTGGCATCGACAAGGAAATGACCATCATCCAATTTCATGGATAATGGCGTCTTTGAAAGGGTGGTAGTGGATAGATTTGTACCATTAAGTGCTTCGAGGAAGGAGATTCCTCTTGTTTTTCTAGGAAATGTATGTGAAGTATAATCTTTTGGGAGGAAAACATCATTTCTTGAATTCTTAAGAGCTTTATCATTATAAATATTCCTCTCCTAGAAGTGATGGGATTCAAATCTCACAGGCACTAAGAAGGAGGCGACCATTGGAGTGCAGATCAAAGACTCATAACACGAAACCTAGTTTGCCAATGGTTTTTAGAGAGAGATGGTATCCCATCTCTCTAAACCCATCTCCTCGAATATAAAAATAACTCTTATGATTATTGTGGGGTTATATTTAGATGTGTTTTATTATGTTATTTTACATTTCTAAGATAAATATCATTATGATATAGTATTTTTTCATGTAACACCATATTTATAAATTGTTTGGGACTCTTTTATCACACTCATATGTTTTACGATTAATGAGAAATATTTTGAGCCACGCCATACATTTTATTCTTCCTTAATGATAATTTTATGATATAATATTTCTCTATCATTTGTTTTTATTATCATATATTATCTTATGTTCTTTTAATAATTTTATTATCTTCTTTATAATATTATCATTAAATTTTATGATTTGATGCATTATGACATGATTTTATCTCAATAAGAAACTAAACTCATACAATTCTCATATTTCTATTCCCTTGTTATAAAGATGATTATATCTTCTAAGATGTATAGAAAATATTCTTGAGGATCACAATTATGGATTAATTTTTACAAGTGTTACGAAAATATGTCTACTTAGCTAATGTCCAGGAAAAAAATCAATCATTCCCTAAGTTTTTTGATTTTTTTGAGATATATTATTTAATTCAATAAGTTATTTTATTATTTATTTATATTTTAACATAGATTAATTTATTATAATTTATTATTTTAGGGTTTTTCTTAATATTTGGTGGGAATTGTGGAGAGTGACACTACAAATACCGGCTTATACCAATATAAATTTATTAACCGATAATATATATGTTGGTAAAAAATGAGAATTTATAACAGGAATGAAGTAACATTTTTATAAATTTGTAATACCCACACTTATTTTTTTAAAAATATATATATGTTGATATTGATCATTCAATACCAATATATCAATTACCAGTAGTTGAAATATTTCATTATCATACTAATACAAACAATTGTTTACTAACATCAGAAAATTTAATTTATAATTTTATTTCTAAAAAATCCTTTTTGATCAATAAAAAATGATACAATAAAACATTCATAAGAATGATTTTATCAATATCAAATTAATAGAAACGTAATATATATATATATATATATATATATATATTATTTTTATGATAGAATAAAAAGTAATTCTATGAGATTTATTAAAAACATATCAGAATTGATTTTTATTTTAAATTTTATCGAAATATTAAATGTTTTTAAATTTATAAATTTTTTTATTAAATTTTCTTCAAATATTAATAGTTTTTATAATTTCAATTATAATTTATATAATAAAAATTTAAATATTTTTTTTAAAAAAAACACCACAAAGCCTATTTTATTTACTATTCCCCATGGCCATCATCACCCCTATATCTTTTCAGCCTCACCACCCACCAGCCTGCCTCACATCCCACCTCTCCATAATGTGCCCTCATATTCCAACTTCTCACCTCACATCTCATAACCACATCTATAATTCCATCCCACTACATCCTCAGTATTCTCTTAGATCTTGCTCAATGATGTGTTCTTCATATTTCTCGTGATGTTGTGAGGGGTCAGTCTCATTTAGTATTTTATTTGTTGTTTAGGTTTCATTTGGTGTTTTCCATTTAGGGTTTATTCCCCATAAATTTGGACCAACCCTTGACTAGATTTCATCTTTCCTTTCCCAATTTGGATTTGCAGTCTGCCAATTTACTCTTCAACCAGTTTTGAATTCCCTATTTCGTATCATGTTTTGGTGAAAAGATCTAAACGATGGTCGTCGTTAAGGGTTACATAAGTTTCTATCTTAGGTGTACCTACTAGGTCTTGAAGGAATTCCTTCTATCCTCAAGTAGTGGTGGTATTTCAATCATGATCTAATTGGTTCTAGAAATTTTTTCATACTAATTATCCTTAATATAGATGTTTGGTCAGGCTAGTTACCTCTACTGTGATTTATAACTCATTTTTTCACATAAATCATTTGGTTGGGGATGTGATGGATATGGTGTTAATTAATGGTTCCATTTACTATATCAAACCTCTATTGAAGGAATAGATCTTGATAGATTTTATGATTGCATACTTGGTCAAGACTTTCCAATTTTGGTTTCAATGTATATTGATTTTCAATGTTTTTAGTTATTATTTTGATTGGAATTCATCACACTATGTGGTTACTATTTGTTAAAACATTATTTAAATGATTTTGACTCAAATAATCAACTAAAAGATGATTATTAAACTGATTTTGGGTTGGATTTTTCTTCCCTGGATTGAAGGAAGAAGTTGATATCTTCACTCACTAAGGGAGTTTTCATTTGAGGAAATCATTGTTACTAATATGGTTTGTAATCAGCTTAGAATTAGAATACTGATATTGTATAGTGTATGGAATTTTTTTTATAATGGTTTTTGAAATTCATTCTAGATGTGGATTATTAGGATTCTTATATTGAGAATGACTGTGAAGAACAATTAAAGTATTGAGTTTCTCTATGAATTGTATAAAAAATTAAAATCAACATAATGTTTGACACTTTTAAGGTTTATTATAACTATATTAAATCTACCATAGATGTAATTGAGTTCTCTTTGTAGATATATCATTTATTTGATAATATAAAATTTGATTCTCATAATTATTTCTATTACATAAACTATAAAAATTATCCTTTAATTATGAATGAAAATCTATATATCAATTCCAACACATTTTTTCATTGCATATTAATGCAGAACTATCTAAGAATCATAAATATTCTACACATCATAACAAATTTATTAACCTTACTTATAAATTAATATTGTTGTTATTTATTCATGGTCATTAATATATTCATTTCCCTATATCAATATATTTAGTATTACAAACTAATGGGTTTATATATTTATTCTAGAGAAATTTACATTTGGGTTTTGACGTAGAAGATATCATATATGATTAAGTGTATCTAATTTAAAATCCCCATTAAATTATGCAGTTTCTGCAGAAATAGATATTTTGTAACTTTAAATTAATATACAGTTTGAGCATTCATTCAATTTTCATGATTCTATATATTATACATTAAAAAAGATACTATAAGTTTGATATAGTAGTTTTTCCTATGTATATTTTCTATTAACAGTATGAAATTTCAATTAACACTATAATATGAATGTCTAATATATTTTTTTTAATATGAATACTATGATATATTATGAATTTAATAGGATTTTAAATTTACAGTTTCAATATTCTTACATAAAACTATAATGTTTTACTATGATGTTCTACATGATTTGTTATAAAATTCATTGAAACTTTTTACTGAAAGTGGGATTCAATAGCTTTTTAAATATACAATTTCAAGTACTATATACTTTTTTCTTCTTTGTTGAAAATTTTATTCAATGGAATTAAATTAGTACCGTTATCTTTAGTTTAGATCATGATTATTTGTTGGATTATATTCTTTGGGATCTTGGTCTCATGTATTATTTCCATTTTTATTTTAATGGTTGTGCATACTATTTTAGGTTTTTTGAACTTAAAACTTTATCATTACATGAATATTTATTATATGTATACCTTCTTTTTAGTTGGTATTATAAATATTTCATGTTGTTCAGAAAATTTTAGTCACCAATCATATGGAAATTTATCTTGGTTCTGACCCAATTAAATTTTTTTTCTTTGATGTTTGAATCGTGGCTAATGAATTTGACATGTTAGAGCCTGCATGAATTTATACATTGTCAAGATAAAAAGATGATTATATTATGGGTCAAATTGTGGAATAAATATCTAATGAGGATGAAGTTTATGAGGATACAAAAGTTTGTTAGAATCTCTTCTAGGATGTGAAAAACCTTATATATTATAAGGTGGGATCAAATAGTTGTGCCACTTGTGTTCCATACAACTATTATATTTCAATTTGTCTCATATAAGGACTGTACTAGAGTGTTTTTTGTTTTTAATGTTTAATTATTTTAAAAGTGATCGTTTTCCAAAGGGATTGGAGGTTTGTTAGAATTAAAAGATTTTCTTCAAAACCAATTATATGTTATGAAAATTGGGGATTTTCTTGAAATATAATTATTCATACTCATATGAATATATATATATATCGTTAGATTAAAACAACTATTCCATACCATAATCACAATATAAAACTATATATTAATTATAGTAAAATTTACTACATTTCTATAATGAAATATTTCATGAAAACGATAATTTTGTAATATATTTTACATCTAGAGCATCAAGATGCATAGGAAATATAAATCAACTTTACATAGATCGCGGTATGAATAAAATGAATACTTTAATGGTTTACTATATTTATTTCAAAATATCATTTTCATTCCAATACTCTGTTTACACTATGTTAAAAAACTTTCACATAGGAAACTGAAAACATTCTATATTGTTTTCATTCTTTATATATCATTCAATATCACTTAATTTTATGATACTCTCATTTTTCTATTTTTGTTTAAACTCATGTAGATATTTTGAACTGATTTTTTTTATGTTCTTTGGTTGTGTGTTTTGTGGAACATGTAGAAGAAGGGTGTGGAATAACCACGACATGAGGTTCGTCACTAGTACTATAGGTTAACTGATTTGATGAGATTCTAACAAAGCTGATTAATGAAAATTTATTATTCTATAAAGATCAATTTTTTATATTTTCATTTATTTCTACTTTTGATTTAATTAATTTAAATATTTTGAATTAATATTTTGGCATGTTCTTTAGTTGTTTTTGGAATATATCTTTCTGCTGAATGGTTTGTCATAACATCCACTTGAGGTTCGTCACTAGTGCTGGAGTTGATATGATTTGTTGAGATTTCAACATGGATGACGAATTAATAATGGTAATTCTATGTATATAATTTTGTATACATTCATTTTTTGGTTATAAATTCATCAAGATATTTGAAATAATTTTAGGGTATTCTATTTTGTTGTGTGTAGGTTAGATCTTGTTACTGAAGGGTGTGTCAAAATAGTGACATAGGGATCCTCTATAGTACTATAGTTGACTTTGATTATTTCTTCTAATGGCTAATTTGGGGGTGATGAAAGATATTTGGAGGAACCAACTATTGTTCTACCATGATGGGTATTAAAGTATTTCATTCATGTGATGGAATGCCCATTTTTCATTTGGGGGTGGTGGGGGTGCATCAATGGGGCTATATATATGGATCCCGATTTCATTCTTTTTATGGTATTTTTAGTTATCAATCAACTTGAAATATGTATGGTTTCATTTTGTATTGTTATTAATTATTAATATAATTCATATTTTTCAAAGTTTTAACATCAGTGAAAATCTTATTTGGTTTGAAAATTAAAATATTTGTATTATATATCATATAGAAGTAAATATAATATAAAAAAATACTAGAAATAAAATTTTATAATTTTTATTTAAATGTAATTTATAAAAAGATAAAATAGATTAGTAATTTTATTACAAATTCATGTATTTGTTATATGTATCTATTTTCAAACACTTTGTAAACATATATATAATCAGTTGGTATTATTGTGATTATAATAGAACTATTTTATCAATCATAATAAATTTTAGAGATAGATATTTCCCAATAATTTACTGAAATTATAATTTCTATTGGTAAAAGATTTTACCAACAAAAATATTAATTTTTCCAAAATATATTCCCATGTTTTAAAAAGAAAATTATTATTATTTCTATGACCTAGGTCTATATGAATATTTATGTTAGTTGTTTAGTTTTAATTTTAATTTTTTTATTGCATGTCTTGATGGACTAGATATTTTCAATTTTTTTATAAATTGACACTTTAGTTGATGTATTCAATACTGCTTATCAATATTAATTAAATTAGTAGAATCATTTACATTATTTATTCAACATAGTTTGAATATATGAGGTTTCATTATTATATGGAGTCTGACATTGTTCCTAATTATTATGTTTTGAAACTATATAACTTGTTTTAAGCCCAGGGTTTTTACGAATGCACCTTGATTATATCATGGGAATATCTAGGTTTTTAGTGGAATGAAGACCTAATTTGGTTTATGAAATATAGAAACCCACCATAAAAATAATATATATATATATATATATATATATATATTAAACAATTAAAAAGAAACATAGAAAGATTATAGTGTTATTTTAGGAACCGAAGAACATCTATGTGTCAAATAATTGAAATATCTTCATTATTCATGAAAATAGACTAAATCCTTAATTCCATCTATTTTAATTTTATGATATCATTCCCCATGAGGTGTGTTTCATGGAATATTTATGTTTCTTTAATCATAATTGATTTGTGATGTTTTAATCAATGAGGAACATTATTGGAATTGGCTAGTTTTATTTATTTATAAAATCAAGTTTCTATAATATCTAAGTACCTTATAAAATTTTTTATTGTTTAGAATTACCCTTATACATGTTTGTTTCATCTTTATGTGGATCTCATTCACTTTTTTCTAATGTAACAAAAGAATTATGATCATGGGGATGATGTATTATGAAAGGAAAGACTTAAAATTAGCACATCAAAAGGATTACACTGAGGCTCACAAGACTTATTCTCAAAGTGGATTATATTTAGCATCAAAATACTTACGCAAAGATTTATTACGATCCATTGATACTCTAATTCATACAATCAACATCAAAGACATCCACTTTTTTGAATATTCATATGATCTAAAGATATATTCTATTTTTCATTATAGTCTTATGATCATCTCATGTCTTATGATTCTATATTTCTTAAAATAAATACTTATTCATATATATTACAATTTCATTGAATTCATATGCTCTACCTAGAAAGAGATACACACATGCCTCTAAAATTATTTTCCACAGCATAAAGTCATACCATGTAGGAAGTCTTATGAAGAATAATTATGTTTGGATCAAAATTCATACACCTAGCCTATAAATTCTTGATCCCATAAAGCACATTCATAACTTTTCCAAATTCACTCTATAAAACCTCAAAAAATCTCTAAACACTTAAAATAAATCCAATGATATCCCAATAGACAAAAATAACTCTTTCATGCCCTTTAAACATGTTGATGAAAATTGAAAAATGTGTCCATCAAATTATTTAATAGTAAATAAATTTTCTATTTATTTTATAATATTTATTCAAATAAATTCCTTCGAAAAAAAATTATTAATATATTGAACAAAAATATAAATTTTCATTAAAATAAGTATTAGTTAATATTTTAATTAAATTATTATCCATGTATTTTTTTTAAATTAAAAATTCAATTTTCATAATTTTAGAACATTTATTTGGAGAAATGAACTACATTTTTTATTCATAAATTCCAATTTATCATTGTATGAATTTTTGGGATATTTTTATAAAAGAAAATTAATTGGTGAATAGTAAAAAATGAATTTTTTGTGAAATAAAAAATATTTTGATATAACTTGATGAAATAAATATTATATATAAATTTATGGAAATTATTAAATTAATCACATATGATAATATAATACAAATAACATAAAATATAATTAAAACATATAAATTACAATTTATTTCATGATAAATATGAAAACCGATTCTTGTACCTATGTAGGGCTTATGTAGCTCTAGAATACTAAAATTTAGTGTCAATAAGTTAATATTTGAGAATGAAGATGTATTTTCTTAACTTTATTAGTTAACAAGTTGTTTAATTGATGATATGGAGAGATATTTATTAATTCCTTTATTATATTACAAAAATATTATCCAAATATTTGTTAAGTTCTTTTTTACGGTGAGAGCAATCAAAATAACATATTAAATAAGTTATCCTCACATAGATTTGTGTAAATATAAATATTTAGTAAAAATAAATATTATTTGTGTACTAAAATGAATAATAATTATGTTAACAATTTATTTTTAATTTTAAAATTTATTATATTTTTTCAAAACATTTGTGTCACAATAAAATAATTTTTAATAAAAAAGAATAAAAATAATGTAAATTAATTTAATCATATTTGAAATGATAAAAGTTAAATGAATTCAGAAATTTAAAAAAAAATTATATAAATTTAGAAAGAATAAGGGACAATATAAGTGAAAATATTTTATATTTTATGTTTTTATTATATTTTAAAAATAAATATAATAATATAGTAATGAAAATGAACTTATGTGTATTTTATGATAAAAATTATTTTACTAGTTGATTAAAAAGTGACAAAACATATATAAATAGATAAATGGGATTTCATATGGTTTTAAATTTAATATCATGAATTTTTTTATGCAACTTGTTAATTTTTAATTACTTTATTGACCCATAAAGAATAAGTATTTATAATTTTTTTACATACAAATGGGACTCATATCAATAAATTCATACTCAAATAAATTTCAGTTGGTCACTTAATAATACTCCTAAATACCTCTTCAAACATCCATTACCATGTTATCATGGAATTATTGGGACTATAAACCTCTTCCACAATATCCTTATGCTAAATAAAAAGGAGGTTTTTCAAAAAATAATTTATAATTATTAACTGATTTATCTATTTTTATATCCTCTTCTACCTCCTCCAAATATTAATTAACCATTTTGAAATATATAAAAAATATAGTAAATATATAGAAATGTTATTATGATTATGTTAAAACCATTTTTTATCTCCTCTTCCATCCAATATGTAATTAAAACATCTCTTGGGGATACATGTAGATTACCACCTCCATGAAGCAATGATTTTCACTTTTCTACCCACTTTAGAAGGATGGTTATTTTGATCAATTTAATTTATATATAATATATTCGAGACATAATTATCATTATATTATGATAATATATCACCTATTTTTTTACCTTTTTATCATTTGTAAACATGATATCGTCATTCCTATATACGTGTGGACTACCACCTCAATTAAGTAATGAAGTTTTTTTTCTAATGAAAAATTCATGGATAG
Organism: Viscum album; assembly: GCA_963277665.1. NCBI lineage: Eukaryota > Viridiplantae > Streptophyta > Magnoliopsida > Santalales > Viscaceae > Viscum > Viscum album. The sequence continues at coordinate 1,284,569,176 of OY728151.1, forward strand.
CGGTAACATTTTATTTAATGTATAATAATGATAATTATTTCTTCATTAAAATTCTAGATATAATTTAATAATGAATCCTTTGAACACATTCATCCAACCTAAGCTATTTTCTAATTATGAAACGAAAATCCTTAAAGCACTAATATGAACTTAATAAATTATGTAATTATTCATAACATATATATAATTGAATAAAATTAATAATAAACATGAAAAATGTTATTAATAGTTTAAATAATAAACATGTATTTATTTTTCTATAAGATAATGAAAAAACACGACAACTTAGAATCGAGGTAAGGGGCACTTTACATTAAAACCACATATTAAATGTCTTAAAAAATTATTGTATTAATATTTATCTTGAGTGACCATATTTTTAAAAAAATCATAGTATATAATTATATTGATATAAATAAATTAAAAAAAATATTTTCTGACTCTTATTATTGTTTCTAGTTTCTTCAAAATGAATCATTTTATAAGTTTCTTAAAAAGCATTTTGACATTATTTTCAAGTGGAGAATGGAATATGCTATTTTAATGTATATGACTCCAAAGTATTTCCCTTCTACTATAAGTGTCATTATATTTTTTTGTATTATGTTATAATTTTATATTTTTTCCTCTAATAAAACCCTCATCCCATTATCCTTTATAATTTAGTTTTGAATTTGGGGTTTGGAAAGAAAGTGATGTAGTAATAAATTAAAATGTTTTACATATGGATTCAAAATTATATTTTTTTGACAAGGATGATGAAAATGAAATATTTTTTATGTTTCATGTATGTTATTTTACTTTTACATTGTTTATAAAAAAGGGTTATCCTTATAATGAACTCTAATGCATTGTAAAATTATTATGTTTTCCAGAGAATTTTGTGTATAATTATGTGAGTAGGTTATTGCATTTGTAGTTGTTTTTGAAATTGTTCTTGTAATCTTTCTATATATATGATTTCCCAAGGATGCTACATGATTTTTAAGCTTGATAATGAGTTTTAATATAAATCATTTTATTTCATAAGGTAATATTTTGATATTTATTTTAAAGGATTGATCATTTCCATTTTGGGTAAAAAGCAATGTTTTTCAGAAACATTTTTTCATGGGTTTTCAAGTTCTCTAAGGAACCCACATAATTATTACTTTTTATTATATTGTATTAAAATTTCTTTCTTGTAAAATATTGTGTATTAAATATATTTTCATTCCTATGAATTCAATTATTTGCAATCAATGTTTATTAAGATAAAGAAAAACACTCATAAACGATATCATGATTTTTTTTATAAACTAATGAGTTTATTTATTATGTTATTTATTACACATTCTGAGATTTTTGTTCTCACTAAAATTTTAATTTTTTTCATAGGTTCATGAAGATGTGTGGTATCAATGATGATGTCCCATAGAAAATTTTGAGGATTTTTCAAGAAAATAAAACATTCATCATTATAAAATAGTTATATTTTGAATAAAAAAATGAGGGGATGTTTCTTATTTATAATGATTTTTTATATTATGTAACTATTTTGGAATAATTTTGTAAAAATATTTACCTGAAAATATATTCAAAAATTAAAGAAAATGAATTCATGATTTAAAAATCTGGAGTCTGTAATTTTTTATTTTTGGGACTTTTAGTTTTTATTAGAGAAAAGTTTTAGATAATTTTAGCACTTAGGATAATGTTAATGAAATTACCTTGAGCGATTCCAATTTATGGTCAGGTTATAATGATATAGGATTTAAATAATACCTAGTTGATTAATCTATAATATTTCTATGAATAAATTTTTCCTATTGAGGCAAAAAGAATATGACAAATGAAGAAACCAAGATGATAATATAATTCTAAATGGGAAACCTAGAATGGTTGGAAACAGAACAAAGTAGTTTTTTTGTGATATTTTAGTTGAAACATGGTATAATTAGTGGTGGTATCCACACCAGGTAGAATCCATGTTAACTACATATAATCATATATAATGTTGAACACTTCAAGAAACAAAAACCTCTTAAATTTCTTGGATCATTTGACCTTATGATAAATGAAGGACACGTTAAAGTATTAGGGTGGATAGGAGAAGAAATTTGTTTTTGATATTATCAAAATTATACTATTACTATTTACTAATTTTAAAGTGAATTTGATCAGTGGTTGTCAATAGTTAAGAATATTAGATAATGTGGTGATATTGACAACCTGGAATTAGATGAATTTATTAATTTGTTTCTTGAGAATTATTTTCCTAATTTTATTTGAAATAGAATTGAAAATATATTTACAAAAAATTGGTATAATGGGGATGAATTTATATATGTGTATGAATCAAACATCACCCATTTGGAAATATATGCACCAAATTGTATTTGGGATCTTTATAGTAGAATTAATCAGTTTGAATTTGAATTGAATCCTAGATATCAAATAATATTATCTTCTAATGAATTTATATGTTTTTTGAAACATGTATGATTTGACGAGATGTTAGAAATGTATTTTTTTTAATGTTCATGTATTCCATGGAATCAAGAAAGAAAAGTGATCTAGATGACATAAATGGGGACTCATTAGTTGAATAAATTCAATGGTAAGAAAATAAACTTTCAATCTTATGATAAGTGTGGAAAAAATAATCCAACTGAATATATTATAAAATCTCAATTTTTTTGATGTAGTGCCTTTGGACATGTGGAAGTTGAATATACATAAAAGGATCAAATAAATGATTAATAAATTAAATAAAATATTATTGTAATATTCTTTAATTTTAATGAGATAGTTTTTTATGAGAGTACCTATATAATGATAGTAATAATGAATGGAATTCATTATAATCACAAGCATAAATGTGTGGAAAAATTCATTTTGATTAATTCCGCATATCATTGACTATCCAATGATGTTGTTTTAGGTACATTGCTAGTTTATTTTGATAATACTAATTCGTTATTTTATTTAGGGACTGAATATTCTATTATTCCTATAAAATTTTATAGTAAATTTGAAATTCACCTCAATAATTAAATTTTGCAATTTTATTAAAAACACATTGGGGTATTAAAGAAAAAATAAGTTATAATAATATCCTCATTATTTTATTTTTAATGATTTACCTGTAAGCCTTTTTGTATTTCTACTTATCAAATTTGATTTTATTCTAGTATAGAATTGATTTTACTTTATCATATTAAAATTTGTTGAATAGGAAAAGAAGTTTTTTAGAATAAGTATCATTTTTACTAAAAGGGTAAATAAATACATTTATTAAAAAAGTAAAAAAGAGGGGAAATTGATTGAACATGGAAATTAATGTTATCATTTATATATTATTATGAAAAAGCGTACTATTTAAATTAGTGATTTACTGGAAGTAAATTAATGTATGGTTGTATTTAGTCGTATTATAAATTATTGTGAAATTTGATTTAATATAAAATTATATCATCATTCTAATCGAATATCAAAACCTCATTATTTAATGGATCATATAAAACATTTAGAATTAAAAAAAACTAATTACATGAGTTTCCTGATACAGACCTCATTAATACTAGAACACCATGGGGTGATCATGTTTTGTTTGTCAAAAAGAAATATGGTTTCCTAATGAATTTCATTGATTATAAAGCATTTAATAACATGCTTCTTTAGAATAAGTATTTGTTTCATTATTTTGATGACTTGTATGATTATCTCTATGGATGTTAGTATTTTTCAATGATTGATCTTATGTATGGGAACCATCAACTAAAGGTGAAGGTGGATGAAAATCATAATATAATACTTTATTCTAGGTATATCAATTATTATTTTGGGGATATTCCATTTGGGTTGAAAAATTATCCATATGTAATTACAAAATTCATGAATAAAGTTTTATTTATGTTCTTGGACAAATTATTTGTTGAAATTATTGATAACACTTATATATTTTCCATAAGTTATGATGATCATGAGAAACATATGTGGTATGTTTTAAAAACCATAAAATAAATTTTGTTATATGGAAAATTTAGTAAATATGAATTCTGGTTGTGAATAAAGACTTTCATTTGAAATATTATAAATAAATATGGGAGAATAGTTATTCCCACTAAAAAAATAACAGTTGAAGAGTGGAAAAGACCTATAAATGTTACATAGATTCATATTTTTCTTTGATTATTAGGTTACTACTAATGGTTTGTTGAAATATTAGCACAATTATCTATCCTAGTAAATAAGTTAACAAGAAAATGACTTAAATTAATCTGGATGAATGATTTTAATGAATGTATAATTCAATTGAAAATAAGATTAGTAAATTCTCTAGTTTTGGGTTCTCTATAAAAAATATTATTTTTTTATCAACATATATTCTTTATTGAAGGGACTTGTTTTTTATGGTGTAGAATGATCATGTAATTATTTTTGTTGCAGGTCAACTGAATCCAAATGAGGTAAATTAACTTACACATGAACATTAATTGGATGTTGTATTTTTTTCTATAAAAATATTGTGATGTCATTTATATGGAGTGAAGTTTGATATATATAATTGTAATAAAATATTTTGGTATATATTAAATTAGAAAGAGTTTCACATCAAGAATAGAAGATGGATGAAACTGATTAAGGATTATAATTATATGATTCATCACTGTCTAGGAAAATAAAATAGAGAAATTAATGCATTAACTATAAAAGATAATGAATTATTAACTATACTATGTTTTGAACATGATTAGTAATAAATGATTCGATGATTTATGGCCAAGAAATTCTATATATAGGATCTTAATATATATTGTTTCATGTTTCATCTTGTACATACTTATGAAAAATAATAATGAAATATCATAATGAGGATCATTTCTTATAGAAAAATATATGGTAGTTTAATAAATGTATGATTTATATTTTTTTAATTGAAAAATAAGGTTATTTAAAATTAAAAAAAAGGTCTTCTGTCCCAATTATCTACTAGTTAAAAAAATAATATTTGTTAAATGTCAGGGTTTCGGGTTCCACCTAAAGGTGCCCCATACCCGGTTGTTCACATGGACTGGAGCGCATTTCCCCGATTTCGAGAGGCTTCAACTAGCAGCGAGAGCCTTGGATGTGATAGTGGGGAAACTATGCCCTCATTGGAAGAGCATAAATAATAGACTAACAAATAGTAAATATTAGAAAAATAAAAATACCATTCAACAATTAAACATTGAAATATTTAAAGTAAAAAACAACTAGAGCACATATATAAACAATGCATGTCAGATATGTCTAGGAAAACCAAAAAAATTACATATGCAAGAAATTCAACTGAAACAAAGTACAAAGAAAATTGGAAAACTCCAGCAGAATTGTAATCCTAAATTTAGTCTTATGCTCCACAACGTTAACCAGTCAATCATGTACCTGAGGAAGAAGGGTTATTTCCCTTATCTACACCTGCAACCATATAATCTACTTGGGTCGAAAAACATGACCCAAACAGGGTGTGAGATGAATTCCAGTAGGCAACCACCACAAGATCAGTGTCTAACTATCTGTGAGTATATATAGAAGGTAATAATGGAAATGCAGCAATGAACTAGAAGTATACAAATGTAAACAATCATAGAGTTTCCATTTATATTCATTAGAATTTAATGTTCATCATTTAATAAAGTATCAACACAGGTATCTCAGAAGACTGCCTAACAGTAACGAATCCAATCATTTGCTTTGGCTTGGTAGACGCATCACAAACATTCAATATTTATGTTAACACTCTAGGTAGCACACATAGTCTAACCCCTCTGGCCATGTAATGATATAAAAATAAAATTACACTCTAAGGAATCACTCACTGTCAATTCACCCTATGGCCTTTCCACAAAAACAACAGACTCTATGGGGAAGCACTCAACGTCAATTCCCCCTCTGGACTTATAAATTAAACTATTGACACTCTAAGGGTGCATTCACCACCAATATCCCATGTGGTCTTGTAGAGTGAAATATAATAGGCACTCTGAAAAGTACTCAACATCAATTCCCCCTATAGTTCAACTACACCCGGTTCTCACAAACCTCTACAAATCAATCGTGCATATATGATATCAAGAAACCCAAAGTAATCTCAACTGCTATATGAAAAAACAATTACAATTCATATTACAAGAATTTAAAAAGAAGAAAAATGCAATCAGTTCCATCTTATAAAGAAAGGAAATGAAATATGGTCTTCCCCATAGGCAACCTGGACCAGACAGACCTAAACATTTAAACAAGGAAACACACCCATGGGGTGTTACTTAAACAAAAAATTTCCCATAATATCACAACAACAAACCCTTAATCCAATAATCAATCTAAGGCAGATAAAACAAGGTTTAATTTCCTTAACCTGAAATACTAAAAACATTGGTAATCAGCACTTTGTCATATAAACTCAAATACAAATAACTAATGAAAAAAACCACCTACCACAAATTTTTATGAAGAACACTCTCGAATTTCTTCCCTCGAATCAGCCTAGAATGTTGTAGATATACAAAAAAGTCAAACATATTCGATGTTGAATAACTCATGAAAGTAGAGTAATTAGGATGAGAGGCTCTTGAAGAAGGAAGAACTCACTGAGTTGATTCTAACACACCCACCGGAGGTCGAATCAGACCTTGTATGTAGAAACGGTGGCTTAGAAGAGAATGAGTGATTCTAGATGATCCTTTATGAGGCACAACCAGAAGAATATGTTTATGGGGATTAAATGAGACCCCGGTCCTATTATTCAAATAAAAGAAAAATTACACAATGTGTACTATTTATGAACACACCATCTTTTTTCCTCAACTATCCCCCGACATTATCGACTTGCCACATCACCCCACACAGTTATGTCTCAGCCGTTACACACCCAAAACATGGTTGTACATGGTAAAAGGGTACATGAAATGTACTCATATGTACACATCGTGTAATTAGAAAATTTTAAAATTCACCCCTTTTTCTAAAAAAACTCCTGAAATCAGTATCCAAGCCTGAAATTAAGATCCAGGTTCTTAAAAACATCCTACCTCAAAGAAATTTTTTCCCAAATTTCCTCAACATGTTGGAGAAAAAGAATTCTCAAAGAGCTCTGGCCACTACGATCGCACATCAGTCTCTCTCTCCTAAGAATTGTCATGTATTCGCTCATGCTACCATAACACTTGTACCAGAGGAACAAAATAGCTATGGGGAACCTTCATGATGCGATAAAAAATCTGGATAGGATTCTCCTCAAACTATGCTTCCACCTCTAAATCAACCTCCTCAGGTTGAAAAACATGAGATGAGTCTGAGAAGTAATGTTGTAGCTAAGAAATGTGGAAGACATCGTGCATAGATCAATACCTCTTAGCTAACTCCAACTGATAGGCAACCATACTGAATCTCTCTAAGACCTCAAATGGCCCAATGTATCTTAGTTAAAGCTTTCCCTATCTCATGATCCTCATGTGCCCCATCCTCGGTGTGACAATGTAAGAAAAATTGGTCATCAATATTGAACTCCATAGGTCCTCTTTGATGATCAATATAAGACTTCTACCGAGATAGTGTAGTAGACATACTCTTGTAAATAAACTCCACCTGCTCAGTGGACTTCTAGAAAAGATGAGGTCCCAGCATACCTGCCTCTCCTACCTCAAACCAACATAGGGATGATCAGCAAGGCATACCGTACAAAGCCTCATATGCTGTCATCTAAATCGTCGCAGGAAAACTGTTATTGTAGGCAACACCACTAGGGGTATGTATTTCTCACAAGAGCCCCCGAAATACAGGACACATTCTCAAAGCATGTCCTCCAATGCCTGAATTGAATGTTTGTACTTTCTATCTGTCTAGGTATGGTAACCTATACTCAAAAGTACATGTGTACCCAAATCCCTCTGTATTCCTTTATAGACACAGGAAGTAAAATATGCGTCTCTATCTAAAATGATATAGCAAGGAACCCCATGAAACCATATAATCTCACGGATGTAAAACCTTTCAAGCTCTTCCCCACTGAAGGTCTCCTTGATTGGTAAGAAGGGTGAAACCTTCATGAGTCTGTCAATGACAACCCAAACTACATCATTCCATCAAGTTGACCTCAGTAAACCTATCAAAAAATCCAGCACGACATCATTCGACTTCCACTTGGGAATATGTAACTTTTTTAGAATCCTGGCTTGTCACTGGTGCTCCGCCTTCACCTGCAGGTAGGTGGAACTTCTCATAACAAAAATAGCTACGTCACTCTTCGTACCTAGCCAACAATACTGAAACTGAAAATCTTGATACATCTTGGTGACACCAGGATGAACTACCCAAGATGAAGTATGAAAGTCTCACATCAACTCCTCACATATTTCTACTGACACCCATATGCATCCATGAAAGCACAAGACCTCATCCACGTCTAAGGTCCACCCTAGAGTAGGGTCCACTTCAGACACACACTCTCATAGGACTAGGATTCCAGAATCTGATAGTTGCGTTATTTTCACTCGGTCATGTAGAGTAGAGGTAACAGCTACAGAAGAAAGAAACATATGCCCCTGACTATCATGCACCTCCATGTGAATTTTAGAGAACAGAGCCATGAGCTTCCAATCATTGATGGCTTCCTAAACTGCCTATATTTGAGTCCACCTTTTCAACACATCGGCCACTACGTTTCCTTTTCCTGGCGTGTAGGCAAGCTCAAAGTCAAAGGACTGAAGGTACTCAACCCACCTTCACTGTCTCAAATTCATGTCATGCTGGGTAAATATATACTTGAGATTTTTTGGTCAGTGTACCCCACAAAATGCTCTATGATAAGGTAATTTCTCTAAACGCTCAAGGCATGAACAACTACAGCTAACTCGAGATTGTGTTTCGGGTAATTCCTCTCATGTGGCCTCAACTGCCGAGACTCGTATGTGACGACTCCTTCCCCCTGCATAAGCACTGCCCCATCCCAATACCCAATGCATCATAGTAAATGATGAACGCTTTCTCATCTCTAAAAAACTAGTATTTTTGTTGAATTCAACCTTCCCTTCAACTCCTGAATGGATGACTGACAATAACTTGACCAAGATTCCTTCACACCCTTCGTAGTCAGGCTTGTCAGTGGCCCTTCTATGAGAGAAAAGTCATGTATAAAACATCTGTATTAACCAGATAGCCCCAAAAATCTACATACCTCAAAGATGTTATTTCTATTCTCCCAAGAAAAAATTTCTCTCACTTCTTCTAGGACTACTGATACATTGGTCTCTGAGATAACATGAACCAAGAAGTGAATCTGGTCTATCCATAAGTGGCATTTTGAGAGCTTAACATATAACTGAATCTCTCTCAGTGAACTATAAATGATATCAACATGGATATCATCGTCATGTCGATTGTGAGAGTACACCCAGATATTGTTCACAAAAACCTACAAAAAGGAGTCCATGTATGGATGGAACACTCTGCTCATCAGTTCCATAAAAACTGCAGGTGTTTTCATGGGACTGAACATAAAAACCACATACTCGTATTGACCATACCTTCTACAAAAGTTTGTAAGAGGTATATCTGATAGTATAACTTGCAACTGATGATAAACATATCTCAAGTCAATCTTTGAGAACACTCAGGCTCCTTGAAGCAGATCAAAAAGATCATCAATCCTTGGAAAGGGATATCATTTCTTTACCATCAAATTATTCAGCTTTAGATAATCCACACATTTTTTGAGGATACCATCCCCCTTTTTGGAAAAAGGATAGGTGAACCACAAGGAAAAGTACTGGGTTGGATGAAACCCTTTACCGGTAACTCCTCTAACTACTTCTTGAGCTCTTGTACCTCTCATGTACCATCCTATAAGGAGGAATGGACACCAGTGCCGCTCCTAGAACAAGCTCAATAGAGAAATATACCTCTCGCTCTAGATGAAAACCTAAAAAGTCATCAATAAAGACGTCCCTGAAACAATTCACCTCTAGTGGAAAGTCCATATGTGAAGTCCCATGGTAATCCAGATCAAGATTAGAAATTTGGGTTGTAACACCTCTCAACCCATGATGCTCGGGTCCATCTCTGCTCACCTAGATATCCCATTCTCCCTTATGTAGAAACAATCCACCCTCTATTGACATGAAACTCAAACAACAACAATTGAAATCGACAACATCCAGGAAGGGAACTTACTTTTCCATTTCGATAATGACCCATCATCTCTTATACATAATGTTCCCATACAAAGCGACACCCACCAACCTCAAGAGGGCGCTTCTTGAACTGACGTACACTATCCATTCTAATCCCCAACAGAGTGTCCATTGTCATGATATCAGTAGAAGTAAAGATACAAATCCCAAGGATCTCAAAAATAGGTACAAATATAAATCTATGGGAAGAATCATTATCAAAAAGAGAAGAAGATGGAACTGAGGTAACCAAAATCATACTTCTAATGTAGAGGGTTTGGGATCCTACTCCTATTGGATCTACTCCAGTGCAAAAGACTAACAAGAATTATGGCCCTTTGAAACTATATTAGATCCCTGATCTAGTCCACCATATAGCTATTGAAAACCCTTTGTCTGACCACTGTATCCATGACCACCACCTCAGCCTGAAATGGCCTGAAGAACCCTATCCCCCAATCTGATGTTGGTCTAGTGGTCTTGCTCTAGTAAGAGGATTCAAAACATATCCTCCCTCACTAGATATTGGAAGGAGGGTGTTTCCTGAATACTAATGATATCCCATATTGCCATACGATTTCTCACTCAACTGGGTCTCTAGGGAATTGAGGTTTCTTATGTCTGCCTTTCCTTCACTAGTAGCAGACCACATGGCTACCTGAAGGAAAATCCCACCTACTCCAATCTCCACACGTAGTCTCCCAGCAGTGCTTTTTTTCTATCATTCAGAAGAGTACTATCTTTGAATGCTAAACCACCCTATCCTACAGCTCCAAGAGCCCTCAAGTTTTGCTCGGTTATCATTTCCTGGTTGAATATAGAAGATATGGATGTCAAAATGAAGATGTTCACCTGAGATCAGATGTCATTCCTAAGACCATCCAAAATCTTTCTCGCCAGAAATATCTCATCACCCCCAAAAAATGGTGTGAATCATTGCAACTCTATGAAGAAATAAGATACTCCATGACTGAGAGATTACTCTTCTCCAAAATCATGAACCCTCAGGCTCAGTCGGCCCTCAAGGTCTTCTGGTAAAAGTAGTTATAGGAGGTCCTCGGAAGCTCATCCCAAGCCATAAACCACTGGGATCCCATTTAAGAAATCTCATCACACCATCTCTTGGTGGAATCCCAAAGAATATAGGTCATGAGAATAACCCACCTCTCAAGAGGTGTCTCCATATACTCAAAGATATAAAACATGTATTCTAACCATGAATCTGCAGCCTGAGGTCCTCTATCCTCTGAGTAAGTGGGAGGAAGTTTCTACTAAAAAACTAGTTTCAATTCTACCATAGATAGGGTAGGATGTAGTGCTCCCTGGAATGTGTTCATCATCCTCATAAAGACTTCTTGAATCTGTGCATCAGAACCTGTATCTGGAATGAAGGCTGGTGCACTGAAGGGAATTACAGGAGGATCTACTAGTATTCCTTGGCCTACCATTTCTGGTGTCTATTCATCACCCCAAACCTGGAGTAAAATAGGAGGATGTATAGGAGGAATGAATCTACAAGGTCAAGCACACACCTCAACAGAAGATTAATGAAACAACATCTTAGAAGTACAAAATGGAACAGATAAAGAAAACCATTCATGTTTTTCAAATAAGGGTTACATGATGTGTATGCCCTCTATATGTCGTGTTACCTTAAGCCTTAAAATGGGCGTGTGATTCTACCAACCCTTGTCGTGTAACAACCCAAACACACGGCGTGTTCTCCTAGAGACACGACATGTACATGAATGTTTCCTCCTTCCCATGTACTTCTAAACAACTTGAACTACACGGTTATCTTAAAACAAAACTACACTACATTTATATGCTAGACATGATGTGTACTAGAATGATTTCACCGACCCGAGTTGTTGGTCACACGGCTGGATACACGGATCACCAAAACATGATGTGTATGCCTAGTACACAGTGTGATCAAGAAATATTTTCCAACCCATGTCTCTACCCACACGTTCAGTCACATGGTTATTATCGACATGACATGTACTTAAGAAAAACACTATCTTCCTAAATAGAAGGACACATGGTGTGTATTCATCATCACACACCATGTATTCTAGGTTTTTATGGGTAGTAAGCCTCAAAAACTACTCCATTTCCCCATAAAAACACTCAAACATGCATTATAGTACCAAATTCCAATCCGCAGGGGCTCATACTCTCCTCGAATCAAATCGTGGAATCATATTCATGTCATATCATAGAATATTTCATTTAAAGATAAATATGATCCACCATGTTGTGTTCCAATAGGGCCCATAACTCTTCAGGGACCAATGATTAGCGCCCATTCAAATGAAACATTAAATATCCCAATACCCTATGAAATAGTAGGTATTCTATCACGGAATCTATCACAAAAGCATGCATATCCAGAACAACATCTATGACAACATAAAATCCGTAATGCATCCTAAATGGCATGAAATATGGATGACATGTGATCCCTAAAAAGTGGTTATATGATGCATGAGATGGAATAAAATCATCTAATTGGGTTTCAATATAAATAGAACCTCAATGATATATTTCATAACTACACAAATCATGAGCATCACCCAACGATGAAATGAAATCAACTGATATAATTGAAAAATCAAAAAAAATTGTAATATTCGAGGTATATTGGATTTTCCCTGTACATGAGTTAGCTGCTCCCAGACACTACTTATTACCAACTACATATTATTTCATATCCCTATCTATACGCTCCAAACAATAAGACAACGAAGAAAAGAAACTCCTCGGATACCACATTGTAACATCCTAGTTCTGGGTACCGTCCAAAGGTGCCCTGTACCTGGTTGATCACATGGCCACAAGAACATTTCCTCAAACTCTAGAGGTTTTTGAATAGCAGTGAGGGCCTTGGGTGTGATGGTGGGAAAAATATTCCCTCATTGGCAGAGCATGCGCAATGGAATAACAAATAATAACTAGTAGTAGAAACAAAATACCATTCAACAAGTAAACATCAAAAGACATAAAGTAAATAAAAACTGGAGCACATATATAAATGTTTCATGTCACATGTGTCTCGGAAAAAATCCAAACCAAACAATATACTAGAAATACAACTGAACTAAAGTACAAACAAAACAGGAAAACTCTAGTAGCATCACAAGCTTAAGCTTGGTCCTATGCTCTTCAGCTCCAACTAGTCAATCGTGTACCTGAGGAAGAATGGAACTTTCCCTTATATAAACCATCAACCATATTATCAATTTGGTTAAAAAAACATGCCCCAAACAGGGTGTGATATGATTCCTAGTAGGCAACCACCACAAGATCTATGCCTAACTGCCAGTGCGTATATATATAATGTAATAATGGAAATGTAGAAAAGAACTAGATGTACACAGAAGTACACAATCCTATAGTTTCCATTTACATTCATTATAATTTAATTTTCATCATTTAATTAAGTATGTATCACAATATGTATATCTGAAAACTACCTTACATGATCAAATACAAGCTTATGATTTTTCTTGGAAGACATGTCACAAACATTCAATATTTATGTTAACCCTCTGGGTAGCTCACATAGTCTAACCCCTCTGGACAGGTAATGAAATAAAAAGGAAAAGATAGTCTGAGGAAGCACTCACCATCAATTCCACCTATGGTATTTTCACAAAAACTACAGACTCTCTAGGGAAGAAATCAACATCAATTCCCCTTATGGTCTCGTAATGTAAACTATAGACCCTCTAAAGGAGAACTCACTGTCAATCCCCTCTGTGGATTCATAGCATGAAATATAACAGACACTATGAGGAAGCACTCAACATCAATTCCACCAGTGGTCTAACTACACTAGGTTCTCACAACCCTATGAAAATCAATTGTGTATATATGATATCAATCATACCAAGGTAATATCAACTACTATATGAATAAACAATTCCAATGCATTTCACAATCATTTTACAAGAAGAAAAAGGCAATCGGTTACATCCTATCATGCAATGCAAGGAAACATGATTTACATCCAAGGAAACCTAGACCAAATGACCCTAAACATTCAAACAAGGAAATTCACCCATAGTAAGCTCCTTAAACATTCAATTTAACATAATACCACAACAAAAAAACCTTAATCCAATAATCAATCTAATGAAGATAAAATAGGATCTAATTTCCTTAACCCGAAATACCCGAAACATTGGTAATTGACACTTTGGAATATAAACTCAAAGGAAATCAATGAAAGGAAATAAACAACATACCTCAATGTTGTAAAAATAAAAATCTCAAACGTCAGCCCTTGAATTGGCCTAGAACGTCTTAGTTTTACAAAAAGGTTATTAACTTTCATCCTTTAATTACTCACAAAAGAAGAGGAATAAGGAGGAGAGGCTCTAGAAGAGGGAACAACTCACTAAATCGATTCCAATGCACCCACCAGAGGTTGAAAAAGACCTTTTATTGATAAACTATGTCCTGGAGAAGAATCGAAGATTCCAGATGATTCTTCACGAGGCACGGCCATAAGAAGACGATTCTGGATACTAGACTTGACCCCAGTCCGATTAGTCAAATAAATGAAAAAGTTCATGATGTGTACTATTTATGAACTTGTCGTGTATTTGCCTCAACTGGCCCAGACATTATTGGTATGTCGCATCACCCTCATAGCCATGTCTCATCCATTACACGGCCAATACATGGATGTACGCGGTAACAAGGTACATAGCGTGTACTCAAAAGTACACAACGTGTACTTAGAAAATTTTCAAATTCACTCATTTTTCTCAACATCACCAAAAATCAAGATCCATACATGAAATAAGTTCCAAGTTCTTAAAATTTGATTGAAGATCATATATAACCCATTTATATTCATCTTGAATGTACATTGTTGTATCGAGAATATCAATAGTATTGCTTATGGGATGTAAGAAGAAAATTATTATAGAATTATTATAAAATGGTTGAATTGTTAAAATGTTAACAAAAAATGATAATAACCAAAATATATTCTTTATACTTTTTCAATTTCATATTATAAAAGGTAAAATATATATATGGATTGGGGGGTTACTAAATACATCTAGTGGTAACAATGAAATTTTGGATATTATTTACTGATTCAGTAAATATGCACATTTTCTTCCCACATGAGATATAATTTTGTTAGATCAACATTCTATATTTTTTATCTAGAATATGGTTAGGTTACATAGTGTTCTTATATTGATTGCATTTAACCATTATCCCATGTTTATATATGATTTTGTGGAAAGCCTTCAAATGTTGTTATGTATTGAATTAATTTTTTTTACAACTTTTAATCCTCAATAAAATAGTTACTCATATTAAAAAATTCATGCATTATAAGACATGATTCTACCTTATTAAATGTATTTAAAGGGAATTTGGGATGAACACCTTTCAATAGTATAATTTTATAATAATAATAATTTTTTTGTATTATAAATATGAATCCTTTTGAAGAATTATATGGAAATAGATGTCAAACACTATCTTGTTGGGAGGATATATAGGAAAGAACATTATGGAGAACATAATTGGTATAATAGATGGATGAGAATGAGAAGGTGATTAATTAATATATAAGGATATTTTAGATAAAGAAAAAATTAAATAGATAACCAGAGGAAAAATATATCATTTTTGGTAGGTGGTCATGTTTTTTTTAAAGTATTTATATTAAAATGTTTTATGTTTTTTGGAAAGAAGGGAAAGTAATGACCATGGTTTATTTGGCCGTTTGAAATAATAGTGATGGTTGGTTAAGTTTTCCATTGATGAGACTTTCCTTTGAGTTTATCCCTCACACATGATGTGTTACATGTTTCATTATAAAGAAAATATATACTTGATGTAGTTCATTTTTTAGTCTTGAATCAGATCAGTTGGAGGATAATCATTCATATAAAGAACATACTCTTTAGATTTTTGTACTCAAAGAGAATGTGTTTGCGAATAAGGTGATTCACAAAGTTTTGGTTTTGTGGAAAACCTATATGATTAGAGAAGAAACATATGAATTATTAAACACTATGAAAGTAAAATATTCAACATGAACAAGAAAAATAGTAAGAAAACAATTTATTTAAATGGGAAGAATATTTTGACATAAGTATTTAGAAATAAATAAATTTTATTTTTTATTGATATTATTTATTTTAATTCAAATATGAATAATTATATAAATATAAGGATCATGAATATTACTTTTTATTTGATAAAGGATTAGTCATTATTTTAAATAAACTATTTAACATATATTATATATTTTATTTTATAATTTCATATTATAAATTTTATAATTTTATTTTTTTGAAATAAGCTTCAATTTAGTATTTATCATGTAAAATTTATCCATGTTTGAATTTTTGATATTTTTATAAAGAAGTTATTTTTTGGTTAATAGGAAAAAATACAAGTTGTATGAAATACAATATATTTTATGATATCAAAAAGAAATAAATATGAAATAAAAATTTATCATAATATAGACAAAAATAATGAATAATATTATATTATAATTATCATTAAAAAATAATTAATAACATAAAAGATATAATTTATTTCATGATAAATTTGGTAATCATTTTCAGCGCTGATGTAGTTATTATGAAACACAGGAAAAGTAAAATGTGGTATCACAAAGATAATATATGATAATGAATAGGAATATTCATGGATTTTTTACTTTATAATATTTTTAATTGATTTTATATAAAAATATTTACAAATTTTAGAGTTATATACCAATAAAACTGAAAACTTTTTTATGTATTGCTTGTTCAAGGGGAGAAAAGTCAAAAAAAATTATTAAATAAATTTAAATGAAATAGATGTGTCTAAATAAACATATTTAAAAATTATAAGTATTATTTATTATTTGAAATTTATTACTATTTTAATATTGTATTTTTAATTTTTAAAACTATTATAATTGTCTAAAAAATTACACTATGATGGCACACCATTTTAAAAAACAGAATAAAAATAAATTATATTATTTTAAAAATATTTAAAATGATAATATTTAGATTATTTTATATATAAAAAAATTATTTTAGACATATTTAGAAAGGATAATGGATATTGAATGTGATTTTATTTTATATTTGTGGTTGTTATGATATTCTTGAATTCAAGATATGATGATAACAATGAAAATGAATTTACCAATATTTTTTGATATTTTTTTAATTTATTTAAAATTGGATAAATTATATAGATCTAAAATTTTTATTTCATACATTCTAAAACATAATCACCTGAAAATTTCTAATCCAATTGGTATTTTATAGTTACATTATTTACTATTAATTATTAAATATTTACGAAAACAATATTTATATTTGTCTATAAAAAGGGACACATTTCAAAATTTTCTTTCACAACTCATGTTAGGTTATTTTCTATCTTATTATCCCAAATAAATATATATACATCAATTCACATGTTACCAAGACTTTATTTCAACCACAACCCGCTTCCCCAAAGTCATAAGATCAATTATAAGGATGTTTTCTATATAAGAATATATAACTCTTAACCAAGTTCATTTTTTATTTCTTCTTATACCTCCTTTAAATATTCTTCAACCTTGATGAAATAATAACATAATTATATTCCATATAATTAAATGTTATTTTGATCATGGTATAACCCTTTTTCAACTCATTTTCCATCTTATCGGAAATTAATACATCAATTGTGTCTATGTATGGATAACCACCTCCATGAAGAGATGTGTTTCATTTTCATCATCACATAAAAGGATGGTTATTATTATTAGTTTAATTAATATATAATTTAATCCTGACATAATTATCATTATGAAAAGGTAATATATCCTCTATGTTTTACCTTTCCACCCATTGAAAAAATGGTAACGTCGTTCACACGTACATGTAGACTTCCACCTCCACAAAGTGATGTCATTCATTTTTTCATGTACACCAGTCATAAATTTTCTAAAATTTTATTTAATGTATAAAAATGATAATAATATGATGATAAATATTTTTTATTTGGTGATACAATTAACCATTTGACCACAGACATCCTTCCAAACCTATTTTTGGATTATGTTTCAAACATAATTCAAATTGCTTATGTGATCCTAATCATAAAATAAATTATAAAAACATGGATTTAAGTGAAATAAAAGTAACAAAAAATATATAATGGGTTTTTAAAATATTAAAATAATATTATTATTTATGAAGATAAATCGTGTTCGGTACAATCTGTACTAAATGTAAGGAACAATTTTACCTAAAACATTATTTAAATTTATTTAATGAATTATATCGTAAATATTTTCCATCCATGTCAATATTATATCACAGGACCTAAAGCCCGCCTCCCCGTATGTTAGAGGTGGCTGACTAGAGGCGAGGGACTAATAGGTCACATGGGGAGACTATATCCTCTTTATCAGAGTAAGCCACAATAGAACACAAAATAAATAGCAGAAGCAATATGAACAACCAATAAAAATTGATAACCATGAATTTCCACTACAGGATACAAACCTCAAATCACATACAAAAATTCTGTTCCATAATAGTAGTGAAAAGTTATTAAAACCCAAAAATAATACAAATGGGAAAAGATCCAAATGGGACACGATTCTATGTCTGGATTCTTATCCATGTACATCTTGAGACCAACTCAACATCTTAGTGTAGGGTCCCTGCCCTTTTCCTGACCTACAACCAAGAGATCTTCTTGGGTACCCAATGATGGCCCGAGCAGGGTGGGAGTACAAAACATAGTAGGCCACCACCCACGGTGTCTAAAAAATATCCAGTCGAATAAACTGTGCATGAAAGTGAAAAATAAATAGTAGACAAAAAATTTGCCACTCGGGTTCCATTAGATATCCAAGGTTCACTTAATTAATTTCTAGTATTTATCCCTATTTCATTTCTTATACCATCTTTATTACATAATCCATATTGATCACATGTTCCATGGGATAGGCATAAATATCATCTACAGAAGGGTCTAAGGTATTCAATCACAACGCATAGGTGAAACAATAAAGTCCCTATCTCACTAGGTCCAAATATTTCACATCAACACATTATCCTCACCTCGAAGCCTTGGTTTATATGGAATTAAACCATTAAGGTAATAGATCCTCTATCCCCTTCCCTAACCCATGCATTTATGGGTAGAGTTTAGATCCTTAGTCTAACTTGAACTATGCACGTAGAACCTCATGTCAATACCCCACTATTCCAAGCCTTGTGCACATTTTTATTTATCATGTCACCAAAACCATACCATAACAAAACAAGGCATAATAATGCCATTGGAAATATAAATACATAAAAACAACCTGGGAATTAATACTATGCCATAACCCATTAACACATTTACCAATTACTATTCATATTCATTTAGCCAAATTCCCATTCCAGTTCTTTAACCCTTTTTGTTTATTTAACAAACCCTATTCCTTAGTCAATATTCATCGATGGAAATTTATTAACCCATTTATCCCATTTAACAATTCATGTAAATTTATCATATCTCATAACACATCCAATTTATTATATTCAACCTATTAGGTGTACCACATAAATCCCATGTATTAACCCATTCATCTTATTCATCCATTCCCTTATTGCATATCATTAACTAATTTCCAATTTTTTATTCCATTATCCAATTACCAGTTCACTAATTAATATGCATTAAACCTATTTGTAATTTCTAATCAGGATTCATGAAATAAATGATGTAATATCAATCGAACCAATTTTCCCATTTCCATGTCATGAAAAATACCCTTTATTCCCTTTCCATCTTAGGTTCAACTATCCTCATAACATTTACAACTTAATAAAACCTTTTAAACATATTATTTAAGGGTTTTACATTATCGTTCAGCATCCTTTCACTTAACTCTACCCTATCTAGGTTCTCAAAAGATGGATCACCCCATGGGTGGCCCAAAAGTAGTCAAGTCCTCCTCTACGCATCCCACAGAGATCATGAGGGTTTTATTTTGTCACTTAGACACCCCTTTATACCAAACACTCCAACGGAACCAAAATCACAATTAGGGAAAATGAAGAACATAATCGTCTATGAAAAAATGTAGAATAAAACTTTGGGATAATACTTGTGGACCACCTACCTCGAATCTGTTGATGAACACACTCTTAATCATGGACTTAGATGTGGATTCAAACATCTCTTGAATCCCCATCCTAGTTTAAAATAGGAAAAATAGGGGTTTAGAGCTTTGTAAGGAGATGGAAGAAATATGAAAACCCTAAATGAAAAGAGGAATCAAGGATGATATTAGACTTACCTAGGGCTTCGATCTACAACCAATGATGCTTTAAATGGCCTATAATTGAAGGATAATTACCCTTGGGAACCTTGGTTCATCTAAGCTCATCACTAGAGTTTCTAGTGGTGAAATAGAAGAGAAATGTGAGTTGTGGTTTAAAATCTTTGATTGGAAATTTTTTAATTTTCTCAAAAGTACTAGGCCACACGGTTTACCCGCATGATTTTCCAAAACTATGTGCAAAATTTACATTGGACACTATTATAAAAACACCCCCATCGGATGGTTTCTTGGGGATTTTTTATGGTTTTCTGAACCACGCACCAATCATGTGTAAGCATGTGTCCATGGCCGCATGGTTAACTGGTATGATCTGTACAGTTTTCACTAACCGTGCGCAAATTGTGAAACATGCCAAGAAACTTATTTTTATTATTCTATCATGTCCCAAACCACTATAAAACCCTTGATCCTTCACATAAACATAAGGAAACACTTATATGTCCAAAATTGAAGTGGCCCAAACCAAAAATTAAAAAAAAAACTTAATAAAATCTAGGACCTTACATCTTCCCCGCCTTATAATGGCTCATCCTCGAGCTGCTATTCCAAGCATCACTAAGCTTCCATAACTAGAGGTCACTCAACTAGGCCTACCTATAAATTACCATCTTCCAATTTATGGTTTCACATCAAAAATCCACTAGACACAGATCAAGGGTATAGACTTTCCTCAAAAGTCTTCCACAACACAATCACAACACGAACCGAAACACCTCAAGGATGCATCACCTCCAACAATACCCAACGACTAGAACATTAAAGAGAAAACATAGGAAAAATTGCCCCACTCAAAACACATATAATCATCTCACCTAGAAGACACTAAACCAGTTCTTTGATCTGAGTCGTCACAAGACCTCAAGTGTTCCTCCTCGTACACCCGAGGTTGCCGACTAGCAGTGAGGGTCTAATAGGTCACATGTGGAGACTATACCCTCTTCATCAGAGTAATCCACATTAGAACACCAAATTAATAGTGGAATCAATATGAACAACCAATAAACAGGAATAAAAAATCATTTTCTATAAAGGTAACAATCCTCAAATCCCATACAACAATTTAATCCCATAATAGTAGTTAAAATTGAATAAAACCGAAAAAAAGAAAAATGGGCAAAGATCTAAATGGGTCTCGACCCTATGTTTGGATTCTTCTCAGTGTATATCCCAAGACCGACTCAACATTTTAGGGTAGGGCCTATGCCCTTGTCTTGACCTGCAACCAAGAGATCTTCTTGGGTACCCAACGATGGCTCGAGAAGGGTGTGAGTACAAAACTTAGTAGGCCACCAACAACGGTGTCTAAAAAATATCCATTCTAATAAATATAACATACATGTACAAAATAAATAGTAGATAAATAAAGGACAAATCGGGTTCCATTAGATATTTAAGGTTCACCAAATTAATTCCTATCACTTATCCAAATTGTATTTCTTATACCGTATTGATTACATAATACATTTTGATCACATATTCAAGGGGTTAGGCATAAATATCATCTAAATAAGGGTCTGCGGAAATCAATCAAAAATCATAGGGGAAAATTCAAGTCCCTATCTCATTAGGGATACACATTTCACATCAACAAATTATCCTCACCTCAAAGCCTCGGTCTGGGTGGAATGCAACCGTTAGGGGAATAGAGCCTTCGTCCCCTTCCCAAACCCTTGCATTAAGGGGTGGAGTTTAGAGACTCAGTCAAACACAACCCATTGGCATAGAACCTCATGTCAATACCCCACTCTACAATCCATGTTCACATGCTTATTTTTCAATTCACCACAACCATACCATAAAACAACAAGGCATAACAATGCCATTGGAAATCAAAATGCATAAAAACAAAATAGGAATTAATACTATTCCATAACCAATTAACACATTTTCTAATTAAAATTAATGTTCTTTTATCCAAATTTTGACACATCATCATTTGTATCCCAAATCTGTTAAATTTTTTAGACCACTAGGATTAGGTCATCCATATATAATATATGGATGTTAAACCCCCAATATTTGAAAACCATCATTTAGAAAAATTTATGAAATTTTTTCAAATTGGATCTCTTTATACCAATAATGGAATCAAATTTTATGTTCCAGTGAATTGAATCATGAATCAATCCATAATAAAGTTTTCAAATCTTACATAAAAAATACTTATTCAACATTTCCATGAAATAATACATTTTCATTATATAAACCCCTATAAATCCAAATTAAGGAGTATTATTTTAACATCTATCTATTATAGATGTAAAAATTATTAGTAAATTAGACTCAATAATAATCATATGGTTTTGTTTTTGAATATTGGTGGGAAAAAATTATATAAATTCACCAATTTATTTTTCTAAAACCATTTAATAACAATAGAAGAATTATAACACTTTCAACCGTCAACATAATATTTGAATCATTAGTGGAATTTATTCTACATTGTAATATACTATTAACAATTTATAGTTAATTATTGACCCATATTGTTATCTCTCTTTATTGGTTCTTATCTTGGGGTCATTTCATGGAATTTTTGGAAATTTTTGAAGTCAATGGGGGTGTGCATTGTTGGATCATGGATAAGAAAAAATGTGATGTTTATTCAACAAAACTATTCACCAATTAGTGATCCACTAGAGGTAAATAAAGATAGGTTGAAACCATGTGACATTCCCCTAGATCATTAGTCCATGAAAAGATGTATTTATATAGTTGGTTCAAGGTTTTTTTAACATTTCACCCAAACTAGGTATATTTTCACAAAGTCTCATAAGGGTTCTTAGTTTCCAGTAATAGTGTGGCCTAATAAAGAAAATTATCATAGGTTTTTAGTCTCACAAAATTATTCATTAAAATCAAAGGACTCCTATTTTTACCTCTAATCACACCCCATTAGAATATAATTATTTTCCACAGTTTGATATGCTCTAAAGAAGATTTTGTTTCTTATAAAACCACTTCTATTGTAAATTGATGTTATAGTGGAAGATCTAGATCCATCTATGGTATGTGGTGTCCCACTTTTTTTTGTTTTAATTTTAACTATTTCCCTCCATTTTAGAGTGGTAAATCCTCACATATTTGAATTATTAAATGTCTATTTTGAATTATCTTGTTTTGTGGGGTTTTAATTATAGTTTTTTTCTAGATCTAATTCCCTTTCATCTCCCCATTAGAGTTTCCCATAGTGGATTTTTATTTAATAGAAAATTTTATTAATGGTAGGTTATTCTATATGGTTTTAACCCAACATTGAAAACCATAAATTTCTTAATTAAATTTAAATGATTATTAAATGACTAATAAAACCATAATTTTAGATGACTTTACAATTTATTTAAAAGGAAATATAAGTTGTGAAAAACCACAAATTCAATGGAATTAATACTGTATAGTATATTATGAGTAAAATGATGGCATGAAATGAGAAATAATTTGATGAAATGATTTTATATTTATTCTTGAGAAAATTTTAATTTAATGGAATAATTACTTTAAATGCATGAAACTATTGAAATTTTTTTATTCAATTTGGAAACTAAAATGGCATGTTAAAACCTAAAATTTGGGAATTGGAAATACGATTTTGTTTCTAAATTAAAATGATTTATTTTACCATGGTTGATTCATTGATTGATTGAATCACATTTGATCTCGATCAGTTAGTAGATGATAAGATAATAACTCTTGGACTCTAACTACCTAGATATGGATTATAGATGAAAAATCCAACTAAAATAGTTTGATTTGATTGTACCGAATGAGAAGTTGATTGATTAGTCGGAAAGGAATATTCATAGGGACTGGTGGGAATATATGTGAGGTATGACTGATGATGGAGTAGTTTGAGGTTCTGAGTTCCTATAGCTAACATAACATTGGGAATATGACCATGGTGGATTGTTTTGTTTTACTTGATTATTAATTCCATTATTTATGGAAATGATTTTTTCATGACGTTTTTTAGAAAAATGTTCCAAATAAAATGATCATTTATTCCTATTTTTATATATATTACATCTACTTGAATTTAAATATTTTTGGTATTTAAGAATATATAAATAGTATTCCATCCCTTTTTTATTTAAATTGAATGAATAAATGGTTTAATTATTATTGAATTTTTCATGTAAAACTTTGTGGGACCCTAAAAGTATTTTTATATAAAAACAAACATTAAACATTAGGGTTTTTCTGATATTTTTATTCCTAGAATAATGAAAAGATATTCACTAGTTAGAGGTGGTTGTTCTTCTTGATCCGTCCGACATTTTAGTTGTGGTTTTGACTGGTGGGGCCATAAAATGCTTCTTGAATAGTAAATGTAAGACTTTTTAAAGATGGATGTTGTGTTATCCTTTGGTTAATTATTTACCTTGGGGTGTTTATCTATATTATTTTGGTTGTTTTAACCATAAGGTGTTTTGAATATGGACTGTTCATTGATTAATCATCCAAAATTATGTAACAATTGTTGTTCTTGTTGGAAAATCATTTCCTTCAATGTTTGATATGATTTTTGGCAATAGTCTTCTTACCATGGGGATTATGAACACCATTTTTGTCATATAAGGGATGAATCTGGTATCATTGTACAATAGTAGACATGATGGTTCATGATAAAATGGAGTTATAGGATCTATGATGTTTAAAATATTTTTTCTTAATGTTGGTATGAAATTAAGGAATTCCTAGTTGAAAGGAGGTAGGATTTTTAGGATTTTAAATTTATTATTGAGAACGTTTCTATCCCTAAATAATCATAAAAAACTAAAGTCATCGTGAGTTTTTTGAGAAAATGTTTCATTGAGGATACTATTTTTTGGTTTTATTCAATTCCTAGATGATCTAATTGTTTGTCAGTTTTTAAATATTGATATTTCAGTATCACTTGATTGAGTTGATGATTCTTGTAATATTTCTAAGGTTTCACAATTCATATTAATGTTGTCTATAATCGTTCTATTGAGGAGTCTTTTTAATAGGTCATATAAGTAATCTATTGGTAAAACATAATATTAAAACCCTTCAGTTGGTCAAAATATTATTTAGATAGTGGTGGGTTTTGTCCTAGCTTTGGGACATGATTCTTAACACGTTACAATTCTTGATCTGTTAGTGGAACATCAAATGGAAAAATCAGAAATCATTTCCTACAGTTTCATTGATAAATATCCCTTTCATACCAAGGATAAAATGTTTCTTAAAAGGTTTAGGACTGGTTGAATATGATCGATCTAATTTGGAGTTCATGGAAATTACAAATTCTATCACTGTAATGTGTGAAAACATCAAGATATAAGGACCTAGCAAGATATTGTGGGATTTGATAGTGACAATTATTAAATATAAAGAATTTGATTTGAAATTATTCATTGTTTTTTAATGAGTATAACTATCTCAAATCAACAGTCTTAGATATGTTCATTGAGTTTATTAACCTCTAATAGTGAGACAATACCATGGATCAGTATATGAAAAACTTTGATAATATTGATTCATTTTCTCCCAATGCTGTGGAAAATGAGAAAATAATTCCTTCAAGATTTGAGATGCTTCTTTAAGATGAAATCTAATCCCATTTTTTCAGGAAAATGACCACTTAATATGATGAAAATTTGGATAGATAATTGATGGATGATGGATTCCTAAATGGTTGGTTAGGTTTGTCTAACTCATGGTGGTAGTTATCTAGGTTCCTTTTAAAGAAAAAAGAATCATGATGAGTATCATGGTGGATTTTAGTATTTTTATTAATATAAACCTACACTAGTGTTTGAAGTTTTCTATTTCTTAATTACAATGTGGTAAGTTTGATCATTAAATGTAGCTCTTCACTAAAGACCAAAATATCTATTGTTTGTGTGGTCTCTCATGCCACTTTCATAAATTCAATCAAATATTTTCTGACTCACTCTATGGAATTGGATCATTAGATCCTAAAATTACTTTATTAAAATCATATTATTCACGAACATAGTGGTTCAAGACATAAACATCTATAATAAAGAATTTTATTATAGTGGAAGAGCCTCTAGAGGAAGATGATACATGGGTAGCAGCAGTGAGAGGTACCATCACTAAAGATTGATCTTTAGGGAATTATTTATTTAATAATTGTGTATCTCAACATTTATTTGTTACATGGTACACAACTAGTGAGTATTACATCATAGAACATTAAAGCGGCTAAATTTATAGAGTTTAAAGCTTCGTAGGTTGATTTTTTAGAAAAAGTATTTACCCACCTGAGTGTGTCGTCTTGGGGTCCACCAGTTCTTTTTTCAAATAAAGCTAATAGAACACTTCACCTTTGTCTTTTCTTGATTATAGAAATGTCAATCGAGTTAAAGTAAATAACAAGTTTATGTTTACAGGGATAGATAATTTTTTACCAGTGGAAAGGGGTGAGGTTGATCTCATAGATTGATCATCATTAATGATACCATCTATTGAGAATAAAAGAATTTTAAATCCCAAAGAATGTAATTAAGAGTATTTATTTTCAATTATATTTGAAATTTAATTCATTTTGGTCTAAATAATTTTCCTAGATTTTGTATGAAACTAATGAACATTATACTACATGTGTATCTCTGATCATTCATGGTGGTTTTTGTGGATGAAAAATTAGATTTCTCAAAAACTGGGGAAGATTATATTCATTATTTGAGTAATGTTCTAGAAATATTGATAGATCCCATAATTTTGTATAAGCTACCAGATTATTATTTCTTGTTTTGGAACGTAAATTTCCTAGGTCATGTGGTCTCAGATCATAATATTTTAGTTGGTCCTAATAAGGTGAAAACTAATTTAACATTGGAACAAACATGGAACATCTTTAAGATCCATAGAATCTTGGGATTAGTGGGTTATTACTTCTAGTTTGTCAATGATTTATTGAAGGTGGCTCTACAATGACCACTCTCACTCATAAAAGGATGATATTCTTTTGGGATACAATATATTATAATTATTTTCATGAGTTTAACTATATTTTTACTTCTACACCAGTGTTTACTCTTACATTAGTTGGGAAGGGCTTTTTGGTCTTTTGGGATGCATCCAGTTTAGGTTTGGGGTACCTCCATATGCAGGGTGATCAAATAATTTTTTATTATTATAAAGATATTATTATATAAAAAAATAACTATCAAACCCATTATACAGAGTGTTCTTCTATGATTCATTCTATTTAGATTTGGTGGCATTCCCATTTCATAGAATTATTTACAATTTACATTAACAAAAAAATCATGAGTCATATCATGACCCAGAAAAATTTATTCACTTAGAATAAATGATGGGTAGAGTATTTCTCATATTTTTAAATCAATATTTCCTACACCCATGGTAAGGGTAGTTCATTTATTCATTATTTTAGTTAGAAAATTGTTACTTGAGCCAAGGATTAATCAAAAGAGGAGTGAAATAAAATGGTTCTATTTTCTGTTGTTCATTTGGGAGTTTTGGGGGATGTATATAATAATTTTCTTTCAAACTACAAGTTAACCTAATATCTTCTTCAGATTATTCTTAAATATTAGCATCTTGATATTAATTCCATAGAATTAGAGACTCTCTGGATAGTGGGTAGACCATTGGGGAGGGGTTTATTCTCCTCTAATTGTTTCCTATGTTTCAAGAACTGATAAAATATACCTTTTTATTTGAGAGATGATGTGATGTAGGATATCCATAATTCCCAATGGGGGTAAACCATTGTACCATGAATACATTCTCTGATATTAAACGATGATTATGTTTCCATAGTATGAGTCAAGACACCATTGTGTTTGTTTTTTTTATTTTACCTATTAGTAAGTTAAAGATGGGTTCCAGAAACCTTCATGGATTTCTTAATCCCCTTCCCATTTAATTATGTATATGTGATGATATTTCTATGAATTTTATTATTGTGCTACCACATACCCCATGAGGGAAGAATTTGAAATGGGTATTGATAAATTTTCTTACCAAATCAAATCACTTTATTACTGTTCCTCATACATCCAATGTTGATGAATTAGGAAATCTATATTAAAGAAATTTTTTTATTTCATGGTGTATCATATTCAATTTTATTTTATTGGTATCCATGGTTCACTAAACATTTTTATAGAGTCCTCTAAGTGTCGATGGGTTTAAATATTTGATTGATCATGACCTATGATCTGTAGACTGATATCTGGGTATAAAGATTTGTATAGATCACTGTGGAAATTTTTCATCCTTGAGTTCTCAACATTATAGGATATTGTGATATTCTTTTGGGAATATTTAATTTTTATTTTTATTTTCGTTACTAGTAAGCTATAATAATGGATTATATTGAGGCCTTGTATAGTTGGCCTTGTAGATCTCTGTTATATTTGTTAGATACTGGAAAAGCATCCCTCGTTCGACCAAGAATTGTATAAGAGACGACATTGATGGTTAAGTTTATTTTTTTAGAGAAGGGTGATGAAACATAGCTAGTGTAAAACCACCACTAATATTCAATTTAGTCCATTGGATTTTTAATTTGGGGACCATGTGTTTTTGATAGTGTAATTTCAGTTGTGTCACTGATGTTTTAGGAAGTATGGAATAATTCAATTGAGGATTTTGGATCATTTTGATATTTTTGAGTGTGTGGGAAATGTGGTGTACCATTTTCAAATTCCACCATATTTGATTTTTATCTTCACTATGAATCATATCTCACATATTAAAAAGTATGTTTTTAACCATTTCCATTTCTTGAACTAGGAGAAACTCAATGGGGAACCTGATTTATCTCTATCTATGAATTCAGAATATATTTTTGATACTAATAAAAAATCTATTCATGGGATGTCTATACCTTTGGATCCTGTGGTATGGTGATTTGTTATTGATTTTCATAATTCATGGGAGTATGAGGCATTGATGAGAGAGTAGTGGCCTAATCTCTTCAAAATGGTGTATTCTAGATAAAATTTATAAGGATGTGCTATTTCTAGGATATATATGTTGTAAGATACCATTACCCAATATCAGGTAATTATTTCACATTTTTTGGTTATTTTCAGGGTTTTGTTTTTTGGTTGTTTTTGGAACGTTTTGAAAATTGTGGGAGCCTATGGTTATTTTCACGATTTTCACACGATTAGGTAAAACAATTAATTTTATACTAGAAGAACATAAAACTTGTTTTGATTCACTATAGGGGTGGTTCATGGTCAGTTTCAAGACATGTTTCTTTCACCCAAATCATACTACCTTATAAGAAGGTATTTATATGGTGAGAGTATTGATTTTTTAACAGTGCGACCAAACCATGAATCCTTTCTAAAATCCTAATAAGGGAACATTATTGGGAATTAGGATTACCAAAAATCATGTGATCTAACCAAGAAACATTGTGTGTTGGTTTTTAATCAACCAAAAATTTCAATGAAAGTATTGAGACCTCCATTTTATCCATTATTCATCCCCATTCAACCCTAGTCAGTTTTAATTTATTTTTTAGTATCTTTAGAGAATTAATTGGTTTCTATAACCTACTCCCCTATGAATTGTATTGATGGTGAAAAATCTTGATCCCTCCCCAATATGTAGGTTATCCCATGATTTTTCCTATCTTCTCTCTATCTATATTTTGAGAGTCGATAATCCACACAATGTAATTGAATTAGATCTTGGTTTTGATGGATACTGATTTTTTTGTTAGAAATTGATTGGATTGTTCCAAATCCAATTCAATTTCATATAACCTTTGTAATTTTTTAATTTTGTTTTTTATTTGTTATATAATATGAATAATAGTTTTTGGATCTATAAAAATTTACCCCATAATTGAGGCATTGAATTTCATGATTAAATTGAAATGGGTTTTCATTTGATTTATAAAAACATGATTTTATATGACGTGATGTTTTTTTTACAAATAAATTGAATTTAAAAAAAATCCCAATTTCAATGGAATTTAAATTTATATATACATTTATGACAGTGATGGGGTGAAATAATAAATTATTTTTTGTTTATTCTTGAGAAAAAATGTAATTAAATGAATTATGATTTGAAAGGAATTAATTTAATTAAAACTTGTTATTTTGTTTTAAAACTGATATGTCATGTTAAAATAATAATTTTGGAAATTTTAACTATGAATTATGTACTGAATTGAAATAATTTATTTCCCATTATTTTTTAGTAGATTGATTAAAGAACACTGAGACTGAGAAATTAGTGGGTGATTATGACAAGTATAATCAATCTATGACTCCTTAGTAATGAATTGGCAATGAAAACTCAAACTAAACTTAGTTTGGGTAGATTTCTGTAATAGAATGTTGATTGATAAGTCTTCTAGGACTAATCAAAGGGATGTTCTCATAAATACTTGAGATATGATTAATTATTGACTAGTGAGAGGATATGAGATCCTATAACTAATTTAACTCAATGTATATAACCATGGTTCTTGGTTTTTATTGACTTGATTATTCATTAAATTTTTTAATGAACAAATTTATCCATGAGATCTATTTTATGCAGGTTTCTTTTATAAATTATTAATTAACACCTATTGAGATATATTTTTCAATCTAAATTATTTTGAGGAGTATTTTACTTTAAAAATATACAAATGTTATTCCATTTTTTATTTAAATTTATAGAATAAATGGTTTAATTATTATAGAATAGCATATGAGACACCTTGGGAGACCCTACTAGGATATTTAAATCACACCCTACCTTTATCCAAAATCATTAATATATATTTTAATTTTATGGTCATGGAAAGGAATGTTCCACATAGAGGTGGGGGGTTTCCTTTACCCACAACACTCATATGTGGTGGTGGGAACTAGTGGTGGTATGGTCCAATTATTGCACAAGGATTGTGGGAATCATTCATGGTGGATGTTAGGTTTTCATATGGTATTGTTTTACCATAAGGTGTATATATATCTAAATTTTAAAATTTTCTTTTTGAGGAGGGTTTGTAATATAAAATTTCCATTAAATTGTCTTCTGTTGATATGTACTGATGTGTTTTATTATGGAAAAGGTATTCCCTTTGGTTTATGATATGGTGTCAGGTTATAGTATCCAATCGATTAGCATCATGAATTCTCTCCGAGGTTTGTCAATCCTAAATAAAGTTTTAGTGAACCATCATATTCAGGATGGTTTATAAATTAAAACACTGGCTTTCGATGTGGAAATTTTTTTTGCCCCAAAGATTAATTTTCATGGAATTGTTTTTCATATTTCATGGATAAATCACAATTTATGAGTATAAAAACTTCAAAAATATGTAAATAAATGTTATTTGGATTTATTAACCCTTATCTACTATGACTCAAATGTTCTTCTCACTAAAGTTCCAACAAAGTTATACCATAAGTCATAAATTTGGGAATATGTCATTTTTTATATTAGTTTTCCTTGTAAAATTCTTCTTAGATAAAATGAACCATATTTTATAAAATTTGGAACATCCATCAAACCCTTAGTAATTTACCATACTCAATTTTTGAGGTTTCATTAAATCATATTTCATATACATAACCAATTAAGACTATATCCATTTAAAAATGTAGTACATTGTTAACTCCCTATATGTATAAGAATCCTTTTTTAGACAATCATTATATAGCATGTGTATTCCCCTTGATCTTAATATATTTGTTATATTCTTGATGGAAAACTTCAAATCTTATAGAAACATAATTCCCTACCCATATTCTCATGAAATTTGAATCGAACAAATCCCATGAATCAATGATCCATTAATTAGATGTAATATTAAAATGTAGAAGGAAACCACTTTAAATACCAGCTATATACTTTGTGGAATAATAAATTCTGGAATAAAAATTTCCAAAATATCCAATGTAATCTCTAAAATATTACATTATGTATAACTTTTTTCCCATCATACCAACATACGAGCCTAGGACTATTTGATCAATGTCAAATTTTTTCTACTCATATATAATCTCATTTCTCCCAACCATTCTATTGAATGGTATATCCTCTATATTATCCACTAATTGTCACCTTGGTAGTCTCATAGACATCATAACATCGTTGTGGGTCATTTACAATGAGATTTCAACATTGTCAAACATTCACAAACCATCTCAGGCCATAGTAAATCCTAGTACCCAAGTCATCCCATGATAAGGCCTGATGGGAGTTCTTGATCCCCATGGGTTGGAAACTAGTGATTAGGAATCATGCAATATACCTTTGGGATTAATTTTTTCACATAAAAAATACAAATTATAAAATTGTTTTTATAATAATACTAATTAAAATAATATAAAATAAAGTGAATTTAAATATAAAAAACTCTATAAAATAAGAAATAGGTGAAAAAATGGTAATATTATATCATGATCAAATAATTGTAACTATAAAAAAAACACATGAAAAATAAAAAAATAGTCTCTATACATATCTGTGTTAAACAAGGAATCTCTACCACCATTTCTCCTCCAATTAAAGAAAACAAAGGTAAAATACGAACCCTAATCCAACATCTGATGCCTTTCCATTATCCATATCAGTCAAAATAAGTATATATACGTCCATTGGATGTAATCAAGGTGTGAGCATATATTTACCACTTGTACCTCGAAAATTATTTAATGAGAATCCTCTTCTACATAATCCAAGAATTCTAGTTTTTAAATAATACTATGAAAGTATTTCTTATTACATTTTAATGGAATATAACATGTAACAATATGTATTCCAACTAAATCATGAAAATTAAAGACATATAAATAATCATTTCAAAAAACAAGATGGGATATAACATAATTTATATAAGGTTAAGTTACAATATAATCCTTCTTCCTTAGAATTCTACAAACTAATCATATCGAACTAAGTATAGTCCCACTAAAGATGGAATTTTCAATTTCTAGAGGGTAAAACACCATCTTAGTAATTTTTATGCATCACAAATAATAGAGAATTGAAATGAATGGATCATGTTATAAATTCCCTTGTAGTAGGTTTCTTAGTATCCCTACCCTAGAAACTATAGTTCCTATAAGACCCCAACCTTAAACATTACATAATCTTGAATTAAGTTAATAATTCAAATTAGGGATCTTTTCAGGTTTAGATATTTAGATAATTAGGTCATAACTTATACATAACAACTTGAATATTACAAGTAGACACTTCTAATCACTCTCCATTTTTTATAAAAAAAACTCTAAAAAAAGAAAAATGTTTAGTTCCATGTTGTAGACATCATGAGTTTTCCATGATCCTATTATTGATGATATTCCTCTTTATGTGATGTGAAAAACTTTTCAAAAAATGGGATGAGCATAAAAAGCTCAATAAGGAATACATAAGAAGGAAAAATGTTAGTTTTTCAAAACAACATGAAAACCATGAATACTTTATCATAAAGTAATACTTTTCACTTTAAAGAAGTAGGAAAATCACTTCACTGAATATAAACTCATTGCTTAGCCTTTTGTAACCAAAATATTACCATAAAGTCCATAGAAAGAAATATATAGAATATAATGGTTACTTGGGAAATAAACCTACTTAAATGTAATAACCATGATTTTGACTTCCCCACATATCACTATATGTAATAGTTATATGGTCGACCTCCATACCCAATGCATTAGAGGTTATAATATAACCAACCATCCGTGGTTTATCATGGAACCACCCGTCATTTTGATTATCAAATAACCACCTATAATTGGTTTATCATGTAACTAAACGTCAAATGACCATGAACCATTATATAATCATAACCCATTAAATATTTCAAATATCAACATTTCACTAATGACATTTCATTTGAAATCACAAGAAATAATTTCAAGATATTGAAATACACAATCCATTTCAAAAACCATTTTCAATACCAAAACAAATGAAAAGGAAATTAAGGATTTCTTTTCCTTTTTAAAAAATTAAGTCTTATAATGAATGATAAATAACTAATATGGTGACAGAGTGGTCTTTGTCGTCGCATATGTTAAAAACATTCCTTTTTCATTTAGTAAAACGCTTCATAGAAAAAAGATTCCCTTTGAATGGAAGTAAAATTATAAGGGGTTTATTATACACCGTGTAAAAGAAGTTGGTCTATATTATCAAAATATGCCTAAATGAAATGAGATTGAGATGAACCCTCTTACAAGGATTTTATAAATGACGTTAGAATTTATCAATTGGGGGATTATGTGTATAAATAGTATATCCACACAAAGGAAAGTATAAATTACAAAATAAATAAACAAAAAGTGATTCCAAACATAATCATAGCATGAAATATTCAACAATTGTATCATTAACCCAATTATTGGAAATTGGGTTAAAAAATTCCCTTACCTCATGTCTGACTTGACTCGTTCATTCTTTAATATCCCCTAAATCTGGTATATTCTTTTTATTTGAGCCAAAATCCATTCTTGATTTGACTTATTCCCAAGGTAAGTCTTATAAGAGGAAGAGTGGGATGTTGGGAGCTTATTTTGGAAGAGGTTGGATGAGCCAAGGGGCTTGAGAGGTGTCAGTACGGGGTTAGGGGTGGTGGCCTTTTATAAGAGGGAGGAGGGGTACATTAGGAATATCTTGAAAGAATATTTTATTATATACAGAATTTCGATTTCAAAAGGTCAAAAAGTAGTTAAATTAAAATATAATATGAGGATTGATCTAAATCCTCCCAACCAATTGGTTTTAGACAAGTCTATGTCACAAATTTAACTTTATCATTTAGCATTAACCCTTAGTTATCTAATTTAACTCTTATCATGTCTTATTTAATATTCGTACTATAGGGTTAATATAGTTACTATAAAATGACAATAAAAGCTAAAGTGGTTAATTAATGACTTTTTAAACATTATATAAGTCATTTTTTCAAATCGTAGAATTTTAGGACAATTATATCATTTAAGAAAATAGTATTCGTTTTAAAAACTCATTTATGTCAATTTTTATACTATTCATATCAGGGCTTTTTAAAAATCCATAACAACTTGATTATTTCGAAAAAACTTAATTAATTCAAATATAACAAGTCATAATCATAACTAAATATTGTGGCTGGCATAAAATATTCAAAATAAATTTATTTTAATATTTATAATCTCATTTATTTAAATCATTCATTAATAAGGTAATCAATACATCATCATTGTGTCATAAAGAAATTTATTTATCTAATGTCTAAAAATAATAAATAAAATACAATGATATAGGAAATATTTATATATTTATAATTAATATTTACAGTAAAATATATTACTTATATTACCCAATATAAAAATTGTTTTAGTAAACGATATGTGTTTATGTTATATTTTTATTTACATTAAATTAATTCTTATAAAATGTCATTTTCACATCCAAGTGGCTCCATGGGGTCCCAAAATTGATCTAGAGATTCCCATGGTTAGAAATATTTCAAAAAATATGATTTAGATACGTGTTGGGATTGTTTAATATTAATATAATATTGTTCTTTAACCCTTATTTATGAGATTTAGCTTTTATCTATGGTAAATAAAATAATTATTGAAATTACTATTCACAATTTTAAAAAATAAAATGCACCTATTTAAAAAATTTGGACCTCATGATTAAAAATATCAATTCCATTTTTACAAATTTAAAATTCAAAACTTCTAGTAATTAATTTAAAATTAATTCCCATTGTCAAACCATAAAATTGGGTTTTTTAAGAAAAATAACTATCAAACGATTGACATCTGTTTATTTCTAATTTCAAAGTGAAATTAATTACAATGACCACAATTAGATTAAAGGATAAAAATATAATCCAGTTATACTTTAAAACCAAATAAAAGTACAATTTAACTATATAAATAAATTTAATTAAAATCCAGTTTTTAATTAAAATGCAGCATTTTTTCACTATTCATAAAAATATGAATTTATCATAAAACACCTAAATTTCATCCCAAGTAAATTTTGATGTCCCTATTCTATAAAAGATTTTTATTTTTTCAAATAGAACATATAAAAGTAACAAAAACTGTATTTAAAAAGGGTTCTCCATCAAAAGACGGTAAAACTGTATTTTTAGAAGAAATTGTTCTTTTATCCGAAAAAGTGAATTTGTTCTTATTTCATATCTAGAAAACATAAAAGATGAATTTAAAACTTTACATTGAATATATAAAATATATTTCTCATTAAATAAAATTTAATAAATAGTGTTATGATTTTATAAACACAATTATTCCCTTTTAAATAGGTCTTAATAAAAACATATATTTTATATTCAATTGGTTTTTATTTCCATATATTAAAAAATTGGTAACCAATAAATCATTATTTAAACATGTGTAAACCATATTTTGATTTTTTTTGATACTATTAGTTTCCAAAATCCCAATGGCTAGGCATTAACTACCATTTTAATTAATAATATTGTTATTGTATTATATATCGGTATAAATCAATGTTGTGTGGAACGTAAGATTTTGGAGAAACTTGTTGTTGTGTTTCGAGTATGCTATCGAAAGAAGCATCCCCTTTAATGTAAAATTAATATCTCATTCATAAGTATTAATATAAATCAAAAATTATTATTCTATAAATAACGAGGCCCTTATATCCTTCCCCCTTCTAGAAATTGCATCCTCGTAATTTTAAAATTGGGATCGAAAACTTCATTAGAAGTCCCTCATCAGAAAAAGAGTCAATAAAACTATCACATTAAAAGAAAGATAGGGAATTAAAAAAGGTCACCTGAGATAACACATACTTGGATTTGATTTAGTAAAACATGGGTATGGAAGAGAAAGTAAATGTCAAGTTATGATGGAGAGTGATAGAATACAAGAATAGGAGAAAGTCCAAATCACTTTTTTCCATTTTCTAAATAAACAACTTTTTGGCTTAGTGGGAATCTCACAAATTACTGGATACCAATTCAAAATACAAAATGACCAAAAATGAGAAACAACACCCAATACCCAAATTAAAAAAGAAACTAGGAGACATCATTACCAAGGACAAAAATACCCTTGAGCTACACACCATGATGCACTAAATCACCATTCAGCATCATCATCATCACCCACCCCCAGTGTCGGTGTGGACCTAGATAAAGATCATTGAACTCACTATAAAGATTCATTAGAACATATAAAATTCAAAATTATCAATGGACCACATCAACTAGAATCCACTATGGCCATAGTGGAAAATAAAATAACTTCGGAGATCCTATCCAACAATGATTACCGTCACAAAAACACCAAATCCAGGACCAAATCCAAAAATCCAGGACTAACGGAAACTCTGACTCAAGGGTTTTCCTCCTGCAATGCTGACTATGACACAAACAGCACAATCCCAAAGCCAACACAAGAACCAACACACCAGGATGACCTACCTTGGGATGAAAGACTAGAAGTCCATAGCAGAGTTTGCAGTGGAAAATCTTACTAGAGGGCTGCAACCTTCGACCCATAACCATCACCAGAAGCATCAAAATTTTTCCCACTTCGGAGAAATACTGAGAAAGTAAATGAACCATATTTTAATGACGTTGAAGAGGATATAACACCATTTCACTACAATGAATCTAGAAGCACCCGAGCAAGCCTCCTCCATTAAAGACCCAATTTTCTGAAGACCCTTCATGTTCAGCCACGATGGGGCCTCTCATGATGGGAATAATGGAAAGAGAGGTGGAGGAGAGATAACGAGCCTCAAATAACTGAAAAGAAGAGGAATGGAGAATGAAAAAATAAGGATCATGTATGCCACAAGATGAGAGGGTTGATGCAGTGGAATCGGTAAAGAGGTAGGGGAAAAGAGGAGTGTCACCATGCAGAGGAAGGCAATGTGAAGAAAACCCTAATTGTTGACAGAGAGCATGACCCTGGAGAAACAAGGCTAGGAGGAAAGTAGAGGGATGACAAGGAGAGAAGAGTAGGAACACTAGAGAATTATGTTTACTGCGTTGGGGCGACGATCGGTTAGGAGCAGAGGCGACGACACTTGGAAGAAACCCTAGCGTGATAGGAGAGGGGAGACCCAGAGAGTGGGTGCCATTGTATCAAGACAAGTTTATCCAGATCAAGAGAAATCTAACTACAAGGAAACCCTAAAATTTTGATGGGTTAAACAGTTTTTGATTCCCCATCAGGAAAAGTGAATGGACACCATTTTTGTTTTATGTTACATTTTATAAAGTTCAGAAATTTATTTATGAGATTGACTAAGAACATAAAGAAATATACTAATTTTTAAAGTAGAGTTTCATCCTTTAAAAAATTTCTACCACAAACTCATATTTGACCAAATGATGAGTACTCAAGATGACATGGTCACACCTGAAGTGAGAGAATAAACTTCTCAATAATCACATAATCCACAAAAGATAAACTATATACTTCACCTATATTTAGACATTAAGAAAAACCAAAATGGTTAGTACAAGATCAGATAATCCCCAAAATGGATAATCCTTTATTAACAAAATACTACTCTTAATCTCCAAAATTCAACAAACTATACCCAAAGATCAACAAAACCCATTTGATACAAAATTTTCCTTATAATTCATCAATATAATCCAAACTAAGATTGAAACCCAAATATCAAAAGAATTTGATCACATAGTCTTCCATGAAAAATATTAACATTTATCTCCAAATAACATAGACTACTCTTAATGTATCATACTTAAATGTAATTATCCTAGTGACATATTCTCAATGATAGGTTAATCATTTCCATAAATAACCCAAATATTTTTATTTCCTCAATGAAAACATATATTCTTCTAAAATAATATTTCAACCATTACTCCACAAATGAAATCCCATAGTATTCTATTTTCATTAGGCATATTGTGTTACCAAAAGATAGAATGTCTTCCAAAATAAAATTTATCACTTGATCACCAAATCATTCTCCTATAATAAGGATATCCATTTGATAAAACAGAAGTTCCCAAAATCAACATATTATTATCCACAAAATAATTTAACTAAAAAGAATAAGTCGTTCTAACCAGGGATATTACATTGTCTAGTGGTAGGTGATAAATTCTCATCGCACATTGGTTGTTGGTTTGATTCCCACAGATTTTTTCGGACGCGACGGGGTTTCACACGGTCTGTGAGTTATCCTTTTTCAGAAACTATATAATTTTATAAAATTTAAAAAAAAAATGAGATAAGTTCCTCAAAAATAAGCATAACATATTTTAACCTCAATTCTTATCTCATACCTCACATTTTGCATCCCAAAAATTAATAACTTGTAATTGCTTCAAATTTAAGGATCATATAAACCCTAATCGTTCTTTATAACAATATCCACAAAATAAAAGATAATACTTCCTCAATTATCATTTTTATATAAAAACTGAAGGGTTAAAATACTACAGGTCTTCCTAAGTAATCCCATCATTTAAACATATCCTCGTCCATAGATCCAACATAACTCTTCAATTCTAAAAATATAGACATGTTAATTATGACACCCCGAACCTATTTCATCTGTAACGCCCCGACCCCAGCTACCCAGAGTCGGTGCATTACTTTGTAACATTGGCATGATCACAAAAGATCAAGTCTCGAAAGACCGATTAGTTTAGTAGCCTTGGAAACACTAGATACATACATAAATGTTACATTACATCATAAAGTGAAAAACTAATAACAAAGTCTTCATAGTCCACACTCATATCCTCTTCTGACTATCCCTGCAGGTCATTCATAAAATACTTCTTCACATCCTGGAAAATATTAAAACATTGAAAGGGGTGAGCTCAGATGCTCAGTAAGGATAACAATATTGCGGAAGATTTCATAAATAAACATTAACATTTAAGTCAATGTATAACTAAAATAAAAGCCTTTTTAAACTTGAACTTCAGCATAATATGGCAAGTGTAAAATGAGATAATTCCATTTACTTACTCACATGGATATTCTACTAGTCGAATAATCACATGCAATATCAATAACCACTTTCATAATGACGGAATGTATAATGCCAGACATTCTGAAACATTTTGTCAAGGCCTCGGCCAAGACGTCTAAAATGATTAAGGCCTCGGCCAAAACCATAAATCAAATTGGGAAAGGGCCTTGGCCAATTCCACATCTAGTTGTCTCATGAGACCTACCGATGCATCGAGGAGCTATAGCGGGCTCCACCCGTCACTTATTAAGTCCAATACATTCCTCATATGAATAGGTTTAAACATATCATAAACCATAACATAATCGTATCACATAAAACATGCATAAAGGAAATATAACATTTCCACATTTCAATCACAAGATATCAATACAACACGTTGATATAATAAAAATGCTTTCAAAACCATTTTCAATACCAAAATAAAAAAAAAGTGAAACATTGTATTTGTTTTTCATTTAAAAAACTTTATGGCTTGTAGAGGAAGCCGAAACTCAAATAATGGTCACGGCGGCGGAGAAGTCGTTGTCGCCGCATAAGTACGGAAAGAAAAACATTCCCTTTTTTTCGTTTATCAAAATGCTTCTTATAAAAAAGATTCCTTTTGAATAAACGTAAAAGTCAAAGGGGTTTATACACCGTATAAAAGAAAGTTGTGTATAAAACCAAATATGCCTCAATGAAAGTGGATTGAGACGAAGTCCTTAAAAAGATCATTTTTTTAAATAAAGTACATCTATAATGTGTATTCACTATAAGTACACATAAATAATGTAAAAATACAAGATAGGACATAATAATATCATGACATAATTTGAAAGTAGGAGATTAACCCAAAGAATAGAAATTGTGTTAAGAAGTTCCCTTACCTCGTGTCTGACTTGACTCAACCGTTCTTTAACATCCTGAATAATAAACTAGAGTTAATATATACCTTATTAAGAACCATTTTCAATTTCATTATCCTTTTTATATCACTTATTACAATGATATGAACATTATGTAATTATTTAAGTTAATAACGGTCGTTTTGTCGATCTTTGGTACTTGAGTCAACAATAAACTTCTTATAATTACAAGTTGTTTATGTGGTAGAATATCCATTTTCTCCAGAAATATATTCATGATTTAGATGTCATATATATCATATATATCCATTATATACATTAATTTGTAATATTACGTAACATTTAGAGGTAAGAAATGAAATGCACCGTTCATGGAGACGGTAAGCCGTACGTACGCATGAACGCTACTTTCATTTCTATTTCGTATTTAATGGAATGAAATCAAAATGATATAAATGTATAATATAATTCCAGTATAATATAGTGTATAATACCATTTACTCCATCCTTTATACATCCCACATATGGTA
Organism: Viscum album; assembly: GCA_963277665.1. Lineage (NCBI taxonomy): Eukaryota > Viridiplantae > Streptophyta > Magnoliopsida > Santalales > Viscaceae > Viscum > Viscum album. The sequence goes on from OY728151.1 coordinate 1,284,611,078, forward strand.
TTAACGATTCAAATCACTTTGAGGGGGCGGTAGTCCGCACTTCCTAAAATGAAATTATCGCGTTTACCCATAATGGAAATCATAAAGTATTCCATAAATGAGAAATACAGAATCATAAGTAAAACATAAACATATTATATATCATATATAAATATAGTGACATCTTAATGTCCACCTTTGAAGGTGTTATATGAGTGTTGAACAATCATCATTTCGTGAGGCAGAAATTCGCCATCCACAGAAACCGTATGTTCTTTAACCATTAGATGTATGTGTGTGTAAGTGTAGCTCTAATCCTTATTATAACAACATCCTAGTATATTGAGGATACTGGTTTTGTTACAAAATAAATGAATAAAAAGAGTTTAGGGGGTTGGAGAAGAAAAATAAAACAAAACAACATTAGAGAAGACATTACCTCAAAATCGGGTAACTCTTTTTGATTTGAGCCAAAGGATTCCTTGGGAAGAGTTCTGCCCAAAGTGAGGCTTCTAGGAGTAAGAGGGGGAAGTTGGTAGAGTATTTGGGCAGAGGTTGGCCGAGCCAAATGGCTTGAAAGTGTGAATGAGGTGGTAGAGGTGGGGGCCTTTTATAAGAGGAGAGGAGGGGCACTTTTGGAAAGTAAAGAAAATTCACTTTATTATAAAATGATTTTCGGATTTTAGAGTTCCCACACTTATATAATTCAAGAATAAGGTGATAAGGGTTCTAAATATCCTTATCCAATAGGTTTTGGACATGTGTAGGTCTTAGATATTACATTATCTTTCCATTTTATTTAAATCGTTAAATAATGAGGTCATCGCTGCATCATCATGATGTCATAAATAATTTAATTTATTTAATGTCTAAAAATTATAAAAAAATACTATGATGTAGGAAATCTTTTTATCTTTCTAATGAATATTTATAGTCAAGATTTGGACTTGTGTAACCCCACTTAAAAACTGTTTTAGTAAAACAACTCATGTTTGTGTCAATTTAATTTTAACATTAAATAAATATATATTAATGTCATTTTCCAACCAAAGTGGCTCCATGGGGTCCCCAAGTTGACCCATGGGTTGTCTTGGTCGCCCATGACTCATCCACTAGGAGTTGGACAAGTGTCAAGCTCATCTCATATTATTAAAACATTATTTTTACCTTAAACTACACTAATTACCTCTAATCGCGATTAAGAACTTAAAAGTTACTATTCACCAAAAAATTATTTTAATCTCATTGAACCAAATTTTACTTCTTAATGACAACCATTTATGTCAGATTTTTGAAAATCAAATCACAGAAGTGGTAATATTTCATTTAAACGAAAAAGCAGTTATTTAACTACCACTTAGTGGTTTCACTATTCATCAAAAATTGAAGTTTTTCAGAACAATGCCAAAATTTCACCCTAAGCTATAATTGATATTCCGAATTCAAAAATGATGTCTATTTTACAAAATTCCAAACATATAATTTTCATTAATTAATTTTATAATTAATTTCCGTTGTCACAACAAATAGCGTGTTTTTAAGAAACAATTTATATCAAAAGATTGGCAATTGTTTATGTCCAATTTCAATGTTAAATTAATTCTAATGACCACCATTGGATAAAATGGTAAAAATATATTCTAATTATACTTTAAAACCACTAAATAGTATAATTTATCACTATAAATTATTTTGATTAAAAAAGTTTTTTTTAAGTAATTTTCACTATTCATAAAAAATTAGAAGTTCTCAGAAAATTACAAAAAATTCAACTTTGGATAATTTCGATATTACGAATACAAAAATGAAGTCCATTTTGAAATATAAAATTTCTATAATTTTAAAAAGTGTTTATTACTATTCATAACAGCTACTTTGATTAGTCGCAGTGTTTTAGAACTCGAAGTTGCGTACAATGCAAGCTATTGCATTATTGAAAGAGAGGCGTATCGTGGAAGCTCGGGGTGTTACATTCTCCCCTCCTTCAATAAATTTCTTCCTCGCAATTTGATATTTTTCTTTGAAAATAAAAGGTTGAAAATAGAAAATACCTTTGTGGAAAACCCACATCGGAAATAAGGTTAATAAAATTTATCCTTAATAAGAGGGAAATGGAAATAAGAAAGTCACCACCAAATTATGATCTCGATAAGGAGAACATTGGTGGCAATTAGAGACATATAATTGGAGGAAAAACGTAAATATTTGTAGGGAGTGATTGAGGTCATCAATCACAATCAACTGTCAAATTGAGGGCCTCAAAGCCTTCAATCTATGTTGATTTAAAATATCATCAGTTCAACAAGACATAAGGTATTAGGATAACACATTTTTTTTTAATATCTCTTTACTAAAGTTTAAGAATTAATTTATTCATTGAATAAGAGATAGGCATATATATATTTATGCTTGAAAATTAGAGTTTCAACCTTCAACTCATCTTTCACTCAAAAAGATAATAGAACTCAAAAATATTATACTTATCCTAATTGTATAAGGTTCCAAATGTTAACACATACCATTTAGATTAGTAAAATTATATTGTAATAACCAGGGACTTCCTGTAGGCTAGTGGTAGGGAATAAAGGCTTGTCGCACTATGGTTGTGGGTTCGATTCCTGCAGCTTTGTCCGACGCGACGGGTTATGCACCACCCTGCAGGTTGTCCTTTTCCTAAAACTATAGTATTATAATATTCAAAAAATAATCTTCAGAAATGCTTTAACCTTAAACAATACTATCCATGGTTCAACTTAATCCATTCCAACCTAAATAGTTATCCAAAATACCTCCGTCCAGACTTTCCCTAAAAGTTCTCTAAATTCCAAAATCAATTGTAACATCAGATTCCCCAAACAAAGAAAAGTTTCTCTTATTGTCACAAAATAAAAATATGATTACCTTAATCATATTAAAACCTTAATGAAAACAACATGTACTGCAGTACAATCCTTATATATATCACATTATTCTTATAATCATAATCTAGTTCTTGAGTCCAAAAACACAAATACAATAATTATTCAACTTCATCTGTAGTAACAGCATAAGCTTGGCCTTGATCCCTTGGCCTTTTCTGAGGTAAGTTTCCCTTACGCTTAGGACATTTATTTGCATAATGACCCATTTCCCTACAATTGTAGCATTCAACATTGATAGCCTCTTTCTTTCCCTTGCAATCACGCGCCTGGTAACCTTTTTCTCCACATTTATAACAAACTCCCATTCCTTTTAGGCAAGTACCAGGGTGATTTTTCCCACAATTATCACATAATGGAAAATCCTTCTTTCCCTTTTTCCCTTTATCTGTCTCTTGTTCCACAGTTCGCTTCTTCTCTTTCTTTACTTTGTTGTCATAAGACTTAGAGAATTCCTTTTCTGTCTTGATAGCACATGAGAAAATATCTTCGTATGACAAGAAGGATTGTGAGACTAATGCTCGACGGAGAAATGGTTTTAACCCATCAAAGAAATGATCAATCTTACTCCTTGTGTTACGTATATAATCTGCAGCATGCCTCGCTAACCTTGTAAAGTTGGACTCATACTTTGCGACATTCTCATCCTCCTTTTGTCTCAGACTCAAAAATTGTCTTTCCATATCTGCTCGATGGTCACGAGGATAGTATTTTTCTAGGAAAAGCTCTTTGAACTCCCTCCATTCCATATTCGATACGTCATCATCTTCCTTTGTGTTTTGAATCAATGACCACCATTGATCGGCATCTCCAGTGAGGCGGTAAACTGCCATGATAACCTTCTCCCTTTCGCTACTCCCCAAGGCGTGGAATATTTTCTCTAAGGAGTTTATCCATTGCTCAGCTAATAACGGATTTGTACCCCCATTAAATGTTGGTGGTTGTTGCCTCATGAAGTGGTCTAACATTGATCCTCCACGTTGCGGATCAGGGTGCTCCATACGAGTAAGGTTATTATTCATAACCTGAGTGAGTTGTCCCAGTATGGTAATAAGTTGATCAGCGCCAGTTGTATCTCCAGATCCACAATAATTATCTTGAGCAGGAGGGAAATCCCTACACGGAGTGTGTGCATTGATACGGTTTCCATTCCTTCCACTAGGCGCCATTTCTAAACAATGGCATAAACTAGATTAGTTTATGAATCAAAATACAAAATTCTGTACTTGTAAAACACTTAACACTAATTGAACTATTTATGGATATAATCCATAATCATAAAAAAAAGTTTTCTTTGAGGAAGTATATACTCATAACCCTTCATAGTGGTTTGTAAAGAAAATGAGAATTATCCTAAGCATATCCCTCGGGAGTGTCGTAACCAAGAGTGCAGCAAGGCCCGTTGTCGTGCACCAGTTCCCGTTCGAGTCTAGCTCAAAGCGGTTTTTTCGGGTTTTACCCCTAGGTACATCTGTGCCAGAGCCACCTCTACCTTCTCGTATCCAGACGGGGATGTATTGCTCGGAAAACTCACAAAATCTCTATAATACCAAAATTCTAGGAAGTTCTTCTATACTAATCCTAAAAGTCTATCTTTGGGCTATGTGCTCTAATCAGAGTTTATCTAAATCTAGCTTCCAAGGTTAGTACTAAAATGCCTCTGATACCAACTGTAACGCCCCGACCCCAGCTACCCAGAGTCGGTGCATTACTTTGTAACATTGGCATGATCACAAAAGATCAAGTCTCGAAAGACCGATTAGTTTAGTAGCCTTGGAAACACTAGATACATACATAAATGTTACATTACATCATAAAGTGAAAAACTAATAACAAAGTCTTCATAGTCCACACTCATATCCTCTTCTAACTATCTCTGCAGGTCATTCATAAAATACTTCTTCACATCCTGGAAAATATTAAAACATTGAAAGGGGTGAGCTCAGATGCTCAGTTAGGATAACAATATTGTGGAAGCTTTCATAAATAAACATTAAAATTTAAGGCAATGTATAACTAAAATAAAAGCCTTTTTAAATGTGAACTTCAGCATAATATGGAAAGTGTAAAATGAGATAATGCCATTTACTTACTCACATGGATATTCTACTAGTCGAATAATCACATGCAATATCAAAACCACTTTCATAACGAGGGAATGTATAATGCCAGACATTCTGAAACATTTTGTCAAGGCCTCGGCCAAGACGTCTAAAATGATTAAGGCCTCGGCCAAAACCATAAATCAAATTGGGAAAGGGCCTCATCCAATTCCACATCTAGTTGTCTCATGAGACCTACCGATGCATCGAGGAGCTATAGCGGGCTCCACCCGTCACTTATTAAGTCCAATACATTCCTCATATGAATAGGTTTAAACATATCATAAACCATAACATAATCGTATCACATAAAACATGCATAAAGGAAATATAACATTTCCACATTTCAATCACAAGATATCAATACAACAAATTGATATAATAAAAATGCTTTCAAAACCATTTTCAATACCAAAATAAAAAAAAGTGAAACATTGTATTTGTTTTTCATTTAAAAAACTTTATGGCTTTTAGAGGAAGCCGAAACTCAAATAATGGTCACGGCGGCGGAGAAGTCATTGTCGCCGCATAAGTATGGAAAGAAAAACATTCCCTTTTTGTCGTTTAGAAAAATGCTTCATATAAAAAAGATTCCTTTTGAATAAACGTAAAAGTCAAAGGGGTTTATACACCGTATAAAAGAAAGTTGTGTATAAAACCAAATATGCCTCAATGAAAGTGGATTGAGATGAAGTCCTTAAAAAGATCATTTTTTTTAAATAAAGTACATCTATAATGTGTATTCACTATAAGTACACATAAATAATGTAAAAATACAAGATAGGACATAATAATATCATGACATAATTTGAAAGTAGGAGATTAACCCAAAGAATAGAAATTGGGTTAAGAAGTTCCCTTACCTCGTGTCTGACTTGACTCAACCGTTCTTTAACATCCTGAATAATAAACTAGAGTTAATATATACCTTATTAAGAACCATTTTCAATTTCATTATCCTTTTTATATCACTTATTACAATGATATGAACATTATGTAATTATTTAAGTTAATAACGGTCGTTTTGTCGATCTTTGGTACTTGAGTCAACAATAAACTTCTTATAATTACAAGTTGTTTATGTGGTAGAATATCCATTTTCTCCAGAATTATATTCATGATTTAGATGTCATATATATCATATATATCCAGTATATACATTCATTTATAATATTACGTAACATTTATAGGTAAGGAATGAAATGCACCGTTCATGGAGACGGTAAGTCGTACGTACGCATGAACGCTACTTTCATTTCTATTTCGTATTTAATGGAATGAAATCATAATGATATAAATGTATAATATAATTCCAGTATAATATAGTGTATAATACCATTTACTCCATCCTTTATACATCCCACATATGGCATTAACGATTCAAATCACTTTGAGGGGGCGGTAGTCCGCACTACCTAAAATGAAATTATCGCGTTTACCCATAATGGAAATCATAAAGTATGCCATAAATGAGAAATACAGAATCATAAGTAAAACATAAACATATTATATATCATATATAAATATAGTGACATCTTAATGGACACCTTTGAAGGTGTTATATGAGTGTTGAACAATCATCATTTCGTGAGGCAGAAATTCACCATCCACAGAAACCGTATGTTCTTTAACCATTAGATGTAGGTGTGTGTAAGTGTAGCTCGAATCCTTATTATAACAACAGCCTAGTATATTGATGATACTGTTGTTGTTACAAAAGAAATGAATAAAAAGAGTTTAGGGGGTTGGAGAAGAAAAATAAAACAAAACAACATTAGAGAAGACATTACCTCAAAATCGGGTAACTCTTTTTGATTTGAGCCAAAGGCTTCCTTGGGAAGAGTTCTGCCCAAAGTGAGGCTTCTAGGAGTAAGAGGGGGAAGTTGGGAGAGTATTTGGGTAGAGGTTGGCCGATCCAAATGGCTTGAAAGTGTGAATGAGGTTGTAGAGGTGGGGGCCTTTTATAAGAGGAGAGGAGGGGCACTTTTGGAAAGTAAAGAAAATTCACTTTATTATAAAATGAGTTTCGGATTTTAGAGGTCCCACACTTATATAATTCGAGGATAAGGTGATAAGGGTTCTAAATATCCTCATCCAATAGGTTTTGGACATGTGTAGGTTTTAGATATTACATTATCTTTCCATTTTATTTAAATCGTTAAATAATGAGGTCATCGCTGCATCATCATGATGTCGTAAATAATTTAATTTATTTAATGTCTACAAATTATAAAAAAAAATACTATGATGTAGGAAATCTTTTTATCTTTCTAATGAATATTTATAGTCAAAATTTGGACTTGTGTAACCCCACTTAAAAACTGTTTTAGTAAAACAACTCATGTTTGTGTCAATTTAATTTTAACATTAAATAAATATATATTAATGTCATTTTCCAACCAAAGTGGCTCCATGGGGTCCCCAAGTTGACCCATGGGTTGTCTTGGTCGGCCATGACTCATCCAATAGGAGTAGGACAAGTGTCAAGCTCATCTCATATTATTAAAACATTATTTTTACCTTAAACTACACTAATTACCTCTAATCGCGATTAAGAACTTAAAAGTTACTATTCACCAAAAAATTATTTTAATCTCATTGAACCACATTTTACTTCTTAATGACAACCATGTATGTCGGATTTTTGAAAATCAAATCACAGAAGTGGTAATATTTCATTTAAACGAAAAATCAGTTATTTAACTACCACTTAGTGGTTTCACTATTAATCAAAAATTGAAGTTTTTCAGAACAATGCCAAAATTTCACCCTAAGCTATAATTGATATTCCGAATTCAAAAATGATGTCTATTTTAAAAAATTCCAAACATATAATTTTCATTAATTAATTTTATAATTAATTCCCGCTGTCACAACAAATAGCGTGTTTTTAAGAAACAATTTATATCAAAAGATTGGCAATTGTTTATCTCCAATTTCAATGTTAAATTAATTCTAATGACCACCATTGGATAAAATGGTAAAAATATATTCTAATTATAATTTAAAACCACTAAATAGTATGATTTATCACTATAAATTATTTTGATTAAAAAAGTTGTTTTTAAGTAATTTTCACTATTCATAAAAAATTAGAAGTTCTCAGAAAATTACAAAAAATTCAACTTTGGATAATTTCGATATTAAGAATACAAAAATGAAGTCCATTTTGAAATATAAAATTTCTATAATTTTAAAAAGTGGTTATTACTATTCATAACGGCTACTTTGATTAGTCGCGGTGTTTTAGAACTCGAAGTTGCGTACAATGCAAGCTGTTGCATTATTGAAAGAGAGGCGTATCGTGGAAGCTCGGGATGTTACATCATCTGTCATAATAATATTTTATGGTTTTACTTCATTTAATTTTCATGTTATTCAAATAATGATTTCAAGATAAAAACAAGACATGTTTGTTCAATTAAACAATGAAATGATTATATTACAACAAGGCCAAAAGACCATAAATATCCTAGAAAACTAATATAAAATCTGAGAAGCACCATTGGGAGACCTCCTAGAATCACAATGAGACCGAGCAAGTAGTCTTCATCCATTGGACCAACTGTAGTGAATAATGTAATCGCTAGGAGAAGGGTATATATACTAAGTATAAGAGGGATGTGGAGAACCATATTTGTAATACAAACTAACTTAGAGGTATGAAATACCATAAACATGTATTTATATGGATATTCGTGATCATTGGAAATATATATGAGTGTTATTTTTATAGAAGTTAGTGTCTTAAAATGACCATAGTTTTCTTTTTTTTCCGTTTGGGTTTTATTAAATGAATATATTTATAATTTAAACATTTTTAAGATAGTTTTCTTTATAATAATAATTTAAAATTAATATTGTTTTATTATATGTACAGTTTTCAAGGTAAATATTATCTCACTTTTCATAAAGGTTATTTAAAATAACTATTTTTATTAAACAGAACTTATTCTTATAGAATAAATATTTAGTATAATATTTTAAATATTAATTATACTAATATATGAATATATCTATTTTTTTTTTGGTTTCCAAAATACGATATATATATATACACATATGTATACTAGATATGAATTATAAGAAATTATAATATAAGACAAATACTATTATAAAATTATAATTTTATATTGAGGTTAATCATGACATTGAAAATGTCACGACCCATCCTTGGGGCTCGTGCCGTAACTACCCCAAGCCCACCTTCCATAGGCCAGGGGCTGGCGACTAGCACCAAAGTCGTAAATCCCAATAAAATGGGAAGGCATTGACTTTATAAAAGTAAACAACACAACAGAGTACACAACTGAAGTAAGCACTAAGTAAATTGAGTACAAAAGTAAGTACGGAAAAGTAAATAGTCCAGAATACAAGCCCGACTGAAAGTATAGTACAACTGAAAGTCTAGTACAATAGCAGTAAAGTAAAGCAGCAACCACCGATTTGTCCTTGGGTAATCCCACCTGAAGGGTGGGTACATATAGTCTCTCCCAGCACCATGGGTCCATCCATCTGCTTTGTGTACGTCACACCAAGTGCTCCACCTCTGGGTACCGTCCAGCTCTACAAGCCTCTACCACGATCAGCGATGTCTGTCGTCTGTATCCAACACAACATAGTGCGGGCATTGCATGTGCAGGGGTGAGTATAACGATACTCAGTAGGGACCTCGAGACCCCAGAAGTTCTCCCAGAATCCACAAAGGATAAACTAAAAAGAAAATATACAATCACGAAGTATCAACAAACCCTACTTAGGTATATGTCAATACATATACCTAAGTTATCAATTCCAGTTCACCTCCAACACTCGATCCCAAGCACAACCCAGTTCACATAGGAAAGAAGTCAATCATACCAATGGTAATGATTGAAAGTCAAGACTCATCTCACATAGGTATACAACTTTTGTAGAGTGATAGGGATGATCATATGTAGTCACTGATTCATCTAAGCTGTCGGACACACATAGGATACAAGTCCAGCTAAGCTGTCAGACCCACAAAGGATAAAAAACTAGCTACTCTGTCAGACCCACTCGGGATACAAGTAGAGAGTTCAAACTGTCGATCCCACGTAGGATACAAGAACAGTAGTCATTACTGTCGAACCCATGGAGGATCCCAGTATAGAAGTCATCGTCGTCGAACCCATGGAGGATCCTAGTATGGAAGTCATCATCGTCAAACCCACAGAGGATCCTAGTACAGAAGTCATCTTATTCGAACCCATGGAGGATCCCAGTACGGTAGAAATCATCCTCGAACCCACGGAGGATCCCATTACGGTAGTCGACGCAGTCGCAGCCAGCTCTAGGGTTCTTGCACACAACATGCTCGATTCCGGGAGGGTCTGCTCCTCGAGAAAAGGGGGGTCGATACATCAACTATCATGAAATCTAGAGTTGATGTATCCCAAAGTTCTGTCTCGTCAAAAGAAACCCAATGCGATAGACGGTGCATCAATCGGATGCCGGGTATGAGAGTTATTGTCTTTTTCTTTCCAGGGGCCCAGTTGGAATTACGCTCGTTCCAAACCCGACCATTTTCCAAAATCATCCAAAACTCACTTAGAGTATCACAAAAGGACCTCCACGTCACGAGGGTCCCTGTTCCACAGAAGACGCGTCGATCGGACACGCGGTCTTCAAGGTATTTACCTTTAAGTGGAAAGGGGCTCGACCCGTTAAGTCCAGTGGGCTGACGAGTCAGGTCGACCCGGTCTTGGCAGGTGAGACCCAGCAGAGGGTCGGACCGACCCGATGAATCACGTGGCCCAGCTCGAGGGGGCGCAGCCCAGCCCAGTGGGATGCGGCCTGTCCCGACACGGCGCAGCTTGGCTCAGCGCGGCCCGGCGCAGCGCGGCCCGGCCCTACATGGCGCGGGCCGGCTAGCCGCGGATCGGTAGGATGGCCAAGCGGTCCGAGGAGGGGCAGCCCCCGCATTCCCAAACCGGCGACACCAAGCAGTTCCTCCCTCCGAAACCAGCTGGCCAAAGCCGACTAGCCTTCACGGCGCAAGCGGCCCGCTCGGGCCGGCCGCGGTTCCTCCAGCGTGGCGCCCTCCTGATGTCGCGGTTCTTCTCAGCCCGGTCGGCCACCTCCCGATAGGTTCACCCGCCGAGCGGCCCGCAGAACGTGGGTCGTGGTCTTCCACAGCGTGGCACCCCCTATGGCATCGCGGTCCTCCTTCGGCCCATCCACCTTTAGCCGTCCGGTTCTCTTTCGGCCGAGCGGCCCACGGTTGTGGGCCGCGATTCCTCCGCACGCAGCCGGTACGCGGCCACTGCCTTTGATCTTCGCCACTTCCGATTGCAAATCAAAAAAAAGAATGACAGAGGGTCATCAGGCCATGTTTGTTTAGCCCTCTCCCTCTGCGTTAGGCGGTAACAATCGCCCAATGCCAATTCAGAAGATTAACAGAGAATGGGGGTACAATTTATTCACTCAAAGAATATACAATCCCTTACCATGCAAAAGACATCGCATGTCGTCGATCCGCGGAAGAAGAGAATCGCGATAAATCGGTGTCGTCCTGTCAACGATGGCGGAAGATTCATTGTCGTAGGTGACGTAGACTCCTTGACGTCGAGGTGCGTCCGAGGAAGAAGCGTCATTGGAAGAAGTCATTCACATTCTTCGTCGAGGATGTTCTTCATTGAAGAATGGTGTTCTTCGTCGAAGAAGGATCACCTCTCTTTAATTCTCCAGAGCCTTTCCCAAAAAGTGATTTTCCAACGCAAAGAAATAAGGTTCTCAAATTAATATAATTTCCATGAAATTCATATTAATTCAAAATAGGTGTCAATTAATTAACACTGATTTTAATTAGATTGGTTGACACATTTAATGGGCGGGAGGTGGAGAGGCTCCACCATAATAAATATGATGAGTTGTCAAGATAAATAGCAGGGAATTAATGGGGGGTTGAGGGGAGGTGGAAGGGTGCGGGTTAGTGTGGGCACCATCACACTAAATCCTATCAGGGGAGGTTATGTGGGGTGTGGGCCCACCCTTAACTCCCTCCTATAGGTTATAACTACCAAAAATAAATAAAATTGCTTAAAACAATTTTATTTAATTTATTCTATATCCCCAAAAATTAACTTTCAACCCGTATAAAACGCAACAGCGGTAAAGGTCCCCTTAAGAGAATACTGACGCTGCGAGTTCATCGGTGTCCTCATATTTCAATTCCGAGCACCAGTACAAATGATAGAAAAACCTGCTCATACGTTTATTGAACGTACCCGAACAAAACATCAACAATTGATTCTGGGAACACGAGGTCTCGGATTCAGGTTCCATAAAAAACTGTGTACTCATAAAATTCCAAAGTATTTAAGAAAAAAATCCTTGAATTTTTTGGGTCTTTACATTACCCCCGCCTCAGGACTTTACGTCCCCGTAAAGATACAACACACACTAGGGAAAAAAATGGGGGTACTAAGCACGCATCTGAGCCTCCCGCTCCCAAGTGCTCTCCTAGAGGTTCTCGTGCTGCCAACGAACGCGCACCAGAGGAATCAACCATCCACGTAGGACCTGCTCATGTTGTTCCTCAACCTCCATCAGCACCTCTGTGAATGTCGCCCCTTCATCAATGTCCATCTCCCCGTGATCGATGATGTGGGTCAGGTCATACACATATCTCCTCAGTTGAGATATGTGGAAGACGTCGTGCACCCGATGCAACTGAGGTGGAAGGGTCATGCGATAAGCCACCTCACCTACTCTTATGAGGATCTAGAAAGTTCTGATGAATAATGGATATAACTTGTCATCTCGGCCAAATCTCTGTAGACCTCATCGAGGTGAGACCTGTAAGAAAATGTGGTCGCCATCCTCGAACTCCAGTGGTCTCTGCCTCCTATTAGCATAGGACATCTATCTACTCTGTGCAGTCTTCATCCACTCCTGGGTAATCTGAACCTTCTCCCTCATAGCTTGTACCATCTCTGGTCCTACAAATGCTGACTCCCCTAGGTCAGTCCAGCACAGAGGTGATCTGCAAGGTCGATCGTACAGTGCCTCGTATGGTGCCATCCTGATGGTGGAGTGGTAGTTGTTGTTGTACGCAGTCTCCACCAAGGGTAAGTGATCCTCCCAGCTATGACCAAAGTTGAAAACACATGCACAGAGCATTTCCTCAAGAGTCTGAATGGTCCTCTCAGTCTGTCCATATGTCTGATGATGGAAGGCGGTGCTCAGACGTAGTTGTGTCCCAAATTCCACCTGCAACCCCTTCCAAAGTCGGGAAGTAAATTGTGCATCCTGATCAGAGACGATCGTCGATGGAACACCATGCAGCCGTATGATCTCCTATACATAGAGGCGTCCCAAGATCTCTACTGAGCCCTACTCTCTGATCGGTAAGAGGTGGACCGACTTGTTGAGTCGGTCTACGATCACCCAAATAGAGTCGTGTCCTCTGGATGTACGTGGAAGCCCCATCACTAAATCCATAGAGATCCCATCCCACTTCCACTCTAGGACCTCTAAGGGTTGTACCAAGCTTGCTGGTACCTGATGCTCCGCCTTCACTTGCTGACAAGTGAGGCATCATGAAACGAACTCTGCTACAACCTTCTTCCTACCCGGCCACCAGTGCTTCCGTTTGAGGTCCTGATACATCTTCACCACTCTTAGATATACTGCTAGAGGGGAATTGTATAACTCCCTCATCACCTCCTCTTGTAGTGAAACTCGTACCATCGTACGTCCCCTGAAGTGGATGACGTGCTCCCCTCCTTCAGAAAATCCATCAGGTGGCAGCCCTGAGGATATCTAAGCACGTCATGTCTCACAGTTAGCGCCTCCTCGCTGTGCCTCTCTAACTCACTGAAGAAGTGGAGGAGTGACTTTGAGAGACTGAAGAAAGGCTGCTCCATCTGTATCCACAAAAGATATCTACAACGTGGCTAGCTTCTTAGTTGCCTCTCCTAGCAGCTAAATGCCCGATATCATGCTGGGAGCATAAGCTACAACGTTCCCCTTCCCAAGAGTATATACTATCTCAAAGTCATAGTCCTGGAGGAACTCGAGCCATCAACGCTATCTCGGGTTTAGGTCCTTCTGCGAGAAGATGTACCTGAGACTCCGGTGGTCAGAGTAGACTATAAAGTGCTCTCCCATCAGATAGTGCCTCCACATCTTCAAGGCGAAGACCACTGCTGCTAACTCCAGGTCATGGGTAGCGTAGTTCTGCTCGTGCTGTCTCAACTACTGTGAACCATAAGCGATCACTGCTTGCTCCTGCAACAGGACACACCTGAGTCTGGTCCCTGATGCGTCACAGTAAACTATGTACCCAACGCCCTCCTCCGGTAGCCTCAAGATGGGCGCACTGGTTAATCTCCATATCAGCTCTTGAAAGCTCTACTGGAATCTATCTAACCACACGAAGGGTTTCCCCATCTTTTTCAATGATGAAAGTGGTGTTGCAACTCTGGATAAGTCTAGCACAAACCTCCTATAGTAATCAGCCAGGCCCAGGAAACTCTGAACCTCCGTCACACTCCTGGGTGGCTCCCAAGCAAGAACTACCTCGATCATTGCTGGATCCACTGCTAACCCCACCTCAGAGATGACGTATCTCAAGAAGTGAAACTCTCAAATCCAGAACTGGTACTTCGAGAGCTTACCATAATTCTAGTGCACTAGGAGTGTATCCAGTAAAACCCGCAAGTGATAGGCTTTCTCCTTCTCAGTAGTCGAGTAAATCAGTATGTCGTCGATGAAGACTACGACAAAATGATCGAGGTAAGCTAGAAGATACTGTTCATGAGACTCATGAACACTGATGGAACCCTGGTTATGCAAAAGGGCATAAATAAGAACTCATAGTGGCCATACTAACACCTGAAGGCCATCTTCTTCACATCCTTGTCTCGAAATCTGAGCTGGTGATAGCCTAACCTGAGGTCTATCTTCGAGAACCATCGTTCCCCCTTAAGATGATTGAAGAGGTTGCCAATCCTCGGAAGTGGGAACTTGTTCCTTACGGTCACTTGATTCAGGAGATGGTAATCGACACACATTCCCAAGCTCCCATCCGCCTTTTTGGTGAAAAAAATCAGAGAATCCCAGGGTGAAACATTATTTCAGATGAATCCCTTTCCTTGTATGTCCTCCAGCTGTACCCGCATCTTACGATGCTTGGTGGGAGCCATCCGATATGCTGAGGTAGATATCGATGTTGTCCCAGGGTACAAATCTATGTAGAAGTCTACCTCTATGCGTGGAGGTAGTCCTAGAACGTCGTCAGGAAAAACATCCGCATACGAATCCACCACAACTAGAAAACTCGGAATCCGCACATCAACTGCTCTGAGGATTAGACTAGCCAACTGATGTGTGATTGGTTGACCTCTCCTTTGAATAAGTCCATCCTGCACTACAAAGGCTCCCTTCTTGCCGGTGAAGGTGAACCTACCCCCATCCATGCGGATACACCGCACCTTGCGCCTAATACAATCGATATAAGCATGGACTATAGATAACCAGTACATACGCAAGATGACGTCGTAAGGCCTCGACGCCACTATAAGAAGATCCCATCTAGATCTCTCGCTTCCTAGAGTCAACTCACACTACCGGCACCAGTTCGTAATTGTCGAGTCTGCTCCCATAGGAGTCTCTATCCATAAGGATCAAGCCAACGGCTCTGTTGGAATCTTCGAGCTCCGAACAAGGGCATCGGAAATAAAAGAATGACTTTCACCTATGTCTATAAGAACTGAAGCAAGGGTGGAGTAGACACAGATAGTACCTCGAATCATCTCAGGTGTGTCATGGTCATAGGCCTCGACTTCTTGGAGCTGTGCCTGCCTCTGTCCGCCATCTCTATGTGGTCGGGGTGGACCTCCGGGTGGTGGTGGTGGTAGAGCCCCGAAACGTCGTCCACCACCCGCTACTTAGCCAGCTCATCTGCCTCGTCCGCCCGCTCCCGGCGGACCACCACGGTCAAACCTCTGCCTCTGCTTGGGAGGTCCCTCTACTGTCTGATGTTCGTCTACATGGCGGGTCAGGCAGTCACGAGCCATGTGGCCCTGCTCGCCGCATGCATAGCACTACCTGCTCCTCGAAAGGCTAGCTCTGTTTCGTGTGCCCCGCACAACTAAACCTTTATCCTGAGGTCACCCACCTGATGGCCTAGTCTTCTTGGACCCATGCGACATCTATCTATTGTAGGCTGCAGAATACTCCGCTAAGTGTCTCCCTACGGTGGGTCTCGCCGCTGGTGACTGCTCAGCTAGAAATCTTTCCACTAGAAGGGCTCGCTCCAGCACCCCTACATGCATCGGGATGCTGAGGGGAATCCTCGAAGCCCTGATCTCGTGCCTCAGTCCTTACTCTAAGGTATGGGCCCTGAAGAACGGGTCACGTACCATATTCGTGGAGTAGCGTGAGAGGTCAGTAAACCTCGCTGAGTACGGAGCTACTATTATGCTGCCCTGCTGCAGATGTAGTGACTCCTGAATCCACACTGCACAATGGGTGGCTGGAACAAACTCCGAGCGGAAGAGACTCTCGAAGTCTGTCCAAAGTAGAGATTCCTTGTCGTGCACGTGGAGCAGCAAGCTCCACCATCTACCTGTTGTTGCATGTAGGGGACTCGCGGCAAGGATCACCATAAGGTCGGCTGGTGTCCCTACCAATCTGAAGACTTTGAAGATAGCCTCCATCCAATCCTCGGCTTCTTGAGGGTTCGTCTCTCCGCGGAACCTGGGTGGCCTCTGTCGCTGAAACTCGTACAACGCACTCAGGTAGCGTGCACTCTCTACTGCTAGGGATGGGGGTATCAGTGGCTCAGCGGGTAGTGGTACCGCTGGTGCCTCCGCTGTGATGGGGCTCTGCACAAAGGCCTCGTCACTCGGTGGGCTGCCATCTCATATGCTACTCGGAACCCTAGCTGGCTACCTTCATGGGGCCATCCTGAAAAGAAACAGGTGTTCCACGGTTAAAAAAATATACCTGGTGAGCTGACACAAAGTAATCACAAATAAAACTTTTGAAACACACATGCAATCAGTGTTTTCGTGCACTGAGTCGGAAATCAGGGGTGAGGGTCCTAGTGTATGGATACGTCGACTACCGCACCAACACGGGACTCCCTGGACTAAAAACCATACTCAACATTCATAACACTATTGCTTCATAGAAAGGAATAACCAAAGTCCTTAGTTATGCGGTAGAACCGACTCCTCTGATACCAATTTTTCATGACCCGTCCTCGGGGCCTGTGTCGTGACTACCTCAAGCCCGCCTTCCATAGGCCAGGGGCTTGTGACTAGAACCAAAGGCGTAAATCCCAATAAAAAGGGAAGGCATTTCCTTTATAAAATTAAACAACACAACAAAGTACAAAACTGAAGTAAGCACTAAGTAAACTGAGTACAAAAGTAAGTGCTGAAAAGTAAATGGGCCATAATACAAGCCCAACTGAAAGTACAGTACAACTGAAAGTCTAGTACAACAAAAGTAAAGTAAAGCAGCAACCACCGAGTCATCCTCCGGGAATCCCACCTGAAGGGTGGTTACAGATAGTCTCTCCCAGCACCACAGGTCCATCTGTCTGCTCTGTGTACATCACACCAAGTTCTCCACCTCCGGGTACTATCCAGCTTTACAAGCCTCTACCACGATCAGTGTTTTCTGTCGTCTGCATCCAACACAACATAGTGTGGGCATTTCTCGTGCATGGGTGAGTATAAAGATACACAGTAGGGACTCCGAGACCCCATAAGGTCTCCCAGAATCCATGACGGATAAACCACAAGGAAAACATACAATCAAAAAATATCAACCAACCCTACTTAGTTATATTACCATACATATACCTAAGTTATCAATTCAAGTTCGGCTCAATACTAGAGCCCAAGCACAACCCAGTCCACACAGGAAAGAAGTCAATCATATCGATGGTAATGATTAAAAGTCAAGACTCATCTCACACAGGTATAAAACTTTTGTAGAGTGATAGGGACGATCAGATGTAGTCACTGATTCATCTAAGCTATCGGACCCACATAGGATACAAGTCCAGCTAAGTTTTCGGACCCATAGAGGATACAAGACCAGCTACTCTATCGGACCCATTTAGGATACAAGTACAGTGGTCAAACTACCAGACCCATGTATGATACAAGAATAGTAGTCATCATTGTCAAACCCACGGAGGATCCCAGTACAAAAGTCATCGTCGTCGAACCCACAGAGGATCCTAGTGTGGAAGTCATCGTTATTGAACCCACGGTGGATCCTAGTATGGAAGTTATCTTTGTCAAACCCACGGAGGATCCCAGTATGGTAGACATTGTCGTCGAACCCACGGAGGATCCCAGTACGGTAGTCGACGTAGTCGCAGCCTGCTCTAGGGTTCTCGCACACAGCACACTCGATTCCGGGAGGGTCCTCTCCTCGAGCAAACGAGGGTCGATGCATCAACTATCATGAAGTCCAGAGTTGATGTATCCCAAAGTTATGTATCGTAAAAAGAAACCCAATTCAACAGACGGCGCGTCAATCGGACATCGGGTCTGAGAGTTATTGGATTTTCCGTTCCAGGGGCCCGATTGGAATTACGCTTATTCCAAACTTGACCATTTTCCAAATTCGTCCAAATATCACTTAGATAATCGAAAAAGTAATTCCACATCATGAGGGTCCATGTTCCATAGACGGTGCGTCGATCAGATGCACGGTCTTCAAGATATTCACCTTTAAGTGAAAACAGGCCCGGCCCGTTAAGCTCAGTGGGCCGACGGGTCCGGTTGGACGGACCCGATGAATCATGCGTCCCGGCTCGAGGGGGGTACGACCCGGCCCGGCATGCCATGGCCGGGCCCGACGTGGCGCAGCGAGGCTGGCCGCGGCTCGTCCTAATGGCTGGGTCGTTCGGGGGGGGCTGCTTTCTCGAACCGGCCGGCCAAAGCCGGCCGGCCTTCATTGTGAAAGCGGCCCTCTCGGGCGGGCCACGATTCCTCCAGCGTGGCGCCCTCCTGGCGCCACGGTTCTTCTCAGCCCGGCCTGCCGCCTGCTGGCTGGTTCGCCCGCCGAGCGGCCCGTGGATCACGGGCCGCGGTCTTCTGTAGCACGGTGCCCCCTGTGGCGCCGCGGTCCTCCTTCGGTCCAGCCAGCTTTAGTCGGCCGGTTCTCCTTCGGCTGAGCGGACCGCGGTTGCGAGCAGCGGTTCCTCTGCACACGGCCGGCGTGCGGCCGCCGCCTTCGATCGTCGCCGCTTCTGATTGCAAATCAATAAAAAGAACAATGGTAGGTCATTGGGCCGTGTTTGTTCGGCCCGCGCCCTCCACATTAGGCGGTAACAATCGGTCAATGTCAATTACGAAGATTAACAAAGAAGGGGGGTACAATTTATTCACTCGAAGAATATACAAACCCCAACCTCGCAAAAGACGCCGCACGTCGTCGATCTGCTGAAGACAAGTGTCACGGTAGATCGGTGTTATCCCATCAATGATGGCGGAAGAGTCATTGTCATAGGCGACGTAGACTCCTTGATGTCGAGGTGCGTCCGAGGAAGAAGTGTCGTTAGAAGAAGTCTGTCGCGTTCTTCTTCAGGGGTGTTTTTCATTGAAGAACGGTGTTCTTCGTCGAAGAATGATCACCTCTCTTTAATTCTCCAGAGCCTTTCCCCAAAAGTGATTTGCCAATGCAAATAAATAAGGCTCTAAAATTAATATAATTTCTATGCAATTCTTATTAATTCAAAAGTGGTGTCAATTAATTAACGCTGATATTAATTAGATAGGTTAGCACATTTAATGGGCGGGAGGTGGAAAGGCTCCACCGTAATAAATATGAGGAGTTGTCAAGATAAACAGTAGGGAATTAATGGGGGTTGAGGGGAGGTGGAAGGGTGAGGGTTCATGTGGGCCCCACCACACTAAATCCTCTCAGGGGAGGTTTCGTGGGGTGTGGGCCCACCCTTAACTCCCTCCTGTAGGTTATAACTACCAAAAATAAATAAATTTGTGTACAACAATTTTATTTAATTTATTCTATTTCCCCAAAAATTTACTTTCAACCCATATAAAAAGCAATTGTGGTAAAGGTCCTCTTAAGCAAATACTGGTACTGTGAGTTCATCGGTGTCCTCAGATTTCAATTCTGAGCACCGGTTCAAAAGATAGAAAAACCCGCTTGTACGTTTACTAAACGCACCCGAACAAAACTTCAACAATTGATTCCAGGCACACCGGGCCTCAAATTCAGGTGTCGTCAGAAACTACGTACTCATAAAATTCCAAAGTATTTATGAAAAAAATTCCTTGAAATTTCCTAGTCTTTACAGAAAATTATTATTTTAAAGTATTTTAATGACATAATTTAGTAAAAGATCACTAATTTAATTTATGCGAAAAAATATTTAATCTAAAATATGAATAATTATATGGATTCTATATATTTTCAAAAATATGATACATATATATATAAAGTAATAATTATTAGATAGTAAATTTGGATTAGATTAATGTTTTATAACTTTATTAACATTTTTAATGTTTCAAATTTACAAATATTTTTCAAAAATTATGGATATTATTATTTTGATTTTCAAGATAATAAATTTTCAAATTATTAATTTAATTTAAAACATTTTTACTATATAATATGAAATATATATATATATATGTTTTATAAATGAATTTAATAATAAAAACATTTACTATTTAAAAAGTATTGACAAAATTATTTTAATAGATTATTAGATTTATTAAACTTTTGAATTTTTAAAAATATTAATAATATAATATATTATTAAATAAATAATGATAATAATATAATAATAATAAAATAGTTTGAAAATGACAAAAAAAAAAAGAGATGTTCTGTGAAGGGGAAGGGGAGTGTCGCGCTACAAATGGAGTCCTGATTTTTTGGAAATCAGGCAAAGGGTTTCAGGGTGCGTCGCGCAAGAGGGCGTCTGCACTTCCAGAGATGGGTGTAGGTCATGAGTGTAAGACCTAGGTGAGGGTTCCTTAAGGCAACATCTGGATGAAATCGGAGCGAGGCTTAAATGGAGCTTGGCCCAAGGGAGGTGGAGGTCGATAAAAATCCTGGCCGAGAGAAGAGCTGGAGACAAAGCTGAGAACGGTGGTGCGATGGTTTAGCCACTGGGAAGTTTGGGTTTTATGTGTGGATGCGGTTAGGTATTTGACCTTATATTTTAAGTTTAGTAGATCCTATATGTTGGTGATTTTATCTAACCAGATGTTTTTCATTATTGTTTGACAATCTCGAATTAAGTTTGATCCACACATCGTATTCCCTGTTTTCCATCAACTTTTAGTGTCTGCATCTTGTTTTTTCCTCCACTGATTTCATTGTCACTCTTCTGTTTAAGGTTTATTAATTATCTTTATGATGACACTTTTGTCAAATACCATTTTTGCAGTCTGATTTTGAAATATACATATGTTTTTATTGTTAATTTTATCAAAAACAGATTGGAAGTTTTGGACTCTTCCTTTATTGGTATGAATTAGATCTCACATTGGATTTGTTTTTTTAATCAATGATGTTTCCATAAATCTTCTTGGATAAGCTTCATTGAGTGTATATATATATATACACTAGAGAACCCATTTTCCTCTGTCAATCTATGCTTGAGTTCTGTGCTACCTTCTAGTGTTTTGTTTTTGTGCATCTTCGGAATTTCTTTATATATGTTGGTGAGCTTATCACATACCATGATTTTTTTCCTTTTTTAGTGTATCCATGCATCAGAATCCAAGTAAGGGTTTCTATTTTTATTCTTTGTCTTCCGTGTATCAATCCATATATATAAAGACTTGTCATACACAGATATGTATATGTTCATATATACATATATAGTTTTCCACCCTAATCCTGTTCTATATTTCTAAATTTTGTTTACCAGTGTTTAACTGATTCAAGCAGTACTTGTTTGGTTGTGAAATGAAAAACCCATTCACTTTTACAGTTTATATATATATATATATATATATATATATATATATATAAGTATGTATATATCATCTCTAAGAAGAATCCCGGATCTCAAAGGTTAAAAGTTTGCATGTATTAATATTTCTAAGGATGATAAAATGGTTCATTTAACATATTTTTTTGATTATTCAAAACTTAATATACACATAGTGTATATTTGGACATATACATATAATTCAATCCCAATCACCTTTACATGATATTCAATATTTAAATAAATACTTGGATGCGAATGATGTTTTGGGTTCAATGGATTTGTATTTATTATGAAAAACATTAGTTTTTATATATGTGTATCCATACGATTATGTACATTAAACCTAACATGAGTTTTGGTTTTCAATCCGGTGATATTGGTGATTAAATAATATTATTAAATATTCATTAATTGTAAGGGATCATTGAACCTTGTCTCAGTTATGTAAAAATCATTAATATACTTTGTGGATATGGATATATATATATATATGATTTCCAAACACAAATTTCAATTGATGTGCCACGACCCGTCCTCGGGGCCCGTGCCGTGACTACCCCAAGCCTGCCTTCCATAGGCCAGGGGCTGGCGACTAGCACTAAAGGCGTAAATCACGATAAAAGGGAAGGCATTGCCTTTATGTAAGTAAAAAAACACAATAGAGAACGCAAGATGAAGTAAACACTAAGTAAACTGAGTACAAAAGGAAGTGCTGAAAAGTAAATGGGCCAGAATACAAATCCAAATGAAAGTACAGTACAACTGAGAAAAGTAAAGTAAAATAGTAGAAAAGTAAACAGAAACCACTGATTGTCCACTGGAATCCCCACCTGAATGGTGGGTACAGATGGTCTCCTCAGTTCCTCGAATCTGTCCGTCTGCTCCATGTATGTCCCGCCTGATAGTCCACCTCCGTGTACCATCCCGCTCCACAAGCCTCAACCACGATCAGCGTTGTCCGTCATCTGCAACCAACACAATGTAGTGCGGGCATAGTCCGTACAGGGGTGAGTATATGATACTCAGTAGGGACCCCGAGACCCCCGAAGGCCTCCCAGAATCCACAAACGATAAACCACAATGGAAAGATACAAATACAATGTATCAACCAACTGTACTTAGGTATATGCCCATACATATACCTAAGTCATCAATTCCAGTTCGACTTCAACTCACGAGCCCAAGTACAACCCATTCCACACAGGAAAGCATAACCCAATCCACACAGGAAAGCACAACTCAGTCCACATAGGAAAGCAAGAAAATCATATCGAAGATAATGATTGAAAGTTAAGACTCATCTCACACATGTATATTACTCACGAAGATGGGTGGAGATGATAGATATAGCCTCTGAATCATCTCCCTTGTCGAACCCACGTAGGATCCAAGTATAGAAGTAATCACTGCCGAACCCGCGTAGGATCCAAGTACAGTAACCATCGCTGCCAAACCCACGTAGGATCCAAGTACAGTCGTCATCACTGCCAAACCCAAGGAGGATCCAAGTACAGTCATCCTCGCTGCCGAACCCACCTATGATCCAAGTACAGTCGTCATTGTTGTCGCAGTCGCAGCAGGCTCTAGGGTTCCCGCACATAGCACGCTCGATTCCGGGAGGGTCTGCTCCACGATCCATGAGGGAGTTACATAAACTGTCACGAAGTCCAGAGTTGATGTATCACAAAGTTCCGTCTTGTCAATAGGAACTCAACGTGACAGACGGCGCGTCAATCGGACGTCCGGTCTGAGAGATGTTGGATTTTCCGTCCTAGGGGGTGGTTAGAAATACGCTCGTTTCTAACCCGACTGAGATCCAAATTCATATAAAACTCACATAGAGTATCGCAAAATGACCGTATCATCGAAAGAGTCACATTGCCGCATACGGCGCGTCAATCAGACGCGTGGTCCTTAAGTTATTCATGTTTAATTGAATTACGGGCCCGACCCGTTTAGCCCAGTGGGCTGACGGGTCGGGTTCACCCAGTTTGACGGGTCTGACCTACCTAGCAGGGGTGTCGAATCGGTCTGAAGAGATACATAACTCAGCCCGAAGGGACGCGGCCCGGCCTGTAGTGGCGCTGCCCAACCCGAAGTGGTGCGGCCGGGCTCGGCCCGGCCGAGCGGCGCGGCCAACGCCGAGCAGGCTCCAGGGGGGTGCGCCCCCCCCCCCCGGTCTTCTGCACCGGCGGTGCTAGGCGGCGCCGCCCTTCCCTGAACCGACCGGTCATTGCGCACGCGGCCTGCATGGGGCGCCCTATTGGCGTCGCGACTCCTCTTTACCCGGCCGGCCGACGGGTCGGCCGGTTCTTCTGCCGAAGTGGCCTACGTGGCAGGCCGCGGTTCGTTCCGCTCAACCGGCACGATGGCGCCGGTTCCCTTCGTCACGATCCTGTCATGGCGCGACGGTGCCGTGTTTCTTTCACCACCAATTGCCTATTCTAAAATAATAAACAATAACAATGGAGGGTTTTTGGGCCGTGTTCGTTCGGCCCACACCCTTCGCGTAAAATGATAGCAATCAGCCAAGGTAAATGAGATGATCAAAGAAAAACCAAAGAACAATTTTAATCCATTAAAATTGAAATTAACCCCTACCTCAACAAAAGATGTCGAACGACGGGCGTCGCGGAAGACGACATCGCGGGGTGAGGTTCCGTAGACGTCGACGGAGAGCATCCGAGGAGGAAGCGGCGTCTCCCCTTTTTGTCACGGTGAGAAGATTGTAAGGCGTGGCGTCGTTGGTGAGTTCACGCGTCGGTGTCTCCTCTGTTGTCATGGAGGAACAAGTGGATGGAGAAACCGGGGTCACCGAGTTGTTCTTCGTTGAAGAGGATGATGTTCTTCAACGAAGGAGGTGCTTCTTTCTTTCTTCACACAAAGGCTCTCTCGCAAAATCCTTACACAACAAGCCAACCCCCAAAATAAAATAACTCTTCTCTTATTTTATTAAATCATTCCATGCATTCAAATTTACAAAATTCAAACACTTGATTCAATTAATTGATTAAGTGTGTGTTGTCATGAATTAAAGTGGGAGAGTGGGGAGAGGAGGAGTTAACCAATTAAATATATGGGGTTTTCCAACATTAAACACAAAGAGTTTAATGGGGGGGTTTAAGGGGTTTAGGGAAGATCAAGGGTTTAGGTCACGTGTGGGCCCCACCCCAAAAAATATCCTCCCATGGGAGGTTATGTGGGTGTGAGCCCCACCTTCAACTCCCTTTGGGATATATTAACCACCAACCATAAAAAATAAAATTGTGCCACCAATTTTATTTATTTTAAACTAATTCCTCCAAAAATTAATTCCAAACCCGTTTAAAATGCAACTGTGATAAAGGTACCCTTAAGCAATTACCAGTGTTCCGAACTCATCGGTGCCCTGAGATTTTGATTCCGATCACTGGTTCAATAGATAGAAAAACTCACTCATTCGTTTACTTAACTTACCCGAGAAAAACTTCGGAAATTGATTCAGGGCACACCGGTCCTCGAAATCAGGTGTCGTCAGAAACTGCGTGCTCGTAAAATCCCAAAGAATTTAAGAAAAAAATTTCCTTGAAATTTACGGGTATTTACATTACTCCCACCCCAGAGATTTACGTTCCTGTAAAGCTACATCATAAACTAGGGAAACAAATCAGGGTATTGTGCATTCATCAGAGCCTTCCACTCCCATGTGCTCTCCTGGAGGTTCCTGTGCTGCCAACAAATGTGCACCAGAGGAATCGACTGTCCACGTAGGACCTGATCGTACCACGATTCACTGTTTTATTCCACCCTTACACCACAGTTTTAAACTAGTTTTGTAATGAATATTCCAAAGATAATAATAAATTACACTTCATGTTTGAATAAATAAATCAATGCTAATCAATATTATAATGGGCAATGTAACTTATTTTTATTGTTTCAGTGTATGTGGAGGTGATTTGTAGGGCCTTTGATGAAGTGGAAGGAAAATGAGCCAAAATTGCATGGATCCATGGACATATGTCCACTTTTTTGCATAGTACACAAAACCCGTGCATCCAAATGGGATGAAATTTTGTGGTCCTGTCCAAAATATAATAGAGTACATTTCATATTAATAAAACCAATGCTGATTCGGCTTCTATGGGGCCCATCCGAACTGATCTGTCCAAGCCACCGAATTTGGACCAAGTAAAATGCGGTGTTCTGTATTTTATCAATATCTTGAGCTGTAGTTGTCCAAATGGTTCCAAACGTTCGGTGGAGACATCCAAGAGGTAGATATACAACTTTTCTTTTTTCTCAAAAGAGAGATAAGACTGTACGAAGGCCTAAATGTGTGGTACAAGTGGATTGAAGAAATCTGTGTGCCTAAAACCACCTTCCAATTTTCCTATAAAATGGAACCTTGGGCTCTCCATTTGAAAGCTCAGCCAAGAGGCAAGGTGCTGCCATTTTGGAGTCCCCAAAGAGTCTTCTCAATATCCCAATCAGTTCTTGAGGCTATGGGAAGTTCTACCCCAACATCTTTCTCTTCTTCCTCTCCCATGGGTTTCTAAACCCCTTGTGATCACCCGGGGAGGAATATGATGTACATCCCGAGCTTCATGTTTGTAATATTTGAATGATCTTTTAAATTCCAGATTTTTGTGTTGTTTTTCATCATCCTATATTCTTATTTTATTGATTTATGTACTGGTATGTCATTCTCAACTCATATGATCATGTTTGGGGGTACCCATTCATGTGATGTTTCACACACCGTTCACCACTTTCTTTCCCCCTTTCAATTGCGGTGTTTGTGTGGTTTATATTAGTCGATTGAACTCACACAAGCACTGTCAAGGTCATGTACATTTATGTCATGGTATCACAAAGAAATAACATACAAATCTGGATAGCGCATTGAGTTTTTCGTGTGTTGCCTTGGTGAGTTTTGGTTATGAAGTCAAACACAATTCATTCAATCATCGGCGGTGTCCGGTGAATCATTGTGTGTTTTTGACTGAACCCTAGGAGGTATCCTAGTATAAAATCAATAACATTATAGTTCTAGGTGTTAAAAACCAGGGATTAAAATATCATAACCTTATATCATGAAGTGATGAATTATAAACATTATATGAGTACCCCGGGTTGATCACGCTTAATTAATTCTGTTAATCTCTACTTTGTTTTATAGCTTCTATTTTCTATTTTCATATTTAATCATCAAACCCAAGTATTATAAAACCGCATTTCCCTTTTTAATTTCATAATCAAAACCACATTTTAGAATTAATGATCTAAGGCTCCGTCGAGAGACGACCTAGGGTTGCTGCTATACTGCAGAAATTCTAGTCAAAATTAAACAACTAATTTGACGCGTTCGACAACGCGGTCAAATTTTGGCGCCGTTGCCGGGGAGCCAAGATCATTTTTTTTCTTTATTTCCATTTATTTAGTTATTTTTCTTCTTAATTAGTACTCCTTTAAATACCTGACCCCCATTTGACTTTTTTTTGGGTTTTGTCTTTATTTTTGGTTGTTTTTTGTGTGTTCTTTATCTCTCTCTCTCTCTCTTCTTCTCCATCTCCCTCTCCAATTATATAGTATAACGTTATATTCTTATTTCACCCTTCTTAAGTCTTTTTTTATCCATCTCAAATCAAAAAAAATAAAAAAAACAAATCAATCAATCAAACTGGACATCATTGTTGCATGACAAGATCTGGTAAAGGAACACTACTTGAATTTGATCCTGAAATTGAAAAGTCACTTCACACACAAATCAAGGCATCTAGAGAAGGTCAATCAAGTAACATTGTGGAACCCCATTTAGAACCTCAAGTGGTTCTAAACCAACCCAAAATTGAACCCAATCAAACCCAAGAAAACATGGATGCAAATAATCGAACTTTAAAAGAACTTACTACCCCTGATGTGGAGTACCAACCTACGTAAATCCAATATCCTGAGGAAGCAGCCAACTTTGAGATTAGATCAGGTCTCATCCACCTTCTTCCAAAATTCCATGGTCTTCCTGGTGAGGACCCTCACAAACATCTAAAGGAGTTTCACATAGTGTGATCCACCATGAAACCCCAAAATGGGTCTGAGGACCTCATTAAGTTTAGGGCCTTCCCTTTCTCCCTTGATGGTGTAGCCAAAGATTGGATAATCTATTTGCCTTCCACAATTGGGGACTGGAATGACCTAAAAATACTTTTTCTAGAGAAGTTCTTCCCTGCCTCCCAAACTGCATCAATTAGAAAAGAAATATGTGGAATTAGGCAATCACAAGGAGAGACCCTTCATGAATACTGGGAGAGATTCAAAAGACTTTGCTCAAGCTGCCCCCACCACCAGATTAGTGAACAAATTTTAATTCAATAATTCTATGAGGGACTTATCCCTATGGATAGTGGAATGATTGATGCTGCATCTGGTGGTGCCCTAGTTGACAAAACTCCTTCTGCCGCTCGTGACTAAATAGCCAACATGGCTCAAAATGCACAACAATTTGGTACACAAGCTATTGAACCAACCCGAGGAGTTCATGAGGTAAGTCATTCAGCCCTAGAACAAAAGGTAGATACTAAACTTCATGAGATGCATACCCTTCTAAGGAAATTAGCTCAAGCACAAGGTAACTCACACTCTACTTCTATTCCATTACATTGTGGGATTTGTTCTGATAACACTCATTTTTCTGACCAGTGCCCACAACTTCAAGATTCATCTGAGTCCTGTGCAGCTGTGTTCCCAGGGCGTCCATTCCAAAAAGAACCTCCCTTCAAGCAAGAACAATTCAGGCCAAATCCAAATCCAGGGTGGAAAGCACAACCCCGATACCGACAAGGAGGAAAATCAAGCTACCCAAAGCAGAATTGGTATCAACAAGGACAAGGTATGAAATCTTCTTATCCTTCAACTTCTCAAAACAATCATCCTCCTCATCCTCCCAAATCTAAACCAAGCCTCGAGGACATGGTGAAACAAATGGAAACCCAGAACCTTCAGTTCCAACAGACCACACAATCAGCTATTCAATACCTACGAACCCAAGTGGGGCAATTGGTGAACACCATCGGTGAGCTTAAGATGCAAGGTTCTGGAAAACTACCATCCCAACCCATTGCCAATCCAAAGTACAAAGGTAATGTATGTGTAGTTACACTTCGTAGTGGTAAAGAAGTTTCTCCTTCTACTGATTCTGCACAGCAGGTATGTCCCCCTCATGAAAACTCTCTTTCCCAACCCTCAAAAACTTCTTGTAAAGAAAAACAAGACAAAAATGGTAATCGAATAGTCATTGATTATTCAAATGAACAATCCATTCCTCTTCCATTCCCTCAAAGACTCCCTAAATCTAAGAAAAACTTTGATAATGAGATTGACAATGAAATAATGGATACATTTAAAAAAGTTCAAGTTAATATTCCATTGTTGGATGCAGTCAAGCAAATTCCCTGTTATACCAAATTCCTTAAAGAGCTTTACACCCATCGACGAAGGCTGAAGGGGAATGAGAGAGTCAACCTGGGAAGGAATGTCTCGGCCTTGATTCAACCAGAAATTCCAACCAAATTCAAGGATCCCGACACATTCACCATACCTTGTACCATAGGGGAGACCTTCTTTTCTGATGTTATGCTAGATTTAGGTGCTTCCATTAATGTAATGCCGCACTCCGTGAATACTTCTCCACAGGTTGGAGAGCTTCAACCAACAGGCATTGTTGTGCAATTTTCCAACCTGAGTACAACACATCCAAAAGGAGTGATTGAGGATGTCCTTGTTAGAGTGAAGAATCTCATCTTCCCCGCCGATTTATACATTCTTGAGATAGAAGATACCCGAACCCAAGGACATGCCCCTCTCATAATTGGGAGGCCATTCCTAAAAACACAAAGACGATCATCAACGTTCACAATGGTATGTTTTCCATGGAATTCGGAGGATAAAAGGTAAGTTTCAACATCCTTGAGGCTATGAAACACCCCGTTGAAGAGCACTCCACTCTTCCTGTCTATTCGATGGAAATGCTCTCAAACGATGCACACACTATCCTCAACCCAAACTCTGATTATTTTTTGTTTTCTTCACCCTTGGATGATTTGAGTTTTCGTTCTTCTTTCTAATGTTGTGTGGGTTCAGAAAAATGTAAATTTTGTGCTTTAATTGATCAGTGTATTTATTCTGAGGTACCCATGACTATCGATGATTCTGCAAATCTCATTTCAATAGATTCTCTTTCCTTTGAGAATAAACATGAGAAGATAGATAGTTTCATGGACCTCACTCCCCCTAAATCCCCTCCCTCAATCTAGAAACAACTAGTGTTTGAACTTAAACAACTTCCTTCTAATTTAAAATATGCATATCTTGAGGGTATTGACCAATTTCCCGTCATTATTGCCAATAACCTCTCTCCACAACAGGAATTGAAACTGCTTAAACTTTTGAGAGAGTGTAAAAAGGAAATAGGATAGACATTGGATGATATTCCCGGGATTAGCCCATCTATTTTTATGCACCATATACTTTTGGATGATGAGGATAAACCCGTAAGACAATCTCAACGCCGGTTGAATCCCACTCTCCTTGAAGTGGTAAAATTGGAAGTCAGTAAATTACTTGTTGTAGGGATCATTTATCCTATATCTGATAGTAAATGGGTTAGTCCAGTGAAAATTGTGCCTAAAAAAACAGGAATAATAGTTGTGTCAAATGAAAGGAATGAATTGGTTCCAACACGTGTTCAAAACAGTTGGTGAGTCTGTATTGACTACCATCGACTGAATCAAGCCACGCGGAAGGACCACTTTCCTTTACCTTTCATTGACCAAATGTTAGAACGATTGGTTGGTAAGTCCCATTATTGTTTCCTTGATGGCTATTCAGGTTATTTCCAAATTCATATAGCCCCTAAGGATCAAGAAAATACAACATTTACCTATCTATTTGGCACATTTGCATACAGAAGGATGCCATTCGGTCTATGTAATGCTCCTTGTACTTTTCAGCGATGTATGTTGAGTATTTTTTTTGAGTACCTTGAGAGTTGTATAGAAGTATTTATGGATTATTTCACGATATATGGATCTTCTTTTGATGATTTTTTGGAAAACCTAGGTTCTATCCTCCGCCGCTACATTGAAAAAGATCTTGTTTTAAATTATGAAAAATTCCATTTTATGGTTGAGCGGGGGATAGTTCTTGGGAATGTCATTTCAAATAAGGGAATTAAAGTTGATAAATCTAAAATTGAATTAATTTCAACCCTTCCATATCTAAAATGTGTTCATGAGGTGCGATCTTTCTTGGGTCATGCTGGTTTTTACCGCCGATTCATTAAAGACTTTAGTAAGATTGCACTTCCCTTATCACGGTTATTACAAAAGGATTCTGAGTTTGTGTTTGATAAAAATTGTGAGGATGCATTCAATTTACTAAAAAAGAGTCTCACATCACCTCCCATAATCCAACCACCTAGGTGGGATCGCCCCTTTGAGCTTATGTGTGATGCCTCTAACTTTGGAGTTGGGGCAGTTTTATCACAAAGGGTTGAAAAGGCTCCTCATGTCATTGCGTATGCCTCGCTTACCCTTGACCCTGCCCAGGTAAACTACACAACCATAGAAAAAGAACTCCTTTATATTGTGTTTGCCTTCGAAAAATTTCGTTCATATCTTCTTGGTTCAAAAGTGATTGTGTTTTCTGACTATGCTGCCCTTCATTTCCTCCTAAAGAAACCTGAAGCCAAGCCCCGCCTCATTCGGTGGATGATCCTCCTCCAAGAGATTGACCTTGAGATTAGAGATAAGATAGGAGTGGATAATTTTGTAGCTGACCACATTAGTAGGATTTCCCCACCATTGGACCATCATGTTGATTCACCCCTACCCATTGGAGAATTCTTCCCTCATGAGAACCTTTGTGATGTTGTGGACCTTACCCCCTGGTATGCGGACATTGTGAATTTTCTAGCAACATCTAGGGTCCCCACTGATTTTAGCACTTCACAATCCTAGATAATTAAACATGATTCTCGATGGTACATTTGGGATGACCCATACTTGTGGAGAATTTGTAGTGACCAGGTTGTTTGTAGGTGCGTCCCTGACTATGAGTTCACCTCTATTTTGACCTTCTGCCACACCTTGGCATGTGGGGGCCACTTTGGCTCTCAACGTACAGCTCGAAAGGTCCTTGACTCAGGATTATATTGGCCAAAATTGTATAGAGATTCCCATAGTTTTGTAAATCATATACTCGATGTCAATTCATAGGGAATATCTCCAAGAGGAATGAAATTCCCCAACAGCCCATGTTATTCTGTGAAATCTTTGATGCATGGGGCATTGACTTCATGGGGCCTTTTCCAAATTCATTTGGATTTGTGTACATCTTATTGGCTGTTGACTATGTATCTAAATGGGTGGAAGAAAAGGCCACCAGGACCGATGACTCTCGAGTGGTTGTTGATTTTGTGAGGTCCCAGATTTTCAGTAGGTTTGGTCTACCAAGATTCATCATTAGTGATCATGGTTCACATTTTTGCAATCTTAACATGAAAAACTTGCTTCATAAGTATGATGTTGTTCATAAATTCTCCACTTCATATCATCCCCAAACTAACAGAAAAGCAGAAATTTAAAATTGGGAAGTTAAGCGAATCTTAGAGAAAATGGTAAAACCCAATAGGAAAGATTGGAGTTTGTGCTTGGATGATGCACTTTGGGCGTACCGTACTGCTTTTAAAACCCCAATCGGAATGTCACCATACAGAATTGTGTTTGGAAAGGCTTGTCACCTCCCAGTGGAGGTAGAACACCGTGCATATTGGGCTGTTAAACAATGTAATATGAACCTTTCAGATGCAGGTGAGGAAAGAAAGCTGCAGATTCAAGAGTTGGAAGAAATTCTACGTGATGCATATGACAACTCCTGAATCTATAAAGAGAAGACAAAGGATATTCATGATAGCATGATTCACCAGAGAAAGTTCCATATTGGTGAGAAGGTCCTCATGTACAATTCCAGGATTAAGCTCCACCCAGGTAAGCTTCGTTCCTGATTGCTCGGTCCTTATACTGTTACTAATGTTGACCCTTTTGGTGCAATACAGGTTTTGCATGAGTAGAGTGGATGAATTCTTACCGTTAATGGGAAGTGACTTAAACACTTCTATGAGGATTTTCCAAAGAATCCGGTGGAGGAAATCCACCTTCTCGACGCATCATACCAATAAAACACACCAGGTTTTATCCTTCCTTCTCACATTCTCAATTATTTCAGTGAGGACACTACACATTCTAGGTGTGGGGGGGGGGGTGGATACATTCCTGGGTTAGTTAGGAATTTTCATCATTTTCTCCTTTTGTTTTCTCTTTTTTTCCTTCTTTATGGTATTTTCATTTTCCCCCATAAACAATTTCGAAATTCCATGATGTGGCAACCATAAAGTGGGGAAAGTAAAAATACCATAACGAAGGCTAAAAAGAATTTGTGTATGATTTTACCATCAAGGAGTGATTTTTAGTGAATTGGTTTTCTGTCAATGATATAAATGGTCGTATCTATATGAAACCTTTGAGATGATTGATGCCCTTTGTGTGAGTAGTTTTTTGGAAAACTGTGTCACTAATATCTCCACAAATTTTTGCACCAAACCACAAAGTGTGATTATTTCTTACTTAATATAAGGTAAATATATGTTGGGTTAATATTTTTCAGCTTTAAATGATATTTCCATAGGTTCTTTCCTTATCTGATCTGTTTCATTACTGTACCAGATTGACCTATGCGTGTGTACCTAATGTCCGACTGTTGTACGCCCTCAAAAAAAATTGTTGTGTCTTGGGCAGGTCAAAAACCACTCCTCCTCAACCTTTGATCTTGTTATAACTATTTCAATTAGTTTCGTGAGGAGATCAAACAAGGTTTGAGAGATGAGTGTGAGATTGTTTCCAATTGCAACTTCAAAAAAATATAATAAATGAGGGGAGTGATGAAATGTGCAATATATGGGGATATCCAGGTCGGGAGATTATGGTTTGACTTCTAGGAATTCTTAAATGAGTGGGTCTTGAAATATGATTGCAAAGGATGTAGGACATGTTCGGTGAAAAAATCATTTAAGCTGAAAAATGTTAAAATAACATATATTTATTAGATAGCAAGTGGAAAGAATAGCATGGAATGGTTTTCACACACACACATGGAGAGTTAGTTTCATGGTTTACTTCTGAATTCCTTTCTCAATTGGGTATCATGAACCTTTTTGAATTTCTCTAGGATATGATTTATGAGACATCTTTTTCTATTTTCACTAGGAAGAACTCCTTGGTGTGGTTCGTGCATTGATCACTTTACTTTAAATAAAATTTCCTCAAATGATAAATCTTCAGGATGTTGGAAATATATATATATGAATCATTGTACTTGGATATGTGACTTTTCCCAGGAGTGCAAATGTTTAGGTGTGGGGGTGTGATCGTACCACGATTCACTGTTTTATTCCACCCTTACACCGCAGTTTTAAACTAGTTTTGTAATGAATATTCCAAATATAATAATAAATTTCACATCATGTTTGAATAAATCAATCAATTTTAATCAATATTATAATGGTCAATGTTACTTGTTTTTATTGTTTTAATGTAGGTGGAGGTGATTTGGAGGGCCTTTGATGAAGTGGAAGGAAAATGGGCCAAAATTGCATGGATCCATGGACATATGTCCACTGTGTTGCATAGTACACGACATCCGTGGATTAAAATGGGCTGAAATTTTGTGGTCCTGTCCAAAATTTAATAGGATACATTTCATATTAAGAAAGCCAATGCTGATTCGGCTTATATGGAGCCCATCCGAACTAATCTGTCCAAGCCACCGAATTTGGACCAAGTCAAATGCGGTGTTCTGTATTTTATCAATATCTTGAGCTGTATTTGTCCAAATGGTGCCAAAAATTCGGTGGAGATATTCAAGAGGTAGGGCTACAACTTTTCTATTTTCTCCAAAGCGAGATAGACTGTATGAAGGCCGAAATGTGTGGTACAAGTGGATTGAAGAAATCTGTGTGCCTAAAACCACCTTCCAATTTTCCTATAAAATGGAACCTTGGGCTCCCCATTTGCAAGTTCGGCCAAGAGGAAAGGTGCTGCCATTTTAGAGTCCCAAAAGAGTCTTCTCAACATATCTAGCAGTTCTGGAGGCTATGGGAAGTTCTACCCCCAACATGTTTCTCTTCTTCCTCACCCAAGGGTTTCTAAACCCCTTGTGATCACCCGAGGAGAAATGTGATGTACATCCCGTGATTCATGTTTGTAATATTTGAATGATCTTTTAAATTCCAGATTGTTGTGTTGTTTTTCATCATCCTCTATTCTTATTTTATTGAGTTATGTACTGGTATTTCATGCTCAACTCATATGATCATGTTTGGGGTACCCATTCATGTGATGTTTCACACACCATTCACCACTTTTTCCCCATTTCAATTGCGGTGTTTGTGTGGTTTATATTGGTAAATTGAACTCACACAAGAACTTTCAAGGCCATGTACATTTATGTCATGGTATCACAAATAAATAACATACAAATATGGACAGCGCATCGAGTTTTTCGTGTGTTTCCTTGGTGAGTTTTGGTTATGAAGTCAAACTCAATTCATTCAATCATCAGCGGTGTCCGGTGAATCATTGTGTGTTTTTTAATGAACCCTAGGAGGTATCCTAGTATAAACTCAGTAACATTCTAGTTCTAGGTGTTAAAAACTAGGTATTAAAATATCATAACCTTATATCATGAAGCGATGAAGGATAAACATCATACGAGTACCCCGGGTTGATCACGCTTAATTAATTCTGTTAATCTCTACTTTGTTTTGTAGCTTCTATTTTCTATTGTCATCTTTAATCATCAAACACAAGTATTATAAAACCCCATTTCCCTTTTTAATTTCATAATCAAAACCACATTTTAGAATTAATGATCTAAGGCTCCGTCGAGAGACGACCTAGGGTTGCTGCTATACTGCAGAAATTCTAGTCAAAATTAAACAACTAATTTGACGCGCTCGACAACGTGGTCAGGAACCGCTCCTGTCGATCCTTGATCTCCACTGGGACCTCTTCAAAAGTTTCCCCGTCATCGATTTCCAGCTCCCCGTGATCAATGATATGTGTCGGGTCGTGCACGTATCTCCTCAGTTGAGATATGTGGAAGACGTCGTGAACCCGGTGCAACTGAGGTGGAAGAGTCATGCGATATGCCACCTTGCCTACCATGCTGAGAACCTGTAATGGTCCGATGAAGCACGGAGATAACTTGCCGCCCTAGCCAAATCTCCATAATCCACATCGAGGTGATACACGTAAGAAAACATGGTCTCCATCCTCAAACTCTAGTGGTCTCCGCCTCCTGTCAGCATAGGACTTCTGTCTGCTATATGCAGTCCTCATCCGCTCCTGGATGATCTGCACCTTCTCCATCGTGGCCTAGACCATCTCTAGTCCTACAAGTGCTGACTCCCCAGGGTCTATCCAGCACATAGGTGATCTGCAAGGTCGGCCATACGGTGCCTCGTATGGTGCCATCCCGATGGTAGAGTGGTAGCTGTTGTTGTACGCAAACTCCACCAAGGGTAGGTGATCCTCCCAACTGCGACCAAAGTCGAGGAAACATGCACGGAGCATGTCCTCAAGTGTCTGAATGTTCCTCTCCATCTGGCCATCCGTCTGAGGATGAAAGGAGGTTCTCAGGCGTAGCTACGTCCCAAATGCCTCCTGCAACCCCTTCCAAAGTCGGGAAGTAAAACGAGCATCTTGATCGGAGATGAAAGACGTTGGAACACCATGAAGCCGTATGATCTCCTGAACATAGAGGCATCCCAAACTCTCCACTGATCTCTGCTCTCTGATAGGTAGGAAGTGGGTCGACTTGGTGAGTCGGTCGACAATCACCCAGATGGAGTCATGTTTTCTGGAAGTACGAGGGTGCCCCATCACGAAATCCTTGGATATCCCGTCCCACTTCCACTCTGGGACCTCTATGGACTGTACCAAACCTGCTGGTACCTGGTGCTCTGCCTTCAACTGCTGGTAGGTGAGGAATCGTGAAACGAACTCTGCCAGAACCTTCTACATACCCAACCACCAGTGCTGTCATCTGAGATCCTGGTACATCTTCGCTACTCCATGATGTACCACCAAAGGGGAAATGTGAAACTCCCTCAGCACCTCCTCCTGTAATGCAACTCGTACCATGGTACGTCCCTTGAAGAGGATGACATTCCCTCCTCTTACAAAAAAATCCATCAGGTGCATGTCCTGTGGATATCTGTGCACGTCACGTCTCACAGTCAACATCCCCACGTTGTGCCTATCTGACCCGCTGAAGTAGTGGAGGAGTGATTGTGAGTGACTGTAGAAAGGCTACTCCATCTCTATCCATGAAGGATATCTGCAACGTGGCTAGATGCTCTATCGCCTCTCCAAGTAGCTGAATACGTGATCTCATGCTAAGAGCATCGACTACTACATTCCCCTTCCCATGAGTATAGAATATCTCAAAGTCATATTCCTAGAGGAACTCGAGCCATCGTTGTTGTCTCAGGTTCAGGTCCTTCTGCGAGATGATATACCTGAGACTCTGGTGGTCAGATTAGACAGTAAAGCGTTCACCCATCAGATAGTGTCGCCACATCTTCAAGGCAAAGACCACTGCTGCTAACTCCAGGTCATGGGTAGCATAGTTCTTCTCGTGATACCTCAACTGTCATGAACCATAGGCGATAAATTCCTGCTCCTACATCAGGACACACCTGAGTCCAGTCCCCGATGCATCATAGTAAACTACGTCCCTACACCCTCCTCCAGTAGCCTCATGATGGGTGCACTGGTCAATCTCTGTCTCAGTTCATGGAAGCTCTACTAACATCTATTTGACCACATGAAGGGTTTCCCCTTCTTCGTCAAAGATGAAAGAGATGCTGCAACTCTAGAGAAGTCTGTCACAAATCTCTGATAGTACCCAGCCAGACCTAGGAAACTTCGCACCTCTGTCACAATCCTAGGTGGCTCCTAAGAAAGTACTTCCTTGATCTTCGCAGGATCCACTGCAACTCTCGCCTCAGAGATGACGTGCCCCAAGATGTGGACCTCTCGAATCCAGAATGGACACTTTGAAAGCCTACCATAAATCTAGTGCTCTCGGAGTGGGCCATTACAACCCGCAAGTGGTAGGCATGCTCCTCCTCAGTAGTCGAGTAAATCAGTATGTCGTAGATGAATACTACGAAAAATCGATCAAGGTAAGGCTGGAATATCATGTTCATGAGACTCATGAACACTGCTGGAGCATTGGTTATGCCTAAAGGCATAACCAAGAACTCATAGTGGCCATATCGACACCTGAAGGCCGTCTTCTGCACATCTTCATCTCGAACTCTGAGCTGATGATAGCCTGACCTGAGGTCTATCTTCGAGAACCATCGTTCTCCTTTAAGCTGATCAAAGAGGTCGTTAATCCTCAGGAGTGGATACTTGTTCTTCACAGTCACCTAGTTCAGGTGACGGTAGTCGACACATAGTCATAAGCTCTCGTCCG
Source organism: Viscum album (assembly GCA_963277665.1). Classification (NCBI taxonomy): domain Eukaryota; kingdom Viridiplantae; phylum Streptophyta; class Magnoliopsida; order Santalales; family Viscaceae; genus Viscum; species Viscum album. The sequence continues at coordinate 1,284,649,627 of OY728151.1, forward strand.
CCTTCTTGGCGAACAAAAATCGGAGAAGCCCAGGGTGAAACACTGGGTCGGATGAATCCATTTCCATTCAAGTCCTCCAGCTGTACCCGTAGCTCACGAAGCTCAGCAGGATCCATCCGATGTGCTGGAGTAGATATTGGAGCTGTCCCAAGGTACAGGTCAATATAGAAGTCTACCTCTCTGTGAGGAGGTATTCCTAGAACGTCGGCAGGAAAAACGTCTGCATACTGATCCACCACAACAGGAAAACTCGGACTCCACACATCAACTGCTCCTAGGATGAGACTAGACAACTTATGGGTGATCGGTTGTCCTCTCATCTGCGTGAGTCCATCCTGTGCTATAAAGGATCCCTTCTCACCGGTGTAGGTGAACCTGCTCCCATCTGTGCGGACACACCGCACCTTGTGCCTAATATAATCGATATGAGCATGGACTGTAGATAACCATTCCATACTCAAGATGGCATAGTAAGGCCTCGACGCCACTACAAGAAGATCCAATCCGAAGCTCTTTCTTCCTAGAGTAAGCTCACACTACCGGCACCAGTGTGTAATCGTCGAGTCTGCTCTCGTAGGAGTCTCTAGCTGTAAGGATCGAGCCAACAGCTCTATCGAAATCTCCGAGCTCCAAACAGGGGTAGCGACAATGAAAGAATGACTCGATCCTGTGTCTATAAGAACAGCAGTAAGGGTGGAGTAGACACAGATAGTACCTCGAATCATCTCAGGTGTGCCGTGGTCGTAAGCCTCCACTGCCTGAAGCTGAGCTTGCCTCTGTCCTCCAACTCCCTGTGGTTGGGGTGGACCTTCTAATGGTGGTGGTGGTAGAGCCTCAAAGTGTTTCCCACCACCCGCTTCTCGGCCATCTCCTCTGCTTCGTCCGCCTACTCCCTGCGGACCGCCACGGTCAAACTTCTGCCTCTGCCGGGTTGGTCCCTCAACCATCTGCTACTCCTCTGCATGGCGGGTCGGGCAGTCACGAGCCATGTGGCCCTACCCGCCACATGCATAGCACTGACAAACTCTTGTATGACTGGATCTGCTACGTGTTCCCCACACCTCCAAACCAGTATCCTGAGCTCACCCACCTGATGGCCTGGTTCGCTTGGACCTCTGCGACATCTGTCTACTACCGGCTGCAGAAGACTATGCCACGTGTCGCCCTACGGTAGGCCTCACTGCTGGCGTAGGCTCAGCAAGGAATCTCTCCACAAGTAAGGCTCACTCCGGTACTCCTGTCTGCATTGGAATGCTGAGGGAGATCATCGAAGCCCTGATCTCATGCCTCAGTCCCTGCTCAAACTTTCGGGCCCGGAAGAATGGGTCTCGTACCATGTTCGTGGAGTAGCGCGAGAGATAAGTAAATCTCGTCGAGTACTGGGCTACTATCATGCTACCCTCCCGCAGCTGTAGTAACTCATGGATGCGCACCACACAGAGGATGGTTGGAACGAAATCCGAGTGAAAGAGGCTCTCGAAGTCCGTCCAAAGTAGTGATGTCTCGTCGTGCACCTGGAGCATCGGGCGCCACCATCTACCTGCTTCTGCGTGTTGGAGATTCACCGCAAAGATCACTATAAGATCTGCTGGTGTCCCTACCAATCTGAAGACTCGAACAACAACTTCCAGCCAATCCTCAGTTGCATGAGGGTCCGTCTCTCCGTGGATACTGGGCGGCCTCTGTCGCTGAAACTCGTGCAGTGCACTCAGGCGGCGTGTACTCTCCACTGCTGGGGCTGGGGGTATCGGTGGCCCAGCGGGTAGAGGTACCGTTGGTGCCTCCGCTGTAATGGGGCCATGCACCGAGGCCTCGTCACTCGGTGGGCTGCCATCTCGCACAAAGCTCGGAACCCTGGCTGGCTGTCGTTGTGGGGTCATCCTAAAAATAAACAGGTGTGCCACGGTTAATACAGTATACCTGGTGAGATGACACCAAGTATTCACAAGGAAAAATTTTTAAACACAGATGCAATCATTGTTTTCGAGCACTGAGTCAGAAATCAGAAGTCAGGGTCCTGGTTTATGGATACATCAGCCGCCGCACCAACACTGGACTCCCTAGACTGATAACCACACTCAATATGCTTAACACTATTGCTTCATAGATAGAAATTATCAGAGTCCTATGTTCTGCAGTAGAATCGACTCCTCAGATACCAATTTGTCACGACCCGTCCTCGGGGCCCATGCTGTGACTACCGCAAGCCCACCTTCCATAGGCCAGGGGCTGGAGACTAGCACCAAAAGTGTAAATCCGGATAAAATGGAATGAATTGCCTTTATGTAAGTAAACAAACACAACAGAGAATGCAAGCTGAAGTAAACACTAAGTAAACTGAGTACAAAAGTAAGTGCTAAAAAGTAAATGGGCCAGAATACAAACCCAACTGAAAGTACAGTACAACTAAGAAAAGTAAAGTACAATAGCTGAAAAGTAAACAGCAACCACTGAGACATCCAACGGAATCCCCACCTAAAGGGTGGGTACAGATGGTCTCCTCAACTCCTCGAATCCGTATGTCCGCTCCATGTATTTCCCGCCTGATAGTCCACCTCTAGGTACCATCCCGCTCCACAAGCCTCAACCACGATCAGCGTTGTCCGTCATCTGCAACCAACACAATGTAGTGCGGGCATAGCCTGTGCAGGGGTGAGTATACGATACTCAGTAGGGACCCCGAGACCCCCGAAGGCCTCCAAGAATCCACAACGGATAAACCACAAAGGAAAGATACAAATACGAAGTATTAACCAACTCTACTTAGTTATATTCCCATACATATACCTAGGTCATTAATTCCAGTTCGGCTCCAACTCATGAGCCCAAGTACAACCCAGTCCACATAGGAAAGCATAACCCAATCCAGACAGGAAAGCACAACTCATCACACATAGGAAAACAAGACAATCATATCGAAGATAATGATTGAAAGTTAAGACTCAGCTCACATAGGTATACTACTCACAAAGAGGGGTGGAGATGATAGTTGTAGCCTCTGAATCATCTCCCCTGCCGAACCCACGTAGGATCCAAGTACAGAAGTCGTCGCTGCCGAACCCACGTAGGTTCCAAGTACAGTAACCATCACTGCCAAACCCACGTAGGATCCAAGTACAGTCGTCATCGCTGCCGAACCCACGGAGGATCCAAGTACAGTTGTCCTCGCTGCCGAACCCACGTATGATCCAAGTATAGTCGTCATTGTCGTCGCAGTAACAGCCAGCTCTAGGGTTCCCGCACATAGCACGCTCGATTCCGAGAGGGTTCGCTCCATGAGCCATGAGGGAACTACGTAAACTATCACGAAGTCCAGAGTTTATGTATCATAATGTTTCATCTCTTCAATAGGAACTCAACGCGACAGACGACGCTTCAATCGGACGCCCGGTCCGAGAGATATTGGCTTTTCCATCCCAGGGGCCGGGTTAGAAATACGCTCGTTTCTAACCCAAATGATATCCAAATTTATCTGAAACTCACTTAGAGTATCAAAAATGGACCGTCTCATCGAAAGAGTCCCAGTGCCACAGACGGCGCGTCGATCGGACGCACAGTCCTTAAGTTGTTCACATTTAAGTGAATTACGGGCCCGACCCGTTTAGCCCAGTGGGCCGATGGGTCGGGTTGACCCAGTTTGATGGGTCCGACCCAGCAGGGGTGTCAGACCGGTCCGAAGAGATACATAACTTGGCCTGGCCCGAAGTGGTGCGGCATGTCCTGAAGTGGCATGGCCCGGCCCTGCGGGACGCGGCCCAGCCCAACGGGCACTACGGGAAAAAGGGGTTTTTGCGACGGGTTATTTGCGACGGGAATAAATCCCGTCGCAAATAAACTTATTTGCAACGGGGGTATTTTCCCATCGCAAATAACCACTTATTTGCGATGGGGAAATCTCACCCGTCGCAAAAGGCTTGGCGCGCAAAGCACACCAAACCGCGGGAAAGTTATTTGCGACGTGTGGTTACCACCTGTCGCAAATAACCGGCAGCGGTAAAAACTATTTGCGACGAGAATATACCCCGTCGCAAATACCCGGCGGCGGTAAAAACTATTTGCGACGGGAATATACCCCCCGTCGCAAATAGTATGTCGGCAGGTTAATATTTGCGACGGGTCCCGTCGCAAATAACTATTTAACCGTTGACCGTGATAAATGCGGGCTCAAGTATTTGCGACGGGTCCCGTCACAAATAACACTATTTGCGACGGGTATCCTGTCGCAAATAACACTATTTGCAACGGGTATCCTGTCGCAAATACTCCCGTCGCAAATAATCTAACCTATAAATACCCCCACCCGTTTTTTTCCATTCATTCTCAAATTCTCTCAAAACTCTATTTTTAGAGTTCACAGTTTCTTAAGTTTAATTTTTATTTCCAGATTTGATATTGATATCTTCAACAGTTATCGGAGATCAACCTCAGATCAATTTTAAAGGTATTTATTTTCTTTTTAATTTAATATTTAATTTAAATTTTTTATTAGTTTTATTTATTTTTAATTAGTTGTAATTTAATTGTGTTTATATTGTTTTGTTATTTAATAAATTTAAATTATTAGTATTAATTGTTCATAGTTAATGGTAATTAGTAGTAATTAATAATAATTAGAAATAATTAATAATAAAAGGCAATAATTAATAATAAATAGGAATAACCCCCCCCCCATGCGCGCATTAACCTTTACAACTAAGCCATTTCATTTTTTTATACATTTAATGATATATCTATATATATAGTTATATTTATTCGTATATTAATATAGATTTATATTAATATAAATATATTTGGTTATATAAATAAATATATATATATATATTTATTCATATATTAATATATATTTATTCTATATATTTATATATAGTTATAAGTTTTTATTCGTATATTTATTTGTATATTAATTAATATATATTTATAAGCTTAGTTTTAAATAAATTTATAAAATATGGGTTTTTATGTATATGTATAAATAAATAAATACATACATACATATATACAATAGATACACACACACACACACACACACACATATATGTATGGTTATGAATGAATACATAGGAATGCGGGGGTGAAAATCCACCGAGAATGTTAAAACGGCTATAACTTCTAATCCGTAAGTCTGTTACAACTCCACAACCAGTCAAATCGAAGAACATGAAACGATCTTCGATATGATATGCGGTACATGCCAAACGGACATCCGGATCGGATGTTATAGCCATTTTAATGTTTAAATGACCATAACTTCTAATCTAGAAGTCCGTTTCAGCTCCACAACTAGTCAAATCGAAGAACATGAAACGCTCTTCAATATGATATATGGTAGAGGTTTATCGAACATCGGGAGCAGAAGTTATAGCTGTTTAAACGGTGAAAACCCGGGGTACCCTGACTAAAAACTCAGTTTTGGAGGCCTTCTGGGCCTTTTTTGGCCTTGAAACAACCTTGTACAGGTTCCACCGGTCCATAGCGCTGTAGATCTCGTCGCAGGCTTCGATTTGATATGCTGTGGAGCTCAAACGGAGCCCCAGATCAAAAGTTATAGCCGTTTGAAGTTTGGGTTTCATTTTTAACTTATTTTCCATCTTTCATTAATTTTTTTATTTTTTTTATATTCAAAGAGTTATTAAAATACTATTAATTGATAAAAATTACATAATTACTAATTAAAAATATTTTTTAATTTATTTTATAAGCCTCTTTTACTGAACATCTTATACATTCATATTTGATTTTCATTCTTCCTTTCTAAAACATATTTAAAAAATAAATATTATATTTATATCAATATAAATAGGTTTATTGATTTATATAATAATAAATAAATTTTTTAATTTTTTTTAATTTTTTTTAATTTTTTTATTATTATTTGTGACGGGAATATATTCACGTCGCAAATACCCGCTTCGAAGCAACCATTTGCGACGGGAATATGGCCCGTCGCAAATACTTTTTGCGACGGGCCCGTAGCAAAAGATTTTTTAAAAAAACCAGAAACCTATTTGCGACGGGCCAATTTCCCGTTGCAAATAAGTGTTTTTGGGACGGGCCCGTAGCAAAAAAAATTAGTTGCGACGACGTTTTCTGCAACGGGCGATTTGTGACGGGGCCCCGTCGCAAAAGGCTATTTGCGACGGGATCCCGTCGCAAATGACCCGTCGCAAATATCTATATTTCCCGTAGTGGGGGTGCGGCCCGACCCGACGCGGCCCGGCCCGGCCCGGGGTGGGTGTGGCCTGGCCCGGCCTGGCGTGGCGCGGCCTGACTGGGCGCGCAGCTCGGCTGGCTCGGCCGGCTGGTCGGGCGTCTCGGTCAAAGCTGAGCGGGCTCCAGGGGGGGTCTTCTGCACCGGCAGCGCCGCCCATCCCCAAACAGGCCGGCTAGACCAGCCGGTCTTTGCGCACACGGCCCGCATGGGCGGGCTTCCAGTCCTCTAGTGCGGGGCCCTCCTGCACCGCGGTCCAGCACCGCCCGGCCAGTTCTTCCGCTGAAGCGGCCCGCGTTGCGGGCTGCGGTTCATTCCGCACAACCGGCGCGACGGCGCCGGTTCCCTTCGTTAGAATCTCATCATGGCGTGACGGCGCCGTGTTTACTTCTCTGTCAATTGCCTATTCTAAAATAATAAACGAGAAAAACGGAGGGTTGTTGGACCATGTTCGTTCGGCCCACACCCTCCACGTAAAACGATAGCAATCGGCCAAGGTAAACGAGATTCTCAACGACAAACCAAAGCACAATTTTAATCCATTAAAATTGAACTTAACCCCTACCTCAACAAAATTTTTCGAACGAAGAGCGTCACGGAAGACGGCGTCATGGGGTGAGGTTCCGTAGACGTCCACGGAGAGCGTCCGAGGAGGAAGCGACTTCTCCCCTTTTTTCACGGTGAGAAGATTGTAAGGCGTGGCGTTGTTGGCGAGTTCCTGCATCGTTGTCTCCTCCCTTGTCGAGGAGGAAGAAGTGGATAGAGAAACCGGGGTCGCCGAGTCGTTCTTCGTTGAAGAGGATGACGTTCTTCAATGAAGGAGGAGCTTCTTTCTTTCTTCACACAAAGGCTCTCTCCCAAAATCCATACACAACAAGCCAACCCCCAATATAAAATAAGTCTTCTCTTATTTTATTAAATCATGCCATGCATTCAAATTTACAAAATTCAAACACTTAATTCAATTAATTGATTAAGTGTGTGTTGGCATGAATTAAAGTGGGAGAGTGGGGAGAGGAGGAGTTACCCAATTAAATACATAGGGTTTTCCAACATTAAACACAAAGAGTTTAATGGGGGGTTTAAGGGGTTTAGGTAAGATCAAGGGTTTAGGTCACGTGTGGGCCCCACCCCACAAAAATATCCTCCCATGGGAGGTTATGTAGGTGTGGGCCCTACCTTCAACTCCCTTTGGGAGAAATTAACCACTAACCATAAAAAATAAAATTGTGCCACCAATTTTATTTATTTTAAACTATTTACTCCAAAAATTAATTCCAAACCCGCCTAAAACGCAACTACAATAAAGGTCCCCTTAAGCAATTACCAGCGCTGCGAACTCATCAGTGCCCTCAGATTTCGATTCCGAGCAACGGTTCAAAAGATAGAAATACCCACTCGTTCGTTTATTGAACGTACCTGAGCGAAACTTCAGAAATTGATTCCGGTAACACCGGGCCTCGGAATCAGGTGCCGTCAAAAACTACGTACTCGTAAAATCGAAAAGAATTTAAGAAAAAAAATTCATTGAAATTTACAGGTCTTTACATGATGGATAATATTATTTAATTTACTTTTTGATGAAATTAATACTTTAAGATTTTAGTAATTATTAATCTAGAGTTTTCTAACTAATATGTGTTTATAACTATGTAATAAAACATAAAAATATATTAAAGGACAAAAGGATGTGTAGAATCATGTTATCATGTTATCCTCACATAATGATTTATTGGATCATGAACCTACTGCAAAAATTGCTTTTAGTTAATCAAAATTATGATTTAATCTATTTTCATGTTCATTGACCCATTTATCAGTGTATTAAATGGAATGTATTTCTATTAAGTATCCATTTCCATGAATCAATGATTTTAAAATTAAGAAATTATCATTTTATGTGACAAACCTCATCCAATAATTTTTTATATGATTTTATCATTATCACACATGAAAAGAATGTTTACTAGTTCATGCATGTCATTGCGAAAATTTTTATCTAAATGTTAACTGGCATATCATTATATTTTATAAAAGAAAGAACTGAATTATTCAAAGTGGTATGGGACACCTTGAATAATATGAAATGAGAAATTAAATATTCAAAGTGGTATGGGACACATTGAATATACAACCTTACTTGGGCATATGAGGAATGTATTGGACTCGGTGTAGAACGGGTTGTTGACTGGTAAACGAAATTCCAACCGGTTGGGGACCGGTTAGTGAAAACCATATAGGTTGGGGACCAATTAATGCATGCCCTATAGGTTGGGGACAAGTTAATGAAAGACCCATGATGCATTGATAGTTCTCATGAGAAAAATTAGGTCATGGCATTAGGCCTTAACACAACCTGACATTATACTTTCCCTCATTATGTTTATAGTATGTAATTGACCCGGTTTGTATTCTACTAGAGAATATTCTTGTTTAAGAGATTTATAGTATTTAATTTACTAAGTGTGTATTCAATTGGAGAATATGATTGGTTATGATCCTGTACATATGAGTATCATAAGAAGTAAATGCACATGGCATGATGTTTATTCAGCACCCATCCCCTAAATTTTAATACAAGTGAAGGTAGTTTACCAGTTATTTTATGATGTGCATTTTCTGTGATAAATAAATATGAATTTGATTATGCACAACTCTGATCATGTACAATTTCCATGTGTAAATTCTGTACCTACACCCATTCATGTTTCACTTAGCATTGTTTAATTAACTTTTGAATAATATGCTACACACCATGCATTTGGTATAAGCATGCTTATGATTGGAACATGTTTTATTGTATCCCTATTAACTTTCCTTAAAATTTCCACTGATAATATATGGAAAACTGTTATTTTGTGCTTCATGTATTGTAGTTTGCTTTAAAAAAAATGTATTGTGAATATTTTAATAGGGAAGTTTTTAAAAAAAATTATTTGAAGCATTTTTTAAAAATCCCCCTTACATGGCATTCTTATGCTCACCCTATGTTTTCAATTCCTTTTTTCAAGTTTATTTGATTTGAGTTTCACTAAATGGTGGCTGTTTTTTGGACTCTTTCTTATTCAGTTTTGAAGTAGTGTATCATTTGTATCTAGTTTTCCAGAACCTAAATAGTAAATATCATGTTAATGTAACATGATGTGTAATTCTCCAGTTTTTCTTTTATAAAAAAAATTACACACCATGTTTATACGCACCAGATCTAGGGTTTCTAGGGGCAGGGCGTGATAGCTGGTATCAGAGACTACCCTGGAAACTTAGAACCACATTAAAAACTAGATTATGTATTATAACTAGAATTCTTCTAAAAATTATCACTTGGTAGATGAGACAAGCCTTATGTCTCTTTTAATAGAAATATTAGTGACTATAGTGACCATGTCATGCTCGTAAGGAAATGAGACTTTTGAAAACCTTCATTTGTCATGTAAACACTTCTACCGTGTATCCAACTCTCCTCGTGTACTTTAACTCCACTAATGATCAAGATTTTACTTCTTTTTTATGATGCATGAACAACTTCCATTTTATGCACGTAATAGAAATATTTCGAGGGTATGTTTAAATGATTCACCCTAGCCGACAATTTTCAATCCCTAGAGGACTTTCGAGAGGCGGCGCAAGAGGGAGACCTCCGAGCTGCGTATCCTTTTCAGATGTTGACCTACGGTCTTTCTGGTCAAGTCATGGACTTAAAAATTCTTGATGACAAGTCTACCAAATTATGTAATAGAAATCATGTTCATGTTGATGTCACCCAACTTCATACACTTCATGATTTTATCTCTTTGAACTTTACATGTCCACACCCGATTGATCCATGTTGCTCGTGCTGCATTTAGAACAAAGTGATCGAAGTCTTTGGAACTGTTTTAGGGATCCTCTTAATCGGAAACTGGGGAAATTGTCGATTCCAATAGTAACAATGATGGGATATCATGGTGGATGTCCGTAAATCCGTTCTGATGAGTTTTTAGTGTGAGTGAATGGTTATGTAACACCTTGAGTTTTATGATCCTTGTTTTAAATGGATAATGTTATATTTTTATGTTTTCATAATTTAATATGAATTTGTGAAATAACACTTCTTTTTTTAAAATATTTATTCTTTACTGAGAACATTCCCTTAAATTTTGTTATATGGAAGGCGAGCGTTCACAAACAAACATCTTGTCACTTCATACCAAACTAATAAAGATTATAATTGTCAAGATGTGTTCAAAAAAATACCAGCCCTATGAAAAGATACATTTTTTCTTTTAAACAACTCTATAGGGTGTCGAGCCACCCAAATATCATTCGTCTATACCAAGGAGATAGTTTTTCCTATTACCGTATTTAAAATGCACAATTTTCAAAATATAGGGAAAGAGGGAAGTATCACGAAGGTCTCTTTCTATGATTCACTTTGGCCGATAACTACCAATCTGGAGAAAAAATTCGAGAAGCTGCATTGGAGGGTTACCATTGAGTAGCCTATCTATTCTAGGTTATGAGTTTTAGTATGTATGGGGAGCCCTATGACATCAAAGCTCTCAAGCATGATATAGTTTGAGGGATTTAAAGGGAATGAGTCCACTCTAAAATCGTCGACCTCCACACCACTCGTGCCTCTCTTTGGAAGGATGAGTGTTTTATCCTTGGGGTTGAACCCAACTGCTCATAGTGTTTCTGGGCAAAATGAGTCGAGGAGCTAAATACTACCCTAAGAATCTACCTGAGGTTGTTAGCGGCCTATCCACGGTGGTGGTCCTAGTGAAGGGACCTCAGGAGTGAAGTCTGTCTAGTTTTGTTGGTAGAAGTGTGTGAGTATGATAGAATTGTGAGGGCACAATTCATTTAACAGGGGGGATAATGTGACATGCCAAACCTATTTCATGTGCAATGATAATCTTTTACGGTTTTACTTCATTTAATTTTCGTGCTATACAAACAATGTTTTCAAAATAAAAACAGGACATGTTTATTCAATTATACAATTAAATGATTACATTACAACATGTTCAAATAACCACAACTAGCATAGGAAACTAATGGCAAATCTGAGAAGCACCATTGGGATACCTCCTAGCATCACAATGAGACCAAGAAGGTAGCCCTCATCCCTTTGACCGACCATAGTGAAAAATGTAATCTCTAGGAGAAGGGAACATGTACTAAGTCGCAGAGGGATGGAGAGAACTATCTTTGTAATCCAAACTGACGTAAAAGTATGAAATACCATAAACATGTATTTATAAGGTTCTTCATGACCATTGGAAATACATATGACAATTATTTTTATAGCTGTTAGTGTCTTAAAATGACCGTTGTTTTCTTTTTTGTGTCAGTTACTGTTTTATTAAATGGATATATTTATAATCTAAAAAATTTTAAGACAGTTTTCCTTAAAATAATAATTGAAAATTAATATTGTTTAATTATAAGTACAGTTTCAAGGTAAATTGTATATCACTTTGTTTACATATTATTTAAAATAACTATTTTTATTAAACATAATTTATTCTTATTGAATTAAAATTTAATTGAATATTTTAAATAATAATTATACTAATATATGAATATATATAATTTATTGTCGGTTTCCAAAATATGATATATTTATATACATGCCTGTACTAGATTTGAATTATATGAAATTAGGATATAAAACTAATACTATTATAAAATTATAATTTTATTATGAGGTTATAAATGACATTGAAAATTATTATTTTAAAGTATTTTAATGACATAATTTTGTAAAAGTGCACTATTTTAATTTATACAGAAAAATATTTAATCTATTATATGAATAATTGTATAGGTTCTATATATTTTTGAAAATATGATATAAACATATACACATATATATATATATAATTTTTAGATTATAAAATTTGATTAGATTATAGTTTTATAACATTATTAACATTTTTAATTATTCAAAATTAAAAAAATTTGTACAAATTATGATAATTATTATTTTTATTTTCTAGATAATACATTTTCAAATTATTAATTTAATTTATAAAATTTTATGTATATAATATGCCATATACATATTTGTTTTATAAATGAATTTAATAATAAAAACATTTACTTTTTAAAAAGTATTGATAAACAATTTTAATAGATTATTAGTTTTATTAATATTTTGAATTTTTAAAATTATTAATAATATAATATATGATTAAATAAATAATGATAAAGGTATAATAAAAATAAAATAGTTAGAAAATGTCAAAAAAATAGGAGAAGTTACGTGAAAGGGGTGGAGTGTCGTGCCACAAAGGGAGTCCCAATTTCTAGAAATCAGGCGTAGGGTTTCGTGGTGCGTCGTGCAATAGGGGGTCTGTGCTTCGAGAGACGGGTGGAGGTCACGAGTCTGAGAACTAGGTGAGGGTTCATCATGTCCGCGTTTGGATGAAATCCAAGAGAGGATGAAATGGAGCTTTGGCTAAGGGAGGTTGAGGTTGATGACAAGCCTGGCCAGGAGAAGAGATGGAGACGAAGCCGAGAACGGCAGTGTGATGGTTCAGCCATAAGGAATTCCAAGTGTGATGTGGAGCTGTGGTTAGGTATCTAACCTTCTGGTTCGAGTTTACCAGATCCACTAGGTAGGTGTCAGATTTGATCTAACTCATATGTTTGTCGTTATTTTTTGTCAATCTAAAATTATGTCCGATCCACACATCGTATTCCCTGTTTTCTGTCAACTTTTGGTGTCTGCATCTTGGGTTTTCTTCCACTGATTTCATTTTCTCTCTTTAGTTTAATGTTTATTAATTTACTTTACTATGATACATTTGTCAAATACCATTTTTTCAGTCCATATGTTTCTTTTGTTATTTTAATTAGAAACCAATTGGAACTATTGGCCTCTTCCTTTTTTGTATTAATCAGATCTCACATAGGTTTTTTTTTGTTTTTTTTATCATCGATGTTTCCAACATGATTCTCAGGTAATCTTCATTGAGTATATGTATCTATACAAACTAGTGAACTCATTTTCCTCTGTCAATCTATGGTTGAGTTCTGCACGGCCTTCTGGGGGCATCACATACCCTACTTCTGTTTCCTTGTTAAATGTATCCAAGTATCATAATCCAAGTAAGGGTTTTTATTTTTATGCTTTTTCATCCTTGTGAAAAACAATATATACACACACTTTATATATATGGATATGTATATATTCATATATATATATATCCATCCTGAACCTCTTCTGGATTTTTAAATGTTGTTTATCGGTGTTTAACTGATACGAGCAGTACTTGTTTGGTTGTGAAATGAAAAACCCATTAACTAGTATGGTTTAAATATATATATATAAGTATGTATCAGCTCTAAGGTGAATCCGTGTTTTCAAAGGGTAAAAGTTTATGTGTATTAATATTTCTAAGGTCGATAAAAGGGTTCATTTAACATGTTTTTAAGAATAACTGAATATACACTAATTGTATATTCAGACATATACATATAATTCAATCTAGACCTATTTTATATGATTTTCAATCATTAAATAAATACTTGGATGCGAATAATGTTTTGGGTTCAATAGATTTGTATTTATTATAAAAAATAGTAGTTTTTAAATAGGTATGTCCATACGGTTATGTACTTTAAACAAAAAATGAATTTTGGTTTTCAATCCAGTGATATTAATGATTAAATAATATTATGAAGTATTCATTAATTGTATGGGATCATTAAACCTTGTCCTAGTTATGTAAAACTCATGCATATACTTTGTGGATATGGATATATATATATATATATATATATATATATATATATATTTATATGATATCCGAACCCTAATTTGAAGTGATGGATAATAGGATTTATTTAATGTTTTGATGAAATTAATACTTGTAATATTTTAGTAAGTATTAATCTTGATTTTTCTAACATATATGTGTTTATAAGTATTCCATAATACGTAAAAATATATTTAAGGATAAAAGGATGTGTAGAATCATGTTATCATGTGATGCTCACTTAATGTTTTATTTCATGATGAACCTGCTGCAATAATTATTGTTAGTTAATCAAAATTATGATTTAATCTCTTTCCATGTTCACTGACACATTTATTAGTGTATTCAATGGATTATATTTCTATTAATTATCCATTTCCATGAATTAAGGATTTTAAAATTGAGAAATTATCATTTTATGTGATAAACCTCCTCCATTCATTTATTATGTGTTTTGATCATTATCACACATGCAGTGAATGTTTACTGGTTCATTCGGGTAATTGAGAAAAATTTTAGCTAAATTTTAACTGACATATCATGAAAATTCATAAAAAAGAACATAATTATTCAAAGTGTTATGGGAAAATATGAATAATATGAAATAAGAAATTAAATATTCATAGTGGTATGAGACAGTTTGAATATACGACATTACTTGGGCATATAAGGAATGTACTAGACTCAGTGTATAAAGGGTTGAGGACTGGATAATGAAATCTCTACAGGTTGGGGACGGGTAAATGAAAGCCCTATTGGTTGGGGACCAATTAATGAAAGCCCTATGGGTTGGGGACCAGTTAATGAAACCCACGATACATCGGTAGTTCTCAAGAGACAAATTAGGTCGTGACATGAGTCCTTGACACAGTCTGACACTATACTTTCCCACGTTATGTTTATAGAATTTAATTAAACAAGTGTGTATTCAACTGGAGAATAGTCTTGATTATGTGCCTGTACTTATGAGTATTAGAAGAAGTAAATGCACATGACATGATTGTAAGAACCCATATCTTCATGTTAGGTATGTATCTTGTTTTCAGGTGTTTTTGAGAAAATCGAAGATTTTGGAAAATTATGTAGTACACGCTGTGTACTTAGGAGTACACGCCATGTAACGGCTGAGTACATGGTCGTGTGGGGTGACCTGGAGGCCACCTAAAGTGGGTCCAACAAAGGCATATACACACCATGTATCTTTAAAGAACATGCCATGTATTTTTACTTTTAATTGATATATTAGATCGAGACCATGTTTCGTTTACAGGAACAATTTCTTATAAACCTGTATCGTCCAGGAGTAACAGAAATCACCGAATTTTTTTGAGCCTCCAATCCGTCATCCGTTTTCCAAATCAAACACCATAAATTGCGTTTGAATCACCCAGTTGAGTTCTTCCTTCCTATAGATCCTCTCTTGATTTCTCATATTTTGTGAGTTATTTGAGGATGAATATTTTGACGTTTTTGTAGATCTACAACATTCAAAGTCAGTTCAAAGAATGAGGTTCAACTTGTTTGATCATACAATGTCGAGGTAGGTGTTTTTTTGCCTTTCGTTGTATGTCTTTGAGTTTATATGCCAAAGTGATGAGTACCCATGTTTGGGGTACTTCGTGTTAAAGGATTTGAACCCTGTATTACATTCCTTAGATTGATTGTTAAATTAAGGCTCTGTATAAGTGATATTATGTGAAATTTCTTGTTAAAGGAACACCCCAGGGATGTGTTTCCTTGTTTTAC
Organism: Viscum album; assembly: GCA_963277665.1. NCBI lineage: Eukaryota > Viridiplantae > Streptophyta > Magnoliopsida > Santalales > Viscaceae > Viscum > Viscum album. The sequence continues at coordinate 1,284,665,326 of OY728151.1, forward strand.
TGTTTAAGGCCATTTGGTCCAGGTTTCCTATAAGGAAGACCTTGTTTACTTGCTTCTTGTTAAATGCTTGTGATATGCATTGAAATTATTTAGCTATATAGTATTTGAGATTACTTGGTGCTTCATGTTATCATGTATCCATGATTTAATTACACATGGATGTGGGACACTGGTATAGTTAGACCATAGGGGGGATTGACTGTGAGTGCTCCCTCAGAGTGTCTATAGTTACGTTACGAGACCACATGGGGAATTGACATTGAGTGCTTCCTCAGAGTGTCTGATATAATTGTGCTATGAGACAACAAGGGGGGATTGACTGTATGGGCTCCCATAGAGTGTCTATAGACATGTTACAAGACTAAAAGGGTGAATTGATGTTGAGTGATTCCCCAGAGACAATGTAGTTATTTTTGGAAAGACCATATCTTGAATTGACTGTGAGAGCTTCATCAGAGAGTCTTTGTCTTTTACTTCTTTCTTTTACCAGAGGGGTTAGACTATGTGAGCTACCTAGAGGCTTATTATAAACGTTGAATGTTGTGACTTATCTTCCATGACAAAGCACAAGCTTGGATTCAGTCCAGTGGGGTAGTCATCCGAGATACCTATTTGTGATACTTTCATGATTAAATGTTGAACATAAAATGCTAATGAATGTAAACAGAAACTATGGGATTTGTTACTTTTGTGTACACTAAGTTTCTTTTCTGCATTTCTATTTTTACCTGATATATATACTCACTGACAGTTAGAAATAGTTCTTTCGGTGTTTGCGTACTGGTATTCTTCTCACACCATTTCTGGGTCAGGCTTTTGGGCCCAATCAGATTATATTGTTTCACATATAGATAAGGGCAAACACCCTTCTTCTTCAAGGACTTGATTTTAGTTGAGATGGAGAGAATGAGACCAATCTAACACTTGTTAAGCTGCTGGGGTTTATTTGTTTCATTTGTACCTTGGTCTAGTAATGTATTTCTAGCATGGTGACTTGTTTGGCAGGTTTCCTAGACATTTGTGACATGCATTATTTATATATGTTCTCCAGTTGTTTATTTACATCAGTCTTCCACTGTTTTTATATTTTATGGTATTAATTATTTCATTACTGTTATTTATTTATTTCTGCTATGTTACTCTACAAATGAGGGTTTATTTTTTCCACCATCACACCTAAGGCCCTCGCTATTAGTTGGAATCCTCTGGCATTCGGGAAAATTCCTTTGAGGCCATGTGACCAACCAGGTACAGGGAACCTTTGGGCGACACCCAGAACCAGGACGTTATACAAAGTGGTATCATAGGGGGTCTTTTTCTTTGACTTACTGTTTGGAGCCTATAGGGAGGTATATGAATGAATAGGTAGTTGGTAATAAGTTGTGCCCATGAGTAGCTAACATGTGTATAGGGAAAAGACATATTGCCTTGATTATTGTGATTTTTATGGTTTTTCAATAGTTACAGTTGATTTGATTTCACCATTAGGTTATTCACATGTTTTGTGATGTTATCGTTGATATAATTGAGGTCATATTTCTATTGCAACCCGATGAGTTGAGGGTGTGCCATCTCATGCACCATATAGGCACTCGCTAGGGATCAATTGTCATGCATTATTATCATGTAATTTAGGGTGAATTACCATTTTAATGTTGTTATGGTAGATATTCTTCAAGATATATATTATGTTGTGATAGATGCCTAGATAGAATACCTTCTATTTTAGGGGGTGTTGGATTGTGTAAGGTTTCGTTTGAATGAATTCCAAAATTTGGTCCCTAAGGTGTTATGGGGCCTCATGGATCAAAATTTTGTGGATCAAGTGTTTTATTGAACTATTATACTTTTATATACATGAATATGATGCCAATATTTGATTAACAGGGAGTATGGACCCCCACGGAGCAGAATTTGGAACTTTAATGTTTGTTTCAGTGTTTTTATGGGGGTCTGGAGTTGTTTTTAAGGATTACAGTCTGTAAAAGCCAATAATACATGGCTTGTAATGATAAATACACTAAATGCATCATTCTGTTCAGGAAGGAACAACTTTTATTAAGTACACGCCGTGTACTTTGTGTACACGCTATGTAGTCCTTAACTGTGTGACTGACTGTGTGAGCAGAAACACGAAGTTGAGAAATCTTTGGTGGAACACACCTTGTACCAGATGTACATTCCATGTGGTAGAGACCATGTATCCGTCCATGTCACTAATGACATGGGTCAGTGAAATACTTCTAGTACATGTTGTGTCTAGCATAAACATACCTTGTAGAGTCAATCGTGTCTCTAATAGTGTGACTAACAAGACGAACAGTTGAAACTTAAGTGGTACATGTCGTGTTTAGGGTGAACACGCCATGTAATTTTTTTCATAGGGAACCATGTAGTTCTAGCCATGTAGAAGAACTTGGGTAGGAGGGAAAATTGAAGTACACGTTGTGTAATAAGATGAACATGTCATGTGTTGGGGTGTTACACGACTAGTTTTGGAAGAAGTACACGGCCATTTTGAAACCATATGGAACATGACGAGTGGAGGGTATACATGCCATGTAACCATGTATTGTAAAACATGAATGTTTTTTTCTCCTATTCCATTATTACAGTTTCATGTTTCAGTACATGATAATGTTTAACTGAAGTGTTCTCTTGACCTTGCAGAGTCATGCCATCGAGACGTCATTCAGTTTTACGCCAGATATTGGGTAGCGATCAGACACCAAACATGGAAGATCAGGGACTACCATTAGATCCTCCTATCATGCATGTCTTGGAAATAGCCTTCATTCCTGATATAGGCGATGATGCACAGTTCTGAGAAGGCTTCATGAGGTCAATGTAGACCTTCTAGGGAGCATTGAATCCTTCCCCATCTATGGCAGAGTTGATGTGGTTTTTTTCAGTAGCAACACCATCCCACTTTCTTAGGGGTTGGAGGACCTTAGGATATAGAATCAGGGTTGGAATCCATGTTGTTGATCTTCAAGCAACTGGAGATGCCTCCATAGATGAGGGTGAAGCTCGATACTTAAATGCTTCGTGATTCTTGCAATAGATGGTGGGATGTGAAATCCTTGGTGGGACACCAGCAGGTTATGGTTTGGGATGAGTTCTAGTGTACCTTCTATGACTACTTCTACATGGAGACCTTGAGGGCTGATCGAGCCCGAGAGTTTATGAGTTTGGTGTAGGGTACTCTCTCAATCGTGGAGTACTATTCTTGCCTCACAGAGTTGTAGCGCTTCACACCCATTCAGGGGGGTGATGAGTAATTTCTGGTGAGGAATTTTGAGTATGGTCTCATGAATGAAATCCAATATTAGGTGGATATCTTTAGGTTGAATTCCATATCTTCTATAGTAAACCATGCGCTAATGACATAGTGCAACCTGATATAATTTAGAGATATGGGCCAGGGTAGTTTGACATACAGAGTTGGTACTTCCCCAGCTAATAGTAGGAAGGGCCATAGGGAGTCTACACATGGAGAGCCGAGTAGGTTGTATTTTCATTTAGGTAGCCAGGAAGTATGCTACCAGTTCTGGAAGGGAAACATAAGAATCCTCGATGCCTGAGGGACCTAGTTGAGTGTTGATCTTGCGGCAAGATGGGACATCATCTACATTTATATGAGCTTTTCTCACCAGCAACTAGTGATAGGGGTTCTTCTATGACTCCAAGTTTAGGAGAAGGACCACTAGTTTCTCCTCAGTCTTGAAACTGGAGTTCTTTTGGCTGTTCAAGCTGATGTGGTGGTCGTGTCCATAGTGGTTAGACACAAGGTTTTCGATAGCCGTAGGGTGGATCAGCCTAGAGATCATAGAAAACCTCACTGGGTCGCAACACAAGACAAGATTTTTCACTAGAGCAGACCCAACAGGACCAGGATCTAGACCCTCTATAGTTAGAGGTATGATTTTGGTTGCCTTAGTGTTAGATTTTACTCATTTCGATACATGGTCTTCCCATAGTTTCATATATTTTCCTGTGGTGGAGATCCTTGGGATATTTATCATTAGTTCTAAAAACATCTTGACGTTGGACACACCATTGGGGACTAGAACGACTAGTGTACGTCAGTGCAATGAGTGCCCTCTGGAGGTTGGTGGGTGTCACTTCTTATGGGAACTTTATGTCTTAGAGATGATGAGCTATGATTTCATTCTCAGAATGGACTGGTTAGTTCCCTTCTAGCATGTTGTTGATTGTTATCACAGTAGGGTTAGTTTCACATCACTAGAGGGTGGGTTGTTTCTACATAAGGTTGAATGGGATTTCCAGGCATGCAGAGAGGGACCCGACCATCATGGGTTGGGAGGAGTTACATCCCATATTGCTAGTTTATATTTGGATGACCAGGGGACATCATAGATGGAATTTCCTCCAGTGGTGGTTTGTTTCAGGGATATCTTTCTTGAAGACTTTTCAGGTTTACCTCCAGGGTGAGAGGTAGATTTCTCTACTGATCTTGACCTAGGAGTAGCAATGGTCTCCATTCCTCCTTATAAGATGGCTACACCAGAGTTATCAGAGCTTAAGAAGTAGCTAAAAGATTAATGAGAAAAGGGTTTCATCCAACCCAATACTTCTCCTCTGGGTTCACCTATCCTTTTTTCAAAGAATGCAGTTAGTATCCTCATAATTATTGTGGATTATCGGAAGATGAACCAGTTGAAGTTCAAGAAATGATATCCATTACCAAGGTTCGATGATCTCTTTGATTATATTTAAGGAGCCCATGTGTTCTCGAAGATTAACTTGAGATATGGTTATCAGGAGTTGAATGTTAGACCATTAGATATACCTATTACAAACTTTAGGAGCAGGTATGGTATATAAAAGTATGTTGTTATGTCGTTCAGTCTCACGAACGCACCTGCAGTTTTTAGGGAATTGATTAATCGAGTGTTCCATTCATACCTGGATTCCTTTGTAGTGGTTTTTGTGGATGATATCTTGGTACAATCTTACACATGACACAATCATGCTACACATCCTGAGATCTTTTTGGGTACACTGAGAGAGCATTAGTTATATGCTAAGCTCTAAAAATTCCACTTTTTGATGGACCAGATTCACTTCTTGGGTCATGTTATCTCAGAGACATGTGTATCAGTAGACCCAGAGAAAGTGAGGGTAGTAGTTTCCTAGGAGCAGCCGAAGAACGTCTTTGAGATATGGAGTTTTCTAGTGATTTTAGGTTACTAAAGACATTTTATGTGGGAATTTTCACGCTTAACAACGCCACTAACAAGCCTCACTATGAAGGGTGTGAAGTACCTCTGGACAGATTCCTGCAATTTAGTCCTTTAGGGGCATAAAGGGATAATGAATTAAACACCAATAATAAATTTTCTAGATCCAAGAAAGATTTATAATATTTACTATGATTCATCAAGTATCGGTCTAGGAGCAGTACTTATGCAGGGGGAAGGAGTCATTGCGTATGGGTCTTGGCAGTTGAGGACACATTAGAAGAATTACCCGATGCACGATCTTGAGTTGGCAGTAGTTGTTCATTACTTGAGCTGTTGGATACATTACCTTCTAGGAGAGCATTTTGTGGTGTAAACTGACCAAAAAAGTCTCAATTATATCTTTACCCAGAGTGACCTAAATTTGAGACAACAAATGTGTGTTGAGTACATTCAGTACTTTGACTTTGATCTTTCCTACACGCGTGGGAAAGGCAATGCATTGGCTGATGCATTGAGTAGAAGGACTCAGATACATGCATTTCAGGAGTCCATCAATGAGTGGTAGCTTGTGGATCTGTTCTCTAAGATACATTTGGAGGTGCACAATAGATAGGGGCATACTTTTCCTTCTTCGGTAGTTGTTACCTCTACTATACATGATCGAGTGTAAATGAGGCAGCTATCAGATACTGAAGGCCTAGTTTTATAAGAGAGTGTGTCAGGAGAAGACCCTATTCCTAGATGGACAGTAGGTGAGGATGAGATCATGTATTTTCATGGGCATGTATGGGTGTCAGCAGACATAAACGAGGAGTGGATGCTAGTTTTTCATTCGTCTGTTTGGGTAGTTCATCCTGGTGTCAGCAAGATGTATTGAGATCTACACCATCAGTACTAGTGGCCTAGTATGAAGAGAGATGTTTCTAGTTTTTTGAAGAGGTGTTCCACCTTTTAATAGGTGAAGACAGAGCATTAGAGACAGGTGGGGATTTTATAGTAGTTAACCATTCCTAAGTGGAAGTGGAATGATGTCGCGATGGATTTTGTGATAGGGTTACCAAGTTCACCTCAAGGGAATGATGTAGTTTGGGTTGTCATTTACAGACTCATGAATTTTGAAAACTTTTTACCTATCAAGGATACTTTCATTGTTGATGAAATGGTAAGGTTGTATGAACGAGATATTGTAAATTTTCATGGGGTTCTTCACTCTATCGTTTCGGACAGGGATTCCCATTTTACTTATCAGGTCTAGCAGGGACTACAGAGTTCCTTGGGTACATAGGTACTTCTGATTAAAACATACCATCCCTAGATATATGTCCAGTAAGAGCGTATATTTCAGGTGCTGTAGATCATTCTTCGAGCATGCATCCTAGATTTTGGAGGTTCTTGGGAGAATACCAAACCTCTGGTGGAGTTTTATAACAATAATAGTCTTCAAGAACTACTCAGAAGGCATCTTATGAGGTTTTTTATAGTTGTCCATATCGATCACCCCTATGTTGAATAGTGGTAGGAGAGACAACTATGTTGGGACCTCCTCTTGTCCATGAGAACACAGTGCAAGTGGAGCTAATTTCTAAAAGTATGGCCACTGCACAATCATGATAGAAGTATTATGGTGATGGACTGAGACGACCTATGGAGTTAAAGGGTGGATAGCAGGTTTTTTTATGTGTCATACTGAGGCTGGGACATAGGAGGATTAGGAGACAAGGAAAGCTTTCACCGAGATACATCAGGCCGTTTGAGGTTTTGGAGAGAGTCATCCTGGTAGCCCATCAGATGCAGTTACCTCAGTGGTATCAGGCTATGAATGAATTCTTCCACGTTTCTCAGCTATGAAATTACTTCTCCAAACCATCTCATGTTTTTCAACCTTAGGAAGTTGATTTAGAGGTGGTTGCATCGTTTGAGGAGCACCATATCTGGATTTTTGATCGCAGCACGAAGGTCATATGTGGCTAGTCTTTTCTTTTGGTATGGGTATTGTGGCAGCATGGGCGTGTACAGGATGAGACTTGGGAGAGTGAGACTGATGTGCAATCGTAGTGGCCAGAGCTGTTCAAGGATTCTTCTTCTACGCCTCATTGTTAGGGAAATTCGAGAACAAATTTCATTAAGGGGGGAAGTTTGTAAGAACTCAGATCTTCATTTTAGGTATGGATCTTGTTTTCAGGTGTTTTTGAGAAAAAGAGGATATTTTGAGAAATAAAGGAGTACACACCGTGTATTTGGTTGCTGTGAGTAGCCGTCTACCGGCCCTGTGACGGCCGAGTACATGGCCATGTGGGGTGACCTGGACACCGCATAAAGCGGGTCCCAGTAAAGGCATATATGAACTCTATCTCTTTAAAGAACATGTCGTGTATTTTATCTTTTTATTGATATATCGGACCGGGACAATGTCTCATTTATAGAAATGACTTCCTTTGAACCCATACCATCCAGGAGTGACGAAAATCACCAAATCTTCTCGAATCCCCTCATCTAGTGTCTGTTATCTAAATAAAACACCATCGATTGAGTTGGAATCGCCTCAGTGAGTTCCTCCTTCTTCCGGAGCCTATACTCTTGATTTCTCCTCTTTTGTGGGTTATTCAAGGTGGTACGTTTTTTTCATTTTTGAAGATCTTTGACGTTTAAGGTCGATTCAAAGGCTGAGGTTCAAAAATTTCAATCGTACAATGTCGAGGTTGGTGGTTTTTTTTCCTTTCGTGGTTTTTCTTTGAGTTTATATGCCAAAGTGATGATTACCCTTGTTTTGGGTACTTTGGGTTAAATGATTTGGACCATGTTTTACCTTCCTTAGATTGATTGTTATATTAAGGCTTTGTTGAAGTGATATTTTAGGAAATTTCATGTTAAAGGAACACCCCATAGGTGTGTTTTCTTGTTTGACTATTTAGGGCCGTTTGGTCAAGGTTGCCTATGAGGTAGACCTTGTTTCATTGCTGCTTGTTAAATGCTTGTGATATACATTGAATTTTTTTCCATCTAGTATTTGAGATTACTTGGGGCTTCTTGTTATCATGTGCGCACTATTGAATTACACAGGGGTGTGTAAACCTGGTGTAGTTAAACCATATTGGGGGATTGACTATGAGTGCACCCTCAGAGTGTCTGTAGTTACGTTAAAAGACCACATGTGGAATTGATGTTGAGTTCATCATAAGAGCATCTGATATAATTTTTCTAAGAGGCCACAGGGTGGGATTGAATGTGTGGGCTCCCTTAGAGTGTCTATAGATACGTTACGAGAATACAAGGGTGAATTGACATTGAGTGCTTCCCTAGAGAGTCTGTAGCTATTATTGAAAGACCATAGGGGTATTAACAGTGAGCTTCCTCATAGTGTCTTTTTCTTTTACTACTTTATTTGACCAAAGGGGTTAGACTGTGTGAGCTTCTGAAAGGGTTATTATAAACTTTAAATGCTATGATGTGTCGTCCAATCCAAAGAACAATCTTGGATTCGGTCTAGTGAATTATTCTTCTAAGTTACATATTTGTGAAACTTGATGACTAAATGTTGAACATAAAATGCTAATGAATGTAAATGGAAACTGTGGGATTTGTTACTTTTTTGTACCCCAAGTTTCATTGATGCATTTCTATTTTTACATGCTATATATACTCATTGACAGTTAGGCATAGATATTTGGGTCGTTGACTACTGGGATTCATCTCACACTCTATTAGGTTCATGCTTTTGGGCCCAAAATATTATATTATTGAAGGTATAGATCATGGAAAACACCCTTCAACTTTAGGTACTTGATTACTATGCAGTTGGAGGGCATGGGACCAAGCAGGGGCTTGTGATGCTGCTGGAGATTATTTGTTTTCATTGTACCTTGGTTTAGTGTTGTATTTCTAACATGGTGACTTTTTTGGCTTCTTTTCTAGACATATGTGACATGCTTCATTTATATATGTGATCTAGTTGTTTATTTACATCATTCATCCTCTATTTACTTATTGTATGGTATAAATAATTCTGTTACTATTATCTATTTTTTTCTCTGTTAATATTCCAATGATGGCATATTTTCCCCAAAATCACACCCAAGACCCTCGCTTCAAGTCGATATCCTTTGGTATTTGAGGACATGCACTTGAGGCCATGTGACCAACCGGGTAAAGGGAACCTTTGGGGGGCACCCAGAACTGGGATGTTACAATGATGTTTATTCATCACTGATCCTCTGAATTTTAATACAATTTATGGTAGTTTAACAATTATTTTATTATTTCAATTTTATGAGATAAATTACTTATGACTTTATTTATGCGCAACTCTGATCATGTATTATTTCTATGGGTAAATTTTGTACCTGCACCCTTTCATATTTCACTTAGCATTTTTTAAATTAAATCTTTAATAATATTCTACACACCATGCATTTGGTTTAAGAATGCTTATGATTGGAATGTGTTTTATTGTAGCCCTGTTCACTTACCTTAAAATTTTCACTGGAAATTCTTGGAAAACTATTATGTTGTGCTTCATGTATTGCAGTTTTTAAATTTTTTTTGACTATTTTTAAATTGAATTTTTTGAACGGTTTTATATTAAACATTATTACAAAAAACCCTTTACTGAGAATTCGTATTATCACCCTATGTTTTCAATTCATTTTTACAGGTTTAGTATATTTGAGTTTCACTTGATTGTGGAATCTTTGTGGAGTCTTTCTTGTTCAGTTTTAGAGAAGTGTATCATTTGTATTTGGTTTTATAGAAACTAAACCGTAAATATCCTCTGTATGGAACATGATGTGTAATTCTTATGTTTTTCTTTTATAAAAAAAATTACACACCATGTTTATTAACACACCGGCTTCAGGGTTTTTTGGGTCGAGGCATGACATTAATCAACGAAAATTACTTCATGGTCCTTTATCCATGTTTTTTATATTATTCTTTTATACTTCCTTCCTAGAAACAAAATCATACTTAATGTCCTAAGATTCAATAATGTTATAAAATTAGATAAGAAATAATCCACACCATTCATTGGTCATTTTTAGACTCCTCATCTTCAATTGGAATGGCATTAGGTATAGGAAACAATATATTGTATGGTCCTGCAGATCCCATTCTTAAAACTTATTCATAGGACATCTAATTGTGAAATGGTCATACACACCGCATTTAAAATATTCAATTGATCCCTTCAAAAGAACGTATTTCCCTTTCCGGGAGTCAACTGAATGCCTCCTTTTTCCATGGAAGTTTATTACTTTATGACCTTCATTACAACATATATAACATCTCCTCATCCCTTTAAAGTATTTTACTAGGAGTTTTCTTTCCACATCCTTGACACATAGGTTTTTGAATATACATACATTTATGATTATTACCTGAACTTCCATAGGGATTTGTTTCTCGCATATATGAAGCCTTGGAAAAATCATCAATGTTCAAGTGGTCAATAATGACTTGAGATAGTTGGTTGAGAATATCCATAAGAGTTCTCATTGCAGCTCCCATTTATTCGGTTTCTAATTCAGAAAACTACCACAGTTTTCTTCACATCCATTTTTTCCGTGTTTCCTACTAGATTGGTCCATTTACTAAAACCAAAAAAATTTGTGTGGTTATATCAGTAAAATCATCATATACTATCTTATGAGGAGGGTAAACACTAAGATATAATTATTCATGTTATCTTAAACTCATTCAATTTATCTAAAATAACTATGACTCTTTCTAATATGATAACCATTATGTTTATTTAAATTATGATTAAATAACAACCTAACCTCTAAATTTATCTAAACCAACCTCTGATACAAACTATAAGGCCCCATCCTTAAACATTACATAATCTTGAATTAAGTTAATAATTTACATTGAGGATCTTTTCAGGTTTGGATATTTGGAGAATTAGGTCATAACTTATATATAACCTCTTGAATATTACATGTAGACACTTCTAATTACTATCCATTTTTTTCAATAAAAAAAACTCTAAAAAAGGAAACATGGTTAGTTCCATATTTTAGATAGCATGACTTTTCATTGATCCAATCCTTGACCCTATTCCTATTTAAGTCCAATGAAAAACATTTAAAAACATGGGATGAGAATAAATAGCTCAGTAAGGGATACATAATGAAGGAAAAAATGATATTTTTTCAAAACGACATGTAAACCATGAATACATTATCATAAATAAATACTTTTCACCTTAAAGAAGAAGCATAAACACTTCACTGAATATAAGCTCATTGGTTACCTTTTTTTAACCAAAATATTTCCATAATTCCCATTGAAATAATCATATAGTGTATAAAGGTAACTTGGGACATAAAAATAATTAAATGGAATAACCATATGGTTGGCATCCACACATATCACTAAATGTAATAGCTATATGGCCGACTTCCATACCCAATGCATTGGAGGTTATAACGTATCCTCCCATCCTTGGTTTATCACGTACCCACCCATCATTTGGTTTATCACATAACCACCTATCTTTGGTTTATCACATAACCATCCGTCAAATGTCCGAGTTCCATTATATTATCATAACACATAAAATATTGTAAATTTCAACATTTCACTCATAATAATTCATTTTTAATCACAAGAAATAATTTCAGGATATTTAAATACTCAATCCATTTCAAAAACTATATTCAATAGAAAAAGAACCCAAAGGGAAAAAGGGATTTTTTTACTATTGAAAACATTAAGGCTTATAAAGGAAGACGAATAAATATTACGGTGGTGATGAGGTCAATGTCACTGCATATGTTAAAAACATTCCTTTTTTTCGTTTAGTAAAATGCATCATAGAAAAAAGATTCCCATTGAATGAAAGTAAAATTAAAAGGGGTTTATTATACCCCATGTAAAATAATGAGGTGAATATTATCAAAATATTCCTCAATGAAAGGACTTTGAGATGAATTATTTAATAAATATTGGATAAATGACGTAGGAATTTATCAGTTGGTAGATTATGTGTATAAACAGTATATCCACACAAAGGGATGTGGAAATTACAACAGAAATAAATAAAGAGTGATTCCACACATAATCATAGTGTGGAATAATCAAAAAGTAGAATATTAACCAAAATAATCGAAATTTGGTGAAAATGTTCCCTTACCTCATGTCTGACTTGACTCGTTCCTTCTTTAAATTACTCTAAATCAGGTAACTTCTTTCGATTTGAGCCTAAAAGCTTTATTGAATAGACTTCGGCCAAAGGAAAGGATTTTAGGGAGAATATAGGGATTTGGGGAGCTTATTTGGGTAGTGGTTGGATGATCAAAGGGGATTGAGAGGTGTGAGTAAGGGGGTAGGGGTGGTGGCCTTTTATAAAAGGGAGGAGGGGTACTTTAAGAATGTCTTGAAAGATAATTTTATTATAAATTGAATTTCGATTTTATGGGGTCTACAAATCATTTAATTTTATGAAAAGTTGAGAATTGGTCGAAATCCTCTCAACCAATAGGTTTTAGACTTGTCTAGGTCAGAAATTTATTGTTATCATGTAACATTAACCATTTGTTAACTAATTTTACTCTTACCATCTCTTCTTGTATATTCATTCTATATGGTTAATACAGTTACTAAAAAATTCAAATTGAACATCAAGTGATTCATTAATGACATTTTCAACATTATCTAAGTTAGTTGGATGAATCTTATATTTTTAGGACTATTTTATCATTTAATAAAATAGTTTTTGTTTTAAATACTAATTTATGTCAATTTTTGTACAGTTCATATCATGACTTTAAAATTCCATAAAAACTTGGTTATTTTGAGAAAACATCACTAATTCAAAGATAAAAGTTTATAATAATCCAAAAAATTCATGGATGGCATAAAAAGCTTCAAAATAAATTTATTTTAATATTTACAATCTCATTTATTTAAATCATTCATTAATAACCTAATCACTGCATTATCATTGTGTCATAAATAAATTTATTTATTTGATGTCTATAAATTATAAATAAAATACCATGATGTACAAAATATTTTTATATTTCTAATTAATATTTATAGTATAATAGATCACATATATAACAACATATAAAAACTATTTTAGTAAAATATATATGTTTATGTTATATTTTTCTTTACATTAATTTAATTCTTATAAAATGCCATTTTCGCATCCAAGTGGCTTCATGGGGTCCCAAAATTGACCCAAGGATGACCATAGTCATAAATATCTCATAATATAGTATTAGAACATGTTTTATGGTAGTTTAGTATTATTATAATATTTTTTTACCTTTATTTACCATATTTACCCTTTAACCATCATAAATAAAAGAATTTCTCATGTTACTATTCATAATGTCTAAAAATAAAAGGTACCTACTTACACAATTTGGACCTACTTATTACAAATATCAAATCCATTTTTACAAATTCAAAATACAGAATTTCTATTAATTAATTTAAAATTAATGCCCATTGTTAAAACCAAAAAGTAGGTTTTTAAGAAGTAATAACTATCAAAAGATTGACATCTATTTATGTCCATTTTTCAAAGTGAAATTACTTCCAATGACCATAATTGGATTAAATGATAAAAATATAATCCAATTATACTTTAAAACCAATTAAAAGTACAATATAAATATATAAATTGATTATATTAAAAGGCAGTTTTGAATTAAAATGCTGTATTTTTTACTATTCATAAAAATGTGAATTTATCAGAAAAATACCAATATTTCATCCTAATTAAATTTAGGTGTTGCGATTATATATAATGTAGTTTATTTTTTCAAATAGAATATATAAAAGTAACAAAAACTAGATTTAAAAAGGGTTATCCATCAAAAGGGGGTAAAACTACATTTTTAGAAAAATAGTTCTTTTATCTCAAAAATTGAATTTGTTCTTATATCATATATAGAAAACATATAAGATAAATTTAAAACATTATATTGAATATATAAAATATATTTTTCATTAAATAAAAATCCATAAAGAGTGTTATGATTTTATAAACACTATTTTTCTCTTTTAAATTGGTTCTAATAAAACACATCCTTTATATTCAACTGGTTTCTATTTCCATTTATAAAAAAAATGTTAACCAATGAATCATTATTTAAACATGTCTAAACCATATTTCAAAGTTTAGATTATACTATTTATTCCCTCCATCCTAACATCCAGGTGTTAACTACCATTTAGAATAATAATAATATTATTGCATTATATTTCAGTGTAACTCAAAGTGGTGTACAACGCAAGATTTCTGAGAAACACATTGTTGTGTGTCGAGTATTCTATCGGAAGAAGCATCCCCTTTAACGTAAAATTAATATCTTATTTATAATTATCAATAGAAATAAAAAAGTATTATTCTATAAATACATGGGTCTTTACAGTTCCCATGAATAACAATTATCATAATTTTCTTTTATAGTACATGTGACATTTAATTAACCATGAAGCATGAATTATCATGTTATTTAATTAAAAACTTATTTAAAAACCAATTTTATTTTACTTATAACAAATAGAGATTTAAAATAATTATATCATGTATAATTTTTCCTTAACATGGTAATAAAATAAATGAAACCCTTCAGAAAACCCATTTAAAAATCTAGAACCCATGGTTTCTCTAGTAAAGATAATACAAAAAACTCTAATCTAGTGGTACCTCTGTTAGCCCAACAGAGATGATATAAATAACCCTTGAATCCTACCTATAACAGGACATGAGTTATTGACTTGTACTAAGGGTATAAATTGTATAAAAGCTTGATTCTTAACCCTATAAATATAAATTGAAGGAAAATATAAAACATGGAACCAAAGATCAACACCAAAAAAATCGAATGATAAATAAAAATACAATAATGTAATGTCGTTAAAAATGTAAAACAACTAAAAATAAATAAAATTACAAAAAAAATAATGAACTTATACATTAACCAAACAACCAATACAAGCTATTAATTACCATATCGATCATGAGACACATGTAATAGGCCTAAAAAATTGTTTATATATATATATGCATTGAAAATATTTTTCTAATTAGTAAAATCTCCCAAAAAAACTATGATGAAAATCGAAATGGATCATTCTAAAAACTATTCAATAAGAAAATGAAACCAACTCATTACCTAAGTAGGTAAATATCTATACTCTGCTAAAAATTCTTACATACCATATAGCATAGAAAAGAAAGCATATCCATATAAAAAATGAATATGTATGAAATTTACTCTCGTAAAAATTCCACACCTATTTACCTCTCTCACCACCCAAATTCAAACATATTGCTATCTTACCCCTTATACTATTTATCACAGACCTCATGAAAACATACCAAACCTCATCAGAATAAATACATAACCAATATTAATCCTTAAAGTTTTTACAACCTATATGCCCTGAATTTTAACACAAGACAGTGTACCTCATGCATGTGAACCTGTAAGAAATCATACTCACCACAACCAGCTAAATGTATCTGCTATAACAAGAATCCACTGTATCCCACAAATACCTATATAGTAAGACTAGGATCTATGAAAACCTGAGTAGGGAAATAAACTATGTATTAATCCTTTATAGTTGGTATCTTCCTTCATAATATGTTATTTATAAAGGAGTGAATTGAAGAAGGAGAAATCAACTATCTATTCTTTACCAACACATATTTTAGGGAAACAACCATAACCAACACCTTTGGTCGTCATATTTTATCCTCATTAGTGTGTTCAAGTGCATGAAATTAAAAAAATTTCAAATATCATGTGTGAATACACTAAGGGAACTTACATAGCCTTTGACACAACTACAACCTCATCCAACACGAAACCCGACTACCACCACTAAGGCCTAGAATACTTTTTTGAATACATTCTAATTAGAATAAATATTTATAATCCTTAATAATTTTATCAATGTAATATTTTATTAATTTCTATTAATTTATTAAACCCATTAAAAATTCATGTTAAATCAATTTAATTCATTACAAAACAATTTTTTATAGTTTTCTCTTATTATTACAAATTTATATCACATACTACTCGTAGAATTAATCCACCCAAATCATGGTTTCTATTAGTCCATATTACCAATATCAAATAATATATCATGAGTTATGTATTAATTCCATTCACATTCTATAATGAGATTACTCTATGACTCATCATTTTTCACCATAATGAGATATACTAAAAATGAATATGCCAACTATAGAATCCATGTGGGATCCCAAAAAATAAAACATATGATAAGTAGCCATAAAATAAAACATTAACTAGAAATAAATCTGGGAAATGAAAACTCCCATCCCATTTATAGACAACCCATCAGTAATCCTCACAAAACATGATAAACATGAAAGCCTTACTTTCAAACTAACTCATCTATACCCATTAATTGTTACTAAAAATTGGGAATTAGGGGAAACTATTGTAATAATTCAAATCATTTAATACATTAACCAAAAATACTATGCACACTCATCCCTAAGAGATAATCTTTAAAAAAACATTTTACTACCATATTAAATTAATATATTCATCATACATTGGAATCAATAATTAGATACCTATAATCAACCATTTTCATTGAAAAAAAGAAATAATAAACATGATTCATGATGTATTTCATATTTGATCTTTAATAAGTACAAAATATAATAACATTTTAATTATTTATTTAATATTTATTTTATCA
Organism: Viscum album; assembly: GCA_963277665.1. NCBI lineage: Eukaryota > Viridiplantae > Streptophyta > Magnoliopsida > Santalales > Viscaceae > Viscum > Viscum album. The sequence continues at coordinate 1,284,682,236 of OY728151.1, forward strand.
TTACCAATACCGTGTTAAACTAAACTATTTATTACCACTTAAATTTCCCTTTCTCTAGGGTGTCATGGGGATCCCTACCTATAATGGATATGGTGCTATTATTTATTGTCCTTATTCGGTGTGGATCCCATTATTTTATTGGATTATATACCCTCACTACTCATACTCATATCATCAGATACCATGAATCTAATATGACTTTTTAGCTAAATTCAATGAGGTAAACAAGGTCTTACCATTAACAAGATGGTTGGTCGGTGTTGTGTATGGATGTGGTTTCTGATGTGGGTGAAATATGTGCGTAGGATCATGGAGTAGTGACAATTCTTAATGGTGGTTTTTATTGGGAGAATATTTGATTGTGATGAGATAAGGGTGTGTGACCATGATAGGTGTTTTTGAAGCTCTGAACATTGGAAGCAACAACACACATAGATTATTGAATTTGTTTATATGCATTCACATTAGGGTCCTATTTTGGTGGGCCCATATACACTTATGGGAAAAGGTCATGGATTTTATAATATTTTTCAGGAGATCATGATGATAATGAGGAGATAATATATCACTATAAATTTTTGGTTCACAATTTAGTACTTATTTAATACTATTTTTAAACATTTTTGTTTAGATTTCATATCTATGCTATCTCCTAGTCAAATATACCATTTTATCTAGATTCTTCACACATGACCCCAATTAGTAGTTGTTAAATGAATTCCTTTTTTGGGGTGTATTGGTGGATTCTATATGGTGGATTGAATCAAGATTTTAGTGTTTATAGCTATTTCTTTATTTGTGTAAAGGAACATTTTTAGTTTCCTCTATAGTTTTCTATCCTTATCATTTGAATTTACTCTTTATTGTATTGTATACTTATCAATGGTGATTAATGGTGATCAGTGTCATGAAGACTGCAACTATAGTATAACGATAATGGTTGAATGGTGGTCTTGAAGGGATAGGATGGGTTATTAGGAAACATGAAACCAAACAATGAGATGGGTTTTGGGGTGTATATGGTTCAACATCCATGGATTCATAGGCATGTTAGGACCATCATATTACTAGTTCTATCTTACAATATAGGTCTTGTGTAGGCTTTTTTGGGGGTTGGGATAGGAATTATCTGGATATCCCATCCGAAAGGACCCCAATTTAAATATGTCTTAAATAATAAATTTATCTCTTGATTTAAATAATACATGTCAGAAAAAATCATAAAAACCAAGGATGTAAATGGATAGGTTCTTGATAATTATCTATATAAATAAGTTATTTTACAAAACATTCAATATTTTCTAAATAATAACCCTCATATAGACCGACTATTGACATATCACATGATACAATCGTCTTTATAACCATGTGTTGGGAAACATAATAAAGGGGTGAACTCAAATATAAGTAAAGGAAAAGACATATCATATGGATTAGATCAAAAACATGATGTATAAAATGAGAAAATATTTAAATAAAATAATAAAATTTCAAAATACCATTGATGGTAATCATAAATCTTGATAGAGAAATATAATATTAAAATAAAATCATCAAGGTACCATAAATGAAATTACCGATCTAAAAATAGATCAATAATAAATAACATGAAAACATGATATAGAAATTAATAATACCTTAAAAGTATTGAATAAATATGAAAACCTAGATTTACATGATAAATAACATGAGAATGTGAAAAAATCATAAACTTATGATTTCATATCCTTATGAACTTGGTTACTCAACAACCAATTCATGCATAAAAATTTGAGTAGATCACATCACCTTGAAACTCAACCTTTTTAAACCTAGTTAATATTTTAGCCATTCACAAGTAAAATTATCAGTAGAGATTAATTCCATCACACTATCCATTAGTGAACCAAAAAACATGATAGCATATTCACCTATAATATTTTTAAGTAGAGAATAATTCCATCACACTCACCCTTTGAAAACTAACTGATTCTATAACCTATTAACATGTAAAATGTTAAGCAGTTATTAACACCAACACACTCACTCTTTGTGAACCTAGTGACTTGATTACCTATCCTCATGTAAATTTTTTAGTAGTTCTTAACTCTAATATAGTCACAAATTTGGAACATAATGACCTGCTGACCTGCTCACAGAAGTTTTATATCTAATGAGATATAATCCTTCACCCAACACATTGGAAAAATATATAGGTCATACTATTCTTATAAATTTTTGTACTAATTGAAAATAATTCATTCATCAACTCATAAAGAACTCATGGAAAATAATGGGTTTCATTAAATATTCTAAAAAATCAAATAACACAAATATAAGTTATAATAGAATATCTAATCTCCCATTTTTTAAAATAAATCACATCACAAAAACATATAAAGGGAAATTAAAAAAACAGTTCATGAAAAACAAACCATTGAGGTTATATATAAGTAAAAATAAAAAAGACTTCACAAAATCCTTTTAAAAAATTAATATATAAATTACATTCAAAAAAATTTAAAGGGAAAGAGATTATTTTTAAAACCATATTAAAAGGTGTTACAAATAAACATTCCATAAAAAATCATAAATATTTAAAAAGGGGGAAGGGAAAAATTCAAAAAATATTACTTTTAATATAATATTCATTAATGTAGACATGAAAAAGATAGAAATTCCATAATTGAAGAAGTAAAAATTGTTTGATAACATTTAATTATAAAAAATAATAAATAATCGGAATAATAAAAATAAGTACTATTAATAAAAAATGTGGAGTTGATTATACAACGTTTATGTTGGAATGTATGGAACATCCTTCTGAATATTTTGAAATAATAGTATAGAAAACCGCATTGCATAGATGATTTTAAAACTTTTACATTTAGAGAAGGTAAAAATAATGTTTTGATTTGTAAAGTTTTATAGAGGATAAAAAATGACATAGTATATAAAATAATGATATTAAAAATTTTGAAGATGGTTTATCACATTTGAGAGGTATTGAATTTTTGAAAGAAGTTGAGAATAAATCCATGTAACCTGTGTTACATTAATGTAAAATAATTTAAAGGTGAATGAAAATGAAATTTATTTTAGAATACCATGAGTGAATAATTAATTTAGGATATAAAATTTCATAAATGTAGTATACATTTCACTAAAATTAACGTGGTTGTTTAATACAAACATTGCCATAATAATGGGTAATCTGAGATGAAAATCACTTATATTGTTTGCTTTCTCAGTTGAGGACACTCTAACATCTTATAAAATAAACATAGTGAACCAAATATCCTTTATAAGAACCATGGACATAAATATTACCCTTTTATGTACCTTTTTTATAACTCTTTATCATGATTATATTAGTTAGTAATAGCATGTTATGACCATTAGGTTTTAATAACATTTAATATTCTGTGCGTATTTAGTAATATTATATAATTACCATTAATTTTATACCATGTTATGTGTTGATATATAATGTAATATTATTTATTATATATATTATAATTTTTTAAAATATTTTTATTTCATTCAATACGTGTTTTTTAATTACATTTTGTGAAAACCAAATTAATAATGACATCTTTTAGTAATTTTATTGAATGAAAATCATAAATTAAATATAAGTAAAATATATAATATAAAATTACTATTATCATATTATAATAATTATTTTATTAAATTATTTTAATAATATTAATTTTTATGTTCTCATAGTCACACACAATCATATTTTAAAGTATTATTCAAATCGGTGGTTAAACTGACCAAAAGGTGTACACGCTTTAACTGATTTAGTGACTATTATTTTGGATGTGCTCATTTTGAAATAATATCAGTACAGTAAAATAATAGTGATATTAATTTGATTTTTTATTATGGTGAACCATAGTTATATATTTTCAGATAAATTATGAGAATCTAGATGAAAAATGAAAAATATAATATCATAGAGGTGTGAGTCATCACATATGCAGGTTTAAAAATATTATCTCTAACATTTTGAGAGGGAATGAAGATGTATATTAAAATAAAATAATAAAATAATTGTTATATGACATATATATAATATATTCACCATTAAAAAAATAACAAAATCCATTAGTGGTGGTAATTAAAAAAATGACACCTCTTCGTTGAAGCTGTCTTCCGCAAAACACACTAATAATGTTCTTTTGTTATTCTATCTCGATGCAATGGAATAATTTTTTTTTCTTACTACTAAAATAAAAAAAATTAAGTATACTAGTAAGAGTAATGTCATAAAATTATTATGTTTACAATATATATTAATAAAAAATATTTAAAATAAAATCATAAGAAAGAGATAAAAATTACATTGGAACCTTGATTTTTATCTCGAATGTTCTCTAGAATATCATGGGAATAGAATTGCTACAAGTAACCAATGGATTTTGTTTAAGTGAGTTTTTTACATTTATATTAATAATAACTAATTTCAATGTTGAATTATAAGGATCTGAGTGTATTCGAATGGGTGTACGTGACAAACATTTTTAATAAAATAAAATGGAAATTTTCAAAAAAACTTTTTATGTATTTATTTAATTATACTCTTCCAAGTAAAGTGTATAAAAAGATTTAAAATTATTAATATCTGGGTTTATTTGGATTTATAAATTCACAACCATGTGTTTCCAAGAATGCATGAAACATGTTATATGATTTTTACCATTATATTTTTTTCATGTTACTATTTTACTATTAAACTACATTCCCTATTCATAATTATATGAATTTATATTTAATTAAACATATAAAATCACTCATATAATTTTTTATGTGTGATGTAAATAAAATTAACATACATTTAATCCAATTCAAATTCAATCTATTATACCATTACTATTTATATTATTGTTGATACTATTTATAAAAATAGTGTTATTAAAAAATTAAATTTTAATAATATTTTTCATAATACAATTTTGCATTAGTGTTATATTAATCAAGTGTAAATATATATCTTTATGATATTATGCATCATATTTCATTATTTAACTAATTTTTTTTATATAAATTTATTGATATGAATAAAATAATAATTTTAGAATAATTGTTTAATTATTATCATGGTGATTTACATTAATTATAATAATATAAATTTTATAAATAAAAATTTAAATTAAAATATTTAATAATATAAGGAGTATTATTTAAAATTAAATAATAATTTTTGGAAACTATCATTTTATGTGTAGGGAAATTAATCTTAATGATAGCGCATGTTACCAGTATGCGCCTGTTTTTTTTTGGAAAGTATATTTTTTAACAAAATGAGTCGTTATTATGATAGATTTATAAATTTAATTGATTGAAATGAATTTATAGTAATTATTTATTTTAAAATAATATTTTTTAATAATAAAATTAATCAAGAACTTCATTTCATCATGTAATAATTAATTAAATAACAGTGGAGAAACATTTTTCACTAAAAAAATACATCTATTTTAAGAATGTTGAGAATTATTTTATAATTAGACATTTTATTTTAAAACTATTTATTATAAATTGTGAAATAATTTTATTTTTAAATGGTTACAAAAAAATCAATACATTATACAATAAAATAGTTTCATAAAAGTTAACAAATTAATCAGTTTTTCCCTATTAACCTGGAAATCATTTTCCTTGTTGAAATATTATAAAATATTTCAAATATAATTTATTTATTAGGAATTACATAATGAAGTATATTTTATTTAAATTATATTCTAAAATATTTATATATTGTTTTTGTAAGGAAAATACATAATATAATGAAAATAGATTTTATTAAAAATAACTTTTCAATATTACCTCGCATTAATTATTTACCTTCAAAAGGTTATAACAATTAATGGTTTACTATCCTATATATTATTATAAATTAGTTAAAAATATTTTTCTAATATGTCCCCTTTTGTTTACATTTGGTTTAGAATTTAACATAGGTTATTGAACATAGTATGTGTTTTAATGGATAAAAAAACAATGGTTGTTACATTCAATGCCCATAAAAAAAGTTGAATCCTCATAGTTTATTTATCATTTAATAATGGAGGAATTTTTGAGATCCATGATAAAATCATATTATATCTTATAATGATATTTCAAACCCATTATCCATTTTATGTATTGAAAACTACTTATCTCAAATATTCTTCTTTGGAGATCATATAAATATACCATTGACATATTTATTTCATTAATCATGATTGAAACAGAAAATAAAACGAAAATGTTTATGATAATAACAAATTATTTTGAGGTAAAAAATAGGAAATAATAAACCTAATATTCCTTCTCTAATGGAACCTTCATTTCGATGTATGTATATTCATTCAAACTATGTCAAACTTGGATAATCCTATATCTCTATTTGTTTAAGCAAGGTTACTTTCAGTTGGTATGTATTAGACATCATAACATAATTTCTCAAAGGAACTGAAAATCAATACATAATAATGGATAATAAAGTTTATATGATCATAAAATGAATATCCCCTAAGGGTTTCTATCGAGGTATGCATTCTTAGTTACAATTATCATGGCTCATGGTGCTAATCGAGTAAATAATTAACCCTCCCATTTTAGCGTAATAACACCTTGGTGTATCTCTTCACCATTCATGTCCACATTATAGTATCTATATAGGGTCATATTTCTAAGAAAACGTATAACCTAAGACATTTACATCATTTAAGAATATGATCCTATACTTATCCTAGAGTCAAGGGTTTTCATTAAGGTTTTATAACCCTAAAAGCAATTGTAACATAAGTAATCTAAAAAAATCTCTAAAGTAGTCTGTAGGAAAACTAAATGATACTCTTATTTTATTTAAATTGATCCAATCTAAACTAGAATTAAATAATACATTAAACTCTTGATTTAAATAATACTTCTCATTAACCATATCCCAACCTAAGGAATTAAAGTTTTAATATCCTGGATATTAGCATTATAAAAAATATATTTTAAAAACCATAAAAACATATAACCATATTCATGGCCCTGTAGACCATTTATAAACATCTCACATGATACAATCATATTCATAACCTGTTTATGGGAAATATAAGAATTGGGTTTGCTCAAACACTCTTTATGGGAATAGATATTTCACAATGGATTGGTTAATAAAAATAAATTAGATTATGAGGAAGATATATATAATATAATAAAATCTTGAATGACTATAGATGGTAACCATACATCATTGTGGAGAAATATAAGATCCTTAGAAGATAATTATGAAACCATAAATGAAATAAAATTGCATAAAAATATTAATAATCATATACAATTTGAAACAAGATATAATAGTAAAAAAAGATAAAAAATAAATAATAATCATGAAATCAAGGAATTACATGATTAAGAACATGAAAAGTATTAACATTCATAAACAAAGGATTTATTATTAGTATGAACCTAAGTACTCTCCATAAATTTCAAATATAATATTGGGATTATTTTCTAATTCCATCACAAACAAAATTTATGAACATATAGACTTCTTAAACAATTCACAAGTATTAGTATGAGTATAGCATAATACAATCACAGTCACTCTTTTTGAACAAAGAGACTTCATAAGCTATTTACGTAAAAAATTGTGAGTAAATTTTAACACTAGTGGAATTACACTTTTTGAACCTAGATGATTTTCAACCCATTCACATATAAAATTAATAATAGATGTTAATTCCATCATAATCACCCTTTTTAAACCTAGTGACCAATAAACCTTTTCACATGTAAAATATTGAGTATAGATTAACACCATCACACACACACACCCTTTGTTAACTTAGCTACTTGATAACCTATTCACATAACATTTCCCACACATGATATATAATCCAGTACCTATTTTAATTGAGAGATATATAGATCACACACATCTCATTATCCATTCATTTTTGTGGAAATTTAAAATAAAACATTCAATATTTCGTAAAGAACCCACATAAAAAACAGGTTTCTTAAAATATTAAAAAACATCACATATCATGAACTTAACATGTCATTGAATATGATATATTTCATCAAAATAAATAATATCATCATAATATAAAAAAGTGCATCAAAAAATAACTTCATTATATAAAAACATTGGATGATATATATAAATGAATATAAAAAAATAGAATCCTTTTTAACAAATTAGAGAAAAAATTACAATCAGAATAATTTTTTTAATGGAATGATAAGAATTTTAAAAAATTCATCATATAGAGTTAATAATTAAAATCAATTGAAAATATATAACATTTTCAAAAAAAATAAGTGAAAATACATTGAGGATGGTTACATTTAAAAAAATATTTAACAATTTAATCAATAAAAACACATAATTTTTTGAATAAAAGATCTGAATATAATTTGATGATTTTAAAATTATAAAAAATATTTCATAAAAAATAAATAAATAATAAATAAGTGTAAGAATATAAAATGTGTAGTGGATGATTAAAATATTATTTTGGAAATGATTCAATTTTTTTTTATAGTTTTGAAATTAACTTTTGGAAAAAAAACATTGCATAGAATATTTTAAAACATAGAATTTAAAATTAGGAAGAGGAAAATTAAATTTTAAAAAATATATATAGAGTATAAGAAAACTATATATTCTATATAATAATTGATCATTCAAATTACCCAAATTCAGTATCACATTTTAGAGTTCTTGATTTATGAAAATAAGATGAAAATAAATCCTTAAATCTTGTGTAACATTTAAATTAAATGTATCGAATGAGGATAACCAAGATATTGAAAATATAATACTGTGAATTAATAATTAATCCATGATATAATGAATAATATAGATATTATAAAAACCAAATAAATAAAAATGGGTGCATAATACCGAAAATAGCTTAATAAAGGTGAAGTCAAGATGAAAATCCCTTATCTCATTTCATTTATCAGTTGAGGAAACACTAACCTCATGTATAAAAATATATAAATTAATATATTATTTAATAACCTTAATCATAAAGTTTAACATTTTATAATCCCTATTATAGTTATTTATCTTTTATACATTAATTATTTATAACATGTTATTACAATTAGATGTTAATATCTTTAACTATTTTGCGCATGTTTAACAATATGATATCATTAACCATATTTTTAAACGAAGATAATAATTTACATATCATATTATATTATATAATATATTACATATATATTATGTATATTCTTATTTCAATATATATGTGTTTTTTCTATGTTATGTGCAAACCAAATTAATGATGTCTCATTTCAGTAATTTTAACAAATGAAAATGATATAAAAATAATATGTTAGAAATTCAATATATTATATACATAATAATATTACAAGTATAATATTATTAATGTATTATAAAAAAAATTCTTGTTAACATGGTCATCCATAATAGGATTTTAAATCATTGTTCATGTAGGTGGTTAAAGTGGCCAAAACTAGAACATGCTTTAAAGAGATTGGGAAGTATAGTTAAAGATGTGTTTCCTTTGACATATTATCACTATAAAAAATGTGTAATGGTATTATTTGGATTATTCTATCATTATTATCTAGAGTCAAATATTATTATATATGTTTTGAAATTATTTTTAAAAATAAAAAAAATCATAATAGAAGTGGGAGTCCTCACAAATGTGCAATTAGAATTCCCATTTCTGAAAGCATGAGTGGGGGTGATAGTGAATTTCAAATTGAAATTAAATAATCATAGTTATATGAGATATATCATATTTATTAATCATTACCAACTAATATACTAGGCATGAATTGCTGTAATGAAAAAACAATGTCTCTTTGGGGAGGTGATAGTCCATACAATGCAATAATGATGTTCTTTTGTTTTTCTAAGTGGAAAAGGTGAAAAGAAATAATGATTGTGACACTAATATAATATAATCATCATATAATAGTGATACTAAATTGGTCATATTGTTATTGTGAAAAAATATATGGAAGAGTAATATTAAAATAATATTCATAAAGAGATTACACTTATGTTGGATACACGATTTCTCCCTTGGATATTACACTAAAAATGGTTTTATTTGGATAATTATGTCTAAATAAGGTATTATATTTGTGTAATAGGGTTATATATAGATTAAAATTTAATATTTATAAAGATTAATTCAAAAGAGAGGTGTGTATTTGAAATTTTTATGTAACCCCATTTATTGTAACAGAGGAAAAGGGAACTTTTAGAAACACAATTTATTTTGTAATAATTCGATGACACTATTCAATGTTTATTGAATCCAACGTTTCAAAAAAAATTATTTTTGTATTTCTACGATTCAATAATGGATCAAAAATTTGATTCAAATGTGTTCCGTACAATTTATATGTGTTTTACCATTATCTTTTTACATTTTACTCCACTATATTCAAACTAGCTAACTTTTTTTTAATTAAGTCATTTTATGTTTCATGGAACATATAACAGAACCCATATAAATAAATTTTGGTGTTATAGGAATACATTTTACAAATATTTAATCAAATTCACATTATAAATATCATTAAATTATCCTTTTAATTAAAAAATATAATATGCAGAAAAAAATTAGTATTTGAGAAATAATATTTTTACCAATAACGATTCATAATATTATTTACTATTGATTGATAATTAAATTAGAGTTAATATATTTATTTTTGTTTTTATACATGATATTAGATTATTTATCTTAATGATTTTGTTTTAATTTTTTTATATAAATTCCTTGATATTATGAAACGAATAATTTAAAAATAATTGTTTCATCAATATAATTGTAATTACCATCAATCCTAATAATATAATATTTTTCCTAAATTGAAATTTTAAATTTTAAATTATATAAATTTTTTTATATCAAATACAAAAACAATTATTATAAAATAAATTTCTATTTTTTGGTAATAAGTTTTAACGTTAGCGCATACAACACATAAAGACCCATTTTTTGAGAAGTTTTTTTAAGAAAAATATGTCACGATTAAGATTGTGTTATAAATTCAATAGATTAAGATTAATTTAAAATAATAATGATTATTAAAAAATAATATATTAATAAGTAATATAAATAATAAAAATCATTTCATCATGTACCGATTAATCAAACAAAACATTCAAAAATCATTTTTAGTTAAAATATTACTTATATTATAAAAATGATGAGCCTGATTTTTTTATTTCAAATGATTATATTAGAGATGAATTATTCTAATCAATAAAATAATTTTATATTAAAATGGTTTTTAAAACATTCAAATAAATTATAAATTAATATAATTTCATAAATGTGATTTCAATAATTGGTATTTTCACTATTCCATGAAAATAATTTTTTTAGAAAAATATCAGAAAACGAATCATTATTTATTTTTTTTGTAAGAAATTAAAAAATGAGTTTTTATTTGTGATGTTTAAATAATATAATTTTTAAATTTATATTTTTTATGATTTTGCATAGTATAAAGAATATGACCATTATGGGAAATAACATTTTTAATATTAACACATAATAATTATTTATTTTCTCAAGCCAATAGCCTTTAATGGTATACTATTGTAGTTTTTAATATATCCTTATGAATTATATTAATCTAATATGTTTTGGTTCTTTTATATTGGGTGTACCAAGTGACACGAGTTATATTACATAGTTTACATTTAAAAATATTCAAAATCATAGGTTGTTACACATCCTTTCGAGTGTCCCTCTCTTCCCATTTAGGGGGAAATTTCTTTAGTTATTACATTTCTTAAAAGTAATTTTATTTGAAAATAATTAAAATTTTATTATTTATTTCCTCATTATTAGATTCATTTTTATTCAATATCAACCATTCTAAACAAAGATAACAAGAATAAATAATATATATCACGATATCTAACAAATCACAAGAGGAATCGTCAACGACGAATAAAAACATGCAATCACAACATACCTTCCAATAAATTCATGACATTGTGAGTGATATATTTTATGTTAATGATAAATTTCATCTAATGAATCTATATAAATTTTTCTTTCACATCAACACATAAAAAATATAAATAATAAATCCCATGCCTTGAGACATTCAACATTCTCAGAATATAATCTAAATAATAGGTATAGATCCCCAATCACTTCTATAATATGGAAATATTGATTCCAGAGCTAATAAAACCTTGTAATAACCATTAAAACCCAAATAAAACCTTAAAATAATCTAAGATACAAATATTCATAGCTTGAATGGTGTGAATGGGAGAGATTATAACCAATCAGAGTGGAAGAAATCACCTAAATTCAATGAAATATTATATTTAGAATCTGTTGGATAAATCCTAGTAAAATAATGTTTTATATGTCTAAAATTAACTCAAGTTACCTAGGATTTTATTGATAATAGTGTAAATATTGGTAAATTGATTGGGATCCATAACGTATATAAATTTTAGTTTTTATAGTCCATTACACATCCATCTGGAACACACCGTAAAAAATAGTTTTAGAAAAAATACCAAGGTATAATGTGTAAAATCCTCAAATGTTAGGTAAAACATAATATTATTTTTGATTGTTTATACCATGTCTAATACCTATCATAAAACGTAATGCGTTATAGTTTTTTTAAAAAAATTATTCTAATATGATCATTTTAAACTTGTCGTTGGATTGATGGGTATGAATAGGAGTAAAATAATTAAAAAATATAAAAAGAAAATTACTTATAATAAAAATTGTCTATTAATTCATAGTTATTAAGAACATATATTTAAATTGAATCATAAAATAATATAGGGTATATATTTCAGAAAAATTAATTATGTGGGAAATGATTTTTTATCAAAGTAAACTAATTTAATCACTAAAGTTAAATTATATTAATGATATATATAGATCATATGTTTTTTAATTTTTTTGTAAAATTTATCTAATTATTATAAATACATAGGGAATTAGTATAAATACATTTTTTTCAGAAAAAAAAAATTTCATCAAATATGGTTTGTATAGCTTTTTGAGAATGAAAATTATGGTTATTTGAGAAACTTTGGTAAAATTTTAATGATAAAATAGAAATAATTTTTAAAATAACAATTTCAATGTAATCATGAGATTTTGTTTTCATATTTTTTTTAAAAATTAATTTTTAGGTGAATAATTAAAAATATCGATTTTAATAAAAACATATTTTGTTTTCATTTAATAAATTTATTTAAATGCACCATTATACATTGATTTTTTTTTAAAGTTGTAGATGATTAATTTTATTAATCATAATATATTTAATATATATTAATTAAAATTATACCTTATTTTGGTAAAAATCATATTTATTCTCAAAACATCAGTTTTTTTCTAAAAACAATGTTTCATTGCATTACTGAAACTATTTTAAAATTAATTTTTAAAATTTTTGGAAATTAAATCACATAAAATGGATTCCAAATTTTGAATAAATATGGTTAATTTTTATATGTTGATCTATTTCATTTTTATTAGAAATGAATAATAACCATTGAATTTTTTTTTATCACCAATGTAAAAGGTATACCGGGTTAATCGGGGTATAAATTTTCATATATGGAATCATAATTTCTAAAAACATTCCTTAATATAATTTTTTTTATTTTTCATTAATAATCATATCTTTGAAAATATTGAATTTTCAACTTTCTTCTGATTATGAAATATATATTTTTTCATGCGAAGAGTAATTAAAAACTTCTTCTCTCTCCTATATTTTAGATTTTAAACATTTAGATATTGAAAAAAATGATATATGAAGGAATATATATTATAAAATTTAATAATAATAAAAAATATTTTTTTTATCAATTTATTTTTAATTTATAGTAACTGTATAATTACATATAATGTTTACACAATGCTAATTCTGCACATGTAAAAGAAATTTAAAATTCAAGTAAATAAATTTAAAAAAATTCAAGTAATATTTTTTAGTGAATTATGAAGTACTATAATTTTTTTGGATAATTAGTATTGGTATTTCATGTTGAATGTTTTTAGAATCAAATTTATTTGTAATATTGATTTCAATAAAATCATATTTATTTAATAGTTACATAAATGACATTAAAATGTATTGAATGATAACAAAATTTATTAAAATAAATATGAAATCAAAAAAATATTATCAATAAGAAATTTTATTGTAATAGTTCTCATTTATCATGAAAGTTTTAATTAATTTTCCCTTGGAATTTTTAAAATTACTTTCGTAACCATTATAAATTTAAACAAATATTAGCAGGTTAATGCTAAAATGGTTAATGGGGGGTAAAATATGATACGAAGTTCAAAAATACACTTAATATGTTTTAGATTTTATTTTTTGAAGTTATTAAAAAATTATTTTCATTATAATCTAATATATGGAACTTTTAATCCATTTTACATTATTTAAACACATATTATATATTAATACTTCTTCTATTTTCAATATGTCCACCAGCCACACTTATAAATTGGAATCCCCTATCATCTATTTATCATACATCAAGGGAGATTTAAATCTACCAAAATCTTCCTAAAATACATAAAATAAAACCTCTATATTTCCTAGAGGTGTTGGTCTCACCAAAAAATAAACTTAGATTGCTTATGATATACAATTAGTTACTGCTACTAAAAATGTGATGTTCAAGCTGAACCATCAAATCAAAATATTTTTATTTTTTATAGTATCAACTTATTGTACTCAGTTATGGTGGAGTATCATCATCTTGATCTATGCTATGGATAATTAGTTCCTTCTAGAAGAACGAGAAGGCTCTATTTATCCTTATTGAAATGGTGTAAACTGCCTACACACAGTTGAGGACTTACGGTCATGTGATAAGAGGAAATTTCTAGTGAATTTCACTAAGCTCATAGAGAGATCATTGGTGGATTTCACCCAAGGATCATTGTTCCTTGAACCAATATAAAATTATTGTGTTCATTATTTCTGTTAAAATGATGCTCATATTTCATGTAGAATAAAATGGTGCTTACTTATATAATTAACAAAGGGAGAAAAAGTAGGAATCTAGAAAGATTATTGAAGATAAACAATTTACCCTCATCCTATGTTACATTGTATAATTTCATCCTAACATTTATGAATGTACGTTTTTGAGTCAGACTCAAGGTTAAATATTTCTCATCTCAATATCATTTTATTTAGACTCATTCTATGTATGGAATATATTTTAATATTTTTGGTTTATATAATTCCATGTGTATTATATTTATCACTTTTTTTACTTAAGTGTAAGTTATTTATATAACATTTTCACATCCCCACTATCAAAGACCTATTGATTCATAACTTACCAATTTGGAATAATATTTATCTTTAAAATGTGGTTATAAGATTTTATATTTTTTTTTATATCTCCAGTTTTAATAAAATATCTCAATAATGTTCTGATTTATTATTATATGATATTTAATGGGAATAATTAACTAATATTTATATAAATAAATTTTTATTAAAAATGAATATTTTTAACACTTCCCTTTGGTGTTAATTTTACTTTTTTTGAAGTACTAAAAGAATTATTATATTACATTTATTGCATGATAACCTCTTCCCAATGTCATAATTATTATTCAATGTCAATATTAATTTATATGACTCTATTTTTTTTCAATGCATATTATTTTTAAATTATTTTGGGAGTTTTTAAAATATACAAAAAGGATTATTTTTCTTGTTTCTCAAAAAATAATTCTAATGATTTTATAAATGTACTCTTTTTCTATATCAACATCCATTAATTTGTTTTATGAATCATTTGGGTTATTCTCTAAATTATTCCATCCACACAATTCCATTATATTTCTTAAGATAATAATTTTGCATTTTAATGGATATGAAAAATATTAATTTTTTATATGATAGTTTGAAAACAATTAATTTTTATTATCAGGATGTATGGATTATATATTATATTTTAAATTCAATATATGAAAAACAGATTGGAAATATATTATTTATGAGTAGGACCCAATTATAGATATCCACATGACGCATCAACCAGTCTCATGGAACAGAATATATTATTAGTTACACATTGTATGCCACCCCATATAATGATAATGTCTTAACATAAAGCATTGATGGTTAGTAAAATGATTATGAACAAGGTCTGGACTATAAGGTTTATGATGTCTTGGAATGTGGCCTTGATGAGAAAATGATGACATCCAAAAATAAGAATTCCACCAATATGTAATTAATTTTTTCTCTCTATTTTATTATTTGTGTTGTTATCCTTGAATATATTCCTCATTAATGTTTTTTTGGGTCTTTATAGAAATATACTAATTTTATATGATTGTGGAAAAGAATTATAATTTATAAATCCTTAAGCGAGAGAGGTTGTTTTTTTCATGGAAAATTTTCAGGTTTTTGAAGAAAAAAGTATGAATTATTTTTTATTTCATTACTTCAAAAAAATGTTTTTGGAATTTTTTTTAAAAGAATATTATTCATTAGTGTATATGTCATAATTTTGAGCTCTAATATCATTATGTTAAATGGAAAACATGAATACATGTTTTTATGTTTTTAATGGAATAATAGTATTACTTTATTTTTATATGATTTAATTTATTATTTCTCATACCAAATTTACAAATGTTTTTTCACCAGGATTAAGGAATTTTGGGAAAAATATGAGGCTCTATAATTATTCTGCAGTGATCTTTCATAAAATAAGGTAACTTATTTTGAATGAAACATGAGTCTTAATTTAATAATTCATTAGTTTTGAAAAAACATATACATTACATGGAAGTGTAATCTTTTTAATTTAAGGGTTTGATATGTAATTATTTTTTCAAATTCTCTAAAATGGTAAACCAAATGGCTCCTTGAAATGTAATAAAGATAAACCATTGTTATAAGTCATGTTAATATGGGGTTTTAAGATACATGTGGTTTTAGTTAGTATAAAAGTAAATGTTTACATTTATTTAGAGTTTAGAATGTCATTTAAACATAATATATAATAATTTTAAAAAAATAATGGTTAATATTATATGGAAAATTATATTCATTTCTAGATTTTTTTTAAAAAACATTATGTTTGATAGCGTATTCGACATGCAACACCAAGCTTAAATGACCCATGAAATATAAAACCATTATAACCTAGCCATTAAATTAGTGGGTATTAGTACTATTAAATACTTTATAATATATATATATATATCCTACTGAATAGGAATTTATTGATAAATTCTTATTAAAGATCAATCAATTATTATTAAATCAAATTTAGTCTTCAAAAAAACAATATTTTTAAAAAACCATTGCCTTTTGTGATACATGATCATATTAAATTACTAGATATTTTAAAAACATTATTTGATAAAATGAAATAAATTTAGTAAATAAATATTATAAAATTAACATAGGGTGGTTTTATTTAGATTTCATAAAATATGGATTTTTCCATGGAGAGTGAAAAATATCTTTTTTTTGCAAAACAATCATTTATTTTCAAAAAATTAAGTAATTTAAAGGCCCAATTATATATTAATTTTTTACTTTAAAAAAATAATGTGTTAATTATTTATATTTAACCCAATTAATTACTTTTAATTCTCATTTTTACTATATTTTAGTTCATGTCCTTATTAGGTTTAAAAATGTGTTTTTTCTCAAAACTATTTTATGTTCGTAATGTTTCATCATTCTAAATTATTAAGGTAACTAAAAATAGGAATGATTTAAATTATATATATATATATTATATTTAAATAATTATCAATTTAAATTAATAAAATAATTACTTCTAGTCATAGAGGTAATATAAAATCAATTTATGATTAAAAAATGCATTTCTTTAAAAATGAATTTTCATCACGTTGGCAAGTGTAATTTTAAATTAAATTATTACACAAAAATGAATAAAATATGATAAAATAAATTCTCTATTTTTTTGAATTAGAAGAATTTATATTATCTAATATGGTCAACTTAAATTGTGGTCATAATTAGTTATGAAAAATTAAAAAAATTATCTTGGTTAATGTAAAAATTAATTTATTGGGGGGGGGTTAAAATAAAATGATTACTATTAAAATGGCACAAAAATTTCTCTAAATTACATTGGATTGAAATATTTCCTCATTATATAATCTATGTATTGAGAATAGTCCTTTTTGGATCCTTTTGGAATGTGAAAAACATTGGAATCACTTTGACATTCCAAATATTACAAGTGTTCCACTCTACTCAATTATAAATGGACACCCCTATGCACTTTTAGTCAAACCATCCAAGGCCTTTGGATATTCCAATTATAGTGTAAATAATTTCCTTAAATCCCTTTGAGTTACCTAGATCCTTGAATTTTATATAAAATACATCAATCAAAGTATTTAGGTTTGAACCTGATTATGTTGTTTGAAGAAGAGGTATTGTGATTAACTGAGAATTAAAATTTTAATTATTTTTATAAATATCTCAATTCTTATTAAATTATTATGATTAATTTATAATTATCTCCCATAATTTTTTTCATTTTATGGTCATAACCTAAATCCACATACTTTTCCACCAAGGGGAAATGAATCCATCATTCGTGAGTGTGGAAGACTACCGCCTTGTAAACCAATTAATTCATATTTCATCAGCACTGCTCAAGGATTTGTGTAATTATGTATTTAGTTCATATATGATATAATTGTAACATAACTATACATATTAATTTATTATATCACACACACCATTTTCCTTTCTATTCAGTTGGGTATATGTCAATATTGCTCGTGTGTGTGATGAACTACTGTTTTGTGAAGCGATGTGATTCGTTTTTCACTAACGCTTAATATTGAAGGTAATGCATATAATGTTAACTAATATATGTTATATAAATTAAATAATTATGAAATTAATGACATATTTATCATTTTTAATTTATAATAAATCATTTTTTTCTTACCATTCCACTCAATAAAAAATGATAGTGTTGTTCGTGTGTACATGTGGACTACCATCTCCACAAAGCGATGTAAATATTTTTTTCATCACCATACGACATGGATGACATATAAATTTTTATGTAGTGAAAAAATATTGTATTTATGATATTATTATCATTATATAAATATAAAATCATACTTACTTTTTTTTACTTTGTTCATTGAAAAATGGAAACATTACTCATGTGTACGTACCACCTGTCATCTCCATTTCTGTAACTTAGTACATTTTTCATAATCATATTTCATGATTATTTTTTTAATTATAACTAATTAATAATTATGATAACTATTAAATTATTATTTTATTGGAGATGTTGAAAATATGACCTCTTTGACCAAGGTCAACACAATGATCTTATTTTGAAATAATGAATAAAATATCCTCAAAATACACGATATACACATAACAGATAAAAAATTTAAATAGGAAATTAAAAAAAATGAGTTATATATATGTTATTCAACATGGAAGGAGATATTCATAAATAATATCATTAATATATGTTTATTTTATAGGAGTTAAATTATATTCATAGAAATTCTAGACTCGGGGTAGGGGACTTCATCACAATTTTACTTTATTGAGGCATATTTTAATTTTATGAACCTAATTTAATTTTAATGGTTTATATTATTCCCCTATTTAATAAAAAATCATAAATATAATTATGTTCATTATATTAAAATTTTCTTATTTTTTTCTTTAACTTTTCTTATGAATGCTGAGTTATGAAAGTGTAAAGGGATTTTAAATATAATCTCCATTATTTTTGAGATTTTTTTATATTCATGGTATATTGGGATGAGATAATATGATTGTATTTTCATAATCTAAATATTTATTCTCCCCTCTACTTATGAATCTGATTCATGTGTTTTTTCCATTTATTCTGTTATTAATTATTCATTCATTAAAAAAAATTTGTAAGTGATACTAATGTTGTACCTTCTTTTAGATAGGGATTCATTCTCTTACATATCAATATCTTCAAAAAAAATCCAATTTTTAACTCTATATAAAATATTTTCAATTAGAATTTGCAAGATCATTTTCCTTCTTTTCAATAGTTTTATAAAAAGATATTTATTTTCATTTTCCAAATTGTTCACTTTTAACTCCCATTAAAAAATTATTAAAATAAATTTTATTTTAACATTTAAAAAATTAATGTATTTTCCCAATAAAAGATTCATTATAATCCCAACAATTTTCATTATATGTTTCAAAATATATTTCCAAATAAAATAATTTTCATAATAATTTTATTTTTTATTGTTTAGTTTTTAATTTTTTTTTTCAATTTGAAAAAGAATATTTTTCTCAAGAATTGTTTTAATGATATTATAATGGTATATGAATTAATAAATGATAAAAAACCATGATATTTTGTTTAACTCAACTAGAAATATGTGGTATTGATATCATCCATATTTTTCTTGGGATGGATAATGATAATTTAACGGTTGTTGTTTCTTTTCCATAGTTGAATCATGAAATGAATTAATAATGATTATTATTATGATTGAAAAGAAAATTAATCTAAATAATTTATTCAGGAGAGTTTCTTGGAAATTTTTACCTAGAATGGGTAAGCCTGATAAATCAAATATGAAGGGCTGATCCCCATTATATATCATGTTATATCCTGATATAGTTTATATGATCATTACTCCCAGATAGACTCGGGTGATCATAATATTGCTTATACACTATGTATACCCAGATATCATTATATGAGAAATATATTTCATATATGAAGGGTGCATCCAAATATAAGAACAATGCATTGGGGAATTTTCCATATATTTATAAGAAATTAGCAGTGAAAATTGAATAGTTTATCGTATAAATTAAACAGTGCTTCAGTTATTTTTAAAATGGTTTTAAGATGAGTTATTAATATGATGTTACAAGATACCATAATGTTTATTCATGCATCCTATATGTTTTAAATTTTTCCTTGAGTCAATATTGGCATCACATGGATCTTTATTAGTGATTATCATGAATATAGAATTTTTTAATCATTTAATCCATTCCACATGTTTAAAAATAAACATTTTATGGGTTTTATTTATCTTATGTTATTCTTATTAACATTGATTATGACATCATACCCTCATGCTAATCTTATTTTCACATTTTACATTCAACTATTAATTTTTATGATTACTCTTTCTAATCATTTTAGATCACCCTTATAATGTTTCCTTTTCCAAAAGTTTTCAAGAATTATGTTAAATTATTTTTTTCATGATGGGTTTCATATTAGTGATAATGTTTAAATTAATATGAAATAGGAAATCTTGGATTTAGGTGGAAGGAATACACACTTGATGTTATATGTATTGTTTATGTTAGAGTTTTATCTAATTCTATGAGACTCAAAACCTAAAAGGTATATGGGTATGTAAGTGATCCAATATTTCCATTTTATGATGTATAGTTTAGATAGAAATATTTTTTTCACAGTTATCTATATGAACAAAAGTAATGGTACGGCCTTATATTTTAACAAAATCCAGTAGTGCGGGTTCTGGGCTATTATAGATTGTATTAAAGCAAGGTTTATTTAACTTCAAAGATTATGATGTTTTAATGGGAGGTTTTATTAGTAGATATGGATTAAATAAGGAGTTTATGGGAACAATGATGATTATAAGTTCAATTTCATTAGCACAAATTTTAGGGTTTTAAGCAATCAGATCATAATGTGATGTGTTTCATTTTAGGATTTGTTTCATTATGATGAATTATAGAAAAATATTTATAATAATATTAATTATGACTTGTAATTTTGATTAAAATTATTTTCATAATAGATAAATATTGGTGTATATATGATCTTGGTTATTCATTTATTTATTGGAAAATGTGTTTTATCATATCGACAACCACGTTATTTAAAAGCGATTTTCGGAATAAGTGATTAATGTTATTTAAGAAGATGATCAAAATATTTTTTGTCCGATAATATAAAAGGTAATAATTGGCCATTTAGGTGATAAAACTATTTAATTTTTAGGTTATTGAGGTTTTTTTGGGATATATGGTTATTTATTTTTCGAATGGTTTTGTTTGATATTTGGGTATTACTATTGAATTTTTGATATTATTATATTATATAATCAAATAATTATTTATTCATTTGGGGAATTATATAACCATGTGATAACCATATTTATTTTGTTAAATGTCTATATACAGGATTAATAGATTTATTATCCTTGTTATGATAGTATGATCACTTAGTAGTTGATTTTTGGTCCTCATTTATCAAAAATTTATCTTGTATATGATCATTTGGGGAAAATGATGAAATTGTGGTGGAAATTGATGAAAGGGTGAAATTCAACATATCATGTATGTATATTTCCTTATTTCATTGGTCTAGATGGTGAAAAATTAATCAATTATATAAAATGGTTCTTTAAAATGATAATATTATCCTATTATGTTCATTTTCGATGAAATGATGGATGTTTTCACACCAATTTTGTTTATGGTTTTATGGATGTTGACTTTATCATGATCATTAAGTTTCATATAAATAGGGATCTCTATTACTATCAATCATTATTTTGGAAATATATTTTTCTTATACATCTTTATCATCATATCCTAATAATGTTTTCATACAATGAATCCTAGTTTTTTGTTGTTCAAGATGGCCATCATTGTCCCCCCCTCTCTCTTTAAGTGGAAATTTTATTCCCCCATTATATGATGTGTTTTCCAAAAAATATTACTTAAAATTAAAAACCGTTAATTATTGAGAAAATTTTCAAATTACTAATAAAAAATTCAATAATTTGGGGGAGGATGTTACACCTAGAGGTTTTAAAATCTGAATATTATGTTCCATAGTGTATTATACAAGAAACAATGAGAATATATGATCCTTGAAATTAATGGATATTATAACTGAGCCATTAAATTATAGGACATGAATATTAATAAATACATCATTATATATATGTATATTTCCTAATATATATTAATTTTTAGATATTTTCTGTTTAAATTATTAACCACTATTTTGTAATGTAATTTTATTTTTAAAAATATGTTTACTTCCAAAACTTTTTTTTATTTATCTTTATGATAAATTACTAAAATTAATTCAGATATATTGTTTTATAAAATTTATTTATTTTTCAAATAAACATATAAAACTCAACTTATGTTTATTTGTCTTCAAAAATATTGATTTTTCAGTGCATAATGAGAAATACCAATTGTTTTAATAAATTGATTTATTTTCAATAAATTACATTATTTAAAAGCACAATATTGATTTTAATTTTATAGATTATAAAAAATTTATTCATCATTCAAATTTAATTAATGTAATTACATTTAAATTATCTTTATACTTGAAATTTTTATATGTTGTTCTGGGGTTTAAAATTAGGTTTTCTTCTAAAAATATTTTGATTTGCACAATTTATCTCGATTTTACATTATTTTTGAAACCCATAGTGAGTAATAATATAAATGTGATTAATATATTATATATCAATAAAAATTAATATAAATTAAAACATTTATTATTAATATTCATATAGATAATATAAAATCATCTTACACTAGAAAAATACATTTTCTGAAAACCAATTTTACATCACATCAGAATGTTTTATTTTAAATTTAATTCCACCACTTATATGAATATAATATGTAAAAATTTAGTCAATATTTTGAATTGTTATATTTTATATTATCCAATGTAGTCAAACAAATTTTCTTCATAATGAATAATGAAAATAGTAAAAATATTTTACCATAGTTAAGGTAATAACAGATTTTTCATGGATTAATAAAAAAAGATAACTATTAAAATGACTGATAAGATTATATAAATTCAATTTAATAGAAATATTTATATTTTAAATCATATTAGGATTTGGAAAATTTTATTTTTTTGACTTCAGGAATGTGAAAATCATGTGTACTATTTTTTATTTAGGTAAATTACAAGTGTGCCAATAAAATCACATTTAAAAGGCCACCCACTCTCTACTCATATTAACACCAAAGAAAAAGTTTTACTCTAATAATATGTATGAAAATTCCTTATAGACATACCTCCCCATTTCTAATATCCCATATTTCTAACTGATGGACATATTAATGTGGATTTTCCTATTATCCTCTAAAGGTTGTCTGAAGAAGGGGTATCATGATTAACAGAGTGTTTTTTTAAAAACATCATTAAATTATTAATAAATTGTTATTATATAAAAAAATTAGTATATTTAATATACTAAGATATTATTATATTAATAGAATGTCCAAAATCCATATCCACTTCCATCAAATGGGAAACAAATCCATCATTCGTTTGTACGGTGGAATACCACCTCACGACCCGATGTTATTCATTTTTCATCATTACCTCTCATGACATATTATAAGTATTAATTTAAATTATATAAAATATATTTTTAACATAATTATATTTATATAATTATTATTTCAAATATACATTCCTAATTTCTACTCCGTGGGAGAAATGATTATGTTAAATCATGTGTATGGTGGACTACCGCCGTGCAAAGCGATGTGATTCATTTTTTACTAACTCTTTACATGGATGGTAATAAGGATAGTGTTAATCAATATATGTGATATTAATATGAAAATATTATCATATTTAGGAATTTTATTTATCATTAAAAGATAATATATCATTTAATTTCTTACTATTCCACTCACTAAAAATGAAAGTGTTATTCATGCTTATGTTTGGCCAACCGCCTGCACGAAGTGATATGACTCTTTTTTTAATCACAACATAAAATGGATGATAAATATATGTATATTTATATAAATTAGAATATAATTATGGCATGTAGATAACCATTTTAATATAATATACTGTTTAAATTTATTATATAATGTTATTGAAAAATGAAAATGTTACTCATTCGTATGTGTAGCCTACCGTTTCTATGATTGTAATGGAGTTAATTTTTCATAAATGTATTTAATTATTGGGTTTTAATTAATAATTTATGAATAAATATTATTAATATGTTTTTATTATTATTATTTATATGATGAACTGATGACCAATTTCACCACGATCAACACATCTCTTTTTATTAAATAATAAACCAAACATCATCAAAACGCACAATCAGGTCATAATAAATTGAGTATCTTAATATATCATTACAAAAATAAAATAAATTATTTAATTAAAAAAATGAACAAGGAAAATTTTCTAGGGAAATAACATAATTTCTATAATTTTATTATATAATAGTTAACGAACACACATGAAATATATGGACTCGAGGTATATAAATTCAACTCTATTTTCTTTCCTTGAAGAATATTGTAATTTTATGCATCTAATTGCTTTTATATGGTGTATAATCTTCCATCTCATTATATCATATAATTAATATCCATAAATTAATTATATTTAATGTTTTAACTGACATTATTCTTTCACGAGGATTATGAATATGGTGTTACCAAATTGGAAAAGGCCTCGTGATACTATCTACATTATTTGAAAAGAAATTTATGTTGAAGGTCATTTAGGGATAAATAATAAGATATTATTTTCCTAAACAAAATCTATTTTATTTTACTCTTGTTATGATTATATTTCACATTTTTAGATCCAATTTCCTATATTATTTATCAATGAAACAATATCAGTTTTTTCTATATGTGACACATATATTGTACCATCTTTTAGATCATGAATAGTTCTCTAACAAATCCATGTGTTATATTTTTTTTTTTAAAAAAATGGTTATTCTAAAATTAATAAATATTTCATTAACTTATTTTAAAGGGGATTTTTCACTATTTTTAATGTTTTTAGAAAAGGAAATTTGTTAAGGATTTCCTAATGGGTCAATTTTGACATCCTTTACAAAATATTTTAAAAGAATGTTTATTTTAACATTTACAAGATTTAATAATTCTCCTTCCATCAAGTAAATTGTTTTCCATAAAGATTCATTTTTATTTTTCCATTATTATTTTCAAATAAAATTATTTATTTGTAATTTTTTTCCTTTTTAATTTGAATTTAAATGTTAATTAGTAATTTTCCTCAATAAATATGATAATGATCATTTAATGGTATTATCATTAATCAGTGACAATAACTCTTTATGTTACGTTAATTACACTAAGAATATGTAGTATTGTAACAATAATTATTCTTTTGTTGGATAGATTCTGAGATTTTCCTAAAACCTATTTATTTTCAATGGGTGAATCAAGAAATGAAGGAACAAAGACTATTATTATGATTGATAAAAGTGATATCTCTAAAATTTTTATTCTTGAATGATACATATAAATTATTGATGTTGATGGGTGATCCTGATACACCTTATACAAAGTGTTTAGCACCATTATAGTTCATGGGTGAGCCCAATATAGATTATAAAATGGATTCTCCCATATTGCGCGGGGTGAGACTTAAATAACATATATGTAGGGTACATCCAAATAGCATCGGTTTATCCAAATATAGATTTATTTATTGGCATACCCAGATAGTGCTCTAATTCATTGGGTATTGTTTTTTGACATTAGAGGTAATATGGAGGTAGTTACTTGGTGTTTTCTTCTATGAATTTAACTGGTTCTGATTTATTTGTTATAGGGTTCTAAAACAGTTAATGAATATGATGTTCCAAAATACCGATAATTTTTCATCATTCCTAAAATGTGTTTTAGATTCTTATTTTCATTAATATTGACATAACATTCCTAATCATTGTTGATTCTCATGAATATTTCATTTACTAAATCATAATTCCTTCCCAAATGATTAATGAATAAGTATTTGTTGGTATTTATTACCTTATGTTATACTCAAACACTTTGATAATGTCATCGCACCCTTATGATTACCCTTATTGGGAATTTTAACTCACTATTAATATGTTTTCAAATATATATGTTATAAAAAATGATGTTAAATAAATTATATTCAGAATGGTTTCATAGGGATGTTGATTTTGACATATTTTGTAATAAAAAAATGGGTTTAGTGGGATGAACCCTTCTATGAAAACATGCCTATCTT
Source organism: Viscum album (assembly GCA_963277665.1). Classification (NCBI taxonomy): domain Eukaryota; kingdom Viridiplantae; phylum Streptophyta; class Magnoliopsida; order Santalales; family Viscaceae; genus Viscum; species Viscum album. Next base: position 1,284,709,306 of record OY728151.1, read on the forward strand.
TATGTAATAGTTTTTCATAATAATATAAATATATAAACCTAAAATATCATTGGGTATGTATGTGATCCAATATTTTCACTTGATGTTGAAAGTTTTGGATGTAAAAAATGGGGTCCCATTTATTAGAATCAATTCTAGATATGTAAATATTGTGTATTTAGCATAGAATCAAAGAGTGAAGGTTTTGGGAAGTTTCAATTTATGTTTTGAATATAATATGATAATATTATAGATGTATTATAATTTATACTTCTCATAAGATGGTTTATTATTATTTTATTTTTTATAAATAGACTAAATATTTTAATTTTAGTAAATGGCTAGAACCAAGATGAACCATGTTAACAGTGGATGCAATAGACAATGTGATGAATGTCTGAATGTGTACCCAAATGAGATAATAGATGAATTTAAAACTATTTTGGTTTTATATAACCGCTAACCTCTTGTTCTAACTAAAAACATAAACCTAGTTGTATTTCCTAACAATGAAAATAAAGTAAAATAAGTTTTTAATGGATTTTCATGTCATAATGACAATAAAGTTAAAAACATAAATCTTGCTACATTTTTTGAATACGATAAAAAGCACCCAAGGGAATGTATTACTATTGTTAGATAATTTTTTAAATGTGGAAAGTATATGCATTATAAAAATAAATTTTCAAGGATGGAATCTTTTAAAATATATCAACAAGATCACGTGGATAAATTATTGGTAGTATTATACACTCAATACGAAGAAACATAAAATAACATATAAATTATATGTGTTAAATTAATAGTTCTTCATAATTTTAAAGTAGAAAAAATAATTATATTGATATTGATGAATATTAAGAAATGATTTATATTTCTGAATTTATGATGGAATCATTAACGAATAAGATGAAAAGTCATGGTTAATGTTTTATGAATGACAATGTAAGAGTCTATATATAGAGTTTTGAGAGAAATGTTGTAGTGTTATTATAATATTATAGTTGTGTATTATAATTAGATTAGAGGAATTAGTAATGTTTTGACGTTTTATAGGGTGAGATTACTGTATATACATTTATTTATATGTTTGAAGTATTTATAGCCCTTATAACTAACATTTGAAAAGGTTTTTCGATGATGGTTTATTTTATATTTTGAATAAAAAACATAAAAGTTATGGATAACCATTAGGTTTTATATGTTTTTTATGTTGAGAAAATTATTTTCAACATGTATAAAAGGGTTATAATATTGTGGGAACACATCTATAATCATATTAATATCCTTGGGATTTAAGAGGGATTTATTGATAGAGTGATAAAACCTATTTTTGAAGATGATCTCTAAATTTATAACATAATATTATTAACTTAAATGATTTTTTGGATAATATGGAATTTTATTAATTGAAAAAAATTATGTATTGTTTTGGATGAATATATGATTTTATTGAGGGTTTATAAAGATTTTGATAATTTAGGGGAAATGTAATAATATTTCAAAAATTTTACAATTATAGCATATATATTTTTGTTATGTGACTTTATGAGTGGTTAATGTTGTTTGGATATAATTGATAAATTGATCTTAGAATAATATGTGATCAAATTTTTATGATTTGAAACATGTTCAAGAATATTTTAATGAGTTTTAAGGTTACTTATTTATGGAATGATTTAATTTCAACATTTTTTTTTAGTGTTGACTATTTTAATATTAATGTAGTGTTTACCCAAATTTAGGTTTTTATATTGAATATTTTAATAATTCATGATAACTATTTTTTGAATTAATAGATATAAATGGGAGAAAAAACATATCTTCCTTTTTTTAAATCTTTTGATATATTTAATGTTGATTTTATAGCTTAAATCATGCTAAATTAATATTGACTATTCATTTCATTGAGAATTAAGATGAAATGTAAATTGAAAATGATAAAATAAAAAACAAAGGATGAAATTACACTAATGAAGTGGGATGAAATAAATTATATTTTCTTAAAATATATAACTCGATGAAAAATTAATTTCCAAAATATACCGACTCTTATAAAGAATGTAACGTTCAATATACTGGGTAATATTTTAGAAACTCAAGCTCAATAATGAGTTATATAGAGGTAAATTATTTTAATAAAAAATAAGTTTACTTTTATTTGAGAATAAAATAATTTCCACAATAAAATATATATAGAATTTTTTTACAATGATATGATATATTCATTTTTAGAGAATCAAAATAAAATTATGACTGGACAATTTCATTGAGTTAGGGATAATGTGGCATCAAAAAGTTTAATTTAAAACTAATTATATGTATGATTTCACATACCACATAAAATACATAGTTAAAAATCAACTTTGACATATTATCAAAATAGTATAATATAAATATGGCTATAATAATAATAATCCATTGGATTGGACTTTATGAATAGTTGAAACCAAATTTTGAAATGTATGTAAAATTTTTATGTAATAAAATGTTTCTAATTAATTACTAGGAAATAAGAACTCAATTTTAAATAAATTCGTAAAATAGTAAATGTGTCATTTTTTAGAAAATTTATTTATGTGTGCTATGTATTATTATAAAATTAGATTTATTTAATCTCAATATATTATTTGTCACGACCTGTCCCATGAGGACCATTCCGTGACTACCCCAAGCATGCCTTCCATAGGCAAGGGTCTGGCGATAAGCATCGGAATGGTGTATCCCAAATACGGGAAGGCATTGTCTTTTTAACCTGTACTGACACACAGTCCAAGAACACAACAAGAAGCAACAAAAATGTAAAATGCTTTAGTAAAAGTGTGTTGAAAGTAAAGGGGTCTAAATACATGCCCAACTGAAAAGTACAAGTACAACTGAAAGTACAGATACAATTGAAAAGTGAAAAACAGTTCATTGATCGTCCACCGAGGATACTACATGAAGGGTAGGTACAACTCCCAATCAGTAGTCCCTATATCACATCATTCCAAATAGTCCACCACTGAGTTTCGTCTAGTCCTGGCTCCCCCAGACTCGATCAATGTTGTTTTTCATCTGCACAAGACACAATAAGGTGTGGGCGTATCTCGTGCAAGGGTGAGTATAACGATACTCAGTAGGGACCCCGAGACCCCATAGGTATCCTAGAGTTCCACAAAAAAATACCACAATGTAAGACCTCAATCTCAAAGCACGAATTAATATACGTCAACTCTACTTAGGTATATGCCCATACATATACCTAAGTTATCAAGAAATAATCATCTCATACAAGAGGAAAGAATACCAAAAAGGTAACACCACGAAGGTAAAAGTACCACACATGTAGCACCACAAAGACAACACCACAAAGGTAGATGTACCACACATGTAACACCATGAATATTGTAGTACCACATAGGTAACACCACGAAGAGAGAAGTACCACACAGGTAACACCACGAAGACAAAGTACCAAACATGTAACACAATGAAGTAAGATGTACCACATAGGTAACACCACGAATATAGAAGAGACTAAACTCAAAATCAGGTATAACTTAAGTATAGAATTGCAAATTATTAGTTGTAAGATAGATCATCTTATTCTATTAAGAGACATTGCTTCTGACCCACAGAGGATCGATAGGTAACATACCCTCGCTGACTCACATAGGATCTGACCCACACAAGATCGGTATGTGCTGACCCACAAATGATCACTGAGCACTGACACATACAGGATATGATAGTATCTGGCCTACTAAGGATCGATAGATGTGGACCCACACAGGATCAATGTTCTTTCTTCACGTTACAGCCTGCCATTGGATTCCTTGCACCCGGTGTGCTATAGCTCCGTAGAAACTATCTCTCAAGATATCAGTCATACATCAACTGCAACTATGATCCGAAAATGAGTAACCCAAAGGACCGCGATGTCGTAAGGGTTCCAACATGATAGACGGTGCGTCAATCAGGCACCTGTTCTGTGAGTTATAATCATTTTAGTTCCAAAGACCTGGTGGGATTTGGGATCTATCAAACCCATTCATGCTTCAACTATCTCAAAAAAATCAAGTGGAGTATACCAAAAGGACCTTATCGATCCAAGTATCCCAACACTGCTGACGGTTCGTCAAACGGATGTCAGGTTCTCAAGTTATGGACCTTTAAGTGTTTCTAGGTCTGGTTGGGCCTGGGTCCAGTCTGATCAGGTTGGACCGACTCAGAATAACCCAGGCAGGGTTGGGCTGAGGTCCAACCCAGTATGAAATGGGTTGCCCAGCCCGAAAAGGGAGGCCCACTTGGGTGGACCAGCTCGCAAGGGGGCAGCCTGCTAGGCAGGCAACCCAGCCGTGTGAAGCGCGGCCTGCAGGGGGCACAATGCACTGCCATCCCGAGCTGGAAAGGGGGGGGGGTGAGACCCCATAGTATCCCCAAAAGCCTAGACGATGGTCTATTTTCTAAAACAGAGGAGCCACATGGACGCTACCCCGGTCTCCATGGAACTCGCCGGGTAGGCGCGGGTTCTGCCTCCACCACGGCTTAGGCCACGACCCTCTGCTCACCGGCGATGCACTAGTCGCGCCACATTCTTGCTCGCCAGTAGTGCACCTGTCACGCCGCTTCCCCTTCCGTGGTTGGCCAATGTGTCGGAAGACTCCTCTGACCACCACGGAATACGAGCCGTGTCCCTTTGCTCACCAGCAGCGCGTGATGGCGCGTCGCACCTCCTCCACGGCTGGCTGGAGTTGGCCACTTCGATGACCGTCGTGGCTTAGTGCCGCAACCTTCTCTTACGGCGTGCATCAGTGCTATGCCTCTTTCATATCTGATTGGTACCACCATGCCGGTGGTTTTCCAGGGAGGGTACAAGGGTAGAAAAGTAGAGGAGGGTTCAGTCCAGGTTCATTAGGCTCGTGCCTTCTGCATTTGATCGTAATCATGAGGGAGGATTAAAAAATATCTAGAAATTCACTTGAATTTGAATAGGATCAAACCCCTACCTCATGAATGATGGTGAGAACATGTTTTTTTAAGCATGTCGGTGTTCATTTTCCCCCTCAACTAGCCTCCAATGACGCCGCTCGATCGTCGATCTTTAGTTCGGGGTTTCAGTGTCACTCATCACCGCCCATTGAAACCAGCTCCGTCCTCCAAGGGTTTGGTATCCTTGCACTTTTTCAGCACTTCACTTCTTGGTGAGGTCATGCCAACACCTCTCCCCATGCTCCATATAAATAGAAGAGGGGGAGGGTGTGTAATGTTCGTGGAATTTTTAGAGGCCCATTAATTAGGAACCTTCCTAATTCCCCAATGGTGCTGTTACTTAGAAAAGAAATTTCCATCTATTTATTGGATTGTTATGTCACTGGTCCCACACTCTTCTTGTCCATTGGAGGAAAATGTTAAAAGAGAAAATAAAAAATAACTAATTTATTTTTATTATTCTTTTAAAAGTCCCAAAATCTAACTTTTTCTCCAGACATACTGTTGTCAAAGTGAATCCTCCCTTAAGATAATATTGGCGCTACAAATTTAACAATGACCTCTGATTTTTAATTTGACCAGCGGCTCAAAAGTTAAAAAATACCACTCACATGTTTATTGAATGCACCTTAAAAAAAGTTTCAAAATTCATTCATGGAACACTGGGCCTCAGTATAATGCGCCGTCAATTTTCGCAGATTCATAATTATTCCATATAATTAAAAAATATTATATAGAAAAATATGTGTCATTACATTCTCCCCACCGAAGGGATTTTTGTCCCTGAAAGACACAACATAGACTGAGGAAAAAAATGGGGGTACAGAGCATGAATCTGAGCCTCCATCTCCTATGTTCTCTCCTAGAGGTTCCCGTATGGCTATAGAAATTACACCAAAGGTATCGGCTGCCCATGAAGGACTTGATCCTATCGATCCTCAATCTGAACAGGTACCTCCATAAACGTCATCCCATAATCAAAGTTCAGATCGCCATGGTCGATGATGTGATATGGGTCATGCACGTATCTCCTCATCTAGGATTCGTGGAAGATGTCATGCACCTTCCCCAGCTGTGGTGGAAGTTCCAAATGGTTTTCCACCTCACCTATCCTCTAAAGTATTAGAATTGGTCCGATAAACCTCAGTGATAACTTACCGCCTCAGAAAATTCTCCGTCGTCCCTGCTAAGGAGAGACTCACAAGAATATTTGGTCTCCCTCCTAGAACTCCAAAGGTCTATGGTTCCTATCACTATAAGACTTCTGTATGCTCTGGGTAGTCATCATCCACTCCTGGATGATCTGCACCTTCTCAGTGGTAGACCGTACCTACTCTGGACCCATAAGTGCTGACTCCCCTGGGTCTGTCCAGCATAGAGGTGATCTGCATGGTTAACCCTACAAGGCCTCAAATGGTGCCATACTAATGGTGGATAGATACCTGTTGTTTTATGTGAGCTCCACCAAAGTTAAGTGGTCCTCCCAGCAGTGGAAAAAATTTAGGTCGCAAGCACGAATCATGTCCTCCAGTGTCAGTATGGTCTGCTCTATCTGACCATTTGTCTAAGGATGAAAGGTGGTGCTCAAACATAGCTAAGTCCCAAATGCCTCCTGTAACCCCTTACAGAACTGAGAAGTAAAACATGAATCATGGTTAGAGATGATCATCAATGGAACCCCCTAAAGTTAAAAAATCTCCTATACGTAGAGGCATCCCAATCCCTCTATAGACCCCTGCTCTCAAATGGTTAGGAAGTGGGTCGACTTGGTGAGTCATTCAACGATCAACCAGATGGAATCATCTCCCTTGGAAGTACATGGAAGCCCTATCACAAAGTCCATGGAGATTCCATCCCACATCCACTCTGGCACCACTAGTGGATGTGCTTAGCCTGCTAGAACCTGATGCTCAACCTTTACTTGCTGACAAGTGAGGCATCGAGAAACAAACTCTGCCCCTGCCTTCTTCATCCCTGTCCACCAGTGCTGACGTCGAAGGTCTGGGTACATCTTCGCCACACCAGGATGTAACACCAGTGGGGATGTATGGAACTCTCTCAACACCTCCTCTCATAGTTCCAATGGTACCATGGTACGTCCTCTAAAGAGGACGACATGCTACTCATATTCAGAAAATAAATCAGTTGCCTGTCCTGAGGATAAATGAGCACATCGATCCTCGTAGTCAATGTCCCCAAGATGCGCCTCCCTAACTCGCTGAAGGAGTGAGGGAGTGACAGTCATAGAATAGAGGTAACCTACTCCATCTCTATCGATGAATGATATTTGAAATGCAACTAGCTGCTTTGTCGCCTCACTCAGCAATTGCAGACCGGACCTCTTACTGAGTGCATTTGCAACCATGTTCCCTTTTCATGGAGTATAGTGTATCTCAAAGTCATAGTCTTGGAGGAAATCTAGCCATATCCATAGTCTCAGGTTCAGGTCCTTCTGAGAGAAGATATAAATGAGACTCTTGTGATCAGAGAAGACTATAAAATGTTTTCCCATCAAGTAATCTCACCACATCTTCAGGGCAAAGACCACAACTGCAAACTCCAAGTCATGGGTAGTGTTGTTCTTCTCATGTTGTCTCAGATGTCATGAACCATTGGTGATCACTCCTCTCTACTTCATTAGGATACATCCAAGTCCTATCCCTAATTCATCATAGTAGACTATATTCCCAACACCCTCTTGTGGTATCCTCAAGATGGGGGATCTCGTCAGTCTCTGACTCAGCTCCTAAAAACTCTGCTGGCATCTCTTCATCTATACGAAGGGATGTCCCTTCTTCATCAATGCTGACAAGCTTACCAAAACTATGGAAAATTCAGGCATGAATCTCTGGTAGTGTCCCGCCAACCCTAGGAAACTCTATACCTCAGTCACACTCCTTGATGGCTCCCAATCAAGTACATCCTCTATCTTCTCTGGATCTACTATAACTCCAGCCTCCGAGATAATGTGTCCCAAAAAGTGGACCTCTTGTATCTAGAACTAAAACTTTAAGATCTTACCATAAAGTTGGTACTCTCGGAGTGTATCTAGAACTATCTGTAGATTATAGGCATGCTCCTCCTCCGACGCTGAGTAAATCAACATGTCATCGATGAAGACCACCACAAAGAGATCATGGTATGGCTGGAAGATCAGGTTCATGAGTCCCATGAACACTATGGGGGAATTGGTCTTGCTGAAAGGAATTAATAAGAACTCATAGTGGCCATACCGACATCTAAAATTTGTATTATACACATCCTCATATCGTACCCTGAGCTGATGATAGCCTAATTTGAGATCTATCATTGAAAACCTACGAGCTCCCTTCATCTGATCAAAAAGATCATAAATCCTTAGAAGTAGATACTTGTTCTTCACGATCACCTGGTTCTGGTGCTGATAGTCTACACAGATTCTCAAACTCCCATCTTCCTTCTCCGAGAACAAAACTGGAGCTTCCCATAGAGAAACACTGGGCCTTATGAACCCCTTCCTCTAAAAGCCCTCTAACTATACCCATAAATCACGAAGCTTTGTGGGAGCCATATGATATGCTGCTGTAGATATCAAGGTTGTCCCAGGGTACAGGTCTATGTAAAATCCTACCTTTCTACGTGGAGGTAGTCCTAGAAAATCATCAGGAAAGACATCAACATACTGGTCCACCACTATAGGTTAGCCCGGACTCTCAACATATACTACTTCAAGGGTAGGGTTAGACAACTTGTGTGTGATCGGATGTACCCTCCTTCGTGTAAGTCCACCCTATGCTGCAAATGTTACCTTCTCACCAATGAAGGAAAATATATTCCCATTCTCATGGACACACCCCACTATTCACCTAACATAGTCAATCTAAGCATGGACTATGGATAACCAGTCCATACCTAAGATAACGCCATAAGGCCTCAATGCCGCAAATAGAAGATCCTAGCTAAAGATCTCGCCTCCTAGAGTAAGCTCAAACTGCCTGCACCAGTGTGTAATTGTTGAATCCCTTCCCATAGGAGTCTCTAGATGTAAGTATCGAGCCAACGGCTCCACCAGAATCTTTGATCTCCAAATGAGGGTCGTGGAAATAAAATAGTTACTGGATCCTATGACTATAAGTACTATATCTAAGGTCGAGTAGACACAGATCATACCTCTAATCATCTCCAGAGTTCCATGATCATAGGCCTCAATTTTCTATATCTATGCTCATCCCTGTCCACCTGCTCCCTGTGGTTGGGGTGGACCACATGGAGGTGGTGGTGGTAGAACCTCATATCCCCTCCCACTATCTACTACACGATAAGCTCATATGCCACGCCTGATTTCTTCCTGTGGACCTCCCTGATCGAATCTATGCCTCTACCATGGTGGTCCCTCGACTGTCTACTGGTCGTCCGTATGGAGGTTCGGGAAGTTGCATGCCATATGACCCTGCCCACCACATGAGAAGCATTGTATTCTCCTAATCTACCCTCCTTCGTCCCATGAGCCCCACACCACCGACCATGTATCTTGAGGCCTTCCACCAGAAGTTCTGGCCTGCTTGGGCCCCTGCATCATCCAACTACCAACTCCTGGAGATGACTCTGCAACCTAACATTTGGTGGTGGCTCTCACCGACGGTGCCTTCTCAGCTTGGATGTTCTCCACCAAAAGTGCTCCCTCTAGCACCCAATCCTACACTGGAATGCTGAGAGATATCATCGATGCTCTGATCTCCCATCGAAGACCCTTCTCAACAGTCTGGTCCTTGAAGAAAGGGTCGCGTACCATGGCGGGGGAGTAGTGGGAGAGATCAGTGAACCTCACCCAGTACTGGGCCACAGTCATGATTCCCTACTGTAAGTGTAGTAAATACTGTATATGCATAGAGCATGGAGTCACTAGTATGAACATTTCCATGAAAATGCTCTCAAAGTCCGCTCAGATGAGGGTCACCTCATCGTGTATCCGGAGCATCAAGCACCACCATCTCCCTACTGATACCTAAAAAGGACTGGTTGCTCAGATCACCATAAGGTTATCTGGTGTCCCCACTAAGCGAAAAACTCTTGCCATAGCCTCCAGAAAGTCCTCATCCACCTATGGGTCCATCTCACATCAGAACATCAGAGTCCTATTCCAGTGAAACTAGTGTAATGAGCTTAGTCGACGTGCATCCTCTGCTCATGGGGCTGGTGGGAACAACTTCCCAATGGGTAGTGTTAATGCTTGTACACCACCCAAAGGTGCTAACACCATAAGAGGACCCTGCACCGAGGCCTCAACACTTGGTGCACCATCATCGCATACTCCCTCAGGAATTCTGACTGGTGGTCTATGTGGCGACATCCTAAAATAAAACTGGTTTTTCATGGTCAATAAGTTATACTTGAAGAGTTGACTCAAAGTGATCACAAGAAAAACTTGTCAAAAAGAGACGTAATCAGTGTTTCAGGGTACTAAGTCCGAAATCAAAATTCGGGGTCCCGTTGTCTGGATACATCGGCCGCCGCACCAACACTAGATTCCACAAACTGAAAACCACATTAATAACACTTAACATTATTCCTATATAGAAAATATCAGAGTCATAGTTCTTCAGTAGAACCGAATCCACTGATACCAATTATTCACGACCTGTCCCTCAGAGCCTATGCCATGACTACCCCAAGACATCCTTCCATAGGCTAGAGGTTGAAGACTAGCACCAAAAAGGCATATCCATAATACTGAAATAAATTTCCTTTTTAACCTGTAGATATAAACAGTCCAAGAACACAACAAGAAGCAACCAAGATGTAAATTTTTGTAGTAAAAGTTTACTGAAAGTAAAGGGGATGGAATACAAGCCAAACTAAAAATTACCAGTACAACTGAAAGTACAGATACAACTGAAAAGTGAAAAATAGTTCAAGTATCCTCCACCGAGGATCCTACCTAAAGGGTAGGTAAATATCACAATCAGTATTCCATGCATCACACCACGCCAAATAGTCCACCTCTGAGAACCGTCCAGTTCGGGCTTCCTCGACCTCAATCATTGTTTTCCATCTTCTGCACCAGACACAACAAGGTGGGGACGTAGCCCATGTAGGGGTGATTTTAATGATACACAGTAGGGAACCTAAGACCCCATAGGTCTCCTAGAGTTCCTCAAAGAAAATACCACCAAGCAAGACCTCAATCTCAGGGCACAAAGCAATAGACATCAAATCTACTTAGGTATATGCCCATACATATACCTAAGTTATCAAGACATAATCATCTCATACATGAGGGAAGAATACCACAAAGGTAACACCATGAAGGTAAAAGTACCACAAAGGTAACACCACAAAGACAACACCAATAAGATTGAAGTACCACACAGGTAACACCACGAAGATTGAGTTACCATAAATGTAACACTACAAAAAGAGAAGTTCCACATAGGTAACACCACAAAGATAGAAGTACCACACAAGTAACAACACGAAGTTAGATGTAACACACAGGTAACATCATGAAAATAGAATAGACTTAGCTCACAATCTGTTATAACTTAAGTAAAAGAGTATAGATGATTAGTTGTAAGCTATATCGACTTATTCTTTTAAGAGGTACTTCTTCAGACCCACGCAGGATCGATAGGTAACTAACCCTTACTGACCCACATAGGATCGTACCCACATAGGATTGGTATGTGCTGACCCACACATGATCATTGACCACTTACCCACACAAGATCTAATAGTATATGACCTAGACATGATCGATAGATGCTGACCCACATAGGTTCGATGTTCTTTCTTCAGTTATAGCCTGTCACAGGATTCCTTGCACTTGGTGGGCTAGAGCTCCTTAGAAACTACCACTTGAGATATTCATCAAACCTCTACCACCACAATGCACCAAAAAATAGTATCCCAAAGGACCTCTAAGTCGTAAGGGTTCCAACTGGATAGATGGTGTGTCAATCGAACGCCAAATATGTGAGTTATAAGCGTTTTAGTTTTAAGGGCCTGGTTGGATTCAGGTTTGATCCAACCCGGACGTACTCCAACAATCTCCAAAACTCAATTTGAATATACCAAAAGTACCACCTCGATCCAAGGATCCCAAATCCTTAGACAGTTCATCAAACAGATGTCCGGTTCTCAAGATATGCCCCTTTAAGTGTTTCTAGGTCCGGTTAGCCTCGGGTCTTGTCCGACCCGGTCAGAGTTACTCGGCCCGACCGGGTCTGGGCTGGGCTGCAGTTTGCTCAACCGGATCTGAAAGGGGAGACCAGGCCTGCAAAGGGAGGCCCACTAGGGTGGTCCGACCCACAAGGGGGCCTCCCACTGGGTGGTGGCCTGACCACGTGAGGAGCGGCCCATAAAGGTAGTGGCTCCGCCGTGTGTGGCACGACCTGTAGAGGGTGTGGCCTACTATCCACCCAAGCTGTGGTGGTGGGGGGGGGGGGGGGCGAGACCCCCTAGTATCCTGAATGGCCCAGAGGCCATTTGGTTTTGTCAAATGGAGGCACCACGCGGGCGCTTCCTGGCTTCCATGGAACCCACCTCGTAGGCGCGAGTTCTACCTCTACCACGGCCCTCTACTCACCAGCGATACATGGGTCATGCCACCTCCCCTTCTATGGCCGACTGATGTGTCATCCTCCTCCTCCGACCATCGCGGGTGATGTGCTATGAACCTTTTTTCAACAGCGGTGCGCGACAGCGCACCACACCTCCTCCACATCTGGCCAGTGCAGGTCGGTCTGATGACCATCGTGGCTCAGTGCCGCGACATTCTCATGCGGCGTGTGTCGGTGCGCTGCCTCCTTCGTAGCCGGTTGGTGCCGTTGTGCTGGCGGTCTTCCACAGAGGGAGCAAGTGTATCAATGTATTGGAGGTTTGGGGACGGGTTCATTAGGCCCACACCATCCACGTTATCTCGTAATCATGAGGGAGGATTAAAAAGGGTTCAAGAAATTCACTTAAATTTAAACAAGGATCAAACCCCTACCTCAAGAATGATGGTAAGCTCACGTTTGTGGAAGTAGGTCAGTGTTCACCGTCCCCCACAACTAGCCTCCAATGACGTCGCTGAATCATTGATATTTGGTAAGGGGTTTCAATGTCGCTTGTCACCGCCCACTGGAATCGGCACCGTCCTCCAAGGGTTTGGCATCCCGACACTTTGTCAACACTTCGCTGCTTGGTGAAGCCATGTTGTCACCTCTTCCCAAGCTCTATATAAATAAGAGACGCAGAGGGTGTGCAACATTTGTGCAATTGATGGAGGTCCATTAATTGAGAACCTTCATAGTTCCCCAATGGTGCAATTACATAGAAATGAATGGTTAAGACATTATTAGCTTGACACGTCGCTAGTCCCATACTCCACTTGTCCATTGGAGGAAAAGTTAAAAGAGAAAATAAAAATTAACTATGTTATTTTTATTATTATTTTAAGATTCCCAAAATCTATCTTTTTCTTCGGACCTATTGTTGTCAAAGTGAAGCCTCCCATAAGTGAATCCCAATGTTACGAATTCAACTGTGCCTTCATATTTTTAATCCAAGCAATGGTTCAATAGTTAGAAAATGATGCTCACACGTTTACTAAATGTACCTTAAAATAGTTCAAATATTCATTCCGAGCACACTGGGCCTTAGAATCATGCACCGTCAATTTTCGTAAACTCATAATAATTCCATATAATTAAAAAAATTACTTGGAAAACTCTGGGTCATTACATTAATGGTCTTAAGAAAATTTATACATCCTTTATTTAATAAAATATATTAATATTCATACAATTATTATTACCAGATAAGCAATGAGTATAAATTTATTTTAAACGTCAAGTATAACTTTTCATCAAAAATGGATTTTATTTAATTTTGTTAAAATATATCATTATTAATTAATAAAACTTTTAGAAATAATATTTATCAAAATAGAAATTATTTTTTGAATCATCTTTTTTAATTTTTAATAAGATAAATTTTAGGTATTTTGTTGAAAAGATTTATTTTTTGGGGGGATAGTAACATATACTGATTTTTCAAAATTAGTTCATCATTCTATTTACATAAATTAATTTAAAAGTTCCCTTTTAATTTTAATTTGATATAATGACTAATAAGTTTAATTTAATTAACAATAATACAATTATTTTTATATAAATAAAAATTAAAAATCATTTTGGTATAAAATTAGTTTTATGCTTAAGATATGAACTTATCAAAAATCTTATTTTAATTACATTGTGAGAGGTTGTTCTAAAATAAATTTATTAATAATGATAATTTAATCATATTAAATAAATTCAAAAAATTTAAATCAGAATATTCAAACTATTTAATATGTAATATTTTTTTTCCTTCATAAAAAATAGTGACAACAATTAAAATTCATCACCATGGTAAAGGGTAAAATATGAAAATTTTGGTGGGAAATATGTGATAATGAAACAAAATCTCTCCAAAAACTAATCTCATCTCATCAAATAAATTTATTTCATCTATAATCATAATAAAATAAAAAATATGGAAACTTTATTCCTTTTAAATTATTCCCTTTAAGTTATATTAAGCAAAGATTAATAACAAACATGGATCTCTCCCTCTCTCTAAATTATTATGTTGAAAATATTTAGTTATAGATAAAAATAATAGATGAATGAATCTTGATGTTACATGTAATTAATAGAAATATATATTTATGATATTAATATATTTTTAATATCTAATCATGGTATAATTATGTCGAATGTTTATGAATCAATGATTAACCTCTTGTAAAAGAAGTTGAACAACCATAGAAATTATTTTAAAAACATAAAATGTAAACTTTTATGGGTGAATTGTGATGTAAAATGAATTATATGTATAATTATAAAATATAAGTGTGTGTTAAAGAAATTTTAGTAGAATAATATTTTCATCTTGGTGCCTTTAAAATTAAATTTTCTTAATATTCTTGAAACAAACTTATAATGGTATTGAATATTTCAAAAATATTTTGAAATCCTTATATGATAAAAAATCATATCTAAATCAATTAGAAGGGAAATATTAAATAGTATCATCATTGATACATTAATTATACACATTTAATTTTTAAAATTACTTTTATAACCCTTATTGGTGGACATAATTTTCAACATAATTACAGCTACAAAGGTTAATGAGGGTTTTAAACTAATAAATAATGTTAAAAATTACCATCAAACTTTTCTAAATTTAATTGGATGATTTTTTAGATATCAAAATCCTTATATTTAAATATACATAACTCTAAATCTATTTTAATCATGTTTTAATTATATATATATATATATATATATATTAAATTTTCATGTATTTACAAGATTGACACCAACCAGACTTATATATGGTATCATGCACTCCTCTATTCCTCAAACCTTGAGAACCATTTATCTCAAATTGGAACTACAAGAATCCACTCTAAAAAATTCATCCCCAAATACTGGTGATTTTATTCTCACCAAAATACCAATAGTTAAGGACTATTATGTAAGAATAAAGATATTTCTCATTTTCAGTTGTAGACTTCCACCTCCAAAATGTGAAGTGTTTATTTTTTATAATTTCTTCATATGGATAGTTATCCTGATTTATTTAATAATATTATAATATATTTAAGACATAATCTTGAATATTTAATGATAATATATCACTTATCTTTATACCCTTCCATCCATTGAAAGATGATAATGACATTCATGTGCATATGTTAAAGGCCACATCCACAAAGTGATGTGATTCCTTTTTTATATCTACCTTTCACAGATAGTTATAAAATTATATTTTATAAAAAAAAGATATCTATTTCATGATTAAAATTATTTAGATGATGGAACCATAAACTTATTTACAATATTAAGAATACCGATGATGTTTTGGGATTTGGGGATAAACATCCTAAAAACACTTTACATGAACAAAATGTATTTAGTAATTATACACGACCTAGTAATTAATGAAATAAAAGATATAATTATAAGTGTATAATAATTAAAATTTCCTTAATCTTGTAAATAATTATTTAATTTTTATTATATATGATTTAGATTACTTGTACTATGATTGAGACTCAAGCTAATGTATTTATCATCTAAATTTCCTTCCATTTAGACTGATGACTTATTTACCTCATGTTTTCAAATCTATGGTGTATATACTACCATTGGTATGTATATTATTTCCCATTTTCACACATTTTTTTGGTTTATAGTCCACTTTCATGTTCTTTCCATAATTATCATGTCATTCAAATGATTCCAAAGTGGCATAGGATTTCTCTTTAAAATGTTATTTTAAAAGATTTAAACTCTTTTCCCTCCATGTAAATGTTTTATTAATTGATTCAGAAATGTTCTTAGTAATGACAAAAATATTTTTAAAATTTATTTTTAGTTAAATTTTTCTTTAATTAACATTTAATAATAATTAATCCCTTCAATGTTTCCCATATATGTTGTTAATTTTTTTTATTCCAGTATAAAAAATGTGTTTTTCTATTTATAGAATAGATTCATTTTATGACCTTCAATGAAGTTATTAATTATAATGATTCATATATTTTTTAATATATTTTGTTAATGAAGACATAATTCTCATTATTATTGTAATTTTTAAATAATACCCCAAAAGGTTGTTTTCTCTTATTTTTCGATGAATAATTCTATTGCTTATGTAAATGTTCATTTCATCTATTTCAATATCATTTTATTTATATTATTACTCATAGAGGTTATTCTATAAATGAAACCATATAAATTATTTATTGGTATGGAATATGACCGTACTCTAAACTTTTATTGATCGGGGACAATATTTTATATTTCGTACTCTAGTTTTCAGAATAAAAACATTTACTATCTAGGAATATTGATTATCTATTATATTATTGATTCAATATAAGATTAATCTATTATAAATATGCTAATGATGGGTAGGTCCTATTTATAGATAACCCCCTTATGAATTTATTGGTATCATTATATAAAATTGAATGGGAATTTTTCAGTATATTCAAGTCTATATAATGTCAATTTCATTGTAAAGTCCCTTGATGGTATGAAAAATTCCGTGAAAAAGGCCCCTATGCCATAATTCATGAATCTTTGGAATGATTCTATGATGAAAATATTATTATTTTTTAATTTATCCATTCCAAAATTTTAAAATTAATTCTTTTTATAAATGTGATTATTTAAATTGTTGTTCTCTGACCAATTTCATTTTCATGTTTTGAATGGGGTTTTATTAAAAACATTGATTTAATATGATAAGTAAATTATTTAATAGTATAAAATTTTTTTAGGGTGAATGGTTAAATTTCCATGAAAGGTATTTAATTTTTTCAAGGAAACCACAAGAATGATTATTTTTTCTTCATTGTTTATCAGAAAATGTTTTATGGAACCTTTTATGAAATGGTGTATTTTTCATGAGTAATTTATTTTTATTCTCCCAATGAATATTTTGAAAAAATTTAAAGATTTAATATGAAATTTTCTATTTTTATGGTATAGTTATTTTAATATATTTTTATATCCCTAAATCATCTTTTTATAATAATCCCTCATTTTAATATGGTTTTAATTGGGATTAAGTATGAGTTGGAACTAAATAATTTCAAATTTTCCTCCTATGGGTATCCACATTAAAATAATTGGACTCATTTTGAATCAAACAAGTCATTAAAGTTATGAACCATGTCTTTTTGGGGGTATTGTAAATTGATTCGATGTGTCCACTTTCTAATATAATAGTTTTCTATTTAAGTGTTTTATTATTTCTCTAATACTCCAAACTAAATGGTTCCTCAAAATGTTGTAATGTTAAACTATTGGTACAAATCATATAATAATGGGTTATTTATATTACATGGATTTATATAACAAGTATGTATATGCTATAAATGTTCAAACATTTGGAATATGTGTCATAATCCCCATATATGTCCCCAATATCCTACAACCCTTGGGTAATTCTATTTCATAAACAATGAACCACACCTCAATGTTTTACCATATATAATAGAAAATAAAACTCAATCCATGAGTCACCATAATGAAACCTATTCCCAAACCAAAACCATATCCAGATCAATAGAAACAAAAAAGTCCACCATCATGATCCTCCATGACACATGGAATGTGGTTCGGCAACAATACTATATCCAAAAACTCAACAAGCTATAACCTAATTTATCACAAAAAAAGTCTCCAATTCAATATAAAAAACATAAAAAAATTCATCCGTCCATTCTAGGTTTCACCCGACCACCAAAAAACACCACGGAAGTGTTCAATAAAAACATGTACCATGAATCAGATTCTTCTACATCAATTATAATCCTCAAAAACATGATCCAAACTATAATAATGATGTAATAGAAAATATAACAACCACCTATTGATAAAAAATTCAAGGATATCTATATATTAATAACCAAAGAAACATTTAATGAGGAAATAATGCACAAAAACATAACATCATAAACATTATTGTAAAAATTTAATGGTTAATAATAAAATCTCAATAATGTTCAATCACTAAAAGACTCAAGATATTGTGTCTGCATATATGAATCCCACTGCTAACTATTCACTTCTAAGACCCCATGTCACTATAGGAGACAAACCAATGTAATATAACACTCATGAAACACTTTTTTCTTATGTCCTCTTTAACCTCCAGTTACTAGCTCTTTGGTATAGAACATGCTCTATTCATGGTAATATTTTTTTTCATAATTATTCTATTTCTATTGAATACATGTGATGTTTAATTATTTATTTACCCATTGATTGAGTTTTTAGAGGGGTTCAATATAGGGTTTTAATCTAGTGTTATTGGTCTAGAGTTGGTCGGGTCCTTTATTTTGGGAGTGGAAATGCTCCAATAGCTAGAAAATCTACGTGAGGAACATCAGATAGCTAGTGAGGGCCACTAGCCAGCCAGTGGAGGGATGTACCATGGTAATTAAAATTTTATTCCCACTAACTTTCTAGTGTAATTCCATCAATAAAATGATGTAACTTATAACGGGCATTGTATTTGGCCTAATGCCACTATGTAGCTGGTGGAGACCATTGAATACCTGATTATTCCAATGAGGATGAGGAAGCCCATGGTATTAATGCAATTTTTCATTTATTTTAATTTATATTTTTAATCCTAATCTTGTTCATAAAATTTCATTTGACCCAAACCAATTTAGAGGCTCTCTAGGGAAATTTTCATTCTCTTTTATCCCCATTACTCCAAGAATAAAAGTTTCATATAGTGCATTCGATGTCCATTAGAATGCTTAATATCATTTTAATTATGGATCCTTTTTTCATCCTCTATATAATTAATTTAATGTGGTGATATACCGTGTAATTTATGTATCTAGATATTTTCATGTTGAAATGTTATTCTAGGATTCTACATCCTTTATTCTTCTCATCGTTCCTCAATTGGTGGATCCCATGTTAGTGATGTTGATCTAAATTTTGGTAGGTGGATTTATAATCCAATATTTCTAAATTAAAACCTTTGGTTATTGTGTAATTTAAAATTTTCCCCAATTTATTTAATGGTATTTAATTTTCTTCTATTATTAATGATTTCCAATGACATGGTGTGCGTGATGAGACCCTTTGGAAACAGATTTTCAAAAATTAATGAGATTTATGAAAAAATGTTCATGATTTGAAATGACTGATTAAATCAAGATTTTTATGAAATTAAAATTCATGGAATATTTTATTAAATTAAATAATTTATTTGAGTTGAAATCCACAAGTTCTTATAAAAATCATTTGATGCAGTTTTTTGAAATGAAAGAATGTTTTGAAACATGAATATTGGGCCATTTGAAATGATTATTTGAATTGATTGACAGAGTCAACTGATTTTTTCCATAGATATTCATTTTTCCTTAAAGAAATTTTTTTCTATGGTAGTAAGGTTGGAGTGAAAAATATATTGATCATGATGTTTTTAACTAAAATATCTTGAGGCTAGGGGTTTTTTTCTTTGGAATTATCTTCTATTCCCCTAAAGCATTCAATATAGGGTGTCAGTGCACAACTAGAGATATATTTCACATTGATGATTAAGAATCCATGTAATAATCCTACAATGGACCCCATAATCATGGTGATGTGACTGAAAATTTATTATATATACTGGTAATTTTTCAAAATGTTTTTATCATGTCTATTTTTATTATAATGATATGCTCATGCCTATTTTAAAAAAAATATGTTTGGACATGCCCACATGAAAGGAAATACACTCTTATAAGAAATTTATTATATCTATTGAAATATTTTCCAAATAATTTTTTGAATCAAATATTAAAAATATTTCCATGACTTTCTTTATATTAAGTTGAGAAAAGTATGTTTAATTGTAATAGATTTATTATGAATTGCTTGCTGAGATCCTACTAGGCTCTGTTTCATAAACCCTAACTTTACGTTAATAAATTTATATATTTCTTTTTTCTAGGAAATTTAAAAGGATAAATACCATTGGATGTATGAGATTTCTACATTATTAAGACCATGGGTGTAATAGGTAACTAGTGGAGATTTTGATCGACTTATTGCGTTAGTTTTACATGATTTTTTGTCTTGACGATATTTTCTTTTGACTTTGTTTGTCGTGCCTATTTTAGAATTGTATCATCCTATATGTGGCACATTCTATCCTATGTTGTGTTTTTATACTAAATATTTATTGATTTATATTCGCATATTTGAATTTATGTGTAATTTATGGAATGAAAAATTTCCCTCTTAATATTTTTGATGCCCAGGCACTAGTCGTCAAAATCTGTAGATTAGGAAAATAATTTAGGTCATGTTAGAATTTGTTTAGAAACTGTTTTTGAGGGTTATTTAGGTCATTTCACAACATCTTGGATCTCAAAACACCACACATCAATGATCACATCATCTGAAAAATCCATTTAAAGACTATATATTTTCCTTTTAACACATTGGAACATTATAAATAATTTTTTTTAGAGTTAGGCTCAGAGTCAGCATGATATTCTGAGGCATAGGGGGCCATGGTGTTTATATAATGAAAATATTAAACATATTATATAATTAATTTCTTTAGAAATAATTTAATATCTCCCAAATATTGTTCCAAATGGTAAAAATGAGACAACTATTAAAACAAGGATCTAGGTTTTAACAATGGTGTAATGTACCCTTTGTGAAAATATGTTGATTAGATTAAGATCATTCCATGGAAGACTTATAACTAAATAAATAAATTAATTCATTATTAAATTATCATATACATAATACCCCTCTATTTAAACTCAATCTTAGCTGAACTACAAGGTTACCCATGTAAACCTAGGGATTTGAGGGGATCGTGGATAAGGTATCTGAGAAACACCAATGAGATCATTGATTGATAATTCTATTTCCATAGATTCCATCTACAATAATGGAGTTCCTGGTTATCACTAATTAAAATGATGTAATATTATATATTTTTAAATATTAATACAATATAATTTTATTATGTTTTTTTCTGGAATAATCCTCATTGTGATTATATACCATTAAAAAAATTACCCCTATAAAATTAATTCATAGGAAAATGTTTTGAATTTTAGTTCAGGTATATATTCATAGAATTCGTAATTGATAATGTTAAACTGATCCATGTATAATCATCTATGAATATTATTCCATTCATCAGTTTAACTAGTAAATTAAAAAAATTGTAGATGCATATTTCTCAATACATTTTTTTAGTTTCTAACCATGTTATTTGAACAATCATCATCAATATTTTATTTTTTAGTTCTTCTACAATCCATGAAAATTGAAAATTGTTCAATCAATACATGGTGAAACTAATCCTTTATAAGGGTTGGGTTTCAAGATTTGTGGGACAATCATTTTGAGATGATGATTAATGAAAACTAGGGATTATATTAGTAGTTTTTCTTCCATGGGTTAGTGACTCAATGGCATCGTGAAATGAGTAGGGATTCATTAGTGGATGGGTAGATGGAATCTATCCAAAGATGATGGAATGATCTTTATCAACTATAAATCCATGTTTTATGAGTGTGATTTTTAGCAGATCCTCTGGAGGTTGTGTTTAAGGAGACACACATAAAATAGTTTGGAAATTATATGAAAAACTGAATTACACGACATGTAAATTGGATGAACACATACAATGTGTTACCTTGTCATTGGTGGATATGGTTTCACAAAGAGATAAATAACACACTTCACATGGGATTTTCACATTCCATGTGACTCAATGTTTATGACTCAATATGTACCAGAGATTTATAAGAACATAAGAATAGTCAGAGTACCTGTACAGGGGCATGAACATAGTACAGAGGGAAGGACAAAACCAATCTACATGGAAATGACAAATAAACCCAAGCACGACCAAAGTACACAGACATAACTATTGTACAAGTGAATGACCAAAGTACACATGTACATGATAGAGAAAATGGGAATGGGAATATACATGGGTATGTTTTGATCATTTAATACAAACTTTTATTAAATATACACACCATGTACTTCTTTTAGGGAATATTGAGGCCCTCGTTCTCTTAATTCTATACAAGTATTTATATTTTTTGTTCCCTTGTTCTATCCTTGTGATTCTATAGTAATCCATATCATCCTGAGAATAAGAAGAGTGAACCACTCTATGTATTCTATTGTATTGAGTCAAGTATCCATAATTATGGACCAAGTTGGGATCCTTTATCATTTTTCCAATTTTAGTCTAGGTAGTCTATACCAGCATAAAAGATTTTTGAACCTACCCTAGTGGATTACACTGGGTAGAGTTATGTATCCCCAACAGGCCCTGGGCGTGATCCCCTATATTTGCATCAACCCCTACTAAGTTCTAGCACGACATTATTCATATAGAGGAAAAAAAACATGACCTCTCAGTTGAGCACTATCAGTGTTTTCTGAACTGAGGCATGAGTTCTCTTGGATGGATGTTACCTAGAATCATAGAGTGGAATCCTAGGATTTACACATGATTTTGATCATAGGACGAGTCTTTGAGTGTATCTTGAGTATATGTAGGTTGATTTTATCATTTATTATGAGTCGAAACACTTTTATTCCTTATGTTCTATGATTTATGTTCATCGAATTAGGTATATTCTTACTCAAACCTACCTAGGATTAGCCCACATATGTCTTCCTTATGAATTAGATCATATTTTTGATGTATTAATAGGTTTTCCATGAGAATTAGGATCATACATTAGTTATATAAACTAATTTGGTGTCTGAGAGTTTCATTTTGATATTATTTATCTTCTTACTAACAATTTTAACTAATGTACAGTTTTTAGTGGGCATATATTTATCCATTTTTATTCTCAAAACATATGTCATACTATGATGTGGGATTTATTTTTATTTCTGAATCTTGGTATCACTTTTGTCTTTCCTTTCAGTATTATACAG
Organism: Viscum album; assembly: GCA_963277665.1. Classification (NCBI taxonomy): domain Eukaryota; kingdom Viridiplantae; phylum Streptophyta; class Magnoliopsida; order Santalales; family Viscaceae; genus Viscum; species Viscum album. The sequence goes on from OY728151.1 coordinate 1,284,732,729, forward strand.
GTATTTGGAGATGTGTTCATATGCACAGACGCCTTAGATTAATGCCACACATATGTGTAATATGCACAACCAATACATGTCTCTAGCTCATATCCAATAATTGGTATACCAATGATGTCACACAAATAATGTGGTATGCTAGGTGACCCTTTATTGGTTAGGTCATGATAGAGTGGTATCAAAGAGGTTATATCTTACGACTTTAGTCTGAGAAATTTTATTAGTGAGGGTTTCTAATCTACAGAATTAGTGTTACTATTTATTATGTTCATCACTAATGGTAATTACCATATTAATGGTGTAGCGACCAACATATCAATTAAGAGAGATTATGACATCCATTTTGTTGACTCCATTCATATATACACTATTTACAAGAAGACATCGATATATGAATTCTAAAGGAATAGGTTGTGGTTTCTATGTCCTTATAAATTAATCTCCCAAGGTATACTCTTTGACTAGGGTGCATATTGAATTTTGTAGGATGCACCTATGGTGAAGAAAAGAGTATTCCACACTAGGATCTAATGATAACCAATAAAGTGATAGGGATTTATTTTAGGGTACGCTACATGAGGTGGAATTTTTCGATAGTTTACATATCTTACCCCACCCCATGAGTAGATGTTTTTTCTAGAAATGTTTTTTAGATTATTTTAACATGATGAGAATACTTCATTAGTTCAATAAGAAAACACCCATTAGGTTTTATAGTGATCCAAATCCCAATGAATAAGTGGACATGATCAAGGAAGTTTGGTGATTTTTCCTCCATGTTATAACCCCTCTTGATCGTATGGTGGTTATACTAGAAAGCCATATCCATGGATAGATAGAGAGATGGTGTATTCTAGTGAATCATGTGGATGATTGTGTTATTGTATTTAGGATTGAGTTTGAGTACCTCATTTGAGAGGATTTACACCTATAAATGATGTGAGATGTATGAATCCATGACTAACTAGAGTTCCATAATAGAAAAATGATTGTCGCATAACACACATTTAGTTTCACTAATTTTCCATGATATAAAATGTGTATGGTATGCATGGGTTCTCTTGAGAATAGAACTTCAAGGATGAACTATATTGGGAAATTATGGATAAAATAGCTTCTCTTTGAAATCACAATCATGATAAGGTGATAAAGTGAGCCTTTATGGTGGAGGGATTCTTGGCCTAGAAGTTGATGAAAATTGGTGCAGACAGTGGGAACCATGGAGCTAAGACATAAATATACAGCTGAATAAGATAAAATTAGGGATCCTAGCATAGAAGGTTTTTATAGAGGTATTATATTGATAATAGGTCCCTAATTCATCTATATATGGATGGTTCTAGTAATCCAATGTAGAGGTGATGTTACTCATGTGAAGGGTTTGGAAATATCATGTAGGATTGTATGGACCACTATGTAGATGATGGTTGGAAGGATAATGGAATACCTAATTAGAGGAAACTATTTCTATAGGGAGGACCTTGAATTGGTGTATTTTGAAGATGAGATGGGAGAGAATATGGTGGTGTAAAATGTTTTGATATGTTCCCACCATATCCTATAGGTGGTACATGCTAGGCTCATAGATCTGGTGGTCAGGGATTTGAGAAGATAAATTAATTGGAGGAATATGATCTAGAGGTTTTGTGGATTATTTGATGATCTTTATATTATCTACATTATCTATTGTATTGATTGTGATATTAACACACAAAAAATTTATTTTTTCATCCTTTTTTGATATCTCAAGAATCCAATGGAGCCTTAGTTTCATGCCTTTCATTTGGAGACTCCATCCAAGGGATATTTGGTGTAAAAAAAATTCTATAAATAATGTGACCTAACCCTTGGAGGATATATTTTCATATGATATTTTTTCATGTACATGATGAGATATTATTCCCTTATTCTAGCTATGGACTCGCTCTATGTAGCTAAAGCAAAGATTTAATGTTTTAGTCCATGAATGTGGTGAGTTCAAGTTAATTAGATAATGTTTTACAAATATGTTGAGAAGTGAGTCTAGAAAAAGTATGATTTCTTAATACGTATAAGGAAATAGATGATAATACATTAGTTGGATAGTTTTACTCTTGTTGTGGTTGATATTAAGATATTTTACCTTCCTACAGTGGTGTTGAAATATGAGGACATCGTCCCTAAGGACATGTAGGGATTGCCTCACTATTGAGAGATTGACTTTGGGGTATAAATACGTGAATGGAAATCCCTAATATCTATGATAGTGTATTGTATAACCCTTGTAGATCACTATGATCTGATGGTGTAGTTGGTGGAATTGTATATTTAGGGATTAAATAATCCTAGAGTTTCCCCATGTGATGCCCCCTTTTTTTAAAATAACATAAATAGGGGATTGAGGTTATATGACAATTTCATGTCCAAAATTAGTTTACCATCAATAACATGTCCACTTCTTAGAATCTATGATACCTTTTAAATGTTTAATGAGGATAGGTGGTTCTCAAATATTGATCTCATGTCAGGCTATCATCATCACCAAGTTTATGATGAAGATATACAAAATTTTTCATTTTGATGTCACTATATTCACATAAAATATGTGGAGAGACACATTGATGTAAATAATTCCACAACAGTGTTCATGGGTCTTATGAGGAACATATTTATTTCTTTCATAGACAAGTTCATTGTAGGGTTGGATGACATACCAATGTACTTAGAAGCAATGGAGGAGTAGGAGTGGAATTTTAGAATGGCTTAAGACAAAATATGAGAGCCCCATCTCTATTAGAATCCCTCAATGTAAAAATAATGGATTCATGAGTCCCACATATGAGAACATAACATCATAGAAGATAAATTTTTAGTGGACATAGTAATATTTTAGGTAGTGACAGATTGGGAGACCGCTAAGAGGGTGACTTAGGTATGGGGCATCCTTGTGTTAGTAGGATTCTATTAGAGATTTCTGCATGATTAATAAAGGATTCTCAAGGATTTAGATTAATTGATTATAAAATGGAATCCTTTTGTCTTGATAAATTCATTCAACAAATGCTTTTAGGAATTATAGTAAAGGTTGATGTGTCCCCCCCCCCTCAGGAGTTTATAGGAGGACGATGTTGAGTTTGATGAGCATATATATTATTCTAGAACTGTTCTTGGATGCATTTTGAGGTAGAGGTTGGTAGTGATTTCCAGTGGGTCACAATATTTGAGACCCCATGAGAAGAACTACGTGACCCATGATTTGGAGCTAGTAGTAATAGTCTATGCCCATATTATTTAGAGACACTACCTTATGGTTTAGTGTTTTAATATATACTTTTTTACAAAAAATACTTAGTAATTTATTTTTACGGATAGATACTTACTTTAGGTAGTAGATATGGATATATTTATCCATGATTATTAAATTGGGATATTCTAAACTATTAGAAAGGGGAAAGTTGTGTTAGATTCTCCCCGTATGAGATCTTGATCACAATATTCGACTGAGGTGTTAGAGAATTTTTTACCATTTCAACTATCACTAGTGGATTTGGATGGTGCAACACACCCTAGTCGATGGGTTTTACCCCTCTAATTTTTCAATTTGTGAGAAAGTCTAATCATGGAGATATTGATTGAGAGATATTTTATGGATATATATACACTATACGAGCTCCCGAATGATTTTTTGATGGTGATGATCACATCATCCATTATAAGAATGAATCATGGTACGAGTGAAAATTTGAGGGGAGGTACTAAAATTGTTTCATAAATCCTCATTATTAGTAATTTTTTAGTGGGAAATGATTTAATAGGATAACCAATGTCAATTATGGGGGATAGGGATGATTAATGTTATAGATTATTATATCATTTGGTAACATAATAGTAAGAATGTGATTAAAAAGAACAAGATTCAATTGGGTTTGGCTGAACCCATTGAAAATTAAGAGTGTAAATTGGATGGTATATTCCTTGAAATTCATGACCATAATTCAATAATTGACTGGAGGACCTGATTTAAACTAGGTGATTATAGATTAACTCACCAAGTCTGTCCACTTCCTAGAAAACTAATAGAAGATGTTATTATAGTGTTTGGGATGCCTGTATATGAAATAGATAGTCTATCTCCCCAGAGTTACCATGATGATTGTATAAAGAAAATATTTTCTCTCAATTTCATGATTTTAGGGAGAATTAAATGAGGTATTTTTTTCTCAGTTGTGGTTGAGAAATAAATTTATATCCATACATACTACTCGATTGAGAATATTATTTAGAATCTATATGACATGATTTGGGATTAAATCATGAAATTCTCTATATTTGGGAGGATTAGAAACCCTTTTTTGAGTTTTCAAATAAAAATAGTTTCCATTAGACAATCATTATAGTCCAATAAAGGCCATGGAATGATGAACATGTAGGTAATTGTGGTGGTGGACAGATCATAGAGAGTCAAAATTTAGGGGTCTATTGTCTTTGAAAGCAACAGTAGTAAAGGTTTAGATAAACAAGTGGTGAATGAGGACTGCCCATATCCCTCGGAATTCTTATTTTGATCTTCAATGGAGCCTTAAAAGTTTGAATACGGAGACCATGTATTCTCAAATTTTTCTCCTTGATTATCATTATTGAGGATTGGTCGGGGAAACATGCTATCTCAAAGGTTTTTTTCCCTTTCCAGATATTGGGAAGTGTTGACGAGGTGGGGTACCACTTATCCATACTACCATAGTGAGATCTAGTATATGATGCCTTGCACATGTCACAACTATGGAGGTATGTCAATAAAACATCAGAAAATTTTGACTGGGGGATGATGGTTGTTGAGGATTGAGATATATTCATTGAGTACACATTATAGATCAAGTTATGGCAAGAGAAGACCCTATGTGGGTGTGATATTCCCTTGTTTTGTGTCTACTGATAGGAAAGAATATTTGGGAGAGCACCTGGGAGAATGGAAACTAGATATGATCTTAGTACCCTCATCTTATATAAAATGTTTTTTTCATTTAAGGACTAAAATCACTGATGTCAGGAGAATGTAATTATACTATTTTTTCATTTTAACATTCTGTAATATTTTAATGAATATTTTTAAATTCATGTGTGAAGGTAAATATTATTCTGGGGCCTTGGGATCCTATGTGTTGAAACAATAAAAATATTAATTTTGTTATGTCTAGATAATATTATATTATGAAATAATTGAATATATCCAAAATAATGTTCTATATAAGTCTATATCTATTTAAACATGATTATATCCCATCTATATATATATCTTCATAACCCTTGTGGTTTTAGAGGACAATGTAGGGGTGTTTTTATAAAAACCAATGAGATGATGGATTAACGGTCATGCTTCCAAGGAGTATGTATTAAAAAAATGTGTTCTTGGATCTCTCCAGTGGCCATGATTTAATATTTTCTATTTATTGGTGATTGATATACTATTGAGGTTGTATTTTTTATGGATTAATACCCATTACGATTATCTCACAACAAACGTGAATTAATCCCTTTAAAAGGGAAAATCAATGGTCGATGTTTTAATTTGAGGTTCTTGTTTGTAATCATATAATTAATAATTAAAAATATTCTATTGATCATTAAATAATATTCAAAGATCATTATTTCCTCAACCAATAGATTTTGGCTGATATAAATAATGGATTACTTATGTTCCTCACTCTAGTATTTTTCCTTTTTTCACTGAATTATTTGAACAATCGTTATCAGTATTTCATTTGGCTAGTGGTTTCAAAAAAATAGAAATTAATATTTTCACAATTGATATTCAGTGAAACTAATCATTTATATGGGTCTGGTTTTTGGATTTATGAAACAATCATAGTGAGTGGATGATGATAGATGAATGGGGATCACATTAGGTGTTTTTCATTCAGAGTTTGGTGATTTGATGGCATAGTGAAGTTGGAATTAATTCTCAAATAGATGGGTATTCTAAATCATACCATCAGTGATGGGACATGATAGATAAGCCATATATCTATGTTATGACGTTATAAATTCTTGTAGATCCAAATCCTAAAGTGTCATAGGAGATATGAATAGAGAAATAATAAAATTCCCGAACAATCCATCTTATAAAATGTGAAATTTGGTTGAACACTCTCTATGCGAACACCATTCGATAGAGGATAGGGTTTCTCATAAAGATAAGAATCAGAAATTGTGTGGATTTTCTACATGTCTTTTGACTTGATCCTAATGACCTGGTGGGTACCCTAAGTGAACATAGGCACATACATTTCCAAAGAACCCCTACATGAACACAGCTAGTGTACAAAATCATAGACTTGGCCAGTCGAGACATAAATGATGAGAGACCCCATGCATGAGTAGAGTACACAAGCAAGACCAATTTACACATGCACAAATATGGAAATAAAAACAAAATCAGACATGTATGAATCAAAAAAGACACTACGTGTATTCACAATTCTTGTCATGTAATTAATGGAGGGAAGGTTATGGTCCTTATTCTCTTTACTCTATATAAGTATTTACAGTTTGTATTCCATTGGTCCATATGAATGTAGGTATAGTAAGGTATTCCTTCTTAAGATTAAGATGTGTGAAAAACTCTATAGTTCAATGCTAGACAGATTCATGTATCCCTCTGAATGAAATTTAGGTTTGATCCAATATCATTACTCCCCAAGTGGGGTTCGAAATCCCTTACTAACTTATAGGGTGTATGATCTCCATCATATAGGATTACTCTATTTAGGGTTAGGTTTCCCACATAGGCATTGTTTTTTATCCCATATCTATGTAATGACATCATTTGAGTTCAAGATTGTAATCATTCATGGAAAGGCACAAATGTAATGACCACTTAGATATGAACCATTACTATTAATAATATACAAGTAGTGCATTCTCTCAGATGAATGTTCCCTTGAAACCTAGAGTAGAATGTAAGGATGTAAGTATTTTTGTGACCTTACATTGAGACCTGGTCTTTATCTTAAGTATATATGGGTCAATTCTATCCTTCATTATGTTCTAACTATATTTGGCAATTTTTTTAGTGATTTCTAGGTATTGTACAAGGTATGTCTATGTTATATTTAATATGCTCTATGTGACACCCCCAATTATTCTGAGATGAATTATTTTTATTTTCCTAGATATCCACTATTTTAAACTACCCCATGATAATCTTATGCTACATGAAACATCAACAAAGTTTTTGGTATACACAACACTATTTTTGGCTTGTGTTACAAAAAATTTCATGTTATTTTGATAGAATTAATTTCACACCAGATCGAGTTTAAGAGAACAAATTACCTTATAACCTACCAATTATAATTGCGGATATGAATTGTATTATCTAAATTATGAAAAAAAATTATTTACACATGTATATATAAAATTATTTCTTTGGTTATTAATTAATTATAAATAAAAATAAATGTTTTTTAAATAATATAAAATATCTCACTGAAAAAATATTTCAATGAAAATAATCCAGCTTATAAAATAATAAAATCACTCTCAATTTATTTTATTAATTAAATATATATATATAATACATTCAATATAATTTTTTTAAAAAATAATTTTATATGTTTTATAGACATGATATAAGAACAAATAAAAAAAATCCAATAAAAGAAGTATTTTCCAAAAAAAAATGCAGTCTTGCCACCCTCTGGCCGGACACCCATTTTGAATCTAGTTAAAAAAAAATTATATTCAATTTGAAAATATAAATTTCTTTTTCCGAAGAATTATATAAACAATTGAATTGGATAAATTTTTAATATTTTTTCTATATATATATATTTTGAAGAATAGTATAAACATACTAAATTTTATTTAAAAACAACTTTTTGCATCGAAATAATTGAAATGTTTATATTATATTATCTAATAGTTTTAAAATATATATAAATTATATTATTATCATTTAATATAATATATTTCATTTGAATTAATTGGAAATTTAATTGCAATGTAAAATCATTTCAATATTTTACAATGTGATTACTTTTAAAACCTATTTTATCATTCGGAAAATGGTGTTAATTTTAAATTAATTACTGTAGATTCAATGTTTTTTTAAAATTAATTATATATTTCAAATTAGTAGGTCTAAAATATGTAAATACATATATGTTATTTTTGGGAATTATGGATATTAACATTGGTAATTTTTATTAATACGTTGCTTCCCCCAGAATGTGTGTAGTAGTTTGAAACCACTACTTCTGTACAATTTATATTAGATTTATTTATGGACATAGAAATTTCCAATGGTTCTATATCCAAAGGTACCTACTTTTTAAAGGTAGGCATTCATTAGATTTGAATCTACGATACTTGAGAACTCACATTGGTCGAGAGGACGGGTGGGTGATCTCATCACACCATTTTAGGGGGAATTATTTTCTACTCCATGACACCCTTATAGATTTAATATTTGTTCATGAGACGTTATTAATTTACAAAGTATAACTTAGGTTTCCCATGAATTTTTCAATTAATTATTAGAATGTGTGAAATTTAGAATCATCTGTATGTCTTTTAGGTTCTTCATTAATTGAGATATTTGTATGTATTCGAGGTTATCCATCAATGGTATCCCCTTATATACTATTTAGAGGTTCCAATAGTTTTTTTATGATAATAATGGTTTTTTAAGAAACTCATTGGGGGAAATCTAGAATTTATTATCATCTAGGGATATAGAAGTTTGTTTAGATTTTGGGATCATACCCAAAAATGAGCTACCTATGTATCCTTGTGAAAGGAATCAGGACCCTCATAGTTTGGTGCTGCTTAATGGGATGCATTATAAATTTTAGGTCGTGTGAGAAGGACCTTATCGTAAATTTTAATATCATGTGGTAAGGATATCTATTTTTAAGGTTCTTATTCAAAGCTTGATTTGGGACTTATGCCTAAGCAGGCCAAGGAACTTGGAAAATATATGAGTCTCCAAGTAGGAATAGATCCTTCTAAGAATATAGCCCCAGAATAATAGGGTAGATTTGGAGTTCTAGGTTTGAACCACAGTGAGGCTTCCTAAATATCCCACTCTAATGAGAATCGAGTCCAAGGTAGTTTAGTATATCTCACATGGGTGTATGACCCTTTGAGGGGAATAGCTTGGGGTTTAATCCTAAAGAGGATGCCCTTGTAAGAAGGTACATGAGAGATGTATTAACACGTATAGATATATGGGGGATTAATTATGGGAATAATCCTAAGTAGGATGCCCAGATTAAGGGAATTAGGGTTAGATTCATGAAGATGATATCTAGTGAGCTCAAACCCTAGGTGAAGGCTTCATATGTATCCCAATTATGGTGGGAATCATAATTCTCGTAGTTAAAGAATTGAAGTGTACTGTGTGGATTTTGTACTCATAAAAAGTCTCTAAGACAACATGATTCATGATCAGTGTGTGATAAAATAGGATGTGAAGGATTCAATAAACTACACACTTTCTCTTATGCTTATGGAAGAGGTCGGGCCTATGGTGAAAGAATCCTAGGCGATGGTGGGAGAGGGCGCAGAGCAATGAACCCATCAATGTGAAATGAAAGTGAGGGTAATTGGGTCAGGATTGAAATACTAGGGGATTAATCTAGGATTTTTTCTCTTAATGTATCCTAGTAGAAGATGGATTCCATTCTCCTGTTGAATGGAAAAGCAAGTGTGGCCCTCACTCTCTCTATTGGGAACCAGAGGTTCCAGATCGTTGAGATTAAAAGGGGAGGATAGAGTCCCAACCCTGGAATCCAATATTGGGAACTTCTAAACACTATATCTTGGGTATGGATCCATGTGAATATAGATATACATACATAAAAACACCCCAATGATCCTGAATCCCTTATAAGATGAATGTGGGAAACCTCTGACTGATGATATACAAACCCAAATGGGAGACACACTAATGCACCTTTCCCAATGGTTTTATAATTCAAGAGATTTTGGTGTAGGATTAAACATAGTCCCATTTTGGTAAGGAATCCAGGTTAGGGGATACCTTTCCATAAGTATCATTCAAGAGTTTTTCCAAGGTGATATGTGTAGGACCTCGACAAAACTATGCAGTGTAGCTCTACCGTGTAGGTATGTCGCGTAGGAGTGCCACACAGGTCCAAGTAATAACTAAAATAGGAATAACATAGGAGAAATAAGCCTATGAAAGCTTAATAAGGACTAACAAGAAGATAAAAATTCGGTGATATTTAAATTTTAACACCCCAAGTCTTCTTTGGTGTCTTTGGAAGAGCCTCATGTAGGTTCTTAAGGAATAAGCCTTACATAGGCCACTTCTTCTTCATGGAAGAAGGGTCCTAAATCTGATGTCGTATATTTAAAACTCTGAAAGGATTTAAAAATTTCATATCCCATGAAGTTATTTTTTCTTCGGTGTTTTATAGAGATACCTATGAAAATATGGGGAACCTAAGAGAAAGAGCTACACAATGGGAGCTTCAAGAGTTATTCCAACTTTTTCAGTCCTGAAATGGAGATCCCAAGGGTGATATTTATAAGCAAGTACGGGTTCTTTTCAAAATATTTTTTCGGGAATATGATGTCTTTATAGCTCTTCATCATAACTCATTCGCGTAGGGTTACAAAAATTACATTCCTGTATAGTTCTTCTATGAATCTCTACAGCATAGGTCTATGGCATAGGGGTTGCGCACTGGGCTGTAGTAGTAGAACATGCACTAGTTTTCTATATGTTGAGGAATGCTATATAGGTCCCCGACGTAGGTGTCCTATATAGGACCCTTGAAAATTATGTCATTTAATTATTTTATATTATTTTTTAATACTTTGTAATATCCAAAGGACGTCTTCATAATATTTTCTCCTTTAAATGGAGTGTCAATAAAATACCCCCTGAAGATTAGATCTGATTGAAAAGAGGGTCGAGTCTGGAGGTATGATTAAGGAGACTGAATTCTGAACTCCACACATCTACAGTGAAGCTATGTCATTTAGGTTGGCAGTTTTGCAATGTCATGAAGGTCTATGGTGTAGCAATGTCGTGCAGGTTGGCAGCATAGGCCGATAGTGTCTATAAATACCCTCGTTCCATTGTAATTTTCTTCACCCAGAACCTCATATATTTCACTCTTGTTGCATATCTTGTTCGTCCAACTTTACCTCATTATGCTCTTGTGTAGATCCCTAAAAAATTTATCATGTTAAAATCATTTGATCACCGAAGCTTTGTGGAAGAACATTGTCAAAGGACTAGCTATAGGATCCTTGTCAATGGACCTACACAGATGACCTCTTCGAAGGAGCTACATGGATATTTTCATTTTCCAATTTCTTAAATTTCATTAAGATAAAATTTTAACATTCTCAAGTCAATATATAAACATAATGGGGAAAATTTAGTAAATCATTTTCTAGAAATGGCTCACTTTATGATCGAAACTGAGTAAGCTAATGTTCATCAAAATGAGATGATGAAAATTGCCGGACTAGACTATAATGACATTGTTGGGAGTACCATCCCTAGGTTGCTGAAAGGCTTCACTCCATACCAACATGAATATCCATGAAGCCACTATCTTCCACTATACTGACATGGGATTTTACAATATTCCCACATTCCAACTTAAAAGAAATATTTTCCCATGGCTTAGTTTTTCAATCTCTCAAACAGTCATTGCATGAATATTACTGTGAATGGTATTACTATTCATTATGAAAAATTATGAATTGGATACATCTTACACCATAGTGGTTGCACCCCTGATATTAAATATCAAGTTGTAGATATAAGGACACATTGTTATGATTCAACCTTTGATGCCTCAAAAATAGATTAGTCTAATGGATTTATTGAATACTGGGAACTCTGTTCTGGAGGAGGAGTTAAACTTAAATGGATATTGGTTTTTTGGGTACACCAGACTTGTGCTAAATTCCGAAGAGAATTAACAGATGTTCTTATTTATGAAGCATTCTAGATAAGAAAAACTTATGTTTAAGAAAATTACTTCATTCCTAAATTGTTTAGCCGATGAATTCCACAAAAAAATTATTTCCACATGATGCATGATGAGGTTAGAATCATTATATGGGATATCTACTACATATATAGGATTCCCATTATCGGAGAGATGTATGATGAATTCATTCCACCAGTAACAACATGGGGTGACGTTACAAGGACTCCAATAGTGGATTATGAATTATTAAAAATAGAAAATAAATTTCTGAATTAAATGATTGATCTTCACTATAGAGATGATATTCATCCAAGAGTGTGGATGGAAGCATTTTTAGAACCAACAAAAGAGAGAGGTTATACCTGTCAACATCCTAACATTTTCCCAACTGCAGACAATCGGGGTATTTTAGGCACATACTGGCCCACATTGGATAGAGGTGACTATAAGGACTGGGGTTATGAAGTCAAGTATGTTATTCGTGAAAAGTTATGCTTCTCCAGCTTCCTTTCCATGTGGCTAAGAATTTACTTACTTCCATTTTGTGAGTCCAACAGAGGTGTAAGTCCATGAACTTTTGTTATTGCATCCAAGTTGTTAGAGGGGAAACATATTTGGTGGAAAACCCCTATATTAGAAAGAATATATCATTCTTTATTGTATTATAAAAATGTGAAGTCTCTATATAGACTAACAAGACAATTTCAAGTGTTGTGGTGCTAGATTGCAACACACTTTTCTTCATAATCGGTGTTGAAATTAGTTAGTGTTTTCAATGGTTAATTTTCCCCATTTTTATCTAAAGTCTCCAAAATTTAGCCTTTTACCTGAAACATGATGAAATTATGAAATCACTGAATGCAATGGTAGAATTCATCTTTTTTATTTTTGTTATCCCATTAACTGGAACATTTATTGATGATGGTAAAAAAGAAAATTATGAGCTGAGAGCCTATATGATGGCATTTAGGGGTAGAAAGTTAAAAAATAGTATTGATGGTGTAATAATATATGAGACTTATGTATCTTATAGTTTTTCCCTCTAGTTAAAATGTCTTAAAAAATAAATCAAATTTCCTCCCATGCATGTTAGTCACGAGAAACAACCAAGGGTAGCCCAACAATTGTGGATTCTGATGGATTTAAAGAAATCTAAATTATAAATTATGTTACTTCCATAAAATGCATCAATTGGATTAGAGGATATATATGCCAAATAATGGGAATCTTCACACCCTTTATGGGATTTACCAAAAGGAATATATCATGTAGTGGCCATGACAACTATTGTTCGTAGAAACTTTGGTAAAATTCATAATACCAAAGATGATGTAGAGGCTTTAGATGCTTCAAAATATTCAAAACATATCCTCAAAAGATACACCAAGAATACTAAGGATAAGGAAATGATACCTCCAGAACCGAGGTGATCTAGTCATCGTCATCATAAAAATATTATGGTCCCATCTTATGAATCATCTAAAAAAGTATAAAGGCCTGAAGAGGACTTCCAATCAGAGGGTGTTGAGTTTTCTCCATTCCCAACCATATAGAAACTTAATTATGTTGACCTTTAGATATTAAATACTAGTAAATATTAACTCATGAACTTAGGGATGCATGGTCATTCCTCCAATCGGGCCATCGAAGACTGGATATTCGTGATATTAAATCACCTTCTTATTTTAATCTGAAAAGTAATCTGGCTGAAGTATAGAAGAATATTGGGAAGCTAGGGACCTTTATATATGCAACTGATGACCAATTCACGACCTCAAAATGAATATACAATTTGATGGATCAAGGGATACATGAAGGGGAAGTTGTTCAACATAACGCATAATGGGAGATTTATGTTAATACTGAGAATATATTTTACCTTTTTTTGTTTCAATTATGATTTTCTATTCACCATCATTAATCTTGTTGAGATTACATTTTTCATCTTGAAATTAAGGAAGGAACCTCAAAAAAGGTTTTCAATCCACCAAAATACGAACCCACAGGCACCCATATTGATACACTGGATGAAATCCTCAGGTCTCTAGGATTTTCTCTAGGAGGTAAAACTGTGATGGAGGTTTTGGCAATAGGAAATCGCCAATAGATACCTCTGGTTTCTACTACTAAAAGGATTATTACAATATAGTGTTATTACTTTCATGATACACCTTGGTGACCAAATTCAACTTGTCGTAGGTTCTTCATCTCTTTCTTCTCTTAAGGGATTAAAAACTAATACTTCAAGGACAGAGAAGGAAACACTAGGAGGATTACATTTTTTTAATGATGAACCTTTTACCTTAATATGCAAAGTACCAAGGGATATAAATGCATCTTCTTCTGTTTCTACCGATATAGAAAAGGTTCATGGTAATATCAAATTCATTTATTCTAGGTATCCCATGACGTTTCTAACATTCTTTTCTACATAATATTTCAGATCAGTTGCCTATTCTAATGGATCCTATGATAACAAATTCTGATATTCCTATTTCTATATAAGAAGGAATGAGGATCCTAGGAGATTTAAGGAAGATACTAGGTATGATCAAATCTTGGAAAGACCTGATGACATCGCACTAGTTGAAGAATTGACCGAACAAAATGTCATCTGATCCCATTTGAGAATCTACCAACATTTATTGGATACCTTAAATGGTGAGCATTATATAACATACAAATCTATATACACTGAAATGATGGACTCCCATAATCCAAACATTGATATTCCAGGGTCTATCAAAGAGTGTGGGGGCATCAATATGGAGTTTAAAGGATGTAAATTCTCAATGTTTAATTTTTCAAGCATAATCATTCTTTTATCTGATACGTCATATTAAAAATCAATTTATGCCGATTTATATGTAGAGAACATTGCAAAGTCCCTTAAAGAACAAGGCATACAACTCTATACTTATTTTTCTAACATTTAAGAGACACCAATTGAAAATAAAACATTGGGAGATGCTCCAGAGACTACTGTTATAGAGGATAAGCATGATCTGGAGAATGATCCTCCCTAATAAGTACTTACTAATACTACCGAAACCAGGAATACTGAGGAGGATTCTACTCAAGTAGTCAAAATATTACCGTGTAAATCTCATTAACTGTCATAATATTTATTTTATATTACTATAATTTTGAAGATATCAATCATTCTAATCCATGATTTAGGGCTATCGACTCCCATGATTGAGTTTGAAGGTAAAACACTTGTGTTGGCTCAACCAAACATGGAATATGGAGCACCTGCTTCTTTGAAAGTAGCAGAGCCAGGAACCTCCTGAAGTGACTTGATTCCAGAGTATGTTCCACCTCATGGTAATGATTTAGATTCAGATTTGGAGCTACAGTATGATCTCAGTATTTCCTTCTAAAAACACAGAATGTCATTTGGGATCTAATCTCTGAGAAACCATGGGATTAGCTACTCTCACATTTTTGCTGACTACTTGAATTATTCAGTGTAATGGGATTTTTTGGATTTGATTACCGCCTAATTTAAAATGTGGTGAAATAAATCATTCACTAGTGGGAGAAAGAACACAAATTAAAGCAAGATCTTTCAAAGTAAAAACTTCTTACCAACATTGGGAGTTTTTGAGATTTAGTATCCGAGGAGGAGGTCAACCATAGAAAAAAGATGATATAATTCAATCAAAAAATTATGGAGACAATAAGGTAAATGACAAATCTTAAACCACTAATAGATGTTGTCCAAAATAGGCTTGATCAACTGATCCAATCATTTATAGAATCCCAATTTGAAGGGGTAACTACCATTTCAACGACCAAAGACTCACTTTGTCAGGCTGATAAGGCTGGAATGCTCAACTGATCGATCTTTAGTAGGCGGTTGATAAGGTCTACAAGGCTATTCAACAAATAAATAGTCAAGATAAAAAAATTTGTAATAGATTATAGAGAGACTCCATTCTGTGGATGTTCCTAAAATTTTTACATAAAAATGAAAATTATTTTATCTCTAATCAAATATATGTCTTCATCCCTAATTGCTTTTAGTAATTGTAAAATTAAAACTGATTTTTTAACATCATATTTTTATGTCAGATAATCACAATTATATTAATAGGGATAGGGCACTTTAACTTTTATCTATGCCAAGGGTCCTAGTGAGAATAGTTTGAATATTGTTAGGGTCGTATGGTAAACCCCAAAATCGTGATGTTATAAAAATAAGCTTTAATTTTACAATTATTAAAATAGTTATTGAATATTTATTCCAACATTACCATACATTGACTTTATCAATTTTTTAAGATACATCTTCTCTGAGATATCAATTAATTATGAATAATAAACTTTTTATATAGACATTGAAAAAATGGTAATTTCACTAATAAATTGACATCAAATATGTATGGCGGTGGATCAATATTTATATAGAATATAATAGATATATAATATTTAATTCCATTTTAATGACTAGAATGTAACTATACTCACCAAAAAATTATTATTAAGATGTACATTACTAGTAGTTATTTCATTTGATCATATTTAATGAAGATTATTAAATTTATTTCTTATTTCCCACATTTAACAAAGTTTTCATAATTGGATTGAATTCTTAAAATATTTCATGTAGGTTATGAAAAAGATAAATTGAAGTTCAAGATCTATTATTAAAATGTGCATTACTACATGAAATATTTTAAGAATTCAATCCAATGATGAAAACAATGTTAAATGTGGATAATAAAAAATACATTTAATCTTCTTCATTAAATATGACCAAATGAAATAACTACTAGTAATTTACATATTAATAATAATTTTGTGGAAAGTATAGTTACATTATAGTCATTAACATTGAATTAAATATTATATATCTATTATATTCTTTATAAATATTGATCCACCACTATAATGATTTGATGTTAATTTATTAGTGAAATTGCCATTTTTTTCAATGTCTATATAAAAAGTATATAATTCATAATTAATTGATATCCCAGAGAAGATATATCATAAAAAATTGATAAAGTCATTGTATGGTAATGTTTGATGAAATATTCAATAACTATTTTGTCCAGAGTACCCTTTGCAGGATTTCAACCTGGTGAGTGTCGTGTCTATTTTAGTAGGCAATTTATGGTCAGGCATGTCAGACTAATAAAGCTAATATTTTACATTGAATTGTATTGACCATGAATATTGTGATTTAAATTTAATCAATGCTTTGTTGCTAGAAATGTCCAAATATTTTCTTAGAAACTTATAAGGGGAATACTGAGTCATGAATTGATTTATTTTTTTATGGTGACCAAATATATAATTTAATGTATCATAGTTGATAATATCTCCTCTAAGAACAATGTTACCACTATTTGAAGAACCCATTATGGGGGATGTATTATATATGGACAACAAGGGAATATACAGCATATCCACAGAGTGTAATATTTTTACTGATAGGCCAATTATGTAGGTGAATTATACAAGGCCACCTATGGGAATGTATTGCACAATCATGCCAATGATATTTCTTGTATTTGGAAATTATTTTATAAATAAACAATGGGGTTTAAGATTAGGATGTCCCAAGACCGTAGTTTGTGGCTTTTCCATGGAATGGTTTTTGAGAATATAATGGATCATCCATGCCGATATCGGCCGTGAATGACAAAACACTCTTACATGAATTTAGTATACAAAAGAGGTTATATTTGTTAGAAAATTATTTTCTTTACATTTTAATGTCATGCAACAAAGACATTAAGCTGTGCAGTTTCAAGTCACGCAGAAAGAAAATTTTACTTTACAACTTCAAGTCACGCAGTAAAGAAAATTTGAAGGTTTTAATTTAGTGTTTTGAGCCATGAAAAATGATTTATGAGTCTCCATTTTCATGATAATTTGGATAGAAACATACTACCATGTTCAGGTATACAATGGGTGAATTGTAAACAACAATTTGAGAATTTTTATATCAGAATAATGACATGGGAAAAAGGGATAAATGCATTAGAGAAAGTCGTTTCTAATAAATAACTTACCTCTGTTTGACGAAACTATTATAGGTGATGTATTAAGTAGGGACAATCGGGGTATGTGTTACATAGCCAAATATTGACATATTTTGGATCAGATGCATGTTATGTAGGAAACTTATGCAAGAACACCTAGGGGTACATACTGCATTTTCAGGAAAAAGACCACTTGGGTATCAGAAATTCTTTTGCTAAAAGTCGAAGGAAATTTTTTGAGGTTCATATTTTCCAACGCATAGAGTTTCGTTTATGGAGGAAAGTCCGTGAATACAGAAAGAGTATTTCCAATCATGATTTCCAAAGAAAAATTGGAATTGGTTCTCTAAGAAGGTCTGGCCTAAACATATGAAGTATGTTGCCTATAGTTTTAGGTTATATGACTAGAACCATAATATTATGGAATCAATGAATGTTTTGTGATCAAATGATCCAAGGTTATATTAATATTATTTGAACACATGGAGAGAGAAAATGTGTAAATCATGATCTTTGAGGCTTTCGAATAGAGATAAGGGATATGGGAAAAATATAAAATGGATTACCTCTTCAAAATATGGATTCATGTATATTTTCATTAATGTTTAAAGGGTATAGAGGATGATTTTACCCAGAATGAAGTTACTGTTGTTTCAAAAAACCTGTGATGGGGGTTGCATTATGTTGGTCTAGCTAGGGAATGATCTTCATAGCCAAAAAGTGGCCTAATTTGGATGACATGCCTATTATATATACAACTTAAGAAAGTCCACATAGGGGCACACACTGCATAGTTAGGAAAAAGAGTTCTCAAGTATCAGAAATTCTTCCATGAGAAACTGAAGAAATATTATAAAGTTCTGAAAGTATTCAAGATTAAGAGTATGAAATGAGAATGTAGTGATATTCAATGCACATGAAAAATATTTGAATCAACATTGGACATGAGTTTAGAGTACCTTACATAGATCTGACTCATACGTATAATGAGAATATATTTTATTTCCATAGTGGGCTCTCTAAGGAGACGACCCAAAATAAAAGGCTCCTACATGGATTTTTATTAATTATATGTGGGAGATATGGAATTTTCTTTTATACCATAGCTGTAACCAGGATCTATGTCTTCGATTTCACTACGTATCTCAATAGAATGAGAATTAATCCACACATAGTTATTGTAGGTCCATACAGTTTGTCATCATGTGGTGAAGACGTGAAGTGATTCCAACATGAAAAGGAATATTACAGTTGGACCAGATAATAGGTTCTAGGTGTCACTACATATACTGATGAAGCAAGAATCAAGCCACACAATGTTCTTAAATAAAGGATCCCTCACTCTAATAAAACTCCCAATTAAGGGATAATATGGGTTTCCTGAATATGAGTTCATACATTAGATGAAAATAAAAATTATATCTACTAATGTAGAACTGATTCACACGTGGGATAAAAAAGGAATTAAATGAATGATGTTGTGGCTAGGTCCAAGATTTGAATATCAGGATATTTCTATATATCACAGATGGTTGATAATAAAATCAATTCCCATATATTTTAGCATTTTTTAGTGAGGAAAAAAGTTAAATAACATGAAAGGAATATGTATCTCATAAAAATGAGAATTGAAACACACGTTAGTTTTTTTAAAAGATATCATGCATTTTATTGTATTGAGATGAGGAAATGTAACCCAAAATATGAATTGAGATACCTTATTTATGATGATAAGTTCTTTACCCAGTTCCTAATCACACATAAGGTGTACTCAGAGTAAGAAATAAGGAGTTTTAAACGGTATCCTCTATGACACAAAGGTATAACAAATTATGGATAAGGGTATGATAATTATATGGTGGTAGATCTAGGATATAGGACCTGAGTATCATTATGTATCTTGATGAATCAAGAATCAAACTACATGTTTTTCTTGATATTGATCCCCAAATCAATAATTTTTTGATATGGGGAAGAGGGATTTTTTGTCGTTGTTGTGGTTGGGCCCTATATTGGAGATATAGGAATATCTACATATCCCATTTAAATGAGAATCAAGCTTGATATAGTTCTTGATAAAAAATTTCCCCACACCAATTGATTTTTATGTGATATATGGGGTCTTTTAGCACAATCTAGAATAATGGTTTCAATTAAGACACAAGATGGTATGATGATCAAACCATGTATCGTGGAAGAGAAATCTATATAAATTTGGTTCATATACATGAGTAATTATCGAAATAAATTTCTTAATAGTTGTGGTTGGGCCCAAGATTAGAGATATTGGATTCTCTACATATCCATTTGGAATGATAATCAAGCCACACATAGTTCTTTAAATGAGGTCTCTATGAAGATATGATTCAAACATAGGGAGAAATGGAACTCATGTGCCACTATGGAGTAGCAATGATGTATTTAATGCTTGTGCAAGGAACATATTCATATTTTTAAAGAACCACAAGGAATTCGAATTTTTGATACCTTAGGGTATTTCTCAACATCAAATGAAGGAGGTGTTAGCAATATAGTTTAATGTCATGTAGTGAGGACAAATGATGTCATGATTTTAACGTCATGTGACAAGGACAATGTAACAACCCGAGATTTTATGAGAATTATTCTTTTTAATTTCATTTATGTCTTGTGCTGTACACTACACCAAAATTAGCTTGTGCTATACGTAACACTGTATTAGCTTGCAGTATACGCAACACTATTCTTGGCTCGGGTAACACACAATTTCATGTTCGTTTTGTAAAAATTATTCTACGCAACATTAAGTATAGATTTTTTTTAATGCATAAATTAAATAAGTTTTTATTATGTTATACACAACAAAAAAGGGAGCTTTAACTACACACAACCATGACATGACTTGCATTACATGCAATCACGACCTTCCTTGATAGCGTGTGTAGTACGCAATACCGGGTTTCACTAAACAACAATTTATTGTTATAATATTATTATGAACTAGCCGTTATGAATATTATTAACTACATTTTTAATTTTATAATATTATTATTTATCTTACACATTTTCTAGAACATTGTATGAGAATAAAATAAATTTTTCGAGTAAAATAAGTATTTTTAAAAACAATGCAGTTTTACCGCCTTTTGATGGTTCACCCACATTAAATCTAGTTTTTGACATGTTTATATGGTCAATTTGACAAAATAAAATTCTTCTTTGGAATCAGGATATAAAAATTTACTTTGGATAAAATTTTCATATTATTCTGATAACTTTCATATTTTAATGTTTAGTAAAAACATGCTATATTTTAATTAAAAATAACTTTTTTCATTGTAATAATTTATATGGTTAAATTATAATATTTAATGGTTTTAAAGTATATAAATAGAATATATTTTTACCATTTAATATTATTTATATCATAAAAATTGATTTTACATTGAATTCATAGGTAAAATCATTTTAATCTTTTGCAATGTTTTAACTTTTAAAACTCATTTTCTTAACAACAGGATTAATTTTAAATTAATTTCTACAAATTCTGTGATTTGAATTTGAAAAAATGGATTCCATATTTGTAATCAGTAGGTCCAAATTATTTTAATAAGCTATTTTTTATTTATAGTCATTATGAATAGTAACTACGGTAAATTTTATTTACCATTGTTAAAGGTAAATCGGGTAATTAAGGGTAAGTATAATATTATAAAATTACCCTAGAACATGTAATAATAGAATAAGATGATTATATTTTACCCTAAATAACACTTGGGATGAAATGGAATCTAATGGAACCCACTTTTATTTGATTAAGACCATTTATTTATTTTATTTAAAGGAATGTGAAATGTCTCACTCAAACTTTAATAATTAGATTATTTTTTATATAAGGTTATACAGAATATAAATTCTATTATAAATACTCATTTTAAAGCTAAAAGGTTTTTATTTATCATCATAATTTATTTTTAATTTTTAAGAAATATTTAATAACCTTAATAGCTTATACATTAATGATAAATAAATTACTTATTTAGTGAAAAACCAATAATATAGTTTTTATTAAAATAACAATACGTTTCAAAAAGAACCATAAACTTGAAAAAACATTATTGGTCGAGTATATTGATCCCCTAATCATCCAAGGGTCGATTTGTGGACCATTTGGAGCCTTATAAAACCGATTAGGACATTTATATTATTTTATTTTAAATGATGCCAAAGATGTCACCTTCATAATTTAATAAATATAACAGTTTAAATGTTGTGATTTTAAGATGATAAATTAGATTAAAAATATTATTATGAAAGGTATTATATTTATATTCATCATAGGATTTTATTTTTAAATTTTATGCAACAAATAAGTATATTAAATAATTATACAAAAATGTTGTAGTAATTATTTTATTAAGAGATATACCAAATAAATGGTTTTAAAAATATTAAAATAAATAATATATGAACAAATTAATGTGCCCCATGTAATTTTTAGATTAATATGACATTTTATAAATCTATTATATATTTTGTTTCGAACATATCTTCTCTGTGGTTTTTATTTAAATTCAAATAATGAATAGTGTCAAAATTAACACTATTGATATTTCATTAAAATAACATATTATTAAATTATTTTAAAATCACAAAAATATTTAAAAACTACAAATTGAAAATTATATGGTCGAAAAGGTTATAAATTATCCTATTATGGGAAAATAAAAACATTTAAGTATATATTTATAAAAATTTAAAATTTAGAATTTTATTACCACAAATAAAATTAAATAGATTAAATAATGATAAATCAAGTTGATAAGGTTTAAAATAAACATAAAACATGTATAAATTTTATTTTATTATGATATTACAACCCTATATCATCTTATCTTCTAATCGAGTCATTTTTTGAGGTTTTTATGTGGGGTTTCATTTTATTATTAATTAATATTTTTAAGGTTTCCAAAAGTGCCTCTCTCCTCTCCTATATAAGGGCACCACCTTCCCTCTCCTCTTCACACACATTTGAGACTTCAAGATCGGCCAACCCCTGCCCATTTAACTTATAAACTTCTATAGAAACCTAATATAGGTCTTGGTCTTCTTTAAAGACCAACTTTAGTGCCCTATGTGGAGGATAAGAGGAGCCGCGTCGAAGAAGAGGCAATCTCTTCTACCAATTTTTTCCAGTTTCTTTCTTCTTGAACTTCTTATTCTTTAGTTGTTTAATTACAAAGTAATAACATAAGTATCAAAAATATACTGATATGTTATTATAAATATGAAACAACCCCATTTCACCTTTTATTCAACCTACGGAAAATGAAATCACCGCGCATGCGTACGTACGGAATACCTTCTCCACGCCGTGGTGTAATCTGTTTTCCCACCACCACCTTACTTGGATGGGTATAATGGTGTAAAGAATAACTATATATGGTTATTATAAAATCATACTGATTCTGAGATATTATATCATCCACTCCAATTCCATTCAATAATTATGGGAACAATATCATCGGTCATGCGTACGTACGGATTGCCATCTCCACGACGTGATGAGATTTATTCTCCATGTTAACCATTCAAAAATGATTATAAAGTATATATAATGAATATTAATGGTATAGATAACATAATAATTCTACTGTATTTATGTATATATAAATATAATATATATATATATATATATATGTCATCTACTTACTTCGATTCAAGTCAATATAGAAAGGAAAACCGCGTTCATGCGTACGTACGGCCTAAAGTCTCCATGAACGGTGTGTTTCATTTCATTTATCTATCTATTATATATATATATATATACTGAATATATATGATATATAAATCATGTTTTACATTCTTGAATTATGTAAATCAGGATATGAGTAATAATATCAAGAATAACAAATCGAAACACGTACGATAAATGAAACAATTTTTACCAAAACGCTGCTCTAACATGAAATTTACAAAAGAATGGGTAACTTAAAGTCATAAGTGAACCATATATGATATCATAACAATGAATATGATTATGCAATAAGTCAATGATATTATTTAAATCATTATACAGGAGTTTCAGATACATACGAAGCATATCATACATAAGGTAAGGGATAACTTTTCCAATCTCATTTTTATCCGAGATTGTTTATTTGTAAGTATTTACTGTGGTTATATTTATCATCAGTGTCCCTATTTTCTAAAAATGGTATCATGTTTGTTTAAATTATTTTTTACCCATTTTTGACATTTACTACATGGTATGTAAGGAATCTTTCTTTTGTTTACCATGCGAGGTAGTTTTTGACTTTTCTGGAAAAAGTATGAGAAGAATGTTTTTTAACATATACGGCATGAATGGATTTTTACAGTTTCATAACACCTAATTTTCATAAATATTACTCTATAATATTTAATTATTATTTTCAACAAAATCCTTTTCTTTTAAAATTTATTGGCATTTTCTGATAAGAAAATGATTTTAATGAAGAAATGATATTTTCCACAAGAATTCATTTCAAGTGTTTTGTCCAAACTATTTTCCATCTAAGATGACATTATTTATTATGATTATGTTTCAAGTATAATGTCTCTATTATTTACATGTTTTTATTATTTTATGATGAAATGATATCCATTTGTATTATATGGATTACGTTATGATGGGATGATATTTATGAAACTCATTTTATTCTTTGGGTTATAATGAATGATTTATGTTTATTTTGTGGCACAAGTAAGAATGATTTCATTATGAGATGGGTCGGACCTATATCTCCCTCCAATGCATTGGGTAAAGATTTATATCTCATGATATATAAATGGATAGAATGACAACTTAATCTGGTTCAGTGATACAGGACTGAAACGAGGAGTGAACTCGATTCAGTAAGGGAATTTGTCCACTAAGATGGTCTTGGCAGCAATGCCTTGGCTACTATGGAAATAATAACATGTGATTAAAGGATTCCACAATTAAATGTTTTATTCCCAAGCTATTTTATCATGATTGATGTTCCATTATGATCTGTGCCTTATGTACTGCCATGTTTTATGTCATTTTTCAAGATTTTGATGTTTAAACATTATGGTCATGTTTTTAAGTTCAAATGTATATGGTTTGTTTTATTTTCTCCATTATTACCCTTACTGAGAATTTGAGATCACCCTTTATATGTTTTATTTTCCCCAGGATATAAATAAAGGTTTTAGGTAAGAAAACAAAAGGGGAAGATCTTTATGGGAGATGTTGAAGATCTTTCACCATTATTAGAAGACTATGTTCCAAGTTTCCAAAGACACTAAACTATTACGTTTCTTGAGTGTTGGTTTTTGTTATGTATTAAGTATTATGAAAATGTAATGTAATTTCCATGTACGTCAAGCTTTGGGTCTCTAATATTGGTATCAGAGGAATGGTTTAGTCAACCTTTGGAAACTAGGATGCAAAAACTTTAGTGAGATCCCTAGAGATATTTCTATGGTATGTCTAGGGATGTCCCTAAGGTTAAGTATAAGTATAGGTTACAGTCCTAGAATTATGATAATGATCATGAATAACCTAGGATTAAACCTATGCTATTAGAGATTGAAAGTAATCCCCATGATTATTTTGTTTTCCCTAGCATGATTTTTTCCTCTCACACTATTCTTTTCGGGTTTTAGACAACGGCTGGAACCCGAAGGAACCGTGTTGATCAATGTAATGGACAATGCAATGATTGTACTCTTGAACAAACCAATGTTATGGGAGATGGAGTGAAAAATATAATTTTTATACTTACACAAGCTATGAATCATCCTGGACTTCCGAATGAGCATAGAAGGGAACAATATTCTATTGAGTCCTTCATGAGGCAACATCCACCTTCTTTTAGTGGGTCTTCTAATCCACTTTTTACTGAACAATGGATCTGTACCATTGAAAATATATTTTCCATACTTCGCTGTGCGGAACATGAATAATTCATTCAGGATATCTACCATTTAGAAGGTGAAGCTGACCAGTGGGGGACTCTAATTAAGAATACGAGGCCCCAAGATGAAATTGAATCCATGGAATGGGATGAGTTAAATAACTTATTTTTCAATAAGTACTTCCCTCATATTATTCGAACAAAGATGGAAAAGGAGTTCCTTGAGCTTATGCAAAAGGATGATGAATCTGTTGGTATATACGAAGAGAATTTTACAAGGATTGCGAGGTATGCATCTGGCTTTATCATCCAACCTGAAAGTAATGTTGATCAATTATTCGGTAGCTTAAAACCAAGTCTTCGAAGGGCATTATCTATAAGAGACTTCAGTATCTATGAAGAAATTTTTCTTTTTTCTATCAAGGTAGAGCTGGAAGTTGGTGTTACATGTCCATCTCAAGGTTTTGACAAAAAACAAAAGATGCAGTTCAAGGAGAAATCTCAGAACAATGGTGAAAAGAAGATGGATGTTTCCTTATGCTCAATGTGTGGAAAGAAGCATGGTTGAGATTGACTAAAAGGTACTAGAAAATGTTTTAAGTGTTGAAAATAATTCCATTCAGCGGTTGAGTGTCGAAGTAATGGGAAAAAGGTAGCTAATGATGTTAATAGAGAAAAGACTATAGAGAACACTCCACTAACACTTCAATGCTTCAAGTGAAAGTAAATGGGGCATTATGCTAATCAATTCCCTAATCAAAGGGTTAATGATGATCGACATGAGAAACCCCTTAAGGCAAAGAACAAAGTGAATTCACATGCGATCACTATTGACGATGTTTAATATGATAATGATGTGGTGGAATGATTAAGGGTTTAGGTAATGGGACTCTAAAATAATGTGGTATATAGTATCGTGGAATATTGGAATATTTATTTATTAATCTATTGTGGTTTTCAATAATTTTATGGTACCGGTAACCATGAAAAGTGATTGAGATATTTTTGGAAAGAAGATGATATGTGCATAATGAAGGGATAAGGAGAAAATGAAATGTTTGATAGTATTAATGAGCTCATGACTGATATAAGGACAAAGTTATATCATAGAATTTTGGTATTTGGAAAGAGATAACTTTTTACAGCATTCATTTTTTCACTAAGGTTAAATGGGTATTCATTTTTCAAGAGAATACAAGATTAATGTATTCCCATGATTGGAATGCGATCAACAAGATATATCTTGTGATATTTGAGGGATAAATGATGAAATTCACGTGCTTGTTATATGACCTTTTTAGTAATCATTTTCTTTATACAATGAGTTTGGAAAGAAGTATTTTTGATAAGACTAAATATTGGAATGGATTATGTTGAACATAAGTTAGTATTGTGTAAGGCTAGAATTTTTTTCGATATTATTGATGGAATGTTATAATAGTGTAGTTTAAGAAAAGGGACAACCTGCAGAATGGGCGACAACCTGTCGTGTCAGACGAGGCTGTGAGAATACAACCCACAATCGAAGTGTGACATGCCTTTATCGCTTACCACTGGCCTATAGTAAGTCCCTGGTTAGTAGAAATTAGTTTTATTTTATTAAGAGGTATGATAGATGAAGTATAAGTGCATTTTAGGAACCATATACGATTAATCTCAGCATAGATGGAATTATGTATATTTAATAAATTGTGATAGAGGAAGATGGAATGAACTATATTTCTATCACATGATCTTATAACACTTCGAGAATGACAAATTTAACTTCATTTCTTTAAATAATAGATGAATTGAAAATTGATCATAGGATGACCAACAATGATATTACACTGAAATCAAGTAAGTATTTCTTCTAATTCAAAATTTTCAACATTAAGGAAATGATATTGAAAACCAAATTTTTTTCCTAGTGCTCTTATATCTGATGAATCAGATGGTTCCTTAGATTATCACAAATTTATGGCTTTGTGATTATTGGATTTTTTATATCCATGTTCTCTACCACTCTCCATCAGAACTTGATGGTTAGATTTCTCTTCCATATACATATTTTAACTTATGTTCTCCAATGTGGAAACCTAGTGATGAGTTAATTTGGGTAACTATTCTGTTTCATACTTAACTTTTTAAAATTAAGTTTTATTATTCCTTTTTACGATGTGGGTTTCTATGAAAGAAACTTTCAAGTAGTAAACCATTTATAACCCCGACGAATTTCGAGGGCAAAATTCATTTTAAGGGGGGTAGAATGTAACAACCCGAGATTTTATGAGTATTATTCGTTTTAATTTCATTGATGTCTTGTTTTTTATGCTACAAAAAAAATTATCTTGTGCTATACGCAACACCGTATTAGCTTGCAGTATACACAAACACTATTCTTGGCTCCTGTTACACACAATTTCAAGTTCATTTTGTAGAAATTATTCTACGTAACATTAAGTATAGATTTTGTTTAATGTATAAATGAAATAAGTTTTGATTATGTTATACACAAAAAAAATGGATCTCTCACTACACGCAACCTTGACTTGACTTGCAATACATGCAATCACGACTTTCCTCGATAGCGTGTGTAGTATGCAATAACGGGTTTCACTAAATGATGATATATTGTTATAAAATTATTATAAACTAGCCGTTATGAATATTATTAACTACATTATGAATTTTATAAAATTATTATTCATCTTACACATTTTCTAGAACATTGTATGAGAACAAAATAAAATTTTCGAGTAAAATAAATATTTTTCAAAAAACACAGTTTTGCCGCCTTTTGATGGCACACCCACATTAAATATAATTATTGAAATGTTTATAAGTTTAATTTGAAAAAATAAAATTATTCTTTGGAATCAGGATATAAAAATTTACTTTGGATAAATTTTTCGTATTATTCTGATAACTTTCATATTTTAATGAATAGTAAAAACATGCAATATTTTAATTAAAAAAAACTTTTTTCATCGTAATAATTTATATGGCTAAATAATAATATTGAATGGTTTTAAAGTATAAATAGAATATATTTTTACAATTTAATATAATGTATTTCATTAGCATTTATTTTACATTGAATTCATAGGTAAAATCATTTCAATCATTTGCAATGTTTTAACTTTTAAAACTCATTTTCTTAACAATGAGATTAATTTTAAATTAATTTATGCAACTTCCGTTATTTTAATTTTAAAAAATGGATTCCATATTTGGAATCAATAGGTTCAAATTATGTTAATAAGTTACTTTTTATTTTTAGTCATTATGAATAGTAACTATGGTAAATTTTGTTTACCATAGTTAAAGGTAAACCGGGTAATTAAGGGTAAATATAATATTATAAAATTACCCTAACACTTGTCCTAATATAATAATATGATTATATTTTACCCTAAATCATACTTGGTTCGAAATGGAATCTAATGGATCCCACTTGTATTTGATTAAGACCTTTTATTTATTTTATTTAAAGGAAAGTGAAATGTCTCACTCAAACATTAATAATTAGATTATTTTTAATATAAGGTTATACAAAATATAAATTCGATTATAAATAACCATTTTAAAGATTTTTTTTTCTTTATCATGGTAATTTATTTGTAATTTTTATGAAATATTTAATTACCTTAATAGCTTATACATTAATGATGAAGAAATCATTTATTTAGTGAAAAATCAATAATATAGTTTTTATTAAAATAGATATACCTATCAAAAGGACCAGAAACATGACGAAAAATTATTGGTCGAGTATATATATACCATAATCATACAAGGGTAAATTTTTGGACCATTTGGAGCCTTATAAAACCGATTAGGACATTTATATTATTTTATTTTAAATGATGTCAAAGATTTCACCATCATAATTTAATAAATATATCAATTTAAATGTTGTGATTTTAAGATGATAAATTTGAGTAAAAATATTATTATTAAAGGTATTATATTTATGTTCATCATAGGATTTTATTTTTAATTTTTATGCAATAATAAGTATATTAAATAATTATACAAAAATATTGTAGTAATTATTTTATTAAGAGATATACCAAATAAATGGTTTTAAAATTATTAACAAAAATACTATATGAACAAATAAATTTTCCCCATGAATTTTTTGATTAATATTAAATTTTTGGAATCTATTATATATTTTGGTTAGAACATATCTTCTGTGTGGTTTTTATTTAAATTCAAATAATGAATAGTGTCAAAATTGACAATATTGATATTTTATAAAAATAACATATTATTGAATTCTTTAAAAATCACCAAAATATTTAAAAACAACAAATTGAAAATTATATGGTCTAAAAGGTTATAAATTATCCAATTATGGGAAATTTACAACATTTAATAATGTATTTATAACAATTTAAATTTTAGAATTTTATTACCAGAAATAAAATTAAATAGATTAAATAATGATAAATCAAGTTGATAAGGTTTAAAATAAACATAAAACATGTATAAATTTTATTGGTTGATGATATTACAACCCTATATCATCTCATATTCTAATTGAGTCATTTTTGGAGGTTTTTAAGTGGGGTTTCATTTTATTATTAATTAATATTTTTAAGGATTCCAAAAGTGCCCCTCTCCTCTCCTATATAAGGGCACCTCCTTCCCTCTCCTCTTCAAACACATTTTAGCCTTCTATCATGGAAAAAACCTTCCCATTTCACTTCTACACTTCCATAGAAACCTAATAGAGGTCCTGGTATTCTTTAAAGACCAACTTTAGTTCCATATGAAGAGGATAAGAGGAGCCGTGTCGAAGAAGAGGTAATATCTTCTACCGATTCTTTCAAGTTTCTTTCTTCTTCAAATTTTTCTTCTTCAGTTGTTTCATTATAAAGTAATTACATCAGTATCACTAATTTAATGATATGTTATTATAAATATTAAACAACCCCATTTCACCTTCTATCCATCCTATGGAAAATGAAATCATCGCGAGTGCGTATGTACGGAATACCGTCTCCACGTCGTGGTGTAATCAGTTTTCCAACCACCACCTTAATTGGATGGGTATAATGGTGTAAATAATAACTATATATGGTTATTATAACATCATACTGATTCGGAGATATTATATCATCCACTCCAATTCCATTAAATAATTATGGGAACGATATCATCGCTCGTGCGTACGTATGGATTATCGTCTCCACGACGCGATGAGATTCATTCTCCATGTTACCCATTCAAGATTGATTATAAATTATATATAATTAATAATAATGGTATATATACCATAATAGTGCTAATGTATTTATGTATATATATATATATGTCATCTACTTACATCGATTCAAGTCAATAAGGAAAGGAAAACAGCGTTCATGCGTACGTACGACCTACCGTCTCCATGAACGGTGTGTTTCATTTCATTTATCAATCGATTATATATATATATACTGAATATATATGATATATAAATCATTATTTACAATATCTAATTAATTAAATCTGGATATGAGTAATAATATCAAGAATAACAAGTCGAAACACGTATGATAAATGAAACGATTTTTCCCAAAACGCTTCTTTAACATGCAATTTACAAAAGAACGGGTAATATAAAGTCATAAGTGAACCATATATGATATCATAACAATGAATATAATTCTTTAATAAGTCAATGACATTATTTAAATCATTATACAAAAGGTTCTGATACATACTAAGCATATCATACATAAGGTAAGGGATAACTTTTCCAATCTCATTTTTATCCAAGATTTTTTATTCGTAATTATTTACTGGGGTTATATTTATCATCCATGTCCACATTTTATAAAAATGGTTTCATGTATTTTTAAAGTCATTTTTACCCATTTTTTACTTTTACTACATGGTATGTAATGAATCTTTTTTTTACCATACGAGGTACTTTTTGACTTTTCCAGCAAAAGTACGAGAAGAATGTTTTTTTAACATATACGGCATGAACGGATTTTTAAAGTTTCATAACACTTAATTTTCATAAATATTCTTCTACAAGATTTCATGATTATTTTCAAAAAAAACTTTTCTTTTAAAATTGAATGGCATTTTCTGATAAGAAAATGATTTTAAAGAAGAAAGGATATTTTCCACAAGAATTCGTTTCAAGTGTTTTGTCAAAAGTATTTTCCATCTAAGATGACATTATTTAGTATGATTGTGTTTCAAGTATAATGTCTCTATTATTTACATGGTTTCATTCTTTTTATGATGAAATGATATCCATTTGTTTTATATGGATTACGTTATGATGAGATGATGTTTATGAAACCCATTTTATTCTTTGGGTTATGATGAATGATTTATGTTTATTTTGTGGAAAAAGTAAGAATGATTTCATTATGAGATGGTTGGTACCTATATCTCCCTCCAATGCATTGGGTAAAGATTTATATCTCATGAGATAGACTTGGCTGGAATGGAAAGTTAATCCGGTTCAGTGATACAGAAATGGAACGAGGAGTGAACTCGATTCAGTATGGGACTTTGTCCACTAAGATGGTCTTGGTAGCAATGCCTTGGGTAATATGGAAATCATAACATGTGCTTAAAGGATTCCACAATCAAATGTTTTATTCCCATGCCATTTTATCATGATTGATGTTCTATTATGATTTGTGCCTTATGTACTGCCATGTTTTATGTCATTTCTCAATATTTTGATGTTTAAACATTATGGTCATGTTTTTAAGTTCAAATGTATATGGTTTGTTTTATTTTCTCCATGCTTACCCTTACTAAGCATTTTATCTCACCCATTACATGTTTTCTTTTCCCCAGGATATAAAGAATGGTTTTAGGTAAGAAAACAAAAGGGGAAGATCTTTATGGGAGATGTTGAAGATCTTTCACCATTATTAGAAGATTATGTTTCGAGTTTCTAAATACACTAAACTATTACGGTCCTTGAGTGTTGGTTTTTGTTATGTATTAATTATTCTACAAAAGTAATGTAATGTCCATGTACGTCAAGCTTTGGGTATCTACAGACAAAGACACTACACATTATAACATTGTGAAGCATGGATGCATATGGTTGTTTTTTATTTTATGGTTTTTATAATAGGACATTAATTGGTCTGATTACACAAAGTAATTATTCAAGAATCTTGCATTGGTTGGAGTTTTAATAAGTTCTCCATCTACAAATATTAAGTAATATGCTCCATTATATTAAACCGTATGTATGGAATAAGTTCCTACCCACATTGGGTCAAGATTTTATGGCTTATTTCCTTCGATCATCGGAGTTATGAGGGCTAATACCAATTCTCCTTGAGTAAATGAGTGGAGGATAACTCTCCAATTAAAATCTCATGTTATTACATTCTGATAAAATTCCAAATGTTTCAAATTATGAAATATATTTTTGTCTAATCAATCCAACTCCTCAAATCACTTATGCGACTTTTCATATGTTGATAACTAAT
Organism: Viscum album; assembly: GCA_963277665.1. Lineage (NCBI taxonomy): Eukaryota > Viridiplantae > Streptophyta > Magnoliopsida > Santalales > Viscaceae > Viscum > Viscum album. The sequence continues at coordinate 1,284,766,034 of OY728151.1, forward strand.
CATAGATGGATGCATGGAGTGAATTCAATTGAATTTAAATATTTAAAATTGTGTTTGTTTCGTACACCAATGAGTATGTAGTTTCCCATGTGGTAGTACGAGTTGTAGTATGATAAGAACATAAATAATGAAAAAGTTTATCTGGACAATATTTCGTATCTTTATCCACCATTTTATAGAGTATATTTGATAGGGTCTTGTTGAATGTCTCTATCTATCCATTGGTCACTTCATGATAGTGAGATCAATGGTTGGATTTGATGTTGTGCTCCTAATATAACTTCGTTACCTTAACAGAATAAAAACTGGTGTTGTTGTCTGTCAATATGGTATAAGGGAAACATAATATGGTAATGATATTATATTTGGAAATTATAGAAATTATTTTGGCCCCAAATTATTTGAGAGGTTTTTCTTCATCCAATTTGGAGAAGAAATCAGTAGTAGTAATGATATACTTGAATTTCTTAGATGTAGCTAGAGGATAAGTTCCTACTATATCCATTCCCCATGTAGAAAATGGCCTGGAGTATTTAGTTGTATGTAGCAACTCTAGGGGTTGATGAATTAAGTTGGAATGTAACAGTAAATGATGAAACTTCATAGTGATATATATGAAACCCTGTTTCCATGATGGAAAAAAGTATCCAAGGCTTCAAATTTGATTAGAATGCCTATACCCAAACTAATAAGCACCATAGGCTCCTACGTTTACTTTTTTCAAGAAATCTGTAGTTTCATCCCCATCAATGCATCTAAAAATAATTGCATCGAAGCATCGTCTCTAAAGGATCTTCTAATGATCTGGACCATATTTAAGAGTAAAATTTTCTACTGGTTTCCAGATATTTTATTTTTTAATTCTGTTAGTTGGAAGTACCCCATTTTAGAGATATTCCATGATGGGTGTCATCCATCCTATGGTATGACCATCTGGCTAATAAATGGGAATGATTTCATTGATATCATCTGTTATGATTTGAAAAAAAGGTGAAACTACTCAATAATGAGAAATGATAATGATTGTATCATCTTGATTTGGATCTGATAGGGCTATTGCGGCATTTTTCAATGCATCGTCTTGGGAATTTTGTGACCACAGTACATAATACAATGTAGTATTTGAGGGAAATTCCTCCATTAACCATTGAACATAGTCAAAAAGAGGACTCAGTTCTTATTTTCAAAAAGATTAATCCCCATTTAATTATTTTATTATCAATTATATGTCACCTTTAATCTCTATGTAGTCTACTAGAACATAGAGTGTTAATTTTAGGCCTACAATGAGAGCTTGATATTCTGCTTCATTGTTGATACAAACTTATGATAACAGAAAGCAATATGGCAACACCTCCTCTGGAGAGATAAACACAATTCCTTATCCAACATTGTTGAGTTTAGCATATTCCATTTTCTTCCCTATTGGAATCCTAGAAGCCCATCAACGTACATTTCTCATATTCTGAGACATTTATTAATAAAGAAGATTTTTTCATTAGGAAATTCAGTATTCAATGATGTCGCTTCCACATATGGTTTCTCAGTAAGTAAATATTCTATGTCTTGGTAGTTTAATACTTTTTGAGGTATAAAATTTATATAAATCTATTGTAGAATGACATCCCACCATTTCAGATGTCTTGTAATCATAGGACGACATATGATAAATTTGAGCGGGTTATTGTGAGATATGAAGTGGACCTCGTGATGCTGCAAATAGTGTCTTAATATCTGAACTGCAAAGACTAATTCTAGGTATATTTTCTCAATATCTGAATATTGTGTCTCTACGTCGGTCATGGTTCAACTGAGATAGTAAAAGTTATTTTCATCCCCAGAATCATTATTTTTTACAAGGAAGGATCCTAGTGATAGCTCTAAGGCTATCACATAGTGAATGAGTAGATTTCCTTCATTAGGTAGAACCAATATTAGTGGTCTCAAGAGGTATTTCTTGAGGATATCAATTTATCTTTTTCATTCATTGGTTCACTAATATGTGACCCATTTCATCATGTATTCGTTAAAGGGAAAATAGTTGCATTCCAAATTGGCTATGAAGCGTTGGATATAGGCCATGTGTCCCTAAAGTCCCATCATTTCATTCAAGTTTAGAGGAGGTTAATTCTAATGATTTCCTTATTCATCTCAAGATCAACATCTATAAGACAATGTCGTACAACCAAACTATGAAATTTTCCTGAGGTTACCCCGAAATCACATTTCAAGGTGTTCATCATCAAATTATGTTACTAGATATTGCAGAAAATGGTCTCCAGATTAGATAAGTGATCAGAACGTTGTATGAACATAATCACTAAATCATACACATAACATTCAATTAGTTTCCCAATGTTGGGTTTGAAAATATGGTGCATTTCATGTTGATATTTGACACTAGAATTCTTCAAGAAAAGGGGCATTAACCGATAAAAAAATATTCCATGAGGGGCTCTAAAATATATAGATTCATCATCTTTGAGGGCCATAAAAATTTTATTATAACCAATGTATCCATCCATGTAATATATCTATTCATATCCAGATATTTCATATTTCAAATGTTCTAGAATTGGAAATATAAATTTATCCTTAAGAAAATGCCAGTTTAGATCTCTAAAATCAATGGAAACTCTTATTTTTTTATTTTTCTATTTTACTAGGACAATGTTTTCAATCCAATGGGTTATTTCACCTCCCTGATAAAGTTATCTTTGATAAACATGAGGACTTCAGTTTAAATTTTAGAGGCATGAGTTGGGTGTGTTCTTCTAGTTTCTTACTTAAATCCTAGATGCTCTTTTGGAAAAAACAAATAATGAGTTGAAAAGTCAGGATCAAGGCCATGAATTTTTGTATAGTTCCAAGAAAACACATATCGGTGTTGCTTTAGAAATGAAGTGTACACCTCTTGCTCTTCAAAGGACATGGATGCACTAATTAGAGCGGGGAGTGGATCTTATTCTATACCTGAATTTATTTTTCAAAGGTCATCTGTAGTGGTGGATAAGCCTTCCTCAAATGATGGAGGGGTGTCCTTGAGTCATTCTTCCTCTTATTCCTCATGTGTTACCCCTTATGTTTCATATTTAAGGCTATGTGATAAAACAAAACTTTCAGAGCTAGGGGAGGAGTCAATATTTGGTCATCCTGAAGAAGAGGAAACCATTTCTATCCCAAAAGATGATGAAGGGTTTTACTGAATCATTGAAGTGGAAATGATGGGTTGGGAATCAAAATCATTATCATTATCAATTAATGTGACAACTATTCTAACCTGACTGCTGGAGATAATACTTTCTAATGTCTGGTGGATGAAATAAATACATCTCCATTTAAGCATTCACCACTGCTTCGTTGATCAACAATTTCTCCCATGATTTCAGGCTCAATTTACACAACTAAAATTATGGAAGTCACTGGAAAATTTCTTTTGTTTGGGTCTATCCTTTCAATTTTATTGATAAGTAACACGTAATCTACAATGAGATGTTTGAATGGGTTAGTTGGGATCTTTTCCCGACCATTCTGAGTATCGATTATTGTTCTATCATTTAACACAAAACTTGTTCCCTTTGTGTGATAGAACTCTGCCTCAATATACTAATATTCACATGTTTTGAGTGGGTATTTATCACCATGAAATGTCCCAATTTTACCATTGAAAAAATGTTTGAGACATTGGTGGTATGATGACGGAATGGACGCATGTTGATGTATGCAAGGCCTTCCAAGATGAATGTTTAACGCTATTTCCTATAGGAAAACCGTGAAATTTGAATTAGATACAAGACCCCCAAACTGAGTTCTAAGTGTAATCAATCTAAGTGGTTCTTTTTCATTTTTTACATAACCTTGAAACATCAATGTGGAGGTAGATAAGTCAGATTCAGTGAGACCCAAAAGGCAAAGTGTACCGAGAGGAATGAGTTTAACTCCTGGCCATTATAAATGAAGTCTCATCGCATGTCTGTATCATTAAACTTTCCTGATATAATACAAGTTCCTAATGTGTCCATGTACAACATCATCCTCATATTGATCTGTGAAATACATAACTGAATGACATTCATCAAGATCATTCTCTATATGACAAACCTCACCAGCAGGAACCTCAGTTTCAAACTCTTGAGGACATGCAATTCCTCAATGAGTGATTCTCAAAGAAATTTTAACAGATTCAAATAATATAGGATTGAAAACTCAGCTAGTACATGGTCTATATTTTCAAAACATCATAATTTTGTTTAAAAGGCCGATGTTTTCCAGTATGGAGATGTAGTTTTTCATGTTCCTTGGATGTTTATTCTCTTAATGTATACGTACCATGAGTCTGGTCAGAAGCAAGAAATACTTTTGATCTTGGTAGATTAGACTAACTAGGTCGATCTACCTACTAATATAGTGATGTTATAGCCTATAATCATTCTTCCTAGATGTTCATGTCAGTGCCTATCCTATCATGTGTGGGAGAGTTCCCTTGTTCTTGTTGAGCCCGCATATGGTCTCTCCCATGAGTTTCTACTGTATAAAAGGTTAGAGAAGGGGTGTAATTAAAATAGTATCTTCTAACATATCCATGTATTACCCTGTATCCTCGACTTTTACATCTTCCCTTAGTTCCCCAATCAAGTACAAGGAATTGTGGTTCATAACCAGAATCATAATTTTCATAGCGGTCCATTAAGTTGATAACATTAATAAAACCTAAGATCAATTCCTCGTCTAATGATGATTACTCTTGATAGGTCAGTTCTTGTTGTTCCATTTGGCGGGGCGGGGCCAATGATTTTGAGGTAGATGGAATGAAATATTCCAATGTCAAGGATAACTTTTGTTTTAACATGATCTCATCTTCTCCTAACTTATCTTTAACTTTATAAATATGTTTCTTCTTTGAGGATTGGCCTGAAGAGGACTGATCATTTGATGAAGATTACTTTTCTGTATCAGATGAGGTAAGAGGAACAATTGGTTATTTCAACTGTGTTCATAGAATGACATGAGTTTGATTGATCATTTTTGAGACCATCCAATCATCATACTTATGCATACTTTTCATTGGACTTCTTGCCTTCCGCTTTTACCCGCTAGATCTGTAGTAGTAACACATGCTACATGGGCTGATGAAAATTTTATTTTCACTTGTCCAGATTCCACTATTATTTATAAAATATCATTGAAAAAAAAACTCCTGAATAGGATGCCCCTATATTTGATGAAAGAAGAAATTATTTGGGAGATTTTCATCTCCTTCTTTATTAGGTTTCTTCATCCTTGGAAACTAAGTTGGATTGTTTTCCAATGGTGAAATGTAGTAACTAGGAACCTTTTCATTCCTGAAATAATAGACTTATTTATTTAATTCCTCAAATAGTCTCCACCTTTGATCTTTTTTATCATCATGACTCGGAGGCCATTACTGCTGACACTCAGGAGGTGGAGCCTTTTGGTATGATGATGGTTTTGAAGTAGAATAATGTAAACGTTCTTGCTTAATTTTAACTATAGCATCCTCTTCCTTTTTTATAATTCTTCCTCGGATATGATGGGATTACATTAGATATATCTTTGGTTTCCGCAAAGGAATTCTCCACTTGTTGGGATATTGAATAAATATCCCAAAACCCTCATGTTTATTTCATAGGGATTAGTGGTTTGTGTAACTCATCACAGATATTTTCTACACATATTTACAGTAAATATTCTTGAGTGAGTGGTAGATTTAAGTAATATGTTAATCCTTTCCATTGAGAAATGAAATATGAAAATATTTTATTATCCCTTTGTTTGTAGTTTGTATGATAAAAATCAATTTTCTTTTGCAGTATTGAGACGAATTAGAAAATGAATTTCTGATGGAGGTCTTCCCATCCAGTAATTTATCAAGACAATAAGATTGTATACTAGACAAATGTTGACCCCGGTTGTGATTGCACAAAACATCAGATATTTACTTCTTGTTTTTGTTCAAGGGACACCATCAAGGGATCACAGAGAGAATCAAAATGTGCTAAGTTCTGCTTTGTATAACTCAAACCTCTAATGATTGGAAATGTGGTATTCACAATGTCTGGCAGGGGAGGGATCAGATCTACCCATTCAGGGTAAAATTTATTTTCTAGTTGTCCTGGTGCGCTCCATTCATCCATAGCTTCCAATCAATTTTTTATTGCCTCAAATATATTCATAAGAATTTGGGGGATATCTCGATGAGATGGGACCTATACAGGTACAAAAACTGGAGCCCTAACTGGCATGAAGACTGGTAAAACTAATGGTTGTGGCGTTGTTGGTATTTATCTTTGATAGCCCATAGGGACAAGTCTATAAGGATATGTTTGATCATGTTTTAGTTTTGTACCCAATGGTAGAAATTAATTATCCACATCTATATTTATTACAAACCCTCTTTACTAGGGAGCTCCTACTAGATGTGCAAGTTGAGGATCTTCTTATGGAGCCTGTCTCGCAAAAATGCTGCTTCAGAGTAACTTTTCATTGAGTCGTTTCAACTACTTCATCTCCTCCTTTTGTTGGGAAAATCAATTTTCAAGTGAAAGAGATTGGCCTTCTCCAGTGGAAATGTAATACATGATCTGAACATTATCTTTACCCTTTTTATATTCCTTTAGAATAGGTGAGACTTGGATACTTGAAGTAATACCTAGATTTTGGGTAAGCCTATGATTTCGGTTACTGACACCTCCTTCATTTTCATTGGTGTGTACTGCATTATTAATAAGAACTACACCCTAAAACTCCCCCGAACTGAACACATTTTCTGTATGATCTTTGATAATGACATTAATGACATTCACTAATGCATAATATATTGAAGGTTTTCTATCAGTATCATTGTAAGATTATCTCTTTCTATGCCTTCCATGAGACTTTTCTCTCTTATGTGCTGATTTCCTAGGAGTTTTTTGGAAGAATGTAATATTAAGGAAATCATGGGATAGTTTAGTTAAGCATTCACTTTGTGGATTCTTCCCTAATCGGGAGAAAACTAACATTCGTTGATAATGGTATTATAAATGTGAAAAATCTCCCAGCCATGTAGGTGAGGTCTCTTATTGTTCTTATTCTTAAATACTCCATCCTATTCTTGTTGAATTGAATGTTTGGGTTAAAAAAATCTGCATTCTTGTAAAATGCGGTGGATCCTAATGTTTTATAGAAGATATTTGCATAGCTGATCTTAAGATTTTATGAATTATGGTCTGAACATTGACTGGGTTGATTATCTGACAACCAAATAAATTTTCTGATTTGAAAGACCATTTTTTTCTATTTTAGATATTTGCACAATCTTATGGCTATCATATTATATGCGGGAGGCCAAATTAATGTTCTCAAATTCTTGATGAAAAAGTATCTTGATGGATTTCTCCCTTTGTGCTTGACATTGGTGAAAACCAATTGAGGCATATTCTTGTTGAGAATTTCAAAGGTTATGAATAGAAGTTATTTCTTATAGTTGGCTTGGGGAATAACCCTGCATGAGACCACTTTCGGAGGGCATTTATAATTTTGGAGTGCAGTGAAATTCAATTCCCAGTGTGCACCCCATCCACTAATATGAACACCATATGGGGTTTCCATAATCAATCGTTGGAACTTCTTTATTGTATGGAGGCATTCACATTGAAGAGATACTTGTTGATTATCAACCTTTGGATATCGAGAGAACAAGAAATATTCCATGTCAATTTGGCCCTGTAACCCTTATATTACCTTGAAATGACTTTGATATTCATTATAAGGTAATAATTTGACTTTTCGAGGACAAAGAGTCCTCTATATGTTGAGGTGGATATTATGAATGTATTCTTCTACCATGAATTTTGGAATATGGTTTTGAGAGGTTGCCAAAGACCAGAACATGATTGGTATTTCACCCTTGGCCAGTTGTTTTCTCATATTCAACATATCCTCCTCATATTTTTAAAGAGGTTTATCAACTTAGTCAGACTAGAGTGGATTCTTCTCAATTGTTTTATCACAAGAAATAGGAGAAGTTGTTTTTTCCTCTTCCATATTAGAAGGCAAATGACCCAAGGGAGGTTTAAATAATTACCATTTCCTTCATCAATCTTTTGTTTGAGAAATTATTTCACCTACTATTAATGAGGCATCAGACACAATGGGACTTATATTGAAAAGTGCCTCGAGATATGAGGACTTTTTGATCACTACATTTTCAATTGGAGAATTGACTAGACAATGTGAAATGCTACTATAAAGATAAAATTTTCATTGAATTTAATCATGGGGAGGACCACCATGTGGGATTACAATAAGGGATAAATCCTCTTACTCCTTGGACTTCTAACCACACAGAGTTTTTCAGTAGCTTTCTTCCCGAGATAGATTATCTAGATTGAAATAATTTTTATGAATAAAGAATAATGATTAAGTGTCTGATGGGGAACATTATAATTACTTCTAATAATCCCAAATTTTGGTAATTGGAGTGTATGATCTTGGGTTGCAATAGATAAATGTATGAGACTTCATGAACTCCATCATTAATAGGATCCAGATCACAGATTGACTTTTTATTTTCAATCTGTGCTTGGTGATAATTCTTCTTAGAAGCTATCTTACATGTAATTGGGGACACTTGATGGGAGAAGTGGTAATTATTTGTAGCTGCATGTGCATGCCTTGTAGTTGTCATCAGAATAGGCCGATTATCTCCAATTAGAAAGGGTTTATGTTACCGATCTGGTTGTCCTTATGATATAGTGAAGTATACCCCATAACCCTCCTGGACTAGAATATAGGTATGTATGTACTCCAGGATGGCATGCTGATGAGTCATTCCAGGAGTGGGTATAGATTTATTCTTCCATCTAGTATTACTAAAGTAACCATTTTGATATTCTGGCAGGCTTCCAGGATATGGGCAGGAATTTTTGTCTGCCCATTCACCATTGAAAAAATATGGTTGGTGTCTTTAGTGATTAGAAAGAGAATATAATTCCATTCCATATATGGAGTAGCTATATCTACCTACTCATATCCTCCCTTTCTTATCAGTGTATATTGAAAATACTCATTTGTGGGGGTAGAGAATTTAGTCTACCCCAGGTTGGTCATCATAACTTTCCGGTTGAATACTCCGGGTGCTTGAAAATGAGACTGTTGGCAGGCTTGATGGATGTCGGCTGGTGTATGTGCCTGCTAGCTATTTTCCTCCAAGTATAGTTGATGGACTTACTTAAATGATGATGGATGATACTGGTAGAAGGATTTGTGAGTGTTGGAAGGTGTATGTTCCTGCTGACAAGTTTCCACCATAATTGATTGGCAGACTTCCTTGAATGTAGCTAGACGATTATACTGAATGGTTGATAGTTGGTAACCTGGTTTATGTGTATGATCATGGAACTCCATTGTATTTGAATGGAAATATTTGGTGGGAATCATAACCTAATTTTGAGGACTAGAAGAATTAAAGAGGTTGAGTGTATGTGTTCGTTCTTCAATTTCTACCATGTTGGGTTGATGGACTTATTCAGAGGGGGAAAAGGTAGGTAACTACTCCATGTTGGCTAGATGGTGCCCTAAGAGGTTCATCTTGCATGCCCGTGTCTGAGTGACCTGGGCTGAATAGCCAAAAGATAACACCCTCATCATGTAAAGGGTTTGCTACTGGGTGGTGTTGGCGAATATGATTGTCGGTAGGAGTCCTCAAGAAGGTTCCCTCTGTCTTCAGTATGAGGCCATGTGTTCCCTCTTTTTCATTATCCCTCACATATAGGAGGGGATAGAGATTGCGTTGTTTGGATAAACTCTCAAAACAGTTGATGTCGGTGGTTCTCATCATCTACTTCTGAACCACTTTCCAACACTGACCATACGACTGGGAGTTATTCTTGATTTGGAGGGATTTTCAGGTAGCCTCCATGATCGGGATAGTTCCATGATGATGGTACTTTCCATAAAATGCATTGGAGACCCAACGTTGAAGATTCTGAGTTGCTGATGACATATTTCGAGTGGGCGAGGATCTAGCTTGAGCAGCAGCTAGGGCATTCACAGGTGAAACATGAAGGAATCCATTTGGTATGGAGGGTGTTCAAAACAATGTTCATGTATATATGAAAAACACTAAAAATGAACTACATTGAAGTATTATCTTGTAAATTAACAATTGCATGATTGATTCCCCGGTCTGGACCCCCTTTATCAATTGATAGGGTCCTAATAGATGGGTTACGCTATCAACTTTGTTAAGGATTCACGTCGGGTTAGCCAATTGTTTTTTCCTATGGGTCAAAAAATCATTTGATGGAGAATAACCAACCATCTATTTTATAGTGTTTTCATCGGGTAACCAATTTACATGGTTAAGGTTTCACATAGGGTTCACAATTTTTATGTTTTCCCTAAAATGTGTGTAGTGGTAAGGAATATCTACATCCAGGAAGCTTCCATCTGATTTAGTTATGGAACTAGAAACGTCCAATTGATCAGTATCCAAAGGGGCCTTCTTTCCAAAGGCAATCATTTGTTAGGGTTGAACCTACGATACTTGAGAATACACATTGGTTGAGAGGATGAGAGTTCAGTCTCATCAGACCCTTTTGGGGGGAATTATTTCCTACTTCGGTACTCTCATATAGATTTAAGATATGTTCTTGAATATTTATTTATTTAGAAAGTATAAAGTTGGTTTCCTATCTGGGTCATAGTTGATCGTCTTACAAAGTCAGAACACTTCATCACTTTTAGAGAGGATTTCTCCTTGGATCATCTTGCCAGGATATATGTGAAGGAAGTGGTAAGATTGCCTGGAGTACCACTTTCTATTATATCTGATCGGGATCCAAGGTTTACCTCAAAGTTCTGGTGAAGTCTTCAGCATACTCCAGATACAGAGTTGAGTTTCAGCACTGCTTATCATCCTCAGACAGACGGTCAGTCTGAGAGGACAATTAAAACTCTAGAAGATATGTTGAGAGCTTGCTCTATGGATTTCATAGGTGGTTGGGATCAACACCTACCTTTGGTGGAATTTTCTTATAATAATATCTTTCACTCCAGTATTCAGATGGATCATTATGAAGCTCTCTATGGAAAGAAATGCAGGACTCCAACTTGCTGGGATGAAGTTGGGGAAAGAAAGCTATTAGGACCTGATCTTGTTGCTGAGATGGAAGAAAAGGTCAGATCTATTCAACAACACATAAGAGCAGCTCAGAGTCAAAAAAAAAGTTATGCCGATAACCGATGAAAAGACCTAGAGTTTGAAGTGGGTGATAAAGTGTTCTTACGAATATCTCCTTGGAAGAGAGTAATGAGATTTGGAAAGAAGGGAAAGCTGAGCCCTAGGTATATCGGTCCTTTAGAAATACTAGATCGTGTTGGAAAGGTTTCTTACTGATTGGTGCTTCCACTGAATCTCTCTCAAGTTCACGATGTGTTCCATGTATCTCTCCTGAGAAAGTACATACCTGATCCTTCACATGTACTCAGCTCAGAAGTTGTACCGCTGGAGAAAGATCTTTCTTATGAAGAACAGCCGATAGAGATTCTGGATCGAAGCGAAAATTTCCTACGGAACAAGACCACCCGCTTGGTGAAAGTTTTATGGAGGAACCAACAATTATAAGAAGCTACATGGGAGCTTGAGGATATGATGAGGGAGAGGTATCCTCATCTATTTGTTACAAAGTGACGAATTTTGAGGGCGAAATTCATTTTAAGGGGGGTAGAATGTAACACCCGATACTTTTATGAGAAATATTTTGTTTTTATGTTATATAAATCATCAAAGGAATCTTTCACTACACATAACACTAGCTTGGCTTTCTTTACACGCAACCACGACCTTCCTCGATAGCTTGCATCGTACGCAATACCGAGTTTCACTAAACAACGATATGCTATTAAAATATTATTAAAACTAGCCGTTATGAATAGTAATAACCACTTTTTGAAATTATTTAAATTTCAACTTTCAAAATGGACTTCATTTTTGGATTTGGAATATCGAAATTAGCCTAGGGTGAAATTTTGGTATTTTTCTGAAAACTTTCAATTTTTGATGAATAGTGAAAACACTGGGTTACTATTTAAAAAATGACTTTTTATTTAAATAATTATTTATTTTATTTAAATTTATTTTAGGTCAAAATTGATACATAATACCTATATAAGTTCAATGCAATTCATTGGAGTCATTTTATAATAATTTTAGATATATAAAAATTTTATTGAACTTTTCACCGTCTTTTACCCACCTCCTAGGAGAATTTCCAAATTCACATAAAACTTAATTTTACCGCTTCTGTGAGTGGAATTTCTAAAATCCAAGAGACACAGTTAATATCAAGGACTAAAATGTGGTTCAATGAGATGAAAATAATTTTTGGTGAATAGTAACTTTTTACTTTTTTTTACCACGATTAAAAGTAAATAGGGTAATTAAGGGTAAAGATGATATTATTATTACCCTAACACATGTCCTAATTCTATTGGATAAGTGTAATTCGACCAAAAACAACCTTAGGAATAAAATATGACCATTTAGGCCCACTTGGATTAGATTAGGACATTTATTATTAATTTATTTAAAGAAGGGTTAAAATAGTTAAAATCAAAGTTTAATAACTAAATCATTTTTAATATAGGGTTATACATAAGATAAATTCGACTATAAATATTCATTAGAAATATAAAAATATTTCCTACGTAATGGTATTTTATTTGTAATTTTTAGACTTTAAATAATTAAATGTATTTATGACACAATGATGATACAATAATTATATTATTAATGAAATATTGACATAATTGATGTTATAAATACCCAAATAAATGTAATTTCAGAATTTTTATGAATTGAAATAATTTTATATGTTAATATGACATGTTATTATTTATTTAATTAACTTTTTTCTAACTAATCTTTTTTTTATGATTTTCAAAAAAATCAATTACCAAATAGTGTCAAAATTGACATAAAATAGTTTTAAAACAAATATTATATTATTAATTGTTATTTTATTCCTAAAAATCTAAGGTTCGGCCAAATGACTTAGATACGGTTATATATATTAATAATAAACAACTTTGGGTTCGTTTGTCTTGTTATAGTAAGTTTATTAACGTTATAGTGTAAGAAAACAAGAAGACACGGTAAAAGTTAAATTATCTAACTTAAAGTTAAATCTAAATGATAAGGTTAAAATAGATACCTAAACTTGTCTAAATTATATTTTATGAGAGGATTTAGACCCATACCCAACTTATCTTCTAAATAAATCAATTTGGAGCTATTAAAAACTGAATATGAATTTATAATAAAATAATATTTTTAGTTTTTCCAAAGGTGCCCCTCTCCTCCCTTATAAAAGGGCACCTCCTCCCTCTCTTCCTCACACCACTTTGAGCCTTCAATCTCGGACAAAAACTGCCAAATTCTATTCTCCACTTCCCTAGAAACATCCTAGAGGTCCTGGTCTTCTTCAAAGACCAATTTTAGTGCCCTAAGAGGAGGTCTCAAAGAGGCACTTCAAAGAAGAGGTAATGTCCGTTACCGATTCTTTCAACTTTATTTCTTCTTCCACTTCTTATTCATTAGTTGTTTCATTATGAAGTAATAACATCAGTATCACTAATATATTGATATGTTACTATAAGTATGAAACAACCCTATTTCACCATCTATCCATCCTATGGAAAACGAAATCACCGCACGTGCGTACATACGGAATACCGTCTCCACGCCGTGGTGTAATCTATTTTCCACCACCACCTTACTTGGATGGGTATAATGGTGTAAATAATATATATATATGATTATTTTAAAGTGATATTGATTCTGAAATAGTATACATACACTCCAATACAATTCCACGATCATGGGAATGATATCATCGCTCGTACGTACGTACGGAATACCGTCTCCACGATGTGATGCGACTCGTTATACATGATTTTCATTGCATGATGATTAAATAAATGAATTTAGTGAATAAATATGATATGTATTACACTAATAACATTCTGTAAATGAGGTATCTATAACCTAAAAATAATAATAAGAATTTATTCGACAAAACACGCATAAGAACAAAAAGCAATAAACACCCGAATAACAAGTAACAATGAAATATTACTAATAAGAAGCTAAGAATATGACCATATATGATGTCATAAAAATAATTATGATTCTGGAATAAGTCAATAACATTATTTAAATAATTATATTTGAGGTTCGGACACTTACGAAGCAAATCGGACCTAAGGTAAGAGAAAATCTCACAATCTTATTTTTATCCGAGATTGTTTATATATCAGAATTTACTGGGGAATATTTATCATCCACATCCATGTTTCCTCAATATGTAATATTTATATCCTTATAAAATTGTTTAAGTCCAATTTTTCCCTTCGGTGAGTTTTTAGTAAAAGATATGAAAGGAATCTTTTGTCGTTTTTCGTACAAGGTACTATTTGACTTTTCTGGCCAAAGTATGAGAAGAATGTTTTTTTAACTTATACAGCATGAATGGATTCATAGAACATTATTTACATGAAGCTTCCTTTACAAGTTTTCAAGTTTATTTTTAATAAAAATTTTTTAGTTTAAAATTGTATGACATGTTAAGAAAGGAAAAATGTTTTTGAAGTAGAAAGAATATTTTCCTCAAGAATGGAGTTCAAGTGTTTTATCAAAATTATTTTCCATCTAAGATAATATAGGGTTATATTTCTATCCCTATTTTTACATTGATTTGATTATGTTATGATGGAATTATTTTTATGAAGTCCTTTTATCTTACATGGATTATGTTATGATGGAACGATGTTTAAGATTCCCATTTTTATTACATGGGTTATGCTATGATGTATGATTTATGATCATGTGGCACACATAAGAATGGTATAATTATGATATGGGTGGGACCTATATCTACCTCCAATGCATTGGGTAAAGATTTATATCTCATGAGATAGACATGGATGGAACGGAAGGTTAATCCGGTTTTGTGAAACAGGACTGAAATGGGGAGTGAACTCGGTTCAGAAATGGACTTTGTCCGCTAAGATAGTCTTAGCTATGAGTTTTGACTACTAAGAAATGATTCTATATGATTATGTGTGTATTCCAAAAAGTTTCATTTTTTAAGTTTTGATTATTGGGATTACATTTCACTACTATGATTTATCCCATGTTATGAAATTATGATCTCTTTTGCAGGTTAAGATTTCCAAAATGTTATGTTCTTATGAATATGATGTGATTGATATTTCTTTTGTTTACCCTTACTGAGCATTTGAGCTCACCCTTTTGTTTGTTTTCTTTCCCTAGGCCAGGAAGAAGGTTATTAAGTAGGATATGCCAAAAGGGACTCTGGATATGATGAAATAAATGGGAGACAATGTAGATGATTTATGAACCAGTTGTTTATGTTTCCCAGTTTCTAAAGACTCTATACCTATACGGTCCTTTCCTGGTTTCAAAATTTGTTGTAATAAGTGTGATTCAATTCTGAAGTAATAACAATGTATGTAAAGTATGGGTCGTTGTACGCAGCACCTCTTGAATATAAATATCGGTCTCCCCTCAATCCCAATGGATGGATTCTCCGAACTTTTTCCTTCTTAGCTCTCATATCACGATGCAATTTCTGCTCTGCAAACCATAAGCTCTTTAAGGTATTCTAGCATCATGAATTTCCTCTCCCTTTGCATGAATTCAACCCCTCTTCAAAGAGGGATTCCCTTTGTAGAGTCCATGGGCCTTTGTGAATTAAGGGGATCCCTAAGGGGACTTGGGTCTTCGCAGAGCACTTGTGATTCTCAAAATAAATCCATGCACATGTGACCCACATGATAAGGTAGGGTAACTGTGCTCCGCGAAGCACATTTTTCGCAATTCTACTCTTTGTAGGTCACCCTTGTTTCGTGACGAACTAATCCACAGATGCCTTTACACTTCACGAAGATCCTTCTATATCCACTTATGCCCTATGACTAGTCTAGGCCACTTCACTTCGCAATGAATACCCCTTCGCAAAGCCCCTCCACTATATGGGGCACCAGAGCTTCATGAGGCTTCTACCTATGAACCCCTTTGCTCTGCAACTCCTTTTCCCATGAAACCCTCTAGGTTTGCACAAAGTGATTTCAAAATCCCTTGGGCGGTGTTTCTTGTTGAATTACATAGCCTTATGGTTCTTCTTATAGGCATGCTAACGGCTATTTCTTCGTCGCATAGTCATGATAACGTGGTCCCCTCAATGGATAACTCTAAAACACCCCCTAACTACAGAAATGATGATGCCTTCCCTTCCTCAAGGGTAGGCGGGTATCTGTTATGTAAGTCCTAGTGGTGCAGAGTGAACCCTTCTTGTCTGATCTGGAGGATGTTAAACTGCCAAGCACCATCATCCTCAACAAATGATGTTAAACTGTGATCTCGCCCCATGCATCATACACGGGGTGCCCCATCTCAGACATTCTCTACGCCCTCTCATCTCCACAAAAGTGAGATCTTCCTAACATGTAATGGGATCCTATTTTTTGAAGAGACTTCTGTCTAAGGTAGAAGGGATACCACATTGGTGTAACCCCCTAGCCTTTCTTGTGGGAGGCAGTATCCCTGCTCCTCCTATCTTCTTCCTAGCCAATGACCTGAGGGGGGTATGGTCACTGGAACCTTCATCATCTCATCCCTCTCCCTTTGATCTTCATCACTACCTGGACCTCCCTCCTAGAGTAAGTCCCAATCTCCATCTCCCTGGGCTGCAGACCACATTTAATCCCCTTTTTCCATTTTGTTCCACTAACCACATGTAAGAACCACTCCACTTGCCACAGACACACCTTTCATGAAGTGATCATGATGTCTTTTCTGCCTCTTGTTTCTCACACCGATCATTACTCATGCGGGCTTAGAGTAAGCATCGTCTATGACATCCTCTTTATTCTGCCTTAGCATGTAAGTGCCACACCATCCTGAACTATGTAGACTTTGATCTTGACCAAGGTAAGGTACGTAGGAATCCTCCCTAAGGTTCAATCCCAACAACCATTAGTCCCAAACCCCTTCACATCAGTTCACCAACACCATCCAAACTACGTAGACTTTGATCCTTTCCAAAGAATGGTATGTTGGATGCCTCCTTGAGGTTCAAGCCCAATAACAATTGGTCCCGACCACTTCCCGTCGGTTCCACACCACTCTCGAAATACATGGAATTTGATCCTTGCCAAGGCAGGGTATATAGGAAGCCTCCCTCATGTTCAAGACTATCACCTGTTGAACCAGGACCCTTTTACATCAGTTCACCAACAATACTGAACTACGCATACTTTTCTCCTTTCTAAGGATAGGTACGCAGGAAGACTCCCTAATGTTCTAGCCCAACAAATATTGGTTCTGACCACATCACGTCAGTTTACCCCCATCCTCCATGACATTAAACTCTACACCCCTTTTGTCCTGCATGACATTAAACTATCACATATCCAGCAATAAGGCATTGTGATCCCCTATCCAACAGTATGTTTTTGTGAACCTCATGTAGCAGTAAGCCGTTGTGATCCCCATTAAATGATAAGAAATTATCAACCCAAACTAAGAGGTAATCCATTGTCATCCCTTCTATTGGGACCCATATCTCTGGTCTGTCCTAGTGGTGTTAGACCAACCGTGGGATGCTAACCATGCATAAGCCCCTATATATCATCAGGTCAATATCCTCGAGGCACTCCCAGATCCTATACCCCATCCTGGATTATGTGGACTTTGATTCCCTACCACGAGGATACATGGGAGGTTTCTTTGAGGATTAATCCCAACATTACCGTCGCCCTCGATTCAAATCCACCTCATTCTCAATCCACTTCACTTAACCATCCATTAGAATTCTGGATTCTTACTCAGGCTTCCACATCCTGGTGAGATCACGTCAATTCACCTCATAGAATCATTGTTCCCTCTAGGGGTTTCACCCATATGATACACTCTAGTTAGTGTTCCGATTAGTTCGATCTGTCTCCACTAGATGTTAAAACTATGGTATACCCTGTGATAAACATGGGAAGATAAGGAAACCCCTAGAGACATGCCTATGACATATAATTCCCTACATTCTACATGGGATTACTCAGGCTTCCACACCCTCGAGAAGCCCTATAATGAGGGGAAGAAACCCAGACGTGCTATTGCTCCAAAATCCAGACACACCAGTTATGTTCAACGTGACTACTCCCCTAACTGAAAGTTACTACCCTAACTGGACGCTCTGGAATTTCCCGACAGAAGAAGTGTAATTAACGGGAGTACATGATGATATGGAATTGGAAAGTGTTTCAAAAACAATGTCTTAATCTATAAGGGAGACCCAAACTAGGTGATGAGTACTGAGGAGGAATCCACGGAAGAAAGAATCGACACCCCATCTTCCTGTTTTGATCAAGGAGAAAACGTCCCTAAACAAGTGATGGATGTCACCAGCCTTTGGAAACCGGGAATGCTGGGCAACAGTCAGTGTATCCCCATCCTCCAAAATAGATAGATGCGCTCGCCCCAGAGAAAACATCAGAAACAGAAATGGTGAACCCAGTGTGATTTTATTCTCCTAAATGTGGAGATTAGTAGCATTCGAGAAATCAGTGGATTAACTTGTCACCAGATCCAGTTATCTGGTGCCAGGTCCCGCCAAGAAAATAGTGGGCCTAGCATGAAACTCACCAGAAGTTGGGGTGGTTAAAACATTGGACATCTGGATCTGCGATGTTGTCAGTTTGGATCCTTCTTACCATCCATGGAAGATGGAATTACACTGGGGTACTGGACGTCAATTTCCTTTTTGCAGCACTAATGGTTTAATCTCCCTTCCTTACAAGACCCATGTTGTCGCAACAGGAAACTGACCACCACCCTTCCACCGATGTAGGGGTAGGTGTAATGCCAACGCGGAAATCCCGTGTAGCTCCACCACTTCTACAACATCTTCCATGCACACAACTGTTGGGAAGACATGCCCTATCTCCCCTTTTGAATTTGTTCAACGAAGGGTGATAAACGACATCATCTGCCGATATGAGGAGCAGGGAATTATCCCAATGCGGGCATGAAGTAGTGTGGTCTATCGCCAAAAAGAATAGTCCATGTGCCAGGAACTATGGTTTCCAGCCTTTCTTACCATGATGTGGTGGATAAGTCACTACCCTCTTTAGAGGATAGACCGAGATATGGCGGTTTTTCAGATCGCTCGCTGTATTCTCCACTAGTCATCCTTCCATCTCAGTGGTCTGATTCAGTACCACTACCGGTTCCGTAGCTGCCTCTAGTTGATGAGTGGGGCAATGAAGGTATAGACCTTGAATCTGGACCAAGGATCTTGTAGGATATTCTCATGATGGACCATTTCCCAGAGATGTTTTGTCTAGTTGCAACTCCAAATTTCAGGGCACCAGAAGCCCTCACCCAGGAGGAGGTTGGATACTTTCGCCAGACCCTTTGAGAGGCTCATTTCCATCTTCTTCATCTACAAGTGGCCTACCCCAAGATTCAGACGCGCTTTGAAGACATCATCCAACAATGTCGTTTGGTTGATTTGGCCGCACTGCCCGTGGCCCAACGCCCTAAGTCACCAGGCCACCATGTGACCCTCTAACAATAATATGTACAAGGATTTAAGTTGCTCTATAGGATAATCAAGGAGGATTCCCCCCCCCCACTTAAAGATCCATGGATGGGGGTTGTACGTGACCCTCCATTTTAGTTCAATCTAGCACCAACCTGATTTGTTGGGCGACATAGACGATATGCCTCTAGGGAGGGTCGCGGTTAACATGGTCGACATGCCGGGGGTGAGAATGAGATAGAGATTCTTGGATAGGACCTACCCCCTGAAGTGAGTTTCACACATCTTGGAATATTTGGGAAGGATCACTCTCCAGCAAAGAAATTTTTTGGGTCTTACTATACATACTAAGTCATTAACCCTCGGTCAGAATCTAAATAAGGGTAAAGAGAACTTCGGAGCCGCCATGTTCTCTGACCCATATGGCTTAGTGAATAAGATGGAAGAAGATCCCAAAAAAACCATGTTTCCTTAGCAACTCATTGAACACAAGAAGATGGTCGATGACCTCCTTGCTGAACGCGTTGTGGAGCGATGACCAAACTACGATGATCCTCGGTCTGGGTAGCAGGGGCAGGCACAAATTCTCCTCGGTGAATTTCCTCTAGGTGACCCTGACCATCCTGTGTACGCAGATAGGGTTGAGCCTGGAACTTATGGAAAGAGGGCGTTGTATGTGTCACGAAATCTACGAGGAAGATGATACAATCTCCAGTATCCAGCTCAGATTCCCTAAGCTCTTTCGTAGGTCATCCCACCAGCCGGTCGACAAGCCACCGGGCCTGTTTATCATGATAAAGAACCTGCCAACGCCCTGGTGGTCAGGTATCCCTATCAAGATAGGAACCCCTTCCCAGATGATCCAATGGTGGCACTCATCTCCCACCTTGAAACATTAGAGACTCAACAGGTGGCAATCCCTCCTGATGGAATGCCATATCTGGGGTGGGTGGATGATTTTCCAACACCCTGGGTTTCAGATATCCCACAATTTCCCCCTTCAATGAGACAAGGGACCTGCTGAAGCACCTGGCCATCTTTATCTCATGTTGTGGGCCCAAGTTGGGAACTCCGACATAGCTGGATGCCGCCAAACTCATATGCTTCGTACATACATTGGAGGGGACGACATTCATCTGGTACAACCAACTCCCCAACAGATTAGTAGCCTACTAGGAAGACCTCCATAGGAAATTTCTCTACCAGTTCAGTTCCACCACTCGGAAGATGAGTATCAAGGACATCTTGAAAATAAAGAAGAGTCGTGATGAACGCGTTTTAGACTTTGTTTCCCGGTGGAAATGGATCACATATTCCTTTGACATGCCACTGAATTAGGATAAAATACTGACGATGTGCGTAGGAAATGTCAAGACAGAACTCTTCCCTCCCTTATTACTCAAAATTACTCTGGGTGATTCCAAGACTTTGCTAATAAGACCCAACACCTAGAGGAAGCCTTACGAAAGGCTAAACCGGCACTTCTGTTGCCACCTACAATCCCTCCAAGAAGGCCCTCCAGGGACGAGCACTCTGTAGTGTCTCAAATAGAGGCCCCCAGGAAACTAGAGTTGTTACCTATAGAGCTGCCTTCGCAACCTCACTGAGGTCCTCCACCTCAGGCACAACCTCCATCCTAGTAGTTCCCATCTCAGAATCGGCAGGTGCCATGCACAATGTGCCACCACCTCCTAGGCAAGATAACTGAGATCCACCTCCTCAACAGGATCCTCCAACCCCTCATCAAAGTCAGGCTCCAAAGGCCCCCTTCCTGGACAAGAGGAATCAGACCTACTCATTCAATGAGGCTTAGGTCCCTGACTAATTCCACAGTGCCTTGGAGGTGGGGATTATAATTTTTCATAAATGCAGGAGTCCAGAAGTGGCAAGCCTCACGAACCACTATAATTACTGTCCCTATCATCGGATCCTGGGACACTCTCTCAAAATGTTCTATGTGCTTAAAGACTGGCTTCAAGAATAAGTGGATAACAACATAGTCCTGTTAGGCCTAGATTTTTCCCAGGTAGCATGTGTCTTCATGAGGCCAGACAGAAGTAGTGATAGTGAAGGTGAGTGGAATCAGGTTTCTAACCATGGGTCCCAAAAGTATGACAACTGGATGGATCATAAAATAGTCGCTCATGCCCATGGTGTTATCCATGCATGCCTGAATCAACTATAGACTTTAGAAGCTGCAACTACTACCTCTGAATCATCTTCTCAGCCATCCCCATCTCAGAAGAGCAAACACCAACAACGTAAGGAAAAGCAAAGTCCCCCACCATTGTCGTCGTCATCCCATACATTCAGCGATTTCATGCCATTGAAGATAGTGATTCCACCCATAATACATCCAGCCGTGGATGACTCTTCAAGTGATGGGCATGGGTACGCCTTAGTTAATATTTTAGAGCTAGAAAACACCTATATGATTCCTGACAACGAGGAGAGCAAGGTGGATCCTCCCAATGCCCCTAGTCTTTGCTAGTGTTGGAAGATCCATGGATATATGGGTCGTCAAAGTACCTCGGTTAGTACTTCCAGCTAGGATATGCATTCTACCAAAACCAGGAAGCAGACCCCGCATAGAGCTCAGCATGCGAAGCCTTCTCATCTTGTTTCATCAGGTCCATCTTCGAAGTTGTCTGTTTAGATTGATTTGGAAGAGCCACCTCAAACACACCATGACCATCCATGCTTTGATACAGAATAGTCTCAGCCATCGGGCCCTCATCCAGTAGTCACTCTACAAGCTTCAACTAGTGAGTAGCGGGATATTCCTAGCACCAGTGAACCGCTGGTCCAGTCGACAGGGTCCACCATACCTCATGTCATAGAGCAACCTCATGTAGGAAGAAGTTTGTGCCTCACACCGATGTATGATGTCCTCAAGAATCATTCCAGCATTCCATCAAGGCTTTATACCCATTAATCCCTTCTCCTATCATCGGATATGCGTGAGGCCCTCGTTGAGGCTTTAGAAAGCCACCTCTAGTTTAAGACAGAGGTATAATCCGCATAACTCTTCCAAGTTGAGGTAGTCGAGCATGTTGAATGCCAAGACATCATCTCATTCTCTGGAGAAGATGAAGGCTCTCCCATAAAATGGCACATTCACCCACTGTACATCACCGGCCAGTTTAATGGCATTGAGGTCTATCGCTATCTCGTTGACACATGCTCTGGATCAACCTAATCCTAACTCAGACACTACGAAAACTAGGGATGTATGAGGATGATAGGAGTCCCAATGTCCTAAAAATAAAAGGATATGACAGGACGGAACAGACACTGGTCGACATGATCCACTTGAAGAACCAGTTCGGTGGCTTAGTTTCCAGCACCAAGTTCATGGTTGTTTCACAGGACACTGCTTACAATGCATGGATGGGTAGGTCGTGGATCCACATGTATGTGGTGGTTCCTTCATCATATCACCAGTGCCTCAAGTACTCCCTTAATGGTCGAGTGGGCTTGCATCAAGGTGATTCATCCACCTTTTCTTCTTTTGAATCCCGCTATCAAGATGCTGACTACTGCAAGGCCAAAGACAGGAAGATTCAGGAAAACAATGTTGAGCATGGAACGACAGCAACAAAACCGTGGACATATCTGGATGATGCCTACATCTTTCCAATCCACCGATTGGAGGATACAACCCTATACATGGGATAATTCTTTGTTGTTTTTGGAACGATGGGGGAACACATTCCATAGTACATGTGATGCCGGAAGATCACCTCATAAACCTATATGAATCAGGCTGAGGTGATCCCGAAACCTCCTACTCCAATAAGGTATCAGAATGTCCGCACCATGGAAATTGTAATACGTCATACTTGATTTTTTCACTTGGTTGGAATTAACTGGCTCAAGCCGATGCGCCACTATTGATTTGATATCATCAAGTGTGGCCCCTTGGGATAAATACCAGATGGGATCAGATCAACATCATTCATCGATATGGTTTTGGCAGTGTAGGAGTCCCTCGATGCAGTGTCTACTGCCGGTCAAGCTGGTACCAGCCTCCCATCAATATTTGTCTACTTAGAGGAAACTCCTCCCACTGAGGATCCCTCCTCCATAAGTGAAGAATAGGATTTATAGGATGCTCCTCCAACCTTTGAAGAGGTCGTCTCCACCACGGGTGATGAATTGGTATAGGTGAACCTTGGTAGCAAGGAAGACCAAAACCCACATTGATCAGTGCTGCCATGCCCCTCGAGGAGCAACAACAATATGATGATTTCCTAAAATAGCACCATGGTGTATTCACCTGGAGTTATGAAGATATTCCAGAACTAGATCCTCAGGTAGTCGTCCACCACCTAGGTCTCCTGGAAAATCATCACGGGTTAAAGAAGCCTCCTAGGAAGATGCACCCATCTCACGGTACCATGGTCGAGGCCAAAGTTGGCAATATCATCAGATCCAATTTCATTAAGGAGGTCCAGTACACCAAATGGCTGGCCTAAATTGTGAAATTCAGGAAGAAGAATAGACATATGAGAGTCTGCATCGACATTTGGAATCTCAACTATCACAGTCTGAAGGACGACTTTCCCCTTCATGTGATGTAATTTTTTATTGAATCTACAGATGGGTTCCAAACCCTCTCTTTCATGGATAGGTATTATGGGTATAACCAAATCCGAATGGATCCCATGGAAGAGGAATCTACGGACTTCAGGGCACCATAAGGAACAATATGTTACCAAGTCATGCCCTTAGATTTAATGAATGTAGGTGCGACCTACCACTGGGAAATGCATCACATATTTAAGACAATCCTCGAGACATTGGTGGAATGCTACATAGATGAAATGGTGGTCAAATCTCACCAGTGTCAGGACCATCTCAAAGACCTTGAGATAGTGTTCGACATTCTTCGTTCCCACCACCTGAAGATGAACCCATGGACATGTTCCTTCAGGGTCTCCTCTGTAAATTTCCTCTGTTTCATTATCAGATATAGGGGCATCGATATCAAACAAGAGAAGATCAAGGCCATTTTCCAAATGTATCCCCCAAGCAACCTCTGGGAGCTTTGAGGTTTCCAAGGCCACTTATCCTATATACGTAGATTCATTGTAAATGTAGCCAAAACGTGCAAGCCCTTTTCACGGCTCCTAAAGAAAGGCAATGTCTATGAGTGGGATGAAGAATGTGAGACTACCTTCAAGGAAATGAAGCAGTACCTGCTTCAACCTCTGGTATTAATGCCACCTATCTCCGGAAAGCCACTGGCCTTTTATGTGACCACCCTGGAATGGTCTCTCGATTCCCTTCTGGCCCAGAAGAACAACAAAGGGATAGAGAACAATCTCTACTATCTCAGTATCATGCTTCTTGATGTGGATACCAGAAACTCCCCTATCTAGAAGAGCTTCTTCAAGGTGGTATTCATGGTACAAAAATTGTGGTATTACTTCCAGCATCATGAGGTACAGCTGGTGTCCCAGGTAGATCCATTGAAGTACATCCTAAATCACCCCATGTTGACAGGGTTTATAACTCGTTGGGTAGTGATTCTTCATCAGTTCGACATTCGTTTCGTTCCACATAAGGCTATTAAGGGACAATTATCGGCAGAATTCCTTTCTTCTCATCCAGCTTCCAGGGACCAGTCCCTAGACCTTTATTTTCCTAATGAGGAAATCCTTTTAGTAGAGCAATCCATTCCATACTGGAAAATGAACTTTAATGGTGCCTCCTGAATCTCCACCGGTAGAAGGCTCAATGACCCCGAGCTCAACAGAGTAGGCTTGGTTATTGTCTTCATTACCCCAGCACAAGACATTCTACAGTATTCATTCCTGTTTTCAGAAGGATTCACCAACAATGATGTGGAGTATCAGGCTCTCATTACAAGACTCAAGATGGCCCTCAATATTGATTTTCCCCACATGCATGTGAAAGGGGACTTTGAACTAGTCATCAAGCAGATTAACGGTGACTATGTCATCAGAATGCCAGAGCTCATACCGTTGTTGGAATGCACTCTCCAACTGATGGCCCAGTTCCCATCATAGCCATAAGTTACTCATGTCCCTCAATCCCAAAATGGTCGATCTGAAACCTTGGCCAACCTTACTGCATTACTTGCAGATCACGAACTGGATGATCTGAATATCCACATGGCACACCAAATATTCATTTCTCCCGTCACCCCAAATGACGATGATGGCCTATAGGTAATCCAGCTTACCGCTGGAACCTCCACGTCAGGACCTACATGTCCTCTAGATGTGGTGAGTAAGGTGACTCCTGATTGGAGAACCCCCTTTGTCGAGTATATCGCAAATGGTAATACCATAGAGGATCAGGCCAAGTGTGAGAAAATCCACTACCTCATGTTATAGTTCACCCTTTAGGACGGTCTGGGTTGTGAGAAAATCCTCTAAAATCATGGGTTTGAGGGGGTCCTCCTCCGTTTCATCCAAGTAGTTGAGATTTCACAAGTCTTTCAGGAGGTTCATGCCAGTTTCTGTGGGTCTCATCAAACTGGACTGAAACAATCTCACGAGATCCAGAGATTGGTGTATTTTTGTCCATCCATGATTTGTGACTGCATTGAGTTCTCCAAGAGGTTCCATGCATTCCAAATTCATGCAAACTTTATGCACCAGCAGCCAGAACCTCTCCACACAACCTAGTACTCATGGAAATTTGTGGTATAGGGACTCAATGTCATGGGACCACACCAACAATGGATCGCTAGTGCAGGTTCATCCTGACCACTACAGATTTCTTCTCCATGTGGCCAGAGGCTGTCCCGCTCTAGGTTGTCAAGGCCCATTCCATTGTTAACTTTATGAGCTCCAACATCATCTACTGATTTAGAGTCCCTCACACTGTCCTCACCAATAACAGCACGCACATCTGATCAGCTAAGCAGAAGAAATTGTATGCTAAGAACAACATCTGTTCTAACTATACCACCCATTATCATGCGCAAGAAAATGAATAGATTGAGGCATTCAACAAGACCATCACTAACATTCTGCAGAAAATGGTTAGTCAAAACAATAAGAGTTGGCTAGATAAGCTCCCCAACACCCTCTTGGATTATTGGATGATGACTCGTAATTCCACCCAGGTGACCCCATATTCCCTGGTTTATGGAATAGAGGTCATCCTACCCATCAAGGTTCTTTTTCATTTATTGTGCACAAATGTCTATGATCAGAAAATTCTAGATAAAGTAGCAGAAATCAATCTAGCTAAGTTGGAAGCGCTCGATGAGAAAAGGATTTGTGCCCTAAAAAATATATTAAGGCATCATAACAAGATAGCTAGAGCTCTCAATAATAAATTTTTCCTTCACACCTTCTTGCAAGGCAACTTGTTGTTGGCCCTGAGGACACAAATGATTTCTGATAGGAAACCACCCATGTTGGTTCCCAAATAGGAAGGAACTTACATCATTCACAAGGTTTACTCCACTAACACATACTCCCTGGTTACTGTGGATGGTGAGCGTATAACCCCTCGCACAAATTCCACATTCCTCAAGAAAAACATTTCCAGAGTAACAAGGGTCCTACATGACCTTAAACTGTCCAATCTTACATGAACTCAAACTGTAAAATGTCCCACATGACATTAAATTGTATGTCTTCCCGCATGATGTTAAACTATATATTGTCCCACATGACATTAAATTGTATGTCGTCCCGCATGATGTTGAACTGTATACAGTCCCACATGACATTAAACTATATATCATCCCGCATGAAATCAAACTGTATAATTTTCTACATTATATTAAACTTTATGTCATCCTGCATGACGTTAAACTGTATATCGTCCCACATGACATTATACTTTATGTCGTCCCCCATGACGTTAAACTGTATAATTTCCTACATGACATTAAAATGTATGTCATCCCGCATGACGTTAATCTATATACCGTCCCACATGACATTAAACTGTATGTTGTCCCGCATGACGTCAAACTATATATTGTCCCACATAACATTAAATTGTATATCATCTCACATGAATTTAAACTCTATATTGTCCCACATGATGTAACATACCCTAATTTCATAGTACATTATATTATTAAAATAATCCAATAGCTTGCGCTACACGCAACACCGATTTGAGGACACCACAACTTATTAAACTAACCGTTCAAAAAGAATTTATGAATAATATTAACTGCATTTTGAATCTTATATACTCTATATAATTTTAGTATCCATATTATGTGTTTCAAAGACATAATAGAAGAACAAATTAATTTTTATTTGACAAAATAAGTGTTTTTCAAAAATATGCATCTTTACCACCTTTTAATGGAGAAACCTTTTTAAAATCAATATTTGACACTCTCATATACTCAATTTAATGAAATTAAATTCTTCTTTAGAAGCAGGAGATAAAAATTTAGTTCAGGTAAATTTTTTCTACTTTTCTGATAACTTTCAAATTTTGATGAATAGTAAAAAATACTATGTTTTAATTAAAAAGAACTTTTTTAATCGAAATAATTTAGAGTGATAAATTATTTATTTTAATGGTTTGGAAGTATAATTAGATTATATTTTATCATTTTATAAAATTTAGGTCATTATACGTAATTTTAGATATAAATTTTACATAAACATATGTCAATCTTTTGATAGTTTTCACTTTTTAAAAAACTCGCTTTTTGGTTTGGCAACAAAAAATAATTTTAAATTAATAAATGAAACTTCTATGTTTTGAGCTTGGTAAAATATACTTCATTTTTGAATTTGGAATATCAAAATTAGCATTGGGTAAATTTTTGGTATTTTTTCTGAAAACATTCAATTTTTGATTAATATTGAAAAAAACACTACGTTATTGGTTAAAACCAAATTTTTATTTAAATAAATAGTTATTTTATTTTCATTTATTTTAGGTCATAGTATATTCATAATACCTATATATGTCCAATGTAATTCATTGGAGTCATTTTATAATATGTTTAGATATATAAAATTTTACCGAACTTTTTACCGTCTTTTACCCACCTCCTAAGAGTATTCGTAAATTTGCATAAAACATAAATTTACCACTTCTGTGAGTTAAATTTAAAAAATCCTAGAAACACGCTTATTATCAGTAAGTAACATGTGGTTCAATAAAATGAAAATAATTTTTGGTGAATAGTAACGTTTGACTTTTATTTACCACGGTTAAAAGTTAATAGGGTAATTAAAGGGTAAAAATGTTACCATAATTACCCTAACACATGTACTAATTCTTTTGCATAAGTATAATTTGACCAAAAACAACCTTAGGAATAAAATTGGATTCTCTTTGTTCCACTTGGATTAGATTATGACATTTATTATTATTTTATTTAAAGAACCGTTAAAAGAGCTAAATTCAATGTTTAATAACTAAACCATTTTTAATATAGGGTTACACACAATAAAAATTATACAATAAATATTCATTAGAAACCAAAAAAGATTTCCCAAATAATTTTATTTTTTATAATTTTTAAACATTGAATAATTTAATTTATTTATGAAACATTGATGATGCAGTAATTACCTTATTAATGAAATATTAAAATAATTGATATTATAAATATCCAAATAAATGTAAATTGAGACTTCTAATTAATTGAAATAATTTTATAGGCTAATATGACATGTTATGGTTTGTGAAATAAATTTTATTCGAAGTGATAATGTTTTTATGGATTTAGAAAAAATAAAATACTAAATAGTGTCAAAATTGACATAATTGATTTTTTAAAACAAATTTTATATTATTATTTGATATAATAGTCCTAAAAATTTTATGATCGGAACAAAGACTTGTATAATAATATATATGACATTAATTAACTACTTGGGGTTTTATTTACATTTTATTGTATGTTTATTAACCATATAATATAAAAATACAAAGAGACATGGTAAATGTCAAACTATTTAACTAAGAGTTAAATCTAAATGATAAGGTTAATATGATGACCAAAAACTATAGAAAACCTATTGGTTGAGAGGTTTTCGACCCATACCCACTTTATAATTTAAATAATTCTTTTTGGATCCATTAGAAACCGAAAATGATTTTATTATTAAATAATATTTCAAGATTTTCCTAAAGTGACCCTCACCTCTCTTATAAAAGGGTACTTCCCCTTCTATTAATTTCACACCTCCAATGTCATTTGGAATGAACAAACCCTGCCCAAATATCTTCCCAACTTTCCTCTCTTCAACCAAGAGGCATTCATTAGGTCAGAAATCTCTCCTAAGGATCCATTTTGATCAAATCAAAAGGAAGAACCTGATGAAGAGGAAAATATTTCATCACCTTTTTCATGTTCTTTTCTTCTTCCACTTATTATTTCTTTGTTGTTTCCATTCTAAAATAATAACTCCGGTATCTTATATATACTGTGATGTTATTATTAAAATGGTGCAACCATTTTCATTACCCTATCCATCCTATAAATGACAAAGTCACCATACGTGCGTACGTATGGATTACCGTCTCCGCGTCATGGTGTAGTTTGTTATTCAAACACTTAATTATTTGGATGGGAATAATAATGAGTATAAATAATGTAAATAATAAATATATCATGTTAATTATTCTGTATATATGATATAACATCCAATTAAATACTATTTCACCATCAATATAATGATATTGTCGCTCGTGCGTATGTACAGATTACCGTCTCCATGACGCGATGAGATTCATTTCCACGTTCACCAGTCAACGATGATTATAAAAATATATATCATTAATAAGTATGTAATATATGACATAATATTTCTTCTGGATATATATATATATGTACTTACATATATCTTATTCACTTAGTTCTGTTCAATACGATATGAAAATGGAAACAATGTTTATGCGTACATACGACCTAACATCTCCATAAATGGTTTTTTACATTTCATATATATGTCTATTATACATATTTATATTCTAAATATATATGATATATAAATCATGTTTTATATTTTGGAAGTATTTAAATTAGGGTTTAAGTTATACAATCAAGAGTAACAAGTTAAAACACGTACGATAAAGAAAGCGATTATTACCCAAAATATTAATTAAACATGGAAATTATTATTAAATGGGTAATAAAAAGTCATAAATGAATCATGTATGATATCATAAATATTAATATGGTTATCGTATAATTTAATAACATACTACGCTCTTTATACAGGAGTTTAAACGTACCCTTGACTAAAGGAAAGTGCAAGGTAGGGGTTAATTTCACAATATCTTTATTATCCATGGTTGTTTTTGCATACGTATCTTCTGGGACATATTTATTATCCATGTCCATGTTTCATAAAAAAGTTTTCAAAGGGATTCTTTTTAAGGAACTTTTTTTACTAAAACATCATTTTAAATGTTTTAAAGATTTATTATTCTAAACCTTTCTCCTTAAGGTCCATGTTTTCAAAAGGGGTTTAAGGATTTATTTATATGTACATGAATGTTTTAAAATGTCAATTCCATTCAAAAGTTTCAAAGTGGTGTGGGACACATTGATTTAAAAATATCTTTCAAATGAATTCCTTTATAAATTATGTGACTTTTAAATGATTTCATTAAGAAGGGATATTTCTCTCAAAGTTTTTTACTAATCATTTTCAACTATGTCAACATCCTTTACCGGATATTATTCCTGATCGAGGTTGATTTATTATGATATGAATATTCTATATTGTATTGAAGGTTTTGTGATATATTGGACTGTTGATGTGTTATTTTTATACCATTCATGGTTTTTGGATAAATTATTGTCATTTCGTATGCTAGTTTTTATACGAATGTTTATGTTATGTTTAAACCTTTTCATATGAGGAATGTATTGGACTTAATAAGTGACGGGTGGAGCCCTCTATAGCTCCTCGATGTATCAGTAGGTATTATGAGACAAACTAGTATCTTGACACAAGGCCTTGACAAAATCTTATTTGTAGTTTTGGAACAAGGCCTTGACTATGTGGTTATGAAGTCTGGCATTATGTATTCCATCATTATGATAGTGGCAATTGATATTTCATGTGATTATTCAAATAGTAGAATATCCATGTGAATAAGTAAATAGAATTATTTTATTGTATCTTATCCATATTATGCTGAAGTTTAATTTTAAAAGGCTTTTGTTTTATTCTTATACAATGCCTTAAATGTTTATTCTTATTTATGAATGTTTGTGCTATATTCTTATCCTTACTGAGCATCTGAGCTCACCACTTTCTATGTTTTAATTTTCCCAGGATTCCAAGAAATGTTTTATGATTGATAAGTAGGGTTAATCTAGGAGATTAATGGCATTCTCAATGAATCATTTATGTTTTGTTTTATTTTATAATGTGTAACGTAACGTTCATGTGTGTTATCTATTTTCCAAAACTGCTAAACTGATCGGTCTTTCTGGACTTGATTCCTTGTAATCATGTCAATGTATTAAAATAATGCACCGACTCTGGGTAACTGGGGTCAGAGCATTACAGTTGGTATCAGAGGAAGTTTAGCAACAACTTTGGAAATAGATTTAGATAATCTCTGATAAGAGAACATTACACTAAGATAAACATTGAGTATTCGTATAGAAGAACATCCTAGAATTTTTGTAATGTAGGGATTTTAAGAGTTTTCCAAAAAATACATCCTCTTCTGGATACGAGAAGGTAGAGGCAGCTCTGGCATAGATGTACCTAGGGGTAAAACTTGAAAACATCGCTTTGAGCTAGACTCGAACGAGAACTGGTGCATGACAATAGGCCTTGTTTCACTCTTGGTTGCGACACTTCTGGGGGATATTATTAAGATTATTCACATTTTCATTACAAGCCATTATGAAAGATTTATGAGTAAATAGTTCCTCAAAGAAAACATTTTATGGTTATAGATTATATGCACAATATTTTCAATTTACGTTAGATATTTCAAAAGTTTGGAATTATGCATTGCAATTCATAAACTAACCTAGTGTATGCCATTGTTTAGAAATGGAATCTAGTAAAAGGAATGAGAATTCCAGTAATACGCATGATTGAAAGATTAAGAAGGATCATATATTTCATGGTATTAAGCCAACATTTAAAATTGAAATAGTCACCCACGTATTCTCATCATATGATGAAATAGTATCATGTGTTAATAAGATAAGTAATGAATTGTCTGAGTCCTATGGCTTTGAAGGGAAACAAGGGATGAAAATGATGGAAGAGAGAAAGGTGGATAAAGGGAAGAGGAGAAAGAATATTTTCCCATATGTGATTGGTTGCGCCCAAATTTACCCTATCGGTAAAAGTGGTCGTTGAAGTACAATTAGGGATCGAATCCACAGGGACCGAAGAAGTAACCTTGAGACGCTATGATTTATTTATGGATTGGCTATGAAGTGGACAACATTGAGGTAGATTTTAATTGGAGAACTAAAGATATAATTTAAATAATATATAATAAAAAAATGATGTGAACTAAACAATTATTGATGGTGGGTTTATCTTAGGGTTTTTCTTGGGGTGGATTGGATGAATTTCTTTTCATAGAAAATTTCATGTCATTAATTCAAGACATATCCAAACAATGAGATAATTCTTCCAAATCATTCACCAACTTAATCCCTACACAATTCCAAGGACAATCACTAATTCACTTTGAGGATCACTTTAATGAGCACTCAAAGGAAATAGATCGTACTAGCACTCAAAATGTGTCATCGTTAATGTTGGCAAAGATGAGAAAGAATGTAACTCATCAAATGGAAATCCTAAAATAAAGAATAGATTTAAATATTAAGTACATGAAATAACATTCAATCCATGACCTTGCTACTCCCTTGGATAAACCCTTAAGAGGTTAGCCCTCCATTGATGCTATTCTACCAATGGAATCAATATGTAGACTTATGGGGGTAGAATTGAAGAAAAAGAAAATTATTAAAAGAACGAACACTCCACCGTTGTGTGATTGAAATCACAAGTGTTGGTGTGAATAATTTCAAACCATGATTCAACGGTATCAACGTGTGAAGAAAACAAAAATAAAAAGTGAAGAAGAAGAATAAATTTTATTAAAATAATAAACATGAAAGAAAAACTTACATGGGAAAACATGACGATGTGATTACAAATTGAAAGCAGAAAATTACAATTGAAAGAAATACAATGGATGAAAGAAAAACATGGATTCAAAGGAAAAATGTTAGATGATAATTTCATGCACCACCATCTCCTTATATAGGCATATTAGGAGCCTTAGGTCCACCCCCCCATAATCAATTCACCCCCAACAATTAATAAAGTCAAAACGAGGGTGAATAATCAAAAGGAAATTGACGTTTTGAAGTTGACCCGGAAAACTGTCCAGATTCGTCCACCATTTTGACGTGTGAGTTTGACACTTCATAAGGCCGAATCCAAAGGTGTCATAAATAGAAAATATCTTCGTCCTTGTGTCTTCTATAAGATCTCAAAATTTCAGGATATTTGGCTCATCCTTTTTGATGTTATGGTTGAAATGGTGGGACATATTTCTGTGCATTAAT
This sequence comes from Viscum album, assembly GCA_963277665.1. NCBI lineage: Eukaryota > Viridiplantae > Streptophyta > Magnoliopsida > Santalales > Viscaceae > Viscum > Viscum album. The sequence goes on from OY728151.1 coordinate 1,284,800,198, forward strand.
GTCGGGTCCACGATTTAAATCTCAACTTCAGATCCCTTTATCATCATGAAAACATTAGAATTAGCTCTGGCCACAGTTGAATAAAATGATCCTCATATTTTTATCTTTCTACTGTATAAATTTGAGCTTCATTGGGCTTGGTTTATGGGCCCCACATTTGTTTGATGGGCCTTAGGCCCATTATGCTTTTTCCAGCAAGTTTCTGCCTTCAGGCGCAAAATTATCCATCTTCTTTTGGGATTTATCTATCAGACCTAAAAGATAACATGTTCCAAACAAAGTGATAAATAATATCCTAAAATTTCAAATTCCGAAAATGAATATAATGTTGTCCCCAAATAAATGAATGATTGGGCCCAAATTTGCATATTAAACATGAATTGCATTTTTGATGAGAAATGAAGTTCTCTTTATGTAATGCACTAAAAACAATAGTTATGGACTTTGGAAAAATGAATATAAAGATATTAACAATTAATATTAGCCACTTTCAGTGACTAAACACACCCCCCAACTTTAGTTTTTCTAGTCCCGAGCAAAATAAATTACAAATATGAAATTCAAATCCCCTTTTCCAAAAACACTTTAATACACATTGCTCACCCAAATATATAATACCAAAAAAATTATGAAAACCCATCAAAATCATTAAAAACAAGCTAGGTCCATAAGCATATCCCAATCCCAAGCCCATTCCTTTGTTCAAATTCATCGCCACATTTCATCTAATTCCAATTAAGCATGATAAAGTGTTGTGCATCATAAAAGATATGAGGCCCATTTTATTGTTCAAGGGGAAAAAATGGAAGTGCTAGGTGGGAATCACATTAAACCTTATTATGAGTATCCTTTTTTTTATTTTTTTTTGATGATTTTTTTTAACCACAATAGATATGAAAAAACTAACTCTGGGCAAGACAACTATGGAGTCACGATCCCCAAGTGCCGGACGCCACACATATTGTCAATTTCTTGCTCTACAATAGAGATATAAAGCCTAACTCTGGGCAAGACAAATATGGAGTCACGATCCCCAAGTTCCGGACGCCACGCATTTGGACAAAACATTGCTCTATGTGGTCTCTTTTTTTTTGTTTTTTTTGTTTTTTTTGTTTTTTTTTGTTTTTTTGGATACTCAAATTAAACTAAAAGTGACCCTAGAACCCTATGCTATAATGAAAGGGACCCAAGAACTCAAATTTACACCCACGATCCAGTAGACTGCATTGTGGCATTTTTATTAAGAGGATGAAATTGTAAACATTGAAAAATCACATCGGACAACCGCACTTTCCAAAAACTATGCTCATGAACTTAAACTTGCATTAAAATCAGAATCAAGGCATGAAAAATTTATTTGATATCCAATTTTAGAGTTTGCAATGTGTGTTTATCATGTTTATGGTTAATGGAATTTTTCTTTTCATGCATGTTTTTATTCACAAAATAAAAAAAAAAATCATTTTTATCTCCCCCCAACTTAGAATGACACTGTCCCCAGTGTTTAAAGAAAAGAAAAGTTAGAAGGGGGGTGGAGGATTTCAAAGAGTAAATGATAATCATGGAATGAAGTCACCTGGTAGTTGATGATGATAGTGTGTGCCACAGTCTCCCTTCACTCCTGGATTTGAGTCTCAGCGGCTTGGATGGTGGTGAATGGATTCTCCATATGACTTACAATAAGTCCTTTTATTTTTTTAAACCTATAACAACATAAAAATAAAACAAAACAAAATAAACTGATGATACATTGCCTTCTTTATATTTTCTAGGTAAGGTATTACTCGGAGATCACACCACGTGACACGGATGAATATGGCGCTCCCCTTTCATACCCATCCTTACTCATAAAAGAAGATCAGGTCAACAGTTTATGGTAATTTATTATATGAAAAAGAAAATGATTCAAAATGATTAGAAAACATGAAAACCATGGGTTGCCTCCCATGCAACGCTTTTGTTTAACATCGTTGGCTCAACTTTTACCCCCCCAACTTATCCAATTCCAACTTTCAACATGTTTAGGACCCCATTTTTGTCCACTTCAACTTGATTAAGATTGATTTTCTTGAGTTCAGAAGAAAGTAAAATAATTTTGAGCTCGGTTTCATTGAAATTTCCTAAAGGATATTGACAAATTAAATCGAAATCAATTTTTTCTCCAAAACATTTAGAAAGAATTGGTTCATTTTGAAAATAAGATTCATCCTGAAAATTGTCCAGTTGAATATCAAAAGTGTGTATGGGATCAATGTTTGATATTTCTCCCAATTTTTTAGTGATTAGTGTTTTTGAAAAATCATTAATGGACTTATATTCAGGAAACTCAATCCATGATGTCAAATTTTCTTCTTTTTAATCCAAAAAATCAATTTCCTCCTGATTTAAAGACCCTTCAAAAACTCCTCGATCCTCTCCAATTATCCCAAATCCTAAGGTTGGTTCTTCAATAAAGGTATGAGGGGTTTTTGTGTTACAAGATTCTTCAATAAATATTGAGTAAGGGATGGTCTGAGTGGAATGGGGTCCACACAAGTTTTAATGCTTTGTAGTTCTTGTCTAAAACTTGATACCTCTGAATTCATTTTTTCCATTTGTTCACACAATTTTTGAAGAATTGTTTCAGGATTAGGATTGATAGATGTTTCGACATGATGGACTTCCTCATTATTCATCTTTTGAATCATTCTTGATAGGTATGGAAATTGATCTTTTAAACCTTCATCATTAGAAATTTCGTTCATGTAGGTGTGGGGTATTCATTCAAAGGTTGATTAAAAACGGTTGGTGATTCCCAATGTAGATTTTCAAACTGATTCCATCCCGAGTTTGTGAAGGGATATTGTTGATTATACTCCATTGGATTTATTTGAAAATTTGGAATCGTGATTTTCGGTGGTCAAAAAAAAATAGAAAGGGGAAAAGAGAAGACAAATGGGGATGAGAAAATAGAAATGAGGGAGAATACAATGATGTTCTAAGGTGACTTACTTGGTCCCCGGAAATGGCGCCAAAACTTGGTTATGCCCAAATTTACCCTACCGGTAAAAGTGGTCGTTCAAGTAAGAGTAGGGATCGAATCCACAGGGACCGAAGAAGTAACCTTGAGACGCTATGATTTATTTATGGATTGGCTATGAAGTGGCCAACTTTGAGGTAGATTTTAATTGGAGAATTAAAGATATAATTTAAATAAGATATAATAAAAAAAATGATGTGAACTAATCAATTATTGATGGTGGGTTGATCTTAGGGTTTTTCTTGGGGTGGATTGGATGAATTTCTTTTCATAGAAAATTTCATGTCATTAATTCAAGACATATCCAAACAATGAGATAATTCTTCCAAATCATTCACCAACTTAATCCCTACACAATTCCAAGGACAATCACTAATTCACTTTGAGGATCACTTTAATGAGAACTCAAAGGAAATAGATCGTACTAGCACTCAAAATGTGTCATCGTTAATGTTGGCAAAGATGAGAAAGAATGTAACTCATCAAATGGAAATCCTAAAATAACGAATAGATTTAAATATTAAGTACAGGAAATAACATTCAATCCATGACCTTGCTACTCCCTTGGATCAACCATTAAGAGGTTAGCCCTACATTGATGTTATTCTACCAATGGAAGAAAGATGTAGACTTATGGGGGCGGAATTGAAGAAGAAGAAAATTATTAAAAGAACGAACACTCCACCGTTGTGTGATTGAAATCACAAGTGTTGGTGTGAATAATTTCAAACCATGATTCAACGGTATCAACGTGTGAAGAAAACGAAAATAAAAAGTGAAGAAGAAGAAGAAATTTTATTAAAATAATAAACATGAAAGAAAAACTTACATGGGAAAACTTGACGATGTGATTACAAATTGAAAGCAGAAAATTACAATTGAAAGAAATACAATGGATGAAAGAAAAACATGGATTCAAAGGAAAAATGTTAGATGATAATTTAATTCACCACCATCTCCTTATATAGGCATATTAGGAGCCTTAGGTACACCCCCCCCCATAATAAATTCACCCCCCAAAAATTAATAAAGTCAAAACGAGGGTGAATAATCAAAAGGAAATTGACGTTTTGAAGTTGACCTGGAAAATTGTCCAGATTCGTCCACCATTTTGACGTGTGCGTTTTACACTTCATACGGCCGAATCCAAAGGTGTCATAAATAGAAAATATCTTCTTCCATGTGTCTTCTAGAATCTCTCAAAATTTCAGGAAATTTGTCTCATCCGTTTTGAAGTTATGGTAGAAATGGAGGGACGTATTTCTGTGCATTAATGTCGGGTCCACCATTTAAATATCAACTTCAGATCCCTTTATCATCATGAAAACATCAGAATTAGCTCCGGCCACAGTTGAATAAAATGATCCTAATATATTTATCTTTCTACTGTATAAATTTTAGTATCATTGGGCTTGGTTTATGGGCCCCACATTTGTTTGATGGGCCTTAGGCCCATTATGCTTTTTCCAGCAAGTTTCTGCCTTCAGGCGCAAAATTCTCCATCTTCCTTTGGGATTCATCCATCGGACCTAAAAGATAAAATGTTCCAAACAAAGTGATCAATAATATCCTCAAATTTCAAATTCAGAAAATGAATATAATGTTGTCCCCAAATAAATGAATGATTGGGCCCAAATTTGCATTTTAAACATGAATTGCATTTTTGATGAGAAATGAAGTTCTATTTATGTAAAGCACTAAAAAAATATTTATGGACTTTGGAAAAATGAATATAAAGATATTAAAAATTAATATTAGCCACTTTCAGTGACTAAATAGTGATACTGTAGAAAGAATAACCATGGTAAATTGTTGAAGGTAATGTGAGTTTTTTATAAGTTTGGAAAAAAAGGACACCAAGTACATGATTGGAAGGGTAAGAAAATTGTTTCAAATGTATAATTTTTCATCTACAAGGAGTTGGGAAACTATTTGAATCAATGTTCTAATTATTATAGGATACCCCAAATTCTTCTATTGGATAATAATCAAGTTATGATACTACTGAAGATGAAGAGTAATGATTAAGAGTTCTTATGTTGTTATTAAAGTATTTTTCCATTTGAGTATTGTATTAATGATGTACATGTTATAATAATTATAGAGTATATAAGGATTGTACTGCAGTACTATTTCATTAAGGACTTTAGATTGTTTGGAACCAAGAAAAGTGACTCAATGGAAGGTTACTTTTTTGGAAAATATATTGTTGAGAGAAAGATAAACCTTAATATGATTCTGATACTAAGGTAGTGATTTTGGAATAAGATATGATTGTTTTGGATAAATTTTATTGGATATTATTGACTACCTTGAAACTGATTAATGATTTGTATAGTCCACCATTATTGGAGTTTACCACATTTTTGGATATAAGGATTATATCTAGTATTCTATAAGGAATAAGGGAAAATGAATGTAATAAATACAGTTATATGATAATTTAGGGTGTTACTATGTTTTAAAAGAATACATTATGATGGTATTCACATGTTATTACATGGAAAAAAGGATCTTCATTGTGTTTACCTTCCTTATAAATTTTTGACTGTGAGTTTGGATAGAAGTATTTTGGATATGTGTTAAGGTTGGAATAAATTAAGTTTTACATTTAATACTATTGTTAATGTTAAAAAATTTCTGGAGATTATTTTTGGATTTTCATAAAAAGGATAACCTGGAGGTCGGGCGACTACCCGTCGCGTCCGGCAAGGCCGCAAGACCTAAACCTGCAACCAAAGGGCGACAAGGGTGTATTAAATAACACTATACTATGTGATGTCAAAGTTTATATAATGTAGTTTTTTTAAATAGTCTGACAAATGAATTATAAATTCATTATTTTTGAAAGCCTATATGCTTAGGATAAATATAATACTTTTGAATTATATTATCTTTTGGAGTGAAAGATGAGTTTGTGGTATGAATTATTTGAAAGATGAAACTCTACTTGTCAAGTATATTTTTTCCTCTTATTCTATGAATATATAAATTCCTAAACTTTTGGGAATGGATCCTAAAACCAAAAATGTGTTATCCTAACACCATACGTTTTGTTGAACCAATGATATTTTACATCATCTTAGATTGATGGATTTGAGGCCCTCAATTTTACACTTTTTTGTGATTGATGACCGTAATCTCTCCCTATAAATATTTATGTTTTCCCACCAATTATGTGTCTCTAATTTTCACCAATGTTCTCCTAATCGAGATCATAATTTTTTGGTGAAGTTTTCATTTCCCTTTCCCTCTTATTAAGAGTAAATTTTATTATAAAAATTTTCAATGTGGGTTTTCCACAAAGGTATTTTTCTATTTTTAAACGTTTATATTTGAAGAACAATTTCAAATTGTGAGGAAGCAATTTATATAAGGAGGGGAGAATGTAACACCCCATGATTTCATAGTACGTTATCTCATTAAAGTAATTTAACAGCTTGCGCTACACGCAACACTGAGTTCGAGCTCACCACAACTTATTAAACTAACCGTTCAAAAACTGGTTATGAATATCATTAACTACATTTTGAATATTATATACTCTATATAATTTTAACATCGATATTATGCGTTTCAAATACATAATATAACAACAAATTCTTTTTTTCAGATAAAATAAATATTTTTCAAAAAAATGAAAATTTACCTCCTTTTAATGGAAATCCCTTTTTAAAACCAATATTTGAAACTTTCATACATTAAATTTAATGAAATTAAATACTTCTTTAGAATCGGGACAAAATAATTTATTTCAGATAAATTTTGGTACTTTTCTGATAACTTTCATATTTTGATGAACAACGAAAAATACTATGTTTTAATTAAAAACATCTTTTTTAATCGAAATATTTTACAGTGATAAATTATGAATTTAAAGGGTTTGGAAGTATAATTAGATTATATTTTTATCATTTACTACAATGTAGGTCATTATACATAATTTCACATTTAAATTTGACATAAACACATGTCAATCTTTTGATAGTTTTTACTTTTTTTAAGAACCCGCCTTTTGGTTTTGACAATGGGAATTAATTTTAAATTAATAAATGAAACTTCTATGTTTTGAGTTTGGTAAAATATAATTAGTTTTTTAATTTTCAATATCAAAATTATATTATGGTAAATTTTTGATATTTTTTTGAAAACATTCAATTTTTGATTAATAGTGAAAAAAACACTGTGTTATTGGTTAAAACCGACTTTTTATTTAAATAATTAATTATTTTATTTTTATTTATTTTAGGTAATAATAGATACATAATACATATATATGTTCAACATAATTCATTGGATTCATTTTATAATAAGTTTAGATATTTAATATTTTATCAAACTTTTTACCGTCTTTTACCCACCTCCTAGAAGCATTTTCGAATTTGCGTTAAACATAATTTTACAGCTTCTTTGACTTGAATTTCAAAAATCAGAGAGATACAATTAACATCAGTAAGTAAAATTTGGTTCAATAAGATGAAAATAATTATTGGTGAATAGTAACTTTTGACTTTTATTTACCACGATTATAAGTAAATAGGGTAATTAAGGGTAAAAATGATATCATAATTACTCTAACACATGTCCTAATTATATTGAATAAGTATAATTAGACCAAAAACAACCTTAGTAATAAAAAATGATTCTCTTTTTTCCACTTGGATTAGATTAAGACATTTATTATTATTTTATTTAAATAAGAGTTAAAAGAGTTATATTCAAATTTTAATAACAAACAATTTTTAATATAGTGTTACACATAATATAAATTCAACTATAAATATTCATTAGAAACCTAAAAATAGTTATTTCATAATATTGTTTTATTTATAATTTATAGACATTGAATAATTTAATTTATTTTTGACACAATGATGATGCAGTAATTACCTTATTAATGAAATATTAAAATAATTGAAATTATAAATATCCAAATAAATATAAATTGAGACTTCTGATGAATTAAAAAAATTTTATAGGTTAGTATGACATGTTGGGGTTGGTGAAATAAATTTTATTCTAAATGATATAGTTTTTATTGCTTTCTAAAAAATCATATACTAAATAGTGTCAAAATTGACATAATTGAGTTTTTAAAACAAATATTATATTATTAATTGATATAATAGTCCTAAAAATATAAGGATTGTCCAAAATACTTATATAAAAATATATATGACATTAATGAACCACTTGGGGTTTGATTGACATTTTATTAGATGTTTATTAACCATATAATATAAAAATACAAAGAGACATGGTAAATGTCAAACTATTTAACTAAGATTTAAATCTAAAAGATAAGGTTAATATGATTACCTAAACCTATCTAAAAAATATTTCATGAGAGGTTTTCGACCCATCCCCACCTTATACTCTAAATAATTTATTTTGGGGCCATTATAAACCAAAAATGATTTTATTATAAAATAATATTTCAATATTTTCCTAAAGTTACCCTCACCTCTGTTATAAAAGGGTACTTCCCCTTCTCTTAATTTCACACCTCCAAATCCATTTGTCTCAGCCTAACCCAGCCCAAATATCCTCCAAAATTTCCTCCCTTAATCTTAGAGTCCTTCCTTTGGATATAAAGACCACCAATGGATCCCTTTTGATCAAATTAAAAGGAAAAACCTGATGAAAATGTAATTATTTCAAAACCACTTTCAAGTTATTTTCTTCTTCCACATCATCTTTCTTTGTTGTTTCCATTATAAAATAATAACTCCAATATATTATATATAATGTTCTGTTATTATAAAAATTTTACAACCATTTTCACTAATCTATCCATCCAATAAATGACAAAGTCACCATACGTGCATACGTACAGATTACCGTCTCCATGTCATGGTGTAATTTGTTATTCAAACACTTCATTATTTGGATGGGTATAATAATGAGTATAAATTATGTAAATAATAAATATAAAATGTTAATGATTCTGTATATATTATATACCATCCAATTACTAACGATTTCACTATCAATATAACGATATTGTCTCTCGTGCGTACGTACGGATTACCGACTCCACAACGCGATGAGATTCATTTCCACATTCACCATTCAATGATGATTATAAAAATATATATCATTTATAAGTATGTAATATATGAAATAATAATTCTAATGGAGATATATATGTGTGTGTGTACTTACATATATCTTATTCACTTAGTTACGTTCAATACGATATGAAAACAGAAACAACGTTTATGCGTATGAACGGTCTACCATCTCCATAAACTGTGTTTTCCATTTCATATATTTATCTATTATAAATATTTATATTCTAAATATATATGATATATAAATAATGTTTTATATTCTTGAAGTATTTAAATCATGATCTAAGTGATACAATCAAAAGTAACAAGTTAAAACACGTACGATAAAGAAATCAATTATTACCCGAAATGTTAATTTAACATGGAAATTATTATTAAATTGGAAGTATAAAGTCATAAAAGAATCATGTATGATATCATAAATATTAATATTGTTTTGGTATAATTTAATAACATACTACGGTATTTATATAGGAGGTTAAACATACCCTCGACTAAAGGAAAGTGCACGGTAAGGGTTAATTTCACAATCTCTTTATTATCTGAGGTTGTTTTTACATAAGTATCTACTGGGAAATATTTATAATACACGTCCATGTTTAATAAAAGAGTTTTAAAAGGGATTATTTTTAAGGGAATTGTTTACTAAAACATCAATTGAAATGTTTTAAAGATTTATTCTTCTAAACCTTTCTCATTAATGTCCATGTTTTCAAAATGGTTTTAAGGATTTATTTATATAGACTTGAATGTTTTAAAATGTCAATTCCATTCAAAAGTTTCAAAATGGTATGGGAAACATTAACAAAAAAATATATTTTAAATTACTTCATTTATAAATTCTGTGACTTTTATATGATTCCATGAAAAATGGATATATCTCTCAATGATTTTTACTGATCATTTTCAACTATGTCAACATCCTTTATGGGATATTATTTTTGATCAAGGTTGATTTATTTTGATACAAATATTCCATATTGTATTAATGGTTTTGTGATATTTTTACTATGGATGTGTTACTTTTATACCATTCATGGTTTATGGATAAAGTAAAGACATTTCATATGCTATTTTTTATACAAATTTTATGTTATGTTTAAAAATTTTCATATAAGGAATGCATTGGACTTAGTAAGTGATGGGTGGAGCCCGCTATAGCTCCTCGATGCATAGGTAGGTCTCAAGAGACAAACTAATGTCTTGGAACAAGGCCTTGAAAAAATATTATTTTTAGTCTTAGCACAAGACGTTGACTATGTGGTTATGAAGTCTGGTATTATGCATTCCATCATTATGAAACTGGCTATTGATATTTCATATGATTATTCTAATAGTAGAATATCCATGTGAATAAGTAAAATGAATTATTTTATTTTATCTTTTCCATATTATGCTGATGTTTAAGTTTAAAAGGATTTTTTTAGTCTTATACAATACCTTAAATGTTTATGATTATTTATTAATGTTTCCGCTATATTGTTATCCTTACTGAGCATCTGAGCTCACCCCTTTCTATGTTTTAAGTTTCCCCAGATTCCAAGAAGTGTATTATGATTGATAAGCAGGGTTAAGCTAGTGGATTAATGGCATTCTCAAGGGATCATTTATGTTTTGTTTTATTTTATAATGTTTAATGTAATGTTCATGTGTGTAATATATCTCTCAAGACTACTAAACTGATTGTTCTTTCAGCACATGATTCCTTGTAATCATGCCAATGTATTAAAATAATGCATTGAATCTGGGTAACTGGGGTCGAGGCGTTACACATGACATTAAATAGTATGTCATCCCACATGATGTTAGATTGTATAATATCTTGAATGACATTAAACTGTTTGTCATCCCACATGATGTAAAACTGCATACTATCCCGCATGACATTAAATTGTATGTCATCCGACAAGATGTTAAACTGAAAGATCTCCATATGGGATGATTCCCATTCTCATGGGATACGTAGGAATGCTCGGATGCTTCGTCTTTAGTCCAGCCCTAGTTTCCTCTTTAATATCCCCTAGGTATAGTTATCTTAGGGTATCCCATGTGGTGTCGTGTAGTCTTCTTTATACCCACTCATGTCAGGATTACGATTATTGCACCATGTTCCCCTTCTCGTTGTTCTATTTTTTATTCTTCCTCATCACACGTTGTTAAATTGCATGGCCTTAAAGAACTGTGTATGTCTTGATTCCCATCCTCATGGGATACATAGGAAGTTCTGAACATTTGTCTGTTGGCCTAGCCCTATCTTCAAAATCTCCCCTCGGGTCGGAAAACATGGTGTGGTGCCATCTTATGCTCTCCTTTGTTATATATCAATCATGACTGCACCATATATTCCCTTTTTAGAGAACTCCACTTATTTAGTCATCCTGTTTGATGTAAAATTGCATGGGCACATTTATTCTTCAAACACTCCCTGTACTTGGGACTCTATTATCCCTCAAATCCGAAGATACCCCCAAATGGAACAGATGCTCGGCCCAAGGGCTCTCCTACCATTATGGTTCAACGTCCTCAAGGGTTTTAAACAAATAATTGATACAAGTTCCGCATTGCGAATATGGTCATCAGTTGACGCTTATTTTTTGTTCCCATTTCAGGTCACATGATATGGATGTTGTGTTTCGAATCTGGTCAACATCTATCCTTTATCGTCGTCACCACCCCATATGTCCCAAAAATTGAGTGTAGTGGTTAATTCTTCCCCGTTTACTCTTCATGCATCGATCTACCTCAGGCTGGACTGTCATTCCAGCTGTCTGACCATTATATAATGGGGAGGTTCTAGTCCTAATCCTTGTTTACCACAACGAGAATTGCTCACGTGGGCTTAGGAGCTATGATAAAACAATGCCCACATGAGACGTCACATGGCTACATTTGGCTGGGATTCCCAGCCTCAGGACCCTCGACCCTTTCAGACCCCTGGACGAAGTTCACATTTAGGATTATATGGTGTGGTTTCGACTCACATCCTCATTCACATTAGGATATTTTTTCACACCAAATATATCCCCTTTTGACTTCCCTCCTTCATTTATCGTCTCTTTCCATGAGCACAGGCCCCACCATGCTTCGTAAGCCCCATCACTAGGGTTTCCATCATTGTTTATATCTAAAAGGACCCCCAAATAGCATAGATGTTTATCCCAAGACGTATCCTACCATTTCGTAACAATGTCCATGAGGATTTTGAGCAACAAATTGATTCAAGTATTTTGTTTTGAATGTGGTCAACGGTCGACGCTCAATTATTTTCCCCTGAACTCCATTCACATAAATACAGATACTATGTTGCGAACACGGTCAACAGTAGTCCTCTATCATTGTTTCTGTTTCGTGGTCTCCCACAGGCATGATGATTCTCCCTCTCCACTCAGTTGTCCCGTGCATATGACATTAAACTAGTCATTTATGGTCTGAGCCCTATGACCTTAAACTAAGAGCACCATCTTCCTTACTACATGACGATAAAATGAACATCATCCTTTTATAGAGTGACATGTGGCCTAATTCCCATCATTATGGGATATACAAGACTGCCCAAATGTCTATGTCTTCAGGTCCAGACCCATCCCTTAGAATCTTCCTTATCATTCTGACCCCTTGGCCTGAGTCCTTCCAGGTGAGGGGTACACAGTGTGGTATAGGATTAAGTCCCCATTCATGTAGGATTGGTAATATCCGCACCACATACCTCTCTATCCATAGTTCCCTTCGCTCCCTTAACCTATACTCATATCTTCGAGTCGACTACTATTATGTTGGGTCCCTCGAACCTCTTTGGTGATTCTCCAATGTTTCCAGGAGTACTCTAGTTCAGTGCCTGGAGTGTTGAATTCTACCTGGACATGCTTTCACCCATTTTTCAGGCTTCGTGTTCCCCTTAATTTGGGATTTCATTAGCTTTCCAATCTGAAGGGACCCTCAAATGGCTTGGATGCTCGGCCTAAGGGCTCTCTTACCATTACATGCCAATGTCCTCGAGGGTTTCAAACAACAAATTGATACAAGTCCCGTGTTGCGAATATGGTCAACGGTTGAATCTCATTTTTTGTTCCTATTTCAGGTCACGGGATATGGATGTTGTGATTCGAACACGATCAATAGTTATCCTCCATAGTCCCGCCAACTGCATCAATCCTTAAATGCCGGTTACATGATTCACATCATTTTCCACCCCATCATGTCCAAGTTGAATTTTGACACTCTTGGCACTATCCCTTAGTGTGTATTTTCACGTTAGTAGGGAAAATACACATTAAGGTTTCATTCAGGGCTCCACATTGACTTCCCATTTGTGTATATCCAATGTGTTTCAAAGACCTCTTTCTCCCTTGTTTCCCATACCAAGTTTGACTCACATGGGCTTAGGAATCTGATCGAGGTCTGCACTCGCTTGGAAGATTTTACCTTTTTCATGGTCCAAGCACTAAGACCATAAACTAAGATCTCCGTATATATCTTCTCTTTATATCTACGTCTAGATTGATTCTCATGCTTATGGGATATGTAGGAATGCCCGAACATCTCATCTTTGGTTCTAACTCAAATTTCCCCAATTATCACTTCTTTTCAACCTTTTAGGCCCCGAACCATATAGGATTGCATGGTGTGGCGTGTGTGGAATTTTTTATTCCTTCACATAAGGTTTTTGAGAGTTTCACCACATACTTAACATCTGAGGGATAGTCTCTCCTACCCTGTATTCCTTAAATTTTTCTGGCCCCTTAGCCCAAGGATTCATTCCTAGAATCACACACGGTGTGATGTGTACCTCGTCCTCATTCACGTCATTTATGCTTTATCACATTGTGAACATCCCCTGTTGAACCTCATAACTCATATTTATGATCCATATGACTTTAAACTAGACTTCTATTAGTCCCACATGACTTTAAACTGTTGTGTCTGTACTGTTCGACGTTGAAATGCATGGTTGGTCCCATCACAAGACCCTAAACTATGACCTCATCATCCTGGCCTCATAATGATAAAACGACACTACGTCTTGGTCTCCTCATTAGAGAGAACATCATGTTTAGTATTGGTCACACACCATACTATTTGGCAATGACTGCATATGGCTTGATTCTTGTGTCGATGCCTGGACTATCCATCCTAGGTCAATTGATTCACAAAAAAACACTCATTCAGCCTAAAGGACCAACAAGATCTTTCAAATTCCACTTCTTTTGGTGCGAGATCTAGAACAACACAACATTATTATCCCTAGAACTTTCCCTTCCTTTTTCTGAACTATGTATGGCTTGATTCCCATCCTCATGGTGTACATAAGAACATCTGGGCACTTTTCCTCGGACCCAACCTACCTTTCACTATTGGTCCCCTGACCTAGAAGTTTCTTGGGGAGCATATTATAGTGATATGGAATCTTATGGTCATCATTAACATTGGTTTTTAGTTATTACTTCACCACATGTCTCCCTCATTCAGTTCTGATTTTGGTCCGGGCTCTCTGACCATAAACAAAGACCACTCCATGTCCTTGTCGTAAGATGTCAAACTTCACAACATCTTCCAGAACTACGTATGGCTTGATTATCATCTTCATGGGATAAGTAGAAACACCCATGCATCTTGTCTCTGGGTCCAGCCCCAGGAATCTAAATTCCTACCCCCTCTCATTAGCCACTTGGCGTGAACTCTTTTGGGAGCATGGGGTTTAGCGAGTACCTCTTGGGTTCTCATTCATGTCGGTTTTTTCAATATTCACACCATGTTCCTCCCATGTCTTTTCCAAACCTGGTCTATGTTCTATGACCCAAAACTAAGATCTTCTTATGGGAACTGCACGTTGGGTTTGGCTACTTCGCCGCCCTGCGCACAGTCCATTAAATCAAGCACCCCTAATGGCCCATCCTATGCCTTTTAAGTTGGATGTGTGAAACCTCAGGACACTTTTCCTTGGAAGGGGACTTGAATCCCTCTATCTGATACGTCTTATTTTCATACTCAGATGTGTTGTGATAAAAATCCTGAAGTGTGGAATTTTCACAGGGACATTCCCCTCATTCCATTTCCAAGATTCATGAACCTGTTATTTGGATCCACATCCTCTTCAACATCTGAAGAGACCCCCCCCCACTTTATGGCCTTGTCTCATGCCACATTGGATTACCTACCGTCTTGGGCCAACGTCCCTGATAACCTCAGACGACATTTGCGATAGGTCCCGTGTTTCGAACATGTTCACTAGTCGACCCTCATTTGTCTGTCGTCATTCCAAGCTAATGCGATATGGATACCGTGTTTCGAAAATGGTCAACAGTTATCCCCTATCATCAAGCCACCATCATTTTGGTCCAGTGCTCGAGCTTCATTATTCACATTTTTTTTCACTTCCTTATGTTTAAGTTTAATTCGAACATATTGGGCTTTAATCCATCGCACATCTAGGTGCGTTAGGTAGGAAGGTCAGCTGCATTAGGATGAAATTCAACTAGCATCCTATCACCCCAACACATTCCTTCTTGTGCTAGTAATTTCCAATCACTAGCCCTTATTTTCGACATCATTCTCGACACACGTGGGCTTAGTTGTTTTGGTAGGATGTGTATTGGTGGAACCATGCCACAAATGCTTTTCTTCGTCCCATATGACATTAAATTGTTCTCTCAAAACTACATATGTATTTATTCACATCTTAATAGGGTAATTAGGAACACCTAGGTACCTTACCTCTAGCCCAACCTAACTTTCACTTTTGGTCCCTCGACCTGAAAAAAAAACTTCTTCTAGGGATATGTGGTGTATTGTGGACTTCTTATGTCCTCATTCGCGTCGATTTTATGGCTACCACATCATGTTCTCCCTTCCATGGATCTTACCTTTCACTCCCTGTCCAATCGAATGATGTTAAACTATACGAGTCTATATGTCCTCAATGCATGACACTAAAATGTGGTTCTACTCTGAACAAGTTCAGGATTCCCCATGTTTGTCATGGGATGCACTATATCCCTTTCTAGAGAGGATTTCCCCTATCTGTATTCGCCTCCGACCACACAGTGCTTATGAACTATGTTGGGCGTGATTCTCATCCTTATGTGATATGTAACGACACTTAATAGTTTCACCTTGGGCCTAGACCCTAGGTCATTGACCCTTCTGGACCCTCGGGTCCGATCCTAGTCCAGGAAGTATGACCTTTAAACAACGTGCATCGCCCTCATTGTAGGAAGTTTAAACTACATGTCTATCGTCCTCATTGGTATGATGTAAAACTACAGATCATTCCAGGTCCTTGCCAAAGAGGTCCTGTTCAGAAGTATATCTTATCCCTGATGAGACAGTTATGCCCACCTAATGTGTTTCCACCGCGGTGGCATGATTTCAAGAGTGTTGGACTCCATTCGAACAACACATCACTCCACACTCCATGATTTTTGTGCCCTTTATTTGGACCCTCATCCTAATTCTCATATAAAAGAACACCCTAATATTCTGGATGCTCAGCCTATGGCTCACCTACTGTCATGGGCCAACGTTCTGGAAGGCTAATGAGTGGAATTTTGTGTTAGGCCATGTGTTTCGAACATAGTCAACGACCATCCCTCATTTATTATCTCCATTTCCGGCTAACTCAATAAGGATAATGTGTTTTGAACGCGGTGAACAGTTATCCTTCATTGTCATTCCACCCCCATAGTGTTTTGAATATAGGGTATCATGATTCACACATTCCACTCCCCTATGTTTGGATTAATTCTAAACTCCCATGGAATTACACTGCTCATTCACTGGAGCACACTGGGAAGAAGACACGTCGATTGTTCTAAGATCTTAATTCTCCATTCAGGACTCTCCCTTTCTTCTTGGAAATACAGATTGGTTGTTCAATCCCCGGATACCCAAATCTTGGTTTTCCCTCTTATATTTGGATGGAATGACAAGGTTTTCATCCCTTGTTTCTTGAATTGTGATAGACCCACGTGAGCTTAGGGACTGATCGTTAGATGTTCCATGAATGTAACAGAAATTAAATAGACCAGAAATGAATAACAATACTCATGCATGCATCTATAATAAATAATCAAAGCATGAAAGAATGTTAAAAATTCACATGCATCATAGTAACTGAGGATCAACCCCTCAAATGGACGGGTTGACCCTATCAAAAGAGAATTGTAGCTCCACCACCCTCTAGCTTGTGGTGTTCAGGGTTCACTCTCACCTGTTCAGTTACCACTCCTCCTCTGCAGCAATGGGGTGCAGTTCATCAGCCACGGTCCGGGCCCACTCGTCATTGGTTCGGATGATGGTCATCTCTTTAGAGGCTTGCCTCATGCTCTCTTCGACCTCCACCAGCTGGGCCTTCAGTCACGATATAATCTATGATTTCGAGTTAAGTAGAATGCTCGTATTCCTGGACAAGTAGCCGTTGAATCTCATTTTGAGCCTCCTGGAGCCTCTTGATGGTCACCACTTTTCTTTGCTACTAACTAACACCAAGGCTGTGGTCATATTCTCAGATCTTCTCCACAATGAGATCTCAGAAGAGTATGTAGGGATGTTGGGAATCGACTCCCCCAGCACACAATTCATGCAGTCACGAACAATGTCCCTCCATATTGTCTATCCATTGTGCTGGACGGGTGTCATCGATAAAGTGCTTGATCAACTTCCATGACTAGAGATGGACTATCTTAATATCCTCTTCATTAGAGGTCTTCTTCTCCTAGTTTGTGGGTTTAACAGGCTCATATGTAGGGACCACCCCCAAGAACTCATCAATAGGGTCTACATCTGGTGTCTAATCGGGTATGGAAGGACCTGTGTTGTCCGATCGATCTTTATCATCAAATCCTACCTCAAAAATCTTAGGCTCTTCCCTGATAATGGTCCCACCAGGGATTGGTAGTGTTGCAGCTTGGTCCATATGGATGTCTATTTCCATGACCACCAACATTCCCCTAGGAAAGGCATCATTGGGAGTACCAACCAACCATGCCAAGGTAGCCCATGATATTTGAAGAACTGTGCATACTAAGAAGTGGATGTATGTTAGTTAACCTGATCAATGGGTGGAAGACATGAATTATGTAAAGGAGATTTATATAGAAAAAATTGTTGGTCTCTCTCCTCAGTTGTTTCCATTGGGACCCCGAGTCATGGACCTCCGTATATTGTTGGGAAGTCTGAAAACTCCAGAGGAACCACCTCAGGTGTCCTGGATCCACTGGATGCAGTAATTGACATATCCACGAGCGTAGATCCTAATGGCCCCACATCTACATCTACTAAGGGGGGATAACGGGTTCTGCATATGAGGCCCACCTGTACTGCTCAAATATTAGTGAGGGTCCAAAGTAACATGGAAGTGGATCCCGGGAAGGGACTCAGGGTTTTAACTCAAGAGACACTAGAAACTATTCATGTTATGGGTCTGAATCTCCAACCTCACCCTCCTGCAAAGAGATACCTCTACCGGCCTCCTCCCCCTAGTAGGATTCGTCTAATTCTTCTGGTAATGGGAATCACTCTCCCAGTTCAGAAGCCAACAACTATGGAGGCATCGTACGATCCATCACACCTTTACGCAATCTGTCATTGGATGCGACACACCCTGGGAGTACACGATGTCCTCCAATTTTGACAAGTATTACTCCACCTTCACCTAGGATACTGCAACTCCGGACCTGACAGGGCCGATTCCAAGAAAATCCATCCCGAGATAGTTTAGGTGATTCCACATCTCGTACGAGTTGAGGAATTTATAGTTGACATCCCATATGTCCCAATATTCTTGGAGGATGGAATTCTCTGGAATTTCTATATGAAAAAACCACTTACCTATATCCTAGGAGGATATCCTGTAGAATCCCCTTGGTGGCCTCCCCTTTAGAGGACTCTACTCCTCTAGGACTTACGGGCCTCTACCACCGCTTAATCTACTACTACATCCACTTCTACCAGTGCGGGACTCACTGCCACTACAGCCCTGCCACCATGAGATTTCCTCTCCACCTTCCATCTGTATCCTTGAGGATGGGTAGGCACCCCATCGTTGGCCCAAATGGTTCGCTAATTTATCATCTCCCAAGGGTAGGATGTCTTCCATCTTTGGTCATATTCCTTCCCCAGTCCGAAGACGTTCGTGGGAGGAGGTAGCTCATTTTGTATCTTTCTGTCTTTCCATGTGAACATTAGCCACATCTGCCTCATCACACAAGAGTGGTCCTCATAGAGAACTCCCAAAAAGACCCGTTGGGTCAGCTGCTGCATGCACTAAAATTTCCTTGCAAATCGGTGCAGGGAATATGGATCACATAGGGACTCACGGTCTACCCGCACCACCCGGACTCTACTCCGAAAGACCAGGATGTAGGATCGATATTCTTTTATTCCTTGACCATCATCAGTGAACATGCCTATTGGAAATGGGAATAGATGTAAATTGAACTCATCCACCTTCTAGACCTGGTTTAGTGCCGCCTGCATGGTCATCTTTGCTAAAAATCTCCCCACAGTATTCAGAATGGATAGGTTGAAGTTCGATCCTCGAGGGGAGATGAGGTTCAGATATTAATAGACCCCATGATGTGTGCCACTATCTAGCAATACAAGAGGTGGAATGGCCCGCATATTCTATGTGGAATATTCCACTCAATGATATTCCATAGCATCTTGTACATCTTGGGAAGCATTGGGATCCTGAGGTTGACCCATCCTCCTGTCGCCATCACGGATGCTATAATAAATGTGCTCAGTTGCAAGACCATGTTCGTGTCTCTCATCAGCAGGATCCAACCATATATGATCATGAAAATGAATATAGCCAACCAAACTACCGGTTACTACTTGGCACTGACGTTGAATCCCCAAATTTTCCACATGATATCCTCTCAGAGTCGATAGTATGAGTGCTCCATGAAACATTGATCCCACTTCAGGAAAGTCTAAAGCATCATAGGGAACTGCCTATTTTCTAGGAAGTTCAAGAACAACTTAAACCACTATTTGAAGTGGACATACCTCACCAACTGCTTGTCCACTCCCGGAACTGGGTTCATCAATTCCATCATTAGTGGTGGAATCTTCTCTGGATCCTCCCACGTACCCATAACAGGGAGGAACTCATCATAAATCACCCCTAGTATTGGGTCACCCGAGATATGATGCAGGTCCCATAAACTAATACTGACCTCTCCATGGTGAAAATGGAAGGTATTGGTCATCAATGACCATTTTCTCAAAAAATCCGGCTTTAGTTTCTTTTGTTCATAGATATAGTATTGGGAGGCCCAAGACACCTCATACAGGCCCACTCTTCTCAGATATGTCCTGAATTCCTCAAACGATTCACCTACCCAGTAGGCCCAGGACCAGTCGTCGGTGATGTTACAACCCTAGTGCAAATCCCACATATCGGACCACCCCATTTTTGGGTTCCTCAGGACTGCCTTCAAGATAGTATGGTACATCGGGGGAGATTTATCTGTCTACAGTTACTTCCCATAAACATTGTCCAAATGATTGTACAGACCGTCAACATTGACAGGCATGATGTCCACCGGGGCATGGCCATCAGCTTCCCTAAACCACTGGCACTGACATGGTGTGCTCCTAAACCAGTAATCCGGTTCATCCCTGCACGCTTCAGGGATGAAGACGTCATCCCTTTAGCCAAATCCATACTGAGGCAGCCTCTTGAAAAGTGGATATTCCTTCTATATTTCCGACACTAGTGCCACCAATGATTTATGGTTAGAGTGGCTTCAGAAAAACAATCTTATTCCCAAAATATCCACCATCTCCTCCCTCTAGTAAGCATCCATAAGGACCCCCTGGCAACCTATTGGTGAGCCATTCATTTTTTTAGGTTTGGTTGTTTTTCTTTTTGGTTCACAAAGCTTTTTCATATAGCTCGTTTGTGGAGATCGTTCAAGAAGACCATTCGCAAATCCCAATCCCAACAATGAAATCATGGAGCCTTTCCCTAGATTTCAGATGCAAGCCATAGAGCACACCATCGTGAAGTCAAAGACACGTTGTGCACCATGATGCAAAAGGCCCGATTTACGAAGACCAATCACAGAGTATGCAGAGCTTTGCAAATCGAGAGTGATAAGTTCCAAAACACAGAGGTGAGAAGGAAAAAAGAGAGGTCAACCCCCTATTTATAGGAGATGATCCCTTGTGCTTCATAGAATGTCCAACCGCGATGAGAATCGTGGCACTCTAAGTCTGCGCATCACCCTTCTGCCTCACGAACCTCCTTCACGAGACGTCTTTGTGAATGGATAAGTTTGTTTTCATGATTTAACCTCAGAATTTGACCCTCAATTTCTCCTCAGCTCCAAGTATGAAGGGGGGGGGGGCATTTGTTGGAACCAAAATTTGGAAATAGGAAGAACAAACGGATGACCTATGGGATGGGATCGCGAAGCTTGTTCGCAGAGACCCACAACACCGTGGCCAGCATAAAGATCCCCCCTTTTTGCGAAGCCGCCGCGGATCAAGGAGGTGGTAGGCTCCATAAAATCGTTTGACCTTTGCAAAGACTCCATAGAGCAAGGAGGCAGGAGGCTCTGGGGTTACAACAAAATTCCACGTGTCTTCATGCCCTGCAAGATCTTCTTTGCCATGCCTCTTACCTATAAATACCAAGCTCCCATCGATTCCAAAGGATGGATACTCTGAAATCTTGCCTTCATAGCTCTCAAATCGAGAAGAAATTTCTACTCTGCAAACCATGATCTCTTCATAGTACTTTGGCATAAAAAAAGTGCCTCTCCCTTTTCTTGAATTGAACCCCTCTTCAATGAGGCATTCCCTTTACGGAGCCCACAAGCCTCCGCAAAGGAAGGGGATCCCAAAGGGGACTCAGGTCTTCGCAGAGCACTTATGCTTCATGAAATACCCTCCATGCACATATGACCCACATGCTAAGGGAGGGTCACTATGCTTTGTGAAGCACATTTCATTGCAATGCTACACATCACAGGGCACCCTTGCTTTGAGAAGCACTACTCCACGAATTCCTTTATACTTCGGGAGGGACCTTCCATATGCACCTACGCCCTATGGCTAGGATAGGGAACTTCACTTAGAAAATCATACCCCTTTGCGAAGCCCTTCCACCATAAGAAGCACCAGAGCTTCACAAGGATTCTAATTATGAGCCCCTTTTCTCTGCCACTCTTTTTCCCATGCAACCCTCCACATTTGCACGAAGTGATTTAAAAGTACCTTGGGGAGTGTTTTCAGTTGTGTTGCTTAGCCTTATGCTTCTTCACATAGGCACACTGACTGTTATAGCTTCTTTTCATAGCCATACTAATGTGGGACCCTAAATGGATCACTCCACAACACCCCTCACTATGGAATTGCTAATGCCTTCCCTTCATCAAGGGAAGGAAGGTATCAGTTATGTAGGTCCTTGGGGTGCGGAGTGAACCCGCCTCATCCGAGATGCATGACGTTAAAATTATTTGCATCATCATCCTCAAAACATGATGCTAAACTGTGAGCCCACCCTTTTCATCATAAACAGGGTTCCCCATCTCGGACATTCTCTACACCCGCTCATCTCCATGTGAGTGATATCTGTCCCACATGGAATGATATCATCTTTGCTGGAGCAGTGTCTGTCAGCGGGGGAAGGGAAACCACCTTGGTGTAAGCCCCAAGCCTTTCTTGTGGGAGGAAGCATCCCTGCTCCTCCTATATTCGTCCTGTCCAAAGAACAAGGGGGGGGGGGGAGGGAGGGGAACCAGGACCTTTATCATCCTGTCCCTCTCCCTTTGGGCTTTGTTTCCACTTGGGCCTCTATCCTGGAGTAAGTCCAACTCTCCATCTCCCTGGCCTGAGGACCATGCGTAAGCCCCTATTTCTATTTTGGTCTGCTAACCACGTGTAAGCCCTAATCCACTTCCCACGGACGCACCTTTCATGATGTGATTGTCAGGTCTTTTCTGCCTCTTGTTTCTAACACCGAGCATGACTCACATGGGCTTAGAGTAAGCATCGACCATGACATCCTCTTTGGCTCACCTTAGTGTGTAAGACCCACACCATTCTAAACTATGCAGACATTATTCTTTTCCAAGGTAAGGTATGTAGGAAGCCTCCCTGAGGTTTAATCCAAACTACCATTGGTCCTGACCCCCTTCATGTCGGTTCACCAACACCATCCGAACTATGCGGACTTTCATCCTTTCCAAGGAAAGGTACATAGGATTCCTCCCTAAGGTTCAAGCCCCATAAATAATTTTCCCAACCACTTCTAGTTGATTCCACACCACTCTAGAACTACGTGTACTTTGATCCTTGCCAATGATGGGTATTTAGGAAGCCTCCCTCATGTTCAAGCCTAGTACCTGTTGAACTCGGACCCTTCCACGTTAGTTCACCAACCTTCCCGAAGTATGTGGACTTTTCTCCTTTACAAGGCAAGGTACGTAGGAAGCCTCCTTGAGGTTAAAGCCCAACAACCATTGGTCCAGACCACTTCACGTCGTTTTACCCCTGTCCTCTATGAAATTAAACTGTCCGCCCCTTTTTTCCTGCATGACACTAAACTGTCCCCTATCAAGCGATAAGCTGTTATGATACCCTATCCAACGGTAATCCATTATGAACCTCATGTAGTGGTAATTCGTTGTGATCCCCATTCTATGGTAAGATGTTGTCAACCCAAACCTAGTGGTAAACTGTTGTCGTCCCTTCAGTTGGGACCCATATCTTTGGTATGTCCCAATGGCATCAAACTCACCTCGGGCTGATAACCACGCGTAAGCCGCAATATATCATCGAGTGATTTCCTCTACGCACACCCTGATCCTATACCCCATCCCGAACTACGTGGACTTTGATTCCCTTCCATGGGGATATCTAGAGGTCTCTTTGAGGCTCAATCCCGAAATCATTTTTTCCCACGAGTCGACTATATCTCATTCTCCATCCACTTCACTTAACCATCCATTATCCAGCTTGATTCTTACTCGTGCCACCACATGCTGGTGACATAACGTCAATTCAACTACAAGCATAAGTGTTCCCTCATGGGGCTTCACCCATCTAATCCACTCTAGTCAGTGTTTTGATCAGTCTGATCTCTCTCTGCTAGACGTTAGACCTGCGACATACCTTGTGTTAAACATGGAAGCTGAGGAAAACCTCCGAAACATACCTATGTAAAATAATTCCCTGAATTTGACGTGGGATGCCTCAGGCTTGGGAACCCTATAGATGTCATATAATAAGGGGAAGAAACCCAGACGTGCTAGTGTTCTAGTGTCTAGACATGCCAGTGATGTCCAATGTGACTACTCACCTGCCTGAAGGTTAGTGCCCTGACTGGACCCCCTGAAATGTCCTGAAAGAAGCAGTTTGATGAATTGGAATCCATGATGATATAGCACTAGTAAGAGTTTCACGAACAATGTGTTAATATATATGGGAGACCCGGACTAGGTGGTTAGTTCCAAGGAGGAATCCACAGAAGAAATAACTGACATCCCATCATCCTGTTTTGATCTAGGAGCAAATGTCCCTGAACAAGTGACGAATGTCACCCGCCTTTGGAAAGATGGAACATAAAAAAATAGTCAGTGCATCCTCATATACCGAAATGGATAGATGTGTGCACCACAACTAATGTGTAAGAAATAATTATAAATTAATATTTTTGGGAATTACAAAGGTGCCGCAACCTCAATTATTAAGGGAAACTTCTCCCTATTGTCATCACAAATCATTAAGCCTTAAAATATCATCCATCCCATTCAGATTTCCATTATCAAATTCTCTAGACACATTATAGTGGTTCTGGTCTTCTCAAAAGACTAAATCTAGTGCCTTTAATAGGACATATAGAGTGATCTTGTTGAAGAAGAGTTAATCTACTCTACCGATTCTTTCAAACATATTTCTTCTTCTACTTCATCTTTATGCGTTGTTTCTATTATAAAGTTATAAATGCAGTATCAAATATATAATTAGTTGTTTTTATGATTATAAAACAACCATATTCTAGCTTCTATCTATCCTACAAAAAATAAAATCACTACGCATGCGTATGTACTGTTTACCATCCCCACTCCGTGGTGTAATATTTTTTTCACCACAACAATACATGGATGGGTATACTGATAAAAATAATAAATAAATATTATTATTATACAATAATAATGATTTTGAAACAAAATATGTACCATCTACTTTTAAACTATTTCATAATTATAGGAATGATATCACCACTCGTGCATACGTTCGAACTACTATCTCTATGATATGATGCTATTAATTCTACATGATATCCATTAAAGAATGATTATATAAATTAATAGAATAAATAAATATGATATATGTTACTTAAATATAATTTTGGAAATTATATGAATATAAAAAATAAAGAGAACTAGAAGTTATTCGACAGAACATTCATAAGAAAATGAAGCAGTTAATACCTGAATGCACATGGCCCTCAACCCAGTTGGTGAGAACACGGTAGGTGCATCCAAGAGACCCGAGATCAAATCCGGGTGGAAGAGTATTTCCGGGCTACTTTAGTAGTAATATAGCAGACACTATTTGGTACTATAGTAGCTGAAACTATTCATCCATCTGGGCCTTTGGGCCACTGGGTTGGTCCTCGGGTCCTGCAAGGCTTTCAGGCCACCCAAGGCCTTTGGGACAGTTGATTCTCATGGCCTTCGGGCCACCTTAAAGCCTTAGGGCCACCCCAAGGCCTTCGGGCCACATAAATGAAGATGTGCCGGTCATACTACAATAGACAAGGCATCAGATGAAGATTCAGGGCATGCACATTCACTAGGGAAGAGCTAACTAGAATTGGAAGAATGAGAGGATATGGCTTTTCCATTAGTACCAGGCCTGTGCAGCTTTTCATAGGATTGCTAGCCGACCAACCCTGCGAAGGTGGAGTGCTGATATCATGACATATGCTAGGGAGGAGCAGTTCCAAGTTGTTTTATTTGGGTGATTTCCTCTAAGACCTACGGGTCATGTAATTGTCTCTGAGTTTTAAGGCCTTATAAGGGTTCCACCTCACCCCTTGAGAGGTGGATTACCAAATAATAAAAAATGAACGCCTTCAAGACATTCCCACAATACCCGAATAATGAGTAATAATGAAATGTTATTTTCAAAAAGATGATAATATGATAATATATGATATCATAAAAATCTCTACGATTCTATAATAAATTTAAAAAAATTATTTAAACCCTTATACATGTGGTTCAAACATGTATTAATAAACTCTTACCTATGGTAAGTGATAATTTCTCAATCACATTATCATCCGAGATTGATAATATGTAAGTATTTACATGGATATATTTATAAATCATATCCATGTTTGATAAATATGTATTGAAAAATAATATTTCTATTCATATAAATTTTTTTGAAGTAAATTTTACCAATTTTTTAATTTTAATTAAATGGTGTGGAAGAAATATTTTTCTATTTTGATACGAGTTACTTTTAGACTAACCTTAAAAAAGTATGAGAATAATTCTATCTTTTATCTTATACAACTTGAACAATTTTTTTTATAATTCATAATTTCTATGAATCATTCATTAAAATATATCAAGGTTACTTTAAAAGAAATTATTATTTTCTAAAATTGCATGTCATTTTTAGGAAATAAACCCTTTTTGAAGAATAAAATATATTTTACTCATGAATTAATTTGAAGTGTTATATCAAAATTATTTCCCATCTAAAAGGGAATTCAATTGAAGGGTTATGTTTCAATTATAATATTAATTTTATTCATATGATTGGATTGTATGTATGATGGAATGTAATTTATGAAATAAATTCTTTTACAAGGATTATGATGGAATTATGTTTAAGAATCCCATTTTATTCCTTAGGGTAAGATATGATGAATGAATTATATTTTTATGGAACAGATTAGAATTATTTAATTATAAGATGGGTGGGACCAAAGTATATATTTTATACATGAACCATATTTAATTTTCAGAAATCAATGTGTGGACCTGGTTTTCATGTTTATAATTTTATGCATGGACATTGTTTTTATGTTCATATGTTTATGCATGGGCCTGGGGTCATGTCCCTAATTTCATGAGTGAACTTGCTACAATTAATACATATTCAAAATGTTAAGTTTTTATGTGTATTATGTTACTTCATGCCTCATTTCAATTTTATGATCTTTGGGATTATGCTCTTTTATTTCGTTATGATTCAATTTTACTATTGATATGTAGGTCACGATATTCTAATGTTATGATCACATTCTTATACCCTTTATTCACATGTTTGTGTTTACAAATCACCCTTGTTTCCTCTTACTGAGCATCTTATCTCACCCTTTCGCATGTTTTATTTTCCCCAGGTTATAGAGAAATGTTTTAGTTAGGAGTACAAAAAGTGGAATATATTTTTTGGAAACATTGAAGATCTTTCACTAGACTATAAGATTGTGTTCCATGTTTCTAAAGGAACTAAACCAATACCATTGTTTGGAGTTTGTTTGTGTAATTTGTTATATATTCTAAAAAAGTAATGTAATTTCCCAGTATGTCAAGCTGGGTTCATAGGAGTTGGTTTCATAGAGAAGGTTTATTTATCCTTGGGAAATTATGGTGAAAAAAATTTAGTGAGTGCCCTATACATATTTCTAAGGATATTTCTAGGTACTTTCCAAAGGAAAAATCTATGGGTAGGATACAATCATAGAATTTTTTAATGATCATGTATTAAAAAAGATTAAACCTAATATATTTCAATTGATTATGTGGTTTTCTAGTATTATTAGTTTTATTAACATTAATTTTTTTAGTCAATGGATGTAACCTGAAGGAATCATGTTAATCCTAAATTAAATGGAAAATTAAATGGTTTTCCTTCTGAGTATCCAAATTTAATGCTAGAAACAATGCAAAATGTTATTGATATACTCACACAAGATATAAATCATTCTAGACATCAAAATGTAAAGAGGAGGGAATGAATTTAT
Source organism: Viscum album (assembly GCA_963277665.1). NCBI lineage: Eukaryota > Viridiplantae > Streptophyta > Magnoliopsida > Santalales > Viscaceae > Viscum > Viscum album. The sequence goes on from OY728151.1 coordinate 1,284,828,291, forward strand.
ATCAAGTCCATCATGATGGAACATCAATATTATTTTTGTAGATATTTTACTCTAATTTTGTCTAAAAAATGGATTAGTACCACTAAAATGACATTTTTCTCACCTTAGAGTTCTGAACATGAAAAATTAGTGATGAATGTTTATCATATGGAATGTGAAGCTGATAAATGGTAGAAAATTATTATGATCACAATGGATCATGAATAAATTGAATCTATTTAATGTGATGAGATTAAAGGAAAATTTATCATTTATTCCATACCTTATATTCTAAGAAGAAATATGGAGAAAGAATTCATTGAGTTTAAGAAAACTTATGATGAATCTATTGGTAAATATGCAGAAGATTTTACAATACATGCAAGATATGATTCTAGGTTAATCACCATCCCTTAAATAAAAATTGACTGATTCTTTGGTGGCATAAAACTGAGTCTCCAAAAGGCCTTATCCATAAGGGACTTTAAAATCTATGAAGAATTCGATCATTGTAAATTAAAAATGGAATTGGATGTTGGTTACTCTCAAGGATATAGATATAAGAAAAAGAAAATTCTACTTAATTGAAACTCTGCTGTTTTTACACAAAGAGAGAAGAAAAATTCTCAACCTCCTATATGAAAAAAATGTGGAAAATAGTACATAGTAGAATTCCTAAAATGAACAATAAGATGATTCATTTGTGGGAGACGAATCCATCAAGAAAAAAAGTGTCAAAGTGATGTAAATAATTTATTCAACGGATAAAAAAATCATGAAAATGGAACACCCACACTTCAATTATACATGTTCAAGGACATGGGGAATTTTGATAACCAATTCCCAAACCCAAGGGTTATCAATGATGATCGATTCCAGAAAACTCTGAAGGAAAAAGACAATGGTAAATCACACATGATCACTATTGTTAATGCAGAGTACAAAAATGAAGTAGAGGAATGATTTAGTGTTTTTGTAATAGGATTCTAGAATAAAGATGTAGAATCACTTTTATGGTATTATGGAATAGTTGGCTCACTGTGGTTTTTACATATGCATTTAAGAGTATATATTGAATAGTATTAGTAACCATGAAAATGGATTCAGATATTTTTGGAGAAAACATGATAATGGGAAGGATATGAAATAAATGTGCATAATGTTGGGATAAGAAAATAAAGAGATGTTTGATATTATTATTATCATTGGGACTATTATGATGAAATCATTGATTGAGTAAGATCTTTTGGATTTATGGTATATAGAATTAAAATACATGATGAAGGAATTCAATGGTTTAGAATATGACTGACAATATACACCTTATGAGATATAAGATATATTTTTTTTGATTTAGTTTTCCACTTAATAATATTGGAGAGTATAACTTTTCATAAGGATTGTATGTTTATCCAATTATTGATAGAATACGTTAATTATTGGATGATTTTTTTAGAGTAATTTATTATCTTATTATAGATGGACTTATGAATATTTGATAACTTGTTATAACATTTTTTTGTGATAAAGATATATGAAATGTCTTGTTAGTATATTTATGGATCTCATGAAATTCTAATTCTTATAGAATTAAAAATTCTCCTTTATTTAATGGAATCAGAGATGATATTGAAATTCATTAAGTCTCATGGAAAGGATGAGACTATAAATAGTCATATTAGTATTCATTCTTATACTTCAACTCTATGTAAATGATATTGAATCCTATTTTTCCTACAACACTATTCATCTGTAAATTAGAGGGTTCATTATATCATCATGGATTTATGAGCTATTATTTTTAACTTAATACTAACTATGTTCTCTATACCTCCCCATTATAACATGATAGTTCAATTACTCATCCATATCCACTTTTCGCTTTACTAAAATGTTCTCCTATATAAAAACCCAATGATAAGTTACATTGGGTAAATTTTATGTTTCTATATATCATTTTTAAAAGGAAGTTTCAGTCTTTTTTTTTATAGTGTGGGTTACTTTAAAATAAAAATTTGAGGGTTAATCCTTTTATAACATAGATGAGTTTCATGAGAGAAATTAATTTTAATGGGGGTAGAATGTTAAACCTAGAGATATTTATGAGATATTTTTTTTTTAATTTAGTTGATGTCTTGTGTTGGACACTACACTAATATAACCATTAACTACATCCATCAATGACTTAGCTTGGGATATGCACAAAACTATTCTTGTCTTGTGTTAGACTTAATTTCAAGTTCTTTTGATAGAATTAATTTAATGGAAGATAGAGTATAAGTGAACAACTTACATTATAACCTAGAAAATATATTGGCGGATATGAAAAATATTATATGAATTATGAAAATATTATTTCACACACACACACAAATATATATTTATTTGTTGAAAAATTAATTTTAAATGATATTAAAAGTTTTATTTAAATAAATTGAAATATTTTTCTCAAAAAATTTAAATACAAATAAGTGAGTTTGAAAAATAATTTTATCACTCTCGAGTTATATTCAATATAATGTCTAAAATTAATCTTATATATTTTTTAGATATGATATAAGTTGAAATTTAGTTTTTTTGATAAAAGAAGACTTTTTCAACAAAAAGAATTCTTACTTCCTTTTGATGAAATACCCAATATAAATAAATATTTTAACACATTTTTATATTAAATTTGGCAAAATAAACATATTTATTATAACAGAGATAAAAATACATTTTTATAATTTCTTTGTTTTTCTAGTAAGTTTTATGTTTTGATGAATAGTAAAATATTATAAATTTTAATTAAAATTAACTTTTTTCATGGGAATAAAGTACATTGTAAATTTATATTATTTAATGGCTTAAAAATATAAGTAAATTATATTTTTATCATTTAATATAATTTAGTTAATTTTAAAGAATTTTACATTGAATTTTGATATACAAATATTTTAATATTTCTCAATGTTTTATCTTTAAAAACTCGTTTTCACATCTGGACAACATGGTTCATTTTAAAATAATTTATGCAACTTATTTTTTTTTATTTTAAAAAATGGATTCTATATTTGGAATTAGTAGGTCTAAATAATTTAAGCAACTTTCTTTTATTTTTAGGCATTAGGAATAGTAACTTCGGTAATTTTTATTGATATAGTTAACGGGAAAATTGGTTAATTAAGGTGAAAATAATATTATAATGTTACCCTAACACATATAATAATATCATTGGATTATTTTTGTTCAACCTAAATCATCTTTGGGTCGAAATGGTATCATTTGGGAGCTACTTGGATTAAATTATGACATTTAAAATATTTTATTTTAGGAATAGTTAAATATGTCGTACTAAAATTTTAATGACTATATAATTTTTAATTTAAGGTTATACAAAAGGTAATTTCAACTATAAATAAAAATTTTAAAAATTTAATTTTTTTCATTATCATTTTGATTTATATTTAATTTTTAGAAATTATATAATGACATTAAAGGCTTATACATTAATGATGCAGAAATTATTTTATGGATCAAAAATAAATAATTTTTTTTTTGAAATTGATAATAACCATTAAAATAAAAAATCACATGAAAAAAATAATATTTTCCAATTTATATCCATAATATTTATCCTAGGGACGTGTTATTGACTATTGGGATCCATATGGAAATGATTATGATAGTTATAATATTTTATTTAATGTGATGTGAAAGCTTACACATTCATGTTTTAATGAATATAACATTTTAATGCTGTATTTTAAAGAAGGTATATTAAAATATAAGTATTATTATGAAATACATTGGATTTATCTTAGTCATATTATTTTATTTTTAATTTTTATTCAAAAAATATGTATATTAAATTATCACACAAAGTTGATGTAGTAATTATTCTATTAATGGAAATATCAAAATAATGCTAATAAAAATATTAAAATAAACATTATTCTGGATAATTAATATATAACATTAATTTTATAGGGGAAATTTAACCTTTTTTTATAATAAAATATGTGGTTTCAATATAAAATCTTCTATTTATATTTTTAAAAATCGATAACCTGAATAGTGTTAAAATTGACTCTATTGATTGTTTATCCTAATAAGCTATTTTAAAATTATTTAAAAGTCATAAATCATTTTAAAAAATATAGAATATTTATTATTTGGTGTAAAAAGTTCTAAATTATTCATTTATGGTCTAATTAACATCAAATAAATAAATATTTCGTTTTATTAATATTGAAATATTTTTAGCTTAATTAAAGACTAAAAAGAATAACTATTTGTTAATTAAAAGGATAAGGATTATATTGGTCGCTAAAACATTTATAAAATTTATTGGTTGATGATATTAAAACCTTAACTCGTCTATTATTATATACTAAGACATTTTGGTGGTTTCTGCATGTGGTTTTAATATATTATAAATTAATAATTTTGGAAATTCCAATGGCACACCCAACCTCAATTATAAAAGGGAACCTCCACCCTCATTTCATCAAAAATACCAGATCCTTAAATCTCATACATACCCTAAAAATATTCATTCTAAAATTCCATATTCACATTATAGAGGTTATATTCCTCTCAAAAGACCATCTCTATTTAAATTAAGAGGATATCTAGAGAAAGCTCGTTAAACTAGAGGTAATCTCCTCTACTGATTTATTCAAACTTATTTTTTCTTAAACTTATTATTAATATGTTTTTTAAATTATAGTTTAATAACTCTATTATCACTTATATTCTAATATTTTTTAGGATTTTGGAACAACCATTTTCCATATTCTATCCATCCTATGAAAAATGAAATCACTATGTGTGCGTACGTACGTCTTATAGTCTCCAAACCATAGTGTAATATGTTTTTCACCACTAATATAAATGGATCGAAATAATGATTTAAATAATAAATATATATGATTAATATAACATTATATATATTATATATCAAAATATATATCACCACTTCCATACAATTTCAAAATTATGTGAATAATATCATCGCCTGTGCGTACGTATGACATACTGTCTCCATGATGCGATGCAATTTATTATACATGATATCCATTAAAAAATTATTATATAAATTAAAATAATGAATAAACATCATATATATTATATTAATAAAATTTTGAAAATGATATAATTATAAACTAAGAATTATAACTAAAACCTATTCAAAAAAATATGATTTACAAAATAAAGTAGCTAATACCCGAATAACAAGTAATAAAGATATGTTATTAAAAAAGGTTGATAATATGATCATATATGATATCGTAAATATAACTATGATTCTATAATATGTTAATAACACAATTTAAACCCTTATACAGGAGGTTCTAACATGTACGAAGGAACCTGAACTTAAGGTAATAGATAATTTCACAATCACATTATTATTCAATATTGTTTATATGTAACTATTTCGTGTGGTATAGTTATAAATCACGTCCATGTTTCCTAAAAATTTATTCCAAAATAAAAATTCTTTTCTTCTAAAATTTTTGAAAGTAAATTTTACCCTTTTGTGAATTTATATTAAACGAAATGGATGTAATCTTTTTTCATTTTTGATACGAAGTACTTTTTGACTTATCTAACAAAAGTATAATAAAAATATTTTCTTTTAAATTATATTCCATGAATGTATTTTTATGTTTCATAAATACTTATATCTATGAATATTTATTTAAAATATTTCATGGTTATTTTGAAATTAATTATTTTCTTTTATAATTGAGTGGCATTTGGAGAAAAGAAAACATTTTTTAAGAAGAAATGATATTTCCATCAGGAATTTATTTCATGTGTTCTATCTATATTATCTCTTGTATAACACGGAACTCATTAATTGACTTATGATTCATGTATAATATCCATACCATTCCAATGGTTTTACTGTGTTTATGATGTAATTATATCTAAGAAATCCATTTGTTTTACATGGATTATGATGGAATTATGTTTAAAATAACATTTTTTTCCTTGGGTTATGCTATGATGAATGAATAATGTTTTTTGGAACACATAAGAATGATTTCATTATCATATAGGTGGTACCTATATCTATCTCCCATACATTGGGTAAATATGGATAACTCATGACGTATATATGTTATGTTTGAATCTGATTTCATGTTCACAATTCTATGCGTGGACCTGGTTTTCATGTGCATAATTTTATGTGTAGACCTAGTTTTCAGATCTATATGTTTATTAAAGGGATCGATTTTATGTCCTTAAATTCATGAGTGATCCTAGTACCATTTAAACATGTTCACAATTTTATAAGTTTATGTGTATGCCATAATTTTAGGACTCATGTCAATTTTATGTTCTTATGGATTTTTTCATTGATTTACTTATGATTCAAGTTTACCTTTGATATATAGGTCATGATATTATAATGTTATGGTCAATTTCTCATACCCTATAAGGAAATATTTATGTTCACACATCCCCCTTTTTTACTCTTTCTGAGTATCTGAGCTCACCCATTCTTATGTTTTATTTACCCCAAGTTATAATGAATGGTTTTAAGTAGGATTAAAAGTATTGGAAGATCATTGTGGTAAACATTGAAGAGATTTCACTATAGTATAATTTTGTGTTCCATGCTCCCTAAGTCAGTAAAATAATATGATATAAGGGCATCTATTTGTGTTATTTATTAAGTATTCAATAAAATTAATGCAATTTCCATGTATGTCAATCTTGGTTCATTTGAATCTACTAGCACCTGTCTTGTTTTTTATATATTACATGACTTTTGAAAAAGTCTAATATGGAATAGGAGAATATAGTTCATAATTGAGCTTGATGGATTATATTTGGGTTTATGAGATTCATTTTGACTGAACTCCCCTCCTTACTAGTAGGTTATTTCATTTTAGTATTTTTGGTAGGCAAGTACATGTAAGTTTTTTCCAGTCATACATATATTATACTCTGGTTCAGGATTTTGTAGTATACATGCATGTTTGTATTAGTTTTCTCTTTCCATTATGTATTATAAGGGTTTTTAGAGATATGTGTGTGTGTATCGGTACTATAGAATAATTCCTCTCATGTGTGTGATATTACTACCAAGAAATTGTCTCCATCCCCAACCATATTGGAGATAGGCAGGGGTGGAACACATTACTTGTCTCCAATCAGGCAGTCCCTATAGGTATTATCATGAAAATATAGCTCATCCTAATCAATGGATGAAACCCATCAGGAAGGTGTTGGTAGATTTGTAACACATGAATGAAAACACGAATCCCTACCATATATGAGGTTAGTTCTAGGTTGTACAAAATAGCTTAAATACATGTCTACACATCAAAAGGGCTAACAAACCAGGGAGAAATATTTCCAACATGTAAAAATATCCACTACCAAAGATTAGGTTATATCATAAAGAACACATGATCACTAATTTAGAACTCCAAAATATATAACCTATGATCAAAATGGTACTTTTGATGAGATCAGGATACCTTTATCTGATCATGGATCATTTGTACCATCACTATCAATATCTGTATTAATGTTGATTAAAGAATTGATAACTCTCAAACCATGGTCTGACATAAAATAGATCGAAAAGTAATACCATACATCCCATAAAATAGAGATATAACAATAGCGATGTGATGAGTTTTAATTTTTGAAAAATACACCATGTGTTTGTAACATATTCACAGACCTCACATACTAGAAGTCATGCAGGGAACTCCCATAAAGACAAGAATTTTCCCTCTGATAGATTATCCATCTATAGAATAAAAGTAGTTATAATGTATATATGAGACAAAAAATAACACTACAGACCTCTTTTTACACTAAAGGATAAATGATGAACAAGATCATAGATGAGTATATTTCAAAATCAATGAATCCTCAACAACACCTCTTGATAATCACTTTTCCAAACATCTATTGATGTCAAAAAACTAATAACTAAGAATAGAGATAATATTTTCAAGAGGTACATGATCACTTATATGGAATCATATCCTCTATGATATAAGTGAAAACCATTGATGAATTCTATAGAGATGTCCCGAGAAAAACAATGGGGATGATCATGTGACTTGAGAAACCCACCAGAAAGATGTTGCTGAACCTTCACTCTTCCAAACGTAAAATCAAGAGACATACTCTAAAATGGATTATTTTATACTAGACCAACAAAACTAAAATCACAAGGAAAGATTCGAATTTTTCCAGACCATGATATACCAATAAGGGTGAACATGGGAACTCATTGAGAACAAAACCATTCTACTCATAGAAATAAATAGCCTTCCTAAAGAAGAATCTAATGTTTACTATCTATAGAAAATCCCTAAGGATAATTAATCTATGGGAAAAAATATCTCAGGGCCTTCAGCTTATGAATTCCATAAATGGGATTTCTCCGACTGAGGCAAAAATTATTACTATAACATTATCTGTTAAATACACACTATAAAATTTTCTACTCCACTAGGAAGGTGCATCATAGAATGTTCTATCATAACCTTCAATGAATAACCAAACTCACACACATCATTACAAAATGTATTTATGCACAATAATGTAGCCACAATATTTATTTTTCTTAGTCTACAGGAAATATCAATTTTATAATCTTATAAAAATTACATCATCATTGCTACAAAAGACCAAATCACAATAGGGGATAAATTACTTCATATATTTGTTATCAATGAAAACCATAATGCACTCACTAATGATCTAATTCTACCACAACATAACAAAATAAAAAAAATGATGAAGTATAAATATCATGCTCAGAATAGTTTCATTTATAATTATATTTCATCTGAGACCCATAAAAATATCATTCCCATACTCAATCAAAACAAAACCCAAGAGAACATGTGAATCCTAATGAAACCTTGAATGAAACACCCTCATCCAAAAAAGAAGAAAATGAATAGAACCTATCTTCTAATTTAAATACTCAAAAATATAATGTATTTTTTCATTCAAAACAAATTCATGAAACTTTATTGTAAATAAAATCATAAGAGTCACAATGTGAGATAAATCAAGAATGAACCTCTTATAATAATCTAAAAAACTAAGGAAACTTTACACCTCCATAATGTTCTTAGTGGATACATAATAAAAAACAATTCAGCATTAAAAATATCATCCACTAATCTACATTGAGACACAACATGTACCATGAAATGGGCCTTCGAGGCTCAGAACTCAAACTTATGTAGCTACCCTAATTTTTGATGCTGCTGAAAAACTACAAAACAACTCAAAGATTCTCTATATGATCCCTTTATGACACAAAAAACATATGAAGGAAATAAAAAAACCACTAAAAGTTTATAGAGAAACTCATAAAAAGAATAAATTCATCCATCCAAGATCACTAGTATACTTTTCATAAAATGTAATGATATTACAATGAATTTATAATGCCAATAAACACATTTTAATATATTCTTCAAGATATACTTATCCTTCATTTTAATATGATGAAATCCTGAATATAGATTTATCTTCAAGAAATAGCTATTTTCCAACAGCTACTCAATCATATAATAAAAACAATGTAGACATAAGGATTTATTGTTGTGATTTAGATTATGGGATAGTAATTAAAAGATGAAAATAGAACAATATCTATCTTCATTACAAACAAAACTAGAGCATCAAAATGTGATGTACAAGAAAAAATGACTCCTCTTTACATAAGATCATCAATCATAATCCACAGCACAAAAAACTCATAAGAGGCCATACTATATATATAAATTTACGTAAGATAAGTTTCTAATCACATTTATTTACAAGAAATGATCTCATGTCAGGGGGTGGGGTCTCATACTATCCTAGAAATACAAAAGGGTAGTCTTATACAACCCTGTAAATACCACTTACTAGTCATCTACTATACAAGAAATCAGCTCAACCATCATGGATGTAAAGGAATAAATAATGCCTCTAACCCATTTGAGGGTATAACTCACCAATGGCCATAACCTACTATCTATCATCAACATATTATTGAAATCATATATTGAATAAATCAATATTAAACTAGCCAAAATTTAAATAATCAATTCCAAGAATGATATCATATAGCTGTATATGAAAACATCAGATGTCATACCATCTTCGATACTACCCTAGAATCAAATAACAATATCAAAACACATCAAAACGACCTTTCAGAACTCCAACTAACATAGTCAACACCAATGGAACTAGAATCCCATCCACCTCAATCCCCAAATCATGGACAAGGGTGGGTAGAAGGAAGGAGTGTGTTAATATTGAATAAAACATGGAATACACATAAGTAGAATATTAGTATATAATACCACTCATGAAATTAGGCCCACGTGATGAAAATAGATCTAATGAATGTATCTTATGTTGACCTAATCCCTAATATCACTAACACTAATGGTGAAAAACTCTACAATCATCCACTATTCAGTATCACTAAGGATGGGGGAACCATGATATTATCATCAGGCAAATCCATTCCCTATTTTCTAATCATAAATCAGATCTCCCTACTACTTCTTTATCCTCAGAGTATACTGCTTCAATGGTTGATCCTGAAATGATTCATCGACTCCATTCTAAATATTGATGAAGATAGTCAATTGATATTCTTATTGTCAGGGAATCCATATATATAACAATCCAAACCTGGTCCACTAGTATGGGTCCATGAACTACCAACCCAAGTGAAATTTAATGAATAGTGTGAGAACCAAATCCCTCCTATATAATTAGTCTTATTGAATGTGAAATAAGATATATAGGACAAAAATATAATTTGTATAGAGTTTGAGACTCCTCTATCATGATGATTTTTTATTAGATAACACCCTCTAAAAATAATCGGCCCCCACAATCACCTCAAGATAGTTGGAAGCATGACAAATGTGGCCTTAAAATGGATCAAAAAATATAAATAATCCTTAAAATTCCTCACCCTAGAATCATAACCTATATGAGGGCCCAAGAAATCTGCAACTTGTTCTGAGACTGGATTCTAAACTATTGCTCAATGGATTTCCTCTGTGCGGATTAATAATTTCTTACTAAAAAGATTCCCTCATATTTCAAAAATGAACATGACCTAAAATTGATGATGTATCTTCTCCCATGTAACACATGAATCCTCATTATAATTGAGGAAATTATCCACCACAACAATATATCTGTATAAGGAATCGTCATATCCAATGAAAACGTTTTGTCCTTTTAATAAAAAATCGAATTAGTGGAGATCTATACCTAAAATAACTATGGCTTAGTCTCCTATCCTAATGTAGACCCCTGATACTTCCAAATATGCTGGATCTAGAACACTCATAGTGAACTCCTCCTTGTTTCATCATCTCTATTTTCATCATTATATAAATTAGTTAACACATCCTACATAACCTCATAAAATGAAACTATATATCGAAGCTGAATAGGAGCCATTATTGTAAATGAATAAATGTTAGGTACACCTAATACCATAATATGGAATATTTAAAGACAAATAAATAATAATTAAATAATTTTCATAGCACTTTTAGTAAACAAGACGTTCCTGGAGTAAGACATAGGGTATCTGAAATAGCCATTAAAAAACCAGTCTCTCTAGTTTACAACACTTACGAAGAAAAAAATATGTATATGCACTACTATCCATTTACATGCCCATTAGTTTCAATATAAAAACTCTATCACATCCCTCAGTCATCATTCCTAATTCCACTCAACCATAACTCTCCTATAATGTTACACCTCAGGGCTAACAATAAATATGCGATAACCCCCCAAATCTCACCACTACTGTGCTATGAGTATGCGACTAACACTAAGTGTATATAATGCAATAAATGGGAGATATTACCCTATCTATATGAATTAATTTCAAATTTATAATAGATATCCAAAAATTATCACCATATCATAAACTAATGATAAATCCCAATACAAGGATGTAATTCAAAAAAACAATATAAAATATAACGAAACACCAAAACAAATATTATATAGTGACCATAACGAAAAAACACTAAAAAACAACTCTATTTTAGTATAACCAAGATAGATCAATATACAACTCTTATAGACCTAAAATAATTATATATATATATATGTTAGTTGAGATTATATGTTTACATAGTATAATCCTCCCAGAATCCTCCTGTGAAAATTTTAAAGACACATACTAAATCTTATTTGTATAGGAAAATGAATAAACATTATAACTAAAGTTGGAAAAAATAAATCCAATCCTCAGAATAATACCTTAATGAGTAAGGTGGAAAAGTGTTTATATATATATGTATCAGGTCTTACATGTAATAAACATAACTAACTTCCACTCTCCCACTAGTTTATTTCTCTCTAGCCCCAACATTTAATGTATTCTTCTCCCATGCATTCCATTAATTGTATTTAACATTTTCAATATGTACCACACCTTATTAAATCACTAAAATAACTAATTATAATATACAATGATGTTATATTTGATATAAAAAACATTTTACATCATGACTTTAATGATCATGGATGTTCACCTATAAGAAACTGTAGTCACCACAATGAGATACATGCTTGTTATATAATCTTATGTCACTAAAACCCATAAAATTAAAATAGAAAATCAAATAAACATCATATTTTTATTAAAAACAAACATTATACTGTAATCGTTACACACTAATATTTTTTGAAATATATATTTTGAAATTAATTGTGTCTTTTTGATATTTTTCATTTCAAGCAAAACTGAAAATAGTTTATTTTATATTAAAGCACCATGTATGGATTGCATTATACCAAAAAGTTAATTGTGAACTAAAGGAAGATTTTTTTTAGTTTTTTCTACATGGAACATCGATGTTATCTTACTTTACACTAAGTACTAAATTTCCTTGATAGCATGCATAACACGCAAGACCGAGTATTACTGAATAATAATATATTATGAAAAAATAATAACATCTAACCTAGACATTAAATTTGAGTTCATTAATATTATTACATAATTTATATTTATTACTCAAATATAAGATTAATTCAAAGGTTACCAATTAATTATAAATGAATATGAAAAACGATTTAATATTAAAAAAACATCATTATTATTATGGTAAAAAATATATTTTAGCATAATAAATTTCATTAATTAAAATAAATGAGATATATTAATGTTATATATTTGTTATATATTAAAAAAATATTTCTTATATTAATCCAATATAATTTATAGACATAAGAAAAGAACAAACCCAATTTTATGCATAAAAAACCTATATTTTTATTCTGGCATTTTACCGGTTGTTAATGGAGAACCCATTTGAAATAATTTTTTTTATAAATTTTATAGATTTAATATGAAAATATAATACTTATCTTTGAAATTTAAAAATACAATTTTTATAGGGTGAATTTTTGGTATTTTTCTATGAATATTTATTTTTTAATGAATAGTGGAAAATACTGATTTTGTGTTGAAAACTGTCTTTTCATCTATTACATTTATAAGGATAAATTAAAATTAAATTAGGTTAAAATATTATTTTGATAATATATTTTTCCATCAACCAAATTTAGATCATCTAAATCAATTTCACATGGAAATTTAATACAAAAAATAGAAAACTTTTGTACATTTTTACTTTAAGAACACACATTGTTGACCCCACTACGAGATTAAATTTAAATTATTTCTACCACCTCTGTGATATTAATTCAAGAAAATGAACCCCATATTAGTAATATGAATAATGTAAAAATTTTAATAAAATAAAATTATTTTTTATTAAAAAAAATTATATAATGTAATTAAAATTAATTACACGGTTAATGTAAAATTAATCATAAATAAGGACTAATCCATACAGAGAAGGGCCTAAATAACCTAGAAACTCATCCAAAAGACATTTTATTGAAATATATCGATCCTATAATCAATTTTATAGATATTTGACTATTATTTTATTCACTTTATATGAAAAAATGTTGGTGTAATTCCTTTTCCCAAAACATACTGTAGTGTCACACCTCCTCCATTATAAAATGTCCTTCCCTCCTCCAACTTCCTCACACGTCTAATACCACATTGGCTCTACCACGATATGAAAAAAATAGATTTTTAAAATCCCAAACCTCATCATAAAATAATAATCTTTGTAATAATTCAATCAAAGGAATATATTTGGTCCAAACTAAAAGGAGTTACCTGAATAAGAGGTAACATCCTTCCTTAGGTTCTTTTATGTAATTTCCATTATCCACCACTAAAATATTCTCATTCTATGATTTTATAAAAACACTAGTATTATGAATATAATAATATTTTTTTGAGGGTTTTACCTAAACTTACAAAAACTTAAATCTAATGGATAACAACCATATTGTTTAGAATTACGTCGAACTACCGCCTCACGAAATGATGATTCTTAATTTTTTCATTACCACCTATTATGGTAGATATTGTGATGTAAACTCTATTTATATATGTTATATATTGTTTTTATTATTGTTTTATCTTATTTAATATTTTTTAAATACATATTTTTATACCTTCCATTTAGTGTAAATACGATAATTTCGTTTGAGGAATTGTGGACTACCTCCCACTCAAAGCGATGTGATTCATTCACACACTACACCGTATGTATTAAGGATTTTTTGATATAACCAATATGATATATATTAAAGGTTAATTATATTTCAATGATACTAAATACACATATAAATAAATATATATACATATATTTCATTTACTTTTGTTATTTCAATACGTTAAAAAAATGAAGCAATATTCATGTGTAGGTGCATCCTACCATCTATATGAACTACATATTCCATTTCTTAAATATATATATATTTATATTTATAATATAAATATAATTAATATTAATGATATTTATATAATGTTTTACATTTTATGAATCATGAAATATGTATAAGGACTAATGATAAAACAAATTAAGAAACATTTGAAAAATAAATCGAATATTACATGAAGCGTAACTTTAACATTGAATTGTTAATAAGAATGTAAGATAAAGTCATAGTAATCCCATATATGGAATTATATATAAGAATATAATTCATTAAATTATTTATAAAAAACTTATATTTATTATACAGGAGGTTCTTACTAGTACAATGAGAGTTAGGACATAAGGTAAGGGGATTTCATCTCAATTTTTATTTCCATGAGGTAAATGTTTTATTCGCATCCAATTATTTTTATGTGGTGTGTATAATACTCATGGATGAATTTTATGATTAGTATAATTAAATTTATGGGTATTTACATGCCCATTTTATTATCTTTCTATTATGGGGTTTATGTGTAAATGTTTCCAAATCGGTAATGCAATTTTCTCTCACTTGTCCATCATTGAGACACATGCCATGTTATGCACCTACATTTTCCCATGAGGTGTATATACTACCTTTGAAATTTTATATCATGAATATAATTCATTTCCTGATATTTTATTCTTAAATTAATTTCATTTTCTTAAAAGGTTTGTATGGTTCAATTTTTCCAAGTGGTAAGTGTTCATTGAAACAATCTCATTGTTTTCAAGATTGTTTTTGTTTATAATTCCTCCGATAAAATATTAACCTCCACCTACAAATAAAACACATGAATTTTATTCTCATTTATTTATTCCTGATATATTCATCCATCAATACCATTTATGCACTCTTTTTTACAAAATATAGTTAATAAATACTTTTTAAGAAAGCTCAACAGTACCTCTTTCTTTGGTCAGAAAACTATGTTGTTACAAACCAAGATTTCTGAAGAAAAAAAATTCATTATATATATATATATTATATAAAATAATTTTTTTGTAAAGTGGTTCTAAAACCATTTTCATTATTTCTTTATAATTTTTCAAATTATATTATAGAAATGGTTTTCAAAATTATTTCAATATTCATTTATATGTTTTAAAGTGGAATAGTTTTCAAATCGTTTTCAATATTAGTTTATATATTTTCAAGGAAGATGGTTTCCAAAATGTATTCAAAGAATTATTTATAAGTTTCCATGTTTTTTCAAGTAAAGGGTTTTAAGATGGATTCATGTTTTAAAAGAGGCCTTTTCAAAGAAGAAAGGATATTCACCTTATGAAATGCATTAAAAAATATCCTTCCATGTTATTTTCCATCTATTATAACTCCCATTGATGTTAATCACTACACTCTAGTAAATGATTAAAAGTTTTCATTCATATAATTTTTTGAATGGTTTATGTCTTGATGGAATAATACTTATGACACTGATTTCGCTTCAATGAGATATATGCTTTTGAATCCTTCTTAATTTAATTGGTTATTCATTGATGATCTGATTATGAAACCAATCCATTTTACATATGTTATGATGTAGTGAAATGTTTATGATACCCATTTCATTTAATTGGTTATTCTTTGATGTGTATAGATCCACATTTTTTACGGGTTATGATATAATAATTATAATATTGTGGAACATGTTTGTTTGAGATATTATCTTATCGGTTGAACCTATATATCCATCTAATGAATTGGAAATTAATAAATTATATATGAGTTCAAAGGGTACATGGGTTATAGACTAAGCCCAAAAATATAAAGGTAATATGGTTATAGCCCATAACATTAATGTAAGAGTGTACACGCATTCTATCTAAAGACTGAAAACAAAGAGGTACATGGGTTGTACCCCAAGCCTAAAAAACAAGAAGGTACATGTGTTTTTCCTCAAGCCTAAATGTAAGAGGATATAAAGGTTGATAGCTCAAGACAAATTCAATTACACGGGTTGTATAACAATCCTATCATGATATTAAGGTCATGGTAGTGAGCCTTATCATAAGATTTTCTATTCTTATATGTAGGAAAATATTCTATGTCTTATTCCATAGTTATGTTTTCATGGATTCAATATTTATTTCTTTATGATTGATTTCTTATGAACATTGAATATTTATTATATAAATCATTTTTATGATCTTTGATATATAGGGTATGATCTTCAAACATTATGATCACATTATCAAGCCCTTATGGTCATGTTTTTACATAAATGTATCCCTTTATTACCCTTACTGAGCATCTCAGATTACACCATTTTACATTTCCTTCCCCATTTTATAATGGTATAATTCATGCATGATATTTCTAAGAGGGCTTCTAGTATTGTAGAACCTAGTGGGAGATAATGTAGCTCTATTATATACCAGTGTTTACGTTTCCATGTTTCCAAAGACACTAAACTAATATTTTCTTTGGGAGTTCATATATAAAATGTTTTTAAGAATTTCCAAAATGTTATGTAATGTCTATATATGTTAATACTACTTTGATATAGTAGGTATCAGAGAGAAGGTTTATTTTACCTTTGTAAACAATGATTAAAAAACTTTAGGGAGAATCCCATGTAAATTTCTAAGGATGTCTCAAGGGATGTATGTAAAGATAATTATAAGGTTGTGTTTATGTTTTGGAAAATGACCTATAAATTTGGTTAAGGATTAAGTAAGTGGATTACTTAAAATACAAAATTATCTAGGTATAAAAGTGGATGTGGCTCTATTATATATGTAACTAGGGGTAACAACTCGGACAAGATATTCTAGGATAGATTCAGGGTAATCTGGTAGACTACAATGGGCCTTTTAGAACACCTGGTTTGACACTCCTAGAGGATATTCATTGGAAATTCACAAACATTTCATGAACCATCATTAAGGATTAGAATTGAATTTTCTTTTTAATAACTTATGTTAACCCTAAGGTTTCACATTTTAAGGATGGTGTTATAATTTTGACATCAAATAAGTTTCATCTCATGAATACATGGTTCCTCAAGGTGGTAATTGTTTATTACTATATGATTTTAGTTTTAGTTAATGGCTAGAACACATAGGAACCACATTTGTGGTGATTATGATGGAAAATTCTGTGATTTTCCTCCTAAACTACTCAATTATATGGGATATGCAATGAAAAATATTATTGATATACTCACACATATTTCTCAAGCTTTGAATCATGTTGAGATTTCAAATGAAGAGAGAAGGGAACCACATTCTATTGAGTCCATCATGAGGCAACATCCACATTATTTCTGTGGATCATATAATCCAATTGTTGCTTATCAATCGATTAGTACAACTGAAATTGTATTTTTCATTCTCCAAGGATCGTATCATGAAAAATTCATTTTGTATATTTATCAGTTATAAGGCGAAGTAGACCAGTGGTGGACTCAAATAAAGATTAAGAGGAATCAAGATGAAATGGAATCCATGGATTGGAATGAGTTCAAGAACTTATTCTTGAATATGTACTTTCCTTGTGTTCTCTGTATGAAGATATAAAAGGATTTACTTGATATGATTCAAAATGATGATGTATCTTCTAGTACCTACGAGGCTAATTTCACAAGGCCTATGAGGTAATATTATGGAATTATTTTATAACCAGAAATTAAGGATGATAGGTTCTTCAGTGGAATAAAGTTATGTTTTAACAGGTTGTTGGACATAAGAGCCTTCAGTTTCTTGAATTGATTGCATGTTGAGAAATAAATTTTCAAATAGAGGTTGGAGTTATGTATCAATATCATGGTTTAACAAGAAGAGAAAGATGGTGGTTAGAGAAAAATTTACAAACCATGGAGATATGAATATGAGCCTACCTTTTTCTTATATTTGTGGAAAGATGTATGGATCGAAGTGTATTAATGGGTCTAGTAAATGTATTTAGTGTGGAATAGAAGTACAATGAGATGATTAATTATAAAGTGATTAGATAAAGATATATAATAATGACAATAAAGAGAGAACTCCATAGGTATCACCAACCACACATCAGTGTTTCAATTGTAGGGAGTTTGAGCATTTTGAAAAGATGTTACCAAATACTAGGGTTAACATTGGGGATCAATGAAAACAACCTCTAAAGACAAAGTACAAAGAGAAATTATGTGAAATCCCAATAGATGAAGTGAACCATGATAATTGGGGAACTCCATTGTGGGGAATTTATTATGGGTTTTTGTAAAAAAGATCTATGAAAATCTTTTTGATCCTTTGGTGGTACTTGATATGAGTATATGAATTGATTATATCTATTGACATGAATTTTATATTAATAAAATCACATTGATTTTATATATTTAGAAAAATCAAACCAAGATTCTAATAGAATCTTTTTTAATATAAGAGCCTATTTAAGAAACAATAGGTGAATTATCTTGTGGAAGCATGTATGTTTTAAATAAGGATTTAAGGAAATTCAGATTATGAAAATGTTTTCAAGAGAATATATTATGAAGGTATTAAAATTTTGGGTATGTGATGATACATGGGGGTCAATGTTAAGCTGATATCATGACCATATTTATATTCTATTGGAATTTTTATATTTTTGGAGGGTTATATGGATAACCATTTATGGAAAGTTGTTTTTAAACATTAGTTAAATTTATTGATATTAATGTATTATCACAACATGTGAGTATTTCTACATATTGGATAACCTGATCTAACAACCTCGTATTGATGGAAACTGAATAGAGATGGGGTGAATTATCATGGATGTAATGATATATTAGTGATTTGGGAATGAAAAAAAATTCTCATTAGTTTTTGGAGATAGCGGTGAAGTGGAAATTGGTTAAGACATGACCAAAGGAAGATGTTTTACTCAAGAAAGGGAATAAAATCTGGTACATATAAATAATCTTGGAAATTATTCAACTCTAAGGAATGAATCTTAATATTGAAATAGTTATCCTAGTACCTTATTTATTGATGAATCAAATTTTCCATTATATATTCAAAGATTTATGGATTTTTTATTGTTAAATTTATCCTGACAAAGTTCTCCATCACTCTCCTCCAAAACATGATAGTCAATTTTCCATTCCAGGTCAATGTTTTCAATTTCCAACTATGTTCTCTTACATGGAAACCTAGTTATATGTTACTTTGGTTAACCATCATGTTTCCCACATTCCCATTTTAAAGCCAGTTTTAGTGTTAATTTTAATGTTGTAGGTTTCGATAAAATAATCATTCATGTAATAAAATATTATTAACCATGATGAATTTTATGGCAGAAATATATTTTAAGGGGGTATAATGTAAAACAATGATAATTTGTGATTTTTAAATTAATTTAATCTTTTTGATATTTTACTTTTCACAGAACACTAAAAATATTTTATTTTATATTAAAGCACCATGACTAGCTTGAGGTAAATTTAACACAACATTAATCGTGTTCTACATGCAACATAAATCTTATTTTGTCTATATAGAACATGATTGTTAGCTTACGTTACACACAAGATAAACATTCCTTGATGGATTGTGTAGCACACAAGTCTGAGTTTTACCGAACAATAATATATTATTAAAATGTTATTATTTAATATAATAAGATATTACCTAGCCATTAAATTAGAAGTTATGAATATTCTAAACTAATTTTTATTGTTTAAAAATATATATGATTAATTATTAGGTTACCAATTAATTATAAATGAATATAAACACTTATTGAGAAAAATATATTATAATTTTTATGGTCACAAAGTTGTTTTACCCTAATAAATTAAATTAATTAAATTAGTGAGTGATATAAGTTTAATATATATTTTATATATTCAAATAAATATTATTTATATTAATCCAATAGGTTTGATATACATGAGATATGAACAAACACCATTTTATGCTTAAAACCCTATATTTTTATTAAGGAATTTTACAACATTTTAATGGGGAACCCATGTTTTTTAAATTTTTTGACCCTATTATTGATTTAATATGTCAAAATAAAATTTATATTTTAAATATAAAGACAATAATCAGTATAGGGTAATGTTTTGGTATTTTTCTATAA
This sequence comes from Viscum album, assembly GCA_963277665.1. Classification (NCBI taxonomy): domain Eukaryota; kingdom Viridiplantae; phylum Streptophyta; class Magnoliopsida; order Santalales; family Viscaceae; genus Viscum; species Viscum album. The sequence continues at coordinate 1,284,849,174 of OY728151.1, forward strand.
TGTTGAATTTTTAAATGAATAGTGGGAAATACTGAATGTTTGTTCCAAACATCTTTTTCATATTATTTATTTATAAGGTTAAATTAAATATTAAATTAGTTAAAATGACTAATTAGATCATATTTTTATAATGAAACCCAATTTAGGTAATTATAATAAATTTTATGTTGAATTTTAATAGAAAAACTTATCAAAATTTTGAATGTTTTTACTTTAAAATCCCACATTGTCGACCCGACTATGGGATTAAATGTAAAATAAATTCCGCCACTTATCTGATTGGATTTTGAAAAAATGGACTCAATACTTTTAATCTTCATATTTTATAATTTCTAATATGGTTAACTTATTTATTACCAATGAATATTTGAGAGTGAAATTAAAATTAATTACATTGTTTAAGGTAAAAATAAGCATAACTAAGGAATAATTCTTAATATAAAGAGCAAAAATTAACATGAAACTTTTCCAAATATCAATATTATTTCCATATTTAGACCTTATAATATCTTGTATAAATTTTGGATCATTATTGGATCCACTTTCCATGGGAAAAACATGGGTGGAATTCACATTATTAAAATTTACAAAAGTGCCACTCCTCCCCCACTATAAAAAGGCCTCATGTCCACTCACTTCCTCACATATATCAAGACACTTTGGTTTTTCCATGATATACCCAAATAGATCATAAATCTTTATCCCATTATCATAGAATCCTCGTCTTTGGGATAATGAAATCCAAGAAATCACTTTAGTGGAAACCAAAAGAAGTTACCTGAATGAGAGGTGACATCCTTCCTCAAGTTCTTGTATATTATTTCCATTACCTACTACCCTAAAATCTTATTTTTCCTTGATTTTATAAAAACAAAATAATAATAAATATTATAAGACATATTTATCCTATTATTCCAATCCAATGTTTAACACACTTTTGTCTAATGGGTGATGAAAAAACTGTTTACGTGTATGGAGAAATATGACTTCAGGAAAAGATGGTTGTTCATTTTTATTTTACTTCCACTCATGGTTGAAATCATGATGAAAAATATATTTATATATGTTATATATTATATTTATTATGTCTTTAATAATATTTAATACTTTTAAAACACACATATTTAAGCTTTTCACTTGGTGGAAATATGATTATTTCGTTTGAGGAAATGTGGACTACTGCCCCCTTAAAGCAATGTGATTCATTCACACACAAAATATAGTCTATTAAGGATCATTTTAGTGAACCCATAATATATATATGACATAATAATTATAAATTAATTAATATATTTAAATATATATACATTTATGTCATTTAAATTATTTTTTAAATACATCAATTAAATGGATGTGGCATTATTCAGTACATGGGATTAATGTCTCCACGAATGGTGTATTCCTTTTCATAATTTGATATATAATTACAATATAAATATAATGAATTTTAATTATATGTATATCATTTTTTTAAATTCTATAAATAATTATATAACTTTGAGGAAAAATGATATAACAAATAAATGAAAATGACAAAAATGAATAAAATATAACCCGAAGAGTAAATTTTTAGGATCAATATATCAAAAAAACTCATGAATTATATTATTCCATATTTTTAATGATATATTCATTTATAAACTCTATTTTTGACATTATTTAATATAAAATATAGTCAGTAACTTATTTTAGGAATGCCCAACTCTACCTTTCTCTTCAGTCGGAATTTTTTTCTTTAAATCCACTTTTTTAAAACATTTTCAAATTTTTATTTTTATACATTTTTTAAAATTATTTTCATGGAAAATGGATATTAATTTTATTTAAATCATTCTTAATAAATTTTCATAGTTATTTCAATGAAATGGGTTTCAAAATTATTTCAAGATTCTTTTATTAGTTTTAAAGGTAAATGGTTTTTAAAATTTTTTCAGGCTCCCTTTATATGTTTTCAAATAAAACGGTTTTAAAAAGAAATTCAATGACTTTATTTTTATATTTAAATGTTTTTTTCATGAAAATTAATTTCACTTTTTTTGTGTTCTAATTTACCTTTTTCAATGAAAAAAGGATATTTACCTTAAGAAATATTGTTAAAATATCCTTTGAAGTTATTTTCAATCAATGATAACATATGTCAATGTTAATCATGCCCTTATAGGAAACAATACAATGTTTCTATTCATATTGTTTTTTGAATGGTATATGAATTGATGAAATGATGCTTATGAAACCCATTTCTATTCTACTATCTATATTATTTTTAAAACTGCTTCATTTACTGGGTCAGGTTTTCATGAAATGATTATAAAAGCTATATATTTTCCATTGATTGTGGTGTGATGAAATGTTAATGATTCCAATTTTATTTCATGGGCTAGGATTTGATTTTTATTGATCAAAGATATTTTTATGGGTCATGATATAATATTTATTATCTTGTAGGGAATATTTCTATGAGTTATTATGTGATGGGTGAGATCTATATATCCCTCAATTGAATTGGGCAATGATATGTTGTATATGAACTCAAAGGGTACATGAGTTGTAGACCATTCTTGAAAACATTAAGGTACAAGGGTTATAACCAAAAGCCTAAAAGTAAGGGTACTTGGGTTGTAGCACATGCCCAAAAAAACAAGGTATATAGGTTGTAACTGAAGCCTAAAAACAAGAAAGTATATGGGTTGTAGCTCAACCCTAAATGTAAGAGGGTACATGGGTTGTTAGCCCATGTTTGAAGTAGGCACATAGGTATTATCCCTATCATAACATATTATAATGGTCTTGGTAGGTATCCTTGACATAATATTTTCTATTATTATATGTATTCTGCAAATTTTATTTCTTATTCCTTAGTTATTCTTTCATGGATTATAATATTTATTTTTTTATTATTCATTTCATATGAACCTCTATGATTTATTACACAATTAGTTTTTATAATATTTGGCATACAGGCTATGATCTTCTAATCTTGTGATCACATTCTCATACCTCTATGCTCATGTTTATACTTACATGTCTCCCTTATTTACACTTACAAAATATATAATCTCTACCCTTTTTATGTTCCCTTACCCGGGTTATGAAAAATTATTTCATGTATGATTTTTCTAATAGGGGAGATAGTCATGGAGAACCTAGTGGGAGATAATGTAACTTTTTTATGTACTAGTGTTCTCTTTTCCATGTTTCCAAAGGAACTAAACTAATACGGTCTGTGGGTTTATATTTTGGAATGTTTCAAATTATTTTGATAAAGTTATGTAATTTCTATGCATTTTTAGGTTAGGTTTCTATATTAACCCATTACATCCTAAACACAAATTCCCACAATGTTACTCTAAAGGAGGAGTGGGGGTGTTTGAAAAGTCATCCATCCATTCCTCCCATACCTATATATAAGGAATAACCATCATACCTAAAACCATTGAGAAACAAAATCCCACCCAACTCAGGTGGTGAATTGTCTGATATCTGTAAATAAATGGTTAAATATCACTCACAATCACACAATAGAAAACTATATATCCTTACAAAAAATAGTATTTTTTACTCTTTATAACACCCAATTTCCCCCACTAAGTCATAGGAGACTAGATTCCATAAAACCATAAAAACATATAGATTAATCATCATTAACTATTTTGAAATAGTAATTATAAATTACCATTGATTCATACATTAAACCCATTAAAAATTTGGTTTTAATCACTTTTATTAATTACAATCCAATATGATTTATATTTTTTCATTAAAATTCCTAGATTTCAATTCCATGATCCTTAGTACATTAATCAATCTATCACATATTTTCTTTTTATCCAATATTTCTATGATCAAAACAGTTGGAAATAGAAAACACATCCACAAAAAATTTCCAAATTCTTCCATACCTGATCCAAGGTCATAACCCATTTCACAAGATTCGATTTAACAGGTTGTAGGGCTTGAACAGAGTTAAGGATGAGGAGTTATGGACATTTGAAGTTGGGCTGGAAAACCAGTTGGAAGAGCCCATTCGCAAAGCTCCCTCCACGATTGCAGAGTAGAGGATCTTGACCAAAGCCTTCACGAGTTCCACGAAGATCAATGACAGTCAACTCCGGGATTATGAAGAACTTGTGGGAACTTGACCAGAGCCTCTACAGGTGCCACAAAGCTCGATGACGGTTGACTCCATGATTATGACGAACTGGATGGATCCTAACCGGAGCCTCCATGGGCACTGCGAAGTTCGATGATGTTCGGCTCCATGATTAAAAGAAATGTGAGGAACTCCCTCTAGTTTCAGAGCACGATTTGTTTCTTGGTGAACATTTGTGCTTTGCGGCGTGCATTTTTGATTCGCATTGCACATTTTTGTTTCGCGGTGCACTCTACCGACCTCCATCACCTATAAATACCTGGATAACCCCCATTCATAAGGATGGTCACGCCGCCCCATGGGAGGCCAATCTCCCATTTCGTAGAGATCTTTAACACCACGAAGTGATGCCATTCGAAAAGGGATCTGTGAGAGGCTTTGCTCCGTGAGAGGCTTTTCCCCGCGAGAATCTTTGCTCTGTGAGATGCTTTGCTCTGTGAGACTATTTGTTTCGTGATAGGTTTTTATCTATGAGACTCATTGCTCTACGAGTCCATGATCCTCAAGCAGCTTTACATTGCGAAGCTGCTTCCTGAGACCCCATGCTCTGTGAGCCCCTTTTATGCGAACCCACCTTAATCCTATGGGATACCATGATTTGAGATACTCATCCAAACACCATGAAATACCTTGAGTCAACAAATTCATATTGATCCCTTTCATATGTTGTGAGTAGATATTCTCATCATCAATTCCCCAATTTCCTTGAGTCGAACCACTCCTCAACTAACTCATCTAAACCCTATCAGTTAGATCCAATGCCAGGTTGGACCAAAAAGGGCCTCTCTTGTGTATGTCCCAACATCAGCCATTGTTAGGCATCTTATGCCTAACATTCCTATCTATATGACTTTAAACTGAACTACACCCTATATAAAAAACATAAGTTTCCTCTTTCTCTAAACAATAAATGCCTTATTAACCAAGAATAAGAGACCAATAGTCCTCTCTACATGATTTTAAACTATAGTATTCCCTATCATTCAATAATTGGATGCATCTTGTCCAAATAAGAGATGCCTTATGTGATAAGCATAAGATTCATCATGCCATGATTACAGTGGCATAATTTCAAGAGCATTGGAAATCGTTTGAGTATTCCATAACTCTACCTCATGATTCGTGTGTCCTTCCTTCGGATCATCATCCTATTTCATGTATTAAGGGACCCCTAATGCCCTGATACCATGCCACGTCATCTCACCTACTATCCTGGGACAATGCCACGTAAGACATTGGGAAACAATTCGATTCAGGTCCTGTGTTTCAAACATGGTCAGCAGTCGACCCTCATTTGTTTGTCCCCATTTCAGGTTAACATGATATGGATGCTATGTTTCAGACACGGTCAACTGTTATGATCCATCACCATGCCACCCTCATTTCATTCTAAATGTCAGGCATGTGATTCACATTTTTCATCTCCATTTGTTCGGACTAATTCCAATTCCCCTTGGGGTTATCCCACTTGTGCACTTGCGCATAGGTGTTAGCCCCAATTATATACCTCTTCCCACTTTGAGTTGGGATTCCCTCATGGACCAATAGAAAGAAGACATTACGGACCACTTCCTTGCGTAAGCCCCATTTACCATTGCCTCTCAATAGCATCACATGAGAATCTCCCACATGCAATCCCCATCCATCATTGTCGCTCCTTAGCACCACCCGAGTTTCTTCTTTGCATAATCCCCATCCAACATTGCCACTCCATAGAGGCACTCGGGCTAAATCCTAACGTAAACCCAATTCACCATTACCTCTCCATAGCGGCACCCAGGCTGCTTCCTTGTGTAAGCCCCATTCACCATTGCAGCTCCATAGCGGCACCCGGGAAGCTCCCATGCATAAGCCCCATTCACCATTGCTGCTCCATAGCGGCACATGCACTGCTTCATTGCGTAGGCCCCATTCAACATTGTCGCTCCAGAGCAGCACCCTAGCTACAGCCTTGCGTTAGGCCCATTCACCGTTTCTGCTCTATAGCGGCACCCGAGATACTTCTTTGTGTAATCCACATTCACCATTTTCACACCATATGGGAACCCTGGAAGATTCCTTTCATAATCCCCATTCATCATTGCCACTCCATAGCAGCACTGGGGTAGCTTCCTTTCATAAGCCCCATTCATCGTTGCCGCTCCACAAGGACACCGAGGTAGCTTCCTTGTGTAAGCTCCATCAACCATGACCACTCCATAGCAGTACTAGGGTATCTTCCTTGCGTAAGCCCCATTCACCATTGTCGCTCCATAGCGGCACCCAGGCCACCTAAGCGTGTAAGCCCCACACCTATTCTGAACTACATGGACTTTGATTATTACCAAGGAAAGGTACGTAGGAAGCCTTCCTGAGGTTCAATCCCAACAACCATTGGTCCAGACTCCCTTCGTGTTGGTTCCCACCATTCTGATCTACATGGAATTTGATCCTTACGAAGACAAGGTACATAGGTGCCTCCCCGAGGTTCAAGACCACCATCCATTAGTTATGAACCCCTTCGCACTGGTTCCAACCATTCTGAACTACGTGGAATTTTATCCTTTCCAAGGAGAGGTAGGTAGAAATCCTCCCTGAGGTTCAAGCCCACCATCCATTGGCTCCGACCATCTTTACATTGGTTCACCAACTCTTCATTTAAACTACGGGGGTTTTGATCCATGTCATCTACACAGGGTAAAAAGGAAACCTTCATGAGGTTCAATCCCAGCTAAAGGTAAACCTTGGCGGTCCCCCATTTTGGGGTGCACACTCCCTGATCCACCCTCAGTGGTGTCCAGATCTGCCTTGAAAGTGTGACATATTCCATTTATGGGACACACCATCATGGGTCTGCTCTTGTTGAGTGTTCTGATCCATCTACCTGGTAAACACTCCTAGATCTCCCTCTTAGCGATGTAACATTATGATACGTCTCTAGGGGACATTCTGATCACCCTCATTACATCTCTGCAAGATGTTAAAAACATGAGATGACTAAGGAAAGACTTGGAAGACATGACTTTGGATTAACAATCTCCGTTCGATATTAAACTCGCGGAATACTCTGTGATAAACATGGGAAGATAATGAAAACCCTAGTGGCATGCATCTGACATAAGATACCCCACGACTGATGTGGGATGCATCAGGTTCTGCGCCCTTGAGATTCCCTCTTATGAGAAACAATACAGGTTCCCCAATGTCCATGCATCCAAATATGCCCCGACATAAATGATGTTGTCATCTACTCCGACTGAAGGTTGCTACCATTTAAAGAACCCATGGAATGTTTTGAAGGAATTAGTGTAATTAACCGGTATCCATAAAGATATGGCACCAGGAACGAGATTCCTGAACAACGACTTAATCTATAAGGGAGACCTAGACTAGGTAACAAGTTCTGAGGAGGAATCCATAGAAGGAGGAACCAACATCCCATCATCCCATTTTGATCAAGGATCAAACGTCCCAGATTAAGAGATGTATGATGCCCGCATTTGGAAGGTAGGAATGTGGGGCAACAGCCAGCCCATCCTCGTCCTCCCCAAAGGTACGAATGTGCGCCAGCCGATGAAAGCGTCGTAAACAAACCCATATAACCTGTGTTTTTTATTAATTTCATTCACCACTATATGTTATGGTAATTATAGGATGCATCCAAAGATACTAAAACTAGAATCACTCACAGTGCATATGCCAACCAAAAAAGGTATTTGCAAACCATAACAAGAAACTATTCAATAATCATCTATAAAATGAAAAATGGCCAGAAATAATTACTATAAAACCCACCTCTAAATTTTTCTAAAATAAAACCACAAAAAACCCGCATACAATGACATGAAAAATATTCTTTCTCCACTTTCTATATGATCCATAAATTCCAATTACGCATAATAAGAAAAATGTTAAAAAGAATATCAGTCCCTCAATAAGTGTCATCCATCCATTTTCATTGACCAAAACCCAAACATACAATCATAACATAACTCTATCATCCAATATCACACATTTCTGGAGAAAACTTATTTTAATTTCACCATCTCAATGGGAAATTAAGGCCATGACTATAAGGGATTAAATCATTTAACAAATAAGAATGAGACCACTCGTCCCCCAAGAAATTATCTTCATAAAAAATATTAATTCTATATTTAATTATCTAATTAATTATGCATCACATCCAAGAACATGAAAAATATCATCAAAATAAATAAATTCAATAAACCAACAATTAACATTCTTCATGTTTTTTATATATTAAATACATAAAAATAATAAAAATAATATAATTCTCACAAGTATTTCATTAATTAGTTAATTATTAACATCATTAAATTTTTTATCAAATTTAATGAATACCAACCCTGAAAAAAAAGAATAAAAATCCCAAAAATTGGATAATACACTACATAGAAAATCATAAGTGAAAGAAGTAATAAATCATCAACACTTTAAATCACAATTTTTTTCCAATTCATGCTTATTTTTTGAAATAAAATGCATTTTATTATTTTAATCATTTAAAAAATAAATCTAATTGATGATAATTTCACATCAACACTTAAAAAAATAAGTAATGAATTAACAACCTTGTGAATTTAAAAATTCTCCAAGAATGAACAACATAATAGGAACATATATTGGATCACCACTCCTATAAGAAAGTCATAATGCATATGGGAATATAACCATAGATCCACGATAAAACATTGATATAAACAACATGATAATATTAAAAACAAATATTCACATATTTTTGGAGATAATGGGTGGGGGTAGTAGAATCAATTAGAGAAGAATAAATCATATCAGATCACTAAAGAATGTTACCAATGATATTTTGGGGAAAATTCTAGAACAGAGGACTTATTGTCTCTAAAATATGCCATCAAGTCACCTATGAATAAATTTATAATAATGAAAAAAAAAGAATAATTTAGGTGGAATCATGATTATATTAATGATATAATTATTATTGACTTTTACACTACTCTATTTACCCTAATTTAACCACACATGATCTTGTATAATCTATTTCATAAAATGGAATCCATAACATGAAAATTTTAAACCCCTACATTACATTATATAATCTATGCATATATCCACTATATCATATATTTTTATTGAAAATTTTGTGGTGTAACGGACACAACACATTACATTGGTACCCCTTAACAGAGGAGACAAGGAAATGTGTTCCCTAGGGATCCATGAACAAAACCTAGGCCCATGCTACCACCACCCCTGGATTGATAGTGTCATCAAATCCTATTTTCTAGAGACTCTAATACATATGGGATATGGTTATACTATAATATTATCTCTAAAACCACACCATTCCACATCCAACAACATGATGTATCAAGCCTCCCCTTCCATCTAAAATATCATCTCATACTCACAATTATATTCATTTTTTGGAAACAAATGACCACCCAAAAAATCTAAGTAAAGGATTGGGAATAAGCTATCCCTTATTGGTATTTCCTAGGATAACCTACCTTTAGATAATGAAAACTCAAACCAATGGAGAACATTAATAATGGATGAATAAAAAAATCTATAACATCAGAACCTGATATTATATGTTTGTTCAATAGTTATCATAGGTATCTGTAGATATTGGGAGAAATAAAAACTAGGAAAATAAGAGATAATAATAAAGACGATAAATAAAAACACTCACTGCATGATTTTTTATGAATGATATATTCAAATTTAATAAATACAAGGGGAGGGAACTTATAATAATGTCATGGATTGGAAGGATCAGAGTAAGGTTCAACCAATACATGGGTGGGGAAAAAAATACCCTGTTAATATTTCAACAACTAAATTTATAGATATTTTAAATAATTTGGAAACAATATAAAATGAAGTGTGTCTCATGTTAAAATGGGAAAATACTTCCCTAATACTATGATGAAACATGACTCAAATGAATTAGGTAGATTCGTCGTGTGGATGTGTTCTCTAGGACATGATGACACTACATTGAATCCATTCATAGAATGATTATTTATTGATTCTTTAACATAAGAAAAAACAACCTCCTATAATAGAATCAATGTTTATTGATAAGATGTAATGATTTGGGAGTTTATTCATATCCTAACTAGATTAAGTCACTGAATGAAGTTATTAGAGGAAAATTGATAGAGGAATAACACTTCTAAATCAAAATAATGATTCTTATTCATGGTCATGATGTGAATTTCATACCTCATACAAAATAATGAATCCCTATGTATAGTCTTGACATGAACATCATTTATTAAAGGACGAAACCCCCCTTTTCATAACTTTTATAAATTATGGTACACGAATGTAAGGGGGTACCAATATGTTTAAATAAATCCTTATTTATCGGTACTTATACATTTTTGGATTTTCCATTTTTATCTTCCCAAAAAACACATAATTCCATGATTCCCTTTTCCATAGTGTGGATATATAAACTTTATTATAGTCATGGGAAACAATTACTTGAAAAAAAAATTACCCATCAAATTATATTGGTACTGGCCTGTAGAATATCAACTATAATACCTCGACCCCAAAACTCAACCCATTACTTCACATAGTGACGGATATCATACATCTCCTCGCTATTCCATGTTCCCATTGAGTAATGGTGTGGTGTTTGGGATAACTGTATAACATTATGAACAAGTTTATAAATAGGAAAAAAAATCAATAAATATTAAAAAAAATTATTACATGTATGATAAAGACACAAAATAAGTTACAAGGTTTCCCTTCCTATAAGAATTAACTATGGTTTTCACCTAGAATCCGATGATTTTTGTAATGATTGAAAAATAATGGTGCCCAAATATCTTTAATGAACATGAATTTAACATACTAAAGGTGACTTGTAATGTTGTTAAATTCATTCAACATAAATATCTGATAGTATTCCTTTAGATATTCTCATTCTAAATAACCTTTACATTTGGAAAACCATATTCATATCTATTGGATTCTTATAACTTTCTTATAGATAATAAATTAGCTCAATTGTGGCCTTTAAATCATAAATTATTGTGGTAATATTTCAAACTACTAACATTTGAATCAATACATGTTACTTACTATCTATCATTTCCCAGTGTTATTTCTCAATTACTATTTATTTGTCTCCATTTAGAGAAAAATAATTGAACTTATAAAGAAGATAATCCTAAATCATTATCCTTTACAAGGGGAATTATATCCAATAAAATTTATTTATTTGGACCCTCCTTCTTTTGATAAAATACTTTCAGAAATTTTTTCCGATTAAATCAAAATATGATTAGAAAAAATGATGCCTGGAGATTTTTTCTATACATTTGAGTTTACATATAGAACTATAAGGTTTAATAACACTTATTAGGAATCAAAAATTGATCATAGGAAGAAAATCCAAAAAATGATTTAGGTGTGGAAATTGTCTCTTCAATATTTCCCATTAAGAAAATCATTAAAACTGATGTAACAAAACACAAGAAGACAAGTAACATCTCATATCACGACATTGAAACAATTCTCCAATGCAATCAAATATTATATATTCATAGAAACAAGCATGAAATTGGAATTTAAAAATACAAAAACTAAAATAAAAAATTTAAATATTTCATATGTTTTGTTCTAAGTCCACTAGAGAAAATTATTAATGTATGGAAACCCAAACCCAACAACTATAGATAGGTCCTACTTTATTAAATTGTTATAAGATACCTAGAAAAACATCCCACATGACCAAATAGATTAGTTTTCATGGTAAAAAAGATATATACTTGAGTCTTCCATTATATTTGAATAAAAAAGTTAAAAAATAATTTTATTAAGGGTCACAATATTCTAAATATAATATCATTTCACGAAAATCAAAGTGCACATAATGTAATATTATGGAAACCAAGAAAAATAATGGTGACATCAAAATCCCAATAAAGGATTAGTAAGTAGTATCTATCAATATTAATTAAGCTTAACAAGAGTAAATATTTGAATAAATAAAATCACATGATATTTAAATAACATGAATGGAAAAATATATAATCCAAAATCAATATATAAAGGTAAATAACTGAACACACATTCCATATAATCAATAATATGGGATTGAAATGAATCTAGAGATTATATAATTATTAAAACAATATTGATAATAAAAATAACTAAAAGGAAGGAAATGCTTATTTATTAGTCATCATGTTTCCTGGGAACATGAATCCATTATCATCAAGACCTTTCTGAAGACAATTTAGAAAATACTGGGTGAAAAACATTTAACAAAGGCTAGCCAACTGACTTGTCCCATGAGACGGCTGATGCATTGAAGGGATTTATATAAATATTCCCTAAAAATTACCATACATTTGAAAATAATCCCTCATATATCAAATTTGCTATTTAATTCATAAAAAATGTACCTTCTCATCTTGTGTTTATATTGAGTAAAGGGTATGGATTTATCAATATATACTAAGTTTATGAATTAATTTTCAAAGTAAACACCATACATAAAAATTGTTAAATGTTTACAAAATAATCACATGAATTACCTAAGACTAATGGAATTTATATGAGGTGTTATTTTTAAAGTAATTTGTTTAAAACAATGTGATTTTATCAAGAGAACATTAATAATCACAAAATAAAGTGACATTTTACAAAAAATTTAACCACTTGGTGACTATAAATTGAAATCAAATTGGGTGAGATAAATATAAATGAAACATATAATATAATTAATTATGAAATAACCATGATACATGTTAATGGGTATGTATATACACAACATAAAATTTAATTGGTGTATAGTAACAAATATGTTTTATAGGAATGTAAATTGAGACAATATCCCTTACCTCATGCTTTCTGTTAGTTAAACATTATTTTAACTCTTTTATAATGGTTGGAATAATGTTATTAATTAATTATAGGACCATATTAATACATATAATATCATATACTATCTCTTTTTTCATTTTACCTCCAATCTGTTAATAAAAGTTCATTATTTTCATTAATTCTAGTGTTAATTGCCCTATTTTCCAATGCGTGTTTTGTCATGAAACTATCATTTCACATGTATATAATAAATATAAATAATCTACATAATGATATAAAAATTAATAATAGCATATTTAATTATAATATAAATTATTATTATCATATATAAATATTGACCATGGAAAATGAATCTCATCACTTTATGGAGATGGTAGGTGGTAGGTATGCACGACCGACAATATCATTCCACTTACGAGTGAATGGGTTAGAAAGAAAGTGATATATTAAATTTATAGAGTCAATATAATATCACATATATATATATATCACATAAATTAATTAATTATAACATTATTAAATTCCATGTAATTAGTAAGGGAAAACAAATCACATCGCTTCACGAGGGAGTAGTCCGCCATACACATGAGAGAAATTATTATATTTTTAATGTAATGGAATGTAAAATGGTATCTGTTATATCAAAAATAATTACATATAATGATATAATAAATATATTATAAATGTGGTGAATTCTTCATTATATCCAACCATGAGAGGTGGTAATGGAAAATCTAATCAAATCGGTAGGCAATGCGGTAGTCCACCATACTGACAAATGATGGTTTCATAACACATTAGATGGAAGTGGATATGGATACATTTTATGAATAAAACATAATAAAATCTCATTATATGGTATTTAATTGTTTTATTATATTCAATTTGTTAATAAATAATGAAATGTGTAAAAATAAGAACGAAAATGGAAGATCTTTGTTAAGATAATTTTTTTTTCTACAAGAAACCCTCGTTTGATCTCTTCTTTAGGACCCTAGGGCTGGTTTTGTTGGAGCACCAGAGGCTGAATAATATAAATAATGATTTTGGGGATTGAATTGGTTGTGTTTGGTTGAGACAAAGGTATTGGTATGTGTGAATAAGTGAGGGGAGGGTGTATATTTTATAAGTTGGGAAAGAAAAAACTCTTGGAAATTACAAGGAAATTTACAAAAACAATCAAACATGATAAATAAATTCACATAAAAATGAATCCAAATTTCCATTTATTTTAAATATTGAATTATAAGGTTTAAATATTTCGATACAATATGATTTTAAAGGGTTTTAGTACAATTTACACCTTATCCTTTTATTATAACCACAAAGTAAATCTATTTTTATGTTAACTTCAATAATTAATATTTACTGCATTACCTATTTATTTTTTTTAAAAATTATATTTATCTTATTATAAAATATACGTTATGATTATTCAAAATAAAGAAGATATTTTTCTAAATTAAATTATCTTAATTCATGAAATATAATTTGATATTAATGCCATAGAAGCAATGAGAAAGCGGGTTTGTAATGAATAAAATTCCAAAATATTAAAATTATTTTCTATCAAAATTCAAAATGAAAATTATTATAAAGAACTTAATAGAAATAATTTATATATAATTGTAATAATATTACTTTTAAACCATTTTAAAATTTATTTTATCTTTATATATACTTTAAATGAAATTGCAGTTTTAAATTAATATTCAGTATTTTTTAATATTTATCAAAAAATGAAACTTTTCACACAAAAAATTCACCACACATTAATTTTGATATCATTATTTGAAAAAATAATTATATATTTTCAAATAAATTTTATAGTAGTTTTTAAAATTAATTTTAAATTATTTGTGAAAAGCACGACTAATCCATATTTTAGAAAAAATAGTTTTTCAGAAAACATTTTTTTTATTTAAAATGTCATTATTTTACTTCTAAAAAATAGATAACTATAATTTAAATAATATAGTTATTATTAATAATAGCCCCCTATTTAATGAATAGGTTATATAAAATATATTAAATTATAATTTTTTATATCTTTTTAACATTTCTTTTGAACATGGTGTTACGTGTAATGAATGCGAAAATTAGTGTTGCATATAAAGAAAGATAAAATTAGTGTTTCATTTAGTGAAATCTAACCTCATAATTTCATGTTATGAAATATTTAAAAAAGACATAATTTATTATAAAATTAATATATCATAAACTCCTGGGGTGTCATATTTTCTTTAAAGCATGGATTTGTGTGTCACTTACTCTTTCAAATACAATTTTCATATTTTTAATGTTTGGGTGTTATAGTCTCCCAACATTCGATAAATTTCATACTCAAAAAATTACATTATATCTTGGTTAAAAATGGTTTTATATTTGAAAATATTATTGTCGAAAAACCCACTTCATAAAAGGATTATTAAAATATCCTCTTGAAAAGAAAAATAGGAAAGTAAAAAGGTCATAGAGAATAACACAAAACTAAGTTTTTATTTTTTAGAACAACAATTGAATTTGGTGATATAGACAAAAAATAAAATGGTAAATATATATATAGAGTCATATAGATCATTTTTCAAATGCTAGTGAATGATCAGTAGAAAGATAAGGTCATAAGAACCATAAATATATAATGGTTTAAAAGACTCTCTAATTCATAAGATTTGATTGGATAAGATAAAATTTTGTTAAAATATTATTTTCCTAATGTTTAATAATTATTTTAATACCTATGAATATAATGGAATATAATTATTTGATAAAGTTTTATTTTATCTTCATAATTTCATCGATTGTTTCTTGATAAATTTCCAATTCATTAATTACTCAAAGTAATGAATACACAAAAAATGGATGTTTTTTACAGATGAAATAAAAAAAACATTTAATGGATTGTATTATCTTTAAAAATTTTAAAAGTATATTTTTTCGCCTCAATTTTTTTCCAAATCTGATATGGTCAGCACAAGTTATAAAATATGTAACACCGCAATGTTAGAAACATAGATCCTATCAATTATTTGATTACTTTATAATGATTACAATGAACATAATTATGAATTACTAATTAGTTAAGAAGTCTTGGAAAGATATATTATATATATGACACTGACAATACATTGAGAAAACAAAACAAAACTTGATACATAATAAACTAAAAGAAAAAAATTCCTTTAAACCTTATTCAATGTTCTATTACTCATAACCTTTGGAAAGAAACATAATAATGGTGATCTCAAATTCTCAATAGTGGTAAATACAATGGAAGCATAATGAGTCAATCTATAGGGAAATTTAAATAACTGAACACACTTTCTATTTACATGAATTGATAAGGAATAATTAATATGGAAATATAATAAACTAAAACACATTCTCAAAATAAATAAAATAAGAATGAATTAATTACATAGTAACATCTATGGAAAATCTCCTTGGTAAATAATAATTTAATCAAAATGAGTGAAATTCTAAATTATTGGACATTATGTCTAAGGAACATGAAAACCTATACCGTCAAGACCATTCATAAGATGGTTTAAAACCAATGATATAAACCCATTTAATTTTTTCAACATATTTATCACATGAGAACCAATGAATGCATCAAAGGTATATATAATGTCTAGGACCCACCAGAAATTTCTAGTAAAATTAATTCCTCATATTGAATAATCAAAATAAATTATATGGCTTATCAAATAACCATTTTTAATGAGAAATACAAATTTATCACTAATTTAGAAGTTAATCAAATAACTATAAAAGTAAACACCATATCTAATATGTTATTAGTTTTAGGATACAATAATATCTATCAAAAATGTATTAAGTAAATATCCAAATATATTTTATTACAATAAACTAATTGTCTAAAGATAAATTCGACAATCACAAAAGAATGTGAGAATAATGAAAATAATTTTGATAACTTTTTAACTTTCATGATAAAACCCTTAGGTGGGGAAAATAAAATTAAAAAATTATAATATCATGAAGATAAAATAATTCATGATATAATATATCAAATTGGGTAGTATATAAACCACAGAAAAGAGGTGTCGGTGTAAATGATGTATTCCTCCTACATTGAAACATGATACAAGAATCCCTTAAATTGCATTACCTTTTCTGGTGAACATACATTAACATTCTATATAATAAAATTATGTTAATTATATAAATTATTTAGAACCTTTACCATGTATATTTGTAATTTTGTTTCACTTATTACTATGTTATATACAACTACTTAATCAATTAAGTTTACGTCAGGTGTTTTGACCAAATTCAGTTTATGT
Organism: Viscum album; assembly: GCA_963277665.1. Classification (NCBI taxonomy): domain Eukaryota; kingdom Viridiplantae; phylum Streptophyta; class Magnoliopsida; order Santalales; family Viscaceae; genus Viscum; species Viscum album. The sequence continues at coordinate 1,284,866,466 of OY728151.1, forward strand.
TTCAAATAAAAATTTGGTTTGTAAACTATGGTAAATAGAGTCATTATATAACATCTCTAGAATAATAATAATGAAATAATTGTTATATTTATACATAAATTATACTTTTAAAACAAATAATAAAACATTTTTATGAAAAATGAATGAACGTTACAATCGTGGCGATTGTAGTCCATACTTAAGCATGAGTAACATCCTCAATTTTCAATGATCATTATAGAAATAAGGTAAGTGGAATAATATATTCAAAAAAGATAATTATATCATTAATACCATTTTAATTTTTCATATATACATATATTTATAATTATTGTGATGCAAAAGTAATCACATCATGTTGAGTAGGGGGTAGTCCACATGGACATGAAAGATATTGTCACTCTTTATGTGTTTGGGAAAAAAGAATAAAAAATGATATATATATATATATATGTAAATTATGTTTAAAAAAATATAATTATGTGATTAATATAATATTTAAATTATGTATTTCAAAAAAAATTAATTGAGGTCATTTTTTATGCTTTCCATTTTTAGTGTGAATGAATCATATCGCTTTGAGGAGATAGGACTCCACACTTCCACCAATGATGTTATCATGTTTATAAAAATGGAAATTTTAAGGGTATTTATTTTAAAGGAGTTAAAATATAATATATAGATAATATATATCATATATAACATATGGAAATATAGTTTCAAACATAATGTCCACCATGATAGGTGGTAAAGGAAAAAATGAACATTCACTATTTGTGAGGCAGTAGTTCACCATACACAGAAATAGTATATTTGTTACCCACTAGATTATAGTCTGTATATGTCTAGGTAAAACCCATAAATTAAAAATATAATTCTATATTTAGGATACCAGTGTTTTTATCCATGAAATAAATATTAACATTTTAGGGATTGTATATTGGATATAAAACTAAAAATCTTAAGGATGTTTTTTACCTCATAATTAGGTAGCACCTTTTAGTTTTCACCAAATGAATTGATTGGATTTAATTAAATAATATAGAAGGATTATAGGATTTTTAAAGGGAATTTGGAATATATTTGGGTAGATATAGGCTATGCCAATTTTTCTTAAGAGGTGCTAAATAGTGGGAGGAGAGGAGGCCTTTTTATTATCAATAAGATGTGGCACTCTTTTAAATACCAAAATGTATTCATTAATGGGGTGTATACCTCACCTAAAGTTCCATAAAAATGGAAAAATAAAATAATAATAGGGAATAATGGTCTATGAAAACCTATAAAAAAGAAAAATATGTTCATTTTAATAATTTTGTTCCTTAACTTCTATGATTCTCCAATTTTATCATTTTAGATTTTATTAAAGAATCTTGTTTTCTGTCCTATGTAATTTTACCAATAAGAATAAAATAAATTTAGAATTATTATAAAATAGGTATCCAATTAATTATTAATATTATATATAATTTATAAAATAAAAAATAAAATGGGTTTTTGAAATTAAATTTAAAACAAACTCCTGTGATGTGCTAAAACACTGATTAAACCCAGACCGTGTTAACAAAGTTTCTACAATATATGGGTCAATATTCTTATCAAGGAAGATAAATTGGTACATAAATACACCATATTTAATATTTATTAAAAACTAAAAATCACTTTGAATAATATATTTTTTATTAATTTTAAATCATTTAATAAAATATATGTTATTGTTAAATAAAAAAAATCAATTTTACATTACGTATTTACTTTTATTTTTAAAATATCAATTCAACATTTGAATTAAAATAGATTAATTATACAGTAGTGTAACATTATATATTCATCTAAAAATTTATTTAAATATAATAATTCAACAAACATTCTTCACTTTTAATATTTGTAGCATCGTTTATTTTAGTTAATAATTAACTAATTATTTTCTACACTGGAATTTCTTAATAATTCTAACCAACTAAATCTTCTCTAAAAATTAATGATAAATTATTAAGATAAAAATATCCCTCTGTTTATTTCAAAAGGATATGTATAACCATAACATAAGATTTTTTGTATATATATCAATGTTTTCGGAATGTTAATGTTATGGAAAGTTCTATTTTTTCATTTTCATTACTTAACCTTTTATATAGGGAAATACCATTTAATAATATCTCAATAACCCATAAAATCTGAACAAAGATGGGTAAATGGTCGAATTATTGGAATACAAGGGATTTTAGACTAGTATATAGGTAATTTTGGTCCATAATATTATGATTTAGTCCCTTATTAATATTAGTTTAACCTTAATCACTATAATTAATTTTATTCACTTGTAGTAATCATTTTTTTCATAAATTCAGTGGATCATATTAGACACAAACAATTAGTATTATTACCACAGTGTATTTTAGTTTTTCAAAATTCAATTCACAACATTGGAAAAGTTAGGATTAATGCTATTCTTACAGACATGGTGAGAAAGCTAGGTTTTTAATATAATCACATTCAAAAGATCTAAAAGTTTCTAGGTCTAATTTTAATATAACAATTATTCCAACGAACCAAATTGGATTATTATATGTATAATTGACCTATTTTTACTTCAAACCCAATTAAAAATATAATTTTACATTAATAATTATTTAAATGAATATGATATTTTTAACTAAAAAGTAGTATTTTTCACTCTTCATCAAAAATTGAAACTTATATGAAAAATAATACAGTTTATACCGAATTTAATTTTCACATTCTAAATTAAAAAATTACTTTTATTAGGAAAAATAAAATATATTAATTTGAAAAAGTTATGTTTTAAAATATGTTCGCCATTAGAAGGTGGTAAAACCCCATCTTGATTATAACACAAGTTAACTCAGTGTAGTGTGTTGTGTAAGAATAACATGGTGTTGTGTATAAAGAGGGACACCGTAATTTTTATTCTAATAAGAAAATATTGTAATTTCTTGGGGTTTTACATTCTACCCACCTTAATGAAACTTTGTCTCATAATTTATACTTGATCATAGTAATGAATAAATTGATATTTGAGAATACTAATCATGAAAAAACCATATCATGAATATGGTTTATAAAATATATTATGAATTTGAGATAATCTAAAGTAAAATGGCCATGTATCTTGGTTCCCTGGTAGGAGAACATTATTGGAAAATAGAAACATGGATATGTAGGAAAAATATATCAACCATGTTTTGATGTAGAGTGCTCGAGAACATGGTTAGGAGAAAGTTAAAAATGAAATGCGATAAATTTTCAATGATCTAAGGGGCCGTTTGATTCATCGGAAACCAGTGTATTAGGAAAAAATTTTCTCATTTAAAGATCATTTTTTTGGAGTGGAAACATTCTTTCACACCCTAATAATATAAGTAAATATATTTACACATTATGTTTCCATTAACACATTCTTAGCCTTTGGTAATGCCTTGAACTATTTCTACTTCCTCTCATAAAACAATATTCATCATATATTATTGTAATATATAAATCTCTGTAACCATATCCATAGTTCAACTTAAACCATTTTTTAAATTATTAACATTTCCAAAATATTATAATTCAATAATTTATAAATAAGGTTAAGGAATTTCCAAAATGATCTTACCATTAACCATTAAGAAACATAAAGTAGCTCAAAATGTTCACATTCTAAAATGTGAATACTTTCATCATGTATCCTCTTGATATATTTTATCAACTCAAATGACCATAAAAAACTTATTGGAAACATTAATTATTATTTATTCTATAACAAAACACATGTTCAGGAATATATTCCTTAAATCCTAAAGTATCATAAAATCCATTAATGATCACACATGCCACTTATTGAAAATTAATTAATCATTTACAGGGTAGTCAAATCATTTTCAAATCAATAATTCTGTCATCACTATATCAACATTAGGAACAGAATAAGGTTTTTTTTTCAACAATCATATAGTTTATAGAAAGTTTATCCTTAAATAGATTAACTTTTCTTTCCACCATTCAACATATTATATCAAATACTTGCTGAAAATGTACTACTGTACAATCCTCATTTATTTCATATTTCTTATAACAAATATATTGTTGATAAAATATAAAAATTAAATTATTATTCAATTAGAATAATAATATTTTATCATTATTTGTGGCAGTCTCATAACATGATCATTATCCAATCCAATCATTTGGTGTATATTCCTTTGAAATTTGAGACATTGATTTGAATAGTGTCTTGTCTCCTTGATGTTGAGGCATTGTACATTGGAATCCTTTTTCATACCCTTTATATTAAAATCATGGTCTACTTTCTTTATACACATGTAGATAACTCCCATCCCCTTCAAGCATTTACCATGGTGATTCTTTCTATAGTAATAACATTTGGTAAAATCCTTCTTTCTATTCTTCTATTTATACATCAACTTATCTTTCATCCTATTCTTATATTGATTCCCTAAGTGTCCATAAGACATTAACAATTCCATAAAAATATCATTAGAATTTTATATCATTACCTCGAATGAAGAGAATACTTGGGACACTACATCCCTTCGAAATGTTGGCTTAAGACCATAAATTATATTATGCTTCTTAATTTATGGATGACATTAATTAGTAGATTTCTCATTCCTTCGACTAGGTTCCATTTATAAGATTCCATTTATAAATAATGTAATATATTTTATTAAATCATATCATGATGTATAATTCCAAATAGTGTATAACACTCAACATAAATTCATCATAAATAATAGAATCATATACTTTGGTTACATTGTGGGTATCTATACATTTAAATACTTAATAATGGTTAGTAAATAAAATGTTTATTATTCTAATCATATACCCCAGGTGAGTCAAAATAGGTTTTTAGAAATACCCACATAATCACTACCTTTACAAAATTCTATCATTTTCTTATATACTTATCCTCAATGTCTATCTTAGGGTTTTTCTCCCTAACCAAAGTTTTCAAAATCTAGTATTTAAGGATTTGGTGAACATCCATTTATAATAACTATAATTACCCAACCCCAGAAACATTGAGCTAATGAAATATCTTATTACATTGGAATGATTATAAGGAATAAAATCTTGAAGGACCGATCGGTTTAGTGTTCTTTGAAATCGTGATTACATACATGATACCCATAATACATTGGGAAAAAAATAAATCATGATACATAATAAAATTAATTAAACTTCATTCTATAATCCTTATTTAATGTTCACCTTTTCATAACCTGTGGAATGAGACATTTTAAAGGTGGGCTCAAATGAATATTAATCGTAAATAAAATAGAAGAAATAATGATTCAATATATACGGAACATTAAATAACTAAACCCACATTTATTTACATAACTAGAAAAGCATAATTAATTTTCCATTGTTGGAAAATGAAAGACATAACATAAATAAAAAATTGGGAATGAATTGTATAAATAGAAATATCAACACAATGTCTCATGGATAAATAATAACAGAATCTAAATGTGGGAAATGCTTAATTATTTTACAACATTTCTAAGGCACATGAAAACCTATACCATCAAGACCATTCACAAGATGGTTTAAAACCATAGATAAATACATTTAACATTGAAAAAAATCATCTCATAAGAACCTATCAATTTATTTAGGGTTTATATAATTTTTTTTACCATCACATTATTTACATTCCAAATAATTCCTCATATTTAATAATAAAAATTAAAAATATTCTTTATCAAATAACCGCATTGAATGAGAAATATAAATTTATCAATAATTCCACCGTTAACCAAATAATAGTAAAATAAAATATAATATGTATGATGGAATATGGTTTATAAAATAATAATATCCATCACCCAATCATTAAATAAATATCCAACATGAAATTTTTATAATAAAGTGACTCTATAAATATAAAGTAGACAATCACAAAAGAAAGTGAGATTACAAATATATTTTTTACCACTTGTTAATTTTCTTCATAAACCCCTTAGGTGAGTCAATTAACAGTGAAAATTATAATACCATGAAGATAAAATAATTCTTGATATAATATATCAATATGTGTAGTAGAAATACCACACATAAGTGGTAAGCAGTGTAATTGATGTATGCCTAATATAATGAAAATTGAGACAAGAATACCATAACCTATGTTTCCTTTAGTAGAAAGCATCCTTTAAATTTTAATAATTAAAATTTTATCATAAATAATATATTATTTAATCACATATACTTATATATATAATTCATGTGGTGTAAAAGGAATCAAATCCTATTGAGGAGGCGTGGTCCAAAAATTCATGAACAACGTTACCACTTTTATGTGTGTGTCAAAAAGTAATAAAACAATATATATACATAATTATAGATAATTAACTACTTCATCTATATAATTTCTTTTCAATCACATATATTTAATTAAATCCATCTTTTATACATTCCATGTATAGTGTGAACAAATCATGCCTAATTTATACAAAAATGATGTTATCATATTTATACAAAATGGAGAGTATATGGTTATGTGTAATTAAATAATTAACGAAGCATAAATTCATTTTAAATATCATATATAACATATATAAATATACTTTTCATCCTAATGGCCACCATGAAAGGTGATAAAAAAATGAACAATCATCATCTCGTGAGGTAGTAGTTCACCGTACAAAGAAACAATATATTCATTACCCAATAGAAGTAAGTGTGTGTAAGTGTAGGCCTAAAAAATAGAAAAAATATCCTTTTATATTGATGATACTAGTTTTATTAAGCATGCATCATATAAATATATTTTATGGATTAGAGAATTAAAATAAAACAAAAAATCATAAGGGTCTTTGTTACCTCCAAATCAGCTCACTCAATTTGGTTTTCACCAAAGGGCTTCCTTGGATATATTTATTACCAAAGGGAGGGATATAGGATGAGGGGATGGATTTATGGGATATATTTGGGTAGATATTGGTTGATCCAAAGTGGATTGAGAAGTTTGAAGAAGTGTGAGGAGTGGAGGCTTTTTATAGTGGAGGAGGAGTGTCACACTTGTAAATACTAAAAGGTATTGAATAAAGGGAGGTATACCTTACCGAAATTGCCTAAAAAAATGGATAAATAATTAATTTAATTTTAATAATTGTAAATGAAAACCTCCAACACACAAAAGAATGTGAATTTCAATAATTTAGTTCTTTAACATCTTGGATATCTCGGTTTTATCATTTTGGTTTTGATTAAAGCGTTTGGTTTTCCAACCTTATTAATTTAACCATTAATAATTAAAAAATGTGTGATTTCTTTAAAAATATGTATCCAAGTAATTATTAATATGATATATAATTTATAAAATAAAATCCTATATATTTTGGATATTAATTCTAATACAAGCGCATGGGACGTGCTAAAAACTACATAAACCTGGACCAAGTAAACATTGTTTTTACCATTTACAGGATAATGTGTCAATTTTGAAAGATGAATTGGTCCATAAAATTCCATATTTAATGTTTCTAAAAAATTACAACAATGTTGGATGAATATAGTATTTTTTATAATTTTAAATAATTTACTAAAATAGCATATATTATAAAAGAACAATAATGTCAATTTGGACATTATTTATTTATTTTTAATTTTACACTATCAAAACCATGTTGGAATTAATATATATCAATTTTAATGATCCGTAACATGATATATTCAACTAAAAAAATTATTATGGAAAATAAATCAATCAATTTACATAACTATTAATATTTATAACATCATTTGTTTCAATTAATTATTAACTAAATAAGAAATATATTGGTGTTGATTAATCATTTTAAGAAAATAAATATATATAATAATTAATTATATAGTATAATGATAAAAATAACCCATTAATATTTCATAAGGATACATATAATCTAAAATATGATTTCATTTTCATATTCTAATGTTTTATAAATGATAGAGATATGGAATGTTCCATTTTTTCTTTTTCTATACTTAACCTTTAATATAATGAACTTCGTTTTATTAATATTCTAATAACCTAAAAAATAAAAAAAATGTTGTGATGTGGTTGAATTATTGGAATATAATGGCTTTTGGACTTGTTTCTAGGTCATTTCAGTCCTTAATATTAAGTTTTAGTCCCTTATTAAGATTAATATTACCTTAATCATCATAATTAATTTTAATCTCTTTTAAAAATAATTTTGGAAAAAAATTATGTTGGTCTTATTAGAAAAAATATATTATACTGATTAGAACCATGTATTTACATTTTTCAAAATTCAAATCACAGATGTGGTAAAATTAAGATTAATGCTAATCTTGCAGACGTGGTGGGAAATTAGAGTTTTTTAGGTAAGAATTTTCAAAAGTTCAATAAGACTCTATAAACAAATTTACGGTAAAAATTATTTTTATGACCTAAATTGGTTTAATAAATGTATAATTGATCTATTTTGACATCAAACCGAATTTAAAATATAATTTCACATTTATTATTATTTAAACAAAAAAGTAATTTTTAACCAAAAATGCTGTAATTTTTACTATTCCTCAAAAAATGAATCTTGTTAAAAAAATACCAAAAACCACCTTAAGATAACCTTAAAATTCCAAATTCAAAAATGATTTTTTTTGAAAAATAATATTTCTAATATTTCTAATATTTAGATTTAAAATTTGCGAGACATTAAATTGTTGTAATACACAATCTAATGTGTAACACAAGTAAACATAGTGTGGTATGTCATGTATAATTAGCTTGGTTTTTCATATAAAGGGATAAAAAATAGCATTTATTCTAACATGAATTTTTTTTAATTTCTTGGGGAGTTACAAAATATAATAAATAAATCTATAATCCTCTATGGTAACACAAATGATACATTATTAATATTTATTTTAAAAATCAATTAACTAATAACATATAATCCAAGGCTTTCTGTAGGCTAGTGGTTAGTGATAAACACATATCATACATTAGTTGTGGGTCAAGTATGGTGGCCACTCTTTACATTAGGGGTTGTTATCCGACTTTTATGTTTTACTTTCTCTAAAACTATATTAATATAAATACTATAATATTTCCAAAAAAATATGATAGAAATCCATGAATAAGGGTTAAACATTGAATAAAATTCATACTATGGTTTTCAATAGAGCCTATTTTTTCAGTTACTAATAATATTATTTGACTATTTTTTACAATTAGATTAATGATAATATTAGCCCTAATGTTTTTAAACATCTTTAAACTTATTTCTATAAAATTTAAATGCATTAGTCCTGAAATAACATTTGGACTAAAACATATGTATTCCATAAATTTATCCAAAATGTTTTTAATCATGGTAGACATTTATCACATAAAACCTAAAAAGAGGTGTTTAATTATTTGACCTTCTTTTTAGCCATAAAATCATAAAACCATGATGGTGTCTATAAAACATAATTTAATTTCTAAAAACATGCTACTAAAATTAATCACAATCATTTGATGATTCAATATTATTAAAACCAAATACCCTTGGAAACTACTCTTCTAAATCCAAAAATTTTATCCAAATACATAAATTCTTCATCCATTTTATTTGAATATATGTCCTTCCTTCCTATAGAGTTTAACCATTAGAAGGGGGAATTAATTCGGATAATTTCTAAGTTCACTATATTTAATACAATGAATAATAAATGAATTATAAGGATGTGTTTATTTCTCTCCGTCATACTTTTCATCTATCCTCAATAATTCTTTATATTATTCCATTATTTTCCACAAATAAAAAACATTTTCTCATTTATCCAAGACACCTAATTTTCAATATAATAAAACATAGGATAAAACTTGGTAATTTTTTACATCATCCATTCAAATCCTTCATAAGGATCTGTAAATTAAATATCAATAATTCTAAGAATATCCATTAGTAGTATCAAAATTGGATCTCAGTATGGCCTAATGTCATGAACCAGGAGATTATAGGATCATGCCCAATTTTCCCTTTTAATAATTATAACCCAAAGGCACATCTGTTCCAGAACCACATGCCCTTGTATTATCTAGAGAGGGATGTATTCTATAGAAAACTACATTATCTATACTATACAAAAAAATTAATATGTTCTTCTATATTTTTTATCAAATTCTATCATAGGTTTATGAAACCAAATCTATTTTTGTATAAATATAATTTACATGTTTTATACTAAAATTACACTAATACAAACTGTAGTGAGCCCAGCCACAGTAGCCCAAATCCAGGGCCTACATTATTACATTGACACAAGATACAAGGAATCTCATCCAAATGGACTGATGATATTTGTAATATTTGTAAAATAGAAACATGCACACATCATTTATTATATTAGAATACAAAAATTACAGCATATTGATTTTGAGATAAACATTATTCCTTATAGCATATCCTTTCACATCAATCATAGTACCCTTGAAAAAATCAACGAGAAAGTGAAAAATAAGGGTGATATAAAATTATTATTAAGGGTTAAGTAAAATAGAATATATAATTAATAAATATCCATAATAAATTTGTAAAGGGAGAAAATTGAACACACATTCCATTAGAGAAACTAGACTACATGAATAGATAAGGCATAATCAATATAAAAGGGTTAATAACTGAACACACATGCCATATAATCAATAATATAGGAATGAAAATCACCCATAAATAATATCATTGTGACAAAATCATGGGTAAAAAAAATAAAATAAATTAAGGTACTAATTAATTATCAGATGTCTTATTTCCTTTGGCACGTTATACCTTTACCATCCATCCCTATCACAAGAATATTTAAAACATATTGGATAAAAACCCATTTAACTAAGGCTATCCAACTAATTCATCCCATGATATTACCATTGGTTTGAGGGTATTTCTATAAATATTATGAATCCCATTCCAGGAATATATAAATAATTCCTTGAATATTGAATAATTAATTTAACTCATAAACAATGTTCCATATCATCATGTATATGTATTGAGTAAAGGATACTGATTTATTAATATTTTCCCAGTTAATCAAATAACATAAAAAGTATAGAGCATATGTAATCATGATATATATTTAGTAAAAAATCATATATGGCACAAAAAATGCGGATACTATAGATAAATTTAATTTGTAATGAACAATGATTACAATACTTTGTTTTTTTAGAGAGAAAGTTATCAATCGTAGAAGAATGAGAGATTGCTCAATAACTTTTACCACATTGTATTTTCTCACGTCAATACTCTTGGATGAGAAAAATAAAAATACATATTTAAATACAATATAGTATGAAGGAATCGTGGAATTAAATCACAATGTGTTTATATAAACACCAAATAAAATTTAATTAGTTCATAACAACAAATAAGTCCCAATTGAATGTAAACAAGGACAAAATCACTCACCTCACACATTCCTTTATATTATCCTAATTTAAATTACTATATAATGGTTCCAATAATATTATTAATTTATAAATGAAATATATTAAATGCTATAATATCTTATATTGTAATTTTATTACATTTTTCCACCTGTTTATTAATAATATTTCATTATTTTCGTTAAGTTGGGTCTTAATTTCCATGTTTGTTCATGAATGTTTTTTCATAAAATATATGTTTCAATGGAATATTATATATATTTTAAACACCTATAGTGATATTAATTATATAAATATATTATATTATCAGTAGGTACATTATTAAAAAAAATTGATTTTTAAACAAGGAAAATGAATCTTATCCCCTCATGGATTTGGTATGCCATACATATGCTTGAGAGACCATACCATTCCATTAATGATTGAAAGTGTTATAAATATATTAATTTTAAAAAATAAATATTATCTCATATATCTCACTTTTATTCATTAATTTTAGATTTATTACATTCCATGTAAAGAGTACATGAAAGTGAATCACATTACTTCGTGAGGCAGTAGTCTGTTGTACACACAAGTGACACTATCATATTTACAATGGATTTTCACATAAAATTGAATACATGATATTAAAACTATTGAAGTATAATTATATAAAAATTATCATAAACATGTGATAATTCCCCCATTATCTCTGAACATGAGAGGTGGAAATGGAGTAATGAAAGACCTCAGTTCGTGAGGCAGTAGTCCGTCATATACACGAATGGTCATTTCATAACCAATTTTATGGAAGTAGAGATGGATAATTATTATTCCCTAAATATAAAATAATAAATGTATAGTTTATATACTATAGTTATTATATAAATATTTTTGATATATAATTTTATGTTTAAAAATAAGAAAAATGAAAGAGATTTGTTAAGATAGTTTGCTTTTCAATGTGAACCCTTCCTTGGATCTCCTCTTAAAAACCATATGGATTATATTTTGGGAGGAATCCCTAGAATGTAATTAATGATTTTCAAGATATAATTAGTATGGGTTTGGTCTATGAAAATTTCATGGTACATGTGAAGTGAGGGGAGGTAGTTTCCATTTATAAGTTGTGAAAGGGAACCATTATAGAAATTACAATGAAATCTCCAAAAAGAATAAAAAATGTTAAATTATATCACAAAAAAATGAAACCAAATTTCCATAAATAGTAAATTGGGAAGTATATGGTATAAATATGGATATAAAATAATATTTTGACAATTTGTTATGTAATCTCAAACCTTACAATTGTAGTTTAACAACATGGGAAATCCATTTTTACCTTAACCATGGTAATTAATTTTTACTGCATTCAATATTCATTTGGGATAAAATTATATTAAAGTAGTTATAAATTATATATTATTATTATTCCAAATATAGAATCCATTTTCCCATATTATATTCATAGGTGTTGTAAAATTTTGGTTAGAATTTACCGCATAGACGTTCTGAGAAAATAGGATTTCAAAGAGAGAATGTTGAAAATATTATGATTTTTTACAAAAAAATTAAATAAAAAAACTATTAAAACTACCTTAATAGGATTAATTGATATTTAATTGTACAAATTTTACTATAAAACCAATTAAAAATGGCAATACCCAAAAAAAATTTAGAGACGTACTAAACTTTTGTTTCTTCAGTTAATACATTGTCCGGTTTTTAGTATATTTTTTGGGGTATTATATTCTATTCATTTGGATGAAAACTTGATGTTTTGGTGGGGTTTTGGGAGGTTCAGGGTTGGAACACAGTTTTACCAAACCGTGCAGCCTAGTCCAGGAAATTATATAACCCCATAAAGAGAGATATTTCATGGATGTAACACCATTTCTCATACTATGATCTCCTATAGTAGTACCAGTGCACCCATGTAGGAGGATGTTCATGGTTCAGAAAATGGTTAGGGAACACCATGATCCCCTTCCCAATAATTTGATCCTACAATATTTTTTTAAAAAAAATTATTTAAAACTCCCAAACCCCTTTCCTTCAACCTAATTTTACCTAACTCAATCATCAACATGTTATCTCAATTTTGGAGGCTCCTCGATGGATTCCAAGGAATTCTGAACTCTGATCTTGACAAATCAATGATCAGATTGATTAATACTATCCTATCCGGGTAAGATATTCCTATCTTGTTTGGTTCCTTCCATCTCCCCCATATTTCTCTCATCCTTTAAACGAGTTTTCACATCCATTAGAGATTGATCTAGTTCATGTTTTCCCAGGATCTAATCCATTTTATTTTTGATATTGTTTTTCGATCTAGATCTCATTTTCTATTGTGAAATTGAATGTTCCACTTCAAATTTTAGATTTACATTGACTAGAATATATTAATTATCCGGAGCTAGGTGTCCTAACATTCAATTCCCATTGTTTCCATTTAATTTAATCTGTTTAATTTAGAAATATAATTTTCATGATTGGGAAATGGAATCTAGAATTTAACTAGATTAAATTAATTTTCCATGTGATAATTTAATGGGTTGAATTTCAGGAAATTTTAAATTGATTGAATTTGATTAATTAATTTTTGAATTAACTAATGGAATGATGTGATTAGGGAAATGATGGGATTTTATAAATTTGGATTTGGACAATTAAATGCGTTTGTGTAATTTTATAATTATTGAGATATGTAATTGATTAAAAATGGGGATAAAGAGATGTTTGTATTTACTTTGAATGTTAAAGGGGTTATTTGAATAATTTTTTTAATTGTTTAATTTTTAATTATTCATAATATTCCATGTATTTAGAGTTTTTATCCATTGTTTTCATGATAATTGAATTGATATTTCCTGATATGAAATGTTGATAAGAGTTTTAATGATGATTATCCTTGAGTATTGAGAAATAAGTGAATTGTGTAATTGTTTTTATTAATGACTGTGGGACAGATATTGCTACTTAAGATGTATAGTTTTGTGATTGTTTTAGTAATGAATTGTGGGACACATACTGATTCTTCAAATACCCACAAGATTCTAGAGAAGGTGTTATAGACCAAAACGGATGAATTTCATAATGAGTGTGAGACATATACTGATGCTTAAAATTCACACATATGTAATTGAATAATAACAAGTATTGGTATTATAATACTTCTTCAATATCCCACTTGTGTGATTCATTGAAAAATGGAATTTAGGATATGGAATGATGCTTCAAGTACCCATATGTTTCTAGCAAAGTATTTCTTGGCCCAAAATGTTATCAATGGACTTTGGTTCTAATTACCCTTTATAAGAATTGAAATTAAATGGATAATGAAAGCCCGTGTGATAATGAATCATAAATCCCTATGTGATATGTTTCAAAATCTAGAAAATACCCAAGTAGTTATTGATTGGTTGGGTGTCATCAGGAATCGAGATAAATTATGTGGTTAATAAAAGAATAAAGAAATGTGATAATTATATAATTTATTCATTTTATTTTATTTTTTATACAACTTCATACACTATTATTAATTAGAGGTTGTTTTAGAAGCTTTTGGGGTGGCCTACTGAGTTGTACCCTCACCCTACTCATGATTCCTGATCGATACCCGAATAGACTACATGTTTGAAGAACATGAAAAGGGAAAGAACACTATGATAGATGGTTGAGTTGGGGAAGATCATGGATGAGGGAGATAAGATTGGTGTCAGAATCAGCTTGGGGGAGTTGTCCATGTATATATATTTTGTTATCATTTTTACACTTGAAACTAATTTTACATGAAAAATATAATTTTTTTGATTTTGATAATGTCTTTTTTTGTTTCTGATTCATCGTGTCTTAATAGTCTATTTTGGTTATGTTATTATTATGGCTGTTTGTTATTTCCTTTTAGGTATTTCATTGTTATGTTTATTTTATTATATCATTATAATGAGGAAATAGTCTTCCCATGTTATATGTATTACACCCTCACTAAAAGATGGCAGCCTCTTGCATATCTAGCAGCATTCATGAGGTCACGTATCTGACCAACTATGGGAACTAGAATGTGGCACATGGGTCAAGACATTACAAAGTGGTAATAAAAGATATTTGATTTCATTTTACTATTTTTCCTATTCTTTTCTTTTTCCTTAACTATTTGGGAAGGTAGGATGCTCAGAAGAGTCAGTCCATGGTCATGATAGCATGCATGGGAGAATCTATCCTACGTATAGGGGAAACTGAAGAACCCATTATGGGATTTTTCTTATTATTATTTTCTACTATAGTTGGATGTTAGTTCAATTCGAGTGATTAACTTATTTTGTAATGTGATTATTGTTTCTGAGATTTTCGGATATTTTATTGGTGGCCTAGTATGAAATGAGATTTTATTATCCACTCATCTATACAAGAACATGTGATTTATTTTTACATGAATCATTTTAGGCATGCATAAGAGAGTTTTTTTGAAAGTTTTTGGAATTAATTTTTTTATTTTTTTTAGTAATTTAACATGAAAATGTGCCTAATATGAAAATGTAAAATTTCAAATGATGAAAAACGTGAATAAATGGGTGTTTAATAGAAACTAGGTTAATGATAATGTTTTTACCGTTTTAACAATGACCAAGATTTTGGATGGATAAGGGTAGTGGTAGTTCATTAGTTTTGATTGGGAGGAAGGGTTTAGGGATGAATAATTATTATTTTATGTGAATACCTATTATTAAATGTGTGATTGTTTTGTTATTTTTCCTATGCAGTGTGTTTTTTATTATTGATATATGAATCCATGAAGTCATTATTTGATAGAATGACTGTAGGATATAGTGGAAATAATCCTCCTATAGTATATCATAAGGCATCGATAGTGTTAAGGGAAAGATCTAGAGAGCCATTCTATGAGAACATTTCTTACAACATACCATTTATGGAGAGAGACCTTGATCTAGTTGAGAAGAGTATGTATAAACTAACATGGGACTTCCAGTTATACAACCCTATCAAATTTACCGAAGAAGGTGGACCTAGGGTAGCTGAGTTCTACATTGAGTCTATCCAGACAAATCTTATCCACTTGGAGACTCCTATTAAAAAATAGTAAAATTTTATGCTTATATATTTAATAGTCAAGTGAAGTGTTGGTGGGAAATCCAAATTCTAGATGAAAAACTAGACATTATAGAGTGGAAGTAATTTTAATCAAAATTCATGGAGGAATTTTATCTGTTAAATTTATTATATGAGAGTGTAACAAAGTTTGTGAGGTTGAATTAGGGGAGAATGTCCGAGATGGAATGTGATGGAAGCTTCAAGGATTTAAAAAACTCTACTATAGGGTTGGAATGGCATGATAAAACCATGGTTAAATGGTTTTAGAATGGGATAAAATGTTAGATTGTGACCCACGTGAATTTATTTTGGCTAAGAAATCTTTATAAATTTCTGAATTAGGCTCCCATTTCTATTGGGAAGCTTAATGAAGCTTCCAATGATGGACATGTGGTTTATATTGGATGATCAAGAAGTACATATTTTTAGAGTAGGATGTGTTTCTATTATAATTCCATCCAGGATTATAACAAAAAGAGTGGTCAGGGGGAAGGGTCAGTCACATGGGACCTTACTCTAGTGACCGATAATCTGTGTAGTAGTTTAAGTCACTTTCGTAGATATTTACCATGACGATCAGTAGGGTGATAATTCTAACAAGGGATGAGACTTATATAGAGGTTATACTAGAAACCAATATGGATGGGTAATGAATGGGAAACTAGGAAGAATCAGAGTGTGGTAAGGGGATCTTCTGCATCAGACTAATCTAGCATTTGTAGTTATACATGTTGTGGTGGTCAAGCTAGTGTACATGGTACCTCTAGAAAAGAGTTCTTGTATGAGATGAGGGGTTAATCTCATATGAATCATAATAAATCACACTAAATTTGGGAAATATAGTTTCATTTACTTCATCCTACCCTTGTGGATACATTGGATGGACCGTCGAAAATTACATGTACTATTCTTGTAACTTCTACACATTCTAGTGCAATATTTAATATTTGTGCCTCTGATTCTGATATATCTTCACATATTATGAATGGTTTGATCTTGGCAATGGATTTTTTGTATAGGCTTATAATGATTGATACACGATTGAAAATACTGCCAAAATATATATGATTATGAAAAGGTTGTTCTCTCGAGGTTGTGGAGTATCATCATATTTGGGATTGTTACATTATGGAAAGTTCGGGAATTGAACAGACTATGGGTATCTATATGATAGTGGATTACTGAGACCTCATTTATTGTTACCATAATAGATTTAATTTTACATCTCCTTTGGGTGACAATTATATTCGATGTGGAGAGTGGGAGATTTAGGTTGTCCGTGTAGGGTCAGTTCAACAGCAAATGGGGGAGCTCACAACCTATGTTACTATTCTGTTACTAGATGTCGGTAGTTTAATGAATGATTTATTTCCTCCCACATTAGAAATTTCCAAGGACATGTTTCCCAAGGACTTATCAGAGATTCCACTAGATAGAGATGTTGAATTTATAATTGATATAATTATTGGAGTTGATCTAGTTTATCTTCCACCATACATAATGGAGCCAAAAAATCTTCATGATCTCAAAAATGATCTGGAAGAGTTGATTGATAAGGGGTTTATACATCAGATAAAATCCCCTTAGAGGTTTCTAGTCTTATTTATAATATGCTTGATGTAAATTTTAACTTCTGTGTTGATTACCCTACATTAAACCTGATGACAGTGAAGAACCAGTATCCTCTCACACGTATTGATGATATATTTTAATAGTATATCGGACCTTGTGATTTCACAAGGATTAGATCAAGGTATCATAATTTTAGTGTCTAACCTTTGGACATACATTATACTACTTTCAGAATCATGTTTTTTATATATGAGTTATTCCGAATTTTATTTGGGCAGGCACAATCTTCTGCTATGTTTATGGCCCCGATGAAAAGAAACTTCCACCCACACCTGGATCAAGCTATGGTTGTTTTTGTGGATGATATCTTGCTGTAATCCAACACTCATGATGATCATTCACAATATATGAAATCTTCCGAAGTAAAATAATAGATAATTTAATATACACCACATAATCTAGATATTTATTTTTTTGTTGATTAGGTACACTCCTTAGGTGACATGATCTTGGAGGAAGGTGTGTCAGTGGGCCAAGATAAGGTGAATACAATTATTTCTTAGGACAACGAAAATAATTTTTTTGATATCCATAGAATTCTAGGATGTTAACAATGTTATTGTAAATTCATCCAAGGATTTTAAAACTTTTATTCACCACTTTAATATTGAAAAAAATCAGGTTATGTTTGAATGGTATGGTTTATGAGAGAATGATTTGTCCGAGTTAAAGAAGAAGATGAATACCACCACAATAATGATCCAAAATTATTGAGGGGGGAGTATAAAGTGTTATGTGGAACATTATGGAATGTTTGTAGACCAGTATTGATGTAGTGGGATTGAGTGTTGTTGTATGTTTCATGAAATTTGAGGCCATATGAACCCAACTTCCCTATGAATAAACTCTAATTGGTATCCATGGGTTATTATCTGAAGTGTTGGTAGCATTATTTGTTGAGAGAAAATTTTATTGTGTATAGTTATCATAAGATATTAATGTATATCATTCTTTTTGATATTTTATTCTCTAGTAGAATAGGTGGGATTAATGTATGACTTCATTTGATATTGAGATGAAATATAGGCTCAGGATGGGAAACAATGTTTATGAAGCTCTAAGAATAAAAACTCATACTCAACCAGACCATGAGTCTAGTTCTGAGTGGCCGATGATGATTTTGTTTGTTGCGAAAATGTTGTTATTCTGGAGGGTCAGGTGAAGATGACTATCATATCAATATTAGTAGAGATTACACATTTAATATATATTTGGTAGAGGATGTATCAGGATTGAGAATGTTTTTTATTGATGGAAAGCCGTGAAGGTGGGGAATAAAAATTTCATTGGACCAAAGATGAGGATGTGAGAGGATAAACTATTTGATGAATTAGATTCATATTCATATGAGTATGTGAGAAGATCAAATGACTTAATTCAATTCCACTATGTGGGTGATACATTTGGTTTTTACCAATATGTACTGTAACCAACGTCAAAATCATTGGTGGACAGGCATAAAAAAGATATTATAGTGTTTATGACAATATTCTACACCTATCAACAGGTGAAGGTCGATCATCCATGACCTTCTAGTTTACTAAAACCGTTACCCACTATGTAATACAATTTGGATCACATTACCATCATTTTGTGTAATAATACTTAAGAATACTTATAAAAATGATGCTATTTTGGTGGTTGTGGACTGAATACAAAAAGTTGTTCATTTCATGCATATATGGGAGACTTTATCAGTAGAAAATTTGAGAGATGTATACATTCAATAAATAGTCATTCTGAATCAGGTTCCATAGAGTATAGTTTAGTATAGTGAATCAAGTTTTACTTCTTGCATCTAGCAGGACTTATAGATAGTCATAGTATATAGGTATTGCAGAGTACAACATTCCACCAAAAAAATGGCGAGTCATAATGTACTATTCGGGTACATGGGGATATGCTATAATCATGTAATATATACTTTGGTGGGTCTTGAATGTAGCATCTTGGACTTTTTGAATTTTTCTATGACAACAGTTATCAGGAAAATATTTAGCAAGAACCATATGAGGCTATTTAGGGTAGTCCAGGACGATAACAACTATGTTTGATGAGTTTTCTGAGTTTGATTTGTTGGGACCAAGTCTTGTCAAGGAGATGTCAGAGAAGGTTCCACTTATTTTAAATTGTATAGATATTTCTTAGAGTAGACAAAAGTAATATTATAAAATACTTCGATGACCCCATGAGTTTATAGTGGGTGACCATGCATTCCATTATCAGTCTCTAAGATTGGGACACTTTAGAATTCATAAGAAATGCATGTTGGTGTCCACTTTTTTCAGACCTTCTGAGTTTGTGGAGAGAATCAGGCTAGTGACATGCTTATTATCACATCCAAAAAGGGGAAGTGATATGCATGTTGTTTTTTAGGTGTCACAACTTTGATAGAATCACCCACACATTCTCATATGATCTGTGTTGATGATGTTGGGATTGATATCGATGAATCATTCGTAGATATTATGATATGTGTGTCGGATCATAGTGATAAAATGTTTTTGGGAAATAATGAATTTATTGTTCATATATTGTGGAAACATGGGTGTGTTTAGGATGAAAATGGGAGAGATAAGCCAACGTGCATGCTCAATGCCTGATCTATTTGAGACTGAATCATAAAGTTTCATGGTAGTACAGTTTGAGGATGAGCTGTTATAAGGTAGGGAGATTATAGGATCCCGAACTTTTTTATATTATATATCAACCACTTTTTCAAGTACTAATTTTAAATATTTTTAGTATATTTTGTTATGTTTTTATCTTCTATGAGTTTGGATGAAAATTTGACGATTTAAGATTATTTTTGGCAGTATAAGGCTGGTGCGTGGTTTTCCCAAACTGTGCACCATGCCCCAGAAAAACATGAAATCAAAGACATAGTTAGATGACATAACTGGAACATGGGTTTTCAAACCATGAACCCTCCATTTAGTAATAGTGAGAACTACAGGTAGGGGGAACATAGAAGGTCATGTGGTTTGGGTAAATAGTACTCCCCTTCCACATAAATCATGTGTAAGATAGTTTTTTCTCTGAAAATTATATTTAAAATTCCCAAACCACCCATCCTTCACCATAATTCAATGAAACACAACCCTAGTTGTTTTAACTCATTTTTATGGTGTATCCCATATGGATTATAATTCCTTCAAAACTCTCTTATTTAAAAATTTAGGACCATATCAATTAATCTTCAAATCTCTTTATAATAGGTTCATTCCTAAAATTATTTTCTTCCATATCTCCAATATTTCTCTCATATTTTGAAGGAGAATATTTTTCCATTGGATATGGATCTCGATATTTGTTTTCAGGTATCTATTTTTTTTATTTTGTATCTATTTTTGATATCTAGATCTCATTATCTAATGCATAGTTGAATGTATCACCTCAATCTGGGGATTTCTGTTGGAAAGCATCCATTAAAGATCTTAAGGCAGGAGGTATAGGTGTCAAATACCATTGTATTGATTTAACTATATTTATTTAATTTGGAAATTAAAATTTCATCAATTGAAAAATTTCATATAGAATTTAATTAGATTAAATGGAATTTCCATGTAATAGTTGAATGAGTTGAATTTGGGTAAATTATAAATTGGTTTAATTGGACTAATTATTTGATTGATTAATTAATATAATGATGTGATTTTGGAAATGATGGGATATTAGAATAGTGTAATTTTTCAATTCAATGGTATTTTATAATTGGTTAATGTTTGAGATATGGAATTGATTAACAATTGGAATAAAGGGATGTTTGGCATAGCATTGAATGGTTAATGGGTTATGTGTATACATGTTAACTAATGGTTTGATTATGTATTTTTCATATTATTAAATGTGTTTAAATTTTTGAACCATCATTTTTTTGATAATTCAATTGATATTTGATGATATAAAATGTTTATAAGAGGGTCAATGATAATTAGAAATGATAATTTTTATATTTTTGAATTGTGTAATTTTTTGATAAATGAGTGTGGGATAAGGACTACTTCCTCAAAATCTCAATTTGGTGATTGTTTTATAAAATGGTTATGGGATAAGTATTGATACATTAAATACCCATAAGGGATTGAAATGGAGTTCCAGAACCAAATGGATGCATGTAATAATTAGTGTGGGGCACAAACTAATGCTTCAAAAGCCAAATTTTGTGATCGATTAATAATGAATATGGGACACAGACTGCTGCTTCAAAATCACACTTGTGTGATTGATTGATAAACATATTGTGGGACATAAGCTGATGCTTCAAATACCCACGAGGTTCTATCCATGGAGTCCTAGGCCCAAAATTCTTCACTTGAACCATGGTTTCAATCTATCGTGATATGAATTCAAATCAAATGGATAATAAAATTCCATATGATAATGAATTTTAGATACCAATGTGAAATGGTTCCGACACCAACATGGTCTGAAACATGTATTGATGTGTTGGGTGTAATCATAAACCTAAGGTAATTATGTTTTTAATTAATGAGTAATGAGGTTTGATTTTCTTACTTTATTTATTGTAATATATTGGTTGAACAATTGAAATTACTATTATTAACTAGATATTTTTTAGAAACCATCAGGGGTGGCCTACTTAGTTGTACAAAGACCCAACCCAGGCTTCCTAACCAGGAACCAAATAGACAAAATGTTTGTAGGATAGAATAAGGGATGGAGCCATATATTTGATGGATGAGTTGGGGAATTATATTGATGAGGGGACTAGACTTAGTGACAAGACCCTCTAGGTGAAGTTGTTAGGGTCTTTATTTTGGGTTTACATTTTGACACATTACACATATTTCACATGGCACATCTATAGTTTTAGTTTTGGATATTATCTTTTCTTATGATTCAACATTTGTTACAGGTTTTTTTAGTTATGAGATTATATTGGTTATTGGTTATTTCCTTTTTGTTATTAGTTGGATATTTTCATAGTTTTTCTACTCTGATAAATCGGGTATAGTCTTCTCATGTTACATATATTAGACCATTGCAGTTAGTCAATGAACTCTTGCATACATGGAAGAGTGATTGATTTCATGTAATAGAATAGATCGGGGCACCACTATGTGTCACCCTAGTCAAGACGTTGCAAAAATATAATTTATCTTTTTAAATAATTCTAAAAAGGGTGTTTTAAATAAAAATTTAGTATTTTTTATAATTCATCAAAACATGAAACCTTTTAGAAAAAAATAAAATATTCACCCTAATATAATTTTGGTATTATAATTTAAAAAAGAATATTTATTTTTTATATAAATATTATAAATAATTTGAAACATAATTTGAAATTATGTGGTCAAAGAAAGACTAATATGACTTTTAGGAAATATATATTTTTTTTAAAAAATCATTTTATTTTAATTTATCCTAATTTACTTTATAATCTATGAATAACTATATTTTTTATAATTTAGATAGTACTATTTATATATTTAAAATTAATTTATACTTTAAATATATTATATTAAATAATAATAATTTGATATTATTTCACATTTCCTTCAAACATAGTGTTATAAGTATTACATGGAAAAATAAGTGCTGCACATAATGAGGGAAAAATTCTGTGTTTTGTGTATTGAATGCTAAACTAAATGTGGTTTATAATTTAATATTTTGAATATATTGAACTTATTTAAAAATAAATATATAATAGAAACTTATAGTGTTATATTTTATACTATGTATTTTGTTGTGTATCTCATATGGTATCAGGTACAATGTTCTAATTTCAGAACATTAGGATGTTACATTATCCCACCTTAAATAAAATTTTTCCACGAAATTTAAACATAATCTCAATAACTGAGGTTTAGATATATTAAAATTCTATTTTTGAACACACCACATCAAAAAAATTCATAATAAAACATACTCTTAATTGTAGAGAATAGGAATTAAGAAGGCCACATGGAATAACAAAAATTTTGGATTCTTTGTACAAGAACATTGGTGACATTTGATGATACAGAAAAGGTAGAAAAGAGTAAATATTTATAGAGAGTGATAAAGGTCATTGATCGGCTGAAAGTGAATGATCAATGAAATTTATGGGCATACAAACCATAAATCTTTAATTATTTAAAATTCAATGTAATCCATAAGATATTAATGAAAAATTATAACATTTTGGTTCAAATAATTTGTTCCTAAAATTGAGATTTTTTTACTATCAATGATTATAAAGTAATATATTTACTAGATATGTTTTAATTGCATAATTAAAAATTCATCCATTGGTTTTTCATTGATCAATTTAAAATTTTTCACTTTCTCCAATAAATTTAAATACAAAATTGATTATTCTATGCCTGATGCACTAAAATTTACTTTTAATAGATCATCAGTTTCATAAAATACTAAAAAGTATCTTTATCTATCTCTAACTACTTTCCAAAACCAATATGGTTAGAATATATTATCTAATATATTAAAATAATCTATAAACCACAAATGAAACACCACTAGTTGATCATTAATATTTATTTTACAAATCATTTAACCATTGAAATATTTACCAGGAAATCATGTAGTCTTGTGGTAGGTGCTAAAGCCTTATCCTTATATGATTTTAAGATCATGCCCCATGGACTTTCCAGATGTGATGGGTTTTCACCCATCATTCATGTTGTCCTCTTTCTAGAACAATATTTATACAATTACTATAATGCTCCCAAAAAATATCATGGACAAACTTGAACTAAAATTTATCAATAAACAAACTTTTTACTAATCTTTTCAATAAAACCTATATTTTCAACATCTAATAATATTATTTGACTATTATGATAATGTAATTAATGATTATATTAATCCTAACGGTTTTAAAAAACTTTAAACTTATGTCTATAAAATGTTTATATATTATTCCTAAAATAAATTTCCCACTAAAACATATACATTCCCTAAATATATCTAAAATTTCATTAATATTAATTGAAAACCATCCCAAAAATCCTAAAAATAGTTTAAGTATTTTAACTTATTTTCAAACTAGCTATACAGTAAGGACTAAAATCATTCACAAGGTGAATATCTTGTCAATCCCAATGTTCCCTTTTCATTTTTATTTCCAATAGGTATAAATCTTCCAAAAATACATTAACTTATAACATATAGTTTGCGATTCACTGTAAAAATCCACATAAACTCTACCTTATAGAAACATTAGGATGTTCATATACACATATCCCCAATTTATATCATAGGGTAATGACCCCTAATATATTTTTACCAAAATCTAATCCCCAATGTTTATACTAAACTTCCTCTGATACCAAATGTAGTGACCAAGTCTCCAATAGGTCAGAACTAATGATTGCTTTATTACATTGGAATAAGATAAAAGGAATCAAATCCCGAAAGACCAAATTTTGTTCCAGTCTCATAAACCCAATACATACTTTAGTATTATATTACATTTGAATACAATAATTTGAACATAATTTTTTTTAGTATAACATTATTTACTCTAGAATATTCTTGAATATCAATCATAGTAAAATTGAAGTAATCCTGGGGAAAAGAGAAAAAATATGTGTGAGTTCAAATGATTAGTGAAGGATAAGTACAATAGAAGACATCATGAATCAATAAAAAGAATAAATATGGAATGGAAAATAACTAAATGAAAATTAAATTTAAATAACTTGAATGGATGAAAAGATAAGGCATAATCAATATATAAACATAAATAATAGATCAAATATTCCATATAATCAATAATAACATATTTTAATGAATCCAAAGTCAAGTCATTTTAAAAATATCATGAAAAATTAAAATAATAAAAATGAAGGTAATGATTAATTTTTATATTTCATTTTCCCTAAGAACATCCTACCATTACCATCAAGACCTCCCACGATATGGTTTAGAACATACTGGGGAAACCCCATTTAATTATGTCTAACCTACCGGTACGTCCCATGAGACTACCAATGAATTATGTGGATTTATATAAATGGCCCCTATCACATTTTTTTAATTTACAAATAATTCCTAATATATTGAATAGTAAATTTAGTTAATAAATAATGTACTTTATTGTCAAGTATTTCTACTAAGTAAATAATACATATTTATTAATATTCCCCATCTTAATCAAATTTCATTAAATAAATATAATATCTGAACATTGAATACGGTTTATGAAATAATCATATCCCCCAAAAATGAATTTTTATTTTTATTATATAATTAATTTCAAATGAGAAATAATTTTTAGAAAGTGACTATTTTAAGAGAATATGATCAATCATAAAAGAAAGCTACACTGTACAATAACTTTTACAACGTGGTTATTTTCATGTTAAATACCCTTAGATAAGATAAATAAAATTTTAACTTAATATACGATGAATTATGAATGAATAATAATATTAAATGTCATAGGGTTAGTATACATAACAGTAAAAAATGAATTGGTTTATAATGACATATTACTTTCAATGGAATGTACATTTAGATGAAATGCCATATGTTAGGATTTCGTTGAGATAAATACATGTTAACATACTGTATAATTATTTTAATCAAGTTATTATTTTTAAAAAGAATTATATTCATACTTATAATATCATATATAACCCTTTTATTACATTTTACTGCCTATTTGTTAATAATATTTTATTATTTTCATTTATTCTAGTATAACTAGCATTGTTTTCACATGCGCCTTTTTCAAGGAAAGTAACATTTTACATGAATATGATATATATCTATAATTTATATAAATATAATTAATTAATTTATATCATATTTAGTTAGTAGATACATTATTTGGACCATTTTATAAATCTGAACTTAGAAAATGAATTTCATCTCTTCATGGCGAGTGTTGGTCATACTAATGCATGAGTGATGAAATAATTCACTTAATTTCTGAATTGGTTAGGAAGTGGATGATATATAAATTTTTTTTAAAAAAGTTATCTCATATATATCGTATATATTCATCAATTTTAACATTATTATATTTCATTTAATGTATTAGTGAAAACAAGTCACATCGCTTCATGAGGCGGTAGTCTACCATGCACAAAAGTGATGTTATTATATTTAAAATAGAATTGAGCATAAAAATGTATATGTGATATTAATTTTAAATAAGTATAATTATATCTTAAATATCATATACATGTGGTAAATTCATTATTATATCCAATTGTGAGAGGTGGTAGTGGAAAAAATAATTACATCGTTTCACGAGGTGGTAGTTCATCGTACACATGAAAAACGAATTCCTAACCCATTTAATGTATATGGAGTTGGATAATTATTGTTAAATAAAAATGATAAAATATCATCACATAATAGATAATTATTTTATTACATGTAAAGTGATAATGAATAATTTAATGTGTAAAATTAAAAAAAATGTGGAAATATACTTTTTAGGATAAATACCTTATATTTTGGACACCATCCTTGGATCTCCTCGAATGGACACTAGGGATAGTATTTTTGAGAGAAAAGAGGATGTCAAATATAACCAGGGATTATTGTGATAGAATTTATCTAGTATTGGTGGAGGAAATTATTTTTGGAACATGTAAATATATGAGGTTAGGGACTTCCCTTTTATATGTGAAAAAATGGAACCCTACTAGAAAATACAAGAAAATTTCATAAAATAATCCAAAATGTTAAAGGAATTGACAAGAAAAATTAATTCAAATGGACATTATTTATATCTTTGGAATTATAAGGTATAAATATGGTCATAAAAGAATATTTTGAAATATTGTAAAGTCATTTTAACCCTTATCCTTTTTTGTTTAACTCCTATATAAATCTATTTTTACCTTAACTATGGTAATTAATTTTTACTACATTCACTATCCACTTTGGTAAAAAAATACACTAAAATTTTTAGAACTTATAATTTATGATGAATTAATATATTAAATACATTTTTTCTGATTAAATTCAAATAAGTGGGAAATTCTAATTGAAAATTTTTCTCATATACGTGGTAGGAATGTTGATTTTTAAAGGGAAAGCATCAATAAGATTACAATTTTTTTATATGAAAATGAAAATGATTAAAATAAACTTAATTTGATTAATTGATATATTATAGAACTAATTTTATATTATAACCAATATAAAATAATATTTATGTTTATAAATAATTTAAATGAAAAGGTATTATTCAATTAAAATTTAGTATTATCACCATTCATCAAAAAACATCTAATAAAAATATCCAAAATTCAACTAAATATGTTATATATTATAATTTTAAAAATTAAGATTTTTTTACATGTTGTAAAAAAATTTTAAATTATATTAATAAAGCTTTACTGGTCTATCATTTAGAAAAATTTAGTTTTTTAGAAAACATTTCTTTTTATTTTAAATTATTCTTATTTAATTATTAATAAATAGATAACAACATAATTTACGTAGTACTATTAATAAATTTAAATATGAAAGTATTGATAAATATATTATATTGGGTAATTAAATTTTAATAACATTTCTCATTTCATTTAATCTTGGTATTGCATATAACAGTAGATAGACTTAGTGTTTCATATTATGAATGATAAAACCACTATTTTATGTAACACAAGATATACACAAGGAACCATGTAATGAATGCTTTTTAATATATTGAGTTTACATAATAAAAAATATATCAAAAACTCTCACGGTGTTATATTTTCTTCTACGTTAGGGGTTATGTGTTACATAAGCTATTAAATAGAATATTTTTATTTTATAATTTTTAGATGTTTCAATTACCTTGATAAAAATAGAATATAAAATATTTACAATAAGTTGTGAAAAAAAATTAAAAATGATTTCACTAATCCCATGGTGTCACATAATTTATTCAACTTATCCCACCCCACTAATATAGCGGGTTCCAATGAATTAATTGCTCCCACCACATTTTATATTTACAATAGACACACTATTATCCTTAAACACCAATGATTTGTTGTTTATTTCCCAACCTATACTAAAAACATCTAGTGAATGTTAAATTAAAGTTTCCATAACATTATGATGAAAAATCATATGAAATTCATTTTCCAAAAATATACAAAAAACCCCTTCTATAACCTGAATAGAGAACTAATACCCGAGATGAAATTTTTTCATACCAAAATCTAGAGATTCCATCTCACACATAATATTATAACGTATATTATCCAATCCACTAGAATCAATGGAATGTTTCTGCCACAATCTATCACAATGATTTAGAAACCAATTTTTTTAGTTCTTCATCCAGGATGCTGAGAACTAAATACATGAATTATGTTTCATATTTTATATCAATTTACAACACATAACCTATCACATAGAGTTATCCTAAAATTATCATCATTAATTAAATTCACATGATCATGACATAACATCAAGGTTGGATGAAGCACCCAAAATAAAAACCATAGAAATAAATGTACATACACAGTCATGTCTCTTTACAAACCCAACCACGATTTAATTAGTCAACCATATCCACCAAAACATTATGTAACTATGCCCTGATTAGGATGATCTTGGACCATTAAGTCATACCCAGCTTGTAAATTAACATCTTAGGTAATACCAAAATGTAAGGAACACTATAACTCTCTCTCAGAACATACCCAAATGAGACAACATTTTAAGTAAAAAAATCATATCCATTATACCATCATTAGAAAATTTCTAGTACTCACCACCTAGAGTGTCTTAATATATTGTATTTCCTTTTATAAAACTTCTTATTGACTTATTCTACATAGATAATAACTCAATACCAAAATCTTTACCCTATAATCATATCCCTTTTTTAAGGACCTGTGTTTTTTCATACTGCATTTTTGAGTAGAGAGTTGATTTTTTTACAGTTGAATTCTTATGAGGGATAAAATGGTATTTCCCCTACCATTTGACCTCAGATAATTTTTTTGACCACTCTGTTGGTCCTGAAATAGGGTTCTTACCCTATGATAGGTGTTTGGTGGAAATCTGAGTTCATTGAATTTTAGCATAATATTTATTATTTTATATTATTAAATAAAATATTTAATTATACAAACTAGTGTGTTTGGAGATAAGTTTTAAATGGATAATTATATTTACATTCATTCTCCACCGTTTATTTCATAATGGTGAGTTTAGCCTAGGTAGATCCTAAACTCGAGTTGGGCGTCGGGGCCAGGTCAGGCCCCTTTTTCTTCCTTTTCTTTTTCTTTTCTTTTCATTCTTTTCAATCGTTCTTCCACCTTGAACACACTCTTTTTTCTTATCCTTATTTTTTGTGACCTAAGGGAGAATTGATATATGGATAAATATTAATATTGGGAAGGGATGATAGGTTCTGTTGTAGAACACTCGTCGTGCTGATTCGGCGTGCGATAACCATGGATTGTATAATCGGACGAAGCTTTGATGGTTTCCACCAGAAGGTAGGACTGTTACATTTTTTTCCATATATCCCCTTAATGTTATTTCTTTTACATTTTAAAATCATTTGTGTGCTTTCTTGTGGCCTCCAGATGCTGGAACTATAGTTTCGTGGGAGAAAACTGGCTGTTCGGGCGATCTGAGGGTTTTCCCATTGGAAAACCCCAGGTTACACGGTGTGTGTTCTAGGGGAGAACGCCTTATGTTATTTATATTAGGGGTTGGTGAAATTTTATTTATTACATTCTATGTACCTTGAGTACACTCTGTGTGGTGGAACATGGCCATGTGTCCCAACATGTGAAAAAGAACATGGGTTTTTGGTTTTGAAACAGTACTGGCTATGTAATTTGAAGTACACAACATGAAATTTTACACAGGAAAACCCTATGTTATTTAGTCCAAGTATAAATACACATCTAGGGTAATGGATAATATTACACCATGTTTACTCTAAAGTACACGCCATGTAATTTTTTCCATCTTAGTTGTTTGGGGAATTTTGTTCCTTGGATGTTAGAATTGGGTGGGCGAGTTGTCCATTCTGATCTTTATTCTACATAGATTTCAATGGTGGAATCCTTTTGACATGTAAAGTTCATCTAAATTGTATTTTTGGGGTTTCTATCTAAATGGATAGGTTCTTACTCAAGTTACAGAGTTCATTTTTCACTTTAGAGTGAGACATGGGGTGGATGATTTCTTGGGTGTTCAGACCAACCTAGTTGAGACCTTTGATATGAGATGAGTTGTGGTATATCTCCTATGAAAATTTATTTTGAGGAAATTCCCCTTGTGATACATTCCCTATTATCCAATCAGACTGTGTAACTAGATACTTCAAGGTATCCCCTTAGGGATTCCTTTACTTATGTGATGATTTAGGGAGTCCCATGTAGGATCTCTCTCATGTTTTCCTTTGAGTGGATCCCTTTTGTAGGATTCCCCTATTGTTCTTCATTCAAGGATCCCATGTAGGATTCCTCCCAATCTCTTTGCTAAGGATCTCGTGTAAAAATCCTTATCTTGTGTTTACCTCGATGATCCCGAGTAGGATGCCTCCTCTGTGATTGACTTGAGGGACATAGTGGGTGCCAGAGGTTTTACCAACCCTAAGATGTTACATTTGGCATTGGGTAGAGATGGTGTAAGAGTGTCACTTAGAATCCATGGAAACCATTCAAACCTGTGGGGATTTTTATGTAGTATTGGGTTTGGTATTCGGGCCACCCTCACTCATTTGTTTATATCTTACTTGGATTTGTTGAGGTAGTTGTCATTACTATAGGTGCTTCCTCATTAGTGGCTATTGAGCCTAACGTGAGGCGGCTTTCTATTTTTTTGGATGCCCAGATGTTCTCTCTAGGGATCCACCTTTGGATCCATGTAATTCCAGATATTTTATTGGTACCTAGAGGTATTACCTAGGACCTTGATGTTGAACTTGGATATATATATATATCTGTGTGTGTGTGTGTGTGTGTGTGTGTGTGTGTGTGTGTATTGTGATATATATTTTGATGGGATTTCCAGAGGTTCTTTCTGGTATTTGGATATTGAGCCTTACCTATTTACTTTTATGCCATGGGTGATACTTGGATTCCTGTAGTTGGAATTACTTGGACGGACTCATGGGCTAAATGATATTCTTGCATGAGAGGTTGGGAGATTCTTGACGGTGAGGTTCTGATATGCCTACAGGTAAGGTTGGGATTTCTAGTAGGTGAAGTTGTGATATGCCTAAGGGAGAGGTTTCTACTATGCCATTGGGTATGGTTTTCTGAATTTTAGTTAGATCCATGGGCTTATACTATGTGGCTTCCGACCAGTGACATCTTTATAGGATTGACCATCAGTATATGGTATCCTTATTATAGTATTGAATGTCATTATATGGTATCTTTCTTTATAGGATTGACAGTCGGTATGTGGTATCCTAGTTTGTGATTGTAGGTGAGTACGTAGGGACCTAGGTGTTGGATGAGTATCCCCCTATTGTGACGTAGCATACTCGAAGATATAATTTCGTTTTGGGCCAAATAAGATACGTGCCAAATGGATTATGGACCTAGATATCGACTTAATGATACAAGGATTCAGTGGCACAATGTCCAACTCAATTCCCTTTCACAAGATGTGCAGTAGATCGGGATTAAAGACCCATGGATTGACTGCTAATGTGGTTTCTTTTTGTTTTATTCACATACTCCTGAATATTCATATTTATGTATATATGTATAGTTATGGGACTATACATGTATAATTATATAGATATCGACATCCATGGTGGCACTTTCCTAGTTGAAAGGAATTACAGACCCTGGGTTCAACTGTGGGTACATGATTAGTTTACCAATTTTTGGTTGTGTTTTAGCTAGGCTGAGCACGCTGTTGTGGCATGCACTTTTAGCAGCATAGTTATAGGTTCCTTGTTGGGATGGACTACTGAGATTATTTCTCACCCCTGTATTCCCACCTCGTTGTACGTATAGACCATAAATTTCTTTTTCATGTTGAGAATGAGTTTCATGGTGGATACGGCTAAGGCCCCGTATCACATGATCGAGGGGATATGCTCGATTGGTGCAACTAATTGGGCCGGTGCAGTTTGAAAGTGTATAGAGATCGGGTACGTGGGTTGGCTCGGAGTTAGTAGTATAGCCCTATAGTTTTATTTTTTGTTTCATTTGTACTTGTCTTGGTATGGTTGGCCCAGTGGGTGACCATTGTTGTATTATATTGCATAGTTTTTCGGGATTTCATAACATTTTACTATTAAAACTTTTTCTATTTTTCTTCTTTATTACTTCTGAACTATTTTTACTTTCTGTTGTGTATGATTCTTAGTTATGTTTTTTGTTTTCTTACTCAAGTATGATGGAATAGTCTCCCCACTATCACACACTAGTCCTTTGGTGCTAGTCGGAAGCCTCTAGAGTACAGGGAGGCTTACTTGAGGACTAGAGGAGAACCGGATCAGAGCATATGTTTAGTGGATTATAGGTCAGGATGTTACAAAGAGGTATTAGAGGAGATTCTCATCCTAGTGTTTAATATTTAGGATATTCTTGATAGGAGTATTAGGAATGTGTCAGAACATTTGATGGATATCATACGGGTGCGTCGAGAACACTTGTTCTGGTAAGAAGTCATGGTTTTTAGGGTAAGGGATTGTTGTTTTGATTAGTGATGTTATAGTTTTATATGATTTTATCCTTGAGTGACACACATGTGGTGTGTGGGTGTTTTTATTTACCATGGATCTTTGGCTCTTGGCCATCAGTAAGAGGCCAGAGATGGATTTTGACTCTTAGTTGAAAAATGAAAGAGGTGTATCATGCATCATACTAGCCACATAGGATTCAAAGCATATATTCCTCCTAGTGTGTGTTTTTACTAATGACTAAACCTTTGGGTCAGCATACACATACTTTTTACACTGATGGTATTTTATGTGGATCTATTTTGGGGAATTTTTTTTGGATAAGCTGATGAATCAGTCCTCATGCACCTCATATGTAGTGACCTTAGTAGTTCAATATGGCATGTGATGCCTTTATATTTATCCCCTTGTTGGGTATTGTTTTTCATCTCTCTGGTTATTGAGTTGGATCACTAATTATGATGTCGATGGATACCAAGGATCTTCTTGTGAACATTATCTTATTGGGGTATTGCTGTATATGGATACCCAATGAATGTCAGTTTAACATTTCTCTTCTACTTTTGTTGTGACATCCAGGGAGAAATTCCTTCTAAGGATGCTTTGAGAGGATCAGGGCCCAAGTAGGTTTTTTTTCCAGTTTTTATCATTGTTGTTTTTTGTGATATTTACCTTATTTAGAGAGGTTATGGATCTTTTGGGATATGTGGTTAGACCTTTTCACCCAATTGTTTGGGTGTTTCTGTAGGGATAGGGGGATGACCTAGAGACCCTTAGTTTTGACTCAGATCTTTATTGGTAGACATCTAATTTGTTCATGGGAAACCTTTGTGAGAGTGGTTGGCCCGTGTTTTAGGATTCCTTTTTTGGTAGTGAGCTTTGTTTTGTGCTCCTTTTTCGATCGAGGAAAGGTATGTGCTTGAGTTTTTTCTTAGGCATGTTGATGTTATCTATTTTTAATGAATCACCTAGTGTGATTGTTTTTTGAGAATGTATTCTACGGGCAATACTATTTGGGTTCCAGGCCTGGTCGACCAGTGTTTCCTCTATTGTTAATGTAGTCAGATAATGGGTAGATTCTTGAAACAAGAACAATGCCATGTGTATGTTTCAGGTGATGAAGATACATGCTGGTTATGCATGGTATTAGTTTAATCTAGTCTAGTGAATGGTCGGGTGCAAGTTCATAATTGATATTCTAATACTATTCATGGGTTTGGACCACAAATGTTTTGTTAGAATGCCCCTTCATAGTAGAGGTGACATCGTGGAATAAATTGGGTGTCGTAAGATGGTTGACCCATGGTTTAATCCTGGTTTGGTTGTAGTAGGATGGTGAGCATGGCTCAGAGGGATTTGGATGCACCTTTATTGTAGAATCTCAGTGCACTCATATTAGAGATGATCATGTGCTATCTTGATTCATCTTGAGTATGGAGAGAGGGATTTGGCCCTACGTCGAGCTCATTTTTCTTTTAGTCTAAATGTTCTTCCCTGTTTTGGAAGAGGGAACCTATTGAGGATGTTATAGAGGAGTGGTGCAATGTAATCCATATGGTTGGGAGTATACTATTAGATGTTTGAGGGTGGTGACCCTCATTTTCTATTGAACTTCAGGGTTTTCAGTGGGATTTGGAGCTCAGAGTTTTCTTTTGAGATAATGATAAGGTTATTAATATGGTGGGGAGTACCAAATCGAGCACACATAAATATCTTCTACATAAGAGATGGTTATTGGAACTATAAGGTTGTTCATTGGACAATCCAGAGAGCTTGTCTTTTCAGAAGCTCAGGTCGATAGGATCGCTGCATGTCCTTTTACCCTGGCTTCTCAAGGATGAGAAGGTTTATGGTGGGGAGTTTGTAAGGTCTTGTGTTTTTGCAAAATACATTTTTTTGGTTGGGATTTGAATTTTTGTTGTTGGATGCTTATGAGGGGTAAAATGGTCTTTTTACTATTCATGTTGACCTCAAATAAATTTTCTGACCACTCGTTTGTTCCCGAAATAGGGTGTTTACTCTAGTATAGGAGTTTGGTGGAAATCTGAGTTGTTCGAATTTTAGTGGAATATTTAATATTTAATATTATTAAATTATTTTCATTGTTTCATTCAAGGATTAAATTTAAAAAGTGAATCATATTGAGATTCCATCTCATTCGTTGATCCCAGAATGGGGAGATTCACCAAGTCATGGCCTAAACCAGAGTCAGGCACCGGGGTCGGGTTGGGCCCTATTTTCTTCCTTTTGTTTTTTCTTTTATGTTCTTTATTTCTCTTCCTTCTCCCTCCATGAGTACACTACTTGAGATGACCCTCCTTAATCATGAACTATGGTAGAATTTATAGCGGTATAAAGATTATGATATGGAAGGGAAGATAGGTACCGTTGTGGAGCTCTCGTCGCGTTGATTCAGCACGCAACAACCGTGGATGGTGTAATTGAACAAAGCTTCAGCGGTTTCGGCCTAAAGGTAATCCCATTTATGTTTTCACCATAGATCCAATATAAACATATTTTTTACATTTTTAATTCCTTTTAATGCTTTATTTTTCCTTCTTAATTCCTAATCTATTGTTTCGGGGGCGTAAACAGGGTGTTCGGGCGATCAGAGGATTTTCCTGTCAGGAAAGCCATGTTATAGAGTGCGTGTTCTGTGGGAACATGCCATGTGTTCATACTGTTTTGGAAGTTGAAGTTTTCTTTAGTAAACTGTAACACATGAGACTTTTATGTGAAATATTTTGTTTTTATGTTATATAAATCATTAAAGGAATCTTTCACTAACACTGGCTTGGCTTGCTTTACACGCAACCGCGGCTTTCCTCGATAGCTTGCGTCGTACGCAATACCGAGTTTCACTAAACAATGATATGCTATTAAAATATTATTAAAACTAGTCGTTATGAATAGTAATAACCACTTTTTGAAATTTTATAAATTTTATTTTTTCAAAATGGGTATCATTTTTGGATTCGGAATATCGAAATTAGCCTAGGGTGAAATTTTGGTATTTTTCTGAAAACTTTCAATTTTTGATGAATAGTGAAACCACTAAGTGGTAGTTAAAAAACTGAATTTTTCATAAAACTTAATTTTACCGCTTCTGTGAGTGGAATTTCAAAAATCCGAGAAACACGGTTGATGTCAGTAAGTAAAATGTGGTTCAATGAGATGAAAATAATTTTTGGTGAATAGTAACTTTTTACTTTTATTTACCACGGTTAAAAGTAAATAGGGTAATTAAGGGTAAAAATGATATTATTATTACCCTAACACATGTCCTAATTCTATTGGATAAGTGTAATTCAACCAAAAACAAACTTAGGAATAAAATATGACCATTTAGGCCCACTTGGATTAGATTAGGACATTTATTATTAATTTATTTAAAGAAGGGTTAAAATAGTTAAAATCAATGTTTAATAAGTAATTCATTTTTAATATGGGGTTATACATAAGATAAATTCGACTATAAATATTCATTAGAAAGCTAAAAAGATTTCCTACATAATGGTATTTTATTTGTAATATTTAGACATTAAATAATTTAATTTATTTATGACACAATGATGATGCAGTAATTATCTTATTAATGAAATATTGTTATAATTGATGTTATAAATACCCAAATAAATGTAATTTGAGACTTTTTATGAATAAAAGTAATTTTATAGGTTAATATGAAATGTTAGTATTGATTTAAGTAACTTGGTTTGAACGAATCATTCTGTTATAATTTTAAAAAAAATCAATTACTAAATAGTGTCAAAATTGACATAAAATATTTTTTAAAACAAATATTATATTATTAATTGTTATCTTATTCCTAAAAATCTAAGGATCGGCCAAATGAATTAGATAAGGTTATATATATTAATAATAAACAACTTGGGGTTTGTTTGGCTTGATATAGTAAGTTTATTAACCTTATAGTGTAAGAAAACAAGAAGACACATTAAAAGTTAAATTATATAACTTAAAGTTAAATCTAAATGATAAGGTTAAAATTGATACCTGAACTTGTCTAAATTATATTGGATGAGAGTATTTATACCCCTAACCAACTTATCTTCTAAATATATCAATTTTTTGATATTAAAAACCGAATTTGACTTTATAATAAAATAATATTTTTAGTTATTCCAAAGGTGACCCTCTCCTCCCTTATAAAAGGGCACCTCCTACCCCTCTTCCTCACACCACATTGAGCCTTCAAGCTCGGCCAAATCCAGCCAATTTCTCCTATAAAATTCCCTAGAAACATCATAGAGGTTATGGTATTCTTCAAAGACCTATTTTAGTTCCCTAAAAGGAGGTCTCAAAGAAGCACTTCAAAGAAGAGGTAATGTCCGTTACCGATTCTTTCATCTTTATTTCTTCTTCCACTTATTCTTCTTTAGTTGTTTCATTATGAAGTAATAACATCAGTATCACTCATATACTGATATGATATTATAAGTATGAAACAACCCTATTTCACCATCTATCCATCCTACGGAAAAAGAAATCACCGTGCGTGCGTACGTACGGAATATCGTCTCCACGCCTTACTTGGATGGGTATAATGGTGTAAATAATGACTATATATGACTATTATAAAGTGATATTGATTCTGAAATAGTATACATACACTCCAATACAATTCCATGATCATAGGAACGATATCATCACTCATGCGTACGTACGGAATACCGTCTCCACGATGTGATGCGACTCGTTCTACATGATATTCATTTCAAAATGATTATATAAATGAATTGAATGAATGAATATGATATATATTACACTAATACCATTCTGGAAATGAGGTATATATAACCTAAAGATAAGAATAAGAATTTATTCGACAAAACACGCATAAGAACAAAAAGTAATAAACACCCGAATAATAAGTAGTAATGAAATATTACTAATAAGAAGCTAAGAATATGACCATATATGATACCATAACAATAAGTATGATTCTGGAATAAGTCAATAACATTATTTAAATCATTATACAGGAGGTTCGGATACTTACGAAGAAAAACGGACCTAAGGTAAGGGAAATATCACAATCTCATTTTTATCCGAGATTGTTTATACTTTAGTATTTACTGGGGTGTAGTTTATCATCCACATCCATGTTTCCTTAATATGTAATATTATTTCCATCCACCTAAAATTGTTTAAATCCAATTTTACCCTTCGGTGAGTTTTTAGTAAAGGATATGAAGGGAATCTTTTGTCATTTTTCGTACGAGGTACTTTTTGACTTTTCCGACAAAAGTACGAAGAATGTTTTTTTAACTTATACGACATGAATGGATTTTTAATACATTATTTCCAAGAAGCTTCCTTTAAAAATTTTCAATTTTATTTTTAATAAACTTATTTTAGTTTAAAATTGTATGACATGTTAAGAAAGGAAAATTTTTTTGAAGTAGAAAGGATATTTTCCTCAAGAATGGACTTCAAGTGTTTTATCAAAATTATTTTCCATCTAAGATAATATAGGGTTCTGTTTCTATCCCTATTATTACATTGATTTGATTATGCTGTGATGGAATTATTTTTATGAATTCCTTTATCTTATATGAATTGTTTTATGATGTCATTTTGATTAAGAATCCCATTTTTATTACATGGGTTATGCAATGATGTATGATTTATGAATTTTTGGCACACATAAGAATGGTATCATTATGAGATGGGTGGGACCTATATCTCCCTCCAATGCATTGGGTAAAGATTTTATATCTCATGAGATATACATGGCTGGAATGGTAGGTTATACCGGTTCAGTGAAACAGGACTGAAACAGGGAGTGAACTCGGTTCAGAAATTGACTTTGTCCACTAAGATAGTCTTGGCAATGAGTCTTGACTAATAAGAAATGATTCTCTATGATTATGTGTGTATGCCACAAAGTTTCATGTTTTACGTTATGATTATTGGGATTACATTTCACTACTATGATTTATCCCATGTTATGAAATTATGCTCTCTTTTGCAGGTTACGATTTCCAAAATTTATGTTCTTAGGAATATGATGTGATTGATATTTCTTTTGTTTACCCTTACTGAGCATTTGAGCTCACCCTTTTGTATGTTTTCTTTCCCCAGGTCAGGAAGAAGGTTATTAAGTAAGATATGCCAAAAGGGACTATAGATATGATGAAATAAATGGGAGACAGTGTAGAGGCTTTATGAACCAGTTGTTTATGTTTCCCAGTTTCTAAAGACACTATACCTATACGGTCCTTTCATGGTTTTGTTATATGTTGTAATAAGTATGCTTCAATTTTGAAGTATTAACAATGTATGTAAAGTATGGGTCGTTATATAAACTTTGTGTACTATGATTACATTATGAGTTGTGGAACATGGTCATGAGTTCGGCCGTGTAAAAATGAACATGGTTTTTTGGTTTTGAAATAGTAAACATCGTGTACATTGAAGTAAATGTTGTTTACTATTACGTAGATAGACCTTATGTTGTTCTAGCCATGTATAAATACATATCCATGGGAGGGGTAAGAGTACACACCATGTACTCTAAATTCCAATCCATGTACTTTTTTCATCATAGTGGTTTGGGGTATTTTGTGCCCTGGAAGTCGAAATTGGGCATGTGAGTTGTCTATTTTGAGCATTTTTCTACGTAGATCACAATAGGGGAATCCTTTTGAAAATTATAGGTCATATAAATGGTGTTTTGGGGGTTTACATCTAAATAAAAATGTTCTTCCTCCACTTATCGAGTTCAGTTTTCACCTGAGAGAGAGACTTGGTGTGGATGATTGGTTGGGTATTCATACCAACCTTGTCGAGACCATTAATCTATGATGAAATTTGAGCTATCTCATGTGCCCAATGATTTTGATTTTGTTCCCATTGTGAGACGTTCCATTCTATACTATGATGTCGTGTGACTAGATGCTTTCAAGGATCCCTTGAGGGATGCCATGGCTTATGTGCTGACCTAGGGAGTCCCTTGTAGGATCTCTCTCATGATTTCCCTTGAGTGGATCCATGTTATAGGATTCCCCTATTGTTCTTTGTTTTAGGATCCTGTGTATGATTCCCCCATTACTCTTTTCTATGGATCCTGTGTAGGATTCCTTAGAAAATGTTTACGTGGAGGATGCTGATTAGGATCCCATCTTATTGTTTGACTTGAGGGAACTAGTGGGTGACCATGGTTTGACTGACCTAGAGATGTTATGTTGGATTTGGGTATAGATGGTGTCCGGGTGTCACTTAGAACCCTTTCCAAACTTTCATTCCCATGGGGATGTGGATGTATTGTCTGGTTGGGTGTTCAGGACACCATCAATCATTTTTTATATATGAGTTAGTTTTGATGATGCAGTAGTGTTTCCTAGAAATGAAACCTAGTTTGTGGATATTGAGATAAACATGAGGCATCCTTCTATTGTGTTGGGATGCTCGGACATGATCCCCTAGGATCTAAATTTTGAGCCATGTTATTCCTAATATTTTACTAGTACCCAGAGGAATTACCTAGGAATTTGATGTTGAGCCTATATATATATATATATATATTGTGACATATATTTTGTTGGGATATCCAGAGGTGCTTCCTAGTATCCAACTGTTGATCCTCACATCTTTACTTTTATACTTTTATTTATACTTGGATTCCTATAAAAGAAATGCCATGAAAAAACACATCGTATGAATGATATGCATACAGTAGAGGTTGTGATATTCCTGCATGTGAGGTTGTGATGTGCCTGTGGTCAAAGTTGAGATATACCTACAGGTGATGTTGTGCTATGCCTAAGGGTGAGGTTTTTTCTATTCCTGTGGGAATGTTTTTCCAAGTTTCAGTTGGATTCATGGGATTATGGTCTAGGGATGTCGACTAATGACCTCTTTATAGGATTAACTTTCGGTATACAGTATCATCCTTACAAGATTGACCATCAGTATATAATATATTTATTTATAGGATTGACCGTAAGTATACGGTATCCTAGTTTGTGATTGGAGGAGAGTACGTGTGAAACTATATATAAGATGAGTTTCACCCTGTGGTGATGTAGATTGCTCAGTGATATAGTTATGGCTTTGGCATAAACCAGTACATGTTGATGGTATTATAGACCTATATATGGAATTAATGATATAAAACTTTAGTAGAACAACATCCATCTCAATTCCCTTATACAAGATGTCCAGGAGTCTGGGATTATAGACCCAAGGATCGACAAATGATGTGGTTTTTTGTTGTTTGATTCACATAATCAGTAATATTCATATTTATCTATATATGTATAGGTATGAGACTATACATGTATACATATAAAGATATAGACATCCATGGTGACACTTTCCTAGTTGATAGGGATTACATACCCTGGTTTCAACAATGGTTTCATGTTTGGTTTACTTATTTTTGGTTGTGTTCCAACTAGGATGAGCACGTTTATGTTGCATACACTTTTTGTAGAAAAATTATAGGTTTCTTGTCGGGGTGGCCTAATGAGATTAATAATCACTCCAGAACATTCACCTCGGTGTATGTGTAGACCTTATGTCTACTTTTCCTGTTGAGAATCAGTTTCATGGTAGATAGGGATAAGTCCCAGTGATGCATGATCGAGTAGAGCTACTCAAGTGGTTCTACTGATCGGACTGGTGTAGTTTGACAGTGTCTGGAGATTGATTACGTTAGTTATCCTGGATTTTGTAGTATATCCATGTACATTTACTTTTAGTTTCTTTTGTACTTTTCTTTTTATGGTTGGCCCAGTGGGTGGCCAGTTTTTTATTGTATTGCAAATCTATTCAGGATTTTACAACATTTAACTATCACATCTTGTTCTATTTCAGTTGTTTATTGCATCCACAGTCTGTTTACTTTCCACTGTTTATGATAAAAAGTTATTTTAAAATTTTTTACTCTTATATTAGTGAATATTATCCCCAATATCACACCCTAGGACCTCACTTCTAGTCTTCAGCC
This sequence comes from Viscum album, assembly GCA_963277665.1. Taxonomy (NCBI): domain Eukaryota; kingdom Viridiplantae; phylum Streptophyta; class Magnoliopsida; order Santalales; family Viscaceae; genus Viscum; species Viscum album. The sequence goes on from OY728151.1 coordinate 1,284,909,156, forward strand.
TTTGGCGTATGGGGAGGCACATTTGAGGCATTGTGGTGAACCAGCTCGGAGCACCTGTTTAGTGGCTTTCGGGTCAAGATGTTTCAACGTGGTATCAGAGGTGTTTCTTTTCCACATCTTTTGTTTTTGGGATATGGTATAGAGGAGTATTAGGAATGTGTCGGAACATGTGATGAATATCAGACTAGTGCGTCGAGAACACTTCTTCCAGTAGGAAGTCTGGGTTTCCAGGGTATGAGATTGCTGTTCTGATTAGTGATGTTAAAGTTGTATATGATTTACACCTTGAGAGACACACTTGTTGTGTGAGGGTGTTTTTATTTACTATGGATATCTGGCTCTTGGACATTGGTATGAGGCCAGAGATGAATTTTTACTCTAGGCCAGCGAAGGCAAGGGGTGTCTCTTGCATCATACTGGACACATAGGATTCACAACATATAAGCCTACTAGTCTGTGTTTTTACTGAAGACTGAGGCATTTGGGTCTTCATACATAAACATTTTAATAAAATGGAAGGTTATGTGGATATAAGTTGGGGTTTTTTTGTTGAGAGGCTGATGACTCAGTCCTCAAGCACCTCCTATGCAGTGACCCTAGTAGGTCAATATGGCATGTGATGCCTTTTTATTTAACACATTGTTGTCATTGTTTCTTTGGACTATGGTTATCTAGTCAGATCACTGAGTGCGACATTGATAGATACCAAGGATGTTCTTGTGAACATGACCAACTTGGGGTATTTCCATATACGGATACCTGATGAGTGTCAGTTCTGTGTTTCTCTTCAACTTTGGTTGTGACCTCAAGAGAGAAATTCCTTATGTGGATGCTTGGAGAGGATTAAGGACCTTATAGGTAGTGTATTTAGTTTTGAGATTTGTTGTTCTTTGTGATATTTACCGTATTTTGAAAGGATATGGATCTTTTGGTCTAGGTGGTTAGACCTTGTGACCCAATTGTGAGGCGTTTTATGTATGGCTAGGTGGAAGACCTAAAGACCCTTAGTTTTTACTTAGACCCTTGTAGGTCAACATCTATTTTGTTCATGGGAAACCTGTGTGAGAGAGGTTGTCCCTTATTTTCCAATGATTTGTTTGACAGTGAATATGGTTTTAGGCTCATTTTGAGATCAATGCATGGTAGGTGCTTGAGTTTTCTATTTGGAATGTTTATGCCATCCGCTTTTAATGAAGCACTTAGTATTCTAGTTTTATGAGACTGGATTCAATGGGAAAGACTATTTGGTTGTCTAGCCTATTTGACTAGTTTTTCTGCTATTTCTTATGTATTCATAGTGTGGGTAGACGCTCGTAACTAGAATGATGATGTGTGTACATGTCGGGTGATGTAGATACACCCTAGTTACATACGGTATCATTTAAATCTATACCAGTGAGTGGATGGGTGTGATCTAAGGACTAATGTTTTATGAAATTTCATGGGTTTGGACCCAAAATGTTTTTTTGGAAATCCCTTCATGGTAGAGGTGACATCATGGAATAAATTGCGTACTGTAAGACATCTGAAACACGACTAAATCCTTGTTAGATTTTTACAGGATGGTGAGTGTGTCTTAGAGGTAGCTGGACGCGCCTTTCTAGTATAATCTCAGTGTACTCCTAATAGAAAGGATCATGCACTATATTAATTAATAATGAGTATTTTGAGAGAACTTCAACCCTAGGATGAGCTCCTTTTTCATTCATTTAAATTTTCTTCCCGATTTTGGAAGAGGGAACTTGTAGAGGTTTTGCACGATGAGCGGTCTAAGGTAATCCATATGGTGGGGAGTACACTATTGGTTTTTTGAACGTAGTGACCCACATTTTCTATTGAACTTCAGTGTTTTAGGTGGTATTTTGAGCTCTTAGTTTTCTTTCGAGATGATGATAAAGATATTCCTATGGTGGGGAGTACCAGATTGGTCGCAGTTAAATGTATTTTGTGTAGGAGGCAGCTTTTGGAACTGTGTGTTGGGCCATTGGACAATCTAGATAGAATGACTGTATAGATGAACAAGTCTATTTCATGTCTTCTTTCCCTTTCACTAGGCTTCTAGGGGATGATATGGTTTACGGATTGGAGTTTGTAAGGACATGTGTTATTTCAGACTGCAGTTTAGAGCAGAGATTTGGATTTTTTCTATTGGAAGCATATGAGGGGTAAAATGGTCTTTTTTCCTTACTAGTTGACATTAGATAATTTTTCTGACCACATTTTTGGTCCCATAATATGGTATTTACCCAAGTACATAAGTATGGTGGAAATTTGAGTAGTTTGAATTTTTGCAGAATATTTAATATTTAATATTATTAAATTAAATATTAAATTATTCGCACAATTTTATTCATATGTTACTTTTAAATAGAGTATCATATTGATATTTTGTCTCCTATTTTGATTCCAGAATGGGTATTTTCTTCTAGCTATGGCCTAAACTCGAGCCGGGCACTGGGGTCGGGACGTGCCCCTTTTTCTTCTTTTTCATTTTCTTTTATTTTCATTCTTTCTATTCATTCCTCCTCCTTGCACATGATCCTTGTGCCGCTCCTCCTTCATCATGACCTAAGGGAGAATTGAGAGATTAATAAATATTAAGAGAGGTAAGCAAATATAGATACCATTATGGAGCTCTCGTCGTGTTGATTTGGCGTGCAACAATCGTGGACAATGTAATCGAGTGAAGCTTTGGTGGAGTCCACAAAAAGCTTGGACCGATTACTTTTTCACCATAGATCCCCTTTAAACATGATATTTTACATTTTAATTCTTGTTTATTCTTTCTTGTGGCCTGTTAGGGCCGAATCTATAGTTTTGAGGGTGAAAATGGGGTGTTCAGGCGATCTGAGGGTTTTCCCATCAGGAAACCTAGGTAACACATCATCTATTATAGGGGAACACCCCATGTGTTATTCCTATTCAAGGAAGATGAAGTTTTCATTATTACACACTGTGTAATTTGAGAACACACCATGTGGTATCACATGGTTGTGTGTCCGTTCGAGTGAAAAAGATCCTGGGTTTTTGGTTTTGAAATAGTACAGGCCATGTAATTTGATATACATGCCATGTACTTTTATACAGGACGACTTGATAATGTTCTAGCCATGAATAAATAGAAAACCTAGAGGGGATAAGAGTATACATCGTGTTATCTAAATTACATGCCATGTACTTTTTTCAACTGAGTGTTTTGGGGTATTTTGGGCCATTCATGTCATAATTGTGCATGTGAGTAGACCCTTCTAAGATTTTTTTCATGTAGATCACAATGGTGGAATCCTTTTGAAATTTAGAGGTTATATAAATGAAGTTTTAGGGGTTTTCTATCTAAATGGATGGGTTATACCTAAAGTTATCAATTTCAGTTGTCACATGAGAGTGATACTAAGTGTGGATGATTGGTTGGGTGTTCAGACCATCCCAGTTGAGACCTTTGATCATAGATGAGCTATGAGATATCTACCATGACCAATTCTTTTGAGGAAGTTCCCCTTGTAGGATGTTCCCTTCTGGCTTATGAGGCCATGTGACATGATGCTTCCAAGGATCCCCAGAGGGATGGCTTTGCTTATGTGTTGACCTAGAGAGTCCCTTTTAGGATATATCTCTAGTTTTTCTTTGAGTGGATCCCTGTTATTGGATTCCCCTGTTGTTCTTCATTTGAGAATCACGTGTACAATTCCTCCCTTACTCTTCACTAAGGATCCCGTGTAGGATGCCATTTCTCATGTTTACATAGAGGATCCAAAGTAGGATTCCTCCTTATTGTTTGACATAAGGGACCTAGTGGGTGCATGTGGTTTGACTGGCCCTAAGATATTACATCGTCTTTGGGTAGATATGGTGTTCAAGTGAAACCTAGAACCCGTGTCGAACATTCAAGCCCATGGGGCTGTGGATGTAGTGTTGGGTTGAATGTTCGGGACACCGTCACTCATTTTTTTATTTCTAACTTATTTTTTGATGAAATACTATTAACTAGATGTGCTTCCTAGTTGGTGGATATTGTGTCTGACACGACACATCTTTAAATTTTGTTGGCATTCCCGGACGTGCTCTCTAGGGATCCAGCTTTTGAGCCATGTTATTCCTGATATTTTACTGGTACCTAGAGGTATTACCTAGGACATTGAGGTTGTGATTAGATATATATATATATTTATGTATGTATGTATGTATGTATGTATGTATGTATTTATGTATGTATGTATTTTGATATATATTTTTTGGGATGTCCAGAGTTGATTCCTAGTATTCAGCTATTGAGCCTTACTTGTTTACTTTTACGCCTTGAGTGATACTTGGATTCCCATAGTAGGAATTCCTTGGACGACTCATGGGTAGAATGACATACTTGCAGGTGAGGTTGAGATATACCTACTAGTGAGGTTGTGATATGAATTTGGGAAAGTATGGGATATTCCTATGGGTGAGGTTGTGCTATACTTGAGGGAGAGTTTTTTTCTTTGCATGTGGAATGGTTTTTGGAGTCTCAGTTGGGTTCATGGGCTTATGCTATGTGGTTTCTGACCAATGAACTATTTACAGGATTTATTGTTAGTAAAAGGTATCCTCCTTACAGGATTGATCATCAGTATACAATATCCTTATTTATAATATTGATCGTCAGTATGTTGTGTCCTATTTGTGATTAGAGGCGAGTAAGTTTGCACTTAGGTGTAAGATGAGTATCCCCTGTGGTGAAGTTTCTTAATCAGATATATAATTTCATATTTGGAAGAATAAGGTACATATAAATGGGATTATAGACCTATAGATCATCTTAATGATACCTAGATTGAGTGTCATGAAATCTATCTCAATTCCCTTGCATAGTATGTCCAAAAGATTGGGATTACAGACCCAAGAATCAACTTCTGGTGTTGTCCCTTGTTGTTTGATTCAGATACTCATGAATATTAATATTTATGTATATATTTATAGGTATGAGACTATACATGTATACATATATAGATATGGAAATCCCTGGTAGAACTTTCCCAGTTGATAGGTATTACAAAACCTGGGTTCTAATATGGTTTCACATTTGGTTTACTTATTTTTGGTAGTGTTATTGCTAAGCTGAGCATGTTGTTGATGCATACACTTTTAACAACATAGTAATAATTTTCTTGTTAGGGTGGCCTGCTGAGATTATTTCTCACCGCTAAAAATTCAACTGGGTGTACATGTTGACCTTATGTCTACTTTTCTTGTTGAAAATGAGTTTCATGGTGGATAGGGCTGAGGCCCTGTGTTGCATGATCGAGTGAAGATTCTCAAGTGGTTCAACTAATCAGGCTGGTGCAGTTCTACAGTGTTAGAAGAACAGGTACATGGGTTGGATCAAGGTTAGTAGTAGAGCCCTATACTTTTAAATTCAATTTCATTTGTACATGTATCTTTATGGTCAGCCCAATGGGTGGCCAGTGTTGTACTGTATTTCATAGTTGTTTTGGAATTTATAACATTTTTATTTTATAGATTTTCTATTTCAGTTTTTATTTCTTATGCACTATGTTTATTTTACCCTGTGTATGATACGTATTTATTTCCTCTATTTTGTTACTATATTGTGACGGAATTGTATCCCCACAATCACACCCTAGGCCCTCACTGTTAGTTGGCAGCCTCTGGTGTATGATGACGCATTCTTGAGGCCTTGTGGTGAACCAGATCGGAGCACCAGTTTAGTGGATTCTAAGTCGAGATGTTACAGTTCCTACACTAGGAAAGTAACATGAGGCATCCCATTTTCTTTCTATAAAAACATCAATATTTTTAAAAATTCATTAAGAGCCCCATCATTAAGATATTCCACACATAGTATTTAGAATCATGAAGGGACACTAGGTATACATAATGTGATTGAAGACCCTCTCCCATATTTCAATTTCATGAGTTTGCAAAATCTAATGAAATTCCATGGCTAATAAAAAATAACTAATAACCATATTCTCTATATTTATGAGTTCATGGATTCCAAGGATACTGTCATATTATTCTTTTTACAACCCATAATTCTCTGCCACAACTAGCCTGCTCCTTTTGGGACAACAATTTAGAATCCCTTAATACACCTAATAGATCTAAATCTAGGCCATTAGTTACATATTATATTATCCAATACCATTTATGAGTCCCTAGAACAATAATATGAGTCACACACCTTGATAGAATAACCTTTGTGTACCTCTCAATCTCCACCCCTTGTATGATTACCTCAATTCATTACAGAATGGATTTTCCTTAGACTATCTCACATTATGGGAGTCTCGTGAACCATTTTGTATAGTTCTCATTATTAGAACCCAATCCCCAAAGGCACACACATAAAATTCACATGTATACACTAATATGGTAACCAATTATTAGTATAACATATCTCAATACTATATTTACCATCTATAAGATCACCTTTCTATCACCATCCAACATTGAACCCTATCTCGTTATACACCCTATACAATATATGAAACCATAAATAATTAGAAATTAATTATAAATATTTATAATTAATTAAAAAATCATTTAATGAGTCATAATCATTAATAACTCAATGATTGTCCCCTCTAAGCTAGAAGCAGAAGCAATGACAAACCTATGACATATAGAAGACTTTAATATCCTATGAAAAAAATCAACTTCACATGAAATTAAATCGATGGAAATTTATATGAATTTTTTTTCAAAACCCTATACAAATCTACCAAGAGACATACCTCCAATGAAATAATAAAAAATAATTGGTATTATTATTATTTATGAATCGTAATGCAAGAGCACCATGAATCCCCAAAAATCTGAGATGATGCCTCCATGATCGGATAGAATCATCCTCCAAATTGTTAATAAGAAAATTATGATAAATCCAAATAGTATGAGAGGGAATAAAACTGGAAGGTTAATAAGTAACTCAACTATAATGGAAAATAAAATCCTCTCACCTCACCATTGATCTAAGGGAGAATAGGGAAAAAGAGGAGATGGGGAAAAGAAACCCCAGCCTTGGTTAAGATGACTAGATGGAGATGACTCCTATGGTATGGGTTAAAATAATATTGGTGGAATAAAAATCCATAACCCTTGTAAAATGGATCAAGATCATATCATTTAACATTTTTACATTAATAGGTCAGTTGGTACACACTATAAAATCACCATTCCACAAAACTCATAGACTCCTATAAAATCACCATTTTTTGTTCCCTAACACTAAATATTATAATTATAAAATATTTTCAGAAAATTCCCATAGATTTAGTGATAAAATATAGAATTTAATCAAAATTTAGTAGCATATAATAATTTATGTCATTGTAATATCCACACAAGGGGTTTTTTATTCTTGAGAATAATTTATGTTAATAAAATTATACTCGATCTGACTATCATATTCTAATTTCATTATTAATGATCTATCTAGATTGGTCACAACTCCACAACATTGATTCTCAATAATTCATAATTAAAATTTCCTATAAAAATAACTAAAAATATACAACACATAAATCATTTATCCTAAGAATCACATAGGTGATACATAAGTTTCTTTAATAAACAGAATTACATATATCAATTCTTATTTGTTAAAATAACATTGGTTTCATCAAAAAGTACCTCTGAACATAATGAAACTGAATAAAAAAACCTTAACATGAATATTTTATCCAAGCAGTCACATTATAAAATAGGTTCTCTACACATCCCATTAACCATAACAAATCCATTTTTGGAAAAAAATCTCATATAGTAACAAAAAATATACATTAATAATCAAATTTATTATAATTGTATAACTAGATATGATTCATCTTGTATGTCCCTTATAATGAGACAAATCCAATCATACCATTAGTCCTACCCAACATTTAGGATATTTCCATCAACCATATCACACCTGAGATAATGGAAACTTACCAAAGAATTAAAATGATCCCCCACTATAAAACTATCTATATAATTATCCCATAAATATATACATATAGAATAATGATACCCCACCAAAATATTACACACATGTACGTTTCTAACTTAAACCCAACATCCTTGACCCATGGGACTCACTATTAGGTCCTATAATCTCAAGAAATCCTGAAATAAATCTTTCATAACATAATAACATTAGTACTACGACACATTTCTTATATTAATAGTCTAGAAGTCTCCACCAATGTCCCAATAATATCTTATTATGACTTCCATTAATCCATCTCAATCTGGTATAATACCACCACATAAGATTGTCTCTTATATATTGTACTGACATATGTGATCATCATGTTCTTCATAAGAAAAACACACTCAACAATTGACTGATATTCCAAAAAAACATAGAAATAGAAATAATTTCTAAAATAATGGTCGGATTACCATGATAACCCCATAAAAAACCACTACAAGTACCAAAAACTCATGAATCTCTCATTACATGGGTAGTTTAACTCCACACAACCCATGAAACATGTTCCCAACCACCCTCTATATTCCACGAGATAATACCAACTAGGAATTACTTTTTGTCACTAAGAAACTAACCCTATATTCATTCCACGATTCCCTATCCATTTCACTTTAAAAAATTAACCATCTAAAATATAAAGGTTCATTGATCAACTTATATAAAAATACAATTGGTGCTCAATAAAATAATTCTCATAGAATTTCACATCCCTTTACTTATTAAAATGGCCATTCCATACATGGATGTCATTATCATAGGCCATAAATATAGGATTTAACCCAAAATAAACCTCATCCATCATTTCTTACTTGACACAAAAAATACAATACTACATCCTTAAAGTATACCTCGATATCAGATATGTCTTTCATGAGTATTCATACTGGTTTATGTGTCATCATACAAAATAAAATGACTAAACTAAACAAAACACTCGATCCCACAACAGTAATACATAATTATAACTACGAAGAATCTAACCATTCTCCTCAAAACTCTAGGAATATCCTATCATGAACCAAAATATATATGTTAACCACCCTCATTCACCACTCAAGTGAATGAGAATCAACCAACCCATACTATCCCACAATAATTGAGCATCTATTATAGGAGTAACCACAAATATTACCCTAGAACTCAACTAGACAACCATTAAAGAGGAACATCTCATCATATCATGTTAATAATAACAACCATATCATTCCACTCAATTGTATCACATCAACCCGACCTCCAATAATGGAATTACCCATAACCGAGCACCCATACTTTATCCCAACAGATGAAATATCATATCCTTAAACTACCCACATATAGGTTTTAATCTACCATATTCATAGCACATGGATATTAATATCAAAAACATTATTACATGAAAATCACCACAATAGTATTGATTAATTAATTATAAACTACTAAATTATTTTAGAATCAAATAAATAAGTTATTTTTTCTTTTTTTAATAAACTGAAACCAATTTTTGAAAAATAATTTCAAAAAAATCTTTTTAATTTTTTTTGTAAATATTTTACATTTTGAAAACCATTTTAAATCAAAAACAATTCCTTCACATGTCTAACATACCAAAAAGACTGTATTTTTTATAAACTACCAATGAATTTCCACCCCTATTCAATAGTAAAAGCATCAAATAAATATCACTGCCAAAACACCATCATTGAGTAAATAAATTAATTAGTATTAAAAACAATGAATAAAAGTCCTATATATAGTAAACTATTATTTCCTAATACATGTGTGAGATTTTCACAGGAATAAGGTATATATGAAGCTCTAAAAACATCCCAAATCAAACTCATGTTCCCAAATTTTATTTCAACCAAAATTAGTGATCTGATACCACTTATTAATTCCATATCATATGAACATGGTTTCTAGCCTGAGATAGAGAGAAAAATGTCTTAAAGAATGAGTCCCTATATACTATAGGATTCTAAATAGTGATGATCCTTTATAATTAATTGTATATGACTATACTCTAGGTAACATTAAAAAAAGTAACAAATAAATAATAGAATAATGATAATACTTCAAAGTAAGCATAAGGAATTATAGATAAAATACAACAATCAACATTAAATAAACATCTGTATGTTATATTTAAATGAACCATTCTATACATACATACATACACATAGGGACACCCATAAAAAATCAATATAGTATAAATTATACCCATATAAAATGTATAATAAACTATAAAATGAAATCTAAACTCAAAAAATTCCCTTAAAATATACACAACTATATCAGTAGTGAATAAAACCTTCTAAAACTATTAAATTGAGTATTTTATTTGTTATAGGTTTTAATAAAGATTATATATCATAATGTAGTGGTGTTTCATTATGTGGCCATATATTTTTCAAATTGGTGGTTGGGTTGGAATAGAGCGGTGTTCTCTAGTCTAGTGTATCACTCTATGTGGTGTTGCTTCATAGTGTGGTATTGGTATTGTGTTATATATTGTGATTTTGGAGATTTAATTTCCATGATCATTCAAGTAATAGGTATATTAATGATATGGATAGTTTTTTTATGATAGAAAGGTCTATGGGTTACTCTAATGTAAGGTTTATTGAAATATATTTGAATAAGTATAACCCATACATATTTTTTACTTATGAAATGAATAACCACAATAATGGAGATGATTTTCTTATATAGATTCACTAATTTTTCTTGATTTTATACTATGGAATGCTTATAGATACCACAAAGGGATGTAATTATTCGATTATTTCAATTCAATGTCTTTTGGGTAACATTTCTCAATAGTTCTCTTATTTCAAAATAGATCGGTTTGGGGTTTCACCATATTTTTTTAGAGGATCATATAATATTACATGACTAGAATAGTTTTGTTTTGGCCTTCATTTGGATGTATAATGTTGAACATGTTTTGGTAGGTATATTTTTAGGGATGATTAAGAAGATTACACTATGATTTTTGGAGTGGTTTTTTACATACCCCATTGTGGAAGGATTGGTATAATCTATGATAATTTTGTATATATTTGATATAATTTAAATAAATTAAACAATATGTATCATAATAATTACACAATCATATAACTCAAAATTTTATTAATATATAATATTAGCTAAAAAATAATTATATTACAAATTAATTCTTAAACATATCTGGAAGAATTATAAAAAATAAAACATCCATCTACACATGAATGTAATTTCTAAGGTATATGAAAAAAATAAGAAGTGATCTCACAAAATCTATAAATGAGAACATATTAATGAGTAGTTAATTACTAGTCCACAAGAATTTGAGAATACCCGAACATGGGAGAAATATCTAATTAAAAATCATTTAATCATGATAGTTTCTCATAAGGTAGGATTTAATGACATCAATTATCATACATATACCATAGAAGAATAAATTATGGGAATTATACATTTATCATAAATCATGCAGCATAACATAAATATGTGTCATTTAATTGGGATTTTTGGATGTTCATGAATATAAAATCATAACATATTTCAAGGTTATTTAATAATTCCATCATAAGATAATCTATTTTGAATCACTACATTCTTTCTATAACATAGTAGACCAGGTTTCATTACTTTTTTCTTATAGTGGATTGAGAAACACAACACATCACGTATAAGGCCCCATCCTTAAACCTTACTTAATATTGAATTAAATGAATAATTCACATTGAGGATCTTTTCAGGTTTAGAGTTTTAGAGAATTAGATCATAAATCATGAATTATATTCCACATTTAAACAAAGTGGTTACATAAAATATAGTATTCATTTTTTTTCCATCAACGGAAACATATTTAAACTAAAACATGGATTCTTTCTTGACACTTCCTTGACACTGTCATAATATCATGAACCTTTCCCTTTGGCCTGTGAAAAACATTTCAAAAACATGGGATGAGCATAAAAAGCTCAGTAAGGGATGTAAAAATACGAAAAGAAAACATTAGTCCATGTATGAAATCATACTTTACTCATAAAACATAAGAATTATAACATATCTCATCAAATCATGAATAAATAATAGAAATCATAATGCATAAAGGTAACTTGAGGCATTCATCACATTCTTACGTAGGGAGTAACCCTCTTGGTTACATTTGGAATACCCATCATAATATATTCCCTAAATCTCTTCGGAGAAACCTTAACGTTTAACTCCTTCACATTACCCAATTCATTGGAGATCTATATTGGGCTCACCCGCCCTTAGTTTATCACGGAACCACCCATCTTCATAATAATGCCTAAGAACCATAAACATAATCGTATCACATAAAACATGCATAAAGGAAACATAACATTTCAACTTTTCAATCACAAGATATCAATAAAACACATTGATATAAAAACATTATGAAAACCATTTTCAATACCAAAATAAAATAAAAGTAAAAAATGTTATTTATTTTTCATTTAAAAAAAAGGTATGTCTTGTAGAGGAAGCCAAAACTCAAATAATGGTCACGGCGGTGGAGAAGCCATTTTCGCCGCATAAATACGACAAAAACATTCCCTTTTGTCGTTTAGTAAAACGCTTTGTATAAAAAGATTCCTTTTGGATAAATGTAAAATTCAAAGGGGTTTATACACTGTATAAAAGAAAGTTGTGTATAAAAAAAAAGTAAGCCTCAATGAAAGCAGATTGAGACGAAGTCCCTTACAAAGACGGTATCCTTGGATTAAGGATAAATCAATTACATAATTATGTGTGAAAAACGAATACAAAAAATATAAGTGGATATTAAGTTTAAAACAATCAGAGGAATTTCACACATATTCATGGAACGACATATTAAAGGAGTACAAGTTTATCCCAAAAAAATCAAAATTGGGTTAAGAAGTTCCCTTGCAAAAATTCGACAGCCTAACGGCGTCACTTCAAAATTAAGAAAAAGAGTTGATAAGAGATAAAAAGGGTATCTCATCACTTGGACATAAAATTTACATCAATAAGGATATATAATAACATATTCCAACATAATAGTATTTGAATTAAAAGACATAACAAAAGAAGTCTTTTAAAAAGAGAAGGGTGAAAGGTTCCCTTACCGACTTGGGTAACTTTCGAAACGTACACCCCATTGAAGAAGGGTCATACAATGAATATGTAAATAACCATAAATGAAATTATATGACACAAAGAGTATAATAATGGGAAGTACATACACCACTCAAAGGAAATAGTGTCAAACATAGCATAAATGTCATGAGAATAAAAGTGAGATGAAAAATCCATTACGAAAACTCGGCAGCCTAACGACACCACTCAAAACATCCAAAATGGATTGATGAGAGAAAATAGGGTCTCTAATAATATTAAAATAAGAAGTATAGTAGGATTAATATAATAGAACATCCCAATCATAAGAAATATTAGCTTAAAAGGAATGACATAAAAGTGTGTACTTAAAAAGAAAGAGAGGGGTAGGATCCCTTACCTTGTGTCCGACAGGACTCGATCGTTCATTAATCTCCTGAATAATAAAATTTGTTCAATTTATAATTTCATAAGGACATAATTTAAAGATTATTATTCAGTTAATATCACATATTATAATGTTATAATAATTGGTTAATAAAGTGAGTTCATATCAGATGTTTTTGTCAATGTTCGGTACATGAGTAAAAATCAAACTTGTTGGAAAAGAATTTTCCTTGTAGTTATAGGTACATCATATCCAGAATAGTATTGATGTTTTAAATATAATATATATACAGTATATATTCATTTTAAACTATTCCATAGAATTTGGAGATAAAAAATTAAAAGCTTCGTTCATGGAGACGGTAGGTCGTACGTACGCATGAACGCTACTTTGATTTTTTTGTCATATTAATGGAATTAAAACAAAATGAGAGATATATATATTATAATTCCAGAATGATATCCTTCATTTATATGTAATATATTACATATATATCCATTATATATATGTAATTATAATACTACATAACATTTGGAGATAAAAAATGAAATGTACCGTTCATGGAGACGGTAAGCCGTACGTACGCATGAACACTACTTTCATTTATTTTTTATTTTTTATTAAATGGAATTAAATAATAATTATATAAATGTATATTATAATTCCATTAGGATATCATATGTAATACCATTAATTCCATCCTTTATACGTCCCACATATGGCATTAACGAATCAAATCACTTTGAGGGGGCGGTAGTCCGCACTTCCAAAAATGAAGATATCACGTTTACCCATAATGGAAACCATAAAGGTATACCATAAATGAAAAATACAAAAGATTAAGGAAAACATAAACATATTATATATCATATATAAATATAGTGACATCTTAACGGCCACCATTCAAGGTGTTAAAATAATATTGAAAAATCATCATTTCGTGAGGCAGTAATTCGCCATCCACAGAAACAGTATGTTCTTTAACCATTAGATGGAGGTGTGTGAAATTGTAGCTCTAATACTTCTTATAAAAACATCCTAGTATATTTAAGATACTGGTGTTTCTACAAAAAAAGGTAATAAAAAGAGTTTAGGGGTTTGGAGAAGAAAAATAAAACAAAAGAACACAAGGGAAGACATTACCTTTAAATCGGGTAACTCTCTTTGATTTGAGATCGAAGGCTTTCTTGGAAAGGATTCTGCCCAAATTGAGACTTCAATGATGAATAGAGGGATGTGTAGAGATGAAATGGGCAGGGTTTGTCTGAGCCAAAGGCTTGAGAGGTGTGTGTAAGGTGGTAGAGGTGGGGGCCTTTTACAAGAGGAGAGGAGGGGCACTCTTGGAATGTTATAAAATATTACTTTATTATAAAATGATTTTCGGATTTAAAAGGTAACAAAAGGATATATTTAGAGTATAAGGTGATAAGGTTTCTAAATACACCCATCCAACAGGTTTTTGATAAGTTTAAGACTTAGATTTCACCCTATCTTCTCATTTTATTTAAATCGTTCATTTATGAGGTAATCACTGCATCATCAGGCTGTCATAAATAAATTAATTTATTTAATGTCTCAAAATTATAAAACAAATATAATGGGGTAATAAATCTTCTTATATTTATAATGAATATTTATAGTAAAAAATATGACTTATATAACCCCATGTAAAAATTGTTTTAGTAAAACAACACATGTTTGTGACATTTTAATTTTAACTTTAAATAAAAAGGTATTAATGTCATTTTCTAAGAAAAGTGGCTCAATGGGGTCCCCAAGTTGACCCATGGATTGTCTTGGTCGGCCATGACTCATCCAATGAGGGTATGACATGTGTCTAGGTCATTTCATATTATTAAAACATTATTTTTACCTTAAATTACACTAATTACCTCTAATCGCGATTAAAAAACTTAAGAGTTACTATTCACCAAAAAATTATTTTAATCCCATTGAACCAAATTTTACATCCTAATGACAACTATGTATGTCGGATTTTTGAAATTCAAACCACAGAAGTGGTAAAGTTTCATTTAAACGAAAAAACAGTTTTTAAACTACCACTTAGTGGTTTCACTATTCATCAAAAATTGATGTTTTTCAGAAAAATACAAAAACTTCACCCTAAGCTATATTTGATATTCCAAATTTAAAAATGATGTCTATTTTACAAAATTCCAAACATATAAGTTTAATTAATTAATTTAATAATTAATTCCCGTTGTCAAAACAAATAGCGTGTTTTTAAGAAACAATATCTATTAAAAGATTGACACTAGTTTAAGTCCAATTTCAAAATGAAATCAATTCCAATGACCAAAATTGGATTAAATGGTAAAAATATATTCTAATTTCACATTAAAAACAATTCAAAAGATAATCTAATCATATAAATAAATTAGATTAAAAATAGTTTTTGAATTAAAATACAACATTTTTCACTATTCATTAAAAAATGAAAATTTATCGGAAAAATACTGAAAATTTACACAAAGTAAATTTTGATGACCCGATTCTAAAGAAGAATTTTATTTTGTCAAATATAACACATAAAATTGTCAAAAAGTGGATTTAAAAGAGGTTCGTCATCAAAAGGCAGTTAATTGACCTTTTAAAGAATATTAGAATGTTTACGCTTAAAATTGGATTTATTCGCATTTTTAATCTTCTAACATTTATTGTAAAAAGAAAAAATATTTGACAAACATATATAATAATTTTGTAGTTAGTTCTGTTCATTCCCGCCATTACAACGGCTAGGCGTTAACTACAATTTAAAATAATATTATTTTATTATTAGAGTGCAACGTAAGATTCCCAAGAAACTCGTTGTTGCGTATTGGGTATGCCATCGAGCATAGCATCCCCTTTAAATTTATATTAATATTTTATTCACAAATATGGATAAATTCGAAAATTTCATATTCTTTATTTACCTGGGGTGTTACATCCTTCCCCCCTTTTGGGAATTGCGTCCTCACAATTTTAAAATTGGGCTTGGAAACTTCATTGAAAATCCCACATCGGAATAAGAGTCAGTAAAACAATCACTTTAAAATAAAGAAAGAGAAGTACGAAGGTCACCTGAGTTAACCCATACTAGGATTCCATGTAGGAAAACATGGATATTGGGGAAAAACAAAGGGTCTTGTTCTGAGGGAGAGTGATAGTAAACATGTCTAGGAGAAAGTTAACCATAAGAAAATCACAAACTTGTGATGGGTTAAACGGTATTCGATTCCCCTGTAGGAAAATTTAACATACAACATTTTTGTTTTAAGTTACTGTTCATTGAGGAATTTATTTTTGAGCTTAACTAAATCATAATGAAACATACTTACTTGTCATGTAGACTTTCAACTTTTACTAGATTCCTTAATCAAACTCATATTTTCTTCAAAAGACGGGTTTTTAGGAAGACTTGTCGCATTAAAAGTACTATAATCAACTTCTTGAGAATCACCTAATCCAAAAAAGAGAACTATATATTTCCCATGTCTTTAGAAAAAAACCAAAACCAAAATTGTTAGTATGAGGTCATATAATCCACAAAAGTATAATCCTTTATGAAAACAAAATCTACTCTTAATCTCCAAAATTTGTCCAAAAAAAACCCAAAGTTCAATGAAGGCCATTCGATAAACAATAGTCCATAAAATTCTTCAAAGTAAACCAAACTAAGATTGAGACCCAAATAATTGAAGGATTTAATCACATAGTCTTCCAAGGTACAAATTAAATTTTATCACCAAATAACATCAGTTTCTCTTAAATTCTCATATTGAAAAGTAATTAACCTAATCACATATCCTCGATGATGGGTTAATCATTTCCATAGATAACCCAAAATAAACTTACTCTTGATTCCTACAATCATCTAACTAAAAAGAATTAGTCAAACTAACCAGGGACTTTACGTAGTCCAGTGGTAGCCGATAAATACCAGTCGTACTTTGGTTGTGGGTTTGATTCCCGCAGCTTTGTCCAACTAGATGGGTTGTCACACGGTCTGCATGTAGAACTTTTTCCAAAACTATTTATTTCTTAAAACATTCCCCAAAATGAGATAAAATCTTCAAAAATAATCATAAAATATTTTAACAACAATTTTATCTCATGCCTTTCATTTTCCATCCTATCATAGAGTAACACATAATTACCTAAAAAGTAAGGATCATATAAACCCAAATGGTTACCTTTATAATTATTACCTGAACTTCCTCATCGATTGGTCATCTCGTACAT
This sequence comes from Viscum album, assembly GCA_963277665.1. Classification (NCBI taxonomy): domain Eukaryota; kingdom Viridiplantae; phylum Streptophyta; class Magnoliopsida; order Santalales; family Viscaceae; genus Viscum; species Viscum album. The sequence continues at coordinate 1,284,926,837 of OY728151.1, forward strand.
GATACATTACAGAACATACCAAGGTACAAGTGGTTGATCATGACTCCTTGATAGTTGGTTTAGAACAACCACGAGTTTCCTCATTGAATCCCCCATTTCATCCAGTCTCTTAATTAGAGAACCGCCACTGTTTCCTTCAAACCTATTGTCACATTGGTGCCTAATATATCCATCCATTCACTAAAAACAGAAATGTCAGTGTGAGTATATCAAAAAAACCATCATTTACTAATGAGGAAGATAAACACTAAGATATACTTACTCATTCACTTTATCTAAAACTAGGACTCTTTCTGAAATCCTAACCATTATGGTAATGTCACTTATGCCTAGAGAATACCCTAACCTCTAAAGTTATCTAAACCGACCTCTAATACCAACTATAAGGCCCTGGCCTTAAACATTACTTAATATTGAATTAAATGAATAATTCACATTGAGTATCTTTTCAGGTTTAGAGTTTTAGAGAATTAGATCATAAATCATGAATTATATTCCACATTTAAACAAAGTGGTTACATAAAATATAGTATTCGTTTTTTTCCATTAACGGAAACATATTTAAAATAAAACGTGGATTCATTCTTGACACGTCCTTGACACTATCATCATATCATTCACCTTTCCCTTTGGCCTATGAAAAACATTTCAAAAACTTGGGATGAGCATAAAAAGCTCAGTAAGGGATATAAAAGTATGAAAAGAAAAAATTATTCCATGTATGAAATCATAATTTACTCATAAAACATAAGCATTTTAACATACCTCATCAAATCATGAATAAATCATAGAAATCATAATGCATAAAGGTAACTTGAGGCATTCATAACATTCTTACGTAGGGAGTAACCCTCTTGGTTACGTTTGGAATACCCATCATAATATCTTCCCTAAATCTCTTAGGAGAAACCTTAACATTTAACTCGTTCATGTTACCCAATGCATTGGAGAGCTATATCGGGCTCACCCGCCCTTAGTTTATCACGGAACCACCCGTCTTCATAATAATGCCCAAAAACCATAAACATAATCGTATCACATAAAACATGCATAAAGGAAACATAACATTTCCACTTTTCAACCACAAGATATCAATACAACACATTGATATAAAAACATTATGAAAACCATTTTCAATACCAAAATAAAATAAAAGTAAAACATGGTATTTATTTTTCATTTTAAAAAAAGGTATGTCTTGTAGAGGAAGCCGAAACTCAAATAATGGTCACGGCAGCGGAGAAGTCGTTGTCGCCGCATACGTACGACAAAAACATTTCCTTTTTTCGTTTAGTAAAATGCTTCATATAAAAAGATTACTTTTGGATAAATGTAAAATTCAAAGGGTTTTATACACCGTATAAAAGAAATTTGTGTATAAAACAAAAGTATGCCTCAATTAAAGGATATTGAGACGAAGTCCCTTACAAAGACGGTATCCTTGGATTAAAGATAAATCAATTAAATAATTATGTGTGACAAATGAATACACAAAATATAAGTGGATATTAAGTGTAAAACAATCATAGGACTTTCACACATATTCATAGAACGACATATTAAAGGAGTACTAGTTTATCCCAAAAAATCAAAATTGGGTTAAGAAGTTCCCTTGCAAAAATTCGACATCCTAACGACGTCACTTCAAAATTCAGAAAAAGAGTTGATGAGAGATAAAAAGGGTATCTCATCACTTGGACATAAAATTTACATCAATAAGGATATATAAGAACATATTACAACATAATAGTATGTGAATTAAAAGTTATAACAAAAGAAGTCTTTTAAAAAGAGGAGGGTGAAAGGTTCCCTTACCGACTTGGGTAACTTTCGAAACGTACACCCCATTGAAGAAGGGTCATACAATGAATATGTAAATACCCATAAATGAAATTATATGACACAAAGAGTATAATAATGGGAAGAACATACACCAATAAAAGGAAATAGTGGCAAACATATCATAAATGTCACTTGAATAAAAGTGAGATGAAAAATCCATTACCAAAACTCGACAGCCTAACGACGCCACTCAAAACTTCCAAAATGGATTGATGAGAGAAAATAGGGTCTCTCATCATATGAACATAATAATTACAGTAGGAGTAATATAATAGAACATCCCAATCATAATAAAGATGAGCTTAAAAAGAATGACATAAAATAGTGTACTTAAAAAGAAAGAGAGGGGTAGGATCCCTTACCTCGTGTCCGACATGACTCGATCGTTCTTTAATCTACTGAATAATAAAATTTGGTCAATTTATAATTTCTTAAGGAAATACTTTAAAGATTATTATTCAGTCAATATCACATATTATAATGTTATAATAATTTGTTAACAAACTGAGTTCATATCCGACGTTTTTGTTGATGTTCGGTACATGAGTAAAAATCGAACTTGTTGGAAAAGAATTTTCCTTATAGTTATAGGTAAATCATATCCAGAATATTATTCATGTTTTAAATATCATATATATACAGTATATATTTATTTTATTCTATTCCATATAATTTGGAGATAAAAAATTAAAAGCACCATTCATGGAGACGATAGGTCGTACGTACGCATGAACGCTACTTTCATTTTTTTATCATATTAATGGAATTAAAACAAAATGAGAGATATATATATTATAATTACAGAGTGATAGCCTTAATTTAGATGTAATATATTACATATATATCCATTATATATATGTACTTATAATAGTACATAACATTTGGAGATAAGAAATGAAATGTACCGTTCATGGAGACGTTAAGCCGTACGTACGCATGAACACTACTTTCATTTATTTTTTATTTTGTATTAAATGGAATTAAATAATAATGATATAAATGTATATTATAATTCCAGTAGGATATCATATGTAATACCATTAATTCCATCCTTTATACGTCCCACATATGGCATTAACGGATCAAATCACTTTGAGGGGGCTGTAGTCCGCACTTCCTAAAATGAAGATATCGTGTTTACCCATAATGGAAACCATAAAGGTATGAAATAAATGAAAAATAAAGAAGATTAAGAAAAACATAGACATATAATATATCATATATAAATATAGTGATATCTTAATGGCCAGCTTTGAAGGTGTTAAAATAATATTGAACAATCATCGTTTCGTGAGACGGTAATTCGCCATCCACAGAAACAGTATGTTCTTTAACCATTAGATGGAGGTGTTTGAAAGTGTAGCTTGAATCCTTATTATAACAACATCCTAGTATATTTAAGATACTGGTGTTGTTACAAAAAAAGGTAATAAAAAGAGTTTAGGGGTTTGGAGAAGAAAAATAAAACAAAAGAACAAAAGGGAAGACATTACCTTTAAATCGGGTAACTCTCTTTGATTTGAGATCAAAGGCTTCCTTGGAAAGGATTCTGACCAAAGTGAGGCTTCAATGATGAATAGAGGGATGTGGAGAGATGAAATGGGCAGGGGTTGGCCGAGCCAAAGGCTTGAGAGGTGTGTGTAAGGTGGTAGAGGTGGGGGCCTTTTATAGGAGGAGAGGAGGGGCACTCTTGGAAAGTTATAAAATATTACTTTATTATAAAATGATTTTCGGATTTAAAAGGTCCCAAAAGGATATATTTAGAGGATGAGGTGATAAGGTTTCTAAATCCACCCATATAACAGGTTTGTGACAATTTTAAGACTTATATTTCACCCTATCTTCTCATTTTATTTAAATCGTTCATTTATAAGGTAATCACTGCATCATCAGGGTGTCACAAATAAATTAATTTATTTAATGTCTAAAAATTATTAAAAAAAATATCATGATGTATGAAATCTTATTATCCTTCTAATGAATATTTATAGTAAAAAATATGACTTATATAACCCCATGTAAAAATGGTTTTAGTAAAACAACACATGTTTGTGACATTTTAATTTTAACTTTAAATAAAAAGGTATTAATGTCATTTTCCAAGAAAAGTGGCTTCATGGGGTCCCCAAGTTGACCCATGAATTTTCTTGGTCGGCCATGACTCATCCAATGAGGGTAGGACATGTGTCGAGGTCATTTCAGATTATTAAAACATTATTTTTACCTTAAATTACACTAATTACCTCTAATCGCGATTAAAAAACTTAAGAGTTACTATTCACAAAAAAATTATTTTAATTCCATTGAACCAAATTTTTCATACTAATGACAACCATGTATGTCGGATTTTTGAAATTCAAATCACAGAAGTGGTAAAGTTTCATTTAAACGAAAAAACAGTTTTTAAATTACCACTTAGTGGTTTCACTATTCATCAAAAATTGAAGTTTTTCAAAAAAATACCAAAAATTCACCCTAAGCTATATTTGATATTCCAATTTTAAAAATGATTTCTATTTTAAAAAATTCCAAACATATAAGTTGCATTAATTAATTTAATAATTAATTCCCGCTGTCAAAACAAATAGCGTGTTTTTAAGAAACAATATCTATTAAAAGATTGACTCTAGTTTAAGTCCAATTTCAAAGTGAAATCAGTTCCAATGACCAAAATTGGATTAAATGGTAAAAATATATTCTAATTTCACTTTAAAAACAATTAAAAAGATAATCTAATCATATAAATAAAATAGATTAAATATAGTTTTTGAATTAAAATACAACATTTTTCACTATTCATTAAAAAATGAACTTTATCGGAAAAATACCAAAACTTTACACAAAGTAAATTTTTATGACCTGATCCTAAAGAATAATTTTATTTTTTCAAATATAACACATAAAATTGTCAAAAAGTGGATTTAAAAGAGGTTCGTCATCAAAAGGCGGTTAATCGACCTTTTAAAGAATATTAGAATGTTTACGCTTAAAATTGGATTCATTCGCATTTTTAATCCTCTAACATTTATTGTAAAAATTAAAAATATTTTACAAACATATATAATCATTTTGTAGTTAGTTCCGTTCATTCTCACCATTACAACAGCTAGGCGTTAAGCACAATTTAAAATAATATTATTTTATTATTAGAGTGCAACGTAAGATTCCCAAGAAACTCATTGTTGCGTATTGGGTATGCCATCGAGCATAGCGTCCCCTTTAAAGTTATAATAATATTTTATTCACAAATATGGATAAATGTGAAAATGTCATATTCTTTATTTACCTGGGGTGTTACATCACGTGTAATTATATCATGAGATATAGAAAATTAAAAAATTCTTTTGAGGGAAATATATAGAACCAACATACTAAGATATTATTAAATATACACATATATAGCACACTAAATTAATCATATGATGAAAAAATTTGATAAGATAATATTTTTAATAACTAATACAATATCAAATATAATGGCATCAAGAGATATACCAATTATTCCCGAAATTCAATCTACCTAAGAAAGTACATCATGAAAGCATTTAAATGATGAACATGAACATTACTCTATAATAGAAAATTCATTTATAGGCAGTGTGGAAAATTTAGTCGAAGAATTTCCATAATCCTGTTATAAAATAGTTAAAAAAATAGACTTATAATTCCATTCCAAAAATTCCATTCTAAGGGGATAAAAATGGGAAATTGGAAAAAAAAATATTAACATAATTTCATGTATAAAATACTTGAAAAGAAATAATTTTAATGGCCAGATGTGTGGAGTGGAAGACCAAAATATATATAAGTGGAATAAAATCAAACTATTTATTTTCCTAAAATAATAAACATTATTTTTAAATTAAAAAAATAACTAATAATAAGATAATATTTTTGGATATAATGAAAACATTATAGGTCATCATCATTATAACATTTTTTATAAAAAAAATATAATTCATTCATATGGAAAATATTAAAATGTTATATTTATAGTCTTTTGTAGAGAATGTCCAAAATGACATGTGATAAAAAAATTCAAAAAATTTTATTCTTTAAATGTTAAAATAAATTAATGGGTACATTAAAATTACCATTTTAAGTAATTGATTAATAAAAAATATCCTTCCAATAATAATATAAATAATATAAACATGGAGAATAAAGATCACTTTCAATGGTTAATAAACTATTATTATTGACATCATATCTTAATAGGGGATGAAATCTATAATAGAAGAATATTTTTAGGAAAATATGTAATTTCAAAAAATAGAATGATAAAGTTCCATATATAATATATATATAATGTACATAATAAAAAAACATATAATGGGATAGTCAAGGATGAAATTTTTTAACCCAAAAAATGGAAAATGTGCCCTCAAAACCCATACTATTGATTGGTGCTAGTTTATTTAATATATAACCACACATTTTTAATAATAGATAGATTAGAAATATATTTAAAAATATTATTTATATTTAATACCTTTTAAAGTATTATTTTATATTTATTTATTATATAATGATTAATTATTTTTTCTTAATATTAATAATATATTTTAGTAGTTGAAATTATCCCTTCTTTTCTTTAGTATAACTGATTTTTTTATCATTCAATAATCAATATATAATCATCTCTAAAATATTTTTTTTACTATAATACATGTTAAATAATGATTCATGAATCTTAATATTCACACTATGGTTGTATTATGTATGATTCTCCTTGATTACATCCATAATTCAATTGTTTCATAATTTTTTAGCCAATAGAATATGATATATTAAAAATTAATTAATACTTAGAAAAAAAAATCTATCACTACAAAATATTATGTACTTATTAATATCATTTCATTAAATTAATTTAATTTTAGAAAACATCAATGATAAAAAAAATTATCATTGTTCATAATGGTGGTATAAAAGACTCAATCAATAGCATGATATAATCAATAGATGCACATTATTATAAAGTGATTGTATTATAATGATCATTATAGAAGATTAATTTTATAGTTTTGATTTTATTAAATATATAATTAATAACTCAGAAGAGGTGGGTGAATAATGTAATGGGAAAATAATGATAATATGTTAGTACATAAAAATTATAAATCACATCACCTATTCGAAATAATCGTGGTTGTGATGGATACTTTTAAATATCATTTGACTTGAAACTACCAAATGTCAGAGAAGTGTATTTAGAAATTAAATATGTTTCAATAAAAGGTGAAATTTTAATTTTTTTTTGATTTAAAGGGGTTTTATAGTCATCCATTTATAAGTGAGAGGAGCAATATTTCTGTAAATACATATTACATAATATAAAAAGGATGTTCATTTTAAAGGAATGTCAAAAAATATTCGACAAAATATTGATAATATGAGTGGTGGTTTTGAAATCCACCATCGATACGTTAAATGTTTTTCATACTGACATTTTTTAGCCCCTGATTAAGAACTCTTACCTTTTTTAGTGTCTACCATGGTGGCTAAATTTTACATTATTAATTTATTTTTATTCCTACATATAAAAATTAAATTATAATATGACTTGTAAAATTTGATTAAAAATTAGAAAAAAATTTATTTTTATTCAAATTAATGATGTCATAAAAAATAGTCTAAATTAAATAACTTATAACATGGATATTTGTTTTTTTAAAAATAATTTTAATCATTATATGTTTTTTTTCTATTTTCATTAAATGTAAAAAATTATTAAATTAATATAAACTTGTACTTATATATATATAATTGAAATTTTTCCTCAACAAAATTCTTATAAATTTCTCACATCAGTTTAGTACGATAAGAAAACAAAATGAAAAGGAAAATACAATTCTTTGAGAAATTGGTCTTTCTAACTTTTACTGATTTCCCATAATATTTAAAATCAATCACTTATTCCACATGAATTAAGAAAAAAATTAATATATTAAAAATTTTAAATTCTTTTTAAAATTATTTTCTATTAAAATATAAAATAAAATAATAAAACATATATAAAATTGAAAACATTAGTAATTACTTTCTTGTATCTTCATGTATTCCAATTACAAATCCCCCCAAGGCATTCACATATATGATAAGAGTATAATATGAAATATTAGAAGTTTATGGAGGTGATTTAGCTAGCATGGATGTTATAGTAATATCCATGACCTTGAACAGGCCCCATAAATGATTTCCCACAATCTGTACTTTTTGAAGTTCACATTGGTCATTGTCTATAGAAATATTGTATAGGTTTAATATTCTTCTAATTAAGACTTCCATCACATGATAAAATATATTATATGTTTTATATATTTTTCAAAGTATGGTTACTAACCTTTTTTACTTTCCATTTCAATGACTAAGTTATAAAAATGAGAATTAATAAATGTATCTCAGTAATATATCATGGTTTGTTTTACATTGGTGTTGTGTGTGAAAAAATATATCAATCACTTGATATTTATTTATAGGGATATATATACTAAAATAATTATTTATTACATTTTTCCCTCTTAAAACAACATCTCATTTGAAACTATAATACTTTGATAAGAACAAGTGATGCTAAATTTGTATCATTATATCACAATGTTATATATAGCTTCCTAGAACTTTGATTTTCCCATAAATCATTTAATTGGTGGGTATTCATGTTATAAAATACGTTAACTATTCTGTCAATTATTTTTACTAGATTCTCTATATAAGAGTTCATATGACCTAATTTAATAGATATCATGTTCAATACATGTAATTGATCTGGTTTGTACATCGTTAAAATTTATATGAGAAAAAAACCATGCACCTAAGAATTGTTTTATTGAAATTATAAGAGGTAATCTATAATCCCTACATGATCAATAACTTAATATAAAATGATATATAAAGTTCTCAAATTTCCCTTTTTCCCAAATATCATTACACATTTCTATGGAGATATTAAATAAAATACCTTATTCGAAACATCAAATTTCAAATATCAACGATGATTATAAACATATATATTTTTTCTACTCTATGACTCTTTCATATATCAAAAAATGATTGAACCTTCTATATCATTTTATTTTCAATATGAGGTCTCAACAGTTTCATTTATCCTACTTTATCCCAACAAATCATAGGTCAAAATTATCCTCATATAGTGAATCATATATTGTTATTTAAATTCTAGAGTGGAAACTATTATTATATAAGAATTAAACAACATGATTATGCTTATCTATTACTCCATTGAAATACTATGAGTATGATATTAACATTTATTCAAATGTATAAATTATATATTTGGAAAGGCCATTAAATTTTGGATGATAATTTTTGATATATATCATCACTATATTCTAGTATTATTTAATATATTTCCAAAATATTATTTTAAACATTGGTTCTCATTCATATATAGTTGATAGTGGTACCTTGTATAACATTACAACCTCTTTTATGTATATCTTGAAAAGATAGTCAGGAATGAAATCAACTTAAATAAAAATCAAGTGTATCAAAAATTTATGTTGATCCCATACTAATAAGATGGAATTATTTCAGTTAAAATAATTTGGAAGACTAGTGAAAAAATACAAGGTGATGTTCCCAAATTTTAATACTGTTATCGGTAATGGTTACATAATCCACAAATGTTTTTGACATTCATCCATTACATGATGGAGTAAAAGAATCACATATACACTCCGTAATCTCCCTCATTATATTTTCAAGAAATAAATATTACTGAATTTATCTATACATATTTGTTATTCAAGGAGGAATATAGAAGGATGAGCTTTGTGCATCATTTAACATCACCTCATTCAGTTATGGTTTTTAAGGGACAAAAATTAAATTACTAATTCTTTTAAAACTAATATTTTTATATTTTGACTCTAGAATACTTCAAGCAGTCTTTTATATCTCAATATAATTTTATGGTCCTCTTCGATGTTTATATATAGATTGTTGAGAAATAATTTCAAAATGTTTGTATTTCCTTCGTTCCATTTCAACATACATATATATCTTAATTATATCAATAAATCTTGTGTCCCTTTTAATCCCCATCAAGGATAAGTTTGTGTGATACTTTTTACATAGAGAATACACACCCATGATTACTAACCCAGAATGGAACAATATTGGTAAATCATATTCCTTGATTAAAAGTAAATATATCTTCATTTTCCACTCATTAAACCCATTTTGTGTGAATATATAATTTAATATTTTTTTGATCGATATATATAACACTTTTAATACTAGAAATAATTACACTAAATCCTTAATTAAATTATTAACTCTTATATCTCTTAATCATGTGCCTAATAATATTTATAATGTGTATTTAATTTATGTGATGAATTATAAATTATTTTGTCACTTTGACTACGAAAAAAAACCCATGAACTTATTCATAGAAACCTTATATATAAAAACCCCTTATATGTTGTAAGGTAATGTGATTATAGCTGTACTAAAAAACCTCTTCTTCAATTCCTTAATCATTCATTAAATTCTTATATAAAATTTAATTTCATTCCCTTTTAAGTTAACATTTTTTTGTTGATTTTACAATCATGAGAAATTTTTTATGATGTGTTGATGGTATATTACTGACCCAAGAAAACTATTTATCTCTATCACTTTGTTTGAAATGTTGCTCAATAGTTTCATTAATCAATATATACAAAAATATACCTTATATTTTGATTACATGACGGAAGAAGAATAATATTTGTAGTAAAAATTCACCTTTTCTACACTTGGTATATTATTTCACATCTTTTATGGTATTCAATTCTATTCTGAAAATCCATTGAAGTTATTTTTTTAATTAAAATTAAAATTAATTTAATAAATAATGATTACCAATTAATTTTCAAGGTAATATTTAAATTCACTATTCATAGAATTCATGAAGAGTGCATGTAAATTTGTACGAATAAGAGGAAGTAAAATGAATTTATAATTCTAATTTATTATTTAGAAATATGTATTAGGTATATATTTTCTCATTACCATTAATTTATATTATCTTTATAAAATATACACCTTAAAAAAGATTTATGATCTTATTATTTGATAAAATAGTATATTAGTTCATGGAAAGGAATTTTTTTCTTGATCATGAGTTTAAAATAATAATTGTAAATGTCCATCAATCCCTAATTCTTTTTAAAATGGAGGACTTGTGAGAACATTGATAAAGAAAATGGGTTTTAAAAATACATGGTATATATTCTCCTAAATATTTTTCTTTAATTCATCCATTTCAAAGGGTTCTATTTTAAAAGGAATATATTTTAATTATATAGTTTTTGATGTGAGATCAATTGAATACTCCACCAGTAATTCTAGGGGAATAATATAAAGTTATTTATATAATGAATCAATATACTCCATTAAAATTAGTATACATCCATTATTAAATTCCTCGCAAACTATTTGAGTCATTTTTTATACATTATTTGGATTCAAGTCCCATATTAATGATGTTTTTTTCACAAGTGAGTTATTAATCAACACTGTAAGGTCCTATTATAATGTAATTATTCTAGACTTGAACTGATATTATCATTGACCAAATTTTGATATGATAACTCTATAGGGAGGTCCAATCAATTCCAAATATAACTTAAAATTACACCAAAGTAATATGATGAATATTTATAAAAAGTATATTCCATCAAATCTTATTTATAAAAAAGTTATCTACCTTAGATGGAATCTATAGACCCGTTTGTGTTTTCACTAATAATTCAATATCAAATGTTTGAAATTGTGTATCAACGTTTTCAAAAAACATGTACGATTTGAAAAAATTCAAATAACTAAAATAAAATAAGACATTTGGTTATCTATCATGGAGTATATGTGTAACTTTAACCACTTATTTATAATGTTTCACTACTATAGTAGTGATTACATATAATATCCACTATTTCATTATTCTTGAAGGATGGTGATTCCTAGTATTATAGTTATCCATTGGTTTATGGTATTGATTTTGGAATTCTAAAAATATCTTCATTTGAATAATTTTCATGTTTGTATGGTGCATTGTGTGGTTCTTTCTTCTCCTTCATTATATTGACTGGACACTACATCCTTCATTGAAAATCTTGTTATTGATGGCCAGAGATATCAAATTTAAAATATTGTCCTGACCCTTTATGGAATTTTGTTTGGTTCTTCTTTACAAAATTTTCCATATAAGCTATAAAACATTATTTCTTCCTTTTGATTTATCAATCATGTTTCCATGAGACTCCATATTTAATTTCACTTCTCCAAATCCAAGGGAATAAGGAGAGTATATAGTATATATATCCACCTTACGTGAACATAACATTATCAACCATAGCTTCCAAATCCCCTTCTAGTTAATTCATTTTGAATACATGGTTTTAGGGAATTAATGAAATTGTCGATCATGCTTTCCAAAATAGTAATAAAACAAGAGGAATACCTTGGGAGTTAGGTGACGTTCACTTCATAATTCCAATCCACTCTTCTATTATTTTTTTGAACCATGCGTATTCCACCCTATAATTGTGTGAATAATTTGAGGAAAATGTTTTATAAATAATATTTATAAATTCCACACATTTGATAGAGTCTAATTTTTAATTTTTTGATATATTATAAAAGATAAATCACCATTACCCCACCTTAACATCAATGTGATTATCTAATAAAACAACTTCTTTATTCTCCAGTTATTGGATAATTTAAAATATATATTTTACAATGTTTATCTATTTTTAACAACTGGTGTATTTGAATTCCTACATAATGAGGGTGAATTTTTCACATGAAGGGGTCAATTTTTGGTTACTTAGTCATTGTTTTTTTGGGAGATCAATATGATTCATGGAATTGTCCATAAATAGAGAATTTAATGAATACATGGACTCTATCTCACATCACATTATTTTTCTCATTTGAAAAACCATCGACTGTTCCTTCACACCCATTGAAAAGAAAATTATATCTAGTTTTATCATCTAATATGTTAAAAATGTGTAAAATAATGAAGTGAACAATAATGTTTTTCAAAATTACTGTAAAAACAATAAAAATTATATAAATTTAATTTAATGGTGTATTACTCTCTAGAACCTACATTTAATGTTATGAAACATTCAGTTTAACTTTGGAGACATTATATTTGATTTTCTTATAGTCATTTTCCTAATCCAACAAAGTAAATAAAAATTGATATGGTATGTGGTGATATTAACCATGGTAAGAACTCACATATATATAAATGATATAATTTCCATAATTTAAGCATTTCATTTCACAATAATCATATAATTCCAAAATTCAATGATATTTGGTCTTTAGATATGTTGTACATAAATATCATATTACATGTTATTTCGTTAACAACTTCCACAACATGTCTATATAAAACATCCTTCTACACATTTTCCATTATATAATTTCATAGGTATTTAGAAAATAAATGGTGTGGGGTATAATGACTAGTAAGATAAAACATATCAATGACTAATAAAGGGTTAGAATATAATATTGTGAGAATACATGTGCATGGGAGAAATTTATGATTAAAAAGAATTTGAATCATGATATTATTTCACAAGAAATTTGAAAATAAATTCAGGTTTCAATCATATACCATCGAATAAGAAATTGATGGAGTGTGAAATTAATCATGATTTGTGGAGGATAACCTCATCACGTGGCCCCACAATGGGATTTTTCATTAAAATAAGAATAGTAAATAAAAAATTATGTTAATTTTATCTAGAAATACCAATATAACATAGTGGAATAATCATAGAATTATATTCCCCATTACATATTAGATTAGAAATCACAACATATTTAAAATTGTAGATTGACCATTGCTACTCATTTCTTGTAGTTATAATATGAGAAATAAACTTTTATCCAATACAACAGAGAGAAATATAAGACCCCAAAACCCATAATATTACAAAACATTCATTTTCATACCACATAAAACCATTTATATCCTGAAAACCCATGAAACGAAATTGAGTTTCATAACATATATGGTATCAGATATAATGTAATCATGAGATGGATATAATGATACCAAAATTGGGGCTCCCAAAATATTATATCACAGATGAAATTATCAGAAGTTCATTAATATTACACTGAATGAGGTAGACCCATATGTGGAGGGTAGGAAAAAAGAATAGAAATAATTTTCATATTTATTTTGAAACATGGTCATAAAAAACATACAACTCACTTCAAAAATAAATTTTATTGTAATGAAAATATTAATTTGAAAACGTTATTTTTAAAAAAATTTAATATATTGACATGAAATGAAATTAAGTTGGCAATAATAAATATATATTTAAAATAAATATATATATGTTGAAATAAATACCACTATCTGTTCTTATGAAATTTTAAACAATATTCTAAAAAACAAAAAACAAAATGGAATTAAAACTAATATATAAATCAATGAAAACATGAAAAAGATGGTACATTATAAAAATCAGTTAACAAAGTGGGTAAATGTTTTCATGATTAAAACATTAAAAATTTGATTCTTTTCACATATATCTAAAGAAATAAAAAAATAATCCATGTAGAAATATTGATTATGTATGAAAAAATTAATAGGAATTAAAAGATAGTATAAAAACACATTAAATAATCATTTATGTAGGTAGAATAATATTATTAAAACAATATAATTAATATGAATATGGAGGAAGTAGTACTATTAGAAAGGATGGAAAATTATTCTTAACAACATCATATATTTATAATTATTGAAATCCTTCAAAGAGTAATATTTTTATCTAACGTTGTAATTTACCTATAAAAAAATATATTTAATAAATAAATAGAGAAATAAAATAATTATAGTAGCTATTATTCAAGGAAGAAATTTTCTAATCTCAAAAAGGAAATTGTGTCGAAAAAAATTATCATGGATTCCCTCTAGGATTGACACATTCTACCCTTATTTATAATAATCATAGACTCATTAAAAAAAACTTTAAGAACTATATTAACAATTAATTTCATTTATATTAATTTGTTTATAAATTTAAAACATGTTTATTACAAAATTTTGGTTAATAGTAACCAAAATTTTTTGTAGTTTTTACCATTACTTGTTTTTTCCCTAAAAATGATTTAGCTTACATTCCATGTTGATTATTCCATAATATATATCATATTAAATGTATAATAATATATTTTCACTAATTATCCATTAATATATATGTTCCCTCCATGGGAGTTTTTGGTATGATTTATAAAGATGAAATCAAAGACATGCATGTTTAGGTAAATTTTAGTGAATAAAATACTGAAATTATTAATGAATTAAATATTAAAATTTTGTCTTGAAAAAAATATAAAAACATTGTATAATTATTAATATCATAGAATACTGATAATAATGTTTCTAGAATCACCCATTATATTTTTTTTGGCATTGTTTATATAGGCAGTTAAGCAAACCAAAATAAGAACACGCTAAATTGAATGGATTAATATTATTACAAAGTGATTATATTATAATATAATCAATTTTTAAGTGTAATAATATTGTTTAGATATTATTAAAGTCATAAATAATAATTTTTATGAGGTGGGAACTAATATTTGTGAATATTAATTATAATAATTGACTATATACAACCAATAAATTGTAACCCGTGTTTTAAGTATTCTTTGTTTTGAAGATATTTTTGGATTCTCTAATGATCCAAATATGTCAAACATGGGGGAAGATTATTATTCAAATCAATAATTAATATTAAACTAAGAAATTAAAATTTTAGTTGTGGATTTTATTGGGTGATGGGAGATTTATTTTATAAGTGGGAGATATTAAATTTTGAAAATACATATTAGATTATAAGAAAATACAATTCCTTCAAAATATAAGTGAATCATAATTTCAAGAATAATGAAGATAATATGAGGGGGGTCTAGAAATTTTAAATTCATTTATTTAATTATAATATTTATGATATTTTAGATATTTACACATTCATTAAACACAATTTCTTTTTGTATCTTCTATCATGGTAATTAACTTTTACCTTGGTAACATATTTTTTATTCCTAAAATTAATATTTATCTTATTTATCATCATGGATATTATTATTTAATATATTAAATCCATTTTATGGGGTTCAACTTTAAAAATCGATAAAAATTAATTTCAATACAAAAAAATCATAATAATTTTTTTTGAAAAAAATTAAGCTAGAAATGAATTTATTATTCTTAGATACAAATTAAAAAATATGAAATAAATATTAAATTAGTTTTTCATGTATATTATACATTTTTTTATTAATCTAATTATAAAATAGTGAACAATTTGATTTATTATGATGAAAATACATAATATTAATAAAAATATAATACATTAAAAGTTAATACTTTTTTATCACCAAATGATAATATTACTAATTTTTAAAATTGATTATCAATTTTCTAAAAATGTGTTAGCACGTTTTTGTTAAATAAAATAAGAAAAATTAAGTTTTTTAAAAATATTTTTAAAAAATCACAAATAAAATAAAGAGGAAATATATATAAACTATATCATTTAAAATTAAATCTTTAATAATCATCAATTTTTCATAAAAACACCTCAACTACTCCACATAAGACCTAAGGGTATAATAATAAATGGTGGTAGTTTTGTGTTGTGAATCAACCAATATAGTTTTTATAGTGATTTCAAAATTCCTTTAGTTCCCTCATAGATGAATTCACTCAATCCTTTATTATTTAAATTCATCTAGGGATTACAATAGAGGAAATTGTAGTGGTTATACCCCGGTTAAAAGCTTAAAAAAATATTCCTCATATATAATAATCGCACTGATTAATTAAATTACATAATATTTATGTATATTTATATTATAATAAATTACTTGTATTTATACCCTATATTTCAATGAATATATTGTTGTGGTCGCATTTAATAATTTCATTTCATTAATTTATTGTATATTAGTTTGATATTATGTTTTCTTTGAAAAAGGTATCAATCAAAAAAAATTAAAGTGAAATATATACTGAAATATCAAGTTTCTATAATGACTATGACTGGTTATGTAGTAATTTCATAAATTTACCACATAATTATAAATTAAAAATTAAATTTGTGTTATTTTAAATTTTTTTATTTATTTACAAACACTATGTGACTAGTGGGGAACCTAAGAGATATTTATGTTCCCTTTGAATGGGTTTATCCCCTAACTTTAATATATCAACCACTCTATAATCCACAAGGAGTCTTTCATCCCTTTATTTAGGACTCCCTAGATCATTTTACTTATACATGTTGTAAAATTAGCATTTCCTTGGATTTATTGGCCTTAATTCATGGTTTTGTTAAATGTTATTATGCATTAGGGTTATGATGATTTCCTCTCTTGTTTTTTTAATTTTTGTTGACATCCCTATGATTTTCATTTTTAAATAATTTTTGAGTCTCCATATATAATATAAGATTTGAGATTTTTCTATGTTTTATTAATGAATAATTTGAGAACTATTAGGACTCTATTTTTTGGTCGACAATAATAATTAACCAAAGAAAGATAACAAACCAACTATGAAATTTATATTGAAGAGGTGGATCACATACATTTTTTAGTTTTATTGTTATATTCTACTGGACCTAGATAAATGTGGCTATTTTATATAAATTACCTTGGATAGTGGTGTGTTTTTCAAATCCCATCCCATAAAATCATAATATTATATTATTGATAATGAATTGTTTTCTTGGAAATTTATAATTTTTATAAATTAATATATGTCATCCACCTTTATTTTATATAAATAAAATTACTAAAAAGTTATTTCATGATGTGATTCATTTATAGTATTGATCCCCATTTTTATATTAATTTTTTTACTTTTCACGTAATTTTAATGGTCTCAATTTTGTATTTTTGTGGATGGTTTTGAGTGTTGACTTGTATAATGGGTGTTATTTAAAATTTACATATTTATAATTGGAAGATAATCTTATGTATGTAGTAGTGGTGGTTGAATTGTTATGTGGTTTTGAATGACAATATGTATAGTTATACTTAAGTGAAATGTCTTGTCTTTGTAGTGGTGGTTGTTGGATTTTATTTATGTGGTGGTTGATGTGGCTTTTATAGGATGTTGGTGCAGGTTGTGTTATAGGTGTCTGATTTAATAGATCTTGTTTTTTTAATAATGAACATGATAAAGGTAAGTTAGATGTAATTTAAAAAGTCATATGTGATTAATGAAATGGCAGAGATTGAAATGAATTTTCAATGATTGGGTTGAATGGGGTCGATGAACAATGATTTGTTTGACCATAAATGTGTATAAACGAATATAATAATGAATATAATGTGGATGTTAAAATTAGAAATCTTGAAATTGAAAAAAAGTGATTAAATGAGAAATAAATTATATATTTTTTCATTGTGTCATGAATGATGTTGTTTGTTTATTGTACATTGTTGCAAGTATATTTTAAATGTGGTGTTGTTAGTAGGGTTATTGTGAAGGGTATTAGTAGTTTTTTTCTTTGAATACATGGAATGAGATTTTTTAGGGATAATATATATATATACATTATTAATTTTATCCCAATCATAGTTATGATAATTTTATTAATGCCTCAATGTTTTGGGTCCCATGTGTTTTACCTTACATTCAAGTTACATAGTTATGTAATGGATGACTACCCCAATATTACTCACTCTCCATTACAGGTGTAGAACATGATGGGATGTTTCATGGTAGGTATATTTATTTAGTATGGAATATATTATGGTTTTTAATATTAAATATAATTTATGACTCTCTTATTTTGGAATGATAATGATAGATTGTGGGGGTACATTCATGGTAGGAAGAGGTCTTGAGGTTGATATAGTTCAAGATTAAACTATCATGTTTTTATATGGCTCTGATGTGAATCTACAACATGATATGTGATGATGATGATGATGATATGCCTATAATATATTTCAAATGATTGTGACATGGGATATGATGTGTAGTGACATGGATATAGAATGGACAAACATGACAAGCATTTGTCATTGGGGAATGAGAATAATTATAAAGTGGTTAAGTGGTACTAGGGTAAATTATTATATATTATTTGAATATTATATAATCATATTTATATGTTATATTGTGGGAGATATCCTTCATAATCTTGGGGGACAAATGAATTCAATTAGTTGTGATTTAGTACTGTGACTTATTCACTAAGGCTTTAGTATGCTTCTTCCAAATTTTCATGGGTGGTTATAATGAGTATCATACTAAGTATTCATGTATCCTAACCACTATATATATAAATATAATTTTTAATTTTATAGGAAGGACTTGGTAATTGATATGGATAATAATAGCTTAAGGATTGAACAATAAAATGGAGTCTCTGCTATAGGAGTTTTAGTTTTTGGAATTTTTTTGGATACTTTTTCCTATATTCAGTTTATTTAAATTTTGAAAAATAGGTTTTATTATATATCATGGATTTGATTGGTGGTTTCATTATGATTTCCTTGAATTATGAGGGAACTGACTCCAGATTATGGTCTATTGTAACCTTAGTGTAAGTCGCAATCCCATGTTCTACAGGAGGTGGACACAGAGGGTCACACTCATCCTTATTGCTATCCCTGGAGGGTTTCCGAGTGGGGGTGGGTTGTGAATGTGTTGTAAAAAATATCAGAATATATATGAAAACCCATATCATTAATACACCATATATCATGATTTATTTTATAACATAACACATAGTATAACCTATATGATCGTTAGGGATAGTGTTTTTGGGAAATTAGGTTTATGTAATAATAATGGGAAAAAAATATAACAACATTGTCAATTACCACAAAAGGTGAGTTAGAGGCAGGACTCTGACCATTTATTAATAAATAAAAATTATCAACAAATACAATAGGGAATAAAAGATAACTACAGGTCATAAAAATCATACCTGTCGCCACATCCATTATTGATTTCTTCCTCCGCCATAGCCGATTCCCACTATGAGATTTCATAATTCCTAAGAACCTTGGCATATTTCCGTCTTAGATTAAACTTCTCAAACGATAGAAAGACCTTCGAGGACCGCATATCCCAACTATCCTTTGTAACAGAATATTTGTTAGACACCAGCCTTGGAAGATAATGATATTCTTTCCTCATCCTTCACCATGGATGGGCAGTTATACCATCCTCACCCCTGGGCACCATCATCCTCCCACCCTAAATGAAATTTTTGTAGGAAGGTTAGACCATACCACTATCATTTTCCTTGTCACGATCAGAGATGTCGCCCCACTTTCCATAGATTTTCACCTCTTCTTAACATGCATATTGTGGTATCATATGAGGGGTGAGAATCATAATCTTGGATAATGACGTATGATATAACATTATAGGAAAATGGAAACATGGGAACATGGGAACAAAATAAAAAATGGAATCATAAATATAATTATAGGATAAACAACATTAAAACTTCCAATCATGTTCTTAAGATAACCAATTTTAATCCATACATGGATTCTCAATAGATTAAAACATTATCGAGTGCATTGGATGAAAATAATTATAGGCGCACCCATTAAATTCATACCATGTAAATGCATAAGTGTTCAACAGAGATCATACCAAAATAAGATTTATAATAGTTACATGATTAAGGAGTGTGGGATAAATACATATATGTCCCAAATCAGTGATGAATATTTATTTCGAGGTTAATACCATTTAGTGGAAATGGCGATGGGTATTCATCACACAATTGTTTTCTATGAAAAATCACCAGATGATTTAAAGATCATAACGATAGTATATAAAGGTTAATTGAAGGCATTAGTGAGATTCAAATGGTTATAATATCACTTGTATATCATAACGACAATATATGGTATATTATGAAATATAACCCAAAAAGAAAATTGAAATTGAAGTCCTAGTACGAAGATTGTTTTTCAAAAAAGATGACATCTAGAGGGACCCTAACATCAACTTAGTA
Organism: Viscum album; assembly: GCA_963277665.1. Lineage (NCBI taxonomy): Eukaryota > Viridiplantae > Streptophyta > Magnoliopsida > Santalales > Viscaceae > Viscum > Viscum album. The sequence continues at coordinate 1,284,947,734 of OY728151.1, forward strand.
ATGAAATTGGTAGAGGATATAATGAGTGGGGATGAATAATCAATCATTCATAGAAAATAAATTGGATATTAAATATATATACAAAATAAAAATTCATCATGATGAATTTCAAATGAAAAGTGCTAATATAAATAAAATATCTTAATTGAAAAGAAGAGAGAGAGATCCATTACCTATAGAGGGTTTTTCTAAAAGTTTTTTGGTGTATATTTAATAGAATATGTGCACCTTGGGGGAATTTAGAGAGATAACGGAAGATTAATGTCAGGATAAATGATTTTTTGTGAAGATGAATTGGAGTTTTGGTGGGATCATATTGAAAAAGTGAAGAGAATTATTTATTAATTTCCAAAATTCGGTTTTGGAATCTATATGATAAGGTAAAAAAACCTTCCCACATTATTTTACATGGTTTCTAACAATGAGAAGTTGTTTTCATTATCTTAAAAGTTTTATAACTGATATCATTAAAATAATACAATTGGTAATGTGGGAGTGAGGATGATTAATAGAGAATTGATTTTGAAACCTTTAAATATAATATAGGATTTGGAGGCTTCATTTAAGGGTTATAAAAGTAATAAAATAACATAAAAACATATTATTTTTATGTGAAAATATATACAGTCTTGGAAACTTTTATTAGAATATATTAAATCAATTTTGGGTCATTATGGAATCAAAATACATAATGTATATTTAAACCATTTTATATTATTACCCGAAGAATTCAAGTTTCATAGAAAATAATGAAAAAATAAACAGTATATAATTTTAATGTTTTGATTTTAAAAAATATTTTTTATTTTACCAAAAAAATTCATTATGTATTATAATAAAAAACTAAAAAATACAAATACAAATTTATTGAAAAATACTAGTATTTTGACAACAACAGTTCTGTGACTCTTATAAAAATTACATTTTTATTAAGAAAATTATATTATAATATAAATTTGATAAATATTATTTAATGATATTATTTTACTAAAATAAAATTTATTTTAAAAATACATAAATCCATTAAAAAATATATTGATTGAAGCTACATATTTTTCAAAAAATACATATTGTGTTTCATTATATTAATATATATTTTTCCAAAATCATTATTTAATAATTTTAATTGATATATTAAAAATGAACACATATATTAAATATCTACGTAAAATAATATATAAAAATTCTTGTTACAAGGGTCTAGTTATGTATCCCTTTGTTAAAGAAATGATTTCTGTATAGGTATGGTGTGAAATGGTGAGATTTTATTAGTGTGGTTCAACATTCATTATTTGGGTGGTGATCTTGATGGGTTAGATATTATCATGTCAATAATTTAATTGAAGAATTATTTATTTAATCTCATCATGGGATAGATCATTGTAATATTAGATTGATTTTATCACCCTTGGATTCTATGATAAATTGTCTTCATTGTGTATGATCCAAATGGTGAGGCCATTTCTTCTTCCTTCTATGTAAATTGGACTTTATCATTACACAGAATATATTCTAACAAAAAAATCATTTTTCAATTACAATATATCATTGATTATATTTTATAACGAACTTTTAAATTAACAAATATATAACATTCCAAAATTTCCAAAGGATTTCATGTTTTTTCTATAAATTCATTACATGATAATACATTTATTCACTCAAAAAGTGGGAATTTCATTTATAAGTGTCATGTCCGTATACCCCCCGTCCAAATCATTTTTGTTTTGAAATTTCAATTCATTCTCTAAAGATAAGGATAATTTTTTTCATCACCTCTTTTTATTACCATGTTGCCTCCTCAACTTTTTTTTCCACCATAGCATTTTGACCAAGGGAGTTGTGTTGTTTTTTAGAACCATTAATCTATAATATGTTATCTTCACCTAGTACTCCTTGTATAAATGATCACTCTTTAATGGTACCTCCTTTGGATTCAATACATGTGAGAGGATATGATATATACTTCCTCAATAGGGATACATGGAACACATCATGTACTTGATATTGGATGGGTGTTAGTGTTAGTCGATAGGGCACTACTCTTATGTGATCAAGAAACCCCAAGGGAATGGTGTTTCTATGAATAAATTTTTCAATAATTTGAAAATACATTACATTATTTCATGGTGATATATAAAGGAACACAGTGTCTCTAAACCCTAAATACACATTTCATTCCACACTTTTCTACATATCTATTTCGTTGATTTTTTTCATTTTTCATATGACATAGAATGGTTTGAAATTTAACTATAATATATTGGATAATATCATATACCATTATTTTTATCTCCCCATATTCGTCCCATTATGTTGTATTCCAAAACCACTTCCCATATAGAGCCTCATATGGTTCCATTTGAATGATAGAATAGAAATTATTATTTTATGAGAACTCTCTTAGGAGAATTTGTGTGTCCCAACATCCTAGTAAATCCATTGAATAAAATATCTACATTTCCTCATAAGATATAATGGCCATCTTAGTCTAACCCTTAGTCTGAGGGTGAAGAGTATTGGTAATGCTCATTTCTGTATCCAATGGTGGATAAATTTCTTTTCGAAACCTGTAATAAAAACATGGATCTCGATAATATATAAAAATTTGTGGAACTATATCCTATATGAAAACATACATTAGTTATATCATTTCGTGTTGGTCAAGAGAGAAACATATTTTATAGGAATGAAATATGGTGACTTTGTAAGGAAATTGACTACCACCTAGGTGGTGTTATTCTCATTATATTTCTTCAAGAGTACTATAATGAAATCAATGGTTACGATTTTTCATTTCCATACTATTTTGAGGAATGTTTTCATCATTCCATTTGGCTTATATAATTATGCATTGATTGTTGTTTCCAAAAAAAAAATACATCAGGTATTCCTCATGGTATGTTTTTGTGTGATTGTGTTTATTCAAAAAGTCATATGACTGTGAATGAGTATGGTTGGTGTTTACCATAGAAGGTTTTTAAAGTGGCACAGTTTCCCAATAATATCTAAATTTTTAAACCTCAAAATTTGGTTTTGGATTTTGGAAATGGAATATTTTCCATATATGATTGAATAGTATGTGGACTGTAAAATATAGTTCGTGGACTGCAAAGGCAGTACACGGAATGACGAAGGAATTTAGCAAATGAAGATTTCCGCATAACAATTCTCTGCCGACCGCGATGCATGGTATGCATATCACAAATGAAAATAGTTATTTTGAGTATTGTAGTTCATGGGAGACCAATGGAATATGGAAGGCTTGTGGAATGTATAGTGTATTATTATGGGTGAAAATGAGGTAGTTATTTTTCGGCCGTGAAGGAAGAGTGGTGGTCCGCTGACTGCATAGGGAAGAATGGTTCATAGGATAAGCGATATGCACTGAAGGCTGTACTGCATTAAATATTTGGTAATAGTAAAATTAGAGGATTTTTTGGATATATTTTTTTATATAAGGAGCACTAATACCTTCATTTTTTAGAGATATTTTCATAAGAAACACATTTTCTTTGGGAATTTAGTGATGTTTGAAAGTGGTTCATGAGGGAGAATTATGAGAAAGGTGAAGTTTTTCATGGGGGGAATTATGTGAAGGGATAAATAGTTTTAGGGAATGGTTCATAAAGGTATTATGTGGGGAACTATATCACAAAAAGGAATAGGGGTTTGTGTAGAAAGAACTGTCTACCAAAACAAGATGTCCATTGAAGGAGCAGTCCGCCTATGAAAGAATTCCCCATATGCATAAGTGGTATGAAATTGAGGTTCATGGACGTGGTATGTGGAATCAAAATTCAAGTTAGTTCACAAAAGTGGCAGTACATGAAGTATATGGGCTATGTGGTTCGCATAAGAAGAAGGTTGTTCGCGAAGGGTCTTAAATAGTTCACGAAAGTAATTTTTTCTAACTAAAAGTATACAGAAAAGTTGATTTCATCCACAGGTGAAAAAAGAAACTTCAATATAGAATCCATTTACAGTTAATGATGTATTCAATCATTAAAATTAAGGGACCTATAATTCCATAAACTATGGATGGATTCCTTCTATGATGAGTGAGAAAAGGAAGGGGAAGAAGGAGATCCTTCCCATCGGCAGTGGTCTTGATGAAGATAATTAAGGAGTGACCATTGGGAATGGAGTTAATAGACCCTAAAAAAGGTAAATGTGGTGATCCTAGGTGTATAATTGATCTATCTAAAACCCTATAATTTTCAAAGAGCATTAGAAAATTTGGAACATTGACGCATCACCATTGTATGCTCCTTAGACATATCCCAGTGAGGGTGAACCATGTAAAATTGTTATACCATGTGCATGATTTCATTTTTGTTCATATATTTCTATCAGATAGTGGGAGAAGTTTGTTTTTTTAATGTTAAAACAATATATTAAGGGGTATGAGTTTTAGTCTGTCATACCCTTATTCACCCACCCATATAAATTTATTTTACCTAGTAGACCTAACCATTAGTAAAAGATGGAAAGAAAGAAAATTAGTGAATCTATCTCAGTAGAATAAATGGAGGTGGTCAATCAAAAAGATTTTATAATATTTGATAGAAACAATTTTCAACTATAGATGAATGAGATGAATCACTACATATTATCATTAGTTTTGGATGTGATTATAGTAGCGACACATGGTATTTTTGATAACATTTATAGTTTTACATTATTAGAAGATGAGTGAAAATAATTGGATGCTGATGTTAAAAGGATTAATGATTTAGGGGTATCCCTATCCAATGAATTCTATATTATGGTGATTTTATGTAAGACATCACATGCTATTTGGAAAAGCTATTGAAAATTCATGAGGGTGACTCAAAATTTTAAGAAGAGAATCTGTTGGTTCTATGGAACATATATGAGGATATCAAAATGAACCCTAATGAGTCTGTTGATACATTAATTGGTTGGGTGAATCTTTTTGGGGAAGACGTGCATGGTATTGAAGATATTATTGAAGGTATAATGATTATCAAGAACATCAGGAAAAAAATTTGACCTTGGTTTAATTCGAAAGATTCTGTATTGGAAGAAAAAGATCCAAAGGAGTAGACACTTGATAACATGCATATACTCTCATTTCATATGAAATGAGTAATTATGATAATGATGTAGTGGAAAAGGTGAATTCTAAATATGTTGACTTAAAGGTTGTGAAGAGTCTCTCAATTAATGATAGTCATGTGGAAGAAAATTTTTATAATGTCATGTAATTTACCTCCTCAAATATAAAAAGAAGAAAAGGAAAGTTCAAAGACGAACATCCACTTCCACTATTTTGATGTGGAGAGATTGGGATTTTTTTAGAATAGTTACCTATTATGATTGAAGATGAAAATTATTTCAATGATGAAATTCCCTTAAAAATTATTCATCCATTTTGAAAGGTATGAGAAGTAATAAGATAAAATTATATAAAAAATAGAATCATTTTTCAAAAGAAGATGAAATTTATGAAATATCTATGGAGGAAGATTTAGAGGGCTGCATGGATCATGAAGTGGATGATTTAGTGGAAGTTTTCAGAAATTCTATAATAAATGAATAATGTGAAAATTAATAAGGAGTAATTGAATGAAGAATTTAACTTCATATTGAATTTGAAACTACACTGGAAGAGATAGATGTTTGGGGAAAAAACAAAGAAATAAAATAAATTCGTTTGTGATGAAAAACATTATATGATACAACAGGAAGAATAGAAGTCTAATATGAATGAAGAAATTCAAAAAAATAAGTCTAAAATGCCAGAGAGTTTAGTTAAGTTTGTTGATTAAAATATAAAAATTGGAGAATAAAAAAGAGAGATCAATTGTTTAAATGAAACTAGAAAGATCAAATCAAACATATAAAATAACATGAAGAATAATTCATTGGTATGTGATAAAGTTTAAAGGAAAAATAAAAATTGTAGACTCACTAAATAGCATTGGGAAAATATATATAACATACAATAGAAAAGTTGAATGTGGAGCATAGTTGACTAGAATAATGGAAGAAAAAATAAATTCCAAATGATAATAACAGTATGAGGCTAGATTAAAAAACATAGAGTGGTAATTTTTGATGTGAGACCATAAGTAAAAACTATGATATTTAAGATTGATCTAGGTATGAAGAAGAATAATATGATTCAGAGAACCTATGGGATATTCATTGGTGCATTATTTCCACACAGAATTGTACCCTGCATAAGATGATATTTTTGTTCAATGAAAGGACACACACACAAAAAAAATTCTGTAGGAAAGTGGTACTGAAGGTAATAGGAACAATAGTGGGAGTCATACATAGATCAATTTTCCAAGTCATCATTTTATTGTCACTTTTTCAGGTGTTGAGAATTCAGAGACATGGAATGACATTTCTCATCAACAATATAATGGAATGTGCCCAAGAAGGCCATGGTTTGTTATAATCTGTAGTAAAATGTTTCATTAAATGATCTAAAAATGAAAAATTTATTTGCAGCTCTACTAGATGATATCAGTACATCATATTCCCAAGAATTCTAAGAGTATCAATCCATATGGGGTATGAATTTGAATGTACGGTTCAAAAAGAAAATATCTGAGTTGGCAGTGGTTGTAGAAATTACATTTAAGGCATCAGATAACACTGGGATATAGATCGTTGATATTGGATGAACCTCCCATATGATTGAAAATTGGGATCTTGTGATGGGAATCAGTTATGATAAATAATGTATTGTAAGATTTGGTAATAATGAAGTGTTGAAAATTATTGTCTCTAGGAAATTAATTTTTGGGGAAAATTATATGTGATATGCATATGTCTTGGTTATTGATGGTCTTAGTCACAACTTATTAAAAGTAATTCAATTATGTGAATTGGGATATGGGATAATATTTTCCATGAAATTATTTGTTGTTACAAAAAATAATGGTGTAGTTGTTTTGTAGAGAAATTATACAAAATGGAATCACTACCTTCTGAGTGGAGAATAAGATATGTGCTTTCCGTATAAGTAAGAGGAAAATAAGGTGTGACCTAAATGTCTTGTCTATGTGATCCAAAATTCCTTGGATGATCTAGTGAAATACGAGGTAGATCTAGATCTACCTAGATAATCACATGATTATACACATATTTGTGATGCGTACCAACAAGGGAATATCATTTTAAATATATATAACGAAAAAGAGTAAAGGTCAACAAGATTTCTTGAGTTTTTTCATATTGATGTGTGCGGACCAATATCACCAAGAGATTTTGAAGGGAGGAGATATTTTGTTCTCTTTATTAATGGTTATAATTAAATGAAATGGGTATCGATCGTTACCCACATGTATGGTATGTTTAGTTTCATTACAATATATTGATAGGAAGTGGAAAAGATGCAAGATCATAAAATCAAAAAGATCCACATAGGTAATGGAGTACAGTTAATAAATTGACAAGTGGAAGATTTTCTCAATCAACATGTGATAAGGCATCAATTTTTCGTGCTGAGTAATCCATTGCATAATAGAGTAGCTTAGAGAAGAAATCATATTTTTAACAATATGTCCAAGAATATTTTTTGTTGAGAAAGACCTTACATAGAAATTTTGGACGGAAGTAGTGATGACAGTATTCTAAACCTCAAATAGAGTGTTTCTATGTTATTAGGAATAGAATACTCCATATAAGCTATGTTATGGAAGGAAGCCATCATTAAAGTACTATGGAGTCTTCATAAGTAAGTGTTTCATTTTAAATAAGGAGAAACATAAGAATTTTGAACCCCATGGAGATGAATGGATATTTCATGGCTTCTAATAGAAAGGAAAAGGAATATAAATGCTTTAACAAGTGGCATGGAAAGGTAGTTGAAAGGCATGATGTAACTATAGTAGAGAATGTGATAAATCATCAGAAAATATATGATCAATAATAGGATGATAGTGAAAAGGATACAAGAATATTAGAGGATTATCTAGTTCCATAGGTTAATCTATAATAAGATTCAGATAAATAAAAGGATGAGCATAGTTTAGGGTCAATACAATTATAGGAGAGAAGAGTTGAAATTGATAGATTGAACATAATTGATGAGCATATGACAGCCGGGCATATAATATAGTTGAAGACTCTACAAAAAGAATCATACATTTCATAGGTGGATCCTAAAAGTTATAATGAAGTAGCTGGTTATGAGAATTGGGTTTCAGATATTATTTAAGACCAAGACCAAATTGAGATAAATCGGAAATGGGAGATTGTATTGAGAGAAATAGACAAGAATTTAATCAGGGTGAAATGGTTCATTCATAACAAGATGAATGAAGAGGGTGTGGGGATTCAAAACAAATCAATACTAGTTTGAAAAGAGTACTCTCAGATATAAGGAATCAATATTGTTTATACATTTTTAGCAGTTGCAAGGCAAGAGAAAATTAGATTATTCATGGACATAGACATGCAAAGAAGGTTCAAAGTGTTCTAAATGGATGTAAAATCAGCATTTTTTTAATATAGTTCTAAAAGAAGAAGTTTACATTGAGAGGCCATATTTTATTCTCATTAATGAAGATGAGAACAATTTTTGTCAGTAGAAGAGGGATTTATATGGTTTGATGAAAACACCAAGATCATGGAATTCAGGGCTAGATGTGTTTCTGATAAATCCTGGTTTCTAAAAGGGTGTAGTTGATTACAACCTGTATGTCAACGATGAATGTGATCAAAGGATGTTAACACTAGTATATGTTGATGACCTAATATTTGGTGGACCAGATGAAGCAAAATGGAGGAAATTTTTCAAATTCATGAAATGTGAGTTTGAACTATCAATTATTGTTGAAATGATGTTTTTCCTTTGTCTATAGGTAACCTAAGGAAATAATATCATATTAATTTCTCAGTCCAAATATGGAAAGGAAGATTTGAAAATGTTTAGAATAGATAATTCCAAGGAGATGAAGACTCTGGTGGCAACCCTGATTAAAGTGCCTCAAGATGATGAAGGTAAAGTGGTCAATGTCACTGAATATAGGGAGATCATTGGAAATCTGTTGTACATAACAATGAAATGACCAAATATTATTTTTCCATGTTTCATGTAGAATGATATAAAATTAATCCATAGGAACGTCTATTTCTTATCATAAATAGAATAAATAGCTATATCAAAGGAATGGTGGATTTCCGTTTGATGTACACTAAAAAATCTCAACTACAGTTATTGAGATATACAGATGCAGATTGGGCCAGATCAACAAATGATAGGGAATTAGTACCAAGAGGTGATTTCTATCTTATTGGATTATGCATTTATTGGATAAGTAAGAAACAAGACTGCATTTCATTGAACACCATGGAAGTGTATTTTATTGTAGCAACTCAATCATTTTTTATAACTAATGTGGATACAGTATCAGGATGATGATATGGCAGTTGAAGTTAAGTCTATGATCGGAATCTAATAAGATAATTAAAGTACATTAAATAATTGAAAAAATCTAGTTCATCACTCAAGGACAAAGAACATTGAAATCATATATCAATTTTATCAAAGAGAAGATTGAGCAAGGGATTGTGAAGTTGGATTATGTTCCTATAGAACAATAAGTTGAAGATATTCTGACAATGGACTTCTATAAAGATGTATTTGAAAGGCATCAGTTGGCTCTGGGAGTTCAATCAAATACCCACACTTGAAAAAGTGTGGATTTGGGGCCCCCTCTCTCTTGGTATGGTTTGTGTTTCCCAAATATTCTAATAAATATTATTCACCCTATTGCAGACCAAAAATTAATGGCCTTCGATTTTTCTGACAAATGGTGTGAAATTATGGATTTATAATGAATAAAACGTATTTTTCACAAAAATGGGAGAAGTTTCTAGGTGGAATGTTTCTTGGTGGATCCTTGAGATAGGGGATTGAAGTTGTTAGTAGGAGCTGTGACCTTAGGCCGTATTAAATCTGCCGCTACTAGATGTGATCGATCAATGGATATATATCAGGACAGTGAAGGATCATGATGAAAGAAGAATAATGGTTTTGGATTGGAATAAAGTGACTCATTATTGACATTTACATTATAATATTGTTTCTCATTCTGATCGTGGATTATGTGGTCTTAGAGTACGTGTTGAGTAAATCCTTTATAGCTATGTTAATCACAAGAAGTGACTGTTGGAGAAAGATGGAAGAATCATTAATGAGATATCAAATTATGAAAGTATTGTAAAAAACCCAAAGGGGGATACTTTTGGGAAAACAAATCCATCATGGTTTCCTCTCAGAATGTTTTGGCTACGATTGTGTTTGTGGAAATAACTAGATGACCAAGAACGAGTATGGTTTATGTTTGTCAAAGTATGTGTTTTTCGAAAATGGATTTTTTCTATATAGGAGGGAATAGTACACAGACAGTGAAATATAGTTTGCGGACTGCAAAGGAAATAAGTGGAATGGTGATGAAATTCTGTATAAGAACATTTCTACATAGCAGTGCTACACGGACCACGAAGCAGAGTATAGAGATGATGAAAAAAAATGGTTCAATGGAAGTCTTTAAGTTCTTGGAAGACCAATGGTAAATGGAAGTCTTGTGGTATGTAGAGTGTCTTATATTTGGTGAAAAAGAGGTTATGAATTTTATCGCTGTGAAGGAAGAGCTGTGGTATGGGAACTGCATAAGAATGAATGGATCACCTGAGAAGCGGTACATGATGAAGGCTGCACCACATCAATGTTTTGCAAAATCTCATATTATCATATTTTTCGAATCTATTTTTATATATAAGATACAATAATCCCATCATTAAGTATAGAAATTTCTACAAGAAGACAAATTTACCTCGAGAATTTGTTGAAGTTCCATAGTTGTTCAAGATGGAGAATTCAGTGAATGGTAAAGTAGTGTGAGAGGAGGATTTAAAAATGGGTTAGTTGGTTTGGGTGAACGATTCACAAAAGATAGTTTTCTTGTAATTGTACCCCACAAATGAAGAAGGGTCCATGGAGAAGAATAGTTCTAAAGAGGAGAAGAGGTCCACAGAAGGAGAAGTCTGGGAAAGAAGGTATTCTGTAGAAGCAGATGTGGTGGGAAAGGGTGGTTTGTGAAGGCGGTACCTAGATGGGTTTTGTAACACCCCAAGCTTCTACGGTACGTTTCCCTTCGAATAATGCGATAGCGTGTGTTGTACGCAACCTCGAGTTCTAACACACACCACAACTAATTAAACTAGCCGTTGTGAATAGTAATACCTAATTTTTGAAATCATATATATTTTATATTTTAAAATGGACTTCATTTTTAGATTCGGAATATCAAATTTAGCCTAGGGTGAAATTTTGGTACATTTCGGATAACTTTCATATTTTGATGAATAGTGAAAATTTCTAAATTTTAATTAAAAACAACTTTTTAATCAAAATAATTAATAGTGATAAATTGTGATTTTGAGTGGTTTTAAAGTATATTTAGAATATATTTTTATCATTTAATATAATGTTGGTCATTGGACATAATTTTACAATTAAACCGAACATAAACAAGTGTCAATCTTTTGATAGTTATTACCTCTTAAAAACACGCTTTTTGTTTTGACAGCGGGAATTAATTTTAAATTAATTTCTGCCACTTCTGTGTTTTGAATTTAGGAAAATGGATTCCATATTTGGAATCAGGATGTCCAAATTATGTAAATAGGTAACTTTTATTTTTACACATTTTGAATAATTACTGCGGTAAATATTTTATTTACCATGGTTAAAGGGTAAATCCGGTAAATAAGGGTTAACAAAAATAATATTATAATAATAAAAAGTTACCCTAAAACGTGTCCTAACCTTATTGGTGGACACATACCCGACCATGAGCATCCTTGGGTCAATTTGGGGACCCCTTGGAGCCACTTGTATGTGGTAGGGACACATTATATTAATAAAGTTAAAATAAAAATAAAAATGGCATAAGCTTACATCTTTTAGAAGAACAATTTTTACATAGGGTTATACATGTTGGATTTTTGATTATAAATATTCATTAGAAAGCTAAAAAGATTTCCTACATAATGATATTTTATTTATAATTTTTAGACATTTAATAATTTATTTAATTTATGACACAATGATGATACAGTAATTACTATAATAGTGAAAAATTAAAATAATTGATATTATAAATACCCAAATAAATATAATATGAAACTTTTAATGAATTAAACTAATTTTCTAGGATAATATGATATATTAGGATTGATTTAATTGACTTTTTTCGAAGTAATCAATCTGTTATGAGTTTCACAAAAATCAACTATTGAATAGTGTCAAAATTGACATAAAAGAGTTCTTAAAACAAATATTATATTATTAATTGATATTAAATTCCTAAAAATCTAAGGTTCGGCCAAGAGACTTATATTATGATAGGTTAATCATTAATGTACCACTTGGGGGTCGCTTGTATGTATATGGTAAGTCTATTAACCATATAATATAAAAATACAAAGAGACATTGTAAAAGTGAAACTAATTAACTTAGAGTTAATACTTAAAGATAAGGTTAATATAAGTACCCAAACCTGTCTAAATTCTATTGGATGAGTTGTTTTCGACCTATCCCAACCTCATCCTTTGAATAGTCAACTTTGGAGCCTTTGTAAACCGAATATGAATTTATTATAAATTAATATTTCTAGCTTTTCCAAAGGTGCCCCTCACCCCTCTTATAAAAGGGCACTCCTCCTTCTCTTTTCCTCACACATCTCAAGCCACTTGGCTCGTCCAAACTCTGCCCAAATAAGCTCCCCACATCCCTCTCCTCCTCCTTGAAGCTTCCCCTTAGGCAGAAAGCATTTCAAGAAGTCCTTTGGTTCCAACCAAAGTGAGTTACCTAAATTAAAGGTAACAATTTCTCTTAAAGTATCTTCATTTATTTTGCTTCTCCAACCCCCAAAATCTTTTTATTTCCTTTCTTTTGTAACAACAACAGTATCCTAAATATACTAGGATGTTGTTATAAGAAGGATTCAAACTACACATACACACAACTCCATCTAATGGATGATGAACATAATGTTTCTGTGGATGGCAAACTAACGCCTCACGAAACGATGATTGTTCAAGTACATCTTACCACCTCTCATGGTGGACATTATGATGGCACTGTAATTAAATATGATATTAATGATATATATTTTATATATAAGCTTCTGTAATTCCATTTTATTTCATACCATTATTCGTTTCATGTTGTATATACATACGATAATTTCATTTGAGGAAGTGCGGACTACCGCCCCCTTAAAATGATATGACTCGTTCATACCACACATGGAACGTATAAAGGATGGTGTTAATGAACTTAAGTGACATATATAAAATACTATACTGGAATAGTAATATACCTATGTATCATTTGGATTAGATTCTTTTAAAATAAAAATTAATTAAATGGAAGTAGCGTTCGTGCGCACGTACGGACTACCGTCTCCACGAACGCGATAAGATTCATTCTCCATCATATCCATTCAAGTCTTATTCTCATTTTGGGGTTAAAAATAATGTTAATATCATTCTGATTATGAATAAGATATAATCTATCCATTACAAACATGTCTTACGTAACAAAACATACAAAAGAAAACAAGAAAGTTCACACCCGAAACAACGATAATACTAAGATATTATTATCAAATCAATATTAAAAGATCATATATGATATCATATTGATGTATATGATTATTGTATAATTTAATAACAATGTTTTAATTATTATACAGGAGGTTAACATACCATCTACTAAGAGAAAGTTCAAGGTAAGGGTTATTTCACAATCTCTTCTTTATCCGAGGTTTTGTATACGTAATAATCTACTGGGATCTCTTTATCATCCACATCCATGTTTCTTCGAAATGTATTTCAAAACATTTTTACTATTTACAAGAATATGGGTTAAAGTCATTTATACCCTTGTTTGACTTTTTATAAGAGGTTTATAAAGGAATCTTTCCGTCGTTTTCAAAACAAGGTCCTTTTTAACCTTTTCGACAGAATTGAGGTAAGAATGTTTTTTTAACTTATACGGCGGGTGCAGTTATTTTCCGCCGTTATAAAATCGTCGAAGCTTTCCATACAAGCTTATAAGAATATTTTCAAAGAAAATGTTTTATTTTATATGGATCTTAAATGATTTCAAAATAAAAGGAGATACTTCTTTAAAAAGAATTTTGATTTCATCTATGTCAACATCCTTTGATGGATTTTAAGATTATTTGAAGTTGATTTATTATGATACAAAACTTCTATATTGTATTGAAGGTTTTGTGATATGTTTGACTGTGGATGTGCTATTTTTATACCATTCATAGTTTATGGTGAAATTATTGACATTTCGTATGCTAGTTTTAATACGAATGTTTATGTTATGTTTAAACCTTTTCATATGGGAATGCATTGGACTTAATAAGTGACGGGTGGAGCCCGCTATAGCTCCTCGATGCATCGGTAGGTCTCATGAGACAAACTAGTGTCTTGGCACAAGGCCTTGACAAAATATTATTTGTAGTCTTGGCACGAGGCCTTGGCTATGTGGTTATGATAGTCTGGCATTATGCATTCCAACATTATGAAAGTGGTTATTGATATTGCATGTGATTATTCGATTAGTAGAATATCCATGTGAACAATTAAATGGAATTATTTCATTTTACTTTTGCCATACCATGTTGAAGTTCAATTTTAAAAGGCTTTTGTTTTAGTAATTCATTGCCTTAAATGTTTATGCTTATTTTGAATGTTCCGCTATATTGTTATCCTTACTGGGCATTTGAGCTCACCCCTTTTCTATGTTTTATTTTTCCCAGGTAGTGAAGAAGTAAATTATGATTGACTTGCAGGGATATTATGAGGGGATTATAGTGTGGACGTTGGAAACATTATGTTGTTGTAGTAGTTTTTGATTTTATGATGTAATGTAAAACTTATGAATATATCTAGTGTTTCCAAGGCTACTAAACAAATCGGTCTTTCGGGATTTGATCTTTCTTGTGATCATGCCAATGTTATGTAATAATGCACCGACTCTGGGTAGCTGGGGTCGGGGCGTTACAGTTGGTATCAGAGGAAGTTTAGTACAAACCTTGGAAGCTAGATTTAGATAAACTCTGATTAGAGCACGTAGACCTAAGATGAACTTTGAGGATTAGTATAGAAGAACTTCCTAGAATTTTGGTATTGTAGAGATTTTGTGAGTTTTTCGAGCAATACATCCCTGTCTGGATACGAGCAGGTAGAGGCGGCTCTGGCACAGATGTACCTAGGGGTAAAACCCGAAAACACCGCTTTGAGCTAGACTCGAACGGGAACTGGTGCACGACAACGGGCCTTGCTGCACTCTTGGTTACAACACTCCCGGGGGATATGCTTAGGATAAATCTCACTATCTTTACAAATCATTATGAAGGGTTTATGAGTATATACTTCCTCAAAGAAAACATTTTTATGATTATGGATTATATCCATAAATAGTTCAATTTATGCTAAGTGTTTTATAAGTATGGGATTATGTATTTTGATTCATAAACTGATCTAGTTTATGCCATTGTTTAGAAATGGCGCCTAGTGGAAGAAATGGAAACCGTATCAATGCACGCACTCCATGTAGGGATTGCCCTCCTGCTCAAGATATTTATAGTGGGGCTGGTGATGCAACTGGTGCTGATCAGCTAATCACCATACTGGGACAACTTACTCAGGTTATGAATAATAACCTTACCCGTATGGAGCACCCTGATCCGCAGCGTGGAGGATCAATGTTAGATCAATTCATGAGGCAACAACCACCAACGTTCAATGGGAATACAAATCCCTTAGTAGCTGAGCAATGGATATTTTCCCTAGAGAAAATATTTCAGGCTTTGGGGAGCAGTGAAAGGGAAAAAGTTATCATGGCAGTTTACCGCCTCACTGGAGATGCTGATCAATGGTGGTCATTGATTCAAAATACGAAGGAAGATGATGAAGTATCAAATATGGAATGGAGGGAGTTCAAAGATCTGTTTTTAGAAAAATACTTTCCTCGTGACCATCGAGCAGATATGGAAAGGCAATTTCTGAGTCTGAGACAAAAGGAGGATGATAATGTCACAAAGTATGAGGCTAACTTTACAAGGTTAGCGAGGTATGCTGGAGATTATATTCGCAACCCAAGAAGTAAGATTGATCGTTTCTTTGATGGGTTAAAACCATTTCTCCGTCGAGCATTAGTCTCACAATCCTTTTCGTCGTACGAAGACATTGTTTCATGTGCTATCAAGACCGAAAAAGAATTCTCTAAGTCTTATGACTTTAAAGCGAAGCAAGAGAAGAAGAGACCTGCTGATCAATCTGGGAATGGAAATAAGGGGAAGAAGGGAAAGGTTGAATATCCATCTTGTGGTAAATGCGGGAAGAAACATCCTGGTGCTTGCCTGAAGGGAATGGGAGTCTGTTACAAGTGTGGTGAAAAAGGCCACCAAGCTCATGATTGCAAGGGGAAGAAGGAAGCTACCAACGTTCAGTGCTACAATTGCAGGGAGATGGGGCATTATGCAAATGCATGTCCTAAGCGTCAGGAGAACTTACCTCAGAAAAGGCCAAGGGATCAAGGCCAGGCTTATGCTATCACTACTGCTGAGGTAGAAGCTCCGAAAGACGTGGTGGCAGGTAATTTAATGGTTTCCTCAAGTTTAGAAAATGCATTATTTGATTCTGGATCATCGCATTGTTTCATATCTTCCCAGTTTGCTAAGAAAATTAGATATTTCCAATTTGATTTAATAAGGGAGTTGTCAGTTAAAACTCCTAAGGGAAGTATCGTTGCAACAAAGTTTTGCGAATCAGTCCCCATTAGAGCACATAAATTTTCTTTATCTGCTGATCTCATCGTCATACCTATGATTGAGTTTGATATAATCCTCGGTATGGACTGGCTTTCGGACTATGATGCGAAGATTTATTGTAAGAAGAAAGAGGTTACGATTCTTGATGATAATGATAAGGAACACCTTATTTTTAGAGCAGAATCGTCACCACCTAATTCTTATTTAGATCCACCCCCAATAGCTCAACTTAATTCAATTATTGGGGAGGAAGAGAATGAAATAACTGTCGGTGAGGAAAGGAATGTTCAAATAGAGGATGTACCTGTTGTGAAAGAGTTTGCAGATGTATTTCCGGAAGATTTACCTGGACATCCTCCAGAACGAGAAGTAGAGTTTTCCATTGATTTGATTCCTGGATCAAGGCCTATATCGAAGACCCCTTATAGAATGGCTACTGTAGAATTAGTCGAACTAAAGAAACAACTAGAGGAATTGAGTAATAAGGGATTTATTCACCCTAGTGTTTCTCCATGGGGAGCCCCTGTTCTTTTTGTTAAAAAGAAAGATGGATCTATGAGGTTATGTATCGACTATAGGGAGATCAATGCTATAACGATAAAGAACAAGTATCCCCTACCTCGTATTGATGATTTATTTGACCAACTTCATGGAGCTCAATACTTTTCAAAGATTGACCTTCGATCTGGATACCATCAGTTGTGTGTGAAGAAGGAAGACATTTCGAAAACTGCATTTCGAACCAGGTACGGGCATTACGAGTTTACTGTAATGCCGTTTGGATTGACTAATGCACCCTCTGTATTCATGGATCTGATGAATAGAGTCTTCAAGGAGTATCTTGATGAATTTGTGGTGGTATTTATTGATGATATCTTGGTATACTCCAAAACCTACGAAGATCATGAAAATCACTTGCGCATTATCTTGAAGACTCTGAGGAGGCATGAATTATATGGGAAGTTTAGCAAGTGTGAATTCTGGCTTCAGGAGATTTCTTTTCTTGGCCATATTGTCTCTAAAGATGGAATCTCTGTTGATCCTTCTAAGACCAAAGAAATCCAAGAATGGCCAGCACCTACGAGTATAACTGAGGTACGTAGTTTTATTGGTTTGGCAGGTTATTATCGACGTTTCGTCCAGAATTTTGCCCGATTGGCTAACCCATTAACGAAGCTCACACGTAAAGGGGTTAAATTTGTTTGGACAAAAGAGTGTGAAGAATGTTTTGAAGAACTGAAGAGAAGATTAGTCAATGCTCCTATATTGACTCTACCATCGGGGAATGATGGGTTCGTTATTTATAGTGATGCATCAAAGAAAGGACTTGGTTGTGTCCTTATGCAGAATGATAGAGTTATTGCCTATGCATCACGACAGTTGAAAATTCATGAACAAAACTATCCTACTCATGATCTTGAGTTAGCAGCTGTGATCTTTGCTTTGAAGATATGGAGGCACTACCTCTATGGTGAAAAATGTGAGATTTATACTGACCACAAGAGTTTGAAGTATATTTTCTCACAAAAAGAACTCAACATGAGGCAAAGGAGATGGCTTGAATTACTCAAGGACTATGATTGCACGATACACTACCACCCGGGGAAAGCAAACAAAGTAGCAGATGCTTTGAGCAGAAAAGACCATGGAGTTCTGAACATGATGAGAATTGAAAGGGATCCAATTTTCATGGATCTAGTGAAGATGGACATGGGAATAACCAGGGAAGGTGAAACATCAATGCTTTTTCAAATGGTTGCCAAACCATCTTTACTAGAAAGGATTAAGAGTTCTCAGACCGATGATGAAGAATTCCAAAAGAAGATTAAAGCTGTGAATGATGGGAGATTGAGAGACTTTGTGTATGAAGATGGAATTTTGAAATTCGGGAAGAGACTTTGTGTTCCCGATTTACCTGATCTAAAAAGGGAATTGCTGGATGATGCTCATAGTTCCAATTTCTCTATACACCCTGGGAGCACCAAAATGTATAGAGATTTGAAAGAACATTTTTGGTGGGACAACATGAAGAGGGAGATTGCTGATTTTGTGTCAAGATGTATGGTTTGTCAACAAGTGAAAGCTGGAAGGCAATAGCCTGGAGGAGTCATGCAACCTCTTCCCATACCGGAGTGGAAATGGGACAATATTACGATGGACTTTGTCATGGGGCTACCAAAGACTCCTAGAAGGAACGATGCAATATGGGTTATTGTTGATCGTCTTACCAAGTCAGCACATTTTCTTGCTATAAGAGAAGATCTACCCCTGGAACGTCTAGCAAGACTATACATTCATGAAGTTGTAAGACTTCATGGAGTTCCCCTATCGATTGTTTCTGATCGTGATCCCCGTTTTACTTCAAGATTTTGGAAAAGTCTTCAGAAATCCCTTGATACTGAACTTCATTTGAGCACTGCTTACCACCCTCAGACAGATGGACAATCAGAACGGACTATTCAGACCTTAGAAGACATGTTGAGATCTTGCTCACTTGACTTTCAGGGTATGTGGGATCAATATTTACCACTGGTAGAATTTTCCTATAACAATAGCTTCCATTCGAGTATACAAATGGCACCATATGAAGCGTTATACGGAAAGAGATGTCGTACACCAACCTGTTGGGATGATGTTGGTGAAAGAAAACTTGTAGGCCCAGAACTGGTGGAGGAAACGGTGGAAAAGGTGAAGGTAATCCAAAATCACATCAAAGCAGCTCAAAGTAGGCAGAAGAGCTATGCCGATAATCGAAGGAAGGATTTGGAATTTCAAGTCGGTAATCATGTTTTCCTAAAGGTATCTCCATGGAAGGGAGTCATACGTTTTGGAAAGAAAGGTAAATTGAGTCCCAGGTACATCGGACCTTTCGAAATTCTAGAACGAATTGGGGCTGTAGCTTACCGATTGGCAATGCCGCCAAGTCTCTCCAAAGTTCACGATGTGTTCCACGTATCTCTGTTGAGGAAATACATGCCTGATCCGACGCATGTACTCACCTATGAGGAATTAGAACTGGAACCCGATCTGTCTTATTGCGAAGAGCCCGTCAAGATTCTTGATACGAGAGAACAAGTACTGAGAAACCGGACGACGCGTCTGGTAAAAGTTTTGTGGAGAAATCATAAGATGGAAGAGGCAACGTGGGAACCCGAGGAACTTGTGATGAAGAACCACCCGAGTCTTTTTATGCAGTAATACCCTAGAAATTGCGAGGACGCAATTATTTGAAGGAGGGGAGAATGTAACACCCCAAGCTTCTACGGTACGTTTCCCTTCGAATAATGCGATAACGTGTGTTGTACGCAACCTCGAGTTCTAACACACACCACAACTAATTAAACTAGCCGTTGTGAATAGTAATACCTAATTTTTGAAATAATATATATTTTATATTTTAAAATGGACTTCATTTTTAGATTCGGAATATCAAAATTAGCCTAGGGTGAAATTTTGGTACATTTCGGATAACTTTCATATTTTGATGAATAGTGAAAATTTCTAAATTTTAATTAAAAACAACTTTTTAATCAAAATAATTAATAGTGATAAATTGTGATTTTGAGTGGTTTTAAAGTATATTTAGAATATATTTTTACCATTTAATATAATTTTGGTCATTGGACATAATTTTACAATTAAACCGAACATAAACAAGTGTCAATCTTTTGATAGTTATTACCTCTTAAAAACACGCTTTTTGTTTTGACAGCGGGAATTAATTTTAAATTAATTTCTGCCACTTCTGTGTTTTGAATTTAGGAAAATGGATTCCATATTTGGAATCAGGATGTCCAAATTATGTAAATAGGTAACTTTTATTTTTACACATTTTGAATAATTACTGCGGTAAATATTTTATTTACCATGGTTAAAGGGTAAATCCGGTAAATAAGGGTTAAAAAAAATAATATTATAATAATACAAAGTTACCCTAAAACGTGTCCTAACCTTATTGGTGGACACATACCCGACCGTGAGCATCCTTGGGTCAATTTGGGGACCCCTTGGAGCCACTTGTATGTGGTAGGGACACATTATATTAATAAAGTTAAAATAAAAATAAAAATGGCATAAGCTTACATCTTTTAGAAGAACAATTCTTACATAGGGTTATACATGTTGGATTTTCGATTATAAATATTCATTAGAAAGCTAACAAGATTTCCTACATAATTATATTTTATTTATAATTTTTAGACATTTAATAATTTATTTAATTTATGACACAATGATGATGCAGTAATTACTATAATAGTGAAAAATTAAAATAATTGATATTATAAATACCCAAATAAATATAATATGAAACTTTTAATGAATTAAACTAATTTTCTAGGATAATATGATATATTAGGATTGATGTAATTGACTTTTTTCGAAGTAATCAATCTGTTATGAGTTTCACAAAAATCAACTATTGAATAGTGTCAAAATTGACATAAAAGAGTTCTTAAAACAAATATTATATTATTAATTGATATTAAATTCCTAAAAATCTAAGGTTCGGCCAAGAGACTTATATTATGATAGGGTAATCATTAATGTACCACTTGGGGGTCTCTTGTATGTATATGGTAAGTCTATTAACCATATAATATAAAAATACAAAGAGACATTGTAAAAGTGAAACTAATTAACTTAGAGTTAATACTTAAAGATAAGGTTAATATAAGTACCCAAACCTGTCTAAATTCTATTGGATGAGTTGTTTTCGACCTATCCCCACCTCATCCTTTGAATAGTCAACTTTGGAGCCTTTGTAAACCGAATATGAATTTATTATAAATTAATATTTCTAGCTTTTCCAAAGGTGCCCCTCACCCCTCTTATAAAAGGGCACTCCTCCTTCTCTTTTCCTCACACCTCTCAAGCCACTTGGCTCGTCCAAACTCTGCCCAACTAAGCTCCCCACATCCCTCTCCTCCTCCTTGAAGCTTCCCCTTAGGCAGAAAGCATTTCAAGAAGTCCTTTGGTTCCAACCAAAGTGAGTTACCTAAATTAAAGGTAACAATTTCTCTTAAAGTATCTTCATTTATTTTGCTTCTCCAACCCCCAAAATCTTTTTATTTACTTTCTTTTGTAACAACAACAGTATCCTAAATATACTAGGATGTTGTTATAAGAAGGATTCAAACTACACATACACACAACTCCATCTAATGGACGATGAACATAATGTTTCTGTGGATGGCAAACTAACGCCTCACGAAACGATGATTGTTCAAGTACATCTTACCACCTCTCATGGTGGCCATTATGATGGCACTGTAATTAAATATGATATTAATGATATATATTTTATATATAAGCTTCTGTAATTCCATTTTATTTCATACCATTATTCGTTTCATGTTGTATATACATACGATAATTTCATTTGAGGAAGTGCGGACTACCGCCCCCTTAAAATGATATGACTCGTTCATACCACACATGGAACGTATAAAGGATGGTGTTAATGAACTTAAGTGACATATATAAAATACTATACTGGAATAGTAATATACCTATGTATCATTTGGATTAGATTCTTTTAAAATAAAAATTAATTAAATGGAAGTAGCGTTCGTGCGCACGTACGGACTACCGTCTCCACGAACGCGATAAGATTCATTCTCCATCATATCCATTCAAGTCTTATTCTCATTTTGGGGTTAAAAATAATGTTAATATCATTCTGATTATGAATAAGATATAATCTATCCATTAAAACATGTCTTACGTAACAAAACATACAAAAGAAAACAAGAAAGTTCACACCCGAAACAACGATAATACTAAGATATTATTATCAAATCAATATTAAAAGATCATATATGATATCATATTGATGTATATGATTATTGTATAATTTAATAACAATGTTTTAATTATTATACAGGAGGTTAACATACCATCGACTAAGAGAAAGTTCAAGGTAAGGGTTATTTCACAATCTCTTCTTTATCCGAGGTTGTGTATACGTAATAATCTACTGGGATCTCTTTATCATCCACATCCATGTTTCTTCGAAATGTATTTCAAAACATTTTTACTATTTACAAGAATATGGGTTAAAGTCATTTATACCCTTGTTTGACTTTTTATAAGAGGTTTATAAAGGAATCTTTCCGTCGTTTTCAAAACAAGGTCCTTTTTAACCTTTTCGACAGAATTGAGGTAAGAATGTTTTTTTAACTTATACGGCGGGTGCGGTTATTTTCCGCCGTTATAAAATCGTCGAAGCTTTCCATAAAAGCTTATAAGAATATTTTCAAAGAAAATGTTTTATTTTATATGGATCTTAAATGATTTCAAAATAAAAGGAGATACTTCTTTAAAAAGAATTTTGATTTCATCTATGTCAACATCCTTTGATGGATTTTAAGATTATTTGAAGTTGATTTATTATGATACAAAACTTCTATATTGTATTGAAGGTTTTGTGATATGTTTGACTGTGGATGTGCTATTTTTATACCATTCATAGTTTATGGTGAAATTATTGACATTTCGTATGCTAGTTTTAATACGAATGTTTATGTTATGTTTAAACCTTTTCATATGGGAATGCATTGGACTTAATAAGTGACGGGTGGAGCCCGCTATAGCTCCTCGATGCATCGGTAGGTCTCATGAGACAAACTAGTGTCTTGGCACAAGGCCTTGACAAAATCTTATTTGTAGTCTTGGCACGAGGCCTTGGCTATGTGGTTATGATAGTCTGGCATTATGCATTCCAACATTATGAAAGTGGTTATTGATATTGCATGTGATTATTCGATTAGTAGAATATCCATGTGAACAAGTAAATGGCATTATTTCATTTTACTTTTGCCATACCATGTTGAAGTTCAATTTTAAAAGGCTTTTGTTTTAGTAATTCATTGCCTTAAATGTTTATGCTTATTTTGAATGTTCCGCTATATTGTTATCCTTACTGGGCATTTGAGCTCACCCCTTTTCTATGTTTTATTTTTCCCAGGTAGTGAAGAAGTAAATTATGATTGACTTGCAGGGATATTATGAGGGGATTATAGTGTGGACGTTGGAAACATTATGTTGTTGTAGTAGTTTTTGATTTTATGATGTAATGTAAAACTTATGAATATATCTAGTGTTTCCAAGGCTACTAAACAAATCGGTCTTTCGGGATTTGATCTTTCTTGTGATCATGCCAATGTTATGTAATAATGCACCGACTCTGGGTAGCTGGGGTCGGGGCGTTACAGGTTTCATGAAAGTCAAAGTAGAGGAAGTACACATAAGGGGTGGTCTATGAAGCATATGTTTAACATAGTTTGTCGAAGAAGAAGGTGGTTCTTGAAAGGAAAAAAATAGTTCACGAAGGTAATTTCCACATTCTAATAGTATGCAAAAAGTGGATTTCATCCACCAGTGAAAAATAAACATAAATAGAGAATCCATTTATAGTTGAGAATGCATGATTTCATGATAATGTAGGTACATACAAGTCCATAATCTATGAATGGATCACTTCCAAGGGATGTGTACAAAGGAAGGGGAAGACGATGATCCTTTCCACCTATGGTGATCCAGAGGAAGAGACATAGCAAGTGACCCTTAAGAATGTAGTGAGCAGTACCTAATCATTATGAATGAAGTGATATTGGTAATAGAAGTGATCTAGCCCAATCATTATAATTAGCGGTGAGAATTAGTGAATTTGGTTCATTAGTGCATCACCATTGTATTATCCATGGATGTAGCCAAGTGATGGTGAACCATGTAATATTGTTGTTTCATGTTCATGATTTCATTTCTTTCGATATATGCCTATGGTAGAATGAGATAAGAGTGTTTTTAATGAAAAAAAATATCTAAAGTTGCATGAGTCTTAAAATTTCAAACCCCGATTCACCCCCCCCCCCCCACCCCAAGGTATTGGACCTAGTGGAACTAAGAATTTTTTGGTATACCATGTATTGAGATACATAGTCTCAAATGTCCATTCATGTTATACCACTGTATGTATTTCTTCAAATATAAATATATCATTGTACATTCTAGATTAATTGAGAAGGAATATCTATGTACATATTTTTGAGGATCTCTCTCTAGATGAGGTTTTGATGTGAAACATATCTAGGTTCCAAACCATATAACTTCTTCTTTAGAAATGTTTAACTCACGAATATTTTCTAGATTGGTATTTATAAACTCATTATTCTTCTAGGTATCCTTTATCCTCTCACAAATGAACGGTTGTTATTTTATTTGAGAAAGTTAGGATAAATATAAACTTATTATTCCGATGACCATCCTTTTCACAACCAATAAGATTTGGTGCCTAGAAATAATCATAATGAATAGAGTTTCAGGACACATTCTACTCATAGAATCCTCTAGTAGGTTTCCCTTCCTAAGAAGGTAATGGATTAAACCAGCATAATCCATGATCAACTCTAACTTCCATTATTGGAACATATTATGCTCATTTTTTGTGAATATATAATTAAGTATTTTATGATTAATATATATGTCACACATTTCCCCATATCTTTAATGAAAATATCACTAAAAAAAATTTAGATCATGATTTGGGTAGTTCATCTCATGGATCATTAATTTGAGGGAGGTATAAGCTACCACTTTGTAATCATACATGAGTAAAAACCCTAATTAGTTTTTATATGAATCTTTATAGATCATAAATCATTCCCTACTGGTGGGTTATCTGAGAACAATTATTGTGATTAGCCTCTTCTTATTCTATTTAATTCTTTCCTCAAAGTCATCATTCTAGAGAAACTTGAATCCATGGAAACTATGGATGTCCATCACAGTTGTTGGTGTATTCCTTCATATGGTTCATTTTTTAATGGATGCACAAATATATCATTTTTTTCACAACATCCTTTTAAATTATACATTCTCAAAAAAATGAAATTTACTATTCTTTAAATATAACATTTCTTTCTCCATGTTTTTTAGTATAGTATTTATATTATCTAGATGTTCCACCATTCTCTTATAGTAGACAATAATATAATTTATATATATTACAACATGTTTTTAAATTAATTCCTATATTATATATCTATCAATTCAATGATTTTTTTGGAGAATTAGTGGATTAAAATAGCAGCACTACGTACTCATACATCTCAATAATTGTATGAAAAGTAGGTTGGGGGATATCATCAATAATCACATTTAATTTATAATATTCAAATAAATGATCCACCATAAGAAAGAACTAGGCACTAAATAGCTTATCAATAAGTCATAAACCTAGGGAAGTAGATACCTATTCATTATCATGATATTTTTTATCATACAATAATCAAATCATAGGCACATTGACACATAATGTTTCATGATGAATAGGAAAAGTGCAAAAAAATGTGAGATAGTTGGGAATATAAACCCTTTATTCAGACTCTCCTATAATTACATCTTTAGCTTCTCAAGTTTAATAACGACCATTCTCTATGGTGTCTTTGATATTAGAAAATCTCATGGTATGGGAATTCTTGGGAATGAAACATAAAGAATAGGCATAAGAAATATATTTTAATCTATAAACACAATAAAAAATCCCCAAACATTGGAAATTATAGTAAGGATTTTTTTTAGTCTCAACCATTTGATGTTGATAGGTTTCCTCAGAAAATAATAACATCCATGATTGAGATGTTCATACAAAATAATACTCACTATCCTCCTTGAACTTCAATATAATCAAGGATGATTCATGATACAGAGGGTTATTTCCTTCTCTAAAAATTATATTTTGGGCCTATATAAAGAATGTAAATCCTTTCCAATAATTGCATAACATTCTAGCTAAGGTTTATAACATGGTTTTATAGGAAATTCACCACAATGTGTAGTATTTTTTATTTGTTATATGTTTTGTATGAATAAATTTACTCATTCTCTATCATCATTGATAGATCAACTTCCATGTTTTTAAGTTCTGTTTAAATAATTATACTAAATTTTTAGGATATAAAAGAATGCATATAGTCAAGGATAATAAGACTTATTTACACTATTTTATTATGGTTCTAATTTTTTGGTTTATCCAAAATTGAAATTTGGGATATGTATTTCAAAATATTAAAAAATATGGAAACTATGAACATTTATGGGATAACTTATAAATAAAAAATATTATATAACTTTTAAATTTATACGTACCAATATTCCTTAACCCCAATCTTTTTTCTAACATAAAATCAGATAGAAATTTTTTCATTCAATAATGGTTCATAAAAAACATTTTAATTTATCAACGAATATACTCTAAGAGTTTCCACCCTGTTGTAAAGAGAGGACCATTTTTGTGCACTATGTATTGATTGATTCCATCTCGAAGTACACATTTCAGAGTTATTACCCCTAATTTCCTATGTTCCAGAGGAAAATTCACACATAGTACCCATATAGAGATTAATTATCATGTAATAAACATATACTGTATATTAAAAAAATTTAGGGTTATTTCCAAATTTTTATTCTTAAAACTAATGAATTAATTATAGTTTTCAATCTAAATCCAATAAATAACTAGACTTTACTCTCATACCAACTATGAAAAAACATATATTTCAAACAAAATATTTCATGATTTATTATATAAAATAACACTTAGTTTAAAAATAATATAATGATTTTACTTTCATTGTGAAATTATGTTCATGAAATTAAAAATAAAAAGATTTATTCTATATTATTAACTAATATACTCTAAACACATGCCAGTATTTTCATATGGTCTTCTAGAAACATCTTGGGTTAACCTAGGGGCATACATCAGAAAGGTGTGATCTAAAAAATTTTGTAAGGAAAAAAATAATATCTTAAGGTAATTTATTATATGTTATACAATAAGAATATCTACATATCATAAAATAGTATAGAATCATAATAATAAACAATGAAGCATGAAAAAATGTGGTAGTATAAAAGAAATATGGGAATGTGTAAATATATTGAAACATTGAATCAAAAACATAAGTAAATGATAGATACAAAGAAAAAATAAAATTGAAATCTTATGATAACCTTCTCCACACTAGACATGAAATATTACGATATTAAAACTCTACACAATGAATTAGAGAGATATATAATTCCAAGACCATCTTTCATATTCATATCATGTACATGATTATGTTTTCATCGTAGATCATAAAGAATAAGGATTTTTTTTATTCCCATGATTAAGGAGTATGAGATACATACATTGAATTCCCCAATCAATGAAAAATATATATATCTACTAGAATACCCTTTAGGGGAGATGGGGTCAGGTATTCACTACATACTTTTTTTGATGAAAAATGGTAGGATTATTTTGGATGTATAATGGTGGTAAATAAATCCTCATATAATGTATTAATGAGACTAAATGGGGGTGTGTATTCACTGAAAAATCATAATTATAGTAAGAGTGATTTTTAAGAATATAACCCATCATGATCAATTTGAAATTAACATCCTAGTTAAGAAGGTTCTTGAATAAAGAGGAGAAGGGGAGGCTCGCCAACATCCAAAGAGTAACGAATATGGTAATGGTAATAATGACAGGGTATAAAAAATATATAATTAATATAAATTAAATTAGATATAAAATTTAAATATAAAATTACATTTCATCATAATGAATTGGAAATCAAAATACCTACGACAATGAATGTTCATGAACGAAGAAGAAGAGAGAGAGAGAGACATCCCTTACCACGAGAGGGTGATTCTAAAATCTTGGGAGGAGATTATTGGGAACATTAGGTACCTTTGGAGGACTATTTATCACTATCGGAAGATAAATTTCATGATCCATGTGTTTTTGGGGAAGATTGTAATGCCCCGACCCCAGTTACCTAGAGTCGGTGCATTATTATATAACATTGGAAAGATCACAAGAAAGATCAAATCTCAAAAGACCGATTAGTTTAGTAGCCTTGGAAACACTAGATATATTCATAAAGTTTTACATTACATCATAAAAATGAAAAGTAAAACAACATAGTCTCTATAGTCTACACTCTTATCCCCTCATACTATCCCTGCAGGTCATTCATAATTTAGTTCTTCACATCCTGGGAGAAATAAAGCATAGAAAAAGGGTGATCTCAAATGCCCAGTAAGGATAAAAATATAGTGGAAAATTTCATAAATAAGAATAAACATTTAAGGAAATGTATAACTAAAACAAAATCCTTTTAAAATTGAACTTCAACACAGTATGGAAAAAATAAAATTAAATAATTCCATTTACTTATTCACATGGAAATTCAACTAATTGAATAATCACATGAAATATCAATAACCACTTTCATAATGATGGAATGCATAATTCCAAACTATCATAACCACATAGCCAAGGCCTCGTTCCAAGAATACAAATAAGATTTTGTCAAGGCCTTGTGCCAAGACACTAGTTTGTCTCATGAGACCTACCGATGCATTGAGGAGCTATAGTGGGCTCCACCCGTCACATATTAAGTCCAATGAATTCCCATATGAAATGGTTTAAACACAACATAAACATTCATATTAAAACTAGCATACGAAATGTAAATACTTCATCCATAAAACATGAATGGTATAAAAATAACACATCCACAGTCAAACATATCAAAAAACCTTCAATACAATATATAAGTTTTGTATCATAATAAATCAACTTCAAATAAGCGTAAAATCCATCAAAGGATGTTGACATAGATGAAATCAAAACTCTTTTTAGAGAAATATCTCTTTCTATTTTGAATTCATTTAAGAGTCATATATTTATAAAATAAAACATTTTATTTGAAAATATTCTTATAAGCTTGTAAGGGAAGCTTCAACGATTTTATAACAGCGGAAAATAGCCACACCCGCCGTATAAGTTAAAAAACATTCTTACCTTAATTCTGTCAAAAAGGTTTAAAAGGACCTTGTTTGGAAAACGACGGAAAGATTTATTTATAAAACTCTTATAAAAAGTCAAACAAGGGTATAAATGACTTTAACCCATATTCTTGTAAATAGTAAAAATGTATTGAAATACATTTCTAAGAAACATGGATGTGGATGATAAAGAGATCCTAGTAGATTATTACGTATAAACAACCTCGGATAATGAAGAGATTGTGAAATAAACCCTTACCTTGTACTTTTACTTGGTTGAGGGTAGGTTAACCTACTGTATAATGGTGAAATAATTGTTATTAAATTATAAAAGATTCATATACATTAATATGATATCATATATGATCATTTAACATTGATTTGTTAACAATATCTTAGTATTGTCATTGTTTTGGGTGTTAACTTACTCGTTTTCTTTTATATGTTTTGTTACGTAAGACGTGTTTTTCATGGATAGGTTGTATCATAATCATATCCAGAATGATATCAAGTCCTTAGATACTATTATTAATCATTAAATGAGAATTATACTTGAATGGATACGATGGAGAATGAATCTCATCGCCTTCTTGGAGACGGTAGTCCGTACGTACGTACGAGCGACAATATAATTCTTTTGATATTAAAATAATATATAATTGGATGTTATATCATATATACAGAATAATTATCATGTTATATTTATTATTTACATGAATTACATATCATTATTATACCCATCCAAATAATAGTTTATTGAATGAAAATTACACCATGACGTGGAGATGGTAAGCCGTACGTACGCACGTATGGTGACATGCCATTCAAAGGATGGATAGAATACTGAATATGGTTTTACCATATTTATAATAACATCACAGTATATAAAATATACTGGAGTTATTATTTTAGAATAGAAATAACAAAGAAAGAAGAAGTTGAAGAAGAATGGAACTTGAAAGAGGGTGGTGAAAACATTACCTCTTCTTCGGGTTCTTCCTTTTGATTTGATCAAAATGGCTCCTTAGGATAGATTTCTGATCAAACTAAGGCCTCTAGATTGTAGTGATGTAATTTTAGAGAGTATTTGGGCAGGGTTTGGCCGAGCCAAAAGGCTTTGAATGTGTGAATTAGTGAGAAGGGGGAGTGCCCTTTTATAAGAGGGGTGAGTGGCACCTTTGGAAAAGCTAAACATATTATTTTATAATAAATTTCTATTCGGTTTATAATGGATCCAAAGTGGATTATTTAATGGTTAAGGTGGGGATGGGTCGAAAACCACTCAACCAATAGAATTTAGACAAGTTGGGGTCATTATATTAACCTTATCTTTAAGTATTAACTCTTAGTTAATTAGTTTCACTTTTACAATGTCTCTTTGTATTTTTATATTATACGTTTAATAACCTTACTATATACATACAAGAGACACCCAAGTGGTACATTAATGATACACCTATCATGATATATTTCTCTTGGACGAACATTATATTTTTAGGAATTTAATATCAATTAATAATATAATATTTGTTTTAAAAACTCTTTTATGTCAATTTTGACACTATTCAATAATTGATTTTTGTAAAACTAATAACAGAATTATTTCTTCTAAAAAAGTAATTAAATCATTCCTAACATGTCATATTAACCTATAAAATTAGTGTAATTCATAAAAAGTCTCAAATTATATTTATTTGGGTATCTACAATATCAATCATTTTAAATTTTCACTTTTATGGTAATTACTACATCACCATTGTGTCATAAATAAATTAAATTATTTAATGTCTAAAAATTATAAATAAAATACCATTATGTAGGAAATCATTTTATATTTCTAATGAATATTTATAGTAGAAAATCCAACATATATAACCCTATGTAAAAATTGTTTTTCTAAAAGATATATGCTTGTGTCATTTTTGTATTCATTTTAACTTAATTAAAATAAAGTGTCCCTATCACCGACAAGTGGCACCATGGGGTCCCAAAATCGACCCAGAGATGCCCATGGTAAGACATGTATCAACCAACAAGGTTAGGACACGTTTTAGAGTAATTGGTTATTATAATAATATTATTTTTTAACCCTTATTTACCGGATTTACCCTTTAACCATGGTAAATAAAATATTTACCGAAGTACTTATTCAAAATGTCTAAAAATAAAAGTTACCTATTTACACAATTTGAACATCATGATTCTAAATATGGAATCCATTTTTCCAAATTCAAAATACAGAAGTGGGAGAAATTAATTTAAAATTAATTCTCACTGTCAAAACAAAAAGCGTGTTTTTAAGATATAATAACTATCAAAAGATTGATACTTGTTTATGTTCGGTTTAATTTTGAAATTATGTCCAATTATCAACATTGTATTAAATGGTAAAAATATATTCTAAATATACTTTAAAACCACTCAAATTCATAATTTATCACTATTAATTATTTTGATTAAAAAAGTTGTTTTTAATTAAAATTTAGTAATTTTCACTATTCATCAAAATATTAAATTTATCCGAAAAGTACCAAAATTTTCACCTTAGGATAAATTCGATAATCCGAATCCAAAAATGAAGTCCATTTTGAGAGATAAAATCTCTAAAATTTTAAAAATTAGGTATTACTATTCATAACGGCCAGTTTGATCGGTTGTGGTGTGTTAGAACTCGATGTTGCGTACAACACACGCTATTGCATTATTCAAAGAGAAGCATACCGTGGAAGCTTGGGATGTTTCATTGTAAATTTTTGATTTCCCCATTCTAAAAAGTAAATTTATTTAGTCAAATTGAATATATA
Source organism: Viscum album (assembly GCA_963277665.1). Classification (NCBI taxonomy): domain Eukaryota; kingdom Viridiplantae; phylum Streptophyta; class Magnoliopsida; order Santalales; family Viscaceae; genus Viscum; species Viscum album. The sequence goes on from OY728151.1 coordinate 1,284,980,241, forward strand.
AAAGTTTAAAATATTGGATTTAAAAAGGGTTCACTATTAAAAGTTTGTAAAAGTGCAATACTGAAAATGAATTTGTTCTTACATTATGTCTAAGAAACTCATAATAAGGATTCTAAAATTATAAGGATTATATAAAGTTTAAAATTTAGTTAATTCTATTCATAACATCTTTTGAATGGCTTGTTTGGTAAGTCATGATGTGCTTGAACTCGGTGTTGCGTGTAGTGCAAGTTATTGAATTATTTTGAAGAAATAACACACTATGAAATCTTGGGTTGTTACATTCTCCCCTCCTTCAATAAATTGTGTACTCGAAATTTGAAATTGTTCTTAGAAAATAAAAGTTTGAATATAGAAAATATCTTTGTGGGAAAACCCACATCAGAAATTGGGTTAAAAAAATTTAGTCTTAATATGATGAAAAGGGAAATGAAAGGGTCACCACCAAATTATGATCTCGATTAGGAAAACATTGGTGGAAATTAGAGACATATAATTGGAGAAAAAACGTAAATATTTATAGGTAGTTATTGAGGTCATCAATAAAAAACAAGTGTAAATTGAGGGCCTTAAATTAATCAATCTATGATGATTTAAAATACCATCGGTTCAACAAAACATATGGTATTAGGATAGCACATTTTTTGTTTTAATATCCCTTCACTAAAGTATAAGAATTAATTTCTTCATTGAATAAGAGAAGGAGAAAAATATATACTTGACAAGTAGAGTCTCATCTTTTAACTATGTTCTACCACAAACTCATCTTTCACTCTAAAAGATAATAGAACAAAAAAATAATATTATATTTATCCTATTCGTATAGGGTTCAAAAAAATGAATTTTATAATTCATCTAATAGAACCATTAAAAAAACAACATTATTCAATCTAGGATATCACATGGGTCAGTGGTAGGTGATACACCCTTGTCGCCATTCGGTTGTGGGTTCAAGTCTCGCGGCCTTTCCGGACGCGACGGGTTGTCGCCCGACCTCTGGGTTGTCCTTTAATGGCAATCCAAAATAATCCAAACTAGAACTATCCAAAATACTTCAGTCAAAAATTTATAATGAAGGTAAACACAATGAAGATCCTTTTTTCCACGTAATAACATGTGAACACCTTCATCATGTATTCTTTTAAAACACTGCAACATCCTGAATTACCATAAAACCTTATTTATTACATTCATGATCCCTTATTCCTTAAAGAATAATAGATATACTCCTTCAATCCAAAAATGTTGTAAACCCAAACAATGATAGAATATACAAATCATTAATTAGTTTTAAGTTAGTCAAGAATATCCAATATAATTTATCCAAATCAATCATGTATTATTCTAAAATCACTACCTCAGTATCAGAACCATATTATGGTTTATCTTTCTCTCAACCATATATTTTCCAAAAATTTATCCTGCTATTGAGTCACTTTTCTTTGTTCCACACAATCTCAATTCCTTAATAACACTGCAGTAGAATCCTTATATACTCCATAATTATTATAACAAGTACATTGTTGATACAACACTCAAATGACATTATCAACATAAGAACTCTAATCATTCCTCTTCATCTGTGGTAGTATCATAACTTGATCATTATCCAATAGCATCATTTGCAGCATAGTCTGATGACTGGAAAATAGGTTCACGTAGTGTCCAAAATCCTTGCAAATGAAGCATTGTACATTTGAAACCATTTTCTTACCCTTACAGTCACGTACTTTGTGCCCTTTTCCTCCACACTTATAACAAACTCCCATTCCTTTCAGGAAAGTTTTAGGGTGTTTCTTCCCACAGTTATCACATATGGGAAAATTATTCTTTTCCCTCTTCTATACTTTTCTTCTCTTGCTTCCCTTCAAATCCACAGGACTCAGTAAACTCTTTACTTATCTTATCAACACATCATATTATTTCTTCATATGATGATAATACATGGGAGACTATTTCTCTTATAAATTCTAGATTAAGACCATGAAAGATATGATCCTTCTTTCTCTTTGGATCATGCGTATTGTTGGAGTTCTCATTCCTTCTATTGGGCGCCATTTCTAAACAATGTCATAAACTGTATCAGTTTATGAATCAAAATACATAATTTCATACTTATAAAATACTTAACATAAATTGAACTATTTATGGATATAATCCATAATCATGAAAATGTTTCCTTTGAATAAGTATATAATTATAAACCCTTCATAATGATTTGTAAAGAAAATGAGAGTTATCCTAAGCATATCCCCCAGGAGTGTCGTAACCAAGAGTGCAGCAAGGCCCGTTGTCATGAACCAGTTCCCGTTCGAGTATATCTCAAAGCGGTGTTTTTGGGTTTTACCCCTAGGTACATCTGTGTCAGAGCCGCCTCTACCTGCTCGTATCCAGACAGGGATGTATTTCTCGGAAAACTCACAAAATCTTTATAGGGTTTATACTAATCCTCAAAGTTCATCTTAGGTCTATGTGCTCTAATAAGATTTTATCTAAATCTAGCTTCCAAGGTTTGTACTAAACCTCCCTCTGATACCAACTGTAATGCCCCGACCCCAGTTACCTAGAGTCGGTGCATTATTACATAACATTGGCATGATCACAAGAAAGATAAAATCTCGAAAGACCGATTAGTTTAGTAGCCTTGGAAACAGTAGATATATTCATAAAGTTTTACATTACATCATAAAAATGAAAACTATAACAACATAGTCTCCATATTCTACACTCTTATCCCCTCATACTATCCCTTCAGGTCATTTATAATTTACTTCTTCACATCCTGGGAAAAATAAAACATAGAAAAGGGGTGAGCTCAAATTCCCAGTAAGGATAACAATATAGTGGAAACTTTCATAAATAAGAATAAACATTTAAGGCAATGTATAACTAAAACAAAACTTTTAAAATTGAACTTCGACATAGTATGGAAAAAATAAAATGAAATAATTCCATTTAATTATTCACATTAATATTCTACTAATCAAATAATCACATGAAATATCAATAAACACTTTCATAATGATGGAATGCATAATGCCAGACTATCATAACCACATAGCCAAGGCCTCGTGCCAAGAATACAAATAAGATTTTGTCAAGGCCTTATGCCAAGACACTAGTTTGTCTCATGAGACCTACCGATGCATCGAAGAGCTATAGCGGGCTCCACCCATCACATATTAAGTCCAATGCATTCCCATATGAAATGGTTTAAACATAACATAAACATTCGTATTAAAACTAGCATACAAAATGTAAATACTTCATCTATAAACCATGAATGGTATAAAAATAACACATCCACAGTCAAAAATACCACAAAAACTTCAATACAATATAGAAGTTTTGTATCATAATAAATCAACTTCAAATAAGCGTAAAATCCATCAAAGGATGTTGACATAGATGAAATCAAAACTCTTTTTAGAGAAATATCCCTTTCTATTTTGAAATCATTTAAGAGTCATATATTTATAAAATAAAACATTTTCTTTGAAAATATTCTTATAATCTTTTAAGGGAATCTTCGACGATTTTATAACAGCAGAAAATAGTCGCACCCGCCGTATAAGTTAAAAAAACATTCTTACCTTAATTCTGTCAAAAAGGTTAAAAAGGACCTTATTTGGAAAACGACGGAAATATTCCTTTATAAAACTCTTATAAAAAGTCAAACAAGGGTATAAATGACTTTAACCCATATTCTTGTAAATAGTAAAAATGTTTTGAAATAAATTTTTAAGAAACATGGATGTGGATGATAAAGAGATCCCAGTAGATTATTACATATAAACAACCTCGGATAATGAAGAGATTGTGAAATAAACCCTTACCTTGTACTTTTCTTTGGTTGAGGGTAGTTTTACCTCCTTTATAATGGTGAAATAATTGTTTTTAAATTATAAAATAATCATATACATTAATATGATACCATATATGATCTTTTAACATTGATTTGTTAATAATATCTTAATATTATCGTTGTTTCAGGTGTTAACTTACTCGTTTTCTTTTATATGTTTTGTTACGTAAGACATGTTTGTCATGGATAGGTTGTATGTTAATCATATACAGAACGATATCAAGTCCGTAGATACTATTATTAATCAGTAAATTATAATTAGACTTGAATGGATACGATGGAGAATGAATCTCATCGCGTTTGTGGAGACGGTAGTCCATACGTACGCACGAGCGAAAATATCATTCTTTTGTTATTAAAATAATATATAATTGGAAGTTATATCATATATACAGAATAATTATCATGTTATATTTATTATTTACATGAATTACATATCATTATTATACCCATCCAAATAATAATTTATTGAATGAAAATTACACCACGACGTGGAGACGGTAAGCCGCACGTACGCACGTATGGTGACATGCCATTCAAAGGATGGATAGAATACTAAATATGGTTTTAACATATTTATAATAACATCACAGTATATAGAAGATACTGGAGTTATTATTTTATAATAGAAATAACAAAGAAAGAAGAAGTTGAAGAAGAATGGAACTTGAAAGAGGGTGGTGAAAACATTACCTCTTCTTCGGGTTCTTCCTTTTGATTTGATCAAAATGGATCCTTAGGATATTTTTATGATCAAACTAAAGCCACTAGGTTGTAGTGATAGAATTTTAGAGAGTATATGGGCAGGTTTTGGCTGAGCCAAAAGGCTTTGAATGTGTGAATTAGTGAGAAGGGGGAGTGCCCTTTTATAAGAGGGGTGAGGGGCACCTTTGGAAAAGCTAAAAATATTATTTTATAATAAATTCATATTCCGTTTTTAATGGCTCCAAATTGTATTATTTAACGTTTAAGGTGGGGATGGGTTGCAAAACACTCAACCAATAGAATTTAGATAAGTTTGGGTCATTATATTAACCTTATCGTTAAGTATTAACTCTTAGTTAATTAGTTTCACTTTTACAATGTCTCTTTGTATTTTTATCTTATATGGTTAATAAACTTACTATATACATCCAAGATACCCCCAAGTGGTCCATTAATGATAAACCTATCATTATATAAGTCCCTTGGCCGAACCTTAGATTTTTAGGAATTTAATATCAATTAATAATATAATATTTGTTTTAAAAACTCTTTTATGTCAAATTTGACACTATTCAATAATTGATTTTTGTAAAAAATATAACAGAATTATTACTTCTAAAAAAGTTAATTAAATCTTTCCTAACATGTCATATTAACCTATAAAATTATTTTAATTCATTAAAAGTCTCAAATTATATTTATTTGGGTATCTACAATATCAATTACTTTAATTTTTCACTATTATGGTAATTACTGCATCACCATTGTGTCTTAAATAAATTAATTTATTTAATGTCTAAAAATTATAAATAAAATAAAATTATGTAGGAAATACTTTTATCTTTTTAATTAATATTTATAGTAGAATATCCAAGATATATAACCCTATGTAAAAATTGTTTTTCTAAAAGATATATGCTTGTGTCATTTTTGTATTTATTTTAACTTAATTAAAATAAAGTGTCCCTATCACTTACAGGTGGAACCATGGGGTCCCAAAATCGACCCAAAGATGCACATGTTCGGACATGTATCAACCAAAAAGGTTAGAAATTGTTTTAGGGTAATTTTTTATTATTATAATATTATTTTTTAACCCTTATTTACCGGATTTACCCTTTAACCATGATAAATAAAATATTTACCAAAGTAATTATTCAAAATGTCTAAAAATAAAAGTTACCTATTTAAAAAATTTGAACATCTTGATTCCAAATATTTAATCCATTTTTCCAAATTCAAAACACAGAAGTGGCAGAAATTAATTTAAAATTAATTCCCCCTATCAAAACAAAAAGCGTGTTTTTAAGATATAATAACTATCAAAAGATTGATACTTGTTTATGTTCGGTTTAATTGTGAAATTATGTCCAATGAACAAAATTGTATTAAATGGTAAAAATATATTCTAAATATACTTTAAAACCACTAAAATTCATAATTTATCACTATTAATTATTTTTATTAAAAAATTTGTTTTTAATTAAAAGTTAGTAATTTTCACTATTCATCAAAATATTAAAGTTATCCGAAAAGTACGAAAATTTCACCTTAGGATAAATTTGATACTATGAATCCAAAAATGAAGTCCATTTTGAGAGATAAAATCTCTCAAATTTTAAAAATTATGTATTACTATTCATAACGGCTAGTTTGATCGGTTGTCGTGTGTTTTAGAACTCGATGTTGCGTACAACACACGCTATTGCATTATTCAAAGAGAAACGTACCGTGGAAGCATGGGATGTTTCATTGTAAATTTTTGATGTCCCCATTCTAAAAAGTAAATTAATTTAGTCAAATTGAATATATAAAAGTTTAAAATATTGGATTTAAAAAGGGTTCACTATTAAAAGTTTGTAAAAGTGCAATACTAAAAATGAATTTGTTCTTACATTATGTCTAATAAACTCATGATATGGATTCTAAAATTATAAGGATTTTATAAAGTTTAAAATTTAGTTAATACTATTCATAACCTCTTTTGAACGGCTTGTGTGACAACTGGGCCCCGGTGACAGCACATCCACCCCGCCTTTAACATGGTCGTCGGGTTCTGGCCAACCAGGTATCACCAGTTGCCCCGCAGACACGTGGGGCCCACCCCAGGGTCCACCCACGTGCCCGAACGGGTCATCTGACTAATGATAGTTCCCACAGGCCAAAACATGTCCTTTTCAGTGTGCTTTGTCCTCACTCGCACACACCCTGGGAAACTTCCCAGAAGGTTACACATCCTGATCACTACTCCAGGCCAAGCACGCTTAACTGTGGAGTTCTAATCAGACAGGCTCCCGAAAAGGAAGGTGTACCTTGTTGACATAAGTCATATCATTTAGTCATTTAACCCTTTATCATTTGGGGATGTTACAATCACCCCCCTTTAGAGCACAATGCCCTCGTTGTGGGCCCTACAACTCAACCCAGGCAGTGCACCACGCACTTAAGGCTGAGTTCCTCCTCTGATACCAAATGTGACAACTGGGCCCCAGTGAAAGCACAACCACCCCGCCTTTAACATGGTCGTCGGGTTCTGGCCCACCAGGTACCACCAGTTGCCCTGCAGACACGTGGGGCCCACCCCAGGGTCCACCCACGTGCCCGAACGGGTCATCTGACTAATGATAGTTCCCATAAGCCAACACATGTCCTTTTCAGTGTTCTTTGTCCTCACTCGCACACACCCTGGGAAACTTCCCAGAAGGTCACCCATCCTGATCACTACTCCAGGCCAAGCACACTTAACTGTGGAGTTCAAATCAGACAAGCTCCAGAAAAGGAAGGTGCACCTTGTTGACATGAGTCATATCATTTAGTCATTTAACCCTTTATCATTTGGGGATGTTACAATAGAAGTCAGGGTCCTGGTGTACGGATACATTGGTCGCCGCACCAACACTGGGCTCCATGGACTGATAACCACACTCAATACGCTTAACACTATTGCTTCACATAGAAAAGATCAGAGTCTGCGGTAGAACCGAACTCCTCTGATACCAATTTGTCACGACCCGTCCTCGGGGCCCGTGCCGTGACTACCCCAAGCCCGCCTTCCATAGGACAGGGGCTGGCGACTAGCACCAAGGCGTAAATCCCGATAAACAGGGAAGGCATTGCCTTTGTAAAGTAAACAATCACCACAGAGTAAGCAAGCAGAAAGAGTAAACACTAAGTAAAAACGGTAACAAGCTGTGCTGAAAGAAAAAGGGGGCCGGAAATACAAGCCCAACTGTAAAGTACAACTGAAAGGGGAAAAATAGCAACTGAAAGAAAAGCCGCAGCGTCGAGCCATCCTCTAGAAGTACCACCTGAAGGGTGAGCACGGATAGCCTCCACAACTCCTTGGTCCAGCCGTCCGCTCTGAGTACGTCCCGCCCAGTGGTCCACCTCCAGGTACCGTCCTACTCTGCAAGCCTCTACCACGATCAGCGTTGTCCATCGTCTGCAACCAACACCACAAAGTGCGGGCATAGCCCGTGCAGGGGTGAGTATGAGCTACTCAGTAGGGACCCCGAGACTCCCGAAGGTCTCCCAGAATCCACAAAGGATAAACTAAAAAGGAAAGATACAATCACGAAGTAACATCCGACACGTCTTAGGTATATGCCCATACATATACCTAAGTCATCAATTCTCGCTCAGCTCCAACATCCTAGCTCAAGTACAACCCAGTCCACACAGGAAAGAAAAATGTAAATCCACACAGGATAGCACAACAAAATCCACATAGGAAAGTAAAACGTAAATCCACACAGGATAGTACAACACAATCCACATAGGAATGAAAAACGTAAATCCACACAGGATAGCAAACAGGATTCAGCTCAGACAGGATATACTTCTTTGTAAGACAAAAGAGATGATCAGATGTAGCCACTGATTTATCTAGCTGTCGGACCCACAAAGGATCGGTAGGTACTAACCCCCGCAATGACCCACATAGGATCGATCATGAAGTTGAAACCATAGCTATTTGGAAACTCCTTCTCCATCAAGTACAGTGGTTATGCCGCTACAACCAAGCGCTTACTTCTAACCTTGAACTGCTGTAGTACTCCACCTATCGAGTACTGTGGGCCTTCTGCTACAACCAAATGCTTCCCACCATGGGTCTGCTGCAACAACCAAGCGCTCCCCCTCATAGCCTCTAGAGGTAATCCTTCTGTTGAGTACCGCGGGTCTGCCGCTACAACCAAGCGCTCCTCCGCCGTGGGTCTGCCGCTACAACCAAGCGCTCCCCCATGCTGCTACAACCAAGCACTCCTCCGTCATGGGTCTGCCGCTACAACCAAGCGCTCCCCCTCATAGCCTCCAGAGGTACTCCTTCTATTGAGTACCGCGGGTCTGCCGCTACAACCAAGCGCTCATCCGCCGTGGGTCTGCTACTACAACCAAGCGCTTCCCACTGGGCTATCTGTAACACACCGAGTCGTTCGATCAGTAGTTGTCAAGTCTCAAACGGCTCTAGGGTTTCCGCACACAGCATGCTCGTTCCGGGAGGGTCCACTCCACGAGCTAAGAGGTCGATGCCTCAACTGGCATGTAGTCCGGAGTTGATGCATCCCAAGATGTACCATAGTGGTCACTGCCGAAAACACGGAGGATTCCCGTACTGTTTTCATCATCGTCGCAGTCGCCGCCAGCTCTAGAGTTCCTGCACACAGCAAGCTCGTTCGGGAGGGTCCGCTCCACGAGCCGAGAGGCAGATACATCAACTGAAACATAGTCCAGAGTTGATGTATCCAAAAGTTCTGTATCGTCAATAGGAACTCAACGTCGTAGGCGGCGCATCAATCGGACGCCCGGTCTGAGAGTTATTGGCTTTTTCGTCCCAGGGGCCCGGTTGGTTTTTAAGGCAAAACCAACCCGACCGTACTCCACCTGCGTCCAAACCTCGGGCAGAGTAAGCCAAAAGATCCTTCTCACTTAGAGAAATTCAACAAAGTCGAAGGCTCGTCAATCGGACATCCGGAGCTCAAGCTATGAGCGTTTCCGCTCCGAGGGCCCGGTTGGTTTCGTGGACGAACCAACCCGGCCGAACCCAAAGTATTCCAAAACTTTGAGTGCGATATACCGAAACAGCCGTCTCGATTCAAGGATCGCATTTCCGCTGACGGCACGTCGTTCGGAGGCCCGTCAGCGGCGATGTAATCCTTGGATTGAGACGGTCGTTTCGGTGTATCACACTCAAGGTTTCGGAATACTTTGGGTTCGGCCGGGTTGGTTCGTCCACGAAACCAACCGGGCCCTCGGAGCGGAAACGATCATAGTTTGAGCTCCGGACTTCCGATTGACGTGCCGTCGACTTTGTTGAATTCCTCTAAGTGAGACAGATCTTTTGGCTTACTCTGCCCGAGGTTTGGATGCAGGTGGAGTACGGTCGGGTTGGTTTTGCCTTAAAAACCAACCGGGCCCCTGGGACTAAAAAGCCAATAACTCTCAGACCGGGCGTCCGATTGACGCGCCGTCAGCGACGTTGAGTTCCTGTTGACGATACGGAAGTTTTGGATACATCAACTCTGGACTATGTGTCAGTTGATGTATCTGCCTCTCGGCTCGTGGAGCGGACCCTCCCAAACGAGCTTGCTGTGTGCGGGAACCCTAGAGCTGGTGGTGACTGCGACGATGATGAAAACAGTACGGGAATCCTCCGTGTTTTTGGTAGTGACCACTACGGTACATCTTGGGATGCATCAACTCCGGACTACATGTCAGTTGATGCATCGACCTCTTAGCTTGTGGAGTGGACCCTCCCGAAACGAGCATGCTGTGTGCGGAAACCCTAGAGCCGGTTGAGACTTGACGACCGCTGATCGAATGACTCGGTGTGTTATGGATATCCCAGTGGGAAGCGCTTGGTTGTAGCAGCAGACCCACGGCGGATGAGCGCTTGGTTGTAGCGGCAGACCTGCAGTACTCAACAGAAGGAGTACCTCTGGAGGCTATGTGGGGGAGCGCTTGGTTGTAGCGGCAGACCCACGGCGGAGGAGCGCTTGGTTGTAGCAGCATGGGGGAGCGCTTGGTTGTAGCGGAAGACCCACGGCGGATGAGCGCTTGGTTGTAGCGGCAGACCCGCGGTACTCAACAGAAGGAGTACCTCTAGAGGCTATGAGGGGGAGCGCTTGGTTGTAGCAGCAGACCCATGGTGGGAAGGGCTTGGTTGTAGCAGTAGGCCCACAGTACTCGATAGGTGGAGTACTACAGTAGTTCAAGGTTAGAAGGAAGTGCTTGGTTGTAGCCGCATAACCACTGTACTTGATGGATAAGGAGTTTCCAAATAGCTATGGTTTAAACTTCATGATTGATCCTATGTAGGTCATTGTGGGGGTTAGTACCTACCGATCCTTTGTGGGTCCGACGACTAGATGAATCAGTGGCTACATCTGATCATCTCTATTGTCTTACGAAGAAGTATATCCTGTGTGAGCTGAATCCTGTTTGCTATCCTGTGTGGATTTACATTTTTCTTTCCTATGTGGATTGTGTTGTACTATCCTGTGTGGATTTACGTTTTTCTTTCTTATGTGGATTGTGTTGTGCTGTCCTGTGTGGATTTACGTTTTGCTTTCCTGTGTGGACTGGGTTGTACTTGATCTCGGATGTTGGAGCCGAGCGAGAATTGATGACTTAGGTATATGTATGGGCATATACCTAAGTCGTGTCGGATGTTACTTTGTGATTGTATCTTTCCTTTTTAGTTTATCCTTTGTGGATTCTGGGAGACCTTCGGGGGTCTCTGGGTCCCTACTGAGTAGCTCATACTCACCCCTGCACGGGATATGCCCGCACTTCGTGGTGTTGGTTGCAGACGATGGACAGCGCTGATCATGGTAGAGGCTTGCAGAGCAGGATGGTACCTGGAGGTGGACCACTGGGTAGGACGTACTCGGAGCGGACGGCTGGACCAAGGAGCTATGGAGGCTATCCGTGCTCACCCTTCAGGTGGTAATTCCAGAGGACGGCTCGACGCTGTGGCTTTTCTTTCAGTTGCTGTTTTTCCACTTTCAGTTGTACTTTACAGTTGGGCTTGTATTTCCGGCCCCCTTTTTCTTTCAGCACAGCTTGTTACAGTTTTTACTTAGTGTTTACCCTTTCCACTTGCTTACTCTGTGGTGATTGTTTACTTTACAAAGGCAATGCCTTCCCTGTTTATCGGGATTTACGCCTTGGTTCTAGTCGCCAGCCCCTGGCCTATGGAAGGCGGGCTTGGGGTAGTCACGGCACGGGCCCTGAGGATGGGTCGTGACAGCTTGTTTGGTAAGTCATGGTGTGCTTGAACTCGGTGTTGCGTGTAGTGCAAGTTATTGAATTATTTTGAAGAAATAACAAACTATGAAATCTTGGGGTGTTACAAAGATTAAATGGATTTTGGGTAGGTTTGTATAGGAAAAATAGAATATTTCATTATTATTTTCCAAATATATTTTTTTGACTATTTATGGGAATGTAATTAAAACTTGAACACTTATAATGGCACTCATAGTATTTCTAAAAATGTGAAGTGGAATTCAATATTTAAAATTTTAATAACCATTCTCATTAAAATAACAACATTGTTGATGAGTAATTGAGTCTTGTTTAAAATTAATTGTTTTAACAACTTGAAAAATAATATAGGTTTATAAGGATTCATTATGGGTTTATTAAATAAAAAAAAATTAATAAAAATTAAATTTATGGATAAATATGTATTTGATAATTAAAATTATTTATTGAATAAGTTCCATAACTTCTATTTCATTATGATGTCAAAATAAATGCCTCATATTTTTTTCATTTATAATTTTTACTTTAAAATTAGTCTATTATAGAAAATTATGATAAAATAAAAATTGGATAACTTAAAGGATATTATTTCAAAAATAAAATTTGTTTTATCCAAAAAATTCATTAAATATATTAATTTACAATTTTCAAACAAAATACCCATTCATTGAAAAATACTAGATTTTTGAAAATGATTATATTCTGAACCTTTTTTAAATTATATTCGAATTCAAAAAATAATATTATCAGTTATATTTAATAATAATTATTGAATAAAACTATCTAATTAAAATAAAATATTCTCTAAAAATTATAAAATTTTATTAAAAAATTGCCTTGATTGAAAATATATATGTCCAAAAAATACACTTCCTACTTCATCATATCAAAATATATATGTTATAAAACTCATTATTTAATGATATAAATTCAAATATTATAAATGGATATATAAAATATTTTTTTAATTTAAAATTTATATAAAAATTAAATTGATTTGGGTCTAGATACAAAGGCCATTATTGAATATATAAATTTGTTATGTGTATTATGTGTGTAATGGTGAGATTTTCTTAGGGTGGTTTTGTGTGCACGCTTTGGTATATGGTATTGTTGAGATGGAAATTATTGATAAAACTATTTATTTTGTGATTTTTTAATATTGTATTAGTAATTAATTGGAAAAAATCCTTCAAACTCTATCTCCATCATAATCTCTGATAAATGGGCTACATAAGGTATGACTGCATTGGTTGAGGCCACCACTTTTTTACATATGTGTTAATTGGATATTATGAAAACCATTAATATACACTTGTAATATGATCCTTTTTATGGTTATATTATCAATGGTTATGATTCTCAATAGTATTTTAAATATTTTAGGATATAAAATTTCAATTTAACCAATGTAATTCAATATTTTTCTATAAATTCATTACATGATAATGCATTTATTCATTTAAAAAGGGTAATTTCATTTATATATTTCTAGAAAATTATTATTATTTTTAAAATTATGTTTGTATTTTGGTACCAATTTTTATTTAATAGGATTGGTTGGGAAACATCATAAGTTGATTATAGTGTGTGATGTAGTAAAGGAAATCATTTAGAAGACAGAAAATCATGGATAGATTTGATCTAACTCAAGGGCATTAATCTTGCTGAACACTCTAGCCAAAAATACCAATTTCATTGTTAAAATAATATTTATGTATACTTAAAATTCTTATTAATAATATTATTGGAACCATGGTAGTTTTTTGGAATTTCACGTGAAATTAAACATTTAATACCTAATATATTCTATGATACAAGTCTTATATGTTTTTTTCTATGCATTTAGATATTGTTTCTGTCCATTTTGATGTGTGTTTAAGATCAATGGTGTATAGTATGATAATTTGGTATAACATATATTAGAGAAAAAATTATGGAAGATTTGTCTTAGTCATGTATGATGCATGCGTTTTAGCTATTGATTATTGAAAATTATGAGGTGAGTGTCTCTGATCATGGGATGGAATGATTGTTAAAGGAGTTTGAGATAATATTTAGTTTGATCCATATAGTGATAGAGAATTTACTCTCATTTTCCATTAGTAATATTTGTGTTTTTGAACACTAATGGTGGATTTCATTTCATATAGAGAATAATTAATTGGATGTTTTATTTGAGTATTTCCAAAACTAAGTTATGTGTAGAGTTAATTTCGTCAACAATTATGGTGGAGAAGAGAAATAAGTTTCTCTCCCTCCATAATGATATCCAAATCAAATATAAACTTGGGATTTTATTTATATATGTTTTCCCCTTCCACGTAGTGAATAAAATATGAATAGTCCAGATCACATTTCGTGGATGAGTCAATGCATCTATATATTCAGTATAACGATTAACAATTTCTGTTTGTTTTTTTATATGGAGGTTCTATAGAAGGAAGTGGTGATTAAGGGGATTCTATTTCAAATTTATATTTCCTTGATACATTATAACTCTCAAAGAATTTTTTTTGGAGGATCATACATGTTGGGGAAGTCATGGTTTCAACAAGATAAGATTTTTATTTAGTAGTTTCACACTAATTTATTAGGAGATTTTATTTATCAATCATATTTTGGGGCTCCATTTTTATTTTCATTACATGTTTAGGTCATTGTTATTAGTGATATTTGTGATAAAAAATTCTCAGTGATCATCAACATGGCCAGTAACTGAGAGTAAAATGGCACGGTAAGGTGAATTTTAGGGAGATAATACTCAAATGGTGTTGAGATATCATTTCAAGTTCCATACTATTATCATATAATCTAGTTATTTCTATGATTATAGGGAATCACATTCCCTCATTTCACCCTCCCTTGTTATTACCTTGAGTCTCATGACATGGTGACTTCCAGTTCCCAAGAATTCGACAATACTATTTGAATGTCAATTTTATATTAAATGATGTGTGATGGGGTTGTGAGGTGATGATAGGAAAGAATTTTTAATTTAGTAATTTATTATTTCCTTAGATATAAAAATATGATGTTAGTTATGGAATGGATTTTTGGTACTCCATGTGTTTGGTCGTAGATTTATTCTAGTGGATAGATTTGTTTTGTGGTATTTTAGGCTAACATGTAGTATTCATTTCTATGTGGGATATTAAAATTGGTCTCAAGAATTTAAATATTCTTTTATTTTAATGTAAAAATATGTTATTGGGTTTTGTTGAGGCGTAGTATATGGATTTTCCTTGATTTTTCTATTAGTTTCAAGGTATTCTTCCAAAAAAGTCGTGAACCTATCCCCAAGACATGATGTCTATTTTAGTATATATTTAATACCTAGTCATACCCCATTTTCAATTGATACTTATTAATTGAATTCTTTTATGATACAACATTTTACAATTTATATTAATGACTTGATGATGAAGGGTATCATAAATTGTAGTGTTTCATTATGGGGTCTTCAAATGTTGTTTTCCAAGAATTTAGATGTTATTTTTAGGGTTTTCATTGATTAATGACGATTGAATCAGGTTAGGATAAATTACATTTATCTCCTTATGAGGATATATTATTTTTGCGACACTTTAAATTATTTTATATAGTTTATAATTATTTAAATGTTGTCAATGTATACTCAAATTTAGTTTATAGAGTAGGATATTCTGAAGGCTCAATTTAGGTGAGAATATAGGATACATAGGTTTGTTGCTAAATATTTTGAAGCCATAAAAACCCATAATATTTTCATAGGGTTCATGAAATCCAAGTTTCTTATGTTCCTAGATAAATCTGTCATAGTGTTAATGAATGAAATCATTGTGTACTTGAATTTAGTTTAGGATCATTTTTATAAACTTAAGGATATATTACAAGTATATATACATGATAGATCTAGAAGAAGTTATCATGTTGTATACTTTTTACATATGAGTTTCATTTTCTTAAGCATGTGGTGTATTAACATGAAGTAGAAATTTATCCATCAATGATATAGGTGGTTTTTATAGTGAAATAGCTATGAAATTTAAGACATTTTTGGTTTCCATTATATAATAGGCTATTATTAGATCTTCATTAAAATTTTCTTATGAATTAAAACACCATTGTGAGATCTAGCCCTTATGGACAATGATTTTATTTAAACTAATCAGTGTCAGGTTACATTGGACTACCAAATGGAGATATTTTTAGTGCCCATATTCATGGATTTATAATTAAAGAAGTTATGATTATGATTTTATAAAATATTTATTTACTAGAATTGTGATACAATTTGATGAAATAGGATGTGGGTATATATTATGTGTCTAGTAATTTATATCCTTATAACAATTATGATTCCATACATGATCATGATTTGGTAGGAGTGGTTTTTTCTCTGATATTTTTTTTGCACTACAGGTACAATGAATTCTTTTCGGTATTTATATATCATATGAGATTTAGGTATATCTTCCCAAAATGGGGTTTTATTTTATATCATTAGGGGCGTATGGAATTACTAAAAGGCTAGAAATTTATTGTCTATAATAAATAAGGAAAATATAATGTAGTTATTGATACACCTAGTATGATGTCATGAGGAGATATTGTTTATATTCTAGAGAAGTGACACCAAATATTTAAGGAAGATGTATTAATATAAGATAGTCTAGTAATATGGGTTCACTATACTGTATGATAGTGAAATCAGAATAGCTTCAACAAGTTTAGGATTCTTAGTGTAGAGAATCTGATGTATAAAAGATGTGAGATCAAATGCTTTATGGTGATACTTATGAGGGTTTGTTAGTGGATAATTTTTAGTGGATGCTATTTCAAGGTGGTCTATTATTTTAATTAGTGATAAGAGTGGTGGTCCTAAGTGAGTTTCAGTGCACACCGGTGGTGGTGAGTCGGTGTGTATCCATGATGTATCCTTGCTTGAGTTGTTCATTCTTGTGGCCGATAATAAATCAGTTTTTCAAAGAATTAATGTCTCAGTGGTTGATGTATCATAAGGTGAAGGCATGGAATCACATCCCTTGTAGTTTTTGGTAGACATGGGATGTCCTTAAGAGGAAGTGGTAGTATATTTCAATTGATTGCATCATATTTTCCATGATATCAAGTTATTTTCATGTTATTTAGTGGATTATGGATAAGTTGGTGAATTTGGATCATTTCATGGTGATCAATGTGTTCGGTGATATGGATGTTTCGGTGAGGTGGTATATGGATTGAATAGTGATTCGTAACAGGGTTCTTAGTACCGTCCTTTTTAATATAGATCATATTTCTACCCCATGATTCTGGGACTATCTTCAAAAATATTTTACATCTCTATTATGAATCAACAATCCCTTCCATAATTAAATGTATGAAAAAATAGAGGAGATCATCTTTATGTTGGATGACATGTTGGGTTCCATTGTTTTTAATTTCTATGGATTATGTGGTAAAGAACTAGACTTTTTTGAGTTTTACTCTGATAATCTATATCAACATTCCATTTTCATGGATTCATTCTAAACATTATTTAAATGAAATTGTATAATTCTATGTTACAATACAAATATTACAGTTTTAAAAATATTTGTATGGCATGTGTGATAGAGAACAACTAAGAAGGTCCATCTGTTTCAAGAGTATAAAAAAGTGTAACATAATTTTCATGTGTAATATTATTAAATGATACATCTATTATTTTATAATAGAGATCATGTGTTCATGATGGTTTCCCCTTATGATGTTTTGTGTTTCCTTGTACATGGGTGTAATTTTCCCCCTATTTTATCAATTATTTTGTGTTAATGGACCTTGTATGTTATATGGTGTATCAGTTAGTGTTCCCCTCATATTAGTATAATATCTAATACGTTTTCACTGTGTCATTAATTATTTCATATATGTATAATGAATCCCATGTTATTTATTAGGATATCCAGATTAATAGGATTAAATTTTTTTTGTGTCACACTTGATTTTGATTACGTATCAGAGTGATAAAGTATTTCATGGATGTATCATTATCATGGTTCATGTCATATGGATTAAAGGTTTCTTGGAATATAAATGGGAATATGATTAGTATATTCAATCTCAATATCATGAAATGTTTTTAATCTTTTTTTAACATTGGTATTATTATTTAATACTATTTTGATTAACATTTTCATTTATATTATAGATTTTTTATTTGTGGATGATATCAATTCTAATTATCAATTATCTCTAGGGGTTTGGTAGTTATTATTTTGCATCTCATTTTATTTTTTATTCTGAAGGGTTAGATTCATCTAGGAAGTATTTAATTTAAAATTTTGAATCTTCTCAGACCATTGAATTAAATATTTTTGGTGTTGGGTGCATTGATAAATTGATGAAGTATGGGAGGTGTTCCTATACCATGGATTTCAAATGGAAGAGGTACATTGCGGTGTTTCCATAAGTACTATTTTAGGAATGTTTTCCTTTAAAATTGGGATGTTTTATATTGTTTTGTTTCAATCAATTAGGGGTTGTTTCTAGAAATGAATCTTGGGTATTAGGATGGGGAGTGATCCATTAGTGTTTAGCATCATTTATCAGGATTTGGATGTCCAGTCACAACATGCTTTGTTTAGGTTATAGAATGAATATATGGGGTTTACTCTTATATGAGGTTTTGATAAGTACAAACATGCCAGCATATTCCAACATGATGTGAATGTTCTTTTATTGTTTCATTAATTTTCTATGAGTTGTTCTTACAAAATTTCCATAGTTTCTTCAGTTTGAATACAAGGGTGGTTGATTTCAGTGTTCATAATTTTTAGGTATCTTTACACCATGGTTTCATAATTGAAATGTGCCTTTGTTATGGGTTGCATTATGTTTTTTGATGGATCAAAAACAATGCTTTTACCACATTGGTTGTATCGTGGTCTTCATTTTTTGAGAGATTTTAATGTTGTTATTACTAAGAGATTCATAGGGAAGATAAGTGATATTGTGGTACGACATTTGAAGGTGTTATCTACTTATCCCAAGCATAACGTGACTATGAACTATGAAAAATTTATTCAGTAAATTTATTTTTTTAGTAAATATTCATAATCCAATTAAATTTTTTCTAGATTCCTTTATTTTTCCAAAAACACATGGAAACTATAGGTTCATCCTTGTACACCATTATGCACACATTTATTGGTTAATTCACTCATATTCAAGTGATCAACAACAAAATAATCCTAGTTGATTTTGAATTTTCTTATGTTGTTTTTCATAACATTTTTATTAATAAACAGATTTTAAAAGTATTTTGTATTTATATATTTTTTTCCTTTGGTGATGGTTGGGATTGAGGTTTCTCTACTCTAGGTCATCTTGTTTTCCTCATGTGTTCTATGTTTTGTGGTCATATTTATCTTCATGTTCCTAAATAATGATTAATATATATAAGGATGATTCTATGAAGTTGAGACTTCCAGAACTATAATTTAAATATATTTTTTGAACTATCAAGGATTTATTTTTACTATATGGATAGTAAAAATTATCATAATAAAAGAAAATAATTAGACTAAAATATTGAATGTAGAAAAATGGGACCACCTGAGTTTTATAAATATTATTTTTACTAAAATATGATTGTAGATTTGATTTTACATGGACGTTGTGTAGAGACATCATCAAATTCTAATAAATTTTTTGAATCAACTATCATAAACAGATAACCATTTAATGTTTTTAGAAAAATGGATGCTTGATAATTTTTATATTTGGTAATGATCATAAGCTATAAATAAATAATTTATTGAAAAATAAGGTTTTAAAAATTATTTCGTGATGTAATATAATTATAGTTTTCATGTGGTTTTTTGTTATAGGTGGTGTTTCCCTTATTATGGTTAGAATGGAAAAAATAATTTTATAATTATTCCTTCTTTTATCATATTGTAATCATATTTTCATTTGTTTTTGTTGTAATTTCCTAGGGTTCTCATAGTGATATGTGGTTATTTATTTGGAAGTGATAGATTGGTTGTTATGTTGATTCCCATTAAGTTATAGATAGTAATGTGGAATGTAGGGGCCTTGAGGATGGTAGTTGTTGATGTTATATTGTGTTTGTTTAGATTTATATTTCTCCATGAGAGTATGATTCTGTGGGTTTTTTTTATTTTTACCCAGTGTCTTGGGAAAAGGATAATAATAACAAATATGACAAAGATAAGTAGTTTGGCATTTAATAATTAACGGGTTATTAGTAAATTATTACTGATTTAATGGAATGGGTAATATTTTGGATGAATGTGAATGATGGAATACATGTTTATTTATCTTTAATATGATTAAATTAATATTCAAATGAATATAATTTTTCTAGAAATAAATTAAATCATGAAAAAATATAAATGATTAAATTGGAAGGTGATGTAGTAGTGGGTGGATGTGGATTTCCAAGTAGTGTTGGTTTGTTTTGTAGTGTTGGAAGAAATTTATAATTATAGTTGTGGTAGTGAAAGAATTATGATGGATATTAATAGTTTTTTATTGTATATACCATTTTTGTTATCTTGTGTATTCCAATAATTTTTTTATTTTTTATCAACATGTGCTTTTTTGTTCACCCCGACCATACTTCAAAACATTATACAGATACAAATGTTTTGGGTCATGGTTTTTTCATACAATATCCATGTCAGTAAGGTAATGGATTATTAAATACTCATTCTTCCATTATATCAAATCTATGTGTGGTAGAGGATTTTATCTCACATCCAAAGTATATTGATATGTGAGGTATGAAATGTAATATATTTTCTAGCCTGGTAATATTAATCTGATAGTTATATATGGTATGTGGAGGGTAGGAGTTTGACATTTTTTATGTCCACATTACACTACTATGATATAGATGTGATTCCTATTTCAATGAAATATTTTATACTAATGATGAGGATGATATAGCGGTGGCATGTGGTGTATGGTCATGATATGGGTTTCAATGTGTGAGGACATCACCCCAAAAAGGAATAAAGAATATAGCTTTTGTATGTTTGGGAATAATAGAGAAAAACATGTGGGAAAGTGGTTTTAGGGAAGATTTTAAATTTTACCATTCTATATGATATTATTACATCTGTATATCATACAAGGAGATTTGGTGTTATTTAGGTTAGGTGGATGATTTTCTAGTGTATCTATGAGTCAGTTCTATTATTAATTCTACAAGTTAATAGTATACTTCGTTCACATTTTCATAATTGTTTTTGGGGATGATATTATGAATTATACAATTATGATAACACTTATGTATATAAATTATTTTTTTATGTTTCAAAAACAAAATTAGTATGTATGATGTATATTACTATATCAGTGCTTGGAAAAGCTATTAGATTCACTTTTATAAGAGTTTTCTTTTATTTTATTTTATTTTGGAGGTTTTGTATCATTATGAAATTTACATGAATTATATATAATTAGTGTTATTATATAATATTAATTTGATTAATAATTTTACTTATGTCAATCATGAATAGTGATGGGTTTTGTAACCCAATTATGTGTGATTATAAAATCAATTCTAGATGAGAAACCATGAATTTTTTTTGGAGGGCTACAGGGGTTACACTCAACTACACCATCAGATCTTGAGTGGTTTCCAGTGGGTGTGGTTCGTGAAATATTAGCACTAAAGATACGGAATCAAGTTAGGTTTAAGTAGAAAATTAGAAATTGGTGATGATTTCATGTGTTTTGTGGGGAAATAATAATATTCCAGCCTAGTGTGTGATATAGAATGTGAGAATGAATATGTCGTATAATATTTGGGTTCCATATTATATAACACAAGGACCATCTTCAAGATTAAATCCATACGTGAGATAATTTAAATTGAGTATAAGTGACATATGAGGGGTGATGTGTTCTATCATGGGCACCCTCAAAAGGTTGGTCTGTTTTATAGAACATGAAACATAGGATTGGACCTAGGTCTTCATTTTTTATGAGGAAATGAATTAAAAACAATTAGGAATTTAAAATAAAACACAATCAAAAAATTTAATGAATGGGAAAAATATTTTTTATTATTATTTCATGAACTATAAAATAATTACAATTAAAAGAAATGTTATTTATGATGATAAAATAAATTCTGTAATGGATAAGGGTTCACAATATTTTTTAATATTTATAATTAACATAAAACTTAAATAACCCACTATATCATTAATTTAATTATCATTACCTTGAATTTGATAATTCATTAAATTATGATCTTCTAAGTTTAAACCATTTAACCCTTAGGAAATTTACATGACTAAAAAATTGAGGTGTTTGGACTATAGATTAACTTGAGAACATGAAAACATGGTACACTTCATCAATAATAAAAAATATGAATTTATGATATAGAAAATTTTAATATAAATTATATTTTAAAATTTTCAATTAATTGAATTTTGGGGTTATATTTGAACACTACAATAATACTGACAAATGATGGGACTGGATAATTTTAGTTCCATCACGTGATTAATAGAAACTCAACATCACATGATAACTATTATTCAGTTGAGTTTCATAACTTTTATGAATAAATAAATTGATAATATTTTAATCAATAATATTTCATACTTGGATTCAACTTAATCAATTGATTGAGGTGTAACAATATCGATTATAATGAAATGAAGCTTATATGGGAGAATGAGACATCGAAGAGATGTTTTGTGAAAGAAACATAATAGATGAGTAAGTCCCAACCTTATCCCAAATATTATGTTCCAACCCAAAGAATTATAAAAAACTATGAATAAAATAAAATAACATAAAACAAATGGATGTTAAAAGAAGAGAATTATATCTGCTGAAAAATATTTGGAACGTGAAAGGGTTGGAAGAGGTCATTATTGAAGAGAACCATGAATCAATGATTCCTTACCAAAATGTAGAATATAAATCTAATGACTTATCTTATCATAATCCCATTCATGGAATCCATGATACATCTTATCCATATGTGAATAATGCATATTTATAGGGTGGAGGGGAGACTAGAGTTACAAAATACATAAAATACAATGTTCCAAATTGTTTAAAAATGATGTTTGATATTTGGGGAACATCATTTACCATCCATGAGATTTAGTTATTTATCGAACATATTGAATTAAATTTAAGGAATTAAATACTCTAACATATTGGAAAATTTTAGACCAATCCATTCATTGATGAAATATTTATTGGAATAATGGTAAGGGGGGGACAATTATATTAAAATCACATGAACATTGAAATTATTTAAAAATTTCAACCAACAAATGTGTGAACATCACCCATTAACTAAAGGAAAAATTTAGATAAATTAGTTTCTAGTTCACCCAATAAAATTTACGTTCTAATTAGTCCAATAAAATATTTTATGATAAAAACATTACATTGTACATGAAAATTGTGTAAAGAAAATTTTCCTAGAATTCTCAAATTCAAGAAAAAATTTGAACATTTCTATAAAAAATTAAATTATGTTCCATGTTGGGAAACTATATACATTATTATAAATATAATATTCAACAAACAGATATTTATCAATTGTCACATGCATTATTATTGTTTGAGATTATGATTGAATCATTGTGTTTTTTAAGAAGTTTAAATGAATCCCAATGAAATATATTTAATAAACTCCATAATATAGATATAATTATTTTTATTACATATTTATTGATATGGCAGTGTTCGATTATCTATGTGTACTTTGGATCAGTGAGGTTTAGAAAAATGGTCTGATTGACAGTAAGAGGGTTGAATAAATTGATTATAATGAGTTTTTATTTGGATGTTTTTTGAGTTTCATTATAAATGATTAGATAAGAATGATAGACGAGTCATTAATTTATAGAAGTAATTATAGTTGGAGGATCTAAAGATCACATTCAATTTGATCCATGCTACAACAGAGTATTAGGTCACATTTATTTTCAGTAAGATGAGAGTAGTTTCACAAAAGTGGTGGATTATATTTGTTAGATGTAATAAAGATAAATATGTTTTATTGGCTGATTTCCCAAACAATTTTTAAATATATTTCCTTTCATTGATGATAAGGGTTTCAAACATGAATCCATTTCTCCAACTATAGAATGTGATATTGATTATTAATGATATTTAAATAAAATTTTAGGATCTTATCCACATTTCCCAGATCATTTTCTAGATGATTATGAAAAATAACTATATTTATGAAGGTGTTGCATTATTTTATTCACTATAAGGTTACCTCATTATCCATTCTGACATATATAGAGGAATCAACGAAGTGAAATATGATCATGAGGATACATAAAAATTAATGATCACCATGCAATTTATTTCAATAAAACATTATATGTGGACGATCTACTATTGGGGGACCTCATATGTTTGGTATTCCATGGTTTTTACCAATAAATAGACATATTCAATTTTTTACCTCTCATTTTTAGGAGATTTTAGTCTCATTAATCTACTATGAGCTCTATTCTTATGTGATTTTATTGTAGAGTCAAATTCCATCATCCATTTCTGTTCTTGACCATTATCAATAGCATATGTGGTGTAGGTGGATTGTTCTTGATTCATCATTGCAAGATGTTTTCTTCAATGCCTTATCAAGAGTTATTTGGTATCATTTCTTAGGAATAATTTGAGATGAAACAAGAAGAATATAACCTTATGATGTCATATATCAACAACGACATAGGTATGAGTGTGATCATTGATTTGGTTAGTAGTAGAGACATTAGAGAAGATGTATAGGGGTTGTGAATTACATTCCATGAAGATTCTAGTTCTATATGGTTCAGAGACTACCCGTGGTACTATCTTATTATATTATTCTATTTATTTTTATTTGTATGGATCTATAAAATCTAATTCCATTTTTACTCTCGACATGGACCACAACATATGACTCAAGGTGGTGATAATTTTTGATCCATTGTTTTTTAATATAAATTTTAGAAGTTATTATAGTTTTTCAGACATGTGTTGGGATTGGGATACAATTATTAGAGATTAATTTTTAATAAAAATATAATTGTATAATACTGTTCTTAAAATGAATTGGTTAAATTATATGCATGTTTCATTCAGTTTCTTTAAGAGGGGAGTTGAATTCTTCGATTTTCAAGGCCAATATGTGGTGATTATTGTTGAGAGGAATCATAAAATTGGTTATAGGAATTCATATCAGATTTTTTTTATTTGTTAAGTTTATTAGTGATTTAGGAATAAGGAAATTTGGTGGAATTTGTTAATCTCATCATGGAGTTTCAAAAAAACAGAAGAGGTTGTGAACCTACACCCATGACGAGAAACCATGTTTGGGTTAAAGTTATATCATGATGATTCATTTTCTTTTATGGATCCATATCAGATAAACCATTAATGATATAAGAGTTGAGGATTCATATTGTTGAAGGGGGATAGATGGATATTGGAGATTGAACTATGTTTTAGGTATCATAATATGAGAGTGAGGGAGGATAAATCAAATACTTCATGTTCCATTGTATGAAATTTACTTACATTATTATGTAATTTTGTGTCATTCATTCATGGAATATTTTTTACATTTCTAAGAAAATATGGTGTTCAAATTAGAAAACCTTTTTGTAGGACTTCTGATATATTTATTTAAATATTAAAAATATATTTTATGGAAAAATCTATATATCGTGGTGTAATTTGTTTCATATGATTTTATTTTACTAATTTTAGATCAAAATAAGACTTACGATTGAAAATTTATGGTTGTTTTATTTCTTTAATCCATCTTCTCATAATGTAAAATATAAAAAAGATAATTCTCATGGAGAAATATTTTCAAAAGATGAAACTATGACCCTTTCATTCAATTTTTAATAACCATTAGTTTCAATAACCCCCAGATGTTCATTTCAGATATGTAGTTACTTCACAAATACATTGTTCATTTTTCATTTGTTTAAAAGGGTTCTTCATTCATGTGTGATACCATTTTGAATGAATAACATTTTAAAGGGATAATGTGATCAACATATTATGTAAAACTCCCTTCATGAATTGAAAATAATTTTTAATGGACCAACATGGCCCCTCATGCTTAGGTGGTTGCGTTGTAGACCATGTTTAACTAACGTCCACAATGAAAGATTCCTACTTAGCTTCATGATTTCGGCATCAAATACTCTTTGAGGAATTAATTCCAAATAAATTGAAGGATAAAAACTTTATAAATATGATAATTCATCATATAGGATCCATTTTATTCCATGAAAGTGAACCTATTCCTTTTAATCAATTTTTTACAATGCACAACCTTTGTGAAATATATCAAGCATATATAATGTCAAATCCAAATAAATCCCACTATGAACCCTATCTGTAAGACCCCCTTATGAAAAATTCGTAAGATACACCCATTAAAAATAAATTCTACTAATCCCTCTCCATTAATAATTTTCATGTCATCCATTTTTGAAGCACACATATACTTATATTTGATAATGAATGAATATGGGGTCCACTTCAAAATGTACACTTACTAGGACACTTTATGAATTGTGCCCATTATTACACTTTATGAATAATTCTAATGGGACCCCTTCATGATGTATTCCCATGGGGTCCCTACCAAATCACACCAATTATTTTTAGACGGGATTCAATATGGTGAGGCCCCATCATGAAACATAATCATGAAGATTCTCCATGATCAACTCTTATAAGGGTCTATTGTGGAGAGCTCCATGAAACACTGTTTATCGAGGGAATATATATAAATCCCATTACAAGAAAACTTTAACACATTTTATATGCAAAACCCAAAATTTCCTCACATTGAAACATTATGTTATATGATGTTGGGGATTTTTTTGTTCTTTCAAGCCTCTTCCAAATGGTCTATAACCATGAATGAATTTTTTAATACCGAGTCACATCATAATTAAACCCAATTATATATACACATTACCCTTATTAAAAAATTTACTACACCCATATCATATACCTAGGATGAATTAAAACCAATACACAATTTATTTCTTTCAATTGGTTAAACCCCTTATAAAATCTATAGTCATTATAGGCATGATACTAAATTAAATACCCTAAAACCATATTCCACGTCAATCACATTATGGGTTAAGAATATCTAGGAAAAAAATGGGTGAGATTCACACAAATAATTCCTACTCTTAAAACATGACTATGGTCAACTAATAGGATAAATCAACTACAATAAATCCTCATATATTGTAAAATATATATAAGATAGGACTGAAATGGAATCTCAACACATTAGCATGACTAAATCCCTTATAATCTCCCCATTTATGACAAAAAAACAATAAAACATGATGTTCAACTTCATATATGGGTTATTTTGTGTGAAATTAAACTGTATAACTTGAACTATTTTGTTTTAGATTCCAATTAAAATTTGATTCATAAAAAATACAAATTAAATTTAGTACCAAAATCATATCTCCATATTACCCCATCACTTCACTCAGAGGTGGTGTACACAAATCATAGTCCACACTAAACATTAAACCATGAAAATTTACACAATGCTATAAACTATTACAAACATACCTCCAGGATTTAAAACCATAATCCTCTATATTTTAGGAGTATTATGATTTGAGTATATCCTCTAGTGATAATAATTAAATACCCTTACTTTATCACATGAGGATAAGATAGATACCACTTTTATGAAGAGCATAAAGAATTCCATGTCATGAGAATGATATTAACCAAACTATACACATGTTATGAGCCAAGAGATATCACAATCAACCTTCCTTAGATAACTATCTATGGAATTCCTTTGGCGATGAGGTAAGGATTCAACTATTGAAAATCCAATGATTTCTTCCACAAAAATATACTTATGCCTTTGATGAAAAGTTTATGATTCCTCCATTGATGTGTTTGGAATGAATGTAGTGATGAAATATAGTTAGAATATATATTGACAATAGGATTAATAATTCTTTATTCTGTGGTGATAATAACATAACATCATGACCAGACAAGTGGATGATGAAGCAATCTCTAACAAGTTATATTTATGTTCCAGTCATGACCCGACCAAAAGGGGCTCAAGCCGCGACTCCCCAAACCCACCTCCATTAGGCCAGGGGTAGGCGTCTAGCACCAAGTAGGCTGTCACACACATGGGAGGAATTAGCCTAAGTTACCTGTACACAAGCACCCACATAAACCTCCATGAAACAATGTAGATATGTATATATAAAAATGGAAAAGGAAAAGCATGCATACATCTATCCCAAACCAGAGTACAACAAAATTATAAAGCAAAAAATAGGGCCCACCAAAGGAAAACTACAAAAGTGGCCAACCTGCTCAGAAGGAGGAAGAACGCCACCAAATGAAACTGCAATTATGCTCCTCAGCACAGCGCCAGTAAACCCCCCTATCGGTCGGGCACACTAAGATCCGCCTGCTCCGGGTCCTCCTGGAACTCCGTCGAAAGGACCGTGGTCTACACAAGACAAAAACATATGCGGTAAAAGCCCGTGCAGGGGTGAGTATAAAAATACTCAGTAGGCACCCCAAAAACCCCAAAATAAAAAGGGACAAACTAAAAGGCAACAGTCAGCTCATCCCAACCAGAGGGAACCCAAACGAGAGAGAAACTCCATCTCGAGACCATCCTCTGCTAAACACGACTAATCAGCTCAACTCAAGTGTATGACCATACATACACCATGAAAAACCAGATATACTCAAACCCCGCACCAAGCCTCATGAGGTTCTGACCTCGTAACCTGCGATAGGTAGATAACTAAAAGAACACACTCCATGAGCTCTTTCATTCCATATAACACTCGTCCGAGAGATGCACGCTCATAGAAAATCGTCACTAAGAACCACATGCTGAAACATCAGAAATAAAAAACTCTTCAGATAGGGGATCACTCCTAGGGTTCGCTAGGGAATACCAAAACTCACACTGGTATAAAAAGATATCACAGATAGGGGATCACTCCTAGGGTCCGATGGGGGATACCACAACCCGATTTGGTATTCAAAGATCTCACAGATAGGGGATCACTCCTAGGATCCACTGGGGGCTAGCACAACCCAATCTGGTGCTCTTCAGAAACACGTCACTCATATAGAGGATCGTCACCCATGTAAAGGTGGTCACGAAGAAACCAGAACCCTATCTGGTATAACTTTCGATGTACGGGATCGAACTGATGAGGCACCAACCCTACCGAGACCACACACTGAGTAGGGGATTGTATAACCAATGATATCGCAACCTTACTATAATCCTCATGCTGAGTAGGGGATCATATACCCGATGATGCCACAACCCTACTAAGAACATCCCACTACGTAGGGGATCATATTCCCGATGATTCCATAAACCCTAATAGGTTAACCTGCTTGATAGGGTATTGACGTCCGGGGATAAGCGGTCACAACGATACCAAGAACCCGATCTAGGGAAACAATGCTAGAGGATCCCTCTTTGGGCCCAACGGAGGGATGCACCCACTCTAATAGATTAAACATCCCATCGAGAGGATATCAAACCTATACGAAGGTTGTAATGCCGCGTGAACCCTCATAGGAACAAACCAAGGGAGTACCCTCAACCACTGCTGGTTCAAACATCGCTAACCCAAGCGACCCACCACAATGCCACACTCGTGCACCTCCAAAGTCAATAATGAGGCCACCATCGAGATCAATGCGGAAAAACATGCAAGATAGGCTGCTTACTCGCCTGAAACAGACAACCGGTGAAAAATACACTATTCACTGTAACTAGCCTATGTGGGGCCCACAACACGATCTCGAAAGTCATCAAGAAGATTGCACCATTGCGATCCCCTAAGAAAAATGCACAGGATCGACTACTCGAACACTCCAAATGGATGTCAGGTGAAAAGGTGACATTTCATCGTAAAACGTGCAAACCGGGCCCTGTGGTCCCGCACCTTGTCTTTAGGCCAAACACTGAAAGGATCATCTCAAAAAGTCTGTACGAGTACTAGGGTCAGGCTGCCTCTGACGGCATGTCAAATGGACGTCTGGTTCGCGAGGCACGTCCATTGCAAGCTTTAATAATAATTTCTTATTATTAAATTAAAGTGTTTCGGGTCACCCAAATTCGGGTGCAGAACCCAAAACACTCAAAACCATTTCAAAAATTCCTTCTCAATGAGACTAATCCATGTCCACTGACGGCACGTCAATCGGTCACGCCGTTTAAAGGATACACCCCCTTGAACATAAGGGGGGCCAAATTGGGCCAGTCCAACTCAGTCGGCCCGGTCCAGACCACCGGCATGTGGCCCAGCTGCAGGTCTGGTCCAGCTTTCTATAGCCTGCTGGCCACGGCTCGTCCGAACTCCACCAGACCCCTCAGGTCTAGTTCTTCCAAGAAGACTGTCCAAGCGGCGAGTCTTTGTCCACACGCAGCACCAGTAGGACCCGCGTGTAGCGGGTCCTTGTCCGCAGCTCCCCCTGAGGTCAGCGCCTCGGAGCCCATCCCGACCGCGATAGGCTGAGGGTGACACCTCCATCGCTGGACGGATGCGACACCGCGGCAGCGGGCACCCGCGCCACGGCCGCCTGGCCTCCCCGCTCCGCCGCCTGGACGCCACAACCCTCCGATCCCCAGCTACGCCACGCCGCAACCGCCAACACCCGGCCGCACCCGGGCTCATTGCTCTGGCCATACCCGACATCACCGTCCTCACTGGCCACACCCGACACCACCTCTTCTCCTGCTGAAAAAATCCTACGGAGTCTGCTCATCCACCGGCCGCCGGCCGCCGGCCCTCCGAGCCAGCCTCGGCCTACCGCGCCGCAACAATCCGGCTCCACCACTGCGCCACCCCAATCTCCGGCCACAGCCCCTTCTGTTTCCGGGGCTTCCTTCGTCCACCACAACCGCTCTGTAGGTCCTATTCCAAAACCGAAGGTGGATTTTGAATCCTCGGGATGAGTCCTTCGCAGCTCCTTCCCCACGATCAACGTTCCCAAGGAATTTTGGCGCATTCAAAAATTCAGTCGAAGAAATACGAAGAACACGTCAAATACGGGACATAGAAGAGGACTCGAACAGTGGCCGTGTTCGTTTGACCATCGTACCAATTCTAAAATTAAAGAATTAAAATGACGGATTTGACAAAAACTCACGAAATTGACGAAGGAGTGGAAAAACAACAAAAATCCTACCTCGAACCGGCCGTTCGTCGTTGGCGACACGCCCGCTACGATCCCACTTCGATCTGCCGGAGTTCACTCATCAATTAGGCAAAGAACGGCGAATAACTCCAAAGAAAGTTTGAGAGAAAGAGAGATAGAAAGAGAGAGAGAGAGAGAGAGAGAAGGGAAATTTAGGGCTTTCCCTCAATTCCAACACTCGAGAAAATTTATAAACTCTCTGAGACTCTGCCGATGGGAGAGGATTTCAAAACCTCTGCGCCCACCAATTTTATATCGCACCTTTGAACTCAACGGTAGTCTCAGATTTCCATTCCAAGACTTTGTTCGAAAATTATTTGAAAATAACACCAGTGATAAAACTCACTAAGTCATTATTTCAAAAAAGGTGATTTTCCCCTGGGTGACTTCTCTCACAGCAGGCCCGCGCCCGCAAGGTTTACACACCACCTAGGGTAAACGACATGCTCCTGACACAACCGTGCCCTTGGATTTCTGATCTGAGCTACTGTTTAAGAGATAACTCGTTCTCACCTCAAGAATACTATGAAAATACTTTATATTTTTATAAAATTAATTTTCGGCACACCAGGCCTAATAATCGCACGCCGTCTTCGCTCCTAGCTCTGGAATTATTCCTAGAAATATTCCAAAGTCTGATAGGGCCAAAACCCATGTTTCTACAGGTCCTCTCATGTCTTCCACCCTCATCAGTTTTGAAATATATATTGGTTATATCTCCATATATAGGCTTCGTATTAGGTGTAATTCCCAACCATAAAATCACTTATTCAGTTAAAGATAGACAATTTAAACTAGAATAATCCTCTCATGAATATAAAAAACACCAAACTATAGATATGAAGCTTTAAATAAGTATCACACTCATTAAGAGCTTAACTTTTTCTATAAATATTCATGGATGTGAAAACATAAATGGATCCACTATGATTGATGTCATGTGACCATCAATGATATGATATGTTCAATTAAGTGTCTCTAAACAACATGGTTTTTGATTTCCTTCTCATGGATATGGATGTATATTATCCCATTGGCCTAATACCAACTCCACAAGTCCTCATGGTTCCTTTAGTAGGGGAATAAAACCTTTTTATATGGGGATAAATACTACAGTTCCTACCAATATAACACTATATTATAGAAAGATAAAATAACTAAATTAAATAGGATTACTTAAAATCCTAACATGTAATAACCCCAACCCTTGTAGCTCAGAGTCAGTGGTTATTTTATTAAAATGAATAGTTACAAGGGATAACATCCACATGGATTGATGAGTTTAGTAGTTTTTGTGAACTAGATACATAAATAGATCTCTTATTACATAGTTAATTAAACATACAATGTAACAATGGAACATTAATCCCATCAATGCCACTTATTTAAGGATTTTATCTTCATAACATAGGAAAGAAAAAAAAAGGTTGAACAGAAATTATCATTAACGGTTAAATACAGTGGAATCATGAATCAATAATAAGTGAGACATATTCAATAAGACATAATCAATATAGAAATCTAAATAATTTAACACACATACCTTTTAATTAATATCTAGAAAATGAAATGCTTCCGTAGTTTTTTTTCATAATTAATATCTCATGTATTGTAATAATTAAATCACAATGAAGTAAATTATTAATTATTGGATGTCACATATCTTCAACATGATACCACTACCAGAAAGACCTTTCACAGGATGCTGTTAATATATAGGTTGAAAACTAGGATAGATTTCCAACTATTTTGTCTAATGAGACATGTCAATGCATTAAGGGGCTATATAATGTCAGGTCCCACCAATCACTGCAAATCAAAATCATTATTTATTTATTTAATAGATGAATTAATTAGTGAAAAATATTATTTATCATTAAATATTCATATTATATAGGTGATACATATTTAACAATATTTACATCATTAATTATGAAACATTAAAAGCAAACAACTTATATAAAAATCAGTATTCAGCATAGAAAATATACTCAGATCCATGGTATAAATAATATGTATATTTAGGATTAATATAATTTCAAATGATAAATGGTATAAACATTTTTTTAGATACACCATGTAAAAATGAAAAGGTGAACAATACAAACTAAACCTCAATGAAATAGAAATTGAGATGAAGTCACTTACATTAGGATTCCCTTGTTTGAACATACCCGAATCTTTTTTATAATGATTTAATTAATGTTATTAAATTATATTATGACCATATTAATATTTATGATATCATATATTATCCTATTATATCATATTTTAACTCATTTTTAATAATACTTCGATTGGTTCAGTTGTGAACTGATTCACTTTCCCAGTCATGTTTTGTCATGTATGTCCCAGTTCCTGTGAATATGATATAGTAATGTATTCTAAGGAATTATAATGTTGTAATAAATATAATATTTAATTATATATATATATATAATCAATCATTAATGGTGAACATGGAAAATGAATAACAGCTTTTCGTGGAGATTATAGGCTATACGTACGCATGAGCGATGATGCCATTCCCTTAAGGGTCAAATGTTAAAGAAGTGGATGGTATATTAATTTTAACATATTAAAAATAATTTCCTTATCATCATTGATATATATATATATATACATATTATTCCCTATCATTATACCCATCCAATTAAGGTGGTGATGAAAAAAATTACACCACGACATGGAAACGGTAAGCTGTGTATACACACATTTAGTGATTTAATTTTTTATAGGAGGGATAAAAAGGGTAATATGGTTTTACCATAATAATAATGACATATAGACATATATATTATATTGGAGTTATTACATTAGTATATAAATAACCCCTAAAGTGGAAGTAGAAGAAGAAAGAAATGCGAACGATTCAAAAAAATGGTTACCACTTCTTTGGTAGAGATCTATGATTCTATATAGAAATATAGATGTTAGAGGTATTATTTTATTCATCTAATAATATTTAGGAATGTTTTATGGTAATTTAATAGTTATTATTATTTTATTTTTATCCCAAACTACCCAAATTACCCATTATCGTGGTAATAAAAATTACCAAGGTCACTATTCAAATTGTTCCAAAATAAAAGGGGGCTATTTAAAAAATTTGGACCTCTTCAATCCCAATATTGAATCAATTTTTATAAATTATATAAATATAAGTTCTGGAATTTAATTTGAAATTATACTTAAAAAATGAAATGAAAATTACTTTTTCAATAAATTCCCAATTAATAATACATATGTTTTTATACCAAATATAACACTGAAATAGATACTAGTGAGATTAATTTTATTAATAATAATATAATATAAATCATTCTGATATTTATACCAATATAAAATATACATTTATAAGGTTAATATAAAAACATAGTTTTCCATAAAAATTTGTATTTGTTACTATTCATTAGAAAATATTTTTTTTTGAAATATACCAACAATTCACCCTAAGAAAAATTTGATATTAATCTTTTAAATATGAACATAATTTTTTAAAATATAAATTATCAAAGTGTACAAATTCTATTTTTAATGTAATTCTTCCATTTAAAGGCTAAAAAATTCCATTTGAAAAATATAGCCTTTTAGGTGTAAAATATGATTTTTATCTTATGTTAATGAAATCTGTTGGATGAATGTAAAACCAATTGATTCAATATATAATATATAAATTTAATTAATATAATTTACTTTTTTTATTTAATTACTACATTAACAATGAGGTGGTTCATTATATACTTCATAATATATTTAATCTTATTGACACCTACCAATTTAACTGCTAGCTTATAACAGCTGTGTTAACTAATAATATTTAATAGTAGATCATAGTTCATTTAAACTCAGTGTTACT
Source organism: Viscum album (assembly GCA_963277665.1). Classification (NCBI taxonomy): domain Eukaryota; kingdom Viridiplantae; phylum Streptophyta; class Magnoliopsida; order Santalales; family Viscaceae; genus Viscum; species Viscum album. The sequence goes on from OY728151.1 coordinate 1,285,015,172, forward strand.
TGCATGATATTATATTGAAAAAAATATATTTATATACTAAGGTACATGTCAAAAAATTTTGGGTATTATATTCTTAGTACCTTTTAAAAAATATAACCCTCAAAATATTCATGAATATTACCTTATAAAAAGATGATGGTGGTTGTTCTTCATAAGATCATCAGGTTCCCACATCACCTCTTTCATTTTATTTTCCTCCAATGATCATTAAAAATAATATCTTTTGAATCTTTGACACTTTATCACTAGAATCACGAGTCTTTCTAGTCCATTCATAGAAGGACATATTATGTTCCTCTTCTATTTCTTCATAGGTCAGTACATGCCTTGGTCCTAGCTTGTAATACATTGTAAATGATATTTGGAACACATAACGAACATTGGAGAGACATTGTGGAATTTATAATCGATAATATATAGCTCTAATTATTTCTATAATTTTGATTGGTCTGACATGACTAGGGGTTAGATTCCCTTTCTTACTAAACCTAATGACATCCTTCCATAGAGATTTTTTCTTAAAGGAAATATCTCTCATATGAAATTCCAAATCCTTTCAATGGTTATCATTATAATTCCTCTACGTAATTTGATCTTCTTTAATACAATCCTGAAATTTCCTTACCTTTGGTATTATCTCTTTAATTATTTTTTGGAAAATAAGTTTCCCTTCACTAACTTCATTCGAATAAGGAAGAGTATGATATCTTTTTCTATATAATGTTTTATATGAAACCATATGAATTAATTAATGGAATGTATTATTATAGGAAAACTATAACAAAGGTAAATAATGAACCCACATATATTGAAAAATATTTCAAGAATGATCCCTTAACGTCTTCTAATGTTTGAATATTCATTTCAGACTATCCATCAATTTGAGGGTGAGAAGAAGAAATCAAATTAAGTTTAGTATCCAAATCCTTCTGAATACACTTCAAAAAGTTAGATTTAAAATGGGGATCTCTATTTTACATAGTCTATATATGCTCATTGTGAGGTCTTAAAACTTCATTAATATAGAGTCCTTCAAGATTTTCAAGGGGTAAAAATTCTCTTATAGAAAGAAAATTTTCCATTTTCGAAAGGCGATTAAGAATAACCCATACAACATCTTTATATCTTAAGGTATTTGTTTATACGATAATTAAGTACATAATAATGTCATCCCACTTTCACATAATAATAGGTAGAGGTTTCAAGAATCAACTATGATGTTGTCTCTTAGACTTCCCATATTGAAAAACTAGTCATCTTGATACATAGTTTGAAATTTACAATTTCATATTATCTTAGAAAAAAAATTCCTCATATATCTATCCACCACTATACTACAAGGGTTTAGAGTGAATTTTTATTTATGATCATCATCCAATAGTTACATTTTTTTCTTAGTTATTGATGGAACAAATATCATCTTTCAAATTTTTTGAAAACCGTCATAGAAAACAAGGCCTTCCAATTTCCATCATTCACAAATTTGATTTTATTACTAAAATTATCATCATAATATTGAGATATTTTTATCTTAAACAATATGTAAATTTTCCCCATTATTTGAAAAAGGAGTGTTTACTCTCCTTATTTAATAATTTTTATATCCTTATTTACTAAATATATGAACAAATAATCTATCCCCACACCCATTTGGTTTATATGTTCATTTTATTTCCTTATTATTGAATCTAATACCTTATTTTAATTTCATTTTTTGTAGTGTATTGAGAATGTTAATATTTGAGTATCTCAGGCCATCATAGTTTCCCCATGTTTATTTATGTCTATGTGATATTTATTTCAAACACTTTTAATCTGTATATATCTCACATCATAGACCATAGTGATAGTGTCTCCACATTATCAGTAAATGATTATGTCTTTTAGCTTAAAATTATTAGTTGGATAATATTTTTCATCCATTTTCAACTGGCCTAATGCATATGAAATAAAGTTATCATTCTACATAAGGAAACAACCCATTCTTTTATTAGTTGAACCCCTATATCTAACAGAACCATCCTTTTTTGATTGTAGAGTCAACATAAGAGAATTGATCAATACTTTCTCCAATTACCCAAAACATTCTTCACATTATTTTTCTATAAGAACATAACCACATTATGTGTGAACCTTGTAAAAAATATACTGAATCGTGAAAAATTATTAATTAAATGTTGAGAAAAACCTAATTAGTCAATGAAAGTATGTACCTTGATAATATTCATTGAAATAATCCATTAATTGATTTCCTTTTTCATTATAGGATTGACTAATATTCCATCTATATAGACAATATGGATAAGGAAATAAGATTCCTGAATCCAGAATTCACACATATTAAATTTACCATATCACTGTTTCCTTCTGATAGTCTCATGAATGATCTAAAAGTTATTATAATGGTCTTCATAGTTTTTTTAATACACCATAATATCATCAAAGACTTACCCAAAAATTCATGAATATATTATTTTAATACTCAATTAATTAGATCCAAAAATACTAAGGTAATATTTTAAAATTCATATGTTATTACTGTAAACTTGTAACATCTATTCCTCATCCAAAAAGATGTCTTCGGAATGAAATAATGCTTTACTAGTCATTTATGATATCTATAATAAAGGAAAATCATTGAAAAATAATGTTCTCAATTAATATGATCAAATAAGTCATCAATTTAAAGTATAGGATACTTTTTATTAATTTTAATACTGTATATTTTTATTTAATCAATGCATAGCCACATAGAATAATCATTATTCTTAAAAATGAGAATTGGGAATCCCAATAGAGAAACACTAGGGTGAATAAATTCTTTATTAATCAACCCCTATATTTTTTTTTCTGAATCTCCATTAATTTCAAAATTTTAATTTTATTTGGAGAATTTAATATTCATATTTCATCTGGGATTAAATCAATATTAATCTCACCATTACACTCTAGGGGGTGTCTAGGTAATTTCATATTAAATACATCAATGCATTACAGTACAATTGCTATGTCCACATTTTAAATATTATCATAATCATACCAATATGTTTTTTTCCCTTCATCATTGTTGATTTAATTCAAAAGTTCCACTGGAGGTGGATCTATAAAAGAATTATATGATGATGTTTGAGTTATAAAGATGGGATTCTACATATTCCCCACATATCGTAATTTTATTCTTCTAGAAATTAATTTTCATAAAATATTTTGAAATCCAATACATATGTTGGATTATATTAAGTAAACCATATTTATGATGATAATCTAAGAAAATAAGCCATGTTTATGTGTCATAATGTGGATTTTGTGACACAAACTTTTTGCAATAGGACATCCCTTAGGGGTTTTTATTCAAAACTCCCATATTAAATCAAAATGGAAATGTATTAGTTTCATGGAAGACTTGGATGATACAAAATATTGCAATGATATAAGGTAAAATGAAGTATTGTTTAAATTTAAAGATGATATTAATGTACCAGCCACCACATCATTGGGTACTTCTACTTTAGTTGAAGTGATCACATAATCTTATCCATCTCTTTTTAGACACTTATATGGAAGATTACCCGGAAAATTGGGAAATTTATTTGAATAATGCTTCATTTAATTTTAGTTTATGTATTTAACATCATTTTATTTCTTCCACTATCAATCAAGAGCTCAATGACCCTTATCTCTACATATATTAGAAACTCATGTTACATTTAATCATTTTATAGGATGATTCTTTCAAAAGTTTTCATATAATGGGAATTTCTTTGTTCCCTTATTTATCTATGATGTTTACCTTTTCATTGTCATTATAAGGCCTATTATTCTATAGATTTTCTTTGAACATAGAGGTTCTAGAGAATTAATTCAATGTTTTTATGGAACATAATACTATTTCATCATGTGATGATTTTTTGAGAATTAAATGCCATTCAAATATATGTCTTAATACCTTCATTGAATTGATTAGTCATTATTTCTCAATCATTTATGTAATCTATTACACACCTAGATAGTCCTTTTAATATATCTTTATACTGTACAATACACCATATTTTCATTTTCATTAATATAGTTAATCTTATCTCTATTTCAATTCCTTTGCAACGAGGGATATATTAATTGAATAAATTATCTTTCAAAGTTATCTATTACATGTGTTCTATTTTATTTTACTCCCTTGTATTATGTATAAAAAACTAGTATTGAACAAAATCCCCCTTAAGAAAGTGTACTTATAGAACTACCTTTTTCCTTTCATGACATTAAAATTATTGAAATATCATTTTTAGGGGACATGATCCATTTTATAGCTATTAATGTATTGGTAATACCATTAACGTCGGGGGTCTTCTACTAGAGGAAACTGTCCAACATAAGTTTATCATGTCATGGAGCATAATATTTCTCCCTTAGATAGAGTTTATTTATCATAAACAGCATAATTTTTTCTTATCTAGTCTTGACCTACTCAACTCTATCACCAATTGCATTGGATTTCTCACTGTAGAAGTCACGATACTTTCTACATGTATCAATTCCCTTCCTTCCACTAGGCACCATCACTAAATAATGGAACACACTAAGTTATGTAATAATCATCATGAGTTTTGAGCCAAAAATATCTACTATACTGAATAATTATTATTCTAAATTTAGATATGTTTATTTCACATCTAGTTCCTAATGTATCCATAAAACACCCTCTGATACCAAATGTAATGTCCCTGACCCCAGTAGCCCAGATTAATCAATTATTTTGTAATAAAAAATAAATACAATATATTTAATCACTAATTATTGATCTATTTACTAGTCTTAAAGAACTAGATAAATACATGGTTCCCTTATTGTAGTGTTAATTAAATATAAAACATAACAAATTAAAATAAATAATATCCTTGAAAATTATTCAAATTCTTGACCTCTATATGATGGGTAAGGGAAAATATAAAAGGATGATAATAAATGACTAGTAGGGTTTATATATTTTGTAATCATTAATAAGTAATAAATGAAACATATTCAATAAGTTATAACCAATATGGAAAAGTAAATAAATAAATAAACATTACATTTAATCTATAACTAGGCAATGAAATGAATCAATTTATTTTTTCACCAGGAAAATCTCATGGATTGTAATAACTGAATCTGAATGAAGTAAAAGATTTATTTTTGGTCATTATTTATCTAAAACATGATACCACTACGAAAATGACCTTTCCCAATATGGTTTAAAACTATAGGTAGAAACCCATTTAATTTGTCCATATACATTTCTTTATGAGACATGTTGATGCACCAAGGGGATATATAATACCATGACCCATCCATAACTGAAATTATAAGGAATTAAATATATATTGAAAAAATAATTTAATTTAGGAACAATACTCCTTATAATTATATTTCCATATTTATTAGATGTTACTTATTTAACAATATTCCCTCAGTTAACAAAATAACATTCAATGTAAACATCGTATGTAAAAATGGTATATGGTTTAAGAAATACTCATATCTATAGAATAAATAAAGTGTTTATTTAAGTGAAATATAGTGTCAAATTAAAAATGTTCTTAAGGATTATTTGATACACCACATGAAAATGATTAGGTTCACAATACCAAGTATATCTCAATAAAATTGAAACGGAGACAATGTACCTTAACTTACGCTTCTCTTTAGTTGAACATATTTTAAACTCATGTATAATGATTTCAATTTTTATAAAAATTTATACTATAATTATATTGAAATTTATCATAACATATATTATCCTCTTATATCATCTTATCACCCATTTTGTTAATAGTATTTCATCATTACCCTTGTTTTTTGTGTTAACTACTTCATTTTACTATGATTGTTTTATCATTTAAGTCCCAGTTTATGTGCATTGGATATAGTTACATTATATAAAAAATGATATTAAGGTGATAAATATCATATTTATATTTTAATTATAATTTTATAGTCATTCTTGAATGTTAAAAATTGAAAATTAATCACATCGCGTCATGGAGATGGTAGGTTGAATATGTATGTACATTGTTATCATTTACTAAATAGTGAAAGGGTAAGGCTGTAGATGTTATATTAAATTTTAAAAAATAAATATAATTACATAATTTTCATATATATCAATTTCAAAATATTATACAAATCCAATTAATGCAGTGATGAAGAACAAAGTATAACACGGTGTGGAGACAATACGTTGTATTTACGCCAAGAGATGTTTCTGTTTTTCATAGGATAGATAAAAGGTATAATAATGTTTCTAAATAATAATAATAATATAATAAAACATATGTGATACATGATATATTATTTATTTTGTAAAAAAAAATTATGGGGAAATATAAAAAGAAATGAACATGGATGATTCGATAAAAATGATTACATCTTTTTCGGTAGAGCTCCTTTAAGTCATATATTAAGGGGCCTACTAATTGACTTCTTTGAAGAAAATAACCTCTAGAATTTGTATATGGATTCTTGTAAGAGGAAAGGGATGTGTTCAGTTAAGAAACAAGGCTCATGGAGATGTGTATAAGTGAGGGAGAATGTTCTCTTTATAAATGATGTGAAGAGCACCTTTGGAAACTCTCTAAATATTAAATTAATATAACCAATTTTTAAATTTAAAATGGATAAAAAAATGAGTCATTTAGAATATTTTTTGAGCATTAGTCAAAATACTCTACTAGAATAATTTTTATACATATTTCATGTCACATTATTACCTTTATCTTTTAGTTTTAACCCTGATTTATCACCTTTAACTCTTATGTTAACAACACGGATTTTCCCATTTATTGTTCAATATTATCACTAAAAAATTACTATATACCCATAGATAGATAGTTTATGTCATTCAAAACCATATCAAAAATATTTTAAAAATTTATTATTTTTTTATTTTTATATCATTAAATAAAATAATGATTATTTAAAAATACCATTAATGTCAATTTTGACATTACAAAATACTTTGAATTTTAAAATATAAATAAAATAATATTAATTTGAATTTTTATTAAATATATTTATTATTTAAAGGCTATATAAAAAAATTTTGGTCACATTATGTATCTCAAATTATATTTATATTAATATTTTAATAACATTTTTATGATAATGCAGTTATTTTATTAAATACTCCATCAATGTTGAGTAAGGATTTAGGATAATTATTTCTTCACTAAAAATTATAAAAAAAATTATGATGATATAGAAAATTATTTTTTATTAGCACATAATATTTATTTCTGAAAATATATTCTAATTAATATTATATTAAAAATATTATACTTATAAAGTAGAATAATGATACATTTTTTCACATTCTTTGATTTTAATAATATCTAAGTATTTTTGGTGTAAAACTCCTATTAAATCATTAAATATTGATACATAGGTGTTAATGATATAAAAAACAGTTTTTAAGAGAAATCATCATTTTTCTCTATTCAATATAAAAAAATATATTTTCTAAAAAACAAAAAAATCACCCCGAGATAATTTTCAATTTAACCAATTAAAAATGAAGATTATTCATTAAAATTTAATTTTCAAAAATTCCAAAAATAATTAAAACTTGTTCTCCATTAAAAGGTGGAAAAACTACATTTAGAAAAATAATTTTTTAATAAGAAAATTGGATTTCTTGTCTTATTCCTATCATGTATATTACATGAATGTCAAAAAATTTGATTATATATAATATATAAATTTCATTATTAAAATTTACTATTATTATTTAATTACTACATTAAAATTTATTTTCATAATTATATATTTTATATTATAGTTAATCTTATTCACACTTTCCAATTTAATGACAATTTTATAAATGTCGTGTTAAATAATTACATTTAATAGTATATTTTGTTTTTTATAACCTATTGATGTCGGAAACACAAGCTATGGTAAAAAATTATTTAAGAAAATACATACCATAAAATATTGGGGTATTTACATATTCAATATCCTCATAAATTCATTTAATCAGTCAAACAATTTCATAAGGTTATTTGATAGTTTTAATAGTGCTACTAGGAAGGATTCATGAATATTCCAAAAATCCACAAGAGAGTATCATAGATGGAAATAATTTCCCACAAATGGTTAGTATGATATTATTCTCATATTATCTCAACTAATTTTCATTCTAAAGTGTCAATGGTGTGTCCTAAAAGCGCCATTCATTTGGAATGTAGGTCAATGACTGGAATAAAACATTTGTGGGTTAGAAATATATTAGAAACAAATTATCAAATACATACTTGTTTACACTATGTTATAGAATTATAATGATGAGAATCTTAGGGATGTTTTACAAGTATTTTGACACCATAAAATATATGGAAACATTTATCAATTCGTTTTTTTGGACATATGAGGGTTATTTTATTGATAATCTAGTGTCGCATCCTTGAGTGGAGGTCGAAATCTCAAATATATTGGATTTTATTTTCAATAAGAATACAATATTGTTTTGGTGGTTCATTATCCCCATAGTCTCATAATATATTATAAGATGCTTATGTCAGAATAGTAATGGATTTAATCCCATTTTATAACGTTGATTAAAAAACCATTATTTCATATTAATTGATTGGTGTTAGGTGTCTTTTGACTAACCACGATATACTGGTCAGTTCTCCCATTATTCAATTTTCATTATAGGGAGTCATGTTTATGGTTTTTTGTAATGTTTGATATCTCATAAATTGTTTTATAATGATATGTTAGAGGGTGGTAATATCATATGGGTCTTGATTTTTTTCTACCCACACAAATAACAATGAAAACCGTGATTTAGAGTTATACTTAGTGGTTTATTCCATGAATATGGGGAGAAATTAACTTATTAGTTAATGTTTTATGGGCTTCAAAAATCAAAAGTGACTTAGATAATTCAAATGTTGTAATGATTTTGGTGGTCCATCTTGATATATAGAAGGATATTTGTATAGTTTTACAATACCAGTTGATAGTGTAATAATTCATATTATAGATGCTTGGGGTGTCTCCAAAAGGGTGACTCAGAGGTAGAGGTAATACATGATTGTATTTTATGGTGTGAACATTAGGTAGTGTAGTTGTATGATTTGAAATTTTTTGTTTGCAGATAGGTTGTTAGTTATGTCTCTGATTCAAGAGGGGTTCATTATGTGTTTCATAAATCACCCTTTATTGAGAATCCTTGTGTATAAATTTTTTACTGTTCCCAGAGGATTCAATTCCAGTTGAAATAGATAAACTGTTCTTTTATCTATTTTGTGTCCCGAAGATCGATTTTTTCAAAGATGAAGTTAGAGAATCGTGTCACTCTTTGTTCATAATTTCCATTAAATATCCATGAGTATATGTGGGAGATAATTTTAATATATTTTTTTGGAATTTTTAAATGACCTCAAGATGGATATGATGTTATTTTTGTGATTATAGATTACATAAAAAAATTAAAACCATTTCATGGAAATTATGGATTTTTTGTGGATTTTTTGATGAATTAGCATATGGATGGTATATTGAATCACCATGGTGTTTAAATTATTATTATTTTGATTAATATCCTAAATTTAAATCATTTTTATAGGTAGGTCTTCATGATTATTTTATCTCTCAACTATGAATTATAACTTCCTTTCTCCTACATATGGATGGCTATTAAGAGTGAAGAAGCCCGAGTTTGAAGGATATGTTCCGTGCTTGTATTTTTAATTTCATTGGATTGTGGGATAAAAAAATTTCTTTGAGTTGAGTGATCCTATAAAAAAATGTTTCCTATTATCCTTTAATATAAATATATTCTAAGTGTTTTACAAGTTCCCTTTTAGATCAATATTTTTCATGAATGATATTTTATAGTTTGCAATTCTGGGATAAGGTGAGGGATAGAGAATGAATAAGAAGGTGTATGTGATTCAAGAGTTGATGAAGGTTAAAAAGAACCATCAGAAGTCTAATTTTGCTAAGATTATGAGACCTTTGTAATTCTTGGTCATAGATCATGTGTTCCTAAGAGTTTTCCTTTATCAAGGTTGGTATCAGGTTTTCAAATTTTGTAAATTTTTTCCCCACTTTAATCATCATTTTGAGATGTTGTGGTGTTTAGGTAAGCTTTAATATTGGTTACCACCCCCTAATGAGTCACATTATCCCTAGTTTTTTATGTGCCAAAACATATTACATATATTTATGAAACCTCCCTTTTTATTTATTTCATATTGGAGGATGAATATGAGGACGTATTGTTCAAGAATCATTAAATTGGTATCCAGGATCATCAGAAGAAGATGTTTGATGTGATAATTACTCCCTTAGTTCATGTAAAATTGAATCATGGTAGCATGGATGAATTTATAAGTGAATATAATTTATATTTCTGGTATCATTATATTGAGTTTCTTTGAATCATTTTTTCCTTAACATTAGGATGATTATTTTGGGCTATTTTTATTGATATTTATTATATCTTTTTATTATTTGGTCATATTTACAGGTTTTTTTCTATTTTAGAGGTATCTAACTATGGGTGTTTGGGTTTGGTATACTGTTTTTTATTTTTGGGTTTTATTTTGATTCTTAAGCAAGAGAACCATTTTTATATACTATAATTTCACTTACCATACCATATTGAAATGTTACATTTCATCTTATTGGTGTTGGAGTTTCCATAATAATGTTTGGTTATGGTTGTTGTTAATAAATATGGAGATTCAATAAGGGGATGTGTGTTATGTCCTGGTCATAGGTGTCGTATCATGAAGGGTCATATCAAAGAGAGATCATTTTTTGAAGCCTATGAATACACACAATAAAGGGTTGATTCTTTGTATAATTATTAGGTATTAGAATATAGTGTGATCCATGAGATATTATTTATAGACTATTCCATGATGTATGTATATTCATGGAGTAGTTATTTATGGTTAAAATGTCTATTTTTGGGTTAAAATTAAATGGGGATCTGACAGGTATAGAAATGTTATTTTAATACATACATATGATTTCTTTATAGTGGAAGAATATTTGGTCAAGTAATGAATGTTATTGAAAGGGTTGATTAAATATTTTGTGAGTGGCTATTGTATTATCATTACAAATTACATGAATGGATACATAGAAGGGATAATTTAATGGATCTTAATATTTTGTATAATTTTAAATTTTAAATTTTATTGTGAAATAAAATAGTATAGGGGAGTTTATTTTTTATAGTATCATATATTTTTTTCATGAAAATGTTGTTTGTTTTGTGGATTCCATTATATAGTAAAAATTTACGCAACTTTGAATTTGATATTCATACAATAACAAGGGGGGTCTAGAAATGATTTTAATAGTCCTAATCAAAAATATTCCCATTATAGTGTGACCATGATATGTTATATTATGATTTTTCTAAAAAAAAATTTATTATATGTTTAGAATCCCATATATATTATTCTAGATTATTTCATATTTCTTTGAACCATGGGGAAAAAGAGGTGGATCCATCGATACCATTAATATTAATATAATTTATTTAAGCCACCAAATTTGAGAGATTAACTAATTTATAATACATGCTGATTTTTTCGTCCGTTATTTTTTGTTCTCTCCCTATAGATACCTTTAGAGATATTGTTATTGTGTTGTTTCTACATTTTTTATGGAACTAGGTCATGGTTTGGATAAATGTTACTAAGATCTATTTTCATGATTTTTCCAATTCTATTCATGGATTTGAGGTCATCTACCTCTCCTTATTATCTCAAAAAAATAGAGATGTCTCTATAGTAGGTAATTTGATGCATCTCATTCTTTAATTTATATTTAATTATTGAAGTATCATGTTATATTTTCTTTGGCTATATAATAAAAATTATCCTAAGAATGATAATAATATGACTTTGAAATTAAAGTGGTATTATGAGGATCACATGAGTTTTATGTTAATTCTAGTTATCATTATATTCTGATTGATTAAGATTGATGTGGTTGATGTATAAACAAATGAATCACTGACGTTGATTTTTGGAACTCTGTCAAAAAATGATAATATTTTATTATGGAAATGAAATAGTTTATGGAAATCATAAATTTTGGTAAACATATATATGCTCGCCAACATTAATTTATAAGAAAATAATGATAAAAGTAAATTTATTGATGTGATTTAGTACTATTTTTATGCAGTTTTCTTTGTTTTAATCTATTTTGATTGTATAAATGGTGTAAATTTTCAATTATTGTTTGTGGTTTTGGGGTTTTTTAATGAGATATATTGAGTATGTTATACCATGTTTCCATAGAAAACATGGGGATTTGTGGTTTTTGATGTGTTAGGTGTGGATGTCCTATTATGTTTTTTGGAATGGATGCATGATTGGTTTTGTGGAATGGAAGTGTCTTATTAGGGTTGTAGTAAATGGTGGATTGTGTTTTCGAAGAAGGTGATTTGGTCATGGGATTATGAAAATGTGTGTTGTGTTATTTCAACCTAGTGGTAATTAATGTAGTTTGTAATGATGAATAATATAATGGTTAGTGGAATTAAAATTTGGATGAAATTGGGTCTTAATGAATTTATATTTATTGGGATGAATGGGTAATGGTTGTGATGAATTTGGTTGATGTATAACAAGTTGTTTAACCTTAAATATAGATAAATGAATGCCATAATGAATGTAATAATATTGTAAAATGGAAAATATTGAAATAGATAAATATATATGATAAAACTAGAAGTCTATGTTGTATTGTGTGACTGTTGTTTGGCTATTGGGGGAGGGTTTTGGTTTATTATTGTAAGTGGTTTTCAATAATGGTGTTCGTAGCTCAATAAATATGATTGGTATTAATTTTTTTCAATGTATAAATCCATGGGTTGGTATTTTTTGTGGTGATGATATATATTATTATTTTTATTTGATTTCTTAAAAACACCTCCCAAGATGGATAACCATAAAAATGTCAAAAGATTTTCGGTTCTAGCTATTTTCCAAAAAAATTAGGTTATTGAGGGAATAAATGGCTGACCACTCCCCTTTAATGATGTCCCTTATAGGTGTAATATGCGTTTTAATAGATCAAGGAAGGTATAAACATAATTGTTTTAGTGACTTAAGGGTTATAATATGTGTTATTTTTTTTAAGTTAGTTATGTTGATGTGATAATGATACATAGTATGGGATATTCATGGTAGAAAGAGGGAACATGGTTTATGTCATTCATGTTCACTGTATCCTATTGTGATAAGGATGTCATATATATTTTGGATGTGCTATGTGATTATAATGATGATGATGATGATATATTGGTAGTTTTTTCTATATGGTTGTGATATTAGATGTGATGTGTGATGACATGTCTACCCATGTAAAGTAAGTGTTGGACATTATCCATTGGGGAATGAAAAAAACATATAGGTGTGCAAGTGGCTATGGGATAGCCACCTACAATATTCCTTCAATATTACATTATTATATTAAGATGTAATAATGGATGAGAAATCATTGAATAAGTTGGGTGATAGAATACATAATGTAATTTGAGGTTGGTTTCATTATTTAGTCGCTAATCCATTTATACTATTCTTCAAAAATTTCATTAGAGGTCCTGTATATGATCATACTAAGTTTATTTGTATACTAACTAAGCTATAAATTACTATACCATATTAACTATTATCTGATTCCCTTGGGTTATAACAAACTCATAATCCCAATACACATGTCATACCTCATCTTTCAAAACTCTAATCTTCTCACTTAGGTTATACAATACCTCAAAGATCCCATTTATAAAACATATATTGACATATACCCCATATATAACACATAGTTTATACCCAACACCCCAAAGGTGTCTCCCTGGATAGTGAACCCCTTTCTATAACATTCTATTCACCAAATCAACAATAAAAATAACTAAATCATGCCTGTTGTACACATACGAATATCCATTTAAACAATAACCAAACCTCATGAGGCTTACCAATTTCTATTTATAGTCATAGGAAGATTCATCATTCTTTCTAGGAATCCATATGATAGAGAGATCCAAACCCTCCTCTTTAAGATCACCATGTTTCGCTAGGCACACATTATGAGAGTGAAAAACCTATCCCATAATAGGATAACATTTGTATCATACACCTAATGTCATATTATGTTTCAAAACCAATTCTTAATATTATATTCCTCTCACTCGTGGAGTTTCAAGGTTTTAAGGCTGTTATTATAGCCATCCACATACCAACCCATGTCTTTATACTATCATTTTATTTTTGAAGGTAAATACATTTTAAATCCCAAATCCCATTTCCCAGATCTCACTCTTAGATATTCATAGCATATTCTTGGAAATAGATTTCATGGAAATTATAGTAGATAAATTGATAAATTTATTTAAAAATGAATAAATGAATGATAAAAATAATGATAATATGATCAGAGGATGAAACTATTTATGTGGATGAGGAAGAATACTTATATTCAAAGAGAGTAAACACACAACCTGAATTTTAGGATGAGAATTTTAAGAGGTTTTTAGTGTTGTATATATATATATTGAAACCCAATATCAAATGATATAATAAAGGATATTATTTATATTTAACATCAACCGCATAACAATCCCAATGTGTTATAATGAATGGTTTCTAGAAGTCATCAGTCCTATATTACCTATAACTTAAATTTATGTGATTCTAAAATAACCATTACGAAGATTATAGCACTATAGTTACCTATTTGTGTCACATAGTAATATTTTTCATTTTCTAGTTAGAGTTTCTACAAAGACCAGTAATTGTCTCAAGTGTCTTCAACCCCTAGATCCCAAACCAGGGGCATGCACCCCCTATCCCACAACCCCTAGTGACCTCCCCATGGATGTAAAAATATCAAATTTATTTTCTATTGTGAATTTTATGCCATCATAATTTAGACCAATTTCATCAAAATCATCCAAGATAGACCATTCCAAATAAAATTCCACTTCTAGATCACTAATACAATCCAAGATATCACATCACTTGGAGATATAGTCATCCATAACCTCTCAATCTCTAACCCTTACTAAACACACTCAATCACCTACTAGAAATATGAACATATTCAATCACATATATTGGAACTCACAAAACCCTCTTCATAGAGTTCATTTACTTGGAACCCAAACTCATAATATACACTAATGTAATTAAAATGTATACACACATATAATCAATTATCAAACGGACAACCTACCTTACTAAAAAAATTACAATTTATAATATAATATCTTCATTTCCATCTTTAATATGACTAAGTCATGTCATATTCCTTGGAAATATCCTCAAATAATAATAACCTAATTATTTTTAAAAAAAATTATAGATTATTACACACATTTAACCAATGATGTATAATCATCATTAAATCATTTTGTGGATTTCCATGTTTGGGTACTTAAGATACACCACACTAATATCCCTTTTAACGGAATTGAAATTTATATTACCTATATCCCATCAAGTACCATAGAATAAATTAAAATTTTCATTCTAATTTTAGAAAAATTAAAGGAAAATACATTGAGTATCATATCTCCATTTAAATAGAATGAAACATGTATAATTATTTATCTTTATGAATCAGTAATCCCCCAAATAATGAATCTCCAACATGTCTGTGAAATTCCACAAAAATCTTGTGGATCCATCATCATAATACTATATAAAGAAAAAAATAGAAGGGGAATATAGAAAATTTAATAGAATTAGAGAAAAGGAACTCACCTGAAACAACAGGGAAAATCCTACCATACCAAAATTAATCCAATTTTTAAGTGAGGGTGAGGAGAGGGAGAGAGGGAATCCCCCATATGTTATTTCTTGATAGAGGTAAAATACCCTGAATTGGGTATATAATGTGATAATGGGTGAAATTATAATTCTACCACCTTAGTAATAGAATCATATCCTACTGGGTACTTGGATGATCGGTACTGAGTAACCAATAACCTATTACCATTGTTCCAAGTGCTAAAATTTGATTCCTATCCAAGTGCCATGCACCCTTATACTACACCCTATGTACTTATTTTAGGACACCTAGGTACCTGATGGTACCTTTCTCCTACAAATATATGAAGCGAATTATAATCCATGATTTGAATCCATTTCTATCCCCATAGACCTCAGACTCTTGTAAAAACCCTCCTTAAGGTTCCTAAACCATAGTTATTTCAATCTAAATCTTCATTATCAGGACAAAACATTCTCTATTGATCATATTTCACATATAATCTTAATTTAGAGCCCCCTGAAATAACATTTCATTTCCTGAATTATAGTAATAACTTTTTTTATAACCTTGGAATATCTATATATAAACATTTTTGGAGTAGGGAATGTCAAATATTATATGAGGATGCATTAGAGGTATTATAACTAAGATAAAGACTTTTTTGATAAATGAACCATCACATTTCGATGTTAAACTAAGAAATAGACAAATAATTTTCAATTTTTTAAGGTGGAAAATAGTTATAATGATATAATGAATTATGAATAATGTTTTTAATGTATTTTAATTTTTTTTGGAATCATCTATGAAAGTTGTAGCATGATTCTTTTGGACTTGGAAATCTTCGATTAGAATTTTTGAAACTTTTGATATAGAATGAGTGGGGAAATAGACATAGTACATGATACAAATTACTAAGGTATATTATTAAATTTATATAGTTTTTACAATTTCTGTTGTTAGTGAACAATAATTAAGTAATCGAGCACTTTCACAAAAAATATAATGAATGACCCAGGGTTTGGAAAAATTTTAATAACAATTTAACAAAGTGGGGTTTTAATGACTATAAGAATAGTGGTGGACCTTAGTGACACTATAAAAGGACAAGAGATTATGAGAGATTTTTGTATGTGACCAATGAATTTATTTAATCCATGATAATATGTACCATGTTTGGGATTATTAGGATTATCCTATAACAACAGTAATCAAGTAGAATATTGTGGTATTTTCTACTATGAATTTTTTTTTTCTTAGTGTCATAATTTTTGAATGGTTTTAATCTAGATGATATGATGTGGAGGTTGGATAGTGTAGTTTGAGGGAAAACAAGGAAATTATATAATATAATTGAAAACCATGGTGAAAAATGATTATTGATACTAATTAAGTGAATAAAAAAGCATAAATATGATTTTATTTGAAATTTCACTACTCAAAAGACATTAAATGTTTACTCAGTGTGCAAGAGGGGACGATACTAGGGGACTATATCAATTTAAAGGAGATTTTGAAACCTAGAAGGTTGTGAAAATGGGTGGATTCTATTGGATATATTCAATAATTTTATTGTTTCGAGTTTCTTATAAATGAAAATTATGAGAACCGTTGATTCACTATTTATGGTCATCATAACATAGAATTTTCTTTAGGTGTATTTCACAAAAAAAAATTGAAGTATTTATATTTTTTATTGTAATGTTTATAAATTATAGCTTCCTTCTAAATTAGATGGTCACTCTGGAAAATTCCCTATTGAATATTATGTAGTTGTGTTCTAATGATGAATTAGAATTAATATTTAACCACATTAATTATTATCATTCTTATATTTCATTCTTTTTGAGTTTGTTTTTATTTCTAGTTTATTGGTTATTGGATGTTTTTCTATCTAGGGAGTAACTTGGTGCATGGGTGTTATGTGTGGGTTCATATTTTCATATAAAACAATTATATGGTGCAATAGAATTTTAGACATTTTAGTTTACCATATTATTAAGATCGATGCTCAAGAGATTGGTTTTTATAAATTTCTGTATCTAGAATACAAAATTCTCACTCCATGATCATGAAGTAGTGTTAGATATCCATAAAACATATTAAAAAAATAAAATAATAATGAAAACCATGATGTAAACATCATATAATAACATATTTTAAAAAATAATAATGGTTTAGAATTATCAATACTCTATTATAGGAACCCTCAAACATTACATTTAAGATAGAAATGCCCTATAAATCATCAAAGTAAAAAGGTCCACATCTTCCTAGAACGTTCCCAAAAAATAGACTAAGAGTTCAAAACTTTTATGAAATAGAAATTCCAAAAATTGTATCATTATGATCCCAAAAAAAGAGAAACTATTTATCACAATATTTTTTGTCATTTACTTTGCAACCATTTATTTATAGATGATAACCCATAACAAATATAAAGTTTTTTCAGTTACACTACCTTCCAAAAATAATGGGAGTTTATTGTTTTATCATGGACACCCCCAAATACCCTGATTGTCCACATAATGGTCTTTTAATGGTTGATAAATTGAGTGTGCATCCAAAAACACATGGTATCACTCATTTATCCCTCAAATTCATCTGGATTTAGTTTTCAATACTATTTTTACCAGTAAAATTTTATTTAGTTTGTTCCATTGAACTACCTCTATTAAAATTTCATATAATAACAATTAAAATAAATACATTTGTAAATATTGGCATTAATATAAAAATTGTTTTCATAGTTAATCCCAAAACAATTTTCAAAATAGAACTAAGTAAATATAATGCTTCATACACAACAAGGAGTGTATTCAAGATTTGGGAAAATTCTAATTAGGATACCACCAAAAATCTATGTAATTTATATCAAATGAGAATCCCAACATGTTAATTTAAAATAATTTTATTTAATAATATTGTTTATTTTAGGTAAAAATGAAAATATTGATGTTTCCATTAACTCCATAATTTTTTAGTAGAAGAAATTTATTTTAATCATGAAATTAATAAAGAAGTACCCAAAAGTTTTATATTATGTAAATAAAAAGTTAAATATTATAATAAAGTAAATAACATTATAAAATAAAGCATTACACAATGTAGAACATGGTAAAAAATAAATCACAATAATGAATCAATTAAAACACTATATAAAAAAATTAATCCTATGTAGTAAATCTAGGAACTCCATGTGGAACCAAATACCGATATATGGTAAAAAATCATAAGAAAGTATAGGAAAACTCTAATCATCTTTTTGTGGTGTAAATTCATCAATAAGTGCCTAAAATAAACCAGAAAAAACTATCCATTTTTTATCTCAATGTGTGTAACACTAATCCATAGATTCTTAGATAAAAATCCATGGATCAAATATTATAAAAGTAATGACAAAATATAGAGTATCCACAAAATGGTCGAGTAATAAAATATCACATCACATAACCAAAACCCACAATCCACTAGAAAAATTATCAATCCAAAACCATAATGAACAATAAAAAAACATCAATCAATTATGCATAATTATAGTGTCAAAATCAGGAAGGAATCATATAATAAATAATGGGAAGACACATGGAAATCATTTCATTATAAATACTAACTTAATGTATAATCATGAAACCTCCAATATATTGGAACCCAACAAGTCTCAAAATAAACTTATATTTTTAATAGAAATAAAAATAAGCTCCACCAACATTTTATGAAACACCCATAATAAATGTAATAAATAATTTAAAAAATAATGATTTATAACCAATGAAAATAATACTTATAGAAATTAATCTTGACACAAAACCTCCATATTTAATCCTTTTTGAGAAAAATAATTACCTCAATGTTAACTTATCTAACACCTTTCATGAAAAGAACCATAAAAAAGTTTTTTTCAATTAGATTTTTTACGGAAACCTTTAACAAAACATATATTTTATAATGGTTCAAGAAATTATTTTTTTATAATTTTATAAATAAATCAGTCATCTAATTTATAAATAATAAAATTAATTTTGAAATCTCAAACATATAGAGAATTTATAATAAAAGAAATTACATTGAGATACCTACCATGATTTTTAAGAAACTTAAATTCTTCCATAAAGATAAATTGAATCATGGTTAAAAAATTTCTCTATAACCTTGTTATAAGAAATGATACATCAAAATTGATGGTGACACATCTTGACCTAACAAGACATCAGATGGATCCCTAGTAAGCCAAGTGTTCCAGCCTCGTATAATCATTAATAAGAAATAGGATAGATTATATATCCTATTAGGAATAAAATACATCATTAAGCATATCCTATAAAAATATATAAGAAATATATAATTAAAAAACATGATATATCCAAAAAAACACATTTAATAAATAAATTACCAAATAAATTATAAAATTACATGTGTGAAACATCTTATCCTACATAATCCCAAATGGGAAACCACCAATGGTAATTAAGTATACATAAGATAATGACAAAATGTACAATTGATTCTAAATATTTTGAATATGCTCATCATTACAAGGAAACTGATATAAATATACAAAAATAATCATCATTTCATCGTACCAGCACACACTACTATGAATCAGCCTTACCATATCCACATATACCTAATTAACCAAAAAAAATATCACATCATCTAGACAAATAGAGCATGTGAGGAAATATATTCCACGTTGGGAAGAGTATAAACACTCATAGTAATATTTACTTAACACAAAAACTGATATGAAATTAAAATCCTACCCAAATATATGACTTTTGGAAGAAAATAAACCCAAATATGTACTATACATTCTAAGTCCATTAAAACCATGGTTATAGGAAATATCATTCATCACCCCTCATATCCTCAATTTTTATAATATTCCTTGAATCTAGATATACTCACAATTATATGTCTGAAATATTTTTGCGTATATATCCCAACATTAAGTCACATTATTGAAAATAGTCATGATTTTTATCATGTTTCCATACACATGAAATAATTTTCATACATTTTCAAATATAACTAGATTTTATTAGATAAATGATACATATTTATAACTATAATATGGGTATCATTACTTGTTGATGTGTGAATGTTAGCTAATTGGGGAAGAAAATCCTATTGAGGGTTTTCATCTATTCGTTTAGTGTATGAATCTACTAAGGGGGTTACTAAAACTATATGTAAATGTTCAAATCCAAATCATAAAGTGGTATGGGTTACCCACTCCAATAACATTAAAAGGGTCCTAAAACCAATAATTGGTTTTCCTCCAGAGGGTTACATACTCCATTTATCCCCCAAGTATCATTCAAAAAATTTACAACATGCACTTTATGACAAATGGAACATTATTTAGTTAAAAAATCATATATTAAATCCAAATATGATTAATATATATAAACCATTATGTTATGTGTGAAAAATGACATAAAAATATTGTTCAAGTGTTATATTCTGTTACATGTTCTAGAAGGTATGAATGACACAAAATATGGTGTGATACAAAACATATAATTTCTAGTACGTGGTATGTGATACTAAAAATAGATAGAGAGTGTTTCACTACCATCTAGTACATGTGGAGTCGACCATCACAGTTTTTTCCAATGGGTATGTTGAGTGTTGTATTTTCTACTACATCAAGGCATACAATACTACTGTAATCTAAATTGTATAGCCTAAATACATTAGGTATATTTCTATATACACAATATGTGATTTTCCAATGAATAGTTCATGTGGGATTGCATATAATACATGTCATGTAGGGTACATGGAACATGGGTCCTAAAGACCACACATTCATGTACTTTTATATAATCATTTATCTTATCTCCATGGTAAATAATGTGAACCTTTTCCCACATAATGTGTTGGAATTATTGTTTTTCTAGATGGGTACTCCCCTACAATCCTAAGTCATGTTGTTCGATAAAAATAATGTGTGATTCATAGTCTAACCCCATGAGAAATTTATAACACTTTGGAAACCTTATATATTTATTTTATGAAATACATAAAAGATACATCAAATACACATTTTTATATATTAATAATAACTTATTGAAACTATGAACCTCCATGAAAATGGGATAAAAAACCTTTGACTCAGGGAACTACATGTCATGTGTCTTGGAAAAATCAAAAGTAAGAATCCCATTATTTTATTCCTCTTACAACAGTTGTCAAAATTTATAATGAAATACCACAAAACCTCTATACCAAACAATTATTACAGTCATTAGTGTTCTCCCAATAGTGTATATTCCTTACTACCACTCCACTATTACTTTTTCAAGTCATATCCACCACCTCCTGAACTGATGTCTTCCTTTAGAGGACCATGGATTCCACTACAATGTCATTCCCATGTGATTCCTTTTCTCTTTTTACCTCTGTAGTACCAATACAACCATATTTTCTTCCTAATGATTCTATCTAAAAAAAGAACCACTATTATGGCCAATAATGAATATTATTCAAAAAATTGAAGAGGGGAAAAGGAAATGTGAAATCGAGTATAATTTAATAATTTTTGATGTCATTCTAATAATACAGATATTTAAACAATTTGTTATCCAAAAACATATGAATATATTTGGTGAATTAATTCCCTTCATGAGGGGTGGAGAAAATAAATTATCAAACTCAATTCATCATGCATTGTCTAGGATAATATAATCAATGATTAGTCAACGTGATAAAATAATAAATCATATTAATGAAATGGTAATTCATTACACCATGGGACCTTATTTAAATATTATTATTTTGGGATTTTAATTTTACATAAATCAATTTTGTACATGGAAGGTAGGGTAGGTTGAAGAAATCACTATAAAATCCATGCCTCAAAGGAGAAACATTGATGGTTAAACTTTTTTATGAATCCACATGACCCCACCATAATTGTTATCATAAATCTGTAGGACCCTCATTTCCCAGGAATAAAATTATAATCATAAGGGAAAAAAATTTATTTAGACAGTATTGATCATCCAAATATATGGAATGGAATAATAATAATTAGAAGGAACTCTTATCTTTAGGATGATTCTTTTATATTTCCAACTGATTCATGAATCCATGGTCACATGGTGAATTCATGAAGAAAAGAACATACAATTATGATTTAGGTTCTGTCATAAAAAAATAATAACGTTTTGTAATACCCCAACCCTATAAGCTCAGAGTAGGTACATTATTTGAATAAATTAGCATGATTACAAGGAATTAAATCTTGAAGTACTGATAAGTTTATCAGTCTTGTAGCATAGATTACATACATGAACATTACATTACGATTCAAATCATAATATGCAACATAGATAATTCATTGATAATGCCATTATTATCCTATCTTAACCTTGAATATCAATAATAATGAACTTTTTGGGCACATGAGCCTCATCCCAGTTGGTGAGGACTCCTTAAGTTCATCCACGAGACCCAGGATCAAATCCAGGTGGGGGATAATTTCCGGGTTGCTGTAGCAGTATTGTATCATGTACTGTAGTAGGTACTATACCAGGAACTGTAGCAGGTACTGTAGCGGGAACTGTAGCAGACACTATTTTACACTGTAGTAGCCAGGAATATGCCCCCATTTGGCCCTTCGGGCCACCGATTTGGTCCTCGAGTCCTTTAAAGCCTTCGGGCCACCCAGGCCTTCGGGTAAGTAAGGCCTTCGGGCCACCTCAAGGCCTTTGGGCCACCTTAAAGTGCAGATGCAAACCAGACAACCTACAAGGAACATGCTTCAGAAGGAGGATGAGTAAGGAACTTTCACCATAACAGAAGCGAAACAGATTTCAAGAATGAGAGGGTATGACACTTGCCATCAGGACAAGCCTGTGCATGCATGGGAAAGCCTAGCCGAACAGCCATGCGAAGGTGGAGAGCTGATTTCACGATGAAGATGCTGTGGAGGAGCAGTTCCAAGTAGTTAGTCTGGGTTGTATGTAATGTCTGAAGCCTATGGGAAATGAATTTTTCTATGGCCTACGGGCCATTTAATGCTTACGCCTACGGGCCTTATAAGGGTTCCACCTCACCCCTTGAAAGGTTCATTATCAAAAATCAATAAAAAATGAAGGCCTTAGGGCCATTGGAGGAGGCATAATAGGAAAATAAATCATAAGAAATGGGCCAGATCAGATTCTTAGTATGGTTAGACAATACATAAGAATATTTAATAAATAACCATACACTTTAAGGAAAGTATAAAACTAATACACATGTGTTTTTAAACAAAAAATTTAACATAATATGGCATTAATAAATCAAAAAATTCCATTTAAATATTTACATTGATATTATTCTTGTCGAATTATCACATATGACATTAATAAATAATATCATAGTCAAGGAATGAATACTATTGGAAATCTGAAACGTACCATCTAGGCTTCATGCCAAGAATCTAATATTTCCAAGGCTTCATGCCATGAATCGAAAAATTTCATTGAATCATTCCAAGAATATAATAAATGGGTAAAAATGTAAACTGTTTCTTCTCATTAGATCTATTACTGCATCGAGGGGTTATAACAGGCCTGCCCGTCACATGATAAGTCCAATACATTCCAGTTATGAAATGGGTAAAACATAACCAAAATAAAAATCCATATTAAATCTTTCATATGAAATGTTATTACTTTAATTTTAAACCATGAATGGTATGAAAATTGAAAATCCATTGTAAATAATATAATAAAAACTTCAATACAATATAGAAGATTGATCATAACAAATCAACCTTAATTAAGCATAAAATTCAAAAAAGGATGTTGACATAGATGAAAATACTCTAATAAAATCATTAAAACTCTTTGAGATAAATTTACCTTTTTAAGTTTGACATTATTTAAAAGTCACACATGTAGAAAAAAACAATTTGTTTGAAAAATAACCTTGTAATATTTTAGGGTATGCTTTATAATGTTAAGACTTTATGATGGTTGAAATAGTCACTCATATCATATAATTAAAAAAAATCTTTTCCTTAATTTGTCGAAAATTTCGTAAAGTACCTCGTTTGAAAAATGATAGAAATATCCCTTTCAAAACATTTTATAAAAAGTTAAAAATGGTTAAAAATGACGTTAAATAATTTCTGATAATATTTTTAAAGGCATTGTAAGAAACATTGACATGGTTGATAAAGATTCCCCAATAGATACTTAAGTATAAACAATCCCAAATAGTATTGAGATTGTGAATTTAACCATTAACTTTTACATTACTCTAATCAAGGGTGAATTAAACTCATATATAATGGATAAAACATGTTATTAAAATTTTCAAGGACCATATCCATGTTTATGATATCATATATTATTCTCTAATATCATTTTTTAAAAATATTTCAGTAGTACCATTATTTTGGGTGTTAATTGCTTCGTTTTCCTATACATTTTTTCTATGTAATTCATGTATGTTATGCATTAGATGTATTTTATTCATATAAATAATGATATTATGTTGATAAATATTATTTTTTACACATCATATAGAATTTATAATCATTATTAAATAGGTATCATGGAGAATGAATCTCTCTGCATCGTAGAGACGGTAGGTCGGTCATACGCACAAGCGACTATATCATTCCATTTATTGTTAAATGGAATGGAATTGGATGGTATATTAGTTATAAAGAATAATTTCCATGTTATATTTATTATTTATATCTATTATTATAATAATTATACCCATACAAATAATGTAGAGTTGAATAACAAATTACACCATGGCTTGGAGACGGTAAGTCGTACGTACGCACACATGGTGTTATTATTATTTACAGGATGTATAAAAGGATGAATATGGTTTTCACATAATTATAATAAAATATCACCATGTATATTATATATTATTTATTAATTTTTTATAGAAACATCATAGTAAAATACATTTGAAGAAGAAAATCACATTGAATGATTTGATGAAACAAATACTCCTTTTTCGGGTATCTCATTTTTATTTTGACAAAAGGACTCCATATGATGGATTTATTCCAAAATTAAGGCCTCTAAGATGATTTGAGGGAATTTGGGAAGATAATATTCTAGGTTTTTTTCCAATTAAAATGGATTTATAGGTTTTAGTAAAAGATAAGGGGAGGTTCCCTTTTATATGAGAGGGGAGGGGCACTTTTGGAAACTCCAAAACTATTAATATATTATAAATGGATTTTTGATTTAAAATATATAAAAAGTTAGTTATTTCTAAGTTAATATTTGGTTGGGTCAAAATACTCTCATCTAATAATATGTAGACGTTTTTTTATTTTATTTTAAACCTCATCATTTGGATTTATCTTAATTTAAACTATTTAATTTTTACTATGGTAATAATATTATAAATATTAAATATTGATAAATAGTTACTTATATGGTTAAACTTTACCATAAATGGAAACATAATGATATTTACGGCCTTATTATTATCACTTTGTAATCTAAAAAATTCTATTTATTTTTACATAATTTAATAA
The DNA here is from genome assembly GCA_963277665.1 of Viscum album. Taxonomy (NCBI): domain Eukaryota; kingdom Viridiplantae; phylum Streptophyta; class Magnoliopsida; order Santalales; family Viscaceae; genus Viscum; species Viscum album. The sequence continues at coordinate 1,285,041,471 of OY728151.1, forward strand.
AATGTTATTTTTATAAAATATCAATACTGTTAATTTTGAAACAATTCATTAATTTTACATTAAATAAAATAAAAAAATATATACCTTCTAAAAAACCATTTAATAAAATCCTATAATTTCATAGGAACCTATAAAATTTTTGGATGAATTAAATTATTTCGAATTATATATTTTTTAATATCTTTGAAATCCATTATTTTAAATCTCTATAAATAAAATAATTACTTCTTTAAAATTGAGTCATTAGTTTAAGTAATTATTTAGTATGTAGAAATTATAAATAAATTAGAATGATTCCAATAATAATTTTATCATTCCATATAATATTAATGATCTAATTTATATTTACATTATCAATATATTTAAATTATTGAACTTATAAGAAATTAAAGTGTGACACATTGTACCATTCTTTAATTTCAATAATATTCATGTAATATTCTTGTACATGGGTCCATTAAATGATTCCATTTCAAAAAATAGTTTGTAAGGGTCTAATTTACTCATCCAATAGGATTTTTACAGGTGTTAGCGTAATTTTAAAATATTGTTTTTACCTTTAATTACCTGATTTACCATTAACCGGGGTAATAAAAATATTACTAAAGTTACTATTCATAATATCCAAAAAAATAAAAGTATCCTATTAACATAATTTTTACCCACTAATTTCAAATATGTAATCCAATTTTCAAAATTCAATACCCAAAATTTGTTGTAATTAAATTAAAATTAATCCCCATTGAAAAAATGAGAATATGGGTTTTTCAAAAGTAAAAACCATCAAAAGGTTGGCACATGTTAATATCTAATTTTAACATAAATATAATTCAAATTACCTAAATTATATTAAAAGAAAAAATAATAATTAAAATATACTTTAAAACTAATTAAAAGGATAATCTATCAATATAAATAAATTAGTTGAAAAATCTCTTTTTAATTAAAATTTAGTATTTTACTATTCAGTAAAATTTAAAGTTGTCAAAAAAAAACAAAAAAAATGTCCAAATTTGTTAATTAATTATTAAAAAAAATAAGTGTTTTTTAAAAAATAAACATATACAAGTTTAAAATATTAAATTTAAAAATTCATCTCTATTAAAAGGTTTTAAAACATCATTTTTTTGAAAAATAATTTTTTTCTTCAAAAAATTGAATTCTCTCTTATAACATGTCTAAGAAACTCATAAGATGAAATTTAAAATTATAAGGAATATATAAAATTAATAATTTTTTTAATATTATTCATAAATATTATTTAAATTGTTAGTTTATTATATCATGGTGTTCTCAAACACGGTACTGTGTGAAACACAAGATTTTTAGTTAAAGAAGTGTGTTATGGAATATTTCGGTGTTAAATTATCCACTCATTCAATAAATTTATTCCTCAAATTTTAATCTTAGGATAAAAACTTAGGGGTTTGACTTTTCAATATATCTCTATTGAAATCTTACAATAGAAAATGATTAATGAGACCTCCTCTTTAAAATCAATATAGGTAAGTATAAAGGTAACTAAAGATAACACATACCAGGGTTCCATGTAGGAAAATAAGGGAATGAATGAAAAATCTAACAATCATGTTTTGATAGGGAGTTATGGGGAAAATGATGAAGAAATTTTAAAAAACACAAAGCTAGAAATAGGTGAAGATCGTCGGGAACATATGATTCAATAGTGGATGTACTAGGACAATAATTTTGGTTTCATGATTCTTTCTACAGAGTTAAATAATTAATTCACTTCATATACTAAGAACACAAAGATTCATACTTAATTTACATGTAGAGTTTCATCCTTTAACTAATTCCTACCACAATATCATCTATCTCTTCAAAGTATAATAAATCTTAAATAAATTGTATTTTTCTTAAACTTATAAGGTTTAAAAAATAAAATATTATATCATTTAAATAAATAAAACTATGTTATACTAACCAGGGACTTCCAATAGGCCAGTGGTAGACAAAAATTCCTTGTCTCACTTCAGTTGTGGCTTCGATTCCTGCAGTGTTGTCTAATGTGTTTTTTTGTCCTTTTATTAAAAATATATTAATATAATATTCCAAAAATAATCATAAGATATATTATAACCATAAAAAATACTATAATGTTTTCAACTTAATCCATTCCAACCTTTAGACCTATCCAAAATTCATATGTCCAAATTAACAGTAAAAAAAGATCTCTAATTTTCCAAAATTATTCATAACATCATATTTTCTTTAAAAAACCAAACATTTCTATTATTGTCGCATACCAAATATATAATTACCATGATTATATTAAATCCTTAATTAAAACATTCATGATTACAAATCCTTAAAAAAGAAATACTCTAGTACAATCATTATATATCTCATTATTCTTATAAACAGAATTTCATAACATAGTTCATGAATCCAAAAAAAACACAAATTAATTAATTATTACATTTCGAATGTAGTAATATAATAACCATCACATTTATACCTTGTCTTATTATGATCTATATTTCCTTGATTATTGGTGCACTAATTTTCAAAGTTCCCCATATCTTTGTAGTGGGAACATCTCACATTGGTAAATTCATTATTTTCCTTGAAATTAAGAGCATGGTGGATTATTCTTCCATACATGAAATGAACTCCTATTTATTTTAAGCAATAACTTGGGTGGTTCCTTCCACAATTTTCTCATGTGAGAAAATAATTCTTTCCCTTATTCAAATTATCTACCTCTTGTTCCACAGTTCTCTTATTATCATGCTTTCCAATAAAGTCATAAGACAATGAAAATTATTTTTATGTCTTGATAACACATCAGATTATATCTTCATATGATAAGAATGTTTGGGAGACAAATGAAATTTTGAGTAATGGAATTAACCCATCAAAGAAATGATCATGTTACTCCTTGGGATATGTGTGTAGTCTACAACATTCCTTTCTAACCTTCTGACGTTAGATTCATACTTTGCAACATTCTCATCGTTCTTCTACCAAAGACACAAAAATCTTCTCTCTATATTACCTTATTTTTAATGAAGAAATTATTTTTCTACTAATTTTTTTAAAATCTCTCTAGTCCATATTTTCTATTTCATTATCATCTTTTATTTTTTGAATTACTGACCACCATTGATTTTCATTTCCCAAGAGATGATAAACTTCCATGATGTCTTTTTCCCTTTTGTTACTCCCCAAAGCATGAAATATTTTCTACAAGGATATTATCCTTTGCTCAGCTGAAAATAATATTTAGTCTCATTGAATGATGTGGGTTGTTCTCTTATGAAGCCATCTAACTTGATAATATGCATTATGGATCAAGATTCTCCATATAGGTAAGGTTATTATTCATAGCCTGAGTCAGTTGTCCCAATATGGTAGTAAGATGCTCAGAACCAACTGTATCACTAGCACCACTATCATTATCATTTTAAGGAGGTAAGTCCCTACATGAATTAAGTATTTTTATATGGTTTACATTCCTTCCAATAGTCTCCATTTCTAATCAATGGGATACAATATATTAGGTTACAAATCATAATAAATAATTCTAAACTAGTAAAATAACTAACATAAATTGAAAATTTTATGCATATCTAATCTCATAATCATAAAAAATAATTTATTTGGGGACAATTTTACATATAAATCCTTCCAAATTTTTTGTATTGAAAATGTCAAATATGTTGAGAATATCCCCTGAGAGTGTCAAACCATATGCGGAGTAAGTCCCATTTTAATGTACTATGTTACCCTAATTCATGCCTAGATAACATTTTGGAGTAATTACTCCAAGGTACATTGTTTCCAGAACAACATCCACTTGTTGTCTCCAGACAAAGATTTATTTTCTAGGAATACCCACATAATATCTATAATAGAAAATTTAATGATATTCCTCTATACAAATCCTCAAAATATATCCTTGGTTTATGATCACTAATCTATGTTTTCTAAATATGTATCTAAGGGCCTTACTGAAATTACTCTAATATCAACTATAATTCCCTGATTTTAGAAGCCAAGAGTCAGCGCATTATTTTAATACATTGGCATGATTAAAAGGAATCAAATCTTGATGTACCGATCTCTTTAGTAGTATGGGGAAATATATTACATGCAGGAACATTAAATTATAAATCAAAACAGAATATGAAAAATAGATAATTCATTCAGATCTCCATTATTATCCTAGATTAACCCTACATGTCAATAATAATACAGATCTTGGAATCCATGGGAAAGAAAACATAATAAAGGGGTAAACCTATATTACTAGTTAGATAAAATAATACAACATGAGATTTCATAAATATCCATAAACATTAAGGAATATATAAAACTGAAACATAATCCTTTTTAAAAATAATCTTGAACCTAATATGGAAATAATAAATCAACTAATTATATTTAAACATTAACATGGATATTATACTAGTTGAATAATCACATTTAACATTAATAACTAATATGATAGAGAGAGAATGTAAAATTATAGACCTCCAAAACATTCCGTGAAGGCTTCATAACAAGAATCTAATGTTGTCAAGGCTTCTTTCCAAGAATCTAATACCTTCAAGTCTTCATGACAAGAATATAATAAATGGATAAAAAACCAAACTAGTTTATCTCAAGAGACGTACAGATGCAATGATATTCTATATCTGGCCCCTCCCATCACTTTCAAACTCCAATAGATTCTAATTATGAAAGGTCTCAAACGGAACCAAAATAAACATTCGTATTAAATCTATAATACAAAATGATAGTCCATTAACCATAAACCGTGAAGGGTATAAAACTAGCACATCCAAAATCAAACATATAATAAATCCTTAAATACAATACGTACGATTGATCATAATAAATAAACTTCAATTAAGCATAAAATTCAATAAAGGATGTTTATATAGATGAAAATACTCTAATAAAATCATTAAAACACTTTGAGAGAAATTTATTTTTTTTAAATCATTTAAAAGTCTGGCATTTAGAATAGAAAATTTTACGTTAAAAAATGAACTTGTAATCTTGTAAGGGAAGCTTCAAAATTTTGAAAAGTCATGATAGAAGAAATTTCCACTGACATCGTATAAGTTAAAAAAATAGTCCTTAATTTTCTGAAAATTTCATAAAGTACCCCATTTGCAAAAAAAATGGAAATATTTCATTCAAAAAAATTATAGAAAGACAAAAATGGGTAAAAATGACTTTAAACAATGTTCAATAATATTTTGAAATAAATTTTATGAAACATAGACAAGGATTTTAACAATTTCCCACTAGATATCTATGTATTAACAATCATGAATAATAATGATATTATGAAATTAACCTCTACCATACACTTTCCATTAGTCTAGGGTGAGTTAACCTTCTATATAATTGTTAAGACATGTTAGTAAATAATACTAGGACCATATCCATATGTAATGGCATAGACCCTCTAGGTCTATTACTCTGCCAAATACTGGTGTTTGGAGTGTCCTAGGGACCATCAGTTACTCATTAAGGAGTATTCCAGATTTCAGGTTTGAGCGTCGGTGGCACTGATGGGCATTGGTTACACGAAGGGCGTTAGTGGCACTAATGAGAATTATTGGAAACGATGCGTGTCAGTGACACCAAGGGGTGTCAGTGGCTCCGATTGGCGTCGGTGGAACCGATGTTCGTCGGTGGCACTAAGGGGTGCCGGTGGCACCGATGGCCTTGATGGCACCAATGGGGATCAGTGACACCGATCGGCATCAGTGGCACTGAAGAGCATCAGTAGAACAAATCGTGTTGGTGGCACTGATGGGAATTATTGGCACTAATGAGCGTTAGTGGAACTAAGGGGTGTAGGTGGCACCGAGGGGTGTCAGTGGATCCTATATGTTTTTAATTATTGACCACCATTGATCTACATCTCATGTGAGGCGATAAAATGCCCTGACAACATTTACCCTTTCTCTACTCCCCAAACCATGAAATATTTTCTCTAAGGAACTTATCCATTGTCCAGCTATAAATTAATTTGTATTCTCATTGAATGTTGGTTGTTATTTTCTTATGAAGTGGTCTAACATTGATCCTTCGAATTGTGGATGTGGGTTCTCAATATAGGTAAGGTTATTATTTATAACCTGAGTGAGTTGTCCTAGTATGGTTATAAGCTATTCAGCACAAGTTGCATCACCAGCTCAACTATAATTATTTTGAGTAGGAGGTAAATCCCGTCATGGATTATGTGTGTTGATTCGGTTTCCATTCTTTTCACTATGATCCATTTCTAAAAAATGGAATACAATATATTAGTTTATGAATCACAACACATAATTCCAAACTGGAAAAATACCTAACATAAATTGAACAGTTTATTCATATAATCTGTAATCATAAAAAAAATGTTTCATTTGAGAAAGTATTTACTCTTAAATACTCCATAATGGATTGTAACGAAAATGTGAATTATCCTAAGCATATCCCCTTGGAGTGTCGTAATGACGAGTGCAACAAGGCCCATTGTCATGCACCTGTTTTCGTTCAAGTCTAGCTCAAAGTGGTGTTTTCAGGTTTTACCCTTTGATACATCTGTGTCAGAACCGCCTCTACCTACTCGTATCCAGATAGGGATGTATTTCTTGGAAAATTAACAAAATATACTCATTACCGAAATTCTAGAATGTTCTTATATACTCATCCTCAAAGTCTATCTTAGGTTAATGTTTTGTAATCATAGTTTTTATAAATCTAGTTTCCAAGGTTTGTACTAAAATTATTTTAATACCAACTGTAACGCCCCAACCCTTATTACACAGAGTTGGTTCATTATTACATAAATTATCATGATCACAATAGATCATGTCTCGAAAGAACAATTAGTTTAGTAGCCTTCAAGTACTAGATACAGTCATAAAGTACCTTGTTTGGAAAATGACAGAAATATTTCTTTAAAAAAATTATAAAAAGTCAAAAATGGGTATGAATGACTTTAACCCATATTCTAGGAAATAGTCAAATTGTTTTGAAATACATTTTTATCAAATACATATTTTAATTATAAATAATCCCTAGTATATACTTACGTATACACAACCTCAGATAAATAAAGAGATTGAAAAATTAACCCTTAACTTGTATTTTTCCTTGGTTGAGGGTACGTTAACCTCCTATAAAATAGATAAATCATTATTATTAAATTATACAAGAACCACATACATAAATATGATATCATTTATGATCTTATAATTTTTCTTTGTTAATAATATTTCAGTAGTATCATTGTTTCAGGTTTTAACTGATTCATTTTCCTTTATATGTTTTGTTACGTAACTCATGTTTGTTATGGATAAGATGTTTTTGATTCATATCCAGAATAATATTATGTTATTAAAAATAATTTTTTAATCATAAAATTAAAGTTATTTTTTAATGGTTACAATGGGTAATTAATCTCATCTTGTCCATGGAGACGGTAATCGGTACGTACACACGATCAAAAATGTTATTCTATTGAAGGTGAGATTGGATGTAATTTAATGGTATATATTATATAGAGAATAATTAACATGTTATATTTATTATTTATATCAATTATACTAATTATTATACCCATCCAAATAATGAAGTGTTGAATAACGAACTACACCACGATGTGGAGACGGTATGTCGTACGTACACATGTGTGGTGACTTTGTAATTAATAGGATATATAGAATAATTAATATGGTAGAAATATATTTATAATAATATCATAGTATATAGAAGGTACTGGAGTTATTATTTTGGTATGGAAACAACAAAGAAAGAGGAAGTGGAAGAAGAAAAGAACTTTGAAAGAGGTGATAAAATTATAACCTTATATTCGGGTGCTTATTTTGATTTGATCAAATGGGATCCGTAAGTTGTCTTTATGATAAATGTAAGGCCTCTAGGTTTAAGTGAGGTTATTTGGGTGGATATTTGGAATTTTAGGTTTGAAATTAAGAGAAGAGGAAGTACCCTTTTATAATAGAGGTGAGGGTCACATTAGGAAAATCTTGAAATATTAATTTATTATAAAATCATTTTCTATTTCTAATGGTCCCAAATGGATTTATCTCGAGGCTAAGGTGGGGATGGTTCGAAATATTCTCAACAAATAGGTTTTAGTGAAGATTATGTCACCATATTAACCATGTATTTTAGATTTAATTCTCAGTTAAGTAGTTTAATTTTTACCATGTCTTTGTGTATTTGTATATTACATGGTTAATAAACTTACGATAAAATTACAAGAGAACCCCAAGTGGTTCATTAATGGAATATATATATATATAAGTCCTTTGGAAAAACCATATATTTTTAAGAATATTATATAATTTAATAATATAGTTTTAGATTTAAAAACTCATATATGTCAATTTTTCACTATTTAGTATTTTGTTTTTGGGAAAGTCATCAAAATATCATTACTTATGAAAAATACATTAAATCAACCATAACATGCCATATTAACCTATAAAATTAGTTGAATCCATAAAAACTATTGATTTACATTTATTTTGATATTTATAATATCAATTATTTTAATCTTTCATTACTAAGGTAATTACTGTATCATCATTGTGTCAAAAATTAATTTAATTATTTAATGTATAAAAATTATAAATAAAATTCCATGATTTAGGAAATATTTTAATATTTATAATTAATATTTAAAGTCAAATGTATCTTATGTATAACCCTATATTAAAATTTTTTAGTTGTTATTCTTTTAATTTAACACTTTTAACTCTTCATTAAATAAAATATAATAAACGTCCTAATATAATCCAAGTGGATAAAAAAAGGATCATATTTTTGTCCTAAGGTTGATCTTGGTCGAAATAAACATATCAAATAGAATTTGGACATGTGTTAGGGTAATTATAATATCATTTTTACTTTTAATTACCCTATTTACTTTTTAATGTGGTAAATAAAATTCAAAGGCTACATTTCACCAAAAATTATTTTCATCCAATTGAACCAAATTTTACTTACTGATTATAATAGTGTCTCCCGGATTTTTGAAATTCAATTCACAAAATATGTAAAATTACGTTTTAGGAAAATTTGAAAATGTGCCTAGAAGGTGTGTAAAGGACATTAAATAGTTCAATAAAATTTTATATGTCTAATCTTATTATAAAATTACACAGATGAATTAAATTGAAATTATATATATATTATGTCTCTATTTTGACCTAAAATAAATTTAAATAAAATAAATAATTATTTAAATAAAAATACAGTTATAAACAATAACGTAGTGTTTTTCACTATTCATCAAAAAATGATGTTTACAGAAAAATATCAAAAATTCACCCTAAGCTAATTTTGATTTTCAGCATCAAAAAATGATGTCCATTTTGAAAAATAAAATTAATAAAATTTCAAAAAGTGGGTTGCACTATTCATAATGACGAGTTTGATTGGTCATGGTGTGCTAGAACTCAAAGTTGCGTACAACTCAAGCTATTTTATTATTCAATGAGAAGCATAGCATGGAATATTGGGGTGTTAAAATGCACCATTTTAGAACTAAAATATATGACGATTTTACGGGATATTTTTTGTGGGATAATATTAAATGAAAAATTAAAGACTTTGTATCAAGATAATGGGTTTAACAAAATGTAATTTATGATAGAACATAAGATGACAGATTTATTCAAACCTCACCTAGTAGAATGTAGAAATTGGATGATATTACTATAGAAAGTTTCATTTTATTTATAAACACTCAAAGAAATAATGATTCAATATGGGTTATTGATGAAAGCCTCACAATGTCTGCACAATTCTCCCTTATATAGGATGATTTATATAACACCCCATTATTTTAATACTTAGATATTAAATATAAATTTATGAATATTAATTATATATCATAATAAAATCATTCCACAATTATTTGTGTTTAGTGTATTTCATAAATTGAAACATAAACAAATGGTTCATAAAAACGTTTTTCATCTCCCAATTTTTTTTCAAGTAAAACATTCTTCTTTGAAATAACATACATAAAACAAATCTTTATTACTAAAGAAAAAAAGAAACATAAGAATTAATGATAACAGATTCTCAAATTGGTTTACCATAGGATATGTGAATTATTACATATGTACAACTTGAGAATAAGTTTATAGAACAAATACATAAAAATTGAAAATTATACCCAAGATATCAAAAATCATTATATTGTGTATAGATAATATTGGATATATCAAACCATGATAATATTTAAGAATAAGATAATAATTTTATCATGTTCAAAACTTATGAATTTCATACCCAACCTGTCATAGATCACAAACATGACAAGCTTCATAAATAATATCATTTCAGGAAAACATGGATCATAAGAGAAATAAATCATCATAAATGATTTGTGATTTGATATGGTCTTTTAATTAGAGTGTGGAACCATAATAAATATAAAGAAAAATATCATATTTCATGGTTATCTACCAATAACGTCAACATACTGGATCTAGAAACAACTATTTCATATAATGGGCCATGAAAAATGTTTTCCCCATATTGGACAGGGATACACTTGTTTCAATTGGTTGATCAAGACCATAAATTTGTTTCCCATAATTATCTCTTGATTTATAAATTGTTAAAAAATGAATTAGAGGTAGATGTAGGTCTTAACCTTAACCTAATAAAAACCATACATATGTGTTCCAAAAGAACATAAATCATTTATCATTTTTGAACCCATGAAAATAACTGGGTTTCATAACCCCTTTATCATAGCATAATCCACCGAAAATAAATGGGTTTCAAATATATTTTTGCAATCATAATAATAATCCAAACATAAAACAATTGTGGATAGTACCCATGAATAATATCCCATATATATAAATAATAATATAAAATAGTGTTATCATATATAGAAAATAACTTCGAAAGGTATCTAGAAATAATACAAGAATGTCAATTATTTCCATTGAAAAATAATTTTTTTAAGGAGCCATGAAACTATACAGGAAAAAGTTTTATTGGAAAATAACCTTGTAATATTGTAAATGAATCCTAAAATATATGGTTTCCATATTGTGGGAAAACTATCTCATGAAATTGTTGTGAAAAAATATTCCATCCGTACTTTTATTGGAAAAGTCACAAAGAAACTCATTTAGAAAACAAAAAAAATAATCCTTCCAAATCACTTTGTACGAAGTCGAAAATGAGAAAAAAATGGCTTTAAAATTTCAGAAGAGAATAGAATTTTTTTAAAACAAATACATGAATGAAAAATACAGTTTTAATGAAATCATGAAAAGGATAATTTTTAACAGAAAGTCACTTATAATTATAATATCAATGAAGTGAGAATTAATAAAAGGAAATGATTTTTTGTATCAGCTATATATCTATAAATGAAATTAGAAATATAACATAAGTTAATAGAAATTCATATCCTACATAACATTAACATGAAATAATTAGTGAGGTATATGTTTAACATAATTAATGGAAGTTGAGTTAAGAAATAACTTACTACATTGTAATCAGTAGAATCATATGCCACATGTAATTAATAATTATGAGATGAAACATTGAATACCATGAAGATAACCAGATTAATGACATGATATATCAAAGGGACCTTATACACTACATAAATGTGATATGTGTTGAATAATGAATATATCACAAAGAAGTAAAATTGATATGAGAAACCCCTACCTAGTGTTTACCTTTAGTTTTTAATATAATAACATCTTCTTGAATATCACCACCATGAAGGACCACATAATGAACATAGAAGTCGAATATGGTTGATACTAGTAGCACATAGAATCAGGGATAGTGGAGAGGAGAGGTGTTAGTAGAGATTTGAAAATCATTAGGGCTTCTTCGGATAAATGGGGTGGTGGGAAATGATATTTATACTTTAGGATGAGTGGTTTTAAGTTATTATATAATTATTATTTTAAATATTAAGCCATCCACATTTAGCTGTAAATTAATTCCAAATCACATGGATGTTGAATAATTTTTTAATGGACAGTTCATTTTGAGAAACACTTAATTCACACATTAAATGTTTTAGTTTTCATTTATTTTATTATTTTATGTTTTAATTTTAACCTCCTACATTATTTAACCTATACTGCAGTATTTTTAACAACATAAGAACTTTTGTATGACTAAAATTGAATATGATTTTATAATTTAATATGGATATCATGGTTCCACATATTTAATCCATTTTAAAAAATAAATACACAGATGTTTCAAATTTACATTTAAAATTAAATAGTCAAAACACAATGAAAAACAAATTTTTTTGTAAAAATGAGTTTTCATGACAAAAAATATAATTATACAAAAAAAATATGAAGATTTTTAAATGTATTTAGTAATATAATTTATTTCTAAAAATTATTCAACTTACTTTATGTTAAATTTAATAACATAAAATTAATTCTAAATCTATTGAAAATGAGTTTTTTTATAAAAAGTGGTTTTGTTTACTATTCATATAAAAATTAATCTTTTTATAAAATTATTTTAAATTAATCCCTATATAATTATGAAATTATAAATAATTTTTTTTAATTGTACCAAATAACTATTCTAAATGTTTCAAATATTAATTATATTTATTTTCTCATAGAAACTAATAAATATTACATTTGAACATAACATATATTTGAAAGATAAAATAACTTCACATAAAATATTATAAATAACTCAAAATAATTAATTCATACATTAAAATAATTTGGAAAGTTATATTTTTCATAATGTGGTTAATAATATTCATTTATACCAATTTAATGGCTAGGATATAATGGGCGTGTTAAAAAAATAATATTTTAGACTTTGATTAAGCTATATATTTCATACAATGTAAGCAATTGAAGAGAATAAAATTATATAAAAGTAAGAATACTATAAAATATTTGGTCATAAAATTTTACCCTCTTAAAATCAATCTCACCCTCGAAAGTTTTCATTATGTTAAAAAGATACAAGGGTACATATGCCTCATCACATCCTCAAGTTCCTACATAGATTATGCAAATTATTGAATTCCCCCACAAAATATTAACTAGAAGAGTGGATTTTTTTTAATAGAACATTTACTCTATGAAAAATAATCTCTACAGGTTAATCATCTAATGAAATCTCATTTTCTAAAAGAACTAACACCAGTTTTAGTACATGTGAATGATTTCATATTTATTTCCTCAACAAATATACAAGGAACACATCATAAACTTGGGAGTGATTCGGTGGAAGATACAATTGATAAGGTACCACCATTATATGATAAATAATTTAAGAAAATTTCATCCTCACCATTATTAATTACACTTAAAAACTAAAATGTAAATATTTTACAATTCCTTTATTGAAAAACAATTGTGTAAAAAGGCTTAATAAGACTTCCACTTAAAAGAGGGAATTTTTGAAAGGTGATGGTTAGGACAAATATAAGATTCCGATTATGATTAAATTAATGGTATGTAAATATATAATTAGTGAGTAGAATTATAATAATCACTTTCCAATGGATAATGATATAGAACGTTGTTAAGATAGGGATAATGGCCACAAAACCATAGACTAAATTGATCTAAGAAGGGTCATCTATATAATCAGAAATGATAATAATTGGCTAGATTTTATTTTAAAGTCCTTTGAAAATATATAATTACTTGATTTCATTTCATAAGTATAATATTACTCTTTTTTATACCTTGATCAATTTCATCTTCACTTCTTACTCTATTAAATTAAGTATAAAATGAAATTCCTAATTAACCAGTGGATTATAAGATCCATAATAAGATGTTAAGTCATTTCATCCATCTCTAGTTATCATCATTATAAAATGGTTGTAACAAGTTACCAAATAATCATAAATATCTATATGATAAAGTAATACATTAGTTTCTAAAAACCTTTTCAATTTTCAATGTAAAATATTTGATAAATGGCTACCATTTTGAATAAAAGGAAATATTAAAATCCAAAATAATCATGAAAAGGTTGCTAGATTTTCAAAATACACTTTTCATTAATCCCTCAAATAACATTATATATCTCTTAATTTTTACACAAAAATATTGCGGAGAATGTAATCATGTGTTATCTTCAAACATGGTAATAGCCTGAATTACCCTAAATCCATAGTGAAAACATGCATGGTTTAAAAAAACAACCATTTCCCCATACAATACACCCTTAAAATATATAAACATAATCATTAAACCATCTTGAAGTCATATTAACAATAAGGTCCAATGTTTTTAATACTATCAAACTATAATTTATCTCATTATTACCCTTAACATCATGAAAATATCTAGGGTTTTCCTTTTCTCATACATGTGTTCTCCAAAAATATACCCTTTCTACCTCAATCAAATTTCTTAGTTACTGATAGAATTAAAAATATTCTTTGATATACATGAGAAAAAATTAACTTATAACAATCCCTAGATGTTTCATTCATAAATAATACCATAAAATTACTTTATACCATTATTCATTAAAAAACACTCCATCATTCCACTTCCTTATTAAACTATTAAACAAGCTTCATCATTTTATTTGAAAATTTATTTTCATCTCATATATTTTTAATAATATTTTAATAATAAAAAATATATGCATTAATCATACCAAAATTACAGTTATCTTCCTAAAATTTTATCATAAGGAGTCAATTTTCACAATACCCGTACATTCATCATTTAAAACACTTAACTGTCGATGATGCCTTAAGAATGTCATTATTCTCATCAATTGCTTTAACTGAACCTTTTAAATTTTTATTGAAATTACTTGATTTGAGTTTTTATTTTTCAAACCCAAAGTATATTAAAGGTCATTTGAAAAATTCTCCTTGATTCCTCTTCCCATATTATTTAATGAGGAAAATAGAACTTTTTTCTACTATGGTAACCATGAAACTCTATCTTTCTCTTATTAGATAGCTTATGAAACTCACCAATGTTTAGATTATTAATCTTGTTATGATATTTGTTATTAGGAATAACATTAATGATTTTCCTTCAGACGAATGATTCATTTTTTTCTCATAATAAATATCATTGCAATGTCTATCATTTTAACCATTAACAAGAATCCTCATTGTTCTATTCCTTATCTATAAACTAAAAACAATATGGTGGGTTACAATAATAATAAATTGAAACAAAAAAATTAAAAATAAATATACTATAAAGTTTCACTCAATGGAACCATATATTTAATCCTAGGTTATTGGTTATCATTAATAAAATAATATAATTGCAACCTATAATTGGACTTCTCCTTAGGGATCTTACTTATGGTTTTCTCATCATAGTTTCCAATGGTTGACTAATCCTTGGTCTGATAAAAACTATAATGGACCATTATCTTCATACATAGTTATTACATATAAATAGATTAATATTCATTACCGAATATAAAAAACCACACCATAACCATATGTGGTTAGTGTATATGGAAACATAGAAACACAAACAACTAGTTCCTAAAAAATGATATCGTCTCCCAAAATTACATCACATCTACCAACCTTAATAGAAATATCATACTAAAATATATTATTCCTTACTTAAAGAAAAAGGAAACATAATAATAGATTAGAATTGATGCTTAGTAAGGGTGACCATAAAAGATATCAATGATTATGTAAGAGGAACGTGAGCATAAGTGTAAAGAACATAAACATAACAATTGAAAATTATACAATGCAAATAAAAAATTATAATCTTGAGTATGTATAAACATAGTACATACAAATAAATTATCTTATGTATGCATAAGATAATAATGTGAACGTGGTCTTAACATAGGAAGTTCATAGCCAACATGTTATAGATCATAAACATGATTCATGGCATAAACTATATCATATCAAAATAAATGGACCATAAGAGTGAGAAATCATCATAAATCAATCATGATCCACAAGATAATTCTATAAATTTTTAAAACCAACATAAATATAAAATAAATTTTCCTATTTTATGGTTAACTACCAAGACTATAAACATAGTTTACCAGGACACACTTGTTTCCAATAGTAGACTAGGACGTGCCTATTCCCCATATACCAATAGGGTGCACCTATTTCCCATAGTGGATGAATCCCATTTCCTTTTCTAAAATCATTATCTCATGGGATATAAATTGTTACCCCATTAAATCGATGAAGATATAGCTCACACCCATTATGTAATTAAAACCAAAAAAATTTATCATCAAAAATTTAAATCACTCATTATATCACAACCCATGAAATGAAATGGGTTTCAAAAACAATTCATATTATAGTAACTCATTTAAAATAAAATATATTCAAAAATATCATGTGATAATAATAATAAACCAATAATAAAAATAATGAAGATACCAAAAATGAATAATTTTCCCAATAAATTATAAGTATCATTATTTTTTATCTTAGATGTAAAATAATTTTGAGATATGAATTGAAATAATCCTTGGATAAAAAAATATTTCCACATTAAATATTTTATTTGTAATGATCCATAAAATTGTAAAGGGAAATTTTTTCATTGAAACTAACCTCCTGATATTTTAAATGAAATATAAAATAATTAATGAATCATGATGAGAGGAAATGTCACTCATGTCATATATGCTAAAAAATTTCTTCAATACTTATGTTGGAAATGTAACAATGAATCTTGTTTAGAAAATAACAAAAAGAATCATTTCAAGACTTTTTATAAATTTGAAAGATGGGTAAAAATGAAATTAAACAATCATAATATAATATTAAATTAAATTCTTAGAAACAATATTATAAAACAACTACATTGAAGAAAAAGGGAATTGTAAGGGAAATATTGAAAATATAAATTTTCAAGGAATGTCAATTATAAATATCATAACATTTAAGTGAGATTTAATCTAATGAATATATTATGTGTATTAGCTATAAATCCGCATAAATCAAGTAAAAATACATCACAAGATAATAAAAAGTCACCTCATAGAAAATATTATCATGGAATAGTCAATAATGTATAATTTTAACTCAATGAATAGAAATTAAGTTAAGAAATCGTGTATAAATTTGTAAACAGTAGAATCATATCCCAACTAAAAGTAATAATAATCAAATGAAACATTTAACATCAAGAATATAATGAGATAAATGATAAAATATATCCATGGTTAGTATATACAATTCAAAAATGAAATAAGTGGTGAATATAATGGCCCACACATTTAAAAATGGATAACACATGTATATAAGTTAATATTATTTACATTAAAAAAACTCCCAAATTATATATGGTCTATTGTCTTTGGAAACATGATAATTAAAACAACTGGTTCATAAAACAAATACATCATCTCCCACATATTCCACTATAACTATAACCCATTTTGACATGTCTTACTTAATTTCTTTAATAATATCTTTTTTCAAATACACATAAAAATAGGGTGATCTCAGATGCTTAGTAAAGGTAAAAAAGGGATATATCACTCATAACATGACCATAGGAACATGTACAAAATATTTCAAAAATATAACCTACAAACCAAAGATCATAATCTGGACTCGTTGAATAAATATTAGATGTTCATAAGAAATGAATCATAAGAAATCATGAGTTATAAGTTGATAATATTATCATAAGACAAGAAATGTGGAATACACATAAACAAATAACATTTTGAACACGTGTAAATAAAAATAGCTTCAGTCGTTATGTCAAGGACATAAAATTAGTCCCTTTCAAAATGTTATGGACATGAAACAAGACCCATAAATAATCAATGGACATGAAATATATTTTTATTCATAACATTTTAAGCATGTAATTAGGATTACATATAACATTGTGAATATGTTATCGTATTTCCATATAATAATTTTGAACATGTAATTAGCTTTACAGATAAAATTTATGAACATGTAGTCAATTTTGGGGAAATTATAATGTCACCAACCCAGTAGCCACTACACACAGTCCTTTGTGTCATATTTCTACATGACCTGAGGCATACCTCCCTATACGCCAGTGGCTACCAACATGAATTGAGGTTCTAATGTGACACGTTGGGAGACAAATTTCTCTTTATCAAAGTAAGATACAAATGATAATGATACAGAATAATGGAAGAAATATAACCAATAAACAAGAATTACCAAAAATTTCCCAAAATGGTGTACAAGAACAAAACAAAATAGTAAATATGTTATGTCTTTTCATAATGCCCAATGTTTAAGGAAACCTAAAAATAAAGATAAACTAGAGAATCACCAAAAAGGGTCCTGACTGTATGTCTGGATATCACATCCATGCACAACCCATTCCATGTCAACCAACTAGCATAGGTCTCTTTCCCATGTCATTCCTTGTAACCATGAAGTCTTATTGGGTGCATAATGGTTTCCCAAGATGGATTAAAGTAAAATTTAGAAGGTCAACACCTATAGTGTAAAAAAAATATCTAGCCTAACATATTTTATGTAGAGGTGAAGCTAAGAATAAAAATAATAAATTTAATAGGTTGACAAGTTTATCATTCATTTGATCATTTATATTCTTTTTCCATTTTACTATGATTTACTGTAACACCCCAGGTAAATAAAGAATAATTCATTTTTATATTTATCCATAGTTGTGAATAAAATATTAATATTACTTTAAAGGAAATGTTATGCTCGATGGCGTACCCAATACGTGACAACGAGTTCCTTTGAAATCTTACGTTGCACTCTAATAATAAAATAATATTATTTTAAATTGTAGTTAACGCCTAGCTGTTGTAATGGCGAGAATGAACAGAACTAACTACAAAATGATTATATATGTTTGTCAAATATTTTTACTTTTTACAATAAATGTTATAGGATTAAAAATGCGAATGAATCCAATTTTAAGTGTAAACATTCTAATATTCTTTAAAAGGTCAATTAACCACCTTTTGATGACGAACCTATTTTAAATTCACTTTTGGACAGTTTTATGTGTTATATTTGACAAAAAAATTCTTCTTTAGAATCTGGACATCAAAATTTACTTTGTGTAAATTTTTGGTATTTTTCTGATAAAGTTCATTTTTAATGAATAGTGAAAAATGTTGTATTTTAATTCAAAACCTCTTTTTAATCTAATTTATTTATATGATTAGATTATCTTTTGAATTGGTTTTAAATTGAAATTGGAATATATTTTTACCATTTAATCCAATAGTGGTCGTTGGAATTAATTTCATCTTGAAATTGGACTTAAACTAGTGTCAATCTTTTGATACTTATTGTTTCATAAAAACACGCTATTTTCTTTGACAGCGGGAATTAATTATTAAATTAATTAATGTAACTTATATGTTTTTAATTTTTTGAAATATAAATCATTTTTGAATTCGGAATATCAAATATAGCTTAGGGTTAATTTTTGGTATTTTTCTGAAAACTTCAATTTTTGATGAATAGTGAAACCACTAAGTGGTAGTTAAAGAAACCGATTTTTCGTTTAAATGAAATTTTACCACCTCTGTGTTTTTGAATTTAAAAAATCCGACATACATGGTTTTCATTAAGAAGTAAAATGTGGTTCAATTGGATTAAAATAATTTTTTGGGTGAATAGTAACTTTTAAGTTTTAATCGCGATTAGAGGTAATTAGTGTAGTTTAAGGTAAAAATAATGTTTTAATAATATGAAATGATATAGACACATGTACTACCCTCATTGGATGATTCATGGCCTACCAAGAAAATCCATGGGTCAACTTGGGGACCCCATGGAGCCACTTTTCTTGGAAAATGACATTAATACCTTTTTATTTAAAGTTAAAATTAAAATGTCACAAACATGTGTTGTTTTACTAAAACAATTTTTACATGGGGTTATAAAAGTAATATTTTTGACTATAAATATTAATTATAAATATAAAGAGATTTAATACATCATGATATTTTTTTAATAATTTTTATACACTAAATAAATTAAATTATTTATGACACCATGATGATGCAGTGATTACCTCATTATTTAACGATTTAAATAAAATGAAATGATAATGTAAAATATAAGTCTTAAAATTGTCACAAACCAATTTTATGGGTGGATTTAGAAACCCAATCACCTTATCCTTGAACTATATCCTTTTGGGACCTTTTAAATCTGAAAATAATTTTATAATAAAGCAATATTTTATAACTTTCCAATAGTGCCCCTCCTCTCCTCTTATAAAAGGCCCCCACCTCTACCACCTTACACACACCTCTAAAGCATTTGGATCGTCCAACCCATGCCCATTTCATCTCTCCACATCCCTCTCTTAATAATTAAAGCCTCACTTTGGGCATAATACTTTCCAAGGAAGCCTTTGAGCTCAAATCAAAGAGAGTTACCCGATTTGAAGGTAATGTCTTCCCTAGTGTTCTTTTGTTTTATTTTTCTTCTCAAAACCCCTAAACTCTTTTGATTACTTTTTTTGTAACAAAAACAGTATCTTAAATATACTTGTATGTTGTTATAAGAAGGATTCGAGCTACACTTTCACACACCTCCGTCTAATGGTTAAAGAACATACTATTTCTGTGGATGGCGAATTACTGCCTCACGAAACGATGATTGTTCAATATTATTTTAACACCTTCAAAGGTGGCCATTAAGATTTCAATATATTTATATATGATATGTAATATGTTTATGTTTTCCTTAAGATTCTTTATTTTTCATTTATGACATACCTTTATGGTTTCCATTATGGGTAAAGGCGATATTTTCATTTTAGGAAGTGCGGACTACCGCCCCCTCAAAGTGATTTGATTCGTTAATGCCATATGTGGGATGTATAAAGGATGGAATTAATGGTATTACATATTATATCCTACTGGAATTAAAATATACCTTTATATAATTATTATTTCATTCCTTTGAATACAAAAAAAATGAAAGTAGCGTTCATGCGTACGTACGGCTTACTGTCTCCATGAACGGTACATTTCATTACTTATCTCCAAATATTATGTACTATTATAAGTACATATATATAATGGATATATATGTAATATATTACATCTAAATGAAGGATATCATTCTGGAATTATAATATATATATATCTCTCAATTTTTTTTAATTCCATTAATATGACACAAAAATGAAATTAACGTCCATGCGTACGTATGGCCTACCGTCTCCATGAACGGTGCTTTTAATTTTTTATCTCCAAATGCTATGGAATAGTATAAAATGATTATATAATGGATATATATGATATTTAAAACATAAATACTATTCGGGATATGATTTACCTATAACTACATGGAAAATTCTTTTCCAGCAAGTTCAATTTTTTACTCATGTACCAAACATCGACAAAAATGTCTGATATGAACTCACATTATTAACCAAATATTATAACATTATAATATGTGATATGAACTGAATAATAATCTTTAAAAGAGGTCCTTAATAAATTATAAATTGAACAAAGTTTATTATTCAGGAATATAAAGAAACGAACAAGACAATTCAGACTTGAGGTAATGGATCCAACCTCTCTCTTTCTTTTTAAGTACTCTCTTTTATGTCATTTCTTTTAAGATCCTCTTTATTATGTTTGGGGATGTTCTTTTATATTCCTCATACTTTACTTTTTATGTTCATATTATGAGAGACCCTATTTGATCTCATAAATCCATTTTTGGAAGTATTAAGTGGCGCCGTTAGGCTGCCGAGTTTTTGTAAGGGATTTTTCATCTCATTTTTATTCCCGTGACATTTATGCTAAGTTTGCCACTATTTCCTTTGATTGGTTTATGTACTGACCATTATTATACACTTTTTGTAGTATAATTTCATTTATGGGTATTTACATCTTCATTTTATGACTCTTCTTCCATGGGGTGTACGTTTCGAAAGTTACCCAACTCGGTACGGGGACGTTTCACCCTCCTCATTTTAAAAGACTTCTTTTGTTATGTCTTTTAATTTACATCTTATTATGTTGGGATATGCTATTATATATCCTTATTTATGTAAAGTTTATGTCCATGTTATTAGATACCATTCACTCTCTCATCGACTAATTTTCTAAATTTTGAACTGACGCCGTTAGGCTGTCGAATGTTTACAAGGGAACGTCTTAACCCAATTTCGATTTCTTTGGGTTCAACTTGTACTTCTTGAACATGTCATCCTATGAATATGTGTGAATGACCTCTGATTGTTTCGCACATAATATCCACTTATATTGGGTGTATTTATATTTCTCACACATAATTATGTGATAGATTTATCCTTAATTTAAGGATACTATCTTTATAATGGATTTCATCTCAATTTACATTTCCATTGAGACTTTATTGTTGTTATGCACCAATTCACTCTTATGTGGTGTGTATACTGTCCTTTGACATATTATATCATGAATCCCTTTATTCTCATGATATTATAAAGTTTGGATTAAATGTTATTCCACAATTATTTGTATTCAAGAGTCTCTCATTTTGTTAAAAACCCTTTAACAAAAATATCATTTTAAATGTTTTAAAGATTCATTATTCTACATATTTATCTTTAATGTCCATGTTTTCAAAATGGTTTTCAGTATTTATTTATATGGACATTAATGTTTTAAAATTATAATTCCAGTAAAAGCTTCAAACTAGTATGGGACACTTTGATTCAAAAATATCTTTTAAATGGTTTTTGAAAATGGATTGATTAATTCAATATCTTGGAATTACTTATTGTGATTTCAAAAGAAATGTTGTTATTGAAATGTTTATATTTTCGATATTTTCTATGTAATTATGGTAGTTGGACATTTTACAGGTGGTTACGTGATAAACCATATGAAGGGTGGTGCCATGAATACCAGGACGGGTTGTTACGTTATAACCTCCAATGCATTGGGTATGGAAGTCGGCTGTATGGATATTCCATTAAGTATGTGTGGAAGTCGACGGTATGGTTATTCCATTTAAGTATGTTTATGTCCCAAGTTACCTTTATATGTTATGTGTTCTTTATATGGGTTTTATGGTTATCTTTTGGTTACAAAAGGGTAAGTAATGATCTTTTATTCAGTGAAGAGTTTTTTTACTACTTCATAAAGGTGAAAAGTATTACTTTGATAAAGTATACATGGTTTACTTGTTGTTTTGAAAAACTAACAATTTTCATTCTTTGTGTATCCCTTACTGAGCTATTTATGCTCACCCCAAGTTTTTTTGAAATGTTTTTCACAGGACTTAATGTGGAATATGGTCAAGGATGGGATCAAGGGAAAGTCATGCTATCTAAAACATGGAACTAGACATGTTTCTTTTTAAGAGTTTTTATTTTATGGAAACTTAGTAGATGTTTCTGCTTTGTAATCTTCTGAGATGTAATAGTTATGTCCTAATTCTCTAAAACTCTAAACCTGAAGATATCCTCAATGTGAATTATTCATTTAATTCAATATTAAGTAAGGTTTAAGGTCGGGGCCTTATAGTTGGTATCAAAGGTCGGTTTTGATAACTTTATAGGTTAGGGTATTCTCTAGGCATAAGTGACATTACCATAATGGTTAGGATTTCAGAAAGAGTACTAGTTTTAGATAAAGTGAATGAGTAAGTATATCTTAGTGTTTATCTTCCTCATTAGTACATAATGGTTTTGTTGATATAATCACACTGACATTTCTGATTTTAGTGAATGGATGGATCTAGTAGGCACCAAAGTGACAATAGGTTTGAAGAAAACTATGGTGGTTCTCTGATTAAGAGACTGGATGAAATGGGGAATTCAATGAGGAAACTCGTGGTTGTTAAAAACCAACTATCAAGGAGTCATGATCAACCACTTGTACCTTGGTATGTTCTGTAATGCATCATGTACAGGATGACCAGTTGATGTGGAAGTTCGGGTAATAATTATAAAGGTAACCATTAGGGTTTATATGATCCTTACTTTTGAGGTAATTATGGGTTATTATATGTTAAAATGGAAAATTAAAGGCATTAGATAAACATGAGGTTAAAATATGTTATGATTATTTTTGAATATTTTATCTCGTTTTGGGGAATGTTTTAAGAATTATATAGTTTTGGAAAAAGGACAACACAGAGACCGTGTGACAACCTGTCACGTCAGACAAAGCTGTGGGAATTGAACCCACAACCAAAGAGCGACTGGTATTTATCGTCTACCACTGGACTACGTGAAGTCCCTGGTTAGTTTGACTAATTATTTTTAGTTAGATGATTTTAGGAATCAATAGTAAGTTTATTTTGGGTTATCTATGGAAATGATTAACCTATCATTGAGGATATGTGATTAGGTTAATTACTTTCCAATATGAGAATTTAAGAGCAACTGATGTTATTTGGAGATAAAAGTTAATTTGTACCTTGGAAGACTATGTGATTAAATCCTTAAAATATTTGGGTTTCAATCTTAGTTTGGTTAACTTTGAAGAATTTTATGGATAATTGTTTATCGAATGGTCTTCGTTGAACTTTGGGGTTTTTTTGGGACAAATTTTGTAGATTAAGAATAGATTTTTCTTTTTATAAAGGATTATAATATTGTGGATTATCTGATATCATACTAACAATTTTGGTTTTGGTTTTTGTCGAAAGACATCGGAAATATATAGTTCTCTTTTGTGGATTAGGAGATTCTCAAGAAGTTGGTTATAGTACTCTTAATGCGAAAAAGTCTTCCTAAATACTCATCTTTTGGAGAAAATATGAGTTTGATTAAGGAATCTAGTAAAAGTTGAAAGTCTACGTGACAAGTAAGTATGTTTCATTATGATTTAGTTAAGCTCAAAAATAAATTCCTCAATGAAGAGTAACTTAAAACAAAAATGTTGTCTGTTAAATTTTCCTACTGGGGAATCGAATACCATTTAACCCATAACAAGTTTGTGATTTTCTTATGGTTAACTTTCTCCTAGACATGTTTACTATCACTCCCCCTTAGAATAAGACCCTTTGTTTTTTCCTCCATATCCATGTTTTCCTACATCGAATCCTAGTATGGGTTAACTCGGGAGACCTTTGTAATTCTCTTTCTTTATTTTAAAGTGATAGTGTTACTGACTCTTGTTCCGATGTGGGATTTTCAATGAAGTTTCCAAGCCCAATTTTAAAAATTGCGAGTACGCAATTCCCAAAAGGGGGGAAGGATGTAACACCCTAGGTAAATAAAGAATATGAAATTTTTATATTTATCCATAGTTGTGAATAAAATATTAATATTACTTTAAAGGTAATGATATGCTCAATGGCGTACCCAGTACGCGACAACGAGTTCCTTTGAAATCTTACGTTGCACTCTAATAATAAAATAATATTATTTTAAATTGTAGTTAACGCCTAGAAGTTGTAATGGCATGAATGAACAGAACTAACTACAAAATTATTATATATGTTTGTCAAATATTTTAACTTTTTAAAATAAATGTTAGAGGATTAAAAATGCGAATGAATCCAATTTTAAGCGTAAACATTCTAATATTCTTTAAAAGGTCGATTAACCACCTTTTAATGATGAACCTCTTTTAAATCCACTTTTTGACAATTTTATGTGTTATATTTGACATAAAAAATTCTTCTTTAGAATCGGGACATCAAAATTTACTTTGTGTAAATTTTTGGTATTTTTCCGATAAAGTTCATTTTTAATGAATAGTGAAAAATGTTGTATTTTAATTCAAAACCTCTTTTTAATATAATTTATTTATATGATTAGATTATCTTTTTAATCAGTTTTAAAGTGAAATTAGAATATATTTTTACCACTTAATCCAATAGTGGTCGTTGGAAATAATTTCATCTTGAAATTGGACTTAAACTAGTGTCAATCTTTTGATACTTATTGTTTCATAAAAACACGCTATTTGCTCTGAAAACGGGAATTAATTATTAAATTAACTAATTTAACTTATATGTTTTTAACTTTGTAAAATAGAAATCATTTTTTAATTAGTAATATCAAATATATCTTAGGGTGAATTTTTGGTATTTTTATGAAAAACATCAATTTTTGATGAATAGTGAAACCACTAAGTGGTAGTTAAAGAAACTGATTTTTCGTTTAAATGAAATTTTACCACCTCTCTGTTTTGAATTTCAAAAATCTGACATACATGGTTTTCATTAAGAAGTAAAATGTGGTTCAATGGGATTAAAATAATTTTTTTGGTGAATAGTAACTTTTAAGTTTTAATCGCGATTAGAGGTAATTAGTGTAGTTTAAGGTAAAAATAATGTTTTAATAATATGAAATGACCTAGACACATGTCCTACCATCATTGGATGAGTCATGGCTGACCAATAAAATCCATGGGTCAACTTGGGGACCCCATGGAGCCACTTTTCGTGGAAAATGACATTAATACCTTTTTATTTAAAGTTAAAATTAAAATGTCACAAACATGTGTTGTTTTACTAAAAAAATTTTTAAATGGGGTTATACAAGTAAAATTTTTTACTATAAATATTCATTAGAAAGATAAAACTATTTCCAACATCGTGATAGTTTTTTTATAATTTTTAGACACTAAATAAATTAAATTATTTATAACACCATGATGATGCAGCTATTACCTCATTATTTAACGATTTAAATAAAATGAAATGATAATGTACAATCTAAGTCTTACACTTATAAGAAACCTATTTTATGGGTGGATTTCGAAACCTTATCACCTTATCCTCGAACTATATAATTTTGGGACCTTTTAAATCCGAAAATCATTTTATAATAAAGTAATATTTTATAACATTCTAATAGTGCCCCTCCTCTCCTCTTATAAAAGGCCCCCACCTCTACCACGTTACACACACCTCCAAAGCCTTTGGCCCGGCCAAACCCTGCCCATTTCATCTCTCCACATCCCTCTCTTCATCATTGAAGCCTTAATTTGGTCAGAATCCTTTCCAAGGAATCCTTTGAGCTCAAATCAAAGAGAGTTACCTGATTTGAAGGTAATGTCTTCCCTTGTGTTCTTTTGTTTTATTTTTGTTCTCCAAACCACTAAACTATTTTGATTTTGTTTTTTGTAACAAAACCAGTATATTAAATATACTAGGATGTTTTTATAATAATTATTCGAGCTACACTTTCACACACCTCCGTCTAATGGTTAAAGAACATACTGTTTCTGTGGATGGCGAATTACTGCCTCACGAAACGATGATTGTTCAATATTATTTTAACACATTCAAAGGTGGCCATTAAGATGTCAATATAATTATATATGATATATAATATGTTTATGTTTTCCTTAAGCTTCTGTATTTTTCATTTATGTCATACCTTTATGGTTTCCATTATGGGTAAACGCGATATCTTCATTTTAGGAAGTACGGACTACCGCCCCCTCAAAGTGATTTGATTCGTTAATGCCATATGTGGGATGTATAAAGGATGGAATTAATATTATTACATATGATATCCTACTGTAATTATAATATACCTTTATATCATTATTATTTCATTTTATTTAATACAAAAAAAAAGAAATGAAAGTAGTGTTCATGCGTACGTACGGCTTACCGTCTCCATGAACGGTACATTTCATTTCTTATCTCCAAATGTTATGTACTATTATAAGTACATATATATAATGTATATATATGTAATATATTAAATATAAATGAAGGATATAATTCTGGAATTATAATATATATATCTCTCATTTTTTTTAATTCCATTAATATGACAAAAAAATGAAAGTAGCGTCCATGCGTACGTATGGCCTACCGTCTCCATGAACGGTGCTTTTAATTTTTTATCTCCAAATACTATGGAATTGTATAAAATGATTATATACTGGATATATATGATATTTAAAACATCAATACTATTATTTATATGATTTACCTATAACTACATGGAAAATTCTTTTCCATCAAGTTCAATTTTTACTCATGTACTAAACATCGACAAAAACGTCTGATATGAACTCACATTATTAACCAATTATTATAACATTATAATATGTGATATGAACTGAATAATAATCTTTAAAATATGTCCTTAAGAAATTATAAATTGACCAAAGTTTATTATTTAGGAATATAAATAAAGGAACAAGATAAGTCAGACATGAGGTAAGGGATCCAACCTCTCTCTTTCTTTTTAAGTACTCTCTTTTTTGTCATTTCTTTTAAGATCATATTTCTTATGTTTGGGGATGTTATTTTATATTCTTAATAATTTAATTTTTATGTTAATATTATGAGATACCCTATTTGATCTCATAAATCCATTTTTGGAAGTTTTATATGGCGACGTTAGGCTGCCAAGTTTTCGTAAGGGATTTTTCATCTCACTTTTATTCCTGTGGCATTTATGCTACGTTTGACACTATTTCCTTTGAGTGGTTTATTTACTTCCCATTATTATACACTTTTTGTAGTATAATTTCAATTATGGGTATTTAAATCTTCATTTTATGACCCTTCTTCCATGGGGTGTACGTTTCGAAAGTTACCCAACTCGGTACGGGGACCTTTCACCCTCCTCATTTTAAAAGACTTCTTTTGTTATGCCTTTTAATTTACATATTATTATGTTGGGATATGTTATTCTATATCCTTATTTATGTAAAGTTTATGTACATGTGATGAGATACCATTCACTTTCTCATTGACTAATTTTTGAAATTTTTAAGTGACGTCGTTAGGCTGTCGAATTTTTACAAGGGAACGTCTTAACCCAATTTCGATTTCTTTGGGTTCAACTTGTACTTCTTGAACATGTCATCCTATGAATATGTGTGAATGACCTATGATCGTTTCACACATAATATCCACTTATATTGGGTGTATTTATATTTCTCACACATAATTATGTGATAGATTTATCCTTAATTTAAGGATACCATCTTTATAATGGATTTCATCTCAATTTACATTTCCATTGAGACTTCATTGTTGTAATGCACAAATTCACTCTTATATGGGGTGTATACTGTCCTTTGACATATTATATCATGAATCCATTTATTCTCATGATATTTTAAATTTCGGATTAAATGTTATTCCGCAATTATTTGTATTCAAGAGTCTCTCATTTTGTTAAAAACCCTTTAACAAAAATATCATTTTAAATGTTTTAAAGATTTATTATTATAAATATTTATCTTTAATGTCCATGTTTTCAAAATGGTTTTCAGTATTTATTTATATGGAAATTAATGTTTTTAAATTATAATTCCATTAAAAGCTTCAAATTTGTTTGGGACACTTTGATTCAAAAATCTATTTTAAATGGTTTTTGAAAATGGATTGATTAATTCAATATCTTAGAATTACTTATTGTGATTGCAAAAGAAATGTTGTTATTAAAATTTTTATATTTTCGATATTTTCTATGTAATGATGGTACTTGGACATTTTACAGGTGGTTACATGATAAACCATATGACGGGTGGTGCCGTGAATACCAGGACAGGTGGTTACGTTATAACCTCCAATGCATTGGGTATGGAAGTCAGCCGTATGGCTATTCCATTAAGTATGTGTGGAAGTCGACCGTATGGTTATTCCATTTAAGTATGTTTATGTCCCAAGTTACCTTTATATGTTATGTGTTCTTTATATGGGTTTTATGGTAATCTTTTGGTTACAAAAGGGTAAGTAATGATCTTTTATTCAGTGAAGAGTTTTTTTTACTACTTCATAAAGGTGAAAAGTATTACTTTGATAAACTATACATGGTTTACTGATTTTTTTGAAAAAATAACAATTTTCATTCTTTGTGTATCCCTTAGTGAGCTATTTATGCTCACCCCATGTTTTTTTGAAATTTTTTTCACAGGAATTAATGTGGAATATGGTCAAGGATGGGATCAAGGGAAAGTCATGCTATATAAAACATGGAACTAGACATGTTTATTTTTAAGAGTTTTTTTATGGAAACTTAGTAGAAGTGTCTACTTTGTAATCTTTCGAGATGTAATAGTTATGTCCTAATTCTATAAAACTCTAAACCTAAAAAGATCCTCAATGTGAATTATTCATTTAATTCAATATTAAGTAAGGTTTAAGGTCGGGGCCTTATATTTACCCCTGTCAAACTTTATTCAGTTATTGACAGTATGTGAGACATATGCCAAACTGGAATTCATAACACCTTGTCTAGTCATCCCAACCTATGTTTGGACCTCAAATACCTTACATATTGGATTATGTTCCACCATGACCTTCCCCCAAAAAATTATTTTTTCACACGGGTTCCCAAACACAATGTCATGACCACCCATGGGATTGGAACTCTATGAAAAATCATCCTAGAAAAAACCAAATGTATCACCATCATCATGTTCCATTTTATAGCCATGTCCCAATGAACCATTTAACACATTTAGATCATTTATTCCTCCTTCCCAATTCAATTAATCATGAGTCCAAGCCCCGTAAACTATTTAACACAAGTATTAATTTCCCATTCTCAGGTTTATACAATTCCTAATAAACCAAACATCCAATTTGACATGTTACCGCATTAATCTAAATCACCCTCATTTTAATTCCTAAACATACCATTTTCCATAAAACATTTAAATCTTTCACAATAACAGGAGTTATCCACCACATTAGTGTCTATTGTATTTATACATTCACCCCCTTTGAATTCCATGGGATTCAAGAGGGTTCCTTTTAATTATCTATTTAACTCAAACACCATTTTCTAACCAAGCATATAAATTTTCGGCAAGTATATTTCACTACACCACAACATGCACATATAAATAGGGAATAAAGTATATGAGATAATGTTTTTAGACCACCAACCATGATTATATAGGAAACCACATGTTTAACTTTTTGGTTTGATCTAAAAAAAACTTCCTTAAAAACCCAACAATAAACATATTATATATATAGATATTTTGGGAATTGTAATAATAGTAATAATGATTATTTAAAAAGATCTATTATGGAAAAGGAGTAAAGAGGAGTTTTAGAATTTCCTCGAGATTTTATACACACCAAAAAAACATTAAATGGATTAAAATGAGGTATATCACCCCTTGAGAAGCTTGGTAGATTTTGGTTCCTCACTCTTGGTGTTGGTGGTATAATAGGGGAGAAAATCAAGTGTTGTTTATAAAAGTAAAAGGTGGAAAATGAAAAAATATGACATTTTTAATGGGTCACATGATTTCGCCACATGGTTGGAAAAACCTTGTGCAAACATTGTGCCACCATCTTTACAAAAGGGTTCCAAGTCACATGGTTTCATTTGAAACCCTCATGGTTTATCAAACTGTCTGGTGACCATGTGAGAAAGATCTATCCATGCCCACACATTTTGGCCTCCCCCTTACATGGTTTCATAAATTGATGACCCCACATTTAGAAAATCATGGTTGGGGAACACAATTACTACTAACCATTCTCCAACCATGTAAGATGCACTTGATGACTAATTTATACCCCTCTTCAATGTCTCAAACCCTCAAAACACCCCTGATACTACTCATACTCTCGATAAACATTTATTTAATGAAATTATAGTATCTTAAACCAAAAAAGTTAATAATAATGCACCTTAAAAAAAATGGGATCCTACAAACTCCCCACATTATAATGGATCATGCTTGAGACTCACTCCCCTGCATCACTGATCTTACAATGTAATGAGATTGCATCACTAGGCCTGTATATCAATCTCCCTCACCCATGTCTATTTTTGAATATCACCTACTACCGAAACACTCAATAAAATGGTACAATCATTCTCCATAAGACTTACATACTACAATCTACAATATGAACTAGATGCTCCTCAATGGATGCATTACCATCATGCTCTACATCAATAACATGATCCTCATTTGGAAGCCATAGAAACTCTTCCCATCAAAGGATACTAGAAAAAGTCACAGATAACATCTTGCCATCATGGAAGGGCCAATATTCATTCAATTTCCCTAATCATATGGAATAATCCTAGAAAAAATTACTATACACCATCTTACTATGTTTAGTACCCTTGTGGTGAACCTAGTCTGACATCACCCGAAGAAAAAACAAACAGTCCTACAAAAACATATCACAATTTATGTTGGTTCACAAGTTAAGGCCCAATGACCTCATTCGATATATGAACATTCAAAACACATCAAAAACAATAAGGACACTAAAATAGTCAAAATCCAACCCAATGCTCATTATTAAGGCCAAAACACTAGAACTGTACATACTTGAGTCCATGTATCCAAAAACATCGGTCACACCATCAACCAACAACGTTTCCTCTATAGTGCTCCCAACTATACACTTTACCTCACCAACCCTATCTTATGGTGGTTTGAATCTACACTCCTGAAAAAGACCACCATAACCTCTACAAAACAATCAGGACATGCCTGATGAATTTCTTAACTCACCACTCCGAATCATCCATGAGAACTCCACAAATCCTCATCAACCAACCTTACCATGAAGAAAACATGGAATTGATATAGATACACCCCCCATTTTCAGAATATAAACTAATTGAAATTTGTTATGTTATAATTCATATTGAAAGAAAATGTTCCATTAAAAATTAAACTAGTGATGGATTATACCTTACCATGTCTCTTCCCTTCACTTATCGTGTTGGACAATTCCTAATTTTCTTGTCTCAAAACAACAATTTTTAACTATTTAAATGCTACTCACTACAACATTCAATGGAGAATATTATATAAGGCTTACCACCCTCTACTAACACTCCAATGAGACTCATATTCCAACATAACAAAAACATTATTGTGGATGAATTTGCTACTTTTCATTTCATCATCGTGCTCCACCATACCATTTATCTTTCCAAACACTAGATCCTCTAATATTTTGACATCAACTAATGTTTATTTGTCTCCTCATGAAAAACTCATTCCATTGTATAAACACAATAATAATACATAAACATCCACCAATTATATTTTACAACACCACACCCTCATTAATGTTTTTAAATGATTCAATTCATCTATGATCGAATCATCCTTGAAACACTAATCTACACTGTTTCACATATCAACTTCACATAAAAATATTCATTTACCCCCTAATACATTACAAGGTCACCAAAGAACAACTAATATAGTCCATTATCGATTTCTAATTATGTTTTAACACGAATCCTCTATTACCATGTATTTCAACGATTCTAATATAGCCATATCAGATTCTTCCTTGAACCACCCTGATCTGGCAACCAATACTTGTCTCAAACAATGACCACGCCCAAGACCCACCTAGACCTTCCTAATGAACCCAATGTGCACCTCATATTTTTCCCATTGGCATCCCGATGCCACCACATCCACTCCATGTTTTTTTCACACATCATTGACTGAAATACAGCTCTCCACTTTAGGAGTGTCATTGTCTCTCCACTCCTTAGGTAATTAAAACCACCAAAAACCATGATTTAACGAAACCATGAATCCAAAAAAACATAGATATGACCAAAAAGTTTCTACTAGAATAAAAAAATCAATATCAATCGCTCCCTCTTCTTGGTTTCCTATAATGGTACCCATGAAATTCCATGATTTTCTATCCATCCAAGGACCTCACCTATAAATGGTAGATGGTTTATATCCCAAAATTCATCTCCCCTGAAACATATATATGAGTGTAACCTATATGAGGCCCTACATCCAACCAAAATACATCAAGGTAGCTAAGCATAAAGGAAGATCTCTCTCAGTGTACCAAGGATGAGGTAAATATATTAGGTATGATCATCACTCATTACAAGTATATTGTGATGTCCTCAATGAACACTACCAAAACTACCCAACCATGATACCACCTGTCACCACTAGGGCACTGTGAATTATTGAAGGTCATGAGCTTCCGTACTATCTGAAATCACATCAATACCCACCACCACAAGTCATGTTGATTTTCAAACTGAAAAGAACACCACATACCAACTCTCTACCAAGAATCCATAAACAAATGCTTCCTATGGAACAACCACCACTACACCTCTTGAGATCTTCCAGAGCATCCTAGGTAAACTACCGTAGAAAAATATCAACCCAAAACTAGTTGGTGTCTTTCATTACCAATGATTTCCCAATTTGATTCCATGGAAAACAAAATCCACAAACATCTAAACCACCCTTTTACATATCCACATATCCTAATGTACATATGTTACATTACCAACACTCGATCCTTATCAGAACCCTTGAGATCACTCACTTCCTTGTGTCCACCAGATGATATTAACTCAATATCCCAAAAAACATACATCTCAATAATTAATCCCAAACACTCCCTCACATAACTATTGTGCCTCATGTTTTATAAAACTCATCATAATAGAGGCATTCTAGACAATACCTTCAATCAATGCAACCTTCCACACAGACAATCCCAACAATATGGACAACATCACCTCAGTCATAACTACAATACCAAAATATCCATCCATGATTTTGATACATTGCCTTGTCAACCCATATCCGATGGGATTCCATCATTAATCATCTTCAATGTCACCATGAAAACTAATCTAATTGTCCTTACATTCAAAACCATACTTATGTCCAACCCCCAAAAAAATAGCTTCTCGAGACAAGAAACCATGGCACAATAATACCATTTACCAAAACATTATGGTACTCACTGAGCATCAGTTCCATCACTAATTCATACCCCATTATATATATCCCAATTCACCAACAACAGTAGGATAACCCCCCTCATGG
The DNA here is from genome assembly GCA_963277665.1 of Viscum album. Taxonomy (NCBI): domain Eukaryota; kingdom Viridiplantae; phylum Streptophyta; class Magnoliopsida; order Santalales; family Viscaceae; genus Viscum; species Viscum album. Next base: position 1,285,076,190 of record OY728151.1, read on the forward strand.
TCACCATCAATATTTCCCAATAATTTACACTCCTAGTCATGAATGGAGTGGAATCCATGAACTATTTAACTATACCACATAACCCTATAATAAAAGTACAACAAACATCCAATAAGTCACTAGTCAATGGTGTCACTTCTTCCCTTATTCTGAAACAAAAATTTTCTAACACAATGATGGAAGCATTTACTCTAGGTTTCAATCCCATAACAACACAACCCCCAATAACATCTCTAAGGACCAGGAAATATTTTCAAAAAAACAACATAACTCATATGATCACAACACATATGGGTTTCCCCATTCATTCCCTTAGACAATACCTCTCAATCAAAAGTCCATATACTAATACAAAGAACCATGAGGACCACCAATCTACCCAACACATCAAAAATCATCAAGGTATCCAAGATAAGGAACTCCCACTACCCAAACCATACATACATAAGGTATAATCACAGAACATGGGATAATCATTTCTCATGTAACTCCTTGTTCCATCTATTTTCATGATCATCCTTCAAGTCCACTCTCACTAAAAATAGTTAGAGGGTGTTGGAACTGAAATTACCTAGTCAGTTCAATCATACACAGTGCAAGCCTCCCCATACTTCTCTCTATAATTTTAGAAAATGATGAAGGTTCTCATGTAACTACTCTTCTAATATATTACCCTAAACCAATGGGTTTACTAATGAACTATAAGAGGAGAATCCTCACCGATATAATCATGTTTCCCAATATTTATACATCATCATGGGGGAATTTATCTACAATCCCAAAAACCCATCTCAGAACACATAACCTAAAATATTCACAATTTTCAAAATATAAGGCTCTCGACTATCCCTAAAAAATCCATTCTTCATACATTATCCCCAATAGACGTATTCACATATCTATCACAACCCATATTCATCCCTACCATAGTTTGTGGTCAATATGTGAACAAACATACATAGTAAAAAGTATTTCATTAGACATATTTTTACCATTTCCCCTTCACAAGATAGATTTTACTCATTAAGGCTCTATTATATATTCAGAACTCATCAAAACCAAAATTTTAACTCATTCATGACTCTTAAATAGGATTTTTTCTTTAAACATTCTTTAACATAATTTCTATTTACCCGTGTTCGCCATCTTTATTGGATGTAATTTCATTCATACATTAAAGGAAAATAAATTCATTATTTTCTTCACATCCTACACGTCTTCCCAGGAAGGATATTTTCCAAAAAAATATCCAACTGGATCATCATTAAAGATATATATCCATATAATATTAAATCTATTAATTTAAATAATTCTTTATTGGTGATATAATCCATGAAATCTATTCATATTCATTAACATAAATATTTCTGTTTATTAAAGAACAATTTTTAGGAAACCTATTTATCTTCAATGGGTTATACCATGAAAAAAATCAATTGAAACCCACTTCATTTTCCATATGTTTTGATTTTATTAAATGATGAAATGATTATGCAATATGTTTATTTTATACTACCAATGTAACGATTAAATGATCATAAAACCAATTTATTTTCATGGGTTCTAATATGATTAACTTTTTACGATCTTTTGGAACACATATATAATATTTTTAATATTTGATGGTGTGGTATATTTTTCGCTCCAATTATTTTTTTAATGATTGATATATAATTAGATAAAATGGACTAGAATAGTGAGTGGATACAGTTCACTATGGGATTATATAAACTATGATAGTATTTAGTGTGATCCCTGGGAACTTTTATGGTTTTTGGAGTGAACCCACTCCATAATCATGGTCTAGTAAATGAGTCTGGAACTACTATGGAAATAATTTTCACTGATTTTGTACATCCCACAAACCAAGGAATTATGAAAATTCGTTATTCTCATGGTTCATGTTATTTTATTTTATTATAATACATGATTTATGAACCTCTATGATTTATTTCGTGACTCAAGTTTGGGATCCATGAAATGAAGGGTATTTTTTGGAAATTTTATTCTCCTGTTCTCATATCTGTATTATCATGAAATGTTGATATCTCCCTGGTTTACCCTTACTCTGATTTTCATCTAAACCATTCTAATAATTCCATTCTCCATGTTATAACAAAATGTATTTTTCATGATATGTATAAGAAGGTAAGTATTTATGAATACCATAGTGGGATATGATGTTGCTCACTTATGCTCTAATTTTTTATTTTTTATTGGTTTCAAAGGAACTATTATTTATCATCATCATGTGTGTATTTGTGTAATTTAATAAATATTCATCTATTTAGGTTACATATCTATGTATTATATTTTTTGGTCTTTACCGTTGATATCATAGGAGATGATCACTTAACCTTCAGAAAATATTTCGAGAAAACATTAGTGGGATTAATAGGGATATTTATAAGGTTGTATCTAAGGATAAGTCTGATTATGAGTCAATTTATAGGAAAATATACTAGAATATTGGAAAAGGATATAGAAATCAGTTTCCAAGAAATTGCATACCTTTTTTATATAACATGTGGACGTGGCTATAGCGCAGAAGTACCTATGGGTAAGAACATATGTGAGGGGTCATTTAGGTAGACTCGATCATTACATGGTGCTTGACAACAGGTCATTCAGCATACCTGGTTTGACAATCCAAGGGGATATGTTTTAGAAATACACAAACTCTATATGAAATATCATGAAGGATTAAAAATGATAATGAATATGAATTATTTATTATATACTTATTGTGTTACTGGTTGAAATCAAGGTTTCATGATTTATATATCCTATAAATGAATTTTCATAATTTTGTGGTTCCCCGCTAAGATTATTGTTTCATGCATTATGATTTTTGGTTTTTATCAATGGTTGGAACCCAAAGGAACCATGTTAGTGATTTTTGGGAGAGAAAATGAAATTATTTTCCTCATTGTAAGCCAAAAATCATACGATATGGAATATGAAATATCATTATTATGCTTATGGAGTGCTCTGAATCCATGAATCATGTATAACTTCGAACCAAATAAGGGGGGAAAATATTAGATTGAATCCTTCATGTGGAAACATCCAACTTCTTTCAATGATTCTGTTGATCCTCTAGTTGGTGAGAAATTAATCAATACCACTAAATAGATATTTTACCTTCTCCAAAGGAAAGGACATGAAAAAATAATTTTCGATTTCTATTTCATGGATGATGAAGTAGATAAATTGTGGAATGTTATCAATGAGACTATGGACACATTATAATGTGGAATCCTTAGAGTGAACGTGATTGAGGGATTATTTTTTAAAAAGTGCATCCCTTTTATCCTTCATACAAAAATTTAAAATGAATTAGTTAATCTAATGTGGAATTATTATGAATTTATTGTTACCTGTGATGATAATTTTACAAAATATGTGAATTAAAATTATGGAATTAACATCCAACCATAAATTAAGGTTGATTGATTCATTAATGGATTTGAATAATTTCATTAAAGGGATTTTTCTAAAATTTACATCAATTTCTTGGATTAAATTGACTGATGTGATCTCATCATTTAAATTGAGATTTTAGTTACACATAAATATCATGGTTTTGATAGGAAAAGGAGGATAAAGTTAAAAGGTGAAGTTACCCGGTTAGGATCCAGGTATCACTGAGAGTGGGAGGGGGTGAATCAGTGATATATTTTATTTTTATGTTTAATTTAAAATAAAACAACCTTATTCTTCTATTATGGGTCCTCTTTCCTACTAAACAAAATCCAAACACACATACACAATAATAACAGAATTTACAAGGTTCACAACTCAATGAGAGTAGCTAGTCCATGGTATAGTACAGAGGTAATCCTATAACTCCAAATCCACTAAATATATAATCATTTAATGTGTAATAAAACTAGTAGGATATTACATTCGACTTTTGTAGTACTTTGGATATAATCCTTGAGTGTTTGTGCACCCTCTTAGCACAAATAGGGTAATGCAATACCTTTGTGCTTCTTGGAAAATCATCACAAATGCGATATTTGAAAAACAAAATCTTCTCTTTTATATCAAGAAGCTAATAGGAACTAACTAGAATTCATAATAATACTTATTCTTATACCCTAGTTATATCTTGATCCTCTTGAAATCACTTCTCACTTAATCTGGGTACTCAAATTTTCAGCTTGTATAGCTCCTTCATAGAGCTCCTTCACAAAGATCCCAACTTCGTAGAGTTCTGTAGTTAGAAGATATATCCAGTGTTCAAAGATTACTAGATCATAGAACTCAATATTTATCAAATCACATATTGTTATTTGTGAAGTTCACTTCTTTCTCAAAGATCAATGGATGGTGGTGAAGCTCATTTCCTTTGTGAACCTTACTACCTTCACAGAGCTCTATTTTTCCGCAAACCTTTTTTGCAATTTGAGACCTCTGAAATTATAGTTAAGTAACTCTAAATATATGGACGGGTCATGTTATATTTATAGAAGACTCCACCAATCATTTAAAATTTAGTGCAGAGTCAGTGCCACATCATCCAATACTACGAATCTCTGAAATTTCAGCCGAAAGTCATGCTTCTTCATGAAGCACCATGTATATTTTCTAGATTCGCAAATCATTGTCGCAATGATCCTTATTCCTTGGTTCCATAATTCTCATTATCTTCCTTTTCACCACAATTATCACTCTCAATGCCCCTTTCTCCCCATAAATAGCCATTCATGCCACAAATCTCTCTACAATGCTTCTTGTCTTTACGATTCATGATGCTTGTCGTAATCACATAGCTCACTGTCAAAATTATTTTTTACATTGTGATATAATCATCAAGAATCCTATCTATGAGAAACTCGTGCCTTTACCATGTTTTGATGAGTACTTTCTGGAGTTCCAAAATCCCAATGCTAGCCAAAATCCTAATTTTGAATGCCAAAAATTTGGAAACACTAGAAAATTGTTCAATATTAGTCACCTACTTCTACAGGACTAACCATGTTGATTGACATCATGTTTGCTCCCAATTTATTTTATAATGCTTGAATCACATGTTATCTTACTGAATTTTGATATTTGTGATATACATACCAAAAAAGAATCATCATATTTACTATGTAAATCATTGTAACTTTCGTCTTTCCTCACTCACATATACAATGTGATGTGATTTAATTTCTTCTCAATATTCCATGAAAACAAAATACAATACATCATGCATCCAAAAACATCATCAGCCAAATTGGTCCCAACAATCTCCCCTTTGGATTTTGTTATCAACCTAGATTCATAAATCCATGAACATTGAATCCTTAAGAAATTATTCACTTATCAATAATTCTAAGCCTACCTGAGCTAACTCATTGTAGAAAACATGAATTATTGACTGCAAGATCATGCTATCCTAAAGTAGTGACTATGAAACCACATCACATATACTTTCCTACTCATAGTTCATCACTTTTTCAACATTCCTAGATTAAAAAAATGAATCATGCAACCACTCTACAAAAATTGTAGAAAAATTCTACAAATTGTTAAATTAGTTTACACACTTACATGATGAATTCACATCATACCCACAACTCCCATTTTATGCATGCCTCTATAATGATAGATTTAGGACAATTATCCCCCTTGAAAACACTATATAAAGTTAATATGAGAGAGGGGAAAAAACATGTACCTCAAACTTGATGAGAAAAACATTGGACACCCACATTCAACCACAATTTTTAAAATGGTTCATTCAGTAAAGGTTTCGTGAATATATGAGAAATTTACGATGTAGGAACATAATACATCTTTAACTCATTCTTCTCCACATTCCCTTTGATGAATTGGTATTTTATGTCAATGTGTTTTGAACAAGAAAATCATATGGGATTATATATAAGATTTATTGAACATGGATTTTCATAACCCAAGAGAAAAGGTAGCCTTACTTCAACAAGTATATTTTTCAACTGAGTCTTCATCCACATTAGTTGGGTAGAAGCTTGAGTAGCAACAACATTCTCAGCCTTAACAGTGTCAAGAGATACTAAATTCTATTTCATTATATGCTAACTAACACAAATTTCCCCCAAAAAGAAAACTCCACCAGATTTAGATCTTTTATCATCAATGTTTCCTTCTCAATCAGCATCTGAATACCCGAACATATCAATATTATTTGAATCATAATACCCTATTCCAAATTATGGTGTGTCTTTGATATATTTGATAATTATTTTTCAATAAATCAAATGAGAATATATAAGAGTTATTTGAAATATTAAACATAAGGTAACAACATATGCTATGTTGGGTCTTGGGGTAGTCAAATATTCCAGACTTCCAATCATCTTTCAAAACTCTTTCTAGTCAACTTCCTTGCCTTCTCCAACTTTAGAAAAAATGGTTCCAACTGAAATTGGTGTGGAAACTAGTTTCGAATTTTTCACTCAAAAAATCTTCAGATGTTCCTTGGCATACTTTTCTGGCAAAATAAAAATGAGGTTTCTCTTCTGTAAAATTTTCAACACAAAAATGTATTTCATTTCTCCCAGTATGTACATCTAAAATGAATTCTTCATCTCCATTGAAAATCGTTCACATGATCATTCATCATTTCCAAAAAAATATAATGTCATCACCATAAACAATCATGATGAGAGAAAACTCTATACATTCATTGACGTAATGATTTATGTCAACTCAACCTTTATTGAAATTCATCTTCCTCAAAAAAGTATCCAATTTAGAATACCATTCCCTCATATTCTGTTTTATCCCATACAAAGCCTTCATCACCCATCACAAAAAGCTTTCATCATTCCCAATAAAAACTCCAAAAAGTTGATCAATATAAAATTCCCTTTCAAGATCACCATTCAGGAATGTGGATTTTATATCGATTTGAATGATTTTGTAACCTCGTTGTGCAGTAATAGAAAGAAACATTCTTATTGTTTCTAACCTCACCACAAGAGAAAAGGTTTCATCAAATTCAATGCCTTCAATTATTGAATACCCTATTCAAACCAATAATTCTTTGTTTCTTATCACTTCCCCATCTTCATTAATCTTGTTTCATAAAACCAAATTTGTACGAATAATGTTCTTTTTGTTCGGCCTGTGTACAAGATCCCAAGTATAATTATTTCCTATTGAATCAAGCTCTTCATTCATAGCCTGAACACATTCTGGATTCTCAAATGCTTCATTCACATCATTCGGTTTAACTTTAAAATAGGGAGAATTTTGTGTAATATCATTCGTTGTTCTTCTTGTTTAAACCCTATGATGTTCATCTCTAATAATGTTATAAGACTCCACTTGTTTCCTCAATATAGGATGAGCTATTTGAATTTAATCCTCATCACTTGAGATTACTGATTCTGATTCCTCTTCCTAAGTAGGATTAACACGGTCTACAACACTATCATGGTTGTTAACAAAATCTTCTCTATTTTTCCTAAATTCCGCATCAGCATACGACTTATTTTCTTTCTCAAAATTTTCAACAACTTTCACATCTCCAGAATCAATAATTCATCCTGTTTATTTTTTCAGTCATCTATATCCTCTTATTTCTAGACATTATCCAAGAGAAATTCCATCATATCCTCTTTTCTCAAACATTCCCAGGTTTCAACCTTCCTTTTTTATAATGCATGGACTCTCAAAAACTCTTAAGTGTTTCAGACTATAATTTTTTACACAGAACATTTCATAAAGATTCATATCGAAATATGGACTGTAGAAACATTGGTTCTGTATATACATAGCAGTACTCATTGATTTCCTATAATAGTAATGAGAGAGACTATATTCAAGTAACATAGCTCACCCCATGGCCACCAAACTCCTATTTGTTCTTTCAGCAATCCAATTTTGTTGAGGTGTGTAAGGTGATCTAAACATATGTTGAATTCCATACATCACAAGATAATTTTAAAATTCATCATTCTTGTATTCACCACCATTTATGGTTCTCAAATTCGTCACTGAATACTCACATTCCTTCTCATCTTTCCTTCGGAAACTTTTAAACATTTTTAGAGAATTCGACTTATTCATCATATACATAACACATGTAATGAGAATAAAACCATCAATGAATGTGATGAAGTACTTGTCTCCATTTGGGTTTTTTTTTCTCATTGGCCCACATATAATTGAGTGGATAAGTTCCAGAGGCCATTTTGAAAAAATTTCAACTTTCTTGTGCACCATATTCATGATCTTCCCTTTTTGGGAAGTAGTGCAACAGAAATCACTTCTGGTTGATAAATCAGGAATTCCTTGAACACTGTCTCATTTTGATAATCTTTTCATGTTTATTTGACACATGTGTCCCAACCTTTTTTTCCACACCTGAGTTTCATCCACCATACCCATGTAACAATAGTTATGCACCTCACCCACTTGGAAAAAGTTCCCTTTTGTTTGTTGGTCTCTTGTAACTACCTTTCCATAATTTTAACTTTTCAAAAAATACTGATATTTCCTGAAGATAAATTTGTTTCCCTCATCAAAATGTTGACAAACACTTAGTATATTGTGTTTTAGCGCATCAACATAATTTTTTTTCATCGATTTTATTTTTTCGTTCCAGATGATGGTTTATCCAACACCTTTGATCCTCAAAGATTCATCACTTCCAAATGTCATTGTTCTTTCATTGAAGACTTTCACATTCTCTAGAAAAATTAAATATAGTTTCATATGATAATAACATCCTCTTTTATGAATCCATATCCATTACCTTTTTATAGATTTCAAAGTGGTTTCAACAAAAAGAGCTTTTAGTTCATCCTTTTTTCTACTTTCTATTGTGCTTCATCCTATTTCCATACCAATTCAATGTGTTCAGGACAGAAAACCAAGAACTATTTCTTTTCAGACCTAGAAAATATGTCTTTCATATCTTTTAAAATCTATATCTTCTATGAATTTATAAAAAAACTTTTCTTGTTATGGTAACACAATCAGACAACTCTTTTTAATATTTCTAGGTCGATCACGTCATTCGCAGATAGTTTCTAGTGGTTGGGATATATTCTCAACTTTCAAACAAACATTCTTAGATATCTTCTAGAATTTGTTTTGATATTTTTTATTTTTAAAATATTGAATCCCATTCAGTAATTTCTTTTAAAAGCTTTTCTAATGGTAGTAATGTTGTTTTTTGAACCAACACATATTTTCCATGTATTCAAATCCACCGAAATACCAGTAGTATCCATAGAATAAATATTTTCCTCTAAAACAAACATACTAACCAAAGATGTGACCCTAATTATTAACAATCTACTTACCACAACTCTACTAGCCATTGATACTTATATTTTTAGTTGTAACATTCTTCATCATCTCAAATTTCTATTCAGACATATCGGATCTAGAATTAGTAGAAATATTTCTGGACTAAGATTTTTTATATGATTCTGATTTTTCAGTATTGCTAACTTTGACCACATACGTATCCTTTCCTGCATTTCTCTTATATGTACCAGTTCCATCTTTTTTTTCAACTTTTGAAGGTAAATTTTTTTTATCCTTCTTAGGTTCATTCTTAGAATAACTATCACCAACTTCTGTAATACTGTTTTTGAAACTTTTTTTCTTTACTCAGCTTTAGAATGTTTATATTGGACAAGTTTCAACTCATATTATTTTTCCTTTATCTTTCTATCTCGATTATCATTACGATTCTTTTCACTATCAATATAATTATTCAGATCATCAATCTCCTTTTCAATTTTTTCTTTATCATAAGGAAACCCTTCTTGGTCATTTAATGAAGTGTTTTCATTTTTTAATTTCCAGTTTTCCTTCTCAAGACATCTGATCTTTATCAAAAATTACATCATCTCTTCTTTTAGATACTCTTCAAGATGAGTTTGTTCTTATTTAGAACTACTGCACTCATATCTTCATTATTCACTATTGCAAAAAGGTACTCTCTCTAGTTTTCTTAGCAACAAATATTTCTTATTCAGTCTCGCTATCATCATCTTCTTCATTTTTTGAAAAAATATTCTTCTTTTGGATTTGAAGAACTTTTTATCCTTACATCTGGAAGAATATTTTTCTTTGTTGCCATGTTTCTTCTATGAACTTCTTGGTCTTCTTTATTCTTCATAACTATCTTCATCTTTCCCTTTTTTAGTGCAATTATCTAGAAAGGGGCCAACAGCTTCCCACTCAAAACATTCGAAAGTAAATTTCCCTTTGTATTTTCCTTTTTCTCTTCTAACATTTTAAGAAAACATGATAAAAGTTCATTAGAATTTTGACATACCTCGTCTTTAAAGTCGTATTCACCAGCTTCATCTTCAATATTAATTTTCATCAATTTATCTTTCTTTGCATCCTTTAAAGACTTTTATCTATCATATTTTGATTTTATCTTCATAGTCTTCCACCTTCTCATTTCACAAGTGATGAGAGTGCTATGAAAATCATCCATAGATAATGTTTTGGGGTCTCTGTCTTCTAGTGATAAACATTAGCAAAAAATTTGTCATCCAGAATTCTCACGATCTTTTTAACAACTGTAGAATCCTCCAAATTTTCAATAAGACATCTGATTGTACTGAAAATGTCATTTATCCTAGGAAATAATTCCCCAGTAGCTTCATGATCACTCATATTTAAATCATTACACATCAGCCTCCAAATTTGAATTTTTTCCTTCTTCACTTTTTAATTTTCTTCATATATTTTTCTCAGTTTGTCCCAAATTCATTTGGTTGTAGAAACACCTTTCACTCATAAAAATTCACTATTATAAATAGATGAGACTAATTCATTTTTATCTCTTCAATCATTCTCAAGATTATTATTATCAACAAGAGTAATAGGAACCCTGTACTCAATAGTAAGAAATCCATCTGTTGTAGTTTCAAGAACATCATATCCAATATACATAAGATAAGGCATCATTATATCTTTCCATATATGATAATTGTTTCCATAAAATATCAGAATCCCATTACTCTTCACACAATTAAGATTCTCCATCATAATTTCTCCCCAAGACATAAGGAAAGAATAAACTAAGGCAACCTTCCCTCTGATACCAATGGAAGATACCCAGTCCAGATCTATGAATCACTTTGAGGGGGAGGGGTGAATTAGTGATATCATTTCTTTTTATGTTTCCTTTCGAATGAAACAACCATCATATCCTATTAAGGAAATCTTTCCCTGCTAAACTCAATCCAAACACACATCCATGGGAACACAAGAATTTACAAGGGTCACTAATGTGGAATAAAATGAGTAGGATATCCTCTTTCATTGGTGTAGTACTTGGGAGATAATCCTAATGTTTTTTTTCACCCTCTTAACACAAATAAGGTAATGCGATATCTCTATTATTCATGAAAAACCATCAAAAATATGATCTTTGAAAACAAATCCTATATTTACTATCCCGAAGTATATAGGAACTACCTGGACTTCTTAAAAATACTTAGTTCTATACCCCAGTCATATATTGATCCACTTGAAAGCACTTCTCACTTAATTTGAGTACCCAAATCTTCATCTCGCAGAGAACCTTCACAGAGATCTTTTGCAATGCTCCTAGCCTCACAGAGTACTCTAGTTATAAAAGCACACTAGATCACATTGCTCACTATTTCCCTGAGTATATATTGGTATTTACAAATTTCACTTCTTCCATAATGCTCAACTACTCCCCGTGAATCTCCTTTCCTTCATGGAGCTTACAACCTTCGCAATGTTCTATTTCTTCTCAAACCTTCTTTCGCAATTTGAGAGCTCTAAAATTATTGTTAATTTTCTTTACATTTATCTATGGGTTGAAGTATGTTTAGTGGAGACTCCACTAATACTCGAACCATCGGCGAAAATTCAGCACCACATCACCCAAGACTACAAAGCTCTGGAATTTCAGCTGAAAATCACGCTGCTTTGAGAAGCACCATGGCTATTTTTTGGATTCACAAAGAGTCATCAGATTAATCCTTCATCATCTGCACTACAATTCGCATTCTCTTCTTTTATGCTATAATGGTCACTTGTAATGCTCTTTTCTCCTCGAAATTCTCATTTCATGCCGCAAATCCCTTTGTAATTTTTCTTCTATTCACGATCGATGAAGCTTATCTTAATCGTAGAGCTCCCTATATGAATTCTTTTTGTCTTTGCAGTTTAATCTTCATGAATCCTATCTCTACGAAATTAATCCCTTTCCCATGTTTTTATGAGATCTTCAAGGATATCCAAAAATAAAAATTCTTTCCAAACTAAAAATTTTGAACCCCAAAATTTGGAAAACACTGGAAAACTCTGCCATCCTAGTCACATGTTTCTGCAAGACTGACCATGCTGATTAATAGCATATTTTCTCCACCTTTATTTCATAGATCTTGCCTCAACTTTTCTATAACCAACTTGTGATATTTTTCATATACATATCAGTAAATAATTGTACAGTTTTCCATCTAATGTTTTGTAACTTTCCTCTCTTTCCTCATCTAATTATACAAAGTGAAGTGATTTCCTTCTTCTCAAACTTCCTTGAAAAAAAAAGAAAATGCTTTTTTCATCCAAAAACAACATCATCCAACATGTTCCAAACAAAAAAAACTCCAAAACCATGCAGAGAAGATTATTATACTTTCAATATGATCAATGTGTGCAAGGAAGTGTGGAGTAAATTATCTTAATGGGACTAATAAATTTATAATCTATGTAATGGAATGTCATTGGGAAATAAAATTATGAAGTGATGGGATGAAGTTAGATAATACTATAAATATTGATAAATATCTGAAAAATGAACCTCCCACATTCAGTGTATAAAATTAATAGATTGTGGGAACTATTATAAACAGTTTCCAAATATGAAGGGTAATGATAATGATCGACATTAGTAACCTCATAAGAAAAGGGACAAGGGAAAATGTCATTCTATAAAAAAATTTGATAAGGGTTTTGATAACGATGTCTTTAAATGTACATTTACCATCTACTCTTGATTTGATAAAATCTTATATTATTGTTGATCTACACATTATTTCTAATATCAAAAAATTTATAAGGTTTTTATGATGCCACCCAAATGATCTGGTGTAGAATTATTAGTGAAAATACCTAGTGGTATAATGATCGCATTACATGTATATTCTTCCTCTCATATTGATTTTTGTGGGAATTTGATTCTCGAAAAAATGATTCCTTCTTACTCTAGTAGAATGTGATGTCATATTAGGAATTGATTAACTTTCTATACATAAATCCCACATCTATTTTCAAGGAAGTGATGTCAAGTTTGATATTCCAAATCAACCTATGATGGTCTATTGGTTTGATGATATGTATGAACATAAAAAGGAGACCACAACCACTATATTTGTCTTGATTCCCATTAAGAAAGTGTGTTTATCTCAGTTGGTTGGGAGGAAATTGACATCCATGATATACTTATTGGGTGGTAATTTTTTTTATTCTTTCCGGGATAGTTTTTTAGAATTCCAAAAAATCATGAAGGTCAGCTCTCAGTAGAACTAATTCTTGGTTCAACACATATTCCATATACTCCCTATAAAATGGAACTAATTTAGTTTCAATAATTTAAGATTAAACTCCAAGAGATCATTGAAAAGGGATTCATTAGGCCATGTGTTTCCCCATGTGGTGCAACTATTATTTTTTCCCAAAATAAATATCTATAACCAAAACTCTAAATTTATTATTGGGAGAATAATGAGATCATGATCAAGAATAAATTTACTTTATCCTATATTGATTACCTATTTTATCAATTGTATATATCTCAAAAAATTTCCAAGATTATCCTTCATTATGGAAATTATCAACTACGGTTCCAAATTAAGGATATACAGAATATAAAATTCAGTATAATTTATAATCATCGTAAATATATAGGGATGTCATTTGGTGATACAAATTCCCATGATATAATTATAGATTTACTAAATAGAATAATTAATAATTAACATAATTAGTTTTTGGTATTATTTATATATGATATTCTTATTTATTAAAATAAAAGACTAAAAAATAAAATTCACATGATAATTTTCCTAATGACCCTAAGGAATTAGAATCAATATGAAATAATCACAACATGTGAATTTTGAATGGATGAAATAATCATTTCTTGGTTATATAATATTATGATAGAGAATATATATAGATGCATCAAAGACTGAGGCTATTTACTATTTCCCTATATCATCAAGGGTTATTAAGATCCATTGTTTTGTTGGATCAGATGTATATTTGTGATAGTTTGTGGAGAATTTCACACAACTATATAATCAACTAAATAATTTAAAATAGATGTGATCCAAGTTACTTTGGATCGATTAATATAATGAAAATTTCAATTAAATTAAAAAAATATTAGTCATTTCAACTATCCTTATTATACAATGAAGTGTAGAAGGTTTTCTAATATATAGTGACACATCCAAGGAGGGATTATGATTTGTTATCTTGTAGAATTATACAATTATACCTTATGACTCAGGAAAATAGATCGTTCATGATAATAAATACCCAACTCATGATTCAGTGTTAGTTATAGTAATTTTTTTTGTTTTAGTAATATGGATGCATAATATTTATGGAGAAAGGTATGATATATATATTGATAAAAAAAATTAAGAATATATTTACACATTAGGAGTTGAATATTCATCAATGAAGTTGGTTAGAGTAAACTAAATATTAGGACTTCACAATACATTAGTAGGCATGGGAAAGAAAAAAAAGCGGCCAATGTTTGGATTCAAAATGAACATGTTAGCTTATCCATGATGGGGATAAAAAAAGATACAAAATTTTTGTATTTTCAATAGATGGATTGGGTAATACTAAAGTAATGGGAGAAATCATATATCTCTGAAATGAATGTTCATCCTTCTATCCATTTGAATATTAAAGAGATGGAGAAAAGTAATATAGAGATTTAGAAGAAGGTGAGAAATTTTACAATGTTTAGACATGATTGTGATAGAATGATATGGTTTATGAACAATATATGTTTTTCCACCCATACCAGAAATGATGAATTATTTCATAGAGGAGGATCATATTTCATCATTCTCTAATAATTTAGTAACTGTCAAGGGGTATAAGTATTTGAAAATTTAATTATGATGGGACGGAATGAAGATAGATATTGGACAGTTTGTATCTCAATTCTTTGTATGGTATCATTTTATGGATTGATGCAAAAATTTATACAGGTAAGTTACATCCATTATATATACTAAAATGAAAATGGGAAAATATCAACATGGATTTTGTTTTCAATCCACCCAAAATGTCTAAAGGGAACAATGTCATATGGGTTGTAGTAGATTGGATTATAAAGTTAACAAAAATCATTGCTATCATATAACATTTATCGTTGGATCACCATTCCATATATACATTGTGATTTTGTAATAATACATGGTGTATCAAATTCCATTGTGTCAGATCATGATCTGAGGCCTAACTCAATGTAACTATGAACTCTTCCGAAAGCTAAAGATATATATTTGAGATTTAGATCATTGTATTAACATGATAAATATGGATAGTATGAAAGAATAATTTAAACCCTATAGTTTATTTTGAGATCTAGTTCAATGGATTTCAATGTTGATTCAAATATACACCTTAATATATTTCATTTTTTTATACAGTATTTGATTTCACTCAAGAATTTAGATGGAATCATAAGAAGAACTCTATAGAAAACAATATAGAGATCAAACTTGATTTAATGAAGTTGGAAACATAAAGATATTGAGACCATTTATAGATGAATAAATGACAAAAAAGGTTATATCCATTAAACAACACAAAACTGAACACTATGACTATAGAAAATTTATACTGAAAATCATCGATTTGATCTATAATTTGATTTTTCTAACAATTTGATTTGAATAATTTCTCTATCAAATAAGGTAATAAGATTTGGGAATAAGAGGAAACAAATCCCTTGTTATATTGGTCCCTTTGAAATGCATGATCATTTTGGGACCATATCTTATAATTTGGTGCTTCCACTAAACTCTCTCATGTGTACAATGTGTTCCATGTAACATTAAATAGAATGTACACAACTTATCCCTCACATTTAAAGAATCCATTTATCATACTACTCGAGCAAGATAATTATTATGAAGAAGAACCGGTGTATATTCTATGTCTACAAGAAAAAATTTTACAAAACAAGTCCACTCACCTGGTTAATTATTTTTGGCCAAACAATTTGTTTGATGAAGCTTTGTGGGAATGTGAGAAAATGATAAGGTAGAAGTATTCTAATTTGTTTTTATTTGAGGAATTAATATTTATCAAGAAATTTATTTTACATGGGGTAGAATTTAATACCCCATGTTTTGATGAAAAATTATTTTTGAATAAAATAAATTTTTTTGATAACATGTGTTACACACAAAACATGTTTTAATAAACTGAAGAAAATATTAATATTATTAATTAAGAAAGATCTTCATCGCCTAGACATTAAAAATGTTTTAATGAATAGGAATAACCAATTTTTAAATATTATTTATATGTATTTTATATAAATAATACATATAGATAAAAATAATCTTAAATTTTTTTAAAGACACTATGTGTTTTTGAAAGTACAATTTATTGGTTTTTTTTTTTCAACAATTATGAAATTGATCGTTGAACTTTTTAGAAAATTAATTTATGAAAATGTATATTTTTTGTAATCTATATTTCAAAAATAGTTCATGATTAATTTTTACTATTTTTTGAAAATATTTATATTTTGATTAATAGTTAATGATACATGATTTAATGAAAACATCCATTTAGTATAATGAATTTACAGTGATCATTTTTGTTTTAAAATGGTTTCCAAATTACTAATAGATCAAATAGATAATTTCTAATCCAATTTATGTAATTTTTTCCAATTTAATATTTTATTTTTAAGTAAAATTTTTCTGAACTTTTGTACACTTTTTCTTCGAAGAACCACTTTATTGTCGCATCTACTGTTTTAATTTTAAATTAAACTAAAAAAATTATATGTGTTTAATTTATAAAAATGTATTAAATATTTTTAATTAAAATAATTTTTATTATCTAATAATGAGTAAAAAAATTATAGTAATTAGTATAAGAAACATTAAAAATTATTTACCATACTTGTGGTAAATATGGGTTTACTATAATTTAAACTAAAAAGATAAGGGTTAAAAATAACACAAAACATTTCAAAAATCAAATTTGATGGAAATATTTCAACCTTATAACATATATGTTTCAATAATGATCGTTTTTTTTATTTTTCTAATATTAATAACATGGGTATAGTTTATAGGTTTCAAAAATTCCAAGTATGTCCTATCCCCCACCTATAAAAGGTCATCCCTCTCCACCCCTCTTAACACTTGTGACATAATTCATTTCTACCAATAACTATCCATATACCTTCAATAATTCCAATTTGAATCCTATAAACCTATATTTGGACGTAAATCAAACTTTTTAATGATTTGGGTGAAAAACTGTTGAGGTTATCTAATGAAGTGGTACCGTTTTTTATAAATGTTTTAATTTTATTTCTTCCTCAATGTGTAGAAATTTTCTTAAATAATGATAATATAATATTGTATGTATAATAAATGTAATTAAATTTTATTACTATATGATGATTACCTATATCCATCTCTCCTTTCCTCAAATGGGAATGATAATATCGCACATGTTTACAGTGGACTACAACCTCATGAACTAATGTGACAAGTTTTTTTGTCAACAACACTCATTGATGGATATGATTATGGATGTAATATATTATTATGATATTTTTAATATAAATATTATTCTATAAATATGTTATCAGATATAAATTTTATTGTTTCCATTATTTGGTGGACACGATAATGTCAATCATGTGTACAATATACTATTACGGCACGATGCTATGTTATATGTTTTTCACACAAGTCTTAAATGTAAGGTAATAAGGTATAAATTTAATTAAATAATGTGATTTATATGAACTATTGATGATTTTTAATGATATTATACTATTTACCATTAATTGTTTCTATCCATTTAGAAAATGGAAATAATTTTGATGCATATATATAACATACTATCTTTATGAATGGTGTATTTAATTTTCTATCTATTACATTTATGGATTGCTATAAATTTATATATACTAAATATATATTCTATTTAAATCATTTTTAACATTATTGAGATGATGGTACTATGAATAAATTAATAATACTAAGTATAAAAATTCAAAACATTCCTAAAAAACGTAACACTTATTGCCTAAAACTTGACAATAACATATAATTGTTAATTAATGGATAATAAAAAGTCATAATTAAATCGTATATGGTATGATATATATATATATATGTATATATGTATTAATATAATTATAGTTAAATTATATTTATTATCCATGAGGCTAAAACATTCATGAAGGATGCTTAGAACTAAGTTAATATATTTTTTTAATCAATTTATTACTTTGAGACATGTATTATTTTATGCCCCTATCTTATTTTTTGAGGTTCATATACAACACCATAGACATGTAATGTATAGAAATTATTTGTTATAATGATGTTACATTTTTCATTTAATGTTATTATTTCATGGGTAATACAATTAAATGTTTCCAATGTGGTAAGGGTTTTATGTTATAATGTCACCATTTATGGTAATTGTTCCTGGTTATGGTTCCAATGCTGCGATAACATGATATATCTCTTAATAAACTCTTGTATTTTATTATCCAATATATATTTGAGGAGAATACATGTTTTATATTCATTTTACACTATGTAATTAATAGTTGAAATCATTATTTTAATAAATAATATCGTTATTTATCTCTTCAGTCGAAAAACCATATTCTCCCAAAACCATGTCCTCTATGTTTGTTTAAAAAATGTTTTTATCATTATAAAAATTAATTTTTAATGTCATGATTAAACGTTTATTTCTTATTACAATGTTTTTGATATGAATCTTCACATCATTTTCAAAAAAAGGATTATTATCCTTTTATTAAAATTTTGATTTAAATCCTTGTTTTAACATGCACTACGTGGAAAAAATTTCAAAACGTCCATACCATAATTTGTATATAAAATATTTTAGGTTTTGAAGATTATTTTTAATGAAAATATTTTTTAAAATTTTTGAAGATTTTATTAATTAAAAAAACTCATTTTTCAGAGAAATCATATTATCTTCAAGAAACATTCAATGTGATTTATTTTCCTAAATAATTTATTATCTAAGATGATATCTTTTGATGTAAATTATTAGTTACAAGGGATATTGTTTAGAGATACCATTATTGTACATTCTATGAATGGTTCATGGTTATGATGAAATGATATTTATGAAACCCATTTCTCTTCCATGGGTTATTCTATGGAAAATATCATATTAAACCAACTTATTTATAGAAAATATATTCCAGTGTGAAATGATGACATGGTTATAAACATATATATTTTACAAATTTCATGTTATGATGAATTTTTTTAAAACCAATTTAATTTCATGGTTTCTGATGTGATAAATTTTTTATGATCTCTTGGCACACATATGTATGATTTTAATTATATGATAGATGGGAAATATATCAACATCCAATTAATTGGTTAAAGATTAATATATCATGGGATAAATTTGAATGTAATGGGAAGTGAACAAATTTTATTAATGGACTCAGTCTAATATGGTAGTCTAGGGAATTAAATATACTTCTAAAACTATTTATTGGGTGATACCATTTTATTATGATTTTCTGAGAAATGTTCCTTGAACAACTAAGGAAATAATTTTCTATGCTTATGTGTATGAAACAAATCCATGTATTATTTTAATTCTAAAATATCATTGTTCTTGTTAGTTGATTCCATTATGATTCATAGCCAATGAAAATCCATGATCTATTTCATGAATCATGATTATGATATATTATTTATAGGGTATGGTTTTCAAATGTTATTATTATGTTCTCATACCACTGCGGTATATGTATTAGATGTTTGGAACTTTATAAATTGTATCAAAGGAATGGTTTAGGTTAAATTTGTAAAGTCGGATAAGGAAACATTAGTGAGATCCATATGTATATTTATATGGACAAGTTTAAGTATATATCTATGGTTGTATCAAATTATAGAAAAATGAAAATTAGTTTTTTTAACGATATAGAGAGTTTTCTACATGAAATTATTTCTATGTAGTGATATTACAAGTGGATATGACTCAGGAATTGAGGGGCTTAGGTTTAATTACTATAAAAAGGGATCCTTGAGATAGTTTCGATCATCACATTGTTCATGACAACATTCTATTCCAAACACCTAGTTTTAAACTCATATGGGATATGTAATAGAAATTTAAAAACACTTGATGAACCGTCATGAAATAATTAAAGAACTGATGACAATGAATGATCATGGATAAAACTAATGATTAATACTTTTAAAATAGGGTGTCATGATTTAGATATTTTAGAAGTGATTATTCATTATTATGTTGCTCAGCACTATGATTATTGTTTACTACACTAGGGTTTTTGGTTTTAGATCAAGGATGGAACCCAAAGGAACAATTTAAATGATGAGTTAAAGGATTAATTCAATTATTGTCCTCTCGATCAGCCAAACGTTATGATATATGGAATTAATAATATCTCTTCAATTCTCACATGCAATTCTCCATCCATAAATCATATTTAACATCTTAATGATAAAAGTATGGAAAAAATTATGTTGTGTACATCCTGAGGCAACATCCACATTCTTGAGTGGTTCCATTGATCAACTAGTTTCAGAAAAATGTATCAGTACCACTTAAAGCATGTTTTCTATTGTCCAATATTAATAACATGATGAATTCATTATGTTTTCTATCACTTGGCTTGTGAATAATATTTATGGTGGTCTTTAATTAAGAATGGAATGAAATAGGATGAAATATACTCCATGGAGTGTGACATGTTTATGTTCTTATTTCTCTCTAATAACATCCCTCTTATCATTAATAGAAAATTTTGATGGAATTCTATGATTGTTTTTGGTTTATGTATCAATTGGTACTCATGAGGAAACTTTTACCAGTAATGTTATATATTACACTATATATATCAACCATCTAATATGTAAACTTGATCAAATATTAAACGGCTTCAAGAAAATTCTTGGAATGGTGTTATTCATAAGTGACAATAGTATTATTTTTTAAATTTTTCAAGGTGAATTCAAGATGGAAATTGAGATCATATTAACCAATAAATCTAATTGATTTGACCAGAAAATGAAGATAGAGTTGAATGGAAACTCTAAAACCACAGATTGATGATAATGATCCTTAATTCATGCACTATGTGTGGAAGGAAACATGCAGGGAAATTTATTAAGGGGACTGTTAAATGATTTTTGTTTCAAAAGGATGGTCACGAAGAAATAAATTGATTGAGTGATGTGAAGAAGTTTGATAATATTTAAAATATATGAATTGTCCATATAATTCACCACACACACATTAGTGTTTCAAATTCATGTAGTATAAGAAGTATGTTAACCATTTACCAAATCATATGCTTAATGGCGATGATTGAATTCCACAACCTATTATGCCAAGGGACAAATGAAATATCTTGCGATCACTATTTTCATTGAGGGGTGAGATAATGACATAGAGAAACATAAAGATAGAATCCACATTATAAAGACTAATTTTTTTTCCTCTGGATTTACCTATTCATTCATATCTTTATAATTTTATATGGGTATAAAAATTCTACCAAAACAAATGGATTTTGAATTATGTATGAAAACCCATAAGGTATGATGATTGTATGTCAAGTATATGGTTCCTCTATAATTGATGTAAGTGGGAATGTACTCAATGAAAATCTTTTCTATCCTCCTATAATTGAATTAGATGTTATCTTTGGTATTTATTTTATTTTTATACATAAATCACACTTAAGATTTTTAGGATGGGAAGTTTCATTTGATATATCAAACCAACTAATGATCTTATATTGGTGTGAAAAAATAAATGAAATAATAATGGGGATCACAACCATTGTACGGTTAATAATGGGTGTTTATCAAATATTGTAGGTGTGAATCTCATTATCCGTTATATGGATATTTTTTGGTAAATTTTGTGGAATTAAAGGAATATTTTCCTAAACTTCCACCTAAATTTGAATTTGAGTTCTTAATAGAACTCATACCTGGGGAAAAGCCTATATCAAAGACTCCTAATAGAATATACTTGATTGTGTGATAATAATTAAAGAATAAGAACTAAAAAAATTATTTAAATCTGAATCTTTAGGACATGTTTTCTTCGACGTGGTAAATCTATTATTTTTGTTAAATATAAATATTGGTTGCTAAACTCATTATTGATAGTCTAGATCCAAATACGATCAGGGTCAAGAAAAAAATTCCTCTACGAAGTGTTGATAAAATATTTGATCAAATTTATAGAGATTAATAATTCTCAAACAATTACATTTGTTCTAGATATAATTAAATGAGGGTCATGAATGAGGATATACTAGATAAATTATTACATACAATGTATAGAAACAATGAATATAAATTGATTCCATTTTATCTTACTAAGTAACATGATACCATCAGCATTTGATGAAATGTTTCTATAGAGATTACCCTAATCAGCTTGTGGTTTTCATAATATATGAAAATATTATCTAATCCATAGGGAAATAAGGTAATGAAGGAAACTTAGTTATTATACTAAAAACACTATAGAAGTAGTGTAAATATGAAATATTTACAAAGTGTGAATTTTTTCTTCAAAATGATTCATTTTTTATTCATATAATCTCAAGATACATTATATATGTAGATACAAAAAATATAGAGGATATTGAATGTTGAACCAAAAAAACCCTTGTGACTGAGATCAAGAGTGTTATTATACTATATGGATATTATCAATTGGTGGTAGATAATTTATCATCAACAAATAATATACATACTAGGTAAACTTTGAAGGGAGAAAAGTTCCTCTGGATGGATGAATGTAAGGAAAATTTATATGAAATGAAGATAATATTAGTCAGTAGACATATTATGACATTTACCTACTATGGAGGAAGTTGTATAATTTATAGTGATGCATCCATTAAAGGATTAAGATGTGTTAACTTATAGAATTAAATGGTTATACCTTACGCCTCATGATAAATAATGTTTCATGTTAAAATTACACAAATCATGATTTTCAGTTAGCTGTGGTAATTTATTCATTAATGATATAAAGGAATTATCATTATGGGGAATATTTTAATATATAGACCTATGAAAAAAAATTAAAGTATATATTTTCAAATAAAGAGTTCATTATGAACCAAAAAATATATTTAGAGATTATTAACAATTATCACTACTCAATGCATCACCACTCTGGGAAACAAAACAAGTTGGATGATGATTTGGGTTGAAAGTATCATGTTTTATTATTCATGATGAGGATAAAAAGAATCCAATATTTCTAAATTCTCAAAGATGGATATAGAAATACTAACAGAATTGGGGAAATATAATCAATATCAAATGAATGGGAAACCATATATCCAAGTGAATATTTATAATATGTATAAGGAAGTCATAGAGTTAAATATGTAGTTTAGGAATTTTGGTGAGTACTACCTTGATTACGATGGAATGATAACATTTTGGAACTATATATGTGATTAACCCATAATATATTTGAGGGAAGAGTTCCTAGAAGAGGGTTAGAGTTCATTATTATCTATTCATTTTGGATGTAAAAAGATGTATTGATATTTGGAAGAGTATTTCTGGTGGGATTTCATACAGAGAGATATCCCAAAGTTTTTATCTCAATGATGAAATATTTTTCACTTTATTTCAAAAGTGATTAGTCTCAACACCATCCTCTAGTCGAGTTTCATAAACCAATATAATTTTCTAGAGTATTTATTTATATCCATATTAATCCCTATATCGAATTAAATTTAGAGATTTAGCTTGTTTTAATGAAGTTCAAGAAAGAAATATATTGGGACATGTGATGGATGAAGAAATTCCAATGAAGGATAGATCCATTGAACAATACATATCAGTGGAAAAAAGTCAATGGAAAAGTTATACTAATAATTTTTGTCTTGATCTGTAATTTGAATTTTGTGAAACAATGTTTCTATTAATTTTTTCAGGGATTAATGTTATTATATTTTTGGAATATATCAAAACTAAGATCTATTATTATTGGTCTCTTTGAAATTCAAGATCATATAAAGTCCATAGATTACCGCATAGATCATCCACTGAACCACTCTAAAGTACATGATGTGTTCAATGTATCTATATTGATAAAGTACACGCCTAATTTTTCACATATACTAAATCTAGATGTCAAACTTATAAATAAACATAATTCTTCTGGGTGGAAAATGGGGGATATTGTGGATTGAAATGGGAAAATTTTATTGAACTAGACTACTCACGTTGTCAATGTTTTGTAGTGAAACTACCAATTTGAAGAAGATAAATTAGAAATTTAGGAAATGTTGTGGTAGAAGTATCTAGAGTGTTGAATTTATAGGTAAAAACATCATTTTTTGTGGGGAATATTGTAACATGTTGAGTTTAATGAATTATTTATCTTGAATAAACGAAATTTCTTTAATATCTAGAATTCCATGCAACACCATGTTCTAGGAAACTATGAAAATTATTAAATAGTTTTATTAAAACATGCTCATTATTACCTAGAAATTAATCGTGGAAGAATTAATAGGAATAAAATCATTTTAAATATTATGATTAATGGTTTTCTAAAAATAATTCACATTGAAAAAAAGGGATGTAATACCCAATAATGCCTATAAATGATTCAAAAATAAAATTTCCTCAAACAATTATTTTTTATTTATTTTTGTGATGAGAAATTAAAATAATTTTTTCTAATTTTATAAAATTATTATGATAAAATAAAATTCAATTTTTAAATTGTCATTTAAAAATTTTAATAGGTTTTTTTTGGTATTTATCTTAAAAGTTAACTTTTCAATGAATATTGAAAATTATTGGTTTTTATTGAAACTGAATTTTCATTTAAAAAATTTATATGGTTAATTTTTGTTTTAAAATTGATTTAAAATTTAAATTATTTTAATTTTTTGTTTTATAATATAATTTAGTCCTTGGAATTAATTTTATATTTAATTTTCATATGAAAATAGTTTCCACAATTGATTATTTTACCTTTGAAATCCCACTTTCCCCTCATATATAAGGGTTTAATTTTAAATTATATTCTACCACCTATGTGAGTTTTATTTGGAAATTATATTACTAATTTTTTATAATCATAATTTATATTGTTTAATAAGTTCAAATTATTATTTGACCAAAATGAATAATAATAATAGTAAAAATAATTTACTATAGTTAATATAAAAATGGGTTTAACCGGGGGTTAACCTAAAATGATATGGGTTCTAAATTTCAAAAAACTTATCAAACTAATTTTTTCTAGAAATATTTATCCCCAATAACATATAATGTTTGATAATGTTAAATTTTTTTCTTTTTTATATGTAATATTTTTGGTATAGTTTAATTGTTTTGAAAATACATACTGTGTCCTCTCCCCTGCTTATAAAATGCCATCTCCCTCCTCTCCTCTTCACACATCCAAAACCATTTGGTTTTAAAATACCAAAAAAATTCCCAACATAATTACCTAAAATAATCTTACAAGCCTTTATTTATTCATAAATTCATCCTTGGATGTATTTTTTTTCAAGCGAAACAATTTAACTCAATGATGTGGTAACCCTTTGATGAGAATTTTTAATTGAATTATTTCTCCATCTCCTTAAAAAATTATTAACCCACGGTAAAAAAAATATTTCAGTATTTTAAATATATTAAGACGTTTCTATTACTTTTTTCATAAACTATAACCATATCTTCTTCCCTCAAACAGGAAATTATTACATCAATCATGAGAGTGGAGGACTACCTCCTCACGAACTGATGTGTCACATTTTCCAGAAATACCTCCCATGATTGGCTATTGTTATAAGAATAATTTATTTATATATATTATCCTTGTAAAATATCTATAATTATAGAAACATATTGTCATATATATGTTATTTACATTCCATTATATAGGGTATACAATAACATCGATCATGTGAACAACAAAATACATCATCACGAATCAATTCGATTCATTTTTCACTTTTTTTATATGGAAGGTAATGAGGGATAAAATTAATTAATATATGTGATACATATAAAATATAAATGATTATTTATTTTTAAAATATTATTTTCCACTCTTATTTCAATCTTTCATGAAAATGGAATCATTTTTCATATGTACGTACGCCCTACCATCGTAATGAACAATGTATTTAATTTTCCATCTCAAAAGTATATGGACTAAAATAAATAAATATTGACATAAAATTTATTAAATTTATATTATTCAAAAATTATTTATATTATTGAACTACTATCAATATAATTTTACCGTAAAATGAAAATTAAACCATACATGAAAAAGGCTTTTATTTCCCGAAATGTGAGTTTGACATCAAATTTTAAATAAATGGGAAATATAATTTCATAAGTAAATAATATATGGTCTCATATATATAATAATTTAAATGTGATAGATTATTAATAGAATTATATTTATTATAAAAGAGGAAAAAAAATTTATTAAGGATGTTGAGACTTATATTAAGGGATGTTTTATCTCAATTTTCCTTCATTGGGATATATGTTATGTAGTGTATAGATATTATTTTATGAGGTGTATATACATCCCATTTGACTTGTAATATCATGAATTAATTTATTCCTATGATAATATAGGATTCATTTAATGATATTATTTCATGAGGTCTATAATTTAATGTCCCCAATGTTGCTAGGGTCGCGGTACAATTTAATTGTTTATTAGGATTGTTTATGATTCTGGTTCCAAAGATAAAACCATATAAAATGTATATTTTGAAGAAAATGGAGTCTCTTATCCACTGGTCATTTATCAAAAATATATGTTTCCATTATTTTCCACTCTTTAAATACTCAGGATTTCAAAATAATGTTTTCTTAAATCATTTTTATTTCTCTCTTCAGTCAGAAACAAATTTTGAATCATAACCATGTTTTCCAAAAATGTATTGAAAAATGTTTATAACATTATAAAAATTATTTATTATACAATTATTTACCCATTTTTTAATTTTTTTTAAATTATATATTCATTTCCTCTTCCAAAAAATACCTTTTGTATTTTATAGAAAATGTGTGAATTATTATTATTTAAACGTGTACCACAATGAAATAATTTTCTAACACCAAAAAATTTATTATCATTAAATAATTATTTATAAATTTTCAATATCATTTTCAAATAAAATAATTTCAAAAAATTATTATGAATTTGACTTCTTTTAAAAAAATATTCCTTTCAAATGATCAAAATTTTATTTAACACATGTTCCATGTGATTTATCATTCAAAATAAATTTTCATCTATGATAAAATCAATTGATGTAACATATAATTTACCAGGGATAAGATCCAAGGATACCATTATTATTATTTATATGAATGTGTTATATTAATAGAGATATGATTTCAGTGAAACTCATCTCACTTATATAGGTAATACAATGAAAAATTCATATGAAATGATATTCTATTTTCCATATGTTATGATTTTATAAAATGATGTAATGATTATGGAACACGTTAATTTTCCAAAGGTTCTGTTATGATGAAATATTTATGAAATCCATTTCATTTCATGGGTTATAATTTGAGGAATGTTTTATGATTTTGTGGAAAACATATATATGATTTTATTTATATGAAGGGTAAACCCTATATCTTCCTCAAATAAATTGGGTAATGGTTGATATCTAATGAGATAAAAAGAAATTTAAAGGGGAGTGAACAAAGTTTAAAACAGGTCTCTGGTCAATATAATACATTTAAGTGTGAATCTTTTCTACTATAGTGGTTTAGGGAGAGAAATCATTCATCTCTTATAGTATTGGAAGTGATACTTGATCTACTAAGGAAATATTTTATTTTCTTGTGTATATGCCACAAATCTAAGTCTTATTACAATACACTATTATCATAAATCATGTTCATTGATTCCAAAATGAATCGTGCCATATGAACTATAATGATTTATTTGATGAATTATTTTTAGGATCTATAATAAGTAGGTTATGGTTTGGAATTGATATTCACATGTTCTAATAACAATATAATCGTGATATGCTGATATCTCTATAGTTCACCCTTACTGAGAATATGATCACATGATTTCTTATTTTTTTCCATTACATAATTTAGGATGATATGTATTATCTCTGATGTGTTTAATAGGGGTGGTAATTTTGAATAATATAGTGGGAGATAGTTTATCTCACTTATGAGAAAATATTTTATGTTTCCATATTTCCAAATTCACTATAACAAAATGATCTTAAGGTGTGTGTTTGTATAATTTAATTAAAATTCATAAAAAATGTAATATTAATGTTTGACATTTTTGGGTCTTTACATATTCCATTCCCCTTAGGTTCCCTTTTTTCATAAAACCTAATGGGACTCCAACTTCACCCTTCCTCCTTATCTAATCCAATATATTATTATTATAACTAAATCTCTACTCAAATTCAGATGAAAATTAGTTTAAATATTGAATAAAAAAGTAATTTCATAGTTACAGAGGTATGTGTCTTTTAAGTATCAATCATCTAATGTGATGTAATTAGATAAGAACAATTAGAATCACATCTTACATTGATGATGATTTATAAATTCCAGTAAATTAGTATATGTTATGTTGTATTATGGTGAATCCACCGATAAAAAATGTTTAAATTTTTTTATGTCCATCCATGAAGAAAGGATAACACTATGAGAAGTAAAATAAATAATAATATATATTCCATACGTAGATCAACTAGAAAAAAATATACAAATACCATAAAATTCATGGTTTAGAACAAGAATCATGAACTTAGAAATTTAACCCAACTTTTATAAGAACACATACATCGAACCCAAACATTATTCCATAATCTCTACTCGAACTTTTATTAAGTGGTATCAATATTTTCATACATTGGATAAATATATATTTTTCATATAAATATAAAATTTTATTAAAATATTTATTAGGGGTAAAAACAATGCCATATGATCAATGAGACCATATTAAATTGTTTTTATTTCAAATAATTTTGATATATCTACTATTATACCCTTTTGAGGATGTGGGACATAGAAACTCGAAAATTAGTGTTGTTTGTTATGATGGAACAATCTAAGTTGCAACATACGAATTTTCATAAATATAAAAAACACAATGTTTCCAAAATTCCATGGAAAGAGATATAGTTAAGAGGATGAATTTGATATATAAAATAATAAAAAGGGATAGGGATTCATATTTGACACTAAATTTATAGATTTGTAATGGTGGATTATTGTAAAAAGTGGAGGATTGGTGGGATGTTAAGAGAGAACAGAAGCTTATCCCCTTGGACATTGACCATGAGACAAAGGGAAGGAATAGTGGGGATTCTCATTATATTTATTTCTTCTAAATATATAATAATAATAATAATAATAATATTATTATTATTATTATTATACAAAAAAAGAATTTATAGAAACAACCCACTTTTACACCATTATTATAATTAAATACCACTTCAAAATACCAATTTATTAAAATTCATAACAAAAATAAAATATTGGTAATAATAAAATAATAATATTTATATAATAATAACATAAAAATACATTAAATCCGTTGAATAATAAATTATTTTTTATAAATGAAAACTATGGATTTGAAAAAACAATTCACCAATAAGGTTACATAAATAGATATTGTGTAACATCATTTTAATATCATGTAAATTTGTTTCAAATGATATTTGGATGTCAACACATGGGGAAAATGTTTTGGGTCCACATCTAGAAAGGAACATTAACATTGCATGGTTGTAGATATAGTTCATGAACCATGAAAAACGCATTGGCTATTCAAATTGACATTGCATGACCTCAAGGAATGGTCCCTTGGATCTTGTATCTATCATTGACTATAATAAATCATATTAGTTGGGAAGGATCATTTGTGATGCATATACTATCCATCCCAAATATAAGACACAATATATTTGGGGTGAAATTCATATTTCCTCATATATGTAATCACTTATATATCTATGAAGGACTTAAATAAATCCCAGATAAGTTGTAAAACATAGAAGAAATTTATATCTTGGATATATTTAATAAAATCCCTTAAATTCTATCCTAGTGAATGCTTATTTTGGATACATTTGACATTCATCCCAAATATTTTTGGTCAAACTTCTTTATATGGAAAAAATTAAAATTTTCCCCTATGGACTCACACAAACTCACATACTGAATTTATGTGTGTTATCAAAATTTAAATAAAAACAAATTGACATAAAGAATAATAATTGAAATATTTTATAAATAAGAATCAAAGACAATAAAATTTAAAAACATACAGTAAATGAATACTTTCATATAATAACATAAATTATAAATATTTTCACTAATTATATAATAATTTTAATTTTATAAATTTTTTTCATAAGTATATATGAAATGAAAATAAAGAAAATATACTAAAACAAACACAAATTTAAAATTAAATGTTTTATATATTACAACGATTCATGGAGGGTGAATACAAAGAATCAAAGAAACTCATTATGCCTACAAGTACTCATAGATACTTGATCTTGAGACCTCTCGTGAGACCCACAGAGTCATAGCCACTAGAATACATCCTCAAGGGAAAATTAATAGATACATATATTCATAAAATCATACATAGAAAAATGATTTTTTTGTGGTGGTTATGAGGAAAATAATAATGATTATTTAATTAAATTTTTATTTATAAAAATATAAAACTATGTTGGTAATATTAAAATAAATGAGTATATATATATAACCATATGAAACAAAATTTAATACACACACAACCACACGTATTTATAATATGTAATAATAATTATATAAATGTTTTTATGTATATTTTTATATCCATAACAGTATTATATATATAAGTTTTCTGTTTGTCTTTGTGTGTGTTAATATTTATCTAAAATGGTATAAGATCAAGCCCTGTTTTGTTAGCCTGTGTTAATATTTATGTCCATAACATAGGCATGTATATATAAGTTATAATTACATCAAAAAATATGCAAATAATATACACATGCACGCACTTATTTAAAATTACATACTTATTTATTAATTAATTATATTTATATTCAGTTAGTTGTATATACATATATATTATATCTACATATTTAAATAAAAAAATAAATAACATCAAAACATAGAGACTATATATATACCTATTTAGGTAATTATTTATTATATTTATATTCTATTAGTTATATAAAGAGTAATACAACAATTATATATTGATAATAAATTTGTCAACAACACAAACACACATACACTCTTTTATAAAATTGTATTTAAATATATATAGTAAATTTTAGATATAGTTAAATATATATATATATAATAAAACATAAAAAACACCTAGAAATGCACAAACACACACACACACACACAATTACACATTTTTTCCATTCTAAATAAATATTTTTTAAACATATGAATATGAATATATTTTTTATAATAAAATATATATTTATATCAATAAATATATATTTATAAATATAAGTAATAATTATGATTATTATTATTCAATTTCAAAAAAAATGTATATATTTACAATATAAATAAATATGTATCTCTCTTAGAAATTATAGATTTTTGAATTTTATTTATTAATTACTTTTTATAATTATCAAATCATATTTGAATTTATTTAAAATTATTCTAAGTATAAATATGTATCTTTATATATTTTTAGTTTTTATGTGTGTGTGAATAATTAAATAAAGGTCATAATATGCACATACAACCATGGAAAAAATATAATTAAATATATATAGTTTTATTATTTATATAAATATATATTTTTAAAAAAATATATTTATATTTATTTATTTATAGTAAAATATTTATTTATTTTTATACATTAATATTTATAAATAATTACACAACTTATATTTTTAGTTCTATAATTACATTATAATCCTATTTTTATAAAATGTGTTTGTGTGTGTTTGTAACAGAAATAAATAATGTACTTAATATTTCATTAATATTAAATTAATATATATATATATATAAATGATAGTGTGTGTGTTTTTCAATTTACGTATGGTTTTATTTATTTGTGTAATTATCTAATTTTAAATATATATAATTAAAATAAAAAATTATAAATATATTTTGATAAAAATAACTAGTAAGAATAATTATATAAATAAATATGAATATCTATACATTCATATAAGTAAATTAAATAATGATTCAAATTATTTTATTGAAATATATAAATACATATATTTTATATTTAGTACATGTACAATGTTTGTGAGTCCGGAAGAATTCCTTCCTAGTTCCATGTTTCCCAAGTTAATATCCTTCCAAATAGATATTTACTATCATTTTATACGTTGACTAGTAGAAATCTTGTTGTGGGATGAGTCCATTGGGTGGGTCGGTTCTAGGTAGGGGGATATAGGGTTATGTAAGGTCTGGGGATAGTGTATAGGGGTGGGTTGTACTGGAACCTGAGTGGGGTGAGATGTGTTACAAATGATATATCCACAAATAGCATATGTATTAGATACTATAACATATAATATTACAATATCATTCCTTATGATATCAGATAACATATATCGAATAAAAATTATGATTTTTATCATATCACAATCATTCCCCACTTACAATAAAGTTTTAAAAACATTGTACACTTTCATATAACATTGTATTTTGTGAGTCAATTATGAAACCATATCCAAATAACCATTTAGATATCTCTAAAAATCCTTTGTAAATATTTCATCAAATTCATTTTGTATCACATTATAGTTAATATATTTAGAATATCCATCCAAAAATTAGTTGGAATAAACACAATAACATGGTTTTGGGAAGCTCTCTATGTTTTGTAATACTTAATCACATTATATTAAACCATAATATGTGTACCCATAGGAATTTTTATCATTGGAAAACCATAATTTATCGAATTCATAAAATGTAATTAAGATATTCCTTTAGTTGAGTATCAATGCTACTCAAAAAATAAAGGTATCTATCATGGTCTACAATAAACACATATATCTCTATACCCATGTACACCAACTATATCAAATACAATAATTTATATTCATTTAATACTTTTTTCTTGTACATTGAGTAAACATGGGACAAGAAGTATATTGATCAAATATTTCATAATCACGATTTCATGATTCTATATTTATTAACTAACTTGGTTAATTAATAAATCACATGTCATTCACACTTATTAATAATCTCATCACATGGACCACATCTGATAGGTAAAATCATAACTTGTATTATATTTTAATGAATGTACACACCTCCAATTTCTCTCAAATAAGGTAAAATATTTAATTCTCATCATATGTGTTTAAAAAACCGATCATGTTTACGATATGAATGATGGCATGGTCAGTATCATTCCTTACCACCCCTAGGTAGATAATCCTATATTATTTTTGATCAAAATAATAAAATTATGAAGTTATTCATGCAAGTTTTATTTCAAAATACAGGTATTTGGGATATTCTATTATGAAACATAAATTCAATGTATACAAAATACATATTGTATTTAGAATTATGTGCAATACTTTTGGAATTATCAATTTCACAAAACACCTTTTGTGTCTCAAAAACATATTTTGTATCTATATAGAATATAAAAACTATTATTAACATAAAATCTCATAAAAACAAATAATTATCCAATATAAACTATGGTTTTATCCACTTTAAAAAATGGTGACATTTAGGAATCATATTCATAATGTTTAACTAATTGAATAAGTATTCAAAATATTTTACTTCACCACAACTAATTTTGAAATTTTAATGATTTTTTTTAATATGAATTACCCTATAAGTTCATAACAATAATCATCATCATTCATGTAATCCTTTCCTTATAACATTTTCAGGATGTATTTTTAAAAAACATGTAATTATTTACACAATTATTTACTAATGCATCATAGTTTCATTTGGTACATTATGTGATTCTACCCTAATTATGATAACTCAATGTGAATCCTCGTATTGTTTTTAGGAATACCCTAAAGTATTTTTTGAACTCAATTCACATCCACATAGAATTTGGGAATATAATAATCCATCAATTGCCATAAATTTATCTTCTCTAAGACCAATCACACTCCTATCCTTTTTTAGTAACTATATTTTATTAAAAATATCATTCCATGATATGTAATCTTTTATTTTAATAATGAAATATTATTTCCATAAGCGTGACTATTAAAAAAACTATTTTTCTTATCATATATGGTACTTTTATGAGTATGTAAAATTATTCTAAAAATAATATTTCATTTCTAGAAATATACCACTTAATGGTGGTGAAAATATATTCCTTAACCAATAAAAAATAAATGATAAATTATTTTTCTTAGTTCAAACTCCTTTCATCCATCTATTAGTGTTTCTACTTCATGTGGTACTTTAGTATGGTGCAATATCAAAAGTAAAATTTGAATGAATTGGGATTTCAAGACATGTAATAGGCATACGAGACATAAAATTAGAGAAGATAAATTATACAAGAGATGTTTAAGGATGATGGATTGGAGCTAGAGAAAAAACTAGGTGGAGTTAA
Source organism: Viscum album (assembly GCA_963277665.1). Lineage (NCBI taxonomy): Eukaryota > Viridiplantae > Streptophyta > Magnoliopsida > Santalales > Viscaceae > Viscum > Viscum album. The sequence continues at coordinate 1,285,111,083 of OY728151.1, forward strand.
GCAGATGTAGATAGGGAGGGACAAGGTGAACCAACCAATTGGTTTATTCCCCGAGCAACTCTGTGTGGGGAAAGGACATGATGATTTCAACATCAGGCGTTGAGATTATTGTATAATCTGGATATATGACTAGGAGGGGAAATCATAATATATTATGGTCATTATGAATTATTAAATGAAAATTATTCTTTTTTTCCTTTTGTCCATGTAATCAGAGAATCTGGGTCATTTAAGGGTTAACTCTCAATCAATTTAAAATGGGGATTATCTATTTAGAAAAATCAATGGCCCTTGATTGATGGAGATATCATATAAGTTTAATATGATAAAAATGAACATATTTATACTAATCAATTTGAGACTATTATTTTCAGGTACATTTTACACCTGGATTCAGAACCCCTATTCATAATCATGATTAAAAAAATCCATTTTCATACATGATGAAAAAAAATATTTATCAATTAAATCCTTTATTTATAACTCAGTTATATTAAAAAATCATAGTATATATTTGGTATCATATACCTTCAAAAACTCGTGAATATTTTTCTGTAACACTTGTGTATGACATAAAATATCTATGAAGTTTCTCATACCCATTAATAATTTAGAAAATTAAAATAAATGGAAAAAATGTCCTTATATATATACATTATTTTAGGTTTCATTAACAGTGACTGCCTATATTAAGAAACATTATTATACCTTCCAACTAACTTTTATTCTTCTAGTTTCAACATTTTCTTGTTTATACTATATGTAAAACAATAGAAGGAGCACATAAAATACAATATTTCGACTATCCTTAAAAAAATTAAAATAGGATAAATTTATTTAAACACATTGAAAGTTTTGTAATATTTTCAACAATTATTACAAAATGAATTTTAAAACTGGTATAAAACCCAAATATTCTTTCAGTCTCTCTATGTTCGTCACATACTTAATCACATTGATTATGTGAGTGGAGAATAAAGTTCCACTGGTCATCAAGTATCAAATGAATTTTAAACCATATGTTATTTATTCTTTTCTTATTATAATAAATTTTATCCACTAATAATAAAAATTAATTATTCTGTTACGGATGATGGTATTTCACCAATATATAAATTTTTTCATATGATTGTTTCATATATTTCATTAAAAGTAGAAGTTGGTAATTAAATTGGGATCAATTTTTCATGTGTTGATCTCAATTTTAAGATAAAAAATTATGATGTCATTATATCAATAAAAAATATTCTATATGATGAGTATCATGTTATACATTCATTTAATCAGTTTTCTTATTAATTTCCCCACCACTAAAATGAATACCCATTATAAAATTTTGTGATATTTATTGTTGGTCCAAGATCCATATTTAATTAAGTAATGACCCCTATTTTTAGTTTCCCTCATCAATAGAGTTATATAGGTAGGAAATCTTTTTAATAAAATATAGTTGTTTTTCTACTGAAGTGGTAAGGGATCTCCATAATCTCGTATTATAGAATTTTTAAATCTAGGTTGAATAATAATTTCTATAGTACTTTAGTAGTAATTTATCATTGTATAGTTGTGGGAATAGATGTAGGAACCTTAGTGGGGTATTTTTGATGTAGTACTATTCATCAAAATTATGCTTTTGGGTCATGTAATTGGGCCTTTAAGGCACTAGACATTCAGTCCATCCACGGTGGTCCTCTGAGAATCACAAATGAGTATCTTCAATAATATTGGAGTAAAATATAGTGAAATCTTGGTCAATTATAGAGATAGTTAGATCTAGAATCCTATATTTTGAGTGGAGAAACTCTCACCTATTCAACACCCCAATGTGGGTTGTGATGGTAGACCATAGACATGGCTTTTTGGAGATATCTTGGAGCCATGTGATAGGAATATAGGGGGAGGGTTGTTCTAATACGGGTATTCGGAAACATTTCACATGCTAATGAGCCTTCAAAATATCATTCCATTCGGTTTTCAAGGAATATTTTCCTTTGGACCTTTGGTTCTGGAAATGGGTCCCTCCAAACCTAATTTAAAATAGTCATTATCCTAATAATAAACAAAATATCATTTTCAAGACATGATAAAATATTAATCACATGAAATATGACTCTTATATGGTTGGGAATACATTCCCATTCCTTATACCATATATGGTTAAAATCAACACCATTCCTCTACAAATAAAATATTATTGTTCAAAGCTAAGTGTAACCTACAGAAAATTCCATAAAAGAGGTTCCTAACTATTAGGGTCACCTCATTGATTTCTTTTCATACACAAGATAATCCTACAAAATCTAGATTTTATGGTCTACCTAGATAGATGATAGTTGTCCTGATAAGTGACACTTTTCAAAAAATATAACATAGATTTTTTCATTAGAGTGGATTTATTTTCACCATATTAGGTCATGTTTCCCATTTAACTATCTCTATGATTATAGTGATATAGTTTGGAATCCTATTTCTTAAAAAAAATAAAAATGTTAAGTCTATATTGATTTTTTTCTCTTTTCACAACTCATATCTTATGTAACTTCCCAAATTGAAATCGATTCTATGTTTATAAATAATCAAATCCATTCCATTCATAATGTACATGATTCATTTTCATGTAACATCTTCAAAAAATATGAAATCAACAATCCAGAATACTGTAAATATGAGGTGATAAAAGACAAACCAACCCATTCTAGAAAAGTAATATGCCTCTATGATGGTGATAATTAAAATACAAAAGTAAAGTTAAAATAAAAAATAAAAAATTAATAATACTTAATTTTATTCTATATAATTATATTCATTACAAAAAAGTGTATTTTCAATTAAAATGGTAATAGGTTTATATGTATTAAGATAATTTTCTTGTATTAGAATGATTTAATTTAAAACAAAATTTCTAAATTTTATATTTTTAATTTGATAAAATGAAATTCATTTTTTAAAATCATCACATCTAAATTATATTATGGTATATTTTTTGTTATTTTTTTAAAAACATGAATTTTTTAGTATATTGTGAACATTTCTATATTTTCTATAAATATAAATTAATACTCATTAAAAGTAAAAATTTAAATTAATATTTATAATTAATTAAGATAATTAGAATTTATAAATAAATAATATAATTATTTATATTTGAAACATATTTATATGTCATTTTAGTACAATTTGGTCTTAGAAACGTATTTTTCTAAAAAATGTTTTCTATTGTATTTTATGAATTTATAATAAACATAATTTCTTTTACATATAGGAATTTAATTGATGAAATAGAGTCAATTTTACAATTAATTAACTCAAATTTATCTTATGATTATTCTTTGATCTTATTCTGAGGAATTCAAATTATTTTTAAATAATAAATAATATTTGTTAAATAAATTCAGTATATTTTATGATATCATAAATAAATAAAGATGATTGAAAAATTTATTTCAAATATTAAATGAATAATTTATGAATATATATATATATATATATATATATATATCACACAAAAATATTTCAAAAAAATATAAAATAGAATGTATTCCCTAATAAATATAAATATCATTTTCTGCATTCAGAGAGTGGTTGCGCTGCACTAGAGAAGTCTAATTTGGTTTACTAGAGATTAAATCTGTGATTAAAATAATAAATTCCCAACATTAAAAAAAATAATTAATATATTTAATTTTTATTAATGGGGAAAAAATTATTTATATGACACGAAATGAATCCAAAATCAAGTGGAATGCTTGTGCAAGGCTAAAAAGGTCAACAAAATATATTCAATAAGTTTTCCGCACATTGTTATGAGAAAATATGTATGTTGAAAGTATATAAAAATCAGATATTAATCTTAATTAATTAATTTATAATATGTTAATTTTTTTTTAATTTTTTATGATAATATTTTTACATTCTTACGCAATCCTAACGTAGTGTTTTGAAAGTAGTAGAAAATCATGTAAATCATTTCTAAGATAATAAATTTAATATTTATTGTGTGAGTTATAATGTCCAAAAATTTTAATAAATAAATATAACATATTAATTTTATGTGGATGATTTTTATTCTTATTCCATTATTATTTTTATCATGTTAATGTGAAACTAAAGGAATAGTCCCAAAAATTGACTTAAATTATATTTTATAAGAATCAATATTTTATTAAATGATATAGAATTCAAAAAATATATATTCATGAATGTTAATAGGAGAGAGTTGAAAGCACAAACCATTTAATCTTGATGGGTCACTATTCTTTTTATAACAACTTTCATGACTCTTATTAAGTAAAAAACATTTATTTCATGGTAATAATTAAAAGGTTTAACAAGAGTTAAAACAATGAGATTTGGGTGAAACTTCCTCTAAACATGTCCAATTTTAATTATATGATATGAATTATTATACTATAAATATTTCAATTTGGTTCCACTTGTACATGAAAATTACTTTACAAAAATTTTATACATTAATAAATTCAAAGAGTTCCCCTCCCCTCACATATAAAGGGGACCACCACTTCTATCCTAATCAAAACATTTGATTACTCTAGTGTATACATTTCCTATTTTAATATGTTTCCACAATACCACTCCATGTTATAGTTGGCCTAATTTTTTCATGAAACAATGCTTATATGGATTATAGGGGAAAATCAATGGATGTTCTCCAAAAAAATGTATATTTATTAACTTAATTATTTTGTTTTGTTTATTCTTATACCACATTGAAATATTCATAAAAGATGACGAAATAATAAAATCATAATATTCCATATATTAATATGTTTTTTTGTTAATTTAATAACCATTTACCATATCCACTTCCATAAAATTTGAAATGAATTTTTCATCAACGTGTATGATGGACTATAGCTTCACAAAACAATGTAATATATTTTCCATCACCATCTCTTATAGATGATTATAATGGTGGATTTAATTTAAGTATATATTTTAATATATATATATATATGATATTTATTAAATTTTATTATTTCTATAAATTTTATATATCATCTATTTTCTCAGCCTTCCATCCACTAAAAACTGATAATGTCTTTCGGGCCTATGTGTTGATGATCACCTCATTGATATTATGTGATTATTATTTTTCCACTATATCACATGGATAACATGTATAATCATAATTAATTTGTGAATATTATATTTATGAAATATTAATAATTCTATAATAATAAATTGAATCTAACCTTATTTCACCCTTGTACCTTGAAAAATAAAAAATTGCTCATTAGTACATATGACCTACTATCCCCATGACTTTAAAGAATTCATTTTTCATTAAAATTTGAATAGTTAGTTTTATAAGTATTATTATTGTGTCAAAAAAAATATATTATTGATATTAATCTTAGTCCCCAAATTATATAATAATGTTCCATTTGAACAGGGTTAACCAAGTGAAGTTGTATTGGGATAATGAATCGAGGTGAACTTACCATATTATGTATCTAAATAAAACATGGTAATAAAGGACATAAAATGTATAATAAAAATTGAATAAACATGGAAATATTAACTAATAAATTAAATAAATAACATATGTCAATTATACAGACACATAATGAACTTATGTGATTATTAATATTTGAGGTAAGGGGTTCTATAACAAAAAAAAATCATTTTAAATGTAACAACCTGATATTTTATGATATGTATTCTTTTTAATTTATTTGATGTCATGTGTTTTATGCTACAAAAATATTATCTTGTGCTATACGCCACACTGTATTAGATTGAAGTATACGCAACACTATTTTTAGATTGTGTTACACACAATTTCAAGTTCGTTTTATAGCAGTCATTCTACGCAACATTGTGTGTATATATATATATTCAATGTATAAATGAAAAATGGTTGGATTCTGTTATACGAAACAATGAAAAATTCTTGCAAAACACGCAACCCTGACTTGGCTTGCATTACACGCAATCACGTCCTTCCTCAATAGCGTGTGTTGTACGCAATACCGGGTTTCACTAAACAACGATATATGGTTATAATATTACCATGAACTAGCTGTTATAAATATTATTAACTACATTTTTAATTTTATAACATTATTATTCATCTTACACATTTTCTAGAACATGGTAAGAGAACAAAATAAATTTTTCGGGTAAAATAAGTATTTTTCAAAAAATGCAGTTTTGCCGCCGTTTTATGGCGCACCCACATTAAATCCAGTTTTTGAAATGTTTATAAGTTAAATTTTACAAAATAAACTTCTACTTTTGAATCAGGATATAAAAATTTACATTGGATAAAGTTTTGATATTTTCCTGATAACTTTCATATTTTAATGAATAGTAAAAACACGCTTTATTTTAATTAAAAACAACTTTTTCTATCATAATAATTTATATGGTTAAATTATCATATTGAATATTTTTAAAGTATAAATATAATATATTTTTACCATTTAATATAATGTATGTCAATAGCATTGATTTTACCTTGAATTCGAAGGTTAAATCAATTCAATCTTTTGCAATATTTTAAACAAAAACCCATTTTCTTTCGACAACGGGATTAATTTTAATTTAATTTCTGCAACTTTTGTGTATTTAATTTGGAAAAATGGATTTCATATTTGGAATCAGTGGGTCCAAATTATTAAGATAAATATCAAATGAATGGTTTTAAAAATATTAAAATAAAAATTATATGAACTATTTAATGTGCTCCACTAATTTTCTAGATAAATATGATAGGTTATGAATCTATTAAATCTTTTAGTTCGAACATATCTTCTGTATATTGTTTATTTAAATTCAAATAAATGTATAATGTCAAAATTGACACTATTGTTATTTTATAAAAATAACATATTATAAAATTGTTTAAAAATCACAAAAATATTTAAAAATTATAAATTAAAATTTATATGGTCGAAAATGTCATAAAGTGTCAAATTATGGAAAATTCACAAATCATATGTAATTATTTATAATAATTTAAATTTCAGAATATTATTATCACAAATAAAATTAAATTGATAAATAAGGAAAAATCAAGTTGATAATGTTTAAAATAAATTCCAAACATGTCTAAATTTTATTTTTTGATGATATTACAACCCTATCTCTTCTAATCTTAGGATATGAGTCATTTTGGAAGTTTTTAAGGGGGTTTGGGATTTAATATAAACTAATATTTTTTATATTTCCAAAGGTGCCCCTCTCCTCCCTTATAAAATGGCACCTCCTCCCTCTCTTCCTCACACCACTTTGAGCCTTCATGCTCGGCCAACCCCTGCCAAATTCTCTTCTCCACTTCCCTAGAAACATCCTAGAGGTCCTGGTCTTCTTCAGAGACCAATTTTAGTGCCCTAAGAGAAAGTTTAAAGGAGGCACTTTGAGAAAGAGGTAATACCTTCTACCGTTTTCTTCAAGTTCCATTCTTCTTCTACTACCTCTTCATTAGTTGTTTCATTATGAATTAATAACATAAGTATCACTCATATATTGGTATGTTATTATAAATATGAAACAACCCTATTTCACCTTCTATCCATCCTATGGAAAACGAGATCACTGCGCGTGCGTACGTACGGAATACCATCTCCACGCCGTGGTGTAATCTGTTTTTCCACCAAAACCTTACATGGATGGGTATAATGGTGTAAAGAATAAATAAATATGGTTATTATAACATCATATTAATTCTGATATATTATAACATACACTCCAATTCTATTCAATAATTATGGGAACGATATCATCGCTCCTGCGTACGTACGGATTACCGTTTCCACGACGCGATGAGATTCATTCCCCATGTTAACCATACATGAATGATTATAAAGTTTATATAATGAATAATAATGAAATATATGAAATAATAACTCTACTGTATTTATGTATATATATATATATATATATATGTATGTCATCTATTTAGTTTCATTCAATTCAATAAGGAAACGAAAACATCGTTCATGCGTACGTACGACCTACTGTCTCTATGAACGGTGTATTTCATTCCTTTTATCGATCTATAATATATATGTATATGATGAATATATATTATATATAAATCATGTTTTACATTCTGTAATTATGTAAATCAGTATATAAGTAATAATATCAGGAACGACAAGTCGAAACACATACGATAAATGAAATGATTTTACCTGAAACGCTGCTTTAACATGGAATTTACAAAAGAACGGGTAATATAAAGTCATAATTGAAACATATATGATATCATAACAATGAATATGATTATGTAATAAGTCAATGAAATTATTTAAATTAATATACAAGAGTTTCGGATCCATACGAATCATATCGGAACTAAGGTAAGGGATAACTTTTCCAATCTCATTTTTATCCGAGATTGTTTATTCATAAGTATTTACTGGGGTTATATTTATCATCCCTGTCCTTGTTTTCTAAAATTTTTTCATGTATTTTTAATGTCCTTTTTACCCATTTTTGACTTTTACTAAATGGTATGTATGGAATCTTTCTTTTACGAGATACTTTTTGACTTTTCTGGAAAAAGTACGAGAAGAATGTTTTTTTAACATATACAGCACGAACGGATTTTTACAGTTTCATAACGCCTTATTTTCAAGAAGCATAATCGAAAATATGTCATGATTATTTTCAACAAAATCGTTTTATTTTAAAATTTCATGCCATTTTGTGAACAGAAAATGATTTTTGATGAAGAAAGGATATTTTCCTCAAGATTTCATTTCAAGTGTTTTATCAAAACTATTTTCCATCTAAGATGACATTTTTCAGTATGTTCATGTTTCAAGTATAATGTCTCTATGATTTAAATGGTTTCACTTTTCTTACGATGAAATGATATCCATTTCTTTTATATGGATTATGTGATGATGGGATGATGTTTATGAAACCCATTTTATTCGTTGGGTTATTATGAATGATGTATGTTTATTTTGTGTCACAAGTAAGAATGATTTCATTATGAGATGGGTGGGACCTATATCTCCCTCCAATGCATTGGGTAATGATTTATATCTCATGAGATAGACATGGCTGGAACAGTAAGTTAATCCAGTTTAGTATTACAGGACTAAAACGAGGAGTGAACTCGATTCAGAAAGGGACTTTGTCCACTAGGACGGTCATGGCAGTAATGCCTTGGATACTATGGAAATCATATCATGTGGTTAATTATTGCCACAATTACATGTTTTATTCCCATTCTAATTTATCATGATTAATGTTTCTTCATGATCTACACCTTACATACTGCCATGTTTTATGTCATTGATCAAGATTTTGATGTTTAGATTTTATGCTCATGTTTTTTACATTCAAATGTCTAAGGATTATTTTATGTTCTCTATACTTACCCTTACTGATCATTTGAGCTCACCCTTTATATGTTTTCTTTTCACCAGGATTTAAATAATGGTTTTAGGTAAGAAAACAAAAGGGGAAGATCATTAATGGAGATGTTGAAGATCTTTCACCACGATTAGAAGATTATATTCCGAGTTTCCAAAGACACTAAACTATTACGATCCTTGTGTGTCTGTTTTTGTTATGTATTAAGTATTCTGAAAAAGTAATGTAATTTCCATGTATGTCAAGCTTCGGGTCTCTACAGTTGGTATCAGAGGAAAGGTTTAGTCAACCTTTCGAAACTAGGATGCGAAAACTATAGTGAGATCCCTAGAGATATTTCTAAGGTATGTCTAGGGATGTCCCTAAGGATAAGTATACGTATAGGTTATAGTCCTAGAATTACGGTAAAGATATTATAATTAAACCTAAGATGTTAGATGTCGAAGGTACTCCCCCTTGATTATGTTATTTTCCTTGTATGATTTTTTCCTCTCACAGAATTCTTTTTGTGTTTTAGTCAATGGAGGGAACCAGAAGGAATTCGGTTAACATTTAATCCAATGGAAAAATTGGTGACTATGAGAAACGAAATTGCATAATGCCTAGAGAGAAAGATATTGTGATTATTCCAAATTAGTCATCGTGATATATGATTAACAAGGTGAAATTTAGTGGTAAGCCTAATTCATCAAATAAGAGGAAGATAGACTTTTATGCATGTTCGCATGTTGAGGAGCATAAAGAAAGGAAGATTGAGATTTCTAAAGAAGGGAAGAAGAACCTTGATGAATACCTTAAATGGACGGATAGATGTTATCTGTGTAGAGAAAAGGTTCATAGAGTGACAGACTGTTATGGAGTTCAATGCCTTATTTGTGGAGAAGATGGGCATTACCCAACTCAATGTCCTGACCTAAAAAGTTACTTCTAAATCAAGGAAGGACTTATTCCATGAAAATCATTGAAGAGGATGGATTGAAGTTTTTATGTATTAGTATTCAAGAATAATGTTGTTGAGGTACTTTTATGGTGTATTAGAATATTTTTGAATTAGTATATTGTGGTTTTCAACAATTTTATGTTACCAGTAACCATGAAAAGTGATTCAAATTTTTTGGAAAGCAGATGATATGCGCATAATGAAGGGATAAGGATAAAATGAAATGTTTGACAGTATACATGTGCTCATGATTGATATAAGGACTAAGTGATATCATGGTTTGAGTATATATAATTTTTGGGATTTTGGTATGTGGAAAGAGTTAACTTTTGACAGTATTCATGTTTTCACTAAGGTTAAATGGGTTTTTATTTTTTCAAGAGAATACATGATTTTGGTATTCACATGTTTGTAATTTGACCAACAAGATATATCTTATGATATATGGGGGATAAATGATGGCATTCACGTGATTGTTATGTGACATTTCAAGTAATCATTTTATTTATACTATGAGCTTGGACTGAAATATTTTAGATAAGCCTAAATATTGGAATGGATTATGTTGGACATAAGTTAGTATTTTTTAAGGATAGAACTTTTTTTCGATATTATTGATGGGATGTTATAGTATTGTAGTTTAGAAAAAGGACAACCTGTAGGACGGGCGACAACCCATCGCGTCGGACAAGGATGTGGGAATCAAACCCACAACTGATGTGCGACAGGCCTTCATCGCCTACCACTGACGTACAGGATGTCCTTGGTTAGTATAAATTAGTTTTAATTTTTTTTAAGTGGTATTATATATGAAGTATAAGTCCATTTTAGGAACCATATACGATTAATCGACTTATGTATATTTAATAAATTTTGCTAACCTTTTGTTTGAGACAGATGGAATGACCCGTTATTCTATCACATGATCTGCTAACACTTCACGAATAACAAATTCAACTTCATTTCTTTAAGAGATGAAGTGGAAATTGTTCAAGGCACGAAAACTAGTGAGATTGAACCAAAATCATATAAGTATTTATTTTAATTTAGGGAAATGATCTTCAAAACCAAAAATGTCGTCCTAGTTCCCTCATATCTGATGAATCAGATGGTAACTTAGATCATCACAAATCTATGGCTTTGTGTTTATTGGCTTTTTCATAGCCATGTTCTTTACCACTCTCCATCAGAACATGATGGTTAGATTTTTCTTCCATATCCATATTCTCACCTATGTTCTCCTACGTGGAAACCCAGTGATGAGTTAATTTGGGTAACCATTACGTTTCATACTTTATTTTTTTAAAAGTTAAGTTTTGGTGTTTCATTTTACGATGTGCGTTTCAATTAAAGAAACTTTCAAGTAGAAAACCATGTATAACCCTGACGAACTTCGAGGGCGAAATTCATTTTAAGGGGGGTAGAATGTAACAACCCGATATTTTATGATAAGTATTATTTTTCATTTATTTGATGTCATGTGTTTTATGCTAAAACAATATTATCTTGTGTTATAGGCCACACTTTATTAGCTTGAAGTATACGCAGCACTATTCTTAGATTGTGTTACACACAATTTCATGTTCGTTTTATAATAGTCATTCTACGCAACATTGAGTGTATATATATATATATATTCAATTTATAAATGAAATATGGTTGGATTTTATTATACAAAACAACGAAGGATTCTTGCACAACACGCAACCCTGACTTGGCTTGCATTACACACAATCACAACCTTCCTCGATAGCGTGTGTTGTACGCAATACTGGGTTTCACTAAACAACGATATATGGTTATAATATTATCATGAACTAGCCGTTATGAATATTATTAACTAAATTTTCATTTTTATAACATTATTATTCATCTTACACATTTTCTAGAACATGGTAAGAGAACAAAATGAATTTTTCGGGTAAAATAAGTATTTTTCAAAAAATGCAGTTTTGCCGCCTTTTAATGGCGCACCTACATTAAATCCAGTTTTTGACATGTTTATAATTTAAATTTTACAAAATAAACCACTTCTTTTTAATCATGATATAAAATTTACATTGGATAAAGTTTTGATATTTTTCTGATAACTTTCATATTTTAATGAATAGTAAAAACACGCTATATTTTAATTAAAAACAACTTTTTCCATCATAATAATTTATATGGTTAAATTATAATATTTAATGGTTTTAAAGTATAAATAGAATATATTTTACCATTTAATATAATTTATGTCATTATTATTGATTTTACCTTGAATTCGTAGGTTGAATCAATTCAATCTTTTTCAATGTTTTAAACAAAAACCTGTTTTCTTTCGACAATGGGATTAATTTTAAATTAATTTCTGCAACTTTTGTGTATTGAATTTGGAAAAATGGATTCCATATTTGGAATCAGTGGGTCCAAATTATATTAATAATCTACTTTTTATTTTTTTGGCATTATGAATTGTATCTACGGAAAATTTTATTTACCATAGTTAAAGGTAAATCAGGTAATTAAGGGTAAATATAAGGTTACAAAATTACCCTAACACCATCCAAAATCCTATTGGATGACTAAAAGTCGACCCATATCACCTAAGGGTCTGATTAGATTCATTTAATGTACTTTTGTCCTTGAAAATAATTTAATTATTATTAAAACCATAGAAAGTGACAACATATCACTTTCTTAAATCTTATAAGTATAATAATTTTAGTTTAGTGATAAACTTCATGAAACTTAGGATATAAATAGTCTCCATAAATCTAATAAAATTATCTAAACCATATGAATTTATTTATAATTTTTATGGATTAAATAATTATCATTAAAGGTGATATAATAGTGATGTTGAAATTATTTTATTAAGAGAAATATCAAATAAATGGTTCTAAAAATATTAAAATAAATATTATATGAACTATTTAATGTTATCCACTAATTTTATATATATATATATATGACATGTTATGAATCTATTAAATCTTTTAGTTCGAACATATCTTCTGTATATTGTTCATTTAAATTCAAATAAATGAATAATGTCAAAATTGACACTATTGTTATTTTATAAAAATAACATATTATAAAATTGTTTAAAAATCACAAAAATATTTAAAAATTATAAATTAAAATTTATATGGTCTAAAATGTCATAAAGTGTCAAATTATGGAAAATTCACAACACATATGTAATTATTTATAATAATTTAAAATTTAGAATATTATTACCACAAATAAAATTAAATTGATAAATAAGGATAAATCAAGTTGATAATGTTTAAAATAAGTTCCTAAAATGTCTAAATTTTATTGTTTGATGATATTACAACCCTATATCATCTAATATTCAGATAGGAGTCATTTTGTAAGTTTTTATGTGGGGTTTGAATTTAATATAAACTAATATTTTTTATATTTCCAAAGGTGCTCCTCTCCTCCCTTATAAAAGGGCACCTCCTCCCTCTCTTCCTCACACCAATTTGAGCCTTCAAGATCGGCCAACCCCTTAAAAATTATCTTCTCCACTTCCCTAGAAACATCCTAGATATCTTGGTCTTTTTCAAAGACCAATTTTAGTGCCCTAAGAGAAAGTTTAAAGGAGGCACTTTGAGAAGGAGGTAATACCTTCTACCGTTTTCTTCAAGTTCCATTATTATTATACTACCTCTTATTTAGTCGTTTCATTTTGAAGTAATAACATAAGTATCACTAATATACTGGTCTATTATTATAAATATGAAACAACCCTATTTTACCTTCTATCCATCCTACGGAAAATGAGATCACTGCGCGTGCGTACGTACGGAATGCCGTCTCCACGCCGTGGTGTAATCTGTTTTTCCACCAACACCTTAAATGGATGGGTATAATGGTGTAAAGAATAAATATATATGGTTATTATAACATCACAATGATTCTGATATATTATACCATCCACTCCAATTCTATTCAATAATTATGGGAACGATATCACCGCTCGTGCGTACGTACAGATTACTGTCTCCACGACGCGATGAGATTCATTCCCCATGTTAACCATACATGAATGATTATAATGTTTATATAATGAATAATAATGAAAAATATGAAATAATAATTCTACTATATTTATTTATATATATATGTATGTCATCTATTTGGTTTCATTCAATTCAATAAGGAAATGAAAACAGCATTCATGCGTACGTACGACCTACCGTCTCCATGAACGTTGTATTTCATTCCTTTTATCGATCTATAATATATATGTATATGATGAATATATATTATATATAAATCATGTTTTACATTCTGGAATTATGTAAATCATGATATAAGTAATAATATCAAGAATGAAAAGTCGAAACACATACGATAAATGAAATGATTTTACCCAAAACACTGCTTTAACATGGAATTTAAAAAAGAAAGGGTAATATAAAGTCATAAGTGAAACATATATGATATCATAAAAGTGAATATGATTATTTAATAATTCAATGACATTATTTAAATCAATATACAGGAGGTTCGGATCCATACGAAGCATATCGGACCTAAGGTAAAGGATAACTTTTCCAATCTCGTTTTTATCCGAGATTGTTTATTTGTAAGTATTTATTGGGGTTATATTTATCATCCATGTACTTGTTTTCTAAAAAAGTTTTCATTTATGTTTAATTTCCTTTTTACCCATTTTTTACTTTTACTACATGGTATGTATGGAATCTTTCTTTTACAAGATACTTTTTTACTTTTCTGGAAAAAATACGAGAAGAATGTTTTTTTAACTTATACGGTACGAATGGATTTTTACGGTTTCATAACGCCTTATTTTCAAGAAGCATACTCTACAATATTTCATGATTATTTTCAACAAAATAATTTTATTTTAAAATTTCATGGCATTTTGTGAACATAAAATGATTTTTGAAGAAGAAAGGATACTTTCCTCAAGATTTCATTTCAAGTGTTTTATCAAAACTATTTTCCATCTAAGATGACATTATTCAGTATGTTCATGTTTCAAGTATAATGTCTATATGATTTACATGGTTTCACTTTTCTTACTATGAAATGATATCCATTTATTTTATATGGATTATGTGATGATGGGATGGTGTTTATGAAACCCATTTTATTCGTTGGGTTATTATGAATGATGTATGTTTATTTTGTGGCACAAGTAAGAATGATTTCTTTATGAGATGGGTGGGACCTATATCTCCCTCCAATGCTTTGGGTAAAGATTTATATCTCATGAGATAGACATGGCTAGAATGGTATGTTAATCTAGTTCAGTGTTACAGGACTGAAATGATGAGTGAACTCGATTCAGGAAGGGACTTTGTCCACTAAGATGGTCATTGCAGTAATTCCTTGGCTACTATGGAAATCATATCATGTGCTTAATGGTTGCCACAATTACATGTTTTATTCCCATGCTAATTTATAATGATTAATGTTTCTTCATGATCTATGCCTTACGTATTTCCATGTTTTATGTCATTGCTCAAAATTTTGATGTTTAGATTGTATGCTCATGTTTTTTACATTCAAATGTATAAGGATTGTTTTATGTTCTCTATGCTTACCCTTAATGAGCATTTGAACTCACCCTTTATATGTTTTCTTTTCCCCAAGATTTAAAGAATGGTTTTAGGTAAAAAAACAAAAGGGGAAGATCATTAATGGAGATTTTGAAGATCTTTCACCATGAGTAGAAGATTATATTCTGAGTTTCCAAAGACACTAAACTACTACGATCCTTATGTGTCTGTTTTTGTTATGTATTAAGTATTCTGCAAATGTAATGTAATTTCCATGTACGTCAAGCTTCGGGTCTCTACATTAAATATTTTAGTAGATATTGTTCTAAAACCTTTTATTCCCTGTCAATAATTTTAAGATCATCTAAGGGATGTGTTTATATCAGTAGAAATGAATTATTAATAAATTTTAAGTCTCGTTTTAATTTCAATTTTTTTTTCAAAATAAATATTTTAATTTATATTATATAGAAATTTGTGAATTTAATTATAGAAGGTGTAATGAGTTATGTATTTTAACAAATAAAGTATCAACAAAATATTACACCACTATAACAATTATTAGTGTTTTTATTCCTTTATAATATTCCATTTTTACTTCAATTAAATAAAATTATTCATTTTTTGTGGGTTTTCTTGGTTTAGAAAAAGGGGTTCAATTTAAAAATGGTATTTTGATATCTAAAAATGCTTTGCATAATAGCTGTAAAGTGGTTTTCATGGATTTTAAGATGAAAAGGTGAAAGGATAAAATGTTCTGTTTATGGTATGGAAATGATCCTTATAAATGATTATGGATGAGCTCAATATATCTTATACATTGGGTGATCATAACAATACTTGTACAGTTTTTGAGATCAATAAAACTTATATAAAGAGGTATGCCTGAAACAGCTTATACGAAGGTTGAGTCGAATATTAAACTCTAATTAATTGGGTAATGTTTCTTATAATCAAATCAAAAGAGTATAGAGATAACTGGATTGGATTATCCATAGGATTTAATTGAGATGTATTAATTTCTAAAATGGGTTACGAATGTAATTTTCTATGTTTCCATAAAGGGGTTTTATTTTCATTTTATGTGTTCAAATGGTTTTATTTGAGAAAAAAGTGTGTTTTATTCCAGTGGATATGTTTCATTTCATACACACAATGATTTTTGTGATAAATGTATACATTTTATGGGATTTCATGATTTCCTTAGTCTTATATATTCCTTAATATTATATACCTTACAAATATTTCTTTTCACATCATATGTTTTTGAATGTATATTATATGTTATAAGGATGATTAAGATAAAGGTGAAGTGTATATGAAAATCATAGGTACTTATCTGGGGAGAAATGTGTTTCATTCTTTTTTTTCATTTTGGAGAAACTGATAGTTTTATAGGATAACAAATAGATATGTGTGGTTTTTTAAGTAATAGAATTCAACTAATTCAATAAAACAACAAATGATAAAGATAGTAAAATTTTATGAATATTTATTATTAACAAAAAACTCGATATTAAGTAATTTTCATGTTTGGGTTCTTATAGTCGGTATCATAGGTGTGTTTAGATATCATTGGAGATTATTATGATTCCATTTGAGGTTTTGTTAATTTTTATGGATACCATCATGGTTTTATACATTTATGGTTGATCCTATGTTATAATCTAAAAACCATAATTGAAAAGTTACTGGGTATGATTTCAATTGGAAATATGGTATTTTAGAATGTATTTTATTGTGTTTGGGAATATATAACTGTTAGGATTAACATAAAGGATTATTTCAACAGAATTATATTAAAACTTTTAGGATGTATTCTTAATGATATTGTACAACCATTTATGTTAAATCATTACAAAATATTAAGGCTATTTGGGATGTAGGGTTTTTATTTATGGAATGATCTGCGTTCAACATTTGGTGTTGTAGTTCATTTTTGGCAAATAATGTATTATTTATTCATATTAGGGTTTATACAATTTGGGTATTATATTATCATGTTCTATCTATTTTAGTATTTGTTAAATTATAATGATAGAAGGAATATATTATTATCTTTTTTTTTTATGATATCCCTTACAAGTTGATTTTAGTGATTCACGAATGAAAAATTCATCTTCAATACACGTCATTTAAAGTAAAAGATTAGAAAATGGGGGAATATGTTTGAAAAAATGATCCAAAGAATGAATTTACATTTATATATTTGAATAAAATCATGTATGTATATTTCCTAATGTTCTTATTACATACAGTAATCGAATTAATCAAATTTGTGAAAGGATCATGAGACAAAAATATTGTGCTTTTGTCATCATTTACAATGAATCAATGGTATTTATAAGTGAAATTAATTTATGGATTTTTTGACATTAATAAAATCATGATCATTCACTATATAGTGATAAAATTAATGTATCACTATACATATTTTTTTACATTAATTTTGGCATCTATGCCAATATTTTCACTTCCTACAAATTTTACCCTAATTGGAAATGTAGTTATGTGTAATTACAGATGAACGTCATATTTTAATTCATATATTTTTGAAAAAAATTATTATTATCACTATCTTGAAGTGGGTTTTCAAAAATGAATTTTTCATATTTTTAAAATGGTTTTCATTCATGTTCATGTGTTCTATCTTCCATACCATGTAGTTGGATTAGAAAGTCATTTATACCCTTTTTATTATGAATAAGATAAAATCGTGAGGTTCCAATTTCCAAAATGAGGGAACACTGTATCAACCCTAGTAATGTTATTATTAAACAAATTTTATATTAATATGAATTAATTATATTTTATATAGTTATAAAAATTATAATAATATTAAGTACATTTTCAATTAAAAATGAAATATTTTTATTCTTATTATATATATTTTCATGTAGTATATGGTTTTATTTAAAATAAATAAATTTTAAATTTATGAATTTTAATTTGAATAAAAATAAATTTCTTTAAATTTAAATATTATAATTATATTTTTCTGTTTTTGTTTTGTGATTTTTCTGAAAAGCATAAATTTTAATAAATATTAAAAAATGTCTTTTTTCATAAAAATGTCATTTCTATTCATTAAGATATATTATTATGATTTCAATTTTATCAAAAATTAATCTAGGACTAAATTTGTTAGATTTAATAAAATTAATTATATAATAATCAACATTACATGTGATATTTGTATATGTTCATTTTAAACCGTTTTTCAAAAAATATATTTTTCATTATGTTATAAAAATTTATAAGAAAATCAATTCTTATAACATATCGAAATATAATTTTATAAGATGATATTAGTTTTTTGAATAATATTTTCAAATATCTCCTTTGATTTTTTTTATATTTTTACAAAGAATACATTTTTTTGAAGAGTAAAACAATACATTTTTATGAAATACTTTATATCTTATTATATCGCTAAGACCGAATTATGATAGAATGTTTTTAAAAATTTATAGAAAATATCATATATTTTAAAATAATTTAATTTTCAAATAAAAAAATTCAAAATATATAAATTATATTTTATTTTATGATAAATATGAAAATCATTTTTTATCGTATATATAGTGCTTGTTTGACAGTATAAAAGTCCAATTTAGTGTCCTAATGTTATTATATTGGAATGAAGAATTATTTTATACACTTGATTAATAAATATGTTATATTATTTATATTTTATATATATTTATATGAAATTTGGACTTATATTAAATGTGAATTATCCCAATTCTTGTGAAAATACTTACATAAGGATATAGAATTCAAAATAAAATCATTAATAAGTTATCATGAACAATTTTTTAGTTAATATATATATCGAATACATATAATGTTTGGTTTGTAGTTAATTATTTTTTTTATGGTGGAATTTTATTTTTGTTTTTTCATTAAATTATTACCTTTAATTCTTATGCACCTCTTTCACAGTGCTTATGAAAGAAGTAGAAAAATAATATAAATGATATTTAAAATTCTAAAAGTAAGATTTTCTGGGCGATTTATTGTCTTCTAATAATTTAATAGATCAATATATACTATTATGAATGTTTTAAATTTTTTTTATATTTTTATAAAGAATACTTTTTTTG
This sequence comes from Viscum album, assembly GCA_963277665.1. NCBI lineage: Eukaryota > Viridiplantae > Streptophyta > Magnoliopsida > Santalales > Viscaceae > Viscum > Viscum album. The sequence continues at coordinate 1,285,131,005 of OY728151.1, forward strand.
AAGAGTAAAACAATACATTTTTAATGAAATACTTTATATATTATTATATCTCTAAGATGGAATTATGATAGAATGTTTTTAAAAATTTATAGAAAATATCATATATTTTAAAATAATATAATTTTAAAATAAAAAAATCAAATAAATAAATTATATTTTATTTTATGATAAATATGAAAATCATTTTTTAGGGTTTATATAGTGTTTGTTTGACACTAAAAAAGTCCAATTTAGGGTCCTAATGTTATTATCTTGGAATGAAGAAGTATTTTATACACTTGATTAATAAATGTGATATATTATTTATAGTTTCTATATATTTATATGAAATTTGGACTTATATTAAATGTGAATTATCCAAATTCTTGTGAAAATACTTACATAAGGATATAGAATTCAAAAAAAATCATTAATAAGTTTTCATGAACACTTTTTTGGTTAATATATATATCGAATAAATATAATGTTTTGTTTCTAGTTAATTATTTTGTTTTTATGGTGGAATTTTATTTTTATTTTTTCAATAAATTATTACCTTTAATTCTTATGTACCTCTTTCACAGTGCTTATGAAAGCAGTAGAAAAATAATGTAAATGATATTTAAAATAATAAAATTAAGATTTTATGGGTGATTTATTGTCTTCCAATAATTTAATAGATCAATATATACTATTATGAATGTTTTAAATTTTTAAATTTTAATTAAATTACAATATTTATGTCATTAAAGTCAAATTAGAATAATATTATGTACAATGACATTAATAATATTTTATAAAAAACAAAATTTTATTAAATTTTTTAAAATTCATGAAAATAATATATTAGATTATGTGAATATTATATAGTAAAAAAATGAACCAATTGTGATGATCTTATACATTTATAGTAACTTTTATGACCCCAATATTGTAAAAAACATTGATACATTCATAAACGTCAAAACAATTAATGGGTGCTTAAATCATAGAGAAAAAGATGAATAAAATCACCTAAAATTGTACAAATTTTATTATATGAGAGGGAGTAGACTCATAATATACCTAAAAACTATATATAAATATTTTTTATTCTTTTCTATGAAAATTAATTCATATTGATTTATTTTTTTAAGTAATTCCAAGAGTTATCCTCCCCTCACTTATAAAAGATAACCTCCTATCTTATCTTCATCATAACTTTTGAGTAATATTGTTCTGAAAATACCTACCCAAATTACATTTGAAAATAACTAAACATGTATATTGGACTTATTTTTGGATTAATAAAAACCTTATATCAATTAGAGTGTAAAGAAAAAGAGGTTTCTCAAATAAGAGGTAGAACACTGAAATGAATTTTTTAGTTTTATTTTTTATAATATCTCTTTAAAATATTATTCTAAAACGTTTAAATAATAACATATGTTTACTAAAAACAATATTATTTTATTAGTTTAATTTAATTTCCTATATCCATATTTTCTTCTTTTAAAATAGAAACAAACCCATTTTCCCTTTGTATGGTGGACTATAACCTCATGAATTGATGTAATTGATTTTCCATCACCACCTCACACTACTAATTATAATGATGAATTAATGTAAATATATATATTTATAAATATTAAGTTAATAACATAATTATTACTCTATATAGAGAATATGTAATATACTTTCATACATTTCCATATAATGAAAAAGGATAACTTTGTTCATATGATCATTTTGATTAACAAATCCTCGATTCAATGTGATTTTTTTTCATCATCACATCACATAGATGGTATATATATGTTTGATGACTATGATAAAATAATATTTATTAAATAATCATAATTCTATAAATACAAAATTATACTATACATATATCACTATTTTATTAAAATAGATATGTTACTCATGTATATATATGACCTACCCTCTCCATGATTATGGTGTAATTATTTATTATAACATTCATCAATAGTTGGTTTTAAAATTAAAAGTGTTAAATAGAATTGATAAATATGTTAGGACTATTATTATGGATATTGTAGAAAAAAATACCTATTTTCTTATGGTAAACCTACTAATTTTGTTTTGGTATTATGAAATGAACATCCCTATATTGTCAAATGTAAACTTAAATGATTATTTAACAAAATAAAATATGGAAAAAATGGAAAAAATGTAATAATAATAATGGAATAAATTTAAAAATATTATTAATAATGTAAATAATTTAAATAGATTTATTATTCATGATTTAATTGAATTTATGTGATATTTTTAATAGAGAAAAGGGAAACATGTTTTAAAACAAAATTCCAATTATTTTAATGGCTTATTTTCAAAATATTATTATTCCATGGGAAAATATTTAAAATTATTTTCCTAACATAATTATATTTTCATATATTAATTATAAATAATGTTTTATTTCTATTTGTTGTTTATTAACAAATATTAAAAAGCAATATTTTTACATATTTTATATTTGACGTTTTTCTTACTTTACAAAAGGAAAAAATGAACATTTTATTTTAACATATATGATGTCAACTAATTTTCCTGTCACCAAAACCATTATTTAATTTTTTTATTAAATAACAATATTCAATTTCTTCATTATATAAAACCCCTTCATCCCTTTTGTTAAGGTATTTTCTTTTTGATAAAGTGGTTTTCAAGGGAAAGTGATTTTTGATATCTGAATATGTTTTCCATCTGAGTTAAAAAAAATTCTTCATTGGTTTTAATAGAAAATAATAAAATAATAAAATGTGATGTTTATGGCATGGTACCTGAGAAATATAAATGATGATGGGTGATCGAGATATTTTTTATATAATATTGATCCTCATAGATCTTATACAATGAGTGATCCTAATACATATTATAGGAACGAGTGATCCCTATACAACAAATATGATGGGTGAGACCAATATAACTCACTATTACATTGGGTAATGTTCCTTTTCATTATTAGATTTAAGGATTGAGTTCACCGAGAAGGTTTATCCTATATATTTTACTAAGATCCAGTAATTCCTGACACAAGTTATGAATATATTTCTTTATGTTTCCTAATAGGGGTTACGTATGCTTGTTATGGGTTTTAAAGGTTTTACTTTTGGAAAATATGTATGTTTTTCACGTTGAAACAATTTATTTAATATGATAAAAGAATAATTCGATAAAAGTAATAATTTTAATGGTTTTAATATTATTCACTCATCTTACAGATATGTAAATTTTATGACACTTACTGAGATTTTTTTCTCATACTAAACTTTTAAATATGATTCATAGGGTTTATGGATGATTAAGGAAAGATAAATCATTATGTTTAAAGTCATGAAGAATATTAATGACAATAAATCTTGTTTTATTCTAAAAGTTTTATAATGATGGAAAAAAGGAATACAGAGAAGAAGTTCCCACTTTTTAATATATGTGTTTGTCATGTAATAGTAATAACATAATTCTCTAAAACTATTATATGTAATGATCCTGGAAAAGTATGATAGTGAATTCTTGACTAAAAACTCATGACTATTTAATTTCTAATTATGGGTCCATATAGATAACTTCAACCCAAATTTACACTACCGAATGTGACTTTACCCAAGAGAGACATTAATTCATTAACCATTCAAACAACTGTTTTGTGTAAACTACTCTAAACTAATTAATTCATGATTATGACTTAATATAAGAAAATTTAATTATAAAAGAAAACTAAATAAATTATCATTCATTGAATTATACTCTCCATATGGTTTTATTAATACTAATAGATTATATTTAACACTTTACAGTAAATTGAACATAATGATTTGTTATTTAAAATTTATATCCATAAATAATAAACAAGGGGAAAAAATAAATGGGTGGTTCATATATTTAAACTTGATACAAATAGTTCATAAATTAATATAAGGACATATACATTATGATTTTATCAAAGATAAATATTTACTATTAATTATTATATAATATAAAATATTATTATCATAATTTTCATGTTCATACTTTGAAATTTTTTATATAAAGATTATGAGATATTTTATAAAAATATTTATTACCAAATAATAATAATTTAATATTTTATATAAGCATTTTACATAAGTTAAGCATCATATTTTTATTTTATTTTAAATATTGAATTAAAATCATCCCAAAGCCCCTTTTTTAATGTTTTAAACAAACTTCCAAACAAGGAGTTATTAAAAACAATTATATTATCATTCATGAAATATTATTTAATAAATATAAAATCTTTTATATTTTCCCTTTATTTAATTATTTATATATGCTTTATAAATCATCCATGCATTATTGACAATACATATGTAATTTAATATAAATAATTTATGTTTATTTCAAATATCAATGTCTTTTTATTATATATTATTATGGTATTCAAATTTATTTTATTATATCTAAAATGTAATCATTATATATAAATACTACTGATATATTATATAAACATTCTGAATATCACACATTTAATATTATTCAAGCCTTGTTCATAACAATTGTTCAAATTCATTATGACATGATATAAAAATTTTCTACAAAAAAAAATCATTTTAACAATTTAAAAAAAATGATGAATAATTCATAATATTAAAAATAATAAACGTTCAATGTATACCTAATTTTTAATTTGTAAACATTTCTATAATTACTCTTATAATTTTGATATGAAGAATTTAGAACTAAAATATAAGAAATGAGATGTAGTAAAAATGTATTTATTATTTACCTTTAATTTTACAAAAATTTAGTTAATAATTGTTTGATACACATTTAATAATTAATTATGTTTTTTAAAATTAATCTATTTATTAAAAATTTATCAATAAAATAATCATCCAAATTGATTTTTTAAAATTTAAAAACAATAGATATATTTTATAAATCAATTCATTATTGAAGAAAATATAGCCAAAAATGTCATACTGATTATATTCTCTGATATCAATACATTGTATTCCACAATTTAGAATAACCTAAATTGCATTTGATATTTGATGTTAAGTAACCTAAGGATGATAATCTTGGGGCATAGAAGTCATCTTATATGATATACATTATTTATCGGAAGCATCAATATCAAGAGCCACTATCATCCAATCATATTTTACAATATGCATTAATATCACCAAATATATATGTTTTAATATTTTAACATTACATTAATTTTAGAAACCATAAATGTCAAATGTTATGATTGGATTTTTAAAATCAGAAAAAGAATTTGTTTTCAAGAAATACACTTTCATTGGCCAATATTGTACACCATAAAGAGATAAAATATGAATTCACAGTTTGGTCACATAAGACATGAAAATGTCATCAAAAAATAATTTTTGATTTCTTGATCCATGAAACCTATAAATCATCCATTATATGAACATTTAATTATTCTCTATGTCATTAACTATAAGTGTTTCAAAGTATTAACACATATTTCCATAGGATAGGATGTACTATTGCACGCTATTCTTCCACTTGTTGAAATCATTATGAAAGATATTGTCATTATAGTTAATACATTTATCTTATTATACCTTCATGTTGAATTGTATTCCTAATTCATACACTCTCCCATTATAATTATTTTGAGCTCAGTAGTGTTGGCACACTAACTGCATCCTGATTGAGCTATCCCATGGTGGTCCAATATATGGAAAGCTCAACATTCTTTTCTTGATCATCCACTTTACCCCTATATCTTCCCTATAAATTTCATCACCAAATGATTTTATTTATCATAAAAAGGATGAAAAAATATCTTCACCCGTATTTTTGGTTTTATGATTTTCAATTGGATCATCTTTTGGTGATCATGATTCATTGTGAGAAGGATATTCCCTTTTGTTCTCTTCGATGATGATTTTTAGGATTAATAAAATCATTTTGAACAAATGGAAAGTGTTCATGTATTTATTGTCCTTTAAGTCCCACTATTACTCTAGCATTGGGTTTTTTGGGATCTTTTTTATGGAATGTCTCATCCAATAGTTAATTTTTAATAACACGAAGAGATCTCCCACCAATATTTTTGATAGTTGGTTTTCCTAATTTTTCTAATATGATTTAAAGAAAGAGGAATCATGATGTGGTTGTGATACAACTATTAGCTTTCTACGAATAAAAAACAATTGTTTGAGAAAGTATAATATATTAAAATTCTTAAACCGAGGATCCCTAGTAATTTAAAACAAAACCATGAATAGTTTAAATTGAGAATATTCAGGTACCTTTAATCACAAATTTGGGTAGCTCCTTTATTCCATTAAACACACTACTAAAAATTCGGCATATAGTGACCGCCATTGGGGGTTTCTATAGCCTTCTAGAGACCGCCCATCGATCGCCAATGGCAGTCGCTTTAGGCCCAATGATGTTGGCCTATAGCGACTGCCAATGGCGGTCACTGAAGCTGGCCGAAATGTCGGCCTACAGCGACCGCCATTGGCGCTTTTTGAAGTTGGCCGAAATGCCGGCCTACAGCGACCGCCAATGGCGGTTACATTTGAGGTTAGTAGGTAATGAATAGCGACCGCCTCCGGCGGTCGCTAAACTGGAAATATTTTTTTAAAAAAAAATCTCATGATATAGAATAAAAAAACAACATATAAATCATAAAAAATTGAAAATAAATCCAAACACCATAAGCATCAAGATGATAATAAACAATAAATGATAAACGTGCTTCAACGATCCACAACCATGTGCTTTAGAAACTTACAAAGAAAACAACTAAACAAAACAAATATAAATTTGAAATATTTATTCAGTTATTATATACATATTATAAAATGAATTATGACTCTCATGGTTGCTATAATAATTTAAAACCCCAATTTAAGAAATATTTTCATTTTAGGATTTTTTTTTCTTGTTTTGGAGTCTTTGCTTTAGCTTCTAAAGGTGTCTTGTTGCCTAAAATTGAATATTTTCCACACGCACTGCATGTCCGATGGATGTGTTGTCTCCTCATACATGTCACGAATAATATTCTTATTTTTTTCGTGTGGTTTCAGGTCATTCGGAGCATGTTTGGTCTGAATTCGACCATGACACGCCGTTTCGGTCTTTTATGACTCTGGAAACGCGTTTCCTTTCACCGAGGATAAACAACAACTCCGATTGATGTTTCTCCTACCCGACCATTTCACAATTCACACCAAGGTTGTTGTCGTATGATTTCATGGCATTCTGAGGTCGTTCAAGTGGTTTTGACTACCCAACGTGCCCTTTTAGAGCACGCCGAACTGATGAAAACGACACATTCGGTCGTACCGCGCGCACCGCACGTCTGATGGATGTGTCCTCTCCTCCTACATGTCATGAATAATATTCTTATTGTTTTCATGTGGTTTCAAGTCATTCGGAGCATGTTTTCTCTAAATTCGACCGTGACACACCGTTTTGGTCTTTTTTGACTCCAGAAACACCTTTCCAGTCACCGCAGACAAACAAAAATTTCAATTGAAATTCTGTCTACCCAAACATTTTACAATTAACACCATGGTTGTTTTTGTATGATTTCATGGCATTCTGAGGTCGTTCGGGTGGTTTTGACCACCCAACACGGCCTTTTAGAGTGCGTTGAACTGCTGAAAATGACACATTCGATTGTACCGCATGCACTGCATGTCTTATGGATGTGTCATCTCCTTCTACATGCCACAAATAATATTACTATTTTTTCGTGTGGTTTCAGGTCATTCAGAGCATGTTTGCTCGGAATTCGACCGTGACACGTTGTTTTGTTCTTCTGTGACTCCGGAAATGCATTTCTGGTCACCACGGACAAACGACACCTCTGATTGACATGTCGTCTGCCCAAAAATTTCACAATTCAAACCACGGTTGTTTTCGTATGATTTCATGCCATTCCAAGGACGTTCGGGTGGTTTTGACCACCCAATGCACCCTTTTAGAGTGCATCGAACTGCTGAAAATGACACATTCGGTCGTACCGCGCACACCGCACGTCCGATGGACATGTCATCTCCTACTACATGTCACGAATAATATTCCTATTTTTTCATGTGGTTTTAGGTCATTTGGATCACGTTTTCTCTGAATTCGTCCATGACAGGCCGTTTTGGTCATTTGGGACTCCGAAAACACGTTTCTGGTCACTACGGTCAAAAAACACCTCCGATTGACGTGCCCTCTTCCCAACCATTTCAAAATTCACACCACAGTTGTTGTCGTATCATTTCATGGCATTCTGAGGTTGTCTAGGTGGTTTTGACCACCCAACGCGCCCTTTTAGAGCGCACTGAACTGCTGAAAACGACACATTTGGTCGTACCGCACGCACCGCACATTCGATGGGCATGTCGTCTCCTCCTAAATGTCACAAATAATATTGATATTGTTTTTGTGTGGTTTCAGGTCATTCGGAGCACTTTTTATCTGAATTCGACCGCGACATGCCGTTTTGGTCTTTTTTCACTACAGAAACAGGTTTCTGGTCACCGCGGACAAAAGAAACCTCTGATTGATGTTTCGTCGGGCCGACCATTTCAAAATTCACACCAAGGTTGTTGTCGTATGATTTCATGGCATTCTGAGGTCGTTTGGGTGGTTTTGACTACCCAACGCGCCCTTTTAGAGAATGTCGAACTGCGGAAAACGACACATTCAGTCGTACCGCACGCAAAGCATGTCCGATGGATGTTTCGTCTCCTCCTACATGTCAATAATAATATTCCTATTTTTTTTGTGTGGTTTGAGATCATTCGGAGAAAGTTTTCTCTAAATTTGACCGTGATACGCCGTTTTGGTCTTTTATGACTCTGGAAATGCGTTTCTAGTCACCGCGAACAAACAAAACCTCCGATTGACCTTCCTTCTACCCTACCATTTTAAAATTCACATCACGGTTGTTGTCGTATGATTTCATGGCTTTCCGAGGTCGTTCGGGTGATTTTAATCACCCAACGCGCCCTTTTAGAGCGCACCGAACTGCTAAAAACGACATATTCAGTTGTACTGCGCGCACCGCAAGTCCGATGGACGTGTCGTCTCCTCCTACATGTCACGAATAATATTCCTATTGTTTTTGTGTGGTTATAGGTCATTCGGATCACGTTTGATCTGAATTCGACCGTGACACACTGTTTTGGTCTTTTATGACTCCTGAAACGCGTTTCTGGTCATCGCGGTCAAACGAAACCTCCGATCGATGTTCCATATGTCCGAACATTTCATAATTCACACCACGGTTGTTTTAGTATGATTTCATGGCATTTTGAGGTCATTCGGGTGGTTTTGACCACCCAACGCGCCATTTTAGAGCACGCCGAACTGCTGAAAACGACACATTCGGTCGTACTGCGTGCACCGCACACTCGATGGACGTTCCGTCTCCTCTTACTTGTCATGAATAATATTCCTATTGCTTTCGTGTGGTTTTAGGTCATTCGGAGCACGTTTTCTCTGAATTCGACCATGACACGCCGTTTTGGCCTTTTTTGACTCTAGAAAGGTGTTTCCGGTCACCGCGGACAAACGACACCTCCGATTGACGTTCCATTTACTCAAACACTTCAAAATTTACGCTAAAGTTGTTGTTGTATTATTTAATGGAATTCTAAGGTCGTTCGAGTGGTTTTGACCACCCAACGCACCCTTTTAGAGCACGCCAAACTACTAAAAACGACACATTCGGTCGTACCACGCGCACCGCACATCATATGGACGAGTCCTCTCCACCTAAAAGTCACGAATAATATTCCTATTGTTTTTGTGTGGTTTCTGGTCATTCAGAGCACATTTCCTCTGATTTCGACCGTGACACGCCATTTTGGTCTTTTATGACTCCAGAAAAAAGTTTCCAGTCACCAGGGTCAAACTCCACCTCCAATTGATGTGTCGTCTGCCCGACCATTTCAAAATTCACACCACGGTTTTTTTTATGATTTCATGTCATTCTGAGGTCGCTCTGGTGGTTTTGACCACCCAATGTGCCCTTTTAGAGCGTGCTGAACTGCTGAAAATGACACATTCGGTCGTACCACGTGCACCGCACCTCTAATGGATGTGTTGTCTCCTTCTACATGTCATGAATAATATTCCTATTGTTTTCGTGTGGTTTCAGATCATTCAGAGCACGTTTTCTCTGAATTCAAATGCGAAACGCCGTTTTGGTCTTTTATGACTCCAAATATGCTTTTCCGATCACCGCGGACAAACAACACCTCCGATTGACATGTCGTCTGCCCGACCATTTTAAATTCAAACCACCGTTGTTTTTGTATGATTTCATGTCATTATGAGGTCATTCGTGTGGTTTTGACCACCCAACGCGCCCATTTAGAGCGCGCCGAACTGCTGAAAATGACACATTCGGTCGTACCGTGCACACCACACATCCAATGGATGTGTCGTCTCCACCTAAATGTCACGAATAATATTCCTATTGTTTTCGTCTGGTTTTAGGTCATTCGGAAAATGTTTTCTATGAATTCGACCGTGACACACCATTTTGGCCTTTTATGACTCCGGAAATGCATTTCCGGTCAACGCGGACAAATGACAGCTCCGATTGACGTGTCGTCTACCCGACCATTTCAAAATTCACACCACGGTTATTGTCGTACGATTTCGTGGCTTTCCGAGTTTTTTCGGGTGGTTTTGACCACCCAACGCGCCCTTTTAAAGCGTGCCGAACTGCTGAAAATGACACATTCGGTCGTACCGCGTGCACCGCACGTCCGATGGACGTTTTGTCTCCTCCTACACGTGATGATTAATATTCCCATTTTTTCCGTGTGGTTTTAGGTTATTCGGAGCAAATTTTCTCTGAATTCGACCATGACACGCCGTTCTTGTCTTTTATGACTCCGAAAACGCGTTTCCGGTCACCGCGGTCAAACAACACCTCCGATTGACATGACCTCTGCCCTACCATTTGAAAATTCAAACCACTGTTGTTGTTGTTGTTGTTGTATGATTTCATGGAATTTCGAGGTCGTTCGGGTGGTTTTGACCACCCAACGCGCCCTTTCAGAGCGCCCTGAACTGCTGAAAACGACACATTCGGTCGTACCGCATGTACTGCACGTCTGATGGACGTGTCGTCTCCTCCTACATGTCACAAATAGTATTCCTATTGTTTTCGTATGGTTTCAGGTCAATTGGAGCATGTTTTCTCAAAATTTGACCGTGGCATGCCGTTTTTGTCTTTTATGACTCCAGAAACGCGTTTCCAGTCACTGCGGAAAAACAACACCTCTGATTGATGTTTTGTCTACCTGACCATTTCAAAATTCACACCACAGTTGTTTTTTTATGATTTCATGGCATTCTGAGGTCGTTCAGGTGGTTTTGACCACGCAACGCACCCTTTTAGAGCGCACTGAACTTCTGAAAACGGCATATTCGGTCGTACTACGCACACCGCATTTCCAATGGACATTTAGTCTCCTCCTACATGTCAAGAATAATATTACTATTATTTTCATGTGGTTTTAGGTCATTCAGATCATGTTTTCTCTAAATTTGACGGTGACACGCCGTTTTGGTCTTTTATGACCCTAAAAATGCTTTTCTGGTCACTGTGGGCAAAAAACACCTCTGATTTACGTGTCGTCTTCCCAACCATTTCACAATTCACACCACTATTGTTGTCCTATGATTTCATGGCATTCTGAGGTCATTCGGGTGGTTTTGACAACCCAACGCGCCCTTTTAGAGCGTAGAGAACTGCTGAAAACGACACATTCGGTCATATCGCGTGCACCGCACATCCGATGGACGTGTCGTCTCCTCCTACATGTCACAAATTATATTCCTATTGTTTTTGTGTTGTTTAATGTCATTCGGAGCACTTTTTCTCTGAATTTGACCATGACACGCCGTTTTGGTATTTTTTGACTCCGAAAACGCGTTTCTGGTCACCTCTATCAAAAGACACCTCCGATTGATGTTTTGTCTACCCGACCATTTTACAATTCACACCACAGTTGTTGTCGTATGATTTCATGTCATACCGAGGTTATTCGGGTGGTTTTGACCACCAAACGCGCCCTTTTAGAGCGCGCCAAACTGCTGAAAATGACACATTCAGTCGTACCATGCTCACCGCACGTCCGATGGAAATTTCATCTCATCCTACATGTCACGAATAATATTATTACTGTTTTTGTGTGGTTTCAGGTCATTCGGAGCTTGTTTTCTTGGAATTTGACAGTGACACGCCGTTTTGGTCTTTTATGACTCCAGAAATGCATTTCCGGTCACCGCAGACAAATGAAACCTCTTATTGACATTCCGTCTTACTGAACATTTCACAATTCATACCATGGTTGATTTCGTATGATTTAATGGTATTCCAAGGTCCTTCAGGTGGTTTTGACCACCCAATACTCCCTTTTAGAGCAAGCCGAACTGCTGAAAACGACACATTCAGTCGTACCGCGCTTACCGCATGTCCGATGGACATTCCGTCTCCTCCTACATGTCACGAATAATATTTCTATTGTTTTTGTGTGGTTTTAGGATATTCGGAGCACGTTTTTTCTGAATTCAACCGTCACACGCCGTTTTGGTCTTTTATGACTCCAGAAACACCTTTCCAGTCACCGTGGTCAAACGACACCTCCGATTGACATGCCGTATACTGGACCATTTTAAAATTCACACCATGGTTTTTTTTGTATGATTTCATGGCATTCCAAGGTCATTTGTGTGGTTTTGACCACCCAACGCGCCCTTTTAGAGTGCACTGAACTGTTGAAAATGACACATTTGGTCATACCGTGTGCATCGCACATCTAATGGATCTGTCGTCTCCTATTACATGTCACAAATAATATTAATATTTCTTTCATGTGGTTTCCGGTCATTCGGAGCACGTTTGCTCTAAATTCGACCGTGGCAGGCCGTTTTGGGCTTTTATGACTCCAGAAACGTGTTTCCGGTCACCACGGACACATGACACCTCCGATTGATGTGTCGTCTGCCAAACATTTCACAATTCACACCACAGTTGTTGTCTTATGATTTCATGGCATTCTGAGGTCATTCGGGTGGTTTTGACCACACAACGTGCCCTTTTAGAGCGCGCCGAACTGCTGAAAACGACACATTTGGTCGTATCATGCGCACCGCACATCTGATGGACGTGTCGTCTCCTCCTAAATGTCACTAATAATATTCCTATTGTTATCATGTTGTTTCAGGTCATTCAGAGCACATTTTCTCTAAATTCGACCGTCACATGCCGTTTTGGTCTTTTATGACTCTGGAAACGCGTTTCCGGTCACCACGGTCAAACAACAACTCTGATTGATGTGTCGTCTACCTGAAAATTATAAAATTTACACCACGGTTATTGTCATATGATTTCATGGCATTATGAGGTCATTCGGGTGGTTTTGACCACTCAACGCACCCTTTTAGAGCACGACGAACTGCTAAAAATGACACATTCGGTTGTACTGCATGCAATGCATGTGCCATGGAAGTGTCGTCTCCTTCTACATGTCTCGGATAATATTCTTATTGTTTTTGTGTGGTTTCAGGTCATTCGGAGCATGTTTTCTCTGAAGAGGCTAATGTCATAACGAATAATTGGCATATTGTATAGTTGTACAATTGGAATAATGTATAATGGCCTAATGGCCAAAGGGCCAATTTCCCTAATTTCCTAACATCCTAAGAGCCAATTAGTCTATTGTATAGTCGCACAATTGGGGGGGGGGGCTATCTGAGGGTGCATGGGGGGCTGTCCGGGGACTACAAATCATTAATCAGTTTCATGGTTACTTCTCAATTCATGCACACAAACATTGCATCAGGCCAAAACACACATGATACCCCCAAATAACAAAAAATCTCATTGTAAACCCAACCTAAACATTAATAAAAACCCCACCAGTAAAAACAGAAACACACCTCGTGAATATGATGTGTCATGTGTGGTCATGACTCCTACCTCCATCCGATCGGCCAGGGGCCTACAATAAAAAAACATTATGAATATTTTCATAAAAAAATAATATAAATTAAATAAATAAATACAATATAATCCTACATCGTATGATCACCTACACCATCACCTGGATGCACATATTCCCACAGTGCTCTAACCTCAGTGATCAATTACACATTTACCTCCTTGGAAGCGCGAAACCCTTCCTCTAAATCTGACAACTACTGTGTCATCTGAGCAATAGTAGGACTTACAAACACAGCGCGTGACACTATAGAACAAGGAATCCATCTTCCATAGGTCAAACTATATCTATGCCCATCCCAACCAATAATGCGATAAATATCTCATCCCTTCGCATGGGTGGTTGTCGCTGGTCCTCTTTCAGATGTTCTAACTCAGCTTTAAATTGAGCCTGTAAAATATTTAAATCTATATACATATATATGTTAATATACATATTTATGTAAGTATTGGTAAGTACAAGAACTTACTATCAATGTTGCAGCCTCTGGATCCTTGCGATCATGAGTCTTCATCCACACTGACATTTTATCAGTCGGTGCACCTTTCTCTTAAAACTGTATATGAATAGAATATAAAAAAAACCATATCAATTAAAAAATTCAAAAATGAATAATAAATACCTCATGCCAGATATGAGACACGTGACGAGTCCCGAGCCTGTGAGGTAGTCCCTCCAACGCTCGATTCTCAGAATGGCGTGCTGACACCTCCTACATTCAATTCATTCAAATTTCAAACAAATCACACATTATTGAAAATATAAATACCAAAATAAATATACAAACTTCAACATCCTCAGTAGACCAATATACAACTAAGTCATGCCACTGATCCGGGAGGACACCTCTCGGGACTTTTTCCAAAATGTCTAGGGCACCCACATTTGGTACCCAGGGGTCCCTCTTCACTTTTCCTTTATAGTCTTTCCACATCTTACAACATTTTCTCATACACACGGGTCAAAAATCATCGGGTCATACTTTCAAATTTTTCTATTAAAGAAAAAAATCACAAATATTAGTATTGTTTATACATAGGGAATAAAGTAAAATTGTCTTCTTACCTGAACCTCCCTCCAAAGATGATCTAATGTGTCCTGAGGGATAGAAGCTCAGTCACGTGTGGTCAATGGAAATCGATGTGGTTCACGTATAATATATCCCAGCTGGTGAATAAATGTAGGGGCATTCAGTCCCACAGGATGAAATACCTCATCAAAGGAAACATCAAACGTTGTGTCGGAATTCCATGATAAAATGCCATGACCAGGGACTCTCTTGCGAGAGGAAGAAGCAGTCGAGTATGATTCTATTGAAAACAATTTTATATATAATTTAACAGATTTTATAAATATATATATATATATATATCTCTGTGTGTGTGTATGTGTTTATCAATTACATAAAAAATAGAGACAATGACATTCAAACATACCTCGACCTAGAGACGTAGATGCCTCATATGGATGATGTGGATCTGCTGTATCTTCCCCTAACATGCCTGTAGTCATAGAAAACATTAGTAAGGGGAATATCCAAAGTGTCCAATAGATAAATTGGATTGTTATTAAAAAAATAAAACTTGTATAGTTGTTAATAAAACAAAAAAGTATTAAATAATTATTTGTGAATGAATTTTAAAAAATCAGAAAGTTAACAAAACAGATATAAAAATTATGTTCAAAACCAAGATTTAAATCACCCTAAATATTTATAACTGAATAAACTTCCAAAATTGAGGATTAAAACTTGCAAGGATTTATAAAATGGGTAGATAATTTATGATATCCTATGACATTCAATACTGAATAGCGGGAAAACAATTATTCCATTCATTAAGAATG
This sequence comes from Viscum album, assembly GCA_963277665.1. Lineage (NCBI taxonomy): Eukaryota > Viridiplantae > Streptophyta > Magnoliopsida > Santalales > Viscaceae > Viscum > Viscum album. The sequence continues at coordinate 1,285,146,805 of OY728151.1, forward strand.
CAAATCGAAAGTTTCTCCTTCAACAGCTGCTCTGAACCAATAAATATCTTCTTTACGTTGAACTATGGTATGCTGACCAAGCTGTTGGGAAACAAACGGAACAGTCTCAGGTTTATCATCTTCAAATAAAAACACTCCTCGCCGAGACATTTTGACAACAACTTGCCAACTTGGATTTGAAGGCAAAGTAACGAAGAATACTTGTTCCACTTGTGATGTCAAAATGAAAGGTTCATTCTCAACTCATTCATTTCTGTATAACATATAGTAAAAATTCACCAATGAAAACTGATATTGATCAACTTTACATCCACGCACTGGATCAACCCAATTACACTTTAACAATATGTACTTAAACCTGTGTGTGTATAAAACTTCAATGATGTCTATAAATTGACCATAGTAATAACCAGAATTGAAAAATGGACAAACGATGCCACTGATTTGTGTTTCTCGTTTTTCATCAACATCTTTAATGCGAAATCAAAAACCATTAGCATCTATAGCTTTATAATGATGAGCCGTTACAGATGGACCCTCAGCCAGTTGGATAAATTCTTCAGTTAGCGTGGGGTCCCCTAACTCCCTCCACATATGAACCTACATAATTCATAAAATACAATACCGATATATGCAGAATTAATTTAGTATAATACTTCGCCCATAATGAAAATTAATTTATACGTACATAATCCTTGAACCAATCATGAAATGACGCATAATGAGATTGTTGAATTTGCAACTCAGGCGCACGATACAGCTCTTATTTTATCTCATTAATGTGTTTCCTGCAAATGATAACTCAATGTTTAAATGATCAACTTATACAAAAAAAACATGAAAAAGTTAAACAATAAAAGTGATAAGATACTTACTGTATTAATGGTGCAACAGAGGGAGTATTGAACAAGATATATCGATGTGATTGTATCCACTCTATGTTGTCCATATCAAATGTGGTTCCTTCTCCAACTAGACCATCATGAATCTGAGAGGGATTATATAATTTTTTTCAACATCCGTAAGATATTCTGTACAAAAATTAGTATACTCATCCATCAAATAACCATTGGATATTGATGCCTTCGGACGAGCTTTGTTGCATACAAATCGTTTCAATGTACTCAAATACCGCTCAATAGGATACATCCACCTGGATTGCACTATACCGGTATCCATTAATTCATTAGTTAGGTGCACTATCAAGTGGACCATAACATAGAAAAATGAGGGGGGAAATAGTTTCTCAAAGTGAAAAAGCGTAAGTACAATTCGGTCCTACAAACATTATAAATCACTCATTCGTTGATTTTTTAAACAAATATGTCTAAAAAAATTACTCATCTCAATCAACGGCTGAACAACATTGGGGGATAAACAATCAAAAATTGCGATTGGAATCAACTGCTGAAGTAGTAAGTTATTGTCATGAATTTTCAACCCTTGAAATGTCTTGCTCGTCATATTCACATACATTGAAGTATTATAAGAGTAACAATCAGGCACCTTTAAAATCTTCAAAATAGAAATAAATGTATCTTTCTCCTTTTTAGTCATCGTATACTGTGCATCAGGCATATATGCCTTGTTTCCCTCAGCTAACTATAAATGAAACTATTTCCATAAACCCATTTCATCCAAATCACGGCGTGCATTAACATGGTCCTTTGATTTTCCACTGACACCTAAAATGGTCCACAATATGTTATCACAAACATTTTTTTCAATGTGCATGAAATCCAAATTATGCCTCATCATGTTAGTTTACCAATACGGAAGACTATAAAAAATACTTTTCTTTTTCCAATTGTGACTGCGCTGCCTACCCGCAGCACGAATATTACATACTGGAGGCGCCACCAAATCCTGAATTTCATATACCGTGCGGATGTTTTCTTCCTCAATCTGCAATAAAATTTCTACTCCTGTCATGATCTTTGGTGCTGGGATGAAATCTCTAGAACCATCAAATGCCACTCTGTCCTTTATGAACCTGTTTTGAGGGGGGAGAAAACGTCTGTGACCCATGTATGCCCATTTTTAGAATGTTTAAGCCATATAGATTTTTTACTTCTATTGCAATAAGTGAAAGAAAATTCCCCTTTCGTACTCCATCCTGATAAATTTGCATAATATGGGAATTCATTGATTGTCCACAATAAAGCAGACTGCAGTTTGAACATTTCATTCATTTCACAATCATAAGTCATCACACCATCGCCCCAAAATTCATTCAACTCATCAATAAATGGTTGAGGGTAAACATCAATCTTATCCCTCGGACTTTTAGGTCCATCAATAAGAGTGGAAATTAATATGAATTGTTTCTTCATACAATGCCATGGAGGAAGATTATACGAAACCAACACCACGGGCCATGTGCTATGAGTTTCACCAACCATAGACTTGAATGGATTGAAACTGTCTGCTGCCAATCCCAGTCGAACATTACAAACATCTTTATCAAAGTTAGGATGTCTCCTATCAAAATCCTTCCATGCATGAGAGTCTTCCGGGTGGGTTAACATATCAGTTTCATGAACTCTTTCTACATGCCATCTCATTAAATTGGAAACTTTAGATGACATACAAAATCTTTTCAACCTTGGTTTAAGGGGAAAGTAACGCATTTGATTTATGGAGATCGGTTTCCCCTATATCACAATCTAACTTTGATGAGTCTGATTTCCCCTATTCTCTTTCCACCTGGAAGCACCACAGACCATACAAATATCTAAATGGGTAGTTTCCTTTCTAAACAACATACAGTTGTTTTGCACATGCATATATGGTCTCATATGTAAAACCTAAGTTCTATGTCAACTTACGAGCATGGAAATATGACTCAGGAATCTTATCGTCGACAAGAAGAACCTTTTTGAATAACACCAAAAGCATGTCGAATGATGTGTTTGACTAATGATTCAAAGTCTTCAAATGAAACAACTCCATGATAAATGACAGTTTATTGTAAGAAGTAAATCCATGATATAATTCTATTTTTGAATCACCAAGTGCTTCATAAAACCTCCTTGAATCACGATATGCACCAGAGCGAAGATTTATCTCACCGGTCTTAGGATTCTAGATGTCAATACCTTCATGATAAAACCTCCATACCATTTTAGTAAGCATTTCATGCATTGCATCATTCATCCTTGCATCAACATCCATCTGAACTGCATCCTTATTTTGACAACGAACATATTATTCCCCGTGACGAGTCCAACTATAACAATTTTTCCAAAATCCATTAAAGAATAGGTGCTCCCTCACAGTATCTTGTGTGAATTGATATCTGTTATCACATTTCTACATGGAAAAATAATATAGTCACTTTTGAATCCTCTAGTGAAGTCAATAAACTGCATAATTCCATTGAAATATTCTCTAGATGTTTGATTTGGAAGATCAATCCAACTCTTATCCATAATAATATCTTTATAACAAACATTTACACAATACTTATTACATTTTCATTTTTCAAATCAACTATATTTTAAATAAATACTAATCAATTGTTTGTGAACCATTGATAAAATAATAATGTAAGTGAAAGCCCATGTCATACCTAATTGCACTACAAAGATAGATGGGAGGGGAGCCGAAGGCGGTGCTGCGAGGGAGAGGAGAGGCAGAGAAGGGGAGCCAGAGCCAGAGGTGGTGAGGTGAGGGAGGGGACGGGTGGCAGCGGCGGTGGGGAGCCGGAGGAGAGGAGGCGGTGAGGTGGCGATGCTGCGGTGAGGGTGGGACGATGAGGGAGGGGACCAAGGACAGAGGGGAGATGGAGTGGATGGGCAGTAGCGGCGAGGGTACAAGTAGAGACCATGCAGGGTGGGAGCGGACCCGACGGTGGTGCGGCAAGTGAGGGGAAGGGGGTTGGCAGGGAGCCGGAGCAGACGGCGGTGAGGGACGGGGGACAGGCAGTGGGGGGGGCTGTCTGGGGTGCGGGGCGGGCTTTCCGGGGTGCGGGGAGGGCTTTCCAGGGTGCGGGGGGCGGGGGGGGGGGGGGTGTCCGGGGTGCGGGGGGGGGGGGGGGGGGGCTGTTCGGGGTGCGGGGGGGGCTGTCTGGGGCGGGGTTTGTCTGGGGTGTGGGGGGGATGTCCAGGATGGGGGGCTGTCCGAGGTGGTGGGGGGAGTGTCGAGGGGGCGGAGGGCTGAGGGAGGAGGGTGGAGGTCAGAGGGTGGAGGCCGGAGGCCGGAGGGTAGAGGGGTCGGAGACCGGAGGGGGCGGAGGCCAGAGTCCAGAGGGCGAAGGGACGCCGGAGGGGACAGAGGGCAGGGCGGATGATGGTCGGAGGGTGGAGGGCAGCCGAAGGGCATCTGGAGCCGGAGGGCAGAGGGTGGAGGGCGGGTGGAGGGTGGAGGCCGATGAGGGCGTAGGGTGGAGGGCGGAGGGTGGGGGAGGGCGGTGAGGGTGCACGGTGATAAGGGTGGGTGCGCGGGGGAGGGCGCTCGGTGAGGTCAAAGGTGAGGAGAGGAGGGTTCGCGAGGGGTGGGGGGCGCCGAAGCCCCCATTTTTTTGCAAGCTCGGTGACTGCCAAAGGAGGCCGCCCATGTGAGGGGGCTTCAAAGCCCAATATTGTAGTAGTGACAGTCTGATAATGATAAATTATGATAAAATAATGTATTTATCCCTTTATGGGGTATACATGGGAAAATATAATCACCCAACAACTTGGTAAGTGATTCTCCTCACAACCACGATATTCCACTATCTCATAATTGGATAAAGAAGGATAAAGAAGAGATATTCTTTGAGAATCTATAGTTAGTGCCATAAATAGTTGAATAGTCATATCAGTGGAATTGGAATGTTTATATTTTCCTCATTACATTATAATTTCTTCAAAATAAATTACTCATACTTTAGAAAATATATGTTTAAACGGAAAATCTTAAAAAAATTTGCTTATTTAGAAAACTCAAATCTCCCATTTTTTCATCTTATGTTACATTTAAAATAATGATATATATTAGTGGTTTTTTAAATATTATCAATTAACATTACTTCTAATTAAAATATGAAACCCCATATAATTCATAACTTTCTATTATATAAAGTATACTGACATATCATATAATACAAATAATGTATGTAGTGGTAATATGATATTACCATATCATAATAAAGGATATACCCATTACTAAAATATGCATTTGATATTTTCACATACAATATACTTACATCATAATTTATGATATAGGTCAAAATGTACCTTATAAATATTATAATTAATTGCATATATCCTGTTGATAAGGGGGTCGTGAATATAGATATCAGACTAGGGAACCTATATATGCATGAATGGTGATATATCATATTTATACAGAAATGATAAATTATTAGTTAACCTGAAGGTACGAGTCGTTGTTATCAGGGTGGAATTTATTACATGAATCATATAGTTGTTGGTTATGATTTTTGCTAATTAATGTTTTCTAATATCACCCATATATACTCCAGAAACAAAGGTTTTATCCTTCCCTATAGAAAATGTAACCCATAAGTAGAAATATAATATTCATATATCGATTCATGATAATATATTGTTAGTTTATGATCCTCCCACAAGAGATTATATGAGTGGAATTACTTGAAATTTGATATATATTTCGAGGAATGTTTCACCATCTGACAGGAGGGTTAGTCCTCCAATGATTGTGTTAAGTAGCGTTATTCCTTATAAAGAATACAGTAGTACCAGTTAATATGTAAATAGATTCTTTATTATCGAATATAGTATATTTTTTCAAAGGATAAATTCCACATGGGTTCAGGGGTGAGCCTAATAATTTTTTGATAGTGGAATAGGTGAAGTTTGTGAAACATGGTGACCCATCTTGTTCAAATTCTTACCCAGTTGGAAGTAATAAATTATTTTTTATTTACCCCTCATATAACAGTAATCTGATGTTTAAAATTTTCCAAAAATCATAACATACTTCACCATTGTATGTTTATTTTTAACATTATTTGTAAAGTAACATTAGATGAAATTATAATATGAGACATATTTTTGAAAGTATGACTATGAATAAGCATGTATTCATGATTTGAATGAGGTACACCTTATGTGTGATTTCAGATATAATTTCTAAAATATCAATCTTGTGGTAAATTAATATTGATTAAGAATCTATTCTGAGGTTATTCCATAATTATTCTAGAGACTCCCACTATTGGTGATCGTCCATTACTTATATAGTAGGATGTGAGTGTTTTCCTTAATATAAGTACACTATCAAGGATTGATCATCATAGGATGAAACCCTTTGTCTCCTTATATGGTGAATATTATATGGTATATTATCTTTAAAAGTTATATGTATTTTGATGCATTCTGTCAGGACAATTAGGTTGAACAGCACTACAAATGGTCATGATATGATTCCTACATTCCCACTCTCCAAAGGCTAGTTACCTATCACCACTATGGTAATGGTTTGGGATCCATGACTAGAATACGGGTATGGGATGTCATTATATGGTATAATATTCACGGTTGAATGTTTATTAATTACATCACTTATTTCCCTGACATGGAAGAAACATTAGGATAAGAGTGGGTGAGCTTGTGTTGAAATTTGGGATCATCACATTAGGATTCCCACACTAATCAAATTATTAAATTTATACTCATCATATAAGGAATTTTATTCCTGTTACATAACTTTTTTCATGCTCATCACATGGGTTATATTAGGCTCATCACATGTGTAATATTAGTATCATCACCAATGGTATCATTTTAAACCATATTATGATGGTCAATGTTTATATTCATGTGGGGAGACTCATGGTTTAATGAATGTGGAGAACAATCATGTTAAAAAATCATATGGGGATAATCCTAGATTAATGATTTCAGAGATGACTTAGAGGTTATTTTTTTAAAGTTGAATTGGCATGAAGACCTATGAGGTGTGTATGGTTAAATGTCTTTTGTAGATGCTTATGGTTTATTTTATATAAGGGACTCTCAAGGTTTAACTTTTTATGGGATACTAACAAATTATAGTTTAATGGGGACACTCATGATGTATATTCCTATAGAGACTCTCTATGATTATAATCTTATAGATACACTGTTGGTATAGAGTATCATTTAAGGTACTCATTGTTTAATATATATGATGTGAAATCATAATATAAATTAAAATGGGGAATCCCATAGTTTAGAGTCTCATGGGGATGAATCAAAAGACACTCACTGTTTAATGGTTGGAATAGTTTCACATCTAGTAGGGATGTTTTAAATACATGGTATACTTTAGGATATTGACCAAGATTCAATGATACCATATCCATAGAGAAATATGTCATAGTTATTATGTTAGGATTCAAAGTTAGTGAGGCATCAAATGAATCCCACAAATTATAATTCAAAACACACATATTTCAAATTATATTGTTTAGGTCTATGTAATAGGACCAATCTGTGTAGTTTAACATCATGAAAAAAAGGATAATTTCATTTAAAAAAATGGGGTGAATGGTTATTATTCATTACGCTATCCTTTTTGTATGTAGGGGAACTATTATTGATTATTATTGAACTATGTATAGGAGAAAAATACATTATTTCTACAAAAGACATGAATAGAGAAAATGGAATTAATGTTAATGGCCAAAACTCCATTTTTGTGTATGGATATCATAAGAGCAATACTAGTTTAACAAATATGGTTCTTATATTCCATAAAAATTTAAGATATTATATCTTATGAAAATACATATCATGTGGGGAAAATTTTCATTATTTTTCAAAACATCACGATGGCATGAAATAATAACTTAAGTGATGTTTGGTTTCCACTTATGTAATTTTTTCAAAGAAGATACTTACAGAAAAAAATATTCAGTATAAGAAAATACAATAAAGCATGTATATATTTTAACATTATTTTTTATTACTTATAGTAGTACGTGGTGGTTTTTATATTGGTGAGAGTATGTGAAATTCATATATGCATTAGTTTATTCTTCATATCACAAAAAAATTAAATTCATAGTCTATTTTCTAAAATGGTGAATTGGGGTAATTTATTGTCCTTTATCTCTTACAAACTATCTAGTGATGGAAGTCTTGAAAACATTGATCACATGGTACATGAAAAATTCATATGGATATAGTCTCAGGAAACATGAATTGTTTAAGAATATATCATTTCCTCAAGAGTTTATCCTATTGGGTTTCTTTTTTCTTAGATCATTCATGTCAAAGATTTTCCATTCTAATTAATTCCTGGACACAATTTATGATGCGACAAGGAATACGATGATACTTTTTTTAGAAGAATATCAAAATATTGAAATTTTCTATTCTCTGATTCCATAACTATTATCAACCTCATGTATATAAATAGGGGTTTAGACCATAGATAGACCATGATCTATTCATTAAAAATGAATAGTACTATCTATTCACAATATATTGCTTTCTATAAATGTTTAGAGATAGAAACCCTTGTATGTATTCCACTATGAAATGAAACTATAATTATTACATGACTAGAATTTATTCAAAGTGGAAATAAAAAAATACACATATAGAACATTTTTATGAGGATTTTTGTTAGTGGAAATACGTGGTAGTTCCATGTTATAGATTTTTTATAAGTATTCAAATGGATGGTCAGGGATCCAATGTATTTTTTCTTTATAGGATAGAGATGAATAAGGCATCTAACCTAATATTAGGAAAATAATCCAAGAAGTTGAAATTTTAATTTGATGACCCACACAATAAAAATCATAATTAATATATATCATGAAATTGATTACAGTTGTATGGGTTCATCCAATAGGATGATATTTGTTGATCTTGAATACAATCCTTAAAACCCATGGTCACTAGGTTAGTTGTTTTTTAGGGTATGGTCCATGTAATATATCTTCCGCCAACAATTTTATAAGGGATAAAAACATAAATCAATACTTTATGTTCTAGAATTTGACATAAATGATTAATTTCAAGCTTACATATACTAAGGAGACCCCCACTTCAACATTATAATATCATTAAGTTGATTATAATAGATAGATACTAGAGATTGATAAATGGATGATGACTATACCTGAGATGGAACATCATTGATGTGTAGGGATGAAAGAACATGGATAACCATATATGTGATGAGTTTATGGATCTTATTCTTGGATTCTAAATATAATAGTTAGTATACACCATATAGTTCCATATCTACATCCACTCAGACCTAATGGTAGATGCATTTAGTTGGTGGTCAACATACATGACCACATTACACCTCTATCGTTGAAATTTAGTAATTACAATGTAATACATAAACATTATTAGAGGTACCCCCCATCTATGAAATAATGTTTGATGAATTTCAATCACATTGGAATATATTGGATGACATGGAGTGGCTCACATTACTAACAAGTTGTTATTTGGTTTACTATGGGATACATAAAAAAATCATTACCATTATAAAAATTTTCCAATGCACATGTGGTTCAAGTTATTCTTTAACTTTCCATTGACACTCATTTCAATTGATGTCAAGTAAATTCACATGATTGATAACATATGAAAACCCCTAGTCATAATAACTAGTTTGGGAATAGGGTCAACAAATGAAATCATTATTTAATGAGATGCATTGTGATTAAATATTGATATTAGTATAATTTTTGGCATAATTTCACATTGTATGGAATATATATACCAAATATTTCATCATGGGATTGAGGCCTGACACAATCATCATGGTAATCCTATTGAAACATTGGAACTAACCTAACCCTTTCATGGAAATTCATTTGAATTTATATGGAATACTAAATCACATCAACTAGGGATGATATATAATATGAATTTCCAACCCATTATAGTTCCAATATTGATGGGCACTATAGAAATAGGTCTTTATAAATTTTAAAACCTGATTATACCCCAGATCATCAAATTCAAACCATCACTGGTCTATAGTTTTTTGATCCAACATCTATAAATTGGTAAAATTAGGGAGAAAACTCTAATTGGATCACATGAGGATTTCATCATCAACACATTTTAATTTCTAAAAATAGAATACATGGATAATTTATAGGGATTCATGAAGGATATGAAAAACTTGGTGTCCAATTAAGGAGGGGTATTAGTCATTCACATAGGTGGAAACACTAAACACTTCCCATACACCCCATTATAGTTATTGTGTAGGGTATTTTTCCTAAAAAGTGACCCTGATGGTTTATACTTGAGTTCATCATGAATTCCACCGCATAGTTTTCTGTGAATATTGTTCCAAACTCACTTGAGGAGGTAATAGTTAATGGATCATGTTTGTATTAGTCGATTATTAAATAAAATTTCTCTAGGATTACATGCATAGATAGATAAAATTATATCATAGGGAACCATTATAGTAGTCTATTATCTAGTATGGACCACTGGATAATTCTTGGGGTGGTAGAAAAAAAGATACATCATTTCTAGGGGATCCTGAGAGTTAGTTATGGGATTTTTTATAGAGGTAGTGTCAGTTTATTTTAGAGATCAAAGGTTAGCTACTCATCATCATGTCAAATCATATGGGATGACTGAAACCTCTAATGAAATATATATAAGGAATAAATTTTTGGTGTGGTGAGAATCCCCCAATACTATTGAAACCACTTCTTTAATGGGTCTTTGGAAGTGCCCTTATAGAATTCTCAAAATAATAGGAACATTTTTTTATAATGCATGGAAGTGATGATTAATGATATACCCACTCAACTCGTGAAGGATAATATGTAGGAAGTCCAATACAAGGGGATATTATTTCTCAACCTTATGTATTAAAGGGTCACAATAATCATGAAGGCTATAAATTACACTTTAATTTATTACAGTCATAACCTTAGTTGATATCATGGATCTTAGGGTTATTAATCCTCTATAGGTGTATACCCTAAAAGAGAAGTATCATTTTATACATCTAAGAAGGATGAATTCATTATCAATATGATGATCATGTGGGTAGAATTAATATGAACCTTAAACTAGTAATTATAGTGGTATTTATTTCACGTTAGTGATTGGGAATGACCTAAGGTCACAATATATCGAATAATGTATCCTGATTTGACAGGTTAGAAAACCAACTACATAGGAAGAAAAGGGAAATTAATGGATCATCCTCATATATTTGAGCCATTATATTTGGATAAAAATATTTAAATAGATCACCAATATATCCTTCTCATGATTTTCACATCATACGAGAATAAGCATTATAAAATGGATGATTCAAGAGTAAGTATAGATAAAAATAATAGTGTGATCTCGTTATGGTAGGGTATGAACACTTGGGTACTAATAACATACACACCATTATGTTAAATACATGGTTTCTTAAAAATAATTTTCCACTGGCATGCAAACTAGAGTGATGTAGGGTTTGGTTCACATTCATTCCACGTGACGGTCCACAATGATTTCATCATGTGGGATCATATGGATTTCCTATTTTCTAAATCCTTAAAGAGTCACCTATATTGCATGTTGTGATAACTCTTCAAGAGTAACAGTGAGATATTGATGATAGATAGGTGGATAAGCATAGCTAATATCAAATAATATATATATATATATATAGTAGAAGGATGAGGCATCACATCTGATAGTATTCCTACAAAAATTAATTCCACATTTGTCCAAACCATCATTTCAAATAGTAAAGTGAAATTCTCAATAGGATGGGCCTGAGGTGAAGGTAGTTGATGTACATTGACATGAGATAGTATTCATTACTAGGATACATGTTGGTGCCAAATCCTTCTAGTGAATGCTAGATGATCTAAAATAGGGGATGGATGAGGTGTAGTGGAATTATATCTTTTATCAAAGTACAATCTCCAGTCTTCAGATGACCTTCCTAATTTCATTATTCCATGTAATAATAGTAATACCAATATAGTTATTTACATTTATTTTTTCATCTAGATCACATTAATGAAAAAATGGAAAAAAAATATAAGAACATCTTATTCATTCTCAGTGTGACAAATAAGTAATAAATAGAATAATGCTTCTATAATGTGAGAGTGTATAACTAGAGTGGAATATTTAAGGAAAAAATATCATATAAACAGCTATTAGGGAAATTCATGAGCATAAGGAATAAATTTTGTATGATTCCATACCATTGATCCACCCTACTAATGTGAAAAAATCATGTGGGGTGACACTAGGGGTCTAATAAATACACATGATCAATAGAGAACTAAGAGAAATATATGATATGAATTAAAGGGATTCAACATTAAGTTGAAAATGGAATATAGGTCGAGAATGTGAATTGATAAAAATATAAAAATGGGTTCATGTATTGTATCATTGAAGATTTTTCATTTGGGATGTGTAATATAAATGGCAGGTAGGACTTGGAGATCAATTTCATCAATGTAGGGGTTTCCATTCCAAAATGAAGAGAGTAGTTTTTTTAGGACAAGTAAATTAGTTAAGAGGAAGACCATATGGAACTGTTCAATCACTATAATTGAATAAATCTATAAATCAGTGAGGATGTTAATCCAAATAGAGGGAAAAAATATTTTTATATTAGAGATAGGGAAACTTATGATGTGATCAATTACTCTTAGGGTTACAGTTTTGTTTATTGATAAAATCAAGGAAGTTTACAAAACTAAATGGTGATCATGTGGCCTAGTTTCCAAGATAAAAATTAAAATTGGGTGTGTGATTATAGAATGTTATTTAATTATGCTTTTGGGTGGAGATTTTTCTAATATATCAACATCTTTTGTTAAATGTCACATAAAATCGATCAAATATAATCTAATGGTATAAATTCACATATCATGGTCTTTAAGGGTGATAATTTTTAAGGTCAAACATATTGAATTCTGAGGGGAGGTTATGTATATATATTTATATATCAGAATGGAAACCCCAATGTGAACAGAAAAGTCCACATACTAACATAAAAAATCTTAATGGAAAAAATGTAAATAAATTATGTTAATGATTTTCATACTACGGTTCCAAAATTATTATAATATATGTAAAAACAAACGATATAATTTATGATTTTAGAAAATTATGATTGGAGGGAATTCCATTCAAGGTTATTGAAAAATGAGCATTTTATGATATAGTTTGTATAAAAATTATGGAACAGTTAATCTGAATCTGAACATTGATCCAAAATATAAAAAAGACATCCATAGGAAAATAACAATACATTTTAAGAAAATGATTATTGGACCATAGTTTATGAGTTTTAATTACATATTTCATGGAATTTTTTCTAATATAAAATATTAATCTTGGGGATAGGTTGGTAAATGGGTACGTTGGTCAGGTAAAAACACCAAAACTTGCTCAGGGGACAGGAGATTTCTTCCTACGTCCTATACCAAAGAACTGAATGTCCTTACATATCTATTGAGTTGGTAATGAATCCAAAAATAGTTTATAGGGAACTATATTATATAATTATATATATTATACAATTAAGTGGAAAAGAAAACTATATTCTCATGTGAGAGAAGGGGATGAATCCATTCATGAAAAGAGAAATTAGAATCCTAAATACTAGGTGTGGAGGGGTATAGGGATAAAAATTATAAATAATATAGTTATTTAGACTTTAGGATTCAAAAAATGTCTTATTAAGGGGAATCATTCCAAATATAGTTTCAGTGAGTTATATTGTTGGTCTTTTTGTAAGTCACTTTCATTTTCTAGGTTCCTATGTCATTTAATTTTTTGTCTGGACTCATTAAATTCTATTCTAACACAATATTCATATACTAAAATGTAGTTTTATAGGTTATATATGGGGTATATGGTTTGTTTTTATGATGGATAGTAGTGTCATGGAGAATAGTAGATGCTACAATTCCACTGGATAGTTTTTGGATAGTTAAGTAGCCCATTAATGATATAGTTGTCCCACCGACCAATTAGTGGAGCCATGTTAGAATGTGATCCCTCTAAGATCCCACTAGGAAAGTGGTAGAGTCCAGCCTATAGGATAGTGGGGTTTCCAAAAATTTATGCATTATATATATCAACATCAGATAGACAATAATAGAGGATACAAATTCAATGGCGATATTCCCTTCTAACAATAAAAGGGATACATTTTTTCACCATCCAAAACCCTCAAAATTAATCTTTCTAATCCCCTCCTTAAACCAAACATAATTTTAAAAAAAATACTGATGGTTTCTCCAGGCTTTTCTAGAATTATCCTATGTTAATTATAAAACTCTTGATCCTTTATTCGATCTAAACATATAGATTGATTTTTTTTTTTTCAGAAATGATGAGTTCACCACTTATTCTAGATTATTCTTTTTATTCTATACCATATTTTATGGATATATATGACTTTCATAATATATTTTTGGTGTTGAATTTTGATCAAGATGGTTAAACCTTTTTTATGTTCTTATATTCTCTGTTAGAAGGTCTAAATCATCTCTATATGGTCTGTTTTTTAATTTATTATATGTATTATGTATGCTGATTTTTTCGCACCATGATTGTGGCCTCTTATTATTGGAATCCAAAAATAATACTTAAATACATTCACTTAGATGGTCCATGGATCCTTCGGCTTCATTTTTGAATGATACATTGAACTTTTGGCCACATAAGATGTGTACCAATCTTTTAATTTACAATGGAACTTTGAGTCTCTATACCAAGTTCCTTATAAATAAATTTTGATTTTAATTTAATAAAAGAATAAATATTTAAATTTGTAATTGAATTTTAATGGGAAAATAAAATGAGTTTTTTTAGAATTATTGTTTTTTGAAATGGTAATTTATCCAAAATATCAGGTGAATTGGTAGTTCGGAATATTTTATATGAAAATTGGTAATTCAGAAAGTAATTGGATCATGAAATAATTGAATATTGGAATATATCTATAATTAATGTGATAATTATAATTTTATTTTAATTCATAAAAATAAAATATAGTTAAATTGTTTGGAATGATTTGTAATATGGTTTTATATGGTTCTTTCTTGAACATGATACATTAAACATGTAATATTTCCAGGAATGAGAATTTGAAATAGGTAAAGAGTAAATGGGATATGTAATTAATTAATATAATTTTAATTTTCAAAGGGAATAATGTCAAATGAGAATGAAAGTAACCCCCAAAATTGGAATTCTCTCTAGTTATGTTATTATTATTTCTTTCATATATGTACTTTTTATTACTAGAATTGGATCCTTTTGTGGGTATAGATAGAGACACTTGACATCGTGTCTTAACAGGTGTAGTTCATGGAAAGGGAAATGGTCTATATACATAATTGGTTAACTTTATAGAAGGTACTTTTACTTGTACATTTTAATAATAATGTGGTTATGTACCATTTATGTATTTTTTTTGTTTATATAAAAAAATTTAGTTAACTAATTTTGTGAAATTTCCATAAAATTTAGTCTAGCATTTCATGGTTTGATTGTGTCGGATGTATTTTTCAATTTCTTATGTATCTTCTATATTTGATTTACATTTATTTTTTATCAAGATCCTGCTATGTGTTTTTAGTTGGTACAAATGGGTATATTCTCCCCAATATATTTATTAGAAACTCACTACTATTCTGATGCCTCTACACTATTGGGTGGCATTGTTGAATTTTTTTCAACAACCCATCTATGTCTTGTGAGGTAGAACTAGTTCGATAATGTTACAAAGTGGTTTTAAAGGCTCAAGTATTTTGTGTTTTTTTTTAATTTAGGGAAGTTTGAAAGGATAATAAGGTGTGTCACATTTTAGGAATGATAGAACTTATGGTAGTAACTAACACATTTGTGGGAAAAACTGAGTTTTCTGAGAAGGAATTGTGGTTCAATAGGTTCTCTTATTATAGTTGAAATTATATTTCACCATTGGGGACACACATGTTTTCTAATGTTATTTATTTATTATATTTTAGTCATGAGTTTTTATAACATGAGGTGTATTTGAATTAATCGTAGTAAAAATATAGAGAAAAATGTTATATTTCATTACACATGTTATGTATTTCATTACTAAAATTGAATATTTATGTTTTCATTATTCCTAAGATTCATGAAATATCTCATAAAATGTAATATAATTACTCTGTTAAAATGTGACTAAGTCTCTTGTTAAAAAATTAAATGATGTGAATTTTTATCTATGGTTATAACACCCAATATTCAATTATATAATGTGAAAATTTAATAATCATGATACTATAATACAACTAAATGTTTAATACTTCCTGAAACATCCTAATTTTATATCATGACTTTATATTTTTATCTTACAATATCAAAATACGACTAGAAATAATTCCTAAAATTTACCAAAAAAATATACTTTTGTGAATAATTTATAGCGTATTATCTAATCAATACTCTTCTTTATTATTGTTTTTAATAATATCTGTATTTAACTATTATTTATTATCAATTTTCTAAAAAACAAATACATGGTTATTTGTTCAAAAATATATATTTCTTAATAAAATATTTTGAAGTGAATAACAAAATTCTATTTTATTATATTCATGTAATTTCTAGATGTAAATTATATAATTGTAATTTGTTTACTATATATAAAAATATATTAATTTAAATTAATATAACTATGATTAATATTCATTGAGATAATGTATGATAATCTAATTCTTGAGAGAGGCATTTTCAATAAAACCTATTTTCCATCATGTCTTGTGAGTATATTTTTAAATTAATTCTTTCTACTAATATGAATTAAACTAGATAATTAATTTACATATATAAAATTAGGATGTGAATATTTGGTCATTATCTCGCCTTTATTTTTTTCTAATTATAAACATTAAAAACAATAAAAATTAATTATCCCTGTTCAGGTAAAAAGGATTTAACATGGGTTAAAATAGTGTGATATATATAAAAAACGACACAAAAAATTTGTAAATCCAATAAGGTTAATATATTTAGACCGTGAAATAATAAACATAAAATATTAGTCATTTGGATCCATTTTTTCTAGAATGTGACTTAATAATATTTTAAAACATTGAAAAATTACATGTGTGCCACCCACCACACCTATAAAAGGTAACCTAATGCCATAAATTATTCACAAGTATTAAGACATTAATATAGATAAAGAAATACCAAAATATCTCCCCAAAATACCAAGATAATTAATATAGATTTTATTTTTCCCAAAATACCAACTATGGGGTATTTAAGAGTATATCCAAAGGATCTGTTTCTAATAATATGCAGTCATCATAACCAGACACATTCATTATTC
Organism: Viscum album; assembly: GCA_963277665.1. Taxonomy (NCBI): domain Eukaryota; kingdom Viridiplantae; phylum Streptophyta; class Magnoliopsida; order Santalales; family Viscaceae; genus Viscum; species Viscum album. Next base: position 1,285,164,100 of record OY728151.1, read on the forward strand.
TTATTGTTTTTACATATTCAATTATATCCCAACCATTAAAATATAAGGACACAATTATATTACATATAACTATATTTTTCTTTTCTGTGAAAATATTTATCATTCTAATTTTCCACCAAATGGGAAAAAACCATCGCATGTGTTTACGATGGACTAAGGCCTTACAATCTGATGTAATTTCATTTCCATAATCACCTCACATGGATAGTAATAATAAATCAAATAGTTTAACATATATGGTAATTATGACATAATTATTTCTATTATAATTTAATATATCATCTATCATTTACCCTTATACAAATTTAAAAAATGATAATGTCTCTCATGCATACATGTGTACAAAAACCTCCTTAAAGAAATGTGATACTTTTTTGATGCACGATATTCCCATAAGAATAAAATTATATATATAATGAATATTTATGATTCTTATATCATTATTATTTTTCTTAGATTATATAACCTCGACCAGTACATAAGGACCAAAACATCACAATCAAATCATATATGGAAAACAAATAATTTTACACCTAAAAGAATGATAATAAGGAATTATTATTAATAAATAAGTAATATTATACAATAATTGTATCATATATGATAATATAAATACGTTTATGGTTCTAGTTTTAATTTAAAATAAATATTAATATATTGTAAGGGAGGATAAATCGTGATTAACTAAGTATATGTGTGAGGTTAGGGGTTTCTTATCTCAATTTATATAAAATGATTTATACCATAACTTCATTGATAATTTACTTCCCAGAATATACATGAAATAACCTATTAATTATTTATGTTTTATTTATGGTTGTGTTTTTTATTTTCATTTGTTTCACATAATCAATTCAATGGTTGATTCCAACATAAATAGATTTTATATTTGTAAGGGTTTTCATATCAAATTCTACTCCATTGAGTCATATTTAGTATTATACATGTATCTTATTTTAGGTAATTTATATACTATCAATTTTATTTATATAACATGAATCTACAATTATTAATGTTAATTAAAATAAAACAATTTAGTTTACTCAATCAAGTGGTAAATATTTAAATGTTACCAATGAGGTATGAAATTATTTTATAGTCTATTTATTTAGGAATGTTTATATATTCATTTAAAAAAATATAATAATTTATCCTCCATATACATTATCTATTATCATATCATCTATATAATTTATGTTTTTCCATGTTTTCTTACATATTTTCCTCTCATTTCACTTAAATCAATAAATGGAATTTTTAAGAGAATGGATGACTATTTTCCCTTTTTAATCTTTTATATTTTACATCAATGTCTATATTTTTTAAAAATTGTTTTAAAAAGTACTATTATTTACAAAATGATTTTCACAAATGATTTAAAAAGGATAATTTATGTCATATTCATTTTTCATATATTTGAAATGAATCCTTCAATGTTATTGAAAGTTTCATTTTGAAGATTAATTCCATGGGTAAAAATTAATTTATCATTTTAAAATATACGAAGTTAACAGGTTCCACCATATCCATAAATTTTTTTTTCAAATTATATTTTTTCACAATTTTTTAATGTTTAACAAAATTTATAAAAAAAATTATTTTAAATTTTTATTCTTCAATTTTCTTATATACTTCATAATTATTCGTTTAACTACAAAATATACTTTTTTGATGAACTGATGGTCATATCTCAGCTCTTGATTAATTTTGTGGTAATTTAATTTCTCTTGAAACATTCATCTTGATGTTATAATATTTCATAAAACATTATATTTATCATCCATCTCCATATCCTTTATACCATGGATATGTTTATTTTCTAAATCGTACACTATTTCATCATATGGTGGTGTACTTTGAAATTTATTTTATTAATCAGTAAAATCATTATATTTTATATTATTTTATAAATATGGATATTTATTGATATGTAATACTATTTTATAGTTAAATTTATCCTAAAAGAATTTATAAATTCATTTGTTTTGTAGTCGTGGTTGAGTCTAAAAATTATGTAGTACCTTCATGCAGTAACATATCTCATGTGACCAACTCATGGGTTTTCATTATTAAATGTGCCTTTGGTGTATAGCTACCCATATTTGAAAATATATGGGAACTTTTCCTTGATAAATACATCCATCATTAATAATTTTCAAAATTGATAATTCATTTATTAAAAAATCTATTATAAATTTGATATTATACATAGATGCATTTCATCATCATTTTATTGATTAATGGAAATGTATTTTAACTATTTACCTTGACTTATTAATTATTTTTTATTTACTAATGATAACTTATATTGTACTAAACCATTATTTTTTGTTTGATATTACCCTTAATTTTTCCCATTCCCTATGATATGAAGAAGGAATCTATAAATGGGTTTCAAAGTGGTAGAATATATAATTTTACTACAGTTTATATTTTACTTCTAATTTAAAATGGGAATTCATTATGTATGTTGTTCTTCAATAATGAAAAACTTATCAATTCATGGTTATTTGTTCTCATGTGCATTATTCTAATTTTATATATTAGACACCAATATTGGGTTACTCTTATTTGGGTCATTATATTTTGTATTAGATAAAGACTGTTAAAATAATTAGGAACAAGGATTAAGAAATCATAGATTTGATAAAATAACCCTAAAAATAATCCAAATAAATCTATGAGTCTAGGAAAATGTCATAATTTTTTGGTAATATAAATACTTTTAGGGTTTTCTAGTAATATATCAATGTCTGGATACAAAAATTGGATACAGTTTTGGCACAGAATCATCATGGTGTAATAACCCTGAAAATATTTGGTCAAGTATATATCAATATCATTCTAGTTCAAAGTGGATTTACACAAACTATAAACCTAGTTTAACACTCCCAAAGAATTTTATTTATTTTAATAACATGTTCCTTTTGAAAGAATATGAATAATTGAAAAAGAAATATGATTTGAGGATATTTATGAAGAAACTGTGATTATGATTATGATATTACCTTTGAATAAATTTTAAAATTAAATTAAGAATTAAATAAATTATATAATATGATTTTTAAATTAAATATGTAATGAGATAATTGAATCTATTTCATTATTTAAAATGTTATGTGGGAAAAAAGTGCATTAATAATCGTTAATAATCAAAATATTTCCATATTATGAAAACCAATACTACTATTGTTGGAGGTAAGTGGATCATGATCATTTTAGGGATGTTGATCCACATATGGTGCAATAAGAAGTTCTATGGCATGATACAACTATGTTGGAGTATTTTATGAAATATAATCCTATGTCTTATATTAAAACTACTAATCCAATTTTTTGTGAGAAAATGATTGTGTCACATAAAAATAAATTTCCATCCCTAGAATGCAATGAAAGAGAAATGGTTATTATCGATGTATATTTTATTTAATTTGATGATGATAAATTGTGGTATTTGATCTAGTATACTAAGAAGTATTATTAAATATAACATATAAATCGAAAATATTTTAATGTAACGTTATATAAAAACTTTTCCTCCAAGGGGAATGAATTTAAATAAAGAGAAAGTTTATCATCATAATGTAAAAGAAGGATGAGAATGTTTTAGATTATAAGGATTACCTTATAATACTATATAGGTGTTTTGTGTATTATATACAAAATCTATAATAAAATAATGCCCAATTTTTTAATGGATTAATTCAAACCCTAAAAGGTCACCAGTTTCACATACTTCTTCCTCATATGATGAAAATATATTATGTTCCAAAAAAATAGAAAATGAATTTTCTATAAGCTATATCTTCAATGGAAATCAAGAGAAGAAGATATCGACTTAGAAACGAGAAAATTGGTACACGTTAAAGATGTAGAAGGTATTTAATCAATTTACATCATGTAAAAATTATGGAAAAATACTAGAAGATTCATTAAGATAATGAGAGATAATTATACATGCATAGATAATGGTAATCTAAATAATTAATGAATAGGGAAGAAATATTACACTTTTATCAAATTCTTCAACTATAGATAATTGGGGGAATTATTCACACTAAACTCCCAAACATCATGGAAACCTATTGAAGAAGTGGTTGAGTCAAGAAGGCCAATATTATAGATAACTACATATTAGGGTGAAGATCCAATAGATATATGGAAAATTACATTAATTATTAAATAAAATTTATTTAATTATTTATTAGGTTATAAATACTCATAGTGTTTTATATATGCCATGTTTTTTAAGAAAATTAAATATTTTCGGGCAATATAATAAGGGAGTTGTCATTCGAGATTCTAAGATAATTTTTTACCACAAAATGTATGTTTCTATCAATTCAAATTATGAAACATAGACATACCATATTTAAATACTTGATTAATATAATAATGTTTTAATTCATTACAACCATTTGTATAGATTGTCTTTAAAATAAATAATGAAATAATTTATTTCCAAGAGAATGAATTTATGTTTAGTAATGAAAATGTGAAATTTATTGATTTAAAGGGGAGACATTATCATTTATGTCATTTCAAGATCCACCTCTAGTGACTCTCTTAAATGATATTTTTAGGGATGAATATAAGACAAACTCTTTTTATGGGAATGGTAATTTTCATAATGAATATGAACCTACTGTATTGGAATAAAATGTTGCATTTATTATAGAATTACATGGACATCAACCAGAGTGTGATTTTGAGTTTTCCATTGATATAATCCCTAATATGAGACCTATATAAAAGACACCCTATACAGTGAAAATAGTATAATTAGTGGATTCGAATAAAAAATATCAAAATTTTGTGAGAATGGTTTTATATTCCCAACTAATTCATCTCAGGCAGACCTTTTTTTCATTATTATGATTGATAGATCTATGGGGTTGTTCATTTATTTTATGGAAATAATTTCTATTAAAATAGTTTAAAATTATCATCAAACTCACATTGATAACCGTTTTATAAAATTATATGTTCTAAATATTTTGAATTATTTACCATCATTATTATTATCACCTATTATTTTAAAATAAAGAAGATATTCCAATTAGAAATTTTCATATGTGGTGTGGATACTATGAGTTTACAGTAATTATATTTTGAATAACTAACTAATCCTCTATATTTTTCTATCTAATGAAAACAATATTCATTTAATGTCTTCAAAATTTTTATGGTACTTATTTATGATATATTTCTGTACTATAAAATCTATGAGGACAATAAGAAAATATTATGAATCATTCTAGTGATTTGTAAAAGTAGAGTTATATAGGGAATTCAATAGTGTGAATTTTGTATTCAAAATTTGTATTTTAAGGGACATAATTTCTTTAATAATTTAATCTTAGTTGATCATGGTAGGAAAAAATTATTCAATGAATTAACTACAGAAATGAATATAATTGTGGTATGTACTTTCCATTGTTTGGTAGGTTACTATTGGTGATTCATTTAAAGTGATTCCTAATTTCATAACATACTAACTAAGAATAAATTTAAATGGGTTATGGTCACATAGACAATGTGTAGCATCCCACCACTCCTAATTGGATTGATATGGTGTTTGAACATTACTTAGCCTTAGGGGACATTACTGAGATGCCAAAGCCTGGAAATAAATTCCATGGGCTTCATCAATATTTGGGGGATGATTTAGCTTTTTAAAACAATTAAATAATCCAAATTTAAAATAACCAAACAAACCACTACAAGATGAATAATATAAATGAAACAAAATTCAAATAAATAAAACTTACATCAATACCAACTACAAAAGAGTACAACAGTGGAAGATGATAAAACAACCAAATAAACAGTGAAAGAAAAGTCCAAACAATCCCAAATACTCCAAAACAGAATTGAAAAGATCCAACAATCTCCATTATGCAATTACATAAAATAGACCAAGTATCACTAAGAACTTATAGAGAAATTTTATACATTACCTTCGCCTTTGTCCTGATAAATGATATCTGTAAAAGCACCAAATTGATAAAGAAGGGGTGGTTAATGAATCTTAGTATTGTTTCCCCAAATGAAATCCCAACTCACGCAACTAGGATATAAAATTTCACTTTAATTATATAAAACATTTTATATTAAAAAATTTCTATGAATTTTTACAGCGGAACATAAACAAGTTCAATAATAAAACATTTTTCTCAAATATAACAAGTTTCATGGAAAGAAACCAACAAATACATTAAAACCATTCCACAAGTTTTATTTTGGCATGATCCATTTCATTCCACATATCGACACATCTAACTATGCATGAATCATATACCTCCATATAATCATAGTTAGTGATACATTATTTCACTAATTCGTCACTAAATGAACCATTTTGACTGCAGAAATCTATAGCATTTTCTATCCAAGAAATGATGGGGGATACTCCACACTTTTATCATTCCCATTTTGATGGGGGGAAGCCATAGCCATTATACATCCCAAAAATTATGTGAGATACTTCACACCCTCATCCATATTGAATGCACCTGAACAGTCACTACCCTTTATTCCAAAACCAATAGCAAAAAACCCTTTCCAAAATAATTCAATCATTAAAATAAACAAAATATGTATTGAAAATAATAACAACACATCATTTCAATAAATCCAAACTTTTACTTAAATTTTCTTCCCAATAAACCATTTAAATAAAACCAACCCCTTATTTAAAACCATTTTACAACAAAAAAATTCATTAAAACCATGCTTTTATTGACAAAAATTTAAAACAAACTGATTCAATCCATTCTAATAAAACCACCCCTTTATTGAAAATGCCAAAAAACAACCATTTACCAAAAATGAATCAAATATACATTTTAAAATACACATTTAAAATCATGTAAACAAGACACATATAAATTCAACCTTACACAATTCCACGATTTCACCAAAAATCCATAAACTACTCAAACATCCACTAAAGAGGGTTTATACCATGCGTTTCACACCAATTTCAAAAAAAATCAAGAAAGAAATTAATTTGAAATAAAGCCTTCAATTTTTAGCAAGATGATATGAGTGTAAGGCCACCCACCTCATGAATTATAATGAAAGTGAAGAACAATATGGAAAACCTCTATAAAATTGGGTTGAATCTGCAAAAACTTGCCTTAGATCACTTCCCCTATCATAATTAAGGACAGATCACATCATATTTTGTATATTATACCATATATCTATCCTTAGAGGAAGTATATCTAAGAAAATAATAGAGGGTGATATATATATATATATATATATTTAAGACTAAATAGAGACATTTTAAAATCATCATTTAAAAATCATGGAAGTAAGAAACATAGCACAACCACATTCCAGAATTCCACAATTTCAACAAATATCCATTATCTACTCAAACCATCCCAAACGAGGTTTTATACCATGGTTTTCACACCAATTTCAAAAGAACTTCCAACCAAAACAATTAATTTTAAATCCAAACTTAATGCTCTAGAAGGATGATATGAGACTGAATCTACCTAACTCCTAGATTATGATGAAAATAAAGAAAAATATAGAAGATATCCATGAAACTATGTTGAATCTCTAAAAAACGTCTTAGTTATCTACCCCTATAATCAACAAGGATAAATCACAATATATTTGGCACAATATCCATATATCTTTCCACAGAGGAAGTATATATTTGAAACTGAGGTAGGGAGAGATGTATATCAATGGAAAACTATAAAGAACAAAAAATAAAGATAACTTTCTGTGAGAATACATCTTCAAATAACTAGGACAAGACTTTATATCGACTTATGATTGATGGTAGAAGATTATGTATCTATTGGGAAGAAAGAATATAAAGTTAAATCCACATAAGAGGATAAATGAGGACCTTATAGGTCAATACTTATGAGATCCACAATTTTTTGATCTCAATTTTTACTTGTGCACCGTTAGTCACATTGTTAGTCAAATTGTGTACTATCTGTATTCCAGTCACTACCTCTTGGGTGAACCTCACATAGTTGGCTAACCATGTGCCAACCATGGAAAGGCTCACTATCCAGCGTAACATGGTTTCTCCTAAGCTTCCACACATTTTGGAAAAATTGTGTGCCACTCATGCACCTTCCCTTTAGCCCATGTATAATTGTGCATAGTTTCATATATCTTTTTCACAGTTTTAAGAAATTGTTCACCAACTATACACCATTATAAAATACCCAAAAAATTCAACATTTCAATAAAAACTCCAAAACTTGACCAATATACAATACATACTTAAAAATAATAATGAAAGGATTACTTAATAGTAACTCGTGGTGCTACATTCTCCTCCCCCCTTTTGGCCTTTTTGTCCATAGAATGTATAAATCCATTGGTTACTTGAAAGAGTTCTAGCCATTTCTCTTTCTTTTCCTTCTCCTATTCGCATGCCTCCTGAATCTAAAAATATCTCAATAAAACCCATACTAGACCAATGTTTTTCCCACACAATAATTTCAATTACCTATCCAAAATCCACCCTAGAATATACACCAATGAGGCATCAAGATATAGGACAACATGATCCTATCAAATCCCATATTCCGGATCAGGATCAAACACTTTCAAATGAGATACATGTATCAAATTATGCTCTCCACTGAACCGTGATTTCAATTCCAACTGATATGAAACCTCACCAACGCATTATAATATCTCTAAAGGGAACATGTGCATAGAAGATAACATTCCATACTTCCCAAAATGATGATGTCCAGTATTTTTGAGAGATATTCAAGAACACATTATCACTCACCTAGAATGACAATGGTCAACGAATATTGTCCAAATACGATTTCTGATAACTCTAAACTGCCTCCATCCATTTCTTAATCATCATAACCTTCTCTGTTGTCTCTTGAAAAAGGATCATCCCAGTAAGTGAATTATCACTATTTTCACCCAGAAATGGAGAGAACAACATGGAAACCCAACCAAAGCTTCAAAAATATCCACATTTACCAAGACATGATATATTTTATTTTATGAGATCTCCACCAACAACATTATATCTTCTCATGAGTCCCCCAAATCTGTTATAGAACCCCAAAAAATATCTTCCAAAGCCTGTATTGTCCTTTCATATTGGCCATCAATAATATGATGATAAATTTTACTCATTACCAATTTATTTCCATATGAATTATTTAGGGATTTCCATAAAAGAGATTTAAACCATGAATCTTTGTCTAAAACTATTGAAACTGGTACTCCATGCCTCTACCACTTCTCCGATGTAGATTTTGGAAAATTCATCCGTGTATGAGATTCATGAATAGGGATGAAATGGGGTGCTTTTATGAGCTTATCCTCTATCACCATATTTCATCGTGTTTCTGAACCATTCATGGGAGACCTATTAAAAAATATATTACTATCTAATCCCATTTTCCAAAAAGAAAGGCGTAAAGACTATGACAAACATATTGATCGTTGATGCTATTCCTTGACTTGATAACATGTTATGTATCTTGAAACAAAATCAGCCACCTTATTATTCATTATGACCCACAAAAACTATTCTTTTAATGCCATATAATTTTTTTTATTTGAGGATGAACATACCATATTGAAAATTGGTAAGCATGAAAATGCTGTTCCAGACAATCCATAGTATGATCATCCAATTTCTGAACCACAACACTAAACTTTTATCTATCGTCTAGCCCTCAATGGTCTCCCTAACATCATGTTTTGACCCCAGAGACACACCTTATTGAAAAAAATTATGTTCCTCTTTAACAATATACAAAAAATTAGGAATGAAGGAAACTAGAAATATAGACACAACAACACCTTGGTCTTCACATTCCAAGGGCATGATGGCTTGGACTGACATCAAATTCCACTCATCAGACTCTTTTTTTCTAAATGTTTATATTAAATTTTTCTTAACAAATTTTCCACAAAATTTCACATTACTGATTTTTACATCAAGTCACATTCCCACATTTGGAGGTAATCCGTCCATATTCTTTATCTCAAGTTCAAATCACATTGTGATAAAAATATGTTTCAAGATATTATGATTCATAAACACAATAAATTTATAACCAATGAGGTAATGATGATAATTATTCAAAGAATGAATCACAGAAGATAAATAAAATTTTTTTAGTCATTATCATGAAACCTTAACATCTTTGAGACATAAACAACTACATGGTCCCTTTACATCAGACCACATGACAACTCGAATCCCGAAGCATCACAATAGAACATGTTCCATTATCCGAATTAAAAATAATAATAATTAGTATTGATTTCAGGATAACTTTAATCACTTGAAAGGAAATGTGAAATACTTCATTTATTTTAATTGAACATTCTAACTTTTCAAAGGCCCCATAGGTGATGTTAGTCATGAAAAATCATGAATGAGGCATTAGTAGTAACCAAACAATCTAAGGAAATTTTGTATCATATTGAAACTAGTCCACCACTATTGGAAAACTATTATCCTCAATATCATACATCAATTACAAGGTCAATGATTCCAAATGGTATGATATTTTTCCAACTACTGCTTCCAGCAAGAATATTGTACGTTCCTTTACATTTGGGTCTCCTATAAAGAGATGCTAAATTACATATTCACATGTAATATAGAACATTATGGCCTAATAGTCTATGTGATCCTTGAGAATTATAAACCAATCCATACCCATGAATATATTATTTTCATCCATCTCTAGCATCTAGAGGTCCCATAACTCCTCATATCCATCAATAGTTATATAAAATTATCTACACACAAAGGTTCCATAGTCTCTTTGTCATAGAGGAGTTTTCAATTTATATATAGAAGACATAATCTCAATGTTTAGACTCATCATAAAAAATGCATGATAGGAAATAAAGGAATTTTACTCACCTGTATAAAAAACATGCATTGGGGTAGCATTGAAAGGAATTGTGCCTCTCACAATCGATGGTTCAGATTGATCGTCCCAACTAACCTAATCATCTCCAAATCAACGTTTTCTCGCTACAATTTGTTCACTATTTCCTTTTTCAGATTCCAATTCCTGAGGAGTCATGGTATTCTAGAAATCACAATGGCTAACTATGTTCAATGGATGATATGTAGTCTGCTTCCCTCACCCCATCAAAGCATACAACAACTACGACACAAGAGAAGTATCCCAAACACCCAACCTTGGAGCATTGTGATGATATCACTAAAAATTACACATCTAATTGAAATTGTGGAATACTATAGGTGGAAATGTACACTCTATCTTCATATTACTAAGAGAACCACATTAGAAACATCCCGACCTTCTCCTGGTTATTTGATGGAGGTTAATTGATATTATGATTTTATTCTGATGTGTTCCACCTCATAAGGAATTGGTTCCCCTCTTCCTCTAGCTTTTACTGTTAGAGTTTTCACCTCTTATCAAAAAATATTATCGTACTTTCTCATCTTGGTTTTATAATAGTCAAAGTTATTGTAAAAATATAATCTTCATGTAGTCTTGATTCAATGGTTTGAAATTCCTAATTGATTATTTGAACCAACAATGGGTTCTCTTGTGGAAAAAGAGAAACCATACTATTTAAGGCCTCTTCAAACCCATTTCTATGACATGTATTCAGTTCCATTACTCTATATATAAAAAACTCTATATGTCTCACTCCCTGGAAACTAAAGGCTTAACAATTTCATATTGTTCCACACCATCTATCACATAATGTATTTCCATAATTCAACATTTCCATGTTTAACCATTTTTTTAATGTTCTTCAAAATACTTTAAGAAATTGAACCATTTTTAAAATAACAAAACCATTCCATTTTAAAAAAAATCACTTGAAAACATTGTAATTTTTTTAAAAAAATTACAATATTATATGAAATCATATATCATTACTAAAAATTAAGTATTCACTCTTAATGGGAAGTCATTCCACTAATTCATGTCATGCTCATCTCGTTGGCTATACCCATGATGATGAGATTATTGTTCTTATAAGTGTCTCCAAGACACTTATGTTACAAACTCCTTAGTAACATGATTCTTAGTATAAAAATGATAGTTACATATTTCAATTCTCTACATGTTAGGTCATGAAGACCCTACCCCTTTCTACCAACCTGATACTGGGAATATACCGCAATGAATATCAAATCCAAGACAATGAGAATAGAATACCACTTGTTATGTAGGGACCGAACAAGCTTATTCCAATTGTAACACCCCTCCCTTCCTCATTAGATTAAGATGGTGGGGAAAAGTTACATGGATATAGTCGAGATCCACAAGACACCAAAGGTTGTACCTAAATACCATGTGCTTTATCAATAGTTGGGGGATTATTTTCTATTTTATAATAGAAAAATCAACCAAACATGCACTTAACAACTAAACCACTACATGATGCATGATATAGATTAAAGAAAACACAATGAAATACCATTTATATCAATAAAAACGTAAAAAGTGTACCATTGTTAAAGATGGAAAAAGATCCAAATAAATAGATGAAAACGAGTCCAACCAAACCCAAAGACTCCAAAAAAACTCCAAAACTCAAACAATCTTTATGATCTAACTCCAAACAATTGCCAAATTATCACTAAGAACAACTATATAAATGTGATACATTACCTTTTCCCTTTTTCTGATAAAGGATATCTATTAAAGAACCAATTTTACAAAGTATAGGTTAGTAATGACAATCATTATGATTTCCCCAAATTATTTCCCTACACATGACACTAGGATAGATGATTTTAGAATAATTATATTAAAATATTATATATAGAAAAATTCTACAATTAGTTAACATCGAAATATAAAAAAGTTTCATAATAAAATAGATTTTTAAAATATGCCATGTTCTAAAGAAAGAAACCAAACAATAATTTAAAACCATTTCACACATTCCATTTTTTCATAATCCATTTCATTCAACATATGCAAAAATCCAACCCTACATGGATATTAGACCTCCATATACTCATGAGTGGTGATTCATAATTTCACTAATCCATCACATAATGAACCAATTTGAAGTGGGGTAGCCCTGATCATTATCTATCCTAGAAAAGATGGGGGACACTTTACACCCTTACCGATCCCATTTTAATGGGGGAAAGCCCTAACCATTAGCCATCAAATATGTGTTGGGGGAGAAATCAACCCCATATCTTTCCTGAATGCTCTTGAACTCACACAACCATATATATGAAAACAAATACAAAAAAACGTTCAAAACTAATTAAAACATTTAAATAAGAAACACTGTTACCGAAAACCATAACAAAACATCATTTCAATAAAACCAACCTCTTATTGAAAAACATTTTTCCAATAATCTGTTTCAATAAAAACAACTCATTATTGAAAACCATTTCTCCAAAAATACGATTTCAATAAAAACAATGTTTTATTAAAAAAATTCAAACAAACAAATTTAGTTCATTTCCATAAAACCAACCCTTTATTGAAAACACCTAAACTAAACCATTTACCAAAAACCCAAAAAAGCCACATTTTAATTTCAAAATTTTAAAAATAAAAAGAAAACAAGCCATATTTCCCAACCAATTTCCACAAATCCACAATTTCCCCAAAAAAACATAAACTACATAGTCCATCAATGAAGTGTATTTATACCATTATGTTCACAAAAAATTAACATGAAATTTCACCAAAAAAATTAATATGAAATCAATCTTAATTTTTCTAGAAAAATTAGTTGATGGTGAATCCACACACATCAAGAATTATGACCAAAACAATGAACAATATTGAAAACAACCATGAAACAATGTTGAATCTACAAAAACAATCTTTATTTCCCTTCCTTTATCATCAACAAGGCCAAATGTCATCATATATAGCATCAAATACATTATATATATATCCAAAAAAGAAGTAGATCTATTATATCGAGAGAGGGGGATTTTTTGATCTAAAGAAAATCTACCATGAACGACAAAGAAAGATAGCTTACAGTGAGAATATGCCTTCAAATCAGCAAGATAATACCTTATATCATAACCAGATTGATAATAGATTCTCATTTATCCTTTAAGAAGAGAGAATATCAAGTTTGGGCCTCATTGGAAAAAAAATAGTGCCTCAGTGGTCAAAACATGTGAGATCCATAATTTTATGATCTCAATTTTAACTCAGGAACATTTAGTCGCATAGTTAAGAAAATTGTGTGTTAATCGTTCACCAGACACTACCTCAAGGGTCAACCTTTCATAGTTGGATCACATAGTTAGTAAACCATGTTCCTTCCATGCCAAACCTCAATGTCAGATATATCATAGTTTCTCCTAGGAAGCCGCATGGATAGGACAAACCGTTCACTACCAATACGCCTTCCCTTTAGCCTATATCTCATTGTGTACTATTTCCAATAAGTGTTCTATGGTTTTATGAAAAATATCACCTATCGCGATGCTTCATAAATTCCCCAAAAACACTATAAATGTTTTCCAAACTCTTCCAAACATCATCTATATACATTACATACTTAAAAAGAAAACAAAATGGGTAATATACTTGAAACCAGGGCTGCTCCACAGTGGAATATGAAGAATAATTTAATGAATTGTAGTGGATATTGTTCAATGGTCATATATTTTCAATTCCATTGGGAAAATATGGATTATATATATTTATTGTGATTCCTCAATGATTGTCCTTATTTGTGTCCTTATATAGAAGTATAATGTTTTACATATGAATCAAGTCATTTAAGGACACATGGACAAAACTATCCAACCCATGATCTTGAATTAGTATCCATATTATTTTCTTCCAAGATATGGATTCATTATCACTATAGAAAATTATGTGATATATTCAAATATCAAAATAGTGTGAAATAAATATTTTCATAGAAAGATCTCAACATGAATAAAATTTTAAGTCTCATGTTACTAAAGGATTATGATTCCCCAATAAAAGACCAATTTTGGAAGGAAAATAATATAGATTAGGAATTTAGTAGAAATGATCATGTAGACCTGACCAAAATCATAATTTATAAAGATAAAATGTTTATTCATTTAGTAATGATAGATGTCAAAATTATTAGGGAATAAGAAATATCATTGCTTTTTAAAATGATTTCTAAACCATCATTATTGTAAAATGTAAACATTTATCATCTTGATGATGCAAGTTTTCAAAATTAGATTAAATATATAAATTACAAGAAACTAAAAAAAATGTATGAAGATTGTGTTTTGGAATTTCAAAATATACTCTATTATTAATATATATATGAGAATAAAATAAAATTATTATGTAATTTTCCTAAATCAAATTTCCTTATACAAACTGTTATAACCATAGTGCATAGGGATATGAAGCAACATTTCTGTTCAGAAAACAAGAAGTAGAAAATTGTTAATTGTGTATCAAGATGGATTTTTTATGTATTTATTAATGTTTAGAGATATAATATTAGAGGATTAATGATTCCTTTACCTATTATAATGTCGGAATGGGATGAAATTACAATGTAAATTTCCATTTTATTACCAAACACTCATATGTATATATATTTTATGATGGTTATTATTGATTTCCTTACCAGATCAACACATTTCATTTCTATAAGAGAATATTTACCTCTTGAGTTCCTCACACAGCTATATATTAATAGATTTTTAAGACATCATGGTGTATATATTTAAAGTGTGTTTTATCATCATCCATGATTTATAATGAATCAAGTAAAATCTATTGGAAGTATCATGATATAAAAATTCATATGAGTACATCCAGTCATCCTCAAACTGATGGAAAGTATGGAAGGGAAATTCAATCATTTGAATACTTTTTATATTCCTGGTCACAAGATTTTGAAGGAATGTGGGAATAATATTTACCTTATGTGGAGTTTTATTGTAATAACATGTTTTATTGAAGTATATAAATTAAACTCTTTGATCATTATACTGAATGAGATGTCATACAACAACAAATTGGGATATAGTTTTTGAAATTGTGTTTATAGGCCAAGAATAGGTTAAGTACACAATTATTAAAGTAACAAATATTCATTCCCATATTAAGGCTTTCCAATGTAGGAAAAAGAGATATACCGAATCAAAAATTGAAAAATTTGGAATTTGAAGTGGGAGATCACATTTTTTTGAAATTGTCTTTATTGAATGGTGTTATTAGTTTTATTAAGAATGTAAAACATAGCCCCAAGTAAATTTGAACTAATAAATTTCTAAATTAGTTTATATTGTGGATTTTTTATTAGTAATTCCACCATGTCTCTCTTATGTAAATGATGTGTTGTAGATCTCATTGTTAAAGATGTATATAATATAAAAATTGATTGTTCTCTCATATGAAGAAATAAAACCAATTCTCCTTACTTTTAGGAGCCTATCCAAATTATTGAAATAATAGAACATGTTTTTCAGCATTAGATGGATCAATTTGTAAATTTTCTTTGGGTAAATAATAAAATAAAGGATTAACCATGAAATTTGGGGGATGTTATAAAGAAGAACAACCCTGATTTATTTAGAATGTAATATCAAAAAAAACATTGATGTTGAAATTTTTAATGGAGGGAAGAATGTAATAACAGATCATCAATTTTAGTAAGTTTCCATTTTATTTTCAAGAAACAGTAATAAAATTAACATTTTAATATTTCATTGTATAGAAATTAAATTTTTATAGGATAGATATTTATTTTTATTACAAAGTCAAAAGAATTCAAAATAAATTATTTCAAATTTTACTTAGAAATAACATTTTATGAATAATTGATAATTTAGTATATAAATAATCCACCAATCAAAATAAATAATTTTTTATAATATGTATAATTAATAATTCATTTATTATAAACATTATAGAAAACTATTTTTACATTCATAATGTTTATAAATTTAATATAATTAACATATTCTCTAACAATAAATGCTTCAAATTTAATTTATAAATTATATATCTGAATATATGAATTTAAAATCTTATAATGATAATAAATATTTATATAGTTAATATAATATCATTTTATATATGAAAAATACATTTTCTAGAAAGCATAACCTTCATCATGTTTTACAGGTTTATTTTTCGAAATAATTTCTTATACTTATAGGAATGTGATTTTTAAAATGGTTTCCCAATTAATAATCATTATTGAAATGTTTATCAATGAGAATTAATTAATTTTTTGTCATTATCAGTAATAAATATAGAAATAAATTTCTACCATGGTTAAGGTTAAAATAGGTTTATTGGGGGTTAAAATAATGTGATAAGGGTTTAAATTGAAAAAATATTTATCTAAATACTATTTCATGAAAACATTTTGACCATAACCTTATAAACAAAATAATACGAGTCATTTCAAAAAAAAATCATATAATATTACTTAAAACTATTTAAAAACATAGAAAAATAACATGTGTACCTCCCACCTCAAATATAAAAGGGAACCCCATCCACTAACATATTCACACATATTGAGCCATTTTTCTCAACCATAGCCTACAAATAACTCCCTAATATCCTTATCCACATTCTATAGCTTTAGTTATTCCCAAAATATTTACCGTATCATCCTTAAGTGTATATCTAAAGGAACAACTTCAATGAAGATCTATTCATCATAACCAAACACATTCATATTTATTATTCATTTACAACATTAAATAATGTCATAAACATTACAATATAATAACACAAGTATCAAAAATATACTAATATGTAATTGTTTTTATTTTATAATATTTTATCATATTATTCTATATCAAATGGGAAATAGAACCATCCCATTTTTGTACAGTGCATTAATATCTTCACGAAGTAGTGTAATTTATTTTCCAACACCACCTCACTTGTTTAGTAATAATGATATAACTAATTAAAATATATGATTTTTATGAAATAATTATGATTTTATCAAATTAATATATTATCTACTTCCTTACCCATCCACTAATTATGGAAAATGATAATGTTGATCGTGTGTATATGTGGACTACTACCTCCAAGATGCAATGTGATATAATTTTCATGTCTTATTTTCACAAATGATAATAATGATGTATATAGTTAGTATGTAGTATGATTATATCATTATTAACATTCTGGAGATAATATAACCATGATTAAGGCTAAAGGACTATAACCAAAAAAATCAAAACATACATGAAAAACAACATTGTTAACAAATGATTAAATGATTATAATGATTTACAGCAAAAAAATGGGTGATAATATGAAATTATTCGATCATATATTATATTACAGATATCTATATCATCCCATTATATATTTATAATAAATATTAATGTATTATATAGGATTTTAAATCATGATGATCTAATTAGAAGCAAGAGATAAGGGGTTTATTTACTATATTTCAATTAATTTAGTTATACCATTAATTAATTGATTATGATATTCCAATAATATTTATGAAATGACCAGTGATTTATTAAGGTTGTGTTTTCACTTTTCGTATGTGTATTTATAATTTGTTTACATAATCAAATAATTTTTTTATCACAACAAATGATATGATTATTGTAAAGGACTCCATTTCCATTTCCACTTCATTGAGAAATATTTGGTATTATGAGATCATTTTCTTTTATATGATATGTATATATCCCTTTTATTTTTATAACATGAATCTATATTTATTGATGGGAATTTTAGTTTCAATACAACATTATTCATTTAGGGGTAACAATGTAAAAGTTACCAATGAGGTATGAAATTAATTTAATCTCATTTTTTGGGATTGGATATATTTTAGTTAATAGAATTTATTATATATACTTCATCAAAAGAAACTATATTATTTTTCAATGGATATTTAATTAACCTCCTTGGTTTGCCCCAAAAAATCCACTATTCAATCAGTTAATCAAGTAATGAGAATTTTAAAATAAAATTTGGTATTATTTGTATTTTAAATCAGATATATTTTTATTTCATGTCCAAATTTTATGAACACAACATGACAAAAAAATTATTAAATTTTTTAATTACGTAATTTAATTTTATTATTTCCTTTATAAAAGGATTGAATGTAATTATAGTAATGTTTTATCGAAGGTACAATATTTATTTTCTTTATAGAAGGTCAAATGGGATGATTCTTTTTAATTTATATGATGTTAATATATTTTATATCTACCATAACCATATTTTGATATTTAGATTCATCTATATGTTTTTAATGGGTTTTAATAGAAAAAAATGTATTGATTATTTATTTTTAATTTTTTTTCTTCTATTTTCATTTATTTTCTAAAATACACGATTTAACTATAAAATCACCCTTTCTAATGAATTGATGTTTATATCTCATATCATGATTGATTTTGTAGTCATTATAATTCACATAAAACATTCACATTATTTTGATATTCATTTATCATAAAATACAATTTTCAATTGTTTCATTAACCTTTATATCCTAAATAGTCCTTTTCCCTAAACCATATACAATTTTTACATTTGATGTATTTCTATGAATGATATTTTATTGGCTTAAGAAATCATGATATTCCATATTCTTTACTAAATAACTATATTTTCTAATAAGGCATATTTTACATCAATGAAATCAAATATTCAATATTTGAGGAATGAATAGGTGATTAGTTACTGAAATTTCTAATATTAATTTTTAATATCTTTATATTAATTTTTCCAAAGTACATAAACATTTTTTTAGTGCATTACATAAATAGAACTTCATTTCTCATCAAAAATGCAATTCATGTTTAAAATGCAAATTTGGGCCCAATCATTCATTTATTTGTGGACAACATTATATTCCTTTTCTGAATTTAAAATTTTGGGATATTATTGAACACTTTTTTGGAACATTTTATCTTTTAGGTTCGATGGATGAATCCCAAAGTAAGATGGAGAATTTTGCGCCTGAAGGCAGAAACTTGCTGCAAAAAGCATAATGGGCCTAAGGCCCATCAAACAAATGTGGGGCCCCGAAACCAAGCCCAATGAAGCTAAAATTTATAAATTAGAAATATAAAAATATGAGGATCATTTTATTCAACTGTGGCCAGAGCTAATTCTGATTTTTTCATGATGATAAAGGGATATGAAGTTAAGATTTAAATGGTGGACCCAACATTAATGCACAGAAATCCGTCCTACCATTTCAACCATAACATCCAAACGGCTGAGCCAAATTTCCTGAATTTTTGAGAGATTATAGAAGACATATGGACGAATATATTTTCTATTTATGACACCTTCGGATTCGGCCGTATGAAGTGTCAAACGCATACGTAAAAATGGAGGATGAATATGGCTAGTTTTGTGGTCAACTTTGTAACGTCAATTTCCTTTTGATTATTCACCCTCGTTTTGACTCTATTAATTGTTGGGGGTGAATTGATTGTGGGGGGTGGAACTAAGGCTCCTAATATTCCTATATAAGGAGATGGTGGTGAAGGGAATTTTCATCTAACATTTTCCTTTGAATCCAAGTTTTTCTTTCAATTGTAATTTCCCGCTTTCGTTTTGTAATGGCATCGTCAATTTCTCTAATGTAAGGTTTTCATTCACGTTTATTATTTTAATAAAATTTATTCTTTTTCAATTTTTATTTTCCTTTTCTTCACACGTTGATACCGTCGAATCGTAGTGTGAATTTATTCACACCCTCACTTGTGAATTCATCACACAACGGTGGAGTGTTCATTTTGATTAATGTTTTTTTTCCATCTTCTTCAATCCCACTTCTTTAAGTCAATTACCCGCTTCCATTGATATAATAACATAAATGGAGGGATAACCTTTTATGGGTTGATCCTAGGGATTTTTATGAGCTGTATTGAATGTTATTTGATGTTCTTAAATTCCTAAATTTGTCCTTTATATTAAGAGTTCCTTTCTTTGATTTATCTTCTTCTTTATCTTCACCGACTTTAACGACGACACATTTTGAGTGCTAGTACGATCCAATTCCTTGGAGTTCTCATTTAATTGATCCTCTAAGTGAATTGGTGATTAGCCTTGAAATTGTGTATGGATTAAATCGAAGAATGATATTGAGGAATTATTTCATTTAATGGATACCTCTTGAACCGATGAACAGAAAATCAAATGAAAAACAAATACATCCAATCAAGCCCAAGAGACAACCTAGGATCGACTCACCTTAATTAGTTGTTTTAAATCAAGTAATTTTATTTGTTTTGTTCTTTAAATTAAATCAATATTTCTTCAAATCAATTCAATCCAATGTTGGCCACTGCATAGCCAATCCCGTATCCAATCTTTGTGTCTCAAGGTTTCTTCTTCAGTCCCTGTGGATTCGATCCCTACTTGTACTTCAATGACTGTTTTTACCGGTAGGGTAAATTTGGGCACAACCAAATTTTGGTGCCGTTTCCGGGGACCCATGTAAGTACCTTAGACACTCATCTTCTTTTCTCACCCCAAATTCTACATTCTCACCCTAATTTCTCTTCTCTATTCCCCTTTCTATTTCTGCGTGTCCAATGAATCCCAAAAATAACTTTCAATAAACTCCAATGGATTATCTTCAACAATACCCATTAATATACTGAGGCTATAATCAACTGGAAAATCAATATTTTGAATCACCTCACATAGAAAATTTCATTGACCAAACCAGGATTGAATACACCACACGAGATGAGATGTACAATCAATGGGATGCTGACTGTTTAAAAGATCAATTTCCATACCTATCATGAATGATTGAAAATATAAATAATGAGGAATTCCATGATGTACAAACATCTATCAACTCTATTCCTGAAAGAATTCTTGAACGATTGTGTAATCAAATGGAGATAATGAATTCTGAGGTTTCATTTTTGAGGTTTGAACTACAAAACTTTAAAACATGTGAAAAACTCACTTTAGAATTTGGGAATTCAAAGTTAGATAATGAATTTAATTGGTCAGGAAATGTTGAAAGTCAAGCTGACGAGTGTTTAAATCAGAAGGAAATTGATTTTTTGAATTCAAAAGATAATAACTTGACATCATGGATTGTGTTTCCTAAACATGGATCCATTAGTGAATTTTTAGTACCACCAATCCCTGAAAAATTGGGATAAATACCAAACATTAATCCCATACACACTTCTGATATTCAACTGGAAAATTTTCAGGATGAATCTTATTTTCAAAATGAACCAATTATTTCTAAATTTCATGGAGAACAAACTGTTTTTGATTCAAATTTCCATTCTTCTTTTGTAAATTTTTTTCAACCCAAACTCAAAATTTTTATCCTTTCTTCACCACTCTTAAATGTTGATAACCAATACCATGAAATTTCAATTTATTCTCCTCTTGAAACTAAAAAATTGGGAATGTTCATTGATGTCTTAGGAAATACTAGATATTCAATTCAATCAACCATTTCTGATATTACATGGATTTTACCGCTCATTGTAGAAAAAAGGATTTCACATGAAACATATTTCAAACAAATTATCAATCTCAATATTGTTGAGGTGTAGAAAGATGGGTTCATTAAAATTTTGAAAGTTGGAATTGGATAAGTTGGGGGGTATAAGTCTAGCTAACGACATTAAACAAAAGCGCTGCATGGGAGGCAACCCATGGTTTCCATGTTTCTAATCATTTTTAATCGTTTTCTTTTTCATATAATAAATTAACATAGATTGTTGACCTGTTCTTCTTTTATGAGTAAGGATGGGTATGAAAGGGGAGCACCATATTCATCCATGTCATGTGGCGTGATCTCTGAGTAATACCTTACCCAGAAATCTAAAAAGAAGACAATGTATCATCAGTTTATTTTGTTTTGTTTATTTTTATGTTTTTATAGGTTAAAAAAATAAAAGGACATGTCATAAGTCATAAGGAAAATCCATTCACCACCATCCAAGCTGCTGAGACTCAAATCCAGGATTGAAGGGAGACTATGGCATGTGTTATCATCATCAACCACCAGGTAACTTAATTCCATGATTATCATTTTAAATTTCTTCTTTGAACTCCTCTCCTACCCCTTTCTAACTTTTATTTTCTTTAAACACTGGGGACAGTGTTATTCTAAGTTGGGGGGGGGATAAAAAATAATTTTTTTTCAATAAGAAGATGCATGGAAAGAAAAAATTCCATTAACCTTGAACATTATAACACACATTGCTAACTCTGAAATTGGATATCGAAAAATTTGGATGCTTTGATTTTGATTTTAATGCAAGTTTAAGTTCATGAGCATAGTTTTTGGAAAGTGCGGTTATCTAATGTGATTTTTCAAAGATTACATTTTCATCCTCTTAATAAAAATGCCACAATGCACGTCTACTGTATTGTGGGTGAAAATTTGAGTTCTCGGGTCCCTTTCATTATAGCATAGGGGTTTGGGGTCACTTTTAGTTTAATATGAGTATCCAAAAAAACAAAAAAAAAACAAAAAAACAAAACAAAAAAATTGACCGCATAGAGAAATGTTTTGTCCAAATGTGTGGCGTCCAGAACTTGTGGATCGTGACTCCATATTTGTCTTGCCCAGAGTTAGGATTTATATCTCTATTGTAGAGCATGAAATTGACAATATGTGTGGCGTCCGGCACTTGGGGATCGTGACTCCATAGTTGTTGTGCCTAGAGTTAGTCTTTTCATATCTATTGTGGTAAAAGAAAAAAAAATCAAAAAAAAATGGATACTCATTTTAAGGTTTAATTTGATTCCCACCTAGCACTTCCATTTATTCCCCTTGAACAATAAAAAGGGCCTCATATCTTTTGTGATGCACAACACTTTATCATGCTTAATTGAAATTGGATGAAATGTGGCGATGAATTTAAACAAAGGAATGGGCTTAGGCTTGGGATATTCTTATGGACCTAGCTTGTTTTAAATGATTTTGATGGGTTCCATAATTTTTTGGTATGAGGTCTTTGGGTGAGCAATGTGTATTAAAATGTTTTTGGAAAAGGGGATTTGAATTTCATATTTGTAATATATTTTGCTCGGGACTAGAAAAACTCAAGTTGGGGGTGTGATTAGTCACTGAAAGTGTCTAATATTAATTGTTAATATATTTATATTAATTTTTCCAAAGTCCATAAACATTGTTTTTAGTGCATTACATAAATAGAACTTCATTTCTCATCAAAAATGCAATTCATGTTTAAAATGCAAATTTGGTCCCAATCATTAATTTGTTTGTGGACAACATTATATTCATTTTCTGAATTTGAAATTTTGGTATATTATTTATCACTTTTTTTGGAACATTTTATCTTTTAGGTCCGATGGATGAATCTTAAAGTAAGATGGAGAATTTTGCGCCTGAAGGCAGAAACTTGCTGGAAAAAGCATAATGGGCCTAAGGCCCATCAAACAAATATGGGGCCCATAAACCAAGACCAATGAAGCTCAAATTTATACAGTAGAAAGAAAAAAATATGAGGATCATTTTATTCAACTGTGGACGGAGCTAATTCTGAATTTTTCATGATGATAAAGGGATCTTAAGTTGAGATTTAAATGGTGGACCCAACATTAATGCACAGAAATCCGTCCCACCATTTTGACCATAACTTCCAAACGGAGGAGACAAATTTCCTGAATTTTTGAGAGCATCTAGAAGAGAAATGGAAGAATATATTTCCTATTTATAAAACCTTCGGATTCGTCCGTATGGAGTGTCAAACGCATATGTCAAAATGGAGGATGAATCTGGCTGGTTTTGTGGTCAACTTTGTAACGTCAATTTCCTTTTGATTATTCACCCTCGTTTTGACTCTATTAATTGTTGGGGGGGAATTGATTGTGGGGGGTGGAACTAAGGCTCCTAATATTCCTATATAAGGAGATGGTGGTGAAGGGAATTGTCATCTAACATTTTCCTTTGAATCCAATTTTTTCTTTCAATTGTAATTTCCCGCTTTCGTTTTGTAATGGCATCGTTAATTTCTCTAATGTAAGGTTTTCATTCACGTTTAGTATTTTAATAAAATTTATTCTTTTTCACTTTTTATTTTTTTTTTCTTCACACTTTGATACCGTTGAATCGTAGTGTGAATTTATTCACACCCGCACTTGTGAATTCAACACACAACAGTGGAGTGTTCATTTTGATTAATGTTTTTTCCTTCTTCTTCAATCCCACTTCTTTAAGTCAATTACCCGCTTCCATTGATAGAATAGAATCAATGTAGGGATAACCTTTTATGGGTTAATCCTAGGGAGTTTCATGAGTTGGATTGAATGTTATTTGATGTTCTTAAATTCTTAAATTTGTCCTTAATTTTAAGAGTTCCTTTCTTTGATTTATCTTCTTCTTTGTCTTCACCGACTTTAACGACGACACATTTTGAGTGCTAGTACGATCCAATTCTTTGGAGTGCTCATTTAATTGATCCTCTAAGTGAATTGGTTATTAGCCATGAAATTGTGTATGGATTAAATCAGAGAATGATATTGATGAATTATTTCATTTAATGGATACCTCTTGAACCGATGAACAGAAAATCAAATGAAAAACAAATACATCCAATCAAGCCCAAGAGACAACCTAGGATCGACTCACCTTAATTAGTTGTTTTAATTCAAGTAATTTTATTTGTTTTGTTCTTTAAATTAAATCAATATTTCTTCAAATCAATTCAATCCAAAGTTGGCCACTGCATAGCCAATCCCATATCCAATCTTAGTGTCTCAAGGTTTCTTCTTCGGTCCCTGTGGATTTGATCCCTACTTGTACTTCAACGACCGCTTTTACCAGTAGGGTAAATTTGGGCACAACCAATAGGACATGCAGAGATGGATTCAGCTGAAAATTATATATCTCCTCAATACATTGTTAAATCTCAAGAGAAAAACCAATTTTATAGTCTTATTAATAGAGTTTTAGTGTATACCCACCAACATTTGAAAATATTTTTGCACAATGAATTCATTAAGACATTTGACATTATGAATTTCCCACATTTAGTACCCATTAACTTCTAACAATGAGACTATTAATTTAATTCCATCCATGGTTTGATTTTTTTCTATATATATTGATTAGATGTTATGAGTTTTCAGTTATTTATATTTCTATGTTGATTATTTCTTATTAACTAAAGACATCATCTCTTGTACGCAACCCCTAATGAACATTTGAGCTCACAAATGTTTTGTTTTTCATTCCACATTATATGAATAATGAAAATATGAATGAGTTTTAGTGATGAAAATTATTTATTCTTAATATTTTTTTTAATTTTTTTCTAATGTAAAATGTAAAATGTGTACAAATTGTCTTCTTTAAGACTACTAAACGAATTCATCCTTGCTTATGGGATCACTAGAATACTATGATAATGTAATGTGTGATCCCTATATTTTTTGGAGTATCTCATTCCTAAATTATGGTACATTTTTTTCTCTATTTGATAACCTTTGTATGCAGTTAAGACTTCTGGTGCGTTTTGGTAGATTTTCAAAAAAAAGTAAAAAATTGGACTATGTACAATTTTCGCACAGTAAGGGGAAACCATGTGCCCAGCCTAGCTAACTGTGTGAATTAAGGAAGAGGGGATTCGCATGGTGGTAAAATGTCTTGACAAACCCTACACCCAAACCTAGGTAAATGTGAAACCATGGGTAGTGAGGTCCGCATGGTTAGCACACGGTTTATCAAACCATCCACCAATGCCCATAAAAACTATGCAAGTGGTTTTAATTTATCTAAAAATTAGTTTTAAATTACCCCAAACTTCTAAAACACTCACATTTCAACCTAGGCTCAGACTTGATAAATTTTGGATAAATCCAGAGCTTTTTAGAGGGGTTATGAGGTCATTTAAACTCTTTTATTCAAGATTCAAACCCAGAATTGAATATCCTCTCTTCTCTTGGAAAGTGGATCTTATAATGATCCCTATCTCGTCGATTATTTAATCCACTCTTAATCCAGTGTTGGATTTTATCCTCTAGTTCATCAATTCTAAACCATTTTGGTGAGATATATATCTATGATTGTAGATCGATATCTAGATTGATTAGATCTTGATATCATTGATCTCAGTTTAGGGATCTAAATCTAGAACATAGATCTACATCGCTCGGCTTCTTGGAATTTTTGGTATTTCTATTGAGCGAACATCCATCAACGAATTAAATTAGGTTGTATATGATTCAAATCTTATAGTCATGAAATTTTTATACGTGTATGAAATATTATATTTTCTATGTATTTATAGAAATTGGATTCAAATGTTGAATAAATTAATGTGGTCAATTAATTAATTGGGAAATTGGAGGATTTGATTGAATAAAGAAATATAGGATTTGGGGATAAATATTCATTAAATTGATTTCTTGATTTTAGATTGTGAATAAGATAACTAATGGAGGAAATTATTTATGGAATATTAAAATTCTTATTGAGAAAATTAATTTATTAATTAATTATGAGATATTGAGTTTGGTAATTAAGATAATTAAATGAAAATTAATTACACGTGATTAATTAATGGTTAGGTTAATTAAAGGGGTTGATGTGATTAATTAATTGGGTAATTAATTAAAAGGTTTTAAGTGAATACTAATTGTTTAATTAAAAAAAAGTTAGCTGATAAATTAATTCATAAATTAATGTGATATTGGGGTAAGAGGTTTAATATTGATAAATATTTCTTGATGTGATGATTTGCTATATGTGATATTGTGGATAATTTTTATTAAACATGGTAAATGAGATAAATGTGATATGTATAAAGTGGTGAATGGTAACATGCTCATTTGGAAAAAAAATTATGAATGGTAACATCGTCATTCAATTATGTATTATTAAATGGTGAATGGTAACATGCTCATTCAGCCAACTATAATGAAGGTAGCATGCTCATTCAATTATATATTATCAAATGGCTAATGTTAACATGATTATTCAGCCATCTATTATTAATTGTAACATGATCATTCAATTATGTATTATTAAACGGTGAATGGTAACATGCTCATTCGGCCAAATTTTGAGAATAGTAACATGTCCATTCAAATTTTTTATTTAAATGAATAGTAACATGGTCATCATTTTTGAACTAAGAATGGTAACATGGTTACTCAATGTTTGTGATTTAAATGAACGATAACATGGTCATTCAATTATGAAATAAGAATAGTAACAGGGACATTCAGACATATGGTAAACCTTAGCGAAATTTCATATTTTCGCACTATCTGAGGAAGGTAATGAGGTACAAGAATCTATAGGAACTACAGGGTTTTATTTCATTAAATACAGAATATTTTATAATGTGATAAATAGATTAGTTGTACATTGTACTTATTCTTGTTACAATTTCACACACGGTTGTTGACTGGATTTTTTTTAGTCACCGTTTTTGGTGGCCTACTAATTCGTACTCACATCCTATCCAGGATGCCAGATTGATCCTAAAATAGACATTATTATTGTATGATTATTAAAGGAAAATTCCTTGGATTATATTTCTCATTGGGGATAGAGCTTGGATGATGGGACAATATGTGGTTTGAGGCCCATGTAAGATTCGTTAGTGTCTTCACTTTCATTACAATTTTAGACACTTTGGAACTTACTTTGGCATGGAATGTTTCTCTTTTATTTGAGTAATTTATTTCCTATTTTGGTTATCATGTGACATTGGTACTATTTATGATTATATATTTATCCACATTTGTTTATTTATTTACCAATGGTGGTTTCATTTTAAAAAAAAGTGTATAGTATCTCCATGATCAACTGCATATACCCTTGCTGCTAGTCGACAACTTCTAGTGTATGGGGAGGAATTCTTGAGGCCATGTGATGGACTGGTTTGGGGAACTGTGGCATGGAACCTAAGTCAGGACGTTACAAATGGTTATTAGAGGTCCATTTTTCATTCTTCTTATTTTTCATTACTATTTGAAAAAGGTAGAAAAGAGACTAGGAAGAGTTAGTGCTCAGTAATAAGATTGTGCATGGGAGTTACAGACCCATATATGGGGGGAAACCCAAGTACATAGTGTGGTATTGTTGTTACTTTTCTTTTCTAGTATAGATGAATATTATTACACATTGAGTGGTATACTTGTAGTGTCATGTGATAATTTTTTATTTTGATTTATTGAGATTGAATCATGGACCAGAATGGAATGAGAGTTGAGTTTACATGCATCAATCATAGAACTCAAGATTATTTTATGAGATGCATCATTTTAGGAACACACATCATGGTAAGTTATTAAGATTAAAATAATTTCCTTTCAAGTTAAATTTTACTTAAAATAGTGTCTGCTGTGAAATTTTGAAGTCGAGAATGATGAAATGATGTTAATAAATGGGTGTCTACGTAAGAAACGTAAATATGAGAATATGGTTACCCTTTTTAACTGTAGATAGGTGTAGTGTGGTTAGGGTTAGTAATAGAACATCAGTTTGGACCATGTGGTGAGGGTGGTGGAAGAGACTACTAGTGGATTTTTGTGGATTTCCTATAATATAAATGAGATAATGTTTTGCTAAAATTTTCCTAAGGTATATGTTTAGTTAAAGAGATATACCACCATGAAGGATCTTGTTGAGGGGATGACCGAGGAAATGGATGTGGATGATCATCCAGTTGTGTAACCTGAGTTTCTATTAGTGTTGGGGAAGGAAGCATGTGACTAGTTCCGAGATAACATCACTCATTTCATGAAATTTTGGGAAAGAGACCCAAGGTGGGTTGTGAAATGCATGTCTAGTCTAATGAGGGAGATTCATAGCACCCTCTAATTTTTAGTATATAGGGTGGACCCAAAAGAGAATTATTTTGAGTTGAGTCCATTGAGATAATACATGAAAATCAGGAGACACCTTCTGAGAAGAGGTTCAATATTCCCACTTATATTCTATGGAGATCAATGATGCGCTGGTGGGATACTCATGTGGAGACCGTACAGGCTGATAGAATGAGATGGAATGAATTTTGGGATAATTTCATGGAGGAATTATATCCAGAGACACTGAGGCATGAGGAAGAATCAGAGGTCATGTAGCTAAATTAGGGGAGAATGTCTATTATGGATAATGTTGGACATTTCATATATCTATAGAAATTTTCTCCAACATTAGCAAGAGATGATAGAGCTATGGAGAAACGCTTTCAGGATATACATAAGTGTGATATTATGTCCTATTTCAATATATTTTGATTAAATAAGTTTGATGAGGTGGTGGTTCAAGCTCTCATAGCTGAAAGGAACCTAATGGAAGATTCCAGTGCAAGAAGGATAGTTTCTTATAGATAATCAGAAGGTGAAACATATGAGAACAGGAAGTGCCATTATGAAATATTTGGCCAAGGAAGTGGGAAGAAGAGTACACAGATAAGAAGGTTGGTTGCACAGTACCTTCCTAGAGTGATCTGTTATCAGTGTGGTGGGACGGGAAATTATCGTAGGAACTATTCCTGATCAATAGTGGAGTGCTAATTTTGAAGCAAGATGGGACATCTTCATAGGATCTTTAGGAACCCTCAGCGGACAGTTTCGGATAAGGGGGCTAGACAGCACAAGGGTGCTAGGAGGGGATCTTATACACCATATCAATCTGGGAGATAGATTTCTACTGAATGAGGGGGGAATAGGTAGCAGATGTGGTTCTTCTTGGAAGGATCACCAATATCAGTAGTGTGATGTAGCTCGTGGGAGTTATACTACCTGACAGGGAAGAGGGGAATGATAGTTAAATGTGGTGTAGCCTGCACTTATGGATAGCAAGGATGGGACATGAATTTTGAGAGGTATTATTTTTATAGATTCTACTTAAGATAGTGCCTTATTTGATAATGGATCCTCTCATTATTTTATATCTACAATACTTGTTAATGGTTTGAGCCTGGTGGTGGAGTTAGTGAGCGGGGTTATGATGATAGATACACCATTGGGAGTATGGTCTATAGACCTCTATATATTAAATGGATGTTCTCTTGAGATTAGGGAGTACCATTTTCAGTGGGATCTCTATATTCTTGATATCACAGGCATTGAACTAAATATGGTTATGGACTAGATTGTCACATACTATTCTCACAGATACTGTTACCATAGGATATTTACATTTAAATCTCCTAAGGGTGACCATTACATTCACTAGGGAGAGTGGGATATCCATGAGGGATGATAATGGACAATTAATTAGCAACTAAGAGATATCAAATCCCATGTTTCATGTATATTGGTAAATTACATGGGTGTTAAGAAATATATCCATCACTAGAAATTGAGCTATTTCAATTTCTCTTTCTAGATGACTTCTTATGGATGGAACCTGAGAGAGATGTAGAATTCACTATTGATCTCATATCGGGTGAAGATCCAATATCTATTCCATTATACAGAATGGAACCAACATAACCTCAAGAGGTCAAGACAAATCTGGATGATTCATAGGATTAGGGATTTATCCATCCAAGTATGTCTCCTTGGGGATCATTTATTTTGATTGAAAATATGACTGACATGAGTTCACTTATGCATGTCAAATACTAGAAGTATAATAAGATGACTGTCAAGAACCCCTATCCACTTCCATGTATCAAAAATCTATTCGACCAGTTGAAAGGATATTTCAGGTTCTCAAAGATAAAATTGAGATTGGGATATAATCAGATGAGAGATGGGACTTTTGATATACCACAGTCTGCTTTTAGAAGTAGATGTGGCATATATGAGTTTATTGTAATGCATTTTGGGTTGGATAAAACACTGGTAGTATTTATGGCCTTGATAAAAATAATATTCCATCCGTTCGAAGATCAATTTGTTGCAGTGTTCATGGAAGACATCTGGGTATAATCTATGCCTCATGAAGATCGATCCCAACAACATGACACATCCTAAGTACACTGAGAGATAATAAGTTATTCCAGGAAATCTATGTGTTAGTTTTGGAATGAAAATGTACACTTCTTAGGGAAAATCATCTTAGAGGAAGGTGTGTCATTGGACTCAGAGAATATATAGGTAGTGGCTTCAGGGGATAATCCCAATGATGTTTTTGAAATCTGAATATTTCTAAGATTTGTTGTATATTATAGGCAATTCATCCATGAAATTCCCCTTTTATAAGAATTGATCATAGGCTTGAAAAAAATGAAGTAATGTTTGAATGGTTAAAGGATTTTAAGAAATATTTTCAAGATCTGAAGAAGCATTTTACGTCAGAAGTGATTTTGATCCTACCACAATCTGGCGAGGAATACATGGTGGGTTGTGATGCTTCTTGGATCGGACTCGGAGCATTTTTGTTGCAAGGTGATAAATTCATGAAATATGGGTATCGACAATTGGGACCACATGAATAGAATTAAACTATGGATAACCCTGTGTTGGTAGTTATGGTTTATGCTTTGTTGTTTTGGTGACACTATCTTTTGGGGAAAAAATTTATAGTTTATATTAAGCACAAGAGCATAAGGTATATCTTTTCCCAAAGATATTTGAATCTGATGTAGGGGATATGGGTTGAGTATATGAAGTATATTGATTTTTAATTATCATATATACAAAGAAAGGGAAATATTGAGGCTGATGATTTGAGTAGGAAAACTCAGACTCATATAGTTTAGGAATCTAGTAGTGAGTGTAAGATGATGAATTTACTAACTAAAATGCATGTAAAAGTTGAGGAGATTCCTCACCAGTTGATTATTTTAGCATTTAAAGTGGAGTATACACTATTGATACTGACCAGAGATAGGAAATATGAGGATCCTACCTACTTATCCTTGAGGTAATTCATTGAAGGTGGGGATACACCTTTTTATTGGTGAAATTTAGGTATGATATCATATATGTGAAGAATCGAGGTCTTGTGCCCACAAGCATGTGAGAGGAGATCATGTGGAAATTTCATGCCTCAAAGTGGGAAGTACGTCCAGGCATGAAAAAAATGTACCATGATGTACAATGAAAGTTTTGGTGCCCTAGAATGAAAAAGGGTATGTAAAGGATCCTGACATGATGCTACACTTATCAGCAGTTGAAGTGAGTGCATATTTAACCTGGATGTTTGATACAGTTTTTGAAAATTCTATATTAGAAGTTGGATGATGTGACTGTGGAATTTGTGGTAGGTATTCTAATGATTATTAGGATTAATGATTCTATTTTTGTTTTTGTATATTGATTGACCAAAGTAAAACTTTTCTTTCCAATACGGGAAACTTTCATAGTAGAGAAGTTTGGAGAACTATATGTTTGGGAGATAGTTTATCATCATGGGGTGACATGGACTAATGTTTCAGACCAAGATTTGCACTTTACTTCACGATTATGGAAGGTCTTACAGAAGGATCTGAGAACACAAGTTTTATTGAGCACGACATTCCACTAGTAGATAGCTGGGTGGTCAGAGTGCACTATACAGGTTCTAGAAGATATGGTTTGGGTATGTGTGCTTGACTTCTATGGGTATTAGAAGAAGAACTTGGAATTAGTGATTTTTTCCTATAACAATAGTTATCAGGTAACTATATAGATGGAACCATAAAAGGCTCTTTATGGAAGACCATTTAGATCACCACTATACTAGATGGAAGCAGGTGAGTCAGATTTTTGGGGACCAAGTCTCAAGAAATAGATGTCGAAATAGGTGTCATTAATTCAGAAATATATGGCTATAGATCAGATTTTGTTGAAGTTTTATGATGATATATGGAGATGAACCCAACAGTTTACAAAGGGTGATCCTGTATTCCTTCGAGTGTCTCCTAGGTTGGGTCAATTCATGATATAGAGATAAGGAAAGTTGGCACCCATATTTATTGGAGCTTTCGAGATTGTGGAAAGAATCGGGTCAATGAAATACCAGTTTCCTCTTCCACAAAAATATATTGAAATAAATTATGTTTTACATGTGTCACATCTATGGAGGTATCACCCAGACCTTTCTCATGTGATTAATGGGGATGAGGTTGATCTTGAGATAGTTGTGTCATTTAAAGAGCATCTTATTTGTGTGTTGGATTGTAGTGGGAACATGTTATAGAAAAAGTCCATCCTGGTAGTTCATTTTTTATGGAAGCATGGAAGTGTCAAATAGGAAACAAGGGAAAGGGGAGAAGATATAAGGTCTCAATGGCCCAATATTTTTGGCTAATAATCTTATAGAATCTTGGAAGAGCAGCTTGACGATGAGCTATTATAAAGTGGAAAGATTGTAAGATCCTGGAATTTTAGAGAGAATATCATGCATGAATTGAGGTGATTTCTTTGTATTTATTTAAGTACGTTTTTTTGAAGTAATTAATTGAGTATTTTTTGGAATATTTTCAAGAAAAATATGAAATAAGGGACTATGCATGGTTGGTGCTTGGTTAGGGTAAACCATGCACATAGCCCAGCTAACCGTGCGATCCTAAGAAGAGGGGATTTGCATGGTTGGAGTAAAATTTGACTAAGCATTCTCCCTAACCCAGGTAAGAATGAATCCATGGGTAGTGAGGTCCACACGGTTGGTTCACATTTTATTAAACCATATGGCCTTACCCAGAAATCCATGTGTGATTTATTATTTTTTCTAAAAATTACTTTCAAAGTCCCTCAAAACCCTAAAACACCCCAATTATGACATAGGTTTAGACTTGAAAACTTTTGGATGATTCAAAATAGTTATTAGGGGTTCCAAGGTAATTAAACCTTTTTTTCTAGATTCAAATCCCAAATTAAAGATCCTCTCTTCTCTAAGTATGTGGATCTTATCATGATCATATCCTGTCAGTTGTTTTTCTTCTATTAATCTTTGGTTGAGTTTATCATATGGTTATTTAGATCTAAATTTTTATTTGAGATCTAGATCTAGGATTTTGGATCTATATCTATATTTATTAGATCTTGATATATTTTATATTGTTTTAGGTATCAATATCGGAAACATATATATGCGTCGTTGTGATGCTTGGGTTTTAGTGATTTTCATAGAGCGAACGCCCATCAACGAATTGATGTAGATGGTCTATGATTCAAGTCCTATAGTCATGAAATTTCTTTATGTACATGAAATTTTATATTTTAGAGTGTTTCTTAGAAACTGAAGTTCTAAAGTGGAACAAATTAATGTGGTCAGTTAATTAATTTTGAAATTGGAGGATTCGACTGAATAATGAATTCTTTGATTCAAGGATAATTAATCAAGAAATTAATTATGATATTTGAGATTGTGGATGATATAATTAACTATGGGAATTAATTATGGAATATTTAATTTCATATTGAGATAAATAATTGATGAATTAATTATGAGATGTTGTGTTTGGTAATTGAGAAAATAAATTAAAGAATTAATTTTGAGTAACTAATTAATTAGTTATTGGGTTAATTAAAGAGATTGTTGTTCTAAATTAATTGTGGAATTAATTAACTGATTTTATTTCAAGACTAATTTTTGAATTAGAATAGTTGGTGAAATGATTAATTAATTGATAAATTAATGTGATATTTGGGTAAGATGATTAATGTTGATTAATCCTACTTGATGTAATGATGTGGAATATTTGATAATGTGGTAAATGTTAATTAACCTTGATAAATGACATAAATGTGATATGTGTATTATTATGAATGGTATCATGCTTATTCTCCCAGCCATTATTAATGGTAAAATGATCATTCAATTATTTATTATTAAATGGTGAATTGTAGCATTCTCATTCGGCCAACTATTTTGAATGGTAACATGCTCATTTAATTATGTATTATTAAATGGTGAATGGTAACATTATCATTTATCCAACTATTATGAATGGTAAAATGGACATTAAATTACGTATTATTTAATGGTGAATCGTAACAGGATCATCCGAAATATTATTAATAATGGTAACATGGAAATTTAAATTTTGTGTTTAAATGAATGGTAAAATGGCCATTCATTTGTGAATTAAGAATTGTAACATGGTCATTCAAAGTGTGTGATTTAAATGAATTTTAATGTGTTCATTTGTTTTTAAAAGATGAATGATAACAAAGACATTAAAACACATGGTAAACCTTGGGGAAAGATCAGATTCCATCGCGTTCTGAGGTAGGTATTGAGGTATGAGTATCTATAAGAACCCAGGTTTTTTATGTGATTAAATAGGGAATATTTAATAAAGTGATAAAATGTTTAGTCTTAAATTATATTTATTCTTATTAAAATTTCTTATTGTTGACTGTATTTGTTTAAAACACCATTGGTGGTGGCCTACATATTCATACTCACACCCTATTCATGTTTCCTGATTAGTACCCAAATAAAATATATTGTTGTAGGATAGGTTAAGAGAAATGCCCTAAATTAGATTTCTGATTGGGGGCGGATCTTGGATGAGGGAACTAGATGTGGTTCAGAACCCTATTGTGAATCATTATTGTCCTTACTTCCAATTTCAGTTTAGACACTTCGGCACTTAATTTGGCATGGAATATTTCTCTTCCAGTAGAGTAATGTATTTCTTGTTTTGGGTGTATTGTGACATTGGTACTATTTATGAGTATATATTCTTCCAAATTTGTTTATTTATTATCCTATGCTATTTTACCTCATAAAAGAGGGTATATTCTCCACAAGAACAACTTACTATACCCTTGCTGCTAGTCGGCAACCACTTGTGATTGGGGAGGCATGCTTGATGTTATGTGAGTGGCCTATTTGGGGCATCGTTGCGGGGAACCTGGGTTGGGATGTTACCTGTCATAACGTTGAAATCATGTGAAGACCCTGTTTTTCATATTTACATAATTTATTAGAGAAATGATATATTTTTTCAAAAAAAATTATAAGTTTACTTTTACAAATTTATATTTTATGATAATAAATGTCCTAATATATATGTGTGTATTTTTCATAAAATGTGAGAAATGAAAATATTTTATAGAAGTAAAAATATTTTATATTTATCAATAAATATAAAATTTTAATTTAAAATAGACAAAAAATTACATATATAATTATGTTTATTAAATTTAAATTAGTTAATGTAGTTCAGTAACTGAAATGTTTACATTGTTATATGAAAATAATTATTTAAAATTATATATATACATATATAATATTATTTGATATATATATAGGTTCCTATAATTATATATATATATATAGAAATAATGTTAATATATATGTAGTGAACTGCCATTTATGTATATATACATATACATATTATATTAGTTACAAAAATGATATGTAATATATGTATATATATATATATATTAACAGTATATATATACCTATATATATAATAATATACATATATAAGAAGATATTAAATGATTTTAATAACAAAAATAATGATTTTAAATTGTGGAAGATGAAAATGGGGAGTGAGGAATTGAATAGGTTTGGTGTTGTAATGATAAGAGACAAATGACATTTTCAAAAAGGAGATGATAGAAAAAATTAAAAATGAACTTCATATACATATAGGTTATATATATGTATGAACATTGAAATATATATATATAATATGTCTTATATGTATGTTAGAACATCTGTATAAACATATATATCTATATATTTACACGTGTGTATAAATAAGAATATATTTATATACTTATGAATATATATGTTAGAATATATATATATATATATTTGTTTTTATATATATAGATTTTGAATAGTAAGTAGGATAGAAAAGGAAAAAGATATACATGTTTATAAGTGTGTGTCATTATGGGAATGAAGGAAATAATATAAATACATATTTATATCTATACATACATTATATAACTATATATGTATATATTGAAATTTATATGTTAGATCTATATATATGATAAGGATTATATACATTAGGTTATATATGTTCAAAAATATATATATTAAAATTTATGTATAGTAAAATTTATATTCTATAGATATATATATATATATATTTATATGTTATATGTGTTTTATACTTGTTAAAATATTTGTGGAGATATTTATTATTTATGTAAAAGTATACAATAAGATATAAATATGCATCGCAAATATGTATTAGAATATATATGTTTATATGTTAATAGAATTAAATAATTAAATATATATATATTCACATAGGAATTAAGTAATTAAATATACATATATATATAGGAACATGTGTGATGTGTAAAAATACCTATATTTTAAAATATATATGTTTATGTTTTAATTTTTTTTTAGCATAAGATAATCATTTTAAAAAAAATTATTTGGTTTAAAATTATCATTTTATGGGAAATATATTTCATAGAAATAATTGTTTTTTTGACACTCATCTCTATGGAATATTTATTTAAAATTTCAATTTTAATTCACATTGATGAAAATCACTTCATAGTGGAAAATGATGAATGAAATTCATTCATAAATAACTCTTAGTTTTTCTACTAGATTTTAAAATTATTAAAAGATTATCTTCTATTAATATTTTGAAGGTTCATTTTTCATGATATAATACTTATCATTTTATTTATTAAATGTTCTGTTATTTCTATAATTATAAACAAAAAATGTAGAGATTAATGCCACCCAATAATGACATACCTTAACTGAAAAATGATTTATTTCTTAAACACATAACACCGCCCCCTCCACATATATATATATATATACACAATCCCTATTTCCCTTCCCCGCACCTAATTTCATGTTCTCTCAACATATACATCCAATAGAGTATCTTCAATTTACCCTCTCTTTAAACATGAAATTATTTGTTAGTTTGAAAGTTTTCCTCTCCAAGATTTAGGAAGTTACTCTTTAAGGTAACAAAATTATCTTATCCATTTTTCTTTCATGTACCTTCATCTTTTCAGTCCTCTAAAGTCAAATACTATAAATTTTTATTATCTTTTAATCTTACGATTCCTTACAAAATTATATTTCTCCAATAGGAGTCCTCAATTCTATCTCATTATTTGTTTTCCATAATCCATGATGAATACTTTTATATAGAAAAAAAAATTCATAAATTTTTCTATTTTTCATTAAATATTTGTATATTGTGACTACACAATACTCTTATTTATGCATGAATACTTATCTAGTTGTTAAACTAATAAATTTTTAAATACATTTACAAGTCTAAAACACAACGTTCCCTTTCATGTCTAAAAAATGATTAAATGTTCAAATCTTGAATCATAATTTTACTCAGTGATTTCATATGAAACCTTTTCTATTTTTCCCTTGGTTATTTATGAAATGTTTTTTATAATCTATGTGAACACATATATTTATAAAATATTTAGGGTTCACCCTGATAGCTCTTTAATGCATTGGGTAAAGTGAAAAATCTAACTTCTGTAAGTTTACTCCTATGAGACAAATAAATTATGTAATGAATCAATATATTGAGATGCTATGTTTTGAAATGTCTAGATCCATTGGGTCCAACCTAGATAATGTAATAACATGCCATCAAAACCCCAAGATCACCACCATAGACTAGGGGATGGTGACAAGTGCTGAAAATTAATAATAAAATAGTGAGGCCTTTTCCTTAAGTATCTATATACATGCACCCAACCATATCCCTGAAGAAGAGAAGATTAATAATAACAAAAGGTAATAAAATATAGAGTAAAAAAATCATGTATGTTAAAAAATCTAGTTAAAAAATAGTGAAATAGGGTAATCCATAACGAAATTGGTAAAACACAAAACCACCAATAATATATGACTCAACATAAAAATAACTGAAACAAAGGTAGAGAGAGAGGCTCCAAATCCCCAAGAGAGACCACAATATGTGGTATATGAAATAGAAGAATCCCTAATATCAACCAATTCAATCACTAAACTATCCATCATAAGAATAAGAGACACAATTTGTTCCAAAATCCTATATAGGAGTTATTATAGGCATACCTAGTAGGACGCCTCAAAAACATAAGTGGGGGAAATAAAAGACACAGTTAGAGTAGTCACCTCAACCCAAATAAATAGGTAAATGGAACCTGGAAACATATATATATATATATTCATATAAGAAACCAAGATTAAAGAGAAATGGGATATCCATCTCACAACCCCACCTAGGATGAGGACTCTTCCAGGAACTCCAAAGCTCTTACAATGATGCACAACATCTCACATGTCTGCCTGAAGAAGTTACCATGTGGAGGACACACACCTCACCAAAATTACACATAGTTTAGGGTGAAAAATATGAAATTAGATGATCCAAAAATCTCTATGATATGGGGGGTTCAAGTCAAGATATAGATTGAGAACCAATGTCAATGTGCACCAGTTGTGTTCCACTCTATAGGTAAAGGACTCAAGACCTACTTTGTTGGGGGGGAGAGACTCTGTAGGCAAAGGACTCGCACTATTTTTTATCAGAGGTGTTCCACTACATAGGTATAAAAACTATATAATAGTGTTTATGTCACGACCCGCCCTCGGGGTCCGTGCCGTGACTACCCCAAGCCCGCCTTCCATAGGCCCGGGGCTGGCGACTAGCACCAAGGCGTAAATCCCGGTAAAAAGGGAAGGCATTGCCTTTGTAAAGTAAACAAACACCACAGAGTAAGCAAGCGGAAAGTAAACACTAAACAAAAGCAGAGTACAACTGAAGTGCGGAAAAGTAAATGGGCCAGAATACAAACCCAAACTGAAAGTAAAGTACAACTCGAAAGGGAAAACAGCAACTGAAAAGTAAAAGCCGCTACACCGAGCTGTCCATTGGAAATCCCACCTGAAGGGTGGGTACAGATAGCTCCACTGCTCCACGGGTCCCGCCGTCCGCTCCGAGCACGTCCCGTCCAGTGGTCCACCTCCGGGTACCGTCCCGCTCTGCAAGCCTCAGCTAAGGTCAACGTTGTCCGTCGTCTGCAACCAACACAACGTAGTGCGGGCAAAGCCCGTGCAGGGGTGAGTATAAGCTACTCAGTAGGGACCCCGAGACCCCTGAAGGTCTCTCAAATCCACAAAGGATAAACCACGAAGAAAGGTACAATCACGAAGT
Source organism: Viscum album (assembly GCA_963277665.1). Lineage (NCBI taxonomy): Eukaryota > Viridiplantae > Streptophyta > Magnoliopsida > Santalales > Viscaceae > Viscum > Viscum album. Next base: position 1,285,205,054 of record OY728151.1, read on the forward strand.
AACAACCGTCACTGCTTAGGTATATGCCCATACATATACCTAAGTCATCAAATTCAAATACGCTCCAACCTCCGAGCCCAAGTACAACTCAGTCCACACAGGAAAGTAAACGTATTCCACTCAGGAAAGCAAAACGTAATCCACATAGGATAGCACAACACAATCCACACAGGAAAGAAACAGGATTCAGCTCAAACCAGGATTTTCATTAACGAAACCGCAACTGTTGAAGAGCCCCATCTCTGAAGTGTACAGTGGTCCTGCCACGACTCCGAGGTACTACTCACTAACCTAAGACTGCTGAAGTACTCCTCCTGTCGAGTACCGCGGGTCTGCTGCCAACTACCAGGCGCTCCGTCCGCTGAGGGTCTGCTGCCAAATACCGGGCGCTCACCCAGATAGCCTACAGAGGTACTCCTCCAGTCGAGTACCGCGGGTCTGCTGCCAACTACCAAGCGCACCGTCCGCCGTGGGTCTGCCGCCAAATACCGGGCGCTCCGTCCACTGGGCTAGTCGACTCACTCCAAGTTGAGTCGGTCGAGCAGTCTTCAGGTCTCAGCCGGTTTCACGGCCTCCGTACTCGGTACGCTCGTCTCCAGTATCGCAGGTCTGCCGCTACAACCGAGCGCTCCACTGCCAAGGATAAGCTGCTACAACCAAGCGCTCCACCGCCCAAGGTAAACAGAAGATTCATCTCACACAGGTTCGGTAGCACTGATCCACGTAGCATCGTTGAGTGCTGTAGTCGTCGTCGTCGAATCCACACAGGATCTCTGTACTGTCGTCGTCGTAGTCACAGTAGCAGTAGTAGCAGTAGCAATCACAGTAACAGTCGCAGCCAGCACTAGGGTTCCCGCACACAGCAAGCTTGTTCGGAGGGTCCGCTCCACGAGCCGAGAGGCTGATACATCAACTGTCACAAATTCCTGAGTTGATGTATCCAAAAGTTCTGTATCGTCAATAGGAACTCAACGCAACAGACGGCGCGTCGATCGGACGCCCGGTCTGAGAGTTATTGGCATTTTCGTCTCGGGGACCCGGTTGGTGTTTAAGGCAAAACCAACCCGACCGTACTCCACCTGCGTCCAAACCTCGGGCGGAGTATGTCAAAAGATCTATCTCACTAAGAGGAACACAACGCGGCTGACGGCACGTCAATCGGACGTCCGTAGCTCAAGATATGAGCGTTTCCGCTCCGAGGGCCCGGTTGGTTTCGTGAACGAACCAACCCGGCCGAACTCAAAGTAATCTGAAACCTTGAGTGCGATATACCGAAACGACCGTCTCGATCCAAGGATCGCGTTACCGTAGACGGTTCGTCAATCGGAGGTCCGAGACTCAAGATATAGCCAAAAGACCGAGACTGGTTCGAAACGGGGGGGGGGTCCGGGTCCGGGCCGACCCGGCCCGACCCCCCCCTGGGGCGGCGCGGCGGCCTGGCGCCGCTCGGTGGCTGCACGCGGGGGGATCAATCCCCCGCTTCTTCAAATGGCGGCGCGGCAAAGCCGCGCCGTTTTTGTCAATCAACGGCCCCCCTCCTGGGGGCCCGCTTTGAAGAGGATCCGGGGGAGCCACCTGCCCCCCCCCCTCTTGGAAACCGCCCCCCTCATTAAGAGGGGGGTTTTTATGAGCCGGCCGGGGGATTAATTCCCCCGGTTTACTGCCTTCCGGCCGGCCAGCTGGCCGGCCGGTTTTCTCCAACGGGACCGGAAAATCCGGTCCCTTCTTCGGCTTCCGACGCCGGCGGCCCGGCCGCCGGTCTTCTCAAATCGCCGCGGCCCGGAACCGGCCACAGAATTCGTCATCCGGCGCGGTGCGACGGCACCGCGCCCCTCCGTCGCACCCCGATTTCTTTCAACGCGGCGCGACGGCGTCACGTTCTTGTTGTTTCTTCCATGGTGCGCGCGCGACGGCGTCGCGTAAGTTAAACGTACAATTATCCGCGTGCTGCGACGGCACCACGCCACCTTGCTTCCGCCCGCAAGAATAAACAACATGAACGATGGAGGGGGGGTTCGGCCGTGTTCATGCGGTCCGGCCCCCCTCACGTTAAATAATAACACAACTTAAAATAATCAAGTGTCTCACGTTAGACATGCTAGATCCACGATCAGGAACGAAAATAAATAAATATTGAATCAACAACCCCTACCTCGGGTATAAGATCGAAGATTTGACAACGTCCCGCGGAAGACAACGTCGCGGAGGTCGGGCGTCGCGGTCGTCGTTCGTCAAATCCGTTGACGAAGAGATACGCCCGAAGAGATACGTCGTTGGCGAATCTTCGTATGCCGACGAAGAAGGTCCGAGGAGGAAGCGGCGTTCCCTCTCGTTGACACGGAGGACGAAGAAAAGAGGCGTCGTTCTTCGTCGGAGCTTGAGCGTTCTTCGTGTTCTTCGTCAGAGCTTGAAGATGAAGAAGAAGCTCTCAAAAGCTCTCAAGGTGGCCAAAGTGTTCTAACCCAACAAAAAGAGAGAAGAGCTTAATTTAATCAAAAACTTAACAAATAATTTCAAAGGTTTGAAATTCAAAATGGATAACTCCAAAATTAACTCACTTCTTTAATATACATGAGTTGTATAATTAAATAGAAGTTAAGTTGTCAAGCCTTTAAGAGGGAGAGAGGGGAGTTAGGGAACTTGAAAAGTTTATGGTTCGTGTGGGCCCCACCACACTTAATCCTCTCAAAGGAGGTTAAGTGGGTGTGGGTCCCACCCCTAACTTCCTTTGGAAGAAGTTAACCCACAAGCATAAATAAAAAGAATTCCACATTTTTTTTATTCAACTTTTTATAATTCTCCCAAAAACTAACTTTCATCCCGAAACAAACGCAACTTCCGAAAAGGTCTCTTTAAGCGAAAATTGGTGCTGCGAGTTCATCGGTACCCTCGGATTTCAATTCCGAGCACCGGATCAAAAGTTAGGAATTCCCGCTCGTTCGTTCACTGAACGTACCCGAGCCAAACTTCGGAAATTGATTCCGGGCACTCCGGGCCTCGGAATCAGGTGCCGTCAGAAACCGCGCTCTTGTAAAATTCTAAAGAAAATTAAGAAAAAATTTCCCTTGAATTTTACGGGTCTTTACAGTTTATGGGGGTACCAGATAGAAGGTAGAGGAACCACTCCCTAGTCTTTCAGGGGAGTGGGGTAACTCAGTAGGCATATAACCTACACCATAGTCCATCATGGGGGATCCACATATTAGGTAGAGGACCCACATCATAGTCTATAAGTGGGTTCCACTCAAATCATTATGAGGGGTATGGATGACCCATTCACCAGTACTATAGTGGCTTTCTAACCCTTTCTCTCTTTGATGACCCTTCTAGATCACAACCAACATAAAACACCTTGTACTGTTGCATTGTTCATGGAATACATCCCATGATGTATCTAATTCCTTTAATAGGAAACAATAAAGTTATATGTGGAAAATTACTCAATATTTCATATTCATGGTCCTAAATATGATTCAAAATTATGTAGATACAAGAATTTTATGTTTTATTGTAATGTACATGATTTGTATGGTGGTGCACATGACACGTGACCCTACCTCTTCACCAGGCCATGTCTCTTTTGGAAGTGGTGAAAATTAAATTTCATGGTACATGATGTTTATGGGGGCCACATAATGTTTCTTTCTCAACTGATGCCTACCCATGTTCTCATGAATATGCCCATCTACATCATCCCATATCTATACCCCTATTCATGTACATCTCCATATCCTAGATTGAGTACCTCGACATGTCCACACCTATGTACTGAAAAATGGCTATTTGACCATCCATGTCCATGACCATTTAATCTCAAAGTCAACATCAATAAACTAGCACAATGATTCATGGCATGTGGGGGTCCCACACATCATATGAAACTTATCTCCATCATTGAACCCAAGCCTCGACAACTAGAGTACTACATTGTGTGTGTTCATCCTAGTATATTCCATGTAGTTGGGACTATTGAAGAACTCTCGATTTGTCACATAGATCCCATATGCACTAAATCCATAATTTTACTTACCTATTTGACCAGAAATGTGTTCTAAAAACATAGTAACTTTCACTAACCATCAATTTACAGGTTCCATTCATTGGAAATCCAGAATCGGAATCGGTCGTATGAGTTCATAGCGCATCCAATCATCTATTTATAGCCACTATAGGTCCCATATTCGTTATGTAACACCCATACATTATCTCAATATGTCTTCAATACAGTGATTCAGTCATTTTACACCCACCCACTATGAATTTGTGGGTCCGATCACGCTTGTTACCACCTGGTATGGAATACAATTTCCCCATAGGAAAAATATGAATATCATGAAGAAATGATGTGGATAAGAAACAAGAAAAATGGATATTGAATCATTAGAAAAGAGTTGTTTCCCAATGAGAATTAAACGTGGATATTCAGGTTGAGAAATATGGTCTAACATGATTAATCAGATATAACAATTCAAATTATAAAACGGGGTCATGTGAAGGACTACAAATTCCCAAATAAAAGTAGATAACTTAATCCACAATTGATTAGTTAAAAAGTATGAAAAAAAATTAACATACCCTACCACATTTTTTGTATGTTCATTGGTTAAGGACATGTTCACTAGGGATGGGGATGATTTGTTGTGTCCACTATCTATCGATCCACCTCAATTTAAGGCCCAGTGATCATCTGATCTCGATCCACCAGTAATGAATGGTGAAATATCTACCAAAAATCACATGGATATCATATTATATTGATGGTTTCACATAATAGTATATTTATATAGGTAAATTGGTTTTTAGGTATTAAATGAATTAAAATAATTAATTAATTAATCTTATTAACATACCCACTAATGACCGCATAGTCTGAGCGTCCAACACTAAGAAACATTAGGTCATGTATAGGGTAAACCCGTTGTTCAGGTTTCAACTGTGGTCTTATATTTCAGATCCAATACTCCATTAAATAGAAAAGTAATTATTTGTTAAAAACTATTCATTTGGAATATAATATATGGAAAATATTTTTATAAAATTCATTATGGGACCATAGGCCCTCAGAATATAACACGGTTGTAGTACCTGGTTCTAAAAAATATCCCTTGATATATTCTAATGTATTACATCGAAAAAATTAGTCTCTAAATTATTCCCTCCTTAAAATATGTTCTCCCTATTAAATAATAATCTATTCTTAATCATGGGGTACTGATCCCACATATGTATCTCTCAATCCCATGAGATATCATGGATGCTCCAATGCATCCACAACACATGAACCAAGGCAATGGTCCATCCTTGAAGTATCCACGTTTGCCTATAATCTTTCACCAATGGGTAATCCATGATGGTGGATCCATCCTCAATTTATAGGTCTTTATATTCAATAACATTCATATGATACTCCACATATATCATCAGCTATGACACATAGAAGACGTCACTCACTCTCCCCAACTCTGAGGGTAAGGCATGGTGGTATGTAGAATCACCTAACCTATATAGAATCTCGAATGGTCCAATGAACCTGAAGGATATAGTACCTTCCTATATATATCTTTTTAATCCTTATAGATTAGGGAATTCAGGAAAATATGGTCTTTCTAATTTATATCCAAGAGCCTAGAACACCAATATACATAATATTTCTAGTATTTTAGGGATATATTTATCCCCTCATGGATCACTACGACCTTCTCCTTCATTTACTAGAAAATATCTTACCCAACAAGAGATTCCTCACTGTTCTCAATATTGCATAAGGGTGACATATAGGGTCTCCAATATAGTGCCTTGAAAGGTTCCATGCCGATAGTAGAGTGATAAATATTATTATAAGAAAAATATACCATTTCTAAATGATCTACCCAGCTATATGAAAAAGTCTAACTTGATATCCTTTAGCATATCATTCAACACATGATAGTGAATTCAATCTGTCCATCTATTTAGTTTTAATAGATGTACTCATCCTCAACTAGGCCTTGGATGATATATCTAATCCTCTTCACAACCATGACATGAACAAAAAACCCCAACTATAGAAATTCATTGAGGGAAAACCACAAATATAGAATATCTAAAACTCTTAAAATATCTATAAACACTACTGAATTATTCTCCATGATTTTAAGGAAGTGTGTCCACCTGGTAACTCTATTAACTATCACCAAGATGGCATCATGGTCTCTAATTTTCAATGAATTCCCTATCACAAATTCCATTCTTATTCCTACACATTTTATATTTTGGATATCAAGAGCATGTAAAAAAATAATCAAGAACCTGGTGTTCAACCTTCAACTGATGGAATGTTAGACACCAAGAGGTATACTCATCAATATTAATTATCATTATAGCCAACAAAAATTGATGCCAAAGGTCAATATAATTCTTCGGTATATTTGGGATTTATATCAAATGGGGATGAAATAATCTCCCTCATCTCCTCCACTTGATACATGACTGGGATAATAATCCATCCCTAGAAAAGGATGACATGATTCCTTCCATCATATAATCCATTTGGTGAATCTCATGAGGATATATAGTCACATAGGACCCCATAGTCAATGTCTCCAAACTGAGTCTCACTCACATGATAAACAATTGGGTGCATAAACACTAATGATTTATGATAAGATAATCCCATATACTCCACCAAATATTAGCTGAAAAGAATCAAACACCTCAGAAACATCCTAAAATATTTGAAAACATGACTTTATGCTTAATGTTTTGGCCCCCAAATTTCATTTCCTATGAGTATAGACTATCTCAATGTCATAGTCCCACAGAAACTTCGACATTTCGATTTTATTATGTTCCAATATCTATATATGATGATATAAATAAGACTATAATTGTTTTAGTAAATAATAATGTGCTCTCTAAAATGATAGTTCCTCTATATCCTTATATAAAATACTAACTATGAGTACTCTATGTAAAGAGTCACATAGTTATTCTCATTGTGTCTCAAATGCCTCAACCTATTTTTGATTTCTTCCTATCACTGGATCAACATGAAGCAAAGAGCATTTCTAGAGGATTCAAAATATAAATTGTACTCCACACCCTCCTATTGTAGTCTCAAACTAGGTTCATAAGTCATCATCATCCTAAAATTTTCAAATTTTCATTGACAATACATATTTTAGGAAAATGGATCCCCCTTCTTCGTTATGGAAACAAATAGGTATGAAATCCTAGAGAATTATTCCATGATCCTCCTATAGTACCCCACAAAGAAAAGGACGATTTGTACGTCTAATGTAGTATTGGGTGACTCCAAATTAATAAATTAATAAATCATTTTGTTGGATTCAGTTCCCTAGAACCAACGTCTGTGTATATTATGATATCAAGCATTCATTGTTTTGGAATATTTATAATCTTCTTATCACATCATGATTTTTTTCTGCATCACATAGTATGTGATAATGTTTTAAGAGAATTTCTCACACTGAAATCTCATATCAGTTCCCCGTTTTTATTAGAACCCAAAATATAAATGATAGTATTCATAAATATATTATATATATCTTGATAATATCCTTTCAGGGAAACAAATGATAATTCCTATTAGTAGTGGACAATCATAATACATTGAGGAACCTAATAATGGGATACACCCTTGGTAATATCTAGTGTATGATGTTAGGAGAATGTGACCTAATAGTAGGAAATTCACATTTATATGTGTCATTCGATGTTCCTATATTTGGAATTTTTTATTGATACTTTGAGTTTATGATTATTTTTATTGATAAATATCAGTCATGTACTTTGATGTATCGATAAAAACCATGAAGACATAAGTTCGCGGAGAAGTTGAATATGTTAGTTATGTCATGAATAACACTAAATTAATGAATAATGAGAGAAATGATTTCTATCTTTTATTCCTTTAAAAATTTTATCACATCAAATTTGATGGAAGTGAAATATCCTAAATAAATCCATGGCCATGGTATCCAATAGTAAAGTTCGATTTTTAGAACACCAAAAAAAGTGACATCGAGCACATAGGTTGATGGCACTATAATGTGACCTTCTGGATTAGAGATATCCCGATAAAGGGATTATATTACACACTAGGTGTCTATGTGATCTATTGTGTCATTTCAAAAATATATTCATTCTCTCTGGGTTCTTTTTTATGTTTTTAGATGCTATCATTAGACTTCAGGATGCTTCGCCTAATGCGACCGAAAAAGAATCCTAGAGGGTCACACACTAATTTTATTAATAATATCGGTTAAATAATATGTTTTATTATATATTATTTAAACAGTTGTATAAATAAAATTACCAGAATTGTTTAATAATTATTCACGTGTTCTTGATCGCATATAAATTTTCACTAGTAATTCGAGAGATTGTTATGTGAGAGGAATATTTAATAAAATTTAATTTTTTATTCGTGAAAATAATATTTATTTAGTATTTTTTAGAAATTAAGTTATATTTATTTAAAAAATAAATATACATTATTTAAGGACCGATAAATATTATGGAAGAATGGTGAACCAATTATAATGTTCTAGTAAGAAATAATATATGTTTATTATTATTTAATTAATATTATCTTATATTTTAATTAATGAGTTAAGGGAATGTTGAGAAATAATATTAATATATTTTCTATAAACATGGAGTCCCATGGGGACTAACTAAATGTTAAATGGAAGTTGGGAACATATTTATTTCTAAACCCAATAAGTAAATAAACCATACAATATTATTTTTTCACAATACCCTATTCATTTGTTTTTGTTGTGCACAATGAATCTATAGAATCATTTCGAATACCAAGAGAGAACCCACCTAAAAAATCCTAGTAAATGGGAGAGATTGTACTCTACCTACAATGCTTGATTCAGGAAAGATTAAATTTAATCCATTGGAAGTGATTCTCGAGGCGATCAATGGAAGACAACATAATTGATAGTATCTGTGGTGTCAGTGCCCATAGATTCCTATGGAAATGTTTAGAGATTTATAAAACATGTGTTGATTACATCTTGAGTTAATATTATCTTGGTTCCTATAATTGAATAATGGTAAAAAATAGATCATTTTTCAAATCCATCAATGAATAAATAATTATGACAAGCTAATTATTTAATTGATTAAATTAATTATAAATAATATGTTAAGATCATGATCTCTAGTTCCAATGTTTTATCCATTTTCTATTTTCTCAAAATTAGTACTATTGTTCATTGGATTTATCATCATGTAAATATGGAATAGATTATCTATCATCACAAAAATAAATGACAGGCATGAAACATCACATTCTTTAACTTCACCCCAAACCTAAAAGTTATATAATATTGATCACATAATTATTTATAATATGTAATTATCATTGATTGATTTTAAAAAAATAGTTCAGTTTTCGATTCAGTTTTAATCGTTATTTAATCTAAATTGCTTGATATGATTCGTTGATATTTATTTCTGATAAATATAATCAAATAAATTAATTTTAAGAATTAAATGTAATTAATGTTCTCATTCAGATGTGCTGAGGAATCTGGAAAGATAATGGAAGAGTACAAGTTGTGTAACCACGAGGTGCACACTATTTACTATAGTTTAATGTGCCAATAATAATTCAGAATTAATTAAGGAATGTGAATTTATTAAATGTGGTGAATATTATTATACACCACATGTTTAATGGGGTATCATGGTAAACAATTAGCTACAATACACATCGTGTAACATATTTACATGACATATATTGTTTAGTCATAGATAAGTCATGAATCTTCTTACATGGCCTACCTAACTTGTGACCGTGTATCATGGAGACCACAATCCTAGTTTCCCATGGACATGTCATGTAATCTTGTATTTTTTGTGGAAAAATTTACACACAGAGTATCTAGGAATTTTCCTCACATATTAGGTGATAAATGTAAATGATGTGTACTTATACCAAAGTGCATAGAATTAGAATTAAATTATTGTATGGTGTAGACCATAACAACATGTTATTTTTTTGTAGTCAATAAGTTTATTGGGAACACCATATGATGGGTTTTAATATATATAAATTTTTAATTAATTTCTACATAATTATAATATATTCTTATCATGTATGAGTAATATTATAGTTATTTCTCTATGTGCATTGATGTATAAAATGGAAAAGAAAATTAATATAATCTATTTAATAATAAAATTGGTAGTACATGTTTCCTTTAGAGTACATTTATGTAAATAGTTAGTTTTATGTAAATTTATTTAATTTTTACAAAATTACTATGGATAATAATATTAAAGAAATTTATATGAGAATTAATATATTAGAATTGAATAATTAATGTGTATAATTAAATGATTCAAGCATGATTTATCTGAAATAAGAATGATTATAATTGAATGATAATATTATTAAATTTTTAATCTATTTCATTCTAAAGTATTACAATGATCTTATACCAAGAACTTTTCATGTGATTTTTTAATTCAATATAATTTTAAATTAAATTATTTGGCATGCTTATCATCTATCATCTTATTATGTAAGTTCATTTTTTCCCATGACATAATTTATGTAAACCCATTCCCCTCCCCAATGTGTGAGTATATGAATATTTAATGGAATGAGATCTCAAGATAGTGGAGGTGGTTCAAGTAAGGAATTTATGTGAAACCAATCCAAGAGAGATACAGAGGTGGATAGGTGGAGAATTGAAAACCAAATATTAACTGGTACATGGGGTTTCCCCTAGGAATGTAGTTTTTATCCTATTCTAGATAATGTAACCACTATAAAAATAACATGATAATACCACTTTAATATTTTATTTTAGTGATGTTTCATGTTAATTTCATTATGGATATTTTTTCATGATCCAATGAATTAATGAATAAATAAGCATGAAATATATAACTAAAATAAATATTATGATTCATAAATATTATCTAAGACATGGTAAATCACATAAGTAAGTCCACATAATATTTAAAAAAATTAAATAATGATAATAATTAGAAATTTTCAAAATTATATGTATATATATAATTCCTCAATTATATGTTATGCGGGAAAAGCCTTCCAATACTTCATTTAATATCAAACTATATTTCAAATTGATTAACTAGCCAAATATGGGGTGCTTTCAATTATAATTAAATTCTAAAATGATGTTTTTTGTTGACATAACCTAGTTCCTACCAAGGGATTTCTACAAAATATTGACTTTCTATAACTGTAGGAAAGGGTTGATGAAATCCATTTTAAGTATTTCATTATTATGGAGTTCAGTCAATATATCTAGGAACTGTTAGCTAATTTAGTTGGAATTTTTAGTACATATCTCTAATAATTCATGTTGGTTGACCAAGTAATGTTGGGGTAAAGAGAAGGGAGATATGGAACCTTTATACTAGAATTTCAATGTATTGGGATATTCCAATATAGATGGTGGTGGCTATTTGGTTTTGATAATATATTCAGAGATGAATAAATATATTATTTATTTATTTTTCTATATTTTATCAGATAATTTATTAAAATTCTTCTCATCTTATTTGATGAAATAGAAATAAAATTACTTCAATCATATCACTGTAATCCATACATGAGAAGTGAAACCTTCCCACTAGAACAAATTTTGATGACTGTAAAGGGAAGCTACGCATTATCCTTTTTCACGAAAGGTAAATGAATTTCCTAGAAGAACATATTCCTAATGCACCTGGAAATAAAGCTTGTGACGATGAGTGAGCTATCAATGAGAAACACTTGAATTCTATATTAATGTACATTGTTTCATACTATCATCCCTAAACAATGATATTTTGAAGCAAAAAAGAGAATGTTGATGCATATAGCATGATGTATCACCATAAAGATCTCTATCAATATATGGCGAGAAAAGAGAGATATTTGATCTATAAAGCTTGGTTTACAACTATTTTGGGAGTGTTTGTGCTAACTGGGCCTCATATTGTAAAGACCCAGAATTTCCATTTAATTTTTTTTATTTAATGGGGATTTTACGAGTCCATGAAAATTGACGGTGCATGATTCCTAGGCCCGGTCTGCCCGGACTAAATTTCTAAACTTTTTTCGGGTATGTTCAGTAAACATGCGAGCAGGTTTTTTTCTAACTTTTGAACCAATGCATTGAATTGAAGTCTAATGGCACCATTGAACTTGCAGTGCCAGTATTCGCTTAAGGAGACCTTCACCTTGACCACAGTAGGTCGAGGGTGGAATTTAGTTTTTCACTTATTCGTAAAATAATAAAATAAAAATAAAATGGTGTATCATTTTGAATTTATTTTCTTTTGAAACTCCCATGTGGATGTTTCACAGGTGGAGACCACTGAACTAAAACCTCCCATGAGTGGTTGTGGAGGTGGTGACCACTGAGCCTAAACCTCCCATGAGAGGTTATGGTGGTGGGGACCACCTGAGGCTTGAAACCTCTTGAACTCCCTATTAAGTGGGGAGAAACCTCCTGAGCTCCCCCACTTATTATACCAACTCCTCCCTTTAATTAATTAATCCAAACCATCAATTAATTAATTAAACCAATTTTAAATTATGCCAACATAATCTATTAAGTTGGTTATTCCTCATTTTGGTGGAATTAGGGGGAAACTCTTGGAAAAAGGTAGAAACTTGGAGAATTGGGAGAAAGCCCTCCAACGAAGAATGACAACGAAGAATGTCGTCTTCGACTCCAACTTCTTTCTCGGGACATTCATTGACGACGGACGTCTTCAACGTCAATGAACTAATGATCGAGGAAACGTCGACATCACCGACGTTCGTCTATTCCCAACGACATCATCTCTTCCCCCACGAACAATCTTTAATGAGTCAAACAAAAGAGGTAGGGAGGGTGTTTGAATTATTTCTCATACCCGTTCTTGATATTCTTGTGATTCAAGTATTATAGCAGCTTGCTACCACTCTAATGCAGAGAGTGCGGGCCAAAAAAACATAGCCCGTCCTCTCTGAATTTCATGGGATAATTCTTGTGTTCTTCACGATGGAGGAGGATGGCTATCAACCCCGACGAAGGTGAAGAAGGCAATGATGCCACCCCACAGCCTCCGCCGCACGCGGCCTCCACACCCCTCGGTTCTTTGCCTCCCACGGCCTCCTCGCCCCATGTCACTTCGCCGCCCGCGGTCTGTCGCGCCGCCCCACACCCTAGTCGCGCCACCCACAGCGTTGCCCTGGACGAGCCACCCCGCGGCACCTGCGGCCTCCGCCCTCCCGGCCGAGCTGCTCCGTCCGATCCACCCCTTGTCCTCTGCCCTCCATCCAAGCTGCCCTGTGGCCTCTGCCTTCCCGTCCGTGCCACCCCGGCCGAGAACCCCTGCGGCCTCGCGCCCTTGAAGCACCCCCTACGGCCGAGTCGCCCCACGGCCCAACCCATGCGGCCCCTAGCGGCTTGTCGGACAGCCCATCACGGGTTGGGCCGTCCAGTAGGTCGGGCCGAACCTAACGGGCCATGTCGACCCCGGCCGGGTCGGCCCCGGCCGGGTTGGGCTGGGTCGGACCAGGTCAGCCCGACCGGGTAGGACCGGACCGAGACCCACTTCGACAAATTTACACTCTTTTGGCAGTAAATTTGGCACTGGATGTCTGTTTGACGAACCATCAGTGGCACTGGAGAACTTGGAGAGAGACGGTCCCTTTGGTATACCCCACTAGAGATTTGGATAAGGATGGGGTATGGTCAGGTTGGATCAATCATGAATCCAACCAGGCCCTTGGGACTAAAAGGCTAATAACTCACAAATTGGACGTCTGATTGACGCACCATCTATTGCGTTGACACCCCTATGACATGGCAGACCATTGAGATACTTCTTCATGGGACTTCGTGGTAGTTGGATTATTGACTAATGGCTTGGGGAATGGACTCCCCGGAGATGAGCAAGCTTAGTACGAGAACCCAGTAGCTGGTTGTGAAGACAAGACTGACTGGCGATCCTGTGTGTGTCAGCTCCGAGCTATCCTGTGTGGGTCAGCTTCAAGCGATCCTGTGTGGGTTAGCTTCTAGCAATCCTGTGTGGATTAGCTCCTAGCGATCCTGTGTGGGTCAGCTCCTAGCGATCCTGTGAGGGTCATCTCATAGAGATCCTGTGTGGGTCATCTCTTAGCGATCCTCTGTGGGTCAGCTCCTAGAGAACCTGCATGGGTCAACTCCTAGCAAACCTATGTGGGTCAGATCTTAGAGATTCTGTGTGGGTCAGAAGTAGATCCACTTAATAGAGTAATATGATTTAGTATCTATAAATAATCATCTCTACTGTCGTACATAAGTTATACCTAGTGTGAGATGAGTTCGTAACTTTGTGGTACTTTACTTCGTGGTAATACCTTGGTGGTATTCTTTTATGTGGCGTACTTGTGTGGTACTTGCCTTTGTTGTTTTCCTTCCTTTGTGGAACATTTTAGCTTTGAGGTTTGGGGTTAGAACCTATGTTTCCTCATGATTGAGATTGGTATACTGGTTAACTTAGATATATGTATGGGCATATACCTAAGTAAGGTTTATAGTTGACTTCATTCTTTGAGGTTTATCCTTTGTGAATTTTTTGATACCTTGAGGGTCTCAGGGTCCCTACTAAGTATCCTTATACTCACCCCTACATAGGTTGTGCCCGCACCTTGTTGTGTTTGGTGCAGACGATGGATAGTGTTGATCGAGACTGAGGGTACCAGGACTAGACGGTGCCTGGAGGAGGACCTTACGATGAGTCGGTACATAGAGGAGACAGATAGATATGGAGTGTTGAGGAGGCGATCTTCACCTACCCTTCAGGTAGGAACCTCGGAGGATAACCCAACAGTTTTCTTCCTTTTTTCTCAAGTTTACTTGTACTTTTAGTTTCCTGTACTTTCCAGTTGGGCTTGTATTCTGGTCCCTTTTACTTACTGCACTCACTCTATTTACTTTTTTTTTACTTGAGTTTGTATCTTGTTGTGTGCTTGGTTGTGTGTTCTTATAGGTTATAAAGGCAATGCCTTCCCAGTTTTAGGGAATACGCCTTCGGTGCTAGTCGCTAGCCCCTGGCCTATAGAAGGCGGTATTGGGCCACCGATGCCACCAGCCCTAGTAGTAGAGAGTGTCGACTTCTTGAGTGCATTGCAATAGTTCCAGTGCCATAGGCCTTCCTAGTTCAAGGGAGATATGGACCCACAGACGGCTGAGGATTGGTTGGAGGCTGTAGTGAGAGTCTTCCGACGGGTAGGAAAACTAGTCGATCTCATGGTGATCCTTGCTACCAGCCTTCTACAGGTAATAGTTGGCAGATAGAGGAGCTTGATTATCTAGGTTCACGATGAGGTGACACTTCTCTAAGCAGACATCGAGAGCCTTTTTCGGGCATATTTTGTTCCAGCTACTCTTCGTTCAGTGCACATACAGGAGATTCTTCATCTGCAGTAGGGAAGCATGACTGTACCTCAGTACTCAGCCAGATTCACTGACCTATCACGTTACTCCATAGATATGGTGTGGGACCCATTCTTTAGGGCATAAACCTTCGAGCAGGGACTCAGGCGGGAGATCGGGGCTTCGATGATCTCACTCAGCAGCCCGACACAAGCGGGGGTGTTTGAGTGAGCCGTCTTAGTGGAGAGTTTCCTTGCTGAGTAGTCACCAGCAGCGAGAATCACCACCAGATGTCACGTAGCAGCCTCTTCCACAGCTGGCAGCAGACAGATGTCACAGAGGTCCAAGAGGACCAGACCCACAGGTGGACGACCGCATGATTTAGGTTCGGTTGTGTAGGGCACCCAAGACAGGGCCAGTCATGCCAGGAGCGGGCAGTGTTACACATGCAACGAGTAGGGTCACATGGCTCGTGACTGTCCGACCCGTCATACGGATGATTAGCTGATGGTCGAAGGACCACCCAGGTGGAGATAGAGGTTCGATCGAGGTAGTCCGCAGGGATAAGGAGAACGTGGTAGAGGATCTATCCATGCAGCGGGAGGTGGGCAACAATTCGAGCTGTTACTGCCACCACCACCAGGAGGTGCACCCCGATAGTAGGGAGTAGGTGGACATGGGTGAGCTCAGCTCCAGGCAGCTGAGTGCTACGATCATGGCACTCTAGAGATGATACGAGGTACGATCTATGTCTACTCCACCTTAGCTGTAGTACTCATAGACACAGGTTCCAGTCATTATTATATTGCCACTTCCCTCGTTCGGAGCTCAAAGATTCTGATGGAGTCGTTGGCTTGATCCTTATGGCTAGAGACTCTTACGGGAGAGGATTCAATGATTATGCACTGGTTTTGGCAGTGCAAGCTTACTCTAGGAGGCAAAAGCTTCAGATGGGATCTCCTAGTAGTAGCATCGAGGCCTTATGACGTCATCTTGGGTATGGACTGGTTATCTGCAGTCCATGCACAGACTAACAGTATTAGGCACAAAGTGCAATGTGTCCGCACATATGGGACCAGTTTTAACTTCACCGGCAAGAAGGGGGCCTTTGCAGCAAATGATGGACTTACCCGGAGGAGAGTTCAGCTGATCACTCATTAGTTGGCTAGCCTTACCCTCGGATCAGTTGATGCGGAGAGTCTGAGTTATCCAGTAGTGGTGGACCAGTACGCGGATGTCTTCCCTGATGATGTTATGGGTCTACCTCCTCACATAGAGGTGGACTTTTTCATTTACTTGTACCCCGGGATGGCACCTATATCTACCCCAGCATATCGGATGGATCCCATGGAGCTTCATGAGCTGTGGGTACAGCTAGAGGACTTGCAGGGGAAGGGATTCATTCTACCCAGTGTTTCTCCTTGGGTATCCCCAATTTTGTTCGCCAAGAGGGCGGATGTGATCTTGAGGCTTTGTGTTGACTATCGGCACCTGAACCAGGTGACCGTGAAGAACAATTACCCACTTTCTAGGATTGATGACCTCTTTTATTAGTTGAAGGGAGCACGATGGTTCTCAAAGACAGACCTCAAATCAGGCTATCACCAACTCAGAGTACGAGATGAGGATGTATAGAAGACTGATTTCAGATGTCGATACAGCCATTACGAGTTCTTGGTTTTGATATTTGGTGTAACCAATTCTCTTTTGGTGTTCATGGGACTCATGAACAGGATCTTTCATCCATTCCATGATCGCTTTGTAGTAGTCTTCATCGATGACATTCTGATCTACTTGGCTACTGAGGTGGAGCATGCCTATCATTTGTAGGTAGTACAGGACACACTCCAAGAGCACCAGCTTTATAGTATGCTCTTGAAGTTCCATTTTTGGATTTGAGAGGTTCACTTTCTGGGACATGTCATATCGAAGGTTGGATTTGCAGTGAATATTGAGGTATTACTTTCTTGGGAGCCACCTAGGAGTGTGATAGAGGTGCGGTGTTTCCTGGGTTTGGATGGATACTACCCGAGATTTGTTCCAGATTTCTCTAGAGTTGTAGCACCTCTATCAGCATTGACGAAGATGGGGAAACCCTTTATGTGGTCAGAGAGATTCCAACAAAGTTTTTAGGAGCTGATCCAAAGGCTGACTAGTGCCTCCATCTTGAGGGTACTAGAGGAGGGCGTAGGGTACGTAGTATACTGTGATGCATCAGGGACCAGACTCGGATGTGTCCTGATACAGGAGTGAGCATTTATCACATATGGGTCTCGACAGCTGAGACAGAATGAGTAGAACTATACTACCCATGACCTGGATTTAGCAGTAGTGGTCTTCTCCTTAAAGATGTGGCGACATTACTTGATGGGTGAGCGTTTTACAGTCTACTCAGATCACAAGATTCTCAAGAATATCTTCTCTCAGAAGGACCTGAACTTGAGACAGCAATTTTTCCTTGAGTTCCTCTAGGACTATGACCTCGAGATAGTCTATACACCTAGTAAAGGGAACATTGTAGCAGATTCACTCAGTAGGAGGTCTAGTATATAGAAGTTAGGCGAGGCGATGGAGCAGCTGGCCATTTTGCAGATATCCTTTGTGGATCGCGATGGAGAAGTTTTTCTCTAGTCTCTTATAGTCACTCCCCCACTTATTCAGCGAGTCAGGGAGGTGCAGCATGGGGACACTAACTGCGAGACACGTCGTGCTCAGATATCCATAGGACATGCACCTGATGTATTTTCTGAAGGTGGGGAGCCAATCATCATCTTTAGAGGATGTACTATGGTACCAGTGTCACTTCAGGAGGAAGTGTTGAGGGAGTTCTACACATCCCCTCTAGCGGTACATCCAAGAGTGCCGAAGATGTACCAGGATCTCTGATGATAGCACTGGTTTCCGGGAATGAAGAAAGAAGTTGTAGAGTTTGTCTCTCGATGCCTCACTTGTCAGCAAGTGAAGACAGAGCATCAGGTGTCAGCAGGCTTGGTTCAGCATTTATGAGGTCTTAGAGTGGAAGTGGTATGGGATATCCATGGACTTTGTGATAGGACTTCCACATACATCTAGGGGACATGACTCAATTTGGTTAATCATCAACCAACTCACCAAGTTGGCTCACTTCCAACTAATCAGAGATCAAGGTTTAGTAGAGAGCTTGGGATGCCTCTATGTGTAAAAGATTGTGTGGCTACATGGAGTACCCTCAACGATTGTCTCCGATTGGGATACATGTTTACTTCCCAGCTATGAAATGGGTTATAGGAGGCTTTCCGGATGCAGCTTCATTTGAGCACCGCCTTTTATCCTCAGACGGATGGCCAGACTGAGCGGACCATTCAGAACCTCAAGAACATGCTATGTGCTTGCGTCCTCGACTTCAGTCGCAGTTGGGATGATCACTTGCCTTTGGTGGAGTTTTCATAAAACAACAACTATCACTCCACCAGTGGGATGGAACCTTTTGAGGCATTGTACGGGAAACCTTGCAGATCACCTTTGTGTTGGACTGAACCAGGGGAGTCAGCACTAGTGGGACCAGAGATGGTATGGGATACCATAGAGAAAGTGCATATCATCTAGGAGTGGATGAAGACAGCACAGAGTAGGCAAAAGTCTTATGTCGACAGGAGATGGAGACCTCTAGAGTTCGAGGATGGTGACCATGTTTTTCTACGGGTCTCACATCGACAAGGTTTGCGGAGATTTGGACGAAGCAGCAAGTTATCTTCAAGGTTCATCGGATCTTTCCAGGTATTCAACAGATTTGGCGAGGTGGCTTACCCCTTAGCTCTTCCACCTTAGTTGCACCAGGTGCATGACGTCTTCCACGTATTCAAGCTAAGGAGATATGTGCATGACCCTTTTGACATCATTGACCATGGCGATCTGGATGTCAATGATGGGGTGACTTTTATAGAGGTTCCAGTTGAGATTGAGGATCGACCGGAGCGGGTCCTTTGTGAGCGGTTGATACCTCTGGTGCACGTTCGTTGGCAGCATGGGAACCTATAGGAGGGCACATGGGAGTGGGAGGCTCAGATGTGTCCTCAGTACCCCCACTTGTTTTCCAAGTTTTTTTGATGTGGCTTATGGGGACGTAAATCCCTGAGGGGGGGGGGGAATATAATGACCCATAATTTCCATGTAATTTTTTTTAATTAAATGGGAATTTTACGAGTTCTCAAAAATGGACGGTGCATGATTCAGAGGCCCGGTGTGCCTGGAATGAATTTATGAACTTTTTTTTTGGTACGTTCATTAAACGTGCGAGCAGGTTTATTTCAAAATTTTGAACCAGTGCTCAGAATTGAAATTTGAGGGTACCATTGAACTCGCAGCACCGGTATTCGCTTAAGGATACCATCACCTTGAATGCAGTAGGTCGAGGGTGGAAGTTAGTTTTTCACTTATTCGTGAAATAATAAAATAAAAATAAAATTGTGTTACATTTTATTTTTATATTCTTTTCAAACTCCCATGTGGATGTTTCACAGGTGTGGACCACTAAACTAAAACCTCCCATGGGAGGTTATGGAGGTGGGGATCACCAAGCCTAAACCTCCCATGAGAGGTTATGGTGGTGGGGACCACCCGAGGCTTGAAAACTCTTGAACTCCCTATTAAGTGGGGAGAAACCTTTTGAGCACCCCTACTTATTATGATAACTACACCTTTAATTAACTAATCCAACCCATAAATTAATTAATTAAACCAATTTGAAGTTATGCCAACATAATCTATTTAGCTTGGTATTCCTCATTTTGGCGGAATTGGGCCAAAACTCTTGGAAAAAGGGAGAAACTTGGAGAATTGGGAGAAAGATCTCTAACAAAGAACGCCAATGAAGAATGTTGTCTTCAACTCTGACTTCTTCCTCAGGAAATTCGTTGACAAGGAACGTCTTCAGCATCAAGAAACCGAGGATTGAGGAAACATCGACGTCACCGACGTCCATCTATTCCCAACGACATCGTCTCTTCCCACATGGACAATCTGCAACGAATCAAACGAACGAGGAAGGGAGGGTGTTTGAATTATTTCCTTTAACCGTTCTTGATATTCATGTGATTCAAGTTTTATAGCCACTTGGTACCACTCTAATGCGGAGAGTGCGAGCCAAACAAACATAGACCATCCTCTCCGAATTTATTGTGATAATTCTTGTGTTCTTCATGATGGAGGAGGACGACTATCAACTGCAACGAAGGCAAAAAAGGAGACGAAGGCAACGACGCCACCCCGCGGCATCCACCACCCGCGGCCTCCATAGCTTGTCGTGCAGCCCCGTCCTGTGGCCTCATCGCGCCACCCCGTCCAAGCCACCCTGCAACACCCACGGCCTCGCCACACCGCCCCAGTCGAGCCGCCTCGTGGCTCCCGAGGCCTCTACCCTCCGTGTCAATCCACCCCGCACCCTCCTCCCTCCCAGCCAAGCTACCTCGTGGCCTCCGCCCTCCCAGCAGGGATGCCCCGGCCACTCCGCCATGTGCCCTCGCGACACCCCCCATGGCCGAGCCACCCCGCAGCCTCGCGCCACCCGTGGCCGAGCCACCGCGGCCCTTAGCGTCCCATCGCAGCCTGTTGGACCACCCAGCGGGCTGGGCCAAGCCTAACGGGCTGGGTAAACCCAGGACGAGTCGGCCCAGGTCGGGTCGGGTTGGTACGGACCGGACCTGGACCCCCTTCGACCCATTTACGCTCTTTTGGCTATAAATTTGGCACCATACGTCCGCTTTATGAACCGTTAGCAATACTAGAAACCTTGGAGTGAGATGGTCCCTTAGGTATACCCCACTAGAGATTTGGATAAGTATGGGGTATGGTCGGGTTGGATTGGGCATGAATCCAACTGGGCCATCGGGACTAAAAGGCTAATAACTCACAGACCGAGCGTCTGATTGATGCACCGTCTGTTGCATTGAGACCCCTATGATGTGGATGTATTTTGAGATACTTCTTCATGGGACTTCATGGAAGTTGGAGTATCGACCAGTGGAATGGGGATCAGACTCCATGGAGATGAGCAAGCTTAGTGCGGGAACCGAGTAGCTAGCTATGATAAGAAGACTGACAAGAGATCCTATGTGGGTCAGCTCCTAGCGATCCTGTGTGGGTCAGCTTCTAGCGATCTTGTGTGGGTCAGCTCCTAGAGATCCTGTGTGGGTCAGCTTCTAGCGATCTTGTGTGGGTCAGCTCCTAGCGATCCTGTGTGGGTCAGCTCCTAGTGATCCTTTGTGGGTCAGCTCCTATATATTTTGTGTGGGTCAGAAGTAGAGCCTCTTAAAGGAGTAAGATGATTTAGTAGCTATAAATAATCATCTCTACTACTATACCTAAGTTATACATGGTGTGATCTGAGTTTGTACCTGTGTGGTACTTCTCTTAGTGGTAATACCTTGGTGGTATTCTTCTACATGGTGTACCTGTGTGGTACTTGCCTTTGTGGTTTTCCTTCCTTTGTGTAATAGTTGAGCTTCAGTCTTTTGTGTTAGACCCTGTGATTCCTCGAGATTGATATGGGTATACTTGTTAACTTAGGTATATGTATGGGCATATACCTAAGTAGGTATGATAGTTTACTTCATGCTTTGAGGGTTATCCTTTGTGGATTTTGTGAGACCTTGAGGGTCTCGGGGTCCCTACTAAGTATCGTTACACTCACCCCTACATGGGATATACCTATACCCTGTTGTGTTTGGTGAAGATGACAGACAGCGTTGATCGAGACTGAGGGTACCCGGACTGGACGGTGCCCGAAGGAGGACCTTATGATGAGTTGGTAGACGGGGGAGATGGACAGACATGGAGTGATGAGGAGGCAATCTATACCTACCCTTCAGGTAGGAAACTCAGAGTAAAACCCAACAGTTGTCTTCCTTTTTTCTCCAGTTTACTTGTACTTTTAGTTTCTTGTACTTTCCAGTTGGGCTTGCATTCTGGCTCGTTTTACTTACTGCACTCACTCTGTTTACTGTTTGGTTTACATGATTTCGTATCTTGTTGTGTGCTTGGTTGTGTGTGCTTGGTTGTGTGTGCTTACAGGTTATAAAGGCAATGCCTTCCCAGTTTTAGGGAATACACCTTCGGTGCTAGTTTCCAGCCCCTGGCCTATGGAAGTCGGGCTTGGGGCAGTCACGGCATGGGCCCCGGGGGACGGTTCGTGACACATAGTAAAGATGATTGGAAACATTGAATACTTAGAAATCATATGGATTATATTCTGGGATGAGTTGTGTATATATATCATACTTTTATCATAACCCAAGACCTTATATAGTTTTATTTTCAATTATAATATTATCAAAAATGAGAATAGACTTTTAGAACTTTTTATTTTGATCCACCATGTAGATACGAAATTGGGGTGTGACAAACCCACGTCCCTTATGGTGAATAAGAAAAGGAAGAACAAGGTGAAGGATCCCAAGTCTCATAATAATTCTAAATCACCCAAACACTTTCATTCCATAAAGAGTATGATCCATACGCCTGCCAATTAAAAAAGAGGTATTATGTTTTTTAGGTGGCATGATAGGCCCTTAGATGATGAACTACACCCATAATTCAGGGAAGCTAATGTTGTGTTTCTTATCGAGTGTAATATTTTAATATATATACATTGGGTATTAGATATAGCTTCTAGTATTTAAATTTATATCCAAATGTGGTATCTAAGAAGATTTCAAAAAAAATAGAGGAGAGGGGGATCTGTTAGCTTTTAATGGCATGAGGATTCATTCCTTAGCTATGGGTGACTAACACATTTCATTATGAATAAGAATGATATTGGTATTGTGGGATTTTTATTATGTATATACTTTTACAAATTATAGTCAATAGATTGTGAATCATGTTCACAAGACTCATATAACACCCAGTTATGTAATCATCATCTTGGTCAGGTAAATGAGAATCACTATAAAAAGTTATTTCACAAAATTTTTTTAGAATATTCTTATCTAAAACCACTTGAACGATGGCATTATTTATTACAAGAAAAAATGACCAAACCTTCATTCAGGGGATATAGTGAATGGGCCATAGAGATTCTATAATTGGTGCACACTGTTGTGTGTGGACCATTTTTTTAAAATGTCATAGGTGGTTATTCTTACTTCATAACATTTACTGATTACTTGAGTAGGTATGCTTATTTCTAATTGATGAGGTATAATTACGATTCATTTTAAAAATTCAAAGAAATAAACAATGAAATAGAAGACAAACATGGAAATAAGGTAAAAAATAATTGATCAGATCTAGGAGGTGAATATCTTAACTAGGATATTATCAACATTTTATGTGAGAATGTGATTCTATCTCAAATCACTACACCATATAAACCATAGTGGAATGGTGTTAATGAAAGGAGTAACCTTAACTTATTTGACATGGTATGTTCATTAATGAGTCATGTCGACGATTCATTTTCCTTTTGGCAATATGCATTACCAACTAGGGAAAATAAATTAAACTGAGTAAAAACTAATGTGGAAAATGAAATTATATTTGACGTATGGTGAAGAAAAAAAATGTATTTTATCACATAAAAATTGATTTTATTGTGATGTGTTCAATAAGGCCTTATCAAGAAATAAACTATAACCATGGTGGGAAAGTTTTATCTTCTTTTGGTTTCCCATGGAAACAAAGGGATAATATAAATACAACCCCTTAAACAATAATGTTTCTACCTCCATTCAATATGTCTTTCCCATAAGGGACCACATTCATGAAAAGGATTATTGGAGCATGATTGAATTCAATGAATTTGATGCTCAAGATACACAAGTGTTGGTATAGGAATAGATTTTATAGGTCCTCACTAAATAATAAGTTCCTAAAATACAAGTTTTAAGTAGAAGAATGAGATATGTAAGGATACTAGAGATATACCATTTTCAAGTCACTAAAGATGGTGACAATGTATTGGTTGAAAATGGGGAACATATATCCTATAAAGTGGTAGTAGATAGTATATAACTACAAGGTTGATATAATATGTTAATTATAAAATTGTTTCAAGGTATTAGAACAATGTTTGGGTGTAGGTCGATCTGCCAGTTTATGTAATGTTAATGGGGTGAAAATGGGTATTCAAGAGAAAACTGGATATGGAAGGTAAATTAAATACCTATAATGATTGGAAAATGTAAAAATGTTTCAAATAGAATTAAGGAATTTATTATGATGAAACCACTTCAAACATTTCCATATTTATATAAACCAAAATTCTACATTATGTAATAGCTTACCCTAGCTATGAAATTTGGTTGAAAGATGTCAAAACTAAATTTATTAATGGTAAAATTTTCAAATATTTATATATAAAAAAACTAAATGGTTTTGCGACTCCAAATGAATCCAAAATTATTTTCAAGTTGAATAGATCTATTTTTGGAATGAAGAAGGCATATAATTCAAGGATCATTTCTTTCAATGAAGCTATAAATGAATTTCAATTCATTAATAATGAATGTGGGCCATGTGTTTATAAAATGTTTAGTGAGAATGCAGTCATTATCCTAGAAGTATATTTTGATGACATATTACCTATTAGAAATTATATACCAATGTTACCATATTTTATGTACTGGTTAATCAAGTGTTTCTCAATAAAGGAATTATAAGAAGATGGAAATATTCTAGGGATCAATATCATTAGTGATATATCTAGGAGGATTCATAAACTAATTATAAGTACATATATTGACTAGATACTAAATAGAATTAGTATAAAACAATAAAATAACGGATTGGTTTCAATGTAACATGGTATACATATTTCTATGAATGTGTTTACTCAAACATAATAGGATAAATAGATAATGAGTAAGATATCATATGATTCCCTGATTGGATCAATCATGCATGAAATTTTATATACTAGACATGATGTTGCATATACATCGACCATTTTAGGTAGATATCAAGATGATCCTAGAGAACAACATGGGACTATTTTAAGGCTATCTTAAAGTATCTAAGAATAAATAATTTTCTTTTTTTGTGGGTGAGATGAGGATATGTCCATCATGGGTTACACTAGTGCTAGTTTTCAAAATCATCAAAATGATCTCATGTCATAGTTCAGTTATGTTTTCTATCACAATGGAGGATTTCTGATCTAGATGTGATTATAGTAGCTAGTTTTTGTGGGTTGTATAATATAGTTTGAGTATATATTATATTTCTATGCAACCAAGGAAGACATTTTCATATAGAAAATTGTCTCAGTGCTTTATGTGGTACCTATTATTAATTCTTCAATCACATTGTTTTGTGTTCATTCTACAGCAGTGTTCTTGCAATAGAACAAAGTTCACACAAGCAGAAAACGCACATACTTAGAAAGAATCATGTCTTGATGTATTTTTATCATAGTGGTGAGGTTTCAGTATGTAGAGTTCCCATGGAAGAAAAAAAAGAACCCCTTTAATAAAAGACTATCTTAGTAGAATAATGAGTATCATATGAGAGAAAACGGACTAATGGTGGTCAGATGTTGGACCTAGTGCAATTGTGAGTATATTGGAGTTAGTTCCCTTGAACCAAATTGTGTTTACTTTACGATAACCTTTATTCATATTTTTTAATATTAATAAACTTCTAACCACATCAAGATTTTTCTTTAGGATCATATAGTATGTGATAATGTCAATAGAGTGGTTTTCACACTAAAAGGAAATATCATTTTCCCACTATAATGAGAACCCAAATGTGCCAGAATAGTATTATTTAATATATATTTAAAAGTTGGATGATATTTTTGAGGAACCAAAATTATATAGGTTATCTTGGGTGGACGATTATAAAGATTTGAGGCAACTTCTCATGGTGTACAACCTTGGTAGTGTCCATTGTAGGATATTACAATAATATGACTTTCAAGTAGGAAATACACATTTCTGTGTGTCATTGGATATTCCAATCTAAGGATTTGTGTATTTATCATTAAACTTTAATAATATCATTAGTTATTATTATAAGTTATGTAATGTTTTGTATTGAAAGAAATCATGAAGACACACGTTCACAACGATATAGGATACATTGGTGGCATCAAAAGTAATATTGAATTAATGAATAACATGAGAAAGGATTTTTACATTATGTTCTTTAATAGAATTTTATATCTAAATCACTTTTATGGAAGAAAATTTGTATGTCCTTGAGATTTTATGAATTTTTTTTTGAATTAATATAGTGATTATATATTTTTTATTTCACACAACACTGAATATATCTTTTTTATAATAAATCACTAATTTTAGATTTTTTTTATATTCTATAAAAAAGATAATATTTCACTAAACATAACATCAAATTATCTTGTGTTACATGCAACACTGAATTTATATGAAACAACATTATATTATTATAATTATTTTAATAGGATAATTATAACATAGTCCTAAAACATTGTAATTTGATTAGTATAAATACATTTTAAATAATTATTATATTTTTTAATATAGATAATTAATATTGATAATAGGCCATACAATTTCTATTAATGACATGATATGATTAAAATACTATTTTCTTAAATGAACTACTTTTAATGTCCTTCTATGAACAATAATAAAACTACCTATAGACTACTTTATAAATTTAATTTTATAAAATAAACTTCATTTTTTAATTCAAAATGTAAAAATTATATTAGGGTGAATTTTTGAGATTTTTATGACTAACATGTGTTTTGAATGAGTAGTGAATATATCAGGAATTTTAATCCAAAAAAATCATCTAATTTTTTTATATAGATAAATTATATTTTATGTTGTACTTGAAGTCAGATTAGATAAATTATAAATCTATTTATCCAATTTAGGATATGAGAATAATTTTTATATTGAATTTAGTTATAAAATATCAATGAACTTATGAACATTCTCACATTAAATACGTGCCTTCCCACTATTCTATTGGGATGAGAAATAAATTTAATTTTTCTAGTTCTATTTATTTAATTTTGAAAAATTGACTTAAAAAGATTTAATATATTTAATATTTATAGTCTAATTAGATTAGATTACTTTTTGACCGAATGGTTTAGTTAATGTGATTAAAATTATTAATGTAATTAAGGAAAAATTAACATTAATTAATGAATAAACCATAAAAATAAGTTCTAAAATGACATTCACACTTTTCCAACACCAATTAGATGGAACTATTTAGGCCATAAACCTTATATTATTGTGGTTGGTTTCTTTTTGGTGAATTTTTTATTTAAAAACGTATGTCCACCTAACTTTTTTTCAATAATTCAAAGTGTATCCCCTCCCTCCCTTGTTAAAGGCCACCCATTATCCCCCTTCTTTACACCTCTCTAACCACATATATTAATACAAGTTATACCCAATTCACTTCCAAACATCCATATATTTCTCCTTGAAACCTCAATTTTTTCAGAAACACATCCAAGGATAACCTATGGTGGAAACGTAGTGGAGTTAGAAAATGAATAGAAGGATTGGACATGTAAAATGAATGTGAATACATAAGGTAAATGAATTACATCTCACTTTTAATTTCAATGAGATACATGCCTTATTCAACCATGATTTCTTTTTTGTGTTGTATATTCTACCCATGCATGTATTATACGATTCTTTTTCTAAAATTTATAGTTATTCACATATCCAGTTGATGTCCTTTCTTTTATGGTCTGTATGATTCAAAATTTACCAAATCAGTATAGTAATATTTTTACAATATATCTTCTTTGAGTCACATTCCATGTTATGAACCTATATTTTTATATGAGGTGTATCTACTACATTTGAAATTTCATATCATGAATCTATTTGTTTTCAAGATATGTTAAGATTCAAGTAATATTATTCTTTTCATTGTATTATGATTCAATGTTTTCCAAGTGGTAATGGGTTATAGCTACAATCTCATCATTTATTGAGATATGTTTTGATTATGCATCCATTGATGAAATATTATGATCCATATCTCAATGAATATAATGATATTTATTACCCTATGGTTATTCATTTTATATCTTTGTAAGTTATAATTTTTCCACACATTGGTTCTTGAGATAGTTAATATTTTTTTTTGGATAATATAACATTATTTATCCTTTCTGTCTGAAAGAAGTGTCCCTTAAAAATAATGTTTTAAAAAAAAGATTACATAAAAATTTTTACTAATATCCTATGATTTTTAAAGGACATTTTTACCCATTTATTACATTTTAAAAAATGTGTTTAATGGGAATATTCTTTCTATTTTTCAATCAAAGAACTTTTCCAAACATTTAATGTGAAAAATTATTGTTCAGCGTGTATGGAATTTCTTGCTATATTGACCATTATTTCCATGATAATTTTTGTGTGAGATTAATAGATTATTTTTTATATGAAAAATTATTTCCTTATATTCTTTGAATTTTTATTATTTTAAAATATATTTTCAAAAGAATTTTTTTTCAAAAAATAAAGTTTCTTTATATGTTTTCAAGGTTATTTTCAAGGTAAGTGGTCCAAAAAATGTTTAATGTTTCAAAAAGTTTTTTTCTCAATGAAAAAATTATATTTTACTCATGAAATGTTTTAAACAATTTTTCATGATTGCTTTATATTTCTTCGAACTGTTTTAATGGAAAATTATTTTGAAATTTATTTATCTTTTAAAAATTGATTTTCACCAAAAAATAATGTTCGGTGTGAAATTTTTAAATCCTTCTCCATGTAAGATGAAATAGTTGGTTTTTTTATTTACTACGTATATGATCCAAGAATTCAAATCTTATTATTTCTCTAATTTTTTTATGTTTTGATGGATTGATGTTTATGAATCTTATTTCTCTTCAATGGGTTATACAAAGATAAATACCTATAAAACATGTTTCTCTTCAACGGTTTATACCATTAAATTTCTTATAAAAGACTTTTCTATTCAATGGGTTAAACCATTATAAATTCTAGTGAAATATTATTCCTTTCATGGAATATTATATGAAGAAATGATTATGAAACCAATATATTATCTAGAAGTTATGATATTATTAAATGTTTATGATACCCATTTTATTTCATGGATTTTGATATGATGTTTATGAAACCAATATATTTTTATGTGTAAGGATATGATGAATGTTTTATTATCTTGTGGAATATGTATGCATGATTATATTATGTGATAGGTGAGAACTATATCTCCCTCCAATGAATTAGTTAATTAAAAATGTTTATTAAGCTCAAAGTATGTAGGGGTTATAGACTAATCCTAAAAAATAATAAGGTACATAGGTTTTATCCCAATCCTAAATTTAAGAAGGTACAAGGTTTGTAGAACAAGCTTGAATATAAGAAGGATCATGGGTTTTAGCCCAATACTGATTGTAAGAGGGTACACAGGTTGTATCCCAAGACAAAATGTAATAGTGTAAATTGGTTTTAGCACAAGAATAAATAAAGAGGGAACATGATTTGTAGAAAAATCCCAAAATAAGTGGGTATAAAAGTTGTTATCCTAAGCTTGTTGTAGTCCCAAGGGTGATTATCCACAAACTATCATGTTATGAGGGTCTTGGTAGTTTTCCTTGAAATAATATTTTCTATGATTATGTATATGCCACAAATTCCATATCTTACATATCTGTTATTCATTCATGTATTATTTTATTAATCCCCTTATGAGTCGTGTCTTATGAACCACCATTCGTTATTTGATTATTCATATATAATTATCTTTGATATTCATGGTAGGATATTCTAATAAAATGATCACATTCTCATTGATCTATACTAATGTTTATGATTACATATCTCCATTGATTACCCTTTCTAGGAATATGATCTTACCCCTTTTTTATGCCTCCATGTTATGAAGATATATTTTATTTGTGATATGTCTAAGAGGGGTGATAGTCTTGGATAACCTATTGGGAGATAATGTATCACATCTGTGCAATAGTTTTTAAGTTTCAATGATTCTAATATAAGTAAATTAATATGTTCATTGGGCATCTAATTGTGTAAGGTTAAATGTATTTTGAAAAAATTGTTTGTTGCCTATGTAAATTAAGACTGGTTTGTTATTGTTTGTTTCATAGAAATGGTTTATTCAACATTTAGAAACTATAATGAGAAAAAAATTAGCGATATACCTAGGAATATTTATTAGGATATTTCTTGGTCTATCTATGAGGATAAGTCTAAAGATTAGTTAATGTCTCAAAAAAATATCCTGTAATTTTGGTAAAGGATAGAGTTATTGGTTTCCTATCATTAAATACCAGTCTAGATTCTGCAAGTGGATGTGGATCTAGAAAAGACAAACCTAGGTGTAACACATCTATCATGGTGTGTTGGGCCTGAATTGAGCATAACCTGGTACATTACATTGGGCCATATTTCACACTTGGTTTGACACTCCTTGGGGATATTTCTTGGAAATTAACTAATTCATTAAAAAATCATAAATTATTTAATTGGGTCTTTGATATGAATAACCTATGATATACCTAAGTTTTCATGGATTAAGGAAAGTGTCATGATTTGGACATCCTATAATTTTTTATTCGTGATTATTTGGTTCCTCACTAAAATAATTGTTCATTACTCATTTATTTTTAGTTTTAGTCAATGGTTGGAAATAGAAGGATCTTAGATAATTTTGAATGTGTTGGAAATTTTTTTGATGATTAGCAAACTGGGATGGTCGATGGAGTGAATGATTTTGTGGTAATTCCAAGTTTGTTTTCATGGAACTTGATTAATAATATGTACCTTAACAAACTATCAGACTCGCCAAGGAAGAGAAGGAAGGAGTTCACTTAGAGTTTTGTTGATGGATTCCATGGAAGAAAGAATATCCATTTTAAGTTGTTTCTATAATGTTGAAATCATTACCTTAGTGAATCTCTTAGAGGAACAAGAAAATGTTATGAAGGCCAAGAAGAAGGACACTGAGAAAGTAACTCCAAATGAAAAATGAATGGTTAGGTTAATGAAACTGAGGGGGGACATTGGCCTCCCTAAAAACTAATCAATGGTTAATTGATTTGTGTTTGGAATAATGGTCATTATGAAAATAGATGTCCCAAGTGGAAAGCCCAAGAAGATAATCAACAAGGTGGTACATGTAATGGATATATTTCTTATAATGATGAGGCAACAGGATAAATGTTAAAATAAATAGGTATTATATAATAATATGTGGTATCCATGATAATGGATTATTTATAAATGGTAGTAACTGATGTTTTATTTATTTTTACTCAATAATTATGAACTGTGAAATATATAAGCATTGTTTACTTTAGTTTCTCGCTATGTATTTCCATGAATATGCTAAATGGTTTTGATTTACAAGAAAATTCATTTAATGAAGTGATGCTATTCATGGGAAATAGATGATTAAGGGAAAAATAATCCTTAATATTTTCCTAATGATATGATATTTATTTATGGATAAAATACACACTGGATACCAATAAGTGAATTGGATATTACATAATACCTTGTAACTAATAATGGATTTTTTTAAAAAGTGGTTCATGTTATCATGGATGAAGTTTAAAACATCATTTATTCAAGGAGTATATCCAAAAATCTTTGGAATAAGTAATTATGAATGTTTTTTAAAAGGACTTAGGGAAATATATGTTAGTTCCATGATTGAAGAGAATATATGGTGAGGGTATTTACATATTTGGAATGTAACAACCATGATATATTTTATGATATATGGAAAATCAATGTTACGATAATTTATTGACCATAATTATAATGTTTTGGATTTTCATACATTGGAAGGTTTAAAAGGTTTAACATTTATGGAATAGATTCAGCTAATCTTTGGTTGAGGTTTTAGAGATTTGTGTATTATCTCACCATATGAAGGATTATACATATTTGATAACCTACACTATCTGTTTTTCTATGATAAGGATAGATGGAATGAACAAATATTATATTTATGATCTTCATGATCTGTTAGTGATTTAGGAATAAGAATTTCACCTTTATTTTTTGATAAAGAGGCCACATGGATAATGATCCAGGAACAATAAAGGGTGAGATTGTACGGAATCACATGTATATCTTCTCATGAAAAGTTATAACGACCCAATGTTTTTAAATAGAAATTACTTTCTTATAAATATTCCATGAAATCACATGAAAACACAACATAATGAACTAATAAGTTCTATGTAACCTTTAAACACAATTTTTTCACTTCTGTGTTTTAAATTTTGAAAATCTGACATACAGAGTTGTGATCAATAAGTTATTTGGAGTACGATTGGAAAAAAATTAATTTTTTGTGAATAGTAACCTACCCTTATGAATAGTAACATACCCTTATCAATAGTAACCTTATCTATGATAGTATAAAAATAATATTCAAGTGAAAATATGATGTACCTATATTTTAGAATAATTAAATGAATGTTTTAAAACTAGGTTTTTAATAATAAATTGTGATTTTAATTAAATATTAAATTGATCATATTTAGAAAATTAATTTTCGAAAATGGATTTCATTTTTGGATTTTACATGTTGAAAAATGGTTAGGGATAATTTTTGGGATTTTTCTGAAATGCTTTAATTTTTGGTGAATAGTAAAATACGATAATTTTCTATAAATGCTAAATACACGAATTATGATGTCATCAGCTAATGTATGGCTGATGTAAGGACATTATCTTGAACTCACATGCACACATTACTATTTTTGGCCATTTAATCATCACTATTTCTAGTCTTTAGGTTAATTAATAAACTAATGATTAAAAAATTATGAAAACCCTCCTCTCCTCCTCTATAACCCCCCCCCCACCACTCCCTCTTCTCTTCATTCCTCTCAAGCCTTATAACTTGACAATATTCCACCCAAATCTCTCCCTAACATCCTACCCCACATCCAAAGGCACCTATTCTCTTTAAAATTTCAAAACCACTCCCCATAAGAGGTTCTCAAAGGAGGTATACTCAAGAGGTCATTAATAACATGTGGAGAACACCACTAGATTTAAGGTAAGGGATCATCTCCTTTTCAATCATTAATAAATATTTCCACTATGTTATGCCATATTATCTGTAATACCAAATGACGGGGTATGATTACGTACCTCCCCCATACTTCCCTAATGATTTATAAGTTATGATAAACCTCTTTTCTCTCTCATCAATCTCTCTTAGGTGCACCTGACACCATGCTGATAAACCATAACGAATTCTACCTGAACCTTCTTTGTTCCTTCGGATTACCTTATCTTCCTTTGTATCAAAATGGAGATATCTTATCTATTTATTTACATATTCTAAATTATTTTTAGTTTCACAAAATTAATTTTTGAAGACCCTTTCATCACTCTATTTTGGGGATGTACAAATTTTAAAAAGATTCCATCATTTGAACTTCCCGATATACAAACTTGTCTTAAGTGAAATTTTCAAATTTTTACCCAATTTCAAGTTCAATCTATCATTTTTTAATCAAAAATTTTATTTATAAAATAAATCTTTTTATTATAAAAACATTCTTGGTTCTATTCTGGTTTTATATAAAATATTTTACTCTTTTATGTTTTAGAAGCTCTATAGTAATTTCCTTAAATCTGCACAAAATTTTTTTAATGTTAGTGTTTCTCAAATAAATTTCTTATATGTTGTCTCTATTATTTGAAATAAATTACCATGTTATATTCCTATCTTACCTTATGAACTTCCATGCATGTTCTAATCCCTTTACTTCATGGACACATTCATGGTAGGCCCATTGGTTATGCTTTATGTCATGATTATAGTACCCAATTCATTCCATGGGTTACCTTATGTTTATGTATGGTTGATTATGTATGATTATTTATGGGACTAGAATATTCAAGAAAATATAGGTATGGGTGCACTTAGATGGCGCTCCAATGCATTTGGTAAAGTTAAGTCTCGTGAGATGCGATGTGAAACGGGATGTACAGTTAGCATTGACCCGTACTACAATGGGAAACAGGATTGGCAGTTAGCCTTGACTCGTACTACTATAGGAAATGAGATTGTTTGTTAACCTTTACTCATAGTAAAGAAATGTTTTATGATTCTTACACATTTATATAATTCCATGTTTATATGATCACATGTTAATATGTTATGATTTCATATGTTCCATGATTTTGATATCATTATATCATGCCTTCTAACTTATGTGCTTAAGATCTATTCTTATGTTCATTCCATTATTGGGATTTTTAGCTCATCCCATTGTTCATGTGTTCCACAGGGTA
Source organism: Viscum album (assembly GCA_963277665.1). Lineage (NCBI taxonomy): Eukaryota > Viridiplantae > Streptophyta > Magnoliopsida > Santalales > Viscaceae > Viscum > Viscum album. The sequence continues at coordinate 1,285,239,705 of OY728151.1, forward strand.
GCCTATGCAGATGTAAGGGCTCATAAGAAGTTAGGAGATTTTTATGGGGATTAAATAAAGAAGTGTTTTTTTAGCCCCATGTTTTATGTTTAATGTACCTAGTCTTCCAAGACACTAGACGTAATGATCCTTGGATTGTAATCTAATGTATAATTATTCTTAAAATCATTTAATGTTTTATGTAAAAGGATAGTGTCTCTATAGTTGGTATCAGAGGATACAAATAGGATGGTTTAGTTATTTTTGAAGATTAGGAATAGAGAACCTTAGTGAGAACCTTAAGGATGATACTAAGTATAAGAAAACATCCCTGAATTTTGGTAAGTATATAGTAAGTGTTTTATAAACCAAATACATCCATTTCTAGATACAAATAGGTATAGGAGGATCTGGCACAAATGTATATAGGAGTGAAAACTCTAACAAGGAGTTTCAAGCTTGACCTGGGGTATCCTTGTACACGACAACGGGCCTTGCTGCATTCTTGGTATTGACACTCTTGGGGGATATGCTTTGGTAAATTCACGAGCTTAGTACCAACCATTATTAAGGAAATAAAAAATCCCATAAGAATATAATTTGAGATATATATATAAGATAACCTAGATTTAAACCTGAGGAATCACAAGATAAGATATACTTATCCTCTATAATTTTATTCTCTTATGTTCAAAAGTTTCCTTTTTATGCCCAATAATTATGTATTCAAGACCTCTAATTATAAGTTATTCTTCTTAGTTAATGGAAGAAAATAAGATAACACGTTCCAATAATCAATGTGATAGTCAATGTGTAGACTGACCTAATGATATGCTTGATATGATGGGGGAGGGTTCTCAAAACATCATGATAGTGCTTTCTAAGATGGATCGAGTTATGAATAATAACTTGAATCATAAGGAGGAAGTTTCTGTAGAATCTTTCATGCGGAAAAGGCCTCCCAGGTTTAGTGGATATTTTAATCCCCTCCTCAAGGAACAGTGGTTTAACTCCATTGGAAAGATATTCTCCATCCTCTAGTGCTCAGAAGAAGATAAAGTTGTAATGGTGGTCTATCATTTTGATGGGGAAGCTGATCAGTGGTAGACACTGATCATGAATACATAGCCCAAAGAAAAAATGGATTCCATGGATTGGGATGATTTCAAGAGGATGTTTTTCAACAAATATTTACCTAGAACCCTCCATATCATGATGTAAAGAGATTTCCTTGGACTCAAGTAGAAGGAATATGAGTCCATCAAGGCGTATGAAGAAAACATTACAAGGATTGCAAGGTATGAATCCCGCTTTGTCATGAATAATGAAATCAAGTTGGATCACTTCTTTAGTAGACTAAATTCTATTCTATGAAAAGCATTGGTAATTCAAGACATCGATAGTTATGAAGAGATTTCCCATTGTTCCCTCAAGGTTTAAATATATATTGGAGACTCTAAGTCGTCTCATGGGCCTAGTGAAAAGAAGCGTAAAATAGATAACAACATGTGTGGTTCGACAAACAAATACCCTGATGGAAATATGTCTGACTTTTCCCCTTGTAAAAGTTTTGGGAAGAAGCATCCTGAGAACTATCTGAAAGGAACCAAGAATTACATTAAATGTGGAACATCTTGCCGTCTGGATAAAAACTTCTAATAGGATATGAACAATCCCTCCAATGTGGAAGAATAAATAATGGTTCAGATCAACACTCAGCATGTAGTGTAGTGTTACAACTGCAAGGATCATGTGCATTATGAGAACAATTTCAATAAGATAAGGGTTTTCGGAGGAAATAAAAAACAACCTCCAAGGAAAAAAGTAAGGGCTTATGTAATCATTATTTTTGTGGTGGAGCCGGACAATGATGCGGTGACAGGTATTCTATTTTTTCATTCAAAAATAGAGGATGTACAATTTTATTATGGTTCTACACATTCTTTCTATAAGGACCTTGGCCGCATAACGTAACATAATCTTGAATTTTAAACAATAACAAACATTATTACACATTAAGGATCTTTTCGGGTTTATATTTTTAAAGAATTAGGATACGTTACATACATAACATACCACATTCATACAAAGAGGACTCTATTGAAAAGAGTTCCCATTTTTTCAAAATATAAGACTTTAAAACATAAAGCATGATTTATTTTAAAACACTCCGTATCAAACATCACGAATCCATTATTTCTCTTAACCATCCTTATATCCTGTGAAAAACATTTTAAAAACATTGGATGAGTATAAAACTTTATAAGGGATATAAAGATAGAAAGCGTTAGTCATGTGATAACATAAAAACCAATAAAACTCGTATCATAAAAACTCGAATGCATGGTATACTCATGTTGTTGACTCAGGAAATATTTACCATATCACTCATACATTCACCCTTATATATGGAATAACTTTTTGGTCAACTTTCATCTCCAGAGTATCCAATGCATTGGAGATCTATAATGGGGCTCACCCGTCATATCTTGAGCTATAATGGGATCAACCCAACATATATTGAGCTATAATGGTCTCAACCCAACATATCATGAGCTATAATGGGATAAAAACAACATAACTAATGTCCAAGGAACATATCATGGTAATAAAGTGTCTTGAAAATAGGATAAATCCCTCATGCCATACACATAAAAAACAATCCTTTTGAAATTTATTAAAGAGAGTTTTAAAATGATTTTAAAAGAAAAGTCCCTTAAAATATAATTGGAATGTGAACTGGTAGAATAGATTGTATATGTATATAAAATATAAATACACATAATAAAACATAATATAAATAAAAATTCATCACCCCAATAATCTTAATACCACATAATGAATAAAGGAGAAGTTTAACCCAAAGAATTGAAATTGGGTTAAGAATTCCCTTACCTCGGGTTCTTCTTTCTTAAAATGTGTCTAAACTTCCTGTATAATGGTTAAAAGAGTGTTATTAATATCTTAATGAAACATATCCATCTTTATAATATCTTAAATGATCATTTAATTAGATCATTTCACCCTTTATTTGATAGTATTTTGTTCCTTGCATTGTTTTGGGGTGTTTTCTTTACATGTTTTCTGTGATTAGTTCATGAAGGATACTATTGTCGATTGGAAGTGAAACTCTAGAATTTAAATGGGAAGGTATTTAAATATATCCAGTATCATAATTTATACCATTTATCATTTTGTAGTTTGATATGATAATGATTAATAAGTTAAAATATTAATGATGTTCGTTTAAATCATTTTAGGGGTTCTTTAAAAATAACGATCTCATTTTGTCTTATAAATTAAAACCATGAGTAAAAAAAGAATTCCAGAAATATGGATGAGAAATAATTCATATATTATAACCTGGTTAAACAATAAAAATGGTTTCATGACCATACTTGAAATAATTAATGCTAATTGAAATCACATCGTCCATGATGTCGGTAATTCAACACATCACGGATATTGTTTTTATTCCTGGAATAAGTGGGAGAGGAGAAAAGAATGATGATGGATTTTCCATGAAAATTAAAACATCCATAATATACATAATTTCTGGATCTTTCATTCCTATTTGGTAAGAGTATATGTGGATAGAATATGAAAAGAAAGAAACTCAAAATAAAAAAAAATTGAGAAATCCCTTACAAAAATTCGGCAGCAGAACGGCTATGCAACATGATTTTATAAAATATTTAAAAGATAGGAGAAAAAGACTCACTCATATATAAATGAATCATAATATAGAATATATCAAGAATAAGAAGGTAATAATAACATGATATGGAAACTTAAAAGTTATACCACATAAAAGAGAACTTGAATAGAAAAAGAAAGAAATTTAGAATTTTCTTATATTGTAGAGTAACTCATAGAACGTGAAGGTTGGGACCTTAGGGGCATTAGGAAACCTTAGGAGGACTACTAGTTTGGTATTGAGGCCATATATTCGTTGATGAGTAATTGGGAATGAATTTAATGAAGGAATGGGTTGGTATTTATAGCAAAGGTGAGGGAATATTTTAATAATTTCCAAGGGACACCTCATTAGAGGTATTTGCAAAACCATGGGATTGACCATGGTATTTGCCAAAGGTATTAGCCACTTGGGACACCTCACATATTATTGTATTGTACCCAAGTCAAAAAAATTCATTACATCATTATTACATCATTAATGATGTCATTAATACATTGAAACTCAAAACTGTATTTTTACTATTCACTAAAAAATCAACAGTATCAGAAAAATCCTAATAATTTACCCTTACCATTTTTCAATGTGAAGAATTAAAAAATGAACTCCATTTTTTGGAAATAATTTTCTAAATATTATTAATTTAATTTTTAAATAAAATCATACTTAATTCAAAAATAAACAATTTTAAAACTATAACTGCTTTTATATCACATTGAAAAATTAACCAAGATGTTACTATCTTAAAGCCTTAAGAAAATAAAATATTAATACAATTTAATATTAATTAGGGTCATATTACTATTCATAAGGGTATGTTACTATTCAAAAAAAAATTGTTCCATCAGACTCCAAATAACATACTGAACACAATTGTAGATGATTGTTTTTCAAAATTCAAAACATAGAATCTTTAAAATTATGTTTAAAGGATAGTTATAAATATATACATAAAACAAAGTTTCAAGAATTCAATTTATTTTTAAAACCTTGGGGTGTCACATTATCCCCACCTTCTACAAATTGAGTCCTTTCAATTTTATTTACGTATTAAACAAGTGAGGGTACCTTTCCCTCATAGCATTTTCAGACTCCCATGTTGCTTCTTCAACCAAGTGGTTTCTACACAAAACCATTACCTGGTGGATTACCTTATTCTGAAATACCTGTTCCCATCGATTAAAAATCTAAACTGGTTTCTATTCATAAAGAGGATCTCTTCCAGCTGAACTGCTTCTGGGCTCAAGACATGTGATGAAACTGGCACATACTACCTCAACATCAAAACATGAAAAACATTGTGTACTTTAGAAAAATGTAGAGGAAAAGCTACTCGGTATGCAAGTGTTCCAAATTTATCCATGATTTCAAAAGAACTGATGAATCATAGACTTAGCTTCCCTTTCTTACCAAAACGCATCGCACTTCTCCAAGGAGTGTTTTTAAGGAAAACATGGTCACCTACCTCAAAAGATAAGTCTTTCCTTATTATTATCTACATAACTTTTCTGCCTTCTCTGAGCTATCCTCATGGGCTTCTAGATCATCTTCACATTCTCATCCACTTCCTCTACTATTTCTGGTCCCATCAACTACCTTTCCCTGACTTCATCCCAAAAATATGGAGTTTGACATCGCTTCACATACAATGCCTCAAATGGTTCCATCTGTATACTTGAATGAAAACTATTATTATAAGAAAACTCAACTAAAGAAAGATGTTGATCCCAACTTCCCTAATAGTCCATTTAACAAGCTCATAGCATATCCTCCAAATTCTGAATCATTTGTTCTGACTACCCATATGATTGAGGATGAAAATTTGTACTAAAATTTAATTATGTTCCCAATGACTTCTAAAGCCCCTTCCAAACGTTATAAGTGAACCTGGAATCCTGATCAGATACAATTGAAATAGGAACTCCATGTATCCTGATAATCTCTTTGAGGTACAATCAAGAAAATTGATCCAAAGACATTGTATCTTGAATAGAAATAAAATTTGAAGGTTTTGTCAGTCGATCAACAATAACCCAACTCACATTGTTACCTCGAGAAGTATTTGGTAGTCCCTCCACAAATTCCATGGATACATTCTCCTATTTCCACTCTGGAACTGGAAAAGGATGAAGCATACCCTTCGGTAACTTCCACTCTACTTTAACCTATTGACATGTCAATCATTTCACAATAAAATCAGAAATATCTATTTTCACTCCATCCCACCAATAATACTCTCGAAGGTCTCTGTACATCTTAGTACTGCCAGTATGAAATGAAAATGGAGAACTATGAGCATCAAAAAATAAGTCTTTCTTCAACAGGGAATCACAAGGCCCACAAAACCTTTTTCTAAATCTTAAAACACAATCTTTATCAAGATTAAATTTTGGAAACTTTCCCATTTAGACCCATTCTACATTTTTCTATAGCTCATGATCTTCCTTCTATGATTTCTTAATTCTGTCTTATAATAATGACTGCACTAAAACCTGAAACAAAATAGATGTATTCCCTACACAGATAACTTCTAAGACAAAATTCATCAAATAATTAACTAAGGAATCATGTTCCAAATGTAACATAGATAATGATGCATGATTTTTTCGACTCAAGTTATCCACCACTTTGTTTTCTTTTCCTTGATGGTAATTGATCATGAAATCATAATCTTTTATCATCTCAAGCCATCTTCTCTGCCTCATGTTTAATTCCTTTTGAGTGAATATATACTTCAGACTTTTATGGTCAGTATATATTTTACATTTTGCTCCGTATAAATGTTGCCTCCAAATTTTCAAAGCAAAAAACCACAACTACCAATTCCAAATCATGTGCGGTATAATTTAACTCATGAAATTTTAGTTGTCTTGAAGCATATGCAATTACCTAATCATTCTGCATCAGAACACAACCAATTCCCTTCAATGAAGCATCACTATAGATGATAAACTCACCACTTCGGGAAGGTAATGCCAAAATTGGAGTATTCACTAATATCTTATTTAGTTATTGAAAACAAACATCACATTCTTCTATCCAAACAAATTTAACCCCTTTTGTGTTAGTTTAGTTAGCGGGCTAGATAACTGGGCAAAGTTTTAGAAAAACCATCGGTAATAACCTACTAAACCAAGAAAACTATGAATATCTGTAACATATTTTGCTCTTGGACATTCATCTACCACTTGTGTTTTTTTAGGATCAATTGTTATTCCATCCTTATTTAGAATTTTACCAATAAAATAAATCTATTGTAACCAAATATCACACTTGATGAATTTTCTATACAATTTATTTTCTGTTAAGGTTTGAAAAATAATCGATAGATGTTTTTAATCCTCTTTTTTTACTTCTAGAATATACCATAATGTCATCAATAAACACAACCACAAACTTATCCAAGAACTCTTGATATATTCTATTCATAATATATATGAATATATAAGGTGAATTAGTTAACCAAAAAGGCACAACTAAAAATTCATAATGACCATATTTAGTATGGAACGCAGTCTTCGGGATGTTTTCATCCTTTACATTCAACTGATGGTACCCCGAACTCAGGTCAACTTTCGAAAAATACTACGCTTCCAATAGATGATCAAACAAGTCATCAATATGAGGAAAATGATACTTATTTTTAACAGTAATGTTATTCAATGCTCAATAATCGATGCAAAGTCTCATTGAACCATATTTTTTCTTAACAAACAAGAAAAGAGAACCCCATGGTGAAGTGCTGGGTTGGATGAAGCATTTATCTAATAATTCATGCAACTACTTTTTTAATTTCAGATGTTCCATTTGGGAAATTCAATAAGGAGGTTTAGAAATTGGATTAGAATCAGGAACTAATTCAACAGTAAACTCAACCTCTCGATTGGGAATAACGCCAAGAAAATAATCTGGAAAAACATCCAAGTATCCATTTACCACTGTTACATCATTAATCTAGATAGTTCCTATATCTTCAAAAATATGAGCAAGAAAAAGTTCATTTCTATCCCTTATCAGTTTATTAGCTTCATAATATGTTATTAATGCTATGGGTTCATTCTTGTATACAAACTGAAATTATTTCTAAAAAATAACCTCTTTTTCTCTGAAATCTATCTTATCATGATAAAAAGAAATCCAGTCTAGACCCAGACTAACATCAAACTCTACTAGAGTCCAAACAACAAGGTTTTCTGGTAGATTATTTCCACATATAAGGATAGGTAGATTCTTATAATTTTTTTGCCACAATATTTCCTCCGGGTGTTTTTACCATGAGATCTAGTTTCATTTCATGAGGGTGAATTCCCAATTTTTATGAAAATTTCTCAGAAATGAAGAGATGTGGAGACCCAAAATCAAAAAATAATTTTTCAAAATTTGAAAAAAAACAAGCAATGTACCTGATACCACCTCATTTGATAGCTCAGCATTTGATGAAGTGGTTGAAAAAGATTTTACCAAACCCTTCTGCTTCCAATATTGCTAATTCCCTGCTTGAGTAACTAGCTTCAGACAAACATTAAAAAAATGACCCAATTAATTATAGTTACAGAATCTCACCATTGACTTCTCATTAGTTTTCAGATCATTTTCCTTGCACTCACGAGACATGTGCCCAAACTTCCCACATCAGTAGCATTTCCCAGAATTTACAAGACATTCACCAGGAAGCTTTTTACCACACTTTTCACAAGAAGGAAAATTATTTTTCTTACCTACTGACTTCTTTGAAGAGTTCTTCCTCATTACATTCCAACCTGATAGCATCTTATTCTTGTCATCACGATGTACATATGTTTTAGCAAACTCTATCTCAACTTTTTCAGCACAACGAACAAGCTTCTGATAGCTTTTAAACTCTCATGTGGCCAAAGCTCTTCGCAAAAATAGTTTCAAACCAAAGTAAAATCTATTAATTTTACCTTCAAAATCCCGAGTAAAATTTGGTACATACCTGGCTAGTATTGTAAAATTGGCTTCATATGCTGCCACAAAATCATCATCTTTATGCTTCAGTTCCAAGAATTTTTTCTCCATTCTGAGTCAAACTATTTTGGGTAAATATTTTTCTAGAAAAAGACTCTTAAAATCATCCCATTCTAGACTTTCAAGATCATATCTATATCTTTTATTCATAACCAGAGACCACCACTGATCAGCTTCACCTTCCAAATGATAAATTTCTTGTATTACCTTTTGACGTTCTGAACATCCCATGACATCAAATATCTTTTCTAGAGTATTGATCCATCCTTCAGCTATCACTGGATCTGTGGTTCCACGGAATGCTAGAGGATGTTGCCTCATAAAGTGCTCCACAAAATACATGTTTCTTCATGGTTGATCATGTTCTCTCTATCATGGATACAACCCCCATTTTTTCTCGAGTCAACTAATCCATTGTTGTCGCAAACTACTCGGTATCGATTCCCACCATTTAGTGTTGTAGATTCTGACAGAAATCAAACTCTTAGGGCCTTCCTACTTCCGCTTCCCAGTTTATTCTGCAGACAACCATTCTAAACAAACATAACTTAGATGAAGCAACATGGTAATCCTTGAATGCTGAAACATTTCAAATAAATCATAGAGTAAATATCAGTTATGGTATTCTATAAATATCAACCCAACCCCTAAAGTTATCTAAACTATCCTATGATACCAACTATAAGGACCATAACTTATAATGTTACATCACGAATCCCTCCTTTCTCTTACCCGTCCTTATATCCTATGAAAAAACATTTTAAAAACAGGGTATGAGCTCAGCCCAACATATCTTAAGCTATAATGGGGCTCACTCGTCATATCTTGAGATATAATGAGCTCAAACCAACATATCTTAAGCTATAATGGTCTCAAACCAACATAAATAATGTCTAAGGAACATATCATGGAAATAAAGTATCTTGAAAATAGGAGAAACCCCTCATTCCATACACATAAAAAAATAATGCTTTTGAAATTTATTAAAGAATCTTTTAAAATGATTTTAAAAGGAAATTCCCTTAAAAATATAATTGGAATGTGAACTAATAGAATTGATTAGATATGTATATATGTTGAAAATACACATAATACAACATAATATAAATATAAATTAATCACACCAATATTCTTATTACCACATAATGAATAAAGAAGAAGTTTAACCCAAAGAATTGAAATTTGGTAAAGAATTCCCTTACCATGAGTTCTTCTTACATAAAATGTGTTTAAACATTCTGTATAATGGTTAAAAGAGTGTTATTAATATCTTAAAGAAAAATATACATCTTTATAATTTCTTATATGATCATTTAATTGGATCATTTTACCCTTTATTTGTTAGTATTTTGTTCCTTGCATTGTTTTGGGGTGTTTTCTTTACATGTTTTCCCTGATTGGTTCATGATGAATATTATTGTTGATGGGAACTGAAACTCCATAATTGTAATGGGAAGGTATTTAAATATTTCTAGTATCATAATTTATATCATTTATCATTTTGAAGTTTTATATTAGGATGATTCATAAGTTAAAATATTAATGATGTTCGTTTAAATCATTTTAGGGGTTCTTTGATAATGACGACCTCGTTTTGTCTTATAAATTAAAACCATGAGTAAATAAATTCCAATAATATGGATGAGAAATAATATATATATTATAATCTGGTTAAACCATAAAAATGGTTTCATTACCAGACTTGAAATAATTAATGCAAATTGAAATCACATCGTCCATGATGTCGGTAATTCGATACATCATGGACAATGTTTTTATTCCTTGAATAAGTGTGAGAGGAGAGAATAATGATGATGTATTTTCCATGTACATGAAAACATCCATAATATACATAATGTTTTGAGCTTTCATGCCTATTGGGTAATAGGATATGAGGAAAGAATAAGAAAAGAAAGAAAATCAAAATAAAATAATAATTGAGAAATTCCTTACAAAAAATCGGCAACCTAACGGTTATGCAACATGGTTTCAAAAAATATTAAAAAGAGAGGGGAAAAGTGTCACCCATACAAAAATTAATCATAATACATAATATATCAAGAATAATAAGGTAATAATAACATGGTATGGAAACATTAAATTTATACTACATAGAGGAGAACTTGAATGGAAAAAATAAAGAAATTTAGAATTTTCTCACCTTGTAGAGTAACACCTAGAACATGAAGGTTAGAACCTTAGGGGCTTGATGAAACCTTTATAGGACTAATATTTAGGTAAAGAGGACATATATTTGTTGATAAGGAATTGGGAATGAATTTAATGAAGGAATAGGTTGGTATTTATAGCAAAAGTGAGGGAATATTTTAATAATTTCCAAGGGACGCCTCATTAGAAGTATTTGGAAAACCATGGGCTTGCCCTTGGCATTTTCCCAAGGTATTAGCCACCTGGGAAACCTCACATATTATTTTACTATACACAAGTCATCCAGATTCATTATATCATTATTACATCATTAATGATGTTATTAATACACTGAAACTCAAAACTGTATTTTTACTATTCACCAAAAAATCAATTTTATCAGAAAAACCCAAAAAGTTTAACCTTAAAATTTTTCAATGTCTATAATTAAAAAATGAACTCCATTTTCTGAAAATAATTTTCTAAATATTATTAATTTAATTTTTCAATAAATTCATAATTAATTCAAAAATAAACAATTTTAAAACTATAACTACTTTTATATCACATTGAAAAATTAACCAATATGTAATTATATTAAATCCTTAAAAAAATAAAATATTAATACAATTTATTATTCATTAGGGTCATATTACTATTCATATTATTATTCATAAGGGTATGTTACTATTTACCAAAAAAATAAGTTGGTTCCAACAGACTCCCAATAACTTACTGAACACAATTATAAATGATGGTTTTTCAAAATTAAAAAAATTGAAGCTTAAAATTTATGTTTAAAGGATAGTAATAAATATTTACATAAAACAAAGTTTCAAGAATTCAATTTATTTTTAAAACCTTATGGTGTTACACTTTCAGATCTTTTAATTTTAGTAGAATTATTCCAACACCGCCTAAAAATTCAGAGGAAAAGTTATCAATGAGAACATAGAATGGGAAAATTATTGTATCCATGGTTTATAACTCCTACTCGGTTAACGTTTGTGGACTGATCCTCCCAGTAAATATCATCATACTTCCTTTAGTGGAGTTCACTACTATCTTGGGAATGGATTGGAAATCTTTTTACAAGGTCAACATCAACTGTCAGGAAAGGAATATCACTTTTCACATCCTGTAGCATCCTACGATTAATTACTAGTGCAAGGATGAAGATGAATCTCTTTTAGAATCATCATCTCAAGTGTGGATATTGTTTCCTTATGATATAGCATTTCTAGATCAAATGATTGATACAATGGATAGATTCATGCTTGAATACATGACCATCGTGAGGAATTACACTGATGTATTCCCTGAAGAGTTTCCTGGTCTTCCTCCTAATCATGAGGTTGAGTTCTCTATTGAACTTATCCCTGGATCTCATCATATATCAAAGACACCATACAAAATGGCCACCGTAGAGTTGGAAGAGCTAAAGAAGCAGTTACATGAGAATTTGGAGGAGGGTATTATATGCCCTAGTGCTTCACTGTGGGGTGCACCAGTCCTCTTCATCAAGAAGAAGAATGGATCAATGAATCTCTATATTGATTATATTGAGCTCAATATAATCATGATAAATAAAAAGTATCCCCTTCCATGGATAGATGACATGTTCGATCAGCTTTGTAGGGCCTATTACTTCTCTAAGGTGGACCTTCGGTTGGGATATCACCAATTAAAGGTGAGGAAGAAGGATATTCCCAAGACTGCCTTTCGAAGGAGGTATGGACTCTATGAGTTCATAGTGATTCCCTTAGGACTCACAAATGCTCTATAAATTTTCATGGATTTAATGAATAGTGTATTTGGAGATTACCTCGACAAATTTGTGGTAGACTTTATTGACAACATTCTGATATACTCCTAGAGAAAAGAGTAAAACTATGATCATTTGAATATTGTGTTAAAGAATTTGTGAAGGGAGAAGTTGTATGAAATGTATAGTAAATCTATGTTATGGATGGAGGAAGTATCATTCTTGGGGCATGTTATCACCTACAAAGGGATATCTGTGGACCCTTCCAAGATAAAGGAAATTGAAGATTGGCCTAGGACAACATCTGTAACAGAGATCCACAGCTTTTTGGTTCTATCCAGATATTATTAATGATTTTTGAATAAGTTTTCACTATTGTCAAATCCTATGACCAAGATGACACGGAAGGGAGTGAAGTTTTTTTTGACTCTGTAATGTGAATACTCTTTTAAGGAGTTGAAAAGGAGGCCTATCACTACATCAGTACTCACACTCCCAATAAGTGGAGAACTCTTTGTGGTGTACATTGATGCTTCAAAGAAGGGCTTGGGATGTGTGAGAATTCAAAATGATAAATTTATATCCTATGCCTCATGGAAGAAAAAAATCCTTGATAAAAAATATCCCACGCATGATCTGGAGTCTGCGGCTATCACCTATGCATTGTAAATATGGAAGCATTATCTCTATGTGGAGAGGTGTGTGATATATACTAAACACAAGAGTCTCAAATATATATTCACAAAAAAAGAGATTAATATGCTCTAGAGAATATTGATGTAGCTCATCAAGGATTATGACTGGTCGATCCAATACCATCTTGGTAACGCAAACAACGTGTCAGATGCTCTACGTATAAAGGATCCCACAACTTTTTCAATGATGAGAATTGAAAAGGATTTGATCTTCATATATTTGTTGAGGATGGATATGGGAATAATTAAGGTTTCAACATCATCAATCCTTTCTCAAATGATTTCTAAACCATATCTCATGGAGAAAATAAAGGATTCTCAAAGAGAAGATGTGGAAATTCAGAAAAGGGTGAAGCTATGAGAAATGGGAAATCCTATGATTTTAAAATTGATGAGGAAGGGATTGTAATATTTGGGTCACTATTATGTGTACCATCTGAACTAGAGATAAAGAAAAATAATTTAAATGATGCACATAACTCAAAATTCTCTATTCACCTAGGGAGAAAAAAGATGTATCGAGATCTCCGAGAAAACTTTTGGTGGTACAATAACAAAACCGAGAATGTTGAATATACATCAAAGTGACTGGTATGCTAGTAAGCAAAGTCTGAGAGGAAAAATTATAAGGGGATGATATAACCACTACCCATACCAACATGGAAGTGGGAGAAAATTACCATGGACATTGTCACCGGACTACCAAAGACATCCATAGGAAACAATGCTACATGGGTCATTGTGGATTTTCTTACAAAGAAACCTCACTTTATCGTGATTCTAGAGGACTTATCATTGGATGAAATTGCACATATTTACATCAAATAAGTGGAAGGCTTCATGAAGTACCACTATCTATTATATCTGATCGTGATCAATGATACACCTCTAAGTTCTTGAAAAGTCTCCAACATACTTTAAGCACTAAATTAAACATCAGTACGACGTATCATCCCCAAACTGATGGCCAATATGAGTGAACTATTCAGACACTAGAAGATATTTTGAGACCATGTTATATGGAATTCAAAGGAAGATGGGACCAACATCTTCCCCTGGTTGAATTCTCCTACAACAATAGTTTCTACTAGAGCATCTGAATGGAACCATATAAATCCATTTATGGGAAAAGGTGAAGAACACTGGCGTGTTGGGATGAAGTCGATGAATGTAAGATGATCGAACCGAAAATAGTCAAAGAAATGGTGGATAAGATGAAAATCATTCAGCGGCATATCAAGGAATCCCAAAGTCAGCAGAAGATTTATGAAAAAAATCATCGACGAGACCTTGAGTTCAAAGTTGGAGACATGGTATTTCTCCGTATATCTTCGTGGAAGGAGGTAATGAGATTTGGGATGAAAGGTATGCTAAGTCCTAGGTATATCATCCCCTTATAGATCCTTGATTTAGTTGGAGATGTGGCCCATCGACTGGAACTTCCACCTACCATGTACAAAGTACAGGATGTGTTCCATGTATCCCTCTTAAGGATGTACATACCAGACCCTTCACATGTACTTTCTTCATAGGTGGTATAGTTTGGGGATGATATTTCCTATGAGGAAAAGCTATTGAAGATCTTGGATCATAGTGATAAAGTTCTACGTTACAAGACTACTCACTTGGTCAAAGTACTGTAGAAGAACCACATGTACAAAGAGGTGACATGGGAACTAGAGGAGGAAATAAAGGTAAAGTAACAGCCCCTCTTTTATGTCCTGGAATGTAAAATGAAATTTTGATGGTGAAATTTTTTAAGGGGGGAATAATGTAACGACCTAATGTTTATCAATGGAAATTACTTTCTTATAAAAATGTTATAAAATTACATGAAAACACAACATAATGAACAACTACGTGCTATGTGACCTTTAAACATATTTTTGTCACTTCTGTGTTTGGAATTTCAAAATTATGACATACACGGTTGTGATCAGTAAGTTATTTGGATAGTAACATTAACTATGATAGTATAAAAATAATATTCAAGTGAAAGTATGATGTACCTATATTTTAGAATTATTAAATGAATGTTTTAAAATAGTTCTTTAATAATAAATTCTGATTTTAATTAAATATTAAACTAATCATATATAGATTTTTTTATGAAAAATAGATTTCATTTTTGGATTCTAGACGTCAAAAAATGGTGAGGGTGAATTTTTTGGACTTTTCTGAAATACTTGATTTTTTGTGAATAGTAAAATACGATAATTTGCGATAAATGATAAATACATGAATTATGATGTCATCAGCTGATGTATGGATGATGTAATGTCATTATCTCAAACTCACATGCATATATTACTGTTTTTGGTCATGGAATATTCATTATTTTTGGTCTTGTGGGAAATTAATAATCTAATGATTACAAAATTATGAAAACCCTTATCTCCTCCACTATAATCCCCCCCCCCCCCACTCCCCCTTCTCTTCATTCCTATCAAGCCTTGTGTCTTGACAATATTCTTCCCAAATCTCTCCCCAAGATCCTCCCCCACGTCCAAAGACCCTAAGTCTCTTCAAAATACCAAAACCTCTCCCCTTAAGAGGTTCAAAAAGGATGTAGACTCAAGAGGTCATTAATAACAAGTAGAGAACGCCACTGGATGTAAGGTATGTGATCCTCTCTTTTACACTCTTTAATAAATATTTCCTCTACACTATTCCATTTTATGTGTAATTACTAATTGTGGGGTATGATTATAAACCCCCATACTTCCCTAATGATTTATAAGTGATTAGAAACCCCTTTTTCACTCTCATCAAGCCCTCTTAGGTACACCTGATTCCATGCTGATAAACTGTAACATGTTCTACCCGAACCTTCTTTGTTTATTCGAATTACCTTATCTTTATTGGTATCAAAATGAATTTATCTTATCTATTTATTTACTTATTTCAAATATTGTATAGTTTTAATAAAATTATTTATGAAGACCCTTTCATCACTCTATTTTGGGGATGTACATGTTTTTATAAGATTCCCTCCTTAGAGAATTCCGATAAGCAAACCTGTCTTAAGGTAAATTCCCGAATTTTTACCCAATTTAAAGTGCAATCTATCCAATTTTTTAAGGAACCAATGTCTTTATAAAATAAATCTTTTTATTATGAAAATATTCTTGGTTCAATTCCTGTTTTATATAAAACATTTTCCTTTTTTCTATTTTAAAACTTTTATAGTATTTTCCTTAAAACTGCACACAAATGTTTTAATGCTAATGTTTCTAAAATAAATTTCTTATATATTGTCACTTGTTATTGAAATAACATAACATGTTATATTCCTATTTTACATTATGAATGTCCATGTATATTCTAATCCATTTCTTTCAAAGACACTATCTTGGTACTCCCATTGGTTATGCTTTATGTCATGATTGTGGTACCTAATTTTTTCCGTGGGTACCCTTATGTTTATGTACTATTGATTATGTATGATTATTTATGTGGAAAGAATATTACTGAAAATGTTGATATGGGTGTTCCCAGATAGCGATCCAATGCATTGGGTAAATTTAAGTCTCATGATATGCGATGTGATACGGGATGGGTGGTTGGTGTTGACCCGTACTACAATGGGAAACGATATTGGAAGTTAGCCTTGACCCATGCTCCTATGGAAAATGACATTGGAGGTTTTCCTTGGCTCATACTAAAGACATGTTTTATCATTCTACCACATTTATATGATTCCATTTTTTTATGATTCCGTGTTTATATGTTATGATTTCATATGTTCCATGATTTTTATATCATTATGTCATGCCTCCTAGCTCATGTGCTTATGATTTATTCTTATGTTCATTCCTTTACTGTGATTTTTAGCTCATCCCTTTGTTCAAGTGTTCCCCAGGGTACCCTATGCAGATGTAAGGGCTCAAAGGAAGTTAGGATATTTTATGGAGATTAAATAAAGAAGTTTTTTTTAGCCCCCATGTTTTATGTTTTATTTACCTAGTCTTCCAAGACACTAGACTTAAAAATTCTTGGATCGTACTATAATGTATAATTATGCTTCAAATCATGTAATGTTATATATAAAAGGCTAGGGTCTCTATAAAATTATTCAACTCCATGGAAAGTATCTTGACATAGAAAAGGTTATCCTAGTACCTTATTTTTTATTAATCAAATAGACCATTATATAATCACATATTTATGGATTTATGGTTGTTAAATTTCTCATGACCTTATTCTCTATCACTCTCCATTAGAACATGATGCTTACATTTCTCTTTTATGTTGAAATTTTCACGTTTCACCAATGTTCGCCCGTGTGGAAACCTAGTCATGAGTTACATTGGGTAACTATAATGTTTCCAATATTCCCTTTTTAAAGTATGTTTTAGAATTAATATTGACGATGTGTGTTTCTGTGAATTTAAATATCAATTATTAAAACTTTAAATAACCCAGATTAATTTTGGGGGTGAAATTAATTTTAAGGGAAGTAGAATGTTATACTCCATGATTTTATGAATAATTATTTTTGAAATAATTTAATAATTTGATATATATTATTTAACACAACTTTGTATATTTATTTTTTTATATGAAAGAACACAAATTGGATTTTATTACACTACATGAAACACAAACTTGTAATGCATTAAATTAAACACTAAATTTCAATGAAACAACATTATATTATTATTGTTATTATTTAAACTGAATAGTTATGACCTGGACAATAAAAAAATTAATATGAATAGTAATAAATAATTTTTAAATATAATTTATAATGGTTTTAAACAGACTAATCATATTGATAATAAGACATAAAATCTTTAGGAAAGTATTTATATATATGGAAATTATATTTTCATAAAAGTATATATTTTTTATGTCCATCTGTTGAAAATAATAAAATCTATTTTAGAAAAATTTAGAAATTGAATTTGAAAAAAAAATAAACATTACTTATGAATTAAAAATTACAAAATTATCTTTAGGTTTAATTTTTTGGATTTTTCTAAGAAACGTCATTTTTGGATGAAATGTGAAAAAATAATGAAATTTAATTCAAAAATGATTATTCATATAATTTATAAATATTGTTAAATTAAATTTTCAGTTGGTTTAAAACCTAAAATAGATCAATTATATATATATTAATCCAAATTTGTTTATTAGAATCATTTTTTATATTGAATTTATACATAAAATGTTGATGAAAATTTGAACATCTCGTTTTTATAAATCACTTTCTCGTGGGATTAACATTGATCTTAATTTTTCTCTTCTGTGAATTGAATTTCAAATAATTTAAATACATGGTTTTAATTTTTATAATATCAATATTCAAACAAGATCAAATTTATTTTTGACCAAAAGGAAAAGTGGATGTGATTAAAATTAATTACCGTGATTAAAGAAATATTAAACTTTTTATGGGATCAAACCTTAAATATAAGGGCTTAAATGACCAACCCACTTATCTAACACCCATTAGATGGACATATTTAGGCCATACACATTATATTAGTCAGTTTTTTTGTTAACATGGGTAGACATAACTTATTTTCAAGAATTTCATGTATGTCCCCTCCCTCCCTTATAAAAGGCCACCACCTCTCCTAATTCACACATCTCAAACAAGTTAGGTTCAGACAAGCTCTACCCAATTCACATAAACAAATCCACCCTTCATCCTCCAAGAAACCTTTTGTGGTATAAATACTTCCAATTAATCTCTTTGGTGAAAAAAAGGATTTACACAATGAAGAGGTGGATTGAACATGTACAAAAGAATTCAAGACTTAAGGATAGGGAATTTCATCTCAATTTTTATTTTCAATGAGATAAATTCACTATTAACCACTAATTTTTGTTGTGTCATGTGTAAAATATAAATGGATGTGTTATATAATTCATATACATAATTTTATGATTATATATTTATCAATTTGATGACCTTTATTTTGTGAGTTTTATGGTTCAAATGTTACCAAATAAGTAAAGTAATTTTTTCACCGTTTTCCTTATTTGAGACAGAAGCCATGTTATGGAACTATATTTTTCTATGAATTTTATATACATCCATTAACATGTTATACCATGAATCTCCTTATTTTCATGCTATGTTATTCTCCATGTAATGTTATTATTTCCATTGTATTGTGATTCAATGTTAGCAAGTGGTAATGGTTTATGGAAATAATCTCATAATTTATACAGATTTTTTTTATTGTGATTAAATTGATGAAATATTATGATCCATCTCTAAATAAATCTCATGAATTTTCAAACCCTCTGGTTATTCATGTTATATCTAAGTAATGACACCATTTCTCTACTATTTGGTCCTTGTGACAATAACGAAAAAGATTTTATAGAATATGAATTTATTTCCACTTTTAGGATGAATTATGTGGTAATTTAGAGATGTGATTTCTAAAAAAATAAAAAAAATCCTATTATACTATGATTTTAAATAAAATTTTACACATTTAGTACCTTTTCACAATATATTTTTAAAAGAAATATTCTTTTCATTTTCTGATGAATGCCCTTTTATAAGATTTTAATGTTTAAAAGGAATTATTGGCATGTATGGACATAGATTCCATCATGAAAATCATTTCCCTAATAATTACATTATAACATTATAAGGGTATTATTTTAAAAAAAATATTCCTAATATTCAATATATTGGTTGATTTTAAAATGGGGTTTTAAATTTATTTTTTATAATTTTTCAATGATATTTCAAAGAAAAATGGCCTTTGAAATGTTATATTTTTTAAAGAATGTTTTTTCAAATCATAAGTGATATTTTCATAAAGAAATGTTTCAAACGATTTTTTATGAATATTTAATATGTTTTCAATGTGTTTTTAAGGAAACGGATTTTAAAAATGGTTTATGTTTAAAAAATTGATTATCAATGAAATGTTATGTTCCATGTGATCCTTCAAAATACATATCTCTCTAAGATGACATCCAAGTTATAATTTATTATTTACTAGGGATATTATCCAATGACACCATTCATATTATTTATCTAAATAGTCTATGTTTTCATGGATTGATGTTTATGAAACTAGTTTCTCTTCAATGGGTTATACCTTGATAAGTGATTATGAACCCCGTATCTATTCCACATGTTATACCATGAAAAATTATAATGAAAATAATTTATATTCAACGGTTTATATCATGATAAATTATTATGAACCCTGAATCTCTTAAATGGGGTATATTAAGATAAATTATTATGAAACAAGCTTCATTTAATAGTTTATTCTTGGAGGAAATGATTTTGAAACCTATATATTTTGCATAGCTTATGATATGATTAAAATTTCACAATACCCATTTCATTTCATGGGTTATGATATGATGCTTATGGATTCCATATATTTTTAAGGGTTATTATTTGATGTATGTTTTATTATCCAGTGGAACATGTATGTAAGATTTTATTATGTGAAGTGTGGGACCTATATCTAACTCCAATGCATTGGGTACTGATAAATTGAAAATGATGTCAAAGGTTCAGTGGGTTGTATCCCATACCCAGAACAAGAAGTTACATGGGACGTCTCCTAATTCCATTAGTATGAATGTACATAGGCTTTAGGCTAATCCTAAAAGTAAGATGGTACATGGGTAGTAGTCCAATCCTAAAAGTAAGAGTGTACACTGGTAGTATCAAAATCCCAAATGTAAGATGCTACACATGTTATATCCCAATCATGAAAGAAAGAGGATACATGGGTTGTATCCCATGACTGAAGTAATAGTATACAAGGGTTGTTATCAAAATATCAAAAAATTTCTATGGGTTATTATCCCAAGCCTTTCATTTATAAAGGTCTTGGTGGGTATCCTTGACACAATGTTTTCAATTCTTATGTGTATACCAAAAATTACATTCCTAACTCCTTTTTTATTCTTTCATGGATTGTTCTTTTGATCATCTTTTGATTCATGTATTATGAAATTCCATTCAATATTCTAGGATTCATATTTGTGATCATTAATATGAAGGGTATGATATTATAATAATATGATTATTATTTCATACACATATGCTCATACTTATGCCTACAAATCTCCCTTGTTTACCCTTACTGATCATATGATATCACCACTTTTTCTGTTTTATTATATATATAAGGAATATAAATTTTATTTCCAATATATAAAAGTGGGGTGGAAGCCTTCAATAACCAAGTGGGAGATAATGTAGTCACTCATGTACCTAGGATTACACTTCTATGTTTCCAAATGAACTAAACTAATAAAGTTTATGTGCATTTTTTTAATGTTTTATATACTATGAAAAATTATTTAATGTCTATGTAAATTAAGACTGGTTGTTATAGATATAGACCAAATATATCCATGTCCATGGTGTTCTATAAGCAAGATATATTTTCATAAATTCAAGGAAAGAGTCACTAATTATATTGGTAGATGGGACTAGCATATAACATACTTGATTCGAGGTATCGTGATAAAGGGATTATATTACATGGTAAGAATTTTTATGAGGTATTATGTATTTGAGATATTAAGTTCATTATATATGGGTGTCTTGGAATATTGTGAGACTATAAACTTAAACCGTAAGCTTTTATCCTAATTCAACTATGAATGCGGCCTAGAGGGTCACACACTATGTATATCCAGAATCTCAATTAAATAATATATTATTATTTTTTATTTAACTAGTTGAATAAATTTTATTCCCATAAGTGGATTAATAATTATTCATGTTTTCTTTATAGAAAATAAGCTATCACCAATTGGTCAAGAGAATATTATCTATGTGAAATATATAATAAATTTTTATTTTCTAAATAGTGAATATAATATTTATTTATTTACTCTAGGATAATTAAGGGATATTTAATAATATAAATAATAGACATTATTCAGGTCCTTATAAATATTTTGGAGGAATGGTGTACTGAGTTTAATAGTCTAGGAAAAAATAATATATATTGAATTTTATTTTACTAAATAATATTTACTTTTAATTAGCATGTTAAGCACATGTAGAAAAATAATAATACATTTATTATAGAAATGGTGTTTCATAGGGACTAAATAAATTTTAATGGGAAGTTATGCGAAAATATCATTCTAAACCCCATAGATATATAAAAAAAATTTAATTAATTTTCATGAGATTAGATTCACTTGTTTTGGTTGTGCTCAATGAATCTAAATAATGCAATTGAAGCACTAGAGAGCTCCCTTATCCATGAATTTTCCCAATAATAGAGGTAGATATTCCTCCACCACCCACTTTTGACTCAAGAGTGATCAAAGAGGATCCTCTGGAAGTGATTTTTGAGAAGATAAAAGGATAATGATTCAGACAACAGGATCTTATTTACTAGCACTTGAATATTATTATGACAACATTAAATGATTTGTGGATCACTTGTGGATCACCACTGTATAGAATATTATATTGATTCATAGCACTCAATGATGGTAAAAAAATAGATCTATTTTCAGATCTATCAACAAGGAAATTATTCTCATATGACAATTCTTTAATTGATTAAATTAATTATAAATAACAGTGACAATCTGGTTCTCTCATTCATGTGTTTTATTAATTTCCTATTTTAATTGATTCAATTATATTGACCAAAAAAATTATTTTCATGAAAATATTGAATTTACCATCAATCATAAAAAAAATAAAAGTTTTGAACAACCCATCAAACAATTTTACAATGCTCGAATCCCATATTTTCTAGGTCCAAAACTAATCCATAGAAAAAATTAAAACCCCATAAAGTGAACCATGCAGTTCTCGAATAGAAACAAAAAGATCTTACTATAGAGATAATTCTCCCATAGTATGTATAGGTGTATCCTAAAATGTTATGATCCTCCTCAAATGATGTTGAGTATATGAGTATGTCATCAATGAAGGTTACCAAAAATTAGTCCATGTGTAGATAGAAGATATGGTTCATCAGATCTATAACCACAATCGAGGAAATACTCAAACCAAAATGAGTCACCAAGAACTCATATTGTTAGTAGGGACATAAAAAGTCTATAGTTTGGATATCAACCACCAAAACAACGAAATGTTTTTATATAGACCTGATATTGATCTTTGAGAAACATCATGCACCTCATAAATGGTCAAAGTTGTCATCAATAATCAATAAGGGGTAATTTTTCATTATCATTGGCTAGTTTATATGATGGTTATCAACTCAAATCCACAAGATCCAATCTACCTATTTCATGAAAAAAATTATATCTTCTATGAGAGATGAAATAGATCTAATAAAACCCTTATATCTAAGGTCCTCCAACTAAACCATCATATCTTATATCTTGATAGGGTCAATATTATATAGTATAGAAGTTATAAAATTAGAAAAAGTTTACATGTTGATACAATTTCTTTATCCCTCATTAGAGGCATCACTGAAATTTCCTCTATGATGATGTCCATAAAATACTACATCACTAAAGTAAACCATATGAATGAATATCCCAATGAACCAAGGGATAAATTCTCCAAATGAGTTGTGATTTGATGAAAAATTATACTTTTAAAACCCACTTACTCTACCATGGGATCTTTTTTTCCAACAATAGAGAATCTCATCCCATCAATCTAACTGATTTTGACTTGTCTACGGTTAACTGCATTATGTTATTATACCATGGACAACTATTTCATGCCCAATATTATGTTATAAGGACTCATCAAAATGAAAAAGAGATCCCATGAAAATCTCTCACTACCATGTGATAACTCCCACTTTAGATAGATAATTGAAATCAATGAATCATTCCATGTAAGAAACTCATCATAAATATTCTTGGATAATGTTTGAACTGGGAGACAAACTCTCTTACTACATTTAAGGAGATGAAGTAATTACACCCACTTATGTAAACTGGTGATGAGGAAGGAGTCCAATAAACATATATTGTACTTCTAATCATCTCATGTGCTACTAATTCATTATACTCTATAGATTAAAATTTCCCAAGGCCCTAGCTTCCATCTCCCTAATACTGACATGTTTCTTCCAGTCGAGGTAGTGGAAGAAGATCATAACATCATACACCACCACTATCTCCTCCATCAGGAGACCCACCAGCTCCTCTTCCAGTTCTTCCCCATTGGGGACTTCACTGGAAATACATGGGAGAACTATGATCATGAAAATTCCTCTTCCATGGTGATAAATATGTTTTATGTCTTCGATCCTTAGCATGTCAGGACTGGAAATCATGTTCCATGTGACCTATCATATCACATGTATATCATTACCCCTCTATGAGAATACTTGGTCCTTTCTGTCGTACATGTTCTATATGACAACATGCCCAAGTCAATCAAAGAAGAGGTCTCTTATTCCTTGACACAATATACTATAAAATTATACACTTTATAAATGACTCATCCCCATGACATTGACATCTTGCTACATATGTATGGTTTCCCTTATATTTGAATTTCTCCATCACTAGTGCATAATCTAGCACTACAGAATATGTGGGAATGCAAAAGGGTTCCACGCTAGCATGAATTTCACTACAGAGACCCTGTTCAAACTTCTACTCCCAGATGTAACCATCATAAATATTGTTTAGGGTGTACCACATATGTTTAGTGAATCTCATAGAATATGTAGGAACTATCATCCATCCCTACCGTAGATCCAAAATCTCATGAATTTGGACTGAGATAGAGCATGATGGTTAGAATTCCTCATTAAACATCTTCTTGAAGTGGGACCATGAGAGTGTTGAATCATCATGAACCTACATTTCTAGACTAAACATGCACCCATATACTATATGGAAAGGAAAGTCTACTAGTGAAACCATATGACTTTTCATGGTAATATCAAGTCTAAAATATTATATAACCGCATCAATCCAATCAATTACATCTTGGGAATCCATTTCCCCATGGAACTTCATTGGTCTCTAGATCTAGGACTCGCATAGTGAAATAATCATTTACATATCCTTAGCCTTCTATGCTGGTGTAATTTGCTTCCCTAAATTAGGGGGTGCTTCTACCTACCCTCCTAGAGGAATGATATCATATGATGGACACAAAAATGAGGCCTCATCACTTTTATGATCATCATCATGATCATGAATTGAAAATATGGATGGATGTCTTTGTGAAGGCATCATTAAAGTAATAAAGACATGACATAGTCATATGAGAATATATATATATATATATATATATATGGGTGGAGAACTCAAGAAGGAAATACAAAGTACCCAATCTTATGTGATTATTGTACTAATTCTCCCTGCAATGAATATCTCAGTATGCATAGCCAGAAATTAGGTAGCCAGAATTTCAATGTTTGGATACATCAGCCACCGAACCAATACTAGGTTCTCCATCCACAAACCCATACTCGAAGCACTATAACACCATTTCAAAAAAAATCAAACCAAACTAAACAAAGGGAGAAACCCCAAACATCATCTTGAGGTCTAACTATCTTTTATACCAATTATTAATCACCCGACACAATGGTGTCATCCAATCCCTCTAAAGATCAGGCCACCACAACCCCAAGAACACCTCTATAGGCCATGGGCGGGAGACAAGTGTGGATAATGAATAACTAAAATGTATTTCATTTTAATAATGTTCATGAATTTGAAAACCCAACTATCACCATAAAAATAACATAATAATAAGAATAAGAATAAAATGACATATAGAGTAAAAACCCATTCATGTATGAATCTATATGTAATAAAAAATAGTGTGATAGAGTAAACCAAAATGGAATGTAAAAACTATTTTAAAGTGAATAATGTTTAATGGGTAATTATTTAATTGAAATGTATATATAATATATAAATAATTATTTATTGGTATTCATTCAATGATTATTACTGGTCACATAGTTAATATAAAATCATATTTTCCTTCAAAATAACTTCTTTAAAACCCACTTTTTCATCACACCTACGGGTTTAATTTTAAATTAAATTATACTACATATATGAATTTAATTGGGTAAAATTCATTCCATATTTTTAATAAGTATGATTTATATTATCTAAATGTTAAACAAAATTTTTGACCATAATGAGTAGTGAAAACAGTAAGAATTAATTATTGTGGTTATGGTGAAAATGGGTTTACCAGGGGTTAAACTAAAAAATAAGAGTTCAAACTACCTAAAAACGTGTCTATAGTAGATTTTGTTCCATATTTATAATGACTTAGGTTCTAGAATGGTCCATTTTTAGCCTTATGGCATGTGAAATATGGGGGTACAATCCCTATCCAAATTCTTGAGCCCCTCTCCTCTATTCTTAACACCTTAAAATCCATTTTTCTCAGAAAATCCCTATAAAAATGTATTACTCACTTCCCTATACACATTCTATATTTATTATATTTATCATAATTCTATTCTATAAATCTTATTGGTTCTAAACTAATGACTTTGACCAAAAAAGGGGAATCGTGCTTAACTGTGTTTTTTTATTTTTTTCCCTCTTCCACCACATTTAAATCTTATTAAATTATGATTGTATAATAACACAAGTATCTACCATACATAGAGGTGTTATTATGTTTATTTCATAACATAATTCCAACTTTTCTTCTATCAAATGGGATATAAAATCATCATTCATGTGTACAATGGACTACCGCCTCGCGAATTGTTGTCATTGGTTTTCCATCATCACCTCTCATGGATTATTATAATGATGGGCTTAAAGTATATAAATTATATATGTATTTTATTCATAATAATGGAGTTAATATGTTGCATGTACCTTCTTACTATCCATTCTGTGGGGTATATGATAACGATGATCATGTGTACGACGGACTACTTCCTCACAAAGCGATGTGATTCGTTTTTCACTAATGATTTACATGGAAGGTAATAAGGATAAATTAAATTAACATATGTGATATAAATGATAAAATTATGATATTAATGACATATTAATCATTATTAAAATAAAATATATCATTTTCTTTCTTATACTAATAACGCCATTCACGTGTATGTGTGGACTAATTCCTCCACGAAGTAATGTGACTCTTTTTTTCATCACTAAATTGTATCGATGATATATAGTGACCCCAACCTTAGTATATAGTATTCAGTGTATTCATTTTTATATTGGAATAATATATAGTAAATCACATCCAAAAGTATGAATAGTATAGTAGTCTTGGTAAACTGATACATACTTTATTCTTACAATACATTTGAAAACAAAAATTACAAAATATTATTTTTTTATAAGAACTTTTTTCCATATCTAATATCCTTTTCTACAAATAATATTAAACTTCATGGATTACTGGTAAAGGAAAAAAAATAAGGGTGATCTCAAATGCTTAGTAATGGTTAGGTACAGTGGAAGATATCACGAATCAATAAGCATAATAAATATGGAAAGGTAAATAACTGATCACACATTCCATGTAATCCATAAAATAATAAGGAATTACATTTATATGTAATACTAATGTGAATATATCATGGATAATAATCAACATGTAATTATAACTAATTGAAGAAAAATTCCAATTAATCAATGAACTGAGAATGAAATGAATCCATAGATAATACCAATGTGAAAATATCATGGATAATAATAAATGAATTATTAATGAAGGTAGTGCTTACATATTTAACATAGTGTCTATAGAACATGATACCTTTTCCATCAAGGTCTATCATCAAGATAGTTCAATACTATTGGGTACAAACCCATTAGGTTTAGACAACAAATTTTATTCAAGCTTATCTATTCACCTCATGGTACTACTGATGCATCGAGTATCTATCTATAACCAGGACCCACCCATGTCATTCATGTAAAAATAATTACTCATATATCAAATAATATATTTAAATCATAAAAACTAATCCTTATCATTGAATATCCATATTGAGTAAATAGTATGGGTTTATCAATATTTTCCTAGATAAACAAATAACATTCATTGTAGAATACCATACATAGAAATGATAAGCAGTTTAATCAATAAACATTTCCATGATAAATAATATGAATATTTAGGATATATTTAATTTACAATGATCATGAGAAGGTGAACATTTCAAGGTAAATTTATAGACTAAAAAAAATCCATGTGGTGAATGTCAATATTATCCTTGGTAAAAATAATCATAAACCTCAAGAGGGAGAATAAGGATATAAGCAATAAAATATATCCCTAGTTTAGTATATGTAAAATTATGGGTTTTGGTAACTGATGAAATTAAATATCATAAAATAACATTAAAAATTTCATCAGGAAAATATAATTTTCATTTTGAAAATAACCTTTTTAAAACATAAAACATTTTTAAAATCATTTTCATTGAAAATAACTTTTAAAAAAATAATTTATAGAATATTATGTAAAAAATTATTTTAAAATATAATTGTAAACATGAGAAGGAAACTTAAAATAAATTATGTTCATGTTAACGGAAAATTTAGTACATTTTATACAAGTTAAAAAGAACATAAATTTTTCACTGTAAGAAGGTTAGAAAAGTGTCTTGTTTAGAAAATGAAAATTTTATTCCTTTGAAAAAAAATTTAAGAAGAAGAAATGGAAAAAAATTATTTAATAAATCATTTTTAAAAGGTTAAAATTTTTTTTGAAAATGTTCTTTTAAAATAAGGTTTTTCAAGAAAATAGATTTCCAGCCGAAAAGAGAAATGAAATAAAATTTTCATAAAAATATTTTATCAAAACTTATATGTACCAAAGAGTGAAAAATGGTACTATTATTTGAAAATAACATGAATAACCATATGATAATAAAATTTAAAAACATTATCATAAAATAAAATAAAAATCCTTTAAATGAAATTTATGAATAAAAAATCTATATAAGAGTGAGATTTTGAAATTAACCCTTTAAATGATCATAACATTGAAATGATAATTAATAATAGGAGAGAATTTCAAATAAGGATACACAACCTAGTTTTATTTTTATGAGGATGTGGTCTTTCAAATTCATTTATGTATTTAGTTTCCTACATACAACCTAGAGGATTTGATGTGAGATTTTAATTCCTCTTCTTAGGAGGAACATTATGTCCCTACAAAGATGTATCATGATTTGTGCTGCTAGTATTGGTGGCCTCGTATAAAAAAGAGATATCTAGTTTCATTACTCGGTGTTCCACTTATTAGAATGTAAAGAAAAAACACTAGCATCCAACATGTCTTTTATAGTCATTTCCCATTATTAAGTGGAAATGGGATGACATCACTTTGGATTTTTTAATGGAATTTCCTATATCACCTTAAGGTTTTAACCTAGTATGCATGATCATATAAATATTGACAAACATAACTCACTTATTACCTATTGGAGAGACCTTTTCAGTGGACAATATTGGAAGGATATATAATAAATATATCAGATGACTTCATAGAGTTCCATTTAATATTATATTGGATAGAGATGCTCATTTTATGTCACATTTTTTGAAGGGGTTACCGAGGGAACTAGGTTACAAGTACTATTCAGTACAACCTATCACCCACAAAACAATAGTCATTGTGAGTGTATGATAAAGGTATTAGATAAAATTATCTGGGTATGAATCCTATATTTTGATGATTCTTGGGTGAAATTCCTATTACTTACGAAATTTTCTAATAATAACAGCTTTCAAGAAACCGTACAGATGGATCCTTATGAGTCTTTATGTGGTAGGTCCTTCTATTCAACCTTATAATGGTTAGAGTTAGGAGATTCATAATTATTAGGAACACAACTCATTTAGGATACCTTGGTGTTGGTATAGATTATTAGTAACTATAAGTTTATATCTCAGTCTAGGAAAAAATTATACATCGATCGTCACAGATGACCTCTAGAGATCAATATTGGGGATTGAATGTTCTTGTTTGTTTCTCCTAGATGGGGGAATATATAGATTCAGAGATAGGGTAAGATTTCACCTCATTATGTTGGGCCTTTTAATATTTTAGAAAAAATCAGGCTGATGGATTATTGGTTTCAGTTACCTTATAGGTACCGTTCCATGCACCACATCTTATTTGTCTCTCAGTTATATAATTATAACATTAACCAGTATCATAATATTCAGTCTAATGAGGTATATTTAGAGGTATATTGAATATTTGAGTATCATCCTATATGTATCATTGATCGTAACACAAAGGATCTCTAAGGTAGGCCAATTACTCCAGTATGGTTAGTATGGGAGCATGACTATGTACAGGATGAGATTTGGGAGAGCGAGGCCGGTGTACTTGCTTAGTAGCTATAGATATTCTTAGACGATGCTTTATCACCCTCGGAAGGGAAACTTGGGGATCTGTTGTTTAAATTGGGAGAGATTGTAACAAAATTTCTTTCCATATAAGGTTGTAATCTTTTAAATTTTACTTTAAACCATCCTCTATGTTTAAATGAAGGTTATTACTAGTTTGAGGAAGGTTTTGGGAATTTTTTGGGAACATCTCAAGCCAAAATCTCTTTTTTTTATTTGAATAGGTAGAGTCACACATTTTCAAAATAGTTAGGAGTAACTGTGTAGCTCAACCATGCATCCCCATAAAAGGTGGAGTATGGTTTGGAAACCAAGTGATGTAGGATGCACATCCATGTGTGGAGATGCAAAGAAATTGCATTGGGGACTCTTATGGGATTAACATGATTTGAAAAATTGTATGCCTAGTCACAGGGGACGTTTTACTTAGGTAGTGACCCCTCATTATTGGTGTATGATTTGAATAAACCATGTGGCCTAACCACGTGATTTGATGGATCCCCTTGGACAGCACTGGAACATAATTGGTGCACAGTTTTGTGAAACATGCAGTCAAGTTTAGTTCCCTTTAAAAGTTGGGAAAATTTACCATTTTTACCTTCCTTCCATAAAACTAATTTTCCTCTATCTCCCCCTCACTTCTCACACACAACAATCCCTTGTGTTTGGGAGCTCCTCTATCCACCTTCACCTAGTCATTCAAGCACCTCCTTTAAATAAACTCTGATTAGACCATATTTTCTCACAGTGGATCCATACAGATAATCTCTCCAATACACTTTATTCTTTACTTCAATCATATTTTTTTTGTAGAATACCAAATTCATGTGAGCTATTTTTTCTTATTTTTATGGCATTAATATATTTCTTCGATTTGTCCCAATATAGACTGAAACAAATGCAAATATAAGATGGGGGTATACTAACAAGTTAATGTAGGCAGTCTATACCTTTTCCCTTTAAGTCTCAATATTTTATAGCTTATGAAATAGTTTCACACACTAGAATTTCCAATAATTACTCCTTAAATTAATAGGCCACTAAATTGGATGTTTAAACCATGATTTAAACAGGTTATTGCACCTATATGCAAGGTTAGAAGTTTTCAACCTCAACCCAGACCACCCTTGAGGTGGGTTTGTTATAATTATCACGTTTACACCACCTATGGTGTGATTTAATCTCTTCCGTTATTAATTAGGTAAGTATATAAACTAAAGGACTTGCTAAAAGTTGAGCACATTATTTAGAACATTTTCTTTATAAATTAAATGAGTAATGAAATGGAATAAATGGGAGTTGTGGAATAAAATTTATAATTCCTTGGATTATGATTGATTATATAAATGATTAGTAAAGAGGATTGAATTATAACATGGCCAATTGATCCCTTCAATAATTCATTTAATGAATTTATTAATGGTGTGGACACTAACATGGTCTCCCACTTTATCAGTTGTATGTGAAATGGTTAATTAAATTATTATGATCAATTAAAATGATAAAGGGAATGAATACTAATATATACCCTTGAATCGATATATATATTACATTGATAATGGATGATATGGTATGTCACCAATGACCCCATTACTTATTATACATATTAAATGCCTTGGACTGTTACCTTGGACTCAGCTTGTTAGACCAACTCAGGCATGCTCCTTAGGCTCTACCTAAGTATTTTTTGAGTTATATATAAATAAGATCTGTGGACTTTAAGGGGATTCCATGGCTGAGACCATGGGATACTAGACCATGTAGGTCTATATTAACCCGATTTTTCTATGGATGAGCTCTGTGGACTTGAAGAGTATTCCATGATCATTTGACCTAGGTCCTAGCCCTCATAGGTATGATATATGTTTAATTGACATAGGACGTACTTGCTTGAAGCATGACATGTCATCATAGGTTAGATTTGATTCATTTCTCTATTATAAAGTTATTCTTCCTTTATATACTATTTCTTATAGCATGTTCTTATAGGCTAGATCACATCACTAATTTTACAGCTTATTTTCCTGTTATATCTTCACACTACTATAGTTTATTTACAAGGAATAGCTTTATTATATATACCATTTGTGGTGGACTATATATTGTATCTCACACCATTTTAAAGCTTCCAATCTGTACTTAGAGAGACTTCATGGTTTTAGGTATGGACAAATGGAAGGGTCTAGTATTGGGTGCTTGATTTTTTATGCTAGGATGGAGTATGGAGAGAAAAGTACAGAGTTTATGATCACAATTCTATTGGAGATCGTAGGGGTATTTTTTTCATTTTTTATTAGTGTTATATATTCTTGAATCCCTAATCCCATGAATTTTTCCTTTTTCTATA
The DNA here is from genome assembly GCA_963277665.1 of Viscum album. Lineage (NCBI taxonomy): Eukaryota > Viridiplantae > Streptophyta > Magnoliopsida > Santalales > Viscaceae > Viscum > Viscum album. Next base: position 1,285,272,617 of record OY728151.1, read on the forward strand.
TCATCATGACATGGTCAACCTTATTTTGTATATGACATTGAATATAGTTTTTATCAGTTTATTTCTGATATCTTGATGGTTTATTTTTCACAGATGTTTACTCATTATTATTTCACTATATATTTCTATTATTATTACACAATGACACCCTCTTTTCCTAAGGTTATAGTCTCCCCACGATCCACTTATATACCCTTTCTATAAGTCAGTATCCTCTGGCATTTGGGGAGGCACGCTTAAGGCTATGTGACCACTGATTCAACTACAATTATTGAGTAATACAAGATGGGATTTCATATAAAAGGCTGGGGAATCGGTTAAACCATTATAAATAGGGGCGTAGTTTCCTTATAGGTGATGTTAAGATTGGGGGAAATGACAAAAAGATTTTGAAAATGGAGAATCATCTATGGCATGTTCTCCAGCGCATTTTGAGCTGTCTTTTTTTTATCGGGAGTCTAATCCAAATACCAGGCATGTATCCTCCACATTTTCTAGCTATCAATCCCATGTGACATCTATCAATACATGATAGGAATGTATCCATATGAATTCCTCGATAATCAATTCGAAAACACTTAGAGTACACAACCTGTATTCTACATACACTTCAGGTAGTCAAACAAACAAGGTACCAGTCTAGCAGGTTAATATATAGAGTGTAATTATAGATCACAATAGGGATTTGTAAGGATATCCTTGGGCCCTTCAACCCATACTAATGTGGTAAACCTTGGTACATTATTTGTATATTACCATAAAAATTTTTTAACTATGTCAATCGACCAGAACCTATGGAACCTCTCGATTGAATCTTTGTTTTTTATTCATCTATTATTAACCTGTATAATATTATAAAAAACTTGGATGAATTATGTTTTATTTTGGAAAAATGTTAAGTAACTTTTTATTAAATAATGAATAAATAACAAATGAAAATATAAAAATAAATGAATATAATTGATAAATAGATAATCAATAATTATAAATTATTCTCTAAACAAATTGATACCACTTGAAAGGTTCTGGGGAATAGTGGAATCAGAAGGGTTTGTTCCCAACAATTGAAATATTTCAACTTATTCAGATTTATCCTTAGAACTTGATGAATCGAAACCCTAAAATCTATGATACATAATCATCTTATATAATTTATAATAAATTTATATAATTAAATAATTACCACAAATTGAAATTATTTCTTCATTGATGAATTATATGATAGCTTCACAAAATATTATTTTTGTTTTTCTTCCCACTTTTTATGGGTTTTATTTATTTTCAATGAGTTTGGATGATTTTCAAAGAATAAAGATCATTCATTGTAGTTAATAAGTTGTGTTGGGAATTTGAAGTGAAGAATAATATTTTTTATTTTGATGTATTGATTATTAATGATGCATATCCAAATCTTGTAGAATAATAATATCCCATGTATTGTGTTTCTTATTTATTACATAATGCTTACAAGAAACATGTCTTAGAATAATAGTTTTAAGATTTTGATTTCCATGGAGATTATCTTAATATCTCTATGATGAAGTGGTTTGCAAAATGTTTATACATGGATGTTTGGTTGAAGAAAAACTAGTTGATGGAAATTAATATATTCTTTATTTATATACATATATAATGATTTGTTTATCATGATTCAGTCTTTGTATGAAGATTTAATAAATTTAGAGAAAGGAGTTTCAACCCATGAAGGTCATGCTCGTGGTAGAGAGTAGGTTGGAGAATCTAGGAAAGGCCACACCCATGGTAAAGGAAATTTTGATGGTCATTGGAAGAGAAAAATAGAAACCCATATTACAACATGATATATTTATGACCATGTTTAAATGGAATAGAACTTGTACAAAACTGTTTCACCCATTATGGTTGTGGTGGTGTCCATTGGTGATTGTGGTTGATGGGAGAATATTCTTGTTTAAATGAAAAAAGGAGAATGAACAAGACCATGGGTTGATAATCCATGGATATTAGGTAAATATATATTTTAAAACAAGAAAATTTAGGAAACCATGCACATGGTAGAAGAGTCCATTCTCGATAGGTGAAGTTGCAAGACAAAACAATTATCCTAATCATGGTGCATTCCATGGTATGTGGTGTGTTGAGTGAAAATAGCTATATATTTTTCACCAAGCTTTGGTGTATGTTTTTTCATTTGGTTACACATAGATCTCAGGAGAGATCAATTAGGTGGTGTTTGGAAGGTTTATTAATGATTCATATATCATAATTCTTGGTTTTTAGACCATAGTCTAAGACAAAGATCAAAGTAACTAGTACCATTACTCAAATGGATTAATTGTGAATTAATTCATGCTAAAAAAGAAAATAATACAAGTTAACTAAGAATAATTTCTGGTGGTCTATGGTTATGAAGATTGTGGAGGATTTTTTGGAGGTATTATGAGTGATTTTAATAGACTAATATAAGGCAAAAAACTGTCCAATAAATTATCACATGATTTTATTATTTTAAAGTGGAGTTAGAACCTAAATAAAGGTAATTTTATGAAGAATTGAGTCCATTTAATATCCAAGTAGGAGAAGATATTGATTATATTTTAATGATATGTTGATTATTTGAGAAATAGAGAAGAAGAGACATTTGTCACTATTACTTGTTTTAGAATCTCTATTAGTTAAAGCTATTAAACAAGAAAAATCTAACACACTATATGAAAAGAGAAATTATTTTTTGTTGAAGAAAAAGAAGAAGAACTAGTGCAAGTTTCTTTTTTATGAATTTGAAGAAGAAAAAGATAAGAATTGGTTTTGTGAAAATTTGTTTGTACAATAAATAAGATGTCTTACAATTAGTGTAAAAAGGTTACTAATCATCTGCTACTTTAAATATAAATAATTTTGTGAATTGAATTTCATATATGAAAGAAGAATTCATTGATTATAGCTATGAAAGTTAAATAAGAGGAGGAAGAATGAGGGAGGTAGTGTATCAATGATCATATAATAGTTCTGAAGAATACACTTTGGTTGTAGTCTTTACAAATGTGTAACTTTTAGGATGGAAATATAAAGATGAAGAGAGATTATATATACTGTAGTGTGCACCAAACTTGGGAATATGGATAATCCCTACCTAGTTATATTCACATTTTTATACTAGTGGATCATATGATCATAGTGTAATTCCAATCATACCCGGGAATAACCTTTCATTTTGAAAGGTGAACATCATAAATCTTTGTAAATACCCTGGCCTTAATTGCCTAGAGTTGGTAGTTACTTTATTGCACTAGAATAAGAAATAAAGAGTAGAATCCAAAAGGAACTAATAGTTTATTAGTCTTAGTAAACTAGATATATATTTTAATTTCACATAAATTTGAAAAAATAACATATAAAAAGTGATTTTTTTGAGAATGTCGATATTCTTATTAGTATATCTAAGCATGTTAATCACAAAACACTTCTCAGTGTCTTGGTGAAAATAAAAACATAAGAAATATGTGGGATCAGATTCTAAATAAGGATATGCATGAAATATAATCTATCATGAATAAATAGGCATAATCAATATAGAATGGAAAAAATTGAAACAAATTCCATTTAAAAAAATTGATCATAATATGGTAGGAATAATGGATGATCAAATAAGGAAATATAAATAATCAAATGATATTAGGACTTATCCAAGGATGTTATAACTCAGAAAAAATCACATGGATATTAATAACATATATAAAAATGAGGGAATTCAAAATTTTGTACATAAAAAACATATTGTCAATACCTTTCACAAGATACTTTTAAACTATGGGTAAAAACCCATCTGATTTGGATAATTGATTTGTCACATGATACTTGTCGACACATTGAGGGGGTATCTATAACCAATCTCTAACTATCCCTTAATAAATACAATTAATTTTTTATATGAAATGGGTGAAACATAATCAATATAAACATTCATATTGAAAATTTAACATACAAAAAGTTAACACTTATCCCTATCGAATAAATATAATCATAAAACATCCAAATTAATATGGTGAATGGTAATAAAATTGTACATCCTCAGACAAACTAATCATAAAACATCAAAATAAATGATAAGGATTGTATCAATGAAACATATCCCCAATGGATCATAAGTACAATAAATGGTTTATGTTTTTTATGAATATAAATTCCATAAAAATGTCATTAAACCATTCTTGAGGAAAATAACCTTTTCATTTTGAAAATATTTTTAAAACTAAAAGGTCAATAAAATTGAAAAAAAAAATCTTTTAAAATAAACTTAAAAACTTATAAAGGAAGCTTTAAAACATTGATTGGTCATGAGGGTAGGAAATTATGTATATGTAGTAAATGTTAAAACAAATATTCCTTTCACATTTTTGGTAAAATCTAAATGGGTCTTGTTTGGAAAATGACATAAAGTTTACTTTCAAAAAAATATGTAAAACATCAAACATGGGTTAAAATGTCTTTAATAAATAATTTAGAGAATATTGAAAATATTTTTTGAAAATATTTTTTTTAAAACATGGTTTTGGAAGAAAAAAATGAGTTTTTATTGAAGAGAGAAATAAATTCATATTTTCATAAAAACAGTTTCTCAATAATTTTAAGTACCAAAGACAAGGAAAATGGTAATATAACTTGAAATTTTCATGATTAACTATAGTAGGATAAAATTAAATGGTTTTATTATAAAATTATCAAATAATTGTCTTCAATATAAATTAAAGTATAAATAATTCCGATTAAAATGAGATTGAAATATAAATCTCTTACCACATTGGTAACTTTTAATTGTAAGCCCCATGAAAGGAATATCATAAAATAAAACATTAAATATGATAAAAATAAATATATTAAGGATATAACATATTAGTAAGGTCATTATAAACACAACATAAAATAAATAATTGTAGAATATGGCATATGTCTCATCGAAGTAAATGTGAGGTGATAAACCCTTACCACAAGTTCAACTTCCTCTGTATGTGTCCAAACCTCATGTATAATAAATAAATGTTTATTATAAATATATTATAGAAAAATAATAATATACCTCATACCATATATGATTTACTTATAGTATTTTATCACCGGTTAATTAATAATTCTTTGTTCAAATCACTATTTTAGGTGATAGTTGCATGGTTTTTCATATAGGTTTTGGTTCGTTAATTTCATTAATTTTACTTTGATCATTGTTAAATAATATAAAGAATTTTAAACATGATATAAATATCATATATATTCATTATATATGCTTTTATAGTAATATATAAAATTTATAAATAGAAATTTGATCACACAGCTCATAAAGATGGTAGGCTGTACGTACACATGAATGAGGGTTCCATTTTTATCATTGGATGGAGGGAAAGGATGGTAAATAACATATAATAATTATACAGTCATCATTATGTAATAAAAAATCAAATATATTAATTAAATTTATCCTTATTACCTTCCATGTAATTTTTTGGGAAAAATGAGTCACATCGCTTCGTGAGACAATAGTCCGCCGTACACCCGAGTGACGTTATCAAATCCCTCACAGAATGGAAATTTAGAAGGTATATGTGATATAATAATTATATAGGTATAATTATGGTAAAAATATCATATATATTCATTTAATCTATCGTTATTACCATATAAGAAAAATAAAAATGGAAAAAACACATCACATTGGTATGCAAGGTGTTAGTTTTTTGTACACACAAGCGATGTTATTATTTTCCCACAGGTTGGGAGGTAAGATGGTACATGTGATATTATAACTAAATAATTATATTAATGTCCTAAATATCAAAATAATATTTTAAATCCACCATTATATCCAATTTTTATAAGCCTTGATGTAAAATTAATTACATCAGTTTGGGAGGTGGTAGTCCATCGTACACATGATCGACATTTTCAATTCCCATTTCATAGAATAAAAGATGGATATAGGTTATTACATTAACATAATAAAATATGATTATATGGGATATTTTATTATTATTATGTTATAAATATTTAATAATATTTTAAGGAGTTGAAAGAAGAAATAAAATAAAAATACTCACTTAAGTACGTTAACTATTCTTTAGACAGCTTCTTTAGATTTGCACCAAAATCCATACTAGGTTGAAATCATGATCAAAAAAATACCTCTTGTATTTTTATAGAGTATTAAGGAAGGTATTTTAAGTTATTTTATAAAATAAATGGTTTCTTAAATGTGAAGTCGAGAGGAGAAGGGTGGCCTTAAACAAATGGGGGAGAGGACACACTTAGAATTTTTGAAAAGAATGAATTACACCAACATTTTTGTAGGGACCCGACCCCAGATAGCCCTGATCCATTATATGCTATCAATTATATTGTAATAATTAAAAAGAATCAAATCTAGAATGAATGATAGTTTAGTACTCTTGTAAAACCTAATACATACATGAGAAAAGAACACACAAATTATAATATATTTTTTTTTCTTCTTTCCAAATAAATCACTTGGAGGGTAAATTTATTCGATCTAGTGAAACCATGTATATCATTTATAATACACTTCTTGGATTCCTAGGTAAAGAAACATAACAATGGTGATATAAAATTCTCATTAAGTGAAACATATATCGGAATCAATAAATAATCAATGAGAATAGTCAATATGGAAAGGTAAATAACTGAACACACCTCCCAGGTAATCAGTCACTACGGGAAAAATCAATATTTGTGACGGGTTATTTGCGACGGGATTAATTCCCATCATAAATAACCCATCCAGGAAGTTATTTGCGATGGGGGAATTTCCCCATCGCAAATAACCAATTATTTGTGACGGGTTTTCATCTCTCGTTGCAAATAGATTGGCGCGACTTGTGCGCCAAACCGCGCGGCTTGCGCGGTTATTTGTGACGGGTCCCGTCGCAAATACCAGGCGGCGATTAATAGCTTTTTGCGATGGGATGTCGTCCCGTCGCAAAAAGAGTGTCGGCAGTAACTTTTTGCAATGGGGCCCGTCACAAATACCCTTTTAACTACCGACTGTAATTAATGCGGGTGAGGGTATTTGTGACGGGGCTCGTCGCAAATAACCCTGTCGCAACTAATCTAACTTATATATACCCCCACCCTTTTTTTTCAAATCACTCAGATCTTCCTCTCCCTCTCTTTTCATTCTTCAGTTTTAAGGGAGAAAAAAATTAGTTAAATTTTTTTATACGAGAGCAATTGGAAGGCGCCAATACCGTCAGAATATCAAAGTTTAAGGTATTTATATTTTATTTTTTTATATTTATTTTATTTTTTATATTAATTTTTATTGTTGTTTATTAGTTGTAATTAAATTTGATTTCAATTAATTTTTATTTTTATTTATTTTTAGTAAAAAATTGATATTTTTAGTGATAATTATAAAAAATTAGTGTTAATTTGCAATAATTAGAGATTATTATAAATAAATTAGCGAAATTTAGTAATAAATAGATATAATTAGGGGTAATTAGTTATAATTAGTAATAATTAGTAATAATTAGATATAATTAGTAATAATTAGATATAATTAGTAATAATTAGATATAATTAGTAATAATTAGATATAATTAGTAATAATTTGATATAATTAGTAATAATTTGATATAATTAGTAATAATTAGATATAATTAGTAATAATTAGATATAATTAGTTTTAATTAGATATAATTAGTAATAATTAGTCATAAATATATATAATTAGTAATAAATAGATACAATTAGTAATAAATAGATATAATTTGTAATAATTAGATATAATTAGTAATAATTAGAAATAATTAGTAATAAATATATATAATTAGTAATAAATACATATAATTAGTAATAAATAGATATAATTAGTAATAAATTGATATAATAAGTAATAATTAGATATAATTAGAAATAATTAGATATAATTAGTAATAATTAGATATAATTAGTATTAATTAGATATAATTTGAAATAATTAGATATAATTAATAATAATTAGATATAATTAGTAATAATTAGATATAAATATTAATAATTAGATATAATTAGTAATAAATAGATATAATTAGTAATAAATAGATATAATTAGTAATAAATTGTATAATTAGTAATAAATATTTTAATTAGTAATAAATAGATATAATAATAATAATTAGTAACAATTAGTAATAATTAGTAATAATTAGTAATAATTAGTAATAATTAGTAATAATTAGTAATAATTAGTAATAATTTGTAATAATTTGTAATAATTTGTAATAATTAGTAATAATTAGTAATAATTATTAATAATTAGTAATATTTAGTAATAATTAGTAATAATTAGTAATAATTAGTAATAATTACTTATAAAAAATTATATTATCAATATTTATGAAAAAAAAATATTAATATTATTAAAATAATAAAAAATTTATAAAATATTAAAATTATCAATATTCGCAACAGGCTTTGCTCTATTATTAACATGTTCAAATCTCAAAGGGTCGCCAATTGTCAGGTCATGCGCAATAAAAAGTTTGTGTCAGCCATGTCCAATGTAAACTCTATAATTGTCCTCGTATGGTTGATCACCTCGCAAGTAGTGTTGCAATAGGACAACCCAAGTCATGCCCTTCTCATCTATAAGAATTATCTCACATGAACCTTTACATAGACCATTCTTCCTTGAAATTTTAAGGGAAAGATAATGATGTCCCCTCAAATTTTTAAGGAAGAATGGTCTATATAAAGGGTCAAGTGAGATGATTCTTAAAGACGAGAACGACATTACTTTGGTTGTCCTATTGCAACACTACTTGCGAGGTGATCAACCATGCAAGCACAATTATACAGTTTACATTGGACATGACTGACACAAACTTTTTATTGTGCATGACCTGACAATTGGCGACCCTTTGAGATTTGAACATGTTAAGAATAGAGCAAAGCCTATTGAGAATATTGATAATTTTAATATTTTATAAAATTTTATTATTTTAATAATATTAATATTGTTTTTTCATAAATATTGATAATATAATTTTTTTTATTAGTAATAATTAGTAAATGAAAACTTCTTGGATAATGAAGGGAAAATTTGTAATCATCTCCACAACGATGATTACCAAATTTTCTTTCATTATTCAAGCAATTTTCATTTTCTAAGTATTGCTAAGTATTGCTAAGTATTTCTAAATCAGTGTGAGAAAGATGCAAGTAAATGAGCTGTCTGACAAAAGAGTAGTCGTCAATCCACTGGAACTTGTGTCGCCCTTAATTAATGGTAATTATTAAGAAGTTGTAATTATTTATATTATTTTTTCATATAGTTTTTTGATAATTTCAAATTATTCAAAAACAGTGATGATTTTATATTTTTTGTAGAAACATATTGAATAAGGAAGTCGACATCAGTCATTATTAGATGATCGTGCTTGGATAAATCATCATAGAAATCCAAATGGTTCTAGTTTAAATCATGTATATATTGAGGGTGTTGAAGATTTCTTAGCATTTGCATCATCAAAACCAGAATATTTTTCATAAGGAACAATTAAGTGCCCTTGTAAAAAATGTTCTCTAAGAACATTTGACACATTTGAAAAGGTTGGGGGACATCTCTTGTGGTTTGGTTTTCAACCAGATTATGTTTTTTTGTATCAACACAGTGAACGTAGTTCCATAGAAGATCCTAATAACTTGATTCTGGATCCATCTCGGTTTAAAAATTTAGCCCATGATGTTGCAGGTCCATCTGTGCAACAAACTGAAACTCACAATAATATTGATTTAACTCCTGAGTTGGCACCATCCGAATTTTATGAGTTGTTGAGGTCTGCTAAGGATACATTATATCCTGGTTGCAAGATAAGAAAATTAGAAGTAGTTGCAAAATTTATGTCTATTAAATCAGATAATGTAATGTCAATTACTTTTTTGATCATATATTTTCTTTGGTTAAAACATTGTTACCTGAAGGAAATGTTTTTCCTGCAAATTACTATGAGAGTAAGAGGCTGGTTCGTAATCTGGGCCTTAGTTATCAGAAGATTCATGCATGTGCAAATGATTGCATCTTATATTCTGGTGAAAATGAGTCATTGGATGGTTGTCCCACATGTGGAAAATCCAGAGATAAAGAAGCTCAACCAGGGAAGTCTAGATTGATTCTAGTAAAACAGTTGAGATATTTCCCCCTTACACCCAGGTTGCAACGTTTATTTATGTCTCAGAACACAATGTCAATGATTTCATGGCACAAAACCATGATTTCAACTGATAAAAGATTTAATCATCCATATGATGGTGATTCATGGAAACATTTTGACCGTCTGCATCCGTCTTTTTCAATAGAAGCCCTAAACGTGCGATTGGATCTTTCTACTGATGGTTTCCATACATTTGGTTCTTATGGAGTCAGTATTCATGTTGGCATATCTTTATAACTCCATACAATTTGCCTCCATGGATGTTGATGAAGGAGCCGTATATCTTTTTGACTTTATTAATCCTATGACATCTGAAAAATAATATTGATGTTTATTTGAAACCATTGATTGATGAGTTAAATGCATTGTGGAGTGATGGTGTTAATACATATGATGTTGCTGCGAAATAAAATTTCATATTAAAAGCTTCATTGATGTGGAAGATTAGTGACTTTTCGGCATATGGCATGTTATCTAGTTGGAGTACACATGGTCCAAAATCATGTCCTTACTATATGAAAGAAAACAAAGCCTTTATGCTCATCAATGGAAAAAAACCTTGCTATTTTGATTGTCACCGTAGATTTATTCCAACTAATTATCCTTTTCAGAGGAACAAATCTCATTTCAGAAAAGTTAAAATTGAAAGGGATGAAACTCCAAAGATTATCTCAGGTACAGAGTTAAAATCAGTTGTTTTTTCATTACCCCCGTCACATTTGGACCAAAAGTAAACCAACAGAAAATTCATGGCTTTGGGAAAGAACATAATTGGATAAAATGGAGCATTTTTTGGGATATTCTATATTGGTCTAATATGTTGGTCCACCACATGATGGATTTTATGCATATTGAGAAGAACTATTTTGATAATTTATTTCATATAGTTTTGGATACACCACGTAAGACCAAAGATACTATAAATGCATGATTAGATCTTGCCCAAATTTGCAGGTGACCAGAACTTGAACTATTTGAAAATGTCAGATCACAGAGGTTAATGAAGCCAAATCATCTTATATGCTTTCCAAATAGAGTGGCTTATTATTTTGTCAGTGGATTGAAGATTTGAGACTTCCAGATAGCTATGCTTCCAATTTGGGAATATGTGCTAAGAATGGTTGTATTACTGGATTAAAAAGTCATGATTGTCATGTTATAGTGGAAAGACTTATGCCAATTAGATTCAGAGGTTTTTTGAATTCTATGATTTGAGATTTGATAACGGACATATCATATTTTTTTGAGACATTTTTGTAGTGACAAAAGACTACGATGCACTAAGAAAAATGGAAGAAGATATTGCTATAATTATATGTAAACTGGAAAAAATCTTTCCTCCAGCTTTATTTGACTCAATGGAACATCTGATATTACATTTTCCACATGAAGCTAAATGTAGAGGTCCAGTATAGTTTTGATGGATGTACCCATTCAGGAGATGCATGCAGAAAGTGAAGAAAAAAGTACGTAACAAAGCATCAGTTGAAGGTTCAATTGTTGAAGCTTATTTTCAAGAGGAAATTGCTTTTTTCTGCTCTCATTATTTTGAATCTCAATATCACTCAAAACACAATCGCATGGGACGAAACAAGTGGAATGTTAATGAAGAAATGGACAATCAATTAACATCTTTTAATAAGCCAAATCTTGGTTTCGATGGATTTCATGAATGATGTCTTTCAGATGATGAACATCAAAGAGCTCATACATACGTTCTGCTCAACTATGAAAAAATGACATAATTTGTCCTGTGAGTGCTTCTATCACTTATTATATAATTTATGTTACAGTATTTAAAATTATTTTTTTTGTAGGTTATATGATAATCATATCAAGAAACAATTTCAACAAATTACAGTAGCTGCTCTTGAAAAACGCAGACAAAAGAATTTCTCAATGGTTTCAAAAACTGGTAACATAAATTATTGATGGTTTAATATCAATTTCTTTTATTATTTATTATATTGATAATTGTTTTACAAATTTTTAGGTGTCTCAATATGCTGATAAAATTCATAAGTGACTTTGTATATTGAGTAACCCACCATCCAAAATAGTTAAATCTTATAATGCATATGTGGTGAATGGTTTTCAATTTCATACACATGCATATGGGGAATCAAAAAAAACAATGAACAGTGGATTTTTCTTGAGAGGATCACATCACAGAGAAACTGAAGTTGACTTTTATGGCATTTTGGATGAAATTATTGAGCTGTGTTATCTAGGACAGAATTACATAACGATGTTTAAATATCGGTGGTTGGATACTGAGAGAGGCTTGTGTGTTCATCTGACTCATAGAATCATCGATATTAAATATAAAAGTCTTCTTGTAGTAAATGAACCATTTTTACTGGCCCAACAGGCACATAAAATTTATTATGAAAAGTATTGTGCTACTTCAAGATACTTGAGCGATTGGTGGAGCATAATAAAATCAAAATCTCGGGAAAATCATTTTACTCAAACTGAATGTGGTTCCGCTAAAGTGGAAGGAAATGAAATTTTTAAAGAGACTGCTCAAAATCAATCTGATTCACAAAGAGACATGATTATCGATGATAACACCAAACAATTAATGATCGATGGTGATGAAAATATTAATGATGTTACAAATGAATTTGAAATGACAAGAGATGTTGAAACTGAAACTCATATGGATATTGATGATTCTGAGGAGGAAGATGAAGACATTGACATGACAGCTATGGAGAAGAGGATGAAGATGAACATTGACATAGTTAAATGCTGGTTATAATCATAACTAATATATATCTATATATAATAGTTATTTTCAACTATCTGCTAACAACAATCATTTTGTGTTTTAGATGGACTCTGATCTATTGCGTGATTTAGAGGAGGCTGAGCTACCTTTGGATGAGGGGGATGTGGGATCATCTGACCCTCAGCCTACTGGTGGTTCAGGAGGTACGCGGAGGGGGCGTGGTCTTGCGTGACTGATGATTCCTGACCCTATCCCCAGGTGATGTCCATGTCTTGGCTTCAATCCACGCACATGGAGGTATGGTAACTTGTACATTTTAGTTGACTTTCGTAAATTTATTTATATATATACTAATTGATTGATTATTTATTGTTGTTTCACAGTTTTGAGCATGTAGCTATTGGACAGGGGAGTGCTAGCTTGCGCAATTATTTTTCTCAGCCATGGATCACATGGGAACAGATTCCCGTTGATGGGCGACACGATATGTTCCATCATTGGCTGGTACATAAATAAATAATATTTATTTTTAAATTTATTTTATTAATAACGTGATATTATAAATTATTTGTAGGGTTTATGGAATCCTATTGATGATAGCATGTGCAACGCTATCCACGCGGCATGGCAGGTTTCTATGTGTGACCGTCTCCGTCGGTTTTCGCACAATTTGAGAAGGACAACCATTAAGAAAGAAGGAGTGACATAATTTGATGAGTTGTGTAGATCCCACCGACCAGAGTACATTTCATCTCACATTTGGGATGGATTATGTTTACACTGGTTGGGTGGTGGATTTTAGAGGAGATCTTCAGTGGGACATCAGAACTAGGGGAGATAGGAGGTGACGCATCGAGCTAGTAGTCGTACATTCAGTTCACCTAGAGAGAATCTGGTAAGTATATTTTTTAAATATTTTATATAACTTCAAATATAAATTTTTTTTATAATTTTTTAGGCATTCGAGCATCCCAATATTATGGAGTTCCACAATTATCCGAGGATGTATAGTGATCTAGACACTGGAGAGATTAGAAGTGATCGCCAGCGTCAGATTGTGGTTAGCATTAATTTTTCAGTTTGACAATTAACTGCATATAATATTTTCACAATTTTAATTTTAAATTTTAATTGAAGGAGTCATATGAGGCTGTGACCTCTCAGACACAGGCTAAGGGGCAGGACGAGACGACTGAGCAGGCCGGTGCTCACCATTTCGATGAGGCGGCATGGATGCAGGCGACTCCATATGGCCTTGAGAAGAGCAGAGTAGTTGGTATCGGCTCTCATTTGACTCCGAGTACTTATTATGTTACTGCTGCTCTGTCGGCATACATCTCGAGAGGAGCTTGTGGAGAGACATCATCTTATGGCTCACAATATCAGGAGCAGTTGCGAACTCAGGCGGAGCTTATAGAGACTTTGTAGAAGCAGCAAGAAGAGATGTGTCGGCGACAGCAGCAGCAGGAGCAGCATTACGAGGAGCTGGAGCAGCGGCGGCGACAGGAACATCACGAGCATATGGAGTACATGGGCCGTCTGACTCGTAGTTTAGGGATGGAGTTTCTTCCACCTCCTCTAGACGCCCCCCCCCCCCCAGTGATTTGTTTTTTATGTTAAAAACATTTGAATTCAAGTTCTCTAATAATATGAACTATTTACAGTTTCTGTCTTTTATATTGGTGGAAATATTGTATAATTTAATTTTTTTAATATTTTATTATTTATTATTAGTATTATATTTTTTAATATTTGTTTATTTTACTACTAATAATAATATTTTATGATTTTTTTTATATTTTTTGGAAAATATTGAAACTTTTAATAATTTTTATAATTTTATTATTTTAATAATATTAATATTAATTTCTTATTAATCATAATAATATTAAATATATTTTTTTAGTATTATATTTTTTAATGTTTGTTTATTTTACTAATAATAAAAAAAATTATTTTTTTATTAGTTTTATAATAATAATATAATTTTTTAATTATTTTTATTTTTATTATTATTTTTATTATTTTTAGTATTTGCGACGGGGTATTTTGCGACGGGGCCCCATCGCAAATAAGTTAAATATATTTTTTTTAAATATTAGTATTTGCAACGGGTAAACGGGCCCATCGCAAATACTAATTACGACGGGCCCGTTGCAAAAGGGTTATGTGTATATAATGTATTTAATCGAAAGGCGTTTTGCGATGGGGAACTTACCCTTCGCAAAAAACCATTTGCGACAGGCCCGTCGCAAAAGGTTTTTGGGTATATAATGTATATAATCAGAAGGATTTTTTCTGACGGACAAAATTCCTGTCGCAAAAGATATTTTTTGCAATGGGCCCGTCGCAAAAAATATATTTTACGACACCGTTTTCTGCAACGGGATATTAGCGACGGGAGCCTGTTGTAAAAGTCTATTTGCGACAGGATCCCGTCGCAAATAGCCCGTTACAAAAAAACTCAAATTTCAATATTGAATAAAATAAATAGAAGTGCATAAAAAATGGAAAGTTAAAAACTGGAAACACATTACATCCAAATAACTAGATAAAGAAAAATAAATAAAGAAAAGTAGGAAACTAAATCACATTCCATCTAAATATCAAAAAATGAAATGTATATATAGATATGTCGAAGAAAAATCTCATGGATGAATAATTACAAATACTAATATGAGGAAAATTCTTAATTATTGGACTTCATATTTTCTAATTACATGGAACCTTTACCGGAAAGACCTTTCACAATACAGTTTATAAAATATTGGTTGAAACCCAATATAAGGCGGCTAGCCAATTGTCTTATCCCATGAGACTACTAATACATCTAGGGGAAATCTATAATCAGGCCCCACCCAAGTCATATCACCCCAAAACATTTCTCATATATCGAATAATCAATTTAACAATGGGAATTATCAAATATTCATATCAAATAGAATATATAGATTTATCAATACTTCCCCAAATAATTAAATAACTTTCAAATTAAACACCATATGAAAAATGGTATATGGTTTAGGAAATTATCAGATCCACAAAAAATGATATGGATACTTAGGGTAAATTCAATGTCAAATGATAATAGTAAATTTAATATTTCAAGGGGACTAAAAGGGTTCAAGGAAGTGAATGTCACTAGTATTCTTGGCCAAATAAATCAAAAAACATCCGGAGGATGGATAGGGATGGTATCAATACAACATATCCCAAGTAGATTAAAAATACAGGGTTGTTGTTGTTGATGAAATAAAATAAGAACTTCAAAAATAATATTAAGGAAAATATCTTTTTGTTTTGAAAAATCCATTTGGAAATAGTTTTATTTTTAAAATACCTTTTAAAAACATTTTCACTAAAAAACATTTTAAACTTTCCAAGGAAACATCAGAAAAATTATGGTGGATAAATCTGTACATGTCGTACGAGGTAAAATGAAAAATAAATTTTTTCAAGGAAAAAAGGGTTAGAAAAATGCCTCATTCAGAAAAAAAAATATTCCTTTGAAAAAATTGTTAAAAGAAAAAAGGAGTAAAAAATTATTCATAAAATAATTTTAAAAACATTTTTTTAAAACATTTTAATAAAACATTCTTTTTAGAATAAAATAGGTTTTCAGAATAAAGATATAAATGAAGTCATGTTTTCTTAAACACATTTTTAAATCATTTTTAGTACCAAAGAGTGGCAAATGGTACTAATAAATGAAAAAGGTCATGAATTACTAGAGGAGAGTAAAATGAAAGGTTTTATTAAACAATGGTAATATAATTTCCCCAAATTAAAATACCATTATAACATCATTAAAGTTACTATTTAGGAAAATAATCATTAAACATTCCAAAGTTTCTCATACCACTTTGAAACTTTTTAAATCATAAACCTCATGAAGGAATAATAAAATATTAATGTATTAAATACCATGAATATAAATTAATTCATGAATTAATATATAAAAATGGGTAGTAGATACACCATATAAAAGATGTAAGTGGTGAACATGAAATTTATCTCATTAATGTAAAAAGTGAGATAAGAATACCTTACCTTGAGTTTCATTTTTGGTGAACGTCATTTAACATCCTATATAAAAAACTTATGTTAAGTTTATTGTCACTCTCGTCATCTTTAAATAAATTATTTTATTAATTTTCAAGGAATTGGGTAGTTTGGGTTGAAGCCGACCTAAAACTTTTGGGTTATTATTTAAAGAAATACACGTTAAGGATTTAGCACGTGACTTCACCTGACTCCCTGGGGCTTGACTGCATGCGATGCATGGGCGACGCACAGGTGAAACATAATTGTGAAGCCTTGCAACTCCGCCAGCGCTACCGTGTGACCCGCCCGTCATTCCATTTTACGTTTTGCAGATAAATGAATATTTTGGTCTTAGCGTTGTCCAATGCACGGGCAGGGAATGGTGGAAGCTGCACGGCTTTGACTGGGTCACCTCGTGACCTTGCCCGATTCCTCGCACGGCCATCATGATGTTCAGGACAAATAAACTAGTTAAAATTAATAAATGAGGTGAATAAAGAATTCCTCAC
The DNA here is from genome assembly GCA_963277665.1 of Viscum album. NCBI lineage: Eukaryota > Viridiplantae > Streptophyta > Magnoliopsida > Santalales > Viscaceae > Viscum > Viscum album. Next base: position 1,285,290,085 of record OY728151.1, read on the forward strand.
AAAATTAAACGAGAATAATAAAATGATTAACAGATTTTCTAATAATAATAATAATAATAATAATAATAATAATAATAATAATAACAATACTAATAATAATAGTAGTAATCATAACAATAACATTAAGATTATTTTTATTATTATTATTATTATTCATATTTTCATGGTTTTAATTAAGTCATGAGTAATATTACTAAAATTATTATTATGGTTGCAGTTTTATTAAGTTATCATAAACTTTATTATAATTATGATTATAATAATTAGCATTAGTTATTATTAGGATTTCTTTTTTCTCATCTTTTTTTTATTTTATTTTTATTTATTTATTTATTTTAGTTTATTTTTCTTTTCTTTTTCTAGGGTTTCAATTTTTTTTGGGCCCCCTTTCTTCCTCTGCATTGCGGCACACCCCCTTGTCTCCCATCTCATTCGCTACCACACAGCGCCCCCCTGACCTTCTCCCTGTGTGGCGCACCATCCCCCCCTCCTTCGCGCCACCTCCCCTCCCTCACCGGCGGACTCCCTTCCCGGTGGTCGACCTCCCTCCCACTCGGCAGCGCACCAACCCCCAGCCCGCACTCCCATACCCTAGACGTGATGGCTCACCCCCCACTCCTTGTTGCATCTCTCCACCGGCAGCGCTCCAGCGCGCCCCCTCCTCGCAGGACCTCTCCACTGGCACACCACCACCCTCCGAAGAACCCGAATCCCCCCTGCGTAGTGCCTCCACTACCTCTCCGGTGTGCAGTTTCCCCTCCTTTGGTATATTCCTTTTTTGGGTGTTTTTCTCAAATCAATCAAAACTCAAATTCTGCGGGTCGCGTTTGTGCGTTTTGGTCGGTGTCTAGGGTATGTGACTGGTCCGCACAGTGTTGATTTTCCTTCCGTTGAGGTCTTGTCGCATCCGCACGTGTTGAGGTAGGTGGTTCCGCATTTAAACATTACCTGATTAGTTAATTTTCTTGCTTAGTTAATTTAGAATGTTACTTGATTAATTATTTTGGGTGCGGATTTAGTTATCTTGAAGTTTGTTAATGCATTATATTTGTTTAGTAGTTTGGTTATGTGGTGTGGGTACGTTCTCTATTTGGAAACTTGTTTTTTAGTCTATCATTAGTGTTTAATAATATGTGCAGTTAGTTTTTCAGCTGTGTGAGTGGTGTTAAATGCGTTTTCTATACGTTGTTGTATGTGTTTGGTCATAAGGGAAGGTGTTGTGTGGTTTGAATGGGTTTTTTCCATGAAAACCCACACTAAACTATCTGCTAGTGTTTTCTAAATTTTGTGTTTGTTTTGTGAAAATGCACAAAGTGCGCAGTTTATGTTCTGGTGTAGCATTCATATGCATTTTGTCCAAAAAGGGAATTTGAGTGCGTCTTTGGTGTTTAGAGTCATGTTTCATCTTCTGGAATTGTGTAATAAAATTTTTAGTGTTTTGTTTAATTTGGAAATTGGTCTTTTAACCATGCGATTAGCTTATTAATTGATGTGAGTGGTGCAGGTTGTGTTCTTCATGTGGCGTCAGGTATGTTTGGTCAGGGTGGAGGGTTGAGTTGTTTCTTTTGTTCTAGTCCTGTTATGTTTATTTTTAAATAATTTGTTGACAAAGAATTTAATTTGTTTTAATAAAGAAACATTAGTAATGAAAAAAATCTTTTAATTGAGTTGGGTAAAGTATTTTTGTGTGCGTACTTTGTCAAATGGTTTTCTGTGTGTGTGGAAGTGTCGCGTTGGGTTTATGTTACACCCTGTTTGTTTTATTTGTCTGATTTTGACATGAAATGTGAAATTTGAACATCTTGAGCACAAAAGGGGATGCCGGGGTACTAGGTGTGTGGACTAGATCTAGCGTGCTAGTGATTCGGAAGCAGCTCTAGCCCGGTTTCACTTAGCTGGTTTGACGATTACAACACTAACTAAACATTGGATGAGGACTAAAGACCACTAGGTTATGGATGTGTTTCCCTACTAGTGGCTCATGCACAAGAATGTATTTTTTTTGTGGTTCCTATACTGCTGTTCACTGATACGTGATGTTCTAGGGTCCCATTCCTTTTTCTAGTACCTATAGGGCCTCTCCCACTTTTAGTGCTCCTAGATTACTATACACTCACTGTCGGCATGCGGTGTAGCTTTTGGGTTCTCTTGAAGGTTTGAGTTTTCTTAATTGAAAGGGTGTTTTATTTTTATTTTAGTTGTTTTCATTAAAAGTGTTTTCTTTATAGAAATTGTTTCTTTAAAGTTGTTTAAGCTTTGGTGTCCTTTCATGTATTTAGCCAGTAAATGTATTTGTCATTTAATGTTTATACGTGGAACCTTTTTATTGGGTGATGGCCTACTGAGATTTTGTCTCACACCCTACATACACCTTTGGGTTTATGTAGACTTTGTTTCTTATGTATTCCAGGTTGTGACATTGTTCTCAGCGATGGTGGTTCTGGTCGTTGATGGTCTTCTTGTGTAGGTTGGTGTTGTGGTGTGTGGATGTTGTGCCTCTCTTGTTGCTTGGAGGTTTGAGTTTTAGTTTTAGTTTCTTTTATTGTTATTTATTTTGGATGTTGGTTCAAGTTGTAAACCTCTAAATTTGTTTTTAGTTTAAGGCCATTTTTGGTTGTCTATTTTCAGTTTCAGTTTCTTTATCTTATCAGTTGTTTTGTGTTTACTATTTCGGGTAAATCATTACCATGTGTTATTTTTGATACCCAGGCACTTTTTCTAGCCTGTTGGGATTGGGAGCGCCCTTTGGGCCATGTCGTGGACCGGGTCAGGTGCAAGGTCGGATGGTGACCTGGCCTGGTTAGTGACAAAATAGTATAAGAGGACCCTTAATCCTTGGGTTGTTTTCTTTTGGGATAGATTCACGGTAGATTGGAGTTAAGGTTGTTTGAATCCGACATCCTGGCTATGAGTAAGGTGTCTGTCCATCACACCTCATAGCGGGACTCAAGTTACTGAAGTAAGTTGAGTTTTGTCTGAGTCTTTGGTCCTTGTGGTTAATCTTGTCACGGGAAATGAAAAGGGAGTAGAGTCAGCGGTCCTAGTGAGCTCGCTTGGTCTGGCAAGACTTGTGGAGCCGGGGACACTGTCATAAAGTACTCTCTATGGCCAGTGGCGTGATTGGCCTATAGCCGCCAACCATATGTTCCAATCACCCGCTGACACTAGTTTCCTCCTGCATTGTTCCTCGTTTATTTGTTTTAGATTCATGGAAATCTGGTTTTTTTTTAAAAGAGATTTGGTATTGAATTTTTTTTTGAAATGAAGTGTTTAAAAAATTGATGATGTGCATGGTTTGAAAAGTGTGGGTTGAATGTTTTGATTTTAAATAAAAAAATGGAATGTTTTGGTTTTAATTATAGGTGTTATCATGGGCAACCACATGCATGAATGTATATGGGAAAGAGAAATGGTTAACGGAACAAGTGGATGAGTTCCTGGATAGACATGAGGTGGGTGCCGGTGTGGCACGATAACGTGCATGTGTGAGGCCCATGGGACACCATTTGTGTTTGTGAAACCCACAATCTTTGCTTATTTTCAAAATGTTTTGTTAAATAAATTTTTTTTGTTTTAGTAACCGGTGATTACATGGTGTATCCTTTTGATTTTGACATGTTGGATGTGAGGCATTTTGGGTCGAGAATCCTTTTTGACTGAATTGTGTTCAATTTTGAATTTTTATTTGTAAGTTGGTATGTAAGTGTGTAGTTAGTGAATTCTTTTGAAAAGTGCTTGGAGAATTCATTGCAGTGGTTCCCCTACATGCTTAATGTTTCCTTGCAATATGTCTTGGCCATTGGACCAGTTTGATTGGGTCTACGGTTCTCTCTCTTAACTAGTGTACGCCCCCATAGAGCGTTAACATGCAATTGAAGTGTGGCCACAGGTAATTCTCCATTGGCCGGCCCTCCAGTTGATTAGAGTAATCACTTCTTGAATTCAAGAATTGAACCCACCTCTCCTTTTTACAACTAAGTGGATCCTCTCGCAGCGGGATGAAAGATTAGAGGGGAGTTGAAGGGAGTTTTGTTCTTTTGAGTTTTTGACTCATCGGGTATGAAGTTTGAGACTGTCGTGTTTGAAGTTCTCCCCTGGAAATGGTGAAAGGAATTCCAGTGGGGAAGGGTGAAGGCGGTTCAGAATTATCAGTGTTGACCATTGTCTTGAAGGGATTTGTAGTATTTTTATCGGTTGCAAGGGTCATTTGTGGTGACGTCTTGCAGTGTGGGTTCTCCTTGATAGTCAAGGGTGAAGTTTGATCTCATTAATTCGGAAGTTCTATTTGGAAACGGTGAAGGATATTCTAGTGGGGAAAGGTGGAAGAAGACTATAGTGGTCGGTGCTGGCCACTATTAAAAATGACCATTGGTCCTTCGTTGGTTTCATTTAAGAAAGGGTCTACGTTAGGCCACTAGTGTGGCTGACCCAGTCACTTGGGGATGCTATGGTCGATTGCAGGAATCACATGTTGTTTAAGGCTCAGTTTTAAGTTCCTCTCCATATAATGTTCCTCTCTACAGCAATGGTTATGTTTAGGTGATGATTTGTGCTTTCGTGCTCTCATTTAGTGTGACAAAGGGTGATTCACATGAACCATTTTAGCTCTTGTGTTGGTGAATGTTCCGTGTATGATTAATTGGATTTTGTAATGTGTTGTGTTTTCTGGTGTTTCCTTGGTAGTAGTGTGGTTGCATGTGACACCGAAATGAGAATATCCGTTCAAGAGTCTTCAATAACTAATTGTGAGGAAGGAGATGCTTCAAACATCACGACTCTAGCTGTAGGCCTCGGAGTGAAGCTGGCACGTGGTCAGGAACCCTGGGAGTGTATGGGACCCCAACTTTATTTCTATCATCGTTTTTGAATGTATAGGAAGTTTAAATTGTTTCTATGGTTTTTCCTCTCTGAACGAACCATCTGGTTGCATAAGGTTTTTGTGACCAAGTGGAGGCGTGTTCGTCTCATTGCCTTAAAGTCTTGGGGGTTGCGTCCCACTGGATGTAACCGCTTTAGTGGTCCTTATGGGATTCTATTGGGTAAATTTGTATCAAATTTGAATAATGCTCATCTAGAAATGTGGAAATTATGGTTTGTCTTGGGTCATGCTTTTGATTCCCCGGTAGTTGGGTCCCTCCCTCCCCGCCCCTTGTGGTGGGGTGTTTGGTCACCATCTAGAAATTTTCAAAGTTCTATACCTTCCGTTAGTTCTAATGGTGGGGAGACCCACATTGGGTCTCGCACGAATGTCTCTGTAATGAATCGTTGCTAGAATTTTCTTTGATGGTGGGGAGTCCGCTCGAACCTCCCCGTGTCGGTTTTCCAGTCTCGTCTTGGGTGTTAGTAGGTTCTTAATGGTGGGGAACCCCTTGGGCTTCCCCACATTGAACTTTTGGTTCTATTTCTAAAGATGAGTTCGTGATAGGTGATAAGGGTGCTTCTGGGTCGTGTTTTCTCTCGTTTGTTTGTTCCAGACAAATGATGTTCTCTTCATTCAATGGTGCTTGGAATGTTTCGGCTTGTGAAGTTGGATTCTGTGGGTGTGAGACTTCCCTTCCTTGATCAGTCAACTGGAGGAGTTCTAGCTCTTTGGGGCGGGCGACACATATCATAAAGTCTTTTTATAAGCTTCTTGAAGCTGTCTATAAGTCACCTTTTTCTGAGCATGATGTGTTTGCCTCTTTCTTCTTATTTTCATTGGGATCCTCTTGAACCTTAAGGGGGTGTTGTTTCCTACTTTGGGTCTCATCCTTAGTTGTGGCTTTCTGGGGATGGAAAGCTTTATGGGGGGGAGAATTTTCACACCCGTCGTCTTTAAATAAATCATTTTATTAATTTTCAAGGAATTGGATTGTTCGGGTTGAAGCCGACCTAAAACTTTTGGGTTGTTATTTAAAGAAATACATGTTTTGGCTTTGGCACGCGACCTCACCCGACTCCTCGGAGCTTGAAAGCATGTGTCGCATGGGCGAAACATAATTGCGAAGCCTCGAGACTCCGCCAACGCCGTCGTGTGACCCACCCATCGTTCAATTTTACGTTTTCTAGATAAATGGATATTTTTTTCTTGACGTCGTCCAACACATGGGCAAGGAATGGTTGAAGCTGCGCGGCTTTGATTGGATCACCACGTGACCTTGACCGGTTCCTCACACAGCCTGCATGATGTTGAGGACAAATAAATGAGGTAAAATTAATAAATGAGGTAAATAAATAATTCCTCACTAAATTAAACGAGAAGAATAAAATGATTAAGATATTTTCTAATAATAATAATAACACTAATAATAATAATAACAATAATAATAATAATAATAACAATAACATTAAGATTATTATTATTATTATTATTATTATTCGTATTATCATGGTTTTATTTAAGTCATTAGTAATATTAGTAAAATTATTATTATGGTTGCGGTTTTATTAAGTTATCATAAACTTTATTATAATTATGATTATAATAATTAGAATTAGTTATTATTAGGATTTATTTTTTTATTATTCTTTTTTTTCTTTTCTTTTTATTTATTTATTTATTTTAGATTATTTTTCTTTTCTTTTTATAGGGTTTCAATTATTTTTTTCCGTCCCCCTTTCTTCCTTCACGTCACGGAACACCCCTTGTCTCCCATCTCCTTCCCTACCACGCAGTGCCCCTTGGCCTTCTCCCTGTGCGGCGCACCATCCCACCACTCCCTCCTCCTTCACACCACCTCCCCTCCCTCACCAGCGGCCTCCCTTCCTGGTGGTCGACCTCCCACCCACTCGGCAGCATACCAACCCCCAGCCCGCACTCCCCTACCCTAGATGTGACGGCTCACCCCCCACTCCTCGTTGCATCTCCCCACCGGTGGCACTCCAGCGCGCCCCCTCCACGCTGGACCTCTCCACCGGTGCAGCACCACCCTTCGACGAACCCAAACCCCCCCTGCGTAGCACCTCGGCTGCCTCTCTGGCGTGTGGTTTCCCCTCCTTCGGTATATTCCTTTTTTTGGGTGTTTTCCCAAATCAATCAAAACTCTAATGTCACGGGTCGCAATCGTGCATTTTGGTTGGTGTCAAGGGTATGTGAATGGTCCGCATAGCGATGCTTTTCCTTTCGTTGAGGTCTCGTCGCATTTGCACGTGTTGAGGTAGGTGGTTCCACGTTTAAACATTACTTGATAAGTTAATTTGCTTGCTTAGTTAATTTACAATGTTGCCTTATTAATTATTTTGTGTGGGGATTTAGTTATCTTGAAGTTTATCAATGCATTATATTTGTTTAGCAGTATGTTTATGTGGTGTGGGTACATTCTCTGTTTGGAAACTTGTTTTTTTAGTCTATCATTAGTGTTTAATAATATGTGCAGTTAGTTTTTCAGCTGTGCGAGTGGTGTTAAATGCATTTTTGATATGTTGATGCATGTGTTTGGTCATAAGGGAAGGTTTTGTGTGGTTTTAATGGGTTGTTTCCGTGAAAACCCACACTGAACTATCTACTAGTGTTTTCTAAATTTTGTGTTTGTTTTGTGAAAATTCTCAAAGTGCGCACTTTATGTTCTCGTGTATCATTCATATATGTTTTGTCCAAAAAGGGAATTTGAGTGCGTCTTTGGTGTTTTATGTCATGTTTCATCTTCTAGAATTGTGTAATAAATTTTTTAGAGTTTTGTTTAATCGGGAAAATGGTCTTTTAACTGTGGGATTGTCTTATTAATTGATGCGAGTGGTGAAGGTTGTGGTCTTCATGTGGCGTCAGGTATGTTTGGTCTGGGTGGAGGGTTGAGTTGTTTCCTTTGTCCTAGTCATGTTATGTTTCTTTTTAAATAATTTGTTTAAAAAGAATTTAATGTGTTTTAATAAAGAATCATTAGTAATGAAAAAAAATTAATTGAGTTGGGTAAAGTCTTTTGGCGTGCGTACTTTGTCAAATTGTTTGTTGTGTGTGTGGAAGCATCGCATTGGGTTTATGTTACACCCTGTTTGTTTTATTTGTCTGATTTTGACATGAAATGTGACATTTGAACATCTTGAGCACAAAAGGGGATGCCTGGGTACTAGGTGGGCAGACTAGATATAGCATGCTAGTGATTCGGAAGCGGCTCTGGCCTGGTTTCACTTAGCTAGTTTGATGATTACGACACTAACTAAACATTGGATGATGACTAGAGACCACTAGGTTATGGATGTGTTGCCCAACTAGTGGATCATTCATGAGAACGTATTTTATCATTATTCTTATACTGTTGTTCACTGAGGCACAATGTTCTAGGGTCCCATTCCTTTTTCTAGTACCTATAGGGCCTCTCCGACTTTTAGTGCTCCTGGATTACTATACACTCCCCATCGTCATGCGGTGTAGCTTTTTGGTTCTCTTGAAGGTTTGAGTTTTCCTAACTGCAAGGGTGTTTTATTTTTATTTAATTTGTTTTCTTTAAAAGTGGTTTCTTTATAGAAACTATTTCTTTAAATTTGTTTAAGCTTTTGTGTCCTTTCATTTATTTATCCTGCAAATTTATTTTTCATTTAATGTTTTTACGTTTAACCTTTTTATTGGGTGACATCCTACTGGGATTTTGGATCACACCCTACATACACATTTGGGTGTATGTACACTTTGTTTCTTGTGTATTCTAGGTTGTGACATCATGCTCAGCGATGGTGGTTCTAGTTGTTGATGGTCTTCTCGTGCAGGTTAGTGTTGTGGCGTGTGGATGCTGCACCTATCTTGTTTCTTGGAGGTTTGAGTTTGAGTTTGAGTTTCTTTTGTTGTCATTTATTTTTTATGTTGGTTCAAGTTGTAAACCTCTGAATTTTTTTTAGTTAAAGGCCCTCTATGGTTTTCTATTTTCAGTTTCAGTTTCTTTATCTTATTAGTTGTTTTGTGTTTACTATTTCGGGTAAATCATTCCCATGTGTTAGTTTTGATACCTGGGCACTTGTGCCAGCCCGTGGGGATTAGGAACGCCCTTCGGGCCATGTCACAGACCGGGTTGGGCGCTAGGTCAGATGGTGACCTGTCCTGGTTCATGACATTTATACTATATTGAGAACATTTTTCATGTTTATCATTACTTTTATTTTACTTATTACTATTTTTTATCGAACTACTTGAAAAATTAAATTTATGACAGGTGTTTTGACCAAATTCAGTTTATGTGTCTAAAAACAACTTTGGTAGGTCAACTATGGTCAAGGGGGTTATTGTGTAACATATCAAGAATAATTATCATGAAATAATTATCATATTTATAAATCAATTATACTTTTAAAATCAATTATTAAATATATTTATGAAAAATGAATCAATGTTACGATCATGGAGGTAGTAGGTCGTACGTACGTATGAGTAATGTTCCCATTTTTCTATGATCGTTATGGAAAGAAGGTAAGTTACACCATATCTTTCCAGAATTATAATTATTTCAAAAATACCATATTATTTAATCATATATAATTATATATATAATTATTTTGATTTAAAATAAATCACATCGTGTCGAGGAGGCGGTATTCCACACGTCCACAATTGATGTTATCACTATTTAAGTGTGTGAAAGGGTAACAATGAAAATGATATATATAAATATAGTATACTTAAAGAAAGGTAATTACTTCATCAATATCATATATAGTCTGTTTATTTCACTTATTTTTAATTAAAACCATCATTTATACATTCCATGTATAGTTTGAACAAATCACATCACTTTGAGGGGCGGTAGTCCACACTTCCTCAAACAATGGTATAGTATTAACATAAAATAGATTTATTAAAGGTTTGTATAATAAAAGGAATAAATATGTATAAAGAAATAATAAATAACATATATATCATATATAAATATATTTTCCATCATAATGTTCACTATGAGAGGTGGTAAAGGAAAAATGAACATTCGTCATTTCATGAGGCAGTAGTTCGTAGTACACAAAAATAGTATGTTCATTACCCATTAGATGTAGGTGTGTGTGAGTTTAAGTATAAACCTTTACATAATAACATAAAACTATATTTAGAATACTTTTTTTGTTATATAATCATGTAATAAAGAGAATTTAGTCGGTGGATAATGGAAATAAAACAACAAATCTTGAGAGAAGACATTACCTCTTAATCGGGTAAATTCTTTTGGTTTCTACCAAAAGGATTCCTTGGAAGGTTTTCTACCAATAGGAAGGATTCAAGGTTGATGGGATGGATTTTGGAAATCTTTATGGTCATATACTGTCCAAACCGAAGTGGTTTGAGAGGTGTGATTAATGGGGATAGATGGTGGCCTTTTATAATTGAGGAAAATGACTCACTTCGTATTTTTGAAAAGAAGTTAGGTTTTCCCACGATTTTACCAAACAAAAGTCCTAAAAACAAAAAAAAAATCAATAATATAAGTTTCATGTATGAATTATTTATATAAAATTGGTTTTTTAAAAGTGTCTAGGTCATTTTGGCCCCTAAGTTAAAGGTTTAGTCCTTTATTTAGCTTAATTTTTCCTTAATATTTGTAAATAATTTTAACTACTTTTACAAAATATTCTGGTAAAAAAAATTTGTTCTTATTAGAAATTATAAATTTTTATGATTATAAATATTTAATCCATTTTTCCAAATTTCAATCATAAAATTGGTATAAATTTTTTTAAATTTAATCCCATAGGCGGGACGACAATGTGTGTTTTTAAAGTAAAAACGTCTAAAAGTTTGCAATGTTTACAACAAATTTCAAAGTGAAATTGATTACAATGAGATAAATTGTATTAAGTGGTAAAAATATTATCTAATTAAAAATTAAAACCAATTAAAATTATAATTTAAAATTATAAATAAATTATATGAAAAGGCAGTTTGGAATTAGATTCAATATTTATAACTATTCATTAAAAAATAAAATGTATCTGAAAAATACCTAAAATCACCAAAAACTAATTATTATGTTTCAGTTTCAAAGTTTAATTTTAGTTTTACATATTAAATCAATTAAAATGTAAAAATTCTTATTTAAAATGTGTTTTCCATTAAAAGGTGGTAAATTTTTTTTTATAAAAATAAAGGTTTTTATGTGTAAAGTATGGTTTGTTATTATCTTATGCATATCAAACATAATGGATGAATACAAAAAATATTTTATTGAATATATAACATATATATTTAATTAAAATCTTTCAATAATTGTAATTAACTGTGTTTATTAAAATAAAACTCCTTTGGAATCATATAAATAATAATATTTCTTTTTATATCCAATTAGTTCTTATCAACATTTCTCATTTGTTGGTAACAAATGAATTCATTTTATATTTATATAAACCATTAATTTTCATAATTTAGTTAATACTATTCATAACCACTAACATAATGGCTAGGTTATATAATATTATATTAAATAATAATAATTTAATAATAATACATTGTTATTCGGTGAATCTCAGTCTTGTGTGCAACGCAAGCTATCGAGGATGGTTGCTCTTGCTTGTGACACAAGCTATCAAGGAAGGTCAAAATTTCTTACAATGCAAGTTAAATCAGTGTTTCATTCATTAAAAGATATATCCTCTCTTGAATATATTTTAAATAGTAAATTTATAGTAGAGTCTTAGGATATTATATTCCCTTAAGAACATGGTGATGCGTGTCATACACTCTATCAAAAACAAAGTTTTACTTTAGAATTTCGGGTTACATTTTCCCCATCATAATCAAATTGTTTCCTCACAATTTAAAGTTGATCTTGGTAATAGATTTTTTGATATTTCTTATATTGAGATCCCACATCATGAGAAGGGTTCGTAACAAATCCTCTAGAAAAGGGAAAATGATAGTTACAAAGGTCACATGGACTAACATATATCTATGCCTCTACGTAAGAGATATTTAGTGGAAAGTAGAGACACATACTTGGATTAAAATCATAAATATTTATGGTGATTGGTTGAGGTCATCAATTAACAACAAGTGAATAATCAATAAAAGTTTTAGGGCCTCAATGTTATTAATCTATTATGATTTAGTAGACCATCGGTTCAACATAAATTAAAGTATTATGAAAACATTTTATTTTCAATTCATTTTTCATAATTTAAGGAAATTATTTTACTAAACTTTAATATAAGGAAATATTCATAGTATATATGTAACACATGATATTTTTATGAGAAATATTTTGTTTTTATGTTATATACATCATCAAAGGAATCTTTCACTACACACAACACTTGCTTGGCTTGCTTTACACGCAATCATGACCTTCCTCAATAGCTTGCGTTGTACGCAATACCGAGTTTCACTAAACAACGATATACTATTAAAATATTATTAAAACTAGCTGTTATTAATATTAATACCCACTTTATGAAATTTTATAAATTTTATCGTTCAAAATGGACTTCATTTTTGGATTTGGAATATCGAAATTATCCTAGGGTGAAATTTTGGTATTTTTCTGAAAACTTTCAATTTTTGATGAACAGTGAAAACACTCGGTTACTATTTAAAAACCGACTTTTTATTTAAAAAAATTATTTATTTTATTTAAATTTATTTTAGGTCAAAATTGATACATAATACCTATATAAGTTCAAATTAATTCATTGGAGTCATTTTATAATAATTTTAGATATATAAAAATTTTATTGAACTTTTCACCGTCTTTTACCCACCTCCTAGGAGAATTTGGAAATTCACATAAAACATAATTTTACCACTTCTGTGAGTGGAATTATGAAAATCAGAGCGACACGGTTAATATCAAGGACTATAATTTTGTTCAATGAGATGAAAATAATTTTTGGTGAATAGTAACTTTTTACTTTTTTTACCACGGTTAAAAGTAAATAGGGTAATTAAGGGTAAAAATGATATTATTATTACCCTAACACATGTCTTAATTCTATTGGATAAGTGTAATTCGATCAAAAACAACCTTAGGAATAAAATATGACCATTTAGGCCCACTTTTATTAGATTAGGACATTTAATATTATTTTATTTAAAGAATAGTTAAAATAGTTAAAATCAAAGTTTAATAACTAAAACATTTTTAATATAGGGTTATAAATACGATAAATTCGACTATAAATATTAATTAGAAAGCTAAAAATATTTCCAACATGATGGTATTTTATTTATAATTTTTAGACATTAAATAATTTAATTTATATATGACACAATGATGATGCAATAATTATCTTATTAATGAAATATTAACATAATTGATGTTATAAATACTCAAATAAATGTAATTTGAGACTTTTTATGAATTACACTAATTTTATAGGTTAATATGACATATTAGTATTGATTTAATTAACTTTTTTTTGAACTAATCATGCTGTTATGATTTTCACAAAAATCAAGTACCCAATAGTGTTAAAATTGACATAAAATAGTTTTTAAAAAAAATATTACATTATTAATTGTTATTTTATTCTTAAAAATCTAAGGTTAGGAAAAATGACTTAGATAAGTTTATATATATTATTAATAAACAAATTGGGGTTCGTTTTTCTTGTTATAGTAAGTTTATTAACCTTATAGTGTAAGAAAACAAGAAGACACGGTAAAAGTAAAATTACTTAACTTAAAGTTTAATCTAAATCATAAGGTTAAAATAGAAACCTAAAATTGTCTAAATTCTATTGGATGAGATTATTTCGACCAATACCCACCTTATCTTCAAAATAAATCAATTTGAAGCTATTAAAAACCGAATATGACTTTATAATAAAATAATATTTTTAGTTTTTCCAAAGGTGCCCCTCTCCTCCTTTATAAAAGGGAACCTCCTCCCTCTCCTCCTCACACCACTTTGAGCCTTAAAGCTCAGCCAAACCCTAAACATTTCTCTTATACACTTCCCTAGAAACATCTTAGAGGTTCTGGTCTTCTTAAAATACCATCTTTAGTGCCATAATAGGAGGTTAAGAAGAGGCGCTTCAAAGAAGAGGTAATGTCTATTACCGATTCTTTCAACTTTATTTCTTCTTCTACTTCTTCTTTTGTAGTTTTTTCATTATGAAGTAATAACATAATTATCACTCATATACTGATATGTTATTATAAATATGAAACAACCCTATTTCACCTTCTATCCATCCTTCGGAAAATGAAATCACCACGCGTGCGTACATACGGAATACCGTCTCCACGCCGTGGTGTAATTTGTTTTACACCACCACCTAACTTGTATGGGTATAATGGTGTAGAGAATAACTATATATGATTATTGTAAATTGATATTGATTCTGAAATATTATAAATACACTCCAATACAATTCCACGATCATTGGAACGATATTATCGCTCGTGCATACGTACGGAATACCGTCTCCACGATGTGATGCGACTCGTTCTACATGATCTTCATTGAATAATGATTATATAAATGAATTGAATGAATAAATATGATATATATTAAACTAATACCATTCTAGAAATGAGTTATCTATAACCTAAAAAGAAGAATAATAATTTATTCGACAAAACACGCATACGAACAAAAAGTAATAAACACCTGAATAACAAGTAGCAATGAAATATTACTAATAAGAAGCTAAGAATGTGACCATATATGATATAATAACAATGAGTATGATTATAGAATAATTCAATGACATTATTTAAATCATTATACAGGAGTTTCAGACACGTACGAAGAAAATCGGACCTAAGGTAAGGGAAAATCTCGCAATCTCAATTTTTATCCGAGATTGTTTATACTTCAGAATTTACTAGGGAATATTTATCATCCACATACATGTTTCCTCAATATGTAATATTATTTATATCCTCCTACAATTTTTTAAATCCAATTTTACCCTTCGGTGAGTTTTTAGTAAAATATATGAAAGGAATCTGTTGTCGTTTTTCATACGAGGTACTTTTTGACTTTTCTGGCCAAAGTACAAGAAGAATGTTTTTTTAACTTATACGGCATGAATGGATTTTTAGAACATTATTTCCATGAAGCTTCCTTTATGATTTTTCAAGTTTATTATTAATCAACTTCTTTTAGTATAAAATTATATGACATATTAATAAATGAAAATGTTTTTGAAGTAGAAAGGATATTTTCCTCAAGAATGGAGTTCAAGTGTTTTATCAAAATTATTTTCCATCTAAGATAATATAGGTTTATGTTTATATCCATATTTTTACATTTTTTTGATTATGTTATGATGGAATTATTTTTATGATGTCCTTTTATCTTATATGGATTGTGTTATGATGGCATGATGATTAAGAATCCCATTTTTATTACATGGGTTATGCTATGATGTATGATTTATGATTTTGTGGCACACATAAGAATTGTTTCATTATGAGATGGGTGGGACCTATATCTCTCTCCAATTCATTGGGTAAAGATTTATATCTCATGATATAGACATGGCTGGAATAGCAGGTTAATCCGGTTCAGTGAAACTGGACTAAAATGAGGAGTGAACTCGGTTCAGAATTGTACTTTGTCCGCTAAGATAGTCTTGGAAATGAGTCTTGACTACTAAGAAATGATTCTTTATGATTATGTGTGTATGACACAAAGTTTCATGTTTTAAGTTGTGATTATTGAGATTATGTTTCACTACTATGATTTATCCCATTTTATGAAATTATGATTTCTTTTGCAGGTTAAGATTTCCAAAATATTATGTTCTTATGAATATGATGTGATTGATATTTCTTTTGTTTACCCTTACTGATCATTTGAGCTCACCCTTTTGTATGTTTTATTTCCCCAGGTTAGGAAGAAGTTTATTAAGTAGGATATGCCAAAAGGGACTCTAGATATGATGAAATAAAAGGGAGACAATGTAGATTCTTTATGAACTAGTTGTTTATGTTTTCCAGTTTCTAAAGACACTATACCTATACGGTCCTCTCATGGTTTTGTTATATGTTGTAATAAGTGTGATTCAATTTTAAAGCAATAAAAATGTATGTAAAGTATGGGTTGTTATAATATAGGTTTCAATTTCATGTGAAAAATCTTAAATTTTGGTTTTGCTTCGATCAAATTTTAATTCATCCCTTTACACCTAGTAATTAATTACCAAGAATGAAATTATTTATGCCTCAAGCACAAAAATACACTTTTAAAGGATCATAAGGCCTATAAAAGTGTGAAAAGTCTAAATATTTTTCTTTAACTGTATTTCAAAACCAATATGGTCAATAAATTAATCTATAATCCTCAAAAGTGATACTACTGGTTCATCATTAACCTTTATTCAACAACTTTTTTAACTAAACACAATGAAAAATAAACCAGGACATTACATATGTAAGTCGTTGGCGTGAAACCCTTACCATATTTTAGTTATGGGATCAAGACACATGACTATTCTAGATTTGATTGGTTATCACCCATCTTATAGGTTTTCCTTTTCTAAGATTGTATTAATTAAAGTTCACAAATAAATATTATGGACATCACTGAAATATGATTAATCACTAAATAGTATTTTAACAAAGGTTTTCAATACAACCCTAAAATATAAATAATTCATCCACTTATTTCCACATAGATCCTTCCTTAGTATAGAGTTCATCCTCTAGAATAGGGAATTGATTCAGGTAATGTCTAGGCTCTCTACAAATACAACAATGAATTATAAAGGATTTTTTAGGATGAACTTCATTTCCTTCCATCATAATCCTCCTTTTTCCTCGACAATCCTTTGATTTATGACCTTATTTCCCACACATAAAGCATTTCCTTCTTCCGTTGATACAATTTTTGAGGTTCCTCCTTCCACACTTCTCACATTTCCTAAATTGAGCCTTCTTTTCTTTACAGTCTCTACCACATGAGCTATTATAATCCTCCATGATTCTCTTATTCAGTGTGTCCAATAGTTGGTAAAGGCATGTATTATTAATAATATTTTTGGAAAACTAATTCGGAATAAAAACAATACCCTTCACTCCTATTAACACATCATTTGGTTTCTCATTTTCACCACCATGTCCTTCATGTTCGATGTTGCCTTGAATCCTTTAGGTTCCATCCATTGACTAAAACCAAAAAGAATAGTGTGAGAAATAATTGTCATAGTGAGAAAGTCCTATAATTACATATAAGATATATAAATCATAACACATTATTTTTAAATCTAAAACACCTTAAGATTAACCTAGAATAATCATTTACATTATCTATTAAAATCCTTTATAATGGTTTGTAAATAAAATGTGGATTACCCAAAGCATATCCATTGGGAGTGTCAAACCAGGTGCATGGTAAGGTTCATTGTCGTATACTAGGTTACTCTGATTCAGGCTCAGAACACCTTGTCAGAGTTATTACTCTTTGTTACACCTGTTTCAAAACCATTTCCACTTTTAGTATCCAGAAAAGGATGTATTTCTAGGAATACCCACATAATCTCTAACTTAATAAAATTCTAGGATGTTCTTTTATACTTATCCTAAAATCCTACTTTAGGTTTATGTTCTATAATCTATTTTTTTACTAAATATAGTTCCCAATGTTGATACTAAACTAACTTTGATACCAACTATAGTTACCAGACCCCAGATAGGTTGGAGCCCGTGTCTACTATCAAATACATTGGAATCATTACAAGGAATCAAATCTTGGAGAAAAAAGAGTTTATTAGTATTGGTAAACTAGATACATACATGATAAAATAATACACCAATTACAATATATGTTTTCATTATTTCTAAATAAATAACTTTGAAGGTAACTTTATTACGTCTAATGAATCCCTACCAATCTTTCATAGTACACTTCTTGAATTAATGGGGAATGAAACATAATAAGATTGGGATCAAATGATTAGTAAGGGAATATTTTAGTGGAAGCAACAAATAATTAAATATAATATTAAATATAGAAAGGTAAATAATTGAACACACCTTCCATGTAATAAATAAATTGAATGGAAGTGTATAAAAAATATGGCAAGGTAATAACTAGAAACACATCTCATCCAAATAACAAGATAAGGAAAACTAAATATGGAAAGGTAATAAACTAAAACACATTCCATATAACTAATGTAAAATTAAATGTATCCATAGATATGTCAACAAAAAATTTCATAGATGAATAATAACTGAAACTAAAATGAGGTAAATGCTTAATTATTGGATTCCATGTTTCCTAGGTACATGGTAACATTTCCATCAAGACCATTCATAAGACGGTTTACAAAATATCTGGTAAAAACTCATCAAAGGATACTATCCAAATGAATCATACAATGAGACTACTGATGCCTTGAGGGGATATCTAAAATCAGGCCCCACCCATGCCATACTAGTCTAAAACATTCATCATATATCGAATAATCAATTTAACAATGTTCCCTATCAAATATCCGTATAAAATAGAATATATTTATTTATCAATATTTAAAAAATTATTAAATAAATTTATATGTAAACACTTTTTTCAAAATGGTATATAGTTTAGGAAATGATCATATACGTTGGTGATATGTTTCATACACACTGTTAAATACAAATTTGAACTTCATAATTTTAGGGAGTTATAATTTTTATCATGTAAAATACTCCAAAATGGGTCATTATCAAACCTTAGAGGTAATAAGGTAAAAATATGTCCATTGAATTACATTTGGACAATTTTTAGGTCATTTCAAACCATTATCATTACAGTTTAACCCATGGTAAACATGATTTTACCAAAACTACAGTAAATAGTTTTTACTGTTTTTACTATTCATTATAATAAAAAATTAATTTAACCTTATTAGATAATATTAATTATTATAATTAAAATTATGGAATCAATTTTACCAAATTCAATTCACATATTTTTTTGAATTTAATATAAAATTATTCTCACAAATGAGTAAAAAACAATTTTTTCAATGAAAAAATTTCAAAAGTTTAAAAGTTTTTATATTAGAATTAAATGTTAAATTGATTCTAATGACCTTAATTGGTTAAATTAAAATTTAATTGAACTAAATTTAATTTAAAACTATTTTAAAATATAATTTAACTTTGTAAATAATTTAAATGAAAAGGATGTTTTTTAATAAAAATTATTATTTTTCACTATTCATCAAAAATTAATCTTTTTAGAAAATTAAAAAAAATAAACAAAAATAAAATTTTAAAATATATATTTCCAAAATCAATTAAAAATTTTCAAATAAATTTTCTAAAAGTGGTAAAAATTAAATTTATATTGTGTTTGCAAAGTGCGACTAAACCACCTTTTAGCAAAATCCTATTTTTCAGAAAACCATTCTTTTTATTCCAAATGATTATTAGTTTACTTATAATAAATATATAACCATTGAATTTATTTTATACTTATATAAACCATATAATTTTGATAATTTATTTTTCCCAAGTCATATCATCGAACTTAAAGGCTAGGTTACTGCCACGACACGTCCAAGTGGGTCTCGTGTCGCGACTCCCCAAGCCTGCCTTCAATAGGTCAGGAGCTAGTGACGAGCACTAAGTAAGCGTATCACAAACATGAGAGGCATTGCCTTTGTACCTGTATGTTTTCACATATCTCCAAACCCACAAAATGATGAAATGTAAAAAATCACTATAAACTAATGCATGCATACATCTATATCCCACAACCATAGTACTGTAGGAAGTAAAGTAAAATTGGGCCAAATACATGCCCGCAACAAAAATTCTATAACACATGTCCAACCTATAAGAAAAATTTACTGGGACTACTATTTTTAGCGGTAAGAACACACCTCGGCCTGCTCGGTCTCACAAAGAACCATCTAGTCATGGTCCGCTTATGACTCCGTCAAAAGGTCGATCGTTTGTGTAAGATATGACACATTTGGGAAAATCCCATACAGGGGTTAGTATAAAAATACTCAATAGGACACCCTGTAACCATAAATAAATACAATAAAGGAAAGATAGAGTTATCTCAACACAGGTATATGTCTACAGTAAATATAACAAGAATATATAGATATACTCAATCCAAGACACAAATTATAGTGGTAAGTCACAAACACTATATACCAACACTAAAAATTCAGCCTGGAGATTCCACAAAGCACTCATTTGGGAGAACATGCTCCTGAGGCTGATAGCACTGATGACGTTTGTTTGAGAGGTACTGCTCGTCGGGAACTGTCCTGAGAGAAATACATGCTAATATATATGAAGAGAATATGATAAAATATATGATGATCATATCCAGGGCCATGGGGTGATACAAACAACTCAATCTATATTAACCCACTAAGAAGTGGATCGGTGCCCTCATAGTGTTGGCCATGTCGATGCTAAGAACTCCACCTAGGGAATGAAGAAATGGATAGAGGATCCACCTACAGGCCTCTTGGGGGATTCCAATAACTCTATCCAGAAAGTCATACTAAGGGGATCGTAGTTATTGGAGTAGGAAAATATTCATACCAACCTTCAGGGAAACAAAGAAGGGGACACACCCTAACTAAACATGTCCAAGGTACGAAGGACAAGTCACTCAATCCATGTAGAATGGGGTACATGGTGTATAGTGGGGTCACACATCCTGTCCCTTATCCTTAGTTACTGCCAGTGATCAACGGGTCATGTCATTCCAAATTGCGTCATGTAGAACATGGGTACTTTGTGTGTAGAAGGGATTATATGTTGTGTCCCTGCATCCAGAGTCCAATTGGGTACTCCAGACCAGTGCAAGTACACGGCATCAGCTCGTGTGTCTCTTCTCGTGTACCAGTACATGGGGTAGTCCATGTAACTTGTCCAGTACAAGCCATGGGGGGGGATACTTTCCATGTAGGAAACCCGTGTACTTCACCCCATGTCTGTGTTCTTCCCATGTACACGCCAAGTCTTTCGACTGGGGGACACACGCCCTATACTGGGGACTACACACCATGTGTATTGGGTTTTCTAAAAACTCATTTTCTTCCTCCCAGTCACATCGTTGATCACCAGGATTATATTTCAGTGGTACATTTTCCTCAAAACTCCATATCTAAGATCATATGTTCACTTTAACACCGAATTGATAGGATTATGACCTTCAATCGGCTCAAAAAATGAAATCGTGGGTATTATTTTTTCTGATTGAATAATGTGTATTTGTTACCTGAAATCATTTGGTGTGTTATTTCACCTACCGTCGCACCTCCATCAAGCCATCCCAATGTCGGATCTAGGGTTTTTGAGTGTTGCGCTAAGAATCAAAGGCTCAACGATTGATTTTTTACAAGGGGTTTAAAGCATGGGAAGAACAAAGAATGCATGATGAATAACACAAGAATCAAGGGACAAATCACAGAAAATTGAAAGGGATGAACCTAGATTGATTTTTGTGTCTGTCCTAGTTCATCACCATTATAACGGTAAAAGAATCCAAATAAAATCTCAAGAATCTACTCACAATAAATCCTACAAAATAACCTATCCCTCAAATATGATCGATCTGTGGGGTAATTTGTTTGTCAATAAGTATTATTTCATCATAGGAATCAAGAACAGGGAAAGGAAATAAAAATAACACATCCTATAGGGATCAAGATCACTCGCTGACAAAGAATGTTCTCTATGTCATTGTTGTTGGTGAGATCCATCAATATTAATATTCATCAATCACTGATTCAAAGTTCCATCATTTCCTACTTGAGATAATTCTATAGATCTATCTCTCCAGGGCCTTTAGAGGATTCTAGGGTTATGAGACTAAACCTATATTTCTAAAAAAGAGTTTATTTAAAGATAAACCTACCACCACATCGCTGCGTCGATGAAATAAAATAAAATAAATTGTTCTTTATTTATTTTATCCATTTAAGCACCAGTGACGAATTTCCACAAATAACCCACGCTGTCCAATGTTAGGTCATTCCTAGGGTAAATTTTTTTATTTTGAACCCAATATTTCCCTCATATTTCTAATTTGGGAACCCATTTAGAAGTTATTACACTTCTTCAAGAAAATCTTGTGTGTGATATTTAATATTTTAATATTTTTCAAACATTTTTTTGGTCACACCTGGCCTTGGAATCGCACGTCGTCTCCATGCCTTTCCTAGATATCAATCCATATAACATTTAAAAATAATACATAGAAAATTTTATTCATGAAATTCTCCCCACCTTAGGGATTTACGTATTTAGAAATCCAAAACAATGGCTACTAAAAAAGAATAGTGTACTGATCATGAATATGAGCCTAAAGTTCCCAAGTGATCTCCTGGAGATTCTCATGCCATCACTAGACACACACTAATGGAATCGATCGCTCGAGAATGATCCTCTCCCATCGATCATCTATCTCAACTAAGCACTCAACAAAAGTCACTCCATCCTCGATGTCCAACTCACCCTAATCGATGATGTGAGATGGGTCATTCATGTACCCCCCCCCCCAATCTATTACATGTGTAACACATCGTGTACTTGGTAAAACTATAGAGGTTCAGCTAAGTAGTATTCCACCATGATAACTCTTCATAGTATCTGAAAATGTCATAAAAACCTTGAAAATATCTTTTTTCCCCATCCAAATCTCTGCAATCTACATCAAGGTGAACCTATAAGAACACATGGTATCCTTCCTTAAACTCCAAGGGCCTCCATCTCCTATCATCATAAGAATTTTGACAGCTCTATGCAGTCTTCATATGCTCCTGGATGATTTGCACCTCCTGCTGCTCTCCTAACTCATCTACCACATTCACTACCCTATGGATCTTCCTGCTCCTATCATTGTCTTTGCCTTAGTGGTTCATTCATAGTCTCCCTATCATTAATAAGGTGTTTTGGATAATCTAGAGTGAGATATCCCCTTTCATCACGTGAATAGAACTGCCTCTCTCTAGGATGATTGGACCCACCCTCTAAGATTTAAACTGAAGATCATTTATCCTAGGACCTCCTCCTAAAATGTCTCCTACATCTGGGTCCTTGGGACAGAGGTCAACTCCCTGCTATCGAGTTCTCTGCTTCTACTTTCCCACTACTAACTATCGTCGGCTATATCTCCTCATCTAAAAAGATTTCAACCAACAAAATTCCCTCAGGCACCCCAATATTAGTAGGAATTCATAGAGGGATGAAGTTTTCTCAGATGCCTCTATGTAGACCCCACATGAAGGCCTAATCCCTAAAGTACTATTCTCAAACCATATCCATCGAGTACCATGAGAGGTTGGTGAACCTCGATAAATATTCATCCACTGACATATTTCCCTACTAAAGCTGAAGAAGCTACTGAATATGCATAGCCCTCAGTATAACTGGTGAGAACTCCTCTATGAATAGGTGCTCAAACTATATCCATGAAATATTCACCTTGTTGTGAGTCTAGGTAACCAAACTCCACCATTTTCCCACTAAGATATGTAGATGGCTCGCTGCCAGGACCTCCTTCTAATCTGAGGGTATCCTAGATAGATAGAAAACTCAGGTCACCACCTCAAGCCAGTCCCTTGCCACCTGTGGGTCATGATTGCCTTGAAACTTGAGGGGTATCTATTTCTAAAACTCATGAATTGTGATCATCCTCTGCACCTCATCCACTGGTACTATGGGTACTATGTGATGCTCTATAGGTGGTGATAGGTCTAGTGCACCACCTGGAGGTAACCTCTTAAAAACTGATCCTTGTATCGAAGCATCATCAATTAGGGGTCATCCCAATGATCAAACTACTGAATCCAAGCTGGTATAAATAACATAGGCAGCCTAAAAGAAAACAATATGTACCATGGTCACTAATTATATCTGGAGATATGACTTAATAATGACATGGAAACCGCAAATCATTCATGTAAGATGCATGTACCATTATTTTCCTTGCAAACAATATTACCATGTACCGAGTTGATAAGTAGGTTATCAGAGTCCTTTTGTATGAATTTGTTGGTTGTTTCACCAACATTGGAGTCCCTAGACTGAAAGTTAAACTCAAAACACTTAACACAGTTTCCCCCAACCAATCTCATAGACTCCAAGCACTAAGGTATAATTGACTCCTCTAATACCACTATGTCCCAACCCATCCTAGTGGGTCACATGTCATGACTCCCCAATCCCACCTCCAACAGGCCTAGGTCTGGTGACTAGAACCAAGTAAGAAAATCACTAACATGGTAGGTATTTCCTATGTACCTATACACACACACACATCTCCAAACCCACAAAATGATGAAATGTGAAAACAACTAAAAACAAATTCATGCATCCATCTATATCCCACAACCAGAGTATGACAGCAAGTAAAGTAAAAAAAGACCAAATATTATCCATCTAAAAGGAGTTTGTAAAACTAGTCCAACCTATAAGAAAAATGTATTGGGATTGATGTCAGTAGCCACAAGAATGCACCTCAGTCTTCCTGGTCTCACAATGTACCGTCTGGTCCTAGCCCGTATAGAACTCCGTCAAAAGGTTGATTGTCTTCACAAGACACGATATGTGTAGGAAAACCCCGTGTAGGGGGGAGTATAACAATACTCAGTAGGATACCCTAAAACCACAAATAAATATAAAAAAAGGAAACATAAATCCATCTCTATAAAGGTATATGTATAAGTACATATATTAAGAATATTCAAATATACTAAATCCTAGACACATAGTCTAGAGTTAAGTCACAACCACTGTATACCAACACTAAGAATTTAGCCCAAACATTCCATGAAGAACTCATCTGGGAGAAAACACTCCTGAGTCTGATTGCATTGATGACATCTATCTTAGTGGAACTTCTCATCGAGAACTATCATTATAAATATACATGCTAATAGATGTGAAGATAATATAATACAATATATGAGGATCGCATCAAGGTGCATGGGGTGATTCCAAAAACTCAATATGGATTAACCCTCTATGTAGAGGATCAGTTCCAGTATATTTTTGTTCATGTAGATACCAAAACTCCACCTAGGGCATGAAATATTGAATAGAGGATCCTATTTTAGGACACTTAGGGGATTCCAACAACCCTATCCAAGAATTCCTACTAAATGGATTACATTCCTATGAGTAGGAAATGATTTGTACTTACCTTACAAGAAACAAATAAGTGGACTCACCCTAATGAAACTTTTCCAAGATATAGAGAAAGAGTTTCTAAATTCATGTATATTGTGGTACACAGCATGTAGTGGGGTCACATGCCATGTCCCTTAACCCTAGGTACTGTCCATGTTCAATGGCCCATGTCATTCCAAACTGTTTCATGTAGAAGATGGGTACAAAACATGTATAAGGGATTACACACCATGTCCTTGCATCTGGCATCTTCCAATGTACTCCAGTTATGTTCCAGTACACAATGTCAACTAGTGTGTCTCTTCCCATGTACCAGTACATGGGGTAGTCCAAGTAACTAATCTAATACAAGCTGTGGGGGGGTACACACTGTGTAGGAAACCCATGTACTCTACCCCATGTATGTGTTCTTCCCATGTACACACTAAGTCATAAAACTAGGGGAAACACTCTGTGTATTCAAGACTAGACACCGTGTGTATTAGGTTTTCCAGAAACCCATCTTCTTCCTCACGCTAGCACCATCGATCACCCAGATTCTGTTCTGATGCTTCGTTCACCTTGAAACACCAAATCCAAATCATCAGGTCACCCTAACACAGAATTAATAGAATTTGGTCCTTAAATCGGCTCATAAAATTCAATCATATTCATTCTTCATTATCGATGAAGAATGTACATTCGACACAAATTGTCATTCAATCCACCATCACACCCACCATTGCACCTCTGTTGAGTCATCCTGATGTCGGATCTACATTTCCAATTTTTTTTCTAAGAATCAAAGGTGAAATAATTGATTTTTCACAAGGGTTTCAAAGCAAGGTAAGAAAAAAGAACGCATGATGAATAACACAATAATTGGGGGAGAAAATTTCAAAAAATTGAGAGGTACGAATCTAGATCTATGTTTCAATTGATCTTGGTTTGTCACTATTAGACTGGTAAATGAATCCAAAAAAAATCTCAAGAATCTACTCTCAAAAAATCCTAAAAGATAACCCATCCCACAAATACAATAGATCTAGAGCTAATCTATTCATGGATAAGTCTGTGTTCATCATAATAATCAAGAATAGGGAAAGAAAATAAAAATAATGCATCATACCTAGATTCAGATTGCTCTCTAATGAATAACGGTCACCGCATCATCGTTGTTGTAAATATCCATCAACATCGGCATTTATAAATCACCTATTCGAAGTTCCATTATGTCTTGCTTGATACAGTTCTCCGGATATCTCTCTATAGGGTCTCTAGAGGATTCCAGGGTTATGATACTAACCCTGGATCTCTAAAATAGGATTTTTTTAAAGATAAACCCATCTCTATGTCAATGAAATAAAATAAAATAAAATTTTATTCATTTATTTTATTCATTTAATCACCCAAAAAACATTCCACAAACAACCCATGTCGACCAATGTTAGGTCACACCTAGGGTAAAGATGCAGTTCTGAACTCAATGGTACCCTTGAATTTATTATTCAAGTAACCATTTATAAGTTATTTCACTTTTCAAGAAAACCATTTGTGCATGCTATTTAATATTTTAATATTTATCAAACATTTTTTCCGAGAACATTGCGAATTGAAATCACAAGTCGTCTCTACACCTTGTCTCGAAATTAATCCATATAATATTTTAAAATAATACATGGAAAATATGATTCATTTCATTCTTTCCACCATGGGAATTTATGTCCCCAGAAATCCAAAACAATGGCTACTGAAAAAGATGAGGGTACTAATCATAAATAAGAGACTCCCACTCCCAAGTTCTCTTCTATAGATTCCCATGTTTCCACCAAATAAAAATCAAAGGAATCGATCACCCATAATGTTTCCTCTCCTACCTATCCTCAATCTCTATTATGCACTAAGAAAAATTCACTCCATCATCGATGTCCATCTCACCCCAGTCGATAATGTGTTATGGGTTGTGCATGTGCCTCCTTAGATGCGACATGTAGAAGACATTGTGTACCCAGTCTAACTATGTGGGTAGAGATAAGAGATACACCACCTCTCTAACTCTACATAGTATCTAAAAAGGGCCTATAAACCATGGATATTTCCGGTCATCCCAACCAAATATATGAAATTCACATCAAGGTGAAACACATAAGAACATATGGTCTCATTCCTAGAACTCCAAAGTCTTATATTTCCTGTCAACATAAGACTTCTGATGGCTATGTGCAGTCTTCATCCACTCCTAGATTTTCTGCACCTTTTCATTTTTATCTCACACCAACTCTGGGCCCATAACCGCTAACTCTCCTAGGTGAGTCCAACAAAGTGGTGACTTGCATGGTCACAAATATAAAGCCTCAAATGTTACCATATTGATGGTAGAATGGTAGTTTTGTTGTACTTGAACCCCACTAATGGTAGTTGATCTTCCCAACTATATCCAAAATCTTGCATGCAAGCTCATAGCATGTCCTCCAGAACCTGAATGGTCTGCTCAGTCTGGACATCATTTTTTGTGTGAAATTCTATTCTTAAGCATAACTGGTTCCCACATGCCTGCTATAATCCATTCCACAATTGGGATGTAAAATGAGTAAGTAAATCTGAAACAATATTCGATGGAAATCCATGGTGTTGAACAATATACTGTACATAGAGGTGTCTTAAGCACTCTACTAAACACTACTCTTGGATAGTAAGGAAGTGGTCTGACTTGGTGAGTCATTCAATGATCACCCAGAAGGAATTATGTCCCATGGACATATATGGTTAACCTATCATGAATTCCATTGATATCCCATCCCACTTATTTTTTGGAACCTCAAGGGTTTGAGCTAAACCCGTTGGAACCTGGTTCTAATCCTTCACTTTCCTAAAAGTACGTGACAGAGCGTTTTCATGGGCGCCCTCAAATGATTAGTGTGATTTGGGGTACTTAGGTGCAGCAGAGTGGCTGACCAAGGTCGTCTCTCAAAGGAGGAAGTGAATTTAACAACTTATTAGAGGTATTCTAAAAAGAAATAAAATAGAATAGAGTTAAAACACTACTTAATAGGATTGGGGTTTTTTGAAGTTTATGAATCTAGAAGAAGTTTGCTGGAAGAAGATTGTATAATTTTTTTTGTTTTTAGTTTTGAAACGAATTTCAATTTAAATGACACAACAAGAAGATGTTTTTTTTAGAAATCTATTTAAAATGCGTAATCGATATAACTCTACCTCTTCACTTTATTATTAATCATTATCATTTAAATTAACATTCACTTAATTATGATCCCTTAATTTGTTAAATCCCAAACCCTACGAGAATTAACTTTACCATGAAGATGATGTGAATTTAACCCTAGACTAACTTCGGAACATGCAATCGCAGCACTCTGCTTTGATTGATGTTCTAAGATTAGCTTATGTTCAATGGTAAATTAAGGCACATATCCATTCTGGAAATGAGGATGAATTGTGTTTAGGGATTATATTTGAACTCTACAAATTTATCCCATGTGGTCTTGTATTACCGATTAAGATCGCGCTCTCACAACTTACACAAAAGCCCGACCTCGCGTGTTTTTGTGTTAATTGTTAAATTGCTTGCTTAGTTTCCTACAATTTAAAAACACAATTCATGAATCATATTAAGTGAATTAAAGTATCTCAATTATTCAAAATAATTAAATGAATATGGTAGAAGATATATAGATTACTAAAATACTACTCTTCCATGGGTGGCGTAATCATCGTAGAAGCGTTTTGCATGTGCAAAGGTTTATAATGGGTATAACCCAATAACGCTTCTACTCAAGAATTCCAGCCCAAAGAGGAAGATTAAGAGAAGAAGAAATTTAAACAAAACAGAATAAAAGAGAAGAAATAAAAGAAGAACAATGAAGTTTATTACACAAATGAAAACATTACAAAATGAAGAAGAGAAGGAGGCTTCGATGAGGGGATCCTTTCTTCAAGAGCTACCCCTCTTACAATGGTTGGAGAATTTGGGTGAAACAAATTCTCCTCTGCCTCCAATCTCCCAATGCACGTCCCAACCCCTCCAAATGAGAAAAACTCCAATTTATAGAAGGGAGGGGAGGAGAGGTTACAAGTGGTTTCAAGTGTGAATGTGGAAATTCGGCCAAATATTTTATTCCAACTGTCACCGCCCATTTGACCACCAATACTCGTGAATTGGCCGGCCTTCAAGAAGGATCAAATGTGAGTATATGGGTCCTATATCTCCTCTCCAAATGGGGGCTCAATACAGGACCATATGAAGGAGTTATGGCCGAAATACAGAAGCTTCTCCATTCTGGCGAGCCCAGCCCAACGTTGACTTCATGGACCAATTTCAACAACCAAATGAACTATTTAGCTCTATCTTCCTGAATAAAAGTTGTATATAATTAAGTTAGTAACACTATTACAAAATTTCAAATTCAAATAATAAATATAAAAATATTTATCTTCGAAATACTACAGTGAACTATAAAGGGTAAAACTGGAAGTTTCATCAAATATTCAAATGAACGATCTAATCCCAAATACTTTCTAATTAAACATATTTAACACAATGTGAGGAAATTATATCATTTATTATTAATAAAATATTCAATAAAATAGTGTTTTATCAACTCCCCCACACTTACCCTTTTGCACTCCTGGGCAAAACCTCATGTCTAGTAAACATCAATATCAAATCAAAACCAATTTTAAAACACATATCCTTGAGATCAATCAATTTCCCACCAAGAATCAAAAGATATCATGCCTCATTAAAAACATTATTTCAAGTTCTCCATTTATGTCATTCAATATATTTCCACTTCATTTATCCTCCCATTCACAAAACACTTGCCTCGCTTGAATTTTCTCTCATCACTCAAATATCAATTTTTTTGCAATGTCTTTCTCATCCAAACTCATACAAGGGTCACCATAGGCTTGATAGATTCCTACATCGCTACCCGATGTGAGTCAAGGACATATGTTTATCATGAGGACTTTTTAGGGTTGTTCTGTGGATTTCGGTTAGTAGGATTAAGATGTGAAAAACTCTGAGGCTGAATGAGGAGGGCTTGACTCTTTTGAAGCAAAATTGCATTAATCTAATTTTCACTTAAATATGGTCTTCTCTTCAATCCCCATAGTATCAATTCAGCTCCATCATCATGAAAAGTCATGAAAGGTTTACACCATTCATCATTTCATAAAAAATGTCAATCTTCTCAAACATGATTTTCTTGAAAGCTCCAGATGGGCACAGCTTTCCACCTCAATTAGAAGCTCCAGAAAAGGCACAGCTTCACTTGTCATGAAAGCTCCAGAAAAGGCACAGCTTTCGATATAATGACTTTCTTTAGCGGCAAACACATCTCTTCAGAATTTAATTTTCCACCCAAAGTATCACATAATGTGGTGGCACAACACAAGACAGCTTCCCCCACACTTAAGCTCAACTAGATTATGCAATTTCACTTCAAGAGTTGGTTGGATAGGGAAAATTGACTTGTAATGTGGCTTAACCTAACAGGATGTGCATGGCTTCTAAGGGCTACAAGTATTAAATATTCAAGTTAGGCCATTATAAAAAAGGATTCTTTGAAATAGGGGCTTTAATACCAAACAAATGCCTCAATCATTTAAACATAATTACCTCAAACCCTCAAGTTTTGACAGGAATAGATCAAATTCTGGTTAAATCAAGTATGGTTTGGTTCTCTCAAGAAGTGAGGTGAATGTAAAGAATATGAAAATAATGGTTTAGAAGCCTCACAGAAAAGTGATTTAAAATATAAAGACAGTGAGATTGGCATGGGATTCAAAATTCAGCGTACTTTCATGAAATTACTAAATATTTGAACTTGAAACAAAGTCATTTCAGCATTCATTTAAGCTTAGTTTCAAGGGGTAAATTGTTTCACTTATTGATATGGATTTAAAAATGGTGATAAGAATCATTTTAGCTCAAAAATTTCAAAAACACAAAGAAAATTGAAAAATAAACACACCAAATTTGAAAAACACAATTTTTTTTTGGTTTTTTTTGAACAGGAAAGCAATTGAAATTACTAAACTAAAAGGTTCCCTCCCCCACACTTAAAATATTGCATTGTCCTCAATGTGAACCTATGAGATGATATATGCACATGAAATGCAGAATTTTTAAATAGGACAAATAATATAAAAGTGAAAGGGTTAGGAATAGCCTGATGTGCTCAAGTGATGATGGGGTCATGCAGTGTGATAAAATCCACTGCATCAGTAGGAAGTCCCTCAATGTATCTCTCCAAACGTTTCCCATTGACTGTAAAGCTCCTTCCAGTGTCCTCTTGTGTGATCTCCACTTCACCATAAGGAAAAACATTAGTCACAACATAAGGACCTAACCATCTGGAATGCAACTTACCAGACATCAGCTTCAGTCGTGAACTTTAGAGAAGAACTTTCTCTCCAACATGAAACTCCCTTTTTTGGATCATTTTGTCATGAGCTGCTTTTGATCTTTCCTTGTAGAGCTTTGAGTTCTCATATGATGATAATCTAATCTCCTCAAGCTCTTGAATTTGCAGCTTCCTTTGGATTCCAGCTTGGGCCAAATCCATGTTGCATTTCTTTATAGCCCAATAAGCCCGATACTCGACTTCCACTGGGATATGACATGCTTTCCCAAAAACAATCCGAAATGGGGACATACCAATGGGGGTATTGTATGCTGTTCTATAAGCCCACAATGCATCATCCAAGCGCTTGCTCCAATCCTTCCTATTTGGCTGCACGGTTTTCTCCAAGATTTGTTTCAACTCACGATTTGAAATCTCAGCCTGGCCATTTGTTTGGGGGTGGTATGGTGTTGATGTTTTGTGTGTCACCCCATACTTTCGAAGGAGGGAAGAAAAATTCCTATTGCAAAAGTGTGTCCCTTGGTCACTGATGATGGCCTTTGGCACTCCAAAACTATAGAAAATTTGAGCCTTGACAAAATCCACTACAACATGAGAATCGTCAGTCCTGGTGGCCTTGGCCTCCACCCATTTACTCACATAATCAACAGCAACCAAAATATAAAAAAATCCAAATGAACTAGGAAAAGGTCCCATAAAATCAATTCCCCATACATCAAAAATCTCACAGAATAGTATGGGTTTTTCGGGCATCTCATGTCTCTTAGAAATGTTCCCAGTGTGTTGGCAACGAGAGCATGGCTTACAAAACACATGGGCATCATGGAATAATCTAGGCCAATATAATCCAGAGTTCAAAACCTTCCTAGCTGTCTGTTGGGGTCCAAAGTGTCCACCACAAGCAAGTGTATGACAGAAATGCAAAACAGACTCAAACTCATGATCGGGAACACACCTCCTAATGACTTGGTCACTACACATGCGCCAGAGGTAAGGATCATCCCACACATAAAACCTAGACTCACTTTTTAATTTTTGGACTTGATGTTTCTTTAAATTTGTAGGGATTTCAGAAGCAACAAGGTAGTTAACTAAATCATCATACCAAGGATGCGTACCTGAGATGGTATAGAGATGCTCATCAGGGAAAGTGTCCCGAAGTGGTACCTGATCCAAGGTGTCATCCTCTAGTGTGTGAGTAATCCTACTCATGTGGTCCGCCACCATGTTTTCTGACCCCTTTTTGTCCTTTATCTCGATGTCAAACTCTTGAAGAAGGAGCATCCAACGGATAAGTCTTGGCTTTGCATCCGGCTTCTTCAAGAGGTACCTCAAAGCTGCATGGTCAGAAAAAACAACTACTTTAGAGCCCAATAAATATGAACGGAATTTATCTAAATCAAATATGACAGCAAGAAACTCCTTTTCCATGGTTATGTAGTTTGATTGGGCTGAATCCAGTGTCCTCGATGCATAAGCGATCACATGTGAACGTCCCTCCACCCTCTGAGATAAGATAGCTCCAACCGTGAAGTTGGAGGCGTCACACATAAGCTCAAATGGAAGGTCCCACCGTGAGGGCTGTATGATTGGTGGAGTTGTCAGACACTTCTTCAGCTCATCAAATGATACCCTGCATGAATCATCAAAATTGAAGTCAATATCTTTTTGAAGCAATCGAGATAAGGGTAGAGCGATCTTACTAAAATCTCTGATGAAGCGTCGATAAAATCCAGCATGCCCAAGGAATGATCGAACATCACGCACACATGTAGGATATGGGAGGGATGAAATAATGTCTACCTTAGATTTATCAACTTCAATGCCATGTTGTGAGACTATATGACCTAAGACAATTCTCTTTTCGACCATGAAATGACATTTTTCAAAATTTAAGACCCGGTTCTTCTCAATACAAAGATGCAACACATCACCCAAACTAGAGAGACATTCATCAAATGAGGACCCATAAACTGTAAAATCATCCATAAATACCTCCATGCAGGTCTCAATGAAATCTGAGAAAATACTCACCATGCATCTCTGGAAGGTACCTGGGGCATTGCAAAGTCCAAATGGCATCCTTCGGTAAGCAAAGGTACCGAATGGGCAGGTGAATGTTGTCTTCTCCTGGTCCTATGCTGCAATGGGAACCTGAAAATATCCAAAAAATCCTTCCAAGAAACAATAGTGTGTCTTCCCAGCTAGTCTCTCAAGCATCTGGTCAATGAATGGAATTGGGAAATGGTCCTTACGAGTGGATTGATTTAGTTCCTATAATCAATACACACTCGCCAACTGTTTTGTACTCTAACAGGAACTAACTCATCATTTTAATTTTTTATAACAGTGAAACCAGTTTTCTTTGGTACAACCTGAACAGGGCTAACCCATTATGAGTCAGAAATAGGGTAAATGATACCCGCCTCAAGTAATTTTTCAACTTCTTTCTTAACAACTTCTAGGAGGTGGGATTAAGTCTCCTTTGTGGTTGTCTCACCGATTTTTCCCCATCCTCCAAGAGAATCCTATTCATGCAAATGGAGGGGCTAATACCTTATATGTCTGCCAATGTCCAACCAATTTCCCTAATGTTATCTCTCAAAAGATTCAAAAGTTTTTCTTCATGTTCAAAAGAGAGATTGTTAGGAATTATGACAGGTAATCTATCACCACTGAGAAAGTATGCATATTTGAGATTTGGGGGCAATGGCTTGAGTTCCAATGTAGGTGGGTGATGTATGGATG
Source organism: Viscum album (assembly GCA_963277665.1). Lineage (NCBI taxonomy): Eukaryota > Viridiplantae > Streptophyta > Magnoliopsida > Santalales > Viscaceae > Viscum > Viscum album. The sequence continues at coordinate 1,285,324,186 of OY728151.1, forward strand.
GAGAAATTGATGCAACAGACATATCTGCACAATGAACATCAGTATCAAAATAAAAATCATCACAATCAGAGAATAAAGCACTAAATCCATCATCATACTCAATAGCCATGTCATAATCAGAGTTCACATGATCAAAATATGATTCCATTTCAAAATCAAATCTTAGAGAGTCATGTTCCTTAAAAATGGGTGTAGAAGTATTCTTAGACATCAAAATAGAACCAATACTCATAATCTCCCTAAGCATAGGACAATCCAATTCCATGATGTTTTTACTTGGTGGTTCAAAATGGGAGATAACAAAAGCAGAATGGTCCTCTGAGGGGTACTTCATGGAATCCATAACATTAAATATCACAACTTCATCTCCAAACTCCATGGAAAGTGTACCCTCATTGACATTTATGATAGTTTTTGCAGTTTTGAGGAAGGGTCTACCTAAGATAATGGGGGCATGAGAACTTACCTGATCATCCTCCATGTTAAGCACATATAAGTCTGCTGGAAAGATCATGTCTCTTACCCGAACAAGTACATCCTCAAGAACTCCCGCTGGATATTCCGTAGCTCTATTCGCCAATTGCACCACTACTCTTGTTGGCTTCAACTCACCAACCTGCAAGGAATAGAATACAGAGTGAGGCATCACATTTATTGAAGCTCCTAAATCACAAAGAGCATCAGAGAAGTGAAACTCCCCTATGGTACATGGGATGGTGAATGTCTCGGGATCCTTGCACTTTGTTGGCATTGATAGAGTTGGTGTAATGAGTGTCGAGACATTCCTTCCAAGGTTGATCCTCTCATTTCCCTTGAGCCCTCTTCGATTGGTATAAAGTTCTTTTAAGAATTTCGCATACCTTGGAATTTGCTTAATGGATTCAAGTAGAGGAATGTTGATCTCCACGTGCTTGAATGTGTCCAAAACCTCATTTTGCATTGCTTCTTCAGCCATCTTCTTGGTTTGAACAACCCTGTTTGGAAAAGGAAGGGGTTTAAGAGGTACATCATCAATCTTTTTCCTACCTTTATCTTTCTCCTTGGATTTCTCATCAGTTGGTATGGAATGCGGCTTCTCTAGAGTAGAGGTGAATCCCGGTGGAATGGTAGCTCCAGATGTATCATTCATTTGCTTCCCACTTCTCAATGTGATGGCACTAACATTCCCCTTTGGATTTGTAGTGGGTTGGGAAGGTAGATTTCCAGAATTCTTACTCACAAGTTCATGGAGGGCGGTGGCAATCTGACTCATTTGAGTCTTCAACTCTCTCAGCTCTGAACCTTTACTCTTCAGCTCATTCTGTTGATTAAGAACAATTTGTTTCAAAAGATCATCAGTGTTAGAGTCTACCTTGTGTTGGATATTCCCTTGTTGCTGACTCATTGATGTTTGAGCTTCGAATCTCCTTTAGGGTTGTTGGAAACCCTGTTGGTAAGGTGGAGGCTGCTGGAAGTTTGGTTGAAAAGGGGGCCTTTGTTGTTGTCCAGAGCCATACCTCATGTCTGACTGATCTTTCCACCCTTGGTTGTATACTGTATCAAACTTCTTTTGGGAATATGGTTGTAGTTGTTGCTGCTGAAATGGTCTCCTAGGGAACACTGCTGCACAATCTTCTGTCTCTTGTAGTTGTCGGCAATAGTCAGTTGGGTGGCTTGTCTCAGTGAAAATGCCACATGGCCTTAAAGGAGGGGGTTGGGATGTCTTTTGAGCCAATGCAATCTGCCTCACCATAGTTGTAAATTCTTCTAACTTAGTATCAATCAAATGACTTTCAAGAGAAGAAGGGCTTACTTGATGTACTCCTCGAACATGTGGTGTACCTCTATCACTGAATTGTTGGGAGTTTTGAGCCGTCTTGTCGATCAATACATGTGCGGCTGCTGGTGTCTTGTCCACCAATGCTCCTCCAACTGCGGCATCCACCATGCTCCTCTCCATAGGTGTGAGTCCTTCATAGAATTACTGAATGAGGAGTTTCTCACTGATTTGGTGATGTGGACAGCTTGCACACAGCTTTTTGAATCTTTCCCAATACTCATACATTGACTCCCCTTGTTCTTTATTGATCCCAGAAATCTCCTTTCGAATGGATGTGGTCCTTGATGCTGGAAGAAATCTTTGCAAGAAAAGACGTTTCAAATCGTTCCAACAAGTTACATCTTCGGGTTGTAAATAATACATCTAGTCTTTTGATGCTCCATCAAGTGAGATTGGGAATGCTCTTAATTTGATTTGATCTTCAGAAACATTTCTTGGTTTAAGGGTTGAGCAAAACACATTAAATTATTTCAAATTCTTATTAGGATCCTCACCAGAGAGGCCATGAAACTTTGGAAGTAAGTGAATTAACCCAGATTTTAGTTCAAAGTCCGATTCGAGATTTTGGTATGCAATACAATTTGGTTGATAGTTAACATCAGGTGCAGCCAATTCTCGAATGGTTCTATTAAGTTCATTTCCATTGTTTCTAGCCATTGGTTTCTCTTTTATGTTTGAATTTGAATTGCTTCCAATTTCAATGTTTCTAAAAGAGAGGAATTCACCAACTGGTTGAATATTGAAACTTCCCGTAGACTGAGAATTTCTGATTCGAGCCCTAAGGCTACGTTCAATCTCAGGGTCAAGATCTAAGAGATCTTCGGGATTAGTTCGTGTCATAGATCAAATAAAAATGAAAAGAAAGAAAGTGGACCATAGTAAAATAAAAATGAGAAGTTTGAGTTGATGGTCCAGAAAGAAGTAGAAGAAAATAAAAGAAGAAGAAGAAAAATCAGATTGGGTAAAGAAGGAAGAAAGAAGAGAGGAAGAGAATAAAATGTAAAATAAAATAAATACCTCTAATTGGTTGAAATAATTACTTGCCTCCTCGGCAACGGCGCCAATTTTATAGAGCGCTGTCGTGGGCGCCCTCAAATTATTAGTGTGATTTGGGGTACTTAGGTGCAGCAGAGTGGCTGACCAAGTTCGTCTCTCAAAGGAGGAAGTGAATTTAACAAATTATTAGAGGTATTCTAAAAAGAAATAAAATAGAATAGATTAAAAACACTACTTAATAGGATTTGGGTTTGTTGTAGTTTATGAATCTAGAAGAAGTTTGCTGGAAGAAGATTGTATAATTTTTTTTGTTTTTAGTTTTGAAACGAATTTCAATTTAAATGACACAATAAGAAGATGTTTTTTTAGAAATCTATTTATAAGGCGTAATCGATCTAACTCTACCTATTCACTTTATTATTAATCATTATCATTTAAATTAACATTCACTTAATTATGATCCCTTAATTTGTTAAATCCCGAACCCTGTGAGAATTAACTTTACCACGAAGATGATGTGAATTTAACCCTAGGCTAACTTCGGAACATGCAATCGCAGCACTCTGCTTTGATTGATGTTCTAAGATTAGCTTATGGTCAGTGGTAAATTAATGCACATATCCATTCTGGAAATGAGGATGAATTGTGTTTAGGGATTATATTTTAACTCTACAAATTTATCCCGTGTGGTCTTGTATTACCGATTAAGATCGCGCTCTCACAACTTACACAAAATCCCGACCTCGCGTGTTTTTGTGTTAATTATTCAATTGCTTGCTTAGTTTCTTACAATTTAAAAACACAATTCATGAATCATATTAAGTGAATTACAGTATCTCAATGATTTAAAATAATTAAATTAAGAGGTTAGAAGATAGATCGATTACTAAAAGACTACTCTTCCATGGGTGGCGTAATCATCGTAGAAGCGTTTTGCATGTGCAAAGGTTTATAATGGGTATAACCCAATAACGCTTCTACTCAAGAATTACAGACCAAAGAGTAAGATTAAGAGAAGAAGAAATTTAAACAAAACATAAGAAAAGAGAAGAAATAAAAGAAGAACAATGAAGTTTATTACACAAATGAAAACATTACAAAATGAAGAAGAGAAGGAGGCTTCGATGAGGGGATCCTTGCTTCAAGAGCTAACCCTCTTACAATGGTTGGAGAATTTGGGTGAAACAAATTCTCCTCTGCCTCCAATCTCCCAATGCATGTCCCAACCCCTCCAAATGAGAAAAACTCCAATTTATAGAGGGGAGGGGAGGAGAGGTTACAAGTGGTTTCAAGTGTGAATGTGGAAATTCGGCCAAATATTTTATTCCAACTTGCACCGCCCATTTGACCACGAACAAGCGTGAATTTGCCGGCCTTCCAGAAGGATAAAATTTGAGGATATGGGTCCTCTATCTCCTCTCCAAATTTGGGCTCAATACAGACCCATATGAAGGCGTTATAGCCTAAATACAAAAGCTTCTCCATTCTGGCGAGCCCAGCCCAACTTTGACTTCATGGACCAATTTCAACAACCCAATGAACTCTTTAGCTCTAGTGTCATGAATAAAAGTTGTATATAATTACGTTAGGAACACTATTACAAAATTTCAAATTCACATAATAAATATAAAAATATTTATCTTCGAAATACTACAGTGAACTATAAAGGGTAAAACTGGAATTTTCATCAAATATTCAAATGAATGATCTAATCCCAAATACTTTCTAATTAAACATATTTAACACAATGTGAGGAAATTATATCATTTATTATCAATAAAATATTCAATAAAATAGTGTTTTATCAGTACTACATTAAGAAACAAACTCTGCAACTCCTTTTTTCATCCCCGACCACCAAAACTGACATCAGAGGTCCTGGTACATCTTCGCCACACCAGGATGAACTGCCAAAGGGGATTTATAAAACTCCCTCAAAATCTCCTCCCACAACATCACTAGTACTATTGTGTGTCCTCTAAAAATAATGACATGATCCCAACCTTTTCAATTTCCACTGTTAGCATTCCTTATGGATATCTGTGCGTGTAGAGTCTTATAGTTGGAATCCCCAAGCTATTCCTCCCTGACTCATTTTAAGAGTGGAGGGGTGAAAACCATAAACCCAAGGTAAATTGTTCCATCTCCATTCACTATGGATAACTGCAATGGGGACAACTATTCTGATGCCTCATTCAACAATTGTGAACTAGATCTTCGATTGAGAGTATCTTCTACCACATTCCCCTTCTCATGAGTATAGACAATCTTGAAGTAATAATCCTATAGGAACTCTATCCCTCACATCCTTCTCAAGTTTATATCCATCTGAGAGAATATATACTTGGGAATCTCATGGTCGGAGTAGATTCTAAATAGCTCACCCATCAGGTAGTGTCGCCACATATTCAATGCAAAGACTACTCCTACTAACTCAAGATCATAGGTCACATAGTTCTACTCATGTGGTCTCAACTAGAATGAACCATAGGCAATCACTACTTACCTCTACATCAGGAAACAACCAAGCTTGGTTCCTAATGCATTGCAGAACACTACATACTCGACACCCTCCTCTGGAAATCTCAATATTGGAGTGCTCATCAAACTCTACCTCAACTACTGAAAAGCCTATTGGAACTTTTTTTCTACAAAAAAGGCTTACCATTTCAATTAAAAGCTATCATAGGTACTGATATCCTAGATAAATCAGGTCTGAATCTCTAATAATAGCCTACCATCACAAGGATGTTCCACACCTCTGTCACACCCTTGGGTGGATCCCATGCTAAAACTGCCCGGACCTTGGTTGGGTCCACTACCACTCCATTTTCTGAGATAACATTTGTAATGCCCCGACCCCAATTACCCAGAGTCGGTGCATTATTACATAACATTGAAATGATACAAGAAATCATGTCCCAAAAAACTAATCAGTTTAGTATTATTGAAAATAATATACATATATAAGTTTAACATTACAACTTGAAAATAAATAAAAGACTAATTTATTCCATTAGAAACATCCAAGCCTCCTAGATTATGTCTTAAAGTCACTCATAACTAACTTCTTAATATCCTGGAAAAAATGAAACATAATAAATGGGTGAGATCAAATTCTCAATAAGGGTAAGCAATACAGTGGAAAATAATATAAACATTAGTTATGGTGAATAATTAAAAACACATTCCTTTACAAATAATAAACATGAACACTTTATGGCAGGAATATGAGATGAGAAAGTAATTCCATAATAAAACATAGTCATGGGTATTCTACTAGTCAAATAACCACATGAACCATCATTATTATTTTCATAATGAGAGAATGTATAATGTCGGACATTCTGAAACATCTTGTCATGGCCACAGCCAAGACGTCTAAAAATGATTTAGGCCTCAACCAAAACCATATATCAAATTGGGAAAGGCCTCGGCCAATTCCACGTTTAATTGTCTCATGAGACCTACCGATTCATCATGGAGTTATAGCGGGCTCCACCTGTCACTTACTAAGTCCAATACATTCCTCATATGAAAAGGTTAAAACATAACCTAAACATTCTTTTTAAAACTAGCATACGAAATGTAAATAATTTAACTATAAACCATGAATAGTATAAAAATAACACATCCATGGTCAAATATATCATAAAATATTCAATACAATATGGAAGATTTGTATCATAATAAATCAACTTCAAACAAGTGTAAAATTTATCAAAGGATGTTGACACAGATTAAATCAAAACTATTTGAGAGAAATATCTCTTTCTATTTTGAAATCATTTAAGATTCACATAATTATAAAAGAAAACATTTATTTTGAAAATATTCTTATAAACTTGTGAGAGAAGCTACGATGATGTTATAATGGCGAAAAATATCCGCACCCTCTGTATAAGTTAAAAAAACATTATTACCTTAATTTTGTCGAAAAGGTCATAAAGTACCATGTTTGGAAAACGACGGAAATATTACTTTCAAAACATATAAGGTCAAATAATGGTATAAATGAATTTAGCCCATAATCTAGTAAATAATAAAACAAAATTGAAATACATTTTTAAGAAAACATGGATGTGGATGATAAATAGGTCCCAGTAGATACTTATGTAAAAACAACCTTGGATGATAAAGAGATTGTGAAATTAACCCTTACCTTGTACTTTCCCGTATTCGATGGTATGTTAACATTCTGTATAATAGTTAAAACATTGTTATTAAATTATAAAATAACTATATACATAAATATGATATCATATATGATCTTCTAATATTTCTTTGTTAATAATATTTTAGTAGTATCATCGGTTTGGGTGTTAACTAACTCATTTTCCTTTATATTCTTGGTTACATAAGCCATGTTTGTTATGGATAGGATGTATTTTATTCATATCCATATTTATATTAAATTCTTAAAAATTATTTTTAATCATCAAATGAAAATTACTCTTCAATGGTTACGATGGGGAAATGAATCTCATCGTGTTCATGGAGACGGTAATCCGTACGTACGCACGAGTGACAATATCATTATATTGAAGGCGAAATCATATGTAATTTGATGGTATATCATATATACATAATAATTGACATGTTATATTTATTATTTACATCAGTTATACTCATTATTATACCCATCCAATTAATGAAGTTTTTGAATAATAAACAACACCACGACATGGAGACGGTAAGTCGTACGTACACACGTAAGGTGACTTTCTCATTTATAGGATGGATAGAATAATGAATATGGTTATAAGATTTTTATAATAAAATCACAGTATATAGAAGATACTAGATTTATTATTTTAGAATGGAAACAACAAAGAAAGATGAAGTGGAAGAAGAAAAGAACTTGAAAGAGGTGGTGAAATATTTACCTCTTCTTCGGGTTCTTCCTTTTGAGTATGATCAAAAGGGATCCTTAGGTTGGATTTATAATAAAATTAAGGATTATAGGTTGATTTGAGAAAAGTTTTTAGGATATTTGGGCAGGTTTTGGCTGATCCAAATGGCTTTGGAGGTGTGAAATTAAGAGAAGGGGAAGTGCCCTTTTATAAGAGAGGTGAGCGTCACTTTAAGAAAAGATTGAAATATTATTTTATAATAAAATAATTTTAGGTTTATAATGGATCAAAAATGATTTATTTCTAGGATAAGGTAGGTAGGGTATAGAACCTCTCAAATAATAGGTTTTAGATAGGTTTAGGTCACCATATTAACCTTATCTTTTAGATTTAACTATTACTTAAATAGTTTGACATTTACCATGCCTCTTTGTATTTTCACATTATATGGTTAATAAACTTACTATAAAAAGACAAACGAACCCCAAGTGGTTAATTATTAATATATATAACCTTATATAATTCATTTTTCTGAACCTTATATTTTTAGGAATATTATATCAATTAATAATACTGTATTTGTTTTAAACACTCAATTATGTCAATTTTGATATCATTTAGTATTTGATTTTTTTTGAAAGCCATAAAAACTTTATCACTTAAAATAAAATTTATTTAACCAAACATAACATGCCGTATTAACCTATAAAATTGGTGGAACTCCTCAAAATTCTCAAATTTCATTTATTTGGATATTTATAATATCAAATATTTTAATATTTCATTAATAAGGTAATTACTGCATCATCATTGTGTCATAAATAAATTAAATTATTTAATGTCTAAAAATTATAAATAAAATACTATTATGTAGGAAATATTTTCATATTTCTAATTAATATTTATAGTCGAATTTATCTTATGTATAACCCAATATTAAAAAATATTTAGTTATTAAACTTTGAATTTAACTGTTTTAACTCTTCTTTAAATAAAATAATAATAAATGTCCAAATCTAATACAAGTGGACCAAAGAGGATCATATATTATTCTTAAGGTTGTTTTTGGTCGAAATATACTTATCCAATAGAATTATGACATGTGTTAGGGTAAATATGATATCATTTTTACCCTTAATTACCCAATTTAATTTTAACCATGGTAAAAAAAAGTCAAAAATTACTATTCACCAAAAATTATTTTCATCTTATTGAACCAAATTTTACTTACTCATATTAACCATGTCTCTCGGATTTTTTAAATTCAACTCATAGAATCGGTAAAATTAAGTTTTATGCAAATTTGCAAATACTCCTAGGAGGTGGGTAAAAGACGGTAAAAAGCTCAATAAATTTTTTATATATTTAAAATTATTATAAAATGTCTCCAATTATTTAAATTGAACAAAAATAGGTATTCTGTGTCTATTTTGACCTAAAATAAATTTAAATAAAACAAATAATTATTTAAATTAAAAGTCAGTTTTAACCAATAACACAGTGTTCTTCACTATTCATCAAAAATTGAAAGTTTTCAGAAAAATACCAAAAAATCACCCTAAGCTAATTTCGATATTCCAAATTCAAAAATGAAGTCCATTTGGAAAAATAAAATTTATAAAATTTCCAAAGGTGGGTATTACTATTCATAACAGCTAGTTTGATTGGTCGCAGTGTGTTAGAATCTTGAAGTTGCGTACAATGCAAGCTATTGCATTATTCTAAGGGAAACATACCTTGGAAGCTTGGGGTGTTATATTATTCCCTACTTCATATAATTTCATCCTCAAGATTTATAGAATACTACCACACAAAAAGATTTAGGTGGTTCTTCATCATAAGTTACTCTGGTTCCCATGTTTCCTCTTCCATCTTATGGTGTCTCCATAGAACTTTTACCAGATGAGTTGTCCAATTTCTCAACACTTGTTCTCTTGTATCAAGAATCTTGACAGGCTCTTCACAATAAGATAGATCAGGTTTGAGTTCAATTTCCTCATAGGTGATTACATGCATTGGGTCAGGCATGTATTTTCTCAACAGTGATACGTGGAACACAACGTGAACATTGGAGAGACTTGGCATCATTTCCAAATTATAAGCTACAACCCCAATTTATTCTAGAATTTTGAAAGGTCCGATTTACCTGGGACATAATTTACCCTTCTTACCAAATCGTATAACTCCCTTCCATGAATATACCTTCAATAAAACATGATCTCCTACCAGAAATTCCAAATCCTTCCTTCGGTTATCAGCATAGATCTTCTACCTACTTTGAACTGCTTTGATGTGGGTTTGGATAACCTTTACCTTTTCCATTGTTTCCTCAACAAGTTTTGGGCCTATGATTTTTCTTCCACCAACATCATCCCAACAAGTTGTTGTGAGACATCTCTTCCAATATGATGCTTCATATGGTGCCATATGAAAACTTGAATGGAAGCTATTGTTATAGGAAAATTCTACCAAAGGTAAATATTGATCCCGCAAACCTTTAATGTCAAGTGAGAAAGATCTCAAAATGTCTTCTAAGGTTGGAATAGTCCGTTCTGATTGTCCATCGGTTTGAGTATGGTAGGTAGTGCTCAAACGAAGTTCAGTATCAAGGGCCTTCTGAAGACTTTTCCAGAATCTTAATGTAAAATGGAGATCACGATCAGAAACAATCGATAGGGGTACACCATGGAGTCTTACAATTTCATTAATATATAGTCTTTCCAGATGTTCAAGTTATAAATCTTCTCTTATAGAAATAAAATTTGCTAACTTGGTAAGACGATCAACAATGACCCATATTGCATCATTCATTCTAGGAGTCTTTGGTAGCCCCATGAAAAGTTCCATTATAATATTTTCCCATTTCCACTCAGGTATGGGAAGAGGTTGCATGACTCCTCCAGGTTGTTTCCTTCCACCTTTCACTTGTTGATAAACCATACATCTTGACACAAAATCAAAAATCTCCCTCTTCATGTTGTCCCACCAAAAATGTTCCTTCAAATCTCTATACATCTTGTTGCTCCCATGGTGTATAGAGAAATTGGAGCTATGAGCATCATCAAACAATTCCCTTTTTAGATCAGGTATATCAGGAACATAGAGTCTCTTCCCAAATTTTAAATTTCCATCTTCATATATGAAGTCACTCAATCTCCCATCATTTACAGCTTTAATCTTCTTTTTAAAATCCTCATCATTAGTCTGAGAACTTTTTATCCTTTCTAGTAAAGATGTTTTGTCAACCTTTTAAAAAGTATTGATGTTTCACCTATTATGGTTATTCTCATATCCATCTTAACTAGATCCATGAAAATAGGATCCCTTTCAACTCTCATCTTGTTCAAAACTCCATGATCCTTTATGATCAAAGCATTTGTCACCTTATTTTCCTTTCCTGGGTGGTATTGTATTGTGCAATCATAATCCTTGAGTAGTTCAGGCCATCTCCTTTGCCTCATGTATAGTTATTCTTGAGATAAAATATACTTCAAACTCTTGTGATCAGTATAAATCTCACATTTTTCACCATATAGATAGTGTCTCCATAAATTCAGAGTGAAGATTATAGCTACTGACTCAATATCATGAGTGGGATAGTTTTTCTTAGGAATATTTAGTTGTCGTGATGCATAGTAAATAACTCTATCATTCTACCTAAGGACACAACCAAGTCCTTTCTTTGAAGCATCACTATAAATAACAAACCCATCATTCCCTGTTGGTAGAGTCAAGATAAGATCTTTAACTAATCTTCTCTTTTGTTCTTAAAAACATTCTTCACACTCTTTTTTCCAAACAAATTTAACCCCTTTACGTGTGAGCTTGGTTAATGAGTTAGCCAACCAGGAAAAATTCTTGATGAAACATTGATAATAACTGGATAAACCAATAAAACTGTGTACCTCGGTTATACTCGTCGGTGCTAGCTATTCTTGGATTGACTTGGTCTCTCAAGGATCAACAAATATTATATCCTTAGAGACAATATGGCCAAGAAAAAAAATCTGTTAAATCCATAATTCACACTTGCTAAACTTCCCATATAATTCATTTCTTCTAAGAGTATTTAGAAAAATGTGTAAGTGATTTTCATGATCTATGTAACTTTTGGAGTATACAAAGATATCATCATTAAATAACACTAATAAGTCATCAAGATATTCCTTGAAAACTCTATTCATTATATCCATGAAGACAAATGGTGCATTATTCAATCCAAAAGGAATTATTGTAAACTCTTAATGCTCGTACATGGTTTGAAATGCTGTTTTCGGAATTTCTTCCTTCTTCACACACAACTGATGATATCCAGATAGAAATTCAATCATTGAAAAAGATTGAGCTCCATGAAGTTGGTGGAATAAATCATCAATGCGAGGTAGAGGATACTTGTTCTGTATTGTTATAGAATTGATCTCCCTGTAGTCAATGCACAACCTGATAGATCAGTCTTTCTTCTTAACAAAAAGGATAGGGGATCCCCATGGAGAAACACAAGGGAGAATAAATCCCTTATTACTCAATTCCTCTAGTTGTTTATTTAGTTCCACTAATTCCACAGTGTCCATTCTATAAGGGGTCTTCGATATGGGCCTTGAACCAGGAATTAAATCTATGGAAAACTCAATTTCTCGTTCTGGAGGATGTCCAGGTAAATCCTCTGGAAACACATCAACATATTCTTGCACAATAGATATATCATGTATTGAAAAATTCTTTTCCTCACCCATAATTATTTCATTCTCATCCTCCCCAAAAATTGAATTTAATAGAGCTATTGGGGGTGGATCTAGATAAGAATCAGATGGTGACATTTCTTCTCTAAAGATAAGGTACTCCTTATCATCATCGAGAATTGTAACCTCATTCTTCTTACAATAAATTTTCATATCATGGTCTGAAAGCCAATCCATGCTGAGGATTATATCAAATTCAATCATGTGTATGATGATTAGATCAGCAAATAAATATCATTTATATGCCTTAATGGGGACTGATTCACAAAACTTTTTTACAATGATACTTCCCTTATGAGTTTTGACTGACAACTCCCTTGTAATATCAAATTTTAAATATCAAATTTTCTTATCAAACTGGGAAGATATTAAACAATGTGATGATCCAAAATCAAATAAATCATTGGCTAAACTTTATGAAACCATTAAATTACCTTCCACCACATCTTTCAAAGCTTCAACCTCAGTAGTAGTGATCGCATAGGCTTGGCCTTCATCCCTTGGCATTTTCTGAGGTAAATTTCCCAGAAACATAGGACATTCATCTGCATAATTCCTCATCTCCCTGAAATTGTATCATTGAACATTGGTATCTTCTTTATTCCCCTTAAAATCACAAGCAATAGGGCCTTTCTATCCATATTTGTATCATACTCCTTTTCCTTTTAGACAGGCACCAGGGTGCTTTCTTCCACAATTATCACAGGGTGGAAATCCAACTCTTCCCTTCTTCTTTTTTTCCTTAATTCATTTTCCATAGTGTTTAGCAGATCTCTTCTTCTCTTTCTTTTCTTTAAAGTCGTAAGACTTAGATAATTTCTTTTCTGTCTTGATAGCACATGAGACAAAATCTTCATATGATGAAAAGGATTGCGAGACTAATGCTCGATGGAGAAATGGTTTTAACATGTCAAAGAAATGATCAATCTTAATTCTTGGGTTACATATATAATCTACAGCATGTCTTTCTAACCTTGTAAAGTTAGCCTCATACTTTGTGACATTCTCATCCTCCTTTTCCCTTAGACTTAGAAATTGTCTTTCCATATCCGCTAGATGGTCATGAGGAAAGTATTTTTCTAAGAAAATCTCTTTAAACTCCCTCCATTACATGTTTGATACTTCTTAATCTTCCTTTTTGTTTTGAATCAATGACCACCATTGATCTGCATCTCCCGTGGGGAGATAAACAGCCATGACCACTTTTTACCTTTCGCTACTCCCCAAAGCATGAAATATTTTCTCTAAGGAACTTATCCATTGTTCATCTACAAATAGATTTGTAGACCCATTGAATGTTGGTGGTTGTTTCCTCCTAAAGTGGTCTAACATTGATCCTCCATGTTGTGGATCAGGGTGCTCCATACGGTAAGGTTATTATTCATAACCTGTGTGAGTTATCCTAGTATGGTGATAAACTGATCAGAACTAGTTGCATCACCAGTTCCATTATAATTATCTTGAGCAAGAGGTCAATCCCTACATGGATTATGTGTATTGATACAGTTTTCATTCCTTACACAAGGCAACATTTCTAAACAATGGCATACAATAGATTAGTTTACGAACAGCAATACATAATTCCAAACTTGTAAAACACTTAACAGAAATTGAACAGTTTATGGATACAATCCATAATCATAAAAATGTTTCCTTTGAGGAGGTATATACTCATAAATCCTTCATAATGGTTTGTAAAGAAAATGAGAATTATATAAAGCATATCCCTCGGGTGTGTCGTAACCAAGAGTACAGCAAGGCCCGTTGGCATGCACTAGTTCCCGTTCGAGTCTAGCTCAAAGAGGTGTTTTCAAGTTTTATCCCTAGGTACATCTATGCCAGACCTGCCACTACTTACTCATATCTAGATAGGGATGTATTTCTGGGAAAATCACAATATCTCTATATTTCCAAAATTCTAGGAAGTTCTTCTATACTAATCCTCAAAGTCTATCTTTGGTTAATGTTCTCTAATCATAGTTGTTCTAAATCTAGTTTCCAATGTTTGTACTAAACTTCCTCTAATACCAATAGTAACACCCTGAGCCCAGATATCTAGAGTAATTGCTTTATTACATAACATTGTCATGATACAATAAATCATGTCCCGAAAGACCGATCAATTTAGTATTATTAGAAACAAGATACATACATAAGTTAGACATTACAACTTGAAAACAAATACAACACTAATTTATTCCATTAGAAACATCTAAGCCTCCTAGATTATTCCTACAAGTCACTCATAACTGACTTCTTCATATCCTGGTAATAATGAAACATAAGAAAGGGGTGATCTCAAATGCTCAGTAAGGGTAAGAAATACAGCGGAAGATAACATAAACATTAGGTATGGTGAATAATTAAAAACACATGCCTTTAAAAATAATAAACATGAACACTTTATGTAACGACCCAATCTTTTTGAGTAGTATATTAACTTACTCTTAATGATTTAATAAGATGTTAATGGTTAATGCAGAAAGAGGAGTTGATGGCTTCATCCAGTAGGCTCGAACCTTATGAAGCCCACTAATCAGAGCTTGGGAAAGAGGTAGCATCAGTAGGTTTCGCTTTGGACCAAGCCCTAGCCGAACTCCAGCGTGTCAATCTTGAACGGAAATGCATGTGGGAGAAGTTCAAGTTAGTAGAGATTACTACTAGGGCAATGTTATCTGAGCCTCCCTCAGATTCTCTCACCATAGCACACCTTACACTTAGGTCATATGTCGGTGTTATAAGGGGCTATGTGACAAGACCCTAGCTTCTTTTTGTAATCCTTTTGGATGAATGAATTGAGATTTCTTCCTTTAGTGATGTTTGTGAAATTTCAAATGTCTGGATAATTTTAGGATGTATTTTATTGATGAATTTTTTGAAAAAGTGATATTTTAAAATATTTATGTAAACCCTAAATAATTAATGATGTGTAATGATTTTCAAAAAATGGTCTCCTGCAAAAGTGTGCAGTAAGGAATTTGGAGTCTAATAAGATCAACTTAATTTTTGATGAATAGTAAATTATGAATAGTGATTTTACGCTTAGGATTAGTAATGTGACCAAATGGATTAGTAATTTCACTCAAAGAAAGATTTAATATAATTTAGACACCTAGATTAAGTAATGTGATTCAATAAAATGGGTAAATAACGGTTTCATAAATTATTAGTCAAGTATTAGTTTTTTCGGGTGAATTGTGTTTTTTAATTAAAAATTTAATTAAAAATAATTAGAAAATTATTTTTATAAAAAGGAATTTATATTTGAACTCAGGGCATCGATATTATGTTATGGTAATTTTTGGGGATTTTTCTGAAAAAAATGAATTCTCGATGAATAGTGTTTTATTTAAAAATTAAATTAAAAATATTTAGAAAATTATTTTTATAAAATGGAGTTCATAAATTTAATTAGAGCATCGATATTTAGTTAAGGTGAAATTTTGGGATTTTTCTGAGAAAGATGAATTTTTCAGTGAATAGTAAAAATGCAGTTTTAGGGTTTCAGTATGTTTAATGACATCATAACTGTGTCATGATGATGTCATGAGATATTTTAAGGGTTGGCCAGACAAGGGTGATAAATTATTGTTTTGGGGCCTCATGTGGCCTAACTCCATGGTAAATGACAAGGGAGAGCACATGGTTTTGAGAAAAGCACTTGTGAGGTGTCCCTTGGCCATTAATGCCTTGTCCCCTCACTTTCCCTATAAATACCCACCCTTTCCTCCTTTATTTTTCACTCCCAAATCTCCCCAAAATAATTTCTGGTCTCCTTACCTCCCAAGGAGTCCTCCCAAGGTGCCCCCAATCCCTCAAGGTCCAAACCTTTGAGTTTTAAGAGTTACGTTTTAAGGTAAGGGATCCGACCTCTCTCTTTCTTTTCATGTAATCTCTTTTATGTCATTCCTTTTATGCTCCATGTTCTTATGTGAGAGTGTGTTATTTTATATTTCTCTTACTTCCCTTTTCATGTTTATATTATTAGATATCCACTCTTACTCTCATAATTTCGTTTTATGAAAGTTTAAGTGACGCCGTTAGGCTGCCGAAATTTTAAGGGGATTCTTTCACCCTTCTCATTCTTTTCAAAGTTCTACTTCCATGTCAAGTCTTTCAAGTTCTTTTTTAATTATGTTGGGGTATGACCTCTATATCTATCATACTGAACTCTTATGTTCATATGATTAGGGACCCTATTTGAACTTCTCAATTCATTTTTTTTGAAGTTTAAGTGACGCCGTTAGGCTGCCGAATTTTCATAAGAGAAATCTAATTTTTGTCTTCCTTCCATGTTTTTCATTTCAAATGGTATGTCCTTCAAATTTCATTACCATGTTCATATATCCTTATTATTATGTCCCTCTACTATTTATGGGCCATTTATGAATGTTTTATTCATGTCCCCTCTCTTTTCAATGTTTTCTAAAACCCCGAAACATAGCCGTTATGCTGCAGAATTTTCGTCTCAAAATGCCCCTCTCTTTTATCAAAATTATTTTTTTTGTTATAAAGTGAATACTCAAATATATTATTTCTACAGGGGTATTCACATATATATCAAAATTTTCTATTTTAAATTCTGGGATTTACATACATGAAACCCGCTTTCCCTTTCCATGGGTTTAAAGTGACATAAAGATCATGTCCTTAAAGCAGTTTTTAAAACGATATGATTACGAAATGGAACCCATATCTTTTATGCTATATGGGTTGTTTATGAAATGATTGATGATGATATATGTGGCTCACATGATAATAAAGGCATGTCAAGGGTGCGCCTAGATAGCGCTCCAATGCATTGGGTAAAGGCTTAATATATAGAGATGACCATTTTTAACGACGCCTTGGTGAATAACCTTAGTAATTTTTAACGAAACCTTGGGGATGGACCTTGGTGAAACGAAACGATTGTCAATATTAAATGTTGTAGCCACATCTTCAAGTTATGAAAAATTTTATTTTTATTATGATGTATCTCATGATTTCTTTCTCATGCCTTGAAGTTCTTTTCATGTCCTTATTGAAGTATCTCAAGTTCACATGTAAAATGTTTCTCTTGTTTCCCTTACTGGGCCTTCTGCTCACCCTTTCTTTTGATGTATGTCCCCAGGTTATGAGATGCAGTAATGAACCTAGGATGGACATAAGGAGAAGCCTTTCAAGTGTTTAAGAAGAGTGTTTTTTTGTTCTTTTCATGTATTATGTCCCTTGTTTCCAAGACACTAAACCTTAAAGATCCTCAGTTCCGTGTAATGAAATGAAAGTTATGTTATAAAAAGACGGGATGCTATACTTTATGGAAGTAATATGAGATGAGAAATTAATTCCATAATAAAACATAGTCATGGTTATTCTACTAGTTGAATAACCACATGAACCATCATTATTATTTTCATATTGAGGGAATGTATAATGTCAGACATTCTAAAACATCTTGTCAAGGACTCGGCTAAGACATCTAAAAATGATTTAGGCCTAGTCCAAAACCATATATCAAATTTGGAAAGGCCTTGGACAATTCCATGTAAAATTATCTCATGAGACCTACCGATGCATCGAGGAGCAATAGAGGGCTCCACCCATCACTTACTAAGTCCAATACATTCCTCATATGTAAAGGTTAAAACATAACATAAACATTCGTATTAAAACTAGCATACTGAATGTTAACAATTTAACTATAAACCATGAATGGTATAAAAATAATACAACCATGTCAAATATATCACAAAAATTTCAATACAATGTGGAACATTTTTATCAAAATAAATCAACTGCAAACATGTGTAAAATTTATCAAAGGATGTTGACATAGATTAAATCAAAACTATTTGAGAGAAATATCTATTTCTATTTTGAAATCATTTAATAGTCACATAATTAAAAAGAAAACATTTATTTTGAAAATATTATTATAATATTGTAAGGGAAGCTTCGATGATGTTTTAACGGCAAAAAATAGCCACACCCACTGTATAAATTAAAAAAAACATTCTTAACTTAATTTTGTCAAAAAGGTCATAATGTACATTATTTGATAAATGACGGAAAGATTACTTTCAAAACATATAAGGTCAAATAATGGTATAAATGACTTTAACCCATAGTCTAGTCAATAGTAAAAATGTTTTGAAATACATTTTTAAGAAAACATGGATGTGGATGATAAATAGGTTCCAGTAGATACTTATGTAAAAACAACCTCAGATGATAAAGAGATTGTGAAATTAACCCTTACCTTATAATTTTCCTTATTCGATGGTATGTTAACTTTCAGTATAATAATTAAAACATTGTTATTAAATTATAAAATAAATATATACATAAATATTATATCATAAATGATCTTTTAATATTTCTTTGGTAATAATATTTTAGTTCTATCATCATTTTGGGTGTTAACAAACTCGTTTTCCTTTATATTCTTGGTTACATAAGACATTTCTGTTATGGATAGAATGTATTTGATTCATATCCATAACAATATTAAGTTCTTAAAAATTATTTTTAATCATCAAATTAAAATTATTCTTGAATGGTTACGATGGGGAAATGAGTCTCATCGCGTTCGTGGAGACGGTAATCCGTACGTATGCGTGAGTGACAATATCATTATATTGATGGTGAAATCGTATGTAATTGGATGGAATATCATATATACAGAATCTTTAACATGTTATATTTATTATTTAAATAATTTATAGTCGTTATTATACCCATCCAAATAATTAATTGTTTGAATAACAAACTACACCACGATGTGGAGATGGTAAGCCGTACATATTCACATATGGTGACTTTGTTATTTATAGGATGGATAGAATAAGGAATATGGTTGTAACATTTTTATAATAACATCACTGTATATATAATATACTGGATTTATTATTTTATAATGGAAACAACAAAGAAAGAGGAAGTGGAAGAAGAAAAGAACTTGAAAGAGGTGGTGAAATATTTACCTCTTCTTCGGGTTCTTCCTTTTGAGTTGATAAAAATAGCTCATTAAGTAGGATTTCTGATAAAAGTAAGGAGTCTAGGCTGATGTGAGATAATTTGGAAGGATATTTGGTCAGGTTTTGTCCAAGACAAATGGATTTGGAGGTGTGAAATTAAGAGAATGGGAAGTTCCCTTTTATAAGAGAGGTGAGGGTCGCTTTATGAAAATATTGAAATATTATTTTATAATAAAATCATTTTCAGTTTCTAATGGCTCAAAAATGATTTATTTAGAGGATAAGGTGGGTATGGGTCTAAAACCTCTCAACCGATAGGTATTAGACTTGTTTAGGTCACCATATTAACCTTATCTTTTAGATTTAACTCTTAGATAAATACTTTGACATTTACCATGTCTCTTTGTATTTTTGTATTATATGGTTAATAAACTAACAATAACAATCCAAAAAAAACCACAAGTGGTTAATTATTAATATATATAACCTTATCAAAGTCCTTTTTCTGAACCTTATATTTTTAGGAGTATTATATCAATTGATAATATTTTATTTGTTTTAAAAACTCAATTATGTCAATTTTGACACAATTTAGTATTTGATTTTTTTGAAAGCCATAAAAACTTTATCACTACAAATAAAATTTATTTAACCAACCCGAACATGTCATGTTAACCTATAAAATTATTGTAATTCAACAAAAGTCTAAAATTACATATATTTGGATATTTATAATATCAAATATTTTAATATTTCATTAATAATGTAATTACTGCATCAGGATTGGGTCATCAATAAATTAAATTATTTAATGTCTAAAAATTATAAATAAAATACCATTATGTAGGAAATTTGTTTATATTTCTAATTAATATTTATAGTTGAATTTATCTTATGTATAACCCTGTATTAAAAACGGTTTAGTTATTAAACGTTGAATTTAACTCTTTTAACACTTCTTTAAATAAAATAATAATAATATCCTAATCTAATACAAGTAGACCAAATAGGATAATTTTTTATTCCTAAGGTTTTTTTGGTCGAATTATACTTATCCAATAGAATTAGGACATGTCTTAGCATAATTATGATATCATTTTTACCCTTAATTACCCTATTTACTTTTAACTGTTGTAAATAAAAGTAAAAAGTTACTATTCGCCAAAAATTATTTTCATCTTATCGAACCACATTTTACTCACTAATATTAATCGTGTCTCTCGGATTTTTTAAATTAAACTCACAGAAGTAGTAAAACTATGTTTTATGCAAATTTGCAAATACTCCTAGGCGGTGGGTAAAAGACGGAAAAAAGTTCAATAAATTTTTTATATATCTAAAATTATTATTAAATGACTCTAATGAATTAAATTGAACTTATATTAGTATTATGTCACTATTTTGACCTAAAATAAATTTAAATTAAAAAAATAATTATTTAAATAAAAAGTCGGTTTTAACCAATAACGCAGCGTTTTTCACTATTCATCAAAAATTGAAAGTTTTCAGAAAAATACCAAAAATTCACCCTAAGCTAATTTAGATATTTCGAATTCAAAAATTAATTCCATTTTGAAAAATAAAATTTATAAAATCTCAAAGAGTGGGTATTACTATTCATAACGGCTAGTTTGATTGGTCACGGTGTGTAAGAATCTTTAAGTTGCGTATAATGCAAGATATTGCATTATTCAAAGGGAAACATACTGTGGAAGCTTGGGGTGTTATAACATTTCCCAAAAAGTGGACCTCCTGAATCCAAAACTGGAACTTTGAGAGTTTTCTATAAAGTTGATGCTCTCAAAGTACATCCATAACTAACCATTAGTGTGCCATGGGCTCCTCCTCAGACGTTGATCACACAAAGATATTTTTGATTAATACTACCATGAACTAGTCTAAGTAAGGATAATAGATCTGGTTCGTGAGTTCCATGAACACTACTGGGGAATTTTTCTCACCAAAGGGCATCACCAAGTAGTCATAATGACCATAAAAACATCTGAAGTCTGTATTTAGTATATCCTTATCCTGTACTCACATCTAGTGATTGCTTGATCGAATTTCAACCTTTGAGAACCATACTGCCCCTCTAAACTGATAAAATAGGTCATATATCCTCGATTGTGGATACTTATTCTTCATAATCACCTAATTCAAGTACCATTAGTCCACACAAAATCTCAAGATCCTATCCTCCTTTTTGGAAAACAAAACAGGGGCTGCCCAATGTGAATCACTGGGTCTCATTAATCCCTTCTTCTGTAAGTCCTCCAACTGCACCCTCATCTCAGGAAGCTCTACAGGATCCATCAAATATGATCATGTAGATATCACTTTCATCCTAGGGTGTAAATCAATGCATAATTCTATCTCTCAATGGGGAGGTAAACCTAGAATATCTTCAGAAAAGATGTTCTTGTACTCCTCCACCACTTCAGAAAACTGGAAACTCATAACATCCACTACTCCAAGGGTCAAACTAAACAACTAATGAGTAATCATTTTCACCCTCTTATTCATGAGTACATTGTATGTTTTGGGGTTTCCTTTTTCCTGATAAAGAAAAACCTCATTCCATCACTACGGACACACCACACCCTTTTCCTAAAATAATCTATCTTGGAATGGACTGTAGATAATCAATCCTTACCAAGAATGATGTCTTAAGGCCTCAATGCCACTACTTAGAGGTTACAACTGAAACTATCACCTAAAAGGGTCTTTTCACGCTGTTTGGATACGTGTGTGATCATTGAGTCTCCTCCAGTAGGTGTGTCTAAGTTTAAGGGATGAGTCAACTGTTCAACCGGAATCTATAGGTCTCATACAAGATATGTGGTGAGAAAGGAATGACTAGAAACTATGTATATTAGTACCATTTATAATTATAAAAGACACATATTGTACCTCAAATAATTTTGGGAGACCCTAGGTTATAATTCTCGACTGCATGCAGTTGTCCCCACCCCTTTCTTCCAACTCCCTAAGCCTAGTGTGGGCCACCTGGGGATGGTGGTGGTAACAATTCAAAACATTTACCACCTCCTACTTCTCTCAAAATTCCTCTTCCACATTAGAATCCCTATGGTTCTTCCTTCTCCTATTATTGTCTCTTCTATAGTGGTTCATCCACAGTCTACTTGTCAGCAGTTCAGAGGTTTGGAAAATCTCAAGTGAGATGTCCCCTATCATCACATGAATAAAACCACCAATCTCTAGGCTAACTAGACCCCCCATGTGATATCTGAACTATATATCCTCAATCCAAGGACCTCCTCCTAAAATTTCTCCCACGTCTAGGTCCTCAGGACAGATGTCGACTCCCTACTGTCAAGGTCTCTACCCTTGTTTTCCCACTGCTTATTGTCACCAGATATATCTGCTCAGATACAAAGATTTCAACCACCAAATCCTGATCAAGCACCCCATTATAAGTAGGAATTCATAGAGGGATAACCCAGGCTCATATGTCTCTACAAATACCCTACTTTAAGGTCTAATTCCTGAAGTACTGATCTTAAACCATATTCATCAAGTACTTGGAAGGGTAAGTGAACCTTGATGAATAATCAGGCACTAACATGTCGTCCTGTTAGAGATAAAGAAGCTCCTGAATATTCAAATCCCTCAGTAGAATTGGTGAGAACTCCTCTCAGAAGAGGATCTTGAACTCTTTCTATGAAATAGTTGCCACGTCATTTGTCTGGGTAACCAAACTACTGCATCTCCCCACTAAGTCATATAGAAGGCTCATTGTCAGGACTACCATATGATCTATGGATATTATAACTATATGGAAAACTTAGGACACCACCTCTAGATAGACCTCAACAACCTATGGGTTGGGCTCACCATGGAACCTGATGGGTCTCTGTCTCTGAAATATGTGAAGTACACTCAACCTACGCTCCTCATCTGCCGGTATTGTGGGTACCATGTGCTTCTCTACAGGTGGTGGTATGGTTGGTGCACAACCTGAAGGTAACATCTTGGGAACTTGTCCTTGTGACGAAGCCTCTTCATAGAGGGGTCCATCTTCATGATCGAGCTACCAAATCCTGGTTGGTATACATCGTAGAGGAATCCTAAAAGAAAACAAGATGTACCATGGTCAATCAGTATATCTGGAGAGCTGACTCAATAACAAAATGTAAACCACAACTTATTCCTATATGATGCATGTACCATTATTTTCCCTACAACTAGTATTATTATGTATTGAGTTGAAAAGTAGATTATCAGATTTCTGGTGTATGGATAGTTGGTCTCCGCACCAAAAATGGATTCCATGGACTAAAAGCTGAACTCAAAAAATATGACATTGTTTCCCCAAACCAATATCATAGATTCTTGACCTTAAGGTAGAACTGAATCCTCATATACCACTTTGTCACGAACTGTCCTTGTGGGGCTCATACCATGAATCCATGATCTCTCATTCAATAGGCCAGGGCGTGGTGTCTAGTCCTGAGTAGGCATATCACTAACATGTGAGTCTTTTCCTATGTACTTATATATAAGCACACATCTCCAAACCCATAAAATGATGAAATGTAAACACCACTAAGAACCAATGCTTGTATACATAAAAAGGTTGATCATATGCACAAGACATGACACATGCAGTCAAAACCCATGCCAGGGTGAGTATAAAAATAATCATTAGGACACCCCAAAACCAAAAATCAATACAACAAAGGAAAGATATAGTCATCTCTACACAGGTATATGTCTACAGCACATATAACAAGAATATCTAGATATAATTAATCTAAGACACACAATATAGTGGTAATACACAAAAAAAATTTATAAATAGTAGGAATTCATCCCAAAGATTCCATGAAGCACTCATCCATGATAACACACTCCTGAGTCTAATAGAAATGATGACGTCTGTCCAAGAGGTACTGCTCATCGGGAATCCTTTTGATAAAGATACACACTGATAGATCAGAAGAGAATATGATACAACATATGAGGGTCACATCCACATCCATGGGGTGATACCAAAAACTCAATATGGATTAACATGATAAGTATAGGATCAGTGCCTGTATAGTGTTCGTCACATCTAAACCAATAACTCCACCTAGGGCATGATGAAATGAATAGAGGATCCTGCTCCAACCCTCTCGGGGGATACCAAAAAATCTATCTTAGATATCACACTAAAGAGATCATGGTCCTAGGAGTAGGAAACGATTAATACCAACCTTCATGGAAACAAAAAAGGGGACACAACCTAAAAAAACTTATCCAAGATATAGAATAAAATTTTCCCAAGCCAAGTAGAAATGGGTACACGGTGTGTAGTGGGGTCACACGATGTGTCCCCTGACCTCGGGTGATGCTCGTGTTCAATGGATTGTGTCATTCCAAATCATTTCATGTATATGATGAATAAACAGCATGTAGAAGGGATTGAATATTATTTCCTTACATCTGGGTTCTGCCCATGTACTCCAGCCATGTGCCAGTACACGACGTCAGCTTGTGTGTCTCTTCTCGTGTACCAATACACAAGGTATTTTGTGTAACTGGTCCAAGACAAGCCATGTGGGGGTGTACACTCCATGTAAGAAACCCCTGTACTCCACCCTGTGTCTATGTTATTCCCATGTGTATGCCGAACCACTCGACTGGGGGACAAATGTTGTGTAGTCAGGACTACACATCATGTGTATCGAATTTTCTAGAAACTCGTCTTATTCCTCCTTCTCACACCGTCGATCACCTAGATTCTATTCTAGTGCTATGTTCACCTAGAAAATTGAGATTCAATCTCATTCAGTCACTCTAACACCAAATAAATGGGATTTGAGCCTTCAATTGCATCAAAAAATGTAATCATAGGTATTCTTTGTTATCGCTAAAGAATTCATATTTGGCACACACTGTCATTCGATCTTCCGTCGCACCTACCATTGAACCTCCATCGAGTTGTCCCATTGCTGAATCTAAGGTTTCAGAATATTGCACCAAGAATCAAAGCTACAATGATCGATTGTTCACAAGGTTTTCTAAGCTCAGGAAGAATGAATAATGAATGATGAAGAATGCAAGAATCAAGGGGAGAAAAGGACAAAAAATTGAGAGGTATGAACCTCAATCGATGTTTGAGTTGATCTTGGTCTATCTCCATTAGAATGGTAAATTAATCCAAACATAATCTCAAGAATAAACTCCCAATAAATCCCACAAAATAACCTATCCTGTAAATATGATTGATCTACTGGCTAATCTATTTGTGGATTAGTCCACATTCGTCGTAGAAATCAAAAATGGGGAAAGGAAATAAAAATAATGCATCCTACCAAGATTTGGATCACTCGCTAATGAAGAACATCAACCACATTTTTTTCATTGGATAGATGCTTTAAGATCGATGTTCATCAATCATTGATTTGAAGTTCCATCATCCCTTTCTCAATATAATTATCCACATCTCTCTCTCCAGGGACTCTAGAGGATTCTTGGGTTACGAGACCAACCCTGGATCTCTAAAAATGATTTTATTTAAAGATAAACCAATCATTGTTCCATTGTGTCGATGAAATAAAATAAAATAAATTTTCTTAATTTATTTTATTCATTTAAGCACTCGTGATGAATTTCCACAAAAGACCCACGTCAACCAATGTTATGTTGTTCCTAGGGTAAAAACACTTTTCTAAAGTCAATGGTTACCTTGGATTTCAGATTCGTGTATTTGTTTATAATTTATTCCACTTTTTTAGAAAAAGTATCTACGTGTGCTATTTAATATTTTAATATTTTTTAAACATTTGTTTCAGGCACACAGGGCATCGGAATCATACATTGTCTTCATAACTTTTATCAAAATCAATCCATATAATATTTAAAAATAATACATAGAAAATATGAGTCATTATAGTTATAATGTTCATTTTTAAATAATAATATTTTAATAGTATATCATGTTTCGTTTAAACTCGGTGTTGTGTGCATCACAAGCTGTCAAAGAGATTGAATTTATTTATAGAAAAATATTTTTTAAAAGTATTAGGGTGTTATATTATCTTCTAATCTTGGTGTTTCATGTCATATACACTATCGAACATGATGTTCCTATTTTAAAATCTTTTGATGTTACATTCTACCCCCTTAAATAAATTTCATCCTCAAAATTTAATATTGATCTCAGTAATCCAATATTTGAGATTTTAAAATACCTTTTTTGGAAACCCACGTCATAAAAAACGTTAATAAAATATCCCCCAAATAAGAGAAAAAGGGAATTAAAAAGGTCATCTAGAATAACACATACTAGGTTTCCAAGTAGGAAAATATTGGCGAGAAGTGAAAATATAAACATGGAAGAAAATCATAAATAATTATGTAGAGTGATATATATCATTTATCACAAGAAATTTAATGATGTATAGAATTTAATAAATAAAAATCCATAAATCTATTATGATTTAGAATACCACTGATTCAACCTAAAAAGAGTAATAGGATAATATTTTTGTTTCAATATATTTTTCTTAATGTTGAGGTGACTTTCACCATCAAGATATAGAACTTGAGAAAATATAATAACTTGATTCCTTTATATTTTATAAGTACAATCTCATCCATTTTTGTGATTATATCAATTTCTACATTTTATCTCTTTCCAAGAAATGAATATGAATTTTTTATGCATGAAACACTAATGGATCATGATCCATAAAATAATGATAAGTCATTCCTTTTATCCCTAGATATTTTAAAAACCAAAAATGGATAAAAAAAGTTATAAAATAACACCCAAAGTTCAACTTAATATTTTATATAAATATTTAACCTTAATATTCATCCAAAATACATCAATACAAATTCAAAGTCCAAAAAAATAGAAGGGAGGTCACTAAATTTTCAAAATCAACTTGACATTAGATTCCCTAAACAACATAATATAGCTCTTAATGACACATAAAAAATATGTGAATACCTTGATCACCATAAAAACTTTATGAAAACATGCATCCTTCTAACAATTATTTTTCTCCTTGTTATTTAAATAAAATTTGAAATTATCATATTTATTCAATAATTCCAAAAATACAGTAAACTCCCACAAAGATAACATAAACCATCAAATCACTCAACAAATTCAAGGTCACCAATACTATCCCATAAACATCTATTATCATTATTATCTCAACATAAGGAATATATTATGATTTATCCTCCCTCAATCATGTGTTTTTCAAAAAGATAAAATTTTCATTATATCACTTTTTTTGTCATTGGTACAATTCAATATATTTCTTCAAATCTATATAGATAAACTAGTACAGTACAATCCATGTACATTTTATTATTCTTATAAATATAATATCATTGATAAAATAATTCTATAATAAAATTCTTGAATTTAAGTATATAATCACTTTAATTATTCAACGTCATTATTATACCATTAACTACACTTCATCATCTTATTCCTTTAAACCTCTTCCCTTTCATATGTCACTTGTAGTCTCTTCATCATCAGTATTATAACCATTACTCAAGAAAAACCTTGATGATTCTATATATGATCTTTCCCCCTAAGAAATTTATTTTCACAACACCTATAATTTACACATTTAAAACATTGAACCCTCAATGATAGCTTAAGGAGACCATTATTCTTATCCATTATGTTAACCAAACATTCTATTTCTCCTCAAAAATTACATACTTTGTTTCCTCCCTCTCTACACATAAAAAATATTTCTATTCCTATAAGACATTCACTTGGGTGTTTCTTTCAACATTCTTGACATATAGTAAACTGAATCTTCTTTCTTCCATGGTCTCTACCACCCAATCTCATAGAAAACTCAATCTTTCTCTTCTTTGGTGAGCCTAAGGGTTGGTTAATGAGAGAATTTTTAATCATATATCATGATAAAAGGATAATATTAATCATAATATCATTAAATCCAATCATCATCCCATTTTTTCATCAACACATTGTCTAACACATTAAATATTAACCTAGTTCCTTCTAGTTCCCTTCATTGAATAAAACCAAAAAGCATAATGTAAGAAATAATAATCATAGTAGGAAGTCACAAAATAAAAAAAAAATTATAGGATGTCTAAATCATGACACCTTATTTTCAATATAAGATATATTAGGTTTAATCCTAAGTCATTCATGATCATTATCTATCTGAATCCTTTATAATGGATCATAAAGAAAATGTGAATTAACCAAAGAATATCCCCTAAGAGTGTCAAACCAGGTGTGCATTAAGGTCCATTTTTTCATAAAAGGTAATTCTAGATTCAATACCAACATTACATTTTTAGAGTTATTACCCATAGGTACTTATTTTCCATAACCACATCCACTTATAGTATCCAGATAGGGATGTATTGCTTGGAAAACCACATAATCACTATGTTACCAAAACTTTAGAATGTTATAATATACTTAGAAATATACTTAAATTCATTAATACGGTTATATTCAATAATATATATATATATATATATATTCATTTATATAGTTACCAAGGATTCCACTAAATTGTATCTGATGCTAATTGTTAAGACCTAGACCCAAGTAGTCAAGAGTTGGTGGTTAGTTTAATAAATTGGAATAAGATATGAGGAATCACATCCCGAAGGACAAAATATTTTAATAGTATTGGTAAACTAGATAAATAAATGAATTTAAAATACATTTGAAAACATAAAATACACAAATTATTTTCTTTTATAACACCATTATTCAGCTTAGCATATCCCAGAATATCAGTCACAAAACACTTCCTGGTATCATAGGGAAAATGAAACATAAGAACGAGGAGATCACAAATTCATAATAAGTGTATGAATACAATAAAATATATCATGAATAAATAATAATAATAAATATGTAAAGGTGAAAAACTAAAACATGTTCCATTTAAATAATAACTTTAGTATAATGTGGAAGGAATAAAGGATTATAAAATAAATGCATATAAATAATCATATAAACTTGAAACATACCCATGTATATTATAAATAATAAAATAAACATATAGACATCAATAAAAGATATCGTAATGATGTAATAAATCATTTTTAACATCATAAAAATACTATCAGACGTTTTATAGAACATTTTAAAACTACAAGTAAAAATCCATTTGATTTGGCCAACAGATTTGTCTTATGAGACCGGTTGATGCATCGAGGGGCTATCTATAATTGGGTCTCACCCATAAATTAATAAGAAAGATGTATCAATTATGTTAAATGGGTGAAACATAATCAATATAAACATTCTTATTTATAATATAACATAGGAAATATTAATACTTACCTTAATTGAATACACATAATTATAAACCATCCAGAGTAATATGGTTAATTGTAATAAAATTATGCATAATCAGAAAAAAAAAATTATTGTAAAACATCCAAATAAATATTATTAATGATATAAACACAATATATCCTAATAATTTTATATGTATAATAAATTTTTTATGTTGTTGATTAATAGAAATACCATAAAAATATCATTAAACGTTATTGAGGAAAATAACCTTTTCATTTTGAAATTATTTTTAAAACTAAAAGTTCACAAAATATTTTTAACCTAATTTTATTTGAAAATATCCTGGTAAAATTATAAAATAATATTCAAAAGATTTATTGGTCCTGATGGAGGAAAATTTCATACATGTCATACATGTTAAAATAAATATTTATTTCATATTTTCAGTAAAAACCAAATGATCCTTGTTAGGAAAATGACATGAAGATTCCATAAAAAATCTATAATAATTATAAAAAGAGTAAAAATTTGTTTAATAAATCATTTAGATAATTTAAAAAAATGAAAACATTTTTAGAAAACATGGTTTTTGGAGAAAAAGGATTTTTGATTGAAGAGAGAAATGAAGTCATCTTTTATCAAAAACGTTTTCTCAATCATTTTAAGTAGCAAATAAATGATAAATGGTAATATTACTTGAAAATTTCATGAAAAACAAAAGGATAATAAAATTAAATTGTTTTACTATTCAATGAACAAATAATTTCCTTCAATGTAAATTTATGTATAAACAATCTCGATTAAAATGATATTGAAACAGAAATCTCTTACCACTTAGGGAACTTTTGAATCGTAAGCCCCATCAAAGGAATAAAATAAAGTGAAACATTAAATTAAATTTAAGTAAATATATTCATGATATAACATATCAAAATTTTAATTATATACACCACAAACAAAAATAAACGTTGAATATGGTATATATATCATGGAAGTAAAAGTGAGATGAGAAACCCTTACCTCATGTTTGAATTCCTTAGTATGTGTCCAAAACTCATGTATAATAATTATAGGTTTATTATTCATTTGTTATAGACACATAATCATATATATTATAACATATATTATTTACTTATAGTATTTTATCTTCTATTAGTTAATAATTGTTTGATAAAATCACTATTTTGGAAGATAATTGCTTCATTTTAAATGTATGTTTTGGTTTAGTAATTTTAGTCCATTTACTTTGATCATGGTTAGATAATATTAATAATTTAAATCATAATATAAATATCATATATATTCATTATATATGTATCTATATTAATCTATAATATTTAGATATAGAAAATAGATTACACCGTTCATGTAGACGGTAGGTCGTACGTACATATAAACAATGTTTCCATTTTTTTACAGATGAAATGAAAGGAAGGTAAATAATATTTCAACTTTGTAGTGTAATTAAGTTTTAATATATATCATATATATTAATTAATTTTATCGTGATTACCTCCCATGTAAAGAGTTAGTGAAAAATGAGTCATATCGCTTTTTGAGGCGATAGTCCATCGTACACACGAGCAATGTTATCCTATCCCCCATGGAATGGAAATAAAGAAGGTATATGTGA
Source organism: Viscum album (assembly GCA_963277665.1). NCBI lineage: Eukaryota > Viridiplantae > Streptophyta > Magnoliopsida > Santalales > Viscaceae > Viscum > Viscum album. Next base: position 1,285,355,461 of record OY728151.1, read on the forward strand.
TATAATAATTATATAGGTATGATTATGTTAATAATATAATATATATTAATTTAATATATCATTATCATCATCTAATTAAAATGGAAATGGGAAAATCACATCACATCGGTTCGCGAGATGGTAGTCCTCCGTACACACAAGCAATGTTATTGTTTACCAAAGGGTTGTAAGGTAAGATGGTATATGTGATATTATAATTAAATAAGTATATTAATCTAATAAATATCATAAAAATATGTTAAATCCATAATTATGTCCAACAGTGAGATGTGGTTATGGAAAACAAATTACATTGGTTGGCGAGGTGGTAGTTCATCATACACACAATCGACGGTTTCATTTTCCATTTGATGGAATAGACAATCGACAATTTGGTTTCCCATTTGATGGAATATAATATGAATATATGTAATTTAATTAATATAATAACATCTAAGTATATTTTATAAACATTTTTTATTATATTATCATGGTTTAATAATATTTTAAGGAGGTTTAAGAAGAAATAAAGATTTCACGTGAGCCTTAGCCCAATTGGTGAGGACTCGACAAGTGCATCCAAGAGACCCGAGATCAAATTCGGGTAGAGCCATATTTTTGAAACTATAGTAGTGTTATAGTAGTTACTATAGTGGGAACTGTAGTAGGTACTATATCAGGTATTTTTATGAACTATAGTAGCCAGAACTATTCATCCATTTGGGCCTTCAGGCCATCAGTTTGGTCCTCGGGTCCTTCAAGGCCTTCGGGCCACCCATGGTCTTTGGGCCAGTCAAGGCTTTCAGGACACCTCAAAGACTTCATGACACATCAAGGCCTTCGGGCCACCTCAGGGCCTTTGGGACACCTCAGGGCCTTTGGGACACCTCAAGGCCTTCGGGCCACTAGAAAATACAGATGTACCAGACATACTACAAGGAATAAGGCCTCAGATGAGGATTCGCAGTAGGCGTATTCACCATAGCAGAGCTAACCGTACATGGAATAATGAGAGGCTATGGAATTTACATCGGTACCAATCCTATTTAACTCTTCATAGGATAGCTATCTTACCATCCATACGAAGGTGGAGAGCATACATTGCAACATTTTCTAGGGAGGGGTAGTTCCAAGTTGTCATATCTGGGTTGATTTCTTAAGACCTATGGTCGTGTAATGTCACTTAAGGATTCAGGCCTTATTTGGGATCCACCTCATCCCTTGAAAGGTGTATTATCAAAAAATCAAAAAAATGAAGGCCTTTAGGCCATTCAGGCAGGTAAGAAGAAATAAAATAAAAATTCTTGTTTAAGAACATTGCCTCTTCTTTAGACAACTTGTTTACGTTTAAAAAAAATCCTTCCTAGGATAAATTTATGATAAAAATAATGAATTTAGGATGTTATTATAGGATTAATGAAGGTTTTATGGTATAAATTTTCCTAAAAAGGTTTTTAGCAGTTTGAATTTAAGAGGATAGATAGTGACCTTTTATAAGTGGGGGACAGGACACACTTAGAATTTTGGAAAATAAAGAATTACAACAAATTTTTTCTTAGGAAAAATGCCTCAAAATGGTTAATTGTTAAACCTTAGAGGTGATAAGTTAAAAATATTTCCATTAAATTTTATTTTGGAAAGTTTTAGTTCATCTTTAACCCTAATATTCTTAGTTTAACCCCTGGTAAATCTATTTTTATTTTAACCATGGTAAATAATTTTTAGAGTTTTAGTATTCATTAAGACTAAAATTTAAGCCAAAATTATAATATAATATAAATTATGATGATTAAAAATATGCAATACACTTTAAAAAATTAAATTCACAGATTTCGGAGAATTTATTTAAAAATTAAACCCAAAGACACGTTTTAAAAATGGTTTTTCCAAAGAAAAACAGTCAAAAGTTTAAAATATTTTTGCATCAGAATTTAGTATGAAATTGATACCAATTAACAAAATTAATTAACTTTTAATATTATTAAACCAATTTTACTTTAAAACTAATTTAAAATATAATTTAACTTTTTATATAATTTAAATGAAAATACATTTTTTTAATAAAAAATTGTTGTTTTCACTATTCATCAAAAAAATTAATCTTTTCAGAATATTATCAAAAATTTACACAAAAATAATTATGGCATGTAGATTTCAAAAATAAAGTTAATTTTTTCAAATAAATTTTCTAAATGTGGTAAAATTTAATTTTAAATTATGTGCGCAAAGCCCGATGAAATCGTCTTTTAGAAAAATATAGTTTTTCAAAAAAACCTTTATTTTTCTTTAAAATGTTTCTTATTTTATTTATTATCATTAGATAACCATTTAATTAATTTTATAAATTTTTAAACTGTATAATTTTAATAATTTATTTATTATTATTGATACTCTCTAACTCTACTGCTAGGTTATTATGGTCATCTTTAAATAATGATATTTTAATAGCATATTATGTTTCCTTTAAAACTGGAGTTGTGTACATCAAAAACTATCAAAGTGATTGAATTTATTTAAATATATATATATATATATTAAATTATCATGGTGTTACATTCTCTTTGAATCTTGTTGTTGCGTGTAATATATGCTATCTAACATGATGTTCCTATTTTAAAATCTTGGTGTGTTGCAATATTCATGTCTCTTGTTTGTGTGTGTTCTGTAATGTTTCTTAAAAGAAAAATGAAAACGAGAAATATATAGAGAGAAAATGGGGATCTTCACCTAACAATGTAAGTAGTAGAATATTAAAAGTGACTGAAAATGATATAATTTGGAACCAACATTTATTCACTCAACCCCCACCCCTCGGTTTATAACATATCCCAACTCGTCCTCTCATGTGGTATCAATGGGATGGGTTCACCTATCTTGTAATCTCAAGTTAAACTTGTTATATTTCAAATTTGAATGTTTATTTCCTAAAAATATAATGAAGTTCTAATTTGTAGAATTTATTTATATTTTTTTTTAGAATTCAATTTCTACCAAGACCTTAATGAATATGAAAATGAAATAGAAGAATATGGTTATAAAGATATCCCTATTTTCAAAAAAAGGAAGAATTTTAACATTCTTTAAGAAAGGAAGACAGATATTTCTGGAAAATAAAAGAACATGTGGTTTGATATACACTAAATAATATGGTAAATCAATATACCTTAGTTGATTCAAGTAACTCAAGTGATCAAGTGGTATGTGTAAATTCATCCCAAAACTATCCTGAAGATGATTTAAGAAGTAGTGGGAGTAATAATAAGTCAATTTATTTTTTTAATTGATTCATTAAAGGAAATAATAAATGAATTTACCAAATAATTATTTTCTATAATTTTCTAGATTTTTGAATGCATGTTAGATGAGATCACTTGTCTTGAAGAATAGTTCAGGATAATATAAAATGCCTTGAAAGATAAGTTTCATTCATGTGAAAATATATCTAAACAGGTTAGGGCTATAGAAGAATTAAATTTGGATTTTGAATAAAAATTTCCCAAACATGAAATGGAATGGATCAAATAATTTCCTGAGAATAATGAGATCAATAGAATTCTAGAAGAATATATCTATGCACTTGAAGAAAAACTTGTTATCAAGAATGCTTAAGTTGATGTTAAGGCAGAGATGATTAAGAAAATTAAAATATCATTGAAAGAAAGACTCAAAATTCATTATGAATACAATATAAAAATGAATAAGAAGTGTAAATATATATTTATTTTGGTTGAGTATGGAAGTAATATTCTCAATTTAAAAATCTATAGAAAGAAATTAGATTATAAAATCAATAAATAATCTAAGCTCAATCTTCAAAAAATATTGATCTAAGAGGATCTTCTACAATTAAATTTTATAAGGGAATTTAGATTTTAATATAAATTCAACTAATATAAATAAGATCATTACCTCATCTAGTGATCTTTCGTAAACATCTATAAAGAAATAGGTATTATTCACATCTTCATTTCATGAATTTTCTAAATCTATTTTCTTGAAAAATATAGGGTTAAAATAAAAACCAGTGAAAGTATGTATGTGAATACTTAATTAGAATCTTTCCATTACATCAATGGTATATTGAATAAGTATTAAGGATTCCAATTCCCCAAAAATATCACAATAAAAGGTGATGAAATCCCAAAAAAATTTGTAAGCAAGTGTGAAACTTTTTGAAAGCATATAATGAAGAAGAAAATATCATTGTTTCTAGGTCATTGTTGGTGGTATAATAGATTTTTGGCATTGTGAATTAGAATTTTTGTATAATCCTTTAAATTATAAAGTTCAAAAGAATCCCATTTTAAGGATAAATAATCTAAAGAAAGAGAAATAATCAGAGAATAAGAGAAATATATTATGTTTAAATAGATTTATTATTATTGAAGATTTATGTGAGGTTTGTAATGATATTGGTCACAAAAATTTATTAATTTTATACACAACATGTTTCCCATATAAAAAGAAAGATAATATATCAATATTTGGTGATGAAGAATGAAAATTCATCCTTGGGTAGAAATTTGAAGAAGGGTTCAAAATAGATTATACCCAATATGTTTGAGAAGAATCCATCATTAGACTACATATAAAATAAATTTAAAATTCAAGGAAATCACAAGAATACCAGGAAGAGTGAAACATAAAGTGTTAATTATGTGAAGAATATTACCCATAAGTTTCTATGTGAACAAACCAAACATGTTGTCAACATTCCTAAAGACGTATTAGTTGTTTACCTAGCTTATTTGCAAAATGTGAGGAAGATGAAATTAGGAAAAGAAAAACAAATGGATTAAGGAAAGAAGGATATTAAACATGAAGATTATGAATTTAAAAAAAATTATAAAAAAATTAAACCAATTTTTTGAAATATATCTATGTGAGAAATTCAATAAATCTAGACATGTTTCCTAAGGATGTTTAACCACACTGCCAGCATAATAATAATCCCTGATGATAATGAAGATTACATCGTGATATGTATGTAATTTGATGGATAAAGTGAGAGGAATTATATCTCACAATGAAATGGAATAAGTGATGAGGCATATTCTTCTTAATGTAAAATTAGATCTAAATAAAAGATGTTCAAGCATGAATACTGGAGGAAATAGAGCAACTTGGTTGATAAAAACATCTCAAACTTTATTTTTATATTGAGAATCAATAAGATACATCATATTCCCTTACACTTTTATATTTAATTTATACTTATAATATAGGTAATTGAAGGTAAACCATGTTGTTAAGGGGGAGAACCTATGATTGTGGGTAATTTTTATACACTATACATCAAAAAGATGAAGAATATGTCCTATAGTGATCTATATATTCTCAAGAGTATCCATTAAAGAAGATCTTACTCGATGAAGATGTAACATCCCGGCCTAGGCACCACATGCTAGTGCGTCGATCTGGTTCGTTATGTGACCTTTGGCATGCCTCCCCATACACCATAGGCTACCAACTAGAAGAGAGGGTCTAATATGTAACTTGGTGAGACTATAACCTCTTTATCAAAGTATCACAACAGTATAAATCAATATTAAATAGCCAAAAGATAATAAAAAGTAACCAAGATACTATAATAAACAATAATCAACCATAATAAATATAAGATCAAGCATCACATGTTAAATCCTCAAATAGGAAAAAAGACCACAATCCAATGCAGTAAATATGTCATGTTATACATGTTTCATGTAACTAAGAAAAAACTCAAAATAAATAAATACTAATAACTCCCAAGGGGGTCTCTAAATCATTTCTAGTTACCTTATCCATACTCCATACCTAATCCTAACATATCCATCTAAAATAGGTATATTTACCTTATCTTGTCCTGCAAACATAAATTCTATTCAGGTACTGATCAGGAATCTTGAGTAGGGTGCGAGTATAACTCAGTAGGCCCCCACAAATGGCGTCTAAATCAATGTACAGTCTATAATAGTGTATTTAGTTTTATAAATAATAAATATAAAATTCAAAAAGAAAATATGTTTCACATTTTTTATTCTTTAATAAACCACATAGGCCCCTTAGTTCATAGTGACACCTGAACTAATCATACCTACTTCAACCTATGCCAGAGTCTGAACCATACAACATAGGGATATCACAATTTATTATTTCATATTATTTAATTAATAATGGTATTTTCACTATCATTAGATACCCTGTAGCTTCATTCTGGGTATCATCATCATTTCAACATGGAACATCAGTCCAGTGCCTATATCTTGGGGTCCTAGAAAATCAGTTTGACACCCCATGGGTATTTGTAGCATTAGTCCCTGACCCACAACTCATTGTTCACATGCACATATTGGGAGCATAAAGAATTGTTCTAGAACCCCATGGGTACTTGGAGCATTAGTACCTAACCCAAAACTCATTAATCAATCATTCACAAATATCACATATTTCACAATATATAAATCAAGGTTCCACACCATTAACCTTCTTATACAACATTCACATCATGGTGTACCATTTCATTTATGAATCACAAATATCACATATATCACAATATATAAATCAAGTTTCGAAATAATTAACCTTATTATCCATCATTTAAATCAGGGTGCACCATTTCATTTAGCAATCACAACCATGGTTCTTCACTTTTTTACCAAGGAACAACATAAATAATATTCCCATTAATACATTTATCATCATTTATTTCATAACTCGTTAACCCATCAAGGTTAATCCAATAAACCCTTTAAATATAATTATCAACAATGTAATAAGGATTTAGTACAATTCCTCTAACACATGATTCCCATTTTTACAAATAATAAATCATTATTTCAAGTGTAACGACCACACCCCATGGGTTTCCATCAAGCCCAACCTTAATATATTAAATAGTTCCAATGGGATATATGAAGGATCACATAATACCATGTAATTAAATTCATCTTTTCAATATTTAATGAAATGGCCCAACTTCAAAATGTAATGGAACAATTATATAAAAAATATCATAATTAAGACTATGGTAAATAGAAATTAGACCAACTACCTCAAGATTGTTGATGAATTCTCACCCAACCATAATCCTCAATTTGATTTAGAATGGACATATTTATAATGGTGAAGGAGATATAGGATCAAAACCAAGGATCAAGATTCAATGAAATTAGATCAATAAAAACCTAGATCTAAAACATCAACAATAGAGGAATTAATCCCTATAAAAGGGGAGAGAAATATATGAGATAGATAAACCTTAAAAAAGGATTATAATCACTTACTAGAGAGACAAGATTCTTACATTGAACCCTTGATTCATTAAGGAAGGAGTTTTAGGAGACTCGTAACCCTCTTTAGAGACTACTGAAACAATGTAAATAATATTTGGTAGAAATAGTATGATTAGTGATATAAACCATGGGTTTGATATTTCTTAAATAAATATTAAGGGCTTTAAAATCACATGTGCACTATTTCCTGAATGGGCTGCATGGTTTGACAAACTGTGTGCCCCTAATATCTTAGGTGAATAGTTACTCCTAATTGGGTGCATGGTTTTAAAACCATGTTTCAATAAAGAAAACCCCCTCTATCCAAGGATGAATAGTTTGGGAGAGGGAGGGCTCATGGTTTGGTCAAACCATTCACTCCCATTTAGTGGCTCACAAATGTGTTGCACTGCTTCCTGGGGACAACTACATGGTTTTACCTAACCGTGATCCAACTATACATAACCCCATGGGATTCCAAAAAAAATCTCTAAATTAACCCAAAACAAACAAAAATAAAAATCCAACTAATGTGTGATCAAAACAAGGGTGAAATAATACCAAAAAATGAGTACGAGACATCTCTAAAAAGGTTGGGATCTTACAATGTCCCCACATTATAATATATTTTCCTTGAGATACATTCCCAATCATCACTAAGCTTCCAAGGTAAAAAGTTCAGTCCAATGATCCCACATATCTTCTTCCATCTTCAATGTTTCCTCCTTCGGGTCATGTATTACGGGTCATGTACGGGTTCCCCTTCAACCCTTAAAAGGGGGATTATCTATAATAAAATAAAAAGAAGGCCTTCGGGCCATTCGGGCTAATTCAATCTATTCAATATCTTTCAATTCATGAAATACTAAGTTGGCATGCATTATAAACACCCACAGGTTTCATCAATAGCTTGCGCTACACGCAAGATTGGGTTTTACCGAATAACAATATACTATTAATATTATTATTTAATATGATAGTCATATTATAGACATTAAATTTTTGGTTATAAATAGTATTAAATATATTTTTAATATATATGGTTGAATTCATTGGTTACAAATTAACTAGAAATTAATATTAAAACCAATTGAATATAAAGGAAATGTTATTATAAAAAAAATATTTTTATGTGCCAAAGGCGTTTTATCCTATTAAATTAAATTAATTACTATTATTGAATTATCTTAATAAAATTTATATATTATATATTAAATAAAATTTCTTAACATTCATCCAATATATTTTATATGAATAAGATAAGAACAAATCCAATTTTACACATAAAAACCTGTATTTTTCTAAAGGTAGTTTTTCCGCCTTTTAATAGCACGCTTGTTTTAAAACTAAATTTTGAAACTTGTATGAATATTATTTTAAAAAATAAAATAAATTATTGAAATATTTATTTAAAAATTATCTTAGGGTGAATTTTACATATTTTTTTGAGAAGTTAAATGTTTTGAGGAATAGTGAAAATACTGAATTTAAATTGAAAACTAACATTTTATCTAAATAATTTATAATGTTAATATATATTTTAAATTATTTTTAAATTAAAAAATAAATAATTTATAAATAAATCAATTCATTTTATTTCATTGGAATCATTTTTATATTGAGTTTAGATATAAAAACATAGTAATATTTTGAACATTTTTTCTTTAAAAACCTACTTTCTCGTCCCGTCTGTAGAATTAATTTTAAATTATTTTTCTCCAATTATATGAATTTAATTTATATATATGAATTCCATATTGGGATTCATAATTATTTATAATTTACATTAAGGAAATTTTAATTTTTTTCAATGTTATTAGTGAAAAAAGTTAAAGTTAATTATAGCAAATAAGAAAAAATATGAGTTTACCAAGGGATTAAACTTTAAACACGAGGAGGAAAATCACCTAGAAATTTTCACAACACCAATTTTATAGTAATATTTAGACATTATACCTTATAATATCTATTTTTTTCATTATTTTATCCACTTGATATGGAATAAATGTGGGTGGAATTCCCTCTTTCAAAAATTTACAAGTTTTCCACTCACCCCACTTATAAAAGGCCTCCAGCTCTACCATTTCTTTAAACCTCAAAAAACACTTTGTTCTATCAAATACCATCTAAAATAACTCCCCTAGATCGAAACCATCATCATATATTCCTTATATTTGGCATAATTCCAACTTAGGGAGGCATTAGTGCAAACCTAAGGAGGATACCCAAAAAAGAGGTAACAGTTTTTTAAAATCATTTTTATTTTATTTCCTTACCCACCTCCCATAATTATTATTATATAATTATTATATAATAAAAAAATTAACTTAAATATATTTATATTTTGTTATTTTGTGGGTACAATAGATAACTTCACTCACTTCCATCAAATGGGATATGGAATCATAGTTCATGTGTACGACGGACAATCGCCTTGTGAACCGATGTCATTCAATCTTCCATTACCACCTTTAAATGTTGGTAATAATGATAAATTTATATTTTATATGTTATATTTATGATATTTATGATGTTTTTATGATTTTTTAATTATTTTATAACTCATATCTCCATGATTTCCATTTTGTGGGAATACGATAACGTTGTTCATATGTACAGCAGACTACCGCCCCACGAAGCAATGTGGTACATTCACACCTTAAATGGAATTTATTAAGTATGTTTTTAATAAAAATATGTGATATATATAACATAAATATGATACTATAATGATAATATACATATATATCATTTACTCTTCTATCTTTAATATGATAATAAAATGGAAAAAGTGTTCATGTGTATGTATGACCAACCATTTTTGGGAATATATATACTGAATATATTTGATATTTACATCATGTTATATATTATAGATATGATTAAATAATAATAAAAGTAATAGGAACAAAAAATAACAAGTCCAAACATACTCCAAAAACAAAGCAATTTGTTACACAAAATGATGAAAATAATAAAAGATTATAACGAATGTGCAATAATATGATGTAAACGGATTATATATAAAATCCTAAATATTAATATGGTTGTGGAATAAGTTAATATAATTCTTAAAACCATTATAAATAAGGATAAATAATTCTCAACAAAAGGATAGTGTGAGGTATAGGACTTTATCTCAATTTCATTTCATTGAGTCATATTGAAATATTATGCACCTAAACACTTTTATATGGTGTATATAATTCTCCTTGACATTTAATATCATGAATAATTAATTATTGAAGGTATTTAAAGTTTAAATTTTAATTATTTTATTTAATAATATTTTAATTAAAAGTTACCAAGTGGTAATGAATTTTATAAGTTAATTTTTATTCATTGGGTTATATTACTTCCTCATTGTCATTAATTCTCTAAGATTATGTGTGTAATGAATTTCGACTATATATTATTTTATTTAAAAAAAATTATGTGGTTTTATAGTTGATACACATAATTGATTCATTAGTTGATTCTCACTTCAACATTATGATCTTTTCATGGGTTTACTTCCCAATTTCATTTTATTAAGGATTATTTACACTTGAATTAACATTGAAGGAAATTACTTGGGAATTGTTTAATAAACCCTTTAATTTTATTTTACTATGGTTATTCATGATTATTTTCAAGTAATAGTTTAATTTTTCCACTCTTTGGTACTTAAATTTTTTTATAAAATATTTTTAAGAAAACCTGACTTCATTTATCTCTATTGTTAGAAAAACTATTTTCTTCTAAAAACCTTGTTTTCTAAAAATGTTTTCAAAAATGTTTTTTAAACATTTCAAAATTATTTATTAAAATAAATTTTTACCCCCTTTGACATTTTTACCCAATTTCTTGAATGGAATATCCTTTTCTTTTTTGGAACAAGGCACTTTTCTAATGTTTTTACGATGTAAAAGGAATGTTATTTTTGTTGTTTATGACATGTATAGAATTACCAAACATAATTTCATGGAATATTCCTTTGAAATTTAATGAATATATTTTAAAAGAAAATTATTTTAAAAGTGATTTTCAAAGAAAAATATTTTCAAAATCTTTTTCTAAATGAAAAGGATATTTCCCTCAAAAATGGTCTTAAAGATAATATTCTATTTCATCAATGTAAAATAACCATTATCCTTACTCCAATGGTTATAATGCATATTTATACCATTATTATTCTTCCTATGCATGGATTATGTTTTTTTTGACTAAGGATAGTATTGAAATTCACTTCCTTGAATCATTTTTTCTAGTCATTTACTTATCCTTGATTTATTTACTTTCCAGTGACCATTGAAATTTAAATATCCCCTAAATATCCACATTATATATCATAGATAAAATTATTTCCTAAAATATATTCCATTTTCACATATGGTGTTTACTTTGAAAATTATTTGATTATTTGGGGAAATATTGATATATCAATATTCTATACTCAATAAAGATATTTCATAAGGCACATTATTTATAAATTAAATTTATTATTTAATATAAGAGTAATGATTTGGACTGATATGAAATGGGTTGGTGGGAATCTAAAGTAATCCACTCGAAGCATCAGTAGTCTCATGGGAAAAATTTTGTTGGAAACAACCCCTTCGCATTTATAACCAAGTAGTTTAAACTATCTTGTAAAAGGTCTTATGAGTAGTATGTTTTAAACCACCTTATGAATAGTATTGATGGTAGTGGTTTCATGTACCTAGGAAAGATGATGTCTGATAAATAATTATTTCCTTCATTCATATTCAATTATTATTATCCATGATATTTTCATTATGAAAAATTCTATGGATGCATTTCATTCTCGGTTTATTGGTTAAATGGTATGGTTTTTAGTTATTTTTATTTTAATATTAATTATTCCTTATCCAGTTAGGGCAGTCATGTTATTCATCAAAATGGAATGTGTTATCAATTATTTACCTTTTAATATTGTTTTCAAAATTCCTTCTCAATTTATTTATTACATGGCATCTTTTTTCAATTATTTACCATGCCATATAGATTATGATCATTGATTAATTATTGCTTCCAATGTACTTAACCCTTATTGAGAATTTGATCCAACCCTTATTGTGTTTCATTTCTCAAAATTCTACAAAGTTTTTTGGGAATGATATACAGGGTTAAGCTATATAGAATAAATTTATTCTTGAAATAAAATAATTATGTTGTAATTTTTTTATTAAAATTTATTATAAGACTCATATATGTATCTAGTTTACTAATACTACTAAACTCTTTGGTCAATTAGGATATAGTTCCTTGTATCCTATGAAAATTTAATGATATTTGGAATCGGCTCTAAGATTTTGGGGTTGATTCACTACAATTGTGATCCACAACACGAATCGTATGATCATCAAAGGATACATCGTCCTCAAGATCAACATCAACAACATCGATCATGTGAGAATAGTCATAGTGATACTGATAAAGCTTTGACACAGGAAAAACATAATTTATATCAATATACCTATGTGGAATAACCACTCCATTTTCCACAAATTTGATCCTCTCCATAACCTCAAACGGTCCGACAAAAATGGGTGCCAACTTTCCCTGTCTCTAAATCCTATGGTGACCCAATCTAAATGATACTCAAAGGAACACACAATCACCGATTGTAAGATAAAGAGGCTTTATATTTCAATAATCATAATAATTTTGTCGAATATGTTCCATAACAATATGTTTACAAGTCAACTAAACATACTCTGATGTATCCTACATGAGACTCGGTCCTAACAACTCTAACTCGCCTTCCTACATCCAAAATAAAGGTGATATGTATGGTCTACCATAAACTTCCTCATATGTTTCTATCTCAATAGTCTCCTAATAAATATTATTATAGGTGAACTCAATGAGTGAAAATTGAATCTCCCATTACCCACTAAATCCTAGAAGATGTGCCTGTATCTTTTTCTAAAGCACATGAATAGTACGCTTTGATATCCTGTCTATCAGTGGGTGAAGATTCATACTCAAAAACACCTGGGTACCCACCGCATTCTATAATCCTTGCCAAAAGTGTGAAGTAAAGTGTGAATCATGATCTAAAAATATGATCTATAGAACCCTAAGAAAATAGACAACCCATAAAGATATAAATACCCCAACTGATCAACTATGAAATTATCTTAAGTTGGAAATAAATATGCCACTTTTTTCAATCGGTCCCTAATCACGCATATAGTATCATTCTTCCAAGTCATCCTCAAAAGACCCACCATTAATTCCATGGTAACATCATCCCATTTTCCATTCCGGAATGGGAAACGGATATACAAAACAACCTGTTCATTGATGCTCTTACTTCACCTGATAACAGGTGTAGAATTGTGTCACAAAACCCACAGTTTTATTTTTCATGTTGGGACACCAATATTGTCTTCATAAGTCATAGTACATTTGGGTCAAACTAGGAATCACCACTCACATCAAAAAATAAAACTCACGCATCAACTTACCACACATACACATAGGCACAAAAACATGGCCCTGGACATAGATGATTTGATCCTCATCTATAGTCCAATCAAAAGGTGACTCCCCACCATCATGGATTTTCATCAACATCAGACACTCTAGGTTGTAATAATGCCTTTATGTGATCTTGTTAAAAAGTATGGACTCAACTGATAAGGTTTGAATGGTCATATGTTCCTTCCCCACTTGAACATCTACACATATCTCAGTGAACAACTCCATCATATTCCACTCAAAATGATACTCCTAGACTATCTGAGTTTTCATCTTATGGCTCAAATCATTTTCAAAACTATTTCCCCTCCCCGGTGTACAGTCTAGCTAAAATTAAACCAACTACATATAATCAAACCATATTCTCAACTGGAGGTTCAAATCTTACTACGAAATGATATACTTTACACTTTTGTGATTGATATACACAATAAAATTTTCACCCAAATAGTAATGTATCCAACACTTTATGGGATAAACCACCATGACTAACTCAAGATCATTAGTAGGGTAATTTCATTCATGTGGTTTCAATTATTGTGACCCATACACCACAACCTGATCTCCCTATATCAACACTTATCCAAGTTTGATACCATATGCATCACAAAACAAGATATACTTATCACCTAGATCAGGTAGGATCAAAGTCGGTGTGATAGTCAAATACTTCTTCAACTCCTGGAAGGAATCTTCACATCCTCTATACAACTCAAACATTATCCCCTTTTTGTTCAAGCCTGAAATTGGTGCTTCAAAATGGGAAAATTTCTGAAATAATCTTCGATAATAACCCATAAAACCTAAAACTATTTGGATATCAAAAATATTCTTAGGCTTCTCCCAAGAAAAAACTTCTTGAAATTTCTCTAGATCCACTAACACACCTTCCTTGGAGATTATTTAACCCAAGAAATGTAACAAGTCAATCCAAAATTGACACTTTATTTGCTTGGAATATATCCTATTATCTCTGAGTGTACTCAAAATGATGTCAAGGTATTGTGAATGATCATCATGATTCTTGGAGTACACCAAGATTTCATCCACAAAAAACAACCACAAAATGATCTATGTATGTGTGAAAGATTCATTTCATCAAAGCTATAAACACAACTATATCATTTTCAGCCTGAATGGCATAATGATGACTTCATATAGGATATAACTACTTCTGAAAGCAGTATTATATATATAATAAGGTCTAAATATCAACTGATTATACTCTGATCTAAAGTAAATCTTGGAGAACACACAAGCTACTCTCAATAGGTCAAAGATATCATCAATATGCGGAAGTGGAAACCGGTTCTTGATCATCATCCAGTTCAAATTATGGTAATAAAAACATAAACACAACATCCCATCAACCTTATTATCAAACAAAACCATAGAACCCCAAGGAAACGTACTTAAATGGATAAATACCATATACATCCATTATTCTAGGTTATTCTTATTCTCTTGAAGCTATGTTAGTTCCATTATTTATGGAGGAATAGAAACTAGTTTAGCTCAAAGAATGAGTTCAATTGTAAACTCAACATCTCTATCAGGTGGAATCCCTAAGAAGTATTCAAGAAACACATCTTGAAATTGATCTACTATGGGTGAAAATACACTATTCCTTATACCCACATCATCCAAAAAATACATGTAACTTAGGTGTTGATCTCCCCCAGTTGTTGATGAACTATCCCTGGATGGACTACCTAGATATCCAACTCTTCATGATGGATATAGTTGTAACCCTATAGAGACATAAATGTTACTCTCTTATGGTAACAAATATGTTTCATAGGTATGATTCTAACCTATCCATAACCAAAATCAAGTAAAAAACTAACATGTCAAGTTTGTAAATATCCCAAAGGAAATGACACTCACCAACATTGAGGGAACATAACTTGCATAAAAAGATTCCCTTTGACCATAAACCCAATGGTGTGTTGATCATAATAACCCCACTCACAAACTCCACCATCAGACTCAAACTATTCACCAGTTGTGAAAATATAAAATAATGTAATGCTCATGTATCAAAAAGGTTCTAGAAAATATAGAAGCTAACAGAATAGTACCTCTGACTATCGATGTCCTAGCCTTGTTATCCAAAAGTGTAGGTTGAACTGAATGCAACTTACCTACCCCTATACTATGTGGTCCACTCTGAGTCCCATGTGTTTCAGTATTGTATTGATACGGTTATTCTTTCCCTAATGTGTCACATCCTCTACATCAATTTCCACGGCCAATAGAACTCTAGCTTCCCAAATGGTATGAGGTAAAAGACCCCCTTCTAGTACTATAATTCATTCTAACTCCTCCATCACTACCTATATTTAGTGGGTTTCTAAAGAAAAATTGTATATTCCCAATATTTACACAATATCGACACTATATCGGTGTTCGGGGACACAATTTACGATAGTGTCCCATCCTACCACGCAGATGGAAAGGCACGCGAGTATTTCCCAAAACAATTGATCATTCTCTCTATATACTCTTCTTTCCACTATAATTGTTAACTTTATCATAGTGATGCTTCCTACCCTTAAAATATGTACCTTCTAATCATCCATTAGTAACCAAATATACTCCATTGGAAGCCTCCTTTGGGTTCCCCTCAAATCTGAGAGTCTGATTCACCACCTAAGAAAACTTCTTCAATTATAAGATATTAACCTATGACTTAATCTCAAATTTCAGTCTATCCTGAAAACACCTTGTCATAGTTTCCTCATCCCCTACCAATTCTAGGACAAAGTTATGCAAGTCTATGAAACTACCATTATAGTACATCACTAACAATCATCTCTGGGTCAACCGCATAAACTTTGTTTCCATCTCCTACCTAAGTGTCTATGGGTAAAAGTGCTCCAAGAACTTCACCTATAAGTTTTTCCATACCACGCTCTCTAACTACTAATCTTGGGCCTAAATATCCCACTAATGCCTCTCTTGACCATGTAACATATAATCGTATAACTTGACTATTTTCTCTACAAGAGTCTCTAAATGGTTAATAATTTTCTAGATTAACTCAATCTAAAACATAGCTACCTCAAGTATACATTCTCCGGTGAAGGTCGGAAGATGAAAAGACTCCCAATTCAGATCATACATATTATATACAGGCTACCCAGGGTCTCTTTACATGAATGGCATAAATCATGTGAGGTTCTCAGGGAACTTCTCTCCCGCCCCTTCACCTGGAACTATCAGGGCCTCTTGTCCCACTGCTAGAGGCACATTTCCAGAAATTTCATCCTTTCATCCAATCAAAAAACATCATCATGGATGCATGTATCTTCAATTCCAAACACGCATCTTAGGAAACATAACACATCATGTTTTAATCAGATTGGTTCATATAAATTCATAACAATTCATCCCTCATACACTACCACATGGTTAAAACTAAGTAACTAGTACTACCCTTAACCAACCCTAACTTTGTCCATGGCTAACACCGGGAAAAAAATCACATAATAAGTTTTGCATTAGACACCCATTTTTACTATTTAAAATTACCACATTTATCATCATTGATAATTATCATTTTTTTATTATGAACCATTTCATTTAAAAAATATCCAAATAAAGAAAGCATTTTTATTCCCCAAAACCTACCCATCACATGATTTTCCATGTGTGCCTAATATGATACATGTAAAATAATTTCTAGATTTCAAAGAATGATGCATATATAGATAAAACTCATTCCATATCAGTCCATGAAGAAAAATCTCAGAAAATAATAACATCACACAACAATTGCATCACCCAAGGTGAAATAACATTCATTTGTAACAATAAACAAAAAAACAATCCCACCCCGGGAACTTGGGTTTCCCCCCACATATGAGTCAGCTCCTACCATGATTTATCTCGTGACCAAGGTTGACTCATCATAGTCTTCAGTCTACCTATAATAAATAATAAGTTAACATACAGTAAAATAAATTTCACTTACGATACAAATTTTTGATTCCCCAACCTGGTTTCTACATGTCGATGCCCTGATCTAGTTCATTATGTGACCTCAGTTATGCCTCCCCATATTCCAAAGGCTTTTTACTAGTATTTAGTGTCTAATATGTATGTGGGAATACTATACCCTCTTTATCAAAGCATTACAATAGTCGAAATCAATATGCAATAGCTAAAAAATAATAAACAATAACCAAGATAATATAATAACCAATAATCAACCACAATCAATATAAGACCAAGAATCACATGATGAATACCCAAATAGTAATAATGACCATAATCCAAAGAAATAAATATATAACTCCATAAAAATGTCAAGTTAATATGTAAAACCCAAAATAAAGACATACTGACAACTCCCAAGTGAATCCTAAAATTGTACTTGGTTCCCTCATCCATTCTTTATCCCGAATCCCAACTCATCCATATAACAAAGGGATATTTCCCTTATTCTATCCTACAAAAATGAAGTCTATTCAGATGTTGATAAGGTTTTCTGAGTAGGGTGTGAGTGAAACTCAGTAGGCTACCACAAATGGCATCTAAAGCAATATCCAGTCTATAATAGTGTGTGAAGTTGTATAGAGAATAATGATCAAATGATAAAATAAATAGGTTTCACATTTATTATTCTTTAATCAAATTCATATTCCCCTAGGTTTACAGTGACACCCAAACCAATCATACCTATTTCAACTAGTGTCAGAGTCTGAACCATACAAAACAGGTATCTCACATTTCGTTCTTTCATGGGATTTCATTAATCGTATTATTTACACTTTAGTTCGGTACCCTGGGGCATCAGTCCAGCTAGAATCATCACTGCCACATGGGACATTAGTCTAGTGCTAATATCTCAAGGGCCTAGAGAATCAGGATAGTGCCCCAGTGGTATTTAGATAATCATAACCTGACCCAAAAATTATTGTTCACAAGCATGTATGGGGGGTCTAGAGCAACAGGATGGAACCTAATGGGTATTTAGAGCATCAGTCCCTAACCCACAACTCATTGATCAATAATTCACAGATATCACAAATATCACAATATATAAATCAAGTTTCAAAATAATTAACCTTCTTATTCATCATTCACATCATGGTGTACCATTTCATTTATCAATCACAAATATCACATATATCTCGATATATAAATCAAGGTTCAACATCTCTAACCTTCTTGTCCATAATTAAAATCACAATGAACCATTTCATTTGTAAATCAAAACCATGGTTCTTCACATTTATCAGAAGGAAAAACATAAAAAACTCCCATTAATCCATTTATCAGCATTTATTTTACAACTCATTAACAGTTTAAGGTTAAGCCAATAAAACCTTTAAATACCATTATCAAACACGACATAAGGATTTAGTTCAATTCCATTAAACCATTATTCCCCTTTTTACAATTCATAAATCACTATTCCATGTGTAATTGGCACACAACATGGTTTTCCATCAAACCCAAACTCAATATCTTCAATAATTCCAACAGGTTCTCTGAAGGATCATGCAATTTCATGGAATTAAATTCATCTTTTCAATTTTTAAATTAATTCCCCAATGAAGAAATGAAATGGAACAATCACATAAACAAAATCATAATCATTACTATGTGAAATATCAATTAAAACATATACCTCAAGATTGTCGATACACACTCACCAAATAATAATCCTTAATTTGATGTGGAACGAATGGATTCAAAACGATGAAGGAGATCTAGTATGAAGACCTAGGATCAAGATCCAATGAAATAAGATCCATAAAAACCTAGATATAAACCATCAATAACTAAGTAATTTATCCCTCTCAAAGGGGGGAGAAATATGGGATAGAGAGGAACCTTAAACAAGGAAGATAATATCTTAGTTGAGAGCCAATCTTCTTACACCAGACCTTAGATTCGTAAGGGAAGGAGTATGAGGAGACTTGGAACCATCTTTAGAGCCTTTAAAAATAACAGTAATCATATTAGGCCTAAATATGGTGATTATGGATATAAACTGGGGGGTTTAAGAATTTTTAAATATACTTTAAAGGGTTTAGAGTCCCAATCACATGGTTCCCTAGATGGGATGCACATTTTAACAAATTGTATATGCTAGGTATGTTCCCCTACTTTATAGGTTTCATGGTTACTCCTAATTAGGTACAAAATCTTCCATACCATGTGCCAACTGTGAAAACCCCCTCTGTCCAGGGGTTCATAGTTAGGGGTGGGAGGTCATATGGTTTGGTAAAAATTTATGCCCCTTCTAGTTGCTGAAAAATTAGGCACACATTATCCTCAGGAAACCCACACAATTTTCCATAATCATGTGACAATTGTGCACATCCCCATGGATTTATAAAAATTCTCCAAATTCACTAAAAACAACCACAAAGAAATAACCAAACAGGGAATTATCAAAACATAGGAGAAATAATAACTAAAATTGAGTATATGAAATCTCCAAAAATATCGGTATATTACAAAATATGTGGAAGTTATCAAATATGGACAACCACATGAAGAATTCCATTTTAGTTTATTACCCATATTGAAACATCTTGAAAACAATCCTTGAATAATTTCACTATTTTGAAGATTTTTAGAAGTGTTTTACTTTAGGGGATACAAATGAAGAATGATGAAGAATCTGCTAGAAAATATTATCTCGGGAAAATATTAATTTTTCTGGAAGGTGATTGAAAGTGGTGCCATAAAAAAGGTATGTTATCATAATCTCTCAATATTGAAAATAAAAATTAGATTCTAACATAAAGGGTAGAATTTTAATCAATGACCAAAAGTGGAGATTTGAAGAATTTCCAAGGCTTTTATCAAATTAAGATATGTTTAAAATGTTCTAATTTTTTTATTTAAGTGATTTGGGATGTTCAGGATAAATATATATTATGAGAACATATATATCAATTAATATATATCACTTTTCTCATCCCAAATATAGTTTTAATAGCTCTTGAAGATAGATTATTAGTTTTTTCATTTCTAATTAGTATTAAGTTCAACAGATTATTGATAGATTAGTTGTATAAATAAACCCCTATTGTTCTCTATATTGATCAAGGATTGGTAGACTTAGATTGAAATGGTTAATGAAAATTTTTTAAATATAAATTGATATATTTTTTCAAATAGTTTTTATTACATTTCAGTAAAGGGGGTTGAAATTAAAATGAAACTATTGATGGTAAAGGGTAATATAAATAAAATGAAAGATGATAAGAAGATTTAATGTGTACATATTGAAATATCATTATAGTATGGTATAGATAATAAATAAAAAGGGTCTTGTTAATCCCACTTTATGTGTGTTTTATTTATTATCAATGAGTGTTTATGATTTTTAATAATTAGAGAGAATTAATTAATTTCAATATATTGAATTATGAATTAAATTGTATAATAATATTGGTGATTATGATGTATTGATTATTAATTATGAAGATCCTAAGTTTAGATAATAAGAAGATCCTAAGTATTGTGTTTCTTATTTATTTCCTAATACTTACACGACACGTGTCTTAGAATATTAGTTTAAATAATTAGTGTTCCATGGAGATTATCTTAATATCACTAGGATGAAATATTGTAACACCCCAAGCTTAAAAGTAAGTTTTATGTATCATCAATGTTACAAAATTCAATAAAATACATAAATTTATGAACACAAAGATATAAGTAGTAATAATTTTATTTATACAAAGACTTTAATACCTCTTTGACACACAAGAACTAACCCATTAAACCCACTACTATTGATAATAAAACAACTGGAATTCCTCTGAGAAACACAACGATTCCAACTGAGTAGTTTATATCTATTGGATCTATGATAAGAACAAAGTATATAGTAATAAGAATAAAATTAAAACTAATAATAAGAGGAACATATAAAATCGTTCTGAATGAAGTGATGTGAGGGTCGACAAATTTTTCTATGTGTTTTATTTCCCTTAGATATCGATATTTATGAAAAAATTATCCAAGAGTTATAAAAATGTTCATTAGAACTTTTAAATTTAATTTTCAAAAATGACATATGATAATTGTTGATATATAAATAAATAAATATACATATATAGAAACAATATTTATTTGAATATTATTATTAAATTTTTAATTGTTATGCAATAAATAAACATTATGTATTCAATAAATTATTCTAAGAATAAATAATGTTTTAAGCATTATAATAAATATATTAAAATTTTATAATTTATGTGAATATTACTATTTTTGAATTATGAAATATTTTATTAAAATTAAGATATTAATATGAGTATTATATATTTATATAAGTGTATTATTTTAACTTATAAATTTAATAGAGTATATTTTAATACTTTAAAATTATTTATTCTCATATTAATATTAATATAAAATAAAACCATATAAGATTAATATATTAAAATTATATACATTTTTATTTAAAAAAGAAAAAACAAAAGAAATGATAAATATAGAAGATGAATCAGGGGAGGGTTTGTGTGTTTAGGGAGCTGAGGTCAACATGATGGGAAGAAGTCTAATGTAGTTGGGCTTCGAGCATAGGATGTGGATCGAGAAGCTGAAGAGCTTTGATTCGATGAAGTCGAATGTGGAGGAGGTAGAATCAAGTCTGAGGATTCACTCTGGAAGATTGAACACGGGTCGAAGGAGGACTAGATCTATTTCATGATTAGGGTTTTGATCAACGTGAGGTAGGATAAAATTGTTTCTAATATCCAAATCTACGTGTATGAGTATGATTAATGACTGAATCTTCAGAAAATAGGGTCAATAGCGACTTATGTTACAAATCTCTTTGTTTTTCTTCTTGATATCGACGTCCTCCTATTCTTAGATCTGTAATTAGGATTATTTTATACATAAATTTTATCTGGTATCACTGTGTTAATTTTTTCACTTATCATTCCTTTATTGTTTGTGTGTTTTTTTGGATTCAATGTATTCATCCATATTCACAAATTTTATATATATCTGAATCTTGTTATTAAATGAATGTTTTTCTTGATTATTGTTTTTCTCTCTGGAGATCCATTTATTTTTCTCTTCATAAATTCCAACCTGAAAACATCCCAATTAAATGCAATCATCTAGCCCCAAAATTCAGTATTTTATTTTTTTGATGGAATATAAAATATGATACGAATATCTCTTATCTTTAAACCCACTTGCACTGAAGTTTGGTCACTATTTGAAATAAACTATAAATTTTTTAAGCTCACTGGGTGTATAAATACTAAATTTGGAGAACTGGTCAAAGGCAATTATCCTTCTTGTTTTGAGTTAGTTGAGTTTATAAGAGAGTAGGGTGTTTTCTGAAAGAAGGTCTTAGAGTACATAATGGAGGGGCAAAGGGCCAAAGGATGTGTTTTCTTTGCTTATGTTTTTGAGAGGCATTGAGTATAAGTGACCCTTTTTTTCTCAAAATCTAGCATGCTTCTTTAGATTCTTCACCAAGGGAATTAAGAGTTAAAAATTTAAGGGATTATTTATTTTCAAATATTATCCTTGTGGTTTCATTTTATTTATTTTTGTAAGGGAGTACTCTTTATTTTCAAGTAATTGATATTTATGAAAAATATTATTTATTGGTTTATTTAAATTAAAATCAAACATATTTTTCATAATATACATTCAATTTTATGATTATCATTTCTAAAACCAGTACGAGAGAAATTATTTTCTAAATTAAAATAATTAATTTATGATTATGTGTAAGGGAATCAAATATTTTTTTAACATTTATGTGTCCTTATTTTTTTTAAAGTGTATTTTATGGTATAGTTTGTTTAATTACATAAAAACTTATGTTCTTTATTTTTTGGTTTTGGATATATATTTATTATTTATTTTCATATAATTACATGTAAGGGATGTATTTTTATTTTTTTTTAGTTTTAGGATTCTCAACTATATAGTTAACAAGGGACTTTATTTATATATAAGAGATAGATAATAAAATGATGTTTCATTTTAATTATAGTAACTTATTTTGATAAATTATTTATCTAAAAATATATTTCAAATGATTGTTCATGGAATTATATAAATTAAAATAATTTATCTACATGCACGTCATACTCATTTAATGATTATTGCCATATATTGTTGACTTTTCAGGACACTTCATACATGCATAGACATCAATTTTGTTATTTTCATTTACATATATATGTGTGTGTGTGTGTGTGTGTGAAATATATATAAAAATTGGTTGTATGAGTTTGATAAATGAAATAATATTTCAAGAATATTAAAGATTCTTTTATCAACATTCTATATGCTAAGAAATGCTTAAAATTCAAGGGATTCGATTCTTCAGAGTATAGAAAATGAACATACATAAAGTTTACTCTATATATATACATTTATACATAATTATTTGTATTCTATTATTTATGTTTTCAAATAAAAACTTTAGTGCTAAACTTACATATAAGTAAAGCAATCTTAAAATATTTTCAAGAAAAATTGGGCACTTGAACATTGTAAACATGGTAAGGAATTGGGGAGTGAACTAAATCCCTCAGAAACTGGGTAGGCCCAAGATAGCCTTTAATGTTTCATGTTCCACAATGCACAATTTTTTTTCAAGATCTTACATACTGTTTTTAGAGAAATCACTAGATTAATTTTAAAGAGTTTTTTGTACGTAAGTAATTAAAAGAGTGGAATATTATTTATAGCATAAGTAATTTAAATTTTGTTTTTAAAAGGGTATTTAAAAAAGTATATTATGTTATTATCCAAATAAAATCTGAAAGTTATTTTCAAGGAATTAAATTCTATAAGTATTTCAATGATTTTCAAACCCCTTACTGGGAAACTGAATTCTCACCCCTTTGTTTTTAAATGTTTTTCAGAGGAATCATAAAATATCTAAATAAGGATTTAGTGCTTTCGGTGTTAGTGTTCATGGAAGCATAGTAGGAAATTATTATTATTTTTTCAACCCTAATAAATGTATGGTTTTGTATAACCCTCTAGAACCTAGACTGGTAAAAGGTCCTCTTTTTTGTTAAGTGTTGTGTAATTGGTCAGTTTCTTTTATAAGAAAAAAATACACGGCATTTTAAAGCACTGAGTCTAGAAGAGCGAGCTTAGGGCATTATAAATAGTTTTTACAAGTTTCATCCATGGATGTTTGGATGAAACAAAATCAGTTGATTCCAGGTAAGAAATTCTTCAATGATAAATATCATGATTGATTGATTGTGATTCAATATTTTTATGAATATTGAATAAGGTTGGAGAAAAGAGGTTCAATCCAAGAAGGAAATTCTCTTTGGTAGAGGTCATGTCAGAAAATCTATGTAGGGACATGCCAATGGTAAAGGGTGTTTTAATGTACATGGGTAGTGAAAAATTTCCACTCGTCTATCACTATACTGTAGTGATGACGGTGGTGTGATGGAAGAGTGAATGTGAAAAAAAAACATGCCAAAAATGGTCATGGTGGTGTCTATTGTTGTGTGTGGTTGATAGGAGAAGTATCTTTTCAAAATGAACAAAGGATAAAGACCATGCCTGTGGGTTGACAAGTTGTGGTCAACCAGTAAATATTCATGCCAAAATAGGTAAGGTTGGGAGGCCACTCCCATGGTATAAGAGGTCATGGTTGATAGGTGAAGTTTTAAGTCAACGTGACCAGCATGATTGTAGTGCATCTCATAGTTCTTAGTGTGTTGAGGAAAAATGAATATAAGTTTTACACAAGGTTTTGGTGCAAGGAATGTTGTTGAGTGATTCACATATCTCTAGAGAGATCAATCAGGTGATGTTTGGATAGTTCATTAATGAATCATTTACCATAAGTCTCATTTTTTATACCATGATCTAATCCATTGACTGGAGGAACTTATAGTATTACTAAAATAAATTAATTATAAATTAATTTATGCAATAAAATAAAATAAAAATAGTTGAACATGAAATAGTTATGATGGTATCTGGTTATAAAGATCTTGGATGAAGTTTTGGATGTGTTATGAGTGATTTGAATGATCCAATGTGATGATAACAAGTGTCTAGTAATTGGTTTAATGATTCCATTATTTTAAAGGGGATTTTGAACCTATAGAAAGGTAATGTGATGAATAAAAGTTTCCATTTAATATACAAGGAGGAGGATATAGATATCTTTTTTATGTGATACATTGTATATAAGAGAAACCAATAAGAATATATACTTGTCACTATTACTTCTTGTAGAATCTTTATGGGTAAAATTCAGTGAAGAAGTGATATCCAACACACTATACAGTAAGATAAATTCTTTTATGTTGATGTAAAAGAAGAATAATAAATGTAGGTCATCGTGCACTAAACTTGAAGAAGAAAAGGATAAGAATAGTTGTTATGAAAAAAGTGTTTGTATAGAAAAGAATATATCTTGAAATTTATGTGATAAAGGAAGTGATCATTTTCTAATATAAATATAAATAAGTGTTTTCATTATAGTTTTCATACAAATTAAGAATTCCTTTCATGATTGTGATCAAGTAAAAGAATGGGAAGAATAATAAATGAACCAGTGCATCAACAACCATGTAAAAGTTCTGATGAAGACTCTTTAGTTTTTTTCTATAAAAATGTGCATCTGTTATGATTGTAGTATAAATAAGAATAGGGATTATATAGAGTATAGGATTCACCAAACATGGGCACATGGATAAACCACCCAATTGTATTCACATGTTGATAATAGTAGATTATAGGACCTTGGTGGAACCCAGATCATACCGAGGACTGGCCTTTCATTTTGAAAGGTGAATCATGTAAATATTCATGTATCTTGTGTGTTTGTGTTTATTTGTGTTAATTAAAAGAATAAATAACAAGAGATAGAGAGATATAGATAGGGAGAACAGCAGGATCATCACATAATAGTGAAAGATTTAAATGTTTCAAAGGGATTGAAAAGTGATAATCCGACACTTACTCTGATTCACCCCCCACCTTCCCCTCGGTGTATAATATATCTAAATTGGTCCTATAAATTTTTTCAAATGATTCAAGGGTACAATACCTCTAATGGTGATCCACACATGAACCATTAATCTCAAAACATCATTATAGAAATCCTTGGGTGATAAAATGGAAGGTTCTGATGATTATTCCATTGATCCTTGATTTTCAAAAGAATTTCTTTGAGGTGGAATGATTATTTTAAATATCTATAGAGTTGAAAGGGTGGAGGAGGAAAAAATATATCTATATTTGATATCATTATAGAGGAATATCGCTCTAGGTATTGAGATAATTCTCTCTATACTTTCATTGTTCACAACAACAATTAGGGCTGAAAATGAAATAAACAGTCTTATATAGAACTAGGGTTAGAGAATAATATTATCACTTGGGCCTTTATTATTATTTTATTCCTTAGTGAACCCCATTTATAAATAGAAAAAGTATTATGATTATTTAACTCACATGTTCTAAACTTTTTGATAAATAAATATCATTTCCTAAATATATAAATTAATATCTATTCAAAAGATATTTATTATATCATTTTCACTGGACCACCAAATCTTCTCTTCTTTCCTCCTTGGTATTTTTTAAACCTTATATAATGACTATTTATTTAAATAAGTAAATAAATATCACTATATTATTCCCTGATAAATAAATAAATATTATATTCACTAGAAAAGTGAATATTTATAAAATATTCAACTCACATATATTCTATCAAATAATTGTGGACTGGATATTTTTGATCCATCAAACATGAATAATATTTATTCAACATGAAAATTTCATATATAATTTAACTAGGGTTTAAGATAAAAATAGTGTGTGGCCATCTAAACCACTTTTCTAATTGAATTAGGTAGGACAGCCTAGAGTCCAAGGTTGGTATTTAGAAATATGCCAAGGAAACCATAGATAAAGAAGGTAATGTTATAATGATATACATCCTCCTACGAACACGTAGTGTGTGATATAATCCCTTTGTATTGATATCTCCAATCAAACAGGTTCTATATAGGTTTCATCATCCTATGTACATGATGTATCATTATTTGAATTTTTGTAAATGAACTTGATGATAAAACACTATGGTCATAGACTTAATCTGATGGTTCCATTCCCATCAAAGGTCTTGGGATATCAATTTTATTAATGAATAGAATGAAAAAAAAATTCTTGACTTATTAATTGATGTATTATCACTCATGATGCACCCAATGTATCTTACCTCACCGAAAGCATATATCATTCTAATTTTTATCAATACACCATAGTACATGACTCATGATATAGATTAATAATAATCTTAAATTTTAAGGACCATTACACACATCTATAAATAGAAACATCCAATGAAACATATAAATGTGGATTTCCTACTATTGGTAAAAGTTCCCATTACCTCATTTTCATGGAGATTACTAATGGTGAAATTCAGGATAAAAATTATCAATGACTTATGAGCCTCTAACCCCTAATATAAAATACCATCTATGTCCTATTAAACAAAATCATCTAACTATATAACATATATTTAAGAATACTATCATAGAACTTATAGGATATCATCATAGAAAAGATCTACTATGAACTTTATATGGGATAATTACCCTTAGGACATTATCACATATAATGTCACTAAGAAGAACAATCATGATGTGATAAAATATTTATTAATATTAAAACCCATGTATACGGAGTAATCATAAATTACATAGAAGTTATTTCAAGTATAGAAAATCCAACACCATCAACTATTTTCATTTATAAAATATAAAGATAAAGCCCCATTAAAATGTAGAATTTTATATAACTCCCATTATAGAGATTTGACAATACATATATCTTACCCAATATATAATGAAACTCTTAAAAATTGAAGTAAATAATTAGATAAAATTATTTCTAGGTAAAATTTAAATAAAACACTCAAACATATAGGGTTATGTAAAAAAAGAGAAATGTACAGAATCACATACCTAATACCAAACAAAATGACATGATTCTATCAAATATAAGTAGATCAAGGTTAAATAGTGTATTCATACACCTTATCAAAAAAACTCATAATATTTATCAATTCATTTCCAAGGAATTAACTCCTGATAGTCAATTAAGGAAAAATTTGATAAAAAAGAGAGAGAAAGGGAGAAAGTAAGAGAAAAGGAGGGATAAATTGATTTTCCTTTAGGATTAACCTAGATATTGAGTTAGGAAGAAGGTAATAAAAAAGAAATTACTATAAAATCCCTTAGGGTGACACATGAAGTTCTTATAAAAAATGAGACTAAAATTTCTAGAAATGGGTCCCTAAATAAAAAAATATCCAAGTTTTAAAAAGATGAATGAACCAAGTATATAGTCTATATAACCATGTGTAGGACCACATATTTCTCACTGTCTAGTTTTTTCCATCATAAATGGTCTCTTTTCATAGTCTCCATGATCGAACATTCTGATTAAATTCCATAATTCCCAAAAAAATTACCTAGAATTCATAAAACTCAAAGTAATAAATAATAATAATATATATAAATATATAGATGAAATCATGGGTTTCATAATGTCATTTTAATATTAACATGAAAATTTTATTATTAATTTATTAAATTAATAATATATATTCTCACACTATTTTGAAGTTAGTTTTTTATATATTTGAAATGTGTGAGTGTGTGTATAATTTTAAATTCCATAAATTTCTTTATATTATGAAATTTTGAATTGTCTATGATGGTGATTAATTATAAATATTATAAAATAAACTATGAGAAATTGTTAAAGGTATATTTAATAAATATATTTTTTTATTATTATTGAAAATAAGGATTACTTCTAACACCCACTAAATATATTTTTTAAACTTTAGTGCAAGTATCTAACAGTAACTAATGCATTTTTCTATTAATTTTAGAAATTAATGAAATTTTATGGTTCTAACTAAAAATAATATTAGTCATCACTACTCATGGTTGCAAAAAATATTTATTAATGAACTATTTATGACTTTTGATCATTATAAATAGCTTAAGATCTTGTTAAGTCTTATAAATTATTTTATGTCAAATTTTTTAGTTCCCTATGTATTTAGAATATATAGTAAACTAAATTTAATAGGGAATATATCTCAAATTTTTTAGTCATATATTTTGTTTGGAGATATATGTTGTTAAATTTATTTGATATAATCTCACTTATATAAGTGTGATTATATTATCATTGAATTTATAAAACCATTCTGTATTTATAACCTATAGTCCATTATAATCAATTTTAAAAACTAAATAATGGTTGAAGGTTAAATAATAAATTATGAATTCAATTGATAGAGAATAGGTTACTACATCTAAGAGGTGGATACAAGGGATTAATTTAAATCTCTAGTGGACCCGAATAAATAAAATGTATTTTTTATTTTATTTTCATCATATGTAATTGAGAATTTATTGTAATAAATGGGTTTTATAAAAAATATGAGATAGTTATTCTGATACACATGATTATTATTGTTCCAATTCAATAACATGTTTTTAAGAGAAGAGAATGATAAAAAATTATTTAGGAAAAAAATTTATCCAAGTTTTTTGTTAAAATATGAGGAAAATATTTCTAACATCCCTTTAATGACATATTTTAATAAATAAAATATTAATTTTATAATATTTTTCTAAACACATGGAAATATATTGGGTGAAAATACCACAAGGTAACTTTTTAGTGTTTTTGGGTTGATTTTGTTTGTTGACAAAGTACGTTTTCAAGCTAGTTTTGGATTTGTAGAGAGATTTTTTATAATGTATGTTGAAAAAAATCCAATAAAAATAAATGAATTGTCTATTGGTGGTATAGAAAATTATGTATATAAGATGGCATTGATTCCCACTATTTTCTAAAATTTTGGGGTCTAAAATTTGGAAGAGGACTTGAGCTATGAGAGAGTTTGATTTCCATGAATTTCTTATAAAAATATAAATGCCTTAATTTCATGTAGCTTTTATGTTTTGTGAAGGTTTTATGTTTCATGAAGGTATAGTTCTTCATTAAAGTTAGGTTTTTTCACTAAGGTGTGGAGCTTCATTAAAGAGGGATAAGTGTGAAGTGTTAATGATAATGTACACAACTATGACAAGGTTTATGAATAAGAAACTTTACGTGGAGATTCAAAAATACAAGGAGGTTCATGGAAAATAATATATATCTTCACGAAAAGAAATTATTGGGGGTGAAAACATTGTGAAGGGAAGGATACATCTATAAATTGGAGGTTATCCCTATTTTAAAAACAAGAAAGCCTTAATAAAAATCCAAATGCGTATAATTATTGAAGGTGATTTCTGAAGGTGGTTCACAAAGAATTTTTATTGAATTAAGTTTTTAAATAGATAATTAGTTTCAAAGAGAAAAGGGGGATTTTTGAAGGCTATGTCAGCTTTTCAAAAGTTGGGTTCATTGTAAAGGCTAAGTGAGATTCATGAAAGGAGTGAGATTTGTGAATGTATATGAGATTTTTTAAAAGTAGTGATCTTCAAAAATATAGTAAACCTCATGAAGGAAGTGAGCTTTGCGAAGGAAGCAATCTTCACAAAATCTGGGAGAATCATAAAATCATTGTATTCTTATTAAGAATTAAGAAAATTTGTAAAAGAAGTGAACTTTACAAACTAGAAAGAATTTCCCAGTAAATCTACAGTAAATTTTATTCATCAAGTGGAGGAAATTAAAAGTTAATGATGCCCCAAATGAGGTGTAAAACATATTGAATTTATTGGTCATAATAATATTCTTCTAAAGGATAAATGAGCACACTTTATTTGATAAATCAGGGAGATTTCAAACTGTGTGATTATTAACCAGGAGGGACAATGAGTCTGCTCTGAGCCTTGTATCACTAGTGTGTTTTAGTGTATTTGGTACATAGGCATATCGCAGTTGTATTCTCCTTGTACATATCCTAGTGTAGGTTAACAAATTAAAATTGTTGTGTCGCATTCATTCTTTCATTCATTCTCATATGTTTCTATAGGAAATGGGGAGAATAATGTTTTTTAATGACCTAAAAAGATCCAACGGGGTGGTAGTTTTAATCTATCACACCCTAATTAACCCCCCCCCCCCTCAGGGTATTTAACCTGGTTAGGATAACAATTGGTATCATAAGGAAAGGTTAATTTCAGTTTTTCTCTTTAAGGGGTTTCAATGGATGGTGTCAATCATAATGGGATTCTAATATTCTATGAAAACAATTTTAAATTGTGGAAGATTCAGATGCAGAACTACTTCAGTCTTTATGAATGGATGTCTTTATAGTAGAGATGCATGGTATTTCATCCAGTGTGGACATTTGTGCCGTATCAAAATCTGACTAAAGGGAATAGGATGTCGATGCCAAAGAGATCAATGATTTTGGGGGATCCCTATCCAATAAAATCTATACAAATTTAATATAATGTAAGCCACCACATGATATGTGGGAAATGTTTCTAAATATTTATGAGGGAGACTCAAAATTCAGAGAAAAAAAATCCAGGTTCTATGGAACAAGTATGAGGATCTCAAAATGAACCCTAATGAATCTATAGATTCATTCTTTGACGGATTAAATGTTACTATGGAATACATGTGTGGTATGAAATAAATACTAGAATATGTAAATATCTTTAAGTGAATCCTAATATAACTTCCACCTTGGTTCAATCCAAAAGTTTCTATACTGGAAGATAAATATCCAAAGGAGCTGACATGGGGTATTTTACATAGTACTCTTATCGAATATGAGATGATAAATAATGATAATAAGTTTGTAGAAAAAGGAAAATCCAAATAAGTGGCATTCAAGTCCATAAAGAAGCTCACCATTGAAGATGTGCCAGAATAAGAACAGACAAATGAGGTAATGTAATTCCTTTCCAAAAATCTACAAAGATGAAAAGTAAAGTTAAATGGAAACTCCCACTTAGTGGATTTTTATGTAGAAAGGTTGTACATATTATAGTAATATGCCCCAATAAGCTTAAATATGATAATGAGGATGAAGTATAAATTCCCATGAATAAGCCTTTATCCTATATGAAAGGTAAGAAAAATTTTAAGAGAAATTTATTAAAAAAAGAATCTTCTTTCACAATAAAACTATAGATCAGAAGAATATTAGGTTAAAATATGGAGAACTGAAATGATCATAGAGAAAATTCTATGGTTAAAGTTTTAGGTAGCACCCCGATAAGGGAAGAAGGTGAAAATAATGAATAAGAAGTCAAAGTAAGAAATGACCTTTAGGTTAAATTGGAAGTTGATCCTGAAAAGATAGATATTTGGAGAGCTAAAACAAAGAAAGGAAATAAAGTGGTTTGTGATTCCAAACTGTATATATAGTAGGAGGAAGAAGAAAAATATGAGATGGAGGAATAAATTGAAAAGAGTGAGTCTTCAATGCCAGAGAACTCAAAAATAGTTTTTGAGTACAAGATCAAAGTTAAAGAAAATAAAATAGTGATCGATGGATTGACTATCATAGAAAAAGATCAAAACAAACATATCAAAGAACTCAAAAATGAAGTTGTCAACCTATGAAAAAAACTATAGGATCAATAGATACTCTTGAATCCCAGTATGACATTGGGAAATAATATCACTTAGCTGATATAAAAGATATAAGTGGAGCATAAATATCCATTAATATTGAAGAAATGGTCATATCCAAATGAAAATGATGGTGTGCGGATTGATTACAAATAGAAATATATAGTGATTGGTTTTAGACTATAGGCACCCACTCCAAGATTGAAAATGTATTGGTGTTAAAATAAGAATCAGAAGAGTAATAAAACCTAAGAAATAATTGTTCCTACAATAAGGTATAATAATACACCTCGTATCAGGTTTTATTACTGTGGAAAGATGGGAAATTATCAAAATGTGTGTTCTGTAGCCAAAAGGTGTTGAAGGGAACAAAAGAAATAAAGGCTCCCATATAGAGTTCAATATTCTAGGAGTGGTTTTGATGGTCACTATTTCTAGTGTGGAGGATTCAAACACATGGCTAGGTATTTCTCATCAACAATAAAAAGGAATGTGATGAAGTAGGTTGAAATTGGTCATAAGTAGAATCTTAATGAATCATCGAATGAGTTTGAACTTAAAAAATGATTTATAGCTCTATAAGATGAATTTGTTCTATCATAATCTAATGGAGATCAATATTTTCAATCCATAATAGGTAATAAGTCAATGATGTTGATCAAAAAAGAAAAGATGTGAGAAATAATTAATTTTATAGATCACACTTAAAAAATAAAATCAATCTAGTGTATGGATCCATGATATTGGATGAACATCCCATATGATGGGAAATAAGTATCTTGTTATAGGCATTAAATATAAAAAGGAGGTTGTTGTTAAATTTGGAAATGATTAAATCCTGAATATTATTGGCTTGAGGAAAACCAAATTTGGGGGCAAAGATATGAGATAGGATGATGTCTTGGTTTTTTAAGGTCTTAGAGAAAATTATCAATGTGTTAGTCAACTGTGTGACTTGGTTCATGAAATAATCTTTATCAAGAAATTGTGTTTCGTCAAGGGAAAATATGGTACAATTTTTTTCCAAGGAAAGCACAGAAATGAGAATATATACCTTATGATTGGAGAAGAAGATATATGATTTCTATCTAGAGATGAAGAAAATAGGTTTTCACATAAACTAATTGGTCATCTATGCCAACCATCGCTGGAAGAACTGGTCAAATTGGATGCAACATGATATCTCTCCAAGCTATCATGTGATCGAACTCACATGTGAGATACTTTTCAATAAGATAATATTATCAAAAATATATACAATGAAAAAAAACAAAAACCAACTAGAGTGCTTGAATTGGTTCTTGTAGATGTGTGTGGACCTAACTCACCAAGATACATTGATGGGAAGAGGTATTGTGTTATTTTTATTAATGATTTCATCAGGATGGAATGGGTATTTATTAGCTCCCACAAGTCTAACATATTTAGTTGCATAAAAAATATCTGAGGGAATCTGAAGGGATTCTTGGATAGAAGATTCTGAAGTTTTGTACTGATAATGGTAAAAAATTCACAAGTAGTCAAGTGGAATATTATCTCAAGAAACAAGGGATAAGGAAACATGTTTTGGTGGTGAGAACTCCTCAAAAAATGTATTGGTTCAGAGGATAAATCAAATCATAAACAACATATCCACAACAATGCTTCTTGAAAAGAACCTATCAAAGAAGTTATAGAAGGAAGTAATTATAACATCGGTCTAAATATCTAATAGGGATTTGTTGTGTATAAATAAATAAATGACATCATACGAGCTATGGTACATAAAAAATACAACATTGAAATACTTTTGAATCTTTAGAAGAAAGTTTTTTATTCTCAATAAGGAGAAACAAAGGAAATTTGAATCACGTGGATATGAGGGTATGTTCAATGGAAATTACTAAAAAAAGAAGAGCATATAAATACTTTAAAAAGAGGCTAAGAAAAAGGATTTTAAATCAATGATGTCACTATAGTATAGAATTAATAGAGTCTTCAACAACATAGTGAATAGTTCCCTGCTGATAGTGATGAGGAGGTAAGAAACTCAGGGGGAGTAAAAGTGTAAAATGCTAATTCAAAAGAAGATATAGATGATGATTAGAAGGATTTCAAATTTGTATCTACATGGAATCTAGATAATCAATCTAAAATTCATAATAAAAATATCATTGGTGATCAGGAAGTGCTAGTTAAAACATGAAGAATGAAATCTTTATAGTAGACATCTTTGTTATCATAGGTAGATCCTAAATGTTTTTATGAAGCAACTGAATATGAAAACTAGGTTCTGGATATATATGGTGAGCTTGATCAAATTGATAAGAATCATACATGAGATATTATTTTGAGACCATTATATAAGAATTTCATTAGAACCAAATGGGTATTCTCGAATAAAATAAATGAATATGGAATAGTGATTCGAGAAAAATAATAGCTAATGTACAAGGATACTCCCAGATAGAGGGTATTGATGTTGATGAAACATTTTTAACTATTGCGAGGCTAGATACAATCATGTTATTCTTGGACATAGAAATGGAAATAAAGCTCAAATTTTTCCATATGGATGTCAAGTCAGTATTTACGAATGGGGTTCCATAAGAATAAGTGTATATCGAGTAGTAAAATGGTTTTATCATTCACCAATATATGGAAAGAGTTTATTAGTTGAGAAAGGAACTATATCGATTCATTTTTAAAGAATCTTAGTTTTCAGCATTGTAGATTTTATAAAAATATATATTTCAACAAATATAGTAATAAAATGATGATGGTTTCGGTGTATGTTGATGAAAAAATATTTAGTGGGTCCAATGAATCACATTGAAAAAAATCACATAATATATGAAAATTGATTTTTAAATGTAAATGATTAGTGAACTTACCTTTTTCCTTGGTTTATAAGTGACATGAAGAAGTAATGGAACATTTATTTCTCAATACAAATATGCCAAGGAGGTTTTGAGATGATTTTGAATAAATAATTCCGAGGATATGTCAACTCTGGTGGCTAATCAAACGAAACTATCATGACATGATAAAGGAAAAGCGGTTAATGTCATAGAACACAGACAGATTATTGGAATTCAATTGTACTTAATAGTGAAAATACATGATATTTTTTTGCCACATGTCAAGAATCACAATATCAAAGCAATCCCAAATAAATTCACTTAATTTTATTAAAAAAATAATACATTCGTATGTCAAGGGAATTTTGGACTTCAGTTTTTTATACAATGACAAATCTCTGAAAACTTTATTGGGTTATATAGATGTATATCAGTCTAGATTATAAAATGATAGAAAATTAATGTCAAGTGGTGCATTCTATCTTGGTGGATTTTTTATTTCTTTAATAAAAAAGAAAGAGGATTTCATTTCATTGAGCATCGCGTAAGATGAATATATTGCAGCTAATCATTCTTTCACATAGTTATTATGGATGAACTAGTAGCTTGATGATATGGGAGTTGAAGGAAAGTCTTTGAATGGAATCCATATCAAAAATTCAAGTGCTTTAAATATTAGTAAAAATCTAGTCCATCACTCAAGGAAAAATCCCATTGACATCAAGTATTATTTTATCATGGAGAAATAAGAGCATGCACTTGTGAAGTTGGATTAAGTTCTTACAGAACTAAAAAATTTAGATATTTTAACAAATGACTTATCCAAAGACCAATTTTAGTGGTTATTACTGGATCTTGGAGTTTATTCAACACCTCGCACTTGAAACAGTGTGGATGTGGGACCTCCTATCCCTGAGTTATGGTGTGTTTTTTCTAATGTGATAAAATGTGTTCTTTACAATGTTTCATCCATAAAGGAGCGACCTTTGGGTTAATTGACAAATGGGGATAAAATAACTTGATCAAGATAGGATATAAGCTAATAGGGGGGACAATGAAGTATGGACAGTTTTAATATTGATGATTATAAGATATTTTATCAAAAGTTATATATCAAAAAAGATAAATTTCATGGTGAAATTAGTTTACTATTTTGGGAATGAAGTGATTCATTGATGAACTTTTCATTTTATTCTTGTTTATTATTAATATCATTGATCATGTGTTCTTAGAGTGTGTATTGAGTAAATATTTTATTTCTATCTAAATCACAAGAAGATAGTTCTGATAGAATATGGAAGAATATTTAAAGTGGTATTACAAATGTGAAGATTTTTCAACAAACCCACAGGGGGAGATTGTCGAGAAAAAATCCCTCAAGGTAACATTGCAGTGTTTTTTGGATGATTTTGTTTTTTGAAAAAGAAGGTTTCTAGAGTTATTTTTTGAGCTCTATAGAGATTTTTTATAATATATATTGAAAAATATCCAAGAAAATGGAATGGATTCTCTATACATGTTATATAAAATTGTGTGTACAAGGTCGCATAATTTCTTAGTTTTTTCCAAAATTTTGGGGTCCAAAATTTAGAGGACTCAAGATTATCAAAATTTGTACTTCCATGAATGCATCAAAAAAATATGTGAAGGGAGTTAATTTTTTGAAAGTTTTACTTTTCTTGAATATATGGTGCTTTGTGAAGGTTTGTGTTTCATGAAGGTGTAGATATTCACGAAAGAGGACAGAGTGTGAAGGGTTGATGATAATCTATGTGATTACAAGAAGCTTTACGAATGGGAAATTTTCCATGGAGATTCATGAAGATAGAGAGGTTTGAAAACAAGAATGGATACCATCGTTAAAATTCATTGGAGGGGTTGAAATCATCAAGAATGGAAGGTTGAATCTATAAATAGGAGGCTACCCCTTATTTGAAAGCATGCAAGACTTAAAGAAAATTCAAAGGCCCTGAATTCGTGAATGTGGTTCGTTAAGGTGGTTCACAAATTATTTTTATTTCATGAAGTTTTTCATAATATCATCTATTTTACAGAGATAAATGTGCTTCAAAAAGGCTATATCATCTTCACAAAAATTTTGAGCATCACGAAGGCTATGTAAGCTTCGCGAAAGGAGCGAGATTCGTGAAGGATATTTAAGCTTCATGAAAGTATGTGAGCTTTGTGAAAGTATTAATATTTTTTAAAGTAGTGAGAATCCTGAAGGCAATGAGATTCTAGAAGGATGTGATATTTTCAAGAGTTGGGATCATTTTGAAAACAAGGTTTTCTTATTAAGAATTGGGCAGTTTTGCAAGAATAATGAGATCCATGAACCTGAACTAATTGCCCAGAAAAACTACGGTAAATTTGTATTCATTAATTGTATGAAAGTTGAAGTTAATGATGCACCAAATGAGGTGTAAAACATATTGATTCAAATAATCAAAATAATATTCTTCTGAAGGAGCAGTGAGCACACTTTTGTTGAGAGATCATTGAGCTTTCAAATTGTGTTTGGTAGTAACCTAGGAGGGACAGTGAGTATGATCTAAACCTTGTAACAGTAATGCACTTTAGTGTACTTGGTATATAGTCACATTTACTTTTTATTCTCCTTGGATGTAGCCCAGTGCAGATGAACCAAATAAAATTTTTGTGTCTTGCACATGCTTTCATTTCTGCGTATACAATTCCACAGGAAACAGAGAGAAGATTATTTTGTTTGATGAAGAAATAGGATCCAAAGGGTTAGTAGTTTTAATCTTTCATAATCTGATTCACCCCCCCCCCCCCCATTAGGGTATTTAACCTAGTTGGGATAATAAATACCATATACAATATTATTATAAATCACTACAATATATTTGAAAATACACATCACTTCCCTTTATCAGCACTAAAAATCTCTGATAAAGGGTATACTTTTATCAACAATGACTAAAAGATATAATAAATTCACCCTTTACTGGTGTTAAAAAGGAACTAAGAAAAGGAAACCCATTGTCAGTGCTTTTTTAGCATTAATAAAGGGTACCTTTATCAGCACTTCATTTAGAACTGATAAAGTGATATTTTTATCACTAATAAAGGGAACCATATTTTATTTATACATATTTATATAATATTAAATATGATTTATATAAAAATATATATTTATATAAATATATTTTATATTTTATATTTTTTTAATCATTTATACTTTGTTTTCAATATACTCAAATTCAAATTATATAATTTTACAATATATATATATATATATATATATTCATATTTAAATTTATATATATTTATATTTATATTATATAATTTATAACTAACATACATATACAAATATATTTATATATATATCGGCATACTATACACATTTATATTTATATTTATGCACATGTTTATATATATAAATATATATTTATATTTATGTGTGTGTTTAAATAATGAGGGGTTAATACCTTTGTTTGTGTGTGTGAATGTGTTTGTGTGTGTGCGCATGTGTGTGTAATTATGTGCATGTTGTGTGTGACTCTAGGTGTGTGTGTATTTGTATATATATACATGTGTGTGTATGTGTGCATGTGTGTGTGCCTATGTTTATATGTGTATGTGTATGTGTGTGGCAAGTGGATACACACATGTATGTGTTGGTTCACCTATATATCACACACATATACATAAAAAATATTTATAAATTTATATAAATAATAATATTTTTTGTCGCAATTATAAAATATAAATATAGTTAATAATTAATTGTATTTTATATATTCTAGAAATACAATATATACATATATAATTTAGTAATAATAATATATATCAACATATTTCTAATGTAAATCTATTTAAATATAAATATTAAAATTCATACTTTTAATTTTATAGTTATATAATTAATTATATCTTGTGTAAAACATTTATATATGATAGTACTATTTATACATCTAATAATGATATATATATATAAATTATTTATTCATTTAGATAAATAATAATATTTTTAATGATAATTAATTACTCAAATGTAGTTAATAATTAATTATATTTATTCATTATTAATTTTTATTATAAAGTAATTTTTAAACTTGTAATTTATTATAATAATAATACCTTTATTCATAATATTTACTAAAATATTAATACATTTATAATTAACACATTTATTATAATATTGATAAATTTATTAATAAAAATGTATTATAATATTAATACATTTATTATAATATTAATACATTTATTATGATATAATATAATTATCATAATATTACAAAATTTATTGATACATTTAATATAATTAATATTTTTTAATTATTTTTAATATTTTTGTAATTTATTTATTTTTAATGTTTATTTTTTTTATAAAGTAATTTTTTAATTTTTAATATTTATTTTTATATAATTAGAAATTTTTTCCATTTTTTAAATTTATTATAGATTTTTATTTTTCACTGGTATTTTTCAGCACTAGATTGAGCACTGATAATAGTCTTTTTATGAGTGATTATTAGTTAGCACTAATAAAGATAGAATTTATCAGTTCTTTCTTAGAGCTCATAAATCTAAGTTTGTATCAACACTGAAAAATCACTAATAAATCCTATATTTATTAGGGCTTTAGATTTGAACACTGATGAAAGTATCATTTATCAATGATTTTTAATAGTACTAATAAAACCCCTTCTTCTCTTTTCAAAGAACCTTGACAGATATCGCCTGATGTTCAAGATCTCATAGAAGTTGGACTCTATTTCCAACTCCTTCAAATCTTTTAGATGAATCCACCCTAAAAAGTGAATTTTTTATCTTCATTACTCATTCTTAATCGATCTTGTATAGTATTTTCATGATTCTTTATTGTTCTTCTCATCTGGTCGATGTTTTGGCACTTGTTGTCATGATTTTTTTGTTCTTATTGTTTGTTCTATGTTTGGACCCTCATTCAGATGATTCTTTGTTGTTCTTATTCTACTTTTATAATTATCTCACAATAGATAAAAAATATAAAATTTTTTATTTAATTTTTTATAGACATGAACTTGTCAAAAATACCCTCATAATCGATTCTATATTCCACTATTATTGTTCCTCACTATATTTAGGCTTCAATGTTGATTATCTCAATTAAAATTTATCATCAATATCTCTATTTATTTGAAGACACATATTCTAGGTATATTTATGGACAAGTATTATATTTTATTTATAAATTTTTTTTAGAAGAAAGATTTTATTATTTTTCTTCTCTTTTCACTTTTAAATGTGACAAGAATCATCATTATTTTTTTCAACATCTAAACCATGGTTTGATTTTCTATGTCCATGGAATAATTTGTTTGTTTAACTATTTAATTCAAAAAACATGGATATAATCTTCCTATTACCTAAAATCTTACATCTTTACATATCTTGGAATCATATGTCTCATCTCCACCACTATATTGTTCTATCAAATCATATATAAAATAATTTAAATCAGGGTAAATAAATTCTTCACCATGATGATAATAATCAGCTAATTATTTTATCCATATATGATATAAAATTACCTCCTATGAAATGTATTAAACCTTGACATGCTAATTTATCTTTTTTATTATCAACAAGAACTCTTCTAAGATTCTTCCTTTAAAACACCATAATCAAAGGTGTTCATTTCTTCTGATTAAATTATGTACATTGACGTTGAAAAAAATTGAATATACATTAACTATGAAGTGATCTATTTGTTGTTTCATATATCTGCTTCAACAAAATTCACTTATAGACTATATTTTGGCCAAGTCCATTTCCCCAAATCACATAAGTATACACCAAAAAATGGTATGATCCACCATAATGTTATTTATGGTTTCATCATCAAATTTATTTTAGATTTTCATTTTTTTCCAGAAACACTGATTTATATAATGACATTTTTTACCAATAATTTTCACAAAATTTGAAATATACAAAAAAATTTATCCAAAATATTTTTTTAATGATAAATAGTTGAAGTAATATATCTAACTTTAAACATATAAAAAATTAATAATTATAAAATCTTCAAAAATTTAGAAAAAACAAAGGTTCACACAACTCAAGGATAAGTTGAAAAAAGGGTTTATAAAATACCTCTTTTGGGATTCTAGTTTGTTGGTGTAATGTGATATCCTTCATAAATTTTAAAGCGTAATAACTACAATCAATGTGATTACTTTGTTTTGAACACTGTAGAAACATTGATAAAATCAAATAATTTATTTTGATATATGTTTTGATAGTGAAATATTAATATATATACCATAATAATAATCCAATTATAGAAATCC
Source organism: Viscum album (assembly GCA_963277665.1). Taxonomy (NCBI): domain Eukaryota; kingdom Viridiplantae; phylum Streptophyta; class Magnoliopsida; order Santalales; family Viscaceae; genus Viscum; species Viscum album. Next base: position 1,285,397,896 of record OY728151.1, read on the forward strand.
ATAGGTTTATTATTCACATTGATATTGATAGAGCGTTAATTATCTCCCTCAATTAATCCATTCCAAAAATAGAATGAATTATGATATGTGTCAGCTTGGAATAAAAAATATGCATTTCTATAATCTTTATTCATATAATTTTTCATCTTTAAATATTCTAACACGTTTTTATGTGATAAAAATTTATATCAAAGATGATGACTGTATGTGTGTGTGTATAAATAATATCCATTTAAGAATCTAAGATTATACTTTCTCTGCATTTATTTTTTAGTTAAATGTGAATACTATTTAATCAAATATGATTGATATGAATTAAAAATGGATGGATGCCAATCATATGAAAAAAATATTATGAAGATGGGGTTACAGAGTTCATCATGTTTTCAAAAGAGAATGCATATGACCCTTATTAAGTAATTTTTCTATGTCTACATTATTGTTATTCAAGACAGATTATTCTAGAGGATTTGTAAGAACAATTTATATTTCAGGAAATATATCAATGTTATAAATGTTTCACCAAACACTGGGAAAAACTATATTTAGTTAGTGACTATGATAGAACTGTGTTTTATGAATCATCTCAAATGATGACAATTGTGAATAATAATGAATATCATATCAAGGATGTTATTACAAGTGTAAATGATGATGGAGATTGTGTTGAGGAAATAAAAATGGAAGTTTAAGATTAACTTTTTGATTGTCCAAATCTGTTTTAGAAGTTAAAGAGTTATTCAAAGGAACCATTCTGTGCTGGTTATACTAAATATACAACATTTTCAACAATTCTAAATATATATAATTTAAAAAATTTCAATGGATGGAGTGACACTATAATTACATAATTACTTTATCTCTTGAATGATATGATAATAGAATATAATGAGCTACCTTTATAAACATATGATGTTAAAAAAATTCTATGTTTAATGGGTATGACCTATAAAACAATAAATTCATGTCCTAATGAATATATATTTTCTTATAAGGATCATGAAGAACTTAAAAATACCCTAATTTTGGTGTGTCTTGATACAAGAAAGTCTAATCAAGTCCTTCAAAATCTGTATGAAAGTTTCCAATCATTACAAGGTTTAGGTGCCTATATTGAAGGGAGGAGATTGAAAAAAAATTAAAATGGTATGAAAATACAAGAATTCAAGATGGGCGACATCATCACCCAGTAGACTCCTTGGTGTAATAAATTGATCATGAGTATCCTAAATTTTGAAATGATCTTAGAAAAATCTATCTTTCATTATATATAGATGGAATTATTCTTTTTGGTTTATAATGTATAACTCATAGTACATAGCCAATTGGTTTTTAAAATTATTAATTTTCACCATGGTTATGAATTAAAAAAAATATATTATGTTGTCTCTTCTTATATTATGAAAAAAACTAGGTAATGATATTTATGTTTATTTGGATCCATTGATTGAAGAGCTAAAATTATTGTGGGATTCAGTGGTTTACTTGTATGATGATTTTGAAAATAAATATTTAGAATCGAGAGACATGTTGTATGGGGTGATAAATGAATTTACTTCTTATGGAAATCTGTTAAGATATATCATTAAAGGAATGATAGGGTGTCCCATTTGGAAAGAAGGTACACACTCAATTATGTTTAATCATTCCTCAAAGACTATGTATACAATACATCCTAAATTTTTTTCCTAGTGGCATAAATATCAGTCCTAGAATAAATCTTTTTATGGGAATTTAGAAGATGGTACAACACCATCTTCACAAACATTTGATCAATAATTTGAGAAAGTAAAGGATGTGATCACTGTTTTTGGTAAACCTTTTTCAAAAAAAACCTATGAAACTAGTTGAAAAATTTGATTAGTTTTTTTTAAATTAAAATACTTAAATTATTTGTACATAATACATTTTATTGATGTCATGCCCATAGAAAAAAAATGTATGTGGTAGTTGCATTGGAACGTTACTAAATTCACCCAAAAAAATTATGGAATTAAGGCTAGTTTGGACATGATTGAAATGGGGATAAGGAAATAGTTAGTGCTAGTGGGGGTAAAAAGGTGGAATTTTCTTCCCCCAATAGGTTAAAATCTTTCTAGGAAATAGATATTTTCATTTTTCAACATTATTGGTGATTTAAATGTTCCATAAGGGTATTCATAAAATATCTACAATATCGTGTCAATGACTAATTTGAATTCAATGAGCCTAAAATCGCATATATTTCATCTTTTGATGCAAGATTTAATTCTTGTACATTTACATTGAATTATACCTAAAAATTTATCGTGAACATTAACAAAAAAAGTCTTTTTCAAATATATATAAAGTAAATTTATAAAACCATGAAATTTTATAACTATTGAAAATGAATTTTTTTTCATATTAAGTGAATTAAAGTTGTTCGACCAACCATAATTCCTTGATATGATGGTTCAATTTATTTTCAAATTGGCTAGAGAAATATTAATATTTCATCCAATAAAACATATATGTATGTACCCCATTGAATTTTATATGAATAATTGGAAAGGTTATGTCACAAATCAAAGCCATCCAAAAGGTTTTAGTCCAAAGTAATATTTTTTTGATGAAGTTTTTGAATTCTGTATTGACTATATAACTGATGTGGATAGAATTGGTATCCCAAAATCTCATCACAGTAGGTGTCTTTTTGGTAAAGTAATTTAAAGAATAGATGTTGTCACAATTACTATTACAAATCTATAGTAGGATCACCTTTATGTTTTATATAATAGTTTTGAGGTTTTTCATTATGTTGAAACCCAAAAACTAATTCTTAGTCACTCATATCCATCAAGTGATTAAAGGTAGAAATTAAATACAAATAATTGAAAATTTATAAGATGGTTTCAAAACCATATTTTTAACGAGTTATCTTACAATGGTTATATAATTAATGGTTATATGTTCTGTATAAAAGAATAGGGTGAACATAGTACAATGAAGAATAATGGAGTTACTCTGGTAGTATAAGTTATCCATGTATATGGGACCAAGGATAGATATCCAATTTATGTGAATATGTTATACTTTTTCATCATCAAACAAATTTGGGATTTGTATTATACAACATTCCAAGTTCTAATTTTTTAATGTAAATGAGTTGATAACAAGAGTCTAATTAAAATTGAGGAATTGAGATTCGTGAAAGTGAATTTTGGTAAGTAAGAGTACATGGATGAACCATTCCTAATGGAATTATAGGAATTATAAGTATTTTATGTCTCTGATCCTATAAATAGAAATTGTTTAATTATTTTATTATTGACTAAAAGCAATGTAAGGTCGATTGAAAATTCCCTTAAGGATAACCCTTTAATTTGGAAATCTTAGTAATTTCATGATAGTCTAAATATTGAAGGTTTAATTTATGAAAAAGGTAACATAGTTGTGAAATTTGGATACTCGATAGAGGGGTAAAATCCCTTCAAATTTTAAAGAAAAAAAATTAATAGAGCTCAATAATTAGGTTAATGTTTTTTAATAAACTGTGCATTACCTCATTATATTATGTGTTCAATGTTGAATTCATGTAATCTAAATTAATTGTTCAACTACTTTTATAGATAATGGTTTCTCCATCTGTCGATTCTCTAAGTATTGAGAAATAATAGGTTTTTCCACATACTGGCGCCACCAGTCCTGAGGAATAGAAAATTGACAATGTTGAAACCGAGGAAGTGGTAAAAGGTGGAAAACCTATATCTAAGAAAAAACAGCACATCATATATTGAAAATATTAAAAAAAATTAAGTTGAGAAGAAATATAATAAAATTATATGATGTATAGAATGCATTCTATAATATTTTTTCCCCCTAAAAGTCTATTTTCATTAGTAACATTGGGGTCACCACTTAGATGCATGTGCTGATTGAAATAGATTCATGGAACAATGTTGTTCCTAGGATAAATTCACTAATTTGTAAAGATGTTTAGGTTACATTATCATATACATAATCTATTGTTCAAATAAATAAAATAATGAAATATCAATTTACTATTTTTTATCCATTATGGAGTTCATTTATATTAGATGATTATTGAATGAAATTTGTATTAGTGGCCACTATAATGGTTTATAGAGCCTTTCAGACATTTATTATGAATCATCATCTCAAGGATTATGAAGCTAAATTAAATCCCTACCATTCACATATATATGCACACATGATAAACCTAGAAACATGTAATGTGTTCATTGGTCACCGTAATAAAGAATCATTTTTTCATGAACCGAATCTGGTTGCCGCCAAAACTGGCACCAAACCTAGCCCATGACAAGGCCCGAAGGGCGTTCCCTATCCCCACGGGCTGGAAAAAGTGATCGGGTATCATTTATCTTGGTTTGGGAACGATTTACCTGAATATGTATACATAAAACACAAAACATATTTGATAAAATGAATCTGAAAAATTCATACCAACAAGGTTTATACAAAAATCCAGAACTGAATACATAAGTTCAAATGAAATACAAAATTTCCAAAGACACAATGAAATAGAAAAAAAACCATGGACTCCACATGACAAGGGGTCATCACCCACCAACCGTCTCCACAACTCCACCCTAAGGATGGGAACTAACACCCCGAACCACCATCACCCGATGTCTTTCCTTTACTTGGGTCAAAAATAATAAAGTATACTTACACCCAAGGGGTGTAAGTAGGGTGTGAGACTAATCCAAATAGGATACCTCCCAATTATTCCAAGGACCATTCAATACAAGGTAAAAAATCAAGCAGTTTTAATATGCAATGAAAAGCGGCGACAAATTCCAAGAAATGAAACTTTAAATTGAAAACATTTTTCAAGATAAAACTTTCAGAATGTTAACACATTTAAATAGGCATGTTATATACTGAAATATAATTCCAAATACACCCAAATACAAGGTAAAATACCAAAAATCTAATGAGTAACAAAATCGGGAACATCCCTAGGCACTAGATAGTCTCGGGCCCCATGTACCTCGTACCTTGGTGTAATGTAACCATAGTAAAATTCATTCTTGTGCATGAGACACTAGTAGAGAACATACCAATAACCTATTAGTCCCCAATAATCATCCATATAGTTTAGTTATAGTTGTCTTTATCCAAATTCTAAGTGAAACAGGGACAAAACACATCCGGTCCACTAGTCGTACTAGTACACATCAGCCCCACCTAGGTACACGGGCTTCCCCCTTTGTGCTCAAACAATTTAAGCATTCTAAATAAATCCATTTTAATATAAAACCCCACTAATGGTCACATTAAAATAGTAAAGTATCTACACACTCTTTATACCACTTAAAACACACAACAAAACACTTTTATTTTCCATAAAGCAATTTCTCAAAAACCTGCATTATTTTGCCCCAAAAACTCCTTGAAAACCTCACATTTCAAACTATGTGCACACTCACATTTACCAAAACAGAATTCACAGTGCCCAAAACATTTATATAAACCTATTTCATGTGTTATAAAACAACTTCATTAGGAAAAACATCAAATAGTCATTTAAAACAACCAATTTAGCACCAAAATGGTACCCAGAAATCCTTCACTTATCAAACGTCACCAAAATAAAATTTTGTAGAATAAAACAAGGAATATAAACATTCAAAACATAATTATAATCCCTAATACATTTCAATAAAATCAACCATGTAGTTATAGGGAATCCATAAATAAACTCATAAAACATTTCTATGAAAAACCCTCAATTTCACATACAACTGGCATTTAAAATTCATTTGCAATACAAACACCTCTAAAAATAATTTTTGAAGCAATAATAAAATGATATAAACCTGAAAATATGATAAATACATCATTATAAGACACAAATATTTCATAAACATGGAATCACCTACCAAAAAAAAGGAAACCCTTGAATCCTTTGTGCGAAAACACAAACGCACCACTGTCGCACCTCAAGGAGGGTAGATCAAACCTAAAAATAGAACATTGGACCAAGAAAACCCAAGGTTAAACCTTTGGTTTGACACCTTATCCACTATAAATTTTTTACTTCATGTATAAGGGAATAAACCCTAAGCACATTGAATGAAACCCTAAGAAAAATGAGAGAAGAATGAAGGAGAGTCACTCACTTGAGGGTTCTTGAAGAAATCGCCCCAAATATACCAGTGGATGAATTTGAAAACAGCCAAAAATGTAATTGAGGTTGGAAAAAGAAATATACGGTTAATTGAGAACTAGAATGGGGGGAAAAGAGTGAATAATGAAGGATTCATGAAGGAATAAAATTACCTTTTTAAATTTGAACGAAATGTGAGTGCTTCAGAATATTCGACCTAAATCAAGAGGACAATAAGCTCCAAAGAGGGTGGGAGAATACTGGACATGCGTCTAGGTTAAATGTGCGTGTTTTGGGCATGGAATCACCAAAAAATCCTTAAAATTTAATAAGTTATTAATTAAAAAAAATTATTTTTAAAACTGAAATTGGGCTTTCGGGAAGGCCCAATCCCTTAAATAAAAACCCATATACAACTTGGTTATAGATTTATAAAGGCTCCAAACTAAAATGGTGGTGTTAATATGTTAGGGGAGGCCATTTAGGAATTGTAATGGGTGCAAAATATTAAAAAATGAAAATGTTATAAAAGAAACAAATTTTATTTTTAAATCTGGAATTGGGCTCACGGTTTGGCCCAATTTACAAAAACTCACCCATTCCACCATAAAAGATTGAGAAACCTCAAAAACAAAGCATAAATGGAAATTAAATGAAATTTAACTTTAAAATAAGTCATGTATGTGACACATTTAATGTATATTGTGATTGGTAATATTTTAATTGAAATTATGTATATTTATCACTTTTATTAATAATTTTTAATTTATGAAACAATAATTGAGTGATAAGAATCAGTAATATGCAAAAAAACTATTTTAAACCCACCATGAATCAATGATGGGGTATTTTTTACATGAAAAAATGTTAATTGTTTTAAATCAATAGTAATAATTTTATGTGAAATGAAAAAAACAAAAAATTATGATCCTTTATATATATATATATTGGTGAATAAATATCCAAATCCACTTCCAATCCCTATCATGTTTTATAGAAGGATTCTTGTGTAAATAAATTGAGATACTAGTAGATTAAAATACACAAATATTATGGGATTCATGTGTATGTATAATATAATAAAAATTAATTTTTCTTTACATCGGTATTTAATAACAATGACTAATTTTTTCCCTATATTATTAATACAATTTAGACACAAGAATCACTATCGGTTGTACCAAATGAAGGAATAATTTTAGTGGTCATAATAATATGGTCATGTTTGAGGTTCAGGTTTTGGAGTGTCGAATTGAGTATATTTTTAGAAATCAAAGACATAGGGGGAGAGTGATAAGAAAAATAAATGATTTTCTATAATATATGGATGATCTAAAAGAAAAACTTAATTGGTAGTTTGAGTTGTTATACAATGTTTTGGGAAGGGATCATAGATAAGAAACAACTTATAAACAACCACAACATGATGACCCCCCCCCCCCCCCCCACAAGCTTTTAGGTTAGAAATTCCCCTCAATGTTCTTCCTTACTAAAGGTAATTTATTTTTTCAAAACTATTTCTATGAAATGAGAATAAAAAAATAATAATACCTTTCATATACTAAAATTCTATAGGGTGAATTTGATTTGGATTTATAACTATAATCACCAATCCATTTTATTTTTCTAAGGGGTAAATTTTATAATATCAAAGGAGATATTCTACAGGACAAACAATAACCAAAAGATCATGTGAGAGTTTGGATTCATGTAGCTCACAAGTCAAGCATCAAGATAGCTATTCTCCTTGATGATATAGTTTTTCACAAGGTCAAACATGATATTATATCTTCTACATAATGGTTATATAATCTTGTAAAACTACATGAAGATAATGAGGTATTTCCTTTCCAATTTATTTTTTATGAAAAATCTTTAACAATTAATGAAAAAAGGTGTGAATCAAAGAATGTTATTACAGATAGAGAAAAGGAAGGGAAAGTGTAAGGTTGAATCAAAAAAATCTAAAGGATCAACCAATAAATCTAAATGACCAATCGATAGTACCTTTACCCCACTAATTCAACATCAACATTTTCTAACATTACAAGTTCATACGGATACCACATGAAAAGTTAATAATATGGTTTATATTTAATTATAATATCAAATGTATAGAGAGTTTATTCCCCACATGACTAGTATTGAGAGTGTAAAAAATATTCTCAAACATGGATAGTTGGGAGCCTCAATTGTAAATTCATATATGAGGTACATTTTTATAATCTTTTTTTTATAAATGATCTACTGTGTTAATTACTATAAAATACTATTCATTTTTTACAAGTGTATATATCATTAATATCTTAAGAGAAACCCCTATGATCAAAATTTTAGACTCATTATTTCTCACATCACTTATACAGAAAATGGTTCATTAGAAGAAAATTAAATTGAGAAAATAGTGCAATAGCTAGCTATATCTTTTGAAAATAAACTTATAGATGATAGAATCTTCTTAAAACCCATAATTAAAGGGTAAACTCTACAATCTAATCATATAAAATAAATTCTCATTTATTTTATTACTTATTCCATTTTACTTTTTTAGGAAGAATATATTTCTCATTGAAATCAATTTTGATACTATTAAGATTTACTTTTTGGATTCAAATCTTGGATATCCAATAAATCAAGCACACATGATAACCTTTATTAATTTTTAATACACTACATTCAACACTTCACAAATTAAATCCAAATTATACATTTGACATTATGTTTTAATGAAAAAAATCTGATATGTAAGTGTATCAATATCATCAAAATCATGGTATGAGGATGGTATATGGGAATAAGAAGATTATAAATAATTAAAAATAGATATTTATTGGGGTATTTATAATAATATTTCATTATCAAAATATATATAAAAAATCCTTATTTGTATTAATGTATCTTTAGTGTCAAAAAAATAATGAAAACGATTGTGGTTATTATGTTTATAAATTTATGAAATATATCCTATTCCATTAACAAATTAGAATCCACAAAGATGTATTTATGATGATAATTACAATTTCATTTATAATATTTATTAATAATTTGTTTATTTTTATTTTTCTAAAACTACCAAGACTTTATAAAATATATATATTCAAAAGATAATGTATATTTGTTTAGAAATGAGAGGAAGAAATACATGGTGTTATAATGTTTACAAACATATTAAATAGTTTATTTATTACTAATTATTTAGTTGATTTTATTATCATTTTATATACTACTTATTTAGTTAATTTTCATTAAGATCAGGAAGAAGTTATTTTCTATTGATTTTTCTCTAAAAATTTTGTCTATATAAAGAGAAAAAAGGCCTCCATATAGATTTTAGTATCCTTCTTAATGTCTAAATTCATTTCTATGGAGAAGAACCCAGAATTTTGAAGGGGGAAATGATTTGTTGAAATGAAGTTAGTTTCTGAAGGTAAAATTATATTAGCCTTTAAGAAGAAAACTGAACACTATATGAAAGCCTTTTTCACTTCACATGCACAAAATACTTGGTGAAAAATAAAATATCGAAGAAAGTTTTGGAAGGTATAATGCATTGAAGTAATTTTTAATGTTATCCCAATGGATCTATTTGTTTTTTATTTGATTAGTTTATGTTCATTAGTGATGAAATGAAATACCTTTTTGTTCTAATGCCTTTTAACAATAAACTATTGAGATATATTTTTCATTATCCAAAATAAAATCATGTATCACTTGTATAAATTTTTGTATACTCCTTTTAGGGTAATTGTATACATTTATGTACACTCCCTTCATGATTGATATTGGAAAATCCCAGAAAATGTGCTCATAATGTCTTCATAAATTAGTAAAATGATACATAAATCATTTTCAAAATGTAGGAATCAATATTATATCAATCTGACATATGGTGTATCTGAAAAGACTGAAAGTGAATATTTTTATTTAAAATTGACATTTTAGTACAAAACATGCATCACATACTAAGAAACTTGCAAAAAATATTGGATATTCATGTTACTTTATAAAAAATATTCATAAGTAATTTTTAACATGTATGAATCAACCACATGTAAATCTAACAAAAAGTGTGTCCATTATTACAAAAAGTGTATGTTTTTCTTTAAAATTGATATTTTAGTTCAAAATAAGCATAACAACCTTGATATAATGACATGTACATTTCAAAACCCATAATTATAGTTTTAATAGAAAGGCATGAATTTTATAACATTCTCATGATCTTTTAGGTTTAGGGGTTTATATAATTAGAAATAACTCTTACATATGAAACCCTTACTAAAAAAGTGGACACTTCCACTAAATATCCATTTTTTATATAAAAATGGAATTCTTAAATTTAAACTCTTGTTTTATTCAAAACATGTTGGCTTATTTAAAGATGAATCCTCGTAGCGGAAATATAGACCCTTCAATAGTCCTTAATAATCCTTATTCCTTGTGAAAAACATTTTAAAAATTATAATGAGCATAAAAATCACAATAAGGGATAAAAAAATAAAGAAACTTGTTAGTTTATTTTGAAAATCATGAAATCCCATAAAAAATTTTCCTTTTATATAATTAATCTTGAGCTCAAAATAACAATTTTCTTACTCAAAAAATAAACTACACTTCCCAAATCATTTCATAAAATATACCATGTGAAATATTAAAGGAAAAAATCATAAACATGTGATTTTCTTAAAAAAACAAGGGTACTTATGAAGACATTTTCTTGAAATACAAACTTTTCACCTTAAAAGAGGAAAAATATTTCCTTTAAACATAATATCATTAACATAACATATAAAATCAAACAGATTCCATGAAAATTCAATTGAAATCATAGAAAATTCATGTAAGTACCTTGGTAAATCATCTTTATATCTCTCTTACAATAACTCTTACAATCACTCTTATAAATGGAATAATATACTTGGATAATTATAACATAATTTCCAGAAGACAAAAATAACTACCCATTACATTAGAGTGTTATATCATACTCACCTATCATCATAAAAAATGTAAAAGAACCATAACATACCTAAAACACATATAATATTTTATTTATATCATAAAATATCACAAATTATTATGTTTAACACATATGTAGAAGAACTTTCAGGCTATATATAAAAATAAAGATAAAATTCATTTTTCCTTTGAAAAATATTAAAAAATACCCAAAAGTACAGGAAATGGGATATTCTTCAAAAAATTGAAAAGTTTAGAGGAATATTCTTAATTAATATCCATCATGATGGTAATAAATTTTTTTCATGCTGAATATGTTGAAATAAGATTCCTTTCACACTTATTCAAAAATAGCTCATATAGAAAATTTTAAAATGATGCCTCTTTAAACCACTAAATAAAATGTCACAGATAGTTCAAAATTACATTAAGAAACATTTTAATATAATAATAACATTCTTGAAACATTTTTGGAAACATGGATAGGGGAAAGTGTCTAAAATAAAATGAAAAAACATTTTAAATGTGGTTTTAAAGAAAAATCCTTACCATGAGTTTGAATCACCACGTAAATGATTTAAATCATATATAATAAACTAATATTAATTATTTAATTTCTTAAAAATATTTTTAAATTTAATTACATTATTATTATCCCTTTTACTTCATTTATTATCATGTCGTATATAGTAACTAAATCAGTTAAATTCGTGTCGGATGTTTTGAGGAAGTTTGGTTTGTAATCCCAAAATAACATTGGTATTAAGACCTTGGTCAAATTAATCATTATTAAATCATATAAATAATATTAATCCTGACATAAGTTTCATTTTTATACAATAAATACAATTTTATAACCATACATTAAATGAAGACATGAAAAAAATCGCATCGCTTCATAGAGGCGGTTGTCCACACGTACGCACGAGCAACATTGTCATTTTTAAATAGATGGAAGGGTAAGAAGGTAATTAATATATTCTCTTTGTATAATCATAATTATTTAATTAATATAATATATATTAATTAAATACATCATAATAACTAGAATTGAGAAGTGGTGATGAAAAAATGAATCGCATCGCTTCATGGAGGTGGTAGTACACACATATGCATGAGCGGTGTATTCATTCATAATGGGATGGAAAAGAAGATTAAAAGGGGGAATTACATTAACATAATAAAATTTAATTATATTTAATATAATAAAATTTTTATATCATCAATTTTATAGAATATTTGAAGGAGGTGGAAGAATAAATAAGCATGAAAACACATGGTTAAGAGTTATACCGATTATTTGGAAAACATCCTTTAGATTATACCTTAATCCTTATAGGTTGGTCTTTTGGTGATACTATGAACTTTATAGTGTGGGGAGGGATTTTCTTAAGGTATTTTGGTTGTTATTAGTCAATATAAATTGCTCATAGTAGGTTAATAATAGAGGATAGTGCGGTCCCTTTATAAGTGAGGGGAGTGGAACTATTGTGCTTTTTTCAATGTTTTAAAATAATATAAACTACTATTTATGGTAAATTGGGTCTAAATTCATTAAATATATAAGATAAGGTGATAATGTTCGAAATAATATCATTAAATAAGATTTAATATGAGATTTTTTGACCTTATCACTTAGTTTTAAACTTAATTAACTCATTTTACCCTTAACCATGGTGACAACTTGTCACCATGGTTATTATTAACTATGAAAAAAAATTAGAATAATTAATAAATTTGAAATTAATTATTCCAAATATGAAATCCATTTTTCATGATATAATTTTGATAATTGTATGAAAATGCTTTTAATATAAGTTTAAAAACACACCCAAAAATGGTTTATTTAAAAAATGTGTTCCTTAGCCCCATAAAGAAATTAAAACAAAATAGAGCATAGAGTTGATTCTTAGAGAATTACCTATATTTTTTTAATCAAATTGGACTCATGTTACTTTAAAATCTATCCAAAACATAATGGGAATTTGAAAATACATTAAAAATAATTTTTTTTATAAAAATGGTATTTTTGACAATTCACTCAAAATAAATCTTTTCAGAAAAATACCAAAAAATAACCCTAAAAACCCATTTTAAGATTTCATAAATTAATTCCATTTTATAAAATTTAAATTTAAATATTCATAAAGTTAACTTTTAAATGAAACCATATAATTCATAGAAAACAATTTAATTAGAATAAAATTATTCATTTTTCAATTGAAAAATTACTTAAAATTATTATTTTGAAAATGAACCCAAAAATTATAATCATGAATATTACTAAGATTTGAAATTTATTTATTAATAATATTTTATGTGTTGTCACATTTTTCCCCTCTTAAATAAATTTCATCATTGCATTTTTTTTCCACTTAAATAGGAAGGGGTATTTTTCCCTCATAGCCTTTTCAGGTTCCCATATTACTTACTAAATCTTTTGGTTCTTTCAAAAAACTTTAACAAGGTGATTTACCTTATTCAATAACACCTTAACTCTGAAATATATAATTTTTATTGTATTTTCCTCATAAGAAATATTTTCTTCCAACTGTACTACCTTAAGGATCAAAAAATGAGAGGCATCAGATACAAATTTTCTTCACAATGAAATATGAAACACATTATATACCTAAGATAAAATCAAAATAAAATCTACTCAATAAGAAATTGATCCATATTTCTCTCGAATTTCATATGGTCTAATAAACCACATTCTTAACTTTCCCTTTTTACTAAATCTCATAACACCTTTCCATATAATTTTTTTAAGAAATACATCATCTCATACCTCAAATGAAATACCATTCCTTTGATTATCTCCATTACTATTTTCCATGCTCTCATATACCCTTATATGCTAATTAATTATCTTTACCTTCTCAACCATTTATTTTACCAGTTCTATTCCTAACAACTTCTTCTCACCTATTTCTTCCCAATATACTATATTTCAACACTAATTTTCATATAATTCCCCAAATGGTTCCATATTAATACGGGAATGAAAACATATATTATAAAAAAAATCTACATAAAAAATCATTGATCACAACTTCCTTTGTAATCCATTGAGCAGGATCGAATCATATCTTCCAAAGTTTGAATAATTCTCTCTCACTATCCATTATATTTGAAGATCCCATTTTTTTTGTATTTTATATTTTTTGTAAATGGTTTTAAAGTAATAAAAAATATTTCACTGATGTTAATATATTTATGAGGTTGTAAAGAATAAGTTACTTGTAATTATGGTTGAAGTATCCAAGATTGTTAATGAAGAATATATGGCTTGGATGATTTAATTAAGATGATAAGGTTTTAACTATGAGGAATAGAATAATTTTGAATCCAATATTTTTGATAAAGATAAGAAGTTCCCAAGTTATATTATCCATGAAGAGGATAAATTTTTTTCTTTCCTACAGAATATATATAGCATATTCATTACTTTATATATTCTCAGCTTGAAGTAAAACAACTATTTGAATATTTTTATTACTTCTCATGGTAGTTAATTTGATCTTAAGTTTCTATAACATGGACCTTGATATTTAGATAAGAACATTTCTTAACCAAAAAATGAAGTTTCCAAACACAGATGAATGGGTCTAATAGACCAAGATGGTCGGATGGAGGAAACCAGATAGAGGATAGCATGTAGAGGTTATCCAATAAAGGTGATTAGATTGATTATAGCATACCAATATGTGAATTTATTGAGTAAATTTAATGAAATATGGAAACAATTTTTTGAATGGTTATATTCATAAGTTTTATCAAATAAAGAGTAATCAGAAAAACTATGTCATTTTATGCTTAGTGTTGTGTTCCTCACTAAATAAACTTAAAAATGACTTGTGGATAAGAATCAATCTAAATATTACAAGAATAAAAGAATTTTTAAAATGTATTAAAATTAGAAATGTGTTTTTATTCCGTAAAGTATCAAACGTCATGATTATTCTAAGGAATTCATTATTCTTGTAAAAGTTGGTCGAAGGAATAATTTTAACGAACGTCGTGGAACTATGGTTGCTGGATAGAGAGATGTGTTATTGAAGTTGTTTCATATAAAGAGATGTACAAAGTCAATCAGACATACTTGTACAAAGATCAATATGAAAGTTTTATGGAAGTTATGATTGAGGTTTTAATAGAAAAAAATTATGAAGTCTGTTAAAAAAATGTTGAATGTTAATCGGATTGTAGTTTCTAAGAAAAGGAATCAGATATAAGTTTCCATGAAATTTCATTAGATATAATGTTATAAATATACTATACATAGTATAAAAAATCACCGTATGGAGTTTTATGAATTCATTGGATAGAAGAAGAAGGATAATATAACTCTGACAGTTCATCAGATAGAGAAAAAATATACAAACATTGGGTAACCCATTAGACTGAGGATGATCCTTGGTATATCGGATTTAATTTCAAGGGTAGTTTGAATGGATTTATTAGAAAAATATTTTACAGACAAAGAATATTATTGTGAAGGAACACCAAATAAATTATTATTGGATGGAGGAGTTATTACAAAGAAAAATTGGTCAAATAAGTGCCTAAAAAGAAGTATTATATGAATATTTTAATAACTTTATGATGTTTTTTAAAGTCATAAATATGTTTATCTTGAGATCTTAATTCAATTATTAAGTAATCATAAAGCAAATAATCATCATTATAGATGATATTATAGTAAGATTGAAGAAGAAATATGACACTGAGATCTAATGAGAGTTCTTATAAAGATTGTGTAATCCTATATTTTAGGAGTTTTTATAGTGGTCAAACAAATAATTATTTGAATGAGATATTCAAATTTGGATCAAGAAATTCAAAATTGAGTTCATTCTTCTCCCTTTTTTTTAGAGAAAAACTTCCTATATAAAGGGGATCATGTGTGCTATGGAATGATTGATTGAGGGGTTGTGGTTGTGCTTATTATTTAATAAGTGAAGTGTTATATTGAGGTTACAAACTTGAAGCATAAGATTAATTCTATTTTGGGTCAAAGTATCAGATAGAGGGATATCAAACAGACACATACTAGATGAAGAAGTGAATTGATGGATGAGCTGGTGGAATTGTAAAAACAAGTAGTATCATATGAACTATATAAAATGGCGAAACTATGAATGATTGGGTGTTAGATGAATCACCTAAGTAATATAATAACATATATTGTGTGAAGAATAGAAGAAGGGATTGGATGAACTAGTTATAGATGAATTTGTATTCGATAGATAGTTTCAAACAAAGAATAATCAAATGGGTAGGCGATGAATAAAAAGATGTAAAAGTAGTGGAGATGAAAAATTATTATATATATGTAATAAAGTTAGATATCTATTTTTCTACTATGAAGAATAATAAAATTGTGTGCATAAATTTTTATACATGAGAATAATAAGAGCTTCTTGTATGATATTGTGCAAGTAAGAATATGGGAAGAGGAAAAAAGAATCACTGTAAAATTCTATATAATTCTCAATTGGTGGAGGACTTTATTTACATTGAAGATTAATTAAATAATTTGAAGATTGTATTCATAGGTATTATAAATACCCATAAAGGTATTGTAGTTAGACTAGTTATTCATCGATCAAGGTAATTAGTATTTTTTCTTATCCCCCCTTCTAAAGTTTAGAGAACCACACTTGGAATAAGGATTTTTACATCCAAACCACTATATTTGGCATCTCATTATAGTGGAGAATTCATGAACTAGTAATCATAACACATGGAAATAACTAACTACTCTTACTAATTATTAAATCTCATAAAAACATCATGTTTCTTTCTTTACTTTCTTTCATATAGTTGCATACAATAATGAAAATAGAACAAGAGAATCAATATCCTAATAGGTATAAGAGTTAAAGTGATAAAAAGTATTAATGGGTTTAAAATATTCCCCAAAATTGATTCACCCCCTCTCCATGTTGAACATATCTTGTAGTGGTCCTTATAATTAGTATCAGAGAAAAGATCCACCTCTACTAGATTCTATACTATTAAGTTCATCTATTTTAAATATTTTACTTTTTTCCTGTATTAAAATTAAGTGTAGTTTTGATGAAGATAATATTATCTCATAGAAGAATTATATTTCAACCAAGACCATAATTAACAAGATAAATAAATAGAAAATAAAGTTAAATATTTTATCCTTCTTAACCTAAGAGGAATAAGGAAGTTCAAGTTCTCTATGACATGATAATAAAGAATATAGATAAATCTTGGAAAGTGAATAACAAGTGTTTCAAGTTACCACTAAGGATAAGCATAAAATTTTTTCCTTAAGTGGATCATGATCAAGTGATCATGAGGTATGTGAAAATTATTGTATAAACTTTCTTTAAGAAGAAGAACCTAGAATCAGTATTGGTGATGATTCATCTACAACTTCTCAAGATATATTAATTGGTTGATTGAAAGATATTATGTATTTCATTCTCAAATAAATATAATTTCTTGTTTGTGGAGTCTTTAAAATCATGCAGGAATTGATCACCCATCTTAAAGGAGCTGATAACACGGATAAGTCTTTGTATAAAATGGTTCAAAAGTGTATAAATATCTTCAAACAAGTTGGAACCTTTGAGACTAGAGAAGTGAATCTAGAAAAAATCTCTTCAAATTTTGAAAATAAATGACTCAAATAATTTTAATAGAAATATTAAGTCAAGAAGACTCATAAAGATAATATATATTCACTTGAATAAAAATTGAAAATAACATTGATGTTAATGATTTACAATTGAAAGTGAAATCCAAGAAGATCATGGAACTTGACTCATTTTCACAGAACAAAGTTAAGATGCATGATGAAGAGATTAGAAGGATGAATAGTGATTGTTAAAATAAGGTTAGTGTGGTTATATACTAGAAT
The DNA here is from genome assembly GCA_963277665.1 of Viscum album. NCBI lineage: Eukaryota > Viridiplantae > Streptophyta > Magnoliopsida > Santalales > Viscaceae > Viscum > Viscum album. The sequence goes on from OY728151.1 coordinate 1,285,415,871, forward strand.
AATGACATAAATATGAGATTCATGGAGTTAGAAGTCAAATTAGTCAATCTAGAAAAGGCATTTATTGAGTCTTCACAAAATAAGGAGATACAATACTAAATATAAGATTTTGATGTTATAAGGCCTATAATATGTAATAACAAGATCATGAAATTGTTTAATTATCTATATAAAGTATCTATTAATAAAAAGGTACCTTCCATACCTTCTTATAATGTTTTATCTAAATCTATCTTCATAAATAGTACTAGATAGAAAACAAAATCTATACTAGTATTAATGAAGAAAAATGAAAATTTTATCACCATTTCCATGGTCGAAAGGAGAATAAGTTTGAAATATGGTTCAAAAATAAATATCCTAACATGTTTTAAGGAAAATCCAAAAACATCGTACATAAGATACAATAAGATCAATATTTTTGGGTCAATGTTGGTGTTGTGACATTCAGGCATTGTGCATTGGATTTTTGGTATAACTCTAAATGTTAAAGAAAAAATGAAGCCCATTCTAAGGTAAATAAATTCAAAGATTAAGAATAAACAACCATATATTAAGAAAAAAAATTATGCTTTAAACATATTTGGAAATCTTGAAAATATCTGTGATGTATGTTATAGTTTTTCTCAAAAGATTGGTGCATTATCATCTCAACATGTATCAAAAATAAAAAATAAAATAAGACCATATAAGTTGGTGAATAAATAAGAATCATCCTTGAAAATTAATTTAAATAATGTTTCAAACAAGGTTTATCCTAGGAATATATCAATAAGTAAAGTTGGGAAGTAATAGGATTCCAAATATAAGAATTTGAAGAAGAGTGCATCATATAAAACAATTGATAAGAAGAAAGAAACTCAAAATAATACATGTGTACAAACTAAACTTTTTGACAATGTACCCAATGATATGTTAATAATATGTCATAAGATTATGGGCAAAGTAAGGAAATGGAAGAAGAACAATAAAATGATAGTAAAAAAGGGAGTGAAAATATTCTATATTAAGAATTTGAAGTTCAAGATATGTTTTCAAAAAAATAAAACCCATGTGTCAAATAATTTCCATGTGATAGATACAATAAATATGGACATAATAAAAAAGGTTGTTTAACCATTCTTCCAGAACAATAAGATACTTTAAGGAAAATAAATAATTCATTATCTATAATGTTTTTTAAGAATAAAGGTTATCTACAAAAAGTAGAATATAATGTGGGAAGATCCATGCTACCAAAAACAAAATTAGTTTTGAAAAATATATGTGAAAGAATGAATACTAGAGGAGATTGATAATATTGGAAAATAAAATTATCTTAATCTTATTGTTTGCATTGAAGAATCAAGGAAGATTCACCTTATTCCCTCACTATTAATGTGTTGTATTTGTGTTCAAAATGTAGTGAATTGAAGGTAAATATTGATATCTTGGGTAGATCCTAGGAAAGTGGATAGGATATCAATATTGGATAACATTATATAAATAATTATCCAACCTTGATTTTTTCCTAAGTTAGTACACTGAAAAATCTTAAAAAAGTATCATCATTGATGAAGTTGAAGTGGTTGTTGTTAACACATGGTATAAATGTGAAGTAGATCCCATCATGGTTTGATCATAATTAAATAATTCCAATGGAATATATTGAATAAGATCACCCTTGGTGGAGTTTTTTGGTATTTTTAAATCTGTACATCCACAAGTTAATGATCTATTTTGGTGTATTCAAAAATTAGATATCCTGGAGCATATCTATTGAAGATAAAAATTAGTATGAATATCGTGATAAATATAACCTTGAATAAAATTCATTAATAAAGGTAAATATTTCTTAATATATCATCCTTGTTTACTAAAAATAAATATCTTAACATAAAGAGGTAGAACCAAAATTAGTCAGCGACATAATAAAAGTGGAAGTATGAAAGTTTTCCAATGACGGTTATCCTTCTATTTGTACTAGATTTTTTTTAATATAATAGTTAAAGTGTAGGAGTTTCGAGTTCAATTATTATACAAACTAATTTATATATCAATTTTTATCTTTATCCTAGATTAAAAGTGGACTTTCCTTGAAGATAATATGGTAAGTCCACACTTCATGTGGCATTAAGATCAATTGGTAAAGGATTTATTTTTCTTCCAAATAAAATCATCTTGTTTTATACAATGATCATGGATCAGGTAAAATTAGAGTGAGATGGTTTATGGAACATGGATTAATAAATAATTGATACCCTTTTCCTAGTTACTTTTGTATTTCTTGTCAATAAGAGGGAGATAAAGTGAAATAAAAGTTTGAAAATAAAGGTAGATAAAGAAGACAAAGACTCGCATATTGAAATATTCATTCTAAAGGTATTTTGAAGGTACTTCAAAAAAAATAAAATGTGGGATATTGAAGAGCACATTTTTTTGTATTTTATAAATTTTGAATGATTTTCAAGGAATTAGATAGATTTCATAGATTTCAATGATTTCAATATGATGAATAGGTTATATATAATATATTTCTTGGAAGTTTGGTTTAAGTATCCAAGAATGTTAATTAAGAAGATATATCATGGATAATTGAATGAATATGATAAATTTCTAACTATTAGGAAGATAATAAGATAGAATCCAAGCTTGTTGAGGAAGATAAGAAGTTACAAAGTCATGTTATCTTGGATAAGGCTAAATTGTGTTCTTTCCTTTAGAATACTTAGTGTTTTTTTATTGATTGAAAAATTCATTAATTGAAGTTGAAAGATTATTTAAATATTTAGATTACTTTTTTTGATTAGTGATAGGGAATTAAATTTCTATAACATGTGAATTGATGTTTGTAGAAGCGCATTTGTCAACAAACATAAAACAAATTTTAGAGATAGATGAATGAGTCTAAAAAAAAGAGATGACTAGAAAAAAGTAACTAGGTGGAGGATAAAAACCTGAGGCTATAAGATAGAGGTTGATAGAAATAAGCGATCAGACTAAATATAGTAGACTAAGATATGAATTAATTGAGTTGATCAATTGAAATATGGAACCAAATTTTTGATTGTTTATATTAAAAAGTTTCATTAGATAAAGAATGATCAAACAAACTATATCATTCTATGTTTATTGTTGTGTTCCTCATTTATTAACATCAAAACACCTTGTGGATACAATTGAAGCTAAAAATTATAATAATAAAAGACTTTGTGAAATGGATGTAAACAAGGTTATACATTTTTGTTCTATAAAATATCAAACATAAAGACTATTCTAAGAAATTCATGATTCTTTCTAAATTTGGTCCAAGGAATAATTTTGTCAAACTTGGTGGAACTATAGTTCCCAAATAAAGAGACTTGATGTTTAAGTAATGTTAGATGAAGAGTTGTACAAATTCTATCAGAAAAACTTATACAAAGATCAATATGATAAGTGTTGTGGAAGTTTCGGTCAAGGTTTTAATAGAGAAAAATAAGTATGAAGTCTATAAAATGAATGTCATAGGTTAATCGAATAGGAATTTATAATAAAATTCATCTAAAGGAAGACTCCAAGAAATTTCACCATATATAATTTCATTAAGATGCCAAACTAAGTATTACAAAGTCATCAGATGGAGTTCTATGTATTCAGCATATAGAAGAAGTAGAATGGATCATTAATGGATCATCAGGCAGAGAAAAATGAATAAACATCTGGTAAATTGTCAGATATAGGAAGATCCTTGTGAAATTATATTGGAAAGAATTTCAAGGGTAGCTCAAATAGATTCAGCAGATAAAGAATTTTCAGCCAAAGAATATTATTAAAAAGGAACACTAGATTGAGTATTACCTAACGAATGAGTTCTTAAAAAGAATAACTTGTCAAATAATTTACAATGAAGAAGTGTCGGATGAAGGTTTGAATAAATTTATGATGCTTTTTGAAGTAATCAATATGTGAATGTAGAGATGCTCATTCAATGATTCAATAATCATGAAGGAAAGAAACATGATTCAATCTGAGATTACAGTAAGATTGAAGAATATAGTTGACACTAGGATATAAGGATGGTTTCTAAGAATATCTTTGACTCCTACCATTTATGAGGTTTGAGGGTGGTCAAATCAAGAATGATTTGATAGGGACATTAAAATTTGGAGTGGGAAATTTAAATTTGAGTTTATACTTATCCCTTTATTTTTTTAGGAACATTTCTTATATAAAGGGAAGTAGGTGCACTATGGAATGACTGATTAAGGGATTGTGGATATGCTTATTATTGAATAAGTCAAGTGTTGTAGTGAGGTGTCATCCAAAAATCTCATGAGTAATTCTCTTTTGGGCCAAAGTATCAGATAGAGGGATATCGAACGAACTGGTACCAAATAAAGAAATGCAGTTCCAGATGAGCTCATGGAATTATAAAAAAAAGTATAATCAGATGAACTGTACCATATGTAGAAACTTCGAATGAAAATTTATTAGAATAAACACTAAATTGAAAGATGATAAGGTGTAAGAATCTGGTTCTTCCTTTGAGGTATGGGTCTTTTTTCAGGTTTTTTTGAAAAAAAAGGGGAACAATCCAAGTACTGGCTGTAAAAATATTACACAAAATGGATTAGGGTTACACGTTGTGTAATCCTAAGTACACACTGTGTATTTTTTCCATGTTTGATGGCCATATATGGCATGTAGGGTTTTCGGAAAGGGAGATAGGATTATCCAAGTACATTCCATGTATTTATCAATACACATTGAGTACTAATGTTGGTAAGATATTTTAATGGCATGGAAAAGAAGTTGGTGATTTTTGGTCAAATTCACCATATACACGGTGTGTATATTTAAGTACACACCGTGTAATTTTATTTTTTTGGATAAAATAGGTAGTAGCCTCATTTTATCAATTCTGGATAGAACCCTCATCGGGTTCTCTCAAACAGCAGTTTCGAGCATAGAATATCTTCCTGATTCATCATCCAAACTCCGATTCGATTACCATTGGATGTATTGAAATACAATCGGTAATATCTCAATTTCAATTGAGCCGTTATTTATGATTTATTATCTACACTTAGTTATAGAGCCTTGAGTGTTTATAATCGTTATGTAGATCTACCCCATTATAGGTCGAATTAGAGGTCGATGCTGAATGAGGAGTGTCCTATGAGTACAAGGTAGGTGTTTCATACCTTGTTTTTAATTTTTGAAAATATTTGGGGGTAGCGTCTTTTTAGTGCAATGACAAGTATTGAGAAAGACCCCTATTATTGCATATTGAATTGATTTTATGTCTTTTGGGATGTTTTTGGGCATTCCCTTACCTTAATTATGTGAGTGAGGTAGGGTTAGATGTTTCCACTCCATGGGATATTTTGGCTGAGGTTTCTGAAATGGTTATATTTGTTTTTTTAGTTTTAAATTGGTATATTGAAGTGGTTTAAACTTGATTAAGTTAATTAGAATAACTGAAGACTCCAGTGATGCTATGTTATTGCTGATATCTAGTGCAATTCAAACTGTTTAAATTGAATTGTTTGTTTAAGGTTATTTAAGGTGTTTTATATATATGTAATGCTTAATATTACATATGATGATACCCTTGGGGTTTTGATGGTCATGGATCAAGGTTGGGAAGGAATGGAAATCATAATTGAGTGATGTTGATCACAGGTTGGTCTTAGCTTGAGATTGCATTGGGTGGTTTTGACCACGAGATTGGGAATCATGGACGTTGGTATGAGGCGATGTAATTGTCAAGTTGGGCATGGCATGGGATACTTTCATGGAATGGTCATTAGATTTGAGTGACATGGTCACAGGGGAACAAGGTTCCAAAGATAGTGTGGTTTAGGTTCTTTATTTGGTGATTGTCGCTCAAACATGATTTCCAAAGCACCGATTTGAGTCATGTGAACATAGGTAGACTCTATAATGGGTTGGTTTTTAATTATCTTGTGTGTATATGCCCCTCGATAGTTGTGGTTTAGTAATTTATTGTTTGGGGGTGCTTACCGTAGAAATCCATGAGGAAGTTGAGGATCCATCGGTGGATAGCAATGAGGTTATCAGGTTGGGGGTTGAGGCTCACCATGATTGAGGCCATGGGATAGGATATATATTTATTTTTAGAAATTCATCATTTTTCCTCCAGTAGTCATTCCATGGGCTAACGTGACCTTTTGATCAGGGGTTCATCGGATCGGGATACCATTGTTTGGGTGTGCCTTCAGGATGTCGATACTTGAGACACGAGGTGTCAAGAGGCATGTGGTGTTGGGATATATGTTTGGGGTGGAACCTGAGGGTTCACTGGGACTTTGTGACTACAAGAGTACCTTGGGACATGGTCTAAGGACTCTATTTGCTTCTAAGATTGCGGTTTTGGATGATGTAGGTGACACTCCCTGGTGGCTGTTGAGCATCGGTGGAGGTTGTGTTTATTTATTACACTCCAATTATTACTTTAATTAGAGGTTCATGTCTAATAAAAACTTATAAAATGTATTCTCTATTGGGTGGTATCCTACTAATATTTTTCTCAAACCTTACATGGGCCCTTCGGGATGCATGTAGACTTTATGTCTTTATGCATAGCTAAAGGATCATCTTTGGGAGGCGGGTTGTAGTACTGTTTGACATGGAGATTGTAATGGATCTTGAGGTCATTCCTAGCAATAGTTTTACTTTTATTTAGGTTTCATTTCATTATCAACATGCTTATTTATATGTAGCTATTGTAGTTATCCATGGGTTCCCTTTGTGTATTGACATGTTTGGCTTGATATGGATACATGTTTGTTCTGTTTAGTTGCTACAAGTGATTTTATAGCATGTCGTTCTATTTACTTTATGTTACAGTTGTTTCTATATCACTTTTTCTATTTTATTTGATATTGTTGTGCTTATGCTCTGTGGGTCTGGTTCGATTTTTTTGAGATATTTATTTTTTCTGCATGTGTTTTGATTATACTCAGACCAGTGTTTTATCTTTTCCTAGAGGGTATATCCTTCCCACTATACCTGTTTACACCTCACTTCTAGTTGGAAGCCTTTGGATTTTGGGGAGGTGCGGCTAAGGTCCATGACACCTAGCCCGATAGCATGAATCAGGTGGTTATTCAGGTCTGGGATGTTACAAAGTGGTAGTAGAGGAAGTTTTGACTGGGATTTAGTAGTAGATTTTGCCTAGCTACTAATGAGATCAAGACTGGATTTATTTTCTACTGGTATTACTATTTGGGATATGGTATAATGGAGATAGGTCGTAATTGAAACTAGGTTTCTAGATTTTACTTGGCTGCCTGAAGCCATGAGTATGAGGGACGGACCAAGTTTCCTTGGGAAGAAAATTGTTGTTTTTTCTCATATTACAGTTTATATGGTTTCCACCTTGGTGACTCACTTGATTTGTAATGGTTATTGATTTTGACATGTGACCCTTGACCCGATGCAGTAAGTGAGGATGTGGACCTTAGCCTAGTGAGTCAAGGCTTGTTTTCTTGGATTTTGATAGGAACCTTTTTGGGGTATTTCAATTTCATATATGCATTAATGCCTTGTGAAGTGATAATACCATGTGAATAATATCAAATTACATGATTTAAATGATTTTGAATTGTGAAAGCTGACATGCATGAAATAATTTCTTGATTTATGAAATTTGATATGCCATGATTTATATATTTTTAGAATTTAATATGGCATGGGATTTGGGTCTGGCTCTTATATGAGCAGGTAATACTATGGATGAGGTGATTTTGATCACCAAGATTGGGCAAATCAGTCCTTGGATTGAGGCAACATTGGTTGTCAAGACAGGCGAGGTCTGGGGATATTGTAACACTTGGATCTGTTAAGGGTGGGTATGGAGACCATGAGGTCAGGATTTCTTGGGGAATGGTTGCGGGGGGGATAGAGTAAGGGTAGTCTTTATGCGCTACCTTTTTATTCTATTCCAATTTCCATTGAATATATAGATATATATATATATATATATGGGTTGTCTTGTCATTTATGGTATTCAGAGGGTTCCTCCTAGATAACTTGATGAAGCTTCAGGTGGGTGATGGTATAGTGTCGTAGGAGCATGATCAGGTTCAGACCACTAAGGGTCAGGAAGAACATGAGTCATAGGTATAGGCTTAGGGACAGGATCAGGATCAAGATCCAATGTAGGTATGGAATCTTCCTGGTTTGACAGTGTTCAGGTTGTGGCTTGACGAGAAGCTCTGAACTAGTCTGGTACGCGTTTTGTAGGTGATCGATAGAGGTGCTCTGGGAATAGAACCCTCTATGGATTACCTTACTCGAGAGTTCCAGTCGTAGAACCTGCCACTTTTTCAGGGTGAGGGTGGTCCATAGGCAACTGAGAACTAGATAGAAATCATGAATATGATCTTCAAGTAGCTCAAGATACCAAAATGGTGGAGGCTCAAGCTGGAGACATACATACAGAGAGGACCAGTGAAGTGCTGGTGGTACGTGCAGGTGAAGGCTCGCTGACATGAGAGATTGGCCTGGAAGGATTTCGAGGACCAATTATTCGAGCACTTTTTTACAAGGATGCTGATGGAAAAGTGAGCTCCAGATTTCTTGAGCCTTCAGTAGGGTGACATGTTAGTCATGGACTATGTAGCTACTTTCACTGAGCTACCTCGCTTTTCACCAGGTATAGTAAGTGATGACACCTTGAGGGTGATTCTCTTAGAATATGTTTTATGGTACACCATCCGGGTGCAGGTAAACATCTTTAGGCTGGACTCATTATCAGAGGTGGTGAATCAGGCACTCATAGCTGAGGGAGACCAAATTAAAAGTTCTCACTTGGGATGGTTAGTGTCTTTATGTGATTTTTTAGATGGAAACAAAATGAGGTCGGTAGGAGTTATAGAATGGAGGTCAGTCCAGGGACTCAGCAAGACCACCTTGTGGAAGTTCAACATTGGTTTTCTTTCAGTGTGGGTAGTTAATTCAAGTTCGAACATGGTGTGATAGGCCTCCAAAGGAGTGTTGAGCATATGGATAGGTTGGGAATCTTCATAGGTTCTACAGGAAGCCTTCTCAGACAGCCAGCAGGTAGCGACTGAGGTAGGAAAAGGATTCAGAAATTGGTTTAGGATTGGTACAAGGTGAGGGTAGCCGAATTTCAGCTGCATGCGAAGGACGTGGTAGAGATAGTGGGACCCATCCATGGGGTAAGTTTCTAGTGATTGGTGTAGCACTGCATAAAGAACATGATTCAGGCAGTCATGTGTTAGTCCAGGTGCACTCCATGGAACTGGAAAGGGCTGAGTAGGCTGGTGAGTCGACGACAGTTAGAGGTACTCCAAGGGTGTGGCCATGATTTTCCATTTTCTTTTTTCTGGTATAGCCTGCTAAAGCATGTCTGTTTTGAGTGCACGAGGTGCATATGATTTATATAGACTAACTAGACTCTGGTCAGAGGGTTGGTACCATCTCGGATGCATGATTATATATGTGTGTGTGATAAAGAGAGAGAGAGAGGTTTTGGCATAAGGAGCATCATTGGATGTCGGTTACTTTAGGATCTTAGGCATTGGGGCATCTGAGTGATGTGGGTTACTTGAGGTGCCTTTGGAATCGAGGAATCAAGGATGTTGTTTTTGATTGAGGTATGAGGCACCGAGTTTATATTGAGCATCCATGGGATGTAGGACCTCATTGTGCTAGGGGTTCCATTATCTCGAGGTGGGCACCGATGTGGTGTGGGATGTGATTGGGTGTTAGAAGCGACACGGGAGCATCTAATGAGGTGTAGAGGTGATGATGCATCATGGGATGACCATGGGTCCAGAGATAGGTTGATGGACCTTTGATTGATTTTAGCATTGGAACATAGTTGTTTTGGATTGATTCTTCACTAACATTGGAAGGTAAATTCAAGGAAGAAATCATTTAAGGGGGGAGTTTGTAAGAAATTGGTTCTTTCGTTGAGGTATGGGTTTTTTAGGTTGTTTTTGAAAAAAGGGGGGGAAACAAGCCAAGTAATCACTACAAAACTATTACACGACATGGATTAGGGTTGCACGACATGTTTTAGGGTTACATTTTATATAATCCAAAGTACACACTATGTATTCTTGCCATGTGTGATGGACATACATGGTGTATAGGGATATCTGAAAGAAAGAGAGGAATAGCCAAGTATGCTCCATGTATTTATCAAAACACGTCGTGTACTCATATCGACAAGATATTTTAATGATGTGGAAAGGAAGTCAGAAATTTTTGGTCAAATTCACCACATAAATGACATGTATATTTAAGTACATGCCATGTACTTTTATTTTTTTGGATAAAATGGGAATTAGCCACGTTTTATCAATTCTGGATAGAACCCTCGTTGGGTTATCTGGAACAGCAGCACCAAGAATAGAATCTCTTCCTGATTCATCATTTGAACTCTGATTTGATCGTCTTCGGATGCATAGGAACCCAATCAGTAATATCTAGATTCCTCTTTATCCATTATTAATGATTTCTTCTCTAGACTTAGTTATCTATCCTTGATCGTTTATGATTGTTATATAGATCTACTCCATTCTAGGCCGAATTAGAGTCTAAAGCTTGATAAGGAAGTCTTATGAGTAATAGGTAAGTTGTGCATACCTTGTGGTCTTGCCCAAATTTACCCTACAGTTATGTGGTCATTGTAGTACAGGTAGGGGTCGAATCCATAGGGACCGAAGAAGAAACCGAGAGACACTCTGATTTTGGAAGGATTTGGCTATGGAGTGGCCAACTATTTGGATTCATTTGATTTTAATAACTAATGATTTAATCTAAAGAAAATAAATTAAAACATACAATTACATAGACTAAAACAATTAATGGAGATGAGTTGATCCTAAATTGTTACTAGGGTTAGATTGGATGAATTTATTTTCTTATAACGTTCATTTCACTAATTCAAGACGTACCCAAAAAATGATATAATTCCTCAACATCATTCACCAATTTAATCCCTACACAATTACAAGTCTAATCACCAATGCACTTAGTGGATCGTTTTAATGATCACTCAAAGGAATTGGATCATACTAGCACTCGAAATGTGTCATTGTTAAAGTTGGCAAAGACAAAAAAGAAAATAAATCATCAAATGGAAATCTTAAAATAATGAAATGATTACAGAATTTTAGATCATAAAATAGCATCCAATCTTCCCCATGCAACTCCCTAGGACCAACCCATAATGGGTTAGCCCTCCATTTATGCTATTCAGTAAATGGAAGCAGGAAGTCGACTTAAAGAAGCGGGATTGGAGAAGAAAAATAAAACAATGAAACGATCACTCCACCGTTGTGTGAACAAAATCACAAGGTTTGGTGTGAATAAATTCACACCATTAGGCAACGGTATCAAGGTGATAAGAGGAAGAACAGAACAAGAGAATAAGAAGAACTTTTATTAAAAACTAAGGTGATTCGAACAACTTACATGAGAAGGAAGAACATTACAAAGGCAAATTGGCATAATAACATTACAATGAAAAGAAAGCACCAAGATCCCTAAATCCACCACCAATACAGCCTTAAATAGGAAAAAATGAAGCCTTGGCCGAGCCCCAAACATCCCATGTGCCTTTAATTAATTATTTTGGGGAAAGGTGGGTGGAACATTAATGATGAGAGACTTTTCCACTTCTTGCCCCGAAGTTGCAGCCAGCTTGCGTCCACCAGAAAGACGTGCCTAAAAGACCTTCTAGAAGGCCGACTTTGAGTGCTCCATAGAAGACGTAAATGAACCCCCGAATGTCCTCTAATATCATGTAAAATTTCATCCCAAAATATCTTGTGGTTCGGGAGATATGATTGAAATAGTGGGCTGTTTTTCTGGGCCGCAGAATCTGGCCCAGAATTGAATTTTCAAATTGGGCCACCTTAATCACTACCATTGAGGACGAATTAGCACTGACTACAGAAGAATTATTTGTTCCTCTATATGTCTTCTAGTCTCCCATGAATATTTGGATTCATTGGGCCAGTATTTTGGGCCTCACATTCCAATCAGTGGGATGATATCCAATCTGCCTTCTCCAGAATTGTTTCTTTTCATCACCAAATATCCCCATCATACTTTATGAATCCTCCATTGGTCCTTGAATAAAAAATGTTCATATTTATGTTTATAACCATTTCCCAAATGTCAAATTAAAATATGGATAATTAAATTCTTTGAAATCAGATGAAACATTGGGCCTAAATTGGTGCATATTAGGCATGAAGTGCACAAATGATGAGAATGGATGTTCAAAATTAAAATCCACTAACTCAGGCCCATAAGATAAAAAATGATCATTTAATAACATTAAAATGTAATAAAAATATGTGTTTTTATTGGCTAATAACACCCCCCAACTTGAGTTTTTCTAGTCCCGAGCAAAATATATCTCACAAAAATGAAATCTGAATGACCTTTTCCAAAAACATTTTAATACACATTTCTCACCCGAAGATCAATACCAAACAATTAAGAAACCCATCAAAATAATTTAAAACAATCTATTTCCATAATCATATCTCAATCCCAAGATCAATCCTTTGTTCAAATTCATTGCCATATTTCATCCAAATTCAATTAAGCATGATGAAGTGTTGTGCGTCACAATAGACATGGGGGTTTATTTTCATTCGAGGGAGAAAAGATGGAAGCGCTAGGAGTAATCAAATTTTAATAATAAAATGAGTACTCATTTTTTTATTTTATTTTTATTTTTGGTTTTTTTTCCTTTTTTTTGCAATTTTCCATGGTAATTGAAATTGAACTCAATCGAGTCAACCCATGTAGTAAGACTTTGCCGATGACTCCCAGGCTCAAAGACCTTAGGGCACCAAGTGAATCTCATATACTCAGGCATCATCTCGAGTTAACTCAATCAAAAACAAATTCAAATTACCACAAATAGAGATAAAATTCCCAACTCTGGGCCAGACAACTATGGAGTCATGATCCCCAAGTGCCGAAAGCCACACATTAGGTCAATTCATTGCTCTACGCGCAATTGTTTTTTTTGAATACTCATGTTAAAATTAAAATGATCGCCAATCCTATGCTATTTATTATGGGTCCCCAAGAACTCAAACTAAAACCCCACAATCTAGAGGACGTGCATTGTGTTTTTTTTAAATGGATGAAAATATAACAGTGAAAAATCACATTGAACAACCGCACTTTCCAATATCTATGCACATGAACATAAACTTGCATTAAAATCAGAATCAAGGCATGAAAAATTATTTGATATCCAATTTCAGAGTTTGGAATGTGTGTTATTGTGTTCAAGGTTAATGACATTTTTCCTTCCACACATTTTCATCTCCCCCCAACTTAGAATAACATTGTCCCCAGTGTTTAAAGAATTGAAACATAGAAGGGGTAGGATAGAAGTTCAACGAAGACATTGAAAATGAAAATTATGGAATGAATTCACCTGGTGGTTGATGTTCAAAATGCATTCCCATGTCTCCCTTCAGTTCTGGTTTGTCTCCCAATGTCTTGGACGATTGTGCCCAGCTTTTCCCAATGACCTATGACATGCCTTTGATTTTTTTTAATATAAATATTTTTTGTATTTTTTTAACCTAAACAAAAAAAAATAAAAATAACATAAACTGATGATACATTGTGTTCTCTATATTTTCTGGGCAAGGTATTACTCAGGGATCACACCGCGTGACACAGATGAATACGGTGCTCCCCTTTCATACCCATCCTTACTCATAAAAGAAGAACAGGTCAACAATCTATTTTTTTTAAATACCTACAAAAACATAAAATAAAATAAATTAAACTGATGATACATTGTCTTCTATATATTTTCTGGGTAAGGTATTACTCAGGGATCACACCGTGTGACACGGATGAATATGGTGCTCCACTTTCATACCCATCCTTACTCATAAAAGAAGAACAGGTCAACAGTGTATATTTTTTTTTAAATAACAAAATAAAAAAAGAAGGAAACAAAAGTTGATTCACAAAGATTAGAACATGAAACCCATGGGTTGCCTCTCGTGCAGCGCTTTTGTTTAAAGTCTTTAGCTTGACTTGAACCCCTCAAATTATCCAATTCCAACTTTGAAAATTTTAATGACCTCATCTTTCTCTACTTCAACATGATTGAGAATGTGTATCCCTTGTGGTTGGTAAGAATATTTTGAATTTGATTCATGAACAATCCAATTTTCTAAAATGAATGGGAAAATCCAAGGAATATCAGAAATGGTTGATCTTTTTTCTTATGTAGTCTTTCCTAATAAATCAAAGATCAACCCCCTTTGTGGGTTTCATGAGATGAATTAATGAAAACCCCGAGCTCTTTCTTGTGACAAATGATGGGATACTTGAGTGGGGAAGGAAGGACAATTATTTTGAGTTCAGTTTGGTTGAAATTTCCTAAAGAAGATTGGAAATTTGAATGAAGATCAGTTTCTTCTCCAAAGACATTAGAATGAATTGGTTCCTTCTAAAAATATGATTCATCCCCAAAAGTGTCCATTTTAATTCTAGGAGTAGGTATGGGCTCAATATTTGGGATTTCTCCCAATTTTTCAGTGATCGGTGGTCCTAAAAATTCACTAATGGAGCCATGTTCGGGAAACTCAATCCATGATGTCAGGTTATTATATTTGGAATTCAAAAATTCAATTTCCTCCTGATTTAAACACTCTTCATCTTGACTTTAAACATTACTTGAACAATTCACTTCATTATCTAACTCTGATTTCCCAGACTCTAAAGTGGGTTCTTCACGTGTTTTAAAGTTTTGTAGTTCTAACCTCAAAGATGAAACCTCAGAATTCATTATCTCCATTTGATTACACAATTGTTCAAGAAATGATTTAGAAATAGATCGGATGGGATGTTTAACATTATGGACTTCACTAATATTAGACTCTTCAATCATCCTTGAGAGGGAAGGAAATTGATCATTTAAACATTCATTATCCCATTGATTGTACGTCTCATCGGGTGCGGGGTAATCATTCAAGGGTTGATCAAAGAAATTTTGTAATTTAGGGGCTTCCCAATATTGAATTTCCATTTGATTCCAGCATGAGTTTGTGACATGGGGATTTGGAAGATACTCCATGGTAGAAGACAAAAAGTTTGATTCTAGATTCTCTGGACACACAAAAACAGAAAGGGGGAAAAGATAAGAGAGATGGTGGTGAGAATAGAGAACATGGGGTGAGTAAAGGATGATAGTGTCTAGAGTAACTTACTTGGGTCCCCGGAAACAGCACCAAAATTTGGTCTCGCCCAAATTTACCCTACAGGTATGCGGTCATTGTAGTACAGGTAGGGATCGAATCCATAGGGACCGAAGAAGAAACCGAGAGACACTCTGATTTTGGAAGGATTTAGCTATGGAGTGGCCAACTATTTGGATTCATTTGATTTTAATAACTACTGATTTAATCTAAAGAAAATAAATTAAAACATACAATTAATTAGTCTAAAACAATTAATGGAGATGAGTTGATCCTAAGTTGTTACTAGGGTTAGATTGGATGAATTTATTTTCTTATAACGTTCATTTCACTAATTCAAGACGTACCCACAAAATGATATAATTCCTCAATATCATTCACCAATTTAATTCCTACACAATTACAAGGCTAATCACCAATGTACTTAGAGGATCGATTTAATGATCACTCCAAGGAATTGGATCATACTAGCACTTGAAATATGTCATTGTTAAAGTTGGCAAAGACAAAAAAGAAAATAAATCATCAAATGGAAACCATAAAATAATGAAATGATTACAGAATTTAAGATCATAAAATAGAATGCAATATTCCCCATGAAACTCCCTAGGACCAACCCATAATGGGTTACCCCTCCATTTATGCTATTCAGTAAATGGAAGCGGGAAGTCGACTTAAAAAAGCGGGATTGGAGAAGAAAAATAAAACAATGAAACGATCACTCCACCGTTGTGTGAACAAAATCACAAGGTTTGGTGTGAATAAATTCACACCATTAGGCAGCGATATCAAGGTGATAATAGGGAGAACAGAACAAGAGAATAAGAAGAAATTTTATTAAAAACTAAGGTGGTTCGAACAACTTACATGAGAAGGAAGAACATTACAAAGGCAAATTGGCATAATAACATTACAATGAAAAGAAAGCACCAAGATCCCTAAATAAACCACCACTACAGCCTTAAATAGGAACAAATGAAGCCTTGACCGAGCCCCCAACATCCCATGTGCTTTTAATTAATTATGTTGGGGAAAGGTGGGTGGAACATTAATGATGAGAGACTTTTCCACTTCTTGCCCCTAAGTTGCAGCCAGCTTGCTTCCACCAAAAAGACGAGCCAAAAAGACCTTCTAGAAGGCAGAATTTGAGTGGTCCATAAAAGACTTAAATAAACCCACGAATGTCCCCTAATAGTCTGTAAACTTTCAGCCCAAAATACCTTTTGGTTCGGGAGATATGATTTAAAAAGTGGGCTGTTTTTCTGGGACGCAGAATCTGGCCCAGAATTGAATCTTCAAATTGGGCCACCTTAATCACCACCATTGAGGATTAATTAGCACCGAATCCAGAAGAATTATTTGTTCCCATATATTTCTTCTAGTCTCCCATGAATTTTTGGATTCATTGGGCCTGTATTGTGGGCCCCACATTCCAATCAGTGGGATGATATCCAATCTGCCTTCTCCAGAATTGTTTCTTTTCATCGCCAAATATCCCCATCATAATTTATGAATCCTCCATTGGTCCCTGAATAAAAAATGTTCATATTTATGTTTATAACCATTTCCCAAATATCAAATTAAAATATATATAATTAAATTCTTTGAAATCAGATGAAACATTGGGCCTAAATTGGTGCATATTATGCATGAAGTGCACAAATGATGAGAATGGATGTTCAAAATTAAAATCCACTAACTCAGGACCATAAGATAAAAAATGATCATTTGATACCATTAAAATGTAATAAAAATATTTATTTTTATTGGCTAATCACACCCCCCAACTTGATTTTTGCTAGTCCCGAGCAAAATATATCTCACAAAAATGAAATTCGAATGACCTTTTCCAAAAACATTTTAATACACATTTCTCACCCAAAGATCAATACCAAACAATTAAGAAACCCATAAAAATCATTTAAAACAAGCTATGTCCATAACCATATCTCAAGCCCAAGCCCAATCCTTTGTTCAAATTCATTGCCATATTTCATCCAAATTCAATTAATCATGATGAAGTGTTGTGCGTCACAATAGACATGGGGATTCATTTTCATTAGAGGGAGAAAAGATGGAAGCGCTAGGAGCAATCAAATTTTAATAATAAGATGAGTACTCATTTTTTATTTTTTTTTTATTTTTGGTTTTTTTTTTCCTCTTTTTTTTTGCAATTTTTCCATGTTAATTGAAATTGAACTCAATCGAGTCAACCCATGTAGCAAGACTTTGCCGATGACTCCCAGGCTCAAAGACCTTAGGGCACCAAGTGAAGCTCACATACTCGGGCATCATCTCGAGTTAACTCAATCAAAAACAAATTCAAATTACCACAAATAGAGATAAAATTCCCAACTCTGGGCCAGAAAACTATGGAGTCACGATCCCCAAGTGCCGAAAGCCACACATTAGGTCAATTCATTGCTCTACGCGCAATTGTTTTTTTTTTGAATACTCATGTTAAAATTAAAATGATCGTCAATCCTATGCTATTTATTATGGGTCCCCAAGAACTCAAACTAAAACCCCACAATCTAGAGGACGTGCATTTTGTTTTTTTTAAATGGATGAAAATATAACAGTGAAGAATCACATCGGACAACCGCACTTTCCAATATCTATGCACATGAACATAAACTTGCATTAGAATCAGAATCAAGGCATGCAAAATTATTTGATATCCAATTTCAGAGTTTGGAATGTGTGTTATCATGTTCAAGGTTAATGACATTTTTCCTTCCACACATTTTCATCTCCCCCCCAACTTAGAATAACACTGTCCCCAGTGTTTGAAGAATTGAAACATAGAAGGGGTAGGATAGAAGTTCAACAAAGACATTGAAAATGAAAATTATGGAATGAAGTCACCTGGTGGTTGATGTTCAAAATACATTCCCATGTCTACCTTCAGTTCTGGTTTGTCTCCCAATGGCTTGGACGATTGTGACCAGCTTTTCCCAATGACCTATGACATGCCTTTAATTTTTTTTAATATAAATATTTTTTGTATTTTTTTTAACCTAAACAAAAAAAATAAAAATAACATAAACAGATGATACATTGTCTTCTCTATATTTTATGGGTAAGGTATTACTCAGGGATCACACCGCGTGACACGGATGAATATGATGCTCCCCTTTCATACCCATCCTTACTCATAAAAGAAGAACAGTTCAAAAATCTATTTTTTTTTAAATACCTACATAAACATAAAATAAAATAAATTAAACTGATGATACATTGTCTTATTTATATTTTCTGGGTAAGGTATTACTCAGGGATCACACCGCGTGACACAGATGAATACGGTGCTCCCCTTTCATACCCATCCTTACTCATAAAAGAAGAACATGTCAACAGTGTATATTTTTTTTTTAAATAACAAAATATAAAAAGAAGGAAACAAAAGATGATTCACAAAGATTAGAACATGAAAACCACGGGTTGCCTCCTGTGCAGCGCTTTTGTTTAAAGTATTTAGCTCGACTTGAACCCCTCAACTTATCCAATTCCAACTTTGAAAATTTTAATGAACTCATCTTTCTCCACTTCAACATGACTGATAATGTTTATCCCTTGTGGTTGGTAAGAATATTTTGAATTTGATTCATGAACAATCCAATTTTCTAAAATGAATGGGAAAATCCAAGGAATATCAGAAATGGTTGATCTTTTTTCTTCTGTAGTCTTTCCTAATAAATCAAAGATCAACCCCCATTTTTGGGTTTCATGAGATGAATTAATGAAAACCCCGATCTCTTTCTTGTGACAAATGATGGGATACTTGAGTGGGGAAGGAAGGACAATTATTTTGAGTTCAGGTTGGTTGAAATTTCCTAAAGAAGATTGGCAATTTGAATGAAAATCAGTTTCTTCTCCAAAGACATTAGAATGAATTGGTTCCTTCTAAAAATATGATTCATCCCCAAAAGTGTCCATTTTAATTCTAGGAGTAGGTATGGGCTCAATGTTTGGGATTTCTCCCAATTTTTCAGTGATCGGTGGTCCTAAAAATTCACTAATGGATCCACGTTCAGGAAACTCAATTCATGATGTCAGGTTATTATCTTTGGAATTCAAAAATTCAATTTCCTCCTGATTTAAACACTCTTCATCTTGACTTTCAACATTACTTGAACAATTAACTTCATTATCTAACTCTGATTTCCCAGACTCTAAAGTGGGTTCTTCACATGTTTTAAAGTTTTGTAGTTCTAACCTCAAAGATGAAACCTCTGTATTCATTATCTCCATTTGATTACACAATTGTTCAAGAAATGATTGAGGAATAGATAGGATGGTATGTTTAACATTATTTACTTCACTAAGATTAGACTCTTCAATCATCCTTGAGAGTGAAGGAAATTGATCATTTAAACATTCATTATCCCATTGATTGTACGTCTCATCGGGTGCGGGGTAATCATTCAAGGGTTGATCAAATAAATTTTGTAATTTAGGGGCTTCCCAATATTGAATTTCCATTTGATTCTATCATGAGTTTGTGACATGGGGATTTGGAAGATACTCCATGGGAGAAGACAAAAAGTTTGATTCTAGATTCTCAGGACACACAAAAACAGAAAGGGGGAAAAGATAAGAGAGATGGTGGTGAGAATAGAGAACGTGGGGTGAGGAAAGGATGATAGTGTCTAGGTTAACTTACTTGGGTCCCCAGAAACGGCGCCAAAATTTGGTCTTTCCCAAATTTACCCTACAGGTATGCGGTCATTGTAGTACAGGTAGGGGTCGAATCCATAGGGACCGAAGAAGAAACCGAGAGACACTCTGATTTTGGAAGTATTTGGCTATGGATTGGCCAACTATTTGGATTGATTTGATTTTAATAACTACTGATTTGATCTAAAGAAAATAAATTAAAACATACAATTACTTAGTCTAAAACAATTAATGGAGATGAGTTGATCCTAAGTTGTTACTAGGGTTAGATTGGATGAATTTATTTTCATATAACCTTCATTTCACTAATTCAAGACGTACCCACAAAATGATATAATTCCTCAACATCATTCACCAATTTAATCCCTAAAGAATTACCAGGATAATCACCAATTCACTTAGAGGATCGATTTAATGATCACTCCAAGGAATTGGATCGTACTAGCACTCGAAATGTGTCATTGTTAAAGTTGTCAAAGACAAAAAAGAAAATAAATCATCAAATGGAAATCTTAAAATAATGAAATGATTACAGAATTTAAGATCATAAAATAGAATCCAATCTTCCCCATTCAACTCTCTAGGACCAACCCATAATGGGTTCTCCCTCCATTTATGCTATTCAGTAAATGGAAGCGGGAAGTCGACTTAAAGAAGCGGGATTGGAGAAGAAAAATAAAACAATGAAATGATCACTCCACCGTTGTGTGAACAAGATCACAAGGTTTGGTGTGAATAAATTCACACCTTTAGACAACGGTATCAAGTTGATAAGAGGAAGAAAAGAACAAGAGAATAAGAAGAACTTTTATTAAAAACTAAGGTGATTCGAACAACTTACATGAGAAGGAAGAACATTACAAAGGCAAATTGGCATAATAACATTATAGTGAAAAGAAAGCACCAAGATCCCTAAATCCACCACCACTACAGCCTTAAATAGGAAAAATGAAGCCTTGGCCGAGCCCCAAACATCCCATGTGCCTTTAATTAATTATGTTGGGGAAAGGTGGGTGGAACATTAATGATGAGAGACTTTTCCAATTCTTGCCCCGAAGTTGCAGCCAGCTTGCATCCAACGGAAAGACGCGCCTAAAAGACCTTTTAGAAAGCCGAATTTGAGTGGACCATAGAAGACTTAAATTATCCCCATAATGTCCCCTAATATCCTGTAATATTTCAAACCACAATAACTTTTGTTTCTGGAGATATTATTGAAATAGTGGTGTGTTTTTCTGGGCCGCAGAATCTGGCCCAGAATTGAATCTTCAAATTGGGCCACCTTAATCACCACCATTGAGGACGAATTAGCACTGACGCCAGATTCATTATTTGTTACTATATATTTCTTCTAGTCTCCCATGAATTTTGGGATTCATTGGGCATGTATTGTGGGCCCCACATTCCAATCAGTGGGATGATATCCAATCTGCCTTCTCCAGAATTGTTTCTTTTCGTCGCCAAATATCCCCATCATAATCTATGAATCCTCCATTGGTCCCTGAATAAAAAATGTTCATATTTATGTTTATAACCATTTACCAAAATATCAAATTTAAATATGGATAATTAAATTCTTTTAAATCAGATGAAACATTGGGCCTAAATTGGTGCATATTTGGCATGAAGTGCACAAATGATGGGAATGGATGTTCAAAATTAAAATCCACTAACTCAGGCCCATAAGATAAAAAATGATCATTTAATACCATTAAAATGTAATAAAAATATGTGTTTTTATTGGATAATCACCTTGTTTTGAGTTTTCATGGATATTTGGGGGTTGTGTATTGTTAGAAAAATGAAGGGTATTAAGCGAGACTCTTGTTATTGCTTATTGAATGGATTGTATGACTTATGGGATGTCTTTGGGAATTACCTTACCATTATTATGTGAGAGAGGTCGAGTTAGAGGCCACCACTCCATGGGATATTTTGGGTAGGGTTTAAAAAATGGTTATATTTGTTTTTTTTTTTAAAAACTGGTATATTGAATTTTTTTAAACTTTATTAAGTTAATTAGAGGCATTCAATACCTTAGTGATACTATGTTATAGCTGATAACTAGTGCAATTCAAACTATTTAAATTTAATTGTTTGTTTATGGTTCTTTAATGTGTTTTATATATATTTAATGATTGAAATTACATATGTTGAGACCCTTGGGGTTATGATGGGAATGGCCCAAGTTTGGGATGGCATTGCCATTGGAATTGAGTGATGTTGATCACGGGTTGGGCTTAACTCATGTTTTAATTGGGTGGTTTTGACCATGGGATTGGGCGTCATGGATGTCGGTATGAGGCAGTGTAACTAACAAGTTTTTCATGTCCTAGGATACTTGGATGTCATGTCCATCATATTTGAGCTACATGGCTGTAGGGGCACAAGTTAGCAGAGATGGTGTGGCTTAGGTTCTTTATTTGGTGATTGTTACTCACCCATGATGGAAAAAAGTGCTGATTTGATGAGGTGGTTTTGACCGATCTTATTGGTAGAGACCCCCAATAGTTGCAGTTTAGCTATTTGTGGTTTGACGATGCTTGCCGCAGAAATCCACGTGGAAGGTAAGGAGCATTTGGTGGATAGCGATGAGGTAATCAGTTTGGGGTTTGAAGCTCTCCATGATTGATTTAATGGGCCAGGATATATATTTATTTGATGACAGTCATAACTATTCCTCTGGTTGTCATTCCATGGGATGGCGTGACCTTTCAAACAGGGGTCCGTGGGACTAGGATATGATTTTTTGGGCATGCTTTCGGGATGTCGGTACTAGAGACACGAGGTGTCATGAGGCATGTGGTGTTGGGCTCTGTGTTTGGGGTGCAACCTAAGGGTTCACTATGACTTTGTGAATACAGTTTTACCTTGGTCCATGGGCCAATGACTCTCTTTGCTTCTGAGATTCCGACATTGGCCGAAGCAGGTGACATTCCCTAGTGGTTGTGGAGCACTAGTGGAGGTTGTGTTTATTTATTGCATCACACTACTTAATTTACTTAGAGGTGCATTGATAAAACACTATTTTGTTGAATATTTTATTGATAATAAATGATATAATTTCCTCACATTTTGTTTAATATGTTTATTTATAAAATATTTGGGATTTGATCATTCATTTGAAAATTTGGTGAAAATTCCAGTTTTACCCTTAATAGTGCACTGTAGTATTTCGAGGATAAATATTTTTATATTTATTATTTGAATTTAAAATTTTGTAAAAGTGTTCCTAACTTAATGTTCTAAAACTTTCATTCAGGACACTAGAGCTAAAGAGTGCATTTGGATGGAGTAAATGGGACATTAATCCAATGGTGGGCTGGACTCGGCAGAATGGACATGGGTTCTGTATTTGAGCCATATCTTCTACATCAGGGCTTGGATTGAGCCCAAATTTTGAGCAAATCTCAGGGACATGATTTTTCACAAATCATCCTTCTGGAAGGCTGGTCAATTCACGAGTTTTTGAGGTCAACTAGGCAGTGAAACATGGAATAAAATATTTGGTCGAGTTTTTCATTTCACACTTAAAAAGTTATGTATCCCTAGCCCTAACAAACTCTATTTAAAGGGTGTTTTAACTCTTTGAGAGGGCTGGTCGAGGCTTTGGGAAGGTTTTTCCGAAAGGGTGTCTCTTGGGAGCCCCTTACAACTCTTGGAAGAAGTAAGAATTTGTGAAAACCTCTCTTCCAAAAAGGCTCTCCTCTCCCACCTCTTCTTTGTATTTCTTTTCTTTCATTTTTTTTCTTGAATTTTTATTCAAATAATCTTCTGTGTTCATCCCTATTCTTCTTATATTAAACTTCTTAATTGGTTTGGAATAAAGAGTGGAGACAAGATTGGGTTCTACCCTTTCAATCCTTTGCTTATGCAAAACGTCTCCACGATGACTACACCACCCATGGAAGAATAGTTCTTTTTAGTAATCGATCGACCTCTATCCTTATTCATTCATTTATTTTGAATCAATGAGCTACATTAATTCACATATTATGATCTATTAATTGAGTTTTTAATTTAAATGAAACTAATCAAGCAATTGAATAGTTAACACAAAACACGCGAGGTCGGGAATTGTGTGAACTGTGAGAGCGCAACCTTAACCGGTAATTCAAAACCACACGGGATCAATTTGTAGAGTTCAAATATAATCCCTAAACTCAATTAATCCTCATTTCCAGAGTGGTTATGTGCCTTTATTTACCACTGACCATAATCTAATTTTAGAATATCAATCAAAGCATGGTGTTGTGATTTCATGTTCCGAAGTTAGCCTAAGGTTAAATTCACTTCAATCTTCATGGTAAAGTTAATTCTCGTAGGGTTCGGGATTTAACAAATTAAGGGATCATAATTAAGTGAATATTAAATTAAATTATAATTATTAATAAATGATTGAAGAGGTAGAGTTAGATCGATTACGTCTTTTAAATATTGTCTAAACAAACATCTTTTTGTTGTGTCATTTTAATCAAACTTCATTTCAAAACTAAAAACAAAAAAAAATACAATCTTCTTCCAGCAAACTTCTTCTAGATTCATAAACTATAAACAACCACCCACATCCTTTCAAGTATTGTTTTTATTCTCTTTTATTTTATTTCTATAATACCTCTAAAAATTGTTTTAATTCACTTTCTCATTTGAGAGACGACCTTGGTCAGCCACTCTGCTGCACCTAAGTACCCCAAAATCACACTAATCATTTGAGGGCACCCATGACAGCGCTCTACCAAATTGGTGCCATTTCCGGGGAGGCAAGTAATTATTTCAACCAATTAGAGGTATTTATTTTTTCTTACATTTTATTCTCTTCTTCTCTTCTTTCTTCCTTCTTTACCCAATCTGATTTTTCTTCTTCTTCTTTTATTTTCTTCTACTTCTTTTTGGACCATCAACTCAAACCTCTCATTTTTATTTTACTATGGTCCACTTTATTTATTTTCATTTTTATTTGATTTATGACATGAACTAATCTCAAAGATCTCTTAGATCTTTACCCTGAGATTGAACATAGCCTTAGGGCACGAATCAGACACTCTCAGTCTATGTGAAGTTTCAATATTCAACCAGTTGGTGAATTCCTCTCTTCTGGAAACATTGGAATTAGAAGTTATTCAAATTCACACATAAAAGAAGAACCAATGGCTAAAAACAATGGAAATGAACTTAATAGAACCATTCGAGAATTGGTTGTACCTGATATTAACTATCAACCAAATTGTATTGCATACCCAAATATTGAATCAAACTTTGAACTGAAATCTGGGTTAATTCACTTACTTCCAAAGTTTCATGGCCTCTCTGGTGAGGATCCCAATAAAAATTTGAAAGAATTTAATGTGGTTTGCTCAACCCTTAAACCAAGAAATGTTTCTGAAGATCAAATAAAATTAAGAGCATTCCCATTCTCACTTGATGGAGCTGCAAAAGACTGGATGTATTATTTACAACCCAAAGATGTAACTTGTTGGAATGATTTGAAATGTCTTTTCTTGCAGAGATTTTTTCCAGCATCAAGGAACACTTCCATTCGAAAGGAGATATCGGGGATCAAGAAAGCACAAGGGGATTCAATGTATGAGTACTGGGAGCGATTAAAGAAGTTGTGTGCAAGCTGTCCGCATCACCAAATCAGTGAGCAACTCCTCATTCAGTACTTCTATGAAGGAATCACACCCAAGGAGAGGAGCATGGTGGATGCAGCAGTTGGAGGAGCATTGGTGGACAAGACACCAGTAGATGCATGAGCATTGATCGACAAAATGGCCCAAAACTCCCAACAATTTGGTGACCGAGGTACACCACATATCAGGGGAGTACATCAGGTAAGTCCTACTTCTCTTGAAAGTCATTTGATTGATACCAAGTTATAATAATTTAAAACTATGGTGAGGCAAATTGCTTTGGCATAAAAGACATCTCTACCCCCTCCTTCAAGGCCTTGTGGCATTTTCACTGAGACAAGCCACCCAACTGACTGTTGCCCACAACTACAATTGATAGATGATTGCGCAGCAGTATTCCCAGGGAGACCATTTCAGCAGCAACAACAACCATATCCCCAAAAAAAGTTTGATTCATTTGCTCCAACATACAACCAAGGGTGGAAAGATCAACCCGACATGAGGTATGGATCTGGACAACAACAAAGGCCCCCTTTTCAACCAAACTTCCAGCAGCCTCCACCTTACCAGCAGGGTTTCCAACAAACCCAAAGGAGATTTGAAGCCCAAGCATCAACAAGCCAACAACAAGGGAATCCCCCACCAAAGGTATATTCTAATACTGATGATATTTTGAAACAAGTTGTTCTTAATCAACAGAATGAGCTAAAAAGTCAAGGTTCGGAGCTGAGGGAGTTAAAGACTCAAATGAGTCAGATTGCCACCGCCCTCCATGAACTTGTAAGTAAGAATTCTGGAAATCTACCTTCCCAACCCACTCCAAATCCAAAGGGGAATGTTAGTTCCATCACATTGAGAAGTGGGAAGCAAATGAACAATACATCTGTACCTACCATTCCACCGGGATTCACCTCAACTCCAGAGAAGCCACATTCCATACCAAATGATGAGCAATCCAAGGAGAAAGATAAAGGTAAGAAAAAGATTGATGATGTTCCTCCTAAACCCCTTCCTTTTCCAAACAGGGTTGTTCAAACCAAGAAGATGGCTGAAGAAGCAATGCAAAAGGAGGTTTTGGACACATTCAAGCATGTGGAGATCAACATTTCTCTACTTGAAGCCATTAATCAAATCCCAAGGTATGCCAAATTCTTAAAAGAACTCTGCACCAATCAAAGAGGGCTCAAGGGAAATGAGAGGATCAACCTTGGAAGGAATGTATCCGCACTCATTACACCAACTCTAGCAATGCCAACAAAGTGCAAGGATCCCGAGACATTCACCATCCCATGTACCATAGGGGAGTTGCACTTCTCTGATGCACTTTGTGATTTAGGAGCTTCAATAAATGTGATGCCTCACTCTGTATTCTCTTCCTTGCAGGTTGGTGAGTTGAAGCCAACAAGAGTAGTGGTGCAATTGGCGAATAGATATATGGCATATCCAATGGTAGTCCTTGAGGATGTACTTGTCCGGGTAAGAGACATGATCTTCCCAGCAGATTTCTACGTGCTTAACATGGAGGACGATCAGGTAAGTTCTCATGCCCCCATTATCTTAGGTAGACCCTTCCTCAAAACTGCAAAAACTATCATAAATGTTAATGAGGGAATACTTTCCACGGGATTTGGGGATGAAGTTGTGATATTTAATGTTATGGATTCCATGAAGTACCCCTCAGAGGATCATTCTGCATTTTTTATCTCCCATTTTGAACCACCAAGTAAAAACACCATGGAATTGGATTATCCTATGCTTAGGGAGATTATGAGTATTGGTTCTAGTTTGATGTCTAAAAGTACTTCCACACCTGTTTCTAATGAACAAGACTCTCTAAGATTTGATTTTGAAATGGAATCATATTCTGATTTTGATCATGTGAACTTTGATTGTGACATGGCTATAGAGTATTCTGATGGATTTGATGCTTTATTCTCTGATTTTGATGATGTATATTCTGATACTGATGCTCTTTGTGCACATATTTAGGTTCCTTCAATGTCTCCATCCATACTACACCCTCCTTCATTAGAACTCAACCCATTTCCACCAAATCTGAAATACTCATACTTGTTGAGTGGTGAGAGATTACCTATTATCATTGCTAACAATCTCCCTTTTGAACATGAAGAAAAGCTTTTGAATATTTTGAAGGGGAACATCAGGGCAATTGTTTGGACCTTGGCTGACATATCAGGTATTAGCCCATCCATTTGCATGCATAGGATTCTCTTGGAGGATGGGGCTAAACCGATGAGACAACCACAAAGGAGACTCAATCCCACCCTCCTGGAAGTTGTTAAAAAAGAATTTGAGAAATTTCTCGAGGCAGGTATAATCTTTACCATTTCAGATTCTCAGTGGGTAAGTCCTATTCAGGTTGTGCCTAAGAAAAGTGGTTTTACTGTTGTTAAAAATGAGAAAGATGAGTTAGTTCCAATGAGGGTGCAAAACAGTTGGTGTATGTGTATTGATTATAGGAAACTAAATCATTCCACTCACAAGGACCATTTCCCCCTCCCGTTTATTGATCAGATGCTTGAGAGACTAGCTGGGAAGACACACTATTGTTTCTTGGATGGATTTTCTGGATATTTTCAGGTTCCTATAGCTCCGGAGGACCAGGAGAAGATGACATTCACCTTCCCATTCGATACCTTTGCTTACCGGAGGATGCCATTTGGACTTTTCAACGCCCCAGGTACCTTTCAGAGATGCATGGTGAGTATTTTTTCTGATTTTATTGAGACCTACATGGAGGTATTTATGGATGATTTTACAGTGTATGGGTCTTCATTTGATGAATGTCTAATTAGTTTGGGAAAGGTGTTGAATCGTTTTATTGAGAAGAATCTAGTCCGAAACTTTGAAAAGTGTCATTTCATGGTAGATCATGGCATTGTTTTAGGGCATGTAGTGTCTAAACATGGGATAGAGGTTGATAGATTAAAGGTAGATATTATTTCATCCTTACCATATCCTTCATGTGTGTGTGATGTTAGATCTTTCCTAGGTCATGCAGGATTTTATCGGCGCTTCATCAAAGATTTTAGTAAGATCGCTCTTCCTATGTCATGATTACTTCAAAAAGATTATGATTTTGTGTTTGACGATTCTTGTAGGACTTCCTTTGATGAGCTAAAGAAGTGTCTGAGCACTCCACCTGTCATACATCCCCCATGGTGGGAGATTCCTTTTGATCTTATGTGTGACGCCTCCAACTTTGCGGTTGGAGCAGTCTTATCTCAGAGGGTGGAAGGTCGTTCACATGTGATTGCCTATGCATCAAGGACATTGGATTCAGCCCAATCAAACTACACTACCACAGAAAAGGAGTTTCTTGCTGTCATATTTTCTTTAGATAAATTCCGTTCATATTTATTGGGCTCTAAAGTAGTTCTTTTTTCTGACCATGCAGCTCTGAGGTACCTCTTGAAGAAGCCAGATGCAAAGCCACGACTTATCCATTGGATGCTCCTTCTTCAAGAGTTTGACATTGAGATAAAGGAAAAGAAGGGATCAGAGAATTTGGTGGCAGACCATATGAGTAGGCTTACTCACACACTAGAGGAAGACACCTTGGACCAGGTACCACATCGGGACACTTTCCCCGATGAGCATCTTTATTCCATCTCAGGTACGCATCCTTGGTATGCAGATTTAGTTAACTACATTGTTGCCTCTGAAATCCCTACAAATTTAAAAAAACATCAAGTACAAAAATTAAAAAGTGAGTCTAGGTTTTATGTGTGGGATGATCCTTACCTCTGGTGCATGTGTAGTGACCAAGTCATTAGGCGGTGTGTTCCCGATCATGAGTTTGATTCTGTTTTGCATTTCTGTCATACACTTGCTTGTGGTGGACACTTTGGACCCCAACGGACAGCTAGGAAGGTTTTGGACTCTGGATTATATTGTCCTAGCTTATTCCATGATGCCCATGTGTTTTGTAAGTCATGCTCTCGTTGCCAACACACTGGGAACATTTCTAGGAGACATGAGATGCCCCAACAACCCATACTGTTCTGTGAGATTTTTGATGTATGGGGCATTGATTTTATGGGTCCTTTTCCAAGTTCATATGGTTTCTTGTATATTTTGGTTGATGTTGATTATGTGAGAAAATGAGTGGAGGCCAAGGCCACCAGGACTGACGATTCTCATGTTGTTGTGGACTTTATCAAAGCACAGATTTTTTGCAGGTTTGGAGTACCAAAGGCCATCATCAGTGACCAAGGGACACACTTTTTCAATAGGAATTTTTCTTCCCTCCTTCGGAAGTATGGGGTGACACACAAAACATCAACACCATACCACCCCCAAACAAATGGCCAGGATGAGGTTTCAAATCATGAACTGAAACAAATATTAGAGAAAACTGTGCTGCCAAATAGGAAGGATTGGAGCAAGTGCTTGGATGATGCATTGTGGGCTTATAGGACAGCATACAGGACACCCATTGGTATGTCCCCATTTAGGATTGTTTTTGGGAAAGCATGTCATCTCCCAGTGGAAGTCGAGCATCGGGCATATTGGGCTATAAAGAAATGCAACATGGATTTGGCCCAAGCTGGAATTCAAAGGAAGTTGAAAATTCAAGAGCTTGAGGAGATTCGACTGTCATCATATGAGAACTCAAGGTTCTACAAGGAAAGATCAAAAGAAGCTCATGACAAAATGATCCAACAAAGGGAGTTTCATGTTGGAGAGAAAGTCATTCTCTATAGTTCACGACTCAAGCTGATGCCTGGTCAGTTGCGTTCCAGATGGTTAGGTCCTTATATTGTGACTAATGTTTTTCCTTATGGTGCAGTGGAGATCACACAAGAGAAAACTGGAAGGAGCTTTACAGTCAATGGGAAATGTTTGAAGAGATATATTGAGGTACTTACTACTAATGTAGTGGATTTTATCACACTGCATGACCCCATCATCACTTGAGCACATCAGGTTGTTCCTAACACTTTCACTTTTATATTATTTTTCCTATTTAAAAATTCTGCATTTCATGTGCATATATCATCTTATGGGTTCACATTGAGGACAATGCAATATTTTAAGTGTGGGGGAGGGAACCTTTTAGTTTAGTAATTTCAATTGTTTTCCTGTTTAAAAAAATTGTGTGTTTTTCAAATTTTGTGTGTTTATTTTTCAATTTTCTTTGTGTTTTTGAAATTTTTGAGCTGAAATGATTATCATCACAATTTTGAAATGCATATCAATGAGTGAAACAATTTATCCCTTGAAACTAAGCTTAAATGAATGCTGAAAATGACTTTGTTTCAAGTTCAAATATTTATTAATTTCATGGAAAGTACGCTGAATTTTGAATCCCATGCCACATCTCACTATCTTTATATTTGAAATCACTTTCCTGTGAGGCTTCTAAACCATTATTTTCATATTCTTTAAATTCACCTCACTTCTTGAGAGAACCAAACCATGCTTGATTTAACCAGAATTTTATCTATTCCAATCAAAACTTGAGGGTTTGAGGTACATATGTTTAAATGATTGAGGCATTTGTTTGGTATTAAAGCCCCTATTTCAAAGAATCCTTTTTTATAATGGCCTACCTTGAATATTTAATCTTTGTAGCCCTTAGAAGCCATGCACAACCTGTTAGGTCAGCCACATTACAAGCCAATTTTCCCTATCCAACCAACTCTTGAAGTGAAATTGCATAATCTAGTTGAGCTTAAGTGTGGGGGAATCTATCTTGTGTTGTGCCACCACATTCTGTGATACTTTGGGTGGAAAATTAAATTCTTAAGAGATGTGTTTGCTGCTGAATAAAGACATTATATTGAAATTTGTGCCTTTTCTGGAGCTTTCATGACAAGTGAAGTTGTGCCTTTTCTAGAGCTTCTAATTGAGGTGGAAAGTTGTGCCCATCTGGAGCTTTCAAGAAAATTATGTTTTAGAAGATTGAATTTTTTTATGCTGAAATGATTAATGGTGTAAACTTTTCATGACTTTTCATGATGATGGAGCTGAATTTATACTATAGTGATTGAGGAGAAGACCATATTTAAGTGAAAATTATATTAATACAATTTTTCTTCAAAAAGAGTCAAGCCCTCCTCATTCTGCCACAGAATTTTTTTTCATATCTAAATCCTACCAACCGAAAGCCACAGAACAACCCTAGAAAGTC
Organism: Viscum album; assembly: GCA_963277665.1. NCBI lineage: Eukaryota > Viridiplantae > Streptophyta > Magnoliopsida > Santalales > Viscaceae > Viscum > Viscum album. Next base: position 1,285,447,550 of record OY728151.1, read on the forward strand.
CTCATGATAAACATATGTCCTTGACTCACATCGGGTAGTGATGTAGGAATCTATCAAGCCTATGGTGACCCTTGTATGAGTTTGGATGAGAAAGACATTGCAAAAAGAATGACATTTGTGTGATAAGAGAAAATTCAAGCGAGGTAAGTGTTTTGTGCATGGGAGGATAAATGAAGTGGAAATATATTGAATGATATAAATGGAGAACTTGAAATAAGGTTTTTTATGAGGCATTATATCTTTTTATTCTTGGTGTGAAATTGATTGATCTCAAGGATATGTGTTTTAAAATTGGTTTTGATTTGATATTGATGTTTACTTGATATGAGGTTTTGCTCAAGAGTGCAAAAGGGTAAGTGTGGGGGAGTTGATAAAACACTATTTTGTTGAATATTTTATTGATAATAAATGATATAATTTCCTCACATTGTGTTTAATATGTTTATTTATAAAATATTTGGGATTTGATCATTCATTTGAAAATTTGGTCAAAATTCCAGTTTTACCATTAATAGTGCACTGTAGTATTTCGAAGATAAATATTTTTAAATTTATTATTTGAATTTGAAATTTTGAAACAGTGTTCCTAACTTAATTTTCTACAAATTTCATTCAGGACACTAGAGCTAAGGAGTGAATTTGGATGGAGTAAATGGTCCATTAATCCAATGGTGGGCTGGACTCGGCAGAATGGACATGGGTTCTGTATTTGGGCCATATCTTCTACATCCGGGCTTGGATTGAGCCAATATTTTGAGGAATACTCGGGGACATGATTTGGAACAAATAATCCTTCTGGAAGGCCGGTCAATTCATGCGTTTTGAGGTCAACTAGGCGGTGCAACTTAGAATAAAATATTTGGCCGAGTGTTTCATTTCACACTTAAAAAGTTATGTATCCATAGCCCTCACAAACTCTATTTAAAGAAGATTTTAACTCTTTCAGAGGGCTAGTAGAGGCTTTGGGAAGGTTTGGCCGAATGTTTGTCTCTTGGGAGCCCCTTATAACTCTTGGAAGAAGTAAGAATTTTTGAAAACCTCTCTTCCAAAAAGGCTCTCCTCTCCCACCTCTTCTTTGTATTTCTTTTCTTTCATTTTTGTTTCTTGAATTTTTCTTCAAATAATCTTCTGTGTTCATACCTCTTATTCTTCTCTTAATATTCTTAATTGGGTTGGAATCAAGAGTGGAGACAAGATTGGGTTCTACCCTTTCAATCCTTCGCTTATGCAAAACGTCTCCACGATGACTACACCACCCATGGAAGAGTAGTTCTTTTTAGTAATCGACCGACCTCTATCCTTATTCATTAATTTATTTTGAATCAATTAACTACTGTAATTCACATATTATGATCTATTAATTGAGTTTTTAAATTAAATGAAACTAAGCAAGCAATTGAAAGTTAACAAAAAACACGCGAGGTCGGGAATTGTGTGAACTGTGAGAGCGCAACCTTAACCGGTAATTCAAAACCACATGGGATCAATTTGTAGAGTTCAAATATAATCCATAAACTCAATTAATCCTCATTTCCAGAGTGGTTATGTGACTTAATTTACCACTGACCATATGCTAATTTTAGAACATCAATCAAAGCAGGGTGTTGCGATTGCATGTTCCGAAGTTAGCCTAAGGTTAAATTCACTTCAATCTTCGTGGTAAAGTTAATTCTCATAGGGTTCGGGATTTAACAAATTAAGTGATCATAATTAAGTGAATATTAATTTAAATGATAATTATTAATAAATGATTGAAGAGGTAGAGTTATATCGATTACGTCTTTTAAATATTGTCTAAACAAACATCTTTTTGTTGTGTCATTTTAATCAAACTTCATTTCAAAACTAAAAACAAAAAAAATACAATCTTCTTCCAGCAAAATTCTTCTAGATTCATAAACTATAAAAAACCACCCCCATCCTTTCAAGTAGTGTTTTTATTCTCTTTTATTTTATTTCTAGAATACCTCTAAAAATTGTTTTAATTCACTTCCTCTTTTGAGAGCGACCTTGGTCAGCCACTCTGCTGCACCTAAGTACCCAAAAATCACACTAATCATTTGAGGGCGCCCACGACAGCGCTCTACCAAATTGGCGCCGTTGCTGGGGAGGCAAGTAATTATTTCAACCAATTAGAGGTATTTATTTTATTTTAAATTTTATTCTCTTCCTCTCTTCTTTCTTCCTTCTTTACCCAATCTGATTTTTCTTCTTCTTCTTTTATTTTCTTCTACTTCTTTTTCGACCATCAACTCAAACCTCTCATTTTTATTTTACTATGGTCCACTTTCTTTCTTTTAATTTTTATTTGATTTATGACACGAACTAATCTCGAAGATCTCTTAGATCTTGACCCTGAGATTGAACGTAGCCTTAGGGCACGAATCAGACACTCTCAGTCTACGGGAAGTTTCAATATTCAACCAGTTGGTGAATTACTCTCTTCTGGAAACATTGGAATTGGAATTTATTCAAATTCACACATAAAAGAAGAACCAATGGCTGAAAACAATGGAAATGAACTTAATAGAACCATTCAAGAATTGGTTGCACCTGATATTAACTTTCAACCAAATTGTATTGCATACCCAAATCTCGAATCAGACTTTGAACTGAAATCTGGGTTAATTCACTTACTTCCAAAGTTTCATGGCCTCTCTGGTGAGGATCCCAATAAACATTTGAAATAATTTAATTTGGTTTTCTCAACCCTTAAAGCAAGAAATGTTTCTGAAGATCAAATCAAATTAAGAGCATTCCCATTCTCAATTGATAGAGCTGTAAAGGACTGGATGTATTATTTACAACCCGAAGATGTAACTTGTTGGAACAATTTGAAACGTCTTTTCTTGCAGAGATTTTTTCCAACATCAAGGACCACTTCCATTCGAAAGGAGATATCAGGGATCAAGCAAGCACAAGGGGAGTCAATGTATGAGTACTGGGAGTGATTCAAGAAGTTGTGTGCAAGCTGTCCGCATCACCAAATCAGTGAGAAACTCCTCATTCAGTACTTCTATGAAGGACTCACACCCATGGAGAGGAGCATGGTGGATGCTGCAGCTGGAGGAACATTGGTGGACAAGACACCAGTAGCTGCATGAGCATTGATCGACAAAATGGCCCAAAACTCCCAACAATTTGGTGATCGAGGTACACCACATATCAGAGGAGTACATCAGGTAAGTCCTTCTTCTATTGAGAGTCATTTGATTGATACCAAGTTAGAATAATTGACAACTATGGTGAGGCAAATTGATTTGGCACAGAAGACATCTCTACCCCCTCCTTCAAGGCCTTGTGTCATTTGCACTGAGACAAGCCACCCAACTAACTGTTGCCCACAACTACAAGTGACAGAGGATTGCGCAACAGTATTCCCAGGGAGACCATTTCAGCAGCAACAACAACCATATCCCAAAAAGAAGTTTGATTCATTTGCTCCAACATATAATTAAGGGTGGAAAGATCAACTGGACATGAGGTATGGCTCTGGAAAACAACAAAGGCCCCCTTTTCAACCAAACTTACAGCAGCCTCCACCTTACCAGCAGGGTTTCCAACAACCCCAAAGGAGATTTGAAGCCCAAGCATCAACAAGCCAACAACAAGGGAATCCCCCACCAAAGGTAGATTCTAATACTGATGATCTTTTGAATCAAATTGTTCTTAATCAACAGAATGAGCTAAAGAGTCAAGGTTCGGAGCTGAGGGAGTTAAAGACTCAAATGAGCCAGATTGCCACCGCCCTCCATGAACTTGTAAGTAAGAATTCTAGAAATCTACCTTCCCAACCAACTCCAAATCCAAAGCTGAATGTTAGTCCCATCACATTGAGAAGTGGGAAGAAAATGAACAATACATCTATACCTACCATTCCACCAGGATTCACCTCAACTCCAGAGAAGCCGCATTCCATAACAACTGATGAGAAATCCAAGGAGAAAGATAAAGGTAAGAAAAATATTGATGATGTTCCGCCTAAACCCCTTCCTTTTCAAACAGGGTTGTTCAAACCAAGAAGATTGCTGAAGAAGCAATGCAAAAGGAGGTTTTGGACACATTCAAGCGTGTGGAGATCAACATTCATCTACTTGAATCCATTAATCAAATCCCAAGGTATGCCAAATTCTTAAAATAACTCTGCACCAATCGAAGAGGGCTCAAGGGAAATGAGAGGATCAACCTTGGAAGGAATGTATCGGCACTCATTACACCAACTCTAGCAATGCCAACAAAGTTCAAGGATCCCGAGACATTCACCATCCCATGTACCATAGGGGAGTTGAACTTCTCTGATGCTCTTTGTGATTTAGGAGCTTCAATAAATGTGATGCCTCACTCTGTATTCTCTTCCTTAGAGGTTGGTGAGTTGAATCCAACAAGAGTAATGGTGCAATTGGAGAATAGAGCTACGGCATATCCAGTGGGAGTCCTTGAGGATATACTTGTCCGGGAAAGAGACATGATCTTCCCAGCAGATTTCTATGTGCTTAACATGGAGGATGATCATGTAAGTTCTCATGCCCCCATTATCTTAGGTACACCCTTCCTCAAAACTGCAAAAACTATCATAAATGTCAATGAGGGTATACTTTCCATGGAATTTGGGGAAGAAGTTGTGATATTTAATGTTATGGATTCCATGAAGTACCCCTCAGAGGATCATTATGCATTTGTTATCTCCCATTTTTAACCACCAAGTAAAAACACCATGGAATTGGATTGTCCTATGCTTAGGGAGATTATGAGTATTGGTTCTAGTTTGATATCTAAAAGTACTTCCACACCCGTTTCTAAGGAACAAGACTCTCTAAGATTTGATTTTGAAATGGAATCATATTCTGATTTTGATCATGTGAACTCTGATTATGACATGGCTATAGAGTATGCTGATGGATTTGATTCTTTATTCTCTAATTTTGATGATGTATATTCTGATACCGATGCTCTTTGTGCACATATTTCGGTTCCTTCAATGTCTCCATCCATACTACACCCTCCTTCATTAGAACTCAAGCCATTTCCACCAAATCTGAAATACTCATACTTGTTGAGTGGTGAGAGATTACCTGTTATCATTGCTAACAATCTCCCTTTTGAACATGAAGAAAAGCTTTTGAATATTTTGAGGGAGAACATCAGGGCAATTGGGTGGACCTTGGCTGACATATCAGGTATTAGCCCCTCCATTTGCATGCATAGGATTCTCTTGGAGGATGGGGCTAAACCGGTGAGACAACCACAAAGGAGACTCAATCCCACCCTCCTGGAAGTTGTTAAAAAATAAGTTGAGAAATTTCTCGAGGCAGGTATAATATTTACCATTTCAGATTCTTAGTGGGTAAGTCCTATTCAGGTTGTGCCTAAGAAAAGTGGTGTTACTGTTGTTAAAAATGAGAAAGATGAGTTAGTTCCAATGAGGGTGCAAAACAGTTGGCGTGTGTGTATTGATTATAGGAAACTAAATCATTCCACTTGCAAGGACCATTTCCCCCTCCTGTTTATTGATCAGATGCTTGAGAGACTAGCTGGGAAGACACACTATTGTTTCTTGGATGGATTTTCTGGATATTTTCAGGTTCCTATAGCTCCGGAGGACCAGTAGAAGAAGACATTCACCTGCCCATTCGGTACCTTTGCTTACCGGAGGATGCCATTTGGACTTTTAAACGCCCCAGGTACCTTTCAGAGATGCATGGTGAGTATTTTTTCTGATTTTATTGAGACCTGCATGGAGGTATTTATGGATGATTTTACAGTGTATGGGTCTTCATTTGATGAATGTCTAATTAGTTTGGGAAAGGTGTTGAATCGTTGTATTGAGAATAATCTGGTCCTAAACTTTGAAAAGTGTCATTTCATGGTAGAGCATGGCATTGTCTTAGGGCATGTAGTTTCAAAACATGGGATAGAGGTTGATAGATCAAAGGTAGATATTATTTCATCCTTACCATATCCTTCATGTGTGCGTGATGTTAGATATTTCCTAGGGAATGCAGGATTTTATCGGTGCTTCATCAAATATTTTAGTAAGATCGCTCTTCCTATGTCATGATTACTTCAAAAAGATTATGATTTTGTGTTTGACGATTCTTGTAGGACTTACTTTGATGATCTAAAGAAGTGTCTGAGCACTCCACCTATCATATAGCCCCCACGGTGGGAGATTCCTTTTGAGCTTATGTGTGACGCCTCCAACTTTGCGGTTTGAGCAGTCTTATCTCAAAGGGTGGAAGGACGTTCACATGTGATTGCCTATGCATCAAGGACATTGGATTCAGCCCAATCAAACTACACTACCATAGAAAAGGAGTTTCTTGCTGTCATATTTTCTTTAGATAAATTCCGTTCATATTTATTGGGCTCTAAAGTAGTTGTTTTTTCTGACCATGCAGCTCTGAGGTACCTCTTGAAGAAGCCAGATGCAAAGCCACGACTTATCCGTTGGATGCTCCTTCTTCAAGAGTTTGACATCGAGATAAAGGAAAAGAAGGGATCATAGAATTTGGTGGCAGACCACATGAGTAGGCTTACTTACACACTAGAGGAAGACACCTTGGACTAGGTACCACTTCGGGACACTTTCCCCGATGAGCATCTTTATTCCATCTCAGGTACGCATCCTTGGTATGCATATTTAGTTAACTACATTATTGCCTCTGAAATCTCTGCAAATTTAAAAAAACATCAAGTCCAAAAATTAAAAAGTGAGTCTAGGTTTTATGTGTGGGATGATCCTTACCTCTGGCACATGTGTAGTGACCAAGTCATTAGGCGGTGTGTTCCTGATCATGAGTTTGATTCTATTTTGCATTTCTGTCATACACTTGCTTGTGGTGGACACTTTGGACCCCAACGGACAGCTAGGAAGGTTTTGGACTCTGGATTATATTGGCCTAGCTTATTCCATGATTCCCATGTGTTTTGTAAGTCATGCTCTCGTTGCCAACACACTGGGAACATTTCTAGGAGACATGAGATGCCCCAAAACCCATACTTTTATGTGAGATTTTTGATGTATGGGGCATTGATTTTATGGGTCCTTTTCTAAGTTCATATGGTTTCTTGTATATTTTGGTTGATGTTGATTATGTGAGAAAATGGGTAGAGGCCAAGGCCACCAGGACTGACGATTCTCATGTTGTTGTGGACTTTGTCAAAGCACAGATTTTTTGTAGGTTTGGAGTACCAAAGGACATCATCAGTGACCAAAGGACACACTTTTGAAATAGGAATTTTTCTTCCCTCCTTCAGAAGTATGGGGTGACACACAAAACATCAACACCATACCACCCCAAACAAATGGCCAGGCTGAGGTTTCAAATCGTGAGCTGAAACAAATATTAGAGAAAACTGTGCTGCCAAATAGGAAGGATTGGAGCAAGAACTTGGATGATGCATTGTGGGCTTATAGGACAGCATACAAGACACCCATTGGTATTTCCCCATTTAGGATTGTTTTTGGGAAAGCATTTCATCTCCCAGTGGAAGTCGAGCATCAGGCATATTGGGCTATAAAGAAATGCAACATGGATTTGGCCCAAGCTGGAATTCAAAGGAAGTTGCAAATTCAAGAGCTTGAGGAGATTCGACTGTCATCATATGAGAACTCAAGGCTCTACAAGGAAAGATCAAAATCATCTCATGACAAAATGATCCAACAAAGGGAGTTTCATGTTGGAGAGAAAGTCCTTCTCTATAGTTCACGACTCAAGCTGATCCCTGGTAAGTTGCATTCCAGATGGTTAGGTCCTTATATTGTGACTAATGTTTTTCCTTATGGTGCAGTGGAGATCACACAAGAGAAAACTGGAAGGAGCTTTACAGTCAATGGGAAATGTTTGAAGAGATAAATTGAGGGACTTCCTACTAATGCAGTGGATTTTATCACACTACATGACCCCATCATCACTTGATCACATCAGGCTGTTCCTAACACTTTCACTTTTATATTATTTGTCCTATTTAAAAATTCTGCATTTCATGTGCATATATCACATTATGTGTTCACATTGAGGACAATTCAATATTTTAAGCGTGGGGGAGGGAACCTTTTAGTTTAGTAATTTCAATTGTTTTCCTGTTTAAAAAAAATTGTGTGTTTTTCAAATTTTGTGTGTTTATTTTTCAATTTTCTTTGTGTTTTTGAAATTTTTGAGCTGAAATGATTCTCATCAAAATTTTGAAATGCATATCAATTAGTGAAACAATTTATCCCTTGAAACTAAGCTTAAATTAATGCTGAAAATGACTTTGTTTCAAGTTCAAATATTTAGTAATTTCATGGAAAGTACGCTGAATTTTGAATCCCATGCCACATCTCACTGTCTTTATATTTGAAATCACTTTCCTGTGAGGCTTCTAAACCATTATTTTCATATTCTTTACATTCACCTCACTTCTTGAGAGAACCAAACCATGCTTGATTCAACCAGAATTTGATCTATTCCAATCAAAACTTGAGGGTTTGAGGTACATATGTTTAAATGATTGAGGCATTTGTTTGGTATTAAATCCCCTATTTCAAAGAATCCTTTTTTATAATGGCCTACCTTGAATATTTAATCTTTGTAGCCCTTAGAATCCATGTAAAACCTGTTAGGTCATCCACATTACAAGCCAATTTTCCCTATCCAACCAACTCTTGAAGTGAAATTGCATAATCTAGTTGAGCTTAAGTGTGGGGGAATCTATCTTGTGTTGTGCCACCACATTCTGTGATACTTTTGGTGGAAAATTAAATTCTTAAGAGATGTGTTTGCTACTGAATAAAGACATTATATTGAAATCTGTTCCTTTTCTGGAGCTTTCATGACAAGTGAAGCTGTGCCTTTTCTGGAGCTTCTAATTGAGGTAGAAAGTTGTGCCCATCTGGAGCTTTCAAGAAAATCATGTTTGAGAAGATTGAATTTTTTTATGCTGAAATGATGAATGGTGTAAACTTTTCATGACTTTTCATGATGATGGATCTGAATTGATACTATAGGGATTGAGGAGAAGACCATATTTAAGTGAAAATTAGATTAATGCAATTTTGCTTCAAAAAGAGTCAAGCCCTCCTCATTCAGCCTTAGAATTTTTTTCACATCTAAATCCTACCAAACGAAAGCCACAGAACAACCCTGGAAAGTCCTCATGATAAACATATGTCCTTGACTCACATTGGGTAGCGATGTAGGAATCTATCAAGCCTATGGTGACCCTTGTATGAGTTTGGATGAGAAAGACATTGCAAAAAGAATGACATTTGTGTGATAAGAGAAAATTCAAGAGAGGTAAGTGTTTTGTGCATGGGAGGATAAATGAAGTGGAAATATATTGAATGATATAAATTGAGAACTTGAAATAAGGTTTTTTATGAGGCATGATATCTTTTTATTCTTGGTGTGAAATTGATTGATCTCAAGGATACGTGTTTTAAAATTGGTTTTGATTTGATATTGATGTTTACTTGATATGAGGTTTTACTCAGGAGTGCAAAAGGGTAAGTGTTGGGCAGTTGATAAAACACTATTTTGTTGAATATTTTATAGATAATAAATGATATAATTTCATCACATTGTGTTTAATATGTTTATTTATAAAATATTTGGGATTTGATCATTCATTTGAAAATTTGGTGAAAATTCCAGTTTTACCCTTAATAGTGCACTGTAGTATTTCGAAGATAAATATTTTTAAATTTATTATTTGAATTTTAAATTTTGTAAAAGTGTTCCTAACCTAAATTTCTACAACTTTCATTCAGAATACTAGAGCTAAACAGTACATTTGTATGGAGTAAATGGGCCATTAATCCAATGGTGGGCTGGACTCGGCATAATGGACATGGGTTCTGTATTTGGGCCATATCATCTACATCCAGGATTGGATTGAGCCCAAATTTTGAGGAAAGCTCGGGGACATGATTTGGAACAAATAATCCTTCTGTAAGGAAGGCCAATTCACGCGTTTTGGAGGTCAACAAGGCGGTGAAACGTGGAATAAAATATTTGGCCGAGTTTTTCATTTCACACTTAAAAAGTTATGTATCCCTAGCCCTCACAAACTCTATTTAAAGGGGGTTTTAACTCTTTGAGAGGGCGGTTCAAGGCTTTGGGAAGGTGTGGCCGAAAGGGTGTCTCTTGGGAGCCCCTTACAACTCTTGGAATAAGTAAGCATTTGTGAAAACCTCTCTTCCAAAAAGGCTCTCCTCTCCCACCTCTTCTTTGTATTTCTTTTCTTTCATTTTTGTTTCTTGAATTTTTCTTCAAATAATCTTCTGTGTTCATCCCTCCTCTTATTATATTAATCTTCTTAATTGGGTTGGAAAAAATAGTGGAGAAAAGATTGGGTTATACCCTTTCAATCCTTTTCTTATGCAAAACGTCTCCACGATGACTACACCACCCATGGAAGAGTAGTTCTTTTTAGTAATCGATCGACCTCTATCCTTCTTCATTCATTTATTTTGAATCAATAAGCTACTGTAATTCACATATTATGATCTATTAATTGAGTTTTTAATTTAAATGAAACTAAGCAAGAAATTTAATAGTTAACACAAAACACGTGAGGTCGGGAATTGTGTGAACTGTGAGAGCGCAACCTTAACCGGTAATTCAAAACCACACGGGATCAATTTGTAGAGTTCAAATATAATCCCTAAACTCAATTAATCCTCATTTCCAGAGTGGTTATGTGCCTTAATTTACCACTGACCATAAGCTAATTTTAGAACATCAATCAAAGCAGGGTGTTGCGATTGCATGTTCCGAAGTTAGCCTAAGGTTAAATTCACTTCAATCTTTGTGGTAAAGTTAATTCTCGTAGGGTTCGGGATTTAACAAATTAAGGGATCATAATTAAGTGAATATTAATTTAAATGATAATGATTAATAAATTATTGAAGAGGTAGAGTTAGATCGATTACGTCTTTTAAATATTGTCTAAACAAACATCTTTTTGTTGTGTCATTTTAATCAAACTTCATTTCAAAACTAAAAACAAAAAAAATACAATCTTCTTCCAGCAAACTTATTCTAGATTCATAAACTATAAACAACCACCCTCATCCTTTCAAGTAGTGTTTTTATTCTCTTTTATTTTATTTCTAGAATACCTCTAAAAATTGTTTTAATTCACTTCCTCCTTTGAAAGACGACCTTGGTCAGCCACTCTGCTGCACCTAAGTACCCCAAAATCACACTAATCATTTGAGGGCGCCCACGACAGCGCTCTACCATGCATGTTTTCTTAAACACTTATACTAGGTATGCACCATTTGGTGGTATCCTACTGAGATTCATCTCACACCCTACACGGGCCCTTCAGGACATGTGTAGACTTTATGGCTTTACGCACAGGTAAAGGATCGTCTTCAGGAGCCGGGTTGTAGTATTGTTTTTCATGGATATTAGCATGGACCTTAATTTCATGCCTATATGGAGGTTTAATTTTTTTTATCTTTAATTCTGGTATTATCATGCTTATTTATATATAGCTATTTTGTTTATCCAAGGGCACCCTTTGTGTATTGACATGTATAACCTGCTATAGATGCATGTTTGTTACCTTTAGTTACTACAAGTGATTTGTTGGAATGTTGTTTTGTTTACTTTCCACTATAGTAGTTTCTATGTTGCTTCTGTTATTTTATTTTATATTGTTGTGCTTCCACTCTATGAGTCATGTTCGAGTCTGTTGAGTTATTTATTTTTGCTTCATGTGTTATGATTATACTAGGACTAGTGTTTTATCTTTTCCCAGAGGGTATAGCCTTCCCACTATACTTGTATACACCCTCACTTAAAGTCATTATCCTTTGGTGTTCGGGGAGGTGCACCTAAGGTTAGTGAAACCCGACTCGATAGCACTATTTGGGTGGTCGTTCGGGTCTGGGACGTTACTACAGGTACAGGAAAAAGAGGAGAAGAATGGATGGGATGAATTGGTTCTGTATGAACTTGTATCGAATAGATAGTGTTAGATGGAGAAGAATCAGATAGATATGTTATGAACAAAGGATGAATAATAAATGGATAATAAAACGTGTTACACCTATGAAATAAAAATATCTATCTAGTTTAATTATATAAATAAGAAGAAATTCATGTTCCTCACTTTGCATACAAGAGAAAAATAAGAGTTTTTGGTATGTTGGTGTGAAAGTGAGAAGAGAGTAATAAAAAAATCATTATTATGACTTTCTATAGAAGTCTCAATTGATGGAAGACTTTATTGATGTTGAAAAATATTTGAATTAGTTTAAAATTTTCTACGCATGTAGTATAAAGATCTAGCATGGTGCGGTATTTGGACTAGTTATTTGCCAATCTAGGTAATTAGGATTTTTTTCCTGTCCCTACTCCTAAATTTAAGGGAACCACACATGGGCTAAGGATTTTTTTTCTAGCCAGACCATGATATTTGGTATCTGATTATCATAGAGAATATGTGTATCGGTCATCACTATACATGATAAGGACTGGATACACATACTAACTAGTGAACCTTGTAAAAACATTGTGTTCCATTCTTTACTTTCTTTCATATACTTTTATATGATAATGAAAAGAGAATAAGAGAATCAAGATCCCAATAAATCTAAGAGGTAAAGGGATAAAACTTATTAATTATCTTAAGAAGTCTCCAACAATTATTTAACCCCCCTTGTAGTTAACATATCTCATAGTGGTCATTACAAGATTGAGGATGAAAAGTTATATTGAAACTAAACTTAGTATCCATCAACTTTGGAACTCCCTTCCATAAATTGATGAAAATTTGGGATCACGGTTAGATGAAATAGATAGAGAGACCCTACATAATATGACTATATCTTTAAGATAAATTGTAGAAAGCAGATCTAAGGATATAGTATCTCGAATAGATAGAAAATGTGAGAAATTAGTCAAATGATCAACAGTAACCAAAACTAAATTATTACCTTGAGATGTCTTTAGTAATATTACCACAAAATCCATGGATATATTCTCTAATTTTTATTCAGGAAATTAAAATGACTGAATAATTCCCTATTGAAGTTTTCTCTCACCTAAAACATGTTGAAAATTTAAACATTTCATCGTAAATTTGAAAATATCATTTTCTATTCCTTTTTAATAGTAATATTCTCAAAGGTCACTATACATATTAGTGTTTCCAAGATGAAAAAAATATGTAGAATTATGAGCTTCACTCAACAATTCCTTATTAAATTGGGGATCAATTATAACACACAACCTCTTTCAAAGTCTTATAACCCCTTCTTTTTTAATTTTAAAGTCAGGAAACTAAAAAAATTTAACAAACACAACTCTTTCATGAAAATCACAATCTTCCTTCTCAGTATGCTTAATTTATTCTATCAAAGATGACTGCTCTAACACCTGAACTAAAATAATGGATTTCCTACATGCACAATTTCTAGTCTAAGATTCATTAAATTATTAACCAAAGTATCATGTTCTAAACATTTCATAGCTAATAAATTATTATATTTTCAGCTAAATTAATCATTTAATTTGTTTTATTTACTAGGATTATAGTGAATTGTGAGATCATAATACTTTATTAGTTCCAACTAACTTCTCTACCTCATGTTCAGCTATTTTTGACTGAATATATACTTTGAACTTTTATGGTCAATATATATTTCACATTTTACACCATACAAATGATTTTTCCAAGTTTTTAAATAAAAACTCATCATTTAAAGCATAAGATAATTCACAGGGTAGTTTTGGTCATGGATTTTAAATTTTTATGAAGCATAAGTAATTATAAGGTGATCTTGCATCAAGAAACTACTAATTTCATTAAAACAACAATCACTGTAAATAACAAACTCACCATTTCAAGATATCAAGGTTAATACAGGATCATTAACCAATATTCTTGTAAATTCTATAAAACATTCATCACAATCCTTTTTTTAGAAAAATTTAACTCCTTTTCAGTTAACTGACTTAGTGGACTAGATAACTGAGAAAAGTTTTCCAAAAACTGTTATAAGTAACCCACTAATACAATAAAACTTTGAATATTGGTGAAATTTATCAGTATTAGACACTCTTCCACCACCTCAGTTTTAGAAAAATAAATAGTTATTTCAAATTTAGAAACAATATTCTCAAGGAAAGGAATCTACTATAACCAAAATTCATATTTTCTAAATTTTACATAAAACTTGTTCCCTTTTAAGGTCTACAGAACAATCCTTATATGTTTATCATGTTCCTAATAAATTTTATAATAAACCATAATTTCATCAATAAATACAACCATAAATTTATCCAAATACTCATAGAAAACCTTATTCATAAGATCCATAAATACATTTAGTGAATTATCTAACCCAAAAGGTCATAACTGAAAAATCATAATTCTTAAACCAAGTGTGAAAAAAAATCTTCAGAATATCTTCCTCTTTAACTTTCATCTGATGATAACTAGACCTTAGATCAATATTTGAAAAATATTGTGCTCCTTAAATCTGATCAAACAATTCATCTATATGTTGAAATAGATACTTGTTCTTAATAGTAATTTTATTGAGTTCTCTATAATTAATTCAAATCATCATAGAACATCCTTATTTTTAACAAAAAAAAATAAGATCTCCCTAAGGTGAAGTGATGGGATGAATATGTAATGACTTTTTTCCCTTGTAAAATTTTTTAATATTTATTAGAAAATTTTTGAGACTAGGTACGAAGTCAACATAGGATTTATGCGCTCGAGGAGGATCAGTGTTGATATAATAAAAATATTAAATATATTATATCACACATGCATAGTGTTTTTTGAAATAATAGAATAAATCCCAAACAGAGCCTCAGATGAGAAATATAAGACTTATATTAAATCCAGAATGTGGGTTTTACCCTAGGCGCAATATAATTTGTGTCAATATCAGATGTTTTTTTAGGTGCATACACAGGCACAAATAATAAAATTAACTAATATATTTATTGATTTATTATTTAGTTTTTATGACCTAATATAATTCTATAAAATCAAATCTATAACCAAACCATAAGGTTATCCATGTAACCATAGTGTTTTTAAGAGGTTCGTGGAGAAGAATTTGGTATAATACAACAGGATCAAGGATCAATGATTGGTTTTCCAAGGAGTCATCTTCACCAACAAAGTTCACAGATCTCACAAAAAACAGCAACATGGAACTATTATTCATTATAGATTTCTCCAAACATTATGTAGGATGTTTTTTTATGTTTTATTTAATCATCATTTGATTACCTTCTATCGAACATGAATAAATCACTCTAACGAATTTATTCACGGGTTGATTATTGAATTACAGGTATGGATTTATCTTTCTGGGATTAGAAATTAATATTTTTTGATAATAATTGATTATTTCTTATTCACACATCATTCCCATAGAAATGGATTAATTCCAACCTAAACAATTTCTGAGGTTCATTCCTCGTGTTTGTGTTTTATGCATTCCTACTCTCATTCTCCACTTGTTCATCATCAATATTTTCTTTTCCTAGTGGTTTTATAAATAACCAGTGAATGATCATTAATTAATCATTATTTGGTGAAATAGATCATTATCATATGTTTAGATTTGATATTTATTACATGAATGAGGTGTGACAATGACTATGGTGATTGAGGTTCAGATCAGAGACCCATGGTTCATGGGTTTTGGTGTCATGGTGATGCGGTGTGATGGTGGACCTTTTTCAATCCAAAGGGGTGGATGGAATCCAAACACTAGTGATGATCAAGGTTCATTCAACTCATATCCATGTTTTTTAGGTGATATTTGTGATAGGAATGAAGGAGGAGGTGTATTAAGTAGAAACACATGGAAACTAGTAGTTTCTAGAAAATTATGACAGGCATGGCATGTAATCCGAAGAACACATGTCATATGGTCCCCTAGCTGTGGTGGCTAGAGTTTCAAAAAAATAAAATATCACATGTGGTGTGGGACCTATCACATTCCATGTGACCCGTGACTTGAAAAATTTCATGTTCCCCTAGTGAACATTGGCATGGACATGGCCAAGTAAATATCATGGCCAAATTACATGGGCATGGCCATATACTTGGAAATAGTCAGAGTACTCATACATGACCAGGTATATGGGAACATCTAGTGTACACAGGCATGGATAGAGTACATGGGAATGGGATGTTGGACATAGGAATGGATATGAGTAGTTCTGGACTTAGTGGGACACGTTGTGTACTCCCAGTACATGTCATGTACTTTTTCCTAGGAAGTATGAGGCTCTCATTCTCTTCAATGTAAACTAGTCTCTATATGGTGTGTTCCCTAGGTCCATCCCTATAAGGGTACAATGAGGCATCATGTCATGAGAATAGTATTTGATCCCATATATGGGATTAGTCTTGTATAGAGTTCAATAATACCTTCGTGTAGCCTAGGGTGTGATCTTATATCATTCATTCCTTCCCTAGGTAGGTTTAGGGATCATATGACCAACATACCTAGGATTTTGATTCCCTGCTTAGTGTGTTATTCCAAATAGGGTAAATTATACTCCAAAGGCCCTGGGTGAGATCCCATATCAGTGTATATATATCATCAAAGTTTTAGCATGTACATATTCATGGTGAGGCCCAATAAGTACGACCTATCAGATGAGAACCATCAATGTTAGAAGACCCAGGGAGTGAGTTCTCCCAGATGAGCATTACCCCAAAGCCTTGAGTAGAATCCTAGTCTAGTAGTATGGTTATGGATTTACTTTTATACTTAGTGTCTATCATGATCATATCTTGGTTATTTCTATTATTTCTCATATTTTTATTAACATGAATTTATGATGATGATCTAACTACTCTCTTGATGCCTTATGTTTGGTGATTTTGGGTTGTCTTACTGGGTAATGTTATACTCACCATTGCATGGGATATGCCTTCAAATGTCATTTCTTATGAAAATGATAGGCCTTTCAATGGATTACTAGGTGTACTAGGAGAAGGAGAAGCATAGTTGATCTATTTAACTATGGTTCATACAAGGTGTTGAATTTCACAGTAGTATCCTCCTTCTAAGAAAGTTGGAATATTTTTATAGCTTTGGTGGGAATGTATTTGGACCTTTTTTTCATTCATATATTTGTTTCATACTATGATATGGGATATGGATATATGTATTCATTTTGGTATCAATTTTATTTTACCTTTAAACTTTGTGTGGGTATTTGGAGATGTGTGTGTGTGTGTACAGGTACCTTAGGCTATGGCCCTCCATGTGTGTGATATGCCTACTCGGAACTGGTCTCCATCCCCAAGTCTATTGGAGTCACGCTTGGTGGATCACACTAATCTTTTCACCGACTAGAAATGCCCTGATGGTTTGGGTCATGATAGAGTTGTATTAAAGTAGATTCATCTTAGGACCAGAGTTTATATATTTTTTAGGTATGTGGTTTGGTTTGGGAACATAGAAACAATGTTAAAGTGTTTCGATTTAGGATCTTAGGCCAAGGAATCTAATGTTAGTGTGGACACCTACGTATACATTCACTAGGACTCTGATAACCTATTTATTAACTTGGTACATATAGACACTAGTTTCAGGGAACCATTGCTACATTCATCGTATAATAATGGGTTGTGGTTTTCATGTCCTTCTCAAGTTAGCACCCCAGATATACTCTTTGATCGTGGTTCATCTTGTATTTTTGAAGATTCCTCCACGATGATAGCCAGCAAAGATTCCATATTAGGATCATGAGGATGATTTCGCTAGAGATTAGGCTTGAGTATAGGGTCGTGCATAGGAGGTGGTACCTCCAGCTGGTTTTCTAGTCTTACCATAGCCCATTGAGTAGAAGGTTGTGCCAATAATATCGGTGGATGATGCCCACAGACTGGGCATGCTTCATGAGTTTTAGAGACAATGTACTCTTGGTTTTTGGGATGATTTAGACCCCTTGGTAGCTAAGGATTGTATTGATGTATTTGGGTGAGATTTTTTCTATTCAAGGAATTTCCATATTAGATGGTGGTCTGAGCAGAAATCCTTCTTTATGGATCCATAGGGTGATGATGGAGTCTGGTGAATCTAACATATGATAAGGTGGCTCTTTCTTGGATATATTTTCATTATCTTTTTATAGATTAGTTCTATCCAACTATGTTGTAAGAAGTATGTATCAAGGTGCTTCTGGATCTTCAACATGGAAGCATGACAGTAGAAGAGTATTCTTCAAGGTTTTCAAACCTCTAACAATACTCTATGGATATTATTCAAGATGTATTCTTCTGAGAATGGACCTTTGAATGTTCACTACATAAAGATATCCAGACTAGTGTGATCCATATTTTCATTCCTACTTATTTTGGTGTTCCTGAGAAAGCTTTAGTAGTGGAGATCTTCTTGGTGGATTAGTTGCCAACAATTGGTGTAGTCAGTGGAAACGTCAGGGTTGATACATTGATGGCTAGTGGATGATGTAGACAAAGGGATCCAGGTGAGCTAGACAGTTATAGAGATAGTCCCAGGATAGAGGGTATATGGTTTAGGGATCGTAGGATGGTTCTAGTCAGCCTACATAGATACAGTTCTACTTTTGCGATGGTCAAAGACATCTCATATGAGATTGTCTGACCCACTGTATAGTTGATAGGGTGATAGTCAATGAACTACCCAGGCATATCCAATAGTGAAATCAGGGAGGTCTAAAGGTTGGTGTACATGTTTGAAGATCTCGGAGAGTATCTAAGGGTGGCTGATGATTTGATTAGTTGACCCAACCACCCCTAGGAGGTCTACGATGGTAATGAAACAAAATGTTATCAATGGAATTTCCCTTCTCATAATTATTTCATGTAGTATAATGTAATAAATCACATAGAAAAAACAAAAAAAAATTATTATCACAAATGAATAATGATACGTTTTTGTAAAAAAAATCAATAATAATGATAAATATTATAGTGGTATAATAAAAAGAAAATAATAGAATAAGAATAGGATAATTTGGAACTTCTCGAACCACCATAATGACTACACTCGTGAACAAATCTATAGAAATAAGACATAATGTTACTAATACAAAATTAATTTTGAAAATGAAAGTATATATAAACTTGAGAAAAACTAAAAGTTAATGAGGAAAGAATATAATAATAGGTATTTATAGGAAATAGAGAACCCATATGAATGTTATAATTAAGACTTTTGGAATAGTAATTTAACTGTTGGAATAGCAACTTGACCGTTGGAATAGTAATCTGACCATTAGGAATAGTAATATGCCCTTTATAATAGTAACATCACCTATGTAAATGTAATAAAATATTTATGCATCTTATAAAATAAAAATATGATATATTTATATCATTGAATAAGTAAATAAATATTTTAAAAATGATAAATTAAATGTTAGTTTTTTTCTAAAATGTAAATGTTTTATTTGTAATTTTATAATGAATTTAATGAATTAAAAGAAAATTTATTTTTATAAAATGGATTCATAAATTAATATTATGTTGTATTATAATTATATGATAATTTTATAAGACCATAAGTAATTTTTTAGAGGTTCATAAATTCAATTATAATATTAAAATTTTCATTTTCTCATTAAATGTAGATTTTATTTAAATATAAAATTTCTAATATTTATAAAATTATTTTAATAAAATGGATTCCATTTTTCAAATCTGTATCTCAAAAAATTGTTAGGTTTAATTTTTATCATTTTTCTAAAATAGTTGAATTTTGGGTGAATAATGGAATATAGTAATTTACAGTATTTAACATTATAAGACAAATACATGAATTTTTTAGTCATGTATGATGTAATAACCCATTAGTTAAAACTAAAATTGACCATTTATACTTTAATGACCCAGGTATTTATAGAATAATACTTTTTTATTTCAATTAATACTTATGAATAATATATTAATTCTACGTTAATGGGGACGCTTCTTTCAAGATCATACTTGACATGCAACAACGGGTTTCTCTAAAATCTTACATTGCACACAACTTTGAGTTATACAGAAATATAATACAATAATATTATTATTATTTTAAATGGTAGTTAATGCCAATATTTTGGGATGGATGGAATTAATAGTGTAAACTAAATTTTGAAATATGGTTTACACATGTTTAAATAATGATTCATTGGTTACCAATTTTTTTATAAATGTAAATAAAAACTAATAGAATATAAAGGGTGTGTTTTTATTAAAACCTATTTAAAAGAGAATAATTGTGTTTATAAAATCATAACACTCTTTATGGATTTTTATTTGATGAAAAATATATTTTATATATTCAATATAATGTTTTAAATTCATATTATATGTTTTCTAGATATTATATAAGAACAAATTTAATTTTTTTAATAAAAAAACTATTTTTCTAAAAAAGCAGTTTTACCACCCTTTGATGGAGAATCCTTTTTAAATATATTTTTTTTCACTTTTATATGTTCTATTTGACAAAATAAAATTCTTATATAGAATTGGGACATAAAAATTTACTTTGGATGAAATTTTGGTATTTTTCTAATAAAGTTCATTTTTTAATGAATTATGAAAATTACTGCATTTTAATTCAAAACTGCCCTTTAATATAACATATTTAAATAGTTAGATAGAAATTTTAATTGGTTTTAAAGTGTAATTGGATTATATTTTTATCATTTAATCCAATTTTGTTCTTTGTAATTAATTTCACTTTGAAATTTGACATAAACATATGTCAATCTTTTGGTAGTTTTTAGTTCTTAAAAACACGGTTTTTGGTTTTGACAGCGGGAATTAATTTTAAATTAATTTTGGCCAATTATATATTTTTAATTTGGAAAAATTGATTCCATATTTTTAATTAGGAGGTTAAAATTTTTTAAATAGGTACATTTTATTTTTAGACATTATGAATAGTCACTTCAGTAATTATTTTATTTACCATGGTTAAAGGGTAAATCTGGTAAATAAGGATAAAAAATAATATTATAATAATATTAAACTATCCTAACACGTGTAATAATCCAATTTTATGATATATTTCTTACCATTGGAAACCTTTGGTCGATTTTGGGACCTCATGGATCCACTTGGATGTGAAAATAACATTTTATAAGAATTAATTGAAAGTAAAGAAAAATATAACATAAACATATATCTTTTAATAAAACATTTTTTATATGGGGTTATATAAGTGATATTTTTTACTATAAATATTTATTAGAAATATAAAAATATTTCCTACGTCATGGTATTTTATTTGTAATTTTTATAACTCAAATAAAAAAATTATTTATGACACAATGAGGATGTAGTGATTACATTATTAATGAAAGATTTAAATAAATGAGATTATAAATATTAAAATAAATTTATTTTGAAACTTTTTATGACATAAACTATTTTTAGGAATTATTATTACTTGTTATCTTTGAATTAATTAAGTTTTTTCAAAATAATCAAGTTTTTAGGGTTTTTTAAAAAGTCATGACATGAATAGTATAAAAATTGACAAAAATGAGTTTTTAAAACAAATACTATTTTATTAAATGATATAATAGTCCTAAAAATATAATATTCTGTAAAATGACTTAGATAATGTTGAAAATGTCATTAATGAACCACTTGAGGTTCTATTGTCATTTTATAGTAAATATATTAACCATATAGTTTGAATATACAAGAAGACATGGTAAGAGTCAAATTAGTTAACTTTGGGTTAAAGCTAAAAGATAGGGTTAAATTTGTGACCTAGACTTGTCTAAAACCTATTTTTTTACGGTTTTTTTTTTCAAAAACACCTTATATTTGAGATAAATCACTTTGGGACCATTTCAAACCTAAAATAATTTTATAATAAAATAATCTTTCAATACATTCCTAAAGTACCCCTCCTCCCTCTTATAAAAGGCCACCATCCCTAACCCCTTACTCACGCCTATCAAGCACCTTGGATCATCCAAAATATGCCCAAATAATCTCTCAACATCCCTATATTCTTATGATAAGCCTTACCTTGGGAATAAGGAAGTTCAATAAAACATTTAATCTCAAATCAAAAGATGTTACTTGATTTAGAGGTAACGTCTTCTCTCGGGTTCTTTTCTTTTATTCTCCCTCTCAACTAACTATGCTCTTTTTATTATTTTATTTCATAAAAAAACCAGTATATTAAATATACTAGGATGTTTTTATTAGAATTATTCAAACTACACTTAAACACACCTCCATCTAATGGATACGAACATATTGTTTCAGTGTACGGAGAACTACTGCCTCACGAAACGATCATTGTTCGATTTTCCCCTACCACCTCTCATGGTGGACATTATGATGGAACTATATTTATATATGATATATATAATATTTTATCTATGATACTGTAAGTTTTATTTAAAAACATACCTTTATGATTTTTATTATGTGTAAATACGATAATTTCATTTGAGAAAAGTGCGGACTACCACCCCCTCAAAGTGATATGACTCATTCATGACATATATGTAACATATAAAGGATGGAGTTAATGAACTTATGTAACATATATATCATATTATATTATAATATATTTATAATATACCTATGTATAATTTAGTTTTAATTCCTTTAAATATGAAAAATAAATGAAACTAGTGTTAGCGTTCATGCGTTCGTACGGCTTACCGTCTACATGAACGGTGCATTTCATTTCTTATCTCCAAATATTATGGACTATTATAAATACATATTTAATGGATATAAATACATATATACTGGATATATATTATATTTAAATCATGAATATGATTCCATAGATAATGGAATTTTGACCACATGGACAATTTGTAAGTATAATAAGTTCATTTTTTACTCAATAACTGAACATCGACAAAACGACCGATTTGAACTTGAATAATTATATGATTGTAATAACATGGTAATAATTGATATAAAAGGAATAATAAAATTGAAAAAGGTTCTAAAGAAAGTATAAATTAACTTAATTTTATTATTCAGGAAATTAAAGAATGAACGAGTCAAGTCGGACACAAGGTAAGGGAACTTCGTAACCCAATTTCTATTCATTGGGTTGAAATTCTACTTCATGACTATTTCATTCTATGATTATGTGAGAAATTATTTTTGATATCTTATCTTGTATTTATAAATTATTTATTTGTACTTATATTGAATTCACATAATCAATCAATTTTATTTACAAATGATCTTTGTAAAGGAACATTTAACCCTCCTCTTTTAGTAAAATACTTCTTTTATGATATGTCTTTTAATTTCAATTTTCTTATGTTGGGATATGTTCTTATATATCCTTAATGTTGTACATTTTTTCCAAGCGATGAGAGACCCTTTTCTCTCACATCAAATCATTTTCTAAATTTTAAAATGACCTCGTTAGGTGCTGAATTTTCATAAGGGACTTTGTCTCAATCTCTTTTCATTGAGTCATATTTTGATAATATAAACCTCCTTTTTTTATACGGTATATAATAAATCCCTTTGAATTTTAATTTCATTCAAAGGAAATATTTTTCTATGAAGCGTTTTAATAAATGACAAAAGGAATATTTTTAATGTATGAGGCGATAATGACCTCTCTTCCATTGAAATCATTATTTGATATATGGATTCCTCTATAATCCTTAATTCTTTTAAAAGGAAAAGAAATCCATTATTCCCTTTTTGGGTGTTTTCATATTGAAAATGGTTTTTGAAATATATTGAGTATTTCAATATCTTGAAATGTTTTTTTATTTCAAATGAAATTTTATTAGAAAAATGTTGATATTTGCTATATTTTATGTGTTATGATTATATAATGGTACTTTGACATTTTATTAGTGGTTATGTGATAAACCAATTATGGTTCATTACGTGATAAACCAAATGATGGGTGGTTCTGTGATAAAACAAGGATGGGTGGTTATGTTATAACCTCTGATGCATTGGGTATGGAAGTCGGTCATATGGCTATTCCATTTAGTGATATGTGTGGAAGCCTACTCTATGGTTATTCTATTTAAGTATGTTTATATCCCATGTTACCTTTATATGTTATATGTTTCTTTATATGGGATTTATAGTAATCTTTTGGTTAAAAAAAGGGTAATCAATGAGCTTATATTTAGTGAAGTGTTTTTGCTACTTCTTAAAGGTAAAAAGTATTACTTTATGATAAAATATTCATGGTTTTCATGTTATACCAGGACTGAAATTTTTCTTTTTTTATGTATCCCTTACAGAGTTTTCATGCTCATCCCAAGTTTTGAAATGTTTTTCACAAGACATAAAGAAAAATAGAGTCAAGGATGGGATCAAGGAATAGTTATGTTGTTAAAACATGATATGATGTCATGTTTCTTTTTTAAAGAGTTTTTTTGTGAAAAAATTGGTTAGAGTAGAAGTGTCTATTTTGTAATATTTGAGATGTAATGTAATAGTTATGGCCAAATTCTATAAAACTCTAAACCTGAAAAGATCCTCAATTTGAATTCTTGAATTAAATCAAGATTAATTAATTTTTAAGGATGGGTAATTATATACAATATATATTAACAAGAATCAATAATATCAATATTTTTTTTCCAAAATAATAAACCAATGAATATAATAATAAAAAACACCCTTATCCTCCCCTTATAAATACCACCCCTCACCGCCCCTTCACATCACTGCTTCTAAAACTTAAATATTTAAAAATATCCATCAAACCATATCCTCTCCACTCTCCCCACGTCCAAGTACTGCTGGTATCACAAAAAGACCAGCTCCAAGTTCCTTAATGGGTCCTTCAAGGAGGTTATATTCAAGATGTAACATTCTCAAACTACCGCTTTTAATTTCTTTTCTTCTTCTACCTTCTCCTCGCCTCATTAATCCATCAAAAAAATAACTTCAGTATAATGTATAAATTTTATTGTTATATTTCTTAAGTAATATCTTCTATCCATACCTTTTCTCATCTCCTCTTATTCAAATAAATGAAACCATTTTTCAAATTGTGGTGATTAACTGTCTTTGTGGATAATGAGTTTTTTTATTTAATGCCTTTAAGGAAAGTCATAAAACTATTATTATAGTAAAATTAGACTTTACTAAGTATATTATAACTTATTTCTTATTTTTTAACTAATATATATACATAATATTAAATAAATTGAAACAAGTTCATGATGGTTAGTAAAAATGCCTAAATAAACTAACCACATAATGATAATGTTTTTACTCAAAGAAAAATCCCCATATCATTAAAAAAAGATATATGGGACCATTTTTACATGTTTAATTGAATTAATTCAATTTAATTTAACATCTATATTATTATTCTCATTTTACAAGAACTTTCAGAATTATACACAAGTGAACCACCATGAAACCATGAAATAAATGCTCCCGAAAAGATGAAATTGAACTTTATAACTCATAAAAAAACCATAACTAAACTTAATTAAATTATAACAAAAAATATATATATTTAAAAGGTTATGAATTAATTAATTAATTAATCTATTTTGATTACATGGGACATTAAGTGAAACTGGAGGGAGTATTTGGACATAAGGTAAAGGATATCTTCGAACCTCTGTATTTCCATTGTGTAACACTTTACCTATATTTTCCTTAGTTAATATATTCATTAATATTATATGACTCTCCCAAATTATGTATATATTTAACACACCTATATAACTATCTCAATTAATCTTTATTTTATTGGAAATACATGCTTTAAAAAGGTTCCTTTCTTGATTCCTCCCAGCAAAAAAACCCGATTAAAGGGAACTTATTTGTTTCTTACTCATTTTCAAGTACACTCCATAAACTATTTTAATCCACCATAATTTTTCTAAAATAAATCATTTTATCATGAAAAAAAAATTATTTCATTTCTGTTTTTATGTAAAGAATTTTTCCTTTATCCTATTTAAAGACCCTCCATTATTTTCCGTAAAACTATTCTTAAATTGCACATTTATAAAGTTAACTTTCCACTATTTTTCATGTTTTCACTTTATTTGGATTTCATTATTCATTATATATTCTTATATTTAATTTATAAATTTCCAAAAATAATTTAAATCCCTTATTTCATGGAAACAATTATGATAGGACCTTTGCTTCTACATTATGACATGATTATGAAACCCATTTATTTCTATGGGTAACCCTTATGAGTATTCCTTATGTTTGATTTCATTAGGTGGAACATATATTCATGTACATGTTATGATGGGTGCACCTAGATAGTACTCCAATGTGTTGGTTAATGTTTTAATATCATGAGACTGTATGTATGGGATTATATAGTAAACCTAATCCATTATAGGACTCTATCAACCATGTAATATTGTCTTGGATGTTATCCATGACTCATTTTTATTTCATGATATATATTTCTACCACATTCCTATATTTACATGATCATACGATTTTATTTTCTATATGTTATACCTCTATTTGTTATGCCTCTATATGTTTATTCATGATTTGTGCCTTTCATTTTATCCTGTTATTCCTTCTAACTCATGTATTATGATTATTTTCTAATTTTATTCACATACTAAGATTTTTAGCTCATCCCTTTTGTCTATGTATTCCCCAAGTTATCCTATAAAGTTATAGGATCTCAAATAGAGTTAGGAGATCATTATGGAGATTAATAAAAATATTTTTCATTCTAATTTCATTTTTTCAAATATATATTCACAAAGGAGGATCTTAATATGAACCATTGAATATGGTTAGATCTCATCAAGGATTATGACTGCTCAATTCACTTCTATCTTGCAATATCAAATAAAGTGGTAGATTCTCTAAGTATAAAGGATCCTACAACTTTATCAATGATAATAATTGAGAAGGGTCCAATATTATTAGAATTCTAATGGATGTACATGTTAATCATAATGGAAGGAACATCATTATTCCTTTCTCAAATTATTGCTCGATCGTCCCTTTTATATAAGATAAAGGATGTGAAAGAGATGATGTGGAAATTCAGATAAAGGTGAAAACTATCAGAAGTGGGAAATAACCAGAGTTCAAAATTGATGAGGATGGAGTTTTAATATTTTGATCATGACTATATATACCATAAAATCCAGAGATAAAGAGGGATATTTTGAATGATGCACAATTCTCAACCTTCTCCATCCACCCAGGGATCCCAAATATGTATCAAGATCTTTGAGAGGACTATTTTTGGGACAATATGAAGAAGGAGATCACCGAATATATATCAAATTTCCTGGTATGTTATCAAGTGAAATATTAAAGTAAAAAAGACTAAGGGGGTGATACAACCATTATCCATATCTATATGGAAATGGTAAAACATCATTGTGGAATTTTTCACTGGACATTTGAGGGCGTCTAAAAGAAATAATTCTATATGGGTTGTTGTGTGACATCTTAAAAATACTACTCGCTTTATTTCAATTTTAGAGGACTTATCACTTCATAAAATTTCACGGATATACTTCATAGAAGTGGTGAGGTTGCATGAAGTATCATTATCAATTGTATCTGATCTAGATTTGAGATTTAAATCCAAGTTCAATAAAAGACTCTAGCATTCCTTGAACACTAAGATGAACTTCAATACAGCTTATCACTCCAAAAATGATGGGCAGTATGAGCTAACTATTCATAAAATGGAATATATGTTGAGAGTATGCTCGATGGACTTCAAAAGAGGATGGGTCCAACATCTTCCTCTAGTTGAATTCTCTTATAATAATAGTTTCCACCCAAGTATAAAAATGGATCCATATGAATCCATTTATGGGAAAAGATGTATAAAACCTCCATGAAGGGATGAATTTGTTGAATGTAGGATTATGTGACCTAAAATGGTTGAGGGAATGGTAGAAAATTTCAAGACCATTCAGTATCACATTAGGGATATCCAAAGTTGATAGAATTGCAATGAAGATGATCATTGATTGGGCCTAGAGTTTGATGTTATAGATAAGTTATTCCTCCACATATCTCCATAGAAGAGAGTCGTGATATTTTGGAAGAAGGGAAAGCTAAGTCTCAGGTACATTTTCCCCTTTGTGATTCTTAATTATGTCGAAGTTGTGGCTTATCAACTAGCACTTCCACCAACTATGTCTCAATTACATGATGTATTCCACATATTTCTTTTTAAAAAGTACATAATATATTCCTCCCATATACAAAATTCAAATGAGGTATAGCAAGAAAATGATCTCTCTTATTAGGAGTAGTCGGTGAAGATCATAGATCGTAGAGATAAAGTTCTACGCAACAAGACTACTCAACTGGTCAAAGTACTATGGAGGAACCGTAAATATGAAGAGGCAACATGGGAACTAGAGGAATCAATGAATGAAAATTACCCTCACCTATTTTTACCTTCATATGTAAAATGAAATTCTAAGGGTGAAATTTCATATGGGAGAAAAAATGTAATGACCCAAAATTTTATTAATGGAATTTTCCTTCTAAAAATTATTTCATATAGTATAAATCACATACATCACAGAGAAAAACCAACCAAACATTATTCTCATAAATTAATAATGATACATTATTCGAAAAATAAAATAATAAGAATGAAAAATATTATAGTGGGACAATAAATAGAAAATACGATAATAAGAATAGGATAATTTGGATATGCTCGGTTCGCCAGAATGAAAGGACTCACGAACAAAGATATAGAAATAAAACATAATTTTAATAATATAATATTTATTTTTAAGATGAAAATATATATAAACTTGATAAAAATAGAATTTAATGAATAATGAATAGAATAGTGGTTATTTATAGGAAGTAATGAACCCATGTTACCATTATAAATATGATAGTTAGAATAGTGACTGTCATAATCAAACTCGGGTCAACCATGAACCAGTCACCCGAGTCAGCCCATGACAAGTCTCAAAGGGAATTCCTGATCCCCACGAGATGACCACTAGTGTCGGACATCAAAATAAAATTGTTGGGAATGATTTGACCCATAAACAAGAGATAAATAAATGAATATAATCCAAACCAAAAAAATACAACACTAGTGGTGGAAGTAAAAATAGAACTGGGTGGATAACAATACCTCCAATTGAAATTATGGGTCACCACTAAACACAGAAGCATGATCACTAAAAGAGTGATCCAAACCTAGAACCTGAAACTGAAAAGATAAATTAAGCATGAGCACCAAGATTCTCAATATTAATGTGAAGGATAAACAACGCCCTATGATCTTACCCTTAAAAGGAAACCCAAATAATTCTAGTTTAAAAATAAGACATAATAATAAAAATAATTTTTTTCATTATTTTCAAATTCAAGTAACAAACTTCTATATTTGGTAAAACAATTTCCTTTTCACCATATTTCCAAAATATTCTCCAAGCATGCATAGACTTTTCAAAATGAAGGAAACCAATTTAGATTAAAACATTATTTTCACAAATGGGTGAACAAGCATGAAGCAACTGAAATGGAAATCACATCATAAGCACCATGGGAAATCCCTAAGTAGCTATGGTTAGTAGGGATCTAGGATCATCTTACCTTAGTGAAACGTGGTATAGCAACCACACTAAACAATGTCTTCATGTATGAGCCACCAGAGAGGAATATATCAAAAATTCTAGCGGTCTCCAAGCATAATAAATGTTTAGTAAGTATTGTAGTGTCAATATTGCTAGATGAATCTGGGCCAAACCTCTTTAGAGTCAATTAGCGTACTAGTCCTAGTCTTCTAACCTAGGTACCTGGTTTTCCCCATGCGCTCTATTTCAAGTGGTGGTGAGTTCTTTTTAAACTAACATACATGAAAATATTATTTTATTTAGTTAAAAACACATCCAACCTCTCACCATTGATCTCCCTCCTTGAGTGCAACCCTATTTTTACAACACATGACAATGCACAAGTATCTTTACTAGGAACATATCAGAAATTACATATTTAACATACACATCATTTTTCTAAAACAATGGGGAATTCCTTGAGAGGGGTTTTCCATTTTCACAAACCATTATCAATGTTCCAAATAGGCCCCATTGCATTTTAGGAAATATTGTCTTTTTAGAAAATAGTATTTCTCAAAACCTTTAAGTTCCAAAACCATTTTAAAAACAATTACACAACCAAGGCACCACCCATTTAAAATAAAGCTTGAAGACATGAATAAATATAATCAACCCATTGGAAATACTCATTATGCACTAAAACCATTTAGGAAACTGCTTTTAAAGATTTAACTTTTAAACACAATTTAACATTATAGATACATCATGATTTATAAAGAAGGTCAAAAACATTTTTCAATATGAAAAACTCGCATTGGAAGCTTAGATAAACTATGTAAAAAATAAATAACTATTTCTAATAGCCACAACCAGATTGAATAGCATGTAAATACTACATAAATATAAAATATATTTTTAAAACAATCAAGAAATTATGGATTTCAAATTTAAGGGCTGGACATAGGGAACCTACCTCAAACATTCCGCTTTTGATGATAACCACTCGAACTGACCTCTCATGCTTACACACAAATTCATTTACACACACACACACACACACACACACACATATATATATATATATACCCCTAGATGCATTCCACATATTCTTATTTCCATGAGGGAATATGTACAAAAAGGGAATATATATATATATATGCCTTGACAATGCATGCGCATATAAGTACTCTCGACACCCGTGGCCTAAAACCACAATAGTTAGATCCAGTGCACTCTAGAAAAGGTAATGGCAACTCAAAAACCACAAAAAAATTTAAATTAAAATTTATCCAAGGTGAATAAATCGAAAACCCTTACTGAAAATAATGTTGGGCAGACCAAAATGGTCCAAAATGATACACCTTCAGCAGCAGACACCAAAACACGCCTGAAGGAGGCCAAAAAGACACATCGCACACCCTATTTAGGAGAGAAACACCAAAAAAACAGCTCACCAGAAACCCTAGGGATCAACCGAGCTTGGTAGGGAAAAATAGAAGGTAAAATGGTAAATCAAGGTAGAGAGGGGATTACCTTGACGAGATGACCATGAATCCCAAATAAATCAAGAGAAAATGTCGGCAGAGAGGGAGCTTGTTGGAGGAGGTAGTTCGTGACATGGAGGAGAGGAGGGGGATAGATCATGCAAGATGGTAAGGGAAGGGGGAGGGGTCGGCCACGCATGGAGAGGGGGAGGAAAAGGGGGGATCCATCATTTGATGGTTTAATTAAACCATAACTAAAAAAATAGTAATAACTTAATAATAATAATAACAACAACATTATTATCATTATTATTATTTAGAAAATCCTTTTTATTTTATTTTAATTTTTTTTCTCAATTTTATTTCATTTGATTTATTTATTTTGTATATTAGGAAACTGCACAATTCATGCATAGATTACCAAACCGTGCACTAACCATGCACTGGCCACTACCAAGGCTAATCACCCCACACATGGTTGCATGTAGGTAGATGCAAGGTTGAGAAAACCATGCTCAAACTGTGCCACTCATAACTTCCCACTTAAAAAGACAAACCATATAGTTGTCGCACAGTTTAATAACACATGCGGAAGTCGTGCGCCATAACTCATACCCACCTAGGCATTATCACGAGCACCTCACGGTTACTCTTAACCATGTGGGCTAACTGTGAAACCGAAAAAAGTCTCCCAAATGTTTAAAATTTGACCAACTGACTACTAAAACTCAAAAGAGAGACTAAATATAATTAAAATAATTAAAAACTCCAAGGTCGGGATGTGATAATTCTCCCCACCACAAAAACTTTATACCCCCAAAAATTCACCTATCCAAATAAGGAATAAAACTTGAGCTTGAAATTGAACGAGGAAAACAAAACCATGAACTTAGTGTGACCTTCCATTATACTAGTCATACCCGACCAGCTCTAAGGAAAACCACAATGAGAAGAACCATGAGTGAAATAGGATGGTTCTCCCCACCATAAGAAACCAACTAGTATCACATCACCCACCAGGGAAACCCAAAAAAAATTAACCTGAGGACTCTTCACACAGATAAATTAGCACAGCCACCTAGAACTCCCAACATGGACCAACCGAGGAACTCTCCACACAGACCAAACCCCCACTAAATTGGGTCCCCAGTGAAAAACACCAAACCAAGTGGCTAACCAAACCACTCTTATTTATTTCCTAAGACACATGCATCTCCAAGATAGTAAAAACCAAAACCAAAACTGGTCCAAAAAGGCTAAGAATGTAAGGACAATCATTCAAATACTCGCACTCGAGAAATCACAACCACAACTAAAAAGGTTTACAGGGATGTAAGGCCACCCAGACTTTTATAACCAAAAGGGAACTTTCAAGAATCAGGAAAACTAAAATAGGGTAACTTTCATGAAAAATAAGTCTACAACATGGGAACAAGGCCTCTACAACTTCTACAACAAAAGGAACCTTCAAAGAAGAAGAAGCTACAATGGATAAACTTAAACTATCCCCGTTTCATCACTAGATACAAAGGTTGGACAAAGGTCACCCACGCCCAATGATTCCTAACTACATGAAGAGATTCACACTCAGACATATGGACAGAGCCCTAATGTCTTGAATCATCTATTTCCCTATAGTCAAGAGCTAATTATCTCCAACTAAAACTTATCTATTCGGTAATTTCAACTTATGGAATTTCTTTAGATGACCCAAGAGACAACAAAAAATGAAACATCCTTTTATAAGACACTATTAATGATAAATTATATTTTTCCGCTAAAGATGGTGGGTGACAAACTACGATCATTTGGGTGTGGTCCAAAGTTAGTAAAGGATTTGCATCCACCACTCAATTCATAGTTTGGGTAGAATTATCAATGTGAATACTCACAGAAACACTTATTTAGAATGTCCTCAAAAAACCCTAACCACCTCAACTTGACAACTTCAACCCACTAAATGATGACCAACACTGATTCCCAAAAATGACCTTCACCTAAACATGAAGGAAAAAATCCTAGAATCAGATCGTTCACTCCTTACCAGAACTTTTTGGGGGCATACTCAAAAACAAGAATCACAAAGATGAATTGAAACCCATCATAAACAAAAATTTCACACTTCAATAACAAATAAAATCCCAAACTCAAATAACCATTCTGATCACAATTTAGAATTTCAAAACCAATAGCCCGAAAAAAAGGATATCAAAAATGAAAGAAAAAAATTAAACAACTGCTCACTCACTTTTCAAAACATTAAAATTAACCTTTATAAAAACAATTTTTCATTAATAAAAACAACTTAAATACCCACCATTGGTATTCTGTGAAGTCTCACATTT
Source organism: Viscum album (assembly GCA_963277665.1). Taxonomy (NCBI): domain Eukaryota; kingdom Viridiplantae; phylum Streptophyta; class Magnoliopsida; order Santalales; family Viscaceae; genus Viscum; species Viscum album. The sequence continues at coordinate 1,285,480,874 of OY728151.1, forward strand.
ATATATTTTTCTGCTATTTCAATCACCCATCCACACATACCAAAAACTACCCACTTTCTACACTCTTATATCTATATATTTGATCATTCATGGAAATATCAACGGTCAGTTCCAAACATTTCTCACTTCCAAAATAGATCATTCAGCTTAAAGTCCAAATTCCAAAGAAATTTGACGACTCCCCTTATCATTAAATAAACACATATAAAAATTCTCAATATTATTTCATTTCACAATCCAAAAATTATTTCCAAAATCCGAAAACAATTTTAAAAAACCTTCCATTTTTTCCTCTGAAACCATAGATTCCGTTAAAAGAAAACCATTTCTAGAAATCATTTTCAATTCAAAACCCATTTTACCACTCCAAAAATTACTTTCCCCTTTTTTGAAAACCCTTTCCTAAAAACCATTTTCATTTTTTAAATCTACTCATTCCCACAAAAATTAAGATCAATCATAAATCACATCAAAAAAATCCAAGAATAAGGAACTATTGGCTATGCCTAACCCAACAACATGGCTTAGAATACCATGCTCTGTGCAATAATCAAGCATAAGAAGCATCTTGAACGCTACTCCATAAAAGCTCTTTGTGCAACACTAAATTACTCCCCTTTTCATCCCTTATCCACACATACCAAATAAAATAAAAACTAAAATCCTGGACTACACTTGGAAACTCGAGGCTTAAGACAGGCCAGGATTCATGTCGTCCTTCTTACACCTACATCTCGAGTGCCGATAGTCCTAATATCCAAGGTACCTAACACAACACCCAATAAGGGCCTACTCGGAAACCATTTTTTCATAGAAAACCCTAGGTCAACCCTAAACTTGTCACCCAAGTCAACCCACAACAAGGCTCGAAGGTAATTCTTGATTACAATGGGCTTGAAACTAGTTTCGGGCATCAAAATAAAATATTTGGGAATGATTTGTTCCATAAACAAAAGGAAAATAAATAAATATTAACTAAAAAAATAAATACAACACTAGTGGTAGAAATAAAAATAGAATTGGGTGGTTAAACATACCTCAAACTGACCTCATGGGTCACCACCAAACACAGAAGAACACTCACTACAAGCGCGATCCAAAAACTAGAACCTGAAACTCAAAAGATATAGTAAGCGTGAGCATCGAGATGCTAATTAAGAATTCCAAGGATAAACAGTGCCCTTTTCCCTTACCTTTAAAAAGTAACCCAAATCATTCTAGTTAGAAAATAATACAAAATAATAAAAATAATTTTTTATTATTTTAAAATTCAAGTAAAAAAATCATTTTTAGTAAGAAAATTTCATTTTCACCATGTTTCGAAAGTAGGCATGAAGCATGCATATACTTCTCAAAATGAAGGAAACCAATTTATATTAAAACATGGTTTTCAAAAAAGTGGGAACAACCATGAAGCAATTTAAAAGTAAATCACATCATATGCACCATGGGTAATCCCTAAGTAGCTAGGGTTAGTGGGGACATAGGATCATCGCACCTCAGTGAAACATGGGATAGTAACCACACTGAATAGTTTCCTTGTGTACGAGCCACTAGAGAAGAATATATCAAAAATTCAAGTGGTCTATAATCATCATAAATGTTTAGTTAGTTTTGTGGCATCAATCCTTCTAAATTAATCTAGTCCAATACACTTCTAAGTCAACTAGCGTACTAGTACAAGTCTACCCACCTAGGTACTTGGGGTTTCCCATGCGCTCTATCTAAAGTGGTGGTGAGTTCTTTTAAAACTAACATACATGAACATATCATTTTCTTAACTCAAAAACACATCCAACCTCTCACCATTGATCTCCCTCCTTGAGTGCATATTTATTTTTACATCACATGACAATGCACAAGCCTCTTCACTAGGCACATATCACAAATTACAAATTTAACATACACATCATTTTTCTAAAACAAGGGGAATTCCTTGAGAGGGGATTTCCATTTTCACAAACCATTCTCAAAATTCCAAACGTTCCACATTTCATTTAAAGAAATATTTTCTTTTTATAAAACACTATTTATCAACACCTTTTAGTTCCAAACCCATTTAAAAGCACAATTAAACAACCAAGGCGCCACACATTTCAAAGAAAGCTTGAAGACATTCTTAAACCGAAGCAACCAATTGGAAATACTCATTACACACTAAAACCATTTAGGAAACCACTTTTAAATATTTAACTTTTAAAACCAATTGATCATTATAAATACATCATGATTTTTAAATAAGGTTTAAAACATGTTTCAATATGAAAAACTCACACTGGAAGCTTATATAAATTATTTTTAACAAATAAATAATTATTTCTAATAACTACAACCAGATAGCATGGAATATAAATACTACATAAATATAAAACATATTTTTAAAACAATAAAGAAGTTATGGATTTCAAATTAAAGGGTTTGGAATAGGGTACCTAACTCAAACATGCCACTTTTGATGATGACACTCGAACTGACCTTTCATGCTTACACACGCATGCATTTATACATACATAGATACATATATATATATATACCCCTAGCTATATTTCACATATTCCCCTCACCATGAGGGAATATGTACAAAGAGGGAATATATATATATCTCTTACCCATGTGTGCGCATATAAGCGCTCTCGACACCCGCGGCCCAAAACCACCGCAGTGAGGTCCAACGCACTCTATAAAAATTACTAGAAACTCAAAAACCTCAAAACCCTTAATTTAAAATTGATCCAAGTTGAAGAAATCAAAAACCATTACCAAAAATAATGGTGGGTGGACATAAATGGTTTTAAATGCTTCATCTTCAGTGGAGGACACCAAAACACACCTTAAGGAAGCCCAAAATACCCATCTCACACCCTATTGAGGAGAGAAACACCAAAACTCAGCTCGCCAGAAACCCTAGCGTTTGGATGAGATTAGTAGGGTAATGGGGAAGGGGGAAAATGTTGAATCAAATGAGAGGGGGATTATCTTGATGATATGGGCAAGAATCCTGAAGAAATATGGAGGAAATTTCGGTGGAGAGGGAGCTCATTGGAGGAGGTGGTTTGTAACATGGAGGAGAGGAGGGAGCTGGGTCACATGAGCTGGGAGGAAAAGGGGGGGAGTCCTCCTTTGAGGGTTTAATTAAACCCTAACTAAAAAATATTAACAACTTAATAATAATAATAATAATAATAATAATAAAACAACATTATTATCATTATTATTATTTAAAAAAATATTTTTAATTTAATTTTATCTCAATTTTTTTCATTTAATTTATTTATTTTTAATACTGGGAAATTGCACAGTTCGTGCATGGTTTACCAAATTGTGTGCTAACCGTGCACAGGCCATTGCTAAGGCTAGACACCCCTCGCACGGTTACCTGTAGACAGATGCATGGTTGAGAAAACCATGCTCAAACCATGTCACTTGGAACTACCCACTTAAAAAACCAACTCGCATGGTTGTCACGCGGTTTAATAACCCATGCACAAGTCATGTGCCACAACTCAGACCCACCTAGGAATTTTCAAAAGCACTGCGGGGTTACCCCTAACCGCTTGGGCTAACCATACAATAAAAAAAGTCTTCCAAAAGTTTAAAATTAGATTTTTTGACTACTGAAAATAAAAAGAGATACTAAATATAATTAAAATAATTAAAAACTCCAAGGTCAGGGTGTGACAGAAACGTGACCATTGGAATAGTAATATGGCCATCAGGAATAGTAATATGACAGTTGGAATAGTAACTACACCTATGAAATGTTAAGATAATATTTAGGTATCATATAAAACTAAAATTTGATATATTTATATGATGGTATAAGTAAATAAATGTTTTAAAATTGATAAATTTAGTATTTGTATTTTTGTGAAATGTAAATGTTTTATTTATAATTATATAATGAATATAATGATTTAAAATAAATTTATTTTAATAAAATGGATTAATTAATTAATATTATGTTGTATTATAATTATAATATAATTTTATGATACCATAATTAATTTTTCAAAGGGTCATAAAATCGATTATAATATTAAAATCAATATTTTTCGAATAAATGGAGATCTTATTTAAAAATTAAATTTCTAATATTTATAAAATTATTTTAATAAAATGGATTCCATTTTTAAAATATACACATCAAAAAATGGTAAGGGTGAATTTTTTGGATTTATATAAAATAGTTTAATTTTTTATTAATGGTGAAGTACGGTAATTTACGATATTTAGCATTTTAAGACAAATACTTGAATATTTGAGTCATGGATGATGTAATAACTCATTAGATCGAACTTTCATGCACCATTTAATGTATATAGTCACAATAATCAATAATATTGATAGTATTAATCCAAAATAATAAACTAATGAATATAATAATCAAAAACACCTCTCTCATCCCCTTATAAATACCACCCATCACCACCCCTTCTCCTCACACATTCTAAGCCTTGAATCATTCCAAATATCTTCCAAACCATATCCACCCCACTATCCTCACATACAAGTACTTATATTATCACCAAAATAACAATTCCATGTTCTTTAAGGGGTCCTTCAAGGATTTGATATTCAAGAGGTAACATTCTCAAACTACCTCTTTTAATTTCTTTTCTTATTCTACCTTATCCTCAAGTCATTCATCCATAAAATCATAATAAAGTTATTATAATTTATAATATATAATTTTATATTTATAATTTAATATATTCTATCCAACCCTTTTCTCATCTCCTCTTATTTAATGAAACGAAACCATTGTCCAAATTATGGCAGTTAACCGTCTCCATGGATAATGAGTTCTCTTTTTCATTTACCACCTTTAAAGAAGGTCATAAAACTATTATTATGTTTAAATAAGATTTTAATAATTATAAAAAAACTCATTTCATGTTATGTAACTAATATATAGACTTAATATTAAATAAAATTAAACATGTTCATGATATTCGGTAAAACCGCCTAAATGAACTAACCACATAATGATAACGTTTTTACTCAAAGAACCATCCCCATGTTAGAAAAAAAATGATACATGAGACCATTTATATTTTTAAAGTTCATGAACACCGTTTCATTTAACTTCTTGATTATTATTCCCATTTTACAATGACTTCCATAACTATACACAAGTGAGATGACCATGAAACTATGAAACAAATGCTCCCAAAACGACAAAATTGAACTTTATAACTCAAAAAATGATCATAAATGAACATAATAAAATTATAATAAATAAAATATAGATGGAAAATTTTATTAATTAATTAATTAATTAATCTAATTTTATTATCCACGACACTAAGTGCAAGTACAGAACACATTTAGACATAAGGTAAGGTATCACTCTGAACCTCCATATTTTCTTTTGGTAACGTTTTACATGTCTTTGACTCAATATATCTCTCCATTATTCTTATATACTTATCCCATATTATGTACATATATCCCACACATATATATATATATAACTAAATTCATCTATATTTAATGGTAAATACATGTTTTAAAAAGTTTCCCTTCTCAATTCCTCTCGACAAGAAAATCCAATTAAAGGGAACTTCTATATTTCTTACCCATTTTAAATTACACTCCATAAATAATTTTAGGCCAAAATAATTTTTATAAAATAAAAAAAATTATCAAGAAAAAAAATTAGTTCATTTTATGGTTTTATGAAAATAATTATTCTTGTATCCTCTTTAAAGACCCTTCATTCCTTTCCCTAAAACTATTCTTAAGTGGAACATTTCTAAAGTTACCTTGCCACTATTTTTTATTTTTTCACTTCACTTGGATTTATTTATTCATGATATTTTCTTATTTTTACTTTATGAATTCACAATAATAATTTAAATCCATTATTTCATGTATACCACCATGATACACCCTTTGTTTTTGCCTTATGACATGATTACGAAACCCATTTATTCTCATGGGTAACCATTATGATTATTCCTTATGTTTGATTTTTTTATGTGGCACACATATTCATATATATGTTATTATGGGTGCACCTAGATAGCGCTCCGATTCATTGGATAATTTTTTAGTATCATGTGAAATTATATATAGGATTGGGGAGTAAACCTAATCCATTATGAGACTTTGTCCACCATGTGATATCATCTTGGAAGTTAGCCTTGACTCATGTTTATGTCATGATATATGTTGCTACCACATTCCAATATTTCCATGATAATATGATTACATGTTTTATATGTTATGTCTCTATATTGATATTCATGGTCCATGCCTTTTATGCTATCATATCATGACTTCTGACTCATGTTCTATGCTTCTTTTCCATTTTTATTCCCTTACATGGCTTTTTACCTAATCCATTATGTCTATGTATTCACCATGTTATCCTATGTTGTTGTAGGATCTCAAAGGGAGTTATGAGATCATTATGGAGATTAATGAAAAGATGTTTTATTCTAGTTTCATGTTTTCTAATTATGTACCTTTTCTTCTAAATAACTAGGCTTTTTTATTGTTGGATTTTATTTAATGAATATTTGTACTTAAAATCATGTAAAAAATTGTGTAAAATGCTTCGGTCACAATAACTCCAAGCTCGGGGAGCTGGTGTTTTGGGATAACGATAGCTGAAAAAATAGATACCTATGACCTGAAGTATAAAGTGATGATTAAAGGTATGATCTTATTATTTTCTACCTTATCTATAGTTTTTATATACATAGGTGGGATCCATTTCTTTCATATCATAACTCTTGTTCAAGATATAGAGATTCTGGTAAATCCTTTGGCTTGACCCTTCCACTCAGAGACTCTTAATGGATGAGATTCAATAATCACACAATTCTATTGACAAAGTGACTTGACTCTTGGAGGAGAATTCTTCCTTTGAGATCTATTCAAGGACATGATGTGGTCTTATGAAATCATCCTTGTTATAGACTACATATCCATTGTTCATGCATATATTGGCTATTTAAATAGTAGGATTCGATGCTTCCTTGTAGATGGGACGGGCCCATTGTCATCTACCAAATTATTTTATTTATTTATTTATTTTTTATTTAAGTATCATGCCCAAATATCCTCCTATAAAATACTAGTTATATACAAACCATAGGGTTAGCTATATAAACCTATAATTCTTGATATGGTCATGGAGGAGAGTTTTTAGGATGAAAATAGGATCAAGGATTAGATATTCATTTACCAGGGAGTCATATTCACCAATAGAGTTTGTGGATCTCACCAATGATTGGAATGTGGAACCATTCTTCATTAGCAATTAATCCAAACTTAATGTAGGATGTTTTTTATGTTGGATTTATTCCCCGTTTATTTACCATATGTCAAATGTGAATCAATCTCTCTGATGAATTGATCTATGGGTTTATTGATGAATTACGAGTATGAATTTATCTTCCTAAAATTAGTAATTTATATTGTTTGATAATACCAGATTATTTATTCTTTGTTCATCCTTATCAGGGAAAAAATTGAGTCCAACCCAAACAATGGTCATGTTTTATTCCTCATGTTTTTTTTTGCAATACTCCCCTTGTTTTTCGCTCATTCGTCATTGGCATTTTCTTTGTTCATAAGTTTGAAAATTATCTGATGAAAGATCATTACATAGTTGTTATTTGGAAAATCAGATAATTAATACATGTTTGGATTCTGGATTGAGGACATGAATGAGGTTCAATGATGACTGCAGGTGATCCATGTTTGGATTGGAGACCCACAGTTCGTGGGTTTTTTCATTCTGGTGAGGCATCATGATGGAGAATGTTTCGTGAGAAAAATAATTGGTAGAAATTCATCCACTATAGATTATCAGAGTTCAATAAACTTAGATTCCCATTTTTTTAAGAGATGTTTGTATCTGGAATGAAGGATCAAGCAACGTGAGTGGAACCACATGGAAATCAGTGGTTTCTGGAAAATCCTGATATATATGACTTACAATTCGAAGAACACATGCTGTGCAGTTCCCTGACTGTGGTGTCTTTGGTTTTAGAAAAATAAAATATAAAATCTTGTGTGGGACCTATCACACATCGTGTGACCTATGACTAGTGACTCATCATGTACACCTGGTGCACATGGTTATGGACATGGCCAAGTACATTGAAATGTCCAAATTACATGGGCATAGCCATATACTTGGACATGGCCAGGGTACTAGGATATAGGTAGGTACACAGGAATAGCCAATGTACATGAGCATGACTAGATTACACGGGAATGGGTTGTTGGACATGGGAATGAACACATACAGGTCTGAACTTAGTGTGACACATCGTGTACTCCCAATACACAACATGTGATTTTTCTAGGGTAGTTTGAGGCCCTCATTCTCTTTAGTGTAGACTAGTCTCTCTAAGGTGCATCCCCTTAGTCCATACCTATGAGGGTATAGTGATTCATCTCATCCTAAGCATAGGATATGATCCCCTCTATGGTATTAGTCTCGAATAGAGTTCTTGAATCCATCTGTGTGGCCCAGGGTGTGATCCTCCATCATTCTCTTCTTATGTTAGGAATCATGTGACCAATATACTCAGGCCTTTGATCCCCTACTTAGTGGGTTATTCCGGTTCGGGTCAACTATACCCCACAACCCCTTAGTGGGATACATTATCTATGTATTGATATCTTCAAAGTTAATATATGTACTTTTTCATGGAGATTTCCAATGATCAAAACCTCTCAGATGTGCACCATTAGTGTTATCAGACCTGAGGATTGAGTTCTCATGGAAGAGAATTAACCTAAAGCCTCGAGAGGAATCACAGTATAGCAGTATGGTTATCGATTTACCTTGAGACTTAGTTACTATCTCTGGGCATATCTAGGTTATTATTTTTATGTATCATATTTTGGTTAACATACCTTTTTGATGATGAGCTAACTACTCTATTGATGCTTAATGTTTGGTGATTTTAGGGTGTCCTACTTGGTATTGTTATACTCACCCTAGAATCAGATCTGCCCACACAAATCATGTATTATGTAGATGATAGGCCTTTCAACTGAGACCTAGGTGGACCAAGAGAAAGTAGAGCATAGTTGATCTAGAAATAATTTGGTTTATATCATGTGTTTCATTAAACAGAAGTCCATCCTTCCTATAATTTTAGACAATTTTTTCATCTTTGGTGGGATTTTATTTGGCCCTTTATGCTTTCAAGTACTTTGGACATACACTGGTGTGGGATATATATGTATTCATGCATTTTTTGCATAACTTTTATTTTACCTCTTAGTTTTTTTTAGGTATTTGGAGATATGTATGTGTGTAAAGGTACCTTAGGCTAAGGCCTCCCATGTATGTGATATTCTTACTCATTTCTAGTCACTATACCATGGCCTATTAGAGGTGGGATTCAGGTATCACACTCGACTTATCGCCAACTATATGAACCTCAGTGGGTAGGTTGTGACAGAATATAACTTTTTTCAAGAAACTCTTGAAACTTCCTTTTAAATTTTAAGAACTCTAATGGATCCATTTGATAAGTGGTTTTGAAATTGTATTAGCTTAAGGAAATAATTCAACAATTTATTCATCACCCTGATCAATAACAACACTAGTAAAGTTATCAATAAATACATCCATATATTCATTTACTAATAGAACATCACTAATTTGGACAACTTCACTTGTTTATATATTATGAGAAAGATAACTTTCACTGCCATATATAATAGTTTTTCATCTTGTTGATATGTTATCATAAGTATGAACTAATCCTTATATAAAAATTAAATCTAACTTTGAAATTTGAATTTAAATTCCTTATTTGTACAATCTATCTTAGCACAATAAACTAAAATCCAATTCATACCTAGAATAACATCAAACTCAACTATGTGCAAGACATAAATATTTGAAGGAAAAACTATTCCACATATAATCATAGAAATATTCCTATAAATATTTTTTTCCTTAATACTTCCACTATGAGTTTTTATAAAATGTTTTTTCTCTATTTATTGAGGTAATATTTCTATTTTACCAAAAAAATCCCCAGAAATAAAATAATGTGTAGACCTTGAATCAAATAATAATTTTTCATAATCTAATTAAAAAATTATTATAGTTATCGCCACTTCCTGTGATAGTACTGTATTTTTCATAGTAGTCAGTGATGATATTACCACACCATACTTCTTATGGTCTTGATAATCCCCATCATTCATTCTTTTCTTTGGACACACATTAGCATAATGGACCATCTAATTACATTTAAAACATTTCACTTTATTTTTATCATATTTGGTCTAACCATTTCCATGATTCATTTATTTGTAATCATGATCCAAATATCCTAGTATACCACAATGATAAAACATTATAGATTTAAAAAGACGCTCCCTAGGATGATTATTACCACACTTATCATAAGAGGGAAACTAAAACCTCTTTCCTTCAAATTTCTTCAACATACTCTTTCCCTTTTCAATCCACCTAAACTAATTATTATCTTTATTGTTATAAAATTCAATAAACTCCATCTTGACCTTATCGTAATTCCATATAACTTTATCATGTATTTTAAATTCATGACAGGACAATATCTTTATAAACTTTGTTTCAATCATGATTAAACCCTTTAAATTTTAATACCATGGTCTATAATGAAATTGGGTATATACCTAGAAAATCTAGTAAAATTGGATTCATAGGTGGTAATAGATTCCTCCTCCTTTTTCTTCAGTTTCAAAAATTATATTCCCATCCTAATTCAAACAACCTTAGGAAAATACTTTCTAATGAAAAGATCCTTAAATATCATCTACTCCATGGAATCAATTTAATATTTTTCCTTAGAATTATTAACTAATGACCACCACTGATCAGTTTCACCTTCAGAACTATAAAAAGAAAGAATTAACTTTTTATGTTAAGAATAACCTAAAACATTAAATATATTTTATAAATAATTGATCCATCCTTCTGATAAAACTAGATATGAGGTTCCACCAAATTTCAGTGTGTAATGTTTCATGAAATTATCCACTATAGATATGTTCCACTTTAGATATTTCAGTCATTCTCGGACATGGGTACCACCATTAATAGTGTGTATCGAATAATTTAACACAACTAAAAATAATTCTATTCTAAATAAAACTATTCCAGGTTGTTGATTCAAAAGGATATTATCCTCCTGATGACTTTCCACTTTATTCATTATGTTTCCTCTATAGAAAAACAATCTGAAATAAACATAGATTAGATGAAGAAACATGGAAACCCTAAAAATTTTCTCATGATGATATAATCCATATATTAATATACCTTAAATTTATTTTCTTAATATTATCCTTACCTATAATGTTATCTAAAACTTTCTTCGATACTAACTACAATAACCCATGAATTTCCCAATCCATAATTATTAGTTTAATATTAATGATTGAATTTTCATACATTCCCATGATGTTTTAGATTTATAGTTTCAAAGAAAAAATATTACATATAAAACCTTTAAAAACAATGTGTAAACCTCCAAAAAATATGTTTTTTTCTATAAAAATAGGATTTTTAAATTTCAACTCATTTTTTATTCTAAACGGGTTCGCATATTTTAAAACAAATCCCCATGGAAGAAAGATTAACCTAGATATAGTTCCTACTCATCATTATGCCCTATGAAAAACATTTTAAAACTTAATTTGAGTATAAAAAATATCATTAAGGGATAAAAAATAAATAAACCCATTATTCTGTATTGAAAATCTTGAAATTCCAAAAATATTTTTCCTTTAATATAATTGATCTTGAGATAAAAATAATAATTTACTTACTCAATAAATCAAATTTACTTTAAAAAAATTCATAAAATATCTCATAAAAATATTAATGTAAAAAAACATAATCATGAGGGTTTCTTGTAAAACATGGGTACTCATGATATTTTTTTCTTGAAAACATGCTTTTCGCCCTTAAAATGGGCATAATTTTTTCTTTAAACATAAACTCATTAGATTACCATATTAAATAAAAATAATTCCCTAAAGACTTATTTTCAAGTATATAAAATTCATGTAGTTATCCTATTACATCACCTTAAAATCACTCTTAGAAGAACTATTACAAATGGAATAACCTACTCATTTAATTCCAACAAAATTCCTCAAAGAACAAAATCATTACCCAAATAATTGGAGGGATATATCGAGATCACCCATCATCATGAAAAAATTTCAAGGACCATAAAACACATATATTATTGTATTTAAATGATAAAATATCATAAATTATTTTATTTAAAAAATATGTAGAAGCACTTTCAGGCTTCACCTAAAAATAAGGATAAAAATACTTTTTCCTTTGAAAAATATTAAAATGAAAAATTAATAAAAGTATAGGAAATAATAAATTACTTGAAAACCCATGAAAATATGTAGAGGAATATTATTAATGAATAATGGTCATGATGATGGAAAAATCCATCCATGCCATGTATTTTAAAAAAGGATCCCTTTCACGCTGTTTTAAAAATAACCAGTATAGAAAATGTTAAAAAGGCTCCTTTTTAAACCACTAAATTAATTGTCAAATTTAGTTCAAAATGAATGTAAAAAATCATTTTTGTATAAGAATAAAATTTCTCAAACCTTTTATGAAACATGTATATGGGTGAAAACATATCAAAAAGAAATATTAAAACATTTTAAACAAGGTTTTAAATAAAACCCCTTCTCGTGAGTCTCACTTTCCACATACATACTTTAACTCCTATATAATAAACTTATAATAAATATTTACATTCTTAATAAAAAAATTAAGGTGTATTCCTTTCTGAGTGGGATTCATCCACTGTGGAGGAAGACCCCTATTATGGCTAGGTGAGGGATATGATTGTTATGATATGTAGCTGTATTTTGTGGCTGGACTTTTGTTGGATGTGGGTGAGTTGCACGCACCCATCCTTATTCTCGTCTACTGTACTTTTTATTTCTCTTTAATAAATGGTCAGAATTTTCTCCCTATGACTTTACTTCTTGGGTATATATTTACTAAATCAATTAAGTTTATGTCAGACATTTTGAGGGCATTCGGTTCATAATCCTAAAACAACTTTGGAGGGTGGACCATAGTCAAAGGGGTCATTGATCCATAATATCGAGAATATTAATCATTAAATAATTATAAATTTTATATATTAAATATACTTTTATAACCACCAATGAATGGTATATAGGAAAAAATAATCACATCACTTCATGGTGGTGGTAATCTTCACTTACACACAAGTGACGTTATCATTTTCCAATGGATGGAATGGTAAGAAGGTAAGTAATATATTATCATTATAAAATAATAACTACATAATGAATATAATATATATTAATTAAATTAATTATAATAACCATCATTTTGAGGTGATCATGAAAAAAACACAACGTTTTGTGGAGGTGGTTGTCCACACATACGCACGAGTGATGTTTTCATTTACTATAGGATGGAAAAGGAGATGAAAAAGGGTTCTGACATCAACATAATAATATTTTTATATAAGGAAGATATTAATTTTATTATATAACCTTCGTTATATAATATTTTAAGTAGTTTTATGAAGAAATAAATATGAAAACACTCGGTTAAGTGTTATACCTCTTCTTTGGAAAACCTCAATTAGATTACAACTTTATGACAACCTTTGTCTTTATTACACATTAATTCATAATTTGTTACAAAAAGGTGTACATAATAAAACCTAGAATATCGATAATTCTAGTGTCTTTGGGTAATTAGGTACAATACATAACAAATTAAAATAGTGGTTATATCACCATTATTGAAAACTTCTTTAACATGCTCATAATATTCCATCGTAGTTAAAACTATATGGAATAATGTGGGAACATACATAAGAAAGGGGTGATCTATAAAGACCAATCAATGAATAAACAAATCATAACTTACATAAGTTATTACATGTTAGTAAATAGTCATTTAAATGGTACATAAAGGGGTGATAATCATAAAAAGGAACAATGAAGCATGATATAGTATGATAACATAAAGGAAACATGGGAATGTCAAAAACACTTTAAACATGATATCATAAACATGGGTCTAGGCTAGCCACCAAGGCATCATAACATGGTGAAAAAAGTCTATTTATGGATTAGGTTCACTCCCTAATACATTTAATTAAGTCTTGTGAGACTAAAACATTACCCAATGCATTGGAGTACTATATAATTTCAGGCGCACCCGTCACTTTCATATCATATACATGCATGAGTGTGTCACATGGATCATTTAAAATAGAATCATTTTCTATCACAATTAATTCCATGATCAAGGATTTTGTAATACATAAATTTATTTACCTAATCAAAGGAGTATAGTTATGTCTAGTTTAATACCCCTGAGTGGGAATAGTGGTGATATTCATAATACAAAGGTCTGGCATGGAAAAATCACAGTTAAATTTTGGCAGCATAACATCAGTACTTAAAGATTCATAAAATGGTTTAATAAGAGAGAAAGGGTTATATAATAATTTTATAATAAAATGGATAGTAATATGTATTTGTAAAAACATATCCCAACATTCATAATTTTAAATAAAATAAATAAAATGAATAATATGCTTGAATAAAGAGGAGAAGGAAAGGATTCCTTACCTTAAGAGGGTGATTCAAAAAGCTTAGGAGTAGATTCCTAAGATCTTAGGGAACCTTAAGAGAACTATAGAGATGGTAGGGTAGATTAAAGAAATGATCGATTGTTTTTAGTGAATATTAATGTGATATTGGGTGGGTTTATATATGAAAGAGAGGTGAGTTGTTTATCATTTCTCAAACTTAGGTTTTGGACTAAATATAATAAAGTAATCAAAACCACAAAACTTATCATTTTTTTTGAAATGGTTTCTAAAAAATAGGAGTTGTTTTATTATTTTATAATTAAAAGGTCTGAAAATATTAAAATATTAACCTTGGTGATGTGTAAGTGAGTCATGTTCTTAAATAAATGGTTTTAAAACCTTAAAATGTAATATAGGTTTTGGAGGATTCATAAAGGATTTATAAAATTAACCAAATAACCTAAAATCACATTAATTTAAAGGTGAAACATATATTTGGTCTTGGATACATTTTATATAATTTATTACATCACTTTTGGGTTATTATGATGTCATAATACACACCATATATTTATAATGTATTTAATTTTTACCCGAAAATTCGACTGTCTCAAAAAATTATGAAATCTCAAATGTTGAATAATTTAGACATTATGATTCCAAAAATAATATTTATTTTTAAAAAATAATTTTCTAAATATATGAATTTTCACTTTTAAAATTGAATCGACATTTATTGAGAAATGCTTATTTTTTAACAATAATAGTTTTTGAACCATTATAGAAATTACATTTAACATCATAAAAATTATATTATCATTTAAATTTAATAATAATAATTCAATAATAATATTTTATTAAAAAATATTTATTTAAAAAATCCATTAATTCATCAAAATAAAAGTCTTAATTGAAATTTCAAATTACCAAAAAATACAATTTTTGTTTTATCGTATAAAAATAAAAATTATTATTATAAAGTAACAATAATAAGAAGAAAATATATTCATTATTCAATAAAATATACATAATAATATTATTTGGTTCTTGATAAATATCCCTTTATTACATTAGAAAACTCCTTAAGGGTAAGGTGTGTAATGTCCCAGCCCAGCTCACCACTAAGACGGTGGCCGGACCGATCGCCATATGGCCTCAAGCATGCCTCCCTGTACGCCTGAGGATTCAAATAGCAACGAGGGTGTAAGAATAGTTAGTGGGGAGACTATACCCTCTTATCAAAGTTGTGTAGAAGTATAACATAGTAAATAACAATCAACAATGGAAGCAGTAATACATAATTGACAAAGCAGTGGAAAACAGATTTTATATGACTGAACAAAAGTGGCCAATGCCAGTTTATACAATAGATAAATGCATGACATGATATTGATACATGACAGAAAGTATTAAACAGTGCAACATGCTTTTCAGTATAGTACAAAATAAGTAAAGGATATAAAATCCCCATGGGAAATCTCCTTGAGCATCTAGAGCTCTAGTTCGGTCCTTTTCTCCTACTCTATGTACAAGCAATACAACAACAAACAAGGTCCAAGGCCCTGTGAACAAGAAAGGTCTACTCAGGTACCCCAATGTAATGGTGGCTCGAGTAGGGAGTGAGATATAAATCTCAGAAGTTCGTCACCATCAGTGTCTAACCCAATCTCGATAGTATAATATAAATTAAACAGGTTGCAAGAATGTATAAATAAATTAATCAGTACAATGTAACTAAATACCCAAGTACATGCTTCAGCCCATGACTGGTGTCTGAACATGTAACCAGTTCATTAATTGAGTTTTACTATTTTATTTATAAGTCACATGTGAGTAAGTCCCCTACTAGGTCCAAGGAGTTTCCTCCAAGGTAAAATGGGGATTAGCAATGGCCAGGCTCGATGGGCTTAAACCATGGAACCTAATTTTCAATGTTGGACCTAAGGAGTGTATCCAAGGCATCTTGTGATAGTATAAGTATTGAAGATTCCAAGATGTAACAAGGAAACCTGTAAAATATATCCAGTGAGGGATTTCCAGGGTAAAAACCAAGGTAACATAAACTCACAGAAAGCTAACTCAGTAGTATCTGAGCCTAGCTAAGGAGTAAGAGTGTAATCCAATGAGTGTAATCCAAGGAATTCCATAATTATTCACCTACTGAGTCTAAGGTGATCGACCAATGTAAAACGGGGCTAAGAAAAGATATTTCTCGATGGTATTTAACCATGGAACCTACTAGTTAATGTTGGATCCTAGGAGTGTATCTGAGGTATCCTGTAATAAGAAGGTACCCAATGGTAGTATACTGGGCATCCAAGTAATATACAAGAACTGAATTCTAGGTGGGTATCAACCTAATAAAACCATATCCTTGAATCAGAATGGGGTTCTTGATACCCAAGGTATTCTACTCTAAGAATCCAAGGTAAGATCGAGTTAGTCCATTCCTATTTGATAAAGTATTCATGTAATGATTCATCTGGTTCAAGTCTTTCCTTCTATTAGTGTGGATAAGTCAAGTAGAGTTGAAACCATTATTTATTGGTTCAAGCCTTGCCTTCCATTAGTGTAGAAAGGTCGAGTAGCATTGCAACCATTTATTGATTAGTTCAAGCCTTGTCTTCCATTATTTTGGAAAGGTCAATTAGCATTGCAACCATTTAGTAAAAACAGTTAAGGCATTTTCAAAGGGCAAGGTCCACACTTCTACCTTCCCTTAGCATGGTAAGGGTTTCCACAAACGTGGAACCAATCCTTGTCTCATGAACTCGGGTCCGTCCATGGAATTCCTACATGGGAATCCATGTATCACCTAAGGTATGAGCATGAAAACAAATTGAGTCCATCGTAGAATTCCTACTTGGAAACCCACATGTCACCCAAGGTTTTATTAGTATTCAAAACATTTGGAAACAATTTGGTAACTTGTTTTGAGGGTCAATAATTAAGCATTAACCATTCATTTGGATCAACTCATTCCATATACCAAAACATGTCAATTTCATTTAAAGGGCTCCAAGTATCCATAAAAAGGGAAATTACCTACATGGGTAATTCCAATCCAAAATTGGACCAAACACTGAGATGGTGCTTTGGTCCTATAATCATTTTATAAAGGGTAACTTAGTGTTTCTAATGTCATTAAAGCCATGTTCTAAGAATTACATATTTCAAAACAACATCAAGGCATAAGAATTATAAATCCAAAAGGTCAAGAAATCAAGGTTTAACCACAAATATTTATCTTGAAGGCAGCACACCTCCTTTGGAGGGGTTTTATTATAAAAACATGATATTGTTTATAAACAAATAATTTATCATATGAGCATTTAAAACATGAAACATGCTAAATTAACATTTAAGAGGCATTGAACATAATACTTAATTGCATAAATTAATTTATAACAAAAGTACAGTAAGCAACTTTATTAAAGAATTTATAAAGTTTGGGGACTTGGAAAGGGACCGTACCTCAAGGTGAAACCAATCTGTGTACTTTGGAAATGAACCAAAACAAAGTGAAACCACCAGGAACAACTAAATGCCCTACCAATTTAATAAAAGGGTGTCAAGGACACAAAAATATTTTCATTAAAGAGGTGAAAAACAAAGGATAATGTATAAACCTTACCCCGAGACATTGTCAGCAAACTTAGACCACCCGAACTGCCTCGCCTTTGGCGGCAGTTGCCGGAAATTGAACCCTAAGGCCTTCCGAGACCATATGCACAACCTAAGAACCAAAAATAACTGAAAAAACATTAACCCCAAAACCTAGGGTATTTCCTCACCTCACTGGGAACCGATTAGGTCAAAGCGAGGCTGGAAAAAGGGGAGAGAAGGGAGGAGAGAACCTTACCCTGGTGGATCATAGAAGAAAGCAGAGGAAATGGCAGACGAATGTCGATCCAAGAGGAGGCTGAAGGAGAGGGTTGTGCATAAAAGGGGAGATCCCCCTTTGCTAGTTCTTCACATTTGATAGATGGTGAGAATGAGGGTTTAATTTTATTTTCTTTATATTTTAATTTAATTTAATTTAATTAAAATAACTCAAATTTTAAAAACTTGGTGTCGCGCACGGTTTATCCCGCACGGTTTTCTCAACTATGCGCAAACCATACTGAGTCTTCTACCTCAAAGATGCACCTCACATGGGCTAGTTGAATGGTTTAGGAAACCGTGTGTAGGCCATGAACAATCCACTATCCCATTTAAAATAGGTTCACACAGTTACCTTCAGTGGCCCGCACAGTTTAGCAAGCTGTGCGCAAACCATGCACCCTCTGTTGTCTTTAAAAACTTGAAGTTTTTCAGGTTCGGAACCCCCAAAACTTCTCGACCCGCTTGAGAGACTTCTTAGGCCTTCTCCCACGCCTAAAAACATCACTTAATAGTGATAAAACTCTCAAAATTAAGTTTGAAACTCGATTTTAAATCTGACCAGATCAGCAAATGAAAAACTTCAAAAACCATTGTACTTTTGTCTGGTTAAAAAACATAGGATTATACATTCTACCCACCTTAGAAACTTCTCATCCTCGAGAAGCCCTTCGGAACAATGTAAACGCCACCCGAACTACGAGAGTAGTGAAGTTTCGTTCAAACTATTTCATTGTGTTACCAATTCCCTATGAACCTTACGCACTTCCAATACACTCTACACTTCAGCCTTTACAACCCAAGCCAATTCTCATAGTTCAAATTAAACACAGAAACAAATCTTACATGGTCCCATTTAGATAGAGACACGATCAAGTCAAAGTCTCAACAAACACTCGACCGATGGTGCTTACCACCATAGGTCTTAACTTAATAAGGGGATGATTCCAAGACACGGTACCTCCACCATCGGAATTATTGTACAAGGCACAACTCTAAGTATTCTAACAACACCACCTGTATGATTTCGTTAGAAAGAAACAGTCGAATTCTGATCAACCTAAAAAATCCAGTCAAGAAACCTCTATCTTAGAAGACATTTCCAACCTTGATACTACCCTTAACTTTACTTGGAAACATTCTTTAAAATGGCCCCTTACAACCATAAACATTGAACTAAAGGAAGATAGAATGAGTCAAGCCACTTGGCTGACGTATCTCATTGAAGTCTGGCTTAAGTGACCAGAGTGATTCAAAAGAAATAGCTAGATTCCATGAATTCAAACAAGGTGTTACTACTTGGGAACCCATGAATCACCAAAGACTTACCCAGCCTTGATGAGAACCACGCTCTAGCATGTAACACTGGAAAAGATCATCCAAAAATCTCAACATCTTTTAAATATTTATCGCGGTGTAAGACTGACGCTCTCTTAGTGCATCTAGGATGATGTCAAGATAGGGCACATGCTCGTATCTTAAGAAGATTATACTAAGAATATTTATAATGGGGTTTCCAATCAACACATCTAGAAATTGGAAGATAAAACATTCTAACCAGATCAAAGTTGTGCTGCCAAGCAATCACTGTCACGATTTAATATTTTCAAGCCTCAAGAGAATTAAAGCAATAACAAACCATTTACTAATGGTCCTCTTAAGTTTTCCTTCTACTTTGAAGGTAAAATTAATAGACTCAACAAGACACTACCCACCTTAGCAGTTTCCTAGTCGAAAGGGAAGAAAACTAGCTTCTCTTAAGCATGGTAGATTATAACAATGAGACTGGTGTGTTAAAACACTCGAGTCTTTCGAAAACCAGTCCAAGTATTGGAATGAAATTGATTCTTTAATGCTAAAGTCACTCTACTTGGAGATGATTAGAGACCATACTCAACTATACAAGAAGAGTTATTTTGTATTCATATTACCTCATACGACCATTTTTCCTAGACGACACCATAACCAGACATCTATTACTAAGAAGAAGAAAGGGTCAAATGACCTATGAAGTGGCAGACTATTCCCAAGGCACATCTAAAAAACTGAAAAAGAGCATTAATTGATGCTTGATCCCATAACAAGGTCAAGAAAAACATGACCACCCATCTAAACAAGGGTTCCACTATAAAACTGAAAGTCCTACTTGGGACAATGGCACCCAAACGACACCAAGAGTGATAAAAGTCATAGCACTAGTAAGGCATTTAAGTTCTGAGGGTGATACCCACTATAGTAATCCCCTTAAGAAGAACGATTGTCAACCCTAAAACTGGTTCATGTCAAAAAAAAGTCACCAGACACAAGACTGATCATAAATCCCTTGCTATAGAAAATAACACCTACAGAAAGTACTCATGCTTCCATTCCAAGGCAACTTAAGAGAAGTCTAAACTACCCTTTACATGAGGGTTTTAAACAGTGGACACCACTATAGGTTCCATTTCCAAGCCTCTTAAATTTAATAACCTTTAATATTTAATCATAAAAAGGTTTAATCAAAACATAAAATTACCATTTTCAAAACAAATCACAAGGTACTTGATTTTAACCAACGCCCCAAGGGAAAAACAGGCATGTTTTATAAAACTCCCTTTTTAAAAACATTTTACAGAAGTTGACATTCTTTCATTTTTAGGAAACTTATCAAAATAAAATTTATTTAAGAAGATATGGAAACCTATGAGGGTCCCATTTTAACAAACCTAGGTTCTATATAAAGCAACCCAATAGCAAACAAACAATTATTAAAATTTTAAACACCCAAACGGGTCATCCCATAAAAACATTCCCCAACTGACCTGTCACGAACCAGATCTGGTTGGCATCAAAACCGGCACCCGACCTGGCCCATGAAAAGGCTAGAAGGGCGTTACCAATCCCCATGGGCTGGTTCAAGTGCTCGGGTATCATAAACTGAAAATTGGGAATGATTTACCCGATTTTATAAACTTAAAACAACAAACAATTCCAATAAAACCAATCTAGATTTTTTAAACAAAACCATCTTTTATAAAATTTCATACCTGAACTCCATAGTTTAAAACAATTATAAAAGACTAAAACAACTATAGAAACCCACAATGAAGATCCCAAGAACCATACTCAGGGAAAAAGGCACCACCCTCAAGCCATATTTACAAGACATCACCATGAAGGACTTTCTAGAAGCCCAAACCACTGGCACTAAAAACTATACCCAAACCTGTGAAAAAAAACCAAGTCTACTTACACCCAAAGGTCTAAGTATGGTGTGATAAAAATCCCATTATGATACCACCACTAATATATTCCATGTGATAGAAATTTAGATATGAAAATCGTGCAATTTTTCAAAACATGAAATGTTAGCTACAATTTCTAAAAGATGCAACTTTAAATAAAACAGTTTTCAAGTGGGATATTATAAAGAATCAACACTTTTAAAAAAATAATTCCAATGATACTGAATTTTCCATACAACCATACCGTATGCTGAAGGTAATCACAAAGTAACTAATGATCACAAGCAATGGGAAAATAACCCCAAGGCACGAGCTCGATGTGGGTCTCAGGTACCTCGTATCTCAGTGAGAGTAACCATCACAAAATCTGTTCTCATGCATGAAACACTAGTAAGGAATATACCCATAACCTATTGGTCCCAAATCAGCATCATCATCATAGTTTATTTATTGTTTTAAGTATCAATATTGCTACGTGAAACGGAGGCCAATCCACATGCGATCACTAGCATGCTAGTACATGTCCACCCACCTAGATACTTGGGTTTCCCTCTTGTGCTCAAACAAGTTCAACAAGACAAGAAATATAATTTTCACATGAAAATATCACTTCCACATCACAAATTCACCAAACATCCCACATGTGCATCACATAATTCACAAAATCCACTTTATCATTCAAATGCATTTTGAAATCATACTCACACCAAAATAGCGCACAACACTTTTCACATTTCTTTATCACTTCCACAAATCCTTTAAACAATTTTATAAAACCATTCCAAGATATTACAACTCACGTAACATCCCACACACATATCACATAATACCCTTCTCATCGTCAAATTTTATTTTGTCAACAAACTCACATGAAACAGCCCACAACCATGTTTCGCACCCACGTCACAATTTAATAAATCACCTCGAAAAATTACCAAAACATTATCAAAACATTTTACATCACAACTGACCACTTTATCTTTCAAAAACTCATTTTAAGAACATGAACCCACCAAAACAGTACATAAACATCCTTTTTACACTTTGTGTAGCTCATTGAGTCATTTACAATTTTCATAAAACCAACCCAAGGGTATAACCATGTTTTACATACCAACCCACTTCAAACCCCACTTTGAAAACCCAAATCACACAAATACCAATCCAAAACAAAATTGGGATCCCTATAAATATTTATTAATACACAATAAATTATTATAAAATATCCTCTAATAACACCACAAAAGATACACATGAAAAAAAACATGTTTTCATAAATCACTTTCAAGAAGCATAACATGGTTTTACACATAAAACCCATTAGAAAACCCTCATTCAAACCCAATGGAACACCCAGACCCTACGAAAGTATAATTTGAAGCCTAAAAAGGATTTATTAAACCAATTTCATATGTTATAAAATACACCCAAATAATACCCCATGAGTTACACATGAAAAACACCCAATTACAAGCTAAAATGAAACTATAAAATTAAATGCTTAACCAAATAAATCATAAATAGTTTTCACACCACAAAACAAAATATTAAAGAAATTATAAATTAATAAACCAAGAAATCTAACTCATCATAAAATGGTTACACATGGAATCGCCTACCTTTTGAGTCAAAACCTTAAATCTTGGTGTGAAACATCAATCGCGCCTCCGCTGCACCACAAGGGAGATAAATCTAGTCCTAGACCATAAGATTTGACCAAAAAGACACCAAATCAAACCCTAGGTTCGAAACCTAACTTATATATATTTTATAACTTCACAAAAGAGAGATAAAACCCTAAGGAGAATGAAGGTAATGATAATAGGAACACTTACTTGAAGGAATATTAGAGTTTCCTGACAAAAAATCCTATCAAAGATGGGTTCCATAGAGCTTGAGGGATCTTGGAGGCCTCCCATGGATGTTGGTGTCGAATGGGGGAAGAATAGAGGGATTGGAATTATTTCCAGAAGGTAAAAAATGGAATTTTAAAATGTCTTTAATGACCTGGACACCCTTTCACGGTTTGTCTGCATGGTTTGGAACTGTGCGGCCAAACATTATGGCATTTTCTAGGCACCCAAAAACCTTTAATAATACTCCAAATTCATGGGGTTATAAGGGGGAAACCAAGGGGAAAATATAGTACAATGATAGGGGAGATAAAATTCCCAAAACAAAGCACTCTTTACAACCCTAAACTCATCCAACTCTTGGGAACAAACCACCACAACAACTTACCCCACAAGTGGTGCCACTAGAAGTATCACTAATCCAACTCCAAAACACCACAACCACACACCATAAATTTGAAAAAAGATGAGTTCATGTACCATAAAATACCCCCAAGACCAAATTCATAGGTCAAGAACACAACAGACACCAAAATTCCAACCTCGAAACACCCGAAAACCAAGGGAAAGCTAAGAACCAGAACAGAACTTTGAACAAAGCATGGAATTGAAAATCTGAGTGTGACGTGACCTACTTGGGTCCAGTTTCATTTTAAAAGCTAACCATTTTGATTTCAGATCAACACTATACATCTTTCATATTTATAACCATTTCCCAAAGTATCATTTCATTTCATTTAATATGGGTTTCCATTTCCCAATTCATGAAGCACCCATACACTCCATGGATTGAAAATTGAATCCCATTAATCAGTACCAATGTCAATTCAGAATTTAACATGATCGACATAATGGTCCAAATTATATGGGTGGACACCTACCAATCTGTAAAGCACCCATACACTTTATAGTTTGGCATTTAGCTCTCATTAGTCTAAACCAACATCACTTAATAATTGAATTTAGCAGGCTTTTTGAATTGGTTTGATTACACGGATTACCTTTTCCCAGTTATAAGGCGCCCGTACACCTTACAACTGAAAACTGGTTCCCATCATAAATGCAAACAATAACTTATCACATGAAACCATTTACATATATTAAAGTAATATAGCATGTCACTACAAGAATCTAACATAGAGTAACAACCTAAAATCACAGAAGCATGGCAATTTAATCAGAGGATCATGTTATAATGAGCAGTAAGCATAGAAGGCATGATAGTGTATTACCTAAATACGTATAAATCTAAGCATGGGATATTAATAAGGAATCGAATAAAATTTATTATGAAACCTACTAATGCAACTACATGGCATGGCATGTGAATTTATAAGTGCCTAATATGATGCATGTATGTTCCATCCTTTCCATAATAGGAGAAGGGTAATGTTCATAATTCCATAAATCATAAGTAGCGGAATGCACACCAATAACTCTAGGTGAAATTATATCAATTGTAACAGTGAACTGCATAAACAACAATCCCATCCCTAGACACTTAGTCATTCCCTGTACGTGGGGTAATTAGTCCTAAGCATGGATAATAACCAAGTGCCAACACTTTCCTAGTCTCTGGTCTAGCAACCCAAAACAGTAAGACAAAAGGAAAAAACACCTCTAATACCACTTTGTAATGTCTCAAACCAGCTCACCACTAAGACAGTGGCTGGACCAGCCGCCACATGAACTCAAGCGCACCTCCCCGTACACCAGAGGCTACCAACTAGAAACATGGGTGTAAGGATAGTCAGTGGGGAGACTATACCCTCTTATCAGAATTGTGCAGTGGTATAACAGAGTAAATAAAAATCAATAGAAGAAGTCGTAATACATAATTGAAAAATCAGTGGAAAAAATTTCATATAACTGAACAAAAGTGGCCAATGCCAGTTTATACAATAGATGAATGCATGACATGATATTGATACATGACAGAAAGAATTAAATAGTGAAACATGCTTTTCAATACAGTAAAAAATAATGAAAGGACAGCAAAGCCCCATGGGAAATATCGTTGAGCAACCTGAGCTCTAGCTTGGTCCTTTGATCTTATTCCAGGTACAAGCAATACGGCAACAAACAAGTTCCAAGGCCCTGTGAACAAGAAATGTCTAATCGAGTACCCCAATACAATGGCAGCCCGAGTAAGGTGTGAGATATAAATCTCAGTAGGTCGTCACCACCAGTGTCTAACCCAATCCCAACAATATAATATAATTTAAACAGGGTGCAAGAATGCATAAATAAAGTAAGCAATACAATGTAACTAAATACCCAAGTACCTACTTCATCCCTCGGCCGGTGTGTAAACATGTAACCAATTCATTAATTGTGTTTTTTCATTTTATTTATAAGTCACTTGTGAGTAAGTCACCTACCAATTCCAAGGAGTTTCCTCTAAGCTAAAATAGGGCTTAGCAATGACCGGTCCTGATGGGCTAAAACCATGGCACCTGCTTGTCAATGCTAGATCCAAGGATTGTATCCAAGGCCTCCTTTCATTGTATAAGTAGTGAAGGTTAAAATATGTAACAAGGAAACCTAGAAAATATATCCAGTGAGGGGGTTCCAGGGTAAAAACCAAGGTAACGTAAACTCATGGAAAGCTAACTCAGTAGTATCTGATTCTATCTAAGGGGTAAAAATGTAATCCAAGGATCTTAATCCAAGGCATTCCACAATAAGTCTCCTACCGAGTCCAAGGTTTTCGACCAAGGTAAAATGAGGCTAAGAAAATATAGGGCCCTATGGTCTTTAACCATGGAACCTACTAGTCAATGCTGGATCTAAGGAGTGTATCTGAGGTATCCTATAAGAAGAAGAGACCCAATAGTAGTATATCGGGAATCCAAGGAATAGACAAGAACTGGATTCTAGGTGGGTATCAACCTAAGAAAACAGTATCCTTGAATCAGAATGGGGTTCCCAAGACCCAAGGTATTCTCCTCTCAGAATCCAAGGTGATCTCGAGTCAGTCCATTCCTATTTGATAAAGAAGTCATGTAAAGATTCATTTGGTTCAATTCTTTCCTTCCATTAGTGTAGATAGGTCAAGAAGAGTTGAAACCATTATTTATTGATTCAATCATTTCCTTCCATTAGTGTGGAAAGGTCAAGTAACATTACAACCATTTATTGATTGGTTCAAGACTTGACTTCCATTAGTTTAGAAAGGTCAAGTAGCATTGCAACCACTTAATAAAAACCATTAAGGAAATTTCAAAGGGAAATTTCCACACTGTTACCTTCCCTTAGCATAGTAAGATTTTCCATAGATGTGGAACCAATCCTTGTCTCATGAACTCTGGGTCGTCCATGGAATTCCTACATGGGAATCCATGTATCACCCATGGTATGAGAAAGAAAACCCATTGAGTCCATAATAGAATTCCTACTTGGGAACCCACATGTAAACCAAGGTTTTATTAGTATTAAAAATATTTGGAAACAATTCGGTAACTTGTTTTGAGGGTCAATCATTAAGCATTAATTATTCATTTGGTTAAACTCATTCCATTTACCAAAACTTGTCAATTGCATTTAAAGGTCTCCAAGTATCAATACAAAGAGAAATTACCTACATGGGTAATTCCAATCCAAAACTGGTCCAAACACTTAGACGGTTCTTCAGTCCTTTAATCATTTTAAAAAGGGAAACTCAGTGTTTCTAATGTCAATAGGGCCATGTCCTAAGCATTCCATATTTCAACACAACATCAAGGAAAAAGAATTATAAATATAAAAAGTCAAGCAAGAAAGGTCTAGATACTACTTTTTAGCTTGAAGGCAGCACACCTCCATTGGAGGGGTTTTATTATAAAAACACGATATCGTTTATCAACAAATCATTTATCATCATAGAATTTAAAACATCGAACAAGCTAAATTCACCTTTAAAAGTCATTGAACATAATACTTCATTACATGAATTAATTTAAAACAAAAGTGTAGTAAGAAAATTTACTAAATCATTTATAAAGTTTGTGGACTTGGAAAGGAACCCTAACTCAAGGTAGAACCAAGCTGTGTACTTCAGCAACAAACCAAAATGAAGTAAAACCACCTGGAACAACTCAATTACCTTCCGATTTAATAAAAGGGTTTCAAGGACACATAAATATATTCATTCAAGAGGTGAGAAACAATGGATAAGGTAAAAACCTTATCACAAAACATTGTCAATGGATGGAGACCACCCAAACCTCCTCGCCTTTGGTAGCGTTTGCCGGAACTCAAACCCTAAGGCCCCATGAGACCATCAGTAGAACCTAAGAACCGAAGAAAACCATAAAAACATTAACCCCAAAACCTAGTGTTCATCTGCACCTCATCGGGCATAGATTAGTTCAAAGCGAGGTTGGAAAAAGGGGAAAGAAGGGAGGAGAGAACCTTTCCCTGGTGGATTAGAGAAGAAAATAGAGGAAACAGCGGATAAATGTAGATCCAAGAGAAGTTTTAAGGAGAGGGTCATGCATCGAATGGGAGATCCCCATTGGCTGGTGTGTCACATTTGAGAGAGGGTGAGAGTATAATTTTATTTTCCTTTTATTTTATTTTATTTTATTTTAATTAAAATAACTCAAATTTTTAAAACTAGGTGTCGCTCAAGGTTAATCCTGCATGGTTTTCCAAACCGTGTGAAAACCATGCGGAGTCTTCTACCTCTAAGATGCACCCCTCACGGGCTAGGTGAATAGTTTAGGAAAGCGTGCATAGGCTTTGTGCAAGACACTATCCCCTTTGAAATAGGGCCTCATGGTTACTAGTAGTGGACTTTAGAGTTTAGCAGGTTGTGCACAAACCGTGTGCCCTCTTATGTCTTTAAAAACATGAATTTTCTCAGGTCTGACACCCCCCAAAAAATCTCGAGCCATTAGAGAGACTTCTAAAGCCTTCACCCATGCCTAAAAACATCACTTAAGAGTGATCCAAATCTCAAATTTTAGTTCCAAAACTCAATTTTAAATATGACCCAATAAAAAAATCAAAATGTTCAAAAACCTTCATACTTTTTTTTTTAATCAAAAACACAAGATTCTACAAGGTTTGTGATGGTCATATTTTCATGGGCTGGTTTGGCATACATGGTTTGAATCTTGATCTCAATGATCTTGAACTTCTCCCATAAATAGTTTCACTTGTGATTTAGTTTTTTGTTCCTATCTTGGGATTGGTCAAGGGAAAATACCAATGATGTTATCTCCTTTGGAAGATCTTATAAATGGTATTCATAGGGTACTATTCTACTGGTTGAGGTCATCACTTTATCTATTTGTGTCAATTAGATTTTTCAAAACCCTATATTTATATTAAACATATGATCACTGTTTAATAGTTGTATTATCAAAGGTTATGATTCTTAACTATATTTTAAATATGATATGATATAATAAAACCAAATAAGTACATGTGTTTTCTATAACCATAATACATAATCAGACATTAAAGTAAATCACAAAGAGAGGTTTATTTATAAAATTTTAGTCCATTACAACCTTAATCTTAATAGGTTTTCATTTTAGTGAGACCAGGACCTATAGAACTTAGGTAGGTATGTTGGGAATTATTTGGGTAGGTATTTGTTGATCTAAATGGGTCAATGTATGTGAACAATAGAGGATAGTGGGTTCCCCTTTATAAGTGAGGAGCGTGGCACTCTTATAAATTTTTCAAAGTTTCAAAATAATATAAAGTCTTATTCATGGTAAATTGGAAATAAATCTATAAAATTTTGAAACTAATGTAATAAGGGTTGAAATAATATTATCTAATAATATTTAACATGACATTTTGGGAGATTATAATTTATTTTTAACCTTAATAAACCCATTTTACCCTTTACCATGGTGAAAAATCTTGACCATGGTATTATTCATTATGAACAAAAATGAAATTGAAAACAATAATAAAATTGAAACACTTGGTATGAAGTATGAAATATGAAATATTTTTCATGATTCAATTTATATAAGTGGAATAAATTACTTTTAATATAAGTTCGTAAAACGCACTGAAAAATAGTTTTTTTGAAAAATGTGTTTTTATACCTAAGAATGAATTTATACAAAAAAACAAGCATAATATTGACTCCTATGGAATTAACTGAATTATTTTAAATCAAAGGGGGTTAATTTTAATTTAAACTCAATCCAAAACATAATATGATTTTTAAAATATTTGAAAATAAATTATTGTTTTATAAAAATCTGTATTTCATATTAGTCACTCAAAAATAATTCTTTTCATAAAAAACCAAAAAACTCACCCTAAGACCAATTTAATATAATGATATAAAAACTTAATTCCATTTCATCAAATTAAAATTATAAAATTTAACAAAATTATTTTTAAATAAATCCTTATAATTCATGGAAATTTTTTTGTTAAAATAAAATTATTTCTTTTTCGATTGAAAAAATACTTAAAATTATTATAGTAAAAATGACTTCATAAAATAAAACCATTAACATTAATAAGACAAGAAATTGTTTTATTATTAAAAATTTTTTATTGTGAACTCAAATCTCACATTGGTTTCTTTAGGGAACTTTTATTGATGGGGTTTAGCCCATTAATTGGAGAGAGGAAAATTAAATTAAGGGAGATATTTTATAAACATTAATAGATGAAATTTTATCAAAATTAATGAATATATTTTCTCTAAATTAATTGATAATAATCTTGATGAATTAATATAGATATAGCCCAGATTTATATATAAAAGGATGTGGTTCCATAACATTGGTGCAGTGACGATGGAGTTCCTCAATATGTAGTTCTCCAAAATTGGGAGAATAAGGGTTTTTATGTTAGTGATAGTGTAAAAAATCAATATTTTATGGTATGTATCTTATTAAATTAAATTTCTTCAACATCATAGGTTCCACACAACACCAATCTTAAACAAACAATGATATACAATTAAATATCATTATTTTAAAAGGGTCGTTATAACCTAGAAATTAAATTGGTGAGAATAAATACTATTAACTAAATTATGAAATTTATATATTATATATTTAATAAAAAAAATTAAATTAATACAAGTTATTTTAGTGGTATAAAATAAGAATGAATCCAATTTTATGCATCAAAAGGCTATATTTTTTTCTAAAGGTAGTTTTACCGACTTTTAATGGCGTGCTTAATTTAAAAATAAATTTTGACACTTTTATAAATTCTATAGAACAAAATAAATGTTGTTTTTAAAAGTTTAATTTCAAAATTATCTTAGGGTAAAATTTTGGTATTTTTTTGAAAATATTTATTTTCTAGTGAATAGTGAAAAATAATGATTTTTATTAAACTATAAATTTCATTATATAAACATTCTATTTATGATTTGAATTAGATATAGCCTATGAAAGTATAAATAAAATTTAGGTACCTTATGAATTGAAATATAATATATTTATATCATGGAATAAGTAAATAAATGTTTTAAAAATGATAAATTAACTATTAGTATTTTTGTGAAACATAAATGTTCATTCACAATTTTATAATTAAAATAATTATTTAAAAGAAAATTTATTTTCATAAAATATATTAATAAATTAATATTTTTCTATATTATTATTATAATATAATTTTAGGAGACCTTAATTAATTTTTGAAAATGTCATAAAATCAATTATAATTTTAGAATCTGTATTTATTTAGTAAATGGTGATTTTAATTAAAAATTAAATTTATTATAAATAGAAAATTATTTTTATGAAAGGGAGTCCATTTTATGAATTCTACACCCTATAAAATGGTTAGGTTGATTTTTTGGTATTTTTTTAAAATAGTTGAATTCTTTATGAATAGTGAAATACGATAATTTACAGTGTATATACATTATGAGTTAAATACACTATTTCTTGGGTCATTGATGATTTAAGAACCATAATATATAAATCTTATTCTATACTTATTTTATTTAGTTATGGGAATCAAAACTATTCATATTCTTAATCCAAAATAATAAAAAAATGAATTAAAAAATCAAAAAACACTCATCTCCTCCACTATAAATACCACATCTCACCACCCCTTCTCCTAAAACTCACAAAGCTGATAATATTACTTATATTCTACCCAAGTCCAATACCAAAACTCTCTGCCATGTTTTGGTCTTTCTGGATTCACCAAAACACCATTTATAAGTCCCTTAATAAGGTTCTCCTGGAGGCAACACTCAAGAAGTAAAACTCTATATATATATCGATCTATATCTCTCTCTTTCAATTTATTTCCTTTTATTATCATCCCCTAACCTCCCCTATCCAAAGTGACATGATAACTCTCATGTCTTTTATACACTGGAATGTTATTATATTAATAGTTTATCGACCATCAATTCTCTTATCTTCCCATTTTTATTCTAAAAATGAAAACATCATCTGTGAGGTGTTGATTTACCGCCTTCATGGATGAAAAATGTTCTTTTTTCAATTCCATCATGAAGGTTGGTCATAAAACCATTTTTATGGTTAAACCATGATATAATATATTTAATACAACTTATTTAATTTCTAGAACCAGTATATATACATAATATTAATTTATAAGACAAAACTAGTTCATGATGATTGAAAAAATGAAAAATAATATAAACGGTTATTGTTAAAATTTTATATAATGAACCATCCTCATATCTGGAAAAAATGATATATAATACCATTAAATCTACTTAAATTTCATTAATAACATATAATTTCAATTCTATATAACTATTTTTATTTTACATGATCTTTCGTACATGTATACAAGTGAACCAATTATGAAAACCAAGCAAACAAACACTCCTAAATGAACAAATTGAATCTTATAACTCATAAAAAAGGCCATAAATGAACTTAATTAAATTAAAATTATACCTAATAAATGTTAAATAGGTTCTAAATTAAACTATTAATGAATTTAATTTCATTATTCAAGACATTAAGTGCAATTTCATAACACTTTCGAACATAAGGTAAGGGTTTTCTCATCTCACTTTTAGTTCTGTGAGATATGCCTTATTCACCACTTATTCTTTGTGTGTGGTGTATATATTATCCCAATTGATAAATCATGTCACAAATCTATTTATATTTATGGTATTCAATGTTTTATTTTATGATTGTTAATTTTATTAGGCATATGATTCGATTGATTATAAAGTGTAAGGGATTCTCCTCAAACCTCTATTTTTCATTCGAGTTATACTTAATATCACTTTACCCAAATGTAATTATACATTATTTTTATATAGTTATTCTAAAATATTTTTATATGTTCCAGAATCATGTATCCATATTAGTTTATATTTATTTTATGGGGAAATAAATGTTCTATAAGGTTCTCTTTTCAATTCCTCCCGATAAGCAAGCCCTATTTAAGGGAACTTTCCAATTTCATACCCATTTTTAAGTACACTCCATAATCTAATATAAGATGAAAATATTTTTATAAAATCACTCTTTTTATCATGAAAAATGCATTATAAATTTTATGGTTTTATGTAAATAATAAATCTTTTTTCTACTTTAGAGACTCTTATATTTTCCCTCAAATTGCATTAAAGTGTCCCATTTATAAAGTTTTCTTAAAAACTCTTTTTACATGTTTTCACTTCACATGGACATCATTTATGCCCCAAAAATAATTTAATTGTACTTAACTTTTCTTTTCAAGCATATACATGTTTAAAATCTGATTTTATGACAAATACAAATGATTTTTTCAAAATAACTCTTCTTTGCAAAGTAAAAAGGGTATTTAACTCAATAATTACTCGATAATTTTATTAGATTATTTTCATATATTTCAACACCCTTTGTTTAATATTATTCATAATTATGATTTATCTTTTATTATATCATCTACCATAATTTATTAAATGTTTTATGATCAGTTTAAATGTGCATGTGCTATCTTGATATCATTCACCATATTACTCAAAATGGTTAGTGATTATGTTTACTAATTGGGGAAAGTTCTTTAAATTTTTCATGTATATGTTGTTTCACCCCATTCATATGAGGATTTAATTGAACCTATTAAGTGATAGGTGGTTCTCGCTATATCCCCCTGATGCATTGGTAGGTCTCATGAGACAAACCAAATATGGACTTGGTCGAGGCCTTGCCCATTTATTTTCAGATATGGATATAGATGAGGCCTTAACCATTTATTTTCAGATGGCTTGGATGAGGACTCGATGGTATGTTTCAGATTTCCAACATTGTGCATTCCATCATTATGATATTAGTAAGTGATAATCCACGTGATTATTCGAGTATTATAATATCCATGGTTAAATTTTATTCCCATGTGATTATTTAAATGCATTATTTTGGCCAGCTTTTACTCTTACCATATAATGTTTAAGTTTATGTTTTAATGAAATGAATTATTAGATATTCACTTTTCCTTATTTTTTATGTTTATATCTTTTGTTTTATTTCTTACCCTTACTGATCATATGAGATCAACCCTTTATTATGTCTTATTTTTCCCTGGGATGTGAAGATGTATATTATAAATGAATTGTAGGTATAATCTAAAAGTTTATGGGTGTTTCCAATTGAGTTACTATGTAGTTTTTTCTTTCAAAGTTGTAATGTAACAGTTATATTTGTATCTAGTTTTTTAAAATACTAAACTATTCAATCCTTTAGGATGTGAATGCTTGTTCATAGTACCAATGTAATAAATTAAGGCATCGGCTCTGGGATACTGGGGTTGGGGCCTTTGCAGTTGGTATTTAATCAAGTTTAGTAGAAACATTGGAAACTAGATTTAGAAAACATAGATTGTAGAACATAACCCTAAGATAGACTTTGAAGATAATCATAGAATAACATCCTATAATTTTGGTAAGGTAGATATTATGTGGGTCTTCCTAGAAATAAATTCATTTATAGATACAAAAAGTGGACATGGTTCTAGAATAGATGTGCCTAGGGGTAAAAACATCAATATGGTGTGTCGGGTCTGACTCGACATAACCTGGTACATGACAATGGGGCTTAATGTGCACCTGGTTTGAATATTTTGAGGGATATTCTTTGGATAATTCAAATTTTATTTATAAACCATTATGAAATATTTAAAAGTAAATATGTCCCCAAAGAATGAAATTTTATGATTATGATATTATCTATGCATAAATTTTCAATTTACGTTAAGTGTTTTTTT
Organism: Viscum album; assembly: GCA_963277665.1. Classification (NCBI taxonomy): domain Eukaryota; kingdom Viridiplantae; phylum Streptophyta; class Magnoliopsida; order Santalales; family Viscaceae; genus Viscum; species Viscum album. Next base: position 1,285,515,605 of record OY728151.1, read on the forward strand.
AGATTGTGATTATGCATTAGGATTCATAACCTAATTTAGTGTATGTCATTGTTTATAAATGGAACCTCATAGAAGGAATGGGAACCTCCCCAATACATATGATCTAAAGTGTAATAATGATTATATATTTTATGGTCTTATGCCAATATTTCTAAGGGAAAAAGTCTCCCCAAAATTCTCATCATATGAGGATATAGTATCATATGCTATCAAGATAGAGAAAGAATTATCCAAGTTTTATGAATTAAAAAGGAAGAAAGATAAAAATAGGACGATAGGGAAAATGATGGATAAAGGGAATAAGGGAAAAAAGGATTTTACCACATATGATAATTGTGGAAGGAAACACCCTAGTACTTGCTTGAAGGGAATGGGATTTTTCTATAGGTGTGAAGATAAGGTCCACTAGGTTCATGATTGTAAAGGAAAGAATGAATCTATCCAATACTTCAACTTTAAGGGTATGGGGAACTACGCAAATCAATATCTCAAGTGTCAAAATAATATACCCCAAAATAGGATTATGGATCATGGTCATGTTTAGGTTATTACCATATTTGAAGAGTAATTATTATTATGCCTCTATTTGGATTCAAGAATTGTGTTATTTTATTATTTTATAAATAATGTTATGGTTATAAGAATCATGAGATATATAAGGAATGTACTACAGTACTTATTCTTTAATGATTTGGAAGCATGTGATGATTAGCACCGGTAATCAAGATGATTGATTCTGTTTTAAGTTAATATTCTTGAAAACACATTAATTGGGAAAGATAACACTAAATATGTGATTGATGTTGAGATAATAATAAATATATGTCCATGGGATAGTATTGGTGACCATGAATGTGGTTAGTGATATGATGTTTTATGTTATGCTAAAATTATTAGATGTTTGGATTTAAGGACATTATTTAACAACCTAAGATTATACTCATGGAAGCATGCATGTTACATGAAGGTTTTAAGGAGATTAAGGTATTTATATTTTTGGTATGTGATAATAAGAGATAAATTATGTAGGGAAATCTTATATTAAGTTGATTTTGGGAATTTAGTGACCTTCCTTCTAAATTTTTGGTCTTTGAATTTGGAAATACATATTTTCAGTCAGACTTAATTTTAACTACTTATGGAATAGATTAAGTATACTATTGATTAAGATTAAAGTATGATTTATCATATTGGATAGCTTGGGCCAACCATATTGGTTTCCATAAACATTTAAAGGCTGAAAGAAACAACTTATAGATCTTATGATTCATAAAACTGTTTCAGGCATAAAAATTTGTCTTGAATAGCTATATCTAGATTTAAGAAATAAAGTGGAGATAGATCAAAGAACAAACAAAGGATAAGATTATGACATGGAAAGAAATCAAGTAAGTTTATTTTCTAAAGTGATCATCTGGGATAGTAAAACAACCCCTCCAATCTTGGAAAATGATTTTAGAATAAAAATTCATATGTTTTCTTTTCCTTTTGAGAAGTCAATGGTCTTTTAACTGATAAAAACTTATGGTTTTGTGATGGTAGACTATCTAACAGGCATGTTTTGTATCAATATCCATCAAAACTTGATAGTTTTATTTCTATTCCATGACCATATTTTCACAAATGATATCCTATTTCAGAACCTTAATCTTGTGGTGACATTCGCATTTCTCATTCCCTCTTATTAAGAGGATATTTTATTAATCCTATTTCCAATATGGGTTTCCCATAAAGGAATTTTAAAGTATCAACCTTTAAATTCTGAAGTACAATTTCAAATTTTGAGGATGAAAATTGTTGGAGGGGATAATGTAACACCCCAGTATTTTATGGTATTTCTCTTTTTAAATTTAATTTATGTGACATTATAGGTTTCACAAAACACCAAGCTTAAGTGAACAATGATATACAATTAAATATCATTATTTTAACATGATCATTATGACCTAGCCATTAAATTGGAGGGAATTAATGGTATTAACCAAATTATAAAATTTATATATTATATATTTAATAAAATGTTTTTACATTCATCCAAAATATTTTATAGGTATAAGATAAGAATGAATCTAATTTTATGCATTAAAAGAATATATTTTTTCTAAAGGTATTTTTACTGCCTTTTAATGGTGTACTTATTTTAAAATTAAATTTAACAAAAATAATAATTTTAAATTTTAATGTCAAATTTACCTTAGGGTAAAATTTTGGTACTTTTTTGAACATATTTCTTTTTAAGTGATTAGTGAAAATACCAATTTTTATTAAACTATAAAGTTTGTTATATTAAAATTATATTTATGATTTGAATTATATCTCACCTATGAAATTATAAATTAAATTTATGCATCTTGTGAATGAAAATATAATATATTTATATCATATAATAAGTAAATAAATGTTTTAAAAATGATAAATTAACTATTATTATTTTTGTGAAACATAAATGTTTATTCACAATTTTATAATTAAAATAATTATTTAAAAGAAAATTTATTTTCATGAAATAGATTCATAAATTAATATATTTTTTATTATAATTATAATATAATTTTATGATACCTTAATTAATTTTTGAACGTGTCATAAAATTAGTTATAATTTTAAAAACTGAATTTTTCAAGTAAATGATGATTATACTTAAAATTAAACTTCTTATAATTAGAAAATTATTTTCATAAAAATAAGTCCATTTTTTAATTCTACAAATTGAAAAATGGTTAGGGTGATTTTTTTATACTTTTCTAAAATATTTTAATTTTTTGTGAATAATGAAATACAGTAATTTACGATATATATATATACATTATAAGTTAAAAACACTATTTCTTGATTCATAATGATATAAGCACCATAATATTGAAATCTTATTTTCTACTTACTATATTTAGTAATGGGAATAAAAAACATTCATAGTCTTGATCCAAAATAATAAACAATGAATTAAATAATCAAAAAATAACCCTCTCCTCCACTATAAATACTTCCTCTCACCACCCCTTCTCCTCGGACTTAGAAAGCCTTAAATCTTACTTATATTCTGCCCATTTCCTCCCCCAAAAATATAACCCAAGTTATGGTCTTTTTGGTCTCAACAAAAGACCATTTACAAGTCTCTTAAGGAGGTTCTCAATGAGGCGACACTCAAGAGGTAAAACCTTCTCTCTCCCTCTCTCTCTCTCTCTCTCCCTTTCAATTTCTTTCCTTTTCTTATCCTTCCATCACTTCCTCTATCCAAAGTGACATGATAACTCCAATATATTTTATATACTATAATTTTATTGTGTTAATGGTTTATCAATCATAAATTCTCTTCTCTTCCCATTTTTATTCCAAAAATGAAAACATCGTTTGGGAGGTGTTGATTTGCCGCCTTCGTAGATGATGAGTTTTAATTTTTCAATTCCTCCTTCAAGGATGCTCATAAAACCATTTTTATGGTTAAACCCGACTTTAATATATATAATAAAACTTATTTAATTTTTTTTAACCAGTATATATACATAATATTAATTCATAAGACAAAACTAGTTCGTGGTGATAGAAAAAAAGGCCAAAATAATCTAAACAGTTATCATTGTTAACGTTTTATCGAATGAATCATCCTCATATTTGAAAAAAAAGATTTATAAAACCATTAAATCTCATGTAAATTCATTAATAAAATATAATTTCAATTCTGGATAACTATTTCCATTTTACATGATCTTTCGTACACGTATACAAGTGAACCTATCATTAAACTAAAGAAACGAACACATCCGAATGACAAAATTGAATATTATAACTCATCAAAAAGGACATAAATGAACTTAATAAAATTAATTAAATCAAATACATGTTTAATAGTTCTTAAATAAAATTATTAATGAATTTAATTTCATTACCTAGAACATTAAATGCAAGTGAAGAACACTTTTGAACATAAGATAAGGGTTTTCTCATCTCACTTTTATTTCTCTAAGATATGCCTTATTCACCACTTATTCCTTGTATGTGCTATATATATTCTAATAATTTGATTAATCATGTCAAAAATCCATTTATATTTATCTTATTAAATGTTTCATTTTATGATTATTAATTTTATGGGGCATACATTTGATTGATTATAAAGTGTAAGGGATTCCCCTTGAACCTCCATTTTTCATTCAAGTTATGATTTCCCTCTCTTTACCCCAATGTAATTCTTCATTATTTTTATATAATTATAATAAATTCTATGTATATATTCCAAACATGTGTATCCAAATCATTTCATCTTTCTTTTATGTGTGAATACATGTTTTACAAGGCTATATTTTCAATTATTCCCAATAAGCAAGCTCGATTTAAGGGAACTTTCCAATTTTATACCCATTTTACAAGGCTATATTTTTACCAGGATGCAAATATGTATTTTATAAATGAATTATAGGGATAATCTAGGAGTTTATGTGTGTTTCTAATGGAGTTTCTATGTTGTTGTTTTTTTCTTTCAAAGTTTTAATGTCACAGTTATGTTTGTATCTAGTTTTCCAAATCTATTAAACTATTAGGTACATTGGTATGTGAATGCTTGTTCATAGTACCAATGTAATAAATTAAGGCACTGTCTCCAAGATATTATGGTTGGGGTCTTTACAGGTAGCATGTGTAGCATGTCTTCATGGATAAATTTTGTATTTGTGATTACATGTGTGACACGTAATCAAGGAGAAGTGGTGAGCTAAGTAATCATAAGGGATACAACTTGTCACATAAGGGTGGTGTTTTTCACCAAGATAATTTTTAGAGAGATACAACAGAGGTGGATCACAGTGTGGTTTTCACATAGGCCTTTCCATATTTTCATTGTAATTCAAGTATGTACATTTAATTTAATTTTTTACTCTCTAATTATTAGTTTAATTTCAAAGTTTATCCATTGTTTTTTAATCCTATACATTTTAGGGTTTTTACATGTTAAAAATATATGTATAATTATGTTGTTTTTATGCTTCCATTATTTCATCAATTTTCTCATAATTCCATTACAAGAATTTTCTTTGATCGGGACTAGGTTTCTACCCCATCAAGTGGTATCATAGGGTCAAGTTTGGAGTATCTGGTGAAACATTTTTTCAAGGACTCAAAGTAGTGTCACGTGAAATATAGTGTCAGAACCAAAGGTGTTTTTAGGATATAAAAACCCCTCCCTGATGGTTTTTTATGGAGGTTTATTCTATTATTCAGGTTTTATGAAGAGATTATGGTTTGAGATTTCTATTTTCGCCTCAAAATTATGAAATATTTCAAGAGGATTGATAGTTCATGTGCAAGGCATAATAGGATTTGGAAGATAAAGCAAGTATATTTTAGGTATGTGGGTGTCTACAAACTAGTTTGAAAATTATAATGGTGGTTTAGTTGGAATAGGTGTATCCATAGTGGTTCCTTATGTCAAAAGTATTCTTGATGGAAAGAGTCATCTGGTGTATCCTAGGGATGAGAAAAACTGATGGTGTAAGACCTTTGGATCAAGTAGATTATCATTGGAGGAGATGCCCAGATGTGGATATTTGGTTTGAGGGGAGGATTTTTGGTTGAAAACTCAAATCCCACAATAGTTTTCGTAATGAATTTTTATTGATGGGGTTCATCTTTTTGGTTGGAGTGAGGAAAAATAAGTTAATAAAGATATTTTTCTAAACATTAATAGATCATTTCTCTCAATATTAATGAATATATTTTCTCTACATTAATGAATATAAATGTTGATTTAATTAATAGAGATATGGACCCAGTTTCAGTATAAAATGATGTGGTTTCATAACATTTTTATAGTGACAATGAAGTTCCTTAATATATAATCCATTGAGAGGAGGAGAAAGGGGGTTGTCTCATCAGTGGTAGCATGTGCAGCAAGTCATCACAGAGCAATTTTTGTGGTCATGGAAACAAGTGTGAAACATTATCAAGGAGAAGTGGTCATCCAGGGTGATGTATTATCACATAAGGAAGAAATTGTTCACTGGGATGGTTTTTAGAGAGAGACGACAAAGTTATATTATGTTGTGGTTTTTGCACAGGTCATTCTGTATTGTAATTGTAATCCAAGTCTGTACATTTACTTGAATTTTTCACTCTTTGACTTTTTATGGAATTTTGGAGTTACCCCATGGTTTTTTAATCGTACACATTGGAGGGTTTTTCCATGTTAAAAAATACACATCCTATTTTTCTTCTTTTCCACTTCCATTATTTCATCGTGTTTCTATTAATTCCATTGTAGTCATTTTTTATTCCTGGGGACGAGATTCTCCCCCGACACATTACATGGGTAGTTATGATTAAAACTGAGCAAGTACACTTATATTATCTTCATACTTTATTAAAATGATCCATAAGTTTTTTTTATGTGCAGGAATTAACCACACAGTAAACAGTGTATCCAGTATGACTGAAAGTGTTTGTTTTTATTTAAAATTGAAATTTTATTTCAAAACAACAATTACATACTCAAAACTGAGAAAAAATGCTTGGGTTATCTTAATAATTTAATAAAACAATCCATAAGTCTTTTTTATGTATGGTAATGAACAACATGTAAATCCGACATATGATGTGTCTAGTATGACTCAAAGTGTGTTTTTTCAATTTAAAATTGATATTTTAGTTTAAAATATGTGTTACTCACTAAAAATGTGAAAACATACTCATATTTTCTTGAAACATTATTAAAATGTTCTATAATACATTTTGATGTGTATGAATTAAACATATGTCAATCTGACACACGGTGTGGTCAATATGACTCAAAATATGTGTTTTTAGTTTAAAAGTGACAACTTAGTTAAAAACATGAATTACTCACTAAAAAAAGATAAAACACACTTTTATTGTCTTGATACTTTAGGAAAAAAATACATGGATAATTTTTTACATGTAGGAGTCAACCACACACCAATTTGAAACACGGTGTGCTCAATTTGACTCAAAGTACATGTTTTTAGTTTAATGTCGATATTTTAATTCAAAACACACGTCAAATACTCAAAACCAATTAAATTAGTTTATATTGTCTTGATACATTAGTAAAATAATCCATAAATCATTTGCGATATGTAGTAATCAACCACAGGTTAATCCTACACATGATATATCTAGTACAACTCAAAGTGTGTGTTTTTAGTTTAAAATTGATATGTTAGTTCAAAACATGTGTCACTCACTAAAATTAAATGAAAAATTATTTTATAATCTTGATAATTTCTAATAAATATCCTAAAAACATGTGTGATGTGTATAATTTAACTTTACATCAATCCAACAAATGGTGTGCCTTATATGATCGAAATTTTGTGTTTTGATTTAAAATTGATATTTTAATTCAAAACACTCATCACATACTCAAAACCAATAAAAATAATTATATTGTCTTGATAATTTAGAAACATGATACCTAAATCAGTTTTTATGTTTAGAAATCAACTGCATATTATTCCAGCATTCGGTATTCTCGGTATGACTCAAAGTGTGTGTTTTTAGTTTAAAATCAATATTTTTGTTTAAAACATGCATCACTCTCTAAAAATCAAGGAAACATGCTCATATTATCTTTATGTTTTATTAAAATGATCTATAATCCATTTTTTACATATAATAATCAAACATGCATTACTCTAACATGCAATGTGCCTGATATGACTCAGAGTGGGTGTATTTTTTTAAATTAACATTTTAGTTCAAAACATGTTCAACTTACTAAAAATAAAAAAATCATATTTGGATTGTCTTGATACTTTAATAAAATGATACTTAATTAATTTTTGACATGTATAACTCTACCTCATGTTAATTTTATATTCAATGTTCCCGATATGACTTAAAGTTTATATTTTTAGTTTAAAATTGACATTTTAGTTCAAAACATGTGCTACTCTCTAAAAATTGAAAAAAATAATAATAAACTCATATTGTTTTAATAATTTAATAAAATTATCTAGAATTCATTTTTTATGTGTATTAATCAGCATCACATCAATCTGACACACGATGTGGCTGGTATGATTGAAAGAGTGTGTTTTTATTTAAAATGGACATTTCAGTTCAAAATATATGTCACATACTCAAAAATGAGAAAATTAACTTTAATTGCATTGATAATTTAGTAAAATTTTCCATAATTCATTTATTATGTGTTGTAATTAACCACACATTAATCTAGAAAACAGTGTTCCTGATATGGCTCAAAGTGCGTGTTTTCAGTTTAAAATTAACATTTTATTTTAGAACATGTTTCACTCATAGAAAACTAATAAAAAAAGATTGTATTGTATTTATACTTTATTATAATTATAAATAATCCACTTTTGATATCCAATAATAAACTTCATGCCAATATGACTTACAGTCTGCCCAGTATAACTCAAAGTGCATGTTTTTAGTTTAAAAATTTCATTTTGGTTCAAAACATGCATCACAATTTAAAAACTAAGAAAATGAATTTTTATTGCCTTGATACTTTATTAAAATGATCCATAAGTCATTTTTATGTGCAAAAATTAACCACACATAAATATTACACATGTTTTTCTTGTTATGATTGAATGTGCATGTTTTGATTTAAAACCCACATTTTAATTCAAAACATGCATCACATATTCAAAACTAATAAAACGAACTCATATTATCTTTTTAATTTATTAAAATGATCTATAAGTCATTTTTGATATATAATAATCAAATTCCCATAAATAAAATATGTGGTGTTCCCGATATGACTCAAAGTGTGTATTTTTAGTTTAAAAGTGACATTTTAGTTCAAAAAGTGTTTCACTCACTAAAAACTGAGAAAACACTCTCATATTGTATTAATAATTTAGTAAAATGATCCGTAAGTCATTTTTTATTTTCAAGAAACAACTACACATCAATCCAACAAAAAATTTTCCCAGTATGACTCAAAGTGTGATTTTTCTGTATAAAAGTAACATTTTAGTTCAAAACATGCATCACTTACTGAAAACTAAGAAAACAAACCCGGTTTATCTTGATAATTTTGAAAAAATATTCATAAGTAATTTTTTTATGTGTAGGAATTATTTTCATGTCAATCTAAAACATGGTGTTCCAGGTATGACTCAAAGTGCGTGTTTTTAGTTTAAAAGTGACATTTTAGTTCAGAATGTGTGACACTCATTGAAAAAAAGAGAAAATACACTCATATTATCTTGATACTTTAGGAAAAATCCATTAGTCATTTATAATTTTTAAGAATCAACCACACATTAATCTAACCCAAGGTGTCCCTGGTATGACTCAAAGTGCATTTTTTTCTTTTTAAAAATATAAAATTAGTTCAAAACATGCATCACTCACTGAAAAACAAGAAAACGCTTATGGATTGTCTTGGTACATTAGTAAAATTATCCAAAACTCATTTTTGATGTGTAGGAATCAATCATATGTCAATACAACACACAATGTGTCCGGTATAACTAAAAGTTATATTTTTTATTTAAAATTGATATTTTAGTTTAAAACAAACATCACATGCTCAAAACTGATCAATTATGCTTGGATTATCTTGATACTTTAGAAAAATTATCCATAAATCATGTGTGATGTGTATGAATCAACAACATGTGAATCATATGTGATGCCCTATTGTTAAGTTACACCTATTTTATTCTTTTTCATAGCATTTTGATTTATTATAAAGTGATTTAAGGTTGGATAGTGGTGTTCTGGAGGCTGAAAATGGAAAGGGACCAGGCCAGAGAGAATATTGTATCTTAGAAAAGCTAAATTAACTCCACTACCTAGCTGGTGGAGTTTTCAAGATCTATATCATGGTTTTATATCCCACCAACCAGCCAGTGGGGTTCTTAGGTATAATCAATTCTTCCCAATGACCATCAGCCAGCCAGTGGAGGAAACTGGTCAGTCGGTGGGGCTCCTAGGTAGAACTTATTCTTCCTAATGGCCACTAACTAGCCATTGGCATCATTCAGGGCCTAGTAAGTCTAGTGGGTTTGTGTTTTTTTCTAAAATCTCTACCTTTATCATCCTTTATCATTATTTTAGAGGTCCTTCAACCCTTAGTACCCTAGGATCTCCCTTTTAGCATTTTGGGGATTCTTTACTCTCCTTCCCTATCAAATTTTTGATGCTCAGATAGTGGTTTGATCCCGCAATTTCAATACAATGAGTTCTATCTTGATCTAGATCAATCCTATCCTCTTCCCATTGATAAAAAAATTATATCCTTTATGCATTGATCATATTAAGGTTTTTTACATAGTATAATAAGTAAATTATTGATTTTTGATGGAATTGGCACCCAAATTCCGGGAATGGGAATCTACGCATCATTTGGGCCTAGATCATTATTAGCAGTGGATCTTCTTGGGTATGTGTGATCTTCTCTTACCTTTTTTGAGTGTAATATATTCAAAATTGATCATAGAATCTAAAATTGATGGATCGGGAATGGTTCTAGGATTTTATGTAGTGAAGTCAGGCTTGGATAGACACCCTTATCATCAAAACATTATTACACCTAAGGTCGGTGGTCCTTATCATGAACGTGTGTTTATACGGGTTTTTGGAATGTTTTTTTGGAATGTGTATATAGACCCTTGATACCTATTCTTGATTTTCAATTTTATTTTTTGTGTGTGTGTGTGGCCTGTGGGAACTATGCTCAATGTTTTCTCACATGTGGTTAGTTTTAGTTATGAATCTTACTTGATATGACATGATATTGATCATTCATCCTATATCTATGTGTGTGTATAATAATTATTCTACAGGTTGATCTATATGGACTATCCCCCTAAGATAGAAGTTTTATACATCAGTAGACATGTACATGGGATATCACTTCTGATGGAATGTGCCAAACATGTTTAACAGGTTATCCCATCGAGGTGGGAAGTGTATGATATGGTTGGTTGACATCCCTTTTGGCATGGATCTGAAGTAAGAAACGTCGGTCTCTAATGACCCAGGACATGTGTTATGCTTGTGTGAAATACTTTTTACTTGTCTTCACTCAATTTACTTTCATGGAATGCACAATTATATCATATTCACTTATTTTAAGGACTATTAGTTGTGTCATACTAGGTCTTGTACTCACACCCTACTCAAACATCTTGATGCACCTTTAGATTTTATAACCAAGCATCCAATGAAGGGAAAAGACCCCAAAGTGGAATATTGAGAAAGAATAGAAAAGGGTGTGGGGAGTTACAATATGGAATTCAATCTTTGAAGATTATTTTTGTATGATTTAGTTACCATTTCATACATTGATCCACTGCCTATGGGGATCCTATCTTTTGTGGGGTTGTGTAACTGTAATTCTATATTGTTACTACATGGGTTGGTATTTATTTGTATGTTAACCTCTAATAATTTATTTTTTATTCCTTATTTCCTAATTAATACTATTATTACTTCCATTATACTTTGATTTTTACCTAGTACTATGGGTATAGTTTCCCCATATTTCCCCTTTTAGCCCTCACAGCTAGTGGAAAACCACTTGCATAAGAGGATATGCACATTAGATCATGTGGAACTCTGAATCAGACAAATTAGTTCGGGCTGGAATTTCACATCCAACACATGGTATGCCTGATATGACTCAAATTTTGTGTTTTTAATTTAAAAATGAAATTTTCTTAATTCATTATTAAATAATTTGTATGTTTCATTTATTTCTTCATAGTATTATTAAGATAATAATTTTTTATTATTATAGGTACACTATTATTTTCTTCTAACTGAGGTGATGCGTTCGGAAATTGGTTGCGTGATTGAGTTCTTTTAAAAGGGGGTCCCAAAAACAGTGGAATACAGGTCTACCCATATTATTTTTGAGTTTTTTGTAAAATTTAAGGTTTGTAATAAATTTTATATACCAATGTAGTTATAAATGTATTGAAATGTATTAAATTTAGATTTATTTCAAATTAAATTGGGAAAATGGTTTAATTTTTTGTAATTGTATATTTCTGCAATGTGCTATAAATGTGGCATCACTTGTACAACTAGTGATTTTATCAATTCTTGAAATAGCATTGATAAAATCTCACTTTATCAGGAAAACATGGGTACTCGCGAAAATTTTTTCTTAAAAACATACTTTTCAAACTAAAAAGGAAAATAAATTTTCCTTTAAACATATTCTCATTACCTTACCTTAAAAAATCAAAATAATTACATAAAAACTCATTTTCAAGAATAGAAAATTCATTTAGGTAGCTTGAGACATGATCTTCATATCACTCTTAGAATCACTCAATCAAGCATTCTTATAAATTAAAAAACCTACTTGGTTAATTCCAATAAAATTCCTCAGAGAAAAAAATCATTACTATAGAGATCTAGGATTAACATTCATGTATATTATATCATTTTAGATGAACATTCATCACATTACAAAAGTGAAATCCTGAGTAGAGTCGTAGTTTAGTTTATTTGAAAAGTGGGAAGACAATCTTCTAACTTAGTGAAATACGTTCAATGTTTCCCACAAAGATCTTCCCCTTTATTACTTTTACTTAAAACCTTTCTTCATAACATAGGGAAATAAAATATAAGAAATAGTGAAATTATATACTCAACAAGGATATGATAATATGAGCATAACTTTTGAAGATTATACCCTGCATATCAAATACCGTAATAATGAGTCATGGCATAAATATTTGCAATTCATAAGACATGAATCATAATGAAATAAAAATTATAATCCATTATAGCATAACATAGGAATAATAAAAGGAATTTGTGGTATAAACATAATTATATAAAATAATTCCCTATAAATCAAGGCACATTTCCAAAACCTATTAGGGAACTTCATGGGGGATACACCCACTAGGCGAGACACACCAAAATCCCCAGTTGCAACCCTTTTTTTATAGTGTAATGGGTTCACTCCTCAAATCATCTTAGTATCAAAGGTTCACTCCCAAGACCATATTAGTAGTCAAGGTTCACTCTCAAGACCATCTTAGTAGTCAAGGTTCACTCCCAAGACCATCTTAGCTGACAAAGTACCTTACTAAACCGGGTTCATTCCCCATTTTATCCATGTCTATATCATGAGATATAAATCTTCACCCAATTCATTGGAGGGAGCTATAGGTCCCACCCATCACATAATGAAATCATACATACATGTCCCACAAGATAATAAAACATTCATCATAGCATGACATAAAAAGATATGGGTTTCATAAACATCATATCACAACCCGTTAAATGAAATGGGTATCCTAAACATTTCATAAAATCATAACCTATGGAAAAAATATAGGTTTCACAATCATTTCATCATATAATAACCTGTGAAAGGAAGCAGGTTTTCATAATCTTTTTATCATGGTATAACCCATGGAATAGAAATGGGTTTTATTAACAACTTGTCATGTTAAACATAAAACATTCAAAGAAATGATAATAATGGTGTCCTTGGATAATATCCCTAGTAAATAATAATATATATCAAATTATTTCATCTAAGGTGAAGAAGGATTTTGAAAGATCACTTAGAGCATTTCTTAAATAAAATAACATTTCTTTGAAAATTATTTTTTAAGGAATAAAACATTTTCAAAATCCTTTTCTTTCAAAAACAATTTGAAAACATATGATGTAAGATTTAAAAATAATTTAAAAAAAATCTTAAGGACAATATTATTTTTTCTTTTAAAAACTCTTTTTAAAACATAAAATAGTTTGAAAACCTTTTTCTTTGAAAATAGAGTTTGAAAATTTATAAAATAATCTTTGAAATTATTAAAATCCTTTTCATTGAAAATAACCTTTGAAACATATAAAGTAATATTTGAAAATAATTTAAAACAATTTTTAAACATAAAACATTTTTTTAAACCTTTTTCTTTGAAAATAACCTTGAAAACATATAAAGGAAGCTTTGAAAATCATTTAAAATACATTTTAAACATAAAACATTTTTTGGAAACCTTCTTCCTTTGAAATAAAATTTAAAAAAATGAATTTAAAAAATATTAGGAAAATATTTTCTTTAGAAATAAATCTTGTAAACATACAAAGGAAGCTTCAACTAAATGATGGTCATGATGGAAGATAAATCTGCACATACTAAACATTCCTTTTTATATCGTAATAAGTTTAGAAAAGTGCCTTGATCGAAAAACAAAAATAATGTTAATTTTTAAAACCATTTTGTAAAAAGTTAAAACATTGGTAAAAATGTCTTTTAAAAATCATAGGATAATATCATAACATGTTTTAAAACATTTTTGTAAAACATAGTTTTGAAAGAACATAGATTTCCGACCAAAAAGAGAAATAAAGTTGGATTTTAATTAAAAAAATATTAAATTAATTAAGTACCAAAGAGTGGGAAAATAGTACCATTACTTGGATATAACATTAATAACCATAGGATAATAAACTTCATGATACTTCTTTAGATATGGATCGTAATATGTCATTAATGGAAGCATAATCCTAAACAATCTCGATAAATGATGAGATTATTGTAATAAACTCTTACCACTTTGGTAACTTTGAATCCTAATAACCACAAAAGAATAACATTGAATGAAGATTAAAATATCATAAAAATAAGTATATTCATGATATTATATATCAAATCTTAGTATATAAACCTTGTAAAAGTGTATAGGTTCATAACATAACATGTGTCTCAAAGAAGGAAAATTGAGACAAAATTACCCTATATATTTGGTAACTTTTGAGCTGTAAACCCCATGAAAGATAGATAATCAAATGGATATTTAAATAAACATAAATTTAAGGATAATAATCATATAATAAATTCATGGGAATTATATACACCACAAAAAATAAACTATTGGTGAATATGGCATAAGTCTCATAGAAATAAAAGTAAGACTAGAAATCCCCTTACTACTTGAGTAACTTTTGAATCATGAGATATGTGAAAGAATAAAATAAATTGAAACTTTTTATATCATTAAATAAATTAAATTCATGATATATTATTTTATAGTTCATTATATACACCAAAAAATAAGAATAAGTGGTGAATATAGCATATATCTCATAAAAATAAAAGTGAGATGAGGAAACCCTTACCTTAAGTCTTGACTTTCTTCATAAACGTTCAAACCTCTTGTATAATAAATATAAGTTTATTAAAAATATACCAAATAACCGTATTATTATATATAATACCATATATTAATTGATTATGACTGTATATTACTCATTTATTAGCAATTTCATGTTAAAGTTACGTTTCGAGTAATATCTACTTTGTTTATCGTATATGTTTTGACTTGTTATTTTTGGTCCTTTTATTTAATTATGATTTACTTATATATATTATGTAAACCATGATATAAATATAATATATATTCAGTGTATATTTTTTTATAATAATCTATAAAATATATAAATAGAAAATGAGATACACTATTCATGGAGTCAGTGGGTCATACGTGCACATGGACATTGTTTTTGTTTTCTTATCATATTGAAATAAATAAAGTAAATAAAATATATATTATCATTATAGTAGAATTATTAAATCATATGTATCAAATATTTATATTAAACTCATCCTTAATACATTTCATGTCAAGCGTGAATGAATTACATCGCTTTGAGGAGGCGGTAGTTCACACGTCCACAAACGAAGTTATCACATTCCCAAAAAATAGAAATCATAAAGGTATATGTTATATAATAATTAAAAAAGAAAAAATACATCATAAATATCATATATATCATATTAAAACAGTAATTCAGTCATTATTCCCAACCGTTGTACTTGGTAATGGAAGAAAGAACGATATCAGTTCGTGAGGTGGTAGTCGATCGTACACACAAACAATGATTGAGTGTCTCATTTGATGGAAGTGTGTGTGAGTGTAGGTTATAACCTTAAAATAACAAAATATAATTATATTTATGATACTAAACTTATTATATAATCATGTAATGAGAATAATTTAGGGGGTGGAAAAATAAGTAAAACAAAAGTGTCTTTTGAAGGATATTTCCTCTTCTTCGAGTAATTCCTTTTAGTTTTCACCAAAGGACTAACTTGAATAAATTTCTTACAAAAGTTAGTACTATAGGATTATAGTATGGATGTTGAGATCTTATTTTGGTAGGGTTTGGATGAGTAAAAAGTCATGATATGTTTGAATAAGTGAGGGGTGAGTACCCTTTTATAGTGGAGGAGGAGTGGCATTCTTGTAAAAACAAAAGAAAAACACTATTAAGAGGTCTCCCTTTTATCATGTGCCTCCAATGATGGTCCATTTTCAATACAAGGGGTTATATGGCCTAAATATGTCCAAAAAAATGTCTATTGGACAAATTTCTAGGTGATTTATCCCTTAAGTTAAAGTTTAACCATTAAGTAAACTCGTTTTTACCATAATTATTGTAATTAATTTTAATTACGTTCACTAATATTTTTGGTCAAAAAAAGTTTGTAACATCCCAAAAAATTCAAGTCATAATTTTACCTTAATTATGTGATTTTTTATAAAAAAATTTATGAAACTAAGATATTTTGTATAATTAAAATAATTTTTGATTCAAATTATAAAATATCACTTTATTTTTCAAGAAAGAGTATTTTCTTTGAATAAATGTATTTTTCTTGAAAAAATAAAATATTTAAGAGTATGTTTTAATATTAAAAGTTTGAATATATTATTATTTTTTAAGATAAACTATTTTTATATAAATTCTATGTAAGTATATTTTTAAAATTTTGATAAAACCCTTTTTAAAATTATTGTTATAAGAAGTTAATTTGGATGGTTCAATAAAAAGTAATTAAGACTATTTTGAAAAAAAATTAATTAATTTATGTTTACTAAAATATTAATGAAATAAATAATAAAATTTTATGTTAAACTGTTTTGAAAAAAATCCAATAGTGTACATTTAAAAAAATTATTAAAATTTACTTCTTAAAAGTAATAAAATATTTGAAATATTCATTTTTTTAAAGTAATATATTTTTTTAAATACAAAATAATTATTTTGAATTATGAATATAATTAATATATGAATTATAATAATTATAAACATTATTAAATAATTTTTTATAAATTAAAGGTAATATATTATTATAAATATAATAATAAAATTATTATAAACTTTGAATTGTGAATATATTAAATTTTGATAATAATATGAATATTATTACTATTTAAAATTTGGATTATATTTTGTTTTATAAAATTTTAAAATTATAAAATATATGAATAAACACAATTATTATTAAAACTGAAATATGATTTGTATTAAAAATTATTAAATAATAATAAATAAATAAACAATTGGATAAGGGTTTCTTGGAAAAAATCGAGAAATTGAAATTTAGGGGAATGGATCTGAGGGCCTGTTTTCGAAGGGCTGAGAGTGGAAAGGGGATCTCGATCAAGCTTCGGTGAAGGATTGATTGTCGTTGAGGAAGATTGGGTAAAGAAAGAATCGAATTGAGGTCTAAAAACTGAAGGGGTTAGACTTGGACTGTAGATGAGGGTTCAAGCCAAGATGAAGAAGATTAGCTTCCGGTGAGGGAGTTCGATTAGGTTTTCAACCATAAAGGTGTTTTGAATGCGGAAGGCAGGCTATTCTTCATCTTTATCCTCTTTTAATCATAATTTATAGGTATTTATTTCATTTTCGGGTGTTGAATATTCTTTGATATCCCATTTCAAGGATCAATTTCTACATTACAGTAATTTATTTGTTTGTCTCTTCAATTTTTCTACCTCTAACTCCTACTGTTGTCCCCTGGTCATCGCTTTTCTTCTTATATAAAATATAAATACCCAACTTGTGTATAGTTTATCAACAAATTTATCTCGAAACTGTGAAGCTTTATGAAGAATATTGATTTAATTTTATAAAATGTTAACACAAAATATAGTGCATTTTTTAGATCATTGATTTTAATACAGTTTAAATTATATATATATATATATATATACACAATCTGAGTTTACTCTCTCTCAGAAATAATTATATCCAAACCCCATATTTTGATAAATTAGATTACTCTCAATTCCCAGTTTAATTTTATACGATTATATATCTATTTATTAAACAATTTTGAGATTATTAATTGAGACCTTCACCGCCCTAATTTTTTGTATTGAGTGTTTCATGTCTGCTTGAGTGTTGCACAATCTTCATAAGAGAAATAAGAGAGAAAGGGAGTTAAAAGAGAGAAATTCATATTCTTCCTTGGTTCTTTTAGTAAGTCTAAGCTCCAAAAGTTTTGTTTAGATTTTGGAAGTAGGCTTCCTCTAAGGTAAGGGAATTGATTATTTTAAAACGTTGTTTTAAAACATATACGATTATATGTTCTATGTAAAGGGTTGAGGTTTTTCTGAATCAATTTATTATTTCAATCTGTAATAGATATATTTTGAAAAAAAAACATTTATTTATCTATTTTCCAAAAAAATATGCTTTTATCTATGATATATAAAAATAAAAAAACTTTGTTTTTCTATTGTTTAAATTTAATTTTAAAGGATTTTTTATTTTATTAGAAAATTCTAGGTTAATATTTTATTATATAAAGTATGATCATTAATTTAATAGAAGTAAT
The DNA here is from genome assembly GCA_963277665.1 of Viscum album. Lineage (NCBI taxonomy): Eukaryota > Viridiplantae > Streptophyta > Magnoliopsida > Santalales > Viscaceae > Viscum > Viscum album. The sequence continues at coordinate 1,285,534,206 of OY728151.1, forward strand.
CATTCTATTTGTTTTCTATTTACAGTAAGTTTTAAATGATAAAATTTATCATGAATTTCATTCATAGTATTACATATGGACATCATCTATAGTTATTATTGACATCTCATGCATTTTAAATCAAGCATTCTTTTAATTTCTAAGCAATTATGTTTATGTATTTTAAATAAAAGTATTACTATAGAAGAGTGGATTTATCCTAGTTCTTTTGAGATCATATTAAAAATGATATTTTTTCTTGCAAAGAGATTATAAAATTATTTTATCTAAGAAAATAACTTATGTAATAATTTTTTAAATGTTTTTGGATTAGAATGAGAAATGAAGGACCATTAAAAATGTCTTCTTGAAATTTGGCACTAGAGTATCGAATGATATGATATGGTATGAAGAGTAAACGTAATACCTTAAGGGGGTGTTGTCCTATACATTATGTGGCTTAGTGGACACGTGGTTTTTCTTATGGACTGCTAAGTATCATAAATAATCCATAAAAATTACTATTTCCTAAAAAGAGAAATCCAAATGAGTATTTCAAAATATTATTATTTTGGAAAGTAAATGGTTTTCAAAATAATATGTACTTATTAAGGATGTTTTAGAAAAAATTTAAATGCTTTGAAAACCCTTTTTAAGTATTTATTTTATCAAATGTTTTATTTGATAAAATGTTTCCAAAATATATTTATAGTTTTCAAAGAAAAGTATTTTCAAATGTCTTTAAAACCACTTACTGGGAAATTTAATGCTCACCCCATGTTTTAAAATTATTTTTCATAGGTTTTGTAGAAACTAAAATGATGTTTGTTCTGAATAAGTTGTTAGAACATGCAAAGGAAATTTATTAATTGTATAATGTTGTAAAAATATGAAAATATGTAAGTTCTTTTCTAATTATCCAAAATCTAGATCAGAAAAGTTCTTGGAAAGTATAATGTATTGTTTATAATTTTGGTGATCTTTTATAAAAAAAATACATAGTATGTTTTAGTACTGAATCTAGAAAAGCATGTTTGGGGATTTACAGTTGGTATCATAACGATGGTTAATAAAACGTTGGATATTATATGTTGTTTTTTGAAGAAAATATCAGCAGTAGAGTATAAAAGTTTAGCAATTCTAGTTTTTCTCAATTCTGAATATAGAAAATCATAATTTTCTCAAGTCCAATGAATGAATTTCAAGGGCGCAATTCATTTAATGGGGAGAATGTAACATCCCAAGAAATTAAAGTAGTAATTTTCTCTTGATTAATTGGTTATTTATAAAAACTTTTATGAAACTAAGATATTTTATATAATTACAATATGTTTTGTTCCAAATTATAAAATATCACTTTATTTTTCAAGAAATGGTATTTTATTTGAATAAATGTATTTTTTATTTAAAAAATTAAAATATTTTAAATTATGTTTTAATATTGAATGTTTTGAATATATTATTATTTTTCAAAAGAACTATTTTTATATAAATTCAATTAAAGTATATTTTTAAAATGTTTATAAAAACCCTTTTAAAAATTATAGTTATAAGTAGTTAATTTGGATGGTTTATAAAAAGTATTTATGATTATTTTTAAACAAATTAATTAATTTATATTTACAAAAATGTTAATGAATGAAATAATAAATTGTTATGATGAATTGTTTTTAAAAAAATAAAAATTATGTATATTTAGATATTTTTATTAAACTTTTAATCTTGAAAAGTAATAAAATATTTGAAATAAACATTATTTTAAAATAAATATATTTTTTAATATAAAATAATTGTTTAGAATTATAAATATAAATAATATATCAATTATAATAATTATTAACATTATTAAATCATTTTTTATAAATTAAGGTAATATATTATTTTAAGTATAAAAATAAAATTATTATAAACTTTGAATTATGAATATATTAAATTTTTATAATGATATGAATATTATTATTATTTAAAATATGGATTATATTTTGTTTTTTAAAATTTTAAAATTTTAAAATGTATGAAAAAAAAGAATTATTATTAAATCCAAAATATTATTTTAATTAAAAAAAATGATGAAATGATAATAAATAAAAAACAATTGGATAAGGGTTTCTTGGGGGAAAATGATAAATTCAAATTTGGGGGAACAAATATGAGGGCCTGTTTTCAATATGCTTAGAGCAGAAAGGGTATCTCGGTCGATCCCGGGTGAAGAATCGACCATAGCTGAGGAAGATCAGGTGAAGCAAGAGTGGTCAACTTGAGGATAAAAACTGAAGGAGGTAGAACTTCAACTATAAATGAGGGTTCGAGCCAAGCCGAAGAAGATTGGCTACCAGTGAGGGAGTCCGAGTAGTGTTTCGACCCTGAAGGTTTGTTAACATAGAAGGAGAGTTGTTCTTCTTCTTCTCCCTCCTTTAATCATGATTTACAAGTCTTTATTTTATATTTCGGTGTCAAATATTCTTTGAGATACTATTTCATGGATCGATTTCAACATGCTAGTGATTTATTTGTCTATTTATTCAATTTTTCTACCTCAAAAGCCATTTTTTGTCCCTTGGTCATCAGTTTTCTACTAATATAAAATATAAATACTCGACTTGTGTATCGTTTGTCAACAAATTTATCTCAAAATTGGGAAGATTCTTAAGGAATCTTAATTTAATTTAATGAAATGTTAACATAAAATGCAATGATTTTTTTTAGATCATTTATTTTTGTCCAGTTATAACAAAAAATATTTTTTTTTTAATATGAGTTTATGCTTTCTTAGAAATCATTGTATCTAAACCCTATCTTTTTACAAATCAATATTACTCTTGATTATCATGTTGATTTTTTATGATTATAGATCTATTTGTTAAATAGTGAATTTGAGATTATAAATTTAAACCTTCACCACCCTAATTTTTTTTATTAAGTGTTTGATGCCTACTTGAGTGTTACATAACTTTCGTGAGATAAATAAGAGAGAAAGGGAGATGAAAGAGAGAAAGACAACTTCTACCTTGGTTTTTTTTATTGTGTTCAAGCTTTGGTAGTTCTGTTTAGCTTCAAGTAGGAGGTTACCTTCGATCTAAGGGAATTAATTATTTTAAAACAATGTTTAAAAACATATATGATTATATGTTTTGTTTAAAGGATTTAGGTTTTTCTAAATCATTTTATGATTTTAATATATAATGGTAATATTTTTAATTTCAAAAATTTATTTATTTATTTATTCAAAAACTTCTATTTTTATCTATGATATAAAAACATAACTAAAATTTTTTTCTTGTTGTTTAACTTTACTTTTAAAGGATGTTCTATTTTATTCAAAATTTATATGTTAATATTTTATCATATAAATTATGATCTTCAATTCAATAGAAGTTGTCATTCTATTTGTTTTCCATTTACATTAAGTTTTAAATGATAAATTTATCATGAATATCATTCATAATATTAAATATGGCCACCATCTATAGTTATTTTTGACATATCATGGATTTTAAATCAAGAAACCATTTAATTTATAAGAAATTGTGTTTATGTGTTTTAAATAAAATTATTCCTATGGAAGAGTGGATCTCTCTTAGTTCTTATGAGATCCACTTAAAATGATATTTTTCCATGAAAAGAGGTTATAAAATTATTTTCTCTAACAAAATAATTTATGTATGAATTTTTTAAATGTTTTTGAATTATGAGTGAGAAATCCATGACAATTAATAAATGTTTTTATTAAATTTCTCACTAAATTATTGAATGATATGATATTGTAAGGGAATTAAACCCATTTCTTTAAGGGGATATTGTTCAACATGTGATACAGATAAGTGGTCACATGATTTTTCTAATATCTTACTAATTGTCATAAATAATCCATAAAAATATTATTTTAAAAAATGATAAATCTAAATGATTAATTCAAAAGATTATTATTTTGTAAAATAAATGGTTTTCAAAATAAAATGTACTTATTAAGTATGTTTTAAAATATGTTTCATTAATTAGAAAACCCTTTTTAAGTATTTATTTAATCAAATTTTTTAATTGATGAAATTTTTAAAAAATCGGTTTATAGTTTTGAAATAAAATTATTTTCAAATGGTTTTAAAACCCCTTATTGGAAAATTTAATTCTCTCCCCTTGTTTAAAAATTATTTTTCAAGGGTTTTATAGAAACTCAAATTATGCTTGTTCTAAATAAGAATTTACCACAAGAAAAGGAAATTTATTAATTGTATAATGTTATAAAACTCTAAAAATATGTAAAGTTTTTTCTAATTCTCAAAAACCTTGATCATAAAAGTTCTTGAAATGTATATCATACTATGTATTACTTCGGTTATCTTTTATAAAAAAATGCACAGTATGTTTTAGTACTAAATTTGAAAGTGTGGGTTCTGGGGTTTACCAATTTGACTTTACTGGACATTATAAATTATTCAAATTCCAAATATGGAATCTTTTTTCCCAAATTCTATACATATAATTGGCATATATTAATTTAAAATTAATCCTACGGACGAGATGAGACAATAGGTTATTAAAATTGGAAATTTTTAAATGTTTGAAATGTTTTTATATCCAATTTAAATGTGAAATTTATTATAATGACCTACATTTGATTAATATTTTTATAATTTATATAAATATAATTTAAAACCAATTTAAAATATAATTTAACTATATAAATAAATTAGATAAAAATGTAGTTTTCAATTAAAATTCAATGTTTTTCACTATTAATCAAAAAATGAAACTTCTCTAAAAAATACCAAAAATTTACCCAAAGTAAATTTCGAAATTATTCTTTCAAAAAAAATTATTTTTTCAAATAATAACGATAAAAGTTTTAAAAATTAGTGTTAAAATAATTATCCCATTAAAAGGGACAAAACTACCATTTAGAAAAATAGAGCTTTTTATGCATAAAAATGGATTTGTTCTTATTTTATGCCTATCAAACTTATTGGATGGATATAAGAACATTAGGTTTAATTTATAATATATTCATTTCATTATTATCTCTCCCTAGTAGTGATTAATTTAATTTATTAAGGTAAAACAACTTTTTGGGCATAAAAATTGTTTTTCATAAAAAACAAATCCTTTATATTAAATTGGTTTTTATTTTCATTTATAATTAATTAATAACCAAATAATTCATTTTATAAACATTGTAAACCATAGTTTCATAATTTAGTTAATCTCATTCATATCTTCTAGTCTACCAGCTAAGTGAAAAAAATAATAATATTTTAGTAATGATATTAATTGCATATTGTAGTTCAATAAAACTCGGTCTTATGTGTAACACAAGCTATCTAAGGGACCCGATATTATGTGTAAAAAAACCAAACATAGTGTTTTATGTACTGCAAGAAAATTTAAGTGTTTTATATAGTGAAATATTAACTTGGTGTTGTGTATAACGTATGTCAAACTTAGTTCTTTCCTATAACAAAAGCTATACTTATTGAAATGAAAAATATCAAAAAGATTAAATTAATTCAATAATATATATATTTCAAAAGATCTAGGGGTGTAACATTCTCACCCCCTTAAAATTAATTTATCCCTCAAAATTCATTTGGGTCATAAAAGGTTTGATACTTGAGAGTTCCTTTCTTATAAACCCACATCATAAAAATGAATACTAAAACTTCCTTTTAAAAGGGAAAGTTGGAAACATAAAGGTTTCCCAAAGTAACTCGTAACTAGGTTTCTAGATAGAAGAACATAGGTTACAAGTGAAAACATGGACATGGAAGAGAAATATAACTATCAAGTTCTGATGGAGAGTGATATAGAACATGGTTAAAATAAATTTAACCATCACAAAGCCATAAACCAAAGATCCTTGAAAAAGATCATTGATATTATAAAAAATGATAATAATGGGACAACATTTTATTTCAAGACCCCTTTCCTAAAGTTTAATAATGTTCACAATAAAATATACTTAATTGATTTCATTCCATTTATTAATCATAATCTCTCACATTGGTTGTGCCTTGAACAATTTCCACTTCATCAATTACTCCAAAAATGAAGGTTAATTTGTTATATTGAAGCACTAAGTGATCATAAGATCCATAAGTAGAATAATAAGTCATTACATCCATATTTAGTTATCATCACATTAAAATATTTACCACAGGTTATCCAATATTCATAAATCCTCATATGGTGAGATAATACTTTAATCTTTAAAACCTCATCAAGTGTTTAACTTAAACCTTTCCATAAATTGTTAACCTTATAACCCTTCCTAAATATGAAAATAAAAAACTTTAGGAAGAAGGTTACTAAATTTCTCAAAATAAGTTCAACATTGATACCCCATATATCATAAAGTAGATCTTGGTTTCCACATATCAAACATGTGAATACCTTCATCATGTATTCTCTTAAAACATGGTAATAACCTGAATTACCATAAAACAATATTGAAAATATACATGATTCTTCATTACTTTCATAGAACGCAGATTATTGGAAATATTACTTAAATCCAAAAATGTTTTAAACATCATTAATGATAACATAAACCACTTTTTCAAAAAATCATTTATCAATTCCATTATAAATAGTACTATCCAATTTACTTTATCCATATCAATTATCTCTTTTTACAAGCTAAACACAATTTTCTAAACATCAAGAACATATTAATGGTTTCCTTACCTTGATAAAAATATCACCTTACTATTAAATAACTTTTCTATGTCATTAGCACCATTAAACATATCCTTTTAAATCCTTAATGGAAAACATATAATTCGTGATTCATATAAAATCATTATTGAATTCTGATACATATACACTTCAATCATCCAACTTTATTCTTAAACCATTACTTAGTCTTAATCATCTTATTCCTTAATAACCCTTTCCTAGAATATGAAATATGAATCAAGTATTAAGGTTCCTAAACCAAAATTTAATCATGCATATTATGTTTAAAGTAAAAGAATAATGTTATAACATCCCATATATTTCACATGTCATTCACGATCTCTTTATCATCAATAGTATAACCAAAATTTGTGTCACCTTCCTGATTCTATTCGTGATATTTCCACTTAGGGCATCAATTTTCATAATTCCCATACTTTCCACATCTCAAAAATTAAATATTGACCTAGTTACTTATATTTCCCCCTATTGACTAAGACCAGAAATCATAGTGTGAGCAACACTTATCATATTATAAAACCATATAATCATGAAAAATTACTTATAGGATGCCTAAATCATGAAACCATATTTAATCTATAACACCTTAGGTCCATCCTAGTTCGTTCATAGTCATCATATATTGAAATCATTCATGATTTTTCATAAAGAGTTTGTGAATTTATAAAGTATATCCCCCGAGAGTGTCAAACTAGGTGTGTAGTAAGGCCCATTTTTTTACACCAGTTATGAATTGAGCCTATCTCAATAGGGTGTTTTAGGGGGTTTTACATCTATGTACATCTATGTCAGAGCCAAATCCACTTGTAGTATCCATATAGGGATGTATTTCTTAGAAACCACTTGCCCTATCCTTTACCAAAATTCCAAGACATTTTCCTAAACATTGACTCTTCCTTAGACTTATCCTTAGAGATAACCCTAGATATATCCTTAAAAATATCCCTAGGGATCTCACTATAGTTTTATAAACCTAGTTTTTAAATTTTGAATAAAAATTTCCTTTGATACTAAATATAGAAAACAATGCTTAACAAACATGGATATTACATCATTTTAGATGAATATTCAAAACATTACAAAAGTAAATTACTGAGGATCATAATATTTTAGTGTCTTTAGAAACTTAGAACACAATCTTCTAACTTGGTGAAATATCTTAAATTTTTCACAAAAAGATATTCCCCTTTAGTAATTCTATATAAAACATTTCTTTATCACATGGATAAAGGAAACATAATAAAGGGTTAACTCAGATGCTTAATAAGGGTGAAAATAAATAAAATACGTAATAATAAAATATGGACAAAAGGGTTTGAGAACATGAGCATTATATTTTAAGATCATAACCTACATATAAAAGATCACAATCATAAGTCATATAATAAATATTGGAAGTTCATAAGACATGAATCATTATGAAATCAAAATCAAAATCCATGAGATCATAATATAGGAATAATACATGGAATTTATGGCATACAGGTAAGCATATAAAATCATTCCCTATAAGTCAAGTCTCATTTACAAAACCTATTAGGGAACTTCATAGGGAATACACCTACTGGGTGAGACACAACACCACCCCCAGTTTAATCCATTTCCTTATAGTGGAATGGGTTCACTCCTTAAATCATCTTAGTAGTCAAGTTTCACTTTGAATACCGTCTTATTAGTCAAGGTTCACACCCAAGACCATCTTAGTAGTTAAGGTTCACTCCCAATACCATCTTATTATAAAAATACCTTTACTGAACTAGGTTCACTCTCCATTTCATTCATGTCTATCTCATGAGATATAAATATTTACCCAATTCATTAGATAGAGATATAGGTCCCACCCGACACATAATGAAATCATACATACGTGATCCGCAAGATAATAAAACATTCATCATATCATGAACAATAAAAAGATATGGGATTCATAAACATCATATCATAACTCATAAAATGAAATAGGCATCCTAAACATTTCAACATATCATAACCTGTTGAAAATAGATAGATCTCATAATCATTTAATCATATAATAACCTGTGAAAGGAAGCGAGTTTTCATAATCATTTTATCAAGGTATGACCTGTAGAAGAGAAATGGGTTTTATAAACAACTTGTCATCTTAAACATAAACCATTAAAATAAAGGATAATAATGGTATTATTGGAACATATCCCCAGTAAAGCATAATCTATATCAAAGGATGTCATATTAAGTGAATAAGGATTTCGAAATATCACTTAGATCATTTATTAAATAAAATAACCTTTCCTTGAAAATAATCTTTTTAAGACATAAAACATTTTCAAAATCCTTTTATTTTAAAATCACTCTAAAAACATAAGAAGTAATGTTTAAAAATCATTTAAAACATTTCTTTAATAAAATATCATTTTTCCTTGAAAAACACTTTTTTGAACATTAAACATTTTGAAAATATTTTTATTTGAAAATATATTTGAAAATTTATAAAATAATATTTGAAATCATTTAAATAATTTTCATGGAAAATAAACATTTAAAACATATAAAGAAACTTTGAAAATAATTTAAAACTCTTTTTAAACATAAAAAATTTTGAAAGAATTTTTATTTGAAAATAACCTTTAAAACATATAAAGGAAGATTTGAACATCCTTTAAAATACTTTTTAAACATAAAAAAAATTAAAAACCTTTTTCCTTTGAAAACCAATTTAAAAACAATGAATTTACAAAATATTAGGAAATAATTTTATTTAAAAATAAATCTTGTAAACTTGAAAAGTAAGATTTAAATAAATGGTGATCATGACGATGAATAAATCCATACATGCCGAACATTATTTTTTGTACCATAAAAAGTTGAGAAAAGTTTCTTGATTGAAAAACAGTAAGAAGATTCCTTTTTAAAACCTTTTATAAAAAGGTAAAACATGGGTGAAATGTATTTTAAAAATAATAGTATAATAGTAGACGATTTTTTAAAATATTTTTATAAAACACAGTTTTGAGATAACACAGTTTTCTGACTGAAAATATAGATAAAATTATATTTTTATAAAAAGATTTTATTAATTAACTTAAGTACCAAAGAGTGGGAAAATTGTTCCATTAATTGGATATAAAATTAATAAAAATAGGATAAGAAAATTCATGATAATTCTTGAGATATTTATCATAATATTTCATCAATGAAAGCATAATCATAAACAATCCTCATAAATGATGAGATTGTAGCAAAAAAAACTTACCACTTTGGTAACTTTGAATCTTAATCCTCATGAAAGAATAAAATTACATGAATATTAAAATATCATGAAAATAATAATATTCCTGATATAATTTTTCAAAGGTCAGTATATACACCTTGTAAAATAATATTGGTGCATAACATAACATGTGTCTCAAAAAAGAAAAATTGAGACAAATTTACCCTATCGATTTTTTAAATTTTGAACCATAAACCCCATGAAAGATAAATCATAAAATGGATATGTAAATACCAAAAAATTTAAGGATAATAATAATATAATACATTAATTGTAATTATATACACCACACAAAATAAATGAGTGTGGAATATGGCATAAGTCTCACAGAAATAAAAGTGAGACAATAAATCCCCTTACTATTTAAGTAACTTTTGAACTATGAGATACATGAAATAATAACATCAATTGAAACATTTAATATAATTAAATAAATTAAATTCATTATATAATATTTCATAGGTCATTATATCACTACGGGAAAAATGGGTATTTGTGACGGGTTATTTGCGACGGGATTTATTCCCGTAGCAAATAGCCCTGTTAAAAACTTATTTGCGACGGGGGTATTTGCCTGTCGCAAATAAGTAGCCTTTTGCGACGGGATATCTTTCCCCGTCGCAAAAGGACTGGCGCGCTTTGCGCGCCAAATCGCGGGAAACTTATTTGCGACGGAGGAATATTCCCGTCGCAAATAACCGGCGGCGGTAAAAGGTATTTGCGACGGGAATATTCCCCCGTCACAAATAGTATGTCGGCAGGTGGTTATTTGCGACGAGACCCGTCGCAAATAACTATTTAACCGTTGACCGTAATAAATGATGGCTAAGGTATTTGCGACGGGTATCCCGTCGCAAATGGACCCGTCGCAAATAATCTAACCTATAAATACCCTCATCCGTTTTTTTCAAATCATTCTCAAACTCCATCTTCTTCTTCTCTCAAAATTTTATTTCTAAAGTTCAGTTTTTCTCAAGTTTAATTTTTTTCTCTGGAGTTGATATTGAAGTTTTGAAGAACGATCAGAGATCAACTTCAGATCAATTTTCAAGGTATTTATATTCATTTTAATTTAATATTTATTTTTAATTTTTTATTAGTTTCAATTATTCTTAATTAGTTGTAATTTAATTATGTTTACATTGTTTTATTACTTAATAAATTTAAATTATTAGTATTGTTCATAGTTAATGGTAATTAGGAATAATTAGTAAAAAAAATTAATAATTAAGAATAAATATTAATAATTAGTAATAAATATCAATAATTAGGAATAATAACATTATTATATTATTAGTATATTTTATTATTAATATTAAAATAATATAATTTTTTATATATATACAATTCTTTTTTCATCTGTGTGTTTGCTGTCTCCACATGTATTATTTGTATGTGGAGATAGAAAACACACAGATGAAAGGAGAATTGTATATAAATTAGAAAATTATATTATTTTAATATTAATAATAAAATATACTAATAATGTTATTATTCCTAATTATTGGTAATTATTCCTAATTATTGGTAATTATTCATTTAATTACTAATAATTAGGAACAATTACCAATAATTATCAATAATTAGGAATAATTATTAATAATTAGTAATAATTACCAATAATTAGTAATAATTACCAATAATTAGTAATAATAACCAATAATTAGTAATAATTACCAATAATTAGTAATAATTACCAATAATTCGTAATACTTACCAATAATTAATAATACTTACCAATAATTAGTAATAATTACCAATAATTAGTAATAATTATTAATAATTATCAATAATTAGTAATAATTACCACTAATTAGTAATAATTAGGAATAATTACCAATAATTACCAATAATTACCAATAATTAGGAATAATTAGTAATAATTAGTAATAATTAGTAATAATTAGTAATAATTAGTAATAATTAGTAATAATTAGTAATAATTAGCAATAATTAGTAATAATTAGCAATAATTAGTAATAATTAGCAATAATTAGTAATAATTACCAATAATTAGTAATAATTAACAATAATTACAAATAATTACCGGTAAATAGTAATAATTACCGGTAAATAGTAATAATTAGTAATAATTAGAAATAATTACCAATAATTAGTAATAATTACCAATAATTAGTAATAATTAGTAATAATTAATAATAATTACCACTAATTAGTAATAATTACCAATAATTAGTAATAATTACCAATAATTACCAATAATTAGTATTAATTACCAATAATTAATAATAATTACCAATAATTACCAATAATTAGTAATAATTAGTAATAATTAGTAATAATTACCAATAATTAGTAATAATTACCAATAATTAGTAATAATTAGCAATAATTAGTAATAATTAGTAATAATTAATAATAATTACCAATAATTAGTAATAATTACCAATAATTAGTAATAATTAGTAATAATTAATAATAATTACCAATAATTAGTAATAATTAACAATAATTATCAATAATTACCAATAATTACCAATAATTTCCAGTAAATAGTAATAATTAGTAATAATTAGAAATAATTACCAATAATTAGTAATAATTACCAATAATTAGTAATAATTAGTAATAATTAATAATAATTACCAATAACTAGTAATAATTACCAATAATTAGTAATAATTACCAATAATTACTAATAATTAGTATTAATTACCAATAATTAGTAATAATTACCAATAATTACCAATAATTAGTAATAATTAGTAATAATTAGTAATAATTACCAATAATTAGAAATAATTACCAATAATTAGTAATAATTACCAATAATTAGTAATAATTAGTAATAATTAGTAATAATTACCAATAATTAGTAATAATTACTAATAATTACTAATAATTACCAATAATTAGTAATAATTAGTAATAATTAATAATAATTACCAATAATTAGTAATAATTACTAATAATTAGTAATAATTACCAATAATTACCAATAATTAGTAATAATTACCAATAATTAGTAATAATTACCAATAATTAGTAATAATTAGTAATAATTAGTAATAATTAGTAATAATTACCAATAATTAGTAATAATTACCAATAATTAGTAATAATTAGTAATAATTAATAATAATTACCAATAATTAGTAATAATTACCAATAATTCGTAATTATTACCAATAATTACTAATAATAAGTATTAATTAGTAATAATTAGTAATAATTACCAATAATTACCAATAATTAGTAATAATTAGTAATAATTAGTAATTATTACCAATAATTAGTAATTATTACCAATAATTACCAATAATTAGTATTAATTAGTAATAATTAGTAATAATTACTAATAATTACCAATAATTAGTAATAATTACCAATAATTAGTAATAATTACCAATAATTAGTAATAATTACCAATAATTACCAATAATTAGTAATAATTAGTAATAATTACCGATAATTACCAATAATTACTAATAATTACCAATAATTAGTAATAATTACCAATAATTAGTATTAATTAGTAATAATTACCAATAATTGGTAATAATTAGTAATAATTACCAATAATTAGTAATAATTAGTAATAATTAGTAATAATTAGTAATAATTACCAATAATTAGTAATAATTACCAATAATTAGTAATAATTAGTAATAATTATTAATAATTAGTAATAGTTAGTAATAATTCGTAATAATTAGTAATAATTAGTACTAATTAGTAATAATTAACAATAATTAGGAATCATTACCAATAATATTAGTGCTATGAAAATAATAAAAAATTTATATAATATTAAAATTATCAATATTTGTAACATGTTTTGCTTTATTCTCAACATATATATTTAATTCTTAAAGGGTCAATTTTTAGGTCTATCTCAATAAAAAGTTTGCGTCAGTCGTGTATGATCTAAACTCTATAATTATCCTAGCTTGAGTGTTTTTTCTAACAAATTATTCAAAACCAGTAATGCTTTTATATTTTATAGAGAAATATGGAACAACGGGGTCGTCAACAATCATTATTAGGTGACCGCATATGGATAAATCAACGTAGAAATCCAAACGGTTCTGGTTTAAATCCAGTATATGTAGAAGGTGTGGAGACTTTTTTATCATTTGCGGCATCAAATCCAGAATTTGTTTCAGAAGGCAAAATAAAATTCCCTTGCAGAAAATGTGCATTGAGAACGTTTGACACGTTTGAAAAAGTGGGAGAACATCTCTTGCGTTTTGGTTTTCAACCAGATTATGTTTTTTGGTATCAACACGGTGAACGCAGTTCCAGAGCAGGTGATACCAACTTGATTCCAGATCCATCCCGGTTTCAAGATTTAGTACATGATGTTGCAGGTTCATATGTTCAACATAAAGAAACTCCGGCTGATATAGCTTCAAATCCTGAGTTGGCACCGTCTGAATTTTATGAGTTGTTGAAGTCTGCTGAGGATGCATTATATCCTGGCTGCAAGATGAGCAAATTAGAAGCAGTTGCAAAATTTATGGCTATCAAATCAGATAACGGAATGTCAAACACCTGTTTTGACCAGATATTTTCTTTGCTTAAAACACTGTTACCCGAAGGAAATGTTTTACCTGCAAATTACTATGAGAGTAAGAGGCTAGTTCGAAATTTGGGACTTACTTGTCAGAAGATTCATGCATGTTCAAATGACTGCATTTTATATTCTAGGGAATATGAGTCGTTGGATAGTTGTCCCACATGTGGGCAACTGAGATATAAAGGACAACACGGGAAGTCTGGTTTGATTCCTGTAAAACAGTTGAGATATTTTCTGCTTACATCCAGACTTCAGCGTTTATTCATGTCTAAGAATACATCGACAATGATTTCATGGCATAAAGAGAATATTTCAACCGATAAAAGCTTGAATCATCCAGCCGATGGTGATTCATGGAAACATTTTGATAGAGTGCATCCATCCTTTGCTTTAGAAGCTAGAAATGTTCGACTGGGCCTTTCCACTGATGGTTTCTGTCCGTTTGGATCTTATGGTAGTCAATATTCATGTTGGCCTGTTTTTTTAACTCCGTACAATTTACCTCCATGGATGTTGATGAAGGAGCCATATATCTTTTTGACTTTACTAATTCTAGGACATTCGAAGAAAAATATTGATGTTTATTTGAAACCATTGATTGATGAATTAAATTTATTGTGGAGTACTGGTGTCAGTACATATGATGTTGCAAAGAAACATAATTTCATACTGAGAGCAGCATTGATGTGGACAATAAGTGACTTCCCGACTTATGGGATGTTATCTGGCTGGAGTACACATGGTCAGAAATCATGTCCTTACTGTATGGGAGAGAACAAAGCATTTATGCTCATTCATGGAAAGAAACCTTGTTATTTTGACTGCCATCGTAGATTTCTTCCAGCTGATCATCCTTTTCGCAGAAACAGATCTCATTTCAGAAAAGGAACAGTTGAAAGGGATGGACCTCCAAAAATGCTATCAGGTCCGGAGTTAAAATCAGTTGTATTTTCATTACCTCCCATCACTTTTGGTCCCATAATAAACCAACAGAAAATTTTTGGTTTTGGGAAAGAACACAATTGGATTAAACGTAGAATATTTTGGGATTTTCCATATTGGTCTGATTTGTTGGTCCGAAAAATGTTAGATGTCATGCATATTGAGAAGAACTGTTTTGATAATTTGTTTCATACAGTTTTGGATACGCCAGGAAAGAGCAAAGACAATGTAAATGCACGTTTAGATCTTGCCCAAATTTGCAGGCATCCAGAATTGGAACTGTTTGAGAATGTCAGAACAGAAAGGTTACTGAAACCAAAATCAGCTTATACACTATCTAAAGAAAACTTTTTATTATTTTGTCAGTGGATTGCAGATTTGAGACTTCCAGATGGCTGTGCTTCCAATTTGGGTAGATGTGTAAAGAATGGTCATATTACTGGATTAAAAAGTCATGATTGTCATGTTATAATGGAAATACTTCTACCCATTGGATTAAGAGGTCTGTTGAATTCTGTGATTTGGGATTCCATAACAGACATGTCTCATTTTTTTCGGGAAATTTGTGCGGCTACAGCAGATTATGATGCTCTATGCAAACTTGAAAAAGATGTTGTTGTAATTATATGTAAACTGGAAAAAATATTTCCGCCGTCTTTCTTCGACTCAATGGAACATTTGATGTTACATTTGCCATATGAAGCCAAATGTGGAGGTCTAGTACAGTTTCGATGGATGTACCCATTTGAAAGATGCATACAAAAATTGAAAAGAAAAGTACGTAACAAAGCATCTGTTGAAGGATCTATTGCAGAAGCCTATTTGCAAGAGGAAATATCTTTTTTCTGCTCCCATTATTTTGAATCTGAGTATCCTTCAAAACACAACCGAATGGGACGAAATGAGAGGAATATTGATGAAATCGACAATCAATTATCTTTTTTCAACCAGTCAGAGCTTGGTTTTGGTAGAGTTTATGAACGCTGGCTTTCAGATGATGAACATCATAGAGCTCATATGTATGTTCTTCTCAACTGTGAAGAGATGACATCAGTTGTACTGTAAGTGTTTATATCACTTATTCTATCATTTATGTTACAGTAAATAACTTTGGTTTTTATAGGTTGTATGATAATCATATCAAGAAACAAATTCCACAAATTACAGCAGCTGCTCTCGAAGAACGTCGACTGAAAAATTTCTCTCAGTGGTTTCAAAAACTGGTAACATAAATTCTTTATCTTTTAGCAACTCATTCAATGTATGGTTTACTATATTGATAATTATTTCACAAATTTTCAGGTGTCTCGACATGCTGATAAAATTGACAAACGGCTATGTGTATTGAGTAACCCACCTTCCAAACTTGTTAAAACTTATAATGCATATGTGGTGAATGGATTTCGATTCCACACACATGCATATGGAGAATCGAAAAAAACAATGAACAGTGGAGTTAGCTTGAGAGGATCTCATCATCGAGAAAATGAATTTGACTTTTATGGCATACTTGATGAAATCATTGAACTCTGTTATCTTGGACAACATTACATAACCATGTTCAAATGTCAGTGGTTGGATACAGAGAGAGGCGTTCCTGTTCATCCGACTCATGGAATCATCGATATTAAATGTAAAAGTGTTCTCGCAGTAAATGAACCATTCTTATTGGCTCAACAGGCATATCAAGTTTATTACGCAAAGTATTGTGCTACATCAAGAGACTTGACTGATTGGTGGAGTGTAATAAAAATCAAAATTCGAGACAATCAGTTTAGTCAAAGTGAATGTGCTTTCACTGATGTGCAAAGAATTGAAGTTTTTCAAGAGGGTACTCAAAATCAATCTTTTTCACAAAGAGACATGAGTATCGATGACGACACCCCACATTTAAGATTCGGTGATGACGATGATGTTAATGATGTCACATATGAATTTGAAATGGTAAGAGATGAAGCAACTGTAACTCGAATGGATATCGATGATGTTGAGGAGGAATATGAAGATGACATTGACATATATGAAGATGATGATGAAGATGAACACTGATAGAATTCCATGGTATTTATATACAATCATAATATGTATATATGTATATATAATAGTAATTATCAATTATTTTCTAACAACATTAACATTTTCTGTTTTAGATGGACGACGCCACATTTCGTGAGTTGGCGGATGCTGACCTGACTTTCGATGCGGATGAGTTGCTGACAGATGACCCTCAGCCTGCAGGCACTCCAGGGAGTACACGGAGGGGGCGCGGTCTTGCACGATTGATGATTCCTGACCCCGTCCCCGAGCGACGTCCACGTCTTGGGTTTGATCCATGCACACGGAGGTGTGATAACCTGTGTGATAACCTGTGGATTTGACTAAGATTTCATTAATCTATTCACATAATAAATGTTTATTATTTTTACAGTTTTCCGTATATAGCAGTCGGACAGGGCAGCGCTATTTTGCGCAACTATTTCTCTCAGCCGTGGACCACATGGGAGCAGATTCTCATTGATGTACAGCAGGCCATGTTCGGTCATTGGTTGGTACGTACGTAAATAAATAATTTTTATTTTGAAAATTATTTCATTTCTAACTTGATATTTTGATTTATTTGTAGGGTTTATGGTATCCGATCGAGGATACCATGCGTGACGCCATCCACGAGGCATGGGAGGTGGCTATGCGTGATCGCCTTCGTCAGTTTTTACACAATTTAAGAAAAGATGCGATGAAGAAAGCAGGAGTGTCAGATTTTGATGAGTCATGTAGAGCACACCGACCAGAGTACATTTCATCCCATGTATGGGATGGATTATGTGCGCACTGGTTGAGTGGTGCCTTTCAGAGGAGATCATTGGTGGGGAGGCAGAATCAGGGGAGACAGGAGGTGACTCATCGAGCTGGGAGTCATTCTTTCAGTACTCATAGACAGCATCTGGTACGTACATTTTTTATAAATATTTTATATAACTATAAATATTAAAAGTTTATTTTTTATTCTTATAGGCTGTCGAGCACCCCGATATTATGGAGTACGACGTATATCGGAGGATGTATAGTGATCCTGCTACTGGGGAGCTCATAGGTTATCGTCAGCATTACATCGTGATCAGTATTATTTGTTTTCAAGTTTAAAAATTAACTGCATATAATATATTCACAATTTTAATTTTAAATTGCAACTACAGGAGTCATATGAGGCCGCAGCGTCACAGGCCCGGCCTGAGAGTCAGGCCGAGTCATCAGATCAGACCACTGGTCGTCAGTTTGATGAGGCGACATGGATGCAGGCCACCCAGTATGCCTTTGAGAAGGGCCGGGTAGTTGGTATCAGCTCTCGACTGACTCCCGGAGATTATTATGGCAGTGTTGCGATGTCGGCGTCCAGCTCGAGAGGAGCTCGTGCATCTTCTTCTGCTACACAGTATGAGGATCAGTTGCGATCTCAGACTGCACTGATAGAGAGTCTCCGACAGGAGCAGGAGCAGATGCGTCAGCAACATGAGGAGGAGCGTCGACGCCAGCAGCAGCTGTACGAGGAGCAGACGAGTCAGTGGCAGCAGCAGCATCAGGAGCAGATGGAGTACATGCGCCGACTCACTAATGCTTTAGGGATGGAGTTTCCTCCACCACCATCTGCAGATCCCCCCCCCCTCCTTCAGATTAGAGTTTGTATTTATGTTATAAAATTTGTGAAATCAAAATATGATTTTTTTTCTATTCGTAGTTTCTGTCTCATTATAAAATATTAATAATATTATATTTTTAAATAACAATATTAATATGAATAATAATATTATTTATATTTTATAATATTAAATTTTATATATATATTAAAATTTTATAATATTATAATTTAATTATATTTTTTTGTAATACTTGAATTATTTTAATATTTGAATGTAAAATAATTCTATTATTTTTATATTAATTAAAATAACTTATTAATATTTTTTTATTTATGAATTATAATTCTAATATTATTATATTAATTAAATCATTTATTAATATTCTATTATTTTTTATTTTTGAATTATAATTCTATTATTATTATATTAATTAAAATCATTTATTAATATTTTATTATTTTTTATTTTTGAATTATAATTGGATTATTATTATATTAATTAAAATAATTTATTAATAATTTATTTTTATTTTATTTTTTTTAGTATTTGCGAAGGGATACTATTCTCGTCGCAAATAGTATTATTATTTTTTTATTTTTTTTAAAATAGTTTTTTGCGACGGGTCCCGTCGTAACAACTATTTGCGACGGGGCCCATCACAAATAGTTTTTTACAAATATACGGAGTACTAGTTGCGACGGGGATTCTCCCCGTTGTGAAAAAAGGCTTTAGCGACGGGCCCGTCGCAAAAAACTGTTGTTGCGACACCGTTTTCAGCAACGGGTCATTTGCGACGGGCCCCCGTCGCAAAAATCCATTTGCGACGGGATCCCATCGCAAATGACCCGTCGCAAATACCTGTTTTTCTAGTAGTGTATACACCACACAAAAATAATTAGTGGTGAATATAGCATATATCTCACAGAAATAAAAGTGAGACGAGAAAACCCTTACCTTAAGTTTTCACTTTCTTCTTACATGTTCAAACTTATTGTATAATAAATATAATTTTATTATAAATGTACCACATAACCATAATATTATATATCATACCATATATTATTTTATTATGATGTTATATTTCTTGTTTGTTAACAATTTTATGTTAAAGTTATGTTTCAGGTAAAATCTACTTTGTTTTTTGTATATGTTTCGACCTGTTATTTTTGGTCCATTTTCTATGATCATGGTTTACTTATTTTCAGAATGTAAAAAATGAAATAAATATAACATATATTTATTATATATATATTTATAATAATCTTTAAAATATAGATAGGGTGAGTGCCCTTTTTTACTTGAGGAGGAGTAACATTCTTATAAATACAAAAAAGGAAAAACAATACTGAGAGGTTCCCCTTACATTATGTGCCTCCAGTAATGTTAAATTTTAAATAAAAGGTAGTTAATGGTATAAATATTTCCATAAAATGAATTTTTTACATGTTTCTAAATGATTTTTCCCCTTAAGTTAAAGTTTAACCACTAAGAAAAACCCATTTTTTCCTTAATTGTTGTAATTAATTTTAATTTCTTTCACTAATTTTTTTGGTCAAAAACTAAATTGATCGTACTATAAATTATAAATTATTATTATTCCAAATATGGAATCCGTTTTTTCAAATTATAAACATGAAAGTGGCAGGAATTAATTTCAAATTAATACTACAGACGAGATGAGACAACGGGTTTTCAAAGTAAAAATGTTCAAGTTTGAAATGTTTTTATATCCAATTTCAATGTCAAATTGATTAAAATTACATAAATTATATTAATATATTTAAAATTTATCTAAATATACTTTAAAACCAATTTAAAACATAATTTGACTATATAAATAAATTATAAAAAAATGCATTTTTTAATTAAAATTCATTGTTTTTCACTATTTTTCAAAAAATGAAACTTCTCTAAAAAATAACAAAAAAGTACCAAAATTAAAATTTGATATTAATATTTAAAAAAAATATAAAAAATTTTAAAAAATTAATTTTAAAATAATTCTTCTATTAAAAGGTGACAAAATTGCCTTTTAGAAAAATATAGCTTTTATGCCTAAAATTGGATTTGTACTTATTTTACACCTATCACACATAGTGTATGAATGTAAAAAAAATTGGTTGAATTTGTAATATATAAATTTCATTATTATGTCTCACTAATAGTGATTAATTTAATTTATTAAGTAAAAATACCTTTGTGGGCATATAAATATTTTTTCATAAAAAACACATCCTTTATATTCAATTGTTTTTTATTTTAATTTATAATTAATTAATAAACAAATAATTAATTTTATAAACATGTGTAAACCATAGTTTAATAATTTAGTTAATCTCATTTATATCTTAGATTTTAATGACTAATTGTAACTATAATAATATTTTAATAATAATATTAGTGGTATATTGGAGTTTGGTAAAACTCAATCTTGTATGTAATGATAGTTATTTAAGGGACTTGGTATTGTGTGTAACAAAAGCCAAATATATTGTTGTGTGTACCTCAAGAAAATATAAGTGTTTCATATAATGCAATATTAACTTAGTGTTGCATATAACACAATCCAAACTAAGTTTTTTTGTATAACAAACAAAATATTCAGTGAACTAAAAAATATCAAAAAGATTAAATTAATTCAAAAAAACAAATTTCACAAAATCTCAGGGTGTTACATTCTACCCCCCTTAAAATGAATTTCTCCTTAAAAATTCATTTGGGTCATAAAAGGTTTAATACTTTAAAGTTCCTTTAATAGAAACCCACATCTAAAAAAGGAATGCTAAAACTTCCTTTAAAAAGGAGAATTTGGAAACATAATGCTTACTCAAAGTTACTCATGACTAAGTTTCCACATAGAAAAACATAGGTGTCGAGTGGAAACATGGACATGTAAGATAGATCTAACTATCAAGTTATAATGGAGAGTGATAGAGAACATGGTTAGGAGAAGGTTGACAATCACAAAGCCATTAACCAAAGATACTTGAAAAAGGTCATTGATATCATCAAAAATGATGATAATGGGATAACATTTTATTTCAATAACCTTTTCCTAAAGTTGAATAATTTTCACGATAAAATTTACTTACTTGAATTTATTCCATTTCATAAGCACAGTCTCACCCATTGGTTATTCCTGTACCAATTTCCACTTCATATATTACTACAAAAATGAAGGTGAATTTTTTATTCTTGAAGCACTAATAGATCATAATATCCATAAGTATAATGATAATTCATTCTATCTGTCTTTAGTTATCATCACAAAAAGATGGTTAGAATAAGTTATCCAATATGCATAAATCATCATTTGGAGAGATAATACTTTAATCTCTAAAACCTCATCTGAAGTTTAATTTAAACCATTCCATAAATGGTTAAACTTATAACCCTTCCGAAATATGAAAATATAGAACATTATAAAGAAGGTTAAATAATTCTCAAAATTAGTTTAAAATTGATCCCCCGTATATCATAAAGTAGCTCTTGGTTTCCACATACTAAACATGTGAATACCTTTATCATGTATTCTCTTTAAACATGGTATTAACCTAAATTACCATAAAACCATATTGAAAACATAAATACTTCTTCATTCCTTTCATAGAACACTAATTATTGGATATATTCCTTAAATCTAAAAACAATATAAACTTCATTAATGATAACATAAACCACTTTTTCAACAAATCCTTTATCATCATCACTAACTTTAGGAATGGTGCCTCACTCTCCAGGGCACTCTCAGGATTTTGGCTCGTCTCGCCATCTTCCTCCTCCTAGGGTTTCCCCTCTCCCTGATGGCATTAGATCTCCCGCAACGCCTTCCCTGGCTCTCTATTCTCTGCTCATTCAGCCTGGATTCGCTCTCTACATGTCCTCCTCTCTCTCACTCTTTCTCTCTCTTACCGGTTCTGGTCTTATCTCTGTGTTTCTCCCCTGGCTCTGTGAAGGTCTTATTTCGGCCGCCTTACTACGCTCTAACCTCATGTACCACCGCTCCTCTCTAGGTCGGATCTGGAGTGATGGGTACACTGCGGATTTGGGATAGCGGTTTGGGGGTTGCAAGTCCTCTCGACGCCTCTTTTCTTCTTCATTTAGGGTTCCATCCCCCAGTCTCCTTCTAGGGTTTCATCCCACCACTAGTTGGTTCAATCCTAGTTTTTTTATGTTTCCAGTCTCATTTTGGCCATGTTCTTTTTTCGTTGGGTTCTAGGTTCTTTCTTTGTTGTTTTTTTTTTGTTTTCATCCTTGGGTTCCCCTATTTTTTTCAGCATTGTGTTGGTGCTTCTCGGTGATTGTCGTTGGCATGAGGTTTATGACTGTGATGATGGGTTCCTCAATCGGTTCTCTGGTTTTGGTCTGTCTAGACAGTGATGTTGGGTTTCTATGGTGTTTCGGATGTCTCTGGGGTTTTTTTGGTTTGGTGCTAATGTAAAGACCCATAAAAATTCAAGGGAAATTTTTTTCTAATTTTCTTTGGGATTTTATAAGAACGCAGTTTATGACGGGGCCTGATTCCGAGGCCCGGTGTGCCCGGAATCTTTTTCCGAAGTTTGGTTCGGGTACGTTCAGTGAATGAACGAGCGGGTTTTTCTAACTTTTGAACCGGTGCTCAGAATTAAATTCAGAGGGCACCGATGGAATCGCAGCGCCGGTATTTGCATAGAAACGTCTCTTTCGGAGTTGCATTTTCTCGGTTGTACTTTTTAATTTTTGGGGTTTAAGTTAAGAAATAAAATAAAGTTGTACGACAATTTTATTTCATTTCACTTAAAGCTGCTTAAAGACCACTTTAAGCTACTTAAGATGGGTTGAAGTGGATAGGGTGCAATTCAAAATATCCTACCCACTTGGTAGGATATTTGTGAGGTGGGACCCACATGAGCCCCACCGTTTATTTTCTTCTTAAGTAACGCACCTGCACCCCCCCCCCCTATTAAACGAAGTCAACAGATGTGTTTCCTTAATTTCTTAACGCCTCTATTTTAATTGGCCAGTTAAGTTTTACCATTAATTCTTTGAAATTAATTGTGAGGGTTACGTCGTTTGAAATTTGAAATCGTTGGTGGAAAACAATAAAATAAGGCCTTAGCCTCATTTTGTTTTTGGGTTGGGAAGCGTTACGCTGAGTTTTCCTCTCCTCCTCCTCCTTCGCGAAGAACGCGAAGAACGCACCACCACTGATGAAGAACACTCATTTTCCTTCCACGGAATTTTTCCCCTTCCGCGGAAAGACTCTTCAACAGATCTTCTTCTTCCCCTTCATCGTCAACGGATCGACGAACAAGCTCGGAAGCGGAATCGGGTAGCAAGCGACGACGGCTTCGCCTTCCCTCGAGTCGGACGAACGCCGACGTCCCCCTTCGACGTCATCATCCTCGCGACGCCATACTGCGACGAACCTCGAATGTCGACGCCTCCTTCCGATCGGCTTATACCCAAGGTAGGGAATTGTTTATGAAATATTAATGAACCCCATGCTACTTCCTTCTAAATCAAAGAACACAGATCAAATAAACATTAATTTGATTCGCAAATATTATGTTGTGAGTTGGGTTTTTATTTTGGTATTCTCTTGTCTTTTGAGAAAAGAACGATGAGCGCGGACCAACCAATTCCGGGTTGATCCGTGGATCGTTCGTACATGTGGATCGATGTAGGGGTTTAATTTTATTTATTTTGTTTGGGAATACCAACATGACGATCTTCGTGGATTTTTTAAAACCAATTGTTATAGAATAACGCGAGGGGGTCGGACCGCACAAACACGGCCGACCCTCCTCCTTTTTTTTCATGTTGGTTCCTTGTGGATTGAAACGGAAAGGTGTGGTGTCGTCGCACCACGCGGAATCATGCGACAAGAAAATGCGCGGTGCCGTCACACCGCGCCGTGAAAAGAAGAACAAGGACGAGACGCCGTCACGCCACGTCGAAGAAACCTGAAGACATCCGTGGACGGAGTCGGGCCGCGGTGGAGGGGTGCGGCGCCAACGTGTCGCGCCGGAGAACCACGAAGATGGCGCGTTTCGTTTTTGACGGGTGACGACAAACGAGGCCGCAAGGTAATTTTGAGGCCTCTGCAGTGAAGGTTGGGTCCCGGGAGGACCATAGGCGAAGACGGCAGGAGCAACGGACCACCGGAGCGCGTCCGGTGGTCCGCGAAAGGCGGCGGCGGCGCGCCACGCCGGCACGGCGCCGACGACCGACGGAAGAGAGGCGGTCGGCGGTTCATCGCCGGCCTCAATTAGCGGCGAAGGGCGGGGGAGTCGCGCACCCCGCCCACGGTGTCCGCTCGGCTGCGCTGGCCGAGCCGCGGCTGGCCGGTCGGGCCGGGCCGCGCCGGCCGGGCCGGGCCAGGCCCAGCCAAGTCGGCCCGGGCCTAGACCCCCCGTTTTCGGACCACTTTCGGTCAAATGCCCATATCTTGAGCTGTAGACCTCCTATTAACGCGCCGTCAGCGGCAACGTGATCCTTGGATCGAGACGGCCGTTTAGGTATATTACACTAAAGGTTTCCAAGAAATTTGTGTTCGGCCGGGTTGGTTCGTACACGAAACCAACCGGGCCCACGGAGCGGAAACGCTTATATCTTTAGCACCGGACGTCCGATTGACGTACCGTCGACTTTGATGGATTCCTCTAAGTGAGACGGATCTTTTGGATTACTCCGCTCAAGGTTTGTATGCCGTCGGAGTGCGGTCGGGTTGGTTCGCTCACGAAACCAACCGGGCCCCTGGAATGAAAAAGGCAATAACTCACAGACCGGGTGTCCGATTGACGCGCCGTCTATCTCGTTGAATTCATCTTGATGAGACAGATCTTTTGGCATACTTCGCCCGAGTTTTGGATGCAGTTGGATAGTGTCCGGGTTGGATTGTACCCGAAATCCAACCGGGCCCCTGGAACGGAAAAACTGATATCCTTCAAACAGGACATTCGTTTGATGAACCGTCAGTGGCGTTGATGATCACGTTGAGAAATGGTCCCTATGAGTATACCCTATGAGAGTTCGAGGTACAGTTTAGATATGGCCGGGTTGGTTCGCTCACAGAACCAACCGGGCCCCTGAGACGAAAAGGCTAGTAACTCACAGACCGGGCGTCCGATTGACACGTCGTCTGTTACGTTGAGACCCCTATGACGATGCGGTCCTTTGAGATACTTCTTCGTGGGACTTTGAGATACTTGGAGTATCGACCTGTAGCTCATGGAGCGGACCCTCCCGGAGACGAGCGTGCGGAGTACGGAGACCGTGTAGCCGACTGAGACCTGACGACTGCTTGACCGACTCGACTTGGAGTGAGTCGACTAGCCCAGTGGACGGAGCACTACTTGTGAGGTGCAGACCCATGGCAGACGGAGCACTACCTGTGTGACAGTGCAGACCCGCGGTACTCGTCCGGAGAGTACCTCAGCAGGCTACTAGGGGGTGTGCACTACTGTGTTTGGGTGACATACCTCGGTGGGAAGCACTACTGTGTTTGGGTGGCTGACCCGCGGTACTCGACAGGAGGAGTACCTCAGTAGTCTTAGGTTAGTGAGCAGTACCTCAGAGTCGTGACAGGACCACTGTACACTCCAGAGACGGAGCTCTTCAGCAGTTACGGTTTCGATAATGAAAATCCTGGTTTGAGCTGAATCTTTTGACCTTTGTGTTTACCTCATGATTGATATGGGTCACTTGATAACTTAGGTATATGTATGGGAATATACCTGGGTAGTGGTTATCCGTTGATTTCACAATCCTTGTGTTTCCTCATGATTGAGATGGGTTACTTGATAACTTAGGTATATGTATGGGTATATACCTAAGTAGAGGTTATCTGTTGAGATCTTCTTTGTGGTTATCCTTGTTGGTTTAGTGAGACCTTGAGGGTCTCAGGGTCCCTACTGAGTATCGTTATACTCACCCCTGCACAGGCTATTCCCGCACCTCGTTGTGTTGGTTGCAGACGACGGGCAGTGCTGACGGAGGCCGAGTGTTTGAGGACTGGACGGTACCCGGAGGTGGACTACACGATGAGTCAGTACCCGGAGGTGGACTACACGACGAGAAGACACACGGAGGAGGTTGACGGATGAGAGCGTGGAGGAGGCTATCAGTACCTACCCTTCAGGTAGGATCCGTGGTGGACGACCAGGAGATACGCCATCTGTACCTACCCTTCAGGTAGGATCCGAGGAGGACGACCCAGGAGCCGCTTCCTTCCTTCCAGCTGTTATCTTTTCTGTTGTACTTGTTTAGTTGTAGTTGTAATTTCTTTTGGGTTTGTATTCTGGCCCATTTACTTTTCAGCACTTATCTTGTACTTAGTGTTTACTTTTCCGCTTGCTTACTCTATGGTGCTTGTTTTCTTCTATAAAGGAAATGCCTTCCCAGTTATCGGGATTTACGCTTTTGGTGCTAGTCGCCAGCCCCTGGCCTATGGAAGGCGGGCTTGGGGTAGTCATGACATAGGCCCCGAGGATGGGTCGTGACAAATTGGTATCAGAGGAGTCGGTTCTACCACAGAACTTATAACTCTGATATTTTCTTCCTGTGAAGCAATAGTGTTAAGAGTACCGAGTGTGGTTTTTAGTTCAGGGAGTCCAGTGTTGGTGCGGGCGGTCGACGTATCCATACACCAGGACCCTGACTACTGATTTCCGACTTTGGGCACGAAAACACTGATTGCGTGTGTGTTTCCAGAAGTTTTTAAATGTCATCTCAAACCAGGTCAGCTCACCAGGTATAAACGTTTGACCGTGTCACGATGTTTCTTTCAGGATTCCTTTTCACGGATGACCAGCTAGAGCCCGGAGGGATGTGTGTGCTGACATCCTATCGAGCAACGAGGCTTCGGTACAGGGCCCTCTTGCAGTTGAGGCACCAGCGGTACTACCATACGTTGGGCCACCGATGCCACCAGCCCCAGCAGTAGGCGATGCACGCTACTTGAGTGCGTTGCACGAGTTCCAGCGCCAGAGGCCACCCAGGTTCCGGGGAGAGACGGACCCGCAGGCGGCTGAGGATTGGCTGGAGGTTGTGGTGAGAGTCTTCAGGCTAGTGGGGACGCCGACATACTTCATGGTGATCTTTGCTGCCAGCCTCCTTCAGGCAGCAGCAGGAAGGTGGTGGAGCCACTTGTTCCAGTTTTGCGACGGGATGACCTTCACATGGGAAGACTTCGAGACCTTATTTAGGGTGGAGTTTGTGCCCGTATCTCTACACCCCGAGTGTGTACAGGAGCTTCTACCTTTGCCGTAGGGTTTTCGATCAGTTGTCGAGTCATCTGTGGGTAGTAGACAGATGATGCAGAGGTCCAGGAGGACCAGACCAGCAGTTGGATGATCTCGGGTTTTAGGACCGGTGGTGCGGGGCACCCAGGGTGGGAACAGAGCTAGGCGTGCCAGAAGAAGGCTGTGTTACTCATGCGGCGGAAAGGGTCACCTGGCACGTGACTGTCTGAATCCTCGTACAGTTGATCCGTAGGCTTTGGAGGAGCCACCGAGGCAGAAGCATCGGCGAGTTCTTGAGCAACAGCCGAGTAGTGGACAAGGCAGTAGAGCTCCAAGAGCGGGTGGATAGGAGAGGAACTAGTGGATACGTCCCTTGTACTTATAGTTCTATGTTACTGTTGTATTCGTGTCTTTGTACTATGAGCTATGAGCTGCAATAATAAAAAAAAGACACTTATCTTTGTTTGCTTTCCTGTCCTTTTGTTTGGTTGATACTGAGTGGTCCCGGTTAAAACTGTTGACTTGACCCTCACTTTTGAGATTTCTACTGGAGGAGACCCAGTGACCTCACACTGATGCCGACAGTGTGACTCGACCCTTGGAGGTGAGAGTGACAGTTGGATCTCTTGATAGTTACGTCGAGGCCTTACGACGTCATCCATGGCATGAATACATCATTCATGTCAGGATTGACTGTATTAGGAAATGGGCGTGGTTCATCCAGGGGATGAGACCGAGTTTCTCTTTTCGGCAAAGGAGAGATTTTAGCAGCTCTTTCAGATCGTAGGCAAAGAAGGTGCAGATCATCCAGGAGCGGATGAAGACTGCACAGTGCAGTAAGAAATAGGAAACTGGCACCAGTCTTGGAGACTCGGGCATGTTAAAAGTTTCCATAAGAGGAATCTTAAAGGAGAGATGAGTCTGCGAAGTAGCAGATGTGGAGGCAGAGCTAGGAGAGTAGCATGCGGTGGTGTACATCTTAACATGCTACAACCACCCGCCTTAGTTATCCCCTCCAGGCTCAGGGAGCTGGAGGGCGGAGGAAGAGTGCGGCTGCATGTGGTCAAGGAGAGTGACCCAATGGCTCTAAAAATGATTCAAGGGACAGTCTGTGTCCACTAATAGCTATTGTAGTAACAGACGTCGATATGAAAAATTCCTTGCTTTCACAAATCTTGTTCCAGACCTAGAGTTTCTGGTAATCCGTGGACTTGACCCTCACGTCGGGAGATACCTTGGGAGGAGACTCGATGATCACACTTATGCCGACGGTGTGGTCAAACCCTCGAGGCGAGAGTTTCGGTTGGAATCTCTTGGTGGCAGCGTCGAGGCCTTACGACGTTAGTTTAAGTATGGAATGGGCAATAACTGTTCATACTCAAATTGACGGTTTTAGGAAAACGTCGAGATGGGTTTTCCTTGGTCGGCGAAAAGGAAACCCCAGGCAGCACGGGATAATCTCTTTCACAGGAGGTTGCAACCGATCACTCTTAAGTCAGTCAACCATACCCTCATGGCAGCAGTCTTTTTAGTTTCAGTTCTAACAGAAAATGGAGTCCTCTGGAGTTCGAGGATGACGATCACATCCTTATACGGGTCTCACCTCGACGAGGTTTATGGAGATATGGCAAAGGCGGAAAGTTATCTCTGAGGTTCAATGGACCTTTCTAGGTCCTCAGCTGGGTAGGCGGGGTGGTTTACCGCTTGACCCATCCACCTCAGTTGCACCAGGTGCACGACGACTTCCACGTATCTCAACTGAGGAGATACGTGCTCGACCCTTCGCATATCATCGACCATGAGGAGTTGGACGATGGCGATGGAGTGTCTTTCACGGAGGTTCCAGTGGGAATCAAGGATCGACAGGAGCGGATCCTTCGAGGACGGCCTATTCCTAGGGTGCGCTTTCACGGGCAGTACAGGAACCTCCGGGTGAGCACACGGGAGCGGAAGGCTCAGATGCGTGCTCAGTACCATTTTTGTATCCCTAGTTTATGTTAAAGCTTTACGAGGACGTAAATCCCTGAGGTGGGAGTAATGTAAAGACCCGTAAAAATTCAAAGGAAATTTTTTTCTAATTTTCTTTGGGATTTTACAAGAATGCAGTTTCTGACGGCACCTGATTCCGAGGCCCGGTGTGCCCAGAATCTTTTTCCGAAGTTTGGCTCGGGTACGTTCAGTGAACGAACGAGCGGGTTTTTCTAACTTTTGAACCGGTGCTCGAAATCAAATTCTGAGGGCACTGATGGAATCACAGCGCTGGTATTTGCTTATAAACGCCTCTTTCGGAGTTGCGTTTTCTCGGTTGTGCTTTTTAATTTTTGGGGTTTAAGTTAAGAAATAAAATAAAGTTGTACGACAATTTTATTTCATTTCACTTAAAGCCGCTTAAAGACCACTTTAAGCAACTTAAGCTGGGTTGAAGCGGATAGGGTGCAATTAAAAATATCCTACCCACTTGGTAGGATATTTGTGAGGTGGGACCCACACGATCCCCACCGTTTCTTTTCTTCTTAAGTAACGCACCCGCACCCCCCCTATTAAACGAAGTCAACCGACATGTTTCCTTAATTTCTTAACGCCTCTATTTTAATTGGGTAGTTAAGTTTTACCATTAATTCTTTGAAATTAATTCTGAGGGTTATGTCATTTGAAATTTGAAATCATTGGTGGAAAACAATTAAATAAGGCCTTAGCCTCATTTTATTTTTGGGTTGGGAAGCGTTGCGCTGAGTTTTCCTCTCCTCCTCCTCCTTCGCGAAGAACGCAAAGAACGCACCACCACTGATGAAGAACGCTCGTTTTCCTTCCATGGAATTTTTCCCCTTCCGCGGCAAGACTCTTCAATGGATCTTCTTCTTCCCCTTCATCGTCAACGGATCGACGAACAATCTCGGAAGTGGAATCGGGTAGCAAGCGACGACAGCTTTGCCTTCCCTCGAGTCGGACGAATGCCGACGTCCCCCTTCGATGTCGTCATCCTCGCGACGCCATACCGCGACGAACCTAGAACGACGACGCCTCTTTCCGATCGGCTTATACCCAAGGTAGGGAATTGTTTATGAAATATTAATGAACCCCATGATACTTCCTTTTAAATAAAAGAATGCGGATCAAATAAACATTAATTTGATTCGCGAAGATTATGTTGCGAGTTGGGTTTTTATTTTGGTATTCTCTTATCTTTTGAGAAAAGAACGACGAGCGCGGACCAACCAATTCCGGGTTGATCCGTGGATCATTCGTACATGTGGATCGATGTAGGGGTTTAATTTTATTTATTTTGTTTGGGAATACCAACTTGACAATCTTCGTGGATTTTTTAAAACCAATTGTTATAGAATAACGCGAGGGGTCGGACCGCACAAACACGGCCGACCCTCCTCCTTTTTTTCATGTTGGTTCCTTGTGGATTGAAACGGAAAGGCGTGGTGTCGTCGCACCACGCGGAATCATGCGACAAGAAAATGCACGGTGCCGTCGCGTCGTGCCGTGAAAAGAAGAACAAGGACGCGACGCCGTCGCGCTGCGTCGAATAAAGCCGAAGACATCCGTGGACGGAGTCGGGCCGCGGTGAATGGGCGCGGCGCCAACGCGCCGCGACGGAGAACCACGAAGACGGCGCGTTTCGTTTTTGACGGGCGATGACAAACGAGGCCGCAAGGTAATTTTGAGGCATCCGCAGTGAAGGTCGGGTCCCGGGAGGACCATAGGCGAAGACGGCAGGAGAAACGGACCACCGGAGCGCGTCCGGTGGTCCACAGAAGGCGGCGGCGGCGCGCCGCCGGAAGAGAGGCGGTCGGCGGTTCGCCGCCGGCCTCAATTAGCGGCGAAGGGTGGGGGAGTCGCGCACCCCACCCGCGGTGTCTGCTCGGCCGGGCCAGGCCCATCCGGGTCGGACCCGGTTCGGGCCGACCCAGAGGGGGTCGGCCCGGGCCCAGACCCCCCGTTTTCGGACCACTTTCGTTCAAATGCTCATATCTTGAGCTGTAGACCTCCGATTGATGCGCTGTCAGTGGAAACGCGATCCTTGGATCGAGACGGTCGTTTCGGTATATTACACTCAAGGTTTCGAAGAACTTTGGGTTCGGCCGGGTTGGTTCGTACACGAAACCAACCGGGCCCACGGAGCAGAAACGCTTATATCTTTAGCACCAGACGTCCGATTGACGTACCGTCGACTTTGATGGATTCCTCTAAGTGAGACGGATCTTTTGGCTTACTCAGCTCGAGGTTTGGATGCCGTCGTAGTGCGTTCGGGTTGGTTCGCTCACGAAACCAACCGGGCCCCTGGAATGAAAAGGCCAATAACTCACAGATCGGGCATCCGATTGACGCGCCGTCTGTCTCGTTGAATTCATCTTGATGAGACGGAACTTTTGGCATACTTCGCCCGAGTTTTGGATGCAGTTGGATAGTGGCCGGGTTGGATTGTACCCGAAATCCAACCGGGCCCCTTGAACGGAAAAGCTGATATCCTTTAGACGGGACGTCCGTTTGACGAACCGTCAGTGGCGTTGATGATCACGTTGAGAAACGGTCCCTATGAGTATACCCTATGAGAGTTCGGGGTACAGTTGAGATACGGCCGGGTTGGTTCGCTCACGAAACCAACCGGGCCCCTAGGACGAAATGGCTAGTAACTCACAGACCGGGCGTCCGATTGACGCGCCGTCTGTTACGTTGAGACCCCTATGACGAGGCAGTCCTTTGAGATACTTATTCGTGGGACTTTGAGATACTTGGAGTATCGACCTGTAGCTCGTGGAGTGGACCCTTCCGGAGATGAGCGTGCGGAGTACGGAGACCGTGTAGCCGACTGAGACCTGACGACTGCTTGACCGACTCGACTTGGAGTGAGTCGACTAGCCCAGTGGACGGAGCACTACTTGTGAGGTGCAGACCCATGGCAGACGGAGCACTACCTGTGTGACAGTGCAGACCCGCGGTACTCGTCCGGAGAGTACCTCAGCAGGCTACTAGGGGGTGTGCACTACTGTGTTTGGGTGACATACCTCGGCGGGAAGCACTACTGTGTTTGGGTGGCTGACCCACGGTACTCGACAGGAGGAGTACCTCAGCAGTCTTAGGTTAGTGAGCAGTACCTCAGAGTCGTGACAGGACCACTGTACACTCCAGAGACGGAGCTCTTCAGCAGTTACGGTTTCGATAATGAAAATCCTGGTTTGAGCTGAATCTTTTGACCTTTTTGTTTACCTCATGATTGAGATGGGTCACTTGATAACTTAGGTATATGTATGGGAATATACATGGGTAGTGGTTATCCGTTGATTTCACAATCCTTGTGTTTCCTCATGATTGAGATGGGTTACTTGATAACTTAGGTATATGTATGGGCATATACCTAAGTAGAGGTTATCTGTTGAGATCTTATTTGTGGTTATCCTTGTTGGTTTAGTGAGACCTTGAGGGTCTCGGGGTCCCTACTGAGTATCGTTATACTCACCCCTGCATGGGCTATGCCTGCACCTCGTTGTGTTGGTTGCAGACGACGGGCAGTGCTGACGGAGGCCGAGTGTTCGAGGACTGGACGGTACCCGGAGGTGGACTACACGACGAGTCAGTACCCGGAGGTGGACTACACGATGATACGACACACGGAGGAGGTTGACGGATGAGAGTGTGGAGGAGGCTATCTGTACCTACCCTTCAGGTAGGATCCGTGGTGGACGACCAGGAGTTGTGTCATCTGTACCTACCCTTTAGGTAGGATCCGAGGAGGACGACCCAGGAGCCGCTTCCGTCCTTCCAGCTGTTATCTTTTCTGTTGTACTTTTTCAGTTGTAGTTGTACTTTCTTTTGGGTTTGTATTCTGGCCCATTTACTTTTCATCACTTCTCTTGTACTTAGTGTTTACTTTTTCCGCTTGCTTACTCTGTGGTGCTTGTTTTCTTCTATAAAGGCAATGCCTTCCCAGTTATCGGGATTTACGCCTTTGGTGCTAGTCGCCAGCCCCTGGCCTATGGAAGGTAGGCTTGGGGTAGTCACGACACGGGCCCCGAGGAAGGGTCGTGACAGCTGAGGTTTCTGGTGCTTCAGGGTGTTCTGCCTTTCGTGTCTACTCCGTGATTCTACTTTCGATGTCTTTGGTGGCTTGGTGATACTGACTTCGACGATGGGTTCTCAGAAGCACTGATTTCTTCTTCTCCTATGTAGATGAAGGTCTTAAATGGTGTCTCTCAACATTTTAGTGTTCTTCCCATCATTGGTGATGGTTTTTGCTCTTATGTGACATCGACGGTGATTCAGTGGTGGTCTGTGCTGGAGACAGTTCGGTGATGGTGTGTGCATCTCAAGGTATCATAGGCGTGATGATTGTCTTCCTACTTTTTGTTTTTTAAATTTTTAATGGGTTTTTCAGTGGCAGGATTGTGGAGTCAAGTTGGTAGCTCACGGGTTTTGCGGAATTTTGAAACATGATGCTTTTGACGGTGTTGGTGCAGTATGATTCAGGTTTATTATTTTGGAATTTGAAATCTGATTTGTAAGGGCATGTCTTGATGTTGGAGGAATGGTCGTAGGTCCCCACTCACCCTCAAAGTGTCTTTTCAATAAAATAAAAAATTTATTGTGGACAACAAATCCTTTATCATTTCCACGGTAATCAGTACTACCCAATTTACCTTATTCATATCAATAATCACTTTATCCATGCTGAACACAATTTTCTCAGCATCATGAACACATTAAGGGTAACCATACCATAATGAAAATATCACATTTACATTAAATCACTTTTCTATGTCATTAGCATCATTAAACATATCCTTTTAAACCCTTAATGGAAAACATATAATTCATGATTCATATAACGTAATTCTTGAATTCCAATACATATACACTTCAATCATCTAACTTTATTCTTAAAACATTAATTAGGCTTCATCATCTTATTCCTTAATACACCTTTACTATAATATGTCATATTAATCATGTCTTAGTGTTCCTCAACCTAAATTTAATCATGCTTCTTACGTTTAATGTAAACAATACACTTAGAACA
This sequence comes from Viscum album, assembly GCA_963277665.1. Taxonomy (NCBI): domain Eukaryota; kingdom Viridiplantae; phylum Streptophyta; class Magnoliopsida; order Santalales; family Viscaceae; genus Viscum; species Viscum album. Next base: position 1,285,569,490 of record OY728151.1, read on the forward strand.
TCCCATACCTTTCACATGTCATTTTTGGTCTCTTTATCTTCAACAGTATAACCAATACTCATGTCACCTTCCTAATTATATTAATGATATTTCAACTTAGAACATCCATTTATATAATTTCCAAACATTCCACATATGAAACATTCAATGTTTACCCAGTTCTTTCTAGTTACCGTTATTGACTAAGACTAGAAAGCATAGTGTGAGCAACACTTATCATAGTAGAAAACCACATAATCATGAAATATTGCTTATAATATGCCTAAATCATGACACCTTCTTCAATATATGACACATTAGGTCCATACTAGGTCATTCATAATCATCATTTATTTAAATCATTCATGATGGTTCATGAATAGTTTGCGAATTTCCAAAGCACATCCCTTGAGAGTGTCAACCCAGGTGTGAAACAAGTCCCATTATCGTGAACCAGTTCCCAATCGAGTAAAGATCAATATAATGTTTTTAGGGTTTTTAATCCTATGTACATATTTTCCAAATCCACATCCATATCCACTTGTAGTATCCAGACATGGATGTATTTCTAGGAAACCACTTTCTATATCCTTTACAAAAATTCCAGGACATTTTCCTAAAATTTGAATCACCCTTACACTTATCCTTAGAGACATCCCAAGAAATATCCTTAGAAATATCCCTAGGTATCTCACTAAAGTTTTCTCAACCTAGTTTCCAAAGTTTGACTAAAACATTCCTTTTATACCAACTAGATTGATTCACGCTTAACATAAATGGATATTATATCATTTTAGATTAATACTTAACACATTAAAAAGTACATTCCTGAGAACTATAATAATTTAGTGTCTTTGGAAACTTGGAACACATTCTTCCAACTTGGTTAAAGATCTTCAATGTTTCCCATAAATATCTTATCCTTTAGTATTTCTACTTAAAACCTTTCTTCATAACCTGGGGAAAGGAAACATAAGAAAGGGTGAGCTTTAATGCTTAGTAAGGGTAAAAATAAAGGAGATATGTAAGAATAATATGGACATAAGATTATGAGAACATGAGCATTAAATTTGAATATCATACCCTACATGTCAAAAATCATAATCGTAATTCATACCTATCCCAGTGGGGCCCATGTCGCAACTACCCAAGCCCGCCTTCAATAGGCCAGGGGCTAGTGACTAGCACCGAGTAGGCATATCACTAACATGGGAGGCACTTCCTAAGTACTTTTACACATGCACACATATCTAAGACCACAAATGATGAAATGTAAAACCCACTAAGGAACAAAATGCATGCATACAACTAAACTCAACCAACAAACTGCAATGAAAGTAAAGTGAAGAAAGTAAAATTGGGCTAGAATACAAGCCCACCAAAAACAAGAGTCTACAAACTACAAAGTCTAACCTATAAGCACAAAGAGGTACTGGAACTATTTCTTGTAGCTATAGGAACACCTCAGCCTGTAGGGAACTCATAAATCTCGGTTTGGTCCTGGTTTTCCCTGGACTCTATCAAACGGGCATCGTCGGCACAAGACACAAGACATGTAGAAAAATACCATGCAGGGGTGAGTATAACAACACTCAGTAGAGGATCCCAAAAACCACCAATAAATACTCAAAGTAAAGGTACAATCATCTCTACATAGTATATGTATACTAAACATATAACAAGAGAAACAAAATCTATATATACTCAAAACCCACACTCGTAGTCTAGAGACAAGTCACACAACTGTATACCCTCACTAGGGGTTCAGTTCAAAGGTTCCACAAAGCACTCGTCTAGGAGAACTCACTACATGAGTCTGAGAGCTTTGATGACATCCGTATGAGAAGTATCATTCTTTAATAAAATCCATGAGAGATAGATACACTCATTCCGGGAGAACACACTCCTCAGTGGGGAAAGATCATGATACACAGATGAGGATCACTTCCATGGCCTTGGAGGATACCGCAACTCATCTGGATTCACCTACTAAGTAAAGGATCAGTTCCCTTTAATATTATTCACGTCGATACATGACTCTAATTAGGGTCAAGAATGGATAGAGGATCTCACTCTGGGCCTCTTGGAGGGATACCTAACTCTATCTCAGAAATTACCGCTGAAGGGATCAAACTCCTGTGGATGGAAATGATACCTGACCTTCAGGGGAATGAGAAAAATCAGAACTAACCCAAATAAAACTTGTCCAAGAAATAGTGGACAAGAGGATCAATCCATGTCTCAAGATATACATGGCATGTAAAAGGGGTCACACACCATGTCTCAGGACTCCAGGTACTTCTCATGTGTAACATCTCAAGTTAGAGGGTACATGTCATGTAAAAAAGGTAAGTACACGGCTTGTAGGACGTACCACACACCCTTTCCGAGTAACCGAGGTCCACTTTGTGTGTGCTGGTCATGTTCTCATAGACGGATTCAACCCATGTAGGTTATCCCGTGTAACCAGTACACAGGGTAACCTGCGTAACCGGCCTGGTCTGGCCATGTGGTGGAGTACACGGCTGTGTACTCCACCCCGTGTTTGTGTATCCCCTAGATACACGTAGAGCTTCGGGGAAGGGCCCACACACCATGTGATGGGGGTCACATGTCATGTGATACCTATCTGTCTCCCAAAAACCTATCCGCCACAAAATGGTTCCACATGGCATGTTCTTCTGGATATATGTCGTGTGTTCTAGAGATTTCTAGAAACATTTTCCCTCACTGGCGCGCCACCGGTGATGCTCCAATCCTTGATATGGATGCCTAATTATTGAAAAACTCAAGGGTTTAGGTCACCCCATCATCATGAAGTCGATTACTTCAGTTTTGGGCCTCCGATCGGCCCTGAGAACACGTTCTGATTCTCCTGCATGAAGAACACTTGAAAAATGATAACTCCTGAACCATGTCGATTTGTCTGCCGCAATCACCATCGCACCTCCGCTAGGTCATCACGATGTCAAATATTTATTATGGGATCATTGTGACAAGAAATGGGCATGCAACGATTCCTCATTCATATCCCCACGAATAATGCAGGTAAAAAGAGGTAAGAAATCCAATAAACCAAAATTGAGGAACGAACCTCCGCCGCCATTTGTCACAATGTTGATCCAATCCCATTATAATGATTAAATAGGGATAATTGAAACATCAAACATGAAAAAAAAATCTCAGGAACAAACCCAATAAATCCCTCCCACAATAATGATGATGCATGGGTCAACCAACTCATGGGTTGATCCGCATTTGTCATTAAATTCAAAGAATGAGGAAAAAATAACTTTAAAACACGACCCTTACCTTGAGAAGGGATCGATCATTGATGATGGGATTATGCTGTTGTTGTTTTTGAGATCCTTCAACTCTGTTATCGCAGTGATTCGCACCTTTTATTCATCATCGTTCATTGTTGATAGTTCTCTCCAAATCTCCAAGATTTCTCTAGCGTTTCTCTCAAATTTCCTCCAACGACCAACATTCGATTAACCCATTAAAAGGAGGGGATGTGTTTCAGTGTTACGTTATGTTGCGGTATTAATGAGTCAGCATTGCAGTTTTAAATTCATTATGTCATGTCATTAATTATTGAAACAGCTACCCCATCATTGTGTTGCAGTGAATGTTTCTAAATAAAATAAAGTAAACTTTTCAATTTTTTATTTTATTTTATTTTACTTAAAATGTCCAAAAATTAACTTTTTTCCTTGACCCGTGCCGGTTTAAGTTAGGCCCATTCTTAGGTAAATTTTTCATCTCAGATACAACGGTGCCCTCAGATTTTTAATTCATACATCCATTTGGAAACGGCCACAGCCGCAAACACATTCCAACTCACTTAACTAAAAAAAGTTCAAACCACCATTCCGGGATCACCGGGCCTCAGAAATACATTCCATATGTGCGATCGATCTCAAAATAATTTCATATAATATTTAAAAATAATACATGGAAAAATCCGATACATTAAATTCTCCCCACCTTAGAGCTTTGTGTCCTCAAAAGGCCAAAACAAGGGCTACTCAAAAAGATGTGGGTACTGGGCATGGATCTGAGCCTCCCACTCCCACGTGCTCTCCTGAAGGTTCTCGTGCTGCCACCGAACACGCACTAATGGAATCGATCACCCATGAAGGATCCTCTTCTTCTGATCCTTGATCTCCACTGGGTACTTATCAAAGGTCACTTCACCCATGATGTCTGGCTCTCCCCAGTCGATGAAGTACAATGGGTCATGCACGTACCTTCTCAGTTGTGACACATGGAAGACATCATGTACCCAGTGAAACTGTGGTGTGGTATGACACCTCGCCAACTCTGTGTAGTATCTGGAAAGATCCGATGAACCTCATGGATATATTTTTACCCTGGAAAAATCTTTGTAACCCCCATCGAGGTGAGACCCCAAGGAAGACATGGTCTCCCTCTTTGAACTCCATAGGTCTTCATCGTATGTCATCATAAGACTTATGCCGGCTCTGTGCAGTCTTCATCTGCTCCCAGATGATCTAAACCTTCTCGGTGGTAGCTCTCACCAACTATGGACCCATGAGCGCTGATTCTCTGGGGTCAGTCCATCAAAGTGGTGACCGAAAGGGTCACCCGTATAAGGCCTCAAACTATGCCATGTTAATGGTGGACCGGTAGCTGTTATTGTATGAAAAATCCATCAGTGGTAAGGGGTCCTCCCAACCGTAACCAAATTCCAAGATACAGGCCTGCAACATATCCTCCAAAACCTGAATGGTCCTCTCCATCTGACCATCAGTCTAGGGATGGAACATCATGCTCAAGCGAAGTTGAGTCCCAAATGCCTCCTGCAGTCCCTTCCAAAAACGGGATGTGAAATGACCATCATAATTTGAGACTAGCATCGAAGGGAATCCATGAATTCGAACTATCTACTGCACATAGAGGCGCCCCATGTTATCTATGGAACTCTACTCCCTGATATCTAGGAAGTGGGCTGACTTGGTGAGTCGATCAATGATCACCCAGATGGAATCGTGTCCCTTTGACGTTCTTGGTAATCCTGTAACGAATTCCATCAATATCCCATCCTACTTCCACTCAGGTACCTCCAAGGGGTGAGCAAACCCTACTGGAACCTGGTGCTCAACCATCACCTACTGGAATGTAAGGCATCGAGAAACAAACTCTGATACTGCCTTCTTCATACCTGACTACCAGAACTATCGTAGGAGATCCTGGTACATCTTCTCCATGCCAGTGTGTACCTCTAAGGGGGATGTATGAAACTCTCTTAGGACCTCCTCCCGCAATTCCACTGGTAAAATAGTACATCCTCTTAAAAGAACAACATGCTCACCTCCTTGTGAATATTAATCAAGATCATGTCCTAGGGATAATTGATCATGTAAATCTTCATAGTTAACATCCCCAAGTTGTGACTCCCTAGGTCACTGTAAGAGTAGAGGGGTGACAACCATCAACTGAAGGTAGGATGCATCCTATCTATCCATGAAGGATAACTGTAATGTGGCCAACTACGCCATCGCCTCACTCAATAGTTGCGAGCTCAATATCCTGCTAATAGCATCTTCCACCTTGTTCCTCTTCTTAGAAGTATAGATGATCTCGAAATCGTAGTACTGGAGGAACTCTAGCCAACGCCTCTATCTCATATTCATATCCTTCTATGAGAAGATGTATTTGAGACTATTGTGGTCAGAGTAGATGATAAACCGATCACCCATAAGGTAGTGTTACCACACCTTCAATGCGAAGACTACCGCTGCCAACTCAAGATCATGGGTCGCATAGTTCTACTCGTGCGATCTTAGCTAGCATGCACCATAATAAATCACCTTATATCCCTACATCAGGACACATCCAATCCCGGTTTTTGATGTGTCATAGAAAATAATGTACTTGACACCCTACTCCATCAATCTCAAGATCGTGGTGCTCGTCAAACTCTGTCTCAACTACTCAAAAGCCTATTGTGACTTCTCCGTCCACGTGAAGGGTTTCCCCTTCCTGGCTAAGGATGTCATCGGTGCTAATATCTGGGAGAAATCAAGAACTAATCTCTGATAATATCCTGCCAACCCAAGGAATCTCCACACCTCTGTTACCCTCTGAGTTGGCTCCCATGCTAACACTACCTCCACTTTGGTTGGGTCCACATCTACTCCATCTGCTGAGATGAAATTTCCCATAAATTGGACCTCTTAAATCTAGAACTAGCACTTTGAGATCTTCCTATAAAGTTGGTACTCTCAAAGTATGTCTAAAACCATTCGTAGGTGTCTCGTGTGCTCATCCTCTGACGCCGAGTACACAAGGATGTCATTGATGAAGACTACTATGAAATGGTCTAGATACAGTTGGAAGATCCAGTTCATAAGTCCCATTAAGACTGTAGGGGAGCTCATCACACCGAAAGGCATAACCATGTACTCATAGTGACCATAGCAGCATCTGAATGTCGTCTTTGGTATATCCTCATCCCGTACTCGTAGTTGGTTGTAACCTGATCAAAGGTAAACCTTTGAGAACCACTGAGCCTCTCTTAGCTTATTGAAGAGGTTTTTGATCCTTGAAAGTGGATACTTATTCTTCATCATCACCTAGTTCAGGCACTGGTAATCAATGCACAATCTTAAACTCACATCTTCCTTCTTGTCAAACAAAATCGGGGCCACCTAGAGTGAAATGATGGGTCTCACGAACCCCTTCCTCTATAAATCCTCTAGATGCACCCTCAGCTCACGCAGCTCTGCGGGAGCCATATGATATGATGGTGATGATATCGGTTCCATCTCGGGTTGCAAGTTGATACAGAAGTTGATCTCATGGAGGGTATTTATTCCTAGAACATCTTCTAGAAAGACTTCCTCGTACTCCACTATAACTGCTGGGAACTATAATCTCACAACATCTACTACTCCAAGGATAAGTCTATCCAATTCATGGGTGTCGGATTCACCCTCCTATGCATGAGTCCATCCTGTACTGCCTGGGACTCCTTTTCACCAACAAAGGAAAACCTCTTCCCATTACTGCGGACACACCGCACTCTTCGCCTAAAGAAATCAATCTAGGCATGGACCAAAGATAACCAATCCATCCTGAGAATGACATTGAAAGGCTCGACGCTACCACCAAGAGGTTCCAACCAAAAATCTTGCCTCCAAGGGTAAGATCACACTGTTTGTAAAGGTTTGTGATCATCAAGTCCCCTCCTATAGGTGTCTTCAAGAGAAAGGGTCGAGTCAACAGCTCTACCGGAATCTCAAGGTTTTGCATAAGACATGTGGTGAGGAAGTAATGACTGGAACCAGTGTCTATAAGTATGGAATATAAGGTAGAGAAGACACATATTATACCTCGAATCATCCTTAGATTCCCTAGGTCGTACATCTCAATTGCATGCACCTATCTCTGCCCCTTTCCCCCAGGTCCCTCAGCCTTGTGCGAACCTCCTAGGGTGGTAGTAGAAGTTGATCGAAGCCTCTGCTACCACCTGCAGCTCTCCCTGCTCCTCTTCCATGTCTGCCGCCTGGAGGGTCTGTATGCTCCACTCTCTACCTCTACCTCAGTGGTTCATCCACTGCCTCTCTATCAACAGCTCGACAGGTCAGACAGTCTCAAGCGATATGTCCCCTACCATCACACAAGTAGCATCTCCTCTCCCTAGGCCAACTAGATCCATCCTGAGATCCATGGGTTGTCGATCCCCTATCCTAGATCCTCATGTGATGTCTCCCACATCCCGAACCCTGTTCCTGATATCAGATCCCTGTTGTCGAGGTCTCTACACCTGTTCGCCTTCTGCTAACTATCGTCGGCTATCTATGCTCTGCCAAGAAGCTCTTGATCACCAAGGCCCACTCGAGCACTCCATCATAAGTAAAAATTCATAGAGGCACAACATGAGCTCGGATGTCCCATCATAGACCTCACTCAAAGGTCTGAGCTCTGAAGTAATGATCCCTGACCATATCCATCTACTACCTGGCGAGGTTGGTGAACCACGATGAATAGTCATCCACTGTCAAACTGCCATGTTGGAGCTGAAGAAGCTCCTGGATACACACTGATCTCAGCGTAATTGGAGAGAAATACTCCCTAAAGAGTTTCTCAAACTCTGTCCATGAAAGTGTCTCCTTGTCGTGAGTCAGTGTGGTCATACTCCACCATCATCCTGCTGAACCCTAAAGAAGGCTCGCTCCTAGGATCACCATATGGTTTGCTGGTGTCCTCACTAGATAGAAAACTCTGGTTACTTCCTCAAGCCAGTTCGCAGCCGCCTGATGGTCGGGCACGCCTCGGAACCTGAGGGGTATCTATCTCTAGAACTCATGGAGTGCACTCAGCCTGCACCCCTCATCTGTCAGGTACCATGGACTACTCCACTAGTGGTGGTATATAAGGTGCACCACCTGGAGGTGATGCCTGGGGAACTAGTCCTGGTATCGAAGACTCTTCAATGAGGGGGTCATCCTCATGATTTCACTTCTGAATCCTATCAGGTATGCATCACGGAGGCATCCTATAAGGAAACAAGATGTACCATGGTCAACGAGTATATATGGATAGCTGACACAAAGGACATGGAAAACAAAACCCATTCCTATATGATGCATGTACCATTATTTTACTTCCTCGCAACTAGTGTTTTCATAAACCGAGTCTAAAATCAGGTTATCAGTTTCCTGGTGTATGGATATGTCGGCCGCCCACACCAACACTGGAGTCTCTAGCCTGAAAGCAGATTTTAGAACACTTAACACTGTTGCCCCAAACCAAATCTCACAGACTCTCAGTCCTAAGGTATAATTGACAACTCTGGCTCTGATACCACTCTACCATGACCCATCCCAATGGGGCCCATGCCGCGACTCCCCAATCCTGCCTCTAATAGGATAGGGGCTAGTAACTAGCACAGAGTAGGCATATCATTAACATCGGAGCCATTTCCTAAGTACATGTACACATGTACACATCTCCAAGCCCACAAATACTGAAATGTAAAAACCACTAAGGAAAAAAATGAATGCATAAAACTAAACCCAACCAACAGAGTACAATGGAAGCAAAGTGTTGAAAGTAAAACTGGGCCAGAATAAAATCCCACAAAAAACAAGAGTCTACAAACTACAAAGTCTAACCTGTAAGAACAAAGAGGTACTGGGAATGTTTCTCGTATCCATAGGAACACCTCGTCCTATAGGGAACTCAGAAATCTGGGTCTGGTCCTGGTGCACCCTGGACTCCATCAAAAGGTCACCCGTCTACACAAGACACAAGACGTATGGGCAAAGCCTGTATAGGGGTGAGTATAACAATACTCAGTAGAGGACCCCAAAAACCACAAAGCAATACAAAAAGTAAATGTAAAATCATCTCTACATAGTACATGTCTACTAAACTTATAACAAGAGAAACACAATCCAGATATACACAAAACCCAGACCTGTAGTCTAGATACAAGTCACACAACCGCATACCCCCAGTAAGGATTCGGTTCGAAGGTTCCATAAAGCACTCGTCCGGGAGAACTCACTCCGTGAGTCTGAGAGCTCTGATAACGTCCATCTAAGAAGTTTCGTTCTTCAGTAAAATCCCTGAAAGATAGATACACTCATTTTGGGAGAACACAATCTTGAGTGGGGAAAGATCATGATACACAGATGAGGATCACTGCTAGGGCCTTGGTGGATACTGCGACTCATCCGAATTCACCTACTAAGTAGAGGATCGACACCCTGTAGGATTATTCATTTCAATACCTAACTCTACCTAGGGTCAAGAATGGATAGAGGATCTCGCTTTGGGCCTCTCAAAGGGATACCTGACTCTATCTCAGAAAGTCCCACTGAAGGGTTCATACTCCTGTGAATGGAAACGATACTTGAACTTCAAGGGAACGAGAAAAGGGGGAACTAACCCAAACAAAACTTTTACAAGAAATGATGAAAAAGAGGATCAAGACATGTCCCAAGATATACACGGTGTGTAGAAGGTGTCACAGGCCATATCTAGGGACTCCAGGTACTACCCCTGTGTAATAGCTCGAGTCAGAGGGGACATGTCGTGTAAAAAGTTAAGTGCACGACATGTAGTATGGACCACACGCCATGTCTGAGTAACTAGGGTCCACTCCATGTACACTAGTCATGTTCCCGTACATGGCTACAACCTATGTAGTACATCCTGTGCAACTGGTACATAGGGTAACCCACGTAACTGGCCTGGTCTGGTGGTGTGGTGGAGCACCCGGCCATGTACTCCCCCTTGTGTCCGTGTATCCCCTAGATACATGCCGAGCTTTGGGGAAGGTCCCACACAACATGTGACATGGGTTACATGCCGTGTGATACCTGTCTATCTCTCGAAACCCTATCCACCATAAATCTGGTCCCACACGACGTGTTCTTTGTGATACATGTCGTGTGTTCTAGAGATTTCTAGAAACATTGTCCCTTGATGGCACACCTCAAGTGATGCTATGTTCCTTGATCTAGATGCCCAATTGTCGTGAAACTCAAGGGTTTAGGTTGCCCCGTCATCACAGATCTGATTCTGTCAATTTCAGGCCTCTTATCATCCCTAAAAACATGTTCTGATTCACCCTCACGAAGAAAACTTGAAGAATGAGAACTCCCGAACCATGTCGATTCGTCTGCCACTATCTTCATCGCACCTCTGCTGGGTTATCACGATGTTGGATCTCTGTTATGGGATCTTTGCACCAAGAATCAGGCACACAATGATTCCTCATTTGTATCCCTATGAAGAACATGAAGAACGTAGGTAAAAAGGGGGAAGAAATCCAATAAACCAAAATTGTGGAACGAACCTCCACCATCATTCATAATGGAGTTGATCCACTCTCATTAGAAGAATTAAAAAGGTTAAATTAAAACATCAAACATGACAAACAAAATCTCCGGAACGAACCTGATAAAGCCCTCCCATAAGAATGATGATGTGCGGGTCAACCAGTTCATGGGTTGATCCACATTTGTCGTTAAATTCAAAGAATGGGGAAAAACAACTTTAAAACACAACCCCTGCCTCAAGAATGGATCGATCATTGATGAAGGGATTGCGCTGCCATTGTCACCGAGATCCTTCAACTCTGTTGGCACAGCGATTCGCACTTTTGATTTGTCGTCGTTCGTTGTCGAGAGTTCTCTCCAAATCTCCAATATTTCTCCAGTGTTTCTCTCAAATTTCTACCAATGACCAAAATTCAATTAACCCATTAAAAGGAGGGGACACATTTCAGTGTTCCATTATGATATGAAATTAATTAGTTAGCATTGTTGTTTCAGAGTCATTATGTTGTTCCATTAATTATCGAAATAGCTTCCCTATCGTTGCGCTGCAACGAACGTTTTCTAATAAAATAAAGTAAACTTTTCAATTTATCTTATTTTATTTTATTTTACTTAAAACATATTAAAATTAACTTTTTCCCATGACTCATGCCAGTCGAGGTTAGGCCCGCTCTTAGGTAAATTCTTCATCCCGAATGCAATGGTGTCCTCATATTTTTAATCTGGGAATCCGTTTGGAAACTGCAACAACCACGCACGCACGCCACCTCACTTAACTAAAAAAAGTTCAAACCACCATTTCGGACTCATCAGACCTCGGAATGACATGTCTTTTCCACACTCAGTCTCAAAATAATTCCATATATTATTTAAAAATAATACACAGAAAAATCTGAGACATTACATTTCATAAGACATAAATCATAAGGAAATCAAAAGAATAATCCATAAGATCATAACATGGGAATAATACAAGGAATTTGTCATATATAGGTAAGCATATAAAATCATTACCTATAAGTCATGGATCATTTCCAAAACATATTAGGGCACTTCATGGGAGCAACACCTAATGGGAGGTACGGGCCACCATCTCCAGTAGCAACCCTTTCCTTATAGTGTAATGGGTACACTCCCTAAACTATCTTAGTAGTCAAGGTTCACTTACAATGTAACACCCCAAGAATTTACAAATAGATTTAATATAGAATGCATGAATTACTAATTCAATACAAAAATAAACTTTATTATAACCTAACCAATAAACATAATTTTTCCACTTCTACAATTTCAATTTTGAAAAACTGACATACACGGTTGCGTTTAGTAAGATATTTAAAGTCTGATAAGACAAACTTAATTTTTGATGAATAGTAACATACCCTTATGAATAGTATCATACCCTTATGAATAGTAATGAATAGTAATTTGGCCAAAAAAATAGAAACTTCACCCATGAGTGTATAAATACAATTTAGACATCTTAAAAGTGAAAAACAATCATAGTATAAGTATTGGTATTTTTGTATGCCATAAATATTTTATTTATAATTTTATAATTGATTTAATTATTTAAAATGGAAATTTATTTTCATAAAACGTAATCATAAATTGTTACTTTATTGTCTTGTGGTTATAAGATAATTTTATGGGACCTTATTTAATTTCTCAAAGTGTTATAAAACGAGTTATAGTTTTAAAGTTATTTTTTTATAAATTATGATTTTATTTAAAAATTAAATTAAAAATATTTGGAAAATTATTTTCAAAAAATGGATTTAATTTTTAAATTCTAAATGTTTAAAAATAGTTAGGGTGAATTTTTGGGATTTTTCTAACATACTTGAATTTTCGTGAATGGTAAAAATATTGTTTTGAGTTTTCAGTATGTTTAATGACATCATAATGATGTAATACTTAATATAAAATTATGGTCAACTTTTGTATAGTACAATATGATTTGAGGAGTCCCATGTGGCTAATACCATGGGAAAATACCATGGGTAATCCCATGGTTTTTCAAAAACCACTAATTAATGAGGTGTCCCTTTAAATTAATAAAAAACTTTTTCTCATTTACTAAAAATACCCACTCATTCCTTCATTTCCCTTCATTAAAAACTCATAATACTTGAATATCTGGCATTTTTAATTTCCTATTAGTCCTCCCAATGTGTACTCAATCCCCCAAGTTCCCAAACTTTAAGTCTTAGGAGTTACTCTATAAGGTAAGAGAATTCTCAACTTCTCTTTTCCATCCATGTTCTCTTTTTTGTGGTATGTATTTCAAGTTTTCATACCATGTTCTTATTTCCATATTATTAAATACCTATAATATTTTATTATTCTTTTATGAATGGGTTACCCATTTCCCCTCTCTTTTTAGTGTTTTCTAAAACCATGTTGCATAACAGTTATGTTGTAGAATTTTTGTCTCAAAATCTCTCTCTTTTTCAAGAACCCTTATTATGTTATTATCATTTAATTTAAATTTATTTATTCTGGGATATGTAATTACATATCCCACTTAATGTAAATATTATTTATGAATTATGAAATAACCTTTTTCTCTCATCAAAATATTTTATGAAATATTATGCGATGTTGATAGGCTGCAGAATTTTCGTGAGGGATTTCTCAACTTTTCTTTTATTTCGAGTTCCTTTATTTTCTTTTTATTTCCTCATAACCCCTAATACAAATGATATGATAATAAAGTGACTTAAATGAACTTTAATTTTATTATTCTAATGGAATATTTCTTCATCGTATCACTTTTCCCATTCTTTTATACTAAAAATGAAAACACCATCCGAGATTGCTAATTTACCACATTCAAAGATGATGGGTTTTTAATTTCTACTATCATCTTCAATTATGGTAATGAAAAAATTATTTTGGTTTAACCATACTATAATATATGTATTATGTCTCATATATGGTTCTGGAATCTTTTTTTACCTATGGTTTTTTATTTATAAAGCAAATGGGTTCGCGGTGTCCAAAAACCTCAAATTAACCCAAACAGTTATCATTATATAATTCATTTAATGATTCATCTTCACTATAAGTAACCAAATGAAATTTACAAACATATAACCTTATTTATGTTCACTAGTAACATATAAATTCATTTCTGGGAAACAAATGTTATTTTACATGATTCTTCATTCATGTATATAGGTATACTGATCATGAAACAAACGGACCCGAACAATGAAATTGAACCTCTTAACCCATCAAAAAGGCCATGAATGAACTTAAAAAGGTTATAATAAATCAATTAAATGTATAATAGGTTATTAAAATATTAATTAATGAATTTAATTTTGTTATCCAGGACACTAAGATCAAGTGAAGAACACCATCGGACTTAAGGTAAGGGGTTTCTTCATATCACTTCCATTTTTGTGAGATATTATGTATTCACTACTACTACTTGTGTATAGTGTATGTATACTGGCCATTGATGTTTAAAATAATTAATCTATTTATTTTCATTATATTCAATGTATCATTTAATGATTATTAATTTTGGTTCATACAATTCAATTGATTATACAGTTTTAATTATTTCCCACCCGAACCTCCATTTTCATTCAGGTTAATTTTATTGTCTACTTACCTAAATAAAATTATTATTTATTTAAATTTACTACTTATATATTCTATTATAATGTTCAATATATATTTACCAACCAAAATACTACTTTCAATTATGGGTATTTATATGTTTTAAAAGGATCTTTCAAAAATTATTCCCGAAATACAAGCTCGATACAAGGAACTTCTCGAATTCTTACCTATTTTTAAGTTCACTATATAACTAGTTTTATGACATATTTAACTTTATATAATCACACATTTTAACATGATAAATATATTTTGGTTCATTTCTTGTTTTATGAAAGCAAACATGCCTTTACTCTTTAAAATATTTTAATATTTTCCTAAAATTGCACTAAAATGTTTTATTTCTAAAGCTTATTTAAAAACTATTTTAAATTATTTCACCTAAATAAGACTTTATTTAAGCCTAAAATATAATTTTAAAGACATTACCTTCTATTTTCTTGGATTTACATGTTAACAATCTGATTTCATGACAAATAAAAATGATTTTCCAAAGGAACTCTTCTTTCCAAAGTAAAAATGATTGTTCTCATCTCACTTTAACTTTATTGAGATATATGCCTTGTTCACCACTTATTTATTTCTTATGGTGTATGTACTTACATTTGGTATATTATATATAGATTCTCCTTATTCTCATGATATTATAAGGTATTATGATTTGAATGTTTCAAGCTGGTATGGGGCCCTTCAAAATGTTTAAGTATTATTTCCTCAGGGATTTTTCAATGGTCTCATATAAAATTATCTTCATCAATGTCAACTTATTTTGTTGAATATTATACTTCATTGAGTTTTATCTCCTATGATATCATATATAATATTTAATTTAATGTTTTAATATTAGTTTGACTGTAGATGTTCTATCTTAAAACCATTCGCCAATTTACTACGAATAGTTAGTGTTTATGCTTAATGTTGGGGAAAGTTATTTACATTTAATATGTTGGTTTCAATATTAATGTGTATGTTGTTTATGTTTATCCTCATTTATATGAGGAATTCATTGGGCTCATTATTTTTCATGTGGGTTCCCCTATATCCCCATGGTGCATCGGTAGGTCTCATGAGACAAACTAGGTCATGGCATGAGGCCTTGACAAAATGGTTATTTATGTTCTTGGCACGAGGCCTTGACAATACAGTTATGATGTACGGAATATGTATTTCTGTCATTTTGAAAATATTATTGATATTTCATGTGGTTATTCGACTAGTAGAATACCCATGATTATGTTTTATTATGGCATTATTTATCCATCTCTTATTCCTACCATAATGTGTTCAAGTTTATTTTTAAAGGCATGTGTTTTAGTTGTTCACCATGCCTAATGTTTATCTTTATGTTATATTTTGTTGTATTTCCTAACCCTTACTGATCATTTAATCTCACCCCTTTCATTTGTTTTTTCTTCCCTAGGTTATGAAGAAGATATCATTAATTGAGTTTTCAAGGATGCATTTTATTAGCTTTTTTATGTATCATATTTTGTTTCCTTTCCAAATGTAAAATGGGTTCCATATATGTATCTAGTTTCTTAAATACTGCTAAAATAATAAATCCTTCAGGATTTGATTCCTTGAAATCATGATAATGAATTAAAATAATGCACTGACTCCGAGCTTCTAGGGTTGGGGTGTTGCAGTTGGTATTAAAGGAAGTTTGGTAGAAAACATGGAAACTAGATTTAGAAAATGTATCTTTGGGAACAAAACCCTAAGATATACTTCGAGGATAAATATACAATAATTTCATGTAATTTTGGTAAGGAATAGATTTTATAGAACTTTCTAGAAAATATATCTCAATCTGTATACAACAAGTGGACGTGGTTCTGGCACAGATGTACCTAGGAGTAAAACTCTTACAAGGAGTTTCAGGCTTGACCTGAGGTATCCTGGTACACGACAAGGGGCCTTACTGCACACTTGGTTTTACACTCCCATGGGATATTCTTAGGATATTTCACATTTTATTTACCCACCATTATGAAGTATTTATACCCCCAAAGTAACCAAATTATATGGTTCTAGGATTTATGATGCATAAGTTTATGCTATGTGAGACACCATGTTTAGAGTCACAAAGACTTCATAATTTTATAAGCTAATATTGCATATGTAATTAATTAGAAATGGTGTCAATAAGAAGGAATGAGAACATCACCAATGCACATTATTCAAATAGTAAGAAGGATCATATCTATAATGGTATTAAGCCATCTTTTCAAAGGAAGATTGTATCCCAAGTATCCTCATCATATGAGGAAATAATATCATGTTCTAACCAGGTATATAAAGACTTCTCTGAGTCCTATGTCTTTTAAGGGAAGAAAAATAATGAGAGGGTGGCAGAGAAATACTGGGATAAAGAGAAGAAGGTAAATAAGGGTTTTCTCACATGTGATAATTTTAGAAAAAATCACCCTAGTAAATTCTTAAAGGGAATGAGTTTTTTCTATAAGTGTGGAGAAAAAGGACACCAAGTTCATGATTGAAAGGGTAAGAAAATGGTTTCCAATGTACAATGATTCAACTACAAGGAGATGGGACACTATATGAATCAATGACCCAAGTGTCAAAGGAATATACCCAAACTGATTATTTTTGATAATGATAAAGTTATGATGCTTCTACAGATGAAGTATAATGATTAATATGCCTAGTCAAGAATCATGTCATTTGAATATTTTTTTAGCAATGTACATATTATAATAATTATGGAATATATGATGATTTTACTACAATACTTTTTCATTAAGGATTTGAAACCATAAGATAAATGGTACCAAGAAAATATATTTAGTGGAAAGTTTTACTTTTTGGAAAATTCATGATTAAAGGAAAGACAACCCTTAATATATATCCAATGTTGAGATAATTATAAAGAAATGATTGTTTTGGATAATTACTAACTACCTTGGAACTGATTATTGACTTGTTAATAAGTGGTTTATGTTATCATCGAGGGAGTTTACAAAACTTTTGGATTTAAGGAATATATCCAATAACATGTATCTTACTTAAGTAATATGGAAGAATGCATGTTTCCAATATGGTTTCTATGGTAATTTAAGTAATTACCATATTTCAAGAGGATTCTTCATGAAGTTATTCACATGTCTGGAATGTTAAAATTTATAGTTTCTTCATGTTGATTAAGGGTTAATGATAAGTTTATCTGGTAAATTTATAGACCTTCATTCTAATGTGTTGAATCATTATATTTTGTAATTTTTAACCATTTATAAAATGGTTTATTTTATCATTGTATGATCTTTTAGATATTAATGTATTGCTTCACCATATGGCATAATTGGTGCTAAGTGATGAAGTTTAGATAGTTCAAGGTACAATTAAAGGATGAGTTTGTAAATAAAAACGTATATTTATACTCTTATAGAGTGGAATGATTCCTCAACTCAAGGAAAAGAGTCTTAAATAAAATTTTGTACTATTATAATAATATTTGATGATATTGATGATTTTTTTTAAAGTGGTTTATAGTTTTGTAGTAATCAACTTTCATCTGAACATGTTCTCTATATCATGTTCCATCAGAACTTCATAGGGATATTTTTCTTCCATGTCTAGGTTTTTACTTCCAACTAATGTCACCCCATTCGAAAGCATGATTTTTGTGGGGACCACTTCTTTTCCCTTAATCCCTTTTTTGAGGTTGATATTTTATTAACCCTATTTCTAATGTGGGTTTCCAAAAGGGAATTTTCAAGCATCAACCTTTAACTTTTGAAGTGCAGTTTTGAATTGCGAGGACATAATTATATTGAGGAGAGAATAATGTAACACCCTAAGAATTTAGAAGTATATTTAAAATAGAATGCATGAAACACTAATTCTCTATAAGACAACACTTTATTATAACCTAACCAATTAACATAATTTTTCCACTTCTATAATTTGAATTTTGAAAAACTGACATACACGGTTGCGTTCAGTAAGATATTTTGAGTCTGATACAACAAACTTAATTTTTGATTAATAGTAACATACCCTTATGAATATTAATATACCATTATTAATAGTAACATACCCTTATGAATATTAATGAAAAGTAATTTGGAAAAAAATAGAAACTTCACCCATGAGTGTATAAATACAATTTAGACATCTTAAAAGTGATAAAACGATCATAGTATAAGTATTGGTATTTTTTGTATGGCATAAATATTTTATTGAAAATTTTATAATTAAATTAATTATTTAAAATAGAAATGTATTTTCATAAAATGTAATCATAAATTTTTACTTTTTGTCTTGTGGTTATAAGATAATTTTATGGGACCCTGTTTAATTTCTCAAGGTGTTTTAAAACAAGTTATAGTTTTAACGTAGTTTCTTTATAAATTTTGATTTTATTTAAAAATTAAATTAAAAAATTAGAATATTATTTTCAAAAAATGGATTTAATTTTTTATTTCTACATGTATAAAAATGGTTAGGGTTAATTTTTGGGATTTTTCTAAAATACTTGAACTTTTTTTTAATAGTAAAAATACAGTTTTGAGTTTTCAGTATGTTTAATGACATCATAGTGATGTAATACTTAATATAAAATGGTGGTAGAATTTTTTATAGTATAATATGATTTGAGGTGTCCCATGTGTCTAATACCAAGATAAAATACCATGGGTAATCCCATGTTTTTAAAAAAACCACTAATGAGGTGTCCCTTTAAATTAATAAAAAACTCCCTCTCATTTACTATAAATACCCACTAATTTCTTCATTTTCCTTCATTAGAAACTCATAATCCTCGAATATCTGGTATTTTTACCTCCCTATTAATCCTCTCAAGGTTTCATCATGCCCCCAATGTCCCAACCTTTAAGTCATAGGAGTTACACTACATGGTAAGAGAATTCTCAACTTCTTTTTTCCATCCATGTTCTCTTTTATGTGGTATGTATTTCAAGTTTTAATACCATGTTCTTATTTACATATTATAATGCCCCTATACTATTTTATGAGTATTATATGAATTGGTGACCCTGTTCCCTCTCTTTTTAATTTTTTCTAAAACCATGTTTCATAGTCGTTATGCTATATAATTTTCATCTCAAAATCTCTCTTTTTCAAAAAATCTTATTATGTTATTATCTTTTAATTTAAATCGTTTTATGCTAGGATATTTCATTACATATCCCCCTTACTGTCCATATTATTTATGAATTATTAGATACCTTTTTCTCTCAACAATATATTTTATGAAATATTATGCGACTCTGATAGGCTGCCGAATTTTCATGAGTGATTTCTCAACTTTTCTTTTATTTTAAGTTCCTTTATTTTATTTTTCTTTCCTCATAACCCCTCATCCAAATGATATGATAATATATTATCTTACATGAAATGTAATTTTATTATTATAATGGAATATTTCTTCATCATCTCTTATTTCCCATTCTTTTATACTAAAGATAAAAAAACATCATCCGAGATGTGCTAATTTACCATATTCAAGGATGATGGGTTTTCAATTTATACTATCATCTTAAATTATGGTCATGAAATCATTATTATGGTTTAAATAGAATATAATATATGTATTTTGTCTTATATATTGTTCTTTAATCTTTTTGTACATATGGTTTTCATTTATAAAGCAAATGGGTTTGTGGTGTCAAAAAACCGCCAATTAACCCAAACGGTTATCCTTATATAATTCATATAATGATTCATCTTAACTCTAAGTAAAAAAATGAAATTTACAACCATGTAACATTATGGATGTTCACTAATAACATATAACTTCTTTTCGGGACAAAAACCTCATTTAACATGATTCTCCATCCATGCATATAGGTATACCGATCATGAAACAAACGGACCCGAACAATGAAATTGAACCTCTTAACCCATCAAAAAGGCCATGAATGAACTTAATAAGGTTATAATAAATCAATTAAATGTATAATATTTTCTTAAAATATTAATTAATGAATTTAATTTGGTTATCCAGGACACTAAGATCAAGTGAAGAGCACCATCGGACTTAAGGTAAGGGGTTTCTTCATCTCACTTCCATTTTCGTGAGATATTCTGTATTCACAAAAACTACTTGTGTATGGTGTATGTATACTTCCAATTGATGTTTCAAATGATTAATATATTTATTTTCATGATATTAAATGTATCATTTAATGATTATTAATTTTGGGTCATAAGATTCAATTGATTACAAATTTTTAAGTATTTTCCATCGTAACCTCCATTTTCATTCGGGTTACTTTTATTGTCTACTTACCTCAATTAAATTATTATTTATTAATATTTACTACTAATATATTCTATGAGAATGTTAAATATATATGTACCAACCATAATCCTACTTTCACTTATGGGTATTTATATGTTTTAAAAGGATATTTCAAAAATTTCTTCCCAAAATACAAGCTCGATACAAGGAACTTCTTGAATTCTAACCTATTTTTAAGTTCACTATATAATCAGTTTTATGTCATATTTATCTTTATAAAATCACACATTTTAACAAGAGAAATATATTTTGGTTCATTTCTATTTTTATGAAAGCAAACATTCCTTTGCGCTTTAAAATCCTTTAATATTTTCCTTAAACTGCACTAAAATGTTTTATTTCTAAAGATTCTTTGAAAACTCTTTTAAATGATTTCACCTCAATAATACTTTATTTAAGCCAAAAATATAATTTAAAATACATTAACTTTTATTTTATGGGATGTACATTTTAAAATCTGATTTCATGATAAATAAAAATGATTTTCCAAACGAACTCTTCTTTCCAAAGTAAAAAATGTTTTTTCTCATCCCACTTTAACTTTATTGAAATATATTTATTTTTCACCAATTATTTATTTCTTTTGGTGTATGTAATTCCATTTGTTATATCATATAAAGAGTCTCCCTTATGATATTATAATGGATTATGATTTGAATGTTTCAAGGTGGTATGGGACACTTTGAAATGTTTAAAAATTATTTCTTCAAGGATTTTTCAATGGTCTCATTTAAAAGTAGATTCATCAATGTCAATGTCCTTTTTTGAATCTTGTACTTCATTGAGGTTTATATACTATGATATCATATACCATATTTAATTTAATGGTTTATGATTAGTTTGACTGTAGATGTGCTATCTTAAAACGATTCACCAATTTACTTTGAATAGTTAGTGTTTGTGCTTAATGTTCGGGGAAAGTTATTTACATTTCATATGTTGGTTTCAATATTAATTTTTATTTTGTTTATGTTTATACCCATTAATATGAGAAATGAATTGGACTTAGTATTTGTTGGTTGGGGCCCTCTATATCCCCTCGGTGCATCGGTAGGTCTCGTGAGACAGACTAGGTCATGGGATGAGGCCTTGACAAAATGGTTATTTATGGTATTGGCACAAGACCTTGAAAATATGGTTATGGTGTTCAGAATATTAATTTCCATGATTATGAAAATAGTATTGATAGTTCATGTGGTTATTCAACTAGTAGAATACCCATGATTATGTTTTATTATGTCATTATTAATTTAGCTCTTATTCCTCCCATAATGTGTTCAAGTTTATTTTTAAAGGCATGTGTTTTAGTTATTCACCATACCTAATGTTTATTTTTATATTTTTTCTACTATATTTCCTAACCCTTACTGAGTATTTGAGCTCACCCATTTCATTTTTTTTCCTTCCCCATGTGTTGGGAAAAAATCCCTCAAGGCATCATTGAAGCATTTTTGAGGTGATTGTGTTTGTTGAAAAAGTGGACATCTGTGTTGTGATTGTTGACAAAGAAAACCATGACATAAAATTTTTTTGACAAAGGGGATTTCATGGTGGAATGTTGAGTTCAATAGTTGTGGTCAACGATCCATGTTTGATTCAAGAACGTCGACAAAGGAATGGATGATCTGGAGGCGGTACAAAAAGAGCAGTTACAAGGTGGCGTTGTTTTCCAGTGTTTGCCAAATTTTTGGGCCTCAAAATTGACAAATAGAGAAAAGTGTTTTTGGAAAAGGGACTTGCGTGTCGAGTTCTTGGAGGCTTGGAAACTTGCGCACCTAATGTTTTTCAAGATCATAACATCAAAATATGGTAAAGGGATAAGGGGCGCTCAAGTTTTGGGGTTGGTCGCGCAAGTGACTTGCGTGGCAGAGACTTGCGCGCTGAGGGGAGACTTGTGCGCCGTCACGCAGGGTGTTCAAATGCCTATAAATAGAGGTATACCCCTCCTCATTTGGAGATGAGCTCAACACTTAGAGAAAATCAGAGCTCTCGTTGTGCAGGTGTGGTGGTCGCGCAAGTAGAAGTTGTGCGCCAGGTTATATTTGCGCACCCAAGGTGGTTTGGGAAAGAAAGGAAGTGGATCGCCCAAGTTTAGAGTTGAAGAAGGAGTTGTCGCGCAAGTGTTTAGGTGGACTTGCGCGCCAGTTTTTGAATAATCATGACAGTTGAGGGTTGCGCGCCAATATTGGTTTGGGCATAAAAGGGTGTGAGTCGCGCAAGTTTGGAGTTGCAGAAGCTTGTGTCATGCAAGTGGTTGAGGTGGAATTGCATGCTAGTTATAACTTGCATGCCGATACTTGTGTGCCGGCCTAGAGAAGGTCACCAGGTAAGGTTGATTCCCGAAAGTGACTCCAGGCTGCGTAGAAGTTGGAATATTTCCTGATACCTTCGGTGCAAAGTGAGATTCATCTACGGGTGAAAGTTGGACTTTAACAGAGAATCTACATACAACAGATGATGTATTCATTAGTGATAATAAAGAGACCTATAGGTCTATAAACTGTGAGTGGATCCTTTTCAGAGCAGTGAGCAAAGGAAGAGGAAGAAGGTGATCCTCTCCACCGGCAGTGAGCCAGAGAGAGAGAGACAGGGAGTGACCCTTGGGAAAGCAGTGAGCTGACCCTAAACTTTGTAAAGGCGGTGATACTGGGAATAGAAGTGATCTATCCCAAACTTTATAAACAGCAGTGCGCTTTTAGTGGATTTGGTACATCGGCACATTGCCGGTGTATGCTCCTTTGATGTAGGCCAGTTAGGGTGAACCAAGTAAAAATAATTGTGTCCTGTGTATGATTTAGTTTCTGTTTATACTTTGATGCAGGAAAGAGAGAGAAGAGGTTCTTTCTTAACAGTGAGACAAGATCAATAGGGGCAGTTGTTTTAATCTGTCATACCCTGATTCACCCCCCCTCTCAGGGTATCTAACCTAGTGGACCTAACAATTGGTATCAGAGGGAAAGGTTAGTATCTGTGATTCTCTCTCTCAAATGGAGGTTACCAATCATAAAGGTATTACGATCTTCGATGGGAACAATTTTCATCTATGGAAGAATCGGATGAAACACTACTTCAGATCATTAGTAATGGATGTGTTCACAGCAGCAATGCATGGCATAATAGCTCATATTAATAGTGGTGCATTATCAGAAGTTGAGCGTAGAGAGTTGGATGCTGATGCCAAAGAAATCAATGCCTTATGGGGAGCTCTATCCAACCCTATATATAGAAAGGTGATGTATTGAAAAATATCACATTCCATGTGGGAAAAGTTATTGAATATATATGAAGGGGATACAAAGGTCAGAGAGGCAAAGCTGCAAGTGTTGTGGAATAAGTTTGAAGATCTAAGAATGAACCCGAATGAGTCTGTTGATTCATTCTTCGACAGGGTAAATTTTGTAGTGGAAGACATGCAAGGTCTTGGAAAAGTTATTGAAGACATAAAAATTTTGAAGCGCATCTTGAGGAAACTTCCACCTCATTTCAATCCGAAAGTTTCGGTTTTGGAAGATAAAGTCCCGAAAGAGCTGACATTGGATAACCTACACAGCACCCTTGTTGCATATGAAATGAGAAATGACGATATTGATGTTGTGGAAATGGGGAAATCCAAATATGTGTCATTCAAGGCCATGAAAAAGATCACCATTGAAGAATCTCAGGAAGAAGAAGAGACAGATGAGGTAATGTCATTCCTCTCCTCAAATCTTCAATGAGGAAAAGGAAAGTTTATAGGGAAAATTACACTAGCCTATTTTTGATGTGGAAAGGTTGGTCATATTGAAACAAGGTGTCCCAAAAAGTTCCAAGAAGATGATGATGTCGACGAAGTCGAAATTCCCAAGAAGAATTCATCTGCCTATGTGAAAGGCAAGAAACAGTTCAAGAGAAATTTATTTAAGAAGAAAAATATCCTTTCAAAAGAATACGACAGTTCAGATGAGTCTGAAGCCGAGGAGGTTGAGGAGATAGAGAACTACAAAGATCGTGGCGAAAATGCTATGGTGGCAGTTGTCGATAGTTATAAAGAGAAGAACGAAACTGAAGGTGATGATGAAGAATAAGAAGTAGAAGGAAGAATAGATATGCAATCTGAGTTAGAGTCTTCTCTTGAGGAGATAGATGTTTGGAGAGCCAAAACAAAGAAAGCTAACAAAGTTGTTCGTGACACAAAACTCTATATGCAGTAGCAAGAAGAAGAGAAGTCTGAGTTGATGGAAGAAATTGAGAAACTCAAGTCATCAACACCAGAGGACTCAGAATCAGTTAGTGAGTATAAAATAAAAATTGAAGAATAGAATGGAGTGGTTTAAAGGAGAAATTGGATCATCAACAACATGGCCAGAATGATGCTTATTGAAAAGGACCTACTAGAGAAATTTTGGAAGGAAGCAGTTTTGACATCGGTCTATATCTCGAACAGGTCTCTATTGTGTCCGAAGGAAGGGAAGACTCCGTATGAAATGTGGTACGGGAGGAAGACAAAGTTGAAATAATTTCAAATCTTTGGAAGTAAGTGTTTCATTATCAATAAATAAAATCACAGGAAGTTTGAGTCATGAGGAGATGAGGGGATATTTCTTGGTTACTCAGGGAAAAGAAAAGCATATAAATGCTTCAACAAAAGGCTGGGAAAAATTGTTGAGAGCAATGATGTCACTATAGTTGAAAATAAACAGAATATTCAATAGCAGAATGAACAATTTCTTGATGAAAGTGATGAATAGGATAGTAACACAGGAGGAGAAGAAGTGGAAGATGCTGAATCAGAAGAATACACTGATGATGAACAAGAAAGTGTCAAGTCTGTGTCTGCAAGGAAACCAAAAATCCAAGCTGAAATTGATAGGTAGAATATCATTGGTGATCAGGCAGCTCCAGTTCAGACAAGAAGAATGAAGTCACTGCAGCAGACATATTTCCTATCTCAGGTAGAGTTGAAATGCTTTGCTGATGCAGCTGAAGATGAAAACTGGGTTCAGACTATGAATGAAGATCTTGATCAGATTGAGAAGAACCAGACATGGGAGATTGTTTCGAGGCTAGCAGATAAGAACTTCATCGGGACTAAGTGGGTCTTTCGCAACAAGATGAACGAAGATGGCACAGTTATTTGAAACAAAGAAAAACTGGTGTGCAAAGTATACTCCCAAATTGAGGGTATTTATGTTGATTATACATTTGCACCAGTTTCAAGTCTAGAGACAATCAAATTATTTTTAGCCATAGCAGTGCAAAGAAAGTTCAAAGTGTTCCAGATGGATGTCAAATGGGGTTCTAGAAGAAGAGGTGTACATTGAGTAAGAAGATGGTTTTCTCATTCATGAGGATGAGAATAAAGTTTTTCGATTAAAGAAAGCACTATATGGGTTGAAGCAAGCACCAAGAGCATGGTACTCAAGGATGGATCAGTATTTGAAAAAGCTTGGCTTTCAACATGGTGGAGTTGATTACAATCTCTATTTCAGCAACAATAGTAATCAAAGGATGATGGTTTTGGTTTAAGTCGACGACATAATATTTGGCGGATTAGATGAAGCTTAGTGCATACAGTTTTCCAAATTTATGAAAAATGATTTTTAAATTTCAATGATTGGAGAGCTAACGTTTTTCCTTGGTCTACAGGTGACACAAGGACGAAATGGAACATTCATTTCTCAATCCAAATATGCCAAGGAGGTTTTAAAAAGTTTTTAATGGATAATTCCAAGGATATAAAGACTTTGGTTGCTACCCGGATGAAATTATCAAAAGATAAGGATGGCAAGGCAGTTAATATCACAGAATACAAGCAAATTATTGGAAGTTTGTTGTACTTGACCGCAACAAGGCCTGATATTGTTTTCGCCACATGCCGATCAGTGAGATATCAGAGTAATCCCAAGGAAACCCACATGCTTGCAGTAAAAATAATACTTCGGTATATCAAGGGAATGGTGGACTTCATCTTGACATATAATGACAAATCTCAGACAGAGTTATTGGGATATACTGATGCCGATTGGGCCGGATCAGCAGATGACAGAAAATCAACATCAGGAGGTGCATTCTATCTTGGTGGATTGTGTACTTATTGGCTAAGAAAGAAGCAAGATTGCATTTCATTGAGCACCGCAGAGGCTGAGTATATTGCAGCCACTCAAGCATACACACAGTTATTTTGGATGAAGCAGTAGCTTGAAGATATGGGAGTTGAAGTAAAGTCTCTGATCGGAATCCAGTGTGATAACTTAAGTGCTATAAATCTCAGAAAAAATATTGTCCATCACTCAAGGACAAAGAAAATTGAGATAAAGTATCATTTTATCAAGGAGAAGGTTGAGCAGGGAACCGTGAAGTTGGAATATGTGCCTAAAGAGCTACAAGTTGCAGACATTCTGATAAAGGCCTTACCCAAGGAATCTTTTGAGAGACATCGACTGGCTCTGGGAGTTCAGTCGACTCCCCACACTTGAAAGAGTGTGTATGTGGAACACCCCCTCTCCCTGAGGTATGATGTGTTTTTCCCTAATGTGCTGATATGTGTTCTCTACTCTGTTACAGACTACAAATAAGTGACCTTTGGGTTCGTTGACAAAGGGGGACAAAATAGTGATTGTTAAAGAGGGAGATAGTGTGGCTATTTGAGAAATCATGAAAAATAGGGGGAGAAGCTGACAGGTGGAGTATCTAGATAATGATTTTTCAAGAGGGAGACAGTGTGGCTATTTGATAAATCATGACAAATAGGGGGAGAAGTTGGCAGGTGGAGCATCCAGATAGGGGGAGTATCAAATCTGACGATGCCAGAAGTGATCAATCAAAGAACATATATCACGACAGTTGAGGATTGTGATAAAAGTAGAAGAGTGGTGTTGGAATGCGGTAAGAATATTTCCAAAAATTGGTATCATTTTGGTGTCAATAGTGGGTGTCATAGTTGAAGTGATTCATTGATGAACTTTTCATTTACTCTTGTTTCTCACGTCTAGCATTGTTCATGTGGGATTAGAGTATGTGTTGAGTAAATCCTTGATCGCTATCGGAATC
The DNA here is from genome assembly GCA_963277665.1 of Viscum album. Lineage (NCBI taxonomy): Eukaryota > Viridiplantae > Streptophyta > Magnoliopsida > Santalales > Viscaceae > Viscum > Viscum album. Next base: position 1,285,597,231 of record OY728151.1, read on the forward strand.
GCAATAGGCGAATGGTAGCTGAAGAATTAACGATGTATATTTTTATGGAAGAATTTTCAACAAACCCAAAGGGGGATATTGTTGGGAAAAAATCCCTCAAGGCATCATTGAAGCGTTTTTGAGGTGATTGTGTTTGTTGACAAAGTGGACATCTGTTTTTTGATTGTCGACAAAGAAAACCATGACATAAAATTTTGTTGGAAAAGGGGATTTCATGGTGGAATGTCGAGTTTAAGATCTATGGTCAACAATCCATGTTTGATTCAAGAACGTCGAAAAAGTAATGGATGATCTGGAGGCGGTACAAAAAGAGCAGTTACAAGGTGGCACTGTTTTCCAGTGTTTGCCAAATTTTTTGGCCTCAAAATTGAAAAATGGAGAAAAGTTTTTTTGGAAAAGGGACTTGTGATCCAAGGTATTAGAGGCTTGGAAACTTGCGTGACTAATGTTTTTCAAGATCATAACATCAAAATATGGCAAAGGGATAAGGGGTGCTCAAGTTTTGGGGTTGGTCGCGCAAGTGACTTGCGCGGCAGAGACTTGCATGCCAAAACTTCCGCGCCGAGGGGAGACTTGTGCGCCATCACAAAGGGTGTTCAAATGCCTATAAATAGAGGTATACCCCTCCTCATTCAGAGATGAGCTCAACACTTAGATAAAATCAGAGCTCTCGTCGCACAGGTGTGGTGGTCGAGCAAGTGGTGTGTGGTCGTGCAAGTAGCAGTTGCGTGCCAGGTGATAGTTGTGCACCCAAGGTGGTTTGGGTGAGAAAGGAAGTGGATCTCCCAAGTTTAGATTTGAATAAGGACGTGTCGTGCAAGTGGTTAAGGTGGACTTTCATGACAGTTTTTGAAGAATCATGACATTTGAGGGTTGCACGCCAATATTGGTTTGGGCGTAAAAGGGTGTGAGTCGCGCAAGTTTGGAGTTGCAGAAGCTTGTGTCACGCAAGTGGTTGAGATGGACTTGTGTTCCAGTTATAACTTGTGCACCGATACTTGCGTGCCAGCTTAGAGAAGGGATCCAGGTAAGGTTGATTCCCGGCAGTGATTGCGGGCTGCATGGAAGCAGGAAGATTGCCCGATACCTTCGGTGCAAAGTGAGATTCATCTACGCGTGAAAGTTGGACTTCAACAGAGCATCTACATACAACAGAGTATGTATTCATTAGTGATAATGAAGAGACCTATAGGTCTATAAACTGTGAGTGGATCCTTTACAGATCAGTGATCAAAGAAAGAGGAAGAAGGTGATCCTCTCCACCGGTAGTGAGCTAGAGAAAGCGAGACAGGGAGTGACCCTTGGGAAAGTAGTGAGCTGACCCTAAACTTTGTAAAGGCAGTGAGCCTGGGAATAGAAGTGATCTATCATGAACTTTGTAAATAGTAGTGCACTTTTAGTGGATTTGGTACATCGGCACATTGCCGGTGTATGCTCCTTGGACATAGCCCAGTGATGGTGAACCAAGTAAAAATCGTTGTGTCCTGTGAATGCTTTAGTTTCTGTTTATACTTTGCTGCAGGAAAGAGAGAGAAGAGGGTCTTGCTTAACAGCGAGACAAGATAAATAGGGGTAGTTGTTTTAATCTGTCATACCCTGATTCAACCCCCTCTAAGGGTATCTAACCTATTGGAACTAACACCATGTTATGAAGAAGATATCATTTATTGAGTTTTCAAGGATGCAGTTTATTATCTTTTGTTATGCATCATATTTTGTTTCCTTTCCAAATGTAAAATGGGTTCCATGTATGTATCTATTTTCTTAAAAACTACTAAAATGATCGGTCCTTCAGGATTTTATTTCTTGTAATCAGGCCAATGTATTAAAATAATGCACTGACTCTAGGATTCTTGGGTCAAGGCATTATAGTTGGTATCAAAGGAAGTTTAGTAGAAAACTTTGAAACTAGATTTAGAAAATGTATCTTTGGGAACAAAACCCTAAGATAGACTTTGAGGATAAACATACAATAATGTTATGGAATTTTTTTAAGGAATTGATTTTATGGATCTTTCTAGAAAATACATCCTTGTATGGATACTATAAGTGGACGTGGTTCTGGAACAGATGTACCTAGGAGTGAAAACTCTGACAAGGAGTTCCGGGATTAACTCAGGGTATCCCGGTACATGACAAGGGGCCTTACTATGCACCTGTTTTCACACTCCCAAGGGATATTCTTATGATAATTCACATTTTATTTACCCACCATTATGAAGTATTTATACCCCCAAAGTAACCAACGTATATGGTTCTAGGATTTACGATGCATAAATTAATGTTATGTGTGATACCATGAATAGAGTCATAGACAATTCATAATTTTATGAGATAATATTGCATATGGAATTGAATATAAATGGCTCTAATAAGAAGTAATAAGAACATCACCAATGCACATGATTCAAATAGTAAGAAGAATCACATCTCTAATGGTCTTAAGCTATCTTTTCAAAGGAAGATTTTCTCCCAAGTATCATCATCATATGAGGAAATAATATCATGTGTTAACAAGGTATGTAAAGTCTTATCTGGGTCCTATGTATTTGAAAGTAAGAAAAATAATGAGAGGATGGCAGAGAAATACTGGGATAAAGGGAATAAGGGAAAGAAGGGTTTTCCCACAAGTGATAACTGTGGAAACAATCACCTTGATAAATTCTTGAAGGGAATGGGTGTTTTCTATAAGTGTAGAGAAAAAGTACACCAAGTTCATGATTACAAGGGTAAATAAATGGTTTATAATGTACAATGCTTCAACTGCAAGGAGATGGGAAACTATGAAAATCAATGACCCAAGAATCAAAGTAATATACCCCAAATGATGATTCTGGATAATGATCAAGTTATGATGCTTCTGTAGATGAAGTAGAATGATTAATATGCCTATTCAAGAATCATGTCATTTGAATATTTTTTCAATAATGTACTGGTTATAATAATTATGGAATTTATGAGGATTTTACTACAATGCTTTTTCATAAAGTATTTGAAACTATAAGATAAATGGTACAAAGAAAAGATATTCAGTGGAAAGTTATACGTTTTGGAAAATGCATGATTAAAGGAAAGATGACCCCTAATATATATCTGATGTTGAGATAATGATGAAGAAATTATTGTTTTGTATAAATACTAACTAACTTATAACTGATTATTGACTTGTCAATAAGTGGTCTATGTTATCATCGATGGAGTTTACAATACTTTTGGATTTAAGGAATATATCCAATAACATGTATCTTACTTAAGGAATATAGAAGAATGCATGTTTCCAATATGGTTTTTATAGTAATTCAAGTTATTACCATATTTCAAGAGAATACATGAGGAAGTTATTCACATGTCTAGAATGTGAAAATTTAGATCTTCTTCATGTTTATTAACGGTTAATGATAATTTCATCTTGTAAATTTAGAGACCTTCATTCTAATGTGTTGAATCATTATATTTTGAAATTTTTAACCATTTATGAAATGGTTTAATTTGATCATTGTGTGATCTTTTAGAGGTTAATGTATTACTTCACCATATGGCACACCATGTTCTAAGTGATGAAGTATAGATAGTTCAAGGTAAAATTAAAGGATGAGTTTGTAAATAGAAACGTATATTTATACCCTTATAGAGTGGCATGATTCTTCAAATCAAGGAAAAGAGTCTTAAAAAAATGTTGTTCTATTATCATAATCTTTGATGATTTTGTTGATTTTTTTACAGTATTTTATAGTTTTGTAGTAATAAACTTTCATCTGAACATGTTCTCTATATCACATTCCATCAGAACTTCATAGTAATATTTTTCTTCCATGTCCAGGTTTTTACTTCCAGCTATTGTCACCCCATTTGAAATCATAATTTTTTTGGTGACCACTTCATTTCCCTTAACCCCTTTTTTTAGGAGGATATTTTATTAACCCTATTTCCGATGTGGATTTCCATAAGAGAATTTTAAAGCATCAACATTTAAATTTTGAAGTGTAGTTTTGAATTGTGAGGATGCAATTTTATTGAGGAGGGAATAATGTAACACCCCAAGAATTTAAAAATAGATTTAATATATAATTCATGAAACATTGATTTTCTACAAGACAGCACTTTATTATAACCTAACCAATAAACATAATTTTTCCACTTCTATAATTTGAATTTTGAAAAGCTGACATACACGGTTACGTTCTGTAAGATATTTAGAGTCTGATAAGACAAACTTAATTTTTGATGAATCGTAACATACCCTTATTAATAGTAACATACACTTATGAATTTTAATGAATAGTAATTTGTCCAAAAAATAGAAACTTCACCCATGATTGTATAAATACAATTTATACATCTTAAAATTGATAAAACAATCATAGTGTAAGTATTGATATTTTTGTATGCCATAAATATTTTATATAGAATTTTATAATTAATTTAGTTATTTAAAATTGTAATTTACTTTCATAAAATTTATAAATTTTTACTTTATTTTCTTATGGTTATAAGATAATTTTATGGGACCTTGTTTAATTTCTCAATGTGTTAAAAAACGAGTTATAGTTTTAATGTTTTTTTATAAATTATGATTTTATTAAAAAATTAAATTAAAAATATTTAGAAAATTAATTTCAAAAAATGGACATCATTTTTGAATTCTATACATCAAAAAATGGTTAGGGTGAATTTTTTGGATTTTTCTAAAATACTTGAATTTTTTGTGAATAGAAAAAATACAGCTTTGAGTTTTCAGTATATTTAATGACCTAATAATGATGTAATACTTGATATAAAATTTTGGTCAACTTTTGTACAGTAAAATATGATTTGAGATGTCTCAAGTGGATAATACCGTGGGAAAATACCATGGGAATTCCCATGGTTTTTCAAAAACCACTAATGAGGTGTCCCTTTAAATTAATAAAAAACTCCCTCTCATTTACTATAAATACCCACTCATTCATTATTTTTCCTTCATTAAAAACTTATCATACTCAAATATATAGTATTTTTATCTCCCTAGTGGTACTCCCAAGGTTTCCTAAAGCCCCCAATGTCCCAACCTTTAAGTCTAGGAGTTACTCTACAAGGTAAGAGAATTCTCAACATCTCTTTTCCATCCATGTTCTCTTTTATGTGGTATGTATTTCAAGTTTTGATATCATGATTTTATTTATATATTATTATATACTTATACTATTTCATTAGTCTTTTATTACTGGTTTAACCCTTTCCCCTCTCTTTTTAATGTTTTCTAAAACCATGTTGCATAGTCGTTATGCTGCAGAATTTTCGTCTCAAAATCTCTCTCTTTTTCAAGAAATCTTATTATGTTATTATATTTTAATTTAAATTGGATTATTCTGGTATATTTCATTCCATATCCCACTTAATTTCCATATTATTTATGAGTGATTAGATACCCTTATTCCCTCATCAAAATATTTTATGAAATATTATGCGACGCCGATAGGCTGCCAAATTTTCGTGATGGATTTCTCAACTTTTATTTTATTTCGAGTTCCTTTATTTTATTTTTATTTCCTCATCACCCATATTACAAATTATATGATAATATATTACTGTACATTAATTGGAATTTTTTATGCTAATGGAATATTTCTTCATCATCTCTCCTTTTCCATTTTTTTATACTAAAAATGAAAACACCATCTGAGATGTGCTAATTTACCACATTCAAGGACGATGGGTTTTAAATTTCTACTATCATATTAAATTATGGTAATAAAACCATTATTATGGTTGAAATATACTATATTATATATATTATGTCTCATCTATGGTTATGGAATCTTTTTTTACATATGGTTTTGATTTATAAATCAAATGAGTTTGTGGTGTCCAAAAATTGCCAATTAACTCAAACGGTTATCATTATATAATTCATATAATGATTCGTATTCAATTTAAGTAACCAAATTAAATCTACAACCATGTAACCTTATTTATGTCCACTAATAACATATAACTTCATTTCTGGACAAAAAACCTCATTTTACATGATTCTCTGTTCATGTATATATGTATACTGATCATGAAACCAATGGACCCAAACAATGAAATTGAACCTATTAACCCATAAAAGGACATTAATGAGCTTAATAAGGTTGTAATAAATCAATTACATGTATAATATATTCTTAAAATATTAATTAATGAATTTAATTTGGTTATCCGGGACACTAAGATCAAGTGAAGACCACCATCGGACTTAAGGTAAGGGGTTTCTTCACCTCACTTCCATTTTTGTGATATATTCTGTATTCACTGCTACTACTTGTGTATGGTGTATTTATACTGCCCATTGATGTTTCAAATCATGAATCTATTTATTTTCATGATATTCAATTTATCATTTAATGATTATTAATTTTTTGGCATAAGATTCAATTGATTACAAAGTTTTAAGTATTTTCCACCGAAACCTCCATTTTCATTCGGGTTACTTTTATTGTCTACTTACCTCAATTAAATTCTTATTTATTCATATATACTACTCATATATTATATTATAATGTTCAATATATATGTACCAACCATAATCCTACTTTCACTTATGGATATTTATATGTTTTAAAAGGATCTTTCAAAAATTCTTCCTGAAATACAAGCTCGGTACAATGAACTTCTCAAATTCTTACCTATTTTTAAGTTCAATATATAATTATTTTTATTCAATATTTATCTTTATAAAATCAAAAATTATAACATTAGAAAGATATTTTGGTTCATTTCTAGTTTTATGAAAGTAGACATTCCTTTGTGCTTTAAAATCCTTTAATATTTTCCTTAAAATACACTAAAATGTTTTAAATCTAAATATTCTTTAAAAACTATTTTAAATGATTTCACCTCAATAAGACTTTATTTAAGCCTCAAATATAATTTCAAAGACATTACCTTTTATTTTATTGTATGTACATGTTTACAATCTGATTTCATGACAAATAAAAATAATTTTCCAAAAGAACTCTTCTTTCCAAAGTAAAAATGATTTTTCTCATCTCACTTTAACTTTATTAAGATATATGCCTTGTTCACCAATTATTTCTTTCTTTTAGTGTATGTAATTAACTTTGTTATATCATATAAATCATCTATTTATTCTCATGATATTCTAAGGGATTATGATTTGAATGTTTCAAGGTGGTCTGGGACACTTTGGAATGTTTAAGGATTATTTCCTCAAGGATTTTTCAAAAGTCTCGTTTAAAAGTACCTTTATCAATGACAAAGTCCTTTTTTGAATATTTTAATTCATTTATTTTTATCTCCTATGATATCATATACCATATTTAATTGACTGTTTTATGATTATTTTGACTGTAGATGTGCTATCTTAAAACCATTCACCAATTTACTCTGAATGGTTTGTGTTTATGCTTAATGTTAAGGGCAAGTAATTTATATATTGGTTTCAATATGAATGTGTATGTTGTTTATGTTTATCCCCATTCATATAAGGAATTAATTGGACTTAGTATGTGTTTGGTGGGGCCCACTATATCCCCTCGGTGCATTGGTAGGTCTCAAGAGACAAACTAGGTCATGGAACAAGGCCTTGAAAAAATGGTTATTTATGGTCTTGGCATGAGGCCTTCACAATATGGTTATGATGTTCAGCATTTGAATTTCCCTCATTATTAAAATATTATTGATAGTTCTTGTGATTATTTGACTAGTATAATACCCATTATTATTTTTTGTTATGGCATTATTTATTCATCTCTTATCCCTGCCATAATGTGTTCAAGTTTATTCTTAAAGGCATGTGTTTCAGTTATTCACCATGCCTAATGTTTATGTTTATGTTATTTTATGATGTATTTTCTAACCCTTATTGAGAATTTGAGCTCACCCCTTTATTTTCTTTTCCTTCCCCGAGTTATGAAGAATAGATCATTTATTGAGTTTTCAAGGATGCAGTTTATTAGCTTTTGTTATGTATCATATTTTGTTTCCTTTTTAGATGTAAAATGGGTTCAATGTATGTATCTAGTTTCCTAAACACTATTAAACCGGTCTGTCCTTTGGAATTTTATTCCTTTTAATCATACCAATGTATTAAAATAATGCACCAGCTCTAGGCTTCTGGGGTCATAGCGTTACAGTTGGTATCAAAGGAAGTTTAGTAGAAAACATGGAAACAAGATTTAGAAAATATACCTTTCAGAAAAAACCCTAAGATAGAATTTGAGGGTAAACATACAATAATTTCATGCAATTTTGGTATGGAATATATTTTGTGGATATTTCTAGAAAATTCATCTCTATCTGGATACTACAAGTGGACGTGGTTCTGGAACAGATGTACCTAGGAGTGAAAACTCTGACAAGGAGTCTCAGGATTTACCCGGGGTATCCTGGTACATGACAACAGGCCTTACTACGCACCTATTTTGACACTCCAGGGGGATATTATTAGGATAATTCACATTTTATTTACCCACCACTATGAATTATTTATTCCCCCAAATTAACCAAAGTATATGGTTCTAGGATTTACGATGCATAAATTTATGCTATGTGTAGTACCATATTTAGAGTCATATAGTGTCCATAATTTTATGAGATAATATTGAATATGGAATTTATTATAAATGGATCCAAGAAGAAGGAATGAGAATATCACTAATGCACATGATTCAAATAGTAAGAAGGGTCATATATCTAATGGTATTAATCCATCTTTTCAAAGGAATATTGTCTCCCAAGTATCCTTGTCATATGAGGAAATAATATCATGTGTTAACAGGGTATGTAAATACTTCTTTGAGTCCTATGTATTTGAAGGGAATCAAAATAATTAGAGGATGAAAGAGAAATATCGGGATAAAGGGAAGAAGAGAAATAAGGGTTTTCCCATATGTGATAACTGTGGAAAGAATCGCCCTAGTAAATTCTTTAAGGGAATGGGTGTTTGCTATAAGTATAGAGAAAAAGGACACCAAGTTCATGATTTCAAGGGTAATAAAATGGTTTCCAATGTACAATGATTCAACTACAAGGATATGGGACACTATATGAATCAATGAACCAAGCGTCAAAGGAATATACCCCAAATGATGATTCTGGATAATGATCAAGTTATGATGCTTCAAAAGATGAAGTAGAATGATTAATATGCCTAGTCAAGAATCATGTCATTTGAATATATTTTCATCAATGTACTCATTATAATAATTATAGAATATATAATGATTTTACTGCAATACTTTTTCATTAAGGATTTGAAACCATAAGATAAATGGTACCAAGAAAATATATTCGGTGGAAAGTTATAATTTTTGGAAAATACATGATTAAAGGAAAGAATACCCTTAATATATATCTAATGTTAAGATAATGATGAAGAAATAAATGTTTTGGATAAGTACTGACTACCTTGGAACTGATTATTGACTTGTCAAGAAGTGGTCTATGTTATCATCGATGGATTTTACAACACTTTTGGATTTAAGGAATATATCCAACAACATGTATCTTACTTAAGGAATATGGAAGAATGCATGTTTCCAATATAGTTTTTATGGTAATTAAAGTTATTACCATATTTCAAGAAAATACATTATGAATTTATTCACATGTATGAAATGTGAAAATTTATAGCTACTTCATGTTGATTAAGGTTTAATGATAAGTTCATCTTGGAAATTTAGAGACCTTCATTCCAATGTGTTGAATCATTATATTTTGGAATTTTTAACCAATTATGAAATTGTTTAAGTTGATCATTGCATAATATTTTAGAGTTAATGCATTGCTTCACCATATGGAATAATCTGTGCTAAGTGATGATGTACAGATAGTTTAAGGTAAAATTAAAGGATGAGTTTGTAAATAGAAATGTATATTTATACTCTTATAGAGTAGGATGATTCCTCAACTCAAGGAAAATAGTCTTAAATAAAAAATTTTAATATTATAATAATATTTAATGATATAGATGATTTTTTTATAGTATTTTATAGTTTTCTCTTAATCAACTTTCAACTGAACATCTTCTCTATATCACGTTCCATCATAACTTTATAGTATGATTTTTCTTCCATGTAAAGGTTTTTACTTACAAGTAATTTCACCCCATTCTAAAACATAATTTTTGTGGTGACCACTTCATTTCCCTTAACCCCTTTTTTAGGAGGATAGTTTATTAACCCTATTTCTGATGTGGGTTTCCACAAGGGAATTTTCAAGCATCAACCTTTAACTTTCTAAGTGCAGTTTCAAATTGCGAGGACGCAATTTTTTTGAGTATGTAATAATGTAACACCCAAAGAATTTACAAATATATTTAATATAGAATGCATGAAACACTAATTCCCTACAAGACAACAATTTATTATAACCTAACCAATAAACATAATTTTTCCACTTCTATAATTTTAATTTCTAAAAACAGATATACACGGTTGCGTTCAGTAAGATATTTAGAGTCTGATAAGACAAACTTAATTTTTGATGAATAGTAACATACCCTTATAAATATTAACATACCCTTATTAAAATTAATGAATAGTAATTTGTCCAAAAAAATAGAAACTTCACCCATGATTGTATAAATATAATTTATACATCTTAAAAGTGAAAAAACGATCATAGTATAAGTATTGGTATTTTTGTATGCCATAAATATTTTATTTATAGTTTTATAATTAATTTAATTATTTAAAATGGAAATATATTTTCATAAAATGTAATCATAAATTGTTACTTTATTGTATTTTGGTTATAATATAATTTTATGGGACCTTGTTTAATTTCTCAAGGTGTTATAAAACGAGTTATAGTTTTAAAGTTGTTTTTTTATAAATTATGATTTTATTTAAAAATTAGATTAAAAATATTTGGAAATTTATTTTCAAAAAATGGATTTCATTTTTGAATTATACACTTTTAAAAAAATTTGGGGTGAATTTATGGGATTTTTCTAAAATACTTGAATTTATCGTGAATAGTAAAAATACAGTTTTGAGTTTTTGGTATGTTTAATAACATCATAATGATGTAATACTTAATATAAAATGATTTTCGAATTTTTTACATAAAAATATGATGTGAGGTGTCCCAATTTTCTAATACCATGGGAAAATATCATGGGAAATCCCATGGTTTTTCAAAAAAACACTAATGAGGTGTCCCTTTAAATTAATAAAAAACTCCCTCTCATTTACTATAGATACCCACTAATTCCTTCGTTTTCCTTCATTAAAAACTAATTTTCATCGAAGATCTAGTATTTTTACCTCCTTAGTGGTCATCCCAAGGTTTCCTCAATCCCCCAAGGTCCCAACCTTTAATTCTAAGCAGTTACTCTACAAGGTAAGAGAATTCCCAACTTCTCTTTTCCATCCATGTTCTCTTTTATGTGGTATGTATTTAAAGTTTTCATACCATATTCTTATTTCCATATTATTCTCTCCCTATAATATTTCATTAGTATTTTATGAATGGTTGACCCATTTCCCCTCTCTTTTTAATGTATTCTAAAACCGTGTTTCATAGTCGTTATGTTGTAGAATTTTCGTCTCAAAATCTCTCTTTTTCAAAAACTATTATTATGTTATTATCTTTTAATTTAAATTGGTTTATGCTGGTATATGTCATTCCATATCCCAATTACTATCCATATTATTTATTAATGATGAGATACCCTTTTTCTCTCATCAAAATGTTTTATGAAATATTATCCGACGTCGATTGGCTGCCGAATTTTCATGAGCGATTTCTCAACTTTTCTTTTATTTCGAGTTCCTTTTATTTTTTTTCCTCATCACCCCTCATCCAAATTATATGATAATAAATTAACTTAAATTAATTTTAATTTTATTATGATAATTTAATATTTCTTCATCATCTCTCCTTTCCCATTTTTTTATTCTAAAAATGAAAACACCATCCGAGATGTGCTAATTTACCACATTCAAGGACGATGGGTTTTCAATTTCTACTATCATCTTCAATTCTGGTCATGAAACCATTATTATAGTTGAAACAGACTATAATATATGTATTATTTCTCATATATTATTTTATAATCTTTTTTTATATATGGTTTTTATTTATAAATCAGATGAGTTCATGGTGTCCAAAAACTGCCAATTAACCAAAACGGTTATCATTATATAATTCATATAATGATTCATCTTCACTCTAAGTAACCAAATTAAATTTACAACCATGTAACATTATTTATGTTAACTAATAACATATAAATTAATTTCATGAAAAAAAAAATACCTCATTTTATATGATTCTCTGTTCATGTACATTGGTATATAGATCATGAAACAAACGGACCCGAACAATGAATTTAACCTCTTAACCCATCAAAAAGGCCATGAATAAACTTAATAAGGTTATATTAAATAAATTACATGTATAATAGGTTTTTAAAATATTAATTAATGAATTTAATTTGGTTATCCAGGATACTAAGATCAAGTTAAGAACACCATCAGACTTAAGGTAAGGGGTTTCTTAATCTCACTTCTATTTTTGTGAGATATTCTATATTCACTGATAATACTTGTGTATGGTGTATATATACATACCATTGATGTTTAAAATCATTAATATGTTTATTTTAATGATATTAAATGTATCATTTTTTTATTATTAATTTTGGGGCATGCGATTCAATTGATTATAAAGTTTTAAGTATTTTCCACCCGAATCTCCATTTTCATTCGAGTTACTTTTATTGTCAATTTACCTCAATTAAATTCTTATTTATTCACATTTAATAATCATATATTATATGATAATGTTAAATATATATGTACCAACCAGAATCCTACTTTCAATTAAGGGTATTTATATGTTTTAAAAGGATATTTTAAAAATTATTCTTGAAATACAAGCTCGTTACAAGGAACTTCTCGAATTCTTACCTATTTTTAAGTTCACTATATAATAAGTTTTATTCCATATTTATCTTTATAAAATAATAAAATTTAACATGATAAATATATTTTGGTTCATTTCTGGTTTTATGAAAGCAAACATGCCATTTCTCTTTAAAATCCTTTAATATTTTCCTTAAACTGCACAAAAATGTTTTATTTATAAAGCTTATTTAAAAACTCTTTTAAATGATTTCACCTCAATAAGACTTTATTTAAGCCTCAAATATAATTTCAAAGATATCACCTTTTATTTTATGGTACTTTCATGTTTATAATATGATTTCATGGCAAATAAAAATGATTTTCCAAAATAACTCTTCTTTCCAAAGTAAGAATGATTTTTCTAATCTCACTTTAACTTTATTGAGATATATACCTTGTTCACCACTTATTTATTTATTGTATTGTATGTAATTCCATTTGTAATATCATATAAAGAGTCTCCTTATTCTCATGATATTCTAAGTAATTATTATTTGAATGTTTCAAGGTGGTGTGGGACACTTTGGAATGTTTAAGGATTATTTCCTCAATGATTTTTCAATGGTCTCATTTAAAAGTATCTTCATCAATGTCAACATCCTTTGTTGAATATTATACTTCATTTAGGTTTATATACTATAATATCATATAACATATTTAATTTAATGGTTTATGATTATTTTGAATGTATATGTGTTATCTTAAAACCATTCACCAATTTACTCTGAATGGTTAGTGTTTATGCTTAATGTTTGGGGAAAGTTATTTACATTTCATATGTTGGTTTCAATATGAATGTGTATGTTGTTTCTACTTATCCCCATTAATATGAGGAATACATTGGAATTTTTATGTGTTGTGTGGGGCCCTATATAGCCCCTCGATGCATCGGTAGGTCTTGTGAGACAAACTAGGTCATGGCATGAGGTCTTGAAAAAATGATTATTTATGGTCTTGGCATGAGTCCTTGAAAATATGGTTATGATGTCTGGAATATGCATTTCCCTCATTATGAAAATAGTATTGATAGTTCATGTGGTTATTAGACTAGTAGAATACCCATGATTATGTTTTATTATGGAATTATTTATTCATCACTTATTCATGCCATAATGTGTTCAATATTATTTTTAAAAGCATGTGTTTTAGTTATTCACCATGCCTAATTTTTATGTTTTTGTTATTTTTTTCTGTATTTCGTAGCCCTTACTAAGCATTTTTGCTCACCCCTTTCATTTATTTTTCCTTCCCTAGGTTATTAATAAGAGATCATTTATTGATTTTTCAAGGATGTAGTTTATTAGCGTTTGTTATGTATCATATTTTGTTTCTTTTCCAGATGTAAAATGGGTTCCATGTATGTATCTAGTTTCTTCAAGACTACTAAACTAATCAATACTTAGGGATTTAATTCCTTGTAATCATGAAAATATATTAAAATAATGTACCAGCTTCGGGCTTCTAGGGTCGGGGCGTTACACCCAAGACCATCTTAGAAGTCAAGGTTCAGAACCAAGACCATCTTAGTAGTCAAGGTTCACTCCCATGACCATATCAGCAAACAAAGTCCCTTACTGAACCAGGTTCACTCCTCATGTCATCCATGTCTATCTCATGAGATCTAAATATTTAACTCATGCATTGGAGGTAGATATAGGTCTCACCCATAAGATAATGAAATCATACATATGTGTCCAACAAGACAATAAAACATTCATCATATCATGATCCCTAAAAAGAGATGGGTTTCATAAACATCAAATCATAACCCATGATATTAAATAGGAATCTTAAACATTTCATCATATCATAAACTATGGAAAATATAAATGTTTAATGATCATTCCATCATATAATAACCCATCAAAGGAAGCAGGTTTTCATAAGTGTTTTATGGTGGTATAACTAGTGGAAGAGAAATGGGGTTTATAAACAACTTTTCATCTTAAACATAAACCATTAAAATAAAGGATAAGATTGGTTTACTTGGATTATATCCCCAATAAATCATAATATATATCAAAAAATTCCATATTAGGTGAATAAGGATTTTGAAAGATCACTTAGAACATTTCTTATGTAAAATAACCATTCTTTGAAAATCAATTTTTTTAAGACATTAAACATTTTCAATATCCTTTTCTTTGAAAAATACTTTTAAAACATATGAATTAAGCATTAAAAATCATTTAAAATATTTATTGAGGAAAAATATTCTTTTATCTTTAAAAAATTATTTTTATAACATAAAACATTTTGAAAACCTTTTTCATTTACAATAGAATTGAAAACTTATAAAATAATATTTGAAATCATTTAATTCCTTTTCTTTTAAAATAACCATTGAAAACATATAAAGGAATATTTGAAAATAATTTTAAAAAAAATTAAACATAAAACATTTTTTGAAAACCTTTTTCTTTTAAAACAACCTTGAAAAAATATAAAGGAATCATTTAAAATCATTTAAAATATTTTTAAACGTAAACTTTTTTTAAAAACCTTTTCCCTTTGAAACCCAATTTAAAAACAAATAATTTCCCAAATATTAAGAAAAAATATATTTAAAAATAAAAATTATAAAATTTAAAATTAAGATTCAAAAAAATGATGGTCACTATAGCTGATAAATCTATACATGTCAAACATTCCTTTTTGTACCGTAAGAAGTTTAGAAAAGTGCCTTGATCAGAAAATGACAAGAAAGTTTCTTTTTAAGACCATTTTTTAATGATAAAAAAGGGGTAACAATGTATTTTAAATATAATAGGATAATAGTAGAAAATTTTTTAAAACATTTTTATAAAACATGGTTTTGAAAGAACATATATTTCTGACTGAAAAGATAAATAAAGTAATATTTTCATGCCTCGCAAAAAAAATCAGATTTTCATAAAAACATTTTTTTATTAACTTAAGTACCAAATAATGGTAAAATGGTGCACTTACTTGGATATAACATGAATAACTAGTGGATAATAAAATTATTGATAATTCATAATAGATGGATCATAATATTTCATCAATGGAAGCATAATCCTAAATAATCCTGATAAATGATGAGATGATAGCAATAAACTCTTACCAATTTGGTAACTTTGAATCCAAATCCCCATGGATGAATAAAATTACATGAATCATAAAATACCATGAAAATAATTATATTCATGATATAATATGTCAAAGTTCAGTATATACACCAAGTAAAATAATATAGGTGCATAACATGACATGTGTCTCAAAGAAGGAAAATTGAGACAAAATTACCCTACCGATTTAGTAACTTTTGAGTCATAAAACCCATGAAAGATAGATCATAAAATAGATATGTAAATACCCATAAATTTAAGGGTAATAATCATATAATACATTCATGGTCATTATATACACCACACAAAATAAACAAGTGGTGAATATGGCATAAATCTCATAATAATAAAAGTGAGACTAGAAATCCCCTTAGTACTTGAGTACCTTTTAAATCATGAGATCCGTGAAAGAATAAAATTAATTGAAACTTTTAATGTCGTTAAATAAATTAAATTTATAATATAAAATTTCATATGGAAGTATATACACCACATAAAAATAATAAGTGGTTAATGACCCGAATGGCCTGAAGGCCTTCATTTTTTATTGATTTTTGATAACCCCCCTTTGAAAGGATGAGGGGGAATCCTTAAAAGGACTGTAGGATTAGAGATTACATGGCCCATAGGATTAAGAGACATTACATGACCCGAATGTCTTAGGGAATTCAAGCAGACTATAACTACAAGGAATTTCCCCTCCCTCACATTTGCATCATGATGGTAGCTCTCCACCTTCGCATGGTCATCCAGCTAAGCTTCCCATGAAAGAACAAGTTGGTCCAGATGGAATTTTCATACCCTCCCATTCTTCCAAATCCATTGGTTCTACTCTGGTGAGTGTGCCTACTCTGAATCCTCCAATAGGGCTTCTCCTTTCTGTGGAGTTTGTTTGGGGTAACTGCATTGATCGTATGGCCCGAAGGCCTTGAGGTGGCCCGAAGGCCTTAAATGTGGCCTAAAATCCTTACTAACTCAAAATCTGGGTGTCCCTAAGGCCTTAAGGACTCCAATCCCAAACCGGTGGCCCAAGGTGAATAGTTTTGGATACTACAGTACCGAATAGTACCTGCTACAGTACCTACACAACATTGCTACAGTGCCTGCTACAGTAATCTGAAATTATGCCTCCGCCTAGTTTTGAACCTGGGTCTCATGGATGTACTTATAAAGTCTTAACCAACTAGGCTAAGGCTCATGTTCTTAATATAGCATATATCTCACAGAAATAAAAGTGAGATGAGAAAACCCTTACCTTAAGTCTTGACTTTCTTCATACACATTAAAAACTCCAATATAATAAATATAAGTTTATTATAAATATATTTCATAACCATATTATTATATATAATAGAATATATGATTTTATTATGACTTTATATTACTCGTTCATTAAAAATTCTATGTTAAAGTTACGTTTTAGGTAATATCCACTTTGTTTTTCATATATGTTTAAACTTGTTATTTTTTGTCCTTTTTCTTTGATCATGATTTCTTTATCTAAATAATAGAAAACATGATATAAATATCATATATATTCATTATATGTGTATTTATAATAATATATAAAATATAGAAATAGAAAATGAGATACATCATTCATAGAGATGATAGGTTGTACATACGTATGAATGTTGTTTCCATTTTCTTATCATATAGAAATAAAGAAAGTAAATGACATATATATTATCATTAAATTATTATTATTATGTCATATATATATCACATATTTTTATTAAAACCATCCTTAATAAATTTCATGTAAAGCGTGAGTGGATCACATCACTTTGAGGAGGCGGTAGTCTACACGTCCACAAATGAAGTTATCGTATTCTCACAAAATGGAAAGCATGAAAGTATGTGTTATATAAAAATTAAAAAGGCATAAATAAATAATATATATCATATATATCATATAAAATATTAATTAAATCATTATTATCAACCTTTATAGGTGTTAATGGAAGAGCGAATGACATTGATTCGCAAGGCGAAAGTCCGTCATACACACGAACGATGATTGTGTATCCCATTTGATGGAAGTATGTGTGATTGTAGGTCATGCCCTTAACATAACAACATATCAGTATATTTAGGATACTGATGTTATTATATAATTATATAATATTAATAATTTATTGTGGATAAATAAATAAAACAAAAGTGTTTGTTGAACGATGTTGCCTCTTCTTTTGATAATTCCTTTTTGTTTGCACAAAAGGACCAACTTGGTTTTATTTATACCCAAATTGAATCTTCTAATATGCGATTAGTTATTTTTGTAGATTTTTTGGGAAAGTTTTGGTTGACCTAAAAGTCTTGAGAAGTATTAATATGTGCGGGGGTGAATGCCCTTTTATAGCAGAGGAGGAGTGGCATTCTTGTAAATACAAAAAGGCAAACACTATTGAGAGGTCTCCCTTACATCATGTGCCTCCAATAATATGGTTCATTTTAGATACAAGGGATGATATGGTCTTAATATTTCTATTCAATTTTTTTACATGTTTCTAGGTTATTTAGCCCCTTAAGTTAAAATTTAACCACTAACTCGTTTTTACCTAAATTATTGTAATTAATTTTAATTACTTTCACTAATATTTTTATTCAAAAAATAATTTGAACTTAATATAAATTATAAATTATTATAATTCCAAATATTTAATTAATTTTTATAAATTCTAAATACATAATGCACAAAAATTAATTTAAAATTAATCTCATAGACGGGACGAGACAATGGGTTCTTAAAGTGAAAATATTCAAAAGTTTGAAATGTTTTTATATCCAATTTCAATGTGAAATTGATTAAAATGACATAAAATGGATTAATATATTTATAATTTATCTAAATATACTTTAAAATCAATTTTAAATATAATATATCTATATAAATAAATTATACAAAAATACAGTTTTCAATTAAAATTCAGTGTTTTCACTATTCATCAAAACATAAACCTTCTTTGAAAAATAACAAAAGTTCACCCAAAGTAAATTTTGATATTACTATTTCAAAAATGAAGTTTATTTTTTAAATAAAAATTATAATGGTGTATAAATGAGTTTTAAAACAATTCTATCATTAAAAGGCGAGGCAGTAAAACTGCCTTTTAGAAAAATATAACTTTTTATACCTAAAATTGGATTTGTTATTATTTTATTCTTATAAAACTTATTAGATGAATTTCAAAAAAATTAGTTGAATTTATAATATATATTTCATTATGATCTCTCACTAATATTGATTAATTTTATTTATTAAGGTAAAACACCTTTGTGGGAAAACAAATAGTTTTTCATAAAAAACACATCCTTTATATTCAATTCTTTTTTATTTTCATTTGCAATTAATTAATAACGAAGGAATACATTTTATAAAAATTTGTAAACCATAGTTTCGTAATTTAGTTAATCTCATTAATATCTTCCATTTTAATGGCTAGGTAATAACTATATTAATATTTTAATAATAATGTTAATAGTATAATGTAGTTTGGTAAAGCTCGGTCTTGAATGTACCACAAGCAATTTAAGGGACTCGTTATTTTGTGTAACATGAGAAAAACAAAGTGTTTTATGTACAATAATTAAATATAAGTGTTGTGTGTAGTGCAAGATTAATTTAGTATTGTGTGTAATGCAAGACAAACTTAGTGATTTAGTATAAAAAAACTATATTCAGTGAAATGAAAAAAAAATAAAAAAGATTAAATTAATTTGAAAAAAAAACATTTCACAAAATCTTAGGGTGTTACAATTACTCAATACATTAGAGGAATATATCAGTCTCACCCATCATTAATGCACCCGATTTGTTTATAAATTTCCACATACTTTATTGAAAATAAGAACATGTATTTAGAAAAAACCTACTACTTAGTGGACAAATAGTTTGATTTTGGTGATCTTGTTCATTTTCAGGTGATTTCTGGCCAAACACACAAAGTGGGGAAAAACTTATCAAAATTTACAACTACATGGCGTGTACATATATACACGCTATGTATAGTCAGACTCAGACATGGATTGGCTTGGAAAAGTACATGTCCAAGTTACCAAAAGCATGTACACACCGTGTACGACAACTACAAGCCATGTACAGTCTTCTAGAAGCGGTTGGTGGTTGAGAATAAGTCTACACACCCATGTGGCCAGCTATCGTTTACACTCTGTTTAAATCATCTATACATCATGTATACCCTTCTAGAATCAATTAGTTGCTGATAAAATAGAGTACATGCTGTGTATGGAGGTGCTACACACCATGTATACCCACCTACTAGGCGGCGCCATGTTCCAAGTCAAAGACGGCGTGTTAGGACACCTACCGACGGAGAAAAAGATGACAAAAGTGTGTTGACAAAAGTACACAGTGTGTACTTTTTCCACACGCTGTGTACTTTTATTTTCTATAAATTGAGGCCATGGCCTCTGGTTCAAAAAAGAAGAGGAGAGGGGTGAAGGTCCATGGGAAAGAAGCTCTGCTGCCATGATACCATCATTCAACTACTTTGCCATTCTACTATTCTACCAAAGAGGCAATCTCCCCTCGAAGTTTCTGCGATGATCACATCAATTATTGAGGGTTCTATTTTTATCTTTTCTTTTATGTGTAACTAAATACAAAGTGTTTTGGGGTTGTGTGAGATGAAAGAGTTGTAATTTTGATTAGTTGTTATGAATGTGTTTGTTCTATTAAACTCTTCTTATTCTTCTTTGATCACTTCATTTTATCACAAAAAATTTTGAGCCAGACCAAGGGCAGAATTTGCGGAGACTTAAAATAAGAATAGCGATGAATACTTTCATGATCATTGGAATTATTCATTGACTCAAAATGGACTAATCCAAATAAATAACTGTGAAACACTGACTACTAGACCAAGGAGTCGGTTTCCTCATCTCTAGACATAAGTTTACCAGACCAAGGAAACCTTATTACAAATTAAAACCCAGAGTGTTGGGTTATTATGAACAACACAACCACATAAGAAATTTATTTAATAAACAACCTCTTAAGAATCCACAGTCCCAATGCATTTTCCTCCATATTTGCATCAAAACCAATTTTCTATATTTTTCTTTATCCGTTAAGTAATTTTCTAAAGAAATTTAAATTCGATTACCTTTTTATACAAACATTAAAAATCAACTCTAAATTCAGTACACTTCACTAAGATGAAAATACAAACTAGATAAGCAAGACAAAAATAACTTCTTGTTCCCTATGGATCGACCCCTTACTAGTACTATACTCGTTAGGGTAAAAAAATTTGGGATACCGATAACATACCTTTAGTAAAATGACTCACCAAATTTTTGCGTCATTGCCTGGGACAAAAAAAGTTAATTTTGTCCTTGTTTTAATTAAGTTTGTATCAAATTTTAGTGGAAATAAAATAATAAATTCCCAAAAATATTTTTTCTAATCTCATTTCTGTTTATCTTTCTTCTTCCTCGTTTACGCTTGGTGTGTTTATTATTGTGTAGGTCCATAAGTGTATGAGCGTCTACCTCACTCGTTCTAAGAACCCTGAGTCATCAGGGTTTTTCCCAGTTGACCCAAAAATCCAACGAACACTCTTAAGGTGCCAACGAGCACTCATGGTTGAGCACAACCAAAACAATCCCATGGCACAGAACGAAGAAGGAAATCCAACTACTGTCCAAGAAGCTGGATAGTCGTTTGGTCCGGATGACAACCGGAACCAGCAAGCTCCACTTGCTCTGGGGTATGGCCCGCAGTAGCTCCAATAGTTCCAATCGAAGCGGATTCCATTTTTATAACCAGGTTAGGGACTGTACTTCGCCCCTCAGGAACAACAATACATGCCGACTCCACTCCCTCAGCAGCCACCTCCACACCGTACTCTTATGGAGTACGGCCTGCCATCTATTCACGGAGCTGACACGGTCATTGTCCATCCCCCAGTTCAGGCCCAACACTTCGAGATAAAGCCTACTATTATATAGCTAATCCAGAATATTATTCAGTTTGGCCACCTACCCAACGAGGACCCTAATGACTATCTCTCCAATTTTCTGGAGGCCTGCGACACGTTCCACTACCACAAAGTGTCCACAGACTCCATTTGTCTTCTCATCTTTCCCTTATATCTAAGGTATAAGGAGAAATACTGGATTAAAGTTTTGTTGTAATGATCTATCCACACCTGGGAGGAGCTAGCCTAGGCATTCCTATCTAAATACTTCCCACCCTCGAAGATGGTGACTTTTCGGAACGAAATACACAAATTCCAGCAACACGACTCAGAGTCATTGTACGGATCATGGGATCACTTCAAGGAGATGTTGCGTAAATTCCCACACCACGGACTCCCACTGTAGATGCAGGTCCAAACCTTTTAAGGAGGACTGATGACGAATACAAAGTTTGTGGTGGATGCTGCTGCTGGGGGTACAGTTATGAGGAAGTCTTCCAAAGAGCTTTTTGAGCTACTAGAAGACATGTCTGTCAATAGCTTCCAGTGGAATTCTGAGTGGGGCACACATAAATGAGGTATTCATAATATTGATTCCACAATTATTATAGCTTATCAGTTGGACGTTGTGTCCAAAAAGATCGACGTGCTCAATCTGAAGGGTGCATCCCAATTACATGAGGCAAACCATCCGGCATGCAGTGAATGTGGTGATAACCACATCATGAGAGAATATTTGGGTTCTGCAAGTATCCCTTTGATGAGAAAAATGAGCTATGTTTCCCAAAAAAAAGGGCCAAACCAGTAGCAACAGTACCAGAACCCAACATGGCGTGATCAACAGAACACAGGCTGGGGCCAACAATAGCAGAATCCTCTGCCCTAGCAACCACCCGACTACGGTCAGACTCCTTATTAGAACTAGTACCCAAGGAAACAACAGCCTCATTAGGGCTCTTATCTGCATCAAGGGTATCACAACCCTCACTCATAGCAACCGCGGCAGCCACCACCTCCACCAGCTACACAACCACCTCAGCAAAAGAATACCTCAAGGTTAGAGGATCTCATGAACAAATTTATATCTACTACTGAGACTAGATTCCAAAATTGTGAGGCTTCTATTTGAGTCCTAGAGAACCAAATTATCCAGTTGGAAAACCAACTCCTAGTGAGGCAACTCGGTACACTACTGGGTGACACTAAGAAGAACCCGAGGGAGGAGGCCCATGTTGTCACACCACGGAGTGGAAGGGAGCTACAACAGACCCAACCAGCACAGCCAGGTGCACCTACACCCACTGCTGACGATGAAGGTATAGTTATATACCCATACTCATCTAAAATCCCACTGAAGGAGGATTCACAAAGAAAAGGAAAGGAGGTATTCAAACCCTTCGAGCCTACCTTACCCTTCCCAGAGAGGATGAAGTAGAGAAAGCTGGACCACCAGTTCGGAAAATTAATGGACATGTTCAAGAAGTTGCACATCAATATTCCATTTGTAGAGGCACTGATGCAGATTCCCACTTATACGAAATTCATGAAGGAGATACTCTCCAAAAAAAGAAAGATGGAGGATCTGGCCACCATTGCACTAACTAAGGAGTGTTCAGCAGTCATCTAGCACTCGATTCCTCCCAAACTCTAGGATCCAGGTAGCTTCACTATTCCATGCACTATTGGACCATGTGAATTTGGGAAGGCCCTCTGCGACTTAGGGTCCAGTGTCAACCTCATACCCCTCGAGTTTTTTAATAATCTAGGGTTTAACGATCTGAAGCCTACCCAATTATCCCTTCAGTTTATGAACCGATCCATCAAATATCTGAAGGGGCTACTGGAGGACATGCTAGTCAAGGTGGGTAGACTAATCCTCTCTACAGATTTCAACATCCTCGATAAAGATGAAGACTAAGAGGAACCTCTCATTTTGGGAAGGCCTTTCTTGGCCACTAGAAAGGTACTGATCGATGTGCACCATGGGGAGATAATTTTCTAGGTAGAATATGAGAGAGTCTCCTATAGTGTCCTCAAAGCTTTCAAGCATGCATCATTGTCTGAGCATGAGGTCCGTTATGCAGTAACCACCATGGATGAACACTGGAGTAGGGAAGGGGATGATTTGGTATGTTATTTTACCTCAGAAGACTTGGTTATTCCATACATTCAACCAGACGACGCACTGGATGACCTAAAATTTCTAGAAGGCTAGGGCGGCTACTACTGGCAATGTTCACTTATACCTGATATTCTGGAGTGGGAAAAGGTGAAACCACTTGTACCTTTGATTCTAAAGGCACCTAAAGTCGAACAAAATCCTCTTCCATATTCTTTGAAGTATGGTTATTTGGGAAACAATCAAACATTTCTTGGCATACTTAGTGCAGCACTGTCACAGGAGCAGGAGGATGCACTTATGTAGGTTTTAAAACAGTGCAAGCATGCTATTGGGTGGATAGTTTCAAATTTAAAAGGCATCATCCCTTCCATTTTCACCCACAATGTGTTGCTTGAAGAAGGTGCGAAGTAATATCGGCAACCACAGTGACGCCTAAATCCCCCCATAAAGGAAGTTTTGAAGAAAGAGGTAATTAAGTTATTGGATGCAGGCATCATTTATCCCATATAGGATAGTCCATGGGTGAGTCCCTTACAAATGGTACCCAAAAAGGAGGGTATCACTATAATTTCAAATGATAAGAACAAGCTCATCCCCACATGCATTGTCATGGGCTGGAGAGTCTGTGTGGATTACAGGAAGCTGAATGACGCCACAAGAAAAGATCATTTCCCCCTGGCCTTCATGGATCAGATGCTAGAGAGACTAGTGGGGCACAACTATTATTTCTTCCTCAATGGCTATTCCGACTGCAATCAGATTTCCATTGCTCTAGATGATCAAGATAAGAGAACATTTACTTGACCCTATGGTATTTTTGGTTATCAAAGGACATCCTTTGGAATGTGCAATTACCCCACCACCTTCTAGCGTTGTATGCTGGCTATTTTTCATGACATGGAAGAACATATCCTCGAGGTATTCATGGATTATTTTTCTGTTTACAGAAAATCATTCACCACTTGCTTGCGGCACCTGGAGCTAGTTATGAAATGATGTGAGAACACTAACCTGGTTTTGAACTGGGAAAAGTGACATTTCATGGTGAAAAGTGGAATCATCCTTGGCCACAAAATCTTGGCGAAGGGGATTGAGGTGGACCCAGAAAAGATAGAATTTATTTCAAGACTTCCTATTT
Source organism: Viscum album (assembly GCA_963277665.1). NCBI lineage: Eukaryota > Viridiplantae > Streptophyta > Magnoliopsida > Santalales > Viscaceae > Viscum > Viscum album. The sequence goes on from OY728151.1 coordinate 1,285,622,421, forward strand.
TTACTTCCATCAGAGCCATCCGAAGCTTCTTGGGGCATGCAGGTTTCTACAGGATGTTCATCTACAGCTTCTTAAAGATATCCCATCCCCTCACCAACCTTCTAACTAGGGATTCCATATTTGAGTTCGATGATCCATGCACCACATATTTTGAGCACCTGAATCAATGTATGATGGAAGATCCAGTAATGGTTTCTCTCAACTGGGAGGAACAATTTGAAGTGATGTGCGATGTCAGCGACTACGTAGTAGGGGTAGTCTTGGGCCAGTGGCTTGACTAAATTTTCTGACCTATCTATTATGATAGTAGGATGCTCAACGAGGCCCAAATTAACTACACCACCATAGAAAAGGAGATGTTGGCAGTGGTGTTCACATTTGAAAGGCTCCATTCTTACTTAGTTCTATCTAAACTTATTGTTTACACTGACCATGCAGCACTAAAGTACCTACTGAACAAGAAATATGCGAAGCCACGACTGATCTGATGGGTACTCCTCCTACAATAATTTGATCTGGAGATCTGAGACAAGAAAGGGAGTGAGAACGTTTTTTCTGATCATCTCTCCCACCTAGAGCTGCCTCGTTTGGAGAAGGAGGAAGATCGAGAGATCGGGGAGGATTTCCCTGATAAACACCTCTTTTCAGTCAAAGAAACACCTAAATCTTGGTATGCTGATATTGCTAATTTTTTTGTTATAGGTTCTGTTCACCCATACCTCTTCTTCCAGTAAAGGAAGAGATTTATCTCTGATGTCAAGAGGTACTTCTGGGAAGATCCTCTTCTATTTCAATCCTGTGGAGATGGGGTGATCTATCGTCGCATCCCAGAAACTGAAGTTCATGGAGTCCTAGAATTCTATCATGTCTCGACAGTTAGGGGACATCATGGGCCTGACTATACAATAGCAAAGATCCTGCAGTCTGAGTTTTTCTAGCCCACCATGCATAGAGATGATTGAGCCTTTATTTCCCATTGTGATCAATGCCAAAGAACAGGTAATGTGAGACGTCATGCTGAGATGCCCCAGCACCCCATCCTGTAGGTTTAGATCTTTGATGTATGGGGCATAGATTTCATGGGACCATTCCCCCATCTTTTGGGAACACTTACATCCTGGTCTACATTGACTACGTCTTCAAATGGGTGGAAGTCGCTTCTACAGCACACGACACAGCCAAGGTAGTCGTAGGCTTTTTAAAGAAACATATTTTCAGCAGGTTCGGCATTCCTTATGTACTAATCATCAATAGAGGAACCCACATCGACAACACATTGATGAAAGGAGTACTATCAAAGTATGGGGTGAAGCATCATATGGGGATGCCATATCATCCCCAGACTAGTGAACAAGTGAAGCTCTCCAACCATGAACTCAAGAAGATTCTGGAGAAAATAGTGAACACTTCACGGAAATACTGGTCCAAGAAGTTAGATGATGCTTTGTGGGCATATCGGACTGCTTTCAAAACACCACTAGGGATGTCCCCATTCTGCCTCATCTATGGAAAGGCATTCCATCTTCTAGTAGAGTTGGAGCACAAAGCCTACTAGGCCGTCAAGGCCCTGAATTTTGATCTGAAGGTGGATAATGAGAATCATAAGTTCCAACTGTCGGAACTTGATGAAATCTGATTAGAGGCATATGATAACACTAAGCTGTATAAGGAGAAGACAAGAGAAATCCACGAACAAATTATTTTATGAAAAACTTTCCAACTCAGTGATCAGGTACTCCTTTCTAACTCTCATCTTTGATTATTCCTAGGGAAATTAAAATCAATATGGTCTATACCATTCCGAGTCATTTGAGTATTCCATCATGGAGTGGTGGAAATTTCTGAAGAGGATGGTCAACCGTTCAAGGTGAACAGACAGCGGATGAAGATTTACCATCACATGGAGGACATGGTGGGAATGTTTTCCACCATACATCTTAGGTAAGGATAGGTAAGTTGTTCGATCCAATGACCTAAAACAAAGGTACTTCCTGGGATGCAACCCAGCGGATACACGCCGCATACCACTTATCCACACGGCGTGTACTTATTCCTTTTCGTTTATCTTCTAACTATTATAAATCTATAATTTAAATAAGTAATAAATAGGGATGATGTTAGTGTTGATGGTAAGGTCTCTGGAGTTTATCTGAGTCGTCACCAGTTTGAATCCCTCCCGACCTACCTTCGGCATTGGATTCCTCCTTTTTATCTTCGTGTTTTATTACAAGGCTTGTGTGGTATTTTTCATATTATATATATATATATATATATATATATTCTTATAAGAAAACTCATGATGGGGATAGATCGGTTGGCCAGGGTCGTAACCCAGCTCCAAAAGACCCAGGTTTGAATACTGACAACCGCCCCATTTCCATCATTTTTCCTTTCAATAAAACCACATGGTGTGTCTTTAGATATACGTCATGTGCACCATGTTTTTATTACTAAACTGAATGGATTTTCAGCATAAATAAATACATGCAGGTGAAGTTGGAAGATTGGCAGAGTCTCGGCCTTGGATCCAAAAAGACCTGGGTTCAAACTAGGCTAATCTCCATGCTTCATCCCTTTTTGTATAATTAAAAATCACACATTGTGCATTTCATTCCTCCCGTGTAGTATATTCCTTATACATTAAATATATTTAAATAATAAATAGGAGCAGCAATAAAACCTTTTCTCCAGTGGTTGAGGGCTTCCGTTCGGAACGGCCGATCGCCGGTTCGAATCTCGCCCCAAGCACTGGACCAAATGTTGTACTTCTATTTTTCCAAATTTATAACACACAACGTGTATTTCCCAATACATTACATGTATAGTTTTATTTTCGATAAATTATGTATATATATATATATGTTTCTTTTATTTTAATTAATAATATTAATTGTTATATAGTTTACTATAATAATTTTATATATATATAATATATAAAAAAATTGTGGTACACAGCATGTAGGCCACAGATACACGTCGTGTACCAAGGCTATAAAAGTCGCGCCCCACCCGGCTTGATCCCATGTCGCACGAACCCCCCCCCCCCCCCCCCGTTTCTTCTCTCGCATGCCGCTCAGCCTCCCCAATCCCAAATCTGCATATTTCTAGCGTTTTGGCTTCTGATTTCTACTGAATTGTGATCCTTGGTCCAGGTACGCCCTTCTACACCCTTTATTTCAAGATTTCTTAGGCGTTTAGGGTGATTTGTGGATCGTTTAACTATTCGGATTTCGCGATACACAGGCACGATTTGAAGAACACACGTCGTGTACTTCTATATATGACCACACACCAAATACTTAACAATTTGAAAATACACAGTGTATATGTTCGGTACACACCTTGTACTATCCCACATCGTGCCTATGTACCTTCTTCACATGTCCACACACACCATGTTCCTGTACACGGTGTGTCTGTTCGGTACATGCCGTGTATACCATTTCTCTTGTCCAGCCTGTGTCTAGCACTTCACATGGTCGTATGACCTCTGTTCTTACAAACGTCGTGTGGTTCCTTCACACGACATGTACTATATATTTATCTCTACCCAGACAGTTGTTGTGTCTTTAGAACCACACAACCATGAGCACTTTGCCTGTACACAGTGTGTATGTTCAGTACACGCCATGTAGCCTACCCTTTTTCCATGTTCACTCAGTCTGTCTATCTAGAGAACATGGAATGCTAATCCGCTTACACTACATGCCATGTACTCTCGATATACACATCGTGTACTTTTTATTTTTCAGTTTCCTCACATTTTCTTCTTTTCCTTTTTCTTTTATTTTTCTTTTGTTTGGTTTTTCTTTCTTTTTTAGGATATGGGAGACATAGACCCTTTGTGTGGGAAGCAGCCTGCCTCCGCCACTGAGGGCGAGAGGCCCACTTTTCGTTGGATCCGACTCTAGCCAGTGTTGACACTAGCTCCGGACTATCTGGTGTACCAGCCTCCTCCATTGGCCATCCTTCCACCACTCACCACCTCATCCAATGCTGGTCCTAGTACCACTGTACCTCCACCATCCAGCACAAAGCCTCTAAGCACTACCCTTTCTTCCCCACCAGATGCCACACCACCTGAGCCCTCCTCAGTTGCAACTGATCCATCATCGGCCACCCCATCCAGTGGGCTTCCATATACTGTAGCAGCTCTGACCCCAGATCCCTCCCCTGCCGTTGTACCACCTGGGGCAGCCCTTGTAGGTGTCCCTTACCCTTGCATGGTGTTCCTGGTTACCGATTTGTCACACGACAGAGTCCTGCGTTTCTCTCGCCGCCCAATCCCATTGAGCAATCGATATCTTAACAGCAGCGTCCCTCAGTAGCTGGGTATCTGGGGAGATTTAGAGGATCTCCTCGGGCACACACCATTACTCATGATCTTCTATGCCAGCACTCCTATTTTTAGAGATTTATTTTTGGAGTTCACTGCTTCCTTCGAGTTTGACGAGCCCAAGAATCAGGAGACGCCTGGCGATGTGGTCCCGGTGGTCTGGTTTTGACTAGGCGGACGACCTTTCTACCTTACTATGACCGAGTTTGGCCAAGGGTGTGGTTTCTATCCTCATCCCATCACCCCACCCCCTGTCTCCACCTTGACCCACCCCGAGCGCTCTGAGCTCATTTCCATGTGGCAAGATATCATTGGGTCTGACCACCGATACACCCCCACTTCCCAGAAGAGTACCCTTATTTCTGACCCTATCCTTCGCTTCACCCATAGGTGCTTTAGCACCATCATTTTTTCCCGCCACGATGATATGGGGGTTGTGACCATTTGTGACATGGAGCTCCTCACCTATTTCATCTGGTAGGACTACCCAGACCTCCCTTACCTTATTGCCTCCTATTTTCACGCCATGTTTACTGGCCGTTAGGGAAACCTGAACGGTGGGTTTTATGCCACTCACCTTTCCCACCACCTCGGGATTTTTGATCCTTCCCTTCCCCATGACTGGTTAGGTTCCCCCCATTGGATGGACTTTCTCATACTTATTTTCATGGGATTGGTCCGAAAGCAGGTGGCGCTTACGTCCTTGCCCAGGCACCACCCCGACCACCTACCTACCCTTTAGCCCCAATCGATGTACTTTCTCCTACTTCCCCACTTCTTTTATCTTCCCCACCCCACCCCCCTTCTTCTTACCATCCTTCTTATTTTACATCTATTTCCCCTACCTCCACACCCTTGGTCGGTCTCTCCTTTTCTCTCTACCTCGCTGCGATAGAGCAGCACTTGGTTCGTCTTGATCGACGTCAGGACCGACTCGAGCAAATGTTGGGGCTTCTTCTTCAGCATCATGGTATTCCACTACCCCCACCACCTACCCCTACCTAATCTCCTGGCCCTTCTTCCACTGCTCCACCGCTGTTTACCACACTGGCCACAGATTCAGTTCTTATCTCTACTACATCCCTAGTTGCTACCACTACTACTACCAGTCCAGGGATCGCTACTGATCCTTCTCTACCGAGTCCATCTCCGATGGCTCCGAATCCTATGGATTCTCTTTTGAGTGTAGATTCTAAGCCTCTGATTTCCATGGCTCATGCTCCTTCTCTCCCGGCTATTTCTGTACTGGATGATGCCTCTTCTGAGGTGACCCCTTGACTGGCTTTTGGACACATGTTTTCCATTATATATTTTTTTTTATCTTGTGCCTGTGTATGTTGCGTATGCTTATAGTGTTCTCTCTTTATGACTGTCATAGGTACTCTGGCACGATTTGGGTTGTACTTATCCACCACTTACCTTATTTCTTCACCTAGACACGAGGGGAGTATTGTTTTTTCCCGTATTATGTTGTTTTCTTTTTCTTTCTCGATTTATTTCTTTTCTTACTTCCCCTTGTTCTGGTCCACTATTTTATCCCCACATTCCCTTCTCCACCTTTATATGGCACTTGGTGGACCATATGCAATATTAAGTATGGGGGAGCGTCTCTTGACCACCTTAGTCATTGCCTTTATCATCATTTAGGAGACATCATTATTGGAAGATATATTTGAAAATGTGAAGAAATTTTGGTTAATCATACTTCAAAATAATAAAGCCAAAAGTGGAAAAATTTTAAAAGTTGCAGGATTATTTTGGTTCTTAAAGTTTTTTAAAAAGATTGTTGATATAATTTAAATTGCAAATTTTAATCCTTGGATAATTACATTGTTTAGGCTAATCATTTATATGCAATTCATGACCTGGTTGTCTCTTTATTTGTTTTTCCCACTCCTGAGATGTATTCTAAACCAATTGTCATATTCTCTCTAATATCCTCTTTCTTGGGAGATTCTTAGGATATACATAACTACCAGAACTTGAAAGTTTTATTTTCAAAACATGAAGAATTTTTGAATTACATTAAAATAATTGAGGCATTAGATTGTTTCAACCCCTTTTATCTTGAGACCTACCCCACATCTAATCTTCGTGAAGCCCCTAGAAACCATGAACAACCTTTATAGGAATCCATATTACAATATTATTTCCCTTACTACCATAATTCTTTTATGATTTTTCATGATTATTCACTTGAACTTAAGAGAAGGAATTGGAAGTACATGGAATATTTTTGTGAATTGTCATGAAATTAAGTATGGGTGAGAGCCTCTTGATCAGTTTGGGAAAATTGGGTTCCAAACCTCTATTTGTGGAATTTCTAAAAGGTTATCTTTGTTCTATTAAAAAAAAGATACATACAAAGGAACCTTATACTCACTTATTGGTTTGTGAACCCTACCTAACTAAAGGAGATGGTGGTGATGAAATCATTTGACGGAGTTTGTTGAGGATTATTTTACACTGAGCTTAATTTTGAATATCATGCACTGTTATTTAAAGAATTCAGCCTCATTTTTCAAGACTCAGAGTTATTTTTAACATCTTTATATACCAACCCTTAGCCATAGAGACATCTGGTCCTTATTGAAAAGCCCTCATGATTTTTGTAAATCAATTTTATGAAGTAGAGAACTAGATTTCTTGAAAACCTATGGATAGAGTGTATATATCTTTGATCGAGCATAACTTGGATTTAAAATATCTTGAGTGTTGAGTATATTATTGGTGAGGTAGATCATCAAGTGGATTTCTTATTTTTGAAAGGTTGAAACGTGTGTTTAGAGGAGGATGAAAGTAGTTAATTGAATTGTATATGAGGCATGATTAGAATATATTATGAATTTAAACTATTTTGTAAATTTTTAGAATTTTCTCCTGTGACTGTATCATTTAAATTTATGATTAACTGAATTCCTTCCTTTTTAAATATATACTCTTTTAATTAGATGTTGATATTTTCTCGAGGGAAAGAAAATGACTAAGTATGGGGGAGTTTGATGCACCTGATTTGTGTATACATTTCCACATACTTTATTGAAAATAAGAACATGCCTTCAGAAAAAACCTACTAATTAGTGGACAAATAGTTTGATTTTGGTGATCTTGTTCATTTTTAGGTGATTTATAGCCAAACACACAAACTAGGGGAAAAATAAGCAATATTTACAACTACACAGAATGTACATATATACACGCCATGTACAGTCAGACTCAGACACGGATTGGATTAGACAAGTACATGCCCAAGTTACCAAAAGCATGTACACACTGTGTAAAACAACTACATGTCATGTACAGTCTTCTAGAAGTGGTTGGTGGTTAAGAAGAAGTCTATACGTCCATGTGGTCGGCTTCCATTTACATGTCGTTTACATCATCTATACATCATGTCTGCCTTTCTAGAATTGTTTGGTGGTTGATAAAAGAGAGTACACACCATGTATAGCGGTGCTTCATGCCATGTATACCCACCTACCAGGAAGCGTCATGTTCCAAGTCAAAGACGGCGTGTTAGGCCACCTACCGGCAGAGAAAAAGATGACAAAAGTGCATTGACAAAAGTACATGGCGTGAACTTTTTCCACACGCTGTGTAATTTTATTTTCTATAAATAGAGGCCTTGCCCTCCGGTTAAAAAAAGAAGAGGAGAGGGGTGAAGGTCTGAAGGAAATAAGCTCTTCTATAGTCCTACTATCATTCAACTACTTCATCATTCTACCATTCTACCAAAGATCCAATCTCCCCTTGAAGTTTTTGAGATGATCACATCAGGTATCGAGGGTTATGTTTTTATCTTTTCTTCTATGTGTAACTAAATACCCAGTGTGTTGGGGTTTTGGGAGATGAAAGAGTTGTAATTTTGATTAGTTTTTATGAATGTGTTTGTTCTATTAACCACTTCTTATTCTTCTTTAGTCACTTCATTTTATCACTGAAAATTCTAAGCCAGATCAAGGGTAGAATTTGCAGGGAATCAAAAGAAGAATAACGATGAATACTTTCATGATAATTAGAAGTATTAATTGACTCAAAAATGGACTAAGACAAATAAAGAACTGTGAAACACTGACTACCAGACCAAGGAGTCAGTTTCCTCATCTCTAGACATAAGTTTACAAAACCAAAGAAACTTTGTTACAAATTGAAACCAAGAGTGTTTGGTTATTATGAACAACACAACCTCATAAGAAATTTATTTAATAAAAAAACTCTTAAGAATCCACATCCCCAATATATTTTCCTCCATATTTTCATCAAAACCGATTATCTATATTTTACTTTATTTGTTAAGTGATTTGTTAAAGAAATTTAAATTCAATTACCTTTCTATCCAAACATTAAAAAAAGACTCTAAATTCAGTACACTTCACTATGATGAAAATAAAAACTAGATAAGAAAGATAAAAATAACTTCTTGTTCCCTGTGGATCTACCCCTTACTAGTACTATACTCATTAGGGTAAAACAATTTGGGATACCGATAACTTACCTTCAGTAAAACGACTCGCCAATCATCATGAACAATTTCCAAGTACCATAACATACATATAACACATATAATCTTGTATTTTTATGATATAATCTCAAAAATTATTTCTTTTAACACATATGTTGAAGTACTTTTGGGATTCACCTAAAAATAAGGATAAAAATCCTTTACCTTTGAAAACTCTTAAAATGAAAATTTATTAAAAGTATAGAAAAAATGATATTCTCTAAAAATCTATGAAAATATTTTCAGTAGTCTTATTAATGAATAATGGTAATGATGAAAATAAATTCCATTCATGCCACATATATTAAAAAAGTATTCCTTTCACACTATTTTTAAAATACCCCATATAGAAAATGTTAAAAAGATACCTTTTTAAACCACTGAATGAAATGTAAAATATAGTTTTAATTTAATTTAAAAAATAATTTGCGTATAAGAATAAAATTATTGAAACCTTTTAAGAAACATGTATATTGATGAAAATTTATTGAAAATAAAATATTAAAACATTTTAAACAAGGTTTTAAATAAAACCTCTTTCCTCGAGTATGACTAACCACGTATGTACTTTAAATCCTATATAATAAACTTATATTAATTATTTACTTGATTAAGAACATTTTTAAGGTGTATTACTTATTATTATCTCTTTTATTTCATTTACTACCATGTCTTATATAGTTACTAAATTATTTATTTTTATGTTGAATGCTTTGAGGGTGTTCGGTTCGTAATCTTAAAACAACTTCATTAGGTATACCATAGTCAAATGGGTCATTATTACATAATATATAAGATATTAATCATCATATAATTATACTTTTTATATAATAAATATAATTTTATAACCATCCATGAAAGGTGGACATAAAAAATGAATCACATCACTTCATAGAGGTGGTAGTCTACACTTACGCATGAGCGACGTTATCATTTTCCAATGGATGAAAGGGTAAGAAGGAAATTAATATATTATATTTATATAATAATAATTATGTCCTGAATATCACATATATTAATTAAATCCATCATAATAACTATCCTTGTGAGGTGGTTATGAATAATGAAATGTGGCGCTCCATGGAGGTGGTTGTCTACACATACGCACAACCATTGTTTTCATTTCCCATATGATGGAAAAGCAAATGAAAAAGGGTTATGAAATAAAAATAATATTATTTTAGAAAAATTAAGATACTTATTTTATTATATACTTATGGTTATATAATATTTTATGGAGGTGGAAGAATAAATAAATATGAAAACACTTGGTTAAGAGTTATACCTCTTCTTTAGAAAACCTCCTTTGTATTATGACTTTAGCCTTATAGGTTGGTATTTTGGTGAGAAAATGAACTCTGGGAAATGGGTAGGGATATTGGGAATGTATTTTGGTAGGTATTTTTCAAGATAAATGGATCAGTGTATGTGAATAATAGAGGATAGGGGTTCCCTTTTATAAGTGAGGGGATTGGTGCTCTTGTAGTCATTTCAAAGTATTAAAATAATATTAATTATTATTCATGGGGAATTGGAAGTACATCTATACCATTTCTAATATAATATGATAATTTTTAAATAATCTAATCCAATAATATTTAATATGATATTTTTTAACCTTATCACATGGTTTTAATATTAATTAACTCGTTTTACCCTTTACCATGGTGACAAATTTTTACCATGATATTATTCATTATGAATAAAAACGAAATTGAACTCATTTTAAAATTTTAAAATAATGATTCCAAAAACTAAATATATTTTTCATGATTCAATTTCTATAATTGTCATAAATTAATCTAAATATAAGTCCGCAAAACGCAACGAAAAATGATTTTTTTAATGTGTTTTTAAGCCTAAAATGAATTTATTCAAAAATAAATAATAATATTGATTTGTATGGAATTAAATAAATTTTGTCTAATAAAATGAGACTAATTTTACTTTAAAAATATTCCAAAACATAATGTAATTTTGTAAATACTTGAAAATAAATGATAGTTTTATAAAAATTGGTATTTTTTATTAGTCACTTAAAAATAAATCTTTTCAGAAAAATCCAAAAAAAACACCCTAATACAAATTTAATATGTTGATATAAAATATTGATTCCATTTAATAAAATTAAAATTCTAAAATTAAAAAATTTACCTTTTAAATAAAACCATATAATTCACAGAAAACAATTTTGTTTAAATAAAATTATTTATTTTTCGATTGAAATTTACTCAAAATTATTGTAGTGAAAACTTCTTAACAAAATTAAATCATGAATATTACTAAGATAGTAAATTGATTTATTATTAACATTTTTTTGGGTGTGAATGATCGTACCACAATTTACTGTTTTATTTCACCCTTATACCAATGTATTAAACTGGTTTTGTATTGAAAATTACAAGTATAATAACAAATTTCACACCATGTTTGATTTAATTATTTTGTGTTTAACACTGATAAAAAGGGAAATGTTATTTTTTTATAATTACATTGTAGGTGGAGGTGATTTGGAGGACCCATGATGAAGTTCAAGAAAAATGGGCCAATCTGCAGAGGATCCAAGCACACCAGTGGACTAAAACGCATACTTCTACTAAATTGTACATCCAAATAGGCTGAAACATTGTGAAATGGTCCAAAATATAATGATATATATTTAATATGAAGGAACAAAATCCAAATTCATTTATTAAGAGGTCCATACAGACTAATTTGTCCAACAAAAAGAATCTGCACGGGGTTAAAACTTTGCCTCTGTATTTTGGAAATATCTATTATTATATACCATATATGGCCACCAAATTTGACATGGAGGTAGAAAAGGTATCGTTAAACAACTCTTTAGTTTTATCCAAAGTTATTTAGGACTATTTGACTAGACAAAATCATGGACCAAGATGATTCTTGAAATCAGGGTTCCCAAAACCACTTCCCACTTTTCCTATAAATTGGCAACTTGGGAACCCTATTTTGGAGTTAGACCAGGAGGAAAAGTGATGATATTTTGGAGTATCAAAGGAATATTCTCACCATCCCTATAAGTTCTAGAGGTTTTGGTAAGTTCTACTTCAACGTCTTCTTTTTCCTCCCCTCCCATGGATTTCTAAACCCCTTGTGATCACCCGGGGAGGAACGTGATGTAATCCCGAGCTTCATGTTTGTATTATTTTGAATGATCTTTTTAATTCCAGGTTATATGTTGTTTTTAATTATCCTATATTTTAATTTAATTCAATTATATACTGATATGTTATACTCAAACTCAAATGATCATGTTTGGGGGTACCCTTTCATGTGATGTTTCACACACCGTTCATCCCTTTTTATTCCCACATTCAATTGTGGTGTTTGTGTGGTTCATATTGATAAATATAATTCACATAAGCATTTTCAAGGCCATGTAAATTTATGTCATGGTATCTAAAAGAAATAACATACAAACCTTGATAGTACATAGAGTTATTTATGTGTTTCCTTTATGAGTTTCGGTTATTGAGTCGAACAAAAATCACCCAATCATCAATGGTGTCTGGTGAATTGTTGTGTGTTTTTGACTGAACCCTAGTAGGTATCCTAGAGAAAACTTAGTAAAAATATGGTACTAGTTTCTAAAAATCATGTATTAAAATATATATACCCTATATCTTGAAGCGGTGAAGGATGTGCATCATGATACTTCCCTGGGTTGATCACGTTTAATTAATCTTGTTTATTTCTACTTTGTTTTATCACCTTCGTTTTCTATTTTCATATTTAATCATCAAAACCCATATTTTCCAAAATATAATTCTACTTATATTTTCATAATCAAACCCCATGTTTTATAAAATTTCATTCTCCTTATATTTTCATAATAAAACTTGTCTTTTTAAATTAATGATCTAAGGCTCCGTCGAGAGATGACCTAGGGATGCTGCTATACTGCATAAATTCTAGTAAAAATTAAACAACTAATTTGACATGCTTGACAACGAGAATAAATTTTAGCACAGTTTCTGGGGATCCAAGATCATTATATTTTATTTTATTTCTTTTTATTTTTTTATTTTACTTCTTAATTAGAACTCCTTTCAATATCCCCCCCCCCTCATCTGATTTTTTTTTTGTTTTGGTTTTTTTTTCTATTTTTGTTTGTTTTTGTGTGTTCTTCCTCTCTCTATATCTAATTGCTTCTCCATATCTCTATATATAATTATTTATTATAACATTATATTCTCATTTCACCCTTATTAAGTTATTTATTCATATTCAATCATAAAAAAACAAAAAACAAACTTCACAACTTATTTGCATGACCCGATCAGAAAAAGAAAAACTGCTTGAATTTGACCCTAAAATTGAAAAGACACTTCACTCACAAATCAGGGAATCTAGAGTAGGTCAATAAAGTAACACTTATTAACCTCTTTTATAACCTCAAGTGGTCCTAATCCACTCAAAAATCGAACCCAATAAAACACAAGAAAACATGGCTGTAAATAATTGAACCTTAAAAGAACTAACCACATTGGATGTGGAGTACCAACCAACGTACATCCAATATCCCGAGGAACAAACCAACTTTGATCTGATATCATGCCTCATCCACCTACTTCTCAAATTCCATGGTCTTCCTCGTGATGAACCTGACAAAAATCTCAAAGAGTTTCACATAGTGTGCTCCACCATGAAACCCCAAAATGTGTCTGTGGGACAAATTAAGTTTAGGGTCTTCCCTCTCTCACTTGATGGTGTAGCCAAAGACTGGATATACTATCTATATACCACAATTTGGGTCTGGAATAACCTTAAATGACTCTTTCTATAGAAGTTATTCCTTGCATCCCGAACTGCATCAATTAGAAAATAAATCTGTGGAATTAGGCAATCACAAGGAGAGACCCTTTATGAATATTAGGAGAGATTCAAATGAATTTGATCAAGTTTCCCCCACCAAAAAATTAGTGAACAATTTCTAATTCAATAATTATATGAGGGACTTGTCCCCATGGATCTTGTAATGATGGATGATGCAGTTGGTGGTGCCCTTGTTTATAAAACTCCTTCCTCCGCTCCTGACTTAATAGCCAACATGGCTCAAAATGCACAACAATTTGGTACACGAGTAATTTCAACAACCCAAGGAGTTCATGAGGTAAGTAATTACACCCAATAACAAAAGGTAGATAATAAAATTAGATGAGATTCATAACCTTCTAAGGCAATTAGATCAAGCACAAGGTAACTCACGCTCTACTTATATTCCATTACATTGTGGTATTTGTTCTGATAACACTCATTTTTCTGACCAGTTCCCACAACTTCATCATTCATCTGAGTATTGTGTAGCAGTATTCTAGGGAGTCCTTTTTATCAAGCACCACCCTTTAAGAAAGAACCATTTAGGCCAAATCCATAACCCGAGTGAAAAATACAACCACCGTACCAACAAGGAGGAAACCTGAGCTACCCCAAGAAATATTGGTATCAATAAGGCCAAGGTATGAAATCTTATTATCCCTAAACTTCTCGAAATAATCCTCCTCATCCTCCCAAATGTGAACCAATCCTTGAGGATATGGTGAATCAAATGGCATCCCAAAACCTCCAGTTCCAATAGATCACACAATTGGTTATTCAAGACCTACAATATCAAGTGGTACAATTGGAAAACACTATTGGTGAGATCAAGATGCAAGGTTCTGGACAAATACCATCCAAACCCTTTTCGAATCCAAAGGATAAAGATAATGTTTGTAAAATTACACTTCATAGTGGTAAATAAGTTTTTCCTGCTTCTGATTCTACACAATAGGTATGTCCCCCTCTTGAAAACACTCTTTCTCCACCCATAAATGATTCGAGTGAAGAAAAACAAAACCAAAAGGGTAAACCAACTATCATTGAGGATTACCATGAAAAATACATTCCTTTTCCTTTCCCACAAATACTCTCTAAATCTAAGAATAATTTCAATAATGACATTGATAAAGAAATAATGGATACATTTAAAAAGGTTCAAGTTAAAATTCCTTTATTGGATGCATTTAAACAAATCCCTTGATATTCTAAATTTATTAAAGATATTTTCACCCATAGAAGGAGACTAAAGGGGAATGATAGAGTCAACCTGGGAAGGAATGTCTTGGCCTTGATTCAACCAGCAATGCCAACCAAGTGCAAGGATCCGGGAACTTTCACAATAACTTTCCCCATAGGGTAGACAATATTTTCAAATGCTATGCAAGATTTAGGTGCTTCATTTAATGTAATTACTTACTCTGTATACACTTCTCTGTAGGTTGGAGAGCTTCAAATAACAGGAATCATAGTTCAACTTGCCAACTGGAGCACAACACACCCATCAGGAGTGGTCGAGGATGTCCTTGTAAAAGTAAAGAATCTCATCTTCCCTGTCGACTTCTATATTCTTGAGATGGAGGATACCCAAACTCAAGGACATTCCCCTGTCATACTTGGGAATCCATTCTTCAAAACAGCAAAGACGATCATCAACATTCACAATTGTACACTGTCCATGGAGTTAGGTGGATAAAAGGTATGTTTTAACATCCTTGAGGCTATGAAACACCCCATTGAAGAGCACTGTACTATTCATGTAAATTCGATGGAAGTTCTCTCAAACAATGAACACACACACAATTCTCTCCTCAAACCATACTCTGATTCATTTTACTCTTATTCTCCCTTGGATTATTTGAGTTTTGATTCATGTTTTGAGTGTTGTGTGGGTTCTAAAAAGTGTAAATTTTGTGCTTTAATTGATGAGTGTGTTCATTCTGAGGTACCCATGACCGTAGATAATTCTACAAATCTCATTTCAATAGATTCTCTATTCTTAGAGAATAAACTTGAGCCGATATACAGTTTCATGGACCTCACTCCCCCTAAATACCCTCCCTCAATCCAAAAACCACCGGTGTTGGAACTTAAACCACTTCCTTATAATTTAAAATATGCATATATTTATGGTATTGACCAATTTCCCATCATTATTACCAATAACCTCTCTCCACAGTAGGAATCAAAACTACTCATCCTTTTGAGAGAGTGTAAAAAGGTGATAGGACGGACATTGGATGATATTCTTGGGATTAGACCATCTATTTGTATGCACCGTATACTTTTGGATGATGAGGTTAATCCCATAATATAATCTCAATTCCAGTTTAATCCCACTCTCCTTGAAGTGGTAAAATTCAAAGTCAGTAAATTACTTGTTGTGGGGATCATTTATTCTATATATGATAGTAAATAGGTTAGCCCAGTGCAAATTGTGCCTAAAAATAGTAATAATAGTTGTGTCAAATGAAAGGAATGAATTAGTTCCAAAACATGTGCAAAACAGTTGGCAAGTATGTATTGACTACCGTCGACTAAATCAAGCCACGCGGAAGGACCACTTTCCTCTACCTTTCATTGACCAAATTTTAGAATGATTGGTTGTTAAGTCAATTTATTGTTTCCTTGATGTCTATTTGGGTTATTTTAAAATCCATATAGCCCTTTAGGATCAATAAAAGATGACATTTACCTATCCATTTGTCACATTTACATAAAGAAGGATACATTTTGGTCTTTGTAATGCTCCTGGTACTTTTCAGCGTTTTATGTTGAGTATATTTTTAGAGTACCTTGAGAATTGCATTGAATTTTTTATGGATGATTTCACAATTTATGGAACTTATTTTGATGACTGTTTATCACACCTAGGTTCTATCATCTGCTATTTCATAGAAAAAGATATTATATTAAATTACAAGAAATTCTATTTCATGGTTGAAAGAAGGATAGTTCTTGGGCATGTTATTTAAAAATAGGGAAATTCAAGTGTATAAATCAAAAATTGAATTAATTTCAATGCTACCATGTCTAAAATGTGTTCGTGAGGTGTGATATTTCTTGGGTCATTCTGGTTTTTACCGTTGATTCATTAAAGACTTCAGTAAGATCCAACTTCCCTTATCCCAGTTATTACAAAAATATTCTGAGTTTGTATTTGATAACAATTGTGAGGATGCTTTTAATTCACTAAAAATGAGTCTCACATAACCTTCCATAATCCAACCACCAAGGTGGGATATCCGCTTTGAGCTTATGTGTGATGCATCTAACTTTACAGTTGGGATAGTTTTATCACAAAGGGTTGAGAAGGCTCATCATGTCATTGTGTATGCCTCATGTACCCTTGACCCTGCCCAAGAAAACAACACAACCACTAAAAAAGAACTTTTTTCTATTCTGTTTTCCTTAGAAATTTTTTTTCATATCCTATCATTTCAAAAATCATTATCTTTTCTGATCATACTCCCCTTAATTTTCTCCTGAAGAAACCAGAATCTAAGAACCGCCTCTTTCGGTGGATTCTCCTCCTCCAGAAGTTTGAACTTGAGATTAGAAATAAGAGAGGAGTGTAAAATGTGGTATCTAAACACATTTTTAGGATTTCCCCACCATTGTACCATCATGTTGACTCACCCATCCCCATTGGATAATTCTTCCCTCATGAGAACCATTGTGACGTTGTGGACCATACCCCCTGGTATGCAGACATTGTGAATTTTCTAGCAACATCTAGGGTCCCCACTGATTTCTGCACTTCCCAATCCCATAGACTTAATCATCATTCTTGATGGTACATTTGGGATGACCCATACTTGTGGATAATTTGTAGTGACCTAGTTTTTTTTTAGTGTGTCCCTAACCATGAGTTCACCTCTATTTTGACTTTTGTCACACTTTTCCTTATGGGGGTCACTTTGTATCTCAACATACAGCTAGAAAGGTCCTTTACTCAGGTCTATATTGGCCAAAATTTTACAGATATTTCCATTGGTTTTGTAAGTCATGTACTAGATGTCAATTCACAGGTAATATCTCTAAGAGGAATGAAATTCCCCAACAGCCCATGTTATCTTGTGAGATCTTTGATGCATGGGGCATTGACTTCATGGGGACCTTTCCAAATTCATTTGGCATTGTGTACATCTTATTGGGTGTTGAATGTGTATCTAAATGGGTGGAATAAAAGGCCACCAGGACCGATGACTCTCAAGTGGTTGTTAATTTTGTGAGGTCCCAAATTTTCAGTAGGTTTGGTTTACCGAGATTCATCATTAGTGATCAGGGTTCACATTTTTTCAATCGCAAAATGAAAAATTTTCTTCTAAGTATGGGGTTGTTCATAAATCCTCCATAGCATATCACCCTCAAACTAATGGACAAGTATAAATCTAAAATAGATAAGTTAATAGAATCTTGGAAAAAATGGTACAACCCAATAGGAAAGATTGGATTTTGTGATTGGATGATGCACTTTGGACATACCATACGGATTTTAAAACCCCAATCAGAATGTCACCATATAGGATTGTGTTTGGAAAGGTTTTTCACCTCTTGATGGAGGTAGAACACCATTCATATTGGGTTGTTAAACAATATAATATGAATCTTTCATATACAGGTGAGCATAGGAAGTTGCAAATTCAAGAGTTGAAATAAATTCGATGTGATGCATATGAGAACTCCCAAATATATAAAGAGGAGAAAAAGGCTATCCCTGATAACATGATTCATTAGCAGAAGTTTCATATTAGTTAGAAGGTTCTCATGTATAATTCCAGGCTAAAGCTTCACCCAGGTAAGCTTCGTTCCTGATGGCTTAGTCTTTATACCATTACCGATGTTCACCCTTTTGGTGATATATAGGTTTTTCATGAGAAGAGTAGACAGAGGATTAATTTCAATGGTAAGAGGCTCAAACACTTCTATGAGTATTTTCCAAAGCATCTCGTAGAGGGAATCCAACTAAAAAATGCCACATATTACACCACTTAGCTGGTTGTCCCTTCTCCCTACCTTTATTTACTTTTTTATTTATTTAAAATATTTTCATTGAGGTAAATGTAAATTTTAGGTGTGGGGGAGGGTGACATGTCATAGTTAGGAAAAAAAATTACATTTAAAAAAATAAAAAAAAATGTGTTTTCATTTTTGATTTCTTTTTCTTTATTTTGTGTTTCTAGATAAAAATTGATCTTAAAAAGAATATTCAAAATCATTTTTCATGATTGAGTCGATTGTGAGGAAAATTCCATTTGTTTTTGGAAAAATGATTTTAAAATGAATTTTGATAAGGAATATTTTTCTAGAATTTTTATTTTCAAATCATTCTTAGGTGTTTAATGGATTTTTGAAACCCATGCCTCAATAGCACTGACCAATATTTTAATCCCTTTCCAGAGAGATATTCTAATCCCTTTATTTCATATTATTTATTTTAATCACTTTCTTGAGTCTCGGGTCATGTAGAGAAACTATAACTTGCCTTGATTCTATTTGAAGCCATTATATTCAAGTATGCTAAATTTATGATAGAGGCAATCGTTTATTGAAAATACCTTTGTACAATTAACCTCTATTTTTGTCACCTTGACATTTTATCCTTCTTAAGCCTTAGAGGCCATGAAATGCCTGTTAGGTAGCCACATTACAAGATAATATACCCCTACCTACCCATCTCTTGTGTATATTCTTGTTTTATTTTCAGAAAGTGTGGGATAAATGGTGTTTAGATGGGAATTCTATGAAGAGAATCATTGTTATGAGTTGATATAAAGGGTTCTTACATTTTTCATGGGAAATGGGTTCATAAGCCATATTAAATCATTTTTTTACACATGTTTCCCTCTTTATCTCAAAAAAATCTATACATAAAAAAATATGGTTATGTACATTGAAAAAAAACATAAAAAAAATAAAAAAAAATAGATAAAAGAGGATGTTTACTCATTATTATTCACCGCTTGGTTGTGACCCACAGAGATAGACAATGGGGAGAGTGAGTTAGAGGTAATACACTTTGTGAGGGGTTGAGTGTGTACATTCATTGTGAAAACTTGATGAATTTTGACATGTTTTTTACATAAGAGATTAAACACTCCTCTTCTACCTCATATTTTTAAACATTAAATCCTTCCAACCCTTGAACCTTAGGAAAAACTGTTGGAACTCCTCTTGAGTAGCAGACTAGTTTTTGCTGGTAGAGAAATGAGAATCTTGGAAATCATATAGTAATATCACATGAACTCTAGTAAAAGAGAAAAAATACACTTTCATATGTTCCTTGAGTGAAGATGGAAAAATTTTAGGTGAGGTAGGTTGTGACATGTTGCATGGGTGAACAAATGAAGTTGAACAAATTCGAATGTGAGAAAAGAAAAATGATAGGAAAATTGATTCCATAAATGAAAAATGATGAATTTAATTTAAAAATAATCTTGGATGTTTTCACACCTTTGATTTAGGAATAATAAATAATTATGATATTATACTTTTCCCAAGAGTTCAAATGTTTATGTGTGGGGGTGTGATTATACCACGATTCACTGTTTTATTTCACCCTTATACCAACGTATTAAACTGGTTTTGTATTGAAAATTACAAGTATAATAACAAATTTCACTACATGTTTGATTAAATTATTTTGTGTTTAACACTATTAAAAAGTAAAATGTTGCTTTTTTGATAATTACATTGTAGGTGGAGGTTATTTGGAGGACCCATGATGAAGTTCAAGAAAAATGGGCCAATCTGCACAGGATCCAAGCACACTAGTGAACTAAAATGAATACTTATAATAAAAATTAAATAAAAATGGGATTAAAATTTGTGGGATGGTCCAAAATTTAGTGAGATACATTTAATATGAAGTAAAAAAATCCCAATTCATCCATTAATAGGCCCATACGGACTGATCTGTCCAAAAAAACGAATCTGTATAGGGTCAAAACTTTGCCTTGGTATTTTGGAAATATCTCTTATTATATACTAGGTATGGCCTCCAAATTCAACATGTAGGTATAAAAGGTGTTTTCCAACAACTCTTCAGTTTAGTACAAAGTTATTTAAGACTTTATGACTGACCAGAACCATGGACCAATAGGATTTTTGAAATCAAGGTTCCCAAAACCACTTCCCACTTTTCCTATAAATTGGCACCTTGGGCACCCTATTTTGGAGTTTGACCAGGAGGCACGGTACTACTATTTTGGAGTCCCAAATGATTCTTCTCGTCATCCCTAGAAGTTCTTGAGGCTATGGTAACTTCTAATTCAATATCTTCTTCTTCCTCCCTTCCCATGGATTTCTAAACCCTTTGTGATCAACCAGGGAGGAACGTGATATAATACTGAGCATCATGTTTGTATTATTTTGAATTATATTTTTAATTCTAGGATGTATGTTGTTTTTATTAATCCTATATTTTAATTTATTTCAGTTATATATTGGTATGTTATACTCAAACTCAAATGATCACATTTGGGGGTACCCTTTCATGTGATGTTTCACACACTATTCATCCCTTTTTCTTCCCTCGTTAAATTGCGGTTTATGTGGTTCATATAGGTCAATTGAAATCACATAAGAACTATCAAGGCCATGTACATTTATGTCATGGTATCACGAAGAAATAACATACAAACTTGGACTGCACATCGAGTTGTTTTTCTGTTGCCTTGGTGAGTTTCAGTTATGAAGTCGAACACAAATCACCCAATCATCGACAGTGTCTGGTGAATCATTGTGTGTTTTATACTGAACCCTAGGAGGTATACTAGCATAAACTCAGTAAAAATACGGTACTATTTGTTACAAACCATTAATTAAAATATATATACCCTTTCTCTTGAAGTGATGAAGGATGTGCATCATAAGACTTCCCTGAGTTGATCACATTTAATTAATCTTGTTCATTTATACTTTATTTTATCACTTTCATTTTCTATTGTCATATTTAATCATAAAACCCCATGTTTTAAAAAATTTCTCCTTATATTTTCATAATCAAAACCCTATTTTTAAATTAATTATCTAAGGCTCCGTCGAGAGATGACCTAGGTTTACTACTATACTGTAGAAATTCTAGTAAAAATTAAACAACTAATTTGACGCGCTCGACAATGCGACCAAATTTTGGAACTGTTTATGGGGATCCAATATCATTTTAATCTATTTTTTTCTTTTTATTTCTTTATTTTACTTATTAATTATAACTCCTTTCAATATTCTCCCCCCCCCCCATTTGATTGGTTTTTGTTTTGGTTTTTGTTTCTTTTTTTTGTGTGTTCTTCCTCTCTCTCTCTCTATTATTCTCCATATATCTATCTATAATTATGTAGTATAAAACTCTATTCTCATTTCAACCTTATTTAGTGATTTTATCCATATTTAATCATAAAAAAACAAAAAAACATCACAACTTATTTTCATGACCCGATCAGAAAAAGAAAAACTGCTTGAATTTGACCCTGAAATTAAAAAGAAACTTTACTCACAAATCAGGGAATCTAGATTAGGTCAATAAAGTAACATTGAGGAACATATTTTGGAACCTCAAGTGGTCCTAATCCACACAAAAATTGAACCCAATCAAACCCAAGAAAACATGGTTGCAAATAATTGAACCTTAAAAGAACTAACCACCCCGGATGTGGAGTACCAACCAGCATACATCCAATATCCTGAGGAAGCATCCAACTTTGAGGTGAGATCAGGTATCATCCACCTACTTCCAAAATTCTATGGTATTCCTGGTGAGTACCCTCACAAACAACTCTAATAGTTTCACATATTGTGCTCCGCCATGAAACCCTAAAATGTGTCTGAGGACCTAATTAAGTTTAGGGCCTTCCCTTTCTCCCTTGATGTTGTAGCCAAAGACTGGATATATTATCTGCCTACCACAATTGGGGGTTGTAATGACCTTAAATGACTCTTTCTAGAAAATTTATTCCCTGCCTCCCAGACTGCATTAATTAGAAAATAAATCTGTGGCATTAGACAATCAGAAGGAGAGACCCTTCATGAATACTGGGAGAGATTTAAAAGACTTTTCTCAAGTTTCCCCCAACACAAAATTAGTGAACAATTTATAATTCAATACTTCTATGAGGGGCTTGTCCTCATGGATCATGGAATGAAATATGTTGCAGCTGGTGGTGCCCTTATTGATAAAACTCCTTCTGTCACTTGTAACTTAATAGCCAACATGGCTCAAAATGCACAACAATTTGGTACATGAGCAATTGAACCAACCCGAGGAGTTCATGAGGTAAGTCATTCCTCCCTAGAACAAAAGTTATATAATAAAGTTGATGAGATGCATACCCTTATAAGTAAATTATCTCAAGAACATAGTAACTCACACTCTACTTCTATTCTATTACATTGTGGTATTTGTTCTGATAACACTCATTTTTCTGACCAGTGTCCACAACTTAAGGATTCATCCAAGTCTTGTGAAGCAATATTCCAAAGGTGTCATTTTCAGTAATCACCACCCTTCAATAAAGAACCATTTAGGAAAAATCTAGACCCCAGGTGGAAAGTATAACCACAGTACCAACAAAAAGGAAACCCGAGATACCCCAAGAAAAATTGGTATCAACAAGGACAAGGTATGTAATATTATTATCCCTAAAATTATCAGAATAATCCTCATCCTCCTCCAAAATTTGAACCAAGCCTCGAGGACATGGTGAAACAAATGGCATCACAAAACCTCTAGTTCCAACAGACCACACAATCGGTTATTCCAGACCTATGAACTCAAGTTGGATAATTGGAAAACACTATCGATGAGATCAAGATGCAAGGTTCTAGACAACTACCATCCCAACCCATTTCCAATAAAAATCACAAAGGTAATGTCTATGAAATTACACTTTGTAGTGTTAAATAAGTTTCTCCTTCTATTGATTATACACAATAGGTATTCCCCTCTCTTGAAAACACTCTTTATCCACCCAAAAATAATTCCAGTGAAGAAAAAAACCAAAAGGGTAAACCAATTATCATTCAGTATTACCTTGAACAATACATTCCTCTTCCTTTCCCCCAAAGAATCTCTAAATCTAAGAAGAATTTTGATAATGAAATTGATAAAGAAATAATGGATACATTTAAAAAGGTGCAAGTTAACATTCCTTTATTGGATTCATTTAAAAAAATCCCTTGATATTCCAAATTTCTTAAAGATATTTGCACCCATAGAAGGAGACTAAAGGGGAATGAGAGAGTCAGCCTGGGAAGGAATGTCTCAGCCTTGATTCAACCAGTAATGCCAACCAAGTGCAAGAATTCGTGAACTTTCACAATACCTTGCATCATATGGGAGACATTATTTTCAGATGTTATGCTAGATTTATCTGCTTCAATTAATGTAATGACTTACTATATGTACACTTCTCTGTAGGTTGGAGAGCTTCAACCGATAGGAATCATAGTGAAAATTTCCAACTGGATCATAATACACCCATCAGGAGTGGTCAAGGATGTCCTTATAAAAGTGAAGAATCTCATCTTCCTTTTCGAATTCTATATTATTGAGATGGAGGATACATGAACTCAATGACATTCCCCTCTCATACATGGGAGGCCTTTCCTCAAAATAGAAAATACAGTCATCAAAGTTTATAATGGTATGTTGTCCATGGATTTCGGTGGAGAAAAGGTAAGTTTTAACATCCTTGAGGATATGAAACACCCCATTGAAGAGAACTCCACTCTTCCTATCTATTTGATGGAAGTTATTTCAAAAAATTCATACACACACAATTCTCTCCTTAACCCATACTCTGATTCATTTTCCTCTTATTCACCTTTGAATGATTTGAGTTTTGATTCATGTTTTGAGTGTTGTGTGGATTCTGAAAAGTGTAAATTTTGTGATTTAATTGATGAGTGTGTTCATTCTTAGGTACCCATGACCGTTGATGATTTTTCAAATCACATTTTAATAGATTCTATATCCTTTGATAATAAACATGAGAAGATAGATAGTTTCATGGACCTCACTCCCCATAAACACCCTCCCTCATTCCAAAAACCACTGGTGTTGGAACTTAAACTGCTTCCTTCTAATTTAAAATATGTGTATATTGATGGTATTGACCAATTTCTTGTCATTATTTCCAATAATCTCTCTCTAAATAAGGAATCAAAACTGCTCAACATTTTGAGAGAGTGTAAAAAATGAGATAGGATGGACATTGGCTGATATTCCTAGGATTATCCCATCTATTTTTATGCACCATAAACTTTTGGATGATGAGGCTAATCACGTAATACAATCTCAACACCAGTTGAATCCCACTCTCCTTGAAGTGGTAAAATTGGAAGTTAGTAAATTACTTACTGCGAGGATCATTTATCATATATCTGATAGTAAATGGGTTAGCCTAGTGCAAATTGTTCCTAAAAAATAGGAATAAAAGTTGTGTCAAATTAAATGAATGAATTGGCTCCAACAAGTGTGCAAGACAGTAGGTGGGTCTGTATTGACTATCGTCGACTAAATCAAGCCATGCGGAACGACCACTTTCCTCTATATTTCATTGACTAAATGTTAGAATGATTGGCTAGTAAGTCCCATTATTGTTTCCTTAATGGCTATTTGGGTTATTTTCAAATCCATATAGCCCTAGAGGATCAAGAAAAGAAAAAATTTACCTGTCCATTTGGCACATTTTCATACATAATCATGATTTTTGGTCTTTGTAATTCTCCTGGTACTTTTTAGAATTTTATGTTAAGTATATTTTCAAAGTAACTTGAGAATTTCATGGAAGTTTTTATGGATGATTTCACAGTATATGTAACTTCTTTTGATGACTGTTGGTCACACCTAGGTTCTATCCTCCACTGTTGAATAGAAAAATATCTTGTATTAAATTATGAGAAATGCTATTTCAAGTTTGAATGGGTAATATTTATTGGGAAAGTTATTTTAAAATAGGGAATTCAAGTGGATAAATCAAAAATTGAATTAATTTCAATGCTTCCATGTCCAAATTTTTTTGTGAGGTGTGATCTTTCTGGGGTCATACTGGTTTTTACCGTCGATTCATTAAAGACTTCAGTGAGATCACACTTCCCTTATCCCGGTTATTACAAAAATATTATGAGTTTTTGTTTGATAAAAATTATGAGGATGCTTTCAATTCACTAAAAAGGAATCTCAAATCACCTCCCGTCATCCAACCACCAAGGTGGGATCTCCCATTTGAGCTTATGTGTGATACCTCTAACTTTGCAGTTGGGGTAGTTTTATCACAAAGGGTTGAAAAGGCTCCTCATGTCATTGCATATGCCTCATGTATGCTTGACCCTGCTCAGAAAAACTACACAACTTCTGAAAAAGAACTTATTTCTATTGAGTTTTCCTTAGAAAAATTTCGTTCATATCTTATTGGATCAAAATTCATTTTATTTTCTGATCATGTTGTCCTTCGTTTTCTCCTAAAGAAAATTGAATCTAAGCCCCACCTCATTTGGTGGATACTCCTCCTCCAGGAGTTTGACCTTGAGATTAGAGATAAGAGAGGAGTGTAAAATGTGGTAATTGACCACATTAGTAGGATTTCCTCACCACTGGACCATCATTTTGACTCACCCCTCCCCATTGGAGAATTCTTCTCTCATGAGAACCTTTGTGATGTTGTAGACCTTACCCCTGGTATGCGGACATTGTGAATTTTCTAGCAACATATAGGGTCCCCGATAATTTTAGCACTTCCCAATCCCAGAGAATTATGCATGATTCTCGATGTTACATTTGGGATGACCCATACTTGTGTAGAATTTGTAGTTAACAAGTTGTTCACCGGTGTGTCTCTGACCATGAGTTCACCTCTTTTTTGACATTTTGTCACACTTTGGCTTGTGGGGGTCACTTTGGATCTCAACGTATAGCTCGAAAGGTCCTAGACTGAGGTCTTTATTGGCCAAAATTATATAGAGATTCCCATCGGTTTTTTAATTCATATACTAGATGTCAATTCACAGGGAATATCTCCAAGAGGAATGAAATTCCCCAATAGCCCATGTTATTTTGTGAGATCTTCGATGCATGGGGCATTGACTTCATGGGGACATTTCCAAATTCATTTGTATTTGTGTACATCTTATTGGCTATTGACTATGTATCTAAATGGTTGGAAGCAAAGGCCACCCGGACCGATGACTCTCGAGTGGTTTTTGATTTTGTGAGGTACCAAATTTTTAGTGGGTTTGGTTTATTGAGATTCATCATTAATGATCAGGGTTCACATTTTTGAAATCGCAACATGAAAAAATTACTTTGTAAGTATGGAGTTGTTCATAAATTCTCCACAGCATATCACCCCCAAACTAACGAACAAGCAGAAATCTCAAATCCGGAAGTTAAGTAAATCTTGGAAAAATGGGACGCCCCAATAGGAAAGATTGGAGTTTGCGATTGGATGATGAACTTCGGGCATACCGTATAGCTTTTAAAACCCCAATCAGAATGTCACAATACATGATTGTATTTAGAAAGGATTGTCACCTCCTGGTGGAGGTATAACACCATGCATATTGGGATGTTAAATAATGTAATATGAATCTTTCAGATGTAGGTGACCATAGGAATTTTCAAATTCAAGAGTTGGAAGAAATTCAATATGATGCATATGAGAACTCCTGGATCTATAAAGAGAAGGAAATGGCTATTCATGATAGTATGATTCATTATTGGAAGTTTCATATTGGTTTTATCAGTGGAAGTTTCATATTGGTGAAAACGTTCTCATGTATAATTCTAGGATAAAGCTCCACCCAGGTAAGCTTCGTTCCCAATTTCTCGATCCTTATACCGTTACTGATGTTTACCCTTTTGGTTTTATATAGGTTTTTCATGAGAAGAGTGGAAAAAGGATTTTCGTCAATGGGAAAAGGCTCAAACACTTCTATGAGTATTTTCCAAAGCATATCTTGGAGGAAATCCAACTAATAGATGCCACATATGACACCTCTTAGCAGGTTTTCCCTTCTACCTACCTTTATTTAATTTTTTATTTATTTAATATACTTTCATTGAGTACAATGTAACTTTCAAGTGTGGGTGAGGGTGACATGTTATAGTTAGGAAAAAAATTACATTGAAAAAAATAGAACAAAAACTGTGTTTTCATTTTTGATTTCTTTTTCTTTATTTTGTGTTTTTAGATAAAAATTGATCTTAAAAAAGAATATTCAAAATAATTTTTCATTCTTGAGTCGATTGTGTGGAAAATTAAATGTTTTTGGAAAAATGTTTCTTAAATGAAAGTTGATATGGAATATTTTTCTAGAATTTGTATTTTCAAATCATTCTTAGGTGTTTAATGGATTTTTAAAGCCCATGCCTCATTAGCACTAACCAATATTTTAATCCCTTACCCAGGAGATATTCTAATCCATTTATTCCATATTCTTCCTTTTAATCACTTTCTTGAGTCTCAAGTCATGTAGAAAAACTAGAACTTGCCTTGATTCTTTTTGAAGCCATTAAATTCAAGTATGCTACATTCATGATAGAGGTAATCATTCATTGAGAATCTCTCTATACAATTAACCTCTATTTTTGGCCACCTTGACATTTTATCCTTATTAAACCTTAGAAACCATGAAATTCCTGTTAGGTAGCCACATTACAAGCAAATATATCCCTACCTACCCATCTCTTGTGTATATTCTTGTTTTATTTTCAGTAAGTGTGGGAGAGAGGGTGTTTCTATAGAAATTCTAGGAAGAGAATCATTATTATGAGTTGATATAAAGGGAACCTACATTTTACTTGGGAAATGATTTCACAATCCATATTACATCATTGTTTTACACATGTTTTCCTCTTTATCACCAAAAAACTATACATAAAGAATATAGTTCTGTACATTGAAAAAACAGAAAAAAAAAGAAAAAAATGGAGAAAAGAGGATGTTTACTCATTTTTATTCACTGCTTGGTTATGACCCACAAATATAGACAATGGGTAGAGTGAGTTGGAGGTGATAAAATTTGTGAGGGGTTGAGTGTGTACATTCATTGTGAACAATTTTTGAATTTTGACATGTTTTTTACATAATAGATTAAACACTCCTCTTCTACCTCAGATTTTTAAACATTAAATCGTACCAACCCTTGAACCTCAGAACAGCATGTTGGAAGTCCTCTTGAGTAGCAGACTAGTTTCTGTTGGTAGAGAAATGATAATCTTGGAAAGAATATGGTAAGATCACATGAACTCTAGGAAAAGAGTATAAATACACTTTTATATGTTCCTTGAGTTAAGAGGGAAAAATTTTAGGTGAGGCGGGTTGCGACATCTTGCATTGGTGAACAAATAAAGTTGAACAAATTTGAATGTGAGAAAAGAAAAATGATAGGAAAATTGAATCCATAAACGAGACATGATGAATTTCATTTAAAAAGAATATTGTATGTTTTCACACCTTTTATTTAGAAATGGGACATGATTAGGATATTATAATTTTTTTAGGAGTGCAAATGTTTAGGTGTGGGGGTTTGATCGTACCATGATTCAATGTTTTATTTCACCCTTATACCAATGTATTAAACTGGTTATGTATTGAAAATTATAAGTATAATAATAAATTTAACTCCATTTTTTATTCAATCATTTTGTTTTTAATATTGTTAAAAAGGTAAATGTTATTTTTTTTGATAATTACATTATAGGTGGAGGTGATTTGGAGGACCCATGATGAAGTTCAATAAAAATGGGCCAATCTGCAGAGGATCCAAGCACATCGGTGGACTAAAATGCATACTTATAATAATCGTGCATCCAAATGGGAAGAAAATTTGTGGGATGGTTTAAAATTAATAAGATACATTTTATATCAAGGAACCGAAGCCCAATTCGTCCATTAAGAGGCCCATATGGACTGATCTGTCCAATAAAACGAATTTTCACATGGTCAACACTTTGCCTCTATATTTCGGAAATATCTCTTATTATATACCATATCTGACCTCCAAATTTTACATGGAGGAATAAACGGTGTCTATCAACAACTCTTTAGTTTTTTACAAAGTTATTTAAGACTTTCTGACTGGTTAAAACCATAGACCAATCAGATTTTCGAAATCAGGGTGCTCAAAACCACTTCCCACTTTTCCTATAAATTGGCACCTTGGGCACACTATTTTCGAGTTCGACCAGGAGGAAAGGTTATGCCATTTTTGAGTCCCAAATTAATCTTCTCATCATACATATATGTTATGGAGTCCATGGTAAGTTCTACTTCAAAATATTCTTCTTCCTCCCCTCCCATGGATTTCTAAACCCCTTGTGATCACCGGGGGAGGAACGTGATGTAATCCTGAGCTTCATGTTTGTATTAATTTGAATGATCTTTTTAATTACAGGTTGTATGTTGCTTTTATTAATCCTATATTTTAATTTAATTCAGTTATATATTGGTATGTTATCCTCAAACTCAAATTATCATGTTTGGGGGTACCCTTTCATGTGATGTTTCACACACCATTCATCCATTTTTCTTCCCTCATTCAATTGTGGTGTTTGTGTGGTTCATATTGGTTAATTGAACTCATATAATAATTTTCAAGGACATGTACATTTATTTCATGTTATCACAAATAAATAATATACAAACCTGGACAGCACATCGAGTTCTTCGTAGGTTGTCTTAGTGAGTTTCAGTTATAAAGTCGAACATAAATCACCCAATCATCGGCGGTGTCTGGTGAATCATTATGTGTTTTCAACTGAATACTATGAGTTATCCTAGAATAAAATCAGTAAAATATGGTACTAGTTGTTAAAAACCTATGATTAAAAGATCTATACCCTTTCTCTTGAAGCAATGAAGGATGTGCATCACGAGACTTCCCTGGGTTGATCACGTTTAATTAATCTTGTTCACTTCTACTATGTTTTCTCACTTTCATTTTCTATTTTCATATTTAATCATCAAACCCAATGTTTTAAAAAATATAATTCTCCTTATATTTTCATAATCAAACCCCTCTTTTTAAATTAATGATCTAAGGCTCCGTCGAGATATGACCTAGGGTTACTGTTATATTACAGAAATTCTAGTAAAAATTAAAAAACTAATTTGACGTGCTTGATGACGCGACCAAATTTTGGAACCATTTACAGGGATAAAAGATCATTTTATTCTATTTTATTTCTTTTTGTTTATTTATTTTACTTCTTAATTAGAACTTTTTTCGATATTCCACCCCCCCCCCCCATTTGATTGTTTTTGTTTTGGTTTTTGTTTCTATTTTTGTTTTTTTTTGTGTTCTTCCTCTCTCTCTCTATCTATCTCTCTTATTATTCTCCATATCTCTATCTATAATTATATAATATAAAATTATATTCTCCTTTCACCCTTATTAATTGATTTTATCCATATTAAATCATAAAAAAAACAAAAAAAACAAACTTCACAACTTATTTTCATGACCTGGTCAGAAAAAGAAAAACTGCTTGAATTTGACCCTGAAATTGAAAAGACACTTCACTAACAAGTCAGGGAATATAGAGTAGGTAAATCAAGTAACAATAAGTAACCTCTTGTGGAACCTCAATTGGTCCTAATATATGCAAAAAATTAACCCAATCAAACCCAAGAAAACATGGCTGCATATAATCGAACCTTAAAAGAACTGACCACCCCGGATGTGGAGTACCAGCCTGCGTACATCCAATATCCTAAGGAAGTAGCCAACTTTGAGCTGAGATCAGGCCTCATCCACCTACTTCCCAAATTCCATGGTCTTCCTGGTGAGGACCCTCACAAACATCTTAAAGAGTTTCACATATTTTGCTCCACTATGAAACCCAAAAATGTGTCTGAGGACCTAATTAAGTTTAGGGTCTTCCCTTTATCCCTTGATGGTGTAGCCAAAGACTGGATGTAATATCTACCTACCACAATCAGGGGTTGTAATAAACTTAAATGACTCTTTCTATAGAATTTATTCCCTGCCTCTCGAACTACATCAATTAAAAAAAGAAATCTTTGGAATTAGGAAATCACAAAAAGAGACCCTTCATGAATATTAGGAGAGATCCAAAAAAAATCTCAAGTTTCCCCCACCACAAAAATAGTGAAAAATTTCTGATTCAATACTTATATGAGGAACTTGTCCCTATGGATCGTGGAATGATATAAGTTGTAGCTGGTGGTTCCCTTATTGATAAAACTCCTTCCACTGCTCATGACTTAATAGCCAACATGGCTCAAAATGCACAATAATTTGGTACATGAGAAATTTCACCAACCCTAAGGAGTTCATGAGGTAAATCATTCCACTCTATAACAAAAGGTAGATAATAAACTTTATTATATGCATACCCTTATAATGCAATTATCTCAAGCATAATGTAACTCACACTCTACTTCTATTCCATTACATTGTGGTATTTGTTCTGATAACACTCATTTTTCAAACCAGCACCCAAAACTTTAGGATTCATATGAGTCTTGTGTAGTAGTATTCCCAGGGCATCCTTTTCATCAAGAACCACCCTTCAAGAAAGAACCATTTAGGCCAAATCCAGATCATGGGTGGAAAGTACAACCACAGTACCAATAAGGAGGAAACCCGAGCTACCCCAAGAAAAATTGGTATCAACAAGGCCAATGCATGAAATATTTTTATCCCTAAACTTCTTGGAATAATCCTCCTCCTCCTCCAAAATGTGAACCAAGCCTCGAGGACATGGTGAAGCAAATGGAATCCCAAAACCTCTAGTTCCAACAGACCACACAATCGGATATTCAAGACCTACAAACTCAAGTGGGACAATTGGAAAACACTATCGGTGAGATCAAGATGCAAGGTTCTAGACAACTACTATCCCAACCCATTGATAATCCAAATGAAAAAAGGTAATGTATGTTAAATTAAACTTCATAGTGGTAAAGAATTTTCTCCTTCTACTAATTCTACACAACAGGTATGTCCCCATCTTGAAAACACTCTTTCTCCACCCATAAATGATTCCAGTGAAGAAAAACAAAACCAAAAGGGTAAACCAATTATCATTGAGTATTCCCATGAACAATACATTCTTCTTCCTTTCACCCAAATACTCTCTAAATCAAAGAAGAATTTTGATAATGACATTGATAAAGAAATAATAGATACATTTAAAAAGGTGCAAGTTAACATTCCTTTATTGGATGAAGTTAAAAAAATACCTCGATATGCCAAATTTATTAAAGTGCTTTGCACCCATAGAAGGAGACTAAAGGGGAATGAGAGAGTCATCCTAAGAAGGAATGTCTCAGTATTGATTCAACCAGCAATGCCAACCAAGTGCAAGGATCCGGGAACTTTCACAATACATTTCACCATAGGGGAGACATTCTTTTCATATGCTATGCTATATTTAGGTGCTTTAATTAATGTAATGACTTACTTTGTATACACTTCTCTGCAGGTTGGAGAGATTCAACTGACAGGAATCATAGTGCAACTTTCCAACTGGAGCACAACACGCCCATCAGGAGTGGTCGAGGATGTCCTTGTAAAAGTGAAGAATCTCATCTTCCATACCGAATTCTATATTCTTGAGATGGAGGATACCCGAAATCAAGGACATTCCCCTCTCATACTTGGGAGACCTTTCCTCGAAATAGCAAAGATGGTCATCAACATTCACAATGGCACGTTGTCAATGGACTTTGGTGGAGAAAAGGTAAGTTTTATCATCCTTGAGGTTATGAAACACCCCTTTTAATAGTACTTTACTCTTCTTATCTATTCGATGGAAGTTCTATCAAACGATGCACACACACACAATTCTCTCCTCAACCCATACTCTGATTCATTTTCCTCTTCTTCACCCTTATATTATTTGATTTTTGATTAATTTTTTGAGTGTTGTGTGGGTTCTAAAAGGTGTAAATGTTGTGCTTCATTTGATGAGTGTGTTCATTCTTAGGTACCCATGACCATCAATGATTCTGAAAATCTCATTTCAATAGATTCTCTATCCTTAGAGAATAAACATGAGTAGATAGATAGTTTCATGGACCTCACTCCCCATAAACACCCTCCCTCAATCCAAAAACCACCCATGTTGGAACTTAAACCACTTCCTTCTAATTTAAAATATGCATATCTTGAGGGTATTGACCAATTTCCCGTCATTATTTCCAATAACCTCTCTCCACTGAAGGAATCAAAACTACTCAATATTTTGAGAGAGTGTAAAAATTATATAGGATGTATATTGGCTGATATTCTCAAGATTATCACATCTATTTATATGCACCATATACTTTTGGATGATGAGGCTAAGCTCATAATACAATCTCAATGATTGTTGAATATCACTCTCCTTGAAGTGGTAAAATTGGAAGTTAGTAAATTACTTGTTGAGGGGATCATTTATCCTATATTTGATAGTAAATGGGTTAGACTAGTGAAAATTGTGCCTAAAAATAGGAATAAAAGTTGTGTCAAATGAAAGGAATGAATTGGTTCCAACACGTGTGCAAAATAGTAGGCGAGTCTGTATTGACTATCATCGACTGAATCAATCCATGTGGAAGGACTACTTTACTCTACATTTAATTGACCAAATGTTAGAATGATTAGCTGGTAAGTCCCATTATTGTTTCCTTAATGGCTATTTGGGTTATTTCCAAATCCATATAGCCCTAAGGATCAAGAAAATACAACATTTACCTGTCCATTTGGCACATTTTCATACAGAAGCATGCCTTTTTGTCTTTGTAATTCTCCTAGTACTTCTCAGTATTGTATGTTGAGTATATTTTTAGAGAACCTTGAGAATTTCATATAAGTTTTTATGGATTATTTCATAGTTTATGGAACTTATTTTGATGACTGTTTGTCACACCTAAGTTCTATCCTCTATCGTTGCATAGAAAAATATCTTGTATTAAATTACAAGAAATTCCATTTCATGGTTGAACAGGGGATAATTCTTGGGAATGTTATTTCAAAAGAGGGAATTCAAGTGGATAAATAAAAAACTGAATTAATTTCAATGCTTCCATATCCAAAATGTGTTTGTAAGGTGCGATCTTTATGGGGTCATGCTGGTTTTTACCATCAATTCATTAAAGACTTTAGTAAGATTTCATGTCCCTTGTCCCGGTTATTACAAAAAAGATTTTGAGTTTTTGTTTGATAAAAATTGTGAGGATGCTTTCAATTCACTAAAAAGGATTCTCACATCACCTCTCTTCATCCAACCACCAAGGTGGGATCTTCCCATTTAGCGTATGTGTGATTCCTCTAACTTTGAAGTTGGGGCAGTTTAATGAAAAAGGGTTAAGAAGGCTCCTCATGTCATTATGTATGCCTCATGTACCTTTGAACCTGCCCAGGAAAACTACAAAACTGCTAAAAAAGAACTTATTTCTATTGTGTTTTCCTTAGAAAAATTCCATTCATATCTTATTGAGTCAAAAATCATTGTATTTTCTGATCATGATGTCCTTCGTTTTCTCCTAAAGAAACCTAAAGATAAGCCCCGCCTCATTCGGTGGATGCTCCTCCTCCAGGAGTTTGACCTTCAGATTAAAGATAAGAGAGGAGTGGAAAATGTGGTAGTTGACCACATTAGTATAATTTCACCACCATTAGACCATCATGTTGACTCACCCCTCCCCATTGGAGAATTCTTCCCTCATGAGAACCTTTGTGATGTTGTGGACCTTACCCCCTGGTATGCAGACATTGTGAATTTTCTAGCAATATCTAGGGTCCCCACTGATTTTATCACTTCCCAATCCCAGAGAATTAAGCATGATTCTCGATGGTACATTTGGGATGACCCACTTGTGGAGAATTTATATTGACCAAGTTATTCACTGGTGTGTCCCTGACCATGAGTTCACCTCTGTTTTGACCTTCTATCACACTCTGGCTTGTGGGGGTCACTTTGGATCTCAATATATAGCTCAAAAGGTCCTAGTCTTAGGTCTTTATTGGCCAAAATTGTATATATATTCTCATTGGTTTTTTAATTCATGTACTAGATGTCAATTCACAGGGAATATCTCCAAGAGGAATGAAATGACCCAACAACCCATGTTATTTTGTGAGATCTTTGATCCATGGGGCATTGACTTCATGGGGCCTTTTCCAAATTAATTTGTCTTTGTGTACATATTATTGGTTGTTGACTATGTATCTAAATGGGTGGAATAAAATTCCACCAGGACCGATGACTCTCAAGTGGTTGTTGATTTTGTGAGGTCCCAAATTTTCAACAGGTTTGGTTTACCAAGATTCATCATTAGTGATCAGGCTTCCCTTTTTTGAAATCACAACATGAAAAAATTGCTTCATAAGTATGGGGTTTTTTATATAGTCTCCACAGTATATTACCCCCAAATTAACAGATAAGCAGAAATATCAAATTGTGAAGTTAAGTGAATCTTGGAAAAAACAGTACACCCCAATAGGAAAGATTGGAGTTTGCGATTGGATGATGCACTTTGGGCATACCATGTAGCTTTTAAAACCCCAATCGGAATGTCACTATATAGTATTTCATTTTTAAAGGATTTTCATCTCTCAATGTAGGTATAATTCCATTCATATTGGGTTGTTAAATAATGTAATATGAATCTTTTAGATGTAGGTGAGCATAGGAAGTTGCAAATTCAAGAGTTGGAAGAAATTCGACACGATGCATATGAGAAATCCCGGATCTATAAAGAGAAGACAAAGTATATCCATGATATCATGATTCATCAGTGGAAGTTTCATATTGGTGATAAGGTTCTCATGTATAATTCCAAGCTAAAGCTCTACCCATGTAAGATTTGTTCCTGATGGATCAGTCCTTACACCATTACTAATGTTTACCCTTTTGGTTCTATACTGGTTTTTCATGAGAAGAGTGGATAGAGGATTACTGTCAATGGGCAGAGGCTCAAAGACTTCTATGAGGATTTTCTAAAGCATCTCGTGGAGGAAATCCAACTAATAGATGCCACATATGACACCACTTAGCAGTATATCCCTTCTCCATACCTTTACTTACTTGTTTATTTATTTAAAATACTTTCATTGAGGACAATGTAACTTTTAGGTGTGTGGGAGGGTGACATGTCATAGTTAGGAAAAAAATACATTTAAAAAAATAGAAAAAAATTGTGTTTTCATTTTTGATTTATTTTTCTTTATTTTGTGTTTTTAGATAAAAATTGATCTTAAAAAGAATATCCAAAATAATTTTTAATACTGGAGTCGATTGTGTGGAAAATTCCACTATTTTTGGAAAAATGTTTTTAAAACGAATTTTTATATAAAATATTTTTCTATAATTTTTATTTTCAAATCATTCTTAGGTGTGTAATGAATTTTTGAAACTCGTGCCTCATTAGCACTGACCAATATTTTAATCCCTTACCCAAGAGATATTCTAAGCCCTTTATTTCATATTCTTCCTTTAAATCACTTTCTTGAGATTCTCGGGTCATAGAGAGAAACTAGAACTTTCCTTGATTCTATTTGAAGCCATTAGATTCAAGTATTCTACATTCATGATAGAATAAATCATTTATTGAAAATCCATTTGTACAATTAACCTCTATTTTTGGACACCTTTACATTTTATCCTTCTTAAGAATTAGAGACCATGAAATGCCTGTTAGGTAGCCACATTATAAGATAATATATCCCTACCTACCCATATCTTGTGTATATTCTTGTTTTATTTTCAGGAAGTGTAGGAGAGAGGGTGTTTTTATGGTAATTCTAGGAAGATAATCATTGTTATGAGTTGATATAAAGGGTGCCTACATTTTCTTTGGTCAATGGGTTCACAAGCCATATTACATCATTGTTTTACACATTTTTTCCTATTTATCTCAAAAAAAATCTATAAATAAAAAAATATTGTTCTTTTCATTGAAAAAAAAATAGAACAAAAGAAAAAAAATGAGAAAAGAGGATGTTTACTCATTATTATTCACTGCTTGGTTGTGACCCAAAGAGATAGACAATGGGGAGAGTGAATTGGAGGTGATACACTTTGTGAGGGGTTGAGTGTGTACATTCATAGTGAACACTTGATGAATTTTGAAATGTTTTGCACATAAGAGATTAAACACTCCTATTCTGTCTCATATTTTTAAACATTAATTCCTACCAACCCTTGAACCTCAGAACAACCTATTGGAAGTCCTCTTGAGTAGCAGGTTAGTTTCTGCCAGAAGAGAAATGAGAATCTTGGAAAGAATATGGTAAGATCACATGAGCTTTGGGAAAATAGAATAAATCCACTTTCATATTTTCCTTGAGTTAATAGGGAAAATTTTTAGGTGAGGCAGGTTGTGACATGTTTCATGGGTGAACTAATGAAGTTGAACAAATTCGAATATGAGAAATGAAAAATGATAGGAAAATTGATTCCATAAATGAGACAAGATGAATTTTATTTAAAAATAATATTGTATGTTTTCACATATTTGATTTATAAATGGTACATGATTAGGATATTATACTTTTCCCAGGAGTGAAAATGTTTAGGTGTGGATGTGTGGTCGTACCACAATTCACTGTTTTATTTCACCCTTATACCAATGTATTAAACTGATTTTGTATTGAAAATTAAAAGTATAATAAAAAAATTCAATAAATTTTTTATTCAATTATTTTGTGTTTAACACTTTTTAAAATGTAAATGTTACTTGTTTTGATAATTACATTGTAGGTGGAGGTGATTTGGAGGACCTATGATGAAGTTCAAGAAAAATGGGCCAATCTGCACAGGATCCAAGCACACCAGTGGATTAAAACGCATACTGATACTAAATTGTGCATCAAAATGGGAAAAAAATTTGTTTTATGGTCCAAAATTTAATTAGCTACATTTCATATTAAGTAATAGAATCACAATTCATCCATTAATAGGCTCATACGGACTGATCTGTCCAACAAAACGAATCTGAACAGGGTCAAAACTTTGTCTCTGTATTTTTTAAATATCTCTTATTATATACCATATCCGGCCGCCAAATTTTACATGGAGGTAGAAAATATTTCATCCAACAAATCTTTATTTTTTTTCAAAGTTATTTAAGACTTTTTGTCTGGAAAAAACCATGGACCAAGAAGATTCTCGAAATCAGGGTGCTCAAAACCACTTCCCACTTTTCCTATAAATTGGCACCTTGGGCACCCTATTTTGGA
Source organism: Viscum album (assembly GCA_963277665.1). Classification (NCBI taxonomy): domain Eukaryota; kingdom Viridiplantae; phylum Streptophyta; class Magnoliopsida; order Santalales; family Viscaceae; genus Viscum; species Viscum album. The sequence continues at coordinate 1,285,661,291 of OY728151.1, forward strand.
GTTTGACCAAGGGGAAAGGTTATGCCATTTTGGAGTCCCAAAGGATTATTCTCATCATCCTTAGAAGTTCTAGAGGATATGGAAAGTTCTACTTCAGTGTCTTCTTCTTCCTCCCCTCTCATCGATTTCTAAACCCCTTGTGATCACCTGGGGAGGAACGTGATGTAATCCCGAGCTTCATGTTTGCATTATTTTGAATGATCTTTTTAATTCCAAGTTGTATGTTTTTTTATTCATCCTCTCTTTTAATTTAATTTTTTTATATACTGGTATGTTATACTCAAACTCAAATGATCATATTTGGGGTACCCTTTCATGTGATGTTTCGCACATCGTTCATCCCTTTTTCTTCCCTCGTTCAATTGTGGTGTTTTTTGTGGTTCATATTGGTCAATTGAACTCACATAAGCACTGTAGAGGACATTTAAATTTATTCCATAGTATCACAAAGAAATAACATACAAACCTAGATAGCACATCGAGTTCTTCGTGTGTTGCTTTGGTGAGTTTCAGTTATGAAGTCGGACATAAATCACCCAATCATTGGCGGTGTCCAGTGAATAATTGTGTGTTTTCAACTAAACTCTAGGATGTATAATTTCATAAAATTAGTTAAAATATTGTACTAGTTGTTACAAACCAGGGATCAAATTATCTATACCCTTTCTATTGAAGTGATGAAGGATGTGCATCACAAGACTTCCCTAGGTTGATCACGTTTAATTAATCTTGTTCATTTCTACTTTATTTTATCACTTTCATTTTCTATTGTCAAATTTAATCATCAAACACCATGTTTTCCAAAATATCATTCTCCTTATATTTTCATAATCAAACCCCTCTTTTTAAACTAATGATCTAAGGTTCCATTGAGAGACGACCTAGGGTTGCTGTTATACTGCAGAAATTTTAGTAAAAATTAAACAACTAATTTGACGTGCTCGACAATGTGACCAGTGAAATCAATCCCGCATCTGTTTCTACAAGTAATTTTTATTGATGGAGTTCATATCATTGATTAGAGAGATTAAAATTAAATTAATGGAGATATTTTATCAGCATTAATATAGAAATTTTTCTTAACATTAGTGAAGATATTTTCTCTACATTAATGTATAGTAATGTTATTGAATTAATGTAGATATGGATCCAACTTCTATATAAAAGGATGTGGTTCCATAACTTTGGTATGGTGATTATAGAGTTCCTCAAGATATAGTCCACCAAGATAAGGATAAAGTGTGTTGTCTTGTTTGCGGTAGCTTTTCTATCATGTATTTATGAAGAAATTTTGTATTTTTGATAACATATGTGACACATCATCAAGGATAAGTGGTGATCCAAGTAGCTATAAGGGATATATCTTTTCATATAAGGGTGGTGTTTGTCACTGATATTATTTTCAGAGAGAGATGATGGAGGTGTATCACAGTGTGATTTTCACATAGTTCTTTCTATTTTATCATTGTAATTCAAGTTTGGAAATTATTTGAATTTTTTACTCTCTGATTATTATTGGAATTTCAAAGTTTCCCCCATTTTTTTTAATTCTATGAATTGGGAGGTTTTCAATGTTAAAAAAATATGTGTCATATTTTCTTACTTTTATGCTTCCATTATTTCATCAGGTTTATCATAATTACATTGCAATAATTTTTTCTGATCGAGACCAGGATTCTACCCCCATAAAGTGGTATCATAGGTTCGGGTTAGGAGTATCTTGTGGAGTAGTTTTTCAAGGACTCAAAGCAGTGGCACTGGAAATATAGTAGAAGTACCATAGGTTTTTTTTATATATCAAAATCCCTCCATGATGGTAATTTTTGGAGGTGTGTTATGTTATTTAGGTAGCAAGAAGAGTTTATGATTTGATCTTTTGATTTTTACATCTAGATTATGAAATATTTTGAGAGTTTTGATGGTGCATGTGCAAAGAATAATAAGGTTTAGAAGCTAAAGAGGGTATGGCTTGGGTATGTAGATGTCCCCAAACTAGTTTGAAAATACTAATGGTTGCTCAGTTGGAGCAAGTGTATCCATAGTGGTTCCTTATGTCAAAATTCTTCCTAATAGCAGTGACCATGTGGCGTATCCAGTGGAAGAGAAAATAAATGATGAAAGATGTTTGGATCGAGTTGATTATCATTGGTGGAGGGTATTGAATGTGTATCTTTGGTCTCAGGGGAGGATTGTTGGGTGTAAACTCAAATCCCACATCAATTTCTACAATGAATTTTTTTTTTATGGTGTTTATCCCATTGATTGGAGTGATGAAAATTAAATTAATAGAGAGATTTTATCAATATTAATATATCAATTTTTCTCAACATCAATGAAGAGATTTTATCTACATTAATGGATATGAGTGTTGAGTGCATTAATGGAGATATAGACAATGAGGAGAAAGGGGTTGTTACGTCAGTGGTAGCATGTGTAGCACATCATTGCAGAGTAATGTTACGTATATGGTAACAAGTGAGACACATTTTCAAGTTGTAGTGGTGAACCAAAAAATCATAAAGGCGATGTATTATCATATAAGGGAGGTATTTTTCACTGAGATTGTTTTCATAGAGAGATTGTAGAGTCATATCATGAGGTGGTTTTCACACAAGTCTTTCTACATCATCATTATATTCAAAGTCTGGAAATTTAATTGAATTTTTCACTCTTTGATAAGTAATGGAATTTTGGAGTTCCCCTGTGGTTTTTTAATCATACCCATTGGATTTTTTCCATGTTAAAAAATCTCCATCATATTTTGTTTCTTTTTCACTTCCATTATTTCATCGGGTTTCTCTTAATTCCATTACAAGCATTTTTTCTACCTAGGACTGATATTCTCCCCAGAAAAACTACCTAGGTTGTCACACTCAAAACTGATAAAACACATGTATATTGTCTTGATACTTTATTACAACAATCCATAAGTCATTTTTGATGTGTAAGAATTAACCACACATTAACCGGTGTGTCCAATATGATTGAAAGTGTGTGTTTTTATTTAAAATTGATATTTTAGTTCAAAACAAGCATCAAATATGTCACGACCCGACCCAATGGGGCTCGAGTCGTGACGCCCCAATCCCACCTCCATAGGCTAGGGGCTGGTGTCCAGCACCGAGTAGGCTATCACACACAAGGATTCCTTAACCTAAAGTACATGTATGCATGCACCCACATACACCTCCATGAAACTATGTAGAGGTATATATAGAAAACTGAAAAGTAAAATGAATGCATACATCTATCCCAAACCAGAGTATAGTAGGAGTACAAAAAGGGAAAAAATACAAGGCCCACCAAAATAAAAAATACAAAATCGTCCAACTTTCTTTGGAGGGGATCGCTGTCAGACACCCGCTGGTAAGATCCTCGTCCAAGATCTGGTGAAAACCCCGGTCATCCTAGCTACTATGATCTGCCTAATCCGGGTCCAACTGGGCCTCCTTAGAAAGACCCATGTTCTACACAAGACACAAGTCATGTGCGGGAAAATACCATGCAGGGGCGAGTATAAGAATAATCAGTAGGAACCCTAAAAACCCCAAACCAAAAAGGGAGTAACTGATAGGCATCAGTTAACTTGACCCAGCCTGAGGGAACCCAAACAAGTGAGAAGCTCCATCTTGAGACCATCCTGGGAAATACCCAACTAGTCAGCTCGACATCCCTAGCATGTCAATGGAAGGACACATTCCACGGAGAATCCTAGAACAATACCCAAATATACTCAAAACCATCACCAAGTCTCATGGTCCCGACCATAGACTGTCTGTGGTGAAAAACTCGAGGTTCCAACATAACACTCACAATGGTCTCATGAGGTACCAACCTCATAGATAGAAATAAGATCCAAGTGATCCTCAATACCTCAAAAAACAAAAGGGGTCAAGCATCGTCATCTCGAAGTTGATGATCCAACCACACCATCCTAGAAGGCACTCAACTGAGTGACGCCACCAATGCTAACCTACGCCCTGCGCAGGGTCGAAAGAACTGCAGAGAGTCCAACTCCTCACCACTTCCCCACATTCAAGGGAGTAATAGCTCCTAAACTAACCTAATAAACCTTTTTCGCTCCTATATGGAGGGGCCCACATCTTAGTACGTCGAGGGAGCGCTATCTTTTAACCAGGAATCACGCGTAACAATTAAAGGGGCACACTCCCTGCTGCAACTTGATAATGGGGGAGCACTACTCTATAAATGTGAACTCGTGCCCTGGTACGATAGGGGAGTACCACCCTATGAAACATGATCCTTCACCTGAACATGGTAGGGGAGAAACACTCTAGAAAATGTGAGCTTGCACCCATGGTAAAGAAGCACCACTGCAAGAGATGTGAGCCCTCACCCATAGTAGGGGAGCACCACTCTGTCAAATGTGAGCCTGCACCCATGGTAGGGGATCACCACTGCAAGTAACGTGATCTCACACCCACAGTAGGGTATCACCACACTGAGAATAGAGGACATGCACCCTAATACGAAAGGGGAGTACCAACTCTACCATACAACGAGATTGGAGAGTCGGCGCCCTATTACAACAGGGGAGAAATCCACCTATATGAACATAACAGGGAACCCGTAACCTATTCTATCAAGGGAGTAACAACCCTGGAGAAGTAACAAACACAAACCCATGATGTGGGGAGTTTCATCTCTACCTAAGCAGAGAGGTAAGGGAAACTCGTGCCCTGGTGCCACAGGGGAGTACCTGACCCAATGTCTCTCTTCATGAACCACTGATCTCCAAAATTGGCCTAACACCACTCCATAAACTTCTTTATCTATTCATTCCACCTTGTGTCCTGTAATCCATAACATGGGCTACCATTGCATTCTATGTGGAAAAACACGCAGGATAATCTTTTTACTAGCCACGATTGGGAAACCGATAAAAAGGGTACTTTTCACCAAAACACACCAGAAAGGGACCTTTTGGGCCCATGCCTCAATCTCAGAACACATCTGATGGATTGCACCATTGTGATTCCCATGGAAAAATACATGGGATCAGCTACTCATTCGTCCAAAACAAACACCCGGTGAAAAAGTCACATTTCACCACAAACGCCCAAACCGGGCCTCATGGGGACCATTGTAACACCCCGACCCCATAATCCTAGATTCGGTGCATTATTTTAATACATTGGAATGATTACAAGGAATCAAGTCCCAAAAGACCAATCATTTTAGCAGTCTTGGAAAATAGATTACAAACATGAATGTTACATTACACATTAGAAAATAAAAAACAATTTAAATGATCCTTTGAAAACTCCATTAATCCACTAGATTAACCTTTCTTATCAGTCATAAAACACTTCTTGTAATCCTGGGAAAATAAAACATAAGAAAGGGGTGATATCAAATGCTCAGTAAGGATAACAATATAGCAGAAACTTTCACAAATAAGCATAAACATTTAAGGCAATGTATAAAACTAAATTAAAGCCTTTTAGACTTAAACTTCAGTATAATATAGAAAAGATAAATCAAATAATGTCATTTAATTATTCACATGGATATTATACAAGTCGAATAATCACATGTAATATCAATAGCTAATTTTATAATGACGGAATGCATAATGCCAGACTTCATAACCACATAGTCAAGACCTTGTACCAAGACTACAAATAAGATTTTGTCAAGGCCTTGTTCCAAGACACTAGTATTTCTCATGAGACCTACTGATGCATCAAGGATCTATAGCAAGATCCACCCATCACTTACTAAGTCCAAGGAATTCCTCATATGAAAAGGTTTAAACATAACATAAACATTCGTATTAAAACTAGCATACGAAATGTCAATAATTTATCCATAAACCATGAATGGTATAAAAATAACACATCCACAGTCAAACATATCACAAAACCTTCAATACAGTATGGAAGATTTTTATCATAATAAATCAACCTCAATCAAGAATAATATTCAGTAAAGGATGTTGACATAGTTGAAAATGATCAGTAAAACCCTTTGAGAGAAATATCCCTTTTTCATGAAATAATTTTAAAAGTCACACAATTTATAAAGAAAGTCGTTTAAAAGATATTTTTGAATAAAAGTATCCTATATCACTTTGAAACTTTTGAAAGTAATTAACATTTTAAAACATTCATGTCCATATAAATAAATCCTTAAAATCATTTTGAAAACATAGACATTAATGAGAAAAGTTTAGAAGAATAAATCTTTAAAACATTTAAACTAATTTTTTTAGTTAAAGAGTCCCTTAAAAAGAATAATTTTGAAAACTATTTTATGAAACATGGAAATGGATAATAAATATGTCCCAGTAAAAACTTATATATAAATAATCTTGGATAATAATGAGATTGAGGAATTAACCCTTACCTTGAACTTTCCTTTAGTCGAGGGTACGTTTAACCTCCTGTATAATGACAATAGTATGTTATTAAATTATAACAAAAATATATTCATATTTATTATATAATACATGATTAATTTATGAATTTATACTACCCATTTAATAATGATTTTCATGTTAAATTAACATTTCAGGTAATAATCGCTTTCTTTATCGTACGTGTTTTAACTTGTTATTCTTGATCGTATAATTTAGATCATGATTTAAATACTTCCAAAATATAAACCTTGATTTATATATAATATATACTTAGAATATAAATATTTATAATATATAGATATATGAAATGGAAGGCATCATTTATGGAGACGGTAGGTTGTACGTACGCATAAACGTTGTTTTCGTTTTCATATCGTATTGAACGAAAGTAAGTGAATAAGATATATGTAAGTATATAAATATATATATATATATTTACATTAGAATTATTATGTCATATATTACATACTTATTAATAATATATAATATTATAATCATTGTTGAATGGTGAATGTGGAAATGAACCTCATCGCGTCGTGGAGACGGTAATCCGTATGTACGCACAAGCGACAATATCATTATATTGATGGTGAAATCATATGTAATTTAATGGTATATAATATATAAGTAATAATTAAAAAAATTTATTTTTTATTTACATCAGTTATATTCATTATTATACTCATCCAAATAATGAAGTGTTTGAATAACAAACTACACCACGACGTGGAGATGGTAAGTCGTACGTACGCACGTATGGTGACTTTGTCATTTATAGGATGGATAGAATAACGGATATGGTTGTACAATATTTATAATAACATAACAGTATATATAAGGTAATGTAGTTATTTTTTTGGTATGGAAACAACAAAGAAAGAAGAAGTGTAAGAAGAAAAGAACTTGAAAGAGAGTGGTGAAATTATTACCTCTTCTTCAAGTGTTTCCTTTTGAGTTGATCAAAAGGGCTCCTTAGGTTGAATTTCTGATCAAATTAAGGCCTCTAGGTCGAAGGGAGGAATGTTGGGAGGAGATTTTGGTAGGTTTGTCCAATAAAAATGTCTTTTTAGGTGTGATTTTGAGAGAAGGGGAAGTAACCTTCTATAAGAGAGGTGAGGGTCACTTTTGGAAAAGCTTGAAATATTATTTTATAATAAAATCATTTTCGGTTTCTAATGGATCCAAAATGATTTATTTAGAGGATAAGGTGGGTATGGGTCTAAAATATCTCAACCAATAGGTTTTAGATAGGTTTAGGTCACCATATTAACCTTATCTTTTAGATTTAACTCTTAGTTAAATAGTTTAACTTTTACTGTGTCTTCTTGTATTCGTACACTATATGGTTAATAAACTTACTATAAACTTCCAAGAGAACTTATGGTAGTTAATTAATGACATATATAGTATTATTTAATCCCTTTTTCTGAACCTTAGATTTTTGTGAATATTATATCAACCAATAATATAGTATTTTTTTAAAAAATTAATTTATGTCAATTTTGACACTATTTGGTATTTTGTTTTTGTGAAAGTCATAACAACATTATCACTTAAAAAAATTATATAATAAACCCTAAAATGTCATATTAACCTAGAAAATTCTATGATGGCATAAAAACTTTTAAATTATATTTATTTTAATATTTATAATACCATTTATTTGATTCTTTCATTAATAAGGTAATTACTGCATCATTATTTTGTCATAAATAAATTTAATTATTTAATTTCTAAAAATTATAAATAAAATATCATGATGTAGGAAATATTTTTATCTTTATAATGAATATTTATAGTCTAATTTATATTATGTATAACCCTATATTAAAAATGGTTTAGTTAATAACTTTAAATTTAACACTTTTAACTCTTCTTTAAATAAAATAATAATAAATGTCCTGATCTAATCCAAGTAGACCAAAAGAATCATATTTTATTTCTAAGTTTGTTTTTGGTCAAATTACACTTATTCAATAGAATTAGGACATGTGTTAGGGTAATTATAATATCATTTTTACCTTTAATTACCCTATTTACTTTTAACTGTGGTAAAATAAAAGTCAAATGTTACTATTCACCAAAAATTATTTTAATCTTATTGAATTTCATTTTACTTAATGATGTCAACTTTATCTCTCATATTTTTTAAATTCAACTCACAGAAGTGGTAAAATTAAGTTTTATGCAAATTTGCAAATGCTCCTAAAATGTGGGTAAAAGATGGTAAAAAGTTAAATAAAAATTTATACAACTAATTTTATTATAAAATGACTCCAATGAATTAAATTGAACTTATATAGGTATTATATATATTTTTTGACTTAAAATAAAAAATTATTTAAATAAAAAGTTGGTTTAAAACAATAACGTAGTGTTTTTTACTATTCATCAAAAATTGAATGTTTTCAGAAAAATACAAAAAATTCACCCTAAGATAATTTTGATATTACGAATCCAAAAATGATTTTTATTTTACCAAATTAAAAACCTCTAAGTTTTATTAATTAATTTAAAATTAATTCTCGTTGTTAAAACCAAAAAGTGGGTTTTTAAAAAGTAAAAACTATCAAAAGATTGACATGTGTTTATGTCAAATTTAAATGTGAAATTACTTATAATGACCTACATTCTATTAAATGATAAAAATATAATCTAATTATACTTCAAAACCATTCAAATGCATAATTTAACACTATAAATTATTTCGATTAAAAAAGTTTTTTTCAATTAAAACATAGTATTTTTTACTATTCATCAAAATATGAAAGTTATCAAAAAAGTACCAAAATTTTATCCAAACTAATTTTTTATGTCCCGCTTCTAAAGAATAATTTAATTTCATTAATTTTAATATATAAAAGTGCCAAATATTGGTTTTAAAAATGGTTCACCATTAAAAGGCGGTAAAATTTCATTTTTTGAAAAATATTTCTTTTATCTGAAAAAAAATGAATTTGTTCTTATATTATGTCTAAGAAACACATAATATGGATGTTAAAATTATATACAGTATATAAGATTTCAAAATTTAGTTAATACTATTCATAACTGCTTTTTGAATGGCTGGTTTGGTAAGTTGTGGTGTGCTCGAACTCGGTGTTGCATGTAGCGCAAGCTATTGAATTACTTTAATGAGATAACGTACTATGAAATCTTGTGGTGTTACATTATCCCCTCCTTCAATAAATTCCATCCTCTCAATTTGAAATTGTTCTTCGAAAATAAAAGGATAAAAATAGAAAAATACCTTTGTGGAAAACCCACATCGGAAATTGGGTTAATAAAATTTAGTCTTAATAAGAGGGAAAGAAAAATGTAAAATTCACCACCAAATTATGATCTCGATTAGGAGAACATTTATGGAAATTATAGACACATAATTGGAGGAAAAATATAAATATTTATAGGGAGTGATTTAGGTCATAAATCACAAACAAGTGTACAATTAAGGGCCTCAAAGCCATCGATCTATGATGATTTAAAATATCATCAGTTCGATAAAACATAACACTAGTAGAAATAGGACCTATACCAATGGTTATGGCCAAACCATTGGTAAAGGTCACTAATTTGGACCTATACCAACGGTTTGGCCAAAACCGTTGGTATAGGTCACTTATATGGATCTATACCAACGGTTTTGGCTAAATCGTTGGTATAGGTCACTAATTTGGACCTATACCAATGTTTTGGCCAAAACCATTGGTATAGGTCACTTCTATGGACCTATACCAACGGTTTGTCCAAAATCGTTGGTATAGCTCAAAAAAGAAAATCACATATACCAACGGTTCTCAAAACCATTGGTATAGGTCTATACCAACGGTTTTGAGAACCGTTAGTATTGGTACAGACATTCTTTTATGGAATATTTTGTTAAATAACATTAAATAAATTAAAATTTAAAATATTTATGAATATAAATATATATATATTTATGAAATTATATTTACAAAAGTCATGATAGGTTAGTGTTTAGGTCGTTGGATTATAAACGGGAGGTGCTGGGATCAAAACCGAGCAAGGTTTATTTTTTTCAATTACCTATACCAACGGTTTTATGAAACCGTTGGTATAGGTTTTTCATATGACCTATACCAATGGTTTGACAAACCGTTGGTATAGGTCTATACCAACGGTTTTCCCAAAATCATTGGTATAGACCTATCCCCACACCAAACCAGCCAACGGTTCTCCAAACCGTTGGTATAGGTTATTTTCCTATTAGTGTAAGGTATTAGGATAACACATTTTTGGTTTTAAGATATCTTCCATAAAGTTTAATAATTAATTTTTTCATATAATAAGAGAAAAAATATATACTTGACAAGTATAGTTTCATCCTTCAACTAATTGCTACCACAAATTCATCTTTCACTCCAGAAGATAATAGAATTCAAAAATATTCTATTTATTCTAATCATATGGGGTTCCAAAAATAATGAATTTATAATTCATTTGCCAGAGTATTTAAAAAAACTACATTATACAAACTAGAACATCATGTAGGCCAGTGGTAGGTGATGCACCCTTGTTGTTCTTCGGTTGCGGGTTCAAGTCTCGCGGCCTTGCCGGATGTGACGGGTTGTCGCCCGACCTCCAGGTTGTCCTTTTTATGACAATCCAAAAATAATCTCAAGAAATGATTTAACCTTAACAATAGTATCCAATGTCAAACTTAATCGATTACAACCTTTAGAATTATCCAAAATACTTATGTCCAAACACACAGTCCAAAATTTATAAGGAAGTTAAACACAATGAAGATCTTTTTTTTCACATAACAACATGTGAATACCTTCATCATGTATTCTTTTAAAACACAGTAACACCCTAAATTACCATAAAACCTTATTGATTACATTCATGCTCCCTTATTCCTTATAGAATACTGGATATACTCCTTATATCCAAAAATGATGTAAACTCCAACAATGATGGAATATACAAATCATTAATCAGTTTCAAGGTAGTCAAGAATATCCAATATAATTTATCCAAATCAATCATATATTATTCCAAAATCACTACCTCAGTATCGGAACCATATTATGGTTTATCTTTCTCTCAGCCATATATTTTCCAAAAAAATTAACCTATTGTTGAGTCACTTTTCTTGGTTCCACACAATCTCAAGTCCTTAATGAAATAGTAGTACATTACAATCCTTATATACTCTATAATTCTTATAACATGTACATCATTAATACAATAATCAAATGACACAATACTTTAATAACAACGTAATAACTCTAATCATTCCTATTCATCTTCAGTAGTATCATAACTTGATTATTATCCAATAGAAGCATTTGGGGTATACTCTGATGATTTGGACATTGATTCGTGTAGTTTCCCAACTCCTTGTAGATAAAGCATTGTACATTTGAAACCTTTTTCTTACCTTTGCAATCACGTACTTGGTGTCCTTTTTCTCCACACTTATAACAAACTCACATTCCCTTCAAGCATTTACCAAGGTGATTCTTTCCACAGTTATCACATATGGGAAAATCCTTCTTTCCCCTCTTCCCTCTATCCATATTTCTCTCTTCTATACTTTTATTCTCTTGCTTCCCTTCAAATACATAGGACTCAGAGAATTCTTTACTTATCGTATTAACACATGATACTATTTTTTCATATGATGAGAATACGTGGGAGACTATTTCCCTTCTAAATATTGGCTTAATACCATAAAAGATATGATCCTTCTTAATCTTTCAATCATGCGTATTGTTGGAATTCTCATTCCTTCTACTAGGCACCATTTCTAAACAATGGAATACACTAGGTTAGTTTATGAATCGCAATGCATAATTCTAAACTTTTAAAATACCTAATGTAAATTGAAAAGATTATGCATATAATCTATAATCATAAAAATTTTTCTTTGAGGGAGTATTTACTCCTAAATCTGTCATAATGTCTTGTAATGAAAATTTGAATTATCCTAAGCATATCCCCCATGAGTGTCGTAACCAAGAGTGCAGCAAGACCCATTTTCATGTACCAGGATACCCCGGGTCAAGCCCGAAACTTCTTATCATAGTTTTCGCTCCTAGGTACATATGTGTCAGAGCCGCCTCTACCTGCTCATATCCAGACATGGATGTATTTCTTGGAAAATACACAAAATCTCTACATTACCAAAATTATAGGAAGTTCTTCTATACTAATCCTCAAAGTCTATCTTAGGGTAATGTTCTCTAATCAGATTTTATCTAAATCTATTTCCAAGGTTGTTGCTAAACTTCCTCTGATACCAACTGTAATGCCCCGACCCCAGAAGCCTAGAGTCGGTGCATTATTTTAATACATTGGCATGATTACAAGGAATAAATTCCCAAAATACTTGATTACAAGGAATTAATTCCCGAAAGACTGATCATTTTAGAAGTCTTATAAAATAAATTACATACATGAATGTTAAATTAAACATTAGAAAATAAAAAACAACATAAATGATCCTTTGAGAATGACATTAATCCCCTAGATTAACCATGCTTATCAATCATAAAACACTTCTTGGAATCCTGGGAAAATAAAACATAATAAAGGGGTGAGCTCAAATGCTCAGTAAGGATAATAATATAGCAGAAACTTTCACAAATAATCATAAACATTTAAGGTAATGTATAAAACTAAAATAAAAGCCTTTTAAACTTAAATTTCAACATAATATGGAAAAGATAAATCAAATAATGTCATTTACTTATTCACATGGATATTCTTCTAGTCAAATAATCACATGTAATATCAATAGCTAATTTCATAGTGATGGAATACATAATTCCAAACTTCATAACCACATAGTTAAGGCCTTGTGCTAAGACTACAAATAATATTTTGTCAAGGCCTTGTGCCAAGATACTAGTTTGTCTCATGAGACCTACCGATGCATCGAGGAGCTATAGCAAGCTCCACCCATAACTTACTAAGTCCAATGCATTCCTCATATGAAAAGGTTTAAACATAACATAAACATTCATATTAAAACTAGCATACGAAATGTCAATACTTTATCCATAAACTATGAATGGTATAAAAATAAAACATCCACAGTAAAACATATCACAAAACTTTCAAAAAAATATGGAAGTTTTTTATCATAATAAATCAATCTCGATCAAGAATAATATCCAGTAAAGGATGTTGACATAGTTGAAAATGATCAGTAAAACCCTTTGAGAGAAATATCCATTTTTCATGAAATCATTTTAAAAGTCACACAATTTATAAAGGAATTAATTTAAAATATATTTTTTAATAAAAGTTTCCCATGCCACTTTGAAACTTTTGAAAGGAATTAAAATTTTAAAACATTCATGTCCATATAAATAAATCCTTAAAATCATTTTGAAAACATGGACATTAATGAGAAAGGTTTAGAAGAATAAATCTTTAAAACATTTAAAATGGTTTTTTTAGTTAAAGAGTCCCTTAAAAAGAATCCTTTTGAAAACTCTTTTATGAAACATGGACATGGATAATAATTATGTCCCAGTAAAAACTTACACATAAACAATCTCATATAATAATTAGATTGAGGAATTAACCCTTACCTTGCACTTTCCTTTGGTCGAGGGTACGTTTAACATCCTATATAATGACCATAGTATGTAATTAAATTATACCAGAACCATATTAATATTTATTATATAATACATTATTCATTTATGACTTTATAATACCCATTTAATAATGATTTCCATGTTAAATTAACATTTCGGGTAATAATCGCTTTCTTTATCGTATGTGTTTTAACTTGTTATTCTTGATTGTATCATTTAGATCATGATTTAAATACTTTAATAATATAAAAATTGATTTATATATCATATATATTTAGAATATAAATATTTATAATAGATATATATATATATATATATGAAATGTAAGGCACTGTTTATGGAGAGGGTAGGTCGTACGTACGCATAAACATTATTTCCATTTTCATATCGTATTGAAAGGAAGTAAGTGAATACGATATATGTAAGTATATATATATATATACCTAAAATAGAATTATTATGCCATATATTACATACTTATTAATAATATATAATTTTATAATCATCGTTGAATGGTGAACGTGGAAATGAATCGCATCGCATCGTGGAGACGGTAATCCGTACATACGCACGAGCGACAATATCATTATATTGATGGTGAAATAATATTTAATTGAATGGTATATCATATATACAGAATCATTAACATGTTATATTTTTTATTTACATCATTTATACTCATTATTATACCCATCCAAATAATGAAGTGTTTGAATAACAAACTACACCACGACGTGGTGACGGTACGTCGTACGTACGCGCGTATGGTGACTTTGTCATTTATAGGATGGATAGAATAAAAAATATGATTGTACCATATTTATAATAACATCCCAGTATATATAAGTTACTGGATTTATTATTTTGGTATGGAAACAACAAAGAAATAGGAAGTGTAAGAAGAAAAGAACTTGAAATAGGGTGGTGAAATTATTACCTCTTCTTTGGGTGTTTCCTTTTGAGTTGATCAAAAGGGCTCCTTAGGTTGGCTTTCTGATCAAAGTAAGGCATCTGGGTTTAAGGGAGGAAATTTTTGAGGATATTTGGGTAGGTTTTTTCCAAGAAAAATGGCTTTGGAGGTGTGATTTTGAGAGAAGGGGAAGTACCCTTTTATAAGAGAGGTGAGGGTCACTTTAGGAAAAGATTGAAATATTATTTTATAATAAAATCATTGTCAGTTTATAATGGCCCCAAAATGATTTATTTATATTATAAGGTGGTTATGGGTCTAAAAAATCTCAACCATTAGGTTTTAGACAGGTTTGGGTCACCATATTAACCTTATCTTTTAGATTTAATGCTTAGTTAAATAGTTTAACTTTTACCGTGTCTTCTTATATTCTTACACTATATGGTTAATAAACTTACTCTAAACTTCCAATAGAACCTCTAGTAGTTCATTAATAAAATATATAATATTATTTAAGACCTTTTGTGGAACCTTATATTTTTATGAATATTATATCAACCAATAATATAGTATTTTAAAAAAAATTAATTTATGTCAGTTTTGACACTATTTGGTATTTTGTTTTTGTGAAAGTAATAACAACCTTATCACTTCGAAAAAAAATTATCTAATAAACCCTAACATGTCATATTAACCTAGAAAATTCATGGATGGCATCAAAACTTTTAAATTATATTTATTTTAATATTTATTATACCATTTATTTGATTCTTTCATTAATAAGGTAATTACTGCATCATCATTGTTTCATAAATAAATTTAATTATTTAATGTCTAAAAATTATAAATAAAATACCATGATGTAGGAAATCTTTTTAGATCTCTAATGAATATTTATAGTCGAATTTATATTATGTATAACCCTATATTAAAAATGGTTTAGTTAATAAACTTTGAATTTAACACTTTTAACTCTTATTAAAATAAAATAATAATAAAAGTCCTAATCTAATAAAAGTGGACCAAAAGGATCATATTTTATTCCTAAGGTTGTTTATGGTCTAATTAAATTTATTTAATAGAATTAGGACATGTGTTAGGGTAATTATAATATCATTTTTACCTTTAATTACCCGATTTACTTTTAACTGTGGTAAATAAAAGTCAAAAGTTATTATTCACCAAAAATTATTTTCATCTTATTGAATCATGTTTTACTTACCAATGTCAACCTTGTATCTTGGATTTTTTAAATTCAACTCACAGAAGCGGTAAAATTAAGTTTTATGCAAATTTGCAAATGCTCCTAGAAGGTGGGTAAAAGATGGTAAAAAGTTCAATAAAAATTTATACATCTGATTTTATTATAAAATGACTCCAATGAATTAAATTGAACTTATATAGGTATTATATATCTATTTTTAATTAAAATAAATTTAAATAAAATAAATAATTATTTAAATAAAAAGTCATTTTTAAACAATAACATAGTGTTTTTCACTATTCATAAAAAAATGAATGTTTTCAGAAAAATACCAAAAATTCACCCTAAGATAATTTTGATATTCCATATCCAAAAATGATGTTTATTTTACCAAATTAAAAACCTAGAAGTTTCATTAATTAATTTAAAATTAATTCCTGTTGTCAAAACCAAAAAGCGGGTTTTTAAAAAGTAAAAACTATCAAAAGATTGACATGTGTTTATGTCAAATTTAAATGTGAAATTTCATATAATGACCTACATTGTATTAAATGATAAAAATATAATCTAATTATACTTAAAAACCATTCAAATTCATAATTTAACACTATAAATTATTTTGATTAAAAAAGTTGTTTTCAATTAAAACATAGTATTTTTCACTATTCATCAAAATATGAAAGTTATCAGAAAAGTACCAAAAATTTATCCAAACTAAATTTTTATGTCCCACTTCTAAATAAGAATTTAATTTCATTAAGTTTAATATATAAAAGTTTCAAATATTGGTTTTAAAAAGGGTTCTCCATTAAAAGGTGGTAAAATTGTATTTTTTGAAAAATACTTCTTTTATCTGAAAAAAAAATGAATTTGTTCTTATATTATGTCTAAGAAACATGTAATATGGATGTTAAAATTATATAGAGTATATACGATTTCAAAATGTAGTTAATACTATTCATAACTTCTTTTTGAACGGCTAGTTTGGTAAGTTGTGGTGCGCTCGAACTCGGTGTTGTGTGTAGCACAAGCTATTGAATTGCTTTAATGTGATAACATACTATGAAATCTTGGTGTGTTACAACCACACCTAAATTTTAGTTTCATCACCCAAAATCGGTCTTAAAATGTCTGCATTAATTCCAGGGTCTCAACACCATTTACAACAGATCAAACGGACATCGAGCGCCGGAGATACGTCTGATCCAAGGTTCACCAAATAATAATAAATATATTATTATTATTATGAATGGACGTTTCGTGACACCTAGTCTCAATACCAAGACAAAAAGTCCTCAAATTGGCCACAAAAGGTCCGCCTTGGAGCAAGGGTAGTGTTTCCGCAGACGGCATGCAAATCGAACCCCCGGATTGAGAGTTACAGGGGTTTAAAACACCCTCGGACCAAAACTGGTTGGACCAGCCCACTCTAGTTGGTTTGTCCCACCTAGGACAACCCACCCACTGGCCCGTTAGCCTCCACCGCCGACTCCCATCTGTGCCACCATGCCGGCTCCGCCCTCCGGCGTCCCACGCCTGCCAGCTCCGTCGACCTCCGGCGCCTTGCACCGTCGTGCCCAGCGTCATGCCGCCACCTCCAACACCCCCACACCACCACCGAAAACTGCCGCTCTACTATCGTTAGAGCTTTCCGCACTGCAGCCTCACTGGAACCCGCCGCCAAATCTTCTGTGGACCACCAGGAGCACCCCGGTGCTCCAAATTCAAATCTGAAACCATATATGGGATCCTCAGATCCTGATCTATACTACTATAAGCTCAAATCGAAGGTTTATTGGTGATTCAAAGAAAAAATGAGTGGAACAGGATTAAAACTCAAACCACCTACCTCATGGGTGAAATGTCGAAGCTTCAGGGCTAGATCCACGCTCTGCTGCTGCTGCTGCTGCATGATTCGGGAGCAATCATCGTCAAGATCAGAGATCAACGATGCTTTGTTTGCTCGAATCGGCCGGTTCTTCGCCAAAGGGAGAGGGAGGAGGAGCCTCTTGCATGCGTTTCAAGGGTTGGGGGAGGATAAGGAATAATATTTTAAAAAAATAAAATATTTACCCCATTTAACTCTTCATCATCATGCCCCCGTCCAAAACACTCAGTGCGGACAAATTTATGTCACGCCTAGGGTAAATGCAACATTCTGAACTCAATCGCGGGCTTAGAAATTTTATCTAATACTCCGATCAAGATTTATTTGATCTGATGTCCAAAATATATTAATTTAATTTATTTACATAAATTCCCTCGATGGAGTTTTCTACAGCAGGCTCGTTCTGAAAAAACTTATACCTCACCTAGGGTAAATGGCATGCTCTGGACGCAACTGTGGCCTTGTATTTTTTATCTGATCTACCGTTTAAGAGATAACTTATTTCCACCACTTTCATAGTATAAAAATACTTAATATTTTTATAAAATTTATTATGGGCACACCATGTCATAGAATCGCACGTCATCTCAGTGCCTATCTCTGGAATTATTCGCAAAAATATTCAAAAGTATGATAGGGATAAACGCAAGTCACAACAACCTCCCCACCTTAAGTATTTTCTTCCCCAAAAAGCAAAATCCTAGGAACAAGGGAAAGAACCGGATCTCTCCATTAGGACTCCCACACCATCAATCTCACCAAAGGTTCCTATGTTGTAACAAACACACACCAAGAAGAACCACAACACCAAAAATTAAAGAGAGGGTTTACAAACTTCAAAGGTATCCTGACGCCTCAGCTAACACTCTGAACCCTCAACGAGATCCAACTGAACACAAGACCTCATCTCCAAGCACCCAAGCCACCCTTTTTAGTCTACAACCACCCCGAACGATCCCTAACAGACCTCAACCATCTTCAAAAGGCCTATTCCAACACCAAAATGATGCTAAAAATCACCTTAGCACCACGTCTTGCACCATGATTGGTGCCAACGCCAACCTCAGAAGGTTTAAGTACTCCCCACCATAAGTAAAATCCATCTCCCACTAGATATCCTGTCACATGAGACCTTGTAAAAAAACCTCAACACCTCATGAGAAGCGTATTTTCCATAAGGAGAACAAACAAGGTTTCCCAAGCATACACACCGGGTCTTACAATCACTTACAAAACCACTGCCAATGCACGAAACCAACCTCAAACTCACAGGTCGAAGGAACTCACCCACCGCACCTCAACACTATCTGCTTTGGGTGGTACTAAATTGCCTGCACATTTTTGGATCGTTCATCAAGGACACATCTTAGTAGGGGAAGTTTCCATCCTTCTTGGAAATTTGAATCCATAACGAACCACACTATAACCTCCTCGAGCATCCCACGTAAAAGTTGACATCGAGCATGTGAGGGAACCAACGAACAACAAAGGCCTACCTAGACACTCACACTGGGTATTACCAGACCTTTGGCTACCAACACACTACCAATCCTTATGTACACAAGTTAAAGGGACTCAACCACCACACCTAGATACTTTCCACTTTAGGTGGCACTGACTCGCCTGTACGGTTTTCATCGTGTCACAAAAACGCGTCTTGGTGGGGGAAGGATATCTCTTCCTCATGTTGTCGAATCTATTTTGAACAGCACCAACACCAATAGAGCCACTCACAGCTCGTTCTGACAGGCTACATCCTATTATGTGGATATGTCGGCCTCCCATACCAACACTGGAGTCTCTCGCCTAAAAGTCAAACTTGAAACATACTAACACTGATGCTATGTGACCCAAACCAAGCTCACAGCTAGACTAGCTATGCTCTGAGGTCCCAAAGGTAGAACCTCCTCTAACACCACTTTGTCATGACCCAACCCAATGGGTCTTGAGCCGCGACTCCCCAATCCCGCTTCCATAGTCCAGGAGATGGCGTCCAATGCTAAGTAGGACATCACATACAAGGATACCTTAGCATGAAGTACCTGTACACATGCACCCACATACACCTCCATGAAACTATGCAGATATATATATAAAACTAAAAAGTAAAATGCATGCATATATCTATCTCAAACCAGAGTAGAACAGAAGTAAAAAAAGGTAAAAAATATAGGGCCCACCAAAAGAAAAACTGCAAAAGTGTCCAACCTACTCTGGAGGGGATCTCTGTCAAACAACCACCAATAATCTCCTCATCCAAGATCTAGGGAAAACCCTGGTCAACCCAACTTCTATTCTCTACCTACTCTAGGTCCAACTGGGACTTCATCGAAGGAACTATGGTCTGCACAAGACATAAGGCATGTGCAGGCAAAGCCTGTGTAGGGGTGAGTATAAGAATACTCAGTATGTGCCCCAAAAACCCTAAACCAAAAAGGGAGTAACTGATAGGAATTAGTTAACTCAACCCAGCCTAAGGGAACCTAAATGAGAGAGAAGCTTCATCTCAAGACCATCCTTGGTGATACCCAACTAGTCAGCTCAACGTCCCTATCATGTCAATGAAAGGACACATTCCATGGGGACACTTAAAATAATACCCAGATATACTCAGCACCATCACCAAGTCTCATGGTCTCGACCATAGATTGTTTGAGGTGAATAACTCGAGGTTCCAACGCGACACTCACAATAGTCTCATGAGGTACTGACCTCATAAACATCAATAAGATCCAACCCATCTCTGATAGATTTCAAAACAAAATAGGGGAAACATTGATAGCTCGAATTTGATGAGCCGAACGCACCATCCTAGATGTCACTCAACTGAGTGATGCCACCAACACTGACCTACACCCTACATAGGGTCGAAATAATTTCAAAGAGTCCCGCTCCTCGCCACTACCCCACAGTCGAGGGAGTACTAGCTCCTAAACCAACCCGTGAAACTTTTTTTACTCCTGTCTCGAAGGTCCCACACCTAATTATATTGATGGAGCACTAACTCCTAACCAGAAATCACACATAACAAGTGGAGGGGCCCGCTCCCCGCTACAACTCGAGAATGGGGGAGCATTACTCCATAAATGTGAACCTGCGCCCTAGTAATATAGGGGAGTACCAGCCTGTGAAATGTGAGCCCACACCTAAACATAGTAGGGTAGAAACACTCTAGAAAACATTATCTTTCACCCACGGTAGGGGAGCGCCACTGCGAGAGACATGAGCCCGCACCCACAGTAGGGGAGCACCACTCTGTGAAATGTGAGCCTGCACCCATGATAGGGGAGCACCACTACAAGTAACATGAGACCGCACCCATAGTAGTGGAGCACTTCACTAAGACTAGAGGACATGCACCCTGATACGACAGGGGAGTACCGAATCTATCATACAACGAGATTGGAGAGCATGCACCCTATCACGGTAGGGGAGTAGTCTAATTGTATGAACATCACGGGAACCTGCACCCTAGTCCATTAGGGCAGTAACAACCTTGTAGATAACCACCCAAAGTAACAAACCTACACCCACGATGTGGGGAGTCTCGTCTCTACCTAATCATAGAGGTAAGGGAAACTCGTGCCCTGGTGCCACAGGGGAGTACCTAACCCAACGTCTCTATTCACGAACCACCGATCTCCAACATCGGCCTAGCACACCTCTATAAGCATCTTTCTTGATTCACGCCACCTCATGTCCCGTAATCTATAACAAGGGCCACCATCGCATTCTACATGAAAAAAAATGTAGGATACTCTATTTACTTGCCATAATCGGACAACCGGTGAAAAGGGTCTTTCCACTACAACACGCCTGAAAGGGACCTCATGGGGCCCATGACTCAATCTTGGAACACATCTGATAGATCTCACTATTGTGATCCCCATGGAAAAACACACAGTATCAACTACTCATTCATCCAAAATGGACACTCGGTGAAAAAGTCACATTTCACTGCAAACACCCAAATCGGGCCTCATGGGGCCCACACCTCAATTTTGGTTTCATCACCTGAAATCAGCCTTAAAACGTCCGCATTAATTCTAGGGTCTCAATTCCACTGATGTCGTGTCAAATGGACATCAGACACATGAGATACGTCTGATCTAAGGTTCGCCAAATAATAATAAATATATTATTATTATTATTATAAATGGACATTTTGTGACACCGATCATCAAGCCTGGCCTCAAAAGGTCTACCTCGAAGCAAGGGTCATGTTCTCGTAGACGTTATGAAAATTCGACCCCTGGATTGAGAGTTACGGTGGTTTAAAACACTCTCAGACCAAAACTAGATGGACCGGCCCACTCTGGCCGGTCCGCACTGGCCCAGCTGCGTCGGCCCACCGGCCTCCGCCACCAGCTTCAGACCACACCATCGTGTAGGCTCCACCCTCTGGCATCCCATGCCCATTGGCTCTGTCAGCCTCCAGCATCATGCCACCGCCGGAAACTGTCTCTCTGCCACCGCTGGAGCCTCCCGCACCGCCGCCTCACTAGAACCCGCCACCAAACCTTTCGCAGACCACCGGGATCACCTCGGTGCTTCAAATTCAAATCTGAAACTAGATCTGGGACCCTCGAATCCTGATCTACATTATTATAAGCTCAAATCAATGGTTTATTGGAGATTCATAGCAAAAACAAGGGGAACAGACTTAAAACTCAAACTACCTACCTCACAGGCGAAACGCTAAAGCTTCGGGGCTAGATCTGTGCTCTGATGCTGCTGTTGCATGATCCGGGAGCGATCGCCATCAAGATCGGAGATTGACGATGCTTTGTTTGCTCGAATTAGCCAGTTCTTTTCCAAATAGAGAGGGATGAGGAGTCTCTTGTGTGCGTTGATAGGGGTGGGGGAGAAGGAATATTATTTTTTAAAAAATAAAATATTTCCCCCATTTAACTCCCTGTCATCACACCCCCGTCCAAAACACCCGGCGCGGACAACTTTATGTCGTGCCTAGGGTAAACACGACTTTCTAAACCCAACCGCGAGCTCATAAATATGATCTGAAACTCTTCTTGGTAGTTATTTGATCCAGTGTCTAAAATAAATTAATTTATTTTATTTATGGAAATGCCCTCGATGGCGTTTTCTATATCAGGTTCGCGCCGACAAAACTTATACCCCGCCTAGGGTAAACGGCACACTCCAGATGCAATTATGGCCTCATATTTCTGATCTGAGCTACCTTTTAAGAGATAAATCATTTTCATCATATGCATAGTATAAAACTACTTAATATTTTTTAAAAATTTATTCTGGGAACACCTGGCCACGAAATTGCATGTTGAATCGGTGCCTAAATCTAGAGTTATTCTTAGGAATATTCCAAATTTTGTAGGGCTAAACCTGAGTCTCTAAAAAATACTCAAAACTGAGAAAACATGCTTATAATTTCTTAATAATTTAGGAAAACAATCCATGATTTTTTTTTTGATTTGTGGGAATCAACCACACATCAATCCGACATATGATATGTCCGGTATGATTCAAAGTTCATGTTTTTAGTTAAAATTATTTTAGTTCAAAACTTGTGTTACTCACTGAAAACCAAGAAAATATGATCGTATTTTCTTTATAATTTATTAAAATGTTTCATAAGTCATTTGTGATGTGTAGGAATCAACCACATGTTAATCTAACACATGGTGTGGCCAATATGACTCAAAATACATGTTTTTAGTTTAAAAGTGACAACTTAGTTCAAAACATGCATCAATCACTAAAAAATGATAAAATGCACTTTAATTGTTTTAATACTTTATGAAAACAATCCATGAATATTTTTTGACATGTAGGAATCAACCACACATCAATTTGACACGTGGTGTGTCTGGTATGACTCAAAGTACACGTTTTCAGTTTAAATTTGACATTTCAATTCAAAATAATGTCAAATACTCAAAACCAACAAAATGAATTTGAATTGTCTTTATACATTAGTAAACATTCTATAAATCATTTATGACATATAGAAATCAACCATACTTCAATCCTATACACGATGTGCCTAGTATGACTCAAAGTGTGCGTTTTAGGTTAAAATTGACATGTTAGTTCAAAACATGTGCCACTTACTAAAATTCAATCAAACATGATTTTATTTTCTTGATACTTTAAAAAAAATCCATAAGTCATTTTTGATGTTTCCAATTTAACTACGTGTCAATCTAAAAAATGGTGTGCCCATTATGATTGAAAGTGTTTGTTTTGATTTAAAATTGATATTTTAATTTAAAAGAATTGATACATACTCAAAACAAAGTAAACACACTTATATTGTCTTGATACTTTAGTAAAATGATCAATAAATAATTTTTGATGTATAGGAATCAACTATATGTTAATCCAACACACAGTGTGCTCAGTATGACTTAAAGAGTGTGTTTTCGGTTTAAAATCATCATTTTAGTTCAAAACATGTGTCACTCGCTGAAAATAGATAAAACACACTCATATTATCTTTATATTTTATAAAAATAATCCATAATTCATTTATGACATATAGTAATCAGCTACACATCAATCTGACACACAATGTTCCTGATATAACTCAAAGTGTGTTTTTTTAGTTTAAAATTAACATTTTAGTTCAAAACATGTGCCACTCACTTCAGGATAATAAATCGCACTCTGATTGTCTTGATACTTTATGAAAATGATCCATAATTAATTTTTGACATGTATAAATCAGTTTCATGTTAATCTGACACACGGTGTTCCCATAATGACTCAAAGTGCATGGTTTCAATTTAAAATTGAAATTTTAGTTCAAAACGTGTTTCACTCACTAAAAAATGAAAAAAAAAACAACCATATTGTCTTGATACTTTATTAAAATGATACATAATTCATTTTTTATATGTAGTAATCAACTGCACATCAATCCGACACACAGTGAGACTGGTATGACTAAAAGTGTGTTTTTTTATTTAAAATAGACATTTTTGTTCAAAATACACATCACATACTCAAAAATGAGAAAATGCACTTTTATTGTCTTTATAATTTAGTAAAATGTTTCATCAATCATTTATGATTTGTATGAATTAATTGTGCATCAATCTGACATACAGTGTGCCTAATATGATTCAAAGTGCATGTTTTTAGTTTAAAATTGACATTTTAGTTCAAAACATATATCACTCACTAAAACCTAAGAAAAAATGCTTTTATTGTTCTCATAATTTATTATAATGATCCATAATTCATTTTTGAGATCTAGGAATCAACAAAATGCCAATCTGGCATATGGTGTGCTCGATATAACTCAAAGGGTGGGTTTTTAGTTTAAAAATGACATTTCAGTTCCAAAACATGCACCACACATCGAAAACCAAGAAAATTAACTTGTATTTTCTTGATACTTTAGAAAAAAATTAATAATTTATTTGTGATTTGTAATAATTAACCTCAAATAAATACGATACACAGTGTTCCCGGTACGATTGAATGTGCATATTTTGATTTAAAACCAACATTTTAATTCAAAACACACATCACATACTCAAAATTGATCAAACTCACTCAGATTCTCTTTATACTTTATGAAAATTATCTATAAGTCATTTCTAATGTATAGTAATTAATTACCCATCAATACGATTCACGGTGTTCCCGATATGGTTCAAAGTCCATGTTTTCAGTTTAAAGGTGACATTTTAGTTCAAAAAGTGTATTGCTCGCTAAAAATAGAGAAAACACACTCGGATTGTATTGATACTTTATAAAAATGATATATAAGTCATTTTTGATTTGTAAGAATCATTGCACATAAATTCGACATAAGGTGTGCCCGATATGACTCAAAGTGTGTGTTTTCAGTTTAAAAGTGACATTTTAGTTCAAAACATGAATCACTTACTTAAAACCAAGAAAATAAATTTTATTATATTGATACTTTATAAAAAAAGATTCATAAGCCATTTTTGATGCGTAAGAGTCAGTCGCACGTTAATATGACACATGGTGTTCTGGGTATGACTCAAAGTGTGTGTTTTTCAGTTTAAAAGTGACTTTTTAGTTCAAAATGTGCATCACTCATTGAAAACTAAAAAAATGCACTCATATTGTCTTGATACTTTGGGAAAATAATCCATAAGTCATTTATAACGTGTAGGAATTGACCACCCATAAATTTGACCCAAGGTGTGTCTGGTATGACTCAAAGTGTGTGTTTTCAATTTAAAAATGACAATTTAGTTCAAAACATGCATCACTCATTGAAAACTAAGAAAACACACTCTGATTGTCTTGATACTTTAAGAAAACAATCCATAATTCATTTTTGACATGTAGAAATCAGTTTCATGTCAATCCAACACACGTGTGGTCGGTATAATTGAAAGTTCTATTTTTTATTTAAAATGGACATTTTAGTTCAAAACACGCATCACATGCTCAAAATCGATTAACTGTGCTTGGATTGTCTTGAAACCATAGGAAAATGATCTGTAAATCATTTGTGATGTGTAGAATTCAACTGCATGTGAATTCGATGTGACACGCTCTAGTTGAGGTATGCCTCTTTTCAACTTGTGCATATCGTTTTAATTTATTTTAAAGTGATTTGAGGCTGGCTAGAGTTGTTCGGGGGGCTGGAAACAGAAAGGGACTAGGCCGGTGGGCATTGTGTAGCTTGAAAAAGCTACAATAGCTTCATCGGTTAGCTGTTGGAGTCTGTAAGATCTACAGTGTGGTTGTAGACCCCACTGACCATCTAGTGGGGTTCCTAGGCATAATCATCGGTCTTCCAGTGAGGCTCTGGGGAAGAACTTGTTCTTCCCAGTGGCCATCGGCCAGCTGGTGGTATCGTTCGGGGCCTAGTAAGTCCAGCGGGTTTATGAATTTTTTTCTAAAATCCAGACCCATATCCTCCTTTCTCATTCTTTCATACCTCCTTTGGCCCTTAGCACCTTAGGATCTCTCTTCTGCCATTTTAGGGGTTCTTTCCTCTCCTTCTATCTCCTCTGTTTGACGCCCGAACAACAGTTCGATCCCACAATTTCAATAAAGTGAGTTCTATATTGATCTAGATCAATCCTCTCTTCTTATCATTGATAAAAAAAATAGATCCTTGATGTCTTGATCAGATCTAAGGGTTTTGACATTGTCTAATAAGGGAGTTGTTGATCGTTGATAAAATTGGTACCTGAATTCAGGGAATTGGCATCTACGCATCGTTTGGACCTAGATCATTGTTGGCAGTGGGTCTTCTAGGGTATGTGTGATCTTGTCTTGCCTTTTGGTGTGGAATCACTTCAACCTTAATCCTAGAATTCTAATCGTGATGGATTGGGAACAGTTTTTACATGCGTGTGTCGCCTGTGAGACCTATGCTTGATGTTTTCTCACGAGTGGTTTATTGTAGTAATGAATCTTGTTTGATATGACGTGATATTGATCTGTCATCCTGTATCTATGAGTGTGCATGAGATGTCTTCTACAGGTTGAGCCATATGGACTATCCCCCTAAGAGGGGTGTGTTAGACATCGGTCGACATGTACATGGGATATCCCTTCTGTCAAAATGCGTTAAACATGTTTAGTGGGATATCCCATCGAGGGGGAATGTGTCAGACATGACTGGTAGATGTTCCTTCTGGCATGGAGCTGAGACAAGTAGAGTCAATCCCTAATGACCTGACACATGTGTTATGCTTGTGTGATATACTTGTTGCTTATTTGCGCTCTATTTACTTTCAAGGCATGCACTAGTATATCATATGCACTTATGTTAAGGAACATTTGTGGTATCATATTGGGTCTTGTACTCACACCCCACTTGAACATCTCGGTGCGCCTATAGATTTTATGATCAGGGATCTGATGAAGGGAAAAAGGCCCTGCAGTGGATTGTTGAACAGGAATAGCACAGGGTGCGGGGTGTTGTTGGATAGACTTTGAGCTTGGATGGATGTTGTTGTTTTGCTTAGTAACTTTTTCATAGATTGATCCACTGCCTGTGGGGATCCTTTCTTTTGTAGGGATGTGTGACTGGCATGCTATAGTATTACTGCATGGGTTAGTACTTATTTGTATATTTCTACTTTGATGATTTATTGTTTATTCCTTATTTGTTAATTGGTACTGTTATTTCTTCCATTATACTTTAATGTCTACCTGGTGCTTAGGGTATAGTCTCCCCACATCGTCCCTTTTGGCCCTTGCTGCTAGTCAGAAGCCTCTTGCATACGCACATGAGGTCGCGTGGCACTTTGGCCCAGATAAAGTGGTTTGGGTTGGAGTGTTATATCCAACACACAGTGTGTCTGATGTGACTCAAAGTGTGTGTTTTCAGTTTAAAAATGACATTTTATTAATGCATTATTGCATCGTTTTTATGTTTCATTTATTTCTTCATAGTATTACTAGCATAGGCATTATTTTTTATTACAGGTACACTCTTCTTTTGTTCGAGCTAAGGTGATGCATTCAGAAATTGGTTGAGCAATTGAATTCTTTTGAAAGGGGGTCCCAAAAACAATGGAATGCAAGGCGACCCATGTTATTTTTGAATTTGGTGGAAAATGTAATGTTTTTAACAAATTGTACATACCAATATAATTGAAATCACTACTACAGATCGACTCTTTAACAACGTGCAAAAGGGGCTTTAACTGTGCTAAAAAGTGTTGTTGTCCTCGGTGCTGTTAAATGGGGGTCCCCTTTATCAGTACTCAAAAAAATTATGTTAAATGGGGTTCCCTCACCCGCGTGCACGCCCCTGCCCAGTTTCGAACCTGAGACATGTCCTTCATGGATCTGCACATTTACCACTCCTCTATATTGATTTGTTCAGTATTTTACGATATATTTATTTATTTATATATATCTCATTACATTTTTTATCCATATATTTCTATATATATGTATGTAATTATTTTTAAATACATATATAAAATATGTTTTTTTTTGTTTATGAATACACACACACACACATATATATTTATATATATGTGTGTCAATAAATATAATTATAAATATTTATATTTATTTACATATATTATATTTTAATATTCATATACATATATTAGAATATATAGATAAATATATAATTGTTTTCCAACACACACACACAAATATATTTATATATATATAAACATTATATATACATTAATTGTATAAGTATATAAATATTCATACATTTTTATTTTAAATAAAATGGATATTATTATAATTTAGATATGGTTTATATATATATAAAGATATTTTATATGTAAACATTTTTACATATTTATTTATAAAATTAAATTTTTATGTGCGAATATATACAAATATGTATACATGTGTATGTGTTTAATTATAAATAAAACTACATTGTGAAAAATGATAAAATTTTAAAACCGTGATATCAATATGAAGGTAATCCCTAAGAATATATTCAGTCCCCACTGAAAATAGGTAAAAAGTCCCCCTTCAACAAGGCTAAAATTTTATCGAATGTTAAAAATTGGGATACCCAAACTAAAAAATCAATTTTTGAGGTCTTATGAACCTTTTTTGGACTCAAAAAATGTGGCCAAGATTCTTCCATGTCACCAATGCGTAGATCTTATCGCCGGTTTTGATTTGATATGTCATAGAGCATGAATGAACACATGGGTCAAAAGTTATGGTCATGTGAAATTCAAGTTACGTTTTCAACTTATTTTAGATTTTTTATTCATTTTTTTTTTAATTTTTTTTCTATGCTCAAACTGTTATTAAATGGATATTACTTGATAATAATTAGCAGATTATTAATTGATATATATTTTTTAATTATTTTGTAATCCATTTTCACTAAATGTCTTATATATTAAGTATAAATGTGTATTTAGCCATATATAAATCATATTTAAATATATATATATATATATATCAATATAAATATATTTTTATGTTAATATATTTATTTTTAATGATTTATTTTTTTTATGGAATTTACTATTTATCAGTGCTAGAGCACTGATAAAGAAGGCATTTTTTATAGCGTTAAAAAAATGTTGATAAAGGGGTATCTTTATCACCGTTAAAAAAACATTTATAAAGTGATACTTTTAACAAATGTTTTTTTAAACGCTGTTAAAATCATCTTTTATCGTCATTTTTTAGCATTGATAAAGGTACTCATTTATCATACTTTTTTAGCGTTGTTAAAAGGTGACGCTGTGTAAACTTGTTTCTGCGGTAGTGAATGTAATGAAATGTTTGTAATGTAGATTTATTTGAAATTAAATTGTGCAAAACATTTGAATTTTTTTGTAATTGTAGTGTGGTGTAAATGTGGCATCATTGGTGCAACTAGTGCTTTTACCAACGCTAGAAATAGCGCTGATAAAATCTCACTTTAACAATGCTAAAATACGCACCGATAAAAGCAACCGTATTTTAAAAACGCATGCAATTTTGACTTTCAAAAACACATACAATTTCCACGATTTTTTAGCATTGATAATAACTATTTCTAATATTGATAAGTTTGTTATGCATTAGTGAATAATTTTATTGTTAATTATTCTCATAAATGAAATAAAGTTATTTCATGACATGATTCTGTGTCTTAGTTCACAAGAAAGAAGTTAATTTTTCATGTATTCGAAAAAAATTACATGTTATTCCAAATTTTGGAAATTTCTAAATATTCTGTATTTTTTCTATGCTTTAAAAAAAACCAGTGACTGGAATTATATAATACTATTTAAAAAATGAATCATTATCAACCATCAAAGTCGGACAGTGTGTGCATGTATATATTATTTTATTTAAGTTTGATTGTATTATTAATGAATTTATTCCATTTCAAATCTTGGAAGGAGGACATACATAAAAAGGGTGGCATTCAAAGGTCAAAGCTTGAGCGAACTAGCAGGAGAGACGATACGTGGGCATGGCACGCAAGGGGTTGGCTCTGTGCAACGCAAACCCGAATCTTTCGTCCATGTCCACCTCACTCGGGGAGACGCCGCCGGCGACCTCCCAGTCGAAGCAATGAACCAGCTGAGCCACGAGGAGGCGGACGGTCGTGAGCGCCAGTCTAATGCCCGCACATCCTCTCCGCCCAGATCCGAACGGGATCAGCTGGAAGTCCCTCCCCATCACGTCCACGCTGCTGTTCATGAACCTCTCCGGGATGAACTCCTCCGGCCTGTCCGACCATGCATTTGGGTCCCGCATGATCGCCCACGCGTTCACGATGATCCGTGACTTCTTCAGAATCCGAAACCCATTGACGATGGTCTCCTCCATGCACTCGTGAGGCAGCAGCAGCGGCACCGCCGGGTGCAGCCGCATCCCCTCCTTCACCACCATCTCCAGATACGGGAGCTTCGCCAGATCCTCCTCCGCCACCGTCCGGCCGAGCCCGACGACGCTGCTTATCTCGTCCTGCAGCTTGCGCATGACGTCCGGGTGTCGAAACAGTTCTGCGATCGTCCACTCGGTGGTTGTAGCACCGGTGTCCATCGCCGCCACGAGCATGTCGAGCAGTACGGCCTTGATGTTGGCGCGTTCCATCACGTAAGGTGACGCGCCGCCGCCATTCTGATCGCCGATGGTGGTGTTTTCCAGAGAAAGCAGCACGTCGACGAAATCTTCGTCGTCTTCGCGGCGGTGGACCCCGGCTTTGGTGATCTCGGCGACTCGTTCGTCGATGATCAGGTCGAGGATATCGTCGATCTTTCTGGCCGTCTCCTTAATGGCCTTGGACACACCCTGAAGGTCGAGCGGCAACAGCCAGGGAACGAACTCCCCGATGTTGAAGACCCCCGCCAAGCGCGTCCCCTCCTGAAACGCCTCCGTCAGGTTAAACCGCTCATCCCCGCCCCGCCCCACCACCATCTGACACACCATCCTTTCCATCGTCTTCTCCACCTTCAAGCTCACGTCCACCACCTCACGCGCCGCCGCCGCCTCCCGGATCGACCCCACCATCCACTCCACCTCCCTCCGACGCTTCCCGCCCAAGGACTCGATCTTCGCCGGATTCAGGAACTTCACTATGCTCAGCTTCCGGATGCTGCGCCAGTAGGGGCCGTACTCGCTCAGGATCACGCCCTTGTTTCCGTGATGAAAGTACTTGCCCGCCTCTGTTTTGGGACGACTGGCGAAAGCCTGGTCGTGGGTCTTCAGGAAAAGCTCCGCCGCCTCCGGCGACGACACCACGACGGCGGGTACTTGCCCCAGCCGCAGCGACATGATGGGGCCGTACTTGCGGGCCAGCCGGCGGAGAGTGTGGTGGGGGAGCTGGCCCATCATGTGAAGGTTGCCGATTATGGGAAGCCCCGGTGGGCCGGGAGGGATTTGCCGGCCATTTTTGTGTTTGCGAAGGTTTACGAAAAGCCAGACCGCCCCGAGGAGGGCTACCAGAAGCGCGGCGATGGCCGGAGACATGGGCACGGCTGGTTTCCTTTCGGGATTGAAATGGGTTTCTGGGGGAATGCTGTCAACCACGTTTATATAGGTTAAAAATAATTGTTTTATTATCGTTAATAATAGTAATAGTGTTTTAAAAGTCAAAAATTGTTTTTTTTTTAAATCGCTAAGAATAAAATAATATTTCAATTAAAAGAATACTTTATTCCCATTGAATTAATCCGGGTTCATTCAATAATGTAATATTTGTGTATAACTATTAATTAACTATGATGAGATCATCTAATTTGTAGCGTACTAAATTTTAAATATATTCATACTTATCGAAGTTCGCTAATTAGAAAAATATAGTAAATATTGAACTGATTAATTTATTTATTGCCTAATAAAATGTCAGATTAGGAGGCCGACGGTAACTGGAAAGGCCCACTGCACAATGTGGTCAACCAATCACGCATTAGTATGCGCAGTAAACGTGGACATGAGTTTTTTCCCCCTTCTCGATTTTTGAAAAAAATTTGATAAAACGTAATAGAGTTAAAACTAGTTCTCAAAATCCCAACTGCCCTTTTTTTATTTGAACCTTTCAATGATTCACCATAACTAGTTTATATATGTGTGTGTATATATTAAAAAGATATTTTTAATTTTAATTTTTTTTTTTGTTTTATATATACACACACACAATAAAAAATTAATCAGTATTAAAATACTGTTATTTTATTCGAAATTGTTTACAGTAAAACAGTTCCAAAATATAGCATAAAACTCAGGACATACCACCCTTTTATAAGGGAGTGAAACTCAACATCCCATGAGGATTTTCAATTTAAATTAACTTTTACCGAAATTTCAATATTAAAAATTTAATAACTACAATACATGATTAATTATAAGAATTATCTCAAATAACCCTTTACATAGACCATTCTTTCTTGAAAATTTAAGGGAAAGATACTGATATCCCCTCAAATTTTTAAGGAAGAATGATCTATGTAAAGGGAACGAGATGATTCTTAGAGACGAGAACGACATTACTTTGGTCGTCCTATTGCAACACTATTTGCGATGTGATCAACCATGCAAGTACAATTATAAAATTTACATTGGACATGATTGACACAAAACTTTTTATTGCGCATGACCTGACAATTGACGTCTCTTTGAGATTTGAACATGTTAAGAATAGAGTAAAGTTTTTTGCGAATATTGATAATTTTAATATTTTATAAATTTTTTATTATTTTAATAATATTAATATTGTTTTTTCATTAATATTGATAATATAATTTTTTATTAGTAATAATTAGTAAAAAAAATCTGCTTGGATAATGAAGGGAAAATTTGTAATCATCTCCACAACGATGATTATCAAATTTCCTTTCATTATTCAAGCAGTTTTCATTTTGCTAAGTATTGCTATGTATTGCTAAATTAGTAATAAATTGTAATAAATTGTAATAATTAGTAATAAATTGTAATAATTAGTAATAAACAGTAATAATTAGTAATAAATTGTAATAATTAGTAATAACTGTAATAATTAGTAATAATTATTAAGTAGTTGTAATTAATTATCTTCTTTTTTCAGATAGTGTTTTTATAATTTCAAATTATTCAAAAACAGTGATGATTTTATATTTTATGTAAAAAAATATGGAACAAGGAAGTCGACATCAGTCATTATTAGATGATCGCGCTTGGATAAATCAGCGCAGAAATCCAAATGGTTCTGGTTTAAATCCTGTATATATTGAGGGTGTTGAAGCTTTCTTAGCATTTGCATCATCAAAACTAGAATATGTTTCAGAATGCACAATTAAGTGTCCTTGTAAAAAATGTGATATGAGAACGTTTGACACATTTGACAAGGTTGAAGGACATCTCTTGCGGTTTGGTTTTCAACCAGATTATGTTTTTTGGTATCAACACGGTGAACGCAGTTCCAGAGAAGATCCTAATAACTTGATTCTGGATGCATCATCGTTTCAAAATTTAGTACATGATGTTTCAGGTCCATCTGTGCAACAAACTGAAACTCACGATGATATTGATTTAACTCCCGAGTTGGTACCATCCGAATTTTATAAGTTGTTGAGGTCTGCTGAGGATACATTATATCTTGGTTGCAAGATAAGCAAATTAGAAGCGATTGCAAAATTTATGGCTATTAAATCGGATAATGCAATGTCAAACAACTGTTTTGATCAGATATTTTCTTTGGTTAAAACACTGTTATCTGAAGGAAATGTGTTGCCTGCAAATTACCATGAGAGCAAGAGGCTGATTCATAATCTGGGCCTTAGTTATCGGAAGATTCATGCATGTCCAAATGATTGCATCTTATATTCTGGCGAAAACGAGTTATTGAATAGTTGTCCCACATGTGGACAATCGAGGTATAAAGAAGCTCAACCAGGGAAGTCTAGATCAATTCCAGTAAAACAGTTGAGATATTTCCCCCTTACACCCAGGTTGCAACGTTTATTTATGTCTCAGAACACAGCGTCAATGATGTCATGACACAAAATCAAGATTTCAACTGATAAAAGCTTGAATCATTCATCTGATGGTGATTCATGGAAACATTTTGACCGTCTGCATCCGTCTTTTTCTATAGAATCCCGAAACGTGCGAATGAGCATTTATACTGACGGTTTCTGTCCGTTTGGTTCTTATGGTAGTCAGTATTCATGTTGGCCTGTCTTTATAACTCCGTACAATTTGCTTCCATGAATGTTAATGAAGGAGCCTTATATCTTTTTGACTCTATTAATTTCAGGACATCCGAAAAAGAATATTGATGTTTATTTGAAACCATTGATTGATTAGTTAAATGCATTGTGGAGTGATGATGTTAAAACATATGATGTTGCTGAGAAACAAAATTTCATATTAAAAGCTGCATTGATGTGGATGATTAGTAACTTTCCGGCATATGACATGTTATCTGATTGGAGTACATATGGTCTGAAATCATGTCCTTACTGTATGAAAGAAAATAAAGCCTTTATGCCCGTCAATGTAAAAAAAACCTTGCTATTTTGATTGTTACCGTAGATTTCTTCCAACCGATCATCCTTTTCGGAGGAACAAATCTCATTTTAGAAAAGGTACAATTGAAAGGGATGAACCTCCAAAGATGATCTCAGGTACAGAGTTAAAATCAGTTGTATTTTCATTACCCCCATCACATTTGGACCAACAGTAAACCAACAGAAAATTCATGGCTTTGGGAAAAAACATAATTGGATAAAACAGAGCATTTTTTGGGATCTTCCGTATTGGTCTGATTTGTTGGTCCGCCACATGTTGGATGTTATGCATATTGAGAAGAACTGTTTTGATAATTTATTTTATACAGTTTTGGATACACCAGGTAAGACCAAAGATACTGTAAAGGCACGATTAGATCTTGCCCAAATTTGCAGGCGACCGGAACTTGAACACTTTGAAAATGTCAGATCATAGAGGTTAATGAAGCCAAAAGCAGCTTATACACTGTCCAAAGAGAGTCACTTATTATTTTGTCAGTGGATTGTAGATTTGAGACTTCCAGATGGCTATGCTTCCAATTTGAGCAGATGTGTTAAGAATGATTATATTATTGGATTAAAAAATCATGATTGTCATGTTATAATGGAAAGACTTATGCCGATTGGATTCAGAGGTTTGTTGAATTCTATGATTTGGGATTCGATAACAGACATATCATATTTTTTTCAAGATATTTGTGCAGCGACAACAGACTACGATGCGCTAAGCAAACTGGAAGAAGATACTGCTGTAATTATATGTAAACTGGAAAAAATCTTTCTGCTGGCTTTCTTTGACTCAATGGAACATCTGATATTACATTTGCCACATAAAGCTAAATGTGGAGGTCCAATACAGTTTCGATAGATGTACCCATTCGAGAGATGCATGTAGAAATTGAATAAAAAAGTACGTAACAAAGCATCAGTTGAAGGTTCAATTGCTGAAACTTATTTGCAAGAGGAAATTGCTTTTTTTTTCTCCTCTCATTATTTTGAATCTCAATATCTCTCAAAACACAATCGCATGGGACGAAATGAGGGGAATGTTAATGATTAAATGGATAATCAATTAACAGTTTTTAATCAGCCAAATCTTGGTTTCGGTGGAATTCATGAACGATGACTTTCAGATGATGAACATCACAGAGCTCATACATACATTCTGCTCAACTATGAATAAATGACATCATTTTTCCTACGAGTGCTTCTATCACTTATTCTATAATTTATGTTACAGTATTTAAACTTATTTTATTTGCAGGTTATATGATAATCATATCAAGAAACAACTTCCACAAATTACAGCAGCTGCTCTTGAAAAACGCATACAATTTTTTTTCTCAATGGTTTCAAAAACTGGTAACATAAATTATTGATGGTTTAATATCAATTCCATTTATTATTTATTATATTGATAATTGTTTTAAAAATTTTTAGGTGTCTCAATATGCTGATAAAATTGATAAGCGACTGTGTATATTGAGTAACCCACCATCCAAAATGGTTAAATCTTATAATGCATATGTAGTGAATGGTTTTCGATTTCATACACATGCATACAGGGAATAAAAAAACAATGAACAATGGAGTTTTCTTGAGAGGATCACATCACAGAGAAACTGAAGTTGACTTTTATGGAATTTTGGATGAAATTATTGAGCTGTGTTATCTAGGACATAATTACATAACAATGTTTAAATGTCGGTGGTTGGATACTGAGAGAGGCTTGCGTGTTCATCCGACTCATGGAATCGTCGATATTAAATATAGAAGTCTTCTTGCAGTAAATGAACCATTTTTACTGGCTCAACAGACACATCAAATTTATTATGAAAAGTATTGTGCTACTTCAAGAGACTTGAGCGATTAGTGGAGCATAATAAAAATGAAATCTCAGGAAAATCAGTTTACTCAAACTGAATGTGGTTCCGCTGAAGTGGAAGGAATTGAAATTTTTCAAGAGACTGCTCAAAATCCATCTGATTCACAAAGAGACATGAATATCGATGATGACACCCCACAATTAAGGATCAATGGTTATAAAGATGTTAATGATGTTACAAATGAATTTGAAATGACAAGAGATGCTGAAACTGAAACTCATATGGATATTGATGATGCTAAGGAGGAAGATGAAGACATTGAAATTGACAGGTATGGAGAAGAAGATGAAGATGAACATTGACACAGTTAAATGCTGGTTATAATCATAACTAATATATATCTATATATAATAGTTATTTTCAACTATCTACTAACAACAATCATTTTGTGTTTCAGATGGACTCTGATCTATTGCGTGAGTTAGAGGAGGCTGAGCTACCTTTGGATGATGGGGATGTGGGATCATCTGACCCACAGCCTATTGGTGGTTCAGGAGGTATGCGAAGGGGGCGCAGTCTTGCACGACTGATGATTCCTGACCCTATCCCCGAGCGACGTCCACATCTTGGTTTCGATCCACGCACACAGAGGTATGGTAACCTATATAATTTAGTTAGATTCCATTAATTTATTTATAATTATTTATTCCTTTTTCACAGTTTTCAACATGTAGCTATTGGACAGAGGAGCGCTATATTGCGCAATTATTTTTCTCAGCCATGGATCACATGAGAACAGATTCCCGTTGATGTGCGGCGCGACATGTTCCATCATTGGCTGGTATGTAAATAAATAATATTTATTTTGAAATTTATTTTATTAACTTGATATTATAAATTATTTGTAGGGTTTATGGTATCCTATCGATGATAGCATACGCGACACTATCCACGTGGCATGACATGTTTCTATGTGTGACCGTTTCTGTCAGTTTTTGCACAATTTGAGAAGCACAACCATTAAGAAAGCAGGAGTGACAGAATTTGATGAGTTGTGTAGAACTCACTGAACAAAGTACATTTCATCTCACATTTGAGATGGATTATGTTTACACTGGTTGGATGGTGGATTTCAGAGGAGATCTTTAATGGGACGGCAGAACCGGGGGAGACAGGAGGTGACGCATCTGGCTGGTAGCCGTACATTCAGTTCACATAGAGATCATCTGGTAAGTATATTTTCTAAATATTTTATATAACTTTAAATATAAACAGTTTATTTTA
Source organism: Viscum album (assembly GCA_963277665.1). Taxonomy (NCBI): domain Eukaryota; kingdom Viridiplantae; phylum Streptophyta; class Magnoliopsida; order Santalales; family Viscaceae; genus Viscum; species Viscum album. The sequence continues at coordinate 1,285,699,764 of OY728151.1, forward strand.
TATTTCTGCAGGCAGTCGAGCATCCCGATATTACGGAGCTCGACATTTATCGGAGGATGTACAGTGATCCAACCACTGGAGAGATTAGAGGTGATCGCCAGTGTCAGATTGTGGTTAGTATTATTTTTTCAGTTTGACAATTAACTGCATATAATATTTTCACAATTTTAATTTTAAATTGGAATTAAAGGAGTCATATGAGGCTGTGACCTCTCAGACACAGGATGAGGGTCAGGACGAGACGACTGAGCAGACCAGTGCGCACCATTTCGATGAGGCGACATGAATGCAGGCGACTCAGTATGGCTTTGAGAAGGGCATAGTAGTTAGTATCATCTCTCATTTGACTCTTGGTACTTATTATGGTACTTCTGCGATGTCGGCGTCTAGCTCGAGAGGAGCTCGTGGAGAGAAATCATCTTCTGGCTCACAGTAACATGAGCAGTTGCGAGCTCAGGTTGAGCTTATAGAGACTCTGCAGAAGCAGCAAGAAGAGATGAGTCGGCGGCAGCAGCAGCTAGAGCGGCATCATGAGGAGCAGATGCGTCGATGGCAGCAGCAGCAGCAGCAACACGAGGAGAAGATGCATCGATGGCAGCAGCAGCATCACGAGCAGATGAAGTACATGCGTCGTCTGACTCATAGTTTAGAGATGAAGTTTCCTCCACCAGCTCCTTCAGCTTCTCCACCTCCTCCAAAAGACGACCCCCAATGATTTTTTTATGTTAAAAACATTTGAATTTAACATTGTAATATGGATTATTTACATTTTCTGTCTTTTATATCGATGCAAATATTACATAATTTAATTTTCAATATTTCACTATTTTTTTATATTTTTTTGTGAATATTGAGAATGTTAATATTTTTTATTATTTTAATAATAATAATATTATTTTATTAAATATATTTTTTTAGTATTATATTTTTTAATGTTTGTTTATTTACTAATAATAATAATAATAATAATTTATAATTTTATATTTTTTTGTGAATATTGAGAATTTTAATATTTATTTTAATAATAGTGATATTATTTTTTCATTAATCGTAATTATATTAAATTTATTTTTTTTAAATTAATTTATTATTTGCGACGAGACCTTTTGCGACGGGACCCCGTCGCAAATAGTCTAACTAAATATTTTTAAAAAACATATTTGCAATGAGACTACTTACCCGTCGCAAATACTTTGTTGCGACGGGCCCGTTGAAGAACGATATATATATATATTTGCGATGGGACGACAAGCCCGTCGCAAAAACTATTTGCGACGGGCCAATCGCGAAAAAGTTTATGTATAAATAATACATATAATCGGAGACTTATTTGCGACGGGCCCGTTGCAAATAATGGTATTTGCGACAACGTTTTCTACAACGGACTATTTGCGACGGGATCCCGTCGCAAATAGGCCGTCGTAATTACCAAGAATTCCAGTAGTGTGCCGACTGATTACACAGTGTGTATATACTAAGTACACGTCGTGTAGTTAGTTTTTACACCCTTCTTCGCCGACAGGTCTACACGCCCTGTATACTCATCCTACACGGCCAAAGTACACGGCGTGTACCCACAAATTTTGGGATTTTCCTCCATTTTCTTTATTTTCTTAAAAACACTTAAGGAAAAAGGAAAAGAAGAAACCTGTACCTCAAGAATAAGAACCAGGTTCTTAAAAAATTCCCCCCTTAAAGCAATTCATCCCCGAATTTCCCTTCCAAGGGTGGCGAAGATAAAGCTAAGAACAACTCTGGCCACTGAGCACGTACGTCGGTCTCCCACTCCTAGGTTTCGTCTTGCACTCGGCCATGCTGCCATAACACCCATACGAGAGGAACTGTCCGGCCTCAGAGAACCTTCGTGCTCCTATCAACAATTTGAATTGGATGCTCCTCAAAGGATGCATCGACCTGAAGTTCAAAATCCTCGGGCTGAAAAATGTGAGACGGGTCTGAGTGATAACGGCGTAGCTGAGATACGTAGAAGACGTCGTGCATGGCCTGGTACCTCTGTGGTAACTGCAACCGATAGAAAATCGGCCCAAATCTCTCTAGAATCTCAAACGCCCCCACATACCTCGGTGAAAGTTTACCCTGTCTCCTGATCCGCCTGTGTCCCAACCTCAGTGAAACACGCAAGAAAACCCGATCCCCGACCACGAACTCCAACGGTCGTCTACAACGATCAACATAAGATTTCTGACGAGACTGTGCGGTAGCCATCTACTTCTGTATCAATTGGACCTACTCTGAAGTCTCCTGTACGAGACGTGGTCCCAATAAAGCTACATCCCTTGCCTCCAACCAGAACAAGGGTGATCGACATAACCTACCATATAAAGCCACATAAGGTTCCATCTCAATAGTTTCCTGAAAACTATTATTGTAGGCAAACTAGAATAGGGGTATGTGCTTCTCCCAAGAGCCCCCAAAGTCTAGGACGCATGCACATAGCATGTCCTCAAGCACCTGTATCATACGCTCTGACTGGCCATCAGTCTGAGGGTGGTAAGCTGTGCTCAGAAGCACCTGTGTACCCAGTTCCCTTTGAAAACTCTTCCAGAAACAAGATGTAAAACGGGCGTCCCTATCTGAAACGATAGAACGAGGGACCCCATGAAGGCGTACACCTCTCGGATATACAACTTTCTGAGCTCGTCAACCCCGAAGGTCTCCTTGATCGGCAAAAAGTGAGATACCTTCGCAAGTCTGTCCACAACAACCCACACAACATAATTGCCTCGAGGTGACCTCGGCAACCCGGTCATGAAGTCTATCACGACATCATCCCATTTACACTCCGGAATAGGTAACTGCTGTAACAGTCCAGCTGGCTTCTGATGCTCCGCCTTCACCTGTTGATAGGTGGAACATCTTATAACAAAACCAGCTATTTCTCTTTTCATACCCGACCACCAATACTGACGTCTCAAGTCACGCTACATTTTGGTAACTCCGGGATGCACTGCCCAAGTTGAATCATGAAATTCCCACATCAACTCCTTGTGTATATCCCATGGAACCCACACTCGTCCATGGATACAAAGTACCTCATCATCGCCTATCGTCCAACCAGGAGGAGGGTACTCACTTGCCACCGACTCCTGTAGAACTAGGCCTTCTGAATCTGATAGCTGTCTTATCCTCACTCTATCTAGGAGGGTAGAAATAACAGCCAAGGAAGAAAGATAGGTTTTCCCCTGACTATCGTGCACCTCCAAATGAATCTCAGAGAACAAATCCATAAGCTGCCACTCACCACTGGCCTCCTGCACTGCCTGTATCTGAGTCCTCCTACTCAGTGCATCAGCAACTACGTTACCTTCACCAGGTGTATAGGCAAGCTCAAAGTCGAAGGATTGAAGATATTCAACCCACCTTTGCTGTCTCAAATTCAGGTGACGCCGGGTAAAGATATATTTGAGACTTTTGTGGTCCGTAAACACCACAAAATGTTCTCCCAAGAGATAATGTATCCAACAACAAAACACATGAACAACTGCAGCCAACTCGAGATCATGCATCGAGTAATTCCTCTCATGTGGCCTCAACTGCTGAGACCCGTACACAACTACTTGATCGCCCTGCATCAACATTGCTCCCAGCCCAATACCTGATGCATCACAGTAAACTGTATAGATCTTCCCTTGCTCTGGAAGTATCAAGACTGGTGCTGATGTCAACCTTCCCTTCAGCTCCTGAAAGGTTGTCTCGCAAGTTTCTGTCCAAACTAACTTCACACCCTTCTTAATCAAACCCGTCAATGGCGCTACTAAGCGAGAGAAGTCCCGTATAAAGTTCCTGTAGTAACCAACTAGCCCCAAGAAACTCCGTATTTAAAACACGTTCTTAGGATGCTTACAAGAAACTACTACTCTCACTTTCTCTGGGTATACTGCAACTCCTGCCTCTGAGATAATATGACCCAGGAAGTGTATCTAGTCCATCCAAAAGTGTCACTTTGTGTAACAACCCGATATTTTATGATAAGTATTCTTTTTAATTTATTTGATGTCATGTGTTTTATGCTAAAACAAGATTATCTTGTTCTATACGCCACACTGTATTAGCTTGAAGTATACACAACACTATTCTTAGATTGTGTTACACACAATTTCAAGTTCTTTTTATAATAGTCATTCTACGCAACATTGAGTGTATATATATATATATATATTCAATGTATAAGTGAAATATGGTTGGATTATATTATACGAAACAATGAAGGATTCTTTCACTACACACAACACTAGCTTGGATTTCTTTACACGCAACCGCGACCTTCCTCGATAGCTTGCGTTGTACTCAATACCGAGTTTCACTAAACAACGATATGCTATTAAAATATTATTAAAACTAGCCGTTATGAATAGTAATACCCACTTTTTTAAAATTTATAAATTTTATCTTTCAAAATGGACTTCATTTTTGGATTCGGAATATCAAAATTAGCTTAGGGTGAAATTTTGGTATTTTTCTGAAAACTTTCAATTTTTGATGAATAGTGAAAACACTGGGTTACTATTCAAAAACTGACTTTTTATTTAAATAACTATTTATTTTATTTAAATTTATTTTAGGTAAAAATTGATACATAATACCTATATAAGTTCAATTTAAGTCATTGGAGTCATTTTATAATAATTTTAGATATATAAAAATTTTATTGAACTTTTCACCGTCTTTTACTTACCTCCTAGGAGAATTTCCAAATTCACAAAAAACTTAATTTTACCACTTATGTGAGTGGAATTTCAAAAATACGAGAGACACGATTAATATCAAGGACTAAAATGTGGTTTAATGAGAAGAAAATAATTTTTGGTGAATAGTAACTTTTTACTTTTTTTTACCACGGTTAAAAATAAATAGGGTAATTAAGGGTAAAAATGATATTATTATTACCCTAAAACATGTCCTAATTATATTGGATAAGTGTAATTCAACCAAAAAAAACCTTAGGAATAAAATATGACCATTTAGGCCCACTTGGATTAGATTAGGACATTTATTATTAATTTATTTAAAGAAGGGTTAAAATAGTTAAAATCAAAGTTTAATAACTAAATAATTTTTAATATAGGGTTATAAATAAGATAAATTTGACTATAAATATTCATTAGAAAGATAAAAAGATTTACTACATAATTTTATTTTATTTATAATTTTTAGACATTAAATAATTTAATTTATTTATGACACAAAGATGATGCAATAATTATTTTATTGATGTAATATTGACATAATTGATGTTATAAATACCCAAATAAATGTAATTTGAGACTTTTTATGAATTTGACTAATTTTATAGGTTAATATGACATGTTAGTTTTGATTTAATTAACTTTTTTCTAACTAATCATTCTATTATGATTTTCACAAAAATCAATTACCAAATAGTGTCAAAATTGACATAAAATAGTTTTTAAAACAAATATTATATTATTAATTGTTATTTTATTCATAAAAATCTAAGGTTCGGCCAAATTACTTAGATAAAGTTATATAAATTAATAATAAACAACTTGGGGTTAGTTTGTCTTGTTATAGTGAGTTTATTAACCTTATAGTGTAAGAAAACAAGAAGACACGGTAAACGTTAAATTATCTAACTTAAAGTTAAATCTAAATGATAAGGTTAAAATACAAACCTAAACTTGTCTAAATTCTATTTGATGATATGATTTAGACCCAACCCCACCTTATATTCGAAATAAATCAATTTGGAGCTATTAAAAACCGAATATGACTTTATAATAAAATAATATTTTTAGTTTTTCCAAAGGTGCCCCTCTCCTCCCTTATAAAAGAGCACCTCCTCCCTCTCTTCCTCACACCACTTTGAGCCTTAAAGATTGGCAAAACCCTGAAAAATTCTCTTCTCCACTTCCATAGAAACATACTAAAGGTTTTTGTCTTCTTCAAAGACCAATTTTAGTGCCCTAAGAGGAGGTCTCAAAGAGGCGCTTCAAAGAAGAGGTAATGTTCGTTACCGATTCTTTCAACTTTATTTCTTCTTCCACTTCTTCTTATTTAGTTGTTTCATTATGAAGTAATAACATCAGTATCACTCATATACTGATATGTTATTATAAGTATGAAATAACCCTATTTAACCATCTATCCATCCTACAGAAAACGAAATCACCGCGCGTGCGTACGTACGGAATACCGTCTCCATGCCGTGGTGTAATCTATTTTCCACCACCACCTTACTTGGATGGGTATAATGGTGTAAATAATGACTATATATGATTATTGTAAAGTTATATTTATTCTTAAATAGTATACATACACTCCAATACAATTCCATGATTATGGGAATGATATCATCGCTCGTGCGTACGTACGGACTACCGTCTCCACGAACGCGATGAGATTCATTTTCCATGATTAACCATTCAAGAATGATTATAAAGTATATATAATGAATAATAATGAAATATATGACATAATAATGCTACTGGATTTATGTATATTTATATGTATGTCATCTATTTAATTTCATTCAATTCAATAAGAAAACAAAAACAACGTTCATGCATACGTACGACCTACCGTCTCCATGAACAATGTATTTCTTTCCATTTATCGATCTATTATATATATGTATATTCGGAATATATATTATATGGAAATAATGTTTTACATTCTGGATGTAAGTAATCATATGAATAATTACAAGTTAAAACACGAACGACAAATGAAACGATTTCACCCAAAACACTACTTTAACATGAATTTACAAAAGAACGGGTAATATAAAGTCATAAGTGAACCATATATGATATAATAACAATGAATATGATTCTGTAATAAGTCAATGACATTATTTAAATCATTATACAGGAGGTTTGGATATGTACGAAGCATATCGGACCTAAGGTAAGGGATAATTTTGCAAATCTCATTTTAATCTGAGATTGCTTATTTGTAAGTATTTACTGGGGTTATTGCTATCATCTATGTCCATGTTTTATAAAAGTGTATTCATGTATGTTTAAAGTCCTTTTTACCCATTTTTGACTTTTACTACATGCTATGTAAGTATTTTTTTTGTTTACCATACGAGGTACTTTTTGACTTTTCTGACAAAAGTACGAGAAGAATGTTATTTTTAACTTATACGGCGTGAACGGATTTTTACGGTTTCATAATGCCTCATTTTCATGAAGCTTACTCTACAATATTTTATGACTATTTTCAACAAAATACTTTTATTTTAAAAGTGCATGACATTTTGTGGAAAGAAAATGATTTTGAAGAAGAAAGGATATTTTCCTCAAGAATTCATTTCAAATGTTTTATCAAAACCATTTTCCATCTAAGATGACATTATTTCATATGTGTATGTTTCAAGTTTAATGTCTCTATGATTTACATGGTTTCACTTTTCTTATTATGAAATGATATCTATTTCCTTAATATGGATTATGTGATGATGAGATGATGTTTATGAAACCCATTTTATTTATTGGGTTATTATAAATGATGTATGTTTATTTTGTGGCACAAGTAAGAATGATTTCATTATGAGATGGGTGAGACCTATATCTCCCTCTAATGAATTGGGTAAAGATTTATATCTCATGAGATAGACATGGCTGGAATGACAAGTTAAACCGGTTCAGTAATACAGGACTGGAACGAGGAGTGAACTCGATTCAGAAAGGGACTTTGTCCAATAAGATGGTCTTGGCAGCAATGCCTTGGCTACTATGGAAATCATATCATGTGCTTAATGGTTTTCCACAATTACATGTTTAATTCCCATGCTATTTCATCATGATTAATGTTTCTTTATGATCTATGCCTTACGTACTTCCATGATTTATGTCATTGCTCAAGATTCTGATGTTTAAATATTATGTTCATGTTTTGAAGTTCAAATGTATATGATTTGTTTTATTTTATCCATGCTTACCCTTACTGAGCATTTGAGCTCACCCTTTATATGTTTTATTTTCCCCAGGATCTAAAGAAAGGTTTTAGGTAAGAAAACAAAAAGGGGAAGATCTTATGGGAGATGTTGAAGATCTTTCACCACGATTAGAAGATTATATTCCGAGTTTCCAAAGACACTAAACTATTACGATCCTTGTGTGTCTGTTTTTGTTATGTACTAAGTATTCCACAAAAGTAATGTAATGTCCATGTACGTCAAGCTTTGGGTCTCTATAGTTGGTATCAGAGGAAAGGTTTAGTCAACCTTTGGAAACTAGGATGCGAAAATGTTAGTGAGATCCCTAGAGATATTTCTAAGGTATGTCTAGGGATGTCCCTAAGGATAAGTATACGTATAGGATATAGTCCTAAAACTATGGTAATGATCTTAGAATTTAACCTAAGATGTTAGATAATGAGGGTGCTCCCCCTTTACTATGTTGTTTTACCTAGCATGATATTTTCCTCTCACACTATTATTTTTGGGTTTTAGAAAATGGATTGAAACAAGAAGATTCATGATAATGGAGGATATGACGGACAATGGAATGATATTATTCATGATAAACCAATTGAAACTGGATTTGGAAGTCCAAACATCGTTATTATGCCTAATCAGCAATCTCATAATATGATCAATAATCTCAACTTTGGTAAGTTTCCCGACTCAGATAACAAGAGAAAGATGGAGTTTCATGATGATCATAGAGGAAAGAAAGTTAAATTTCCCTCATGTAAATCATGTGGGAAGAGGCATCGGGGAGATTGTTTCAAAGGAACTGGAAGATGCTTTGGGTGTGGAAAAGAAGGACAGAAAGCCAGTAAGTGTAAAGGAAAAGGTTCAGTTAACACCATGGACAAGGATAATGGTATTGCTACGACATCAACAATGATTAGATGTTTTAAATGTGGAATGTATGGGCATTATGCAAACCAATGCCCTAAGGGAAAATCTCATGAAGAGAATCAACATGGTCCTATGAGTAGTATTTATGTGGATGATGATGAGGAGACTACAAATGATATATGAGATGAAAGAAGTGTTGAAGCTTGGTCAATGGTTTAAGAAGTTATTGGAATGATTGTATGTTTATAAAGAATAATGTATGGTAATATGAAATAAAGAATCATCTAAGGATTGTTACACTATTGTTTTTCCTAAAGTATTTGAAAGTATATGTTGAATGGTACCGGTAACAATGTAAGGTTATTCAGATATTTTTGGAAAGTAGATGATATGCGCATAATGAAGGGATAAGAAGATAATGAGATGTTTGATTGTATTCATGAGCTCATGACTGATATAAGGACTAAGTGATATTATGGTTTGATTATATAGATTTTTGGGATTTTGGTATGTGGAAAGAGTTAACTTTTGACAGCATTAACGTTTTCACTAAGGTTAAATGGCTATTCATTTTTCAAGAGAATACATGATTAAGGTATTCACATTATTGGAATGTGATCAACAAGATATAGCAGGAATAAATGATGGTATTCACATGCTCGGTAGATGACATTTCTAGTAATTGTTTTCTTTATACTATAAGCTTGGACAAAAGTATTTTGGATAAGACTAAAGATTTGGAATGAATTATGTTGGACATAGGTCAGTATTGTTTAAGGATAGAACTTTTTTTGATATTATTGATGGTATGTTATAGTAATGTAGTTTTAGAAAAAGGACAACCTGCAGGACGGGCGATGACCCATCGCGTCTGACAAGGCTGTGGGAATCGAACCCACAACCGAAGTGCGACTGACCTTTATCGCATACCACTGGCCTACAGGAAGTCCTTGGTTAGTAAAAACTAATTTTATTTTATTAAGCGGTATGATATATGAAATATAAGTTCATTTTTGGAATCGTATATGATTAACCTCACCATAGATGGACTTATGTATATTTGATAACTTTTGCTAACCTTTTGTTTGAAACAGATGGAATGACCCATCATTCTATCACATGACCTGTTAACACTTCACGAATAACAAATTCAACTTCATTTCTTTAAGAGATGAAGTGGAAATTGTTTAAAGCACGAACAACAGTGAGATTGTACCAAAATCTAGCAAGTATTTCTTCTAATTTAAAAATTTCAACTTTAGGGAAATGATATTGAAAACCAAAAATGTTTTCCTAGTGCTCTTATATCCGATGAATCAGATGGTACCTTAGATCATCACAAATTTATGGCTTTGTGATTGTTGGCTTTTTCATAGCCATGTCCTCTACCACTCTCCATCAGAACTTGATGGTTAGATTTTTCTTCCATATCCATATTTTCACCTATGTTCTACTATATGGAAACCCAGTGATTAGTTAATTTGGGTAACCATTACGTTTCATACTTTAGTTTTTAAAGTTAAGTTTTGGTATTTCATTTTACGATGTGTTTTGAAATTAAAGAAACTTTCAAATAGAAAACCATGTATAACCCCGACGAATTTCAAGGGCGAAATTCATTTTAAGGGGGGTAGAATGCAACAACCCGATATTTTATGATAAGTATTCATTTTAATTTATTTGATGTCATGTGTTTTATGCTACAACAAGATTATCTTGTGCTATACGCCACACTGTATTAGCTTGAAGTATACACAACACTATTCTTAGATTGTGTTACACACAATTTCAAGTTCTTTTTATTATAGTCATTCTACGCAACATTGAGTGTATATATATATATATATTCAATGTTTAAGTGAAATATGGTTGGATTCTATTATACGAAACAATGAAGTATTCTTTCACTACACACAACACTATCTTGGCTTGCTTTACGCACAACCGCGGCCTTCCTCGATAGCTTGCATTGTACGCAATACCGAGTTTCACTAAGCAATGATATGCTATTAAAATATTTTTAAAACTAGCCGTTATGAATAGTAATACCCACTTTTTGAAATTTTATAAATTTTATCTTTCAAAATGGACTTAATTTTTGGATTTGGAATATTGAAATTATCTTAGGGTGAAATTTTGGTATTTTTCTGAAAACTTTCAATTTTTGATGAATAGTGAAAACACTAGGTTACTATTCAAAATCGACTTTTTATTTAAATAATTATTTATTTTATTTAAATTTATTTTAGGTCAAAATTGATACATAATACCTATATAAGTTCAATTTAAGTTATTGGAGTCATTTTATAATAATTTTAGATATATAAAAATTTTATTGAACTTTTCACCGTCTTTTACCTACCTCCTAGGAGAATTTCGAAATTCACATAAAACTTAATTTTACCGCTTCTGTGAGTGGAATTTAGAAAATCTGAGAGACACGGTTAATATCAAGGACTAAAATGTGGTTCAATGAGATGAAACTAATTTTTGGTGAATAATAACTTTTTACTTTTTTTACCACGGTTAAAAGTAAATAGGGTAATTAAGGGTAAAAATGATATTATTATTACCCTAACACATGTCCTAATTCTATTGGATAAGTTTAATTCGACGAAAAAAAACCTTAGTAATAAAATATGACCATTTAGGCCCACTTGGATTAGATTAGGACATTTATTATTAATTTATTTAAAGAAGGGTTAAAATAGTTAAAATCAAAGTTTAATAACTAAATCATTTTTAATATAGGGTTATACATAAGATAAATTCGACTATAAATATTCATTATAAATATAAAAAGATTTCATACATAATGGTATTTTATTTATAAATTTTAGACATTAAATATTTTAATTTATTTATGACACAAAGATGATGCAGTAATTATTTTATTAATGAAATATTGACATAATTGATGTTATAAATACCCAAATAAATGTAATTTGAGACTTTTTATGAATTTCACTAATTTTCTAGGTTAATATGACATGTTAGTTTTTATTTAATTAACTGTTTTCTAACTAATCATTCTATTATGATTTTCACAAAAATCAATTACCAAATAGTGTCAAAATTGACATAAAATAGTTTTTAAAACAAATATTATATTATTAATTGTTATTTATTCCTAAAAATCTAATTTTCGGCCAAATTACTTAGATAAGGTTATATAAATTAATAATAAACAACTTGGGCTTCGTTTGGATTGTTATAATAAGTTTATTAACCTTATAGTGTAAGAAAATAAGAAGACACGGTAAAAGTTAAATTATCTAACTTAAAGTTAAATCTAAATGATAAGGTTAAAATACAAACCTAAAATTGTCTAAATCTATTGGATGAGAGTATTTTGACCCATCCCCACCTTAGCTTTGAAATAAATCAATTTGGAGCTATTAAAAACCGAATATGACTTTATAAGAAAATCATATTTTTAGTTTTTCCAAAGGTGCCCCTCTCATCCCTTATAAAAGTGCACCTCCTACCTCTCTTCCTCACACCACTTTGAGACTTCAAGCTCGGCCAAACCCTGAAAAATTCTCTTCTCCACCTCCATAGAAACATACTAGAGGTTCTGGTCTTCTTCAAAGACCAATTTTAGTACCCTAAGAGGAGGTCTCAAAGAGGCGCTTCAAAGAAGAGGTAATGTCCGTTACCGATTCTTTCAACTTTATTTCTTCTTCCACTTATTCTTCTTTAGTTGTTTCATTATTAAGTAATAACATCAGTATCACTCATATAATGATATTTTATTATAAGTATGAAACAAACCTATTTCACCATCTATCCATCCTACGGAAAATGAAATCACCGCGCGTGCGTACGTACGGAATACCGTCTCTACGCCGTGGTGTAATCTATTTTCCACCACCACCTTACTTGGATGGGTATAATGGTGTAAATAATGACTATATATGATTATTGTAAAGTGATATTGATTCTGAAATAGTATACATACACTCCAATACAATTCCATGATCATGGGAATGATATCATCGCTCATGCGTACGTACGGACTACCGTCTCCACGAACGCGATGAGATTCATTTTCCATGATTAACTATTCAAGAATGATTATAAAGTATATATAATGAATAATAATGAAATATATGACATAATAATTCCACTGTATTTATGTATGTATATATTTATGTCATCTATTTAATTTCATTAAATTCAATAAGGAAACGAAAACAACGTTCATGCGTACGTACGACCTACCGTCTCCATGAACGGTGTATTTTTTTCCATTTATCGATCTATTATATATATGTATATTCTGAATATATATTATATGTAAATAATGTTTTACATTCTGGATGTAAGTAATCATATGAATAATTACAAGTTAAAACATGAACAACAAATGAAACGATTTTACCCAAAACACCACTTTAACATGAATTTACAAAAGAACGGGTAATATAAAGTCATAAGTGAACCATATATGATATAATAACAATGAATATGATTCTGTAATAAGTCAATGACATTATTTAAATCATTATATAGTAGGTTTGGATACGTATGAAGCATATCAGACCTAAGGTAAGGGATAATTTTGCAAAACTCATTTTAATCCGAGATTGCTTATTCGTAAGTATTTACTGGGGTTATTGCTATCATCCATGTCCATATTTTATAAAAGTGTATTCATGTATGTTTAAAATCCTTTTTACCCATTTTTGACTTTTACTACATGGTATGTAAGGATTTTTTTTGTTTACCATATGAGGTACTTTTTTAATTTTCCGACAAAAGTACGAGGAGAATGTTATTTTTAACTTATACGGCGTGAACAGATTTTTACGGTTTCAAAACGCCTCATTTTCATGAAGCTTACTCTACAAGTTTTTATGACTATTTTCAACAAAATACTTTTATTTTAAAAGTTCATGACATTTTTTGGAAAGAAAATTATTTTGAAGAAGAAAGGATATTTTCCTCAAGAATTCATTTCAAATGTTTTATCAAAACCATTTTCCATCTAAGATGACATTATTTCATATGTGTATGTTTCAAGTTTAATGTCTCTATGATTTACATGGTTTCAATTTTCTTATTATGAAATGATATCCATTTCTTTTATATGGATTATGTGATGATGGGATGATGTTTATGAAACCCATTTTATTTATTGGGTTATTACGAATGATGTATGTTTATTTTGTGGCACAAGTAAGAATGATTTAATTATGAGATGGGTGGGACATATATCTCCCTCAAATTCATTGGATAAAGATTTATATCTCATGATATAGACATGGCTGGAACGAAAAGTTAAACTGGTTCAGTAATACAGGACTAGAATGAGGAGTGAACTCGATTCAGAAAGGGACTTTGTCCACTAAGATGGTCTTGGCAGCAATGCCTTGGCTACTATGGAAATCATATAATGTGATTAATGTTTTTCCACAATTACATGTTTAATTAACATGCTATTTCATCATGATTAATGTTTCTTTATGATCTATGCCTTACGTACTTCCATGATTTATGTCATTTCTCAAGATTCTGATGTTTAAATATTATGTTCATGTTTTGAAGTTCAAATGTATATGATTTGTTTTATTTTATCCATGCTTACCCTTACTGAGCATTTGAGATCACCCTTTATATGTTTTCTTTTCCCCAGGATTTAAAGAAAGGTTTTAGGTAAGAAAAAAAAGGGGAAGATCTTATGGGAGATGTTGAAGATCTTTCACCACGATTAGAAGATTATATTCCGAGTTTCCAAAGACACTAAACTATTACGATCCTTGTGTTTCTTTTTTTGTTATGTAATAAGTATTCTGCAAAAGTAATGTAATGTCCATGTACATCAAGCTTTGGGTCTCTACAGTTGGTATCAGAGGAAATGTTTAGTCAACCTTTGGAAACTAGGATGCGAAAACGTTAGTGAGATCCCTAGAGATATTTATAAGGTATGTCTAGGGATGTCCCTAAGGATAAGTATACGTATAGGATATAGTCCTAGAACTACGGTAACGATCTTAGAATTTAACCTAAGATATTAGATAATGAGGGTGCCCCCCCTTTACTTTGTTATTTTACCTAGCATGATTTTTTCCCCTCACACTATTCTTTTTGGGTTTTAGAAAATGGATAGAAACAAGAAGATTCATGATAATGGAGGATATGACGGACAATGGAATGATATTCTTTATGAGAAACCAAATGAAATGGGATTTGGAATTCCAAACATCGTTATTATGCCTAATCAACAATCTCATAATATGATCAATAATCTCAACTTTGGTAAGTTTCCCGACTCAGATAATAAGAGAAAGATGGAGTTTCATAATGATCATAGTGGAAAGAAAGTTCAATTTCCCTCATGTAAATCATGTGGGAAGAGGCATCAGGGAGATTGTTTCAAAGGAACTGGAAGATGCTTTGGGTGTGGAAAAGAAGGAAACAAATCCAGTAAGTGCAAAGGAAAAGGTTCAGTTAACACCATGGACAAGGATAATGATATTGCTACGAAATCAACAATGATTATATGTTTTAAATGTGGAATGTATGGGCATTATGCAAACCAATGCACTAAGGGAAAATCTCATGAAGAGAATCAGCATGGTCGTATGAGTAGTATTTATGTGGATGATGATGAGGAGACTACAAATGATATATGAGATGAAAGAAGTGTTGAAGCTTGGTCAATTGGTTAAGAAGTTAGTGGAATGATTGTATGTTTATAAAGAATAATGTATGGTACTATGGAATAAAGAATCATCTAAGGATTGTTACACTATTGTTTTTCCTAAAGTATTTGAAAGTATATGTTGAATGGTACCGGTAACCATGGAAGGTTATTCAGATATTTTTGGAAAGTAGATGATATGTGCATAATGAAGGGATAAGAAGATAATGAGATGTTTGATTGTATTTATGAGCTCATGACTGATATAAGGACTAAGTGATATTATGGTTTGATTATATAGATTTTTGGGATTTTGGTATATAGAAAGAGTTAACTTTTGACATCATTCATGTTTTCACTAAGGTTAAATGGGTATTCATTTTTCAAGAGAATACATTATTAAGGTATTCACATGATTGGAATGTGATCAACAAGATATATCGGGGATAAATGATGGTATTCACATGCTCGGTAGATGACATTTCTAGTAATTGTTTTCTTTATACTATAAGCTTGGACATAAGTATTTTGGATAAGCCTAAAGATTTGGAATGGATTATGTTGGACATAGGTTAGTATTGTTTAAGGATAGAATTTTTTTTGATATTATTGATGGGATGTTATAGTAATGTAGTTTTAGAAAAAGGACAACCTGCAGGACGGGCGATAGCCCATCGCGTCTGACAAGGCTGTGGAAATCGAACCCACAACCGAAGTGTGACTGGCCTTTATCGCATACCACTGGCCTACAGGAAGTCCCTGGTTAGTATAAACTAGTTTTATTTTATTAAGTGGTATGATATATTAAGTATATGTTCATTTTTGAAATCGTATACGATTAACCTCACCATAGATGGACTTATGTATATTTGATAACTTTTGCTAACCTTTTGTTTGAAACAGATGGAATGACCCATCATTCTATCACATGACCTCTTAATACTTCACGAATAACAAATTCAACTTCATTTATTTAAGAGATGAAGTGGAAATTGTTCAAAGCACGAACAACAGTGATATTGTATCAAAATCAAGCAAGTATTTCTTCTAATTCAAAATTTTCAACTTTAGGGAAATGATATTGAAAACCAAAAATGTTGTCCTAGTGCTCTTATATCCGATGAATCAGATGGTAACTTAGATCATCACAAATTTATGGCTTTGTGATTGTTGGATTTTTCATAGCCATATCCTCTACCACTCTCTATCAGAACTTGATGGTTAGATTTTTCTTCCATATCCATATTTTCACCTATGTTCTACTATATGGAAACCCAATGATTAATTAATTTTGGTAACCGTTACGTTTCGTACTTTAGTTTTTAAATTTAAGTTTTGGTATTTCATTTTACGATGTGTGTTGCAATTAAAGAAACTTTCAAGTAGAAAACCATGTATAACCCCGACGAATTTCGAGGGCGAAATTCATTTTAAGGGGGGTAGAATGTAACAACCCGATATTTTATGATAAATATTCTTTTTAATTTATTTGATGTCATGTGTTTTATGCTACAACAAGATTATCTTGTGCTATACGCCACACTGTATTAGCTTGAAGTATACACAACACTATTCTTAGATTGTGTTACACAAAATTTCAAGTTCTTTTTATAATAGTCATTCTACGCAACATTGAGTGTATATATATATATATATTCAATGTATAAGTAAAATATGGTTGGATTCTGTTATATGAAACAATAAAGGATTATTTCACTACACACAACACTAGCTTGGCTTTCTTTACATGCAACCACGACCTTCCTCGATAGCTTGTGTTGTACGCAATACCGAGTTTCACTAAACAACGATATGCTATTAAAATATTATTAAAACTAGCCGTTATGAATAGTAATACCCACTTTTTGAAATTTTATAAATTTTATCTTTCAAAATGGACTTCATTTTTGGATTTGGAATATCAAAATTATCCTAGGGTAAAATTTTGGTATTTTTCTGAAAACTTTCAATTTTTGATGAATAGTGAAAACACTGGGTTACTATTCAAAAACCGACTTTTTATTTAAATAATTATTTATTTTATTTAAATTTATTTTAGGTCAAAATTGATACATAATACCTATATAAGTTCAATTTAAGTCATTGAAGTCATTTTATAATAATTTTAGATATATAAAAATTTTATTGAACTTTTCACCGTCTTTTACCTACCTCCTAGGAGAATTTCCAAATTCACATAAAACTTATTTTTACCGCTTCTGTGAGTGTAATTTCAAAAATCCGAGAGACATGGTTAATATCAAGGACTAAAATGTGGTTCAATGAGATGAAAATAATTTTTTGTGAATAGTAACTTTTACTTTTTTTTACCACGGTTAAAAGTAAATAGGGAAATTAAGGGTAAAAATGATATTATTATTACCCTAAAACATGCCCTAATTCTATTGTATACGTGTAATTCTACCAAAAACAACCTTAGGAATAAAACATAACCATTTAGGCCCACTTGGATTAGATTAGGACATTTATTATTAATTTATTTAAAGAGGGGTTAAAATAGTTAAAATCAAAGTTTAATAACTAAATCATTTTTAATATAGGGTTATACATAAGATAAATTAGACTATAAATATTCATTATAAAGATAAAAATATTTCATACATAATGGTATTTTATTTATAATTTTTAGATATTAAATAATATAATTTATTTATGACACAAAGATGATGCCTTAATTATTTTATTAATGAAATATTGACATAATTGATGTTATAAATACCCAAATAAATGTAATTTGAGACTTTTTATGAATTTTACTAATTTTATAGGTTAATATTACATGTTATTTTTGATTTAATTAACTTTTTTCGAACTAATCATTCTATTATGATTTTCACAAAAATCAATTACCAAATAGTGTCAAAATTGACATAAAATAGTTTTTAAAACAAATATTATATTATTAATTGTTATTTTATTCCTAAAAATCTAAGGTTCGGCCAAATTACTTATATAAGGTTATATAGATTAATAATAAAAAACTTGGGGTTCGTTTGGTATGTTATATTAAGTTTATTAACCTTATAGTGTAAGAAAACAAGAAGACACGGTAAAAGTTAAATTATCTAACTTAAAGTTAAATCTAAATGATAAGGTTAAAATACAAACATAAACTTGTCTAAATTATATTGGATGAGAGGATTTAGACCCATCCACACCTTAGCTTCTATATAAATCAATTTGGAGCTATTAAAAACCGAATATGACTTTATAATTAAATAATATTTTTTGTTTTTCCAAAGGTGCCCCTCTCCTCCCTTATAAAAGGGCACCTCCTCCCTCTCTTCCTCACACCACTTTGAGCCTTCAAGCTCGGCCAAACCCTGCCAAATTCTCTTCTACACTTTCATAGAAACATACTAGAGGTTTTGGTCTTCTTCAAAGACCAATTTTAGTGCCCTAAGAGGAGGTCTCAAAGAGGCGCTTCAAAGAAGAGGTAATGTCTGTTACCAATTCTTTCAACTTTATTTCTTCTTACACTTCTTCTTATTTAGTTGTTTCATTATGAAGTAATAACATCAGTATCACTCATATACTGATATGTTATTATAAGTATGAAACGAACCTATTTCACCATCTATCCATCCTACGGAAAACGAAATCACCGCGCGTGCGTACGTACGGAATACCGTCTCCACGCCGTGGTGTAATCTATTTTCCACCACCACCTTACTTGGATGGGTATAATGGTGTAAATAATTACTATATATAATTATTTTAAAGTTATATTGATTCTGAAATATTATACATATACTCCAATACAATTCCATGATCATGGGAATGATATCATCGCTCGTGCGTACGTACGGACTACCGTCTCCACGAACGCGATGAGATTCACTTTCAATGATTAACCATTCAAGAATGATTATAAAGTATATATAATGAATAATAATGAAATATATGACATAATAATGCTACTGGATTTATGTATATATATATGTATGTCATCTATTTAATTTCATTCAATTCAATAAGGAAACGAAAACAGCGTTCATGCATACGTACGACCTACCGTCTCCATGAACGGTGTATTTCTTTCCATTTATCTATCTATTATATATATGTATATTCTGAATATATATTATATGTAAATAATGTTTTAAATTCTGGATTTAAGTAATCATATGAATAATTACAAGTTAAAACACGAACGACAAATGAAACGATTTTACCCAAAACACTACTTTAACATGACTTTACAAAAGAACGGGTAATATAAAGTCATAAGTGAACCATATATGATATAATAAAAATGAATATGATTCTTTAATAAGTCAATGACATTATTTAAATCATTATACAGGAGTTTTGGATATGTACAAAGCATATCAGACCTAAGGTAAGGGATGATTTTGCAAATCTCATTTTAATCCATGATTGCTTATTCATAAGTATTTACTGGGGTTATTGCTATCATCCATGTCCATGTTTTATAAAAGTGTATTCATGTATGTTTAAAGTCCTTTTTACCCATTTTTGACTTTTACTACATGGTATGTAAGGAATTTTTTGTTTCTTTACCATACGAGGTACTTTTTTACTTTTCCGACAAAAGTACGAGAAGAATGTTATTTTTAACTTATACGGCATGAACGGATTTTTACGGTTTCATAAGGCCTCATTTTAATAATGCTTACTCTACAAGATTTTATGACTATTTTCAACAAAATACTTTTATTTTAAAAGTGCATGACATTTTGTGGAAAGAAAATGATTTTGAAGAAGAAAGGATATTTTCCTCAAGAATTCATTTCAAATGTTTTATCAAAACCATTTTCCATCTAAGATGACATTATTTAATATGTGTATGTTTCAAGTTTAATGTCTCTATGATTTACATGGTTTCACTTTTCTTATTATGAAATGATATCCATTTCTTTTATATGGATTATGTGATGATGGGATGGTGTTTATGAAACCCATTTTATTTATTGGGTTATTATGAATGATGTATGTTTATTTTGTGGCACAAGTAAGAATGATTTCATTATGAGATGGGTGGTACCTATATCTCCCTCCAATGCATTGGGTAAAGATTTATATCTTATGAGATATACATGGCTAGAATGACAAGTTAAACCAATTTAGTAATATAGGACTGGAACGAGGAGTGAACTCGATTCCGAAATGGACTTTGTCCACTAATATGGTCTTGGCAGCAATTCCTTGGCTACTATGGAAATAATATCATGTGCTTAATGGTTTTCCACAATTACATGTTTAATTCCCATGATATTTCATCATGATTAATGTTTCTTTATGATCTATGCCTTACGTACTTCCATGATTTATGTCATTGCTCAAGATTCTAATGTTTAAATATTATGTTCATGTTTTGAAGTTCAAATGTATATGATTTGTTTTATTTTATCCATGCTTACCCTTACTGAGCATTTGAGATCACACTTTATATGTTTTCTTTTCCCCATGATTTAAATAAAGGTTTTAGGTAAGAAAACAAAAAGGGGAAGATCTTATGGGAGATGTTGAAGATCTTTCACCACGATTAGATGATTATATTCCGATTTTCCAAAGACACTAAACTATTAAGATCCTTGTGTGTCTATTTTTGTTATGTACTAAGTATTCCACAAAAGTAATGTAATGTCCATGTACGTCAAGCTTTGGGTCTCTACACTTTGAGAGATTAACACATAGTTGATTCTCTCTCAGTGTACTCGGTACGATCTCAAGATGGGTGGCATGGTCGTGTCGAGTGTGAGAGCACACAAAGATGTAATCCATGAAGACTACCACAAAAGAATCCAAATATGGATGGAACACACGATTCATCAGATCTATGAAAACTACTGGTGCGTTCGTGAGTCCGAACGACATGACCTAGTACTCGTATAGGCCATATATGCTCTGAAAAGCTGTAAGCGGTATGTCCGATGGTCTAACGCGCAACTGATGATATCCGGATCTCAAGTCAATATTTGAGAACACTCGTGCTCCTCGAAGTTGATCAAAAGATCATCAATCCTCAGAAAGGGATATCGGTTCTTAACCGTTAACTGGTTCAGTTTCCGATAATCAATGCAAAGTCTGAGGGTACCATCTACCTTCTTAGCGAAAAGGACAGGCGAACCCCAAGGAGAAGTACTGGGTCGGATGAAACCCTTGGCTTGAAACTCCTTTAACTGCCTCTTGAGCTCCTGTAACTCTGGTGTAGCCATTCTATAAGGAGGAATGGTCACTGGTTCCACTCCTGGAACAAGATCAATAGATAAATCCACCTCTCGCTTGGGAGGTAGACCTAAAAAGTCATCCGGGAAGATATCCCTGAAATGATCAACCACTGGAAAGAAATCCTTCTGACAAGTTCCCTGGTCATCCAAATATAAACTCGAAATCTGATATATCACTCCACCTCACCCACGATGCTCAGGTACCACTCGACTTGCCTGGACATCCCATTCTCCCTTGTATAGAAACTCTCCGCCCTCTGGTGATGTGAAACTCACCCTGCGACGATATCAATCTACAATGGCTCGAAAGGGTACCAACCAGTCCATCCCGATAATGACATCATAGCTCTCCATATCTAAGACATAGAGGTCCCATAGAAAGTGACACCCACCAACCTCTAGGGGGCACTCCCTGCACTAACGCACACCTGCCGTTCTAGTTCCCAATGGAGTGTCTAGCGTCATAGCATCAGAAGAAGAAACACATAGCCCAAGGATCTCTACAAAGGGAACATATATAAAGCTATGTGTAGAACCAGTATCAAAAAGTACTAAAGATAAAACAGAAGAAACTAGAATAGTATCTCTGACAGTGGAAGGTCCGAGATCCTGCTCCTGTTGGGTTTGTTGCACTGCATATGACTGCCCAGTGCCACGACCCTACGACACAGCCTGGCTACCTTGAACTGACCCGCCCTGCTATCTCTGAGATCCTAGTGTCTGGCTACCACGGACACAACCACCACCTCGACCTAAACATTCCGACGTATTCCAATTCCCTGACTGGTAAGAAGCTACTGGCCCTACTCCCACATGCAGAGTCTGCACATAATCCCTCTCACCAGTCACTGGTGGAAACGCCCTACAAAAACGCTGGAGATGACCCATCTTTCCGAAAGCTTGGCACTCCACTGGGTCACGTGGACACTGAGGTCTCTTGTGCCCATCTTTACCACACTGGTAGAACATTACCTGGCCGTCTGAAGAATTCTTCTGGCCAGTACTGCCACCATGAGAGAAATCCATCTGCCTCTTCCTCTTACCGGTAGAAATAGTACCAAAAACTGGCGCTGAACCGCCTTGGCCTACACCACTAGATTCCCGCAGGTTCTACTCAGTAATCAGTGCCTGGTTCACGATATCATGCACTATAGGAAACCTGAAAACGTTCACCAACGCGTGGATGTCATACCGAAGACCATCCTCAAAGCGTCTAGCCCTCAAGGCCTCATCACCCACCAGAACAGGTGCAAAACGCTGTAGCTCGGTGAAGCGGGAAGAATAGTCCATCACTGACATGGAACCCTACTGCAGATTCATGAAATCTTGAGCTCGATCTATTCTCAGCATATCCGGAAAGAAAAATTCATAGAAGACAGCCTAAAAATCTCCCCACACCATGTCTCGGTGATGCTCGGTATGGGTGGTAACATCCCACCATCTCTTGGCGTAATCACACAACATATATGTAGTGAGTTTGACCCTCCTCCCAGGAGGCGTCTCAAGATGATCGAAGATAGTCTGCATAGAACCCAGCCAAGACTCCATAGCCTGTGGTCCGCCCTCCCCTAAAAATGTAGGCGGCGACTGCTACTGGAATATACGCATCAGCTCTGCCATAGATGTGGAAACCGGCGGTGCTCCCTGGAAGGTCTACATAAACCGCATGAAGCCTTCACTGAACCGTGCCTCCGTGCCTGCGTCCAGTGTAACGGCTGGCACCGCATATGAATCTACTAGAGGATCCATCGGTAGCCCGTGACCTACTGTCTCGGGAGTATAATCGTTGCCGCTCTCCTAGAAAACAACACATTGTTGTATCGGAGGCATGACTCTACAAGGTTAAACACATGCCTTAGATTAAGACCATCAAGGACCAAGAACTGGAAACGTAAGAAGAGAACAAGAGAAGGAAAACATTCAATTTTGACAAAACAAGACTACATGGCATGTATAATAACTACACGGTGTGTTCCTGTAAGCCTTTCACATGGGCATGTACCTCTGCCAGAACTGGTCGTGTAACACCCCAAACACACGGCGTGTTGTCCACACACATGACATGTACTTGAATTCTCTTCCCCTGCCTGAGTCCTTCTACACGGCTAATCCACACGACTCTCTTTTGAACGAGACTACACAGCGTGTATAAGGTCTACACGGTGTGTACTAGACGAGATTCACCGACCCGTGTTATTCGTGTCATGACCGGGTACACAACTCACACTACACGACGTGTTCCAGATGGACACGGTGTGTATGGAATAGATTCCAATTGCCCGTGTTGTTAGTGACATGGTTGGCTACTCGACTGACACTACACAGCGTGTCACACCCACACACAGCGTGTACACCACCCTATTTCCTCAGCCACACGGCCGAGTCCACACGGTCTCTCACCGATCAAGACTACACAACATGTCCCACAGGTACACAGCGTATCCAAGAAGAGGTAACACTGACCCGTGTTTGTTAGCTACACGGCCGGATCCCTAGGTTAAACTACACAACGTGTTTGGTATTTACACAATGTGTATAAGCTCAGATTTCTCCACCCATGTTGTTAGTTACATGACGAACACAGGGTCAACATAACATTACATGTACAATCGGTACACGGCGTGTGCCCTCAAAGTTTCACTATCCCATGTTTCTGCCTATACGGACTATGAAATAGGTAGAAACTACACGGAGTGTACATACGGTACACGACGTGTACTTAATTTTTTTTTCATTTCTTCCTGAACAGAAGAGTACATGGCGTGTAGTCAAAACTACACGGTGTGTATTCTGGGTTTTTCCAAACAGTAAGCCTTAGAAACTACTCTGGATCCCAGAAAAACACTGAAACCAACACCCAAGTGCAAAATTCCAATCCTTGAGGGCCCATACTCACCACAAATCAAATCTTGGAATCTTATACATGTTATAAACAAAGTAAACAGTCAATGATCCACCAAATTTTGGTCAATAAGGGACCATACTCCTCAAGAACCAAAGTTTGGCGTTCATTCACAAAACCTTACATAACAATACCCTATTAAATAGCAGGTATTTTTATCCAGGAAGCTATCACAACAACATGCATTTACTAGCACAACATCTATCACAACAACATGCAATTTCTAATGCACCTACATGGCATGGAAACTATGCATGGCATGTGATTTTAACATGTTCCTAAATGATTCATGTGATAGAATACCCTCATATCATCGGGTTTCAACTAAATAGAACCCAAGTATAAAAATATAACAGCACACCACAAGTGTGTTACCCATCGGTGAAAATCAAATCAACTGTAAAATTGAAAAATCAGAAAAATTACAACATGAGGTAAATTGGTTTTTCCCTGTACATGGGTTAGCTACTCCCAAGCACAATTTATTACCAAGTACCTATTCCATCCTATCCCTAGATATAGGCTCCAAACAGTAAGAAGAAAAGAAATACTCTAATACCACTTTGTAACGTCCCGGATCTGGGTGCCACTCAACGGGTGCCCCGAACCTTGTTGGTCACATGACCTCAAGCGCATTTCTCCAAAAACCAAAGGTTGCCGACTAGCAGTGAGGGCCTAGGTTTGATAATAGGGAAACTATGCCCTCATTTTTCAAAGTGTAACGTAGCAAAAAAACATAAACATATGAAAGTGGAAGTAGTAAAAATTCAAAGCTGAAAGGACAACAATACTGAAGCAAAATATGACAACAATCATATATATATAATGATGCAATATGTTCCTAAGTCTAGGAAAGTAGCCAAAACAGGATACACTGCAGTCTATAATAATACAGTACAAGGTACAATTACAACAAAGAAAACTAAAACAGTGCAGTTGGAACTCCGCAGTATCACAAGCCTAAGCTCGGTCCCATGCTCTCCCACTCCTCTGCAACAATCAAGTACCTATATAGGGACTCTTTCCCTTATCAAAACCTGCAGCAATATAATCTATTTGGGCCCAAGATACGACCCAAATAGGGAGTGAGAAATAAATCCTAGTAGGAAACCACCAAAGTCTCGTGCCCAAATATCAGTGAAAATGTGCAACAGAAGCGTGAAATAATAAAATGCAGTAAACTAGGCAGTACTCAAAAGTAACTATCTCTACTAGTTACATTGCCATTTTATTAATTATTTATCAATTCCAAGCTTGTGCTTTAGCTTGGAAGGTACAACATAATAAATCACCACAATGAATATACAAAGTAAATGTTGTCCGCAAACATGCAAATCCTTACACTCAGGTAATCAGAATCGAAACCCTCAGGTGATTGCCCTTAGGCATAACGAATATTTCCCATAGGCATATGAGGTGTCACCCACAGGTACAGAAGCTACTACTCACAGGCATGAGAAAAGTTTCCCTTAGGCTAAATGAAACACTGCCCTCAGGCTAAGAAAGTAACCAGGCCGAGCCCAAAACATATGAAAGCAATCTATATACATTTTCTCTCAAGAAAACACAAAGAATGCTATAATCACGGCATACCTATGGGTATCCTGAAAAAATGGCTAAACAAGGGAAATGCACCCATGGGGTGGCCCTGGATCCAAGCAACGATCCCAAATAGCAGTTTATATTTATCATTAGATTATCTATTAAATTATAGATATCTTATCAGCTAAGGCCCCAGCCATACGACACCCCAAACATGGGCGCGTAGCACAATGGTACACAAAAAACAACTCAACAGTTAGAAATAAACACCAGACCACCTACCTCGATCTCCACTGATCGATATACGTGAACGATGCCTCCTGAATCATCCGTGAATGACGTAGATATGGGATAAATGTTTAACCATTCAAAATTAAATAAATTCACCTCAGGAAAGAATTGGAAAGAAACACACAAGGAGAGGGAAGGGCTTACCCGCTCGGTCCAAACGTGATCGTTGGCAAAGGAATCAGAGTCCTGGTGTTCGGTCGGGAACTCTTCCAAGGTTCAGCTGTCTCTCCCACGGCTTCCCGACATTCTAAGCTTCCTTTGTTGAGAGAGGAGGCTACTGCCGATTTATAACAAAAAAAACACAACTACACGGTGTGTACTCTCAAGTACACTTCGTGTACTTTCCTTTTTTAACTGTTCCTCAGGTGGCTACTTTTCACCGCCGCACTGTTCATCTGTCGACTTGATTACACGACGTGTATTTTTGAGTACATGGAATATACTATCACTCCGCTGGCGGCTACTACCACTGCCTTATTGTTCACCTGCCGATTGATTACACAACGTGTATATACTAAGTACACGATGTGTAGTCAGTTTTTACACCCTTCTTCACCGAAATGTCTACACGCCCTGTATACTCATCCTACACGTCCAAAGTACACAGCATGTGGAGAAGTATGCGGCGTGTACCCACAAATTTTGGGATTTTCCCCATTTTACCTATTTTCTCAAAAACACTTAAGGAAAAAGGAAAAGAAGAAACTCGTACCTCAAGAATAAGAACTGGGTTCTTACAGAATCATTTTCCTAAAACATCAAAACAATCTGAATGCATTTGCTCAGTTTTCAGTATGCTACTTTTTCTTTTTACTAAAATTAAGGTCAATTTTAAATAAAGATGAATTTAAAGTTATAGCAGTCACATCATGCATTATATTGAGGTGAGGTTGATTCATACATGTTAGAAATGACTTATGAATCATTGTAATAAAGTATCAAAACAATCTGAATGTGTTTGATCAGTTTTTAGTGTGTCACTTGTTTTTTTACTAAAATTAATGTCAATTTTAAATAAATAGACACAATTATAGTTATAAAGGTAAGACCGTGCATCCAATTTAGGTGCGGTTGATTCCTATATGCCAAAAATGACTTATGGATCATTTTTATAAAGTATCAAAACAATCCAAACGCGTTTGCTCGGTTTTCAGTATGTCACTAGTACTTTTTACTAAAATTAATGTCAATTTTAAATAAATAGACACACTTATAGTTATAGCGGTAATACTGTGCA
Organism: Viscum album; assembly: GCA_963277665.1. NCBI lineage: Eukaryota > Viridiplantae > Streptophyta > Magnoliopsida > Santalales > Viscaceae > Viscum > Viscum album. The sequence continues at coordinate 1,285,727,391 of OY728151.1, forward strand.
TCCAATTGAGGTGCAGTTGATTCCTATATTCCAAAAATGCTTATGTATCATTTTCCTAAAGTATCAAAACAATACAAATGCGTTTGCTCAGTTTTCAATATGTCACTAGTACTTTTTACGAAAATCAATGTCAATTTTAAATAGACACACTATTAGTTACACCTGTCACACCATGCATTATATTGAGGTTGAATTGATTCCTACACGTCATAAATAACATATAGATCATGGTTCTAAAGTATCAAAACAATCTGAAAGCATTTGTTCGGTTTTCAAAATTTCACTTGTTCTTTTTACTAAAATTAATGTCAAATTGAAATAAAATGACACTTGGAATTATACCCATCACATTGTGTATCATATTTAGGAGGGGTTGATTCATGCATGTCATAAATGACTTATGGATCATTTTTTAAAAGTATCAAAAGAATCAGAATGTGTTTGCTCAGTTTTCAGTATGTCACTTGTTCTTTTTACTAAAATTAATGCTAATTTTAAATAAAAAAGACACACTTTAGAGTTATAGAAGTCACACTGTGCATCGAATTGAGACTATGTTGATTCCTACACAAAATAAATGACATAGGATTCTTTTTCCTAAATCATCAAAACAATCCGAATGCATTTTCTCAATTTTGAGTATGCCACTTGGTTTTTTTACTAAAATTAATGTCAATTTTAAATTAAAAGACACACTTAGAGTTATAGCAGTAACACTATGCATTATATTGAGGTGAGGTTGATTCCTACATTTTAGAAATGACTTATGAATCAATTTTCTAAAGTATCAAAAAAATATGAACGAGTTTTCTCAGTTTTTAGTGTGTCACTTTTTTTTACTAAAATTTATGTCAATTTTAAATAAATAGACACACTTTTAGTCATATCGGCCACAAAATGAATAATATTGAGGCATGATTGATTCCTACACATCAAAAATGACTTATAGATCATTTTCCTAAAGTATCAAAAGAATCTGAATGTGTTTTCTTAGTTTTCAGTATGTCACTTGTTCTTTTTACTAAAATTAATGTCAATTTTAAATAAATAGACACACTAAGAGTTATAGCAGTTACACCATGAATCATATTAAGGTGTGGTTGATTCATAAAAATCCAAAATGACTTATGGATATTTTTTACTAAAGTATCAAAACAATCTAAATGCGTTTTCTCAGTTTTCAGTATGTCACTTGTAATTTTTACTAAAATTAATATCAATTTTAAATAAATAGACACACTATTAGTTATATCTGTCACACCATGAATCATATTGAAGTGAGGTTAATTAATAAACATCAAAAATGAATTATAGATCATGGTTCTAAAGTATCAAAACAATCCGAATGCATTTTCTCAGTTCTTAGTATGTCACTTGTTATTTTTACTAAAATTAATGTCAATTTTAAATAAATACACACACTTGGAATTATACCGGCCACACCATGAATCATATTGATTAAAGTTTGATTTATACACGTCATAAATTAATTATGTATTGTTTTACTAAAGTATCAAAACAATCTAAATGTGTTTTCTTGGTTTTCAGTTTGTCACGTGTTCTTTTTTCTAAAATTAATGTTAATTTTAAATAAAAAGACACAATTAAAGTTATAGTGGTCACACCATGCATTATATTAGGATGAGGTTAATTCATACACATTATAAATGACTTATGAATCATTTTTATGAAGTATCAAAACAATTTTAATGCATTTTCTCAGTTTTTAGTATGCCACTTGTTCTTTTTACTAAAATTAATGTCAATTTTAAATAAAAAGACACACTTAGAGTTATAGCGGTTACACCATACATCATATTTAGGTGAGTTTGATTTATAAAAATTATAAATGACTTATGAATCATTTTCCTAAAGTATCAAAATAATATGAATATGTTTTCTTGGTTTTCAATGAGTCACTTGTTCTTTTTACTAAAATTAATATCAATTTTAAATAAATAGACACACTTTTAGTCATACCAGTCACAATGTGCATCATATTTAGGTATAGTTGATTTATAAACGCCAAAAATTACTTATTTATCATTTTCCTAAAGTATTAAATCAATAAAAGTGTGTTTTCTCAGTTTTTAGTATGTCACTTGTTCTTTTTACTAAAATTAATGTCAATTTTAAATAAATCGACACACTTAGAGTTATAGCGGTCACACCGTGCATCAAATTGAGGTTCAATTGATTCCTACACATAAAAAATGACTTATGGATCATTTTCTTAAAGTATTAAAAATATCCAAATGTATTTTCTCAGTTTTCAGTATGTCACTTGTACTTTTTACTAAAATTAATGTCAATTTTAAATAAATAGACACACTATTAGTTATACCGGTCACACCATGAAACATATTGAGGTGATGTTGATTCATATAAGTCAAAAATGACTTATAGATCATGTTTATAAAGTATAAAAACAATTTGAATGTGTTTTCTCAGTTTTCAGTACGTCACATGTTCTTTTTACTAAAATTAATGTCAATTTGAAATAAAAAGACACACTTGGAATTATAACGGTCACACTGTGAATCATATTTAGTTGGGGTTGATTACTACATGTAAAAAATGACTTATGGATCATTTTTTAAAATTATCAAAATAACACAAATGTGTTTTCTCAGTTTTCAGTATGTCACATTTTCTTTTTACTAAAATTAATGTCAATTTTAAATAAAAAGACACACTTAGAGTTATAGTAGTCACACCATGATATATATTGTGGTGATGTTGATTCATAAATGTTAAAAATGACTTATGATTTGTTTTATTAAACCATCAAAACAATCCGAAATCATTTTCTCAGTTTTCAGTACGCCACTTGTTCTTTTTACTAAAATTAATGTCAATTTTAAATAAAAAGACACACTTAGATTATAGTAGTCACACCATGCATTATATTGAGGTTAGGTTGATTCCTAAACATTATAAATGAATTATAAATCATTTTCCTAAATTATTAAAACAATATGAAATCATTTTATCGGGTTTTATTGTATCACTTGTTCTTTTTAGTAAAATTCATGTCAATTTTAAATAAATAAACACACATTTAGTTATACCGGTGACACTGTGCATCATATTGAGGTATGGTTGATTCCTACATGTCAAAAATGACTTATGAATTATTTTCCTAATGTTTCAAAATAATACAAATATTTTTTCTTGGTTTTCAGTATGTCACTTGTTCTTTTTACTAAAATTAATGTCAATTTGAAATAAATAGACACACTTAGTGTTATAGATCTCACACTGAACGTCAGATTGAGTTGTGGTTGATTAATAAACATCACAAATTAATTACAGATATTTTTTCTAAAGTATAAAAATAATCCAAATGTGTTTTATTAGTTTTCAGTATGTCACTTTTACTTTTTACTAAAATTGGTGCCAATTTTAAATAAATAGACACACTATTAGTTATACCAATCACACCATGAATCATATTGAGGTTAAGTTGATTACTACACATCAAAAATGACATATATATCATGGTTATAATGTATAAAAACAATTTGAATGCGTTTTCTCAATTTTTAGTATGTCACTTATTCTTTTTAGTAAAATTAATGTAAATTTTAAATAAATACACATAATTAGAATTATACCGGTCACACTGTGCATCATATTGAGGTGGGGTTTATTTATATATGTCATAAATGACTTATGGATCATTTTACTAAATTATAAAAATAATACGAATGTATTTTCTCAGTTTTCAGTATGTCGCTTGTTCTTTTTACTAAAATTAATTTCAATTTTAAATAGAAAGACACACTTAGAGTTCTAGTAGTCACACTGTGCATCATATTGAGGTGAGGTTGATTCATACATGTTATAAATGACTTTTTAATTTTTTTCCTAAAGTATCAAAACAATCTGAATTCATTTTCTTAGTTTTCAGTATGCCACTTGTTCTTTTTACTAAAATTAATGTCAAATTTAAATAAAAATACACACTTAGAGTTATAGCAGCAACACCATGCATCATATCAGGGTGAGGTTGATTTATACATGTTATAAATGACTTATTAATAATTTTACTAAAGTATCAAAACAATATAAATTCATTTTCTTGGTTTTCAGTGTGTCACTTGTTCTTTTTACTAAAATTAATGTAAATTTTAAATAAATAGACACACTTTTAGTCACACTAGTCACACCAAGAATAATATTGAGGTGTGGTTGATTCCTACACACCAAAAATAACTCATGGATCATTTTCCTAAAGTATCCAAACAACATGAATGTGTTTTCTAGATTTTCAGTATGTCACTTGTACTTCTTACTAAAATTAATGCCAATTTTAAATAAATAGACACACTTAGAGTTATAGCGGCCACAATGTACATCATATTGAGGTGTGATTGATTCATACACATCAAAAATAATTTATTTATTGTTTTCCAAAATTATAAAAACAATTAAAATTCATTTTCTCATTTTTCAGTATGTCACTTGTACTTTTTACTAAAATTATTGTCAATTTTAAATAAATAGATACACTAATAGTTATAACAGTCACATCGTGCATCATATTTAGGTTTTGTGGATTTATACACATCAAAAACGACTTATAGATCATGGTTATAAAGTATTAAAACAATCCAAATGTGTTTTCTTGGTTTTTAGTATGTCACTTGTTATTTTTACTAAAATTAATGTTAATTTGAAATAAAAAGACACAATTTGAATTATAATGGTCACACTATGCATCATATTTAGGTGGGGTTGATTTCTACATGTCATAAATGACTTATGAATCATTTTTATATAGTTTCAAAACAATCTGAATGCGTTTGATATGTAACCTTTTCTTTTTACTAAAATTAATTTTAATTTTAAATAAAAAGACACACTTAGAGTTATATCGGTAACACTATGCATCAGATTGAGGTTATGTTGATTCCTACATGTTATAAATGACTTATGATTTGTTTTCCTAAATCATCAAAACAATCTAAATGCATTTTCTCATTTTTCAGTATGTCGCTTGTTCTTTTTACTAAAATTAATGTCAATTTTAAATAAAGACACACTTAGAGTTAAAACGGTCACACCATGAATCATATTGAGGTGCGGTTGATTCCTACATGTTATAAATGACTTATGAATCATTTTCCCAAAGTATCAAATTAATCTAAATGTGTTTTCTCGGTTTTGTAAGAACCCGATATTTCACTCAGGTATGGATCCTTTAAATTTCAGTCTAAATACTTACTTTGGACCTAATATGGATTCCTAATGGGTTATTAAAGGTCTTAGGGGTTTTCGAGGAAATTTTGAAGCCCATAACCCATCTTTTTAGGAAAACTAGCCAAGTCGCATGGTTGGCGCACAGTTTTCCTAACCATGCGTATGGTGTTTTTCTGGACAGAGCCACCTCACACAGTTGGTGCATGGTTGTGTGGCCTAACCATGCGAGTACCCCTTCTTCCTAGGTATTCATGAACGATTGGTGTACAATTTTTCAAACTGTGCATAAAAATAATGCATAGGACCTTTTTCTAGGTAATTTGACAAATTTTCCCTTAATGATCTATTAAGCTCCCTCCTTCTTCCCTAATATAATATTATATAGGATTTATCTCCATGTCTCTCATTTTTGAGTTTTTTGAAGTCCAAAGCTAGGGATTGAAAGATATCCTTTATTCGGGATCTGTTCAAGCTTCCATTCATCACATTGGATGTGCAACGATAAGTACTCAAGTCCTCTTGAGCCGTTCTCCTTCTCTTTTTCTCTCGACCGAGTTATCAAGGTATGGTAGTTTTTCTCTTTTTCTTAGATCTACTCCAATCCAAGATAAATAAAGGGACAATACTGGAGGATAATATTCATACAACCCTAAGGTGGGTGGTCTATAAATCATCCCTAAGGTTCGTTGATTTTGGAATTATCGTTTGGGGCCCACCGATTTCATCGGGTTCCGTTTGTGGAATTTATATTCCATTCTTATAATAATTAGAATTGTATGGTTATTCTATTTCCAAATATGTGACTAATTGTTGGTGGTTATGACCACAACTCCATCCCTTCCACGTCAAAGGTTATGCCATAATTTTTGTTTAGTGATTTGACATGTTTGCGCCCCCGTTTGGGTGGGCCTTGGCTTGACCACTCTAAGGGTAAGCTTTTCTATATTAAATGGATTGATTTATATTGAGAATTGTATAATGGAAAGTAACATGTATGCTTACCACTTGACCCACCTAAGTTAAGTGATTCAATTGATAATTAAATGTGAAATGGAAATTGGCAAGTATATTGAGTATATGACTTGATCATATTAAATGTGAATGATTAATAGGTTGCATGTCTGTAGCACCCCTTACCAAATTAATGGAAGGTAGAGAAATAAAAATTAATTATTGAATTTTCCTTAAATGGATTAAATGAATGGTTTCATGATACTTGGCCTTGGAACACTAATTAAAGTCAAGGCTTGAACCAAATGAACTTATTGATTAATTATGACTTGATTAAAAGGTTGCATGCTACTTGATCGTATCACACTAATGAAAGGAAAGTCCTAAATGAAACGTTTCATACTAATTAGCATTATCACACTAATTAAATGCAAGAATTGAACCAAAATAAATATCACATGACTTCATAATCAAATAGGAATGGCCTGAATCGATCTCGCCTTGGATTCTGATCGGTGAATGCCATGAGTACTCAGGAACCCCATCCCAATTCAAGGATTTGGCTTGCTTAGGTTGAGACCTACCTAGATTCAGATCCTTATCTATTCATTGGATTCCTGGAATGACACCTTAGGATACCTTCAATATCATTACAGTATACCTTGGATACGCTCCTTAGATCCAGCATTGACAAGTAGGTTCCATGGTTACAACCCAGAAGGACCTATCTTTTTTTATCCCCATTTTACCTTGGATGATCACCTTGGATTCATTAGGCACCTCATTGTGAAATGAATTGGACTATACTCATTGTATTACACTCTCACCCCATTCTTGACTACAATTATTAATGAGTTGGCGACCCTTGATGTCTACGTCACCTTGGTTATTTCCATGAGAATTCATTATTAAATGTCATTACAGGTTTCCTTGTCAGAACTTGGAACCTTATTTGTTGCTAACATTTGTCTTATTTATAAATTTGTAAAAATTAAATAATGAATTTTTGACATGTTTAGACACCAGCCAAGGGTTAAAGCAGGTACATGGGTATTTAGTTACATTGTACTGCTTTACTATATATATACATTCTTGCACACTGTTACCTTTCCATTACACAGGTTAAATGTTATAGACACTATTGGTAGTGGCCCACTAAGATTTATCTCACACCCTCTCCAGGCACAGTTTGGTACCTGGGGAAGATTACATGGTTTCAGGTGTTGACAAAGGGAAGCATATAGCTTCAAACACTTGATTTCTTTCTATTTAGGATGGAGCTTGATAACATATGACCAAGCCAGAGCTCGGGATGCTTGGGATAGTCTTTTATTTACTTTATAATGTTGTGGAACATGTTATGCCTAATTTATTGTATCCATGTTTTCTATTTTTCTAGTGACATGACATATCATCAGTTGTTGAATGTTATTCTAGCTGTTTCAGTTATTTTTATTGTTGCCTTTATTTTCCACTGTTCCTTCTATTTACTTATATTGCTTCTGCTATTTACCCTATGTTCACATTCTCCCACTGCACCCCACTTTGGTAATGAGGGAATAATATCCCCAAGGACACACTCTAGGCCCTCACTGATAGTCAACAACCTCTGGAGTTAGTGGAGATGTTCTTGAGGCCTTGTGGCCCACCAGGCTCGGGGCACCCATTGAGCGGCATCCGGGTCCAGGATGTTACAAAGTGGTATCAGAGTTTGTTTCTTTTCTTGTCTTACTTTTTGGATATGATAGATTAGAGATTAGGAACATTTGGGAATTGGTCATAAGCTGTGCTTGGGCGTCGCGAACCCATGTTTGGGGTAAAAACCAAGTTTCCTAAATTATAATTATTGTTCTGCTTTTGCCTATTACAATTGATATTATTTCACCGTTGGGTGACACACATGTTGTGTGGTGTTGTTGATTATTACTCTATTTGAGTATTTTATTTCATCGTTGGCCCGATGATATGAGGGCAAGGATAATTGTTACATTCATAATTATAGACACCTGTAATTCACATGTCATGCATATTTCTATGCTATATAGGTGCATTTTACTGATTTTCATTGCTTGATATGCCTATGATTGCTGAGTGATGTTGTGATAGTTCTCTTATGATTGTATTACTCTTAGATGTGATTGAGTGATTGCCTATCTCAATTCATGAGGTGTATGAGCCCACATGGGTTGGGATGAGTAATTTACTGATTCGATCCATTCTGTTATAAATAAATGGGTGTCGTTTCTAGTGATAGGTGTATGGGAACCAATTCACTGGAAATGACTATCCATTATAAAGTGAATCATGAAATCTAAAATGAAATGGTTGCACTTCTTTATCCTGCCTTTTCATGTTTATTAAAGGTAGAGTGAACCTGGTAATTAAATGTAAAATGAAATGAAACTTATACTTGAGAAATTACTGATACCTGGTCATCTAAGTAGATAGTTGGGGTAGTATGCCTTGGGTAGTGAGTTTTCATATGTTCATTTTCTACTAGTGATGATATCTTTATGTTTCTAAGCATTTTTTGAGTCATTTGCTTGGATATTGTAGACCAATTCCTCCATAACATCCTCATATCGTACGCCAGGAGGGCGACAACGACCATGCTCTAGACATGGTGGGCCTTGAGCCACCAGTCTTACCTCCAGGAGCGCCACTCAAGGAGCTGCCTACTATACCTGATCTAGTAACTGATGTCCAAGTTCGTGATAGTTTCCTACATATGATGCAATCCATGCATGGTGCTTCATGAGTTGCACCTACGATGGTTGATCTAACTCATGAGTTCTAGCAGAAACATCCTTCTACCTTTTCAGGGGATGACAGTCCATAGGCTATTGAGTATTGGATTGAATCCACCCTATATATCTTTGAGAATATGGATATGCCTTCATAGTAGAGATTCAAGCTTGCAACATACATGCTTTGGGATTCAGCCAAGTGTCGGTGGGACGTGATTACCCAGGCCAGTCGTTATCAGGGCATGTTATGGGTTGATTTCCAGACTACCTTCTATGATCAGTTCTTTCCTTAGATACTAAGAGTTGAAAGATCTAGAGAGTTTATGCATCTCAAGCGGGGTTCTATGTCAGTTATGGAATATTCAGTATGTTTCACAGAGTTGTAGCGCTTTGCACCACTTCTAGCCGATGATGAGCTTTTGCGTGCTAGATGTTTCTAGGACGGGCTCCGATATTCCATCAGTACACAGGTGAATGTCTTTTGCCTACCTACTTTTTCTGAGATAGTCAATCAGACACTTATCACTGAGCATAACTAGATGGATGACAATAGTACCAGGTTTAAAGGATTAGTGCCACGTCAATCCAGTAGTTCTTATGGTAGTAGGAAGCGTTCCATCGAGGTTTCTCTTTAGATCAGTGACAACTAGAGTGTTAATTTTGACAAATCTAAAGCATGCCATCAGTGTAGACAATAGGGAAATTCAAAGCCTCAGTGTGATATATACCCACTGAAGTGCTGAGCTTGCGGTCATATGAGGCATCTTCATTATTTTTGTATGACCTTTCCACTAGCTTCTAGTGGAAAATGATCCATACCAGCTCCACCTTCAGGAGCGAGTTCCTTTATGCCATGCCAAGCGGGGAGTTGGGATAACATAGGTAGGTATGGATGAGGAGAAGGTCATGGTCGTGGTATCCAGATATAGAGACCCTAGCCTTTTCACATAACATTACATGATTTTAAGCATAATTATACATCAGAGTACAAGCCAAGGATATAGAAGTCTAGTGTATTTGAAGACTAGGTACATAAAACTAAAAACATGGGACTAAAAAAAACTTCTTTATTTAATATTAAAATTTAGATCCTAACTTCATTTGTGCTCAAACATCTGCATAGGGTACCCTGGGGAACACATGAACAAAGGGATGAGCTAAAAAGCCCAGTAAGGGAATAAACATAAGAACAAAGCATTAACACAAGGAATAAAAGGCATGACATGATGTTATAAAAATGCATGTAACATATGGAACCTTAACATATACAAATTAAATACTATAAAAATGGAGTCATAGAAATGTGGTGTAAACATAAAACATGACTTTAGTATGAGTCAAGGCTAACTTCCAAGATCGTTTCACAAAGTAGCACAAGACAAGGCAAACCGCCAAGATGATTGCACATAACATCTCACGAGACTTAACTTTACCCAATGAATTGGAGTGATATCTGGGTTCACCCATATTAAATTTTCATGAATAAGTTTTCCCCATAAATAATCATACATAATCAATCTTAAATAAACATAAGGATTATCCATGGAAATAATTGTGTACTATAATCATGACACAAAGCATAACAGATGGGCGTAACATAAAAGTGTCCATGAAATAAGGGAACTAATGTATACATGGACATTCATAAGGGAAAATAGATATGTATAATGGTGAGTTATTTCAAGTATAAGTGACAACATGTAAGAAAACAATTCAAGAAATTTTAGCATAAAAATATTTATGAGCGGTTTTAAGGAAAATACTATAGAGCCTTTAAAATAGAAAAGGGAACAATCCTTTATAAAAAACTAGAAGTGAACCAGGAAGGTTTTCAAAATAAAAAGACTTATTTTATAAAGAAAATGGTGGATTAAAAAATAATATAGAGTTCACTTGAAATCGGGTAAAAATTTGAGAAGCACCCTCAAAACAGGTTTGCTTATCGGAAAATATTGAGGAGGGAATCACTTAAAAACATGTGTATCCCCAAAAGAGAGTGATGAATGGAACTTGATAAATGATTTTGGAACATTCAAATAGAATTTATAATATGAAAATAATAATAATAGATAACCTCACTTAGGTAAAAATAAATATAAAGAAACTCGAAGCAATAAAGGAGGTTCGGGTTGAATCCCTTACAGAATATCGGCATGGTATCGTGTGTATTTAAGAGGGATTAATGATAGATAAATGGGTTTATAATAATTTAAAAATCATGATTAAAGTATGGGGGAGGTTCATAATCATACACCATCACTAGGAATTACACATAAAAGGGCATAACATAGAGGACAATCTTGAATAAAAGTGGAATAGAGAGGATACCTTACCTTAAGTCCGATGGTGTTCTCCACTTGATATTAATGACATGAATAATAAAATTAGGTTCATTAATTAATAATTATAGAACCTATTTTATATCTAAATTTTTTATTATAACCTTTTTAAGTTCATTCATGACCTTTTTGATGAGTTAAGTGGTTCAATTTCATTGTTCAGGTCCATTTGTTTTTTTTGGTTTTTATGATTGGTTTACTTATTTTCTTGAATGGATAAACATGTAAAATGAAAGTGGTTGTAAAGAATTTAAGTTATATAAAATTAGTGAACATATAGAATATTACATGGTTATAAAATTCATTTGGTTATTTGGAGTTAAGGTGAATCACTATACAAGACATTAATGATAAATGCTTGAATTAATTTTAGAGATTTTGCTCACAATTAACTTGTTTTGTATTATTATTATACATTGTGTGAGAAAAAAGGATTCTAGAACATAACATAAGATAAAATACATATTTAATAGTCTGGTTAAACCATTAAAATGGTTTCATGACCAGAATTAAATATAGTAATAGAAATTGATAACCCATCGTCTTTGAATGTGCTAAATTAACACATCTCAAACGATGTTTTCATTTCTTTAAAATAAAAAGTGGGGAAAGGAGAGATGATAATGAATTATTCCATTAGAATAAAAAAATTCTAGTACATTTATTTTAATGGAGCTTTCATACCATTTTGATGAGTATAGGTTAGGAAAGAAAAGATAACAAAAGAACTTAAAAAAAAATGAAAGAAAAGAAAAGAGGAATTTTACCTCTTAAATCAACCTTACTTGAGAGCCTCTTAAGGGGAGAGGATTTCATCTTTTTAGGAGAACAAGGGATTTTGTACGTGGGGAGGGAGATTTTGGATATATTTGGGTAGAATTTAGGGAAGTCACAAGGCTTGAGAGTAGTGAAGAGAAGAGGGTGGAAGAGGTGGTATTTATAGTGGAAGGGAGGAGAGTTTTCATAATATTTAATTCCTTAGTTTATTATTTTCCATCAAGACCAGAAATAGTGATGATTCCATGACAAAAAACAGTAATATGTGCATGTGAGTTCGAACCAATGTCCATTTACATCATCCATGACTCAAGCATGATGCATAAATTCAGGTTTTAGCATTTATTGTAAATTATCATATTTTACTATTCATAAAAAATTCAAATATTTTAGAAAAATACCAAAAAATCAACCTAACCATTTTTTGATGTGTATAATCCAAAAATGAAATCCATTTTTCAAAAACAATTTTCTAAATATGATTAATTTAATATTTAATTAAAATCATAATTTACTTGAAAAATAACAATTTTAAAACATTTATTTTCTTATTCCAAGATATAGGGATATCATACTTTCACTTGAATATTATTTATATATTATCATAGGCAAGGTTACTATTCATTAAGATATATCACTATTCATAAGGGTATGTTACTATTCATAAGGGTAGGTTACTATTCACTAAAAAAATAAGTTCGTTCCATTAGACACCAAACATCTTACTGATCACAACCGTGTATGACAGATTTTTGAAATTCAAAACACAAAAGTGTCAAAATTATGTTTAAAGGTCAAATAGTACTCAGTAGTTCATTCATGTGATTATATGACATAATCATAAGAAATAAATTTCCATTGAAAAACATTGGATCGTTATATTCTTCCCCCCTTAAGAAATTTCACCCTTGAAATTTTGTTTTACATTCTAGATCATAAACAAGTTAAGGTACTTTACCTTCCTTACTTCCTCCAGTTCCCATGTTGCCTCTTTTTACTTATGATTCCACTATAGTACCATGACCAGGTGAGTAGTCTTGTTACATAGAACTTTATCTCTACAATCCAAGATCTTCACTGGATGCTTCTCATAAGAAAGATCATCCTCCAATTGTACCACCTATAAAGAGAGTACAAGTGAAGGATCTGTTATGTACTTCCTTAATAGGGATACATGAAAGATATATTTTACTTTATACATGGTAGGAGGAAGTTCCAGTTGATAGGCCACATCCCCGATACGATCAATAATCTCAAAGGGGATGATGGACCTAGGATTTAGCTTTCCTTTCTTTCCAAATCTCATGACCTTCTTCCATGGAGATATGTGGAGAAATACCATGTCTCTAAACTTGAACTCAAGGTTTCGTCGACGATTGTCTATGTAACTCTTCTATCGAATTTGGGATACCTTGACATGCTGCTAAATGGTTTCCACCTTCTCTACCATTTCTTTGACCATTTTATGTCCTAGTATCTTATGCTCACCAACTTCATCCCAACATGCCGGTGTTATGAAACTTTTCCCATAAAGGGTTTCATATGGTTCCATTCAAATGCTCGAGTGGGAATAGTTGTTGTAGTAGAATTCAACCAGTGGAAGATGTTGGTACAATCCTCATTTGAAGTCCATAGGACATGCTCTCAACATATCTTTCAGTTTTTGAATAGCTTGCTCAAATTGACCATCAGTTTGAGGATGATAGGCCATACTAAAGTTCATTTCAGTTCTTAGAGCATGTTGGAGACTTTTCCATAACTTCGAGGTGAATCTCAGATTATGATCGGATACAATAGATAGTGGTACTCCATGCAGCCTTACCACTTCTTTGATGAATATCTGTGAAATTTGATCCAATGATAAGTCCTCTCGAATTGAGATAAAGTGAGCTGTCTTTATAAGAAGATCCACAATGATCCATATAGCATTGTTTCCTCTGGATGTCCTTGGAAATCCAGTGACAAAGTCCATGGTAATGTTCTCTTACTCCCATGTTGGTATGAGAAATGGTTGCATCATCACCTTAGACTTATGTCTTTTAACCTTCACTTTTTGACAAACTAGGCACTTTGGTGTATACTTAGCAATATCCTTCTCCATATTGTCCCACCAAAAGTTCTCTTGGAGATCTCGATAAATCTTTGTTCTCCCCGGGTAAACAGAGAAGGTCGATCTATGTGAGTCATTCAAAATCTCTTTCTTTATCTATATATCAATTGGTACACATAATCTTGACTCAAATATTACAACTTCATCGTTGTTAATTTTGAAATTGGAGGATTTCCCATCTCTAATAGCTTCCACCCTTTTCTGAATTTCCACATCTTTTCTTTGAGCATCCTTTATTTTATCCATGAGGGATGGTTGAGAAATAATTTGAGAAAGGATTGAAGATATTCCTAAATTAATGATTACCATGTACATCCTATTTAAATCAAAGAAGATTAGATCCTTTTTAGTTCTCATCATTGATAAAGATTCACGATCCTTTCTACTTAGAGCATCCACCACCTTATTTGCCTTATCGAGATGGTAGTGGATTGAGAAGTCATAATTCTCGATGATCTCTATCCATATTCACTGGTGCATATTAAGATCTTTTTGTTTGAATATATATTTGATACTCTTGTGGCCAGTATATATCTCACACTTCTCCCCATAGAGATAATACTGCCAGATTTTTAACGCAAAGATCACTACCGCCAACTCCAGATCATGTGTAGGATAGTTTTGCTTGTGGATTTTCAGCTACCTTGAGTCATAGGCTATCACTTTATAATTTTTCATTAGCACACAACCTAATCCCTTATTTTAAGCATCAATTTACACCACAAAGAGTTCTCCACTTGACGATAATATGAGTACTGGTGCAGTGATAAACCTCTTTTTGAGTTCCTTAAAGCATTCATCACATTCTTGAGTCTAGAAAAACTTTACTCCCTTCTGTGTCAGCTTGGTCATTGGGTTTGAAAATCATGAAAAGTTCTTCAAAAATCTTTGATAATACCCAGCTAGACCCAAAAATATGTGGATCTCTTTTACAGATATTGGCCTAGGACACTCTTTAATCGCCTTTGTCTTGGAAGGATCCACATATATCCCTTTGCTGGTGATAACATGCCCCAAATAATGATACTTCCTCCTTCTAGAACTCACATTTACTATAATTTTCATACAAATTCTCCCTTAGAAAAGTATTTAGCATAGTAATCACATGATCCTCATGTTCCTCCTTTCTCTTAGAGTATATCAGAATATCATCGATAAAGACAACCAAAAATTTGTCGAGGTAATCTCTAAAGAATCTATTCATTAAATCCATGAAAATTTATGGATCATTAGTGAGTACAAAGGGAATCACTATGAACTTATAGTGTCCATACCTTGTTAAAAAGGCAGTCTTAGGAATATATTCCTTACTCACCTTTAATTGGTGATATCCCAACCAAAGGTCCACCTTAGAGAAATAACTATCCCCACGAAGCTGATCAAACAATTCATCTATATGTGGAAGGGGATACTTGTTCTTTATCATGATTTTATTGAGCTCATAATAATCAATGCAGTGGTGCATTGATCCATCCTTCTTCTTGATGGAGAGGACTGGCGCACCCCATGGTGAAGTACTCAGGCGTATAAAACCCTTCTCTAGATTCTCCTGTAACCACTTCTTTAGCTCTTCTAGCTCTACAGTGGCTATTCTATAAGGTTTCTTTGATATAGGCAGAGATCCAGGAATAAGTTAAATTGAGAACTCAACCTATCGATCAGGAGAAAGACTAGAAAACTCTTTGGGGAAAACATCAGTGTAATCCCTCACGATGGTCATATCTTTGAGCGAGTTTATCTCCATTTTCTTAATCATTTGAGCTAGATATACCTTATCATAAGGAAACAATATCCACACTTAATATTATGATTCTAAAGGATTCATATTCCTCCTTACACTTGTAAATAATTGGAAGATTCTTTGGGATGTGAAGAGTGATCTCCCTTTCCCAAAAGTTGATGTTGGACTTGTATAAATATAGCCAATCCATGCCCAAGATAGCATTGAAATCCACTAAAGGAAGTATGAAAAGATTTTCTGGGAGGTTCAATCCACAAAATTTAACCTGAGAGGAGTTATAAACCATTGACACAATAATTTCCCCATTCACTGTTCTCATAGATAAATTATCCTCTAAATTTTGAGGTGGTGTTTGAATAGTTCTACTAAACTTGAAAGATATAAAATAATGCGTAGAACTAGAATCAAATAGTACGTTTTCTATTCTTGAATGAATAACCAGCGTACCTATCACCAAATTGTTGTCTGGCTCCACCTCAGCAGTAGAGATAGCACAATAACTTCCTTGTTTCCTTTGGGGTTGTTGTTGATTTCCTCTGACAACCCTTGACTTAGGGAAATTATTTGCATAATGCTTATGTTCATTGTAGTTACAATGCCACACTAAAGCCTGAGTGTTGATATGATCATTCCTTTATTCTTCCACATTAGTGGGATTCTTCATATCCATTCGGCAGTTCTTGGCCAAATGTCCCATTCTTCCACATTTGAAGCAATGATTAGTTCCATTTAGATGGCTCCCAAGATGCTTCTTACAAATTTTTTTACAAGTGGGATAGTTAGGCTTCTTTCCATCACTGAATTTTTCTATTAAACCACCCATGCTGTTCTCTATTTTTCGCTTCTTGTCACTGGGCCCACAATACCACTGAAATTCTCCAATATCCATTTCAACCTTGAGGGCACAACAGGAAATCTCTTCATAACTCTTGAAGCCTCAAATCACCAACACCTTTCATAGACTCAGATTTAGACTGCTAAATAATTGATCCACCTTGATTTATGTGTTCATGACAAAGCTATAGGCGTACCTTGCAAGCATTGTAAAGTTTTCTTCATATGACCTGATGGACTCATCTTCCTTCTGCTTGAGTTTGAGGATCTCTCTTTGCATCTTGAGATGGAGGGTTTGAGGAAAATATTTATTTAAAAAAATCCTCTTGAATTCCTCCCAATCCATGGAATCAATTTCCTCTTGGAACTTGTATTCTTTATTAGTGTCCACCACTGATCATCTTCCCCTTAAAAATGATAGACCATCAATATAACTTTCTCTTCTTCCGAGCACTAGAGGACAGAGAATATCTTTTCAATAGAGTTAATCCACTGTTCCATGAGGAGGGGATCATAAGATCTTCTAAACATGGGAGGCCTTTTCCACATGAAGGATTATACGGAAACTTGATATTTCCTTGGAGGAGGAGTGCGTTCCACATGATTCAAGTTATTATTCATAACTTGATCCAGCTGAGCAAGTACTGTCATGAAGTTTTGATCACCCATTCCTATCATACCAGGCATATCATTAGGTAAACTTTCACATTACCTATCACATTTATTATTGGCACGCGTTCTTCTATTTCCCTCCATTAACTAAGAAAAATAACGTACAATTAGAGGACTTGAATACTTAGCTATTGAGAATAAAAAGGAAACTTTGAACATAAGAGGATAAACTTATAAAGGAGAAGTATATCCTAACTTGTGATTCCCTATATTTAAATCTAGGTTATCCTTGATCTATTTATTAACTTATATTCTTATGGTATTTTTCTTTATTCCCTTAATAATTATTTGTACTAAGATCATGATTTTACCAAAGCATATCCCCTGGGAGTGTCAATCCAAGAGTGCAACAAGGCCTGTTGTTGTGTACCAGGATACCCCGGGTTAGGCCCAAAACTCCTTGTCAGAGTTTTCACTCCTAGGTAATCTGTTCTAGAGCCACTTTTACCTATTTGTATCCAGACATGGATGTATTTTATTGATAAACCACTTACTCTATACTAACCAAAATTTAGGGATGTTTTCTTACACTTCATATCATCCTTAAGGTTCTTAATAAAGTTCTCTATTCCTAATCTAAAAAAATAACTAGACCATCCTATGATACCTACTATAGAAACCCTAGTCTTTTCACATAACATTACATGATTTTAAGCACAATTAGTGTATTTGAAGACTAGGTACATAAAAATAAAATCATGGGACTAAAAAATAACACTTCTTTATTTTATCATCAAATTGAGATCCTAAATTCAATTGTGCTCAAACATATTCATAGGGTACCCTGGGGAACACATGAACAAAGGGATGAGCTAAAAATCCCAGTAATGGAATAAACATAAGAACAAATAATTAATAAAAGGAATAAAATGCATGACATGGAGTTATAAAAAGGAATGTAACATATGGAACCTTAACATATAAACATGTAATCCTATAAAAATGGAGTCATAAAAATGTGTAAGAAACATAAAACATGACTTTAGTATGAGTCAAGGTTGACTTCCAAGATCATTTCACAGAGTATCACAAGCCAAGGATAACCGCCAAGACCGTCACACATAACATCTCATGAGACTTAACTTTAACCAATGAATTGGAGAGCTATCTTGGCACACCCATATTAACTTTTCATGAATATTTTTTATGCATAAATAATCATATATAATCAATCTTATATAAACATAAGGATTACTCATGGAAATAATTGGGTACCATAATCATGACACAAAGCATAGCAGATGGGCGTAACACAATAGTGTCCATGAAAGAAGGGAACTAACGTATACATGGAAATTCATAAGGTAAAATAGATATGTGTCATGGTGAGTGATTTCAAGTAGAAGTTACAACATGTAAGAAAAGTATTCAAGAAATTTTAGCATAAAAACATCTTTGAGCGGTTTTAAGGAAAATACTACAGAGCCTTTAAAATAGAAAAGGGAACAATAATTTATACAAAAATAGAAGTGAAATAGGAAGGTTTTATCAATAAAAATACTTATTTTATAAATAAAATTGTGTATTAAAATAGAAGATAGAGTGCACTTGAAATTAGGTAAGAATTCAGGAAGCTCCCTCAAAACAGGTTTGCTTATCAGGAAGTATTGAGGAGGGAATCACTTAAAACATGTATATACCAGAAAGAGAGTGATGAATGGAACTTGATACATGAGTTCGGAACATTCAAATAGAATTTATAATATGAAAATAATAAAAATATATAACCTTATTTAGGTAAAAATAAAGATAAAGAAACCCGAAGGAATAAAGGAGGTTCGGGTTGAATCACTTATAGAATATTAGCATGGTATCGTGTGTACTTAAGAGGGATTAATGAGAGAGAAATGGGTTTATCATAATTTAAAAATCATGATTAAAGTATGGGGGAGGTGCTTAATCATACCCCATCACTATTAATTAAACATAAAAGTGCATAACATGGAGTAAAATCTTGAATAAAAGTGGAATAGAGAGGATCCCTTACCTTAAGTCTGATGGTGTTCTCCACTTGAAATTAATGACCTGAATAATCAAATTAGGTTCATTAATTAATAATAAAATAAAACCTTCTATATTTAAAATATTTATTATAACATTTTTAAGTTCATTCATGACATTTTTGATGAGTTAAGTGGTTCAATTTCATTGTTCGAGTCTGTTTGTTTTCTTAGTTTTTATGATCGGTTTACTTATTTTCTTGAATGGATAAACATGTAAGATGAAAGTGGCTGTACAGAATTAAAGTTATATAAAATTAGTGAAAATCCATGATATTAAATGGTTATAAAATTCATTTATTTTTATTTTTAGTGAAGGTGAATCATTATATAAAAAATTAATGATAAACACTTGAATTAATTTTAGCGATTTTGCTCACAATTAACATGTTTTGTATTATTATTTTACATCATGTGAGAGAAAAGGATTCCAGAACATCACATAAGATAAAATAAATATTTAATAGTCTATTTCATCCATGAAAATGGTTTCATGACCATAATTGAAGATATTAATAGAAATTGATAACCTGTCATCATTGAATATTCTAAATTAACACATCTCAAATGGTGTTTTCATTTATTTCAAATAAAAGGTGGGTAAAGGAGAGATGATAATGAATTATCCTATTATAAAAAAATTCCAATAAATTTATTTTACTGGAGTTTTCATACCATTTGGATTATTATAGGTTAGGAAAGAAAATAGAACAAAAGAACTTAAAAAAATGAAAGAAAAGAAAAAAGAAATTTTACCTCTTGAATCAAACTTTTTTGAGAGCCTCTTAAGGGGATAGGATTTGATCTTTTTATGAGACCAAGGGATGTTGGATGTGGGGAGGGAGCTTGTGGATATATTTGGTCATAATTTAGGGAAGGTACAAGGCTTGAGATGAGTGAAGAGAAGAGGGTGGAAGAGGTGGTATTTATAGTGGAGGGGAGGAAAGTTTTCATAATATTTAATTCTTTAGTTTATTATTTTCTTTCAAGACCAGAAATAGTGACGATTCAATGACTAAAAACAGTAATATGTGAATTTGGGTTCTAAACAATGTCTATTTACATCATCCACGACTCAATCATGATGCAGAAATTCAGGTTTTAATATTTATTGTGAATTATCGTATTTTACTATTCATAAAATTCAAGTATTTTAGAAAAATACAAAAAATTCAACTTAAACATTTTTTATGTGTAGAATACAAAAATGAAATCCAATTTACAAAAATAATTTATAAATATGATTAATTTAATATTTAATTAAAATCACAATTTACTTGAAAAATAAAAATTTTAAAACATTTATTTTCATATTCCAAGATATATGTATATCGTACTTCCACTTGAATCTTATTTATATACTATCATAGGTAAGGTTAATATTCATTAGGGTATATCAATATTCATAAGGGTATGTTACTATTCATAATAGTATGTTACTATTCACAGAAAAAAACAAGTTTGTTCCATTAGACTCCAAACATCTTTCTGATCACAACCGTGTATGTCAGATTTTGAAAATTCAACACACAAAAGTGTCAAAATTATGTTTAAAGGTCACATAGTACTTATTAGTTTATTTTTTTTGTGATTTCATGTGATTATATGACATAATAATAAGAATGAAAATTTCATTGAAAAACATTGGGTCGTTACACCAGACCCCTGATCACCAGCAGCGCCAACAGAGCAGTTTTGATCAGGGCAGTCCAGCTGTTGCACAGGGCCGTGGATCAGGTCAGTTGCATACACTACAACCGATATATAAGGATTAGGATGCAGGACCATCTACAGTACGAGGTACTATTCTATTATCCTCTACTATAGTAACTATATTATTTGATATAGGTGCTTCGAACTCTTTTATCTCTGTATATATTATGGAAAGTCTCAGACAAGAGATACAATATCACTATGGTGTAAGGACCCTAGATAAACCATTGGGAATGCATAAAGAGGGCATATTCCAATGTAGAGACTATGCCCTTAAGTTAGGAAGTTACCCTTTCTTATGGAACCTCTTTTTTCTTAAGATGATGGGATTCGATGTCATTCTTATGATGGACTAGTTGGTTAATTATCATGCTTTTGTAGACTTCTATCACTTTAGGGTATCTTTTACATCACCATAGGGAAGTAGTTATCTACATAAGGGTGAGTGGGATGCACAGGCTGGTAGAGCTAGACCAGAGCATCATGGGATAGGTAGAGTGGCTGTCCAGATTGAAAATATCTTCATGGAGGATCAGGGTTTACAACAAGCTAATTTACCTCTAGTAGTGGATCGTTTGAGGGATGTATTTCCTGATGATTTTTCTGGATTAACTCCTGTGAGAGAGGTAGAGTTTATAATTGATCTTATTCTAGGATCATTTCTGGTGTCCATTCCCCCATATAATGTGGAACCAATAGAGCTTTAATAGCTTAAGCTACAGTTATTGGATTTAGAGTCCAAAGGATTTATACGGCCTAACACATCCTCTTGGAATTTGCCCATGATTTTTTCCAAGAAAGCAGATGAAACCTTGCATATATGTGTGGATTACAGAAGTTTGAACCAACTTATGGTCAAGAAACGATACCCACTTCCTCGAATAGACAATCTCTTTGACTAGATCTAAGGAGAAAAGGTCTTCTCTAAGATCAAACTGAGATCAGGTTTTCATCAAGTGCGAGTAATTCCATCAGACATACCTCATATAGTTTTTTATAGTAGGTAGGGTCTATGTGAGTACCTTGTTATGCCATTTGGTCTTACGAATTCACCCTCCATTTTCATGGATTTTATGAATAGGGTGTTCCACCCCTATTTGGACTATTTTTTCATAGTCATTGTGGATGAAATATTGGTGTATTCTCACACTCATAGTGACCATGTAAAACATCTTGATATTATTCTGAGTAAACTAAGAGAGAATCAACTTTATGACAAGCTTTCTAATTTCCACTTTTGGATTGACAAAGCTCACTTATTGGGTCAGATAATATCATAATTAGATGTATCTGTTGACCCAGAAAAGGTTAGTGCTATAGTTTTTTGGGAGAAACTCAAGAATGTGTTTGACATAAATAGTTTCTTAGGGATGTTTGGATATTACAGGATTTTCATAAATGACTTCTCACATCTTTATTCAACTCTTACTAGTCTTACAAAGAAGGGTTTCAAGTTCATATGGTTATAATAATGCGAGAAATCCTTTAAGGAGCTAAAAGGGAGGCTTGTTTTAGCACCTATTATAACTCTTCTAGAGCCAGGCATAGGTTATACCATCTTTTGTGATGCATCAGGCATCAACCTAGGATCAGTGCTGATATAGGAAGATAGAGTCATTGCATATGGATCTCATCAGTTGAGGCCTCATGAGAGGAATTACCTGATGCATGAACTTGATCTAGCAGCAGTTGTCCATGACTTACGTTGCTGGAGACATTATTTGTTGGGTGAGTGATTTGTGGTGTATATGAACCACAAGAGCCTCAAATATATCTTTTCACAGCATGAATTGAACCTCATATAGTGAAGATGGGTCGAATACCTTCAATCCTTTGATTTTAAGCTTACCTATATTTCTGGGAAGGGAAATGTAGTTGCAGATACACTGAGTTGGAAAACTCAAGCATGGGTCATACGAGAAGCCAGTGATGAATGGAAGTTAATGGACCTCTTTTCTGAGCTACATCTAGAATTTCATGATAGTCACAAGTAGTCTTACCTCTTATCCTTGATAGTTACCTATTTCCTCCTTGAGAAGGTGAAGGGTAGACAATTTTTAGATACTAAAGGCTTGGTTCTCTATGAGAGTATATCGGGAGATAACCCACCTCCATATTGGTCAGTGGAAAAAGACGACATCCTGCATCTATGTGGATGTATCTGGGTTCCTACATATATGATAGAGGAGTTGATGAAAGAGTACCACGCATCTCAGTTGGAAGTTCATCTAGGCATCTTGAAGATGTATCAAGACATGCGACACTAGTATTGGTGGCCTGGGATGAAGCTTTAGATAGTAAGCTTTATCACTAGGTGTTCCACTTGTCAGCAGGTGAAGGCAAAGCACCAGAGACCAGAAGGCTTATTACAATCACTTCCAATCCCATAATGGAAATGGGAAGATGTTTCTATGGATTTTTTAGTCATCTTAACAAGGTCTCCAAGGGGTAGCGATGCTATTTGGGTAGTCATTGACCGACTAAAGAAATAACCCCACTTCATTTCTATTCGTGAGACTTTCTCAATTAATGATCTAGAAAATCTGTATGTCCATGAGATCATACGAATCCACGGGGTCCCTCATACTATTGTTTCAGATTGGGATTCTCATTTCACATATCCATTTTGGAAGGTTTTGTAGAAGGCAATGGGAACGCAGGTGCTTCTAAGCATAAATTTTTACCCTCAGACTGATGGAAAATCAGAATGAACAATACAAGTTACAGAGGATATGCTTCGAGCATGTGTCCTTGATTTCAGCGGTTCATGGGAGAATCATACCCCTCTCATCGATTTCTCTTATAATAACATCTTCCAAGAGATAATTCAGATGGACCCTTTAGAGGCCTTATAAGGTTGGCCACGTCTTTCATCCCTTTGCTAGCTAGAACCAGGTGAGGCATCCCTACTAGGTCCTCATCTCGTTCAGGAGACTTTAGAGAAAGTTTAGCTGATTAGAAAGCATATGACTACTACTCAGTCTAGACACAAATCTTATGTCGATCACCGTCAATGACCTTTAGAGTTCGAGGTCGGGGATTGGGTTTTTATTCAGGTATCACCCAGGCTAAGGAATATATGGTTACAAAAGCAGGGAAAGATGTTGCCTCATTATATAGGGCCATTTGAGATCCTAAAGAGATTCAGGCCTTCAGCCTAGCAGTTGCTACTACCTCAGAGGTACCATGCCATTCATGACGTCTTCAATGTTTCATAGCTTCTCCAATATCATGATGATCTATCACATACCTTTGATCCATAGGTAGTTAAGTTAGATATTGATGCTACCTTTGAGGAGTATCCAGTACGCATCATTGATCAGAGCATGAAGGCTCTCTGAGGTCGGTCTATCCCTCTAGTACGAGTGTTATGAAATCACGACCGATTACAAGATGATAATTGGGATAGAGAATCCGACGTATATTCCCAATGACCAGAGTTGTTCTCAGAAAGTTTTTCTACACCCTTGGAAGGTGAACTCAGGGATGAGTTCTTTTAAGGGGGGAAGATTGTAAGAACCCATTTTTTCACTCAGGTATGGATCCTTTAAATTTCAGTATAAATCTTTACTTTGGACCTAATATGGACACCTAATGGATTAGTAAAGGTCTCAAGGGTTTCCGGGGCATATTCAAGGCCTAGAACCCATCTTTTTAGGAAAACTGGTCAAGTTGCATGGTTAGCGCACGATTTGACTATGTTGGAACCATGGTCGTTCTATGATGGAAATTGAGTATGGTTTGTGTTTGTTTTCAATCATATTTAGATGATCAGAATGTTTTCCATAAAAGGGATCATACAGTTCAAGTAGAAAATAGTATTGAAGATGGCATCTTTTCCCAGTGTTTGCCAAATTTTTGGGCTTGAAAATCAGAAAATGGAGAAATGTGTGTTTGGCCAAGGGATTTGTGTGCAAGTTTAAAGGGTGTTTAGAAATTTGCACACAAGGCCTAATTTGGGATCAGAATGTCAAAATATGAAAAAGGAAAAAAAGTGCGTGCAAGTCTTAAATGTGTGCGAAATATGAGGTTGCGTGGAAGAATCTTACGCGACCAATGCAACGTCAAAAGAGGTTTTGCGCACTTAGGAAGAATCTTGCATGCATTGACAAAGACGCATCAAAAACTTGTGTTCAGGGTCATCGTGGCCTATAAATAGGCAGCTACCCCCATGGAAGACTTAATAATTTTTCAAATGAAAATCTGGATGCTCTGCCGCACAAAAGGTTGGCGCGCAAAAGATTAGAAGAGAGTTAATCTTGCACGCAAGGTGTTACTTTAGTATAAAAAGACCAAGTGAAACCTTTGGAGCAGTTTCAAAAAAGATAAGGGTTTCAAAAATGGTAGGTGTTACGCAAAAGTCAACTTGAGTGACAAATCCCAAATCTTGCGCACAAGTTCAGGTATTGCACGCAAGCATATTGTTAAGATTCTAACAGGATTTTGAATATCTAGTTCAGTGGTTTAGTGATTTCAAGTGCATTATTTCTGGACTTTGATGCAAGTAGTGTCTCATGCTGAATAGAGACAATGACTTCTATACAATTTTGTTGAAGCGACCATTAAGTCGATAAACTGAGTTTGACTTCTCTCAAGGCAGTGAGCTATGGGGAGTTGAGGGAAGTGATCCGAGGGACACAATGAGCTATCCTTGAATCTTTATAAAGGTAGGGTGCTTGGCACAAAGTGACTATGAACAAATCTTGAAATCCTCAAACTAGTATAGAATATTGGATTTAGGTACAACTGACACACTGTCGGTGTATGCTCCTTAGACGTAGCCCTTTGCGGTGAACCAAGTAAAAGTGCTGTGTGATCTCCCTACTTTCATTTGTTTGATAGATTTAAAAAGTTCCTACCAATGTGGTAACAAGATCCACAAATTTAAAAATAAAAAGTTGACACCCTGATTCACCCCTCTCCTCTCAGGGTGTTCCAGGGTCCTTTAGCCTAACCGTGCAGATGGTGTTTTTTTCAGGCAGATCCACCTCGGATAGTTGGCATATAGCCATGAAGCCTAACCGTGTGAGAGCCCCTTATTCCCAAGTAACTGTGCAGAAAAACCGTGCACATGCCTTTTTTTCTGGGTAATTTGACAATTTTCCCTTAATGATATAATAAGTTCCCTCCTTCTTCCCTAATATGAGATTATTTAGGATTTACCTCCATAGCTCTCATTTTGGAGATTTTTAAAGGCCAAAGTTAGGGATTCAAAGATCTCCTTCATCTGGGATCTGTTTGATCTTCCGTTCATCATGCTGGATGTGAAATAGTAAGTGCTCGAGTCCTCTTGATCCGCTATCCCTCTCTTTTTCTCTTGACTGAGTTATTGGGGTATGATAATTTTTCTCCTTTTCTTATATCTACTCCAATCTGAGCCAAATGAAGGGCCAATATTGTATGAGAATAGATGTAAAACCCTAAGGTAGGTGGTCTATAACTCATACCTAAAGTTCACTGATTTTGGAATTGTTGTGTGGGGCCCACCGATTTCATCGGGTTCCGTTTATGGAATTTATATGCCATGCTTATAATCATTAAAACCGCATGATTATTCTCTTTCCAAATATGTGATTAATTGTTGGTGGTTATGACCACAACTCCAACCCTTACATGTTGAAGGTTATGCCATAATTGTTGTTTAGTGTTTTAACACATTTTTTACACTGTTCATGTTTGCCTTGGCTTGATCACTCTAAGGGTAAGATTTTCTATATTAAATGGATTGATTTATATTGTGAATTTCATAATGTCAAGTACCATGTATGCATACCACTTGAACCACCTAAGGTAAGTGATTCAATTAATAATTAAATGTGAAATGGAAATTAGAAAGTATATTGAGTATATGAATTGAATGGATTAAATGTGAATGATTGATAGGTTGCATGTCTATAGCACCCCATACCACATTAATGGAAGGTAGTGGAATGAACCTTAATTATTGAATATTACTTAAATTGATTAAATGAATGGTTGCATGCTACTTGGCCTTATCAAACTAATGAAAGTCAAGGCTTGAACCAAATGGACTTATTGATTAATTATGACTTGATTAAAAGGTTTCATGCTACTTGACCCTATCACACTAATGAAAGGCAAGGCTTGAACTAATGGTTTCATGATACTTGAACTTATCACACTAATGAAAGGCAAGTCTTGAACCAAAAGAAATATTACATGACTTCATAATCAAATAGGAATGGCCTGACTCAAGATCATCTTGGATTTTGATTGGAGAATGCCATGAGCACTCAGGAACCCCATTATGATTCTAGGATTTATATTTATTAGTTTGAGACCCACCTAGATCCCGATCATTGTCTATTATTTGGATGATTGGTATGAAACTGTAGGATCACATCAATATCATTACACGATGCCTTGGATACACTCCTTAGATCTAGTATTGACAAGTAAGTTCCATGGTTACATCCCATAGGGCCCTGTCTCTGCTTAGACCTATTTTACCTTGGACGATCACCTTGGATTCGGTAGGCACCTCATTGTGGAATGAATTAGACTATGATCCTTGGATTACACTCTTACCCCATTCCAGTTCATTGTTATTACTAAGTTGGCGACCCTTGAGGTCTACATCGCCTTGGTTAATACCATGGGACTTCATTATTAAATGTCATTACAGGTTGCCTTGTAAGAACCTAGAACCTTATTTGTTGCTAACATGTGACTTATTTATAAATTGGTAATAATCAAATAATGAATTATTGACATGTTTAGACACCACCTGAGGGATGAAGTAGGTACATGGATATTTAGTTACATTGTACTTATTTACTATATATATGCATGATTTTACACTGTTACATTTCCATTACACGGGCCGGATGTTATAGACACCATTGGTCGTGGCCCACTGAGATTTATCTCACACCCTCTCTAGGTGTTGTTCGATACCCTGGGTAGATTACATGGTTGTGGGTGTTGACAAAGTGAAGCATACGACTTAAAAAACATGATTGATTTCTATTTAGGATGGATATTGATAGTATATGACCAAGCCAGAGCTTGGGATGCTTGGGATAGTCTTTGATTTCCTTTATAACTTTGTGGAACATGTTATGACTACTGTCTTGTGTCCATGTTTTCCATTTTTCTAGTGACATGACATATCATCAGTTGCTGAATTCTATTCCAGTTGTTTCAGTTATTTTTACTGTTGTCTCTATTTTCCATTTTACCTTCTATTAACTTATACTAGTTACACTATTTAACCTATGTTTACATTGTCCCACTATGATACACTTTGGTAATAAGGGCATAGTATCCCCATGGACACGCCCTAGGCCCTTGCTGCTAGTCGGAAACCTCTGGTATTTGGAGATATATTCTTGAGGCCATGTGGCCCACCGGGCTCGGGGCACCCATTGAGTGGCATCTGGGTCTGGGACATCACAGGTTTTTAGTGTGTCACTTGTTCTTTTTAGTAAAATTAATATCAATTTTAAATAAATAGAGACACTTTTAGTCATACCAGTCACACCATGCATCATATTGAGGTGAAGTTGATTCTTACACATCAAAAATGACTTATAAATCATTTTTCTAAAGTATCAAAACAATCTGAATGTGTTTTATTGTTTTTCAGTATGTCACTCATTATTTTTACTAAAATTAATGTCAATTTTAAATAAATCGATACACTTAGAGTTATAGTGGTCACACTATGCATCATAATGATGTGAGGTTGACTATTAAACATAAAAAATGACTTATTGATCTTTTTACTAAAGTATAAAAACAATACAAATATTTTTTCTTGATTTTTAGTATGTCACATGTACTTTTTACTAAAATTAGTGTCAATTTTAAATAAATAGACACACTATTAGTTATACTGATCATGCCATGCATCATATTGAGGTGTGTTTGATTCCTACACATCAAAAATGACTTATATATTGTGGTTATAAAGTATCAAAACAATCTAAATGTATTTTCTACATTTTAAATATGTCACTTGTTCTTTTTACTAAAATTAATGTCAATTTTAAATAAATACACACACTTGGAATTATACCAGTCACACCGTGCATCATATTGAGGTGGGGTTGATTTCTACACATCATAAATGACTTATGGATTGTTTTTCTAAAGTATCAAAAAAATAAAAATTCATTTGCTCAGTTTTCAATATGTCACTTGTTCTTTTTACTAAAATTAATATCAATTTTAAATAAAAAGGCACACCTAGAGTTATAGCGGTCACACTGTGCATCTGATTTAGGTGAGGTTGATTAATACATGTTATAAATGACTTATGAATCATTTTAATAAATTATTAAAACAATACAAATTCATTTTCTTGGTTTTAAGTTTTCCCCTTGTTCTTTTTACTAAAATTAATGTCAATTTTAAATAAAAAGACACACTTAGAGTTATAGCGGTCACACCATTCATAATATTGAGGTGAGGTTGATTCCTTTATGTTAGGAATGACTTAAGATTTTTTTTACTAAAGTTTAAAAACAATATTTCTGTGTTTTCTCAGTTTTCAGTATGTCACTTGTTCTTTTTACTAAAATCAATGCCAATTTTAAATAAATAGACACATTTTAGTTATACTGGTCACACCGTGCATCATATTGAGGCATGATTAATTTATACACATCACAAATGACTTATGGATGGTTATCCTAAATTATAAAAACAATAAAAATGTTCTTAATCAGTTTTCAGTATGTCACTTGTTCTTTTTACGAAAATTAATGTCAATATTAAATAAATAGACACACTTAGAGTTATAGCGGTCACACCATTCATCATATTGAAGTACAGTTGATTCCTAAAAGTCAAAATAACTTATGGATCATTTTCCTAAAGTATCAAAACAATATAAATGTTTTTGATTTTTTTTCTGTATGTTACTTATACTTTTTACTAAAATTAATGTCAATTTTAAATAAATAGACACACTATTAGTTATTCTAACTAAAAACTTAGTATATTGATAGTGTATAACTGAAAACTTAATATATAATAACTAAAAACTTTGTATATAACTGAAATCCCAGTTTATATATTATGTATTGATTGGTTAGATCTCAATATATTGATAGTGTACAAAAATTCCCAATGTATAATGTTTTCCTATTGTCTGCATATAGCCATCATCTCCCTATGGTGTATCTCCACCCCAGAACATATATCCATTGTATGTATATAGAAATCATCTCCCTGTAACTTATAAATGAAAAATATATAATTTAATTATAATAAAATTGATATCAAAAATAAAAAACACTACTATATACATTTCAAACATTGTTTAATATAATTACATTTACAATTATCCAATTTTAAGCATTTCACTTGTTCCTTTTACTAAAAGTAATGTCAATTATAAATAAATACACACAATTTTAGTTATACCGGTCATGATGTGAATTATATTGATGTGTGGTTGATTCTTACACATAAAAAATGACTTATATATCATTTTCCTAAAGTATCAAAACAATCCGAATATTTTTTCTCATTTTTTAGTATGTCACTTTTTATTTTTACTATAATTAATGTCAATTTGAAATAAAAAGACACATTTGGAATTATAACTGTAAAACTGTGTATCATATTGAGGTGGGGTTGATTCCTACATGTCATTAATGAATTAAAGATCATTTTTTAAAGTATCAAAACAATCCAAATGCGTTTGCTCAGTTTTCAGTCTGTCACTTGTTATTTTTACTAAAATTAATGTCAATTTTAAATAAGAAGAAACAATTATAGTTATAGCAGTCACACCATGCATTGGATTGAGGTGAGGTTGATTCATGAACGTTAGAAATTACTTATGAATCATTTTACTAAATTATAAAAACAATTCGAATTCATTTACTCAGTTTTCCGTATGCCACATTTTCTTTTTTACTTAAATTAATGTCAATTTTAAATAAAAAGACACACTTAGGGTTATATAGGTAACATCATGCATCATATTTTGATGAGATTGATTCATAAAAGTTATAAATTACTTATGAATCATTTTCCTAAAGTATCAAAATAATCTGAATGCATTTTCCTGGTTTTCAGTGTGTCACTTGTTCTTTTTACTAAAATTAATATCAATTTTAAATATATAGGCACACTTTTAGTCATATAAGTTACACCATTCATCATATTGAGGTGAGTTTTATTTATAAACATAAAAAATTAATCATGGTTCTTTTTCCTAAACTATCAAAATAATTCGAATGTGTTTTCTCAGTTTTCAGTATGTCACTTGTTCTTTTTACTAAATTTAATGTCAATTTGAAACAAATAGACACACTTAGAGTTATGGAAGTCACACCGTATATAATATTGAGGTGTTTTTGATTCCTACACATCAAAAATGACTTATGGATCACTTTACTAAAGTATCAAAATAATAAAAATGCATTTTCTCAGTTTTCAGTATGTCACTTGTACTTTTTACTAAAATTAATGTCATTTTTAAATAAATACACACACTATTAGTTATACCGATCACACCGTGAATCATAATGAGATGCAGTGGATTCCTACACATCAAAAATTACTTATTGATCATGGTTATAAAGTATTAAAACAATCTTAATGTGTTTTCTTGGTTTCCAGTATGTCACTTGTTCTTTTTACTAAAATTAATGTCAATTTGAATTAAAAAGACACACTTGGAATTATATCATTCATAATGTGCATCATATTTAGGCGATATTAATTACTACACATCATAAATTAATTACAGACCATTTTTATAAAGTATCAAAATAATAAGAATGCATTTACTCAGAGTTCATTATGTCACTTTTTCTTTTTACTAAAATTAATGTCAATTTTAAATAAAATACACACTTAGAGCTATAACGGTCACACCATGCATAAAATTTAGTTGATATTGAATACTATACATTAGAAATGACTTATTAATCATTTTACTAAATCATATAAATAATTTGAATGTGTTTTATTGGTTTTCAGTTTGCCACTTGTTCTTTTACTAAAATTAATGTCAATTTTAAATTAAAAGACACACTTAGAGTTATAATGGTCACACCGTGCATCATATTGAGGTTAGGTTGATTCATAAAAATAAAAAATGATGTATGGATCGTTTTACTAAAGTATAAAAATAATAAACATTCATTTTCTCTATTTTCAGTCTGTCACTTGTACTTTAAAAAAAAATTAATGTCAATTTTTAAAAAATAGACACACTGTCACGAACCGAATCTGGTCGCTATCAAAACCGACACCCGACCCGGCACGAGACACGGAAATAAGGGAATTACCAATCCCCATGGGCTGGAAAAGTTCTTGGGTATCATAAAATGAAGTTTGGGAATGATTTACCCGAGTTTATAAACATTAAACAACAAACAAACTCAACAAAACAAATCTGGATTTTTCAACTAAAACTGTCTTTTGCAAAATTTCAGAACTGAATTACATAAGTTAAAACTATGTTTAAAGGCTATTAAAAAGGTAATAAACCAAATAAATACAGCCCAAGAACCTCCACATGTCAAGAGGCACCACCCTCAAGCCATCTCCACAACACCGCATCACGAAGGACCGGTAAAAACTCGAACTGTTGGCACAAAAGTTGTACCCAAACCTGCAACAAAAAAATAAAAAAGTCTATTTACACGCAAAGGTGTAAGTAGGGTGTGAGACAAATCCCAATATTATAACACCACTAATAGATTCCATGCGATAAACATTCATAGATGAAAAGCATGCATGTTTTCAAAAACATGAAATTTCTAGTTACAATTTCTAAAAGATGCAAATTTAAAAAAATAAGTTTTCAAGTGGGATAATTTAAAGAATCAAAATTTTTAAAATAAATTCCATTGCTACTAAATTTTCTATCCAAATATATCTTATGCCGATGGTGAGTATATAGGATTTAATGAGCACAAGAAATAGGAAATAACCCCTAGGCACTAGCTCGTTGTGGGTCCCAGGTACCTCGTATTTCGATGAGAGTAACCGTCACAAATATCCGTTCTCATAAATGATAAACTAGTAGGGAACATACCCATAACATATTGGTCCCCAATCATCATAATCATAGTTTAGTTAGAGTTGTAAGCATCAATCTTGCTAAGTGAAACTGAGACCAAACCCCATGGATTCACTAGCATACTAGTACATATCCACCCACCCAGATACCCAGGTTTTCCCTTCGTGCTTAAACAAGTTCAAAAAGTCAAGAAATATAATTTTCACATGAAAATATCATTTCCACATCACATATTCACAAAAAAAAAACACATTTACATCACACAAGTCACAAAAACCACTTTTTCATTCAAATGCATTTTGAAATCATACACACACCTAAATAGCCCACCCCACTTTTCACATCACTTCAACACTTCAACACACCCTTTAAACATTTTTATAAAACATTTACAAGGTGATAAATATCACATAACAACCCACACACCCATTCCACATAATACCCTTTTTACCTTAAAAATCATTTTATCATCAAACTTACAAGAAACAGCCCACAAACAAGTTTCGCTCCAACATCACAATTTAATAAAACATTTCAAAAATTTACAAAACATTCTAAAAATGTTTGAAAAATTAAAAAATCACTTAACCTTTAAAAAACCAATGATAGTTGAACACACACACCAATCGGTACATATGAACCCTTTTCCCACTTTGTTAAACCAACTAAAACATTTATAATTTTCATAAAAAGAACCCAAGTGGTGTAAATATGTCTTGCACAAAAAACCCATTTCAAAACAACCATTTAAGACCAAAACCATACAAATTCCTATAAAAAGCAGAATTGTAATCCCTATAAACATTTATAAAAACAAATTCAAGTGTTATAAAATCACCTTGAATAATACCACAAAATATACAAATGAAAACACACATTTTTATAAAATGCTCTCAAGAAGTATAACGATGTTTTACACATCAAAACTATTCAAAAACCCTCTTTTTAGGCCCAAATGACACTAATAAATTACCAAACCATAATTGGCATGTCAAAAAATATTTATTAAACCAATTCCATAA
Source organism: Viscum album (assembly GCA_963277665.1). Taxonomy (NCBI): domain Eukaryota; kingdom Viridiplantae; phylum Streptophyta; class Magnoliopsida; order Santalales; family Viscaceae; genus Viscum; species Viscum album. The sequence continues at coordinate 1,285,761,512 of OY728151.1, forward strand.
GTTATAAAATACACCAAAATAATACCCCTTGAGTTACACATAAAAACACCCAATTTCAAGTTAAAATTCAACTATAAAAGTAAACATATAACCAAATCAATCATAAAAAGTTTTCACACCACACCGAACATATGAGGAATATGAAAAACGAGTAAATACATCAAGCTAACTCATAAATAATTATTTACACATGGAACCGCCTACCTTTTATGTCGAAACCCTCAAAACATGGTGCGAAACATAAAATGCACCATTGCCGCACTTCATGGAAGTGAAATCCAACCTAAAACCACAAGATTTCACCCAAAAGACAATAAATCAAACCCTAGATTCTAACCCTAACTTCAAGACATTAGAAACCTCAAGGATAAGAGATGAAATCCTAATCACATTGAATGTAACCCTAAGAAAATTGAAAGAAGAATGAAAAAGACCAACTTACTTGATAAATCTTGTATAAATCTCCATAAATAAACTAGTATATGAATTTGAAAACATCCAAAAATTCAAGGGGGGTTAGAAAAAGGATAATTATACCATTTAGGAATTTGAATGGGGTAAAAAGAGTGAGAAATGAAGGAGTTATGAACGAAACAAATTACCTTTATAAATCTGCTCGAATTGAGGAAGCCTAAGCAGTTTCGACTTTGTATTCGAAGGAAACGAGCTCCAAAGAGGGATAGAAGAGATTGGGGGCGCGCCTAGGTTCAGTGGGCTCGGGTTAGAGGTGTAATCACCAAAAAATAGTTAAAATTGAATAAGTTATTAAATAAACAAAATGTTTTTTTAAAACTGGAAATGGGCTTTCGGGGTGGCCCAACTACTTAAATAAAAACCTAAATCCACCATTATTATGGATTTATAAAGGCAAAAAATTTAAATGGTGGTTTTAATAGGTCAGGGGAGGCTAAGTAGGAATTGGAATGGATGAAAAATGTTGAAAAATTAATGAGTTATAAAAGAAACAAAATTTATTTTAAATCTGGAATTGGGCTCACGGTTTGACCCAATTCATGAAAACTCGCCCATTCCTCCATAAAAAACTTGGGAAACCCCCAAAACAAAGAATGAATGAAAAATAAATTAAAAATACCTTTAAAATAAGTTATTAATGCAAAAATTATTCCCACCATGAAAACTTTACACCCCAAAAATTCACAGCAATGTCAAAGCAACAACCAAACCCAACTGAGAAACCAAGAGATAATCCCTTTCCAGGTTTCGCCCCCAAGGTCCAAAACACCTCCAGTGATCAATTAATGAAGGATTTATATCACAAACAAAACATACACCACTTTATTGAAATGATCAATCACATTCATACTTTATCCCAAAATAAAACTCCTCAAACACTATCTGAACAAGACTCAAGCAATTCACCCAAACGAACAACTTTGAACATGGTTACACTTACCTTACTTTAACTAAACCATTGGGAGCTCTCCAATCACAAATATTACTCAAGGAATATATTGGTATCTAGATATATTCGAACGAGACTATCTATGCCAAGCCAAGATCATGGATAAATCTAAGTTACTAGTATATGGGGACACAAATATGATCCCCACCATAAGAGACAACCAATATTTTTTTCCGAGACAGAATCAGAACACTAATAGGGGGAGGCCTGAAAGGAATCCCTAGTACATAGGGTAGACTTCCATTCAAAATTTATGAAGGAACATACATAATAATCATAGTGGGTCTCCCCACCATAAGAACCAACCATCTTAACCGACCAGCATGAGCCAACATAGAAAGACCCAAAAATTTAAAGATTTGGGATGGTTGCACGGTTTGTGAAACCGCAAACTAACTATGTAGATCATTCTTCCTGCATGGCTTCCTGGCACACGATCAATCCTAATCATGCAAAACTGTGTGCTCAACCTGTCTAGCCAAATTTCCAACCATTCTCCAAAGACTCAATGGAAACCAAAGGGGGAGGGAATGACATTGAGCGATGACATGGGTACAAGGCCCTCCACCAATTTCCACTGAACGGGAACAACATAAGAAATATGATGGCACCCGATGTTTAAAATATTCCTATCTTTCATAATGAGGATATAACATTTTATAAGGGTTTAAACGACCCTGGGATTTCCCCTGACTATGTGCTAGCTTCTCTCTGAGACCTATGGCTGGAGCTCAAATGATTGAAGCATCTTCGGCCTCATAGTTAGGCTTTGGAAACCCCCTAAATGAGAATTCTTCTTTCAGTGCCACCAAAAATTACACTGCAATCCCCGATAAGATTTCCAAGACATAACACATTCCAAACTCACTTTACCCTAACAAGATATTTCACTAAAACAAGGGATTAGAAGATGCACACAAATCACACCTTGTTTCTTAAGCTGAGAAACAATAGAAGTAAAGAAATCCTATACTCACCTTCCTCTAAAATGGAAGATTTTAAAGTTTTTCCAAGGGAGACATTCTCCCAACATAACATGTTCTCTCATAGGATTTCACGACTTTCACCTTTACAGTCAATCAAGAACATGACATCACAAGGTGTCACCGAACAGGACCATGGCGACTGATATAAATAATGCATAGAGAGGGACCTTATACAACATCCCAAAACAACACACAATTCTATAAAGTAGCCACAATATCCTCTCGTGACCAGATTTACCAAACTGGTAGTTTAACGTGAACTCCTTCTAAGAGACTACGAAGGACTGAGAGGACCTCTTAGACACCATCTAGATACTCATCCATGCTAACAACCCCAGACCACTTCCACCTTTGGCAAATCAGGAAACTTAAGAAGCTAAGGTCTCTTTCAACCTTCCATGATCACTCTCCCACTACAAGAGGATACAAAAAAAAAACCAAGAAAGGAAAGGGTGTAGACTCAATCTAAAAATCTCAAGAAAAAGATTCCTTACATTGATCCACTGGAGGATCTTCTAATGGCAAAACAACTGGGCTGCACTTTAGTTGTGCACTAACCCTTAATGGGGGCGTATCTAATCCAATGAGAGAACCCAAGGACCCAACCAAACTGGTACATTAGTCAATACATACCTCAACCAGATCCAAACAGATGAGGGGAAACACCATAAAGGCTTCCCAAAATATTCTCAGAGGAGACCGCTAACCATCCCTTCAACCCAGCTTACCGACCAAACACAAAACCAAAACATTGTTCAAACAAGAGGGGTTCTTGGACTCAAAACATTCCACAACATCAATATTTCCAAAAAAACATAATACACACCATCCCAAACCACTCATCAAGACATCAATTTTTCCTTTTAAAAACATTTCTTTGAAAACAAATGGTTTAGTGGTTAGCGTATTCCCCAATGGTACCCCATGGGCCCCACACATGCATGTTTCTGTGCCACACCAGGCACCCTCCTCATATCCATCCCGGCACTCATCCATTCATGCCATTAACCATCCATCATCCCATATAACCCCATACATGTGGTCTCTCACTAAAATACCAAAGGTTAATACAAAAACTCATTCCACTTTTCAAAACCAAAACAATCAACTAATACTTCCTTTTTCTCAAGACCGCTAACCATGAAATCGAACCCAAATTACTGCATTAAAAAAAACTTTTCAGAATGAAAAAATAATTCCAATGAAAACTCACTTTAAAGTTATTCACATCAATTCCAAAATATCTTATCCCATTAAAACACCTTTAAATAGTTTAGAAACTCTATTGGAAATACTTTTTCAAAACCAACCTTGACATAGTTCATGCTTTCAAAAGAGGTGCAAACACACCATTTTCCATTCCAATACAATTATGAAAATTCAGTTCTCCATTTTCAAAAAAACTATCCATTCTATATTTATTATATAATCATTTCACAAAAACTTTATGCTTATTAAAACCAAGTCACTTTAAAACCAAAGTTCCAAGATTTCAAAACTAAAGAACACAAGATAATGTGAGAGGAAACTAGTTTCAGTGGGTGACTTGGACATATGGTAGGTGGCCATATTCCAATCAATTAACTATCACAGAGAGTGTTCAAGTGAATATCCTTGGATCCACATGGATTTTCAGGCCCTGGAATCTCACTGAGACCATTAACCCAACTCTCTTTTCATTTCCCCTAATCATCATCAATCTAAGAAATCCAAAGGACTCATATAAATCCCGACTTCCCCTGGCGACTCGAATCCCGTCATGAGGTGTGGCGATCAGGAAAAATACCCATAACCTAAATACCAAGTCCCAAAAATCCTAACTCCAGACTATCCTGACTGTTCCCCAAATAACGTGACCCAAAGTGTTAACAAGAACCTCCTTTGATACCATTTTGTCACGAACCGAATTTGGTCACCACAGAACCTAGCACCAAACCTGACCCGTGACAAGGACCAAAGGGCGTTCCAAATCCCCATGGTATGAAAAAAGTTCCAAGGTATCATAAAATGAAGTTTGGGAATGATTTACCCGAGTTTATAAACATTAAACAACAAACAAACTCAACAAAACAAATCTGGATTTTCCAACTCAAACTGTCTTTTGGAAAATTTCAGAACTGAATTACATAAGTTAAAACTATGTTTAAAGACCATTACAAAGGTACTAAACCAAATAAATACATCCCAATAACCTCCACATGGAAAGAGGCACCGCCCTCAATCCATCTCCACAACACCGCATCAGGAACGACCGGTAAAAACCCAAACTATTGGCACAAAATTTGTACCCAAACCTGCAACAACAAAATAACCAAGTCTACTTACACCCAAAGGTGTAAGCAGGGTGTGATCCAAATCCCAATAGTATACCACCACTAATAGATTCCATACGATAAACATTAAAAGATGAAAAACATGCAAGTTTTCAAAAACATGTAATTTCTAGTTACAATTTCTAAAAGATGCAACTTTAAAAAAATAAGCTTTCAAGTAGGCTAATTTAAAGAATCAACACTTTTAAAATAAATTCCAATGCTACTAAATTTTACAGCCAAATATACTGCATGCCGATGGTGAGTATACAGGATCTAATGAGAATAAGCAATAGGAAATAACCCCTAGACACTAGCTCGTTGTGGGTCCCAGGTACCTTGTATCTCAGTGAGAGTAACCATCACAAATATCCATTATCGTGCATGAGTCACTAGTAGGGAACATAAAAATAACATAGTGGTCCCCAATCATCATCATCATCATAGTTTAGTTAGAGTTTTAAGCATCAATCTTTCTAAGTAAAACTGAGGCCAAACCCCACGGATTCACTAGCATACTAGTACACGTCCACCCACCTAGATACCCGGGTTTTCCCTTTGTGCTCAAACAAGTTCAACAAGTCAAGAAATATAATTTGCACATGAAAATATCATTTAAACATCACATATTCACCAAAAAAAAAATACATTTACACCACACAAGTCAAAAAATCCACTTTTTCATTCAAATGCATTTTGAAATCATACACACACCTAAATAGCCCACAACACTTTTCACATCACTTCAACATTTCAACAAATCTTTTAAACATTTTTATAAAAAATTAAAAAGGTGATACACATCACATAACAGCCCACACACATGCCACATAATACCCTTTTTACCTTCAAAATCATTTTATCATCAAACTTACAAGAAACATCCCACAAACAAGTTTCGCTCCAACATCACAATTTAATAAAACATTTCAAAAATTTACAAAACATTCTAAAAATGTTTGAAAAATTAAAACATCACTTAAACTTTAAAAAACCCATGATAGGTGAACACACACACAAATCGGTACATATGAACAATTTTCCCACTTTGTTAAACCAACTAAAACATTTATAATTTTCATAAAAAGAACCCAAGTGGTGTAAATATGTCTTGCACACAAAACCCATTTCAAATCAACCATTTTAGACCAAAACCATAATAATTCCTATACAAAATAGAATTGGAATCCCTAGAGACATTTATACAACCAACTTAAAGTGTTATAAAATCACCTTGAATAATACCACAAAATATACAAATGAAAACACACATTTTCATAAAATTATCTCAAGAAGTATAACAATGTTTTACACATAAAAACACTCTTTTTAGGCCCACATGACACTAATACATTAACAAAACAAAATTTTCATGCCAAAAAAGATTTATTAAACCAATTCCATATGTTATAAAATACACCAAAATAATACCCCATGAGTTACACATGAAAACACCCAATTTCAAGTTAAAATTCAACTATAAAAGTAAACACATAACCAAATCAATCATAAATAGTTTTCGCACCACACCCAACATATGAGGAATATGAAAAATGAGTAAATAAAGCAAGATAACTCATAAATAATTGTTTACACATGGAACCACCTACATTTTATGTCTAAACCCTCAAAACATGGTGTGAAACATAAACTGCACCATCGCCACACTTCAAGGAAGTGAAATACAACCTAAAACCACAAGATTTCACCCAAAAGACAAGAAATAAAACCCTAGAATCGAAACCTAACTTCTGGACATTAGGAACCTAAAGGATAAGGGATGAAACCCTAATCACATTGAATGTAACCCTAAGAAAATTGAAAGAAGAATGAAGAAGACCAACTTACTTGAGGGATCTTGTAGAAATATCCCCAAATACACTAGTAAATGAATTTGAAAACAGAAAAAAATTCAGTTGATTCATACACATAAAGAATTAATTATATATTGTGGTTAAAAAGTATCAAAACAATATGAATTAATTTTCTCATTTTTCAGTATGTCACTTGTTCTTTTTATTAAAGTTAATGTCAATTTTAAATAAATACACACACTTGGAAGTTTATAGGTCACACCGAGCATCATATTTAGGTTGTTTTGATTCATACATTCCATAAATGACTTTTAGATCATTGTACTAAAGTATAAAAAAAATCATAATGTGTTTTCTTGGTTTTCAGTACGTCACTTGTTCTTTTTACTAAAATTAATGTCAATTTTAAATAAAAAGATACACTTAGAGTTATAGTGGTCACACCGTGCATCAGATTGAGGTGAGGTTGATTAATACAGATTAGAAATGATTTTTGAATCATTTTCCTAAATTATAAAAATAATACAAATGCATTTTCTCAGTTTTTAGTATGTCACTTGTTCTTTTTACTAAAATTAATGTCAATTTTAAATAAAAAGACACACTTAGAGTTATAGCAGTCACACCATGCACCATATTGAGGTGGGATTGATTCCTAAATTTTATAATTGAATTAATAATCATTTTCCTAAAGTATCAAAAAAATTCTAATGTGTTTTATCAGTTTTCAGTATGTCACTTGTTCTTTTTACTAAAATTAATGTCAATTTTAAATAAATAGTAACACTTTTAGTCATACCGGTCATAATGTGCATCATATTGAGGTGAGGATAATTCATAAATGTCACAAATGACTTATAGAGTTTTTCCCTAAAGTATCAAAACAATCTGAATGTTTTTCCTCAGTTTTTAGTATACCACTTGTACTTTTTACTAAAATTAATGTTAATTTTAAATAAATAGACACACTTAGAGTTATAGTGGTCACACCATTCATCATATTGAGGTGCGGTTGATTAATAAACATAAAAAATTACTTATGGATCATTTTACTAAAGTATAAAAATAATAAAATGTGTTTTATTAGTTTTTAGTATGTCACTTGTACTTTTAACTAAAATTAATGTCAATTTTAAATAAATAGACACACTATTAGTTATACTGTTCACAACATGTGTCATATTGAGGTTTGGTTGATTCTTACACATAAAAAATGACTTATAGATTTTGTTTTTAAACTATCAAAAAAAATTCTAATACGTTTTATCGTTTTTTAGTATGTAACTTGTTATTTTTACTAAAATTAATGTCAATTTTAAATAAATAGACACACTTCTAGTTGTAGCAGTCACACCATGCATTGAATTGTGGTGAGGTTTATTCCTACACATAAAAAATGAATTATCAATCATTTTTCTAAAGTATCAAAACAATATGAATGCATTTTCTTAGTTTTTAGTATGTTATTGGTTCTTTTTACTAAAATGAATGTCAATTTTAAATAAATAGACACACTTAAAGTTATAGCGTTCACACCGTACATCAGACTGAGGTAAGGTTAATTCCCAAACATCCAAAATTACATATAGATCATTTTACTAAAGTATAAAAACAATAGGAATGTGTTTTATTAGTTTTCATTATGTAACTTGTTCTTTTTACTAAAATTAAGGTTAATTTCAAATAAATAGGCAAAATTTTAGTCATACCAGTTTCACCATGAATCATATTGAGGTGTGGTTGATTCCTTCACATCAAAAATGACTTATAGATCATTTTACTAAAGTATTAAAACAATATGAATGGGTTTTCTCAGTTTTCAGTATGTCACTCTTTCTTTTTACTAAAATGAATGTCAATTTTAAATAAATAGACACACTTAGAATTATAGAGTTCACACCATGAATCAGATTTAGGTGAGGTTGATTTATTCACATAAAAAATGACTTATGGATCATTTTCCTAAAATATTAAAACAATATGAATGAATTTTCTCAATTTTTAGTATGTCAATTTTTCTTTTTTCTAAAATTAATGTCAATTTTAAATAAATACACACAATTTTAGTCATATCAGTAACACAGTGAATAATATTGAGTTGTAGTTAATTCCTACACATCAAAAAAAACTTATAGACCTTTTTTTTAAAGTATCAAAACAATCCGAATGCATTTTCTAGGTTTTCAGTATGTAAATTTTTCTTTTTACTAAAATTAATGTCAATTTTAAATAAATACACACAATCTGAATTATACCAGTCATACCGTGCATCATATTGTGGTAGGGTTGATTCCTACATTTCATAAATGACTTATAAGTCATTTTCTTAAAGTACAAAAATAATCCAAATTCGTTCTCTTGGTTTTCATTATGTCACATGTTCTTTTTACTAAAATCATTTTAAATTTTAAAAAAATAAACACACTTAGAGTTATAGCGGTCACACCGTGCATCCGATGGAGATGATGTTGACTCATACACATCAAAAATTACTTATATATGATTGTACTAAATCATCAAAACAATCTAAATGCGTTTTATTAGTTTTTAGAATTTCACTTATTCTTTTTACTAAAATTAATGTCAATTTTAAATAAATGCACACAATTTTAGTCATACCAGTAACACCGTGCATCATATTGAGGTGCAGTTAATTCCTACACATCCAAAATAACTTATGGACTATTATCTTAAAGTATTATAACAATATGAATAGTTTTTCTTAGTTTTGAGTATTTTATTTTTCTTTTTTACTAAAATTTATGTCAATTTTAAATAGAAAGAATCTCTTGGAGTCATATTGGTCACATTGTGTGCTAGATTGAGGTACAGATGATTCATATATATCCCAAAGTCTCAAGAAAAACCTTAACTACCAATGTTATCATGATTTCCATTTCCTTTCTTTTTTGATAAGTCAACACTCGATATTGACTCAATTTTCTTTGATAGAAAACCTTTCTCGTCATTGAAATCTAGGATAGTAGAGGAATATCATGTTTTTATCATATAATGAGAAGTCACCATAATGATAACAGGAGCTTCCTCTACTCTTATGACTTTCAACAAGAAATATTTTTTTTCTAAGAACATCAACTCTATGTAGTGTTGGAAGCTCAACAAAAAAATTAATGTAAAGCATAAATATTTTTGAAAAAAACTAAATAAGTATTAGATAAAAATGATTAGGTAATTAACTTACAAATATTAAATAAAATGATGAAAAAAATAATTAAATAAGTAGTAGGAATTCATATTTTCATGATGGTTTTATACATTGTTATCCCATTTCCTTATTTTAATTATTTCAGTTGTAGACTTGAAGTCCAATATCTTACGAGCATGAGAAGTTTCAAAAAAACCACCCCAAATTGAAAAAAGGAATCCACCTATGTAAGAAAAAAAATTCTTATGTGATTAATACTAAAAATAATCAAATTAAATATAAATATAAAATAATCCACTACTTCTATGGAAGTCACATCTTCATTATGTTTGTGTGCATTCTGCCATCAGGTATTCTGCCCATTCATTTATAAGTAAATCTATATTGTCTTATGAATTTGAGTCTTTTCAATATTCATAGTAGTACTAAAAAAATATAAATACAAAACAGATTAATAAATATTTTAAATGAAATAGTAATTATCTTTGAAAATACCTCTTCGAGGATGCTAGTTTTTTGATCAAATATGATCTCTCTCAAAAATTTAAAAACATAATAACCACAATATTTTCCATTTTTTTGTTTTGGAAACTACAGAAACATTGATAAAAATAATTAATTTGTTTTGATATGTGTTTGGATAGTGAAATATTATTATATATATCCTAATACTTTTCCATTTGTAGAAATTTTCAAGATTATTGTGCTTAGCCCCTGTCCTCCTCCAAATACTTTTTTTAATTTTCAATAAACCACTTTGAGGTGGAGTGGGAACCATAAAAGAAAACCTTCATGCATAAGGAACCAACCAAACAAACCATTTAATGAAAAAAGAACCAGAAAAAAGTAGATCAATTTCATAAAATACCCGCACAACCACAAATCTTTGCACCACTTAAGAACCAAAGGATTTGTAACCCGAGGGTTACTGATGATATTTCCTAGCCAGATCATGAGTAATAATCTCATTCTTAATTTGTTTAGAAAAGTGTTGGGGAAATGAGTAAAGACTTGGTTTTAGAACTTTAGGGGCCACCGGTTCCTGTTTGTCAATCTCCACCAGGACCTCTAAAGAATCTAGTTGGAGGGGGACTGATTCTTAATTTTTGTTCTTGGTATCTTGAGCCTTTGAACCCAATTGCATAGATAAAGTAGGAGTGAAAGGTTCAGTTTTCCTCTCATAACACATTGTCTTCAAAGGCATAGGATCTTCCACCTTACTTGTACCCTTCTTGACTCTAACAAGTGACTCTAACTTCTGATCAGAATATTCCCTTCCAGGAAGCTGGTACCTTTCCATTCCACTTTTTTCAGATGTTTCCATGGAAACAGGAGTGTTATTTTTCATGAGGTATCATTTACTTACAGATCTTGTAATTGGAGGTCTGGGTAAATTAGAGTAGTCTTTTCGAGGTTGCGACCTCCTCACATGCTTGATGAAAACATCTGATTCCATAAGGGTCCTATTTCCCTTCTTGGAAGAGAACTAAAGGAAACATTCTATGTGATCCACTTATTTTATATTGGTATACCGTGAACCGATGTTAGAATCCATAGTAGATTCAAATTCTTCCATGTTTCCTACCTAATAACCATCCCCTTCATGGCATGTATCATCAAAATTCCCTCCTTCAAATGGAATTATCTCACCATCACCCAACACCACAAACTTGTTCAAGGTTATAACTCTAGTGGAGGTTCCCTTGAGTCACTTTATAGACTGGACCATGTCTATATGTAGAACATCAAGTCTAGATAGACCCTCATTTCCCTTTTACTTACCATCATACAAATGAAAGTTATAAACTCGAGGCGTTTCCATCACCCCTTTAGTTCTAATCTTAGCCTAATTGGCTCCAAACCTCATTGTTTAGGGGATCGATTGATTGAATTCTTCCACATAAGAACATCAATTGACTTTGATCATATCATTTCCCTTAGGATCCATACTCTCTAAAACAATTATCCCCTTTCCCTTATCCACCACATTATAGAGTGAGACATCCTCATTGAGTTAATTTGATTCAAATAGAGGAATGACCCTATGGAAACATCTATGAGATTAATTACCTTGAATGAAGAATGATATAAAATAGTAGGTCCACAACTCATAGATAATAGAATTCTTATTCTTGTATTATCCCTCAATCTCGATCTAGTTGAAATATGAATGTGGTTTTGATATGTCAACCTCAAAAAAATTGGGGCTCAATGGGATGGCAGACCACTTGGGTTTTGAGATCTACAACCAGAAAGAAACCAATAATATTACCTAACATATAGAAAATAGAGGGAATTTGGAAGGTGAGAGGAAAAATTGGAAGAAAAATCCAAATATCCATAGTCTCTAGATCATGATTCATGTGAAAATAAAAGGAAAATATGAGAAGGATGAAATAAACGTGGTTGATGGAGAGTGATCCAATGGACCACACAAGAGACAGATCTTTGTTAGAAGAAAAAAAATCATCATTTTTTGAGAATCAAGAAATACAACCACCGCTCATTGATGGAGACCCCATTGTGTGTTGATGAGTCCTTATACAACATCAACTGAAGGCCTTCAGTGACCGAATCAGGAAAACAAGTGAGCTTGTGCAAGGAAGAGGCTTCTGAGAATTCTGCGAGGGATATTAGAAGTGATGGTCCTATATTGGAAAAACCAAGGACCTTTAGGGAAAATTCAATACCTGGGAAGGTAGGGAGAATCCCTAGGTTGTTGAAAGGTGAAAATCACTGAGAAGGACCATCAGAGGACAATAAAGGAAGAACATAGCCTTATTCCCCTATCCTTATTCCTTATTTTTCATGATATTGATGCACCATCCTATCATAAAAAAATCCTCATTAAAACATAATATAAATTATATAACTTGAATTTTAATTCTAAAATTTTGGAGGTAGTGTATTAATCATTCAAAAATTCCATCACTTTTGGTCTGTTTTTTGGGTATCCATGCATTGAATCTAGAAAATAAATTTTTGGAGTATCTAAATTGATCGCAATGAGAATCCAATGTTTCCTAAAACACTAAAAATAATAAGTAATGAAATAAATTAAAATATATTTTATATTATTAAATATTATAGTTTTATCCCTATATCTTTAGTATTAAGAAGATTTCTTCATCTATAAGTTTGCTTTCAAATGATTTGACTAGGTCTTCCACTATTTCATCCATTTTTTTGGATTCTATTTTTTTGTTCTGTAGAGGTGGCATGAGGACTAATGAGTCCAAAAAAAATTCATGGGGAAATCCCTTCAATTGGTTTTGATATATACATCTTCCAAAAATATGAAATATATTTATTCATAATTAACACAGTATACCGGATTTTGGAAAATCAAATCATGAAAACATACCTCATGTATACATTTACAACTGAGGCTCCTAGATATTAATAGTTGATGATTTAATTTATATTATCATCATAAATATAGTCCGTACCTTCCTCTCCATACATATTTTCTTCAAAATCAACTACGTGACTACTACCATTTTGTAACTTTGTATCCACATGAACCTTCAATTTTATTAAATGTGGATATTGAACGGGTAGGGTAAAGGTGATTTTAGAAGATATTTTTGATTGGTTGGTTGATTCTTTAGATGGTTTTGAGTCAATCTTTCATTTCACTCCCTTCCCTTTATCTGTCTGTAGTAACATTCATCAGTTCAAACCTTTTTTAATTAATTGTTAAAGGTTTATCTTGAAAAATAAATTGGAATGAATGCCTCCTTTTCGACATGTTTTTTTACAAGATGTGATGGCCATGTGATGAATGTTCCAGCATCTTGTTTGACTATATAAATATCATAATAATCAAGTGGAACATGTATCTCATCACTCAACTCATGAGCTATGCTAATCTCCACTCTCACATGACCTATTGGAAGTGGTCTATTATGTAGAATATCATCTTTGATATTGAACATTGTTGCCCTTTCTACAAGGAGATGAGTGGGTGTTGATAGATATAAATGACAGTCATTTTCAACCTATATATATCTGTACAAGAAAGGTATCAACATCTGTATGATTCACATTTCACAGAAACTATTGTTAGAATATTGATATATTGATTACCTCAACTAAGATAGCTCTTTTAGGGGAATCACTTGCCTCAAAGCTGGGGGGGGGGTTCACACAATGTTTGTTATTGAGTTGTTTCTTCTCTTTTCTTACTCCTTATAACATTTTATAGAAACTTAGTTTTCCATTGGAATTTTTCTTCAAGGGCATATAATCTTTCTTTGATCTCTTTAATTTCTTCACCTTTATCCTCATATGGTTTTTTCTCAAAATATGTTTGGGGTGTCACCCCAAAACCTGCACCTCTGATATGGCCATACTGTTTTGGCCACTTCAAGGCCACCAATAGTAGGTGTTCATCTAGTATATGTGTTGATGATTCTTGTGAATATGTATGATAGAAAATATAGGAAAATAAATAATCATTGTTATGTAATAGTGATTTAATGAATTTTTTATTATGTTATACTTACACATGTTTCCCACATTTTGTGTACTTTTATCTATTATTATCCCATCTTTATTTACATGTGCCTCATCCCATTGCACATGGAATGGGATGGAAGTTTTTTTTGGATTTGGATTCATCAATCTACATATAAACAGAGGAATATAATTCTCCCATTGTTTCATGTCACATAAAAGTATTACGGTAGATTTAAAAATGTACCATTTTTTTTCAAGTGAAGCATACCCCATCTTTGATTTATGGTAGGGGTACATTGGTTTTGCTATCCATTCCTTATTTTTATAACTCAGTTGTTGTTTCATAAATAAAAAATTCTCAATCAAAGTGGTGAATAAACATATTTTCAAATGATATATTATCAGCCTCAATATACCTAAAAAGACACATCTACACAATGACCAGTAAATGAATTCCATGATTCTTAGGTTATCATTTGTGCATACATAAGCAGTGGGTGTGGGTTTATTTTCCCTTAACCATCTTTAAGATGATATATCATTAGAATTGTTCAAAAGCCTATGAAAATCCTTCCAGAAAGAATTAATAAATATTTCTTGTGGGATTAATCTACTATAAATTCACTCTACAAGGAATAATGAAGGGTAATTAAATATTTCATTATTTTATTTTTCAGTAAAATAAATAAATGATATCATAATGTTACCATAATCTCTTCCCACATCAGTGTCTTAAGCATGGGCATGACATGGTGCCGCAAATCTATATCAATCAGTATGCGTTGCTGAGTGATGATTCCAATGTAAATGCTAAACATGGCCTTATTGGGGTCAACATGATGCCCCCATGAATTCTATATGACCTCATATTTGACGCCTTTTATTTTCACCTTAATGATTTTTTCTAACACCATCAAATTATAATGCTTATTTTTTCCTATATCATCAATCCTTCATCGCCTACCATTTCCTCAAACTCAACACCATCATCATGTTGTTCCTATGGATTGGTACCATCAGCATGTGCAGATGGTCATTGTACCTCTACACTGGGAGCAACAAAAAGTTGAGAAACACATTGTTCCTCAAGATTAGAAGCACCAGAACCTGTAGAAGGTCACTGTTCCTCTGCACTGCGAGCAACAATAGCTTGAGAGACCCATTGTTCCTTAGTATTGGGAGCACCAACACGTGAAGAAGTAATTATCTACATAAGTGGTTTAACATTTAAGTTAGATTACATAAATATAGCAGCAAATAGATAATAACATTAGGTAACACAATTTATATTACAAAAAAATATAACCTGATTATTGAACTCAATTTTTTAAAAGGCTGAAGGGATTTGACCCCTATATCGACCATCCAAATCCCTTCATTGTGGTCTCCTATAACATACAAAATTCTGTCTACATTGGGACTGCTATGAAATGTTTAAAATTTACCAATGAAAGGGTCATCCCCAGTTGAATTTTCATCTAACCCTTCAATGGATTTGGTTGATAACAGAACAATTGAACACTTTCAGTTTTCAATATTTGGAACATAAAATACATGTACTACCTGTGATTCCATTATAAACGGTTTGTCTTTGTAACATTACTTACTGAAATCCATTTCACGAATTCCAATTCATATATTTTAACAGCACTCTTATTATTAACACAGTTGCATTGAAAAATTTCACTTGGAATGTTGTATAATCCAACTCCCATATTTGTTTAATGATTCCAAATTATGACATATTCACGTAAATTAGATTTTTATCCTTAGTACTAGAAACATGCATCACTTTATCCACAAGTATAACTCCACTATTTTTCATGGTACTTTCTTCATCATGCTCATTTGTATAGAACGTATAACCATTGTAAGATAATACATACACACTTGGTCCTTTGGTTAGCCATCATATTCGTTCTGAAATTGAATCCTGATTTTCATCTGACTCCTTAAAAACATGGTCCCAAAACCATCCTATAAACTATTGATTATGTGTATTTGATATCCATATTTCATTCCTTGATGGATTTAAATGACTAAGAACTTATTTGTGGGTTTCAACATATGGGGAAACCTCCAAAATATTATTAAAAAAATAAAGGTGGTCCTGCTCCTGATCTGTAATATTGATTGTGACAACATATCTTCTAGAAATTCCTTCACTCGCAAGATGTCTAGTGTGATGAGATTTCATTAGACTAATGCTTTCCACACCGGACAAGTATTCAGTACATAATTAAATATCTTCCTCAACAATATATCACTTTGCAATACAACCCTATGACCAATTCTATTTTTGACATACCCTTTCAAAATCTTCATATACAGTTCAATGGGGTACATCCATCTATAGTGTACAAGACCACATAGTTGAATCTATCTCACTAAGTGAACCATCAAGTGAAACATCATATCAAAAAATGCTGGTGAGAATAATATTTTCAATTCACATAATTTAATGGTAATTTCTCTTTATATAGTTGGAAATTTCACCGTGTCTATAACTTTACTGCATATATATTTGAAGAAGAAACATATCTTGGTTAATGTATGATGTGCATTCATGGAAAAAATTCAATTTAAAGCTACAAGAATTAGATCTTGCATCAAAACATGGAAGTCATGTGATTTCAAACCCTTTAACTTTAAATCAGTCATTGACACAATATTATTGATATTTGATGAATAACCCTCTGAAACCTTTACGTCATTCAAGATTTTTGAAAACTAATATCTCTCCTACCTGTAAAGAGTTTAAGCAACTGGAGGAAGAAAATTTCATTTTTCACCATTCACTGGCACCATCTCTTCTCTTATTCCCATGTTAACCATGTCCAACCTAGCCTTAATTTCATCCTTTGTTTTTTCAGGAGCATCTATCACATAATTTTTTTCAATAACATCAAGAAAATGTCTAATGTACAAACAATTACAATATGGAAATTAAAAAAAAACGAATCTCTTTTTTAAACCATTTTTCATAAGGTTTTTCAAAAATAGTTTACCAAAAACAGTGTCCATATATTTTACTTTCTCAAATAGTTGATTACCTTTTAGCGGAGATAATATTGTATGTTCTTCTGAAATTCTATCAAATGACATCATCCAAGATTGGTACTTATACCATCGGGGTAGAAATATGTGATGTCCTAGAAACACAGTCTTCGATGAATGTTTCTACCTAATTTAATGTGTACCTTGTTTGCAAATGGGACACCCTTGATTTCCTTTAATGCTATATCTTCGAAAATTTCCATAAGTAGGAAAGTCATTTATCATCCCGTATAATATGGATCTTAATGTGAAATATTCATTTCTATAAGCATCATACAATGCAACACTTGAATCCCACAATAATTTCAAATCCTTGATCAATAGAGCCAAATAAACATAAATATAATTACCTAGTTGTTTTGGTCTTGATATAAGCATAGATAACAAGATTTATTTTTGTTTCATGCATAAACATGGTGTAAAGTTATAATTTACCATCATAACTATCCATGTACTGTGAGTGTTACTTTAAAAACCAAAAGGATTAAATCCATCTGTAGATAGTGCAAGATGAATGTTTCTCGGATCGTTTCCAAATTCAGGATACTCATGATCAATTCTATTCCACTGAGGAGAGTCTTCTAGGTGATGTAGTTTCCCATATTTATTTATTGTATCTACATACCACATCAATTTAGCTAAAGTCTCCTCACTTCCATATAAGTGCCTAAACCTTGGAATGATTGGAAAGTACCATACAAATTTCATACGACCAGATTCATCTTTCTTTTATCAAGAAGCACCACACTTTGGGAAAATTTTATGTGATTTTTGGTCCTTGTTAAATAGTATATAGTCATTCAGTTAGGCATTTATTCTTTCAAAGATTATACCCATCAAGAACAATTTTTTTTGGAATCGTATATTCAGATAGGGATCTAATTATCTTCTGGGATCATGTCATTCAAGAGATAAAGTAGTTCTATAAAACTGGAATCACTGTATCTGTTTCCTGATTTCAAATTTTATAGCTTTGGTATGGTTGAAAATGATTTATATTTAGTGCAACCAGGATACAATGGTGTCTTTTCACAAATATTTAACTTTTCAAACGATTTTGGACAATCATGAAGTTCATCTTCAACTTTCATTATCATTTCTTCAATACGATCTTTATCACCATTCATATCTATAATCACATCCTTGATACGGTCTTCTTCATTTTCCACACTAGTAATCATATCAGATAATCTATAAAATGAAGTGCTATCCTAGCCACTAGCTATATTAAATTTTTCTTTATATTTATTCTAATATTTATAACTTTGATCTATTACACAACAGATCAAGTGTTCTTCAAACTTTTATGGACTAATTAGTCTTCAATAAAAACATCGTAAACACGTAAAAAGGATTTGAGAGGGTTGATATGCATGATCTTTTAAAAACTTGATGAACTCTTTCACTCCATCTTTATACTCTTTTATCATACAATTGACATCCATCCATTATTTATTCATATCCATCATATTTGATTAAGTAATATTAATATTTAACAAAATAAATACACAAAATATGTTCAAATAAGGTCACCATCCAACCATATATCCCTCTCAAAATATCCAAAGGAAGAGAAACAAGCTAGAACAAACCTGAACCTATAAAATATAGGTGTGATTTAAAAGTACATTAGGTCACCATAACCTACCAAATCTAAGAGACCACTTTTATATTACATCCTAAAAAATCTAGTTTGAAATACATTATGAAAATAAACATTTTATATAAAGTTTTACCAAATAAGGAGTAACATATAAAAGTGTGTTAAAACTCATTTTCAAAGATTTTAATTAAATAAAAACAATCACTTGGAAATTTTTTTTCCTCAACCAATACAAACCATTATAACTTTTCTCATTTGAGAATAATTTTCAAACTCATTATTAAAATAGTTTGAAAACACTTCAAAATCACAATTTCCTTTATTCCTTCTTTAAAAACCTTTCAAAATACCTTTTCAAAAAAATATAAAAATCAAACCATAAAAATAAGGAATAAATAACACTTTCAAGAACCACTACATCAAGTCACACAACATGGGGAAAATGATAAGAAAATATGTGTCAAACAATAAAATAATTAGCAGAGGATACAATATAATCAGAGAGATAAATTCCCTAAATGATCCTAAAAAGGATTATAGTGTTATGAGAATCATCACTAGGCTCTATTAATAAAAGGAATAAAAATAGAGATAAGGAAACTAGGTCAACACTACTAAACCTATCCACACCCCTAGAAGTCCCATAAAACTACCCCAAGATAGTTTCCCTAGAATTCCTTTTTTCATGGGATCAAGGATGGTGTTATCCCTAAAACAACTTCATCTATAGGGTCAATAAAGATAATTTCCCTGGGATTCCTTCTCCCATGGGATAATATAAAAAGAGTCTACTTGTATAAGGTCCTCATATTATTTTGAGTCTAACCATCTCAGAGTATCTAAGAAACACTTCCCCAGTCATCCCACTATAAAACTAGGGTTTTCCCACACAAATCTCATATAGTTTCTACCTAAGACTCCCATTATGAGTCAAATGGAGGTGACAATAGTAAAAAAACTACATGCATCACGTGAAAAGAATTTAAAATATATAAGGCCTCACCTACCACCCTAATAAGATGTATCCCCATATACATCAAACCTAAAAAACATATATAATTCATCAATAATAAACATCCCCACATGGGATCACAATCTACAATGCTCATACAAGAATCAAAGGGGCTTAAGAGGGTCTCACACCTTATATCAAAACTCATTTTTCATAAAATTTCAAATGGGACTTCCTTTTAAAAACATGCTTAGAATTCCAAGTCATTTTGTGATTTATAAAATCCATATAAATCTATTATTGGGACCAATTTTATCAAAACACATTTGAAACTCTAATGGGAATTCACATTACCCTTTAAAAATCCATTGAAAAACATTCAAAGACACAATAAGTTTCAAAATCCAATCCACATGGGAAAACACACCCATTTGAAATAATCCATCTCATTTGGAAATCATAAAAGCTTTAAAAAGACCCCAAAACATTGATATAAATATTAACAAAGGATAAAAAAGTGGTTTTAAATATAGATCACAAGGGTTAAATCACCACTTTAAAAATGAAACAACATTTTCTAACATTTTTAACACATTAAAATCACCCAAACTCTTGGTTTGAATTCCAATTAATACAAGAATAATTTTTAAAACATCAATTCGGTGATTACCACTGATTTTAAAATCAAAATCATTCTTTAAACCTCACATTTTATTTTAAATAAATCCTTAAACATTTTACCAATGCTTAGAATTTCAAGTATTGCTTGAAATGAAAAGTTAAAATATTTTTCCTATTAAGAATTCAATTTGATGACCAAAACACCTTATAAAATATTAGAATTTATTTATAAAGATAATTCATGCAATTTCTCAAACACATAGTGTGCATGGTTTATTAAAAATTATTTTTAACAAGTTCCACATTTGAGAAGTCCTTAGAATTGAAATGAAAATCACATAAAACTTGATTTACCTTTATAATAACACATAAAAACATTTAATGTTATTAATTTATATACAAAACATGGATTTAAACATGAAAACAGTCATGGTTCTCAAATTTAATGGAAAACACATGGGGTAACCTATCAAAAATCAATGGAAAGTGGTCTGTAAATTCAAATATAGGATGAACAAAGATCAAACAATTATTAAAATTCCCTAGACATAATGAAATCGTAAGAAAAAGGACCAATCCTTACCTTTGGGTTTAGACATGAAATAAAAATGATGGAAGGGCGGTGATGGTATGATATGGAGGGACGATGGTGAGAGTGGTGGAGGTGAGAAGATTGATGAGATAGGCGACGATGAGAGGGGCGACAGAGAGAGTGGCGGGTAGAGAGAGGTGGGTAGAGTGGTGATGACATGAAGAGGAGGGTAAAGGAGTAACAAAGAGCAGAGTGGCAGAGAGCAGGGCATCAGCGAGAGTGGTGGCGCGACAGATGAAGGCTTCCACAAAAGCTTGAAGGTGTGCGAGAGAGAAACCAACTATTATTGTTCATTTATAAAATCAGGTAACGTTTTTATCAGCGCTACTTAAAAAGAACTGATAAAGGTCAGTTTTATCAACACTAAAATTGAAAGCACTAATAAAATAGACCATTATTAGTATTTTTTTAGCGACGATGAAGACACAATTTATCAGCACTTTTTTAGCACTGATAATGACGTATCTTTATCAGCGCTAAAAAAGCACTGATAAAGATATAATCTTAATAATTTACTTATAATATTATATATATTTATTTGTAATTATAACTATAAATAAATAAATATTTATTTATATTTATATATATAATAAATATATACTTATTTATATTTCTATATATAATAAATATATTTATATAATTATATATATTTATAAAATTATAAATATTATAAATAAACAAATATTTATTTATAATTATAAAATTATAATAAATATGTTTATTATATTTATAATTATATATAATAAATAAATAAATAAATATATATATATATATATAATTAATATATTTATTATATATAATTATAAATATATAATATACATATTTATAATAATTTTATAATTATTTAAATAAATAAATATTTATTTATATTTATAACTATAAATTTATATATATTTATTTAAATAATTATAGAATTATAAAAACTGTATTTCATATATATTTATTTAATTATAATCTTATAAATACTTTTTAGAAAACATTATATATATATATATTTAAATTATTAAAAAATATATATTAATTATAAACATGCATTTTTATTTAATGTATATAAATAAACATTATTTTTGAATATAAATATAATAATTTTATATAAACTAATAATATTTTTTATTAAAAACTTTTATCAGTCCTAAGAATAGCGCTGATAAATTTTTCCTTTATCAGCGCTTTTTTTAGCACCGATAAAAGTTACCTTTATCATCACTTTTTTCTAGCGCTGATAAAGGTGAGACTTTTATCAATGATTTTTTCATAGCATTGATAAAAGTTGGTGCTGCCCTTTCACCGATCTGTGGTATTGGGGGCATTAGAGGTAAATATTAAGTTTAAATTTGACTAGGGGACCCAATCTATGGTGTGGTTCTTAGGTTGCGTCGTAGAGGTTGGGTTTGCGATGTGGAGTCTAGAGATGGGAGGTTATAGTGGTTTCTATTAATTTGGAGGTAACTGCAATGTGGGGCTCAAGGCTGCATCGTAGAGCTCAATGGGTCGAGGTTCTTATCCCTATCTTCATGAGGACTATTGTAGTGCATGAAATAGGATGTACTGTGAAGTCTTAGAGGTTGGGACCCCATCTCTACCATTTTGAGGACCTCTGCAGTGTGGTGCTTTGGGCTATGTCACGGAGCTCAGAGGCCGAGTTTCTTAGTTCTACTGATCTAAGGGGAAATATGGTGTGGAGTCTTGGTTGCACCGCAATGTAACCCTAGGTTCATGGGATCAGGGTTTGACTAATGATTAAAAGGGGTAGATATTGCGGGATCTACGTCGTGTTTTCATGAGGTTGGCTTAATTGAGTGCCATTACATCGTAGACATTTGTTCCACATCATGGTTTTAGTGAAAAACCTAGGGCCTTCAGTGTAGTCTATGGTGTTTCACTGTGGTCTATTAAAAATACAACCCTGTTATAAATTTTGGAGTTCCACCAAATTCCATTATTTTCTCTCTCTTTCCCACAACTCTTGGGTGATTCTAAAGTGATTTTAGGATCATTTTCAGAAAATTATAATCCCCTTTGATCCTCCTTGACCCCATGAATTCTATGGATTGATTCATAGTAATCCAAGGTTTGTTTTCTTCTTCTCTAATAGTTTTTTTCTCACTAGTTCTCTCTTTCAATGCCATGATTGAAGTTTTTGAGAACAACAGAAGCACTAGAGATGACATGCCCAACTCAGTTTCTTATCACAATTGATGATTAATCCAAGATTCACATCAATTAAGAACACCGCGATTAGTGGAATTAAATCAAATATTAATTTATTTGAGAACATTAGAACCAAATGTAGGCTCATCACATAATGATTTTTAATTAAGTCATGCTATTAAATAATTACCTAGTGATGAATTATTTCTTTATTGATTAATATGAAAACATATCTACATTGTACTATCATTTCATAACATGAATCAAGTGTAGATTACCTCTAACGGTGACCCACACATATACCAAAAACATTCAAACATTGATGTAGGGATCTCTGGGTGCTAGTGTAGAAGATCCCAAAGCTTGCATCATTCATCTTTGATCGCCACAAGAATCACTCCAAAGAAGGATTCTCTTTAATCGAGAGAGGTGAAAGAATATGATCGATCACCATTCTTGTGAGTGTTCTTGGAGATGGGATCTCTAATGCTTGAGATAATTCTTCAGATGTTGTCATGCACAACCAACACAATGGCTAGTTTTAGGGATGTAAATAATATAATTGAGTTTAAATAGTGATAGGGTTAGAAAATAATAATTACACATACATAATTATTATTTCTTTAATCCATGAGAAACCTCATGTCTATATTATTATTATTATTATTATTATTATTATTATTATTTGACATGTGAATAACCAAAAAATTAATTAAATATCATTTCTTGAATAAATTGTTCAAAATTTATTCAAATAATTTTCGATATATATTATTTCTCACCGAACCATTAAACTCGATCTACCATTCCAAAAAAATATTTATCAGGAATTGAATAATGAATATTTATTTAATAAATAAATGTCACTATATTATTCATCAATAAATAAATTAATATCATATTCACCAATTAATAAAATAATATATTCATTAAATATTTCACTAACAAAATATTCTCTTGAATAACAAGTGACTAAATATTTTTGATCAAGAAAACATGAATAATTATTAAATCACACATACAAAAAATATTTACTCAACATGTTAAATAATCAATAATATTATTATTTAACTGAGAAAATGAATATAGCTAGTTTGTGACCCGGTAAGCCTCTTTATCAGTGGAATTGGGATAAGTCACCCAAAGTCCATGGTTAATGTCTAACAACATGCTAAGAAACCTATAGAGAAAGAAGTTAATGTTACAATGACATAAAACCTCATACAGATGTTTACTATGTAATATAATGCCTTTATCATGATATCTCTAATCAAACAGGTTGTATACTAGCATCATCAACTGATGCACTCGATTCCTTTTTCTTTGACTCTTTAAGAATGAACCTACCCTAGAACACCGTGTCCAAATATTTATTTAGGATATTTCATTTCCATCAAAGGGCTTAAGGTATCAACTACCATTAAAGAACAAAAGAGACATATCCTTTCTCCCAATATTCATTAATGCAACATTACTCCTGACACACTCAATGTATTCTACCTCTCCGTGAACATTTGTCATCACAATTTTCAATAATACATCAAGGTTTGAAAATAGTAATATTCATTAATAATAATATGAAAGTACAAAGATAAATACACACATATGCAGATAGAAACATCCAATGACACATATACATGCAGATTTCCTACTGGTGGGTCATGTTCTCATAATTTCATACATTGGAAATTACCAAGGTCATACACTATGAGAAAGTGTCTTGAATTACTACGAGTATCCACCCATGATAACCTATATTATTTGTGTCCCATAAAATGATATCATTTGGTTATAAAACATATATCTAAGAATAATGTCGCGACACTTATAGGTTCTCATTAGAGCAGGAAACTACCATGACCTTTTAGCATGATAGTTACTCTTACGACATTATCACATACTATGTCATTCATATAAACAATCATGACGTGATAATAATTTTATTAATATTCAAAAAAATGAATACAACTAATCATAAATTACATAAAAGTTGGTTCTAGGGAACCAACTCCAATAAGTAATGCTTGTTTCCTTCGATTTTTATAGGGTTTCTATTTACGATTAATAGTGGATTCCTAGTGGCATGATATCCTTAAGGATCATGAGTTACTCATGGGAGAGGTCATTGAAGATCTATGCTTTCTCTTTTGTTCTTTCCTATAGAACACTGAAATAATTTTATTGAGGTAGGAAATTCATGGCATCTTATTTTATGTACAAATGTGAGTTTAACATGATTTAATTTCTTTGGGTAAATGTAATAATCAACCTAATAAAGATAATAATTTGGAAATTAAAGGAAGAATGTAATATGGAATGGGTTGTAGTATTTTTGTGTGGTTTATGTTATGATTGGATGCCTCTTGATATTTTATAGATAGTGTGCACTTGATTGTAATGATTATTATTGTTTTTGGCTTGAGTGATATGATTGAAATTGGTTAAATGGTGTAAATATAGTAAGATAAAGTGAATAATGAATTAAGCGAAGGTTCCAGAAAACAATGAAAGTACCGTAAGGGGCATTACCAACTTGTATTTTTATCATAATCAATGATTAACCTGAGATGTACATAGAAAATAAACACCATGATAAAAAAAATTGAATCAAAGATTAATTGATGATTGAATACCAAAACCAAAGCACTTGATCATCACATATTATTTATAATTAATTTAAACAATTAAAGAATTACCTTGAGATAAATTCTTTCTTTATTGATGAATCTGACAACATTTCTACGTTGTACCATCATTGCACTGTAGGAATCAATTGCATATTCCCTCTAGTGATGGTCCAAACGTGCTCTATGAACCTACAAACATCCTCATAAGAATCTATGAGTGATAGTGTGGTAGATCCTAATGATTGAATTATTCATCTTTGATTGTCTCGAGAATATCTTCATGGAAGCGTCCACTTATATCACACTAGATTTGAGAGTAGTGGTGGAAAATCACCTCTCTCTATTCTTGAGAGCATTATTAGATTTAGAGATATCTAGGGTTTCAAGATAATTCTTTATGGACATCATTGTGTATAATAGAATGAAATGATAACATTTAGGAAAATAATATAATTGGGTTTATATAATGCTAGGGTTATAAAATAATAATTACACATGCAACCTTATTATTTTTCTTAATCCCTATAGAACTCCATGTCTATAGTAATAATAATATTATCATTTCTTGACATGTGATAAACCCATGAATTAAATTAAATACAATTTATTAAAATAATATTGAATACACATATTATTTATCACCATACCATTCAACTCGGTCCTTCATTCCTCCATAGTATTTATCAGACTGTGAATAATGAATATTTATTTAATAAATAAATATCACTACATTATTCTCCAATAAATAAATATATATTATATTTAATAAATATAAAATAAATATTTATTAAATATTCTATTCACAAAATATTTTCTCAAATAACTGGTGATAAAATACATGGGATCAAGCAAACATGATTAATTATTAAACCACATGAGAAAATAATATTTATTCAACTTATTAAATAATATATAATAATTTTATTTAACTAAAGTTCTGGATACACTTAGTTTGTAACTCTCTAGGCCTCTTCCTTAGTGGTATTAGGTGAAGTATCCCAAAGTCCAAGGTTAGCATCCAACAACACAACAAGGAACCCATAGAGAAATAAGTAAATATCGCAATGACATAAAACCTCATACGAATACTTACTATGTAATATAATTCATTTAACTTGATATCTCTAATCAAGAAGGTTGCATACTGGTTCCATTAACCTATGTGCTCAATATGTATTTTTTTGAATTTATAAAAATTGAACCTGCCTACAAAACACTATGGATATAGATTTATTTTGGTTGTATCATTTCCATCAAAGGGCCTAGGATATGAAATTTTGTTAAAGAAAAAAAGGAAAAGTATTTTCTCACATTATTCATTAATGAAATATTACTCGTGACACAACCAATGTATTCTACTTCACCGAAAACATATGTTGTCATGGTTTTCATCAACACATCAAAGTATGAAACTCATAATATCCATTAATAATATTATTAATGTAAAAGGATCAATGCACACATACACATATAGGAATCTCCAATGACACATCTAAATTTGGATTTCTTACTAGTAGGTCTCATTCTCAAAATTCACTACACTGGAAATTACGAAGAGATTACACCATGAGAAGGTGCCTCAAAGTCCTACAAGTCTCCATCCCTGATAGCCTATATCATTTGTGTCCCTCAAATGATTTCATATGGCTGTAGAATGTATATTTAGGAATATTTTCATGACAATATGAAATTTTATTGTGATAACCATTCTTAAGAAATTATTACATATCATGTCATGAAGAAGAACAATCATTATTTTATAAGAAGTTTATTAATATTAAAAACAATAAATAAAGGTTATCATAAATTACACAAAAGTTGGTTCTAGGGCACTAACTCTAATAGAATTCCACTTGCACTAGAGTCAATTGCTAACAACCTTCAGTCTGCTAGATCTCACTTGATACTCATGCTTTTACTGAGATAATGCTTTAGTCAAGGTGTCCTCCACATTTTCTTCCATGGAAACTATTCTTATTGTTACTTCACCCCTTTGAGAAAAATACCTCAAAAGATGATACTTCTTGAGTATGTACTTTGTCCGTTGGTGCGACCTTGGATATTTTTCAAGAGATATCACTGTAGTATAATCACAATATAATGTGATAGGGTCTTTACTATTAGGTACCACATCAAGATATTTAATAAAGTTTCAGATCTAAATGGATTCTTTAGCTGCATCAAAAGATGCGATATACTTAGAATTCACTGTAGTATCAGTGGAAAATGGCTACTTTAAACTCTTACAGCTCACAACTCCTCTATTGAGACTAAAAAAATATCTTAATTGTGACTTTAGATCATTATGATCTATTTAAAAACTATCATCAGTATGACCCCTGATGACTAGATCCTCATCTTCTCCATACACTAGGAACATATCCTTTTTTATTCTAAAATACTTATGGATAAACTTAACATCACACCAATTTTGTTCACCTAGATCAGCTTGATATCTTTATACCATGATCAATGCATAGGAAACATCAAGTCTAGTACATAAAATAACATACATGACTGGTCTTATCACCGATGTTTATGAGATATTACTCATTCTCTCTTTCTATTATTGTGTATTAGGACACATTTTGTTTTAAAGATGTATACTATGTGACACTAGAACCAATCCCCACTTTGATTATTCTATTCTAAATCTATTTAGTATTTGGTCAATGTATATACTTTGACATAGTCCAGGAAGCGTCTTGGATCTATCACAAATTATCTTGATCCCTAGAATATAGGCCACTTCACCTAAGTCCTTTAAGGAGAAACACTTGTTTAACTATTCCTTAATAGAATATAAGATTGGTATGTCATTTCCAATATGTAATATGTAATTAATTCACAATACTAGAATAATGAACATTTTCCCACTAAAACGCTTGAATTTTTTTTGGCTCACATTCATTCTTATTGAAATAAAATTCTTTTTATAGCTTCATCGAACCATATGGTCCATGACGTAGATGCTTTCTTCATTCCATAAGTGGATCTCTATAACTTTCACATCTTTTTGGAATCACTTGGAATCATAAACCCTTCTAGTTGTGTCATATATACATCTTCCTATAGGTTCTCATTAAGGAAAGTTGTTTTGACGTCTATCTTCCGAATTTCATTGTCATGGTAAGTTTCTATAGTAAGTTGAATTATAAGAGTTTTAAACATGAAAACTAGATAATTTTTTTCATCATAGTCAATTCCTTGAAGTTATTTAAACCCTTTATCCACTAACCTTTATTTATAGATACTTTACTCTTTATGTATAGTTTTATCTTGAATTCCATTTTTCACCCAAAAGTATTTACATCAATTGGAGGATCGAACAGAACCCAAAATTTGTTATGATACTTGGAATCCATTTTAGAATTCATGGAATATTTTCATCTTATAGCTTCTGAGATATTTACTGCCTCTTTATAGGTGAGAGGTACATTATTGTTAACCAATAATGAGTCACCATATTCAGTGATAAGAAAACCATAACTCTACAGTTCTATTACCTCTATAGTTCCCCTACATAGTTTCAGGAAAAAATTCTTCCATGGGGACCTATGGAATCTTTTCCAATACCAAATCTTGTGTATCTTGAGCATCAATTTCATCAAAGTCAATCTTTCTCCCACTATCCTTATTGAGGATATGCTCCCTCTCAAGAAATATGTCTTATCTGGTGATTGTCACTTTATTTTCTAAGAGGTTGTATAGGTAATATACCTTTGTTTCATTAAGATACCCTATAAATATACACTTTGTCCCATTGGGTTCTAGTTTGTTGCCTAAGAAGTCCTTAACAAATACCTCAGAACCCCATACACATGTATGTGACAAAAAGAGTTTATTTCCACTCCATAAATCACAGGGAATTATATTTTCCACTTTATTTGGTACTCAATTTAGTGTGTATGTTGTAGTTCATAATGCATATCCTCAAAAGGATAATGGAAGATTTGTATGAATAATCATTGACCTTACCATGTATAACAAGGTATGGTTCCTCATTTCACTAACACCATTCCACTATGGTATCTAAGGTGGAGTGAGTTGAGAAATAATCCCAAAACCCCATAAAAAATTGATAAAATCATGGTTAAGATATTCACCACCTAGATATAATTGAAGATTATTTATCTTCTTTCCAATTTTACTATCTACTTAATTATTTAATTCTTTTAATTTCTAAAAGGACTCAGACTTATACCTCATTAAGTATACATATTCATATCTACTCAAGTCATCATTAAAATTTATGAATTAAGAATACCTAACTCTATCTTCTGTGAGAAATTTTCCACACACATCAATGCGTACCAATCCCAGAGGCTAATTGACCCTTTCACTATGGCCACTGAATGATGGATTGTTCATTTTTACTTATAAATAAGTATGACATATTTCAAGTGGTTTTAGCTTAAGAGATTATAAATAACTATATTGATAGATCATTATCAAACTCTTCTCATTTAAATGAACAACGTGGTGATTCCATAACTAGGTTTTATATGAGTCATGTGAACATGATTCCTTATCAATTTCCAATAATTGGTTTTTTCAATTTAATATGAAAATACCATTATTTAAATTTTCTATTCCATAACATATGTTGTCTTTATAAAAGGAACACATTTTATTTCCAAAATTTGAAAATAAAACCATCTATATCTAGAAAGGATACATAAATTATGTTCTTGGTAATGTTCAGTACATAATAAAAATATCTTAAAACAAATATCATTCTTATTAGCAATGAAAGGTGGTAGTTTCCCATGGCTAGAGCAGCTAACCTCACACCATTGATAGCTAAAAAATCTACCTATACTCTGGAAATATTTTAGAATCTACTTGGATCCTATATTTTAATACATATGTGAGCACTAAAATCTATGTCTAATACCAAATGTGTAGATATTGAAATATTACAATCAATAACGAATGCAAATTCAGATTCCCCTTACTTCAAGGTAAAATTTCTCTTCTATTGGCCTTGATTTCCACATGAAAAACACATTTCTTCCTTTTCATTTCCTTGCCCACGGATCTTACTCTTCTTGGAAGGATTATGCTCAAGAACTTTAGAATTTTAATGATTCTTAGGCCCCTTTTCCATTTTCTTACTTTTATTAATAACCATAAGAAATGAGGGTTTTTCCTACCCCATGTCCTTATCCAATTGAAGAAACAAAGTAAGAAGTTTTGAAAGACTCTTCTCATTATTACTCATGTTATAATTAACGATATGATTGAAGATTGACTTGGGTATTGAAAAAGTATGATATTTTTCACATCTCATCATCAAATTTAATCCCCAAGACATATAAGCATTCAATGTAGAAAATAATATTGACTACATGAGTCCCACCTAGAACCAACTATCCAAGTTTACAAGTAAACAAAGTATTAAGATATCTCATATCTCTGTCTACTCGCCTTCTCTTGATATAGATATTGAACGTGAGACATCGTGATATATACATCCATATCCTCATGTCACTTTAGAAGATCATTGGTCAATGATGATAGTATGAAAAACTGAAAATATGTAGCATCATTCAAATGTTTCTCATAGAGAGAAAAATCTTCCTCACAAGCTTGATTACCAGGAACTTCAGAAATAGGTTCTTCCATCACATATAATTTTATTTCATGGTGTAGGATAACATGTAAGTTACTTTTATACTCTTGTAAATTTATGCTAATGAGAAGGTTATCCTTATCAAGTATAAATCACAGTGATATGTTTGAATTCAAGTTTTTTGTCATTTCTAAAAATATGATAAGAATAATTTTAGTAATTTATTAGATAAAATGTAGAAAAATAAATATTATATTATATTTATTAATCTCCCACTATTTTATTGAAACCCAATATCCCTAACCATTGTCTCTGAAATATCCTGTTTCTTGGACATTCTAGTGGAAAGGATCCATATTCCACTTTTTATCACCTTGACTTTGGATGGTTAAGCAATTTAAAGGGTTTTAGGTAGGAATTATAAATTCCAAATGCATCAATTCACAGTTCATTGATCTGTTGAGTGGACTCCCTACCGAGAAATCTATAAATTGGATTTCTTCAATATATCCCTCTTAGTGACACCAATTCCTACATTGTAATTCAACCCTTGATGTGAACTAAGTTAATTAAACCCAAAACTTCAATTTAAAATTCCATGATAATTGAAATCACCCCGAATTTGGTTAGTCAAGAACTTTAAACTATGGTTCGATTTTAACTTAACCAGTGGAAGGATATACTAACTTAATATATATAATTAAGGGATTTTATCTTTATGTGTTAATTTCCCATTCTATATTTATTACATGATTGTTAATATTAAGTGGATTTACATAAGTGATTAACCACATCTTAGATAAAATTTATGCATAATCTAATTTATTTTTAGTTCCATCTTGCATACTTTTTAATTATCTAATTAATGTGATCATAATAAAAACATCCATAATGAAATTAACCATGAAATTGAAAGAAATAAAATAGTAAAGTGGTATGATAATGATAATGGTTAGTTTATCTAGAAGACGACAAATTAACCATCACCCAGGGGAAAAACACCTTGAACTATGAAATGGTGCATGCTGTATCTTTCTACCTGTCCACTTATATCTCTCTCTTGGATTGGTTTTTCCTCAGCTCTAAACATGAACTACCTCTACTAGCTTGGGAGCTCCATCCATTACATATAATTTTACTCACTCATGGGTGAGGGGAACCAAAGTATTGGCTAAGGGGTTAACATAAAAAAGCCATGGACTCACAATACCTTACATAATAAGAGGAGGGATGATGCGCAAGACATCAATTTAATTTAATAATAAATTAAAAGGAAAACAATAACATACAATGGTTTGGTCTATTCTCTTGATCATCCACATATATGAAACAAATTATGCATATAATACAAATAACATTCAATTATAATAATTATTATTTAATATAAACCGCACTTGAATCAGTTAATTATCTTCTTTAAATAATCAATTCTTTTATCTTAACTCTCATCCAAACGTTCTTGATATTCTCATCCATCCTAATTTTAAACAAATTAAATAAATTTATTTAAAATTAACTATATAAAAAACTTGTACCTTAGAGGAAACATAGTGAGTACCCATCAAAACTACCCAACATGAATTATATTCATATACTATTTAATCAAGTAGAATGTGGAAAAAATGACTTATCACAAAATTTCATGGTGTATACATAGTAAAATAAATGACATGTGGAACACATGGTTTTTACACTACATGTTATGTTTCAATGCATGTAGAGTAATGACTATATTATGAATTATACACAATATATAGTTCCAAAAATTATGCAGAAGTTCATTAGACATTTAATATATATAAAACCCATCACATGGAATATACATAGTCAAATAAATGACACAAAAACACATGTTGATCAGGTTTATTAGTATAATAAATTAATTTTAATTCTGAATAATTTGGTAATATATATAATGCGTACTATCTAGCTACACGACACACATATTTCTCACTATCTATCCATGACACATGCTCAGGGACTCAATGTGTAATCGTGCCATGAAAATAATGGAGTACACGATGTGCACATGGGCTACATAGCATGTGATCTCTGAGTTACATGGTCACCAGTCATGTAGGTTGTGTAAGAGAATAAACAACCCCATATTTGACTAATAGACTACACATCATATATGAATGTTGCACATCATGTAGTTCGGTTGGCCATGCGCCATCCTGGACTGGTCAACACGCAGTGTATTAAATACATACCACTTGTAATAAATTCACATAAATCGAAATAATTCCGAATTAATTCTTGGTGGATTGAACACAAGTACACGAGATGTACTAATGGGATACATGAAATTTACTTTTGTGCTAACCATAAAGAAACCTTGGAACATCCATATGATTTATTTGAATGTTGTTTGTTCCTAAACTTAATCAATTTGATTATATTTGTGAGAACAAAGGGGAATAAGAGATGATCTCATGATTCTGATTAAATAATGATTAAACTATAATTTAAAACTAATGATAAATGTGTAAATCAATCAATGATATTTAAATAATTATAAATAATTATGAGACCACTTTGATACCACTTGATGGTCCCGAGCATAGCAAAAGCACCAGATGGGGTATTCCTAACTCATATTTTTGTCACAATCAAAGATTAATCTAATATGTACATCGATGATAAACACTATAACCAACTGAATCAAATCAAAGATTAATTGACGATTAAATGATGAAAAAAAGGTGATAAATCATCACATATTATTTATAATTAATTTAAATAATTAAATAATTACCTTGTGATGAATTCTTTCTTCATTGAAGAATCTAACAATGTCTCTATGTTGCACCATTAGTGTATTGTAGTAATCAAGTGAAAATTCCCTCTAGTGGTGATCCACACATGCTCCGTAAACCTCCAAATATCTCCATAGGAATATTTGGGTGCTAGTATGACATATCCTAACACTTATGTCATTCATATTTGATCACCCAGAGAATATTTTCAAGGAAGGGTTCCCTTTAATCTCTGTATACTTGAGAATGATGGTGGAAGAGGATCATTCTCTATTTTTAGAGCATTCTTAGAGAGGGTTCTCTCTAGGGATTAGAGATAATTTTCTCCATATTTTTTAGTGCACAAGATAATGAAATGATAATCTTTATAAAAATAATATAATTGGATTTATACACTGCTAGGGTTAGAAAATAATAATTGCACATGCACCCTTATTATTTTTCTTAATCCCTAAAAAACCTCATTTATACAAAAATAATAATATTATCATTTCTTGATATGCACTAAACTCCTGAATTAAATTAAATAATATTTATTCAAATAATATTATATATATATATATATATATTATTTCTCACTAACCATTAAAATCGGTCATCCAATCCTCTACGGTATTTATTAGACCTTGAATAATGACTATTTATTTAATAAATAAATATCACTGCATTATTCTCCAATAAATAAATAAATATTATATTCACTAAATAGAAAATAAATATTTATTAAATATTTTGAACACAAAATATTCTATTGAATAACTTATGAAGAAATATATATGATCAATAAAACATGAATAATTATTAAAACACACAATAAAATAATATTAATTCAAATTTTTAAATAACAAATAATAATATTATTTAAACAAAGTTCTCAATACACTTAGTGTGTGACTCTCTAGGTCTCTTTCTCAATGACATTAGGTGCAGCAACCCAAAGTAGAAGGTTAGCATCTAACAAGACACCAAGGCACCCATAGAGAAAGAAGTTATTTAAAAAATGACATAAAACCTTATTTAGATGCTTACTATGTAATATAATTCCTTTATCATGATATATCTAATCAATAAGGTTTCATGTTGGCACCATAAACCTATGTGCTTGATGTATCTTTCTTTGAATTCTAAAAAAAATGAATTTTCCTAAAAAAACCATGACCATGG
Source organism: Viscum album (assembly GCA_963277665.1). Taxonomy (NCBI): domain Eukaryota; kingdom Viridiplantae; phylum Streptophyta; class Magnoliopsida; order Santalales; family Viscaceae; genus Viscum; species Viscum album. The sequence goes on from OY728151.1 coordinate 1,285,796,775, forward strand.
ATTTATTTAGTATGTATGATTTTGATCAAATGGCCTAAGATATCATCTTCTATTAAAGAAAAGATGGGAAAAACCCTTTCTCACATTATTCATTAATGAAATATTACTCGTAACGCACCCAACGTATCCTACTTCACTGAGAACGTATATTATCGTGGTTTTGTTCAATACATCAAAATACATGACTCATAATATCCAATAATAATAATCTTAAATTATATGGATCAATAAACATGTCTGCAGATAGGAATTTATAATAACACATCTAAATGTGAATTTTTTACTAGTGGGTCTCATTCTCATAATCTCATACACTAGAAATTACCAAGGGCATACACCATGAGAAAGTTACTGAATGTCATATGAGTCTCCACCCCTAATATCCTATATAATTTATGTCCCTTAAATTATTTTATCTCTCTACATAACATATATTTAATAATACTTTCATGAAACTTCTAGGTTCTCATCATAGCAGGTAACTGCTATGACCTTTTTGTTTGAAAACTACTCTTAAGACATTATCACATATGATTTCATAAATAGTAATAATCATGATGTGATAAGGAGTTTAATAATATTCAAGACAATGAATACAAGTTATCATAAAGTACACAAAATTTGGTTCTAGGGAACCAACTCCAACAGACTCTTCCTTGCACTAGAGACAACTGCTAACAACCTTCATTCCACTATCTCTCACTTGATACTCATTCTTATGTTGAGGTAATGATTTATTCAAGGATTCCTCTATATTTTCTTCCATATAAACTTACTTTAACTTCACCCCTATGAGAAAAATCCCTCAAGAGATGATACTTCCTAAGTATGTGCTTTATCCATTAGTGGGACCTTAGATCCTTTGTAAAACCCACCGCTGCGGTATTATCACAATATAATGTGATAAAGTATTTAATAAAAGGTACCAAATCAAGATCTTGGACAAAGATTCATATCCAAATGGATTATTTGGATGCATCAGTAGCTACAATAAACTCAAACTCCACTATAGAATCAGTGACAACAAGCTACTTTGAACTCTTACATCTTATAGGTCCTCTATTGAGACTAAAAAAATATATCGACAATGACTTCATATTATTATGATTTATTTAAAAACTAGAATCATTATAAACCCTAATGAATAGATCCTCATATCTTCTGTACACCAGAAACATATCCTCAGTTCTTATTAGATGCTTAAGGATAGCCTTAACAATAGACCAATGATGTTCATCTGGATCAGCTTGATATCTTTCTACCATACTCAATGTGTAGGAAACATCAAGTCTAGTACATAACATGACATGCATGATTGATCCTATCACTGATGTGTATGAGATATTACTCATTATCTCTTTCTTCTGATGTGTCTTAGGAAACATTTTCTTAGAAAGATTTATATCATCTGACATTGGAACCAATCCCCAATTGTATTATTCTATACTAAATATCTTTAGTATCTATTTAATGTATGTACTTTGACTTAGTCCATGAAGCCTCTTAGATCTATCAAGAATTATCACGATCCTGAGAATATATACTACTTCACCTAAGTCCTTTAGGGAGAAGCACTTGTTTAACCATTCCTTAACAAACTATAAGATTGGTATGTTGTTTCCAATAAGTAAAATGTCATCAACATATACTACTAGGATAGTGAATTCATTCCCACTAAAATTCTTGTAAATGAATGGATCACATTCATTCTTAATGAAACAAAATTCTTTTATATATTTATCAAACTAAATGTTCTAGGACCAGAATGCTTGCTTTAATCCATAAATGGATCTTGAAAACCTGAATATATTTATGACATCACTTAGAGTCATAAACCCTTCTAGTTGTGTCATATAGAAATCTTCCTAAAGGTTCCCATTAGATAAATCTATTTTGATGTCCATTTTACAAATTCCATTATCATAGTAAGTTAGTATTACAATTATAATTCTGATAGAATTAAACAAGTAAACTTGAGAAAATTTCTTATCATAGCCAATTCCTTGACACTATTTATGTAAAGTCACGTGTTTTTGAACAGGGTTAAAATATGAAAGTTTTTGAAATTTTTCATTTGTTGGATGGGTCGGTCTTAAAACCAAGATTCGGGTTGATGTTTTGTGAGTTTGGACTATTTCAAAGTGTTGATAACAGGATTGGGTAAAGGTTCTAGGAGTTTTACAGGTGGATCAATGGAATTTGGGAGTGTCGGATCGGGAAAAGTCAATGGTAGAGGGTGCACGGTTGGTGGACGACCTGTTAAACCATGTGACCTACTATAGGAAACCATGTAGCTTAATTTTGGGAGACATAGGTGCATGCACAGTTTGCACACAATTAGGAAAACCATGCGGGAAAAACCGTGCGAGGTGAGTGTCTTAAATAGAGATGCTCGCATGGTCTATGCATGATTATGAAAATCGTGCGGGACATACGGTGGAAAGTGGGTTCCTTAAACATAAGTTTATGCATGGTTGGAACATAGTTTTCCAGACTGTGTGAGCCAAACCATGAGGATTACCCAGTTTTGGGCTTCAGGTTAATCAATTTAATTAAATTCTTGGCTGAGAAGGATTTAATTAAATGTCGTGATATGGGGGTTTTTAATTAATTAAATTCTTGGTTAAGAGGAATTTAATTAATTGATTTTAAATGGGGTTTTATTTAATTAAATTAGTGTTGAGAGAATTTAATAAAATGAAAATGATTTGGAGTTTTATTTAATTAAATCCAGGTGAATGGAATTTAATTAAATGAGGATGAGATGGATAATGGAGAATTTATTTAATTGTGTTGAAGATAATTTAATTAAATAGAATTTAATGGGATAATTAATTTAATTAAATCAAGTTTGGAAGAATTTAATTAAATAATAATGTGTTGGATATTTTATTTAATTAATTTTTTGGATATTAATTTAATTAAATGATGTGCAATGGGGGAGTTATGAGGTTTATCAATGAAGAATTGAAATTAAATAATAATAATAATAATAATATGGTTATTATTATTATTATTATATTAATTATTATAATTATATTTGGGTTTAATTTAGAGAGAGAAAATGAGGGATAAGTGCACAACTGGGTGAGGCATGACCCCCTCCCCTTGTTCTCCCATGGTGAGGGGTGCCTCTTCGCGTGCTGAATCACGGTGGTTCCTTCAGTAAAGTTGTTCATCTCATCGAGGTAATTCCTTCTGCGCATGTTTTATTCTTTGAATTAGTCATCTCGTCTCTCCTTCACCCAGTCTCTGTTAGGCCAAAATCCTAAGGCTTGGGATTAATTCAGTTTCTTCCTTTCTTCCAATTTGAGGTGGTGAGAAGGATGTCTCGGGACCCTTTGGTCCATATTTCGACAACCATCTCCAAAGGTGTGTCAGTTTATCTTGATTTGGTTCACCTCTGTCATATTCAGGTAAGACTATATACTCAATAATTGGTTTCACACCCCTTGAATTGGGTACTTATGTTGTATTTTGGGTTGCGATTAATTAATTGGAGGTGCATTGGTCCTCGTTGCACTAATTGCGGGTGATGATTATCATTGTAGGGAGATGTGACCAATTATGAGTGTGTGTGTGCTATTGTTGAGGTGTGTGTATGTGAGCAGATGACTTTTTAATTTAGAAATCATTGGCTCAACCAATTCTTTGAGGCATGGTCCTCAAATTTTAATAATTAATAAAACACAACATTTGTCTAATTACTGTTATTGATAAGTTTGACTGCAAATTCTGAATGAATGGTTTATTCATATAAAATTATTTGACAGATCACAGAATCACGTTTTTTGTAATAAAACCCCTCCAATGGAGGTGCACTACCATCAAGATAAAAACAAAATGTTTAGACTAATATGTTCATTTAGCTTGCTGTTATGTGATTTTTTATTTCTTCCCTTTACATATTAATGAACCTGGGTTAAACGGCAATTAAGAGTACTGGGAGGGATAAATTGAGAAAATTAATTGGGGAATTAATTATGATATTGTGAATTGGATAATTTAAGATAATTAATTTTTGAATTAATTATGAACCTTGAGAATTGAAATTGAGGTATTTAATTTGGGAACTAATTATGTGCTTTTTCAGAAATGTTTTGGATAATTAATTGTGGAAATTAACTATGAAAAGATGAGATTTAGAATGGAATAATTAATTGTGAATGAATTATGTGCTTGAGTTTCTAATATAGATAATTAATCACGGGATTAATTATGAGATGTAGAATTGGCTATGTTGAAATAATTAATGATGGATTAATTATGTGCCTTGATGTTTAATTAAGATAATTAATTTTGAGATTAATTATGATGAGTTTTGATTTAGTTGGATAATTAATTTTGGATAATTAATTATGGGATGAGATTTGTGTTAATATATTAATTAATGGATAAATTAATTAATATAATTGTGGACTTAGTTAATTGTGGGGTTAAATAATGGTTTTTGATATGTTTCACTAATTGCTGGATTAGCAATGGAATGAATGTGGATAATTCTTATGGATATAATTATTGAGCTTGGATTGATTAATTTGTGAGTTAATTAATGAATAGGAATGTGGGTGCTAGACATGGCATTCTAGATCATTGTAGAAGTTGGGACTTAGACATGGAGTTCCTCCCTAATAGTTATCAAATGATATAAATGAATTAGAATGTGGGTGATAAACATGGAATTATATAACAATGTAGAAGTTGGGACTTATACATGGAATTCCTCCCCAATAGTCATCTAACCGCTTAGATGTAAGGTATTAGACATGGGAATCTATACCAGATGAGAATTAGGGTGTTAGACATAGCGATCTACACCAAATAATAATTGGGGTGTTTAACATGGCGTTCAAACACTAAATTAATGACAATAATGAATTATGAAATTAATGATAGATGTGGATCAAACCCGAGTTAAATGTGATTAAATAAAGAAAGGTTGATAAGGATTAAAATTCTGGCACAAGCCAAAGTTAGTATTAAGGTAAGAGCAATCATGGGAACCTTGGAGATAATAAATTATTAAATAGTGAATAATTGGTAAAGTATTGAAAGGTATTTATGATTGATAAATATGCTTGTATGATTCATGTATAGACTCTTATTCCAGCTATGGGCCGAAGTAGGTACCACAATCATGTGTCCCTTTAGAACCTATATGGGTTGTTGGTTATTTATTCAATTCTATTATTGCCTTGTTATATCCACACACTATTTTTTTATATTTCATTTTCTAGATTGAGCTTGAAAATCGGTGGTCTCTACCTACTAAGATGTATATCTCACACCCTATTCAAGCCTTCATTCCACTGAGGTACCTGAGTAGACTTTCTTATTTGCAGGACTATGGAATCTTGATTTTGGCTGTTTAATTGTACTTGGGAGTTCAGAGAAAAGGACCGAGCATGATCTCGGGATGCTCATGGAGATCTCCCTTAGGAAATTTGAGTATTTTCTTTATTTCTGTATTGGAATGTAAAGCATACTATTCTGTTTACTACTTTCCAATATGTATCACCATGAAATGCTTGCATTGAATAAACCGACGTTCTCCATTTTCATTATTCAATTGATTATTGCTTATATCTATTTTCGTTGTGCACTATGAATATGAGGGTATAGTATCCCCACTAACTATCCATAGACCCTCATTACTAGTCAGCAACCTTTTCCGTACGGGGAGATGCACTTGATGTCATGTGGTGACCGTTCTAGCTACCATTTCGAGGGTAATCCGGGTTGAGATATTACAAAGTGGTATCATAGGTTCAAGTTTTATTTCTTTTAGTGCTGTCTTTCTATTTTGGGTTGGTAGACATGAGACTTGGAAAGTGTCAACACTTAGTTAATATCCGTGCTTGGGAATAATCACCCCAAGTATGGGAAATGACCAAGTGGATTGGGATGGAATTGATGTTTATACTATTTGAGGTTACAGTTGATATGGTTTCACCTCGAGTAAATGGTGTATTTTCCACTACTTATTGATTTTTATAATTTTAAAAATTTTACTTGGCCTTAAATAACAAGGAAATTTTATTACATGCATCATCTTAGGCACTTATAGATTCACATGCCATACACATGACATTCCATGTAGTTGCATTAGTAGGATGCCTACTAATTTTGATTGTGTGCCTTGGGTGGAATGCCATGTTTTGATTTTCTTTAGCATTACCCTTTAGATAGAATGTTTCAGTGATAGATATAATATGTATGGGTGTTTATATTCCATGATGCCTATTTATTAGCATGTTTTGTTGTGGTTCCATGCTTCTGTGTTATAACATGCTGTTGTTCTACTATTTATGAAAACATGCTAGAGATGTTTCGATGTTTAAATGGTTGCATGAGTGGAACATTGATTTATTGTCTTTATAATGTGATCTAGTTTTAGTTGTAAGGTGTATGGGAGCCTTATAACATGAAAAAGGGTAACCCATGTATTTAAACAATTGAAAAAGGGTTGCTAAAGTTAAAATGTAAAATGGAAATTTGATGTGATAAATGGAATCCAAATTCTAGTGATTAAGTTTATGGATGCCTTCTTGATTAGTAGATGGTCACACATGTGACTGAGCCTAGTATAACTATAGTATGTTAGAAAATGGTTATATATGTAAAAATTTTGAGTTTTATTGTAGGGTTTCTTTTTAAAGAACCTAGATTTGAATAAATGTGACCCTCGGTGGTCACCATGTTGTTAAAAGAAATTTAGATGTTGAATTGGATGTTTAAAATGAAATGAAACTAAATGTTAAATGTTAAAGGGGAAGTTTATTATAGCTTACCTATTTGGACGAGGAGTGTTTTTTGAAAATCAAGTACCTTGTTGTGAAATGGTACTTGTGGGTTTGTTAAAATTCTTTCAAATGTTTAGAGGTTGAAAATAATTAACAAAATGGAAAAAAATGAAAAGGGGGATTCTGAACCTAATGAGTTCTGGTTAGCATGACCAAGAGATAGGGTCGACACGTATGCTTCGTAAGGGAATATCCCATAGTAGGTATCACCCTTAGAACTTGAGATGATTTGTTTTCGCTTTGATCTTTTTGATGTTGTTACCATTAAAGTGTCATTGTCCTTAGTAGGAATATTGGGTTTAAAAAATGACACCCTTGTTTCGAGGGGTGGTCGTTGTATCTTGACTCTTGAAAAGGGAATAAGCCTTGGGAAATTCTTGGTTCAGTAGGTTAGACATGACTCGGGCATGGATAGTCATTAAATATATCCTTGGGTTAACTCTGGAGTAGAGTGTTTGGGGGTTAAGGTAATTTCATTCCACTACTCGGGAGATTTGTTTTTGGACTTAGGTGTTTTGACATGTCGATATGTTTAAGTTTCGGCTTTCATGCGAGATGTTGACGTGGCGATCATGGTTCGTGGAACGTCACATGTGCGTTTAAGGTGTTTCTGAATGAGTGTGTTGGAGAGCGACTAATCTTTTCTTTGATGACATGGATACTCTTAAGGTGGGTAGTGTTGCATCGTTATGTTTTTGGAAGAGTTTTAGTGGTAAGATTTGAAGGAACAAGGATGAATTGGGTAATGCAGGCATTGAGGTTTGGTTTATGACAAGTTGGTAGGAGAAGACGATCCTTTTTTTAAAGAGTTGAATTGTGATAGTTAGACTGATCTTTTGGTGACCTGGATTTACTCTTAGTGTGCTCTTCTGAATGAGATGAACATATCCCCTATCTTGACCTCGTCTTGGAGGCACTAGTATAGTGTTGGCCTTACGCCATTCTAAAGTTTTTAATTTTTTTAAAGTTGTTGGGCTTGATAAGTGGTTTTTATTTGGGTTATATGTGGGATGCGTGGTTCCTTGGGTTACACATTTATTTGTGCTGGGGAATGACCATTTTAAGGTAGCATTATGATGGATTGGCTTGGAGAGGTCACCGGAATTTGAGTGAGATATTTGTATTACATGCGGTTGGTGATGAAATCTTTTTAAAAGAACATTTCCGGTTCAAGGGTGAGTGTGGTTTTTATGGGCCAGTGATGTATTTCGAGGAAAGAGATATGGTTTGGAAGTTTGACTATTAGATGCTAAGACCATTGGTGGAAAGAACCAATGAGTGGGTGGTTGAGGAGACGATGGAAGATCATGTCTCTAGTTGTGTGGGCTTGGTTATGTGCCGTTTTGATCTTTTGGGTTGGATTCATAGCTTTGGCTCAGGTTTAAAAGGTTTAATTCGTTGGGCTTGTGTTTTGGTTAAAGGTGCGTTTGGTGTTTAGAAACACAATGTAATTGTTCAAACAAGACTTTATGACCTTGGTGGGTTGGTTAATGCTGTAGTTGTTCTTGATAACTTCTTGGGGATGAGATATTTTTAAGGTGTGAAAAATATAAATTCCTATGTTTTTGAATAGGGTTAAAATATGAATGTTTTTGAACTTTTTTGTTTGTTGGATTGGTCGATCTTAAAACCAAGCTTTGGGTTGATGTTTTGTGTGTTTGGACAATTTAAAAGTGTCGATAACGGGATTGGGAAAAGGCTCAAGGAGTTTTATGGGTGGATCAATAGAGTTCGGAAGTGTCAGATCGGTAAAATTTAGGTCTTTTCGGAAAAGCATAGGGAACATGGTTGGCGCATGACCTAATAAACTATGCAACCTACTACATGAAACTGTGTAGCTTAATTTTGGGAGATAGAGGCGCACACATGGTCTATGCACAGTTAGTCAAACTGTGTGGGACAAACCATGCGAGGTGAGTGTCTTAAACTAAGATGCTCACACGGTCTATTCCTGTTTAGGAAAACCGTACAGGACAGACTATGTAAAGTGGGTTCCTTAGATAGAAGGTTCCACATGGTTGATGCACAATTTTCCATACCGTGTGAGCTAAATCGTGTGGCTTACCCAGTTTTGGGTTTCAGGTTAATTTATTTAATTAAATTATCAGTTGAGAGGGATTTAATTAAATGTCATGATATGGGGGTTTTTAATTAATTAAATTCATGGTTAAAAGGAATTTAATTAATTGATGTGAAATAGGGTTTTATTTAATTAAATTAATTTTGAGAGAATTTAATTAAATGATAATGAGTTGGAGTTTTATTTAATTAAATCCTAGTGAATGGAATTTAATTAAATGAGGATGAGAAGGAGGATGGAGAATTCATTTAATTGTGTTGAATAAAATTTAATTAAATGGAGTTTAATGGGGTAATTGATTTAATTAAATTAAGGTTGGTAGAGTTTAATTAAATAATGTGTAATGGGGGAATTATGGGGTTTATCAAAGAAGCATTTCAATTAAATAATAACAATAATATGGTTGTAATTATTATTATATTAATTATTACAATTCAATTTGGGTTTAATTGAGAGATAGAAAATAAGGGAGAGGCGCACAATAGGGTGAGGCGCGACCCCCTCCCCTCATTCTCCCATTGTGAAGTGCACTGCCCCTCAACACGACTCCCTCTCTGCGCACTGGATCATGGTGGTTCCTTCATGGAAGTTTTTCATCTTGTTGAGGTAAGTCATTTTCTACATGTTTCATTCTTCAGATCGACCGTCTCGACTCTCCTTCGCCTAGTCTCCGTTAGGCCAAAACCCTAAGGCCTGAGATTAATTCAGTTTCTTCCTTTTTTCCCAATTTGAGGTGGTGCAGAGGATGTCTCATGACCTGTTGGTCTGTATTTCGACAACCATCACTGAAGGCATGGCGGTTTATCTTGATTTGGTTCTCCACCGTCATACTCGGGTAAGGCTATATACCCAATAATTGGCTTCACACCCCTTGAATTAGGTGTTTATGGTGTATTTTGTGTTGTGGTTAATTAATTGGATGTGTTTTGGTCCTCGCCACACTAATTATGGGTTCTAGTTATCATTTTAGGGTGATGCGAATAATTCCGAGTGCACACACACCGTTCTTGAGGTGCTTGTACATGATAAAATGATGATTTAAGTTAGAAAGCATTTGCTCGGCTAATTCCTTGAGGTAGGGTCCTAAACTTTTCATAATTAATAAAACACAATATTTTTTAATTATTGTTATTGATAAGTTTGACTAAAAATGCTGAATGAATGGTTTATTGGTATAAAATGATTTGAAAGATTACAGAATCACGTTTTTTTAATAAAACCCCACCAACGGAGGTGCACTGCCTTAAAGGTAAAAACATAATGTTTAGAATGATATGTTCATTTAGCTTGCTATTATGTGATTTTCTATTTATTCCCTTTACATATTTATGCACTTGGGTTAAGTAGTAATTATGAGTATTAAGCGGGATAAGTTGAGATAATTAATCTTGGAATTAATTATGAGAGAGTTAATTGGATAAGTTAAGATAAATAATTTTTAAATTAATTATGAACATAGAGAATTTAAATTGAGGTATTTAATTTGGGAATTAATTATGTGCTTTTGTAGTAATGTTTTGGATAATTAATTGTGGAAATTAATTATGGAAGGATGAGATTTAGAATAGAATAATCAACTATGAATTAATTATGTGTTTTATTTTATAATATAGATAATTAATCGGGGGATTGATTATGATATGTGGAATTGGCTATGTTGAAATAATTAATGATTTATTAATTATGTGCCTTGATGTTTGATTAAGATAATTAATTGAGAGATTAAGTATGATGAGTTGTGATTTGGATTGGATAATTAATTGTGAATAATTAATTATTGGATGATATTTGTGTTAATATATTAATTAATGGATGAATTAATTTATGGAATTGTGGAATTAGTTAATTGTGGGGTTAAATAATGGTTTTTTATATGTTTCACTAATCGCTGGATTAGTAAGGGAATGAATGTGGATAATTCTTGAGGATTTAATTATTGAGTTTGGATTAATTAATTTGTGAATTAATTAATTAATGAGAATGTGGGTTCTTGACATCGCATTCAAGATAAATGTAGAATTTGGGACTTGGACATGGTGTTTCTCCTCAATAGTTATCAAATGATGTAAATGAATGAGAATGTAGGTGATAGACACAGTGTTCTAGACCAATGTAGAAGTTGGGACTTGGACATTACATTCCTCCCCAATAGTTATCTAAGCGCTTAGATGTAAGGTGTTAGACATGGAGATCTACACCAGATGAGAATTGGGGTGTTAGACATGGAGATCTACAACAAATGAGAATTGGTGTGTTTGACATGGGGTTCAAACACCAAATGAATGACAATAATGAATTATAAAATGAATGAGAGATGTGGATCAAACCAGAGTTAAATGTGATTAAATAAAGGTTGGGAATGATTAGAATTCTGGCACAAGATGAAGTTAGTATTAAGGTACATGCAATCATGGGAACCTTGGAGATAATAAGTGATTAAATATAGAATAATTGGTAAATTGTTTAATGGTATTTATGCTTGATAAATATGCTTGTATGATTCTTTTGCAGACTCTTATTCTGGCTACGGGCCGAAGTAGGTATCGCTGTCAGGTGTCCCTTTGAAACATAGATAGGTTGTTGGTTATTTATTTAGTTCTGTTATTGCCTTGTTATATCTGCACACTATTTTGTTATATTGAATTTTCTAGATTGATCTTGAAAATCGGTGGTCCGGGCCTACTGAGATGTATATCTCACACCCTATTCAGGCCACCATTGCAATGTGGTACCCAAGTAGACTTTATTATTTTCATGACTGTGGAATCTTGCTTGTGGTTTTTTACTTGTACTTAGAAGCTAGGAGCATAGGACTGAGTGAGAGCTCAGGATGCTCATGGAGATCACCCTTGGGACTTTGTGTCTTTTCATTATTTTTTCATTGGAATATAAATAATTCCATTTTATTTACTTCTTTCTGATATGTGTCACCATGACATGCATGCATGGTATAAACTGGCATTGGCCATTTTCATTATTCAATTGATTATTTCTTATATCTATTTCTATTGTGCACTCTGAATATGAGGGTATAATCTCCCCAATGACTATCCATAGACCCTCACTACTAGTCAGTAGCCTCTCGCGTACTGGGAGATGCACTTGAGGTAATGTGGTGACCAGTTTGGATAACAGTTTGAGGGTAAGCTGGGTCGGGACGTTACAAAGTGGTATCAGAGATTCAAGTTATATTTCTTTTTCTGTTGTCTTTCTATTTTGGGTTTGTAGATAGGAGAATAGTAAAATTTTGGTGCTCAGTTAATAGTATTTCTTGGGACAGATCACCCCATGTACGGGAAATGACCATGTGGATAGGGATGGGAATTGACGTTTATACTGTTTGAGGTTACAATTGATATGATTTCACCTCGAGTGGATGGTTTATTTTCTGCTACTTATTGATTTTTATAATTTTTAAAATTTTCCTTGGCATGATATGGAAAGGAAATTACATTACATGCATCATCTTATGCACTTAGATATTCACATGCCATTCATATGACATTTCATGTAGTTTCATTAGCAGGATGCCTGCTAATTTTGATTGCGTGCCTTGGGTGGAATTCCAATTTTTTATTCGCTTTAGCATTCCCCTTTAGATTACATGTTTTAGTGATAGATATGACATGCTTGGGTGTTTATATTCTATGCTGCCTATTTATTAGCATGTTTTTCCGTTGTACCATGCCTCTGTGTTATAACATATTGTTGTGTTACTGCTTATGAAAACATGCTAGAGATGTTTTGATGTGTAAATGGCTGCATGAGTGGAACATTGATTTTTTGCATTTATAATGGGATCCAGTTTTAGTTGTAAGGTGTATGGGTGCCTTATAACTTGGAAAAGGGTAACCTATGTATTCAAACAATTGAAAAAGGGACGCTAAAGTTAAAATATTAATTAGAAATTTGATTTGATAAATGGGAGCCAAATGCCAGCGGTTAGGTGTATGGGCACCTTATCAATTGGTAGATGGCCACCCATGTGACTAAGCCTAGTATAAACATAGTTTGTTTGAAAATGGTTATAAATGTAAAACTATTGAGTTTGATTGCAAAGAACTATTATAGGGTTGATTTTTAAAGAACCTAGATTTGAATAAATGGGACCCTCAGAGGTCACCTTCTTGTTAAAAGGAATTTAGATGCTAAATTTCCTATTTAAAATGAAATGATACTAAATGTTAAATGTTAAATAGGATGTTTTTTATAACTTTCCTATTTGGACGAGGAGCATTTTTTGAAAACCAAGTACCTTGTTGTGAAATAGTACTTGTGGGTTTGTTAAAATTCTTTCAAATTTTTAGAGGTTGAAATGAATTAATGAAATGGAAAAAATGAAAACGGGTATTCTGAGCCTAGTGAGTTTTGGTTTTCATGACCAAGAGATAGGGTTGATGTGTATGATTCTTAAGGGACTAGCCCGTAGTAGGTATCACCCTTAGAGCTTGAGATGCTTTGTTTCCGCTTTGAGCTTTTTGATGTTGGTACCATTAAAGTGTCATTGTCATTAGTAGGAATTTTGGGTTTAAAGAATTACACCCTTGTTTTGAGGGGTGGTCATTGTATCTTGACTCTTGAAAATGGAATAAGCATTGGGAAATGCTTGGTTCGGTAGGTTAGACATGACTCGGGCATGGTCAAATGTTAAAGACATCCTTGTGTTAACTCCAGGGTAGGGTTTTGGGTGTTAAGTTAATTTCATCCCACTAATCAATAGAATATTTTTAGGACTTGGGTGTTTTGACACACTGATAGGTTTAAGTTTTGTATTTCATGTGAGATGTTTACGTGGTGATCATGGTTCATGGAACTTCACATGTGCGTTTAAGGTGTTTCTGAACGAGTGACCTGTAGAGAGACTGATCTTTTCTTCGATGACATGGACACTCTTAAGGTGGGCAGTGTCACATAGGAAAGTTTTTGGAAGAGTTTCAGTGGTAATATTTTAAGGAACAAGGATGAATTGGGTAATGCAGGCCTCAAGGTTTGGTTCATTATGCGTCGGTAAGAGAAGCCGAGCCTTTTTATAAAGAGTCGACTGGTGATAGTTCGACTGATATTTTTTTGACCTGGGTTTACTCTTAGTGTGATCTTCCTAATGAGATGAACATGTCCTCTATCTTGACCTCATCTTGGAGGCATTGGTATATCATCGACCTTACGCTGTTCTAATGTTTTTAATGTTTTTAAAGTCGTTGCGCTTGATAAGTGGTTGTTATTTAGGTTATATGTGGGATGTGTGGTTCCTTGGGTTAAGCCTTTATTTGTGTTAGGGCATGAAAGTTTAAAGGTAGCCTTATTATGGCTTGGCTTGGAGAGGTCACCGGATGTTGAGTGAGGACTTTGGATTACATTCGGTTGGTGATGAAACTATTTTAAAAGCACGTCGCCGATTCAAGGATGAGTGTGGGTTTTATGGGTCAACGATGTCTTTCAAGGAAAGAGTTGTAGTTTGATATTTTGACCATTAGATTCTAAAACCATTGGTGGAAAGCACCAAGGAGTGGGTGGTTAGGGAGATGGAGGTGGATCATGTCTCTAGTTGCATGGGCTTGGTTATGTGTCGTTTTGATGTTTTGGGTTGTATTCAGAGCTTTGGATCAGGTTTAAAAGGTTTAAGCTGTTGGGATTGTGTTTTGGTTAAAGGTGTGTTTGGTGTTTAAAAACACAATGTAATTGTTCAAACGGGACTTTATGACCTTGGTGGGTTGGTTAGTGCTGTAGTTTTTCCCGATAGCTTCTCAAGGATGAGAAGTTTTTCAGGTGGGTAAAATGTAAAATCCCGTGTTTTTGAACAAGGTTTAAATACAAAAGTTTTTGAACTTTTTAATTTTTTGGACGGGTTAGTCTTAAAACCAAGATTCGGGTTGATGTTTCATGAGTTTGGACCATTTAAAAGTATTGATAACAGGATTGGGTAAAGGCTCAAGGAGTTTTATGGGTGGCTCAATGGAATTGGGGAGTGTCGGATCAGGAAAAGTCAGGTTTTTATTTAACATCAGAGGGTGCACAGTTGGCGCACGACCAGTTAAACCGTACAGTCTCCTATAAGAAATTGTGCAGCTTAATATTATGAGACAGAGGCGCACACATGGTCTACGTATGGTTAGGCATACCGTGTGGAAAAAACCGTGTGAGGTGAGTGTCTTAAATAGAGATGCTCGTACGGTCTGCGCATGGTTTGGAAAACTGTGCGTGACAAACCATGTGAGGTGAGTGTATTTTATAGTGATGATCGCAAAGTTAGAAAAACCATGTGGGATAGACCTTATGAAGTGGGTTCTTTAGATAGAAGGTTCCACATAGTTGGAACATGGTTTTCTATACCGTGTGATCCAAACCATACAGCTTACCTAGTTTTGGGTTAATTTATTTTAATTAAATTCCCATCTGATAGGGATTTAATTAAATGTCGTGATATGGGGGTTTTAATTAATTAAATTCATGGTTAAGAGGAAATTAATTAATTGATTAAAATGAGGTTTTGTTTAATTAAATTAATTTTTATATAATTTAATTAAATGATAATGATTTGGAGTTTTATTTAATTAAATCTAGGTGAATGGAATTTAATTAAATGAGGACGAAATGGAGGATGGAGAATTAATTTAATTGTGTTGAAGAGAATTTAATTAAATGGCGTTGAATGGGGGAATTGATTTAATTAAATTGAGGTTGGAATAATTTAATTAAATGATGATGTGTTGGATATTTTATTTAATTAAATTTGTTGGAGAAGAATTTAATTAAATGATGTATAATGGGGGAGTTATGGGGTTTATCAAAGAAGTGTTTAAATTAAATAATAATAATAATAATAATATGGTTGTTATTATTATTATTATATTAATTATTATAATTATATTTGGGTTTAATTGAGAGAGATCAAAGGATGGAGAGGTGCATAGCAGGGTGAGGTGTGAACCCCTCCCCTCATTCTTCAATGGTGAGGCGCACCACCCCTCAACCCAGCTCCCTCTCCGCGCACCGGATCACAGTAGTTCCTTCACATAAGTTGTTCATCTCGTCAAGGTAAGTCATTTTCTACATGTTTCGTTCTTCACATCAGCTATCTCGTCTCTTCTTTTCTAAGTCTCCATTAGTCCAAAACCCTAAGGCCTGAGATTAATTCAATTTCTTCCTTTATTACAATTTGAGGTGGTGCGGAGGATGTCTCGAGACCCATTGGTTTGTATTTCAATAACCATCGCCGAATGCGTGGTGGTTTAGCTTGATTTGATTATCTGTTTTCATATTCTGGTAAGGCTATATACCCAATAATTGGTTTCTCACCCCTTGAATTAGGTGCTTATGGTGTATTTTGGGTTGCGGTTAATTAATTGGAGGTGTGTTATTCCTCACCGCACTAATTGTGGGTTCCACTTGTCATTGTAGGGTGATGAGACCAATTATGAGTGTGCGTGCACTATTATTGAGGTGTGTGTATGTGAGAATATGATGATTTAATTTAGAAAGAATTGGATCAGCCAATTCCTTGGGGTATGGTCCTCAACTTTTCATAATTAATAAAACAGAATATTTGTTTAATTACAGTTATTGATAAGTTTGATTACAAATGATGAATGAATGGTTTATTAGTATAAAATGATTTGATAGATTACAAAATAATTTTTTTTAATAAAACCCCTCAAACATAGGTTCACTGCCTTCAAGCGAAAAATATAATGTTTAGACTGATATGTTCTTTTAGCTTGCTATTATGTGATTTTCTATTTCTTCCCTTTAAATATTGACACACTTGAGTTAAGTGGTAATTATGAGTATTAGGTGAGATAAGTTGAGATAATTAATTTTGGAATTAATTATGAGATAGTGAATTGGATAAGTTAAGATAATTAATTTTTGAATTAATTGTGAACCTAGAGAATTGAAATTGTGGTATTTAATTTGGGAATTAATTATGTGCTTTTGTAGTAACATTTTGGATAAATAATTGTGGAAATTAATTAATTATGGAAAGATGATATTTATAATGGAATAATTAATTGTGAATTAATAATTTTCTTGAATTTATAATATAAATAATTAATCGGGGGATTAATTATGATATGTGGAATTAGATATGTTGAAATGATTAACGATGGATTAATTATGTGCCTTGATGTTTGATTAAGATAATTTATTGTGAGATTAATTATGACAATTTTTAATTTGTATTGGATAATTAATTGTGGAAAATTCAATATGGGATGATATTTGTGTTAATATATTAATTAACGGATGAATTAATTAATGGAATTTTGGACATAGTTAATTGCGGGGTTAAATAATGGTTTTTGATATGTTTCACTAATCACAGGATTAGTAAGGGAATGAATGTGGATAATTATTGAGGATTAATTATTGAACTTTGATTAAATAATTTGTAAATTAATTAATGAATGAGAATGTGGGTGCTAGACATGGAGTTCTAGATGATTATAGAATTTGGGACTTGGACATGGCATTCCTCCCTAATAGTTATCAAATGATGTAAATGGATGAGAATGTGGGTGTTAGACATGGAATTATAGACCAATGTAGAAGTTGGGACTTGGACATGGAGTTCCTCACCAATAGTTATCTATGCGCTTAGATGTAAGGTGTTATACATGGAGATATACACTAGATGAGAATTGGGGTGTTAGACATGACAATCTACACCAAATGAGAATTGGGTTGTTTGACATGACATTCAAACACCAAACGAATGACAATAATGAATTATGAAATGAATGAGATATATGGATCAAACATGAGTTAAATGTAATTAAATAAATAAAGGTTGAGAATGATTATAATTCTGGCACAAGATGAAGTTAGTATTGAGGTACGGGAAATCATGGGAACCTTTGAGACAAGAAATGATTAAATAGAGAATAATTGGTAAAGTGTTGAAAGGTAATTATTCTTGATAAATATGCTTGTATGATTCTTGTGAATACTCTTATTCCGACTATGGGATGAAGTAGGTATATTCGTCAGGTGTCCCTTTAGAACATGGATGGGTTGTTGGTTATTTTTTCAGTTCTGTTAGTGCCTTATTATATCTGCACACTGCTTTTTTATATTGCATTATCTTGATTAAGCTAGAAAACCGGTGGTCCCAGTCTATTGAGATGTGTATCTCACACCCTATTTGGGCCGCCATTGCACTGTGGCACCTGAGTAGAATTTCTTGTTTGTGGGACCGTGGACTCTTTCTTCTTATTGTTTACTTGTACTTGGGGGTTAGGAGAAAAGGACTCAGTGGGAGATCGGGATGCTCATGGAGATCGACCTTTGGGCTTTGATTCTTTTCTTTATTTCTATATTGAAATGTAAAGCATGATGTTTTGTTTAATTCTTTCTGATATGTACCATCATGACATGCATGCATTGTATAAACTAGTATTGTCCATTTTCATTATTCAGTTGATTATTTCTTATATCTATTTCTATAGTACACTCTAAATATGAGGATATATTCTCCACACTGACTATCCATAGACCCTCAATGATATTCTATAGCCTCTAGCATACGGGGAGATGTTATTGAGTTCATGTGGTGACCGGTCTAGCTACCAGTTCAAGGGTAAGCTGGGTTAGGATGTTATAGTTTAAGACCTTTATCCACTAGACTTTCTTTATAGGTACTTAATTCCCTCCCTATGTATAGTTTTCTATTAAATCCCCTTCTTCACCCAACATGATTTACATCGACTGGAAGATCAACCAAAACCCAAAATTTGTTCTGATACTTGGAATCCCTATCAATATTCATGGAATCTTTCCATCTTATAGATTCCAATCTCTTTAATTCCTATTTATAAGAGAGAGTTTCATTATTGTTAAGAAATAATGAGTCACCATATTTGATGACTATAAAACCAAATCTCTTTGGTTCTCTTACCTATCTAGAGCTCCTACACAGTGATTGTGTTTTAGGAATAACTTCTTCCATGGGGAATTTCGGAATTTTTTCTTATACCAACTCTTGTTTATGTTGAGCATTAACTTTATCAAAGTCAATCTTTCTCCCACTATACTTCTTGAGTATGTTCTCCCTCTCAATAAATAAAACTTTTTTTTAGTGAAAATAACTTTCCTTTATAATGGGTTGTATATGTAGTATACCTTTATTTCCTTAGGATATCCTATAAAGATACACTTTATGCTCTGAGGTGCTAGTTTATTTCTTGATAAGGAATTAACAAATTTCTCACAAACCCATACACATATATGTGATAAAATTTATTTCTTTACACTCTATAAATCGAAGGTAATACCATTTTCCACTTTATTTTCTACTCAATTTAGTGTGTATTCTACACTTTATAATGCATATCCCCAAAGTATAATGGAATATCTGTATGAATCATCATTTAAATTTCAATGTCTAGAAATGCGTGATTCCTCCTTTCACTAATACCATTACACTATGGTGTGAAAGGTGGAGTTAGTTTTGAAAGAATCCCAAATTCCCATAAAATTTTTAAAAACTCTTAGTTAATATGTTCACCACCTTGATCTGATTAAAGATTATTTATCTTCTTTCCAAGTTTATTATATAATTCATTATTGAATTATTTTAATTTCTAAAAGGAATCAGACTTATACCTCATCAAGTAGATATATACATATCCACTCAATTCATTAGTAAAAGTTCTGAAGTAAGAATAACTACCTCTGGATTCCACTAGAATTTTTCCACACACATTAGTGTGTAACAATCCATGAGCCTCTATGGACCTTTCACTATGGCCAATGAATGGTAGTTTGGTCATTTTTCCTTGTAAACAAGTATGAAATATTTTAAGTGGTTTTATCTCAAAAGATTCTAATAACCATCTTGATAGAGATTTGTAAAATGCTTCTTGTTTACATGACCAATGCGGTGATTCTATAAATGGGTATTATATGAGACGTGTGAATGTGATTTGTTATCAATTTTCAATACCCAGTTTTTGTAATTTAATATGAAATGACCATTATTTAAATGTGTTATACCATAATATATGTTGTGTTTATAAAATAAAAAAATTTATTTCCAAATTAAAAAAAATATCTGTATCTCAGAAGGAAATAGAAATTATGTTCTTGGTAACTATCATTACATAATAAAAATTTCTTAAAACCAATATCATTCTTGTTAGTAATGAAAGGTGGTAGTCTCCAAGGGATGGAGTAACCAACCTCACACAATTGTCAGTTAACAAATCCACCTGACCTCTGGAAATATTTCAAAATCTACTTTGTTCCTATATTTGGATAAATATGTTAACACCACAAGTTTTATCTTATACCCAATGTGTAGATATTGAAGGATTATAATCAATAAGAAAAACACCTTCAGATTCCCCTTGCTTCATGGCATAATTCCTCTTCTAATGGCCTTGCTTTCCTCATGAAAAATATAATACTTCCTTTTCCTTTCCCTACCTCTGGATTATACTCTTCTTGGAAGGAAAATGTACATGATATTTTGAATTTTTCTAAGATTTGGGTCCCTTTTTATTTTTCTTACTTTTCCTATTCACCGTAAGGATTGTAGTTTTTTTACACCCTATGTCCTTATACACTTAGAGAAAAAGAGTAAAAATTTATAAAAGTATCTTCTCATTATTAATCATGTTATAATTGACAATAAAACAAGAGAAGGAATTGGGTAGTGAGGACAATATGAAATCTGCATGAAACTCATCTTGGAATTTAATTTCCAATATGTCTAAGCATTCAATGCAGAAAATAATATTGACTACACATGAGGCCCATCTGGCACCGAGTCTCCAATTTTACAAGTAAACAAACCATTAGATATCTCAAATCTCTCTTACCTCACCTTTTCTTGATAGAGACCTCAAAAGTGAAACATCATGCTATAAACATCCATATCCTCATGTTACTTTAAAATCCCATTGGTCATGGATGAAAGCATGAAATATTGAACATCTATAGAATTGTTAAAATGTTTCTCATAGAGAGACAACTCTTCATCACTAGTCTCTTTACCATGTGCTTTAGGAATAGGTTCTTTCAACACATACATTTTCCTTTCATGGTATAGGCTAATGCGTTCCACTCTTGGAAATTTTTACTAGTGATAAGGTTATCCTTCTCGAGTATAGATCACGGTAATATGTTTGAATTCATGTTTATTGTCATTTATACAAATAACATGATTAGAATTTTAGTAATTTATATGATAGAAGGTAGATAAATAAATATTATATTATATTTATTAATCTCCCACTATTTTATTGAAACCTAATATCACTCACCATTGTCTTTGGAATATCATATTTCTTGGATATTCTAGTGGCAAGGATCCATATTCCCCTTCTCATCACCCTAAATTTTTCTAGTTAAGAAATTTGATGGGTTTTAGATAGGAATTATAAATTTCAACTTGCTAAAATCATAGTTCCTTGATCTATTGAGTGGAAACCCAACCCATAAATACTTAAATTGGGTTTCCTAAACCTTTTCCTCTTATTTAAACTAAGTACTACTTTTTATATCAACCCATGAAGTGAAAAAATCTAAGTAAACCCAAAAATTCAAGTTATAATTCCCTGATAATTGAAATCACCATGACTTTGGTCAGTCATTCACTTTAAACTATGTTTCGAATTTAAATTAAGTAGCGGAAGGCTATACAAACTTAATATATATAATTGAGTGATTTTATATTTATGTGTTAATTTACCATTCTATATTTATTAAATGCTTTCTTATATTAAGTGGATGTACTTAAGTTATTAACCATGTATTAGATTAAATTTATGCATAATAAAATTTATTTTAGTTCCATCTTGCATGATTTTTAATTCATTAATTCATGTGATCAAGATAAAAATATCCATAATGATAATTAACCATTCAATTAAATAAAATAAAATAATAAAGTAGTATGATCATGATCTTTTACTAATGGTCATTTTATCTAGTAGATGTTAAGATAATCATCAAACTGAGGGAAAACACCTTAAACCATGAAATGGTTCATGTTTCAATTTTTCCTCTATCCACTCATGTACCTCTCTTGGATATGTTTTGACTTAGCTCCAAACATATATCAGCTCCACTAAATTGGGAGATCAATCCATTATATATGCTTTTACTCACTTGTAGGTAAGGGAAACTAAAGTATTGGTTAAGGGGTTTACATAAAAGAAACCATGGACTCGTAGGCCCTTACATAATGAGAGGAGGGATAATGCTCAAGACATCAATTTAATTTAAAGATGAATTAAAAAGAAACCAATCACATACAAAGATATAGTCTATGATTTTGATTATCCACATACATGCGTTGAATTATGCATGTAACACACATATAATTCAAGACTAATCATTCTTATTTAAGAAAAAAAAACTATCAGATAAGTTAATTATTTTCTTCAATTAATAAATTCTTTTATGTTAATTCTAATTCGAACTTTCTTGAGATTCTCATCTATTGTAATTTCTAAAAAAAAATTAAAAAATTAATTTTAAATTAACTATATACAAAACATATACCTTAGTGGAAACATGGTGAGTTCCCATCTAAAATACCCATTGTGTCTTATATTCACATACTGTTTACTCATGAAACACGAGGCATACATGAATTATCACATAATTTTATAGCATGTACATAGTCAAATAAATGACACACAAAACACATGGTATTTACATTGTGTGTTGTTTTTTATTGCATGTAGAGTAATGATTATATTACAACTTATACACAATATGTAGTTTAAATTAATATGCATAAGTTAATTATACAATTAATATATATAAAACCCATCACACGATATATGAATAGTCAAATAAATGAAACATAGAACACATGTTGGTAAGGTTTAATAGTATAATAAATCAATTTAAATTATGTGTAATTTGATAATATACATGTTGTGTACAATCTAGCTACAAGACCTATATATTTCTCACCATATGTCCATGAAACATGCCTTGGGACTCAATGTGTAATTGTAACATGAAAATAATGGAGTACATAATGTGTACATGGTATACATGGTTTGTGGTCTTTGAGTTACACGATCACCAGTCATGTAATCTATGTAAGAGAATACATGGTCTGTCTTTAACTAATAGACTACACATCGTATACAGATGTTACAATTCATAAAGTTCAGCTGAGCATGCACCAGCTTGACCTGATCAACACATAGTGTATTAAATAAACACTACATATAATAAATGAACATAGCTCGAATTAATTCTAAATTAATTTTTTCTGAATTGAACATGAGTACACGATATATACCAATGGGTTGCACAACATGTACTCTTATTCTAACCATCCAGAATCCTTGACACATATGGATGAGTTCTTAAAATTTTATTCATTTATAAAATTAATCGATTTGATTATATCTATGAGAAAGAATAGGAAGAAGAGTTGATCTCATGATTCAGATTAAAGAACAATTAAACTAGAATTAAATACTAATGATAAATGGGTAAATCAATCAATGATATTTAAATAATTATAAATAATTATGATACCACTCTGATACCACTTGAAGATTCTGGGAATAGTGGAAGCACCAGATGGGGCATGACCAACTTGGATTTCTTTGTAATCAGTGATTAATTCGAGATGTGCATTGATGAAAAACACTATTATCAACAGAATTGAAGAAAATATTAATTGATAATTGAACACCCGAACCAAAGAACAATGTAACGTCCCAGTTTCGGAAGCCACCCAGAGGCACCCTGTACCCGGTTGGTCACATGGCCTCAAGCGCATTTCCCCAAATGCCAGAGGCTGCTGACTAGAAGAGAGGGCCTTGGATGTGATAGTGGGGAAACTATACCCTCATTGGCAGAGTAAACAGTAGAATAGAAACAAATAACAACAATAGCAGAAGCAGTAGACATACATACAAGAGTAAACGATCAACAACAGAAGACTAACAAATAAACAAGTGGAGCAGATGTATATGTAAATGATTCATGATACATATATGTCTAGGAAAACAGCTAAAAAAGTCACAATGCTGAACATAGAACTAATCCAAAGTACAAAATAAAAACATATGAGCAACTCCTCAACATCACAAGCCTCGGATTGGTCCCATGCTCTCTAGCTCCAGTGAAATCAAGAACCTGAAGTACAAGGGCGCTTTCCCTGATCTATACCTGCAACAAAAAAGTCTGTTTGGGCCCAAAAGCATGACCCAAATAGGGTGTGAGAGAAATTACCAATAGGAAACCACCCAAAGATCTATGCCTAACAGTCAATGAATATATGGCAGGTAAAGTACAGTAAGCAGCAAATAGCAAACAGTAAACATGATAATACACAATAGTAACAATCCACAGTTTCTAACATATAATCTACAAACAAGATACAATTACTTAAGCAAGTAGAACAAAAAGGTAACCTCTGGGTAGTTCTCATAGTCTAAACCCTAAGCTTCAACCTACAAGTACTAGCAACCCTCTGGGAGGCACACACAGTCTCACCTCTCTGGTTTAGCTATAAATAATAATAGACTCTCTGAAGAAGCACTCACCGTCAATTCCCCCTATAGTCTTGTATCGTACTAAAGGATCTCTGGGTAAGCACTCAATGTAAATTCCCCCTGTGGCCTACGTAGAGGAACTACAGACTCTCTGAGGAAGCACTCAATGTCAATTCCCCCTGTGGTCTCGCATCGTAATTAAAGACACTCTGGAGAAGCCCTTGAGTCCATTCTCCCTATGGTCCACTACACTAGGTTCTCGCAGCCCTGTATATAACAACATGCATAGCGCGCGTATCGGCCCAAGTAAACCTCAAGAACTACTTGACTATCATTCTAAGGCACAACAGCATAACAGTACAACAGTTCCACTATCCTACAACTAGGCATGGAAACTAGAAAAATTCCAAACAAGCATAACAAGCATGGAAAAACATCCAGAGTATAGTAAAACTACGCTATTCACAAGCAATTACCTCTACTCAAGCAATCAAGTAAAGAAGGCAAAAACAAGGGCAAAAAAGGAAACACGCAATACCTTGTTCAAGGGAATTGGTGGAATTTGCACAAAATACTCACAGACTTCCTACAGAAAGGCACAAACCACCTACCTCAATGCTAGGAGAACGATATACGTGAACTAAGATGGTTGATTCACCTTAGAACGTCGAAGATCTGAGAAAATGTCAAAAATTCTCAACCCATGATATCTTGAGAAAGAAGAGAAATTGGAAAAAAGGCTCTAGGAGAAGGAAGAACTCACCACTACGGTTCCAACTCAATTGAAGGCGGCTGAAATGGAGATCATATGGAGGCTCGGGAATCCAAAGAAGAAACGTTGCTGTATGGGTCGCTCTCAGATGAAGAACCTGAAGAAGGGGTGTGTTCTGTCCTTCAGGCATGACCCCGATGCGTTTAATGAAAAAAAAAGAAAGTACACGATGTGTACTTATTGAGTACATGGTGTGTACTCCATTTTCTCGTACTCCACTTTAAGCAGCCGCCACATCACCTCTACACACCGTGTGTGTGGTCCGGACACGACCAACACACGGCTTCGAGCGGCAAAGGAGAACACGGCGTGTACTTCAAAAATTTACAGAAATCTCATTTTTCTCAAAAAATCCAGAAAAAGGAAATTCATACCTGAAACGAAGATCTGGGTTCTTATAAACTTTCCCCCTTAAAGAAATTCATCCCTGAATTTCCCTAACGAGGCAGAGAAGAAGAAACCCCGAATAGCTCCGGCCACTGCGATCGTACATTGGCCTCCCTTTCCTAGGTCTCATCCTGTACTTGCCTGTGCTGCCATAGCACCCGCACTAGAGGAACATACCGCCCATGGAGAACCTTCGTACTGCGATCGATAATCCGGATGGGATGCTCTTAAAACGACACATCCACTTTGAGATCAACCTTCTCGGGTTGAAAGACATGAGACGAGTCTGAAAAGTAACGTCGGATTTGAGAGACGTGGAAGACGTCGTGCATGACCCGATACCTCTGAGGTAACTACAATCGATAGGAAACCGGCCCAACTCTCTCCAATACCTCAAACGACCCGACGTACCGCGGTGAAATCTTACCCTGTCTCTGAATCCTCTTGTGTCCCAACCTCGGTGCGACAGGTAGGAAAACCTGATCCCCGACCTCGAACTCCAGAGGTCGTCTTCGCTGATCAGCATAAGACTTCTGTCAAGACTGAGTTGTAGCCATCCTCTTTCGAATCAACTCTATCTACTCTGAGGTCTCCTGAACAAGATTAGGTCCCAATAAAGATTCCTCTCCTGCCTCCATCCAACATAAAAGTGATCGGCATGGCCTACCGTACAAAGCCTCGTAAGGTGCCATCTGAATAGTTGCCTGAAAACTATTATTGTAGGTGAACTCCACTAGAAGAATATGCTTCTCCTAAGAACTTCCAAGGTCTAGAATGCATGCTCAGAGCATATCCTCAAGCACATGGATCGTACGCTCAGACTGGCCATCGGTCTAGGGATGGTATGCTGTACTCAAAAGTCCTGTGTACCCAAAACCTTCTGAAGCCCCTACTAGAAACGAGAAGTAAAGCACACATCTCTGTCTGAAACAATGGAGTGTGGAACTCCATGAAGACGTACAATCTATCGGATGTACAACCATCCCAGATCATCAACACTGAAGGTCTCCTTGATCGACAAGAAGTGAGAAACCTTCGTAAGCTTGTCGACGACAACCCAAACAACATCGTTCCCTCGAGGTGACCTCAGCAATCCAGCCACGAAGTCCATCATGACATCGTTCCACTTCCACTCTGGAATGGGTGACTGCTGTAAAAGGCCTGCTGGTTGTTGATTCTCCGCCTTCACCTGCTGATAAGTGGAACACCTCAAGATGAAACCAGCAACATCCCTCTTCATACCTGGACACCAGTACTGGCGATGAAGATCCCAATACATCTTGGTGATGCTAGGATGAACTTCCCAAACTGAGTAATGAAAATCCCATATCAGGTCCTCGCGTATGTCTGCTGGCACCCATACGTGTCCCTGGAAACGCAAGATCTCATCCTCGCCCACTGTCCATCCAGGAAGAGGGTCCTCTCCTGACACACTCTCCCATAGGACTAAGCCTTCTGAGTCTGATAGCTGTCTCATCCGTACCCGATCAAGTAGTGTAGAGGTAACAACTACAGAAGATAGATAAGTCTATCCCTATCTGTCATGCACCTCCAGATGCATCTCAGAGAACAGAGCCATAAGCTTCCACTCATTGCTGGACTCTGGAACTGCCTGAATATGAGTTCTCCTGCTCAACGCATATGTCACTACGTTGCCCTTTCCCGACATATAGGAAAGCTCAAAATCAAAAGACTGAAGATACTCGACCCACCTACACTATCTCAGATTCAAATCACACTGAGTGAAGATGTACTTGAGACTCTTGTGGTCGATGAAAACCACAAAGTGCTCTCCCAGAAGGTAATGTCTCCAATAGAGTAAGGCATGAACAACAGCTTCCAACTCCAGATTGTGCGTTGGGTAGTTCCTCTCATGTGGCCTCAACTTCCAAGACTCGTACGTAACGACTCCGTCTCCCTGCATAAGCACATCACCCAACCCGACACCTGAAGCATCACAATATACAATATAGCTCTTGCCTGACTCTGGCAGGATTAGTATCGGTGCTGACATCAACCTTTCCTTCAGCTCCTGAAAGGCTGAGTCACAAGAATCTGACCATAACAACTTCACCCCCTTCTTGGTCAGACCTATAAAAGGTGCTTCTAGGCGTGAAAAGTCCTGAATGAAGCGTCTGTAGTATCCATCCAGCCCTAGGAAGCTCCGCACCTCAAAAAAATTCTTTGGATACTCCCAGGAAACTACAGCTCTCACTTTCTCTGGGTCCACGGATACTCCTGCCTCTGAGATGACATGACCCAAGAAGTGAATCTGATCCATCCAAAAGTGGCACTTCGAGAGTTTAGCATAAAGCTGATGCTATCTCAGTGTACTCAGAATGATCTCAAGATGGGTAGCATGGTCATGTCGAGTGTGAGAGTACACTAAGATATCGTCCACGAAGACCACGATGAAAGAATCCAAGTAAGGATGGAACACTCGGTTCATCAGTGCCATGAAAACTGCTGGCGCATTCGTGAGACCGAATAGCATAACCATATACTCATAGAGACCATACCTGCTCCTAAAGGCTGTCAGAGGTATATCTGATGGTCTAACGTGAAACTGATGATAACCAGACCTCAAATCGATCTTTGAAAACACGTGGGCTCCTCGAAGTTGATCAAAAAGGTCATCAATCCTAGGCAAGGGATACCAGTTCTTGACCATTAATTGGTTCAGCTTCCGATAATCCACACAGAGCCTAAGGTTACCATCTGCCTTCTTCGCAAACAGGACAGGCGAACCCCAAGGAGAATTACTGGGTCGGATGAAACCCTTTGCCTGTAACTCCTCCAACTGTTTCTTGAGCTCCTGCAACTCAGGTGTAGCCATCCTATAGGGAGGAATGGACACCGATGCCGCTCCTGGCACGAGCTCAATAGAGAATTCTACCTCACACTCTGGAGGCAAACCTGAAAAGTCCTCTAGAAAGACATCTCTAAAACGATCCACCACTAAAGGAAAGTCCAACTGTGAAGTCCCCTGATCATCCAGATAAAGACTAACAATTTGGGCCATCACCATTCCTAGACCATGATGC
This sequence comes from Viscum album, assembly GCA_963277665.1. Classification (NCBI taxonomy): domain Eukaryota; kingdom Viridiplantae; phylum Streptophyta; class Magnoliopsida; order Santalales; family Viscaceae; genus Viscum; species Viscum album. Next base: position 1,285,825,331 of record OY728151.1, read on the forward strand.
TCAAGTCCTGCTCGACTCACCTAAACATACCATTCTCCCCTCTGAAGAAAAGATTCACCCTCTGGTGAAACGAAACTCACTCTATGGTGATAACAGTCGACGAATGCCTGGAAGGGAACCAACCAGTCCATCCTGAGGATGACATCATAGCCTGTCATCTCTAGGACATAGATATCCCATAAGAAGTGATACCCTGAAACCTCGAGAGGGAACTCTCTTCACTGAAGTACACTAGATGTTCTCACTCCCAAGGGTGTGTATAGTGTCAACAAGTTGGTAGAAGAAAGGATACAGAGCCCAAGGCTCTCCACAACAGCAACAGAGATGAAGCTATGCGTGGCACCAGTATCGAAATGAGTTGAAGATAAAACTGAGGCTACTAAAATCGTACCTTGAATGGTAGAAGATACGATATCTTTCTCCTGATAAGTCTACTCCACCGCAAAAGTCTAGCCTACCCCCGGCCCTGTGACCCTGCCTGACCACTCTAAGCTGATCCTACCTACTGGCACTGAAGGAATGGTGACTGATCTCCATGGCCTTGACCTCCACCTCAGCTCGAACAGCCAGAAGAACTCCTGTTCCCTGACTGATGAGAAACTGGTGGTGCTGCTCCTGAACGAGGAGTCATGGAAGAACCCTCGTCACTAGCTACTAGTGAGAAAACCTGGTAGAAACACTGAAGGTGACCCATCTTGCTGCAAGATCAGGACTCCATTGGGTCTCTCTGGCACTGTGGCCTCTTGTTCCCTACCCTTCCACACTGGTAGCATACAACCTGGATACCTGAAGATGTATCTCACCTCCTCGGATCACCAAGCATAGGCTCCCTACGACGCTTCCTGCTGTCAACTGGAGGAACACTAGCTCTGGAAACAGAACCACCCTAACTCGCAGCTCCAGAGTCTCTCAGATTGCGCTCCGCAATCAGTGCCTGGTTGACGATGGAAGTGATGGAAGTCAATTGGAAGATATTCACCTGCGAGCAGATCTCCCGCCTGAGTCCATCCTCAAACTCCCTTGCTAAGAACACCCCACTTCCATCCCGGAGGGGTGTGAAACACTGCAGCTTGGTGAAACGAGAAGAATAATCCATGACAGAAAGAGTACCCTGGTCTAGGCTCATGAACTCCCAGGCTCGATTGGCCCTCAGGGTCTCCGGGTAGAAGTAGTCATAGAACACGCGTTGGAACTCCTCCTAAGCCATAACATGCTGATGACCCACCTGTGATATCACGTCCCACCACCTCTTGTAAGAGTCTCAGAGCATGTAGGTAGTGATCTTGACCCGCCTCTCTGGAGGTGTCTCCAGATGCTCTAAGATAGTCTGCATGGATTCCAGCCATGACTCTGCAGCCTGTGGTCCTCCTTCCCCTGAGAAAGTAGGAGGATGCTGCTGCTGGAAAACCCACGTCAAGTCTACCATAGATGTGGCAGGAGGCGGTGCTCCCTAAAAGGTCTGAATCATCCTCATAAAGCCTTCCCTGAACTGCGTATCAGTGCCTGCAACTGGTATGACAACCAGTTCCAAGGCTGGCCCGACTGGATGATGGCAGGAAGTCCCCGATCAGCCATTTCTGGTGTCTGATCATTGCCTGACAACTGACGTACAACCGGAGGATGTCTCAGAGGCATAACTCTAAAAGATCAAAATCATACCTTAGATTAGGAAAACAAGGACAAAGAACCAAGGAGTACAAAATGAAAACAGGAGAAGGAAACACACAAGATTTACAAAACATAACTACACGGTGTGTATAAACTCTACACGGTGTGTACTTAACTCCACTCCCCTGACCGTGTCTCCTTGCACGACTAACCCACACTGTCATCTTAAACTAAGACTACACGGCGTGTTCCCTGTGGACACGGCGTGTAGTAGACAAGGTTTCAATGACCCGTGTTGCTAGTTACACAGCCGGCTACATGGCTGAGACTACACGGTGTGTTCCGAACAAACACGACGTGTACTTGAAGATTTTTCCCGACCTGTGTTGTTGGTGACACATCCAAGTACACAACTGACCTTTACATGGTGTGTTCCGAACAAACACGGTGTGTATAGGAGGAGAGGACACCGACCCGTGTTGTTCGTGACACGACCGGGTACTGAGAACAAGGATACACGGCGTGTTCATACAAAACATGGCGTGTATGACATGAGCTTTCCCAACCTGTGTTGTTAGTTACATGGCTGGGTACTGAGAACAAGGATACATAGCGTGTTCATACAAAACACGGCGTGTATGACACGAGCTTCCCCGACCCGTGTTGTTAGTTACACGGTCGGGTACACGCTCACTACTACACGGCGTGTACCTACCGTACACGGCGTGTTCCTAGAGATTTTCAAAACCCGTGTTTCTACTCACACAGTCAGTGACACGGTTTAAAACGACACAGCATGTATATATAAAGTATACACCGTGTATTCTGAGTTTTCCAGGCAGTAGCTCTGAAACTGCACCGAATCCCATAAAACACTGAAAAACAAACATGAAGGTGCCAAATTCTGATTCGTGAGGGCCCATACTCTCCACGAATCAAAGTTTGGCATCCAATAAAGTCATATATAAGGAAAAACAAGTCAATGATTCACCAATTTCTGATTTGAGAGGGCCCATAACACCTCAAGAACCAAAAATTGGCGTTCGTTTAAGCAAGTTACAAAACAAACAACCTTTCTATCAACTGCAGATATTCTATCAAGCATCTATCACAATAGCATGAATAATCTACACAAGGTCTATCACAACAACATGAAATTGCTAATGCACCCTAGATGGCATGGCAAGAATGAATGACATGTGATTTCTAACAAGTGCCTATATGATGCATGAGATGTAATACCCTCATCTCATCGAGTTGAGACAGAAATAGAACCAAAATAGTAACAACAGTAACAACACAAGTCATGTGAATCACTCTAGGTGAAATCATATCAACCGTAAAATCTCGAAACCAAAAAACTGCAATAATCGAGGTAGTATGGCTTTTCCCTGTACACGGGTTAGCTACTCCCGAGCACAGCTTAACACCAAGTACCGAATCCATCCCATCCTTGGATAAAGGCTCCCAACAGTAAATCAAGAGAAAAGAACACCTTTGATACCACTTTGTAACGTCCCGGTTCCAGAAGCCACCTAGAGGCGCCCTGTACCCTGTTGGTCACATGGCCTCAAATGCATTTCCCCAAACGCCAGAGGCTACCAACTAGCAGTGAGGGCCTTGGGTGTGATATTGGAGAAACTATGCCCTCATTGGCATAGTACACAGCGGAAGAGAAACAAATAACAACAACGGAAGAAGCAGTAGACATACATACAAGAGTAAATGATCAACAAAGGAAGACTAAAAAATAAACAACTGGAGCAGAAGTATATGTAAATGATGCATGATATATACATGTCTAGGAAAAACAGCCAAACAAGTCACAATTCTGAACATAGCACTAAGCCAAAGTACAAAAGAAAAACAGATGAGAAACTCCTCAGCATTGCAAGCCTCGGCTTGGTCCCATGATCTCCAGCTCCAGTGCAATCAAGAACCTGAAGTAGAAGAGCGCTTTACCTTATCTATACCTGCAACAACAAAGTCTGTTTGGGCCCAAAAGCATGACCCAAACAGGGTGTGAGACAAAGTCCCAATAGGAAACCACCCAAAGATCTGTGCTTAATAGTCAGTGAATATATGGCAAGTAATGTACAGTAAGAAACAAACAACAAATAGTAAATAGGACAATACATAGGAGTAACAATCCACAATTTCTAACATATAATATACAAATAAGAAACAACCACTCAAGCAAGTAGAACAAAAAGTTAACCTCTGGGTATTTCTCACAGTCTAACCCCTAAGCTTCAACCTACAAGTACTAGCAACCCTCTAGGAGGCACACACAGTCTCACCCCTATAGTTCAGCTATAAATAATAATAGACTCTCTGAGGAAGTACTCACCGTCAATTCCCCCTATAGTCTTGTATCGTACTAAAGGCTCTCTAGAAAAGCACTCAACATCAATTCCCCCTGCGACCTGCGTCGAGGAACTACAGACTCTCTGAGGAAGCACTCAACATCAATTCCCCCTGTGGTCTCACATCGTAATTAAAGACACTATGGAGAAGCCCTTACGTCCATTCTCCCTATGGTCCACTACACTAGGTTCTCGCAGCCCTGTGTATAACAATATGCATAGCGTGTGTATTGGCCCAAGTAAACCTCAAGAACTACTTGGCTATCATTCTAAGGCACAACAATATAACAGTACAATAGTTCCACTATCCTAAAACTAGGAATGACAACTGGAAAAATTCCAAACAAGCATAACAAGCATGGAAAAACATCCGAATTACTGTAAAACTACACTATTCACAAGTAATTACCTCTACTCAAGCAATCAAGCAAAGCAGGCAACAACAAGAGAAAAACAGGAAACATGCAATACCCCATTCAAGGGTATTGGTGGAATTTTCACAAAATACTCACAGAATTCCTACAGAAAGGCACAAACCACCTACCTCGATGCTAGGAGAACGATATACATGAACCACGTTGTTTGATTCTCATTAGAACGTCGAAGATCTAAGAAAACGTCAAAAACGATCAACCCACGATATCTTGAGAAAAAGGAGAAATTGGAAAACAAGGCTCTAGGATAAGGAATAAATCACCGTTGCGGTTCCAACGCAATCGAAGGCGGCTGAAACGGAGATCATACAGATGATTGGGAATCCAGAGAAGAAACACGGTCGTACGGGTCGCTCTCGGACGAAGAACCTGAAGAAGGGGTGTGTTCTGTCCGTCAGGCGTGACCCCAGTGCGTTTAATGGAAAAAAAATAAAGTACACGGCGTGTACTCCATTTTTCCGTACTCCGCTTTAAGCGGCCACCACATTGCCTCTACACACCGTGTGTGTGTCCCAGACATGACCAGCACACGGCTTCAAGAGGTAAAGGAGTACACGACGTGTACTTAGAAAGTACATGGCATGTACTTCAAAAATTTCCAGAAATCCTATTTTTCTCAAAAAATCCAGAAAAAGGAAAGACATACCTGAAATGAAGATCCAGGTTCTTACACACAAGATCATCACATATTATTTATAGTTAATCTAAATAATTAAAGAATTAAATTTTGATTAATTCTTTCTTCTTTGATGAATCAGACATTGTCTCTATTTCATATTATCATTATGATGTAGGAATTAAGTTTAGTTTCCCTCGAGTGGTGGTCCACATGTGTAATGACCCAAAATTTTATCAATGTAAATTCCCTTATTATAATTATTTCATATAGTATAAATTATATAAAATCACATAAATAACAAAATAAAAACTTTGTAAATGAATAATTAATTAAATAAGAGGTATTTCTAGAAGTTAAGGAACTTATACTGATGAAATAGTAACTTGACCTTTGGAATAGTAATGTGAACCTTATGAATAGTTAACTAGAAAATAGAATAGTAACCTCACCTATGAATGTATAAATAAAATTTATCCATATTATAAATGAAAATATGATATAATTATATCATAGTATAAGTAAATAAATATTTTAGAAATTACTAATTAAGTGTTGATATTTTTATAAAACATAAGTGTTTATTTTCAATTTTATAATTAATATAATTATTTAAAAGAAAATTTATTTCCATAAAATGTATCCATAAATTAATATTTTTTATCTTATGTTGATAAGATAATTTTATGAGATCTTATTTAATTTTTCAAAGTATTACAACATCAGTTTTAATTTTAAAATTGGTATTTTCCAAATAAATGATGATTTTAATTTAAAATTAAATTTCTCATATTTAGTAATTTATTTTCATAAAATGGAGTTCATTTTTGAATTATACATATTGAAAATGGTTAAGGTGATTTTTTGAGATTTTTTATAATATACTTTAATTTTTGGTGAATAATAAAATATGATAATTTATGATAAAAGCTAAATAAATGAATTATAGAGTCATAGATGATTTATGACTGATGTAAGCCCAAAATATCGAACTATAATTAATTATTTTATTACATTTGGTGATAATTCTCAATATATTCATAGTCTTGCGGCAAAATAATAAACTAATGAATAAAATAATGAGAAAACACACCTCTCCTCCCCTATAAATACCACCCCTCGTCACCTATTCTCCTCACACCTATCAAGATTTAATACTTGTAAAAATTCTTCTCAAATATATTACCAAGACCCTCCCCCACATCCAAGATCATTTTATCTCAAAAAAAGATAAAAAACATTCCCTATAAGGAGGTTCTCAAGAAGAAGGATTCAAGAGGTAAAATCCTTTTTCTTTTCTTTTTTTAATTTCTTTTCAAGTTCTTTTATTTTCTTATTCTATCCTCACCTCCTATAACCCAAATGGTTTGATAAATATAGAACCTTAAATATAATATAATTTTATTATTCTAATTGAATAATTCACCATAATTTCTCTTCCCCTCTCCCTTTGTAATGAAAATGAAAACATCTTCTCGGATGTGTTAATTTATCAAATTCAAGGATGACAAGTTTTCAATTTCCATTAATACCTTCAAAGATGGTCATAAAACCATTTTTATGGTTAAAAGAGATTATAATATATTTATTAAATCCTATTTAATTTTCTATAACCATTATATATACATGATATTAATTAATAAAATAAAACTAGTTTCTGATGATCGAAAAAACGCCAAAATAATCTAGAGGTTATCATTAACGTCTTATCTAATGATTCATCCTCAAAAAAAATTATCAAATGAATTATATCACCATTTAATATTATGTATATTCATTAATAAAATATATATTCAATTCTATACAACCATTCTCATTTTACATGATTTTCCATACATGTATACAAATAAACCATTCATGAAAACCATGGAAACCAACGCTCCCAAACGATGAAATTGAATTTCATAACCCATAAAAAATCCATAAATGAAGTTAATAAAATTATAAAAAATAAAATATGTTTATAAAAGTTTCTAAATTAATTAATAAATGGATTTAATCTGATTATCTAGGACATTAAGATCAAGTGCAGAACCATTTCTGACATAAGGTAAGGGATTCTTTCCGAACATCTAGTTTAGCTTTGGGTTACACTTTCTCTCTCTTTACCCCAATATAAATCTCCTTTATTTTTATGTAATAATTATACATTATGTTTATGTGTTCCAAAATCATGTATCTAGATTATATCTTCATTCTTTGATGGGGAAATACATGTTTTAAAAAGTTTCCCTTCTCAAGTCTTCCTGATAAGCAAGTCTCATAAAAGGGAATTTCCCGATATCTTACCCATTCTCATGTGCTATCCATAATATGTTTTAATACACCATTATTTTTATAAAATCACTCATTTTATTATGAAAAACTATCATTTTTCATTTTTTGTTTTGTGCAAACAATTATGCATTTTCTGTTTTAAAGACTCGTTAATATTTTCCATTAAAACCGCACTAAAGTGGCTAATTTCTAAAGTTTCCTCAACACTCTTTTAAAATATTTTCACTTTATATGGACACCATTTATCATTATATATTACTACTTTCCTTTTCTAATGTCCATTTATGTTTTAAATCCACACTTTCATGGACACTTTTATGATACGCCCATTTGTAATGCCTTATGACATGCTTACAATATACATTTATTTCCATGGGTAACCCTTATATTGTGTTTGATTACTTATGTATGATTATTTATGTGTCACACATATTCATGAACATTTTATGATGGGTTCACCCATATAGTGCTCCAATTCATTGGGTAATTTTTACTCTCATAAGGCATCATGTTGGGAGAGGGAGTGAACTTGATTCCTTTATGGGACTTTGTCCACCATGTATTGGAAACTAGCCTTGACTCAGGTTTATGTCATGTTATATGTTGTTGACACATTCCTATTATGCCATAGTTATATGTTACCATGTTATAAATTTTATTCTTCCTTATGTCTATTCATGTTCTATGCCTTTATGTCATCACATTATGCCTTTTAACCCATGTTCTATGTTTTATTCCTATGCTTATTCCCTTAATGGGTTTTTTAGCTCATCCATTTTCACTATGAAAAAATGGCCTTTTGCCATAGGTTATTTGTAAAGATATATATTCCCATCATAAATTGTCCGTAGAAGAGATTATTTTCGATGGGCCCCTAATCCTGTCGCAAATAATGAGTTTTTTGCGACGGGATTAGGGGTCCTGTCGCAAAAGGTTTGGCGTAGTGTGGCGCGGATTGCACGCCCAACCGCGGGAAGGGTATTTGTGATGGGGGGGGGGGGGGCTTCCCATCACAAATACCCGATGATGGTAAATACTATTTGTGATGGGGATGCACCCACCCGTCACAAATACTCGGTGGTAGTAAATACTATTTTCGACGGGATATGCCCTCGTCGTAACTAGTTTGTCAACATGTCACTATTTGTGACGAGTCCCGTAACAAATACCCTTTTAACCGCCGACAATAATTAATGTGTCCGAAGGTAATTGGGATGAGACCTGTCATAAATAATACTGTCACAAATAATGTAACTTATATATACCCCTCATTTTTTTCTATTCTTCCTCTCAATTCCTACTTTCTCTATCTCTAAACTCTAATTTTAGAGTTAAATTTTCTTTGAGTTGATTTTTTTTCTGAATAAGTTTTGAAGTCTTCTACACCTATAAAAGGCCAAGTTTAAAGGTATTTATGTTTTATTTAATTTAATATTTATTTCATTTTTTATATTAATTTTAATTATTGTTAATTATTTGTAATTAAATTAGATTTAGATTGTTTTTGTCATCAGTATTTATTTGTAATAATAAATTGAAATTATTAGTACTAATTATCAATAATTAGTAGTAATTATGAATTATTAATGATAATTGGTAATGAATATAAATAATTAGCGGTAATTATTAATTAGTAGTGGTAATTTGCAGCAATTTTCATTAATTAATACTAATTAATACTAATTAGTAATAATTAGAAATAATTAGTAATAATTACCAAATAATTAGCAATAATATCAATAATTATGAATAATTAGCAATAATTAGAAATAATTAGCAATAAATAGAAATAATTAGAAATAATTAGCAATAATTACTAATAATTATTAATAATTACTAATAATTAGCAATAATTAGTAATAATTAGTAATAACTAGGGATAATTATAAATAATTAGGAATAATTAGTACTAAATAGGGATAATTGTAATAAATTGTCAGAAGGCACAATTAAGTGTCCTTATAAAAAATGTGATCTGAGAACGTTTGACACACTTGACAACATTTGGGGACATCTCTTGCATTTTGGTTTTCAACCAGATTATGTTTTTTGGTATCAACATGGTGAATGCAGTTCCAAAGAAGATACTAATAATTTTATTCTAGATGCATCACAGTTTGAAAATTTAGTACATGATGTTGCAGGTCTATCTATTCAACAAACTGAAACTCAAGATGATATTGATTTAACTCCTGAGTTAGCACCATCTATATTTTATGAGCTATTGAGGTCTGTTGAGGATGCACTATACCCTGGTTGCAAGATAAGAAAATTAGAAGTGGTTGCAAAATTTATGGCTATTAAATCGGATAATGGAATGTCAAACAACTGTTTTGATCATATATTTTCTTTGGTTAAAACAATGTTACGTGAAGGAAATGTTTTTCCTAAAAATTACTACGAGATTAATAGGTTGGTTCGTAATCTGAGCCTTAGTTATCATAAGATTCATGTATGTGAAAATTATTGCATCTTATACTCTGGGGAAAATGAGTCATTAGAAATTTGTCCCACATGTGGACAATCGAGGTATAAAGAAGCTCAACTGGGGAAGTTTAGATTTATTCCTCTAAAAAATTTGAGATATTTCCCGCTTACACCCAGGTTGCAGCGTTTATTTATGTCTCAGAACACAATGACAATGATATCATGTCACAAAACCAATATTTCAACTGGTAAAATCTTGAATCAACCATCTAATGGTGATTTATGGAAACATTTTGACCGAGTGCATCTATATTTTTATTTATAAGACCGAAACATGTGATTGGGTATTTATACTGATGGTTTCTATCCATTTGGTTCTTATGGTAGTTAATATTCATGTTGTCCTATCTTTATAACTCCATAGAATTTACCTCTATGGATTTTGATGAAGGAGCCTTATATATTTTTGACCTTATTAATCCCAGGACATCCAAAAAAGAATATTGATGTTTATTTGAAACCATTTATTGATGAGTTAAATTAATTTTGGAGTAATGGTGTTAGTACCTATGATGTTGCTATGAAATAAAATTTCCAACTAAAAGCTGCATTGATGTGGACAATTAGTGACTTCCTGGAATATGGCATGTTATCTTTATGGAGTACACATGGTCTGAAATAATGTCCTTATTGTATGGGATATATCAAAACATTTATGCTCGTCAATGAAAAAAAAACCTTTCTATTTTGACTTTCATCACATATTTCTTCCAACCGATCATCCTTTTTAGAGAAAAAAATTTCATTTCAAAAAAGGCATAATTGAAAGGGTTGGACCTCCAAAAATGATCTCAAGTACAGAGTTAAAATCAGTTGTATTTTCATTACCTCCCATCACATTTGGACCAACAATAAACAAAAATAAAATTAATGGCTTTGGGAAAGAACATAATTGGATAAAATAGAGCATTTTTTGGGATCTTCTACATTGGTCTGATTTTTTGATCCTTCACATGTTGGATGTCATGAATACCGAGAAGAACTAATTTTATAATTTATTTCATACAGTTTTAGATACACTAGGTAAGACCAAAGATAATGTAAAGGCACGGTTAGATCTTACCCAAATTTATAGGCGACCAAAACTTGAACTATTTGAAAATGTCAGATCATAGAGGTTAATGAATCCAAAAGTAGCTTATACAATGTACAAAGAGAGTCGCTTATTATTTTGTCAGTAGATTTCATATTTGAGACTTCCAGATGACTATTTTTCTAATTTGGGTATATGTGTTAGGAATGGTTATATTAACGGATTAAAAAGTCATGATTATCATGTTATAATGGAAAGACTTATACTGATTGAATTAAGAGTTTTGTTGAATTCTATGATTTTGGATTCAATAATAGATATATTATATTTTTTCCGAGACATTTGTGCAGCGAAAATAGACTATGATGCACTAAAAAATTGGAAGAAGATGTTGTTGTAATTATATGTAAACAATAAAAAATATTTCCTTCAAATTTATTTGACTCAATGGAACATTTGATATTACATTTTACACATGAAGAAAAATGTGGAGGTCTGGTATAGTTTTGATGGATGTTCCCATTTGAGAGATGCATGCAGAAATTGAAGAAAAGAGTACATAACAAAGCATTAGTTGAAGGCTCAATTGATGAAGCTTATTTGCACGACGAAATTTCTTTTTTCTTCTCTCATTATTTTAAATCTAAATATCCCTATTAAAAAAACTGCATGGGATGGAATGAGGGGAATGTTCATGATAAAATGGCCAATCAATTTTCAGTTTTTAATCATCCAGAGCTTGGCTTTAGTGGAGTTCATTAACGATGGCTTCCAGATGATGAACATCACATAGATCATACATATGTTCTTCTAAACTATGAAGAAATGACATTATTTGTACTATGAGTGATTATATCACTTATTCTATAATTTATGTTATAATAAGTAAACTTATTTTATTTATAGGTTATATGATAATCATATCAAGAAACAACTTCCATAAATTACAGCAGTTTCTCTTGAAGAACACCGACAAAAAAAAAATTCTCAATGGTTTCAAAAACTGGTAACATAAATTATTAATGGTTTAACATATAAATTCAATTTATTATTTATTATATTGATAATTCTTTTAAAAAATTTCAGGTGTCTCAACATGCTGACAAAATTGATAAGTGACTGTGTATATTGAGTAACCCACCATCCAAAATGGTTAAATATTATAATGCATATGCAGTGAATGGTTTTCTATTTAATACACATGAATATGGGGAATCAAAAGAAACAATGAACATTGGAGTTTTCTTGAGAGGATCTCATCATAGAGAAAATGAAGTTGACTTTTACGGCATGCTAGATGAAATTATTGAACTGTGTTATCTAGAAAAAAATTACATAAAGATGTTTAAATGTCACTGGTTGGACACTGAGAGAGGCTTGTGTGTTCATCCAACTCAAGGAATTGTTGATATTAAATATAAAATTATTCTTGTAGTAAATGAACCATTTTTATTGGCTTAACAAGCACATCAAATTTATTACGCAAAGTACTATGCTACTTCAAGAAACCAGAGTGATTAATGGAGCATAATAAAAATGAAATCTTGGTAAAATTAGTTCACTCAAAGTGAATGTGGTTCCACTGAAGTGAAAGGAATTGAAATTTTTCAAGAGACTACTCAAAATCCATATTTTTCACAAAGAGACATGAATATCGATGATGACACCCCACAATTAAGGGTCGATGATGATGATGATGTTGATGATGTTACAAATGAATTTGAAATGGAAAGAGATGATAAAACTAAAACTCATATGGATATTGATGATGCCGAGGAGGAATATGAAGACATTGAAATTGTCAGATATGAAGATGATGATGAAGGTGAATATTGACATTGTTAAATGATGGTTATAATCACAACTAATATATATCTATATATAATAGTTATTTTTAACTATTTTCTAACAACAATCATTTTGTGTTTTAGATGGATGATGATATATTTCGTCAATTGCAGGAGGGTGAGCTACCTTTGGATGAGGAGGATTTGGGATCATCTGACCCTTAGCCTACTGGTGATTCAGGGGGTATGCGGAGGGGGCGTGGTCTTTCACGACTGATGATTCCTAACCCTATCCCCGAGCGACATCCATGTCTTGGTTTTGATCCATGCACATGGAGGTATGGTAACCTGTGTATTTTAGTTGGCTTTCATTAATTTATTTATATACCAATTGTTTGATTATTTGTTCTTTTTTCACAGTTTTGCGCACATAGCTATTGGAAAGGGGAGTGATATCTTGCGTAATTATTTTTCTCAATCATGGATCACATGGGAGTATATTCCCGTTTATGTGCAGCTCGCCATGTTCGATCATTGTCTTGTACGTAAATAAATAATATTTATATTGGTGCGAATATTGCATAATTTAATTTTTTTAGTATATTATTATTTTATTATTATTTATTAGTATTATATTTTTTAATGTTTGTTTATTTTATTAATAATAATAATAATAATTTTTTTATTTTTTTTATTTTTTTTGAATATTGAGAATTTTAATATTTTATAATAATAATAATTATTTTAATAATTTTAATATTATTTTTTCATAAATAATAATAATAACAACATTATTATATTATTAGTATTATTTTATTATTAATATTATAATAATATAATTTTTTTATATTATTAATATTTTTATTATTATTATATAATATTATATTATTTATATTAATAATATTAATATTAATATTATTTTCTAATATTAATTTATCATAATTTTATTGAATATATATATATATATATTATTAAGTATTTACGATGGGACCTTTTGCGATGGGTTTCTATGGAAAATAGTCTGTATATTTTTTAAATAAGTATCTCTGATTGGAAAACCGGCCCCATCGAAAATATGTTTTTATGACAGTCCTATCGCAACAAGTTTTTATATATAAAATATATATAATCAAAAAACTATTTGTGATGGGAAAATGAGACCGTCGTAAATACCTTTTTGTGATGGGACCATCACAACAAGTTATTATATATATAATATATATAATTGGATAACTATTTGTGATGGAAAATCCTCCCATCACAAATGGTATTTTTTTGTGACGGGCCCATCGCAAAAAAAACTATTTGCGACACTGTTTTCTACAACAGGCTATTTGCGCATGACCCCTTCGCAAAAGAACATTTGCAACGAGATCCCATTGTAAATAGCTCGTCGCAAATACCTTAAATTCTAGTAGTGTTTGTTCATGTATTTCCTAGGTTATCCTATCCAGATGTAATGGCTCAAACGGAGTTAGGATCTCATTATTAAGATTAAATAAAAGTTGTTTTTATTTTGGTTTATTGATGTTTAATTGTGTACCTAATCTTACAAGACACTATACTTTACAATTCTTAGCTTGTAATTTTATGTTTAATTATGCTGAAAATCATTTAATAATATGTGTAAAAGGATAGGGCCACTATAGTTGGTATCAGATAAAGGTCTTGTTATTTTTGGAGATTAGGACAAGAGCACATTAGAAATAAGTATAAGGATAATTCTATCACCATAGATAACCTAGATTTAAACTTAGGGTATCACAAGTTAGGATATACTTTTTATTTACAAGTTTATCCTTCTATATTCAATGTTTTATTTTTATATACTTATTAGATAAGTATTCAACCCCCCTAATTGAAATTTATTTTTCTTAGTTAATGGCTAGAAATAGGATAACCCGTTCCAACAATCAATGTGAAAGGCAATGTGATGATTTTCCTAATGATATACCAAATATGATGGGAATGAGTCCTCAAAAATTTATGATAGTTCTTTCACAACTGGATTAAGTTATAAATAATAACATGAATGTTAGGTTCCCTAGTCTAGATACCCTAAGGGGGGGGGGGGGTGAATCAGGGTGTGACAAATTAAAACAATTGCCTCCTTGATCTCATTTCGTTGTTAGAAAAAACCATCTTTTCTCTCTCCGTCCCATTGCAGAGTATGAATGAATCTTAAAGCATGCACCAAACACATTAATTTTACTTGGTTCACTCGTAGTGGGCTACATCCAAAGAGCAGACATTGGTGATGTGCCGATGTACCAAATCCACTATAAGAGCGCTACTGTTTACATGTTCGAAGAAGGATCACTGTCCCTCCTGGTTTACAACCATTCACAATTTGAGAATGCATTGATCTCTCAACTGAAGTGAGCTCATTGCTTCTTCAGAAGATCCACTCACAATTTATAGACCTGCAGGTCTCTTCATTATCACTAATGAATGCATCCTCCACTATATGTAGATGCTCTATTGAAGTCCAAATTTCATCCACTAATGAACACCCCTTTACCACTGATCCCTAGGCAACACACTTTGGAAATACCTTCTCAAAGCACCCTACTTCGTGAAGCTCCCAATTTCACAAATCTCAAACAAGCCTTCGCATAGTTCCTGCCTCTTCGTGAAGCACACACCTTCATAGAGCTCACTACCTTGTGGAGCACATAGCTTCACGAAGCTCTTAACTTCTCAAATATGAAGCCTTCCCAAAGCATTGGTCATCACAAGGCTCAAGTAATCACATAACGACTTCTTTCATGGAGCTAAATTAGCTACCGCAAAGCTCCTTCTTTCATGAAGTACACTACCTTCACAAACGTCCTTCAAAAGTTGAGTGCAAAAAAAATTTCTTGGAAAACACTCAACTTATCTCGAGGGGGTCGAGGTCTATTTATAGGTGATTCCACCAACCCTCAAACCTTTTGCGCGAAGTCAGTGCCATGTCAGCTCAAATCGTGAAGCTCCAAATTTTTTTCTGAAATTCTATCAATATCACGAAGAACCACGACAATTTTCATATGGTAGAGCTCATCATAATCGCGGAGTGTTCCGTCAATTCCTTCGTGTCTTTGCTGCGAAGCTCCACTCGAAATTACCTTGAGGGATATTTTCCCAATATTGAATCATGTAGAACACCCTCCTTCTCCAAATAAAGAGAAAATTTTCATTGAATCCTTCATGTGGAAAAGGTCTCCCCTATTTAGTGGATATTCTAATCCCATCCTTACAGAACAATAGATTAACTCCATTGAGAATATTTTCTCTATACTCTAGTTCTTAGAAGAAGAGAAAGTTGTGTTGGCGGTCTATCATTTTGATCGAGAATATAATTAGTGGTGGAAACTAATCAAGAACACAAAGTCCAAGGTGAAAATTGATTCCATAGAATGGGAAGATTTCAAGAAAATATTTTTTCAGTAAATATTTCCCCCAAACCCTCCATATTAAGATGGAAAGGGAGTTCCTTATACTGAAGAAAAAAGAAGATGAGTCTATCAGGGCCTATGAAGCAAACTTCACAAGGCTTTAAAGATATGCCTTCGGCTATGTCATGAACACTAAAAATAAGGTATATTTATTCTTTAGCAGACTAAAGTTGAGTATACAAAAATAATTGGTGATTTGAGAATTTTATAGTGATGAAGAAATTGTTCGTTGTGCCCTTAAGGTTGAAATTTATATCAGAGACTCTCAGTGGTCTCATGGGCTCAGTGAAAAAAAGAGTAAAATGGATTCTAGTATGGGTGGATCAATAGATAAATCCCATGATGTGAAGAAGACCCAACATCCCACGTGTCAAAAGTTTAAGAAGAAGCATTGTAAAAAATTCTTAAAGGAAACCAAGAGATGCTTCAAATGTGGAAGTGAGGGGTATATGAATAATAACTACCAAAGGGATTTGAAGAATCCCACTGATTCAGAATAATAAAGGAAGATTTAGATTAATAATCATCCTATAGCGGAGTGTTTCAACTATAAGGAATATGGGCATTATGCGAGTCATTTCACTAAGACAAGTTTTGTTGGAGGAAATCAACAACAACAACCTCCAAGGCAGTAAGGAAGGGCATATTCAATCACTACTACTGAGGTAGATCCCAAACATGATGTGGTTATAGGTACACTGGTTATTTATTCAAGAATAGAAAGCATAATATTTGATTATGATTCTACACATTCTTTCATATATTGAAATTTTAGTAGAACTATTCAATCACCACCTCAAAATATAGAGGTTGAGTTATCTATGAGAACTGAAAATGGGGAAATTATTGCATCCAAAGTTTATAAATCCTCCTTGGTTAATTTTTGTGGATTGAACCACCCATAAAATATTGTCATACTCCCTTTGGTAGAGTTTGATTCTATATTGGTCATGGATTAGCTATCTTTATATAAATCCAACATCAATTGTTGGGAAAGGGAGATCACTCTTCACATCTTGATGCATCCTCCAATTTTGTATAAGTGTAAGGAGGAAGATTAATCTCCTTCAAAATCATCATCTCAATTGTGGATATTTATTCCTTATGAGTAAGAATATCTAGCTCAAATTCTTGAGACAAAGGAGAGAATCATGTTCAAAGACATTCCCATCGTGGGGTATTACACTAATGTATTCCCTGAATAATTGTATGGTCTTCCTCATGATCGGGAGGTTGAGTTCTCAATTGAACTTATTCCTGGATCTATGACTATATCAAATAAGCCTTATAGAATGGCCACCATTGAGTTTAAATAACTAAATAAGTAGTTGTAGGGGAATCTAAACAAGGGTTTTATACGCCCAAGTGCTTCACCATGGGGTAATCTAGTCCTCTTCAGCAAGAAGAAGGATGGATCAATGCACCTTTGCATTGATTATTATGAGCTCAACAAAATCAAGATAAAGAAAAAGTATCCCCTACCACTAATAGATGACCTATTTGACCAACTAAATGGGGCAAGTTATTTCTCTAAGTTGGACCTTCGGTCAGGATATCACCAATTAAAGGTGAGGAAGAAAGATATTCCCCAGACTTCCTTTTGAACAAGGTATGGATATTATGAGTTCATAGTGATTCCCTTCGGAATAACTAATGATCTAGAAATTTTCATGGACATAATGAATAGAGTCTTTAGAGACTACCTTGACTAATTTGTGGTAGTATTTATTGATGATATTTTAATATACTCCAAGATCAATGAGGAACATGAGGAGAATTTGAATATTGTGCTTAAAACTTTATGAAGGGAGAAACTATATTCAAAGCACAACAAATGTGAGTTCTAGATAAATGAAGTATCATTATTTTGGAATATAATATAGAAAACCTAGCCTTTATATATAAAATTACATGATTTTAAGCATAATTATACATCATAGTACAAGGCAAGGATCATAAAGTCTAGTGTCTTAGAAGACTAGGTCCATCAAACTAAAAACATTGAACTAAATAAAACATTTCTTTATTTAATATTCAAATTGTTCCCATAACTTCAATTGTTCTAAAAAATCTGTATAGGTTACCCTAGGGAACACCTGAATAAAGGGATGAGCTACATAGCCCAGTAAGGGAATAACCATAAGAACAAAGCATTAGCACATGGTATAAAAGGCATGGCATAATGATATAAAAAGTCATGTAACATATGGAATCATAACATATAAACATGGAATCATATAAAAATAAAGTCATAGTAATGTGTCAGAAACATAAAACATGTCTTTATCATGATTCAAGGCTAACCTTCAAGACTGTTTCACATGGTAGCACAAGCCAAGGCTAACCTCCAAGACCGTCACACATGGTAGCACAAGCTAAGGATAACCACCAAGACCGTCACACATAACGTCTCATGAGACTCAACTTTACCCAATGCATTGGATAAATATCTAGACGAACTGATCTTAACTTTAATGAATATGTTTTCCACATAAACTATCATACATAATCAATAAACATAAGGGTTACCCATGGAAAGGATTGGGTACCACAATCATGTCATAAAGCATAAAAAATGGGCATACCATAAAAGTGTCCATGAAAGAAAGGAACTAAAATATACAAGTAAATTAATAAGGAAAAATAGGAATGTATCATGGTATGCTATGTCAAGTATAAGTGACCACATGTGATAAAAGTATTTATGAAATTTTAGTATTAAAATTTTTTGTGCGGTTTTAAGGAAAATACTATACAACATTTAAAATAGAAAAGAGAAAAATCCTTCATATAAAACCATAAGTGAACCAAGAAGATTTTAATAATAAAATTATGATTTTAAAAAGAAAATTGTGGCTTAAAACATAAGATAGAGTTCACTTCAAATCAGGTAAGAATTTGGGAAGTTCTCTCAAAACAAGTTTGCTTATCAGGAAGTATTGAGGAGGGAATCACCTAAAAACATGTATATACCCAAAATATAATGATGAAAGGGTCTTGATAAATGAATTTGTTAAATTTTCACAGAATTTATAATATGAACATAAAAAGATAAGATAACTTCATTTTGGTAAAAGATATATAGGGTAACCCGAAGAAACAAAGGAGGTTCGGGTGGAATCCCTTACAGATTATCGACATGGTATCAGGTGTACTTAAGAGGGATTAACAAGAGAGAAAAGGGTTTATAATAAATTATAAATCATGAGGGTAGTATGGTGAAGGTGATAAATCATACCCCATATTTAGGGATTACACATAAAAGGGAATAGCGTAGAGTACATTCTCGAATAAAAGCGAAATAGAGAGAATCCCTTACCTTAAGACCGATGGAGTTCTACACTTGATATTAATGACCTGAATAATAAAATTAGGTTCATTAATTAATAATTAAATAACCTCTTATATATTTAAAATATTTATCATAACCTTTTTAAGTTCATTCATGACCTTTTTGATGGTTTAAGTGGTTCAATTTCATTGTTTGGGTCTGTTTGTTTTCTTGGTTTTTTACAATCGGTTTACTTATTTTCATGAATGGGGAATCATGTTAAATGGGGATGGTTGTCCATAATTGGAGTTATAATTTTTATTGAACATACATAAGATTACATGTTTGTAAATTTAATTTGGTTACTTGGAGTAAAGGTGAATCATGATATAAAACATTAATGATAAATGCTTGGATAAATTTGGTGATTTTGCTCATAATTAACTTTTTTTGTATTATTATTTTACATCATGTGTGAAAAAGGACTTCAGAACAAAAACTAAGATAAAATAAATATTTAAGATTCTGTTCCAACTATAAAAATGGTCTCATGACTAGAATTGAAGATTGTAAAAGAAATTGAAAACCCATCATCCTTGAATGTGGAAAATTAACACATCTCAGATGGTGTCTTTACTACTAGAATAAAAGAAGAGTAAAGGGGAGATGATAATTAATTATTACATTATTATAAAAAAATAACAGTACATATAAGTTACTATAGTTTTCATAACATTTGGATGAGGATAGGTAAGGATAGAAAAGAATACAAAGGAACTTGAAAAGAAATTAAAAGAATTGAAAAGAGGAATTTACCTCTTGAGTTGATCTTCCTTTAGAGCCTCTTAAGGGGAGAGGATTTTGTATTTTTAGGAGAATAAGGGTTGTTGGATGTGGGGGAAGAGCTTTCAGAGAGATTTGGGTATAATTTAGGGAAGTCACAATGCTTTAGGGGAGTGAAGATAAGAGTTAAGGAGGGGTGGTATTTATTGTAGAGGGGAGGAGGGTTTTATTAATATTTAATTCTTTAGTTTATTAATTTCCCTCAAGAAAAGAAATAGTGATTATTCCATGACCAAAAATAGTAATAATATCACGTGAGTTTGATATTTGGGTTCTTACATCACTTATGATGTCAAGAATAGTGGATTTAAATTATAACGTATTTATACGGTAAATTAATGGATTTTACTATTCACCAAAAATTCAAGTATTTCATAAAAATTACAAAAATTTTCCCTAACCATTTTTCAATGTGTAGAATCCAAAAATGAACTCCATTTTTCAATAAATAATTTTCTAAATATGATTAATTTAATTTTTAATTAAAATCGTATTTTACTTGAAAAATACTGATTTAAAAATTATGAATGATTTTATAATGCTTTAAAAAATTAGATAAGGTCTTATAAAATTATCTGAAAACCAAAAGACATAAAATTGTTAATTTATTAACACCTTTTAGGAACAAAAATTTCTTTTAAATTAATTAATTAATTTTAATTAATTATTTATGACTTATAAAAATACCAATACTTTTACTATGATCATATTATCACTTATAATATGCCTAAATTTTATTTATACACTCATGGGTGAGGTTACAATTCTTTTAGACTATTTACTATTCATAAGGGTCATATTTCTATTCATAAGGGTAGCTTACTATTCATAAGGTTAGGTTACTATTCACTAAAAATTAAGTTTGTCTTATCAGACTCCAAAAATCTTTTTAATCACAACCGTGTATATTAGATTTTCAAAATTCAAATAACAGAAGTGACAAAATTATGCTTGAAGGTCACATAGTACTCAATAGTTCATTTTTTTGTGATTTTATGTGATTATATCACATATTTATAAGAAGGTAATTCCATTGATAAAACATTAGGTTGTTTCATTATTCCCCCCATAGGAAATTTTTCCCTCAAAATTTCGTTTTTTACATTCTAAGCCATAAATAGGTGTCGGTACTTTTCATTCATTGCCTCCTCCAGTTCCCATGTTTCCTCTTCATACTTATGGTTCCTCCACAGTACTTTGACTAGGTGAGTAGTCTTGTTACGTAGAACTTTATCTCTATGATCCAAGATCTTCACTAACTACTCCTTGTAAGAAAGATCATTCTCCAACTGTACCACCTCTGAAGAGAGTACATGTAAAGGGTTTGGTATGTACTTCCTTAAGAGGGATACATAGAATACATCATGTACTTTGTCCATGGTAGGTGGAAGTGCTATTTTATAGGCCACAGATTCAACACTATCAAGAATCTATAAGGGACTGATGTACTTGGGACTTATATTTCCTTTCTTCCCAAACCTCATGACCTTCTTCCATGGAGATATGCGTAGAAATACCATGTGTCTAACTTTGAACTCAAGGTATCATCAACAATTGTATGCATAACTCTTCTATCGACATTGGGCTGCCTTGATGTGCTGCTGAATGGTTTTCACCTTCTCCACCATTTCTTCGACTATTTCAGGTCCTAGCAGCTTACGCTCACTAACTTCATCCCAACACGCTGGTGGTCTGCACCTTTTCCCATAAAGGGATTTGTATGGTGACATTTGGATGCTCGAGTGGAAACTATTGTTATAGGAGAATTTAACCATTAAAATATGTTGGTACCATCCTTCTTTGAATTCCATAGAACATTCTCTCAACATATATTCCAGTGTCGGAATAGTTTGTTCCAATTGACCATCAGTTTGAGGATGATAGGCCATACTGAAGTTCATAATGTTGGATAATTTTCCAGAACTTTGAGGTGAATCTCGAATATCAATGGGATATAGTGGATAGTGGTAATCCATACATCCTTACCACGTCTTTGATATATATCTGTGCTAGTTGATCCAATGATAATTCCTATCGAATCGCGATAAAGTGAGATATCTTTATAAGACGATCCACAATGACCCATATAGCATTGTTTCCTATGGAAGTCCTTGGAAGTACAATGAAAAATTCCATGGTGATGTTCTGCCACTTACATATTGGTATGGGTAGTGATTTCATCATCCCCTTATACTTTTTCTTTCAGTCTTCACTTGTTGACCTACCAGGCACTTTGATGTATATTCAGCAATCTCCTTCTTCATATTGTCCCCCCAAAATTTCTCTCGGAGACCTCAATACATCTTTGTGCTCCCTGGGAGAATAGAGAAGGTTGAGCTATGTGCATCATTCATAATCTCCTTCTTTATCTCTATATCAGATGGTACAAATAATTGTGACCCAAATCTTACAGCTCCTTCCTCATCAATCTTGAACTCTGAGGATTTTCCATTTCTAACAGCTTCCACCATTTTCAGAAATTCCACATATTTTCTTTGAGCATCCTTTATTTTCTATATGAGGGATGGTTGAAAAATCATTTGAGAAATGATTTATGATTTCCCTCCCTTAATTATTCCCATGTCCATCCTCTTCAAATCTAAAAATATTGGATCTTTTTCAATTCTCATCATTGATAAAGATGCTAGATCCTTTATACTTAGAGCTTCCTCCACCTTGTTTACCTTACTAGGATGGTAGTGGATTGAGAAGTCATAATCCTTGATGAGATATATCCATCTTCGCTAGCGCATATTAAGATCTTTTTGTGTGAATATATATTTGAGACTCTTGTGGTCAGTATATATCTCACACTTCTCCCCATAGAGATAATGACACCATATTTTTAACACAAAAATCACTACCACCAACTCCAGATCATGCGTAGTATAGTTTTTCTTGTGGATTTTCATCTTCCTTGAGGCATAGGCCATAACTTTATCATTTTTTATTAGTATAAACCCTAAGCCTTTCTTTGAATCATCTTTATACACCACAAATAATTCTTCACTTGACAGGAGTGTGAGTACTAGCACAATGATAAGCCTCTTTTTGAGCTCCTTAAAGAATTCCTCACATTCTTGAGTCCAGAAAAATTTTACTCCCTACCATGTCATCTTGGTAATTGGGTTTGAAAATCCTGAAAAGTTCTTCAAAAATCATTGATAATACCCAGATAGACCCAAAAAGCTGCGAATCTCTATTACAGATGTTGGCGTGGTCCACACTTCAATCGCCTTTGTCTTGGAAGGGTCCACATATATCCCTTTTCTAGTGATAACATGCCCTAATAATGATACTTCCTCTATCTAGAAGTCATATTTACTATACTTTTCATACAATATATCCCTTCATAAATACTTTAACACAATAATAAAATGCTCCTCATGTTCCTCCTTGTTGTTGGATTATATCAAAATATCGTCGATAAATACTACCAAAAATTTGTCGAGGTAATATATAAAGACTATTCATTAAATCCATGATTTTTTTTGGAGAATTAGTGAGTCCAAAGGGCATCACTATGAACTCGTAGTGTCCATAACTCATTCAAAATTCAGTCTTGGGAATATCTTCCTTACCTTTAATTGGTAATATCCCAACTGAACGTCCACCTTAGAGAAATAACTGGCCCTACAAAGCTGATCGAACAAGTCATCTATCTGAGGTAGGGGATACTTGTTCTTTATCATGATTTTATTGAGCTCATTATAGTCAATGGAGAGGCACATTGATCTATCCTACTTCTTGATGAAGAGGACTGGCACACCCCATGGTGAAGCATTCGGGCGTATAAAACCCTTCTCTATATTCTCCTGTAATTGCTTCTTCAACTCTTCCAGCTCTACGGTGTCCATTCTATAAGGTTTCTTTGATATAGGCAGAGATCCAGAAATAAGTTCAATTGAGAACTCAACCTATTGATCAGGAGGAAGACCAAGAAACTCTTTAGGGAATACATCAGTGTAATCCCTCGCGATGGGCATGTATTCAAACATGATTATATCCTTTGTCTCAATAATTTGAGCTATACATGCTTGCTCATAAGGAATTAATATCCACACTTGAGACAATGATTCTAAAGGAGATTCATCTTCATCCTTATACTTGTAAAGAATTAGAGGATTCTTCGGTATGTGAATATTGATCTCCCTTTATCGATAGTTGATGTTGGATTTGTATAAAGATATCCAATCCATGCCCAAGATAACATCAAACTCCACTAAAGGAAGTATGACAATATTTTTTGGGAGGTTCAGTCCACAAACATTTACCATGGAGGTCTTGGATGTAATAATTTCCCCAGTTTATATTCTCAAAGATAACATATCCTCAAAATTTTGAGGTGGTGTTTGAATAGTTCTAATAAACTTACAAGATATGAAAGAATGTATATAACTAGAATCAAATAGTACATTCTCTATTCTTGAATGAATAACTATCATACCTTTCACCACATCATTTTCCGGCTCCATCTCAATAGTAGTGATATCATAATCCCTTCCTTATTGCCTTAGAGGTTTTTGTTGATTGCCTCCGACAACCTTCGGCTTAGGGAAATTATTTGCATAATTCCCATGCTCCTTGCAGTTGTAACACTGTACTATAGGCTGAGTGTTGATCTAAACCTTCCATTATTCTTCCATATTAGTTGGATTCTTAATATCATGTCAGCAGTTTTTATCCATATGTCCCAACTTTCCACATTTGAAGCAATTCTAGGTTCCCTTTAGACAGTTCCCAGGATGCTTCTCCACACAATTTTACATGTGGGATGATCGAGATTATTTCCATCATGTAATTTATCTTTAGGACCACCCACATTAGATTCCATTTTCCTATTCTTGTCAATAGGCCCACGATACCACTGAGAGTCTCCAATCTCCATTTCAACCTTGAGGGCACAACGGACAATCTTTTCATAGGTTTCGACATCTTGAATTTCCAACTCTTTTCGTAGACTCATCTTTAGTATGCTAAATAAGAGATCCACCTTTCTTTTAGTATTCATGAAAAATCCAGAGGCATACCTTTCAAGACTTGTAAAGTTTGCTTCATACGCCCCAATGGAATCACCTTCCTTCTGCTTGAGTCCGAGGAACTCTCTTTCCATCTTGAGATGGAGGGTTCAGGGAAAATATTTATTAAAAAACATTCTCTTAAATTACTCCCAATCCATGGAATCAATTTCCACCCGAGACTTTTTATTCTTGATTAGTGTCCACCACTGATCAGTTTCCTCATCAAAATGATAGACTGCCAGCACAAATTTCTCTTCTTCTTAACACTGTAGGACATAGAATATATTTTCAATGGAGTGAATCCACTGTTCCAAAAGGAGGGGATCATAAGATCCACTAAACATGGAAGTCCTTTTCCTCATGAAGGATTCAAATGCAACTTTCTCTTTTCTTGGAGGAGGAGGGTGTTCCACATGATTCAAGTTATTATTCATAACTTGATCCAGCTGAGAACGTACTGTCATGAAGTTTTGAGAACCCATTCCCATCATATAAGGCATGTCATTAGGAAAAACTTCACATTATCTACCACATTGATTGTTGGCATGCATTACTATATTTCCCACCATTAACTAAGGAAAAGAACATACAATTAGAGGTCTTAAATACTTAGCTATTGAGGATAACAAGGAAACTTTGAACATAAAAGGATAAACTTTTAATGGAGAAGTTTATCCTAACTTGTGATTCCATATGTTTAAATTTATTTTATCCTTGATCTATTTCTTAAATTATATTCTTATAGGCATTTTTCATTCCATTAATAATGGTTTTTACCAAGCTTATTAATTTACCAAAGAATATCCCCCGAGAGTGTCAATCCAAGAGTGCAGTAAGGCCTATTGTCGTGCACCAGTTCCCGTTCGAGTCTAGCTCAAAGTAGTGTTTTTGGGTTTTACCCCTTGATACATCTGTGCTACAGCCACCTCTACCTATTTTTATCCAAAGATAGATATATTTTCATGATAAACCACTTTCTATATACTTACCAAAATTTAGGGGTGTTTTCTTGAACTTAGTCTCATCCTTATGGTTCTTACTGATGTGCTCTATTCCTAATCTCAAAAAATAACTATACCATCCTCTGATACCAACTATATAGACCCTAGACTTTTACATATAACATTACATGATTTTAAACATAATTATACATCAGATTACAAGCCAAGGATCATAAAGTCTAGTGTCTTGGAATACTAGGTGCATAAAACTGAAAACATGGAACTAAATAAAACATTTATTTATTTAATCTTAAAATTGAGATCCAATTTTCCATTGTGCTCAAACATCTTCATAGGGTACCCTGATGAACACATAAACAAAGGGATGAACTAAATATCCCAGTAAGGGAATAACCATAAGAACAAAGCATTAGAACATGAGATAGAAGGTATGCCATGATGACATAAAAAGGCATGTAACATATGGGATCATAACATATAAACATATAATCATTTAAAAATGGAGTCAAGTAATGTGGTAGAAACATAAATCATGTCTTTATCATGAGTCAAGAATAACCTCCAAGACTGTTGCACATGGTATCAAAAGCCAAGACTAACTGCCAAGACCGTCAGACATGGTAGCACAAGCCAAGGCTAACCGACAAGACCATCACACATAACATCTCATGAGACTAAAATTTAACCAATGAATTAGAGTGATATCTAGGTGCATCCATCTTAACTTTCATGAATATGTTTTCCACATAAATAATCATACATAATCAATAAACATAAGGGTTACCCATGGAAAGAATTGGGTACCATAATCATGTCATAAAGCATAACAAATTGTCGTACCATAAAAGTGTGCATGAAAGAAAGGAACTAAAATATACATGAAAATTCATAAGGTAAAATAGGATTGTATCATGGTATGTGATGTCAAGTAGAATTTACCACATGTAAGAAAAGTATTTAATAAATTTTAGCATTAAAACATTTTTGTGCGGTTTTAAGGAAAATACTATAGAGCCTTTAAAATAGAAAAGAGAAAAATCCTTCATATAAAAACATAAGTGAACCAAGAAGGTTTTCATAATAAAACAATGATTTTATAAAGAAAATTTTGGATTAAAACATAAGATATTGTGCACTTAAAATTAGGTATGAATTTGGGAAGTTCTCTCAAAACAGGTTTTCTTATCGGGAAGTATTGAGGGCATAATCACTTAAAAACATGTATATCCCAAAAATATAATGATGAAAGTGTCTTGATAAATGAATTTGGTACATGAAAATAGTGTTTAAAATATTCACATAAAAATATAAGATAACTTAATTTTGGTAAAAGAAAGTTAAGACAACCTGAAGGAAGAAAAGAGGTTCGGGTGGAATCCATTACGGATTATTGGCATGGTATCGGGTGTACATGAGTTGGATTAGCGAGAGATAAATGGGTCTCTCATAACTTATAAATCATTAGGGAAGTATTGGGGAGGTGAGAAATCATACCCCATCAGTATATATTATACATAAAAGGGAATAACCTAGGGGACATTGTTGAATAAAAATGAAATAGAGAGGACCCCTTACCTTAAGTCTGATGGTGTTCTCCACTTGATATTAATGAACTGAATAATCAAATTAGGTTAATTAATTAGTAAATCAAGAAAATATTATATATGTAAAATATTTATCATAACCTTTTTAAGTTCATTCATGACATTTTTAATGGGTTAAGTGGTTCAATTTCATTGTTTGGGTCTGTTTGTTTTCTTCGTTTTTTTACAATCGGTTTACTTATTTTCAAGAACGGAGAATCATGTAAAATGGGGATGATTGTCTAGAATTAGAGTTATATTTTTTTATTGAAAATAAATAAGGTTTCTTGGTTTTAAATTTAATTTGTTTACTTGGATTTAATATAAATCATGATATAAAATATTAATGATAAATTCTTGGATAAATTTGGAAATTTTTCTCATAATTAACTTGTTTTGTATTATTATTTTACATCATGTGTGAAAAAGGATTTTAGAACAAAAAATAAGATAAAATAAATATTTAAGAGTATGTTTAAACCATAAAAATAGTTTCATTAATAGAATTGAATATTGTAAAATAAATTGAAAACCCATCATCCTTGAATGTGGTAAATTAACACATCTATGATGGTGTCTTTACTCCTAGTATAAATGAAGAGTAAATGAGAGATGATAATTACTTATTAAATTATCATAAAAAAATAAAATTAAATGTAAGTTACTAGAGTTTTCATAGAATTTTAATGAGGATAGGTAAGGATAGAAAATAATACAAAGGAACTTGAAAAGAAAGTAAAAGAATTGAAAAGAGTAATTTACATCTTGAGTTGATCTTCCTTTAGAGTCTCTTAAGGGGAGAGGATTTGGTATTTTGAAGAGACTAAGGGATGTAGGAAATTGGGGAAGATCTTGGGGAGATATTTTCTCAGAATTTAGGAAAGGCATAAGGTATGATAGGAGTGAAGAGAAGAGATTAGGAGGGGTGGTAATTATAGTGGAGGGGAGGAGGGTTTTCTTAATATTCAATTCCTTAGTTTATTAATTTTCGTTAAGACAAGTAATAGTGACGATTCCATGAAAAAAAATTGTAATAAGATCATATTATTTGTATATTTGAGTTCTTACATAACTTACGATGTTAGTAATAGTGGATTTAAATTATAATGTATTTATACTGTAAATTAATGGATTTTACTATTCACAAAATTCAAGTATTTCAGAAAAATTCCCAAAATTCTTCCTAACAATTTTTCGATGTGTAGAATACAAAAATAAAATCTATTTTTGGAAAATAATTTTATGAATATGATTAATTTAATTTTTAATTAAAATCATAATTTACTTGAAAAATACCGATTTAAAAATTATGACTGATTTTATAATGCTTTCAAAAATTACATAAGTTCTTATAAAATTATATTAAAACTAGAAGACATAAAATTGTTAATTTATAAACACATTTTAGGAAAAATAATTTTTCTTTTAAATTAATTAATTAATTTTAATTAATTATTTATGACTTACAAAAATACCAATACTTTTACTATGATCATATTATCACTTTTAAGATGCTTAAATTTTATTTATACATTTATGGGTTAAGTTACTATTATTTTGGACTATTTAATATTCATAAGGGTAGGTTACTATTCATAAGGGTAGTTTACTATTCACTAAAAATTATGTTAGTCTTATCGGACTCCAAACATCTTATCGATCGCAACCGTGTATGTCGGATTTTCGAAATTTAAATCACAGAAGTGAAAAAATTATGTTTAAAGGTCACATAATACTTAGTAGTTCATTTTTTTGTAATTTCATATGATTATATGACATATTTATAAGAAATTAATTCCATTTATAAAACATTGGGTTGTTATATATAATCAATAGAATAGAAATATCTATGGACCGTTCTAAGACAAAGGTAATCGAAGTGTGGCCCAAGCCAATATCTATAATGGGGATCCGTAGTTTCATTGGTCTAGATGGGTATTACTGGAAATTTGTGAAGAATTTATCATGATTTTTGAACCCACTAACCAAGATGACTCATAAGGGAGATTTTTTTTTCTGGACCAGTGAATGTGAAGGCTTCTTTAAATAGTTTAAAAAGAGGCTTATCACTACACCAGTGCTTGCACTACCTACAAGTGGGGAAATATTTGTGGTGTATAGTGATTATTTAAAGAAGGTATTAGGATATTTAATGTTGTAAAATTATAAAGTGATATCATATTCCTCAAGGTATTTTAAAATTCATGAGAAAAACTATCCCTTGTAAGATCTGGAGTTGGAAGCTATGATATTTGCATTGAAAATATGGCGACATTATATCTATGGGGAGAAGTGTGAAATATATATTGATAATAAGATTCAAATATATATTCACACAAAAGAATATTAATATGCACCAATGAATATGGTTATAACTCATCAAATATTACAGCTGCTCAATCCACTACAACCCCAGTAAAGAAAATAAGGTGGAAGATGCTCTAAGTAGAAAATGTATTGCATCTTCATCAATGATGATAATTGAAAAGGATCCAATATTCTTAGACCTGCAAAGGATGGGAATGGGAATCATTAATTAAGGAACATAATCAATCCTTTCTCAAATTATTTCTCAACCATCTATTAGAAGAAAATAGAGGATTCTCAAAGGAATGATGTGTAAATTCAGAAATGGGTGGAAGCTATCAAAAATGGAGAATCCTATAAGTTTAAGATCAATGCAGATGGAGTTGTAAGATTTGGGTCATAACTATGTATACCATCCAATTCATATATAAATAAAGATCTTTTGAATGACTTTCATAGATTAACCTTCTCTATTCACCTGGGGAGCACCAAGATGTACTGAGATCTCTAAGAAAACTATTGGTGGGATAATATGAAGAATAAGATCACTGAATATACATCAAAGTTCCTGGTGTGTCAAAAAGTGAAGGACGAAAGGAAAAGGTATAATGGGATGATACAAACATTACCCATACCAACATGGAAATAGAAAAATATCACCTGGACCTTTTCACTGGACTTATGAAAACATCCAAAGGAAATAATTATATATGGATTGTTACGGATCATCTCATAAAGATAGCCCACATTATCAAAATTAGAGAGGACTTATCACTAGATCAAATATAATGGATATACATAAAAGAAGTTTAACTTCCAAAGGATCGAATAACAACTGAGAAGGGGGGTTTTGAATCTGTTGTTCACTTTTTTATCTTTCAAAACTTTTAGAAACTTAACCCCTCAAACCTACTAAGATTTATTTCCTTATCAACTTTTAGTAAATACTCATTCATGAAAAAGTAGTAAATAAACTAAATAACATAATATTTACAAGGTTCAACATCATTGTGAGAACCTACATACTTTCCATAGCCACTCCCATGGGTCTATAGAAATACACTATTATGAAGAAGTGAATACAACTTGTGCCAACTCCCATTAGACACCTTCTATCTTATGATAGGAATGATTATACTGAATCTCATCAGTTTACAATTTTTCTTACAAAAAAAATTGATCCAAATTAAATAATAAATAATCTGTTGAAACTTCTCTACAATTGCTCAGTCTGAATCCTCAGTCTGATTTGGCTGCATTCAATTTTCTCAATCTGATGAGTATGGATCTGATTATCTCAATACGATGAGTCTGGATCTAATTCTCTCAATATGATGAGTTTGGATATGATTCTCTCAATACGATGAGTCTCGATCTGATTATCTCAATACGATGGAATCAATACGATAAACCCATTCTCAATATGAAAAACTCAAACTCTGATCAAATTCTCATTATGATTTATTCAGTTCAATTGAATCAATCGGATTGAATGAATACAATCTTGTCAATATGATATTTCTAAATCTGGTAAACTAACACTCAAATGTCTGATCCTACTCATGATATCTCTAGATGAAAATGACTCTCACTTGATTTCTTTAGCACTCTACATTTTCCACTTGTGTGAAATTTTGAAAATGAAGAAATGACCTGAGAAAGTATTTATAGGTGACTCAGAAAAAAAGTGGGAAACTTGAAAACTTTCCCCACTTTCTCAAATTTCAAAATCTTCTATGATCTCTCATATTTAAACTTCAACTTTTACTTCTTCAGTCCTTCATGGATTTATCTGAGATTTACACAAAATTTAATTTGAAGTTTTACCTTTTACACTCTTCACAGAACTTCTAGAATTTTTTTGAGTCTTCTTCATAATCAGCTTATTATAATTTCAGTTTCCTTCTTAGTGATTAAAATTTTTTCCCTTCTTCAGATCATTACGGTGGAATTCCCATTACTATAGAAATCCCATTATGATGGATTTTCCCAATATGATAGAAATCCCATAATAATTATTTTCCCATTATGATGGAGATCCCATTATGAAAATTTTCCATAAAAATGGAAAGTATTCAATGATGAATCCACTTATCAAATTTTAACTTCTTAAAAATTCATCAGCTTCACACATTCTGACTTCTAGGATCGATGAAATCTTTATGATTCTTCTCAATTTCTTTAGAGAATTTTATTCTGATAGGTTTCATGGTTTGTGAGAACTTCTTGATTAGAAAAGCATCGTATTATTTGGTTTAGAAATTATAAAAACTTTCTAACTCTTGAATTCACTTCCTTCAACAAAAATCTTAAGAAAAAATATGACTTCTTCACTCAGTAACTTATTTCTTTATCTGATTATGACAAAGGAAAACTTCTAGAAAACATCAATCTATACCTCCGATTATTTTGGATCTAATGATATGAATCCAATGTAGATGGATATGATACTCTAAATTCAATGTATATTCATTAAAATGGATATTGTTTTAATTCCTAAATAGAAAAAACATTATTTTACAATGAGAGTTTGTTTTTAATAAATAAAAAACTTTGTTAAAATAAAACACCACAAAGGTTCTTCAGAAGTGGTAAGAATGCATGGAGTACCACTATCAATTGTATTTGAATGAGATCCAAGATTCACCTAAAAGTTATAGAAAAGTCTCCAACATGATCTAAACACTGTTCTGAACTTTATTATGGACTATAATCCTCAAACTAATGTCTAATATGAGTATACTATTTATACTTTGGAAGATATGTTGAGGGAAAGTTCTATGGATTTCAAAGGAGGATGGGACCAACATCTGCCTCTAGCCAAATTATCCTACAATACTAGTTTCCACTAAAGCAACCAAATGGAACCTTATAAATCCCTTTATGGGAAAAAGTGTAGAAAATTGGAATAATAGTACGAATTCAGTGAATATAGGATTCTAGGTTCTGAAATAGTCAAAGAAACAGTGGAGAAGTTGAAAACCATTCAACAACACATCGAGGTAGCCCAAAGTCGACAAAAGAGATATAAAGATAATAATCAATGATACCTTGAGTTTAAGGTTGGAGACATGGTATTCATTCACATATCTATATGGAATAGGATCATGAGATTTGGGAAGAAAGGAAATCTAAGTCCTAGGTACATCATCCCGTTTGAAATTCTTGATCATGTCGAAGTTGTGGCCTATCAACTAGTACTTCCACTTACCATGTCTCAAGTATACAATGTATTCCATGTATCCCTATCAAGGAATTACATACCAGATCCTTTACATGTACTAAATTTAGAGGTGGTATAGTTGGAAAATAATCTCTCATACAAGGAGCAGCCAATGAAGATCTTGGATCATAGAGATAAATTTCTACGCAATAAGACTAATCAACTAGTCAAAGTACTATGGGGGAACCATAAGTACAAAGAGGAAACATGGGAACCTGAGAAATTGATGAAGGATAAGTACCCACACCTATTTTCAACTTAGAATGTAAAAGGAAATTTCGAGGGTGAAATTTCATAAAGGGGGAAGAATGTAACGACCCAAAATTTTGTCAATGGAAATTCCCTTATTATAATTATTTCATATAGTATAAATCACATAAAATAACAAAAAGAACAATATAAAAACTTTATAAATGAATAATGAATGAAATAATAGGTATTTCTAGAATTCAAGTAACCTATATTGATGAAATAATAACTTAAAATTTGGAATAGTAATGTGACCCTTATTAATTGTAAATCAGAAAATAGAATAGTAATCTCACCTATGAAGGTATAAATAAAAATCATCCATCTTATAAATGAAAATATGATATATTTATATCATAGTATATGTAAATAAATGTTTTATAAATTATTAATTAAGTGTTGATATTTTTGTAAAACATAAGTGCTTATTTTAAATTTTATAATTAATATAATGTTTTAAAATAAAATATATTTCTATAAAATGTATTCATAAATTAATCTTTTTTATCTTATGATTATAAGATAATTTTATGATACATTAATTAACTTTTGAAAGTATTACAAAATCAGTTATAATTTAAAAATTGGTATTTTCCAAGTAAATGGTGATTTTTAATTAAAAATCAAATTTCTCATATTTAGAAAATTATTTTCATAAAATGAAGTTAATTTTTTAATTATACTCTTAAGAAAATGGTTAGGGTGAATTTTTGTGATTTTTTCTAAAATACTTGAATTTTTGGTGAATAGTAAAATATGATAATTTACGATAAAATATAAACACATGAATTATGGAGTCATAGATGATGTATGAACGATTTAATACCAAAATATCTAACTCTACTTCATTATTTTAATCTTTTTGGTGATAATTCTAAAACTATTTGTAGTCTTGATCCAAAATAATAAATGAATGAATAAAATAATGAGAAAACACCCCTCTCGTCCCCTATAAATACCACCATTCACAACCTCTTCTCCTAACACCCCTAAAGCTTTGATCCTTGTCCAATTTTTTCTCAAATATCTTAAAAATATCATTCCCCATGTCCAAGATCCTTTTCACTAAAAAAAATACTAAAACCAATCCCCCTAAGGAGGTCTTCAAGAAGAAGGATTAAAGAGGTAAAATAATCTTTCGAATCTTTTAATTTATTTTCTTGTTCTTTTCTTTTATTATTATATACTCTCCTCCCCTAACCCAAATGGTATTATAACTATAGTAACTTACATATACTATAATCTTATTATGATAATGTAATAATTCATTATCATTTCTCTTCCCCTCTCCTTCTGTAATAAAAATGAAAACATCACCCGTGATGTGTTAGTTTATCACATTTAAGGATGATGAGTTTTCAATTTCCATTACTTCCTTTAAGGCTGGTCATAAAACCATTTTTATGGTTAAAAAAGATTATAATATATGTATTATATCTTATTTAATATTCTATAACCATTATATATACATCATATTACTTAATAAAACAAAACTAGTTCATGATGATCGAAAAAACGCCAAAATAATCTAAACAATTATTATTAACGTCTTATATAATGATTCATCCTCACCCAAAATTAAAAAATGACTTATATAACCATTAAATCTTATGGATTTTCATTAATAACATATAAATTCAATTCTGAAAAAACATTCTCATTTTACATGATTTTTCATACATGTATACAAGTAAACCAATCATGAAAACTAAGGAAACCAACACTCTCAAATGATGAAAATTGAATCTCATAACCCATCAAAAAGGAAATAAATGATCTTAATAAAATTATAATAAATAAAATACATGTATATAATGTTTTTAATTAATTAATTTTGTATTTAATCTGATTATACATGACATTAATATCAAGTGCAAAACCGTTTCAGACATAAGGTGAGGGATTCTTTCTGAACCTCCATTTTACATTCAGGTTACATTTTCTCTCTCTTTAACGCAATGAAATTATTATCTATTTTTATTTAACTCTTACAAATTATGATTATGTGTTTTAAAATCATTTATACAGATCATATCATCATTATTTGATTGTGAAATATGTGTTTTCAAAAGGTTCACATCTTAAGTCTTCCCGACAAGCAAGTCCGATTAAAGGGAATTTCCAAATTTCTTACCCATTATCATATGCTATCCATAATATATTTTAGTCAAAAATTATTTTTAAAAAATCACTCATTTTTTCAAAAAACTCTCATTGTTCATTTCTAGAATTGTGCAAAAAAATTATTACTTTTTCATTTAAAAGACTCATTAATATTTTACCTTAAAACCGCACTAAAGTGGCTAATTTATAAAGTTTCCAAAACACTATTTCAAAATTTTTTCACTTCATATAGACACAATTTATCATTATATATACCTATTTTTATTTATGAATTTCCATTTATGTTCTAAATCCAATTTTTCATGGACACTTTTATGATACACTCATTTGTAATGCCTTATAACATGACTACAATACCCATTTCTTTCCATAGGAAAAATTTATGTTATGTTTGATTACTTATGTATCATTCTTCATATGGAACACATATTCATGAACATGTTTTTATGGGTACACCCAAATAGTGTTCCAATGCATTGGTTAATGTTTAGTCTCATGAGACATCATGTTGGGATAAGGAGTGAACCTGATTCCTTTATGGGAATTTTTCCACCATGTCTTGCCTGCTATCCTTGATTCATGTTTATTTCATGTTATATGTTATTTACAAATTCATATGATGTCATTGTTATATGTTCCCATGTTATACAGTTTATTCTTTCTTATTTATATTCATGTTCCTTACCTTTATGTCATCATGTTATGCCTTCTAACCCATGTGATATCTTTTATTCCTATGATTATTCCCTTATAATTTTTTTAGATCATCCATTTTTTAATGTATTACCCAGGTTATCTTATGCAGATATAAGGGCTCAAATAGAGTTAGGAGATCATTATAAATATTAAATAAAATATGTTTCTATTTTGGTTTCATGATGTTTAATTATGCACCTAATCTTCCAAGACACTAGACTTTATGATCCTTGTCTTGTAATTTGATGTTTAATTGTGCTTAAAATATTGTAATAATATGTGTAAAAGGATAGGGATGCTAAAACATGTGATAAAAAAACCACCAAACATCACTATATGAATCTATGGGTACTAGCACGGTAGATCCTAATGCTTGCATCGTTTGTCTTTGATTTCTCTGAGAATCTCTTCAAGGGTTCGCTTTGATCTCTCTAGAATTGAGAGTTGTGGTTGAAGAGGATCACTCTCCATTATTGGTAGAATTATTATAGATGGATATCTCTAGATCTTCAAGATAATTCTCTCAAAATTTTATTGTTCACATCATAATGAAATGGAAACCTTTAAGAAAATAATATAATTGGGTTTATATACTATTAGGGTTTGAAAATAATAATTATACACACACCCTTATTATTATTTTTAATCCCTGAAGAACCCAATATCTATAATAATAATATTATTATCATTTCTTGACATGTTCTAAAATCATGAATTAAATTAAATATTATTTCTTCAAATATTATTGAATATATATATATATATATATTATTTCTCATCAGACCATTAAACTATATCTGTCATTCATCCATAGTTTTTATTGAACCTTGAATAATGACTATTTATTTAATAAATAAATATAATTGAATTATTTTCCAACAAATAAATAAATATCATATTCACTAAATAAAAAAATAAATATTTATTAAATATTCAGCTCATAGAATATTCTCTCGAATAACTGGTGACGAAATATATGCAATCCAGAAAACCTGAATAATTAATAAACCACATGAAACAATAATATCTATTCATATTCTTAAATAATAAGTAATAATATTATTTAATTTAAGTTCTAGATACACTTAATGTGTGAATCTCTAGGCCTCTTTCTCGGTATCATTAGGCGAAGCAGCCAAAAGTCCAAGGTTAGCGTCTAGAAACATGAAAAGAAACCCATAGAGAAATAAGTTAATTTCACAATGACATAAAACCATATAAGAATACTTACTCTATAATATAATTACTTTACCATGATATCTCTAATCAAGTAGTGCATACTGGTTCCATCAACCTATGTGCTCGATGTCTCTTTCATTGAATTTTTGAAAATTGAACTTGCCTAAAAAATACTATGGCCATGGATTTATTTATGTTGTATCAATTATATCAAAGGTTATAAGATATATTCTTCCATTAAATAATAGAAGGGATAGATCCTTTCTCATATTATTAATTAATAGAATATTACCCATGACACAACCAATGTATCCTGCTTTACCATGAACATATGTTATCATG
The DNA here is from genome assembly GCA_963277665.1 of Viscum album. Lineage (NCBI taxonomy): Eukaryota > Viridiplantae > Streptophyta > Magnoliopsida > Santalales > Viscaceae > Viscum > Viscum album. The sequence goes on from OY728151.1 coordinate 1,285,863,176, forward strand.
GTTTTCATAAATACATCAAAGTGAATGGATCATAATGTCCATTAATAATAATATTAAATTATAAGAATCAATAAACACATATGAATATAGGAAAATACAATGACATCTAAATATGGATTTCCTACCTATGGGCTTCATTCGCATAATCTTCTATACTGGAAATTACCAAGGGTGTACACCATGACAAGGCACCTTAAAGTCCTTTGAGTACCCACCTCTAATATCTTATATAATTTTTTTCCCTAAATTTATTTCATTTGATTATATAACATATATTTAATAATATTGTCATGTCACTTCTACAATATCATCATAGATGGGAATTGTTATGACCTTTTAGTGTGACAGATACTCTTATAACATTATCACATACTATGTCATGAAGAAGAAGAATCATGATTTGATAAGAAGTTTATTAATATTAAAAAAATGAATAAAAGTTACCATAAAGTACGCTGAATTTTTTTCTAGGGAACCAACTCTAATAGACTACCACTTTCACTAGATACAACTTATAACAACCTCCAGTTATCTATCTCTCACTTAATACTCATGCTTCTTCTGAGATAAATCTTTATTCAAGGGGTCCTCCACATTTCATTCCATGGAAACTCTTCTTACTGTAACTTCAACCCTCTGAGAAAAATACCTCAAGAGATGATACTTCTCAAGTATTTTATTTTTATGTTGGTGTGACCTTGGATATTTTTCAAGATCCACCACTACAGTATTATCACAATATAATTTGATAGGGTCTTTACTAATAGGTACCACATCAATATATTGGATAAAGTTTCATATCAAAATGGATTCTTTGGTTGTATCAGTATCTGTTATATACTAAGACTCCGCTATAGAATTGGTGGAAACTAGTTGATCTGAACCCTTCTAGCTCATAACAACTCTGTTGAAAATGAAAACATATCTTGACCGTGACTTTAGATCATTCTGATCTATTTGAAAACTAGCTTCAGTACAATCCCTAATGACTAGATCCTCATATCCTCCTTACCCTAGGAACATATCCTTAGTTCTTCTCAGATAATTAAGGACAACCTTAACAATAGACTAATGTTCACCCAAATCATCTTGATATATTCCTACCATATAAATGCATAGGCAATATTAAGTAGCATACATGATTGATCATATCGTTGATGCGTATGAGATTTTACTCATTCTCTCTTTCACATGTTGTGCCTTAGGACACATTTTCTTTGAAAGATGTATACTATGTAACATTGGAACCAATCCCAACATGGATTATTTGATAGTAAATATCTTTATTATCTTTTCAATTTATGTACTTTTACTTAGCCCATGAAGCCACTTGGATCTATCGTGAATGATCTTGATACCTAGAATATAGACTATTTCACTTAATTTTTTCATGGAGAAACACTTGTTTAACTAGTTCTAAATAGACTTTTTAATAATGTTATTTCATTTAAAATAAGTAATATGTCATCAAAATATACTACTAGTATAATAACTACATTACCAATAAAATGATTGTAAACATATGGCTCACATTTGTTCTTAATGAAATAAAATTATTTAATATCTTCATCAAATCAAATGTTCCATGACCTAGATGATTGATTCAATCCATAAATGGATCTCTCCAATTTAAATATATTTTTGTCATCACCTGGTTTCATAAACACTTCTAGTTGTGTCATATATATATCTTCTTAAAGGTTCCAATTAAGGAAAGCTATTTTAATGTCCATATTCCAAATTTCATAGTGATGGTAAGTTTCTATATCAAGTAGAATTATGATGGATTTAATCATGGAAACTAGAGAAAATTTTCCATTGTATTCAATCCTTGATGTTGTTTAAACCATTTATCCACTATCCTTTCTTTATAGGTACTTACTTTACTCTCCATGTCTAGTTTTCTCTTAAATACCCTTTTTCACCCAATCAGATTTACATCAACTAGTAGATCAACTAGAACCCAAACATTATTATGATACTTGGAATCCATTTTAGAATTCTTGGAATCTTTCCATCTTACATATTCTAATCTCTCTACTACCTCTTTAAAGGATAGTGGTTCATTATTGTTAACCAATAATGAGTCACCGTATTTGGTGACTAGAAAACCATATATCTCCAGTTCTCTTACCTCTTTGGTGCTCTGCAAAAAGACTTGTGTTTCAGGAACAACTTCTTCCATGGGGAATTATGGAATCTGTTCTCGTACCAACTCTTGTGTATCTTGAGAATGGATTTCAATAAAGTCATTATTGCTCCCAATATCTTTCTTGAGGATGTGCTCCCTCTCAAGAAAGATGACTTGTCTAGAGGCAATCACTTTCTTGTCTAAGGTGTTGTATAGGTAGTATACCTTTATTTCCTTAGGATAACCTATAAAGATAAACTTTATGCCTCAGGGTGCTACATTATTTGCTGATAAGGCCTAAAAAAATTCCTCACAACCCCAAAAACACATATGTGACAAAATGAGTTTCTATTCACTCCATAAATATAAGGGAATTCTATTTACCACTTTAGTAGGTACTCAATTTAGTGTGTATGTTGCAATTTAAAATTCATGTCCCCAAAAGGATAATGGAAGATCTGCATGACTTATCATCGACCTTACCATGTCTAGAAAGGTATGGTTCCTCCTTTAACTAACATTATTCCACCATGGTGTGTAAGGTGGATTGAGTTGAGAAATAATTTCAAACTCCCATAAAATTTTGATAAACTCTTACTTAATATATTCAGCACTTAGATATGATTAAATATTCTTTATATTTTTTCCAAGTTGATTATCTACTTCATTATTTAATTCTTTTAATTTATCAAAGGAGTTGAAATTATAACTCATTAAGTATAAATATCCATATCTACTCATGTTGTCAGTAAAATTTATGAAGTAAGAATAACTAACACTTCCACTATAAAAAAACAAAGATTAGAGGTAGTTTTTAGATAGGGTTATGCACAACCCCCACTAATTATCAAATTTATAGGGGGTTAAAAATCCCATATAAATTTTTTACCGTTATTTTTTAATATTTGATTGTATTTTAGAGGTGGTTATGTCAAAACCACCTCTATTTAATAATTAGTGGTTCTATATGTTCAGTTGGATTTTAGAGATGATATATATATATATATATATAATATTCGTTTGGATTTTAGAGGCTATATATATATATATTGGAATGTTTTTTAATGAAATAGTGGGGGTTCACAACCCCCTCCAATCTCTTAAATTAGAGGGGGTTCATGAACCACTTTTAATCTCTTAGATTAGAGAGGGTTTTGTACCCCCTCTAATTTATGACATTAGAGTGGGGTTTGAACCCCCTCTAATTAATTAGAGGGGTTTTTAATTCCTCTATTTTTTTTAAAAAATAAATCTCATATAAATTCAAATTTTATAATATATATATGTGTGTGTGCGCATGTGTGTGTGTGTGTTACATAAAAACATTATATAAATGTATTCAAATACATTATAAACTTATATATATAAATACATTGTTTAAATACTTTAAATAAATACTAATACATATAAATAAAAACATATACATATATAAATATCGGTATACAAAATATAAATTTAATTATAAATATATTTATTCAAACATATAAAATTTATATATGGTTTTATGAATACTATACATTTATATTGTGATTTATATTATATATATATTATATTAAATGCATTTCTACTGTATATTTATGTATAAATACATTTATATTATATTATGTATACCAATATATATAATATAGACAAAACTAAATGTAAATATAAATAAATAAATAAATAATATTATATATATTATATTATATTATATATATGTTATATTATAAATATTTTATTATATATAAATTTATATATATTATATAATTGTTTTATATATATTTTAGTATACCATATTAATTTTAAATTAATTTAGTAAATATATATATATACCATTTAATTATATTTTATATTTCTAATTATATGAATGTATTTAATTTTGTGTGTATATTTATATATGTATACATGATATAATATTAATGTATATAATTACATACATAAATATATAATATAAAAGTATTTAATATAATATTTATAATATAAATCATAAAATGTATAAATGTATAGTATTTATAAAACCAACATATAATTTTTATAGCTTAAAAAACAGGTGTAATAATAATAATAATAATTAACAATATTATTGTTACACACACACACACATATATATAAGTATTTAAAAATAATTATATAAATTTATATAATTATATTATATTATATCTATAAATATTATATAAATACATAAACACACAGACACAAATATAAATGTATTTATAAATATATGTATAAATATATGTTTATATATATTATATATACATAGATAATATATATATATATATAAAACACAAAAATATATTATATATTATACACAAATATATTATATATTACACACAAATATATTATATAAACAAAAATTTGTTATATTATTTATATTTCTACACACACACACACATATATATATATTCTATATTTCTGTATCTAAATAAATATAATTTATTGAATATAATAAATGAAAGTTCATTTGCCATAGTGGTTTAGGTGCACACATCTCTTCAGTGGACCTCCTGTTCAAATCCCAACAGAATAGATTTTTCCGCTATAGTCATGGTGTGGGGCACATGCACGTTGTGCACACATTTTCTTGGGTCTTCATCCATGATGGGGATGTTGGGGCCCACAAACAAAGGGGTTTTCCTTGGTATATATGGGGTGTCAGGGTCCGTAGATAAAGGGATGGGCTTGGGGTGTTAGGGGGTTGTACTTTGGGGTGTGTGGTAGGTGGTGTCTAGTGGGTGATTGGGTGGTGTGTCTGGTGAGTGTTTTTGTGGGTTTTGGGGTGGATGGGTGTCTAGTGGTTGCCTAGGAAGGTGTCCCAGGGTGCGGGGGTATGTATGGGGGGTCGGGTGGGAGGTGTAAAAAAAATAATAAAAAAAGGAAAGTTTAGGGGTGGTAATAAGATAACAACCCCTAAACTTGGGTTTTGAAAGTTATTTAGGGGTGCTTCTAACCACCCCTAATCCATATATATTTAGAGAATTTAGAGTAATATTAGAGGGAGTTAAAACCCCCTCTAATTTAACTGCTGCTAAATACAAGTCCATTTTACTGACGCTTAACCACGGCATCCCCTAATCATAGTAGGCATACACTTTAGTGGCAGTTATGTGTAACCACCGCTAAATTGTTTAGAGGGGTTTATAACCCTCTATAAATGAAAAAACAACCACCTATTATCACCTTGTTTTTTATAGTGTAGTTTCTTTGAGAAATGTTCCACACACATCAGTGTGCACCAATCCCAGTGCCTCTGTGGACCTTTCACTATGGCCAAGGAATGGTGGTTTGTCTATTTTTCTTGGTAAAAAAGTATGACATATTTCAAGTGGTTTTATATCAATAGATTCTAAATAACCATATTTATAGAGATTTTTCAAATGATTCTTGTTTACATGACCAAGGTGGTGTTTCCATAAATGGGTGCTATATGAGGTGTGTAAACATGATTTTTTTTTTCAAATTACAATACTCTATTTTTGTAATTTAATATGAAAATACCATTATTTAAATGTGTTATATAATAACATATGTTGTATTTATAAAAGGAACAATTTTTATTTTAAAATTTGAAAATAAAACCATCTGTATCTAAGAAGGATACAAAAATTATGTTATTGGTAAATGTGAGAACATAATAAAAATCTCTTAAAACTAATAGCATTCCTATTAAAAATAAAAGGTGGTAGTCTCCAATGGCTAGATTATCTAACCTCACACCATTGGTATCTCTCAAATCCACCTCTCCTATGGAAATATTTTGAAATCTATATGGTTTCTGCATTTGGACTTAGATGTGGGCATTGTAATTTTCTATATAATATCCAATGTGTGTATATAGAAATATTACACTAGATAATGAATGAACCTTTAACTTTACCTTGTCTTAAGGTACAATTACTATCCTAGTGGCCTTTCTTGTCACATGAAAAACATAATTCTTCCTTTTTCTTTCCCTTCCCATAGATATTACTTTTCTTGGAAGTATGGTATTCTAGATATTTAGAATTGTTATGAGTTCTGGGCCCCTTTTCCTTATTCTTCCTTTTCTTATTCACTATAAGGATTATGGGTTTTTCACACCCCATTTACTTTTCCAATTGGAGAAACTAAGTAATATGTTCTAAAAGACTCTTCTCATTTTTTTTCTGATGTTATAATTAATAGTAAAACTGGAGAAGAACTTGGGTAGTGAGGAAAGTATGAGATCTGTGAGCAACTCATCTTAGAATTTAATCCCCAATATGTGTAAACGTTCAATATAGAAAATAATATTGATTATATAAAGACCATCTAGCACTGACTCTCCATGTTTTCAAGTAAAAAAATCATTAGATATATCATATATCTCTTGTCTCTCCTTCTCTTGATAGAGACCCGAAAGATGAGATATCACACTATATGAATCCATGTCCTCGTGTTTATTTAGAAGATCATTTGTCATGTATTATAACATGAATTATGAACATCTACAACATTATTCAAATGTTTATCATAGAGAGATAACTCTCCCTCACTAGCCTCTTTTCCAGGGGCTTCAAGAATAGGTTCTTCCAACACATACAATTTCCTTTCATGGTGTAGGATAATGTGTAAGTGCCTTATCCACTCTTGAAAATTTATATGGGTGAGAAATTTGTCCTTATCAAGTATGAATCATATTGATATTTTTAAAGTTATGTTTATTGTTGTTTCTATAAATAGGATGAGTATAATTTTAATACTTTATCTAATAAAAGGTATATAAATAAATATTATATTATATTTATTAATCTCCTACTATTTTATCAAAACTCAATAGTCCTCACCATTATCTATTAAATATCCTATTTCTTGGACATTCTAGTGTAAAGGATCCATATTTCCCTTCTAATCACCTCAATTTTGGCCAATCAATCATTTTAAAGGGTTTTAGGTAGTCATTCTAAATTCCCAATGTATAAACTCACATTTCCTTGATCTTTTGAGTAGAATACCAACCCATAAATACTTAAATTGGATTTCTTAAACATTTTCCTATTTATTACACAAATTTATACTTTGGAAATCAACCATTGATGTGAAATAAGTTAATTCATCCCAAAACTACCAATCAGTATTCCTAAAAAATTGAAAGCACCCTGACTTTGGTTGGTCAAGCACTTTGAACAATGGTTTGATTTTAACTTAAGTAGTGGGAGGATATACCAACTTAATATATATAATTTAGGGATTTTATCTTTATGAATAAATTTCCCATTCTATCATCATTACATTCTTATTAATATTAAGTGAATTTATATAAGTGATTAACCTTGTCTTAGATAAAATTTTCGCATAATACAATTTATTTTAGTTCCATCTTACATGATTTTTAATTCATTAATTCATGTGATCACGACAAAAATATCCATAATGAAATTAATTATGCACTTGAAATAAATAAAATAATTAAGTGTTATGATAATGATCTTTTTCTAATTTTTAGTTTAGCTAGCATATGGATAAAATAATAGTTGACCCTGGAGAAAAACACCTTGAACCATGAAATGGTCCATGTTTTAGCTTTCTACCTATCCAATTTGTATCTCTCTTGTATTGGTTTTTCCTCATCTCTAAACTTGAACCACCTCAACTAGCTTGGGAGCTCCATCCATTACATTTGCTTTTACTAAATCATAGATTAGGGGAACCAAAGGATTAGTTGAGGGGTTTACATAGAAGATACCATGGAATCACTAACCCTAACATAATGAGAGGATGGATGGAGTGCAAGCCATCAATTTAATTTAATAATAAATTAAAAGTAAACCAATCACATACACATTTATAGTCAATACTCTTGATCATCCATATACATGCAACAAATTATGCATGTAATATAAATAACATTCAATTATAATCGTTTTTATTTAAGATAAATCGCACTCGAATCAGTTAATTATCTCCTTTAATTAATATTTTTTTATATTAATTCTTATCCTAACTTTATTGATATTCTCATCCATAATAATTTTAAACAAATTAATTAAATTTATATAAAATTAACTATGTACAAAACTTGTACCTTGGAGGAAACATGGTGAGTACCCATCCGAACTACCCAGTGTATATTTTATTCACATACTATTTACTCATGAAGCATGTGGAATACAAGACTTATCATATAATTTCATGGTGTTTAAATAGTTAAATAAATGACACATAGAATACATGGTATTTATGCTACGTGTTCTATTTCAATTAATGTAGAGTAATGACTGTATTACACCTTATACATGATATGCAGTTCCAAACATTGCACAAAAGTTAATTAGAAATTTAATATATATATATATATAACCCATCACTATACATATACATATTCAAATAAATTACACTAAAAAAACTTTTTGATAAGGTTTATTAGTTTAATAAATTAATTTTAATTTAATGTAATTTGGTAATATACAGGGCGTGTACTATCCAGATACATAACATATATATTTCTCACTGTCAATCTGTAGTATATACCACGAGACTCAGTGTGTAATCGTGCTACTAGAATAATGGAGTACAAGACGTTTACATGGGCTACATGGAATGTGGCCTCTAAGTTACATGGTCACCAGTCATATAGGTAATGTAAGAGAATACACAGCCCATCTTTGACTATTAGACTACACATTATATTTGGATGTTACATGTCATGTAGTCTGGGTGACTGTGCGCTGGCCTAGGCTAGTCAACACACAGTGTATTAAATACATAATGCATGTATTAAATGCACACGACTTGAATTAATTCCAAATTAATTCTTGGTTCATTGAACATGAGTACACAACATGTACCAATGGGTTACACTACATGTAATCCTTTTCTAACCAAATATAATCCTTGACACATCTGGAAGAGTTATTCAAGTTTTATTTGATAAAAAATTTAATTTATTTGATTATATTTGTGAGAACAAGGAGTATGAAGATTTTATCTCATGATTTATATTAATGGATAGTTAAAATAGAATTGAAAACTAACTATAAATGCATAAATCAATCAATGATATTTAAATAATTATAAATTATTATGAGACTACTTTGATACCACTTGAAGGTTGTGGGCATAGAGGAAGTTCCAAATGGGGCATGGACAAGACGACTTATTTTTTAATGGATGATTAATATAATATGTATATCAACGATAAAATTTATGACCAAATGAATTTAATGAAATATTAATTTATGATTAAATGCTGAAACCAAAGCATAGGATCATCACATATTATTTATAGTTAAATTAAACTATTAAATAATTACCTTAAAATGAATTATTTCTTCATTGATGAATCTAAAAATGTCTCTATGTCGTATCGACATTTTGTTGTAGCAATAAAGTGAAGAATTCCTCTAGAGATGATCCATATAATCTCCATGGACATCTAAACATCACCATAGAATTATCTAGGAGCTAGCGCAACATATCCTAATGATTTCACAGTTCTTTTTTGATTTCCCTAAAAATATCTTCAAGGAAGGGTTCACTTTGATCTCTCTAGACTTGAGAGTGTTGGTATAAGAGGATCACTCTCCATTATTGAGATCATTATTGGAGAGGGAGCTATCTAGGACCTTGAGATAATTCTCTACAGATGTCACTGTACGTAACAAAATTAAATGGAAACCTTTAAGAAAATAATATAATTGGGTTTCTATACTGCTAGGGTTTGAAAATAATAATTTCACATGTGCCCTTATTTTTTTAATCCCTAAAGAAACCCATTACTACAATAATAATAATAACAATATCATTTCTTATCATGCACTAAATTCAAGAAATAAATAAAATATTATTTATTCAAATAAAATTCAATATATATATTATTTCCCACTGACCATTATACTTGGTCCACCATTCCTCCAAAATATTTATTAGACCTTAAATGAGGACTATTATTTAATAAATAAATATCATGAAAATATTCACCAATAAAAAATAAATATTATATTCACTAAATAATAAGTAAATATTTATTTGATATTCTGCACACAAAATATTCTCTTGAATTACTGGTGATGGAATATATCTAATCAAGAAAACACGAATAATTATTAAGCCACATGTGAGAATAATATTTATTCATCTTGTTAAATAATAAATAATATTGTTATTTAATTGATGTTATCGATACACTTACTATGTGACCTTCTAGGACTCTTTTTTGCAGCATTAGGCGAAGTAGCCCAAAGTCGAAGGTTATCATCTAGAAACACGCCAAGGAACCCATATAGAAAGAATTTAATGTCACAAAAACATAAAACCTCATATGAATACTTACTGTGTAATATAACCCCTTTATCATTATATCTATAATGAAGGAGGTTGCATGCTAGTTCCATTAAACTATAAGCTCGATATCTCTTTCTTTTAATTTTCAAAAATTGAACTTGCCTAAAGAACACTATGTCCATGGATTTATTTTGGTTGTATCATTTCTATCAAAGGACCCAATATATTATCTTCCATTAAAAAACAGAATGGATAAATCTTTTTTCGCACTATTCATTAATGAAATGTTACTCATTACATACCTAATGCATCCTAATTCATCACAAACATATGTCATCATGGTTTTTATCAATACATCAAATTGCATGACTCTTAATATCTATTGATAATAACATTAAATTATAAGGATCAATAAATACATCCATAGATAGGAATATCCAATGACACATCTAAATGTGGATTTCCTACTGGTGGGTATCATTCTCATAATCTCATCACTAGAAATTAAAAAAAAATTACACCATGAGAAAGTGCCTCAAATTCCTAAGAGTCTTCACCCCTGATAGATTATATCATTTTTTCCTGAAAATGATTTCATTCAGATATATAACATATATTTGAGAATATTATTTTGGTACTTATGGGTTCTCATCATAGTGAGGAACTGCTATGAACTTTTTCTGTCATAAATACTCTTAGTAAATTATCAGAAACTATGCCATGAAGAAGAAAAATCATGATGTGATAATGAGTTTATTGATATTGAAAACAAAGAATATAAGTTTTCATAAATTAAATGGAAGTTGGTTCTAGGGTACCAACTCCAACAGACTCCCACTTGCATAAGATCCAACTAATAACTACCTTCAGTCCATTAGATATCACTTGATACTCATGCTTCCACTGATATAATTTTTTATTTAGGGGTTCCACCACATTTTCTTTCATGGGAACTCTTACGGTTTTAACTTCACCCCTCTGAGAAAAATACCTCAATAGATAATAATTCTGGAGTATGTGCTTTTTCTATTAGTGTAACCCTGTATCTTTTGCAGGATCCACCATTTCATTATTATCATAATATAATTTGATAGGGTATTTACTACTAGGTACCACATAAAGATCTTTTATAAAGTTTCATACCCAAATTTATTCTTTATCTACATCATAAATTGCTATATACTAAGAATCTATTGTAGAATTAGTGAAAACTGGCTTCTTTGAACTCTTCCAACTCATGACTCCTCCGATTAGACTAAAAAATATCTTGATTATGAATTTAGATCATTATAATATATTATAAAACTAGCATTAGTATAACCCATAATGACTAGATCTGCATCTCATCCATACACCAAGAATATATCCTTAGTTCTTTTCAGATACTTATGGATAGACTTAACAGTAGACCATGGTTGTTCACCTGGATCATCTTGATATATTACTAACATTATCCATGCATAAACAACATCAAGTTTATTACATAACATGACATACATAATTTATCTTATCTTTGATGTGTATGGGATCTTACACATTATATCTTTCTCTTGTTGTGTCTTCAAACACATTATCTTGGAAAGATGTATACCATGTGACACTAAAACCAATACACACATGTATTATTCCATATAAAATATACTTAGTACCTAGTAAATGTATGTACTTTTACTTAGTCCATGAAACCTATTGGATCTATCATGAATGATCTTGATCCATAGAATATTGACTACTTCACCTAAGTCCTTTATAGAGAAACACTTGTTTAACTAGTCCTTAACAGACTGTAAGACTGGTATGTAATTTCCAATATGTAATATGTCATAAACATATACTACTAGGATAATGACCAAATTCCCACTAAAACTCTTGTAATAACATGGACCACATTTTTTCTTAAGGAAACAAAATTATTTTATAGCTTCATCAATACTGAATGTTATATGACCTAAAATATTGTTTCAATCTATAAATGGATCTCTATAACTTTTATATATTTTTTTCATCACCTGGAGTCACAAAATCATCTAGTTTTATCATATGGACATCTTATTAAAGTTTCCAATTATGGAAAGTTGTTTTGATTTCCATCTTTCAAATTTCATAGTCATGGTAAGTTTCTATAGAAAGTAGAATTCTAATGGATCTAAACATAGAAAATGAAGAAATGTTTTAATCATACTCAATGAATTAACATTGTTCAAAACATTTACCCACTAACATTTATTTATAGGTACTTACATTACTCTACATATCTAGTTTTCTATTGAATACCATTTTGAACCAAATAGTATTTACATCAACTTCTGGATCAACTAGAACCCAAAATTTGTTCTGATACTTGGAATCAATTTCAGAATTCATGCAATCTTTCTATCATATAGATATTGAGCTCTCTACTACCACTTTATAGGATATAGGTTTATTATTGTTAACCAATAATGAGTCTCCATATTTATTGTCTGTAAAATCATATCTCTATGGTTCTCTTACCTCTCTGGTGCTTCTACACAGTACTTGTGCTTTCGGAACAACTTCTTCTATAGGGAATTGTGGAATCTGTTTCTGTTCCTGTACCAACTCTTGTGTATCTTGAGCATAAAATTAATTAAATTCAATATTTATCCTACTATCCTTCTTGAGTATGTTATCCCTCTCAATAAAGAAAACTTTTCTTATGATAATATCTTTCTTGTCTAAGGGGTTTTATAGGCAGTATACCTTTGTTTTCTTAGGATACCCAATAAAGATACACTTTGTGCCCTAAGTTGCTAGTTTATTTCCTGATAAGGACTTAAAAAATTCATCTCAACCCCATACATGTGTATGTGATAATTTTTTTTCTTTACACTCTATAAATCAAAGGTAATTCTATTTTCCACTTTAGTTGGTGTTGTATTTAGTGTGTATGCCGCATTTTGTGATGAATATTCCCAAAAGGGTAATAAAATATTTGTATGGATCATCATCAACCTTACCATGTCTAGTAAGGTACAATTAATTATTTCACTAACACTATTCCACAGTGGTGTTTAAGGTGGGGTGATTTGATAAAGAATCCCAAACTCCTATAAAAATTTGAAAAAATCTTGGTTAAGATATTCACCACCTCGTTCTGATCAAAGATTCTTTGTCTTATTTACAAGTTGATTATCTACTTCATTCTTGATTTATTTTAATTTCTCAATGGTATTGGAATTATACCTCATCAAGTATACATATCCATATCTACACAAGTAATTAGTAAAATTTATGAATTAGGAATACCTACCTCTAGATTATAGTGGAAATGTGCAGTATACATCAGTGTGTTACAATCCTAGAGGCTCTACGGTCCTTTTACAATGAAAACTGAATGGTGGTTTGGTCATTTTTATTTGTAAAAAATTATTATATTTCAATTGGTTTTACCTATATATATTCTAAATAACCACCTTGATAGATATTTTTCAAACGCTTCTTGTTTACATGACCAAGATGGTGATTCCATTAGTGGGTGTTATATGAGTCATGAAAAAATGATTCATTATCAATTTCCAATACTTGTTTTTTTTAAATTTAATATGAAAATATGGTTACCGTGACATATGTTATATTTATAAAAGGAACATATTTAATATTCAAATTTGAAAAAAACCATCTATATCTAAGAAGGATAAAAAAATTATGTTTTTGTTAACTATTGGTCCATAATAACAATCTCTTAAACCAATATCATTTCTCTTATAAATGAAATATGGTATTCTCCAATGTCCAGAGAAGAAATACTTGTACAATTGATAGCTCTCAAATCCACCTATCCTCTAGAAATATTTCTAAATCAACTTGGGTCTTACATTCAAATACATATGTGATCACCATAAGCTATATTTAATACCCAATTTGTAGATATTGAAATACTATAATCAATGATGAAAAAACCTTTAGTTTCTCCATGCTTCAAGGTGTTGTTCCTATTCAAGTGGCATTACTTTCCACATGAAAAAAACATTGCTTCCTTTTCCTTTCCCTGAATCCAGATATTCCTCTTCTTGGAAGGATGATGCATAGTATATTTAAACTTATAATGAGTCCTAGAACCCCTTTACTTGTTCTTCCTTTTCTTATTCACCACAAGGATTATGGGTTTGTCATTCCCCTTGTCCTTATCCACTTGGTAAATCTTAATAATAAGTTCTGAAACCCCATTATCATTATTTCTCAAGTTATAATTGACAATAAAACTAAATAAGGGCTTCAGTGGTAAGAAAATTTTGAATTATGTGTAAAAATAAAATTGTAATTTAATCCCCAAGACATAAAATCATTTTTTTGTCTCAAATAAACTTGACTACATGAGGCCCATATGGAACCAAATCTCTAGTTTTTCAAGTAAACAAAGCATTAAATATCTCATATCCCCATTTTATCTCCTTCTCTGGATAGATATCCTAAAGGAGAGACATCATGCTTTATGCATCCATGTCCTCATGTTTCTTTGGAATATCATTGTTCATGGATGATACAATGAAACATTGAATATCTATAGAATCATTCAAATGTTTCTCATAGAGAGACAACTCTTCCTTACTAGCCTCTTTACCATACAACTCAATAATAGGTTCTTATAACACATACAATTTCCTTTCATGGTGTAGGATAACATGTAAGTTACTTTGCCACTCTTGGTAAAAATTTCCATTGAGAAGGTTATCCTTATTAATTATGGATCATAGTGATATGTTTGATGCCATGTTTATTATCATTTCTGTAAATAAGATGAGTGTAATTTTAATACTTTATCTGATAAAAGGAAGATAAATAAATATTATATTATATTTAATAATTTCCCACCATTTTATCAAAACCCATATAACACACTATTATCTATGAAATATCCTATTTCTTGGACATTATAGTGTAAAGGATCCATATTCACCATCTCATTACCCTAACTTTTTCCAATCAAGCAATTTTAAGGGTTTTAGGTAGGCATTATAAATTCCAACTACATTAACTCATATTCCTTGATCTGTTGAGTAGAATCCCAACCTAGAAATAATTAAATGGGATATCCACAATATTTTCATCTTAGTGACACCAAGTCCTACATTGGTAATCAACCCTTAATGTGAAATAATTTAACTCAAACCAAAACTTCAAGTTAAAATTTCCTCATAATTGAAAGTACCTCGAATTTATTCGGTTAATAAATTCGAACTATGGTTTGATTTTAACTTAAGTAGTGGAAATCTATACCAAATAAATATAATAATTTAGGGATTTTATCTTTATGTGTTAATTTACCATTATATCATTATTACATGCTTGTTAATATTAATTGGATTTATTTATGTGATTAACAATTTATTAGATAAAATTTATGTATAATCCAATTTATTTTAATTCCATATTACATGCATGTTAATTCATTATTTCATGTGATCATGATGAAAACATCTATGATGAAGGTTACCATGAACTTGATAGAAATAAAATTATAAGGTGGTATGATCATGATATTTTATTAATGGTTAGTTTATCGAGTGGATGATAAACTAATAGTCGACCTAGGGGGAAAACACCTTAAACCATGAAATGGTTCATGTTGAATCTTTACACTTATCTACTTATGTATCTATCTTGGATTGTTTTTTGCTAAACTCCAAACTTTAACTTCCTCCACTAGATTGGGATATCCATCCATTATATATGCTTTTACTCACTCATAGGTGAGGGGAAACAAAGGATTAGTTAAGGGGTTTACATAAAAGAAACCATGTAATCATAGGCCCTTACATAATGAAAGGAAGTATGAAACACAAGTGATCAATTTAATTTAATAATAAATTTAAAGGAAAATAATCACATAAAAATGTCTGGTCTGTGCTATTAATCATCCAAATACATGCAACGAATTATGCATGTAATACAAATAGTATTCAATTCTAACAATTCTTATTTAAGAAAAATCACACTTGAATCAGTTAATTATCATATTTAGTTAATCAATTATTTTATCTTAATTCTTATCCAAACTTTTTTGGGATTCTTATCCATCATAATTTAAAAAAAAATTAAATAAATTTATTTAAAATTAACTATATACAAAACTTGTACCATGGAGGAAACACATTGACTACCCATCTGAACTACCAAGTGTGTATTATATTCATATACTGTTTACTCATACAACATGTGACATACATGACTTATCACATAATTTCATGGAATGTACATAGTCAAATAAATGACACATGGAACACATGGTAATTAAGTTGCATGTTATTTTTCAATGCATGTAGAGTAATGACTATATTATGACTTATACACAATATATTGTTCCAAACATTACACATAAGTTAATTAGACATTTAATATATATAAAAACCATAAAAGGACACATAAATATTCAAATCAATGAAACAAAAAAGACATGTTGATAAGTTTTAGTAGTATAATAAATTAATTTGATTTTTTCATAAATTGGTAAATACAGGGTATGTATTATCTAGCTACACGACATGTATATTTCTCACCATATATCTGTGGCACACACCTAGGGACTCAATGTGTAATCATGCCATAAAAATAATGGATTACATGATGTGTAAATGGGTATATATTATGTGGTATCCAAGTTACATAGTCCCCATTCATGTAGGTCATATAAGAGAATACATTTCCCATATTTGACTAATATAATTCATATCAAATATGGATGTTACACATTGTGTAGTCCAAATGAAAGTGCACCATCCTGGCCTAGTAAACACATGTTGTATTAAATACACAATGCATCTAATAAATAAACATATATTTAATTAATTCCAAATTAATTATTGGTGCATTGAACTTGAGTACATAAAATGTACCAATGGGATACACTGTGTGTAATCTTGTTCTTACCATCAAAAATCCTAAGAATATCCAGATGAGTTCTTAAAATGTTATTCATTTATAAAATAAATCGATTTGATTATATTTTTGAGAATGAAGAGGAATAAGAGATGATCTCATGATTCAGATTAAAGAATGATTAAAATAAAATTTAAAACTAATGATAAATTCATAAATCGATTAACTATATTTAAATAATTATAAATAATATAGGTAATTATGAGACCACGTTGATACCACTTTAAGGTTTAAGGAATAGAATAAACACTGGATGGGGCATGGCCAACTCATCTTTTGTCATAATTGATGATTAATATGACATGTACATCGATAATAAACTTCGTGACCAATAGAATTGAGTCAAATATTAATTGACGATTGAATGTTGGAACCAAAGTGCAAGATCATCACATATAATTTATAATTAATTTAAATAATTAAATAATTACCTTATGATGAACTCTTTCTTTATTGATGAATTTGAAAATTTCTCTATATCATACCGTCATTGGGTGTAGGAACCAAGTGAATATTCCCTCCAATGGTGATCCACACGTGCTCCATGAACCTATAAGAATCACCATATAAATCTCTAGGTGCTATCATGGTAGATCCTAATGCTTGAATTGTCCGTCTTTGATCACCCTGAGATTCTCTTTATGGAATGGTTCTCTTCAATTTATCTAGACTTGATAGTGATGATGTAAGAGTATCTCTCCATTATTGAGATCATTCTTAGAGAGATATCTCTCTAGGGACTCGAGATAATTCTCTTTGAATGTTGTTGCTAAAAAAAATGAAATTGAAACCTTTAAGAAAATAATATAATTGGGTTTATATATAGTTAGAGTTAGAAAATTAAAATTTCACATCTATTCATGTTATTTTTCATAATCCCTTTGGAACCCCATGTCTACAATAATAATAATAATAATATTTCTTAACATAGAATAAACTTGAATATTAATTTAAATATTATTTATTCAAATAATATTCAATATATATATATATATATATTATTTCTCACTGGCCATTAAACCCAGTCTATCATTCCTCCGTAATATTTATTGGATCTTAAATAATGAAATTTATTCAATAAATAAATATCACTGTATTATTCACCAATAAAAAAATAAATATTATATTCACTAAATTGTAAATAAATATTTATTAAATATTCTACACACCAAATATTCTCTTGAATAAATAGTTATAGAATATGTGTGATCAATAAAACATGAGTAATTATTAAACCACATGAGGTAATAATGTTTATTAAACTTGTTAAATAATAAATAATAATAATATTTAATTGAAGTTCTCGATACACATAGTCTCTGGACCCTTAGGCCTCTTTATTCATGGCATTAGGCGAATTAGCCCAAAGTCAAAGGTTATCATATAGAAATACACCAATACACCCATAGAAAAATAATTTAACATCATAATTATATAAAATCTCATGTGGATTCTTAATGTGTAATATAATCTCTTTATCATGATATTTCTAATCAAGCAGGTTTGCATACTAGTGTCATCAACCTATGTGCTCGATGTCTCATTCTTTGAATTCCTAGAAATTGAACTTACTTACATAACACCATGGACATGGATTTATTTAAGCTATATCATTTCCAAAAAAATTCTTGAGATATCAAATTTCATCAAATAATAGAAGGGAAAAATTATTCTGTACATTATTAATTAAGGAAATATTACTCGTGACACACCCAATGTATCATACTTTTCTATGAATATATTTCATCATGGTTTTCATCAATACATCAAAGAACATGAATCATAATATTTATTAATAATAATATTAAAGTCCAAGTATCAATACACATATCCACAGATAGGAATATCTGATGAAACATACTAACTTGTATTTCTAACCGGGAGGTCTTATTCTCATAATCTCATACCCTAGAAATTAGAAAGGGAGTACACCATGAGAAGGTGTATCAAATTCCTATGAGTGTCCAACCTTGATAGACTATATCATTCATGTCCATAAAATTATTGAATCTAGCTATAGAATATATATTTAGGAATACTATCATGAAGCTTTTGAGTTCTCATCATAGTGGGGGACTGTTGTGGCCTTTTAGCACGACAAATATACTATTAGGACATTATCATATACTATGTCATGTAGAATAACAATCATTATGTGAAAGGGAGTTTATTAATATTCAAAATAATTAATAGAGGTTATCATAATGTACACAAAAGTTGGTTCTAGTGCACCAACTCTAACATGAGGCATGTGGAATAAATTATCCTTATTACTTTAAAATATTTGAATATGAAAGTATTGATTGAAGAATAAATATGTTATAACACTATCTATTATTAAATTATGTATTTTAGATTTTTTTTTGTTAAAAATCAATCATAATTAATCATTTAATTCAATATGATAAATAAAAAAAATATTTTCTGGAATTAAATGTGTTTTGTTGTTGTGAGCCTATCCTTGTTTGTTATAGGCTTATATGACTTAGTTATATCTCCTTGGTTTCCCATCAAGTTTTTTATGATGAAAATATAATTATTAATATTTATGTGATTTAGTCTATTTGTTCCCTTACTATGTTTTTTTTTGAACTGATTTGGTTGGGATATTATGCTAGGGGTGGATGAAAGAAGTTGATAACATGGATTTCTTATTTCTTATTACTTAAGAGGAAGTTTATGTTGTGATAAATGACACATGTTTAGTGATGGAATTTACTATAACTGGGTTTTTATGTTGGGATACTAATTAGTTGTTTGGTATGGGATTGAGAGCTAGGATTTCCCATTTTTCTTGATGTTTTCTTCTTAATGGATGGTTTTCTTGAGGGTTATTTGTTGTGTATTCCAACTTCCTGTTATAGTTGGATTATGACCTATGAGTGCATCTTTCTTATGGTATTTTAGATCAATTACTATATTAATTATATTATGTAATGGTAAATTAATTTATAAATAAATCCATTAGATTGAGTGTTGATGGTGGTGATGATATATTAAATAAGAACCATGGGATGATTGAGAATGGGCTGGAAATATGGAATATTAATGCTAAATTATAAAATCATGTTGGCTTATGTTGAATAATAATTATTAAACTAGAATTTATAATGGGGTTATTGAATTATTGGTAATTTATTATTACTAAATTAAAGTGATTAATGATAATGAATGTTTTTTGGGTGTGTTTATATGAGATCTTGTTTCCTATACCTCTGTGGTGGAAGTTGAGTGTCATATGGGATTATTATTGAAGTTTAGTATAAGGATGGGTAGTTTCCCTTATTTTGGTTGTGTGATATACTATTCATAATATTTTCTGATTTCATACGGTCCACCACCAAGTTAGGTGGGGAGCCAATGCCCAAATATTCTGGGTTCTGGGTGTTTTCCCTAATATCTGGGTTAGTTAAGGATTATAAGGTAGACTAGTATCTCTTTTATACTATCCCTTTTGATTTATAATAGTGTGTAGTAATATCCATTCCATGATATCTTAAAGTATAGGGAACATGTGTACATAGGAAATCATGGAACCCAGTTTTACTATACATGTGTTTGTAGGCTCTAGTGGCTTGTGGTTATAACACCTACATGTATTCTGGTTGTGGTGACTATGGTTTCCATAGGTTTACTTGCATATATTATGATGACTTGAGGTATATAATACATTATACACAAGATTTAATGGCTTTCATAATTCTACTTATATTTGGATGTGATGAGTTGTTGTGAGATATGTGTGAATGAGGTGCAAGATGACTTATGGAAGGGGTTGTAACACAATATGTTGGTCATTAGGGTGTGAGAGTGACAAAAATGTGGGGAAGTGGTTGCATATTACCTTTCTTATATATATAATATTTTTATAAAGTGAATTACTTATATGCACTATTTGGTGAATGAGCCTTGGTGAGGATGGGATATAGTTTTACTTATTAGGCAATGATTTGGTTTCTTCTATTTACTAAGATTTAGTATGCTTCTTTAACATTTTTATGAGAGGTTTTAGGGAGGATCCTATTGAGTATACCAGTATGATCTCCCTCCCCACATACATATATATATATATATATATATATATATATATATTATTTTTCAGGTCCATAGGAGTTAGTTGGTGATCGAGTTGGGTATTATTATCTCATGGAGTTGTTAGAGTTTTTGGTTATTGCCTATTCTTTTTCTTGACACTTTTTAGTTATTTACACTTTCATGAAATTATATTCATGTATTGGGATGGTTAATATATTATTTATTTGATATATTTTATTTGTGGTTCTTATCTATTATCCTTAAAATTTATATATTGAGGGTAACACCTCCCATTTGAATGCATTTTACACCACTGGTGGTAGTATCTAACTCGTAGCCTATTAGAGGAAAGATTCATGGGTCATCCTCATCTTCACTATTGGGATAGGAGTAATATTAGTATAGGAGTAGGGGGTAATGTCCCTACCCTAGTTCACTATAATCAATAGCTGGACCGGGTCATTATGTGACCTCAGACATGACTCCTCGTATTCTAGAGGCTATCAACTAGCTGCAAGGGTCTAAGATGCGATAATAGGGAGACTATACCCTCATATTAGAGTATAAATAACAAAAAAAAATAAAAAAATATCATACAAAATAATAAATATACAATAGATTATGTAGAATAAATAAATAAATAGAATCCATAAATAAAAATAATGAAATACAACATACAAATTTACCACAAACTGACTTCCCACCAGACTAGTCACAAATATAAATAAATGAAAGAAACAAAATAAAATAAGTCTCTAATCCATCCCATAGCCTGAACTTAACCAATATTCATTCCCACCCAAGTTATCCTACTCAATCAAACCTTTCTTGGGCCTCTACCCAACCTAAACCAACAAATAATGAAAGATAATTGGGCATCCAAGTGAAATGTTTTCCCAAACAGGGTGTGATTACATAACTCAGTAGAGAAGCACCAACATGGTATCATATATAGATAGTAAATATAGTGATATGGGTAGGTTATATACTCATAAGAATAAATAATTGACCAATATTACATAAATAAACAACAACCATCAATCCTTAGAGTCTATGGCGACACCCAGGATCGACCATACCAGCTTTGGACATTGTCATATGTCTCTGTCCCTAGTACTATATTAATGAATATAAATATATAGTTTCACCATATTCAATGAAAAAGTTTAATGTCCCCCAATAATATAATAATAATGGGAACACTAGATCCAAGGAACATTGTCCAAGGTCCCCTAAAAATATAATCATGGGAACACTAGATCCTTGGAATCACCTCAAGATCCCCCAAAAAATATATAATCATCATAATGGGAATACCATATCCTTAGAATCACATCAAGGTCCCACAATAGTATTTAATCATCATAATGGGAGTACTATATCCTTATAATCACATCGAGGTCCCACAATAGTATATAATCATCATAATAGGCATATTGTATCCTTAGAATCACGTCAAGGTCCACCAATAGTATATAATCATCAAAACAAGCATACCAGATCCTTAAAATCACACCAAGAACCTCCAACATTATATAGTCATTGTAAAGGGAATACCATCCCCTTAAAATAACATCAAGACCTCCCAATAGTTTAATAATAATAAAATTTCTCATTTACTCAAACTCATTAATTAAGAAATCAAATTTTAACTCATGTATTAAATATTATGATTCATTATACAGACCCTCAAAAAAACATTTAATCAATAACCAATAATTTTCCATGGGAATATCCCATCACTAAAGGGTAATACTACCCTTGGTCTCAACTTAAAAATAAAGTGGAAACTTTAGCCTCTCAATCTCACCCAATCTAGCCTTTAGTCCAAGGTGACACTCACGTAAGACCCTAACTAGTCTGTCACTACTCTTAACCCATGGAAAAAAGGAAAATGTTGGGAACCTATTTAGGTCCTCTATTTCCATTAATTTATAGATAATTTCATCTATCCTAAAGGCTCGAAGGAACCTCGAAAATCTAAAAGGTCTACTAGGGAGAAATATCCCAATTCATAACTCATCCCTACCCGAGGGGTCTACTTTCTCTTATTAGGTCCACTATATTGACATAATTATTTAGTTATTCAAATGATTAAATGTATTACAAGGTATATGGTTCCAATTTTCCTCCCGTCCATTAGTGGTAGAGATGTCCAAACACTGCACAAGGTTCATCCATGGCCTTTGACACTTTGGAAATTCCATAATATTTACATTCTATTTAATTTAATACAAATTCATTCTTATTGAAACAATTTATTTATTCAAGGTTCAATCACCATAGTGAAGAGACCATATATCACATATCATATAAAAAGAATAAATTAACTACATAAACCACATGGAAAATATTAGGAACCGCCTACCTCAATCACTAGGAATTTACAGTAACTAAATGGTTTAATGGGATCCACAAGACGAAAGGAAGGAGGCTCCAGTGAAGTAAAACTATGACCTAAACCATAAGACCCACATCAAAGTCCTCAAATTGAATGGAAGTTAGGATTCCAGAGACTTAGGGTATAAATAAACATGAGGAAATTATGGTATAAATCAAGGGATGACCAAGGGACACCACATACCTCTAGTCTGAACACACTGCTAAATCTTAGCTAGTGCTGCATAGAGTGGAAGGGATCATCCAACGTTATTATTCAAAAAAGTAAGTGGATGCTAAAAATTCAACTTAGAACCATATGTATCTAAAATATATAACAAAATAGGAATGATAAGTTCTTTATAGAATATAAAACAAGTCAAGGTTGTATTAAAAACCTTCTCATTAAGATAAAAAATTCCTCATTCAATAGGCGTAACTCCCCCAAAAAGATTGGGTGGCCTATTTAGTCCTTCAAAATTTTAAAACCGATCACACCATTATATGGGGGAGTCTACCACACACATAGTGTCTTTGATAACACCATTACTTGGTGAACAAACATGATGATAGACCATGGTGTAAGGAAAAAACCTTGGTTGTTTTATACCCAATACTCCTTGAAACATGGCATGATCAGGCCATCTTGGTCATGGTCCACAGGTAGACTCCCCATGCTCTATGCCCATGAACACACCCAGCCTGGGCATCTTGGACTATGGCATGGTCTAACCCATGTTTCACTGTAAAATGTCCAAAACCAAATTTAAAGTCACTGGGAAACTTCCAATGCATTCCAAACCCAAAAAAACCATCAGATGTTTTTAAAATACATACCTTAGACTAGGGAAGAGAAAATATACCCACCATATAATTTCTTGTACCTAAGTTTTCCTCACAATAATCATTTAGATCCTCAGTGAATAAATCAGGCCACTAAGCCTACCCACCTCAGCCGCTTCTCTGATGCCTTCTTGAACATCTCGTTTCCATCAAAAGCCTCAACTCATGTCTTAAACCATTTCTTAAAGACACTAAAACTCTCAAATTTTCATTCCTAATATTAGTTACCAAATAGAACTTTAACTAAATCTAAAATTCCAATTCTTTATGAATTTTCTCAAATTTTCTGGACATAATGTGTTACGATCTCACTACCATAACACTTATCATCCTTGAGAAGTCTCATTGGTCATTATACCATTAGACCCAACATAACTAGGTAATTAATCTACACAATTAGGTCACGTTTTATCTTCAAATTCCAAAAACAACTTCCATTATACTACTTTGAATAGAAGGCACACCAATGTTAAAACCCGATCTACCACACTTTATTACCACTGAAGCACTGAGAAAGAGTTTACACACACCTACTAATTTTGAGAAACCATAGTGTCTTCCATAAAATCATTTTTAGACCATTTATTCTTCCCAATATAGTAATTTTCCCATATGGATAAATTCCAATCCACAATGTTCCTCACTATTGGAATTTCCCATCAAATGCATGTCTGCAGACCAATGATCCAGTTAGTGTGGTCTCCACATCCTTGCACTCAACCTCACATAGAAAGACCAGTCAAAATTAGATATTTCTATTCATCTTGATTTCAACCAAATAAAACAAGCCTCCACCTACAAATCACATGACTCACATTATTGTATTTTCCTTTGAAGTCCTAATCAAACCTCAAAACATGTTAGTTATATTGAATTTAAATCAAAAGATACAATTTAAAACTCACTGCATCCAATTATACACATAAGCATTGGTTGAACCTCTCTCAAAATGACCAGCTTCGACTATCTATGCATAATCATTTTGATTGATCACGATGACTTGACCCTCGAGCATCTTGAGGATATTAAATTCTCACACTGAAACCCAAACCTGACATCTAGTGAATTTCCATGGTGGGTTTTCTACCATCCCTAATGACTTCCATGCTCTCACTCTAAGAATTGGTACACTATAAATCCAACACATTCTCAGATTAATTCAATTTATCCCAATATTTTTTCCAATGATCAATATCCATATATCATACATCCAAATCTCAAATCTCATATTTATATTGAACTAGATTAGTCGGTTTCACTTTCCTAATAGCATAAAAATGGTATACCAACCATCCTATGACCAGTCTCATTATATCGATGACCCTTCCAAAATGTGGGTTATGATCTTACGATTGATATAACACTACCCACCACGAGAGTATATCCATTTTTTCTCCATAAAACCAAATTCTTGATCACCATAACCCATTATCTATATGTTACTGAACATAATGACTAGATGTGGTCATCTCGTTCATACCTGAGTGCCAGCATGAGATATCAGTTACTCTTCATTTCTAAGTTATATAATATCATCATAAACATCTACCAAAAATTTATTTTCTACAGGGGTCACACCCTCAAGTTTTCAATGGTGGACTCCCTACCACAAGGGCTTACTTATACTACTCTCTAAATACAACCTTATCATGTTCAATTGATAAATATGTGATTCTCCTCCTGAGACACACTTATTCACTTCCATCTTTTGACACCACATCACCCATTATATCATAACCATCATAGAAGATACATTCCTCCTTCTCATAAAATAACTGATCTATTTCTAAAGACAATCTTTATTTTAGGTCTCTTTTAATTTTCATTAAAGATCCCTTGGGAAATCATGCCACTAAGAATATCATAATTTTCACCTATCCTCGGCCTATACATAGTCTATCACTGATTCAAAACTCAATCAATACCACATGTAAACAATGTTATCCATATCAATATCATTTAAACCCATTGAGTATATTCTATAGTACCACCCTATTGCATCAAAAAACTCACACTACCATGAGTCTCATGTTATTAAACCAAGGCTCAGATGCCTAGTTCACCGACCATTTCCCTTGGAATTCTAATCAAATCAAGTTCTAAGCACTCAAGGAACTACTTTTTAAAACTAATCATTTCACCTATGTTATGATGATCACTCAACCAACCATCATTTTGAGCATCACTTAATAAATTTAAAGCAATTGTATGTGCTTTTACCATGATTCTGGAGGTGAATCTGAAGTACACATAGTTAGATATCCCACTGATACTTTCCTTGAATTATATCTTCTATATTAAAAACACCAATAATCAAAGTGATCTTCATTGTAATTTTTTTACTAAGCATCAAATTCCTATGCTATAAAAATGGTATCACTCTATGTGCATCATTCTTCTAACCTGAAGCATATCTCCATGATCCCCTACCTCTAAGGTACTCACATTCCCTTTCAAAACCTTCTCTCAGGGCTCCATAGCGCATCACATATAAAAATAGTATAGAAGAGAATCCCTCTTCTCGATCATAACTCTCAACTCATCAAATTCTTAGGCCAGTCTCAAGGCACTAGTCCCTCTCACTTAACCCATGGGTGCACATCTCACATATGTCATAGTTCATGGGTAAATCCTCTCTTTTCCCATATTTAACATGACATGAAAACTCATGATCAAACTACCCACTCTAGGGTCTCTTTCATCATAGACATATCAGGCATCACATGTCATGTCATCAGCCTACTCACAATGCTAATTCTCACTATTTATCTACATATGGGACTATCCCCTAAAGAATTATGAACTCATATTTTTTCACACAAACACACACACACATAACCACATATTCCATGATTATATATGTTAATTAACCAAAACCAATGGTTTGGATAAGTATAAATTCCTCACCAAAATATGTGGAAAATATATTGGTTATCATTTCCACTTTTAGTAACCAAACTTGTTTATAAACCTCCCTAAATAGGTCAATCATTAAGGCATAAAATTCTTGTACAAAATTACTAGGGTCATTGTACATCACTTACACATGTATTGTTTCATAATAATAACTGAACATATTGATATATAATCCACATGATCTATAATCAAAATAAATATTAGTGATATGAATCATAAGAAATCATATGTCATGTGAGTCCTACA
The DNA here is from genome assembly GCA_963277665.1 of Viscum album. Lineage (NCBI taxonomy): Eukaryota > Viridiplantae > Streptophyta > Magnoliopsida > Santalales > Viscaceae > Viscum > Viscum album. The sequence goes on from OY728151.1 coordinate 1,285,890,840, forward strand.
TGCAAACACGATGCATGAAAATTCCTCTTTCCAATGGTCAAAGAGTAAAAATTCCAAAAACTATACTCTTGATAACATCAAAAGAGACATAAATCCATAATAAACCATAAATATAGACATCAAATAAATCACACAAGGTGAAATCAATCAACTGTAACACCAATAATTGAGAACATCAATCCTAATCCCCTAGAAACCTAGACTTCTTATTGGGAAAGGTGTTCATGACACACCAGTTTGATATCCATCAAAAGCTTTGATATCCATCAAAATCTTTGATATCCATCAAAATCTTTGATACATTCTTATTTCACCTTTCTACCAACTCCCAAAATAGTAAGATAAGAAAAAGAAAACCTCTAAAGCTACTTTCTAACATCCCTACCCTAGTTTACCATAAGCAGTAGTTGGAATTAGTCATTGCATAACCTTAGGCATGCCTCCCCATTTTCTAGAGGGTGCTGACTAGTAGTGAGGGTCTAATACATGATAGTGTGAATATTATACCCACATATTAGAGTGTAAATAACTGCATAAATAACCAAATATCATCCAAAATAATAATTAAATAATAGATTACACAAATGAAATAAATAAATATTAGCCATCAATAATAAATAATGAAATGCATCATAAAACTTTACTACAAACCAACATCCCACCAGACCGATCACAAGTAATAATAAAGAAATAACCAAAATACATCAAGGATCTAATCCATCCCCAAGAAGCACCTTAACCCAGACTCTAGTACCATCCAATCTATCCTACTTGATCAAACCAATCTCGAGACTCTTCCCAACCTGAACACATGAATTGTGAAAGTTCTTGGGTACCTCAATGCAATGGTCACCCGAGTAGGGCATGAGTACATAATTTAGTAGGGAACCACAAATGAGATCCCATAAATAGATAGTAAATTAAGTGATATGTGGTGGTGATATACTAATCAGAATAAATTAAAAACCACTGTTACATAAATTAAAACAACTATCAATGTTTGAAGTTTAATGCGACACCCAAGATTTGTCATACATACTTTTACTAGTTATAGATGTATCTATCCATAGTACCACAATCATGTATATAAATATATGGGAATAATATATACAAGGACTAAGTCTAAGTCCCCCCAATAGTATAATAATAATGGGCACACCAGATCTAAGGAATAATGCCCAAGGTCCCCCAATAATATAATTATGGGAAAAACTGGATCCTTTGAACTACCTCAAGGCCCCAAACAGTATATAATCATCATTATGGGAATACTAAATACTTGGAATCACATCAAGGTCCCCCAATAGTATAAAATTATCATAATGGGCATACCATATCCTTAGAATTAGTCAAAAGTCCCTAAAAAATATATACTTATTATAATAGACATACTTGATCTTTGGAACCACATCGAAGTCCCCCAATAGTATATAATCATCATGAAGAGCATACTAGACCCTGGGAATCACATCATGGTATCCCAACAATTTAATAATAATAAAATTCACATTTATTCAAATGCATTAATTAAAAAATAAACTTTTAAATAATGTATCTGATCTTATGATACATTATAAGCATCCTCAAAAAGAAATTAATCAATAACCAACACTTTTCCATTGGAAATTACTATCACTCAGTGGTAATACTTCCCATGGTATCAAAGAAAACACAAAGAGGAAACTCTAGCCTCTCAAGCTAACTCAGTCTAGCCTTTAGTCTAAGGTAACCCTCATAAATAACCCTAACTAATCTGTCACTACTCCTAACCCAAGGAAAAAGGAATATACTAGGAACTTATTTAGGCCCTATAAATTCATTCATTTATATTTTATTCTATCTATAATAAAATATCTATGGTACCTCACAAATCTAAAATGCCTACTGGGGCCAAATATCCCAATTCCTAACTCATCTCTGCATAAGGGGTCTATGGGAACCTATCAGGTCCACTGTGTTCACATAATTATTTCATAAGTTATTATCATGAGTTTATGTATCACAAGGTACATGTTTATAGTTATACTCTTATAAATCTATTACTGATATGTCTAGCTAGTGTATAAGGTTCCTTCGTGGACATTAACACTTTGTGCATTCCATTGTATCAGTATTCTATTTAATTTAAGAGAAATTCATTCATGGTAAAAAAATTAATTTAAGGGTCAATCAACAAAGTGGTGAGACCATATATCACACATCATATCAAAATCATAAATAAACTATATAACCCATAGGGTAAAGCTTAAGGTCCACCTACCTCAAACACTATGAGTTTCCAAAAAATGAATGGACAAACAAGATCCACAAGACTAAAGGAAATATGCTCTAATAAAGCAATAATATTCCCTAAAACAAAAGTACCACATCAATGAACTTGGATTTAATAGACCTTAGGATATCATAACATTTAGGTTTAAATAAACATAAGGATAGTAAGGTAAAAATCAAGGGATAGTTTGGATGCACCACTAAACCCTCAAAGGAGAAACATAGAGTGAATTAGATCATCCAAGGTTTCCATTCGAACAAGGAAGTGGATTCCTAAAATTCACTCTAGAATTATCTAGATTCAAAAGATCTAACAAAGGAGAAATAATGAGGGGTTTTTATAAGATAAAGATATTCAAGTATTCATAACCCCCCCCCCCCAATTAATATCACACATGCCTTATTTAATAGGTGTAACTACACCTAAAGAATAAGGGATCAATTTAGTCTTTCAAAATTTTGAAACTGATGACACCATGAAATGGGAGTTTCCACCATGACTATAGTGGATTGGATTACACCACACCCAGGAGACTAACCCCAATGAAAGACTATTGTTTTGGGAAAAAACCTTCTCCATTTTAGAATAACCACGACTTTCACCATGGCATGGTGAGTCAATCTTGGTCTTCTTCCACAAGTAAACTCCCTATGATTCATGCCCATAACCACTCCTAACATAGATATGTTATTATTTTCATTTCACATTGGCATTATTTAGGAAAAAAAACTTATACCATGTTGTATTCCAACCATTGTTTCATCATAAAATTCCTAAAGCCACATTTAAAGTCACAGAGAACCTTCCAACGTATCCTAAAACCAAATAAAAACATCACAAGGATTAAAATGAATACCTTAAACCAAGTACATGACAATATTCCCACCATATAATAGTTTATCATTGAGGTTTCCTCATGATCATCACTAAGAATACTTAGTGAATAACTTAGTTAATTGATCCCAGCCACCTCATCCACTTCTTCAATGCCTTCTTGAGTATTACAGCTCCCTTTTGAGCCTCAACACATGTTTTAAAACCACCTCCTAAAGACACTAAAACTCTCATAATTTCATTCCAAATCTTAGTTATCAAAATGAACCTTCCAAAAAATAAATAAAATAAAAAATCCTTATGAATTTTATAAACTTACTTGAACACATGGTGTTACAGGGGTCCATGATAGAGTAGTATTAGATATGATGGTTGAAATATAATATGGAGCTTAAGTATTGGAATTGGTGAGTATTTCATGGTTTGATAGGGAAATGAAATCATATGAACTTAGTAGGTTACATAAGAAAGGTAGACCAGTTATGACATAGGATTTTATGTCCCCCTATGATCTGATGCAAGGACCTTAAGATTACTCAACAAGATAAGTAAAGTGATGCTACTTGTGGGGTAGAGACCAAGGTAAGGGTAATGAATCATGACTATATACTCATGTGTTTTAATTGGATAGATGGTGAGAAATAGGTTTAATTTGAATTAATTAACCTTTTTAGTTTTAGATTCCCTAATGGTTTACTCTTTTACATGTATAATTTTAGGTTAACATCCTTTTCGGGTTCATACTGACGATGTTAAACAAGATATTCTAGTATATCCCCACAGAGTTGAGATCTATGATGAAGATGATTGTAAAAGATTCTTTGAAAGTTTAAGTGATAGAATATATAGAATTATGAGGGTTTGATTTCAGATCTGGAGACCTAGGATTGGTTAAAGTTGGTAGATATTAACTTTAGTTTGATTTTTTCTCGGAGGGAGCATTGGGTTTCATTAGAACATTAAAACAACTTTTGTTTTTATTGAAACCTTATTCGAAATTATGATTCAAAAGAAAGGAATTTTTAGGAGGCTTTTCATCCAGAGATCTAGCACCAGTACACTCAATACACATTGATGATATATCTCGAGATGCTGGTGAAGGTAGAGGTTATTGAGAGGATGTTGGATAAGACCTGAATTTCATGGGAGATGAGTCATCAATATTGGTAATGTTTTGATTTTTATGTAGAGTTTATGGCCATTAGAATCTTGAGTGACCAACCTTAATTGGAAGTAAGTGTAGAGATGGTGTCCCTCTTTAGGATCATCCATCACAATAGTATCCTTTGAGGTACAAGTAGCAACATAATGCTCCAAATTTTAATCATTGGAGAGGGGATTTGGTAGGAAGAGGATAACCTTGTGATGCCCCTCATCCTTAGTGTAACGCCCCGACCCTAGCTACCTAGAGTCGGTGCATTACTTCGTAACATTTTCATGATCACAAAAGATCAAGTCTCGAAAGAACGATTAGTTTAGTAGCCTTGGAAACACTAGATACATTCATAAATCTTACATTACATCATAAAGTAAAACAAAACTACAAAATCTTCTCTTCATATCCCCTTATATTATCCCTGCAGGTCATTCATAATATACTTCTTGACATCCTGGAAAAATTAAAACATTGAAAGGGGTGAGCTCAGATGCTCAGTAAGGATAACAATATAGCGGAAGCTTTCATCAATAAACATAAACATTTAAGGCAATTTATAACTAAAACAAAAGCCTTTTAAACATGAACTTCAACATAATATGGCAAAAGTAAAATGAGATAATGCCATTTACTTATTCACACGGATATTCTTCTGGTCGAATAATCACATATAATATCAATAACCACTTTCATATTGATGGAATGCATAATGCCAAACTATCATAACCACGTAGCCAAGGCCTCGTGCCAAGACCAAAAATAAGATTTTGTCAAGGCCTCGTGCCAAGACACTAGTTTGTCTCATGAGACCTGTCGATGCATCGAGGAGCTATAGCGGGCTCCACCCGTCACTTATTAAGTCCAATGCATTCCTCATATGAATAGGTTTAAACATATCATAAACCATAACATAATCGTATCACATAAAACATGCATAAAGGAAACATAACATTTCCACATTTCAATCACAAGATATCAATACAACACATTGATATAATAAAAACGCTTTCAAAACCATTTTCAATACCAAAATAAAAGAAAAGTAAAACATGGTATTTATTTTTCATTAAAAAAAGTATGGCTTGTAGAGGAAGCCGAAACTCAAATAATGGTCACAGTGGCAGAGAAGTCGTTGTCACCGCATACGTACGACAAAAACATTCCCTTTTTTCGTTTAGTAAACACTTCGTATAAAAAATATTCCTTTTGAATAAACGTAAAAGTCAAAGGGGTTTATACACCGTATAAAAGAAAGTTGTGTATAAAACCAAATATGCCTCAATGAAAGGAGATTGAGACGAAGTCCTTAAAAAGATCATTTTTAAAATAAAATAGATCTATTATGTGTATTCACTATAAGTACACATAAATAAAGTACAAATACAATATAGGACATAATAATATCATGACATAATTTGAAAGTAGGAGATTAACCCAAAGAATGGAAGTTGGGTTAAGAAATTCCCTTACCTTGTGTCCGACTTGATTCGACCATTCTTTAACCTCCTGAATAATAAACTAGAGTTAAGATCTACCTTATTAAGAACCATTTTCAATTTCATTATCCTTTTTATATCACTTATTACAATGTTATGATCATTATGAAATTATTTAAGTTAATAATGGTCGTTTTGTCGATCTTTGGTACTTGAGTCAACAATAAACTTCTTATAATTACAAGTTGTTCATGTGGTGAAATATCCATTATATCCAGAATTATATTCATGATGTAGATATCATATATATAATATATATCCAGTATATACATTCATTCATAATATTACGTAACATTTATAGGTAAGAAATGAAATGCACCGTTCATGGAGACGGTAAGCCGTACGTACGCATGAACGCTACTTTCATTTCTATTTCGTATTTAATGGAATGAAATAATAATGATATAAATGTATAATATAATTCCAGTATAATATATCATATAATAACATTTACTCCATCCTTTATACATCCCACATATGGTATTAACGATTCAAATCACCTTGAGGGGGCGGTAGTCCGCACTTCCTAAAATGAAAATATCGCGTTTACCCATAATGGAAACCATAAAGGTATGCCATAAATGAAAAATAAAAAATCATAAGGAAAACAAAAACATAATATATATCATATATAAAAATATTTTCACCATAATGGCCACCATTAGAGGTGTTATATGAGTGTTGAACAATCATCGTTTCGTGAGGCAAAAATTCGCCATCCACAGAAACAATATGTTCTTTAACCATTAGATGTAGGTGTGTGTAAGTGTAGATCGAATCATTCTTATAAAAAAATCCTAGTATATTTAGGATACTGGTGTTGTTACAAAAAAAATGAATAAAAAGTGTTTAGTGGGTTGGAGAAGAAAAATAAAACAAAACAACATTAGAGAAGACATTACCTTAAAATCGGGTAACTCTTTTTGATTTGAGCCAAAGGCTTCCTTGGGAAGGGTTATGCCCAAAGTGAGGCTTCTATGAGTAATGGAGGGAAGTTGGGAGAGTATTTGGGTAGAGGTTGGCCGAGCCAAAAGGCTTTTAAAGTGTGAGTAAGGTGGTAGAGGTGGGGGCCTTTTATAAGTGGAGAGGAGGGGCACTCTTGGAAAGTAAAGAAAATTCACTTTATTATAAAACGAGTTTCGGATTTTAGAGGTCCCACACTTATATAATTCGAGGATAAGGTGATAAGGGTTCGAAATATACACATCCAATAGGTTTTTGACAAGTGGAAGCCTTGGATTTTACATTATCTTTTTATTTTATTTAAATCGTTAAATAATGAGGTCATCGCTGCATCATCATGATGTCATAAATAATTTAATTTATTTAATGTCTAAAAATTATAAAAAAAATACTATGAGGTAGGAAATCTTTTTATATTTCCAATAACTATTTATAGTCAAAAATATGACTTGTATAACCCCACGTAAAAATTGTTTTAGTAAAACATTTCATGTTTGTGTCATTTTTTACTTTACCATTAAATAAAAGGTATTTATGTCATTTTCCAACTAAAGTGGCTCCATGGGGTCCCCAAGTTGACCCATGGATTTTCTTGGTCGTCCATGGCACATCCAATGAGGGTAGGACATGTGTCAAGCTCATCTCATATTATTAAAACATTATTTTTACCTTAAACTATACTAATTACCTCTAATCGCGATTAAGAACTTAAAAGTTACTATTCACCAAAAAATTATTTTAATCTCATTGAACCACATTTTACTTATTAATGACAACCATGTATGTCGGATTTTTAAAATTCAAAACACAGAAGTGGTAATATTTCATTTAAACGAAAAATCAGTTATTTAACTACCACTTAGTGGTTTCACTATTCATCAAAAATTGAAGTTTTTCAGAACAATGCCAAAATTTCACCCTAAGCTATAATTGATATTCCGAATTCAAAAATGATGTCTATTTTAAAAAATTCCAAACATATAATTTGCATTAATTAATTTTATAATTAATTCCCGCTGTTACAACAAATAGCGTGTTTTTAAGAAACAATTTATATCAAAAGATTGACAATTGTTTATGTCCAATTTCAATGTTAAATTAATTCTAATGACCACCATTGGATAAAATAGTAAAAATATGTTCTAATTATACTTTAAAACCACTAAATAGTATAAGTTATCACTATAAATTATTTTGATTAAAAAAGTTGTTTTTAAGTATTTTTCACTATTCATAAAAAAAATGAAAGTTCTCAGAAAAATACCAAAAATTCAACATAGGATAATTTCGATATTACGAATCCAAAAATGAAGTCCATTTGGAAAAATAAAATTTATAAAATTTCAGAAATTAGGTATTACTACTCATAACGGCTACTTTGATTAGTCGCGGTGTTTTAGAACTCGAACTTGCATACAATGCAAGCTATTACATTATTGAAAGAGAGGAGTATCGTGGAAGCTCGGGGTGTTACACTTAGGGGTAGTTAGAAGAGTGTGTCTGTGAAATTGGTTTCCATCAGGGCTAAATAAATCTTATATCCATATATTATTAGATCCATGCTTTAGAGTTTCTAGTTCCATGTGATCCAGAAATCATGCTAAGTATTATATTCTTATATTCTTATTTGGTGTACACCTTGTTTGACTTAGGATCTATACACTCCTTCATTACACCCACCCTAGTCTATACTTTAAGAATTAACTCAGAGAGGCTTCTAGTACCCTTGGTATTGAATATTCCAGTTAGAGGTTGAGCTATCATGTATAACGTGTTCCAAGGTTGTGAGTTTATTATAAGTACAATCTCTCTTGGGATATTTCATATGTTTTTTGATAAATCCATAAAACATCATCCTCTACATGGAATTGAGGTATTCATTACATTATCTTATTGATTTCTACGAGAGGCATGACATATTATATAACTCTAATAGTGGCAATTCAATGTTTTTTTGGTGATTGAAACCCTTGGATGAGTTAGAGGCAAGTAAATTACTTGTCTTCCTTGATGGCATGGATGGTGTTGATTTCAATAGAGGATCATCTAGTGGTGTTTCTTAGAGTTTTGGAAGAATTCCATAATGTATTTATAGAAGAGGTTGTGGTGCTACCCCCTTGGTGTGAGATTTATTTTCAGATAGAGTGGAGATAAGTGTTTCTCTGATATCAATGTATCTATATTAGATGTCACCTTTTGAGTTGTGGGATCTACAAATTCATATTAATGATATTTTTAAATAAGGATTCATTCAGACTAGTGTGTCACCTTGGGGTGATCTAGTTCTATTTATAAAGAAGAGAGATGATAGTATGCATTTGTGTACTGATTACCATCACTTGAACCATGATACAATAAATAAATTTTATCCCCTACCATAGATTAAAGATTTATTCGATCAGTTGAATAGATGTAGTTGGTTCTCAAAGATCTATTTGTAGTCAGGATATTAACAGATGTAGGTAAAGGATGAGGACATTATGAAGACTACTTTCAGTTGTTATGACAAGCATTATAAGTTTATTATAATGTCATTCAGTGTTATGAATGCTTCATCCATGTTAAAGGTACTAAAGAATTCAATGTTCTATGAGTTTCTATATCAATTCATGGTGGTGCTTATTGAATAAATTATTTCTGAAGTAAACTATGATGGCTCCCACATCTATGATGATTTAACCTGAATGTCATCACAATATTGTTTTACAAAGATATATGGTTATTTATTCCTTTTACCTAGTGACACTTTAGAATGCATATTATTTGATAGGATGTGAGGTTTTACTCATCACACCCTCTTGGGGGGGGGATTGTTTTCTACTCTGGGACTCTCTTAATATTTAAGTCATATTTGTGAATTCTTCCCAAATACCATCATGGTATTGGTTAACCATGTACCAATGATTCGATAAAATCTATGTGAGGATATGAACATCCATGTATATAATAGGATATAAATATCTCTCTCATTAGTTAGGGATGCTTAATTTAAATTCTCAGTAGGCGAATATGAATTTTATATCCATCCAGGGAGGTGAAAGGTGTTGTGATGTTCAGATCAGACTTTTGAAAGAGGCTTACTACATATCCCTATTAAGGGAATCAGAACTCACGTAGTTCAATTCCACATAGAGAGGCACATTGTACCTTTTATGTTCATGTTTCAAGGAATAATTTTAAGTAGTTTAACATTATGAAAAATGGAAAATAATGTGAAATGTTCCAAGAAATGGATGGTTTAGGGATTATGCATGAGTGAATCTTTCAAGTTCATTATATATGTTGGTAACTAAATTATAGAAAGTATGGTTGTGGTTTACACCTATTAAGAGGCCCCTATTATCATCCCCATGTCAATCCATGAAATAATCTCATTCTTGTCACATGAGAGATGATGTATCATCCCTAACTTATCACCATAGGCATCCATAGATCATTACTAGAGGAGAATGATTCACCATATGATCATACATATAAGGATATTCTATTCTCATCACATAGGGGTCAAAGTATCATCACCTAGAGAAGGTTGATCACGATCACCTCAGGCTCATCCCATGAGGAAGGTTTGAGTAATCCCATACTAATCACATGGGTTTTTTGTGCTCATCACTTGAGAGGCACCTAGATAAGTTTAGGGTTTACATATAAAATAATTCCATGATATAGGGAGTCTAAGAGGACTATCTTGACTCAAGGTATGTATAAAGGAACCAAGAGGAGTATCTTGACTTAGGTTATATAGGAAGAGTGGGTCATATAATGCTTATCACATAAGAAAAAGGGCATGTTTGAGGATACTAAGTATGAAACTCAAATAGGCATCCTATGTTTCCTAAAATAAGAGAAATCAAATCCCACTTAGTTTGAGTGACATGGTTTGAGGTCATATGTGAAGAAAAATCCATGTAGTTTGACATCATGTAGTAAGGATGTTCACTATACAATTTAAATTAATGAATCTAAGTCTAAAAGGTTATTATTGTGATGAATCTCAATTTAGTTAACATAATAATTGAATAAAACTTTAAGACATTGTGTGTCATGCTCACTATGAGAAAAAAATAGAAGATTAATCATATTGAATTAGAGAACACAAAAAGGGATTGAGTGGGGATATGAATAATATACCTTGGTGAAATTCCTATTTCATGAAATGGATGATATCAAGGGACTAATTGGGGATTATGCATTGGTTTTTCCCTTTGAAGTAGAGTTGGTAATTACACCTAGTAGGAGGACCATGCGGGGAATCTAGAGGATTATCTCAACTCAAGGTGATTGAAGGAACCAGGAGGAGTATCTTAACTCAAGGTGATTTTAAGAATTCATTAGGAGTATCTCAACTCTAGTCATTCTCTAGGACCAAGGTTCGGTCCACAAGTACTGTAACCCAAAATATGTCTGACCTGACCCAAAAATATTATGGTGAGACTCGATTTTTTCATGGGGTTCAGTGACAGAAGTGAAGGGACTAGGTCAAAGGAAAGGGTTCCCACATATGAGTCGTATGAATGGGTCCTTGCAAAGAGTTTTTTCAAAGGGTATCCACATACTTATAACTATGTAAGGGATTACATGTATGGCTGACCGTGTATGGATTTTTTGAATAGGGGGTCCTCAAAGAGAGTTCTTGGAGGAGGCTCTTCACAAAGTGTTCACAGAGGAGGCTTTGTATAGTGATTTAGAAAATGGATTCCCACAAAGGGGGTTCATGTAATTCCCACCATTTATGTATTCTGTGAAGTGGTCTTCATGTAGGGAGTCAGTGTAGGAACCTCTACAATGTATTCTTCATAGGTACCTCATTATGGGAGTTTATAGAAGGACCACATGGTGTGGTAAATTTAACACTTTTACATCATGAGGTATAGTTCTCTGTGAGGTTCTATGCATCTTTCATCATGAATTCACTATAAATATCCCTAAAAATAAGCTTTGCTGGAACAAGGTTATAGACTTCACGAGGTATGATCCATGTTTCAACTACATCATGAGGTTGGAGACTCTGTGGGGATACCTCACAGTTCCATTACTTAGAAAGGTTGCTTCATGGAGGGCCCTCTATGAGATACCTTCATAAATTCCCTAAAATATTCCTTATTTGAACTTGATAACAACCTAAAGGGGGTTTCTCAAGGTCTCTTCCATCATCCATTATCCCAACCTCTCAATTATGAGGTAGGTATGAGGTATTTATAGGTGGTGATGGATACCTGCTCCCCTAAAATGGGGGGCCACATGGATATGTCACATGGCCATGAGGGATAATTCTTGGGTACCATGTGAGGCTTCCAAAATAAATAATCTAACAATATGAGGTCTGGTTCTTCATGAGGAAGGTGACCTCATATGTATTTCTCACAGTATAATCACACCATGAAGTCACCATGTGACACCCCTAAAAAAGATGCCTTAAAACTGTGAGGTTGGGGATTTCATGATGGTAGTTGATCCATGATAATTTATATGATTTTGATTCTATTGGGTTTCTCCTATGGGGTTTATTCTTGGGGTTTATTCCATGGGGTTTCTATAATGAAAATCAGACTTTTCCATTTTATTTCATGTCAAAATTAATTCCGAATTAAAATAGACATAACTTATGATCTATAAGTCATTTTTAGCTCCAAAACTAGTCCAATTTAATAATTTTAAGTTAACTAAATATTTAATTATCAATTTTCCACATATGTGGTATTTTATGAGGCCAAAAATTGATTGTAAGACCCTAAAAATGCGGATTGAGGCTTCCTCAACCTTTTTGTTAGAAATGTGTGAAATTCATAGCCTACTTCTAGTGGGATGTTCTCACCACCATATCACTATATTATGAAACATTTTTGAAGGATATCCATCCATAAGTGTGTTAGAAATCATGTAGCATATGGAAATTCCATATGATTCTTCTTCAGTAAAGGAGATACCTTTCTCTCAAAGTTGACTTGTATTGTCTGAGTGAGGTTCATGTTGTGGATGCTATAAAAAAGGGAATGACACATTTTTTTAGTAAAAACAGACATATTGGTGTATTCTGAGTTATAGGAGGAGCATATAGAGCATATATGACCTTTTTTGGGATTTCTTCAGTGTCATAAGACATTTGGGAAGTTATTGAGGTGTAAGTTTTATGCCTGTGAGGTCGATTTATTGATAGATTTCATGTATCAGCATGAAGTAGTTATGTATACTTAGAATATTGAATCAACAAACCCTAATAATGTTGTATAGATTTGGATTTTCCTTAGTATTTTATGCTATTACAAGAGGTTCATACCTGACTTCTCTTTGATTGAGACTCCACTGACAGTTTTGACCATAAAGGAGCATGCTTTCATGTGGAATGAATAGTGTCGGGTTGTGTTTGAGTATTTATAAAAGTTGGATTGTTTTACTATTCTTAATTTACTATAGGAAGGTGTTGTGTTTAAGGTTTATTAAAACTCTTCACATCTTTTATTGAGAGGTTTTTTGATGTAGAAGAGTGTAGTTATCTCTTATAGGTCTTGGAATTTATGTCTTCATGAATGAAACTACATTTCCTATGATATTGACCTTATAATGATTGTATTTTATTTAAATTTTTGGTATAATTTCCTCATTTGTGATCAATTTATAGTCTTCACATATTACAATAGCTTGAGTTATATATTCTCCCACCAAGATTTTAATTTTCTACGGTGATGGTGGATAAAATTATTATAGGATTATAAATTCTAGATTTTATTTAGGTTAAGGAAAATGAATATTATAGATGATTCTTTGAGAAGTAAGTCACATGATGATATTTTTCATGAGTCTAGTGATGCTTGGAGGGTGATGTAGGATATTTCTATGATAAAACTTTAAATAAGAGAAGTTTTTGGTAAAGGCATTCTTTATTAGATGACAGTATAGTTGTCTTTTGTGTAACAAATGGAGGAGTCCCGACTAGGGGATTCTAAGGTGGAGGTTTTCAAGATCAAGTTGTTTATTAAAATAATAAAAATGAATGGTATATGTATGATTAAAATTAGGTGTTTTTTCAGGGGGAGTATTTTTATTCCTTTGATAATACATGATTTGTTCCTCTATGAGTTCCACAGTTCAACCTTATAAGTATATCCTAGTTTGGTCAATATGTATCGTTCCTTGAGTGGAAAATTTTAGTGGACTTGGATAAAGTGGTATATTGAATATTTTTTATCTCAATATATGGTTTTCTAGAGGGTTAAGTCTAACCATCGTGTTCTTAGTGGGTTACTTCAGCCACTCAATGTTCCCCAGTGGAAGTGAGAGGACATTTTTATGGAATAAATCACCAGTTTCCCTTGAACCCAAGGATTCTGTGATTCTATATGAGTGATCATGAATTCCTTGATGATGTAATCACACTTATTAGTGATTAAGGATTAAAAATATATATGGATTTTTTCATTATCAAGTAAGTATTTAGAGGAGGTAGTGAGGATTCATGGGGTTTCAAATATGTTCATATTTTATTGTGATCCTTAATTCACCTCTAGAGTGTATAGAGGTCTCTAGTGTGATTTTGGTTATCATTTATCCATTAACACCTCCTTTTATATGAAGATAGATAGGAATACATAGCATATTATCCAAAATTTTAAAGACATATTATGTGTGTGTTATAGATTTTGAAGTTTCATGAGTAAGGCACCTACCTAGTTAGTGTTTTTCTTGTAATAACAGTTATCACTCTACCATTAGTAGCACTCTATTCAAATAATTTTTTGATTGAACTAATAGATATTTATTGTGTTGGACTGAGGTTGGGTAGTTAGTTTTTCTCATACCATAGTTGGTGAAGAGTATAATAAAGAAGGTTTATGTGATTCATGAGTAGATGAAAAGAGTACATGATCACCAAAAGTCTTACATTGACCATAGGATGTGGCCTCTAGAGTTCAACATTGGAGATCATGTAATGTTGAAGATATCTTATCATTGTGAGAATAAAATATTCAATCATGGGGTAATATTTTTCCCTAATTTTTGGACCTTTTGAGGTGTTGTCACATATTGGAGATATTGAATATTGGTTATAACTTCCACCATAGATGATCCAAAATCATGATGTCTTTCATATGTTGTAGATTCACCAGTATCTCTATGATGATTTCTAGGTATTTTAATGGAATGAGATAAAAGTTGAGGATGATATGAACTTTAAGGAATTACCTATTAAGATCAAGGACCACCAGGAGAAGGTGTTTCATGTGAACACTATTTCTTTGGTTCATGTCTTGTGGTGACACTACGTCTTGGAGAAGAATAATTGGGAGTAGAAGTTTCAGATGAAAACTCAATGTCACTAGTTTTTTGATGTTTTATTTTTTTTGAAATGGTATGTATGAACTTTGTTAATTTATAACGTGATAGATGATGTTTCATGTTTATGAACCTTTTACCTCAGATATTTTTTCTATGTTCTTATTTAAAAGATATCCTTGAGAGGTATCCCATGGGGTGATTGTTTTAGTGTCATTTATTTTCATTCACATATTTTGTTTTAAATTCTCGAGGATGATAATTGTTTTGGAGGTATATAATATAAGTGATTTATTTTTCCCAAGATTTTCCTTTGTGTTTTTGTGTGGTTATAGGTGTTGGAGATGGGATGAAGGAGTAGAGGTAGAGTTTATGTAATGACCCAAAGTTTCATTAATGGAAATACCTCTTGATCTAATTAAATGTCTCTTTATGTTTATATAAAATTTCAACTTCTTTGGTTTTATGTTAAGAATTTTGACCATTGCTAATATAGCCGTTGAACAGTGATCACATGATTAGTATAAATATAAGACTTTAACAAATCCAATTTACTCAGACAAAGGAAGCGATGACCTCATCCAGTAGAATTGCCCCATACGAAGCCCATTTGTTGGAGCTCAGAAAAGAGGTGGCATCTTTGGGCTTCACTCTTGACCAAGCCCAAGCTGAGATTCATCATGTCAAGCTCTAACGTGATTGTCTATGGGAAAAGTGGAAGTTTATTGAAATTACCACTCGAGCGATGTTATCCGAGCCACCCCAAGAGTCTGTCACCATCGCACACCTTACCCTCAGGTCTTATGTGGATGTTTTAAGGGGTTATGTAACAAATAAGTAGTACTATGTTCATGTATATTATTTTTTTATATAATAATGAATATAATTTCTAGTCATTTTTGATACATTATAAATAGTTTTTAAAGTACAAATAGTGTTTTTAGTTATTATTTAATTAAGAATTCTATTTTATTAAATTAAGGGATTTTTGAATTAAATAATATTTTAATAAAATATTATTATTATTATTAAATTAATTTTTATTAAATATAAATTATCTTATAATTTTATGAATGCAATTATAATTTTTTATTAAGGTTTGAAATCCATTTCTGTCAAAACCCAGGAATTTTTGATAAATGTCAGTTTTTATTTTAAAAGTGAAAATTAACATATTTAGAAAATTATTTAGATAAAATAAATGTTATTTATGGAATCAGGACGTCGAAATTATCCAATGGTGAATTTTTCATAATTTTCTGAGACAGTCAATTTTTTGGGTAAAAATTAATTACCATTTAAATATATAATGTGTTTTATGACATCATAATGACCCAATAGTGATGTAATAAAATACTATAATCTTTATTTTCGGACAATATATGTTTTAAAATTAAAATAATGTGATTTTGGGTTTGTTTGACTTACTTTTCAAAGCATTAATTGACCCCTCAAGACTTATTAAACACCTTGTCCTTTTAAATTAATTTCCATGGGAGTGTGACTCACCTCCACATAAGCAACCTCATTATTTTAAGAAGTTAGGAATTTTCCTTATAAAATATTTTTTTCCTCTTCCCTTTTCCAAAAACCATGGGAAAAAACAATGGGATGGTTTGTGGTTTGGATTAATTTAATGTAAGGGGACCCAAACCTAAATAATAAAAAATTTCATCACCTTTCCTATATAAACCCACCTAATCTCCCACTTCCTCCTCACTCAAAGCCTTTGGAGTTCGTCCAACCTCTGCCCTACTCTCTCTAGAATCTTTTCATGGTGCCCCAAGCTCCCAAGAAGCCTCTCACAAGCCTCTCTCTAGCCTTTGGAAGCACACTTCCAAGTAAGGGTTTTTTCTTCCTTTCTCATTTTTGTCCAATTTTCTTTAAGTTGTTTTGCCTTTTTTTTCAATTATGAATGTTGGGGTATGGTTTCTTACCTCCCTCATACTGCCCTCTTTATGTTTTAATGATGGGAGACCCTTTATCTCTCATTAAATGCCTCCCATGTACACCCGTTACTATGCCGAAATTTCGAAAGGAACTTCTCTCTCCTCTTTTACATTCAAGCAATACTTTGGTATCATGAATCGAAATTCCATTACAATTGTTGGGACATGTATCTATATGGCCTCATTAATTTCCATTACATGTAAACATGATGAGTAACCCCTTTCTCTCTCATCAACCATTTTTATGAATTCTTATGTCACGCCGTTACGCTACCAAAATCACACCGATTTTCTAAGCCAATGTCATTGTATAGTGAATACCATGCCCATTTATCCATCAAGGTTATTAAACTTTATGCAAATTTAATTATTGAATATAAAGTTTCATGTATGAATTCCACATTCATTTATCGTGGAATAAATTATTATGTTTTATGAATCCATGTTTTATGATCCATGTGGCACACTTATGCATGAAATGAAATGTTTAAGAAGGGTGCGCCCTTATAGCGCTCCAATGCATTGGGTAAAGTATAGTATCATGATACATCATGTGCAATGAGTGTTGACTCATGCTAATTCAAGTGAAATGAGGGTTTACTCATGCTTTATGTTCAATGATGATTTACCCATGCTCCATGTGCAATGAGCCTTGGCTCATGCTAATCCCATGTTAAGTGTTGTTGCCACATTTCCATGTTATGATTATCATGCTTTATCATGCCTTTATGTTCATGTTTATTTTATTCTCTATTGATATGCCTATTTTTTAACATGTATTATAATCCTCATGTTATTCCAGGTTTACTCCCTTACTGGGCTTTATAGCTCACCCTTTTCTTATGCATGTCCTCAGGTTATCCCACGCAATGCCAAGTACGAGGGAATGTAGTGGTCATGTAAAGGAAGTTTTCAATAAAGATGTTGTATTTCATGTTTTAAGTTTTTATGTAATGTTACTAAGCCCCAAAGACACTAAACCTCTCGATATTATTTATTGTATCAAGTGAAGTTTTATGTAATAAATCATGTTTACGTTTGTATTAAAAAGAAGAGTTGTCATAGTTGGTATCAGAGGATAGGTTTAGTTATTTTTGGGATTAGGAAACCCTAGTAAAGCCTTAGATACAAGAATAACTATAATAAAAACATCCCTAAGTTTTGGTAAGTACTAAGTAAGTGGTTTATCAAACAAATACATCCCTGTCTAGATACGAACAGGTAGAGACGACTCTGGCACAGATGTATCCTAGGGGTAAAACCCGAAAACACCGCTTTGAGCTAGACTCGAACGGGAACTGGTGCACGAAAACGGGCCTTGCTACACTCTTGGTAACGACACTCCCAGGGGATATGTTTTGATAAATTCAAAAGCTTAGTATAAACCCTTATTAAGGGAATTAAAAAAATGCCCCAACGAATATATGTTAGAAAATAGATCATGAAAAGCCTAGATTAAAGCCTATAGACTCATGAGTAAGGAAATAAAAGTTTATTTATAAGTCATCAACTTTTGTCTTTGGATTACCCTTTATGTGTTACCCCTAACTTTCCTTTTATTCCAGCCAATGGCTGGTAATAGGAGGAATCGGGCTAACAACCGTTGTGAAGATCAGTGTGATGACTGTACTAATGAGATGCCCAATCTAATGGGAGAGGGAATCACATAATTTTTCACGCTTCTCTCCCAGCTAACTCAAGTTTTGAATAGAAACACGAGTCAAGAGGAATGTCCAAACCCCCCTAAGAAAGAACAAGTTGCTATCAAGAGATTCATGAGGCAAAGGCCTCCTAATTTTAGTGGATCATCCAATCCCACGATCACTGAATAATGGATCAACTCCATTGAAAAGATATTCTCCATCCTCCAATGTTCTGAACAAGAGAAGGTTCTCCTGGGGGCTTATTGTATGGAGGGTGAAACTGATCAATGGTGGACGTTGATAAAAAATATGAAGCCTGAGGAGGAGATCGAGAGATTGGAATGGAAGGATTTCTGGAATATGTTTTTTGATAAATATTTTCCGCGCACCCTCCGGCTTAAGATGGAAAGGGACTTCCTTTTACTCAAGCAAAAAGATGAAGAATCTATTGGAGCATATGAGGAAAACTTCACAAGGCTTGAATGATACGCTTCTGGCTTTGTCGTTACCCCTGAATGTAAGGTTGACCGCTTCGTTGGTAGGCTGAAGCCTAGCTTGCAGAAAGCATTAGCGATCCGTGACTTCGACAGCTATGAGGAAATTATCCAATGTGCCCTCAAGGTCGAAATGGAGATTAGGGAATCACAGGGGTATCATGGGGACAAGAAGCGTAAGGTGGAATTCAATGCTGGTGGTCCGATTGATAAATCCAACGGTGCTAAGAAGATCCAGCACCCCACTAGCCAAAAGTGTGGAAATAATCACCCTGTAAATTGCCTTAAGGGGACGAGATAATGCTTCAGGTGTGGAAGAGAAGGGCAGCTAGCTGTTAACTGTCGACAAGAAAGACCCACAACTATGATAGAGGAGAGGAATGCTCTGTTCGAACCTGAATGCATTGTTCAATGCTACAAATGAAAAGAACCGGGTCATTTTGAAAATCAGTGCCCTAATATAAGGGTTTTCGGAGACAACCAACAACCTCCAAGGCTGCAAGGAAGAGCTTTTTCCATCACTTCTGCCGAAGTGAACCCCGACAACGAAGTGGTAACATGTATGCTAGTTATTCATTAAAGAATAGAGAATGTACTTTTTGATTCAGGTTCTACGCATTCTTTTATATCTCAAAAGTTTAGTAGAACAATCCCAGCACCACCACAAATCATGGAAGTAAAGATATCAGTGAGTACGGAAAATGGGGCAATCATTGCATCCCATGAATATAAGTCCTCCCCTGTTATAGTCTGTGGATTGAATTTCCCGGAAAACCTCATCATACTCTCTTTGGTGGAATTTGATGTAATTCTTGGCATGGATTGGCTTTCCTTATATAGATCCAACATAAATTGTCGGGCGAGGGAAATCACACTCCATATGGAGAATCGACCCCCGATTCTTTACAAGTGTAAGGAAGAAGATGAATCTCCTTTAGCTCCATCATCTCAAGCATGGATATTAATGCCTTATGAGCACACGTATCTGGCTTAGATGATTGAGTCTAAGGATGAAACCATCCTTAAAGAAATGCCTATTGTGAGGGAATTCGCTGAAGTGTTTCCCGAGAAACTACCCGGTCTTCCTGCAAGAAGAGATGTTGAGTTCTCAATTGAACTTATACCTGGGGCACTACCAATATCCAAGACTCCATATAGAATGGATGTTGTTGACCTTGAAGAGCTGAAGAAACAAATACATGAGAATCTCGATAAAGGGTTTATACGCCCAAGTGCTTCACCATGGGGTGCGCCAGTCCTCTTCGTCAAGAAGAAGGATGGGTCTATGCGGCTTTGCATCGATTATCATGAACTTAACAAAATCACGATAAAGAACAAGTATCCTCTCCCAAGAATCGATGACTTGTTTGATCAGCTGCGTGGAGCACAATACTTCTCCAAGGTGGATTTTCAGTCGGGATATTATCAAGTAAGGGTGAAGAAGGAAGATGTCCCCAAGACTGCTTTTCGTACAAGATACAGGCACTATAAATTCATATTAATGCATTTCAGACTCACCAATGCTCCAGCAATATTCATGGACTTTATGAATAGAGTCTTTAGAGATTACCTTGACAAATTTGTGGTAGTCTTTATAGATGATATTCTAATATACTCCAAACCCAAGGAGGATCATGAGGAGCATTTACGAACTGTACTAGAGACTTTGCGCAAGGAGAAGCTCTATGAAAAGTACAGAAAGTGTGAGTTATGGTTGATGGAGGTCTCATTCTTGGGCTATATCATCACAAGCAATGGGATATCTATGGACCCCTCTAAAACAAATGCAATTGAGGGATGGCTGAGGCCAACATCGATAATGGATATCCGTAGCTTCTTGGGGTTAGCTGGAAATTATCGACGATTTGTGAGAAATTTATCACGTTTGTACAACCCTCTTACCAAGCTAACTCGAAAGGGAGTAAAGTTTTCTTGGAGTGATGAATGTGAAGAAAGCTTCAAGGAGTTGAAAAGGAGGCTTATCACTACTCCCGTGCTCACTTTACCCACAAGTGGGGAACTTTTTGTGGTATTCTATGATGCTTCAAAGAAGGGATTAGGCTGTGTGCTGATGCAGAATGATAAAGTTATATCCTATGCCTCAAGGCAGTTGAAAATCCATGAACGAAACTATCCAACTCATGATCTGGAGTTGGAAGCGGTGATCTTTTCCTTGAAAATCTTGCGGCATTATCTCTATGGAGAGAAATGTGAGATATATACTGACCACAAGAGTCTTAAATATATTTTCACACAGAAAGAGCTTAATATGTGCCAGAGAAGATGGATACAGCTCATCAAGGATTATGACTGTTCAATACATTACCACCCTGGGAAAGAAAACAAGGTGGCAGATGCCCTAAGTAGAAAGGACTGAGTAATTCTATCAATGATGAGAATTGAGAAGGATCCAATCTTCTTAGACTTGATGAAGATGGACGTGGGAATCATAAAGAAGGGAACATCATCAATCCTTTCACAAATGATTGCTCAACCATATATTTTGGAAAGGTTAAAGGATTATCAAAAGGATGATGTGGGAATTCCGGAAAAAGTGGAAGCTATCAAAAAAGGGAAATCCTCAGAGTTTAATGTTAATGAAGAAGGAATTGTGCGGTTTGGGAAAAGACTATGTGTTCCATCAAGTCCGGAGCTGAAGAAGGAACTTTTGGATGATGAAAATAGTTCAAATTTCTCTATTCACTCAGGGAGCACAAAGATGTATCAAGATCTCCGAGAAAACTTTTGGAGGGATATTATGAAGAAGGAGATCGCTGAATATACATCAAAGTGTCTGGTGTGTCAGCAAGTGAAGGTAGAGAGACAGAAGTCTAAGGTGATGATGTAACCATTTCCCATACCAGAATGGAAATGAGAGAACATAACCTTGGACTTTTTCACCGGACTTCTAAGGACATCCCAAGGCAACAATGCAATCTGGGTTATTGTGGATCGTCTTACAAAGACTGCACACTTCATTGCTATTCGGGAGGATTTCTCTTTGGATCAACTGGCATAGATATATATTAGGTAAGTGGTAAGGTTTCATGGAGTACCACTATCTATTGTGTCTGACTGAGATCCAAGATTCACCTTTAAGTTTTGGAAGAGTCTTCAACATGCTCTGAATACTGAACTGAACTTCAGTACAACCTATCATCCTCAAACTGATGGCCAATCCGAGTGGACTATCCAAACACTTGAGTATATGTTGAGAGCATTCTCAATGGACTTTAAAGGATGATGGGATCAACATCTTCCTCTGGTTGAGTTCTCTTATAATAACAGTTTCCACTCGAGCATCCAAATGGCACCATATGAAGCCCTGTATGGGAAAAGGTGCAGAACACCGGCATGTTGGGATGAGGTCGGTGAACGTAAGCTGCTTGGACCAGAAATGGTCGAAGAAATGGTGGATAAGGTGAAAACCATTCAGTAGCATATCAAGGCAGCCCAGAGTCGACAGAAGAGTTATGAAAATAATCATCGACGAGACCATTAGTTTAAAGTTGGAGACATGGGGTTTCTACGAATATCTCCGTGGAAGAAGGTCATGATGTTTGGAAGGAAAGGGAAGTTAAGTCCACGGTACATCGGCCCCTTCGAGATTCTTGATCATGTCGGGGCTGTGTCCTATCGACTAGAACTTCCACCTACCATGGAAAATGTACATGATGTCTTTCATGTATCCCTCTTAAGGAAGTACATACCAGACACTTCACATGTAATCTCTTCTGAGGTGGTACAATTGGAAGATGATCTTTCTTATGAGGAGCAACCAATGAAGATCTTAGATCGTAGAGAAAAAGTTCTACGAAATAAGATAATTCCCCTTGTCAAAGTGTTGTGAAGAAACCACAAGTTTGAAGAAGCGACTTGGGAATTGGAGGAAATGATGAAGCTGAGTTACCCACATTTGTTTTAGTGTGGGAAAAGGAAAATTTCAATGGTGAAATTTCTTAAGGGGGGAATATTGTAACGACCCAAAGTTTCATTAATGGAAATCCCTCTTGATCTAATTAAATATCTCTTTATGTTTATATAAAATGTTAACTTCTTTGGTTTTATGTTAAGAATTTTGACCGTTGCTAATATAGCCGTTGAACAGTGATCACATGATTAGTATAAATATAGGACTTTAACAAATCCAATTTACTCAGACAAAGGAAGCGATGGCCTCATCCAGTAGAATTTCCCCATACGAAGCCCATTTTTTCGGAGCTCGGAAAAGAGGTGGCATCTTTGGGCTTCTCTCTTGACCAATCCTAAGCTAAGCTTCATCACGTCAAGCTCGAACGTGACCGTCTATGGGAAAAGTGGAAGTTGATTGAAATTACCACTCGAGCGATGTTATCCGAGCCACCCCAAGAGTCTACCACCATCGCACACCTTACCCTTAGGTCTTATGCGACTATTTTAAGGGGTTATGTAACAAATAAGTAGTACTATGTTCATGTACATTATTTTTGTATATAATAATGAATATAATTTCTAGTCATTTTTGATACATTGTAAATAGTTTTTAAAGTACAAATAGTGTTTTTAGTTATTATTTAATTAAGAATTATATTTTATTAAATTAAGGGATTTTTGAATTAAATAATATTTTAATAAAATATTATTATTATTATTAAATTATTTTTTATTAAATATAAATGATCTTATAATTTTATTAATGCAGTTATAATTTTTATTAAGGTTTGAAAGCCATTTCTGTCAAAACCCGTGAATTTTTGATAAATGTCAGTTTTTATTTTAAAAGTGGAAATTAACATATTTAGAAAATTATTTAGATAAAATAAATGTTATTTCTGGAATCAGGACGTCGAAATTATCCAACAGTGAATTTTTCATAATTTTCTGAGACAGTCAATTTTTTGGGTAAAAATTAAATACCGTTTAAATATATAATGTGTTTTATGACATCATAATGACCCAATAGTGATGTAATAAAATACTATAATCTTTATGTTCTGCAAATATATGTTTTAAAATTAAAATAATGTGATTTTGGGTTTGTTTGACTTACTTTTCAAAGCATTAATGGACCCCCCAAGACTTATTAAAAACCTTATCTTTTTAAATTAATTTTCATGGGAGTGTGACTCAACTCCACATAAGCAACCTCATTATTTTAAGAATTTGGGACTTTTCCCTTATAAAATATTGTTTTCCTCTTCCCTTTTCCAAAAACCATGGGAAAAAACCATGGGATGGTTTTTGGTTTGGATTAATTTAATGTAAGGGGGCCCAAACCTAAATAATAAAGAATTCCCTCACCTTTCCTATATAAACCCACCCAAGCTCCAACTTCCTCCTCAATCAAAGAATTTGGAGTTCATCAAACCTCTGCCCTACTCTCTATATAATCTTCCCAAGGTTCCCCAAGCTCCCAAGAAGCCTCTCACAAGCCTCTCTCTAGTCTTTGGAAGCACACTTCCAAGTAAGGGTTTTTTCTTCCTTTCTCATTTTTGTCCAATTTTCTTTAATTTGTGTTGCCTTTTTTTTCAATTATGAATGTTGGGGTATGGTTTCACACCTCCCTCATACTTCCCTATTTATTTTTTAATGATGGGAGACCCTTTATCTCTCATTTAATGCCTCCCATGTACACCTGTTACCATGCCAAAATTCTGAAAGGAACTTCTCTCTCCTTTTTTACATTCAAGCAATACTTTTGTATCATGAATATAAATTCCATTAAAATTGTTGGGACATGTATCTATATGAACTCCTTACTGTCCATTACATGTAAATATTATGAGGAACCCCTTTCTCTCTCATCAACCATTTTTATGAATTCTTATGTCACGCCGTTACGCTGCCGAAATCGCACCGATTTTCTAAGCCAATGTCATTGTGTAGTGAATACCATTCCCATTTATCCATCAAGGGTATTCACCTTTATGAACATTTACTTATTTATTATAAAGTTTCATGTATTAATTCCACATTCCTTTATCTTGGAATAAATTATTATGTTTTATGAATCCATGTTTTATGATCCATGTGGCACACTTATGCATGAAATGAAATGTTTAAGAAGGGTGCGCCCTTATAGCGCTCCAATGCATTGGTTAAAGTATAGTATCATGATAAGTCATGTGAAATGAGTGTTGAATCATTCTAATTCAAGTGAAAAGAGGGTTTACTCGTGGTTTATGTGCAATGAGGATTTATTCATGCTCCATGTGCAATGAGCCTTGGCTCATGCTAATCCCATGTTAAGTGTTGTTGCCACTTTTCCATGTTATGATTATCATGATTTATCATGACTTTATGTTCATGTTTATTTTATGATCTATTGATATGCCTGTTTTCTAACATGTATTTCACTCATCATGTTATTCCATGTTCACTCCCTTACTGGGCTTTATACCTCACCCTTTTCTTATGCATGTCCTCAGGTTATCCCATGCAATGCTAAGTATGAGGGAATGTTGTGGTCATGTAAAGGAAGTTTTCAATAAAGATGTTGTATTTCATGTTTTAAGTTTTTATGTAATGTTCCTAATCCCCAAAGACACTAAACCCTTTGATCTTCTTTGTTGTATCAAGTGAAGTTTTATGTAATAAATCATGTTTAAGTTTGTATTAAAAAGCAGGGTTGTCATAGTTTAAGATGAAAATTTAGTTGAGGATGTAATATGAAGTGTGGTTATTTAAGTTTCAACATAGGGTTTTGGCCTATGGTGTGGTTCTCACTATTGCGATATAGATTCTAGAGATGATAGTTTTTTGAGGTTCTCCTAATTTAGGGGTAGCTATAGGGTGGTGCTCAGGGCTGATCCATGGAGCTTTAGGTCTTTGAGTTCTTATCCCTATCTTTGTGAGGAAATATATGATGTAGGGAGTAGGTTGTTCCATGGAGTCTTGGAGGTTGGGACCCTATCTCTGTGATTTTGAGGACCCCTATAGTGTGGATATCAGGGGCCGAGTTTATTAATTATTCTAGTCTAAGGGGAACTACGTCATGGGGTCTTGGATATTTCATGGTGTTACCCTAAGTTTATAAGATCATGGTTTGAATGAGGATTCAAAGGGGGAGATACGTTGGGATATATGTTATGGTTTTCATAGGTTGTCTTGACTAGGGGGCATTTTGGCATAACTATTTGTTCTTCTTGTGTTTTTAGTGAAAACCATAGGGTCTAAAACATGGTAAGGGGTGTTTCACTATGGTATATTGAATATATATCTTGGTTATAAATTCAAGTTTTCCCATAAATTTAATTCTATTCCCTCTCTTTATCCTGACTATAATGTGATTTTAGGATCCTATTATAAGAATTTTGATCCCTATTTCTTGGATTTAACCCTCTAATTTCTAGAGATTGATTCATACTAATCTAAGGTTAGATTTATTCTTCTCTAGTGGATCTTTTCTCTCATATTATCACCTTTCATGTTATGGTTTCTTGTTTCCTTTAATTTTTATGGGTTTTGTATTTATCATTGATGAAATATTCAAGATGAGATGATATCATTAGGGATCTTGAGTTCTTTACAGGAGATGTGATTATAGATCTGTGCTTAATCTTCCATTCTTACTTGGATAACATTGATTTTTTTTATCAAGGTAAGGGATTTGGTAATTATCCTTATTTTATATATAAGATCGGGATTAACATGCATTATTTTATTTAGGTAAACAATAATATCAACCTAATTAAGATAATAATTCAAAAATTTAAGTAAGAAAGAAATATGGAATGGGATGTCATGATCACATATGATTTTTGTTACGATTGGATGCCTCTTGATATTTTCTAGATAGTGTGAAATTTATTACTGTGATTATTTTTGTTCCTTGGCATGGGTGATGTGCTTGAAATTGGTTAAACAATGTAAAGATGGTAAGATAAAGTGAATAGTGAATGAGGCATGTGGAATTAATTAATGATCTTCCTTGAAAATACATGAATATGAAAGTATTTAATAAGTAATATTTATGGTTGATTCCTAGCTATTGTTATCTTTTTTATTTGATATTTTTATTAACAAAACCCACTCATAATTAATTAGTTAATTATAGATGGTAAAAGAAAAAGGTTGTGTGTTAGAATTAAATGTTTGGGGATGTTGTGATCTCGTACTTGTTTGTTATAGGCTTGTATTACTTAGTGTTATGGCCTTGGTTTCCCCTTGAGTTTTATATGCTAAAAATATAATTGTTGTTATGTATGTGCTTTAGCCTATTTGAGCCCTTGCTATATTTTTGTTGGGAATTAGTGTGGTTGGGATATTATACAAGGGATGGATAATATAAGTCAAGAGTTGGGATTTCTAATTTTCAATTCATTAGGAGGTCATTTATTTTTGGATGGATGATGCTGGTTGAGAGTCAGGCTTTCCTTTTGCATATTTGTTGTATTGGGTTATTGATTGATTGGTTGGTTTGAACAGGTTGAGAGCTAGGCTTGAACATTTTTTTAATTTTTTATTCTTTATGGATAGTTTTATTGATGGTTGTTTATTGTAAATTAAAAATACCTTCAATATTTTTCTTATGCATTGTGAGTGTAACCCTTAATATTCAATTATAGAAAGCTTTTCTTTCTAGAGAAATAATAACATAATGCACATACATTCATTAAATAATACGACTAAAACATAATTTATAAATTTTTATAAATTTAATTTGAATAAAATTATTTCATTTTTTAATTCATAATTTCAAAATGATATTAGTGTAATTTTTTTATATTTTTCAGAACTAACTGATTTTTTGGGTGAATAGTGGAAAATACCAATTTTACAAAAAAATGACACTTTTAAGAAATTATAATGAAAAACGATTAACTTGAATGATCCTGAAAAAAAAATTATAGACCAAATATATATTTAATAAGTAATATAATTCACAGTAAAGTATAATTTATATAAAAATATAATGTTGAACATAGAAAAATATGCTCAACATTTTGAAAATCTAAGTAATGTTTTTGTTTAAATAAAATATGTTTTTACTTATTCACTTTTAATAAGGAATTTATAAATTAACTATAGGTTTTTGTTTGGTTTTAAAGAAAAATAATTCTAATTTTATTTAATATAATATTATTAATTCCATTTTAATTAAAAGTATACTTTATTTTTTTGTAAAATCATTTTTTATACTTAAAAAGGATTTTTTATGGAAAACCATTTTTCATCACGTTGTGTGGGTTTGTTTTTAAATTAATTTTTGACACTTATATAAATAAAATTTGATAAAATGGAATAAATTTTTGGTATAATAGTTTAAAATTTTGATAATGAGTCCACTTTTATTTTTTTCATTGTGAATAGTAACTTTGGTAAAAAGAAAGTTTGCTACCATTGTAAGAGTTAAAACGAGTTGAAAGGGTTAAAACTAAAATTATAAGAGTTAAAATGAATTAAAAACTTGTCTAAATCCCATTTAATGGTCATATTTAGACTCTATATCATATAATTTTCTAATATGAGTCATTTTGGATTCATTTTTATTGATTAATACATAAATATACTTTAATCTTTTGTAAAATTCCAAGTGTGTCCTCTCCCTCACTTATAAAAGGACGCCACCTGCCCTCTATTATAAAAACATAAATAGCCTATTATATCATCCAATACCTACCCAAATAATTTCATAAAATACCTAATCACATCATAGAGTTCATAGGTTTATCATAATATAATCATAAGAAGGATTTAGGTATAAACCTAAGAAGGTCATACAAAGAAGAGGTATAGTTCTTAACCGAGTGTTTAATTTTTATTTATTATTTCACCTACTTAAAACCTATCCTAAAAATTATTATATAATAAAATAAATATCTACCATATACTAAAATGAATTGTTTTTATGTTATAATCCCTTTTCATCAACTTATCCATCTAATGGAAATTGAAAAAATTGTTTGTGGGTACATATGACCTACCATCTCCATGTAGAAATGTAATTCATTTTTTATCACCAATTTACTTGGATGTTAATAAAGATATAAATAATTAATATATATGATATTTATAAAAAAATTATGGCTATTTAAAAATAATATATCATTTATCTTCTTTCTCTTTCACCCGTTAAAAAATAATGACGTCGCTCATGCGTACGTATAAACTACCACCTTCATGAAGCGATGAGATTAATTTTCCATATACATATTTAAATAATGATTATAAATATGTATATAATGAATAAATATGATATTTATATAATTATTAAAAGAAATTAGATAATATAATCCTGAGAAAGGTTTAATAATTGAAACTATCAAACCAAACCATACATGAAGAACAAAATAGTTAACACTCAGAAATAACGATTTTAATATGGGATTATTAATAAATGGGTGTTGAAATGTTATAAGTGTATAATATATAATATTATAAGTATATATATGGTTCTATTATAGAAGTATAATAAATTTTAATTTATTATAAAGAAGTTTAAAATCACTTATCAAGTAATTCAGACTTGTGAATAGATATGAATACTTTATCCACTTTATATTTTAGAATATTTTGAATAAATAAATTATTTATATTAGTATATTTGGTGGAAAAAATCCATTCAGTTATGTAGTATGTAATAATACTGTATTCTAATGAAAATTTTCATCCCTCAAAGAGCCACATTTTTTTCATATTTAAAGTGGATTTCATTAAAATCACATATAATAAGAAATAAACTTTCATAATCTTTATTTACCTTTCTAATTAGTTTCCATGTTTGAAATTTAAAATGTTAAATAAAAATGAAGTTATATGTGTGAAAAATGAATGAATGAATTATCATGATATTAAGTATAGGGATAAATTAAATATTTTTTTTGATTTTTTTAATGAATGACTTAATGATTTTTTTTGAGTATATGGATAAAGTACATGAATTTTTTTAATACACCTTTATATATAAAACAGATATTGGAAAGTCCCTTTATATATTGTATATTTCTCAATGAAAGGACCCTTACGTATTAAGGTATCACCCTTACATATGTAGTAAGTTTTAAAGTTAAACTCTTATGTATTGAAGTTTTACTTATACATATGGTGAAAATTGAAAATTTAGAAAAGTGTGATGACTCTTATGTATGAAGACTCTTACATATTGAAAATTTGGAAAAATATAAAATCTTACGTATAAATATTTTTATGTATTGTAATTTGAAACATTTTTAACTCTTACTTATGAATATTTTTATGTATGGATTGTATTACATATTAAGACTCTTATATGTTGAAATTTTGGAAAATTATGAACCCTTACGTATTAATATATCACCCTTATTCATACATACATGAGTGAAGTTAACTCTTATGTATTAGAAATTTGTAAAAATATGAACTTTTACACATTGAAGGTTTACTCTTATGTATGAAGTGGATATTGGAAATTAATGTAAACTAAACTCTTATGTATTGAATATTTATTATTATATATGATTAAAATTGAAAATTTGGCCAAGTATGTATACTCTTACATATAAAGACTCTTACGTATTCAAATTTTCACAAAGCATGAACTCTTAAATATGAATAATCTTATGTATAAAAACTTTTGCATATTGAAATTTATAAAAGTATGAACTCTTACATATGAATACTCTTACATATTAAAATTTTATAAAAAGTATAAACCCTTAAGTATTAATATATTTACCTTACATATGTAGATAGAAGTGAAATTAATTATTACATATTTGAAATTTGGAAAAGTATGAACTCTTACCTATTGAAACTTTACTCTTATATATGATGTGGATATTGGAAAGTAAAGTAAATTTAACTCTTATGTATTGAAGGTTTACTATTACATGTGATGAAAATTGAAAATTTGGAAGTATGTGAAGACTCATATGTATGAATAATAACATATAAAAAAGAAATATTTAGTTTAAAACATGAACAATAAATTAGTAGAGAAAATGCATACAACAGTTAGATAATGTGAACATGTAAAGAAAAGGAAAGGTTAAGAGTTTAAAAAAATGTATACAATGAACATTTATAATGAAATAATTATTTTAAAAATGTAATGAAATTGGTTCCATAAATACAAGTTGACAGGATATCATAAATTTTCTAAAGTTGTTTGTCACTAAAATACATGAGATGAAAAGAACTTGTATCTGAAGAACTTGTATCTGAAGAAATTCACTACATAGAAATAAATGGAAAACAAGTGAGAAATAATTAATTTTATATTTTTGTAGAGATTTAATTTAGTTACATATTTTACACTATAGTAAAAATAAAAATAGAGTAATATTAGTGTCTTCCCTGAATGAGAATGTCTTTTATATTTAAGGATGTTTTTTATATGAATTGTGTTACCTATATTTAAATGAGTAAAATAGAGATTAATAAACTATTATCACTGATTAATAGTTTCATTGGCTATCTGGAAAAATATACAATATAGTTAGTTCATCTTATAATGTTTAATTTTTTTCAAAAAAGGTTGGGGATGAAGACTCATTTTATTATGAAAGAAAAAATTTCTTTCTATATGGGTAGAGGGAGACCCATTAGATAGATTTTAGGCCCAAGGAAAAGTTTATTGCATCATGCATGTGTCACCGCCATTCCACATCATGCCTGAATTTGTACCTGCCCGCATTATGCCTTTTTCACCACCCCCAAAGTCGGTTTCTGTTTTTGTGCCTTCATTATAAATCCCCCAAGGGG
Source organism: Viscum album (assembly GCA_963277665.1). Classification (NCBI taxonomy): domain Eukaryota; kingdom Viridiplantae; phylum Streptophyta; class Magnoliopsida; order Santalales; family Viscaceae; genus Viscum; species Viscum album. The sequence goes on from OY728151.1 coordinate 1,285,922,581, forward strand.
CTTACCAAGAATTTGAACCCTGGTCTTTTGGATATAGGATTACGGAGTTTACCACTTTGGCACCACCCCAAATGAAATATAATGTTTAATTATTGTGTTATTTGTCTTATAAATATTTTCAAATAATTATCTGAAATATTTAGTATTACATTCTAATAGATGATTGTGTGTATACATTATAGTTTTCACACCAAATTTTACCACTAAAATAATTATCCTCCTTTCTATAAGAAATTTAGATTTATAAAACCAATTGTAGTTGCTTTGAATTTTTTTCACTATGGACAAGGTGGTGAAATTTGTAACCTGTAATGAAAATGTAATGAAATTTATGCTATGTTATAATTGAAATTATCACCTCAGTTAATAGAGGTGTAAATATTTTAAGAAAATATATCAAATTAATAAAGCAATTATAAATAAAAAGTAAATTCCAATAATTTTTTCTTATTATAAAAAGAATACAATAATGTTATAGATTATTTGTGTTCTACCAATGACAATGTACTCATGTTTTCACATAAATATCCAAGGGTTTTTAGAATAATTATCAGTAATGGATGTGAATGAGTTATTATATATATAAATAAGATAGTAATGTAAATATAAAAAAAATTAATGACATAATTATAGATTTCATTTTTCCATATATGAACACTAAATTTTTTGGAGAATTGGAATGAAATAATGTTTCATAAGAAAAAATTGATACAATTTAATGGTATCCCATCAGTTTGTGAAGGTGTCAACTTTATAGATAGTATGAATCATCAAAAACCATGTTGGATTATAATCTCATATAATTTTTGAGAATATATGAAGAAATAATAGTTGAATATGAATATTTGAGTCAGATTCAATAATAAAAAAATTATTTATATTGATGTCTAGTGTTGTAAATATGGGATTAAACCATGTATTAATGGAAATATATCATCATGTAACATTTAATAATAGGAAAAAATTATAAAAATTAAAGGAAAAAATGTGAGATTAGTAGGAAGATACAACACTAACTTTGAAAGTAAAGCAATAATGGAATATTAGTATTCAACAATAGCTTTATGGAATTAAAAATTGTGCTATGATGCAAAGGTAATAGTTATGGAGGAAATAAAATATAATTTTATATTTTATTTATCAATATAAGAAATACTTGTAACAAGTTTTGGAAATAACTTACTAGTGATATTATTTTCACAAACTAGTTGTAGGACCAGGATGCTTATAATCTATGTTTCATTTACCAGTATTATAGTCAGTTGTTTTGAAAACTCATCCCATAGTTTGTAGCTAATAGTTACTCCTTTGTAACGATTTATTGCAAAATTAAATGTATTAATCAATATTTTATGGTAGATAAATGTTCATGGAAATATGATTTTCATATTACCTCTCATACCTCAAAATAAATGACATCCTATATTTATTATTTATCCACAATTTAAATAATTGATGGTGATGAAACTGTATTATGATATCTAATTTAGAATTAAAATTAATGAAATTAAAAAATAATAACATTAAACTTTCAAGTGTTATTAAAATATAGTTGTATATAGAGTAATTAAATTATGTTTTATTACAATAAATCTTGTGAATGATTTTATATAGTTTTAAAAAATTGTATTATTTTTGAAATAAAATGCCATATTTAATTGGAATTTGTTAGTAAATAGAGTAATTAAATTAAAATATAGATAAAATATGTCAATGTAAGCTGAAACAATTATATAAATGGAAATATAGATAATTTTAAGCTTATACATGTTGTTTTGATTTGATAGAGGCTTACCTATGAGGAATTTTTCAAGTAATTTATGTTTTATTTTATCAAATTGAATAAATTGAAAACCCAAAAATGTGGAAAATGTGCACCATAAGGTCTGATATGAGTGCTTGAATGAAATAGTGTTTTGTACTTTTGCAGATTTCAAATATTTTCCTTTATTTTATGTAATACAAAATTTCTTTATTATATAATAGAGACCTTCATGAAGAGGTGATTTATACTTTGTGTTAGATATCTGCCTGTAATTATAGCTTGAATGTATTTTACCTACAATTAATAGTGAAAGATAGTTAGATAGTAGTTAAAGACTAGAAAATTCTCAATAACCATCTGTGAATATTTTATGAATAAACATGGTAAATGTTGAATAAATTTAGTTATATTTTGGTCTAGAGTATTGAGGTAATAGGATAAGATAGAAGTAGTAAATTGGGTTTTGATATGTTTTCTAAAGTTATAATAGAGATAGTTATGCTAAAAATTTAATCTCTTAATGTAAAATGAAAACTATATAAAATTTATATTTTAAATAAAATAGTAACAATACACGATGGAACATTAAAGTGATTAAATATTAATAGTATATAGTAACACACTAACATAAACAATAACCTATATATTTGATGTAATATTATTTTACTATTATTTAACTAATTGTTGTAAAATAAAACATACATTTTCATCAGTAAGGAGCTGGTCAATATTGACAGTTTCATTTGATAATTTTTAATATTTTGTATACCACATGTTCATGTTGCATATCTTCAAAATTTTCATCTTCAATTGAAATATTTCATAGCTTATTTAAATAGTAGTCCATTTGAATGACACTATATGATAACATAAAGAAAAGTATTGGTGAGTATATATATAAGAATTTATAATATTCTTGTCATGAAAATAGTAAAGTTGAGAATTTTGTAATGATGTATCAGTTTTAATTGTTAGAATTTTTTATATACATAGTGAAAGATATGGAATATTTCTTTTTATGGAATATTTTTTATACAACTCATAGGTTTATTTTCGTTTACATTTACTAGTAATTTTAAACTATTTATGGTAACTTTATAGATTGATACATAAAGTTAACTATGAAAAAATGGTCCAATAAAGGTATATTCCAACAAAAGAAAGGTATTGGAATTAATTTTTATTAGTAGTCATTACATAGGAAATTGTTAAAGGATATTTTATTCTCTAAATATTGAATGGAAACTTTAAATATGATTGTTTCATATTGATATTGGGAATGAAATAATTATTTATATATTAAGACTCTACCAAAATTTTCTCTCCAATCACATGATCTCCCAAATATATAATAATTAAGTGGGATTTGTTACAAAGGTGAAATATTGGTCGACATTCTATAGCAACATAACTGAAACCCTCAATTTCAATATTATTTTTTGATATAGAAAAATAGAGATATTAATACCATTTAAAATATTTGGTGTGTATATGATTTATAGAGTGTCTATATCCACATATTCTTTACACATTGAATCGTTACTAATATAAACCTTCTCTTATCTAATAATAAATGTCAAAATATACTCATTTAGTTGTTGCATAAAATTATGTGCAGGTCCTAAGATATCCCATGATTTTAAGAATATTAGAACATTATAGTTTGTTGATAAATAAGGGTATGTGTATTGAAAAATCACATCCAATGGGATCTGATATGTAGTAATCAGATAATATTATGGACTTTCAATATCTATATGACCATTATTTGGGTCACTAATCATGCCATCACCTGTATTAAGAATCTAGTTAGGAAATTCATGCAATTACATAGAGTTAATATTTTTATTAGAAGAAATAAGTTTCATATTCTTTTTCAATGAAGGTATATGAAAATTTTTCTAGAGATATGATGATTTTATACTTGTAAATAATATATCACTTTTATTTCTATGAGATAATACAAGAAATATTTATCAAAAATCTCCACCAAAGGTAATTTTTTTTATCTCAAAAGTTAATTCACCAGAATTTAAAGTGTGTGTAGACATTATATCCCTCAAGGTATGATTAAGAGATTCAAAAAATATCTTTGGACCATTGGTGCCTCATCCAAGATAATTAATTTTATTATATGTAAAAAATCAACCAAATCACTTTTTCATTGAATGATTCAAGTAGAGCTTTCATTAACAACAACTAGAATATAAAAACAAGAGTGTGATGTTCTCTCATAAGGGATGCTTATAGATGTTATACCACTTAAAGAAATGGTAATTACTATATATACTTTAAAGTGTAGTTTCAAGGTTAACTCCCACCGTAAGAAAGTGTTTCCTATGACTTTATATACATGAATGAAAATGACCCCCCATTTATTGTGGATGATGCAATAATAATATTGGTTATAAAATATTTATGTTCAATGGATTTATTACTAATAAATACAATAAATTCTACTCAAATATAATACTTAACATAATTTTTTCAGTGGTAATCAATTTATTTCCAATGAATATAATTGGAGAATCTATAAGAGTCATGGGAGGATAATTTTCCAATGATATTCCATTGTTGTGAAGTATGTTATCAATATCCAATAATGCATACTATTATAATTGATTGTTTGTGAGGTATAATTATATTATAATAATAGCTATTTAGCTAAGTTTGAAATATGAATTGAAGAAGGAAATATTTTCAATATGGTATAACCAACTTTAATGTAAATTTATTCAATTGGCTAATTTTATAAGTTAAATTTAGAGAGTTTGACTTAGGAATATATAAAAATAGAATTCTTGATATGGTACAGAGATGTTTTTAAAAACTTAAGGAACTAAATAAATGGTATTTTATAGATTAATATATTCAACACTAACAATTTAAAATAATGTTAAAGATTCATATACCATTTAATTGTTACATATTTCTTTAAATATATAAGATATATTTTGAAATTAGTTTCCATGATTCACTTTATAAATGGTAAAGTTGTAAAATTTTGTTTGAGAAAATAAAGTTCACAAACTAATTGCATAAGGAATTTATTGTTTCAAACAAATCAGCCACTATAATATATTCAATGAACTCTTCATCATAAGTTATTAAACCCAAGGAGTAATAAGATTAATAGAATAAATGAAGAATAATGTGGTTGAAAGTCAAGATGTCTTCCTATGAGGCTTGACCTCAAAATTTGTTTATAAATAATCAAAGATAATATAATTCTCTAATTATGGGAGGTACATCATGCAATCTACAAATAAAAAACCTTAATTTATAGGAAACCATTTCTAATCATCTGAATTGAATAAAAGTTTCAATAGAAATTCTACATAAGTAAGATGTTATTATAACGAACAGACCTGAGTACCCTCTTAAATTTGTACTTGAACTGATCCTCCATATACTTGAAGGGTGTTCTTGATTCCCATGGACTGGAAACTAGAACCCGAGCATCAAACTAAAACATGAGGGAACAATTAAACCCAATATAAATTGATAAAAACATGTTATATATACAGATAATAGAAATCAATAACATAAGATATTGATATATTCTATAATAGATAAAAAACAATGTAAGTGATACAACTGAAAAAGGTATCCAACGATACCCAAGTGGAAAGTACAACTACATAGGACTATAAAACCAAACTTTTACTCCAATAGCTCCGTGTGATAATATGGGTAACCTCCCACCATCTCAACACCAGCTACCCAAAACCCATCTAACAAAAAACCTTGTCACCTCACGATGGCGCCTTGTATTTTCCTCCATCGAAAGACATAATCAATTCTACGCCCCGCCAAAGCGGTATATAGGGTGTGAGATAATAGGCTTATTAGGGTCTCACATAGGTGTTCTATATCGAGTCTCTGAACAATAATCTAAGCATTCTCAACTTTAAATAAAAAAAAGGCATGATGATAGTTTAACAATTTTATATCAAAGCATGGAAAAAATTAATTTCCCATTTTTTTACATTTCCAAATTAAATAGGTTAATCAGTTTCATATAGTTTCATAACCATATATCAAAATAAAGATATAATATCAAAACAAATCATGCATCACATATCATATCAAATCCATGATAGTATAACAAAACTGTATAAGCCAAAAGAAGAAGTAGAGGTAACATCATTCCAGGGATCACACTAGGACATGATAGCTAGGACACTCATACCCAACATAGACAATAGCATACGCATCAAGACACTAGACATGTGCATCAAGTCCATAGGGTAAATGAACACCCCAAAAAGTGAATCCCCCAACAGTTTTAACAAGTCCCTAGAATAACATGCCTAGGGAGAAGAGGAAATCCCCATGAGAAAACCCCCTGATAATGGATAAGACCTATAAATATACCTTCCACCTAATTACCCAAGGATCCCCATGTGCTCTATTCTTTAAATCAATTCATCAATCCATTTTAATCAAACCATTATTTTAAAACCATTTCCCAAAACCATTTCATAAAACCATTTGAAAATTCTTTGAAAAGCACTTCCATTAACCAAAACTATGGAAAACTATCTTTTATAAAAACCCAATTCCACACACACAAAACAAACCAGTCATAACATGGAATTTCATTTAACGAAACAATTTATCAAAATTGGAACAATGCAGTTCACCAACATAGGCTAGAGACAAAACCACCTACCTCAAAACTTGGGGTTACACGTGCCCACAAAGAGATCTACCAACAAGAAGAATGAAATAATGATAATGGAGGCCCTTGAATCAATCTACATATCTTAGAATCAATCCAATTTAATAAAAGTATTAGAGAAGAATATTAAACAAGCCTTACCTCAATAAATCACACCTGCTGCACCATAAACAACAAAGGAAATGACCCCTAGAAAAAGATATCACCATGGATCTAGAAGGAAAAAATAGGAAACATCATAAAAAATCAACAAATCCAATAGAGTGATGCAACAACGCTGCCAAGATCAAAGGTAGTGAAGAATAAAAAATGATTACTTACCCTGAGAGATGAAATCCAACCACAATGGTGATAAACCGTAGAACGAATCAATCTTGATCAAATGAAGGATCCCAAAATCACTAGAGAAGAGCCCCATTTCAAGAGCAAGGAGGTATGTGGAAGAATGAATGAAAAATAAATTAATCAGCACCCTAAAAAGCCCTATTTTTTACAATTAATTGATGTGTAATCCATTTACACATCATGTAATCCATAGGGATTACATAAGCCCAAAAATTCCTCACCTTTTTATGAAAAACCAATCTTTTAACATTACACGGAGTATTACTTATACACAGAATTTATTCCCTTCACGTTGTGTACCAGGTTCATGACATATACCCTGTAGATATTACACATCATGTACTCCCATTACATGATGTTTATTTCTCCTATAGACAGTGAAAACCATAGATTCTTACAAGAAAACCCCTAACCAGCTCGGGTGTTCTCCGAACTTAGGTAGAACCCCATAAACCCATTGCACATTTATACACGAATTCCATTGATTAAAAAAACATCCATCCATGAAATTTAGGTCATTTTTCTTTGTAAATGTTCTTCATCTTAAGGATTCCCAAGACACACCCAATTCAATAGGAAAACAACAAAAGAGAGGTAAAATACCTAAAAGTGGGTAGCAAGATGTTATAAACTCATCACCATAAGACTTTCCATCCCTAGGAAGTCGTGTAAAAGATTGAAGTCTGGTAAATAGGTGAGGCCACTGCTCCCTCATAAATGACTCGCACTCCCAAGTCTCAAGAGAATTTTATCTATGTCTCTATAACATTATAAACAACATAATAGACTTCCCAAGAAAGATTTTCACTTGAGATTAAATGATCTCAATTGGATACTTAATAAAAGAAACATCTAGTTCTAACTCAATCTCTTCCCAAATCAGAATGTTAGGGGGATCAGGATGGTGTTTCCTAAGCTGTGATATGTCAAAAAGATCATGAATTCATAACAACTGAGCCAAAAATTACAACCAATAAATAGCCTACCCAAGACACTCAATGACCTCAAAAAGTACAACATATCTTGAAGCCATATTTACCTATTTTCCAAACCGATGGTGACCCAACCGAGGAGAAAATTTCAAAAAAACTTGACCACCTATGAAAAACTCCAAAGGATGATGCCAATGATCTACATAAAACTTATGTCGATAATGAATTGTAACCATATGCAAACGTAAATCCCAAATCCTTATATACATCTCCTGAACCAAACTCAGCCCCACAAAAGAAGATTCCCCCACCTCTGTTCAACAAATAGGCGATATACACGTGAAACTATACAAAGCATAAAAATGATCCATTCTGATTGGTGACTAATATCTGTTGTTACAATAAAAATCAACTAGTTCTACATGGATATACCAAGATCCACCAAAATCCAAGACACAGGTACAAAGCATATACTCCAAAATCTGAATAGCATGTTCTATCTAACCATCTATTTGTGGATGATAAGTTATACTAAATCTTACCTGAGTCCCCATAACCTCTTGAAGACTTATCTAGAACCTCAAAGTAAAATTATGACCCCTATTTGAAAATATATAAGAAGGAACCCCATATAACCTCACAACTTCCTATACATATAGCTTACCCAGATCTTCAACTTTTGCGGTGTATTTGATCAGAATAAAATGAGATGAATTTTTTAACTGACTAATCACCAACCAAATAGAATTTCTCCCTTAGGTATTCCATGGTAATACAACAATTAAATCCATTGATACCTCATCCCATTTCCAAACTAGCACCTAAAGAGGCTAGAGAAAACCAGAAGGTTTCAAATGCTCTGTCTTTATTTGTTGGCAGGTGTAACAGTGGGGTACATAATCAATAATTTTGTGCTTCATACCTAGTCATATCATGAAATAATACATTTTATTAGTGATCTTATGAACATACCATGAATAAATATGAAAATCAGATACAACCAATCTCTTCATAGATGCTGGGATGAAAAACTAATCCTTAAAACTAAGAATACCATCTGAAGAGAGAGACCAACTAGAAATGGTCTCCCCACCATATAGGGTTTATAAAATTCCTCTAAAATTGACATCCTATGGATGACTATATAATAGGATCAAGGAGAGAAGATGATAATTAAGAACTGGCCTGGAACATTCTTGAAACATCATCCTGATCATCTAGATGCGGCTGAGAAAAAATCCCCATAAGGTTTCACTCTTCCTTTGATTCAAAAAAAGCTGGAGATGGAACTTTACTACTAAGAGCATCTGGAACGAAATTATCCTTCCCCAGGGTATATCTATTATCAAATTCAAATGCCTAAAGTTATTCCACTGATTCATGCTTAAATTTACCCAAGAGATGAAGGTAGAATGGTTTTTGTAGTTTAGCTTGGGTTATCGAATCCTCAGAGACCTAAGAAGTAATCTACAGACACGTACATTCTATGGATTCTTTTTTGCTAGGAAGTGGACAACTTGGGCTGATTTTAGATGGGTTTAAAGGATAAATAACATATTTAAGTGAATTAAATTTAAAATAATGAGTTGAGCCTAGGTTATCGCTTGAGGTGGATTGGATGAAATTCGTTTTCAACTATTTCAATTTCTTATATTTGAGATGAGTTCATTTAAGAAGATCAAACAACATCCTCACTTAATGGTTTAATACCTACACAATTTAATACTAATCACCTATACACTTTAAGGATCAATGTTTTGAGCACTTAAAGGTAAATATTCGTATTAGCACTTGAAGTGTGTGGCCTTAAATTCAACAAGGACGATGGAGTTTAAAAATCATCAACTAATAATCTCAATTAAAAGAAGTTATTAGAAGTTAATGGGGTGATAAATAACATCCAATAAAACCCATTTCTACTCAATTGGGTCAACCAATAAGTGGGTTATCCCTCCATTGATTCTATGGTTTCAATGGAAGCAGAAAGTAGACTCCTAAGGGAGGAAATGGAGAAGTAAAAAAAAATAACGATCACTCCACCGTTGTGTGATGATTTCAAAATATTTAGTGTGAATAAATTCACACCTTGAACCAACGGTATCAAAGTGATATGAATAAAAATATAATAAGAGGAAAATAATAACTTTTATTAAGAAACTAAAGTGAATTGAACAACTTACATGTAAAAGAAAAACTTGAGACAAAAAAATAGCAGCATAACATTATTATTGAACAAAGCACCAAAGATGATCAAATACACCACCACCAATGAATTAAATAATAATTTTTTAATCCTTAATTAGATAATCCAATATTATAAGTCTCCTCAATCAATTTTGGTAGGCCATAGGTGGGTGTAAAGTTGAGTGAGAGTTGGTTTTTCCACCCTTGACCCGAGGTGGCAGCCAACTTTCATCCAACGAACAAACACATCTTAATGGCCTTCTAGATGGCCTAATTGAAGTGGTAAATAGATAAAAAAAAGTGAATTTACGGATGTTTCCTAGCTCTCTGGAAAATTTCAGCCCAAATTGATATGTGGTTTCCGAGATATGATTAAATTGGTGGGCTGTTTTTCTGGGCCGTAGAATCTGGCCTAGAATTTTATCTCTAAATTGGGATGCCTTAATAACCACCATGGGGGCCAAAGTAGCACTGTATTATACATAATTATTTGTTCATATATATTTCTTATATCATCACATGAAATTTGGGATTCATTGGGCATTTATGTTGGGACCCACATTCTCATCATTGGGCTGATGTCCAATCTGCCTTCTCCAGAATTGTTTGCATGAAATCCCATTTTGGTGGTCTTCCAATGTGAATCTTCCAACACTACACAAGTATGAATTGTTCCCAATATAATTATAAACCTGAAAATTAAATATAAAAATAAAATTAAGATCATTGGGTACTTTAAATTATGTTCAAATATGTACCACATAATACTGCATTTTAAGAAGAAATTACAAATATAATGTGAAATGATGTTCAAAGTGTAAAATGAACTAAAATGGTGTTTATGAATAATAAAGCACATGAATATTATATATATTAAAAATAAATATTATCCTCATTTAGTGTCTAATCACACCCCCAACTTGAGTTTTCTAGTCCCGAGCAAAATATATCTCAACAATATGAAATTCGAGTTCCCTTTTCCAAAAACATTTCAATACACAATGATCACCAAAAACCATTATACCAAAAAATCATGAAACTCATAAAAATATTTTAATATAGGATATTTTCATAAGCATATCTCAATCTCAAGCCCATTTCTTTGTTTTAATTTATCTCCACATTTCATCCAATATCAATTAAGAGTGATGATGTGTTGTGCATCACATTAAACATGGGGGTTCATCTTTATTCAAGAGGGAAATGATGGAAGCGCTAGGTGGAATCAAATTTCAATATTTAAATGAGTATTCATTTTTTTTATTCTATTGTTTTTTTGTAATTTTTTCATGGTAATTGAAATTGCACTCAAAAGAGTCAACCCCTGTAGTGAGACTTTGCCGATGACTCCCAGGCTCAACGACCTTAGGGCACGATGTGAAGCCCACATACTCGGGCATCAAATAAAGTTAACTCAGTCAAAAACAAATTCAAATTAACAAAAATAGAGATAAAATTACTAACTCTGGGCTAGACAACTATAGAGTCACGATCCCCAAGTGCGGAAAGCCACACATTAGGTCATTTCATTGATCTATGCACAAATTTATTGTTTTTGTTAATTTTTTTATTAAATAATAATATTAAAAATAAAATGATCACAAAACCTATGATATTTATTTGGGGGACCCCATGAACTCAAACTAATACCCCACTATCCAAATGACGTGCATTGTGATCTTTTTTTTATTTGGATGAAAATATAAATGATGAAATATCACATTGTACAACCACACTTTCCAAAATCTATGCTCATGAAGTTATACAAGGATTAAAATACGAATCGGGGCATGATAAATTATTTGATATTCAGTTTTAAAGTGTGCAATGTGTATTTCCATGTTCAAAGTTAAATGAATTTTTCCTTTTATTTACACACATTTTTTTCAAATCGTTCATTTTTTTTACAGAAAAGCATTTTTTATTTTATCTCCCCCAAACATAAAATAAAATTGTCCCCAGTGTTTAAAGAAAAGAAAATTTATAAGGGGGTAGAGGTATAAAATGAGAGTTCAAAAAGAAAATTGAAAATGAAGATCATGGAATGAATTCACCTGGTGGTTGAAGTTGAAATTCTTGTTGCTCCCTTTAATCCCTTGATCTCGATGTCACTTTGAGAATTCCATAGTGGAAAAAAATAAAAACAAACAAAAAAACTATATATATATATTTATATAATAAATAAAGTGAAATATAAGTATATATATATAAATTATATAATAAATAAGCACTAAAATCTGTAGGTCAGTGGTAAGTGCGCGCCCCTGTCTCCCTTCGGTCCCAGGTTTGATTCCCCGCAACTTCGCCGGTTGTGATGGGGTTTGACCCATGACCTATGATGTGTCTTTTTATTTATTAATATTTTTTTTTATTTTAACCTAAAAAACATAAAAATAAAACGAACTGATGATACATTGTCTTCTTTTTAAATTTCTAGGTAAGGTATTACTCAAGGATCACACCACGTGACACAGATGAATATGGTGCTCCCCTTTCATACCCATACATACTCATAATAGAAGAACATGTCAAAATTATATTTTATTATTATTTTTAAATATCAAAATGATTAATTAATCCTATTTTAAAAATAAATATTATTCCAAAAAAATTGGAAACATGAAAACCACCGGTTGCCTCCAATGCAGCACTTTTGTTTAATGTCGTTAGCCCGACATGGATCCTAAATCTATCAATTTTTTCTTGGTTAATAGGTTAGCTCAGTTAACTCAACCTATATTTTCTATTTATTGAACGATTCAATGAATGGTTTTAACCTATGACCATTAACCTTGAAAATGTAACCACTTGTGGGATCTTAAACCTCTACTGCCGCATGGGGGTACACATGATGCACTATGAAAGGACCTGACCATCTAGACCTTAAATTTCTCAGGTGTAAATGAAGTTTTGAACTATAAAAGAGCATGAATTTTCCTAGTTCAAAATGTTTGACTTTGATATTCCTAGATTGGTAATCTAGAACTCTAGCTTTATTGATCCTTGAATTTTCATAAGCCTCCATCCTTAGTTCCTCAAGTTCATTGAGATCTAATTTCCTTTTTGCTCCAGCCAATGAGTGGTCACAATTTATTGTCTTAATTGCACAAAAATCATTATAATCAATTTGAACAGGTAAATGGCATTCTTTTCCACAAACCAACCTATATTATAACATTCCTAGTATGGTTTTTTATGTTGTATGATATGCCCAAAGAGCATCCAAGAGTTTCTCGGACCAATCTTTCCAAGAAGGATTGACAATTTTTTCAAGAATATTATTAATCTCCCTATTTTCTAACTCATCTTGACCATTTGTTTGAGGATGGTATATAGTGGAAACTTTATGAGAAATCCCATACTTATACATGAGTGAAGAGAATGGACGGTTGCAGAAACGAGTTCCTCGATCACTGATTATAGCCCTAGGAATTCCAAATCGAGAAAATATATGCTCTTTCAGAAATTGGATCACAACAAGATGGTCATTAGACTTGGTGGTAATGGATTCAACCCATTTTTAGACATAATCAATAGCTAGGAGGATGTAGAGGTATCCCCTAGAGTTTGGGAAGGTGCCCATGAAATCGATTCCCCAACAGTTAAAGATTTCAATCACTAATATGGGAGTGAGTGGCATTTGATTCTTGTTTGTGATTGACCCTACTTGTTGACACTTAGGAAATTTTTGAAAAAATGTGTAGCAGTCCCTTGATAGGGTGGGATAGAATAGAACACACTGAAGAATATTAGAAGATGTTTTCTTAGAGGAAAAGTGACCTCCACATGGCTCACTATGACATAATTTAAGGATGGACTCTCCTTCAGATTCTGGGACACACCTCCTAATGACTTGGTCAGGGCAGAACTTATAGAGGTATGGATCATAAAACACATAGTGTCTAACATCAAAAAGGAATTTCCTTCAAGATTCATTCCCTAAGAATTTTGGAATGACTTCTGTAACTAAGATATTGGCTATGTCGGCATGCCAAGGGTAGTCACTCACAGAGTATAGGTGTTCATCCGGAACTGAATCAGACATAGAAAGGTGATTTGAGTTATCTTTGAATTCCATCCTAGAGAGGTGATCAGCTACAACATTTTCAATTCCATTTATATCCTTGATTTTGAGGTCAAATTCTTGTAAGAGAAGGAACCACCTAATCAGTCTAGACTTAGCATCTTGTTTTTGGAAGAGGTATTTTAGGGCAGAATGGTCAGTGAACACAGTGATGGGGGATCCTAAGAGGTAGGACCTAAACTTCTCTAAGGCTAACACAATAGAAATTAACTCCTTTTCAGTGGTGGTGTAGTTTATTTGGGCATCATTTAACGATTTTCTTGCATAATCAATGACATAAAGAGTTTTATCACAATGTTTTCCTAACACAGCTCCTTCAGAAAAGTCAGTAGAATCACCCAAAAGTTTGAAATTAAAGTTCCAATTTGGAGATTTCATAATGGTAGGAGAGTTGAGAGAGGATTTGAGGGTTGATAATGAACCCTCACAGCTTTCTGTCCAGAAAAATGGAGCATCCTTTACTAGGAGAGCACAAAGGGGACAAGAGATTGAACTAAAGTCCTTGATGAATCTTCTATAAAAACCATAATGTCCTAAGAAATACCTCACTTCCTTAACAATTTTGGGTGATGGAAGGTGACGAATGATGTCAACCTTTTCTTTATCAACTTCAATCCCCCTACTCAAGACTAGATGGCCTAGAACTAGTCCCTATTTAACTATAAAGTGGCATTTTTTCCAGTTTAGGACAAGATTATTTACTTCACATATTGACAAGACTCTCTCCACATTCCTCAGACATCCCTCAAATGTATCCCCAAACATAGAGAAGTCATCCATAAAGACCTCTATAAAATCCCCTACCATGTCTGAGAAGATTACCATCATGCACCGATAGAAGGTTCTAGGGGAATTGCATAACCTGAAGGGAATGTGTTTGAAGTAAAAGGTGCCTAAATTTGATTCACTCTCAAATTTACCCAATAGATGAAGGTATAACGGTCCTTTTAGTTTAGCTTGGGTTATCAAATCCTCAGAGACCTAAGAAGTAACCTACAGACATGTACATTCTATGGATTTTTTTTGGATATGAAGTGGCCAACTTGGGTTGATTTTAGATGGGTTTAAAGGATAACTAATATATTTAAGTGAATTTAATTTTAAATAATGAGTTGATCTTAGCTTATCTCTTGGGGTGGATTGGATGAAATTCTTTTTCAACTATTTCAATTTCTTATATTTGAGATGGGTTCATTTAAGAAGATCAAACAACATCCTCACTTACTGGTTTAATACCTACACATTTTAATACTAATCACCTATACACTTGAAGGATAAAAGTTTTGAGCACTTCAAGATAAAGATTTTTATTAGCACTTGAAGTGTGTGGCCTTAAATTCAACAAGGATGATGGAGTTTAAAAATCATCAAATAAAAATCTCAATTAAAAGAAGTGATTAGACATTAATGGGGTGATAAATAACATCCAATCCATCCCCTTGATAATCCATTAGATAAAACCATAAGTGGGTTATCCCTCTAGTGATTCTATGGTTTCAATGGAAGAGGAAAGTAGACTCATGAGGGAGGAAATGGAGAAGTAAAAAAAACAATGAAATAACGATTACTCCACCGTTGTGTGATGATTTCACAAGGTTTGGTGTGAATAAATTCACACCTTGAACCAAAGGTATCAAAGTTATATGAAGAACAATAGAATAAGAGGAAAAGAAGAACTTTTATTATGAAACTAAAGTGAATTGAACAACTTACATGTGAAAGACAAACTTGAGACAACAAAATCGCAACATTACATTACAATTGAAAAAATCACCAAATATGATCAACTCCTCCACAAACACTGTATTAAATAGGAATTTTTGAAGCCTTGGGTAGAGCCTCCAATAGTCCAAGTCTCCTAAATTAATTTTTGTAGGCCATAGGTGGGTGGAAAGTTGAGGGAGAATTGATTTTTCCACCCTTGACCCGAGGTGGCATCCATCTTTCATCCAACGAACAGACGCGTCTTAATGGCCTTCTATATGGCTGAATTGGAGTGGTCCATAGAATAAAAAAGTGAATATCTGGATGTCTCCTAGATCTATGTAAATTTTTATCCAAAATGGATATGTGGTTGACGATATATGATTAAATTGGTGGGCTGTTTTTCTGGGACACAGAATCTGGCCCATAATGTTATCTCTAAATTGGGACACCTTTATAACCACCATGGAGGCCGAATTAGCACTTTATTCTGAAGAATTATTTGTTCCTATGTATTTATTATATAATACTACAATATTTGGGATTCATTGAGACAGTATTTTGGGCCCCACATTCTCATCAGTGGGCTGGTGTCCAATCTGCCTTCTCCAGAATTGTTTGCATGAAATCCCATTTTGGTGGTCTTACAATGTGAATCTTCCAACAACCCACAAGTATGAATTGTTACCAATATAATTAGAAACCTGAATATTAAATATTAAAATAAAATCAAGATCATTGGTTACTTTAAATTATGTTAAAAAATGTACCACATAATAGTGCATTTTAAGAAGGAATTACAATCATAATGTGAAATGATGTTCAAAGTGTAAAATGCACTAAAATGGTGTTTATGAATAATAAAGCACATGAATATTATATATATTAACAATTAATATTATCCTCATTTAGTGGATAATAATCCACCCACAGTCTCTTTCTAATATTCATGTCCTTTTGAGAAATGATATATCCTAACTCTTAGAGCTAGAAAAGACTGTGAACCTTTCTCCAAAAAGATAATGATGCCAACACTTAAGCACATTAATCAATATGACAATATATAAACCATGAGTGAGTTAATTCTTATCTTGTGGTATAATATTAAGAGAATCATAATCCACCACATGATCATCCTATATGAGAACACAACCCAAAACAGAACCTGAAGCATCAAAGAAAGACACATACCCCTTACTGGGCTCAGGTAAGATCAGAATAAGAGTACAAGTTAGAAGTCCTTTCAACTTATCAAAATAAGAATGACACTTTTCATCCTATATTAATTTCACTCCAATACTAGTAACATAATTCAATGGTGATTCCAAATAAAATAAATCCTTGTTGAACCATCGATAGTATCCAACAAGACCAAGGAAGCTTCAAATTTCAAAGAAATGCCATGGTTATTACCATGAAAAAATAGACTTTACATTCTCAGGATCAATTGATAATCCATTATAAAAAAAACCACATTCCCTAATAATTTTACTTCTTGAATCTATAAGTTGAATTTCAAAATCTTTCCATATAAATGGTGACTCCTTAGGATTTAAAAAACCAAACTCAGATGGTGCTCAAGCTCACTCTCATATCTCAAGTATGCAAAAATGTCATCTATGAATACTAACATGAAAATTTACAGATTCTTGTGGAATATTCAATTCATAAAATCCATAAAAATTTCTTGAGTGTTAGTCATAACAAACTATATCATAATATATTCATAATGGCCATGCCTACTACTGAAATCTTTCTTTAGTATATCACACTCCAAAACTCTAAGTTGATGATAACCTAACTGAAGACCACTCTTCAAAAATCACTTTCCCCCCTTTAATTGATCAAAAAAATCATCCACATGAGGATAATTGTAATTAACCATTACCTAGTTTAATTTTAAATAATCCACACATAATCAGAGTGAACCAGCTTCCTTCTTGGAAAAGAGCATTGGGGCTTCCCAAGGAGAAACACTAGGGAGAACAAAACCTTTCATAACTAGATCATCCAATCGAATCTTGAGCTATTTTAGATCTACTGGTTCCATGTCACACCCTAACCTTGGACACTTATTTATTTTATTCTCTTCTTGATCTTGGATCTTTTTTATCGAGGTTCGGGTTGAGTGCTAGTTTAAAATTTTTTAATTTTGGAAAATTTGGTGGGGTTCAGGCCAGTGCACGGGCACTGTATGGTTAGAGGTAACTGTGTGTTCAGCCCATGTGACCGTGCAGTTTCCCAGTATTAAAATTAAGAAAATAAAATAAAGTTAAATTTGATAAAAATTAAAATGAAATAAATAAAATATTTTAACCATAATAATAATATTATTATTATGGATGATAGTAATAATATTATTAAAATATTTATTAATATTATTATTAAAAAAATTGTTGTTATTATTATCATTATAATGGTTATTATTATTATTACTATTATTATTAATATTTTTGTTAATATTATTATTATTAAAATTGAAATTGATATTATTATTATGATGATAATAATAATAATAATTATTATATTATTTTACTTTAGTTTTTTTTAGAAACCCTAATTGGGATCCACCCTCCCTCTTCCACTCTACCTCACAGCGCAACCCCTCCCCTTTCCCCCTCCTATGTGACCCGACCCTATTACGCACCTCCCCTTCTCTGGTCGGCACTCCCTCCGGTGGTTGTACCTCCCTCTATGATCCCTCTGGTAGTGCCTACCTCCTTGCATGACCCCTCCCTTACAGAGCCTCCCTTCTCATGAACCCCCCACCACCTTCACCAAGGTCTTCCAGCGGCCTCCCCTCCTCTAGCGGTGGCTCCTCCCTCATGCGGCAAGCTCGCCCTCCGGTGAGTATCCCCTTCCCTTATTTTGAGGTTCTCTTTGAATTTATGGGGTGTATAAGGTTTGGTATAAACCTAATGGTTAGGGTTTGGTTGTGATGTAGTTTCCTTTATATTTTTGGGTGTGTGAAGGGTCAGTGAGGATCCGTTCTCCCTTCCACCGAAGTGTCATTTTATTCTCACACCACCGAGGTAGGTGTTTCCATACATATTCTTTCTGATGCACTTCCTTTGGTGTTTTTCACTTTCAATAAATTTATTAACATGATTAAAACCTCTAGGATTCCTTTTTTTTATCTTTGTATGGTGTTTTGGAATTGATTAAAATTGTTAAAAATAGGTTTTCAAAGCAATTCTTGAAATATTCCTAGGTTCATTTGCATCTTTGATGTTTGTTGAAATGCCACATTTTTTCTTAAAGTTAAATTGAGTATTTAATAAATTTTTAGACTTATTTTTATTATGGTATCATTGTTGAATTGTGTTTTTTGCATTGTATGTGTGATTTGGTGATCTTTGGGCTTGAGGATTGTGGTAAAATGCTTTGGAAATGTTCTTTTGATTCTATTTAAACAATTTTTAATGGATTTGGTATCATTTGGGTTATTGTTTTTGTTTGATGGTGAGTGATTTTCTTGAAAATGGGTTCAAATGTTTTCTTGGTTATTCTTAGTATGCCATTTGATGTTGGCACATCCATGGGTGCACAAGGTGCACACATGGATGTGCCCTCAAATGAAGGTGGCACTTGAAAATGGTGTTCCTCACTAAACCTTCACTATTTTAAATAGATTTGGGTTTTTAAATGATGTTGGTTATATTGTGTATTTTATAAAAGTGATTTTAAATGAAATATTAAAGAGGTATTCCCATTTTTCACTTAGAGTATGTTTGGGTAAACATTGGGATTAAGGGTCCATTTGGCATGTTTTATAAGATTGTGCATTTTCCCAACGTTTGGAAAGGTTTTTATGGAAATGTATTTGTTTTGGAACATAAAGGCCTATTTTGAACTGAAAATATAAAAGTTTTTTTTGATGTTGTTTTTGAAATTGTTTGTAAGTTTTTTTGGAAAATGCATTTGATTATGTAAATCTAAAGACTCGGTTGGAAACTAGAATGTTTTTAAAGAAAGTGTTGAATGATTAAGTGATGTAACAACCCATTTGGAACCTTCAATGATGTGAAATATATATATATATATAAAGGACACTTTTATAGGAAGGATATCCCTTTACCAGTTATTGTAAAGGGTGTTCATGTTTGGGGTAGGCAGGGGTGGTGACGATAGGTAAGGTGAGTCACGCGTGCGAGGGACTCCTACTTACACAGTTTATATATATTTACCATGGGTTCCTGAGCATATTTTATAGGATCAAGTGGAAGCTGCTGATCAACCCTGATTAGATGGGTTGGTACCCCTTGGATTATAGATAGGATAGGTGGGATGTTCCACTGGATTAGCTAGTTGAGGGCGGCCAGTTGGTTATAGATTTAGGGGATTCACCATACATTGGTAGGTGGTTCTGAACTGAGTACATGTATAGGTATTCTAGGAATGTTTTGGATCACCCATGGTTAATATTTGTATATGATTTCTTAATTTACTTCTACATTTATCATCTTGCTTATTCTGCCTATTTACTTTTCTACATAACCTAGTACGGTCTATTTTGGGTTTTAGTTTAAAGTGGTTTTTGTTTTTGAAATGGAGACTAGGTTTGTAATGTTTAAAAAAGGAATGAAAATAGTGTTTATTTATCTAAAATGTGAAAACCCTATTTTTATAATTGTAATTTCAAACTAGAATTAACGGAATGTTTTTGGGAAAAGAAAATACATGGATTTTATGGTTTATCTTTGGAATTCTTACTAAGAATTTCAGTGCTCATGCCTACATTATATTTTTAGTTTTAGGTTCCTCTAGTGATGGATCTCTCTTGGAGGGATCATGGTTCTATGATTAATGGTGACCCATGAGGTCACATGGAAGTACGTGTAGCATATTATTTATTTCCTCTGAAAGTGATTATTTTTATTGTTCAGTTTAATTTTCATTTATTTATTTATACTCTGTTCATGGGAAAAATAATTCTAAATGGTTTATATTGATGACCGACAATAGTATCTAGCCTGTGGGGATCAGGAATTCCATTTGGTCCATGTCATGGACCAGCTCGGGTGACCGGTCCAGGGTCGACCTAGGTTGGTTCATAAAAAAATGGTATCAGAGAAGGATCTTATTATTTGGGATGTCTAGTAGGTGGAGATTAGGATTTTTGGGGCTCATGAGGTAAGTTATGGGTCAGTTCTTGATCACCACCACCCATGATGAAACCTGGGTTACTAGGGGTAGTTTGAGTTTTGAGTCTTTGTCTTTATTTTGGATTGAAGGATGACAATAGAGGCAATCTGGTGTTATGTCCTGATTTCACATGGAGTAGTGACCCATGTAGAGTCTAAGTACATGGTTTAAGTTTCTCCTAGTTGTTGATTCTGACATGGGGTATGGCTCACTACTATGTCTCCAGGTTAAGCATAACTGATAGTTCTTCATTCTGGTGGTTCCATGTAAGTTGTGTTTTGTTTGGTTTTGGTTGGTGTGAGTTTATTGTGAAAATAGAAATGGGATTTTTTAGAGATGGATTTATGGTTTTTCTTATATGTGTTTGGTTTGTGAACCTGTTATTTTGGATTAGGATGTTCCTTTCGATTGTATTTTGGCTTGATGCTGGTTTTGGTTTTGTGTTTTTTGTGTTGTTCATGGAATTCCACCCAAAATATTTCCCAAGGATTCCATTGATTCATGCCCAATTTATGGTTCTTCTTGAGTTTTGCCAATTTATCGTGGTGATAGAGGTCCGTTAGAGTCATTGGATTTTCTTGAAGCAGTCAAGCATGTCTTCAGGGTATTGGGAACTCTCAAAGCTATTAGAGTGTGTGTCGTTTTGGGTCTATTTGAAAGTCTAGATCTAGATGAATGGGAGTTGTTCACCCTATCATCAATGAAAGTTGGGATTTCATGGGATGTATTTAAATCTATATTCATCTGATGGTTCTTACCTAAAGTGGTGAAGATGAAGAAAAGGGAAGAGCTCATGCATATTCAACAAGGCCAATGGATGGTGAAGACCTATGTTGTTTGTTTCAAGGAGCAAGATTCCTTTTCTCCAGAGGTGGTGTCTTAGAATCTGATAAAGGCTTATCTTTTCCTTGGGGGTGTTTGTCCAGAGATCAAGGAGCGAGTCCTCTCTTCTAAGGATCTTTGTTTTGAGAAGCTGGTGGATGAAGAGTTCCTAGATGAGTTGATTCCCAGAGTGAAAATGGTTGGTAATCTAGTGCCTCTCATCGTTCATGAAGGTTCCTCATCTATCAAGGAGCTGATTCTAGAGGAAACGTTTCCTAAGGAGTAATCCTCATTTGTTCTAGCTTCTATTTCATCAGACTATTCGGTTGTTTTCCACCAGTGTGGCCGGTTCGGGCATTTGAATCCATCTTGCCATATCCCTCTGAAGACGGGACATCATTGTAGCTGTCTAGGTCATCTGGAGATGTTTTTTAGGAAGAGTCATATGAAGAAGGCATTGTGAACAAAGGATTCTAGTGCCTGACTATGAGTTAGGGGATTCTTCATCCATCAGAGTCCTAACCATAGGTCTGGGGGTGAAGCTCGCGCACAATTAGGAGTTTTCGGGGGTGTGTGAAACATTGGTTTGAGTTTTGTTTTTCGTATTGGGATAGAGATATTCAAAGTTTCCTAATATTTTTTATTCCCACTATTATAAGTTCTTATTTTTTGGTAGTGTGATGAACTTGTTCTATTATAATTTGAGCAGTCCTATTATCTAAATATGGATTCTAGAATCCTTAATTTTCCTTGAGTATGTTTAACTCAAATGTGGGTTGATCTCGGTTTAGTTGTGCTCCTTTGGAGATGTTTGGGTTTTGTGGAATTGAGTGGTGGTGTTTCTGATTTTTTGTTTGGGTTAAGTTATTCTCTTGGGTTTTCCCTGATGTTTGATATTTTTGGCTTGGGTTGAGAGTTCTAGGTTTCAGCAGAGGTGTTTTCTTGCTCTCACTATGGAAGTTACATGTGTTTTTGTTGGGAGTTTTAGACTGGTGTAGGAAATTCTTAGTTTTAGTGGTGTTTTTATAAGTAGTTACCTTGTTCTAGTGCCCCATTATACCTGGTGACCTTGTAGTGGGATTTCCGTTTAAGTATTGGTGGTTTGTCCTGGTTGTGTGTGGAAAGTGAGGGAGTTTAGGATGGGATTTCCTTGTTCCTAGTTGGGATGGTGGTATTGTTTGGGTTTTGAAGCCCTCATGCTAGTTAACTCCTTGTGGTTGGGAGAACCCCCTCATGCTCTCCCCTCATCATGATGCTATGATTTATTCTTGATTGGTCAGGTGTGACTGTTGGAGTGAACGGTTTCCCCAAGGTTTGTGGTTTCTTTTGGTTTCAATCGAGAATGGATTCAAGTTCTGTCTATATTTTGGTTGGGTGACTTTTTGAGGGAAGAAAGTGTATGTGGTGGGGAGAATTGTCACACCTCGACCTCGGACATTTCTTTATTTTATTCTCTTCTTGATCTTGGATCTTTTTGGTTGAGTGCTGGTTTAAAATTTTAGAATTTTGGAAATTTTGGTGGGTTTCAGGCTGGTGCACGGGCACCGCACAGTTAGCGGTAACTGTGCGGTCGGCCTAGGTGACTGTGTAGTTTCCCTGTATTCAAATGAAGAACATAAAATAAATTGAAATCAGATAAAAATTTAAATGAAATAAAGAAAATATTTTAACCATAATAATATTATTATTGTTAAATTTTTTAATAATAATATTATTAAAATTTTTGTCATTATTATTATAATTAAAATGGTTATTATTATTACTACTACTATTATTAATATTATTGTTATAATCATTACTATTAAAATTGAAATTGAAATTATAATTATGATGATAAAAATAATTATCATTATTATATATATATTTTAGTTTAGTTTTCATTCATTTTTTTCTTTTTAGAAACCCTAAGTGGGATCCCCCTCCCCTTCCCCCTCTTGTGCAACCTGACCCTCCTGCACACCTCCCCTTCTCCAGCCGGCACTCCCTCCGGTGTCCGCACCTCCCTCTAATGCTCCCTCCGGTGATGCCTCCCTCCTTACATGGCCCCTCCCTTCCATGGAATTCCTGCTCGTGAACCCCCTCTTCCACCTCGGCTGAGGTCTTTTGGTGGATTCCCCTCCTCTGGTGACCTCCCCTCCTCTGACAGTGGCTCCTCCCTCACACGGCGGCTCCCCCTCTGGTGATTCTCCCCTTCCCTTATTTTGAGGTTCTCTTTGATTTTATAGGGTGTATAAGTTTTGGCCGGACCCTAATGGTTAGGGGTTGGTTGTGATGCATTTTCCTTTAGATTTTAGGGTGTTTGAAGGGTTTGTGAGGCTCAGTTCTCCCTTCCACCGAAGCTCTATTGCATTCGCAGACCACTGAGGTAGGAGTTTCCATGCTTCTCCTTTCTGATTCACTTCCTTTGATGTTTGGTACTTTTAATAAATTTATTAACATGATTCGCACCTCTTGGGTGAATTTTTTTAGTTTAGTATGGTGTTTTGGAATTGATTCAAATTGTTAAAAGTAGGATTTCAAATTAATTCTTGAAATATTCCTAGGTTCATGTGCAACTTTGATGTTTTTTGAAATTCCATGTTTTTCCTTAAAGTGAAATTGGGTATTTAAGAAATGTTTATCCTTATTTTTGTTATGGTAGAATTCTTGAATTTTCGGTTTTTCATTTTATGTGTAATTTTGTGATCTTTTGGCTTTAGGATTGTTGTAAAAAAAATTTGTAAAGGTTCTTTGGATTAAAAAAAAATTCTTAATGGCTTGGGTATCATGTGGGTTATTGTTTTGGTTTGATGGTGAGTTATGTTCTTAAAAAAAATTTAAAATGTTTTCTTGGTTTCTCTTAGTATTCCATTAGATGTTGGCACATCCATGGGTGCACAAGGTATACACATGGATGTGACCTCAAATGAAGGTGTCACTTGAAAATGGTGTTCCTTCCTAAACCTTGGTTATTTTAAATGGATTTTGGTTTTTAAATGATTTTGGTTACCTTGTGTGATTTTTAAAAGTGGTTTTAAATTAAATCATAAAGAGGTATTCCTGTTTGATACTTGGAGTGGTAAACATAAGACTTAAAGGGTCGTTTGGCATGTTTTGTAAGATTGTGTATTTTCCCAAAGTTTGGAAAGGGTTTTTTTGGAAATGTATTAGTTTTGGAACTTAAAGGACCATTTGGAACTAAAAATATAAAATTGGTTTTTGATGTTGTTTTGGAAATTTTTTGTAAGTGTTTTTGGAAAACGCATTTGATTATGTAAATATAAAGCCCCGATTGGCAACTTGCATGTTTTTAAAGAAAGTGTTGAATGCTTAAGGGATGTAACAGCCCGGTTGGAACCTTCAATGATGTGATATATATATATATATATATATTTGACACTATAGAATGTGTTTCATTCACTTTTTTGTAGAATTAATGGTTGGATTTCCATTTTCCGCGATACTGCTTCATAATAAGGGATAAGCGGAAAGACCCCCCTCTCCATGAGTAAGCTGTGGATTTCTATGAATGGTGATAAAAAGGTGTCAATTCATCAAAATTAAATTTCTGAGTTTCATATCAGAATACTTGGTGTATTCACCATCTCAAGAAGTTTAGATCTCGTCGAGAGATTCAATTTTATTAGTTGTAAATCCCAAATAGACTTACAGATCAAAAGTTATGGCACTCGGAAGAGAGATAATTTTTATAAAGGGATTTACCTCACCTATGCAGAGGACCTGTGCGGAGGACCTATGCTAAGGTCCAGCGCACATGACCTTCATGGAGAACCTATGTAGTGGACCTCCGTAGGGGACCTATGCAGAGTAACTCCTCCACCTAGGGTTCCCTATTTTCCTATAAATAGGACCCTTGGCCTCCCCATTTGAAAGGTTGAAAATTTAGAAGAATCTATCATTGCACAACCCCTCTTCACCCAGGTCCTCAAAAACTCTCAACTAAATCTCAAAAACATGAGAGAATAGATAATTAAAGGGGACAAGTGGATCAAAGTTCTATTAGGGTCTAGAACACAAGGACCTACGCTAAGGACCAGTGCTAAGGACATGCATTGTGGACTTGAACTGTAGACCTACGTTGTGCACTTGCATTGTGGACCTGTGCTGTGGACCTACACTACGGACCTACACTGAGGACCTATCACGTGGACCTGTACTAAGCACCTGAGCTAAGTACCTCCTAATCTAAGAACCTAAGCTGTGATGGGCATCCTCCTTAGAAGTAAGCCCCAACCAAAGCTAAATGGGAATCCTCCTTAGGATTAATCCAGAACCTAACCTAAATTGGAATACTCCTTATGAGTAAGTCCCAACCAAAGCTCAATGGGAATCTTTATTAGGAGTAATCCCCAACCAAAGAACAATGGGCATCCTCCTTAGGATTAAGCCCCAACCAAAGCTCAATGGGAATCCTCCTTAGGAGTAATCCCCAACCAAACCGCAAATGGGAATCCTCCTTAGGAGTAAGCCCCAACCAAACCTTAAATGGGCATCCGCCTTAGGATTAATCCCCCAAAAAACCTCAAATGTTCATCCTCTTTACGAGTAAGCCCCAACCAAACCTCAAAATGGAAACCATCCTGGTGTAATCCCCTGGGATTTCATGTAGGAGGTTGTAGTCTCACTCCTCTCGAAACCCTTCACCTTCACCCCTTCCTTAAATTGGACCCTCATCTAATGTAAAGAGAATAGGGTGAAGTGTCACAACCACAAATTATTTTGCTATATACCCAGCCTCTTCCATCAACGGAGGAGAAAGTGTGTGTGGTTTTTTGAATCTTTCACATCCTCTTGTTTCTCACACCAAGTGTGACTCAAGTGGACTTAGAGGTTTGTAATGATTAAAAAACCTTCACAATACACCAGAATGAATGAACTATGAGAACTATGATTCCCACCATAATTGGGATACAAAGGAAGTCTTCACCCAGGGCCCAAGCTCAATTGACATCCTCTTCAAAATGGTCCATACTCTACTATGAGACTTACCAAAGTACATGGGATTTTATTCCCATCCAAATGGGATACGTAGGAAGCCTCCCTTAGGTTCAAACCCAACATCTTAAATCAACCATGTTCTCTCTGAGCCACATTCACAACAAGGTCTAATCTAAATTGGAAACATATATCCCTTAAAATTTCCTTGGGCTGCTTAGGCATAACTGTCGCACTATGCTTTGACTAAGCACTTTACACCTAAATGTCTTTAACATTAAATTGTATGGTCTGGTCCTTATGACACGAACTTAAAAGGTATGATGTGTCTCATTAAGAGACACCAAACTACGAGGGTTCTAATTACTTTCACGAGGATACATAGGTATCCCATTTATGGGTTCAATCCCAACATAAAAACAACTTCCATCTCACTAGATGAAAATAAACTCCAAAGTGATTTTCATCTACCTAGAGGACAATAAATTCTAGAGTACCCCACTGAGTGACTTAAAAACCAGCATTATCATAACAACGACCATAGAATCTCTAAGTAGTACATGAGAGGATACCATTGATGGAGAACCTTGAATACATACATACATACATATATATATATATATCCATTGATGAATAACCTCAAATACATACAGATGATTTTTATTTCCATACATGCTAATAATTGATTGCAAAATTTTAGGGAAACTTGCATTATGGTTGGTAAATTAATAAGGATTCATCGAAATATCTTAAAAATAAAAGATATTCCTGGAGTAGGCAATAATTTCCCCCAAAAGGGTGTGATGATCCCAACCTCTCATCATCTTGACCAATGTGAGTTCTTAAGTATCATAGGTCAACAACCCTGTCGAACATCTGCCTTTGTAAATCAGGTCCCTTTGGATATTGAACTATTGGGTGTTTCCGATTTCATAAACAAATCCATTGGAAACCATTTAGAAATTGGGATTCCTAACTATAACAACATGTTCAAAAGGAAAAAAAACCATAGGATGTGTTTCATGCAATTTTCCATAGAATTCATGGTTGTATTTCCATTTTAAATGAGACTTATCCATGATGAGGGATAAGCGGAAATACCCCCTTCTCCAGGAGTAGTCCATGGAGTTCCAAGATCAATGACAAAATGGTGTTGATACATAAAAATTCAATTTTTGAGTTTCATACAAGAATACTTGGCATATTAACCATCTCAATAAGTGTATATCTCTTCGAGATATTTGGTTTGACTGGTCGTAGAGACCAAATAGACTTACAGATCAAAATTTATGGCACTCAGAAGGTGGATAAATTTTATAAAGGGATTTGCCTCACCTGTGTAGAGGACCTGTGCAGAGGAACTATGTGGAGGACTTACACCGATGACCAGTGCATAAGACCTGTGCGAATGACCCACTTAGTGGGCCTATATGGAGGACCTATGTGGAGTAACTACTCCACCCAGGGTTCCCTATTTGCTTATAAATAACCCTTGGGCTCCCCATTTGAAAGGTTGAAAATTCAGAAGAAGCCCTAAAGCTCTCATTGCACAGACCCCCTTCACCCAGGTCTTCAAAAACTCTCAAGTAAATCTCAGAAACATGATATAATATATAATTAAAGGGTATAAGTGGATCAAAGTCCCATCAGGGTCTAGAACACAAGGAACTATTCTAAGGACCTACACTAAGGACCTGCGCTGTGGACCTTTGCTATGGACCTGTGTTGTGGACCTGCACTGTGGAACTTCACTATGGACATGCGTTGTGGACCTATGATAATTACCAAAGCTAAAGACCAAATGTTCTAAGAACTTGAGATACAATGTGAATCCCCATTAGGAGTAACCCCCAACCAAATCTCAATGGGCATCCTCCTTAGGAGTAAGCCCCAACCTAACCTAAATGGGAATCCTCCTAAGGAGTAAGCTCCAACCAAATATCAATGGGAATCCTCCTTAGGAGTAATCCCCAACCTAAGTTCAATGGGTATACTCATTAGGATTAAGCCCCAACCAAAGCTCAATAGGTATCATCCTTAAGAGTAAGCCCCAACCAAAGCTCAATGGGCATCCTACTTAGGAGTAAGCCCCAACCAAACCTTAAATGGGAATTCTACTTAGGAGTAATCCTCAACCAAACCTTAAAAGGGAAACCATCCTAGTGTAATCCCCTAGTCTTTCAGGCAGGAGGTTTCAATATCACTCTTCTCCAAACCCTTCACCTTCACCATTTCCTTACATTAGACCCTCATCTAATGTAAAGAGAATAGGGGGAAGTGTCATAGGCACGACTTCTTCCACCATAGGCCTGACCACTTCCATCAGTAGAGGAGAGAGTGTGTGTGGTTTGTTGAATCTTACACATCCTCTTTTTTCTCACACTGAGTATGACTCACATGGACTTAGTGGTTGGTAATGATTGCAACACCCTCACATTCCACCTGAATGAATGAACTATGATAATTCTAATTCTCACCATAACTGGGATACGTAGGGAGCCTTTCCCATGGGCTTGAACTCAATGGACATCCTCCTCAAGAGTCCAACCCTAATTCCATTACTTCAGGAATCCTCCTTAGAAATAAGCCCTTAATTAAACCCCCATAAATCTACATGAGTTAATACATCTCACGTGGACCCTATTATAATGGAATCCTCTTTAGAAGTAAGAACCAACCTATTTCTCTCAAAGGGCCATACTCCCCTACGAGACTTACCGAACTACGTGGACTCTGATTCTCATCCAAATGGGATACGTAGGAAGCCTCTATAAGGTTCAAACCCAACATCTCAAATCAACCTTGTTCTCTATGGGCCACATTCCCAATAGGGTCTAATCCAATTTTTAAACCCATATTCCTTCCAAGTTCCTTGGGATACTTTTTTATAAGTCCCACACCAAACTTTAACTAGGAACCTTCCACCTATATGTCCTTACCACACGACATTAAACAGTATGGTTGGGTCCTTATCACACGACCTTAAAAGGTATGATCTATCCCGTTAAGAGGAACTGAACTACATTGGTTTTGATTCCTTTCACAAGGATACATAGGAATCTCATTTATGGGTTTGATCCCAATATCAAAACAACTTTCGTCTCCCTGGATGATGATAAAATCGAGAGTAATCTCTATCTACCTAGATAACAATAAACTCCAAAGTAAAGCTCTATCTCCCTAGATGACGACAAATTCTAGAGTGCCATTCATCTACCTGAATGACCATAAATTCCAGAGTTCCCCACTGAGTGGCTTAAAACCCAGTATTATCATAATAACAACCAAATAATCTCTAAGTAGTATATGAGAGGATACCATTGACGGAGAAACTCAAATACATAAAGATGTCTCCATTGATGAAGAGCCTCGAATATATACGGATGATTATTAATTCCACACATGCTAATAATTGATTTCAAATTTTAAGGTAAAACTACATTATTATTGGTAAATTAATAAGGATTCATAAACCTATATTAAATCTATAAGAGAGTCCTGGAGTAGGAAATAATTCCCCCCAAAATGTTGTGATGAGAATGAACTCTCATACTCTCGACCAATGCGAGTTATTAAGTATCATTGGTAAAAAAACCTAATAAATTCTTTCCTTTGGAAAGCAGGTCCCTTTGGATACAGAACCATTGGGTGTTTCTGTTTCCATAAACAAATCCATTGGAAACCGTTCAGAAATATTTATTCCTAACTAGAACACACATTCTAAAGGAAACACACACACACACACACACACATATATAGGTTACTTTTATAGGAGGGATATCCCTTTATGGGTTATTGTATAGGGTGTTTGTGTTTGGGGTAGGCAAGTTCGGTGACGGTAGGTAAGGTGAGTCATGTGTGCGAGGGACTCCTACTTACATAGTTTATGTATATTTACCATGGGTTCCTAGGAATATTTTAGAAGATTGAGTGGTGGTTTCTGATCAACCCCAATTAGATGGGTTGGTACCCCCTAGATTGTAGATATGATAGGTAGGACGTTCCACTGGATTGGATAGTTGAGGGTGGCCAGTTGGTCATAGACTTAATGACTTCACCATATGCTGGAAGGTGGTTCCAAACCGAGTACGTCCAGGGGTCTTCTAAGGATATTTAGGATCACCCATGGTTACTATTTGTATCTTCTTGCTTACTTCCTTATGCATTTATCTTCTTTATTATTCTGTTTATTTACTTTTCCACTGAACCTGGTACGGTTTGTTTTGGGTTTTAGTTGAAAACATTTTTTGTTTTGGAAATGGAAACTGGGTGTGAAATTTTTTAAAAAGGAAGGGAAATAGTGTTTATTTATCTAAAATGTGAAACCTTTATTTTTATAATTGTATTCTCAAAATATCATTAATGGAATTTTTTTAGGAAAGTAAAATACATGAATTTTGTGGTTTATCTTCGACATTCCTACTAAGCATTTTGGTGCTCATTCCAACTTTATCATTTTAGTTTTAGGTTTCTCTAGTATTGGATCGATCTTTGAGAGAGCGTGGTTCTATAATTGGTGGTGACCCATGAGGTCACATGGAGGTACATGTAGAAGGTTATTTATTTCCTCTGAGAGCACTTATTTTTATTATTTAGTTTAATTTTCATTTATTTGTTTATCTTTTTTTCATGGGACAAATTGTTCCCAATGGTTTATCTTGATGCTCGACACTAGTTGTCAGCCCATGGGGATCGGGAATGCCCTTCAGGCCATACTGCGGACCGTCTTGGGTGACCGGTTCATCATTGACCCGAGTTGGTTCATGACATGTCATATGATAAGAAGGTATCAATATCGGTTGTGCACATAGCACTAGGTCAATTATAAACTCTACCGCCCTATCTGGAGTAATCATAGAGAAATAATCTGGGAAAACATCAGGAAAACTCCAAACAATGATGGGAAGATCAAAAAAGAAGAAATTTCATTAGGAAAAACTACTGCAATAGATAATAAACTCCTAAAATCTGGGTGGGAAGGTTCTAGATGACCAGACCTCAGATCCCACTCTCCCTGAAATACTCTTGAGATCCCATCGGCCATAAGAAATGCAACAAAATGATGATAATAATCAACCTTATCATAATGAGGAACAAGAAAATCCATCCTGATGATGACATCAAGCAGATCGAGATTGAGAACAAGAAAATATCATACAAACTTCGCATGAGCTATCGATAGCACACAAGATGGTCACTGAAACCATTGATCTTTCATCTTCCCAATATTTGTCTCTATCTCTATAATAAAGGACATAAGATCAGTTAGAAGGTAAATCATATCAATAAAATGTTTAGATATAAATGAGTGGCAAGCACCAGTGTCAAATAAAGAAATCACTGGTGAGGATGCAATAAAGATGGTACCTCTCACTGTCATTGTACCCACATCGACCTCTGTTAGAAACCCATCTACTCTGTGAAGGTTCTTTACACCTGAGGCCTATGGA
Organism: Viscum album; assembly: GCA_963277665.1. Lineage (NCBI taxonomy): Eukaryota > Viridiplantae > Streptophyta > Magnoliopsida > Santalales > Viscaceae > Viscum > Viscum album. The sequence goes on from OY728151.1 coordinate 1,285,954,631, forward strand.
TGGATCCCTATAGTCTTTGAAGCTTCTAAATACACTGTATTAGCCTTTGGAGCTGACAATATCTAACCATATAGAGGTGTAGACATAGCCTGACAGAAATACTGCAGATGACCATAATGTCCATAACTATTACACATCTTTATAGGTGAAGGAAAAGAACACCATATGCGTCCGACCTTTCCACACTAATAGCAAGTCATAGAAACACCACTGGCCACAACTGGAGGTGATGAAAAGGCCTACTTCTAAGAACAACCCCCACCGCTCCTATGATGATCTTACCACTTTCTCTTTTTCCCTAGTGCACCACTAAAGATTCCACTAAGTGGAAGAGAATAGTCAAAATATTCAACATTATCTGTCATATTCATTTTTTTCATCATATCCAAGTCCATTATCTATACATATGTTGAAAGCTTCATCATAAATACATACGATCTAATATTTGGTCGCAAACACTATAGGTACTTCTGAGCTTTCAGCGGGTCATTCTTTACAACCTATGGTGAAAAACAAACCAGATCATAAAACTAGTTACTATACACCAACACCGAAAACTCTCCCTAATGTAAGGATAAGAACTCAATAGTTTTCACCATCATTAGAGACTCTGGAAAAAACTAATGGAACAAGAGATTATTGAAACCCTTCCATTCAAAGAACACGTGTCTATCCTCCTATACCATAGAATCCCACCAATTCTTGTTGGGACCCTCAAGTCTAAATTATACACACTTTAACTTGATACTCTTAAGTGTATTTAGGAATTCAAAGATCAGATCAATTTTGTCAACTCTTGATGTTCATTCATACCTTTAAAGGATGGTTTCTTCTCATGCAAGAGCTCCCATGATTGATATCTTTCTCCTAAAACTCATGGATGTACCTCATCAACTATGTTTTGAACTTGTGGAACATTCTGGTCAAGAACACTAACTTATTGCACAAAATCCTAGATAAAATTCTGATCAAGGAGAGGATTCCCTTGAGGATCATCAAATGCAACCTCCTGAGGAACTCACAGAATATGTCTCAGAGGCATACCGTTGCACACAAAAACACAAGAAATGATTAGACATAGAATAATCTCAGTTCAAACTAGAAAACCCATAAGAAAAAACTGATATTAACATCAAAACTCAAAATAAGAGACACACATCCCAACATGTCATGGTAACTTGAGTCTCATCATGGAAATAGATGGTCAGGAACTCCCCACAATCTACCACTCAAGTCCTAACAATCATATACCCTATCTATAAAACTTCCCAAGACAAGGAAAAAACCCCAAAACCTAGGGCTCTGATACCAAACAGTAATGAACTGACCCGAATACCCGCTCAAATTGGTACTCGACCCGATCTTCCACATACTCTAAGGGCGTTCCCGATCCACACGGGCTAACCACTAGCACCTGAGCATAAAAAAACCTAAGGTAACAATTTTTCCCAACCTGAAGCGATAAAAACATGGAATATATACAAAAAATTGAAAGAAATAGTGGAAGTTATAGATATATTCCATAACAGAAAAATAAAAACAAAAGCGATACAACTGAAAAAGGTATCCAACAATCTCTAAGTGACAATTCCAACTACAAAGTACTACAAAACCAAATTGCTAATCCAATAGCTCTATGTGATAATGTGGACAGCTTCCCACCATCTCACCACTACCTACCCAAAAACCAATTGACAGAAAAACTTACCTCCTCACTACAATTTCTTTCCTTTCCCTACATCAAAATACATAATCAGGTTTACAGACCGCCAAAGGGGTATATAGGGTGTGAGCTAACAGGTTCGATAGGGTCTCACCAGGTGTTCCATATCAATTCTATGAACAATAATCCAAGCATTGTCAACTTAAAGAAAACAAGGCATGATAACAATTCAACAATTTTATATTAAAAGCATGGTAAAACAATTTAATTTCCCCTTTTTCCACATTTCCAAATAAAATAGGTAGATCAGTTTCAAATAATTTCATAAAAATATATCATAGTATATATATATCATGTTATAACAAAGCGTACATCACATATCATATCAAATCCATAGAAGTACAACAAAATAGTACAACCCAAAAGAAGAAGCACATGTAACATCATGTCAGGGATCACACTTGGTCAGGATAGTTAGGACAACATACCTTACATATAGAATCGTATATGCATCAATCCACTAGAAATAATCATCGAGTTCAGAGGGAAGAGGAACACACCAACAAGAGAACCCCCCAACAGTTCTAACAATTCTGTATAACAATAGGTCTATAGAGCAGAGGAAAGCCCCATGAGAAAACACCTCGACAATGGACATGACCTATTACTATACCTTCCACCTAAGTACCCAAGGATTCCTATGTTTTCTATTTTCAAAAATCAATTCATCAATCAATTTTCATCAAACCGTGATTTGAAAACTATTTCACAAAACCATTTCATAAAACCATTTGACAATGCTTTGAAAAAACCTTTTCAATTTACTAAAACAGAGGAAAACCATCTTTTATAAAAATCCACTTCCAAAAACACACAAAAAATAGACATAACTTTCCATTTAACTTAATGAAACAATTTATCAAAACAAGATCAACGAAGCTCACAAACATAGGTTAGAGACAGAACCACCTAACTCAAAACTTAGAGTCGCACATGCCCACAAAGGGATCCACCAACAAGAAGAATGTAACAACAAAAACATAGGCCCTAGAATTAATTTACACAACTTAGAATTAATCTAATTCGACAAAATAATTGGTGGATAAGTGGAAACAACACATAACTCAAGAATTCACACCCTACTCACCACAACCAACAATGGAAACGACCCCCAGAACAAGAACAGACCACATATCTAGAAGGAAACAAGAGTAAGTATCATCATAGATCAAAAAATACAATAGCATGATGCAATGACGTTACCGTGATCAGAGACAATGAATAAGAAGAAATAATTACTCACCCAGAGAGATGAAATCCAACCATAATAGTGATAAATCATCTAATGAATCAATCTGGATCCAACAGAGGCTTCCAAAATCATAGGAGAAGAGCCCTAGATCGAGATAAAGGAGAGATGTGGAAGAATGAATGAAAAAATCAATCAAACAGGACCCTAAAAATCCATGTCCATGATAGTCACATGGTGTGTAATCACTTTACATGTCATGTAATCAACAGGGATCACATATGCTGAAAAACCTGTCTTCTTTTTATTAAAAACTAACATTACATGGTGTGTAATTACTACACGATGTGTACTAGGTTCTTGACATATCCTCAATAGGGATTACACATCATGTAATCCCATCACATGGTGTGTATTTCTCCTATAAACTATGAAAACTGCACATTCTTACATGAAAATCCAAAACCAACTCAGGCGTTCTCCAAACTTGGGGAGAACCCTGCAAACCCATTACACATTTATACCTTGATTTCATTAATTCAAACAAACATCCATCCCCAAAATTGAGGTCATGTTTCTCAAAAAATATTCTCCATCTTTAGGAGTCCTAAGATGCAACTAATTCAAGAGGAAAACAATTGAGAGGGAAAATACTTGAAAGTAGGTAATGAGATGTTATAGTTATGATATAGGATAAATTTTATTTTCTTCAAACCATGAGGTGAACATAGTTTAGGATATTTTTTATATATAATATCTTCAATGTTATCACCATATATATAATTTACACTTTACTGAACAAGTATATGTAAATATAATATATAAATATGAGGAAATCAAGAGCATATGTCATAACTGAATATTCACCGGAAAACCTCACATTGTGAGATATATAGATATACATAATACATTTTAATCTCATCACATTGTTTCAAATCTTGATTTATAATTTCATATACATAAAGATATATAGTTACATGTTCATGGTCGTTATTTTTGTATTTAAAATAATATTTTATGGAACATGATTGATTAATAATTTCAATGTTTAGTTGAGCATGATATTTAAGAAACCGATGTGGATTATAAGAGACACCATAATAGTTTTTTAGTTGAACACAATTATTTGATATTGTCCTATAATTATCTCATCTTCTATAAATAGCATATCCAGCCTCATCTAGACATGAATTGGAAAAAATATTTTTGGAAAAAAACATTAAACATCATTTATTTTTCATGAAAGGTGCTTAATGATTGTTGGGCCCACATGTTCCATAAATCATGAAATTTTTTAAAGATTCGAATAGTCTATATTGGACATTATTATCTTTATTTCAACTAAAATTATTTGATTTGCATCAGTGGTGATTGAAAATTTATATTGAGAACCAAGGAATACAAGTATATAGATATGTGGAAAATCATGTTTTTAAAATTCAATTGTATGAACAATAGTAAAGAATTAAATAATGAATATCTAATTAGTTTGTAACAAAAAAATGTATTTATATATATACATGTAATAAATAAATAAATGTTTAGAGTTAATATCTGCTTGATACTTTCCAAAAAAATACAATTATTTAAATCATTAATTATATTTTGAACTTTAATATTGAATTTTTTTGAAGGTTTTTGTGGAGAGTATCTAAGATGAAGATAGTGAGTTTTGAGAAATCATGTAATATTAGGCCCATATGGATTACTTGTGAAAGTTAGAATAAGTCTAGATATCTAGCACAATTATAAATTTCCATTGCATCTTTATAATTATGAATCATGTATCTTGGACCACCAATGAAAAATGGAGGAAAACTAATATGTTTTACATAGAGAGATCCATTATTCTCACCTTTAAGGTATGCTTCTTACAAGACATTATATAAATCAGTTTTCAAATGTTTTTGATGAAATCAAATAAATGATAACTCTTGATATTTAATCATTATATATACATCAACTATAAACTATTGTATGATATTTCTTGAATGTAATAGTGTAGAAATATTATTAGATCAAAATTGAAGATGTTATCCAGATTACTCCCTCATTGTAACTCTATGAGGTTTATAAGAAATTGAGAAGGTTAAATTGTGATAAACATTGTCATAATACACATCTTCACCTATTTGAAAAATTATAGGGTGTTATAATAGAAGATAAAGTGGATGAAGTTATTTTATATGTTTGAATTCACCAGATTATGTTTTATGACAATACCTCCATCCTCATTAAGATATTCAATATCACTAACTATGTGCATAGAAAAATATGATATTATTGGTGTTGGTATGTGAATTATGTTTCAGTTTATTGGATTTAGGTCACTCGAAGATAGATTTTATCAGTGTGTAGATGATGACAATAGAACCTCTCTGGGTGGCAATGGAACCATCAGAAGTTTGTATATTCTAATGGAACTATATAGAACTAAAAGATTAACAATAAAGAGTCCATAAATTTTAGTCAACAAGAAGGCTCTATAATGATATTTTTGAAAGAATCCACTAGGGAAAGTCATTTAATTTAAGGATTTACTCAAGATCACCAGTCACTTACCAAATAGAGACATCTACATGAAAGTTGGAAAGTGGTGTAACTAAAATTCCATATGATAATTCCTATAAAATGAAGTGAGGACTATTTGAAAAGTGTTCCATGATTGAGAAAAATTGAACCTGAAGGTCAACAGTGGATCAGAATCTTCATCGTGATTTTAATATGATCTATGAATTAAAAAGTGTTAAGCTATTATAATGAATTATTACTAATTGTTTTTTATGTTGGGTGTAATTCTTGTACTTATGTTTAATATAATAAAACCATTAGTTTTTCTCCTATATATGTAGGACTCATTGTTCAAATCACATTAATCCCCCATGTTCTTACTTTATGTTCTTCTATTTTTTATATATTTTATAGGTTCTAATTTCCATTGAATTTCATGAGTTTGTGTTAATGTGTAAAAGGATCAACCTTGTGTGGTGAGTAGGGTGATAATTCTTTCCACTTTCAATACACTTATTCAATAAAAGATAGAAATTTTTAATTATACTACACTAAAAATATAACATACAAATTTACAATGTATTAGAAATCCTTGTTCTAATGGTCACATGGACATCCCAATTCACTGCAATTGGTATCAGATTATAGGTTCTTGTTCTAGTAGTATAAGTGGATTTTTATGTAGTGATCGTTCAACATACTCGTCAATAGATCATGTTTTGATTTCTCTTTCCTTAAAGTAATTTCATTTTTAGTGGGATTTCACTATCAGTGGAAGTTATGGAATCAAATGAAGGTAATTTTTAGGTTGATAAGTTTGATTGGAAAATTTTTGGCTTCTGGAGAATGCATATAGAGGACCATTTGATCTAAAAGGACCTAGACATTTCATTAACTAGTGCGAATCTAGAGAAAATAGAAAAGGTGGACTGGGAACATTTGGATAAGAAGGTTCTAGGGTTGTACATGATGTATTAGGAATGGTGTTTTTGATTTAATATCCATAAAGTGAAGACAACAGTGGAGCTCATAAAATCCCTGTTGTATCTGTATGAAAAAAACTATGACACTCAATAAAGTGTTCATGATGTAACAACTATTCAATATGAGGTTTTTGGAAGGAATAACATCATAATATCATGTGAATGACTTTAATATTATCTGAGGGAATATCAAATCAATAAAGGTTAAATTCAAAGATGATGTATGGGCATTACTTATACTGTATTTATTACCAAATAGTTAGGATGTGTTGGTGAATAATGTTAACAACTCCTATGAAAAACAAATTTGGTATTTAAGGAGGTATAGAATTTTATTATCAATGAATAGATTAATCTGAGGGGATTCAAAGCACCACCTAGTAATGCACTTAATATCAAAGGATGAGGACGGTCACCCTAGAGAAGATATTAAAAGAAACCATTGGAAGATAAGTCTTGAGAAAGAATATTTAGTGAGTTATATAGTACTAGTCCTATATGATAGAGTTGTGGGAAGAAAGGTTATATCAAGAAGAATTTCAAGAGTCACAAGGATAACTTTAGAAGGGAATCAATTTTTAGTGGATGCAGGAGAGCCCAAATTCCTGGAAAATGTGGTGACCTTTAGTAAATCAAAATAATGGAAATCAGTAATGAATTAAGATATGTATTTATTGAATCTAAAGGAACTTTGTAATTGACTAATTTACCAAAAGGGAAATGAGCATTATATAATAATTCGGTTTTATGTTTTGATAGGTTGATGGAAAGAATCATTTCAAACCACGACTAGTGGAAAATTGATTTCAACAAAAGGAAGAAATTGATTTCTTGAAGATTTTCTCACGAGTAGATAAACATGAAACTATCCAAATAGTGCTAAGCATGGTTTAATTAGAAGGTCATTACTTGGAATAGATAGATATAAAGACATATTTCCTTCATGGATATTTTGAAGAAGAAATTTAAATGAATAAAACAGTAGGTTTCATGGAATATGGGGACTATAATTTGGTTTCCAAATTGAAGAAAAGTATTTATGGAATAAATAAAGAAACGAGATAATGGAATCGGAAGTTTGAAACTTTTATGCCAAAATAAGGATTTTAAATGTAAAATGTAGATCATTGTTGTTACCAAAATTAGTGGGATGGTGAGAAATTCATCGCATTACTCTTATATGTCGATGACATGTTGCTGGAAGGTTAGGAGGTTTCAAGGATTCAAAAGTTGAAGTAGAATTTGCTTGAAATATTTGAAATGAAGGATCTTGGACATGCCAACAAGATTTTGGGGATGGGGATTGGAAGGGATATGAAATCTTTTACTTTGGTGTTATCCTTTAAAGACTACATCCATAAGATTATTGAAAATTTTAGAATGAACATATTTAAGACCTTCTCAACCACTCTTATCGAACACTTAAATATTTCTATGGTATAAACAATATAAATGGAAGGAGAGAGATGGTACATAGGGAAAGTTAAATTTTCATTTTTTGTTTAAAGTTTGATGTATGTGATGTTTACATGGAAGCATATTGTGTTTTCAGTAGAATATGTAAGTCACTTTATGTTTAACCCCGAAAGGGAACACTATAAAGCTATCAAGTGGATGATTCAGTAATTTAAAGGATCAAAGGAAGTTGGTTTGTGTTTTGGTGAGTAATATCTATTTCAAGGATTTGTTGACACAAACTTCACCCCATACTCAAACACCCAAAATAGAATGACCGACTTTGTGTTCATCTATGTAGGATCAATGATTAGTTAGATTTCATGGATGAAAAATATTATCACTTTAAGTACAACAGAAACATAGTTTATAGCTATAATAGAAGTAGGGAAGGAGATGGTTTTGTTTATGTGATTACTGAAGAATCTTGTGAGAAGTCATGAGGGTGGATTTTTATTCTCTAATAATCAGAGTGTGGTTAACTTGGCCCAAAATCTGGTGTTCCATGTAAGGAAGAATAATATTGACCCAAAGTACCAATTCATAATAAACATGTTAGAGGAAAACATGTTAGATCTCTGAAGGAAAACAGTATGATAAAATCCGGTGGACATGTTCACTAAATATTTTTTTCAAGAAAGTGACTCGTCTAGTGACTATATTCAATTCACTAGACCAGTCACTAGCCCAGATGGGGTAGATTTATATAATATAGTTTGATTTATTTCCTATAGTGAGCTAAATAGATTATACCAACCTATTGAATCAAATCTGAAATTAGTTGGAAAAGAAAATATGATACCTGAATATAGGAAAGAGAGCACCAGATAAGTCCCAAAGTCTGAGGCAACAATGCATCTCAGTGGGACCTGGGTGCATATAAGGAGGATGGATAACACTACATTCTATAAAGGAAGTGAAGTTTTTTTTCCTAAGTGTTGGAGAATTTTCCAAAGTTTCACTAGAATATTACTTAAGTTGGAGATTTTTTGGATGTAAATTCTATTTTAGTTCACCAAATTATGATCATTGGATATAGGTCACCATAAGATGGATTAGCTCAGTGTGATGATATCAGTAGTATAATCTCTCTAGGTGGTAGTGGAACCATCAAAAGTTTGTGTATTCTGATGGAACTATGAAGGATCAGGAGGTCATAAATTATGGTTCCATAAAATAAATCGAAAAAGAAGTTTCTAGATTGATGTTTCTGGAAGAGTTCACTTGGGTAAGTGCTAAAATTCAAAGAGTTACCAGAGATCATGTCACTTTCCTAATGGAGGCATCTCCATTAAAGTAGTAAGGTGATTTAACTAGGATGACTGGCTGAGCATTCCTATAAAAGGGAGTAGGGACCCTCAGACTAGTGTAACCTGATTGAGAACAGTTCAAATTAAAGGTCAATAGTGGATCAGAATCTTCAAATTGATTCTGATCTAATCAGTAAATTAGAGAGTTTTGATCTCTAATAATGAATTATTTTTTTTATTTTTTTTCAATTGAGTGTAATTTTTGTACATCTAATGAATATAATAAAAGCACAATTGTTTCTCACATACATGTTCGGCTTATTATCTAAAACACATTAATTCCTTGTGTTCTTCCTTAATTTATGTTCTTTCATTTTTTGTATTTCCATTGGTTTTGATTTATATTTATATACTGTGAGTTTGTGTGAATGTGTGTGAGGATCAAATTTATGTGGTGAGTATAATGTGAAGTATTCCTACTATCAGTACACTTAGTTGAGGAAAGTTCTATAGGTTTTATTTCCACTATGCTAAACTTCCTATTTTAACTTTGGATTAAAGTTCCTGATTCTGATGGTATCATGGGCGTCCCACTTCCCAATGGTTGGTAAGTTGTATCTATGTTAATCCACTCCCCTTCATCTAATTTACTTAACTTCAAACCTGGATTACTATTTCTAGTCAATAAATATCTTATAGTTCTGAAATGAATAATCAAGTGATTTTATTCTTCAAAAATACATTATAAGTTTTCTATAATAATTGGGTTAACATAAGCCTTTATCCTATTTCTGTTCGAAGTAGAAAAATACTACGAATAAATATATTCTAGTTGATCAAGATCAATATAAAATTTATCAGGGCATAAAAGGTTTTTAAAGTATCCAATAGATTAAATTCTACTCTGAGTGAAAAAAATGAGGGATTTGAGTTATTTAGGAGGACTATGTAGTTCCTATAGTTTAATTTTACCAACAGAATAATATGATAAAAACTTAAGAGAGTTTTGTCTATTATACTGTTTAACCCTTTCATCAAACCATAACATAATAAAACAATACAAGAAACATTTATCAGGATCGATGGCATCCAATAATTTTGCATGTAATAAATGTTGATTGAGTCGATATGTTAAAATAAAAATGAAAGTAAAAAAATCCATACATGGTTTAACGATATAGTAGGTTAAGTATGTATCAATATATTGAACTAATGATGAGCAATCTTCTTCATGTATTTTACTAACTATTCAAGTCAAGAAACTTTTCCCATAAGAGTTATATATAATGGATATATTATATTTTTTTAAGTAAATATGAAGAGTAGATACAGTTTCATAGAAATCAATTTGTACATAAAATATGTTTTTCAAGAAATACAATTTTTTTAAAAGAATATAATAGCGAAAATTTATAGTATTTCATTGTATAGGATTTATAATGTTATTAATTAATAGAACTCAATTGGGAGAAATGGAATAATATAGTTATATGGGAGTAATATTATTTATACCGAACATAATGTGTTTGGAGCATACCATTTTAAAGAAATTTGAAATATAATAACTTATAAAATTTTATTCATTTCTTTTAATTTGAAATAGTATATCATAGTAGTTTATGAGTAAAGTGAAAAGCATACCATTGGTATCCAAGAAGTGTTGGATGCAACTATTTTAAATTATATATTTTTTAGAATTCATATGACTGCTATATGGATAAACATTTGAAATTGTCATGTATGAATGGTATGAAGTGTAATTCATGTCTAAGAGAAAATTATATATAGTTTGTATATTGATTACTATTAAATAAGAAGATAACATGAAATATAAACTAATTGAATAAGAATAAATATTTAAATATTTCAATTTTGTTATGAAACATTATTAATGGATTTCATAATTATGACAATAATGATGACTCCTCAATTCCCAATTAATTCCCCTCTTAATGGCCAACCTCCCATATTCTTACTATTGGATCAGATATCATGTACTCTATAAATATGGTGATATGTTAATGAAATGAGATGTAATTTTGGCTCAAAATTGTGTTACTTACCTATTGTACTTCTCCTGTATTTGTATTTCTATTTGTCGTTACAATCGTCATGCACAAATTCGACGCTCCCTTTCTCAACGATACGCTTCACCTACAATCGATCTTACATTTTTGGTTTCGAAATGCTTCGCGGTTTCAATCAGAATTCGATCAATTTAACAACACATTATCAGCAAGATTTTCTTCTCCTCATTGCGCATTGTGAGGGCTCTATCTTCATCCCCATCATCGGCATAAGAAAAATCTCATAGGAAAAAGGTATGTCACATGTTTTTATAAACATTCTTATTTTTACATACTATTTCGTATGCGCATCGACTCCACTCATTCGAGGAGCTGTGTCAAAATGTGAGCCTTATTTTATATTTAATATATTGTAACATTTATTTTTCCCCTCTTGATAAATCTGAAAATAATATACGATTTTCTTAATCTTTTGTTACGGGAAAAATAATAAACTCTTGAAGAGTTGTAAAAGAGACAACATTTATTTCTAGCATTGCATTGGCTCTTTCTCCCTTTCCTGAGAAAGTTGATTTGGTCATATTTACTTGTAAACAAGCTTGACATACATCTAAGGGTTCTAACTGTGTCGAGTCTAGATACCCTTCTTCATGCAATTTTCGTAGTCGCTTCTCGTTTACAGGACCAAGCTTGAAGTTCCATAGGCGGGTGTTATTTGAGTCATGTTGGCTGTTTTTTTCATTGATTTCCATTATTGAGTTTTCTAGTTCCAGCATATATAAACCATTTTTAAGATGTGCCATACCATAACATATGTTATCCCTATAAAAGAGACAACATTTATTTCCAAACTTGAAATAAAAACCCATAGTGTCTAGACTCAACACAGAGATAATGTTTCTGGTAATAGATGGTACATAATAACAATTTTTTAAAACTAGAACCAAATCAGTTGGCAAGGTAATGTGATAGTCTCCCACTGCCAAGGCTGCCAGACTTGCACCATTTGTAGCACAGATATCCACTTGACCTTTTTCAATCTTCTTGAATCTACTTGGTTCCTGTAAATGAATAAAAATGTGTGAGCCACATGTCGTATCCAATACCCAACTTGTAGATAAAGATAGATCGCATTCAATGAAACAAATACCTAAAGTAGAAGCATCATCTTGCTTCTTCTTCCCAGCTCTACAATTCTTCTTCCAGTGGCCTTTTTTTCACATCCAAAACAGACAGCTTCCTGCTCATTACTTTTCCTCTGAATCTTTGGCTTCTTTGCAGGACGATGCATTGGTGCCTTTGGCGTTGACTTAGCCTTAGAGGCCTTTGCCTTGCCCTTTTTTTTGTTCACCATAAGGACAGATGAAAATGAATTTTTCAAATCCTTATCATCTTGGAGAACTAAAGACAAAATGTCTAGGAGTGACTTTTTCATATCATTCATATTATAATTGACAAGAAAAGTCGAGAAGTTTGATGGTAAAGAGGTAAGAATGAGATCCACTGCTAGTTCTTTATTCAGTTTGAACCCAAGGGATTCAAGCCCCTCAATATACCCAATCATCTTGAGTATGTGAGGATCGGCTTGGTTCCCTTATGCTAGCCTACACTTATAAAGCACACTTGAGATCTCATACCTTTCTTGCCTGGCCCTCTCCTCATAAAGTTCTTGGAGATGTGATAGCATCTTGTAGGCATCCTCATCCTCATGCATTTTTTGAAATTGGATGGACATGGATGAAAAAATGATGCATTGTACATCAAGTGCATCATCTACATGATTTCTCTATTTATCTTTTTCTACCTTTCTTTCTCCCTAAGGAGGTTCAGTAGGAATTGGGGATTCCAGAACATATAACTTCCTTTCTTGGCGTAGTACTATGCGCAAGTGCCTGTACCACTCTTTGAAGTTATTACCAGTCAGGATATTTTCTTTATCCAAGATCGATCGTAGTGATAAAGTACTTATGGTGTTGGTGATTTCAATTTTGAATCTACATCAGATAAACATTTAGCAGTTAGTACTTTGTCTTGATTACCTTTTGACATTTATGATTAATAAATTATTATATCATTTTAATGTCTCCCAATATTTTAGCGAACCTTAATATCCCTCACTATTAGATTCGGAATACTCTATCGCTTGATAATTCTAGTGGCAAGGATCCTCAAAACCTCCCTCATAGTATACAATCTAGGGCTACACCACTACTTGGAGGATTTCAAGGTAGGCACTAGACTGGCCAACCACTTGTTCTTGTGGTTCCTTGTGTTGTTGAGTAAAGTCCCAACTTTTGGAATCTTAACTTGATTCCCTCAATATCTTGCCTCTAAAGTGATAGCAAGTGAGATAAGGCTAATCCTTGACTACCCACTTAAGTTAAGTTGACCCATTTCTCTCATGAAAATGCTTCGGTAGTAAGAGGAACTCTCAACTAAGGCTAATGATCACCCAAACAACTGGTTTTGTTTAGATGTGAGAAATGGAAGGCTTTTAGACTTAATATATCTTTGAGGGATTTTTATATTTAATGAAGAATATAATCCTTTTCTATTTATTATGTTTAAACTGGGTTGTTGCGCTCATAACTGAACATGCAATAAAATATAATTGACCACATCTTTATGCATTTTATCTTGTTTACTATTCTATGTGATCACACAATAATCATGGAGACACATAAAATAATAAACTATGTATAAGTAAATCATGCAATCCGACTGGTCTTGAGAATTCTCTAAAGATCGGTCCATAACGGAATAATCTTGACCTAGGGGCATCCATACCTGAGTCCTGACTTAACTCACGTCGCAGCTTGCCCAATGAAAAGCGCTTAGCCCCTGTCTAGTTTACCGCCTCATCTTAGCGGGGTCTGCGTCTGAAATCATCATTTAATTACAAATATACTCACACGCAGGCGAGGGGGTCTAGGGGTACAAATTACATCTCGTGCAATGGACACACATGCCATTATACATATTTGAATTAAAAAGACGATTCATAGACCTTCATTTATCTAATTAATTATTAAAATCATCACACGCATTGAATAAATAATAAAATAATAAATAAATACCAGACATACATAGTTTGGTCACTTGCAAAAGACCATTCGGGGTAAAATATGCGCAAAAAAATTAAATTGCAATAAATTTAAATAATGCGAGGGTGTTCCAATAAATTAAATGAATTTGACTGAATTCAAATAATTTATTTTATCGGTTCCATTTGTTTAATTTAATTTTAATTCCAAAAATTAAATTAAACCATTAATTTAATTCTAAACATAAATTAAATTAATATTTCAGATTAAAATAATTTAATCCCCAAATTAACTCTAATTAATTTAATTTAAAAAACTAAATTAATTAAAATTAATTTAAAGCTGGGTTACCTCTAGCAGGGAAGTCCGGTAGGACTGCGAACCGCCGAAGAGTGTCATCCTGGAACAGGGCCAATTACAGCATGACCGCAGAGGGACCGTGGTGTGACCACAGCCTAACCGCGGCGTGACCGCTCGGTCCAATGACTCCCATGGTGGCAGAAACTTCCGGCAAGTTCCGAAGGGAGCGGGAGGTGGCCGGGAAGCAAACTGGCCAGCCGCATGGCCGGTAGCCCGCTGCTCCGGTGAGCCGACAACCCAATCTGACACGGCCTAGACCGGCGTGGCTGGGATCGGCGGCGGCCGGCGCGGTTCGGTCCGACATAACCCGGGGTGGTACGGGTAGGCAGGAAGGGGACCGACGGGCTCTGTCCGGACGGGGTTTGGGAGCGGCGCGTCCAGGTATGATAGGAGGTGATCCGGTGATCTCAGGGCATTCGGGGTTTGAGGCGTAGCGCGGCAGTCCGGAGCGGCTCCGGGCGGAGCGAGGAGGCAGCCCGATGGAACTCGGGGCGACGCGAAGGGGACCGGGAGGCGGTCCGACAGGAGGCTCGCCCGGGGGGGGGGGGGGGGGTCCGGCGACTGCAAGGGTTTATCCCTTAGGGGAGAGCCCTGTGCGCCATGTAAGGGAAGGGTAGACCCACTTGGGTCTTCAATTTATTTTTTATTTTTGTCCTTAGACAAAAAGAAGCCATCCCCACTCTTTTTTTAATTAAAGGGAAGAAGACCCCATTTTGGGGTCTTGGTCTTCCCAATTTTTTTAATGCAAGAAGACCCCAACTTGGGGTCTTGGTCTCCCTCCCCTTTTTTATTATTAAAAATATTTTCCACACACCTTTGTGGAAAAATATTTTATAATAATAAAAATCATATTTGAAGTTAATTCTCAATTTGAGATAAACATCAAATTGAACAAAAAACACGATGTATATCCAATAAAAAATCTTAAATGATTGTAACTTGATCATTTGAAAACTAAATGACACGCGGTCAGATCCGAATGAACCGTTTTAGCACCCCACAATTAAATTTAATGAATCTTAATTTTGTTGACTCAGAAAAATCTTGTGATTCCTTCTGATACCACTGTTGGGAACCGGGACGGCGCAGCAGAAGCCAGTGGGCCCGAAATTTAAAATTTTCTACTTCACCGGAGTGGCTTAACCCTATCAACTCTGGTGATCTTGTCCTGGTTTGGTCCAAGGATCTCGCAAGGTTTAAATAGAGCACAAAAATTAAACTGAACATATACCTTGTTCAGAATTATCATGTGCATGTCCGCTGCAGGACACCGTCGATTGTTGCTCGAAGACTCCGATGTCGAAGCCCTATAGATCATCCACACACGCCTTATGAATCTTCTCACATGTCGTTAGTCAAGATCTGGGTGCTAGTGCGGATCTTCGATGATCACTTCAGCGCAGTGAGGATCACCGCAAAGGAAGAAGCTTCAATCCAAGATGGATGAACTTGAAGATCTTCCTTCACTTGAGAGACTCTCGCTCTAGATTCCAGGAGGGGAGAGAAGCCCTTAATCTTGACACATGAATAGTATGCATGGGAGAGACACTCTCTCACTTATATAGGGAGTGTTTAAAACATGCGGTATGGATTCCCGGCCCCCGTGTAATAGATGTATGCTATATAAGTGATATAAATAATTACTTATGACCAATAAAATTATGCCATAAATAATATTTATAATTTATCACTTACTTGTAATATATAAATATATTACGTGATAAATTTGAGTCTTTAACTCGACTCATTCCTCCTGCTAGTATTAAATGAACCTATGATATTTAAATCCATTCAAATAATATTAATACTTGTATTTAATATATAACTTGTAAATACATGTTATAAATAAATTCAATGAATTATTATAAACTTGAATAATTAATGAATTTATTTATTCTTTGGTGATCCATAGAACTTGGATAGTGCTCGGACCCTTTGGAAGGGCCCACCAAGTTCTAAATTCCTATTCCCAGAAGAGGGAAGATTCTCAAGGTGCTATTTTGGGTGACCCTCTAGGCCCTTACCTCAATAATAGTGAATAATATCCACTGACCTAGAGTGGGGTCTAGCAACCCATCGAGGCCCCTATAGAGACAAGGCAAAGTCAAAGTAACGACTGCCTTCCTATGAACACAGTCCGTGTAATATAATCTCTTCGTCATCAATATCTCAATAAATAAGAATGAATACTATTGTCATCATTCTTTATTTTCTTTATTTTTTTTGTTGATATGTCCGAACGATCTTACCTTCCACTACCATGGCCATGGATTTAATGAAGGTGAAACCATCCTAATCAACTAGACTCGAGATATCTGTTCCTGAAATCAGAAGCAAAAAATCCTTTCTTGATCATTCAATCAATGACATGCCATTAATGATGTACCCAATACAAACTACCTCACCACAACTTAGCCACCATGGTTTTCACCGTGCATCAAATGTACGTAATTAAATGACATCCATTGACAATGTTCTAAAGTCAAAATACCATTACACATGTCCGTAGATAGGAATGACCAATGAAACCTAAAACATGTGGTGTTCCTATTATTTGGGTCTGTCCTCATGATCTCAACTACTAGAGATCATCAAGTGCGAACTTCTTGAGAAGAAGTCTCAATGCTTATGAGCCCCCAACACCTGATGGTCGCACATCATCTGTGTCCTTTCAGAATGTTGTAACTGGACCATAGGACATTACTTTAAGATTGCCGTCATGGAATCTTAGGGTTCTCATTATAGTCTGGGATCTACTATAACCTTTTTATGCGACAGGTAATCTAAGGAAATTTCCATAAACAAAGTGGATGCAGAAGTATCTACACTATTATGGCAAGATAAACACATGTATTAAAACAAACTGAATACATGTAGCGGCAATCAAAGTACAAAACAATTTGGGTCTAGGGAACCCACTTTCAACACACACAACAATGGGGATGATTCTTATACTCTATATGTAGATGAATATCATCGCTATGAGTGGAAAGAATTACCTTCTCAATTAGGGTGCCACTGAGATCCACCTCCACCAGCATTCCTGGGAAATGCCTGAATCTTACCTGCTCAGTCTCTCTGTCGAGTCTAATTGGAACTCTTATTTTAGTGGTAATTTCATATAGGATATTTGGGTGCCATAGGATCCAGTTGAGCCCGTATATCCTAATCCAAACCTGCCCAAAATCATTCATGTCATTTGATTGATTAAAATCTAGACTCCATTCATGAAAGTAAACAGTACCAAGCTTAAGATACAGGGATCCAACGCTCAAAGCACACGCCTTAGTTAGTCCAAGGAAAAAAATAGTGAAAAAAAAACATGACCAATTGAAATGCACTTCCAATATGAAGATCCCTAAATTTTCAAAACCCTTGGTACCAAATCATCGAGTCGCCAGAGCTTCTCACATTTGGGAAGAGTAAGCCTCGCAATAAGATAATTTTTACCCATGTACAACCTTTATGAGACCGCCTTCGATTTAGCCTCAACGAGAGATAAGGAACCCTTTTTGACAATCTGATGAGTAGAAATTTCTCTGAAATAGGCAAGCGAACGCGTGCCTAATTCAGCACTTGATGCCCAACATTGATCAGAAACCCCATTCGAAGGAATGACTTGGGGCCTAGAACCATATCTACCTCTCTCAGATCGATTGCCTCCAGAAAATCGCCACTACTTACACACATTGAGAAGACGAACCCCTTACTCCATCCTATAATTTATGTTTATACTCACATCTCTTATACTCTCTAGTTACCAATAATTTAATTAATATAATTAATAATATAACTAATATAATCATTAATTAATAATTAATAATAATTAATAATATAATTAATTCATTATAGGTATGGGGGTTAAAAACTATAAACAACACACACACACTTGGACATCCTAATGGGTCAAGCCTCATCCCTCCTCATAATGAATGACACACACCCACTAAACCTATTTTATTACATGTTAAAGGCTCAAAGGTCCAAAAAAAAATGTGGCCCAAAGGACCCTAAAGGAGAAATTATGAGGCCTAGTTGAGTATCCAAACTATAATCTGAGCCACCGGTCTTTC
Organism: Viscum album; assembly: GCA_963277665.1. Lineage (NCBI taxonomy): Eukaryota > Viridiplantae > Streptophyta > Magnoliopsida > Santalales > Viscaceae > Viscum > Viscum album. The sequence continues at coordinate 1,285,973,246 of OY728151.1, forward strand.
ATGTTGCGCTACCCATTCTACTAGCATTATCATGTCGTGTTGCTCTTTCATGTTGTGGCAGGTCACACCTTCATCCCACTTCTAAAACTTGACTAGGTAGAGGGATAGTTGATGAGTTCTAGCACACCCATTTCTATTTTGATCCTACCACATAGAGACACCTTACATGTCATCATGTTACATCACCTTACAGATGCGCCGCATCGACTTCCTAGTCACACGAGTAGTAATATTACTAGTCAACATGCCATGTCACCCTACAAGTAATTTTTTCATCATGATGACCACCTTCATGTCGCGGAAGGACACCCCATCATCTCGAATTATATATTCAAGTGGGTAGAGCACGAGATGATAAGTTCCAACATGCTCATTTATCTTTTAAGCCACCCACCTAGTGATGCTTGTGTGTTGTCATTCCATGTCGCCTGCCTAGTTGCAGCATGCCCTCCATCTGGTATCATTTTATCACCCAACTGTTTGACCTTGATAGTATAATTCTAATGGCCTGAAGTCCCAAATACGAGGCCTAGAATCCCAAAATCAATTGAATAGTATCACTACTACAATACTTTCTATAATAATGCCACTACAGTATTGCTACAATACCTATTATAGTACTATTATTGTACATGTGGAAATCCTTCCTCTACTTAGATTTGAACCTGATTTTTTTCTTATAGGATTACCGAGTGCTTACCACTAATAATAGTAAAAATTAACAATAAGAATTAAAAATATAGTCAATAATAAAAAATAATAATATAAATAATATAATTAACAAATAATAATAAATAATATATTTAATTATATAAATAAAAATAGTAATTATTTATGAAATTAATAATTAATAATATTGAAATAAGCTCGTTTCAAACCCCTTTATTAAGGAAAAAACCTCTTTAAAATTAGGTCGAGAGGGAACGCTCATATGACTCATTAGCTTAAGCATTACATGGGATAAATTCCTAGAGTCACAAAGTAGCGATGTAGCTTAGAGGTACAAGAAGTAGAATTTGTTATGCCACGACATCATACTTCACACCACTCCACCCTCATCACTCCACACCACCATCTTTACTCCACAATGAGTTGCACCATTTTCATTGCACCAAACCAATACATCATGATCCCAGCCCCCATCATGCCACACAACTAATGTTGCATTTGGATAGGTAACCCCTCCATCCTTCATCTAAAAACCATATAGATGGAGGGATGGTTGATAGGAACCTCCATGACCATCGCTCTTTCGAGCCACCCTCCCATCAGTGCTTATGCATCATTGCACTACGCTGCCCTCTTATCACGCCACGTCGTTCTTCCTGGTCATGCCATAACGCATGATACCTGATACCTAACCATTACATGGACCTTATTTTAACTTGAAATAAATGACCAATGTTGAAACCAAAATCACACTGATAGGGGAGGGATAAATCAAGGTGACACTAAATTTTTATCTTTTTTCACCAAGATATTGTTCTTGAGTTGTCAGGAACATTCATTCAACATATTATTTATTTCAAATTCATCCACAACATACAACATGCACATATTCATAATGTAAAACAATGAGGGAAGCCAGTATTTTACTTGGTTCACCACTAAGGGATTGTCTATAGAGAACACACCAATAATGTATTGATGTGTTGGGGGCTATAATAATCTGTGTTAGGAGAATCAATGACTTCAGAAAGGTTTCACTATCGATCCTAGGCACAATGATTATTCAATAATATCATGCACTTCTAAAGTAATGGGTGATTTGGTTTATATACTTGAAGGTATATTAACCAGTTTAAGGACTTTTTGGTATGTCTCTATTCATCATGAGACTCTTCTTGCATCTTTATCATGAGACAAATGTTCTATTATGCACCTCCTTTTATTACTACCTTCTTCATGTCTAGATGTGACTAACTCATTATGAAAATTCTAGTATTGTCCCTTCCTCTTTCAATGCTATACGAGTGAATCCTCAATGTGAGGATAACTCTTGTGTGTTCTTAGCAGAAACACTTCTCTTCTATAGATGATGATAATTCCAAACTAGAATTATCCTTTATATTTCTCATTATTTAGATTAGATGAAGTAGTGGAATGCTCTATTGTTGGGAAAATTTCTCCAAAGTGTCCTCTATATATATTTTGGGTGTGGTTGTGTTTGTTGACAAATCCAAATGACCTCAAATGAGTATGGTTGGTGTTTGTCGAAGATAGGTTTTTAAGATGGCACATTTTCCCAGAGTTTGCCAAATTTTTGGGCCTCAAAATCAGGAATTTGTGTGAAGAATGAAACACAAAGTTAGAAAAGGAAGATAAATGAGGATCCCGAGACATGGATCAAATACCATATTTGGGAAGAGTATGCGACTGCGTACCAGGCAACAGGAGCAGTACGCGGGTGTGGTTCGCAAAACCAAAAACGGTTCGCGGTGGAAGGCAGTGTTGTACATGGATGGATTGTCGTCGATGGAGGAGATCGACCACGTAGGAGAAAAGGCAGTATGTATACCACATATGAAAAAAAGTTTGTGGGTGGCTTGTGGTTCGCAGCGGTAGAGGTATCGGTATGCAGTGGAGGCTGAATTGAAGATTTGGTAAATCTTGCATTAGCGGATTTTGCCGGTATCTTTTTCTATATAAGAATCACTAATCCCACTGATTAATATTAAGAATTAATATCATTAGAGACCATATTTTTGTTCTGGGGTTTTGGGAAAGATCAAAAGAAGTTCACTAAGGGAGATTCATGAAGACTGAAGCAGTTCACGCAGAAGAGATTCCGCCGAAAGTTTTTACGGAGAACTATAGCCCGTAAAGGACGCGGTATGTGGAAGAGGAAGGTGAAGTACACAATAGAAGTTAGAGAAGGTAGTCCATGAATATAGAAAAATTTTCAGATAGATGGTGATTCGCAGCATAGGTTCGCGGAATCGGTACACGGTAGCAGTATGTAATAGTGAAGGCAGAGGCAGTCCGCGGATGAAGGGCAGTTTGTAGTAGCGGAAGCAGTATGCGGAGGAGGTGATCTGCATACCAAACTCGGTACTCAGTTCTTAGGAGAGTAATGTGGTTCACGATTTGTACCAGGAAACTTTTGAAAGATTAAAATTAGTTTGAAAAAGTATTTTCTGGTACCTAGTAGTATCTGGGAATGAGGACTTCATCTACGGGTGAAAAAGGCACTTCAACAGAGCATCTACCTACATTTGAGGATGTAGGAATTCCTGAAAATGAAGGGAATAACATGCCCATAAATTGTGTTTGACCTACAAGTCTATAAACTGTGTGTGGATTCCTTTCCAGAGTAGTGAGCACAGGAAAAGGAATAAAATGACACTTTCCACTAGTAGTGAGCCAGAGAAAGATGCATAGGGAGTGAACCTTGGGAATGCAGTGAGAAGACCCTAAACCTTGTAAAGGTAGTGATCCTAGGTATTGAAGATCTATCCCGAACATTATACTCATTATTGATAGTGAGCCTTAGTGAATTTGGTACATCAGCACATTGTCGTTGTATGCTCCTTGGACATAGCCCATTGAGGGTGAACCAAGTAAAAATCGTAGTGTCCTGTGCATGATTTCATATATGTTTGTATATTGCTTCTGGAGGAAGATATAATTGAGTTTTTTCTAACAACAAAACAAGATTCAAATTGGATAAAGTTTTATCTGTCATACCCTTATTCACCCCCCCTCTTAGGGTATTCGACCTAGTGGACCTAACATCTATCTTCTTCTTCCCTTTATCAAATAGATGAAACAGTATGCATAGTTTATTTAAACCTATTTATAATCTTCAATAATGGAATACTTATCTCTACTTTATAGAACTATTTCATGAAGTATTTATACACACAAGCTCGACTTCAATATAACACAAACCATAGTGAAAATCACACAACATTCCTCCCTATTATTCACGATCCTTCCATGTGTCATCTACAACAACTCCTATTGATAATATTTCCAAAAATAGGTATGTGTAGTCATATTATCATATTTTAAATATGAAATCCTTCCATAATTATCATTATCTATATATTCTTATTTAATCTTCCATAAACCATGTTTTATCTAGTTTGGTATTTTCATATGAGTATTCTATCCATGATATCTGTCATCTATCCCACCAATTTAAATTAAAAAAACATTCTCTGAATATGGTTCCATAATATTCATAGGTAGAATCTATACAAAACCTACCTTTAAACCTATGATAATTAACTTCATGAATCTTGGTCTTAACTCCACAATCAGTTTCCAAAAACTTTTACACCTTCTAATAAAATTCCAGATCATTAGACGTTTGAATTCCTTTACTATAGTCAAAAAATCTTTCCACACAATCCATGAACACCACCATTTAAATCCACCACTTAAAATATATAAATATCATTCAAGGATATTTCCATTTTAATCACTAAATATCATTAAACTAGATCTTTATTTAAAAAGACTTATTTAAATCTAGAATATGTCTTCCAGTTTGAGTATTACATTTAGAATTCATTTATTATCTCGAGTCAAGGTTCTTAAAATCCTCCTTAAGACCCAGTCTTCTTCTACTTCTAAATTCTCTACAAAATCCATGCTTTAAATACTTTTGAAAACATCACTTTGAATGTCATGGAATGACTCTAAGAAAAATTACCTAAAAACACACACGGTAAAACCCATACATGGTGTCTCATGTAGCTAAACTCCCATACAACACTAATTAACATAAATTATCTTCCTTACATACCTAAAATCATATATATGACCCTTTACAAAGATAAATTCCTTCCCTTACCCAAATTTTCTTACATGAACCCTATATAGACAATTTTTCTTATGTTGGAAGTTACTTACATCGAGCCTTTTCAAATGTGAATTCCCTCACATTGCTCCATATCTGAATTTTATTATGTGACCCTTTTGTAGCTTAATTTTATTACACCGGTATTTTCTTATATAGGACCTTTACATATGAAAATTCTCACATGCGACCAGATTCACTTATGTAACCATAATTCTCTTATGTATAACCTCTGCATAACCTATTTTAGAGACATAGAGAATTCCCATACATGGGAAACCCCATACGGGGGTACTTATCTTTTTTTTTTATGTACATGTGAATCCCTTCCCTATTTGAACTATATGCATGATGAAAACCAACTAACCACACATTGAAAATAAGTTGTTTCATGACTGAATTCAAGTTACCACATGTGTGCAACTATAAAAACATCATATTTTAAAAGATATAAAAACAAATTTATCAATATAATTTCCAAAAACAAATTTATCCTTCATAAAAAAATGAATGAACTACTCAAATACTATCAATTGAGTATCTACAAATTTGGTCACCATGATTCAACTTCTTTGTATCCATGCTTCTTCTTCTATAAAACAATCCTCTAAAAAATATTTCTAACACTACTTCACTATAATTCTATATCCATATTATCAACAAATACAATCACCTTGAACCATGGTTGCAACATTCTCACCCTTTTGTTTTCTATTGAAAATATCCAATAATAGTTTACTTCTCTCTGCCCCTTTTTCAATAAAATACAATGGGTCTTCTTGTCTCCTTATATAAGGAATATCAAAACCATATTTAAAAGAATCATATTCATTATCACTCTACCTATTTTAATAGATTTTTTCACCAGTTTTTACAAAGAACCTCATTACCTTTTGACTTTTTAAAGGTCTCTATATTTGGAAAAATAATGCTCCCCCTTAATACTTGATAACATAAGTATGTCATCAGCCCTTACTTCAATATCCAATTCTTTTCTATATTACAACCACATTCCTTCTTTCAGACTCAAATGAGTTAATTACATTTTGGAAAAGTCTTATCAAAAAATCCTCTAAGCTCACTGAGATGGATCTTGATATAGGAAACAAGATTCAAAGGTGAAAATGTTAATGAATTCTATTATCACTTCACAAAATATTCGTAAACCATATCCAACATGAGCACTTTCACCACCAGATACCTCAATAAATATATCAAAAAAATGTTAGTTCATAATATTTAGAACACATGGGTGAGTAACATACCACATGAAACATCAATGGATATCACTTTTAAATAAAAACTAGGTGATACCAATTGTATATTCTAGTTCTTCACAAGGAACCTTCTTTCATTCAAATGAGGTCGGAAAAATTATAAATGCACTCCTTCAGCCCCCCCTAAATATTTATACCTTTTGTACATAACTTGTTGAAATGGTTTTAGAATGGGAGATACTTGTTATTGACACTTTTTATTAATGTTCTCCACTTCAAGTAGCTTTAAGGTATCCTAAAAAATCACACGGATGACACCATCATGTTAGAACATAACAAATACACATTAAATATTAAATGTTGCTACTTCTCCATCTATTTTTATCAATTCCTCAGGGTGTTTTATCTTCAAATATGTCTTGAAATAATTTTGGGTCTTGGTACTATTGAGAAGTCATAATACTTGGATTTGACTTTTGTACCACTACAAATCAACCTTAGTATCCATGAATTCAAAAAATCTATCAAGCATAAAAAGATATTGGATTTAAATCCTCAAGGGTGAAAAATTAAATCACCACCTTCATTTACCCCTTTTAGAAGCACTACCACCTATATAGTGCTTCTCACAAAGTTTAAATCTAGATTTGGATTGGTTCTTCATTACATTTTGCATCTTTATTAGATTATACTTTAACTCAACCAAACATTCCCTTTTTGTCATAACCACCCCATGGATCACATATCACCCTTAATCCTACATCAAACCAATCATTAGATATAGAAATAAATTCAAAGGGGGGAAAGGTACCTAAAAAATTAATCATTTTTAGGATTGTGGTTGGTCATGGTGAGCTAACCCATTACCCTTCACTTTCATACAATATTTTTTGGTGACTACTTTTATAACACCACTTTTGCGTATTTCATTATATATTTCCTCTTTGATATTCTGTATCCTTCTTGGCTTGGGTTACTTATCCATTATGATACTAATCACACTTATAATTTTCTCTTCTCTTAATTCATTTTTCTAATATCCTTTGACATGATTCATATGCTTATAGATAGCCCTTATACTAAATTTTACATCTTTCTTAATGGTGTGATATGAGATACCACTAAGGAATAATTTATGCATTTCCTCTTCTTCAGTATCCATGAGAGTCACTTCAGATTTATTCATCCTTGGTGAATCATTCCTCATTTTATTTCTCTATTCTCCCATAATTGGAACAACCAATTAATATTTATTTAACTTCAATATTTGATTATTTTCTATCCTAGAGGGATTCTATAGTTATATACCAATTGATTATTGATACACCTTTCATTAATCTCCTCTTTCCTTTAAAACATTATATTTTTTCTCTATATTAATATATTTCTCTTTGGGGTAAGTTCTTTCCATGTATGTCATGGGAAGAGAGGTTTTACTCATGAATTATTTAGTCCTCCTCTTACTATAATTCATGCCATGTCTCTAGAGTTATCAAAAATAAAACAGATCTTATAAGAATAATACATATTTTTATTGTATCTTAGTTTATATATTGATGAAACATGTCTTCTTCCATCATTTTTCCCTTGGGATTCTAGACACACACTCATTATGTGCCTCATTCTTTCACAGTAGTATCATACTATTACTAGCTTATCATTAAGGAATTTTCTTCCTAATTTGTCTTGATACCCCTAAATAACTATGGTTTCAATATTTGGAATTTATTTCCTTACAATTTTTGATGTTTTCCTAAAGGTAGTCTAACTTTCCTTTTTCTTTCAAGGAGTTGAGAATCAACTCAAGTCCTTTAATCATCTAATCGATTTCTTTCAACTTGGAAACCATCTTATTTAGCCATGAGCCGAATTAATTTCCAACCAATCTTCTTTATTCTGATTGTGACTTGGGAGAAAAAGGGATTACCCTAAACTTCTTGTCTATAGACACATCATTTTATATCACTTGGGTAATCTCTTCAAGTATATCACTTTATTCCATCATTATTATATCAATTTTATTAATATCAAAATTTGGGGCCACTTTTACTTTTATAAAACTTTTATTTTCCTTACCCAAATATTAAATGAAATAAAGGTATACCTGATAAATGAGTTTGAATTGATCCACCTTCTCACTCAGATATTGGATCCTATCTTTATTACCACATTAAAAACTTTCAGATTGATGGCTTGATTCCACTTCCACTTCTTCCATGGGTTCTTCACCCATTTCATCTTATATGAGGGAGTATGAAATTCCATGTTTTAATGAATTTTTAATAACAATTTCAAAAATATATATCAATAAAATTAGAAAATTTTACCTCATTTGGAGAGTAAATATTTGAAGAAGTGTACTCCTTGGTTTTCTTTTTATTCTTTCCTTTTTTCACAAGGAATCTTCACCAACCATATTTATTGGTTCCTCATCTTAAATATTTTTTTTGATATATTTGACATTGTGTTCTCTAGTTATCTTTTCTCCCACTGATTTTCCATAAATATTTTAAATATACTTCCAAATTTAAAAAGTAAAAGAACAATGAATAATTTTATTGTACACAACATCAGATAAAGATCTTATCATGACATTCCCTCTCACTGAATTTCCAATTCTTTCATTGTTATTTTTCAGATCTATATCTCTTAAAATAAATTATATAATTTTCATGCCATAAGCCTATATAGATATAAAAATCTCCTTCTTAAAATAATAGAATTTATATCCACTAAAAATGGTAGATTTAACTTAGGATCATATAAGAAAAAAATCTCAAAACATATATAGAGGTTGAATGAAAAGTCAAAACCTTTATCCTATGATACCACTAGTCAGAACCAAAGTTACCCTGATAGGGGAGGGGTGAATTAGGGTTTCAATAAATTTTTATCATTTAACTTTAGGATCCTATCCCCATGTTTTCTAGAACATTAATTCAACATGTTCTTTCTTTAAAATGCACCCACACTACACAACATGCACATATGTAGAATGTAAATCACACAATGGCACCATTATTTTTCTTGGTTCACCACTAAGGTCAAATTTAAGGTCCACACACCAAAAATGTGTCGATGTTCGAAGAGCTATAATGCTCAATTTAGGGATATTACAATGGATTTGGAAAGGGATTACTACTGATCCAAGGCACAATTCCCCTTCTCTACTCTCACACACTACTCAAGTGAGGGATGAGTCAGTTTAAAGACTTGAGGTTCTCATCAATAGTTTAAAGACTTATTGGTCTGTCTATGTTCATCACGAGGCTCCTATTACATTTTTATCACCAGGTTGATACTCAATTATGTGTCTCCTTTTGCTGCTCCCTTCTTCATGTCTAGATGTGACTAACTCCTTGTGAGGAGGCTAGTCTTGTACCTTTCTCTTCTAATTCCATATGAGAGAATCCATAATGTGAGGATAACTCTTTTTTATTCTCATAAGCATCAATTATCTTCTTCATATGAGGATAATTTGAAAGTAGATCTATCTTATAGCTTTATTCTTCTTCAAAACTAACGAATTTATGGAATGTTTTATCTTCTTCTTCCCTTCACATAGCTAGATGCCTTCTCGTAGTTGAATTTTCTTACATGACCCTTTCATAGATGAATTTTCTTACACTGGTGTTTGCCTATGTCGAGCCTTTTCATATGTGAATTACTCATGTATCCCTTTAGTCAAATTTTCTTATGTGACCCTTTTGTAACTAAAATTTCTTACATTACCATTTTCTTTCTTTGAGACTTTGAATATAGAAAATCCCTCATGTGGAAAAATTTGCTTATGTCTTCAAAATTCACTTATGTAGAACCTCTCTATAACGGATTTTGAATACGTAGTGAATTTCCTTGCATGGGAAAACTCATACATGGGTATGTAGCCATTTCTATGAACATTTACTGCTCTTCACTACTTTAAATGCCCGCATAATGAAAATCAACCTACCGCATGTTGAAAACAAGATGTCACGTGACTAACATCAAGCTACCACATGTGTACTTCTACATAGCCTTCATATTTTCAATGTTATAAAAACAAATTTATCAATAGCCTTTACAAAAACTAATTTAGAATTCATGAAACATTGAATGAAGTACTCAAATGGCTATCAACTAATCATTTTAAAAATTTGTTCATTATGAAACAACTTATATATAGTTATGCTTCTTCTTCTATGGTTCAATACTCCAAACACTAGCAAACCTTACACTTTCCAAATACACTCAATAAATCCATAAAACATAAATAAAAAAGCTTCCATAGTTTTCAACAAATATTATCAATACTCATTTATAATAATTCCATATCAATATTTTCAACAGATCAAATCACCAAGAACCATGGTCGCGACAACCACCTTAACTAATTATTAATTTTATAATTAATTATTAATTGTATTATTAATTGTATTATTACAAATATTATTATTTATTAATAATGTAAATTAATTATTAATTATTATTAATTATATTTTTAATTAATATTAAAATTAATTATATTAATTATATCATTATTTTTTAATTGTCTTAAATAATTAAACAAGCATTACTAATTATATTATTTTTAGGTCATTTATGGCTGATGATGCAGGAAATGTTGCAGGCAGGGGTGTAGACCCGGGTACACGCTGACACAATGCAGGATTTAGGTTGGGGTCCTTTGAGATTGGTCAAAGAGGTCTTTGGGCTATCAAATAGTGAGCCTTCTGGATTTAAAAACTATAATGAGCTAGGGATGAAGTGGGTCAACCCTTATAGGAGGAGTGATCTGTCCTTACTGACGCAGAGGTGTGTGTGTTGTTGTGTTTCTTGTAACCTCCAAGACCTTAAATAAATTATATTCTTAGTTATTAATTTTCTTAATTACATAATTAATTATTATTAATTGTATCAAGAAGTACTAATAGTTTTAATATATTGTTAATTATTAATTATATTATTAATTGTATTAGTAATTATATTATTATTTATTAATTATATTTATTAGTTATTTTTATTATAAGCAATTGATATAATTAATTATATTAATTATATTATTATTTATTAATTATCATAACTGATTAATTAATTATTACTAATTATATTATTAATTATTACTTGTTTTTTTTTTATTTTTTCAGATAAAATATCTTTTTAACTGGGTTGAGAGGGAACCTTTACAAGACCTGGAGGTCCAGAATTCATGACCCAAAATCCCAAAGGGAACCCTTATATTAATTTCATTGTAAATTTCTTATTATATTATTAATCATTTATAATTAATTATGTATTATTAATAAAATATTAATATTCAAATGTTGGTCAAAGTGGAACTATAATTCCACATTGAAAATCCATACAAGCCATCAAGCTCCACTCCATTATAAAAGGGTGGTGTGAGAAGGGTTTTCAGTTAAATTCTGGGATTTTTTTAATTCATGTAATTCCAAATAAAATAATATTATTTTAAATACTGTTTAATTTTTTGTTATATATATATATATATATAAAACAAAACAAAAAAATGTATTTCTAAAAATAAATATATATAAAATCTCACTAGCATTAATGCCATTCACATAATATGTTTTAAGAATTAAAGGTTTTCATGGATGATGTTCATGATGGAAACCTCGGGTTTTTTAAAAATGTGCTTACATGCATGGGGTTCACGCATGTGAAGATCCATTTTCTGAATTTCTTTTAACCTTACTCTGTTTAATTAATTTTTTTTCCTAAAACCCGAAAATAACCTTCTTGGAATCCACTGACAATTTAGATATTATTATTATTATTATTATCAATATTATTATTATTATTATTTTGGTATCTATTATAAATTAATATTTTTCTTGGATTTCAATTACCAATTCTTATATTGTATATTCTAACCATTCAATATCTTTTATCAATTAAGAAATGAATATAACCATTGGATTTAACATTAAAGATTGGGATTTATTTGAACCATTGATTCTAATCGTATTTAGTATATATATATATATATAATATGATAATGAAATAAGAATTTTGGCCCGCATACTTTCTCATTATCTCTTGTCTACTTATTTTATTTTTCAATTTCATGTTATGCTCATCCAACATAGTTTTCCTATATTCTATATTATATTTCATCTTCAATCAACATCTAAATTCATTTACAATCAAAAATAAGGCCCCAATTTCAAAATAATTTATGGTTTTAATCAGTGTGATGATCTTGTTTCATAACATGTTATTAATACAATCTGGTACTGTTGATTGGCGGATACTGTAGCGGCGGCAGGATGCTGTAGCGGAGGCAGGGAACTGTAGCAGCGGCGGGCACTGTAGCAGTCGGGTTATTATTCACAGATTGGGCCTTAGGCCAAAAATTTGGGCCTACGGGCTATGTAATGGGCTACAAGCCCACTGGGCCTTCAGGCTATGTAATGGGTCTCCCTCTACTCAGTTAAAAAGGTCTTTGCTATGCTTTAATAATAAAATGAGGCTTCGACCCCAACCTTTAAAAAAATACAATCATATTCTCTACATTGTGAATCATAATAATGTTACCTCTATCACTATCATTGATGTGATATAATTATTACATGAAAATGTACATCACATGTTTTTTCATACACTATTTTCTTTTCATGGTCCTTCATGTGCACTTCGGTTTCACTCATTTAAAGAGAAATCTCATCAATTAAGTCTTATTTTACATGTCATGTATTATTATATTTATTTTTCTCTCTTTTGATAACATTGAAAATATATATATGACTTTTTTTCTTAATTATTTGTTATAAGAAAAAAATAATGACCTCTTGAAGAATATTAATAACTCAATTAATTACCTAAAGTGAATGTAATTAATTATTTTGGAGATTTTATTAATAATATACATAGTTGATGTTGAGAAAACCATAATTGATCAAATGAAAAGATGAAATGGGACCACCTGAAGTGGTTGAATGATGAAAATTTGATACCTATTGTATGAAAAAGTGAACTTTATTGATCATTACATGAACACTAATGACGACATAATAAATTTTATAATTTCCTATTTCTTTATACAACTTAAAAGTGTGGAACTTGATTATGGAGTATAAATTCTTATTACATAGATAATATTTTTTTTATATTATTAATTAAATATTATATTTCTTTATTTATTTTCAATTTTATTTTATTTATTTTATATAAAAATAAAAAATAAATTAAGATTTCATGAAGAATAATATAAATTTATTTTATTGATATTCATCTTTTGAAGTAGATAAAAGTGATGAATTGAATATTCATGTTATTTCCTTGAAACTTAATAAAAAACAATCAAATAATTGTATTATATTCACTGAAGTGAATGGGAATGTTTATTAGTAAAATTATATTTCATTCCCTAAAGTAAATGTAAATATATTTTATTTATTTTAAATAAAGTTTATTTTGAATATGATATTTTGTGATGATCGTTTTGATTTATTTATTATAAATAAATTAAATAAATAATAATATTATTATAAACAAAAATGGTTTGATGGCAATAAATATTTAAAAACTATAATGAATTTTATTAATATTTATGAAATATTGTGCCCCGAAAGGATAGTATGAAAATAATGTCTTTTGATATTATACTGATGAATATTTTTATTTTTTATTTTTTTCTCATGTGGTAGAAATATTAAGAAAAAAACTATTATATATCATGGTTTTATGGATTTAAAAAATAAAATTATGCAATTTATTTGATATTATTCCATAGACTGGATTTCATTCTTCTTATAGATCATAGACAATATGTTAGAGTTACAAAAATTTTATAATCCAATATATTTTATGAAAATAATTTTATCTCTTGAAGTGGTTAGAAAATGATCATAATGATAAATAAAATTAGTATTTTTATAGAAGATGGTAATTATTGATTAATAATGAATTATCGATCATTTATCATGAGATAAAATGAATAAATTCATTCCCTGGTGTGAATGTAATTTTAATTTTTTTATTTTACCCTTGAAGATAATGGAATTATTCATTAAAAATATGATATTATTATTTTTTACTCATATTTGAATATTTATCATGAATGTTTGGGAAGTTATAAAATTTTATCAAATAATTTCTCATCCATTTATTGAATTAAATGTTATTATGATCTTTTTGGAATTAAAATTAAGGTTTTGAAGAGGTGTGTGGTGTCAATCTAGAATATTCTTCCACATTTATTCTCAATTCCGCATTCACCAACCTCAAAATACATGGGGATCCTCTCCGTAACAAATATATTTTCACACTTTTTGGTCTAGAAGTTCCAAAATAGAAAATATCTTCATGGTGATATACTTAATATATTGTAAGTATATCATGAATTTATTTGTTAAATAATTATCAAAATATAAAGTGTAAATTATAATGTTAGTAATAATTGTGAATATTTTTTTATTCATGAAATTTGTTATATATATATAATGTAAATGTGATCAAAAACTAAAAATAACACAAACTCCCAAGAACTCCACCAGGTTAAGCCTTATCTATCCCCACAAGTAATTAAAAGCACCCACTGGACCTATTTTATTACTTTTGATTGGCCCAAAGGCCCAATGGTTTGAAGGAAAAGTTGAATGTCACTTAAAGGACCTTGAAGGATATAGATATAATAACCAAATAAGTAGCCTGAATCATGTAATGTAATCAGTCTTACGCATTTCTACCTCTCTAAGAGAAGTCATCATACCATGTTTCTGGTGTGAAAGTTACTTCATCCCCACCAATAATCATTTCATTTTCTTACCTCTGATGCACTGTGGAAGAGAATCCCTCTATACAATATAAAATATCCAAAAAATAAGAGAGCTGGATGATAGGATCCAACACAACCAAACCCCTTTTGACTCACACACCCTGGTGATGCCTATGTGGCACCCCACGATATCTCATTTCTGTCATGTTGTGCCATATGACTAGCACCACTACATTGATAGTTATGTGTAAGGAATCCATATATCCCACAATGGAAATCCAATGGGACAAATGGTTGGTCTATAGACTCTAGAATTCTCATCCCTCTTTTGCGGTTGACCACCCGGTGGCGCCTTTGTTTCTCCATGTCGCACCACCTTCCTATTGAGTTAAGTCATTATCATAGTCCCACCATTTCAAATGCTTCCCATTGATGATGAAACAGAGGCCATGCGACTCAAAGGTCATTGATGGACCAGAGGCCCTATAGCCCAAAGGCCCAAATCTATGGATTTAATGCCCAAATCGAGTAAATAGTACTACTTCTACAGTACCCCACCATAGTGCCTACTATAGTATCCACACTAATATAGTATTATTACAATATAACACGAATAATTCCTAGTCTGGATTTGATCTTGGGTTTTTGATGTATTATTAAAAGTTTTTTACCACTTGATCCCCATCCCAGTTGCATGAAATGTGTTAAATACGCACAATGTAAGATCCTAAAGATTTTATAAATATTTTTATGTAATTATTTGTTTTAAAAATATTATTTTAATTAAATTATTTAAAATAAATCTTAAATGTTTATTGTTAATAAAAAATCGTGATGAGTTAGTGTATGATCATTTAAGTACGTAAACTGGTATTTCAAAATTAATCAAAGACTCAAGAATAGGAAATATATGTCTACTTAATGGTACAAAAAAATTAATAACATTGGAAGTTTTATTATAATTTTAACTATTTCAATATATATATACTCAAATAAAATTTATTAAACCTAAATTTTACTAATACCAACACATTAATTTTATGAAATAATTATTTGAGTTGTTCAAGATCAATTATGATATGTAAATATAAACATGATCTTTGATTTATCGATAATATAATAAACATCCATCAAGGGTAGAGTCATTAATATAATTAAATAATGAATTTATGACTGTTAAATTTTGTTTACAAGAGAATTTTTATAATGAACCAACCCGAGTCAACCTTCCAAGTCACTTGGGATTTCCTACTATAAGGCCCAATGCGCATTCTTGATTACCTCAATCTAAAAATTAGTGTCATGGAATGAACATAATCAACTGGGAAAAATTTAACACATTAATTTTGAAACCAAAGGAGGGGTCCATTAAGAGAACCCAACACGAACTTCCCTTACTCCAGTTTTTCATTTAGACTAAACAAATAGTTTGAAAGTAAATAAGCAACCCAACATGGAATAAGAAGAAAAAAAACAACACTAAATTGTTAGGATCATAAACTCATCATAAGGATACAAATACAAATGTAACATAAAACATAAAATCCAATTAAACACATACAACACTAAAATGAAACCAAAATATAGGATTGAATGGGGTGGAAAGATGATAAATCTATATACATGGCACTATAAAAAATAAACCA
Source organism: Viscum album (assembly GCA_963277665.1). Lineage (NCBI taxonomy): Eukaryota > Viridiplantae > Streptophyta > Magnoliopsida > Santalales > Viscaceae > Viscum > Viscum album. Next base: position 1,285,989,638 of record OY728151.1, read on the forward strand.
AAGATAACATTTTCTACTACCAATTTTTGTGTGAAAAAATGGGGACTCTAATCTTATCACCTTATTAAAGATCCATTAAAAAGATAACATGGAATCCATCTTATTATATATGTTCCTTTTCTTAACCCATATTAAACAAAATAAGGCCAACATACACTGAAAAGGTGTATGTAGGGTGTGAGAATAACATACCCAGCAAAAAAATGTCCTGATTCAACAATGTACATCACTAACCAGGCTCCTTATAAGGCCCAAAGTGTGTTCCTAATCACCATGGGATGGTGTCAAAACACAGAGTATCAAATGTGATTCTTAGGAATGATTTTAACCTTAAAATCCAATAACCAACACATGAATTTCACTTGGAAATCTAGTATGACTTATCTTTATACCATACATCTATTCACATTAATAAATAGTTTTAATAAAAATGGACAAACAAATAGAGTGAAAAGAAAAGGAAACAAATAACCAATCAAGATCCTAGAAGACAAAAATAATGCCAACCAAAATGGTTACATATACCTAACATTCTAGAATGAATTAAGGTTTGGTAAATCATTAATACAAAAATAAATAACCCTAAAACATCCCCAAAAATACCCATGAGTAACTCTCCCTATGACCCACTATCACCACCATATATCATACCAGGATGGACGAAGAGCATTAGGGAACACCACCATGTGTAGTTGTTCATTTACCATTACCATTATCCAATATAAGTAAATCTGCATATGCCTAGAGGCATATATAGGGTGCAAGGGAAATCCCAATAGGATGCCACTATAAATCTGCACAAAAAATTCTCAATATATACCACTAGTTTTAGTTTAAAATCATTTTTTAAGAAATATATCTTTTATTTAGAAAAAAAAAGGTTGGAAAATATTTTACAAATCCTTTAGTTTTTATAAAACATTCCATGTCTCCAAAGTAAAATAAATAAGGAAAAAATATCATAACTAGAGGAATAAGCATAACCAACATCAATATAACCAATAAAAGTTGAGGGAATCAAGTAATGACCATATTATAACTGATTAGAACATACAAAGATTGGGGATCTAACCTTTGGGTTAAGAAATAACAATATGGTGGTAACTAAACTCAATCTCAGAACAAAACTAGCCTATGTGATCTTGAAAAAATCCACATATGATAAGCCCTCAACCTCTTCTTGTAACAATCCCTTAGGTGGTGGCGCATGTCTACCTAGGGAACTATTCGTGGTGTAACTAAACTATTTTACCACCTATCTAAATTACCAAAACATAGACCTATGGTATCCCATGTGCAACCCATCAATAAGTAATCTTCATAACATATCAAACATTAACCATCACATAATCAATCAAGTCACACCACAATATTAAAGGTTATAAATCAAAGAAAAATTACCCATAATCAATTTACATAATCAATCATGCCCTTAAATTATTAAAAATCAAAAAATAAAGGAAACATGGTTCACAATGTGATTACTTTTTTAAAACATCTTTCAAAATTCATTTGGAAATAAACAGTCTCTTTAAAAAAAATTATCAAACACCTTGCATGCATAAATCTAGTTTTGAATGAAAACACATGTGAAACCATCAATTTATCAAATAAATCAATAATAAAAGTAAATAAATATAAATCAACCCTAATAAAATCATTAAAATCATATTTAATGAAGTAAAATTGAAGAAAAATCAAGATCTCAAGGTATGCCAGAGGAGAGGTGCAATATGTAGAGACACTTACCTTAAATTCATTTAGCACACAATAATGGTATTAATCCATTACAAAGAGGTAATTTTAATCGAATGTTCAATAATAATAATAACAATCACAAATAATCAAAACACAAAAATTAGATTTAATTAAATCTAGAGAAAATATTGCATCATCTAAGAAAAAACACAAGGATTACCTTCATATTTCTGAGAAAAATCCAATTCCAACCATGGTTTGTCATTCTAATCAATATCAATGAATATTTTGAAGAGATAAGATATATGAATTTTAGAGTGAGAGAGAGGATAAATAAAATAAAGATGGAGGAGAAAGAGGTGGACTACTTCCTCTTTTCCGAAACCCCACTCCCCTATTCCATGATTATAGACCACCTCCCCTCCATTTTTAAATGATTTCATTATTTTTTTAATTTTTTTTGTTTTTTCCATTATCACATAGATGTTGTGCATATACCTAATTCATCCACACCAATTTTTAAACACCCCTTTACTCCTCCACACTTCCCCAAGCCACATTAGGTATTTTATTTTATTTCACTTTTTTTATTCAAACAAAATAATAATAATAAAAAAATGAATCAATATCAAAAGAAACTATTAATTTTAATGAATTTAACAAAAAACAAGAATAATATTAACCTAAACTGAATAAGTAATCAAATAACCACTTTCATTAAATTCAAAAAAAAATAATAAAATATTTATCAATTATGAAATTCCATTTCTTTAGCACAAATAATATTATAACCATTATTATTTTTAGCCACCCAAAAAATGTTGAAATTCAAATAATTTTTTTACTAATTTAAATGAATATAAAATTATTTAATAAATTTATCCACAATCATGTTTTCCCCTTTTAATAAATCTATTAAATCCAAATTTAAAGGCTAATGACATAGGCCATTACAATCTACCCACCATACTGCTTCTCATCCTCGAGAAGCTTCTTTTGTCATGAAACTACTATTCTACACTCGAAATAAAGACTTATCAAACACACCTCATGGTATTACCCACCTAGGAGTTTCTATATAAAAATTAAAACATAAATATCAACTTTTCAACTCAAAAAATGTCAAATAATTCATGCCATGCCAATATATATTTTCCACCTAATAACCATTAAGTATTCATTCCCTTTTTAACACATTAATAATAACTAATACCACATAAAAGTTCCAAGTTCATTTTAAAATTCCCAATTTAGAACTAATAATCATCAATTTTTTTCATCCTTTACCACCAACCAAACAAGTATTAACACCCAATTAATGTCTTTTACACACATGAAATACTATATAAACTCCATCACATCAAAATCCATCCAATAATTCAAATCCAAACGAAAAATAACTTTCAAAAACATTTTTTTTCATTTAATTGTATCTCAAAAATGATTTCATGTTAAAATACATTAATTTTTATCTAAACAAGGCCTAGTTCACAAAAAAAATCATGTAATTCCCTTGTGAAATTAATTTAAACTACAATAAAATGAGGCTTTACTCTTCCAATAACAATGTCAAACATGTTAATCCAAAATAAACATTATCGACACTTACCAATGTCATAAGTCAACAATATTTAATATTAAATAAACAATAATCCAAATGTTTTTTTTCAAAAACATGCTAGGGACACTCTATAATCTAAATACCCAGACACACATTAATTCCAATTTGTTTTTTAAAATACAACCAATACACTCTAATTCCATAAAAACCATTTTTTAATGAAACTCATTAAAATTAATTTATAAAATATAGTGAACAAAAAAACTTAACCAAATTTTCAAATCTTTATCATACAATTTTCCATAGACAAAAAAATTAACACCCATCATATTTAACACCACCAACAACACATTTTAAACTTTCCATTTTAAATTAATATATCATTTATCAAAATAAAATTAACCCATGTTTTTGTAAACTATTTCAAAAATAATTCATTTCTTATTGAATCACATTATTACCAAAAAACTTCTTTAATTTACTTATCTCTAATAATTTTAACTCTTTTCTTAGAACATGATACCAAAAAACAAAACATAGTAATCATAAAGGTGAAAATAATTATAGAAAAAACATGTGTGATCCACAAACAACCTTCATTTTAGAAAATAATTTAATACATTAAAAACAACATGTTTCATATAGAGAATTAAACACAATTTAAAATAAATTAAATACCCATTTTTAATTTTTATATTTACCCACTCAACACTCAATGTCCACTTCATTCAACAATAATGTCTTGAATATTATTTCATTTTTAGACACAAATTTAATTTGAAATTTTTTAAATATTCATACCAAATATTTTTATTTCTCCACATTAAAAATATCATAACTTATAATATATCTCTCACATATTCCATGAAATAAAGTCTTAACATATCTTTTTCATAAGTTTTCCATCACACTCATAATATAACTTCTAATAATAATATAAGAATCATGATCCAATAATCATATCACTATAATCCTTCATTAAAAATAACTATAAGAAAGCATATCATTTAAAAAAAATTCAACAATACATTAAAACCATTTTCATACCCATTTTCATATTTACACAAATATTATATAATAATTTATATATCTAGTAATGCTTCAATTAATACAAAAAACCCATAATATCAAGCTTCAAATGGTTTATCAAAATCGCTGAACAATCAACAAAAAATTCCATATAATCAAAATGTCATTAAATTTTCTTAAAATGCCATTAAATCATGCATCAAACATTCAATAATCACTTTAGCCTTTTAATCACTCACTAACATTATATGTTTTAATTTATTTATTTTTTGTTTATTTATCTCTTTTTTTCTTCGAAAACACAAAATGAATAGAATTCATTCTCATTAAACTTAAAATACACTTACATAAATCTATAAGATTAATAATAAACATTAATAATCATTAAAAAAAAGGAAAACATAATAAGACCGCACCCTTACAAGATGCATGACCTGTGTTCTTGATCTACAACCCACACACCCTACCCATGCCACTCACATGCCCCCCTTATAACTTTCTTCAAGTTGGAAGTGCACCCATATAGAAAGGATAAATCAAACCCAAAACTAAATTTTCACATTCTTGATATCTCATGGGAAGTTAGGTTTTAGTACTAAAAATTTTGTCTAGACACTTCTTCATATCTACATCATGAGTTCTAACAGACCTATCTTCATACTATTATACTTCCCCAAATAACATTAGCATGCCCTAATACCAATATATAATGAACCGGACTGAGTCCACCTAATACATAACAAGGACTTACTCTCCATAAGGCCCAAATTATGTTCCTGATCACCATAATTTAGTGAAAGGAACCATGGTATCAAATGTGAATCTTATAAATGATTTCAACCTTGTAATTGAATAACCAAGATACAAATTTCACACAAAAATTTGATATAACCTATCCTTATTTCAGATGTCTATGAACATAAATAAACAGTTTTGATGAAAATGGAAAAGAAATTATAGTGCAATGAAAACAAACTAATCATTATCCCTGAAGCCACAAATAATTCCCACCATAATAGTCACATGTAAATAATAATCTAGAATTAAGTCATTGGTGATATGGACGATACATCATCAATCCAAAATTAAATAACACTAAAGGATCCCTAAAAATATCCATGATATACTCTCCTCATGACCCACAATCACCACCAAATATCATACTAGGAAGGAAGATGGGAATCAAGGAACACCACTATGTGGAGTGGTTCATTTACCTTTACCTAAATTTTATACAACCAAATCTTCATAATCCTAATTACATATGTAGGGTGTGATGAAAATACAAGTATGATACCACCATAAATCTATACAACATATTCTTCAATTCAAACCACTATTTCTAGTTTGAAAACATTATTTAAGAAATGTATATTTGGTTTATAAAAAAAGGGTTAGAATTTTTTTTACAAATCCTTTAGTTTTTATAAAACATGCCAAGTCTCATTAAAAAAATAAATAATAAAAAGTATAATAATTGGAGGCAATAAGAATAACCAACATTAGAATAACTAATAAAAGATGAGGGAATTTAGTAATAACCATATCATAACTAAGTAAAACATACACAGAATGTGGATCTAACCTTCAATTCAAGAAATAACAATAAGGTGGTAAATAAAATCTCTCTTTGAACATGACAGGCCTTTGTGATCCTAAAAAAATCCAAATCTGTCAGGCCCTTGACATTTTTTTGTTAACAAATTACTATGTGGTGGTGAATGTATATTTAGGGTACTAGCTTGGGATAAAAAAAATAGTTTAGTACTCATCTGTGTTAACAAAACACAAACCTAAGGTATCCCATGTGTAACCTGTTAATAAGTAATCCATATGATATATCAAACATCAATGATCACATAATTAACCAAGAATCACCACAATATTAAATCTCATGAATAAAAGAAACATACCCCATAATCAATTTACATAATCAAGCATTCCCTAAAATCAATCCAATTCCCAAAATCAAGGAAACATGGTTCACGACACCATTCCTTTTTTAAAAATATATTTCAGGATTCATTTGGAAACAAAAGGTCTCTTTAAATTTTTTTTCTCAAATTCCACATTAACATAAATCTAGTTTTGATGTGAAACCATCAATTTATCCAATATAATCAATAAAAATAATGAATAAATATAAATCATCCCTCAACAAATCATTCAAAACATGTTTAATCAAGTAAAACCAAAGAAAACTCAAGAACTCAAGGTAATCCAAACTAAATATGTAATATGTAAACATGAATTGTCATGAAATGACCTACCTCGGGCCATAAACCTAGTCAACTGACCCCATGGGTATTCTATAATACACTACTGGAAATTTGGGCTATAGCCACGATTCTAAACCGTGGCTATAGGCCCCAAAACCGTGGCTGGTATTGGCGTGGCTATAGGGCTTTAGCCAAGGTTGAAACCGTGGCTATAGGGTCAGCTCGATAGATGCTAGTAAAAGCCATGGTCACCATGGCTAAGGCCCTATATCCACAGTTCCAAACCGTGGCTATATGGATTTCCACTACATAAAAAAAGCCAGCACGGTGAACTATGATGGCTGTTGGGAGGACTACCCCAGCACCCCCACCCCCCTGCTCCTACACACCTCCCCTGCCCCACCCCCCTGAAACTTGCACCCCACCCCCGCCCCCTCCTCACTGCACACCCCCCCTCCCCTGCCCTCCCACCTGCACACCCCCCTACCCCCCCTGACCCCACCCCCACCTGCACACACCCCTCCCCCTACCCCATCACACCCCCCTTCCCCCCACCTACACACCCCCATGCCCCCTCTCCCTGCCCCCTTCCCCCCCACCTGCCTCTCCCCCCACCTGCACACACCCCTCCCCCTACCCCAGCACACCCCCTTACCCCTCTCCCTGCCCCTTCCCCCACCTACACACCTCCCTGCCCCCTCCCCTGCCCTCCCACCTGCACACCCCCTCCCCCTTCCCCCCCACCTGCCCCCCCCCCACCTGCACACACCCCTCCCCCTACCCCAGCACCCCCTGCCCCCCCACCTGCACACCCCCTGCCCCCTGCCCCCACCTGCACACCCCTCCCCCTACCCCAACACACCCCCTAGTACATCTATAAAAAACCATTTAGATGAGGTTAATAAATTCATGTTAGATTTAGACAATATTAATGTTTATGTAGATGATGAGGATCCAGAAATTATCATATTAATCACTCTTGAAAACAGTTATGGAACACTTGTTACGGCCATGATGTATGGTTGAGTCTATTTAACATTAAAAGATATCCAATCAGCCCATCTATCTAAGGAATTGCATTCTAGAACAAAAATAAAATGTGAGGATAAGAGTTTTTCACAAGGGGGAGACCTTAAACTAAAGGTAAGAAAAAACAATTCAGTAGGGAAAAAAATAAGATTAATAAATAACCAAAATCTAGGATAAGCTCTATGGAAAGAAAAGTAATATTTTTTCACTATGGTAAACCTGGGAACATTAAGCCCAAGCGTAGGATACTCATGCGTGAGTTATAATCCAAACATCCCACTAACCTGTATTTTCTGGTTGATTCGGGCTATGACATTTGTTTAAATCTTGAATGTGTCCATTTATACACTCAATCAAGAGTGGGTCCTAGACTCTAGTTGTTCTTTTCATATTTTCCAATAGAGAGAGTCATTTTTAGAGCTGGTCAAAAAGAGAGAATTAGATGTATTATTAGGAAAAAATAATAGGTGCAAGGTTGAGGGAATATGATCCATTATTATAGAGTTAGATAATCAATCCATCATCACCTTACTTAACATATGGTGGGTCCCCATCCTTTAATGAAACATAATCTCCTTAGGGGTCCCCACTCCACTTGCATCCCCCTCCCCCCTGCAACCCCCCACCCCATGTAAATCCCCTATGGACATCCCCCCCACTCCCCTTGCAGTAGACAACCCCCCTGCAAAGCCCCCCCTGGACAGCCCCCTCCCACCTGTAATGCCCTTCCTGGACAGCCCCCCTTCCTGGACAGCCCCCCCTCCCCCCTAAAAAATATCCCCCGCCCTCTCCCCTACACAGCCCACCCCCCCTACAGCCCCCCCCCCCACCCCTAAAAAGCCTCCCCTGGACAGCACCCCTCCCCCCCTGTTGGGTTGAGAGGGAACTAGATGTTTGTTGTTGGGATTTGGGTGAGGGTTCCGGTTGTTGGACTTGAGCGTTTTTTGAGGTGATGTTGGATGGGGTTGGGATACTCTTGTTAGTGAAGGGTTTGGATGTGTGTACATGGAGTGTCTTGGATCTGGTGAAGTCTGATGTTGTGCCTTCCATTTTTATGTATTTGGTTTCTGGACTCGTGAGGTCATTGGCTATTTTTTCATGTGGTTGGAGTTGGTTGCACAGATTTGTGGTACTTGCAGGTGTGGTTTCATGTGTTGTGGGACTCTCTTCTTATCATGGATTCAACCAGTTATAGGTAGCCTTGATTTTGTGGTGTTGGGGTCCTTGGACGGAGCTACTGGTGCTGCTATCAATGGGTCTTCTGCAGGGTAGAGGGGATGTGTTGGCGGTGTAGCTGTTGTGATGCTTGGGATGGTTGCTAGCTTCCATTGTTACTGATTGTCTTTCCTTCCACTGGTTTCTCGTCGAGGCTTGGAGCATGCTATTTTTGGAGCATCTTGAAGTGGATTTGATAGATGGAGGAGTGGAGTTGGCTGGTTTGAGGAGTAGATTAGGACGGTTTGGGAGTAGTTTGGTTAGAAGTCTATTGGGTGGGCATCAGCTGGTTTGCAGGTTGCTTTGCATGGGGCTGGTCTTTGCTGGGTTCGGTGGTCAGGTGTCATGGGTGTGCTAGAGTTGTTCTTTTTTGTCACATGGTGAAATTTTTTTTCGGTAATTTTTTTGTTTGGTGTGGTGCAAGCTCATATGGACTGGTGTGTGGGAGTGGTTTCTTATAGGTGGTTAGGGGCTGGTCGTTGATTGGGGGGATTCAAGTTTCTTTTCTTGTTTCTACTTTATTGGGATTTGAGTAGAGCTTTCTTGGGTGGTGTTTCATGAGTGAGTGTGTGCATATGTGTGTGTGAGTGAGTGAGTGGATGGGGTAGTTTCAGTGGTTGGTGGTGTGTTAGAGTGTGTGTTTATCGGTTTGGTTGATATAGATTCTGAGTTTGGCTTGCAGTTTGGTTGGCTTGTTCCTTTTGGGAATCTTCTTTTCACTTGTAGGTCTTTCTTGCTGGGTTCTTGGGTTTTTTTGTTTCTACTTTCTATGAGTTCATAGGTGATGTCTCTACAGAGCTCGAGTTCCACTGGATGGGAGGGGGATCCACCCTGTCTCCTGTTAGTTTTGTGTGTGCCCATATCCTACTGGATGCGATTAATGGTGATTGTAGTTGGCTCTCTTGGAGTATGGAATGGCTTGGGGAGGCTCTTAAATGTTCCCTTATTCCCTAGTTTCTATTACTGGTGCTTGCAGTCTATGACTTCTTGGTTATTTCTTCATGATGTCATGGTTTTGTTACTGTTTTTTTGCTGCATTCGTGGATGTTGCTTTGCCAGTTTGGAAGCGAACCTCACCATCCGGTTTCTGGTTGGTTGGACATTGTAGGGTCTCATGTTTGCTTATTTTCTTGGTTTCTTGGTGTTTAATGGGCACTTTTCTTGGTTCCCATGTCTTGATATTGTTGAGCTATGATTTTGGGTTCTTGGGTCAACTGTCGTTTCACCTTTGAGTGATCTGTTGCAATTCATCTTTTCCTTGATATTTATAGTACTATTTTTGCCTTGCAAAAAAACTAAAAAAACTTAACACTTCTAAAAACCCTAAAATAAATCTAAAAACCATAAACACCTTAAAAATGAAGGTGGAAGGGGGATGGTGTGGGCTGGATGTGGCTAGAGCAGGGCCAAATCACGGCATTACTGCAACGTTACCACTGCATGACCGCGGCGTGACCGCGGCGTGACCGCGGCGTGACCGCGGCGTGACCGCGGCGTGACCGCAGCGTGTTGGCCCGGTCCAGCGATATCCGTGGGGCAACATCTTCCACTTAGTTTCAAATAGGATGATATGGATGGCATGAGAGGATGTTTTCTCAAAATATTTAAATAAATGAATGCTAATCTATGATGACTAGAGGATTGGATGACCCCTGATATACCTAATTCAGTGAGGGCTCAAATGCTGGTGAAAGGGGGATGGTTGCAGGTGCTGGGGGGATGGTGCGGGCTGATTCGAAGGTGGCAGGGGGGGCTGTTGCGGGCTGGAATGCTGGTGGCAGCAGACTGAAATGAAGGTGGAAGGGGGATGGTGTGGGCTAGATGTGGCTGCAACAGGGCCAAATCATGGCATTATCGCGGTGTGACGGCGGCGTGACCGCAGCGTGTTGGCCCGGTCCAACGACATCCGCGGGGAAGCATCTTCCACTTAGTTTCAAATAGGATGATTTGGATGGCATGAGAGGATGTTTTCTCATAATATTTAAAGAAATGAATGCTAATCTTTGATGACTAGAGGATTTGATGACCCCTGATATACCTAATTAGGTGAGGTTTGGAGATCTAGCAATGTGTTGGAATACCTAGAGGAATTAATACCCCATGGGATCGGGAAAATCACAGGTTACATAACATGTAATCTGACATTACTGGTACTGTGGGACCCCTACGCTGTGGAACTGGGCTTTTGGTTGGATTTAAATATCTCATGCCATGTGACATGGTCGCACAACATGGGACCCATCTTAAAAGTCTAACGGCACTTAAAGAGTGTCTTGGTTCAGACAACCGTTTTAATAAAAAGAGGGAAACCCCCTACAGGGATATAAAAAAGGTCAAGTACGATGTGTTCTTTATGAATAACAACTATATCAAGTATAAGGAAAACATCAATGCAATAATGTTAAACAAGGTATACCACTGTGAGTTTTTGCAGACAACGCACCTCCGTTGGAGGGGTTTTATTACAAAACCATGACTTATTTATCAAACGAAACAATTATCTTAACTAACACTTATTCAAGAATTGTAATTTAATATAAACATGCATAATTAAGAAGGCAACTAAATTCAATTTAAAACATTCTTGAATTAAATAGGCTAGGAGAGGGACCCTACCTCAACCTCAAGGCGCGTTTGCTTTTGACGACGAAAACTCGAATCTTCCTTTTTTCCGCTTGCACGCATATGCAACTTCACATATGTATAAGGAAACCTAGCCCCTATGTACATATTTTCATGGACAAATACGCCCAAGGGGGTCCTTAGATATATATTTATACTTTCATATACCCCTTTACACTTACACATGTATGCATTTTTCATATCAATATATAAGCACACCTTGCCCCAATATATATATATTCATACTGCCATGAGTGAATATATATAAAGGGGGAACTTATATATGTATATTCCTACCTATGCATACACATGAAAGCCTTCATCAATGGAGACTTGAATCCACCTCAATGAAATCCAAAACGCACTGAAAAAATATAAGGAACCCAAAAATCACAAATTCCCTAATTAAAATTGGGCCAAAGAATAAAAAAAATAAACCTTACCCAAATCCGATGTTGAACTCATTGTCATCGATGGTGGTGGATAGAACCGACCTCATCATAAGAAACCACCTATAAGAAAATAGTGGGAAAAAATGAGATATAACGACTTATTATATATATGTGATCAGTGTGTCAACTGTACATGATAAATTATACATGAATCCATAACTGACAATGAACAAATAATATTTCTGGCTGTGAACCTCAGTTCAAGCCATGAAATTCCCAAGGGTAGGGATTCATGGTGTGAAACCCCTGGTCACACCATGAATCATGCCTTGGTGGATTTATTTTAATAGGTTAAATTCTGTCTTTTTCTGGGTCAAGTGTTTCAAATTGATGTTACTGAAGAAAGTATCAAGTTTTCAAAGCCGATTGTTTGTGTTTGATGAAATGAAAACAAATATTTTCTTTAAGTTTTAGATTTTTATGAGAATGCTCAGTTGATATTTTCTCAAAATGATGACACTGTCAGGGGGGCTATTGCGGGCTGGAATGCTGGTGGCAGCGTGCTGAAATGAAGGTGGATGGGGGCTGGTGTGGGCTGGATGTGGCCGGAGTAGGGCCAAATCATGGCGTGACATCGGCGTGACCGCGGCGTGACCGCGGCGTGACCGCGGCGTGACCGCGGCGTGACCGCGGCGTGACCGCAGCGTGACCGCAGCGTGACCGCGGCGTGACCGCGGCGTGACTGCGGCATGTTGGCCCGATCCAGGGACATCCGCGGGGTAGCATATTTCGTCCAGGAGCGAAGGGAGCGGGAGGAGGCTGGAATGCTGGTGGAAGGGGGCTAGTTGCAGGTGTTGGGGGGATGGTGCAGGATGATTCAAAGGTGGCAGGGGGTGGGGCTGTTGCGGGCTGGAATGCTGGTGGCAGCGGGCTGAAATGAAGGTGGAAGGGGGTTGGTGTGGGCTGGATGTGGCTGGAGCAGGGCCAAATCATGGTGTGACTGCGGCGTGACCGCGGCGCGTGACCGCAGCGTGTTGGTCTGGTCCAGTGACATCCGCAGGGCAGGGGGGGCTGTTGCGGGCTGGAATGTTGGTGGCAGTGGGCTGAAATGAAGGTGGAAGGGGGATGGTGTCGGTTGGATGTGGCCGGAGCAGGGCCAAATCACGGCATTACCGCGACGTGACTGCGGCGTGACCACGGGGTGACCGCGGAGTGTTGGCCCAGTCCAGCGACATCCACAAGGCAGCATCTTTGTAGACAGTGCACCTCCATTGGAGGGGTTTTATTAAAAAAACATGACTTTATTTAACAAATGAAAAAAGTATATTAAAGAAAACATATTCAAGATATTAAATTCAATATAATTAAACAAACCAAACCATTCATCCATTTTAATCTTACCATAATTTCAATTAGCCTCGTTTCAAACATAACCTGCAAAATCTAAAAGCTAACTAAAGTAGTTCTAATTGTAGGAGCAGTAAAACACCAAGAAAAAAGATGCAATACAAAACTCTATCAATGAGTAAAAATGAAGGCAATGACAAACCAGCTTAACCAAAAGTACCCATCCATCCATTAGATCTCTTTTGTTGCAATCCAGTGGTCTCCTACAATGGACCCACTTAAAACAGGAGGGTGACTATAAAATACCAAACATGTTTTTCTTCATTCTAAGAAAACAACCATTAATAAATCATAGCACAAACAAATGAAAACACAATCAACAGTTGGGTAGAAAATTGAAAATAAATAATATTTTGAATGTGTAATATGAAATATACAATGGGGAATTATTATGAACATGAAATTAATGGTAGATTAATCTAGATGCATTACTGGTATGAAAAAGAGAGTTGGTCTATCTTCTCCGACTTCATTTTCCTCGAAATGGAGGAAGACGCCCAGCCCCATCCCCCACCAGCCCCTCTCCCCTGCCCAGCCCCCCTGCCCAGCCCCTCCCCCTACCCAGTTCTTCCCCTCTCATCCCCTCCCCCCTTCCCATACCCTTCCCCCACCAACCCCTCCCCCTGCCCAGCCCCATCCCCCCTGCCCAGCCCCATCCTCCACCAACCCCCTCCCCCGGCTCAGTTCTTCCCCTCCCATCCCCTCCCCCCTGCCCAGCCCCTTCCCCCACAAGCCCAGCCCCATCCCCCCTGCCCAGCCCCATCCCCCACCAGACCCCTCCCCCTGCCCAGTTCTTCCACTCTCATCCCCTCCCCCCTGCCCAGCCCCTTCCCCCACCAACCCCTCCCCACTGCCCATCCCCATCCCCCCTGCCCAGCCCGATCCCCCTCCAGTCCCCTCCCCCCTGCCCAGTTCTTCCCCTCTCATCCCCTCCCCCCTGCCCAGCCCCTCCCCTCCTAGCCCCTACCCTCCCAGCCCCTCCCCCCTGCCCAACCCCATCCCCCCTTCCCAGCCCCATCCCCCACCAGCCCCCTCCCCCCTGCCCAGTTCTTCCAAATAAAAAAAATGATGCATGGTAGTAAGCAATAATAGTAATCACTCAAATAGTAATCAATCATTCTGAGGGATGTATTGATAATTAGATATATAAACACATACCCACCAATAATAGGTTCAACTAATGCATGGACACAATATCCTGCAACATTAAATTCAATCCCATCTAAATAACACATCCATTCAAATAATGATGACATGAGATAGAAATATCAAACATACTCATTATGAGGCGTGCAAAAATGATCCAAAAATAACTGAAAAAACTATAAACAATATGTTAGAAAATGAAAATTTTAATATAATGTCAGGATTAAGAAACTTGATTAATGATATTACATTCAAAAACAACATGCTTTACATGTCTTAATGACATTAAACATCTCCACCATGGGATATGCCATGGATGTTTTGAAGCCCAACCCCTTCCCCCACCAGCCCCTCCCCCCTACCCAGCCCCATCCCCCACCAGCCCCTACCCCCTACCCAGTTCTTCCCCTATTATCCCCTTCCCTCCTTCACAGCCCCTCCCCTCCCAGCCCCTCCCCCCTGCCCAACCCCTCCCCCCTGCCCAACCCCCTCCCCCCTGCCCAGCCCCATCCCCCACCAGCCCCCTCCCCCGGCCTAGTTCTTCCCCTCTCATCCCCTCCCCCCTGCCCAGCCCCTTCCCCCACCAGCCCCTCCCCCCAGCCCAGCCCCATCCCCCCAGCCCAGCCCCATCCCCCACCAGCCCCTCCCCCTTCCCAGTTCTTCCCCATGTGCTCCCTCCCTCCCTGCCCAGCCCCTCCCCTCCCCTCCCCCCCTAACCATCTTCAACCATAATCGATTCCATCAGGCTATAGAGTACCCTACAACCAAACTTAAATAGTTAAATCTTTATGTCATAATTTTTTGTTACAAGTATTGAAAATATATGATCATCCAACTATAAAATATCAATTTAAACTTTATATGGATTTATATGAACTTTAGTCTTCAAAAAACTAATACTGGTTCAAAAAATGTACAGATTACATGATACACGTGATTTTCAAAAAACACAATAATCAGCAGATTTCATGACAGACGTGTTAAACATGTTTGAAAAAAAATTACATATTTTGTGAGAAAATTTTAAAAAAAATTGTCAGAAAATGATAAAAATGTTAAGAATGTACAGCTTATAGATCGCAAAAAGAGTTTTCATGACTTTGAACAATGAGTAGTATCAGTTGTAATAAGATGTGATAAAAGAGTTGAATGTGTACATAATCTTCCTTCAACTGTCATCTCATTGCTTCCACCTACTGGAACATCCTTGTGTTCTCCTTCCATAATAGTTGAATCTGTACATAAAGCTTAATAAATAATTTACAGAACATGAAGAAACTTAATTTAATGACCAATAAAAATGTATTATGTTGCCTTATGTGATTCATAGTCATTGTGACTAAATAACACTAATCCATAGATATTGTTTCAATGAAAACTAGTTTATATGTACTGGGGAAAAATGTACCTAAAAATTTCAAAAAACCACCCATTATTTAGTTAATATAGATGCACTTCATATAGAATAATTATCAGTTGACAGTGGTGTTTTTTCATTCTAAATAATAGATCAATAAAAATATTAAATTGAAAAGTCAAAACATATCAAATTCTGACAGATAGTTTCTTCAGTTGGTTAACAAAGATAACGACCATGTTTATTTCTTTATTAGAATACATTCAACGAAAAAATAGATAGTTCATAATAAGGAAAAAATATGAATGAATGAAGCATGAAAAGAATATTGTATCATTATAAATAATTGGGAAATATTAAATAGTTTCCTTTATGAATGGATGAGTCCAGACTTAAGTGTCAACCATGGCATATGAATACTACTAATCCCTATAATACTGAAATATGAAAGCCTAAAGGTAATTATTGTCATAATTAAAAGGCATAGATGAGTATTGATCATTAAATTTCCTATTTATATTAGTCGAAATGAAGAAAACCTAATTCATTATAATTTTCAATTCATGATAATAAATATACAAATGAAATTGAACATTCAGCATGCATGAAAACCTGAACTGAGCCTTCAAAGCAGCTCAATAGTGTTGTGTTGGTTTTAAAGCTCGCCTGAATAAAGACATGTAATGGGGAAGCAGAAGGTCAGCTAGATTTGTTCTGACTAATTGTAGACATTCACTCATGCCAAGAACCTTCAACATAGAGCTTTAAACCACTTTAGAAGACCTGAGAGCATGAAATTGAATTAAAAAATATATTTGAAGACTGTTGTTGTAGCGTGATAATCAACATCACCATTCAATTCAACTTTGAATCCATATAAATAATAAGTGGTAGCAATCCTGCAAGGTCATAAATACATGTTCATTAATTAAATGTAGCAGTTTAATTAATGTAGCAGTCCAGCACCAGTGCATCTCACCCAAAGAAAAATAGAAGAGGCACATACATACTGATTTAGGTCATATAAGTAAGAATAAAAAAAAATACAATTGACAGTGTAAGGTAATTAAGGAAATTATGGATCTATGTTATGTTTAAAAAACATTGAAAACTACTTATCCTATGAGCATGAACTGTATGAATCATTAGTGCAGGATTTAGTACCTTATACTATAAAAAATATCAAGTATAAGCTATATGGATATAAACTTGAGCAATATTTCAATCCAAAATACAATCCCATAAACTATGGAGAAAGATAACTAAAACTCATTAGGTTGTAACTGAATTATAAAATCAAACACATTTCCAGATAATCCTATTGTATTCACATGAACTAAGGAAATAAATAAGATAGTAACAGTTTAAACAATAGTGGAGTTCACAAACCAAAGAGATATTTACCTCAATAGTCTCAGAAATATCCATTACAGAGATAAATAAATCACATCTTGGATATCATTGACCTGAATCCTGCATATAGAATGTCTTCTAGAGAAAACCATAAATTAAATGGGAAATGGCTCGCAAACACTTTAAAGTGGAAGGTGGAAAACATAAAAAAAATTGAATAAAAATTATAAACACAAACTTGGATGTCTGTTTATGCTTCGAACAAAAGTATGATTTGATCTTCAATAGGCATGTGAGGTGCTGTCCAGTTGTTTTCCTGCATGGAAAACACAAAAATAAATGTTATTAAATAGTAAAATAACACCTTATACATGTCATTAATAATCTAGGTGATCACATCATTCAAGGATTTGTCTTCACTAAGACTTTTAGTGTTAAAAAAAGATTCAAATTGATGGACTAAAGCATTAGATATGCTCCCATCAACATTAAAAGTCTTTTCATTCACCTTAATGCTAGAGATATGTTTTTGTATCTTTCTCTCCTTCTTCATGACGTGGAAAAATAGAGTACTTAAAAATATATGTGTTAACATAGATAATATAGAAACTTGGTTGAGAAAATATTCTCATCGTTTATGTTCACATTTATGAACAAGAAGATTAACTATATTCCTTATCATCTATGTTTTATTTTTGTGTTAACCATGTGGGGAGTTTTAAGATTAAGCTGGTTATTGGGGGGAAACTATATAATATATGTTTTCAAAACTAGACAACATAAGTGGAGTGAAGAAAACTTTCCAATATGTATAGTAGTTTGAAAGATCCATTTTAGTGAATTCTATACTTAAGAAATTTTAAAATCAATATATAAAAGATATGCACCTTAATGATAACAATGTGGAGTATCTTCTTAAAGGGGAGACTAGAATAAAATACTTTGAGAATATTCCAAAAATTATCAATATCATATAAATCAAGATATTCCATAAATTTAATGGAAAATATATAATTGATATGGTTTGATTTTTTATTCTCTCATCCTTGGTTACAAAATTCCAAACCTAACATTAAGGGGGATAAATTATTCTTAATCAGGGAAAATAAATTGAAATTTTGAACAAGATTCTAGGATATTTTCCAATGTGTAAATTTAGATAATTTTATACTTTAATGTTTTTATATTTCTTATTAACATGAGTGTAGAAACTAGGGTTGAAATATTCCAAGATAATAATTATTAAAATTGGTATTATATAATTATCTTAGATTCAATAAATTTTCACATATTATGAGAAAGGGGTTGACTATTTTTATTTCAGATTGGTATCATGCTCTTTTATAAATAGACAGATTTATTATATAAATAAAACCCTCTACCTTTTTGTATGAATCTCAAATAAAAAATACTTATATTAGTACATTTCTTGAGTATGAATTCATACCATTTTTTCTCTCACGTACTCATTAATTATTATAATAGAGGAGAGAACAAAATGGAATGAAAGGACTTATGAGAATTGGGAAGAGAATAAAAATATGATTGAGAAATGAAGAGTATATATTGATATATCATTTTATTGGGTATTAGAAATAAATACAAAGGGGGTTTTTTGAGACCACCTTGTGTGTGATTTATTTTATTCAATGATATTGAATTGTCAATAAATTTTTATGTCAACATTTTGATGAATAAGATATAGATTTGATTTTTTTTGGAAATCCTATTCTTATTATTGAAGAATAAATTTTCCCAATAATTTTTATGATTATATTAATTGAAAAAAGATTAAATAAATTATTCAATTTAGTTTTTGGAGTTTCTTATCATTGTATTAATGAAAAGGGGTGACTTTTCATTTGGCGTTTTTTTATATCCATTCATATTAGAAAAAGAAATTTGAAGGTATTTGAATTTTCTATCCTTTTGGTTTATAAGAAGTATGAAAGAATCATTGGTGCTTTTTAAAGTTATAATAGAATAAGAATAGTGGTTATATGGTTGGGATTTTGGTTCCTATGTAATTAGGTATTGAAGATATAACTATATTATCTATTTTGACAAATCATAGAGGAGTTAGAAAACAATAAGGCCTACTAAAGTCTGTCTTAGAACCTGACAAGACAATACATATCATAAATATATTTGAACAATTTTAAAGGTAATATAATCAATATTGGAATTGTGGATGAATAGTTCTTTTTTAGTTCAACACAGGCATAGAGAGTGTGGGTTGGTGCTTAGAGGAAGATCTACCATGTTGGGTTGCATGATAGACTGGCCACCCTAAGGTATCTAAATGACCAGCTACCTCGCAACTTCTATGGTATAAAAGTTTAAACCAAATAAATTTCTAATATGGGGTCATGAAATGTGTTGTATTATTCACATTTAAAATCCAAGAAATTATTGGGAAAATATGACGTCATGTACATTGTCATATTCCTTTCTTGATAGTTTTACCTATATTCTAGTAATTCTCAGGTTGTGTACTATAATCAAAGCTAGAGGTAAGCTCAAGTTGAAATATCATGATGCATGTGGGTGTTTTTAAAGATCATATAAATGTCATGGATAAAAATGTATATAATAACAAAGGATGGTGGAAATTATTTTACGATAATATCATCATAAGAAGTGGACTCTAGGAAGAATGGGGTGATAATGTGATACACTCTACATAAGATACTGTGATTGTGTAAGAAATAGATATAAATATGGTATTCCATTCTCATAAGATGTAATCCTATGTATGATACTAATATAAAATTTGATAATAGACTTCATAAGAAACAACCATTTCAAAAGATATCATTATATTATATAAGGTACATAAAATTTATATATAGCAATGAGAAGCTCAGACTTCATGATGTACCTCCATGGGGTATATATAGATCATCATATGGTATAGATATACCATGAGGTTCAAGAAGATCATGAGGTATATGTGAATTTCATAGAGTACATTGTAAGGTGTTATAGAATATTGTAGGGTTTATGAACCCTATGCTAGAACTTCACAAGGTAAAGATAATTATCAAATTTTGTGAAATTGAAACATCTAAAAGAAGAATTGGATTAGGTGATGCTACAAATACAGGGGATTACCTCTGGTGTTGATGGTTGTGGGGGAGAACTGTCAGGAATGGAGGAGGAGGGGAGGCAGCTCGGAGCAGCTTTGCTGGAGGATGGTCGGGGTGAGGAGGGTCACCGCGAGGAGGGGTCGATGGTTTTGAGGGTTGCTAGTGAAAAGGTGTCGGGGAGGGAGATGGGGGTGTCGACCTCGGTGTCAGAAGAGAGTCTTCTGGGAGGAGGGTCGCGGCGAGGAGGCGTCGGAAGAGCGACGTCGAGGAGGAGGGTCGCGGCGAGGAGGCGTCGGGGAGGAGGGTCGCGACGATGAGGAGGGTGAGACGAGGAGGCGTCAGGAAAGAGGGTTGTGGTGATGAGGAGGGCACGGCGAGGAGGCGTCGGGGAGGAGGAGGGTGTGGTGAGGAGGAGATCGTGGCGAGGAGGAGGGTGCGGTGAAGAGGAGATCACGGGGAGGAGGAATTGCGAGGGAAGGAGGGTTTGAGGATCGGGTTTTCAACAAATAGCAACAGTCATTTTATTAAACCGTGGATATAAACAAGCTATAGCCATAGACCGATAGAACCATGGATATAGGTCCGTGGCTATAGCCTTCATTTCTAGTAGTGATACCTTGGTTGGCTTCCCATTACACCACATGCTATTGCCTAAGAACTTAAGGTAATCCAAAGTAAATATGTAAGATGTAGGCGCACCTTGTCATGATATTACCTACCTCAGGCCATGAACCTAGTCATATGACCTCATGAGTTTCCGATAATACATTGGTTGTCTTCCCAGCACACCACATCAAATTACTATAAATAATGTAAACATTGTTCACAAGACCATTGTTTTTTTAAAACATATTTCAAAATTCATTTATAAAAGAAAGTATCTTTAAAACATATTATCAAATACATCATTGACATAAATATATTTTTAAATCAAAACACATGTGAAACCATTAATTTATCCAATAAAGTCGATAATAATAATGAATAAATATAATGCAACACTCAAAAAATCATTCCAATCATGTTTAATCAAGTAAAACCAAAGAAAACTCAAGAACTCAAGGTAATCCAAAGTAAATATGTAATATGCAAACACACCTTGTCTTTTTTTGACCTACCTTGGGCCATTAACCTAGTCAAATGACCCCATGGTTCTCTTGTAATACCTTGGTTTCCTTTCCAACACACCACATGTTATTACCCCAAAACTCAAGGTAATCCAAAGTAAATATGTAATATGTAGACACACGTTGTCATGAACTAACCTACCTCAATCCATGAACCTAGTCAACTGACCACATGGGTCTTCTATAATACCTTGGTTTTCCTCATATAACATCACATGATATTACCCAAAATCAAGGAAACATGGTTGATAACACCATTATTTTTTTTTAAAACATCTTTCAAAAATTCATTTGGAAACAAAAGGTATTTTTAAAATATTTTCTCAATTAATTCAATGAAATAAATCTAGTTTTAAATCAAAAACCATGTAAAACCATCAATTTATCCAATAGAACTAATAAAAATATTGAATAAATATAAATAATCACTCAATAAATCATTCCAAGCATGTTTAAGCAATTAAAACCTAATAAAACTCAAGAAATCAAGGTAATCCAAAGTAAAGACGTAATATGTAGATGCACCTTATCATGAACTGACCTAACTTGGTCCATGAACCTAGTCAACTAAACCCATGGGTACCCTATAATACCTTTATTTCTTTCCCAGCATACCACATGCTATTACCCAAGAACTCAAGGTAATCCAAAGTAAAGTTGTAATATGTAGACACACCTTTTCATGACTTAACATACCTAGGGCCATGACCCTAGTCAAATAACACCATGGGTCTCCTGTAATACCTTGGTTTCCTTCCCAGTACACTACATGTTAATACCCACCAGGGTTACTTATCAGACTAATGAATGTCCTCACAATCCAACACATGTTCTTCTAGTGTGTGTTTTCCTCACTCATAAACATGTTCTTGAAAAATGGTGTAACTTGTAGACATGGGTAGTGACATTTAGCCTTTGTACCCTTTAACATTTTGGGGTGTTACATTCACCCCCCTTTAGATAAGAATGTCCTCATTATAGACCCTTCATCTCCCCCAAGATAGTGCCACTGCACATCCAACTGGGTTCCTGATCAGATACCATTTTTCATGACCCAACTTACATCGGGCCATGAACCTGGTCAAATGACCCCATGGGTATCCTATAATACATTGGTATCCTTCCTATAACACCACATGATATTACCCAATGGGTTCACTTATCATACTAATGATTGTACCTACTATCCAACACAAGTTCTTCCAGTGTTCTTCTTCCTCACTCACACACACCCTAGGAAACTTCCTAGGAGGTCACCCATCTTGATCACTACTCCTAGACAAACACACTTAAATGTAGAGTTCTAATTAGGTAGGCTCCTGAAAAGAAAGGTTCACCTTGTTGACATAGGTAGTAACATTTATAATTTTAACAATTTAAAATTCAATGGTGTTACACACCTACTTTAAATTCATTGAACTCCCAAGAACGATGTTAATCCACTACTAAGAGGCAATGCCCATCTAATATTTAATCATAAGAATCACCATCTTCAAAAATTAAAACAAAAAAATAGTATTCAATTAAATCTAAATAAAATACCTTATAGCCTTAGAAAAAACCTAGGCCTTACCTTTGTCTCACTGAGATGAATCCAATGCCATCAAAAGAGTGTCATTTAGATCAATATCAACATAGATATTGAATAGATAATATAAGTGAAGAGAGATGAAATAAAAGAGAATGGTAGGAAAGAGAGAGGGAAGAGAAAGAGGCATGGACACTTCCTCTTTTCTTAAACCCCACTCCTTTGTTCCATGACTACACAACACATCCCCTCCCTTTTTAAACAATTTAATGAGTTTTTTTCCTTTCTCCCACATGCATTGTATATATTCCTCCTCTCTCCTCAAAATTTTTGAAACACCTGTTTACTCCTTCACACATCCCCATGGAACATTTAGTTATTTTATTTTATTTTGCTTTTTTATTTTTATTCAAAACAAACAATAATAACAAAAAAAGGAACCAATAAAAAATTTAAATTAATCCAATAAAAACAATAGTAATATAAACCCAAAAAATAATCAAACAACCACTTTCATTAAATTCAAAAAAATAATAATAAAACATTTATTAATTATGCAATTCCATTTTTTAGGGAAACTAATATTATCACCATTATTATTTTTAACCACCCATCGCATATTCAAACATAAATAATTTTTTCCAATTTAGATGAATATTAAATTATATAATAAATTTTTTTTTAATCATATTTCAACCATTTTTTATAAATATATTAAATAAAAATTAAAAAAACTTAATCGGTTATTATAATCCTAGTAGGATTCCACCACATATTTCATGTGAAAAATTTATTAAACAAAACAATACCTACTAGTTTTAATTACAAATAAAAATATACCACTTGAATTTTATATAAAAAAATAACAGGTTAGTATAACAGTTAAAACATGGCCTAAAAAATTATACAAACTTGATTAAAATAGGTACAAGTGATAAAATATAGATGGGAAAGTAATCCCTAGTAAATTTAACACCTCATTAATATATCATGGGAAGAAATACTAGGGATAAAAGTTCAAGGAATACTAGGATCCTCATACTAAATATATTAATATCCCCAGCATATCCAACTACATGTATAAGTCTTATAGTTAGAGTCTCATTATAAACTATCACAACAATAAAGGATATAATGGTTCAATCAACACTTTAACCCATGAATTAATTAATATAACCAGTTCCATAAATCATTATAAATTACAATTCAACAATACAATTGAACATATATATGTATTTTATTATAATCCATTAGAGATATTTCATCCAACACCTTTTAGAAATCTTATGCTCCAAAACCAAATATAAACCTTATTAAAAACTCTTTTCTAAATGATTTTAGAAGACTAATAAGAATAATTTTATAAACTTTAGTAGTCATCAAATTCATTAAAATATTTTTCATTTAAACCAAAACAATATTAAAAATCATTAAGAATTAATGTTTAATAAAGGGAGACACAAAGAGTCAATTACTATAAAACTGAGGAATCCATTAAAAAACAATGTTATTCCATCAATAGAGATAGCTATAATCCTTAATTAGGAAAAAAATAAATAAAATTGATGAAATTCAAAACCTTAATCAACCATGGACATTGGGTGAAAGAGTAGTGGAATGGGAGGGAATAACATTGACAAAGATAAGAGAATGAGTCACTTGGAGGATTCTTCCACATTGGTGAAGATTTGATGCATAAAATTAAAGGATTAGGGGTTCCAAATGGGGTTAATGTGAGGATGGTTTTAGAGTTTTTTGGAAAAATTGAGGAGAAAATGAGGGTGTTTTCTATTAAATTTCAATTACAACATATACGAAACACAACTTTTAAAATGTTGCACATTATTTGTGCATGGGTAGGAAACCCATGCGTAATGACCATACAACGCTCTGTCTCAAAATTACCTAACACTATTTTCACTATTCACTACACCAGATTATGCTTGGGTGCACATACTACCCATCAGTATTGAAAAACCCTTCTAAACACTAGTTTTTTCCCCGAACCTCAACCGAAAAGAAAAAATAAACAATTGATAAAATGAATACTTGAAAAATGATATTGTGGGTGTCACAATTATTCCCACCATATCACTTTATGAATCTAACAAGTCCTCATAAAGATTATTGATCCAAAAATAGGTGAGTATATTGATTCCTCATGTGAAATTCACATTCCCATGTCTCATGTCTATCTTTATCATGTTATTATAGCACAAAAACATAGGAATATATTTACCCATAATCACCTTTGGATGATCCATAATGTGGTTAGGATATTCCACTATTGAGATGTTGAGTTCAAAATCTAAATCCTCTCATTCCACCACATGGGAAGGATCAGGATGATATATATTTGACTAGGACACATGGAACACATCATGAATAGATGTAGACCATGGGGGAAGAGCCAACTGTCATGAGGTTGTAACATCCCTCACCCAGATCACCCAAAAAACTTGATCTAAAGACCTACTAACCTCAGGTTCACCTCCTCATACGCTAGAGCATGCTGACTAGAAGTGAGGGTCTAACAGGTGATAATGGAGAGAGTATACCCTCCAAAAATAAAACTATAAAATATATAATAATAGCATAATAATAACAAAATTTAGATAATATATCAAGATATAACATAACACATGGTATGCAATAAGAATATATAAAATATAATATAGGTCATATAACAGATAATAGGAACACATGTAGGCTGATCACACTTAAACATAAAAAAAATCGTTGTTTGGAACAAAGAAACCACTCTGTCCAGCTCCCAAAATCCATTGAAAACTTTCCAATGCAACAGTTGTACCTCCAACCACTATGATCTATCTTTCAGGCCCTTTACCCTTCCCATATCATGAACCATAAAGTCTTCATGCATCCCAGAGGGCCCAGGCATTGTGTGAGTATGAAATTAGTAGGCCACCATCAATGATACCCCTAGATAATATCCATACGTATAAAAGTGTATGTAAAGTGTAATAATGATAAACAATAAAAATATGTATAACCCACTCCATACCTGCTCCTCAACCCACAATGATCATTTTATCTAATTTGGCTAGTGCTGGGTGAGATTATATACCCATGGTTTATCACACTGGAAGTGACCTTGGCCTTCCAACCACTTCCATACCACACAGAATCATATGCCAATGTATAGCCTACAAGACTATTCCAAGTCATTAGTGAAAGTATCTAAAAATCATGTGCATATACTACACCACATATTTTGTGACAAATAAACTCACAATCCAAACATCAACTCAATAGACCGATGATTCCCAAACATGGTAAGCACCCACTCCCATATTCTTATCTCCATAACCACCTATATCTCATGGCTATCCCTATGACATATCCCACCTTTTCATTGATGGTCAACACCATCCGACCTAAAATGCTCAACTAGGGAGGATACCACCAAACTACCGATGGTCAACACCACCTTATGGGCCACGTCATTTATGAACATGGTCCCAATGACCTTATCCCCATAGTGATATAAAATCACCAACAATATATGACCAAAATTTTATGAACCTCCATCTCCCCCATAGATGAATGAGATATCAACCTCACATTTTTCTTTGAACGACATCACCCCATAGTCACATGAATTACACCCATAACGTTCTTAAGAAACCACATCAAGAATCACATACCAAGTATCACCACTCTACAACACATGTTATCACACCCATCGATCTTCCTATCCACATAACCAAGTAGAATAAGCCATACCGGGACAAACCCACTAATACCCACATAATAATTCCCATCAATGTCTCAAATAAAAAATAAAAATCATAAATGGTTCTACACTAGGTCACATACATGACCCTACCCATGACTAGTTATCACATGACACATAAACACACATACAACACTAGAAAGATTTTCGAACAAACTACCTCATAATAGTAGGGCTCTGATTTTTGATTCCCATAACCGGATTTGAGTTGAGGATGGAGAAATTTGAAAACCACTAGAATGATGAAAAAACCAAAAACAATAAACAAAGGATATTGAAACTTACCCACAATGACTTTATATGATAGATGGAACTCTTATTTGGCTACAACTGATAAAGATCACACTTGGGAAGGATTATAACAATATGGAAGGAGGTGGAGAGGGAGAGACCATGGGGCTATCCCTAATCTTGGGAGGAAAATGAGGCCAAACCATAATTTTATTAATTAAACTAACCAATTAAATAATTTTTTTTAAAAACTAGATTGATAGTCCATCGAAGCATGACCTATAGGGATCATGGTGTAACACCCATCTAAACCCACCTCACTATGTGATCCTTCGTGTTACAGTGCAACAAATCTCCCCCAAAAACCCAAATCCTCTACCTAGGGTCACATTGTGGAATGATTCTGATATTCAAAATGCAACCATCTCCCCTCAATGACCATTCATGATGCAACTCTATGGGTTATGGTGTAACGCACCTCTAAATTAGAAATTTAATCTTATTCCCTATGAAATTATTTTTACACAACCCCCACCACACTGTAATTCCCTTGGCCATAGTGTGGTCCTAAACCATCCACAAAAATATATTCATACATAATTACCCATCACTACATCATTGCCTTGGTTATGGAATGACCATCAACCTACTGTAGAATTTTTTTTCTTAAGCCCATTCCAGCTTCTTGAAACCCAACTACAACCTATATCAACACCTCAAAAATCTCAAACATGCCAAAAACACACACAATTAATCCACTATAAGACCAAAATTTACACACCCAAATAATTTGGTTGTAATAAACTCCCCACCATAAGATAGATCATCCATGAGCTATCTCAAGCAACACATTATAAAATCTATATCAAAACATAGGTGTCCCACTATCCACACTTATAAAACACTGAGAAAATTTCAAATGCATCTATATACTCTCAAATACCCCAACTAACCAAATCAAATAGATTGATTCTATCCAAAGATACTCCCTACCATAATAATCACTTACATGGTCCCACCACAACTATATTATCTAGCATAATGATGACACCATGTTGATCATCATCCTAAATTCTTCACACACCAATTATAATCCATAAACACAAATCATCAACCATACTGATATTATGAATCATACCCAATGCCCATACCATGACCAGCTCCAGATTTTTCTATTACACATATACACACACTCTGTACCAATATATATCACATAAAAACCAAAAACCAACATGCTCATGACATACCTTTAACTTTAAAAAAACTCTCCAAAATGATCAGAATATGTTAGCTCGATCGTGTAAATATGACCCAAATAGAGAATCCACAATTCATATCCTCTCTACAGATTCACACTCAACATCATTCACTACCCCCAATTTTGGGTATCCTATCAACTTCTACAACCCACACATATATAAAAATCCTAGATTATTCTTCTTGGAATAGATCCTAGTCCTACCTTAGATGCTTGAGTTTAACTGGATCAATGAACTCTAGTTGACCATGATTTTATTCAAGAAAAATTCTCCAAGTACCCCATCTAGACACAATCTTGACACTCCTTCAATGGTCAATCACATTCATCCTAAACAAGTACTATCCACCTACACTGGTAAAAAATCACCAATGACCCATTCCACGGTGGAAATACTAATCCCTTACTTTTAATACCCTATTGGATATTCTCATATCCCCTATTACTACTTTTTATAGCCCCAAAAATAGTATCACATGATACTACTACTTGACTATGTATCTATAACTGAAATCTCTCCCTATAAAAGGTACATAAACTCACATTCTTGATATTACCTCAATGTATTAAGGGAAAACTACTTGAATAACCTTACTTGAAATTCCTTCCATGTTATCCTCTCATGCATAATTTATTATACCTGTACATCCCACAATTATTTTTCTAGTCCCCTAAGAATATATGTATTTTTCTTAACCCTCCACCCCATAGATGTCTTGATCTTATCAAAGATCATTCCAATAGGCTCAATGCAATACTCAGCCACCTGGGGTCCTCCCTCTCATTATAATAGTGGTGGATGATATGACTGTAACTATCTCTTAATTTATGACATAAATTGATTAGATCCATAAGATCCTTGATAAATTATCTATATAACCTATACCAGGCTCACCCTGATCCACTTATCAAACCACTAACCCAACTCCTCTAGATACTATGGTTGAATTGAATACCTTTAAACCTCTTCCTATAACTGACTCTTATCTTTGTCCTTAGAGGCCCCATCTGGTTCTTACCTTAATGGTATTATATCACCGCCCTCTTGATGCTTCAATAGAGGTTGTATAGGTGGAATATAATTGAAAACCATGCACCATGATCAATATATATGTAATAGTACTAATATAAAAATAAGGGAAGCTGTAATATGAATCAATTCACACTCATCTATACACTTCCCTACTCACACCTAGGTCTCATATCATCTGACTTTACATCCCCAACCTACCTATGTCAGGGCCAAGTATCATACAAACTACTCACATACAATATCCACATACACAATAGAAACTAAATATACCATCATATTTTAGTTAATTATAATGAGAAAAATAAGCTATATGAGGAAACACCATATAGTTTTTTTGGAACTTTAAATAGAAAAATCCATTTTCTATACTAAGAACTAAAACCAAAATGGTAGCCCCAAGTAATAACATACAAGTCATATGAGATTTATATGCATAACATGATGCATGAGTACCAACTCTTAAAAATATAAATAAATAACATTAAAGACTAATTTATCCAATTCAAATAACTCAACCATAACTACAAAAACCAAAACAAAAATCTAGGCTCCCCCTAGTGACTTGGACTTTAGCCTATACTTGTTTTGGCCAAGTACACAATATAAATTCTACCCCAAGTCATGAAACATTCATAAACCTATAGTATACCACAACTCAAATAACAAAAAATTACCACTTGGTACCATTTTATCCCAACTGAATTTGATACCACTTTATATCATCCCTGACCTAGATCGCTCAAATAACACTTGATCTTAAGAACCAATAACCTCAGATTCACCTACTCATACTATATATGTTGTAACTAGTAGTGAGGTTATAATGGGTGATAGTGTAGATACTATACCCTGTGAAAATAAAAAATTAAAAAAATAGAATAATAGAAAAGGCATTACAAAAATTAGATAAAAAAAGACAGAACATAGCACATGTTATGAAATAACAATATATACAATGTCATACAAGTCATACAATAGATAACAATTATGATTGTAGGATAATAACACAAAAACAAAAATATAAAATAGAAAACCCTCAAATTGATTCTTAGAAACCACCCATTATATCCTCAAAAATACATTGAAAAACTTCATGCGTAATAATTGCACCTCTAGGAACTAATATCCATATTCCAATCCCTTTACATTTCTTATATCAAAAACTATAAATTTTTACGTGTCCTAGAGGGCCTATTAAGGGTGTGAGTATGGACTCGATAGGACACAACCAATGGCATTGATAGATAATATCCATATGTATATGATTTTATATAAAATGAAATAACATCAACCAATACAAAAACACATAACCCTCTCCACACATGCTTGTCAAATTACGATGATTACTTTACCTACTTCCACTAGTTTCGGGTGGGATGATTTACCCATAGTTGTTTTTTGAAAGTGGGTTCCCTAGACCCAACTTGTATTGTACTTTGATTACCACTAAATGTATGAATTTTTTTTATAATAACTTTATTTATATTTCCATAATAATGTGAATACTTCTGTATCCACTTTTTTTATGGTAATTTCCTTAGATTACATGTCGTATTAAGGGGGTATAGAAGATCCCATGCTATAATGATAACCCCAAGATACCATGATAGTAATATTAATGTAATGTCCTATGGTCCAGTTACATCATTTTGAAAGGACCTAGATGATGTGTGACCATCAGGTGCTGGGGGATCATAAGCATTGAGACTTCATCTAACAAAGTTTCTACTTAACGATCTCTAGTATTTGAGATCATGAGGACAGACCTGCATAATAGGACCACCACATGTTTTAGGTGTCATTGGTCATTCCTATCTATGGACATGTGAAATGGTCTCCAGGCTTGAGATCATTATCAATGAATTTCGTTTAATTACGTACATTTGATGCAAGGAAAAAACCATGGCGAAAAAGTCCTGGTGAGGTAGTTTGTATCTGGTACGTCATTAATGGCATGGCATTGATTGAATGATTGAGAAAGTATTTCTCGCTTCCGAGTTCAGGAAGAGATATCTCGGGCCTCATTGATTAGGATGGTTGCACCTTCATTAAATCCATGGCCATGGTAGTGGAAGGTAAGATCGTCCAGAAAAATCAAAAAATAAAATAAAGCAAGATAAATGATGATGACACTAGTGTGCATTCTACTTTATTGAGATATCGATGACAAAGAGATTATATTACACAGACCAAGTTCATAGGAAGGTAGTTGTTGCTCTGACTTTACCTTGTATCTATAGGGGCCTCGATGGGTTGCTAGACCCCGCTCTTGGTCAGTGGATATTATTCACTACTATTGAGATAAGGACCTAGAGGGTCACACACAATAGCGCTTTGAGAATCTTCCCTATTCTGTGAATAGGAATATAGAACTTTGTAAGCCCCGCCAAAGGATATGAGTACTATCCAAGTTCTATGGATCACCAAGTAATAAATAAATTATTTTATTATTCAAGCTTGGAATAATATGTTGAATTTATTTATAACATGTATTTACAAGTGATTAGTAAATACAAGTATTAATATTATTCGAATGGATGTTAATATCCTAGGTTCATTTAATATTAACAGGAGGTGTGAGTCGAGTTAAAGACTCAAGTTTATCACGTAATATATTTATGTGATACATTATAAATATTATTTATGGCATAATTTTATTTGTCATAAATAATTATTTATAACACTTATATAGTAGATATTTATTACATGGGGGATGGGAGCACATACCGCGTATTTTAAACATTCCCTATATAAGTAAGAGAGAGGCTCTTCCCATGTAACTATTCATGTGTTGGGATTGAGAGATTCCCTCTCCTCATGGAATCTAGAGAAAGAGTATCTCAAGTGAAGGATGATCTTCAAGTTCATCCATCTCGGATTGAAGTTTCTTGCCTTGCGGTGATCATCGCTACGCTAAAGTGAGCATCGAAGATCTGCACTAGCACCCGGATCTCGACAAACAGAGCGTGAGAAGATTCGAGAGGCATGTGTGGACAATCTAGAGGGATTCAACGTCGGAGTCTTCGAGCAACAATCGTCGGCATCCTACGGCGGACTTTCACACGTCAGATCTGAACTAGGTACATGTTCAATTTATTTTTGTGCTTTTTCAATTCTACGCATGGTCCTCGAACTGTACCAGGATAGCTCACGAGAGTCGACGTCGTAGCGTCGCTCCGATGATGTGAAAAATTTTAAATTCCGGGCCAACCAGCTTCTGTTTCCCATCCTGGTACCTAACAGTGGTATCAGAGAGAGCGTGTGATTTTTCAGAGTCAAAGAAAAAATTAAATTGCATAAAATTTCAGCATCGGGGATTAAATCAGTTCCAATGCAACCGACCACATGTCAATCCGTTTTCGAATGGCCAAGTTATGGCCATTTGAAAAATTCAATTGGATCAACTCCCCGGTTTAATTTTTATTCGGATTAAATTTTTGAGAAGAACACAATTTAACTTCATTAATGAGTTCTTTAAAAATTACCGAAATCCGGCCACGCTTTGGCCGGAATCCGGTAGCCATAAATAATCCGGTATGTTTAATTTTAGGATATAAATAAAATAAAATATTTTATTTTTCCTCAAATAAAATAGTTTTTAAGACTTGGGGTCAAGTCAATAATTTTTTTATTTAAAAAAATAAAAGAAAGGGGAGACCAAGACCCATTTTGGGGTCAAGTTTTCCTTATATTTAAATAAAAAAAAGGAAAGGGGAGGAGTCATTTGTCTAAGGAAAAATTTAAAAAAAATTAGAAGACCCAAATGGGGTCTTCTTCATGTGGCGCACCATGAGGCTAGGGTAAAAACCCTAGCGGTGGCCTCCCTGGCCACCAAACCTCTGCCTTGCGCCGCCCTCCTCCTTGCGCCTCCCAATACCCGAAGCTCGACCGCCCCTCGGTCTCGCATTGGTCGTGCCCCGCACGGACCGCCGCCCTACCTGGTTCGCCACCCCGCTCGCCTCGCGCCAGACCCGACTGCCGCCAGTCCTGGCCGCACCGGACCAGGCCGCCGCCGGTCTAGGCCGTACCGGACTAGGCCTCCACCAGCCTGGTCGTGCCGGACCGGGCCTCCACCCTTGCGGCTGGCCGGAGCAGTGGGGTGCCGCCCATGCGGCTGGCCGGAGTGTTGCACCACCACCTCCCACTCCCTTTGCTACTGGCCGAAAGATGCTGCCCCACAGGTGTCACTGGACCGAGCCATCACGCCGTGGTCACGCCTCGGTCACACCACGGTTAGGCCGCGGTCAGGCCGCGGTCGCGCCGCGGTCGCGCCGCGGTCACGTCGCGGTCATGCCGGGGTCACGCACGGTCACACCGCTGTCACGCCTCGGTCACACTGTGGTCACGCCGCGGTCATGCCGCGGTCTTGCCACGATTATGACATGATTTGGCCCTGGTCTAGGATGACACCCCGCGATGGTTTGTAGTCCTTCTAGACTTCTCCCCGGCTAGATGTAACCCAGTTTTTAAATTAATTTTTAATTAATTTAGTTTTTTTAATTAAATTAATTAGAATTAGTTTGGGGGTTTAAATTTAATTTAATCTAAAACATTAATTTAATTAGAATTAGAATTAAATTAATATTTTAATTTATTTTTGAAATTAAAATTTAATTAATAGTTTAATTTAATTTTATAATTAAATTTAATTGATGGTTTAATTAAATTTTGAAGTTGAAATTAAATTAAATAGTTGGAATTGATAAAAAATAAATTTATTGAATTTATTGAATTTATTTAATTTATTTAAATTATAAGGACCCCCCCCCCCCGTATTTTTTATATTTCATTGAAGTTTAATTTTAATTGCGATTTATATTTACCAACTGGTCTTGAGAAAGCCACCGAACTGTGCATGTAAGTTGTTTATTTATTTATTTAATTTTTTATTCAATTCGTGTGATGATTGTAATAATTATTTAGATAAATGATGGTCTTTGAATTGTCCTTTTAATTCAAATATGTATAAGGGCTTGCATGTCCATTTCCCGAGCTTTATTTTGTACCCTTAAACCCCATCGCCTGCTTGTGAGTACATTTGTAATTAAATGATGATGATTCAAGACATAGACCCCACCAAGTCGAGGTAGTAAACCAGACAGGAGCTGAGCGCATTGCACTGGGGATGAATACAACTTGAGTTAGGTGCCGACTCAGGTATGAATGCCCCTAGGTCAAGATTGATCCATTATGGATCAATCTTTATAGAATGATCAAGACCAGTTGAATTTCATGATTTACTTTATGCCTAGTTTATTATTTTATGCAAGTGCGTAATTATTGCTTGATCACATAGATTAGGAAACAAGATAAAAAGTGCATAAATAATTGATGAATATATTTATATTGTATGTTCCATTGTGAGCATGATAATATAGTTTAAACATATAGATAGAAAAGGATTATTCATCCATAAATATTAAAATCCCTCAAAAAGATATTAATTCTAAACGCCTTCCATTTCTCACATCTAAAAAAACCGGCTGTTTGGGGTGCTCATCATCCATAGTTGAGAGTGCGTCTTACTACTGGGGTGTTTTCATGAGAGAACTGGGTCAACTTAACTAAAGTGAGTATTCAAGGTTTATCCATAGCTAACTTACTATCGCTTTAGAGGAAAGTGGTTGAGGGAATCAAGTTCTGATTCTAAAAGTTGGGACTTTACTCAACAACACAAGGAACCACAAGTTATGTGGTTTTCCAGCTAGTACCTTCCTTGAAACCCTCCAAGTAGTGGCATAGCCATAACTTGTAGACTATGAGGGAGGTTTCGAGGATCCTTGACACTAGAATTCTCAAGCGACAAAGTATTCCGAATCTAATAGTGAGGGCTACTAAGGTTCTCTAAAATAGTGGGAGACATTAAAATGATATAATAATCTTTTAATCATAAATGTAAAAAGGTAATCAAGAAAAAGTAATAACTACTAAATGTTTATCTGATGTAGTTTCAAAATGGAAATCACCAACACCGTAAGTACTTTATCACTGCGATAAATTTTGGATAAAGAAAATATCCTAACCGGAAATAACTTCCAGGAGTGGTACAGGCGCTTGCGCATAGTACTATGCCAAGAAAGGAAGTTATATTTGATGGAATCCCCAATTCCTGCTGAGCCGCCTCAGGGATAAATCAAGGCGGAAAAAGATAAATGGAGAAAGCATGTAGATGATGCACTTGATGTACAATTCATCATGTTGTCATCTATGTCTAGCCAATTGCAAAAAATGAATGAGGATGAGGATGCCTACAAGATACTTTCACATCTCCAAGAATTATATCAGGAGAGTACCAGGAAAGAAAGGTATGAGATCTAAAGTGCTCTTTATAAGTGCAGGCTAGCAGAAGGGCATCAATATGGTCCTCACGTACTCAAGATGATTGGGTATATTAAGAGGATTGAAGCCCTTGGGGTCAAACTGAACCAAGAACTAAAAGTGGATCTCATTCTTGCCTCTTTACCATCAAGCTTATCGACTTTTATTGTCAATTATAATATGAATGATATGACAAAGTCACTCCCGAACCTTTTGGATTTAGTTCACCAAGCTTATAAGGATATGAAAAATACCAATTCATCTATCCTTATAGTGAGAAAGAAAAACAAGGGAAAGGCAAAGGGGTCTAAGGCCAAGTCAAGGACAAAGACACCAATGCATCATCCTGAAAAGAAGCCAAAGAGTCAGAGGAAAATTAATGAGCAGGAAGCTGTCTGCTTTGGATGTGGTAAGAAATTCCATTGGAAGAAGAATTGCAGAGCTTGGAAGAAGAAGCAAACCGATGCTTCTAATTCATGTATTTATTTTATTGAATGCAATATATCTTTATCTACAAGTTGGGTATTGGATATGGCTTGTGGATCACAAATTTTTATTCATATACGGGAACCAAGTAGGTTCAAGAAGATTTCAAAAGGTCAAGTGGATCTCTGAGCTGCAAATGGTGCAAGTCTGGCAGCCTTGGTAGTAGGAGACTATCACTTAACCTTGCCAACTGGTTTGGTTGTAGTTTTAAAAAATTTCTATTATGTACCTTCTATTACTAGAAACATTATCTCTATGTCGAGTCTAGAAACTATGGGTTTTTATTTCAAGTTTGGAAATAAATGTTGTCTATTTTATAGGGATAACATATGTTATGGTATGGCACATATTAACAATGGTTTATATACGCTGGAACTAGAGAACTCAGTAATGGAAATCAATGACAAAAACAACCAACTTGACTCAAATATCACCCGCCTATGGAACTTCAAGTTTGTTCAAGTAAACAAGAAGTGATTACGAAGATTACATCAAGAAGGGTATCTAGACTCGGTACAGATAGAACCTTTAGATGTATGTCAAGATTGTTTATAAGGAAAGATGACCAAAGAACCTTTCTCAGGAAAGGGAGAAGGATCCAATGCAGTACTGGAATTAATACATACTGATGTATGTGGTCCATTTCCAATAGAGGAAAGGGGTGGTTTTTTATACTTTACTTTTACTGATGACTATAGTAGGCATGACTATATCTACTTAATGCGGTATAATTCAGATTCCTTTCATTTTTTAAGGAATACCAAAATGAAGTAGAAAACCAACTTGGTAAGAAGATAAAATCACTTCGCTCATACTGAGGTGGAGAATATCTTAACCAAGATTTTATTGATCACTTGAAGGAGTGTGGGACAGTACCCCAACCGAGTCCTCCTTATACACCACAATTGGATGGTGTTAGTGAAAAGAGGAATATGACCTTGCTTGACATGGTCAGATCAATGACGAGTCATGCAACCCTTCTATTATCCTTTTGGGGATACGCCTTGTAGACAGAAGCATATACCCTTAACCGAGTACCAACTAAAGCTACAGATGAGATTCCATATCATTTATAGTATGGAAAGAAACCCAGTCTGACAGACATACGTGTGTGGGGGCGCGGGGAATTTTTCAAGACTTTACCAAGTGAAAAATTAGAATCCATAAGCACTAAGTACATCTTTATAGGTTATCCTAAGGAAACTAGATGATATTACCTATATAACCATTTATATAGAAAGGTCATTGTGGAAAGATACGCCACATTTCTAGAAAGGGAACACATTTCCATTCGAAATAGTGGGAGAAAGATTGACTTCAATGAAGTTAATGCTCAAGATGCACAAGAGTTGGTAGAGGAACAATGTCCACAAGAACAAGTGGAAGAAGAAGTTTTTCCTATGACACAGACACTGTGTAGGTCTATGCAAGAGGTTAGAGAACCAGAGTGTTATAGTTTTCTTGTCACTGAGTCATGTGACACATTATTCCTTGAGGATGATGAACCTCTAACATACAAGGAAGCAGTAGAAGGAAAAGAAGCTTCTAAATGGAAAGATGCCATGAATTCTGAGATGGAGTCCATGTACCAAAATCAAGTTTGGATTTTGGTAGACCCTATAGCTGATGTAAATCCCATTGGAAGCAAATGGGTATTCAAGAAGAAGCTGGACATGGATGGTGAGGTTAATACCTTTAAATCAAGACTGGTTGCAAAGGGTTTCAGGAAACGTTAGGGCATTGACTATGATGAAACATTCTCACCAGTAGCAATGCTTAAATCCATCATAATTTTGCTTGAAATAGTAGCCTTTCATGATTATGAAATTTGGAAAATGGATGTCAAAACTTCTTTTCTAAATGGGAAGTTGGTTGAAGACATCTATATGAATCAACCTGAAGGGTTTGTCAAGTCAAAGAATTCCAATAAAGTATGAAAGCTGCAGAGATCCATTTATGGATTGAAGCTGGCATCAAGATCATGGAATGTTCATTTTGATGATGCAATAAGAGATTTTGGATTTTTCAAAAATGAAATTGAGCCTTATGTCTTTAAAAAGGTTGAAGGTAATGCCATCATTTTCTTAGTATTATATGTTGATGACTTATTAATTATGGGAAATGAGGTGCAATTCTTACAGTCAGTTAAGACTTGGTTAAATGAATGATTCTCCATGAAAGACTTAGGTGAAGCAGTCTACAATCTAGAGATCAAGATCTATCGAGATAGGTCTCAAAGGCTGCTTGTGCTAAGTCAAAGTACATATATTGACAAGGTACTCAAAAGGTACAATATGGAACAATCCAAGAGAGGACTGTTACCTATGTCACATAGTATAAATCTCTCCTAGAAAACGTGTCCTCAAACACAGGAGGAAATTAACTGAATGAGTAGAGTCCCTTATGCCTCAACAGTGGGTTCTATCATGTATTCCATGCTATGTACTAGGTTTTATATCGCCTTTTCTTTAAGCATGGTGGGTAGATATCAAGCCAATCTAAGAGAGCTGCATTGGACAACTGTTAAAAATATCCTAAAGTACATGAGGCATACTAAGGATATGTTCCTAGTGTATATAGGAGATGAGGAACTAGTAGCAAGGGAATAGAATGATGCTAGTTTTCAAACAAATCATGATGATATGAAATCGTAGTCAGGCTACATCTTTTTCCTGATTGGTGGTGCAGTGATCTGGAGAAGCTAGAAGCAAGCTGTGGTTGCCAATTCTGCAGAAGAATTTTAATGTATTGCAACTTCCAATGTAGCAAACAAAGTAGTCTGGATACATAGTTTTGTCTCAGACATTTGTGTTGTGCCTAGTAGTTCAGACCCTGTTCCAGTATATTGTGATAATACTGCTATAATGGTGCTTTCCAAGGAGACCAGTTCTCACTAGAGGACAAAGCATATTCTTAGAAAGTTTCATCTATTGAGGGATTTTACTCAAAGAGGTGAAGTCTTAGTTAACAGAGTAGCCATAGAGGACAAAGTGGAAGACCTCATGACTAAATACATTTCTCAGCAGAAGCATGATTCTCATGTGAGAGCTAGAAGATTGAAACCTGTTAGCTGTTGGCTCTAATTCAAGTGGGAGTGTTGAAAGTGGATGCCCTAGATCCAACTTGTATTTTACTTTGATTACCACTACATGTATGAATTTTGTTATAATAAATGTGTTTATCTTTCCATAATAGTGTAGATACTTCTACATCCACTTTGTTTATGGAAATTTCCTTAGATTACATGTCGTATCAAGGGCATATAGAAGATCCCAGGCTATAATGAGGACCCCGAGATACCATGATAGTAATCTTTAAGTAATTTCCTATGGTCCAGTTACATTATCCTGAAATTACACAGATGATGTGTGACCATAAGGTGATGGTGGCTCATAAGTATTGAGACTTCATCTCATAAAGTTTGCACTTGATGATATCTAGTAGTTGAGATCATGAGGACATACCCACATAATAGGAACACCATATGTTTCAAGTGTCATTGGTCGTTTATACCTACAGACATGTGTAATGGTCTCCATACTTGAGATCATTATCAATGAATGTAATTTAATTACATACATTTGATGTAAGGCAAAAAACATGGTGAAAATTCATGGCGAGGTAGTTTGTATCGGGTACATCATTAATGGCATGTAATTTATTGAATGATCGAGAAAGGATTTGTTGATTTCGAGTTCAGGAAGAGATATCTCAGGACTATTTGATTAGGATGGTTGCACCTTCATTAAATCAATGGCCATGGTAGTGGAAGTTAAGACTGTCCGGACAAATCAACAAATAGAATAAATAAAGATAAAGGATTACGACACTAGTGTGCATTCTTCTTTATTGAGATATCGATGACGAAGAGATTATATTACACAGACCATGTTTGTAGGAAGGTAGTCATTACTCTGAATTTACCTTGTCTCTATAGGGGCCTAAATGGGTTGCTAGACCCCGCTCTTGGTCGGTGGATATTATTCACTGCTATTGAGATAAGGACCTAGAAGGTCACACACAATAGCGCTTTGAGAATCTACCCTATTCTGTGAATAGGAATAGAGAACTTGCTGGGCCCCGCCAAAGGGTCTGAGTACTATCCAAGTTCTATGGACCACCAAGTAATAAATAAATTATTTAATTATTCAAGCTTGGAATAATATGTTGAATTTATTTATAACATGTATTTACAAGTGATTAGTAAATAAAAGTATTAATATTATTCGAATGGATGTTAATATCCTAGGTTCATTTAATATTAACAGGAGGTGTGAGTCGAGTTAAAGACTCAAGTTTATCACATAATATATATAAGTGATAAATTATAAATATTATTTATAGAATAATTTTATTTGTCATAAATAATTATTTATAACCCTTATATAGTAGATGTTTATTACACGGGGGCCAGGAGCACAAACCGCGTGTTTTTAACATTCCCTATATAAGTAAGAGAGAGGCTCTTCCCATGTAACTATTCATGTGTTGGGATTGAGAGATTCTCTCTCCTCCTAGAATCTAGAGAGAGAGTCTCTCAAGAGAAGGAAGATCTTTAGGTTCATCCATCTCAGATTGAAGTTTCTTACCTTATGACGATCGTCGCTGTGATGAATTGAGCGTTGAAGATCCACGCTAGCACCCGGATCTCGACGAACGGTGCGCGAGAAGATTCAAGAGGCATGTGTAGATGATCTAGAGGGCTTCAACATTAGAGTATTTGAGAAATTATTGTCGGCTTCCTGCAAAATACTTGCACACATCCGATCCAGACTAGGTACATGTTCAATTTATTTTTGTGCTCTTTTAAATCCACACGTGATCCTTGAACCGTACCAGGATAGCTCACTGGAGTCGACGTTGTAACTTCACTCCGGTTATGCGAAATTTTTTAAATTCATAGCCCACTGGCTTCCGCTACCCATCCTGGTACCTAACATTGTTCACATTAGAAGTGTCATTGTCCTTCTAACTAATTTTGTATCACATGGAGTCACATACCAACACATAACCCACATGGACATTTTATTTCATTAGAGATGATGTACTGAAGGAATTTATACATACCACAACACACGATCTACAACCAACCAACTTACGTTCCAACCACTAACTCAATATCCAAATCATTTCCAATCATGGTGAGCACTTACTTCTATATAGTGATCTCCATCACGACCCGTAACCTATGAATATCCCTATAGTGTATCCCTACTCTGAATCAATGGTCAATAATATATAACCTAAGATACTCAACTATAGAGGATACCACTAGGAAACTAATTGTAAACACCATATCATGGGCCCTTACTTATATACACAAGACCCAAAATACACCAAACCCATGGTGAGTAAAAATTGCTAAAAACGTATGACCACAACTCGATGGTCCTCTATCGCTTCCATTAGTGAATGTGATATCACACTCACATTTTTTGGAAAACCAGATTTCCAAATAGTCACATGGATTTAACCCATAACATTATTAAAGAACAATATCAAGAATCACATCCAAAGGATCACCATTCTATAAAACATGACATCAGAACCATCATACTCCCAAGCCACATTACTAAGAAAAACAAGCTATACCTAGACAAAACTGCCAATACCCCCATGAGACTACCCCTAGACATCTAAGGTGAATAATAAAAATCAAAATTGGTTCTATACCTGACCACACACATGACCCTAACCAGGCCTAATTACCAAATGATGCATAAACATAGGTATAAAATTGGAGATATCTAATAGCCACATACCTCTTACTAGTAGGGCTCTGTTTATCAAATTCCAGGGCCTGATTTAACCCAAGATTGAATAAATCAAAGAACTATAGAAAACTACCTAAAATAGATCCTTTATTCAAAAATCACCATAATGGTGAAAAAACCAGAAATAGTTGACAAAGGATGTTGATCCTTACTCATAATATCTTCCTATAATATAAGAAACTCTAATCTAACCACAACATATGAATATCACACTTGTGAAGGAGAAGAACAATACATAGAGATAGTGTTAGGGTGAGATCTCTACTGTGGGTTCAAACCCTAATTTAATTAATTAACATAACCAATTAATTAAACCTTTTAAAATAATTATATAGATATTCCATTACAGAATGACCTATACGGATCATAGTGTAATGCCCTGCTAGACCCACCTCGCAGCATGGCCCTCTAGGTCATTGTGTGGCATATCTCCCACAAAAAACCTCACTCTACTTCCTAGGGTCACATTGCAAAATGAACCTTCCCTTTATGGTGAAACCAACACCCCTTAGCCACCATTCACGACGTATCTATATGGGTTTCTTTATAACCCACTTCTATACTAGAAATTTAATCTTATTATAAAATAATTTGTTCTTGTGCAACAACCACCACTCCAAAATTACCTTGGATGTGGTGTAGTCCACAACCTAGCCTTATAATATATTCATAAAAAATTGCCCATATTTCATGGTTCCCTTGTCTATGGCATGACCATTGATCTACTGCATAAATTCTACCCCTAGCCTGAGCTAACTTCACAAAACTCTACTCCAGACATACACTGATACCTCCACAATATCAAACATATTAAAACACACATAATCAAGCTACTATTAGAATTGTATTTCAAAAAATGAATACTTAGGATATTACAATGAATTTATTGAGTCATATAATATCAAATATCATGAAATATTGAGGCATGATATTTATTTATTTATCTAATCATTAATGTACTAGTCGAGGCATAATCTTTAAAAACACATGATCATCCCCTATTAATTCAAATGTTCTATGATTATGATCTTTGTATGACTTATAGAGATCCTGAGTTGTCACCAGACATTTTGGGATAAGATAAATCTTCTCTGATACTTCTTGAATGATTTTCAATCCCACTAATGAAGTTTCACTGATTTCAGCCCAACAAAAGGGAGATTAGAAAGGTAGACCATATAAGTCTTCAAAGTGATCCATCTTAATGAAATATTAATAACTATTATAATATGAAAATTTAATCAATGATAAGTGGTCATCCTCTGATCCTTCAAATTCTATAATTCATGTACATAACATATCATCTTGAATTTGAATCACCCTATGAATCTTCCCATATGATTAAAGATGATATTCCATGAAAAGATTCACCTAAAATCATATATCTTCTGGGAGGAATTTATATAACTTTAAGGTGAAATAGGGATCTCTATCAGATATGGTTATGGAATTCAACCTCTATAATTTTATAATTTCATACACATACATATATATAAGGACTTTAATGTTTGTGTTATATTTTATTAGAAATAAATATTATAAATTAGTTAACATATCAGTAACCACCCATATAGGACTTTTTCCCAAAGGTGTACAAGGTAACTTGATTATTAATTCCATTTCCATATCCTCCAATTTCCATGTAGGAATAAGTAATAGTTATAGCATGCACAGTGATTTTTGATGTTATGATTTCACTTTCTAATAAGTAAATCATTGATACACCCACTCCACTATGTCCCTTTTTATTCCAGGTTACCATCATTGTATTTTAATGTTGTAATACATCTTGTTATCCCATGGATGAGATACCTATGAAGAATGGTTACCATATTCCATAACAAAATTCCACAATGAACTTAGAACCATAAGATGATCTCAAAAGAAAATATAACCATATGAATAAAGATACTATTCACTAGTGGTCCCACCACTATTTATGGATCCCCTTATATGTTGAAATTCTTCACCCTTATAAGATTATAATGAATCTATTCAAGAAGAGAGGGTATAATTTGAATATTAGATAGAAATATCACCTCTTTCACCACTTCCATCTCTAGGTACATTTATAAAAAAACCTATCACATTAAATTCATCACTAGACTCCTTCAATTTCTATGATGGAAATTTTCTACTGATGACATTGACAACCACTTTTCCCTTCTCTGGTGTATAGGCAAGATCAAAATCAAATTCTTAAAGATATTCAGCCCATCACCTTTTCCTAAGTCTTAGATCCTTTTGGGAGAAAATATAAATTAGGATTT
Source organism: Viscum album (assembly GCA_963277665.1). Taxonomy (NCBI): domain Eukaryota; kingdom Viridiplantae; phylum Streptophyta; class Magnoliopsida; order Santalales; family Viscaceae; genus Viscum; species Viscum album. Next base: position 1,286,033,537 of record OY728151.1, read on the forward strand.
TATAGTCAATATACATCATTAAACTTTAATCATAGATATAATTGCATCAATATTTTAAGGAATTCCTGAAAACCACCAATTCAAGATCATGGGTTGGGTAGGTCTTTTCATGAGAATGCAATGAGTGGGGTATATAAGTGACCACATGACCATATTTTTTAGAATAAATCCAAAACCTAGACCTGATGCATCAAAATAAATCACATATACTATCCAAAGATCTATAAAAATAATAACTGGAGTCATTTTAAACTTCTTCTTTAACTCATTATAGAATGCTTGGCATTTAGAACTCCATTTGGATCTCACTCTTCTGTGAGTGGGAGCTATTAAAGGGGATGAAGGATTTGAGAAATATTTTAAAACAATTGGTAGTATCTTGATAACCCTAAAAAACTTTATATATTAAAGACATTATATATATTATCCCAATACATAATGACTTCCAACTTTTTAGGGTCCATTGAAATTCCTTGTTCAAACACCACATGACGCAAGAACTTCAGTTATTGGATCTAGAATTGACACTTTAATAATTTTTTCATAGAGGAAGTGATTTTATAAAATTACCAATAATATTATTAGATAATTTACATGATCTTATTACATATTTAAATATACCAATATACCATTTATGAAAACCACAATGAAGTATTCTTGGTATTATTGGAAGATGAGGTTCTTAAAGCCCATAAATACTACAAGATAATTGGTCAAGACGAATGACAACACAATTTATTTATATTAACCACATAAAGTTTGGAAGGTATTATAAGTAATATATAATTCCCTTACCCAAATTTTGGGATACCTGATTTAGAGATAAATCTTGGAAAGTCACTTTTCCCCTCTTAACCAATCAAAGATGTCAGAAATAAGAGGCAGTGAATGTTTATTTTGTATGGCCACTTATTGTAACTTCCAGTATTCAATGTATAAAAATAATCTTCCATTATCCTTTTCATCAAAGGGAATAATAGTTTCCTATGGATATTTATAAGGATGAATAAACCCTTCCACTTTGAGATCATCTAGCTGAATATTTATCTCCTTCAGTTCAGTTGGCACCATATGATATAACAACAAGTATATAGAGTGCATCCTAGGGAATAAATCAATGTAGAATTCAACTACTTAATCATTATTCAACCCTAGAAAATAATCTTTAAATACCTTAGGTAAATACCTTACCATGATAGGAAACTTACTTATATAATTCTCTTTGATTACCTCCCTAAAGAGCAATGATATAGTCATAATAATTTCCTAGACTCAAGAAGGGGAGGACCCACCTGACTATAGCTCAGGTCCCATTCACCTTGAAATAGATGATAACTTCTACTAGTAGAAATAATTGTCACTATTCTGTGATAAAATTCAGTATGATCCTTGAATGCAACCACCTATTCTATTCCTAGGATGATATAAAAATATCCATTTCAAGAATAAGGAAATCATGAGCTCTTACCACCTCAGATATAGATATAATAAATGATGAAAACTAGATTCCATGTTATTTATTCTTCGTGGGAGGAGTTTCTATTTACAATACATATGGAATAGGCTAAAATTTATGAATCAATAAGTCCATAACATAAGAATATATAAATGAGTGTGAGGAACTTGTATAGAATAAAGAAACAACTATAGATGATTCTATAAAGATGGTACCTCACATTGTCACTGGTCACACTTCATATTCTATAGGATCATGATAAATAGTATATAATTTTATAGATTTAGGTTAATTATGATATCTACCATCAGCTTGAGGTTTACCCCTCAATTATATATTCTAGTGGTAATAATTACCTATCCCTCTACACCCATAAGGGAAAGGCCCCACTACCTTAGAAGCATCATATAATACTTGAGATCCCTTCAGTGTTATTGAATTAGGGCCACTTATTTGAGGAATATTTTATTTATAAAACCTCTGAAGGTGACCCACACATCTACAAGAATTAAAATTGTTGGGATACAAGATGGTTTATAGTGCTCCAACTTACCACATAGATGACATATTAGAGACTGGATCTTTATAGGGGTAGCGGAAGTAGGTTGATCTAGATTCCTTAAACCACCACTAATTTACCTTCTAAATTCATCTTGATTAATATTATTTTTTATAAGTCCAATTTCACTCCCAATATAAATATTGAAAGTATAAATATTCCCATCAACCTAACTTAATCTATCTCTAACATTATATATTTATCAACCACCTAAATATATAATCACAATTTGAATAAAAAAATTATACCATATATTGAGAAAAGGGACCACTTCACACATCGATCTTTTTAAATATGATTTGTGACCATTTATAGTGAAAATTGAACTAGATCAACAATTATTTCATAAATTTTGGTCACCCATTTGAAGAAAAACGAACTCCTTTTCCTTGGTCATATGAAACTTCACAAGATGAAATTACGAAGAGAACCTAGCTTTGAAATTGTTCCAAGTCAAATTATCATGAAATTTTTATTTCAAATAGACTCCCATGATTTCCAAATGGGTTCCTTGATCTTAAATGAGGTATCATTTACATTCAAGTCTTATGAAGTTTCCATGGATTTAAAGATTATATCTATTTTTTCTAACTTCTTTTTTGCTTCTTAAGGATCCTTACTTCCTTGAAAAGCAAGAGAGTTTTGGTAAAGAAACTATTGACCTATATATCTAGATTGAAATTAACTAGGATTAGGTTTAAATTCTATGTCCTAGATTTTTTATGTCACCATCTCAATGAGATTCTAATCAACTTAAGAGTTTTTTTTCATAAAATTATCCACTAATCTCTCTTGAGGGTTCACCGTAACACTTCATGGAGACATGATACTATACTAAATCCAATAAAGAAATAAAATATAATTAATAATAAAAAATTAATATAAATCCATATAATAACTATCATCTTAAATCATAAATATTCCATGAAGAATAAATTAAATCAATAGGAATCATTAGACAAATAAATCACAACAAAACACTACATTTTCCATGGTGTACAACCTACGTGTATGGTATTCAGCCCATGAAAACTACCTATGAAACACTCATATTAATAATTTATATTCCATTACCAAGTTTAAATTTTATAAAAATGAATAGAATGTCAAACCTATTTGAAAATTAAACTTTTCTGACAACCCCTGCTAACTCAAGGCTCGTCATGAGGAGTGTTGGCCATACACTTACTCATAAAAATTCCCTTGAGATTCAAAATTACTATCTCAATTCTACAATTAATTTATTAAATAATATAATCCAAAACCTGGAATTGATACTATTTTGTAATGAACTATCCTGGGTTAACCTTCCATGCCACTTAAGGTGCCCCACTATAAGGTTCGAGGCATGTTCTTGAACACCCCATGCCATCAACTAGTAACAGTACATCAACATACTATATTGGGAAGGATATCAATTATTAATTTAAAAACCAAAGGAATGATTCATTTCATGAACCCAATATAATATTTCTATAGGTTTTCTAGTTATATAGACTAAATTAATAGTTTAAAATTAAATAAGTAACCAAACATGGCATATGAAGAAAAAAACAATTCCAAATCATTAAAAGAATAAATTCATCATAGGGAAACAAATACAATTTTAACATAAAACATAAGCTCTAATGAAATAAATATAATACCAAAATGAAACTAAAACATGATATTGAACATGATGGAAATATATTGAGTCTATATACACAGTACCACAAAAAAAAGAAACCAAAGATTACATCCACCACTACCCATCTTCATGTGATAAAAGGGTGACTCCCATATTGTCACCAACTCTAAAATATGATTAAAATATAACATGAAATAATTAATATCATATAAGTTCCATGAATTTACCCTTGTTAGACAAAAAAGTTCTATATACACCTGATGGGTGTAAGAAGGGTGTGAGCATCACAATCCAAGTAGGATTCTACTATATACACCATGTAGAACCTTTATTAAATAAACTATTACCTACTAGTTTGAACTATAAATAAAATCATACCACTTTTATTTTATATAAAATAGATAAAATTGAGTATAATAATTTAAAATATACTTAAATAAAACATTTTAGATAAACTTTATTAAAATAGGTATAAGTGATTACATATACATGTGAAAATATCACTATTAAATTTAGTATTGTGTTCATTTATCATGGGAAGAAATCTAAAGGGGAATAGGTCAAGGAAGAATAGAATCTTAGTATTAAATTTATCAACATTCTGATAATATCCAAATGTGTGTAGAAATATGATATTTAGAGTCTCTTTATAAACTAGTGTGAGACCTATAATATAACTAGCTAGTTGTATCCACTAAATATATCCACCCCTTGTTAGAGTTTCATCATGACTGAGAAGGCCAGGTAGGTAGAGTCTCATCAAATACTTAGTAAGGTAATTTTATTAAGTTCCATCTTAAGTACCCAAGGTTCCCCATGAAACTTCACTATATCAAATGATTTAATGGTTTAAATAACACTTTATCCCATGAATTCAATCATAGAACCACTTTGATACATCATTATAAATTACAATTCAAAATTCTAATTGAACATTTCTATGTATTTAAAAATAATCCATTAGATTAATTTCATCAAAAATCTTATAGACATCATATGCTTTAATATCATATATACACTTTTTTGAAAACTCTTTTCAAACCATATAATATGCCTAATATGAAAAAGTTTATAAACATTTATAGTCATTAAAGTAACTTAAATAATTTTGATTTATATCGAAATAACATTAAAAATAAAAAAATCATAGTTCTTAAAATAAAGGGAGATACATAGAGTCACCTAATAGAAAATTTAGATATCTGATGACAAACAACATTATTCTGATAATAGAGATGAGAATAAGGTCCTATGAGATGATACAAATCAATAACATTAAAAACACCAAATAAAATGCATGAAATATCAAAACCTAATTGACTATGTTTATTAGGTGAAAGGTTATTGAAAGAGTTAGGAAGAACATAGATAAAGAAGAGATGAGAAGTCACTTACTTAGATGATTTTTCCATGATGACGATTTGATAAAGAAGATTAAATTAAAATGATTGGTTCTAAAGGTTTTTGATGTGAGGAGGTATTCTGGAGTGTTTTTAAAAGGTAGAGAAGTAAATGGAAGTATTTCCCCTTAATTTCAAATTCAAAATTTTGAAAATTCAACTTTTAAAATATTGCATGGGCTCTATGCATGGGCAGGGAGCCCATACACAATTACCATGAAACTCTCTACCTCAAAACATCCAAATGAAATTTTCACTATTCATTGTATGGGGTCATGCCTGGATGTGTACCTTAATCACGTATTCTCTAAAAATACTTCAAAAACTCAAATTTTTTCCTTAAACCAGCATAAAAAATAAAAATAAATAAATGATAAAAATAAATACTTGAAAATAATATCACGAATGGTATAATTTTTTTTCTCTTCCTGATACTATGAAATATCCATATATAATGAATTACCATGTGTTACTTATAATGAGTTATATATTAAGGTAAAATTTTTATATTATCCACAATATCGAAAGTGAATTTCCAATATTTATATGAAGTATCAATTATGGAATATATATGGGGTTTCCCACCAGCCATGTAAACCATATAAATGTTTTATGAACGATGCATCTATGAAATGGTCACTTATATCATTATTTTATGATGGATATATATCACATTTGAATTAAAATAAATATTTAGTTTTGCATAAATTGTATAAAATGATCTTATAAAACCATTGATAAGATGTTTTCAATACTTATATAAATAATTTATATGTACAGTGCCAAAAATCAATAGTCTGATAAATCAAATTGTGGTTAAACTAATTATATAAATCATTTTTCTTCATGAGTATATAGCAATAAATATATTTTCCGATAAACTGGAAAATAAATATATCACCAGCAATATGAATTTTTATATTTTTTCCTAGAAATGACACCACTACTAGATAAATTATGAGATCTCATCAAATATGGTTGAAAATATATTTGAATTTTAGAATTCTTTCAAAACTTATTGATGATAATGAATTTTGAGATACATGGATGTAAAAATAATTGTATAAAAAGAATTATTGAAGTAACCTTTTCTATGATAAACTTATGAAGTTTTGGAGTGGTTATCTAAATTAGAACGATTATAGAATACATATAATATTTTTATAAGAAATTTCACTTATTATGAATTTGGTTATATATAAATTTAAATTATTCCCAATTAATTTTTTCATTTTTTGTAAAAATGATAAAATTGATTAAAATATTTATTTATGAATCCATATAGTGTTCAAAAATGACTGAACCATATTCAAAATCATGAATGTTTCACCTAATTAGATAAATTATTATAAGGGGTGAACCAAATAAGTTATATTTCATGTATCCATATTAAAATATATTCATACAAATATTAATATAAAATTTATTTTATCATCACATTGTTTTTATAAATCAATATTTCTGTATTAATATATATGTTTTGGATATCATCAAAACTCTTGATGAGTTTACAAATTCAATGAATTTTTTTATGATAAAATTATAAGGAATACCCATTTATTTTGAATTAATCATCCATAAGATGAAAAGTTAAATTTTAGAATGAATTTACCTTGATAAATATTTAAATCCATTTCTTCTAAGAGTTATATAATTCACACAAGAGGACATGATGAAGATATTATTTATCCTTGGAGGATTGAATAAAAATGCACAATTTATTTATCCCTAAAGTATATACATGTGCATGTGGATATATAACTTATGAATAATATGATGGGTTATTATAATGAATTTGATACATGGTAATATTCTTATCCAAATCATTGATATTTATAGGGTATAAATGATTACATATTCTAAAATTTAGAATAAAAAATGGTTGTTTATGTTAATTTAAGATATTTTATGATTCATGTGAAGCTAGATCTCCTTCACAAATATGTTTTTTTATTTTATAAATGGAAAAAATATAGGATGTGGTAAAATAGAACAACTTTAAGAGAAAGGTTAGAACCCACAAAAAAGGGTTGTTAACCCAATCCCAAACACATACTCACCCCACACCATCCACCCCAAGCTTACCACTTGTCCGAGGAAAATTCCTGATACCAATGAATTCACCCATCCAATCCTCATGAAAGATGCATCCCATTTCACCCATCACATCCCCTCACCTCGGGAACCACAACACCATTGATGACCAAGAAGCCTCTTGGAAGCATCAATGAAAGGGTCAGATGCGATCAGATCCCGCCGCAATAGAGGCTACCACATAAAGTTATATCTCAAAATGGATTTTTATTCTTATATGGTGGAAATTTAATTTTAGGTATATTTTTAAACCAAACATTTCTACAAATTCCTTAAATATTTATAAGTCGATAGAAATTTATGAAGTTGATAATGTGTTTGGATGAGATCAAATATTCATCATTTCAAAAATAATTATGGATTAAATATGAATAATGAAATTCCTACCATATTATATCAGGATAATACTACTTGTATAGTGCAATAAAATAAGAGTATATCAAAGGTGGTAATACAAAAATTATCTCATCATTTTTTATACATGTTCTTCAAAATAATAGTGATATCTATATCCAAAAAATTAGGTTGTATAAAAATATTGAATATCCATTCACAAAATAATTACCAAATACAATTTTGATAAGTTTATTTATAAAACTAGGACGTGATGACTTCAAAGTCTACCATGATCTAATCCAGGGGAGTTATAAATGTTTCACTCTTTTTCCCTTCATCAATCATTTTCTAATGGATTTTATTGATAAGGATTTTAATGATATGACTTAAATCTTCATGGAATTAAATTATTTCAGCTTCAATTTTTTTCCCTTAGGATTTTATTAAAGTGAAAGATAAAATAATATTTAATGAAATTGATGAATTTCAAGAGTTATTATTATAAATTTATATTTTCTATCTATGTCATCATTCTCCAAAAATGGGTAGTATGAATTCCCAATTCTACCCATTCATATCACAACTCCTTATATTCAAACCTTTCAGCATAATCTATTAATTAGTAGATAAATATAAACCTTGGGTTTGTCATATAAGATGAGGATTAATTTGGACCATTGATTGTAATATTATATAGCATATACATGAGACTTTTACTTTGGACCATTAATTTAGACCATAGATAATGTGATAATGAAACAAGACTTTTGGATTGTATAATTTCTACTTATCCCTTGTCTAATTATTTTACTTTATAATTTCATGTTACTCATATTCACTATCGTTCCCCTACATTCAACATTACATTTCATCTTTTATTGAAATTTCAATTCATTTACAATCAACAATGAGGCCCTGATTTTGAAATACTTCAAGATTTCAATCAGTATCATGATCCCATTTCATAATAGTATTTGTATTTAATTTTCTATTTTTGGTGTAGATATTTAATTACCTGATTTTTTTATTTGGTATGTCACACATTATACCTACAACATATATATAAAAAATATACAAACTTGGGATATTATATTGTAACTTCACTTTTTAAATATAATGTTAATTTAATTTTTTTAATAATTATACAAATCAATTATTTATTTTTATTTTTATTATTTTATAATTAAATATTAATTACACCTAAATTTGTAACAAATATTCTATTATATATATACACACACATATATATATATATCATAATAATTTTATTTAGAATAAAAATTTAAAATTAAACACAATTTTTTTAAATGAAATTCAATTTAACTTAAATATTAATTTAACATGAATTTTTTTATCATGTGAATTTTTTTAAGAATCATATTTAGTTGATCATTTATAAGTGATAAATTAATTTTTTGACTATAAATATAACTATATATAAACATGTGTAAAATTATTATAAAACTACGTGACATGCATAAAATAAATATAGCAAATATATATATAATTTTAAAAAATTATAAATTCTATAATTTTTTTTCAATGATTCATTATCATAAAATGCTCCACCATTTTATTCCTCCTTTAGGGGATTTTTTCAATGTAATTCAAGACCAATTTTAATAAAAAGTTAAGTTTAAGTAAGTAAGTATCATAAAATGAATCTCATTACACTACTGGAAATCCCACTTTTACCAACGCTTATATCCCAACAGTTTATATAAACCGTAGGGAATGGATTTATATACCAAAGGTTTGCTTAAAACTATTGGAATAGAAGATTTTGTAAATATTTTTACCAACGGTTTGTAAAACCGTTGGTATAGGCCTTAGTATAGGCACTTTTACCAATGGTTATCAATAACCGTTGGTATATGTTGTCTTTTTACCAACGGTTTGTGTGAACCGTTGGTATAGGCCTCACATTTTTCCTCCTTTTACCAATGGTTTATGTAAACCGTTGGTATAGTCCTTACTATACATACATTCCCAATAGTTTTTAAAAACCGTTGGGAAATTTATCCCCTAAATGCAGATCGGGCATCCAATTCCCCCTCTACTCGATTGCAGGTCCCCCTCCGCTCGATTGGTGCCCTAAATAGAATCTCCCTCTTCCCCAGCATACCAAACTTCTTCCACTGATCAATCCATCTTCAATCAAGGAAATTTTTTTCTTCTACACTTCAAATATATAAGTGATACCTTGGTTTTTTTGTTCTGCAACTATTTTTTATACCTTGGTTTTGTTGTTCTGCAACTATTTTTTTTTCTTTTGATCTGGCATAAAGAAGAGCATTGTAGAAATTAATCATGGTTGTGGGTGGTCATTTAGGATATAAGATAGTATGCCTTCATTTTACTTGATATATCCAATATTATTATTGATTTATGTTCAATTTGATTATCTTTGACAAGTTATCTTGTTTAATAAGTTGTTTTTAATGGTTGTAATAATGACTATATGGTATAAGGGTTCACATGGTTTGTATAAGGGTTCACATGGTTTGTATAAGGTTTCACATAGTGTCTAAGATAATCTAGTGTCCTGGGAATGTACACATAGTACATGACTTGGATAGCCATGTAAATATACATGGCCAATCCCTTATGGTGAAAAGTATGTTTGGCCAAATGGGGTGCTAAAAACATCCCATTTAAACATGCCTTTGTTTAATGGGTATGTCCATATGATGTGTTGTCCATAATATAGAGTGGGTAGTAATTATATCACCCAAAACACTTTCATCCCTGAAATCCAAGACTACATGGTTAAATGGAAGAACCCATGTTCTAATGACATGCCTAACCTGGTTTCTAACTCACCTCACCTAAACATAAAATAGAACACTGGTTAAATGCAAGAACTCATCCTAAAAATACACTATAACATTGGTTAAATGGAATAACCCATCCTCGTTACTGAATTCCATACACATATGGACAAAAAACCATCATTCATGAACATCCCTATAATTCATAGGCTTTTCACAAAACACATATCCCTTAAATGTCATGAAATTTCAGTAGGCAATGATATAAAGTTGTCATGTTTACAGGTGGAAACTTCATAGATTTGGATAATATATTATCATAACTATAGAGTGGAACCCAATGCAGTGTTTTGAGGTCAACCCAACTCCACACATGAAGAAGAAAATCATTATCCATCAATAAAACCAATGTAAATATATAAATGGTGATTCATATTAGTATCATTAATAGATTTTCTTAGGAATTCTTAATCCATTAGGGTGTTCTCCTGATACCTCCCTTGTTGGATTTCAAATTCAATTATCCTCATTCAAAACCACTTTGAGGCATCTCTTCATTTACAATTATGTGTTGGTTATAGGATATTCTGAAATCTTTATCTTCTATATGAGTTGGAGCTATTTAATTAGAAATTTCAAAACCCTCCATAAAAATCCTACTTCTAACACTTGAATTTTCTTTTCTAAACCCACCTATTTAATTTTAGAACACTCTAAATAGTCTTATTACATAGGAAAACTTGATTTTCTTCATCCTTGAATGTCCTGAACAACATCAGAATTGTAAAAAATATGTCATAATTTTTAGCATTTGGAGTAGAGGCATAATATTTTCGTTTGTTTGAAGAAAAAAAAATCATATTTAAGATATTTTTAATTTCAATTTCATGTTTTCAGAGTGGGGAGGGGAAGTGTGCAGGTGGGGTGGGGGATGGGGTGGGGTGGGGGCTGTCCAGGTGGGGGGGGGGGGGTAGGCTATCTAGGTGGGTTCATGGTTGGCCAAGTGTCACAACCATTATTTAATTATGAAGTAATTTTTATATTTTTTTGGTATTTTATTTTCCCCTTGTATTTACTTCAGTGTTTTTAGAGAAAATATAGTATTTTTACCCAACAATATGTGGTTCATGGTTGGGACACAGTTCAGTGAAACTGTTCCAAATCCCAAGGCAAACCGGGTACCCAAGACAACATTTTTTATGTGTATGAGTCAACCCCGCCTCAGTCTGATGCACGGTGTGACTGATATCACTTAAAGTGTCTCACTTTTATTTGAAATGGACAACATTTTATGTGAAAACAACTGACATACGGAAAACCAATCAAACACATTTGGATTGTGTTGATAATTTAGGATAACGATCCATGGGTCATTTTTGATGTGTATGATTCAACCCCGCCTCAATACAATGCACGGTGTGGCCAGTACCACTCAAAGTGTCTCACTTTTATTTTAAATGGACAGGATTTTAAGTCAAAACAATAATTGGTATACGGAAAACTGACTAAATGCATTCAGATTGTGTTGATACTTTATCAAAACTATACATGGATCATTTGTGATAGGTTTGATGTAACACCCAAGACTTTTATGTTATATAAATCATCAAAGGAATCTTTTTCTACACAACACTTGCTTGGCTTGCTTTACACGCAATCACGACCTTCCTCGATAGCTTGCGTCGTACGCAATACCGAGTTTCACTAAACAACAATATGCTATTAAAACTAGCCGTTATGAATAGTAATAACCACTTTTTAAAATTTTATAAATTTTATTTTTCAAAATGGACTTCATTTTTGGACTCAGAATATCGAAATTAGCCTAGGGTGAAATTTTGGTATTTTTCTGAAAACTTTCAATTTTTGATGAATAGTGAAACCACTAAGTGGTAGGTTAAAAACTGAATTTTGCATAAAACTTAATTTTACCGCTTTTGTGAATGGAATTTCAAAAATCCGACAGACACGGTTGATATCAGTAAGAAAAATGTGGTTCAATGAGATAAAAATAATTTTTTGGTGAATAGTAACTTTTTACTTTTTTTACCGCGGTTAATAGTAAATAGGGTAACTAAGGGTAAATATGATATTAATATTACCCTAACACATGTCCTAATTCTATTGGACAAGTGTAATTCGACCAAAAACAAACTTAGGAATAAAATATGACCATTTAGGCCCACTTGGATTAGATTAGGACATTTATTATTAATTTATTTAAAGAAGGGTTAAAATAGTTAAAATCAAAGTTTAATAAGTAAATCATTTTTAATATGGGTTTATACATAATATAAATTAGACTATAAATATTCATTAGAAATCTAAAAATATTTCCTACATAATGGTATTTTATTTGTAATTTTTAGACATTAAATAATTTAATTTATTTATGACACAATGATGATGCAGTAATTATCTTATTTATGAAATATTGACATAATTGATGTTATAAACACCAAAATAAATGTAATTTGAGACTTTTTATGAATTACACAAATTTTCTAGGTTACTATGATATATTAGTGTTGATTTAATCAACTTGGTTTGAACATATAATTCTGCTATGACTTTCACAAAAATCATATATCAAATAGTGTCAAAATTGACACAAAATAGTTTTTAAATCAAATATTATATTATTAATTGTTATTTTATTCCTAAAAATCTAATGTTCGGCCAAATGACTTAGATAAGGATATATATATTAATAATAAATAATTTGGGGTTCGTTTGGCATGTTATAGTAAGTGTATTAACCATATAGTGAAAGAAAACAAAAAGACACGGTAAAAGTTAAATTATTTAACTTAGAGTTAAATCTAATTGATAAGGTTAAAATAATATCCTAAACTTGTCTAAATCCTATTGGTTGATAGGATTTCGACCCTTCCCCACTTTAGCTTCGAAATAAGACCCTTTGGAACCATTATAAACCGATTTTGACTTTAATATAAAATAATATTTTGAGATATTCCTAAGGTGCCCCTCTCCTCCCTTATAAAAGGGCACCTCCTCCCCCTCCTCCTCACACCAAATTGAGCACTCAAGCTCGGCCAACCCCTGCCATTTTCTCCTCTCCACTTCCCTAGAATAATCATAGAGATCCTGGTCTTCTTCAAAGACCAATATTAGTTCCCTAAGTGAAGGATTCAAAGAAGCGTTCCAAAGAAGAGGTAATATCCATTACCGATCTTTTCAATTTCTTTCTTCTTCAACTTCTTCTTCTTTAGTTGTTTCATGATAAAGTAATAACATCAGTATTACTTACATACGGATATGTTATTATAATTATGAAACAACCCTAATTCACCTTCTATCCATCCTACGGAAAAATGAAATCACCGCGCGTGCGTACGTACGGAATACCATCTCCACGCCGTGGTGTAATCTATTTTCCACCATCACTTTAAAAGGATGGGTATAATGGTGTAATGAGTAACTATTTATGATTATTATAAAGTAATATTGATACTGAAATAATATATATACACTCCAATACAATTCCACGATCATAGGAACGATATCATCACTCGTGCGTACGTACGGAATACCGTCTCCATGATGTGATGTGACTCGTTCTACATTATCATCATTACATAGTAATTATATAAATGAATTGAATGAATAAATATGATATATGTTACACTAATACCATTCTGGATATAAGGTATCTATAACCTTAAAATAAGAATAAGAATTTATTCGGCAAAACACGCATAAGAACAAAAGGCAATAAAGACCCGAGTAACAAGTAACAATGAAATATTACTAACAAGAAGCTAAGAATATGACCATATATGATATCATATCAATATGTATGACTCTGGAATAAGTCAATAACATTATTTAAACCATTATACAGGAGCTTCGGACATGTACAAAGCAAATCGGACCTAAGGTAAGGGAAATATCACAATATCATTTTTATCCGAGATTGTTTATACTTTGGTATTTACTGGGGTGTATTTTATCATCCACATCCATGTTTCCTCAATATGTAATATTATTTCCATCCACCTACAATTTTTTAAATCCATTTTTACCCTTCGGTGAGTTTTTAGTAATATGTATGAAAGGAATCTTTTGTCGTTTTTCGTACGAGGTACTTTTTGACTTTTCCGACAAAAGTACGAAGAATGTTTTTTTTAACTTATACGGCATGAATGGATTTCTAAAAAAATTATTTCCAAGAAGTTTCCTTTACAAGTTTTCAAGTTTATTTTTAATCAATTTCTTTTAGTTTAGAATTTTATGACATTTTAAGAAAGGAAAAGTGTTTTTGAAGTAGAAAGGATATTTTCCTCAAGAATGGAGTTCAAGTATTTTATCAAAATTATTTTCCATCTAAGATAATAAAAGGGTTCTGTTTTTATCCCTATTATTACATGGATTTGATTATGTTGTTATGGAAACATTTTTATGAATTCCTTTATCTTATATGAATTGTTTTATGATGTCATGTTGTTTAAGAATCCCATTTTTATTACATGGGTTATGCGATGATGTATGATTTATGATTATGCGGCACACATAAGAAAGGATTCATTATAAGATGGGTGGGTCCTATATATCCCTCCAATGCATTGGGTAAAGATTTTATATCTCATGAGATAGACAGGGCTGGAACGGTAGGTTATACCAGTTCAGTGAAACAGGACTGAAACGAGGGTTACTCGATTCAGAAAGGGACTTTGTCCACTAAGATAGTCTTGGCAATGAGTCATGACTAACAAGAAATGATTTTCCATGATTATGTGTGCATGCCACAAAGTTTCAAGTTTCATGTTATGATTATGGTGATATCATTTTCACTTCTATGATTTATTCCATGTTAAGATATTATGATCTCTTTTGCAGGATATGATTTTCAAAAAGATATGATATGATTTTTAGTTCCTTTATTTTCCCTTGCTGAGCATTTGAGCTCACCCTTTTATGTTTTCTTTTCCCCAGGTCAGGAAGATGGATATTAAGTAGAATATGCTAAAAGGGACCCTAGATATGATGAAATAAATGGGAGATACTGTAGAAGATTTATGAACCAGTTGTTTATGTTTCCCAGTTTCTAAAGACACTATACCTATACGGTCCTTTGTGGTTTTGTCATATGTTGTAATAAGTGTGCTTCAATTTTGAAGTATTAACAATTTATGTAAAGTATGGGTCGTTATATTTGATTCAACCTCGCCTCAATTAGAGGCATGATGTGATCGATATCACTCAAAGTGTCTCACTTTTTTTTGAAATGGATAACATTTTAAGTGAAAACAACAACTGGCATATAGAATAACGACCAACCACATTCAGAATGTGTTGATACTTTATCACAATTATCCATGTGTCATTTGTGACGTGTAATATTCAAACTCGCCTCAATCTAAGGCACGATGTGACCAGTATCACTCAAAGTGTCTCTCTTTTATTTGAAATGGACAACATTTTAAGTGAAAACAACTGGCATATCGAAAACCAATAAAATGCATTCAGATTGTGTTGATAATTTAAGACAATGATCCATGGGTCATTTTTGATGTGTATGAGTCAACCCCGCCTCAATCCGATGCACGTTGTGGCCGGTACCACTCACAGTTTCACACTTTTATTTGAAATGGACATGATTTTAAGTAAAAAAACAATTGGCATATAGAAAACCAACCAAACGCATTCATATTATGTTGATGCATTAGCACAATGATCCATGGATCATTTGTGATAGGTATGAGTCAACCCTGCCTCAATTTGAGGCACGGTGTGACCATTATCACTCAAAGTGTCTCACTTTTGTTTGAAATGGACATCATTTTAAGTGAAAACAACAACTAGCATATGAAAAACAGATCAAATGCATTTGGATTGTGTTGAAACATTAGCACAATGACCCATGGGTCATTTGTGACATGTTTGAGTCAACCCCGCCTCAATCGGAGGCACGATGTAACCGGTATCACTCAAAGTGTCTCTATTTTATTTGAAATGGACATGATTTTAAGTGAAAACAACAAATTGCATATAGAAAACTGACCAAATGCTTTTAGATTGTATTGATACTTTAGTAAAACGATACATTTGTCATTTGTGACGTGTACGAGTCAACTTCGCCTCTATTCGAGGCACAGTGTGGCTGGTATCACTCTAAGTTTCTCACTTTTTTTGAAATGAACAACATTTTAAGTGAAAACAACAACTGACATACAGAAAACTAACCAAATGTATTTGGATAGTGTTGATACTTTAGGAAAACGATACATTGGTCATTTTTTAAGTGTACGAGTCAACCCCACCTCAATCTGAGGCACGATGTGGTGGAATCCTACTCTGATCAATAGATCAGAGCATACTTGTACCATTTAGTGTTCATATCCTTAGTAACATTAATATTATTCTCACTAAGGTCAATAAACTTACAATTCCATTCTTCTAGACCATCACAAGTTGAACTTCTGATCATTTCAATTCTTCTTGATTTTTAAATCAAGTAAAGAGTTCCATACTTTACTCCTTTTGTAACGACCATGGAACCATGGGTCAATTTCAATTCCCTATTTTCAAATTTAGTTTCATATCATGCATCATCAAAATTTCTCTTTAGATTAAGGAAGAAGAAAAAACTCCCAGGTAAAATCCATTTTTAGATGTTTTTCATTTTCTATAAATGTTGCTTTTGTTTGATGATAGATCATATTTGGGTGTTCTTTCATTGTCAAAAGATCTTATTATGATCCTAAAAAACCTAACAATTTCCAAAATTGAGGGGTTTTATTTCACAACATCAAGAAAGTGTTGCGAGGGAATATGTTTTCACTTGTCAAAGTCCTATGGTCGGATGATTGGGTTAAAGAGGGTATTTGGGGAATGATTTAGTTGGATCCAATTTTTTTGAGGATATTATGTGTCGTCACTTTTATTCTCACTATTAAGCATGATAGGGTCCCATCAATTATTTTTATCATGGAATAATGAAGTGTCGCCCTTACATTAACCAGTAGTACACCATGTATGACTATAACCCATCCTGGAAGGGGACTATTTTTTCTCAACCTCATGTGCATCACAACACACTTTGGATCAGACACATGTTCAACATCCACTTATTCAACCAATTTGGACATGATCACTATGCGTATAAAAACCAATACCCAAGTATATTATGTTATTACCACTATAGAGTCTACTAACAAAGCCATTACCATTCACCCAATATCTGACATTAACACCCCTACCTCCTTCATCTTCCTTTTTAGTGCATCAAAACTAACATTTCCTTTACAAAGAACATATTCCATTTCAAATTTGAACATCTACATGTATTTTATCCAACACATCTGATAACGATTTAGTTTACATTAGAATAAATTATATTACTGTGACATTAAGTTTGTATATATAACAAGTCTCAAATCAAAGAGGTGGTGTCTCTGAAATCTACACTCATCAATGATAGTTGTTAAATCTTTTTCATGAGTTGGCTAGTTTCACTCATGGGGTCATAAGTGATGAGACTCCTAAGAAAATACCTTTTCACCATATATTATAAAAAATACATGTTCAATGCAAAATGCATGACAAATCATTACATACCCAAATATAGGATAAAAAAAGGGATTTGAGCCAATTTCAAACTCTTATTCAACTCTAATAAGTATTTCTCAAACTATTCTGTCTATTAGAATTTTATGGGGAGGTGGGGGGCTATGCTGGTTGGGGGGGTTGGGCAGGGGTGAGGTGAATTACTACTGGAAGAGTGATTGTCATATGAAGATTGAAATGGGTGTAAATAATATTTGAGTTATTGAAACTGTTATTCAACACTACTAGAAGATTCTTGTCATATGAAGATTGAAATAGGTAATTGTAGTACATGACATGGTTGGAAGAGTTTGATGGTTTTATGTGTTTTTTTGTGCTATTGAAACTGTTTTTATGCTATTTTAAGTCTGTTTGTATGTGTTTTTTGTGCTATCTTTTATGCTGGTGTATACTAGAGGGGCTGTTGTGCAATAGTTTTGGAAATACACAATACCAATGGTTTTACTCCGTTGGTATACTTTGAGAAAAATTATTAACAATGGTTTCAATAAACCATTGGTACAAAACTATCCCAAAAGTTTTAAAACCGTTTGTATAGTGTTTAGTCTTCAATATATACCAACAGTTCATTGAAACCATTGGTAAAAATGCTATACCAACAGTTTACAACCGTTGGTTTAGATGAAAAGCATGGTCTTCCCAACCGTTGGGGTAAACATATACCAACGGTTAGCCTACAACCATTGGTAAATCAATACATACAATGACCTATACCAATGTTTTAGATCAAATTATTAGTATAGGGCTTTCCTCACGACTTACTTCCCTATGGTTTGGAAAACCGTTGGTATAGGCTATACCAACGGTTTTCCATCCAATACCAACGGTTTAGAACCGTTGGTATAACATTCATTTCCAGTAGTGTTAGGGTAATAAAAATTTAATTTATAATAATATTTTATTAAATAATTAAATTTTTTTATATTTTGATTTTATTATATAATATTTATCACATACGATTAGAGAGATTTATCTATAATTATATATTATTCAAAAAAACACAAAAATTTAATTTTTTATATAAAATTTATCATAATTAATTGATGAGAATTTTTTTTATTTAAATATATGTAAAAATATGTAAAAACAAATAAGTAATGTTATTATCACTTATTAATTTCATCATCAAACTAAATTTATTATATCTCTAGGTGGGTTAGATAATATTTCATTTTGAAAATCTATATTCTTCGAAAAAAATATAAAAATATTTAATTCTTAATGAAAAAATATCAAATAATTAAAATGATCAAATTAATGAAATATTAAAACAATGACATGATGTTTTTTTACAGACATATCACATCAATAAAAAATATTTAATGTGGTTAGTTAAATAAAATTTATATGTAAAGATACATATTTTTAAAAATATATAGAATTATATATATATATAAGAACACAAGGATTGGGTGATTGGTTCACCACCTCTAAGTGAATCTGGGTGGCCTAGGTTTGACTTCCAGTCGCATTTCATCCTGAGCCCCAATTAAATTAGGGGTCTTATAGTTGGTTGGCGTCAAATGATGCCAATAGCGATGGATTCACCTTTGGGGTGGGGGTGGAATGCATTTGTGGTGCGACCGTGACCGATGTGCAGTTACGGTGGGGGTGCCAAACTGGGAGGGTTAGACTTATGTCATGGATTCATATGGGGGACTGACCGCAGACGGTGTCGCCAGGTCATGCGGGATGGCGGCCTTGATGGCGTGCGCAGTCGATAGGTGAGGGTGTTCGACGGGGGTAGTTCAAAGGCCCTTCCATGGACGGTTGGTGTAGGCGGATGGAGTGGTTGTCTCCAGCGGCAGTGTGTAGCTCACATATTATATATTTAAATAAATATAAAATTATGAGGAATATATTTAAATAAATATAAAATTATGAGAAATATATTTAAATAATAAATATATTCAATATGTTTATAATTATATATATGTATATATATTAATATATATATATATATAATTATATAAATATACCGAAAAGATCAAACCAAAAGCAAAGTTCCTAACCATTTATTAAAAAAGAGAAAAAGAAAATAAGGGAAGCAGATGTGGTCAAGCAAAGAGACTTGCCCTCATACATAAAGCTAGGTAAGTAATAATAATAAGAAGGATCATTCCCATATTGATAATTAGATTCATCAGAATTTTCTCACTCTGATCATGAGTTAACTTGACTAAGAATCCTAAGGATTCCTGCCTTGGACCTTTCCTGCTCAAGGACGTGCTTGAACTTTAAATACTTGGAAGATGATCTGGTAGAAACATTCCTTGGTTGGTTGGAGTAATCCTTTTGTGGCCTTCTTTTTGGAGGTTCACTCTTTCATCTAATGACAACATCCTTAAAAGATGCACCACCACCTGAAGGCCTAAGATAATCAGTGTCCAATAAAACCATCAGATGCTCTTTATCACTTTCCTCATCCAAAACATTACCCCACTTCCCAATTCTGGAGGATCAGAATACATTCTGAATTTCCAGATGAAAATTAATTTCTTGTTGAATATCATATTTCTTGGACCCATTATCATGTCCTAGGAAATCCATTAACAATGGATGCACTATGAATCCTTGACCTTTAGACTGTGAAGGGTCATTCTCTGATTCGACACACTGTACGAGCACCTCATCCAACTCCTGCAACTATAGACCTTGCTAAGTGTCCGCCCTTTCATGCAACTCTTGAAAAACCATTCTAGCGAAGGAACCAACTCGGTCAGAGGTAAAACAAAGCTCATAATCATAACCCTATGTTTGCTGCTTATCCTACCTTATATTCACACCCATAACATTTTTCTTTTCAAGATATGAGTGTTCAAACTCAGAAAGAACATATCTTCTCATATCAACACCCTACCTCATTCCAGGAAACTTACCATAATCACTGGGAAAGCCATGTAAGACAGAAGTTGCTATTCCTACAGCTGATCCATACTTTCCTTGTATCAACTGCTTTGAATAACCAGGTTGTAGCTATTGTGGACCCTTCTTAGCATGCTTCTCATCTTCTAATTGAGTCTTGTTACCTTTTCTTTTCCTACAAAAATATGTTTCATGCCTTCTAATAGAGAAAGTTGAGAAATAAATAGATCTCCTACAAGTGTCCAATGAATGTCCAATTGTATTGTAATCAGAACAATAATAAGGATTATTTTCATATTCAACCTAAAGATTCAGTTCATTATTCTTGGTGGATAGCATAACATTTTTTTCAATGTTGAGCTTAAATAAACTTCCACAAGTACCCTTCCAAATAGCCAAACATAACTTACTTTGTTTTTTGTCCATCTAAATTGTGACACCAATAGTATATGCAATATCAAACCAAATTTTTAGTTGCCATAGAATCTAGTTCAAACCTATAATTTTAACCTAAACTTTTTCAAAAGATTTTCGATGCTCATATGGGTTGAATCCAAAGTTCCACTCCTGGAGCCTAAGCATACCTGGACTCAGAGAAACCAAGCCGAATCCCCATGCCATTTTCATCAATTCAGTACTTGGAAATAGAATGTGATAGAAGCCACACCCCACTAGAATACATTTCTAGTTTGAGAATCCCAAAACAGAGGACAAACTATTTATCAAATCCTCCAATCTCCATGAATTCACACCCTTCAGCAGCACCACCCTACCAATGATGAAATGACGACACATTTCAAGCCTCTTAGAGATCGCTTCTTGTCTCACCATAACCAAAGTAGTATCACCCTTTTTAAAAATATTATCAGAATCAGAACTGGTAAAAAAAGAGAACAATCATCGATTCAAGGATTCTGAATATTTACTTTCATCCATATTTCTCAAGCTATCCTAGAAATAAACGCCTAAATCAGCATCCTACAAAACACCACTTGTAGGACTAAACTCGCCTGTAGATCGATGCTTCTCAAGCCCTTGTGTATCATCCTTAGACTCAGCTGCCAAAAATACATCCGAAGCTAGATGATTTCAGGCCATAGGTCCACTCGTCTTAGCCGCATCCTTCGAGAGGCTAGCATCGATGGGAGAATGAGAGATCTCACGAACCACTGATGAGGAGGGATGCGACGCCACCACAGCCTTCAAGATTCTTGCATCGTCATAGACTGTCGTAACCTTCAGATCAAATTATGAGTGCCCGAGAACACCCATACTTCAATTCAGAGCTTCAAGAAAATGTGGTCTGCGCGCATGGCCTTCTTCAAAAACCACCACAAAATCCGATATTGCGATAGAACACACGTCACCAACTCTATTTGATGTGGCAAAATCCTTTTGAGCATCCGACATATCTAATCTACACCCGGTATCCAGATTCTTAGATCCCATCATAGATCAACGAACACTGCCCACATCGATCGACCTTGCAGCATCCCTCCGAGCGACCTCCTTTCCGCCAACCAACTGCACGAACCCAAGATAATGAGGAATTGTCATAGATGAAAACAAGAATCTAAATCGCCATTGAAGCAATTCCCCCAAACCCACACCTCCTCCGTCACCATATTAATTATATATATATATATATATATAATTATATAAATATATTTATTATGATATACAAATATTTATAAATATATTTATTTATAATTATAATTATAAATAAATAATTATATTTAAATAATTATAAAATTATAATAAATATATTTATTATATTTATAATTATATATATTTATAAATTAATAAATATAATTATATAATTATATAAACATATATAATTTTATATATGTATAATTATATATAATTATATGAATATATTTTTAAATATATTTATTTATAATTATAATTATAAATAATGCACATGAGGGTGTAGCTGAGTGGTTCAGCACACACTGTGCATCCAGGCAACTGGGGTTCAGTTCCCAACTGTAGTGAATTATGACCCATTTATTCAGACGTTGTGATGTGGGGTTGGTGTCATTGACATCCAACTCCTTTATCTGACCCGCTTATTGTGGGTGGTGTGTAGGTTGTATCCCAATTATCAGTAGGAGGTTTCTTTGGCCTGCGTTTGTAGGTGGCGTAAAGGCGTGTGGTAACATCTGACGATGCCACAATGAAGGTGACCAACAGTGGAATGGGACGTCGACAGGCTCAGTCTTGGGCACTAATGTTGTTGGCTGATGGACTTTCAGGGATGGTGTTTAACACGTGGGATGATAGGAAGGCTTCCATAGGAGGGATGACAACCCTTCTACGCCGATACTATGGGTGATTCTTTTGATGGACCATGGGCGACGGTGACGACACTCCTTCGCTGAGGATGTGAAGAACCTAGGTGGTGTTTTGTTTTGAAAAAGTTTTGTATTTGTTGACAGCTAATCTTTTTGTTGAAGAATGTTTTTTAGTTACAGAAAGTTGAAGTTGCTGGTTGCTGAAGATTTTCTTAAAGAGGATGATCTTGAAAAATAAGAAGTCAGAAGTTAAGAAAGTGTCTCAAACTTTCTAAACAAAATGAGACGATGCTTTTCTGATCTTAAAGTTCTCACATATCATGAAAAGTTTCATGATAAAAGCTGTTAAAGAAATGGTGAAGAGGATTGACAATTTTTACAAAGCAAAATTCTGAGAAAATTCGGAACCTGTTTCCTAAACCTGAAATTCGAAACCTGTTTCCAGTAACTAAAATCCAGAACCTGTTTCCTGAACCAGAAATTCGGAACCTGTTTTTTGAACCAGAAATTCAGAACATGTTTCCTGAACCTGAAATCCAGAACCTGTTTCCTAAACTAGAAATTAAGAACCTGTTTCATGAAACTGAAATCCAGAACCAATTTCCTGAACCAGAAATTCGGAACCTGTTTCCTGGACCAGAAATTCGGAACCTGTTTCCTAAACCTGAAATCCCGAACCTATTTCCTGAACCAGAAATTCGGAACTTTTTTCCTGAACCAGAAATTCAGAACCTGTTTCTTGAACCTAAAATCCAGAACCTGTTTCCTGAACCAGAAATTCAGAACCTGTTTCCTGAACTAGAAATTCAAAACCTATTTCCTGAACAAGAAATTCGGAACCAGTTTCCTGAACCTGAAATCCAGAACCTGTTTCCTGAACCTGAAATTCGGAACCTGTTTCCTGAACCTAAAATTCGGAACCTGTTTCCTGAACCAGAAATTTGGAACCTGTTTCCTGAACCTGAAATCCATATTCTGTTTCCTGAATCAAAAATTTGGAACCTGTTTCCTGAACTAGAAATCCAGAACCTATTTCCTGAACCAAAAATCCAGAACTTATTTCCTGAACCTGATTTCAGACCCTGAATTTTGAGAAACCTTATGAGGAAACCTGGATCCTACTTCTAAACATGTTATCCAGATCCTACTTCTGAGCATGTTGCTGGGAAACTCAGATCCTGCAACTTGAAGATGTAGTTAAGCTCAAGGAAATGTTTTCTATAACAAACATCATTAGATAAAGAAAATTTTCTCACAAAAATGGTTTGTCAAGAAGATTGAAGAGTTGAAGAAGCCAAAGGAAGATCAAGAAAAGTTCGGAACCTGAATTTGGAACCATATGACAATTTTGAGTAGCATATTGAGAAACCCGGAATGAAAATTTTGAGCAACATGTTGAGAAAACCAGAATGACAATTTTGAGCAACATGTTGAGAAAACAGGAACCTGATTTGTGCACAATTCGGAACCTAAGTTCTGACCAAGCTTCTAAGAAAATCAGAACCAAGATCCAACTTTATCATTATGAGAAAGAAATGAAGATTTCAAGAAAACCCGAATTTCAACTTTTCATAAATCTTGGAGAAATTTAAGGATATTTTAAGAAGTCAAAGATTGAAGATTAAATGCGAGAGATTTGCGGAGTTTTTGAAATTTGAGGAAGCGGGAAAGTTTTTCATGTTTTCCGACTTTGTTTTCTGAGTTGCCTATAAATATGTACTCAGATCATTCACTCATTTTCAACTTTCACACATGTGGAAAAGGCAGAGCACTGGAGAATTTGAAGTGAAAAGTTTCTACCATCTTGAAAAAATTTTCTTGAGTGTTTGAGAAGAATAGAATCAAAATCATCTTACCTTGCTAAGAAGATCAAAATTATCTTGAAGAAGTTTTCCTTGAGTTTTTTAGCAGAAGGAAATCAGAATCATCATTACTTGCTAAGAAGACCAGTTTCAAAAAATCGGATTCAAGAAAACCGGACTGAATATTTGGAGTGAGAATTTCTGGAGCAGCTTCAACAATGTTCTTATTCTTGTGTTTGGCTCATTTTTTCTTTAAGGAAACATTGTAAACTGACAGGATTCAGTATAATCTTTCCTATCGGTAGATATAAGGTATCTAATAGGAGTTGGAACACGTTTTATTCACTTCTTTATTATAGTGGATTTCTATAGACCCACGAGAGTGGCTATGGAAAGGATGTAGGTTCTCTTATTAAAGTCGAACCTTGTAAATCTTGTGTGTCTTTCTTGCTTTACCTTTCTCACATGCTTGAGTTTCTTGCTAAAGGTTAATAAGGAAATAAATCTTAACAGGTTTCAAGGGTTAAGTTTCTTAAAGTTTTGAAACTTATAAAAAGTTTAACAACTGATTCAACCCCCCTTCTCAATTTTTATTCGATCGTTGGAACTTCAAGTGGTATCGGAGTGAGGTTCCCTTGTTTTATCCTTATCATGGAGAATATCACTTCTGTCAATAGTAGAGGAATTCCTACATTCGATGGCAAGAATTATTATGGATAGAAAAATAGGATGATTCCTTATCTCCTATCTCTTGGCCTTGAAGTTGTTGATGCTGCTACTATTGGATTTCCACCTATTGAAAAAAATGATCCTATGATGTTTGCTGATAAGAGAAACATATAAGTTTATGGAAATGCTAGAAATGTTAATCTCATGTCCTTATCAGAAAATGTTTAGCAAAAGGTGATGAGTCTCACAACATCAAAAGGCATGTGGGACAAGATGGAAAGTGTTTTTGAAGGAAATGCAAAAGTCAAGGAGGCCAAGCTACAAATCTGGCATAGTAAGTTTGAAGACATCCGGATGATAGATGACAAAAAAATTAATTAATACTTCACCAGAGTTAATGAAATTGTATGAAACATCAGGGGATTCATAGAAGACTTGGAAGATTCTACAATTGTGAAGAAACTTATGAGAAACTTTCTAGACAGATTTGATTCTAAAATTTCAGCTTTAAAAGATAAGTATGATTTATCTCTTGATGAACTGCATAACTTTCTTGTTGCTTATGAAATTTGGAAAGCTCCAATCTTTAAGAAGATGATGAAAGATGAAATGGCTTTTGAAGCTATGAGAAAGATGAAAATCCAAGATGATGATGATGTTGATCATTGCGAGTCCGTTGATAAGGAATATGAAGAGTTGAATGAAAATATCATGTCTCTCATATCCAAGAACTATCGAAGAGGAAGATGAAAGTATGGAGGGAAACTTCCTCTCAAATGTTTTGAGTGTGGCGGAATCAGACAATTTTCTATGAATTTACCTAAGAAGAACGTTGGATAATATCAAGATGTTTCTAATGAGAATCCTCGATGGAAGAAGTATAACAAGAATGAAAAAGTAGAGAATACTTCTAAAGAATTCAACAAGAAGTTTTCTGGAAAGAAAAGAAGTATGTTGAGCAAGAAGGTTGAATTAGAATCATCTGATAATGATTCCTCAGAATATGAAAGTAAATAAATATTTAGAACCTTCATTGCAAAAGTTGAGAAAAAAAATGTTTCCTCAGAGAGTGAAGAAGGTGGTGAAGAATATTTTAGAGAATATCAGCTAAGATCTGAACTTCTTGCATGTCTTTAGAAAAAAAAATCTCTCAAGAAAGAAATTTGTGTGATGAAGAAAAATCATGAAGAAGTTCATGATGGAGGTAAAGATGTTACCAAGAAGGAAGATGAATACATTCAAGAAATTTTAAGTTACAAACTAAGAATTTTTGAACAAGGAAATATGATTGACGATCTTAGCAAGATGATAGAAACTAAATAAGAATAGGTCAACAGGTTTCAATCAAAAGTTATTGAATCCGAAAATACCCTAAGGAAGATGAATGAAAACTTACACAAAGCCACTAAAGTAAAAACTGAGACTTCCAAGATTGCTGAGAAGGCTTACCATGAGAATTAGGTGAAATCTTCTCCTATAGAAAATAATGTTTTATCTGATTCTTCTAACATTTCAGGTTATGAAAAAGGTATTACTAAATTTTGGGTGGAGAAAGGATGTGAGAAACCTATTAATACTATAAAAGTAGAAAACTCACTCAAAAGAAGAGATGACCTACATCCTGAGTTTTCTAGAGCTAAAAGAAGTTATCTTCAGAAAGGATTCTTGTATCATCAAAAGTGTGAAAAATGGAAAAGTGATTACAAAAGGAGAAAGAACCTATGGGAATCTCTTTCAAATTGGAGAATCCAATAACTCTTTTTATTTGAGTGCTGAAGATGAAAACAAGTTGTGGCCCCGAAGACTTGGCCACCTTGGGAAGAAGAACATGAGTAAGCTTTCTAAAGTTGATGCTGTTTGAAATTTTCCATAACTGAAAAGAAGAGATGAAGATGTTTGTATTACTTGCCAGAAAGGAAAGATGACTAACAAAAGTCATAAAAGAGTTGAGATTCAATCTAACAAACCACTTGAGCTTATTCATTCCGATCTGTGTGGGCCAATGAGACATCAATCAACAAAAGAAGATTTATACTTTATCACTTTTATTGTTGATTTCACTAGGATGATAAACATCATGTTCATGAAGCATAAGTCAGAGGCTATTGAAATGTTTAAATTCTTTAGAAGATATGTTGAGAAAGAATTGGGAGCTTCCATAAAGAAGCTGAGAACAGACAATGGTACCTAATTCATAAGCAATGCTTTTGAAACGTATCTAAGGAAGCATGGTATCAAACATCGGTATAGTGCTCCCTATACTCAACAAAAAAATGGAGTAGTAGAAAGGAAAAATAGAAGCTTGTTGGAAATGGGAAGAAGTATGTTATCAGAAAACATAATTTCAAAATTATTTTGGAGAGAAGATGTTAGCACTATTGTGCTTGTTCAAAATAGATGCTTGTTGAGACCAGAAACCAACATGACTCTTTACGAGATGTGGTATAACAAAAAACATTATTTTAAATACTTCAAATATTTTGTAAGTCCATGATTTCTCAAAATCCAAAATACGGACTTAGGAAAGTTTGATGAGAAAGATGAAGAAGGAATATTTATGGGTTATTCACCGAATGGAAGAAGTTAAAAATGCTGGAACAAACGTTTACAGAAGTTGGTGGACTCGTATGATGTGAAGGTAATTGAAAATCCGAGTTCCTTCACAAAATCTGTTAAGAATACTGAGGAAGATAAATCATATAATCCCCACCATAGTGAAAGTGACTCAGATGGATGTAAAGAAAGCTTTCTTAAATGGTGAGATTGAGGAAGAAGTTTACATTGAACAACCATGTGGGTTTTTACTTGATGAGGATGAAAACAAAGTTTGAAAATTTAAGAAAGCCTTGTATGGGCTGAAACAAGCTCCACGATCCAGGTATTAGAAGATTGAAAATTCTCTGAGAAAGATGAAATTTTCTAAAGGAAAGGTTGATAGCCACTTGTATGTTATAGATGTTGACTCTGGAACTTTAATTGTAATCATTTATGTTGATGATATAATTTTTGCTGGAGATGAAGAAAAGGTTTGTGAAGAGTTCGCTGAAGAGATGAAGAATTTTTTTGAAATGTCAATGTTGGGAGAATTAACTTTCTTCCTATGCTTACAAGTTTAACAACAAGAAAACTACATTTTCTTATCCCAAGAAAAGTATGCCAAGGAATTGTTAAAGAAGTTTGGGATGGAAGAATCAAAGGAAGTTTCAACTCCTATCTCAGTTGGTACAAAGTTGAGTAAAGATGAATCAGGGAACAACATGAATCAGAAAGACTTTCAAAAGTTGATAGGAAGTCTTGTTTATCTTACAAATTCAAGGCCTGATATTGCTTATGATATAAATCTATGTTCTCGATATCAAAGTAATCCAAAAGAATCACACATGTTGGCAGTTAAGAGGATTCTGAGATATGTTAAAGGAACAACTTCACATGGGTTGTTATACAAGAGAAACAATGATATGAATTTTCATGGTTATACCGATGCTGATTGGGATGGTGATTGTAATGATATAAAATCAACATGAAGAGGAATATTTTTCTTAAGGGAATGCTGTGTGAGTTGGCATAGTAAGAAACAAAGTTTAGTAACTTTAAGCACAGATGAATCTGAATATGTTGCAGCTACTCAGTCTTGTACTCAAATGATGTGGATGAAGGTTTAGCTAGAATATTTGAAAGTAAAAGTTTCTAAACCTATGAAGATACTTTGTGATAATCAATGTGCCATTGATCTTTCTAAGAATACTGTTCAACATTCAAGATCAAAACACATTGATATAAAGTATCACTTTTTGAAAGAGAGATCTACTACTGGAGAAGTTTTGATGGAATATATTTCAATAAAGTATCATATTGGTGATTTTTTTGCAAAAGCAATGTCAAAGGAAAGGTTTGTTAAAATAAGGCTGCAACTCCATGTTCAGCCTCCTCCCATGACTTCCTAAAAACTTATAAGTCTCCCCCACCATGCTTTGGATTATGTTGAAAAAGGGGGATAGTAAGTAATAATGTTTACTTGGATTTAATTTGTGAATCTGAAGCTATGGTTATCATATAATGGGGGAGAGAGAAAGAAAAATGATAGAGGAAAAGAAAAGTGAGAAAGGGAAAGATAAAAGTTGAGGGGGAGTTTGAGTAAAGTGAAGTTTATCCTTACATGGCCAAAAAATTTCTTGCCAACGAGGGATGGAAGTCCTTCAAAAATATTACTTTATCCCGTAGTGTGGTGTCAGGACACTCTCTTTATGGGAATGGCTATATTTTGGTAAAGTTTAAGAACCTGATATGCGAAAAAAAATTGAGGTGAAAATTTGTAAACAAGGGTTGCCAACAAATCCAAAGGGGGAGATTGAAGAACCTATGTGGTGCTTTGTTTTGAAAAAGTTTTATATTTGTTGACAACTAATATTTTTGTTGAAGAATGTTTTTTAGTTACAGAAAGTTGAAGTTGGTGGTTGTTGAAGATTTTCTTAAAGAGGATGATGTTGAAAAATAAGAAGTCAGAAGTTAAGAAAGTGTCTCAAACATTCTAAACAAAAGCAGATGATGATTTTATAATCTTAAAGTTCTCATATATCATGAAAAATTTAATGATAAAAGCTGTTGAAGAAATGGTGAAGAGGATTGATGATTTTCACTAAGAACAATTATGAGAAAATTCGGAACCAGTTTCCTGAACCTGAAATGTGGAACCTGTTTCTTAAACCTAAAATCCAGAACCTATTTCCTGAATCAGAAATTCAGAACCTATTTCTTGAACCAGAAATTCAGAACCTATTTCCTGAATCAGAAATTCAAAACCTATTTCCTGAACCAGAAATTTAAAACCTCTTTTCCTGTACTTGAAATCCAGATCCTGTTTCCTAAACCAGAAATTCGGAACCTGTTTCCTGAACCAGAAATTCTGAACCTATTTCCTGAACCAGAAATTCAGAACCTGTTTTCTGAACCTGAAATCTTGAAACTGTTTCATGAACAAGAAATTCAGAACCTGTTTCCTGAACCAGAAATTCTGAACCTATTTCCTGAACCTGAAATCCAGATTCAGTTTCTTGAACCAGAAATTCGGAACCTGTTTCCTAAAAAAGAAATCCAGAACCTATTTCCTGAATCAGAAATCCAGAACCTATTTCCTGAACCTGATTTCAGAACCTGAATTTTGAGAAAACTTATGAGGAAACCTAGATCCTACATCTGAACATGTTATTCAGATCCTACTTCTGAGCATGTTTCTGGGAAACTCAGATCCTACAACCTAAAGATGTAGTTGAGCTCAAGGAAATGTTTCCTACAACAAGCTTCCTTAGATAAGGAAAATTTCCTTAGAGAAAGAAAAAAATTCTCATAGAAAAGGTTTGTCAAGAAGATTGAAGAGTTGAAGAAGTCAAAGGAAGATCAAGAAAAGTTCAGAACCTGAATTTGGAACCTTATGAAAATTCTGAGTAGCATGTTGAGAAACCCGGAATGACATTTTTGAGCAACATCTTGAGAAAACCAGAATGACAATTCTAAGAAACATGTTGAGAAAACCAGAACCTTATTTGTGCAAAATTCAGAACCTGAGTTCTGAGCAAGTTTCTGAGAAAATCACAACCATGATCCAGCTTTATCATTCTGATAAAGATATGAAGAGTTCAAGAAAACCCGAATTTCAACTTTGCATAAATATTATAGAAATTTAAGGATATTTGAAGCAATCAAAGATTGAATATTAAATGCGAGATATTTGCATAGTTTTTGAAATTTGAGGAAGCGGAAAAGTTTTTCAAGTTTCCCGCCTTTGTTTTCTGAGTTTCCTGTAAATATGTGCTCAGATCATTTACTCATTTGCAACATTCACACACGCAGAAAAGGTGGAGTGCTGGAGAATTCAAAGTGAAAATTTTCTACCATCATGAAATTTTTTTCTTGAGTGTTTGAGAAGAAGAGAATCAAAATCAACTTACCTTGCTAAGAAGATCAGAATTATCTTGAAGAAGTTTTTATTGTGTTTTTTAGCCAAAGGAAATTAGAATCATCATTACCTTGCTGAGAAGACCGATTTCAAAAAATTAGATTGAAGAAAACCAGACTGAAGATTTGGAGTGAGCATTTGTGGAGCAGCTTCAACAAAGCTCTTATTCTTGTGTTTGGCTCATTTTTTCTTTAAGGAAACATTGTAAACTGACGGGAGTCAGTATAATCTTTCCTATCGGGAGATAGAAGGTGTCTAACGGGAGTTGGAACAAGTTGTATTCACTTCTTTATTATAGTGGATTTCCATAGACCCATGGGAGTGGCTATGGAAAGGACATAGGTTCTCTTATTGAGGCTAAACCTTGTAAATCTTGTGTGCCTTTCTTGCTTTACCTTTATTGCATGCTTGAGTTTCTTGCTAAAGTTTAATAAGGAAATAAATTTTAAGAGGTTTCAAGGGTTAAGTTTTTTAATGTT
The DNA here is from genome assembly GCA_963277665.1 of Viscum album. Lineage (NCBI taxonomy): Eukaryota > Viridiplantae > Streptophyta > Magnoliopsida > Santalales > Viscaceae > Viscum > Viscum album. The sequence continues at coordinate 1,286,065,432 of OY728151.1, forward strand.
TTGAAACTTATAAAAAGTTTAACAACTAATTCAAACCCCCTGCTGTACCTTATAAATCTTGTGTGCCTTTCTTGATTTAACTTTCTTGCATGCTTGAGTTTTTTTTCTAAAGGTTGATAAGGAAATAAATCTGAACAGGTTGTAAGGGTTAAGTATCTTAAAGTTTTGAAACTTATAAAAAGTTTAACAACTGATTCCACCCCCCTTCTCAGTTGTTATTCGATCCTTGGTACTTCAGGATGCCTCTTTGGGAAGTACCAAAACTACTACAGATGAACTAGTGGATTTATACATAGAAGTGATACATCAGTGAAGCTCAAGATGATGAACTTACACTAGTGCGATGATAGAATTTGATGAATAGTTGTTGGGATCAGTGAACCCCTGCTCAATAGCGGGGGTGGTGGTCCGACAGTGGTCTTTGGAAACCTGCCATAGCTTTTGGAGAGATGTTGGAAGACAGTGGTTTGGTGGTGTTGGCATGGTAATCACGTAACACATGGCATGGTGTGTGTCTGTCCCATTGTACTATATGGGGAGGCCTGATCGATGGTCACAAAGCCTATGACAGTCCAGGTTAAATAGGTTGGGTGTATGGGACATTCAAAATACGAGATTGGTGGGGTCTATATATTGATGGGTGGGTTATCCCTGGGGGTTATGATCTTCCCATAGTGTAAGGTGAAAAAAATGTGTGTGTATGTTTCACTATTATTGTACCCTCGAATACCTATAATATAATTATATATATATATATTTAAATAAATATAAAATTATAATGAATATATTTAAAAAGTAGTATTGTAGTGGTGTTGTTGTGTCACTGTAGCAGGACTATAGCATTGATGGAACTATAGAACTGGTGGCATTGTAGCGGTGGTGGGAACTTTAGCTAGAACTGTAGTAGTGGTGGAACTGTTGCAAGTACTGGAGCAGCCTAGGTACTGTAGCAACACTTTTCACCAGTGGGCCTTTAGGTCAAAATATGGGCCTTCCGGGCCATGTAATGGGATTTCATGCTCAATGGGGCTATGAGATATGTAATGAGCTTCATGTCCAATGGTTCTACGAGCCATGTATTGAATAAATAAGGCTTCATGGGTGGGCTATGACCTAACTTTCCAGCCTATGTATGAGGTGTGTGTTTGTTTAATGTAATTGTACCCCAAAGTACCTAATATATATATATATATATATATATATATATATATAACAAGTTGGATCCATACCCCTTTATTAAAAAGATAAAATGAAACCCTAAATTACTGGGTTAGGGACCATTACACATCAAGTGACCCAAAGTAAATGACCAGATTGGCAAAAAAAATCCAACAAGATGACCAAATTCCATGAAATAAACATGAGCTAGAACCATTAAGGGCCTAAGGAATCCTACCATCAGATCTTTGTAACTGACCAACAATGTAGAAACCCTTCATCTTAATGGTGTCGTCATCGCCATCCCTGTCGATGATGCCACACCATCATCGCGAATGTCAATGCCCTCCCTGCGAACACTACACCGGTGCCGCCATAAGCCCAAATTGTCATCACAAAAATTCCGATCCTCTTGGAAGAAATTTGATCAAGGAAAGGGGATGGACCGACAATGAGACAAAGAGACATAATATCCTCACTGAACAATATTTCGACACCCGCACCACTCACCCAACGAATAGGCACTGCCCAATCCTCGTCTTCAGTTATGCACCTTCCCTACATCTAGCAGCCATAGATATGATTGGATCTGAACTGATTCAGATGCCCTAACCTCACCCCACTAACAAATAGGTTCTTTCTATTCAGCAAATGAGAAACCCCTACCATCAAGATTCGCCGCTATTGACCCCTATACCAAGAAGGAATCTGCAGTCCACACCTAATTTTTAACCTTCTCATAAAGAGAGAAAACTCCACAATTTGTGATTTTTCCCCACCATCAGAAGGGGGATTAGGTCTAAGATTTGCCTCTTGATGGGGATAGAACCTTATCATATCCCCCTTGACTTTTGTATGCAGATTTCCTCTGCCGAACAAAGGACCAGAACCCATAGAAACCCATAGCCGAGTATCTTCTGAAGCCACCACTCAGGATATTTCTATTCACAGAAGATCCCCTCTTTATAGATTCCAACCCCTTCTTCATTGGGCTAAGGTTCAACACAGCATAGGACCTAACTCCATTAAAGTGATCCAATCTCCCCATCAACCCTTGCTGCATAGGGATGGACCTCACCACTGCACACAGCCCTCCCCTTCTCAGAAGGTTCATGCTCACCGCCAACCCCAGCCATACAAGGTTAGGGTTTTCCACCGCGGATGACCTACTTCCTCTTGGGATAGCCATACATATATATTAATATACACACACATATATTATTATATAAATATATTTATAATTATACACAAGTATTTATAATTATATATATTTATAATTATAATTATAAATAAAGAAGTATAGATTTATATAATTATAAAATTATAATAAATATATTTAAATAATGAATATATTTATTATATTTATAATTATATATATTTATAAATATATATATATATATATATAACCAAAATGGTGTGAACCATGGGTTATACCCATGATCCCAAAATTTATTTAAAATAATGATAAAGTACAGAGGGAGATGACATGTTGAAAGCAGTGACAAACCACTACTGTAAAGCGAAACAAACAGACGTTTCTAGGAACCAAGAGAAGAAAGTTTATCTTATGGATTGAGATCAGACACCTCCCATACCTCTCGGATGATGACCCCTCCTCCATGTTTTGGTCTTTTTCCACATCTTGTCATCATCATCTTAAGGGTTAAAGATTTCATCCGGTGGGGTGAGATCCTCAAGATTCTGAGGCTGCTGCCCTCTGGTCAGACCTGATCCCTCCAATAAAGCCTTCAAATCTAATTTTTTCCTTGCTTTGGTAGCCTCAATGCCCGGGGATTTCCCTTCGACTATGAGAAAATCATGGGAGTTACCAAATTCCTCATGGAATACCTCCTTACCATTAGATCAATTTAAGAAGTCAAGAAGACTAATGGAGAAAACAACAATTTCATCCTTCATATCAGACCCCTTTACACATACATCTACTAGTTTTTGAACATCCACGAGCTGATTAACAGTATCTACTGCTTCTCCCACATCTTGAGAAATTGTCACATCCTTGGTGCAAGTAGTCTCATTGGTTGAACTAGTTTGTTATAGACCAACAACAAGTATAGGGGAGACCATCCTCCACACCTTTCCATCATCTGGAATAACCATGTTAAAGGAAGAGGAACCACTCTTCACCTTCTTAATCTTTTGAGATTTAACCCAAGAGGTATATTTCCCTTTGATATTAATATCATTAAGATATTCATCCCCTAAAACATCATCAACATCAACCCCATCCTCAGAATTAAATGAACACACATGATGAGAGTCATGAGATCCTCCACACCGAGCAGCCAAAGCCCCATGCATCGTACAAGTAGCCTCATTTACACCCACATCTGGGTGAGATCCCTTATCATGGACCTCAAAATAAAATCCTTATAAATAAATATTATTAGAATTAGGTGAATTAAAGTTTGAGGTAGGACATGTTCTAGCCACCACCTCAGCAAAGAAAATAGAAGGTTGAACATGATTATCACCCATTTGTCTATTGGTGAGTGGGGAAGCCACATCCCTCCTTCCCTATCCCCCTTCCTATCCATATTCACCTCCTTGAAAATGAGATGATCAATGACCATTCTTCCCATTCATGATCACTATTTCTTGCCAAATGAGTTCTTATTCCCATTAACAATGAATAATATAAACTTACAAGATTCATCACGATGTCCATATCTCTTACAATTTAAAAATATCGAACCCCTACGACAATTATCTTTTACATGTCCAATAGATAATCAATTAAAACAAAAAGTGGGGACATTCATATTCAATTGTAAGATCAAATTTTAAAATCACCAGTAACTAGATACATTATTTCAATAAGAGGTGAACTAAGATCAAACACAAACAGGACTTGGGAATAATGACCATACCTATACATCTTTGTCTGTTTTTCAAATTTAATTAGGGAGCCAACAACAAGAAAAACTTCCCAAAGAATGCTCGGGTTCCAAAAAACAATCCAGACCTTTAATGTGAATCTAGGATTATACAACATTGTTCTTGACCTAAAATGGATCAAACTAGGGATACCAATCCCAAAATCTTAGGACTCCTGGTTTTATATTTAGGAATCCACAGCTCCACGACTTTAGCTTAAAATCTCGAGAGTGAAAATTATTGTGAAAAAAACTCATAGTAATCAATAACAAGTGGCAACCATCTAATCCCCATATCTAGAGAAAATGATTCTTCAGATCATCCATCTTTCGGTGATCATTCCTTGAATGTAGGGTAATCCACACAATGATCGAACGAATGAAAGCCTCCATCTACTCTTCAAGGAATTTAGGGCCTACTCAATGATAGCTAAGACACAATTTCTCAATATGTGGGTTTGATAAATCTTTGAGGCATCCCAAAATCTAGGAAAATATCAATCGCAAGCATAAATCCCTACTCACATGAAATTATGAACCTATATGATGGAAAAATTAGCAGGATGTAAAGAAAAGGATATAGGAATCACCTTCATCAGAGATCAATCAACATATTTGATCTTTTCAAAGGTCCTTGATCTCTAGGAAGCATGTGTAATACCAGTCATTGTGGTGGGTGAATCATGGATACCACATGTATCTCCAACATTAGATGATATGGGTATCTTTTGAATAGAACTCCCAATTGCAGATTACGCATAGGAAGCCCTAATTTCATTCTCATCACTAGAGAAAACCCTGGGAATCTATGATTCTGAGTTTCTCAAGATTGAGGGATCATCCATAGGAGAAATATGCCCCGCCAACATTGAATCAAATTCTCTATCAACCATTGAAGATAAAGACCCCTCCACCTCAAGGCCTTCGGGCCACCTTAAGTGCAGATGAAAACCAGAAAACCTACAAGGAACAAGCTCTACAAGGAGGATGAGCAAGGAGATTTCACCATAACAGACGCTAAACGGATTGCAAGAATGAAAGGGTATGGAACCTGCCATCGGGAAAAGCCTGTGCATGCATGGGAATGCCTATCCGAAAAACCATGCGAAGGTGGAGAGATTATTTCACGATGAAGATTCTGGGGAGTAGAAGTTCCAAGTAGTTAGTCTGGGTTGTATGTAATGTATGAATCCTACGGGCAATGAATTCCTCTAAGGCCTATGGGTCATGTAATACTTATGCCTACGGGCCTTGTAAGGGTTCCACCTCACCCCTTGAAAGATGGATTATCAAAATCAATAACAAATGAAGGCCTTTGGGCCATTGGATAATTATATATATTTATATATTAATAAGTATAGATATATAATTCTATAAATATATATATATTTCATTATATAAATATATATAATTGTAAATTTTTTTATATAATTATATAAAAATATTTATAAAAATATGTATTTATAATTATAATTATAAATATATATAATAATATAAATATTTTTATAATTATATATAAATATTTATAAATATATTTATTTATATTTATAATTATATATATATATATATATTCTTTTTCTTCTTTTTTAAAGGGACTCCCCAAGTGTAGCCTTTTCGAACCCTCCACACAAGGGAACCCCCTCTCCATGAAGAGATCACTCAGAAGAGAGCCCCAACTAGGAAGGAGTCGTTGGCGGCCGAGATGGTAGAGCATTCCGGAGGGTAACAACCCAGGCGACAATAGGTCGACAAAGAATATATATATATATATATATATAATTATTTATATTTATATTTATATAATTCTAATTATTATATATTTATATATAATTATATTTTTTTATATTTATTTATAATTATATTTGTAAATACATATTTAAAATTATATACATTTATATTTACTTATAATTATATACATTTAAAATTTTTAATTATATGAATTATATTATTATAATTAGGTCTTTATGAGCGCTTTGTTAGTATAGATAAAGAAATTATTTTTATCAGCGCTTTTTTAGTGCTCATAAAGATGTATCTTTATCGGTGATAAGAAAACATTGATAAAGATCGATTTTATTAGCACTGATTATTTTAGCTCTATTGAAACTGATCTTTAAAAGTTCTTTTTTGAAAGCACTATTAAAACCCTTCCTGATCTTTTAAATAGGACCCTAACTGAGCTATCCTCATTCACGTTATTCAATCTCTCATGGAATCTAATCATTGTTGTTACTCTCCTCAATAATTTTGGATGAATTGACACCTTCTAAAGCTAAGGTTTGTGATTTTTCACTCCCCCTTGAACGTCTTTGTTTGTTTTTAATTTTACCAATTGACTATCGTGCCTACAAACCCTCAATCTTTCCACCATGAAAATGACCATAGCATGCCTAGATACCTCGATCACCATTCCCAATATAGCCCACCACTTAAATGTATCCAACACTACTGCAATTCCTACCCATCTCCTTGCCACGTCTCATGTATGGGAATTTCATAGCATCTGTGTAGCTCAGTTTTGCGTATCCTGTAAACCAATGCTCAACTGAGCCACTTTTTACGATTTATGCAAGATTGAGTTATTTTTTATGCCCATATGAGACCACTAGTTCAATTTCGCATGTAAAGTTTAATGTATAGGATTTTATGTAACGCCCCGACCCCAGCTACCCAGAGTCGGTGCATTACTTCGTAACATTGGCATGATCACAAGAAAGATCAAATCTCGAAAGACCGATTGGTTTAGTAGCCTTGGAAACACTAGATATATTCATAAAGTTTTACATTACATTTCAAAGTGAAAAACTACTACAACAACAAAGTCTTCATATCCACACTATTAACCCCTCATAATATCCCTGCAAGTCAATCATAATTTACTTCTTCACTACCTGGGAAAAATAAAACATAGAAAAGGGGTGAGCTCAAATGCCCAGTAAGGATAACAATATAGCGGAACATTCAAAATAAGCATAAACATTTAAGGCAATGAATTACTAAAACAAAATCCTTTTAAACATGAACTTCAACATAGTATGGCAAAAGTAAAATGAAATAATGCCATTTACTTATTCACATGGATATTCTACTAATCGAATAATCACATGCAAAATCAATAACCACTTTCATAATGTTGGAATGCATAATGCTAAACTTTAATTACTTTTCAAGGCCTCGTCCCAAGACCTTGGGGCTAACTGTAACCGGAACCCAACCCGGAGTGCCTCTAATAACCGGACACCAACCCGGAGTGCCTCTAATAACCGGACACCAACCCGGAGTGCCTCTAATAACCGGACACCAACCCGGAGGGCTTACTTTTACCAGTCCCTAACCTGGAGGGCTTACTTTTACCAGTCCCCAACCTGGAGGGCTTACTTTAACCAGTCCCCAACCTGGGACATACTTGTCCAACACATTCATATGAAGTACAGATTGAAATATAACATAAACATTCTTATTGGAACTAGCATACGAAATGTCAATACTTTCACCATAAAATATGAATGGTATAAAAATAGCACATCCACAGTCAAACATATCACAAAACCTTCAAAACAATATAGAAGTTTTGTATCATAATAAATCAACTTCAAATAATCTTAAAACCCATCAAAGGATGTTGACATAGATGAAATCAAAATTCTTTTTAAAGAAATATCTCCTTTTATTTTGAAATCATTTAAGATCCATATAAAATAAAACATTTTCTTTGAAAATATTCTTATAATCTTGTAAGGAAAGCATTGAAGATTTTATAACGGCGTAAAATAACCGCGCCCGCCGTATAAGTTAAAAAAAACATTCTTACCTTAATTTTGTCCAAAAGGTTAAAAAGGACCTTGTTTTGAAAACGACCGAAAGATTCCTTTATAAACCACTTATAAAAGTCAAAAAGGGTATAAATGACTTTAACTCATATTCTAGTAAATAGTAAAAATGTTTTAAATACATTTTTAAGAAACATGGATGTGGATGATAAAGAGATCCCAGTAGATTATTACAAATAAACAACCTCGGATAATGAAGAGATTGTGAAATAACCCTTACCTTGTACTTTTCCTTGGTTGGGGTAGGTTAAACTCCTGTATAATGGTGAAATAATTGTTATTAAATTATACAAGAATCATATATATTAATATGATATCATATATGATCTTTTAACATTGATTTGTTAATAATATCTTAGAATTATCGTCGTTTCGGGTGTTAACTTACTTGTTTTATTTTATATGTTTTGTTACATAAGACATGTTTGTAAAGGATAGGTTGTATATTATTCATATCCAGAATGATATCAAGTCCTTAAACATCATTTTTAAATCATCAAATGATAATTATACTTGAATGGATACGATGGAGAATGAATCTCATCGCGTTCGTGGAGACGGTAGTCCGTACGTACGCACGAGCGACAATATCATTCTTTTGATATTAAAATAATATATAAATGGATGGTATATCATATATACAGAATCATTAACATGTTATATTTATTATTTACATGAGTTACACATCATTATTATACCCATCCAAATAATAATATATTGAATAACAATTACACCACGACGTGGAGACGGTAAGTCGTACGTACGCACGTATGGTGACATGTTATTAAAAGGGTGGATAGAATACTGAATAACATCACAGTATATGTAAGATACTGGAGTTATTATTTTAGAATGGTAAGAACAAAGAAAGAGGAAGTGGAAGAAGAAAGGAACTTGGAAAAGGGTGGTGAAATCATTACCTCTTCTTCGGGTTCTTCCTTTTGATTTGATCAAAAGGGCTCCTTAGGTTGGCTTTCTGATCAAACTAAGGCCTCTAGGTTGTAGTGAGGGATGTTGGGAGAGTATTTGGGCAGAGTTTGGCCGAGCCAAAAGGCTTTGAAGGTGTGAAGAAATGAGAAGGAGGAGTGCCCTTTTATAAGAGGGGTGAGGGGCACCTTTGGAAAAGCTAGAAATATTAATTTATAATAAATTCATATTCGGTTTCTAATGGCTCCAAAGTTGATTATTCAAAGGTTAAGGTGGGGATAGGTCGAAAACCACTCAACCAATAGAATTTAGACAGGTTTGGGTACTTATATTAACCTTATCTTTAAGTATTAACTCTAAGTTAATTAGTTTCACTTTTACAATGTCTCTTTGTATTTTTATATAATATGGTTAATAAACTTACTATATACATCCAAGCGACCCCCAAGTGGTCCATTAATGATGAACCTATCCTTATATAAGTCTCTTGGCCGAACCTTAGATTTTTAGGAATTTAATATCAATTAATAATATAATATTTGTTTTAAAAACTCTTTTATGTCAATTTTGACACTATTCAATAGTTGATTTTTGTGAAACTCATAACAGATTGATTACTTCGAACAAAGTCAATTAAATCAATCCTAATATATAATATTATCCTAGAAAATTAGTTTAATTCATTAAAAGTTTCATATTATATTTTTTTGGGTATTTATAATATCAATTATTTTAATTTTTCACTATTATGGTAATTACTGCATCATCATTGTGTCATAAATAAAATAAATTATTTAATGTCTAAAAATTATAAATAAAATATAATTACGTAGGAAATCTTTTTAGATTTCTAATTAATATTTATAATCTAAAATCCAACTTATATAACCCTATGTAACAATTGTTTTTCTAAAAGATATATGCTTGTGTCATTTTTGTATTCATTTTGACTTAATTAAAATAAAGTGTCATTATCACTTACAAGTGGATCCATGGGGTCCCAAAATAGACCCAAAGATTCCCATGGTCGACCATGTATCAACCAATAGGGTTAAGACACGTTTTAGGGTAATTTAGTATTATTATAATATTATTTTTTTAACCCTTATTTACCGGATTTACCCTTAACCATGGTAAATAAAATATTTACCGCAGTAATTATTCAAAATGTCTAAAAATAAAAGTTAACTATTTACACAATTTGAACATCCTGATTCCAAATATGGAATCCATTTTTCTAAATTCAAAACACAGAAGTGGCAGAAATTAATTTAAAATTAATTCCCGCTGTCAAAAAAAAAGCGTGTTTTTAAGAGATAATAACTATCAAAAGATTGACACTTGTTTATGTTCGGTTTAATTGTAAAATTATGTCCAATGAACAACATTATATTAAATGGTAAAAATATATTCTAAATATACTTTAAAACCACTAAAATTCATAATTTATCACTATTAATTATTTTGATTAAAAAAGTTGTTTTTAATTAAAATTTAGTAATTTTCACTATTCATCAAAATATGAAAGTTATCCGAAATGTACCAAAATTTCACCTTAGGCTAAATTCGATATTCCGAATCCAAAGATGAAGTCCATTTTAAAATATAAAATATATATAATTTTAAAAAGTAGGTATTACTATTCATAACGGTTAGTTTAATTGGTTGTTAGAACTCGGTGTTGCGTACAACACACGCTATCACATTATTCAAAGAGAAGCGTACTGTAGAAGCTTGGGATGTTTCATTTTAAATTTTTGATGTCTCCATTTAGTCAAAAAGTTTAAAATATTGTATTTAAAAAGGGTTCACTATCAAAAGTTGATAAAAGTGCAATACTGAAAATGAATCTGTTCTTGCATTATGAATAAGAAACTCATAATATGGATTCTAAAATTATAAGGATAAAGTTTAAAATTTAGTTAATACTATTCATGACCTCTTTTAATGGCTTTTTTTTTGGTAAGTCATGGTGCAATTGAACTCAGTGTTGCGTGTAGTGCAAGTTATTGAATTATTTTGAAGAAATAACACACTATGAAATCTTGGGGTGTTACATTCTCCCCTCCTTCAATAAATTGCGTCCTCGCAATTTGAAATTGTTCTTCGAAAATAAAAGGTTGAAAATAGAAAATATATTTGTGGGAAAACCCACATCGGAAATAGGGTTACTAAAATTTAGTCTTAATATGAGGAAAAGAGAAATGAAAGGGTCACCACCAAATTATGATCTCGATTAGGAGAACATTGGTGGTAATTAGAGACATATAATTAGAGGAAAAACGTAAATATTTATAGGTAGTGATTGAGGTCATCAATCACAAACAAGTATAAAAATTAGGTCCTTAAACTCATCAATCTATGATGATTTGAAATACCATCGGTTCAACAAAACATAGGATATTGGGATGACACATTTTCGACGTTTCAAAATATCTTAGTTGAAATCCCACATCGAAAAATGAATTAACGAGGCCTCTATTTAAAATAAAGAGTCGAAAGTATGAAGATTACCGAAAATAACACATACTAGGGTTCCATGTAAGAAAATATGGATATGGAAGAAAAATCTAACCATCAATTATCTGATGGAGAGTGGTAGAGAACATGGCTATGAAAAGGCCAACAATCCAAAAGCCATAAATTAGTGATGATTTAAGGTACTATCTAGGAAAACATTTTTGTTCTAAGTTACTTTTCTTAATATTGAGGAATTTATTTATGAGATTGTCTAAGATCATAAGGAGATATACTTACTTTATAATTAGAGTTTTATCCATTAATGAATTTCTACCACAAACTCATCTTTCACTCTAAAAGATAATAGAATGTAAAAAAAATTCTATTTACACTATTCGTATAGGGTTCCAAAATAAACGAATTTATAATTCATCTACAAGATCTTTTAATAAAAACTACATTATTTAATCTAGGACATCTCGTGGGCCAGTGGTAGGTGATACACCCTTGTCGCCCTTCGGTTGCGGGTTCAAGTCTCGCAGCCTTGCCGGACGCGACGGGTTGCCGCCCGACCTCCGGGTTGTCCTTTTATGGAAATCCAAAATAATCCAAACTAGAACTATCCAAAATACTTCTATCCAAACTCACAGTCCAACATTTATAAGTAAGGTAAACATAATGTAGAACCTTTTTACCCCGTAATAGCATATGAATACCTTCATCATGTATTCTTTTAATACACCGAAACATCCTGAATTACCATATTCCTTATTGATTACATTCATGCTCCCTTATTCCATATAGAAAGCTGGATATACTTCATTAATCCAAAAATGTTTTAAACCCCAAAAATTATGGAATATACAAATCATTAATCAGTTCGAAGGTAGTTAAGAATATCCAATATAATTTATCCCAAACAATCATGTATTATTCCAAAATCACTACTTCAGTATCAGAACTATATTATGGTTTATCATTCTCTCAAACATATATTTTCCAAAAATTTATCCTGCTATTGAGTCACTTTTCTTTGTTCCACACAATCTCAAGTCCTTAATGAAATAGTACTGCAGTACAATCCTTATATACTCCATAATTATTATAACAAGTACATTGTTGATACAACACTCAATTGACATAATCAACATAAGAACTCTAATCATTCCACTTCATCTGTGGTAGTATCATAACTTGATTATTATCCAATAGCATCATTTGCGGCATAGTCTGATGACTGGGGCATAGGTTCGCGTAGTGTCCAAACTCCTTGCAAATGAAGCATTGTACATTTGAAACCATTTTCTTACCCTTGCAGTCATGTACTTTGTGCCCTTTTCCTCCACACTTAAAACAAACTCCCATTCCTTTCAGGCAATTTCAGGGTGTTTCTTTCCACAGTTACCACATATGGGAAAATTCTTCTTTTCCCTCTTCCCTTTATCCATTTTTCTCTCTTCCATCCTTTTCTTCTGTTGCTTCCCTTCAAAGCCATAGGACTCAGTAAACTCTTTACTTATCTTACCAACACATGATATTATTTCTTCATATGATGATAATACATGGGAGACTATTTCTCTTATAAATTCTAGCTTAAGACCATGAAAGATATGATCCTTCCTTCTCTTTGAATCATGTGCATTTCTGGAGTTATCATTCCTTCTACTGGGCGCCATTTCTAAACAATTGCATAAACTAGATCAGTTTATGAATCAAAATACATAATCCCATACTTATAAAACACTTAACATAAATTGAACTATTTATGGATATAATCCATAATCATAAAAATGTTTTCTTTGAGGAAGTATATACTCATAAACCCTTCATAATGATTTGTAAAGAAAATGAGAGTTATCCTAAGCATATCCCCCGGGAGTGTCGTAACCAAGAGTGCAGCAAGGCCCGTTGTCGTGCACCAGTTCCCGTTCGAGTCTAGCTCAAAGCGGTGTTTTCGGGTTTTACCCCTAGGTACATCTGTGCCAGAGCCGCCTCTACCTGCTCGTATCCAGACAGGGATGTATTGCTCGGAAAACTCACAAAATCTCTACAATACCAAAATTCTAGGAAGTTCTTCTATACTAATCCTCAAAGTTCATCTTAGGTCTACGTGCTCTAATCAGAGTTTATCTAAATATAGCTTCCAAGGTTTGTACTAAACTTCCTCTGATACCAACTGTAACGCCCCGACCCCAGCTACCCAGAGTCGGTGCATTACTTCATAACATTGGCATGATCACAAGAAAGATCAAATCTCGAAAGACCGATTGGTTTAGTAGCCTTGGAAACACTAGATATATTCATAAAGTTTTACATTACATTTCAAAGTGAAAAACTACTACAACAACAAAGTCTTCATATCCACACTATTAACCCCTCATAATATCCCTGCAAGTCAATCATAATTTACTTCTTCACTACCTGGGAAAAATAAAACATAGAAAAGGGGTGAGCTCAAATGCCCAGTAAGGATAACAATATAGCGGAACATTCAAAATAAGCATAAACATTTAAGGCAATGAATTACTAAAACAAAAGCCTTTTAAACATGAACTTCAACATAGTATGGCAAAAGTAAAATGAAATAATGCCATTTACTTATTCACATGGATATTCTACTAATCGAATAATCACATGCAAAATCAATAACCACTTTCATAATGTTGGAATGCATAATGCTAAACTTTAATTACTTTTCAAGGCCTCGTCCCAAGACCTTGGGGCTAACTGTAACCGGAACCCAACCCGGAGTGCCTCTAATAACCGGACACCAACCCGGAGTGCCTCTAATAACCGGACACCAACCCGGAGTGCCTCTAATAACCGGACACCAACCCGGAGGGCTTACTTTTACCAGTCCCTAACCTGGAGGGCTTACTTTTACCAGTCCCCAACCTGGAGGGCTTACTTTAACCAGTCCCCAACCTGGGACATACTTGTCCAACACATTCATATGAAGTACAGATTGAAATATAACATAAACATTCTTATTGGAACTAGCATACGAAATGTCAATACTTTCACCATAAAATATGAATGGTATAAAAATAGCACATCCATAGTCAAACATATCACAAAACCTTCAAAACAATATAGAAGTTTTGTATCATAATAAATCAACTTCAAATAATCTTAAAACCCATCAAAGGATGTTGACATAGATGAAATCAAAATTCTTTTTAAAGAAATATCTCCTTTTATTTTGAAATCATTTAAGATCCATATAAAATAAAACATTTTCTTTGAAAATATTCTTATAATCTTGTAAGGAAAGCATTGAAGATTTTATAACGGCGTAAAATAACCGCGCCCGCCGTATAAGTTAAAAAAAACATTCTTACCTTAATTTTGTCCAAAAGGTTAAAAAGGACCTTGTTTTGAAAACGACCGAAAGATTCCTTTATAAACCACTTATAAAAGTCAAAAAGGGTATAAATGACTTTAACTCATATTCTAGTAAATAATAAAAATGTTTTAAATACATTTTTAAGAAACATGGATGTGGATGATAAAGAGATCCCAGTAGATTATTACAAATAAACAACCTCGGATAATGAAGAGATTGTGAAATAACCCTTACCTTGTACTTTTCCTTGGTTGGGGTAGGTTAACCTCCTGTATAATGGTGAAATAATTGTTATTAAATTATACAAGAATCATATATATTAATATGATATCATATATGATCTTTTAACATTGATTTGTTAATAATATCTTAGAATTATCGTCGTTTCGGGTGTTAACTTACTTGTTTTATTTTATATGTTTTGTTACATAAGACATGTTTGTAAAGGATAGGTTGTATATTATTCATATCCAGAATGATATCAAGTCCTTAAACATCATTTTTAAATCATCAAATGATAATTATACTTGAATGGATACGATGGAGAATGAATCTCATCGCGTTCGTGGAGACGGTAGTCCGTACGTACGCACGAGCGACAATATCATTCTTTTGATATTAAAATAATATATAAATGGATGGTATATCATATATACAGAATCATTAACATGTTATATTTATTATTTACATGAGTTACACATCATTATTATACCCATCCAAATAATAATATATTGAATAACAATTACACCACGACGTGGAGACGGTAAGCCGTACGTACGCACGTATGGTGACATGTTATTCAAAGGGTGGATAGAATACTGAATAACATCACAGTATATGTAAGATACTGGAGTTATTATTTTATAATGGTAAGAACAAAGAAAGAGGAAGTGGAAGAAGAAAGGAACTTGGAAAAGGGTGGTGAAATCATTACCTCTTCTTCGGGTTCTTCCTTTTGATTTGATCAAAAGGGCTCCTTAGGTTGACTTTCTGATCAAACTAAGGCCTCTAGGTTGTAGTGAGGGATGTTGGGAGAGTATTTGGGCAGAGTTTGGCCGAGCCAAAAGGCTTTGAAGGTGTGAAGAAATGAGAAGGAGGAGTGCCCTTTTATAAGAGGGGTGAGGGGCACCTTTGGAAAAGCTAGAAATATTAATTTATAATAAATTCATATTCGGTTTCTAATGGCTCCAAAGTCGATTATTCAAAGGTTAAGGTGGGTATAGGTCGAAAAACACTCAACCAATAGAATTTAGACAGGTTTGGGTACTTATATTAACCTTATCTTTAAGTATTAACTCTAAGTTAATTAGTTTCACTTTTACAATGTCTCTTTGTATTTTTATATAATATGGTTAATAAACTTACTATATACATCCAAGCGACCCCCAAGTGGTCCATTAATGATGAACCTATCCTTATATAAGTCTCTTGGCCGAACCTTAGATTTTTAGGAATTTAATATCAATTAATAATATAATATTTGTTTTAAAAACTCTTTTATGTCAATTTTGACACTATTCAATAGTTGGTCTTTATGAAACTCATAACAGATTGATTACTTCGAACAAAGTCAATTAAATCAATCCTAATATATAATATTATCCTAGAAAATTAGTTTAATTCATTAAAAGTTTCATATTATATTTTTTTGGGTATTTATAATATAAATTATTTTAATTTTTCACTATTATGGTAATTACTGCATCATCATTGTGTCATAAATAAAATAAATTATTTAATGTCTAAAAATTATAAATAAAATATCATTATGTAGGAAATCTTTTTAGCTTTCTAATTAATATTTATAATCTAAAATCAAACTTATATAACCCTATGTAACAATTGTTTTTCTAAAAGATATATGCTTGTGTCATTTTTGTATTCATTTTGACTTAATTAAAATAAAGTGTCATTATCACTTACAAGTGGATCCATGGGGTCCCAAAATAGACCCAAAGATTCCCATGGTCGACCATGTATCAACCAATAGGGTTAAGATACGTTTTAGGGTAATTTAGTATTATTATAATATTATTTTTTTAACCCTTATTTACCGGATTTACCCTTAACCATGGTAAATAAAATATTTACCGCAGTAATTATTCAAAATGTCTAAAAATAAAAGTTACCTATTTACACAATTTGAACATCCTGATTCCAAATATGGAATCCATTTTTCTAAATTCAAAACACAGAAGTGGCAGAAATTAATTTAAAATTAATTCCCGCTGTCAAAACAAAAAGCGTGTTTTTAAGAGATAATAACTATCAAAAGATTGACACTTGTTTATGTTCGGTTTAATTGTAAAATTATGTCCAATGAACAACATTATATTAAATGGTAAAAATATATTCTAAATATACTTTAAAACCACTAAAATTCATAATTTATCACTATTAATTATTTTGATTAAAAAAGTTGTTTTTAATTAAAATTTAGTAATTTTCACTATTCATCAAAATATGAAAGTTATCCGAAATGTACCAAAATTTCACCTTAGGCTAAATTCGATATTCCGAATCCAAAGATGAAGTCCATTTTAAAATATAAAATATATATAATTTTAAAAAGTAGGTATTACTATTCATAACGGTTAGTTTAATTGGTTGTTAGAACTCGGTGTTGCGTACAACACACGCTATCACATTATTCAAAGAGAAGCGTACCGTAGAAGCTTGGGATGTTTCATTTTAAATTTTTGATGTCTCCATTTAGTCAAAAAGTTTAAAATATTGTATTTAAAAAGGGTTCACTATCAAAAGTTGATAAAAGTGCAATACTGAAAATGAATCTGTTCTTGCATTATGAATAAGAAACTCATAATATGGATTCTAAAATTATAAGGATAAAGTTTAAAATTTAGTTAATACTATTCATGACCTCTTTTAATGGCTTTTTTTTTGGTAAGTCATGGTGCAATTGAACTCAGTGTTGCGTGTAGTGCAAGTTATTGAATTATTTTGAAGAAATAACACACTATGAAATCTTGGGGTGTTACATTTTATGTGTATTATTTTTAAATATTATATAAAATTATTTTGAGACCATACCTTTTTACGGCGTGCGATTCCGAGGCTTGGAGTGCCCGGAATAAATGTTTGAAATAAATTAAAATTTTAAACAGTGTGCGCGAGTGGTTTTATTGTAAAAGGGGAATATCTTTTAAAAGATTTCCCAAATCAGAAATCCGAGGGCAGAGTTGCGTTCAGAGTAGCGACTTTACATTAGGCGAGGCCTAACATCGATCGGCACGGGTCAGCTGCGAGAGTTAGTTTTTGGACATTTAATGGAAATAAAATAAAATAAAAATTTATTTTATTTAAAATTTTCCTTTTTGCACAGTGACCTAATTCCTCCCCTTTTAAATACCTACTTATGGAAATTTTGCAAGGATAGAATCATAACCCTGTGAATTGAGAGAGAGGATCTTGGAGGTTTAGAGGAGAACCCGTTGGCCACCGATGACACATATCGGATCCGACGAACCTCACCAACGAACGTGACGCGGTGATCGTTCTTCAATCTGATCGAGGTAGGGGTTGATTTTTTTCAATTATTCTTTCCCCATTTTTGGATTTAACAACAAACACGGATCAACCATGAACATGTTGATCTGCAGATCGTGCGTTCTTGCGGGAGGGTGATATTTTCTGGGGTTTTATTCGGGAAATTCAATTATGATAATTGTTAGGTTATCATTTTGATTCGCCTTGTTTAATCCTTCTAACGGGAGTAGATCAACTTCGCGACGAATGACGATGGAGGTTCGTTCCTCCTTTTTGTGTGTTGGATTTACTTCCTCTTTTCATCATGTTTCTTCACGGGGCGACGAACAACGGATCATTTCACATCCATTTTGTGACACAACGATCCCAAATTAGAGATCTGACATTGTGGCGACTGAGTGGAGGTGTGACTGCGACAATGGTGGACTAATCGACACAGATCAAGAATTATCGCTCATTGACCATTCTTTGCACCGACGATCGAAACATGTTTTTAGGGCCTATCGGAGGCCTGAAACTGATGGAATCGACTTCATGATGTCAGGGCAACCTAATCCCTTGAGTTTCATGGTGATCAGATGACCAGATCGATGAACGGGGTAACATGGGAGGCGTAACGGTGGAGGTTCATGATTCTGGAATTTTTTGCAAAACACGGCGTGTATCCTGATGAACACACCGTGTGGTAACAACAGTTTCGAATAGGGGTTCAGGGGTTAGATAGGTATCACAAGGCATGTGACCCCCTGTCGCATGCTATGTTGGTCCTTCCTTGAAGCTCGGTGTGTATTATGGGAAGTACACGGACACGAGATGGACTACAGGGCTTCAGAACATGGCGTGTGGAACCTACGCGGCATGGTAGAGGCGACTACGTGGGACTCAGCATGTATCTTGGGCGATAAACAGACATGGGATGGAGTACACTACCATGTACTCCACCACACGGCCAGACCAGGCCGGGCACACGGGTTACCCCATGTACTGGTTACACGGGATGGCGCACACAGGATAAATTCATGCACGGGCACACAACCACGTACACGGAGCCGACCCCAGCTACTTAAACTTGGAATGTGATCTGTACTACATGCCGTCTACTGACTTTCCTATATGACCAGCCTTGCGACACAGGCCAAAGTACACGGGCAGCAGTCGGGGTCAGAAGACACGGCGTGTGACACATCTACACACCGTGTAATTTTCAGTACATGGCTTGACCTTATTGTACACCGTATCTTGGACATGTTTTGTTTGGGATAGTGACCCTTTTTCTCATTTCCCTGAAGGTCATGTATCATTTCCTAATACAGTAGTATGATCCCTTCAACTGTACTTTCCCAGATAGAGTTAGGTATCCCTCTGAGAGCCCTGAAGGGAGATCCTCTATCCATTCTTAACCCTAGGTGGAGTCAGGTATCGACGTGACCACTTCTACAGGGCACCGATCCTCTACCTATCAGGCGAATTATTGATGAGTCATGATATCCGCCAAGGCCCTTGTAGTGATCCTCATCTGGGTATCGTGATCTTTCCCATTCAAGAATGTGTTCTCCTGGAATGAGTGTGTGTATCTCTCGTGGCCTTTCCCAACGAACAGTACTTCTCAAACAAACATCATCAGAGCTATCCGACTTATGCAGTGAGTTCTCTCAGATGAGTGCTTCGTGGAATCTTTGAACTAAACCCCAAGTGGGGGTATGTTGTTGCGTGACTTGTCCCTAGACTATGGGTTTGGGATTTGAGTGTATCTGGATATTTTTCTATTACTCTTGCTATATGTTCAGTAGACATATTTTTTAGAGATGACTATGCCTTTCCTTTTTGTATTTCTTTGTGGTATTCAGGGTCATTTACTGAGTATTGTTATACTCACCCCTGCACAGGCTATGCCTAAACGTGTCATGTCCTCTGTAGACGAGCAGCCTTTTGATGGAGTCCAAGGCAGAGCAGGACAAGAACAAGCTTTCTGAGTTCCCTACAGGCCGAGGTATTCCTATGGCTATGAGCAGTAGTCCCAAAACCTCTTTGTGTTTACATGTTGTACTTTTTAGTTTTTCGACTCTTGTTTTTAGTGGGCTTGTATTATGGACCAGTTTACTTTCAGTACTTTACTTTCCGTCGTACTCTGTTAGTTGGGTTTAGTTATATGCATGCATTTTGTTCCCTAGTGGTTTTTACATTTCAGCATTGTGGGCGTAGAGATGGGTGCGTGTGTATAGGTACTTAGTCAATGCCACCCATGTTAGTAATATGCATACTCGGTGCTAGTCACTAGACCCGTGCCTATTGGAGGTGGGTTTGGGGAGTCGTGGCACGGGCCCCACTGGGACGGGTCATGATAGAGTGGTATCAGAGGTGGTCGGTTCTACCTTAGGACCACTAGTTTGTGAGGTTGGATTGGGGAAACCGTGTTAAGTGTTTCGAGCTCGAATTTTAGGCCAGAGACTCTAGTGTTGGTGCGGGCAGCTGACATATCCATAAACCAAGACTCTGATAACCTACTTTTCGGCTCGGTACATGAAAACACTAGTTGCGGTGAAATAAAAGAATGGTACATGAATCATATAGAAATGAGTTGTGTTTTCCATGTCCTTTGTGTCAGCTATCCATATATACTCGTTAACCGTGGTACATCTTGTTTCCTTACAGGATGCCTCCATGACACATACCTGGTAGGATTCAGTAGCATTATCCATGAGGATGACCCCCTCAGTGATGAGAATTCAATACAGGGACTGGTTCTCCAGGCGTTTCCACTAGGTGGTGCACTTGCTATACCACCACCAGTGGAGCAGCCCATGGTACCTGTAGTATCAACCGACGAAGAGCGCAGGCTGAGCGTGCTCCATGAGTTCCAGAGGCAGAGACCCATCAGGTTCCAAGAAGAGATCGACCCTCAGGCGGCTGAGGACTGGCTTGAGGTGGTGATTAGATCATTCCATATCATGAGGACACCAGCAGACCAGATGGTGATCCTAGGAGCAAGCCTTCTTTAGGGTTCGTCAGGATTATGGTGAAGTTTGACCACACAGACTCAGGAAGAGGAGACTCTTTCATGGATGGAGTTTGAGCGACTCTTTAGGGAGGAGTTCTCTCTGGTTATGCTAAGAGTAGTGTGCATCCATGATCTTCTTTAGCTCCTGCAGGGCAGTTTGACGGTAGTTTACTATTCATCGAGGTTCACCAACCTTTCCCGGCACTCGATGGATATGGTCAGGGATCAATAATTCAGAGCTCAGACCTTCGAGTGCGGTCTATGACGGGACATCCGAGCTAGTGTCATGCATCTATGCATTGCAACTTATGCTGGAGTACTCAAGTGGTCCTTGGTGATCGAGATATTCTTGGCGGAGTAGAGAAAGCTGACGGAAGTCAGCAGTTGGCAGATCGGTTTGGAGACCTCAACAACTGGGAGCCGACATCAGGCACAGGGACCAGGATGTGGGAGATGTCATAAGAGGACCCAGGATAGAGGATCGATAGTCCAGGGGACTTAGGTTGGATCTAGTCAGCCTAGGGAGAGGCGGTGCTACTCGTGAGATGGTAGGGTACATCTCGCTAGAGATTTTCTGACCCATCGAGCTGCTGACAGGGAGGAAGTGTATGGACCACTGAGGCAGAGGTAGAGAGTGGAGCAGGCAGACCCGCCAGGCAGCGGACAAGGAAGAGGATCAGGGAGAGCTACAGGTGGTGGAAGACACTTTGATTTACTTACACAACCACCCCCAGGAGGTCCACACCAGGCTTAGGGAGCTGGGGGACAGGGGCGGGGACAACTGTATGCGGTCAAGGAATACGACCCAGGGACCCCAGGTATAATCCAAGGTACAATCTGTGTCTACTCTTCCTTAGCTTCCGTACTTATAGACATAGGATCCAGTCATTCCTTCATCACCACATGTCTTGTGTAAAACCTTGAGATTTTGGTAGAGCCGTTGAATCGATCCTTACACTTGGAGACACCTACGAGAGGAGACTCGATGATCATGATCCTTTGCAGACAGTGTGATCTTACCCTTGGAGGAGAGAGTTTTGGTTGGAACCGCTTGGAGTTAGTGTCGAGGCCTTATGATGTCATTCTCGATATGGATTGGTTATCTTTGTTCCATGCCCAGATTGACTGTTTTAGGTGAAGAGTGCTTTGTGTTCGAAGTGATGGGATGAGGTTTTCTTTTTTCAGAGAAAAAGAGACCCAAGAATCACATAACGGGCTCACGCATAAGAATGTGTATCCTATCACTCATGATTTAGCTAGCCTTTCCCTAGAAGAAGTAGATGTTATGAGCTCCCAGTTCCCAGAAATAATGGCGGAGTATGAGGACGTCTTTCTTGAAGATGTTTCAGGACTACCTCCCTACTGGGAAATTGACTTTTGTATCGACTTACACCTCAGGACGACACCTATTTACTCACAAGCATATCAGATGGATCCAGAAGAGCTTTGCAAGATGAGGGTGCAGTTGGATGATTTGTAGAGAAAGGGTTTCATAAGACCTGGTGTTTCACCCTGGGCGGCCCCAGTCTTGTTTTCCAAGAAGGAAGACAAGAGTTTGAGGTTGTGCGTGGATTACTAGTGCCTGAATCTGGTAATAGTAAAGAACAATTATCCACTACCGAGAATCGACAACCTCTTCGATCTGCTAAGAGGGGAACAATGTTTCTCTAAGGTTGACCTTCGATCAGGTTATCACCAGTTACGAGTACTGGATGAGGATATATCAAAGACATCTTTCAGATTCCACTACGGTCACTATGAGTACTTGGTGATGCCTTTCGGCATGACAAACGCTCCCGTAGTGTTCATGGTACTGATGAACCGGATCTTCCAGATGTACTTGGATCGGTTCATAGTGGTCTTCATTGACGACATCCTTGTATACTCGACGTCAGAGGAGGAGCACACGAGACACATGCAGGTGGTTCTAGACATACTCCGAGAGCACTAGATTTATGGGAATCTCTCGAAGTTCCAGTTCTAGATTCAGGAGGTCCACTTTCTGGGACATTCCATCTCAGCTAATGGTGTATCTATGGACCCATCCAAGGTGGAGGTAGTGTTAGCATGGGATCCAACTCAGAGTGTGACGGAGGTGCGGAGTTTCCTTGGGTTGGAAGGATATTATCAGAGATTCATTCTTGATTTCTTCTGAATATCAGCACCAATGACAGACTTGACCAGGAAGGTAAAACCCTTCATATGGACTAAGAAGTTCTAGAAGGCTTTCGAGTAGTTGAGATTGAGTTTGACGAGCGCCCCGATTTTGAGATTTCTTGAGGAGGGTGTCGAGTACGTAGTTTTCTGTGATGCATTAGGAACCAGGATTGGTTGTGCCCTAATGTAGAGACAGGTAGTGATTGATTATGGTTCACGCTAGCTTAGGCCACATGAGAAAAAATATGTGACCCAAGTTCTTGAGTTGGCAGCGGTAGTCTTCGCATTGAATATGTGGTGACACTACCTTGTGGGCGAGCGGTTCATCGTCTACTCCGACCACAAGAGCCTCAAGTACATTTTATCATAGAAGGATCTAAATCTGAGGTAGAGGAATTGGCTAGAGTTCCTATAGGATTATGATTTTGAGATCACCTATACTCCTACAAAGGGGGAAAAGGTGGAAGATGCTCTTAACAGAAGGTCGAGCTCGTAGATGTTGAGTGAGGCGAAAAAGTAGTTAGCCACGTTGCAGCTATCCTTCGTGGACATCAAGGATGCAACTTACCATCAGTAGATGGTTGTCACCCCTCCAATATTACAATGAGTTAGGGAGGCGTAGCTTGGGGATGTCGACTTTGAGGTTTTACGTGCTCAGTTATCCACAGGACATGCTTCTTATGGATATTTGCAAGGTGGGGAGCACATACTTCTTTTCAGGGGACACACTATTGTACCCGTGGCATTACGGGAAGAGGTTCTGAGGGAGTTTCATACATACCCTTTGTAGGTACATCCTAGATTAGAGAAGATGTACCAGGATCTCTGACGATAGTTCTGGTGATTTAGGCATGAAGAAGGCAGTAGCAGAGTTCGTTTCTCGATGCCTTACATGCCAGCAGGTGAAGGCTGGGCACCAGGTTCCAGAAGGATTAGCTCACCCTTGGAAGTTACAAAGTGGAAGTGGGATGTAATATCAATGATCTTTGTGATAATCTTACCAAGGACATCCAATGGGCATGATTCCATCTGGGTGATCATTGAACGACTCACCAAGTCGGCCCACATCCAAGCTATCAGGGAGGAGAGTTCCGTAGAGATCTTGGGACGCCTCTACGTGCAGGAGATAGTTCTAATTCATGGTGTCCCTTCGACAATAGTCTCAGATCGAGAATCCCTCTTTACATCCCAGTTGTGGAAGGGACTACAGGAGGATTTTGGGACTCAACTACACTTGATCATGACATCTCATCCCCAGACCGATGGTCAGATAGAGGGGACCATCCTAGTTCTAGAGGATATGTTGCAGAACTACATCTTGTAATTTGGTCATAGTTGGGAGGACCACCTACCACTAGTAGAGTTTGAGTACAACAATATCTACCACTCCACCATTGGTATGGCTCCATTCAAGGCCTTGTATGGGAGACCCTGCTAGTCACTGCTTTACTTGACCGACCCCAGAGAGTCAGCACTCAAGGGTCCAGAGTTAGTGCGAGCTACCACCAAGAAGGTGCAAATCATCCAGGAACAGATAAAGACTACACAAATCTGGTATAAGTTTTATGTTTACAGATGAAGGAGACCTCTGGAGTTCGAGTAGGGAGACCATGTCTTTCTATGGGTCTCACCTCGATGAGGGTTGCAGAGATTTGGCTGGGGCGGTAAGCTATCTCCAAGGTTCATCAAACCTTTCTAGATACTGCACAGAGTTGGTGAAGTGGCATACTGCCTAACTCTACCACCATTGTTGCATCGGGTACATAATGTCTTCCATGTGTCACAGCTGAAGAGGTACATGCATGACCCATCAGACGTCATCAACTAGGGAGAGCGAGACATCGAGGATGGAGTGACCTTTGTTGAGTACCTAGTGGAGATCAAGGATCGATAGGAGAGGATCCTTCATGGGTGATCAATTCCCTTAGTGTGCATCTGGTGGTGGCACAAGAATCTTCAGGAGAGCACAAGGGAGTGGGAGGCTCAGATCCGTACCCACTACCCACATCTTTTTGAGTAGTCTTTGTTATTTTGGCTTTTCAGGGACGCAAATCCCCAAGGTTGGGAGAATGTAATGTCTCAAATTTTCTGTGTATTATTTTTAAATATTATATGGAATTATTTCGAGACTATACCTTTCAACAATGTGAAATTCCGAGGCCTAGAGTGCTCGGAATAAATGATTGAATTAAATTAAAATTTTAAAAAGTGCACGTGAGCGGTTTTCTTGTAAAATGGAAATATCTTTTCAACGAATGCTTAGATCATAATTGTGAGGGCACTGTTGCATTTAGAGAAATAAATTTACCTTAGTCAAGGCTTAACATCGATCGGCACGGGTCATCTACGAGAGTTAGTTTTTGGACGTTTAATGGAAATAAAATAAAATAAAATTTATTTTATTTAAAAGTTTCCTTTTTGTGAAGTGACCTAATTCCTCCCTTTTTAAACACCTACTTATTAAAAGTTTGTAGGGTTAGCCTCATAACCCTACAAATTGAGATAAAGGCTCTTGTAGCTTTGTAGGAGAACCCGTTGGCCAATGACGACACATCTCGGATCCGACAAACCTCGCCAACGAACGCGACGCGGTGATCGTTCTTCAACTAGATCGAGGTAGGGGTTGTTTTTTTCGATTTGTCTTTCCCCGTTTTTGGATTTAACGATGAATGTGGATCAAACACGAACATGTTGATCATTAGATCATGCATTCTTGCAGGATGGTGTTATTTTCCGGGGTTTGATTCGAGAATTTCAATTGTGATAATTGTTGGGTTATCATTTTGACGTTCCTTGTTTAATCCTTCTAATGGGAGCGGATCAACGTCATGACAAATGACAACAAAGGTTAGTTCCTCTTTTTGGTGTTTTGAATTTTCTTCCTCTTTTCTTCGTGTTCATCATGGGGCGACAAACAAAGGATTGTTGCACATCCGTTTCGTGACACAATGATCCAAAATTGGAGATTTGACATCATGGAGACCTAGTGGAGGTGCGACAGCGATGGAGGTAGATGAATCGACATGGTTCAGGAATTATCATTCTTCGAACATTCGTTGTGTGGATGATAAAAATGAATTTTTGGGGATGATCGGAGGTCTGAAATCGACGGAATCGACTTCATGAAGTCAGAGCGACCTAAACCCTTGAGTTTCATGGAAATCGGACGACCAGATCGACGAACGGGGAAACAAGGGAGGTGTGATAGCGGAGGTTCACAATTCTGGGAATTTTTGCAATACAAGATGTGTATCCCGATGAACATTCCGTGTGGTAACAGCGGTGATGAATAGGGTTTCGTGGGTCAGACAGGTATCACAAGGCATGTGACCTCGGTCGTACGATGTGTTGGACCTTCCTTGAAGCTCGTCGTGTATTCTGGGAAGTACACGGACACGAGATGGACTACACGGCTTGTGGAACCTACGCAGAATGGAAGAGGGACTACATGGGACTCAGCATGTATCTTGGGTGATACAAAGATAGGGGATAGAGTACATAGTCGTGTACTCCACCACACGACCAGACCAGGCTGGGCAAACGGGTTACCCCATGTACTGGTTACACAGGATGGCACACACGGGATAAAGTCATGTATGGTCACACGACCGCGTACACGGAGCTGAACCCAGCTACTCGGACTTGGTGTGTGATCTATACTACATGTCGTGTACTGACTTTCCTACAAGTCCAGCCTTGCGACACGGGCTGTAGTACATGGGCAGCACCCGGGGTCAGAAGACACTGTGTGTGACACTTCTACACACTGTGTACTTTTAAGTACTTGGCTTGATCTTATTGTCCATAATATCTTGGACATGTTTTGTTTTGGTTAGTGAACCTTTTTTCTCATTTCCCTGAAGGTCAGGTATCGTTTCCTAATAAAGGAGTATGATCCCTTTAGTAGGACTTTCTGAGATGGAGTTAGGTATCCCTCCAAGAGCCCCAGATGGAGATCCACTATCCATTCTTGTCCCTAGGTGGAGTCAGGTATCGACGTCACCACTTCTACAGGGAACTGATCCTCTACCTAAAAGGTAAATTTTGGATGAGTCACGATACCCGCCAAGGCCTTGGCAGTGATCCTCATCTGTGTATCGTGATATTTCCCACTCACGAGTGGGTTCACCCGGAATGAATGTGTCTATCTCTCATGACCTTTCCCGACAGACATTACTTCTCAGACGGACGTCATCAGAGCTATCTGACTCGTGGAGTGAGTTCTTCTAGACGAGTTCTTTTTGGAATCCTTAAACTGAACCCCTAGTGGGGGTATGTTATTGCATGACTTTTCCCTAGACTATGGGTTTTGGATTTTAGTATATTTGGATATTTTTTTGTTACTCTTGCTATATGTTCCGTAGACATTTTTTTCAAAGATGATTGTGCCTTTCCTTTGTGTATTGCTTTGTAGTATTCAGGGTCCTTTACTGAGTATTGTTATACTAACCCATACACAGGCTTTGCCCGCACATGATGTGTCTTGTGCAGATGAGCAACCTTTTGACAGAGTCCAGGGCGGACCAGGACATGACCGAGATTTCTGAGTTCCCTACAGTCTGAGGTGTTCCTATGGCTACGAGCAGCAGTCCTAGTACCTATTTGTGTTTACAGTTTGGACTTTTTAGTTTTCAGACTCTTGTTTTTGGTGGGCTTGTATTCTGGCCTAGTTTACTTTTAGTACTTTACTTTCCATCGTACTCTATTGGTTGAGTTTTTTTGTATGCATGCATTTTGTTCCCTATTGGTTTTTTACATTTTAGAATTGTGGGATTGGAGATGTGTACATGTGTATAGGTACTTAGTCAATGCCTCACATGTTAGTAATATGCCTACTCGGTGCTAGTCACCAGCCTCAGGCCTATTGGAGCCCATCTTGGGGAGTCACGGTGCGGGCCCCACTGGGGTTGGTCATGACATAAAGGCACTCAATACATGAGTCACTCAATTTGCCATGATCCAATTATTTGCCACACACATTTTCACTGATTTACATGCATGAGCTACTCATATGATCAATTGGTTTTAGGATTGTGAATTTTATTTAGTGTGTTTTTTAAAACTAAATTATATTTCTTTTATGAAAAATTTTATCTGATTTAAATGATGGAATATTTTAACTGGGATAACTACTTTGGTTTTTTTGGGCTATTTTTTTCCCTACACTTAACCTGATCTGTGTGCTTTAGAAGCATGTGCAATTATCTTATTATGCTCGATCTACCTTGTTGATTCTCCTCCTAATCTCCCTTCCCTTGATCCATTGTTAATTCGCCCTCTCCCACTCCTTAATTTTCATTTCACTCATTCATCATTATCTCTCACTCTGATTTCATGGAGCTCTTAGTTATACACCACAAAAACCCTACCCACTTATCATGTAAAGTGGTGATTTCAAATGTTAAGTAGAAAAAGTTTTTGCGGTGCATAGATGGAAATTGGATACAACTTTCAAGTATCCATCATGCACCCATGGATTAAAATCAAACAATTCTACCCAATTTCCTTCCATTACTAGGTAGAAGAACCTCAATCTTTTTAATATCTCTTAATGTTTTTTGTAATATTTATAGAAATTTTGAAATTAGTTTAATTTAGTTTGTATGATTTGTTACAGTTTTTTATATTTATAGCACATGATAAAAATTATTTAATGATACTTTTGATACTTATATACATACACTTTATTTATATGATTTATTTTTTGTTTTAAGTTTGTTATTAAAAAATTTATATTGTTATAACATTAATATTTTTTAATATTTTTTTAATATTCTTACTATATTTTTTGATGGATACTGATTTTTTATATATTTTACACATGTGATATGGAAAGAAAACATGGGTTATGCACATGGATTATGGATGTAGAATTAACTATCACATATGAAAGAACTTGACGTTATGATATAACCAGAACATGGGTGGTGTCAATTACTTACATACCATCATAAGTTTATATTACATCACATCCCATCACATCTTACATTATCACCAATGAGTTATTACTATTTCAATACAATATATGTCATTTCTTGAGCATCAACATAACTAACAAAATCCATCCAATACAATGAGAATTGTGATGCTCTACTCCTCCACTGTTTTTTAACTCCAACCCGCTACACTACATGTTGATTATTTAGTACTAGTTTATATTCTTGATAAAATTATTCATTATCTAACAATTAATGGTACTTGAATTATTTTAAAGGTTCTTGATGCGATCTAAAATTATTTTTTTAGTTTATGAAAATGATAGTTGATTTATACAGTGCTTTACCAAGTCAAAGAAGAAAAGTTTTTTTTCATTACATGTTAATGAAGGAATTAAATGAATAATATATAAATATAAATATAGATACATTATTAAATATATTTATAAAATTGTGTGTGAATATTTTAAATGAGATGAGTGGTATCAATATTTATAAATTCATACATGTGTAAGGGAAAAGGGTGGTTCAAGAACTCAAATTCTATATCTTGAACTTGGTTTTTAAATGTTATTCTTAAAAATGGGATTCCCCAAATGGAATTTTCAAATGTTGGTAGTCCTTTAAAATTAAAATCCCCTTATTAGCTTGTTTTAATTTCATTCCATGTTTTATAGAATGTGATTTCATTGTTTAAATCCTTGTTATTATGAGAGTGATGGTTTTTTATGCCTCTTGGGTTGTTTAAATTTTTTTACTTTTATTTAAGAAATGTAATGTTTTAAAGTGGTGTGTGGTGTTTAATTAATTGAATTTCTTGGAATAGGTAGTTTAAAGGACCCTTTGATAAAATTTGAAATTTATGAAATGAGAATGTGACATGGGAACCACATCTCGAAACTTCTAGTTAATTTGATTTAAATTTAAGAGTTGTTTCAAACATTGCATTCTTAAGACCATGGGATTGTGCTCAATAAACATTTTAGTCATCTGGAAAAAGATTAAATTTGAATCCTAAGCATCCTATCTCTAAAACACCACTGATCCTGCCACGCATCAAGTGAAAAAATGAATAATAACCAACTCCTCCCTCTTATTGATTTCAATTGATCGATACTTTTTTTGGATCTTGAATAGATATTTAATCATATATAGTATTGTAAAATTAATTCTACATGAGATATATATGTTTTTTAATAGATTAAAATTTAATTATATTCTTTGTAACATTATAGATATCACACATTTCTTTCCTTCAATGATTTCCACCACTACAAAAAACAATTGAATACCCATCATTCAACTCTTATTATCTTAGAACAATGGATTCATGTAGCTTAAATGAATCTTTAATAATGATATTTTATGGTTTCCAATCTTAGAATTTTTGTGTATTTATTTATTTTGTTAAATATTAATATTACTAAATCAAATATGATGGATTCCAAACATATAAAAAAGAGTATGAGGATGGAGTAAAAGATTTTATAAAGTTTGAAAAAGATCATGAATATGAGCCTTATCAAATCCTTTTTCCATGTTTATGCTATTTTTATTCAAGACTAATTAGTCCAAAGGAGTTGGACGAACAGTTGATCGGTCACAGAAAAGATCAAAGTTAAAATTATTGGACTAAACACTGGGAAACACTAAATATAGCTAGTGATTGGGATAATATTTCATTTTATGGATCATATGATATGATTGAAAGTGTGTACAATGATAAAGGCCATATCGAGGATGTGATTATAGGTGTGAACGATGATGAATATTCTTTTGAGGAAATGAAAATGATAGTTGAAGATGAACTTCATAATTTTTCAACATTGTTTGAGTTGTTAAAGAGTTGTGAAAAGATTCCATTGTGTGCTGGTTTTACTAAATATACAACATTGAAATACATACTAAAGATATATAATTTAAAATCTAGAAACTAATGGAGTGACACCAATTTTACCAATATAATTTCTCTCTTGAATGATATGATCCCAAAAGATAATGATCTTCCTTCCCAAAAAAACATGACACTAAAAAATGCAACATTCAATGGGTATGATCTTTTAAAGAATACATTCCTTTACAAATGACTGTATATTGTTTTTCAAGGACAAAAAATTACTTAACAATTCCCAAAATGTGGTGCTTCTCAATACAAAAATGATTAACCAGGTCCTACAAAAGTTGTATGGTTTTTTCCAATCATTCTAAGGTTTAGGAACCTATATAGAAGTTAGGAGACTATAATAAAATTGACATGGAATGTGGATTAAAGAAATAAAAATGGGAATGTTTATCACCTGATAGGCTATCCTCAGGGGAAGAGAATTGATCATGAGTATCTGGAATTTGGAAACGAGCCAAGAAACCTCCGTCCTGTTCTATATTTAGATAGAGTGAATCCTTTTGGTTTTAAAATAAGAACTCATAGTATATGGTTGGTTTTGTTGGTAAATTATAACTTTAAAACATGTTTATAAATGAAACAAAAATACATTATGTTATATCTCCTTATATCAGGACCAAAACAACAAGGTAATGATATTGATGTTTATTTGGATCTATTGATCAAATATTTGAAATTATTGAGGGATTCAGGTGTTATGTTGTATGATGATTACTGAATTGAAGATTTGATATTGAGATCCATGTTTTATGAGATGATAAATGACTCTATTACTTATGGAAATTTTTCAAGATATAATATTAAATGATCCTAATGGTGTCCTATTTTTGAACAAGGTACATGGTAAATTAGGTTGAAACATTCATCAAAGAATACATTTCTAGGACATCATAGAATTATACCCTAGTGACATAAGTACCAGTCTTGGATGACATCATTTGATGGGAGTTCAGAAGAGCATGAAACACCATATCCACTAACAGGTGGTCAATTGTTTGAGAAAGTAAAAGATATGGACACTTATTTTGGTAAACCTTTTTCGAAAAAACTTACAAAAAATAATTGGAAAAATATATTTTTTAATTAAAATACTGAAATTATTTGTACGTCAGAAATTTTATTTATGTTATGAATGTTAAAAAAAATATGTGATAGTTTCATTGGGACATTACAAAATGAACCTAAAAAAACAACGGATGGAATTAAGGCTAGGTTGGACATGATTGGCATGGGAATATAAGAAGAGTTAGTTCTAGTGAAGAGTGAAAAACATAAATTTCTTCCTACAACTTATTTTACTCTTTATAGGTAAGAGAGATATCAGTTTTGAAACTTTTTGAATGATGTAATGTTTATAGAGGGGTATTCATCAAATATCAAGAATATTGTGTCGATGAATGATTTAAAGTTAAAGGGTCTGAAATCACATGACTATCATGTTTTGATGAAAGATCTAATGCCTATAGCTTTATGTTGATTTTTTCCCAAGAATTTCTATCATACATTAATTAAGCTATATTTCTTTTTCAATTTTATAAGAAGAAAAGTTATATACTCGATGAAATTTTAAATCATGGAAAAGGAAATTGTTTTCATATTATGTGAATTGGATATGTTCTTACTACCAACATTCTTTGATATGATGGTTCACTTGATGGTTCACTTGTTAAGAGATATTAGACTATGTGTTCCTTTACATTATAGATGGATGTAACCCATTGAATGATATATGAATATTATGAAAGGGTATGTCAAAAATCAAAGTCATCCAAAAGGTTGTATTGTGGGGAAATATATTGTTGAAGAATCCATTGAATTCTATACTGAACACTTGCCCGATGTAGAAAGAATTGGTCTACCAAAATCTCGTTACACTGGCCGGTTTGTGGGTAAAGGAATTCCAAAAATAGATCTTGTCACAATTACTATTGCAGAGTGGGATTAGTTCCACCTTAATGTTTTTTATAATATTTTAGAGGTTGTGTCATATGTTTTAAGCAACAAAGTAATTATTAGGTATTTGAATCCCTAAAGGGATAACATATGGATATCAAATTCAAATAAATAATAATTTATAGGATGGTTCTGAGGCAAAATTTTTAAGAAGTCAAATAAAAATATGAATTCAATTTCAGAATGACTTCAATGGATAGCCAGAGGACCAAGTGTTCATGTAGTATCTTATAATGGTTATGTAATTAATGGTTATATGTTCTATACAAATGAACACGATGAATGAAGTTCCATGAAAAATAGTGGAGTTACAATTGTGGATGAAGTGATGCATGTATTTGGTACCAAGGATAAAAATACAATTTTTGTGAATATTTCATACTTTTTCATCATCAAAAAAGTATGGGAGTTATTTTATAAAACATTCCAAGTGCCGATTTTTCAATTCAAGTGGGTTGATAATAGGAGTGAAATTAAAATAGATGAATTGGGATTCTTGAAAGTGGATTTTAGTAAGGAAGGGTAAAAAGATGAACTGTTTATAATGGAATCACACAAAATATAAGTATTTTATGTTTTATATCCTTAAAATCAAAAGTGTTCAATTGTTATGTTATTAGCCAAAACCACTGAAGGGTTAGATGTCAATTCAAATGAGGATTCCCCTTTCATTGGGATGTCACAATCATTTTGAAATGGTCCCAATATAGATGGGTTCTTTTATGCCAAAGGAGACCACAATAAAGGGATTTAGATACTCGATGGAGGGGTTAAATCCCTTTATCCTTAAAAAAGTTTAATAATCAGGTTATATTTTTTGGTAAAAAACATTGAGTTACCTCATATTATTATTTGTTCACCGCTACATTTATATAATCTAAATTAAAAGTTCATCCATTTTCATAGATAATGACTTATGTGTGTGATGATTCTCCCAATCCTGAAGAATAACAGGGTTATCAATATATTGGTTCTCCTAATGTAGAGAAACAACCTTCTACACATGCCGATGATACCAATACAGATGAGAAATGTATTGATGATGCTGAATATGAGGAAATGATAGACCATGAAAAACCTATGTATCATAAAAAAATGGGAGCATTATAGTGTGACAGTGATAACAAAATTATTAAGGTGAGAAATAAAGTCATCAAATTGGAGGTTGGATAGAATGCATGCAACCAAACTATTAACACCAATAAGGCCATGTTTAGTATTTACACTAGGCTCACCACTCGAATGTGTGTTATTATTGATATAGATTCATAGAATAATTTTATGCATGCACTTAAGACACTAATTTTGGAATAGATTAGGGTAACATTATGATATACTTTCTTAAATTTACTAAAAAAATAATGAAATTTTGACTTAATCGTCATTATCCCTTGAATAGTGAATTTAAATTAGATGATTCTCAAATGAAATTTGTATTAATGCTTGCTCTAAAAGTTTATAGAGGCTTTAAAAAAAATATTAAGAAGTATTATCTCAAATATACTAAAGGGAAAATAAACCCCCATATTCCATAGATGTATGAACAACTGATAAAATAAAAATAATGGGATAAATTTATTGGTTACAATGAGGAGACATATTTTCAGGTACATTATGACTAGTACTAAATTTATTTAAAATACATGTATTAATCACTTTGATTAAGAATTATTAATTTATGAAATAGAAACTAAGTGCAGAAAATAAGCAATGGGAAGCAACACCAACGTACCCCTACCATAAAGTAAGGATGGGGTATGATTCACTTGAAAAAAATGGTACATATTTTAAATAAAAATTCATATTTTTATGTGACATAAAACAACATAATTTTGTTCCTCTGTTTATATGCAGATTGATGAATCAAAATCCAAATCCACTTCCATCCCATGCCATTTTCCATGGAAGGTGGCATGTGTAAATAAATAAGGTATAATAATAGATGAAAACACACAAAAAGTGTGGAAATAATGGGTAAGTATGACATTATAACTTTTTTAAATCATTATTACAAAATAATGACTAATTATTTTCCTATAATTTGTATCCAAGTTAGACACAATAATCATCATTACTTGTACCTAATGAACAACTACAATTAGGGGTCTTTAAGTGGCTATAATAGTATGGATGAATTAGAGGTGTGGGTTATGGGGTGTCACCCCGAACATATTTTGAGAAAAGAAATTAACAAGGGGTAAATATAAGAAAATGAAATATTTCTAGGCATGACTAGCTAATATAGAAGAAAAACTTAATTGGAAATCATAGTTTTTTGAAAATTTTGTTGGAAGGAATTAAATATAAGAAACAACACAAGAATAACCACTACATGAAGATCCCCCCCGCCAGTATTGAGGCATGCCATTCCCCTCAGATAGATATCTTAGAAGAGGTAATCAATATTGTCATAATTATTTATGTGAAATGTGGATCAAATAGACATTGATACTTTTCCTGTACAGGTATTCTACTGGGTGAAAATTATTGTGATTTATATCTATCAACACCCACTCAGCACCTTATTGTGATGGGTACCATGTACAATATCCAAGGAGATATTCTAAACAATAAACAACTCCCAATAGGTCATTTGAGAGTGGGGATTCATGTAACTCACGATCCAAGTGTCAAGCTACCCACTAATAGAAAAATACCCTATACCCACAGTTTAGAAATGTGGGTATATCCCCCAAAATCGTGGGTATATCCTATACCCCCGGTTTTAGGAATAATGGATTTAAGAGGAATAAATATAGATTTGAACCCAAATTTTTTATAGAAATCATGGGTATAGATTTGGAGATTTTATCATACCCATGGTTTAACAAAAAACATGGGTATACATCTATACCCACAGTTCTAAAAATGTGGGTATAGATTTTCCTAGTAGAAAATATATACCCATGGTTTAGTGAACTTTGGGTATAGGAAGGTGTACCCATTTGGTATCTACAACTACCCTTCCATCCCAACCTGAGCCTATAAATAAAATACAAACCATAGTACACATTCAATTCAATGCATGTATTGTATATTTATCATTCAACTAACTACATGTAATAAATATTAAACCATTTACAATACTATAAAATACATATAAATCCATAAAACTAATAAATTCAAGTCATTAAACAATATCCACATGTATATTTACTACTAAATCAAAAATTAAGAGGATCAATATCTCCCCCATCACCAACATACTCACCATCATCACCATCAACAACATTATCATCACCAAAAACATCATCTCATCAGCATCATCACCACCACCACCCGGACCCTAATTGATATCACTTGGGGAATAATTTAAAGATTGTATTGATTCTATATATGAATCAATGTTAGTAGAATCCTCTGATGGATGTTATTGTCTTATAACTGACATAACTTTCAAGAAGTGTTTGGTGACCAATTTACTACTTTCATACTCTTGTAAAGTTATTCTTTTCATCAACTACCTCTATACAAGCACTTTGCAACTCGATGGTTTGAGAGGTTTAAGAGGATACTAATGAGGACCAATTCCTATTGGGAATGATTTTTTTTTCTGAGGTTGACATCAGACTCTCCCCTGGTTCTCCTTACCTAATACCTAACTTAAATGATCATTTGGACCGCATTTTTCATCTTCTTTATCATCGAGGGCCTTCAGGGTAGATTGTTGAAAATATAAAGAATATATTTAATTATGAATTACATATAAATATTTGAAATATAAATAAAAAACATACAATCTTTTCTTGTTTTTGTACATTAACTGCACTTGCATCATTTATCTTCCTTCTCAAGAAAAATAATTTTTCTCGAGACACACAGCCTTCAATGCCCAATACTACTTACTAAAAATGATCTTGATTAGTATAATACTACATTAATGAATAATATGAATGTGATAAACCTAAAATGAATTAAAATTGTACTTTTTGAAGAAATCTATAAAATGAAGAAGCGTCTAAATATACAATTAATTAGAAATATAATACTAGTGGCATGACATAAACAATACATACTAGTTAGTATGCTAAAATGGCTATGATATGGATTACTATTGCATGCTCATTTTGGACCAATTCTATTTGTGTTATGTTATTTGGTTATTCACTCACTTGATAATTTTGATCATTTGGTCATTAGGTTATTTTTTAAGGTTGGGCTGTTTGGCCAATTATGCCATTTAGGCCAATTGGTTCATTTAGGTCAATTAGGACATTTAGTCCAATTAGGACATTGAAGTCAATTGTTCCATTTATTCCATTTAGGCTATTTGGGTAAATTAGGTCAATTAGGACATTTTGGCCAATTAGGCTAATTAGATTATTTTGGCCATTTATGCCATTTTGTCAATTTAGGCTAATTATGCCATTTAGGTAATTTAGGCCAATTTGGGCAATTTGGACATATAGTCCAATTATTCCATTTAGACCATTTAGTTCATTTAGGATAACTAGGTGATTTAGTCCATTTAGTCCAATTAGGTCATTTAGGCCAGTTAGACCAATTAGGCTAATTAGGTCATTTAGGCCAATTGTGCCAATTGTGCCAATTAGGCCAATTAGGACATTAAAACATTTACCCTAATTATTCCATTTAGTCCATTTAGTCCAATTATATCTTTTAGTTCATGTAGGTCATTTAGTCCAATTAGACCAATTATGTGATTTAGGCCATTTAGGCTAATTAGGCTATTTAGACCAATTAGGCCATATATGTCAATTATGCCATTTTGTCTAATTAGGTCATTCAGATAATTTAGAACAATTGGGACATTTATATAAATTAGTTCATTTAGTCCAATTAGTCCAATTAGGCCATTTAGTCTAATTGTTCAATTAGGCAATTAGGCTAATAAGCTAATTGTCCAAATGACCATTAGGCTATTAGGCCAATTGGCCAATTGGCCATTATGACATTCAGTTCAATTGTCCAATTGTCCATTAGAACCTTAATCCAATTGGTTATTAGGTCATTAGATCATTATTTCATTAGTCTAATTGGACATTAGGAAATTAGGCCAATTGGTCATTAGGCCATTAGGCCATTTGGTCAATTTGAAATGAGGTCATTAGGTTAATTGGGCATTGGGCCATTGGGTCAATTGGACATTAGGACATTAGGATTTTAGGCCAATTGGCCATTAGGCCATTGGGACATTTTCTCAATTATCCATTAGTAAATTTGGCCAATTGGCCATTAGGCCATTTGAAAGTGGTATTTTCAGCCTCATATTAAGGGTATTAATGAAAATAAAACTTAAATTACAACATGAAAATCTAACTAAGTAATAATATAAATACAGATATTATTTTTATTCATATTAAATTACCTGGAACTTATCATGATATGACATTGTAGTGTTCCCCAAAGTGTGAAAATACATCATTGAATCTTTGTTTGTTTTGTTTTTTCCTAACGCATCATTAAAAAAATATCCAATACAAGTATTAAGAATTAAATTTTCTATGTGAACCATTAGAGATTAAGAATACCTTAAACTCATCACTCTTATAATATGTGATCATTTTTTGGTACTGTGTTGTTGAATAGTCAGGGAATATTGGTACAACCTCTAAATTAGAACCCATTATGCTCCTCTAACCAACATATAACTTATGCTTATATGATATCTAGTACTCCCCAAGATCCATCAACCTTGCAAAATTAGCAGCTTCACCATTGGGAAAGATAAACTAAATCTATAATGAACATGTTAATTCATATAAACAGAACACTAATATAGATATAAATTTTAAAAAAATTCTTACCCATATCTCCACCAATGATTTTTCCTTGATGTCATTCCTAATATGTATCCATGAGACTGGTTCCACTAGAATGATATCATTATATTTGGATAAAGTTCTTATGAAACTTCTACACTTTTTGGAATTTTAACCTATCATATGATTTTCTTCATTATAATCTACCATTATTTGGGTTTTACTATTCTAGGATTCCCGTATATGGATGCACCCACATCACCTACTAGAGGATCCCACTGAATAATGTAATGGGGAAAAAGAAGAATTAAGTCATGGTATAATATGACAAAAATGATGTGATATAATTTGATATGGTTATAATAAAAGAACCTGGCGTGGGATACTCAATAGGCTCTGATGGATTTGTGGGATTTCATAAATTAGTAGCCTCTGAAGGATGTGTCTATTCCAATGTATTCTCTGAGTGATCTGCATTCACTAGAGTGGAAGTTGAAGGAATATAATCATAAAATCATGGATGGATAGTTGGAAATAGAGGTGGTGTAGACATGGAATAATATGGGTAGTAAGGTTGGGGATACATCAAAGGATATGGATATGGTAAAGGTGTGAAAATTATTGGATGTGGTGTAGGAATGGTATAAGAAGAAGAGGCTAAATGAGATAATGATGTAGGAATGGGTGGTAACATCCCTAGAGGCTTAAGCGGGGGATGGAAAGGTGTGGTAGATGGAGTGTTTGCTAGTGGGTCAGGGTGGGAATGGGTACAATAGGTGCTCTATCTAGGTCTAGGAGCATCCCCACTCAGACCCATGCTAGTAGGATGATAATGAGTCAACTCTAGTGTAACTGAATGTCCCTAATTTTTTTGATAAAAAATATGAACATGACATTATATGTAATGAAGAAGAAAAATATTACAATTATTATAAAAACTAATGGAAGCAGAGGAGGCAACCCATTCTCTTACATCTGTCAATTAGCATCAAATAATATATTCCTTTAAACTTATGCAGTATTTTTCATAATTTTCATAAGAATGAAATGTACATTTTTTAGAAACAATTTTTAAAAATCATGTATACAACTTAGAAGTCAATGAAATCATAAAAAATGTCATAACATGTTTTAGTGAAAATAATTTAAAACCAAGTTATATATTTTTTTTAAAACCCATTTAAACTTGGTTTTCTTAATTGAAATAAATTTAATTAAATGAAATGAAACCAAACAATACTAAAAAAATATCATTCCAAACTAAAAATAAATTAGAGTAATTATAGTAATTCCAAAATGAGAAACTCATGTCAAGGTAAACTAAATGAATTGTGAACATATATGGTTTCTTTCATATGTTACCCAGAACTACTTCAGGTTCAACATCAACTCTCACAATGAGACAATTTAATTCATCAAATGAAAAATTTTGTTCAACACAAATGGGGAATCAATGGTGTCAATTTATTCCCTAGAATTATGAAAAATATGTCTTGGAATTACTTCATTAGTGACACCATAATTAGGTCTCATATGATCTTTCACATAAAACACTCATTTTTTCATTCATGCCAAAATGTATGGTTCATCCGTAGCCATAAATCGACTCATTTCAATAACTCTGAATCCATAATCATCAATAAATATACCATGAAACGTCATTTAGTCAAACCATTTACATTTCATCATAGTGACTTGACCATGAAAGTATTAATCCAATAACAATATTTTCTCAACAAGTCCATAATAAGAAACATTTTTATGTTGGGGCCGACTATCTGA
Source organism: Viscum album (assembly GCA_963277665.1). Taxonomy (NCBI): domain Eukaryota; kingdom Viridiplantae; phylum Streptophyta; class Magnoliopsida; order Santalales; family Viscaceae; genus Viscum; species Viscum album. The sequence goes on from OY728151.1 coordinate 1,286,106,006, forward strand.
TGCACTAGCATAACAGTCTGTTGTAGTAGTTAACATAACACCATCATGCTTTGTTCTCATTTTTACCTCTCGATCAATTGTAACAAATTTATACCCATTGATTATTAAATATTTTCATTCACGAACCAAATAATTAGGAACAAAATCCAACACTCTTAATTCTTGAGAAATGGATTCAAAAGGTAAACTTGATATCTAAAATATATATGAATAATAAAATTAAATAAATTTATATATTTTGTGTTAATTAAAGTACTGGTCATACCTTTTATTTCAACCAAGAAGGAAACTCTTGGCTATGAAAAGCCTCTCTCCTTCTTAAAGTCTAAGATCATTGAAATCTACTTATAATTTGTTTATGTTCCCTATATAAAATGGTAATAACAATTTAAGGTATATGTAATATTACATACTATGAGATAACATATAAATATACAATTTACTTACTTGATATATTCATTGAGCAAACCACTGTTAAACAAGATTGTATGATGGGAAATGTCCCACTCTTCAAGGATAAATGTATCCAATATATATGACCTAGTAATTTATATTGTTTAGGGAAGAGATGAAAATGAGGGCTCAATTTCCACATACTTATCGAATTCATTTATCATTGGTCAGTTATGTCTTGTTATCACATAAAAAAATAGACCGAATGGCCCGAAGGCCTTCATTTTTATTGATTTTTGATAACCCCCATTTTGAGGGATGAGGGGGAACCCTTACAAGTCCTTTAGGATTAGTGATTACATGGACCATAGGCTTAAGAGACATTACATGACCCTAAGGTCTTAGGTAATTCAACCAGACTATAACTACAAGGAACTACCCCTCCCCAACATCTGCATCGTGATGGTAGCTCTCCACCTTCGCATGTCCATTTGGCTAAGCTTTCCATGCAAGACAAGGCTATTCCCGATGGATTATCCATACCATCTCATTCTTCCAAATCCATTTGTTATAATCTGGTGAGTGTGCCTTCTCCGAATCCTCCTCTGTGGATGCTCCTTTTTTGTAGAGTTTTTCTAGGGAAACTACATGTGGCCCGAAGGCCTTGAGGGGGATCGAAGGGCTTGAAAGTGGCCTGAAATCCCAACTGACCTGAAGGACTAGGTGTTCCTAAGGCCTTTAAAACTCCAACCCCAAACCTGTGGCCCAAGGTGAATAGTTCTAGCATGCAGGTGAAAAATTATGGACAATTTTTTTTTCAAATCGAAAAAAATTAATGGTTCCTCTTGCTGCATTTTTGTCAAGAAATACTTGGATAATCATTTAAAATAAAGGTATATAAAAAATGTCACAAGTGAATCACCATCACCCTTACATTATTGGATAAAAAATGACATATTAATATTGGAATCAATTCATGAAGAAATATGTGATAATCATGAGTTTTTTGGGATTTTAGTTTCAAATCCCTTATGTTGAATCATTTAGATATATTGTTAGAATAGACATCAGAAACCTTGATATTATCCAATACTTCCATAAATTTATTTTTCTCTAAAGGTTTAATCACATAAGAACCACAATGAACTTTCCATTTATTTTTACCAATACACAAAAGATGCATTTCTGGTCGAATACCCCAATCCAACAAGTCCAAGTGAGATCAGAAGTCATCTTTGGTCTTCCCCTTAATATTTAAAAGAATTGAAAGAAACATTTTACATATATTTTTATCAATGTTCATTACGTCAAAAAAAATTAAGTAAAAAATTGGTAGACCAATATGGAAACTCAAAAAAGATACTTCTCTTTTTCCAATTGTAAGTGGATTTAGTGTCAAAATTATTCCTATTTTTAGATTTAAACTAGAATTTCCCTAATGAAAAACTGAAATATTTCAATTGATTAAGCACATTGGTTCCTAACATATGTTGAGATGGATGTTCAATGTCAATGGTTTTATCAAACCTCTAACAATTCTTCCTGTATTGATGATCCATTGGCAATAATTTTCGATGAGCCGTGAAATTAAAACTACGACGATATTTAATCCTTCTCGATCATGTATTCTTCATAGAAATAGGTCATGATAGTTTTCCCTTCGTGATCTAACCAGGAGTCATTGCATAAGTAGGGAAATAATTTATAGTCTATAGAAGGGTGTCATGCATTTGAAAAATATTCTTTGAAGAAGCATCAGATATGCACACACCCATATCCCAAATCTACTTCAACTCTCTAATTAAAGGTTGAAAGTAGACGCCTATATAATTTCTGGGATCAGAAGGTCGAAATATTAGTATACTCAAGAAAGTGAAATGTTTTTTCATACACTTCCATGGAGGAATATTATCAACCTTCGAATAAAACCCCCCCCCATAGTCCATGAGTCATCGAGCAGCCTACGCATCTGCCAAACAGATCTAAAACCATCACCAGGAAAGACCCAACCTAACATCTACCCACCCTTAGCATAAACAAATGGGCATGTTTTTCATCCAAATCACACCATGATAATCCATATATATGATGAACAACTCATCACTACCTTTAATTCTATCATCATCATGTCATCACATATTGGCTGAGATTTCTACAGACATGAATAGATTTTGAAGCCTGATAATCAATGGAAAGTGCCACATGAATTTCTGTGAAACATGAGATGGTGTTCCATTTTCATTTTATTTCCATTGATATGTAACAAATTATTTAAAATCATTAAGGTTAGTTTTTTCCTCCCAAAATTAACTGCAATATTTTGGACAAGCATGAATATTTTTACTAGACAATTCGAGCTGCTTAATTAACTTCCATGCCTTATAATGATTTAAGGGAATATCTATACCATCAGGAAGAAAGTACTTTAAAAAGTTAAGAATATAATCAATGGTGGTATTATAAATTCCATAGATGTTTTTTCCAAGATATCACAACATTAAAAATTAAAACGTTTTCATTTTATTACTTTTCTGATATACAAGAGTTCTGGAACCATCCATTAAAATTTTCACTCTCTCAAAAACATCAAATTTAGTCTTTTACTCATGCGTATTGATATCATTACCTTCTTTCACTAGAACACTATCTCTCTCATGATGACTCACAAATGGAAACTGATCAAATATCAAATTCCCCATACCACTTATTTCTTTCCTTTCACAAACATTATAAGATTGTATCATCTCTCCATTATGATACCAAACATAATAGTTTGTTTGAAATCCATATTTCATTATATGGTAGCTAACTTCTTCCTAGATTAACCATAGTCTTCCAACACAATTATAAAATGGACAGTGTATATGACCTCCATATTAAGCATTGTTAAATGAAAAAAATAAAAAAAAATAAAAATTATTTTGAAACTCAATTGAAATACAATCGTTATGATTCATCCATCTTCTATAAATTATATTATAGGGAAAAAAGTTATGTTCCAGTCAATAATGTAAACCATAATTACAATGATGTACAAATTCAAAGACAAATTATAAGTATAGCGTCAAGGAAGTTAAATAACGCTAATATGAAAGAAAATTGAATACAATGCATGATGAAAATAACAATTATAAAATAATATTATCTATCCAAACAAAGAATAAGGCATATAATTAGCAAAAACCAAAAATACTCATAGAAATCCAAACAAGGTGCATGTTTTGGGATAAATAAAAACTAAGGAATGCTAATATAAAAATTTGTATTTTCTATCCATAGAGGTATTCTCAATTGAAAACATAATTGAGGATGACATTTAGTCATGAAAGGATTTTATTTAAGGTTAAAATTAATTTTATTATTTAAACTTAAGGAAATATATAACATGAAGGTATACAATATATCCATTAATAGTATATTTACGAGGAAAGACTGTATACCTAAAAATTATAATAATTATAGAGTTCACTGTAAATATGAAAAACTAAATAAATGACATTACATATTACTGATATCCTTATATTAAAATTTTCAAAGTATCTAAAACAATTTACCTAGGAAATGGGAAAATATAAGAAAAGGGTGTTCATGGATTCTTAGTATGGGATAAAAAATCACATAACATACATAAATAAAGACATGATTTTGGAATAAATAAAATTTAAGAACAAATGATGAAAATAATTACATAAAAATTTAATAATAACCATAAAATAATTATATAAATATAAAATTTGATATATTATAAGCATATAATTGAGGCCAAATTCTTTGAAAACAAACCTATAGTGCTGGGACACACCCTTTACCATATTTTAATTGTCACATAGGACCTAAAAGTGGATTAAGGGGTTATATAAATATAACCTCCATCGTTCACATATAATATCCAATGAATTCATCAATCGAAGTTAAATGTAAATCAACATTATTTATCCAATAAATTCTCAATGAAAATTTTTATATATAAAAATTTATTAGACCATTACATGATCATAAAAAATGGATATGTTTTTGAGGTAATCCTTAGGATACTAATCTATCTCTATCCAATATATTTATGAGTATTTATGATCAAACAATGCTATATTTTTATTATAATTCTCATTTAAATAGATCAATATATCAATCCTAATTTTCATAAAATAGGGGATATAATTGGTTCATTCTCCAAAAACCAAAATTCTCATCCTTTTAATTGATATGTTTTAATTATCACAAGGTGTGAATATTTTTATCTAATAGATATACTAAAGTGTTTTTAGTTAATGAAATTCAATTTTGATATGAATTAGAACATGGAATGAATAATTAACATCAAATCATACCAAGTCCTGCTAATATTCTTTTCGATCGGAATGGAATAAAATGATTCAATTAATTAAAGTTGGAATCAATTAACAAATATAGTTTTAGATCCTATGGAATCATCACAAAAAACAAAAAATATATTTATCAGTAATAAAACAAGAAATAAAGGTAATGAAAAATATTAGAATACATTAGCAACAACCGTATCAACATCTATTGGAATCACATGCAGAGATAAAAATGAAAATAAAACCGAGTAGAGTAAAAGAAGGTTCCAAACCTCTCTAATGTGATGTTGAAGAAGATTAGAAATAAAGAATCCTTGAAGTATGGAAGAATAATGGAGAATAGAATCGATCGTTTGTCAAGTGAGGTAAGAATAAATAATCAGAGGAAAGGAAAGCTTACATAACACAACAAAAAATTCTAGAAATGGATGAATATCGCCTGCCGATGGGGAGAAAAGTCATCAGAGGAGAGGGGAGGGGATGTTGAACTCATACGAGGGGAGGGGAATAGGTATTCGCAAATGAGGAGGGTAGGGGGAGCCTGAGCACAACTAGTCTCTCCCAAATTTACCCAAGTTTTTAGGGTTAGGCGGTCACTTGTAGTTTAGCTTGGGTTGTCAAATCCTCAAAGATCTAAGAAGTAACCTATAGAAATGTAAATTCTATAGATTGTTTTTGGATATTAAGTGGAAAAATTGGGTTAATTTTAGATGGGGTTAAAGGATAACTAATAGACTTGGAGGATCAAATTTAGGAGCACTCCTAGGTAAAGGTTAGTATTTTCCCTTAAAGTATGTGGCCTTAAAATTCAACAAAGACGAAGAAGCTTTAAAATCATCAAATAAAAATATCAATTAAAATAAGTGATTAAAAATTAATGGGGTGACAAATAACATCTAATCCATACCCTTGATAATCCCTTGGATCAACCCATAAGTGGGTTAGCCCTCCATTGATTCTATGGTTTCAATGGAAGCGGAAAGTAGACTCATGAGGGAGGAAATAGAGAAGTAAAAAAACAATGAAATAATGATCACTCCACTGTTGTGTGATAAATTTCACAAGTTATGGTGCGAATAAATTAACACCTTGAGGCAAAAGTATCAAAGTGATATGGGGAATAACATAATAAGAAGAAAGAAGGAACTTTTATTAATAAACTAAGGTGAATTGAACAACTTACATGAGAAATAAATGAGATTACAAACACAAAGCGACAACATAACACTACAATGAAACCAAGCAAAAAAGAATAATAAATACTCCAACACCACTACCTTAAATAGAAATTTTAGGAGCCTTGGTTTTAGACTCCAATAGTAAAATTCATCCCACTTGATTATGTTAGTCCTAGGGTTGTAGAAAGTAAGGGAGAGGAGACTTTTCCACCTTCAACCCGAAGTTGTAGCCATCTTGCATCCACCGAACAGAGGTGCCTAGATTACCTTCTAGATGGCCAAACTGGAGTTGGAAATATAATATAAAAATGAATATCCGTATGTCTAATATGTCTCTATAAAATTTCAGCCCAAAATAAATTGTGGTTTCTGAGATATTGTTAAATCGGTGGACTGTTTTTCTAGGCCTCAGAATCTGGCCCAGAATTTCATCTCCAACTTGGGCCACCTGGAACTCCATTCAAAAATCATAATTAGATTTTGACACTTTTGAATTAAATGTTCCCCATGATTTCTTATATATTTAGTTCAATTTTTAGATTTTTTGGGCTTATTTCCAATTCACTTCACCCAGAATGTTGTTTGTTCAAGGCCAACTTTGGTGGTAAAAAATATGAATCTTCAAGTACTCCAAAAGTATGAATTGTTACCAATGTAATGAGAAACCTTAAAATTAAAAATTAAAATAAAATCAATATAATTGGGTACTTTAAATGATGTTAAAAAATGTACCATGTAATAGTGCGTTTTAAGAAGGAATTACAATCATAATGTGAAATGATGTTGAAAGTGTAAAATGAACTAAAATGGTGTTTATGAATAATAAAGCACATTAATATTATATATATTAACAATGAATATTAACCTAATTCAGTGGATAATCATACCCCCCAAATTGAGTTTTCCTAGTCCCGAACAAAATATATCTCAACAATATGAAATTTGAATTCCTTTTTCCAAAAACTTTATAATACACATTGATCACCAAGAACCCTTATACCAAAAAATCATGAAACCCATAAAAATATTTTAATACAAGATTGTTTCATAAGTAGATTCCAATCCCAATCTCATTCCTTTGTTTAAATTCATCTCTATATTTCATTCAATATCAATTAAGCGTGATGATGTTTTGTGCATCACAATAGACATGGGGGTTCATCTTTATTAAAGGGTAAAGTGATGGAAGTGCTAGGTTGAATCACATTTTAATATTAAGATTATTATTCATTTTTTTTGTTATATATATATATTTTCAATTTTTCCATGGTAATTTAAATTGCACTTAATAAAGTCAACCAATGTAGCAAGACTTTTCCAATGACACCCAGGCTCAAAGACCTTAGGGCACCAATTGAAGACCACATACTCAGGAATCATCTCTAGTTAAATCAGTCAATAAAAAATTAAAATCACCACAAATAGAGATAAAATTACTAGTTATGGGCCAAACAACTATGGAGTCACGATCCTCAAGTGCCGAAAGCCACACATTTGGCCATTTCATTTCTCTACATGAAAATTTATTGTTTTTTTTATTTTTTTTATTGAATACTCATATTAAAACTAAAATGGTTCTCAAACATATACTACTTATTTGGGGGATCCCATGAACTCAAACTAATACCCCACAATCCAAAGGATGTGTGTTGTGATATTTTTTTTATTTAGATGAAAATATAAACGATGAAATTTCACATTAGACAGCCACACTTTCCAAAATATATGCTCATGAAATTATACATGGATTAAAATTAGGATCAGGGTATTAGAAATTATTTGATATTTAGTTTCAAAGTGTGAAATGTGTATTATCATGTTCAGGGTTAAAGAAAATTTTCCTTCCACCCAATTTTTTATGCATGCAAAAGAATTTTTTTTACACAAAAGAAATTTTTTTATTTCGTCTCCCCCCAACTTAAAATAACACTGTCCCCAGCATTTGAAGAAAAGAAAATTTAGAAGGGGTAGATGAAGATAAGGGGAGTTCAAAAAGGAAATTGAAAATTAGGATCTTTGAATGAAGTCACCTGGTGGTTGAAGTTGAAGTTCAGGCTACTCCAATTTAGTCCTTTGATATCCAAGTTACTCGCAGAGTTCCCTAGTGAAAAAAGGAGAAAAAAACAATATATATATTTTTAATAATAATAAAAAGTGAAATATAAGTATATATATAAAAAAATTATAGACTAAGGAAGCACAATAATCCATAGGTCAGTGGTAATCTCATGCCCCTGTCTCCCTTCGGTCCCGGGTTCGAGTCCCCACGGCTTCACCGATTAGGATGGGGTTTGCCCCATGACCTACGACATGTCCTTTTAATTTTTTTGTTATATATATATATATATTTTATTTTAACCTACAAACACATAAAAATAAAATTAACTGATGATACATTATCTTATTTTTAAATTTCTGGGTAAGGTATTACTCAAGGATCACACCACGTGACACAGATGAATATGGCGCTCCCCTTTAATACCCATCCATACTCATAATAGAAGAACATGTCAACATAATTTTTTTTAAATATAAAAATTATTAATTAATCATATTTTAAAAATAAAGATTATTCCAAAATATTAGAAACATAAGAACCACAGTTTCCTCCCATGCAGTGCTTTTGTTTAATGTCATTAGCTCGACATGATCCTCCTAACTTACCCGATACCAATTTTCAACATTTTAATGACCCCATATTTCTCCACATCCACTAGATTGAGATTTATTCTTTGTTTATAATTTGTGTCATGTACAGACCTATGTTCTATAATGAATGGGAAAATAAAAGTAATATCAGAAATAGTTGATCCAGTTTATTTTGTAGTCTTTCCTAAGACATCAATGATCATTCGATTTTTTTTTATTTCAACAGAAAAATGAATTCCAATTGAAATGAAATGGTTATACCCTATGAATGGATAATTGATCAGGGAAGTAAGGATAATATTTTTGAGCTCGGGTTGGATAGGAAATTTTGACACAGGTTGAGATTTTGAATCCAACTCAGTTTAATTTTCCAAATTTCTCAACAAAACTGGTTCTTTTTGAATAGTACATTCAACCACCAAATTATAAAAATTAGTGTCAGGAATGGGTATGGACTTGATGTTTGTGATTTATCCCAATGTTTTAGTGATTGGTGTTTCTGAAATATAATTAATGGAGCTATAATAGGGACACACAATCCATGATGTAAAATTTCCCTCTTGTGAATACAAAAAATCAGTTTCATCTTCATTTAAACACCCATAAACTATTACTTCATGTTATTTAGGTATCCTAGGTTCAAAGGAAATTTCTTTAGCATTTTCATGAGATGTTTTTTTGTAATAGGATTCCTCTATGAATGATGAGGAATGGACAAACTGATTGGGAATGGGTTCCATAACTGTTTCAATTCTTTGTAGTTCTACTCTCAAGGATGAAACTTTAGAAGTAATTCTATCCATTTTTTAACATAATTTCTCAATTAATGGATGTGGATCAATATGGGAAATGGGTTGAGACATATGGTCTATCCCAATTGGATAATTAAGTTGTTGGAATTCCACAGGAGGATGTTTCGATTGGCCTTGTTGGGATTGGAACTCATAATAGGTTGGAATGTTTTGTAGAGAATAGGAGTTAAAAAATTGTGGCTCAATAGGTTTTTGATTATCCCACTAGTAGAAACTAGGATGGTCATTGTACATCACACTTGGTGTGGAGTGATAAAAGTAGAGAGGTTCCCCATGTTTGGATTTTTTCAAAAGTGTTTTCCATAGGAATGAAATTGGGGATGAGATTATAGAAGTAGGGTGAGAAAAGGAAGATAGTGTCTAAGATAATTTAATTAGGTCCCCGTAAATGGTGCCAAAATTTGGCCTCTCCCAAATTTACCCAAGTTTTTAGGGTTAAGCAGTCACTTGTAGTTTTGCTTGGGTTGTCGAATCCTCAAAGACCTAGGAAGTAACCTATAGACATGTACATTATATGGATTGTTTTTGGCTATTAATTGGAAAAATTGGGTTGATTTTATACGGGTTTAAAGGATAAATAACATATTTAAGTGAATTCAATTTAAAAGAATGAGTTTATCCTAGGTTATCACTCGGGGTGGATTGGATGAATTCCTTTTTTAACGATTTTAATTTCTTATATTCTAGATGGGTTTATTCAAGAAGATAAAAAAACTTCATCACTTTCTAGTTTAATACCAACAAAACATAATAATAATCACCTATACACTTGGAGGATCAAATTTAAGAGCACTCCAAGGTATAGGTTTGTATTAGCACTTGAAGTATGTGGCCTTAAAATTCAACAAGGATGAAGAAGCTTTAAAATCATCAAATAAAAATATCAATTAAAATAAGTGATTATATATTAATGGGGTGATAAATAACATCCAATCCATACCATTGATACTCCCTTTAATAAACCCATAAGTGGGTTAGCCCTCCATTGATTCAGTGGTTTCAATGGAAGCGGAAAGTAGACTCATGAGGGAGGAAATGGAGAAGTAAAAATAATAATGAAATAATGATCACTCCACCATTGGGTGATAAATTTCACAAGGTATGGTGTGAATAAATCCACACATTGAGGAAACAATATCAAATTGATATGTATAATAATAGAATGAGTGAAAATAAATATCTTTTATTAAGAAACTAAGGTGAATTGAACAACTTACATGAGAAAGAAATGTGATTACAAAAACAAAGCGGCAACATAACACTAAAATGAAACCAAGAACAAAAGATGAATAAATCCTCCAACAACACTACCTTAAATAGGTATTTTAGGATCCTTGGGTCGAGCCTCCAATTGTAAAAGTCATTCCACTTGATTATGGTAGGCCTAGGGTGGTGGAAAGTAAGGGAGAGGAGACTTTTCCACCCTTGACCCGAAGTTGCAGCCAGCTTGCATCCACCAAACAGAGGCACCTAGATGACCTTCTATATAGAAGAATTGGAGTGGGACATAAAAGAGGAAAATGAATATTATGATGTCTAATAAGACTTTGTAAAATGTAATCTTAAAATAATTTTTGGTTTCTGAGATATGATTAAATTGGTGGGATGTTTTTCTAGGCCACCGAATCTGGCCCAGAATTTTATCCCCAACTTGGGCCACCTGGAACTCCATTCAAACATCATAATTAGATTTTTCCACTGTTGAATAAAATTTTCCCCATGATTTCTTCTATCTTAAGTTCAATTTTCAGAATTATTGAGCTGCTTTCCAATTCAATTCACCCCGAATGTTGTTTTATTAAGGCCAACTTTGGTGGTCTTCCAATATGAATCTTCAAGTACTCCAAAAGTATGAATTGTTACCAATGTAATGAGAAAACTGAAAATTAAACATGAAAATAAAATCAAGATCATTGGGTACTTCAAATAATGTTAAAAACTGTACCATGTAATAGTGCATTTTAAGAAGGAATTACAATCATAATATGAAATGATGTTCAAAGTGTAAAATGCACTAAAATGGTATTTATGAATAATAAAGCACATTAATATTATATATATTAACGATGAATATTAACCTAATTCAGTGGATAATCAACTACTGACTATTTCAAGGAGTTATACCCACAATTTTTTTTAAAACTGTGGGTATAACATTGGGAAAAGCTTCTATAACCATGGTTTCTCTAAACTATGGGTATAGATGCATTGGGATAGACCTAGTTTCCCTTAGTGACCTATTCCACTTTATGATGAAGATATTCATATGGTAGATAAATCTATTGTAAATTTCATATCATAGCTATTAGATCTTGTAAAAATAGATTTCAAAAAGGGGTTATTCATTTACAATTTATTTTTCATTGAAAACCTTTAACAATTAAGGAAAAAAAGGCCAAAATTGTTGAGTGTTATTACAAATGGACAAAGGGAAGGGGGTGAAATGGAAGGTAGAATCAAATAGATCTAAAGGATCAACCAACCAATCAAAAATATCTTCACAAATTACCTTTACCCCTCCCCTTAAACTTCTGTATTTATTGACATTAAAGGTTCATGAAAATACAATGTTAGAAAGTGTTGATATGACCACAATTGATTTTGAAGAATAGATATAAGGAGAGTCCATTACATACTATATTGGTCTTGAGAATATAAATGAAATCCTCATGCATGAATGGCTAGGAGTCTCAGTTGTAAATGTATACATGAGGTCTGTTTTCATGATTTGTTTATATAATAACCGATATAATATTTTAATTATGACTAAATAATATTTATAATTTTTGTATGTGTATATATCAATATTATTTTAAGGTAAAACACAATAAAAAATTAGACTCATTAATCCTCACATCACTTCTACGTAGCTATTCTCATTGGAACCAAAGTAATATGAAGGAATAGTGGAAAAAGTGGCCACAATGTTTAAAAGAAAACTTACATACGACAAACTATTGTTAATACTCATGGTCTAGGGGTAAACCTCTATAATTTCATCATATCAAATATATTTTCATTCATTTCATTAATTATTCCTTTTAATTTTTTAGGAAGCATTGGTTACTCATTACAATCAATTTGGATACTCCAAAGATTTATTTTTTGGATTCAATGTATGGATACCCAACAAACCAACCACACATGATGAAATTTATCAATTTTTAATACATTGCATACAAATTTAAAAAATAAAATAAAATATATACATTTTATATTATATTCTAATGAAAATTTTGTTATGATGTGGTGGTCATTATATATCATCAAAATCATGACATGAGGATATTTGTAACATCTCAAGTTTTAAATAAAGAATTATTTATCTTAATTCAATATTATCAATAATAATAATATTAATAATACCAAATATAATTAAATTATCAATTAAAAAAGGGTAAATAAATGAAAATATTATAGTTTTAAAACATATGTTATAATATTAGATTATTATTTTCATGAAATCATTTTTTATATAAATATGGTATTATTTTAATTAAAATAACATTTTAATATAAATATATTTATTTGATTATATATTTTAATATAACTCATTTTTTAAACTAAAATTTTTATAAAAATAATTAAACTCATATAAATTAGTTTTAACAAATGATTTGTATTTAGAATATTATTATGAATACTAAAGATAATAGTTTAGGATAATAATAAATAAATAAAATTTTAATTAAAGGTAATCTTTTAAAATTATGGATATATATATTTTTTTAAATAAACACAAATAATTATTTTAAAGACAATATATTTCATTATAAATATAACTAATGTTTTGAATTATAGATGAAATATGTAATTATTGTAATTTTTTAATTTGAATTTGTTTTATCAAATTTAAAATTATAAATATATTATGACAATATTATTTTTTATATAAAACTTTATTTTTAAATATGAAGAAAATTATATTAATATTAATATTATTTTAAGAAAACAAATTTATGAATATTATATTAAAAAATTGAAATGATGATTATACAAAAATAAGGGAATAATCGAGTCTCGAACTCGGAAAATGAGAGGTTGATCGGAGCATATGAGATTTGAGGGTCTCACTGGAGACTGAGATCTCAGAATTGGGGTTAGTCTTCAGGAGTCGAGGACGATGCAGGAGAGATAGAATTCTGGTTTATTCTTTGTAGGAGTCCAAGCTGAGGAGTTCGTCTTTAGAAGAGGTAATTGAGCGCCGACGAGGGTCTGAGTGATGACCAGGGGATTCTGAAGGCCAAGTAGTGTCGGGGTTCGACCGCAGTGCCGAGCGAAGGTCAAAATCCAGACCTAAAGGTGTGGATCTCTGATATATGTGAGGTAGGATTGTGTTTTTTCTTTTATAGGTGTCTTATTTTCTTTTGATATGACTTTGTTTCTCGTCATATTCTCTATTTTCCTTCTAATTTCATTTTCGGTCAATTTTTATCATTTTACCTGTTTACTGAGGTTCATTTGTAGTTTTCTGGTTTTTTTTGAGAATGAACATAATGTTCATTTTTTTCCATAGGTTTAGTTTTGGTTGTCCCTCATTATTCTTATTTTATACTGGATCTTTCAACATTAATTCTTTTCTTTCTTTAGATCCTTCTTTTACAGCCAATGTATGAACATATGTAAATAAAATATCCTTTTCATTGTCTGCATCATCATCCTTAGCTTTCTCTGCAAGCTTGTGTGTGTGTCTCTATATAAATAGTAGTGATAAGGGCAAGAAAAGCCTTATATCAATGTGAAAATGAAATTGGAAAACCCAATTTCAACCCATAGAAGTTGAGTGAGAGTCTGAAGAGGAAGAAGTAGTCTTCAACAAATAAATAGTAAGGGAAAATATTTATTTTTAAATATTTATTTATTTGAAAATATTGTTTCTTAAATGCTTCCATTATTTGAAAATCTATTTGAAAGGGATTATTTTTAATTATCAATTTATGTTTTAAATTATTATTTTTTAAAGGTGATACCATATTTATTTATTTTCAATTACGGTTTTCAATTTTCAAATTAGTATGGGTTGTATTTATTTTACTTTTTGTGATATTCTAATGTAAGGAAACTTTATTTTATTAAGAAAAAATTAATTCAAATTATTTTATTTTGACAAATATATTTATGAAGTATTTTAATTTTATAAGAGATTTCCATTTATAAAAATCATGTTTTATTTTAGAATTCATGTTAAATGTACTACAACGGATATTTTTATTATTCAATTTATAATATACTATTATTAAGTGATATATATATATATATATATATATATATATATATATATATATATCAAAGTTTTTGTTTGAATTTGATTTCATTATGCTAATATGTTACAAGTTACATATTTTATATATATATATATATATATATATATTTCTTTTTAATTTAACATATATATGTATTATTATAATTTCATAACTATTCATTAATAAATTATTAATGATTGAAAACTTGTATTATTTATTTAAGAAAATAAAGGTTAAGAACCCCAAATTTTTTTGAAATGGAATTCATGTCATATGCATTTCATTCATAAATCATGATTATGGCCATACTTCATTGATTTTCCGTGATATTTCATACATTAATATATGTAAATATAAATATGTATATATACGTAATCATGTGCGTTGAATTAATTTTTCATTTATTGGAACTACCTATAAGAAATATATTTTTATGAGATTATGAATGAAATTTTAAGTATATAGATGTTAATTAACCTTCCATGTGAATATGAAAAGTATAAGTATCAATATATTTAGTTGTTCCAAGCCTAACAAGTGATTTTCCAATGATGTTTTATATTTATACATTTATATATAAATATAAGTGTGTATTTAATGCATGATTATATTTTTAAAACAAAAACTCCTGTGTGAAATGTATTTACATATGTAAGGAAAGCTGAAAAAGTTTTTTTATAAAATATGACACTTGAACGTTGTAAATATGGTAGTTAATTGAGGATTGAACCCATCACTAGGAAAGTGGGTGGACCCAAGACAACATTAAATGTTTCAATTGGCCTCATTTTTTTTGTTTTCAAAAGTTTGCATATTTTTTTGGAAAAATCAGTGGAATATTAAAGTAATTTTTTAGCATAAGTATTTTCAAAGTGATTTAGTATTTTCAAGGCGTACATAGTTTCAATAATATTTCCTAAAGGAATCTATAATATTTTTTTTAAAGTTTTTATCAAAATAATTTCAAAAGTTCTTCTCGAAGTTTATTTTCAAAATAAGATTTAATAAAAGGTATTTCACTGATTTTAAAACTCTATACTGGGAAATTTCATACTCATCCCATGTTTTAAATGTTTTCACACTTATCTTAAAATTTCTTAAATAGAAATATTCATTTTTGGAGTCAACGCATGCAAATAAAAATGTTTTATTTTATTACAACTCTAATAATTTGTAAGATCTAGTATAATTCTCCAGAACCTAGACCAAAAAAGGTTATCTATTTTATAAAGTGTTGTGTATTGTTTCAGTTATATTTTATAAAAAAAATATACAAAATATTCTAAGTGTAAAATCTGGAAGTGTGGGTTCGGGGCATTATAATTGGTATCGAATGAATGGTTTAAAAAACTTTCGAGATTATATGTTTTCATATAATATGTAGAGTATGGAAGTTTAGAGGTCATAGTTTTTCATTAATTCTGAAGATGGAAATTCAGAATTTTCTCAAGTTTGAAGAACGAATTGCTAGTGAACAATTATTTAAGGGGGGGGGGGAGAATGTAACATCCTAAGTTTTAAATAAATAATTATTTATCTTAATTAAATATTAGTAATAATAATAATATTAATAAAACAACCTGTAATTAAATTATCAATTAAAAAGGGTAAATAAATGAAAACATTATAGTTTTCAAACTTATATTATGATATTAGATTATTATTTTCAATAAATAAAATGTTTTTATATAAATATGATATTATTTTAATTGAAATAATCTTTTAATGTAAATATATTTATTTGATTATATCTTTTAATATAAATAATTTTTGAAACAAAAATGTTTATAAAAAATACTTAAACTCATATAAATTAGTTTTAACAAACAATTTATATTCAGAATATTATTATGAATACTAAAGATAATAGTTTAGGATAATAATAAATACATAAAATTTTAATTAAAGGTAATGTTTTAAAATTATGGATATGAATATATATATATATATATATATTATATATATATATATATATTAAAAAAATAAAAATTATTATTTAAAGACAATATATTTCATTATCAATATAACTAATGTTTTGAATTATATATGAAATATGAAATTATTGTAATTTTTTAATTTGAATTTGTTTGATCAAATTTTAAATTATAAATATATTATGATAATATTATTATTTTGTTTTATATAGAATTTGAATTAAAAATATGAAGAAAATTATATTGATATTAGTATTATTTTTAGAAAATAAATTTATGAATATGATATTAAAAAAATGAAATGATGATTATAAAAGAATAAGATAAGAATTGGGTCTCAAACTCAGCAAAGGAGAGGCCAAGCTGAGCAGATGAGATTTGAGGGTCTCGCTGGAGACTGAGATATTGGAATGGGGATTTATCTTCAGGAGTTGAGGCCGATGTAGGAGAGACTGAGCACTAGTTTCATATTTGTTTGAGTTTAATCCAAGGAATTCATCTTTTGAAGAGGGAATCGAGTGTCGGTGAGGGTCCACACGAAGACCAGACGAGTCTCGGTTGTCGGCAAGGAGTCCATGCAAGCAACAAACGAGGGCTTCTTAAGGCCGATCGGTGTCGGGGTTCGACTGCAGTGTCGAGCGAAGTTCAGAATCTTGATCTAAAGGTTTAGATCTGAGATATACATGAGGTAGGCTTGTGTTTTTCTTTTGTAGGTGTCCAATTTTCTTCCGGTATAACTTTGTTGCTCGTCGTATTCTCTATTTTCCTTATGATTTCATTGTTGGATGATTGTTATCATTTTACCTATTTTATAGGGCCCATTTACAGTTTTCTGGTTTTGTTTTAGACAATGAATAGATTGTTCATTTTGGTCCATAGATTTAGTTTCATATATCCCTAATTGTTATTATTTTATATTTAATCTGTCAACATTGATGTTTTTCTTTCTTTAGATGATTACTTTATAACCAATATATGAACATATGTAAATGAAATATCATTTTTTATGTCCGCATCGACATCATTAGCTTTCTCTACAAGCTTTTGTGTGTGTCTTTGTATAAATAGTAGTGATAAGGGCTATAAAAACATTATATCAGTGTGAAAATGAAATTGGAAAACCCAATTTTAGTCTGTTGAAGTTGAGTGAGAGTCCAAAGAAGAAGAAGCAGCCTGCAACAAATAAATAGTAAAGGAAAATATTTATTTATTTGGAAATCTTATTTCTTAAATGCTTCCATTATTTCCTCCAAATCCCTTTTTTCATTTTCAAAAAACCACTTTTTGGCTTAGTGGGAACCTCACAAAAACTGAAAATCAGTTCCAAACATCACCCACATAAACCATTACACAAAAAACCACATCCCAAAATCCACATTCAAATTTTAAAATATAAATTTAAACCTTGAAAAAAGAATAATCCCGAGAAAACGAGCCACCCGAGAAACTAACCACCGAGGAGACATCTCACTGCCATCGTCACCATGTCATCCTATCCTCTCAGCACTGTCACCTCCTTGGCATTGTCACATCACCTTAGACCTCAACCTCATCAGATCATCACCGTCAGCCTCTTCTCTGACCACCACTGCCTGCAAACCGTCGCCATCATCTCGTAGAGCCTCCCTCACCATGATTTTCGTAAGCTTTAGTCCACCATCAGCACCATCATCACCGATCAACCCCACACCAGAACGTCGAAGCACCTCAACAACATCAAGTCACCGTACCCATCACCAAACCATATACCAACTACAAAAGGAATCAAAAAAATGAATATTTTCCCTACTGGAACACCGATAACTACTCAAACATCACCTCCCAAATCTTTCATGACAACCACCTTTCTAGACCGACTTGGAGAGGAGAGGTGATACCTGAAGACAGAGGAGTGTGGAAAATGTATATACATATGTAAGGAAAGCTAAAAAGGTTTTTTATAAAATCTGGAACTTGAACGTTGTAAATATGATATGGAATTGAGGATTGAACCCATCCCTCAGCAAGTGGGTTGGCCCAAGACATCTGTTAATGTTTCAAGTGACCTCAGTGTTTTGTTTTCATAAGCTTTCATATCGTTTTCTGAAAAATCACTATAAAATTTTTAAAGAAATTTTTTAGCATAAGTATTTTCAAAGTGATGTAGTATTTTCATGGAATAAATAATATCAATAATATTTCCTAAAGGAATCTATAATAGTATTTTAAAAGGCATTTTCAAAAGAATTTTAATAGTACTTATTGTTGTATATTTTCAAAATAACATTTCATAAAAGGCATTTCACTGATTTTAAAACCACTCATTGGGAAATTTATTTCTCATCCCATATTTTAATTGTTTTCACAAGTATCTTATAATTTATTAAATGAACATGTTCAAATTTTTTGTCAACACACGTGAAGTAAATTTTTTTAATTTATTACAACTTTGATAATTTACATGATTTAATCTAATTCTCCAGAACCTAGATCAAAAAAGGCCCTCTATTGTAAAGTATTGTGTATTGTTTCATTTATCTTTTATAACAAAAAATATACACATCATTTTAAGAACTGAATTTGAAAGAATGGGTTCAGGGTGTTATAAACATCCATGAGCACAAAAATCCTATCAACTTCTACAAATGGAACAGTATTGGGGTATATATAATAACATTCCACTATCAAAAAATATATCAAAACAAATTACTTATTTTATCAATGTTTCTATAGTGCCCAGAACAAACTAATGACAAATATTATGGTTATTATGTTTGAAAATTTATGAAAGATATCGTATTAAGTCAACAAACTAGCATCACAGAATAGGTATTTCTGATGATAATTACAATTTCATTTAAAATATTTACTAATGGTTTGTTTATTTATATTTTTCTAGTACTACCAGGATTGTTGACAATCCTTGTATTCACAAGTGGAAATATATTTGTTTAGAAATGAATTGGAAAATACATGGTGTTAGATTCTATACATACATCATGAAGTGGTGACATCCTACTACTTATTAATGTATTTTATCATAATTTTATATACATTTTTTTAGTTAATTTCCTTAAAATTTTTATCTAATAGGTATTTTGTTAATTTTCATAGAGATCCTGAAGAAGGATGGTACACTCATGATACACGCATATACTATGATTATGCACTCAATGAGGACGATTCACTCTTGATGATTCAATTTTCTTTTTCTTTTTTAATGCATTCAACATTCCTGGTTATTAAACAACAATATTGTTAGATAAACCTGAATGTTGAATACATTGAAGAATCAAAAGACATGGTGTGACGCGTAAGAATAAACCGCAACTCAATCAGATACACGGTATTCCCATTATGTCATGAAGTTTATGTTATTAGTATAAAATTTACATTTTAGTTTAAAATACACGTTACATAATAAATTGAGCAAACACATTTGGATTATTTTGATACTTTCAGAAAATTATTCACAAGTCATTTGTGACATATAGGAATCAATCACACCAAAATCCAATACACGGTGTCCCTAGTATGATAGAGTTAGTAACATGTTCAAAACTTCTTATGCTTATGTAGGAATTAACCATATCTCAATCAGCGGAACGTCAATCTGATGCACAGTGTGACCGGTATGACTCAAAGTGTGTCCATTTATCTAAAATTGACACTTTAGTTTAACACACAAATCCCATAATCAAAACTAAGCAAAAAACTTTATATTGTTTTTATACTTTATGAAAATAATCCATAGTGATTTTTGATGTGTAGAAATCGGTTTCACCTCAATCTAATACACTGAGTGTCCGGTGTGACTCAAAGTGTCTTTTATCAGTTTAAAACAGATAATTTAGTTCAAAAATTGTGTCACTCACTGAAAACCAAGCAAACACGCTTGAATTGTATTGAAACTTTTGTAAAATAATTCATAAGTCATTTTTGATATGTATGAATTAGTCTCACATCAAACTGACACACAACGTGACCAGTATGACTTAAAGTTCATGTTTTTAGTCTAAATTGACATTTTAGTAAAAATGACACCTAAAATTCTCAAAACTCGAAAAACACATTTCAATTGTAGTGATACTTTAGGAAAATGATCTTTAAGTCATTTTTGGATTGTATAAATCAACTTCATATCAATCTGACACATGATGTGACACGTATGACCTTAAGTGTGTCTTTTTATTTAAAATAGACATTTTAGTTCAAAACACACATTATATACTCAAAACTGATCAAATGCATCCATATTGTTTCAATAATTTAGGAAAATTATCCATAAGTCATGTCTTATGTGTAGGAATCATTCTCACCTCAATATAATACACGATGTGCCCGGTATAACTCAAAGTGTCCGTTATCAGTTTAAAATTGAAAATTTAATTCGAAACATGTGTCACTCACTAAAAACAAAGAAAAAAAGTTTGCATTTTCTTGATACTTTAGGACAAAAATTCATAAGCCATTTTTAACGTGTAGGAATCAGTCTCACATCAAACAAACACATGATGTGACCTGTGTTACTCAAAGTGAATGTTTTTATTCTAAATTGACATTTTCATAAAAATGAAAAAAAACATACTCAATACAAAAAAAACACATTCATATTGATTTGATGATTTTGGAAAATGATCCTTAAGGAATTTTTAATGTGCAGGAATCAACTACACGTCAATCTGACACACTGTGTGATCAGTATGACTTCAAGTGTGTCATTTTATTTAAAATTGACATTTTAGATCAACACACATGTCACATACTTAAAATCAATAAAAAACATTCATATTATTTTGATACTTTAGGAAAATAATCCATAATTCATTTGTGATGTGTAGGAATTAGCCGCACCTCAATCGGATACACGGTGTACCCAGTATAACTCAGAGTGTCCGTTATTAGTTCAAAATTGAAAATTTAGTTCAAAACATGTGTCACACACTAAAGTCGAGAAAACACGCTCAAATTTTATTGGTACTTCAGAAAAACAAATCATAAGTTATTTGTGACGTGTATGAATCAGTATCATATCAAACCGACACTTGATGTGACCGATATGACTCAAAGTGTGTGTTTTCAGTCTAAATTGACATTTTAGTAAAAATGACACCCGACGTACTTAAAACTGATAAAACATATTGTGATTGTATTGATACTTTAGGAAAACTACCCTTAATTCATTTTTGACATATAAAAATCAACTGCATGTCAATCAGATGCATGGTGTGATGGGTATGACTCTAAGTGTGTCTTTTTATTTAAAATTGACATTTTAGTTCAAAACACACATCACATACTCAAAACCAAGAAAAAACATTCAGATTATTTTAAAACATTATAAAAATGATCCATAATTTATTTTTTATGTATATAAATTATCCACACCTTAATTTGATACACGGTGTGCCAGTATGACTCAAAGTATCTTTCATCATTATCAAATTGACAATTTCGTTGAAAACACATGTCACTCACTGAAAAGTAAGAAAACATGCTCTTATTCTCTTCATAATTTAGGAAAATGATTCACAAGTTATTTGTGACATGTAGGAATCAGTCTCACATCAAACTAACACATGATTTGACCGATATGACTCAAGATGCATGTTTTCAGTCTAAATTGACATTTTAGTAAAAATGACACAAATCATACTCAATATCGAGCAAACACATTCATATTATTTTTATAGTTTAGGAAAATGATATTTAAGTCATTTTTGATGTGTAGGAATCAACCGCGCATCAATTGGATGCATGGTGGGACCGGTATGACTCCAAGTATGTCCTTTTTATTTAAAACTAACATTTTAGTTCAAAAGACACATCACATACTCAAAACCAATCAAACACATTTGGATTGTTTTGATACTTTAGGAAAATGATCCATAAGTCATTTGTGATGTGTAGGAAGCAGTCACACCTCAATCTGATACATGGTGTGCCCGGTATGACTCAAAGTGTCTATTGTCGGTTTAAAATCGACTATTTTGTTCAAAACATGTGTCACTCATTGAAAACCAAGAAAAAGTTCTCAAATTGTATTAATACTTTAAAAAAATGATTCATATGTTATTTGTGATGTGTATGAATTAGTATCATGTCAAACTGACACATGATGTGGTCTATATGACTCAAAGTGCGTGTTTTCACTGTAAATTGACATTTTAGTAAAAAAGACACATGACATACTTAAAATTGAGAAAACACATTTGGATTGTCTTGATACTTTAGGACAATGATCTTTAAGTCATTTGTGACGTGTAGAAATCATCTGCATGTCAATAAAACACACAGTGTGACCGATATGACTCCAAGTGTGTCCTTTTATTTAAAACTGACATTTTACTAATGTTTTGTTTCATATTTATTTTTAATTTATTTCTTTATAATATTACTAACATAATATTTTTTTTCTTATATAGGTGGATTATTTTTCTCAATTTGGGGTGATTTTTCCAGTAACTAATACCATGATTGTACTTTTTTTAGATTGGGTCGAATGCCAGAAACAATGAAACCATTGATATTTTTGAATGCTTGTGATAGTACTTGCTAATGTAATTGTACAAAACAATGCTTGAAATGTTTATAATGTAGTGTTTTTTCTTGTATTTTTTATGTAATTTTTATTTCAATTAAATTTTGAACTTTTCATATGGGTGTATTTGTTGATGTTGTGTGCTGTAATTTTAACACCACACTACAATAGGTTGGCTTTTATCATTGCTAAACTAGCATTGATAAAAGACCAGATTTATCAACTCTTTTTTTAGTACTGATAAAGGACCCCATTTTTCAACGTTTTCAAGTGCTAATAAAAGCGGCCAACTTTTAATGACACTTTAATCAACAATATTTTTTTAGCGTCGATATAGACTTTATCTCAAGCTTTTAAAATCCACTTTTGTAGTAGTGCACAAAGAGTAGTGAAGTTATGCATAATGTACCGATGAGATTTTAGTGCAAGTGGAAGATTATTAGATATGCAGTAAATATATATACATATACATACATACATACATACATATATATAATATGATATTATATATATAAAGTGTATATTTAATTACATGAATTTTATGCATGTTTCATAATGCATAGATTAAATACAGACAATATTAAATATATTTATTTGATATATATTTATTTTTCCTAAATTGTTTTATTATAAGTTACAATCCATTATCAACAGATTAATTGGATTGATCGCTCATTGAATAAGATTCAATGAATTATGAGAATAAATATATATGTATTCAATAATATGTCCAATGAATTTTCATTAAAGGAAACACGTCATAGATGACTATATAAAGGGATGTGATCCCTCCTATTGTAGACAATCAATTGTGAGAAAACCTCTCATTCCTCTCTTCCTCTCATATTTTTGTTCATCAACTGAGATGAAGGCGCTAGCACCTCATTGGTCGGTGTACCCCTATCGAAGACAGAGTGTTTTTGTTCACTGTTTCATGATCTTCATCAAGCATTCTCCTTTGTCGAGAATGAAGAAAATTAATGTCACTGGAGATTTTCAAGTACACAGTTTATATAGTTTATTTATGTATTGATTCTCGAAGATATATATCTCTGTGTTTGTGTTGTCTTCTACTGCATATAGTCTTATGATGATCATACAAAACCCATCAGTTATAACTACATCTTGATAAAGGCATGAATAAAATAAATAAAATTTCTTATTTAAAAAAAATTAACATTATATATATGGTGAATCTGAAGCTAATTAAAATTTAAAACTTTAAATTTAAAAAAAAATCATTCCTATAATTATTTTCTATTAAAAGCCTTCAATTTTTAAGTGATAAAAATAAAAATATTTCCACAGAAAATATAATGTTTACTGATGATTTTGACGTTATTAATCGCATAAGTATGTTTTTTTATTTTACCAGTCTTTTTCTTGTTTGTTTGTATTTTTTGAATTCAGAATTCTTCATTAAAATTAATTTGATATTGGGGATATAGTTGTCATTTTACCTTGAAAAAATGCTGGCGACCATCTAGTCAGTGACACATGGGACGACAGGAAGCGAGCCGTTGTCTCCTACGCCGGCGATTTGGAATGGAATAAATGTTAATTTTGGCCATTTCGTTCAAAGTGGTGGTCGCATTTTCCTCTCTTTTCCCTTTCCATTTCCACTTAATACCATATTTAACTCATGTTCTATGCTCCCTCAATTCTATTCTCTCTCCTCACCCCCATTTTTTTAACATAAACTACCATATAGTATATTTTATGCATGCATACGTATAAATATTTGTAAATATATTTTAATACATATACATATATATGTCTTGATATTATTATATGTATATATATGATTATAAATAAAAACAATTATAAACTACAAAAAATAGGTATTAGCGATGTTTTTTTGGCAACTGGTGGCGATTTAAACTGCAAATAAAACATTACCACTGCGTATTGCACAGTCGACGGTCATTTAGTGACATTTTTTTTCTTTTAGTAGCAATTTTTTGTGTCATTTTTGGATTATTTTTCAGCGGTTTTGACTTTATTTAGCTTCATTTTTTTAAAAACTTTAACCTAAAAATAAAATAGATAAAATGAATTTTACCGCTACTAATATATGTAGTGGCATTTACATTTAACAGTGGTTAATAGTAACCACCGCTAAATAGGATTTTCAGTTATTTATTTAATGATGGTTTATAAAATCCACCATTGTAATGTCTTGGATTTTCCGTGTATTATTTTTAAATATTATATGGAATTATTTCGAGACCAGACCTTTCAACGACGTGCGATTCCGAGGCTTAGAGTTCACGGAATAAATGTTTGAAATAAATTAAAATTTTAAATAGCGCGCGTAAGCAGTTTTCCTGTAGAAGTTTAATAACTTTTAAACGATTTCCCATATTAGAAATCTGAGGGCACCATTGCGTTTGGAGAATTGACTTTACTATAGGTGAGGCCTAACATCAGTCTTCGTGAGTCATCTACGAGAGTTAGTTTTTGGACGTTTAATGGAAATAAAATAAAATAATAATTTATTTTATTTAAAAGTTTCCTTTTTGTGGGGATATCTAATTTCTCCCTTATATATGACATGTTCACATGGTTAGCCTCATAACCCTGCAGGTTGAGAGAGTTCCTCTTGGAGCATCAGAGGAGAAACCATTGGCAGACGACAGAGACACGTCTCGGATCCGATGAACCTCGCCAACGAACGTGACACGACGATCGTTCTTCAACCGGATCGAGGTAGGGGCTATTATTTCAATTATTTTCCCCGTTCTTGGATTTAATGATGAATGCAGGTCAACCCATGAATAGGTTGATCCACAGATTCATATTTTTTTGCATGAGAGTTTTTATTAGGTTGATCTTGGAATATTAATCAATTTTAGATTATTGTTTTGATTCTACTCCATTTGATCCTACTAACGGGAGAAGATCAACGCCGTGATGAACGATGGCGTAGGTTCGTTCCTCGATTTGATTTTGGATTTCTTTCCCCTTTCTTTTTCTCATGTGTTCTTCGCGTTCTTTGTGGGGCGACGAACAACAGATCATTGCGCATTCGTTGTGCGATGAAACAATCCCAAATTGGAGATCCGACATCGTGACGACCTAGCGGAGATGCGACGACGATAGCGGTAGACGAATCGACATGGTTCGGGATTTCTCATTCTTCGAGCGTTCTTCGTGTGGGTGAATCGGAACACGTTTTTGGAGCCGATCAGATGCCCGAAACCAACGGAATCGGCTTCATGATGATCAGGTGACCTCAACCATTCAGTTTCATGACGATTGGAAGGCCGAATCGAGGATCGGAGGAGCCTCGAGGCGCGACGATGAAGAACGTCAGTTCTGGAAATTTCCAAAGATCACAACATGTATCCCAAAGAACATGCCGTGTGGTACCGACAGTGGTGTCTAGGGTTTTTAGTGTCAGACAGGTATCACACAGCGTGTGACCTCAGTCACACAACATGTTGGACCTTCCCCGAAGCTTGGCATGTATTCTAGGAAGTACACGGACATGGGATGGACTATATGTAAGAACCCGGATCTTCGTTTCAGGTATGTCTTTCCTTTTCTGGAGTGTTTTAGAAGCTTTGGAGTTTCTGGAAATTTTTGAAGTACACACCATGTACTTATTGAGTACACGCCGTGTACTCTTTTCCCGCTCGAAGCCATGTGCTGGCCGTGATCAGGCCACACACACGGTGTGTAGGGGTGACGTGGAGGCCGATTTGGCAAAGTACGGAAAAACCCACTACACGCCATGTACTTTAAAAACACACGCCGTATACTTTTCTTTTTTTTCACTAAATGGACTGGGGTCGCGCCTCATCGTCATAAATGTCTTCTTCTAGGTCTGGTTCGTCCGAGAGTGACCCGTACGGCCGGATCTTCACCGAGCCCCCGCCTCTCCGTCCGTTCTCCGATTCGAGCACAGTCGATTGCGTTGGAAGCGCAGCGGTGAGTTCTTCCTTCTGCTTGAGACTTGTTTTCTAATTATTCCTCCTTCTCAATTTATCTAAGGTTGAAAGTTTTGTGCATTTTATCAGATCTACGACGTTCTAGGGAGAATCAGCCATCGTGGTTCAAGTATACTGATCTCCTAGGATCGAGATAGGTGGTTTGTGCCTTACCATTAAAAGTCTCTGAGTTTTATGTGCGAATTTCCACCGATACCCGTGAATGGGGTATCACGTGTTACCCTTTTGCATTCGTTGTTTTCCTGCCTTGCTTGTATTCTTGTGTAAAGGTAAATTGACCTTGTTAGAGGATAAATTGTAGTGCTTGGATGTATTTTTCCCTTTCCTTGTTCTGTTTACGACCTTAGTGTCTCGTTTGCCTTTGGCTGCTACACCTGTTTCATTCTTTGTGGTTATAGGTTGAAGTGAAACTCATGACATGCTTGTTGCCTTGTAGACTATTTAGATAAGTAGTTCTATAGGTGTACTTTGGTTAGACAAGTATCTCTATAGGTGTACTTTAGCCTTATAGCATTATTATCCACTGACCGACACGGGGCAGAGAGAACCTGGTGCTATAGACTATAAGGGATAAACCAAGTGAGCTTCCCAGAGAGTCTTAGACATTAGAGACTACAGAGGGGATGGACCGAGTGAGCTCCCAGAGAGTCTTGGATTTTATAGACTACAGGAGGGTAGACCGAGTGCACTTCCTCAGAGTGTCTTGCCTTGTTTGAATCTCTTTAAGAACCTTCCCAGGCTAGAGGAGGAATTGACCGAGTGAGCTTCCTCAGAGAGTTTGTGGTATACTTGAGGCTATAGGAGGAGTTGACCGAGATAGCTTCCTCAGAGAGTCTCTAGACCTTAGTGATAAGAGGGTTAGACAGCATGATATTCCTCAAGAGAGTCCCTGACTACCCTAGACTATAAGGGGAATTGACCGAGTGAGCTTCCCCAGAGAGTCTCATAAATTCGTATGACCAACCAGAGGGGTTAGGCTAAGTGCACTACCCAGAGGGTTGTGGTACTTCTTGGATAGGACTAGAGGGGATGGCTGCGAGTACTTCCCAGAGGGTTTCCGGCTTCTTAGATATTTGTTTCACTGCTGTTGATTGGTTGTGGATTGTTTTCTGCTATGTATCGTCCTATTTTACTGCTTACTATTACTACCTATTGCTTGCTGTTGCTGTTTACTGCATATTGTACTTTTAGCTGCCATATACTCACTGACTATTAGGCACAGATCTTTGAGTGAATGTCTACTGAGATTTTATCTCACACCCTGTTTGGGCCATGTTTTTGGGCCCAAGAAAACTATGTTGTTGCAGGTATAGACAAGGGTAAGCGGCCTTCGACTTCTAGAACTTGATTTCTTGGAGCAGGAGAGCATGGGACCAAGATTTGGCTTGCGATGCTGAGGAGCTGTTTACTTTTCTTTTGTACTTGTTTGATACATTATTGTTTTCCAGCATTGTGACTTGTTTGTCTGCTTTTCTAGTTTTGTATCATGCATCATTTCATATATATGCATATGTGCTCCAGTTTGTTGATTTAGTCTTCTTCTGTTATTATTGTTGGTTATTACTACTTTCGCTATTGCATGTTTATTTTTATTCCGTTGTGTACTCTTCCAATGAGGGCATAGTTTCCCCACTATCACACCCAAGGCCCTTACTGCTAGTTGGCAGCCTCTGGCATTTGGGGAAATGCGCTTGAGTCCATGTGACCAATCAGGTACGGGGCGCCTCTGGGTGGCTTCCGAAACTGGGACGTTACACTACACGGCTTCAGAACACAGCGTGTAGGCCCTATGCGGCATGGAAGAGGTGACTACGTGGGACTCAGTGTGTATCCAGGGGATACACAGACATGATGTAGAGTACACAACTATGTATTCCACCCCACATCCTAGTGAGGCCAGTAACATGGGTCAACCAATGTGCTGGTTACACGGGTTGACGTACATGGGTTAATGTCATGTATGGGCACATGACCAGCGTACACGGAGCAGACCCCCGATACTTTTACACAGCGTGTGATCCTCTCTACACCCTATGTAGTTTCTTTTTACATGACAAACCTTATGACATAGGTCATTGTACATGGGAAGTACCTGGGGTCAGAAGACATGGTGTGTGACACTTCTACACGCCATGTACTTTTCTGTACATGGCTTGATCTTCTTGTCCACTATATCTTGGACAAGTTTAATTTGGGTTAGTGCCCCTTTTTATCATTCTCATGAAGGTCAGGTATTGTTTCCTTCTACTAGAGTATGATCCCTTCGGCACGACTTTCTAAGATATAGTCAGGTATCCCTCCGATAGGCCCGGGGCGAGATCATATATCCATTCTTGACCCTAGGTAGATTCTGGTATCAGTGTGACTATTCCCACAGGGCACCGATCCCCTACCTAGCAGGTGAATCCAGATGAGTCACGATATCCTCTAAGGCCATGACAGTGATCCTCATCAGTGTATTGTGATCTTTCCCCACTTAGGAGCGTGTTCTCCCAGAATGAGTGTATCTATCTCTCATGACTTTTCTTGACGAACAGTACTTCTCGGATGAACGTCATCCGAGCTATCAGACTCATGGAGTGAGTTCTCCTAGATGAGTGCTTCATAGAATCTTCAAACTGAATCCCTAGCAGGTTAATGCGGTTGTGTGACTTGTCTCTAGACTACGGGTGTGGGTTTTGAGTATATCTGGTTTGCATTTCTCTTGCTATATGTTCAGTATAAATATATGGAGTAGAGATGATTGTACCTTTCCTTCATATTGATTTGTGGTTTTTGGGGTCCACTATTGGGTATTGTTATACTCACCCCTATATGGGATTTTCCTGCACGTGTCTTGTCTTGTGTAGACAAGCAACCTTTTGACGGAGTCCAGGGTAGACCAGGACAGAATTGAGCTTTCTGAGTTCCCCATAGGATGAGGTTTTCCTTTGGCTACGAGCATTAGTACCAGTACCTCTTTCTATTTACATGTTGGACTTTGTTGTTTTTAGACTCCTGTTTTTGATGGGCTTGTATTTTGGCTCAGTTTACTTTCAGTACTTTATTTCTTATCGTACTCTGTTGGTTGGGTTTAGATGTATGCATGCATTTTGTTCCTCAATGGTATTTTTACATTTCAGCATTTGTGGGCTTGGAGATGTGTGTGTGTATAGGTACTTAGTCAATGCCTCCCATGTTAGTATTATTCCTACATGGTGTTAGTCACTAGCCTCTGGCCTATTGGAGGTGGGCTTGAGGAGTCGCGGTGCGGGCCCCACTAGGACGGGTCATGACCGAGTGGTATCAGAGGTGGTCGGTTCTACCTTAGAACCAAGAGTCTGTGAGTTTGGTTTGGGGAAACAGTGTTAAGTGTTTCAGGCTAGAGACTCCATTGTTGGTGTGAGAGGCAGACATATCCAAACACGAAGACTCTGATAACCTACTTTTCAACTCAGTACATGAAAAAACTAGTTGTGGGGGAAATAAGAGATTGGTACATGCATCATATAAGAATGGGTTGTGTTTTCCATGTCCTTTGTTTCAGTTATCCAGATATACTCTTTGACCATGGTACATCTTGTTCCTTATAGTATTCCTCCATGACGCATACCCGCTAGGATTCAGTAGCGCGATCACAAAGATGACCCCCTCAGTGAAGATGCTTTGATACGGGGACCAGTTCCCTAGGAGTTTCCTTTAGGGGGTGCACTTGCTATACTGCCACTAGTGGAGAAGCCCATGGTACCTACAATACCGACCAATGAGGGGTGCAGGATGAGCGTGCTTCATGAGTTCCAGAGACAGAGACCCCTCAGGTTTCGAGGTGAGCCCGACCCTCCAGCGGCTGGGGACTATCTTGAGTTAGTGACCTGAGTTTTCCATCTAGTGAGGACACCACCGGACCAGATGGTGATCCTAGGATGAAGCCTTCTTCTGGGTTTGGTGGGACGATGGTGGAGTCTAACCACATAGACTCATGAAGAGGAGAATATTTTGTGGACGGAGTTCGAGCGGGTCTTTAGGGAGGAGTTCTCTCCAGTTATGCTGAGAGTAGTGTGCATCTAGGAGCTTCTTTATCTCTAGCAGGGTAGTTTGATGGTATCCGACTATTCATCGAGGTTCACCAACCTTTCCAGGTACTCAATGGATATGGCCAGGGATCAATAATTCAGAGCTTAGACTTTCGAGCGAGGTCTATGATGGGACATCTGAGCTAGTATGGTGCCTCTTTGCATTTCTACTTATGCTGGAGTGCTCGAGCAGGCCTTGGAGATCGAGAGATTCTTGGAAAAGCAGAGACAACTGATGACAGAGCACGTAGGCAGGTGCAGAGACCTTGGCAGTAGGGACCTGACGTCAGGCATAAAGATCAGGATGTGGGATATGTCATAGGAGGACCCATGACAGGGGTTTGGCAGTCCATAACTCTTAGTATGGATCCTGTCAGCCTAGGGAGAGGCGATTCTACTCCTGTGATGATAGGGGAAATATCTCTAGAGATTGTTCGATCCGTCGAGCTACTGACAGGGAGACGATGGATGGACCACCGAGGTAGAGGCAAGGAGTGGAGCAGACAGACCCACCAGGCAGCAGATGTGGAAGAGGAGCATGGAGAGCTGAAGATGGTGGAAGACGCTTCGATATACTTCCTCCACTACCCCTAGGAGGTTCACACTAGGCTCAGGGAGTTGGGGGACAGGGGCGGGGACAACTACATGCAGTCGAGGTGTACGACCCAAGGACTCCAGGGATGATCCGAGGTACGATCTGTGTCTTCTCTACCTTAGCTGCCTTACTTATAGAAACAGTTTCAAGTCATTCCTTCCATGCCACATGTCTTGTGTGAAACCTTGAGATTCCAGTAGAGCTGTTAACTCAATCCTTATGCTTGGAGACACCTACGGGAGGAGAATCAATGATCACCCACCTTTACAGACAGTGTGATCTTACCCTTGGAGGCGAGAGTTTCGGTTGGAACCTCTTGGTGGTAGCGTCGAGGCCTTACGACATCATTCTCAGTATGGATTCGTTATCCTCATTCCATGCCCATATTGACTATTTTAGGCAAAGAGTGTGGTGTGTCCACAATAATGGGATAAGGTTTTCCTTTTTCGGTGGAAGGGAGACTCAGGCAACACAGAATGGGATCACGCATAGGAGGGTACAACCAATCACTCATGAGTTGGCTAGCCTTACCCTCGGGGTGGTAGATGTTGTGAGCTTCTAGTTCCCAACAGTAGTGGCAGAGTATGAGGATGTCTTTCCTGAATATGTTCCAGGACTACCTCCCCATTGGGAAATCATCTTCTGCGTCAACTTACACCTCAGGACAAAACCGATTTCCTTATCAGCATATCAGATGGCTCCCACATAGCTTCACAAGCTAAGGGTGAATTTGGAGGATTTGAAAAGAAAGGGTTTCATGAGACATACTGTTTCACCATGGGCAGCCCCAGTTTTGTTTTCCAAGAAGGCTGATGGGAGTTTGAGGTTGTGCGTGGATTACCAATGCCTGAACCAGGTAACAGTGAAGAATAAGTATCCACTGCCAAGGATCAACGACCTCTTTGATCAGCTAAGAGGGGCACAGTGGTTCTCGAAGGTTGAACTTCGATCAGGTTACTACCAGTTACGAGTACAGGATGAGGATATACCAAAGATGGCTTTCAGATTCCGCTACTATCACTATGAGTACTTGGTGATGCCTTTCGGCATGAAAAATGCCCACACAATGTTCATGGTACTGATGAATTGGATATTACATACGTACTTAGAACAGTTCACAATGGTCTTCATCAACGACATCCTTGTGTACTTAGCATCAGAGGAGGAGCATGAGAGACACCTGTGGATGGTTCTAGATGTACTTCGAGAGAACTAGCTTTATGGGAAGCTCTTGAAGTGTCAGTTCTAGATTCAGAAGGTCCACTTTCTAGGACATGTCATTTCAGTAGATGGAGTAGCTTTGGAACCAACCAAGGTAGATGCAGTGTTATCATGGGAGCTACCTCAGAGCGTGATAAAGGTGCGGAGCTTCCTTGGGTTGGCAGGGTATTACCAAAGATTCATTCTTGATTTCTCTCGAATATCAGCACCGATGATATCCTTGAACAGGAAGGGGAAACCCTTCATGTGGTTGGAGAAGTTCCAATTGGCTTTTGAGCAGTTGAGGCAGAGTTTTACGAGTTCCCCGATCTTGAGATTACCGGAGGAGGGTGTCGAGTATGTAGTTTTCTACGACGCATTAGGGACCTGGATTGGCTGAGTCATGATGCAGGGAAAGGCAGTGATTGCTTGTGGTTCATGCCAGCTTAGACCACATGAGTAGAACTATGCGACCCATGATCTTGAGTTGGCAGCAGCAGTCTTCGCGTAGAAGATGTGGGAACACTACCTTATGGGAGAGCGGTTCATAATCTACTCTAAGAAAAAAAAGCCTCAAGTACATCTTCTCACAGAAGGATATGAATCTGAAATAAAGGCATTGGATAGAGTTCCTCCCATACTATGATTTCGAGATCGTCTATACTCCTGGGAAGGGGAACAAGGTGGAGGATGCTCTTAGAAGAAGGTCGAGCTCACAACTGTAGTTTGAGGAGACAAAGCAGTTAGACACGTTACATTTATCCTTTATGGACACAGAGGATGTAGCTTACCTTCAGTCGATGGTTGTAACCCCTCCACTCTTATAGTGAGTTAGGGAGGTACAACTTGGGGATGTTGACTGTGAGGCTTTACGTGCTCAGTTATCCATAGGACATGCTCTTGATAGATATTCGCAAGGTGGGGAGAACATACTTCTTTTCATGGGACGCACTGTTGTACTCGTGGAATCACGATATGAGGTCCTAAGGGAGTTTCATATATCTCCCTTGGCATTAAATCCTAGAGTGGCGAAGATGTACCAAGATCTCTGACAAAATTTCTGGTGGTGAGGCACGAAGAAGGCAGTAGCAGAGTTCGTTTCTCAATGCCTTACGTGCCAACAAGTGAAGGCTGAACACCAGGTTCCGGTGGGATTAGCTCACCCCCTGGAAGTTCCAGAGTGGAAGTGGGATGGAATATCAATGGACTTCGTGATGGGATTACCACGGATATCCAATGAGCATGATTCCATATGGGTGATCGTTGGCCGACTCACCAAGTTGGCCCACTTCCTAGCTATCCAGGAGCAGAGTTCCATAGAGATATTGGGACGCCTCTATGTGCAGGAGATAGTCCGTCTTCATGGCTTCCATTTGACAATATTCTCAAACCAAGATGCCCATTTCACGTCCTACATATGGAAGGGATTGCAAGAGGATTTTGGGACTTAGCTATGCTTGAGAACGACTTTCCATACCTAGACTGATGGTCAGACAGAGAGGACCATTTAGGTTTTGGAGGATATGTTCTGGTCTGGTATCTTAGAATTTGGTCACAGTTGAGAGGACCACCTACCACTGATGGAGTTTAAGTATAATAACAACTACCACTCCTCCACTGGTATGGAACCTTTCAAGGATTTATATGGGAGACCCTGTCGGTCACTGCTTTGCTGGACCGACCCTGGAGAGTCAGCACTCATGAGTCCAGAGTTGATGTGAGCTACCACCAAGAAGGTGCAGATCATCCGGGAGCGGATGAAGACTGTACAGATTTGGAAGAATTCTTATGTTGATAGGCGACAGAGACCTTTGGAGTTCGAGGAAGGGGACCATGTCTTCCTTAGGGTATCACCTCAGTGAGGGTTACAGAGATTTGGATGAGGGAGCAAGCTATCTCTGAGGTTCATCGGACCTTTTCAGATACTGTGCAGAGTTAGAGAGGTGGCGTACCACCTAGCTCTACCGCCACAATTGCACTGGGTACATGATGTCTTCCATGTGTCGCAGCTAAGGAAGTATGTGCATGACCCATCGCACGTTATCAACTAGGCTGAGATGGACATCGAGGATGGGGTGACCTTTGCTAATTACCTGGTGAAGATCGAGGATCGATAGGAGAAGATCCTTCATGGGTGATCGATTCCCTTGGTGCGTGTTCAGTGGCAGCATGAGAATCTTCTGGAGAGCACGTGGGAGTGGGACACTCAGATCCGTGCCTAGTACCCACATCTTTTGGAGTAGCACTTGTTTTGGATTTTTGGGGATGCAAAGCCCCAAGGTGGGGATAATGTAATGTCTTAGATTTTACATGTATTTTGTTTAAATATTATTTGGAATTATTTCGAGAACAAAACTTTAAAATGCGTTCAATTCCGAGGCTCGAAGTTCCTAGAATAAATGTTTGAAATAAATTAAAATTTTAAACAGTACGTATAAGCGGTATTCCCATAAAAGTGGAATAATTTTTAAATGAGTGCCCAGATTAGAAATCTGAGGGCACCGTTGGATTCAGAGCAACGACTTTACCTTACGCGAGGCCTAACATCGATCGATGCGAGTCAGCTGTGAGAGTTAGTTTTTGGACATTTAATGGAAATAAAATAAAATAAAAATTTATTTTATTTAAAAGTTTCCTTTTTGCACAGTGACCTAATTCCTCCCTTTTAAATACCTGTGTATGAAAATTTCACAAGGTTATCCTCATAACCCTATGAGTTGAGAGAGAGAGCCTCTTGGAGTATCAGAGGAGAAACCTTTGGCAGACGACGGCGATGTGTCTCAGATCTGACGAAACTCACCAACAAACACGACATAGTGATCGTTCTTCAACCGGATCGAGGTAGGCGATGTTATTTTAATTCTTATTTCTCATTCTTGTATTTAATGATGAACACAGATCCACCCACAAATAGGTTGATCCATGAATTCATACATTTTTGCGGGAGGGTTTTTATTGGGTTGATCTCGGGAAATTAAACCATGTTAGATTATTGTTTTGATTATGATATGTTTGATCCTAATAATGGGAGTAGATCAAAGCCGTGACGAATGATAGTGGAGGTTTGTTCCTCGATTTTATTTTGAATTTCTTTCCCCTTTATTTTTCTCGTGCATTCTTCATGTTATTCGTGGGGCGAAAAACAACGGATCATTGCACATCCGTTTTATGACGCAATGATCCCAAATTGGAGATCCAACATCGTGATGACCTAGTAGATATGTGACGGTGATGGCGGCGGATGAATCGACATGGTTCAGTATTTCTCATTCTTCAAGCGTTCTTTATGCGGGTGAATCAGAACGCATTTTCAGGGCCAATCGGAGGCCTAAAACCGATGGAATCAGCTTCATTTTGATAGGGTGACCTCAACCCTTCAGTTTCGCGATGATCGGACGACCATATCGAGGATCGGAGGAGCCTCGACGTGCGGAGGTGAAGAACATCAGTTCTAGAAATTTCCAAAGAACACGACATGTATCTCGAAGAACATGTCGTGTGGTACCAGTGGCAGTGGATATGGTTTCGAGTGTCAGATAGTTATCACACATCATGTGACCCCAGTCACATGACGTGTTGGACCTTCCCCAAATATCGCCGTGTATTCTGGGAAGTACATAGATATGAGATAGATTAAACGGCTTCGAAACACAGTGTGTAGACCCTACGCGACATGGAAGAGGTGACTACACTGGACTTAGCGTGTATCCAGGGGATACACAGACACGAGGTGGAGTACACAGCCGTGTAGTCCACCCCATAGCCTGAGGAGGCCAGTAACACGGGTCACCCCATGTGCTGGTTACATGGGTTGGCGTACATGGGTTAAGGCCATGTACGATCACGTGGCCAGCGTACACGGAGCTGACCGCAGATACTTTGACATGGCGTGCGATCCTTTCTACATACTGTGTAGTTTAGTTTTACACGACAAACCTTACAACACAGGCCGTTGTACATGGGAAGTACCTGGGGTCAAAAGACACGAAGTCTGACACTTTTACATGCTGTGTACTTTTCAGTACATGGCTTGATCTTCTGGTCCATCGTATCTTGGACAAGTTTCATTTGGGTTAGTTCCCATTTTTCTCATTCCCCTGAAGGTCAGGTATCATTTCCTTTTATAGAAGTATGATCCCTTCATCAGGACTTTATAAGACAGAGTTAGGTATCCCTACGATAGGCTTGGAGCAAGATCCTATATCCATTCTTAACCCTAGGTAGAGTCAGGTATCGGCGTGACTATTCCCACAGGGCGCCTATCCTCTACCTAGCAGGTGAATCCAGATGAGTCACAGTATCTACCAAGGCCATGATAGTGATCCTCATCTGTGTATCATGATATTTCCCAACTCAAGAGTGTGTTCTCCCAGAATGAGTGTGTCTATATCTCATGACTTTTCTTGACAGATAGTACTTCTCGGATAGACGTCATCAGATCTATCAGACTCTTGGAGTGAGTTCTCCTAGACGAGTGTTTCGTAGAATCTTCAAACTTAATCCCTAGAAGAGGAATGCAGTTAACTAATTTGTCTTTAGACTACGGGTCTGAGTTTTGAGTATATCTGGTTTGCATTTCTCTTTCTATATGTTCAATAGACATATATGGAGTAGAGATGACTGTACCTTTCCTTCATATTGATTTGTGGTTTTCGCGGTCCTCTACTGAGTATTGTTATACTCAACCCTGCACGGGATTTGCCTCCATGTGTCATGTCTTGTGAATACGAGCAGCCTTTTGATAGAGTCCAGGGTGGACCAGGATAAGACTGAGCTTTCTGAGTTCCCTACAGGATGAGGTTTTCCTACGGTTACGAGTAGCAGTCCCAGTACCTCTTTATGTTTACAGGTTGGACTTTGTATTTTTCAGACTCTTTTTTTGGTGGGCTTGTATTTTGGCCCAGTTTACTTTCAGTACTTTACTTCTTGTCTTACTTCGTTGGTTGGGTTTAGATGTATGCATGCATTTTGTTCCTTAGTGGTCTTTTTTACATTTCAGCATTTGTGGGCTTGGAGATGTGTGTGTGTGTGTGTACAGGTACTTAGGTAATGCCTCCCATGTTAGTATTATGTCTACTCGATGCTAGTCAGCAGCCCCTGGCCTATTGGAGGCGGGCTTGGGGAGTCACAACATGGGCCCCACTGGGATGGGTCATGACAGCCGCTAAATATCTATCTTAAAATGTATTTATTTTTAAATATTTAATAAAAAAAATATTAATATTAATTTTTTGATATGTAATAAAATAAAACATAAATACATAGTAAACTCATCATAAATTCAGAGTCATATATACATCCATCCACAATCATCACAATCTCCATCTTCATAAGCTCAGTCAACTGATAACTTTAGTCAAACCATATCTCAGTCATCAATATATACATATAAAATATGTCCAACACAAACTAATGCCAAATATACACCCACCCCATGACATCTGCTGTATCCACTTATCTCCACATTATTCCATCAACTGGAACCAACCACATCATCTCATCAACTGCAATAAAAAATAAGACATAAATTAAAAATGAATATAATAAATCAGAATCATAGTAGAATCATTGATATCATTTAAACAAATCATGAAAAATAAAAACCAGCACGACTACATTATGTAGAATGTCATGAATTAGAATGGTCAATCTCCTATCTACTACCGGCATCTGTCCCCGATAAAAAACCAAAACATTTAAAAAATAAATAGGAAAGATAAAAGACACAAAATATATTTAAAATGTTACATATAAAATTTGTTATTTTTTTAATCAAACAGAATAAATTTTAACATAAAAAAAATAATATTTTATGACAAACACTTTGAAAATATAAAATTACCTATTTTAGATATGATTCAACACTTGAAATTGAAAAGGGATAAGTATATAACATTCTAAATAATTTTTAAATCGACGTGCGGTGTGCTTGAAATTTACTTAATAAACAAATTTTAAAGTCTTTATATGAAAAAATATCCTATGTTTCCAAAATTACTCATTGGTGGTTGTTCTATGATTTCACCTCAATTTGAGGTCGTTTTCCATACTCTTGACCATTATGCGCATGTTTGGTGTTTTAAAACACTAAAAACAAGTTTATGAGCATCCTAAACAAACCTTAACTCGAAATGATGTGTCATTGGTTACTATATTTCAAAAATCTTTTCCTCTGATTTCATGGCCATCTGACACCGTTTGTCTGATTTTGACCCCCTAACACACGTTTTTAAAGGACTTGATACCTTTAAAATCTGTTTACCAAATCATTCTGAAAACACCACACATCAAATTAACGTGTTGTCTATGCGTACACATCAAAAACAATTTAACGGTGGTTTTCCCACAATTTCACATCAATCTGATGTCGTTTTCTATGATTTTGAGTGTTATATGCACGTTTTAGTGTTTTAAAACACTAAAAACACATTTATGGACATCATCAAGAAACAGTAACTCAAAATAAATTTCCGCTTGTTTATATATTTTAAAAAACAATCTATAACTGTTTTCCTCTGATTTCATGACAATCTAACATCATTTTCTTGGTTTTGACCCCCTCGAAGCATGTTTTTAAAGACTTTGGTACATTTAAAAACTGTTTACCAAGTCATTCCAACCACACCACATATCATATTGATGTGTTGCCTATGTGTACACATAAAAAATAACTCAATGGTTGTTGTACCATGATTTCCCGTCAATCTGAGGTCATTTCATATGGTTTCGACTGTTACACGCACGTTTTTGTGTTTTAAAACACTAAAAACGCGTTTACGAGCATCTCGAGTAAATCGTAAATCGGAATGACATACCGTCGGTTCCTACATTTCAAAAATCAATATATAGTAATTGTAATGTTATTTCATGACAATTTAACACCATTTGCTTGGTTTTGACCCCCCGATACTTGTTTTCAAAGGATTTTGTACCTTTAAAAACCGTTTACTAAGTCCTTCTGACCATTCCACACATCGGATTGACATGTTTTCTGCACATAAATGTCCAAAAATAACTCAAATAAGATTTTCCTATTGTTTCACATCAATATGAGGTTATTTTAAATGGTTTTGACCGTTGAATGCACATTTTAGTGTTTTTAAACACTAAAAACACGTCTACATGCATCCTAGGAAAACTGTAACTCGGAATGATGTTATGTTAGATCCTAAATTTCACCAATCAACCTAAGGTCACTATCTTATGATTTTATAGCAACCCGACATCATTTTCTTGTTTTTGACCCCTCGATACATGTTTTTAAAGGCTTTCAAACATTTAATAACTTTTTTACCAAGTCTTTATGACAAAATCGCACATCATATTTACATGTTTTATATGAGTACACATAAAAAATAACTCAAAAATGGTTGTCCAATGATTTAATATCAATATGAGTCCATTTTCTATAGTTGTGAATGTTACACACACGTTTTAGTGTTTTAAAACACTAAAAATGCATTTACAGGAATCTCGGGAAAAACATAACTCATAATGATGTTTCGTCAGTTCATAAATTTTACCAATAATTCTTCTATCATTTTCCTATGATTTCATGGTAATCCGACATCTTTTTCTTAGTTTTGACCCCTCTAACACACATTTTTAAAGTCTTTCGTACCTTTAAAAACTGTTTAGCGGGTCCTTCCAACCACACCACACATCAGATTAATGTGTTGTCTATAAATAAATGTTAAAAATAACTTAACAGTAGATTTTATATGATTTCATATCTATATGAGATCTCTTTCTACGATTTTGACTGTTACACACATGTTTTAGTGTTTTAAAATACTAAAAACATGTTTATGGGCATCCCAAAAAAACTGTAACTCAGAATGATGTGTCTTCAGTTCCTACATTTCACCAATTAATCTATGGTCATTTTCCTATAATTTCTTGGCATTTTGACATCATTTTCTAGGTTTTGACTCCCCCGACACACGTTTTTAAAGGTTTCCATACCTTTAAAAACAGTTTACTGAGTCCTTCCGACCACACCACACGTCAGATTGATGTGTTTCATGCATGTACATGTCAAAAATAACTCAAAGGTGATTTACCATGATTTAAAATCAATAATAGGTTGTTTGCTATGGTTTTGAAAATTATACACACGTTTTAGTGTTTTAAAACACTAAAAGCACATTTACAAGCATCCCAGACAAACCGTAACTCGGAATGACATTCTGTCAGTTCCTACATTTCACCAATCAATATATGTCTATTTTTCTCTGATTTCATGGCAATATGATTTCCTTTTTCTAGTTTTTACCCCCTGACACACATTTTTAACATTCTAGTACCTTTAAAAACTGTTTACTAAGACCTTCCGACTACACCCCATGTTAGATTGACATGTTTTCTATGCATACACATAAAAAATAACTCAATGATAGTTTTTCCATGATTTCACATCAATATAAGGTTATTTTTTATGGTTTTTACCTTTACACACATGTTTTAGTGTTTTAAAACACTAAAAATGCGTTTACAAACATCTTAGGAAAACTGTAACCCGGAATGATGTTTCGTCAGTTCCTGCATTTCAATAATCAATCTACGATCATTTTACTATGATTTTATGACCATATAACATCGTTTTCTTGGTTTTTACTCCCCGAAACACATTTTTAAAGGCTTCCACACCTTTAAAAATAGTATATTGAGTCATTTCAACAACACTGTACATCAGACTAACGTGTCTTCTATATGTACACCTAAAAAGTAACTCATCAGTGCTTTTTATAATATTTCACGTCAATATAAAGTCATTTTCTATGATTCTGACTATTACACACATATTTTAGTGTTTTAAAACACTAAAAATTCATTTACAAGCATCCTGAGTAAACCTTAACTCCAATTGATGTGTTTTCAGTTCCTATATTTTACTAATCAATATATGGACATTTTTCTCTAATTTCATGGTAATCCGACATTGTTTTCCTAGTTTTGACCCCTGACACATGTTTTTAATGGTTTTTGTACCTTTAAAAACTATTTACTATGTCCTTATGAACATACTACACGTTGGATTGAATTTTTTTCTACATTTAAAAATTAAAAAGAACTCAACGGCGGTTTTACCAATATTTCACGCCAACCTGAGGTTTTTTTTCTATGGTTTTTATTGTTACAAACATGTTTTAGTGTTTTAAGACACTAAAAACATGTTTATGGACATCTTGGGAAAACTGTCACTTGAAATAACGTGCTGTTGGTTCCTACATTTCACTAATTCATCTATGATAATTTTCCTATACTTTCATGGAAATCTGACATCCTTTTCTTGGTTTTGATCCCCCGAAACACATTTTTAAAAGCTTTCGTACATTTAAAAACTATTTATCGAGTTTTTCTGACTGCCCCACACATCATATTGTCATGTTGTCTATTTGTACACCTCAAAAATAACTAAACAGTGGTCTTCCCATGACTTCACATAAATTTTGGGTCATTTTCTATAGTTTTGACCATTACATGCATGTTTTAATGTTTTAAAACACTAAAAATACGTTTATGGTCATCCTGATAAAATCGTAACTCATAATGTTGTTCTATCAGTTCATACATTTCACCAATAAATATATGATTTTTTCCTTCTATTTAATGGAAATATGATTTCATTTTCTTGTTTTTAACCCTGAAACATATTTTTAAAGGCTTTCATACCTTTAAAAACTGTTTATTATGTCAAAACTGAGACAACAAGTTCAGATTGTTTTCAAACATAAGGATAATGATCCATAATTCATTTTTGATGTGTAGGAATTTCCCACATGTCAATCCTACAAAATATGTGGTTAGAAGGATCGAAGTGTGTATTTTCAAAATAAAAGTGTCATTTTAGTTTTATTATGGAAGTTGTATGTGTTCTTTGAAAATGTGTAAATGATCTATGGAATTTATAATTTACCTTGGTAGGATGAGCTATAAGGATGTAAATTTACTCAGGGATTGTGATGGTCATCCGCAGAAATACTAAAAGTAAAG
Source organism: Viscum album (assembly GCA_963277665.1). Classification (NCBI taxonomy): domain Eukaryota; kingdom Viridiplantae; phylum Streptophyta; class Magnoliopsida; order Santalales; family Viscaceae; genus Viscum; species Viscum album. The sequence goes on from OY728151.1 coordinate 1,286,148,850, forward strand.
TATTTTCCGTTTTTGACGGCCACTGATCCTGTGTTTTCCTATAAGAGTCTTGTTCTTGCACATTGTAGAGACCCAAAGCTTGATGTACATGGACATTAAATTACTTTTTCGGAATACTTAGTACATAACAAAAACACACACACAAGGACCGTAATAGTTTAGTGTCTTTGGAAACTCTAAATATAATCTTCTAATCGTGGTGAAAGATCTTCAACATCTCCCATAAAGATCTTCCCTTTTTTTTCTTACCTAAAACCTTTCTTTATATCCTGGGGAAAAGAAAACATAAAAGGGTGAGCTCAAATGCTCAATAAGGGTAAACAAAAGAAATATCAATCACATCATATTCATAAGAACATAACATTTTGGAAATCTTAACCTGCAAAAAATATCATAATATCATAACATGGAATAAATCATAGTAGTGAAATGTAATCCGAATAATCATAACATAAAACATGGAACTTTGTGGCATACACACACAATCATAGAGAATCATTTCTTGTTAGTCAAGACTCAATGCCAAGACTATCTTAGTGGACAAAGTCCATTTCTGAACCGAGTTCACTCCTCGATTCAGTCCTGTTTCACTGAACCGGTTTAACCTGCCGTTCTAGCCATGTCTATCTCATGAGATATAAAATCTTTACACAATGCATTTGAGGGAGATATAGGTCTCACCCATGTCATAATGATACCATTCTTATGTGTGCCACAAAATCATAAATCATACATCATTGCATAACCCATGTAGTAAAAATGAGATTCTTAAACAACATGACATCATAAAACAATTCATATAAGATAAAGAATTCATAAAAATAATTCCATCACAACATAATCAAATAAATGTAATAATAGGGATGAAAACAGAACCCTTTATTATCTTAGATGGAAAATAATTTTTATAAAACACTTGAACTCCATTCTTGAGGAAAATATCTTTTCTACTTCAAAAACAATTTTCCTTTCTTAACATGTCATACAATTATAAACTAAAAGAAGTTGATTAAAAATAAACTTGATAAATTGTAAAGGAATCTTCTTGGAAATAATTTTTTAAAAATCCATTCATGCCGTATAAGTTTAAAAAAAACATTCTTTGTACTTTTGTCGGAAAAGTCAAAAAGTACCTCGTATGAAAAACGACCAAAGATTCCTTTCATATATTTTACTAAAAACTCACCGAAGGGTAAAATTGGATTCAAACAATTGTAGGTGGATGGAAATAATATTACATATTGAGGAAACAAGGATGTGGATGATAAAATACACCCCAGTAAATTTCAAAGTATAAACAATCTCGGATAAAAATGAGATTGTGATATTTTCCCTTACCTTAGGTCCGATTTGCTTCGTAAGTGTACGAACCTCCTGTATAATGATTTAAATAATGTCATTGAATTATTCCAGAATCATACTCATTGTTATGATATCATATATGGTTCACTTATGACTTTATATTACTCGTTCTTTTGTAAATTCCATGTTAAAGAGCATTTTGGGTAAAATCGTTTCATTTGTCATCCGTGTTTTGACTTGTAATTATTCATATGATTACTTATATAATGATTACTTAATTCACGAATATAAAACATGATTTATATATAATATATATTCAGAATATACATATATATAATAGATCAGTAAATGGAAAGAAATACACCGTTCATGGAGACGGTAGGCCATACGTACGCATGAACGCTGTTTTCGTTTCCTTATTGAGTTGAATGGAATTAAGTAGATGACATAAATATATATACACATAAATCCAGTATCATTATTATGTCATATATTTCATGATTACTTATTATATATACTTTATAATCATTCATTAATGGTTAACGTGGAGAATGAATCTCATCGCGTCGTGGAGACGGTAGTCTGTACGTACGCACGAGCGATGTATCGTTCTCATGATCGTGGAATTGTATTGGAGTGTATGTATACTATTTTAGAATCAATATAACTTTACAATAATCATATATAGTTATTATGTACACCAGTATACCCATCCAAGTAAGGTGGTGGTGGAAAATAGATTACACTACGGTGTGGAGACGATATTCCGTACGTACGCACGCGTGGTGATTTCGTTTTCCGTAGGATGGATAGATGGTGAAATAGGGTTGTTTCATACTTATAATAACATATCAGTATATGAGTGATACTGATGTTATTACTTCATAATGAAACAACCTAAGAAGAAGAAGTGGAAGAAGAAATAAAGTGGAAAGAATCGGTAACGGACACTACCTCTTCTTTGAAGCGCCTCTTTGAGTCCTCCTCTTAGGGCACTAAAATTGGTATTTGAAGAAGACCAGGACCTCTAGGATTTTTCTAGGGAAGTGGAGAATATAATTTTTCAGGGGTTTCTCGATATTGAAGGCTCAAAGTGGTGTGAGGAAGAGAGGGAGGAGGTGCCCTTTTATAAGGGAGGAGAGGGGCTCCTTTGGAATTACTAAAAATATTATTTTATTATAAAGCCAAATTCGGTTTTAAATAGCTCAAAATGGATTTATTTAGAATATAAGGTGGGTATGGGTCGAAATACTCTCATATAATAGAATTTATACAAGTTTAGGTTCCTATATTAACCTTATCTTTTAGTTTTAACTCTTAGTTAATTAGATTGACATTTACCATGTCACTTTGTATTTTTATATTATATAGTTAATAAACATACCATATACATCCAATCGACCCCCAAGTGGTCCATTAATGATACAACTATCATGATATAAGTACCTTGACCGAACCTTAGATTTTTAGGAATATAATAACAATTAATAATATAATATTTGTTTTAAAAACTATTTTATGTCAATTTTGACACTATTTGGTAATTGATTTTTGTGATACTCATAACAGAATGATTAGTTCGAACCAAGTTAATTAAATTAATAATAACATGTCATATTAACCTAGAAAATTATTGTAATTCATAAAAAGTCTCAAATTACATTTATTTGGGTATTTATAACATCAATTATTTCAATATTTCATTAATAAGATAATTACCGCATCATCGTTGTGTCATATATAAATTACATTATTTAATGTCTGAAAATTACAAATAAAATACCATTATGTAGGAAATCGTTTTATCTTTCTAATTAATATTTATAGTTGAATTTATCTTATGTATAACCCTATATTAAAAATTATCTACTTATTAAACTTTGATTTTAACTATTTTATCCCTTCTTTAAATAAATTAATAATAAATGTCGTAATCTAATCCAAGTGGGCCTAAATGGCCATATGTTATTCCTAAGGTTGTTTTTTGTCGAATTAAACTTATCCAATAGAATTAGTACATGTGTTAGGGTAATAATAATATCATTTTTACCCGCAATTACCCTATTTACTTTTAACCGTGGTAAAAAAAAGTAAAAAGTTACTATTCACCAAAAATTATTTTCATCTCATTGAATCACATTTTAATTACTGACATAAACCATGTCTCTCGGATTTTTGAAATTCCACTCACAGAAGCGGTAAAATTAAGTTTTATGAAAAATTCATTTTTCTTAACTACCACTTAGTGGTTTCACTATTAATCAAAAAATGAAAGTTTCCAGAAAAATACCAAAATTTAGGCCTAAGCTATATTTGATATTATGAACTCAAAAATTATGTCTATTTTACCAAATTCAAAACATATCAGTTGTATTAATTAATTTAAAAATTAATTTCCTTCGTCAAAACAAACAGCGTGTTCTTAAGAGATAATAACTACCAAAAGATTGACACTTGTTTATGTCTGGTTTAAATGTGAAATTACATCCAATAAACAACATTGTATTAAATTGTAAAAATATATTCTAAATATACTTTAAAACCACTCAAATTAATAATTTATCACTATTAATTATTTCGATTAAAAAGGTTGTTTTTAATTAAAATTTAGTAATTTTTACTATTCATCAGAAAATGAAAGTTATCCGAAAAGTACCAAAATTTAACCCTAAGATAATTTCGATATTCCGAATCAAAAAATGAAGTCCATTTTGAAAAATAAAATTTACAAAATTTCAAAAAGTTTTTATTACTATTCATAATGGCTAGTTTTAATAATATTTTAATAGCATATCGTTGTTTAGTGAAACTCGGTATTGCGTACTACACACGCTATCGAGGAAGGTCGTGATTGTGTGTAATGCCAGGCCAGTCAAGGATGCGTGTTGTGCAAGCTCTTTTTGGTTTAGCGTACAACACAAGACATTAATGAAATTAAAAAGAATATTTTTCATAAAATCTCGGGGTGTTAATAGAAACCCACATCGTAAAAAGGAATACCAAAACCAATCTTTAAAAACAAATGTATGAAACGTAACAGTTACCCAAATAAACTAATCACTGGCTTTCCACATAGATGAAAATATGGATATGGAAGAGAAATCTAACCATCATGTTCTGATGGAGATTGGTAGAGAGCATGGCTATGGAAAAGTCAGCAATCACAAATCCATAGATTTGTGATGATCTAAGGTACCATCTGATTCATCAGATATAAGGGCACTAGGACAACATTTTTGGTTTTAAAGATCATTAAAAGAAATACTTACATGATTTTGGTACAATCTCACTGTTGTTCATTAATTGAACAATTTCCACTTCATCCCTTAATGAAATGAAGTTGAATTTGTTATTCATGACGTGTTAGCAAATCATGTGATAGAATGATGGGTCATTCTATCTTTCTCAAACAAAAGGTTAGAAAAGTTATCAAAACTTACATAAGTCCATCTATAGTGAGATTAATCATATATGGTTCCTAAAATGGACTTATACTTCATATATCATACTGCTTAATATAATAAAACTAGTTTCTACTAAACATGGACTTCCTGTAGGCCAGTGGTAGGTGATAAAGGCCCGTCGCACTTCGGTTGTGGGTTCGATTCCCACAGCCTTGTCCGACGCGATGGGCTGTCGCCCGTCCTACAGGTTGTCCATTTTCTAAAGCTATATTAATATAACATCCCATAAAAAAGTTCTATCCTTAAACAATACTAACTTATGTCCAACATAATCCATTCCAATCTTTAGCCTTATCTAAAATACTTCAGTCCAAGCTCATAGTATAAAGAAAATGATTACTTTAAATGTCACAAAACAATCAGGTGAATGCCATCATTTATCCCCAATATATCATAAGATATATCTTGTTGGTCAAATTAAAAACATGTGAATACCTTAATCATGTATTCTCTTGAAGAATGAATACCCATTGAACCTTAGTGAAAACATGAATGCAGTTAAAAGTTAACACTTTCCACAAACCAAAATCCTCAAAATTCTATATACTCAAACCATGATATCGCTTAGTCCTTATATCAATCATGAGCTCATGAATACTGTCAAACATTTAATTTTCTCCTTATCCCTTCATTATGTGCATATCATCTGCTTTCCAAAATATTTTATTCACTTTTCATGGTTACCGGTACTATAAAATTATTGAATACCACAATAGACCAATACATAAATATTCCAATATTCCATGATACTATATACAACATTATTTTGGAATACCATTACATAAACACTTAATCATTTCACCACATCATTGTCATATTCAACATCTCCAATAGTGATCGCATGTGACTTCCCTTTATCCTTTTCCTTAAGCGGTTGCTCATGTCGATCATCACTAACCCTTGGATTAGGGCATTTATTAGCATAATTCTCCATTTCCTTGCACTTTAAGCATTGAAGTGTTGGTGGTGCGTTCTCTACAGTCTTTTCTTTATTCACATCATTAGAAACCCTTTTTCCATTACTTCGACACTCAGCTGCTCGATGACCTTATTTTCCACACTTAAAACATTTTCTAGTCCCTTTAAGACAATCTCCACCATGCTTCTTTCCACACTTTGAGCATAAGGAAACATTCATCTTCTTTTCACCATTATTATGAGATTTCTCCTTGAACTCCATCTTTCATTTCTTGTCAAAACCATTAGATGGATATGTAACACTAACTTCCATTTCTACCTTGATAGCACAACACATGATTTCTTCATAGCTACTGAATTCTTTTATAGCTAATTCCCTTCGAAGATTTGGTTTTAAGACACTGAAGAATCGATCAACTTTACTTTCAGGTTGGATTAATAATCCAGATGCATACCTTGCAAGCCTTGTAAAATTCACTTCGTATATACCAACAGATTCATCATCCTTTTGCTTTAGTTCAATAAACTCCTTCTCCATCTTTGTTTGAAGAATACGAGGGAAGTAATTATTGAAAAATAAGTTCTTAATCTCATCCCATTCCATGGACTCAATTTAATCTCTTGGCCTCGTATTCTTGATAAGATTCCACCATTGATCAGCATCACCTTCCAAATGATACACTGCTAAGATGACTGTATCATGTTCAGAACATTGAAGAACTGAAAATATCTTTTCAGTAGTATTGATCCATTGTTCAGAAACAATTGGATCAAAAGACCCACTGAAAGAAGGTGGACGTTGCCTCATGAAGGACTCAATAGAATATTGTTCCCTTATCTGCTCATTTGGAAGTCCAGAATGATTCATAGCTTGTGTAAGTATAGCAATAAGATTTTTCACTCCATATCCCATAACATTTGTTTGTTTAGGAGGACAATCATTGCATTTTCCATTGCATTGATCAACACGGTTCCTTCGGGTTACAACCATCGTCTAAAACCCAAAAAGAATAGTGTGAGAGGCAAAAATCACGCTAGGGAAAACAACATAATAAAGGGGGAGTACCTTCAATATCTAACATCTTAGGTTACCGTAATTTTAGTACTATAACCTATACTTATACTTCACTTTAGGGACATCCCTAGACATAACTTAGAAATATCTCTAGGGATCTCACTAAAGTTCTCACATCCTAGTTTCCAAAGGTTGACTAAACCTTTCCTCTGATACCAACTTTAGATTCCCAAAGATTTACGTACATGGACATTACATTACTTTTGCGGAATATTTAGTACATAACAAAAACACACACACAAGGACCGTAATAGTTTAGTGTATTTGGAAACTCAAAATATAATCTTCTAATCGTGGTGAAATATCTTCAACATCTCCCATAAAGATCTTCCCTTTTTTTCTTACCTAAAACCTTTCTTTATATCCTGGGGAAAAGAAAACATAAAAGGGTGAGCTCAAATGCTCAGTAAGGGTAAACAAAAGAAATATCAATCACATCATTTTCATAAGAACGTAACATTTTGGAAATCTTAACCTTCAAAAAAGATCATAATATCATAACATGGAATAAATCATAGTAGTGAAATGTAATCCCAATAATCATAACATAAAACATGAAACTTTGTTCCATACACACATAATCATAGAGAATCATTTCTTGTTAGTCAATAATCAATGCCAAGACTATCTTAGTGGACAAAGTCCATTTCTGAACCGAGTTCACTCCTCGTTTCAGTCCTGTTTCAATGAACCGGTTTAACCTGCCGTTCTAGCCATGTATATCTCATGAGATATAAAATCTTTACCCAATTCATTGGAGGGAGATATAGGTCCCACCCATCTCATAATGATACCATTCTTATGTGTGCCACAAAATCATAAATCATACATCATTGCATAACCCATGTAGTAAAAATGAGACTCTTAAACAACATGACATCATAAAACAATTCATATAAGATAAAGGAATTCATAGAAATAATTCCATCACAACATAATCAAATAAATGTAATAATAGGGATGAAAACAGAACCCTTTATTCTCTTAGATGGAAAATAATTTTGATAAAACACTTGAACTCCATTCTTGAGGAAAATATCCTTTCTACTTCAAAAACAATTTTCGTTTCTTAACATGTCATACAATTATAAACTAAAAGAAGTTTATTAAAAATAAACATGATAATTTGTAAATGAAGTTTCTTGGAAATAATTTTTTAAAAATTCATTCATGTCGTATAAGTTTAAAAAAACATTCTTCATACTTTTGTCAGAAAAGTCAAAAAGTACCTCGTATGAAAAACGACAAAAGATTCCTTTCATAAATTTTTACTAAAAACTCACAGAAGGGTAAAATTGGATTTAAAAAATTGTATGCGGATAAAAATAATATTACATATTGAGGAAACATGGATGTGGATGATAAAATACACCCCAATAAATTTCAAAGTATAAACAATCTCGGATAAAAATGAGATTGTGATATTTTCCCTTACCTTAGGTCCAATTTTCTTCGTAAGTGTCCAAAACTCCTGTATAATGATTTAAATAATGTCATTGACTTATTCCAGAATCAAACTCATGGTTATGATATCATATATGGTTCACTTATGACTTTATATTACCCGTTCTTTTGTAAATTCCATGTTAAAGAGCATTTTGGGTAAATTCGTTTCATTTGTCATCCATGTTTTGACTTATAATTATTCATATGATTACTTAGATCATGATTACTTAATTCCAGAATATAAAACATGATTTATATATAATATATATTCAGAATATACATATATATAATAGATCATTAAATGGAAAGAAATACACCGTTCATGGAGACGGTAGGTCGTACGTACGCATGAACACTGTTTTCGTTTCCTTATTGAGTTGAATGGAATTAAGTAGATGACATACATATATATACACATAAATCCAGTATCATTATTATTTCATATATTTCATGATTACTTATTATATATACTTTATAATCATTCATGAATGGTTAACGTGGATAATGAATCTCATCGCGTCATGGAGACGGTAGTCCGTACGTACGCAAGAGCGATGTATCGTTCTCATGATCGTGGAATTGTATTGGAGTGTATGTATACTATTTCAGAATCAGTATCACTTTAAAATAATCATATATAGTTATTATGTACACCATTATACCCATCCAAGTAAGGTGGTGGTGGAAAATAGATTACACCACGGTGTGGAGACGGTATTCCGTACGTACGCACGCGCGGTGATTTCATTTTCCGTAGGATGGATAAATGGTGAAATAGGGTTGTTTCATACTTATAATAACATATAAGTATATTAGTGATACTGATGTTATTACTTCATAATGAAACAACCTAAGAAGAAGAAGTGGAAGAAGAAATAAAGTTGAAAAAATCGGTAACAGACATTACCTCTTCTTTGAAGCGCCTCTTTGAGTCCTCCTCTTAGGGAACTAAAATTGGTCTTTGAAGAAGACCAGGACATCTAGGATGTTTTTAGGGAAGTGGAGAATAGAATTTGACAGGGGTTGGACGAGCTTTAAGGCTCAAAGTGGTGTGAGGAAGAGAGGGAGGAGGTGCCCTTTTATAAGGGAGGAGAGGGGCTCCTTTGGAATAACTAAAAATATTATTTTATTATAAAGCCAAATTCTGTTTTAAATAGCACAAAATTGATTTATTTCGAAGGTAAGGTGGGGATGGGTCGAAATAATCTCATATAATAGAATTTAGACAAGTTTAGGTTCCTATATTAACCTTATCTTTTAGTTTTAACTCTTAGTTAATTAGATTGACATTTACCATGTCACTTTTTATTTTTATATTATATAGTTAATAAACTTACCATATACATCCAAGCAACCCCCATGTGGTCCATTAATGATACAACTATCATGATATAAGTACCTTGGCCAAACCTTAGATTTTTAGGAATATAATAACAATTAATAATATAATATTTGTTTTAAAAACTATTTTATGTTAATTTTGACACTATTTGGTAATTTATTTTTGTGAAACTCATAACAGAATGATTAGTTCGAACCAAGTTAATTAAATTAATAATAACATGTCATATTAACCTAGAAAATTAGTGCAATTCATAAAAAGTATCAAATTACATTTATTTGGGTATTTATAGAATCAATTATGTCAATATTTCATTAATAAGATAATTACCACATCATCGTTGTGTCATAAATAAATTAAATTATTTAATGTCTAAAAATTACAAATAAAATACCATTATGTAGGAAATCGTTTTAGATTTCTAATGAATATTTATAGTCGAATTTATCTTATGTATAACACTATATTAAAAATTATCTACTTATTAAACTTTGATTTAAGCTATTTTATCCCTTCTTTAAATAAATTAATAATAAATGTCCTAATCTAATACAAGTGGGCCTAAATGGTCATATTTTATTTCTAATGTTTTTTTGGTCGAATTACACTTATCCAATAGAATTGGGACATGTGTTAGGGTAATAATAATATCATTTTTACCCGTAATTACCCTATTTACTTTTAACCGTGGTAAAAAAAGAGTAAAAAGTTACTATTCACCAAAAATTATTTTCATCTCATTGAATCAAATTTTACTTACTAACATCAACCGTGTCTCTCGGATTTAACTACCACTTAGTGGTTTCACTATTCATCAAAAAATGATAGTTTCCAGAAAAATACCAAAAATTAGGCCTAAGATATATTTGATATTATGAACTCAAAAATGATGTCTATTTTACCAAATTCAAAACATATCAGTTGTATTAATTAATTTAAAAATTAATTCCCGTCGTCAAAACAAATAGCGTGTTCTTAAGAGATAATAACTACCAAAAGATTGACACTTGTTTATGTCTGGTTTAAATGTGAAATTACATCTAATGACCATCATTGTATTAAATTGTAAAAATATATTCTAAATATACTTTAAAAACACTCAAATTAATAATTTATCACTACTAATTATTTCTATTAAAAATGTTGTTTTTAATTAAAATTTAGTAATTTTTACTATTCATCAGAAAATGAAAGTTATCCGAAAAGTATCAAAATTTCACCCTAAGATAATTTAGATATTCCAAATCCAAAAATGAATTCCATTTTGAAAAATAAAATTTAAAAAATTTCAAAAAGTGGTTATTACTATTCATAATGGTTAGTTTTAATAATATTTTTATAGCATATTGTTTTTTAGTGAAACTCGGTATTGCATACTACACATGCTATCGAGGAAGGTCGCGATTGCGTGTAATGCAAGGCAAGTAAAGGATGCATGTTGTGCAAGCTTCTTTTGGTGTAGCGTACAACATAAGACATTAATGAAATTAAAAAGAATATTTTTCATAAAATCTTGGGGTGTTACACAAATTTCTTTTACCCTTGCAATTTATATTTGCGATTCCTGATCAAAAACACTAGTCAAACCCCCACTGGGTGTAACAGTAACTAATAATGATGCTCTACTAAAGACTGTTGATGGAGTAGGCCCAAAACACATCCCCCATACATGTCTGGTATGATCCTTTCCTACAATTATTTCAACTGCATCGTTCTGGGAAACCGATAATGATTGTGAAAGGTTATAATCCCAGAATTCTTTAATTTTAATATGTTAATATAAAAATATTAACAAGATTTTTTTTAAAATATATAAACTTCATAATATTATCTAATTAATAAATTTTTCATTAAGATTTATTGTTATTTCATTACTATAAAAGCTTAATATTGAAAAATAAATTATAATATTAAGGATTTTTTTGTTATAATATATTTTTCATAATTATGATTTTATTGTAATGAAATAACATGAATTAGAAATGAAAATTACTTACTCCAATGTCTTTGGTTGGTTCATTTACAAAACTACCATTATGTTTCCTATGCACTTTAAACAACATCTCTATTCAACCAACATAGCATCCAAATTCATTATCATTTATAAAAAAATATAAACAAGTTATAAAAAACCATGACTTATAATAAAATTATATAAATAATAGTGGATAAAATACAAACCAAAATTTTTCTTTTTCTTGAAAAACTCGGAGACCCAGAAATATGAGGAATGATTTGTTTCTCATGATTCACATTATTTTTTAGATAATATCTACAAAAAATTGAAACATTAATAAAAATTATAATTTTATTGTGTGTATGTTATTAAGATACTGTAAAATATTAAATTACCTCATGATATAAATCTTTGTTAATATTGAAAAATAGCTTCCATTGCTCGCGAGAAATGCCTTCAAGAATATTCTCATAATTCTATCGTGAGCTCAACAATGTTCCATTAAGCTCATTCCATAATCTCCATTAAAAATATCTCCATTTCTTACCCAAATTTTTTAGATTACACAAGTGTGAAATGGAGTTAGGGACATCAAAAAAGAAAAAAATCTAGAAATAAAAAACATAACACTTTATAAGTATATAAAAACAATTTACTCATGTATTTTAAATTAGTTATCAATGAATATTAAATTATTATTACCCTTAATTGATTATTGAAGACCTCATTTTTCCAAGCTATGGGAATACACATCCAATATTTATAATTAATGGGAAAGCTCACCATTTTGTAAGAAAGATGCCTCAGAATCTGCCCATAGATTTCGACAGTGTCATCAGTAGGCACCCCAAACTCATCAAATGAAATGATAATCTTTAATTCCTTCAGGTACCATACATCCACCGTGTTCATATTTATATCCCTTCTATTGTTATCTGAAAGGTGCTGCCATGGGAGATCTCAAATGAAGTGTGATTATTTGGGTACTTGGGTGCAATAGAGAGGCTGACCAAGGTCATCTCTCAAAGGAGGAAGTAAATCAAAACAACTTCTTAAAGGTATTATAAAAATAAAATAAAAGAGAATAAAAAAAATACTTGAAAGGTGGAGGGGGTTTTTATCTTTTATAAAACTATAAGAAGTTTTCTAGATGAAGATTACATTTTTTTTGATTTTTAAATGAAAGTTGATTAACAAAGTGCAACGGGAAGATGTTTTTTAGAAAACTATTTTTAGAAATTGTAATCGATCTAACTCTATCGCTTCAATAATTTATTAATCATTATAATTTAAATTAATATCCACTTAATTGTGATCCCTTAATTTTTTAAATCCAAAACCCTATGAAAATTAACTTTACCATAAAGATGAAGTGAATTTAACCCTAGGCTAACTTCAGAACATGCATTCACACCACCCCGATTTGATTGATGTTCTAAGGTTATATTATGGTCAGTGGTAAATTAAGGTACAATTCCTCTCTAGTAATTAGAATTAATTGAGTTTGAGGATTATATTTGAACACTACAAATTGATCCCATATGGTTTTGAATTACCAATTAAGTTCGTGCTCTCACAATTCACACAATTCTCGACATCGTGTGATTTGTGTTTATTGTTCAATTGTTTTCTTAGTTTCATTTAAAATAATAAATCAATTAATAGATCATATTATGTAAATTAAAATATCTTAATGATTCAAAATAAATTAATGAAATATGGTAGAGGTAGATCGATCACTAAAAAGAATTACTCTTCCATGGGGGGTGTAGTCATCGTAGAAACATTTTTCATTTGCAAAGGTTTAGAGAGGGTAGAACCCAATCTCATTTATACTCTTGATTAAATACCAATCAGTAATATTAATAGAAGAATAAATTTTTAAAAAAAAAGAATAAAATAGAATAAATAAAAGAAGAAAAAATAAGTTTATTACACAAATGCAAATATTACAACATGTAGAAGAAGAAGATGGCTTTGATGAGGGGATCCTCATTTCAAGAGATACCCCTCTTACGATGGTTGGAGAATTTGAGTGAAACAAAATCTAATCTGCCTTAAATCTACTAATTCATGTCTCAACCCCTCCAAATGAGAAAAACACCAATTTATAGAGTGGAGGGGAGGCTAGGTTCAAAGTGGTTTCAAGTGTGAATGGGGAATCTCGGACAGATATTTTAAGCCAACTTTCACCACCCATTTGACTACAAAAATTCATGAACCGTCTCTCCTTAAAGAAGGATTATCTGTGAGAAAATGGGTCCTCGAGCACCTCTCAAAATTTGGGCCTAATCCAAGCACCAATGAAGAAGTTATGACCCAAATACAGAACCAGTATCCAATCGGGCGAGTCCAGCCCAACTTTTAATTCATGGACCATTTTCCCCAACCAAATGCATGATTTATCTTCAATGTACTGAATGAAAGTTGTATAAAATTAAGTCAGGAACACATTAAAAAAATATTAAGTTCAAATAATTCAAATAAAATTATTTATGTTCGAAACACTATAATGAACTTTTAAAGGGTAAAACTGGAATTTTCATCATATTTTCAAATGAATGATATAATCCAAAATATTCAATAAATGAACATAGTTACCACAATGTGAGGAAATTATATCATTTATTATCAATAAAATATTCAATAAAATTGCATTTTATTAATTCCCCCACAATTTCCCTTTTACACTCCTGGGTAAAACCTCATATCATGTATTCGAAAAAATTGTGAGAAGATATGAATATTCATAATTATCAATCCATAGTGAAAATATATTCAAAGTAAGAATCCCATCAAGAGTCAATATCAATAAATTTTAAAGTCATTATCTCATAAATTGTGTCAAAACAAAATCTAGTGAGATTCATAACACTAATCCTAGTGAAACAATTCATGGGTCTACCATGCCACTAATTCTCCATGTGTGTGTGTGTGACAACTATTCCAAGTTTGTCTCTCCACCCTTTATTTAGTATATTTAGGTCAATAAAAAAACTTTTCTTCTTACCTGATTCTATTTCACTGAACTTGTTCAAAATCCTTTGAAATCAAATTCCATAACTCACTCATTTAAGCATTACCAGAAGTCAAACCATGAGCTCCCGAACTAAATATCCCCACATTCTATACATTTTTCACTCCCATATTTATTGATTGTTTTTTTATTTTTGGAATTTTTTTTAATTTGTTTAGAAGGAGTACAATAGTCATATATTTGGTGCACACACATAGGTCAATCTGGTACAATGATGGAAATGATCGAAAGAGAAACGAACGTATGGAAAGACCATGTTATAAGCTAAAAAAAATTACTTACCCTGAATATACATTCAATTGGGTAAGAGAAACTCAGAAGTCATGATTGTGTGAAAAATTGTGTGGAGAAATCAATGACACAATTTACCATGAACAAATATCACAAATAATTATGTCAAAATCTAAGAGGTTTTATAATGACAAAACCATTCATATCATCGACAACTCAAATTTTTGTTAAAGTAAATCCCTGATGATGAAATATTACCCAAGATTATATTTTACCATTGAATTTTGAAAACATTCATTTTCTATATGCTCCACATGAGAATGTTACATGATATGTTTTTCCTTTTTATTGATTTTTTTTGTTTTTTTTGAAAATTTTAACAAAAAACTTAATAGAAAATACACATAAAACAAACAAATGAAAATACTAAATATCTTCCCCAAAATGTTGTCCCCTCCCCCACACTTAAAATATAGAATTTTCCTCAATGTGAAACTATGATATGATATATGCACATGAAATGTATAATTTTAAATACGAAAAAGATTATAAAAGTGAAAGGGTTAGGAAGAGCCTGATATGCTCAAGTGATGATGGGGGCATGCAG
This sequence comes from Viscum album, assembly GCA_963277665.1. Taxonomy (NCBI): domain Eukaryota; kingdom Viridiplantae; phylum Streptophyta; class Magnoliopsida; order Santalales; family Viscaceae; genus Viscum; species Viscum album. The sequence goes on from OY728151.1 coordinate 1,286,164,229, forward strand.
TGTGATGAAATCCACTGCATCAGTAGGAAGTCCCTCAATGTATTTCTTGTAATGTTTTCCATTTACTGTAAAGCTCTTTCCTGTGTCCTCTTGTGTGATCTCCACTACACCATAAGGAAAATCATTAGTTACAACATAAGGACCTAACCACCTAAAATGCAACTTACCAGGTGTCAGATTCAGTTGTTAACTATAGAGCATGAATTTCTCTCCAATTTGAAATTCTCTTTTTTGGATCATTTTGTCATGAAATTATTTTGATTTTTCCTTGTAGAGCCTTGAGTTCTCATATGAAGACAATCAAATCTCCTCAAGCTCTTGAATTTTTCCGCTTCCTTTGGATTCCAGCTTGGGACAAATCCATGTTACATTTCTTTATATCCCAATAATCCTAATGATCAACTTACACGGGGAGATGACACACTTTCCCAAAAACAATCCAAAATGGGGACATACTGATAGGTGTCTTGTATGCTGTCCTATAAGCCCATACCGCATCATGAAAGCGTTTGATTCAATCCTTCATATTCAGCTGCACGTTTTTCTCCAAAATTTGTTTCAACTCAGAATTTCAAACCTCAGTATGGCCATTTGTTTGGGGGTGGTATGGTGTTGATGTTTTGTCTATCACCCCATACTTCTGAAGAAAGGAAAAAAGATTTCGATTACAGAAGTGTGTCCCTTGGTCACTGATGATGGCCTTCGGTACTCCAAACCTGTAAATAATCTGTTATTTGACAAAGTCCACAACAATATGAGAATAATCAGTCATGGTGGCCTTATCCTTCACCCATTTTCTCACATAATCAATGACAACCAAAATATATAGAAAAACAAATGAACTAGGAAAAGAACCCATAAAATCAATGCCCACACATAAAAAGTCTCATATAATAGTATAGGCTGTTGGGGCATCTCGTGTCTCCGAGAAATGTTCCTAGTGTGTTGGAAACGAGATAATGACTTACAAAACACATGGGAATCATGGAATAAACTAGGACAATATAATCCAGAGTCTAAGACTTTCCTATCTGTCCGTTGGGGTCCAAAGATTCCACCACAAGCAAGTGTATGGAAAAATTGCAGAACAGAACCAAACTCATGATCGGGTACACACCTTCTAATAAATTGATCACTACATGTGTGCCAGAGGTAGGGGTCATCCCACACACAATAATGTGACTCACTTTTAATTTTTCATACTTGATGTTTCTTTAAATTTATAGGTATTTCAGAGGAAACAAGGCAGTTAACTAAATCTGTATACCAAGGATGCATACCTAAGATGGCATAAAGATACTAATCAGGGAAAGTGTATCGAAGTGGTACCTGGTCCAAGGTTTCATGCTCTAGTGTGTGAGTAAGCCCACTCATGTGGTTCTCCATGTGGTTTTCTAACCCCTTCTTTTCCTTTATCTCAATATAAAATTCATGAAGAAGAAGCATTCATCAGATTAGCCCGAGATTTGCATCAGGCTTCTTCAAGAGGTACCTCAGAGCTACATGGTCAAAAAAACAACTACTTTAGAGCCCAATAAATATGAACGGAATTTATCTAAAAAAAATATGATGGCAATAAACTTTTTTTTTGTGGTTGTGTAGTTTTATTGGGCTGAATCCAGTGTCCTCGATGTATAGGCAATCACATGTGAACGTCCCTCCACCCTCTGAGATAAGATAGCTCCAACCATGAAGTTGGAGGTGTCACACATAAGCTCAAAAGGAATGTCCCATTTTGGGGGCTATATGATCGTTGGAGTGGTCAAACACTTCTTCAACTCATCAAATGCTACCCTACATGAATCATCAAACACAAAATCAGAATCCTTTTGATGTAATCGTGACAAGAGAAGAGCAATCTTACTAAAATATTTGATGAAGCACTGATAAAATCCTACATTCCCTAGGAAATATATAATTTCACACACACATCAAGGATAGGGTAATGATGAAATAATGTCTATCTTATATCTATAAACCTCTATCCCATGTTTTGACACTACATGACCTAAGACAATGCCATGCTCTACCATGAAATGACACTTTTCATAGTTCAAGACCAGATTCTTCTCCATAAAACAATTCAACACCTTTCCCAAACTACTTATAAATTCATCAAATGAGGATCCATTTACTGTAAAATCATCCATAAATACCTCTATGTAGGTCTCAATAAAATCAGAAAAATACTCACCATGCATCTCTGTAAGGTACCGAGGGTGTTTCAAAGTCCAAATGGCATCCTTCGGTAGGAAAAAATACTTAATTGACAAGTTAATGTTGTCTTATCCCGATCCTCCAGAGAAATAGAAACCTAAAAATATCCAGAAAATCCATCCAATAAACAATAATGTGTCTTCCCAGCTAGTCTCTCGAGCATTTGATCAATAAACGGTAGGGGGAAATGGTCCTTGCAAGTGGAATGATTTAGTTTCCTATAATCAACACACACATGTGAACTGTTTTGTACCCTCATTAAAACTAACTCATCTTTCCCATTTTTAACAACTGTAACCCCACTTTTCTTAGGAACAACCTGAATAGGACTTACCCACTGTGACATCTTCTATTGGTACAAAGTTCTTTTAAGAATTTGTCATACCTTGGGATTTGGTTGATGGATTCAAGTAAAGGGATATTGATCTCCACACACTTGAATGTATCCAAAACGTTTTTTTTGCATCACCTCTTCAACCATCTTTTTTTTGAACAACTCTATTTGGAAAAGGAACGGGTTTATGAAGAATATCATCTATCTCATTCTTACCTCTATCTTTCTCCTTGGGTTGCTAAATAGTTGGTGTGGAATGAGGCTTTTCTAGATTTGAGGTGAATCCCAGTGGAATGGTAGGTACATATGTATCATTAATTTTCTTCCCACTTCTCACTGTGATGGCACTAACATTACCCTTGGGATTTGGAGTAGGTTGTGAAGCTAGATTTCTAGAATTCTTACCTACCAATTCATGGAGGTCAGTGGAAATCTGGCTCATTTGAGTCTTCAACTACCTCATCTCTGAACCTTGACTCTTCAAATCATTCTGTTGATTAAGAACAATTTGTTTTAAAAGATCATCAGTGTTAGAATCTAACTTTGGTTGAGAATTCCCTTGTTGTTGACTTGTTGATGCTTGAGCTTCAAATCACCTTTGGGGTTATTGGAAACCCTGTTGGTAAGGTGGAGGCTGCTGTAAGTTTTGTTTAAAATGGGGCTTTGTTGTTGTCCAGATCTATACCTCATGTTTGATTGATCATTACACCCTTGGTTGTATATTGGGGAAAATGAATCAAACTTCTTTTGGGGATGTGGCAGTTTTTGTTTCTAATATGGTCTCCTAGGAAAAACTACTGCACAATATTTTTTTTCTTATAGTTGGGGGAAACAGTCAGTTGGGTGGTCTGTTTTAGTGAAAATGCCACATGGCCTTGAAGGAGGGGGTTGGGATGTATTTTGAGCCAATGCAATCTGCCTCACCATAGTGGTCAATTATTCTAATTTAGTATTAATCAAATGACTTTCAAGAGAACAATGACTTACCTAATGTACTCCTCTGACACGTAGTGTACCTCAATCACCAAATTGTTTGGAGTTTTGGGCCATTTTTTCAATCAATTCACGTGCAGCTACTGGTGTTTTTTCTACCAATGCTCCTCTGACTGCAACATCCACCATTCTCCTCTCCATAGGTGTGAGTCCTTCATATAATTATTGGATGATGAGTTTCTCATGGATTTGGTGATGTGGGAAGCTTGTTCACAACTTCTTGAATTGCTCCCAGTACTCAAACATTAACTACCATTGTGCTTTCTTGATCCCAGAGATCTCCATAAGAATGGAAGTGGTCCTTTATGCTAGAAAAAATCTTTGCGAGAAAATATGTTTCAAATTGTTTCAACAAGTTTCATCTTTAGGTTGTAAATAATACATCAAATCATTTGCAGCTCCATCAAGTGAGAATGAGAATTCTCTTAGTTTGATTTGATTTTCAGAAACATTTCTTGGTTTTAAGGTTGAGAAGACCATATTAAATTCTTTAAGGTATTTATTGGCATCCTCACCTGAGAGGCCATGATATTTTGGAATAAGTTGAATTAATCCAGATTTCAGTTCAAACTCTGATTCAAGATTTTGGTATGTAATACAATTTGGTTGATAGTTAATATCAGGTGCAGACAATTATCAAATGGTTCTATTAAGTTCATTTTTACTGTTTTTAGATATTGGTTTTTATTTTAGGTTTTATTTAGATGTTTTTCCAATTTTAATGTTCTTGGAGTGGAGTAATTCTCTAACTGGTTTAATGTTGAATCTTCCCGTAGATTGAGAATGTCTGATTCGATCCCTAAGGCTGAGTTCAATCTCAGGATCAATATCTAAGAGATCTTTGGGATTATTTCATTTCATAAATCATATAAAAATAAAAATAAGGGAAGCTCACCATAGTAAAATAAAAATGAGAAGTTTGAGTTGATGGTCCAAAAATAATAAGAAGAAGAAAACCAAAGAAGAGGAAAAATTAGGATTAGGTAAAGAAGGAGAAAAAATAAAAGAAGAGAATAAAATGTAAAATAAAATAAATACTTCTAAATGGATGAAATAATTACTTGACTCCCCAGAAAAGGCACCAATTTGAAAGGCACTGTCATGGGCACTCTCAAATGAAGTGTGAATTTTTGGGCACTTTGGTGCAACAGAGTGGCTGACCAAAGTCGTATCTCAAAGAAGGAAGTAAATTTAAAAAACATCTTAAAGGTATTCAAAAAATAAAATAAAATAGAATAAAAGCACTACTTTAAAGGACGAGGGTTTTTTATTGTTTATAAAACTAGAATAAGTTTGCTAGAAGAATATTTAATTTTTTTTAATTTTGAAATGAAAGTTGATTAACAAAGCACAACGAGAAGATGTTTTTTTTGAAAACTATTTTTAGAAAGTGTAATCGATCTAACTCTACCTATTCAATAATTTATTAATAATTATAATTTAAATTAATATGTACGTAAATATGATCACTTAATTTGTTAAATCCCAAAACCTACGAGAATTAACTTTACCACAAAGATTAAGTGAATTTAACCCTTGGCTAACTTCGGAACATGCAATCGCAACACCCTGATTTGATTGATGTTATAAGGTTAGATTATGGTTAGTAGTAAATTAAGGCACATTTAATCTCTAGAAATTAGAATTATTAGATTTTAGGGATTATATTTCAACACTACAAATTGATCCTGTGCGATTTTGAATTACCAATTTAGTTCATTCTCTCACAATTCACACAATTCTCGACCTCGTGTGATTTGTGTTTATTATTCAATTGCCTGATTAGATTAATTTAAATTAAAAACTAAATTAATAGATCAAATTATTTGAATTAAATTATCTAATTTATTTAAAATAAATGAATGAAGGAGGTTATAGGTAGATTGATCACTAAAAAGTACCAATCTTCCATGGGTGGTGTAGTCACCGTAGAAACATTTTGCATTTGCAAAGGTTTAGAGAGGGTAAAACCCAATATGGTTTTTAATCTTGATTCCAGACCAATTATTAAAATTAAGAGAATAATAAATTTGAACAAATCATAATAAAAAATAATAAATAAAATAATAACAAATAGGTTTATTACACAAATGCAAACATTACAACATGAAGAAGAAGAAGAAGGCTTCGATGAGGGGATCCTCGCTTCAAGAGCTACCCTTCTTACAATGGTTGGAGAATTTGAGTGAAACAAAATATCCTTTACCTTAAATATACTAATGCACACTCCAACCCCTCCAAATTAGAAAACACCTATTTACAGAGTGGAGGGGAGGCTAGGTTCAAAGTGGTTTCAAGTGTGAATGAGGAATCTCATCAAAATATTTTAATCCAATTTGCACTGCACATTTGACCACCTAAACATGTGAACCAGCTCTCCTTCCAGAGGGATTATTTGTGAAAAAATATTCCTAGATATCCTCTCAAAATTTGGGTCTAATACAAAAACTGATGGAGAATATATGGCCCAAATATAGAACCAATATCCAATCTGTCGAGTCCATCCCATATTTGACTTCATGACCCATTTTCACCAACCAAATGCATGATTTAACTCCAATGTCCTCAATTAAATTTGTAGAAAATTAAGTCAGGAACACATTTAAAAAATATTAAGTTCAAAAAATTCAAATAAAATTATTTATGTTCGAAATACTACAGTGAATTTTTAAAGGGTAAAACTGGAATTTTCATTAAATTTTCAAATGAATGATCTAATCTCAATTATTCAATAAATGAACATAGTTATCACAATGTGAGGAAATTATATCATTTATTATCAATACAATATTCAATAAAATTGTGTTTTATCATTATCTTTATCTATTTGAAAAATTAATTAAATAATTAATAAAATATATAGTTTTTTTTTGTACAATGAAATACATACCATTAACAGTAACTCACCAATATCCCCTAGATGGAGGGGTGAAAAAAATGCTCCATCACTGGAGGTGAATTAGACGGTGGAATACCAACAATATATGGGTAAACAACTAGCTCACTATTAGTCTCAGGTATAATGGAATCACTTGAATCTACTAGAGCTGATGGTAGTGGTGGTATGCTCCGAGATGTTGATCGGCTAAGATCTTGATTTTTTTTCTTGACATTCCAACAATTGAATAAGTTTAGAAATATTAAATGTATAAAAAATGAAAAACTAAATGTTTTTTAAAAAAAATAAAAGAAAAAATAGAACAATGTATATATGTATGAAACAATTAACAATGATAAATTGTAATATATTTTCAATACTAGTTTATACATTAAATTATATTCATCTTCATTGTCTTCATTATTATCAACCTCCATTATGAAAAATTATTCATTTTCACGCTCTCTTTCAAGTTCTATTGTTTTGATATTATCTAGAAAAAACGTTTCAATGTTTTGTGGTTGAAGAGGTTCACTATCACAGAGTACCAATTGATCATCATCACCCATATCATGTAAGTCTCTCTACTTTAAGTGTACAACAACACTCCAAACTTAATGTATTTTATCATCCACATAATAAACCATCTTCACTTGTGAATCCAAAATAAATGGATCATGCTCTGCATGCTTATCAGTATGGATCTAGTGAGTGAAGTTGATAGAAGTAAAATGTAATGAATCTTTCATTATGCACATATCAATGTTAACCGACTTGTATTTGAATAAGACAACTTAAAACTGGCCATGATATTTTAATTCAATTATATCATTCAACTTTACATAGTATCCCACCTCTATAAGTGTAAATACACCTCTATTTTGAGTTTTCAAGTCTTCTTCATGATAAATTGTATGAAACCTAAACCCATGAATATTGTAGGCATCAAATTGATTAGCCTTCCTTAGAGGACCTTAAGTCAAAAATTTCAAATCATTTAATATTCAGCCTAATTCTCAACATTAATTATCTATATAATAGGATATAAGTTATTTATTTTAACATAGAAAAAATAACTACACATAAATAATATTAATATGAGTATACACTTACACGATGGACGAACCATTCAACAATCTTCTTATTAACATCTTTTTCTAATTCCATCTCATTTCAATATTGACCCCTTACTCGCCTATTTATTTTCAATATCAATTCTTTTATAAATGGATATAAATTAAGACTATTGAGTAGTACATATCTATATGCATGTATCAACTCTAATTTTATTTTTTGTAAAATTTTACCCCTTTCTAATTGGTCGTCCAATAGTTTGAAATACCGATGACTAGTTTTCAGAATGAGAATTAGTGGAGATGTTGTTACCACATCAAAAATGATTGAATCTAGTCTCAATCCCATCCAAATACCCAGAAAAAAAGGTCAAACACTCTTCAGATATATAACCTTCAACAATAGAGCATTCTAGTTGAGATTTATTCATCACATATGATTTCAAATTACCTAAGTACCTGATGAAAAAAATATAAGAAACATATTAATTTTTTATCAATGATTTGATAAAATTGAATTCACTAATGAAAATAAAAATAACATAAATATACCTCTCAATTGGATATATCCATCAATAGTGTACTGGTCCACCAAGTTTAGCTTCTTCAATCAAATGCATAGTCAAATGAATGATGAATGTGAATAATAAAGGAGGAAATAACATACCCAAGTGACAAAGTGTTAAAAAAATTATTTCTTTATGTTTATCAAGATCAGTTGGATTTAATGTTTTTCCACAAATTTCTTTTAAAAAGGTAAAAAAACTCAACTAGAATCGCAATTACTTTTCCAGGTAACGTATTACATAATGCTAACTACAACAAATTCTCCATCAAAATGTGTAAGTTAGGAATTTTCAATCCAAGTAACTTTTGATGTTTTAAGTAAAAGAACCATGATATGTGACTTGAATATCCTTCTAGAACTTTTAAATTCATTAATGTTTTAAGAAATACATCTTTCTCATGATTTTTCATTGTAAAATAGCTGAAGGATAATTGTTATTCTCATTTTCCCACAGACCATGCTTTATATTGATTGAATTAAAATCCTTATGAGCATTAAGGTGATCCTTCAATTTACTCTAATTAGTAAGAAATTTGAAACTTACATTGATACAAACATTATTATCAAGATACATTACATCAAGATTATGATGTATCAAATTAAACTCCCAATAAGGAAGTTCGAAAAATATTCTCGTTTTCTTCTATTGTTGTGTTCCAGCTACTTCAGATATTGTACCTCGTACCCTTTCCTATTATTTAAACTAATTACATTTTCCAAATTCTTAAATGTCATTAATTAATTGTCCTATGATTTCTGAAATAGACAACACCTTTGGTGGATTTCTCAATTCATTATATCTATTGAACTTTGTCGTGTTAAACCTGAATTTATGAGAAGCATCAAGGAATCGACAATAACACATAAACAACCATTTTATACTATGATGTAATCTTTGAGGTTCAAACCAGTATGAGTGTTCCAACTAAATAAATTTCCTAGTCTAGAAAAATCACTAATTTTACATATTAAAGAAGCATGAATTTTGAATAGTTTTCTTGTTGAGGCATCATATTTTTCTACACCATCATCCCATAATTATTGCAATTCTTTGATTAGAGGTTGAAGGTATAAATAAATTCCATTTCATAGAATTTTCTTTCTAGGAATAAGCATCAAAATGATAAAAGAATTCTTATTAATACACGTACATGGAGGCAGATTATAAGGGATCAAAACTACTAGCCAGATGCTATAATTAGTACTTAAAGTACAAAAAGGGTTAAAACCAAAAACAACCAATCCTACACGTACATTCCTATGATCCAAAGAAAAATTTGGATATAATTAATCAAACATATTCCATGATGTTTAATCTTTTGGATGTATCATCAGGACATCGTTACTATCTCAATCATGCCACTTCCTGACATATGCAGTCTTAGACAACATGAATAATCATTGCAAGTGTGGTTTCAAAGGAATGTAATGCAATACCTTTGATGAAGTTTTCTTATTCTATTTCTTCCTGGGATTACATTGATTTATACTCTCATTGTTGTTCATTGACTTCCATCTACTTGTATGAATTCTTATACATTCATCTTTACTGGACTCTTTTCCCCAATGAAGCATGCAATCATTAGGGAAGACATGTATCTTTGTATAATCAAGTCCAGGATTGTTGATAAATTTTTCTTCATATCATAGAAAAATGAAAGGATCTTGGCTTTAGTAAATGCATCATGAAGTAACTCTAAAATTATGTACATTTCATTATCATTAATTCCACATAGACACTTGATATGATAAAACTTAAGTAGAAAAGAAAACTTTTAATACTTGGAATACCCTTCATACAGTTCTTATTGTCCATATTTTTCTAATTCATAAAAATAATTTTTAGTCACTAAATTTCTAAGCCAGATTAACTTTCTCAAGATTAAATGAAGGTTCTGTTGATCTATTAAAATCTTGGATATTGAATCCTACAAATCCAAATGCGTTATTTATCAAATTTCAAATTGAATTCTCCTCTAGAGGGTCATTTTGTGTTTCATTGAAGAGATTGTAATAAATATAAGGATATGTTAACACCATAGCCTTGAACTATTGAGTAAAATATTAAATAATTTCTCCAAAGAAAAAAAGATTCCATGAAATTATATGAAAAGAATAATTAATGGAATGATAAATTTAATGAAATATAGAATAGGGTGAAAATTATTTATAAATTCATAAATAAGTGTATTTTTTATGGAACAGATGATCATTTGATGGGTAATGTGCCAATTTTGATAGTAGTGTTTTACCATGATAGTTGGAATAGAAATTTTACCATTATGGATAACATAAAATTGTTTTGATGAATAAAAAATATCATTATATTTGTTTAAAAAATAATAATAATTTGTATGATTTAATGAATTGAAATGTAGTTACAGTTATATGTATTACAATAATGACTAATTTTTAATTTTTTAAAATTTTTAGTAAAAAAGGAATGATTTTATAGTAATGTTGGAATTATTATTTATTTAACAAATTTCAAATTTATATTAAATTATTTTTGTCAAAATAATATAAATTTTTTAATTGGAACATTTAAAATAAAAAATTTGATAAATTTCTTTGATTTTTGAATTTTATATTGAATAATAAATTTTCTTAAGTATATAAAATATTTATTATGACATCATATTCTAAAAAAATGATGAAATAAATAATATAGTTTCTTAAATTACTAATAATATGTTGATATATTAAAATTATATTTTTTTAGTAATGTAAATTAATTCCCAAAAATTATAAAAATTTATGATAACCTTAAATGACTTTTTTAAATAAATAATTATTTATGAATGAATATCTATACCATGAAATTAATAATTAAAATAATTTCACTTAAAATATTCAATAAATTAGTTTCAAAAACTATATTTTAAATTAAAAATTCCATGATTTATCACTATGTGTAATCCAATGTTATTTAATTTTATACAACATAAATATTTAAAGCATAAGTCACAAAAATAAATTATAAGTCTCCCCCATTTTTTATAAATTTTGACATTTCCTCTCAAACCACATCTCCATAAAGCTAATGCTCATTCATCCTTTAGAATTTTCTCTCAAAAGAGTCTCTTTTTGATGTTCCTAATGTTTTAAGGAGTCTTTTAATAGGTATACATAATTTATTTACCTAGAAAAGATTCATAAAAATTTATCATCTATTTTTATTTAAAATAAATAATTTAAAATTATATATAAATAAATTTCACGATTCATTATTATAAATAAAATTATATAATGTGAATGAGTGATTTCAATTTTATATCATTATACAAACATTTAAAAACATTTTAATTCAAAAAAAAATCCATTTTCATAGAGTCAATTATTCAGATCATAATGTATGCCATATATAAATGGTGTTGATAATAAATTATTTTTATGAGGGGGAATTTTTTCAATGAATGAGGACTGTGATAAAATCTAACAACCCCTACTGTTAGATGAATAAAATCATGTTTTTCAAAGTAAAAAATTTGAACTAATGCATGATGACCTAGAAGATAAAATTTAATGAAATTTTATATCTTCAATATTCATTACAAAAATGTTTTATATACCACACTTTTTGAGAAGAAAAACATCTATCATTTAACTGTTTTCATCTAATTTCAAAATAGTGTACTCATTGAATATATAATATTGATATAGACATAAATTGAATTTATCCTACCTTACCATTCCCTTATATTACCTATAATAAAGGTATTGTATAATTCATTTTTAATGTCCATTTATTTTTTAATTTAACTGATGGATATATTCCTAAATATAAAAATTAATTCATTGACAATGTTACCCTTTAAATTACTCATATCTATTATTTTACAAAGACAATTATTTATTATAAATTATTTTATACAATATTTTCCATATTAAATATAACATATTTTTTTATCAGGTATTTCATATGGTGGATTTATTTATATTATTATATAATAGGATGGGTTTAAAATTATCTATTCCCTTTTTATATTAGTTTATAGAAAGGGACCGATTATCCCAAGTTATGTGGTGAATCTTAACCCTGTGATTATGATTTTTACACATAATGGCGTGAATGAATGGTTATGTTCTCTAAAATTGTATATTCAAGCACTATCATATAATTTATTAATAACCAACTCAATATAAATATAAATTGATAGGCCTTTTGGGGATATGATATGCATATTTATTTATTAATACAGAATAATGTAATTATTTATTCCTTAAATGTTAATATGATCATGATTATCCCCTGCTAACTACTACTATAATTATGTATGTACTTTATCTAAGAAAAATGTTATTCCTTTTGATTCTAAGTGTTGTGTTCTAATGTATTAAATTTTTATTATATAAAAGGACATTAGTTATAGGTAACATACAAGAGTTTTCTTCAAATAAAGTTTCTCCAATATATTTGAAAAATTCATTCATAAAATAAAAATTGAGAGTTTAAATAAAATATCATTTAATTATAGTATGAAATGAAAATGTTTGAAATAATTGGTGGTAAATAATTTATTATCATTTTCCCAGGTTGTTTCCATGTTATAGTAAGTGATAATAAAATAATAGATGATTAATATGTAGAATATTAACTAAATAACACAACTATTGATTAAATAATTTGTAAATAAGAATACAATATCATTATTAACTATTTTTAAATGAAATTATGATTATCAGATTCATTAATTCATTAGTTGTCATTTAATATAATTTCGATGTTTATTATGACTAACAATCATCTAGATATTAAATAAATAAATAAATAAATTATTGAATACATTATAATCATAACTATTGAGTTAATTATAAATAAGATTGGATTAAAATTTTATAAAATCAATAATAATTCTCCTCTTAATGAATCTGTTTTACAAAACACATTGTTAATTAGCCTCTTATTATTTTATTGAAAATGTATATTATGAGATCTATGAGTTTAGTGAGATGACTTTTATGGTACTATATTTAGAATTTTATTATCAAGGAAGAACCATTTGGGTTATTTTTACCTAACATAATTGGTGGATAAAATAACAATGACATCCTCCACAGGGGACCTCCATATGTTTATTTAGCCACTGTGATCATTGTTTGATTCAGAATAGGATGAAGAGATCAAGGATATGATTTCTCAATAGGGGGAAATATAAACCTTGAGGTGTTTTTTACTTCCTAGGAAACCACATTTTTTTCTAAACATTTGTGTGTGGATTCTAGAAGAGGAATTAATGTCTACTGTTAAATACGTGGAATCCCATGTTAAATAATATTTCAATATTTAATTATTCTTTCTTTTATAAAAATAAAATTTAATTCCCATAATTTCATCATTATGAATTATAATTTAAAATTTTTCAATAGAATATAATTGTAAAAACCATTCAACATTGAATTATTCTATAACATTCATGAGATTTAATGGCTTAGTTAAATATATAATTTTTTTCTATTAATAGAAATAAATAATTCAAAACCATATTGGTATTAATAAATCTAAATGGGGATTCAACCTCTAAATTTCGAGATTGTCTAATTCATTATACATAAATTATTTCACAATATATAGTATAGTTCATGGATCACCCATTATATATTTTTTATTTCATTATCATCAATTAATTTTATTGGTTTTATTTTAAAAATATTTTGCTTAATGTTATTATTATTTTTAATAATATGATTTTTTTCCTTCATAGGTTTTGAATAAATGTAAACAATATTTCATGTATGGTTATAGTAGGTGATAATATAGAATAATTTTCATGGAAAAAATATTTCTATACATAGGGAAGTATGCCTCTCACTTACCAATTCAACATTTTACAGTAGTGCGAGATAAATTTTAATATTTTTTATACCTAAACAATCGTCAATTAAAATGTTTTACATGTTTATAACTCATTTTTTCATGTCATAAGATATTCATAGTTATTAATTATTTTTGATTTCACTATTAACATGAATTTGAACCATATGTCTAAAATATATATTTTAATATCAACAAACATTTCATTGAAGAATAATTGTTTTCTTGTCATTAGAATTTAATTTTCTAACAACCCTTTACATTTTTAGATACAAATAATATTGGATTCCTTTTATATAAATGTTTTATATAGAATCATTACATTTATGATTTTATTTATGATAAAGTTGAATTTTTAGTGTGGGATATGGGAATTTCATTTGAGGCTGAGCTATGGGAAATGGTAAAGATGATAAGGTACGATGATCATTATGGTTGGAGAAAGCTTTGGTAGAGCCAGACTATTCTGTTTCCGTGAAAATTCTTAAGGAGGAATCTAGGAATTTTCCTTGGAAGATGCTCCCTGCATGGATAAGTGCTCTAAAAGCTGCTGAATCTTTTTCCCTGGAGGTGTCTCATGTGTACAGAGAAGCAAATCAAGTGGCGGATGTGCTCTCTAAAAGAGAAATCATGGAGACGAGTTCGATCTGGTCCTTTGTGCTTCATAAATATTGCAATGATCTTGTAATAAAGGATAGATTTGGAGTTGTGTACTCAAGGTTGTGTAATTTCACCCCTTTGTGAGCTGCTTTATACATTGTAATGTTTACATTTTTTTTATATAATATTTGTGGGATCAGGTCTCTGCCTGGCTCTTGGACTTTCTGGCTATTTCCTAGATTATATCATAAATAACTCAAAATTAATTTTATAATATATTTTTTTAAAATATTTTTATATTATGATTAGTATTATATATTTCTCAAAAAAATAACTTTTATTTGGAATTTTTAGTTGGGATTAACAATATCTTTTTCCTTATATATTTTTTATTGTAAAAATTTATTATATTTCTCTCATTAAAATTCACTCTTGAAGAAATATAGAAATATATATCATTTATCAATTCAAAAATATATATTTTTATTTTAACTACACTTTTTATTATATTTTTTAATATTTTAAATTTTTCATTTATTTAAGCCAATGTTTTTATAAATATTAAATAAAGGAAAAAACCCACAACATCGTGGTTTAGATAAAAACATTGAATGTTTTATGGAAAAACATATCGTGGTGTATGTAATGGCATTATAACATAGTGAATAACATATTAAATGTTATGGGATAATGTTGTGATGGATTATTTACACTCACTGTTTACTATAATTGGAAATATTATCATCAAAATATTTTAATGCATTTAAAGAAATATTTTAATATTTTATATTGTAAAATATTAATAAAAAATAATATGTGAGATTTAAAAATTATTTGACCAATAAAATGATTAAATGAATGTTTCCAAACAGTTACAATTCAATTGTCATTATTATATTACATAATAAAGTTGAATAGACATTGTGATTGGTGTGATATATAATGTGTTACACAAGTATTTTAATAAAAATAGAAAAAGAGGGGAAATTGAATTAAATCCTATAAAATTTTCATTAAAATAAAATTCCCATTTTAATTTACTCTATATTTATCATTTATATAATAATTAAATAATTAATTTTATATAATAACAAATAACTAAGGGGACATTGAATATTTTTACACTTGTTAGTTGATATAAAGAACATCCCTCAATCCACTCAACTAACACCTAATAAAGGAATAATTATTTGTATTTATATCCTTTACATATGGATATCATAGAGTTACTATATGAAACTAATACACAAAGAAATATTTTAATTTATTTTACAAGGCTATACCTTAATAAATTTATTTTACAATACCTTCATATCGTTTTATTGGGTTTCTAAATACATATTTTTTGAATTTCACATTTAATCTTCCATAGTTGACTATAGTAATATTACACATAGAAATATTTAACAGATATATAAATTTAATATATGATGACTCACATATGAAAACATCTATAAAGGAAAAAAATAATTCTTCGAATAAAAAATATGAATGTCTTAAAATTTTCACCCTTTAAAAATTATTTTAAAGGATCTTCATAGTTGCAAAAATAAATCAAGATTCATTCATTCTCATTCCTTCTCAATATTTCTTTTTATCTCATGTTTCATCCCATCATAATTTAATCAATATATACAATAATTATAGAATAATTAAACATTTACAATATTTTAATTTCTATTTATGATTCATTTTTTGTGTGTTTCGTCTATATTGGTATATTTAGAATAGACATATACCCAAATAGAATAATTATATCCATTTTATACAACTTTTTATTTAATTGAAAAAAATATTGGATCTTACCCATAGAAATAGGTTATATGTTGCACAACTATTTTAAATAAATAAATCATGAAATAATATAAATCCAAATACATTAGTTGAATATGATATAAAATTAAAAATAATTTTCTTGATGATAATCATCATGAAATCAATAAAACCATTTAATATTTACATCAAGAAATACACGAATTGAATACATTTGAAAAAAACTACATCAATTATGTATTCTCTTTCCATTAAGATTTGAACAACTATTAGGTCAATGAAATTATCTCTCTAATTTTATAACTTAGAGAATCCATATAGATCACATAATTCATTTGGTATGTAGACGATGTATATTCCTTAAAATAATGTAACAACACAACTTTATTATTACTAAAACATAATTTTTTTAAATAATTGATTTTTTTGGAAAACTATCTATTTTATTAGGTGTTATATTATCTTTCATAAAAAATTTATTACAATTAATCATCAAATGTGTTCACACAGAAAAAATATCAAATCAGTTCAAATGAAAAATAAAGGCATGAAATTGATCATAGTAATATGTAAGGGTTGAAAAATTGACACTTGATAATACATATATGAATCATCCTTAAATATGAATTTATTTTCACTACATTTGTCTTCCTGTATAAAATAAATACATTAATACATAATTTTTATTTATTGATACATAACATTGTAACATTTTCATAAATATTTTTAATTATTAATACATTATAGTATCTTATATTCATATATAAGTCTCCACACATTTCTCAATTTCAAATATAGTAAATCTCTAAGTGTAAAAAATTAATACATATGATTTTATTCCACTTCTTTATTGATTCCTAAATGATCAAAACATTACTGAATTTTTAAAACTATATATTCCTAAATTTAACTTCAAAAATAAATGAAATATGGAATGTTTTTGATGTAGTAAAATATCAAAAACCTCTAATATATAATTATTTTATGTTCCACTATAAACAGTAGGATAATATTCACTTATTTAAGGTCCATATAATTTAAAATATAAAATATATAAATGTAATTTTTATTCCTTAATAAACACATATAATTTTAAAATTAGGTAAATTACATGAATATACAATATGATAAATACAAGAAATAAATTTTAAAATAATATAATATATTAACAATAAATATTAATAAATAATAGGAACTAATAATAGAAATTACTAAAAATAAATAATGAGATAGAATAGTAATAATAAAACATATAAATCATGGTGAGAGAGAAAATATAAATCATATAAATCAATGTTATATGGAACAAATAAATTAAACTTCTCAATGTCAGAGGGATTAGTGATTTTCAAATCATAATAAAACAGAAAGGTGAAACTCAACCTTTTCAACATTTTTTATAGTTAGAAATACCAAACATACCATCATATTTAAGGATCAAAGAGATTAGAAATGAGAAACAATAATTTTCCCTCATCTAATAACCAATGATGTATAAGAAATAGAACCATTTAATAAATAATCATGAATAAATTGAACTATCCTGATTCAATAGTAAAGAAGACCAATACTAAAAATTTCACAGTAAACATTATCCTTGAAATAAGTAGTCATTCAGAAAGTAATTCTTTATAAAATAATACAAAAAAAATTATTACCTGATTTTAAAATTTTAATATATACTTCTTTTAATATATAATTCTATTTTAAAAGAAAATATAGTCATTTTCATCAGATTAATAGAACAGATATATAAAAAAAATTATAAGATCTAGAAAACATGATAAAAATATTATCATTTTTTATGATAAATATTTCTAATGAATGAAATAAATAAGAAATATTTTTTATCATGCTAGTAAAATTAATTAATTAACACATGATAAATAAGAAACACAAATATATATTAAACTAATATTTTTTATTCAAAATAAAAATAATAGAAATGTTTTAGGAATTCAAATTAAAGAAAATATAATAGATAAATAAAAATAGATTAGTACATGTCAGGTAAAATAAATATATTCAATAATAAGTAGAACAAAAAATTTTTATGAAAATAACTCTATTTATCATTTCATTATTTGAAAAAAAAATAATGAAAATATATATTTTTACAAAAAAATAAAAATATTAATTCCTCTCCCCCAGTATGATGTAATTAGATTGAATAATTTCAATAACTATATTCATTTTATATGTTCAATAAAAAAAATCTAGAATTTAAATACATTTAATTCCAATGATCATTCCATTAAACATACCGTCATTGTACTATGACTTCCATCATTCATGGATACAGAATAAAAAATTAAGAATCCAAATTCATTCTTTTTTAGAATAATCAATTAATATAAAAATTAAAATTCTTTTTTCAGGATTCTTGTGATCAAAAATATCAATTGAGAATGTGTTTGGAATAATTGTGTGTTTTTATTTAGAATTGTTCCTAATACAAATATTTTCTAACTAAATAGGCTAGTTTTTGATATTAATTTTAACCTTAATATTTGATTAATCATTGGATATACATATATGTTTATTAAAAAAAATTGAAGGTGTAACGTCCTGGGTTTGGGTGGAACTCCCTGGGTGCCCCGAATTCGGTTCACCACAGGACCTCAAGAACATTTCCCCAAATGCCAGAGGCTTCCGACTAGCAGCGAGGGCCGAAGTCTGATAGTGGGGAACTATTACCTCATTTTTCAAAGTGTAGCACAACGGAATATAATATAAACATACAAAAATATAGGAAACAGAAAACTATACACAACTAAAATAAAAAACTGCAGTAGATTAACCAACCAGATATACAGATATGATGCAATATGTTTTCCAATTCTAAGAAAACAGCCATAACATGTTACATAGTAGTACAATACAATACAGAGTATAGGTATAGAAAAGCAAAACAGTACAGCCAATGGCTTCACGAGCCAATGCTCATTCCCATGCTCTCCTACACCCTAGAAGCAATCAAGTACCTATATAAGGGCCCTTTCCCTTGTCTACACCTACAGAAATGTAATCTGTTTGGGCCGAAAAGCATGACCCGAACAGGGTGTGAGAAATATATCTCAGTAGGCACCCACCAAAGTCCCGTGCCCAACTGGGTGTAAACCTTCAACAACAGTGTGTAAAAGTAAAAATGCAATAAGCTATGTCATACTCAAATGTAACTAACTTACCAGTTATATTTCCATTTTATTAATCATTTAATCCAATTAAAATAAGAAATCACCACAGTGAATTTCTAAGTAAATAGACAATGTACTCAAACAAGAAAAATCTCACCATCAGGTAATCAGAGTCCAACCCACAGGTATTTCCCTTAGGAGTAATAGAAATTTCCCTCAGGCTTACGAATTGTTGCCCTCAGGTACAGAAGTCAAGCCTCCAGGCACGAAAGGTTTCCTACAGGCTAAATAGTACGTTGCCCTCAGGTTAATACAGTCACACCCTCAGGATATAGTAAAACACCTTCCTGAGGCATAAGTAACTGGGCCATGCCCAACATTTAAACATGCAATTTACATAAAATTCCTCTCAAGGTAAAATTAGTGCATAATTTAAACATGGCATACCCTCAGGTATCTTAGCCAAATGACTAAACAGAGGAACGCACCCCCATGGTGGTCCTGGATCCAAGCACTGATCCCAAACAACAGTTTTGCAGTTTTATTTATTTACCTATAAAATTATTGGTATTTAATATAGCCACAGACTCAACCACACGACACCCCAACATGGGTTCATAGCTAAAAAACGCACAAAATGCACAACGGTTGGAAAATAAACACCAAGCCACCTACCTTATACACCAACGAACGATATACGTGAACATCGATTCCAGAAACGCCCAAGAACGATGTAGATATGACGAAGAATAAAACCTGTTCAAACGTAAATAACTTCTGTTAGGGGATGAATTGTCAAGAACGATCAAATAAGAGTGGAGGGATTACCCGTGCTATTCCAATGAGATCGTCCGCGGCAGAAATGGATTCCTGACTTGCACTCGGCGGATCTCCAAAGCTCCGACCTTCCTCCCTTAAGCCCGCTTCCCGTTCTAAGCCTTCCTTGTGATCAAGGGAGGCTAATGCACATTTTAAGTGTAAAAAACAAAGTGCACGGTGTGTATTTCCAGGTAAACGACATGTACATCCGATTTTTAACTGTTCCCCTGGTGGTTTCCCACCAGTGTGGCACTATTCACCTGCTGACATGACTACACGGCGCATCTCCTTGAGTACACGGTGTGTTCTATCACACAGCTGGCCACTGCCTTTCTATTCGCCTGTTGAATCACTACATGGCGTGTAATGGACCACAACACGGTGTGTAGTTGGTTCCTACATGCTTCATCGTCGACATGGCCACACGCCGAGTGTACTCATCCCACACGGCCAAAAGTACATGGTGTGTGGAAAAGAACACGGCATGTACTTCCAAAATTTAGGATTTCTTGCCATTTTCCTTATTTTCTCAAAAACACTTAAGGGAAGGAGAAAAGAAGAAACTTGTACGTCAAAAATAAGAACTCGGTTCTTAAAAACTTCCCCCATTAAAGAAATTCGTTCCCGAATTTCGCTTCCAAGGGTGGAGAAGATATAACTGAGAATAACTCTGTCCACTGAGCACATACATCGGTCTCCTACTCCTAGGTTTCGTCCTACACTTGGCCATGAAGCCATAACACCCGTACGAGAGGAACTGACCAGCCTCGGAGAACCTTCGTGCTGCTGTCAATGATATGAATCAGATGCTCCTCAAAGGACGCATCCATCTGAAGCTCAACCTCCTTGAGCTGAAAGACGTGAGATAGGTCTAAATGATAGCGGTGCAACTGAGATACAAGGAAGACGTCGTTCATGGCCTGGTACCTCTGAGGAAACTGCAACTGATAAGAAACCGTCCCGACTCTCTCCAGAATCTCAAATGGCCCACATACCTCGGTGAATGTTTAACATGTATCCTGATCCGCTTGTGTCCTAGCTTCGGAAAAACACGCACGAAAACCTAATCCCTGACCCCGAACTCCAAAGGTCATCTACGACGATCAACATAAGATTTCGGATGAGACTGTGCTGTAACCATCTGCTTCTGAATCAACTGGACCTACTCAGAAGTCTCCTACATGAGACATGGTCCCAGTAAAGTTGCCTCACCTACCTCTAACCAGTACAAAGATGATCGACATTACCTACTATATAAATCCTTGTATGGTGCCATCTCGATAGTTTTCTGAAAACTGTTATTGTAGGAAAACTCGACTAGGGGTATGTGCTTCTCCAAAGAGCCCCAAAATTCTAGGACGCATGCAGGTGGCATGTCCTCTAGCACCTGTATTGTACGCTCTAACTATACATCGGTCTGAGGGTGGTAAGTCGTGCTCAGAAGCACTTGTATACCCAGTTCCCTCTGAAAACTCTGCCTGAAACAAGACATAAAATGAGTGTCTACACCTGCATAAATGTAATCTATTTGTGCCAAAAAGAATGACCCAAACAGGGTGTGAGAAATATTTCTCAGTAGGGACCCACCAAAGGCCCATGACCAACTGGGTGTAAACATGCAACAACAGTGTGCAAAAGTAAAAATGCAATAAGCTAAGCCTTACTCAAAAGTAACCAACTTACCAGTTATATTTCCATTTTATTATTCGTTTAATCCAATTAATATAAGAAATAACCACAGTGAATTTCTAAGTAAACCGACAACGTCCTCAGACAAACAAAATCTCACCCTCGGGTAATCAGAATCTAACCTGCAGGTATTTCCCTCAGGCGTAACAGAAATTTCCCTCAGGCTTACGAAGTGTCACCCTCAGGCACAGAAGTCAAGCCCTCCGGTAAGAAAGGTTGCCCTCAGGAGAAATAGTACGTTGCCAACAGGCTAACATAGTCACGCCCTCAGGCTATAGTAAAGCACTGTCTTAGGAATAAGTAACTGGGCCATTCCCAATATATAAACATGCAATTTACATAAAATTACTCTCAAGGAAAAATTACTGCATAATTTAAACATGGCATACCCTTGGGTATCCTGGCCAAATGGATAAACAGAGGAACGCACCCCCGGGGTGGCCCTGGATCCAAGCACTGATCCCAAACAACAGTTTCACAATTTTATTTATATACCTATACAATTCTAGGTATTTCATATAGCCACGACCTCAGCCACACGACACCCAACATGGGTTCATAGCTCAAAAACGCACAAAATGTAAACAGTTGGAAAATAAACACCAAGCCACCTACCTTATACACCAACGAACGATATACGCGAACGTCGATTCCAGAAACGCCCAAGAATGACGTAGATATGACGAAGACGAAAACTCGTTCAAACGTAAATAACTTCTATTAGGGAAAAAATTGGCATGAACAGTCAAAGAAGAGTGGAGGGTTTACCCGTGCAGTTCCAACGAGATCATCCGAGGTGGAAACAGATTCTGGACGTGCGCTCGGCGGATCTTCGAAGCTCTGGCCTTCCTTTCCCAAGCCCTCTTCTCGTTCTAAGCCTTCCTTGTGAACAGGGGAGGCTACTGCCTATTTTATGCGAAAAAAAAGTACACGGCATGTATTTCCCAATACCCAGCGTGTACTTCCCATTTTTATCTGTTCCCTTAGTGGATTCCCACCATCATGGCATTGTTCACCTTCCGACATGACAACACTGAATGTCTCCTTGAGTACACAGCGTGTTCTGTCGCACAGCTGGCCACCGCCTTACTATTCTCCTGCCGACTGACTATATGACGTGTAAGGACCACTACACGGCGTGTAGTTGGTTCCTACATGCTTCATCGCCAACATGGCCACACGCCCCGTGTACTCATCCCACACGGCCAGAAGTACATGGCGTGTATTTCCAAAATTTAGGATTTTCCCAATTTTTCTTATTTTCTCAAAAACACTTAAGGGAAGGAGAAGAGAATAAACCAATACCTCAAAAATAAGAACCGGGTTCTTACATAAGGGAATTAAAAACCTATTTGTATAATTTCATGAAAAACAAAGTTTAAATAAGTATTAGTAGTCATACAATTTATTTCTGAATTAGTTAAATAATAATGTAAATAAAATCATCTATTTAATGATTATAATTCAATGATTTCTATTATTTTCTTATTTATAATATTAATATTTTTGTAATATTTGCCGATATTATTTATCATAGAAGTGGATAATTTCAATAAATAAACATCAATAAAAAATTAAGTAATTATACATTTTGGTGGACCTAAAATATTAATATTTATAATATTTAGATTTTTATTAGTAATGTTTTTTAGAGAAAGAATGTTTTTTAAATATAAAAAACTCCAATTATTTTCAATTATTTTCTTGTTCTTTCATTAATGTGTCATATTTGTATTCAACTACGATACAATAATGTTTATACTCTTAAAAAAATTATTTTAAAATTTAGATGTATAAGAGAAAATATGTTATACCATTATATCCTAATCCTTGAAACATATATATTTTTTAAATTTTACTTCTAAAATTTATAATTAGAATGAAAATAATAGAAATAGTTTTCACGAAAACTCTAATATCCATCATTAAGGATTTACTAATTTTCATGTAAAATGATTTTATTGATTTGATATCAAATTTCATCTTATTTTAGTATGATCTAATATGATAAGATTTATTTCATTCATAGAATTTGACCACTTTCATTTTTTCATCATGATTCATTAATTACAAAAATATAACTTTCCCATATTGAAATTAAAATTATAGTTAATTTTTTATTTTTATGTGTTAAATAAAAATTACTAAATTATTCATTAGTTAATTTTGTAAATATTTTTTTTAATTTAATAATCATTATATATGTACACCTTATTATCTTTTTTTAATTTATAGCTTAAAATATGATCATTATTTTCTCTTCATAACATGAATTTTTAAATCATGAGTGATATGACTTGATTCATATTTTGTATCCCATTATAGTCTATAGAATATTTAATAACAGCATAGATTCTACTCCATATAGTATGAATAAAATTAATAATGATTAAAAATGTTACTAATTAAGGTACCATAGTCATTATGTCATCAACATCATTTACTATCTCATTATGTTTTAAATATATATTTCTCATATTTTTCTCAATAAAACATTATGAAATTATAAAATTTCAGATATATAGCCTTTTACCTTATTTTTATTATTGTGAATAATAAATAAGAAAATATTTTCCCATAATTTTTAAGTACTATATCATTGAAAAACTTGGTTGAACTCACCGAATGATTATCCACACATGAAATATTTAATTAAAATTAAAAATATATCATTGTCAATTTCTTCAGTAGACCCGCATAACCCATGTTTACAAGTATAAATATAATATGTTTTCACAACCTTAATATAAAATTTCATAAACTTTTCCATATATAAATAATCATTATATATTTCCTAAAACTATTAACCTCACCATTTAAATATTGATATCTAATATAGGACAATAAATCTCTCCAACCAATACCAACAATTTATCTTTCACTTTAGATTTTTTTTCTTCAAATCATGGTAGTTGTAAAATAATATAATATCCTCCAAGATACATCTCTTATATAACAAATTATCACCATTTTATTATAAAAATACACCAATGGGTGAATTAAACCCTTTAAAATATTTCATTATCTAAAAAATCCACATGATAAACTCAGAATGCTTGATCCTTTCGCTTTTGATATAATAACTCAGAGGAAAAAAATTCAATAAATATTAGTAAAAGTAATATTTAATAGTTGAATTTTTGAAACAAATAACATTTCATAATATATTCCCCTACCACCCAATGCTATAATGATTATTTATATTTGTCTCCAAATTCAAGGAATTATAATTTTTAGTGATAGAATTTTGAACGTAGCATAAGGTTCCTAAAGCCTTTAATAGGTTATCCCATATACATATGATTTTATCATGAGTTTTCAACTTTTTACAAAGGATATCATAACCAGATAAATTGACATGACACTTAGAATCTATAAATTTAAAACAATCGAAATCCACATAATATAAAAAACAAAATGATGTAGAAATTCTAGATCTTTCGTCACACTGTATAAATCCACAAATCAACGAGATGATGAGACTTTAAAAAATGAAATATATGTCATCTATAGTACATTTATAAATATAATTTTATAGTATAATGGTATCAAAGTGAAAAAAGCTTCAAAAAATATCTTTCATTCTCTTTATTTATTTTATTCTTAATTATCCATTATTCATAATGTAATATTCAATTTGAATAGTTAACAAAGAAAAAAATATTTTTCCATTCCCCCTTCCTCTTAATCGATGTTAGTGTTATGCAACCATAAATTTTACTAGTATACATATATGTAATATATAAATTATTTTTATTAGTTATGAATCCATTATTTTATTGTCCCAAATTACTTAGTGAATGAAATACAATACCATATCCTTGAAAATAGGATAGATGTTGCAACCATAAATACTAAAAGGAATTTTTAGTTATATTATTGATTATTCATTAAAGAGTTATTATATAAAATAAGAAATATTCTTCCTAAAAACATGTATTCAAAATTTATAACCATATTTTTTTTCTCAGAAACTCATGTAATATATAACATTTAATATTGAACTATTCTAGAGTTGGATAATCATTAATTATGATCATGATAACCATTAAAACATAGAAATTGTCTCATTAATTATATTAGGGATTATTTTCATTATATATAGTCAGTAAAATGATTTATAGTATTTTTTAATCTTAATGAAAACATGATACAATTCCTTCCAAATTCAAAACATATGAATTTTGAATTAAATAATAATTTTTATAAGTTTTTTCATCTATAGTTATAATTTATGTATCATAAGAAACTAAATATAATTCATCATCATGTAGCTATATATTTATGTAATATCAAAATAGATTTGAAAAATAATAATGGTAAAATAATGATCATATAAATACATATGTCTTAATACATTGAAAAATAAATATGAATAAAAATTACCTATCACAATTCCTAAATGTTATATTTGAGTATATATTCATATATAAATGGGAAAAATGAATATGTTATAATTCTTATATAAGAAGTAATGGACCAACATTTTTGTGATTTTTTCCCATTTTCATTACACAAAAGTATATCCTTTTAATACATATGATTCCATATATTATAAAATTTCAAACATAAAATAATATATAACAGTAAAAATCATTACGTAATATTTTTACAATAATTTTTTTTGTATATATAAAATCTTCAGTTTCCTAAAAAAATTCAATCACTTACAAGAAATATTAATTTAAAAAATAAATTATATATGAATGTTTCAAAAAAAAAATTTCAAACTTATATTAAATAAATATTTCCTCATCAACCACTCTATGAACAATTTTAATATCATATAATTTAATGGTCCTCCCATTGGGAAAAATCTTATATGTGAATATTCATTATAACATTATGATTAATCCTAATGGTCTATACCAATAAAATTTCATCAATTTAAAATATTAATAAAATTAAATATGTTCTAGAATAATAATAAATAATATCAATTAAAAATAGAAAATATTTTCAAAAAACAATAAAAATTATTAACCATATATAATGATAAGAGCTTGTAACAATCAATTCATATAAATAAATATGAGATGGAGCATAGAAAAAATATAAATCCATTTCACAGAAATAATATAAAACATATATATCAAATTGATAGGGTTTATTAATAATAAATTGAGAAAAAAATTTCTCATTAGCCATTCTTAAGAATCATTCCGTACTCTTTAGGGAAATATTCTACTAATATTAAACTCCAATTATAAATAAATTATTTTATTTAAAAACATTTGTTAGAGGGTATCATTACTATGAATTTAGATATCTACAAATCATGGGTATACCCCTAGTAGAGGGATCTTATAAGAATATTCCCTATGATTTTTTAAGGTCACATTAAATAACATGAAAATATTTTATTTGAAAAAATAAACAATATGTTGTTTTATATATAAATTATTAAATATAGAAAAACAATATTTCATATTTATATGTTTTTATGGTGGTTTCTGGAATGTTTAGAGATTTTATATCCAATCCAAAACTGAGTAGTTGTGTCCATGCCACCTCAAAATAATATGGATTGATTTTATAAATGAATGATAAAATTACAAAATGATAATTCATTATCATTAAATTTATATAAGCATTCTCAATATGATATGAGGAATTTTAAATAAAAACATAATGGTTCCTGTAAGGAATCCTAAAAAATATATATGTCTATGGTAAAGAATGTGGTTTTATAAAAAGAATCATATTATATGTTGTGTTATAAAAAATATTTGTAGATTCCATTCAGTTATTTTGGAAAATACATATATTGATTTACATCGAAAATGTCTATTTTATTTCCTATGTAAGTCATTTAAACTAGGAAAACAAACTTGTTTTATAACATATCAAAAATGGGCATAGTAATACTATTTTTATTTTATAATAATATATAAAATACCATTGTTGGTGAAAACCCAAATGGTATTCTCTTCCTATAATGGAGATTTTATGTTATACTAATAATGTTATGGTGGGTGTGGGTTGTGATTAACATTGAGTAAAATAATAAATTTATACTATGTTAATACGTTTTAAAATAATGTGAAATTTGAATGTGTTTATAATTATTTATGATTTGATTATAAATGATAATATAATATGTCAATTATAAAAACCAATGTTTTTAAAATTATAGAAACCCAATAATTTTTGGTATTATACTAAAGGATTACTCAAAATATAACATGAAATGTTATGTTTATGAATAAAAGTCAACTTATTATATGAAAAGTTAGAAATTAATTTATTGAATATAACATATTTTTAAATAATAAAGTGTTCATATTAAACTCATTATAAATTTAAAAAATGTTGTAATTTATATATATAGTAATATTAATTTTTTATTTTTACTTATTCATTCAAATTTTAATAAAGTAACCTTTTTTGATAAAGTTTTTTCCATTGTTTTTTGTGAAATGTACATACATTTTTTACCTCGTGTCAAATTTATAATATGTACATTTATTTCGATCAATAAATTTTATATTAGAAAATATATATTAAATAAATATTAATAGTGAAATTGATTTGAAACCACAATATTCACTTATAATATATACATATGATTATTTATATGGAAGATATGGTAATTGAATTTGTTTTCATCTACATTTACATTGGCTTCATCATGAGTTATAATAATGAAGTTAATGTTTTTTATAGTTTATTTATGTTGGTTGTTAAAATTATTTCAGAATTGTGGTCCATCTTGAGCATTGTTATGTGGCTTATAGAAATATTGGGTTTATAAATGCACTATATAAGGTAAAAATGACAATTTTACAAAATGGGGTTGAATACCTATGTCACACCCCATCCCAATGGGGACCGTTTTGTGACTCCCTAAGACCGCCTCTAAAAGTACATGGGAAGGAGACTATAATCGAGTAAGAATATCACTAATATGGATGGCCTTAGCTTATGTACCTATACAGTTGAGCATGTCTTCAAGACAATAAAATTCTAAAATGTAAAACAATTAATAAACTATGAATTCATACATATATATCCCACAGGAATATTATGACATTA
The DNA here is from genome assembly GCA_963277665.1 of Viscum album. NCBI lineage: Eukaryota > Viridiplantae > Streptophyta > Magnoliopsida > Santalales > Viscaceae > Viscum > Viscum album. The sequence continues at coordinate 1,286,193,160 of OY728151.1, forward strand.
CGAATAGGAAAAAAAATATTTCCAAATAAAACGACATCACAAGGTGTCTGAAAACAACTCCAACCTAAATGTAATTATGGTTAATGTTGTGAAGATAACCATAATAGGACACCTTGGCTTGTATACTTCACTAAGTATCATCGGGTCCAGGTCCCTCTAGGAATCTGTTAAAAAGAGCAATCATTAGCTTAAGACATGCCATGTATAGGACATGGTCATGCTAGGATGAGTATAATAATACCCAGTAGGATGACACTAAAACAGAAATCATTCAAAAATAATAATAATTTTTATCTCTATATATGTATGTGTATAATTTACATATAACTATAGTATGTATATTTAATCAAAAAATAAAATAAGTCTCAAGGTAACATCGCAAATAAAATTCCAAACCTATGTTTCATATTTAAAGGTTTTACACATCACTTGTATTGGAGAACTCACTACATGAGTCGAATCATACTAATTACATCCTTCTGAGGTGTTGTTCTAGTCTGGTCTCTCCATTAGATGTTTACACTGGATGTCTTAAGAGATATAATATTGAGATTCTGATTATACTGAAATCCAAGGTGTATACTGACAACTCAATAAGTAATAACTCACTAAGTAGATGATTGACTCCTGCGTATTATTGCTCATGAAAATACAAAGAACTCACCCTAAGAGGATAACATAATATAGGATCTCAATATTTTCCTCACATACATATTCAAACAAAACTATCAATGATGTATTAATGAAGAGATCATTGTTCTATGTGTTAGAGGATATTCCATACTAACCCTATTGGAATGGATATATGTAACACACCCTTAATAAAACATTTCCAAGATAATAAGGAAATGTGTTATGGGAAAACCTTGATGGAGTTTGTAGCATGTACTTAGAGTATACAGAGTGTCCCCTAGGTTCTGGGTCTTGCTTATGTAAGTGTCTCATGCCAATTTCTATGTGGATGTACACACTGTGCCCATGCCCATATACTTCAATTCATATCCGTGTATGCTTCTATTTTAGTGTACATTGGGAATGGATGTGTTTATGTCGGAGTAAATAGTGTTTCCCTTTATTCCACCAAATTTACATGAAATCTTTGAGGTAAACACCCTGCCAAAAAGAAATGGGTCACACTCCATTTCATCATTAATGTTATCTTAATGCCCTATCTACCACTGTGATAGCTCCAAATAGTGTGCAGATCCATAGTACATTCCATGTTGTTCTAGATTTTTAATAAACAATGTTCTTCATCCCACGTATTATGGAATTGTTTTCTACACAAATTACAAGAACAATCTCACCAAGAATCATTTCCCTAGTCCAGTTAATCCTTTCCACCATCAATCACAAAATTATATCCACTAAAACTTCTTAGAATTCATCCACTCATGTCTTGCTCCATTGAAAACTATTGAAAATGAATCCAGGTATCTATGAATATCTGATCCACTTCTATAAGAATAACCACACAATAGTCATGTCATGCTGATCACTGATATAAAACACCAAATAGCTATATCAATAAGTGAGTGAGAAACATTCAATTTCAATGTTTTCAAAGAACCATATGATAAATAATCACCCATAATTAACAAAGAAATTTGAAATAAAATAAAAATTAAAAAATGATGAATGAAACTTATACAATGTTCATGTTTTCCTTTATTAGCTTTTGTTATAATGACGAATAGAGAGATAAAAAATTAATTACAATGCACTTTTCCCACTTCCTATATGAATCTATCATATAATTCTAATACAACCAATACAAAAATGAAGTATTTAGTTAATTTTTTTTCATTATTTATAAGAATAATAAAATATGGATAAATCCAAATTCATAATCGTTGTACCAAAATATAGAACAATAGATAATTAATAATGAAGATGAATTATTTGGGTTCAGGAGATCATCTGATTCTATTGTGCACCAGTTGTTAATCCATGATCATGTTGATGTTTTTCTGATATAGATCCTCCAATTATCTCTCTAATTTTTCTCTACTGGATTTTGGTTTATATGGATAACCACAAGAATTTGGAATAACCATATTTTAAAATAGAGGATTAAGTCATTTTGTTATTATATATTATATAAATTGATGTTATAAATCTATCTGTTCTCCACGCCCAGAAAACATTTTCCATAACACCCATGAATAAAAATGGCTATGTCGAACCTAAGGTAAAACCCACATTCTATACTCATCTGTGCCCACAGATTTAAGATTTAGGCCCCCATTCCAATGTTATCACACTTTTCAGGAAAAATTAAACATTAGTGATATTTAGTATATATAATATATGGAATATTTTTAATATATTTCAACTATTTATTTTGGTCACACCATGCCACATAATAACATGTCGCGTCAACTCCCGGTCTCTAAAATAATCCATAAAATATCCAATTAAAAATGAAAATATGAGTTGTTCTATTTATCTATAATTGGGTATTTACATCCTAAAAATCCAAAAGAAGTGATCATACAATAATATGTGAGTATTGTGTAAGCATAAGAGCCTCCCAGCCCTAGTTTATCTGATTATGATTCTCATACTCCTACCAGACATGCATTAATGGAACAAAACAAGTCGCCTATGAAGGATCATCTCATTTTTTTCCCTGATCTATATCTATTACTAATCAACAGTTGATTCATAATTAATGTCATGATCTCCCCAGTCAATAACATGAGACATTTCATGCACGTAACTCCTCAACTAAAAGATATATAGATATCATGTACCCATTCTAATAGAAAATTTATAATGATTGGTACACCACCTCAGCAACTCTGTGAAGTATCTATAAATAGCCAATGAATATCAAAAATTATTTTCCATGCCATTAAAATATATATAATCCACAATTATGTTATAACCACTAGAACACATGGTCTCTATCCTAAAACTCCAAAGGAATTTATCATTATTTAGAAAAGGAAATATAACTACTCTTTCTATTTCTCTTCCTCTCCTCTATGAACAACATCTTCTCTATTGCGGATCACAATAACTTTGGGCCCATAAGTGTTGACTCTTTTGGGTCAGCTTAGAAAAGAGCTGACTTGTAGTGTCTCTCATACAAGGACAAAAATGGTTCCATATAAATTGTGCAATTTTATATGTTGTTTCATTATAAATATTATAAGTGTAGGTGATCATACCAACTTTGGAAAAAGTCCAACCTAGATGCTCACAACCTGTCATCCAAAAACTAAATGGCTTTCATATTCTGGCCATTATTCTAAATGTTAAATGTAGTGATCAAATTAATACGAATCCTAATATCATCGGGTAATCCCTTACCCAATACATATGTTAAGAAAACATCATTTTCATAAATGATCTTTTAGTGAACTCTCTATATTCAAACAATCAAAATTAGGTAGAGGCGTCCCAATATCTCTATTAAGCACTGCTATTAGGTAGATAAGAACTGGTATGACGTGATGATTCATTATATGATCACCTAGATGGAATTGTTTCCCCTTTACATACATGGTAGTCCCTTTATGATGTCCATGGATATCTCATCCCACTTATACTCTTCCACCTAATGTGGTTGAGCTAAACCCACATGAAAATGGTGTTTAGGCTTTACTTAATGTCAAGTAATGCAATGCAAGACAAACTATACAACTCCCTTCTTCATCCCGGTCACCAAATATAACAACCCATACTTTACATACATATTTAATACTTCAAAATTGAAGCATACTTATTGCAACATATAACAAAACCACGAAAGGACCGTATAGGTATAGTGTCTTTAGAAACTAGGAAACATAAACAACTGGTTCATAAAGCATCTACACTGTCTCCCATTTATTTCATCATATCTATAGTCACTTTTGGCATATCTTACTTAATAACCTTCTTCCTGACCTGGGGAAAGAAAACATACAAAAGGGTGAGCTCAAATGCTCAGTAAGGGTAATCAAAAGAAATATCAATCACATCATATACATAAGCACATAACTTGTGGAAATCTTAACCTGCAAAAGAGATCATAATTTCATAACATGGGATAAATCATGGCAGTGAAATGTAATCACAATAATCATAACTTAAAACATGAAACTTTGTGGAATACACACATAATCATAGAGAATCATTTCTTGTTAGTCAAGACTCATTTCCAAGACTATCTTATTGGACAAAGTCCATTTCTGAACCGAGTCACCCTCGTTTCAGTCCTATTTCACTGAACCGGTATAACCTACCGTTCCAGCCATGTCTATCTCATGAGATATAAAATCTTTACCCAATGCATTGGAGGGAGATATAGGTCCCACCCATCTCATAATGATACCATTCTTATGTGTGCCACAAAATCATAAATCATACATCATTGCATAACCTATGTAGTAAAAATGGGATTCTTAAACATCATAACATCATAAAACAATTCATATACGATAAAGGAATTCATAAAAATAATTCCATCTCAACATAATCAAATCAATGTAATAATAGGGATAAAAACAGAACCATTTATTATCTTAGATGGAAAATAATTTTGATAAAACACTTGAACTTTATTCTTGAGGAAAATATCCTTTCTACTTAAAAATACTTTTCCTTTCTTAACATGTCATACGGTTTTAAACTAAAAGAAGTTGATTAAAAATAAACTTGAAAAATTGTAAAGGAAGATTCTTGGAAATATTTTTTTAAAAATCCATTCATGTCGTATAAGTTAAAAAAACATTCTTCTCGTACTTTTGTCAGAAAAGTCAAAAAGTACCTCGCACGAAAAACGACAAAAGATTCGTTTCATATCTTTTACTAAAAACTCACCAAAGGGTAAAATAGGTTTTAAATAATTTTAGGTGGATGGAAACAATATTACATATTGAGGAAACATGGATGTGGATGATAAAATACACCCCAGTAAATACCAAAGTATAAACAATCTCAGATAAAAATGAGATTGTGATATTTCCCTTACCTTAGGTCCGACTTGCTTTGTAAGTGTCCGAACCTCCTGTATAATGATTTAAATAATGTTTTTGACTTATTCCAGAATCATAATTATTTTTATGATATCATATATGGTCATATTCTTAGCTTCTTAGTAGTAATATTTCATTGCTACTTGTTATTCGGGTGTTTATAACTTTTTGTTCTTATGCGTGTTTTGTCGAATAAATTCTTATTCTTTTCTTTAGGTTATAGATACCTAATTTAGAGAATGGTATTAGTGTCATATATATCATATTCATTCATTCAATTTATTTATATAATCATTATGAAATGAAGATCATGTAGAACGAGTCGCATCACATCGTGGAGACAGTATTCCGTACGTACGCACGAGTGATGATATCGTTCCTATGATCGTGGAATTGTATTGGAGTATATGTATACTATTTCAGAATCAATATCACTTTATAATAGTCATATATTGTCATTATTGACACCATTATACCCATCCAAGTAAGGTGGTGGTGGAAAATAGATTACACCACGGCGTGGAGACGGTATTCCGTACGTACGCACGCGCGGTGATTTCTTTTTACGTAGGAAGGATAGATGGTGAAATAGGGTTGTTTCATACTTATAATAACATATAAGTATATTATTGATACTTATGTTATTACTTAATAATGAAACAACTAAAGAAGAATAAGTGGAAGAATAAATAAATATGAAAGAATCGGTAACGGACATTACCTCTTCTTTGAAGTGCTTCTTTGAGACCTTCTTTTAGGGCACTAAAATTGGTATTTGAAGAAGACCAAGACCTCTAGGATGCCTCTAGGGAAGTGTAGAGGAGAAAGTGGCAGGGGTTGGCTGAGATGGAAGGCTCAAAGTGGTGTGAGGAAGAGGGGGAGGAGGTGTCCTTTTATAAGGGAGGAGAGGGGCACCTTTGGAATAACTAAAACTATTATTTTATTATAAAGTCAAGTTCGGTTTTAAATAGCTCCAAATTGGTATATTTCGAAGATAAGGTGGGGATGGGTCGAAATACTTTCATCCAATAGAATTTAGACAAGTTTAGGTTCCTATTTTAACCTTATCATTTAGATTTAACATTAAGTTAAATAATTTTACTTTTACCATGTCTTCTTGTGTTCTTATACTATAAGGTTAATAAACATACTATAAGCAGCCAAACAAACCCCAAGTTGTTTATTATTAATATATATAACCTTATATAAGTCATGTTGACTAACCTTAGATTTTTAGGAATAAAATAACAATTACCAATATAACATTTGTTTTAAAAATTATTTTATGTCAATTTTGACACTATTTAGTAATTGATTTTTGTGAAAACATAACAGAATTATTAGTTCGAACCAAGTTAATTAAATCAATACTAACATGTCATATTAACCTAGAAAATTAGTGGGATTCATAAAAAGTCTCAAATTACATTTATTTTGGTGTTTATAACATCAATTATGTCAATATTTCATTAATAAGATAATTACTGCATCATCATTGTGTCATAAATAAATTAAATTATTTAATGTCTAAAAATTACAAATAAAATACCATTATGTAAGAAATCTATTTATATTTCTAATTAATATTTATAGTCTAATTTATCTTATGTATAACCCCATATTAAAAATTATTTACTTATTAAACTTTGATTTTAACTATTTTAACCCTTCTTTAAATAAATTAATAATAAATGTCCTAATCTAATCCAAGTGGGCCTAAATGGTCATATTTTATTCCTAAGTTTGTTTTTGGTCGAATTACACTTATCCAATAGAATTAGGACATGTTTTAGGGTAATAATAATATCATCTTTACCCTTAATTACCCTATTTACTTTTTACCGTGGTAAAAAAAAGTAAAAAGTTACTATTCACCAAAAAATTATTTTCATCTCATTGAACCACATTTTACTTACTGACATCAACCGTGTCTCTCGAATTTTTAAAACTCCACTCACAGAAGCGGTAAAATTATGTTTTATGAAAAATTCAGTTTTTTTAACTACAACTTAGTGGTTTCACTATTCATCAAAAATTGAAAGTTTTCAGAAAAATACCAAAATTTCACCCTAGGCTAATTTCGATATTCCAAATCCAAAAATGAAGTCCATTTTAAAAAATAAAATTTATAAGATTTCAAAAAGTGGTTATTACTATTCATAACTGCTAGTTTTAGTAATATTTTAATAGCATATCGTTGTTTAGTGAAACTCGGTATTGCGTACGACACAAGCTATCGAGGAAGGTCGCGATTTCGTGTAAAGCAAGCCAAGAAAGTGTTGTGTAGAAAAAGATTCCTTTGATGATTTATATAACATAAAAGTCTCGGGTGTTACATTCTACCCCCCTTAAAATGAATTTCACCCTCGAAATTTGTCACTTTGTAACAAACAGATGAGGATACCTCTCCCTCATCATATCCTCAAGCTCCCATGTAGCTTCTTCTAATTGCTGGTTCCTCCATAAAACTTTCACCAATCGAGTTGTCTTGTTTCGTAGGACTTTTTCGCTATGATCCAAAATCTCTATCGGTTGTTCTTCATAAGAAAGATCTTGCTCCAGCGGTACAACTTTTGAGCTGAGTACATGTGAAGGATCAGGTATGTACTTTCTCAGGAGAGATACATGGAACACATCGTGAACTTGAGAGAGATTTGGTGGAAGCGCCAATCGGTAAGCTACCTTCCCAACACGATCCAGTATTTCGAAAGGACCGATATATCTAGGGCTCAACTTCCCCTTCTTTCCAAATCTCATAACCCTCTTCCAGGGAGATATTCGTAAGAACACTTTATCACCCACTTCAAACTCTAGGTCTTTTCTTCGGTTGTCGGCATAACTTTTCTGTCGACTCTGAGCTTCTCTTATGTGTTTTGAATAGATCTGACCTTTTCTGCCATTTCATCAATGAGATCAGGTCCTAATAGATTTCTTTCCCCAATTTCATCCCAGCAAGTTGGAGTCCTGCATTTCTTTCCATAGAGAGCTTCATAAGGAGCCATCTGAATACTGGAGTGAAAGCTATTATTATAAGATAATTCCACCAAAGGTAGGTGTTGATCCCAACCTCCTTTGAAATCCATAGAGAAAGCTCTCAACATATCTTCTAGGGTTTGAATTGTTCTCTCAGACTAACCGTCTGTCTGAGGATGATAAGCAGTGCTGAAACTCAACTCTGTATCCAGAGTATGCTGAAGACTTCGCCAGAACTTCGAGGTAAATCTCGGATCCCGATCAGATATAATAGAAAGTGGTACTCCATGCAATCTTACCACTTCCTTTACATATATCATGGCAAGCTAATCCAGAGAGAAATCCTCTCTAATAGCAATGAAGTGTGCATACTTTGTAAGACGATCAACTATGACCCAGATAGCATTATTGCCTTTGGATGTTTTAGGAAGTCCTGTGACAAAGTCCATAGTAATGTTTTCCCATTTCCATTTGGGTATGGGTAATGGTTGTAACAACCCCTTAGACTTCTGTCTCTCAACTTTAACTTGATGACAAACCAAGCATCGAGAGACATATTCAGCAACATCTCTTTTCATGCCATCCCACCAGAAGTACTCTTTCAGGTCCCTATACATCTTCGTGCTTCCAGGATGAATAGAGAATGAAGAACTATAAGCCTCATCCCGCAGCTCCTTCTTTAATTCGGGGATGGGAGGAACACAAACCCGATTACTGAACTTTATTATCCCATCACAATCAAGGTTGAACTCAGGAACATTTCTCACCTTCTTTTATAACTCGACATCTTCTTTCTGTGCCTCTTTAATCTTCACATGTATAGATGGTTGAACATTCATTTGAGAAAGATATGATTTTTCCCCTTCCATTATAATTCCAAGATCCATCCTTTGTAAATCCATAAATATTGGATCTTTTGTGATCCTCATCATGGATAAACTAGCATGGTCTTGTCGACTTAATGCATCTGCCACCTTGTTTGCTTTCTCAGGGTGGTAATGGATTGAGCAGTCGTAATCCTTAATCAGCTCCAACCATCTTCTTTGACGCATATTCAGCTCCTTTTGTGTGAAAATATACTTTAAACTTTTATGATCAGTATAAATATCACACCTTTCACCATAAAGGTAATGCCTCCAAATCTTTAATGCAAAGATTACCACAGCTAACTCCAAATCTTGTGTTGGGTAATTTTGCTCATGGATTTTCAACTGTCGTGAGGCATAAGCTATCACCATATAATTTTTCATAAGAACACACCCTAATCCCTTCTTGGATGCATCACTATAGATCACAAACCTTTCTCCACTACAAGGCTGTGTGAGCACAGGTGCACTGGTTAACCTTCTTTTCAACTCCTTGAAATTCTCTTCACATTCTTCCGTCTAGACAAACTTAACTCTTTTCCGAGTCAACTTGGTGAGTGGATTAGATAATCGTGAAATATCTTTCACAAAACGTCGATAATATCCTGCCAAACCAAGAAAACTTCAGATCATAGTTACTGTTGTTGGTCTCGACCATCTTTCGATAACCTCTGTTTTTGCTGGATCCACAGATATCCCCTCTTTTGAGATTATGTGACCCAAAAATGCAACTTTTTGAAGCCAAAATTCACACTTGGTAAATTTGGCATAAAGCTTCTCCTTTTTCAGGGTCTTCAATATAATTCTCAAGTGATCTTCATGATCTTCCTTGCTATTTGAATAGACAAGAATATCGTATATAAAGACTACCACAAATTGATAAAGATAGTCTCTAAAGACTCTATTCATTAGATCCATGAAGATAGCAGGGGCATTGGTAAGACCAAATGGTATCACTATAAATTCATAGTGTCCATACCTTGTACAGAAAGTCGTCTTTGGTATATCCTCCCTTTTGACCCTTAATTGATGATACCCTGAATGAAGATCAATCTTGGAAAAGTATTGAGCTCCGCGTAGTTGGTCAAATAGGTCATCAATGCGCGGGAGAGGATATTTGTTCTTGATAGTGATCTTGTTAAGTTCTCGATAATCAATGCAGAGTCTCATTGATCCATCTTTATTATTAACAAATAGAACATGTGCTTCCCAAGGTGACGCACTAGGGCGTATGAATCCCTTATCAAGATTCTCTTGGAGTTGCTTCTTCAATTCCTGCAACTCAATTGGGGCCATTCTATAAGGTGTCTTTGAAATAGGCAAAGCACCCGGTACGAGTTCTATTGAAAACTCAACTTCAAGATTTGGTGGAAGACCCGGTAATTCCTTCGGAAAGACACCATCAAACTCCTGTACAATGGGCATATTCTTAATCGTGAGTTTCTCACCAACCATTTGAGATAAATAACCTTCATTTAGTGGAATCAATACCCATAAAATGGAAGAAATTTCCACTGGAAGGTTATGTTCTTCCTTGCATTGATAGACGATCATAGATTGATCTGGAATATGAAATGTGACTTCCCTTATTTGGCAATTGATATGAGCTCTATATAAAGAAAGCCAATCCATGCCAAGAATCACATCAAATTCCACTATAGGAAGGATCACAAGATTTGCAGGAAGCACTTTCCCATAAACTTCGATCGAAGAAGAATTATAAACTTTTGATGCGACTGTTGTGCCATTAGGTGTTGCACAGCTAACTCAACATCTAATTGTTGAGGTAATACGGTGATACCCTTATAAAATTCTTCAGAAATAAAGGAGTGGGTGGATCTAGAATCAAATAAAACATTTTCTACTTTAGAGTGGATGGTAAGTGTACCTTTCACCACATCGTTATCGTACTCCACATCGATGATAGAAATTGCATGGGACTTTCCTTTGTCTTTATCCTTAAGAGTTTGTTGACGTCGACCATCATCATCAACCCTTGGATTAGGGCATTTGTTGGCATAATGTCCCATCTCCTTGCACTTGAAAAATTGAAGTGTAGTAGGTTCATTCTGTGTATCCCTTCCTTTGTTTGCATCATTAGACATCCTCTTCCCATCATCGTGGCATTCAAATGCCCGATGACCTTCCTTTCCACATTTGAAACATTTACTTGTCCCTTTAAGAAAAATCCTTCCAAGTTTCTTTCCACACTTTGAGCATAAGGGAAATCTCATCTTCTTTTCAGTGTGCTCTTTAGATTTTCCTTTGAATTCCATTTTCCTCTTCTTATCAAACCCATATGACTGATGGGTTACTCCAATATCCATCTCGACTTTGAGAGCACATCGAATGATTTCCTCGTAGCTATTGAAGTCCCTTATGGATAACGCCCTTCGAAGACTTGGTTTTAAGCCACTAAAGAATCGATCGATCTTACTCTCAGGTTGGATAATAATACCAGAAGCGTACCTTGCAAGTCTTGTAAAATTTGCTTCATAGGTACCAACAGATTCATGGTCCTTTTGCTTCAGTTCAAGAAACTCTTTCTCCATCTTTGTTTGGAGAATACGAGGGAAGTACTTATTGAAAAATAAGTTCTTGAACTCGTCCCATTCCATGGACTCAATTTCATCCCTTTGCCTCGTATTCTTAATAAGATTCCACCATTGATCAGCATCTCCTTCCAAACGATACACTACTAGGATGACTTTATCATGTTCGAAACAGTGAAGAATTGAAAATATCTTTTCAGTAGTACTAATCCATTGTTCAACAACTAATGGATCAGTAGAACCGCTAAAAGAAGGTGGGCGCTGCCTCATGAAGCATTCAACAGAATGTTGCTCCTTCCTTTGCTCGTTTGGAAGTCCTGCATGATTCATAGCTTGAGAAAGTTGTGTGAGCATGGCTACAAGATTTTTCATTCCAGCTCCCATAACGTTTGGTTGCTTAGGGGGACAATCATTGCATTTACCGTCGCATTCCGCATTAACACAGTTTCTTCGGGTTCCATCCATTGACTAAAACCAAGAAGAATAGTGTGAGCAACACTAATTATAATAGGAAAACCACATAATCAAGAATAAAATTTCACACTTAAGGTCTTATCCTAGGTTATTCATGGACATTTCTAAAACACTAATATTGTGTTCTATGCTTAGAATTATCCTTAGGGTTCTTACTAAGGATTTCACATCCTAGTTTCCAAAGGTTGACTATACCTTTCCTCTGATACCAACTATAACAACCCATACATTACATACATTGTTAATACTTCAAAATTGAAGCATACTTATTACAACATATAACAAAACCACGAAAGGACCGTATAGGTATAGTGTCTTTAGAAACTGGGAAACATAAACAACTAGTTCATAAAGTGTCTACATTGGCTCCCATTTATTTCATCATATCTATAGTCACTTTTGGCATATCTTACTTAATAACCTTCTTCCTGAACTGGGGAAAGAAAACATAAAAAAGGGTGAGCTCAAATGCTCAGTAAGGGTAATCAAAAGAAATATCAATCACATCATATACATAAGCACATAACTTTTGGAAATCTTAACCTGCAAAAGAGATAATAATTTCATAACATGGGATAAATCATGGCAGTGAAATGTAATCACAATAATCATAACTTAAAACATGAAACTTTGTGGAATACACACATAATCATAGAGAATCATTTCTTGTTAGTCAAGACTCATTGCCAAGACTATCTTAGTGGACAAAGTCCATTTCTGAACCGAGTCACCCTCGTTTCAGTCCTGTTTCACTGAACCGGTATAACCTACCGTTCCAGCCATGTCTATCTCATGAGATATAAAATATTTACCCAATGCATTGGAGGTAGATATAGGTCCCACCCATCTCATAATGATACCATTCTTATGTGTGCCACAAAATCATAAATCATACATCATTGCATAACCCATGTAGTAAAAATGGGATTCTTAAACATCATGACATCATAAAACAATTCATATACGATAAAGGAATTCATAAAAATAATTCCATCTCAACATAATCAAATCAATGTAATAATAGGGATAAAAAAATAACCCTTTATTATCTTAGATGGAAAATAATTTTGATGAAACACTTGAACTTTATTCTTGAGGAAAATATCCTTTCTACTTCAAAAATACTTTTCCTTTCTTAACATGTCATACCATTTTAAACTAAAAGAAGTTGATTAAAAATAAACTTGAAAACTTGTAAAGGAATATTCTTGGAAATATTGTTTTAAAAATCCATTCATGTCGTATAAGTTAAAAAAACATTCTTTTCGTACTTTTGTCGGAAAAGTCAAAAAGTACCTCGCACGAAAAACGACAAAAGATTCGTTTCATATCTTTTAATAAAAACTCACCAAAGGGTAAAATAGGTTTTAAATAATTTTAGGTGTATGGAAACAATATTACATATTGAGGAAACATGGATGTGGATGATAAAATACACCCCAGTAAATACCAAAGTATAAACAATCTCGGATAAAAATGAGATTGTGATATTTCCCTTATCTTAGGTCCGACTTGCTTTGTAAGTGTCCGAACCTCCTGTATAATGATTTAAATAATGTTATTGACTTATTCCAGAATCATACTTATTTTTATGATATCATATATGGTCATATTCTTAGCTTCTTAGTAGTAATATTTCATTGCTACTTGTTATTCGGGTGTTTATAACTTTTTGTTCTTATGCGTGTTTTGTCGAATAAATTCTTATTCTTTTCTTTAGGTTATAGATACCTAATTTAGAGAATGGTATTAGTGTCATATATATCATATTCATCCATTCAATTTATTTATATAATCATTATGAAATGAAGATCATGTAGAACGAGTCGCATCACATCGTGGAGACAGTATTCCATACGTACGCACGAGTGATGATATCGTTCCTATGATCGTGGAATTGTATTGGAGTATATGTATACTATTTCAGAATCAATATCACTTTATAATAGTCATATATTGTCATTATTTACACCATTATACCCATCCAAGTAAGGTGGTGGTGGAAAATAGATTACACCACGGCGTGGAGATGGTATTCCGTACGTACGCACGCACGGTGATTTCTTTTTCCGTAGGATGGATAGATGGTGAAATAGGGTTGTTTCATACTTATAATAACATATCCGTATATGAGTGATACTGATGTTATTACTTCATAATGAAACAACTAAAGAAGAAGAAGTGGAAGAATAAATAAAGATGAAAGAATCGGTAACGAACATTACCTCTTCTTTGAAGTGCTTCTTTGAGACCTTCTTTTAGGGCACTAAAATTGGTCTTTGAAGAAGACCAAGACCTCTAGGATGTCTCTAGGGAAGTGGAGAGGATAAATTGGCAGGGGTTGTCCGAGCCGGAAGGCTCAAATTGGTGTGAGGAAGAGGGGGAGGAGGTGTCCTTTTATAAGGGAGGAGAGGGGGCACCTTTGGAATAACGAAAACTATTATTTTATTATAAAGTCAAGTTTGATTTTAAATAGCTCAAAATTGATATATTTAGAAGATAAGGTAGGTATGGGTAGAATTAATTTCATCCAATAGAATTTAGAAAAGTTTAGATTCCTATTTTAACCTTATCATTTAGATTTAACATTAAGTTAAATAATTTTACTTTTACCATGTCTTCTTGTCTTCTTATACTATAAGGTTAATAAACTTACTATAAGCAGCCAAACGAACCCCAAGATGTTTATTATTAATATATATAACCCTATCTAAGTAATGTGGCCGAACCTTAGATTTTTAGGAATAAAATAATAATTACCAATATAATATTTTTTTAAAAACTATTTTATGTCAATTTTGACACTATTTAGTAATTGATTTTTGTGAAAAACATAACAGAATTATTAGTTCGAACCAAGTTAATTAAATCAATACTAACACGTCATATTAACCTTGAAAATTAGTGGGATTCATAAAAAGTCTCAAATTACATTTATTTTGGTGTTTATAACATCAATTATGTCAATATTTCATTAATAAGATAATTACTGCATCATCATTGTGTCATAAATAAATTAAATTATTTAATGTCTAAAAATTACAAATAAAATACCATTATGTAGGAAATATTTTTATCTTTCTAATGAATATTTATAGTCGAATTTATCTTATGTATAACCCCATATTAAAAATTATTTACTTATTAAACTTTGATTTTAACTATTTTAACCCTTCTTTAAATAAATTAATAATAAATGTCCTAATCTAATCCAAGTGGGCCTAAATGGTCATATTTTATTCCTAAGTTTGTTTTTGGTCGAATTACACTTATCCAATAGAATTAGGACATGTGTTAGGGTAATAATAATATCATCTTTACCCTTAATTACCCTATTTACTTTTTACCATGGTAAAAAAGTAAAAAGTTACTATTCACCAAAAAATTATTTTCATCTCATTGAACCACATTTTACTTACTGACATCAACCGTGTCTCTCGGATTTTTGAAATTCCAATCACAGAAGCGGTAAAATTAAGTTTTATGAAAAATTCAGTTTTTTTAACTACCACTTAGTGGTTTCACTATTCATCAAAAATTGAAAGTTTTCAGAAAAATACCAAAATTTCACCCTAGGCTAATTTCAATATTCCGAATCCAAAAATGAAGTCCATTTTGAAAAATAAAATTTATAAAATTTCAAAAAGTGGTTATTACTATTCATAACGGCTAGTTTTAATAATATTTTAATAGCATATCGTTGTTTAGTGAAACTCGGTATTGCGTACGACGCAAGCTATCGAGGAAGGTCACGATTTCGTGTAAAGCAAGCCAAGAAAGTGTTGTGTAGAAAAATATTCCTTTGATGATTTATATAACATAAAAGTCTCAGGTGTTACACCAAAACTAACACCATAGGTCCTGGAACATATTTCCCACACATAGATGTACCTATAACAATGATGTATTAAACTATCTAATAAACTTATACCTTAATGTCACAAGCACCATAATTAATCCTCGTGAAAGAATTACATGCATACCACCTCCATAAAAACATTAGGATCATGATACTGGATATCTGAGTACATATAGTCCCATAATAAATATATTCATGCATTTAACCCAAGGAATGTTGTAAATTTTGTGGTGTATGAACCATCAAATAGAGGAAAGTTGTTCAATCTAAACACAAAAATTATTATTGTCATAAGGAATACTACTCTGACACATCTCTTAACAAATGTGAACATGATTACATATGATATGAGAATCTGCTACCACATTTCCCTTCTGAAGAGTATAGAAAATATCGAAATCATAATAATATAGGAACATTATTCATCGCCTATATCTCATGTTAAGATCACTCTATGGGAATATATGCTTGATACTCTTCTAGTTGGAATTGATGATAAACCACACAAGCATTAAGTAGTATCAACACATCCTTATTAAAAAATACAACCATTTATAACTCAAAATCATGGGTCACATAGATATGACCATGTGGTATCAACTCTTTAGAACCATAGGCAATAACCTCTTGCATCTACAACATAACACAAAAAACCTATATATTGATTAATCATAGAACACCACATACCTGACAAACACCTATAAAAATATCATCATGTGAGAGATCTTCAATGTCTATTTCAACTCCATAAAAATTTATAAGAACCTATATATTCATATAAAATCCTTCCAATTTTATGTCAAAGTAGTCATCCAAGTTGATATTATTGAGATCTCATGTGTAAATATCTAGTAATATCATACCAATCCAAGGATTCTCTACACATCTGTAATGCTCTTGTCTGGATTCCAAGACAACACATCTTGAAACATCGTCAGGTTCACTACCACAACATATTTAGTGATAACATATCCCAAAAATTGGACCTCTTGAATCTAGAACTGGAACATCATGACCATACAATAATGTTGGTTCTCTATGATTACATCTATAAATATACTCATTTATCATGCATGCTCCACCTCATATGTCGATTACACAAGTATGACATCGATAAATACCAAAGAAAACCATTCTACAAATGGATAAAATATATGGTTTATGATTCATATGAACATTGTTGGGGTGTTCTTCAAGTTTATTGGATTCTCCAAGTAGTCATAGTGACTGTAGTGACATCTGAATTCTTTCATTAGTATAACCTCATCTCGTAAATGTATCATGTGATGACCATATATATGTTCACTCTTCAATAACCACCATTCCGCTTTCAATTTGTTGAATATTTCATGGATAATTGGTAATGGATACCTATTTTTTGTAGTAATCTGGTTCAATCACCAATATTCCACACATAACCACATGCTCATTTCCTCTTTCCTGGAAAACAAAACTAGGGATTACCAAGGTAAAACATTGGGTTTGAAAACCCCCCTTCTTCTACAAGTCCTCCAATTGAACCCTCAACCTAAAAATCTCTACGAGAGACATCCAACATGATATAAAAAATATCAGGTTCTTTCTAGGCAATAGATCAATTCAGAATTCTATCATATGTTTGGGAGATATTCCCTAAAAATACTCAAGAAATACATTCCCATACTCCACCACCACTGCAGAGAACAATAAAATTTTAACATCCACTAAACCAACTCACTTTCAAGATGAATAATGAGTAATTTTTTTAACCCTCATAATCATGAGTCCATCTAGTATTATCGAGGTTTCATTTTCTCCCACAAAGAAAAACCTCGTTCCATCATTGTGGAAATGCCACATACTTTTCTAGAAACAGTTGATATGGGAAATAATTATAGATTAAAATTATATAAATAATATGAAATCCAAAGGCCTCATCACTTCAATAGGTTGACCATAATATAAACTCTCTCCTCTAATTTTTTTGTCACACATTTGACACAATAGTATAATGACCGGGTCATCTCTAGTAAGTGTCTCAAACCAAAAATGTCAATCTAGGGGATCATCTATAAACTCAATGTCTCAAATTTTTATTATTATTAAATGAATGTGTAGAAACAAATTATTTAAATAATTATGACAATGTAAAAAAGACACAAATCATACCTTGTATCATTCATAAAGGCTTTGGGTCATAGGCCTCAACTACCTACAAATGTCCATGCACTTGTCCTATAGCTCCCCCATCCAAGAATTGACCACCTTGGTGTGGTAGAGCGATCAAGTCAATGCATATTCCACATATATATTCTCTCTAATATCCTCATACACATCCTCCACCATTCTAAAGCCTCCAATACTTTAGATGCCTCTTCCTCAATGACCCATCTGTTGTATACTTGTCGTCTGCATGGCGAGTTAGACAATATCGTACAAGATTTTGAAGTGTCATTACACGAGTTTCACACCTATCCATGGGAAGACATGATCAATCCTTTAAACACAGAAAAGGAGACCCTGTATAAAGGGGAATCCTTCTGAAATATCTCACATGACCAAGTCCCTTATTTCATCTCCCTACTACTGAAGTCTCTACACCAGTGTAACCACTACCGATAACCAGAGACTATGTCCTCTCAGTGAGAAAAATATTAACCACAATATAATGAACTATCATAATATAATATATAGTAATGCACTGATCTATAATTATATCTCAAATTTCTATATTATATATAGATTTATGGTTCATGCAAAGAAGAATAGATGCTGAACAATATCAATCACATACCTAGATATGTTGGTAATCATATATGAATACTCAACTAAATTCATGATACCCTGATGAATATCGAGAATATTATAGACGTGTACAAACCTTAGCATTTTTGGAGATACCACTTATCTAAAAAGTAACCTGAACCCTTTACAAACTAGAGTCACCTCATCTTTTATTTCTTCCAAGACCACCATTTGGTTTGTTGGTGATATGACATTTTGAAAAAATTGTTCTACTACCTCATGATAGATCTAAGTCACATGTTGGTAAGGCTAGCCTCAGAACATGAGGGGTCAGTGCCACTGAAACTCTTGATGTTCACTAATCTTTTGAACCTCATCTTATAGTAATGTGGGTACCACCGAATTATCTACAATTAGTTGTATAATTGATACAATAAAAGGGAGTAAAATATCTATATTTTATCCAATTATTGATGAATAATCCCAAAAGGAATCATCCTCATTATCGGGATACTGAATTATAGATAGAATCTGTCTTGGGGGAATCGTTAAATATACTAAATTCACTATGGTAAATAAATATAACTGGAGAGCTGACACAAGGACATGTAAATCTGAAACACATTTCTATAGGTTAAATGCAACATTGTTTTCCATCAAATATGTATTCTAATGTACATATTCAAAAGGTAGGTAATCATATTCTTGGTGTGTGGATATTCTGACGACCACACCAACACTAGATTCCATGGTCAGATAGAAGAACATGAAACACATAAAAAATATTCCCAAAACCAAAACCCGAGACATTGGTCCTATGCTAAAACATAATTCTCCTATACTAGACTGTCATGCACCATTAAAATTGGTCATGTTTTGTGTTTTTCCAAACCTGCCTCAAATAGGTCAGGGGATGTTGAAAAGAGTGAAATTGGCATATATAAAATATTAATGGCCTTAACCTATGTTCCTGTATGCACTCACACATTTCCAAGAACATAAAAAGCTAAAATATAAAACAGCTAATAAAATATGCTTGCATATATCCATATACTGAGACCAGAGTATGAAAACAAGCAATGTAATGTAAATATGGAAATATAAAGTCCCACTAGAGAGAGTTTGAAAAAACGGTTTTACCAGAATGAAAAAATAGAGAAGGTTATCAAGTAAACCACTTCAACACCCCTAGGTCTATCTGAATAATCAAGAGCTTCCTAATCTGGATCCATCTAGGACTCCATAAAAAACTTGAATTTTTTTCACAAGACATGAAAAATGAAGGCAAAGCCTATGCATGAGTGAGTTTAACAATACCAAGTTGGAAATCTGAAAACCACAAAGCATAGAACAACTAGAATAATATTCTTAAATATATAGGTATATTTCTATATATAAATTAACATGAATATCTAGATATAATAAATAAATACCTTCAATATCAAGGTATATTAAAAACCATATTTCGAGCATAGTATTATTGAATGAATGTTCCACGTATCACTCGTCAAAGATAACTCATTCCATGAGTCATATTTCACTAATGACGTTCATCCAAGTGGAAGTTATTTTGAGGTGTTTCCATTATAAGTATACATTGGACATAAAAAGAGATATGACAAACATATAAAAATCACACCCAAGTACATGGGTTATAAAAATAGATCAATATAGAATAACCCACTTTATAAATAATCAACAACCATGTAGTGTTAGTGGTGATGATTCTAATAACACCACCTAGGGTAAGAATATGATAGTGGATCTCATGTTAGGGATCAAAAAATGATTCCAACAACAATAACCAAGAATTCCTACTAAAGGATAAAATTTATAGGATGTGATTCTATACTAATCTTTTGGGATGGAATATAGTGAATGAATCATTCACAAAAAAAGTCCCTGATAAAGAGGAAAAGTGAATTATTCCATCTCTTAAGGAGTACATAACATATACTAGGAGTACACGACATATCCCTTGGGCACAAAATCCTTCCCATGTAAATGGAATGTTCCCACATATGTGTATAAGTAGAAAACACTACAATTCATGTGTATCTATTTATGCTTCCAATTAAAGGTCTATGAACATGAAAATATATCCTATCCATGTCTGTATTAGAGTACACAATGTGACCAAGCCCGTGTAATATTATACATGTCTCTGTAAACATTGAGCTACATGTGAGGACAACCATAAAAGGGTTTACATGCCATGTGAAATGGGTCACATGTGTTGTGATATTTAATTTCATCTTTGAATCCTATAAATAGTTGTGAGGTACCACATATGATTAGCCATGTAGTACATGTTGTGTTTATTGGGATTTTCTAGAAACCATGTTCTTCCTCTTACGTACACTCGTACTGCTCTTACATAGGATTCCATCCTTTTTCTTACCAGAAATCATCGATCTACTATGGCCCAAAAAATCCACCACAATCATAGAATTTTGGACCGAGAAATGCTTAGAAATAATAAACACAAATCTTCTACCATTTAATGCTGAAAAACATGAAATTTGGTAGCTAAGACCATCTGATATACTACTGCTATTACCAGTACACAATTGACTTGTTGTTCCAATATTGGATAAAAATAAAAAAAATTATGTAAACAATCACTTCCACAACATTAAACTTCATGGTGTTCATTGTTCCATGGGACAAAGTATGTTCCATTCTAGATAAAGAATTCATGAAGAAAATAAAAAACAAATTGATGAGGAACAAACCTCAGCCAATGTTTGTGTTGACCTTGATTTTTTTTCATTATGATGAATACTAAAGTGATCAAAAACTAATCACAATGTAATTTACACAATTACTTGAAAAATCAATCCCATATCCACAATATTCATGATCTAAAAATAAATTCATTGGTCAATTGATTTAGGGTGTTCATAGGAATCATAAAATAGGATCAATTCCCAATAAACAAGAATCCCACCATGATTCATATTGATCACTCATGAAGAATAATGTTTTGTCTCCATCATTGGAGAGATCCTCTAATTCCATTCCATATCGGTCATCAATTCATGATAATGTTAATGTTTCTATGACACTGATCCTCCAATTATCTCTCTAATGGTATTCCAAAAGATTTAGTGTTATGAAGCTGAACTTGATAATTTGGAATTACTATATATTTAAATGACAAGAATTGTTCATTTTGTCATTATGGAATAAATAAACTAATTTTAAAAATTTATGTGTTATCTATTCCTATAATGATTTTTACAATAGAAAATGCCAACAGAGGATATCTCACTTCAAAGGTAAAACCTTCTTCCTGAACTCACTGTTGTCCTAATAATTCAGATATTCCCACCCCCTTATCAGAAATTATTACACATTATCAGGATAAATACATACAAATTCTATTTGATATATGTAATATATTTCATGAAATTATTATACGAACCCAATGCCTCATAATAACATGTTATCTTAAATTATGGTCTAGAAAATAATTCATAAGATATCCACAAATAATTAATGAAAAATATGATTCATTATTACCTATTTCACCATGCTTTTACTTATAAGTAATTTTAATTTTATTTATTCTTTGACTTTAAATCCAATGGATTGACATTCTATATATAAAATATGCATTAGGATATTTGTAAATGCTTCTTTATTTTTATTTGGATCATTAATTCTAGAGATGAGTATAGTAATGTGTAACCAATGTACGTTGATTAAACATATATTTTTAGAATAAATTTATATTCAAAACCATTTCAAAATAAGAATCTATACATTTAATGTGAATATTTTCAAAAATATGTAATGATATAAGATGTGTTTTATAATATTATGTTTAATTTTTATTCTCTATAAATCATTGTGATGAGATCAACTGTAAAAATTCAGGGGTACTTCTATGGATGGGTTCTCTTAGATTTTATTTTATTAGAAATGTAATATTTAAGAGACACTAATTTTATTGATTTCCCATATTATATATATTCTTTTGATGAAAAAATTATTTAAAACTACAAATGATAGGATCCTATTAGAATATAGTTGATTTTATCACTATATAACATTAGATAAGGATTGGTACACTCAATAATACCAATGTAATATATTATATGTTTCACATGATTTCATATATAATTACTTAATTGATGAGAAAAATGATAAATTAGTCTCAATACATATTTAATTATATATTATGGTCTTCTAGTAGAATTTATTTAATACTTAATGGTATATTTATAATTTTTGGAGGAAATTAAATAATTTTCATTATTAGATATATGTTTGTCATGATAAAAATCTTATTAAAACATATTTCATTGATGAAAATTAATTATCATCATTTAACAATATATTAATATAAATTTCATTGATTGAAATTGTTAATGGATTAATATTTGACTACTGATATTAAAACATAAGAGACATTTTAAATTAAAAGCTAATATTATATATAACAGTGAACATAATTTCTATGTAGTCAAATGTAGATGTTGTTAAGATGTAAAAAATAATTCACTTTAGGTTTTATAGGAATAGTTTTAATTTAAGGTAACTAAATTACTTTCAATATCCAAAAATAGATTTAATATTTTTGGGTATGTTAGTGACTTGGAGAATAGTTTATCTATATTAAAGAATGATCTAACTATGAAATAAGTTATGAAATCAATAATAGGGTTAATCAAACAACATGAAGGAGTATAATAAACATTTAATTATTCCATTCAATATTCTTAATATAGCTTCTCATTGCATCGTATTTCAAATTTTTGGTTCTATATTGGTAATAAAAATGGGTATCATTTTTAAATCACTGATGATGAATGGATTTACTAATTATCATCATATTTTGATAAAACATAAAGGGTATACCAAGAATAAAGGTAGCTATGTACATTAGATTTAAGTGTTCATAATTACTAAAGGAGTATAAGAAACATTATATAGAGTCCATGATATGTATTAGTGTTATAAAATTAACTGAGTGTTTAATAATGGTATATAATACAAAATATAAGTTTTATAAAAATTATTATATATATGATATTATGTTAAATATATTTATTAAGCGTTATAATGAATTTTAGAGAAATTGTAAATAAAGTGATTCTAAATCAAAAAATTGAATGAAAATTAATAAATTAATGCAAAGATAACGATTTTAATTTAGGTTTATTTTCATTATATTAATCATATATGATAAATGAATTTTTCTATAAATAATTATTTTTATGAAAATTATGGTAAAATAATTTTACAATTCATGTTTATGATTTTTAATTATTTAAATTATTTTCAAATAATATATGTAAAAATAGTTCTTTATAGGGTAAAAAGATTATGAGTGTAATTTCATGAAATATGTGTGAATATATTTTTTATAACCTAATAAGGGTATATTTTAAATAATAAAATAGTTCTTTAAATAAAATTAATCACACTATATTAAATAATATATTTCGATGTTAATATTTCATCTAAAATATGCAGTGTTTGATTTTTTATCAATTTGGATTATGCATATGTTTGGAGTTGTGTTGGAATTCATAGAAAAATGATCTATTGATTCATGTTGTTATAATAAAAAGTCATGTTGTCAATGGATAAGTTTTTTTAGTCTTAATGAGGCAAATTTAATTAATATTTGAACAACCATTTATACATAAATATTTATATATTCATATAAGGATCTATCCTTTGTATATTTTAATTGAAATCAAGGTATGTAATTGGAAGAAGTTTCTTTGTCATGACTATATAATTCTATAATGCATCAATGTGTGAACCAAAATTATTTTCATTAAAATTAACTCGAGTAATCTATAAATGTATATAAAAGGAGGAGGTGAAGCATTATAATACATCATTTCCCAAATTTGGGGAATTTTTTAATATTGCAAGCACCTTTCAATGTTATGGTGAGTCACAAAATGACATTGTGGTCATACTATATGAGTAGTTTTTTTTGGGAAGAATAAAATGGGGGAATATTGTGTGATTCCTAAAAACGCAATCCAAAATTATGGGTTTAAAACAACAACATAAATATATATATCATAAAATATAACTTAATTTCCTGCATTATTCCATATGGATATCTAAAAGATGTTGGAGGTGAAAATGTTTAAAGAATGACTATCTAGAACTGAATCAAGTATATATATTGTGAGGTAATGTATTATTCCATTACAGGATTAAAGATTAGGAATTTTTTTAAAGAATTACATTACTACATTCACATGAATTTAATGACATTTGTTTCACAAAAATGTGGATCTATATGATTTTATGAATATAAATAATAGAGTTGTACATCAAACCAAAATTAATGCGTTTGAAATATTAATCAAATTATAAGAACATAGTTCACGCCTTAATAATGGAATGTTAAAAAAGTTTGAACATTTAATATTTTTCTTATAATACGTGAGAGTAAATTGACACAATGGGTGGTTAGGGGGTTGATTTAAGGCCTAATAAGTTTGATACATTGGTAAAATTTCTTGAACACTTTTTTGGATAATTTAATTCATATTTTAGAGGCCGGTAAATCAAAATTTTAGAGAAAAACAATTGAATATTAAGAGATTAATGGTGAAATAATAAAATAATTGTGAAACCTATTTTGTTGAGGTATTTATATATTTTAATTATTAATTTGGATAGATCATCATGCCACATTTCAAGTTTATTTCTTATATTAGATAATTGATATAAGTTACATAAAAGGGAGCGTACATAATATTTAAATTTCATATTTCACAAATTTGCGTACAAAATAAAATGAGTAGTTATAACCTTATCTTAATCAATGAATCAACACTATATTCTCCATGGAATATCATATTACAGTGATCCATATAAAAAATATTTTCCCCAGAATTTTTATTACGTATCTTAATATTATTTGTGATTGAGTGATTGATTGGTTTGAGTTATTCAAATTAGAACGAGAATAAGGTAAAGTGGATTATGACAATGTCTGATCCCCCTAATTCAACCCCCTATGTCGGGGTACTACCCATGTGGATGTAACAAGTGGTATTATGGATATAAAATTCTAGAATGATAAATCTATTTTTAGAGTATTTATGTTACAGAGATCATGGTTAATTCAAATTAAATTCATTCAATAAATGGTTATAATTTTCAAAATATGAATAATTAGTTGTGATCCCACATATGATCTATTGAACATGATTTTTCTTCATTATAATTCATAGAATATACGTTAGAAACATTTTGTGGATATCGATAACCCATGTAGGCTGATAAAATTTTCATGTCAATTAAAATGAAAAAATAGCCTTATATTGATCCTAGTAAAGAAAAATATATATGAATATGATCTACACATCAACAAAATACATTTGGGAAAAACTGAACAATTTATAATTTAGAGAGATAAAGGTTAATGGAGTGAAATTATTAGTGTTTTATTATAAGATTGATAAGTTGTGGGTGATACCAAATTAGAAAATTAATTTATTAATCAATTTATTCATACATGTAATTGGTTCCATCTTCTGATTTGGTGATAATATGATAGATGATGATATAACAAACACATCCAATGAATAACACTGACTTGATACTATTGAAATGCCTTGTCTATTACACAAAAATTTCTCATTAAAATGTATCTTTAAAATAATCATAAAATTGTTATTGGTTATAAAATTATTGTGAATGGAGAACAAAAATACAATGAATCATCAAAAGAAAATACCTTTAAATAAATAAAGAATATTAATTTGCATGGAGATGGAAGAAATAAAGATGAAATACATGAAGAATTTCACACAACTAAAATAAGGATATTTACACAATTAAAATGATTTATCATGGGATAAATACATTTTAATTCATTAGTCAAATAATATTTTTTGGAATATCACTTCAATTTGTCGAATGAATAAAGTAAATAT
Organism: Viscum album; assembly: GCA_963277665.1. NCBI lineage: Eukaryota > Viridiplantae > Streptophyta > Magnoliopsida > Santalales > Viscaceae > Viscum > Viscum album. The sequence goes on from OY728151.1 coordinate 1,286,219,497, forward strand.
AGTCAAATATCATATTGTACTAATACACCAGAGAATGTCCACCCTAAAGAGAGTCGTTAATTTCAAATTTTGATCTAGATTGAGGTTCCACTATAAAAACATGTTTATGAATGTGAAATATGAAGTTGATAGATATTTGGAATATAAAGAGGAAAAATATATTTTCTATTTAGTTGTTGTTAATATGGATATAGTAATAAAAAAATCTAAAATAGATTAACAATACCAACCCAAAGGATTTCATAATGTGAAAGATAAACTCATTAGATAACATAAATAATTTGCAATATAACATAAGAAAAACAAATATATTTGAAAAAAATAATGGAATAATTAGAATATATCAATCACTATGGAGTCAAAGTTACTCAATAACACAATAATTAGATAATGAAATAGGGCTACCCAATAAATATCAATGAAATTTTATGATTTAATCATAGAAACCAATTAGAATGAAAAAAATTATTTCTAATGATTTTCTCCCCTCCCCCCCACTGATTGCACTCCTAGAACACTAATGAGAGAATAATGATAATAATTCCCAAAGAGAGCCCTCAATAGGTCCTAGGTGGGTGGAACATGATGAGGGTATATGATAAAAAATTGAAAAAAATTAAATTCAAAGAAGAAAATGTTAAATGAGAGAAAAGATAAAACGACCAGATAGATCCAACTATTCATAAGGAGAAATAAAATATATTACATTCACACAATGTTATTAAAATGAACACCAAATATACAACTACATTTATCAAAAGTAATCATTTCTTGTGAACACAAAGTCCAAATAGATCTCAGATAACTATACGACACAGTTATTTCTAGGACAAACATGAAACAACATGCCAATAAAAAAATAATTATATAATTATAGGGTGTTCATAACATAAATACTCAATAGGAACCACCCTCGAACTCTTGTGTAAAAGATAATGAAATCATAATAAATCCTAGTTAATAATCAGGTAAAGATAACTCATCACCATAACATGTATGAAATGTCTATATCCTGACTATGGATCCCTCACTAAAAATCACATAAAATTAATAATTTCATATAAATAATAGTACCAAATTATGGTATCCCTCTAGAACTTCACCACTAACTTTCTTCTATACCATAATGTCGTATTTAATGAGTTATCTCTTTCAAATTCTATCTCACCCAATGACACCAATGAAATTTTAATATATAAGCCACTATTTTTTTAAAATAAACTCATACATCACATAATCTTATTAACACATTCCCCCTATCCATATTATAATTTTTTAGATTTTAGGTTCCACCACAAATCATTTATCATGTATTATACCTCAAGACATCACATCCCATACTTAATAAAACAATAAAAATATATAGGATACTATATAATAAGAATGATTATTTTTAAAATCCCCACATTCCAATAATGACACTAAATATATATATGTGAATTAATACCATTATATATTCTATTATATAAAACTACCATGAGAATAGAGCGAGGATAGAGTGGGTAGTTAGCCATCTATTCTATAATAATCTAGATGTTGAGTAGAACACCATCAGAGAGTCCACTGGGTGTCAATTTCCATTTAAACATATGTGGGGAAGAATATTAAATCACATAACATGAAAGAAATATACATATCAAGCCATACAGTGGGAATTTTCTTAAAAATTGGTTCTATTATATATATCATCACTCGGACACCCTAGAACCACAACTAATGACTAGATATACAATAAGCACAAAGTATTTCAAGAATAAATTCAATTATTTCATCCATTATATTTTGTATAATACTTTTAATTATTTAATTCATTTAAATTTTCTATATTAAATTCATTTATTTTATTATTCATTAATCCATTCAATAATTCTCTTAAATGATCCGGAAAAAATTCGCAAGCCCTCCTATCATAATTCTACTGATGCAATGATTTATAAATAAATTCTAACATTCATATTCCATTAAACTCGACCCCAATAAGTTAAAAAATTATTATTCCATATCATTTATTAGTTCTATGTACTCTAGGACTCATCCAATGATATAATAATGTGTTCTCTAAATAATTACAAACTAGTTGTTTCACTAATTGAGGAAAGAAAAACAGAAAAAAGAGTCTTGATAATATTCGTATTAATGTATTATAAAAAATTTATATTTTCAATTTTTCATAAAATAATTGTATAATTCACAGATTCCACCAGTTCCATTAAAATTGGTGTTATCCCTAACACCCCCATCAATTTGAGAATATATAGTTTTATCATAGGTGCCAACTACTTCCCAAAAAATCGAAATCTTAGATTATATCTCCAGAAATAATTATCTATCATAGGATCACATCACATTAAATTGAAAGGATCACTAGTAGATAAATGACATATATAATTATGGTAAAAAATATTAATATGGAATTTAGGACCTAAAAACTAAACCATCCACCCTTACAATGAAATAGACCTCGACCAACCCCAAAAATTAATCATTATCAAATCATATAATCATTATAATCCTCATGTAACTAATTAATTTACCATATATTACAACCAGAGGTAACCTAAGGCCATAGATAATAATAAATAAATTTTTCTAAGACATTTTCTTATGAATAAAATATTATTTCATCCAACAATTATGAAGAATAATTACATTTAAACATGAATTAAGAATCGAAATTAGGTCGATAAAATTATATTGAAGATGGGTTTTTGTGAAACATGCCTCCATTATTTATCAATCTATAATTTCCATATTTATATTTATTAAAATATTTGATCATAAAATATTGATAAACCAGAGAATAAGAAAATAGAGAATTCTATCTATAAAAACAATAGGAAAACAATTAACATGGTGGAAACACAATTGATACCTAAAACCGAAACCAATTCTTTACATTATATGGGTTTAATAATATTTAAGTATAATTCCACTATTACATAGTATGATAATACGAAATAACTATATTAATGTAAAAAAAATTAGAAAAAATGAATCACATTCCATGATTTAGAAGATAGATGTTCTCCGCAAAAGAATAAACAGTCATGGATTCACAACCACCTGGTGAATAAAAATCTCCATGATAAAAAATTAATATCATGAACCTATCATTAATAATAATAAAAATTACACACAATTATTAATAACCCATAAATGATGGGATTCCACAATCTAATCAATCTAAAATGAAGTATGGTCAAATATATGAAAGGGAAAGTAAATAGTGTATCATGAAGCAAGAGAATTCGATTTTCCAAGATCAATGGATTATAATATTCACCTAGTTAATCATAAAGCATAAAGAGGGAAGAAATAACACTTAAACCAAAAAAACAACTACCATTTAATCCATAAGAGGATAAAAAACCCCACGATACCCTTGTTTGGTCCCTTGTATCTCAAATAATAATTAATTCTCAATTGAGGTTCATATATTGACTAATATTGGAAAAGAATGAAATAAATGAAATTTAATACCCCATAATGTTACAAGATTTTTTTTCATATTTTATTTGGTCATTAAACATGATGAATATATATGATTTTTTATATTTCAAAACAACAATAACCACTAATGTGGTGTAGACATGTGTTTGGTTTTATTGAACACTAAAACCCAAAATAGATTCTTCCTAGGTATGTTTCCACCCCATGGGAGTTTTTTCATTCACCATACTCATAATTATAGGAATTGTGTGATACCTCCCATATTCTATAATAGAGGTCTCCTAGGAACCAATCCTAGTACTATACCTTCACTGGTCATTTACTTGCATTTCATTTCAAACATATCAATACATTGGGCTGACACACCACTAAAACAGATTCAAATGAAATGTTTCTCACTGAGGTGCACCATTAAATAATCCTCCATTCAATAACTACATACACCATTACCACCATTAGGGAGTGGGGACACAATGAAAATAAAAAATAACTCTATAAAATTTACAACCCTTCTAATTGTCCTCTTGGATCCTCTGAGACTTGGGAAAATAAAATAATGCGTAGGACGTTACATCCTATTATATAAGTTATATCTCAAAAAAAAAATCCATCATATAAAATTAAAACCAAATCTAGAGAGGGAATAATATAATGTTTCATCCAAATAACCACCCTATGATATACCCCTCATGAATCACCCAATCCTATGACAAAAACCAGAAAACATAATGCAACATGGTGAAAAGGTAAAAAACACTAACATCCATCATTCAAATACTCTTCCATGGGAGATACATTTAAAACATGATTAAGGCCACATGAATGGAATCAAAGAATAAATAACCATCTGATAATCCAAATAATTTCCATCAACAAAAATAGTCACTAATAAATATTAACTAATTATGAAAAAAACAAGGGATACTTAGTTTGTATAAGTTAATAATGTTACATGGTTCTCTCATTGATGCATCCATATCACTATAGGGTGAATTCAATGGGATTAATTGGCCAACATAACACCTTCTCTAGTAATCGTTGATCTATACATGACTATCTTGAAATACAGAATTATCATTAGCACTGACACCACCCAATTGATGAAATGAGAGTCATTATAAAGATAATAATAAAACTAAAATAAATGAAACAAATAATCAATGTAGCTCATCTGTGGGGTAATCATTATACTATACATGATTTCTCTAATTTGAGCTAACAAATATAATACCCAACTGAACAAGGATAAAGAAAACTCCCATGAAAAAATCTTAACTATCAATGAAGATGATATATGACGATCCAATGATACCTTCAACATCTTAGGGATTAATTAAACCAACTCTCCAGTGATATGAACTTGTTCCATTGAAATAATTTATGACTCTCCATATAAAATCCATAAAAATGTTGAAAATAAAGGTGTTTAGTGAAAATCATCCAATGATGGCATACAAATAGGTTTTTTAAACTATTATTGTAATAAAACACATCTAGACATTAGTGCCTAATCCTTGAAACTCCAAAATATTTTACACAAGAAAAATATATATCATCAAGAGTGTACTTGATATTCTTTTCTGAATCATATATCAGTAAAATGGAATAAGTGGTATGGTAAAATTGGAAGAAAAAATAATTTTGGATATATATCAAAACCCTCATGTTAAATCATGTATCACAATCAGATATGATATTCTTTAGGAAATCCTAGACCCTACACACCTCTTCTAGGTACCACCTCAATAAAATATTTTTTAAACTCAACTCTATGATCAATAATATGTTGTCCAACATTATCAAATAGTTCCCTGTCCCCCATATAATATCATATCCTCCATGAGCATGAGGAGAACTAGTGACAAACATTATAAAAAATCCACCCAATTCCATTGAGGTGATTCGAAAAGATACAAAATAATACTTGAAATGCACTATTTAGACTTATCAATATAACATAATAAACTTCTGACCATGAACTATTAAATATAAATAATTACCCCACTCTAAAAAAACTATCCTCTAAGGCAAGATATTTATTTTTTACTCTAGGATATACCTCCATCAGTGAGCTATTGAATTTCCAGAGAACAACTTCACATATCACCTATGGAACAAAAAGGCTATCCTAAAACAACACCTATTATTGTTCGTCCTATAATGATCCATTAGGAGTATCACCATAGAAGAATATATATATATAAAATAAAACTCATATTCCCTAATATTGGACTCCTCTAACTACATTATAAAATCAGATCGTACCATCATCTAAAAAAGAGATATTATAGTATAAACCCCTCCTATATCACGATTCATTAGGTAAATATATCAATTACTCATCCTAAATCTCCAAAATCATGAACACTATCAATATGTAAAATTTTGAATAAGTAATCATCTAAATTATTAACCATTATTAATGTTATATTACTATACGAATTATATCTATCATTGTTATTTAAATCTCAATTATTGGTGGGATAATTCACATGACATGCTCTTTTGATCATCAAATACCAAAAATGGATCATTGATAAGGTAATATTTCAAAATAAATATTGCATGAAAATTACCAATCAGGAGGAATAAATAATTTCATGTAGATGTAAATATAGTGACCTATAAGAATAAAACAGTATCTTGTGAAATATTATATTGACCAATCCAAAAAAGAATCATAAGATACCACAAAACTGAACTCATTTTTGGGAAATAATGTACTAGAATTCTATGTCATTACTACATCATAATGTAGAATGTTTCCTAATACATATCAGTATAAAGTATCTTGATCCATTATTGTAGAAACTATCAAAGGAGTAACATCAAGATAGATATAACTTAAAAATTTAATAAAATAGCTTGAAATATTAAGGAAACTATGATCTCATACTACTTCATTGGGGGAATTCCAAAAAAGAAACCGCCTCAATCATAGAATTATCTGTAGATAATAAATTTAGTTACACTATATACCCTATGAAACAAACCTCACAATCAATGAAAATACACACTGAATGCTTCTAAATAAACTAATTATACTAATGAACTCCTAAAATAACCTATAAATATTCATTATTTTAATTCTTATACATGGATTATGCAATGTTTACTTCATCGACACCACCATGAACACATATAGAAACTCATATGATTTTTTTTTCAAAAACACCATGAACAATATTGGAGAATTCAGAAAAGTAAAATTAAATTAAAAATAATACATAATTGCATCAATAATATCATATTGTAGTATTTTTTATATCCCAATACTCTACCCTAATCTCATGATATCTCAATCATAATTCTATATTCGGTAACCATTATTATTGTTTTAGCTGATCAAATAATTCATCAACCAAGAGAATGAGATTTTGATTCCTTAGAATAACTTGATTCAAGCATAGATAATTGATATAAAAAACCAAATTGACAAATGATTTGATTAGAAATAACTAATTTTCACTCTAGGATTCTATGCATGGAAAAAATGCACTAAAAATGACCATTAATCTATAACAACAGATCCAACAACTCAAAGTGAACTATCTTATTTAGAATCATTTAGATCGGAAAAGAACATGAGTGTGGATCTATCCCAAAATTGTTAATGCATTGAGGTGGTGACACCACAACATACTACAAAAATTCATCAGTGTACTCTTTGAAAAACTTGTGAAACACTATCTAATGAACCTCTAAAAAACTAAACATCAACTAGGACATAATTAATGAATTGGATAGAACACCCCACTAACCCCTCCAAGGGTTTTACTCTCCAATGAATATAGTTGATTCTCTTTTAGCATCATAATAAAAAATATTACTCTTGTTCTAATCCATGACATCCTACACATAATATAGTTATTACATTTGATGGATGATTTAATAAAGATGTACTTAACCTTATATTTCATGGAATAATGTAGTTAAAAAGAATAAATTCATAGACCAAGAATAAAAAATCATATACACACATAAAAAAATAAAAGGTATAATGACCCTAAACTTTTTTACATAAATTATTAAAACATTTTGTAGACAAAAAATATAAATTCAATATCGAACTAGGATCCAAAGGGTTAGTGTCTTGCTAAAACTAGGATCATACATAAAATTTCCAAAATAAAAAATAAACTTTTATTTAATTCCAACTCCTCTAGCTTCTTATTTTCATTTGAATTCGCTTTAGTAGAAGTAGTAACCTAAAGATATACAACAAAGAAAGGGGTGAGATAAAAGTCCAGTAAGATGAAAGATATGAACATGAAGAAATAAAACCTAGGGTGAGAATACACATACAATTATAATCATATTCATTATAGGAAGCATTAGGTAAAGGTAAAGAATGTAACAATTAAAAAAAATGAAACATCATGTCTAATGGTCAACTACCACACATAATTTTGAACATAGCTAGAATCATGTTCATGAATTTTTATCTTTTTATTAAGAGAAACATAAAATTACCAAATTCATTGGATTTAAATAAAATTATTGTCACATCCATCATATCATAACATTTATATTTCTCAATATAATTTTTGGTGAACCTGTTAAATAATAACATTTACACTATCATGCATGCGACATGGAACATATATCCATCATTGAGATAATATAAAGCATGGAAGGGAATGGGTTTAATTTCATAAATAATACATTCCAAAAAATTAGGTTCCCAAATTAATGGGGGACATCCATAATTGATATACAATTCAACAATCTTTAGGGAAGATAAAATAATCTCAATATGTAAAAGGTGTGTTTTTTTAAAGAAGAGTTTTTTTGGAAAGCATGGTGTCTTCTATGAACTAATGTAGAGAAAATTTTCTCCAATAAATGATAATATATTAATGTGTAAAAGATATTTACAGAATATAAATACTAAAAATGGTGTGAAATAGGGGCAACCCAAAGAAGTATTGTAGGGTTCAAGAATTCCCATAACCATGCGTATGAATTCATTCTTCACTTTTATATAATGTATAATTACATTAGATTACTTAATTAATAGATGAAAAACCTTTTATACCATAGTTTGATTCATTATGGTTTTATTAAGTTCATTAATGTGATTTATGATGTGTTATAGATCTTAATTTCATCTTTTTAGAGTTATTGTTTTCTTAGTTTTTATGATCAGTTCAATTGTATACATAAATGGATGATTGTGTAATATTAAGATAAATATAAGTAATTTTGACTCTATGTTATTAATTATATTCTTTAAGTTTAAATGTTATTATAAATAATTTATATATATGGTATGAGGATGAATCATTGGATGAATGTTAATGATTATAGTTTTAGGTTAATTTTGGATTTTTTCCAATCACAACAAACTAGTTTTGTTTTATAATTTAGCATGATTCATATATTTTAGTTATAGATCAAAAAAAGTTTTCTAAAATAAATTTTACAATATTTTGAATCCATTATAGTGGTTTTATTAACATCCTTTAATCTATTAAAGGATAATGAAAGTGCATCACCCACAATGTCAGTAATTGGACACATCCTTAGTGACAATTTAATTTATAGAACAAGAGTGATAGAGAGAGAGAGGGGTTTAAGGAAGAATATTCCATTAAATTGATTGAATTGTAGTATATGTAAGTTATTGGAGTAATCAGCCCCTTTAGATGAGAGAATTTGAGGTGGATAGAGTTAAATAAATGAAATTGAAATGAAATTAAAAGAAAAACGAAAAAGGATTTTACCTCTTGGATTTATCCTACTGGAGAACCTCTTTAGGGTATAGTTTAGGACTTTTTGTGAGACTAGAATCTATATTACATTGTGAAGACGAAAGGGAAGGGTGTTTTGATGAATTTTTAAAAGGACAAAATAAAGAGAGGTGTAAGTAAAAGAGGTGGTGATGGGTGGATTTATATTGGATGAGAGGGTTTTTTTCTTATTATTATATTAATTACTTTATTATGATATCTCTATACTATGAATATATTGATCCTTGTGACTAAATATATTAAAATACATAATTATTTTTCTATATTATCATCTTATGTCATCCTTGCATCACCAATGACTCAACAATTAATGAATTTAGATTATTTTGTAAATTATTGAATTTCAATAATAAAAAAAGATATGTATTTCTGAAAGAACAAAAAAAAATCAAACTTACCATTTTTTTATTTATATAATTTAAAAATTAAATCCATTTTAAGAAATTATTTTCTAAATATCAGTAATTTTAATTTTAATTAAAATCATCATTTACATGGAAAATACCTATTTTAAAATTTTAACTTATTTTGTAACACTCTGAAAACTTACCTAATGTATCAATAAATTATAATAAAAAATAAGGCATAAAATTACTAATTTAGGAATACATTTTATGTAAATTAATTTTCTTATGAATTATAAAATTAATCACAAAATCATTATTTAATTTTTATGACTTATCAAACAACCAAAACTTAATTAATGATTTTTAAACATTTTTACTTATACTATGATGTAATTATATCATATTTTCACTTATAATATGCCAAAATAGTAAGTATACTTTAATGGGTGATGTTACTATTCATTTGGCATTACTATTTATAATAGCCATATTACTATTCATAGGGTAAAGTTACTATTTAATCTATATTGATCTCTTAGCTTCTAGAAATACATCTTATTAAATCAACTCATTATTTATAAAACATTTATTATGGTCTCAAGGTAATTTTATGTGATTTATATTATATAAAATGACTATAGGAATGGAGAAAATCCAATAGAAAATGTTTGTTTCCTTACATTATTCCCCACTTTTGAAATTTCTCTCCCAATATTTCATTTTAAAAAAATAGGTGAGGGTATTTCTCCTTCACCCCCTATGTTTCTCAATTCATTTCCTCTACTTATGGTTCCTACAATACACTTTGATAATGTGGGTTGTATTTTTTTAATGAATCTTATTTCTTTAGTCCAGAATAATTACTAGATGCTCTTGATAGTAGTGATCATATTCTATCTGTACAACCTTTGAGTTTAATACATGTGATGGATATGGAATGTACTTCTTCATGAGTAATACATGAAACACATCATGAACACACGTCTTCTTCGGTGGATATGCAATCCAATAACCCAAATCTCTTATGTGATCATGATTCTCAATGAAAAAATTTACCTTTGGCATAAGTTCTATTTCGATCCAAATGACATGATTGTATTCCATGGTGGAATTTGAAGGAAGACTTTATCTCTAATACCGATCTCCATGTTCCTTCGAGAGTTGTTAGGGTAGCTCTTTTTCTGACTCAAAGTATCTATGTTGTGTTTCTTGATTAGTTTAACCTTATTTATCATTTTATGAAAAATATAATGTCTATGTAGATTTCTTTCACTATATTCATGACAATATATTATAGTTTTACATCGCATTTCATATAGAACATCATATGGAGTGATTTGAATACTCGAGTGGAAGCTATTGAATTAATATAACTCAACCAGTGATAGATGATGACCACATCAGGCTTTGAATTATAATGAGTAGGATATTAGAATATATTCAGGGTTAAGAATATTCCTTTTATATTTTCCATCATGTTGGGGGTGATAGGTTAGTATAATGATTAATTCATTACTCAAATCATGTTTAAGACTTCTCTAGAATTTATATGTGAACCTGGAATCACAATTAGATATAATTGAGTGTGCAACCCTATGCTATCTCACCACATCCTCCTCATATATCATTTCATGTTTTTCAAGTTATTGATCTTCCCATATAGGGATAATGTGGGTTGTCTTTGTGGGTCAGTCCACCACAACCCATATCACATTATTTCTTATGGATGTCTTTGCGAGACCTGTGAAATGTCCATAGTGACATTATCCTATTTCCACACGGGTATAAGAAATTGTTTCATCATCCCTTTAGTATTATATTTCTCACCATTAACCCTCTAAGATATCACGAATCTTGAGATATAATCTACAATCTTCTTCTTCATGTTGTCCTACCAGAAGTATTCTAGGAGAAAACGGTACATATTGGTACTCCAATAATGGATAGAGAAAGGTGAAATATGTGCATTTTCCAATAACTCATTCTTTATCCCAATTGATGATGACACTGAAAGAATCGTTAAAAAATTAATCACACCATCATCATTGACATGGAATTTATGAAGCTTACCTTCCTTTACCGCATTCACCTTCTTCTGTAACTATGAATCATACCATTGTTACTCCTTATCCTTCTATTATATTGATGTTTGTAAAATAATTTATGAAATAGGTGATGTATTATCTACCATTATGATATCCCAAATCATCCTTTTATTATCCTTAATGATAGTTACATTATCAGTCTAAAACATGGATGGAGTAGAAAATTATTTTATGGTAAGATAATCAACTATCTTTTTTTCTTTCCATGATGATACAGAATAGATCAGTCATAGTCATTGATTAGCTCTAACAATATCCTTTGATTCATTTTGTGGTCCTTTTATATGAATATATAAATTATTCTCTTCTAATTTGTATATATGTCACACATATCACCATAGAGGTTGTGATACTAGGTTTTCAAGGAAAAAATCACATCTACTAGCTCTAAATAATATGTCGGGTAGTTATTCTCATGGATATTCAACATTTTATAGGCATATGCTATCACATTTTCATTTTTTTATATGAAAAAAACATAATCCTTTCATTGAATCATCACTATATATAAAGTGCTTCCCCACTATTTTCTAATGTAATTATAGTTGCAGTGATCAACCTATTATTTATCTCTATGAATATTTCCTCACAATCTTCCGTTTAGACATATTTTACCCATTTCCTTATTAATATTGTTAGAAGTATAGAAAATAATGATAGAAATCTCACAAAACAATAATTGTAATCAGCTAATCCAAAAAAAAACACGGATTTATGTGACATAAGAGGGTTTATGATATTATTTAATTTACCTTTTAAGGCTCTAAAAAAATTCACTCACTTGTGATCACATGTCCCAAGAATGTGACATGTGCATCCAAAATCCACACTTTCTAAACATGGAATTCAACTTATCCATCCATAATGTATGCAATACAAGCCTTATATGTTCTTCATGTTTCTCTTTAATCATGGAGTAGGTGAGAATATCATTGATAAACACTACCAAAAATATTTTGAGGTAATATATACAGAATATATTCAACAAATCCATGAAGATTTCAGGTGAATTAGTAAGTTTGATGGGAAACAAAAAGATCATAGTGCCTATTCTGTGAATGGAAGGTAGCCTTCTAAATATTTTTCATCTTTAAATATTTATTATATTATACAAAATGGAAATATACCTTTGATAAGTAATATTATCTTCATAACTAACCGAACATGTCATCAATCTGTGGAAGATGATACATGTTCATTATTGTGATCTTTGTGAGTTCCTGATAATTGATACATAGACGCATTGATCTATCCAACATCATGATAGAGAGCATGAACTCACCCCAAGGCGATGCATAAGGTCATATGAACACTTCTCCAAAATTATATTGTAGTTACTTATATACCTCCTCTAGTTCGATAATATTCATCCTATAGGGACATGTTGAGATAAGAGTTACTCCAGGTATGAGTTATATTGAGAATACTACCTCATGATATGTGGGAAGTCTGGGTAAATCTTTTAGAACTACATCACTCTAATCCCTCATGATGGGAATTTCTCCTAGGTTGATACTTTCCATTGAATCAACCATTTTAGCGATGTATTCTTCTTCAAATTGAATCAATACTCACACTATTGAATGATTTTCTAAAGGAGATTAATGATCTTCGTTTCAAATTTATAAGAACATAGAATGGTTTGGAATATGAAAATATATTATCATTTCCTAATAGTTTTATATGTTCTCTATTTAATGAGAGACAATCCATTCCCAATATTGTGTAAAATTCCACAAATGGATGTATCATGATATTTTATGGAAGAATATTACCACATACGTCGATAGGAGAAGAGTCCAAAAATTGGGTTATAATGGCTACACCATTTGGTGTTTTTGTAGACATATATTTTTAATGGATTTGAGGATTTGATTCAATAGTTACCCCAAACAAGCATCATATAAAGAATGTTTAGAATAAGAATAAAATAAGATCTTTTTCATTATTGAGTAAATAGGATGTTTACCTTTTTTGAATTTGTTTTCTTGATCCTTTGGTTTTGGTGGCTTCTAACAATAACTAACATCGAGGAATTGAGGTTTAGTTCATGGTATTTCATAGTTATCTTTGTCCCTATAGTTGTATCATTGTACCATGGACAGTTCCCACCATTCCTCCACCACATTGTCCGGATTCCTTGTCACTTTTCAACCACAATGTTCTTGGTTTCCTTATCTAATATTCATGATGCATTTCCCCACCCCTTTGAGGTAGTTCCCATGATACTGCTCCCACATTTTGTACATGTGGACAATTGAGTTTTCTTTCCACCATTGAAAATAGATCCCCTAACTTGAAACTCCATCTTTTGTTTCATATCACCATAGCCATGCGACCATTATCCAAACTCCATCTCCACTTTAAGAGCACATATAAAAACATATTCATTGCTCCAAAATTTTCTAATTGTAATAGAATTTCAAATGTGTCATTTAAAATAAATAAATAATATATCAAATTTTCTATTAATGTTGATTACAAAACATGACACGTACCATCATAGCATAGCCAAATTTTCATTGTAGTTCAAGACAGAATTTCCCTCCTTTTTCTCCAGCTCTATAATTTCACTATACATCTTTTTATAAATTGTTTTGGGAAATACTTATCAAGTAACATTATCATAATGTCTTTCCTCTCTATCTCTTTAATTATTTCAGTCGTTTGGATATTCTTATTCAATTCCCACCATTGGTCGGCATATCCATCTAGACGATTAATAGAAATAATCACCCTCTATTTCTCAAAATAGTAGATCATAAAACAGATCTTCTTCGTTAATTTGACCCTCTATTTAATGACTACTAGATCATAAGATCCAATAATCATTTTTGGTCATTGATTCATAAAACATTCTATAGCCAGTTTCATTCTCTTAAGAGATGATTAAAATTACACATTATTCAGATTACTGTTCATAACATGAGATAACTGGGTAAGAATCAAAATAAAATATTAAACTCCACCTCCCAGATCATTTTGTATGTCATCCCGACAATTGTTGTATTGTCCTCACATAGGTTGTTGGCCTAGTTTCTCATACATCCCACCATTATCTAAAATATTAAAGTTTAGAACAAAACAAAATTCAACAATTCATGAATAAATATTTTATTAATTTTGAAAATTAAGCCTAAAGGAATATTTCTTGGGATCCCTATGATTAGAAAGTATTCATACGTTCTTACATATACTTAGTCTCATATTAAAGGATTTCACAATGGTTCTCTAATCCTAATAACCAAATTGACTAAACTGGGTTCTAATGCCAACTATAACAACCATGCTTTATCTTATATAACTCATTACATAATTTTATAGAAAAAAACCTAAAATAATTACATAACCAGGATCCAAAGGTTTAGTGTCTTTGGAAAAATAGGACCATAGATAACACTTACAAAATAAAACATATATATTTATTTAATTCCTTCTCCTCGAAATTATTTATTGGCCCTTGGATTCACCATAGCCCATGTAGTCACCTTAGGATATACCTCAAAGGAAAGGGTGAGATAAAATACTAGAAAAGGGATAGATAAAAAAAATGAAACAATATATAATTGGATGATCATAATCATATAATCATCATCATAATAATTATAGTAATCATTATATAATGTTTTGGATGTGGAATGCATAAAAATTAAACATCATGTCTTAGTGGTAAACTACCAAACATAGTTGTAAAAAAATATGTAATCTTGTTTAAAAATTGACTTTTTCTCTTGGGATAATTCTCATTACCCAATGAATTAGTGCTCTATATAGTTTCTATCACACTCATCAGATCATAACATTTCCATTGCACTATATAATTCTGGTCACACCCATCACAACAAAATATTTACAATATCCTGCTTTCCAGATGTAACATATATCAATCATTGATGTAATATATCCCATGAAAAAGAATGGGTTTTATTTCATAAATTATACGTTCATATATATTGGGTTTCCAAATGAAATGGGGATTAACATTCTTGATATAAGAATCATTAATATTGAGTGAATATGAAATAAGTTTTTTCTGAAAGAAGTGTTCTTTTGGAAACCATTGTGTTTTTCATAAAATCATGTAGAAAACATGTATATCCTAGAAAAGATAATATAAATGTGAATAAATTATATATATGGAAAATTCATACTAAAAATTGGGTGAAAGATGGGATACCAAATGAAGAGGATTTGGGTTCTAGAATTCCCCTTACCTTGTATTTGAATTCATTCTTCACTTTAATATCCTGCATAATAACATTAGATTCATTAATTAAATAATCCCTAACATTTTATACATGAATGTGAGTCAATATAATTTTATTAAGTTTAATTATTGAAATTTTTATCAATTATTATTTTTATGTCATCATTTGGGAGTGTTTGTTTTCTTCGTTTTTATGATCAGGTCCCCTGTATACATGAATGGAAGTTCATGTAAATTGTGGATAAATATCACGAATTGGTATTATATATAATTTTTGACCATAGAGTATTTAAAATGATATTATTAAGAATTTTTTTATATTCTTACAGATGAATAATGGGATGAATTTTAATGATGAACATTTTAGATTAATTTTACGTGTGTTTTGATCAGAACAAATTCCTTTTATTTTATCATTTAGTATTATGTATATATTTTATTTCCAAACAATAATGATAGTTGTAATGTAAATTTAATAACATTTTCAACTATTTTAATAATTTTATTAATATCCTTGAACCCTTTAGAGGACAATGAAAGTGCATCACCCAATATGTCGATAGATTGAATCATCTTAGGTGATGATTGTTTTTTGAATAAGATAGATAAAAAGAGAGAGAGGGAGGAGTTGAATGATTTATATTACTTTAACATGATATAATTCAAGTATATGTATGTTACTGGAGTTATCAAGGAATTTATATGAGTTATGGTGAGGAGGATTGAAGAAAAGGAATTGAATTCAAATAAAATTAAATGAAAAAGTAAGTGGATTTTACCTCTTGGATTTATCCTCATTGAGAACCTCCTTAGAGCATGGTTTTGGAATTTTGTTGTGACCAAGAGCTCATAGATGTCGGGAAGTGGATAAGGAATAGTATTTGGAATAATTTTTACAAGGCCCAAAGCATGAGAGGTGTTAGGAAAAGTGGTGGTGAGTAGTGATAATTACAGTGGAGGAGAGGGGTGTTTTCTCAATATTATATTCATTAGTTTATTTTATTGGATGATGACTATTAAAATATTAATACTTATGAATAAATATATCAAAATAATGAAGTGGACTTCCATATTTTTGGGTTACATCATCATTAAATAACCTATTAATCAATAATTAATGTAATTGTCTTATTTTATAAATTATCATATTTCACTATTCACAAAAAAATCCATCATTTTAGAAAACAATAAAAAAAAACCTAACCATTACTCAAAATGTAGAATTAAAATATTAAATACATTTTTGAAAAACAATTTTCTCAATAAGATTAATTTAATTATAATTAATATCCTCATTAACATGGAATGTATGTATTTTAAAATTATTACTAATTTTGTAATTCATTTATAATTTACTTATGGTATCATAAAATTATCTTCAATTAATAAGACATAAAAAATTTAGTTTATGAAAAAATTTAATGAAAATAATGTTTCTTTATAATTATTAAATTAATCCTAAAATTAAACTTAAATATTTATGACTTATAAAAATACCAAAACATAATTATCAATTTTTAAAATATTTACTGACTTATACTATGATATAATATATCATATTTTCACATATAACATGCCTAAATTTTATTTATAGTTTAATTGATTATTTTAATTTTAATTTGGTTTCTTAACTATACGTAAGGGTAAGATTACTATTCATAAGATCAAGTTACTATTTCACTTGTATTGGCTCATTAACATCTATAAATACTTCTTATTTAATTAATTATTTATTTAAAAATCTTTTATTACGTGATCTAATTGATTTTATGTGATTTATACTATATTATATTACTATAATAAGGGAAAAATTCTATTGATAAATGATCCTTTCATTAAAAAAGGGTTCCTCATAATTAATATACCTTTAGTTGATCTATAAATTCTATAGAATGAAACTATAATGACTAGATCTATGAATTTAATGATCCTAATGATTACCACTTCCATAGTTGATCTCTATGTTAAGAGGATGATAAGAATCATGAGTGCATAAAATTCCTTCCCTATATCCCCTATTAATATTAAAAAGTTGGTGTACCAACACCTTTTACCAAACCTTGAATTGCTTCAATAGAGGAACTCAAAGATGAAAACCATTTTTTTCTTCCTACATAGAAATGTTGAGAAATCATATTACTAATATCCCTAAAAACTACAAGAAAAACATTGATTGATGAATCTGTATAGGCATGATAATTTCCACCCATAGGGGAAAAATTATAAATATGTCCATGACCTCCCTCATCTTTTTATAAACTCTTCTATCTAGGTATCCTGGTACACTCACCCATAACATTTCTTTATGAAAAATCTCGATGATTATCCACTCATGAGGAAGTAGTCATAAAAAATGTACTCTAATAAACACATTATCTATATATAATCTAATTATGGGGTAAAAAAATAGAATATATACACTTGAAGAGCCTCCTAAGGGTTCTTCCCACTTTCCACAACCTCTGGAAATAAGTCCATTGTATATCGGCGAAGGTTACTAAAATTGATCAAAAACTACAGAAAACTAGAGCTTCCCTATAAAAGAGAATATTTATCCTCATGAATGAACACCATTATGTAAATATAAATAAACGTAGTAAAATAACTAATCCTAAAATATATATCATAAAATATCTCACTCCTCATGGTCCCAAGGGAACACGATCAACTGTTTTCTGGATTCCCTACGCAACATCATCACCACAAATGGTACCTATTGATCATGGATCAAAATAAATGATTTCCACAGCACAATAAAATATCTATATATCACTTTTTTAAAAATAGAATCATTCATAACTCTATATACATGGGTTCTAAAACTCTTAGAGTGTTCTCCATGAGGTTTTCTCATCATTGAACTCTACCCTACAGTTATCTGCGGGAAACTCCTGTTGAATTTTTATGAACCTAATGAGAAAATATACATATATCAATATCAATAAAAAAAGAATATATAATCCTCGAATAAGGTATATTTATAATTTATTAATTATTTTACTGACCAAACTAATCATTAGGTCTACACATTTATAACACATGTGGAAAAGAAAAATGGTACACAATGATTTCGAATGTCCCAACTCCTCAACCATTATCACCTCACACAAGAGGCTCTATAAACATAAATATCCTTACATCAGACCATAGGGGTCTATAAATAATCATACTAAAGAATGTATCACTTAATTAACTCACCTACTAAGTTTCACAGACACTATATTCATAAAAACAAATGAAATTTTCACATGTTCCTACCTCCAAACACCATCATATCACTCATCCTAACCATGTGATAATTTTTTTAAGTAACCCATATCCCCAATAAAAAACATCCTCAATCCAAAATGATAGATGGTAAATAATGATGCTCAAATCCCCCATCCTATATGAAAATGGTTTGTGACAAGAACTAAGGGTGAATAATTAACAAAAGTTTGAGTTATTACCCTATAAGAATAATATGTGGAATGATAGATAATATAAAACACACTAAAATAACCCTTCAAATTAAGATTAATATATAACCGAATACATGTTTTTAATTTAATAATATTGATAAAATATAAAACAAACTACATAAAGTAAATGAAATAATTATCAGTGATATCAAATCTCAAACATCATCTTAACATATCAATTGTAACACCCCATGATTTCATAGTAATTTATTTCATCAAAGTAATTCAATAACATTCACTACACGCAACACTGAGTTCAAGTGCACCATGAATTACCAAACTAACCATTAAGAAGAGGTGATGAATAGTTTTAACTGAATATTGAACTTTATATTATCCTTATAATTTTAAAATCCTTATTATGAGTTTCATAGACATAATGTAAGAACAAATTCATTTTTCAGATAAAAGAAGTAATTTTCAAAAAATGATATTTTACCGCGATTTAATGGAGAACCCTTTTTAAATCCAATATTTGAAACTTTTATATATTAAGTTTTAAAAATAAAACATCTTCTTTAGAATTGGGATATAAGAATTTAGTTTCAATAATTTTCTGGCGTTTTTCTAATAACTTTAATAATTGGGTGAATAGTGAAAATACTATATTTTAACAGAAAACAATTTTATTAATCAAGATAATTTATAGTGTTAAATTTAACATTTTATTGGTATGGATGTATAAATAGATTATATTTTCACCATTTAACCCAATGCTGGTCATTGTAAGTTATTTCAATTTTAACTAGGATGTAAACAAGTGTAAATCTTTTGATAGTTATTATTTCATAAAAATACGCCTTTTGGTTATGACAGCGGGAATTAATTTTAAATTAATAAATGAAACTTATAGGTTTTTAAATTCGTAAAATAAATTTAATTTTTGAATTTGGAATATCAAAATTAGCTTAGGATTTATTTTTTCTATTTTTCTGAAAACTGTCCATTTTTTATGAATAGTGAAAAGCAATGCATTATTATTTTAAAAAAACTTTTTATTTAAATATTATTTTATTTTATTTAAATTTATTTTAAGTCAAAATAGATACATAATAACAATATTTGTTCAATGTAATTAATTGGAATATTTTTTATAATAAAATTAGATGTAGAAAATTTTATTGAACTTTTTACCATCTTTTACCCACCATCTAGGAGCATTTGAAATTTGTATAAAACTTAATTTTACTACTTCTATGAGTTGAATTTCAAAAAAAGTGAAACTTTTAACCTTAGTAAGTAAAATTTGGTTCAATAAGATGAAAATAATTTTTGATGAATAGTAACTTTTGACTTTTATTTCCAAAAGTTAAAAGTTAATAGGGTAATTAAGGGTAAAAATGATATTATAATTACATTAATACATGTCCTAATTCTATTTTATAATTGTAGTTCGACCAAAAACAACTTTAGGAATAAACTATCACCCCTTAGGTCCACTTGGATTAGATTAGGACATTTATTATTATTTAATTTAAAGAAGAGTTAAAAGTATTAAATTCAAGTTTTCATAACTAAATCATTTTAATATAGGGTTATTCATTAGATAAATTCAAATATAAATATTAATTAATAAGGTAAAAATATTTCCTACATAATGGTATTTTATTTATAATTTTTAGATATTATATAATTTTATTTATTTATGACACAATGATGATGAAGTAATTACCTTATTAATGAAAGATTAAAATAATTGATATTATAAATATCCAAATAAATGTAATTTAAGACTTTGGATGAATTCACTAATTTTATAGATTAATATGACATTTTAGGGATTATTATATAACGTTATTTTTTGAATTTATAAGGTTTTTATTACTTTCACAAAAACCAAGTACCAAATAGTGTTGAAATTGACATAAATAAATATTTATAACAAATACTATATTATTAGTTATTGTAATGTTCCTAAGAAAATTAGTTTCAGAAAAAATGCTTAAATAATATTATATATGTCATTAATTAACCACTTGAGGTTCTTTCTGATGTTTATAGTAAGTATATTAACCATATAGTGTAAGAATACAAGAAGACACAATAAAAGTGAAATTATTTAACATAGAGTTAACTCTAAAAGATATGGTTAAAATGGTAACCTAAACTTGTGTAAAACCTATTAGTTGAGGGGATGTCGACCCATACCCACTTTTACTTTGAAATAAATCAAATTGGATCCATTATAATCTTAATATGATTTTATTATAAAATAATATTTCAATCTTTTCCTAAGGCCCCACTCTCCACTCTTATAAAAGGGAACTCACCCTTATCTCAAATTCACACCTTCAATGCCATTTGACTCGGCCAACCCCTACCCAAATATCCTCTAAACTATCCTACACTAATCCTATAGGCCTCATTTTGTCATAAATCCATCCTAAGGATCCATTTTGATCAAATCAAAAGAAAGAACCCAAACAATAGGTAAATATTTCATCACCTCTTTCAAGTTCTTTTCTTCTTCCACTTCTTCTTTCCTTGCTATTTATATTATAAAATAAAAAATCTAGTATCTTCTATATAGTGTGATGTTATTATAAATATGGTACAACAATATTGATTATTCTATCCATCTTTTAATGACAAGTCACCATACATGTGTACGTACGACTTTCCGTCTTCATGTCGTGGTGTAGTTGTTATTCCACACATTATTTTTTGTATGGGTATAATAATGATGTATAATTGATGTAAATAATAAATATAACATGATGATGATTTTTTATATGTTATATTACAACCAATTATATATGGTTTTAATATCAAAATAATTATATTGTCGCTCGTGCATACGTACAGATTATCATCTCCACGAACGCGACGAGACACTAGTGCAGAAAAAGTTATTTACGTCCCCATTTTTTACGTTGGTTATATATAACCGACGTGATAATATTTGAAACTTGGTTTTTTACGTCCGTTATTTTATAACCGACATAAATAATGTAGTGACTAAATTTATAACGTCGGTTATTTTAATAACCGACGTTTCAAATCGCGTGCATTCGTTCTTTACGTCGGTTATAAATTAACCGACGTAAAAAACGAGATATCTACGATTTTTTACATCGGTTATAAAATAACCGACGTAAAGAAAGCAGCTTTTTGAGGCCTTTTTGATGTCGGTTATTTGATAATCGATGTAACAAAACTACCCACAAAATTTTTTACATCGAATATTTTATAACCGATGTAAAAAAATGTGATTTCTGATGTATATTTTAGGTCGGTTATTCTATAACCGACGTAAAAAACCCACATGTGGATTTTTTTACGTCTGTTATAAAATAACCGATGTAAAAAATTCTGTATCTGATACATTTATAACGTCGGTTATTATAATAACTAATGTTATAAATGTAAAAAAATAGTTTATAAAGTCTGTTATTAAATAACCGATGTTATAAAACATTTAATAAATTAAAAAGCCCTGTTGATTTTCATTTAAGATTTTTCGATCGACAGTCCGACGACTCGTCTCTCTCGTGTGGTAAACCCTAATAGACTCGTCAATCTCGTTGCGTTAAACTCGGTTTTCCATCATCATTTATCGTCCTTACTCTCCTCGGATCTTTCATCTCAACTCGCAACACTCAAGTAAGCCTACCACGACTTTACTTCGTTCGTTTTGTTCCCGAATAGTCTATATTTATGTTTTGCAATTTTTTTGTTGAAACTAGGTATGTTTTTTCAATTTCTAACCCTCTTACCTATTTTTGGTGTCATCATCTTTTTTTCATCCCCGGATCTATTAGATCGACTTGCAATATTTACGTAAGCCTCAACTACTTATAGTTAGTTTGTTTTTGTTTCGAGAATGCCCGACATTGATGGTAATATTTGTTGTCATTGAGAACTAATGATCTCATTCACCTATATTACTACATAGAATTGTTATTCATTTAATGTAAGAATTTGTAAATGATATTTCATGTGTTGTTGTTTCTTATGTTTATCCTCTTTTATATGAGAATCTATTAGACATATAATATAATGGTTGTTGACCTCTATGGCCCTTCGATGCATCGCTATATATCATAATTCCAAATTAAATTGGGTTTTGCTGAGGGTTTACCCTACTATTTTTTTAGGCATTGTCCAAGGCCTTGACAATATGTTTAAGATTTCTAGAATTATCCATGACCTCCTTATGATATTAGTTACTGAGAAAAATTGTGATAATTTGACTAGTTGAATATCAATGGTTACTTTTAATTATAATACGATAATTTATGTAGCCATATTTAATAATATTTAATTCCATCTATTTCATGCTTAAGTATATATTAAATGCATGTTTTTTTAGTTGTACATCAAGCCTAGTTTTTATATGTAAAACATTGTTTGGGGGGTTGTTCGGGGGGTGGGGGGATGTCCAGAGGGTTGGGGGGTGTCCAGGGGGATGTCCAAGGTGGTGGGTGGGTGTGGGGGGATGTCCAAGGGGGTGGAGGTATGTCCAGAGCGTTTTGGGGGTTGTCCGGGGGTGGGGGCTGTATAGAGGGTTGGGGGTGTCCAGGGGGGTGTCCAAGGGGGTCGGGGTGGGGGTGGTGTCCAGGAGGGGTGGGGGTGCTGTCTGGAGGGGTGGGGTGTTATCCAGGGGGTGGGGGGGGGGGGCTTTCCAATGGGTTGGTGGTGTCCAGGGGGGGTGTCAAAGAGGGTATGGGGTGGGGGTGGTGTCCAGGAGGGTTGGGGGTGCTGTCTAGAGGGGTGGGGGGCTGTCCGGGGGTGTGGGGGGGGGGGGGGTGTTCAGAGGGTTGGGGGTGTTCAGGGATGTGTCCAAGGGGGTGGGTGGGTGTGGGGGGTTGTCCAAGTGGGTGGGGGCCTATCCATAGGGTTTTGGGTGTTGTACGGGGGGGGGGGGGCTATCCAAAGGGTTGGGGGTGTCCAAGGGGGTAGGGTGTGGGGGTGGTGTCTAGGAGGGGTGGGGGTGCTGTCTAGAGGGGTGGGGGGTTGTCCAGAGGGTTGGGGGATGTCCGAGGGGGTGTCCAAGGGGGTGGGTGGGTGTGGGTGCCTGTCCAGAGGGTTTTGGGGGTTGTCCGGGGGGGGGGGGGGGGGCTGTCTAGAGGGTTGGGGGTGTCCACGGGGATTGACTACTGCATCGTGGTTTCTGAGATTATGACATGATGATTGTTCTGTGATGATTGGCTTTACATTGTTATTTTCTTCATCTAAATTTGTATTTTAAATATGATTTGATTATTAGTTTTACTCCATTTTCTCCAATTTTCTATCAACCACTGTAGGCCCCATGGTTTTTGTTGATTCAATGGAATTTAAAACTGTTATATCTTACTATATTTTGTTTTAAAAATAATATTCAAGCATATTTTTTTAAATACGGATAGATTTGTTTTATATTTAAAAATTGTTTTACATTCAAATTTTGATTTTTTTCCTATAAACATATATTTGTATTATCTTAAAAAAAAATATATTTGATATTTGTTATAGGTAATAATGAGTTAAATTTGGATTACAACACATCGAATTAGCAATGAATATGATGAAGATGTTGATACCTTTTTGGAATTTGGTAAACAAGATGTTCCAAGTAGTGACATTTTTTTTGTCCATGCCTGAAATGATTGAATATGAAGAAGTTGAAAAGTAGAGAGATAAAAGATCATCTGATTTGTCATGGTTTTAATCCAGGTTACATCTCATGGATTTCGCATGGTGAAACTAGACGGAATTTCACTGATGATGATGATTTGCAAGATGGTAACTCCGATGGAATTGAAGAAATGATTCGCGATATTGTAGCAGAACAAATTGAGATAGAACCGACAGTTGTGCGTCTATATGGTGATGCTGAAAAACCATTATATCCTGGTTGTACATATTTTACGGTTTTGTTGGCGGTGTTAAGATTGATTAACCTAAAATAGAAACATGGATGGAGTGACAGAAGTTTTACAGAGCTTCTACAATTGACGAAAGACATTCTTCCAAAAGATAAAGATCTTCTAGATTCACATTACATGGAAAAGAAAATGTTATGCCTGATGGGATTGGGATACAAGAAAATAAATTCATGTTCGAATGACTGCATTATATATAGGATAGAATATGAATTTCTGTCAGTGTGTCCTAAATGTGGGACATCAAGGTATAATGTGAATGAAAAATCACAGGCTGATGTAGAGATTACAAAGCTCCCTTCAAAGGTATTTTGGTATCTTCCTATAATTCATCGTTTCAAATGTTTATTTGATAATTCACATGATGCAAAAAGGTTATGATGGAATGCTGATGAACGGGCATGTGATGGAAAAATATGTCATCTAGCTGATTGTACACAATGGAAGAAAATTGATGTGCAATATTCAACATTTGGAAATGAAATTAGAAATCTTAGACTAGGGTTGTGCACAGATGGAATGAATCCATACCGAACCCTCAGTAGCACACATAGTTCATGGACTATTTTATTGGTAATTTACAACCTCTCTCCTGCAGTCTGTATGAAGCGCAAATATGTCATGTTGAGTATAATTATCTCTGGTCCAAAGCAACCCGACAATGATATTGATGTTTACTTGTCACAATTGATTGATGATTTGAAACTGTTATGGGCTAATGGTATTAGGGTGTATGATTATTATGAAATAGAATATTTTCAACTGCATGCAGTGCTTCTGCTCACTATAAATGACTTCCCAGCATATGGAAATTTGGCTGGATATAGTGTTAAAGGGCATAAAGCATGTCCAATTTGTGAACAAAAGATGTCATATTGTCAATTGCATCATGGGAGGAAAACAATGTACATGGTTCATCGAACGTTTTTTCCCTATGGATCACCCTTATACAAGACTAAAAAATGCATTCAATGGCTCACAAGAATTTGATACTGCTCCAAAACCTTTATCCCCTGATCTATATTTTGAGAGGGTGAAAAACCATGATGTGACATTGGTAAAGACACAGAAATCTGGTAATGATAGATATATTTGGATGAAAAGGTCAATATTTTTTGAGCTACCATATTGGAGGTATCATGAAGTTAATCATAATATTGATTTCATGCAAGTGGAGAAGAATATCTTTGATTGTTTTATTGGAACATTGTTAGATATTAAAGAAAATACAAAAGATGGGTTTAATGCAATATCATAATTACAATCAATGGGAATATGTTTGGAGATAGCTCCCACTGCTAAAGAAAGACAAACATTTCTTCCCCTGACTTGTCATACATTATCAAAGAGGGAGAAAATTAACTTTTGTTAGTGTCTTCATGATATCAAAGTGCCTCAAGGTTATTCTTAAAATGCAAAAAATTTTGATTCATTGAAGGACTTGATGTTTATAGGCATGAAATCACATGATTGTCACATCATGATGCAACAAATTCTACCATTTGAATTGCATGGAATATTGCCCATTCATGTCAGAAAGACTATAATGAAGTTGTGTTATTTTTTCAATTCAATTTGTCACAAGGCAATTGATGTGAATGCTTTGAAAATTTTGGAAAAGGAAGCGATTTTTATACTTTGTCAATTGGAAATGTATTTTCCTCCAACTTTTTTGATATAATGGTGTATTTAATGATTCGTCTAGTTTGAGAAATAAAGATTTTTGGACCTGTATATCTTCATTGGATGTATCCTTTTTAAAGGTATATGAAAATATTAAAGGGGTATGTTAAAAATCCATATTGACCTAAAGCCTCCATTACGGAAAATTATATTTCTGAGGTGGTAGCAGAGTTTTATACGAGCTACTTGGATACGGTGCAACAAATAGGTTTTCCTCCATCTCGCTATGAACGAGTTAATAATGAGGAAAAGGGGATTTGTGGCTTGAAAGTCAAATCATCGTCAGGTGAATAGATGAAGAAGTTAGAATCATACATCTTGAATAACATAGCTGATGCTCAACCATATATCACATTGCATATTAATGAGTTGAAACAATGTCATACAAAGATGAAAGAAATGTGGATTTTGAATGAGCACAACAAAAACTTTTTGTCACGGATTAAAAAGACCTTGATTGGTAGATCAGATGTATCAGAGACATTAAAATGGATAGTGGGTGGTCCATGTTTAAATGTGATAACATGGTCCGGTTATGAAATTAATGGCTATAAATTTCATACAAAAGCTCATGAAAACATAAGTGCAGTTCAGAATAGTGGTGTGTTGGTGTTTGCAGAAGAAATTCATTTTTCGAGTGCTAAGGACAAAAACCCAATTTCTGCATCAAGTGCATATTACAGAGTGATTGAAGACATATGAGAGGTTGATTACATTAAAATTAATGTTCCATTTTTTAAATATAAATGTTTTATCGGTAACATCAGTGTCACACATGATGAATTTGGAATGACACTTATTAATCTGAATAGATTGGAAGACAGAACTGATTCTTTTATAATGGAAACACATTCAAAACAATTTTTCTATGCAGTAGATCAATCATATATGTAGTGGACTGTTGTTTTCCAAGGGAAAAAAATATGTCAGTGATGATGAACTTGATGAAGGTGCTGATTTATGTGATATACCTACTTCCATGGAAAGATTTACAAAACATAATGATGAGCATTTTGAAGACATGGTTTGTGCCATAAGGAACGATCACGACATAAGAATTTGGGAAAACAATCCATTTTTACATTCCTAAAATTACAGGTAATATATGTTTATTTCTTTTTTACATTTATTTGTTTTTCATAAAATGATAGATATTGTAAGTTTTTTATTTATTAAAACGAGTATTAAAACTTAATAAGTATAAGTTTTTTTTGTTTTAAGATTGTTTAGTTTACTTTATCATGTTTACCATTACATGAATTATATATCTATTATTTTTGTTCAGTGATAATTACTTTACCATGTTTACCAGGTTTACCATGTTTACCATGTTTACCATGTTTACCATGTTTACCATCTTGACCATCTTGACCATATTTACCATTGTTTAACATGATTACCATATTACAAATGTTTACTATTACGTAACATAGTACACTTTTCTATTTTATGATTACAGTAGTATTAAAATATTTGAATTTGTATATTTGTGAACTAACGTTGGTTTTTTTTATATGAAGGATAATGACAGATCATTCAGTTGATCAACCACATGATTCTAGAGATGAGCATATTGGTCATACCTCTAGGGAGGAAAATTCACATGCTCCTATTACGACAAAGAGTTCAAAGGTTGGTAAATGTGGGTGCACAAGTTTACCAAAATTAGCACTTTCCTGTATGCACGATCAGAGGATACTCGTTGAGTTTGACGATGATGATATTCCTAGAGGTCCCAATGCAAAATATTTTAAGTGTTTTATAGCCACTCAGGCTAAGAGAAATGTAATCATTCTAAATAATGATCGGAGAAGTGTGGATAAAGAGATAATCTCTCAGTTGTGGGAAATGATTTTGGTAAGATCTTTTGCTATTATTTGACTATTCTTTAAATTTTTCTAGTATATATAATATGTTTATCCTCTTATTTATCAGATGACATTTGATAATCCTGACAATGGAGGAGTCAGTAAGAAATTCTTATCATTGGATGCCAGGAGATGGAGGGATTTCAAATCAACCCTCTCATATGATTTCATTTATGGTCATAGGAGTCATGACAATCCATGTCGTATATATCCTTTTATAGATGAAGACACATGGAGACAGTTTTTTGAAAGTAGAAGAAAAGAGTCATTTTTGGTAATGAAAATGTAAACTTTTATAAGCGTTATTATATAAATGATCTTATTAATGTTTTGTTAATTATTTCTTATTATTAATTTATAGCAAACAAGGAAAGCTCATCAGGATATCCAATCTAAAAATATATACCCTCATAGTTTATTTTGGGGAGGGTATGCATTTTTGGAAGAACAAATGATGGAGGAAAAATTTCAACAACTAAGAGCTGATTCTTCAAGTTCTGGAGAGGTGTCCCCTCCATCCCCTCCATCTAGACATGAAAAATGGAAGTGATCTTAGAAGGTAAAAAAAGCGAAATATCTTTCGGAAGAACCAGAAATCATAGCTGAGAGGATTTTATGATATCTATTTTATTTATTAAGGTTAACTATTTTCTTCATATAATTTCAATCATTATAGAAATGTTCAATTAATTAATGCAAGACTCTCTTGAGGAGCAGAGTTCACATAGGACATTTATAACTACTGGGAGGGAAGATATTTTATCTACAACATTGGGAAAGCCCTAACATCCTGGTCGTGTATGAGGATATCTGACATGTGTATTGGTAAGAAAAGTGTTGGCACGTTCTTCAACTTCTAATGTTGAGGGGGTTTATAAAAAAAATAGAATCCTTGGAGGCTGAAGTTCATAATATTAATGTAATGATGGAGGAAAAGATTAGAGTGTGGGAGCAGTCTATGTTTGCTGACATGCAAAGACAATTTCAGACTACAGCTCCCACTTTTCCACCTCCCCCTGCAGACTCCATTATTTATCATCCACCTCCACCAGTAGCTGGCACTCCCCCACCTCATCCTGCGGACCCCATTTTTTATCCTACTCCTCTGTCGCAGCTTCCTACTTATTGCAAGTTGTATGTTGATGATCCTCAATATCATATAGTAGCATATGGGTTGGTATATTGTATCGGAGATGTAGTTCATCATCAACAATTAGAGGTAGAGAATCAGAGGGTCACTGAACAGGATATTATAGATATATCAACTCGGGTTCCATTACCTACAGATGAGGTGGCGATAGCTGGACATAGTATCAGCCATTTTTTAATTTGGCCATCCAGACTTCTTCGACTCATTACCATAGGGGTATGAATGCTATATCTTTTTTTATTAAAGTTGTTTATCATTTGAAAACTAATATATTTTTCAATTTATTTTTATAGGAATACTTCAAAGGTAAAGAAATACTGTATAGACAACAACAAAGACAAATGGATATGACATCAGATACAGATTCTAGTAGTCATGATAGATTGTCAAGATATAAAAATTTGTTGGCGGGTCATTATGAGTTTCCAATGGAAGCTCGTGTTTGTGGATTTGAAATAAGTGTGGGTATTATGAAAACTAATATCATGGAGCTTGTTACTAGAGATAATTTGGGCATCAACGTGGTGCAAATTGTTTCCATGTAAGTCTTAACACCTTTTCCCTGCATTATATTTATTAGAAATGTATACTTATGTCTATTTTGTATTAGGAATCTTTATAAAATCTGTGAGAGGAATGAGCTGACAGATGTATATGGATTCATGGACCCGCAATTGATTTCCCCTGAAGCATGAGCATTGTATGAGGAACAATGAATGCTTAATATTGCAGAATAACTTGAAAAGAATATAGTCACACAATGTTGGATGATGAATTTTTGTGAGAGGTATGAAACACATCATTCTGAAAGAGTTAATTATTTTTAACATAAAAAACCAATAACATTAAATTTCCTTTTATCAGTGATCATTGGATGTTATGGGTTTTTTGCCCAAGGGAGAATGCCCTTTATTAGATATGCTCTGTCCATGATGATGTGCAGAAACATGTTAAGAATATATTGGAAAATTAAGTTTCAATTTCTCAATATTTTTATATATTATAATAAATTTTAAATTTACCCCATTCATATTATTTTCTAATAGGGCATGGGCCTACTTTAGAAAAAACACAAAGAAAAGGAGTGCAAAGATCAAATATGTAAATGCGAAGGTAAATATCCATTTATAATTTGTACTTTTTGATTTATTACATAAAAATAATATATTGAATTTACACTCATTAAAACAGAATTGTTATGAACAACAAGGCGTCCTCGAATGCGGATATTATACGTTAATATTTATTAATGAAATAATAACAACTAGGACAGTTGTGAATTTTGACCTAGTAATATTTCCTCTTAAAATTCTCCATATTATTTCAATTTGATTTATTAATTATACAAGTTATCTACTATCCTTTTCATTTGTAGCTTTTTGATGACCCTAAACCCTATAATGATGAAGTCATCAAACACTTACAAGTGGAGTGGTAAAATTATTTTACAGGTTTGATTGAATTTTAGTTTTTTGTACTGTAAAATGTAATTTTGAATATTGTCATTGTAATTGTATATTTGGTAGTCATTTGGGTGGGATTTAGTTTTTTTTTTTGAAGTTGAAAGTGTAATTTTTGAATGTTATATATGTGAATGTTTAATTTTTCTCTTCTTATTGTTTTGGTCTACTTATGATGGTTTTTATGGTATGGATTCTGGTCTGGGGGGAGGGGTTTCAAGGGTGGGGGGTGTTTAGTGGGGTTGGGGGGTGTCTAGGGGTTTGGAAGGGCTGTCCGGTGGAGTGGGGGGGTTGTACAAGGGGTGGGAGGGCTATCCAGGGGTGTGGGAGGGTTGTCTAGGGGCGTGTGAGGGTTGTCCAGGGGTGTGGAAGTGCTGTCCAGGGGGTGGGGGGGGGGGGGGGTTGTACATGGGTGTTTAGGGCTATCCTGGTGGTCGGGGGGGGGGGGGGGGCAGTACAGGGGTGTGGTGGGGGCTACAATGGGGTGGGGGAGGGCAGTCCAGGGTTTGGGTGGGTATAGATGAGGGTGGGGGGGTTGTCTCGGGGTGTTTGGAGCTGTCCAGGGGGTCGGGGGGAGTCCAAGGGTGTGGTGGGGGCTGTCAAGTGGGGTGAGGGGGTGATATCCATGAGGGTGGAGGGGGGGGGGGGGGGGGGGTTATCCAGGGGTGTTTGGGGCTATCCAGGGGTTGGGGTGGTCTAGGGGTGTGGTGTGGGCTCCAATGGAGTGGGGGAGGGTTGTCTAGGGTGTGGGGGTGGGGGGTTTTCCTGGGGTGTTTGGAGTTGTCCATGGGGTCGGGGAGGCAGTCCAGGGGTGTAGTGGGGGCTCTCAAGTTGGGTGAGGGGTGAGTGGGTGCTGTTCAGGAGGTTGGGGGTGTCCCGGGGTGTTTGGGGATGTCCAAGGGGTTGGGGGGCAGTCCAGGGGTGTGTTGGGGGCTCTAATGGGGTGGGGGCTGTCAAGTGGGGTGAGGGGTGCTGTTTAGGAGGGTGGGGTGGTTGTACAGGGGTTTTTGGGGCTATCCAGGGGGTCGGGGGAAGTACAGGGTTGTGGTGGGGGCTCCAATGGGGTGGGGGAGGGCTTTCCAGGGGGTATACATGAGGGTGGGGGCTTCAATGTGGTACGAATTCTTTATTTGGTTTCTGGTTGTTTCTGAGGGAGAACAGATGACTGCATTCGATTTTTTTTAAAAAAAAATTGTCTTCCACGTCGGTTATTTTATAACCGATGTGATAAAGAAATCGGGAAGGGTTTATCACGTCAATTTTTTTAATAACCTACGTGATAAACACCTGTGGAAAGGTTTATCACATCAGTTATTAAATAACCAACATGATAAAAGACTTGGGAAATGGTTTATCACGTCAGTTATTTTATAACCGACGTGATAACCCCCCCGGAATGGTTTAGCAGGTCGGTTATTATATAAACGACATGATAAACCATTTACCGAGGTTTTATCATGTCGGTTATTTAAGAACCGACATTGTAAACTCCCCCACTCGTGTTTATCACGTCCGTTATATAATAACCAACGTGATAACCCCCTGGTTTATCACAACGGTTATATAATAACCGGCATTATACACCCCCCTCGGTTTTTCATGTCAGTTATTAATTAAACGACGTGACAAACACCATGATGTTATGTTTCTTACGTTGGTTTTTAAATAACCGATGTAAAAAACATTATTTATAATGTTGTCCGTATTAACGTCGGCTAAAAACGAACGTAAAAAATTAAAAATAACCGACGTAAATAACGATTTATGCACTAGTGAGACTCATTTACCATCGTAACCATTGAAGAATAATTTTCATTTGATGATTAAAATTAAAGTTTAAAGACTTTAAATCATTCTGGATATGAATAATAAAAATCCCATTCATAACAAACATTACTAACGTAATAAATTATATAAAGGAAAATGAATCAGTTATAACCTGAAACGATGATAATACTAAAATACCATTAAAAAGGAATTATTAAAAGATCATATATGATATCATAATTATGTATATAGTTTCTTTATAATTTAATAACATTGATTTATCTTTTATACAAGAGTTTAACGAACCATCTACCAAGGAAAAGTACAAGTTAAGGGTTAATTATACAATCTCTTCATTATCTGATATTCTTTATACAAAATTATCTTTTGGGACCTCTTTATCATCAAAATAAGTGTTTTCATAAAAATATATTTCAAAACATTTTTCTATTTACTATACTATGGGATAAATTCATTTATACCATTGTTTGACTTTTTTGAAGTTGTTTATAAAGGAATCATCCTATCATTTTCCAAAGAATGTACTTTAAGACATTTTTGACAAAATTAATGTTAAAATGTTTATTAACTTATACGGAGGGTGGGACTATTTTCCTATGTTATAACATCTTCGAATATTCCATTAAAAGCTTATAAAAATATTTTCCAAATAAATTTATTCATTATAATTATGTGACTCTTAAATTATTTCAAAATAAAAAGAGATATTTCTCTCAAATAGTTTTGAGTTCACCTATGTCAATATCCTTTGATATGTTTTACGCTTGTTTAAAGTTGATTTTTTTATAATACAGGTATTCCATATTATATTGAAGATTTTGTGATATGTTTTACAGTGAATGAATTATTTTTAGGCCACTCATGGTTTATGGTTAATGTATTGACATTTCGGATGTTAGTTTTAATATGAATGTTTATGTTATATTTCAACCTTCTCTTAAGAAGAATGTATTGGACTAGTATATTTTGGGTTGGGGATCGGTAAAATTAACCCCTCAAGGTAGGGGTCTAGTTATAGCAGACCCTCTGGGTTTGAGTTCAGTTACAGAGACTCTTTGAGTCAGAGTCTGGTTATAGAGGCTCTCCGTGTTGGAGTCCAGTTACATAGCCTCTTCAGGTTGGGGTCCGGTGATAGTTATCCCTTAGGTCCCGGCACGAGGCCCTGACACAGAAATTAAAGTTTGGTACTTTACATTCCCTCATTATGAAATTAGTTATTACATGTTATTATTCGACTAGTAGAATATCCATGTGCATGTTTATATGGTAATTTTTTATTTATTTTTCTATATTATTTTCAAGTTTATGTTTAAATGACTATTGTTTTAATTACACATCTTTCCTTAAAAGATTATGACTTCTGCTAGAATATTTACCATTACTGAGAATCTTATCTCACCCCTTTCTTATGTTTTATTCTCCCAGGATCCCAAGAAGTGTTTTATGTTTGAGATGCAGGGTTATGCTAAGGGAACAATGGAATTCTCAAAGAGTTATTTATTTATGTTATATGATAGACAATGTAATGTAACATTCATGTATGTAATCTATTTTCCAAGGCTACTAAACTGGTTGGTCTTTCAGGACATGATTTCTTGTAAGCATTCCAATGTATTAAAATAATGCACTGACTCTGGGAATCTATGCTAGGGGCGTTACAGTTGGTATCAGAGGAAGTCTAGAAATAACCTTAGAAACTAGATTTAGATAAACTCTGATTAGAGCACATTACCCTAAGAGAGACTTTGAGGAATTTTATAGAAGAACTTCCTTGAATTTACGTAATGTAGAGATTTTGTAAGTATTCCATGAAAATACATCCCTGTCTGGATACGATCAGGTAGAGGCAGCTCTGGCCCAGATGTCCCGCGGGGTAAAACTAGAAAACACCACTTTAAGCTAGAATGAAACAAGAACTGGTGCACGACAACGGGCCTTGCTTCACTCTTGGTTACGACATTCCTGGGGGATATGCTTATGATAATTCTCATTTTCCTTACAAATTATTATGAAGGATTTACGAGTATATACCTCCTCATAGATAATATTTTTATGATTATGTATTATATCCATAAAATATTAAATTTATGTTAGGTATATTACAAGATTGGAATTATTCATTACAATTCATAAAATGACCTAGTGTATTCCATTTTATAGAAATGGTGCCCAAGAGAAGGAATGAGAAATCCAATAAAACGTATGATCCAAAGAGTTAGAAGGATCATATCATTCTTGGTATTAAGACAATATTTCGAATGTAAATAGTCTCCCATGTATTCTTAACATATGAAGAAATAATATAGTTTATTAATATGATATGTAATGAATTCTCTGAGTCCTATGACTTGAAAGGGATGGAAGAGAAGAAAAGGATGGTATAGAAAAATATGGATAAAGGTAAGATGTGAAAGATGGATTTTCCCATATGTGAT
This sequence comes from Viscum album, assembly GCA_963277665.1. Classification (NCBI taxonomy): domain Eukaryota; kingdom Viridiplantae; phylum Streptophyta; class Magnoliopsida; order Santalales; family Viscaceae; genus Viscum; species Viscum album. The sequence goes on from OY728151.1 coordinate 1,286,255,071, forward strand.
AAATGTGGAAACAATCACCTTGGTAAATTATTGAATGGAAGATGAGATTGTTATAAGTGTGGAGAAAAATGAAACCAAGTACAAGAATTCAAGGGTAAGAAAAAGGTTTCAAATGTAAAATGTGTCATCTGCAAGCGTTGGGACACTACGCGAATCATTGTCCCAGTCATTTGAGTATACCAGAAATGATGATATTGGATAATAATCAAGTTATGATAATACCTCAAATGACGAGGAATGACTAGTGTTCTTATGTGGTTATTATAGAATTATTTCATTTGAGTGTTGTATCAATAATATACTGGTTATTTGAATTATGGAGATAAATAAGGACTGTACTGTAGTGCTAACTTATTGAGGATTTGAGAATATATGGTTATAAGAAAAGTGACTTAATAGTAAGCTATACCTTTTGAAAAATACATGGTTGAAGGAAATGTAATCCTTAATATGGTCCTCATAATGAGGTATTGATTTTGGAATAAGAGATGGTTGATTTGGATAACATATATTGGATATTATTGATTTTCTTGGAACTGATTTATAGTTTGTTTATTACATCATTGTGAAAATATTCAAAAATTTTGGATATAAATAATATATCCAGTATTATATAAAGGATAAGGGAGCATGAATGTAATCAAAAAGGTTTTATGGTAATTTATGGTGTTACGATGTTTTAAAATAATACATGATGAAGGTGTTCACATGTTATTACGGGGAAAATGAATCTTCATTATGTTTAACTTCCTTATAAATTTTGGACTGTGAGTTTGGATATAATTATTTTGGGTAAGTCTAAAGGTTGGAATGGATTAAGTTTGAAATTGGATACAAATTTTAAGGTTATTTTTGGATTGTTATAAAAAGGACAACACGCAGACCGTGTGACAATCCGTCATGTCAGAAAAGGCTGTGGGAATCGAACCCACAACCATAGTGCGATTGGGATTTATCACCTACCACTGGAATACATGAATTCCCTAGATTGTATAATATAGTTTTCTTAAAATGTTCTGATAGGTGAATTATAAATTCAATATTGTTGGGACCCCATACGATTAGGATAAGTAGAATATTTTTTTGAAATATTTTCGAGGGAAAGAAGAGTTTGTTTTTGGAATTAGTTTAAGGATGAAACTCAAATTTTCAGGTATATATTTATATATAAAAATTTTCCTCTTATTCTTTGGGTAAATTAATTCTTCAACTTTAGGGAAGGGATCTTAAAACAAAAAATTTGTTATCCTAATACCTTATATTTTGTTGAACTGATGGTATTTTAAATCATCACAGATTGATGGATTTGAGGCCCTCAATTTTAAACTTGTTTGTGATTGATGGCATCAATCACTTGCTATAAATATTTACGTTTTCGAATGATTATGTGTCTCTAATTTCCACCAATGTTATTCTAATCTATATCATAATTTGGTGGTGACCCTTTCATTTCACTTTTCCTCTTATTAAGACTAAATTTTATTAACCCAATTTCAGATGTGGGTTTTCCCACAAAGGTATTTTCTATTTTCAAGATTTTATTTTCTAAGAACAATTTCAAATTGTGAGGACACAATTTATTAAAGGATGGAAGAATGTAACACCCCATGATTTCATAGTACGTTATTTCTTCAAAGTAATTCAATAACTTGAACTACACGCAACACCGAGCTCAAGCACACCACGACTTACCAAACTAGTCGTTCAAAATTAGTTATGAATAGTATTAAATTAATCTTGAACATTATATAATAATTATAATTTTATAATCCATATTTTTAGTTTCTTAGACATAATGCAAAAAAAATTCATTTTTTTCAGATAAAAGAAGTATTTTCAAAAAATGCAATTGTACGGCCTTTTAATGGAGAACGATTTTTAAATCCAATATTTGAAACATTTATACATTCAATTTGACCAAATAAACTTCTTCTTTAGAATTGGGACATAATAATTTATTTTCAATAATGTTTTGGTGTTTTTCTGATAACTTCCATATTTGGGTGAATAGTGAAAATACTATATTTTAACTAAAAACAAATTTTTTAATAAAAATCATTTATAGTGTTAAATTATAAATTTTAATGGTTTGGAAGTATAAATAGATTATATTTTTACCATTTAATCTAATGATGGTCATTGAAAGAAATTTTACTTTGAAATTGGACATAAACAAGTGTCAATCTTTTGATAGTTATTATTTCTTAAAATTATGCCTTTTGGTTTTGACAATACGAATTAATTTTAAATTAATTAATAATTTTTTTTTGTTTTTAAATTGGTAAAATATAATTCATTTTTGAATTCAGAATATCAAAATTATCTTAGGTTAAATTTTTGGTGGTTTTCTGCAAACTTTCAATTTTTGATGAATAGTGAAAAACACTGCGTTTTTGTTTAAAACCAACTTTTTATTTAAATGTTTAATTATTTTATTTAAATTTATTTTATGTAAAAATTGATACATAATAACAATATTAGTTCAATTTAATTTATTTGATTCTTTTTTATAGTAAAATTAGATGTATAAAATTATATTGAACTTTTTAACGTCTTTTACCCACCTTCTAGGAGAATTTGAAAATTTGTATAAAACTGAATTTTACCACTTCTGTGAGTAGAATTTAAAAAATCCGAGAGACACAGTTAACCTTACTAAGTAAAATGTGGTTAAATATAATGAAAATATTTTTTTATGAATAGTAACGTTTGACTTTTATTTATCAATGTTAAAAGTAAATAGGGTAATTAAGGGTAAAAATCATATTATAATTACCTTAAAAATGTAATAATTCTATTGGATAAGTGTAATTTGACCAAAAACAAACTTAGGAATAAAATATGACCCTTTATGTCCACTTGTATTAGATTAGGGCATTTATTATTATTTAATTTATAGAAGAGTTAAAAGTGTTAAATTCAGGTTTTCATAACTAAAACATTTTTATATAGGGTTATACATTAGATAAATTCGGCTATAAATATTCATTATAAAGATAAAAATATTTCATACATAATTAAATTTTATATATTATTTTTATACAGTATATAATGTAATTTATTTATGACACAATTATGATGTAGTAATTTCCTTATTTAGGAAAGATTAAAATAATTGATATTATAAATTTCTAAATAAATGAAATTTGAAACTTTTGATGAATTCCACTAATTTTATAGGTTAATATGAAATGATAGGGTTAATTAGATAACTTTTTTTCCAATTTATAAGGTTGTTATGTCTTTCCCAAAAACAAAATACCAAATATTGTTGAAATTGAAAAAAATTAATTTCTAAAACAAATACTATATTATTGGTTGATGTAATATTCCTAAAAATATAAGGTTCGTCCAAAAGGCTTAAATAATATTATATATGATATTAATGAACCACTTTATATTTTTTGTATGTTTATAGTACGTTTATTAACCATATAGTGTAAGAATACAAGAAGACACGGTAAATGTTAAATTATTTAAATTAGAGTTAAATCTAAAAGATAAGGTAAAAATGGTAACCTAAACTTGTATAAAACCTATTGGTTGTCAGGATTCCAACCCAAAACCACATTATATTTTAAATAAATCAATTTTTAGCCATTATAAACTGAATATGATTTTATTATAAAATAATATTTCAGTATTTTCCTAAGGTGCCCCTCGCCCCTTTTATAAAAGGGCACTCCCACTTATCTCAAATTTACATCTTCAAAGAAATTTGGCTCAGAGAACCCCCACCATAATATCCTCTAAACTATCCTCCCTTCACCCTATAGGCCTTTATTTTTTCAGAAAGCCAACCTACGGATACATTTTGATCAAATAAAAAAGAAGGACACGAAGAAGAGGTAAATATTTCATCACCTCTTTCAAGTTATTTTCTTATTACACTTCTTATATCCTTATTGTCTCCAATATAAAATAATAAATCCGGTATCTTCTATATACTGTGATGTTATAATAAATATGGTATAACCATATTTATTATTCTATCCATCTTTGAATGACATGTCACTATACGTGCGTACGTACAGCTTACCGTCTCCATGTTTTGGTGTAGTTGTTATTAAATACATTATTATTTGGATGGGTATAATAATGATGTATAATTAATTTAAATAATAAATATAACATAATTTTTATTCTTTATATATGATATAACATCCAATTATATGTGATTTTAATATCAATAGAATGATATTGTTGCTCGTGCGAATGTACAAATGATCATCTCCACGAACGCGATGATATTCATTCCCCATCGTAACCATTCAAGACTAATTTTCATTTGATGATTGAAAATAATGTTTAAATACATTATATCATTTTGTATATGAATAAGAAACATCCCATCAATAACAAACATGACTCAAGTAACAATGATTATAAAGGAAAATGAATGAGTTAACACCTGAAATGAAGATAATACTAAAATACCATTAACAAAGCATTATTAAAAGATCAGATATGGTATCATAATTATGTATATGGGTTTTTTATAATTTAATAACAATTATTTAACAATTATACAGGAGGTTAACATACCCTAGACCAAGGAAAAGTACAAGGTAACAGATAATTACACAATCTCTTCATTATCCGAGATTGTTTATACAAAATTATATACAAGGACATCTTTATCATCCACATCCGTGTTTTCTTAAAGATGTATTTCAAAACATTTATACTATTTTCTATACTATGGGATAAAGTCATTTATACATTTTTTTGACTTTTTATAAGATGTTTATAAAGGAATATTTCCATTGTTTTCCAAACAAGGTAATTTATGAACTTTTTGACAAAATTAATGTAAGAATGTTATTTTAACTTATACGGTAGGTGCGACTATTTTACACCGTTATAACATCGTAAAATCTTCCCATAAAAGCTAATAAAAATAATTTCAAAATAAATGTTTTCATTATAATTATGTGACTCTTAAATGATTTCAAAATAGAAAGAGATATTAATCTCAAATAGTTTGGATTTCATCTATGTCAAAATACTTTGATAAATTTTATGTTTGTTTGAAGTTTATTTATTATGATACAAATATTCCATATTGTATTGAAGGTTTTGTGATTTGTTTGACTGTGGGTGAGTTATTTTTAGGCCAGTCATGGTTTATGGTTAAAGTTTTGACATTTCATATGCTAGTTTTAATACGAATGTTTATGTTATATTTCAACCTTTTTCTAAGATGAATGTATTAGAATTGTATGTTCCGGGTTGGGGACCTGTAAAAGTAAGCCCTCCGGGTTGGGGTTAGGTTACAACAGACCCTCTGGGTTGAGGTTTGGTTATAGAGGCTCTCCTCATTGGAGTCTGGTAACATAGGCTCTATGGGTTGGACTCCAGTTACAGAGGCTCTCCAGGTTGTGGTTCGGTTACAGTTATCCCCAAGGTCCTAGCATGAGGCCTTGACACATAAATTAATGTCTGGTACTCTACATTTTCTCATTATGGAATTATTTATTACATGTGATTATTCTACTAATAGAATATCCATGTGAATGTTTATATGGTAATTTTTTATTTATTTTTTCCATATTATGTTCATGTTTATGTTTAAAAGGCTATTGGTTTTATTACACTTCTTGCATTAAAAGTTTATAGATTTCGCTAAATTATTTACCCTTACTAAGCATCTGAGTTGACCCCTTTCAAATATTTTATTTTACTAGGAACCCAAGAAGTGTTTTATGTTTGAGATGCATGGGTATGTTAAGGGAACAATGTATTTCTCAAAGGATAATTTGTTTTTCTGTTATATGTTAGAAAGTGTAACGTAACGTTCATGTATGTAATCTATTTTCTAGGACTTCTAAACTGATTGGTCATTTGGTACTTGATTCCATGTAATCATTCCAATTTATTAAAATAATGCACTGAATCTAGGAATCTAATATTGGGGCGTTACAGTTGGTATTAGAGGAAGTTTAGCAATAACCTTGGAAACTAGATTTAGATAAACTCTGATTAGAGCACATTACCCTAAGATATAATTTGAGGATTTGTATAGAAGAACATCCTAAAATTTATGTAATTTATAGATTTTGTGTGTTTTAAATGAAAATACATCCTTCTCTAGATACGAGTAGGTAGAGGCTTCTCTGGAACATAAGTACCTTAGGGTAAAACCCGAAAACACCGCTTTGAGCTAGACTCAAACGGGAACTGGTGCACAACAATGGGCCTTGAGGTACTCTTGGTTACAAAACTCCTGGGGGATATGCTTAGGATAATTCTCACTCTCATTAAAAATCATTTTTAAGGATTTATGATTATATACATCCTTAAATAAAATATTTTTATGATTACAGATTATATCCATAAACTGTCCAATTTATGTTAGGTATTTTACATGTTTGGAATTATTCATTATGATTCATAATCTGGCCTACTGTATTCTATTGTATAGAAATGGCACCGAGTAGAAGGAGTGAGAAATACAACAATATGTAAGTTCCAAAGAGTAAGAAGGATCATATCATTCATAGAATTAGTTCAAAAATTTGAAGGGAAACAATCTCCCATGTATGAATAACATATAAAGAAATAATATCCTTTGTTAACAATATATGTAAATAATTTTTTGAGTCCTATGGCATTGAATGAAAGAAAGAGAAGAACATAATGATACAGAGAAAGATGGATAAAGGGAACAGGGGAAACAAGGATTTTCCCATATGCGATAAATGTGAAAATAATCACCTTAGTAAATGCTTAAAAGGAATGGGAGTTTGTTATAAATTTGGATAAAAAAGACACCAAGTATGTGATTGAAAGGGTAAGAAAAAGGATTCCAATGCAAGGATTTGGGACACTATGCGAATCCATGTCCCAGTCATCAGAGTATAATGAAAATGCTATTAGATAATAATCATGTTATGATAATACCTCATATGAAGAGGAATGACTAGTGTTCTTAGGTTGTTATTATAGAATTATTTGATTTGCGTGTTGTATCAAAAATATACTGGTTATATGAATTATGGAGATAAATAAGGATTGTATTGTAGTACTATTTTATCGAGGATTTGAGAATATATGGTTCTATGAAAAGTGACTTAGTAGCCAGCTACACGTTTTGGAAAATACAAGGTTGATGGAATAGTAATCCTTAATATGGTCCTGATAATGAGGTAGTGATTTTAGAATTAGAGATCTTTTATTTGGATAAAATATATTGGATATTATTGACTTCCTTAGAACTGATTAACAGTTTGTTTATTTCATCATTGTTAGAATATTAAAAATTTTTGGATACAAAGAATCTATAAATTATTATATAAAGGATAAGGGAGAATGAATTTAATCAATAAGGTTTTATGGTAATTCAAGGTGTTACGATGTTTTAAAATAATACATGATGAAGGTGTTCACATGTTATTACGTGGAAAAAAGGATCTTTATTGTGTTTTACTTCTTTATAAATTTTGGATGGTGAGTTTGGATAAAATTATTTTGGATAAGTCTAAATGTTGGAATGGATGAAGTTTTAAATTGGATACTATTGTTAAGGATATTTTTGGATTGTTATAAAAAGTACAACATGCAGACCATGTGACAATCCATCGCATTGGAAAAAGCTGCGGGAATCGAACCCCCAACCATAGTGCGATTGGGATTTATCGCCTACCACCACACTATGTGATGTCCATGGATTTTTAATCTTGTTTTTTTAACCGGGTCTGATAGGTGAATTATAAATTCATTATTTTTGGAACCTTATATGATTAGCATAAATAAAATATTTTTTTTGATAATCATTTGGAGTGAAAGAAGAGTTTGTGGTAGGAATTAGTTGAAGGATGAAATTATACATGTCAAGTATATATTTATATATAATTTTTTCCTCTTATTCTATGCGTAAATTATTTCTTAAACTTTAGATAAGGGATCCTAAATGGAAAAATTTGTTATCCTAATACCTTATGTTTTGTTGAACCAATGATATTTTAAATCATCATAGATTAATGGATTTAAGGCCATCAATTTTACAATTTTTTGTGATTGATGACCACAATTAATCCCAATAAATATTTACATTTTCCTCCAATTATGTGTCTATAATTTCCACCAATGTTCTCTTAATTGAGATCATAATTTGGTGGTGACCCATTCATTTCCCTTTCCCGCTTATTAAGACTATATTTTGTTACCGAATTTTTGATGTGGGTTTTCCCACAAAGGTAATTTCAATTTTCAACCTTTTATTTTGGAAGAAAAATTTCAAATTGTGAGGATGCAATTTATTTAAGGAGGAACAAATGTAACACCCCATGATTTCATAGTAGAATATTTCTTTAAAGTAATTCAATAACTTGCACTACACGCAACACCGAGTTCAATTGCACCATGACTTAACAAACATTCCATTCAAAAGTAGTTATAAATATTATTAACTTAATTTTGAACTTTATATAATCCTTATAATTTTAGAATCCATATTATGATTTTCTTAGACATTATATAAGAACAAATTCATTTTTTTCATATAAAAGAAGTATTTTAAAAAAATGAAATTTTACCACCTTTTAATGGAGAACCATTTTTAAATTCAGTATTTGAATCTTTTATATATTCAATTTGACAAAATAAACTTCTTATTTATAATAGTTACATAATAATTTAGTTTCAATAATTATTTGGTGTGTTTCTAAAAACTTTTATATTTAGGTGAATAGTGAAAATACTATATTTTAACTGAAACAACTTTTTAAATCAAAATAATTTATAGTGTTAAATTATAAATTTTAATGGGTTGGAAGAATAAATTGATTATATATTTTCTATTTAATCCAATTCTGGTCATTTTATGGAATTTCACTTTGAAATTGGATATAAACAATTCTCAATATTTTGATATTTATTATTTATTAAAAATATGTCTTTTGGTTTTGACAACGGGAATTAATTTTAAATTAATTAATGAAACATCTATGTTTTGAAATTGGTAAAATATAATTCATTTTTTAATTCAGACTATAAAAATTAGCTTAGGGTGAATTTTTGGTAATTTTCTGAAAACATTCAATTTTTGATGAATAGTGAAAAACACTACGTTATTATTTAAAGCCCACTTTTTATTTAAATATTTTATTATTATATATTAAATTAATTTAAGTCAAATACATACATAATAACATTATTATTTCAATTTAATTCATTGGAATATTTTTTATAATATAATTAGAATTATAAAATTTTATTTAACTTTTTACCGTCTTTTACCCACCTTCTAGGAATATTTGAAAATGTGTATAAAACATAATTTTAACACATCTGTGAGTTGAATTTAATTACTCCCAAGGACACGAGTGACCTTAGTAAGTAATATGTGATTCAATTAGATGAAAATAATATTTGGTAAATAGTAAATGTTGGCTTTTATTTACCACTGTTAAAAGTAAATAGGGCAATTAAGGGTACAAATTATATTATAATTACCTTAACACTTGTAATAATTCTATTGGATAAGTGTAATTATACAAAAAACAACCTTAGGAATAAAATATGACCCTTTAGGTCAACTTGGATTAGATTAGAACATTTATTATTATTTATTTAAAAAAAAGAGTTAAAAGTGTTAAATTCAAGTATGCATAACTAAAACATTTTAATATAGGGTTATACATAAGTTAAATTCGACTATAAAAATTCATTAGAAATATAGAAAATATTTCCTACATAATGGTTTTTTATTTATAATTTTTATACATTATATATGTTAATTTATTTATGATACAATGATGAAGCAATAATTACCTTATTAAGGAATGATTAAAAAATGGATATAATAAATATCCAAATAAATGTAATATGAGACTTTTGATAAATTACACTATTTTTAAAGGCTAATATGATATAATAGGGTTTATAAGATATTTTTTTTTGAAGTGATAAGGTTGTTACAACTTTTACAAAAACAAAATACCAAATAGTGTCGAATTTCACATAAATTAATTTATAAAACAAATACTATATTATTGGTTTATATAATATTCCTAAAAATATAAGGTTTAGAAAAAAGGATTTAATAATATTATATATGTCATTAATGAACCACTTTATGTTCTTTTGGATGTTTATAGTATGTTTATTAACCATATAGTGTAATAATACAAGAAGACACGGTAAGAGTTACATTATTTAACATAGAGTTAAATCTAAAAGATATGGTTAAAATGGTAAACTAAACTTGTCTAAAACCTATTGGTTGAGGTGATTTCGACCCATCGCCACATTCTTTTCGAAATAAATCAATTTGGATCCACTATAGAATTAATATGATTTTATAATAAAATAATATTTCAATCTTTTCCAAAGGTTCTCCTCACCCCTCTTATAAAAGGGGAATCCCCCTTCTCAAAAATTCACACCTTCAAAGCCATTTGGATCAGAAAAAACCAGCCCAAATATCCTCTAAACTTTCCTCCCTTCATCCTTGAGTCCTTTATTTTGATATAAAGCCAATATATGGAGCCATTTTCATCAAATCAAAATAAAGAACTCGAAGAAGATGTAAATAGTTCATCACCTCTTTCACATTCTTTTCTTCCTCCACTTCTTCTTTCCTTGATGTTTCCATTCTAAAATAATAACTCCAATATCTTCTATATACTGTGATGTTATTATAAATATGGTACAACCATATTCATTATTCTATCCTTCCTTTTAATTACATGTCACCATACGTGCGTACATACGGCTTACCGTCTCCACGTCGTGGTGTACTTGTTATTCAATACCTTATTATTTTGATGGGTCTAATAATGATGTATAATTGAAGAAAATAATAAATATAACTTGATGATGATTCTGTATATATGATATACCATCCAATTATATATGATTTAAATATCAAAAGAATGATATTGTCGATCGTGCATACGTACAGATTACCATCTCCACGAACGCGATGAGATTCATTCCCCATCATAACCATTCAAGAATAATTTTCATTTGATAATTAAAAACAAATTTTAAGGACATGATATCATTTTGGATATGAATAATAAACATTCCATCCATTACAAACATGACTCACGTAACAACGAATATAAAGGAAAATGAATCAGTTAACACCTGAAATGAAGATAATACTAAAATACCATTAACAAAGCATTATTAAGAAGACCATATATGATATCATAATTAGGTATATGGATTTTTTATAATTTATTAACAAAGATTTAAATATTATACAGGAGTTTAACATACTCTATACCATGGAAAATTATAAGGTAATGTTTAATTACACAATCTCTTAATTATCCGAGATTGTTTATACAAAATTATCTAATGGGACCTCTTTATCATCCACATCCATATTTTCTTAAAAATATATTTCAAAACATTTTTACTATTTACTAGACTATGTTATAAAGTCATATAAACCCTTTTTTTACTTTTTATAAGATGTTTATAAAGGTATCTTTCCATATTTTTCCAAACAAGGTACTTTAGGACCTTTTCAACAAAACTAATTTATGAATGGTTTTTTAACTTATACGGTGGGTGTGGCTATTTTCCGGTGTTATAACATTTTCAAATATTCCCTTACAAGATTATAATAATATTTTCAAAATAAATGTTTTATTTATAATTATGTGAATCTTAAATGATTTCAAACTAGAAATATATATTTCTCTCAAATAGTTTTGATTTCATCTATGTCAACATCCTTTGATAAATTTTACGCTTCTCTGAAGATGATTTATTATGACACAAATATTTCATATTGTATTGAAGGTTTTGTGATATTTTTGACTATGTATGAGTTATTTTTAGGCCATTCATGGTGTATTGTTATAATATTTACATTTAGTATGCTAGTTTTAATACGAATGTATATGATATATTTCAACATTTTCCCAATATGAATGTATTGGACTAGTATGTTCTGGGTTGGGTATCAGTAAAAGTATGTCCTCCGGTTTGGGGTCCAGTTATAGCAGACCCTCCGGGTTAGAGTCCGGTTACAGAGGCCCTCTCGGTTGGAGTCCGGTTACAGAGGCACTCTGGGTTAGAGTCTGGTTACAAAGGCTCTCAAAGTTAGTGTCTGGTTACAATTATCCCCTTGGTCCTAGCACAAGGCCTTGACATAGAAATTAATGTATGGTACTATACATTCCCTCATTCTGAAATTAGTTATTATATTTGATTATTCTACTAGTAGAATATCAATGTGCATGTTTATATGGTAATGTTTGATTTATTTTTTCCATATTATGTTCATGTTTATGTTTAAAAGGATATTGTTTTTATTACACATATTGATTTAATAGTTTATAGATTCTGCTAAATTATTTACCCATACTGAGTATCTGAGATCACCCGTTTATTATGTTTTATTTTCCTGAGATCCCTAGAAGTGTTTTATGTTTGATATAGAGGGTTAAGTTAGGGGAATAATGGAATTCTCAAAGGATTAATGTTTTTGTGTTTTATTCCAGAAAGTGCAATGTAACATTCATGTATGCAATCAATTTTCCAAGATTGCTACACTAATCAATAATTCTAGACATGATTCCTCGTAATCATGATAATGTATTAAAATAATGCACCAACTCTAGGAATCTTGGGTCAGCTCCTTACATATATTATCTAGTATTGTCCAAAAAAATCATAAACCATCAATTACGAAAATGAAAAACTATTTTATATATTTATAGTATGTTTGAAATTTATAATTTATTGGATCTTTTATAGAGAATATTCTGAAAAAGATAAATATATCATAACAAATCCCAATGAATAAAAAAGTAATTATAAATCATTAATAGAACAAGTTTTATAGGTCTAAAGACACATTATTTCTCTCATCCAAAGTATCACACACATGTAATGATATTATATTAAATGTCATATAAAATTAGGGTTCCCTTACACAACTTCCACACTATGATATCACTCTTCCCCAATATCACATGTCATGATGCTTCTCTCTCAATTAGTATGCATTCCCAATGACACTAGGGAAATTTTAAAATACCATGAACATCAAGCATCACATCATCATATCATCACAAACCATACACCCCATACATAACATTATATCATCATCTCATTCCACAACTAAAAATAGTAACCAGTTATTTTTCAGGATCCACCACAACAACTCTATTATTTATTATACATCAAGACACAAATTTCATACAAAACATAAAAATAATAATCATTAGGACAATGAATCTTTATATATAAGTGTTTAAAATAACTACAAGACATTATTTATCTCTATACAAATATATTGGAAAGATAACCACCATGCATACCATCCCATAATACAACTACGACAATATACCATAGAATGAGTAGGGGATAACCCAATCATTAAGCATAGATAATTATGTTGTGGAAAATACTAACCTAGAGTCCACTTGATATCATTGAAACTACTAATGTAGGATTGGATTCATAATAAATCACATTACAAAAATGATATATATATATATATTTCACAATTACACTATAGGAATTTATGTGTTCTTTAGATTAAGAATTAGTTAGAATCACTGAAACACATGAATATCACTATTATGTACGAGATATCCTATATAAAAAACAATTTATAGAAGAAATTCAATTATTTATTTAATTTAATATTTTCTAAAAACTATAAATAAAGTAATTATTGTTTTGACTAATAAAGATTAGTTTTACCTTACCATCAAACAACTCCCATACTCTCCTAGAATAATCAAAATGATCCCATGGGTTCTCATGTACTTTCATTCTTAACATTCCATCAATCCCAGAGCCCATGGGTTAAGACATTTATTATTAAATATTATTCCGCAATTTCATGAACTATTTGAGTCATCCAATGTTACTATATAGATAGAAATTAACCATGAACTACTATATTTTTTTAATAAATATGGAATAAAATATATATGTTATAAAAAATACCATCTATATTATAAATCATATTAAAAAAATATCACACCTTTTAGAATAATGTATAGTGGTAAAGACTTTGTTCAACCAACTCCTTTGTCAGTAGGGGAATCCCAATCCCCATAATACAAATCAATATTTGACTAGATGTCATAGGTGCAAACTTATTCTATAAAACCAGCTCCCTATCCCATGTTTCTCACATCAATCAAGTATCTAGAGATCACGTTACACTTCATATATTGTATCACATATACATAAATAAATAAATGTTTTCATGAAAAACACAAATATATTTCATGGATTCTGGGAACTACAAACAAAAAAATATCTATTTCACAAAAATGCATTATTAGAACTAAAAATTTATCTTTATTAAACAACAGTTTAATAATATTCATAAATTTACAGATTTATTTATCATATGTTATAATTACCAGTAACATAATACATCATCACCCAATAAAAATCGGATATTTAAAAGTATTTAAATGATAAAATCTATTTTCATCAAACTGTTAGGAATAATTATTTCATTTAAAAGTTCATCAAACAAAACATTGATTTATAATAAATAATAAATAAGAACAATTTCATTTGAACATGAAACTTTATTATTTAGAAAAATAGAATTACGAGAATTATGTTCTTTAATTAGTTTCATTATATCCAACATGATAATCCATAACATATTCGATGATATGAAATTATCATGGAATAAAAATTGACAAATGTAAACAATGTGAGAATAAATTTGATTACTACAACAAAAATTAAGTATTTTCATTATTTATATTCAATATTCCTTAATATTAATTCCACTGTTACCAGACGAGATAATGCATGATCACCTTATTATTACATATAAAGTCAGATAATAAATTTTTCCTACTTGATTTTTTTGAAATTTATCACTCTAAACACTATAATGTAAGATAAATGATCAAGCCTTATAGAAAAAATAGAACCATCCCAAATTATTTACATCCAATGTAAAAAATCTACAATAAAGTAGCAAGACATACTCTGATCCCATCCCCAAAACCATGTACATTTTCGGAATTCTTAGTTGTGAAAAAACAAATAATAAAGTGTATGTATATATAAAGAAGAAATGGGTAACATGAACAAATATTTTCCAATTTTCCATGATTCATAAGATAAAATATTCATGGGTCAAGTCAATGAGTTTTAAGGAGGAAAAATAAACAAATACCTAGGAAAACAATCCACCAAAGGACCCCCAATAGGAGGAGTAACCTAAGTAGACCCTAGATGTGTCTTTTGAATTTTAAATATGTTGGAATAATCAAAGGAAGTGTGTAGATTGAATAATAGGAGAAAATAATAAATTAAATTCATATTTAAATCCATCATAACATCACATGTTTTTTCCACTTCCATATGGCCAGGATCCATGAATATCAATGGCAGATTAAACTATTTTAAATTTATCCCCACTTACAAAATAGCCTTCTCCATGGGCTGGCCATTATCTTTGTGTTATTGAGCACTATATCTCGAAATAGATTCATACATGGCTTTTTCTCGGACCTCTTGCTGTTTAACCCCACCATACCCAAAACTATGGTAGTGTTATGATTATTTTCTTAATATTATATATGAAGTCCCCCAATGTGCCAAAACCACTTTTTTAATTTTAATACTATAAATTTCAATCAATGGGACACACAAATCAGCGCAAAGTCCTAAAATTTTAACAAGTCATGATATAAGTCATGGTGTACAATGAGCGACATGAAAATCCCAAAACAATTTCCACCATACCTACAAGAAGGGAGTTGTTAACCAATGAAAATAAAAAACACATCCTTAAAATATGAGACACCTGCAATCTCCATATTATCTTTAGTGTGCCTTGGAAATACATAATGAAAATCACATAAATATCATGTCCATTATAAAAAATCATAATATATGGTTATATAAATGGACAAAATATTTAATAAAAATGAAGAATATGTTTTGGGTTTTTGAAATAAGCTCAATATTATAACAAAAGTGGATAGTTATAATGTAAATCTAAAATTAATGTTGATCAAATAGTAATATTTAATAAAAAAACGTGATTGGAAATTGATGATGTTGCAAAACTCCTAATTGAGTATAATCCAAGGATTAAGTAAAAATGTGGTACCCAATGTGATTTTATGAAAAATAAAATAGGAGTAGATGCTGTAATGTATAGTGAAATGAAAAATTATGGTAATATAATTCAATCACAAAGGTCTCCTCTATTATTATGAATATAAAGCCAAGCTCTAAATGGTTGGAGCTGTAGGATTGCTAAAATATTAATTTTATTTAAATTAAAATACTTTGGATATATTAGTTATGAAATGTTTTAATTGATATAAGTGAGGAGAAAATTGAACTGTGTAGATACTTAGAGATGAAAATGGATAATGGAAATATATCTAATAACACCATAAAAAATGTATATATATTTATATTTGTATAACTATTTTTTATTTGAAAAAATATCTTCCAATTTCATGAAATAAAGAATTATAAATTAGTCTAATGAAATCAAATTGAATAAATTTTACAATGATCTATATAAAATAAATTTTTAAATATGACTATATAATTTTCAAGAAGAGGATTTTATTCTTAAATTCTATGACAACAAAATTAAAGGGAAATAATATTATGTTTCAAGTAAATTTGGAATTTATTTGAATGAAATTAAGATAAATTATTAATCTACTATAGTATAGAGAACACTTAACAAAACATAAATAGCCTCACTTGGATCCTTGATAGTGGTTTTTCATCCCTCAATAATGAAAATTTGAATTTTCAAAGAACCTAAAGGGTCTAGTGAATAGAACCATATGATTTAGTAATTATAGTGATCCAAAAATTTTATTATTTTAAAAATAAATCATTCAATGGTGATGAGATGAAGAATACAAAACTTCTTTATATGGATGGTTTTTAACTTAACCTATGTAGGATTAGTCAACTATGTTTCCTTATACTTTATGTCATATTCAATCACAATGATTATCTTATGAAAGTAAAAAACTAGAAAATAATTAAAGATTAAATGTGGAAGTTATATTTGATACCAAATAGATAACCGTAGGAACAATTTTCATCATTGGTAGGAAATTTGAATCCAATATTTCCAAATATCTATTATATAAATCATAAGGAAAGGAAAATGTTCAATTTTCAAAACTAATACTACCATTCCAAATCTAATACATAATAAGGATTATACATTATAACATCTATAAGTGGAAAATTTGTGATAAATCCCTACTAGAAAAAATAAGGTATAAATAATTTGTTTAGATCTAATTTACAATGATGTATATGATCCTATAATGTTTCTTAGAATATAATGTGACAAATAATTCATTCCATTTGTTAATTATTATAGGTTAATGAGGATTAGTGTGTTTTTATATCTAATGAATGAAGTAATTGACTATCATATGGGCTTTTAGGGAAGGGATATGAAAGAAAATATGAGAATTATATTTATTATCTTATATGAAAATGGAATAGTGCAATTAAATGATATTTCACTATATAGTTCATTTAAATAAAGAATATAAAATTCTATATGAAACATCAAACTAAAATTTTATGGAAAAAATTAAATAAATGTTATTAAAAAATTATATAATAAAAATATAATCACTTGTAAATAATAAGATTGTAATGGATTAAAAAATCATATATTTAAAGGATAATGTATTAATATGATTTAATATTGAATAAGTATTTCTCCTTTTAAAATTACTATTTCATGTGTTTAATTGACCACATATAATTTATTATTATGAAAATGTATTATATAAAAATATATTAAAAAATATATTAAAATTCATTATAATAAAAATTGTTATGGAATAATATCAAGAACACTTAATCTATATAAATGACATTGTTTTAAATATAGTTTTCTATATATTTTATATTTTATTTTAATAAAATAAATGTTTTTATATTATAATTTCAATTATATATGTTTTTTAATTTTTATTTTCAAAATTATACGAGAACAATGTTTATAGAATAATTATGAAATTGTTGATTTATTAGTGAATAGTGAAAATATTGTTTCTAAAAAGTTTATAAATTTTATGACATTATAATTGAATAAGTCAAAACATAAAGATTAAAAAAACATATTTATTTATCATATATATATATATATATCATGAGTTAAAATAAACATATTTAATTACCATTATGAATTTAAAAAATATATTTTTTTCATTTTATGAAGTTATTAAAAAAATTCAAATAAAATAATTTTTTTCGAATTTTGTTTAAAATAAATATTGTTTTTGTAAATTTAATTTTTTATTTGGATGAAATAGAGATTAAATAAATTTTTTATATACAAACTATTTTTTTTGTCACCAATTTTAAAATAACATTTTTGTAAAAATGATGTTTAATGCTTTACATGCGCAAAATTTAATTTATATTTTCATTAACATAGAAATTTTATTTGATAAAATGGAATTTATATTTTAAATAAGTAGTTCTGGAGTATGTAGTATGGTATACATTTTTTTATTCATTAAAATTCAATTACCTAAGTAATAATTAGTTACCAAAGTAAATACATAGGAGAAAGAGATAAATCAATGAATATAAGACATAAAACAGTTATAAAACATTATTTAAATTGATTCATTGTGGGAAGAGGAACCTTATATCATTCCACATTCCATTATTATCCTTATTAGATTCTTCGTGACATGTGAAAGATGTGATGTCTATATATTTTATTAAAATAGTTACAAAAATGATTTCTCACCATTTATAATAGTGGTTTATCACTTCCCCTTCAAGAATAAAATAAATATCCCATTTCCATTAGAAACACATTCATTTTGAGATCCCATATAATGATTTTCATTTTCACAGAGCCACTAGTAAAATGAAATAACCCAAAAATATCTATTTCGAAGGAGTCTTATTAGGGAATTACCTTTTCATTGACTACTTTTTATTGACATATTGTATTTACGTTGTCAAATTAAAAAATATGATTTTAAAATTTTTATGTAATGAAATTATTTATTTTAGAATTAATCTTTTATTCAATGGGTTTGAAATTAAAGAGAAGTAATATTGTTTTAATATAAATTAAGACACCATTAATGTATGTGATGACTACCATCTCCATAATGTATCCTATATCATATTTCTTCTATTTTATTTATAATATAATTAAAATCACATAATAATTGATTAATTACCTAAAATGTATCTAAATAAAATCATTATGTTTTTATAGTTATGATATTATTCGAAATTAAACCACTTTCATAACAATACCCATCTTTTAATTAAGGTGTGTTTATGTTGGGGTTGGTATAATCAAATTTTTCTATAATTCCATTAAATAATATTATATATTACATTGATAATTTAATAAATTATAATTTTTGATATTAATGGTGAAATAATTTATTATTTTTATTATAAAATGGTAACATTAATGTTAAAATCATAAGTTTATATACCATTATAATTTTGTTAATCATCCCTAGAACATGATCATCACCAATTACATATTTAAGAATTTAACCAAAACACCCATAGAATAAAATTATAAAATTATAAATATAAATAATGAATCAATTCTTGTACCTTTTATGATATTATAATGATGAGCAATGGGATATTAATTGGGAGAAGAATTTCAAAAATGAAACAGGTTTCAAACATTCAGTATTACTCACTGGTGATATAGAGAATACATAACAACTAACAAATATCCATATAGGGTATCGCTATAAAAGAGTTTAATATATAGTTATATATTCGAAAAAATTTATGAAATAAGTGATTGATATACTAATTTTTTACAGGATCTTAGAGTTAATTAAATTTAATAGGGAAAAAGGAATGGGTTTCTTGTCTCCAATTTTCACATCGTGAAAAAAATTTATTATTATAAAAAAAAATTTCTTTGGAATTATTTATCTAACTACCCTTTAATACTTTTTACCATGATTGTATCATCATTAAAAGTATTTATGTTATATTTCTGCATCTCTATCATTTTAGGGGTTTCAATTTAAATTTTATATAATGAATAACTATTTTCCTGAAATAAATAATTTCCCTTTATTGTATAAATTTTCAATATGATTTTGGTATTATAAGCCCCTCTAATCCAAAATGTTCTATTTATAAATTCTATTTTAACCACTTATATAGGGAATATAACTCATCTCATAAACATCATATTCTTTAATGAAATAATTTTTGAATAAATGATTAACAATATAATGAATATCATCTATTATTATAGAATATATTATTCTACATGTCTATATTTACATTCTTGTAATTATTTTACTCACTATTTGGGAACTCTAATACATATTATTTTCTATAATCCTCATATTTGTTTGTACTTTTAAAATGTAACACCTAATACACTTTTTATCATGTCTGGTTTCTAATAATGATATTTTAGAATACTAAAAATTGTTTTTTCCCTTTCCAAACTAAATTATTTATAATCCATCCCATAATTACTTTTGAATTAAATATTTTTCATTGATATATTATTTTATGTATTTTACAAGTGGCTTTTTTAAATGGTATCAATTTATTTTTATAAATAATTTTTTTTAGAAACTCTTTACTTCAACTATTTATGAAGACTTCAATAATGTGTCAGAAAATGTCTTTTAATGATTTTTATATTAAATGATCTTTCTACATACAATTTATTTTAATATGAATCATTATATCATTGATTTTATGGTTTTAAGTTTTTTTATAATTCTCTATATTTAATAAAAAAATATAATTCTTTTAAAATATAATGGATATTCATTCTTTACAAATTGATTTTTCTATAGACTCCTAAAATTTATTTCTTATCTAGGACATTGTTCTTTCATAAAACATTTTAATGATAAAAGATATTATTTAAATTATTAAATTCTACATTCTCTAGGAATATTATGATATTTTATTTTCTATAATAGATATGATCCATCAATACATTTTCATTCATATTAATTCAAAATTTATTAACCAATATTTTATCCCCCTTCCTTGGATATGTTTATACCACATTTATCATTTCGTTATTATGGAAAGTTCAATAAGATTTCATAAATTGGTTGATTGATGAAATTATTAACTTTACTATATAACCATATTATATTATACAGTGGAAATACCATATTCTCTTTTATCTTGATTAAAGGGTATTTACTAATAATATTACAAAAAATAATTGGGTACTTTTTTATTATCCATGGTAATATCATACAATTATGGATTGAATTATTAATGTTTTATATATTCAATTACTTTTTAATAATGCAAGAAACCCTTTATTGTATCCATGGGTAATTTATGATGAATGTCTTAATTAATATAGTAAATAATGATAAGGAAAATCTATATTACCCCATATAGAATTATATAATGATTATATATCATTTAAGTATCATTAATGTATGTAATGTTGTCAATAACTCAGTCATTGACATAATGAGTTTGCTAAAAGTTTCAATTGTGTCCATAATGAATCTGTAAAATTTTGAATAGACATGATGAGTTTTCTCAAAATTATTTATTATGATTTTGGGTATACCATATCTCTATTTTTTTCTTGTTATTCCTTATATATTTAAGATTCATTTCTTATCACGATATGTAGCATTACATTTTAGTTCCTCTTTTCTTAGATATCAACCAATTTTATATTCTATCATGCCTAATTCATGGATTAATAATATATTATATATTGACTATTAATATCATATATATCAAAATTTTTCCCATATTCCCACCATACGATCACATATGATATTTTATTTTATGAGCATTAGTTTACCATTATATAGTATCTAATCTCACCCCATTTTCAGTATACATTTGATTAGGTTTTAAAAAATACATATCATGTTACTATAAGAGTATCCTGTGTGGATAACTTCAAGAAAATATTAAATATATTTCATGGATTAAATTTTTCTTCAAAATTGGGAGAAAATTATAATATATGAAATGGAAAATATTTTTTTAGTTATTTTTTACCTTTATTCTCTAACAATATAAACATAAAATATCATTAAAATGTTTTTAATACATTATTTTACTTATTTCATGTAATTTTGAGAGAGTATAATTTTTGAAATCATTTATTTTTATCAAATCATGGTTTAGAACACTTAAAATATTAATATTATAGTTGAGGTTGATTTGGGGATTAATATGTTATGGTTGATTATAATTTCCAATCTATAGGTAATCTTTTAATTATTTTAAAAAATACTGAATATTTATTCATTATGATGAAATTAAATTATTGAAAATAGTAGGTATTTGTTTATGGAATATGTAAATATAGATAAGGTAAGTTATAAAATTTTATTTAAAGTATCAGTCCTATGGTTCTCCTATAAATTATTTCCTTACAAGGATACTAGAATGTGGATGAAAATATGGTATAGTTGAAATTAAGTATAAAACCAAAAAAAGGATGATTGAGTACTAAAATAATCTACAATATATTTTACATTGAGTAGTATAATACTAAACCTATCACAAGACACTCATAGAGTATATTATTTAGATAATTCAAATTAACCATTAAAAAATTATGATGGATTTGAAAATATATAGGTTAAAAAACTAATAGAGATTGACTTTATCTAATTTAAATCAAACACTATAGATTCATGAGTTATCATACATGTTATTTGATATTTTATATTATGAATAATTGATATTTAAAACATTAGGTATGTAATATTCAATGATACATGTGTTTTGGATAATGTAAAAATGTTCACGATTTTTTTAAAATTAATTTTGGGATGAGGCTATAAAGTATAGGAAAACAAAACATAAACCTGGGAGGGATAAACTGAATGTATCAAATTTTTAATTAAATGTTTCCCTATAAAGGCCATTTCATAATCATGTTTTTATATTCTTTTTATCATTTACACCGATTTTTAGTGACAACTATTTTAGGAGTTTGCAATTTGATGAAATAGAATAAAAAACTTAGTAGACAAATGTTTTTCTATAGAAATAAAAATGATTTATTAAGAAATAATTTATAATAACTATATAGTTAAGGATATCTATATATTTTCATTATGTGTATAAATGTGAATTTCCATGTATTACTTTAAGTAGTATGGTTTATATCATAATAGATGGTAAACCATGAAACTCATAACTATATTAATTATAGAGTTATATTAGTTAATGATTTAATGAAATATTAAAGATATATTTGGATTATGTGAATACTTAATTTAAATTTTATTAATGGTTTTTATATTAAATTTTTTCAAGCATAGATTAAATTGTATCACAAAATGTGAAATGTTATTTTATGAATATGTAATATTTTCAATGATATGTACTGAAAAACACACGACTGGGGGAAAAAATTCTTAATAATAAAAAGCAAATTATGATAACATAATAAATGGATAATTTATTTTGAAAAAGTAAATTTCACTATTTTGGTAACTATGGTATTGATAATTCATTCATGATATTTTTTTCAAAGTTTATTTTTTGGATTGTTGTAAATATATATGGTGTTTGATTTTTTTGAAATAGAAATAAATTATATTTGAGAGTTAAATATACTATTAATTTTTTGAACAACATCTATTTTGAATAATTTTTTATGTCTTGGATATTTATATAGTTTTTGTAATGGTATATTATAGGGAATGTATGATTAAGATATACCCAAAATTTATTATATGATTCAAAAAATGATTTTAATTTTTGAATGTCTAGAGATTAAATATATATTAATAGAGTAAGGTATATTCTATATTAGATTCTATATCTTTCATAATAAATTTTATAAGAATATTTTCACCTATCTTTAATAGATAAGAAAAAAAACCTTTATTGGACACAATTTATTTAGTGGGGATAATATAATGATCTGTGATTTTTAAATGTAATTTTGTTAAATAATTTTTCAATCTCTCTATCTAAAACCTAAAATTATAATGATATATGAATTTTTTTTTCAACCCTAATAAATAAAATTAAATTTACAATAAAACCCTTAGTTAATAAAATGCTAGTATTCAACCAAAAAATCACCATTTTGTGTAGAAATAATTAATATGATATAATCTGTGTAATGAATGATTGATTCACAAATAACTATATAAAGTTTTATATAGACCACATTTAAATGATTATTATGATAATATATCATATTAAAATTTAATAATTAATATATGAAAATATATTAAATAATATATTTGAATGGAATAATTTCAATAATACATAATTCTCAGAAAGGATATTTTCTCATTAAAATAATGTTCATTTAAATCTGTTATCTTTTAAAAAATATTTTTTAATCATATTTTAATAATTAGTTAACAATAATTTAATTATATAATTTTAATTAAAATATTATCCTATTATAAAAATTAATCCAAAAAATGCTAATTTTTTTAAATCAATAGGGTTGATATAGTTTTCTATAATATAATTTATCTCTCATGACTACATTATTATTCAAAAATGCCGATGAGTTTAACTAAATAATATTTAATTAAAATAATTTTCATTTAAATATTTTAACTTTTAGAAACTATTTTTAATCATATTTTTATAATTATTTAATAACAATTTAATTAAATAAATTTTATTACAATATTATTCTTTTATGAATATTAAACCAAAAAAAATTATAAAATATTTTTTATATCAATTGGGATGATATAGACTTTTATAAAAAAAATTATCTCTCATGAATACATTATTATTTAAAAATTTATCACTCATGACTACATTCTTTTTTTTTAATTTTTATTAACTAAATATTATTTTGGAAAAATAAATTTTTCGATTACATTAAAATCCGAATAAATTATAATTTATATATAAAAAATTCATATCTTCAAAAAAATTAATTGTAAATTTTAACCAAAAAAAATATTTTAATGTCCAAAGGAAATTATTTCATAAAACTTGTTTTTTCACATTACATGAACTAATGGTAAAACAAATATTTATTACACATTGAAATAATATTTGATACAATTCATTTCATATTTTTAATATATATTTCAAACTAATTTAGTAAAATTATTTTTATTTCTAGAAATAAAAGTAAATTACTAATACCAACATAACCGATAACTGTAAAACTAGAGATCCATATAATTGAAAATTTTAAGAGTAATGTATATAAAAACAATTTATATAAAAAGTGGTCAAAGGAATATTTTTAGTGATTATAAAACATTCTCATATAAAAATCCATTATATTTAGTTTTCGGTTTATCATATCTTGTAATGCATTTCCTATCTTAATATTAATTTGATCTTATAGTAAATTCTACTATGTCAGGAAACATGGTGGTGGTATCATTTATTAAATATTCACCCCATGATACAGATTTCTTATTATATACCTTGTGTTCATCAAAATGTAGTATCTAATGCCTGGTTAATATTTTGATTCTTAATCTCCTCATTATTTATAGTATTTTACTTCAAATTTATATACATATATCATTCTAGGGGCTGAGATTTAAATATAAATAAACCTACATTATTTTTATCAAATTTAGTTAATTATCACTGAGTCAGAAATTGATCACATGATTATATATATCTAATCTCCTATTATACATAAAATTCAATCTATATATGATATTTTAACATATCCTCTTATGATGATATTTTTTTCAATATCATATTTCATTTTGAAATACACTCTCAAATAACTGATTAATGTTTGAAATAACAACTAAATTTCTCTATAAAAATAGATTCCACTTATTCAATATTTCCCTCCCATTAATGACCACCTTCATTTTTGGAAACTATATTATGTATTATTTTATATTATTCTCATAATTCTATTTTATTTTTCAAAAAATGAAAATGAAAATCTCTTTTTACAATCATGGTATTCAAACAAATGTATTTCCATATATCAACATAGGTTTTTCCAAACATTCAAAATTAGATGATTTATCTTACACACTAAAATTAAATTTATAAATATTATTTTTCCATGGATTTCTAATATATTTTCTTTCCAATGTAAATGGTTTCTCGGGATTTCTCATCACTGCATGGAATTTTCCATTTTGAAGTTACAGAAACCATCATCTTTTTTAATAATTTGTTAAAACGATATTATAAGTTGATTTTTATAACCTTTTGGTGAGAAAATATATTTTATCCATCATTTTTATTATATATAAATAATTATTTCTATACATTAATTGCTTCTAAAATAAATTATTTTTATCTTAGTTTAATTAAAATAAATTCCATTATTTTTAAATGCTCTAGGATATAACATTTGTCCAATGTGACTTTTATAAAACGCTTAAGAAGTTATTTTCAACTAAATTATTTTCCATTTTCCTATCTTGTTCATGATAACATTTCTTTTTCAAATGATACAATCCACCATCATCCTATAGGTGTCTTGTGGGATTTCATTTTTATCTTATAAGATATCCATCACTTTCATTGTAAATAAAAGTATTTAATAGTTTATAACAATAATTTTTAATTTATTTCCATTCATTTATAAATCCCTTGTTTTCCAATTCTTCAATTAATTGGAAATAAACTATTTAACATACTTTTATTGTTTAGAGAAATTGTTGACATTATTGTATAACATTAATATATGCAGTGCAAATACCATATTCATTATTACCTTTATAGATGTTCTGATATCATGAATGTTACTAGATATCTTCAGATATAAATTTATTTTCCATGGTTATATAAGATTATGATAATTTATGGAATTACGAATGACTTCCTTATGTGATTTTTTTGAAGAATATATGAAACAAATTATAATTCCATGTGTTATGTTTTATGAATAATTTATTTCTTATGGAACCCATATATATAGATGATAATTTTAGGGCTCATATAATAACCTAAAATATACTGGTTTAACGTTATATCCTAAGAGACTGTCTAGTGTGGTCTTAACGAGTTTGTTCAGATTAGTATATAAATAATGAGTTCCCTAACATTTTATGTTATGATTAAAATTGGTTATTTATATAATCTTTAAAAATAATGAGTTTTCTCAAAATATTATCATCAACATATAATTATTCTATATCTTTATGTTTTTATACATCTTACGGATCTTTTTATTGGTTTATTTTATGTTTTGGCTCTGTTATATTCCATGTTTGTACCACTTTTTGATGATATTAGGTATATTTATTTATCTAATTCCTTATTAAAATAATCAATTATTATATTAGTATAACTTTATTATATATCCAAATTTTATTTAATTTCTTATATTATTTTCACTTATGATCTTTTATTAAAACCCATTATGATTACACTTACTATGTAGTATAGCTCAAGTCTTTCTCCTATTTCTAGATTCCAATGTTATATAGAAATGAAATATTTATTATTTTTCGGTAATATTATAATTTTTATAAAATTAGTGGGTAATATTAATTAATCATTAAGGATTTAGAATCTTTATATATAGTGGGAAGAATATATGTTAGATAAAATACACATGACTTTTTATAGTTGATGTTTTTCCTGAATCCATAAAAAATTTAACATGAATGATCAAGGGAATATATTATAATATAATAATATCTTTATGTCATTTATTTATGTGACATCCACTAATCTATGGATTCATAGTTAGTATTGTATCATGTTTTAGATAAATATAGTGATTATGATGTACGTTTTTGAAAATATTAGTCTTTAAAATTTAAGGATGATCATAATTTAAAATGTATATATAACCATTTAGGTTAGTTATGGTGACATAAAATATTATTGAGAATACGATGATAAATTATTAGTAAAATTCTTATAAATATAGAAAATTCATAATTATAATTGTAGGGTAATAAAACTACATTTTAGTAATTTAGGGATTTTTTTGTTCTACAAGTTATTAAAACATTGTCTGGAACTTGGCATGATAATGGGGAAACCAAATAGACACACCTTGGTGTAATCACCATGAAAAAACCTTTTTCAGTCACAACCTAATCTTCAATATTATTTTTGATTATTGAGAATAATACTAAAACCATGGATAATCACATTTTAGGGGTTTGAATTGGTGAATTCACATTATTATTACAAAACATTATAACAGATTTGAAATTATTTTGGTTAAAATGATAATATAGAATAACTTTGGATAACATATATTCTGATTTAGAGATTCATGAGTTAAGGTAAACATGAATTATTAACTTATTTTATGAATAATGTTTATGTATAACTTCAAGTAAATATTATTTTATCGGTTTTCATGTTTAAAACATTTTGTGTAACATTCTTCAAAATTTGGGATAATACTTTTTTTAATTTTGTTAAAAATCACTAGAAAAAATTACAATGTGAAAAATATATTTAATTAAAAGTAACCCTTGTTTAAAGGGAAGTTACATTAGAGAAGAAATATTATGATTTTATATTTGTATAATAATATAATCACTTACAATTATCTTTATTGATATTCATTTTCAGTTTTGGTATTTGGGTGAAATAGGATCGCAAAAAAAGAGAATGAGAAAGCTATGTGTTGTAATGCTATTTTGATGTACATCCATATTTTGTGTTATTAAATTTATGTATTGAATTGTTTTTATGGATATAATTTCATATTTTAGACCGATAGATATAATAATATGAAATATATCTATAATATATGATTAATTATTTGAACGAGTTTTCATAACATGAATAACTTCTGGGAAGATTCCATGAATTTTATTCAATGTATAAATTTATTTCAAGGAATTTGTTTGTAGGGATGTGGGTTTTAACATATATTGCCTATATGAATTTTCACGACTAGAACTCATCTTTCACACAATAAATTATGATGGTTTTGTAAATTCCATTGACTTACAACACTATTTTATTTAGATTAGTCTCATTATATTTTCCATAAAACTATAGATTCCCTCTTAACACATTTCATGATACTCACTCATTAAGAGATAATTATTAATATAATATAATTTTTGGGATATAGGAAATATATGGGATGATATTGGGAGACAATATATAAAAACTATTTATTAATTTTTTGAATGATTTTTATGTATGTGGTTTTTCTAAAATTCTACAATCTGTGTAATATAAATACAATTTGATTTCTGATTGAGGATATCACTAAATTGAAAATTAATTATTATCAATAATCAATTCATGATTAATAACACTGAAGTATATTAATGACACATTGGTTGTGGTGACACCAATAAGGTGGTTGATGAACTGATGAAATGGTTTATCTTATCCAAAAAATATTATTATATGTGAAATTTTTTTGGTATGGTTGGAATGTTTTCATGTCTATTGGAAATAATGAGAAAGGAATAGTACACAAGAAAAATTTGGGGCAATGGAAATTTCCATGTAAAATCATACTGATGATATATATTTACTCCCAAGCCTACTAAATTTCATTTAGTATTCATGTGTGTGTGTGTGTGTGACAACATGTATTTGTTATGGAATGTGATAGAAAGAATTTATTTGGGTAAGATGAAAAATTTATTTTCCATGAACCTTTATAAACTTAATCCATTCCAACATTTTATATATACAATGAAAATGTTTTAATTTAATTTCAATTTTATAAAAATATTCTATAAATAATAGTGTGCTTACCCAATTATTATTTTATTTGATTGTGATAACTATAAATTATTCTTTTTTATATGGTTATTGTACTTCCCATGTAAATACAAACATTGGTGAAAATGTATAAATTGTTTTCCATGATACAAGAAATGGAAATGTTTTGTACTTTACTATCTATTCTTCTTGATGTATTTTTCGTTGATATTGATGATGGATCTTCGATATTTGATGGGTTAGTTGATTCTAGAGTGGTTCGACATTGGCATAGGAGTATTTTATTACTTTTTTGATTTTTAGTTATTTGGTAATTTTGTTTATAGTGTTACAATATTTCTTTTTTTCTTGTTATACATTTAGTTTTTATTTTTACTCTTGAAACCTTTATATATTTTTCGTGGGGTTTTTTATTATATTTTTATGTGTGTGGATTTTCATGAGTGTGTAAAAGTGAAAAAAATTTCACCATCATTTTTTCAAATAATATATTGTTTATCTACCTTTGGTCTTTGGTTAATGACATTTATAATATGGTCTAGCATTATATTTTATGAGTTAATTATTATGAATGGGTAGTTAAAAATGGTATTAAAGCTTACTTATTAGGATTGTAAGATAGCCATGAAATAGAACCCACTAAGGAACAAAATTCATATAAAAAAATACATATCTAACTTATTTATATTTTATAATATTTTACCAGTGTTTTGGGGGAACACGAACCATTCTAACACAATTATAGTATTGTATAAATATCATTTTCATGTGTTTAATCCATGATTCATTGGTATTATCAATTAGTATAGATATATACTATTAAGATCATATTATAACATAGTAATATATATATATATATATATCTTATAATATTTAATGTTTTGACATGATTTATGATATATCCCTAAATTGAAAATCATTATAATTTTTCGTTTTAATTTTTATATGTCATTCAAAAATAGAAGTTCCTATAATAAAAATAGTGAGAAACTAAAAAAAGAAAACATTAGAGAATATGGAAGAAGACAAACCATATGAAAATGATAAGACATACTAGAGTATTAGAAAATACATAAATGTGGTCAATAAGGGTCCTCTAGTTGAGGAAAACCATGAGATGTATTCCTCGTGAGAATTCAAGAAATATAATACACATATATTTCATGATCAGTATGGACTTGATAGATAATAGTTTTAGTTAGGTAGAATGTGGTGATTAAAGTGGACATGCACAAAGCTTATGATAACATGGAATGGAATTTTATCATTAAAGTGTTGTCTCACATGGGTTTTTCCAGAGGGGTTGTG
The DNA here is from genome assembly GCA_963277665.1 of Viscum album. Classification (NCBI taxonomy): domain Eukaryota; kingdom Viridiplantae; phylum Streptophyta; class Magnoliopsida; order Santalales; family Viscaceae; genus Viscum; species Viscum album. Next base: position 1,286,285,941 of record OY728151.1, read on the forward strand.
GATTTGCTATTTAGAATTTTCAGTTCGCCCTGGCTTGCTATCTCTGACATGGGGAAGCGGTGCAGTTTTGTCAAACCCAACCGAGGCTTGCGGCATGGAGACCCTCCCTCTCCCAGTCTCTTTAGCTTGGTTCAAGATTCTCATAGCAGATATTTTGAGGGGAAAATTTTTATTGGGATGCTTCATACATACCATGGTAGAGAGAATTCTAGTGATGTTTCACATATCATCTTTGCAGATGAAATGTTATTCTTCTTGAATAGTACCAGGCAGAAAATTAGGGAATTCAACAGAGTAATGGAAACCTATTGCAAGTGGAGTGGTCAGTCCATCAACAGGGAGAAAGGTAGTGTGTTTCTCTCAGTGTTTAGAAAGAAGGGGGAAAAGATTGAAGAGGAATTGGGCATACATAAAAAATATTTCCCGATGAAATACCTCGGAGCTCCTATTTCACTAGGAAGGGTACAGATTCAACACTTTGACGGGATTGTTGGGAAAATTACCAATCACATTACAAATTGGAAGAACCTGTTTCTCTCTTTTGGGGGGCGTATCATGCTGGTCAATTGTGTCCTTTCCTCGATTCCCATGCATGTGCTCTTGGTGCTCACGGTTCCAATGGTAGTGCTGGTTAATATTGAAAAAGTACTGAAAAACTTCATATGGTATTCTTTTAATGAGGGTAGAACTCACAAGACATCATGGGACAGGATGGCGAGAGAGGTTTCTGAAGGCGGTATTAGTGTCCAGAGTGTAAGAGGGGAAATGCAAGGTATGCAAGCTAACTTGCTTGGGACATTCTAGAGAACAAATCTTTGTGGGCAAGGTTTATTAATAACAGATATGGCACTCACTTAACCGGTGGAAGAAGAATTGTTTCCCATCCTTGGCACACAATTTCTAGTTACTTACCAGTTCTTCGCTCTCACTCCAAATGGCTGGTTGGTTGTGGGAAAATAAATTTTTGGAGCGATAATTGGATTGGTTCAATGCTTGGTTTCCTTGGCTGTCCGACTCCGGAAATTTCCTTTGCTCAGGATAGATGTTTCATACCATTTATCCAGGCCATTCTTATGCACAACCAACTGATGGTATTTGACGGAATCACCTTGAATGATGATCCGGATAAACTCATTTTCACCGGGTCGGCCTCAGGGCTATTCTCGGCCAAGGGGTATCGTTCAGTGACTCGAGTGCAGGGCTCCACGGATATCTGGAATGAAGCACTGTGGTGTAATGAGCTACCGGTGAAGTATAATTTTTTTATCTGGCACCTTCAGAACCAGGCTGTTCCTATGGATTAACAGGTGAAGCGCATGGGGATTCATCTTGCATCTAAATGTCTATGCTTCTTAGTCCCCACCGAAGAGTCGATTGACCACCTTTTCTTCGCCAGTGACTGGGAGACTACGGTTTGGGGTTTTTTTGGTGAGGTCTTTAGACGAGGAGGTCGGGCCACTTCAGCTGCGTCTTTTCTACATTCATGGTTCTCGGGAACTGATGAAAAATTCTCTGAGAAGAAGGTAAGGGCGGTGCTTTTTAGTGCGGGATGTTGGACTCTTTGGAGCACTCACAACCAGAGGCGGCATGGGGGCACAGGTTGTTCGAGGTTGGCATTGGTTTTTCGCGCCCACTATACTGGGACCGATCTGGTCCCACTCGTTAAGGGTGGGGAGGCCATTCCACTACTAAGAATTTTCGTTGTAGGTAACTCCTTTAGTCCATTTTTACGGGGTGTGAATAAGCAGGGATGCTGGGTGCAGTGGAAACCTCCGAGCAGTGGTCTGAAGCTCAATGTGGACGGGTCTTGCGTGTCTGGTTTTATGAGAGGAGGGGGAGTGGTTCATGACTCCCAAGGTTCGGTTTTATTGGCTTTTAGTGATGATTTTGGAATGGGCGACTCTCTTTTGGCATAGGCGTATGCAATGTTGAAAGGCATTGAGCTCTGTCATTCTCATAATCTTGTGCTTGATTCGGTGGAGACTGACTCAACTATTCTTCATGGGTCGCTGCGAGGGACGCTTCTCATTCCATGGTCCATTGCCTACATTGTTCGCAGATGCAAGAACCTTCTGGACTCTCAGGTTATCTTTAGTCACACTTGGCATGAGGGGAACAAGGTGGCAGTTTTTTTCGCCTCCGGGATTACCACTGGCGATCAAAGTCTATTGTTTTCTACATTGGGATCTCTTCCACAGGCATGTGGTAATTTTTTTAGGGCACATTCTTTGGGAGTTCATTATTTTAGGCTGCCTTAAACATTATTTGTATGGGGCACTGCCCAGTTTAAAAGTTTAATAAAAAGTTAATGTTGGAGGATATAGTGGTACTATGTTGGGACAAAAATTTTCAAGGGAAGATAGATTATGTATTATATGGGGGATATTGAGGAGTTATTTTTGAAAAAATATCTTTCTATAGACCTCCTAAATAAATGAGATGATGTCTATATTCCATCTAATATTTGGAATCATTTTAGTGACAATATAATCTACTCAATCCATGACCCTTACTTTTGGTTAACTAGAGGTAGAAACTATAAAAAGAATGTGTGTAAAAATAGTAGGTTAGTCTATGAGATGATATTATATTTTAATGTACTCATGTTTAATATTTAAATGTATATAAAGATTTTGAAAAAGGAATTGGTTGGAGGGATAGATATTTTATGTAAACTAAGTGGAGTGTAAAATTTTATTCATCCATATAAAGGAAGGTAACCCAATACATAGAATAAGAGAAAATGAATATTTATTCCTATGGTATCCAATAACTTTAGAATTATCATACTATATTAGTTTCATATCCCCCACATCCAAATAATAAAATATTTTTATTTTTTAATATATGACTTTGTATTATGAAGAAAGGGTTATATTGTACGTTTGTTTGATATCCACTACAATGGTAAAAGGTAACTTCATAAGAAATAATGATTTATATCTCCAAAATTGATTAGAGGAGATGCTTCATCCAGTCTCATATCCCCAATTCTCAATTGGGACAATATATCTAGAATAGTTCTAGCCCTTACAATAGGGTAAAATGAAATTACTATATGAACAACCTAATTATCCCATAGACACCACATCATCGGTGCGTCAAAACTTTTATGGGAGTGGATTATTATTTATATGGAGATGTGAAAGATATTTCAAATAAGAACATGTGTCCCTCAATAGTGTAATATACAATACATCTAAACTAAAAAATTATATTTTATTATTTCATTATTTTGTATCAAATAGTTATCTCGATTCTCATGTCCTTAAAGAATTTCTCTTACACATGGAAATGATTCTACTGTATTGTTCATCATCAAAAATATATGTATCATAATGAGAATAAAGAGGATTTAGGTACCTATAATATAACAATACCACTGATATATTATAGTTCCTCAATCATTTACTACCTCAAGGATGGATATTATTATTTAACCATTGTAATGGAATTTTTCTTGGGATTAAAATAAATTAACTATTTCTATGATTAATAAATAATGTTACAATCCCTAGGTAGAGTTTTTCATCTATTTAGATGGGTTTGAGATATGAATTTTTGAAGGGTGGGACCTTTAATAACTTTATATATTATTATTTTCTTATTATTTAGAAATATTTACATTGGGTGATAGAGGTGAAACCAATAAATAAAAATCATCCCACAATAGTGGATTGATACTTGGATGTAATTCTTGATGATTTCTTTGGAATACCAACTAAAAAGAAATTAAAATTTCTAAAAAAAACTTGTAAGAATATGTACTATTATTAGTTCTTTATATAAAATTGATCTAATATAGTTATTGTAATTAAAAATACATATAGTAGTATTAGAATATTTACATGACATTGGAATTCACATGATCAATTAGAAAAACTTCTTCATGGATTTTATTGATTTTTTGTCGAGTATCATAAATATAAACTAGTTAAAAGAATGAATCCTTATCTAATTAATCTTATAAATGGATTGTTTGATCAATTTAAAAGTTAAAAACTGTTATAAAACATTAAAATATGGTTATGATACCAATAAATCTATTTTAGTAAATAGGATATTAAAAGATAATATTTCAGTGTAAATAAAATGGTTAGTGCTCTTGGACAGATGACTTAACCTTTATTTTTAAATTCATTGATCATTTGTATATCCCAAAATAATCTTGATTCAAATATAATTTAATTTTTTTATGATATTTAGGTTACTATAATATAATTAATAAATTATACCATTTTAATTTGATCTTCTCATGATCAGCTATATTATATTACATTTTCAACGTGCGACTTCAAGATATAATAAGTTTTTTCTTCAAATAAGAAATTTATAAATAATTCAAATCAATTTACTCCGAGATGATAAAAATAGGAATTTAATTGAAGAAATAATCAAATTTTTCTGAGATACATAGTTTTAAGGGATTATCATTCTATTAACATCAAATAATGTGAGACTTATATTGGCATACATATTTCAAGAATACATTAATAAAAAAGGGAATTAATTTAAATTAGGACACATGTTTTTGGATATCTTTCTTGGAGCATAAATATTTTATTCATTTGGTACATATCATTATATTTCTAGAAAGAGGTTGCGATTATGATTTATATTATTATGTCTTTAGATTTGGAATATATTGTGTTCCATTGTAGGGGGATATTATTTTTTAATATGGATTTATATATATTAGATAATATTGTATGAATTATCCAAAGAATGATATAAAATGAGTTATATTGTTCCAGGTAATAAAAATATGGTTCCACTTTCACTTTTGGGATGTTTTAATTTTAAAAATCATTTATTAATGCATCAAATTTGTCTTCCCTTATAGATATACGATTTTTTGTAAATGATGTTTGATGGATTATCTCAATATTTTTTTCTTCAACATGGTGAGTAAACTATAGAAATGAAATTATATGATTGATTATGTAAGTTTAATGTCCTCTAATTTTTTTTAAAAAAATTTGACTAATGGAAGTGGATGAGTGTTATTTATAACAAGCATGTATACAGTTCCAAATAGAATTGATACAATGTTTATTCTAAATAACTCATTTTTCAAATTTTATGGGATAAATCAGAGTGGATAACTAAAAAATTCAAAAAAGAATCCCCATTAGTCCAAAAATAAATATTGGGGACACTATTGATTATGGGATAGATGATTTGTACTATCACGATCCAGGTTGGATTTCCATCCTACCCAACTTCCAATCTTGTCTAAGACATGGCTCAAAGGACATTCCTGATCCCCATGGGGCTGGAAAATAGTGTTTGGAATCAATTTAATAATGATGGGAACAACTCATTCCAAATAAACCATGAAAAAAATCAACAAATCATATAGAAGATCTAACAATTACTGAATCTAAATTAATATTCAAACCGATCCAGATACAACGTCTATTTAAAAAATAGAACCCAAGTAAAAATATCAAACTCAAGCACAAAATATGATTCCCATGTGACCTTTTAGTCACGAGCAACTAAAAAACCAACCTATTCCAAAAGTGTGCAACCAAAACATAAACCTACACCTGCAAACATGCTCCGGTATACGGACACTGAGTGACACAAGTTGGGTGTCAGCTTAAATAGCGTAGTAGGGAACCACCATAGAATCTTCAAATTTAATTTCTCAATATAGTACAAAACAGTATTTTTGGAATACATATATAAAATAGGGGATTTTCAATTTAATAAACATACACGTCATTCTATAAATTCCATTTTAAAAATAATACATGTAGATTTCCTTTTCAAAACAATATCACTTTCCGAAAATTATTTTATATCCATAGATCATATACAAATATAAATCAATTAACCAAACTGGTTTATGTAGAAATTATGGTGATTAAAAATTGGGTGAATGTCCATATGTTGCTGAAAAATATACAGAATATTTAGATAGATAATCATGGTAATTTCATATGAATCACTATAGAAATCTATATATATACTCAGATCGGACACACCTACTAGAATATGGTGCATCTCTATAGTCAATAACCAACTAGCTGTTATAACTACCAATTTATTGGAATGTCCCACTTATCCATACAATTTCAAGTTTGGTATCGAATCATCTAATTTTGGCCCACAAGATACTATCACTCACCCCTATAAAAGAATCCTATGAAACCCATTATTGTAATTGTCAATGGTGAAAAAAGAGGCCCTCATATGCTTGACTCACCTTACCTTATGCCATTGTATTTACCTACCCAAACACCAACACCACCAAGGAGATAACCCAATATTAGGAAATTATCTAGATGGGTTCCCATCTCACAAAAATCCCTTCAAAAGTTCCAACTTGGACTTCACATCATTTTATTATCAGAACCACTTTACCAAACATTTTATTGTTCAAATTAGCTATCACATCATATGATTCTAAAAAAATCTCCAATATATCTCAGGTTATAAATATACCTTAGATCATATAACTTTAAAAATAATTTCCCCCAAAAAAATATGAAAAATTCCAAAAATACTTTTAAACACTTTAGAAATCAAGATACATAAAAAATTAACAACAATTACCATATTTCATTTTAGTTTAAAAGTGTATTTACAGAGATAAAAAATCCATTGATCCCAAATTTAGGAAGACATAAATTAATGATGTCAGACTAACAATGTTTCAATAAATAAATTTGCCATCCCATTTAAATCCACATAAAGCACCAACAAACCATTCTGAAATCAAAGAAAAATTTTGTAAAAAGGAGAGTAAATAGTAGAGAAACCTTTGGAAACCATGGATCAAGGGAGAAACAATATTATCAATGTGCCAAACAGTCCATAAGAGACTAATAAGAAACCACCAATTTTAAATAGAATACAAAACTTCATTTTAAAATCTATACCAATTATAAATTCATTTTCAAATACCTAAACTAATATTACACTTTATTTAAGTGTCCAAAAAATCACCCAAGACCCTTTTTATATAAACATCAATTTAATTTAAAAACAATGCAATAAGGCACACAAAATATTCAAAACATATATGTAACATCGTTACATAAAAAATTTCAAATTAAAAATCCAAAAATTATATCATTACATAAACATGGTTAGACACCAGTTAAAACAAACTATTTAATTTTAAAGGAACAAGAGACATTTTAACAAACACAATGTGTTCATAAATATATAAAATAATTATAGAAACCCCATTACTATAACATAAATTAATTTTTTCCAAAAATAAAACGGCATGCCAAGCCTATAAAACCATACCACCATCATTTAATATACATTTATAATTTACCTAAGAATCCAAAACCATTTAATGGACTGAGATGAAAATGAAATTTTTATAACCATTTACGTTAGGGATTTGTGAATGTTAATAATATTTTGGAGAAGGGAGATAGAATCCTGAGACACAATATACACAACCTATCATATTAGAAATTGAATCATACATAAACCCCTGCCACTATGGTTAATCCAAGAGATATCCCACACCATGAAAATATTATAAATCAATGGAGGAGGAGTATAAAAGGATATAATTGACCAAAATCCAATGAAACTAACAACATAATCATGGAGGTTCATCAATGGAGTGAGTAAAACTAACGAAATAGGGGTTTATATACAAATCCATGCACAAATAAAAGATCTTACATGGAGGTGGGGTCAATTAAGGTTTCAAACATAACTGGGGTACAATTGGAATTCTAAATTTTAAGAATATGGGTTAGTCGGATGGTTTGGTCGCATAGTTTTCAAATTAGTGTGGAAACGACGTGGTCGCCACAATCCAAATGGATACAACACCATGGAAATTCTTCCAAAATATGTTTAACCCATTATCCTTAGACTTGGAACCTAGAACATGTCACACTGTTACATGGGTGAGGTCGTGTGATTTCTCTTTACTGTGCACGAACCATTCACCGAATGCAGAAAATCCAAAAAAATATCATTTATTTAAATAATAAATTTAAACTGAGACTCATCCAAAACTCAACCATGATATCCAATGACCTGAAAAGAATAAATAACACAAATTCCAAAGGTTGTACTGTATCAATTATCTCCACCAAAAATACTTTATGACCCCAAAAAGTCACCCACCTGCAAAGTAAACAAAACCTGATTCCATGGGTGATGAAAATTAAATGAAACCAAAATCCCCATGGTGAATTATCAATCACATGTCACCATAGATCAATATTAAATAGAAACACAACATGTAAAACAATAGAAGAACATGAAATGGTTCTCCCCACCATAATAACATTACTATCATGGGATCATTAAAACTCCCAACATCAAGAGTTACTCTCAAACAAATCCCAAAACACTTTAAAGAAGGGTTTACTCATGGGAACAATTACAACCAAATAGAGAACCAAAATGAAACCCATAAATCCCAAAAAACTCATGCATCTCCAACCAAGAACAACTAAAATAGAGACTCACCCACAGAAGGGATAATAACCCTTAATAAACAACAACCAATTTAAGAACCACATTTAGATATTCATTTCCAATAAAATTTCAATAGATCAAGTCCATCACAAATTTAAATGGAAATGATGAAAATATAATATAACTAAAACTAAAACACGAAATCCTCATTCCTTTCAAACCCAACATAGGTAAAAAATTGGTCTATTTTTTCCCACACCCCTGCAATTCTTGACTGTGGGTGATATTCACTCTGAGTCATGTGGCTTGAACCTTAATGACTAATGCATCCACTACCTCAGAGTGTGGATATAATATTCAATGATTAAATATTCTTATTTAGTAAACACATCCTACAAAACTTTTAAAAATGGCCCAAAAAATCACAATGATTGAATGTATTCATTGGATTGTGACAAGACAACCCTGAGTTCCCAATTTGACCCCACTTGAAAGACACAAGTGAAAAATCTAACGAACTAGAAACTAGAATAAATAAAATAATATTTTCTAAAATGGGATCCTCTGGAACACACATCCCACAATATGGGTAACCTTCATTAGTGGCAAAATATTCCAATTTGTAGCTACCTGAACACTGGAAATCAACTTGGCTAAGAACGCTTCATCTACCAACATCACAATTCAAAATGAATTTTGGGGGATAAATCATTGATATATAGATGAATAACCTCAATGAAAAGAGAAGGATTCAATAGATAATATGAAGATACATTATGATAAAAGTAAATAAGATCCTTGATTTGGTTAACATCCTCCTTCGCTATCTGCTAACCTTGCGGAATACTCATGAGTTATTCTCTTTTCATCATCTTCACCTCCTATGTTAAAAAACATATGACAAAAATAGACCTAATAACATCCCATATTATTCAAATATTCTTTGATGGTGGTGATAAATTATCCTAATGATCCAATGAAGGACCCTCGAATAAACCTAGAACATCACTCACTATCACAACTTTAGGCGTTCCCAACAATCTAGAGAGACTATCATCTTCCTCTTTCCATTATACATCCTCTAACGGACCACGATCACCATAAATGATAGGAAACAAACAATAATAATATAATACTGGTAAAGAATGACATAAAAGAAAAGGAACCATTCTAGGAGTATTATTCTCAATAACTAAAGCATCACAAAATTACGTTCAATATCAAACGAAAAACATTACCAAAATAAGAAACTCAAGAAATAACAATAGTCTTATAAATAAAACATAACAAGTATAAATATAAACACTATTTTCAAAAACCACAATTTGATTTCAATTTCAAATAATCCTTATTATAAAAAAACCTTCCAAAATCAAAATACTTGTTTCATAGAAAAATATATTTTAAAAGTATGACCAATTAGTGATATCATATTTTCATTTGAATCCATTTTTTAGAAAACATGTCAACCTTTAATTTCAAATACCCACCCCTGGCATACAATGAACCTTCAGACACATGTCTGTCCACTTCCAATTGATTCATTCCATAATACATTCAAACATGATTTTTCTATGAATACCCACACATATCTGAATATCCATAAGGAATATGAAGGGTAACACATACCATTTCATTAAAAAACTCAAGCATTCACCAAATTTTCAAAACAAAATACATTAGTTAAAAAACATTTCTTTACAATTTTAAATCCACTTAAATGAAATAATTCCACTTTAAAAAATAATTATTTATCTTAAATTTCCACTCACCTCATCCATACTAAAAATCACTCACAACTCTAACCAAACTATCAAAATACGAAACTAGGGTCCATACCTAACTCTGGGACATGGTTAGTGAGACATGACCTATGTTGGCATTGGAAACTAAGAAGTCCTTGAACCACGAAATCAAAGTCCACATTTTTCACCACTCCATGTGATATAATTACATGAATCCAAATCACCTCCATAATCATTCCTCATATAAAAAAAAACCAATGACCAAAACATCAATTCAAAACACAGACTACTTCTATAAACATGAGGATCAGAATGTGAACATGTTTTTGACATCTGTATCATACATTCATATTCAGTATTTTTAGTCCTTGTATCCATCAACCTGACTTACCAAATAAGAAATGGTCTACTATGTCACCATTTTTTCAAAAACCATGATGGAATTCCATCCAACACAACATCCAACCCAGTCCAAGACTTGACCCGAAGGGCATTCATGATCCCCACGGGATGTAAACTACTGCTGGGTAACCAAGTAATCACAATGGGAATGATTTTTTCCAATAAACCGGGATCAAATAAATAAAATAAACATATTTATAATCCAATAATAAGTAAGGATCAATAAATATACAAACTGATCTTGATACAAAAAATTCTGAAAAATAATAAACACTAAATAAAAAATATAGAATTCAACCACACAGCGCAATATCAATGTGACCTCTTGGTGAACAAAAACCATAAGAAAAAACTACTCCAATGGTGAGAAACATATCCAGAAATAAGCACCTCTCAAATAAATTGGGTTTACAGAGGCCAGGTGTCATATGTAGGCTGTGGGCATAAACTTATCAGCAAGAAACCGCCGCATAATCCAATCATTTCCTTTCCTCAAGTAGTCTACAAAAACAATATTGGAATGCATATATAAAAAGTATTTTTTCCATTTTTATTTAAAAATAATATATTTCTATAAATTCACTTTTAAAATAAAACACATATGTTTTATTTTAAAACCAGTTTCACTTTCTACAACCCATTTTTAAACCAAGGCTCAAATACAAATCCAACTTGAGTAACCAAACTTGGATGTATAGATTGTAAATGAATGGAAAAAAATATTCAGAATATCGACATGTATCATAAAAAATAAATAGCACATATATATAGATAATCATTGAATTTCCTAAGAATCCATAGAGAAATTTTTTTTCCAACCAAGATCGGACTGACCATCGGGCATATGGTGAAGCTGCATAGTCAATAACCATTTGGTCTTTCTATATACCATTATAGTGGATGATGCCACCATGACCTATAAAGTTACAGGGGGGGTGTACCAACCCATCTAACCACGTAAGTCACCCTTGAATCTCATGATAGTAAATTTATATGGATAAATGAGGAGTCCCACACACTCGTGACTCACCATACCTTCGATCATCACACATACCTAACCCAAAAACTGACACCACCTATGTGAAAACCCATTCTTTGTAAATACTCTATAGGTTTGACCATATGGAATGTTCCAATCAGGTCTTTAAAACATTTGAGTTTCAAAAACAACATTACCAAAAATATTAAAGTTGCAATCAGGTATAACAAAATATGATTCTAAAAAGACCCCAATATATATCAAGTACCAAATTTTCCTCACATATCAATGCTTTACAATTCATTTTCCAAAGAACATGTAGAATTCCATAAATGCCATTAATTCTGTTAAAAATCATGCCACATCACAAACCTCAAAATGGGCCTATATAATCATTTATTTACCAAGACTATTTTATTTAAGAAAAATCACATTGAACCAACATTCATCAATATATATTGTTATGATTCCAAATGAGCTATGTTTCATCTAATACATTTAAATCCCCATTTAAATTCACATGAAGAATCGGAAAACCATTCTGAAATCTATGAAATTTTTTGAAAAATAGCATGAAATAGTAGATCTTACTTTGGGAAGCACGGTTCATAAGAGATCTCAGTCTATCATGGGGATAAAAAGGATTTATGGGAACATTAAAACCCCCACCATTTTCAATATGATCAAAGTCAACATTTTTTAATCATAAAAATATTACAAATAATTTAAAAAAACTAAAACAATGATTCCACATTATTAAAGGGTTTATGAAATCTCTCAAAACCCTTTTTTTGATGCACCACTTTCTTTTTAAACAAACGCAATAAGACACACATAATTGTGACAAAATATAATTCAAAATTTCCAACACACAATTCTAAATTCATAATCCAATTGTGATATCATAACATAACCAAGGTGAAACACCACTCAAAACACACACTTTCATTTTAAAAGAAGAGTTAAAATTTTAACAAACACCTTTTGTGCATAACTATGTATCTTGATTAATTAAACCCCTTGAAAACCACTTCCAATTTTTTTTACCCACACTAAAACACCATAGGAAGATAAAAAATCATACAAAAATAATGAAAAATAAAAAATTATAATTTATCAAAAAATCCCCAATAATATAATGGAAAGAGATGAAAAAATGGATATAAATCCCAATATTAATGATGTATGAAATCAACAAAACCATGGGATTTGGGAGACCCAAGTCCAAGAAACAATACGAACACCCTAACATCCAATAAATTTAATAATACATCAACCCTAGACACTATAGTTTTTTCAAGAAAGACCCCCACCCAAAAAAACATAAAATTACAAGGTGGGGAAGAAGAAGAGGATAAAATTGAAAACAAATCAATGAAACACACCTTTGAACAATGCAGTGGCTTCAAATGTGGGAGAATAACTAAATGAAGTAGGGACTGGGGACCCTTTTCTGTGCCAAAAGAGACCATGTAGGGAAGGGGATCGATTTTGGCTTAAAACATAAGATGAGAAAAACTGAAATTTAAAATTTTTCAAAGTCAAGGAAGCTCGCCAGATTTGGATGCACGATTTTCCAAACCTTGTGCAAACAAAAGTCTCCAGTGTCGAAATTGATAGAAAGTCACACATGGTTTCTATACAGTTTCCCAAAATATGTGAAACTAATGTTCCTTACTCAAATACCATAGGACCATATACACAATTACCTATACAAGGATGCATGGTTTCCCTTAACCATATGATAACAAATTAATTCTTTATTCCAATCCCAAATATATTTATTTTTCAAAAAAATACAGAAATTTAAATAGAGAAACAACCCAAACCTTAACAGGAATAACCAAGTCCGAGAAAAGAATAAATTAAAATAATTCCATATGTTGTGTTGTGACACATACTCGATATTTTATTCCTAGAACCATTATTGGGTACCCCATTATTTCCATATATATATTATCTCAATGTATCATGATTTAAAATGGTAAATTAACTTGGGTAGTAAGAATGTATACAATTGAAAGGACTGATCATTTTTGTGGGTAAGGAATGAATATAATATCCATGATCATGACATGAGATGTATAAAATTTCAATAGATAATGGATTTGAATTAATATACATCTATCATGATGTAATCCACTACAAAAACTATTTTAAATTAGAGTATATTTTTTTGCATGTCTTTACAAATATATTAATGATGCTTCCAAATAATAATGTTATTTTACAGAGTACCGATTGAATAAAAAATTTAGGAATAATTTTACTTTCACCATATATATGTATTATTGTGGATACATCAATGATTCGTATTTTGGAAGAATTTATTTTACATATATTACTAGTATTAAATTTCCCTAATAGCGACCCTTGATTTACTTCACACATTATATTCTCTTTGTAGAAGTAACTTATGTCCATTTTTACCATGACAATGAAATATTATCGTTGGATTTCTGTAAATTTAAAATAAGTGATTAAGATGTTAATAGATATAAATAAATCAATTTATTATATAATTTACTGTCTAATTGGAATATAATAATTATTTTCGGAATTTCTAATGTAATATAACTCATTAGGAAACAATACATATGTATCTCTTTAATGAATTGTACATTCAACCTTGTCACTCTCCAAATTTTTGGCTATAAATGGGAGAAAAAAATATAACTATAAAATATATTTTATATGAGACTAGGATATGATATTCAAATTATCAATATGTTGATGATTAAATAAAAAAGATAACATAAATATAGTGAATATCATCATTATCTCCCAATACCTGTTAACGTGGTTGATGATGAATCTATCAATTTATCATCACAATGTAGTAATCATTATTTAGGAATGAATTTAAAACTATCCCATATATATTTTTTACCAATTTATATTCTAGAACATGTCTTGGAGGAAAAATTGTGAAATATCATATAAGGGGGAAAATTCCATTATTCCATGGTCATGGAAATGTTGAATGATTAAAGATGAAACATGTTAATGAGATAAATTCATGATGGATATGTTTTTGAAACTCTTATGATATAACCATAATTTCCTTCCTTCCATGGATAAAAATCATAATTGTGTGTAGAATTTTATTCACCTATTTTGGGAACATCCATCATTTATGTTTTTCCATTTATTAGATTTTTTCTTTTATGAATTAGGTGAGGAAATGTAGTTGTGTTGGAATATATTTTTCTAGTGATATTGGAACACTTCAAACATAGTATTATATTTTCCCATCCCTTTTCAATTATTCTCAATGATATTTATTCAAGAAATATAAAATAATCAATGGTTCCCTTATTCACGATGTTTCACAAACCTTCTTTCAAAATTAATGTTGTCTTTAATAAATGGTTCCAAAAATAAGGTGGGTCTTATATTGGATGAGAGAATAAGAGGCTAAGAACCTGAAAACCATTTAATGAGGATTATTTCATACTTTTTGAAACTCATATATTTATTTATTATGTATTCATGAATCTTTTATTATATTAAAAATATCTAACAAACCACTATAATTTTGATAATTTATTGTTAGAATGATTTGTTATTTGAATCATTTGTGTTTATTCAAGGATATTATTTTGTGGAAACAACTATATATATACATGGTCCACCATAAATAATATGTAAATTAAAGATTCTTATTCCATTTATTGTTATGATACCAATTTTAATAAAATTATTATGGTTCAATATAATTTATCATAATTTTGGAAAAGAGAAGTGGTTTTGATATTCAGATCGATCCCAAGAGAGAATAATTTGAACATATCCTTGTGATAGGAATTATAACCCATATAAATTAGTGAAATATAACGTGAAAAATAATAGATTTTAATGTCATTTGATGAGTACCAACCCATGTAGTTTAACATCAAGTGTCAATGACGTCCCTTCGAGAGGTGACTATAAAAGGTAGATGTGATACTGACACTAAAATAACTGAGGAACCTAGGTGGAACATAGCCTCCTAAGATGGATAAGAACCTAAAGGTAATATGGACCAAAGAAGATTAGGGTGACTTTGGGGATATAGGATTGAAACGATAAAAGGATTCCTATATATCACTATTTTATGGGAATCAGATCCCATATTCTTTTGATGGTTGGGGATATACCAATAGAGGAGGCCAAATGTTTCTTGATTGGTAATATAACCATTTTATGGATGGGATTATTGAGAATATGGACTGATGAAGGGATGTTGACCTAGTTTCTAGGATTATACCAAATAGGATACCCATGATTAACTAATCATTTTGAAGAAATTATCACTAATAACCACAAATTTCACTTGAGTCATGCTCAGTGTGTGAAAAAATTTGAAGTGAATGATTTGGAAATCGGCATGATCTCCTTCATCAACTAGTAGATTAGTTGGAGGTTATGGAATGTGGGGGAAATATACAAAATATATACTAGCACATTACTTAATTAGGGATTCCATTCGGTGACCATCTCATTTTTTATAACACCTTTAATGGGTGGGGATAAAGGCCAGTAAATAACCCTTATGAAAGAGAAAAGTATGTGATTCTCCCCACTATCAAAATAGGTATTCCCCTACAACAACATCCAGGGTAGGAGTCCTTATTATCGATGGTATGCACAATTGAAATTAATAACAGGACCCTATATGTTTAGTAGGATATATGTGGGGACAAATTTTACTGAGTGAATTAACAATCAAATAGAAGACACATAAGTGTTTTCATTTCCCTACAATTGCATCTTTTGACGACTTAGTAGACAAAATTGTTTGGTTCATGATGAAGGGACCCATATTGGTCCCAGTGCTTCATTGGATAGTTTGAAAAAGACATTTGGTTAAATAGTTCATGGTGGGGTTGAGGTAAGGTTTAACGCTAAGTGGTAGGAGGTTACTAAATCCAGAATCCTCCACATAACATACTCTTTTTTACTCATGACCGAGCTCTGCAAAGACTAAATCCTACATATTATTTTCTATTAGTTTTAGAGGTACACAATGGATTTATTCTAAAAAAGGTTTACAACACTAATGGGGTTCTTATATGATAGTCCACCCCTTGTGATTGGTTCTGGGAGTTCACTATTATACCATATAAGATGTGCTATGAGATTACCTACATAGAACTCTTTCTTGAGTGTTTTTTCTTCGTCCTGTTATTCATATATATATGGGTGTTTTATATTTGTATTGATATTACCATATTTTGGGGATAGATGGAAATCTCTATAGAAAAAGACAATCACCTATTGGAGATATAGATTCTAGGTAACCCGAATAGAATAATCACCACATAAATGAAAATATAATTTGAGGGGCCTAATTATGACAACTCACTATGAAATTGAAAATGTCAATTGGTGGGTGGGATTAAGTATAATTATTTCCTCGTAGATTAAAAATTTATTTTTCGGGGATGTGAAGATGATTCATATCCCCAAAAATGAAATGATCTTTTTAGGGGACACCATGCAAAGTAATGACCCACATAGAGAGGATAATATGGGAAAATTTTCAATTAGTTGATGTGATGATTCATTTACCTATTTAAACATCATGAAATGTTTCTATTAATTTATTATAGCCATTCCCATCTTATAATATCCTTATGATATTCCTAGTGAAACATTCCATATTCAACAAATTCCCCCAATCAGAATGGGGTCTGATAGACATGAAGGGGATTCGATTCTAAGAGATTATTTTCCTGGGTTGAATTTGTTTTGGGGGATATGTGAACCAAAAATATGGAAAAGCAATTAAAATGATAAAGTAAAAATTTAAAAAAAATCACATTGTGAATAAGGGAATTTAAATTATATCCTTTCTTGAAACTACTTTCTTTCCTCGCATATAAATTTATATTTGGGATGGAAATTCCCTTGTACTAAAGGATCACCACCTAGAAACTTTTATTTTTCACAAATTATTGATTCTTGTTCTTCGTTACAGATTCCTTCATAATAATAGTGTGTTAAATATGGAAGCTTAAGTGCATTGTGGAACAAATTGGATGTTATATAGTTCAAAATATTTTTCTATGTGGAGAAATTATTTATTTTAGACCATGATGGGATGAAACACTTCCTTTTCAAGTTTATTGGATGATTTTAATTTGATCATGAAAAATAAGGTTCTTTTGTTGATTAATGTAAGAATATCTTTGTTGAATGGATTGATAATAACAAAAAACTATGGTTACCCACATAATCAATTAATAATATGAATAAATGGGTTCTTACCTTTGATAGTATATTTATTCAAATAAGTTCCCTCTCTATAGATTTAGGATGAAATTATAAGAATATATCCTAGCACCACATTGGTGAAATCAATCGTTTCCAAAATTTTTAAGTGCAGAAACTCAACATTAGAAAATATATCATAGAATGATACTTTTATTTAGGTGTCATAATCTGATTGGTTTTTAGGTTACACCATTTTTTGAATTTAGGAAATAGTATGATCGACTATTAAAATGTATTATAACTGAGGATTCGACCCGAGTGCTTCTATACACATTAGCAGAGCACCAGAACGTTGAATGGTCGATATACGATGATCGATTGCGCTTTCAATTGGAATTGTTTCTGGGGTTGTTTCATAATGTATTCATTAGTTTCTGGTTATTTTTAAAAAACCCAAATAAAATAAAAAAAAATTCAAAAAAACACAGAGAAAAAATCGCTTTCTCATAAAAATGATAAACTGAAAGAACACAAAGAAAAATTTGTCTTCCACTTTCTTCTAACATCTCTCTGAATTCCCTATAGTCTCCCAAACTATCCCTTGGATTTTATTGACCCTAAAATTGATCGAACTCTTATCCAACATATGAGGAACATTATGGATAATCAAATAATTCAAGAACCAGTCCTTTTCCAACTAGTAGAATTAGAAATAGCCAATCCTAGGGAACAAACACTTAAAAAAATTTCTACCCCTGATATGAATTACTAACCTCTTGGTATTTAATATCCAAACATATAGGATGAATTTGAACTCAAATCAAGTTTTATTCATCTCTTCCCTCATTTCCATGTGCTAGCCAGTGTGGATCCACATCTCCACCATAAAGAGTTCCATGTGGTGTGCTCTACCATGAAGCCTCAAAGGGTTTCTGAGGAACAAATCAATCTCTGAGCATTCCCTTTCTCCCAAGATGACAATTATATGCCATGTCTCTACTAACTTCTTCATTCTATAACCACATATAATTCCATGAAGAGTCTCTTCTTAGGGAAATTCTTTTCAGCTTATCGTACTGCTTCTATCCGAAATGAAATAAAATGTATTCTTAAATTCCCAAGTGAATCAATCCATGAATACTGGGAGAGGTTCAAAAAGAATGTTGAAACCTTACCATACCACCAAATCCTTGACCAAATCTTTATCCATTACTTCTATAGTAGGTTATTGGAAATGAAGAGAACTCTCGATGATGCCTCAAGTGGTAGTGATCTTGTTAATAAAACTCCCACAGCTAAAAAAGATCTCATAAGAAACATGGATGCAAACACACAACAATTCCATACTCGAGCAAATTCTCAAGTAAAAAATCACAAGATAATCAATCAATAGAGTCGATCAAGATGATAGAGTGGATGAGTGAACTTACAGGTCTTGTGAAACAACTAGCTGTGAATACCAAAGCCCCATCCTCATCTTCCCCACAATCAATGTTTCATGGACCTATCAAAAACTATGGAATCTGCAACTCACCAGCTTAGAATATAGGCACCTATCCACAACTACATGATGAACCATATGAACCATCCAAGCCCATAGAGATCAATGCTGCATATGCTCAGTGGAACCCCAACCCTCAACAATCAGGTTAGAGTGTTATAAAATTCAACCAACCCCATTCTGAGCCCTTCTCTTCCACATATAACCCTAACATGAGATATGGGAATCCCATTTCTCATCACCCTCAATACCCTCATGAAAACCCAAACTAGTTCCAATATGGTTAAGGTGTTGTGTAACTTCCAAAAATCATACCCTTTTGTACCTCAACCCTAAAGGATCAATCCTCCTCTTCCTCCTCCAGGATTCCACTCTACCTGTGATCCTTCCCCATTCCCAATCCGATAAAATTACATTCCCAATAACCAAATTCATGGAAATCATAATCCAGGACAAGACTCTTATTCCATGCAACCATCGAAAAGTGCATTTGATGATCTTGCCTCCTTCACCCGTTCTAGCCTCAAAAACATTGAAACCCAAATTAGTCAACTTGCATCCCACCTGAGCAAGCAACAACAATAAAATTCTTCCAAATTCCCTGATCAACCATTAGCCATACCCAACAGTAATATAAGTGCAATTCCATATATATTAGGAAAGAAAATTGCTATGACTCAAGTTAAGTCCTCCAACACTCCTTTAAATGTTGACCTTGGAAATTAAAAGAAAAAGAAATATGAAAAGGAACCTGAAACCATTCCCTCATGTCCTTTCATTCCACTTAGAAACCCAATTAGTTTTCATTAAGCTGTTTCTAATCCAGATAAGTCCTATGAACACGGTCCTAAAATGCTTGACATTTTTAGACTTGTTGAAGTGAACATTCCCTTATTAGATGCCATTAAACCAATTCCTATGTATGCAATGTTTCTCAATGAGTTGTTTACCCATAAGAGGAAACTCAGGGCCTTTGAAAATTTTTCAACCCATGTGTCCATACCTATTAATTGCAATGATCTTGGGACCTTTACAGTTCCATGCCAAATAGGAAGTTCCATCTTTGATGATGCACTCATAGACCTAGGATCTGCAATTAATGTCATGACCAAATCAATCTTCTCCAACCTTGGTATAGATCCCTTAAATACAACAGGTTTTTTATTCAATTGGACAATCAAAGCACTGCTATTCCTAAGGGTAAAATAGGGGATATCCTTGATCGTGTGAATGCTCTTATCTTCCCTATTGATTTCTATGTCCTTGACATGGAAGGTGAGACGAACTCTTCTCAATCTCCCATAATTATAGGAAGACCATTCCTAATGAAAAAAAACCAAGATCAATGTCTATTTAGGAATATTATCCATGGAATTTGGTGACAAAGTGGTCAAGTTAAACATTTTACAAGCCATGTGATACCCATCCGAGGATCACTCTGCATTCTCAATCCATGCTTCTTAGGAAACTTCTGAGAGTCAATTGTACCCCAATCCATCATGTTTTTATTGTTCAAATGATAAAGGATCTTATGAAATCTTCACCATGATTAACCAAGTCATAAATGGTAATGTTTATTTGGAACTTTCATTCGTAGACTCCATCAATCTAGAGGAACATGAAAACACTCTTGAATCCCACATCAACTCTGATCTCTACTAATCCACCTTGGACAGTATTAAGGAAAATAAATCTTAATCAACTGAAGTCCCTTCCTCCATTCCTAAATTGTCTAACCCAAAATGAAAGATGTGACTGAACTTAAACCTCTTCCTGAACACCTGAAATATGAATTCCTTTTCCATGAACACTATTATCCTGTCATTATTTATGCTTCACCTAATGAAAATGAAGAGTAAAAACATGTACAAGTGTTAGAGGAAAACAAAAAGGCCGTAGTGTAGACCCTAGATGACATACCGGGAAACAAAATTTCTCTTTGCATGCATCACATCCATATTGAGGAATCATCCAAACCAATTACACAACCACAAAGAAGACTCAATCCACTAATCCTTGAGGTAATTAGGGAATAGATTACCAAGATTCATCAAGATGATATTATCTACCCAATTTCTGATAGTGAATGGGTTACTCCAATTCATGTTGTACGAAAGAAGGGTGGGAAAACTGTTTTCACAAATGAACATTCTGAGGTAGTCACAACTCTAGTGAAGAACAAATGGCATGTGAGCATCGACTATAGGAAATAGAATGTTGAAACACGAAGAGATCACTACACACTTCCATTCCTAAATCCAATTCATGAATGATTAGCTGGAAAGTCACATTATTGATTTCTTGATGGTTACAATGGCTACTTCTATATCCCTATGGCACCTCAAGACCAATAAAATACTAATTTCACATGCCCCTTTAAAATATATGCATAAAAGAGAATTCCCTTTGTCCTTTTTAATGCTCTTGCAACATTATAGAGGAGTATGATGAGTATCTTTTCTGAATTCCGTGAACACGACATGGAAGTCTTCATGGATGACTTTACAATTTATGGTTAGTCATTTGAATCTTGATTAAATTCACTCTCTCTAGTCCTTCAAAAGTGTGTCAAGTGTAACCTTGTCTTAAATTTCAAAAAATTACACTTCATGGTTGCAAATGGGATTGTTATTGGGCACATAGTTTCATAAGAGGGTATTAAATTGGATCCTATAAAAATTGAAGTGATACAATCACTTCTTGAACCCACTTTTGTTTGAGACACTCATTCATTCCCCAATCATGCTGGTTTATATTAGCGATTCCTCCATAAAATTTGTAGGATTTCCCTCTCACTCACTTAGTTTCTCCAAAATTATTTCACCTTCCATTTCAATGATGTTTTAAAGAGAGACTTCATTGAACTCAAAAATTCTTTTACATCAGCCCCAATAATCCAACCCCAAGATTGGTTCTTACCCTTTGTGTTGATGTGTGATGATTTTTTTAGGGATGTTGGGGATGTTCTTGGTCAAAGAAGAGAAAAAAATATTCATGTAATCTATTATGCATCAAAAACATTGGATGAAAATCAATATCACTACACTGTGACTGAAAATGAACTTTTAGTTGTAGTTTTGGCCTTCGATAAATTCTGGTCCAGTCTCTTAGGTGCCAAAATCAACATCTTCATAGACCATTCTGCTATATAGTTCTTACTAATGAAAAGTGATTCCAAACTAAGGATAATAAAATTTATCCTAATGCCCCAAGATTTTGACCTTGAAATCAAGGATATACCTAGAATATAAAACCCTCTGAATGATCACTTGATTAGAGTTTCTAATTATTTTCATTCTGAAATCATTGATCCTGAATTCCTGACTGATCACACTTCATCTCTCACTCCAAAGTTACCATGGTATGTCCCAATAGAAAATTACTTGTTTTCTGGTGATTTTCCTAAAAAAATTTCTAGAGAACAGAAAATGATGTTGAAAAGTGATTCAAAACGCTATTTTTGGGAAGAAAATAAACATTGGGAAATAGGGGTAGGCATTGTAATTTGGATATGTATTGATAATGAGGAACGTTCCTCTATCTTAGAATTCTTTCACTCACTTCCTAGAGGTGGCCACTTTGGACCACAAAGGGCTTCATGAATGGTCCTAGACTCTGGATTCTTCTGGCCTTCAGTCTTCAAGGACTCACATGAGTTCTGTCAATCATGTCTCCCTTTCCAAAAGTTTGGAACAATTTTAAAGAGAAATAAAATTCCCAAAAGCCTTTAAATTTCGTGTGAGATCTTCGATGTTTGGGGAACCAATTTTGTGGGACCATTTCCCCCTTCCAATGGATTATCATACATCCTTGTTACGGTTTATTGCGTTCCTAGGTGAGACAAGTCTAAAGCCACATGAAAGGATGATTCACATACTATTAATGAGTTTCTAAAAACACACATCTTCCACTGATTTGGAACACCTCATGCCTTGATAAATGACTCAGGAACCCATTTTTGTAATAAAACCATAGAATCATTTTTTAAAAAGAATGGTGTTGTACATAAAATGTCAACTGCATATCACCCCAAACAAATGGAATGGCTAAAATTTCTAATGGATAATTGAAAAGAGTGCTTGAGATAACTGTAAATCCCACCAAAAAAGACTCACATGAAATACTTAGTCAAACACTTTGGGCTTATCGAACTTCCTATAAAACACCCATTAGGATCTCTCCATTTATTCTAGTTTTTCGTAAAGCATGTAATCTAAAAGTTGACATCCATCACAAGTCATTTTGGAATGTGAAAAATTGTAATTTTAATTTTGAAAAATCTGGTGAAGAAAGACTATTGGAATTGGATGAATTTGAGGAGCATCGACTTGATTCTTATGAGAATTCCAACGTGTACTAAGAAAAGGAAAAGGCACTCCATGAAAAACACATCCTAATAAAGGTGTTTAATGAAGGTGAAAAGGTAATGATTTTTAACTCTCGATTTCGAATTCACCCTAGTAAACATAATTCTTGTTGGGAAGGTCCTTTTGTTATTACTAATGTTTACCCATTTGCTATAGTGCAATTCCAAGACCCCTCTTCAAAAAGGACATTCAAAGTTAATGGAAATCTGTTAAATAATCACCATGAGAGGACACACAATCCCGGAAGCACATCGACTTCCATCAGATCCCCAACATCTGCATTTGACCCACCACTGGATGGAGATAGAAACCCACCAAATCAAAGCCAGAGGTCACCTCTTTCCCTTTAACTCCTCTTATATCACATTATCTCTTTCTTCTTCTTCGTCCCTCATTATCATTTTTTACCACATTCCTCAAAAAAAAAATTACTCATTCTTTTTTGTGTACATGGGTATTTATAAAAAACTAAAAAAACCTAAAAAGAATAAAAAAATAATAATTTAAAAACTATATGAAAATCAAAATCATGATTTCTCACCTTCAAATTTTTAAATTTTGTCTAACAATTTTGGCGATTCCAAAAGACATGTATTCATCCCAAAAATTTTGTATTTTCATCATGACGTTAAATAAGGAATTTTGTGTCAAGAATAATAAATTTTGAATGCTCAGTTATTGATTTGGAAAATGATTTTCCTCACCTAGGAGGAACAAAATTTTCTTTAATTCCAAGGATACCTATGGAAATATTTTCAAAATGTGTTTTTTCACACTCATTTTTAAGTATTGAGTTTATAGACCTTTGAGTTTAATTTCTTATTTTGGTGTGCATTAATATGATAGAGGCCCTTTTTGAACCACATGAGAATCACAATAGCCAAATAGCCTTCCATTTCCCATACATTAATCCTCCTTTTGAAAGCCCCTTAGAGCCTATGAAAACCTTTTCATTTGTAGCCACATTACAATCCCAATACATTTTCCCACCCAATATCAACATGGATTTTCATGGCATATTTGTTTTTTAAATTTAAGGGTGGGGTAATGGATTTCATTTCTTTGGGTGCCCTTTTATTGATTTTCAACAAGTTATCATATTCTTGCCAAAAAGGATCCATTTTAGTGCGGGGAAAGTTTTTAATTTAGTGTGTTTTTTGTAATGTAATGTAATTTTATTTATGTAATTTTATAAATGTTATTGACATGTGTTCAAAAATATCCAAAAAAATTAAAAAAATAAAAAAAATGAACAAAAATAATTTGTTTCCTCGGTAGGTCCAAAATCAATCTTCCTAAACATTCGAACTTATAATTACTATTACAATTAATGTCTTGAGGAGGTCAATAATGAGTGGGGATATGAGTGTGAGTTTTTTTTGAAGTTCAAAATTAAAAAAATTAAGAAAATAAAATAAAAACATGAACACTTATGTCATATGGGAGATGTTTTGGGTTTTGTAAATATTTCATCTTATCATTACCTTAAATTTTATTCCTCTATTGTGCCTTTTTAACAAAATCATTCTCTTGTAAATATGTGTTTTAATTTCCATCAATGTTTCATTTCCAAAAAAATTGGGCATTGTTTTACCCATTTTGGTGTTTCTCCCCTCTTCTTATCTCTCTTGGACATTAAATTCCTACCATCCCATATCCACAGAAAAAACACTTAAAAAGACCTCTGGATTCTTGTTCACTCTATGATAGAAAGTGGAAGTTGAGAGCTTTTTCAAACTCTAATATTTTCACTTTTGGTTGGTGAATGAGTGAAACTCTACAAATTATTTTTATCAACTTGAGAGGAGTAAGTTTTGTGTGCCCCAATTTTCAATTTCTAAATTTGAGCATGAAAAAATGATTTTTTTGGGACATTGTATCTGTAACAACTTGTGGGGGGAATTCTGTAACGCCCCGACCCCAGCTGCCCAGAGTCGGTGCATTACTTCGTAACATTGGCATGATCACAAGAAAGATCAAATCCCGAAAGACCGATTAGTTTAGTAGCCTTGGAAACACTAGATATATTCATAAGTTTTACATTACATCATAAAATGAAAAACTACTACAACAACATAATGTTTCCAACGTCCACACTATAAACCCATAATATCCCTGCAAGTCAATCATAATTTACTTCTTCACTACCTGGGAAAAATAAAACATAAAAAAGGGGTGAGCTCAAATGCCCAGTAAGGATACCAATATAGCGGAACATTCAAAATAAGCATAAACATTTAAGGAAATGAATTACTAAAACAAAAGCCTTTTAAAAATTGAACCTTAACATAGTATGGCAAAAGTAAAATGAAATAATGCCATTTACTTGTTCACATGGATATTCTACTAATCGAATAATCACATGCAATATCAATAACCACTTTCATAATGTTGGAATGCATAATGCCAAACGTTAATTTCATTGTCTAGGCCTCATCCCAAGACCTAGGGGTTACTTCTAACCGGAACCCAACCCGGAGTGCCTCTAATAACCGGACACCAACCCGGAGTGCCTCTAATAACCGGACACCAACCCGGAGTGCCTCTAATAACCGGACACCAACCCGGAGGGCATACTTTTACCAGTCCCTAACCTGGAGGGCTTACTTTAACCAGTCCCCAACCTGGAGGGCTTACTTTTACCAGTCCCCAACCTGGAGGGCTTACTTTTACCGGTCCCCAACCCGGAACATACTTGTTTAGCACATTCATCTGAAGAAAAGTTTGAAATATAACATAAACATTCGGATTAAAACTAGCATACGAAATGTCAATAGTTTTACCATAAACTATGAATGGTATAAAATAGCACATCCACAGTCAAACATATCACAAAACCTTCAATACAATATAGAAGTTTTGTATTATAATAAATCAACTTCAAATAAGCGTAAAATCCATTAAAGGATGTTGACATAGATGAAATCAAAACACTTTTTAGAGAAATATCTCTTTCTATTTTTGAAATCATTTAAGAGCCATATAAAATAAAACATTTTCTTGAAAATATTCTTGTAAGCTTGTAAGGAAAGCTTTGACGAACAGCGGAAAATAACCGCACCCGCCGTATAAGTAAAAAAACATTCTTATCTTAATTCTATCGAAAAGGTCAAAAAGGACCTTGTTTTGAAAACGACGGAAAGATTCCTTTATAAACCTCTTACAAAAAGTCAAACAAGGGTATAAATGAATTTAACCCATATTCTTGTAAATAATAAATATGTTTTGAAATACATTTCGAAGAAACATGGATGTGGATGATAAAGAAATCCCAGTAGATTATTACGTATAAACAACCTCGGATAATGAAGAGATTGTGAAATAACCCTTACCTTGTACTTTTCCTTGGTTGGGGTAGGTTAACCTCCTGTATAATGGTGAAATATTTTTTATTAAATTATACAGGAATCATATATATTAATATGATATCATATATGATCTTTTAACATTGATTTGTTAATAATATCTTAGAATTATCATCGTTTCGGGAGTTAACTTACTCATTTTCTTTTATATGTTTTGTTACATAAGCCATGGTTTTTGTATCTTATTCATATCCAGAATGATATCCAGTCCTTAAACATCATTTTTAAATCATCAAATGATAATTATACTTGAATGGATACGATGGAGAATGAATCTCATCGCGTTCGTGGAGACGGTAGTCCGTACGTACGCACGAGCGACAATATCATTCTTTTGATATTAAAATAATATATAAATGGATGGTATATCATATATACAGAATCATTAACATGTTATATTTCTTATTTACATGAGTTACACATCATTATTATACCCATCCAAATAATATTATATTGAATAACAATTACACCACGACGTGGAGACGATAAGCCGTACGTACGCACGTATGGTGACATGTTATTCAAAGGGTGGATAGAATACTGAATATGATTGTACCATATTTATAATAACATCACAGTATATGTGAGATACTGGAGTTATTATTTTAGAATGGTAAGAACAAAGGAAGAAGAAGTGGAAGAAGAAATGAACTTGGAGAAGGGTGGTGAAATCATTACCTCTTTTTCGGGTTCTTTCTTTTGATTTGATCAAAAGGGCTCCATAGGTTGGCTTTCTGATCAAACTAAGGCCTCTAGGTTGTAGTTAGGGATGTTGGGAGAGTATTTGGGCAGAGTTTTGCCGAGCCAAAAGGCTTTGAAGGTGTGAATAAATGAGAAGGAGGAGTGCTCTTTTATAAGAGGGGTGAGGGGCACCTTTGGAAAAGTTAGAAATATTAATTTATAATAAATTCATATTCGGTTTCTAAAGGCTCCAAAGTTTATTATTCAAAGGTTAAGGTGGGGATAGGTCGAAAACCACTCAACCAATAGAATTTAGACATGTTTGGGTACTTATATTAACCTTATCTTTAAGTATTAACTCTAAGTTAATTAGTTTCACTTTTACAATGTCTCTTTGTATTTTTATATAATATGGTTAATAAACTTACTATATACATCCAAGAGACCCCCAAGTGGTCAATTAATGATGAAAATATCCTTATATAAGTCTCTTGGCCGAACCTTAGATTTTTAGGAATTTAATATCAATTAATAATATAATATTTGTTTTAAAAACTCTTTTATGTCAATTTTGACACTATTCAATAGTTGATTTTTGTGAAACTCATAACAGAATGATTACTTCGAACAAATTCAATTAAATAAATCCTAATATATCATATTATCCTAGAAAATTAGTTTAATTCATTAAAAGTTTCATATTATATTTGTTTGGGTATTTATAATATCAATTATTTTAATTTTTCACTATTATAGTAATTACTGCATCATCTTTGTGTCATAAATAAAATAAATTATTTAATTTTTAAAAATTATAAATAAAATATCATTATGTAGGAAATCTTTGTATATTTCTAATTAATATTTATAATCTAAAATCCAACTTATATAACCCTATGTAACAATTGTTTTGCTAAAAGATATATGCTTGTGTCATTTTTGTATTCATTTTGACTTAATTAAAATAAAGTGTCATTATCACTTACAAGTGGATCCATGGGGTCCCAAAATTGACACAAAGATGCCCATGGTCGACCATGTATCAACCAATAGGGTTAAGACACGTTTTAGGGTAATTTAGTATTATTATAATATTATTTTTTTAACCCTTATTTACCGGATTTACCCTTTAACCATGGTAAATAAAATATTTACCACAGTAACTTTTCAAAATGTCTAAAAATAAAAGTTACCTATTTACACAATTTGAACATCCTGATTCCAAATATGGAATCCATTTTCCTAAATTCAAAACACAGAAGTGGCAGAAATTAATTTAAAATTAATTCCCGCTGTCAAAACAAAAAGCGTGTTTTTAAGAGATAATAACTATCAAAAGATTGACACTTGTTTATGTTCGGTTTAATTGTAAAATTATGTCCAATGACCAACATTATATTAAATGGTAAAAATATATTCTAAATATACTTTAAAACCACTAAAATTCATAATTTATCACTATTAATTATTTTGATTAAAAAAGTTGTTTTTAATTAAAATTTAGAAATTTTCACTATTCATCAAAATATGAAAGTTATCCGAAATGTACCAAAATTTCACCCTAGGCTAAATTTGATATTCCAAATCCAAAAATGAAGTCCATTTTAAAATATAAAATATATATAACTTCAAAAAGTAGGTATTACTATTCATAACAGCTAGTTTGATTGGTTACGGTGTGTTAGAACTCGAAGTTGCGTACAACACACGCTACTGTTTTATTCAAAGGAAAGCGTACCGTGGAAGCTTGGGATGTTTCATTTTAAATTTTTTGATGTCTCCATTTATTCAAAAAGTTTAAAATATTGTATTTAAAAAGGTTTCACTATCAAAAGTTGATAAAAGTGCAATACTGAAAATGAATCTGTTCTTGCATTATGACTAAGAAACTCATAATATGGATTCTAAAATTATAAGGATTATATAAAGTTTAAAATTTAGTTAATACTATTCATGACCTCTTTTAATGGCTTTTTTTTGGTAAGTCATGGTGCAATTGAACTCAGTGTTGCATGTAGTGCAAGTTATTGAATTATTTTGAAGAAATAACACACTATGAAATCTTGGGGTGTTACATTCTCCCCTCCTTCAATAAATTGCGTCCTCGCAATTTGAAATTGTTCTTCAAAAATAAAAGGTTGAAAGTAGAAAATATATTTGTGGGAAAACCCACATCGGAAATTGGGTTACTAAAATTTAGTCTTAATATGAGGAAAAGAGAAATCAAAGGGTCACCACCAAATTATGATCTCGATTAGGAGAACATTGGTGGAAATTAGAGACATATAATCGGAGGAAAAACGTAAATATTTATAGGTAGTGATTGAGGTCATCAATCACAAACAAGTGTATAATTGAGGTCCTTAAATTCATCAATCTATGATGATTTGAAATACCATCGGTTCAACAAAACATAGGGTATTAGGATAACACATTTTTGACGTTTCAAAATATCTTAGTTGAAATCCCACATCGAAAAATGAATTAATGAGGCCTCTATTTAAAATAAAGAGTGGAAAGTATGAAGATTACCGAAAATAACACATACTAGGGTTCCATGTAGGAAAATATGGATATGGAGGAGAAATCTAACCATCAATTATCTGATGGAGAGTGGTAGAGAACATGGCTATGAAAAGGCCAACAATACTAAAGCCATAAATTAGTGATGATTTAAGGTACCATCTAGGACAACATTTTTGTTCTAAGTTCCTTTTATTAATGTTGAGGAATTTATTTATGAGTTTGTCTAAGATCATAAGGAGATATACTTACTTTATAATTAGAGTTTTATCTAATAATAAATTTCTACCACAAACTCATCTTTCACTCTAAGAGATAATAGAACGTAAAAAAAAAAAATTTATACAGGGTTCCAAAATAAATGAATTTATAATTCATATACCAGATCTTTTAATAAAAACTAAATTATTTAATCCAGGACATCTCGTGGGCCAGTGGTAGGTGATACACCCTTGTCGCCCTTCAGTTGCGGGTTCAAGTCTCGCAGCCTTGCCGGACGCGACGGGTTACCGCCCATCCTCCGGGTTTTCCTTTTATGGTAATCCAAAATAATCCAAACTAGAACTATCCAAAATACTTCTATCCAGACTCACAGTCCAACATTTATAAGTAAGGTAAACATAATGTAGAACCTTTTTACCCCGTAATATCATATGAATACCTTCATCATGTATTACCATATTCCTTATTGATTACATTCATGCTCCCTTATTCCATATAGAATGCTGGATATACTTCATTAATCCAAAAATGTTTTAAACCCCAACAATGATGGAATATACAAATCATTAATTAGTTCCAAGGTAGTCAAGAATATCCAATATAATTTATCCAAAACAATCACATATTATTCCAAAATCACTACCTCAGTATCAAAACTATATTATGGTTTATCATTCTCTCAACCATATATTTTCCAAAAATCTATCCTGCTAATGAGTCACTTTTCTTTGTTCCACACAATCTCAAGTCCTTAATGAAATAGTACTGCAGTACAATCCTTATATACTCCATAATTATTATAACAAGTACATTGTTGATACAACACTCAATTGACATAATCAACATAAGAACTCTAATCATTCCTCTTCATCTGTGGTAGTATCATAACTTGATTATTATCCAATAGCATCATTTGCGGCATAGTCTGATGACTGGGACATAGGTTCGCGTAGTGTCCAAACTCCTTGCAAATGAAGCATTGTACATTTAAAACCATTTTCTTACCCTTGCAGTCACGTACTTTGTGCCCTTTTCCTCCACACTTATAACAAACTCCCATTCCTTTCAGGCAAGTTCCAGGGTGTTTCTTTCCACAGTTATCACATATGGGAAAATTCTTCTTTTCCCTCTTACTTTTATCCATCTTTCTCTCTTCCATCCTTTTCTTCTCTTGCTTCCCTTCAAAGCCATAGGACTCAGTAAACTCTTTACTTATCTTATCAACACATGATATTATTTCTTCATATGATGATAATACATGGGAGACTATTTCTCTTATAAATTCTAGCTTAAGACCATGAAAGATATGATCCTTCCTTCTCTTTGGATCATGTGCATTTCTGGAGTTCTCATTCCTTCTACTGGGTGCCATTTCTAAACAATGGCATACACTAGATCAGTTTATGAATCAAAATACATAATCCCATACTTATAAAACACTTAACATAAATTGAACTATTTATGGATATAATCCATAATCATAAGAATGTTTTCTTTGAGGAAGTATATACTCATAATCCCTTCAAAATGATTTGTAAAGAAAATGAGAGTTATCCTAAGCATATCCCCCGGGAGTGTCGTAACCAAGAGTGCAGCAAGGCCCGTTGTCGTGCACCAGTTCCCGTTCGAGTCTAGCTCAAAGTGGTGTTTTCGGGTTTTACCCCTAGGTACATCTGTGCCAGAGCCGCCTCTACCTGCTCGTATCCAGACAGGGATGTATTTCTCGGAAAACTCACAAAATCTCTACAATACCAAAATTCTAGGAAGTTATTCTATACTAATCCTCAAAGTTAATCTTAGGTCTACGTGCTCTAATCAGAGTTTATCTAAATCTAGCTTCCAAGGTTTGTACTAAACTTCCTCTGATACCAACTGTAACGCCCCGACCCCAGCTGCCCAGAGTCGGTGCATTACTTCGTAACATTGGCATGATCACAAGAAAGATCAAATCCCGAAAGACCGATTAGTTTAGTAGCCTTGGAAACACTAGATATATTCATAAGTTTTACATTACATCATAAAATGAAAAACTACTACAACAACATAATGTTTCCAACGTCCACACTATAAACCCATAATATCCCTACAAGTCAATCATAATTTACTTCTTCACTACCTGGGAAAAATAAAACATAAAAAAGGGGTGAGCTCAAATGCCCAGTAAGGATACCAATATAGCGGAACATTCAAAATAAGCATAAACATTTAAGGAAATGAATTACTAAAACAAAAGCCTTTTAAAAATTGAACTTCAACATAGTATGGCAAAAGTAAAATGAAATAATGCCATTTACTTGTTCACATGGATATTCTACTAATCGAATAATCACATGCAATATCAATAACCACTTTCATAATGTTGGAATGCATAATGCCAAACGTTAATTTCATTGTCTAGGCCTCATCCCAAGACCTAGGGGTTACTTCTAACCGGAACCCAACCCGGAGTGCCTCTAATAACCGGACACCAACCCGGAGTGCCTCTAATAACCGGACACCAACCCGGAGTGCCTCTAATAACCGGACACCAACCCGGAGGGCATACTTTTACCAGTCCCTAACCTGGAGGGCTTACTTTAACCAGTCCCCAACCTGGAGGGCTTACTTTTACCAGTCCCCAACCTGGAGGGCTTACTTTTACCGGTCCCCAACCCGGAACATACTTGTTTAGCACATTCATCTCAAGAAAAGTTTGAAATATAACATAAACATTCGGATTAAAACTAGCATACGAAATGTCAATAGTTTTACCATAAACTATGAATGGTATAAAATAGCACATCCACAGTCAAACATATCACAAAACCTTCAATACAATATAGAAGTTTTGTATTATAATAAATCAACTTCAAATAAGCGTAAAATCCATTAAAGGATGTTGACATAGATGAAATCAAAACACTTTTTAGAGAAATATCTCTTTCTATTTTTGAAATCATTTAAGAGCCATATAAAATAAAACATTTTCTTGAAAATATTCTTGTAAGCTTGTAAGGAAAGCTTTGACGAACAGCGGAAAATAACCGCACCCGCCGTATAAGTAAAAAAAACATTCTTATCTTAATTCTATCGAAAAGGTCAAAAAGGACCTTGTTTTGAAAACGACGGAAAGATTCCTTTATAAACCTCTTACAAAAAGTCAAACAAGGGTATAAATGAATTTAACCCATATTCTTGTAAATAATAAATATGTTTTGAAATACATTTCGAAGAAACATGGATGTGGATGATAAAGAAATCCCAGTAGATTATTACGTATAAACAACCTCGGATAATGAAGAGATTGTGAAATAACCCTTACCTTGTACTTTTCCTTGGTTGGGGTAGGTTAACCTCCTGTATAATGGTGAAATATTTTTTATTAAATTATACAAGAATCATATATATTAATATGATATCATATATGATCTTTTAACATTGATTTGTTAATAATATCTTAGAATTATCATCGTTTCGGGAGTTAACTTACTCATTTTCTTTTATATGTTTTGTTACATAAGCCATGGTTTTTGTATCTTATTCATATCCAGAATGATATCCATTCCTTAAACATCATTTTTAAATCATCAAATGATAATTATACTTGAATGGATATGATGGAGAATGAATCTCATCGCGTTCGTGGAGACGGTAGTCCGTACGTACGCACGAGCGACAATATCATTCTTTTGATATTAAAATAATATATAAATGGATGGTATATCATATATACAGAATCATTAACATGTTATATTTCTTATTTACATGAGTTACACATCATTATTATACCCATCCAAATAATATTATATTGAATAACAATTACACCACGACGTGGAGACGGTAAGCCGTACGTACGCACGTATGGTGACATGTTATTCAAAGGGTGGATAGAATACTGAATATGATTGTACCATATTTATAATAACATCACAGTATATGTGAGATACTGGAGTTATTATTTTAGAATGGTAAGAACAAAGGAAGAAGAAGTGGAAGAAGAAATGAACTTGGAGAAGGGTGGTGAAATCATTACCTCTTCTTCGGGTTCTTTCTTTTGATTTGATCAAAAGGGCTCCTTAGGTTGGCTTTCTGATCAAACTAAGGCCTCTAGGTTGTAGTGAGGGATGTTGGGAGAGTATTTGGGCAGAGTTTGGCCGAGCCAAAAGGCTTTGAAGGTGTGAATAAATGAGAAGGAGGAGTGCTCTTTTATAAGAGGGGTGAGGGGCACCTTTGGAAAAGTTAGAAATATTAATTTATAATAAATTCATATTCGGTTTCTAAAGGCTCAAAAGTTGATTATTCAAAGGTTAAGGTGGGGATAGGTCGAAAACCACTCAACCAATATAATTTAGACATGTTTGGGTACTTATATTAACCTTATCTTTAAGTATTAACTCTAAGTTAATTAGTTTCACTTTTACAATGTCTCTTTGTATTTTTATATAATATGGTTAATAAACTTACTATATACATCCAAGAGACCCCCCAAGTGGTCAATTAATGATGAAACTATCCTTATATAAGTCTCTTGGCCGAACCTTAGATTTTTAGGAATTTAATATCAATTAATAATATAATATTTGTTTTAAAAACTCTTTTATGTCAATTTTGACACTATTCAATAGTTGATTTTTGTGAAACTCATAACAGAATGATTACTTCGAACAAAGTCAATTAAATAAATCCTAATATATCATATTATCCTAGAAAATTAGTTTAATTCATTAAAAGTTTCATATTATATTTGTTTGGGTATTTATAATATCAATTATTTTAATTTTTCACTATTATAGTAATTACTGCATCATCTTTGTGTCATAAATAAAATAAATTATTTAATGTCTAAAAATTATAAATAAAATATCATTATGTAGGAAATCTTTGTATCTTTCTAATTAATATTTATAATCTAAAATCCAACTTATATAACCCTATGTAACAATTGTTTTGCTAAAAGATATATGCTTGTGTCATTTTTGTATTCATTTTGACTTAATTAAAATAAAGTGTCATTATCACTTACAAGTGGATCCATGGGGTCCCAAAATTGACACAAAGATGCCCATGGTCGACCATGTATCAACCAATAGGGTTAAGACACGTTTTAGGGTAATTTAGTATTATTATAATATTATTTTTTTAACCCTTATTTACCGGATTTACCCTTTAACCATGGTAAATAAAATATTTACCACAGTAACTTTTCAAAATGTCTAAAAATAAAAGTTACCTATTTACACAATTTGAACATCCTGATTCCAAATATGGAATCCATTTTCCTAAATTCAAAACACAGAAGTGGCAGAAATTAATTTAAAATTAATTCCCGCTGTCAAAACAAAAAGCGTGTTTTTAAGAGATAATAACTATCAAAAGATTGACACTTGTTTATGTTCGGTTTAATTGTAAAATTATGTCCAATGACCAAAATTATATTAAATGGTAAAAATATATTCTAAATATACTTTAAAACCACTAAAATTCATAATTTATCACTATTAATTATTTTGATTAAAAAAGTTGTTTTTAATTAAAATTTAGAAATTTTCACTATTCATCAAAATATGAAAGTTATCCGAAATGTACCAAAATTTCACCCTAGGCTAAATTTGATATTCCAAATACAAAAATGAAGTCCATTTTAAAATATAAAATATATATAACTTCAAAAAGTAGGTATTACTATTCATAACAGCTAGTTTGATTGGTTACGGTGTGTTAGAACTCGAAGTTGCGTACAACACACGCTACTGTTTTATTCAAAGGAAAGCGTACCGTGGAAGCTTGGGATGTTTCATTTTAAATTTTTTGATGTCTCCATTTATTCAAAAAGTTTAAAATATTGTATTTAAAAAGGTTTCACTATCAAAAGCTGATAAAAGTGCAATACTGAAAATGAATCTGTTCTTGCATTATGACTAAGAAACTCATAATATGGATTCTAAAATTATAAGGATTATATAAAGTTTAAAATTTAGTTAATACTATTCATGACCTCTTTTAATGGCTTTTTTTTGGTAAGTCATGGTGCAATTGAACTCAGTGTTGCATGTAGTGCAAGTTATTGAATTATTTTGAAGAAATAACACACTATGAAATCTTGGGGTGTTACATTCTCCCCTCCTTCAATAAATTGCGTCCTCGCAATTTGAAATTGTTCTTCAAAAATAAAAGGTTGAAAGTAGAAAATATATTTGTGGGAAAACCCACATCGGAAATTGGGTTACTAAAATTTAGTCTTAATATGAGGAAAAGAGAAATCAAAGGGTCACCACCAAATTATGATCTCGATTAGGAGAACATTGGTGGAAATTAGAGACATATAATCGGAGGAAAAACGTAAATATTTATAGGTAGTGATTTAGGTCATCAATCACAAAAAAGTGTATAATTGAGGTCCTTAATTTCATCAATCTATGATGATTTGAAATACCATCGGTTCAACAAAACATAGGGTATTAGGATAACACATTTTTGACGTTTCAAAATATCTTAGTTGAAATCCCACATCGAAAAATGAATTAATGAGGCCTCTATTTAAAATAAAGAGTGGAAAGTATGAAGATTACCGAAAATAACACATACTAGGGTTCCATGTAGGAAAATATGGATATGGAGGAGAAATCTAACCATCAATTATCTGATGGAGAGTGGTAGAGAACATGGCTATGAAAAGGCCAACAATCCTAAAGCCATAAATTAGTGATGATTTAAGGTACCATCTAGGACAACATTTTTGTTCTAAGTTCCTTTTATTAATGTTGAGGAATTTATTTATGAGTTTGTCTAAGATCATAAGGAGATATACTTACTTTATAATTAGAGTTTTATCTAATAATAAATTTCTACCACAAACTCATCTTTCACTCTAAGAGATAATAGAACATAAAAAAAAAATTTATACAGGGTTCCAAAATAAATGAATTTATAATTCATATACCAGATCTTTTAATAAAAACTAAATTATTTAATCCAGGACATCTCGTGGGCCAGTGGTAGGTGATACACCCTTGTCGCCCTTCAGTTGCGGGTTCAAGTCTCGCAGCCTTGCCGGACGCGACGGGTTACCGCCCATCCTCCGGGTTTTCCTTTTATGGTAATCCAAAATAATCCAAACTAGAACTATCCAAAATACTTCTATCCAGACTCACAGTCCAACATTTATAAGTAAGGTAAACATAATGTAGAACCTTTTTACCCCGTAATATCATATGAATACCTTCATCATGTATTACCATATTCCTTATTGATTACATTCATGCTCCCTTATTCCATATAGAATGCTGGATATACTTCATTAATCCAAAAATGTTTTAAACCCCAACAATGATGGAATATACAAATCATTAATTAGTTCCAAGGTAGTCAAGAATATCCAATATAATTTATCCAAAACAATCACATATTATTCCAAAATCACTACCTCAGTATCAAAACTATATTATGGTTTATCATTCT
Organism: Viscum album; assembly: GCA_963277665.1. Taxonomy (NCBI): domain Eukaryota; kingdom Viridiplantae; phylum Streptophyta; class Magnoliopsida; order Santalales; family Viscaceae; genus Viscum; species Viscum album. The sequence continues at coordinate 1,286,323,770 of OY728151.1, forward strand.
CTCAACCATATATTTTCCAAAAATCTATCCTGCTAATGAGTCACTTTTCTTTGTTCCACACAATCTCAAGTCCTTAATGAAATAGTACTGCAGTACAATCCTTATATACTCCATAATTATTATAACAAGTACATTGTTGATACAACACTCAATTGACATAATCAACATAAGAACTCTAATCATTCCTCTTCATCTGTGGTAGTATCATAACTTGATTATTATCCAATAGCATCATTTGCGGCATAGTCTGATGACTGGGACATAGGTTCGCGTAGTGTCCAAACTCCTTGCAAATGAAGCATTGTACATTTAAAACCATTTTCTTACCCTTGCAGTCACGTACTTTGTGCCCTTTTCCTCCACACTTATAACAAACTCCCATTCCTTTCAGGCAAGTTCCAGGGTGTTTCTTTCCACAGTTACCACATATGGGAAAATTCTTCTTTTCCCTCTTACTTTTATCCATCTTTCTCTCTTCCATCCTTTTCTTCTCTTGCTTCCCTTCAAAGCCATAGGACTCAGTAAACTCTTTACTTATCTTATCAACACATGATATTATTTCTTCATATGATGATAATACATGAGAGACTATTTCTCTTATAAATTCTAGCTTAAGACCATGAAAGATATGATCCTTCCTTCTCTTTGGATCATGTGCATTTCTGGAGTTCTCATTCCTTCTACTGGGTGCCATTTCTAAACAATGGCATACACTAGATCAGTTTATGAATCAAAATACATAATCCCATACTTATAAAACACTTAACATAAATTGAACTATTTATGGATATAATCCATAATCATAAGAATGTTTTCTTTGAGGAAGTATATACTCATAATCCCTTCAAAATGATTTGTAAAGAAAATGAGAGTTATCCTAAGCATATCCCCCGGGAGTGTCGTAACCAAGAGTGCAGCAAGGCCCGTTGTCGTGCACCAGTTCCCGTTCGAGTCTAGCTCAAAGTGGTGTTTTCGGGTTTTACCCCTAGGTACATCTGTGCCAGAGCCGCCTCTACCTGCTCGTATCCAGACAGGGATGTATTTCTCGGAAAACTCACAAAATCTCTACAATACCAAAATTCTAGGAAGTTATTCTATACTAATCCTCAAAGTTAATCTTAGGTCTACGTGCTCTAATCAGAGTTTATCTAAATCTAGCTTCCAAGGTTTGTACTAAACTTCCTCTGATACCAACTGTAACGCCCCGACCCCAGCTGCCCAGAGTCGGTGCATTACTTCGTAACATTGGCATGATCACAAGAAAGATCAAATCCCGAAAGACCGATTAGTTTAGTAGCCTTGGAAACACTAGATATATTCATAAGTTTTACATTACATCATAAAATGAAAAACTACTACAACAACATAATGTTTCCAACGTCCACACTATAAACCCATAATATCCCTACAAGTCAATCATAATTTACTTCTTCACTACCTGGGAAAAATAAAACATAAAAAAGGGGTGAGCTCAAATGCCCAGTAAGGATACCAATATAGCGGAACATTCAAAATAAGAATAAACATTTAAGGAAATGAATTACTAAAACAAAAGCCTTTTAAAAATTGAACTTCAACATAGTATGGCAAAAGTAAAATGAAATAATTCCATTTACTTGTTCACATGGATATTCTACTAATCGAATAATCACATGCAATATCAATAACCACTTTCATAATGTTGGAATGCATAATGCCAAACGTTAATTTCATTGTCTAGGCCTCATCCCAAGACCTAGGGGTTACTTCTAACCGGAACCCAACCCGGAGTGCCTCTAATAACCGGACACCAACCCGGAGTGCCTCTAATAACCGGACACCAACCCGGAGTGCCTCTAATAACCGGACACCAACCCGGAGGGCATACTTTTACCAGTCCCTAACCTGGAGGGCTTACTTTAACCAGTCCCCAACCTGGAGGGCTTACTTTTACCAGTCCCCAACCTGGAGGGCTTACTTTTACCGGTCCCCAACCCGGAACATACTTGTTTAGCACATTCATCTGAAGAAAAGTTTGAAATATAACATAAACATTCGGATTAAAACTAGCATACGAAATGTCAATAGTTTTACCATAAACTATGAATGGTATAAAATAGCACATCCACAGTCAAACATATCACAAAACCTTCAATACAATATAGAAGTTTTGTATTATAATAAATCAACTTCAAATAAGCGTAAAATCCATTAAAGGATGTTGACATAGATGAAATCAAAACACTTTTTAGAGAAATATCTCTTTCTATTTTTGAAATCATTTAAGAGCCATATAAAATAAAACATTTTCTTGAAAATATTCTTGTAAGCTTGTAAGGAAAGCTTTGACGAACAGCGGAAAATAACCGCACCCGCCGTATAAGTAAAAAAACATTCTTATCTTAATTCTATCGAAAAGGTCAAAAAGGACCTTGTTTTGAAAACGACGGAAAGATTCCTTTATAAACCTCTTAAAAAAAGTCAAACAAGGGTATAAATGAATTTAACCCATATTCTTGTAAATAATAAATATGTTTTGAAATACATTTCGAAGAAACATGGATGTGGATGATAAAGAAATCTCAGTAGATTATTACGTATAAACAACCTCGGATAATGAAGAGATTGTGAAATAACCCTTACCTTGTACTTTTCCTTGGTTGGGGTAGGTTAACCTCCTGTATAATAGTGAAATATTTTTTATTAAATTATACAAGAATCATATATATTAATATGATATCATATATGATCTTTTAACATTGATTTGTTAATAATATCTTAGAATTATCATCGTTTCGGGAGTTAACTTACTCATTTTCTTTTATATGTTTTGTTACATAAGCCATGGTTTTTGTATCTTATTCATATCCAGAATGATATCCATTCCTTAAACATCATTTTTAAATCATCAAATGATAATTATACTTGAATGGATATGATGGAGAATGAATCTCATCGCGTTCGTGGAGACGGTAGTCCGTACGTACGCACGAGCGACAATATCATTCTTTTGATATTAAAATAATATATAAATGGATGGTATATCATATATACAGAATCATTAACATGTTATATTTCTTATTTACATGAGTTACACATCATTATTATACCCATCCAAATAATATTATATTGAATAACAATTACACCACGACGTGGAGACGGTAAGCCGTACGTACGCACGTATGGTGACATGTTATTCAAAGGGTGGATAGAATACTGAATATGATTGTACCATATTTATAATAACATCACAGTATATGTGAGATACTGGAGTTATTATTTTAGAATGGTAAGAACAAAGGAAGAAGAAGTGGAAGAAGAAATGAACTTGGAGAAGGGTGGTGAAATCATTACCTCTTCTTCGGGTTCTTTCTTTTGATTTGATCAAAAGGGCTCCTTAGGTTGGCTTTCTGATCAAACTAAGGCCTCTAGGTTGTAGTTAGGGATGTTGGGAGAGTATTTGGGCAGAGTTTGGCCGAGCCAAAAGGCTTTGAAGGTGTGAATAAATGAGAAGGAGGAGTGCTCTTTTATAAGAGGGGTGAGGGGCACCTTTGGAAAAGTTAGAAATATTAATTTATAATAAATTCATATTCGGTTTCTAAAGGCTCAAAAGTTGATTATTCAAAGGTTAAGGTGGGGATAGGTCTAAAACCACTCAACCAATATAATTTAGACATGTTTGGGTACTTATATTAACCTTATCTTTAAGTATTAACTCTAAGTTAATTAGTTTCACTTTTACAATGTCTCTTTGTATTTTTATATAATATGGTTAATAAACTTACTATATACATCCAAGAGACCCCCAAGTGGTCAATTAATGATGAAACTATCCTTATATAAGTCTCTTGGCCGAACCTTAGATTTTTAGGAATTTAATATCAATTAATAATATAATATTTGTTTTAAAAACTCTTTTATGTCAATTTTGACACTATTCAATAGTTGATTTTTGTGAAACTCATAACAGAATGATTACTTCGAACAAAGTCAATTAAATAAATCCTAATATATCATATTATCCTAGAAAATTAGTTTAATTCATTAAAAGTTTCATATTATATTTGTTTGGGTATTTATAATATCAATTATTTTAATTTTTCACTATTATAGTAATTACTGCATCATCTTTGTGTCATAAATAAAATAAATTATTTAATGTCTAAAAATTATAAATAAAATATCATTATGTAGGAAATCTTTGTATCTTTCTAATTAATATTTATAATCTAAAATCCAACTTATATAACCCTATGTAACAATTGTTTTGCTAAAAGATATATGCTTGTGTCATTTTTGTATTCATTTTGACTTAATTAAAATAAAGTGTCATTATCACTTACAAGTGGATCCATGGGGTCCCAAAATTGACACAAAGATACCCATGGTCGACCATGTATCAACCAATAGGGTTAAGACACGTTTTAGGGTAATTTAGTATTATTATAATATTATTTTTTTAACCCTTATTTACCGGATTTACCCTTTAACCATGGTAAATAAAATATTTACCACAGTAACTTTTCAAAATGTCTAAAAATAAAAGTTACCTATTTACACAATTTGAACATCCTGATTCCAAATATGGAATCCATTTTCCTAAATTCAAAACACAGAAGTGGCAGAAATTAATTTAAAATTAATTCCCGCTGTCAAAACAAAAAGCGTGTTTTTAAGAGATAATAACTATCAAAAGATTGACACTTGTTTATGTTCGGTTTAATTGTAAAATTATGTCCAATGACCAAAATTATATTAAATGGTAAAAATATATTCTAAATATACTTTAAAACCACTAAAATTCATAATTTATCACTATTAATTATTTTGATTAAAAAAGTTGTTTTTAATTAAAATTTAGAAATTTTCACTATTCATCAAAATATGAAAGTTATCCGAAATGTACCAAAATTTCACCCTAGGCTAAATTTGATATTCCAAATCCAAAAATGAAGTCCATTTTAAAATATAAAATATATATAACTTCAAAAAGTAGGTATTACTATTCATAACAGCTAGTTTGATTGGTTACGGTGTGTTAGAACTCGAAGTTGCGTACAACACACGCTACTGTTTTATTCAAAGGAAAGCGTACCGTGGAAGCTTGGGATGTTTCATTTTAAATTTTTTGATGTCTCCATTTATTCAAAAAGTTTAAAATATTGTATTTAAAAAGGTTTCACTATCAAAAGTTGATAAAAGTGCAATACTGAAAATGAATCTGTTCTTGCATTATGACTAAGAAACTCATAATATGGATTCTAAAATTATAAGGATTATATAAAGTTTAAAATTTAGTTAATACTATTCATGACCTCTTTTAATGGCTTTTTTTTGGTAAGTCATGGTGCAATTGAACTCAGTGTTGCATGTAGTGCAAGTTATTGAATTATTTTGAAGAAATAACACACTATGAAATCTTGGGGTGTTACATTCTCCCCTCCTTCAATAAATTGCGTCCTCGCAATTTGAAATTGTTCTTCAAAAATAAAAGGTTGAAAGTAGAAAATATATTTGTGGGAAAACCCACATCGGAAATTGGGTTACTAAAATTTAGTCTTAATATGAGGAAAAGAGAAATCAAAGGGTCACCACCAAATTATGATCTCGATTAGGAGAACATTGGTGGAAATTAGAGACATATAATCGGAGGAAAAACGTAAATATTTATAGGTAGTGATTGAGGTCATCAATCACAAACAAGTGTATAATTGAGGTCCTTAAATTCATCAATCTATGATGATTTGAAATACCATCGGTTCAACAAAACATAGGGTATTAGGATAACACATTTTTGACGTTTCAAAATATCTTAGTTGAAATCCCACATCGAAAAATGAATTAATGAGGCCTCTATTTAAAATAAAGAGTGGAAAGTATGAAGATTACCGAAAATAACACATACTAGGGTTCCATGTAGGAAAATATGGATATGGAGGAGAAATCTAACCATCAATTATCTGATGGAGAGTGGTAGAGAACATGGCTATGAAAAGGCCAACAATCCTAAAGCCATAAATTAGTGATGATTTAAGGTACCATCTAGGACAACATTTTTGTTCTAAGTTCCTTTTATTAATGTTGAGGAATTTATTTATGAGTTTGTCTAAGATCATAAGGAGATATACTTACTTTATAATTAGATTTTTATCTAATAATAAATTTCTACCACAAACTCATCTTTCACTCTAAGAGATAATAGAACGTAAAAAAAAAATTTATACAGGGTTCCAAAATAAATGAATTTATAATTCATATACCAGATCTTTTAATAAAAACTAAATTATTTAATCCAGGACATCTCGTGGGCCAGTGGTAGGTGATACACCCTTGTCGCCCTTCAGTTGCGGGTTCAAGTCTCGCAGCCTTGCCGGACGCGACGGGTTACCGCCCATCCTCCGGGTTTTCCTTTTATGGTAATCCAAAATAATCCAAACTAGAACTATCCAAAATACTTCTATCCAGACTCACAGTCCAACATTTATAAGTAAGGTAAACATAATGTAGAACCTTTTTACCCCGTAATATCATATGAATACCTTCATCATGTATTACCATATTCCTTATTGATTACATTCATGCTCCCTTATTCCATATAGAATGCTGGATATACTTCATTAATCCAAAAATGTTTTAAACCCCAACAATGATGGAATATACAAATCATTAATTAGTTCCAAGGTAGTCAAGAATATCCAATATAATTTATCCAAAACAATCACATATTATTCCAAAATCACTACCTCAGTATCAAAACTATATTATGGTTTATCATTCTCTCAACCATATATTTTCCAAAAATCTATCCTGCTAATGAGTCACTTTTCTTTGTTCCACACAATCTCAAGTCCTTAATGAAATAGTACTGCAGTACAATCCTTATATACTCCATAATTATTATAACAAGTACATTGTTGATACAACACTCAATTGACATAATCAACATAAGAACTCTAATCATTCCTCTTCATCTGTGGTAGTATCATAACTTGATTATTATCCAATAGCATCATTTGCGGCATAGTCTGATGACTGGGACATAGGTTCGCGTAGTGTCCAAACTCCTTGCAAATGAAGCATTGTACATTTAAAACCATTTTCTTACCCTTGCAGTCACGTACTTTGTGCCCTTTTCCTCCACACTTATAACAAACTCCCATTCCTTTCAGGCAAGTTCCAGGGTGTTTCTTTCCACAGTTACCACATATGGGAAAATTCTTCTTTTCCCTCTTACTTTTATCCATCTTTCTCTCTTCCATCCTTTTCTTCTCTTGCTTCCCTTCAAAGCCATAGGACTCAGTAAACTCTTTACTTATCTTATCAACACATGATATTATTTCTTCATATGATGATAATACATGGGAGACTATTTCTCTTATAAATTCTAGCTTAAGACCATGAAAGATATGATCCTTCATTCTCTTTGGATCATGTTCATTTCTGGAGTTCTCATTCCTTCTACTGGGTGCCATTTCTAAACAATGGCATACACTAGATTAGTTTATGAATCAAAATACATAATCCCATACTTATAAAACACTTAACATAAATTGAACTATTTATGGATATAATCCATAATCATAAGAATGTTTTCTTTGAGGAAGTATATACTCATAATCCCTTCAAAATGATTTGTAAAGAAAATGAGAGTTATCCTAAGCATATCCCCCGGGAGTGTCGTAACCAAGAGTGCAGCAAGGCCCGTTGTCGTGCACCAGTTCCCGTTCGAGTCTAGCTCAAAGCGGTGTTTTCAAGTTTTACCCCTAGGTACATCTGTGCCAGAGCCGCCTCTACCTGCTCGTATCCAGACAGGGATGTATTGCTCGGAAAACTCACAAAATCTCTACAATACCAAAATTCTAGGAAGTTATTCTATACTAATCCTCAAAGTTAATCTTAGGTCTATGTGCTCTAATCAGAGTTTATCTAAATCTAGCTTCCAAGGTTTGTACTAAACTTCCTCTGATACCAACTGTAACGCCCCGACCCCAGCTGCCCAGAGTCGGTGCATTACTTCGTAACATTGGCATGATCACAAGAAAGATCAAATCCCGAAAGACCGATTAGTTTAGTAGCCTTGGAAACACTAGATATATTCATAAGTTTTACATTACATCATAAAATGAAAAACTACTACAACAACATAATGTTTCCAACGTCCACACTATAAACCCATAATATCCCTGCAAGTCAATCATAATTTACTTCTTCACTACCTGGGAAAAATAAAACATAAAAAAGGGGTGAGCTCAAATGCCCAGTAAGGATACCAATATAGCGGAACATTCAAAATAAGCATAAACATTTAAGGAAATGAATTACTAAAACAAAAGCCTTTTAAAAATTGAACTTCAACATAGTATGGCAAAAGTAAAATGAAATAATGCCATTTACTTGTTCACATGGATATTCTACTAATCGAATAATCACATGCAATATCAATAACCACTTTCATAATGTTGGAATGCATAATGCCAAACGTTAATTTCATTGTCTAGGCCTCATCCCAAGACCTAGGGGTTACTTCTAACCGAAACCCAACCCGGAGTGCCTCTAATAACCGGACACCAACCCGGAGTGCCTCTAATAACCGGACACCAACCCGGAGTGCCTCTAATAACCGGACACCGACCCGGAGGGCATACTTTTACCAGTCCCTAACCTGGAGGGCTTACTTTAACCAGTCCCCAACCTGGAGGGCTTACTTTTACCAGTCCCCAACCTGGAGGGCTTACTTTTACCGGTCCCCAAACCGGAACATACTTGTTTAGCACATTCATCTGAAGAAAAGTTTGAAATATAACATAAACATTCAGATTAAAACTAGCATATGAAATGTCAATAGTTTTACCATAAACTATGAATGGTATAAAATAGAACATCCACAGTCAAACATATCACAAAACCTTCAATACAATATAGAAGTTTTGTATTATAATAAATCAACTTCAAATAAGCGTAAAATCCATTAAAGGATGTTGACATAGATGAAATCAAAACACTTTTTAGAGAAATATCTCTTTCTATTTTTGAAATCATTTAAGAGCCATATAAAATAAAACATTTTCTTGAAAATATTCTTGTAAGCTTGTAAGGAAAGCTTTGACGAACAGCGGAAAATAACCGCACCCGCCGTATAAGTAAAAAAAACATTCTTATCTTAATTCTATCGAAAAGGTCAAAAAGGACCTTGTTTTGAAAACGACGGAAATATTCCTTTATAAACCTCTTACAAAAAGTCAAACAAGGGTATAAATGAATTTAACCCATATTCTTGTAAATAATAAATATGTTTTGAAATACATTTCTAAGAAACATGGATGTGGATGATAAAGAAATCCCAGTAGATTATTACGTATAAACAACCTCGGATAATGAAGAGATTGTGAAATAACCCTTACCTTGTACTTTTCCTTGGTTGGGGTAGGTTAACCTCCTGTATAATGGTGAAATATTTTTTATTAAATTATACAAGAATCATATATATTAATATGATATCATATATGATCTTTTAACATTGATTTGTTAATAATATCTTAGAATTATCATCGTTTCGGGAGTTAACTTACTCATTTTCTTTTATATGTTTTGTTACATAAGCCATGGTTTTTGTATCTTATTCATATCCAGAATGATATCCAGTCCTTAAACATCATTTTTAAATCATCAAATGATAATTATACTTGAATGGATACGATGGAGAATGAATCTCATCGCGTTCGTGGAGACGGTAGTCTGTACGTACGCACGAGCGACAATATCATTCTTTTGATATTAAAATAATATATAAATGGATGGTATATCATATATACAGAATCATTAATATGTTATATTTCTTATTTACATGAGTTACACATCATTATTATACCCATCCAAATAATATTATATTGAATAACAATTACACCACGACGTGGAGACGGTAAGCCGTACGTACGCACGTATGGTGACATGTTATTCAAAGGGTGGATAGAATACTGAATATGATTGTACCATATTTATAATAACATCACAGTATATGTGAGATACTGGAGTTATTATTTTAGAATGGTAAGAACAAAGGAAGAAGAAGTGGAAGAAGAAATGAACTTGGAGAAGGGTGGTGAAATCATTACCTCTTCTTCGGGTTCTTTCTTTTGATTTGATCAAAAGGGATCCTTAGGTTGGCTTTCTGATCAAACTAAGGCCTCTAGGTTGTAGTGAGGGATGTTGGGAGAGTATTTGGGCAGAGTTTGGCCGAGCCAAAAGGCTTTGAAGGTGTGAATAAATGAGAAGGAGGAGTGCTCTTTTATAAGAGGGGTGAGGGGCACCTTTGGAAAAGTTAGAAATATTAATTTATAATAAATTCATATTCGGTTTCTAAAGGCTCCAAAGTTGATTATTCAAAGGTTAAGGTGGGGATAGGTCGAAAACCACTCAACCAATAGAATTTAGACATGTTTGGGTACTTATATTAACCTTATCTTTAAGTATTAACTCTAAGTTAATTAGTTTCACTTTTACAATGTCTCTTTGTATTTTTATATAATGTGGTTAATAAACTTACTATATACATCCAAGAGACCCCCAAGTGGTCAATTAATGATGAAACTATCCTTATATAAGTATCTTGGACGAACCTTAGATTTTTAGGAATTTAATATCAATTAATAATATAATATTTGTTTTAAAAACTCTTTTATGTCAATTTTGACACTATTCAATAGTTGATTTTTGTGAAACTCATAACAGAATGATTACTTCGAACAAAGTCAATTAAATAAATCCTAATATATCATATTATCCTAGAAAATTAGTTTAATTCATTAAAAGTTTCATATTATATTTGTTTGGGTATTTATAATATCAATTATTTTAATTTTTCACTATTATAGTAATTACTGCATCATCTTTGTGTCATAAATAAAATAAATTATTTAATGTCTAAAAATTATAAATAAAATATCATTATGTAGGAAATCTTTGTATCTTTCTAATTAATATTTATAATCTAAAATCCAACTTATATAACCCTATGTAACAATTGTTTTGCTAAAAGATATATGCTTGTGTCATTTTTGTATTCATTTTGACTTAATTAAAATAAAGTGTCATTATCACTTACAAGTGGATCCATGGGGTCCCAAAATTGACACAAAGATGCCCATGGTCGACCATGTATCAACAAATAGGGTTAAGACACGTTTTAGGGTAATTTAGTATTATTATGATATTATTTTTTTAACCCTTATTTACCGGATTTACCCTTTAACCATGGTAAATAAAATATTTACCACAGTAACTTTTCAAAATGTCTAAAAATAAAAGTTACCTATTTACACAATTTGAACATCCTGATTCCAAATATGGAATCCATTTTCCTAAATTCAAAACACAGAAGTGGCAGAAATTAATTTAAAATTAATTCCCGCTGTCAAAACAAAAAGCGTGTTTTTAAGAGATAATAACTATCAAAAGATTGACACTTATTTATGTTCGGTTTAATTGTAAAATTATGTCCAATGACCAACATTATATTAAATGGTAAAAATATATTCTAAATATACTTTAAAACCACTAAAATTCATAATTTATCACTATTAATTATTTTGATTAAAAAAGTTGTTTTTAATTAAAATTTAGAAATTTTCACTATTCATCAAAATATGAAAGTTATCCGAAATGTACCAAAATTTCACCCTAGGCTAAATTTGATATTCCAAATCCAAAAATGAAGTCCATTTTAAAATATAAAATATATATAACTTCAAAAAGTAGGTATTACTATTCATAACAGCTAGTTTGATTGGTTACGGTGTGTTAGAACTCGAAGTTGCGTACAACACACGCTACTGTTTTATTCAAAGGAAAGCGTACCGTGGAAGCTTGGGATGTTTCATTTTAAATTTTTTGATGTCTCCATTTATTCAAAAAGTTTAAAATATTGTATTTAAAAAGGTTTCACTATCAAAAGTTGATAAAAGTGCAATACTGAAAATGAATCTGTTCTTGCATTATGACTAAGAAACTCATAATATGGATTCTAAAATTATAAGGATTATATAAAGTTTAAAATTTAGTTAATACTATTCATGACCTCTTTTAATGGCTTTTTTTTGGTAAGTCATGGTGAAATTGAACTCAGTGTTGCATGTAGTGCAAGTTATTGAATTATTTTGAAGAAATAACACACTATGAAATCTTGGGGTGTTACAAATTCAATATGGATGAGTGAAATTTTCTAAACCTCCCCTGATTGGGGAAAACAAGATTTTAATATTTTTTGGTGAGTGAAAATGAATTTTTCATGTTTTTATATTTGTTTCACACGAGGAAATACACAAGACTAATTGTGGGGGAGTTGATGTAATTAATGTTTTCATAAATTTTTATATAATACCTTTAATGATTTTATAGGAAATGTGCATAATTTTTGTGAAATAGTTTTGTATAAATATTAAATATAATTTTTGAAAAATATTTCAATTCACTTAAATTCAAGTGTGTTTAATGTAATAATAATAACAATCACTATATGGATCCAAATTGAATGGTTCTTATTTTTTAGGATTTATATTTCAATATAAAACATTTAATTAGAAGTAATAATGGGACAATTCATCCATTTTAACAGTCTTATGGTCCACACAAGAAGGCCTTCAAAATCATTGAAGAAAATGGAGTAGCTATGAAGATTCAATTAATGGGCTCAATCCAGAGTTAAAAATTATTAAATTCCCTTAAAATGTTTTAGGAACAATGTAAGGAGTCTTGGTTAAATATTTCAAGGCCCAAATCCAAAGACAAGGGGCCGAAATGATTCATTTAAACTCAGCCCACCATTTTGGCATGGAATTAAAATTAGTACAGTATTCATGACATGTCTACAGATTTATTCCTCAAATAAAGTTGATATTTTTCAGTGTGAAATAAGGGATATAGGTGGCCGACATTATTGAATAAAGAATTCATATATAAAGGAATCTTCCTATTGATAAACTCCGTCACTTGTTTTCATTATAAAAATTCTAGATTGAAATAGACAGATTTACATTGTTTAATCAAATGGTGATAATATTGGATACATAAGTCCAAATGCCTCCTAATTTTTTTAGTAGTTTAAAAAAATTATTATTTAAAACTTTGAAGAAGTATATATCTTGGTTTTAGCCTATCTGAATTATCAAAATGGCGATGATAGTGGAGGGACAAATTGGGAATGAAAACAATCTAGTTTCTTGGGATATAAATACATACCTCTCCTCGCCTTAAAAAGTGATGGAATTTAAGAAGAGAGAAGAACATTTTTTCATGACCAAAGCCTTTCCAACGGCTTGGGAGGACCTTCCAAACTCAAGTTTACACTGTAGATACCATTTCTCATCTTTTCATTTCCTTTTACATTTGTGTTCTTTACTATTTATTTGTAATGTTGTTTTAATGCTAGTTTATTCTTAAGTATATCTTATTATCTTTATCCTTATGTTGTTTAATATTAATGTTCTTAAAATAGTTTAAATATAGTTGAATTATCTTACCTTATTTTTCGTTCTCATTTAATCTAATGTTCATTTTTAATTATCATCATCATTTGTGTGTGTGTTCATCCCTCCAATATTTTCATATCACTTTCTTTTTATTATCTTATTAATTTATCATCATCATAATTATAACAATATTACTAATAATTTCAATGGCTGAGTAAATCGTTCATTGGGGTGAGTTATAATTTAGTTATGTTAAGCGATTGAGTGCTTTTTCTCGAGGAATATTCTTTAAATTAACATTGTGGATGTTGGACTTAACATGTCATAGATTAATGACTCGTTTATTTTAATTTATGTTTTCCTTTGATTATTGGAACCATAAATAAACTACCCCAATCAAGTACAGATTGAGAATATAATCCTATTTATTTTATGGCATGGATTAAAGACTTAACACTTTTTATTTCCAATCAACGTCAACTTGTGACATGGGTGTTAATTTAATGTAATATAAAGCAAGTCTCAAGGATATCACAAGATTAACTACTTAATGATGAACTCACACTAATATTTTAAATTTTTTAAATCTATCTTAATCAATAAATCATTTAATAATCTATGCAAACAAACCCCGCAATCAGAATACAGTCAACTAAAAACAATCAACTATTAAAAGATAACATTACTGAGGATTCGACCCGAGTACTGCTATACACATTATCATAGTAACAGAACCTTGAATGGTCGATAAGAAACAATCGGCCATGCTTTCATGGACCTGTGTAGTGAATTCCATCATATTTATGACTAAAATTATAGCTTGACATCCCACTACAAGGTGAATGGTTGTAGCATATATGCTGGAGAGGTCTTTAGGGGTAGACTATTTCATGGAGAGGACTTAATTATAGTTTTATATTCTAGTTAGAAGGATGTTTTCTATGGTGTTCATCAAGAGATATGGTCTCATGATCAATATGATTGTGGACTTGATGTAATCATTTATTAAAATATTTCTGTGGAGGACCTCTATAACAAATGGAAGCAATTTTGTAGGATGGAATTTCAAATTTTCATCTACTATCTCTATAAATTGGTAATGGGTGCATTAGTTCTTGAGCATCAATTGATAAACATATATGTTTTGAATGTACACTAGAATTCAGTAAAGTGGTGTCATATCTTGAATCATTAATATCCAATCATCGTTAATTATTATTCTTTTCAGATTTATTCATGTAGTTATTTAGTCAGCCTACTATGCATGGAGGCTTTCATATATGGGGTCCAATTACAGTAGATATCATGGTTCTACTAAATATTTCCCACAATTATCTTGATTTTTTTTTCATGATACGTTCCTACCATACAGTGGCTATCTATTTAGATAGATACACTTTGTTTATAATTATAATATAGTCAGGATATTTTTGTCCATTATTCATTGGGTTTTTTCTTGTCCCTCTTATATGGGAGGAAGAATACATGTCTACTCTATGGTGACTATCATAATATGTTTAAGAATCACCCAATGTGTGGTGACGAGGTTGTGTGACCACTCACTAACTAATATCATTGATGTTATTATATATTGGAATGTTTGTGGGATATGGGTTGGGATTTTCAAATACATTATTATCTTCTTCTTGATATAATCAGTGACATTTTTGGAAGAAATTTCAATATAAACCCATTTCATAGATGGAGAAAGGATGTATCCCTTCTATCCACCCCTATTTCAATCAATGAAATAATGAAAAGAATCATGTGTGGGGTAAGAGATATTGGTGTACCCACTGTTTGTTACTATGACCATATATCTAATTTCACCAAATGCGGACAAATTGTTCTTGCTGGCTCATTGGGCTATCATAATTTCCCATACATAAATGAATTATATTAGACTCTCAATGTATGCACCCCATCATGCTAAGGGTTTTATTCTACATGATATTCCTAGTGAAGGATGATAGAAGGGTCCCTTTAGTGGCATGCACATGGCACTAGAATTATGATATTAGTGAGATATTGATCCAATTAACATAGATAATTGGAGGAACATGTGGTTGTGATCTAGGGATATACTACTAAAGATATTTGATATAATGGTGGATTTTGTCTACTTATTCACCATTAACAGATGATGGATGGATGGTTTCTATTTTATTATTCCTTGGATGGTGTTGTGTGTTTCCTCTAGGGTTGTTATAATCCATTTTATTGTAACTCGTGAACAAGAGCATCTGAGACATACCATTGAAGTCTCTAGGTCCGCGACTGTGTTCTATAGTTTGATGAGTCCCCTTCATGTTCATAAGTATATGAATATATTTTTTTTTGTTGGTAGGATTCCATTTTTGATCAAATATATATCAGGTGAGAGATCCTATATATAAAAAAAAGTCAAGGGAAACCCTTCAATGAATCATCTCAATAAATGAACACATGATTTTTTTTTTCAAATCCATGATTTTTATACTTTAATTTTTTACATGAAATTTGATAGGAATGTGAGTGACTCTATCATATTTTTTGAGGATTCGTGTTGGGGTCACATTTTTTTGGAATCATTTGGTTAAACATGGGAGGTGTTTCAGTGGTGTTTTTTGGAGGTGGTGTTGGAACCAGTTAGAGAATATATTCTATTTCTTTATTTCATCCTATCATTTACCATTGGGTATTAATCATGGAACCAAAAAATCCAAATGGTTCCCTCATTTGACTAATTTCAGGAACATTTATTCCAAATGTAAGATGTCATTAGGAAATGGTTCCAACACCACATAGGGACTCACATTGGTTGAGAGAATGAGAAGTCTGGCTCGTCACAACCTTTGGGGTGGATTTTTTTCCTACTATTGGACTATTATATAGACTAAATACATATTTTTGAATCCATTATTACATCCTAAATATATAAGTAGTCTCTTATATATTAACGATAAATTGTTATCATGCACTATCTTTAGAATGATCTTTATGTATCTGAGGTTACATACCGATGGAGACATATGTATGTGTCAATGCTCCTCCATAGATTGTATTATGATTCAAGATTCGTATGTCATTTATTATTATGATTCATTTTCTAAGGAAATTTTTAGGGTTCTATATAATATATCATCTTTCAAGAAGAAAGGATTTGTTTTGATATTTGAATCAATCACATGAGAGAGGGATTCCTACACATATTTGTGATATGAATAAGAACCTATGTAGTTTGGTTATACTTAATAGGGAATATCAAACATTATAAGGTCATTTGAAAAGCACCAAAAAAGGAAGATTAACATCATGTGGAAATGATGTCCAGAATATAGATTCATATACAAGGTAGATGTGGTACTTATACATAATCGAACTGAGGAACCTTGAGAGAATGTACCCTCATATGACGGATAATACCCTACTAAAAATATTTCATAGATTTTAATATATAGTGTTTTCTATATGGGGTTGATACCTTAAGTAGGATTCCTGTATATCCTATTTGAATTTGAACCAACTGCTATATAGTTTGCAAGGATATGGATACACCAACTAAGGAGGACCAATGTAGCTTCATCGAAAATATCTCACTGTGATGTTTCTTCTTCCATGGAATGTGTCCCTTTAAGGTGATGTCAACATTATTTTGGGGATTATACGAAATAGAAGGCCTATTGTTATTTTATCACATTCATGACCTTATAACAAACAATCCTTATTCCAATGTGAGTCACTAATAGTATGAGAAATAAGAGAAGGAGAAATATATATCCATATGTATGATAATGTTTTCCACTAATGGATGTGTGTGAGGATGTGTAAGGAGGGGTAATGCCGCACTTTAAATGCTATGGTATTTCTCCCTGAGGGATTCCCTTGGGTGACCCATTCAACTAGATACATTCACATTGATGGGTGGGAAGAATGAGTAGTAATTAACCTTAATAGAAGATAAATGTATGTGATTATCTCAACTCCTTGAAACCATGTAGACCTTAACACTTCCACCATGTAAGGGGACCTCATTATATAGGGAATGTAAAATTGTTACCATTTTGAGGACACTTCATGTTTGTTAGTTGAATTTTGAGAAATCTGTTTTTGAGTGAATTTCCCAATCGATTGGGATACACATTGGTGTTTCCTTTTCCTTTGTAATAATTTATGGAGGTCTCAATGGATGTTTTTTTGGTAGGTTGTGAAGGGGACCATATAGGGCCAAATTCTTCATGGGAGAGGTTACAAAGTTAGTTTTTTGAAAAGTTAACATATGGATGAGGTTATGGTAAATTCTATGTAGATAGATGGTAACAAATATGAAATAGTAAATCACATTTATTGCTCTCTATTTTGGGTGGATGTTCAAAAGGACTCTTTTATGTATACTATTTTCCATAAAGAATGTAAGTGATCAAAGGATTAGGATAATAAAGGGTTTTCTATGTACATGGGGATATTTTGATAGAGACCACCCTTTTTGGTTTGCAGAGTGAGTTCTATTCCTTACTTTTCAATATGCAGTAAGTGATTAACTATTGAGATTTCTTACTCGGACATTTTCTCTTCATCCACATATCCATACCTATATGGGGTTTTTATAAGTGTACATATATTACCATCTCTATAGTATATCTGGACATCTGAATTGAAAAAATAATAATCACATGTAGGTAATTTTGGGTAGCATGCATCTGAAATAGATGCCTCATCCTGAAAGAATGGTCCTCTGTAGGGGTCCTCATCTTGGAACCTCATCCTACAAAATCATAATGTAATGTATAATTATTATAACGAATATTCCTCATTGATAAAGAATTTAGTTAATTTATGGAGGGGGGGTTGAGTATGATTCCTAGAACTGAAAATAAAGTTTTTTTTGGGGCACCATATAGAGAAATCCATAATGTGTTCATGCTATATGGAAAATAGGATTTTTCCCCTCCAAATAATTCAATGATTTAAACATAAGAAATTTTTTTCATGATTTATATATCATTTCAACATTTATAAAATCATCTCGACATTTTAATAGAAATTTTCTTGACCCAACATTGATTTGGACTATCATCTAAAATCATCAAATATATTTATATGAAGAAGCATATAATGAGCTTGAATTTGGCTACAGTATTAGATTAATGATGTGAATAGTGAATCATTGAATGATAAAAATAATGTAAATTTTCATGTATTTTATTGAATGAATGAATATGTTTTTGATGATTTTATGAAAAGTGAAATTAATTTATTTGTATGTGGAAATCATAATTGTTCGAGACATGGAATGAGATTTCACAATAGGAATTCATCAAGTATTATCAACACCTTATAATTCCTATTGACATTGATTTTGATTACTCACCTATTTTTTCCTTAAACTCAAGGAACCTCTTAATGATTTTGGTGAGATTAATTCTAAATGAGATCAATTGTAATGGACATTCATGTTTGGAACTTGGGAATAATGATGATAGAATGATAATCCTAGTTATACGAATCATATAAGATATCATTTTCAATATATTTTGAGGTTAATATATTTTTTCACATTCCATATTCTATTGAATTTGAAGTCTCAATGATTTTAAAAATAAATTGTTTAATATTTTATATGAAATTATCATGAAAAATATCTAGTGGATTGTGAACATTCTAATTGGTTCTTGAAACAGGTGTCCTGGGTGTCACCAACAAATAGGATGATAAATTGATAAAATGAATCTACATAAAAAATAATGGTTTTGTTTTTTGAAAATTGTATAAATATTGAGTGTCTGTTTATGTGTATTTGATCTTTTTTTTGGAGGAACATGTTCACATTGAAAAATTGTTCCAATAACTGTTACTATTTATAGAGTTAGTGGAGTCATAATTTTCACTCATGATAATTCAAGATGTCAATAGAAATACATGGTTTTTTTCAGGGACATATAATTATTTTTCTGTGTCACTGATTTTTTATTTTATATATATATGAAAATATTTTAGGTAACCTTATTATTGTTTTTGAGGAATGCGGGTAAAAAATCATTGGTTTTTCCTAATTATTTTTCCCAGGCTCCCCCTAAATATACACTTTATTATTATGTTGAAATTATTTTCCATGATTATAGAAAGGGAATGGATTTATATTTTATATTTGGTTCCTATGGATGTAGATATTGTAGATACCCGAAGCTTGATGTACATGGAAATTAAATTACTTTTGCGGAATACATAATACATAATAAAAATAGACACACAAGGATCGTAATAGTTTAGTGTCTTTAGAAACTCGGAATATAATCTTCTAATCGTGGTGAAAGATATTCAACATCTCCCATAAGATCATCCCCTTTTTTTTCTTACCTAAAACCATTTTATATATCCTGGGGAAAAGAAAACATAAAAGGGGTGAGCTCAAATTCCCAATAAGGGTAAAAATATAAAACATAAAACAATCCATAAACATTTGAATGCAAAAACTTGAACATAAAATCTAAACATCAAAATCTTGAGCAAAGACATGAATCTTGGATGTGCGTAAGGCATATATCATAAGGGATCATCAATAATGATAAAATAGAATGGGAATAAATCATGTAATTGTGGAAACCATTAAGCACATGATATGATTACCATAGTATCCAAGGCATTGCTTCCAAGACCATCTTAGTGGACAAAGTTCCTTTCTTAATCGAGTTCACTCCTCGTTTCAGTCCTGTAACACTGAACCAGATTAACTTACCGTTCCAGCCATGTCTATCTCATGAGATATAAATATTTACCCAATGCATTGTAGGGAGATATAGGTCCCACCCATCTCATAATGAAATCATTCTTACTTATGCCACAAAATTAACATACATCATTCATAATAACCCAACGAATAAAATTTGTTTCATAAACATCATCCCATCATCACATAATCCATATAAAAGAAATGGATATCTTTTCATAATAAGGAAAGTGAAATTATTTAAATCATAGGTACATTATACTTGAAACATACACATATAAAAAAATGTCATCTTAGATGGAAAACGGTTTTGATAAAACACTTGAAATGAATTCTTGAGGAAAATATCCTTTCTTATTCAAAATCAATTTCTTTTCACAAAACGTCATGAAATTTTATAAGAAAAATATTTTTCTTAAAATAGTCATGGAATATTTTGAAGGAAGCTTCATGAAAATAAGGTTTTATAAAACTGTAAACATCCTTTCATGCCGTATAAGTTAAAAAACATTCTTCTCGTACTTTTCCCAGAAAAGTCAAAAAGTAACACATAACATAAAAAAAGAAAGATTCCTTTCGTACCATGTAGTAAAATAAAAAATGGGTAACAAGGAAATTAAATATACATAAAAACACTTTTAGAAAACATGGAATTGGATGATAACAATAACCCCAACAAATACTTACGAATAAACAATCTCATATAATAACGAGATTGGAAAGGTTATCCCTTACCTTACGTCTGATATGCTTCGTATGTATATGAACCTCCTGTATAATGATTTAAATAATTTCATTGACTTATTACAGAATCATATTCATTGTTATGATATCATATATGGTTCACTTATGACATTATATTACCCATTCTTTAGTAAATTAATTTTAAAGTAGCGTTTTGGGTAAAATCGTTTCATTTGTTGTTCATGTTTTAACTTGTAATTATTCATATGATTATTTTGATCATGGTTACTTACATCCTGAATGTAAAACAAGATTTATATATAATATATATTCAGAATATACACATATATATATAAGATATCGATAAATGGAAAGAAATACATCGTTCATGGAGACGGTAGGTCGTACGTACGCATGAACGTTGTTTTCATTTCCTCATTGAATCGAATTAATTGATTTACATACATATATATACATAAATCCAGTATCATTATTATGACATATATTTCATGATTACTTATTATATATACTTTATAATCATTTATTAATGGTCAATCATTGAGAATGAATCTCTTCGCGTCGTGGCGACGGTATTCCGTACATAAGCATGAGCGATGATATCGTTCCCATGATTGTGGAATTTTATTGGAGTGTATGTATACTATTAAAAAATCAATATCAATTTACAATAATCTTATATAGTTATTATTTACACCATTATACCCATCCAAGTATGGTGGTGGTGGAAAATAGATTACACCACGACGTGGAGATGGTATTCCGTACGTACGCATGCGCGGTGATTTCGTTTTCCGTAGGATGGATAGATGGTGAAATATGGTTGTTTCATACTTATAATTACATATCTGTATATGAGTGATATGATGTTATTATTTCATAATGAAACAACCTAAGCAGAAGAAGTGTAAGAAGAAATAATGTTAAAAGAATCGGTAACGGACATTACCTCTTCTTTGAAGTTCCTCTTTGAGACCTCCTCTTAGGGAACTAAAATTGGTCTTTGAAGAATACCAGGACCACTAGGATGTTTCTAGGGAAGTGGAGAAGATAATTTGGCAGGGTTTGTCTGAGCTTGAAGGCTCAATGTGGTGTGAGGAGGAGAGGGAGGAGGTGCACTTTTATAAGGGAGGAGATGGGCACCGTTGGAATAACTAAACATATTATTTTATTCTAAAGTCATATTCGGTTTTTAATAGCTCTAAATTGAGTTATTTCGAAGCTAAGGTGGGGATGGGTAGAAATAATCTCATCCAATAGAATTTAGACAAGTTTAGATATCTATTTTAACCTTATCATTTAGATTTAACATTAAGTTAGATAATTTAACTTTTATCGTGTCTTCTTGTTTTCTTACACTATAATGTTAATAAACTTACTATAACAAGACAAACGAACCCCACGTTGTTTAGTATTAATATATATAACCTTATATAAGTCATTTGGATGAACTGTAGATTTTTAGGAATAAAATAAAAACTAATAATATAATATTTTTTTTAAAAAGTATTTTATGTCAATTTTGACAATATTTGGTAATTGATTTTTGTGAAACTCATAACAGAATGATTATTTAGAAAAAAGTTAATTAAATAAATACTAACATGTAGTATTAACATAGAAAATTATTGGAATTCATAAAAAGTCTCAAATTACATTTATTTGGGTATTTATAACATCAATTATGTCAATATTTCATTAATAATATAATTACTGCATCATCATTGTGTCATAAATAAATTAAATTATTTTAAGTCTAAAAATTACAAATAAACTACCATTATATAGGAAATAGTTTTAGCTTTCTGATGAATATTTATAGTCAAATTTATCATTTGTATAATGCTACATTAAAAATGATTTAGTTATTTAACTTTGATTTTAACTATTTTAACCCTTCTTTTAATAAATTAATAATAAATGTCCTAATCTAATAAAAGTGGGACTAAATGGTCATATTTTATTCCTAAGGTTGTTTTTGGCCAAATTACACTTATCCAATAGAGTTAGGATATGTGTTAGGGTAATGATAATATCATTTTTACCCTTAATAACCCTATTTACTTTTAATCGTGGGAAAAAAAGTAAAAAGTTACTATTCACCAAAAATTATTTTCATCTCATTGAACCACATTTTAGTCCTTGATATTAACTGTGTCTCTCGTATTTTCGAAATTCCACTCACAGAAGCGGTAAAATTAAGTTTTATGAAAAATTCAGTTTTTTAACTACCCCTTAGTGGTTTCACTATTCATTGAAAATTGATGTTTTTCAGAAAAATACCAAAAAATCAGCCTAATAATTATTTGATATTCCAAATTCAAAATTTATGTCTATTTTTCCATATTTATAACATTTAAGTGGCATTAATTAATTTTAAATTTAATTCCCGTTATCAAAACAAATAGCGTGTTTTTAAAAAAACAAAAATAATCAAAAGATTGATACTTGTTTATATCCAATTTCAAAGTGAAATTAATTCCAATGAACAACATTGGATTAAATGGTAAAAATATATTCTAATTAATCTTTAAACCCAATTAAAAATATAATCTTACCATATAAATTATTTCGATGAAAAAAGATGTTTTTAATTAAAATATAGCGTGTTTTTACTATTCATTAAAATATGAAAGTTATCAGAATAATATGAAAAATTTATCTAAAGTAAATTTTTATATCCTGATTCCAAAGAAGAATTTTATTTTATAAAATTGAACTTATAGACAAGTCAAAACAATATTTAAAGTGATTGCGCCATCAAAACGTGGAAAAACTACATTTATTGAAAATTACTTATTTTACTCAAAAAATTGATTTTGTTCTCATAACATGTTCTAGAAAATGTGTAATATGAATATTAATGTTATAAAATTCAAAATTTAGTTGATACTATTCATAACGGGTAGTTCATATAACATATCGTTGTTTAGTGAAACATAATATTGCGTACAACACACGCTATCGTAGAAGGTCGTGATTGCATGTAATGCAAGACAAGTCAGGGATGCATGTTGTGAAAGATACTTTTGGTGTAGAGTACCACACAAGACATTAATGAAATTAAAAATAATATTTTTCATAAAATCTTGGGGTGTTACAGATATCATGGATGTTAAAGATGTATACTGAGTATTTTTTGTGTTCTGGGAGTCTTGAATAGTCCCACATTGGAACTTGATTATTTCATATTTTTTAGTGTGTTATTTCTTTAGGATTGTGGTTTATGATATTACCTAGATTGTTAAAAAAATTTACATTGATATGTTAATTTGGTTCAAGAATCATTTATATATATCTATATATTTTGTTTATTTAACTTTTTTGTATGGGCTTACATGGCTTGGATTAAAAATTGTGAAAAATTCCCTCTAATTCTTGTTAAATACATGGTATTTAATATAAACCTTTGGTTTCTTAGTAAAGTCATTTAAGTTTATATGAAACATTCTTATCTCTAATCTAATGGTAAGGTATTGGTTTTTATCGTAAATATCAATAAACAAATTTGACTTATAACTAAAGAGTTTTCATAAAATTGTGGCTATAAATAATTTGATATTTCTATTTTGATGAAAAATTGAGTTTCCAATTCGTAGCAGGGGTTGTATGGTTGATATCAAAATGAAAAATAAATATTAATACTCTTAAATACTTTTGTTATTAATTATTATTTTATGATGATATTATAGTATATACAAAATTTTATATTATTATGTGTAGAGTATAATGATTTTTCTTCAATGTTTTTGGTTTAATGGTTTGGAATCATATATTGAATGATGTTAGTAAACATAAAAATATTTTATTTCTCATTTATATTTTTAATGGATAACTATTGGATACAAAATTATTGAGGTATGGATAATTAAAATGTAGAATATACTATTGATTTTTTATTAATAAAATGAAGTATTATTTAGAAAAATTATGTTTGATAATTTTTTTACCCATGGGATTCATAGCTGATTCATAATATTTTTGGTGAAGTTCATCATATTTTATGGATTTTCTTATATACTGGTCGGTGCGTGAGTTTATGATATAGTCGTTTTTTAATTTTTGGGTCATATGTTGTTTTATGTTATAAATTAATATATTGTTTCAATATGATTTAATGTCTTGGATATTTAGATAGGTTACTGAAAGGTATATTTTTTATAATATATTTTTAAGGTATATACATACATTATTAAACGATTATACTAGGGATTAATATTATTGAAAAAATATGTGTAACTATATGTAGTCGAATTGAGTAAGGTAGATGATATATTATATGTTATACCCTGAATTATAAATATTTTATGAAGACTATCAACTACATGAAATAGTTTATAACAATTAAAAATATGAGGGAACAATTTATTTAATAGAGGTAAAATATAACAACCATATATTTCACTATTTGTTTCGATAATAAAATATTATCATTATATATAACCCAAAAAAAATTCATCAATGAAAAATTAGATTAAAATTATTAATTAAAATTATTATAATAATAAAAGACCTTGTAAATAAAAAGATAACAATCATTTAAAAATTCATATGCTTATTAGATAAATAATTGTTATGACTTAATATTAAAAAAGATATTTTATTTTCCAGATAAATAAGTATTTTTTGGAATCAACCACTTTTATGGGATTATAATGATAATTTTTCATACAATAAAATCTGAAATTACAAATTTTAATTAATTAAAAAATGTTTTTATAAAATAATTTCATGAACACATAATGGTTAAAAATGATATTTCTAATTAATGTGGTTTACATTATATTTTGCATATTAATTTAAAAAAATAACTTAAAACTTATTTATTATAAGTTTTATTTAAATAACATAATTATGAAAACTATAAAGTGACAATTATAATAGTATGTTCTTTTGAAATTTTATTCAAATATTAAATATATTATCTATAAAATGAAATGATATTTTGTAACAATATTATTCATTTTTCTAAATTTTTAATGACACCATATGTATCATCCTGGAATCAGTTCCTCCCAACATATCATTGGCATAAGATGCATGGATAAACATCCTGAAGGATCAATCATTTATTTATTCTTTATAAACTAGATACATACTTGAGACTTACATTACATTTTGAACTCACAAATTAGAACATTTTTTCAATATAACTGTTCTATAACTAGAATATCACTATATATCACTCATAACATACATCATGGAATATAGTGTAAGGAATCAAATTAGGGTTATCTCAAAATCTATCTAAGCATTTAAAATAATTGAGGTAATTATTAATAAATGATCATAATCAATATTAAAATGTGAATAACTGAATAAACATGACATGAAATCAATAAATTTATATAAAAGTGTTTAAATAATATTTAATTGTAAAATAATGAAAAAAATTCTATTTAAATAACATAAATTCTATGAGAATATAATTAATCAATAACATGTAAATGTAAATAACTAATAACAAGTGTCGTTTATTTAATAAGTAGATAATGAAAAAATCCATAAATTTTATCATATTGAAAAATCTCATGGACAGTAATAACTAAATATTAAATAATGTCAACACTTAATTATTAGACTTTATGGTTCATAGTCACATGATACAATTATCATTATGATCTATCCTATATAAGGCTTAAAACATACTATGTAAAACCCCATTAGATGAGTGTATGAAACTAATTCGTCCAATGAGAATACTGATGCATTGAAGGTCTTGCATTATTCGGTTCCTAACCTATGTCTTGCATGCCAAAATAATTATTTAAATATCTTATAATCATATTAATTCACAATAAATATGGATTATCATATATCTTTATTGATTAATGCATACATATTAATCATTGTTTGTTTAAATAATAAAATAACATTCAAATTAATCACCAAATGTAATAATTGCATATGGTTTAGTATATAACCTTATCCATGAAAAATAATGTATATATTTATGAATTAATTAAATATTCAATGGTCAGTTGAATGTTTAATGTGGATAACTCAAGGAGAATTAAATGTCAAAAATCCATTCAAGAATGTGAATTTCAATAACATCATTGGTCAAAATAATATAAATCCTTCTAGAGTAAAAATAATGATGGTATTAGTATGACTTATACCCATTGTATTATGAATAATGGTCAATTTAAATGATGAATAGAAATAAAAATTTCCTTAAACACATTTTTGAGGAACATATCATTTTCAATTTTTTTAGAAATAAATTTCATTAAAAACCACTTTAAAAATCATTTGAAAAATATATATCTATAAAAATGTAAATGAATATTTAAAGAAATAATATCTGGTAATTCCAAAAAGGTAAAAAGAAAACAACTTTTTCATTTTATAAATCATAGAAATGTTACATGAATAGAAAGTAACAATAAATATATTTTCTAAATGTATTATAAGAATAAAATATGGTTGAAATTTTATTTTGAAATTTATAACAAAAATATTTTGATAATATTTTTCTAAAACATTGTTTAGTTTAAAGAAAGGATTTCTGAACAAAGAGGGAAATGATGTCAAGTTATAATTAAAACAAATTTAACAAAATTTCATATACCAAATTGTATAAAATTTTACAATCACTTGAAATAAATTTCATGAGTATCAATATGATATGATAATATTAGGGTTTATTACAAAATGATCATAAAATTTACATTATTGAAAATTCTTGATTAAACAATCTCAATTGGAATGAGATTGTGAAAAAATATGTAAAATGATTAGAATTTTTATGTGAGGAATAAAAAATTAATATAGTATGTGTAGTATCAATAAATTCACATGAAACTAGTGGAAATACAACATAATATAATCAAAAGATATATTTTTATGACATTAATGACAATGTGGAAGTAATATAATGCAATGAAATGAATCTGATTTATATAATTCATTACCACTAGGTAAATTTAAATCCATGTAACTATAGGTGAAATAATTAAAATCGAAAAATAAATTATTATGAACTGGGTTGCCTCAGCGGTGTGACTCAACCAGGGACGATCATGGGAGACAGAGGCTTCAAACTTGGACGAACTGTGACCTCATGATGGAGAAGTTGGTGACCTTGGGGATCTTTAATCTCGACAGACTGAAGGTTGGGAGGATGACTTGGTTGCGTGTGAGGGAAGATGTCAAGATCTTCTTGAGGGGATGACCAGTGATGGTGATTGCTGGTTTCCGGAGTGATTTGAGACAAGGCTGGATCAAGTGAGATCATCAAGTAGCAATGGATCTGATGCCGACAAGGGTCGGTTGGGTAACAGCGATACAAGTCGGCGGTGGGAATCGGGCGGAGCATCAGGCGTACAGTGAGGCGACGACTTGGGGACATGAGTCGTGATTTGCGGGGTGGACCTCGAGTGGGACGGAGACTTCGGGATGCAGGTGAATGCCTGAAAAATGTTTTTTTGGGTCTCATGACTTTGAAGTATTTTTGGTTGGCATTGTTTTGTCAATTGTTTGGCTTGGCGGTGTTTTCTGTGCCGCATTATTGTTGTATCATTGTATTAATTTTTTCTTAAATAAATTTTTAGGATCGAGTTCGCTCGGGTCCTGAACTTTTATATATTATATAATTTAACATTTTATTTTTTGTTCTTGTTAAATCGATCATAATTTACAAAAGTATATTATATAAACCATTATATAAATATAATATATATATATATATAATACATTAATTTATAGTAATCCCAAAATTCTATTGTTAGAAAATCAAATAGATAGTTCATGGAAATGGAAGTCTAAATATATGCAAAAACATTGCTTCCATTTTCGTGATGTATTGAAATAAAATAAATTAAATATTATATATATATATATTCAATAATTACAATATAATTGTTTTTAATATAAATAAAATACATATATTAAACCCATCTTTAATAAATTCCATGTAAAGCATGAAGAAATCACATCGCTTTGGGGTGCAGAAATTCATAACTCACATGAGTAAGAATATCATATTCCAAAAAATGTAAATAATTAAGGTATGTGTTATATAATAGTTACATAATAATTAAAAATCATAAATATCATGTTTATACAAAATTTCAATCGTTATTATTATCCATGATAGGTGGTAATGGAAAAAATGACATTGGTTCATGGGCCAGTTGTCTAGCATTCAAAAAAATAATGATTTAAATGGAAGTGTGTGAGATTGATGTCATATGAATAACATAAAATCTTAATATTTTATTTAATATATATAAGATAATATATAATCATGATATAAGGATAGTTTAAGGTGGTGTATCTGAAAATAAAATAAAAAATCATTGAGAAAAACCTTAACTTTTTATGGGCATCCACTATATATTTGCTGTAATTACTTCATATGTTTTCATTAAGACGAAAATAAGGCTTATATAATGATGTTATGGGATTTGGATAGTGATTTAGGTTATTCTGGTGGATCCAAAGTGGTTAGAGTGGTGTGAATAAGGTGGATAGGGGAGGACTTTTATATGCAGTGTGAGTGGGAAACATGTAATGTTTTGAGGGACAGAATTCGAAATAGATTTTTGATTTGTAATTTGGCTCTAATAATGTACCATAATATATCTTAAAGTGTATAATATCAAAATATGACCATAAATGGGCTGTTTTATATGATTATTGGTGATTAGGAACCTTCTGATTAAAGCTTAATCCCTTGTTAAACTCGTTTATTTCTTAATCGTTGAAACTAATTTTATCTTATTTAAATAATTATTTTTTCCAAAAATAATGATGAAATTATTAAACAATATAAATTATTGTGATTAAAAATATGGAATAAATTATTTCAAATTCTAATCCTATATGTGGATGAAATTAATTTATTATTAATCCTATAAACATATGGAGAAACTGGTTTTTCAAGTGAAAATGATCAATAGTTTACTAAGATTTTATATATAGATTAAAAAGAATTATTAAAATGACTTAAAATGGATTAATATTTTTATTATTGATATATTTTTACTTGAAAATAATATAATATAATAGTTTAAATTATTTATAAAAAAAACTAGTTTTCACATAATATTATGTATTTTTCACTATTATTAAAAAATGAAACATCTCAACAAAGTACCAAATATTAACCATTGGATAATTTTAACATTCCTAATTAAAAAAATGTATAAATTTGGTTCAGATAAATGTTATAAAATTATAAAGACGTAGATTTAAAACATGTGCACCATTAAAAGGATACAAAACATCCATTAAAAAAACTTATTTTTATGCATAAAATTTGATTTATTCGATTATGATTCCTATAAAATATATTGGATTAATGTCAAAAATATTTATTGAAAATATAATATTTAAATTTCACTATCACCATTTAGTAGTATAAATTAAATTAATTTATTATGTTATAACACCTTTGTCATATAAAAAGGTGTTTTTATAATAACAATTCCTATATATTAAATTTGAATTTATATTAATCTATAAATAATTGGTAATAAATTAATTCAAAAATAAATTTCCATAAGATATATAATCCTATGTATAACCTCCAATTTTCCATTTATGAGATAATTTTCATTTAAATTGATAATATATAGTTATTCCGAATAAATTGGTCATGCCTGTAACAGAAGACGTCGAAGTAAGTCATTATATCACGTGACACAAGAAAATTCACTATATCATTATGTGAAAGAAATAACATAGATTTAATTTATTTAAAAAATTATATTGGTCATCGATTCTGGGTATTATATATTCTTTTCCATTCATGCTTTCATGTGTCAGATATGCTATTGATTATGTTGTTCATATTTTGAACTTCCATTGCATCCTATATTTAATAATTATATATTTAAAACAAGTAATATTATAAAAACAAAATATTTTAATATATATATATATATATTTAAGGAGTTAAATTATACATTTCAAAATTCATTTTTTAAATTCCCCAAATCTAGGAACTCAGAGTTGGTGGTTACATTATTACATTCACAATAGATACACGCGATCACATCCTAATGGAAGAAACTATTTATTAGAATTTAAAAATTGTATAAATACATTATTTTAATATTATAATTTAAATCATAAAAAAATATATATTATTTTATTTCAGATCACTTTTTTCCAATTACTATATCCATGTATGTGAATCATAAAACATATTCTAGTATCCCTAGAAAAAGAAACATGACAAAGGGTTGAGATCATATGCTCATTATGGGTTTTTGTATTATTTAAGATAAATATGCAATAAATACAAAGTAATTAATAAATGATAGTTAAATAATGTCACAAAAATAATCAAATGACTTAGAAACATTTCCATGGATAACATAAAAAATTATATAATCACATTGAAACACGAAACCGATTTTTTAATAAAGGTATGCATAATTCTGTACATATAAAATATACCATTGAGGAATTAGAGAATAGAATTTAAAAAATAAAATAAAATAATAATGTTAAGAAATATTATAGAAATAAGTGAGGCTAGGGATAAATACATTATCATTTTAGTCTCATGGGACCAATTGATGCATCGTGGGGCTATACCCCCCAAGACTATTTTAAATAAATTCAACATATGAAAGGGGTGAATCAAAATAATTTTAACCATTCATATTGAAACACATTTATATGAAATGTTAACACATTCCCTAATCATTAAACATAATCATTAAACATTCAGATTAATAAGTATAATGGTACTAATGTAGAGCAACCCAATTCACACAGGTCATTAATAATCATGATAAATATTTTGTATGGTGGCATAAAATTATATCATCAATAAAACACATTATTAAACAATGTATGTTGACATAGATTATATTATGTTTAAAAGAAAATTCAAAAATTTATTGACTAAATCATATTTTATATATTTAAAACCCCATAATAAAATATAAAAAATCAAAAATATTAAAGAAAATTATTTATTGGAAAAAACATTTACTATTTAAAAGGAATAATTAATGTTAGTAATTCTCATGATGGAGGTAAACTCCATCTATTATATATATGTTAAAAATATCCCATTGAAACATTTTTAAATAAGAATAAATGATTGTTATTTGATAATTGGAATGTATAATACTTTTTAAACATTTTTTAAAATTAAATCATTAATAAAAATGAAATTGGTAAATAATTTTAAAATATTGAAAACCTGATTTAAATTTTTTTTTGGAAAAAATTTATATGAAAGGAGAAAATTTACTAATGAGTGAATTAATATAAATTTTATAGAAAAATGTATT
This sequence comes from Viscum album, assembly GCA_963277665.1. Taxonomy (NCBI): domain Eukaryota; kingdom Viridiplantae; phylum Streptophyta; class Magnoliopsida; order Santalales; family Viscaceae; genus Viscum; species Viscum album. The sequence goes on from OY728151.1 coordinate 1,286,355,878, forward strand.
TTAAGACTCATGAGAACTTCAGTTGTAAAAATTAAGTATAAAATTATTGTAAAAAAATTTCATATGATAAATAAAATAGTTTAGTAATATAATAAAAATTTCAAATAGTTCCCCATGTAGAGACGTCAACCAAAAAACTACCAAATACTAATGAAATTGTTAATTACACACTTACCTCATGTTCGATATCATTTGTATGTGTTTTAATCACATGTATAGTAAATATAATAAAATTGTAAATTTAATATTGAACCTATCACAACAAAAATGATTTAAATATAATCTTTTATATCATTTTTATAAACAATTAATTTTTAAAATACATATTTTTAGTAATATCTACTTTATTTTTAATTTATGATTTGGTTCGATAGTTTTGTTCATTTTCATTTAAATTTTTTTCTATAATAACCATAATTTTAACAATTATATTAACATGATGTATATTCATTTTTATGTGTTTTTGTTATTCTATAAAATATTGAGACAGAAAAAAATTTCACCATTCCTGGAGATAGTAGTTTATATGTAGAAATGAATGTTATATTCACTTTTTGATGAAAAAAATGAATGGTGAATTAAAATTAACCATTGCTTTTTAATTATGAAAAAATAAATAAAATATAATTTCCTTAAATTCATATTTATTAATATCTGTGTGAATTGTAATTGAAAACCATAATACATCCCTTCGTGGATGTTATAGTCTACACAAACACACAAGATGCAATATAATTTTCAATAGAAAATTAAAAATAAGAATGTATATTTGATATTATAGTTTATTATTCATAGTAATGTCATAAATATCATATGTAGTCACTAGATCTATATTTAAAACCATCAAATTATGGTTGAAATGAAAACAGAATTATATTTCATTGTGGAAACTGTTTGACATATGTATGTATGTGTGATTCTTTTTCTTTTCATATGATAGAATAGAGAATGAATATTTTAATAAAATTATCATAAAACATATTATTTTATTTATGATACTATAATAATTATTTAAGTTTTGTTACAAAAAAATAATTTCATTTATAAGAAGAGATAACCTTGAATGTTTGAGAAATGATGATTACCTCTCCCTCATGAGACATCCTTTGAGTCATTTCACTAGAACCTATGTTTGTTATTTTTAGAATACTAGAAACACATTAATATTTAAAAGGATATTAATAATATATTTTAAAAGGTTTTTATGATAAAATTCACAAAAATTTGTCAAGAAGTGAATCAATTGGCGCACTTTTAGAAGTGTTGGAAAAGACACACTTCAGATTACTAAAAATATTAAAATATAATTCACTCACTATCAATTAAATTTTTTTCCAAATGGATAGATATTAGAACCTGATGTACTATATGGTTGAAATATTAACAACCAATAATAATTTTTTATTGGTATGTTTGGTATATAAAACCTTATGATTTGGTTTCACCCCTTAGTTGACATATTTTAATCATAAAAATAGTAACATTATTTTGACACTCAAGTGGTTATAATTTTAGACGAAATGTAAAAACCTGACCTTAAATGGATAATGGAAAATATTTTCAACCATATATGATCCATTTGTTTAACATTCATGATATTTCTGATATTAAAATAATTTAGTAAAATTTTATTTTGATAAATTATCATTAATGTTTTTTTGAACCAAATAAAATAGTTTCAATTAAAATAAATTATTAAATAGTTTTAAATTGTTTTTAATCCATTAAAAACACTATTATTTCATATGAATATATTATTTTCATTAGAAACTTTAAACCACACAGAACATAACTTTTAATATATTTAAAATCATTTCTTATTTTAATTGAAAAAATATTTTTTCAAAATTATGTAATAATTAAAGTATTTAAATTATACATAAAAACTGTAATTAAATTAATATTTTTAAAATAAGTTTATTATTCTCATAATTTTCCTTTTTATATATTCAATAGTTTCCTTTTACATTATGTGAAAAAATAATTGATATTTAAAACTAAATGAGTGATATATTTTAACTTTTTTTCAATTAAATTTTATTTTTCTATTTTTTTCAAGAAATTTTCCAATCAATTAAATATGAGATGATAAAAATGAGATAAGGGTGAAATAAATTTGATCTAATAATTATTAGGATGAAATATAACTTTTTAATTTTATTTAACCAAGATTTTTTTAGATTTACCATTTAAGATAGTGATAACATGTAAAATGATAATATTAATAGTGAAAAATAGAGTATATTTATCATATTTAAACTCAAATATAAAAATGTGGAATTCATTTTTTAAATTATGTTTCTATAAGTGGATGAAATTAATTTCCAATTAAATTCAAATAACATGATGAATTTTGTTTTGAGAAAAATTATTTTCTATGTATTAAAATTTTTATATTGTATATTCAAACATAAAATTGACTAAAATTTATATTTGTATTATTCATAATATATGTGAAGTAATTTTTTTAAAACAATATGGACCTCTGTTCTTGATTAAAATATAAAATTATATTTTCAATAATATTCAGTATTTTCCCATATTCACTAAAATATCTATTTTTTCATACAAATCATAAGGTTTAATCCTAAAATAATTTTAATATACTAATTTAAAAATGGAACTATTTTTAAATATATACACTTCATTTAATCTATATAATTTTTTTATAAATTTTTACAAATGAAACATAATAATATTTTATGATGTAAACATACTTATAAAGCATAAAATATCATTACTGAAAATTTAGTAATTAATTCTTAATATTTAATCAAATTTTTTTAAAGATTAAGTAATATATATATTACATAAATTAGTTACTACAATTCATACATTATAATTGAACGACATTTTTGGTCATATTAAAATAAAAATATTTCATTGATTTTTTATTTAAAAAGTTTCTTTTCATTGACACTATAAAATCTAATTGTCTTATTTTATAATTTAAATCCTTCACATAACCCCTCCCCCACAATAATAAAATTTATGCCTCCAATTTGATCTTTTTTTTTTCTGTAATCAATGTTTTGATTTTTTTTAAATTATACTGTGAAAAATCCACTATATAAAAAGGAATAATAAAAAATTATTTTAAGAATATGGAATGAGAAATACATCGGAAAATGGAATAAAGTATAATTAGGTTACCAAATAATAGAAAAATAGTGATAAATAAACATATGGCCATTGAAGAAAATACTAAGACTTCTGAAATATAAAATAGTTTAAGATAACATGGTCAAAAGGAATTTATTGACCACAAAACCATAAATCTCTGATTGGTGAAAAGGTGATAAATTATTTAGTAATGGTCATAGTAGAAAAAATATTTCATTGATGATATTTATCAAATTACTTGGGTATTAATTTTTTGTCATTTCAAATAACGTTAAGAAATATACTAACATGATAAATATTACATCCATTGGTTGTGCTTCAAAAAATTTCCACATCATCTTTTTCTGCATGAAACAAATATGAAAGATGAATTTTTTACATGATTCACTAAAATTATCAATTAATGAATCCTATGATATATAAAGGAATGATAATTATTTCCTTCTATGTATAGATATTTTTCAACACAAATATGGTTAAAAAAATGTTTCATAATATTATGTTAGTCTCTACTATCTCAAAAATAACATCCAAAGATAAACTTATTGCATTCTATAATTTGTTACAAATAAGAACCTTCAAAATTATATCTTTAAAAATTAAATATTGAATTCACATTAATCCATAAAGTAGATAATAATTTTCACATAACAAAATTGTTATTTACATGATAACATATTATCCTAACAAATTGTATTTCCCATGAAACATTAATGAAAAAAATACATACTTCACAAAATATAAAGTCTCCTCATTACATAAATAAAATATCATTTTATCAGCAATATTTCTTAAATCAAAAAAAATTGTAACACCAATCATACATTACATTTTCAAAAAATAATTAATTTTTTTCGAGGTCACCGCTATTATTTTATTTATATCATAATTATAGTAACAATTATCAGTCCCTTATTCTAATTTACTCTAAAAACAACCACTTTAAATTGAATCATATTTCTGGGATATGAGTACCATTAAAATATACTTTTAAATTATTAAGGAAAACTATTTTAATAAAATTTGAATACATTTTAGGATTAATAAAATTATTCTATAACATAATTCACAAATTGAAATAAAGAATCACATTCATCATTCCGCTTAAGTAGTTGTGATATCATAACCTTAATCATGGTCAGATAGGTAATTGTATTTTATATTCTATTGATTATTTTGGAATTAATTTTATTAGTAGTCCATATCATTGCATTTAAAAACATAAACCATAACTTTTTACCTTAATATTAACAAGGATTATGTCTATTAACTCTAAAATTAATGTAAACCTCCATTCACTTCAATAATATACACGAGAGTTTTTTTTCCAGATTTATCATTTATGGGAAATCCTTTTTTCTCTTATTACCCTTATGAAATCCTTTCTATTTCATACACCTCTTCTGTTTTATTTCTTAACGTTAAAAATATTAGGTGCGTTATTTATAGATCATGATATAACTAGATACTATATCCTAGTATGAAAATAATGTTTTAGAGACTAATTTCATTCCGATAATTATTTTTATACCAACAATGACATGGTCAATAATAGTATATTGAATATTTATATAGTCAATAACATCCCCTGCTAACATTTTAATGTTTTCTTCACACATAGAAAAAAATTTCACCTACATTTATCTTAGGCTCAATAATTGTCTCTTTGTATTAGCTCATTATTCATGGGTAAAATATTTCCCCTGAAAATTTCCTTCAAATATTTCCATTACATGTTTAATATTTTCTCATTATACATTATTTTTTGAATTATAGACCACCATTGACCTTCATAACCAAATATATGATTAACATCCATGAAAGTATATTCCAATTAATTACAAAACAATACTAGAAATATATAATATATGTTACTTATCATTTTAATTTCTAAAAATGGATTATTAGTAATCTTTAAAGATGATGGGTTTTTATCCATATAGAAGGAAAACACTATCAATGTACATGTATGATTAACATGATGCTCTATATAACCTAGGTAATTATTTATAAAATAATTAAGTTACCCCAATATAGTAAATATTTATTAAACTCTATATGAAGATCCATCCCCATATGTTTTCCTACCTCTATCTTCAATACCATTCCTCAGAGGGAAATACATACATGCATTATTTTAATTGATATTGTTCCCATTCATTATAGTAGGATTCAGTTATAAATATTAGAAAAAACTTGATATTAATTTTAATTTATTTATTAATAATCTCAAAATGATTTTCTCAAAATCAGTTTTAAGGATATATTCCCAAATCTATGTTATCCTAAATCATGTTCCCATTGTTTCTAATGAACTCACTCTTAAACTAACTTTAAAGGCCCCTCCTATAGTAGAAAATAATTTATAGTTTCATTACTTTATTCATAATGGATACAATCAATTATATCTAAGAGGATGAAATAGTTTATTATTCATGGAAAACTAGGTACATACCTGAGTTTCGCTTTACAATGACCAAAATAAAAATTCCCATTTTTTTACCTGAGAACACTATTATTCTATTGAGTCAATAGGTTTCTGTTATGACTTATCCATTCCTTATGGTTTTATATTTTAAAAATAAATAAAAAATTTCAAAAATACTGAATTTTTCATTATGTTTACTTATAGAAATCTCATTCCGTTATACGTACAGAATTATCATTTCGTTATACATACATAATTCTCATTACATTTACATACATAATTCTCATTACGTTTTCTTATAGAATTATCGTTACATTTACTTATATAATTCTCATTCCATTATACTTACAAAATTGTCGTTCCATTATACTTACATATTTGTCATTACATTTAGTTACAATTATATCTTACTATTTTACTTATAATTCTGTCATACCGTTTTACTCAATTTTATGTGATACTGATTTAGTGGTACAAGTGAATCTATGATACCGTATTTCATGATAATGATACTGTAAAAAATGTAATTCTTGAATTATGATACTGGTACCTAAAAATAGTAATACCATTTTTAATTTTCATAAGAATCTATTTTCTTTATAATATTAGAGCTGTTTAATGTATCATTCCCATATTATCAGATTCTATTTTTTTATACTTAACATGTACCTTAATGTAAACATTGTTTCTTATACATAATACAATTTAATATAATATATTATAAACTAACTGTTGTCTATTTGACACGTGTCTAGGTCCCACCGAAATTTATGAAAAATATGATCGTTAGAGTGAAGCCAACCGTTGAGAAGTTTTTCCCCTAAATAAGAGTTTATTTGAATAAGAAAAGGATACAATGAACATTGATGATGGACAATTAATAGAAATGAGACCAAATTTTGTGAAGTGATTTATAGAGAGAGAGGCTCTTACAACTCTATGTACTTCGTGCAGATGTCGTGAACAACTTGTTCGGGTGTGAACAATTTGTTCATAATTACTCTATGAAGACTCTGATCATTCTGATCATTGGCTTCCAGGTTTGGAAGACATAGGTTCCAAAATTTTATCTATATTTAAGGGTTTCAAGGATTACAAGAGGGATACTGATCATCATATTGAGGCATTACCTGGGTCCGGGTTAGAAAAAACTTCTTGAAAGTATAAATCAAGGAACCTTTGTTCAAGGTTATTGGATACCCTTATCTTTGGGTTAAATGAATCTTATTTTTACATGTTTTCTATTTGAAGTTATTTTTATTCCGATGTTATTTTAACTTTGTTAATGTTAAAAAGTATAAATTTCTTATACATTCTAATTCTATTACTCTGATTATATAAAAGATTTGACATTCTCTAAAGTAGAATATTTCTTTTAAGAAACTCTTTCTTATGTTTTTATTCTAAGGTTGTAATGTTTAAGAAAATGTTATTTAGTAGGGTTTATAATTTTTTTTTGACATTGTTAAAATAATTGTTCTTAAAGTTAGAAGTTATCTTTAAGAAATTTCTTTCTTTATAGTTAAGAAACATTCTTTATGAAAGTTCTATACCAATATTAAGGGTTCCAAATGAATTTTTATAGTATATAATTCACCCTCTTGTATTTTGAGCATCCCATTATATTATTCGATCCTATAATTGGTATTAGAGCATGTATCTAAAATAGTTATATTGAAATACAATATTTCTTGATCAAGATTTTATTGTTCTCAACTGCTTCATATTTTTTAATATTTACTTACAATCTTTTACTACTAATTTTTTTTAGAAATAAATTTTCTTTTAGTATGCAGGCATTCATGTTGGATCTCTATATATTGTTAATCCTACAAGACCCCAGATCTTTGATGGAAATGACTATATGTACTTGAGAGACAGAATGATGACATTCGTGATAAACATAGGAGTAGATAACTATATTATGTTAATTTTAGATTATAATATTCCTAATAAGTAACTTCAAACCTTACTAATCCAGAAGAGGTAGAATACCAGCTGAACAATAAGGTAAGAAATACTTTTATTTGTTCCACGACCTGAATTATATATAGAGAAATTTGATCTTGTGATGTTGCAAATAGAATTTGGAAGAAGATTTATGTAACTCACATTCTAACTGTCAAAGTCATTGAAACTAGAAGAGCCCTGCTCAAAGCTGAGTATCATGGTTTCGGTTTTCCTTATGGAGAAACCATAAGTAGGGTATGAAAAAGATTCATGAAAATCTTCAATAGCTTACAATATAATGGTGAGAATGGATTATATGATGAGATTATTGTAGACAAGATTATAGAAATCATGCATAACGAATGGGAATCCAAGAGGATAGGTATAGATGAGAATAGGAAATTTACTCAGATTTCTCTTGATGAATTGTTTGGAACACTTCTCCAACATATAACCAGAATGAAGGGAGATGCTGATAATGTTAAGAAGAATAATGGAAATGGAACTGTTTATTTTAGAACTACATCATATCATATAAAATCTAATACTCCTGATAGAGTTACCAGATCTAAATCTAAGAAGGTTTTTATTCAATTTGAATCTAGTTAAAGTGATGCTTCAGAAAATAAGTTATACAATCTTTCTCAAAGGATGAACATGATTGTTGGACATAAGAAATTTCAATAAATATACATGATGAAATATTGAAAATCAAATAATGATGGAGAAGTGACTTGTTATGAATGTAGAAGAACCAGTCAAATTAGAACTGATCGTCCCTTGCTTAAGAATATAGGTAAGAAAGACAAGAATTCTAAGAGGAACAAGAGGATGCTCTACATATCAATGGATAATAATTTCTTGAAAGCCAGTGACACTTGTAGTTCCAGTGGTGTATATTCTTTTGGAGACTCTTTAGAATATGAATATTCTAAATAAAATAATATTTGTCTAATAACTATATCTTCATTATAAAATCATAGTATTACGGATTAGATATGAACTATTTAACCGTTAACCAATATTTCTTTATTTTAAAATTTTCATAATAATGGTTATTCTTTAGATGATGAATCCACTTAATAAGAGAACAATAACGATTTTCCTTCCTATAATCAAGATTCTAGATTTTCTAACTTTCTTGAAATAAAAAAATGTAAAAGTTTCTAAGAAACATGAAAAATAAAATACTGGAGAATTTATTTTAACAAAATAAATTTCGGATCAAATATAAGTTATTGATAAGAAAAAACAATTTAGAATATATTTCTAAGAAACTTGAGGAAGTTAATTCTGAGAAGGATAAACTTTCTAAATATCTTAAAAATCCATTTTTAGAAGAAGATTATTTAGAGGACAATCTTAACTCTAGATATATTATCCTAGAGGATAAGAAGTTAGTATTGAGACTAAATTCTGAAATATTTTTCTTAAACAAAATTCTTGAAAATTTTACTTATGGAATGGAAAATTTTGATAAGATGTATTCTCAGATCAGACCTCATGGTAATAATCAATGATTAGGTTCTTCTCATGAAAAACCAATTTTTATAAACAATTATTTTGTTCATTAAAGATCTTCCTTTTCCACTAAACGTCAAAGTGGTAGGAATTAGAAGAAGAACTATTATTTAAATAATGTTCAATCCCTTAGGTTTCATAAAGCATTCTTCTGAAAACCAATGTGGATACCCAAAATTTTATTATCTAACAATTTTGGATCCAAGAATGATTGGATTTTTAAAAACCTAACTCGATTTTTCAGGATAATGAAGGAATTTCCAACATCATATGGTACATGGATAATGGATGTTCTGGGCACATGACTGGTAACAAAGACTATTTCAAAAATATTTTATAGACTAAATGAGGAAAAGTAACTTTTCGGGATAACTCTAAAGGAGATATTATTCTTCAATTAAATGGAACACAATAACTACTTGCTGATATATTTAGAAAAATTTTACATTCTAATATATTTTAATAAATTAAATAGAATCTATGAATGATCACTTTAAGGTAATAATTCATATCTACTTGTAGTTTTAATTATCTCCTGACATTAATAAACTCTTTCTTTCATGAGGATTACATATTATTTTTTATTCTCATTCATTCACTTTCTTTATGAATTTTTTTTCGTTTTTTAAGAAAATATATCATTCTCCAAGAAAATGCATTTTATCATTTTTTAATGAAGTTTGTAGACGCTGGAAAAGTCCGTTACTCCTCAAACGAAGTTCTGGATGAGGAAAGCGAGGTCATATTTGAAGTCAGAAGCACGTTTTGGAAGGCCCAAAGGCCTTGTGCGAAATATCGGAGGCCCGCACGCAATATTGGCTAGGCGCGCGCAATCCTTCCGGGATTCGCGCAATGGGGCGAGTCGGCGCGTAATTTTCCGCGCCCGACGTCCTTGTGCGACGCTATTGCGCGCCGGGCCCCTATTTCGTGCCCGCGCCGAATTGCGCGCCCGCAAACCGAATTGCGCGCCCGAGGTTGCCTATAAATACAAGGTGACCCCCGACGTTTTGAAGGTTGCCAGAATTCGAAGGGTTGCTCGTGCGCGCAATCCCACCCCCTCCGCGTGCAATGCCGATCTTCAGGTAACCTCCGTTATTTCGCGCAAGCAAGCCTCGGGGTTCGCCTTCACGCGCAACCCCTTTGGCTTCTTTCCCTTGATCAACTCCTCACCCAAAGGCCTTCGCGCGCAAAAGAAGCCTCTTGCGCGCAATTGCCCCTGGGTGCGCGCAATCCAGCCCGATTGCGCGCACCCCCCCTTACTAAGTGGCCATTCGTTAAAGAATGGGCCGTTGCCCCCACGCGCTATCAGAGGCCCGGTGCGTGCAATATCCATCTTCCGCGCGCAAAGCGCTGGCCCAATTGCGCGCCAGCCCGCCCAATTGCACGCCGACCCGCGGTATTGCGCGCCAAGCTCCTCTTTTGCGTGAAAACCGCCAGGGTCGCCCCCTTTGACCCCTGAGGGTACCCGCCTGCGTGGCGCCCGATGATCTTCATCCCGGGTGGCCGCACCGTGCATTGTCTTCCCGTGCGGCCCTCCAGGCTCACGCGAAGTGACACAGACCGATCGGCGGCACCACTACGTCCGCGCTGTAGGACGTTAAACTGCCAGGCATCCATCGTCCCGCATGACGTTAAACTGCACTCAGTCCTGCATGACGCTAAACTGCACAACGTCCGAGCTACAAGACGTTAAACTGTTCAACATTCGTCCGCGATGCAAGACGTTAAACTGCCAAGCATCCATCTTCCTCAACACATGACGTTAAACTGTACTTCGTCCGGCAAGACGTTAAACCATCTGCTTCGTCCTCAACACACGACGTTAAACTGTACTTCGTCCGGAAAGACGTTAAAACGTCCGCTCTGTCCTCAACACACGACGTTAAACTGTACTTCGTCCGACAAGACGTTAAACCGTCTGCATCACCCAATCTTGTGCCTCGCACGCAGGGTCCCCCCCGGTTTGGATGTGGCCCCCACCCGCTCGTCTCTGCAGGGATGTCGGGATTGCCCCTCTTTAGGGATGATTTATTGGAGTGGCCTTCGCCCACGGGGGTAGGGTATTACAAACCCCTAGTTTCTTGTGGGGGACTACACATGTGTATCTCCATTGTGCTTCCCCACTGCCGAAGCCAGTAGAGGGTGTGACAGGGATCGAGGTCTCTCACCTTCGGCCCAAGTCCCTCTTCAACTGAGCTTTGCCACACTCAGGTTGCCTCAGTGCATAAGTCCTGAAAGAATGAACTACGTGGACATTGATCCCTGTCTCCTAAATAGGGTACGTAGGAAGCCTCCCTGAGGTTCAAGCCCACCACCTGGTCGTCCCGGTCATATTCACGTCGGTTCGTCCATCAGTGGACCCCTCCCGGGGTCACATTCGCGTCGATTCACCTATGAATCCGCCCTTGTGGGGGACTGCACATGTGTATCTCCATTGTGCTTCCCCACTGCCGAAGCCAGTAGAGGGCGTGATAGGGATCGGGGTCTCTCACCTTCAGCCCAAGTCCCTCTCCAACTGAGCTTTGCCGCATATGGGCCTCCTTAGAGTGTAAGCCCCAAACACCAGCGTCCAGCATGACGTGAAACTGTGATCCACCAGGCCGTTCCATCCCCCTCTGTGCGAGGTGGTTCGGTTCAATCCTCCGCCCGGCAGCCTCGACCTCCTCGTGAGTCGGCTTGCCATCGTCCAACATGACGTTAAACTATATATCCGAACTACGCTGACTTTGATCTGCGCTAACGCGTGGTACGTAGGAAGCCTCTACGGGGTCCAAGCTCTTCACTTCATCATCCATCCTGATCCTTACCCGGGCCGCCACATCCCGGTGGGGTCATGCCATTTCATTCCACTCCACTTCACTCGGGAAGCCGCCCATGTGCTGGCCCCAGCGTCGGAGGTTCCCCGCAAGGGGTTCTGTCATCTGATCCACTCCTCGTGTTGATCAGTCCGATGTCGTCCCCGCTGGACGTTAAACTCGCGACATACCCCGTGTTAAAGATGGGAAGCTGAGGAAAACCTTAGGTAACGCAGTTCCCCGCACCCAGCGCGGGATGCCTCAGGCCGTCACGCCTTCGAGAAGCCCTATTAGGGACGGAAGGCAGACATGCAGAGCCGCAGTGTTAAGACACGCCCCCAACACCCAGAGCTTCCCGGTCTCCTCACCGCAGGTTGCTGCCCCGACCAGACTCCTTGGAGCGTCCTGGCGGAAGCAGCGTAATTAACCGATGTCCATGAAGATATGGCGCCAGGAACGAGATTAACGAACATTCTTAAATCTATGAGGGAGACCCGGATTAGGCGACGAGTTCCGAGGAGACGTTCATGGAAGGAGGAGCCGACATCCCATCATCCCGGTTTCGATCAAGGAGCAGACATCCCTGAATAAGGGACGGATGATGCCCGCCTTTGGAAAGCGGTACTGCGGGGCCACAAGCCGCACTCCCATCCCCTCGGGTCGACGGGCGCACGCGCGAACGCGTTTTGGCGGAACAGCGTCGAAACAGAAACCCGACGCAGATCCGCACCGAAACAGAAAATGGTGAACCCGACGTGAATCTCTTCTCCTCAATATGAAGACCGATAGCTTTCACAGGTGTTGGAAGACTAGCATGTTGCCTGGCCGAGCATTCGGCATCGGGGCATGGAACCCGCCAGGGGCTGGGGAAGGGAAATCGGGCACTCCGTCTCACGACGTCGATGGCCCGGGTTCCCCCCACGGAAGGCATCGTGGCACTAATGGTTGATTGTCAAGTCCTTTTCCTGTCAGTATTAATGGGTTCTTCTCCCTGTCTTCAGGAATCAGGTCTCCCGATCCAGTGCCCGATCGCCGCCCGCCCATTGGCGCAGGGGTAGGGAAACACCGACGCGGCTACTCCGCGCGGTCCCGCCTGTTCCACAGCCGTCCCAGCAGCCGCAACTGCGGGGCAACCACGCCCTCTCTCCCCCTCGGAGGTCATCCAGAGAAGGGTGATCAACAACTTGGTGCTGAGATATGAGGAAGAGGGAGTCATCCCCACCAGGGACATGGCTCGCCTAGACCTCGAGGAAGCTGCACCTCGCCACCAACGCCACCCCTGAGGGCCGCGCAGGGAGGCACTGCTGCCTACCTCGACCTCCAACCGCTTTGGAAGATTATCCCCGGAACGCTCCGAAAGCTCCTTCCCCTATGCGGATGAGGTGGAGGATGTCCGGGACCACCCTATCCGAGATTCACTCCAGGGATCCGCGATAAGGGCTCCTGTCAGGCCACGTCGACACCGCCGCCAGGCTTCTCAAGTCAAAGAACGGGCTCTCCACCTGCCTGCGCCGCTAATCCCGACTCGTCTGTCCCGACGCCAACGTCGAGCACGAGCGGAAGAGGATTCCCACCTTGGGGCCCTAGAAACAGCGGCTGCGTTGGACCAAGCCACTGCTGGCTCCAATCGCCAGGCCCCTGCGCATCCTGAGCAGGGGCACTTCTATGCCCGACCTGGATCGAGGCCCCGACCGCCCCAAAGGCAGGTTGGGTTGACTCTCCCGGTTTCTGGTACAAGCAATAGCCACCGCGGACCACCTCGCGGTAGCGCTATTCACCAGCAGGGTCTGCTCCATTTGGCCGATCCAAGAGGCATGGGTGATCCCACCTTCCGATCCCGGCCCGGAGGCCTGCCCGGAATCATCTCTCCCCGCGTCCCCTTTGATATCTGTCCCGGTGCTCCTCGCACCTTGGTTTCCAGTCCTCTTGGCCCCAGTACCGGTGCGGCCAGAGGACGCGAGGACAGAGATCAGCCATGCCCCGAAGAACCACCCAGGGGCAGGAAGGCTAGGCGTCGACGTAGAGGGAGGAATGTTAGGGAATTCCGGACAGAGATCCGACCGGTTCGTTTCTCTGATACAGAGGCGGAGTATGATTCGGCGACGGAGCCCTCCCCCCGATCCCGCCAGTCAGGGGCAGGGGTAGGAATGCGACACGTCAGCCTCGTACTCCCCGAGAGCGAGATCGATGTGATCCCCGCATCTCTCCGAAGGTATATCCAGAGTAGCGAGGGCCTGGTAGACCCCCAAGGATCAAGCTTGCGGTTGGTACCGGCCCCTCCGGAAGCACCTTCTTCCTCGATCGGAGAAGCCGGAGACCTTTTCTGGGGACCGACGGTCGAGCCACGATCTAGTGCACCCTCGGCGAGCACCAATGCTATGGCAGGATGTTCGCTCTCCAGCCCGTCCTATCGTGATGTGGTAGCTGGGGCACCGCCACCCTCAGAGGGCAGCCCGAGATTTGGAGGCCAATCGGCCTGCTAGCCGTATTCACCGCCTGCCAGCCCGCCGGCCCAGCGGCCCACCTCGGCACCACTGTCAGTTCCCCGTCCATTCCCAGTCGCTGAAGGGGACCAAGAAGACCTGGGTCCCGAGGATGAGTCGTGGAGCTTCTGGACCGTCCTTGCAGAGGGCCACTTCCCTGAGAAGTTTTGGCCAGTCGCATGACCGAACTTTGATGCACCAGAATCGCTCACCCCAGATGAGTTCGAATGATTCCGTCGAACTCTTCAGGAGACTCACTCTCATCTTCACTGCCTACAAATTCCATATCCCGGGAGTCAAGCGCACCTCGAGGATATTGGTGAGCAGTGCCGTCAGATTGACCTGGCCACGCTCCCCGCGGTTCGGCACCCCGGGTCATTTGGGCACCACGAGGCCCTCCAACAACGATGCGTTGAGTGTTTTCAAGTACTCTTCAAGGTTATCGAGGAAGCCACCCCCCATGTGTATATCCGTGGATGGGGGCAGTACGCTGCCCTACACTTCAGTGTGATTCGCCGACAGCCCGATTCGCTGGGTGGCCCTGAGGGTACATCCCCAGGGACGGAAACGGTCAATATGGCTGACCTGTCAGGAGAGGGGAACGACTTGGAACTTCTCGACGGGGGCTCTCCCCCCGAAGACAAGCCGTCATTGGATCCATCAGTGAGAGTTACTCGTCACCAGAGGAACCTCCTGGGTCTCCCCACACCCACTGAAGCACTGACGTTGAGCCGAAACGTCAGCAAAGGTAAAGAGCACGGCGGGGCTATAAAGCCCGCCGACCCATCTGCCTCCATGCAGAGGGCATAGGAGGATCCCGAAAAGGCCACGCTACGTCAACAGCTCGCCGAGCAGAAGAAGCTAGTTGACCAGCTCCTCACCGAGCGCACTGCAGAGCGGCGGCCTGACTACGGTGATCCTAGGCCAGGACAGCAGGGACAGGAACAACCACTCCTCGACGAGACTCTCCCAGGCAACCGTGATTATACCGTGTTTTCCGACAGGGGAGAGGCCATTGAATATGGCAAAAGGGCGCGGTATGTTTCACCACACCCTCCCGAACGGCGTGACTACCTGAGAGACCCCGCTCGGATTCCTCCCGCTGCCCCAAGGGCCGCTCCGCCCGCCATCCCACGAGCTGCCGAGTTCGACGACCCGGTCGACGGCCCGATTGAAAATCCATGCAATGCGCTCGTGGTTAGAGATCCTCGTCAGGACTGGAACCCATGTCCGGACGATCCGATGGCGGCACTCATCGCCCACTTGGAAGCCTTGGAGACTCGGCAAGTGACGATCCCACCAGACGACAAGCCATACCCAGCATGGGTGGATGACATGTCGGCACCTCCGGGATTCGGGAACCCCACTTTTGCCCCCTTCAACGGGACTGGAGATCCGCCACAGCATTTGGCCCATTTCAACTTGAGGTGCGGGCCTATGTTGGGAACTCCGGCGCAGCAGGAGGCCGCTAAGCTTCGCTGCTTTGTCCAGACACTGGAAGGGCCATCATTTGACTGGTACAGCCAGCTCCCCGTCGGGTCGATAACTAGCTGGGAGGACCTTCGTAGAAAGTTCCTCTACCAGTTCAGTTCCACGACCCGGAAGACGAGTATCACAGACCTCTTCAAGTGCAAGCAAAGGCCTGATGAGCGAGTCGCGGATTTCGTTGCCCGATGGAAGGGTCTCACGTATTCCCTTGACATGCCATTGACTTAGGAGCAGTTGCTGACAATGTGCGTCGGGAACGTCAAGACCGAGATGGTCCCTTCCTTGATCAATCAGAATTACCCCGGAGGGTTCGTGGACTTCTCAGACAAAGCTCAACCTCTTGAGGAAGCCCTGTAACAGGCCAGTCAGGCACGCCCGCTGCCTCCTATGATCCCTGCAAGGAGAGTCAGCAGGGCTGAGCCCACTGCTGTTGCCCAGATAGAGGCCCCCAGGCAGTTGGAGCTGCTGCCGGTGAGGCCAGCTCCACAGCCTCACAGGAATCCGCCTCCACAGGCTCAGTTCCCGGCCCAGCAGCGGCAGCCCTAGAACCGGCCGGCCCCTCCGCGTAACGTACCGCCACAACCCAGGCGAGATAATCAGGGTCCACCTCCTCGGCAGGCCCCTCCAGCCCCTCTTCAAGACCACGCTCCCAGGGCCCCGCAATACCTGACTTACTCATTTCACGAGGATCAGGTCCCCAGTTATTTTTGGAGCGCCCTGGAGCAGAGGATTGTGCGACTGCCTGAGTGTTGGAGGCCAGAGGAGGCACATCTCACGGATAACCCCCGCTACTGCCCTTACCATCGGGCCCTGGGGCACACCATCCGGCGGTGCTACGTGTTTAAGGACTGGCTCCAAGACCAGATTAACAACAATGTAATCAGGTTGGGCCCAGCTCCAGCACAAGTGGCGGGTGTGTTCGTGCGATCAGATGACGATAGTGGCGACGAGGACGAATGGCAGCTGGTCTCCGACTGCGGATCCCAGAAGTACAATGACTGGATGGCCTGCAAGATGATCATTCGCGCCCATGGAATCATCCGTGTGCGCTTGAATCAGCCAGAGCCCCCAGAATCTGCGGGTGCTGCTCCGACATCGTCGTCCCAGCCTGCCTCCTCCGAGAAGAGAAAACGGCGGCGGCACAAGAATGAAGAGCGCGCCCCGCCAGTTCCGCCGCTATCCTACACTCTCGGAGATTTCATGCCCCTGGAGATGGGGGTCCCTCCTCGGATCCGCCCGGTGATGAATGATTCGTCCGATGACAGTGTTGGGTACGCTTCGGTTAATATCGTCGAGCTGGTAAATCCCTTTTCGGTTCCCGACGTTGAAGAACACCAGGTGGACCTCCCTAGTGTCCCCGGTCGTCGCCACCGTCGGAGGAACCGAAACAACAGGAGTCGCTGGGGCACAGCAGTTGGTACCTCCAGCCAGGCCGTGCACGCCACTGAGACTAGGCAGCGGGCTCAAAACCGAGCTCAGCGCGCGCAGCACCCCCATCCGGGGATGACGGATTCACCTCCGCCACTGTTTGTGGTATGGGACCAGGCAGAACCGCCTCAGCCGCGTCGCGACCAGCTCCGTCCTGCCACGAGTCCATCCCGGCCTCCTAGCCCCAGTACGGTGACTACTTCCCGGGCTTCAACCAGTGAACAGCGAGATGCGCCAAGCACCAGTCGGTCGCCGGTCCAACCGGCAAGGCCCGTCATGCCTCCAACCGCAGAGCAACCTCCTGCAACCAGGGGCTCGCGCTTGGCAAGAAAGTATGATGTCCTGAAGCACTTGGCTGACATCCCAGCAAGGCTCTCCTTCCTTGAGGCTCTGCGCCTATCACCTGAGATGCGTGAGGCGCTCGCTGAAGCCCTGAAAAGCCCCCTCCAGTTTGAGACGGAGGTTGCGGCTGCAGAGGCCTTTCACGCCGAAGCGATTGAGAACGCCAAATGTCAGGCAGTTATCTCGTTCTCTGGTAAGGATGAAGACCCTCATATACAGGGGCACATTCGTCCTCTGTATGTTACTGGCCAGTTCAATGGCCTTGAATTCCGACGCTGTCTTGTCGACACGGGGTCTGGGATTAATCTGATTCCAACTCGGACGCTCCGGAGATTGGGGTTGTCTGAGGATGACTTGATTCCCTCCGACCTCAGGATCCAGGGGTACGACCGCACCGAGCAAACTCCGATCGGCAAGATACGTTTGAAGACCCAGTTCGGTGACCTGGTTGCAAACACTAAATTCATGGTAGTCTCTCAGGACACCGCGTATAACGCATTGATGGGAAGGCCATGGCTCCACCTTCATGCGGCAGTTCCCTCGTCATACCACCAATGCCTTAAATACTCCCTTAATGGTCGAGTAGGCGTGTTTCAGGGAGATGCCTCTCCTTTTGCCTCATGTGAAGCCCGCTATCTGGACGCGGACTATTACAAGAGCAAGGATAAGCAGATCCTGACAGGTGAGGTTGAGCCTGTCGCTGTTGGAAGTGATCCCTGGGCATGTTTGGATGACGCTTACGTCCTCCCGATCCATCGGTTGGACGTAGCCATGGTCTCGATGGCCTGTGAGTCTCCTGATGAGATGACCGCGACCGCCCATACCAGCGGCCCAGCAGGATCTGGTAGCCCCAATGTAGTTTCCAACGCAGTCTCTCCCGTGGACGATCCCCCCCCCCCCCGAGTGGAGAGGACGTGGAAGACGCACCCCCAACCTTTGAGGAGGGCATATCCGCCACGGTCTATGAGTTAGTACAGGTGAACCTTGGAACCGAGGCAGATCCAAGACCCACATTGGTCAGTGCCTCCATGCCCTCTGAGGAGCGGCAGCAGTACGTGGACTTCCTCAGAAAACACCGTGATGTGTTCGCTTGGGGCTATGACGAGATGCCGGGGCTAGATCCTCAGGTAGCCGTCCACCGCCTTGGTCTCCCGGCGAACCATCGCGGGTTCAAGCAGCCTCCCAGGAGGATGCACCCATTCCACGGTGCCATGGTTGAGGCCGAAGTTGACAAGCTTATCAAAGCCAACTTCGTGAGGGAAGTTCAGTACCCCAGATGGCTGGCCAACATCGTGCCAGTCAGGAAGAAGAACGGGCAGATCAGAGTCTGTATCGACTTCCGCGATCTCAACCGCCACTGTCCGAAGGATGACTTTCCCCTTCCGGTGACAGAGCTGTTGATTGATGCCACGACAGGGTTCCAAGCCCTCTCCTTCATGGATGGATACTCCGGATACAACCAAATCCGGATGGCCCCTGAGGATGAGGAGTTCACTGCCTTCAGGGCCCCCCCAAGGTATCTTTTGTTACCTGGTCATGCCCTTCGGCCTGAAGAATGCAGGTGCCACCTATCAACGGGCGATGCACCGCATATTCAAGCCAATCCTCGGCACACTGGTGGAATGCTACGTCGACGACTTGGTGGTCAAATCGCGCCAGCGTCAGGACCATCTCAAAGATCTTGAGAAAGTGTTCGGCTTCCTCCGGTCTCGCTTCCTGAAGATGAACCCGTTGAAGTGTGCCTTCGGGGTCACCTCCGGGAGGTTTCTTGGCTTTTTGGTAAGATACCGGGGTATTGAGATCGTCCCAGAGAAGATCAGGGCGGTTAGCAAGATGCCTTCCCCAGGTAACATCCGGGAACTGCAAGGGTTCCAAGGCCACTTAGCCTATATACGCCGATTCATCGCGAATCTGGCCGGCAAGTGTAAGCCCTTTTCTTGGCTCATGAAGAAAGGTGCCACCTATGTATGGGATAAGGAGTGTCAGACCGCTTTCGAGGAAATTAAGCAGTACCTGCTTCAACCTCCGGTTCTGATGCCGCCTGTATCTGGGAAGCCACTGGTCCTTTATGTGACTACCCTGGAACGGTCCCTTGGTGCCCTTCTCGCCCAGAAGAACAACGAGGGAACATAGAATAGCCTCTATTACCTCAGTCACATGCTCCTCGATGTGGAAGTTAGGTATTCCCCCATCGAGAAGAGCTGCCTGGCGCTCGTATTTGCCGTACAGAAATTACGACACTACTTGCAATACCATGAGGTACAATTGGTTTCTCGGGTAGACCCGTTGAAATATATCCTGAGCCGGCCTATGTTGACTGGCCGTCTAGCGCGGTGAGATGTGATTCTCCAGCAGTTCGACATCAGGTATGTGTCTCAGAAGGCCATCAAAGGGCAAGCATTGGCAGACTTTCTGGCTGCTCACCCGACCTCCGCGGATCAGCCGCTGGATCTAAGCTTTCCTGATGAGGCCGTTCTCTCGGTCGATCGTGCCAATCCATGCTGGCAGATGCACTTTGACGGTGCCTCCCGGAGCCCCACCGGTAGAAGACTCGATAATCCTAAGCTCAACAGAGTGGGCTTGGGTATCGTCTTCATTACCCCGGAGCAAGCCGTGCTGCCATACTCTTTCCTGTTGTCAGAGGGCTGTACCAACAATGAGGCAGAATACCATGCCCTCATCACTGGCCTCGAGTTAGCTCTCGAGATCGACGTGCCCCATCTGTGTGTGAAAGGGGACTCCGAGATGGTCGTTAGGCATATCAATGGCGACTATTTTGTCAGGAAGCCGGAACTTGTGCCATTGCTGGAGTGCACCCTCCTCCTGATGGCCCAGTTCCCTTCTCGGCCAGAAATTGTCCATATTCCCCAGTCGCAGAACGGTCGAGCAGATGCTTTGGCCAGCCTTGCTTCGTCACTCGCAGAGCCTGAACAGGACAACCTGATCATCCGCATAACGCACCGCAGGCTCATCGCTCCCATTATCCCGGAGGGAGATCGCGGCCCGTTGGTAAGTAATCTCACCATGGTTGCCCCTGTGCCTGGAGACCCGAGTACCACAGATATGGCAGTCGAACCAGCCCCTGATTGGAGGATGCCTTTGGTTGAGTACCTCCAACATGGCATTCTCTCGTAGAATCGGGCCGAGCGCGAGCGAGTTCGACGCCGCGCATCGCAGTTTGTCCTCCAGAGTAGTCCCGGCCTGGAGCAGATCCTCTATAGACGCGGATTTGATGGTGTTCTCCTCCATTGCCTTCAGAGAGTTGAGATCCCACGAGTCATGGAAGAGGTTCATGCTGGTTCATGTGGTGCCCACCAGACTGGGCCGAAGCTGTCCCACCAGATTCGGAGGTTGGGATACTTCTGTCCCTCCATGATCCATGACTGCATCGAGTATGCCAGGAAGTTCCATGCGTGCCAGGTTCATGCGAACTTTGTGAATCGGCCGCCGGAGCCTCTCCATACCACCAGGTATTCTTGGCCCTTTGCAGTCTGGGGGATGGACGTTGTGGGACCTTACCTGCCGGTGACGGCTCGCCAGTTCCGGTTCATTCTGACCACCACATACTTCTTCTCCAAATGGGCAGAGGCGATTCCGCTCAGAGAGGTCAAATCCTGTTCTATCGCTGACTTCGTGACCTCCAACATCATTTATCAATTTGGAGTGCCTCACGCTATCCTCACGGATAACGGAGCCAATTTCCGAGCAGCCGAGTTGAAGAAGTTGTACGCCAAGTACAACATTTGCTCGAACCATACATCTCGCTATCATGCGCAGGCGAATGGACAGATTGAGGCGTTTAAAAAAACCCTATCTAACATTATACAAAAGATGGTTGGTCAGAACAAGAAGAGTTGGCCGGACAATCTCCCCAACGCCCTTTGGGATTATCGGACGACGACTCGCAATTCCACCCAGATGACCCCTTATTCCCTGGTGTATGGAGCTGAGGCCGTCCTGCCCATCGAGATCCAGTTACCGTCCTTGCGCACTGCGGTCTATGACCAGCAAGCGCCGGACATTGCTGCTGAAGCCCGTCTAGTCAAGTTGGAAGCACTGGATGAGAATAGGCTTCGCGCTTTGCACAACTTAGAGAGGCATCAAAGCAGAATGGCTCGAGCTTTCAATAAGAAGGTTCGCCTCCGCTCCTTCCTGGAGGGTGACCTAGTACTGGCCCTAAGAGAACCAATGATCCCCGGCAGGAAGCTGCCCAATTTGGAGCCCAAGTGGGAGGGACCTTTTTTTATCCACAAGGTCTATCCCAATGGCGCGTACTCCCTAGCGACTATGGATGGTGAGCGTGTCACTCCTCCCACCAACGCTAGGTTCCTCAAGCAGTACTTTGCCTGAGTGTCCATCGTCCCGCATGACGTTAAACTACACTCCGTCCTGCATGACGCTAAACTGCACCACGTTCGAGCTACAAGATGTTAAACTGTTCAGCATTCGTCCTGCATGACGTTAAACTGCACTTCGTCCAACATGACGTTAAACCGTACTTCGTCCCGCATGACGTTAAACTACACTTCGTCCCGCATGACGTTAAACTGCACATCGTCCCACATGACGTTAAACTGCACTCCGTCCTGCATGACGCTAAACTGCACCACGTCCGAGCTACAAGACGTTAAACTATTCAGCATTCATCCCACACGACGTTAAACTGCATTCGTCCGCGCTGCAAGACGTTAAACTGCCAAGCATCCATCGTCCCGCACGACATTAAACTGCATTCGTCCACGCTGTAGGACGTTAAACTGCATGCTCCATCGTCCCGCATGACGTTAAACTGCACTTCGTCCCGCAAGACGTTAAACTTCCTCTCAAGAACTACGTACGGCTTGATTACCATCCTTAAGGGATACGTAGGACCGCCTGGACGCTTGTGTTCCAGGTCCAACCCCGTCTCTTGGTTGATCACGGGGATCTGCCATCCTTTGGTTTCTCTCAAGGTGAGTTCTCCTACCCTTTCCGGTGATCTGTTAGCATGTTTTGGGGTACTCCGGTCTATGACCTGTAGTGTCGGATTCAATCCCGACAAGTCCTGTGTTACTTGTCGGGCCTCACGCTTCCTCTTGTTCGGGCCTTCCTGGGCAGCAAATCGATATGAATCCTGCGCTTGAGCGGTTGATGCTCGTTTGCTTGCCTCATCCTAGGCTGACGCGATCGGATGTTGTGTTACGAATATGGTCAGCGACATCCTTGATCGCCATTTCAACTCTTTCAGGCTCTGAACATTGGTTGCGCAGTCCTTATCACACTCCGCCTCAGTGCGTTGTAGTGGAAACTCGACACTCTCTCTTCATACTGACCCTCAGTACACCTCAACACGTTAGGCAGGTCAACCAGGGTAATGGTGCCATTCGAGGCTCCCACGATATGAGCACCAATGATATATGTTGATGTCCTCCCTAAGGGCCATGTGTAGCTAGACCCTCGTCCCCATGAGGAGGAAGGAGTCGCCCGAACAATCACATTCTGGGCCCAGCATAGCTGGAGGCTAGCATCTCTGCCCCTCGGTTGATAGACATATGCATGCCCCTATCCCAGGATCCTTCTCCTAGAATTGTGCGTGACCGCAGGGCTGGGATGTGTCCCCACCTCCGCTGGGTCCGCCGTATCGCAATAAGCAGGTTCCTCCATGGTCCGAGCCACACGACCTTAAACCGTGTTGCCTGGTCTTACCACACGACTGTAAACTGTGATCGTCTTGGCCGCCCGACGAGAAACGACACTGCATCGTGACGTTCTCCTCAGGGGACACTCACGTTGGGCGCTGGTTAATAACCACGCCATTTATCAATGCCTTTCATGGCTTGATTATTGTGGCGACGCCAGGGATTTCTTAATCACAGGCATGCCGCTGCACAAAGAAAAACCATCCACCTTTAAGGACAAACAAGAAATATCAAATACCGCTCCTTTTGAGTGCGAGGGCCAGACCCGCACCCCTCCCCGCGCTGGTGCCCGATTGTGTTGCGCCGCGCTTCAAGAACTACGTGTGGCTTGATTCCCATCCTCATGGGATACGTATGAACGCCCAGATGTTTGAAACTTCGGGTCCAGCCCCCCACCTCTTAGAGATTCCCCCTTCTCTTGGGAATCCGCCGCCTTCGGGTCACCCTCGAGGTGTGTCCCTCGACCCCTTGCAGTGGTCCACCGGTGTCAAGAGTACTCTGGTCTATTGCCAGGAGGGTCAGGTTCAGCTTGGTCAGGTTCCTTCCACTTTTCAGGCTTCGTGCTCCCCTTCATTCAGACCCATCGCCTACGCCCTGGGTGGAACCCCCGTGAGCGGTCTGGATACAATGCCTCACTTCTCTCCCACCGATCCGGGCTGGTGCCCCCAAGGGCCTTGGGCAGCGAATCGATATGAATCCTACGCTTGAGCGGTTGATGCTCGTTTTCTGCCTCATTCCATCAACGGTCAGTGTGATATTGATGCTGCTTTTCCGCCACGGTCGGCAGTACTCCCATATCGTTACGCCGGTGCCCCCAGTCCTTGAGTGAATGGCCGCATGATTCACATTACGTTTTCCATCTCCCATTCTGACCAGGCGAAATCTCGACACTCTTGACACTATCCCTCAGTGCATCTTCGCATATCCAGGGGATAGGACCATGATGTGGCGTACTTTGAGGTTCTTATGGTCCGAGCTCTAGGACCTTAAACTAAGATCTGCCCTTATGGTCCGAGCTCTACGACCTTAAACTAAGATCTCCCTAATCGGGGTTCTACGTCCCGCATGATGTTAAAACTACACTCTCAGAACTACGTGTGGCTTGATCTCCAGCCTGATGGAGTATGTAGGAATGCCCGGGCATCTTGAATCTGGTCCAGCCTCAGGGATCACTAAGTCCCGCCCCTCCTCGTCGCTGGCCGTCTGGCCTGGCTTCTGGTAGAGTGGTGCGGTTGTGATATTCTCCCTGATTCAGCTCGGGATGCCCCATTGCAATGATGGAAAGCGACAATTTCCTCGTCAAAGAGGTTCTGTCTGAGAATTGGGGTGATTCACGGCCATATTGGTGCATCCGCCTAATACGCTTTCCCCACTGTGGCACAATTTTGGGAGTGTTAGATTCTGTCCGAACAAATCATCACTTCGCCCCACGCTTCGTATGCTCTTTCGATCCGGATTTCCACCCTTGTGTCTGAAGGAACCCCCAAATCGGTATTGATGATGACATGTGATCCGCCTCCTGCAACATGAATGATGACCTTCGGTCTGTCTATTGCAGTAGTATGGTCGATTGATCCATTGTCCGCTTGCCGTCTTGGGCATTTCCTGGAAGACTGACCGTCGTGGATTTCTGAATTCGGGACACGCGATTCACCCTTTCTCATTTCCCTATGTTCGGATAAAATCTCAACACCCCTAGCGTTGTCCCGCTCGTGTGTCGGAACAAGTTGGGGGGAAGGTACATTGATTAGGTCTGAGGTCTCCCTTCCTAGGAATTACCTCCCTCTTTTCCTTAGAAATCCAGGCCCAATTGTGGATGCTTGAAGCTTGGTTAACGCTCCCGCAAGACAATGAATTGTGGTTGAGCACGTTAAGCCAAAAGATGAAGATAAATATGTTGGTTCATACAAATGGATCGAAGTATTGAGTAGCGGAAGAAAAATGTTCCGGGAATGGCAAAAACAAATCCCCTAAGGATTAGCGTGCTGAATGGATCTTTCCAACACCACTACCCTTTGGCTGGCGGCCTCCAGAGCTGCTTCTCGCTCTCTGCATGCCCTCTCTTCGTCGGCGGTCGCAGCGCGCAGCTCGCCGATCCTGGCCTGTGCACGCTCCTGCCCAGGACTTTGGCATTCCGGCGTCTCCCTCGGAACCCGATCGTTGCGACCTCTCGCCGATCAGATTCCGAGGGGGGGCTTTTGTAGACGCCGGAAAAGTCCGTTACTCCTCAAACGAAGTTCCGGATGAGGAAAGCGAGGTCATATTTTGAGTCAGAAGCACGTTTCGGAAGGCCCGAAGGCCTTTCGCAAAATATCGGAGGCCCGCGCGCAATATTGGCTAGGCGCGCGCAATCCTTCTGGGATTCACGCAATGGGGCGAGTCGGCGCGTAATTTTCTGCGCCCGACGTCCCTGCACGACCCTATTGCGCGTAGGGCCCCTATTTCGCGCCCGCGCCGAATTGCGCACCCGCGAACCGAATTGCGCGCCCGGGGTTGCCTATAAATACAAGGCGACCCCCGACGTTTTGAAGGTTGCCAGAATTCGAAGGGTCGCTCGTGCGCGCAATCCCACCCTCTCCGCGCGCAATGCCGATCTTCAGGTAACCTCCTTTATTTCGTGCAAGCAAGCCTCGGGGTTCACCTTCGCGCACAACCCCTTTGGCTTCTTTCCCTTGATCAACTCCTCACCCAAAGGACTTCGCGCGCAAAAGAAGCCTCTTGCGCGCAATTGCCCCCCCGGGTGCGCGCAATCCAGCCCGATTGCGCGCACCCCCCCTTACTAAGTGGCCATTCGTTAAAGAATGGGCCGTTGCCCCCCGCGCGCTATCAGAGGCCCGGTGCGCGCAATCTCCATCTTCCGCGCGCAAAACGCTGGCCCAATTGCGTGCCAGCCCGCCCAATTGCGCGCCGACCCGTGGTATTGCGCGTCAAGCTCCTCTTTTGCGTGCAAACCGCCAGGTTCGCCCCCTTTGACCCCCTGAGGGTACCCGCCTGCATGGCGCCCGATGATCTTCATCCCGGGTGCCCGCACCGTGCGTTGTCTTCCCGTGCGGCCCTCCAGGCTCGCGCGAAGTGACACGGACCCATCAGCGGCACCACTACGTCCGCGCTGCAGGACGTTAAACTGCCAGGCATCCATCGTCCCGCATGACGTTAAACAACACTCCATTCCTTTATGACGCTAAACTGCACAACGTCCGAGCTACAAGACGTTAAACTGTTCAGCATTCGTCCGCGCTGCAAGACGTTAAACTGCCAAGCATCCATCGTCCTCAACACACGACGTTAAACTGTACTTCGTCCGGCAAGACGTTAAACCGTATGCTTCATCCTCAACACACGACGTTAAACTGTACTTCGTCCGGCAAGACGTTAAACCGTCCGCTCCGTCCTCATCCCACGACGTTAAACTGTACATCATCCGGCAGGACGTTAAACCGTCCGCATCACCCGATCCCGTGCCTCGCACGCAGGGTCCCCCCGGTTTGGATGTGGCCCCCACCCGCTCGTCTCTGCAGGGATGTCGGGATTTCCCCTCTTTAGGGACGATTTATTGGAGTGGCCTTCGCCCACGGGGGTAGGGTATTACAAACCCCTAGTTTCTTGTGGGGGAATACACATGTGTATCTCCATTGTGCTTACCCACTACCGAAGCCAGTAGAGGGTGTGACAGGGATCGAGGTCTCTCACCTTCGGCCCAATTCCCTCTTCAACTGAGCTTTGCCGCACTCAGGTTTCCTAGGTGCGTAAGTCCTGACAGAATGAACTACGTGGACTTTGATCCCTGTCTCCTAAACAGGGTACGTAGGAAGCCTCCCTAAGGTTCAAGCCCACCACCTGGTCGTCCCGGTCGTATTCACGTCGGTTAGTCCATCAGTGGACCCCTCCCGGGTTCACATTCGCGTCGATTCACCTATGAATCTGCCCTTGTGGGGGACTGCACATGTGTATCTCCATTGTGCTTCCCCACTGCCGAAGCCAGTAGAGGGCGTGACAGGGATCGAGGTCTCTCACCTTCGGCCCAAGTCCCTCTCCAACTGAGCTTTTCCGCATATGGTCCTCCTTAGAGTGTAAGCCCCAAACACCAGCGTCCATCATGACGTGAAATTGTGATCCACCCGGCCGTTCCATCCCCCTCTGTGCGAGGTGGTTCGGTTCAATCCTCCGCCCGGCAGCCTCGACCTCCTCGTGAGTCGGCTTGCCATCATCCAGCATGACGTTAAACTGTATATCCGAACTACGCTGACTTTGATCCACGCTAACGCGTGGTACGTAGGAAGCCTCTATGGGGTCCAAGCTCTTCACTCCATCATCCATCCTGATCCTTACCCGGGCCGCCACATCCCGGTGGGGTCATGCCATTTCATTCCACTCCACTTCACTTAGGAAGCCGCCCATGTGCTGGCCCCAGCGTCGGAGGTTCCCCGCAAGGGGTTCTGTCATCTTATCCACTCCTCGTGTTGATCAGTCCGATGTCGTCCCCGCTGGACGTTAAACTCGCGGCATACCCCGTGTTAAACATGGGAAGCTGAGGAAAACCTCAGGTAACGTAGTTCCCCGCACCCAGCGCGGGATGCCTCAGGCCGTCACGCCTTCGAGAAGCCCTATTAAGGACGGAAGGCAGACATGCAGAGCCGCAGTGTTAAGACACGCCCCCAACACCCAGAGCTACCCGATCTCCTCACCGCAGGTTGCTGCCCCGACCAGACTCCTTGGAGCGTCCGGGCGGAAGCAGCGTAATTAAATGGTGTCCATGAAGATATGGCGCCGGGAACGAGATTCATGAACATTCTTAAATCTACGAGGGAGACCCGGATTAGGCGACGAGTTCCGAGGAGACGTCCACTGAAGGAGGAGCCGACATCCCATCATCCCAGTTTCGATCAAGGAGCAGACGTCCCTGAATAAGGGACGGATGCCGCCCTACTTTGGAAAGCGGGACTACGGGGCCACAAGCCGCGCTCCCATCCCCTCGGGTCGACGGGCGCACGCGCGAACGCGTCCTGGCGGAACAGCGTCGGAACAAAAACCCGACGCACATCCACACCGAAACAAAGTTATCATAATTGAAATTCTTGAAATATAAATTCCTGGAATTAAGATTCTTGCAATGTATATTCTTGGAATGTAAATTCTCAGAATGTAAATTCTCGAAATTTAAATTCTCAAAATTTAAATTCTCAAAATGTAAATTCCCTGAATGTAAATTCATAGAATGTAAATTCTCAAAATGTAAATTCTAGGAATGTAAATTATCAGAATGTAAATTCTTGGAATGTAAATTCTTGGAATGTAAATTCTTGGAATGTAAATTCTTGGAATGTAAATTATCAAAATGAAAATTCTAAGAATGTAAATTCTTGGAATGTAAATTCTCAGAATGTAAATTCTTAGAATAGAAATTCAGAAATTCTAAAACATCATATATAATTATTTTAATACTGATAAATTCTTCAGAGTACTCCAAAAGTTTTATTTTCTAACTCTTTGACTTTTTATTTAAGGTTTCAATTGTTGGTATTTCAAGATTTTCAATTCATTGTTTACCTTACCTCAAAAGATTGTAATTAATATTTTTCTACAAACATCCTCGACTGTCATATCAGATTAGGTTATTTTTATCCATTTGATTGTATTATTATAGTTGAAAGGTCATTACTATGTATATATAAAGGGTTATTCGTTTATGAGCGCCACACCATCTTCCCAGGTCTCTGTGCTGAATTTATTTTTCTTTCAAAGTCTGCATTCCGATTCCTTAGTTTCTCACACTCCGAAGGTCTCCTGAATCCTCAATAGATCAGATGGCGATTAACAAAGAAATAAAGGATTGGTAAATCTTTAGGGAAAGACTGGTATTCTCTAATTTCATTGAAAAGTATGACTCCCTCATCAATAAAGTCAAAATAATTAAATATGAGAAAGTGTTTGTGTGGCTAAGAAGAAATTTTAGGATCTAGTTTACCCTAAAATAGTCATTCAATTATATGAATCCATTACTTTATATCAAAATAATGGCACATATATATTAAAGTTCAAATGTTATCATAAGAATTAAACAGTTCCTTACAAGAAGGTGAAATTTTTTCTCAAAATAACTTACGATGGAGAAGCTATTCTATCCTTTAAAAAACTTCCCACAAAGGAATGATCTTTTGAAAAATACAAGGCTCTGTGTTACCTTGGTCTCAAAAATATTAAGAATCTGACGATTATTTATCTCACAAAAAATCACAAGCTAGTATCTCTATGGATGCAAGGATTCTGTATTCCAAGAAAAGGTGGTAATGAATCTCTAATGATATGTGATATCATTCTATTATACTTTTTTTCATTGAAAGGATGATCAAATTGATTAAGTACAACTTTCTACCTATCCATTCAGAAAAATCTAGAACAATCTGATCGCAAATACATATGTATCTGGAAACTATCTCTAGGATAATCATAATGTGCCTTCAAGAGCTGAATAATTCTTATCGACCAATTTCAATGATGTTTACGATTTTTTTGTTCAGTGATGATATGGTTTGGATAATGAAAGTAGATTTTCTAATAGAATCCAAATATTTTGAAGAAAGGGTTGTCAAAAACATGGTTGATGTTCCATAATCATCAAAATTGGCAGCTAAAAAAGGAAACTAGGAAGAACCATGCTTACCAGCACCAGTTCCTGATGTTCTGGTATCAGCACCTCCTCTTATTAAGAATCCAAATGCCTATTTTGATGCAATTGTTGCAAAGTGGAGAGAAATTTCAACTACAAGAATGTAAGGTGATCCTTACTTTGTCTTAAATCTTGTAGAGGCTAAGGCCATAAAAATAAACCAAGATGAAAATATAGAGAAAGAAAATAAGAAGAAGATATTGAATAAGAAATCCTCAGAAGCTCAAGTTTGGCAGTCTTTACAGAAAGTTGTATAGAAGAAAACTCAAGAAGTAACTAATTCTAAAGTTATTTTTATAAAACTGGTTATCACTCAGGAAATCTTGAAATCCATAAAAGTATTAACAATATAAAAAAATGTTCAAAATGGAAGATCAGATCATTCAAGAAGAAAATGATGATTTATTAAGGGCAGTGGATAATTACATTGGGACTCCTCAGAGTTCAACTTCTATATCTATTTTAAAAGAACAATAGTTTTATGAAGAAGTTGAAGTGGAAGTGGAAGAAGAAGTGAAAGAAGAGGTTGAACAAAAAAAAGATGAAGGGGAAGAAATCCAGGAAGATGAAAGACAAGAACGAACCTAATAAGAAGAGCTTGAAGGGGACCAATATGAACATGAAGATCTTCATGTTATCTAATTATTAGATGAATAAACCCCAGTTCGAAATCCCATCAAATGAAAGAGTGTTTTTGTAGCCTCATGTGATATGGAAACATCTCATATATCTTCCAAAGGAATAAGGAAACTGAATTCCTTGACTATAAGAGGAAATAAGAAAGGAAATGATGATTTAGACTCTAAGTCATCATTTTCTATTGATCATGACTTCATGAAGCTATCCTTATTAAAGTTAGTCACCATTATTCTGATTCTTTAAAATATAGTTACCCGGAGTCAAATGATGCAAGAGACCCTGAATTAAAAGACAGAATCTACTAATATTCTTATGGACATGGTGGTCAAGCATGAAGAGGACTTCAGTAATATTTTGATTGATTATAAAGATCAAAATGTGACTTGTAAGAATTTATTTAATCTCACCAACACCATAAATGAAGAGCTTAGATAGTTCAGTGAATTCATGGATTAAACACACAGAGATTTTAATACTTATGAATCTGATTTCAACACATTTAGAGAATAAATTTTTAAGAAAGTAATCCAACCCAATTTAGTTGCTCGGTCTGTAAGTAGTGAAAAAGAAGTCAAAGCTGAATTAGTTAAAAAGGTGACTACTCAAGATAATTTCATTAAAAATCACAATGACAGAATCAATGCTCAAGAATAAATGATCTACTTTTTAGAAAAGAAAAACCTGGATTATAAGGTTTTGTTAAAGAGTCTTCAAGAAGATCATAAGGAAGTGAATAAACATAATGCTTTGGTAAAGAAAATTTTGTTTCAGCAGAAGATAGATGGATGTTGTTATTTTCTTACATTCTATTGTTTTTTTGTATTATAATTTTTTTCCAAAATTTCCATACGATTTTTCTTGCATATCTTTCTTTTTTTCATGTATTTTTCCTTAACCTTACACGTATATCTTATACTTCACCATTCCATTATAAAAATTACAAAGGGGGAGAATTTATTTGAAGGAATAATTTAATAAATACCTCAATGGGGAGAATCTATTAAGGGGGAGTATGGTAATAAATAATGCCTAAGTAATGGAATTATCTTTTAAGATGATAGTTTATCTTAGAGGGATATATTTTCTTATGAAAGAAAACAAAAAACTAAAGTTCAAGAATACGATCCTTAGGAATCAAAACCAATAGGGGAGTTAATCGTTTTCATCCTAAATCTCATTCAATGAGGGGATATAAATTATCTGTACTTTTTTTTCAAAGCCAATATATTCTTCCTTAATAATATTTTTTGTGCCTTCTAAAACAGGGTGATTGTTGAGTCAATAAGGGTCTCTTATGACTTCTATATTCATTATGGTTTTCGGTTTATAAAATCACAAAAACATTTTATTTAAATTATGATTTTTTCATTAAGTTTAATTATAGAATTCTCATTTCATTGTATGTACAGAATTCTCATTCTGTTATACATATATAATTATTATTACATTTACTTACCTAATTATCATTACGTTTACTTACAAAATTATTTTTATGTTTACTTACATAATTCTCATTTCGTTATAGTTACAGAATTTTCATTCCATTATACTTACAGATTTTTCACTGCGTTTACTTAAAATTCTAGCATACCATTTTACTTATGATTCTATCATACCATTGGACTTAAGTTTATGTGATAACGCTTCAATGATACTGGTGAATCTATGATACCATTTTTTATGATACCCATACTGGCAGAAATTTCATACAGACTTTATGATATCGACACCTAAATATCGTAATAAAGTTTTTCATTTTCTTAAGGATATTTTTTATTGATAATGTTAGAGTTGTTTAATGTATCATTCCAATTTTATCAGATTCTATGTTTTCTTATACTTACCATTAGACTTAAAATAAACATCATTTATTATACATAAAATGTAGTCATACAATCTGTTATAAACTAATCGTTGTTTGTTTGACATGTGTCCAGGTCCTTCCAAAATTGAAGGAAAATATGACTTTTAGAGTGGAGCCGATGGTTGAGAGGTTTTTCCTATAAATAAGAGTTCATTTGAATGAGAAAATGAATGAAAAAACATCGATGATGAACAGTGAAAAGAAAAGTGACCAATGTTTGTGATGTGATTTCTGAAGAGAGCCTCTTATAACTCTCAGGTCTTCATACAGATGCCATGAACAACTTTTTTGGGTATGAACAACTTGTTCAGGTGTGAACAACTTGTTCAGAATTGCTTTTTCAGACCCTGATCGAGCAGATCGTGGGCTTCCGGGTTTTGAAGACAGAGGTTCTTATTTCATTCTAAATCGAGGGCTAGCGGGGATAACAATATAGATACCAATATTTGGATTGGGGGATTACCTGGGTTTGGGTAAGATAGACTTTCTTGAAAGTATAAATAAAGGAATCTTTATCCATGGTTGTTGGATACCATTCTCTTTGGGTTAAAATAATCTTATGGTTAATTGTTTTCTATTTCAAGTGGTTTTTATTCCACTGATATTTTAACTCTGTTAAAGATAGAAAGTATAACTTTTTTATACATTCTAATCCTATTACTCTGATGATATAAAAGATTCGATTTGCTATAAGGTAGAATTTTTCTTTTAAGAAAATTATAATTAGGGTTTTATATTAAGGATGTAAAGATTAAGAAATAGTTCTTTAAGAGGGTTTAGGAATTTTGTTTAACTTATTTAAAATAAGCATTCTTAATGTTAAAAGCTAACCTTGAGAAACATATTTCTTTAAGGTTAAGAAGATTTATTTTAGAATATTCTATACCAACTTTAAAGGTTCAATTTTTTTAATGTATACAATTCTCCTCTCTTTTACTTTGAGAATCTCATTATAATATTCGATCCTACATATTCACTTTAGTATATTTTAGAAAATGAATGGTAAAAAATTTCTTGATATCCTCGGTAGTGGAAAAATAAGAAATGGGAGATCATGTATTCTCAAGAAGGGAATTTTTACAATAGACAATAAATAAGGAATGGATAATATAAAAAAATAAATGATATTTGAATAATTCCTTATAAAAATAAAATTATATAGAAAATTATATATGGATATCCCAATAAATAATATAATATCATGGGAATCAAAGAATGATTTTATAATGATATAATACATAATTTTATACTTATGAAACCTACCTTTAGGGACCCATTCTAAGACATACAAAATACATCGTTATGGTTTCATTATAATGTATTTAAGTAAGAAATATTTTTCATAATTTAACATTTAAACTCAATGTGCTTATACCCACCAAGGTTTTATTTTATTTTAAATTGTCACATTTTTTTGAAGCTCTGGAATTTTGAGCTTAATTGTAAAACTGGCTAAATTTTTGGATTTATCTATTTTATTTATATTTATTAATTTAACAATAAATTCTCATAAATTTATTTAAATTATGAAATTATTTGTTTTATTTTCCCAAAATTCCAAAGATTCATTTCAATTCTTTGTAACCAAAGATGAATCCTCCATTTAGAATCTCAAAACCAGATCACATTTTGGCCCCTGAAAACTATTTATAGAATTTGAAATTTGTTTATTGTCCCATATCTCAAAAATGGGGGCCGAGAAACTCGAAAATTAAGAGTGTTGATTAGAATTCCATTGAGGGAAAAAAAATATTAACGAGGAAACATGTGAATCCATAGTTTTAATGGCCATTAAATCATAGGAAACTAGATACATAGAATATAGAGATATTATCAGGGAATATTATCCTTATGTTGTGAAATAGTTATAATTATCTCAATATAAGGAAAAATATGTTGATATTTTTAGGATAAACTCACAAGAAAATGAGGATTATCTTTCATTAAGTAGAATATGCTTGAATAAACCATTTATTGGGTCTAATCGGTGGCTAATATCAAAAGGAAAATATGAATTATAAAAGGAGGAGAGATACTCCTTCCAAAATCAGTCCATTCCATCTAATTCCTTCTAAGAAACAAAAGACGAGATCTCCACCCAGGGAGGACATACGTGAAACTCTCACATTTTAACTTCTTTATTTTTTTCATTTTATTATTTCTATAATAATTTAAATTCATTTTTAATCAATACATTTTTGTTTATACATCAATACTATAATTATTATTCTCCACTTCCACCCAATAATCCTTGTAATCCCTTACTCTAAAAAATGAGAGGGTAACCCTGAAAAATTTCTTGGGGGAGATCAAGGTGTTCATGAATTTTTATGATGTTTAATATTATGTTCGATAATTGAATTGAGTAGTATTCATATGTAATTTGAATGACATCGATGTGGTGACTACTTATGATGACATGCGACTTAACCCATATATATTCTATTATTTAATCACTTTTACCTATCTCCATTAGTTTTTTCATCACAAGTTGTAGTTCATATAATCAATGGATGAAATGGCTTTGATAGAACCAGGTCCTAGAAGATGAAACATCCTACACCAATTTGTGTCATCATCCTTGATTGAAGGAGGATGAGAAATTGAGTGTTATTATAAATTCAATGATATTCTACAATTTTTAAATTCAGAATATTAGTTCTAACATGAGATTTTATGTCTTAATTATCAAACCAAAATCAATCATATAATGGAGAGTAAGAATTGAACATTAAACTAATCCCTAAATCCAAGGGATTTCTTATAAATTCATTCTCGTTAGATTTTCATGATAGTCTAAATTATCATTTTAAATTTCATTGTTATAAGTAATAAAAACCCATATAATATTTTTTATCACTTAATTAATGAAACACCAATTTTTTGTGGTGATTTATAGTAATGTAAGTGAAATAAATGGATTTTCATGTGAGACAACCTTGTTCAGTCCCTACGCTGCACTAGGAAAAATATAATATTACTTTTTACCATAAAATATAAAATTCATACATGAAAACTGAATGCATTTATAGGGATATAATCAATTATTCATTTAATTTATCTATTTTTACATTTTAGATAGATTTTACTATTTTTACAAAAATCAAAACTAAAAAAACATAATGAATTCAAATGATTATTATTCTGTAGGAATTTAAGATTCATCAAAGGTGTCATCACTAGTAGCTAAATCCCCCTCGTCCATATAAGATAGTGTTTCATTATGGGCTAAATGGATCAAGGGATCCCAGATACTACTTTTAAAATAGAAGGAAATAAAGGGCTTCATCTAGGATCTCATGAGGACCCAAGAGTATCTAATGGATTAAGGATTGGATATATAACTCACGAAATTTTTTGTGTACATCACATAATTCAATTAAAAAGAGTCTATGACACAAGAATAGTTCTCCACATTCCATCCTGAAACATTTAAATAAGTTCCACCAAAACAATTCTTGGATCGTGTGAATTAACATAAACTCAATTATGAAATTCAATATCTTCATGTGATGGTCTGAAATAAACAAGACAAACTGTAATGGATAATTGAATATTTCCATGCACCATCCGAGAAATATGAGTCTTAACCTGAGTCTTAACCTGAACCATATAATGAACCACTGGTCTTAACTAGGGAGGAAAAAGAGGTAGGATTTCCTACTGAGCCACATTTGGGGAATCAATATGAATTTGATGTATTCAAGAATGAATTTTAGAAACTTCTTGATCTTCCTAATCCATGCTAAGAATAAGATCCATCAACACTAAAAAAAATACACCACCTAAGTAGTGGAATTTGATGTCTAGGTGGAGGATCCTAACTACCTAACTACATCCTCACAAAGTCTAGTTGAAGAGAAAATTACCACTTTGGTCACGATTTAAGATGAACTAAATCAGGGAGTTGAACTGTTATTTTACTCTATCTATTCTAATTTAATTTAATCTGAATTGTAATTTAGTCCTTTTTATTGTTATTATAAAAAATTAGACACTATTTATTAATCCTTGGAGGAAGAAGAAGAAAATGGACATTCACCTTTTTGGGAACATATGGAGCTCTTTGATTTGAAGGAACATGTATTGGAGGAACCACATAAGGATATCAGTGTAGATAATCTTTAGGAAATTAGACGAGATGATGATTTAATTGATGCTTGCATGAAGCTAGCACTAGGAGAGAAGAGGGTTTCATAAGTGTAACCATGGAGGATGATGGTCTATAACTCATCCTACCCCTAACATGCAAGCAATACCTCACTGTGAAGAGGGAGGATATGGATCAATATATCCATGGATCATTCCTCACCAAGAAATATGAAGAAAAATATGGGAAAAGAGACATGTGGTGGTTCAAATTAATGATGCTTTAGCCACAATCATATTTTATTATAATATATAGAACTACACTCTCGAGGCTGTGAGAATTTGGTTCCTTCTTGGAGGATTTAACCAATATTTATCGTTATGTGATTTTTATGAATTTAGATTTCAAATTTATTTATTAGGAAGTAGTTCAACATGAAACCCAATCCCTCTATCTTATTAAATTAAAAGTCATGATCCTTATTCATAATTGTCTAATTCAAATTTCATGGTTCATAATGATAGAAATTAAAATCAAAAAGTGAATGAAAAACAATAATCTTCAATTTAAAATGTAAATCACTTAATTTTTAACATTACCCCTCCAAAAATAAAATTTAATGAGCTTTAAATATAAAATTTCATGTTATACTTGAATTATCTAGGAGGCATGAGTATCTTAGAAATCATGTGATTTCATGTATTAGATTTCAATTTTGATGTTATTAAATGAGTAAAATTTATAATTAAATATTCAAAATGAAGCATGGATACTAAAATGAGTACTCATTATTTTATTGAATAAATAGATTCATGTCAATGAAATTCCCCTTCCATTTTTATTTCATTGACTTTATAAATTTAATATGAATTAATTTGTTATTATTAACAATGCCTTGAAATATTGTATTAAATAATATGTCCCATTTCATTAGAGTAATTCTAATCCATGCACTTCTTATTTTATCTTTAGCATATTCCTAGAGTGATCTAGGGATATGCCACATGCTAAAACATGAATTTGAACATGAAAAATCTATGACTGTAAAAAAACATGTTTCAAATGATCGAAGAATCATTTTGAAATCCAATTACCTATAATGGACCATCTACCTATAAATAATTTTTTATCCCATAGAGAACATGAATTACCTTGGTAAATATGATTCATGTTTCAATCCATTGTTATCCATTCTTACCATTCTCTTAGAATTTACATAACATTTTAATGTTAAAGTGTGGGGGTGAAAAGAATCATGGAAAATGGGATGATTTTCAATATAAGGAAGAAGTGTGGGTTTGATTATTGTTGGAATTTCAAAAGGTTGTGGAATCATTCTTTATACTCAATTTTCTCCCCTCTTGAATATATAAAAAAGAAAATAACAAAAAAGAACCAAAAAATTTAAGAACAAAAGTTTGTTATTTGGGTAATCAAAAAATTACCATTATGAAACATATGATTTTTCTTATACATGGTTAGGTGGTAGACGTGAGGTTTTTTATAAATCATAATGTTAATAATGGAAAACAATTGAAAAAAGGTTATTTGTAATGGTAAAGAAATGAATAAAAGTAAAAAAACCCAATAGATAGAAGAAATCATTCATTATGCTTAAAATAATCATGATCATAATTTTTAGTCTTGGGGAAATATGAGAGTTGCTACCATTTGAAGAAGATAATGTGATCAAAATTTTAACATTTAATATCTTTCTTTATGATTTACAAATTAAACCTTCTCTATCATCTTTATTTTTAAACATTAAATCCTTCCAACCATAATCCCCAGAGTCGTTAAAACCTTAATTGCAAGTCATTAAGATTTTATATCATTTTTTTATACAAAGTGGTAAAATTAGTTATTTCATAATATTATATATAAGGATCATTTCCAAATTATATGATCATACATCTAATACAATTTTATCCTGAGTGAGGAGAGAAAAAATAAAATGTGATGTAAATCATGGTTTGTCATGTTTAATAATAATGAATTGAGGAGCTCGTGTGAATGAAATAAGAAGTTCCTATATTTTTTAAATGGGAAAATAAAAATATATGATATTATTGATTTATTTAAAATTGTAAATTGAATATATATTTTATGTTTAATATTGAATTTTGATTTTATATTGATTTTTTACTATATTGTATTGAAATATTGAAAATTAACAACAATGATGACCTATGATTTTCAATGTTGAGATTTGTTTCTTGTGGAAAAGAATGATTTAAGTGTGGGGGAATTAACATAAAAATTATTTATCATAATTTTACATTGGATTTATGTTTTTTATACCCACCCAAGAGTTATTTTATTGGTAATTGTCACATTTTTATGTTATGTTGTAGAAATTTGATCTTAATTGTCAAAATGGAAAAAATTTGGGATTCAACTATTTAATTTTTATTTAGTATTTTGGCCATTACATTTTTGAAAATAATTTAAATTATGAAATTATCATTTTTTAGTATCATAGACCTTAGGGGATATATTCCATTATTCAAGACCCAATGTTAAATCCTCTATTTAGAAGCACAAACCAGCTGAAAAGTTGGGCCATGAAAATATATTATAATTTTTTTGATTTTTGTTATTGATGTCATATCTTGTGAATGAGGGTCTCAAACATATAATCAATGGAGCCTTAATATGAAAAAAGTTGAATAAATGTTTTCATTAAGGACACGATGCATGAATCGTCTGTTTTGAAGTCTATTATATCATAAGTAATCGAATACATGGAATATCTCAATGTTGCATGGGCAGATTATATTCTTATAGTGAAGCGATCATATCTTTTTTATCCACGTAGCTGAAAATGCTGATGTTTTGAGAAGAGACTAAAATGACATTGGGAAACAACTGTGAGTAAGGGGTTTATTTCATTAATC
The DNA here is from genome assembly GCA_963277665.1 of Viscum album. NCBI lineage: Eukaryota > Viridiplantae > Streptophyta > Magnoliopsida > Santalales > Viscaceae > Viscum > Viscum album. The sequence goes on from OY728151.1 coordinate 1,286,395,271, forward strand.
ATCCATTAAATATATCTAACCACTGTTCATTTCAAAGGGAATATCTGGACTATAAAAAGAGGAGAGTTCCTCTTTCCAAAATTATTTCATTTCATCCCATTCATTTTAATGCTCCAAGGAGGAGATATCCACAATGGGAGACCTGAAGCAAATCATCCATTTTTCTACTACTTTATTTATTTTGTTCTTTATTTTTTTTAGTTTTCAATTTTAATTTATATTTCTAATAAATTCATGCCTTTTTTTTCTTTCCATTTTACTCACCATTATATTTCATCCATTATTCTTCTTCCTCATTATCTTACTTCTTCTCCTCTTCCTACAAGGGTAATGAACCGTCCTAGGTACCCTGTTAAACTGATTACCAAATCAGCACTAGCATATCATGAAGGGCTTTACCAATCCCCATGTGTAGGAAACTAGCACATGAAATCAAACAAAACAGATTGTGGGAACATGTTTTCCACTAATAAATTGGAAAAAAAGAAGAAATATAGTAATCATATCCAATAAAATTCCATTGTGATTAATTTACCAAAATACAAAAAGGCATAAAAAGCCTAATGTACTATATCACATTTATTAAAATAGAATAATATCCCCTCGATCCCAAAGGAAAAAACTCAGTAATTCAAAATCTCAACAGATGTATACACCTATAAGAATTCCCTTCCATTTGCTGGAATTTGGATGTAGAATGTCTAAAAACACACGAAAGAAAAAAGAAGGGTGTGATTCTATGCCCAGAAGGATACCACCAACGAATCATTAACAGATGACAAATAAATATCATCCAACATAAAACATTAAATTTTCAAAATAAAAATTATTGACAATTAAAAATAATATTTATACAAAACATACTATACATTTTCAAAATGATGTAAAAATACAATTAAAGCACATACTATAATTTATAGGATATGGAATATTTTTAAAATAATGGCTTAAATTAAATAGTTACATAAATTAGTTTATATAAATCTAGTAATTTCATATAATGAAGTTTTAAAAAATGTGTATACATTTATATCTCAAATATAAATAAACAAGAGAGAAACATGGTAATCTACCAAGTAGTTATGAAATTATTAACAAGTTATATAATTTCTCACTCTATGTGATCACAACAAAATATGTATACTCACGTCCCCCTGACACTGGCCATAAAAGACTCGTCACCCACTAATCAGAGATGTGACCCACCATATGTATGTTTTAGAATATTGTAATAGCGTAGAGTGTATCCAAATAAATCACCAACTACCTAAGACATTCTTCTGCTCTTATATGATGGGAAACTTATTTTAAGACTATGTAAAATAAAATAAATCCTATTGCTCCATTCAAAAATTCTAGTTTCCTTCCATTTAAAAAAATGATTTTTAATAAAAAAAACATTCCATTTCAACCAGATAAAACTATTGGGTTTTTATCCATTGATTTTAGGACATTTTCACAAGTTTGAAATACATTGAAAACCAGTTCTATCATTCTCAAAATCTATTTCCATAATTAAATTCATCAATTTAATTGAAAACATGTTCATCAAATTCACAATTTAAATTCAACAATTTAAATCATCCAATTTCCATTAAAATGACCCAATACAATTGAATTGGAGGTTTTCCAAATTTCAATTCCGAAACCATTTAAAACCTAATGATTCACTTGAATCAGGTATTTTTGGTTATTGATAGTAAATTTGAAAAATTGAATATAAATCATCACTTCAAATAAATCATGTTGTTTAGGAATAATTATTTTGGCTAAATCGGGATCAGACCATCTACCTTATGGTCATCAATGTTAGAAAAAATGACAAAACAAACTGTGGGGTTCAATACACCACCTCAAGGCCATATTATTGTATGTGTCGATACAGTAATGATAGAAATTCAATAATGGTTCCTAGAATCAATACCAACAATTTTATTTCAAAATGAAATGAAATATCACATGCGATTATAGTTTCTCTCTCCTAGATAACTTTCAAATCATCAATTAAAATATTACATGTGATAATATTTTTACTGTCAGGGATAATTTTTAAATTAATTATAAAAATTTCCCATAAGATGATATTTTATCTCTCCTAAATAAATTCTTAATGTATAATTTATATTTATCAAATGCGATGACTTTTCATCTTTTTAGGATAATTTTAAAATTGTCATTTTATTTTATCATTTAAAAATATGATTTGTTAGAGACTATCTTTTAATAATTTGATTAATTATATTCTAATAAGTATTCAATACAAATTATTATTTCACATTTTTTTTATTATAGATTTCTTCAAAAAATTACCCTTTGAATATTTGGGAAAATGACCCTTAAATATTTTTTTGATAATTATTTATGACAATTTTTAATAGTTCCTTTTGATAAAACAAATCCATTATCCTGTTAATAATATCGATAATTAATCATTTATAATCTCTTAATTATCCATCAATAAATATATTAATTATCCTTTAATAATATATTTGAAATACAATATCTTTGATATTTTCATGCAATTGAACATTGATATTTCATAGAAATTATATTTAATAATTATTAACAATTATCATTTGAGGAATCCACAATATTTAACTTTTGATATTTTCTTTAAAGTTATTACATGACCACTTCAGATAAATATTCATTTTATTATAATTTTTTCGGATTCTCGTTGTGTTTTTAACAAGGTTATATTTTGATAATGATATTTTAAATAAATTTATCCTTAATGTTTTGATTAATAAATCTATGTACATATATACATATATATACATATACATATATATGTATATCATTTGAAAATTAATATAACGTTATGATTTGATAAATTTTCAATTATCCTTTATATATATATATATTATATAAGAAAAAATATATATAATCCATATTTAAAAATGAAAAATAAAATAAAATAGAAAGATCTAACCAAGGAAGAACAAATGGGGAGGGGCGCACTCCATATGAGGGGGGAAGATGACTACCATCACACAAGGGATGCTATAGTTCTTCACCAATAATGGTCTTTGAAACTGGTTTGTGAAACATTAATAAGGGGAAACCATATTATATAGGATAAACATCATGTTTATGGTTGACCCAAAACAAAAAATAATAAAAAATCTATTCTATACCATAAATACCCAAAAAACCAATAGAGACACCTTAATTTCCTATATTACTGTGTCCTTAATTTTTAGACGGACCAATCCCATGTATTTCCATGCAACCATGTCTTCATGACATTAAAAGAAGGTTTTAATGCCAAGGGAGATGAAGAACTATGTTTCTCAATTTCAATTAAATAAATAAATAAATTATTTAACATAAAAATCAAATAATCTAATATATAGATTATGTATAAATGTTCTACACAATCTGGGGTAAACACTGCATTCCTAACCCGACGGTGGTCTTAGATTTTTTATATGATGCATTGTTTGAGAGATATTAATGAATTAATATTAAAAAAGTATAAGAAATAATTAATTCAAAATGAAAAGGTTTTTGTTGCGAGCGATTCATCAAAAATTATGATCCCTAAAAATGTTATACCTCTTCTAGGGTAAACCCCTTATTCGAGACCCATCTGTGGTCTAAAATTTCCCATATGAAACACTGTTTGGGAGATATTTATGTACATTCAATAAAATTAATATTATTTAATAACTTTATCTCATGAGAGATTCATCCAAATGTTTGGTTCGTTCGAATGATATAACCCACAAAGGGTAAACACCATGTTTCAGACATAATAGTTGCCTCAGATTTATCATATGGTGAACTATTTCCGATTTATTCAATTATTTTTAATACAATTTCACACACATAATATAATACAATTAATATTTTTATTTTTTGTCATTGAGGAATTGTAGGCCTCGAAATCTTACAATATCTCCTTGTTGAACCTCGAAAATATTCAATTAACTATTCGATGATGTTCATTCTAAGTTAATTACTTTAAAACAATTATCAAATATTCTCTCTAAAAATCATTTTCCCCACATATGATATTAATAATATAACATAAGTGGGTTTAGGAATACCTAGAAATTCAAATGAGATGTTACAACCTTCCAACAATAAGAACATTCTATCCCCAAAATGCATGTAAAGAAGCCTCCACTTCAATGTGATGAGGGCACCTATCTTTCATTAGTGACTTTGTATCCCCCATCTCATGAGAAACAGAACCATGCTTCCATAACACATGAAACATAGGTATTTTAACACCCTAATGTTTTCAAAAATTAATTTAAATGCACAACAAACTATCTCTAAATAATGACACATTGTTTTAATGAGATAGTTTCAAACTAGACATTAAATACAATTTTTTTGTTTCTATGATGTGAATTTCAAAAAATGTAGATACACAGTTGTGATTAGTAAGTTTTTTTGAGTCTGATAAGACAAGCATAATTTTTATGAATAGTAACCAACTATTATAAATAGTAATGTCATCATTATGAATAGTAATATAGTCCTTATGAATAGTAAATTTTCTAAATGAGTTGTAACCTCACTAAGGAATGTTTTTGAAAATGGAGTCATTAAGTGACTATATGATCTTTATATAAGTGTTTGAGTTTTTGTAAGTCATAAATATCTAATTAAAATTTTATTATTAATTAAATAATTAAAATGATAAGGTATTTTCATAAAATGCAATCATAAATTAAATTCTTTTTTGGTTAATGGTTGTGAGATAATTTAATGACTCCTTGATTAATTTGTCAAGGTTTATAAAATGATTTATAGATTTAAAATATTTATTTTTTAAAGAATTTGTTAATGTATTTAAAAATTATATTAATCATATTTAGAAAACTATTTTGACAAAATGGGGTAAAATTTTTAATTCTACACGTCAAAATATGGATAGGGTGACTTTTTGGAATTTATCTGAAATAATTATATTTTTGTTGAATTGTGAAATACAATAATTTACCATATATATGCACTTTATGTCAAATACACTATTCTTAGATGAAAGAACCCTTGTATCGAACGAGCAATCTCACTTTACTATTTTAAATCACATGAATCAGGACTATTCATACTCTTGAGCTAAAATATGAAACTAATGATTAAAAAATAGAAAACCCCTCTTCTCCTCCACTATAAATACCACCCTTACCCCCTATTCCTCTCACACCTCTCAAGATATTCTCATTTTCTAAATTATACCCAAAACCCTTTACAAGGCTCTTCTCTAAGACCATGACCTTCATGTTTCACCAAAATTACAATACCAAAGGCCTTGAGGATGATCTCAAGGAGAAGGGATTAAGAGGTAAAATTCCTCTTTCATTCTGTTTCATTTTCTTTTCAATTATCTTTATTTTGTTATTCCATGTTCCCTACTCTTATAGAAGAGGAATTAAATATCCAAAATCAAATATATGATTTATTTTATCATGTTTATGGATAAATCATCGAATTACCTCTTCTCATCCCCTCATATTCTAAAAATAAAAACATCTTCTATGATGTGTCAATTTACCGTTATTTCGGACGATGAGATTTCAACATCCATTAATTATTTAGAATTTGTTCATAAAACCTTTTTTTTGAAAAATATATTAAATTTTATTACATAACATTTTTATTTTTCTATAGTTTACATATATGTATAGTTTAATTTTATTTAACAAAACTAGTTCGTGGTTATTGAAGAACCACCAAAATGATCTAAATGGAATACATTAATGATTCATCTAACAGTTCATCCTAATACCATATTAAAAAAAATTATTTATGGAAACATTGAACACACTATAAACATATTAATACCTTTTTTTCCACGTTTGGAGTTTCTCTTCCATTATCTAAGGAAATCCTTTACGAATTGACCATGGAGATCATATAAAGGACACTCCTGAAAAAATAGAAAGAACACTATATTATATATTAATGGGTGTAATGATGTTATAAAATGATCATATATTGTGTTATAAAAAGGAGTATGTTTTTTTAAACATTAATAACACTCTTTTAACCATTGTACAGGAGGGTTAATCACATTTTATGTAAGACAGTCTTATGGTAAGGGAATTCTTAACCTAATTTTCGTTCCTTGGGATAACATTATACTTATTTAATTAAGTGTTACTAAAATTATTTTTGTTGTAATTTTTTTATGATGTTTTATTATGTGTATTTACAGTGTATACATGTATTCCTTTAATTATAATAATTCTCACATTAATTTTATGATAATTATATAGTATTTTTTTAAATCAACTTTTAAAAGTCTATTTTAAAAAACTAAAATGAAATTTTATCATGGAAGAAATCTTCTTTATGATTGTGTTCTAGTACTTGGAAATTGTGTATGAAGAAACTTGTATCGTATATTTCCATTCAATACATTGGGTATGTGTATGTTAGAGGTTGGTCATATGGTCACTCTAAGTGAAACTGTGTTGTTTACACCATAATGTAGTCGTGAGAGATTCCTAGCAAGGAAATTGTGAGTGTTACTCATCATAAGGTAGCCTGGAGGGTTAGAATTTATGTAATTAATCCCCAATATAACATTATCGTTTTGTTTATTCTGTCTATTTTTTATGTAAAAATCAGGTTTCACAAGGTAAGTGTATATCGGTGAGAAGTATGTCTATGAGAAAAATATTTCATAGGTTTATATGTATTCAGGGACACTTAGTTTTTTTATATCATTTTATATCCTATAATGAGATTTGTATGATCGTCCAATGTTTTTTTTTCAAAAGTTATAAGGATTTGTAAGAGAAATAAGGGAGTAATATTAAATGTTATGATGATTTTCCAAATAAATCAAGTTGTTGTTTGGTTTTAAAATTTTTATGTTTTCAAATAAAATTATATTGTTTTATTTGTACATACATTGTATTTTGTGGGTTTATATGTATGATTTAGGTCCTAACATTCTATAACTCTAAATAAATTCGATCAGAATTTAATTAGTGTTTTCTATATAAAATATATAGATTATGTAATGATTAATATTGGGTCCTTATAGTTGGTATTAATGCATGGATTAGATAAAATTAAGTGTTGGGATGATGTTAATAGAATATAATAAATGATCCTTACCTTATTTTTATGATATGGAATTTAAATATTACCCTATTTCTTCATCTAATATATGTTTTGTTCAGAATGGGTTTTTTCTGATAAAACATGGAAGCTTATTTTGAAAGGAATTGAGAGGATGATATATTTTTGAACCCACAACCGGGAATTGTATAGATTGGAATCGAGAAGTTTGTGACAGTAATGAATCACCTAAAAATATGAAATAAATTGAGGTGGCATCCATGAAAGAGAACAACCATAGAAACCACAATGGAACATGAAAATGATGGAACATTTTACAGGGCAATATCCTCCCCCCTATTAGTGGATCTCTTTATATAGTGGAGGTAGAGGGATGGATTAAATCCTGTAAAATGATATTCTTTATCATGGGGTGTTCAGATAATAAAATTTTTAATCATTCAATTAATTTTTTTAAAGGTGAAGTTGAACAATGTTTTTCAATGGTCATGAATATTAAGGATAACGATGAGATTTAATCCATGTAATGGGAATAATAAAATAATTTTTTTACTAAAAAGTATTTTCTTAAGGTGGTTTGAAAAAGGACAGAAAAGAAATTAATAGAATTGAAGAAAAAGGATGAATATTCAGGGTCCACATACAAAGAAAACTTCACCCGACTGGAGTGGTACACTCCATATTTTATTCAAGATTTAGGTAGAAATATCAATAGTATTTACTTATTATTGAAGCCAATATACCGAAGGGAATTGGAATCCTGTTATTTAAAACATTATATGAAACTTGTTTGATGAGCTAAGAGGGTTGAAATGGAGTTTTAGGATGATCAAGTGTATTTTGAAAAAAATTAGAAGAAGTGGTCTATATGGATTGGGATGTGTAAGAATATATCAATGTAACCTGAATGTAAGAATGGACAATTTTCAGTATGTGAAATATTTGGTAAAATAAATATTAAAGACTATCTTACCAAAACTAGGATGTTTTCTTGATGTGGTAAGTTAAGACATATAGCCAGAGATTGTAATGAAAATGATCCTCAGATTAATCATGATAAGAAAAATATAATGTGTTACAAATATGGTGAGATGGTTCATTTTGAAAATAGAATCCCATAGAAAGATATAAATGATAGGAATAACCTAGACTATAAGTAGAAAGGTGAAGTGAGATCCATTGTGACTACGTCAACAGATGTTGCTCCATCCAATGAAGTGGTATCTGATATAGATTTTGTTTACACCATTTTTTCAAAATTCTTGTTTGGTACGGGGTCTACACATTCATTTATTTCAGATATATTTTCTAGTCTATTGGAAATATTACCCAAAAAATGAAAATAATACTTAATGATAAAGCACCCAGGGAAAATGTTATAGAAAAAAAAAAGAAATTTTAATAATCGTTCTAATTTAATATGTGTTATTTATTAGACTAAAAAATTATTTATTTTCTTTTAGTAGACATTGATGTCATTTTTGGTTTGGATTGGAATTATGTTTGTCAAGATAATACTGATTTTAGAGCTAAAAAAATTGTTTTTTAGAAAAAGTTTCATTTTTAATACATTAATTATTCCATATGGTTGAAAACATATCAAGAAGCAGAGAAATTGTTGAAAAATGGAAATTAAAGTTTTCTTTCTCATATTATTAAAAACAAGTTAGTTGTTCATATTGATGATCTGCTTGTGATAAATTAATATATTGATGTTTTTTCTGATTATTTACCTAGTGTTATACATGTTCGAAAAGTTGAAATTACTCTTGACATTGTTCTTGATGCTAATCCAATTTCAAAATCACCTTATCTAAATACTGATATGAAACATTTTGAATTGAAAAATTAGTTGAAAGAGTTTCTTGATAAAGTCTCCATTCATCCCAGCACGTTATCATGGGGAGCTCCAATTTTTTTTTAAAAAAAATATATGGTTCCATGATACCTTACAATTATTTTCGGGATTTTAATAACAATATTATTGACAATATTTAAAATTTTCCTCTTATTGATTCTTTGTTTGATCATCACATGGAGATTAGTATATTTCCAAGAGTAACTTGAGATTCTGATTCCATCTGTTGAAGGTGAAGGAGGATGAAATCTAGAAACAAACATTTCATACTAGATACTGATATTATTATTATTTTCCTTTGGTTTGACATATTCCTTTATAGTATGCATTGATATTATGAATGGAAAATTCCATGAATATTTGGATAACTTTTTTGTTGTATTCATTGATGATATTTTGGTATTTTAAAAATTTTAGGTGGATCATGTAAAAAATTAATGGATTGTACTTGAAACTCACAAATAAAATATGTTATAAAGAAATTACAGTAACTCTGATTTTAGGTTGCAACCAATTTCTTTTCTTGGGAACATTGTAAATAATGATGAAATTATAATAAATTCTTCCAAAACTATTGTTGTTGATTAATGGCCAAGACCTAAAAATTCTATAGAGGTTATTAGTTTTCTGTGATTAATATCTTATTACATAATTTCTGTTAAAAAAATTCATGTTTATGTAGACCACTATCTATGTAAAAACGAAAAGGGTTTAAATTTATTTGAATGGAAGAATGTGATGATTATTATTAAGAACTAAAGAAGAGATTCATGAATGTTTCATTTTTGTATTGCATTACAAAAATGGTGAGATTTCCATCTATAGTGATACATCATTGAGGGGACTTAGTTGTTCTCTAATGTAGAAAGATCAGGTAATTTGATATGATTTAATATAACTAAAACCTTGTGAGATAAGTTTTCCCACACAATATTTGGGATTAACAGTTCTGGTTTTTTCTTTGAAAATCTATAATCATCATTTATATGAATCCAAATGACAAATATATACTAACCATAAAATTCTGAAGTATATATTCACTTAAAAGGAATTGAACATGACATAAAGAAGGTGTCTTGAATTGAAAAATTATATTATTGAATGATAAATTACTATCTTAGAAACACAATCAATGTTGACGATTCCTTATGCGAAAAACATCATACATCATTAACTATGTTTATTTTTGAGCATGAAGATTTGATTAATGATTTGATGAATTTTTTCTTAGAAGTTGATGGAGCATGAAATTCATCTATTTTTTCTTAGGTTTTAGTGTAATCATCTTTGTCGGACAGAATTAAAAAAGTTCATAAGGAATATGGGGAGTTAAAGAAAAAGGTTGAATTTGTTAAAACAGTTAATTTTCATTCATTTAACATTAAAAAAGACTATGTTTTGGGATTTGGAAAAAGTGTGTATGTTCCATGTGATTACCAGCTGATGAAAGAATTGTTGTGTGAAGCTCATAGTTCCCCATTATTATTTCATCATGAAAGTACTAATATGTGTAGTGACCTTTGAGAATATTACTGGTGGGATGGAATGAAAAGATATATTGTTTATTTTAATATGAAATTTTTGACATGTCAATGGATAGTGTAGTGTGACAACGTCCAAATTTATACTCTAGACATTTACTGTTCAAGAGGAGAAATGAGAAAACATATCCATGGACTTCATGGTAGGACTACCAAAGACATCTCAAGGTAATAATTTGACTGGTGTTATTGTTGATCAACTGATTACATTTTTATATTTCCTTCATATTCGAGATACTATTTCATTGGATTAACTTTATAGATATTAACTCAAAAATATTTATAGGTTACATGGATTTCCTATTTCTATTGTATCTAACTATGATCCTAGGATGACTTCTAACTTTTGGATATGACTTCATACAATGTTGTGAAAAAATTGAATTTCAACAATGGTTTTCATCATCAATATGATGGAAATACTGAGAGAAATATTCATATATTGTAGGTTATCATCCGAGAGAGATCAATGGACTACCTGGGAAGCTGGTATAAATAATATTATTTAGATGGGTATTCTTATAATAACTTTTTTCATTCTAGTATGCAGATGGAACCATTTGAGGCATTATATGGGAAGTGATGTTGAACTCTGTATTTTTGGGATGATATTGGGAAAATGATGTTTAGGGGGCCATAATTAGTAGTTGAAGTGGCTGAGAAAGTGAATCCAATCCAACAACACATGAGGGAACCTCATATTAGTGAAAAAATTTATGCAGATAAAAGGAGGAAATACTTTTCTTTTGAGGTGGGTGATCATATTTTTGTTAGAATCTCACCATGGGAAAGTGTTATACATTTCATTATGAAAGGAAATGTAAGTAAATGGGTTTTGGACCTTATAAAATCCAGGGGAAAGTTAGACTAGTTTTCTACTATGTAGATTAGGCTCCGAGTGTATCTGTTCCACATAATGTTTTTCTTTTTTTGATGTTGAGGAAGTATGTGCCACAGTCATCCTATGTTTTGATCCAAAAAAGCAGTTCAGCTAAAATAGAACATTTCTTATGAAGGTAAACCTATTAAAATTCTTTATCAAAGAGAACAAATATTTTGGAATAAAGTAATCCCCCGGTAATGGTTTCTTAGAGAATCTAATTGGTTGGAGAAGAAACATGGGAATAAAAAAATTCTATAACGGAGAAGTACACTCACTTGTTTAATAATAAAATGAAATTCTGAGGATTAAATTTCCAAATTTTGGGAAGAATGTCACAACCCATAGTTTTTAAAAATAAATTAAAAAGAATGAAACACTATGTCTCTAGATAATGAAACTTTTTTTAAGGATATATTTATAATCTATATGTTAAATATTGATTTTCCACTTCTAGAATTTGAATTTCAAAAAATGGACATACACAGTCATAATCTGAATGTTATTTTTTAGACTGATTAGACAAACATAATATTCGGTGACTTGTAAGATGCCCTAATAATTTGTAATGTTACTCATATAAATAGTAATATGACCATTATGAATAGTAAATTATCTAAATAAGTTGTAACATCACCAATGAATGAATAATAAAAGGTATCTTATAAGTGAAAATATGATCATTATATAAGTGTTGGTATATTTATAAGTCTTAAATATTTATATAAATATTTTTATAAATTAAATAATATAAATGAAAATATATTTTCATAAAAAGTAATCTTAAATTATTTTCTTTCCTATTTTAGTAGGATAATTTTATGAGACCTTGATTAGTTTTTCATGGTTTTATAAAGAGAGTTATAGTTTTAAATTTTTTATTTTTCGAATAAATTTTTATTTTATTAAAAAGTTAAACTAAAAATATTTAGAATATTATTTTGATAAATTGGAGTTCATCTTTTTATTTAACACATAAAAAATGGATATGGTGTTGTTTTTGTATTTTTTTAAATACATGATTTTTTATGAATAATGAAATACTGTAATTTAACATATATATATATATATAATTTTTAATTAGATACGCTATTCCTATAATCAGGTTGTAGTAATCACCCTAGGTTCAAACTCACAAGCTCACATTAACATTTTGGGTCACATGAATCAATACTATTTATAGTCCAAAGAAAAAATATTAAACAAATGATTAAAATAATTGAGCACCCATCCTCTCATCCACTATAAATACCACCCTCAACCCCTCTTCCTCTAATACCTCTTAAGCATTGTGACTTGTCAAAATTAAACCCAATACTCTTCTAAAGGCTCGTACCCATTTACAAGACCTAAAAGTCTCACAAGAAGGAAAATACAAGAAGTTTTAAGGAGGATCTCAAGGTTAAGATAATAATAGGTAAAAGTGCTCTTTTTTTACTCATTTTATTTACAATTATTTTTATTCTTTTATAATCTCCTCCCCTATCCTTATACAAGAGGATGAAAGCTGCAAAAAATTTTATTTTTTGGGTGTTATCATTTTTATGGAAAAATTAGTCATCCTACCTATAATGACCCTACATTTTCTTACATTACTATTACATCATTATAATGATAAAAAACATAATAGTATTACACCATGAGGATCCATAGGTTTTGTGTATTGGGTAAACTTGGACTATATATAACATTAACAACAACAAACATATGAATTAATTTGATTACTCATTATCTAAATTATTATTGGCACTTGACCTTTCCTTAAAACATATAGTCACCTGAGGATATACATCAAAAAGGGGTTGAGCTAAAAGTCCAGTAAGATGATATATAAGATCAACATAGCATGGTGTGAGCATAATCAAAACATCATCATCAAAATAATGAGAGGAAACATTAATAAAATACTTGAAATATGGGAATTATAGAAAATGAAACATCATGTGTGAGTGTTTTAATACCACAAATAGTTGTGAATAATTCTAGCATCATATTCATGCATCATTTCCCTTTTAATCATGAGTTTTTTCACTATACACAATGCATTGGGGCACAATATAATTCCGGGCGCACCCGTCACATCATAACATTGTCATTATCATTCAAGCCACATATAACATATATAAAAAAACACAAATAAACCATGGAAATGAATGGGTTTCATATCATAGAAATACCATCATAAACGTAGTGTTCCCAAGAGAAATAGGGAATAATATATTTGATATAAGAACCATCAACCATGAGTGAGAAGTAAAATGTGTGTTCTTTAAAAAAGAGTTCTTTTGGAAGACATTGTGTTTGAAATAAAATCTAGTGGATAAAATCTATATACTAGAATTGGTATGATAATTATGAAATAATTATTTTTAAGGAGTAACCATAAATAATGGAGTGAAATAGGGAGAACCTGAAGAAAAAATGTTGGGTTCAGGAATTTCCCCTTACCTCGTATTTGAATGCTTCTTTCAATTTAATGTCTTGTATAACCATATTATATTAATTAATTAATAGTTATAGAATCTTTTTTACAGTAATATGGATTATTATGGTTTCATTATGATATTTTATGGGCCTTTGGATGAGTTATAGAGCTTAAATCCATTGTTCGGTTATGTTCATTTTATGGTTATCTTGAAGGATTCATGTGTATTCATGAATGGATGGTTGTGTAGAACATGGATCAAAATCAAGAACTGTTATTATATTTTATTAATGATAATACTTGGGGTTAAATTAAATAATAATTAATCATGTTTTATAACATGGGGATGAATCATTAGTTCATAATTGAATGATGATCATATTAGGTTAATTTGGGCGGTTTTTGGATCACAACGAACATGTTTTGTTTTATCATTTAGTAAAATGTACACAAGTTATTTGTATAACATTAAATAGGACATAATACATATAATATAATCTGGATCAACCATAACAACTATTTCATGACCATATCTGAAAGCAGGATAGGAAAAATTAAAACATGACGTTCTTGAAGGTGATAAATTAACACCACACGAACAACATTTTCTTTTCTAAAATTAAAAGAATATGAGAAGGGGGTTATATGATATAACACCGCATTAGTATCATAAAATGTCATAATATTTTATATAATAGAGTTACCAAACCATGCAGGGAGAGATTAAGAAAACAACATGAAATTGAAAGGATATTAAAGGAAAAGAGAGGGGGAAATTGCCTCTTGAATCCTCCTCTTGAGATCCTCCTTAATGAACCTTGGATTGGTATTTTTATGAGACCAGAATCTCTTATTCATGGGGGATGGGATATGGAAGATTCTTGGAAAGATTTTAGAAAATTATTGAAGCTTGATAAGTGTGATAAATTTATGTGTGAAGGGTGGTATATATAGTGGAGGGGAGACGAGATTTATTAATATTAAATTAAATAATTTCTTATATATCCAGAAGAAAATTATTAGTGATGATTCCATGAACAAGAATAGTATTGTGTAAATTTGGGTTATAGATAATGTCCTTACCTCAGCTAATCATCTTCTTATGAAATCATAATTTATGTATTCATTATTTATCATGAATTATCGTATTATACTATTAAATAAAAATTCATATATTTTAGAAAAATACTAGAAAATCACCCAAACCATTTTTTGACATGTACAATAAAAATATTTAGTCCAATTTTCAAAAAAATATCTAAAAATGGTTAATTTAATTTATAATAAAAATCATGATTTACATGGAAAATAGAGTTTTTAAAACAATTTTTTAATTATTCCAAAAATAGTTACATCCTACTTTCACTTAAACCCTACATATATACTATCATAGGTGAGGTTACTATTCATAATTATATATAACTATTCATAAGGGTAACATTACTATGCCTAAGGGTGTGTTAATATTCACCAAAAAATATTTGTTCTATTAGAGTCCAAAATTCACCCTAAACAAAATCATGTATATCATGTTTTTGATATTCAAACAATAGAAGTATAAAAATTATGTTTAATGGTCACACATTATTTAGTAACTTTATATGTCATTGTGATTCATAATATGATTATAATATAAGTATTAATTATAATAATGGAATTTCATTGATAAAACTTTGGGTCATTACATTCTTCCACCTTATGAAATTTCGCCCTAAAATTTTTTTTGACACAAATCTGTGACGTTACTTCTCTTTAATCACCTCCTATGGTTCCCAAGTAGCTTCTTCAAACCAGTGGTTCCTCCACCAAACTTTGACAAGGTAGGTTTTCTTGATGCGTAGTACCTTATCTCTCCGATCCAGAATCTTAACTGGCTTCTCCTCATAAGATATATCATCTTCTTATTATACGACCTCAGAGTTCTGTACATGTGAGGGATCTGGTATGTACTTCTTCATGTGTGATACATGAAACACATCATGAACATGAGCCATATTCATTGGAATTTCATGATTTTATGCCAAAACTCTTATGCGGTAAAGGATCTCAAAGGGGCCAATGTACCTTGGGATTAGCTTACCTTTCTTTACAAATCACATGACTCTCTTCTATGGTGATTTTGAAAGGAAGAATTTATCTCCAACATTGAGCTCTAATTACCTTCAATGGTTTTCATCATATCTCTATTTCTGACATTGAGAATCTTTGATGTGTTTTTGGATGACTTGAACCTTCTCAAAGTCATAAGTAAAACTTTGATCTCTAGAACAAGATCAGTTCAAAGTATCCTTCTTTCTCCAAATTCATCCTAACAGGTTTCAGTTATAAATTTCCTTCCATACAAAGCTTCATATAAGGATTTCTGAATACTCTATTGGAATATATTGTTGTATGAGAACTCATCCACTAGGAGATGTTGATCTAATATACCTTGTAATTCTAACGAGTAGACTCTTTGCATGTCCTCAGTAATCTAAATAGTCCTTTAAAACTGGACATCAATTTAGCGGTGAAAGGGAATGTTGAAATATAATTCAGTACTCAAAGCATCTTGAAGGCTCCTCCATATTTTAGATGTGAACCTTGGATCACGGTCAGATTCAATCGAGTGTTGAATGCCATGAAATATCACCACTTCGTTTACATATATCATTTCATGTTTTTGAAGATAGAGTTCTTCCCGAA
The DNA here is from genome assembly GCA_963277665.1 of Viscum album. Taxonomy (NCBI): domain Eukaryota; kingdom Viridiplantae; phylum Streptophyta; class Magnoliopsida; order Santalales; family Viscaceae; genus Viscum; species Viscum album. The sequence continues at coordinate 1,286,411,710 of OY728151.1, forward strand.
TAGTAATAAAATATTTTTTTTGAAAGATGGTCAACCTCAACCCATATCACATTATTCACATTCGACATCTTCGAGAGACTAGTGACAAAGACCATAGTAAAATTCTACCATTTCCACATGGGTATAGGAAATTCTTGCTTCTTCCCCATGGACTTTTGTCACACTACTTTAACATCCTAACATACCAATCACCTAGATATATATTCTACAGTCTCCTTATTCATTTTATTCCCCCAGAAGTGTTCTTGGAGATCACAGTACATATCGGTACTCCCATAATGGATAGATAATTATGAGATATGTTCATTATACATTATCTCATTCTTCATCCTGGGTGATTAAGGCACACAAAGACACATTCCAAACTGAATCACGCCATCATCACCGATATCAGACTCTTGTTGCTTCTATTACCTTACTGCATTCAAATTCTTTTGTAACTCCATATAATCCCTTTGTGCCTCCTTAATATTCTCTTAGATAGATGGTTTCACAATCATTTGGGAAAGATAGGATGTAACCTATTCCCTTATGATTTCCAAATACATCCTTTGCATATCCAAAATGATAGGGTCTTTCTCAAACTGTAACATGGATAGACTAGAAGGTTCTTTTCAACCTAGATAATTAGCTAACTCTTTCCCTTTCTAGGATGACAGCGAACAGAGAAGTCATAATCCCTGATTATCTCTAACCATGTCCTTTGATGCATGTTGATATCCTTTAATGTGAATATATACTTTATATTTTTGTGGTCGGTGTATATGTCACATTTCTGACCATAATGGTAGTGCCGCCATAATTTTTGGGTAGAAATCACGGCTGCTAGCTCAAGATAATGTGGTGGGTAGTTCTTCTCATAGATCTTCAACTACTGTGAGGCATAGGATATCACATTATCCTTTTTCATGAGTACACAACCCAATCCTTTCATTGAAGCATCACTGTATATCAAAAATCTTTCTCCACCTTTCAGTCATGTGAGTACATGTACAGTGATCCGAATTATCTTTAACTCCTTGAAGTTTCCCTCACATTATTTTGTCTAGGCATAATTTTCCACTTTCCATATTACCATAGTTATTGGTCTTGACAATTGTGAGAAATTTCTCACAAAATGTTGGTAGTACCCATCAAATCAAAGAAAATAGTGATTTATGTTACAATAGAGGGCCTATACCATTCTTCTATCTCATTTGTTTTTTAAGGGTCTACATAAACTCTCTTATTTGTTACCACATGTCCCAAGAATGATAATTTATTCATCCAAAAGTCACACCTTATGAATTGGACGTACAAATTCTCGTTTCTTAATTTCACTAACACAAGTATTATATGTTCTTCATGTTCCCCCGTACTCTTGGATTAAATTATAATATCATTGATAAACACTACAAAAAATTTGTCAATGTAATGTATAAAGACTCTATTCATTAAATATTGGAAGATTTTAGGGTCATTAGTAATTCTGAAGGGCATCACCAGAAAGTCATAGTGCCCATTCCTTGTACAGAAGGCAATCTTCTAAATATATTCCTCCTCCACCATTATCTGATGATATCCAGAATGAGAATCCACCTTTGAGAAGTATTTAGCTCTTATTAACTGATCAAACAAGTATTAAATCCATGGAAGAGGATACTTGTTATTTATGGTGATCTTTTTGAGTTCCCAATAATCAATACACTGCTGCATTGTTCTATCCTTCTTCTTCACAAAGTGAACTGGCACAGCCCTGGGTGATGCACTATGGTGTATGAACCCTTTGTCTAGATGCTCTTACAGCTACTTCGTTAACTCCACCGGTTCAATAGGTGATATCCTATAGGGACATTAGAGATATGAGTAGCTCCAGGTATGCATTCTATTAAGAACTCTACCTCACGATTTGGGGGATGTTCGGGTAAAACATTAGGAAATAAATCACTGTATTCCTTGAAGATAGGCATTTTCACAAGGTTTTAACATTTATTTGACTCAACCATTTGGGCGAGGTATGCTTCTTTATAGGGAATATACACTGACACAGTTGATGTATTGTTCAAAAGAGACTCATTATCTTCCTTGCATTTGTAGAGGATCATGGGATAGTTCAGAATTTGAAAAGATATTTCCTATTCCTACCATTTTATATGTGTTCTATATAATGAGAGTCAATCCATTTCCATTATAGAATTGAATTCCACCAAGGGTAGTATTATGAGAATTGAATGAAGAATATTCCCACATACACCAAGAGGATAATATTATAACACTTGGGTTGAAATTATTTCACTACTTGTTATTTATATATATATCTATATTTCAAGGTTTTGGGGATTCAATTCTATAGTTCAAGTAAACTTTCAAGATATTAAGGAATGCGTATAACCAGAATAAAATACAAACTTTTTCATTCATCAGTGAGTAGAAATTGTAACTTGTATGACTTCATTATATTTATCCACTTCTGTAGTAGTGATAGAATAATACTTCCATGTATCCTTTTTGATTTGCTGGCAGCTGATGCTGATTACTATTGAGAACTCGAGGTTTAGTGCACTAGTTTTTGTAGTGCCCTTGATCCTTAAAGTTATAGCATTGGACCATGGGTGGTGCTCCCATTTCTTCCACAACATTCTCTATCCATCTCATTTTTTTGACTATCTTAATCATGGTGTCCTTATTTCCAACAAATGAAGTATTTCCCTATCCCTTTGAGGTAGTTCTCATAATGAAAATTCCTAAATTTTTTCATCTGGGTTGGTGAGTTTTCTTCCCACCATTTTCCATAGATCCTCCACCTTGAAACTCTATATTTTGTTTCTTATCACCATATACATAGGACCATTTTAAAAACTCTATATATTCTTTTAGATAACGTCATACAACTTCTTCATACCTCCCAGTGTCTGAAATTGAAAGAGCCTTTCGAAGGTCTTGGTTTAATGAACTACAAAATGAATCAATTTTTCTATCATTGTTGATAAAAACCCACTTTTACATTGAAAGCATCGTTAAATTCTCTTCATAGGTTATGACATATTCTCTATTATTTTTCATGAGCTCAATTCTCTCTCCATATTCGAATGAAGAGTTTGCAGGAAATACTTATTAAGAAACATGATCTTAATTTCTTCCCATTCTATCTCTTCAATTTCTTCCATTGTTATGGTGTTATTAATGAAAGCCCATCATTGATCAACCTCCCCATCTAGATGATAAATGGATATAGTCACCTTCTCAGTATTTATACTTTGGAGAATAGAAAAGATCATATACATCGAGTTGAACGGTTTTCCTGCAACTAGTGGACGAGAAGATCCAATAATCACCACTGGTCATTTCCACATAAAACACACAATAGCCAGTTGCTACCTATTTGGGGAAGGAAGACATTCCCCATTATTTTGGTTATTATTCATAACCAGATATAGTTGGGTAATCATCACCATGATTTTTTGAAGTCCACCACCCAAAGCATTGGGAATGTCGTTCGGCAAAATGTTGCATTTCCCCTCACACGAGTTGTTATCCTGGTTTCTCATGGATCCCAGCAATTTCTAAAATCATATAGGTTTGAAGAAAACATAAGTAAATAAGTCATGAAAAAATTATTGATTTATATGATTTATACTAAAATCATAAATTATGGTATCCATATCTAACATCTCTTTTGTGAATATTTTTACTTAATATTATGCTGTAGGATTTCTCTACGGTTCACTAATCATAATTCCCAAATTAACTAATCCTTACCTCTGATACCAACTATAGAGAACCTAACTTTTCATACATTACTATTACATAATTATAAATATAAACAACATAATATTATTACACCCTAAGTATCCAGAGGTTTAGATTCTTGGGAAAACTACGAACATACATAACACTTACAACATCGAAAATAAACATTTATTTAATTAGATATTATCTAGCGTCTTATGGTAACCTGACCTATCTATAGTAAATGTTGTCACCAGAGGATATACATCAAAAAGGGGTGATCTAGAAACCTAGTTAGCAGATAGATATGATCAATATAGCATGGGGTGGGCATAATCATAACATCATCATCAAAATCACGAGAGGAAACATTAATAAAAGACTTCAAATGTGGAAATTCATACTAAATGAAACATTATATATTAGTTTTTTACTACAACACATCATTGTGAAGAATTATAGCATCATGTTCATGCATCATTTTTCATTAACTGATTAGATTTATCACTTTATCTAATTCATTGGAGTATTGTATAATTTTGGGTGCACCCATCGCATCATAATAGTATCATTATCATGCTAGCCACATAGAACATATATAAAAAAAAATAACTGAATGGAAAGGAATGGGGTTCATCTCATAATAATACATTATTGAAATTATCATTCCCAAAAGAAATAGGTATTAACATAATTGATACAACAACCATCAACCTTGAGTGAGAAGTAAAAAGTGTGTTCTTGAAAGAAGAGTTCTTTTGGAAAAGATTGCGTTAGGTAGAAAATATATTGGATAACATGTATATCCAAAAATTGGTAAGATAATTATGAAAAAAATTATTTTTAAGGAGTAAACATACCAAAAATGGATTGAAAGAAGGAGAACCAAAAGAATGAAATTTGGGTTCGAGAATTTCCCATTACCTTGTATCTGAACACTTCCTTCACATTAATGTCCTATATAACCACATTAGATTAATTAATGAACAATTTTAGGACCTTGGGTACATTAATATGGTTTATTATGGTTTCAATAAGTTATTTTATTGTCTTTGTATGAGTTATATAGTTTAAATCCATTGATTAAGAATGTTCCTTTTTAGGGTTTTATTGAACGATTTTTTTGTATTCCGGAATGGAAGTTCATGTAGAACATGGATATATATACAAAACTAATATTATATGTTATTAATGATATTATATAATTTTAAAAGATCTTATGATGAATTATGTTTTATACAATGTGGAATAATCATTATTTAATAATTTAATGATGATTATATTAGGTTTATTTGGGCGGGTTTTGGATCACAACGAACATGTTTTGTTTTATCATTAATAAAATGTACATAAGATTGTTACATAACATTAAATAGGAAATAATACATATAATATATTCTGGTTCAACCATAAAATTGGGTTCATGACCATATCTGAAGGCGGTAAAGGAAAAAATAAAACATTCCTTTCTTGAAGGTGATAAATTAACACCTCACGGACAACATTTTCTTTTCTAAAATAAAAATAAGAGGAGAAGAGGGTTGGATGATATATTACCCCATTAGTATCATAAAAATATATATATGTGAGATACTAGTGTTATTATAACATTTGGGGAGATATTATGATAATAACGTGGAATTTAATGTAAATTAAAGGAAAAGAGAGAGCTGAAAATTACTGCTTGAATCCTCCTCTTGAGATCCTCTTTAAGGAACCTATGAATTGTATTTTTGATAATACCAGAAGCTCTTAGAAATGGGAGAGAGGATAAGGAATATTATTGGGTATAGTTTTGAAAAGTCTTGATGCTTGAGATGTTGGAGGAAATGATGGTGTGATGGGAGGTATTTACAGTAGAGGGGAGAGGGTATTTCTCAACATTAAATCCAGTAATTTATTATTTCTCCACAAGATATGTAATAGTGATGATTCTATGACCAAGAATAGTATTTTGTTCATGTGAGTTATATATAATGGCCTTACATCATCCGAACATCATCTTATATCATCATAATTTATATATTTATCATTTATTGTGAATTATAATATTTTAATATTCACAAAATTTCTAGTATTTCAGAAAAACCCCAAAAATTCACCCAACCATTTTTTGATGTGTAGAATATAAAATAACGTCCAGTTATCCAAAATAATTTTCTAATATTATTAATTGAATTTTTAATTAAAATATAAATTTACATGGAAAATACTTTTTTTAAAACATTTGTTTACTTATTCCAAAACATAGGTATATAATACATTGACTTAAATCCTACATGTATACTATCAGAGGTGAGGTTATTATTCATAAGGGTGTATAAATATTCATAAATTTAACATTACTATTCATAAGGGTATGTTATTATTCAAAAAAAATAAGTTTGTTCTATTGGACTCCAAAAATCACCCTGAACACAACCGTGTATGTCAAATTTTTGAAATTCAACCAATATATGTGGAAACATTATATTTAATGTTCCCATAGTATTATCTATCATTATATGTCATTTTTATTCCTAATGTGATTATACTATAAGGAATAATTATAATAAATAAATTATATTGAAAAAACTTTGGGTAATTAAATTACCTCTTAACCTCTTCCCTGTTATTCTAAAAATAAAAACATTGTCTGTGATATGTCGATTTACCAACATCGTAGAGAATGTGATTTCAAATTCTATTACTTATATCGAAGTTGGTAATAAGACCATTTTAACAGTTTCTATATATTTTTAAGTGTATTATATAACCTCTTTAATGTTATGGAGTTAACATATATACGTAACATGAAGTTATATTACAAAACTAGTTTGTGTTTATCGAAGAACTTCCAAAATGATCTAAATGAATATCACTAATGATTTATCTAATGATTCATCCACATACCATATAACCAAAATGATTAATGGAACCATTTAATATTATGGAAATAAATTAATACCATTTAATTCAACTTATTGAGTTATCTTCCATACAACATAGGCATCGTTTATGAACCAACCATGGAAATCATGTAAAGGAAGCACCCGGAACAATGGAGAAAACAAAATATTAAAAATTTATGGGAGGAATGATGTTATAAAATAATCATATAAGTTGTTATAAAAATTAATATGTTCTGTAAAATATAAATAACACTCTTTTAACCCATATACATGAGGTATAATCACATTTGATGTAATAAGAACCCGAGGTAAGGGAATGATTAACCAAATTTACATTCCTTGGGTTAACCTAATACTTCTATGATTATGTGAAACTAAGATTGTTTTGTAAAACTATTTGTATATATTATGTTTTTTATGTGGATTTATATTTTTTACATATAATCCAATCATTATATTAATTTTTAATTCAATTCTATGATATTTATAAGGTAATTTCCATTAGAAATGATCTTTTAAAATTATGTTTTACAAAATGAAAAATAAATTTTTTCATTAAATTATAAACATATTATGATTATGTTCTAGTCCTTGGGAATTGATTCTGATGAATCAGGGGCACTATATATCCCTATAATCCATTGGGAATGTGTGTGTTGGATGTCTTCCATATGGTTATTGCAAGTATAACTGTGATGGTTACACCATAATGTAGGTGTGATGGTTACATTACAAGATAGCCATGATGGTAAAAAATCATAAGTTTTTCATGGGAGATACAATATATGGAATAATTCACCAATATAACTCTAAGATTTTATTTATAATTCCCTTTTTTATGAAAATATAATGTTTTTTAATGTATGTATATATGGGTGAGAATCATTTTTTTGAGGAAATGATTTCATATTTTTTTATGTATTCATTGAGTAATGGTTTATTTCACTCTTTTTATATCCCTTACCGAGATTTTTATGCTCATATAATGTTTTTAAATGTTTTTCATAGGTTATTAGGATGTGTATGAGAATGATGGAATCCATGTCAAATGTTATGAATACTTTTCTATGAAATCATGTTGTTGTTTTCTTTTAAATGTATTATGATTTGAAAAAAGTACTTTTTTTAGTTGTATGTAAATTGTATGTTGTGGGTTGATTTGTAGGATTTATTTCATAACATTATAAAATTCTATACCAAAATGTTATTGGGAATGTAAAAAAAAATTTCTAGATGAAATAACTAGATTATATAATGTTTAATGTTGTTTTCTTATAGGTATTTTCCATCCAAGACGTATCTTTCTCTTAGAATCAACAACAATGACTACCCATTAAGTCATAGATAAACCAGGCTCCACTCCTTGGTCAAGATACATAAAAACTTGAGATGGGTAAGATAAAAACATTTGGAGTTGAGATACATGAATCACATTACGTATCAATGTCAGCTATGGTGGTAGTGCCAAATGATATGTAACTTTCCCTACATTCAAAAAAACCTCAAAATGTCCAACAAAATGAGGAGAAAGACTCCTTTTCCTCCATAGAGTTTTATGACCCAACCGAGGTGTAAAGATTAATAAAACCTTATCTCCAATAGGGAATCCATTGGTCTAAGGCGATGATCAGCATAAGACTTGTACTAGCTCTATTCCATAAACATTCTCTGATGAATAAACTCAATCTTAGTTATCATCTCGTTGAACAAAATGGATCTAAACAAGGATGTTTCCCCATTATCTGACCAAAATAATAAGGATTTATAAGGATAACCTTACATGGACTCAAAATGAGCCGTTATGACCTCATATTGGTAATTATTGTTATAAAAAAACTCAACCATCCCTAAATTATAATCCTAAGACCCACCAATAAGAGAAAAAAAGTGTGAAGAATATCATCAAAAAGTTCATCCAACACGGAGTTCAACTCTTTAAAATAAGTTTGTTCCATGTGGTATGAGGGAAATAAAACTGATCGACTACATTCCATCAATTCAATGGAAATCCCAGCCTATCATACAAGTTGTAAAATAGAAATATAATAAAGGAAAATGGATGGAAATTTAAGAAAACTAGGGGAGATCACCACTCATTTAATCTATCGACGGATCAAATGAAAATTGTGATATTGTTTCACCCAAATTCATATATGAAGGTTCGCATTTATCTACCTTGTGTATCATTATCCTTGAAAGACATGATTCCCCGAACTGGGTGTAGTAAGGTAGACTCATCGAAGAAAACAATTGTTTCTATATTTATTTGAAATGAGCTAATCCTTCACAAACATGATGTCATGATATTTTATGTAGATTACTATAACAATACAATCAAACTAAAATTATGATATAAATATGACACAAACTGATCTAAGTAGACACTTCTCTACCATCGTACAAAGGGGTGTAAAAATATCCATTGCATGTGATTAAATATCCATAAGAATATTTATAAAATTAACAATATTGGTTGAAATAAATGAATGAGATGCACCAGTATTGAATATAGTAGTTACTAATGATGATGCCATAATAGTGGTACCTCTCATGGTCACTAGACTTCATTATGCTTCTTATGGATTTTCATTAACTCTGTGAAGGAAATTTTTTATAATTTTCTATCTTTGAAACCCTTTAATACATGAAGAATATGATTGACCCACAATTTTAGACGGACCTGATTAACCTGTTCCACTATGATGAGTAGAGAGATAATGATAAAATCTTTAAAAGTTCCCATAATATCTGTAGGATCCATAGTTCATCGTTGTTTTATTGAAAATCCTCCTACAATTTCCGAGATGGACACACTAAAAGAAAGTCAATGAACAATATCCTGGAACTACATGAGGTCTGGAATAACCATGTCATCAAGAACATTCCCAAAAATCAGAATTCTTTCTCTTTCATTGATGGAACCAACACTGATACTTAGAGAAATAGGTACTCCCATTATCCCTGACTTTTCAGTCCATTCCATCTCCACCATTATCGTCATATCCATCACATCAGCATAAGTGGGAAGCTTTAGTAAGAAACTCTGGTAATGGATATATGATCTAAGACTAAAAATGAAACATTTTTTCTTCTTCCTCTCATTAGACACAATAAATGGTGAGAACTGCAGCATATTAGCCATGCGATTTGAATACATGGTCAAACTTTTGTCCGCCTTCTCAATCGTGAACAACTCTACATCCATGGCCAACACTATTTAAACTGGATAGAGCTTGTTTTTGAAGAAAACCTTAATGTATTTATACTATAATCCCTCACTTTTCCCTATCATCACCACTATTTCCCATTATATCCTTCTTATTCCTTCCCACAAGAAGGTGGAAATCTATAATTTGATCATGTCTAGTGCTTTTATGAACTCAAAAATGGATTCTATCTTGCTAAAAAATCCCTTATCATGTTCTGGATCAGTGGATCCTTTACAAAAAATTTGTGTCTCACGAAGGAACACTTGAGATCAATTTTGAAGAACACCCATGGCGATCCATATATAGAGATTACTCGAGATCTGGTTGTGGTGCATGTCCCCAATATATGACAGTACACTCGGTCACCTCATCTAGACTCGGATCCATAACAAAATAATTTTATGGTGCAACAATAGAATCCACTTTTTGGATCTGATTCACATGTCTTCTTGGAGGAAAGATTCTACACAAAAACACTAGTAAAAAATAATTCACTAAACTAATAATCAACATAAGCAATAAGAGATATTACTCTCAATAAAATGAACAAAATGTTTGAGATTTAAGTCTATCCAACTAAAAATGGAGAAAATACTAGAACGAATCCACAATATGCCTTTCTTTAACCACCCTAAGAAACTTAATACTCATTTTTTTGAGAGAAAGAAATGAACAATATTACAACTACCTTTTATTTCCAGTCGAGATTTCTCAAGTGCATACAGGAATAGATAAAATGTTAAACCTTCCTCTAATAACGTGTTGTCACGGATAATCCTAGGTACCCAGGTAACCCGAAAACTAAGTCATCCCTAACATAGCCCTAAGGGCATTATAGATCCCCAATAGTAGGAGACTAGCACATAGATTAATAAAAAAATAATGGTGTGATTGATTCCACCCCTAATAATGTTGAAAAAATAAGCAATCCAGTATAAATATCAAAAGAAACACCACTTGGTGTAATGTACAAGAATACAACAAGTCATAAATATACAAATATAGTTAAACCCATGTAATAAAATTGAAAATAACCCCATGTTACCAAAGGAAATACCACAAAAATACCAAATCTCAATTTCCAGATCCAGGTCCAAGAGATCCCTCCCTATGCTCAGACCTGGAAGAAGAAAGTATACAAACAGATGATGTAATAAGTAAGGTGTGAGCCTATGCTAAATAGGATACCAAAAAAATCACAAAAAATTCCAAATATAGATAATTAAAATAAAATATTTCAATTTTAAATATAAATAAGTTTGGAAATTCAAAAGCATATTTATACAAAACATTCCATACATATTAAAAATAAAAGAAAAATAATTCTAAAGAACACGGTTTATATTATAATAGATGGAAAATATATATAACAATTGCTTACAAAAATAGTATCATGAATCAATTTTTTGTAAATTCAGAAATGGTATGTAAATATGTTTTACAACATTGGCATACATTTATTTCTCAAACCCAAATAAAAAAATGAGAAACATGGTCATCTTCCAAGAAGGTGTGATAGAATTCATCACTCCTTAAATTTTCCAGAAAAAATGAGTATACTCACATACAACTAACATTATCTAGAGGTGACTCATTTCCCTCACATCGAGGATACACTTGCATGAGGCATGTTTTATAATGTTGCAATAGCGTAGAGTCTATCCAAATAACTCACAAACTAATTATGCCTTGCATGTTCTATTAAATGATGGATTACTTATTTTAAGACTTCTTAATATGTAATAAAACTCATTATTCCATTTCAAAAATTTCTATTTCATCCCAATTAATTCCAAAACCAGTTTGGATAAAAAAACATTCCCTTTCCACAAGATAAAACCACTACGTTTTTAACAAATCATATTGAACCCATTTTCAAAAATATTGAAATCCATTCGAAACCAATTTTTTCTTTTTCACAATTCATTTCCTCAATTCAATTACAAAATTTAATTCGAATCATTTCCATCCAATATATTGTTTATATTCAACAATTTAAATTAGAAAATTTCCATAATCACACCACAATTCAATGTGATTGGGGGTATTCCAAATTTCCGTGTCAAACCCATTTCAAATATCCCAATTCGATGAAAATGAGTTTTATTAACTATTGAAATAAAATTTGAGAAATTGAATATAAATTAATAGTTTAAATAAATCAATCAATTTAAAAGTAATCATTTTGGAAAAATCAGGATGGAACATCCTACCTCAAGGTCATTGATGTCAATTATAATGATAAACCACGATGTGTGGTTTAATAAACCTTCTCATAGACTTAATATCGTAATAACAGACAAACTAATGATCAACATCCGTCAAGGGTTCCTAGAACCAATACTAACAAGTTAATTTGAAAAATAAATAAAATATTACATGCAATGATACTTTTTCTCCCCGAGATAAATTTTAATTTATAGATTAAAATGTTATATGTGATAATATTTTCACTCTCATGGATAATTTTTAAATTAATAATAAAACTATCATATACAATGATATTTTCTATCTCATAAGTAATGTTTAACTTAGTATTTAAATTTATCACATGTGATGAAATTACATCTTTTTCAGATAATTTAATGATTATAATCTCCATTTATCAAATAAAAAATGCATGTGTTTGAGACTATCCTTAAATAAATTTAATAATTATATTCTAATATGTATTTCTCAAAAATTAGTATTTATCAATCATTTTATAATGTTTTTTCCCAAAACATGTCCTATGATGATTATGTGCAATTACCCTTTAATAATTTTTTGATAATTATTTATGATAATTCACTTCATTTACATTTAACAATTCAAATCAAATATGATTTTAATTATATTACTAAAAAAGCTTTTATAATATTGAAATTATCATTCAATAAATATATTATTGATCCTTAAATAATATACGTTAAAAAAATATCTTTGATATTTCCATGCAATCGATCATTGATATTTTGTTTCAATTACAATTCATCAATTCTTACGAATTTTATTTTTATGAATCCACAATATTTTTCTTTTGATAATTTATTTATAGATATTACTTGAAAACATCATTTAAATATTCATTACATGATAATTATTTGTGATTCACATTATGTTTTTTTTAACAAGAAATACTTTTTATAATGTTATTTTTAAAAAAATATATTTAATTAATAAATCAATATATCTAGGTATATATATATAATTTGATAATTAATATAAAAGTTATCATTTGATAAATTTTATATTATTATTATTATATATATATTTAAATTATATTCAAGGGTAAATTTTTCTCTATATAAAACACATATAAATAATGGAAAAAATATAAAATAAAAAATGTACCAAGGAAGGACTAATAGGGAGGTACTCAGAACAATTGAGGGAGGAAGGTGAAAACCATCACACAGGGGTAGTTGGACTACTTCACTAATTGTGGTGTTTATGACTGGTTTGTTAAACATTAAGGTGGATCAATCAACTTATATAGGCTTCCCAATGCATATAGGGTTTGACCCAAAACACAAAAAACACCGTTCTAAACCATTAAATTCCCAAAAAACCAATGCAGGGTCCTTAATTTCAAACATGAAGGTGTTATTGATTTTTAAATTGACAAAAACCATGTTTTTAGGCTATTGGATCATAGGGAAGTTAAAATTGTTGTTTTTGACACTATGGGGAGATGATGAACAATGTGTCTCAATTTTAATTAAATATATAAATATATTACTTATCATAAAATTAAATTAATCAAAATCTTACATTAAGTATAATTTTTCCCCTTTTATTGTAAACACCTCATTTTAGACCCAATAGTTCTCTCAGATTTTTATATGACGCACCATTTGGGAGATATTAATGATTTATTCTTTAAAAATCAGAATTAATAATTAAATAAAAATTAAAAGGTTTTTATCACGAGTGTTCCATCCAAACGTCTAACACTTACGAATGTTATACCATGTCTAGGTTAAACCTCCCATTATAGACCGATTGGTGGTCTCAATGTTCCCATACAATCACACATTTGGGAGATATTTAATTATTTTTAATAAATTAATATGCTTAAAATTATTTAATTACTTTATCCCACAAGCGAGACATTTGAATGTATGGTTCCTTTTAATATATATCACTCTGAAGGTAAAGACAACATTTTAGACATAAAAGTGGTCTCAGATTTCTCATACAAGGCCCCATCTGGATGTTATTCAAATATTTTGATGAAATTGCAAAAAATTAATATTATATAATTAATTTTTTTTCAGTCTTCACTTAGGATTTGTGGGTCTCAAAATATCATACTAACTCAGCGTCGACCCCTAAAAATATTTAATTGAATATTTGAAGATATTAACTGAAAGTTAAGGTCTTTAACTCATTTATCAAAAAATAAATGATAAATCATTTTTACCCACACAACAGGTTAATAATTTAACATAAGAGGGATTAGGAATACCTGAAAATTTTATCAGGATATTACACCCATCCAACATGTAATCTCTTACTCTCAGAAGTCATAGGTTGGCCTAGAGACTTGGCCTGGTGGGATATCGTGGTGTTCATGAATTTTTTTTAATGTTTAATTTCATGTTTTTAGATATAATTTAGTACCATTCATGGGTAAGGTGAATTTCCCCGGTGTAGTTACTACCCCTGATGACTTGAAACTCAACCTATCACTATTCTTCTATTCAATCACATGTCCCTATATTCATTGGTTAGTTATTACCATGTTAGAGTTTAGCTGATCATTAGATAAAACAAATTCGATGGAACCCGAACCTAGATGATGACACATCCTAGAACATGGTTTGTTATCAACCTTAATTAAATGAGTAGGTGGAATTGAGAGTGTTTAGGCATGTGATGATATTCTGTAACTTCTAAATAAGGAATTATATTCCAAACATGAGATTTAATGTTTGGATTATAAAACTAATATCAAACATATAAAGGATAATAATGAATGACCATTAAACAAAACCCTAAAACCATGTTCTATCTTATTAACTCAATATATTTATATTTTAATGATAGTTTATATTATCATTTTATATGTAATAGTTTTAAATAATCAAAAAAAATATTTTCTTTGTTTTCATTATGTTCATGAAACAAGAAAAGAAATAGTTTATGTAATTTAGAATTAATTAATAGAAAAAAAATAATAGATCCTTATGTGAGATGGCCCTATTAATCCCCTATGGTACACTAGTAAAAACATAATTATTCTTTGGACCAAACCCCATGACAAGCATGTGTAGGTAATCCTACACAAATGGGTAAGGTATCATCCAAATACCCAGGCTAGATTGTCTCTTGAGACCTACGAAGTCGGTGAGGGTCAGTAATAGGCCCCATGAGTCACTTAAATTATGGGATAGATTATTCTTATAAATGTGGGGAAAATTAATAAATATAAAAATTAATCATAAAAATACCATAATAAATTATATTACTTTCCCTTATCAATAAACATATTCATTACAATCAAGTGTAATTTAGAAAATGGTATCAAAAGAGTGTATCTCAATTTTAAGTAGTCATAAACATTTAAAAGAAAAATAGGGGATACTATAATAAGTGTATATCCATATTAAAATACAATATTAAAAAGAAGATGATGACACAACAAAAATGAATTTAAAAGCTAAGTAGAAAATTTCCTCGGTAAAATACAATTTTTGACAATGAAAAGACTTATAAATAAAAATTCCAGAAAAATTGGGGAAAATATTTTATTTTAAAATAATTTTATAAAATTTTAAATGGGGTTTCAATGGAATGAACAAAAAAATGGTGGTAAATTTTATTCATGTAATATAAATTGAAAACCATTCTATTTATACATAATTAAAAATAAAAAGTGTAAGTCATTTGGAAACTGAGATGAAATTAATTTTAATTTTTTTAAAAAAATTTAAACATCATTATAAAAGTAAGTAATAATAAATTATTAAATATTATAAACCTTATTTAAAATATTTTTATAAAAACATAGCTAAAGAAGAGAATGGGTTTTTTAACTAAAATAAAATTAATATAAATTTTATAAAAATAAATATTTCAGTCTCTTAAGTACAAAAGTTGAGGAAATTCAATGGAAAACATGTATTTCCAAATAATAAATATAGACGAATAAAATATAGTAGTTTTCTTATATAGTTTTCAAATAGTTCTACATGTGAATACTTGATCATAAAAAATCCCTTACAGTGATGAGATTGTGAAATAAACTCTTCCATCAATTTTCACTTCCATTATATTTGGACTAACCCCTAATATAAAAAATATATTTAGTGAAAATGTATTATAAAATAAATATATACAATATATTATTTAATTATAATCATTTATCACATGTTTATTCGTAAAACTATTTTAAAATCATTTTTATTGGTAATAACTCTATCATTTTTCATATTGCTTTTATTTATACAGTTTTAGGCTCTATAATTTGAGCAAGGGTCCATCATACCAATAACATTATCCTTTATATTTCATAATATATAATAATTATATATTCATATATATTTAAGCATACAAAAATAGATAGAAAATTTAGTTTCAATACTAATGGAGTGGTATGTCATATTTATGCATGATGAAATGATATTTTGGACCACAGATTATCAATCTGGTCATATGGAATGGTTTTTATTATTTAAAATTAATTTAAAAATATATTATTTTTATTAAATAGTATTAAATTCAATTCCAACAATATTAATTTAATTTTAGTTATAGGACAAAAAGAAAAACTCGAAAATCAAATATAATACTTTAACAAAACAATAATAAGTCACATTCTTATACAAAATTCATGGAACACTGTAAAAAACTCATATCTTTTCACTTCTAATGTTTTTAAAGCCATTAGATATTTACTAAATGAATTAATTCTATTTCATAATTATGTATGAAATAGAGGTATATTTTTAATTCCTAAAAATTTATAAATAAATTAACATTAGTAAAATTATTTTTTAATGATCAAACTATTCACTACGATTTTTTCTTTCTTATTTCTACCTATTTTAACACATTGGAGACATTTAAAACCAATAGAGTGAAATCTTAAACCTTCTTAATTTTAAATATTATATTGGGAATTTTCATCAATAAGTGACAATTAATGAAATAAAATATCAGACTATGATGACAAAGGTATAATTCCATTCATTCAATAGGAATATGGATAGAAAATTATGATGTATTACTTAGTTTAAAACTACATA
Source organism: Viscum album (assembly GCA_963277665.1). Lineage (NCBI taxonomy): Eukaryota > Viridiplantae > Streptophyta > Magnoliopsida > Santalales > Viscaceae > Viscum > Viscum album. The sequence goes on from OY728151.1 coordinate 1,286,428,750, forward strand.
AAGCTCATTTTCCCATTACAGATTTGACAATGTTTACTAAGGTTACCATACATATTGACCCAAAATAAAAGGGGACTATTGAAATTTTTTAAAAGTATGGATACAGATATGAAATCAGTTTTTAGAACCAGTCTGTATAATTTATAGGATTTAATTATAAAATCAACGTGAAAAATACAAATAAATGTTTTTTTGGAAAAACACATTTTTATAATTTTTTATTCTAAACCCAGCCATAAAAATTTATTATCTAAAACCCCTAGATTTTATAGTAAGTTATCTCTTCAAAGTAATTCAATAACTTGCGCTATATGCAACACCGAGTTCGAGCGCACCACAACTTACCAAACTAGTCGTTCAAAAAGAAGTTATGAATAGTAGTAACTGAATTTTAAATTTTATATACATCATATTTTTTTAGAATCCATATTATGTGTTTCTTAAACATAATAAATGAACAAATTCATTTTTTAGATTAAAGAAGTAATTTTCAAAAAAAAAAAATTAACGCCTTATATTAGGAATCCCTTTTTAAAATAAATATTTCACACATTAATTTATTCAATGTAATGAAATTTAATTATTCTTTATAATAGAGACATAAAAAATTAGTTTGGATAAATTTTTGGTAGTTTTCTGATAACTTTCATATTTTGATGAATAGTGAAAAATACTAAATATTAATTCAAAAAAACTTTTTAAATTAAAATAATTTATAGTGTTAAATTATTCAATTGAATGGTTTGGAAGTTTAATTGGATTATATTTTTATAATTTCATATAATGTAGGTCTTTATAGGTAATTTCAAATTTAAATTTTATATAAATACATGTCAATATTTTGATATTTTTTCTTTTTAAAAAACCACTTTTGGGTTTTAAAAATGGGAATTAATATTATATTAATTAATGTACCTTAGATATTTTAAATTTAGATAAAACAAACATCATTTTTGAATATGTAATATCAAAATTAGCATAGGGTGAATTTTTTGTATTTTTCTAAAAACTTTCAATTTTTGATGAATATTGAAAAACATTGAGTTATTGTTTAAAACCAACATTTTTAAATAATTATTTATTTTAAATAAATTTAATTTATGTCATAATAGATATATAATACCTATGTATGTTCAATTTAATTCATTGGAGTAATTTTATAATAAAATTAGATGTATAAATTTTTATTAAACTTTTTAACGTCTTTTAGGCACCTTTGTAAATTTGCAAAAAACATAATTCTACCGAATCTTTGAATTGAATTTAAACAATAGGAGATACATGGCTGACATCAGTAATTTAATTTTTTTTTCCAAAATATTAAAATAATTTGTGGTGAATAGTAACATTTGACTTTTATTCACCACAGTTAAAAGTAAATAGGGTAATTAAATGTAAATATGATAATATAATTACCCTAACACATGTACTAATTCAATTATATTAGTGTATTTTGATCAAAACCAACCTTAGGAATAAAATATGATCCTTTGGTTCCACTTGTATTAGATTAGGGCATTTATTATTATTTTATTTAAAGAAGAGTTAGAAGTGTTAAATTCAATGTTTAATATCCAAACCATTTTTAATATAGGGTTATACATAAGATAAATTCGACTATAAATAATAATTTTAAATTAAAATTTTTTTCCTATGTAATGGTATTTTATTTATAATTTTTAGATATTAAATAATTAAATTTATTCATGTCACAATGATGATGCAATAATTACCTTATTAATGAAAGATTGAAATAATTGATATTATAAATATCCAAATAAATGTAAATTTAGATTGATAATGAATTACACATATTTTATAGATTAATATGACATGTTAGGGTAGATTAAATAATTTTCTTTGATTTTATAAAGTTGTTATGACTTTCACAATAATAAAATACCAAATTGTGTCCAAATTGACATAAATGAGTTTATAAAACTAATACTATATTTATAATTGATATAATATTCCTAAAAATATTATTTTCGGCCAAATGACATAAATAAGTTTACAAATATCAATAACTAACCACTTTGGGTTCTCTAGGATTTTTATAGTACGCTTATTAACCATTTATTATAATAATACAAGAATACCTGGTAAAAGTTAATCTATTTTACTATGAATTAAATATTCAACATAAGGTTAATATGGTGACCTAAACCTATCTAAAAACAATTGTTTGAGAGGTTTTCGACCCATACCCACTTTATCCATGGAATAATGCATTTGTAGCCCTTATAAACCGAATATTATTGTATAATAAAATAACATTTCAAACTTTTCCTAAAGTTACCCTCACCTCTCTTATAAAAGAGTGCTTCCCCGTCTCTCTAAATCAGACCTCCAATGTCATTTGGATCAGCCAAAACCTTCCCAAGTCTCTTCCAAACTCCCCTAATATAAACCTATATGTCTCCCCCTAAGCATAAATCTATCATATGGATCCCTTTTGTTCAAATCAAAAGGAAACACCCAAAGGAAAGGTATTTATTTTATCGCCTGTTTTAAAGATCTTTTTTTCATCCACATTCTCTTTAATTGTTATTTACATACCAATATAATAACCATAGTAACATCTAAATACTGTGATGTTATTATAAATATGGTACAACCATACTCATTATTCTTTATATCCTATGAAATATAATGGCACCATGCATGCATGCGTAGGGCTTATAGTCTCTATGTAGTAGTGTAATTTGTTATTCAACACTATGTTATTTGAACGGATATAATGATGAGTAATATGTATAAAAATAAGGAAACTGACATGATAATTTATTTATAAAATTAATATACCATCAAATTCTACACCTTTTAATCATTAATGAAATGATATCGTCGCTTGTTTGTACGTACGACTTACCGTCTCCACAACGCGATGGGATTCATTTCCTAGTTTTCCATTCAACAATGATTATAAAAATATATATTATTAATAAATATGTAATATATGAAATAATAATTCTTTAGGATATATATATGTATATACTTCAATTTATCTTATTCACTTACTTCTGTTCAATACGATATGAAATTGGAAACAGTGTTTATGCGTACATACAACCTACCATCTCCATAAATATTTTTTTACACTTCATATATCTATCTATTATAAATATTTATATTCTAAATATATATGAAATATAAATATTTTTTTATATTATGGAAGAATTTCAAACATGATCTTAATGATATGAACAATAATAACAAGTTAAAACACGTACGATAAATAAAGCGATTATTACCCAAAATGATAATTTAACATGGAAATCATTAATAAATGGTTAGTATAAAGTCATAAATTAATAGTGTATGAAATAATAAATATGAATACAGTTCTGGTATCGTTTAATAACATACTATGGTCATTATATAGGAGGTTAAACGTACCCTCGACCAAATGAAAGTACAAGGTAAGGGTTAATTCCTCAATCTCATTATTATCTGAGATTGATTATGTGTTATTATTTTATTGGACATATTTATTTTCCATATCCATGTTTCAAAAAATACATTTCAACATTATTCTTTTAACGTACTATTTAAATAGAATATCATTTTACATGTTCTAAATATTTATTCTTCTAAATCATTCTCATTAATGTCCATGTTTTCAAAATGTTTTTAATGATTTATTTATATTAAAATGATTGTTTTAAAATGTTAATTCCACTAAAATGCCAAAAATTGGAATGGGACACATTGATTCAAAAATATATTTTAAATTAATTTCTTTATAAATTTCTGACTTTTAATTGATTTCTAAAAAAGGGATATTTATCTCAAAAAATTTTACTAATCATTTTAAACTATGTCAATATCCATACTGGATATTATTCTTGATTAATGTTGATTTATTATAGTACAATATTTCATATTGTGTTGAATGAGTTATGATATGTAAGACTATGGATGTGATATTTTTATAACATTAATGGTTTATGGTTGAATTCCGGACATTTCGTATTCTATTTTTAGTTAGAATTTTTATGTTATGTTTCAAAATTTTCATATGAGGAATGTAGTGGTTTGAGTAAGTGATGGGTGGGGCCCACTAATTCACTCGATGCATAGGTAGGTCTCATTAGTCAAAATAGTGTCTTGAAATAAGGCCTTGACAAAAAAAATTTGTAGTCTTAGAATGAGGCCTTGACAATGTGGTAATGATGTACGATATTAGGCATTCCCTCACAATGAAATTATTTATTACATGTGATTATTTGACTTCTAGAATATCCATGTACTTGTTTATATGGTAATTTTTGACTTATTTTCTTAATATTATGTTTATGTTTATGTTTAAAAGGCTGTTTTTTATTACACATCTTTCCTTAAAAGTTTATATCTTCTGAATAATTATTTACCATTACTGAGCATTTGTGCTCACTTATTTCATGTGTTTTGTTTTCCCAAGATTCCAAGAAGTTTATTTTGTTTGATATTCATGGTTAATTTAGGCGAATAATGGAATTCTCAATGGATTATTTATGTTTTGTTTTATGTTTGAATGCGTACTGTAATGTTCATCTATGTTATCAATTTTCCAAGACTATAAAATGATCGGTATTTTGGGATATGATCCCTTCTGATCATGCCAATGTATTAAAATAATGCAACAAACCCGGGCTTCTAGGGATGGGGTGTTATAGTTGGTATCAGGGAATGCTTAGTAAAAACCTTGGAAACTATATTTACAAGAACTCTGATTATATAACATTACCTAAAGACAAACTTTGAGGATTTGTATAGAAGAACATCCAAGAATTTTGGTAATTTAGAGATTCAGTTTATTTTCCAAGAAATACATATCTTTCTGGATACGAGCAGGTAGATGCGACTTTAGTATAGATGTATCAAGTAGTGAAAACTCTAAAATAGAGTTTAGGGCTTGACCCAGGGTATCGTGGTACACGAAAATGGTCCCTACTCTACTCTTGGTTATGACACTCCCAGGGGATATGCTTAGGATAATTCAGATTTTCTTTACAAGACATTATGATGGATTTTAGAGTAAATACCTACTAAAATAAAACATATTTTTATTATATATTATATGCATAATATTTTCAATTTATATTACGTATTTTACATGTTTGGAATTACACATTTTGATTCATAAACTAACCGAATGTATGCCATTGTTTAAAAATGGCACCCAGTATAAGGAATGTGACCTCCATCAATACACATGATCCAAAGTGTATGAAGGATCATATCAATCATAGTATTATGAAAAATTTAAAAAGGAAATAGTCTCTCATGTATTCTCATCATAGAAATAATATGTTCATGTGTTAAAACGGTAAGTAAATAATTACTTGAGTCTAGTGGCATTGAAGGGAAGCAAGAGAAGAAAATGATGGTAGAGAGAATGATGGATAAAGGGAAGATGTTAAAGAAAGATTTTCCCATATTTGATAATTGTAGAAATAATCACCTTGAAAATGATTTAATGGAATGTGAGTTTTTTATGAGTATGGAGAAAAAGGACACCATGTATGTGATTTCAAGTGTAAAAAATGGCTTCAAATGCATAATGCTTCATCTGCAAGGAGTTGGGACACAACGCGAATCAATGTCCCAATATTCAAAGTATACCTAGAATGATGTTATGGGATAATAATAATGTTATGATACAACAATATATGAAGAGGAATGACTAGTGTTATTATGTGTTTGTTAAAGAATTATTTCATTTGAGTGTTTTATCAACGATGTACTGGTTATATGAACTATGTAAATAAATAAGGATTGTACTGCAGTACTATTTCATTGAGGAGTTGAGATTATACGGTTATAAGAAAAGTTACTCAATAGAAAGTAAAACATTTTGGAAAATAAAAGGTTGAAGGAATGATAAACCTTATTATGGATCTGATATTGAGTTAGTGATTTGGTTATAAGATACGATTAATTTGGATAAATTGTATTCAATATTCTTGACTACTTTGAAACTGATTAATTGTTTCTTTATCCCATTATTGTTGGAGTTTACAACATTTTTGGATATAAGGAGTATAACCAGTATTTTATTGGGAATAAGGGTGAATGAATGTAATAAATAAGGTTTTATGGTAATTCAGAGTGTTGTTGTGTTTTAAAAGAATACATGATGATGTTATTCACATGTTATTACATGGAAAAAAGATCTTTATTGTGTTTACCTTCCTTATAACTTTTGGACTATGAGTTTGGATAGAAGGGTTTTGGATAAGTATAATGGTTGGAATATATTATGTATGAAATTGGATACTATTTTTATGGTCAAAGAAGTTATTAATATTATTTTTGAATGTTTATAAAAAGGAAAAACTAGAGGTTAGATGACAATCTATCACGCACAACAAGGCTGTGAGACTTGAAATCGAAACCAAAGGGAAACAAGGGTGCATCACCTACCACAGGCATAAGTGATGTCTAGGTTTTTATAATGTATTTTTTAAATAGTTTAACAATTTGATTATAAATTCAATTTCTTTGGAATTATATACGATTAGGAAAAATAGAATATTTTTGAATTCTATTATATTTTGGAGTGAAAGATGATTTTGTGGTAAGAATTAGTCAAAGGACGAAACTATACTTGTAATATATATTTTCCCCCTTATTCAATGAATAAATTAATTCTTAAAAATTAGGGAAGGGATCTTAAAACAAAAAATGTGTTATCCTAATACCTGATGTTTTGCTGAACCGATGATATTTTAAATCCTCATAGATCGATGGCTTTGAGGACCTCAATTTTACACTTGTTTGGGATTGATGACCTCAATCACTCTCTATAAATATTTAAATTTTCTCTCTAATTATGTTTTTATAATTTCCAGCAATCTTCTTTAATCGATATCATAATTTTTTGGTGACTTTTTCGTTTCCCTTTCCCTCTTATTAAGACCAAATTTTATTAACCCAATTTCCAATGTGGGTTTTCCACAAAGATATTTTTCTATTTTTAAACTTTTATTTTAAATTAATTATTTCAAATTTAGAGGATGTAATTTATTTAAGGAGGGGAGAATGTAACACCCCAAGATTTCATACTATGTTATCTCTTCAAAGTAACTCAACAACTCGGCCTACACGCGACACTGAGTCTGAGCGCACCACGACTTCCCAAACTAGCTGTTAAAAAGTGGTTATGAATAGTATTAAATCAATTCTTAATTTTATATACTCCATATAATTTTAGAATCCATATTATGAGTTTATTTAATTTAATATAAGAACAAATTCATTTTTTTATAATAAAAGAAGTATTATTAAAAAAATGAAATTTTACCACCTTTTAAAGGTGAACCCTTTTTGAAACCAATATTTGACACTTTTATAAATTCAATTTGATGAAAATAAATTATTCTCTAGAATAGGGATATGAAAATTTATATTGGGTAAATTTTTGGTACTTTTTTGAGAACATTCATATTTTGATGAATATAGAAAAATACGAAATTTTAATTGAAAATTACTATTTTAATTGAAATAATTTATATGGATAGATTATGAATTTGAATGGATTATAAGTATAATTATATTATGTTTTAATCATTTAATACAATTTTGATCATTATAATTAATTTCAAATTTATATTTGACATAAACATATGTCAATCTTTTGATAGTTGTTACATTTTAAAAACCCGCCATTTGGTTTTAACAACAGAAATTATTTTTAAATTAATAAATGTAACTTCTATGATTTTAATTTGGTAAAATAGACTTTATTTTTGAATTCATAACATCAAAATTATCTTAGGGTGAAATTTTGGTATTTTTTTGAAAACATTAGATTTTTGATAAATAGAGAAAAACATTGTGTTATTGTTTTAAATCGATTTTTTTAAATAATTATTTATTTTATATATGTTTATTTTAAGTCAAAATAGATATATAATACCTATATAAGTTTAATTTGATTCACTGGAGTGATTTTATAATAAAATTATATGTATAAAATTTTATTGAAATTTTTAACTTCTTTTACCCACCACCTTCTAGGCACATTTGAAAATTTTCATAAAATGTAAATTATCCTCTTCTGTGAATTGATTTTCAAAAATTATAGAGACATGGTTGACATCAGTATGTAAAATTTGGATCAAAAAAAATAATATTTGGTCAATAGTGACTTCTGACTTTTATTTACCACGGTTAAAAGGAAATACGGTAATTAAAGATAAATTTTTTTATGATTATCATGACACATGGCCTAATTCTAATGGATAAGTGTATTTTAACCAAAAACAACCTTATGAATAAATTATGATCCTTTTGGTCCACTTGTATTATATTAGAACATTTATTGTTTTTTTAAATATGTGTAAAAATTGTTAAATTAAAAGTTTAATAACTAAATTTTTTTAATATTTGGTTATAGATAAGATAAATTCAACAATAAATATGAATAATAATGTTAAAATGATTTCCTACATAATGTAATTTTTGTATTATTTTTAGACATTAAATAAATAAATTTATTCATGTCACAATGATGATGCAGTAATTACCTTATTAATGAAAGAGTAAAATAATTGATATTATAAATATCCAAATGAATGTAAATTGGGAGTTATGATGAATTACGAAAAATTTGTAGGTTAATATGACATGTTAGGGTTTATTAGATAAGTTTTTTTGGTGATAAAGTTGTTATGACTGTCACAAATACGAAATACCAAATAGTGTCAAAAATTACATATATGAGTTTTTAAAACAAATAATATATTATTAATTGATATAATATTCTTAAAAATATATGTCTTGGGAAAAGGATGTAGATAAGGTTATATATATAAATAATGAACAACTTGGGGTTCACTTGGATTTTTATATTATGTTTATTAACCATTTATTATAATAATACAAGAATACATGGTAAACTTTAAACTATTAAACTAAGATTTAAATAAAACTAATAATGTTAATATGGTGACCTAAACCTGTCTAAAACCTGTTGGTGGAGAGGTTTTCCACCCATCCCAACTTTATCCTCTAAATAAATCATTTTGAACCTTTATAAACTGAATATTATTGTATAATAAAATAATATTTCAAACTTTTCCTAAAGTGACCATCACCTCTCTTATAAAATGGTACGCCCCCTTCTCTCCAAATCACACCTCCAGTGCCATTTGGATAGGACAAACCCTACCCAAATCTCCTCCCAAAATCCCTCACTTAATCCTAGTGTCCTTCCCTTTATAATGAATCCATCATATGGAGCCCTTTTGTTCAAATGAAAAGGAAACACCCAAAGAAGAGGTAATTATTTAATCACATCTTTCAAGATCTTTTTTTCTTCCACTTTATATTTCTTTGTTATTTACATAACAAAATAATAACTCTTGTACCTTCTACATACTGTGATATTATTATAAATATGTTACAACCATACTCATTATTCTATCTATCCTATGAATGGTAAAGTCACTATGGTTGCGTACGTATGTTTTATTGTCTCCACATCGTGGTAAAATTTGTTATTCAACATTGTGCTATTTAGATGGATATAACTATGAGTAATATGTATATAAATAATTAAAATAACATGATAATTTATTTTTAATATAAATATACCATCTAATTCCACACCTTTTAATCATTAAGGAAATGATATCGTCGCTCTTGTGTACGTACGACTTACCGTCTACACGACGTGATGAGATTCATTTCCATGTCCACTATTCAATGAGGATTATTAAAATATATATTCTTAATAAGTATGTAATATATGAAATTATAATGCTACTGGAGATATATATATATATATATATATTTGTTTGTGTGTGTGTACTTATATATAACTTATTCACTTACTTTTATTCAATACGATATGAAAACAGAAACAACATTTATGCATACGTACGACATTCTGTCTCCTTAAACAGTGTTTTCCATTTCATATATCTATCAATTATAAATATTTATATATTATATATATATTATATATAAATCTTTTTTTATATTATTGATTTATTTAAATGATTCTCTTAATTTATACGAACAAGAATAACATGTTAAAACACGTACAATAAAGAAAGCGATTATTACACAAAATCTAAATTTAACATAAAAATCATTATTAAATGGTGAGTATAAAGTACACAATGAATCATGTATGATATAATAAATATGAATAAAGTTCTCGTATAATTTAATAACATACTTTGGTCATCATACAAAAGGTTAAACATACCCTCGACCAAAGGAAAATACAAGTTATGGGTTAATTCCGCAATCTAATTATTATCAGAGATTGTTTATGTGTAAGAATTTTCTGGGACATATTTATTATCTCTATCCATGTTTCATAAAATACATTTCAAACTTATTCTTTTAGGGTACTTTTTAACTAAAACATCATTTTAAATGTTTTAAATATTTATTCTTCAAAATATTTTTTCTAAATGTCAATGATTTCAAAGTGGTTTTAAGGATTTATTTATATGGACTTGATTGTTTTAAAATTTAAATTCCTTTCAAAAGTATCAAAGTGTTATGGGACAATTTGATTCAAAAAACTTTTTTAAATGACTTAAATTATAAATTTGTGACATTAAAATGATTTCACAAAAAAGGATATTTCTCTCAAAATGTTTTATTGATCATTTTAAACTATGTAAACAACCTTTAATAGATATTATTCTTGATTAGGGTTGATTTATTGTAATAAAATATTCCATATTGTATTGAATGAGTTTTGATATGTTTGACTATGGATGGCCTATTTTTATACCTTTCATGGTTTATAGCTGATATATTGACATTTTGTATGCGAGTTATAATACAAATGTTTATTTTATGTTTCACGATTTTTACATGAGGAATGCATTGGACTTAGTAAGTGACGGGTGGGGAACTCTATAGCCCCTCGATGCATCAACAGGTCTCATTAGACAAAGTAGGGTCTTGTAAAAAGGAATAAATAAAACTTTTACTTGATGTCTTGGCATGATGTCTTGAATATGTGGTTATGATGTCTAGCATTAATCATTCTCTAATTATGAAATTATTTATTACATGTGATTATTAGACACGTAGAATATCTAGTTTCATGTTTATATGGTAATGTTTGATTTATTTTCTCCATATTATATTCAATTTTATGTTTAAAAAACAATTTTTTTATTACACATATTCCCTTAATAGTTTATAGCTTTTTCTAAATTATTTACCCTTACTGAGCATCTGAGCTCACCCCTCTCTTATGTTTTTTTGCTAGGATTTCATGAAGTGTATTATATTTGATATGAATGGTTCAGTTAGGTGAATAATGGCATTTTCAGTAGATTATTTCTGTTGTGTTTTATGGTTGAATGTATAATGTAAGATTCAGGTATGTAATCTATTTTCCAAGACTACTAAACTAATCGGTCTTTCGGGATATAACCACTTTTGATCATGCCAATTTATTAAAATAATACACCGACTCCGGGCTTTTGGGGTCGGGGAATTATAGATTCTAATAAAATTAATTATGCAATTTAAAATAAATGTCGACTATGTTTGGTTTATAATTATTTTAAAAACTGGATGTTTGTATATTATAGAAAAAATAAAGTTTTTAATAAAAATGGTATTTTCGCTGTTTGTGGGAAAATAAATATTTTCGTAAAATTATAATGTATAACCCTATGATTATTTTGATATTCGTTAATAAATTATGTAATTATTTATTTATATAAATCAAATTAGTTTGAGAAGTATATTATAATATTTTTTATGAAAATTAATACAAATCATTTTAAAAGAAACCATGTTCTTAAACCACAAAATAACATTACTAAAAATAGGATATTTATTCTCAAATTATTACTCAATGTATTTTTATTGGGTTTGACCTATATATATATTTAACAATTTAGATAATACTATTCATACCTAGAAATTCAATGACAAGGTTATAATGGTTATATATAAAAAATAATATTTTTTGGTTCACTTAATTTCGGGGTGAAATGTCATGTACACTATCAAACCCAATTTTCCTCTTTCAAATTTTTTTTCTCTAAAAATTATAAACTTAGAAAAAATATTTAACCTCTTACGAACATAAATAATATTTTTCAATAAATGCATTTTGTTTTAACTATTTTAATTAAATATTATGTATGTATACATTTTTTTTGTCATGATTTTAATTCCACGTAAATTTTTGATTTTATAACAAACAATTTTTTATCAAGAAAAAAAATATTTATAATTTTATCATACACATTAATTTAAAAATGACAATACACAATTTCAAAATATAGGTTTTAACATGTTACATGAACTGTTAATTAATTTATTTTATCTTAATCGTATAATCATTATTTGAAAATAATTATTCCGTATTTCTAATTAGTAGGTCAAATGAATTTTATATGATACATATTTTAGTCATTTAAAGTAAAATCATTTGGAAAAATAAGTTTACATTGTTAAAAAATTGGAAAAGTTAAATTTTAATATTGAACCTCTAGTTTTTTTAAAACATGTGTTGTTATGTATTGTTTTAGATGAAAAACATTATCTCCACACCCACTACATTATTTTACAGTGTCGAATAGAATTTAAATGTGAAACATGTAATTAATTTATGTTTTGTTGTAAAATATAGAAAAATTTCATGCTCTTAGTGTATAATGGGGGCCTATAAAACCCCTTATAAACCACCCTAAAAATTATTTTTTCTATTGAAAATATAACATTTTACCTTTCAATTGTTTCCTATTTATTTTCCATGGTCCTCTATTAAACAAATTTATCCTTTGATATCCGATTGTCATGTTTTTTAAGGTAATTTCCATGTACTGAACGTGAAAACATTTTCCCTAACATCATTACCTTTAATTTACACATTTTGAAATATAATTCAATAATTCAAAAATAAATGGTTATTTATTTTTTATACTAAATTTTATTATTCTATGGTAATAAATGTCAACATTCATTCCAATTTTCCATTAAGAAAAATAAAGACATAATTCAGGTGTGTACGGATTACCACCTCTATAAGGTAACATATCTCATTTAATCATCATGTATAATATTTATTGTTAAAATCTCTTATAATACTATTCACCACCTTAACATTATATAAATTATATCTTTATGGTTCTTTAATTTTGATTTTTTTTGAAAATAAACATCATTTATAACTATAATCAAGCATTATTTACTTTTTATTAGTTTTTGGGTAGGTCTAACCACCCTAATGGGCAATGTATAAAAATAATTTAATAAATGACTATGAGAAAATAGTAAATAATAATATATGATATTAATTAGAAGTCATATATTATATTTTTTAAGAAATTTTATCATTATCATTTAATATATTGAATAATATTCAAACGTTTGTTAGTTAAAAGAAATAAAAGTTATTTATAATCAATTTCATGTTTAAACATTACAACAAATACTCACAATAAATAATATTAACAAAACTATAAATAAAAATAAAGATTCTATTAATGAACTATGGATGATCTCATAATGATAGGAATTGATATAATAATAAAGAAAAACCTCATTAAAATAAGTCTTTTAAAAAAAATTGTCACATTATATTGAAAATTGATAATAGTGAACTTATATAAACATAAAGAAAAATTATCAATAAAGGATAAAAATGTTATGTATATTAAAATGGTTCATAAATAAGTTTCAATATTTTTTTATTATTTTTATCTAGGAGCTTAGAGCACATTAATCTAAAAGGGGATATATATTTAGGCTATGTTATCTCTACTTTTCACCCCTGAGGCATATTTCTTATACAACATGTTTTATTTGGAATGACATATTTATTGTCCCATTATTATTTTGAGTCATCATTTTATCACTGTTAATGGTATCACATGTTAAATTAAAATATCTAGATCATTCAAGGTGTTTCAAATTATATGTTACCATAAGTATAATAATTTTCTCAAATAAAATTCCTTATTCTTGATTCATTAACTATCTACAGAATTATAAGCTTATAAGACCCTCTTGTGCTTACAATTCCATTTCACTATGGAATTTTCTATTGTTCTATACAGATGTTACATATTTTAACTGATGTGATATAATTTAATAAAATAAGTTCCAAAATATATTTTTTGGTTTAAAATAATAACTCTAACTCATTATAGAAAATATTTTCTACCATTTCCATATTTTACGTCCCAAAAATATTATCCTTCCTTTTTGTTAACTCGAATATGGATTATTTTATATGACCTAGAAAATTTTCTTTACATATTTTGAAAAGGAACTATTATAATAATTTTATGATGTGGGTATTCAATGTCAGGTATTTCGAAATATAAAATAAGTTTTCCAACCATTTAAAAATAAACAATTTTATCATCTGCCAAATGTTTCTTTTTACAACCATTATATCTTCTAACAACCCTATTAATGATGTTTATTATAGAAAATTTTATTTTTTTCAACGTATTTCATATTAATTTTTTGGAAATAAAATTATAATTCATCCCATAACATTGACTTTTTCTAACTATGTAAATAATGTATTCAAAATTCTCTCCTTAACACTTTCCATATAAACAGATCTTTCAGTCACCATTTTCTTTTTAAATGAAACATTATATCAACATTATCATTAATTATAAAAAAATTATTAATTTATTATTTTTAAATATATTTTGAAATTATTTTAAAAAAATTGCTATTTGTTATTTCAATGTTGCTTTCATGAAACTCATAAAAATTTATTTTAATATATTTTACTGTATTTTATTTATTTTTTTGATTGTTTGTGGATATTTTCCAACTAATCTTATAAACCTTATATACCTGGATTGGTTATTTAATTATATTTTCTTCAATATAAATTATTCCTCACTTCCTTTTTCATTCCTAATAAATGATGTTTTATAAACACAATTACATTACACTACGGGAAAAATATCTTTTTTCAACGGTCTATTTCCAATCGGATAAATTCCTGTCGCAAATAGTCTGTCCTAGAGGTTAATTGTGACAGGGGGTTCATCTTGTCGCAAATAAGTGGTTATTTGTGATGACATTTGGGGTCCCATTGCAAAAAGTAAGGCACGGTTTGGCGTGGTCTACGTGCCAAACCCCTAGAAGGTTATTTGTGACTGGGGGATTCCCCTATCAAAAATATTGCATCGGTCGGAAGATACTTGGGACAAGACCCATCGCAAATACCGGCGGTGGTAAATAGATTTTTGTGATTGGATGTAGTCCCATCGTAAAAAGTTTTTCGGAAAACAACTAATTGCCGGAGTACCCATCACAAATCACTATGGGAAATATGACTTTTTTCAACGCTTCTATACCAATGGTTTGTAAAAACTGTTGGTATAGGTTCCCTTTCCCAACGGTTTGGCCAAACCGTTGGAAAGCCCACTTTGAGGCCACTTTTCCCAAAGGTTTGGCCAAACCAATGGGAAATGTCCCCTTTGTGACCACCTTTCCCAACGGTTTGGCCAAACCGTTGGGATAGGTATACCATTTCCAACGGTTTGGCCAAACTGTTGGGAAAAGTCCCCGTTGTGTCCACTTTTCCCAATGGTATGGCCAAACCGTTGGGAAAGCCATACCCTTTTCCAACAGTTTGGCCAAACCATTGGGAAAGGGTCCCTCATGGATGAACCTTCACCCAGAATGAAATTCCAAACTCAAAATCTATACCAACGGTTGTCAAACCCATTGGTATAGGTCTAAACCAACGGTTTTGACAACCGTTGGTATAGATCCTTTGATTTTTTATCAGTTCTTCTTACCAAGAACACTATATAAATCAAAATTTAAAATAATTATGAGAATATATATATATATTTATGTAATTATGTTAACAAAAGTCATGTTAGGTTAGTGGTTATGTTGTTCAATGATAAAATAGGGGTCCTGGGATCAAATCCCAGCAGATGTTTTTTTTTGAAATACATATACCAACGGTTCCATAACCGTTGGTATATATTTCCATATTACATATACCAACGGTTTCCAAAATTGTTGGTATAGGTCTATACCAATGGTTTTCCCAAAATCGTTGCTATAGACCTATCCCGACGGCTTACTTGGCAACGGTTCTCCAAACCATTGGTATAGGTTGGTTTTCTAGTAGTGAATACCCTTTTAACAGCCGATAGTAATTAATGTGGGAAAAGGTATTTGCGACAGAATACACGTCGCAAATAGTACCGTCGCAACTAATCTAACCTATATATACCCCCATCCGTTTTTCCCACTCTCCACTCAATTCTCACTTCCTCCCTCTCTTTAAACTCTATTTTTAGAGTGAAAATTTCTCTGAGTAAGTTTTTTATAACGAAGTTGTGAAGTCATCTATATCAATAAAAGATCAAGTTTAATGGAATTTGTAATTATTTAATATAGTATTTATTTCATTTTTATGTGAATTTTAAATGTTGTTGATTTGTTGTGATTAAATTAGATTAAATTTTTTTTGTTATCATAATTTTGTTTTACTAATAAATTGAAATTATTAGAACTAATTCTTTATAATTAATAAAAATTAATAATTATTAATGATAATGTATATAAATAATTAGCGGTAATTAGTAATTAGTAGTTGTAATTTGTAGTTATTAATAGTAATTAACCCTAGTTAGTAATAATTAGGCGTAATTAGTAATAATTATGGGTAATTAGTAAAAATTAGCGCTAAATAGTAATAATTAGGAATAAACAGTAACAATTAGTAATGAATAGTAATGAATATTAATAATTAGTAATAAATAGTAATAATTGGTAATAATTAGTAATAAATAGTAATTAATATAACTAAATAAGAATAATTAGTAATAAATATGAATATATAGGAATAAATAGGAATAAATAGTAATCAATAAGAATAAATAGGAATAAAAAGGAATAAATAGGAATAAATAGGAATAAATAGTAATAAATAGTAATAAGTAGTAAGAAATAGTAATAATTAATAATATTTAGTAATAAATAGAAATAAATAGTAATAAATAGTATTAAATAGTAATAAAAAATAATAAATAAGAAAAAATAAGAATAAATAGGAATAAATGAGAATAAATGGAAATAATTAAGAATAACTAATAATAAATAGGAATAAATAGAATAATTAGTACAAAATGGGAACAATTTAGAATAAATACGAAAAAATTGTAATAAATTGGAATAAATAGGAATAAATAGTATTATATAAGAATAATTAGTAATAATTAGGATTAATTAGGATTAATTAAGAATAATTAGTAAAAAATAGGAATAATTATTAATAAATAGGCATAATTTGTAATAAATAGGAAATATTAGTAATAAATAGGAATAAATAGGACTAATTAGGAATAATTAGGAATAATTAGGATTAATTAGGAATGAATAAGAATGAATTGTTATAAATAAGAATAATTACTAATAAATAGGAATAATTAGTAATAATTAGGAATAATTAGTAATAATTAAGAATAATTAGTAATAATTAGTAATAATTAGTAACATCTAGTATGAATTAGTAACAATTTATTATAATTAGTAAAATTAGTAATAATTAGTAATAATTAGAAATGTATAGAATTAATAAGTAATAAATAATAATAAATTGTTCTAATTAGTAGTAATTATTAATTAATAGTAAAAATTAGTAATAATTAGTAATAATTAGTAATAAATAATAATAATGAGTAATAAATAGTAATAAATAGTATTAAATAGTAATAAGTAGTAATAAGTAGTAATAAATAGTAATAAATAGTAATAAATAACAATAAATAACTGTAAATAGTAGTAACTATTAATAAATAGTAATAAATATAAATAAATAGTAATAAATAGTCCTAATTAGTAACAAAAAGTAATAATTAGTAATAATTAGTAATAATTAGTAATAATTAGTAATAATTAGTAATAAATAGTAATTATTAGTAATTATTAGAAATAATTAGCAATAATTAGTAATAAACAGTAATAAATAGTAATAAATAGTAATAAATACTAATAAATAGTAATTATTAGTAATAAATAGTAATAAATAGTAATAAATAGTAATAAATATTAAGAAATATTAATAAATATGAATAAATGTGAATAATTAGGAATAAATAGGAACAAATAGTAACAAATAGTTACAATTAGTTACAAATAATAACAAATATTAACAAATAGTAACAAATAGTAATAAATAGTAACAAATATTTACAAATTGTAACAATTAGTAACAAAAAAAGTTGGTAACAATTAGAAAAAAACAGTAAATATTAGTAAATATTAGTAACAATTAGTAACAATTAGTAACAAATAATAAAAATTAGTAACAAATAGTTACAAATAGGACCAAATAGTAACAAATAGTAAAAAATAAAAGTAATTAAGAATATTTAGGAATACTTAGGAACAAATAATAACAAATAAGAATAGTTTAGAATACTTTGGAATAGTTAGGAATATTTTGGAACAGTTAGGAATACTTAAGAATAATTAGGAATAGTTAGGAATAGTTAGATATACTTAGGAATACTTAGGAATAATTTGGAATAATTAGGAATAAAATCAATTATAATAAACTGTAATAACCTATAATAACTCGGTACAATTTCCTGCGGATTAGTGGCACTCCTTTTTCTTGATGACTCTTCTCCTTTAAACTTTCACTAACTCTAAATGTTATGAAAAGTATACTTCTTCCTATGCATATCCAATATCATATGCATGAGTATGAATATGTATTTAGAGGACCACATTTTTCATAATGTTTTCAGGTGGTGACAGTTTCAAAAAGTTGATTCCTAGACAAAAATGGGGCTCTTTTTTCCAATGACTCAATTACTTGCAACTTTCTCACACTGAAATCACAATGAAGAATCTGCTTAGAGGTACACTTATACATTCTTGTATGCACGAGAATGAATATGCGTACCTCCGAGAAGATTCTTCATTATGATTTCAATGTGATAATGTTGCAAAAAAATGAGTCATTGGATAAAAGAGTAGCTGTCAATCCATTGAAAATTATGTCACCCATAAATAATGGTAATTGTTAATAAGTAGTTGCAATTAAATATCTTCTTTTTTCATATAGTGTTTTTATAATTTCAAATTATTCAAAAACAGAAATGTTTATATATTTTTTAGAAAAGTATGGAACAAGTTAGTCGACAACAATCATTATTAGATGATCACACTTGGATAAATCAGCACAAAAATCCATACAGTTCTAGTTTAAATCCTATATATATTGAGGGTGTTCAATCTTTCTTATCATTTGCATCTTCCAAACTAGTATATGTTTTAGAAGAAAAAATTAAGTGTCCATGTAAAAAAAAATTCTCTAAAAACGTTTGAAACATTTGACAAGGATAGGGGACATCTTTTGTGGTTTGGTTTTCTACCAGATTTTGTTTTTTGGTATCACCATGGTGGATGTAGTTCCAAATAAGATACTAGTAACATGATTCCAAATCCATCATAGTTTAAAAATTTATTACATGATATTGCATGTCTATCTTTTTAACAAAATTAAACTCAAGTTGATATTGATTTAACTCCTAAGTTGGCACCATACGAATTTTATGAGTTTTTGAGGTCTGCTGAGGATGAATTATATCCTTGTTGCAAGATAAGAAAATTATAAGCAGTTAAAAAATTTATGTCTATTAAATCAGATAATGCAATGTTAAAATATTGTTTTGATAAGTTATTTTCTTTTGTAAAACCACTGTTATCTAATGGAAATTTGTTGCTTGTAAATTACTATGAGAGTAATAGGCTGGTTCGTAATCTCAGCCTTAGTTTTCAGAAGATTCAGGCATGTGCAAATGACTACATCTTATATTCTAGTTAAAATGGGTCATTGGATAATTGTCCCACATGTGGAAAATCAAGGTATAAAAAAGCACAACATGGGAAGTCTGGATCGATTCCTGTAAAATAGGTGAGATTTTTCCCCTTTACACACTGGTTGTACTATTTATTTATGTTTCAAAACATAGCATCAATGATGTTATGGCACAAAACCAAGATTTAAACTGATAAAAGCTTGAATCATCCATCTAATGGTGATTCATGGAAACATATGGACCGTTTATATCAGTCTTTTTCTTTAGAATCTCGAAACGTGTAATTGGGTCTTTCTAAAAATGGTTTTGTCCGTTTGGTTCTTTTAGTAGTCAGTATTCATGTTGGTCTATCTTATAACATTGTACAATTTACCTCCATGGATATTGACAAAGGAGATTTATATCTTTTTGACCTTATTTATTCTAAGACATCCGAAAATGAATATTAATGTTTATTTTAAACCATTGATTGATGGGTTAAATGCATTGTGGATTAATGGTATTAGTATATATGATGTTTCTACAAAACAAAATTTCATATTAAAATCTACATTGATGTGGACGATTACTAAATTTCTAGCATTTGGCATGTTATCGGGATGGAGTACGCATGTTATGAAATGATTTCCTTACTATATAACAGGCAAAAAATCCTTTATGATCACCAATGGAAATTAACCTTTATATTTTGACTATCATATCAGATTTATTCCAGCCGATCATCCTTTTTGGAGGGACATATATCATTTTAGAAAAGGAAAAATTGAAAGGGATGAACCTCCAAAAATGATCTCATGTATAGAGTTAAAATCATTTTTATTTTCATTAGCAACCATCACATTTGGGCCAACAATAAACCAACAAAAAATTCAGGGCTTTGGGAAATAACATAATTGGATTAAAAAGATCTTTTTTTGGGATCTTCCATATTGGTCTAATTTTTTTATCTGCCACATGTTGTATATCATCCATATTGAGAAGAACTATTTGGATAATTTATTTCATATAGTATTGGACACACCAGGTAAAACCAAAGATAATGTAAAGACATTATTAGATCTTTCCCAATGTTTTAGGTGACCGGAACTTGAACTATTTTAAAATGTTAGATCACAGAGTTTAATAAATCCAAAAGTATCTTATACACTATCCAATGAAAGTCACTTATTATTTTGGTTGTGGATTGCATATTTCAGTCTTCCAGATGGCTATGCTTCTAATTTGGGAAGATGTGTTAATAATGGTCTTATTATTGGATTAAGAAGTCATGATTGTCATGTTATAATTGAAAGAAATATGGTGACTGGATTCAAAGGATTTTTGAATTCTATGATTCAGGATTCTATAATAGACATATAATATTTTTTTCGAGACATTTGTACAGTGACAATAGACTACGATGCGCTAAGAAATCTAAAAGAAGATGATTCTGTAATTATATGTAAACTAGAAAAATATTTCTTCCGACTTTCATTGAATCAAGGGAACATCTAATATTACATATTATACATGAAGCTAAATGTGGAGGTCCAGTAATGTTTCTATGGATGCACCCATTCGAGAGATGCATGTAGAAATTGGAGAAAAAAGCATGTGACAAAGCCTCAGTTGAAGGCTCAATTGCTGAAGCTTATTGAGTAACCCACCATCCAAAATGGTTAAATATTATAATTCATATATGGTGAATGGTTTATTATTTCACACACATTCATATGGGGAATCAAAAAAAATAATTAATAGAGGAGTTTACTTGAGAGGATTTCATCATAGAGAAATCGAAGATGACTTTTACTGCATTCTGGATGAAATTATTGAGATGTGTTATCTAGGATAGAATTATATAATGATGTTTAAATCTCTGTGGTCGGATACTGAGAGAGTATTGTGTGTTAATATGACTCATGTAATTGTCGATATTAGATATAAAAGTCTTCTTCCCGTAAATGAGCCATTTTTACTGGATCAACAGGAACATGAAATTTATTACACAAAGTACTGTGATTATTCAAGAGACCTGATTGATTGGTGGAGCACAATAAAAATGAAATCTCGAGAAAATCAGTTTAATCAAACTAAATGTGGATCCAATGAAGTGAGAGGAATTTAAAATTTTCAAGAGACTACTCAAAATACATTTTTTCACAAAGAGACGTGAATATCGATGATGACACCCCACAATTATGGGTCAATGGTGACGAAGATTTCAATGATATTAAAAATGAATTTAAAATGAAAAGACATGAAGAAACAGAAACTCATATGGATATTGATGATGCTGAGGAAGAATATGAAGACATTGAATTTTTCAGATATGAAGATGATGATGATAGTGATCATTGGCATAGTTAAATGTTGGAAATAATCATAATTAATATATATATATATATAATACTTGTTTTCAAATATCTGCTAACATCAATAATTTTTTGTTTCAGATGAACCCTGATCTATTTCACGAGTTGGAGGTGGCTGAGCAACCTTTGGATGAGGGTGATATGGAATTCTCTGACCCTCATCCTACTGGCAGTTTAGGGGGTATCGGGAAGGGGCACAGTCTTACGCGACTGATTATTCCTAGCCATATCCCCAAGAGACGTCCATGTCTTGGCCAAGATCCACGAACACATATGTATGGTAACCTGTATATTTTAGTGAGATTTCATTTATTTATTTATATATGTACTTGTTGTTTGATTATTTAATCATTTTTCATTATTTTTCACAAATCGATGTTGGAAAGGGGAGTGTTATCTTGTGCAATTATTTTTCTTGACCATGGATCACATGGGAACAGATTCTCATTAATGTACAGCTCGACCTCTTCAATCATTGATAGGTACGTAAATAAATAATATTTATTTTGAAATTTATTTTATTAATAACTTCATATTATAAATTATTTGTAGGTTTTATTGTTTCCCATCTATTATAGCATGCGTGACGCTATACATGTAACATGGTCGATGTCTATGTGTGACTGTTTCCATCCGTTTTTTTTACAATTTGAGAAGTACATCCCTTAAGAAATCAGGAGTGAACGAATTTGATGAGTCATGTAGAGCTCACTGACTAGAGTACATTTCATCTCATGTTTGGGAGGGATTACGTTTACACTGGTTGGGTGGTGGATTTTAGAAGAGATCTTCAGTGGGTTGGCAGAACTGTGAGAGACAAGAGGAGACACATCAAGTTAGTAGTCGTACATTCCATACCTGTAGAGAGCATCTGGTAAGTATCTTTGTTAAATATTTTATATAACATTAAATATAAACAGTATATTTTATATTTCTATAGGTAGTAAAGAATCATGATATTACGGAGCACGACGTTTATGATAGGATATACAATGATCCAACCAGTAGAGAGATTAAAGGTGATCTCCAGCATCAGATTGTGGTTAGTATTATTATTTTTTTAGTGTGAAAATTAAATACATGTAATATTTTCACAATTTTAATTTCAAATTGGAATTGAATGAGCCATATGAGGTTTTGAACTCTCAGACACAGGCTGGGAGTTTGGATGAGATGGATGATCAGACCAGTGCCCACCATTTCAATAAAGAGACATGAAAGAAGGTGACTTAGTATGGCTTTGAGAAGGACTGAGTAGCTGGTATCATCTCTCATTTGACTAATGGTACTTATTATGGTATTTCTATAATGTCGACATCCAGCTCGAGAGGAGATCGTGGAGAGGCATCATCTTCTGCCTCAGAGTATCAAGAGCAGTTGCGTACTCAGACTGAGCTTATAGAGATTTTGCACAAACAACACAAAGAGTAGTAGTAGCAGTAGTATGATGATAATTTGCATCAATGGCAACAATAACATCAGCAACAACACGAGTCAGAGGTGTGTTGATGGCAGTAGGTGCATCACGAGCAGATGCACTATATGCGCCATCAGACTCGTAGTTTAGGGGTGGAGTTTCCTCCACCAACTCCAACATCTCCTTCACCTCCTCCAGAAGATGACCCCAATGATTTTTTATGTTAAAAACATTTGAATTCAAGATTTGTTGTAATATGAACTATTTGCAGTTTCTTCCTTTTATATTGGTGAAAATATTACCTGATTTAATTTTTTTATTAGTGTTATATTTTTTAATTTTTTTATTTCTAATAATAATAATAATGATAATAATAATAATTTATTATTTTTATATATATTTTTTGTGAATATTGATAATTTTAATATTTTAATATTTTTTAAATTTTTTAATAATATTAATATTATTTTTTCATTAAACATAATTTTATTAAATATATTTTTCTAATATTATATTTTTTAATGGTTGTATATTTTAATAATAATAATAATATTTGATGATTTTTTTACATTTTTTTGAGAATATTGAGAATTTTAATATTTTATTATTATTTTAATGATATTAATATTATTTTTCATTAATGATACTTTTATTAAATATATATATTTTACTTTTGTTTAGTATTAGAGATTGGACCTGTTACAATGGGATCCCATCGTAAATAGTTTAAATATATATTTATAAAAAACTATTTGTGACAGGCCCGTCGCAAAAGGTTTTTTTATATGTTAAGTATATAATTGGAGACTTATTTGCAATGGTGAAGTTCCTTGTCACAAATACTATTTTTCACAATGGGCTTGTCGCAAAATATAGTATTTGCGACGCCATATTCGGCAACGAGCTATTTGCGACGGGGCCCCGTCACTAAAGCTTATTTGGGACGGGACCCCATCACTAAATCTTATTTGTGGCGGGATCCTGTCTTAAATATCCTTTCACAAATACCTCAAATTATAGTAGTGTTATCATTACATTATTTTTTTAAAATTATATTTTCTATTTTAGTAAGAAAATATTATTCATCAATATTTAATACATTGTTTAATTGAAGATGTTTTTGAATTAACCACATACCTTATGTCGATATTATTTGAAGAAAAATGATATTATATAATAATAATAGGGAATTAACATAGAATTTTTCATGATATATTTTGAACCCCATTTAATTTCCATGGGTATATCAAATTTTGATTTTTGATGTAATTTTGAATGTATTCCCTATGTGATTTTCTTGGGTAGAGTATATAAACCCAATTTTCCTTCCATATGTTCATTATAATGAATAAATATTATCTTAAGACACACATATATTATGATAGTGACTATTTAGGTCATCTATAATCCACCAATTCAATGGTTTGTGCTTATATCTCATGATACAGTCAGACATAGAAAAACAATTTATTCACATAGTGATGAGAATAACGAGATTACTAAAATTGTCATGTGATAAAATTATGATTTTGTTCACAAAGGAAAGGAAATAATTATTTTTCACTGATTATTTTCATATGATTGTGTATTTCTATATATCCTAGTTTTTTTCATGTCATTGAAATATTATAACATTCCTTTAATTTATGACTATTTCACATTCCATGTTTATTCACCTTTTCCATGATATTTCACAACCTTATGTTATCCCATTTCTTATTCCTTGATTTCTAATATCTTCTTGGTTTCATAAAAAATTATTATGTATGAGTTTCATACACATATTATCATATTATTCATACTTATGATCATTGGTTGTTATCACTTATGTAAAACATTACTTATCACATGAGATCATACATTTATTATGTTTCAATTTCAACTATTCAAGATGTAACCTAATATGTATGATTTCTCTAGAGGAGTATATTATGTGGGAAATTTTTGGGATATTTTTAATAATTTTGTTATGATATTGTTTATATAGTTCTAATAATATTTGTTATATGTAAAATACATGTCTAGTTATTTTTTATCATAATTATCTATAATTGAAACGCTAGCTAATTATGGGGGTGTATTATTAATGTGTCTTATCCTAGAATCCACTAATATAGTTCCCCGGGCTAGGTCACCATATGACCTTAGACATCCCTCCCCATATGTCAGAGGATTCTGACTAGTAGTGTGGGTCTATGGGTTTTTATTTGGGACGCTATAACACTTAAAAATGTAAAACCACATGAAGATACAATAAAAATGGATATAACTATAAATTATAAGTAGTAAATGGGATGGAAAATAAAAATTTACCATAATAACCAATGTGAAACACATTGAAAAAAAAATCACTCTACATGTTAGGAAATATTACAACAATAACCCCAAAACCTGATTCAATGAAAACACCCTAACATGTAATCTGGTCTATACCCAGTCCTAACATCCACAAATCAATCCCTTTATACTAATCATAAAAAAATATGAGGTCCATACTTCGATTATGTACCTAAATACGTGTTGAAAATTCTTTGGTACACTAGTTTTATGGCCACTTAAGAATGGTTTTTGTATAACTAATTCATCCACCACCTATAGTTTCTAAATATATAACCACTCTCAACAATAGTTTATATAGTTTAATAGTGACCTTTTAATTTTTAATGAAATGTAAATAATGTTTAAACCTAAACATATTCAATTAACCCCATTACCCTCGGGTTCTAAATAAAACCTAGGCTAATCCAATAATCTTCTGCCAATATTAGTCATCACAATATTTACATAACATGTGTTTAAATATTTAAGTCACAAAAAAATAATTAATCCATTTATATCAATCTTTTTTATATTGAAGTAGTAGTCTAGGTACCCCCATAATGGATAAAAAATTAAGGATCTTTGTCATTCATCGTTCATCTAAATGAAAAATAATTATCTTTGGGGCATATAGCATTATTCTAGATGTAACACAAAATGAGGTGCATCAGTCCAACATCAAAAAAACACAATAAATCAGAGGGGCATATAACATTAGTTTCTCATGACACAATGATTACTATAATTAGTTCAAAATCCCTAACCATATTGTTCGGTACATCATTCCAAGGTTAATTAATAGTGACCTTTTTATCAACATTAAAATACATGGTGAAACTTTTTCATTTATAACTATTACAATGGTGTATTTCCAAAAACCATTTTTACACAATAACTGATTCAATTATATCATAATTCACCCTTATAACACACTCATAATATTTTCATAAAAATAATTTAATATCATAACCATAAACATTTAATTATTTCTATTTTTCATGGTATAAAGACAAACTCCTAATAATCTATTCAAAAAGTTGAATCTGTCAATTAAAAAATATATCGTCCACTTTTAAAAAATAGAACATGTCTAAAGGATAAAATTTATACTGAAACCAATTAAATTATCAAATAAGAAATTTTCACCGAAAGGGAACCTAATCTCATTTTCTAGGCCATAAAATTAGAAATTTTATTTATTAATATGTATTCATTATATCAGGAACCATATGTCATGCCTCAGTGAAGCTGTAGATCATTAATTAAAAAAAGGTTTGTGATATTTTTGTGAAATTTTTATTCATATGAATTATTTTTTTTATTATGATTTTATAACACTAATTGAAAATATAGTAATAACTAATAGAAATAAGTTGGGCAGATCCTGATTAACTTGTGTGAGTGTCCATTGATGCTCATTTATCCTCGTACTCATGGGAAGTGTGAAATATCATTGACTACATTATTCGAACACACTAAATCATAAATGGAATGTGATTTTTTACTAGTTTAACACTTAGGATTTGTTCAATCAATGATATTGATTAAGGGATACTCTTCAAAATCAATAAAATTTTGTTGATCTAAGAACCAAACTCAATCATGGAATCATAACAAAAATATAATGATATTACAAGATTATATTCAATGATATAATTTTACAAAATAAATGTAAATTCATATTTATTGGTTCATGATTCTATAATTTATCTACATGTGTAATCCATCCACACACTTTTGATGTGGAATTGGTGAGAAATGTGACGAGAAATCACATTTCAACATAAGATATGAGTTATGCATGAAATACTAGGGACTCTTCTTCCCTATATTTGTATATGATCCCACAATAGTAAACAAATAATCAAATTATAGAGATGATTAATAATATAAAAAAATATAAAATTTCAGTTACCTTCCAAAAATTACAATCATTGGGCTTGGGATATAAAAAACCCACCAAAATTGATCATTACGAGGTTTAGATGTAAATGATAGAGAATATGTTTAAAATGGAATAAAAATGAACTAATAATTGAGTCACCATTACACATTGTAGTTAAGAAAATTACAAGAATACATGTATTTCATTAAAAGATAAATTTGGCTCATTTGATCCTATTATAGTCAATAGTCTATTGGTGGAGATGAGATTTTCATGAATTATTTTTACACTATGTTAATATCAATGGTTGACTACGAAAATCCATTAAATTTTCGTTAACATCCATGGATAGGTTTTCCTTAAAGGGATCTATACAATGGAAGTTTAATGATCCAAATTGGTGTTCTAAGACTCAAATTATGTCTCACATACCTAAGGATTTATTTATCTACCTCTCCAACATTTCATCAACTTGTGGGCCTCATTTTGGCCTCTAAATTAATGAATTTTCCTCCATATTATTCTACTAAAATGTATCCATCATAATCATACATTACTACACCATGTTTCATCCCAATTTTATAAATTTATTATCCATATTAAGTATTTAAGTCAATGTGTATGTTGGTGATCTTCCATATTTTGTGTCTGTTTTGCTTGATTTCCATTGTTGGCTCTCAAAATCACCTATTCCAAGAGTAAAATCATTAAATAAAGTGAAATAACCCTTTTAAAACTGATAAAAAACAATTAAATATAACATGAAGTGAAATTTGTTATTATATTTTTAATCTTCAATTAAGTTCTAGTTTAATATAGTTGTTTAATGCTTATAGTGAATATTGAATCGCTACGTGATCACACGCACACACCTTATATTTTTTAATCATGTGAAAATTAACATTTCAAAAAACAATTCTTCGATTAGATATTCAAAAATTCCTAATGATTTAACATCTACTGAAAAATTAATTCATTATAGAAATATGATCATAGAAAAACTACACCATGTAGTTATACCTAGTTATCATGGAAAATGATGTATCCTAAATTGTATCGAAATGATATTGACAGAGATGTATGATACCAAAATGAGGATGGGAATAACTAGAAATCCATGTCACTAACTATCTTAATGTGTGTCTCACAGCCATTTAGTACTATTCATAACACTTTCAATCTAGTATATATCCATTATTTTAAAAAAAAATCATGCCTTATTCATTATACTAAACTTACCCGACATCCTTAGGTATAAAATTTAAATACCCAATCACTTAATCATTCTATGATGTAAACCATTATGCTCTAATATAAATATATATATATATCCATATGGTCTACATTTCATCACTCCCCTCATTATTTATTTTTGTTGTTGTTGTTGTTGTTTTCTTATCATTTGAATTGTTTTGTTCATTTCCTAAGGTGTACAATAGTTTAATTATAGGTACAGACACAAACATGTCAATTTATTTCTAAGACGAAATATATCATAACAAGAATGAATTTAATGGATAATAAATTTATAAAGATTATAAATATTAACCAAACTATTATTTACCTTTTATTATGTGAGAATTATTCACATTTCATGGTTGTGTCCAGTGATATGCATAAATATTAAGTTACAAAACATTATTATCAATTACTAACACAAAGGGTTTCAATAATATCAATGTATTCATAGATATAAAACAATTTATTACATTATTAAACAACCAATTTATTACAAATCATACCCCATTGTTAATTTAAAGTTATAATTTACATTCTATAAATGTGAAATTTTTTTAATAAATATTAAAATAACATGTAATAGAGAATTTCAAAATTAAATTTATGATCTTTATATTATATGGTGAAAATTAAAGTGGAAAGATAAAAATACATTATAACATAAGAAAAATATACAAAATAGGAAATATGATAATAGTCATAATGAACTCAATAATGTTTTGAAAACTAAAAATACTCTACGTCAAGGGGAATAAAAAAAATGAAAAAAGATGGTGATAATCAAAATAAAACTAAAAATTTGACCACCCCAATAGACTTATAGTGTTAAATTTACTCACTAAAATAAAATATTATCATAGTAGAAAGGATAAAACATGGTGGATTTCAGTGTTATGTTTCATCTAGAATGTATATTTCTTCCACTATATCCACTAGAAATACCTCAAAAATGTTTTTAAATCATTACAAATTGAATTTAATACATCAAGAACAATACTAATGAAACTTTTATTTTGAAGGAAATGTGTAAACAAGAGTAACAATGTACAGAAGACGCCATTGGGTGAAAATCATACGAAGGTGGAGATTTACCCTAGAATTATACATGCGACCCGTCTCACTAATATGAAACTTCAACCGATGAATAATCTCATCAGGTATAACCTTTTTCTTCTATTTATTGATATTGGATATATCATATTACCCAATATTAATACAATTGAATTCTTGAATCTATAACATTCTATGCTAAGCATTATCTAAAATATTCATTATATATATTTTAACACCCTATATTCATTGTGGGGTACCTACAACAGGTGGTGATAAGCCGTTCCAAACATAATCCATTTTGGTTTCTTTTTTATTGGGGTTTTAAAATATGTATGTTATGACCAATGAGATTCATCCAAGTGAAAACTCCAATATTAGATTTTTGTTTGTTACTTTGTTTCTTAGAAACAGTTAACATCCAAAATTTATATTTTTCACCTCAATTAGTTTGGTGGTGATATAAAGTGGGGAAATAATAAGCAATCACATACATAAAGAAATTTTTTCTCATATTGAGATTTCAATAGTGTAAATAATGATCTCTAATGACAAATCCTTGAAAATAAATCTAAATTAAAATTTAGGACCTCACAAAATCAACAACCACTAAAGAGTCATCAGATTTAGTAGCAATATCATTCACACATATAAGGTCACATTCAATAACAAGTGAGATGTGCATGAAGCCAAATTAATTTAGAAAAGATATATAGAATTATCACTCAATTAATCAAATATTTTAGTAAATAACATTGTTTTTTATGGAATTTCATTCCTATTAGAGATATTCCTCATGAATTGAAAATGTTTGCATGAATTAAAAACATAAATAGAAAATCTATGCAATTGTTTCCAATAAAGACAAGTGTCATGGGAATTTCAAGATGTACATTGAGAGAAAAAGTGGACACCACTAGGAAAAGTGAGGTAGAATCTCAAAAAAAATGGGGATATCATTATTAGGGACACATCATTGAACAACATAGCCACTAAAAATTCTCCAAATATATGTGTCATCCAAAATAAACAATAATGAATCATGATTATGACTAGATGATTATGATGTGATAAAATTACTGATGACATGATCTGATACTAGTAAATTTACAATGAATGCATACCAATGGTTACGTTACTCAACATCCTAAAGGATCTAATGAGTAAATCATTCTCTAATGTGGAGGTATGAGTCAATTGGTTGGTATAATGGTGGTAAAATCCTAATAATGTGGTTAGTATCCGTATTTTTTGCTCCACTCTTAAAATGAATATCAATGTCAAAATATTAGGGGAGGATGATGCACTATATGTGGTGGTGATTAGAATTGGATTTATTAAGGATATTACAATGGAACAAATGTTCAGAATACTAAATATATTTTGAACAAATATGATATGAATAGAATTTATTCTTGGAAAACATAATAGAAAGATGTTTTTTTCATTGGATGTGTAGTCTTCCTGGGTAGTGTTAGTGTATGCAAGGCATATGTAATGATATGAATAGACATCTCAACCCTTTATGAGAAAATTGACCCAAAATCAATGTTACGCGAATCCTGTATAAGATCAAAGGGAACATCCCAACATGGTGATTATATGATGGGAGATGACATGATACACCATTTTTGGAACTGAGTGCATGCTCCCAATTTTTATCAAACACAAACTCAGAATCAATTTTTAAGAACCAGGACATAGGAAGTCTGATGTTATTAAATTATTTAATGAATCATTGGAAAATATGAACATTATCAAAGAATTATTGAACCACAAAATCACTTTTTTTATATTAAAGGAATGAAATTAATTCATTTATTTATTTTTCCACTTGAAATACTTCATTTGAAATAACATGTGAATGATCTATCATGGATTCCCGGAACTGTAATTTTTCATTATTTTATATGAGATCATTTTCTATGCAATAGTGGTGGAAATAACCTAGGTGTCCCAAGAAGTCATAAATTTATGACCCATAGACCATGAAATCAACAATAAAATCCTCCATACAGATCTCAAGGTACTATAAAAATATCAAAAACATACATCATCAAAAAGTATTATTAAGATTATATAGAGACAAAAAGGTATCATCTTGTATTCAAATATACAAAAAGGATTTTTAAACGTTTTCTTATCTAACTAATCATGGGACATTTTTATTTAAAAATAACATGAATGTCCTTTAAGGAATAAATAATGGTTCTCACTAGAAAATCTTACAAACATTTATATAATGATAGGAAGTGGAAAGTGTCCCACACATGTGGATTAATTAATATGATTAAATTAAATACTGAATCCACAAATGTTTTCACACACGATGGAACCAACTAATTCCTTTTATTTGACACTATTATCATTCTAGTTTTGGTGATAAAATTCACCGGGATAATCCATTTAATAACAGAAATGGGATAGATGTTCCCAAAAGAAAGAAACATACTATCATGAAATATTATAACTTCAACGAGGGTGGGAATTAACCATTTTTAATATTTTATTATAATCTTAGCCCCATCATCAAAAATTATATCATATAAAACTAGATGGTATATTCCTAGTAATATCAACCAATTCCCATCATATCAAATTTTTACATTCTCCCAAAATATATATTAGTTTCTTATTACTATACTCTAGAATGTTTATTGGTAATAATTATGGTAAATTAGTAAATACCATAAAGATAAGGATATTTTAATTTAGTTGGAAGAAGTTTTAATTCAAAAAATGTTATTTCTCAGATCGAGGAAAGGGTTTTTGGGGGAGTTATGTCTATGAAACTTTAAAGCTTATTATGTTTATTATATATGGTAATATAATCAATTGAAATGATATTTTTTTTAATCATAAACATTAATGGGTACATCATAATGAATAAAATAATCAATTAAACCACAATATTTAAACTTTGATATTCCATAAGAAACACTCAAATCCTAAATCAGAACAAAAAAATCCATTAGTGGAGAAAAGTAAAATGAATCAGATTATGGGACAATATTTCAATGTTGTGTGTGTGTGTATCATTAGATAGAACTTCTTTTGAATATACATGATGAGGGGAGTGCTCATAAATGGGGTGTTTCAAAGAATCTAGGATATTTACACTTACCATTTATCAACTAAACTTAATGTAAATCACAACATTGTGATCATTGATAATTATCATTATTTCATTAATGAATTTCATTCCATGTATGAGAGGATGAAGTATCAAATACTGAATATCGTTATTTTCAATAATGAAAAAGTATGTGTGGAAGGTTAAATTTTGAAACCTTATAATTAAGTCCAATAACACTTATAATGGGTGTGTTTTACTATAATTTTCAAGCTACATAGCGATATCTTTTGGTTGATGATCTCTAAGATCTAGAGAAGTATACATCGAGTAAAGAATTACATTAATTAAATCTCCAAAATCAATAATTGATTTAGAAAATAATGACACCCATATAGTGTAAGGAATCTTAAAAATTTATAGATCATTGAATTTGGTTTTCTTTTTTGATTTTATCAAATTAGAAAAATTCATTCCATGTTTAATTCTCCTATTGTAACACGTAGAGATTTTTTCAATTATTTTTTAAATTAATTAATCCTTTTTGATATTTTTCATTTAACACGTCACTGAAAATATCTTATTTAAATTAAATAACTATGGTTGTGTATCATTATATTAAAAAACAAGTTAATGGTGCACTGCACACAAAATAAATTTTACCTTTCCTTACATGGAACATTTAGTTTTTCTTGCGTTACCTACAACAATGATGTTCCTCGATGGCTTGTTTAACTTGAAAAAAGCGTTTTAACAAACAATAATATATTAAAATTTTATTATTTAATATAATAAGATATAAACCTAAATTTATTTTATAGTTTATGAATATTATTTATTAAGTTATCAAAATAAATTGTTTAAAAAAATATAACATGAATTCATAGAATACAAATTAATTGGAAATGAATATGAAAGCCGATTGAATTTAAAGCCAAATATTAATATGTTTTCAGATAAATATTATGCTAATAAATTAAATTAATTAGTCATTTAGTCTAATATAATATATAGGTTATATATTAAATAATATAATTTTGATATTCATTAAATATATTTTATAGACATAAGAGTAGAAAACCCCCAAGTTTATACATAATAGATTATTTTTTTATAATGGTATTCTTACCACCTTTTAAAGGATAACCTATTTTAAATCCATTGTTTTGGCATTTTTATTGATTTACTATGTCAAAATAAAAACTATCATTGGAATATAAATATAATTTTTTTTATGATAAATCGATCGTAGTTTTCTGTAAGGTTTCATTTTTTAATGAATAGTTAAAATACTAGATTTTAATTCCACCATAATTTTAATCTGATCTATATAAATTGATAAATCATATTATAATATGGTATCCTAGATTAAATAGATGATATTATTATAAAATAATCCAATTTATGTCATTTAACAAATTTTACATTGAAATTAGACATAGATACATTACAAACTTTTGATCATTTTTTTTAAAAACTCGAATTATCAACCCAAATGGAAGATTAATTTTAAATTAATTTCTTACAATTATGTGGTTATAATTTTGAAAAATGTATTAAATATTTGGACTAAGATTAATTTATAATTTATAATCATGTAAAATTTGGGTCTAAAAAATGATTAGTGAAAGTGATTAAAATTAATTACAATAGTGAAGAGAATAATTAGGTTAATAATGTACTAAACTGTAGATACCTGACCCAAAATGATATATAAACATATCCAAAACCCCTTTTTAGGTTGTTATTTGGCAATGAACCTTCAATTATTGAGTATTTTTTATTTGTTGTCACTTTTTTAGTTTAAAATGTGGGTACACCAAACTAGTTTTAAAAATTCTGAGTGTGTCCTTACCTTTCCCTCTAATATGCCAACACCTCTCCTTATTCATAACACCTCTAAAACCTCTTACATTGGAGAAATTTATTCGAAATCCACTTCCCAAAAATCCCACCTTACACCATGAATCTCACCTTTTTTCAGAATTTCTTCTAAGGAATATTGTTGGCTCTAACCAATCTGAGTTACTTAATTAATAGGTTCTACATTGTTGCAAAATCCTTTCATTTATTTTCCTTCTCTACCCCTCAACACTATTTATTCCATTATTTTATAAAAAAACATATATGATTAATATACTAGTATATTTGAAATGTAATTTTTTGGCCTATACATTCAAACAACTCCATATAATGGGTAAGAGACCTACTATTCATAATTATGGAGAACTAATGCCTCATTAAGTGATGATTGTTTATTTTCACATTACTACCTATCATGGTGGAAATTATGATGTAAAATATTTTTATATATGTTATATATTATATTTAATATGTATTTAATATTATATAATTTTTTACAACTTATATATTTATATATTCTATCTTTTGTTAATACGATAATTTCATTTGAGGAAGTTTGTACTATATCACCCCCTCAAAGCAATGTGTTTCATTCATTCACTACATATAATGTTTTAATAATGGGTTTAGGGAACTCATATTAGATATAAAACATTATAATTCTACTTTATTGATATTTTATACATATATACTTACATGTCATTTTTGTTCTTTCATTCAATATGACCATAAAATAGAAACATTGTGTATCTGTATGTACGACTAACAATATACATAAATGGTGTATTCCATTTCATACATATATATTATATAGTGTTGAGATGATATGTGGAGTATGATATACTCTATAATACCAAATGTAGGATCTAAATAATATAGATATTGTATGTAGTATCTAATGATTCTCAATATATAGGGGGTGAATTTTACACTTAAAAAATGACCTTGGAACTTTTAAAGATGGTTATGTTTAACAAGGTAAAACAAGGTAATTCACAAAACCTCTAGTTCTACACACTATCTTGATTTCGGATATATGATTCTGATAAAGTTAATATGGAAATATGTTTCCATAAAATGAAACTTAATGTATGTTTACAAAAATAAAGATTCTAACATAAAGCGTATAGAATCTATCTAAATCAGAGTACAATTATAAATAAGTATAAGATAGTTATACTTTCCTCAACAAACAAAATGCACTGGAAAACATGTAACAAAACAAGTAACATGTTGTAAATATTTTATCCCAATAGAAGGGTATCCAACAACCTTGGATAAACGTCCCTTGATTTATACTTTCAAGAATGTCGGTCTTACCCAAACTAGGTTAAGCCCTCGATATAAAGATCGGAGTTTGTCGTGCTATCCCCAAATTCCCTCAACATGAAGGTAGATGGTAACTCTGTCTTCGTCAGTTAGGAAGCCTTCAACATCAAGGTAGTTGGAACCTCAATATTCATATCCCCGAAATCCCTTGATTGTACACAACAACAATCGAAGTTGCACAAGGAAAATGTGAACAAGATGTTCAATACTCACTAAGCATGAGAGTATCTCTCTCTAGAAATTACTTCAGATCAAAAGTTTTCCCAACGTCCTGAGCCCTTTCAAATGTGCTCCTATTTATAGGCACAACTCCAACGGTCGGCTCCC
The DNA here is from genome assembly GCA_963277665.1 of Viscum album. NCBI lineage: Eukaryota > Viridiplantae > Streptophyta > Magnoliopsida > Santalales > Viscaceae > Viscum > Viscum album. The sequence continues at coordinate 1,286,465,408 of OY728151.1, forward strand.
TCCTCCCACAGTTATATTTTTCATTGAATTTCGGAGGGGCTTGTACACCTATAACTCAAACAACAGTTAGTTAGAAACAGAATGTACGATATCATTTCTTAACTATATCAAAGATGAGCAAAATACAGTTTCTAAATCAAAACCAATTTTTTGGAGTCTAAGAAAAATGAACAGTTGGAGTTAAAGAAAAAATATTCAGAGTCTATATTATAGCATATTTGGATTCTGTTTATTAGGGAATTTGGATTCAGAACTCATAGGAATTCGTATCCAGAATTCAATGTCAGAACTCAGAAGAATTTGTAACAAGAATTCAGATTCAGAATTCATAAGAGTTCATAATCAGAACTTGGAGTCTAAATTATTATGAATTTGTATTTAGAATTCAATTTCTGAATTCAGAATAATTTTTATTATGAATTCGGAATAATAATTCATAAGAATTCGTATTCAGAATTCGGAGTCAGGACTTAGAAGAGTTTAGAGTCAGAATTCAGAGAACTCAGAGTCAGAACTCCAAAGAGTTCGGAGTCTAAGTTCAGCGAACTTGGAGTCAGGACTTAGAAGAGTTAGTAACCAGAATTCTGAGAATTGAGATCCTAAAACAGAATGCTTCATATATAAGTAATATAAGATTCTGTGGTTTTAAATATGAAACTGAATTTTACACTTAGACAAGATAATGAAAAATGAAAAACATGGTAAGGATAAATTTACTTGGGGAAGGAAATTTTTTCTTATAGAAGTAAAACACAGGGTAAAATGAAATTTTCTTTGTGATAAGGTGTTTGTGATTTTCAAAATAATAAGGAATGGTAATTTCATAAGGAAAACCTTATTGACTCAACAATCTCCCCCTTTTTGGAATGAACAAACATCCTTTTGAAAAAGAATAAAAGGACATAGAAAATATTTTTATAGACATTTAAAATGAATCTTATGTCCCTTATCATATGGGAAAAAATGAATACTACTGTCTCTCCCTTAGGATTTTGAACAGTAAGGATCATATTATAGATTTTTGGAATGATATTTTTCATTATCTTGAGTACGAAAATATATATAATGAAAACTACGCCTTAGATAAACTCCCCCTTACTTAGGGACATTTTTTTCTTATATAGTATTCTTTTTTCCTTTCTCCCCCTTTGTCATTTTGAAATTTTTTTTCAGGTAATGGAAAATAAAATTATGGTACCTAAAATATTAGTAAAAGACAACTCAAAATACAAGAGAGGAAGAAAAATTTCATTATGTTTGGAAAGAATTTGTACAAGAAAGAAAATACAACAAAATATCATATTTGATCTATTTTCCTTACTTCTCCTTGGGTATCAATTTCTTCACTATAGTTTTCAGCTTTTTGGGTTCCTTGTGGTCTTCATAAGATTTCATTAAAAGATGATCCTGATCCTATAATTTATTTACTAGTGCTTTGATCTTTACTTCCTGGGCCTTCAGGGATTCTACCTGAGCCTTCATAATTTCATCTTGCTTAACTATCATCTATTCAATCTCGATCTGATGATCCATTTACCTCTTCCATCTTTGGGAAACATAATATAGCTTTCCATTCAGATCCTTTACCAATTTCATCAGAGAATTTGGCTCATTTGTTAGTTTTTCATCAAAACTGGTTGTAAGATCTCTGATCCTACCATCTTCAATGTCAAAAGCCTCCTTGACACCATATTGAAACTCATCATGTTCTCTCAAATTTTTTATTTTCTTTTTTGACCAGCCAACTATTTCCTTACATGATCGTTTTTGAGATTCATAGTTGATAAATAAATTCTTGAGATCGTCCACAAGCTATATACACTTGTCCATCACCATGGACACTGAATCTGATTTCTGATTCAAACTATGATGAAGAATCTGAAATCTAGAGTCTATGCTAGGGAAAATCAAAATGGTGTCAACCAACTTCTTCAATGATTGAAGAACAAAATCATGACCCTAGGATGATGATTTTGAATTTGAGACTTTGCTGGGTGAAGGATCTTTCTTTGGGTCATCATGTTTTCTCTTAGAAGTTCCACCAACTTCCTTCTTCATTAAATTATCTTTAGTAGGTGTATCAACAATCACCTATTTCCCCATAACATTTCTCGGAACAACTTCCTCATCTAGAGATTAATGTTCACTATTAGACAGCTGAAAAATTCTATTTTCATCTATCTTCTTCTTCTCAGCTCCTGCCTTAGCATCTTCGGGGTGAATGAAATGATGATTATAACTTTCTTCCTCAGAGAGCTTATTCACTTCATCTTCAGCTTTTTCATCTAACCCAGGAGTAGAAAGCATTTATGATCTGGCATGATAGGTTAGGATTGAAAATTTCTCAGATGCAATTTCCTTCTCATGAAAGTATTCAAATATCTTTGTGAGTTCTTCGGTGTCTCCACTTCTTTCTTATTCTTCCACTTCTTCCCTGACTTTTTTTCACCAAAATTAATTTCTTATACTTTTTTTGGAGTGAGAAATTCTTTCCTTGTTGTCTCTGGTAATGCCTCTACAATTAAATATTTTGGTACTAGGATATTCTCGGATTCTTTCTCAGTATCCCTCAGAAGGGATTGAACAATTTTGGACTCAGAAACATCTTATTTTTCTTCTTCTCATTAGCTTTCTTCTCAATATCATCAGTTGTCTTCTCTGTCAAAGCCTTTGCTTCTATAGAATCCAAGAAAAACTGTGTCTCTCCTTCCTTTCGATTTTTCTTATCTTATCTCCACTTTGAAAAAACCTCATCTAGATAGGATTTTTGCTTCTTAGGATTTGGAGGTGTGAATTGGGCTTCCTTATCTTTTGGTGTTTTATCTAATTCTTCTACATACTTCAATTTCCTCTTCTTTCCAGCCATTTTTGATGGTTCAACCACTTCTTGTTCCTTCGGAAAAGATTCAGCCTCTTCTACTGGTAGATCACAGAATTATCTAGTTTCCATAGAAAATCCAACTTTCATCATTTTGAGGGTATCATCACTGATTAGCATGACTTCTCAGTTCCTTTTCATTGAACTATAGAGGATTTTAAAAGACTCTAAGAACATGGCAATTATCTTGGAAAGAATATCCGGATACATGATTATCTAGGCCTTCAAATTTCCATTCTTGATATTCTTGATTGTAATCAAAATATTCTTGACCAAATTTATCTTCCTTAGATTCACCAGAAAATCTATGATGTACATGTCACTCTTCATCAAGGTGTCCTTATCACCTTTTATCGGAATGATAAAACCTTGAACCCACAGTTCAAGGATCTGATTATTTGTAGAGAGGTGAGAAATTTTTAGAGTCTTTACATCAGTAAGACCGAGAAACTCCATAGATTTCACCTTGACAAAACTTTCTTGAACATCTAAAAACTTATGGGAACAGAACTCAGCTTCCCCTTCAAATTGAACTCCAATCAAACTAGCTTCCATTGTATATGTTAGAGCATAGGTTTTTCCATAGATTTTAAACAAAAACTTCTCTATGTCGTCTTCCTTAAAGAAACTTACTGATTCATTATCACGAACCGACCCTACCTGGGCTCGAGCTGCAACTACCCCAAGCCCGCCTCCATAGGCCAGGGGCTGGTAACCATTGCCGAAGGTACAATTACTCGAGGAGGCCTTTGCCTAAGTACCTGTACACACACACACATCACACTCAGTGAAAAAGTGCAGAGTAAAAGAAAATTAAAGTAATGAAAAAGGGTCAACTGTTATAAATAAACCACAAATGTGCATTGAACTCTAAACAGTACAAAGTAGAAGCTGAAGGTAAACTGAAAAGTAAAGGTTCAAAACAAGTGCCCAGCCAGAAAATTGCCACAACCTGGAAATAGTTGAACGAAAGAAAACCAGCTGGAAGGGGTCCCCCACCTGGAACCTGACTCCGATCACCACACACAGTCCAAGCTCCCAAGCTCTTAAGCTCCTCGGAAGTCATGCTCCACATGTCCGTCGTCTTCAAGGGCACACTAAGTGCGGGAAAATACCAAGCATGGGTGAGTATAAAAATACTCAGTAGGATACCCCAAAGTCTCTAGTGAGCAACAAAGGAGGTACCGAAGGGTGAGCAGTTGAGCGAACCGTGAAAAGTAAAGGAGTAAAATCGAAAGTGAAGTAAAGAGTGGAGTAAAGAGTCTATCTCAACCCAACAAGAGGAAATAAGGTAGACTCGTCCAGATATAAGGAGCTAGAAATGGTGAGAAGATGAACTTCCCGTCGAGTCTTCGCTACCTATAGCATGAGAGTAGACTCTTCCAACCACGAGAAGATAGACACGGAAAGCACGTGGTATACCCCGTGTGTCTTCGCCTCTCCTAGAAGGAGAGTAACCAAACCCAAGAAGTGGGTACTGGAACATGGTATATACAAATACATATGCTCAATCAAGAATCCAGAACAAGATCATAAGGGGATCTCCATCCTGTAGCTCAGCCCAAGAAATGTGAGTCACCAATAGTCCCAGAAGTAAGAACCATCGATGCCTAGCATCCTGCACATCTGCCCTGAACCCCAAGTCAAGGGGCTCAAACCACTGCACCTCGACACTATCTGCTTTGGGCGGCACTGACTCGCCTGCACGGTTTTAGGTCGCATCACAAGGACACATCTCGGTGGGGGAAAAGCACCCCTCGTACTTGAGAGTTCTAGGGGAACTTCAAACCACACCATTTCACTGCCCCGTAGTTGAGAGGTCTCCCCAAAGTTGACAGGTGACCCCCTGCCTAGCCCCACTGGAGGGTCTCTGGAAGTCAACAGGTTCCCACTACAGGGAGGCCCAGAAAGAGTCGATGGGTGCCACACTGCGCAGTCCCGTAACATGGTAATCAACTGGTGGGCGACCCGACTAATGTCGGTAATGGGACCACTGACCAGGCCAGCTGGAGGTAAGCCTGACATCGGGGACCACTTCCCAGCCCCATTGGAGGTAAACCCGGAAATACTCTGGCCATCCCTGTTGGATGGTAATGCTAGGTGAACACTGTTGTACAAGCCATCCCTGCTAGATGGTAACCCACAGACAAGCGCTGCTTGGAACAACCTCAGCCATGCTGGAAATAACCTCCTGGGTAGAGGATCGGTGCCCGCGTAAAGTGTTGGTCACACCGAATCCATAAGTACTCTACCAGGGAACACAGAGTGATGGGAAAATCTCCCCATGCCTCACAAGGCGATCCCGCTCCAATCCACTTAGTCACTGTCAAAGCGGACCAAGAAAACTCATCCCAGAAAGTGAGAAAACACCCACGTTGTACGAGCACACGTAGTCGTAAATGGTGTTGCAGTCTGGTGGAAGGGGCACTGTACTGAAACCCCTCACAGCTGAAGAAACAGAAGAACCAACCCATCTCTATCGGCCAAACGAGAACGGAACCAGGGGAAAACTCAACCCTGCCGGTCAAAAAATGAGAACCGGACCAGGGGAAAACTCAACATTGCCGGTCAACAAACGAGAACAGGACTAGGGAAAAACACAACCCTGCTAGTCAACAAATAATAACAGAGGAAACCTCTACATCGCGAGAGGTCAAAAGTACGTAAAGTAGAGCACGACACGCACATGGGTCCCACACGACGTTTTTCCCCAATTCAACCCAAACCAAGCTCACAAACATTCTTAGGTACCAACATCCACATGTACCTCCCAGCGTTCCCGTATACTCCCAGAGTATACCACGTTCCAGCCCAAAGGCTATCGTGCACACGACACCCAACGTCAACGTGAATGCGTAGCGTAACAACTCCAACCTGCCACCTCAATGGCTGAGGCACAGCCAACCACATCTCTTTAGACACCAACCTCACTCTCCCAGGAGTGCACACGACCACTCACCAAAGGTCCGCAAAAAACACGGTAGAAGTACCTCCACCGGGGCACCTTTCATATTTACACATTTAATAAGATTACACAAGAGGCTCCGCATGCCCGAACCAATTACACAGTTATAATCCTCGCGGAAAAACATGCGAGATAGACTACTTACTCACCTACAACGGATATCCGATGGAAAAGTCACCAACACCGCCTAACGCCCGAACGACGTACCGTGATCCCGAGCCTCGGCCCTGAAAACAGTCGGGCGCATCGCACCATTGCCATCCCCTCGGGAAAACACGTCAAAAGGACTACTCACTTGAGCGCAACAGATATCTAGGTAAAAAGATACATTCTGACACATCGCACATGAGCGGTTCTACGCAGGACCCATATCCCGGTCTCGATGTGCTGCCAACGGATCGCACCGTTGCGATCCTCTCAAAAAATTACACAAGATTGACTATTCACTTGTCCAAAACGGACACCCGGTGATAAAGCTGGAAATCACCGTCAGCTCCCAAAACGGCCCTCACGGGGTTCTCAACAGTTTTTGGAATTAGAGAGGGTGGATTGAACCATTGTAATCCCCACAGAAAAACATCCAAAATCGACAGCTCGCATGCCCCGAACGGACGCCCGATGAGAAAGTCACTAAACGCTGCTCGCAGCTCAAAATACTGGTCATGGGGCCCATGCCTCAACCTCGTCTTCAATGCCCGAAACTACCCTGGAAAGCTTCTCCCTAGTGCCATGGTCCCAATGCCGCTGACGGCCCTCAAAATGGACATCAGTTGTGTCCGCGCCATCCAAAACAAGATCCCCGAAAAAACGTCAATTCACTTAAAGATGCATCGCGTCTCCGTGGCCCCTCATTTAGGGAATTAAAAAATCCAAAAACCATTTCAAATTTTTCATCTCAATTTAAGGGACGTGTCGCCGCTAACGGAACACGAGACCGACTCCCGGTCTGTGATTAATTAATTATAAATCATTTCTAATAATAATAATAATAATAATAATAATATTATTATTATTTTAAACATATATTTTATTTTTAATTCCCATTTTTTTTCTATTTCCACCGCACAACCCTATATTTTTATTCTTCTTCTTTTGTTTTTCAATCATGTGGGTCCCTTATTTGTTTACCTATTCTCTTTTTTTGGTCATCTTGTTTAGCACAAAGACCCGTAGGGTCCTCCTCCCGCGCGACCCGGGTCGCCGACGACCGGCCTCGCCGCAGCTCCCCGCTGCTCGCCACCCTCGCCCATAGACGCCCTGCCCTCTGACCAGCCGTCGCCTAGTCTCGCCATAGCTCCCTGCTGAAGACCCTCCGACCTCGCCTGCAGCACTCGGCCTGCTGCTCGGCCGCCTCCGCCACTGAAGACCCGAGCCGCACCGCCTGGGAAAGCTGCCGGTCCACCTCTAGAACTGCATCCACCCTCTTCTTGTCATTCTTCTTGCCCAGCCACCCACGGCCATGAACCGCCGACTCGCCCACAGCCTCCGCGGACTGCCGCCTCCGACGCCCGGTCCTACCACCATGAACCGGCCAAACACTCCAAACCGTCCAGAAAAACAAACAAAACCCGCAACCTTCGGTGGGTGATTGCGAGCGCGTCAGGTCTCGGATTTTAGAACTGAAAAAATTCATTGGACAGATTATAAATTCTACTGCACATATATAGGATTTGATAGAATATTTAACAAATGATTCATGCAGAAAATTGAGTTCAATGGGAGGTGCGGGAATTTTAAAACGAAGCAAGATCCTACCTTGCAGGGCTTCACCCGAAGCATCGCGACGATCCGCCGGCCGCCATGCCTTGGAGAGGACGGAGATGAGAGGAGGAGCATGAGCTTCCTTGGTGTGTTCCTTCTACCAGGCAGTTGGGCAAGGGGGTGGAGTGGGGGTGAGGGCTTATTTCATGAAAATTATTTAATTAAATTCTTAATTAATTTAAAACCTAAAAATTTTCCCGCATCCGTAACTCTCAAAGTGGTCGAGGTTAGGCCTCCCCTAGGGTAAAAAACACCTCCCGAGAACAAAGGAGGTCTCGGAATTTTAATCCAATACCCCGTTCAAAAGTTATTAAACTTGACACCCGGGGCCGCCAAATTACAGAAATGCCCCCGGGGCCATTTTTCACAGACGGCCCACGCCCGCGAAACTTACAGCCATCCTAGGGTAAACGGAACACTCCGAACTGAATGGTGCCCTCATGTTTACCATCAGAGTCACTGTTTAAGAGATAATAGTGTTTCACCATTAAATGAGTTAATTAATTAATTTAATTATCCGTCTAACATCCTGAAAGCGGGCGAGGGGTCCAAATGTCCTGTGCTGACAATTTTTATGTCATTCCTAGGGTAAACACCCCATTACGGACCCATATATACCCAAAAATCTCTTATTTGAAGCACCTTTTAGGAGTTATCTCATTTATTTGGCGTTCACAGTGTGAACGCACTGAAAATTGAATTGCAGCCACATCGGGGCTCAGAATTATATGCCGTCTGAAGGCACTGCTCTGGAATAACATCAAGAATATTCCAAAGTCATTCATAGCAAAAACTGGGTTCTTAAATCATTCCCTCCTTCATGCTTTTCATCCTCAAAATGAAAAACTAGGGAACAACTCAGGGTACTAAGCCCACACCTGGCTCTTCCATTCCCAAAAGAACATTTTCACAGTCCCACGTCACCGCACACAGACCAAAGGATTTGATTTGTTCACGCGAGGTCGGCCCTTTCCGATGACGTACATAGGAGCACGCACACTTCTTCTCGTGTAAGCCACATGGGACACGTCGTGTAACCACACCCAACCTTGGGGTTAGGACAAGGCGGTAGGGAACCTCGCCATCCCTTTGCACGGTCTCAAATGGCCTGAAGGCTCTCGGGGGTAGATCACCTCCCTGAGAGAACCCCTACGTCACACGACGCGACTGGAATTACCGCCCACACATGGAAAAAGGCCTGGTGATTCCCTCCTTCAGAATATCCATATGGTGAAACACGCAAAGATATCTGATAATGCATGATTTCACAGTTGATGTCTCACAACCAAGGCTCTCTTACACGCTCGAAAGTGAAGGAATCAACATCATCAACTAAATAAAAGGTCCTATGCCTTTTTACCTCACCAACATAGGTTTATGCCAACACCCTGCGTTACCCTGGTAACAACCCAAGCAAGGAGGAGGGAGAAAATCATTTCACACACGGAGTCTAATAATTCTACTGAAAAAAGTAGAAGAGTTGCATAGCGTACCTCTTATAACCTCATGATCCGTAGGATTATAGACATCCAAAGCTCATGGATGTTCGTGGTCCCAACTGTCAGCTCCCGGAGCCTGACCTGAACCGCCTAGTGGTGATGGGAAGACCTCGTAATGTCATACCCCACTACCAGCTCCTCCCGCTCTACTGGTAGCACCACCTCTCTGGGCGCTACTCTGATCATGGTGCTACCTCTGTCTTGGTGGTTCACCTACAGCCTTCCTGAAGCTCTCTGCATGCTTGGTTGGGCAGTCCCGTTCCAGGTGACCTCGCCCATCTCAAGCATATCACCGAATCACTTCGAGCTGCACTGGTGCCCTCTGGCGCCACTGTGGTGTACGACTATGCCCCTGAGTCTTGTTGTCAAAAATCCACATGCGTCGAGGTTCTGCTTGCCGACGCCCACTAGCTGCGTCAAACGTCTCATCTCCAACGTTCCTGCTGCCACCACCAAATCCAGAACATGACAGGAAACTCTTTGTCAGCAATGCCTACTCTAGCACCTCGGAATATGTGGAAATGTCCAAGGGTACTATGACAACACAAATCCCTCGGTGGAGACCCTGCTCAAACTTTCGCTCTCGGAGGTTGTCGTCATGGACCAAATCCGGGTAAAAGCATGCACGGTCTGTGAAACTAGGCGCATACTCGGCCACCATCATCCCTACCTGCTAAAACTGCAGGAGCTCCTGAATCCGAATGGAGCGCAAGCAGGAGGGGGACAACTCCTCACAAAACAACAACTGAAAGTTTCCCCATGAATGTGTCGAATTGTCATGAAACTGAGTCACCAGACTCCACAAACGTCGAGCTTCTCCACGAAAAAGGATGGCTGCCAAAGCCACTTTCTGATCTCCCGACATCTGCACAAGCCTGAAAAGGAGAACCACTATCTCAAGGAAAACCTCTACTGCCAGAGGGTCTGGCACACCACTGAATCTCAGCGGTCTCTGCCGCTGGAACTCAAGGAGCATGCTCAACCTGCGCTCAATCCCCGTCTGCTCTATTGAAGCTGTCTGCTGCTCAACATGTGGGGGTGCTGTTACCAGCCCACCCGGAGAAAGGGGCTCACATGATGGGTCATGGACTGTGGCCTCGTAGCTTACACGGTCGTCATCAGAAACCAAAGTTGGTATCCTGGATGGCTGTCTTCGCGGAGACATCCTTAAAATTATCCAGGGGTGTCGCGGTCAGATGAGCATATATGTATATACCAATAACAACGATGGGGAGCTGACTCAAGAAGGACAGTCATAGACTCAATCCTATGTGATGCACAAACCAATTTTCCCTGCAACAAGTGTCTCAGCATGCCGAGTCGAAAAGTGGGTTATCAAGGTCCTGGTGAATGGATACATCGGTCGTGGCACCATCACTGGACTCCCTGACCTGAGATCTGCTCTCCAGACACGTTAACACTGTTGCCCTAAATCTGAACCAATTCCTCTTTTAGGGACGTCCGCACAACATCCCATGGAATAAACCACCAATGATACCACTTTTTTACGACACGACTCTACCCGGGCTCGAGCCGCAACTACCCTAAGCCAGTATCCATAGACCAGGGGCTAGCAACCACCCCCGAAGGCACAATAACACAGGGATGCCTTTGCCTAAGTACCTGTACACACACACACATCACACTCAATGTAAAAGTGCAGAGTAAAACAAAATTCAAGTAAAGAAAAAAGGGAAACTGCTATAATAAAACCACAAATGGACATCGACCTCTAAATAGTACAATGTAAAAGAAGAAGGTAAACTGAAAAGTATAGGGGAAAAACAAGTGACCAGCCAGAAAAGTGCCACAACTTGGCAACAGGTGAATGAAAGAAAAATAGCTAGAAGGGGCCCCCCATCTTGAACCCGACTCTGACCACCACACGCGGTCCAAGCTCCCAAGCTCCTAAGATCCTCAGAAGCCCCTCTCCACCTGTCAGTTGTCTGTAAGGGCACACCATGTGTGGGAAAACCCCAAGCAGGGGTGAATATAAAAATACTCAGCAGGATACCCTAAAGGCTTGAGGGAGTAACAAATGAGGTATCAAAGGGTGAGCAGTAGAGCGAATAGGGAAAAATAATAGAGTAAAACCGAAAATGTCGTAAAGAGTTTAGTAAAGAGTCCAGCTCAAGCCAACAAGAAGAAAGAAGGTAGACTCGTCCAGACACAAGGAGAAGGAAACATTGAGAAGATGAACTTCCCGTCGAGTCTTCGCTACCTATAGAAGGAGTGTAGACTCATCCACCCATGAGAAGCTAGACACGGAAAGCACGTGGCATACCCAGCGGGTCTTCACCTCTCTTGAAAGGAGAGTAACCAAACCCAATAAGTGGGTACTGGAACAAGGTATATACAAATACATATGCTCAATAAAGAAGCCCGAACAAGATCATAAGGGGATCTTCATCCCGTATCTCAGCCCAAGAAAAGTGAGTCTCCAACAGTCTCAGAAGTAAACACCATCGATGCCCATCATCCCACACGTCTTCCCCGAACCCCAAGTCCAGGGGCTCAAACCACCGCACCTCGACCCTATCTGCTTTGGGTAGCACTGACTCACCCGCACGTCTTTTGGTCGCATCACAAGGATGCATTTCAGTGGGGGAAAAGCGCCCCTCGTACATGAGAGTTCTGGAGGAACATCAAACCAAACCATGTCACTTCCCCGCAGTCGAGAGGTCTCCTCAAGTTCGACAAGAGACCCCCATGCCCAGCCCCGCTGGAGGGTCCCTGGAAGTCAATGGGTTCCCACTACAAGGAGACCCGGAAAGAGTCGACGGGTGCCACACTGCCCAGTCCTGTAACAGGGTAATCCATTGGAGGGAGACCCTGCTAAAGTCAGTGATAAGACCGCTTCCCATCCCAGATTGAGGTAAGCCCTACATCAGGGACCACTGCCCATCCCAACTAGAGGTAAGCCCGGCATCGGGGACCACTGCCCAGCCCCGCTGGAGGTAAACCCGGAACTGCTCTGGTCATCCCTGCTAGACGGTACTGCTAGGTGAACACTGTTGTACTGGTCATCCCTGTTGGATTGTAATCCACTGGCAAGCCCTACTTGAAACAACCACATCCCTGCAGGAAACAACGTCCTGGGTAGAGGATCGGTGCCCGCGTAAAGTGTTGGTCACACCGAATCCTCAAGAACTCTACCAAGGAACACAGAGTGAAGAGAGAATCTCCTCAAGCCTTACAAGGCTATCCCACTCTAATCCACTGAGTCACTGTCGAAGAGGACCGTGAAAACTCATCCCAGAAAGTGGGAAAACACCCACGTTGTAGAGCACAAGTATTCGTAAATAGTGTCGCAGTCTGGTGGAAGGGGCACGGTACTGAAACCCCTCGCAGCTGAAGAAATAGAGGAAACAACCCATCTCTGTCAGCCAAATGAGAGTGGAACCAGGGAAAAACTCAAACCTACATGTCAACAAACGAGAATAGGACCGAGGGAAAACTCAACCCTACCAGTCAACAAACAAGAACAGGACCAGGGGAAAACTCAACCTTGCTTGTCAACAAACAAGAACTTAGGAACCCTCTATGTCATGAGAGGTCAAAAGTACGTAAAGCAGAGCACGGAATGCACGTGGGGCCCACACAACGTGTGGCCCCATGTCAACCACAACCAAGTGCACAAACATTCTCACGTACCAACATCCACATGTACCTCCCAGCGTTCCCGTATACTCCCAGAGTATACCACGTTCCAACCCAAAGACTATCGTGCACATGACACCCAACGTCAACACGAAGGTGTAACGTAACAACTCCAACCTACCTCCTCAACGGCTGAGGCACAGCCAACCACATCTCTTTAGACACCAACCTCACTCTCCTAGGATTGCACGCGATCACATGCCAAAGGTCCGCAACAAACACGGTAGAAGTACCGGCACCAGGGCACCTTTCATATTTCCACATTTAACAAGATTGTGCAAGAGTATTAGCATGCCCGAACCGATTAAACCGTTGTAATCTTCATGAAAAAACATGCGAGATCGACTACTTACTCGCCTCCAACGGATATCCGATGGAAAAGTCACCAACACTGCCTTACGCCCGAACGGTGTACTGTGTTCCCGAGCCTTGGCCCCAAAAATAGTCGGGCGCATCACACCATTGCGATACCCTCGGGAAAACACGTTAAAAGGACTAATCAATTGAGCACAATGGATATCCGGGGAAAAAGATGCATTCTGGTGCACTGCACATGAGAGGTTCTACGCAGGACCCACATCCTGGTCCTGATGCGCTACCAACGGATCACACCGTTGCGATCCTCTCAAAAAAGTGCACAAGATTGACTATTCACTTGTGCAAAACGGACACCCGGTTATAAAGCTCGAAATCACCGTCAACTCCCAAAACGGCCCTCACGGGGCTCGCACCAGTGTGCGGAATTAGAGCGGGCGGATTGCACCATTGCAATACCCTCGGAAAAACATCCAGAATCGACTGCTCGCATGCCCCGAATGGAAGCCCGATGAGAAAGTCACTTAACGCTGCTCACAGCTCAAAAGATGGGCCATGGTTCCCATGCCTCAACTCTAGATTCAACGCCCAAAACCACCCTGGAAAGCTTCTCCACAGCGCTAGGGTCCCAACGCCGCTGACGACGCTCAAAACGGACGTCAGACGCGTCCGCACCGTCCAAAACAATATCCCCAACAAAATGTTAATTCACATAAAGACGCGTCGCGCCTCCGAGGCCCCTCGTTTCAGGAATTAAAAATTCTTGAAACCATCTCAAAATGTTCGTCTCAATTTAAGGTATGTGTCTCCCCTGAAGGTACGCGAGACCGACTCCTGGTCTATGATTTATTAATTATAAATCATTTCTTATAATAAAAATAAAAATAAAAATAAAAATAAAAATATTATTATTTTAAACTTCTATTTTATTTTTAATTCCCCTTTTTTTCTATTTCTGTCGCAGAACCCTATATTTTTATTCTTATTCTTTTTTTTTCAGTCCTGTAGGTCCCTTATTCCTTTTATCTACTCTCTTTTTTTGCCATCTTCTTCAGCACAAAGACCAGCAGGGTCCTCCTCCCGCGCGACCCGGGTCACCGACGACCGGCCTCGCAGTAGCTCCCTACTGCTCGCCGCCCTCGCTCGGAGACACCATGCGGTCTGACCAGACATTGTCCGGTCTCGCCACAGCTCCCTACTAAAGGCCCTTTGACCTCGCCTACAGCGCTCGGCCTGCTGCTCGGCCGCTGAAGACCCGAGCCGTGCCGCCTGGGAAAGTCGTCGGTCCACCTCTAGAACCCCGACCCCCCTCTACTTGCCGTTCGGCACGCCTGGCCACCCACGGTCGTGAACCACCAACTCGCATGCAGCCTCTGCGGATCGCCGCCTCCGACACCCGGTCCTGCCACAGTGAACTGGCCAGACAATCCAAACCGGCCAGAAAAACAAACAAAACCCGCAACATTCAGCAGGTGATTGCGAGCGCGTCGAATCTTGGATCTTATAACCAAAAAATGATTTGGAAAGATTATAAATTCTAATACTCATATCTGGGATTTGATTGAGGATTTAAAAAAATATTCATGAACCAAATTGAGTTCAAAGGTAAGTGCAGGAATTTAAAAACGAAGCAAGATCCTACCTTGCAGGGCTTCACCCGAAGCTTCGCGACAGTCCGCCGGCCGCCACGCCTTTGAGAGGATGGAGATGGGAGGAGGAGCATGAGTTGCCTTGGTGGGTTCCTTCCGCCAGGTAGTTGGGAAAGGGGGTGGAGTGGGGGTGGGAGCTTATTTAATGAAAATTAATTAATTAAATTCATAATTAATTTGAATCCTCAAAATTTACCCACATCTGAAACACTCGATGGGGTCAAGATTAATCCTCCCCTATGGTAAACACCATCTCCCGATTACAAAAGCGGTTTCAGAATTTTAATCCGAGACCCCGTTCAATAGTTATTAAACTTGATACTCGGGGCCGCCAAATTACGGAAACGCCCCCGAGGCCATTTTTCACGGGCGACCCGCGCCCGCGAAACATATACCCCTCATAGGGTAAACGGAATGCTCTGAAATCAATGGTGCCCTCAGTTTTCCCATCTGAGACACTGTTTAAGAGATACTAGTATTTCACCATTAAAAGAATTACTTAATTATTTTAATTATCCGTCTAACTTCCCAAAAGCGGGCGAGGGGTCCAAACCTCCTGTGCCGACATGTTTTATGTCATTACTAGGGTAAACACCCCATTCCGGACCCATACATACACTCGGATCTCTGATCTGAAGCATCGTTTAGGATTTATCCCATTTATTTGGCATGCATAGTGTGAACGCACAAAAATTTTAATTCCGACCACTCCGGGGCTCGGAATTGCACGCTGTCTGAAGGCGCTGCTCTGGAATAACATCAAGAATATTCCAAAGTCTTTTAAATCAAAAAATTTGTTCTTACATCCATAAAATTCAATAATCCTCTTCAGATACACTAAATCATGAGCACTAGGATTTGATATGCAAACACTCTCCCATCCATTTAGTTTGATATTCTTCGAGATTATAGAATCATACTTGTTGAAAAAATTCATATTCACCAACCATTCAATATATACCTACCATTCTAGAATTGGCTTGACAGTAGACATATATTTCTGATATTATTCTTCTACAGAAATTCAGAATTGAGAAAACTCTGAAAAGTTCGGAACACGTTTAAGTAGAGGGTTGGAACTTTAGCACACGAGAGCTTGAAATCGATGTGGGACAACCCTTAGAGGGTCCTTTATATAGGTGTTGGAAGTGACAATACATCTTCCAAACTCAATCCCATTGATGAAAATCCTTCAAATAAAATCTGACGGTTGATATTATATCTACAAGAGAAACACAGTATAAACTGATCTTTTGAGGTTTTTTTAGGAAAACAACATTCAGATTTAAGGAAAAAAGTATTCAAAAAATATAGAAACAAATGAAAATTCCAGCACTTAAATGAAAATTATGAAAACTAAAGAAATAAAACATAAATTTCAGATTTCCAAGAAGATAATTCATGTTGAATAAAATTCTTCATGATGAACTTTAGATTCCGAAAAATTTTGATTACGAAAATTTTGAAAAATGAAATTAAACTCCATTACGAAAAAGTTGAGTACGAAAAGCTTCGTTATGAAAATTTCAAGTATGAAAATCTTTATTAAGATAAATTTCCTGTAAAAAATCTTAATTATGAAAATTTCATGTATGAAAATCTTCATTATGAAAAATTTCAAGTATGAAAATCATCATTACAAAAAATTTCAAGAATGAAAATCTGCATTAAAAAAATTTGAAGTATGAAAATAATCCTTATGAAAATTTTAGTATGAAATATTTATGAACTACATTATGAAAAATATGAAAAACTTCATTAAGAAAAATATGAAAAACTTCATTACGAACAATATGAAAGACTTAATTATGATAAATTTGAAAAAATTCATTACGAAAAATATGAAAAACATCATTACAAAAAAATTGAAAAACATAATTATGAAAAATATGAAAAACATCATTAGGAAATATATGAAAAACTTAATTGTGAAAAATATGAAAAACTTCATTACAAAAAATATGAAAAACTAACAAGAGAATGTACTCCCCCTTCAAAAAATAGTTTATTACTATAAGATGATTGGTTTAACAGGAAGTTAACATGAAATATTACCTTACATTTATCATTCTAAACTTCTGTTTAATGTATTCAAATATATTGGAGGGTAATGATTTTGGAAAATATCAGCATGTTGATCTTGTGTACCGATAAATTAAAGAACAATATCTTCTTTTTGTGTGTGATCCCTAAAAAAGTGATGCCCAATATCTATGTGTTTTGCATGAGAGTGACGTTCTGAGTTTTTACTAATAGAAATGGAACTTGTATTATCACACAAAATTTGTGTTTTGGTAAAACTCATACCATAGTCTATGAGTGTGTGTTGCATCCACAACACTTGAGCGCAACAACTTTCTACTGCTACAAATTCAGCTTAGTAGTGGAAAGTGCTACTGGGTGTTGCTTCTTGCATGGATAAAAAACTAATGAATCTCCTAAGAAATGACAAGTTCGGGATGAAATTTTTCTATCCATTCTATATCCAATAAATTTAGCTTCAAAAAAAATCTTTAAAAAAATAATTTCTAGAAGTAAAAAAGAGCCCTAAATCCATGGTTCCCTTTAAGTAGTGAAAAATTATTTTCACTACCTTTAAATGAGATTCCTTAGTATTTTATTGATATCTTGCACATAAGCATACAGAAAACATTATGTATAGACAATTAGCTGTCAAGTAAAGTAAACATCCTATAATACCTCTAAATGATGTTTGATCAACTAGTTTCCTAGCCTCATTAAGACAAAGTGTATTTGAGGTACCAATGGGAGTACTTATACTCTTAGTTTTGTCATATCCATACTTATTAAGGAGATCATTAATATACTCATGTTGGGATATATAGATTCCTTCTGGTTTTTGAGAAATTTGAAAACAAAGGAAATTTTTTAACCCACCCATCATTCTCATTTCAAAATCATATTTCATTAGATCCATAAGGAATCAGCTAAAGATTGGTGAGTTGAACCAAATATAATGTCTTAAACATATATTTGAAGAATAAAAATATTTTTCTATATCTTTCTTTATGAAAATTGTTGGATCTGTATTTCCTTTAACATAATTATTTTGATGAAAAAATCATGTAAGTCTATCATACCAAGCTCGAAGGGCATACTGAAGTCCATAAAAATCTTTTTTAAGTATAATATAATGTTTAGGATGTTTTGTGTCTTCAAAACTACGAGGTTGTTCAACAAAAAATTATTCTTGAACATAACTATTGATGAAAGAAAATTTCACATCCATTTGAAAATGTTTGAAATTAAAGAACGCTGCAAAGGCATGTATAATATGAATAGATTCAATTCTAGCTACTGGAGCATATATTTCTTTATAGTCTATTCCTTCTTGTTGATTATAGCCTTTATCCACCAATCTAGCTTTATTTCTTACTATGATTCAACTTTAATCACACTTATTTTTGAGAACCCATTGTACTCCAATAGAAGATTTTTTCTTTGGTCTTTCAACTAAGGTCCTGTAGAGACCCGAAGCTTGACGTACATGGAAAATACATTAATTTTGAGGAATACTTAATACATAACAAAAACAAACACACAAGGATCATAATAGTTTAGTGTCTTTGGAAACTCAGAATTAAATCTTCTAATCGAGGTGAAAGATCATCAACATCTCCCAATAAAGATCTTCCCTTTTTTTCTTACCTAAAACCTTTCTTTATATCCTAGGTAAAAGAAAACATAAAAGGGGTGAGCTCAAATGCCCAGTAAGGGTAAACATAGAGAACATAAAACAATCCATAAACATTTGAATGAAAAAAGTTGAACATAAAATATAAACATCAAAATCATGAGCAAAGACATGAATCTTGGAAGTACGTAAGGAATATATCATAAAAGAACATCAGTCATGATAAAATATCATGGGAATAAAACATGTAATTGTGGCATCCATTAAGCACATGTAATTATTTCCATAGTAGCCAAGGCACTGCTTCCAAGACCATCTTAGTGGACAATGTCCCTTTCTGAATCGAGTTCACTACTCGTTCCAGTCCTGTAATACTGAACCGGATTAACTTACCGTTCCATCCATGTCTATCTCATGAGATATAAATCTTTACCCAATTCATTGGAGGGAGATATAGTTCCCACCCATCTCATAATGAAATCATTATTACTTGTGCCACAAAATAAACATACATCATTCATAATAACCCAACGAATAAAATGGGTTTGATAAACATCATCCCA
The DNA here is from genome assembly GCA_963277665.1 of Viscum album. Classification (NCBI taxonomy): domain Eukaryota; kingdom Viridiplantae; phylum Streptophyta; class Magnoliopsida; order Santalales; family Viscaceae; genus Viscum; species Viscum album. The sequence continues at coordinate 1,286,484,353 of OY728151.1, forward strand.
TCATCACATAATCCATATAAAAGAAATGGATATCATTTCATAATAAGAAAATTGAAACAATGTAAATCATATAGACTTTATATTTGAAACATAGACATATGAAATAATGTCATCTTAGATGGAAAATGGTTTTGATAAAACACTTGAAATGAATTCTTGAGGAAAATATCCTTTCTTCTTCAAAATAAATTTCATTTAACAAAACATCATGCAATTTTAAAAGAAAATGATTTTATTGAAAATTTTCATGAAATCTTTTGGAGTAATATTCATGAAAATAAGGCTTTATAAAACTGTAAAAATCCATTCGTGCCGTACATGTTAAAAAACATTCTTCTCGTACTTTTGCTGGAAAAGTCAAAAGGTACCTTGTAAAAGAATGATTCCATACATACCATGTAGTAAAAGGAAAAAATGGGTAAAAAGGAAATTAAACATACATGAAACCATTTTTAGGAAACATGTACATGGATGTGAAAAATAACCCCAGAAAATACTTACGAATAAACAATCTCGGATAAAAATGAGATTGGAAATGTTATCCCTTACCTTATGTCTGATATGCTTCATATGTATTAGAACCTCCTGTATAAAGATTTAAATAATGTCATTGACTTATAATATAATCATATTCGTTGTTATGATATCATATATGGTTCACTTATGACTTTATATTACCCGTTCCTTTGTAAATTCCATGTTAAAGAGCGTTTTGGGTAAAATCGTTTCATTTATCGTATGTGTTTCAACTTGTCGTTCTTGATATTATTACTTATATACTGATTTACATAATTCCAGAATGTAAAAAATGATTTATACATAATATATTATCATCATATACATATAAATTATAGATCGATAAAAGGAATGAAATACACCGTTCATGGAGACGGTAGGTCGTACGTACGCAAGAACATTCTTTTCGTTTCCTTATTGAATTGAATGAAATTAAGTAGATGACATAGATATATATACACATAAATCCAGTATCATTATTATTTCATCTATTTCATGATTACTTATTGTTTATACTTTATAATCATTCACGAATGGTTAACATGTAGAATGAATCTCATCGCGTCGTGGAGACGGTAGTCCGTACGTACGCACAAGCGATGATATCATTCCCATGATCATGGAATTGTATTTAAGTGTATGTATAATATTTCAGAGTCAATATCACTTTGAAATAATCATATATAGTTATTATTTAAACCATTATACCCATCCAATTAAGGTGGTGGGGGAAAATAGATTACACCATGGCGTGGAGACGGTATTCCGTACGTACGCACGCGCGAGGATTTCATTTTCCGTAGGATAGATAGATGGTGAAATAGGGTTGTTTCATACTTATAATAACATATCATTATATGAGTGATACTGATGTTATTACTTCATAATGAAACAACCTAAGAAGAAGAAGAAGTGGAAGAAGAAATAAATGTGAAAGAATCGGTAACAGACATTACCTCTTCTTTGAAGCGCCTTTTTGATACCTCCTCTTAGGGAACTAAAATTGGTCTATGAAGAATACCAAGACCTATATGATGTTTCTAGGGAACTTTATAGGAGAATTTGGAATGGGTTGGCCGAGCATGAAGGCTCAATGTTGTGTGAGGAAGAGAGGGAGGAGGTGCCCTTTTATAAGGGAGGAGAGGGGCACCTTTACAATAACGAAAAATATTATTTTATTATAAAGTATTATTCGGTTTTTAATAGCTCCAAATTGAGTTATTTAGTATCTAAGGTGGGTATGTGTATAAATACTCTCATCCAATATAATTTAGACAAGTTTAGGTCAATATTCATAACCTTATCTTTTAGTTTTAACTCTTAGTTAATTAGATTGACATTTACCATGTCACTTTGTATTTTTATATTATATAGTTAATAAACATACCATATACATCCAAGTGACCCCCATGTGGTCTATTAATTATACACCTATAATGATATAAGTATCTTGGAAGAACCTTAGATTTTTAGGAATATAATAACAATTAATAATATAATATTTGTTTTAAAAACTATTTTATTTCAATTTGGAAACTATTTGGTAATTATTTTTTTTGAAAATCATAACAGAATGATTAGTTCCAAAAAAGTAACTAGATCAATACTAACATGTCATATTAACCTATAAAATTAATTTAATTCATAAAAAGTCTCACATTACATTTATTTGGGTATTTATAACATCAATTATGTCAATATTGCATTAATAAGATAATTACTACATCATCTTTGTGTCATAAATAAATTAAATCATTTAATGTCTAAAAATTACAAATAAAATTCCATTATGTAGTAAATCTTTTTATCTTTCTAATGAATATTTATAGTCGAATTTATCTTATGTATAGCCATATATTAAAAATTATTTAGTTATTAAACTTTGATTTTAACTATTATAACCCTTCTTTAAATAAATTAATAATAAATGTCCTAATCTAATCCAAGTGGGCCTAATTGGTCATATTTTATTCCTAAGGTTGGTTTTGGCCGAATTACCCTTATCCAGTAGAATTAGGACATGTTTTAGGGTAATAATAATATCATTTTTACCCTTAATTACCCTATTTACTTTTAACCGTGGTAAAAAAGTAAAAAGTTATTATTCACCAAAAATTATTTTCATATCATTTAACCACATTTTAGTCCTTGATATTAACCGTGTCTCTCGGATTTTCGAAATTCCACTCACAGAAGCAGTAAAATTATGTTTTATGAAAAATTCATTATTTTTAACTACCACATAGTGGTTTCACTATTCACCAAAAATGATAGTTTCCAGAAAAATACCAAAAATTAGCCCTAAGCTATATTTGATATTATGAATTCAAAAATTATGTCTATTTTACGAAATTAAAAACATATCAGTTGCATTAATTAATTAAAAAATTAGTTCCCGTCGTTAAAACAAATAACGTGTTCTTAAGAGATAATAACTATCAAAAGATTGACACTTGTTTATGTCTGGTTTAAATGTGAAATTACATCCAATAACCAACATTGTATTAAATTGTAAAAATATATTCTAAAAATACTTTAAAACCACTCAAATTAATAATTTATCACTATTAATTATTTCTATTAAAAATTTTGTTTTTAATTAAAATGTAGTAATTTCCACTATTCATCAGAATATGAAAGTTATCCAAAAAGTACCAAAATTTCACCCTAAGATAATTTCGATATTCCGAATCCAAAAATTAATTCTATTTTGAACGATAAAATTTATAAAATTTCAAAAAGTGGGTATTACTATTCATAACAGCTAGTTCATATTAATATTATAATAATATCTCGTCTAGTGAAACTCAGTATTGCGTACTACACACGCTATCGAGGAAGGTTGTGATTGCGTGTAATGCAGCCAAGTTAGGGTTGTGTGTTGTAAAAGAATCCTTCGTTGTTTCGTATAACAGAATCCAACCATATTTCATTTATACATTGAATATATATATATATATATACACTCAATGTTGCGTAGAGTGACTATTATAAAACGGACATGAAATTGTGTGTAACACAATCTAAGAATAGTGTTGTGTACACTTCAAGATAATACAGTGTGGCATATATCACAATATAATCTTGTTGTAGCATAAAACACATGACATCAAATAAATTAAAAATAATACTTATCATAAAATATTGGTTTGTTACATTCTACCCCCCTTAAAATGAATTTCTCCCTTGAAATTCATCGGGGTTATAAATGTTTTACTACACGAAGTTTCTTTAATAGAAACCCACCTCGTAAAAAGGAATACCAAAACTTGGCTTTAAAAACTAATGTATGAAATGTAACGGTTACCCAAATTAACTCATTACTGGGTTTTCACGTAGTAAAACATAATTGAAAATATGGATATGGAAGAAAAATCAAACCATCATGTTCTGATGGAGAGTGGTAGAGAACATGGCTATAAAAAATCCATTAATCACAATGCCATAAATTTTTGATGATCTAGGGTACCATCAAATTCATCAGATATATGGGCACTAGGACAATATTTTTGGTTTTCAAGATCATTTCCATAAAGTTGATGAAATTGGAATTAGAAGAAATACTTTCGTGATTTTGGTATAGTCTCATAGTTTGCCATTCTTTAGACAATTTCCACTTCATCTCTTAATGAAACGATGTTGAATTTGTCATTCGTGAAGTGTTAGCAGATCATGCGATAGAATGATGGGTCATTCCATCTGTCTCAAACAAAAGGTTATAAAAGTTAGAAAAAATACATAAGTCCATCTATAGTGAGATTAATCATATATGGTCACAAAAATGGACTTATACTTCATATATCATACTGCTTAATATAATAAAACTAGTTTCTACTAAACATGGACTTCTTGTAGGCTAGTGGTAGGCGATAAAGGCCAGTCGCACTTCAGTTGTGGGTTCGATTCCCATATCCTTGTCTGACGCGATGGGTTGTCGTTCGTCCTTCAAGTTGTCCTTTTTTTAAAACTACATTATAAATAATATCGGAAAAAAAATCTAGCCTTAAACAATACTAAGTTATGTTCAACATAATTCATTCCAATATTTAGGCTTATCCAAAATACATATGTTCAATCTCATAGTATAAAGAAAATGATTACTTGAAATGTCATCAACCAAGCATGTGAATACCATCATTTATCCCCCATATATCTTGTTGGTCACATTCAAATCATGTGAATACCTTAATCATGTATTCTATTGAAAAATGAATACCCATTGAACCTTAGTGAAAACATGAATGCATTTAAAAGTTAAAACATTCCACATACCAAAATCCTCAAAATTATATATACTCAAACCATGATATCACTTAGTCCTTATATCAATCATGAGATCATGAATACTGTCAAACATTTCATTTTCTACTTATCCCTTCATTATGCGCATATCATCTGCTTTCCAAATTATTTGAATCACTTTTCATGGTTAACGATACCATAAAATTATTGAAAACCACAATATACTAATACAAAAAAATATTCTAATACACCATAAAAGTACCTCAACAAAATTTTTCTTCAATACCAATACATAAACACTTCAGTCCATCCTCTTCAATGATAGTCCTGGAAGAAGTCCTTCCTTGATTTAGAAGTAACTTTTTAGGTCAGGGTATTGAGTTGGGTAATGCCCATTTTCTCCACAAATAAGACATTGAACTCAATAACAGTCTGTCACTCTATGACCCTTTTCTCCACATAGATAACATCTTCCCCTCCATTTGAGGTATTCCCCAAGGTTCTTCTTCCCTTATTTATAAATCTCAATCTTCCTTTCTTTATGCTCCTCAACATGCGAACATGCATAAAAGTCTACCTTCCTCTTATTTGATGAATTTGGAATACCACTAAATTTCACCTTGTTAATCATATATCGTGATGATTGATTTGGAATAATCACAATATCTTTCTCTCTAGGCATTACGCAATTTTGTTACTTATAGTCACCATTTTTTCCATTGGATTCAATGTTAACCGAATTCCTTCTGGTTCCCACCATTGACTTAAACACAAAAACAAATTAAAAATTATGAGAGGAAAAAATCATGCTAGGGAAAACAACATAGTAAAGGGGAAGTACCATCAATATCTAAAATCTTAGGTTAAATTCTATGATCATTACCGTAGTTCTAGGACTATAGCCTATATGTATACTTATCCTTTGGTACATCCATAGACATTCCTTAGAAATATCTCTAGGGATCTCACTAACATTTTCACATCCTAGTTTCCAAAGGTTGACTAAACCTTTTCCTCTGATACCAACGGTAGAGAACCGAAGATTGACGTACATGGACAATACATTACTTTTTCGGAATACTTAATACATAACAAAAACAGACACACAAGGATCGTATTAGTTTAGAGTCTTTGGAAACTCAGAATAAAATCTTCTAATCGAGCTGAAAGATCTTCAACATCTCCCAATAAAGATCTTCCCTTTATTTTTCTTACCTAAAACCCTTCTTTATTTCTTGGGAAAAAGAAAACATAAAATGGGTGATCTCAAATGCCCAGTAAGGGTAAACATAGAGAATATAAAACAATCCATAAACATTTGAATGAAAAAACTTGAACATAAAATGTAAACATCAAAATCTTGAGCAAAGACATTAATCTTGGAAGTACGTAAGACATATATCATAAGAGAACATCAATCATGATAAAATAGCATGGGAATAAAACATGTAATTGTGGAATCCATTAAGCTCATTTAATGATTTCTATAGTAGCCAAGGCACTGCTGCCAAGACCATCTTAGTGGACAAAGTCCCTTTCTGAATCGAGTTCACTACTCGTTATAGTCCTGTAATACTGAACCGGATTAACATACCATTCCAACCATGTCCATCTCATGAGATATAAATCTTTACCCAATGCATTGGAGGGAGATATAGGTCCCACCCATCTCATAATGAAATCATTCTTATTTGTGCCACAAAATAAACATACATCATTCATAATAACCCAACGAGTAAAATGGTTTCATAAACATCATCCTATAATCACATAATCCATATAAAAGAAATGGATATCATTTAAAAATAATAAAAGTGAAACCATGTAAATCATATATAATTTATACTTGAAACATACACATATGAAATAATTTCATCTTAGATGGAAAATGGTTTTGATAAAACACTTGAAATGAATTCTTGAGAAAAATATCCTTTCTTCTTCAAAATAAATTTATTTCAACAAAAAATCATGCAATTTTAAAAGAAAAATATTTTGTTGAAAATAGTTATGAAATATTTTGAAGGAAGCTTCATTAAAATAAGGCTTTATAAAACCGTAAAAATCCGTTTGTGCCATATAAGTTTAAAAAACATTCTTCTCGTAATTTTTCTGGAAAAGTCAAAAAGTAACTCGTAAAAGAAAGATTCCATACATACCATGTATTAAAAGTAAAAAAGGGTAAAAAGGACATTAAACATACATGAAACCATTTTTAGGAAACATGAACATGGATGAGAACAATAACCCCAGTAAATACTTACGAATAAACAATCTCAGATAAGAACGAGATTGGAAAAGTTATCCCTTACCTTATGTCTGATATGCTTCGTATGTATACGAACCACCTGTATAATGATTTAAATAATGTCATCTACTTATTATATAATCATATTCATTGTTATAATATCATATATGGTTCACTTATGACTTTATATTACCCTTTCTTTAGTAAATTCCATGTTAAAAAGCATTTTGGGTAAAATCGTTTCATTTATCGTATGTGTTTCGACTTGTCTTACTTGATATTATGAATTATATACTGATTTACATAATTCCAGAATGTAAAAAATTATTTATACATAATATATATTCATCATATACATATATATTATAGATCGATAAAAGGAATGAAATACACCGTTCATGGAGACGGTAGGTCGTACGTATGCATGAACGCTGTTTTCGTTTCGTTATTGAATTGAATGAAATTAAGTTGATGACATAAATATGTATACACCTAAATCCAGTATCATTATTATGTCATATACTTCATGATTACTTATTGTATATACTTTATAATCATTCAGGAATGGTTAACATGGAGAATGAATACCATCGCGTCGTGGAGACGGTAGTCTGTAGGTACGCACAAGCGATGATATCATTCCCATGATCGTGGAATTGTATTGAAGTGTATGTATAATATTTCAGAATCAATATCACTTTGAAATAATCATATATAGTTATTATTTACACCATTATACCCATCCAAGTAATGTGGTGGTGGAAAATAGATTACACCACGGCGTGGAGACGGTATTCCGTACGTACGCACACGCGGTGATTTCATTTTCTGTATGATGGATAGATGGTGAAATAGGGTTGTTTTATAATTATAATAACATATCAGTATATGATTGATACTGATGTTATTACTTCATAATTAAACAACCTAAGAAGAAGAAGTGGAAGAAGAAATAAAGGTGAAAGAATCGGTAACGGACATTACCTCTTCTTTGAAGCGCCTCTTTGAGACCTCCTCTTAGGGAACTAAAATTGGTCTTTGAAGAAGACCAGTGTAACACCCGAGACTTTTATGTTATATAAATCATCAAAGGAATATTTTTCTACACAACACTTGCTTGGCTTGCTTTACACAAAATCGCGACCTTCCTCGATAGCTTGCGTCGTACGCAATACTGAGTTTCACTAAACAACGATATGCTATTAAAATATTAATAAAACTCGCCGTTATGAATAGTAATAACCACTTTTTGAAATTTTATAAATTTTATTTTTCAAAATGGACTTCATTTTTGGATTCCGAATATCGAAATTAGCCTAGGGTAAAATTTTGGTATTTTTCTGAAAACTTTCAATTTTTGATGAATACTGAAACCACTAAGTGGTAGTTAAAAAAACTGAATTTTTCATAAAACTTAATTTTACCGCTTCTGTGAGTGGAATTTCAAAAATCCGAGAGACACGGTTGATTTCAGTAAGTAAAATGTGGTTCAATGAGATGAAAATAATTTTTTGGTGAATAGTAACTTTTTACTTTTTTTTACCACGGTTAAAAGTAAATAGGGTAATTAAGGGTAAAGATGATATTATTATTATCCTAAAAAATGTCCTAATTCTATTGGATAAGTGTAATTCGACCAAAAACAAACTTAGGAATAAAATATAACCATTTAGGCCCACTTGGATTAGATTAGGACATTTATTATTAATTTATTTAAAGAAGGGTTAAAATAGTTAAAATCAAAGTATAATAAGTAAATAATTTTTAATATGGGGTTATACATACGATAAATTAGACTATAAATATTCATTAAAAAGCTAAAAATATTTCCTACATAATGGTATTTTATTTGTAATTTTTAGACATTATATAATTTAATTTATTTATGACACAATGATGATGCAGTAATTATCTTATTAATGAAATATTGACATAATTGATGTTATAAACACCAAAATAAATATAATTTGAGACTTTTTATGATTCCCACTAATTTTCTAGGTTAATATGACATGTTATTATTGATTTAATTAACTTGTTTCGAACTAATAATTCTGTTATGTTTTTCACAAAAATAAATTACTAAATAGTGTCAAAATTGACATAAAATAGTTTTTAGAAAAAATATTATATTGGTAATTTTTATTTTATTCCTAAAAATCTAAGGTTCGGCCAAATGACTTATATAAGGTTATATATAGTAATAATAAACAACTTGGGGTTCGTTTGACTGCTTATAGTAAGTTTATTAACCTTATAGTATAAGAACACAAGAAGACATGGTAAAAGTAAAATTATTTAACTTAATGTTAAATCTAAATGATAAGGTTAAAATAGGAACCTAAACTTGTCTAAATTATATTGGATGAAATGATTTCGACCCATCCCCACATTAGCTTCGAAATATATCAATTTTTAGCTATTTAAAACCGAACTTGACTTTATAATAAAATAATAGTTTTAGTTATTCCAAAGGTGCCCCTCTCCTCCCTTATAAAAGGACACCTCCTCCCCCTCTTCGTCACACCACTTTGAGCCTTCAAGCTCGGCCAAACCCTGCCACTTTCTCCTCTCCACTTCCCTAGAGACATCCTAGAGGTCCTGGTCTTCTTCAAAGACCAATTTTAGTGCCCTAAAAGAAGGTCTCAAAGAAGCACTTCAAAGAAGAGGTAATGTCAGTTACCGATTCTTTCATCTTTATTTCTTCTTCCACTTATTATTCTTTAGTTGTTTCATTATGAAGTAATAACATCAGTATCACTCATATACTGATATGTTATTATAAGTATGAAACAACCCTATTTCACCATCTATCCATCCTACAGAAAAAGAAATCACCGCACGTGCGTACGTACGGAATACCGTCTCCACACCATGGTGTAATCTATTTTCCACCACCACCTTACTTGGATGGGAATAATGGTGTAAATAATTACTTTATATGACTATTATAATGTGATAATGATTCTGAAATAGTATACATACACTCTAATACAATTCCACGATTATAGGAACGATATCATGACTCGTGCGTACGTACGGAATACCGTCTCCACGATGTGATGCGACTGGTTCTACATGATATTCATTTCATAATGATTATATAAATGAATTGAATGAATGAATATGATATATATTACACTAATACCATTCTGGAAATGAGGTATCTATAACCTAAATATAAGAATAAGAATTTATTCGACAAAACACGCATAAGAACAAAAAGTTATAAACACCCGAATAACAAGTAGCAATGAAATATTACTACTAAGAAGCTAAGAAAATGAACATATATGATATCATAAAGACATGTATGATTCTGGAATAAGTCAATAACATTATTTAAGTCATTATACAGGAGGTTCAGACACTTACAAAGCAAGTCGGACCTAAGGTAAGGGAAATATCACAATCTCATTTTTATCCGAGATTGTTTATATTTTGGAATTTACTGGGGTGTATTTTATCATCCACATCCATGTTTCCTCAATATGTAATATTGTTTCCATCCACCTACAATTTTTTAAATCCAATTTTACCCTTCGATGAGTTTTTAGTAAAAGATATGAAAGGAATCTTTTGTCGTTTTTCGTACGAGGTACTTTTTGACTTTTCCGACAAAAGTACGAAGAATGTTTTTTTTAACTTATACGGCATGAATGGATTTTTAAAACATTATTTCCAAGAAGCTTTCTTTATAAGTTTTCAAGTTTATTTTTAATAAACTTCTTTTAGTTTATAATTGTACGACATGTTTAGAAAGGAAATGTGTTTTTGAAGCAGAAAGGATATTTTCCTCAAGAATGGAGTTCAAGTGTTTTATCAAAATTATTTTCCATCTAAGATGATAAAGGGTTCTGTTTTTTTATCCCTATTATTACATTGATTTGATTATGTTGTGATGGAATTATTTTTATGAATTCTTTTATCTTATATGAATTGTTTTATGATGTCACGATGTTTAAAGATTCCCATTTTTATTACATGGGTTATGCAATGATGTATGATTTATGATTTTGTGGAACACATAACAATGGTATCATTATGAGATGGGTGGGACCTATATCCCCCTACAATTCATTGGGTAAAGATTTTATATTTCATGAGATAGACATGGCTGGAATGGTAGGTTATACCGGTTTAGTGAAATAGGACTGAAACGAGGGTGACTCAGTTCAGAAAGGGACTTTGTCCACTAAGATAGTCTTGGTAATGAGTCTTGACTAACAAGAAATGATTCTCTATGATTATGTGTGTATGCCACAAAGTTTCATGTTTTAAGTTATGGTTATTGTGATTACATTTCACTACCATGATTTATCCCATGTTATGAAATTATGATCTCTTTTGCAGGTTAAGATTTCCAAAAGTTATGTGCTTGTGTATACGATGTGATTGATATTTATTTTGTTTACCCTTACTGAGCATTTGAGCTCACCCTTTTGTATGTTTTCTTTCCCCAGGTCAGGAAGAAGGTTATTATGTAGGATATGACAAAAAGGGACTCTAGATATGATGAAATAAGTGGGAGGCAAAGTTGATGCTTTTTGAACCACTTGTTTATGTTTCCCAGTTTCTAAAGACACTATACCTATACGGTCCTTTCGTGGTTTTGTTATATGTTGTAATAAGTATGCTTCAATTTTGAAGTATTAACAATGTATGTAAAGTATGGGTCGTTATATCACTGGTCCAATTCCGCAAATCTTGGGAGCACTTCGCGTGCAGGACATTTTTGCGCGTGGATCCTCCTTTATTTCGCGCACCACTTCCCAGGACTCCGGATCGGGCCTCTGATTCCGAATATGACTTCGCTTCATCATTCTGAAACATCCTCCGGGTGTTGCGGGCTTTTTTCGGCGTCAAAAAATGCCCCCATAGCAATTGGATCGACGAGAGGTCGCAACGATCAGATTCCAAGGGAAACGCTGAAACGCCAAAGTGCGGAGCCTCTTGGTCAAGTTGCGCGCAATGTTTCGATGGGGCGTGAAAAATGCCGGACTCACGCCGAATCATCTTTCCGTGCGGCACGGAACCCTGGCCTCGCCTATAAAAAGGGGCGCTGGGTCCCAACTCCGTACATCCTCTTTTTTCCCCGCGATAAGTTGTTCGCTCTCATGCCCGAAATCGCTCCGAGGCTGCGCGTAATAACGCACTGGCAGCGCGGAATTCCTTCCGAAATTTGGCCGTGATTTTGCGCCAAACCGGGTTCTTCCGTGCTTCGCATGCCGATTGCGCGCTCGTCTCCAGGATTTTGCGCAACTCCTTCAGATTTCATGCCGAACTCTCCAATTCCACGCACTGCATCCTGATTTCGCCCAACTCCCGAAAAATTCGAGATGGCTACAAACCGAGTCGATGAGGGGAAGCCGCTGCCCGTAGTACAGAAATGGCAGAGAACGAGGAGGTATATGGCGCCAAGGTGATCGTCTCCAACAATCTCACCTTGTTCAATCTGCTGACTCCGGCCCAAAAGGCATATCCCTTGTCGGACAACCTACCGCTCTAGAATTTTGGCATCCTGGAGGAGGTACCACTACCGGGATTCGAGGTGGACACACCGCGGTCCTGGGTGACTCGGGAGGATGAACTTCCTCGCTACAACATCACCAACTACAGCCGTCCTGCAAGGGAAACTAGACACATGGATGTATATGTCCTGTACCCGAGGACTAGAACCATTACCGGGGACGAGCCTGTGGCGGAGGATTCTCCGGCCCTCTACGCGAGCACGTTCCGTCAGAGCATCACAGATGAAACGATGAGATGGCTGAAGGATTGAGACCTGCGGTCCGAGGGTAACTTCACCAGCGAATGGGCCTGGGCGTTTTGGGTTCGCCATACCTGCGACCAGTTCGGAGACGAACTGCGGTATATCGGCCTGTTCGAGGCGGTATGGACATCGCAGTTCCATTTACACCGTCAACCTGAACTCGGACTGGAGCTATTCACCCGGTGGTCTCCTGACACCAACACGTTCCACCTTCATCATGGGGAAGTCGGCGTCAGTATCTGGGATGTTCACTGCATCGGCGGTATCCCACTGGAGGGTTACCAATACGACGAGTTCGTTCCTCCAAAGAACACCTGGGGAGACAGGTTGTGGACGCCTATGCTAACGTGACACCTACTGCAGCTGGCCAAGGAGAGGCTGGGGGTCAAGGACTTCCTGAAGGACATCGCCTATAAGAGCTGGTTCAGCCTATTCCTTGAGAAGGATCCCGCCGTCAAGATGCCGGGACGGGGAAAACGGTGCCCAACCGCGACTCAGAGGAGGAAGGACGGGTCATACTGGAAGACCCTGGAGGCAGGGCAATACCAATCATGGGGCTACCACATCATTGAGGCCCGGGACCCAAACATCCGGTATGTCGGGTTCCTTGCCGCCTTCCTGACCGGGTGGCTCCTGCCAGTGCAGGACGCGAGGATGGGCGTCCGTCCAGTGACTTTGGTGATGGCAGGCTCCATGGCCGCCAATAAACGGTTCAACTTGGGCGTCCCCGTGCTAGCCAAGTTGTATACCATTTTGGGGCGCATCTCATGAGGGGGGTCTCCTCAGAGAGTCTGTGGTCCTTTCCAGATCTTCCATGGCTGGGTGGCCGCTCATCTCGGCGGGTATACTTTCCCAAACGCCGTTCGTCCTCCGGGAAATGGCTTGCGACCGTCCTTTCTAAACATTGCAGGGGTGGCTCCATTGATGCTCAATGAGGAGGGCACGAGGATCTGCATTGGTAACCATGCCAACTTCAACTTCAGCCCATTCCCCACCATGGTTGGCCAGCTGGTGGACAACGGGTGAGGCTCTTTGGAATAATAGGAATACTTTCAGAGCATTTGGGTCGGGGTGCTCGTGGCTCAGATCGACGGGAAGGTGATCTCTGAGCCGTACATGCCATCCCGATTCACCAGGCAGTTCGGGTGCCTCCAGCGAATGCCGAAGAAGGTATTCATGGCTGTCTGGCAGGAGAAGAATCCATGCGTCTTGTGCCAGATGTGGTTGATGTTTACCACCTTCGAATTTGGCGACGTCGTTACTCTCCCTCCCACCGGGGTCGATGCCGGCCTAGAAACCGAATATGCCGAAAACTGGACCATTGTGTACCCTGAGGGGATATTACGCAAGTGCTTCCGGCAACTCGAGGTTACTCGCACGGAAACCGGGCGACGGGAAAGAAGGGAAGGTGCCGTCGGAAGGGGAGAACCAAGGGCGCGTCAGGCTGCGAGGCTTGCGCAGGCTTGGAATTCGGCAGCGAGGACATCACATGGTGCCTCCACGTCCTCATTACCCGCATGTGGGTCACATGAGGCGGCCAAGGAACTTCCTGGGAAGAAGATAAGATATCTGCTTGAACCTTCTCAAGACGCAATTTTCCCGGCACTGTGGTTGGCCTGGATGACCCTGCGGCAATCGTTGAGCGTCGAAGCAATCTGGCAGAAGATAATGTAAAACGGGATCCAACTGCCGGAGGTCGGGCTCGTTTGGATTACCAACCGAGTGAAATTCCATCGGCGGAACGCTTATCTGATGGCCATGGACGCATACGCACGCCAAAGGGGGCGGCGTGCGGAGCCAACTTTCCTAGTGAAAGTGATGCTCGGCCAGGAGCATGATCCGGAAGCGATGCCGCCAGGAGAAGGCGACAGTGATGAAGAGCCGGAGGGGGAGGAGGAAACCGGAGAGGACAAAGACGAGGGAGAAGATGAAGAAGAGGATCCCGAAGGTGAGGATTCGCAAGGGGCTACCTACCAAGGGAGTCTCCGAGAGAGCGACGAGATTTCCAACTCTGATCTCGACATAACCGAGATTCTCGAGGTTTGTCTCTATCTTCATTCATTTTCCTCATTCATCCATTCTACTTTCCAACTTCTAAATCACTTCCCCATCTTACTCAGGAGCAGCTGAGCGGTGGACGGGCGTCCCCACCAGAGGAAGGCAGAGAGGATCCAGTGGGACATGATGGGGATCCGACATCCATCATTGAATTAACCAGCGCAGAGGGGTCTCCCCTTATGGCGGCTCCTGCAGCGGCCGAAACACTGGGGACCGACGCTCTGGATTTCTGTAAGTCTCACGCTTCACTACTGGTGCTTGGTGTTAATTGATCCCGTCTGACTAGCGTATGCCCTACGCAGTGATCTCAACACTGGAGGAACGTCAGGCTGCGGAGCCCGGGCCATCCGCGAGTGGACCAGTGGCGGACATACCACCTCGCTCGAAACATGCTCTCTGCATTGAGTTGGCCCCGAAAATAGATGAACAGAGGGCGGCAGACATCAGTGGCACTGTTCCTGGAATGCGGTCGGAAGCTGGTGGAGGAATCATTGTTGCTGGGGTGAGGGAAGGTCTCCCGGACGTCGAGGATTCTATTCCTCATGAAGACATCCCTGGGGTGGATCCTGCTGCCAATCTGCTGGCGGCCTTCCCCATATACCGACCTACTGAACCTGAGGAGATTGATGACTCAGACTCAGAGGCAGCCGAGGAGAGCTGGATGACACGACGCAAGGGGTGGAAGTGTATCCAATGCTTTCTTAGGCAGCCCCAGTCCGATTGGCTGAGGCGGATGGGATCACTTCATACCTGGCTGTGCTTCCTGTGCTCCGAAGGGGCTGATGCTCAGCGCCTTCATCTAACGGTCTGTGATTACATGGCCGAGAAGATGTGTGAGAGCAGCCGGTGCACCGTAATTTCCCAGTGCCAAGAAGGATCGACGAGCGCTCAAGCGCTGCTGAGGGCGGAGCAAGAAGTCCGACACCTCGAAGGGCAGACGGCAGATAAATAGGTCTTCATCGCAACATGCTCTGAGCTCGTGGAGCAACTGACCGCCCAGCTGGCTGATTCCCAAGAACAACTGGTGGAGGTGAGTCACCAGATGACCGTGCTTTGAAACAAGCGGGCGTAGGCACAAGCTAGGGCTGATGAGCTGCGCTCTGTGGTGGCCGATGAGGAGAGAGTCTTCAAAGAGCGGAAAGTGGCCCTGGAGGCTACCAGCCAGAGGGTAGCAGCGCTGGAAAGATCACTTCAGCACGCTAAACCATGAGGGCTTTGTTTTTTCCATCTCATGAACTTTTTTCCTGTACTGCTCATCGTCTCAATCCAATATATGGCCAAATCCACTCTTTTGTACCCTTGGTTTAATGCGCTCATCCATAGCTTCGAAACGAATAACAACTCACCCCTAGGCTCCTGTGGGACATGCCCAACGCAAGAAGCAAGAGATGCTCGTACCATCATTCAGTTCAACTGTGGGGCATTGACCAAGCGTCAGGCATCCAAAATCGGGCCTGGACATTTGAAGAGACCCCGGGCCGATTGATGTGTCAACTTCTCAATGTGCCTTGACACACGAGCGGGGCAATGCCGAGGGCATTGAAATCCATCTGAACACATGGGGATGGAGAGAAAGGGTGCATCACGCTACCCAAATTCGGAACCCAATGGGGTGCAACCATGGAGGATAACTGTCAACCGTGGCGGAAACACAACATCCATATCACATTGGCCCGGAATGGGAGGACAATAAATGAGGGCTGACCGCTGACCATGATCGCAACACGGGGCCTAACTCAAATATCGTTGGTCAGTTTTCCGGAACGTTGGCCCAGGACATTAGGAGAACCATAGGTCGAGCATCCATACTGTTAGGGGGTCCCGTCAAACTTGACCAGTCCTCTGGAACGTTGGCCCAGGACAGTAGGCGGACCATAGGTCGAGCATCCATACTGTTAGGGGGTCCCGTCAAATGCGAAAGGAAATGAGGGTCCGAATAATGGGGAACACAAAGCGCGGGAGGTGGAGTGGTGGCTTGTTTGAACAGAGTCCAACACTCTCGATATTGCGCCACCAGGGAGAAGGCACATTAGTCTGACGTACCAACCTGATCACGGGTCGTCCCAATTTCCAGGCAGGACCTCTTTGGTGAGAGAACTGCCGCTTCCCATCATTACCATGGGGAATCCCGAACATGCTCGTGGTAGATATCCTGATTACACCATTTATCATGAAGTCAGGCCGAGGGGCCGACAATAAAGAAGGACGGTGTTCATCTATCCCTGGGGCTGGACCCAAGAAGAAATGTCCGGGCGGTCCTACCTATCTCATAAGGATGAGAATCAAGCCACACGTAGTTCTGAAAATACAGTTTAACGTCATGCTGGACAAAATACAGTTTAACGTCATGCGGGACGGAATACAGTTTAATGTCATGCGGGACGAAATACAGTTTAACGTCATGCGGGACGAAACATGGATCTTAGTTTTAGGTCTTAGACCTCGGACCATGAGGATCTTAGTTTTAGGTCTTAGAGCTCGGACCATGAGGAAAGGGGAGAAACAGACACATGGCCAGGCGGTTACAAAAAAACCCGACGTGAAGGAGGACCTAAGCCCTACTTAACATGTGCTCTCTGGGGAAACGCTCGAGTCGAGGTACCAAACACGGAGGTAGGCTGGACCCGCGGGGAAGTGCCCCAGGCGTTCCTACGTATCTCATAAGGATGAGAATCAAGCCATACGTAGTTCTGAATGTGACACGGTAAGATACTAGTGCCAAGGAAAAAGGGGAGTGCGGGCATGGCCCTTGTACTAAAAGGAGCGGAATTTGATAAATCATGTTTTTCCTTTAAGGTGAGTGGTTTTTTTGTTCTGAAGCAACAATCCCAGAGTAGCAGGCCATGGTGTCTCCACAAGCATCAAGTCGTGATAGGCGTTGACAAATGGCATGGCATAAAACCAATACCAAACGTGATGTCCTCTACAACGAGGTCACCACAATGCAGTGCCGTTTTTCGTCGTGCGGCCAGGACTATAATGTCACAGTTTAGGGTCATGTGATAGGACCAACAACACAGTTTAAGGTCGTAAGGTTTGGACCAACATCACAGTTTAGGGTCATATGGTTTGGACCAACAGCATAGTTTAAGGTCGTAAGGTTTGGACCAACAACACAGTTTAAGGTCGTAAGGTTTGGACCAACAACACAGTTTAGGGTCCTATGGTTTGGACCAACAGCACAGTTTAAGGTCCTATGGTTTGGACCAACACCACAGTTTAAGGTCCTATGGTTTGGACCAACAACACAGTTTAAGGTCCTATGGTTTGGACCAATATCACAGTTTAAGGTCATATGGTTTAGACCAACAGCATAGTTTAAGGTCATATGGTTTGGACCAACAACACAGTTTAAGGTCATGTGGTTTGGACCAACAGCACAGTTTAAGGTCATATGGTTTGGACCAACATCATAGTTTAAGGTCAAATGGTTTGGACCAACAGAACAGTTTAAGGTCATATGGTTTGGACCAACAACACAGTTTAAGGTCATATGGTTTGGACCAACAGCACAGTTTAAGGTCATATGGTTTGGACCAACAACACAGTTTAAGTTCATATGGTTTGGACCAACAACACAGTTTAAGGTCAAATGGTTTGGACCAACAGCACCGTTTAAGGTCGTATGGTTTGGACCAACAACACACTTTAAGGTCATATGGTTTGGACCAACAACACAGTTTAAGGTCATATGGTTTGGACCAACAACACAGTTTAAGGGCATATGGTTTGGACCAACAGCACAGTTTACGACCATATGGTTTGGACCAACACCAAAGTTTAAGGTCATATGTTTTGGACCAACAACAGAGTTTAAGGTCATATTGTTTGGACTAACAACACAGTTTAAGGTCATATGGTTTGGACCAACATCACAGTTTAAGGTCATACGGTTTGGACCAACAGCACAGTTTAAGGTCATATAGTTTGGACCAACAGCACAGTTTAAGGTCATAAGGTTTGGACCAACAGCACAGTTTAAGGTCATATGGTTTGGACCAACCGCACAGTTTAAGGTCATATGGTTTGGACCAACACCACAGTTTAAGGTCATATGGTTTGGACCAACACCACAGTTTAAGGTCATATGGTTTGGACCAACCGAGAGAGGAGCCTCGGGAAAAGGAGCCTACGAGGGTTCAAAAATCAGGGAGGGGCAGCAGATGCTAGATCCCAGCTATGCTGGGCCCGAAACGCAGTGTCTGGGCGACTCGTCACTCCCCTAAGGGGATGAAGTTCAAGTTGCATGTGACCCGTAAAGAAGAGACCCAAGAACATACTCTAGAGCTCAGACCGTGGGAGCCCCGAGAGATACCGTTACGCAGCTCGGTCTGTCTGATGTGAGGGGTGTACTGAGGGTTAGTACAAGGAGTGTCGAGATTCCACCTTGGCACGACGGGGCAGAAAATGACATGAACCATGGCACCAACATTCAGGGCCTGGGGGACCGGCGTGACGACTGAGGATTACTGTTGACCATGTTCTCAACACAGCATCGTGTCGTTTCAGCCATGGGGACAAACAAATGAGCATCAACCGCTGACCATGATCGCAACGCGGGATTTGTATCGATTTTTTTTCTGAAACCCTCGGGGGCGTTGGCCCATGACGGTAGGAGAGCCCTTGGGCGTGGTATCCATGACGTTCTTGGGGGTCCCTCCGGGTATGAATGATGACGGGGGCCCGAATGAAGGGGAACATGAAGCTTGGAAAGTGGATGGAACTTTCCTAAGTCGAATCTGGCACTCCAAGTTCTAGACCAGAGTGCTTTGAGCACATCAGCAGACCACTGGAAAGGGTCAGAGGGCTCAGTCCGAGAGCGGCCAAGAGATGGCGGATCCCTGGGCAAAAGAGGGGGCGTAATGCCAAACACCATGGGCACCGGGAGATCGTGGGATCTCCTAAGAGATGGGGATGGACCTTATATCTAGGTGTTCAGGCGGTCGTACGTATCCCATTAGGATGGTAATCAATCCACACGTAGTTCTTGATATGCATCTTTAAACACCGTTGGACAGAGGAGGGCTAAACCCTAAGGACAGGGTGCGCGGGGTGCAGCTATTGCAAACCCGACGTGAAAGGGGACATAATCTCACACCACGCCACGCGACCCTGTGGTCGAAGTCCCAAAGGCGAAACATACGCGACATCGGTCCTCAAGCTGGACCCAAAGACGAAAGGTCTGGGCGTTCCTACGTATCCCATTAGGATGGGAATCAAGCTAGACGTAGTTCTGGCAATACAGTTTAACATCATGTTGGATGGAATATAGATCTTAGTTTTAGGTCTTAGAACTCGGACCAAGAGGATCTTAGTTTTAGGTCTTAGAGCTCGGACCATAGAGCCCAGATGTAGGGCAGAGTGTAGTTTAAGGTTGTGTTGGACCATACAGTTTAAGGTCATGCTGGACTGTACAGTTTAAGGTCATGTAGGACCATAACAGTTTAGGCAAATTAGTTCTTGAGGAACCTGGCATTGGTGGGAGGAGTGATACGCTCCCCATCCATAGTCACCAGGGAATACGCACCATTGGGATAGACCTTGTGGACAATAAAAGGTCCCTCCCACTTGGGCTCCAACTTGGGTGGTTTCCTACCGAGAATCATTGGCGATGTGAGAGCCAACACCAAGTCACCTTGCATGAAGGAGTGGAGGCGAACCTTCTTATCGAAAGCTCGTGCCATCCTACACTGATGCCTTTCCAGGTTATGTAAAGCGCAAAGCCTACTTTCGTCCAGCGCTTCCAATTCGGCTAGACGGATCTCGGCAACTCTGTCCAGCGCTTGCTGGTCGTAGACCACTGTGCTCAATGACGGAAGTTGGACCTCGATGGGAAGGACGGCCTCAGCTCCGTACACCAGGGAATACGGGGTCACCTGGGTGGAATTGCGAGTCGTCGTCCTATAAGCCTAGAGGGCGTTGGGGAGCTTGTCCGGACAACATTTCCTTTTCTGACCAACCATTTTTTGCAGAATGTTAGAGAGGGTTTTGTTAAACGCCTCAATCTGTCCATTCGCCTACGCATGATAGCGAGAGGTGTGGTTCGAGCGAATGTTGTACTTGGCGTAAAATCTCTTCATCTCGGCCGCCCGGAAGTTGGTTCCGTTATCCGTGAGGATAGCGTGAGGTATTCCAAACTGGTGAATGATATTGGAACTCACGAAGTCGTCGATAGAACCAGCCTTGACTTCCCTAAGCAGGGCTGACTCTGCCCACTTTGAGAAGAAATCCATGGTGGTTAAGATGAACCGGCACTGGCGGGCCATCGCCGGAGGGTAGGGCCCTACGACATCCAACCCCCAGACTGCAAAGGGCCAAAAATACTTAGTTGTATGGAGAGGCTCCGGTGGCCGATTCAAAAAGTTAGAATGAACTTGGCACGCATGGCACCTCTTGGAATAATTGATGGAGTCGTGGATCATGGAGGGCCAGAAGTATCCCAGTCTCCGAATCCGGTGGGACAACTTCGACCCGGCCTGGTGGGCGCCACAGGAGCCAGCGTGCACTTCCTGCATGACCTGTGGGATCTCAACTCCTTGAAGTCAATGGAGGAGAACACCATCAATACTGAACCTGTAGAGGAGCTTCTCACGACTGGGACTGCTTTGAAGGGTGAACTGTGGCGCGCGACACCGGATTCGTTCCCGTTCTGCTCAGTCCATCGGAAGATTTTCGTGCCAGAGATATTTAACAAGAGGTGTCCTCCAGTCAGAAACTGTCTCGATCACCACGCCTGGAACCCCAGGGGGTCCTGACGCGGGGGCACCAGCGGTGAGATGGTTCACTCGCGGGCCACGACCGCCCACCTGGATAACAGGAGCAATGAATCTTCGGTGCGCCACGTGGATGATTAGGTCATCCTCTTCGGGCTCCGCGAGTGATGTGGCCAGGCTGGTCAAAGCATCTTATCGACTGTTCTGCGACCAGGGAACGTGAACGATATCTGGTCGGGAGGGGAACTTAGCCATTAGATGGAGGGTGCACTCCAGAAATGGCACGAGTTCTGGCTTCCTGACAGCGTAGTCACCGTTAACCTGCTTGATGACTAGCTCAGAGTCCCCTTTTACATACAGGTGGGGTACGTTATCCTCCAGATCCAACTCGAGGCCAGTGATGAGGGCATGATATTCTGCCTCATTGTTGGTGCAGCCCTCTGACAATAAGAAAGAATATGGCAGCACGGCTTGCTCCGGGGTGATGAAGACGATACCCAGACCCACTCTATTAATCCTAGGATCATTGAGCCTTCTACCGGTAGGGCTTCGGGAGGCGCCATCAAAGTTCATCTTCCAGCATGGGGTGGCGTGATCGACTGAGAGGATTGCCTCATCAGGAAATCCCACATCCAGCGGCTGGTCTGCAGAGGTTGGATGAGCAGCAAAGAATTCTTCCAATGCCTGTCCTTTGACGGCCTTTTGAGGTACGAACCTAATGTCGAACTACTGGAGGATCACCGCCCAGCGTTCCAATCGGCCGGTCAACATTGGCCGACTCAGGATGTATTTCAACGGGTCTACCCGAGAGACCTACTGTACCTCATGGTGCTGCATGTAGTGCCACAATTTCTGTACAGAAAATATGAGCGCCAGGAAGCTCTTCTCGATGGGAGAATATCTAATCTCCGCATCGATGAGCATGCGGCTAAGGTAGTAGTGGCTATTCTCTATTCCCTCATTGTTTTTCTGGGTGAGAAGGGCACCGAGGGATCGCTCCAGGGCAGTCACGTAAAGGACCAGCGGCCTTCCGGGAACGGGTGGCATCATGACCGGAGGTTGAAGCAGATACTGCTTGATTTCCTCAAAAGCGGTCTGGCACTCTTCATCCCACCCATAGGCGGTGCCTTTCTTCATGAGCCGAGAGAAGGGCTTACACTTTCCGGCCAGATTCGCAATGAATCGGTGTATATAGGCTTAGTGGCCTTGGAGGCCTCGAAGCTCCCGAATATTACTCGGGGGAGGCATCTGACTGATGGCCTTGATCTTTTCGGGGTCGATCTCGATACCTCGATACCTGATGATGAAGCCAAGAAACTTTCTGGAGGTGACCCCGAAGGCACACTTCAACGTGTTAATCTTCAAGGGACGAGAACGGAGAAAATCGAACACTTTCTCAAGGTCATTGAGATGGTCCTGGCGCTGATGAGATTTAACCACTAGGTCATCTACATAGAACTCCACCAGAGTCCCGAGGATCGGCTTGAATATGCGGTGCATTGCATGTTGATAGGTGGCACCGGCGTTCTTCAGGCCGAAAGGTATAACCCAATAGAAAAAAGTTCCCTGGGGGCCCCTGAAGGCAGTGTACTCTTCATCCTCGGGGGCCATCCAGATTTGGTTATACCCGGAGTACCCATCCATGAAAGAGAGGGCTTGGAACCCGGTCGTTGCGTCGATCAACAACTCTGTCATGGGAAGGGGAAAGTCATCCTTCGGACAGTGGCGATTAAGATCGGGGAAGTCGATGCAGACCCTGATCTGCTCATTCTTCTTCCTGATGGGCATAATGTTGGCTAGCCACCTAGAGTACTGGACTTCCTTGACGAAGTTGGCCTTAATGAGCTTATCAACTTCGGCCTCAACCATGACACCGTGAAAGGGGTTCATTTTTTTGGGAGGCTGCTTGAACCCATGATGGTTTGCTGGGAGGCCAAGGAAGTGGATGAATACCTGAGGATATAGTCCCGGCATCTCATCATAACTCCAGGAAAACACATCACGGTTCTATCTGAGGAAGTCTATGTACCGTTTTCGTTCCTCGAGAGGCATAGCGGCGCTGAACAATGTGGGTCTCGGGTCCGCCTCACTATCAGTGTTCACCTGTACGAGATCGTCGACCGTGGCGGAGACACCCTCCTCAAAGGCAGGAAGAGCATCTTCCATGTCTTCTTCTTCGCTTGGGGAAAGATCGTCCATGGGGTGAGCCGTTTCGGGGCTGCTCGACCCTGATGGGGAGCTAGCACCGACTTGGGAGGAAGAGGTCGTCACGACGGGAGGCTCATGCACCGCGGAGACCGTAGCGACAAAGGCAGTTGATCCAATCCTATCCGGCTTGCGGCCCAAGGGGCCACACATTACGACATCGAAGCAGTGGTGTTGCATTAGCCTGAGCCGGTCAATCCTGTCTCTATGAAACATGCACGTATGACGCACAGCCGTTTCCATAAGCCCAACGTCCAGATATCATACGGGGGTAGGAGGCTCGGGGATCACCCAGGCCTGGTTGGTGTAAGAGTACGAGGTGATTTCCCGCTGTCGCTTAGACCCGGAAATATGCATTCCTCTGGTACCCGAGACAACAAAGCACTCTCCCATATCGGGAGTTGTGGCCTCCAACCGATGGATTGGGAAGACATATGCGTCATCCAAACCTGCCCAGGGATAACTAGCGACAGCGGCAGGCTCAACCTCACCTGCCCGGATCTTCTTGTCCTTTCTCTTGTAATAGTCTGCGTCCAGGTAACGAGCTTTACAAGAGGCAAACGGGGACGCATCTCCTTGGAGCACACCCACTCGACCCTTAAGGGAGTATTTGAGGCATTGATGGTATGATGAGGGAACCGCTGCATGAAGATGGAGCCACGGCCTGCCCATCAACGCGTTGTAGGCAGTGTCCTGAGAGACAACCATGAATTCAGTATTGGCAATTAAGCCGCCGAACTGGGTCTTCAGGCGAATCTTGTCGAGTGGTGTTTGCTCGGTCCTATCATACCCCTGGATTCTGAGGTCGGAGGGAGTTAAATCATCCTCAGACAACCCCAGTTTTCACAGTGTCCGAGTTGGGATCAAGTTAATCCCAGAACCCGTGTCGACAAGATAGCGACGGACCTCCACGCCATTGAACTGGTTGGTGATGTACAACGGGCGGATTTTCCCCTGTATGGGAGGGTCTTTATCTTCACCGGAGAATGATATAACCGCCTGACATTCGACGTCCTCAATCACCTCGGTGTGGAAGGATTCTGCGGCCGCTACCTCCGTTTCAAACTGGAGAGGGCTCCACAGAGCCTCGGAGAGCGCCTCACGCATCTTAGATGAAAGGCGGAGGGCCTCAAGGATGGAAAGCCTTGCCGGAATGCCGACTAGATGCTTCAGGACATCATACTTTCGCGCCAAACGCGAGCTTCTGCTTACAGTGGGTCGCTCTGCGATTGGGGGCATGACGGGCCCTACTGGAGGGACCGGTGACTGACTGGTATTAGGAACGTCCCGCTGTTCACTAGCTGAAGCCCGAGAGGTGGCTGCCATGCTAGGACCGGAAGGCCGTAGTCGGCCAGCGGCAGGGCTGGGCTGGTTACGACGCGGGAAAGGCGATTCCGCCTGATCCAGCAACACAAACGGTGGTGGAAGCGAACCTGTTGTCACCAGATGAGGGAGCCGCGAGTGCTTCTCTCTACACCGGGCCTGCTGCCTGGTCTCGGTGGCGTGCACGACCTGACTGGAGGTGACGACCTTCGTGCCCCGACGATTCATGTAGCCACAGCTCCGTCGGCGTTGGCGACGGCTGGGGACATTGGGGAGGTTCACCTGGCGCTCCTCGTCGTCGGGAGCCACAAAGGGATTTACCAACTCTACGGTGTTAACCGAAGCGTACCCCGGGCTCTCAGGGAGGTTCACCCGGAGCTCCTCATCATCAGGAGCCACAAAGGGTTTTACCAACTCTACGGTGTTAACTGAAGCGTATCTCGGGCTCTCGGTCAAGGAGTCATCCATTACCGGACAGGGTCTCAGAGGGATCCCCATTACCGGGGGCATGAAATCGCCAAGCGTGCGAGAAGATGACGGCAATGGAAGGGCGCGTTGTTTCTTCTTGCGCTGCCGCCTGCCCTTCTGGGAAGAAGTAGGCTGGGACGAAGAGGCCAAAGCAGCACTCGCAGATTCCGAGGGCTCTGGCTGGTCCAGGCGGTCATGGATGATTCCATGGGCACGGGCGACCATCCTGCAGGCCATCCAGTCATTGTACTTCCGGGACCCACGGTCGGAAACCTGTTCCCACCCATCCCCATCGTCACTACTGCCATCTGATCCCACGAAGACACCTGCCACCTATGCCGGTGCTGGGCGCAACCTGACTATGTTGTTGTCAATCTGGTCTTGGAGACAGTCCTTGAACACATAGCATTGTTGGATGGTGTGTCCCAGGAACCGGTGATAAGGGCAGTAGTCAGGGAGATCCGTGAGACACACCTCTTCTGGATTCCCGCACTCAGGCAGCCGCACGATCCTCTGCTCCAAGGTGCTACGGAAATAACCGGGTACTTGGGCCTCACCAAACAAGTAATCTCGATTCCTTCTTCCTGGAAAGGGGACCCTTGGGGGCTGACCATGGCCAGGGACCAGAGGAGCAGTCTGAGGAGGCGGAGCCGGATTACCTCGCCTAGGTGGTAGCGGTGCGTTACGTGGAGGCACCTGCTGATATTGAGGCAGTCGCTGCTGGGACGGAGGCTGTGGGGGTGGAACCCTATGAGCCTGTTGATCTGGCCTCACCGGCAGCAACTCTAGCTATCTGGGGGCCTCTATCTGTGCCACAGCAACGAGCTCGGCTCTGGAGGCTCTCCTTGCGGAGATCACAGGAGGCAGTGGGCGTGCCTGACTGGCCTGTTGTAGGGATTCTTCGAGGCGCTGAGCCTTGTCTGAGAAGTCCCAGAACCCTCCAGGGTAATTCTGCATGATCAGGGAAGGAACCAACTCCGCCTTGACGTTCCCCACACACATCATCAGTAATTTCTCCTGAGTCAGTGGCATGTCAAGGGAGAACGTGAGCCCCTTCCACCGGGCGACGAAGTCTGCGACTCACTCGTCGGGCCTTTGCTTGCACCTGAAGATGTCTGCAATGTTCGTATTCCGAGTTGTGGAACTGAACTGGTAGAGGAATTGTCGACGAATGTCCTCCCAGCTAGTCAGTGATCCAACAGGGAGCTGGCTGTACCAAACGAACGTTGGTCCCTCCAGCGTCTGAACGAAGCACCGGAGCTTGGCAGCCTCCTGCTGCGCCGGAGTCCCCAACATAGGCCCTCACCTTGAGTTAAAGTGTTCCAAGTGTTGTGGTGGGTCTCCGGTCCCGTTAAATGGGGGAAAAGTGGGATTCCTAAATCCTGGCGGGGCCGACATGTCATCCACCCATGCGGGGTACGGCTTGCCATCCGGTGGGATCGCCACCTGCCGAGTTTCCAGGGCCTCCAAGCGAGCGATGAGTACCTCCACCAGATCATCTGGATGCGGATTCATGTCCTGACGGGGATCTCTAACCACAAGCGCATTTCCAGGCTCTTCGATACGATAGTCGTGCTCAGCGGCTCGGGGGGCAGCAGGCGGAGCGACTGTCGGAGCAGCAGGAGGAAACCAAGCAAGGTCTCCCAGGTTGCCTAGCTGCTCGGGAGGGTTCGACGAAACATATCGCACCTTCTTTCCATGGGCTCCAGTGTCTCCCATGTCGACGAACACGACAAGGTCATGGTTGCCCGGGGGGATCTCAGCAAGGGGTAGATACTTATGCCCCTGCTGTCCTGGTCTAGGGTTGCCGTAGACAGGCCGCCGCTCTGCAATGCGTTCGGCCAGGAGCTCATCGACCAGCCTCTTTTTCTCGGCTAGCTTTTGGCACAGCGTGGCCTTCTCAGGATCATCCTCTTCCTTCTGCACTGAGGCAGATGGGTCGGCGAGTTTGACAGACCCGATGGGCTCTTTACCCTTGCCGATGTTTCGGCCCAGCGCCAGTGCCTCTGTGAGTACATGAAGGACTAGGAGGCTCCTCTGTTGGCGAGTAATCCTCCCAGATGGGTCCATCAGAGGCCTATCCTCGGGGGGGGGGGGGGGGTGAGTCCCCGTCGAGGGGCTCCACATCGTTTCCCTCATCTGAAAGGTCATCCATGTTGACCGTGACTGCCCTTGGCGACGTTCCATCAGGGTCGCCCAGTGGATCGGGCTGCCGGCGGATCGCACAGAAGAGGAGAGCATCGTACTGCCCCCACCCGCGGACGTGCACGTGGGGGGTGGTCTCCTCAATAACTCTGCAGAGTACTTGAAAAATCTGGACGCATTGTTGCTGAAGGGCCTCGTGGAGGCCCAGCGACTCGGGGTGCCGAACCGCGGGGAGTGCTGCTAGGTCAACCCGGCGGCACTGCTCACCAATCTCCTCGAGATGGGATTGGCTCCCGGGATAAGGCGCTAGCTGACGAGGGAGGCGGGAGTGAGTCACCCGAAGAATCTGTCGGAATCATTCAAACTCTCCTGGGGCGAGTGACTCTGGCACATCAAAACCCGATTCTGCGACCGACCAAAACTTCTCAGGGAAGTGGCCCGCTGAAAGAACGGTCAAGAAGCTCCATGGCTCCGGGTCGGGGGTCCGGAACATGCTGCCCCTGCTCATCCACCGAGGAACGTCGGGGAATTGGCAATGGCGCCGAGGCAGGCCGTCGTGGCGGTGGGCTGGCCGGCGGGGAATACGCGAACATGCCGATTGGCCGCCGATCCCTGGGTCGTACTCCCGAGGTTGCAGTGCCCTGGCCGCCACGTCGCGATAGGATGGGCCGGTGGATGGGCCTCATCTCACAACGTCGGTGCTCACCGAGGGTGTGTCGCCTCGCGATCCTTCCGTCGGTCCCCAGATGATCTCCCCACCCTCCCTAACAGGGGAGGGAGGTGCTTCTGAGGAGATCAGCGGCAACTGCGGGCTTGATCCCTGGCGGTAATCCAAATCCTCATCCTCCTGGATATACCTTAGAAGGGAGGAGGGAATCATCCGGACCTCGCATTCGGGGAGTACAAGACTGACGCGCAGAGTCCCCATCCCTTCCCTCAACTCGAAAGGTTGGGGGGGAGGTTCTATCGTCGAGTCATACTCTACCTCAGAATCCGAGAAACGTACTGGTCTGATTCCCGTCCGGACTCCCCTGACATTCCTCCGACGGCGACGACGCCCAACCTTCCTGCCCTGGGTAGCTCCTCAGGGTAAGGACGACTTCCGTCATAGGGTCCCCCGGCCACAATAGAGCTGGGGAAGAGGGGACCGAAGGCCGGGGCGCGAGAAGCACCGGGACAGATGTCGAAAGTTATATGGGGAGGACCTCCATGTGAGTGAGCGACTGGATACACAATGTCTCCATGCTCGCGACCAGCGGTAGGGGGAGTGACCTCATACCCCATGCAGTGGGTGATAGAAGGAGTCATACCTAAAGCATAGCTGTCGCGAAGAAGCTTTCGGCTTCCCAGATCAGTGGCACGGAATGAGCCTTCATGGTGAGCGGCACTACCATGGATTGGTCCGCAGTGGGCATTGCCAGTGTCTGCGACCGGGAGATTCGACCCAACCTGCCTGCAGGGCAGTCGAGGTTTCGATCCCAGTCGGGCACGCGGCTGCCCCTTCTCAACATGCGTAGGGATCTGGGAATAGGAGTCAGCAGTGGCTGGGGCCACAATGGTTGCTGACGCTGGTGCCCCAGGACGGGCATTCTCCCCCACTCGCGCTCGACGCTGGTGTCGAGTCAGATGGGCCGGAGCCGGCGGTGCAGGCATGGAGATTGCCTACTCCTCGGCTCGGGGAGTCGGGCGGCGGCGTCGACGCAGCCAGGCGGGGGTTCTTGCCGGTAACCCCTGTGATGGATCCCCAATCGGGTGGACCCAGACATCCCCCACCTCATTGGCATAGGGGAGGAATGTGTCATAGCGCTTCGGGGATAGGATCCCGAAGTGATTGAACGTCGGCGTGGGGAGCGGAGGCTCTCTGTGCGGCCCTCGAGGGCGGCGATGGTCGTGAGGCACGACCGCCTCTAGATCCAAGCGGGCCATGCCCCTGGTGGGGATGATCCCTTCCTCGTCATACCTATGAACCAGGTTATTGATCACCCTCCGTTGGATGATTTCTGATGGGGAGAGGGGGCACAAGCGCCTAGATTCTAAGCCGGTCGAAGTCGGAGCGACCGTGGGATAGGTGGGACCGCGCGGGGTAGCCGCGTCGGCACTGCCCCTTCCCCTGCGCCGGTGGGCAGGTGGCGATCGAGCTCCTAATTCAGTGATCTGATTCCTGGAAACAGGGAGATGAACCCATTAGTATCAACAGGAAAGGAGATCAACAACCAAGGCCCGACATCATTCCGTCTTCAGTGGTCGGCGAGAGGGAACCACGCTGACGACCTCATAGAATGGAGTAGTCAACGTCCTGATGGCCTCGACCCCTGGCGGGTTCACATCCCGGTGAGGGTTACCCGGACCTGGTGACATGCTATTATTCCAATTCTCCAATTACTACCATTCCATGTGTTGAGGAGAAGAGCTTCACGTCGCGTTCACCATTTTTTGTTTTTGATGCTTTCGCCGGGGCGCACGCGTTCGTCCGCCGGGGAGGGCGCACTGCTTGTGGCCCCGCATTCCTGCTTTCCAAAGGCGGGCGGCATCCATTCCTTGTTCAGGGACGTCTACTCCTTGATCGAAACCGGGATGATGGGATGTCGGTTCTTCCTTCCGTGGATTCCTCCTTGGAGCTCGTCACATAGTCCGGGTCTCCCTCATAGATTTAAGACGGATTCATGAAGCTCATTCACGGTGCCATATCTACATGGACGCCAGTTAATTATGCTACTTCCGTCAAGACACTCCAAGGGGTCTTGTCGGGACAGCAACCTGCGGTGAGGAGAATGGTCATGTTGGGGCATCGTCGGCATGTCTGTATTTGGTCCCTCATCACAGGGCTTCTCGAGGGCGCATAAGCCCGAGGCATCCCACATCGAATTAGGGGAATGTGTACCATCTGAGGTTTTCCTCAGCATCCCATGTTTAACATGGGGTATGTCGCGAGTTTAACGTCTTGCGGAGACGGATCGGGTTAAAGGATCCCTAGGGGGGAACACCGAAGTTGGGGCCAGCACGTTGGCGGCCTCCCATGTAACATGGAGTGGGAAAGGGTGGCATGATCTCACCGGGATGAGGCGGCCCGGGTAAGGATCGGGATGGATGGTGGAGTGAAGCACGAGGCTTACGTTCTGAGACGGACCAAGAGGGGGGACACAATTTAACGTCATGCAGGACGAAATACAGTTTAACGTCATGCGGGAAGCGATACAGTTTAACGTCATGCGGGACGGGATACAGTTTAACGTCATGCGGGACGCGATGCAATTTGACGTCATGCGGGATAGAATACAGTTTGACGTCATGCGGGATGGGAGATTTGGGTCTTACGCTCTAAGGCAGCCCAAGGTGGTCAGGGAACCGACATGGAGAGGTCGGGACGACCGGGTGGTGGTCTTGAACATCGTGGAGGCTTCCTACATACCATGCGTTAGCACGGATCAAAGTCCATGTAGTTCGCTGGGATGGGGCTTACGCTCTGAGGCGGCCCATAAGAGGATGTCATGGTCGATGCGCACTCCAAGCCCATGTGAGTCATGCTCGGTGTGAGAAACAAGAGGCACCAGGGACCAGACGATCACGTCGCGGAGGGTGCGTCCATGAGAAGTGGAATGGGGCTTACGCATTGTGTGGCCCAAAGAGGAAATAGGGGCTTACACATGGTTAGAAACCCTTGGATTCGGGGCTTACCCCAGGGTGGAGGCCCGTGGTGCGACAAAGCGCAGTGGGAGAAGGACTCCACTGGCCTTGGCAGAGGGGAAGTACGGAGATGCACGGGTGAAATCATTCGCAAGAAAGGTGAGGGGCTTACGCTCTGAGGCAGCCCTTCCCCTGCCGACAAATGCCGCTCCGACAAGGAGGATCTCATTCCATGTGAGAAAGAGTCCACTCCCATGGAGATTAGTGGGCGTAAAAAATGTCCGAGCTGGGGGGACCCTGCGTGCGAAGCACGGGGTCGGACCACAGTTTAACGTCTTGTGTTAAGTACAAGGTGGTTAACAGTTTAACGTCCTGCAGCTTGGATGAGGTGGGTTCGCTCCACACCCCTAAGGCTTACATGCCCAATGCCATCTACCCCTTGTGGAAGGGAAGAAATCGACAAGGCCGTAGTGAAGGGGGGCCATAGGGAAAACCACCGGGGGGTCCACGTTAAAGTGGCTATGCGAAGAAGCAATAGACGTTAGCGTGCCTATGCGGAGAAGCATAAGGAAAAGCAACGCAATGGGAAACATGGCCCAAGGGGCCTTGAGGTTACTTCGCACCATCCTGGAAGGCCGTGTGGGAAAACAACGCATGGCGCGCATGCCCGACAGGGGAGACATCAGGTGACGGTACAGGGGGCAGCCAAGGGGCATCAAGGTGAGGGGTCCTCGGCCTTGCGCGTGAAAAAGGGACGATTTGCGTGCAAAACACCGGGATGGCACGCAATAGGAGTAATTGAATTGCGCGCGAATAGGGAATTACACACAATGTTTTGTGCACACGGCAGGGTATTGCACGCGCGGACCACGGATTGCGCGCAAGTGGGGAAATCGGGGGAAGGGGAAAATTCACTGAAGCCGGTGGAGTTGCGCGCAAAGGCGAACTCCGGGGCAAGGTTGCGCGGAATTCGGGATTACCTGGATGTCATCTTTCGCGCGGGGGGAGGTGAATTGCGTGCAAGAGAGTCGCTTCGGATTTCTCAACCCCCAAACCGTTCGGGGTCACCTTATATTTATAGGCGACCTCCGGCACAGAATCCAGGCGACGCGCGAAGTTTTCCGCGCCAGGAACCGCTTGCGCGCAAAATCTCGCCGCGGAGAAACGGGGCGCGCAATTATTGCGTGCCTCACCGGTCCAATTCCGCGAATCCCGGGAGCACATTGCGCACAAAACATTTTTGCGCGCGGATCCTCCTTTATTTTGCGCACCACTTCCCGGGCCTCCGGATCGGGCCTCTGATTCCGAATATGACTTCACTTCGTCATTCTGAAACTTCCTCTGGGAGTTGCGGGCTTTTTTCAGCGTCAACAAATGCCCCCCTTGGAATTGGATTAGCGAGAGGTCGAAATGATCGGATTCCAAGGGAAACGCCGAAACGCCAAAGTGCGGAGCCTCTTGGTCAAGTTGGCGCAAAATTTCGATGCGGCGCGCAAAATGCCGGACTCCCGCGGAATCCTCTTTCTGCGTGGCGTGGAACTCTGCCCTCGCCTATAAAAAGGGGCGTTGGGTCCCAACTCCGTACATCCGCTTTTTTCCGCACGATAAGCTGTTCGCTCTCGTGCGCGAAATCGCTCCGCGGCTGCGCGTAATTACGCACTGGAAGCGCGGAATTCCTTGCGAAATTTGGCCATGATTTCGTGCCAAACCGGGATCTTCCCCGCTTCGCGTGCCGATTGCGCGCTCATCTCCAGGATTTCGTGTAACTCCTTTAGATTTCACGCCGAACTCTCCAATTCCGCGCACTACATCCTGATTTCACCCAACTCTCGAAAAATTCGAGATGGCTACAAACCGAGTCGACGAGGGGGAAGCTGCTGCCCGTAGGACAGAAATGGCGGCGAACGAGGAGGTATATGGCGCCAAGGTGATCGTCTCCAACAATCTCACCTTGTTCAATCTGCTGACTCTGGCCCAAAAGGCATATCCCTTGTCGGACAACCTCCTGCTCTGGAATTTTGGCATCCTGGAGGAGGTACCACTGCCGGGCTTCGAGGTGGACACACCGCAGTCCTGGGTGACACGGGAGGACGGACTTCCTCACTACAACATCACCAACAACGACCATCCTGCCAGGGAAACTAGACACATGGATGTATATGTCCTGAACCCGAGGACTAGGACCATTACTGGGGACGAGTCTGTGGAGGAGGATTCTCCGGCCCTCTACGCAAGCACGTTCCATCAGAGCATCACGGATGACACGAAGGGCTGGATGAAGGATTGGGACCTGTGGTCCGGGGGTAACATCACCAGTGAATGGGCCTAGGCGTTCTGGGTTCGCCATACCTACGACCAGTTCAGAGACGAACTGCGGTATATCGGCCAGTTTGAGGCGGTATGGACATCGCAGTTCCATTTCCACCGTCAGCCTGAACTCGGACCGGAGCTATTCACCCGGTGGTCTCCTGACACCAACACGTTCCACCTTCATCATGGGGAAGTCGGCGTCAGACTCTGGGACGTTCACTGCATCGGCGGTATCCCACTGGAGGGTTACCAATACGACGAGTTCGTTCCTCCAAAGAACACCTGGGGAGACAGGTCGCGGACGCCTATGCTGACGTGGCACCTGCTGCAGCTGGCCAAGGAGAGGCTGGGGGTCAAGGACGTCCTGAAGGACATTGCCTACAAGGGCTGGTTCAGCCTGTTCCGTGAGAAGGGTCCCGCTGTCAAGATGCCGTGACGGGGAAAATGGTGCCCAACCGTGACTCAGAGGAGCAAGTAAGGGTCATACTGGAAGACCCTAGAGACAGGGAAATACCAATCATGGGGCTACCGAGTCATTGAGGCCCGGGACCCGAACGTTCGGTATGCCGGGTTCCTTGCCGCCTTCCTGAGCGGGTGGCTCCTGCCAGTGCGGGACGTGAGGATGGGCATCCGTCTAGCGACTTTGGTGATTGTGGGCTCCATGGCTGCCAAAAAATGGTTCAACTTGGGTGTCCCCGTGCTGGACAAGATGTATACCATTTTGGGGCACATCTCATGAGGGGGTTCTCCTTGGAGAGTCTGTGGTCCTTTCCAGATCTTCCATGGCTGGGTGGAGGCTCATCTCGGCGAGTATACTTTCCCAAATGTCGTCCGTCCTCTGGGAAATGGCTTGCGACCGTCCTTGATAAACATTGCAGGGGTGGATCCATTGACGCTCAATGAGGAGGGCGTGAGGATCCTCATTGGTAACCATGCCAACTTCAACTTCAGAATGTTCCCCACCCCGGTTGGCCAGCTGGTGGACAACGGGCGAGGATCTCTGGAGAAGCAGGAATACTTCCAGAGCATTCAGGGCGGGGTGCTAGTGGCTCGGATCGACGGGAAGGTGATCTGCGAGCCGTACGTGCCATCCCGATTCACCAGGCAGTTCGGGTGCCTCCAGCGAATGCCGAAGAAGGTATTCACGGCTGTCTGGAAGGAGAAGAATCCATGCGTCCAGTGCCAGATGTGGTTGATGTTTACCACCTTCGGCTCTGGAGACGTCATTACTCTCCCTCCCACCGGGGTCGATGCCAGCCTAGCAACAGAATATGCCGAAAACTGGACCATTGCGTACCCTGAGGGGCTATTACGCAAGCGTGTCCAGCAACTCGAGGATACTCGCACGAAAACCGGGCGACGGGAAAGAAGGGAAGGTTTCGTCGGAAGGGGAGAACCAAGGGCGCGTCAGGCAGCGAGGCTTGCACAGGCCGGGACTTCGGCAGCAAGGACATAACATGGTGCCTCCACGTCCTCGTTACCCACAGGTGGTTCACATGAGGCGGCCAGGGAACTACCTGGGAAGCAGATAAGATATCTGCTTGAACCTTCTCAAGATGCAATTTTCTCGGCACTGTGGTCATCCTGGAAGACCCTACGACAATTGCTAAACGTCGAAGCAATCTGGAAGAAGATAATGCAAAACGAGATCCAACTGCTGGAGGTCGGGCTCATTTGGATTACCGACCGAGTGAACTTCCATCGGTGGCACGCTTATCTGATGGCCATGGACGCATACGTATGCCAAAGGGGGCGGTGTGCGGAGCCAACTTTCCTAGTGAAAGTGATGCTCGACCAGGAGCATGATCCGGAAGCGATGCCGCCGGGAGAAGGCGACAGTGATGAAGAGCCGGAGGGGGAGGAGGAAACCGGAGAGGACAAAGGCGAGGGAGAAGACGAAGAAGAGGAGCCCGAAGGTGAGGATTAGCAAGGGGCGACCTACCAAGGGAGTCTCCGAGAGAGCGGCGAGATTGCCAACTCTAATCTCGACATAACTGAGATTCTCGAGGTTTGTCTCTATCTTCATTCATTTCCCTCATTCATCCATTCTAATTTCCAACTTCTAACTCACTTCCCCATCTTACTCAGGAGCAGCTGAGCAGTGGACGGCCATCCCCACCAGAGGAAGGCGGAGAGGAACCAGTGGGACATGATGGGGATCCGACACCCATCATTGAATTAACTAGCACAGAGGGGTCTCCCCTTATGGCGGCTCCTACAGCGGCCAGAACACTGGGGACCGACGCTCTGAATTCCTGTAAGTCTCATGCTTCACTACTGGTGCTTGGTGTCAAGAGATCCCCTCTGACCAGCGTATTCCTTGCGCAGTGATCTCAACACTGCGCGCAAAATCTCGCCGCAGAGAAACGGGGCGTGCAATTATTGCGCGCCTCACCTGTCCAATTCCGCGAATCCCGGTAGCACTTCGCACGCAGAACATTTTTGCGCATGGATCCTCCTTTATTTCGCGCACCACTTCCAGGCCTCCGGATCGGGCCTCTGATTCCAAATATGACTTCGCTTCATCATTCCGAAACTTCCTCCGGGAGTTGCAGGATTTTTTCGGCGTCAACAGACACTCCATCATAAAACACTATCACAAACCCGTGTCATGAACCTCTTTCACCATGAACCCCTACCATGAGCCTCTTCTCAAGGAACCCAAACCACGAACCATGATTTCACATTGAGCGAGTCCCACTCTGTGCAGGTCTCTTCTATGAGTTTTCGTTTGCGAGTCCTCTTTATCGATTATGATTTCTATCATTTGCATATGACCCTATTCAAATCATGACGGCACTTATGTGGTGTCAATAATGGATAATTTTTATCTGTGAACCTCTACCACATGATCTCACTATGAGTCTCTACTCTGTTTGATCTTCTGATTAATTTTTTTAGAAAAACATAATCATTGTTTATTAATGGTTCGTGGGATATTTATAGTCAAGATTCCACCACCTAACTCCACAAATATTTCCAAAAATCAGGAAAAACCATCCACAAAATTTCCATCATGCGCTCTACGAAACTCTAGGTGTGAGTCATGTTCATGCTCTGCAAATCCCTGGGTGTGATTCCTATTTGTGATCTCCAATCCTCAGGGTGTGACTCTTGTTCACACTTGTTGAACTTATTGGTGTGATTCTTCTGCATGATTTCCAATCCTAAATTCAACAATCATGCTCTATAAACCCATTTCAGTATTCGCCCCTCGTGAACCTCGATTAATCATTAATGCTCTGCAAACCCATTTTGTCATTCACATATCAAGATTCCCTTGTAGAAGTTTGCATTCTCACATTGAATTTGTCCACTATGTGAGTCCTCATTCATGCTTTGTGTGTGTCCCTAGTCATCATTCATTCATTACATGAGTCCTATATTCCTATTGTGAAAAATTCAAGTGCGAGCTCTAAACTATTTTGAGTACTATTGACATCTTCCACTATAATATCTACTTCATGATCCTTACAATAATCAAACTATTCATCTGAAAATTCATCTCATCTTTAGTTTTCTTTTGAAACCAGATTCTTCATTTTGAATAATTTTTCTTAATATATTTCTTACCATGTACATATAATAATGATCTCTTCCTGGTAATTTCAACTTCATCCTCATCATCATTTTGAAACTTCATTGGGAACCTCATGTCTAGATTTTCAACAATTCAACATCAAAATTACGAATGTGGGATTTCCAATTTGATCATTTTTTTGTAATCGTAAATTTTATTAAAGGAATGACATGACTTCATTTTATCCTCTTCATTCTACCCAAATTGAATAGTGAACTTTTTTAGGACTTTAATTCCACATATTTAGAATTCCACTTGTCCACAGACTCATTTCATCAATTATCATCTCATTTGCAACATGTGTACTATGCAAGATATCTAATTTCAGATCCTATAGATATTTATATTCAAATAAAGAAACATTTGGATTGAATTGAGGTTGATGTCCTCTCAAGTTAGGATGGAAAATATTTAAATCATCAATAATGTTCCCAATACCACATATGACATCCACAATAACATTCACTCTGTCAGATAATGTGTCAAAAGAACTATTTGGTTGTATTCTGAGGTCATTATACTTGTTATATATAACCATATGATTTTCTTCTCTGCTTTTTGAGTAACCATCATTAACATTTAGTATCCTTTCCAACATATGATGTGATGACGTACATTAAATT
This sequence comes from Viscum album, assembly GCA_963277665.1. NCBI lineage: Eukaryota > Viridiplantae > Streptophyta > Magnoliopsida > Santalales > Viscaceae > Viscum > Viscum album. The sequence continues at coordinate 1,286,522,181 of OY728151.1, forward strand.
TCCATTGTATATATTTAATTACATAGGACTCCCCCTGAATCAATTATTTCATTTTCATATGCATCTAATTCCCTTTAGTGAGCTTCTGATAATGCACCACTATCAATACTTGTATAAATTTCTTGTGTCACTTCCATAAAGACATATATTCCTAATAATATGACGTAGATATGAAAGTGATTCATACATAATTAAAAATTGTTTCCATCAGAGTTTGGAATCACTTTTTGATTGAAAAAATCCATTTCTTCTAATTAAATATTACCACTGATTTCACCCTTTATCTCTAATACCAATTGTTACCCCAACTAGATTAAATACAATAAAAAGGGGTTGAAATCTGATATGATAGTTTAAAAAAAAACTCCCCATAGGATCACGGTTAATCATTAAATAATACAGTCTTCTCCCACATTCCCATAGTAATGTATGAACAAAATTGAAATCGTGCATGAGACACAACAATTTTACATGGTTCACCTTAACTGGGTTACGTTCAAGGAGCATACAATTGTGATGTGCCGATGTACCAAATCCACTAAAGATCACTATAAAATTACAATGTTTGGGCCTGATCAAATCTATACCCAATCTCATTTATTTTACAAAATTTACGATCATCTCACTACTTTCCCAAGGGTCTCACCCACAATTTCTTTCTCTGGATAAATTTCTATGAAAAGGATCATCACCTTCCTCTTCTTTTACATACTAGTACTGAAATGATCCAGACGTAGTTTATGGAAACGTAGGTAATGAATCATTTATGAATATAAATATCCCTTCATTATTTCTAATCATTGTATATGTAATGACCCGTAAAATTCAAGGGAACTTTTTTCTTAATTTTCTTGGGAATTTTACAAGAACACAGTTTCTGACGGCGCCTAATTTCGATGCCCGGTGTGCCCTGAATCATTTTCCGAGGTTTGGCTTGGCTACGTTCAATGATCGAATGAGCAAGTTTTCCTAACTTTTGAAGCGGTGCTCGGAATTGAAATATGAGGGCACCGATGGAATCGCACCACCGATAATTTCTTAGAAACACTTTTTCTGGAGTTCCGTTTGTTCAGGTGTGGTTATTAAATTTTTTTTGGGTTAAGTAAAGGAATAAAATAAAAGTGGTGCTACCAATTTTATTTTATTTAAAGAAGTGTTAACCTAAGATAAGTGGTTGAGTGGGACCCACATCCTAACTTATCCACTAGGTAGGATATTAGTGGGTTGGGGCCCACACGAGCCCCACCCTTTCAACTTTTTCAACCCCTCCTTTATTTCAGTAATGCACCCACACCCCCCTCCCCCATTAAGGAATGTCAACTCGTGCGTTTATTTAAATATTAAACGCCTCTATTAATTGGGCGGTTTAAACGTTGCAATTAAATCCAATTAATTGGTTGTTTCAATTTTTAATTTCAAAGACGTTGTCTTGTGTGTCAATAAAATAAGGCAAGTCTTATTTTATTGTTGTTGGGTTTGTTGTGTTGAGTTTTTGGGAGAAAAAGGGGAGTCTTGTAGTTCTTTTTCCTCGACAAAGAACGCGAAGAACGTGAAGAACGCGAAGAACGCGAAGAACACCGACCTCCGACAAAGGTCGACAAGAACGTCGGATCCTCGGAGATCGACGACGCGACGCCGACGAATCCTTTCTCCGCGACGTGACGATACCCTTTCCGCGACACCTTCTTCCGCGACGTGCAATTCCGCGACGAACCCTCGCTCGACGACGCTTGATGTAGGGGAATTTTTTTTGGTATTCTCCTTATCATTTGAGAAAATAATGACGAGCGCGGAGAAACCATTTCAAGGTTGATCCGCGGATCGTTCATTCTTGCGGGTTGATGTTGGGGTTGTTTGTTTTTGCCCGTGAAGTATTTCTTTGTCGTACGTCGACTTCTTTTGTTGGCCGCTAGCTATCATTATAATGGGAGGAGGTCGGACTGCACAAACACGGTCGACCCTCCTCTCCCTTGTTGTTGATTATGTTGCGGCTCAAACGAAGGCTGCATGGTGCAACGACACCACGCGGAATCATTGAGAAATACCGCAAGGATGCGCGGTGCTGTCGCGCCGCGCTGTTGTGGCCGAACGAAACTTCGGCCGGAGTCAGGGTCGCGAAGGCAATTCGAAGACTCCGATGTTTGTTGTCGAAGTGCGGATCGACGGATGATGAAGAGGCGGGCCGCAAAGGCGTTTTGAATCCTTCACAGTGATCTTCAGCTCCCAGGAGGACCACTGGCACAGAAAAAATTGCAAACGGACCACCGGAGCAACTTCGATTGTCCGCGGAAGTGCCTGCCGGATGGCCGAAGGCGGCTGTCGGCCGCCATGAAACGGCGGCGCCCGACGCGGCGACGAGCAGCCATCCCGTGGCCGCGCGAGACCAAGAGGGACGCGGCACCGAACCGCGTCCGCTGGCTGAATAAGCGGCCCCCCACGTGGGGTCGCGATTATTCAATCAGGGGGGGAGGGGGCGCATCTTCCCCCCTGTTCTGCTCAGCTTGGCTACCCGAGCAGGCCCCGCGGGCCGTACAGGGCGGGCTGCGCCGCGCCCAGTTCGGGCCGGGTCGCGCCCAACCTGGGCCGGGTCGTGCCCATAATGGGCCGAGCCCCGCTAGTCGGGCTGGACCCGGACCCGGTTCGGGCCAACCCGGGGGGGGGGGGGGGGGGTATCGGGCCGGGTCAGACCGGGCCCGAACCCCCTATTTTCGAGCAGTTTCTGTTCAAATGCCCATATATTGGGCTGAGGACCTCCAATCGACACACTAGAAGTTGCGATGTGAACCTTGGATCGAGACGGTCGTTTCGGTATATTACACTCAGGGTTTCAGAGAATTTTGGGTACGACCGAGTTGGTTCGAACACGAAACCAACCGGGCCCTCGGAGTAGAAACGCTTATAACATGATCTCCAGACGTCTGATTGACGTGCTTTGACTTTTTTGGATTTTTCTTGATGAGACAGAACATTTGGAATACTTCGCCTGAGTTTTGGACGCAGTTGGATAGTGGCCGGGTTGGATTGTACCCAAAATCCAACCGGGCCCCTGGAACGAAAAAGCTGATAACTTTCAGACCAGACGTTCGTTTGACGAACCATCAGCGGTGTTGGTGATCACGTTGAAAAATGGTCCCTATGAGTATACCATATGAGAGTTCGGGGTATAGTTGAGATATGGCCGGGTTGGTTCGCACACGAAACCAATCGGGCCCCGGTGACGAAAATGCTAATAACTCACAGAACATGCGTCCGTTTGATGCGCAGTCTGTTGTGTTGAGACCCCTATGACGAGGTGATCCTTTTAGAAACTTTTTCATGGGACTTTGAGTAACTTGGAGTATCGACCTGTAGCTCGTGGAGCAGACCCTCCCCGAGATGAGCGTACGGAGTTCGGAGACCGTGTAGCCGACTGAGACCTGACGACTGTTTGACCGACTCGAATTGGAGTGAGTCGACTAGCCCAGTGGACAGAGCACTACTTTGTTTGGGTGCAGACCCATGGCGGACGGAGCACTGCTGTGTGACAGTGCAGACCCACGGTACTCATCCGGAGAGTACCTCTACATGCTATTAGGGGGAATGCACTACTGTGTTTGGGTGGCAGACCTCGGTGGGAAGGACTACTGTGTTTGGGTGACTGGCCCGCGGTACTGGACAGGAGGTGTACCTCAGCAGTCTTAGGTTAGTGAGCAATACCTAGGAGTCATGACCGGACCACTGTACACTCCAGAGATGGGGCTCTTCAGCAGTTACGGTTTCAATAATAAAAATCCTGTTTTGAGCTGAGTCTATGACCTTTCTGTTTACCTCATGATTGAGATGGGTCATTTGATAACTTAGGTATATGTATGGGAATATACCTGGGTGGTGGTTATCCATTTATTTCATAACCTTTGTGTTTCCTCATGACTAAGATGGGTTGCTTGATAACTTAGGTATAAGTATGGTCTTAAACCTAAGTAAAGTTTATCTGTTGAGATCCTTCTTTGTGGTTATACTTGTTAGATTTAGTGAGACCTTGAGGGTCTCGGGGTCCCTAATGAGTATTGTATACTCACCCCTGCACGGGCTATGCCCGCACCTCGTTGAGTTGGTTGCAGACGGCAGGCAGCGCTGACAGAGGCCGAGTGTTCGAGGACTGGACGGTACCCATAGGTGGACCACATGACGAGTCAGTATCCGGAGGTGGACTTCACGGCAAGACGACACTCGGAGGAGGTTGATGGGCGAGAGCGTTTTGGAGGCTATCTGTACCTACCCTTTAGGTAGGATCCGTGGTGGACGATCCATGAGCTGCGCTATTTGTACCTAACCATCAGGCAGGATCAGAGGAGGAATCCATCCTTAAGTGTAGTGCACAGCCTAGGTTGTGATGTAGGGCCAACAACGAGGACGTTGTGCTCTAGGGGGGGGGGGTGATTGTAACACCCCCAAATTATAAAGGGTTAAATGACTAAATGATATGCCTCATGTCAACAAGGCACACCTTCCTTTTCGGGAGCCTATCTGATTTGAACTCCACAGTTAAGCATGCTTGGCCTGGAGTAGTGATCAGGATGGGTGACCTTTTGGGAAGTTTCTCAGGGTGTTTGTGAGTGAGGAAAAAGCACACTGGAAAAGACATGTGTTGGCATGTGGAGACTATCATTAGTCAGATAACCCGTTCGGACACATGGGAAGGACCTAGGGTGGGGCCCACGTGTCTGCGGGGAAACTGTTGGGCGGGGCCCAGTTGTCACAATTGGTATCAGAGAAGTCAGTTCTACCGTAGAACTTATAACTCTGATATTTTCTGTCTGTGAAGCAATAGTGTTCAGGGTACCGAGTGTGGTTTTCAGTTCAGGGAGTCTTGTGTTGGTGCGGGCGGACGACATATCCATACACCATGACCCTGACAACTGATTTCTGACTTTGTGCATGAAAACACTGATTGTGTGTGATTTTTCAAAAGTTTTTTCCCTTAAAACAGCTCAAACTAGGTCATCTCACTAGGTTTAATCATTTGACCGTGTCACATATTTTTCTTTCAGGATGCCTTTCCACGGACGATCAGCTAGATCCCCAAGAGATGTACGTACTGACAGACTTCCGAGCGACGAGGCTTCGGTACAGGGCCCTCTTGTAGTTGAGGTAGCATCGGATGCACCAGCGGTACTACCATATGTTGGGACACCGATACCACCAGCCCTAGCAGTAAGTGATGCATGCAACTTTAGCGCGCTGCACGAGTTCCAGCGCCAGAGGCCACATAGGTTCCAGGGAGAGACGGACCCGCAGGCGGCTGAGGATCGGCTAGAGCCTGTGGTGAATGTCTTCAGGCTAGTGGGGGCGCCAGAAGACTTCATAGTGATATTTGTTGCCAGCCTTCTTCAGGCAGCAGCAGGCAGGTGGTGGAGCCACTTGTTCCATTTTTGTGACGACATTACCTTCACATGGGAAGACTTTGAGACCTTCTTCAGGGTGGAGTTTGTGGCAGTAGCTCTACACCCCGCGCATGTACCAGAGCTGCTGCCTTTGCTGCAGGATTTTCGATTAGTAGCCGAGTCATCTGTGGGTAGTATACAGATGATGCAAAGGTCCAAGAGGACTAGAGCCAGCCGTACGAGGAGCTGGAAGTGTTATGAATGCGGCAGGAAGGGTCACCTGGCACGTGACTGTCCGACCCCCCGCACAGTTGATCCACATGCTTTAGAGGGGCCACTGAGGCAGAAGCATCGGCGGGTGCTTCAGCAACAGCCGAGTAGTGGACAAGGTAGTAGAGCTCCGGGAGTAGGTGGACAGGAGTGGAACTAGTGGATACGTCTCTTGTACTTCTAGTTCCATGTTGCTATTGTATTTGTGTCTTTGTACTTTGAGCTGCAATAATAAAAAGACACTTATCTTTGTGATGTTTCCTTTCATGTCCTTTTGTTTTGTTGATACTGAGAGGTACCGATTAAAACTGTTGACTTGACCCTCATTTTCGAGATTTCTACTGGAGGAGACCCAGTGACCTCACACTGATGCTGACAGCGTGACTCGACCCTTGGAGGTGAGAGTGACAGTTGGATCACTTGGTAGTAACGTCGAGGCCTTACGATGTCATCCATGCCATGAATACATCTTTCATGTCAGTATTGACTGTATTAGGCAATGAGAATGGTTCATCTAGGGGATGAGACCGAGTTTCTCCTTTCGGAAAAGGAGAATCATAGTAGCTCATACAGATCGTAGGCAAAGAAGGTGCAGACCATCCAGGAGCGGATGAAGACTGCAAAGTGCAGTAAGAAACATGAAACTGGCGCCAGTCTTATAGACATGGGTGTGTTAAATGTTTCACGAAGAGGAAGCTTTAAGGAGATATGAGTCTGCGAAGCAGCAGACGTGGAGGCAGGGCTAGGAAAGCAGCATCAGGTGGTGTACATTTTTTAACATGCTACAACCACCCCCATTAGTTGTCCCCACCAGGCTCAGGGAGCTGGAGGGAAGGGAAAGTGTGCGGCTGCATACGGTCAAGGAGTGTGAACCAATGGATCCCAAAATGATTCAAGGGACAATCTGTGTCAACTACTAGCTACCGTAGTAACAGAAGTTGATATGAATCATTCATTCCTTCCCCAAATCTTGTTCCAGACCTAGAGTTTCTGGTAAGCCGTAGACTTGACCGTCACGTCTAGAGATACATTTGGAGAAGACTCGATAATCACACTTACGCAGAAAGTGTGGTCAGACCCTCTAGGAGAGAGTTTTGGTTGGAATCTCTTGGTGGCAGCGTTGAGGCCTTACGCCGTTGGTTTGAGTATGGACTGGGCAATCAAAGTTCATACAGAAATTGATGGTATTAGGCAAAAAAGTTATGGTTTAACTACAATATCGGGATGGTTTTTCCTCGGTCAGAGAGAAGGAAACCCCAGGTAGCACCAGATAAACTCATGCATAGGAGGGTGCGGCCGATCACTCTTGAGTCAGTCAACCTTACCCTCGTGGCAGCAGGAGTTTTGAGTTTCAGTTCTGAATAGTAAATGGGGGCCTCTTGAGTTCAAGGATGACGATCACGTCCTTATACGAGTCTCACCTCAATGAGGTTTATGGTGATGTGGCCAAGGCAGAAAGTTATCTCCAAGGTTCAGTGGACCTTTTCAGGTCATCAGCAGGGTAGGCGAGGTGGCTTACCGTTTGACCCATCCACCTCAGTTTCACCAGGTGCACGACGACTTCCATATATCTCAACTGAAGAGATATGAGCACGACCCTTCGCGTATCATCAACCATGAGGAGCTGGACGTTGGCGATGGGGTGAATTTTGCGGGATTCCAGTAGGAGTTGAGGATTGATAGGAGAGGTCCTATGAGGATGGCTGATTCCTCTTGTGCACTTTCAATGTTAGCACATGAACCTCCAGGTGAGCACATGGGAGCGGAAGGCTCAGATGTGTGCTTTGTACCTCTTTTGTATCCCTAGTTTGTATTAAAGATTTACGAGGAAGTAAATCCCTGAGGTGGAGTAAATTAAATACCTATAAAATTCAAGGAAATTTTTTTCTTAATTATATTTGAAATTTTACAAGAATGCAGTTTCTGACGGTGCCTGATTCCGAGGCCCTGTGTGCCCGGAATCATTTTCCAAAGATAGGCTCGAGTACGTTCAGTGAACGAACGAGCAGGTTTTCCTAACTTTTGAACTGGTGCTCGGAATCGAAATCCGAGGGCACTGATGGAATCGCAGCGCCGGTAATTTCTTAGAAACACCTTTTACGTAGTTGCGTTTGTTCGGGTGTGGTTATTAATTTTTTTTTGGGTTAAGTAAAGGAATAAAATAACAGTTGTGCAACCAATTTTATTTTATTTAAAGAAGTGTTAAACTAAGCTAAGTGGTTGAGTGGGACCCACATCCTAACTTATCCACTATGTAGGATATTAGTGGGGTGGGGCCCACACGAGCCCCACCCTTTCAACTTCCTCAACCCCTTCTTTATTTCAGTAATGCACCCATACCCCCCCCCCCAATTAAGAAAAGTCAACTCATGCATTTATTTAAATATTAAACGCCTCTATTAATTGGGCGGTTTAAACGTTGTAATTAAATTCAATTAATTGGTTGATTCAATTTTGAATATCAAAGATGTTGGCTTGTGTGTTAATAAAATAAGACAAGTTTTATTTTATTATTGTTGGGATGGTTGTGTTGAGTTTTTGGGAGAAGAAGGGGAGTCTAGCAGTTCTTCTTCGTCGACAAAGAATGTGAAGAACGCGAAGAACGCGAAGAAAGCCAACCTCCCACAAAGGTCGAAAAGAATGATGGATCCTCGAAGATCTATGACGCGACACCGACGAATCCTTTCTCCGCGACGTGACGATATCCTTGCTGCGACGCCTTCTTCCACGACGCGCAATTCCGCGACGAACCCTCGCTCGACGATGCTTGAGGTAGGGGAATTGTTTTTGGTATTCTCCTTATCATTTGAGAAAAGAACGACGAGTGCGGACCAACCATTTCCAAGTTGATCTGCGGATCATTCGTTCTTGCGGGTTGATGTTGGGGTTGTTTGTTTTTTCCCGTGAATTATTTCTTTGCCGTACGTCGACTTCTTTTGTGGGCTGCTTGCTATCATTATAACGGGAGGAGGTCGGACCGTACAAACACAGCCAACCCTCCCCCCCTGTTGTTGATTATGTTGCAGCTCGAATGAAGGCGGCGCGGTGCAATGGTACCACACGGAATCATGTAGAAATACAGCAAGGAATGCGGGGCGCCGTCGCGCCACACCGTTGAGGCCGAACGAAACTGCAACCGGAGTCGGGGCCGCGAAGGCAATTCGAAGACTCCACAGTTTGTTGTCGATGTATAGATCAACGAATGATGATGAGGCAGCCCGCAAAGGAGTTTTGAATCCTTCGCAGTGATCTTCGGCTCCCGGGAGGACCACATGCATAGATAAAATTGAAAACGGACCACCGGAGCAACTCCGGTGGTCCGTGAAAGGGCCTGTCGGCGCTGACGGCCAGAGGCGGCAGCCGGCACCGACCAGCCGCCAGGAGATGGTGGCGCCCAACGCACCGCCGGGAAGGTCCGCCGCGGCTAAAGCCGCGGCGGCGAGCAGCTGTCTCGCAGCCACGCGGGACCGAGAGGGAAACGGCACCGGGCCGCGTCTGCTGGCCGAATAAGAGGGCCCCCATGTGGGGCCGTGGTTATTCAATCAGGGGGGGCGCCTTCCCCCGCTGTTCCGCTCAACTCGGCCACCCGAGCAGGCCCCGCGGGCCGCACCAGTGCGGCAGGCCAACCAACCATCGGGCCATGCCAGCCGGGCCGGACACTGACCCGATTAGGGCCGACCCGGGGGGGGGGGTATCGGGCTGGGTTGGACCGGGCCCCAAGCCCCTATTTTCGTGCAGTTTCCATTCAAATTCCCATATCATGAGCCACAGACCTCCGATGGATGCACCGTCAGTTGCGCTGACATTCTTGTATTGAGATGGTTGTTTCGGTATATTACACTCAGGGTTTTGGAAAACATTGGGTACAACCGAGTTGGTTCGAACACGAAACCAACCAGGCCCTCGGAGCAGAAACACTTATAACTTGAGCTCCGGACGTCCGATTGACGTGTCGTTGACTTTGTTGGATTTCTCTTGATGAGATGGAACTTTTGTCATACTTCGCCTGAGTTTCGGACGCATTTGGATAGTGACAGGGTTGGATTGTACCCGAAATCCAACCGGGCCCCTAGAAAGGAAAAGCTGATAACTTTTAGACGGGACGTCCGTTTGTCGAACCGTCAGCGACGTTGGTGATCATGTTGAGAAACGGTCCCTATGAGTATACACTATGAAAGTTTGGGGTACAGTTGAGATACATCCGGGTTGGTTTACACACGAAACCAACTGGGCCCTGGGGACAAAAAGGCTAATAGCTCACAGACCGAGCGTCCATTTGACACGTCGTCTGTTGAGTTGAGACCCCTATGATGAGGCGGTCCTTTGAGATACTTCTTCATGGGAATTTGAGATACCTGGAGCATCGACCTGTAGCTCATGGAGGGTACCCTCCTGGAGACGTGCGTACGGAGTACGGAGACCATGTAGCCGGTTAAGACCTGACGACTGCTGGACCGACTCGACATGGAGCGAGTCGAATATCCCAGTGGACAGAGCACTACTTTTTTTGGGTGCAGACCCATGGTGGACGGAGCACTACTGTGTGAGAGTGCAGACCCACGGTACTCATCCAGAGAGCACCTCTGCAGGCTATTAGGGGGAATGCACTAATGTGTTTTGTTGGCAGACCCTGGCGGGAAGCACTACTGTGTTTGGGTGGCTGGCCTGTGGTACTCGACAGGAGGAGTACCTCCGCAGTCTTAGGTTAGTGAGAAGTACCTCGGAGTCGTGATAGGACCACTGTACACTCCAAAGATGGGGCTCTTTAGCAGTTACGGTTTCGATAATAAAAATTTTGGTTTGAGCTGAGTCAACGACCATTGTGTTTACTTCATGATTGAGGTGGGTCACTTGATAACTTAGGTATATGTATGGGTATATACCTAGGAGGTGGTTATCCGTTGATTTCATAAACTTCGTGTTTCCTCATGATTGATATGGGTTACTTGATAACTTAGGTATAAGTATGGGCTTATACCTAAGTAAAGGTTATCTATTGAGATCCTTTTTTTTGTGGTTATCCTTGTTGGATTTAGTGAGACCTTGAGGGTCTCAGGGTCCCTACTGAGTATCGTATACTCACCCCTGCACGGGCTATACCCGTACCTCGTTGTGTTGGTTGCACAGGATGGGAAACACTGACAGAGGCCGATTGTCCGAGGACTAGACGGTACCCGGAGGTGGACCACACGACGAGTCAGTATCCGGAGGTGGACTTCACGGCAATACGGAACTTGGAGGAGGTTGACGGGTGAGAGCGTTGTGGAGGCTATCTGTACCTACCCTTTAGGTAGGATATGTGGTGGACGATCCAGGATCTATGCTATCTGTACCTACTCTTCAGTTAGGATCCGAGGAGGACGACCCAAAAGCTACTTTCTTTCTTCCAGCAGTTTGTCTTTTTCTGTTGTACTTTTGTTCAGTTGTAGCTGTACTTTCAGTTGGGTTTGTATTCTGGCCCATTTACTTTTCAGCACATTCTTTTGTACTTAGTGTTTTACTTCCGCTTTTACTCTGTGGTGTTTTGTTTACTTTTATAAAGGCAATGCCTTCCCAGTTATCGGGATTTACGGCTTTGGTGCTAGTCGCCAGCCCCTGGCCTATGGAAGGCGGGGATGGGGTAGTCACGGCACGGGCCTCGAGGACGGGTCGTGACAGTATACTTAACGATATGTTTATTTTCTGTTGAATCTTTTCTTGGAATTTTCCTTCAATTCTATAAAAACCCTTCGATAAAACACTTACAAATTAAAGAAAAGTGGAACATACTTCCCATTACTATTGACATAACAATTACATCTATTTTGGTAAGATCATTAAGTGATGATATATCTCCCTTTCACTTCTTTGAATTTTTTTGATAATAACATCCTTCTTAATGTTTTATATAATATTGAAGATCCTATATATTCTTCTTCTCCTTCATAATTTGGATGATCTAATCTTACAATACATTGGGAAATGTAAGTCTATATCTCCATGAACAATATTCTATTATGATGACCCTATGCATGATGTTGGAGCATAACTCCTTCCATGAGATCCTAGAGCATTCCCTTGTAAGAGATCCTGGCGTGAAACCATGGAGCCTTACATGAGTCCAACATTTCATGAGTCCCCTAGTGCAAACCCCTAGTTCCCTACACAAGGCTCACATTGTGTATGTCCCCATGCATTCACCTCTTGCACATTGGGTGAACCTCCATCACTACAAACCCCAGGAGTAAACCTCCTTCACCATGAAACCATAGTATGAACCTCATTTTCCATGAACCCTCGGCATGAACGTTATCCATTGTGAACACTTAGAACCATCCTCCTTCTCAAAAAACCCATTTTTATGAAAATTCATAGTTGTGAACCCTCAACTCTATCCTCCATTGTTGAGAACCACAAGTGTGAAGCCATGTTTACACTTTGCACGAGTCCCACTCAGTGAGAGTATATTCCAATATTATTATTTAGTAAGTCCTATTTCACAATTTTGGTTCCTCTATTTACGCAACATCTTGTTTAGATCGAGGAAACCACACACACAATGTCAATAACATATACAAATTCTGCACAATCCTTTGTCACGAGATCTCACCATGGGTCTCTTATATAAATGATCTTCAAATCAATATTTTATGAAAAACATCATCAATATTTAAGGTCAGTTATCTAGATATTTATTGGTGAGTTTTCATCTCCTTAACTCTAAAAATCACTCCAAAAATCAAGGACAACCATTCACCTCATGGGTATCACTTGCTCTGTGAACCACTTTGTGTTAGTCATATTTCCACTCCTTAATCGCCTCGGACAAAGCCCTATTTTCACTCCATGAACACCATATAAAGAGTCTTGTTTGATATCCATGAATCACCTAGAATGATTCATGTTCATGCTTCAGGAATATTTGTCCAGCATTCATGAATCGTGAACCCATTTCAGCATTAATGGTCCATGAACCATCATTTATAATTCATCCTTTGTGAACCCATTTAAGAATTCACATTCTATGAGTCCCTTTTGAGAGTCTTCATTCATTCTTTATATGTGTCCCAACATTCACACTTTGGTAGAGTCCCTTGTGAAATTCCAAATTTACATTTTTTTTGAGTTTGTGGTCCACATTCGCACATTCCATGAGTCCTGTTATCCAATTGTGCAATATTTGAGTGTGAGATCCAAATACCATCATATGTATTTCCCATGATCCCTCCATGCGATCCAAATACTATCATGTGTGATTTGTGATATCTCATAATGAGACTGAAAGTCAATCATGTGCAATATTTCAATTATAATTTTTTTTCTAATGCTTTTCATCACCCATCATTTGTTCCGATGCAAATCATGTGCACTATGTGAGATCCCTCTGTGAGATCCAAAGATAAGAATGTGCACTACGCAATATCTCAATGTGAGAATCAAAGACAATCACACTCTATCTAGTGATTTTGAAAGTTATCTTCCAATGCATTTCATGACCCCTCACTAGTTTCGATGAAAACCATGAGTGTTATGCATGATCACATCACAGGTGTAGTCCACCATTCACACTCCTTCAGTTCTGGTTAACATTTGTGCTTTCGATTATAGTTCCGGATTCGTGATAACTCTTCATGCCTTATATGAGCAACAAACATTGTCAAAAACCTCAATCCATGTCAAAAAACAGAGTCATCCCAAAATAACCAACATCATGGATTTCTGTATAACAATACCAAACCACGAGTGGTTTTAATGGAAAAAAGGAATGACATTATTTATTGATGTTGTAGTCTATTCTACACACGAATGATTATTTTGTAACCCCTTTGATAGAAGTGTGTGTGGTTTTAAATCAAAACCTTAACATAAGAAATTCTCAGCATATCTAGTATAGTGAGTTTATTATATCATAATAGTATAAGAATAATTTATAAATGTGGATAAAGAAATAATATTATATGCTCAATAAAGAAAATTACATATTTTTCATGTATCATCTTTAGGTATGCACTAAATTCTACAAATGTGGGATTTATTTATGAACTAAATATTCAATGATGAAGTGAGGGAATTTGGGAATTTATTTGTTTAGGGGTTATAACAGATAACTCTCTTGGGAATTGTGAATAATTGATAGTGGTGAGTGTCTCTTTATAGATGTGAGGGAGTGGTATTCCCTCAATTATAGAAAATTATTCACTCTTTGGAGATAAATTTTACATAAAGTGTATCAAAAATTGATAATTAAAGTAGGGTAACTATTATATGGTTGATAAAAACCTCCACTAAAAAAATAAATACATTATTTAAAAATGTTTTTCCTTACCTTCTATGTATTATTTTTTACAATTGTGGTTTCTTAAAATCGTAACTAATTTTATAATGTGTGTATTTTAAAAATTATGACTAAATTAAAGTGATTAATATTATAATATTTATACCTAATTATTCTAACTATTATATATAATTTTTAAAATATAAATTCAATGTGTATTGGTAATTAATTTTAACATAATCCCATGTAATGTTCCAAAAACAATGATTTAACATTAAATGTGCTAACATAGTTTTAATTATTTATAGGTGATTATAACTTTTAAAAAAGAAAAATTAATCCATGAATATAATATAGTGAATATTTATTGTCAAATACAAATTACTTCAAATAATATAATAATTTTCGAAATTTTAAATCATTTAAAAAATATAATTTATCTTGAAATAAAATTACTGTAAATTTTGAAAATATACATTTAAATTGATTTTAAAAATACCAATAAAAATTGGAATTTAAATATATTCAGTTCAAATATATGTAAAAAATATATATTTTTCAAAAAAATAAGGTAAAAAATACAATTTACTTGACTTTTAATTTTTTATCCTTTATTTAATTAATTTTTAATTAAATAATTACGGCATTATATTTTTTTATTTACCAAACGTACTTTGTTCAATTAAAAAACTTAAAATAAATTATCAAGATAGAAGAAACACATTTATATTTCAAATTTATAATTACAATCAAACATACTGTTTTTCCCTATCCTAATGGTTTATAGAAATTAAAAGTAAAATCATTTCCTTTTTGTAATTTTAATAACATAACATATTATATATGTCACAATAATGGAACATTATTCCAAAACACACAAAATCATATACTATAATCACATGGGTCTAAATATGTCCATCAAATAAGATTTTCACAATTATCTATGTCATTTTCCCAATAATATTAATTTTTTTTCTGTTGGTAAACTCATTTTTATATTAATCATTTTGATCCATTTTACTATTTTCACTGATTATTGTGGTAAAAATCTAAGTTTTACTTATTAAAATTATAAATAAATTATATTCTAAATATTGACTAAATTATTCCCAACTAAAACAATTGAAGTGGAAATATTTAATTTGAAATTAATCTCAAAGACGTGACAGGAAAGAAGGTTTTCAATGTGAAAAGGTTTAACATTTTAACGTGTTTTTATATACTAATTCCAAAAGAAATTGTTTACAATGAATGAAATTCAATTAATTGATATATAATTGAAATAATTTTATTTTAAATGAAAATAAAAATGTATTTTAATAGTTTAAATTATTTATATGAAAATGAAATAGTAATATAAAATACTGTAATTTTCACTATTCATAAAAAACACATTTCAAAAAAGTACTACAACATTACCCTATAATAAATTTGATATTATGGTTTCATTAATGATGTTAATTTTTTCAAATATATTTTTTAAAATATTCAAAAGAATTATTAGAATAATTTTTTGCTTGCAAATATTTAAAAATCATTTTTGTGTAAAACATATTTCTGAAGAATCAAATCACATTTTAATGAACTGCTTTAGAATTTAATAACCATTTATGAATAATTTCAATCATTTAAAAATATCAGGGTGTAACATCCACCCACCATTAATAAATTTTATCATCATGATTTTAAATTCATATTACTAATAAATGTATTAACATTTGAAAAATATTTTTTAATCTAACATCCCAAAAAGGTTAATAAATAATCATCTTAATAACAGTGAAATGGAATTCTATAGTTCATATGGATTAATAGAGAACTATAATTTCAAATTAGATAATATAGGTGATATGTAATGATTTAGAAATGGTAAGAAAAAATGAACTAACAATATAGTGTGATTTGTGCTATTTGTCACAAGAAAGTGAATGATAAAGGGAATGTTAAGGGCCTCAAAACCAGAAATCAGTAATGATATAAAATGTTGTATAATTTAACATATCTGAATATAAATGTATAGGACTTTATTTCAAGATGATTTTCCAAAATATTTCTAATTCTTATATTATTTATGAATATAGGTCACTATATCCAATATGTTTATATTTCATAAGAAATATTTCTGCATTTGGATGGGCTTAAATCTATTCCAAATTCAACCTGTACTGAAATAAATTAATTTCCAAAAATTATTTTTTATTTATGATGTAGTTAAATTCACTTTTAATGGATTATAATATCTATAAATGAGTTAAAATAGATTTTTTAAAACTCTAACTATTTTCAAATATGAAAATGGTTGACCCAGGTTATCATAAATTCATCTATAAACCTCAAATGTAACACCATAGGATCATCATTACTATTTTTTTATTTTAAAATATTTTAATTAAAAATAATTAATGTAATGATCATATTAACCATAAAGGTTATGAAAACCATCAAACCTATTCCATTAAAATGTAATGGAATTATTAATCAAATAAAATTTCTACTAAATCTTATACCATATATGTTAATAAAAAGACAATAAATGTATCAAAAAGTACATACACTATTTAAAAAATAAAAATATGGGTTCCAAATACATTGTTCTTATGACCAACTATTAAAAAACACCAACCTCACAAGAGCTATAATCATTTCACCAGATGAACCAACATCAACTATGGAAGTAGAAAATTATTTTCACACCCATATATAATTCTGACCACAATGATTTATACCCTGTGTATGTAACTTTAGACTCGTGTAAAGAAACTTTCCCTACTCATTTCAAATAAAACCTCGCACTATAATCTTGATTTATTTCATCCCATTGTTGGTTTGTTCAAGAATATTTTCTTGTCAGTCACAAAACATATAACCATTCCAAAAAATCTGATATCACTTTCTATATCATGAAATACATTTCGTAGAATTTATTTTTCCATTTATGGAACATTTTTTCAAAGAATCTCAAAAAATTAATAGTTTGTTGCATCTCCATTTCCTATCACTATAACCATTACATAGTATATTAATCATGTGGTAGATATATTTTAAGAAACCCCATCTTATGTTTCTCAGTAAAATGAAACTATTTCTTATAACATTTCAGTTATCATGTGTCTAAATCCCTTGATAAGACGTCTTATAATCTATAGTAAAATATATTAATTTTACTATCATCTTCTAGAAAAAAAATTATGTATCTAGCCAACCTTTAAAAATTTTCATCATATGCAGACACCAAATAATTTTCCCTTTATTTCTATTGTAATAATTGTTTCTCCATCATATTCTAATGAAACTTAAGAAACTATTTCACAAAAAAATATTCATAAATGTTTCCCATTACATATCGTCACATTCATATTTTTCTCTATTATTATTAAAAAATTACAACCATCATTTAGCTTCAACTTATAAATTATATATTATTATTATTATTTCTGTTATGAACATACCATGAATTCAAATATATAATTCATATAATTGATCCATCATGAAGCAACCGATGGTTTTAGTGATCCATTGAATGATGGAGGATTTCCCTCATGGAATTCTCCAATATAGAAATATTCCACTATGGTACACATATTTCCTCTCTTTCATGGATACTAATACAATTTGTAGAATCTGTCAACAAATCCATCACTACATCAAACTATTCTCTTCTCATTTTAATTATATCCGTATAGCTATTTGGAAGAATATTTTCCTATTTATTCCTTCAATCTAAAAGTTTCCTATTTTTTTTAATAAAACCATTCAAAACTATCAATGTTTTGATGAACCAAGATCAAAATCATAAAGATCTATATCATTTAAAAAAACTATATAGTAATGTCTTCGAACGAGATGTACCTAACACTATTATAATCATTAATGTTGTTTACGCCAACATTTAATAACAAATATATGTACCAAACCATAAACATTACATAATCATGTGTTTATAATAGTGAATTTACTCTTTTACATTTAATTTTATTTAAAATTTAAATATTTAGAGAATTATTCCATCACTCATAAATAACAAAAACATGAAATATAAAGTGGAAACTCTAGATTAGTATCCATTTTCCCAATAATATAACAAATTTCTAAAAAATATTCATTTATTTTCATGGAAAATATCGAAGAGATTCAACCACACTTTATCATTTCCCATAAAAAAAGATTAACCATGTGAGAAACATTTTAAAATCATCATATGAACACAAATTATCATAAGGGGGTCTAAAAAGAAAGGAAACTATTAGTTTCGTAAAAATATGAAACCAATAAAATTTTTACATTTAAATGAATGATATTTAATAGATGGAAATAAATTATTTTCACAATATAATGCACACATGTGTTAGAAAATGAAATCTTTTGAGGTAGACAACATGAAATTAAAACTATTTTTTGATGGCATAGGGAATCGTATTCTTAAAACCCTTCTATAACCCTTTTAATTGTAAAAACAATACGAATGACTTCTCATATAATAATTAACAAATTATTTGGAGAGATATAGTGGGGACCCACCTTCATATAAGCTATATTGGGATCAATTATGAGCTATAATGTGGCTCAACCATTCATATAAGAAATACAATATTGACCTCTTTTTATGAGCTATAATGGGACTCAAACCTTCATATAAGTTATATAAGTCTCACTCATGAGCTATAATGGGGATCAAAACATCATATAAGTTATATCAGGCTCCAATATTCATATTATTCCCATGTACCATTTAATTAATAAAATATTTTAATCATAAAAGATTATAATATGAACTTTTAAACTTGTATGAGAAACATTTTCAGATAAAAATAACCTTTTTTAAAATCCCCATATTCAATATAAAAGTATACTGTTTTTTGAAAATCCTTTTTCAATACCCAAATACCCTAAAATATTGAATAATGTTTATTATTTAAGGAAATAAGAAATTATGGGATGGAAGCTAGAAATATTATAATTATCATGAATATGGAAAAGTAGTTGTTGACATGTACATTAAGAAAAACATTATTTCATTTGACAATAAGTTTCATATAAAACACATAAAAATGTTCCTTTAGAAATAAATTTATAATAAAATATAAATATTATGGTATATTGAATTAATTTTCTAAATAAAAAAAATTTGAAAATCATTTTAAAAATATGAACATGAAAGAGAAATATATTTTTTAGGATGACGTTAAAAGATTATTTATTTTGAATAAATTTTCCTAAACACAATTTTAAATAAAATAATCATAAGCCACCTAAAAGAATAAAATTATAAAAAACATTAAATACAAGTATTATAGATAAATTAATGATATATAATTTAATTTTTTCTATATATTCCCCTTATTTAAGAATATAGGTGAATGAAATCAATATACGTCTTAATGAAATGAGATTTAGATTATGTACCTTACCATGATTCTGATTTATCACATTTTCCCTTATTTCTCTAAATAATGAAATTATTTTAGTTAGTAACTTTCTTGAGAAACATTTTATATTATTATAACATTTATTTAACTTATTAAAAAGTTAAATAAAATTACTTAATTAATTTATGTTAAGTTTTATGTTTTGACCTTATTCAGCATATGATTCAAAAAGGAATTAGTCGGTTTACTATGTACAAAAATTTCATTATTGAAAAATATATATAAGGCACCAACATTAAACAGTACTAATTCTTGAGTTATTTCAAGAATACACATTTAATATCTTTTCAGGTTTATAGTTTTAGAGAATTAGGTCATAAATCATGCATTACGTTCCATATTTAAACAAGGTGGTTACATCAAATACAATATTCATTTTTTTCAATCAAAGGAAAAACATTTAAAGTAAAACATGGTATCTTTCTTGAAACTTCCTTGACACTATCATCACATCATGTAACTTTCCCTTGACATGTGAAAACAATTCCAAAAACTTGGTATGAGCATAAAAATATCAGTAAGGGATATAAAAATAAGGAAAGAAAATATTAGTCCATGTATACATAAGAATCAATGAAATCATACATTACTCATAAAACATAAGTACTTTAACTTAAATCATGAAATCATAATATTTATGAATAACTCATAGAAATCATAAGACAAAAAGGTAACTTGTGGTATTTATAACATTCTTACGTAAGGTGTAACCCACATGGTTACGTTTGGAATAACCATCACAGTATATTACCTAAATATCTTCAGAAAATCCTAAGGGTTTAACTCCTTCGCATTACCCAATGCATTGGAGATCTATCTCGGGCTGAACCGCCTTTAGTTTATCATGGAACCACTTGATTTCATAAACTATGCCCAAGAACCAAAACATATTCATAACACATAAAACACTCATAAAGGAAAAAATAACATTTTCCACATTCCAATCACAGGATATCAATACAACACATTGGTATTACTAAAACAATATCAAAACCATTTTCAATACAAAAATAAATGAAATGTAAAATATGGTATTTATTTTTCATTAAAAAATTATGTCTTGTAGAGGAATCTGACAATCAATAACGGTCACGGTGGCAGAGAAGTCGTTGTCGCCGCATATGTAAGACAATAACATTCCTTTTGTCCTTTAGTAAAATGCTTCGTAGATAAAATATTCCCTCTGAATGAAATGTAACGTAAAAAGGGTTTTATAAGCCATATAAAATAATGTCGTGTATAAATCATAAAAAAGGAGATTGAGATGAAATCACTAATAAAGAAAGTTTCCTTTGATTAAGGATAAATCAATGATATAATTATGTGTGAAAAAAATAAATACAGAAAATATAAGTGGATATTTAATGTAAAACAAAAATATTTCATTAACACATATTCATATCATGACATAATCATGAAGTAGAGGTTTAACCCAAATAATTGAAATTGGGTTAAGAAGTTCCCTTATAGATATTCGATAGCATAACAACGTCACTTTAAATATAAAAAACTTATTTGATGAGAGATAAAAAGGGTATCTCATAACATGGACATAAAATTTATAGTAATAAGGATATATAATAACATATCCCATCATAAGAATATGTAAATTAAAAGACCTTACTTAAAGAAGTCTTTTAAAAAAAGAGGAGGGTGAATGGTTCCCTTACCGATTTGCGTAACTTTCGAAACGTACACCCCATTATAGAAGGATCATACAATGAAGATATAAATAACCATAAATTAAATTAAATTACACAAAGAATACAATTATGGTCAGTACATACACCACACAATAGGAAATAGTTTCTAATGTATCATGAATCTCATGGGAATAAAAAATGATATAAAAACCCCTTACCTCATTGTAATCAATCGAGTCGTATAACAAAAAGATAATATCCACCAAAAAAATTACAGAACACCATGAATATAAAAATAATCATGATAATATATATCAATTGGAAGTGCAGAATACACCACATTCCATAAATATGTGGTGACCGATGGAAATCACACGGAATTAAAAGTGAGATAAAAAATCACTTACGAAAATTCGACAGCCTAACGACGCCCCTTAAAACATCCAAAAATGGATTGATGAGATCAAATAGAGTCGATCATCATAAGAAAATAAAATTTTCAATAGGATGAATATAAAATAACATCCCCTAACATAATAAAGAGGGTCTTAAAAGAAATGACAAAATGAGAGTACTTAAAAAGAAAGAGAGAGGTATGATCCCTTACCTCGAGTCTGACTTGTCTTGTTCATTTATTTATATTCCTGAATAATAAACAATGGTAAATTTATAATTTCATAATAACATCCATTAAATTTTTTTATTCAATTCATATAACATATTATCATTTTATAATAATTAGATTATTATGTTAGTTCATATCAGACGTTTTCGTCGATGTTCGGTACATGAGTCAAAAATGAACTTGTTTGAAAAGAATTGTCTATGTTGTTATATGTACATAATATCCAGAATAGTATTAATGATTTAAATATCATATATATCTATTATATTTTCATTTTATACTATTACATAACATTTGGAGATAAAAAATGAAATACATTGTTCATGGAGACGTAGGTCGTACATACGCATGAACGCTACTTTCATTTCTTGGTCATATTATGGAATTAAAAATAAATAAGTGATATATATATTATAATTCAAGTGTAATATATATGTTATATAGGTCACATATTTTCATTAACTTCATTCTTTATACATTCCATTTAATGCATGAATGAGTCACATCACATGAGGGGGCGGTAGTCCACATTTCCTCAAATGAAATTATTGCAATTACACGACATGAAAAGAATAATGATATGATTTAAACATAAAATACAGAATCATATAGAAAACATAAATACCATATATATCATATATAAATATAGTTCCATCATAATGGCCACTAATAAAGGTTTTAAGAAAAAATTGAACAATCATCATTTCATGAGGCAGTAATTCGCCACCCACAGAAATAGTATGTTTTTTATCCATTAGACGGAGGTGTGTGTATGTGTAAATAAAATAATTCTCATAAAATAATCATATTATATTTAGGATATTGTTTTTATTATGGGATTAAAATAATAAAAATATAGTGGTTATTGAAGAAGTAAAATGAAAGAAATAAACCAGAGAGAAGACATTACCTCTAAATCGGGTAACCCTTTTCGATTTGAGCTAAAGGCTTCCCTGGAAAGACATATGACCATAGTGAGGCCTCTAAGAGTAAGTGAGGGATGTGGAGAGATAATATGATCATAGTTTTTACAATACATGGTCTTTATATTTTTTTTCTAAGGGGGGATATTTGGGGGACTTTTATAAGAGGGAGGAGGGGAACTCTTGGAAAATCATGATATATTAATTTATTATAAGATGTTATTCAAATTAGAATGGATACAAATTGATATATTTCTATGGTAAGAGGATAAGGGGTATAAATCCACTCAACCGATAGGATTTAGACATGTTAAAGTCATATAATTAACTTTATCTTTTCATTTTAACCCTATGTTGGAATTAATAATTATTACCACGTCTTTTTTATTTTCAAACTATAAGGTCATCATAGTTACTTTAAAATACTAATAGTCCCATAATTGTATCAATAATTATATTAGTAAAATATTACATTTAATTTTTCATAATATTTGATTTTTTTGTACTTTTATTCCATTTAATAAAATAATATTTGTTTTAAAAACTCATTTATGACAATTTAGACAATATTTGGTAGTTGACTTTTGATAAAGGAATAAAATATTTATTTCTTAAAAATGAAATAATTAATTTATATTTTACATGACATAATTATCTATAAAATTCGTGGATAGAATCCCATGTTTCAAAACAATATTATTTTAAAACATATAATATCATATATATATATATATATATATCATTCATTATTGAGGTAATAACTACATCATCATTGTGTCATAAATAAATTTATATATTTAATGTCTCAAAATTTAAAATAAACTACGATGATGTAGGAAATATTTTTAGATTTCAGATGACTATTTATAGGCAATGTGATCATTAATATAAACAAAATTAAATTTTTTTTTAACTTAGGTATTACATACATTTATTATATTTCCCTTTGTTTAAAATTAATATAATAAATGGTCACTACCACACAAAAGTGATTCCATGGGGTCCCAAAGTTGGAAGAAGGAATCCCATGGTCGTACATGACTCACACAATAGCATTAAGACACATGGATGGGTAATTTTATATTATTATAACATTATTTTGTTTACCCCATTTTACCGGATTTACTAATTAATCACTCTAATAAAAAATGATTACTGTAGTTACTATTCATCATGTGAAAAACAAATGAGTCTTAATTACGTAATTTGGACCTTATAACTCAAAATATAGAATCAATTTTACAAAATTACAAACAAAACAATTGTAGAAATTAATTTAAAAATAATTCCAGTTGTCAGAACCAAAGACATGTTTTTATGAAGTAAAATTTATCAAAAGATTGACTCGTTTTTAAATCCAATTTGAAAGTGAAATCAATTCCAATGAACAAAATTGTATTAAGTGATAAAAATATAATTCAATTAAACTTTAAAAAAAATTAAATTTTCAATCTATCTATATAAATAAATTTGATGAAAAAGAAGTTTTGAAGTAAAATGTAGTATTTTTCACTATTCCTTATAAATGAACATTTTTCAGAAAATTACCAAACATTTATCCAAAGTAAATGTTATATTACAAATTAAAAAATTATTTCCATTTTACCAAATTAAAAACATCGAAGTTTCATTAATTAATTTTATAATTAATTCACGCTGTCAAAACAAATAGCGTGTTTTTACGAAACAATATCTATCAAAAGAGTGACACTTGTTTAAGTCCTATTTCAAAGTGAATTTAATTAAAATGACCACCATTGGATTAAATGGTAAAAATATATATTAATTACACTTTAAACCCAATGAAAAATATTATCTAACCATATAATTAAATTATATTAAAAGGTGGTTTTGAATTAATATACAACACTTTTCACTATTCACTAAAAATAAACATTATCAGAAAAATAAAAAAATTTACACAAAGTAAATTTTGATGTCTTGATTCTTAAGAAGTATTTTATCTTGACAAATATATCATATAAAATTGGAAAAATGTAGATTTAAAAAAAGTGTTCTCCATCAAAAGGCGGTAAAACATTCTTTTGAAAATATTAGAGTATTCTATGCTTAAGATTGGATTTATCCTCAATTTAAGCCTCTAAAACACTAGATAATTCATAAATAGACATAGATATGAAAATCTATTATTATTTACATACTTTTTATGTTACTTCCTTCCACCATTTTTTGAATTTCATCTTTACAATTTTAAAATTATCATGGAAACTTCATTGAAATCCCCACATCAGAAAAGGGGTCAATAAAACTATCACTTTAAAAGAAGGAAAGAGTAGTACAAAGGTCACCCGAGACAATAGATAATAGGATTCCATGAAAACATGTATATGGAGGGTAAAAAACCTTCATGTTCTGATGGAGAGAAATATAAAACATTTCTAGGAGAAGTTAACCCCTAGAAAATCACAGACTTTTGATTGGTTAAACGATATTTGATTCCCTAGTTAGAAAAGTTAACAGACAACTTTTTGTTTTAAGTAAATTTTCATTGAGGAATTTATTTATGCGATTACCTAAAACATAATTATACATAATTACTTGTCTTGTATACTTTCATCTCTTACTATATTTTTAACACAAACTCATAATTTCTCTAAAAGTTGAGTGTTTAGGACGACTTGTTCATATTAAGAGCGCTATAATAAACTTCTAAAGAATCACCTAATCCACAAAAGAGAAATATATATTTTCCATGTCTTTAGACCTTAACCAAAAACATAATTGTTAGTACAAGATCAGATAATCCCCAAATAGGATATTCTTTTACAAAAAGAAAAACTACTCTTAATCTCCAAAATTTGTCCAACAAAACCCATAGTTAATAAAAGACCATTCAATAAATAGCTATCCATAAAATTCATCAATGTACTCCAAAATAAGATTGAAACCCAGATCTCTGAAGGATTTAATCACATAGTCTTCAAAGGTAAATATTAAAATTTATCCCAAAATAACATCAGTTACTCTTATTGTCTCATTCTGAAAAGTAATTTACCTAATCACATATCCTCCATGACAGTTTAATCATTTCCATAGATAACCCAATATCAACTTATTCAGGATTCATAAGATCATCTAACTAAAAATAATTAATCATACTAAACTTGGACTTCACGTAGTCTAGTGGTAGGTGATAAATCCTAGTCGCACTTTAGTTATTGGTTCTATTCCCCCAACTTCATCTGACACGACGGGTTGTCACACGGTCTGCATGTTGTTCTTTTTCCAAAACAATATAATTCTTAAAAAATTTCCCAAGAAGAGATAAAATATTAAAAAATAACCATAACATAATTTAACCTCATGTTTTTCTCATGCCTTTCATTTTCCATCATAACATATAGTAACCCATAATTACCTCAAAAGTAAGGATCTTATAAACCTGAATGGTTACCTTTATAATTATTACCTGAACTTCCAAATTGAGTTTGTTCTCTTGTATATGATGTATTAGAGAACTCAACTAGGTTCAAGTGGTTAATCATGACTCTTGATAGTTGTTTCAGAATAACCACAAGAGTTCTCATTACACCTCCTATATCATTCAATTGTTCTTTCAGAAAACCATCATAGTTTTCTTCACATCCACTGTTACTTTGGTGCCTCCTAGATTCATCCATTTACTAAAACCAAATGTTCAGTGTGAGTCTATCATTAAAATTGTCATATAATATTTTATGAGGTGGGTAAATACTAAGATATAATTATTCATGTTATCTTAAACTCATTAACTTTATCTAAAACTATGACTCCTTCTGAAATACTAACCATTATGATAATGTCACTTATTCTTAAAGATTATCCTAACCCCTAAATTTATCTAAACCGACCTTTGATACCAACTATAAGGCCCCACCTTTAAACAGTACTTATTCTTGAGTTATTTCAAGAATACACATTGAGGATATTTTTAGGTTTATAGTTTTAGAGAAATAGATCATAAATCATGATTTACATTCCACATTTAAACAAGGTGGTTACATCAAAGACAATATTCATTTTTTTCAATCAAGGGAAATATATTTAATGTAAAACATGGATTCATTCTTGGAACTTCCTTGACACTATCATCAAATCATGTACCTTTCCATTGACCTATGAAAAACATTTCAAAAACATGGGATGAGAATAAAAATCTTAGTAAGGGAAATACAAATACAGAAATAAAACATTAGTCCACATATACATAAGAATCATTGAAATCATACATTACTCATAAAACATACATACTTTAACATACCTCATGAAATCATAATATTTTTGAATAACTAAAAAAATTCATAAGACTTAAAGGTAACTTGAGGCATTCATAACATTCTAACATAGGGAGTAACCCTCATGGTTACGTTTGGAATACCCATCACAGTATATTCCATAAATATCTTTGGAGAAACATTAGAGTTTGACTCCTTCATGTTACCCAATTCATTGGAGATCTTTCTTGGGCTCACCCACCTTTAGTTTATCACAAAACCACTGAATTTAATAAAAAATTCCCAATAACCATAACAGATTCATAACATATAAAACATTCTTAAAGGAAAAAAATAACATTTTCCACATTCCAATCACATGATATCAATACAACAGGTTGTTATAATCAATATAATATCAAAAAAAATTCAATACCAAAATAAATTAAAAGTAATATTTGGTATTTAGTTTTCATTAAAAAACATTATGTCTTGTAGAGGAAGACGACAATTAATAATGGTCACGGCGGCCGAGAAGTCGTTGTCACCGCAAACGTAAGACAAAAATATTTCATTTTGTTGTTTAGTAAAACAATTTGTAGGGAAAATATTCCATTTGAATGAAATGAAAAGTAAAAATGGTTTTATGCGCCGTATAAAATAATGTCGTGTATAAATTATAGAATTCCTCAAAAAGGAGATTGAGACGAAGTCCTATATAAATTCGATATACTTTGATTAAGGATAAATCAATGAAATAATTATGTGTGAAAAATATAAATACACCCAATATAGGTGGATATTAAGGGTAAAACAAACATAGTTAATTAAAACATATTCATATAATGACATAATCAAGAAGTAGAGGTTTAACCCAAATAATTGAAATTGGGTTAAGAAGTTCCCTTATAGAAATTTGACAGCCTAATGAAATCACATTAAAATTAAAAAAATGAGTTGATGAGAGATAAAAATGGTATCTCATCACATAGAAATTAAATTTACAGAAATAAGGATATATAAAAACATATCCCAACATACGAAGATGTAAATTAAAAGACCTAACAAAAAGAAGTATTTTAAAAAAAGAGGAGGGTGAAAGGTTTCCTTAGCTATTTGGGTAACTTTCGAAACATGCACCCCATGACAGAAGGATCATAAAATGAAGATGTAAATAACCATAAATTAAATTATATTACACAAAGAATACAATAATGTGTAGTACATACACCACAAAAAAATAAATAGTGGAAAATGCAGCATGAATCTCACGGGAATAAAAAGTGAGATAAAAACCCCTTACCTCGTTTAATCAATCGAGCCGTATGACAAAAATATAAAAACCACCAAATGAATAATAGAACACCATTAATATAAATAGAATAATGATAATATATATCAACTGGAAGTACACAATACACCACATTCCTTAAATAAGTGGAAACTAATGGAAATCTCACAGAATTAAAAGTGAGATAAGAAATCCCTTACGAAAATTCGGCAGCCTAACAGCGCCACTTAATACTTCCCAAATTGGATTGATGATATAAAATAGTGTCTCTCATAATAAGAGCATAAAAATTACAGTAAGAGGAATATAAAATAACATCCCCTAACATAATAAATAGGTTCTTTTAAAAATGACATAAAAGAGAGTACTTAAAAAGAAAGAGAGAGGTATGATCCCTTATTTGAGTCTGACTTGTCTTATTCGTTTCATTATATTCCTGAATAAAAAAATTTGGTCAATTTATAATTTCATAAGAACATCCTATAATGTTTATTATTCAATTAATATCACATATTATCATGTTATAATAATTAGATTATTATGTTAGTTCATATCAGACATTTTCATCGAAGTTTGGTACATGAGTCCAAAATGAACTTTTTAAAAAAAAAATTAAATGTATTTATAAGTAGTTAATCTCCAGAATAGTATTAATGATTTAAATATCATATATATATATATATATATATATATTATATTTTCATTTTCATTTTATACTATTCCATAACATTTGGAGAAAAAAAAAGAAATGCACTGTTTATAGAGACGGTAGTCCGTACGTATACAAGAACACTACTTTCATTTCTATGTCATATTAATGGAATTAAAACTAAATGAGAGATAGTTATATTATAATT
This sequence comes from Viscum album, assembly GCA_963277665.1. Taxonomy (NCBI): domain Eukaryota; kingdom Viridiplantae; phylum Streptophyta; class Magnoliopsida; order Santalales; family Viscaceae; genus Viscum; species Viscum album. Next base: position 1,286,551,047 of record OY728151.1, read on the forward strand.
AAAATATAATATATATATTTTATATAGGTCACATAAGTTCATTAATTTCATTCTTTATACATTCCTTGTATTTCATGAACGAGTCACATCACTTGAGGGGGCGGTAGCCCACACTTCCTCAAATGAAATTATCGCAATTACACAACACGAAAAGAATAATGATATGATTTAAATAAAAAATACAGAAGCATATAGAAAACATAATTACCATATATATCATATATAAATATAGTTACATAATAATGGCCACCATGAATGGTGTTAAGAGAAGATTGAACAATCATTGTTTGATGAGGGAGTAATTCGCCACCCACAGAAACAATATGTTCTTTAACCATTCGACGGAGGTGTATGTATGTGTAAGTAAAATAAGTTTCCTAAACAAATCCTAGTATATTGAGTATACTGGTGTTATTATGGGATTCAAATAATATGAAGATTGTGGTGAGTGAAGAAAGAAAATAAAAGAATGAAACTCGAGAAAAGACATTACCTCTAAATCGGGTAACTCTTTTTGATTTGAGCCAAAGGCTTCCTTGAAAACACTTATGCCCAAAGATATGATTCTAGGAGTAATATAGGGATGTGGAGAGATAATATGAACAGATTTTGGACGATCCAAGGGCTTGAGAGGTGTGGGAAGGGGGTAGAGTTGGGTGTCTTTTATAAGAGGGAGGATGGGCACTCTTGGAAAGTCATGAAATATTAATTTATTATAAAATGTTTTAAAAATTAGAATGGTTCCAAAATGATATATTTCGAGGATAATAGGATAAGTGGTATAACTCCACTCAACCTATAGGATTTATAAAATTGGAGTTCATAGATTTCACCTTATCTTTTTATTTTAACCCTTAGTTAAAATTAATAATTCGTACCACGTCTTTTTTTTTAATTTTCAAACTACAAGGTCATAATAATTACATTAAAACCCAATAGTCCCATAATTGTATCAATAAATATATTAGTAATATATTATATGTAATTTGGCAGAATATTAGATTTTTTGGACTTTTATACCATTTAATAAAATAACATTTGTTTTAAAAACTCATTTATGCCAATTTCGACACTATTTGGTAGCTCATTTGTTATAAAGGCATAAAAGATTTATTCTTTAGAAATTAAATAATTAACATATATTTTACATGTTATAAATATATATTAAATTCTTGGATAGAATACCATGTTTAAAAAAAATCTCAGTTATAATATCATATATTTAAATCATTCATTAATGAGGAAATAACTGCATCATCATTGTGTCATAAGTAAATTCATTTATTTAATGTCTAAAAAATATAAATAAAATACCATGATTTAGGAAATATTTTTAGCTTTCAAATGAATATTTATAGTGAAATATATCATTTATATAAACAAAATTAAAATTATTTACTTAGGTATTACATACTTTTATTATATTTTCCTTTCTTTAAAAATAATATGATAACACGTCACTATCACCCAAAAGTTATTCCATGGGGTCCCAAAGTTGGCAGAAGGCATCCCATGGTCGTAAATGACTCATAAAATGTCATTAAGACACATGTATGGGTAATTTTATATTATTTTAACATTATTTTGTTTACCCCTTTTTACATGATTTACTAATTAATCACTATAATTAAAAATGATTACTGTAATTACTATTCATGAAGTCAAAAACAAATGAGTCATAGTTATGTAATTTGGACCTTATTATTCCAAATATGTAATCCATTTTACCTAATTCCAAACACATAAATTGATGAAATGAATTTAAAAATAATTCCCATTGTCAAAACCAAAGACGAGTTTTTAAGAAGTAAAATTTATCAAACAATTGACTCGTTTTTACATCCAATTTGAAAGTGAAATCACTTATAATGAACAAATTTTATTAAGTGATAAAAAAATAATTAAATTAAACTTTAAAACCAATTAAATTGACAATCTAACTATATAAATAAATTAGCTGATAAAGTAGTTTTGAAGTAAAATGCAGTAATTTTCACTATTCATTATGAATGAACATTTGTCAGAAAAATACCAAAAATTTATCCAAAGTAAATTTGATATTCAAAATTAAAAAATTATTTCAATTTTACCAAATTCAAAACATATAAGTTTAATTAATTAATTTTATAATTAATTCCCGCTATCGAAACAAATAGCATGTTTTTAAGAAACAATATCTATTAAAAGATTGACACTTTTTTATGTCCAATTTCAAAGTGAAATTAATTTCAATAACCACAATTGGATTTAATGGTAAAAATATATTTTAATTTCACATTAAACCCAATTAAAACGAAAATCTAACCATATAAATAAGTTATATTAAAAGGAGTTTTTGAATTAAAATACATTATTTTTCACTATTCACTAAAAATGAACATTACCGGAAAAATAACAAAAAATTACACAAAGTAAATTTTGATGTCTTGATTATAAAGAAGGATTTTATTTTTTAAAATATAACATATAAAATTATCAAAAAGTATATTTAAAAAAAGGGTTTTCCATCAAAAGGTTGTAAAACAATCTTTTGAAAATATTAGAGTATTATATGCTTAAGATTGGATTTATTCTCATTTTAATCCTCTAAGACACTATCTAATTCATAAATAGACATAGATATGAAAATATATTTTTATATACTTACTTGGGATGTTATAATATATACAAACAAATATTTAAAGAAATTAACATTTTTATATATCAATTGTAATTTTTAATCTAATCATGAATGTAGGTTACAAAAAGTTTACAAACATTAAGATAATTGAGATTATAGGTTGTAATTATGTATGAGTAATGTTTCCATTTATCAATGATCATTCTGGAATGATGTTTAATGAATTTTTCATTTCCATAATGACCATACTACCATAAATACCATTTTTTGTATTTATATATACTTATGTATTTCATTTGTGTGATGTAGAGATGAAAAAAATGAATAACATTTCTTTGAGGAGGAGATAGTCCACGCATCCATGAATTCCATTATAATTTTTTTTGTGATTACAATGTAAAATGAAAATTAATATATTATATTTCCAAAAAAATTCATATGTCATTAGAATCATAATTATTTAATATAACCAAATATATTCAATTGTATTACCCTTATTACCTTCAATGTAACACAATCATGAAAAATAAATCACATCACTTTTCTTGGAAATTGTCCACCGTACACACTAGTGACATTGTCATATCCCATACATATTGTAATATAAAATAAGTACATATGAATTAATGACTATTTTGGTAAAATTAGTATTTATATATGATATATATATGTTAGATCCATTATTATACCCAACTGTGAGGTGTCGGTAATGGAAATACAAATTACATAGTCTTTCATGGTGATAGTCTTCCATAATCATGACTTATAATTTTAGAACCAGTTATATAGAAGATTCCAAAATTGATGGTAAGAACCTTAACATAATAACATCATAATATATTTAATATACCAATTTTATTATATCATCATGTTATATGAATAATTTAAGGTGGTGGAGAAATTACTAAAATTAAAACGATTATTGAAGATCATTATATATTATTTGGATATCCTCCATAAGTTTGCATTAAATCCATAAAAGGCTAGACTTCATCCAACATTAAGGCCAATGGGAGGCATCGAGTGATGTGGGGTTGTTATTTGGGATAGGGATGGATGATCAAAATGGTTTGAGAGGTGTTATTAAGTGATGAGAGGGAGAGCCCTCTTATAGTTGAGAATGAGTGACTTTCTTGTTTTTGAACAACGTGACCCAAGGACTGGAAAACCCAATCCATGGGTAGAGAATTTTATTAAAAAATAAAAACAAATATCCCCAAAGTCATGGAATAAAAGACACCAAAATAACAAATATAGCACTAGTTACCTAACATTAGTCGAATTCAAGAGTAGAAAATAAGAAAACAAACCAAACATGGTTCATATAGATATCAAATTTCTTCCATCCAACCGACCAGTCTTTAATGATATTGATATCCAAGACAAAGCCTTCAAAAATAATAATTTGCTTTAAACTCATCCATGAGGAGCTCCCCCCTATTGGATGTAAACCTCATATCCCTACTAAGATTAAATTTTACCTTTTTCAATAGATCATGAACAGAAAATGAAAAACTGGATCCCTATTGTTTAGACTCATTATCATCTTTGAAAACATCCCAGATTAAATAAAATCGGAAATTATCACATTAGTGTAGAGATTAAACATGTAAATTAGAATCATTAACCATCTTTATCTTAGAGTCATAATAAGTAAACACCCTTTGAATCAAAAAATCTTATAAAAATAAAGCATTAGCACACAATGATCTTTCTACATGAATGATAACAGTAGAATCCGGAAAAAAACAAAGCCATAGCATCCCCCTGATTAGATGAAATTTCGGAGATCAATGAGAACAATAATCCCCAAGAGGAACAATTTCAAGAGTTACATCAAACTTAGAAACATCCAAAATAGGAACCTGTGGAATGGTTTCAACAAGTACAATTGACATCAAATTTATCACATTATAACCAACAACCCACATCTAATAATTTGAAGAATGATCATTATAAATAAAAAAAAAACAATTCAAACTAGTCTAAAACTATGAATACAAAAATTTATCCCTTCTAAAAATAGGGATAACATCCTCTGGGATTTGATCAGACCAAGAAAGGTTCCCCCCATATGCCCCTTTATTAGCCAGATTATCATCCAGAGCATTAAGCTCCCTAGAAACATGGTTAATAATGAAGTCAATAGATGAGAGGAACTGTAAACAATTAATCCAAATATTCATAAGCTTATAAAGGATATGAGTAGAAGAGCTTCTAATTGCATGAATAGCCATGGTGGAGTGACACACCAACCAAATCTTATTCAAACCCCTATTTTTAACTGTTTTCAATTATCATTAAGATAAAAAATTATATATTCATTATATGTTAAATTGTTTCCAAATGTGGAATATATTTTTACAAATTATTTTAAAAAATTGTGTAAAATTAAATTTAATATTATTCTCTAAGACATGATGATAAATTATGGTTTTAAATTGAAAAATTTCAAAGCTTGGAAATGATTTTATATCAAAATTCCATATTAAAATGATTCAAATGACATAAATTAAAAAAATTAATATAAATATTATATAGTTAATTACAAAATTTTCCTAAAAATGTATTTTAATATTGTATACAATTTAATGAAAAAGTGAGTTTTGAAATAAAATTCAAAAGTTTTAACTATTCATTATCAGATGAAATATTTTTAAAAAAAATCATTGAAATTCATCCTACATTAATTTCAATATTCCCACTTAAAAAACAAAGTTAATTTTATGAAATATATTTTCAATAAGTTCCAAATATAGAATTTAATATTTTTTTGCTGAAAAATAATAAGAAAAATATTTTATGAAAACATATTTATGATGCATAAAATCACATTGCGATAAAATGATGTATTTTTTCACTAAGAATTTATCAATAAATTTTTTATTTTAAATATATTAGGGTGTTATAATTATTCTTCAAGATTTTACATCCCCCATTCACTTCACTACCACATGTAGAGGTTGAATTTGATTTTCCGTTACCGAAAAACCCAAATGTTATATTATAGCTGAATTAGTCCTTCGAATTTGGATCTATACACAATTAGAAAAATGGTATTTAACATATATTATTTTTAATTTTGAAATTGGTATTTAATGTATCTCGATGCCACCAACGTAAAAAAATACGACTTTTGATGTCAGATTTTGTAAACCTCTACATAAAAAAATTACATTTGATTTTTGTAATAGATTTAGTAAAAACACTAATGCCAAAAATATCAATTTGTATCATTTGTTGGCATGGGTTTCCTTAAAAATTGAAACATAAAAGGTAAAAATTTTATTTTTCCATCGGTTTTTAAAAAATCAGACACCATAAATGAAAAAAATATATTTTTGCAATATGTTATTACAAAAAATAACAACAAAAAGTAATGTTTTTCTTCAATGTATTTAGATAATTTCTTGATCTTAGATTATAATGGTTTTTTTGCTAAAATAGAGTTATTAATCAAAAGTTATGGTTGTCAGAAGTTAAGAATATCAAAGATTCGATTGATACAACTTGTTTCGAATAAAACATGATAAAAATGAATGAAAGTCACATACACCAAATGAAATAAAATAAATATAATATTTTAATCATTTTCATCAATTTTAGTATTTTCTATCAAAATGATATATTGTTTATCAAAATATATCTTATATTTAGGATAGAACTTGTAATGACCCAATCTTTCATTAGTGGAAATCCCTCTTGATCTAATTAAATGTCTCTTTATGTTAAATGTTTATATAAAATGTAAACGTATTTGGTTTTTTGTATTTGGTTTTTAAATACTATTATGAATTATTATTATTGCTAATATAGCCCTTGAACAGTGATCACATGATTAGTATAAATATAGTGCTTTAACAAATCCAATATACCCAGACAAAGGAAGCAATGGACTCATCCAGTAGACATGCCCCATACGAAGACCATTTGTCTGAGCCTATAAAGGTAGTTGCATATTTGGGCTTCCATCTGGCCCAATCCCAATGTGATCATGAAAATGTTATGCTCGAGCGGGACCGCCTACGATAGAATTGGACGTTGATAGAGATTACCACCCGAGAAATGTTATCCGAGCCACACCATGAGTCTGTCACCATCACACATCTTACACATCGGTCTTATGTGGGTGTTATAAGGGGTTATGTGATAATACCCTAGTACTATGGATATTTACATTATTTTCATATATAATAATGAATATACTTTCATTTTATTATTGTTACCTTGTAAATAGTATTTAAAGAACATATAGTATTTTTAGTTAATGTTCAACAAAGAAATCTATTTTGTTGAATTAATGGATTTTTTAATTAAATAATATTTTAATAAAATATTATTATTATTATTATAATAATTTATATTATATATAAATGATAGTTTAATTTTATGAATTCAATTGAAAGTTTTATTAAGGTTTGAAAGCCATTTTTGTGAAAACCCATGAATTTTCGATAAATGTATTTTTTATCTTAAAAATAAAAATTAACATATTTTAAAAAATATTTCGAAAAAATTAATATCATTTCTTTAATTAGGACGTCAAAATTATCCAATGGTAATTTTTTATTAATTTTCCGAGACAGTCAAATGTTTGGGTAAAAGTTAAATAATGACTAAATATATAATGTGTTTTATGACCTCATAATGACCCAATAGTAATGTAATAAAATACTATAAAATTTATTTTCAGAAAATATATGTTTTCCAATTAAAATAATTTTATTTTGGGTTTTTTTGATTTTTTTACAAAGCAATAACAGACCCTTCGAGACTTTTTAAACATTTTGTCTTTTTAAATCGTGTTCCTTGGGTGTGTGACTCACCTCCACATAAAGAACCCCATTATTTTAATAAGTTCAGACTTTGGACATATAAAATATTGTTTTAAACCTCTCTTTTCCAAAAAACATGCGAAAAAACCATGGTCTGGTTTGTGGTTTGGATTAATTTAATGTGAGGTGTCACAAACCTAAAGAATAAATAATTCCCTCACCTTTCCTATATAGACACACCCATTCGCCCACTTGATCCTCACTCAAGGAATTTTGAGTTCATCAAACCTCTTCCCTCATCTCTCTAAAATCCTCTCAAGGGGACCCAAGCTCCAAATAAGCCTCTCTCAAGCCTCTCTCAAGCCTTTGGAAGCACACTTCCAAGTTAGGGTTTTTCATCCATTCTCATTTTTGTCTAATTTTATTAATCTGGTGATTCCCATTCAATTTCAATTATAAATGTTGGGGAATGGTTTAAAACCTCCCGATACTTACCACTCTATGTATTAATGATGGGATACCCGTTTCTCTCTCATTAAATGCCTCCCATGTACACCCGTTACTATGCTGAAATTACGAAAGAAATTTCTGTCTCTTCTTTTACTTTCAATAAATTATTTTGTATAATGACTATAAATTCAATTTAAATTGTCGGTAAAATATCTATATGAACCCCTTACTGTCCGTTGAATGTATATATGATGAGACTCCCCTTTCTCTCACATCAAACATTTTTATGAATTCTTACATCATTCAATTACGCTGCCAAAATTGCACCGATTTTCTAAGCCAATGTCATTGTGTAGTGAATATCATGCCCATTTCTCTATCAATGGTATTCAACATTATGAACATTTACTTATTTATTATAATGTTCCATTTATGAATTCAACATTCCTTTATCATGTAATAAATAATTATGTTTTATGAATCCATGTTATATGATCCATTTGGCACACTTATGCATGAAATGAAATGTTTAAGAAGGGTGTGCCCTTATAGTGCTCTAATGCATTGGATAAAGTATAGTATGATGATACGTCATGTGGAATGAGTGTTTACTCATGAAAATTCAAGTGAAACTAGGTTTTACTCATGCTTCATGTGCAATGAGGGTTTACTCATGCTCTATGTGCAATGAGCCTTAGCTCATGAAAATTCCATGTTAAGTTTTGTTTCCATATTTCCATGTTATGACTATCATGCTTTATCATGCCTTTATGTTTATTATTCTCTTTTTCTCTTTTGGTACACATATTTTCAAACATGTATTTTATTCCTGATGTTATTACATGATTAATCCCTTACTGGGATTTATATCTGATCCTTTTTTTATGCATGTCCTCAAGTTATCTCATGCAATGGTAAGTACGAGGGAATGTAGTGGTCATGTAATGGATGATTTCAATAAAGGTGTTATTTTTCATTTTTTAATTTGTTATGTAATTATCCTACTCCCCAAATACACTAGACCTCTCGATATTCTATGTTGTATTAAATGAAGTTTATGTAATAAATTATGTTTAATTGTATAATAAAAGATCATGGTTGTCATATTTGGTATCACAGGATAGGTTTATTTATTTTTTGGATTAGGATAAGAAAAGCCTAATAAATCCTTAGAGACATTAATAAATATAATAAAAACATCCCTAAGTTTTTGTGAGTATTGAGTATGTATTTTATCATGAAAATGCATCCCTATATAGATACGAGTAGGTAGAGGTGGCTCTGGGACAGATGTATCATAGGGGTATAACCCGAAAACACCGCTTTGAGCTAGACTCGAACGGGAACTGGTGCATGATAAAGGGCCTCACTGCACACTTGTTTATGACATTCCTGTGTGATATGCTTTGGTAAATTCAAAAGCATATTATGAACCATTATTAAGGGACTAAAAAATTCCCTATGAATACATGTTAGAAATAGATCATATATAACATAGAATGATGCCAATAGATCCATATGGTAAGGAAATAAAAGTTATTTATAAGTCATTAGTTTTTTCCTTGTATTTCCCTTTATGTGTTACCCCTAACTTTACTTTTATTCCAGCCAATGGCCAGTAATAGGAGGACTCGTACTAACAACTGATGTGAAGATCAATGTGATGACTGTACTAATGAGATTCCCAATCTAATGGGAGTGGGAATAAAGATCTTTTTCACGCTTATATCTCAGCTAAATAAATATTTAAATAGAAACATGGGTCAAGAGGAATGTTCAACACCCCCTAATAAAGAACAAGCCGCTATCAAGAGCTTCATTAGATGAAGGCCTCTTACTTTTAATGGATCATATGATCCCTCAATTGTTGAACAAATGGATCATCTCCATTGAAAATATCTTCTCCATCCTTCAATGATATGAACAAAAAATGTTCTTTTGGATACTTATCGTATAGAGGGTGAATCTGATCAATGGTGGAAGTTGATAAAAAATACAAAGCCTGAGGAGGAGATCGAGGTGTTGGAATAGAAGGATTTCTAAAATATGTTTTTTGATAAATATTTTCTATGCACCATATGACTTAATATGGAAAGGGACTTCCTTTCCCTCTAGCAGAAAGACGAAAAATCTGTTGGAGAATACGAGGAAAAAATCACAAGGCCTGCACGATAAGCATCCGACTTTGTTGTTACCCCCGAATGCACGGTTGACCACTTCTTTGGTGGGCTGAAACCTAGCATGCAAGAAGCACTAAAAATCTGTGACATCGACAACTATGAAGAAATTTTCAATTGTGACCTCAAGGTCAAAATGGAGATTTTAGAATCTTAGGGGTATCATGGGGACAAAAATCGTTAGGTGGACATCAATGTTTGTAGTTTGATGGATAAATCCAATAGTTCTAAAAAGATCTATCACCCAAATTGCCAAAAGTTTGGAAAGAATCACCCTAGAAATTGCCTGAAGGGGGCGGGGAGATGATTTTGGGGTGAAAGAGAAGGGAACCAAGTTAATAACTATCCGCAAGAAAGACATGCGGCTGCAATAGAGGAGAGGAATTATCCGTTAGAACCTCAACACATGGTTCATTGCTATAATTACAAAGAACCAAAGCTTCTTCAAAATCAGTGCCCAAAGCCAAGGGTTTTTGGAAGTAACCAACAACCTTCAAGGTAGAAAGGGAGATCCTTTTCCATCACTACTGCCTAAGTAAACCCTGACAACAAATAGGTGATAGGTACGCTATTTAGTCATTAAATAATGGAAAATGTAATTTCTGATTTAGGTTATACACATTATCTTTTATCTCAAAAGCTTAGTAGAACAGTCTCAGGACCACCACAAATCATGGAAGTGAATATGTCAGTGAGTACGACAAATGGGGAAATCATTGAATCACATGAATATAACTCCTCCCCTGTTATAATCTGTGGATTAAAATTCCTGAAAAATGCCATCATACTCCCTCTGGTGGAATTTGATGAAATTCATGGCATGGATTGACTCTCCTTATATAGAGCCAACATAAATTGTGGTGAGAGCGAAATCACTCTCCATATAGAGAATCGACCCTCGATTCATTACAAGTGCAAGGAGGAAGATGAATATTATTTATCTCCATCATCTCATGTGTGGATATTTCTACCCTATTAGCATGCATGTCTGGCTCAGATGATTGATTCAAAGGAGGAAACCATCCTAGAAGACAAGCTTATTATGAGGGAATTCACTGAAGTGTTTCCTGAGGAATTTCCTGGTCTTTCTCCTAGAAGAGATGTTGAATTCTCAATTGATATTATAACTGGGGTGTTGCCAATATCCAAGACACCAAATAAAATGGTTGTTGTGAAGCTTGAGGAGATTAAGAAACAATAATAGGAGAATCTGGATAAAGGGTTTATACGCCCAAGGGCTTCACCATGGGGTGAACTACTGCTCTTCATCAAAGAAGAAGGATGGTTCAATGTGCCTTTGCATCGATTATCATGAGCTCAAAAAAATCATGATAAGGAACAAGTATCCCCTCCCATGGATTTATGACTGGTTAAGTCAGCTGCATGGAGCGCAATACTTCTCTAAGGTGGAATTGCGGTTGATATATTACCAAGTAAGGATGATGAAGGAAGATATCCCCAAAACTTCTTTTCGTACAAGATAAGGGCACTATGAATTCATAGTATTGACTTTCAGACTCACTAATGCTTTAGAAATCATCCTGGACATGATGAATAGAGTCGTTATGGATTACCTCGACAAGATTGTGGTATTCGTTATAGATGATATTCTGATATACTTCAAAACCAAGGAGGATCATGAAGAGCATCTAAGAACTGTACTAGAGACCTTGCTGAAGGAGAATCTCTATGAAAAGTACAAAAAGTGTGAGTTATGGTTGAATAAGGTCTCATTCTTGGGCCAAATCATCATAAGCAATGGGATATATGTGGATCTCTCTAAAACAAATGAAATTAAGGGGTGGTCGAGGCCAACATTTGTAACAGATATCCGTAGCTTCTTGGGGTTAGCTGGATATTATCGATGAATTGTGAGAAATTGCTTACAATTTTCCAACCCTCTTACAAAGATAACTCAGATGAGAGTAATGTTTTCTTGGAGTGATGAATGTGAACAAAGCTTCATGGAGTTAAATCGGAGTCTTATCACTACACTCGTGCTCACTTTACCCACAAGTGGAAAATGTTTTGTGGTATTCAGTGATGCTTCGAGGAAGGCCATGGGATGTGTGTTGATGGAAAATGAAAAATTCATTGCATATGCTTCATGTCAATTGATAGTTCATGAACAGAAATATCCAACACATGACCTTGAGTTTCCTACCGTGATCTTTGCTTTGAAAATTTGGCGGCATTATCTCTTTTGGGAGAAGTGTGAAATATATACGTACCACAAAAGCTTCAAGTATATATTATAACATAAAGAGTTGGACATCCGCCAGAGATGATGGTTTGAGATGATCAAAGACTATGACTGCTCAATCCATTACAACCCTGGGAAAGCGAACAAGGTGGAAGATTCCCTTAGTATAAAGGACCCAATGATTGTATCGTTGATGAGAATTTAAAAGGATCCAATCTTCTTATATTTGATGAAGATTGACATGGGAATCATAAATATGGTAACATCAAAAATCATTTCACAAATGATTGCTCAACCGTCACTTTTGGAAAAGTTAAAAGATTCACAAAAAGGCAATGTGGGAATTTCGGGAAAAGTGGAATCTATCAAAAAATGGAAATCCTTTGTAGTTTATTGTTAATGAAGAAGGAATTATGAAATTTTGGAAAAGACTATGTGATCTATCAAGTCTGGAGCTTAAGAAGGAACTTTTTTATGAAGCACATAGTTCAAATTTCTCTATTCACCCTGGAAACACAAAGATGTATCGATATCTCTGAGAGCATTATTAGAGGGATAATATGAATAATGAGATTTTTGAATATACATCAAAGTGCCTGGTGTGTCAGCATGTGAAGGCATAAAGGCAGAAGTCTAAGGGTATGATGCAACCATTGCCCATACCAGATTCGAAATTAGAGAACATCACCATATACTTTGTCACCAGACATCCGAAGAAATCTAAGGGCAACAATGCAATCTAGGTTGTTATGGATCGTATTACAAAGGTTTCACAACTCAATTCTATTTGGGAGGATTTCTCATTAGATCAACTGGCACAGATATATATAAGGGAAGTGGTATGGCTTCATGGAGTGCCACTATCTATTGTTTCCAATCAAGATCCAAGATTCACCTACAAGTTTTGGAAGAGTCTTCAACATGCTCTGAATACAAAACCGATCTTCAGTACACCCTATCATCCTCAAACTGATTGCTAAGCCGAGCGGACTATCCAAACACTTGAGGACATGTTGAGAGTGTTCTCAATGGACTTTAAATGAGGATGGGATCATCATCTTCCTCTGGTTGAGTTCTCTTATAATAACAGTTTCCACTCGAGCATCCAAATGGAACCATATGAATCCTTTTATGGGAAAAGGTTAAAAACACTAGTGTGTTGGGATAAGGTTGGTTAGCGTAAGATTCTTGGAACGGAAGTGGTCAAAGAAATGGCAGAGAAGGTGAAAACCATTCAGCATCATATTAAGGCATCCCGGAGACAACAGAAGAGCTATGCAGATAACTGTCGATGAGACCTTGAGTTTAAAGTTAGATAAATGGTATTTATACACATATATATGTGGAATAAGGTCATGAGGATTGGAAATAAATTGAATTTAAGTATAAGGTACATCGTCCCCTTCAAGATTCTTGATTGTGTCGGGGATGTGGCATATCGACTAGCACTTCCACCTAACATGGCCAAAGTACATGATGTCTTTCATGTATCCCTCTTAAGGAAGTATATACTGGACCCTTCACATGTACTCTATTTAGAGGAGTTACAATTATAGGATGACCTTTATTATGTGAAAAAACTAGTGAAGATCTTATATCATAGAGAAGAAGTTCTACGAAATAATACAATGCCCCTCATCAAGGTGTTGGGGGTGAAACCACACGTTTGAAAAAGCAACGTGGGAATCAGAAGGAATGATAAAGAAGAGTTACCCACATCTATTTTAGTGTGGGAAAAGAGAATTTCGAGGGTGGATTTTTTTAAGGGGGGAAGATTGTTACGACCCAAAATTTAATTAATGGAAATCCCACTTGATCTAATTAAATGTCTCTTTATGTAAAATGTTTATATAAAATGGAAACTTCACTGGTTTTATGTTTTTGGATTTTAAAATAATTTGATGAATTGTTTCCATTGATAATATATTCATTGAATAGTGATCACATGATTAGTATAAATATAGGACTTTAACAAATCCAATTTACTCAGAAAATGGAAGTGATGACCTCATCCAGTAGACGTGGCCCTTACGAAGCCCATTTTTCAGAGCTCGGAAACGTGGTTTCTTATATTGGTTTTGATCTTGACCAAGCCCAAGACGAGTTTGAATATGTTAATCTTGAGTGGGACTGCCCATGAGAGAAGTGTAATTTGATAGAGATCACCACCCGAGAAATGTTATCGGAGCCACCCCAGGAGTCTGTTACCATCACACATCTTACTCATCGGTATTATGTGGGTGTTATAAGGGGTTATGTAACAAGACCCTAGTACTATGGTTTTGTACATTATTTTTGTATATAATAATGAATATACATTCATTTTATTATTGTTACTTTGTAAAAGTTTTTAAAGAAAAAATAGTATTTTTAGTTAATGTTAAACTATGAAATCTATTTTGAATAATTAATGGATTTTTGAATTAATTAATATTTTAATAAAATAATAATATTATTTTTAGAATATTTTTTATTAAATATAAATGATCGTATAATTTTATGAATGAAAATGTAATTTTTATTATGGTTTGAAAGGCATTTTTGTCAAAACTATTGAATTTTTGATAAATGTCATTTTTTATCTTAAACGTGAAAATTAACATATTTAGAAAATTAATTATATAAAATGAATAATATTTCTGGAATCTGGAAATCTAAATTATCCAATAGTGAATTTTTTATAATTTTCTGAGAGAGTCAAATTTTTGGGTAAAAATTAAATACCGTTTAAATATATAACGTGATTTATAACATCATAATGACCCAATAGTATTGTAATAAAATAATATAAACTTTATGTTCAGACATTATATGTGAAAAAAGTAAAATAATGTGATTTTGGTTTTGTTTGATTTATTTTACAATGATTTAGTGGACCCTTCAAGACTTACTAATCATTTTGTCTTTTTATATTGTTTTCCTTGGGAGTGTGACTCACCTCCACATAGGAAACCCATTTATTTTAAGAAGTTCGCACTTTGTCCTTATAAAATATTTTTTTTCCTATTCCATTTTCCAAAATCCATGGGCAAAAACCATGGGTGGGTTTGTGTTTTGGATTAGTTTACTATGAGGTGTCCCAAAACAAAATAATAAAGATTTCCCTTACCTTTCCTATATAAATCCTCCAAACTCACACTTCATCTTCAATCAAAGCCTTTGGAGTTCGTCTATTCTCTACCCCCATCTCTCTAGAATCCTCCAAAGGGGTCCCAAGCTCCAAAGAAGCCTCTCTCAAGCCTCACACCATCCTTTGGAAGCTGACTTCCATGTAAGGGTTTTTCTTCCTTTCTCATTTTTTTCCATTTTTCTTAATGTTGTTATGCCCTTTTAATTTCCATTAAAAATTTTGGGGTATGGTTTCACACATCCCCTATATGTCCCTATTTATTTTTGAATAATGGGAGACCCCTTTCTCTCTCATTAAATTCTTATCATGTACACCCCTTACTATGTCGAAATTCCGAAAGAAATTTCACTCTATTCTTTTACATTCAAGAAATTATTCTGTATCATGACTCTAAATTACATTACAATTGTTGGGAAATATATCCATATAACCCCTTTACTATTCATTACATGTACATATGATTAGAGGACCCTTTCTCTCTCGTTATCCATTTTTATGAATTCTAACGTCACGTTGTTCTGCTAATGAAATTGCACCGATTTTCTAAGCCAATGCCATTATGTAGTGAATACCATGCCCATTTTTCTATCAAGGGTATTCACCTTTATGCATATTTACTTATTGATTATAAATATCCATGTATGAATTACACATTCCATTATAATGTAATAATTTATTTTTTATTAACCAAAGTTATATGATCCATGTGGCACACTTATGCATGAAATGAAATGTTTAAGAAGGGTCCACCCTTTTAGCGCTCCAATGCATTGGGTAAAGTATAGTATCATGATACGTCATGAGAAATGATTGTTTACTCATGCTAATTAATGTAAAATGAGGGCTTACACATGCTTCATGTGCAATGAGGGTTTACTCATTATTCATGTGCAATGTGCCTTGCCTCATGCTAATTCCATGTTTGGTGATGTTTCCACATTTCCAAGTTATGATTATCATTCTTTATCATACCTTTATATTTATTCTGCTCTCGTTCTCCATTGATATACCTATTGTCTAACATTTTTTGTAATCCTAATGTTATTACTTGATTAATTCTTTAATGGGATTTATAGCTCACTATTGTTTTATGCATGTCCTCAGGTTATTCCATGCAATGCTAAGTACGAGGGAATGTAGTGGTCATGTAAAGGATGTTTTCAATAAATATGTTATTTTTCATGGTTTATGTTGTTTTGAAATGATCGTAATCCCCAAAGACACTATACCTCTCGATCTTCTATGTTCATTTAAATGATTTTTATGTAATAAATTATGTTTAATTGTGTAATAAAAGATCAGGGTTGTCATAGAACTCATGTGGTAATGAAAACATTAATCGATAATAATATTTACACCTCTGTTGGTATGTCTCACTGAGATGATTTATATTTTTTACTTGATAAAATAATTAAATCATCTTTATAATAATACTAATCTTGTTTTTTATAAATGAAACAAAATAATAATAATGAAATTATATTATGAAAGTAGAAACCGCTCTCAAATCATCAATTACAACCACGTTGAAAACATGATTGAATTAAAGTTTTCAAAACTTTTGAAAAATAAGAATATTTTTATATAGTAATCAAAACTATTTTTCATATAATTTTCATAAAATGTTGTTGGGATTTTAAAAACATAAATGCATGTTGTGAAAAAATTGAAATATCAATATTGTGTATTTGTAAATGCTATTTAGCATCAGTTTTGTGTGAGAATTATACAAACAAGGAATTACCTTGGTTTTTTTGCTTCAATTAATCACAACATTGATCCCAAAAATGAAAATCAATATCATTTTTGGCATCCTTTTTTAAATAAACACACCCTAAAAGTAAAAATAACTAAATTTTTTCAGTATGTTTAAAAACTGACTGAAAAATGTAAAAAATATGGTGTTAGATATTAAATTAATCGATGGTAAAAAATTTAAAAAAATAAATTTTTCACGTCAGGTTTTTTAAAAAGAAATTCCAAAACAAAAATGAATAGTTTTGGCATCAATTTTTAAAAAAACAATGTGATTAATTTAAAAAATAATTTTGGAATTAATTTTAATAAAAACTAATGCCTAAAAATTAATTTCTTTCAATAATATTTTACAACATTACGTAATCATGGATTTTACTGTTTGTGAAACTATACTGGAGTTACAGATTAAATATTATGGCCTTATAAAGATGGATTTCATTAAACCTTATCTTATAAAAAATGAACTTCCAACATCCATAAATTTTAATTTGTAACATTGTTTTAGCTCCATGAGGATTCAAATCGAAGCTTTTTAAGTTATCTAAAACATAGAAAAAAAATAAATTTATTATTGTAGGTTTTATGTAAAGAAAATGTAAAAAATAAAATTTTAATTATTTGTGTCAGTTTTATAAAAACAGACACCAAAAACTCTCTGCAAACATACATTATGTCCTTTTATAAGAAACTGATATCAAATTCTTGACATTAAAGATAGTTTTTCTACTAAAGATAGTTACATTATCAATACTTTTCCACCATATATCCCCCATTGATAAAATGATAATGAAAGAATTGTATATTCTCTCATAAATACAATTCATTCTATAACTCCAATGTGATTTATTCTAATGATAGTGAAATTATATAAATGATAACCATCCCAACATGTATATTTGGATTCATGAATCATTAGAATGAATATTTTTTAATAATTTTTCTAAGTGTATCCCATGATATAAAATATAAATTGTATCAAATAAATTTCATCTATTTTCATCAAATCTAAGGGAAAATGATTTTTCTTGAAACATGGATTAAGAAAATGAATCTTTATGAAATTGTTTAATAATAAAATTTTAAAACATGACGTCAGAATTAAATATAAAAAAATTAATCATAATTCATGGAAAATATTTTAATCTATTTATCTTTTGTTTATCCAAAAAAACTCTATTCTCTAATAATTAATTTACCTCTATTGAATCTTCATTTTGACATAAACATTATCCCTACCTACTATTTTTGAACAATTAGTCTTAAATAATGGTTTCTATGTCATCATTGAATATAGAATATGTTATTTATTAAATATTTCCAAGTAAATTTTCCCTTAATTAACAGTAAACATAACCTCAACTACAGTAATTTGTTTTTACAAATTTTACCCTAGGGTAAAAACATTATTCTAGAGCTATTATCCTAATTAGTTTTTGAACATGACACCCAAAATATGGGAGATTTAGTAACTAATAATTTTAAATTAAAAAAATAAATTTTTTTTAAAAAAATTTCTATTGTAAATTACACTAAATGAATTAAATTAATTTTAATAACTACTAGAAATCAAATGTTATTGAAATTATTTTCTTGTTTTCATAATAGGATATTGTATCATTTGAGAGAAACCATGGCTATTTTAAAGTAAAAAAAATAAAAATTAATTATTATTAAATATTTTATTGGAGATATTATTATTTATTAAAAATCTAAAAAAATATCAACATTAATTAGCATGTAGATAATGTTCAAGATGAAAATATAGAGGTGGGTTGGTATATTCATTAAAAAATTATATTACTGTGTAAAATATTCGAATCAACACATGAAATATTTCTCTATATTATAATATTTATATTGTCTTCTTCAAGTAAAATAAATATATTTAAATAGGAAATCGATTCAATCTATATACTCAAATTATAATAATATATATATATATGCATTGTTAGTTTTTAATCAATTAGATAATTATTTTTATCTAACTATTAATTTCTGGGTTCTAGAACATAAAATATCTTTGTAGAAATTATGTCCCTGATTAATATAACTAAGAAAATACA
Organism: Viscum album; assembly: GCA_963277665.1. Classification (NCBI taxonomy): domain Eukaryota; kingdom Viridiplantae; phylum Streptophyta; class Magnoliopsida; order Santalales; family Viscaceae; genus Viscum; species Viscum album. The sequence goes on from OY728151.1 coordinate 1,286,570,223, forward strand.
ATTAGATAATACATTAGTATTGTTATTATATTTACATGAAAATAAAAATCACGATTAATATTGTAAAAATCTTATTAATAGAGGAAATTCTATGGTCCAATTTATACATGATGTTTTCAATCAATTTTTGGGCACATATATGGTATTTTATATGGTTTTATTGACTTTTAATGTCATGCGATGATGCTAAAAAGCTTCAGAAATTTTTTAATTCAAATTTTATGAATTTTAGAGAAATAAAATTTTATTAATGATAGTGTAACTCAGTTAGAAATATTGAAAAAAATATATCCATATATAACAATTTTGTAAAACTATATAGTGATCCAAATATTTTCCTATGATTATTAATAACTGTATATGTATATTGTAAGATATTAACCAAATGAGAAATAATAAATAAGTTATGAAATTTTTTTGTCCAAATATTTTTCATTAAAGAATGTAAAAGTGTTTTCATTTCATATTATATTGACTATATATAATGATATTAATTATATAGTTATAAATAATTATTATATAAAAACGAACATGTTATAAATAATATAAATTTTATCATAAGAAAATTTGTTTTTTTAATCTAACACATAAGGTGATTTAGAAAATTCATTGAAAAATATTTTACAGTTAGGTTGATATTTTTTATTTAAGGTTACCCCTAACAGACTATTATTTTTTTAATTGGGTGTTTTATTATACGTCTAAAGTTAATATGATATTTTTGTTAATTACACAACTTCTTTATAATAGATTATAAATACTATTAAACACACAAATTACATTAAATATATGATAAATTATGATGATTTAAAATGTGATAAAAAATATTTGGAAGCATGGAAGGTCACAAAATAAGATAATAATTTCAATTAATTTTTTAGTATATATTATTTAAGGTAGAATATATAAAAAATAAATTTTTTTTGTCATTGAAAAGATGTGGGTATGTTTTATTAATTTTTTTTGATGGACAAGTAAAATAAAAAATATTATATGTTAAAATGAAATTATTTGTTTCTGGAATGTGATGATATCTTAAATAGTTAGTAATGACCAATATATCACACAATAAAATTGGGGATGATTTTTCAGGTTTACAATTTTATGTGTGATAAAAATGATCACAATATGTGGGATAATATTTCACTGTGAAGACCATATTAACACTCTAATGCATGTTTCCTAGAAAAAAAATAATTATCTAGATTAATTTACATCAATGATATTATTTTAGTGGAGATAGATCACACTGCATTTCACCTAAATATTTAGAATGGTTTTTATTTTCACTTATAAGAAACTAAATGGATTGTACAAAAAAATTTATTATATCAAACAAAAATGGAAATGTTCTTTGCAAAATATAAATTGTTTCATAATGATCATATTAAAAGTAAAAGTTCTACTATTATTGTCATGTTGATTAAGGGATGATTGAGTACCATCCCAATCATGGTCTCTCAAAATCCAAAAAATATTAAGGATTATTATAAAGGCATGGTTAATCAAAAGTAAAATATTAATATTTAATATGTTTAATGTAGTTTTTCATTTGATAATAATTTGGAAATTTAGTATTCCCTTAAATGATAAGGTGGCCATTGTGAAATGGGAAAAAAAATTCATTTAACATAAAATGTATAATAAGTTGAATATGACTTATATGAAGTTTATATTACCCTTAGACATTCTATTCATTGATTAAGAATACAAAAAATCTGATTTTTAGTGTTTTTATTTAATAGAATGTGAATATTAGTTACTCTTACAATGATGTTATGAGGATATACATACTAATTAATAGTCATATGTTGTGTATTTAAGAAATACAGCTAAATAAATAATTCTAAATATAATTTCATTACCTATAAATTATTTCACTCACAATTTAAGTATAAATTTTAAATTTGAATAAGAAATATGAAAGATAAAACTCATTTTATAAAATTTGGAATCGCAAGAGTTATTATTTTTTTATTTCTATAAATTTTATGATTTCTTTATTTTTTAGGAAAATACATTTCATCAGTATACAAATATTTTATTTCTATCATAAGTTCATGTATAATTCATGCTTTTTTATATAAACAATGATTATTGGATCATTGAGTCTCAAATTTTAATTATCCTTCAATAGATATATCAATTTATTTTGATTATTAAACAATTTATATTTTCAATTACCACCGTTTTTTTATGTCATCATATGTTATGAAATAAAAAACATTAATTGATCCATTTATTTAATTTGATATGATTGTTTTTTAGTGGTGGAACATGAAATAAAAACAATAATTGATTTATCTAATTACAGAAATAACATGATGACACTAATATATATTTTTATTTATAAATCCTATATTATTATTTTATTTGTGTTTTATCAAGTTTTCATCATATATTTCAAAACATATGAGGTTTTTTATGAAAATTATCATTTTTTTAATTGAGTATGATATAAATTTTAAAACAAAAATGAATCATATTATTTTTTCAGTAGTACTAGATTTTAATATTTCAATGGAATAAAATTATATATTTAAAATCATGGGATAATATCAAACCTATTTACTATTAGTTTTTGTAGAGTTATAATTTATAAAAATTTATATTTTCTTTATGGAAAAATATTATTCGATGAATGAAGTTGATAGAATAAATATAAATAATTATTATAGAGCTTGGAATGAAATTATTAAATTACTATTAGATAAGGGGTTAATGATTTTACAATAAATTATAATTACTAATTGGTATATTTTACCAATTTTAAAAAATATATAAAGGAATTTTAAAAGGTATTGTACCTAGTGTTCAAAAATTTGAATTTAATAATGAATAAAATCGATTTAAAATTGATGAATATTTTGATAAATTTATCACCATAGATAATTCAGTTAGTACCACCATATTCTATTTATGTTTTGAAAATAAAAATTCAATGGTTTTAAATAATATACTTCCATTATTTTGATGAAAGAATAAATAAAATATTTTTCTCTTCAATTTAGCGATTCTAAAACATTTGCATTAGAAAATATTCAATAAATTTTGGTTACATAAAAAAATTGGATGGATGATCATTCCATAAGAATATGAATATTAGAAATTAAATATAATTCATATCTAGTAAATAAGATAAGAGTGATGGATGTAATGGTTTATTGTAGTTGCATAGAAGATGATGGTGAACAAAAAAATCAATTTTATATAGAACATAACATTGATAAATTTAATGTAAATGTAAAGAATCCAATTCATAAATTTGGAGAATGGTTTAAGGAATGTTTTAAGATTATTTATTCTATAAAAGGAATGACCTAAATAAAAATAGTTACATAATTATGGATGTGTGGAATAAAAGAAAGATATTATATTAATGAAAATAGAATTTATTATTATTGACAAAGAAAATATCAAAAATATATAAAATCCAAAACATAAATATTCTTAGGAATAAATTAAGAGAGTCCATTTTTTTGGTAAATAGAGTAAAATTTTAATTTCATAAATCAGATTAATAAAATGTAATGTTTTTTAGAAAATATGTTTTTTGTTAATAAATATTAAAAAATTTGGAATATTATTGGTATTCTAGTTGAGTTAAAAAATATTACAATATTTTTATTCCAATAAATGTGTATCTATATATATGTAGAATATAAGAAAATGAAAATTATGGGAAGATAAACCATTAAATGAATTCTAGAGAAAGGTAAAATATAAAATCTCAATTTACTGGAAAAAATATTTTTCTAATGCTCAATTCATATAGTAGATAGTATGAAAAAATATTTTATTATGTCAAAAAATGTCTTCATATCTTCCTATGAAAATATAAAAAAAATTAAATTATAAAAATCATCATGATAAAATTGGAATAATAGAAAATAAATATCTGATAATCTAGGTTTTATTGAATTCTACCCATGTGTATTTGTTTGTGGGTTATAGATAATGTATTTTTTGATACCTAACAATAAAGATATGGATCATCTAAAGGATTATGATGTGTTCTAGAAAGGAAAAATATTGTTATGGAATACATTTTTTTCCAAATAATTTTTTTTGTTCATTTGAGATTAGTGGGAACATGATGAAATTGAGGAATAAATTATTTATTGGCAGGTTTATGAAAAACATGGTGAAATATTGATAACTCAAAGGTAAAGTGAATAATTTAATATTTTAAATGAGGGTTTCATTAGAAAAATATTAATGTATGGTTATGTTATGACTATATGAAAACTAATGATATGTAACATGATTCCAGTAGAAGATTCTTTGAAATATTTATAATTAATACCGAATGAGGAGGAAGTGTAAGACATTGAGTTTTTATAGACCATTTTTTCGAATAAATTAAATTTTCATTTATATCTTACAATGCACTAAGTCAAACATTCCTCTCACACTAAACCGACATATCGTATGTTACACGCAACACAGAGTTGGCATACGATACATGCTACACTGAGTATAGATTTCATCTAATCTATAAAAGAACTATGTTTGGATTATGTTATACACAACACCAAAGGAAGCTTTCACCATACGCAACACTGACTTCGCATTTGTTACACACAAGAGTGACCTTCCTCGATAGGTTGTGTTTTATGAAATACCATGTATCAATTACCATTAATATATTATTAAAACATTATTATTTAATGGGATATAAAATAGCTTCTATGAATTTTATTAACAAAATCTTGAATTTTATATAACATTAACATTAATCTTATATATTTTCAAGAACCTGATATAAGAAAAACTTAAATTTTGATGGTGCACAAATTTTAAATATTTTTTTAACAATTGTATATATTCTATTTGAAAAAATAAATTTCTTCTCCCGAAGGGGGACATAAAAATTTATTATTTTTTGTAATGTTTGTAAGTTTCTGATGAAATTCATATTTTAATAAATAGTGAAAAGTAATGCATTTTAATTCAAAACTACTTTTTCGTTTAATTTATATTGTTATATTATCATTTTAATTGGTTTTAAAGTGTAATTTGATTATGTTTTTATCATTTTCTCCCATATTGGTCATTGTAATTAATTTCACAGATAAATTGGACATAAATACATGACAATATTTTGATAAGTTTTTTTTTTGTAAAAACCCACTTTTTGGATTTTTACAATGGGAATTAATTTTGAATTAATTAATGCCAATTCTGTGTTCTGGAATATAAAAAATTCATTCCATATTTTGAATCTGTGTGTATAAATTATGTTTATTGGTTACATTTATTTATTTTTGGATATTTCAAATAGTAACTATGGTAATTTTTATTTACCATATATAAAGGTAAAATAGGTAAATTAGGGCAACAGAAAATATGATAAAGATAATAAATTTTTTCTAACACCTATATATATCATATTTAATTAATCAATGATGAATAATATCACATATGGGTTAGAGTATATTCATTTAATGGACTTTTTCAATTAAAAGTGATGTAATTATAATTAAATCAAAATAATATGACAACATGTCACTCTCAAATATATTATAAGTATAATAATTTTAATATAGTTATAAACCTAATAAAAATTAAAACATAAATAGTCTCCAAAAATATAATGACATTATATACTTCATGTGAATTTATTTATAATTTTTAGATAATATATATTTAACATTAATGATGTCGTAATAGTGATAATGAGAATATTTTATTGATATAAATATCAAATAAATAGTTTTAAAAATATTAAAATAAATATCCTATGAACTAAATAATGTTATAAAATAAAATTTATTGCTGACGATGGCATGTAAGGATTGTATTAAATTTTTTGTTTTGAATTTATCTTCCATTTGGATTTTATTTAATTTCAAATAAATGAATAATTTTAAAATTGACACTATAGATAGTTTATAAAAATAAAATATTATTAAATTATTTAAAAATGAATAAAATATTTAAAAAATACCAAGGGAAAATAAAATAAAATAAAATTATATGAAGTATCCAGTTCTGTAAAATTGTCTTAACGTTATTAAATGTTTTTATCCGTTTAAAATTTAGAATATTATTAGCACACGTAAAATTTAATAGATTAAATAAGGAAAAACAAAATTGATAAAAATTTAAAATAAAATCAAAACATGTATCAGTTTTATTGGATGATATTATTTCAACCCATACTCAAGATATATTTTATCTAAATGTGTTTGGGAGCATTATAAATGAAAAATGAATTCATAATAAATTAATATTTCAAGACATTCCAAAGGTTCCCCTACCATCTTTTATAAAATGGAATATCTCATTCTCTTTTAATCACACTTCCAAAGCCCTTTTATTTGGACCACCCCTACCCAGATCTCTTACCAACTTCCCTAGATATATCCTAGAGCCCGTTCATTGGAATGAATGCCTTCTTATAGATTCTCTTTCTACATACCATAATCGAATACCTGAAAAAGAGGTAATCCTTTTATCACCTATTTCAAAATTATTTTCTTCTTCTACTTCCCCTTATTTTGTTGTTTTCATATTAATGTAATAAATCCAGTATCATATACAATATGATATTTTAATATATTTAAATTAAAATCTTATACCTCCTTTTATCCATTTTATGAATAATAATATAACTATGTGTGAGTACATATGGCCATCTCCACGTTGTGGTGTAATTGTTATTCAAAAATACAGAATTTGAATAGTCAAATTAATGTGTATAATGGAATTAAATAATCAATATATCATAATAATTATTTTTTACCATTCATATACCTTCCAATTCCAATCTATTTATCCACCAAGAGAATGATATAATCGCTCGTGCATACGTACGACTTATCGTCTCCATGACGAGATGAGAATAATTTCCCAAATTAACTAGTCAACAATGATTATAATATATATATATAATAAATAATCATGAAATATATGGAATAATAGTGATACTGGATTTATGTATATATATATATGTAATATACTTTATTTCATTCAATTTTACAAGGAAATTGATACAACGTTCATCATACTTACGGCCTACCATCTCCATGAACGAAGTATTCCATTTCATTTTTCTTTCTACAATATATATTTATATACTGAATATATATGATATTTAAATCACGTATTAAATTCTAGAAGTAAGTAAAACATGATCTAAGTCATAATATCAAGAATAAAAATTCAAAACATGTAGGATAAATATAACAAATATTACCCAAAATGTTGTGTAAACATGGAATTGATAAATGAGCATTAAATATAAAGTCATAAGTGAATTATATATGATGTCATAAATATTATAATGGTTTTATTATAATATAATAATATGATTAATACGACAATACATGAGTTTTGGAAACATACGTAAGAAATAAAATCTATGTTAAGGGATAATTTTTCAATGACATTTTATCTGAGTTAGTTTATACATAAGTATTTACTGAAGATATATTTATCAACCTAGTCATTATTTCCTAAAACTATTTTCATAAAATGTTTAATATTATACTTTTTATTTTTAAATCTATTTTTACACATTTTTTTACTTTTACTACATGGTATAGAATGAATCATTCTATTGTTTTTTGTACGAGTTACTTTTAGTGTTTTCTGGAAAAATTATGAAAAGAATGTTTTTTAACTTGTACGGAATGGAACATTTTTTCTACATTCATAATGTGTTATTTCCATGATGATTACCGTACAATAATACATAGTTATTTTCAAATAAAATTATTTTCTCTAAAATTGTGAGGCATTTTTACGAATGAAAATGATTTTGAAGAAGAAACCATTTTTTCCTCATGAATTAATTTCAAGGTGTTTTCCAAAATTACTTTCCATCTATTATGACAATATTTTAATAGAGTTATATTTTTATTCCTGACATTACAATGATTTGATTGTTTTTTTGATGGAATTATTTTTAAGAAATCCATTTATATTATGTGTACAATTATGGAATGATTTTTAAGAAACCAATTTTATTTTGTGGGACCTATATATCCCTCCAATGCATTTGGTAAAAGATTATATCTCATGAGATATACCTGAAGGGAATGAAAATTAAATCTGATTTAATAATTCCTGGATAGAAGGAATAGTAAAATCTGTTTAGTAATGGAAGTACTCTAAAATAATGGTCTTGGCAGCAATTCCTTGGCCACTATGGAAATTATATTATATGCTTATTTTTTCTCCAAAATTTCTTGATGTGTGTAAAGGATATTTTATAATGGTTAATGTCCATTTATGATCTAATCCTTACATACTGCAAATATTTATTTCATGTCTCATGCTTTTGATATTGAAAATTTATGTTTATGTTTTCACATTATTTTGTTTCTGTTTTGTTTTATATTCACCATGTATACCCTTACATAGAATTTGAGCTCACCCTTTTTATGTTTTCATTTCCCTAGGAAATAGATAATTGTTTTAGGTTGAAAAAATAAAGGGTAAGAACTTTATGGTAGATGTTAGAGATCATTCACCGTGTTATAATATTATGTTTCTTGTTTCCAAAGCCACTAAACTAATACATTAGTTTGGATCTTTTTATGTCATGTATAGTGTTTTCCTCAAAAGAAATTTAGTTTTCATGTACATCAAGCTTGGGTCTTTTTAGTTGGTATCAGAGTGATGGTTTAGTTATACTTTGGAATCAATGATGCAAAAAACGTTTGTGAGATCCCTAGAAATATTTCTAAGGTATGTCTAGTGATATAACTTAAGGTAACTATAACTATAGGTTATAGTACTATAATTATGGAAACGATCAAAATTAACCTAGAATTAATCCTATTATTTTAGAGATTTAATGTACTCCCCCTTGATTATATTTTTTTCCTAGTATGATTTTCACCACTAACACTATTATTTTTGGGTTTTAGAAAATTGAAAGAAAAAGGAAGATTCTTGTTAATGAAGAATATTATGGGAAATTCAATGGTATTCTTCATGAGAAACCAAATGAAATGAGAGTTGGAATGTGAAACATCATTATTATTCCTAATCATATATCTTATAATATGATCAATAATATAAACTTTGGTGAGTTTCCTGACCTTGGTAATAAGAGAAAGATGGATTGTGATCATAGAGGAAATAATGTTCACTTTTCTTCATGTAAACCATTAGGAAGAGGAATCAAGGATAATATTTCAAAGAAACTTAAAGTTTCTTTGGGTGTGGAAAAGAAAGAGAAAAATCAAGTAATTGCAATGGAAAAGATCTAGTTAACTGGATGTTCAAGGATAATGGTATTATCAAAAACACATGATTGATATAAGAAAAAATGATATCATGGTTTGAATATAAGCCGTTTTTGGTATTTGGTGTGTGGAAAGAGTTAATTTTTACAGAATCCAAGTTTTCACTAGGGTTATATGATAATTCATATCATTAAAATGTTTTAATAGAATACTTGATAAGTGTATTCACTTTTTGAGAGTATTATAACCAAGAACTGCATTATGAGATACGAGCTATAAATTTTATATAGATTTATTTTACCTCTTTCAAAAGTTTTATATTTTCAGTTTTGGAAGGATTGTAATGTTATATATTTATGCATAGTATAATTTATTTTACAGTTGATGTTTGTTAAATTAATATATTATCTCACTATAGGTGGACTTATTAATATTTGACTACCTGTGATAACTTTTTGTTGAGATTGATGGAATTACCACTAATTCTATCACATGATCTTGGAACATTTAAAGAATTAAAAATTAATCTACATTTCTTTAATTAATAGATAAAGTGGAAATTTTTTACGGAACAATAATCGGTGAGATTATACTGAAATCATGTAATTATTTCATCTCATATGATTTATATTTTTGGAATGGATATTAAAAACCTAGAATTTTATCTTCTTACTAGCTTATCTAATGAAAAATATGGTCCCTTAAATCATCACAGATTTATGGATTTCTGGTTGTTAACATTCCCCAACCTTGTTCTCTATCATTCTCCATCAAAACATGATGGTTTTATTTCACTCCCATATATATGTTTTCACTTCCAACCTATGATCTACTATGTGGAAACCCAGTGATGAGTTACATGGGTAACTGTTATGTTTAAATTTCCTTTCATAAATTAAGTTTTTGTATTCCATTTTACAAAGTGGGTTTCCATGAAAGAATCACTAAGTTGTAAACCTTTTATAACCCCGATGAATTTCAAGGGTGAAATTCATTTTTTAAGGTGGGTATAATATAACACCCTAATCCTTTATGGACAATTTTTAATAAATTAATATATTTATTTATATATTTCAGTTCACTATGTCAAACACTTCATTCACACTCAACTAACTTGTTGTATGTTCCACGCAACACCGAGTTGGCGTACGATACCCACAACACTAGGTATAGATTTTATTCAATGTATAAAATTACTATTTTTGGATTGTGTTTTATGAAACACCAATGGAAGATTTCACTATATGAAATGTTGACTTGGCATGCATTACACACAAGATTGGCCTTCCTCAATATCTTGTATTGTATACAAAATAATATCTCGCTAAGCGTAGATATATTATTATAATTTTATTATTTAATGGGATATAAACTCGCTATTATAAATAGTATTAACCAAATTTTGAATTTTATAAAACATTAGAATTCATAATATGTGTTTTCTAGAAGATTATATAAGAAAAAATTAAATTTTATAAATAAAAGAATTTTTTTTTCAAAAAATGTTATTTGGTCACCTTTTGATGGAGCTCTATTTTTTAATCAAGTTTTTAAAAAATTATTATATTCTATTTGAAAAAATAATCATCTTATTTGGAATCCAGAAATCAACATTTATCTATTTATAATTTTTTTTGTTTTCTGAGGAATTTTATATTTTGATGAATATTGAAAAATATGACATTTTAATTTCTAACTACCTTTTGTATAATTTATTTATATAGTTAGATTATCTTATGAGTTGTTTTTAATGTGTAATTAGATTATGTTTTTATAATTAATTCTAATTTAGGTCATTTTATTTAATTTGAAATTTTACTTGAACATAAATACATGATGATCTTTTGATATGATTTTATTTCCTAAAACCCCACTTTTTGGTTTTTGTAGATGGTAATTAATTTAAAATTAATCTCTTAAAAATACGTGTTTTGAATTATGGAAAATTAAATCCATATTTGGATTCATTGAGTTCAGATTATTTTAATATGTATCTTTTCATTTTTTGGATATTATGAATAGTATTGATGGTAATTTTTATTTACCACGATTAATGGTAAATCTGGAAAATTAGGGTAACTATCAATATGATAAAGATAAAAAAATTACTCTAACACATACCAAAATCCTAATGGATGAATTAATGTATACAAATATCACCTATGGGTCTGAATTTATTCATTTAATGGACTTTTTTTCCATCAACGTGATGTAATTATAATTTAAACAAAATAAGGTGACATCATATCACTTTCATATATCATATAATTATAATAATTCTAATATAAGGATAAACATGATAAATTTTGAAAATAAATAGTCTCCAGAATAAGAATTTAATGATATACATCATTTAAATTTATTTATAATTTTATAAGTATAAGTAATTACAATTAATGATGACAAAATAATGATAATGAAATTATTTTATGGAAAGAAATATAAAATAAATGGTTTAAAAATATTAAAATAATATACATATAAACTAATTAATGTGCTCCACTAATTTTCTAGGTAAATATGATATGTTAGTAGTGAAATAAATATTTTGGTTCTAATTTATCTTCTAGTTAGATTTTATTTAATGTCAAATAAATGAATACTGACAAAATTGACACCACTGATATTTTATTAAAATAACATATTATTAATTTATTTAAAAATCACAAAAAAATTTAAAAACTAAAAAGTGAAAATAATATAGTCTAAAATGATATAACATATCAAATTATGGGAAATTGAAAATACATAAGAAAATATTTATAACCATATAATATTTAGAAAATTATTGCCACAAATAAAATTAATTATATTAGATAAGGATAAATCAAAATGATAATGATTAAAATAAAATCATTGGATATCTGAATTTTTTTGTATTAGAGTATTTCTAACCCTAGACATCTTATATTTGATATAAATGAGTCTGGGAGAATTATAAACTGAAAGTGAATTTATAATAAAATAATATTTCTAGACATTCCAAATGTGCCCCTCCCCACTCTTATAAAAGGGAACCTCTCATTCTCTTTTAATCACACCCCAAAGCCCTTTTACTCAGCCAAACCCTACCCAAAACTCCTCTCAACTTCCCTAAATTCATCCTAGAGGCCATTCATTTGGTATAATGTTATATTAAGGTTTACTTTTATTCATACCAAAAGAGAATATGTGAAAAACATGTAATTGTTTTATCACCCAATTCAGAATTCTTTTCTTCTTCTACATCATCTTCTTGTGTTGTTTCCATATTTAAGTAATAACTCCAGTGTAATTTACATGATGGGATGTAATAATAATTATGGGAAAACATTATTCCTCATTTAATCCATCCAATGAATAATAATATCACCATGCGTACGTATGTATGACTTACCATAACATAAGAATTATTTTTTTATATTCATATACCATCCAATTATATTCTATTTAACCATCAATGGAATGATATTGTCTCTTGTGCGTATTTATGTCTTACCGTCTCCATGAAGCTCTGAGATTCATTACCAACATTTACCATTCAAGAATGTGTATAAATTATATAAAATAAATAAGCATTAAATTTACAACATAATAATACTACTAGATTAATTTATGTATATATATATGTGTGTGTGTGTGTGTGTATCATTTGCGTTCTTCTATTCAATTATTTAAGTAAACAGAAATAGTGTTCATGCATACGTACTGCATACTATCTCTATGGATGGTGTATTCCATTTTATTTACATTTATATTATATATATTTATATTCCAATCATATATTATATATAAATCATGTTTTAAATTTTGGAATTATATACATAACTATTTATGTAATAATAACAATAATAACAATTCAAAACATGTATGATAAATAAAACAATTATTACACAAAACATTTTTTAACATGGAATAGATAAATGAATGCATAACATAAAGTCATTAGTGAATAATATAATATGTTATAAATATTATTATGGTTCTTCTACAACTTAATAATATATTTAAACGCACTATAAATTTGTTTCAGACACATATGGTGGAAATTGGATCTATGGTCAGGGATAATTCTGCAATATCTTTTTTATCTGAGATTGTTTTTACCAAAGTATTTAATGGAGATATATTTATCATCTATTTACATGTTATTATAATGAAATTCTAAAATCTTATCTATTTTTATATGTAAGTTTAAATTCATTTTAAACCATTTTTATTATTACATGCTATGTAAGGAATCATTCTTTTGTTTTTAGTTCGAGGTACTATTAAAATTTTCTTTAAAACTTACAAGAAGATTTTTTTCTTGACTTGTATGGAATGAACGGATTTTTCTTTCATAATATCATATTTTATTGAAGATTCCCAAAAATAGTTAAGAGGTTATTTTCACATTAAATGAGTTTTTTTAATATTATGTGGAATTTTGTGGAAGATAAATGACTTTGATGAAGAAATCATATATTCCTTGAGAATTAATTTCAAGTTTTTTCTAAAAATTATTTTCTATATAAGATGGAGCTCTTTAAATAGGGATATATTTAATTCCCTATTATTACTATTATTTTATTTCATTTATGATGGATTTTTTTTATAAAATATATTAATTTTATATGGATTATGATCGAATAAATTTTAATATAACCAATTTATTCCATGGGTTATGCTATGGTGAATGATTTATGTTTTTATGGAACATCTAAGAAAGATTTTATTATAAGATGGTTGGGACCTGATCGTACCATGATTCACTGTTTCATTTTCACCCTTACACCGCTGTGCTAAACATATTTTTTATTAAAAATTATAAAAATATTATCAAATTGTACTTCATGTTTGATTCAATAATTTAGTGTTTATCACTATTAAGTAGGGAAATGATACTTGTTTTGAAAATTACAATGTAGGTGGAGGTGATTTGGAGGGCCCTTGATGAAGTGAAAGAAAACTGGGCCAAAATTGCATGGATCCATGGACATCTGTCCACTGTTTTGAATAGTACACGAAATCCGTGCATCCAAATGGAGTGAAATTTTGTGGTCCTGTCCAAATTGAAATATTATACATTTCATATTAAGAAACCCAATCCTGATTCGGCTTTAATGGGGCCCATCCGAACTGATCTCTCCAAGACACCGAATTTGAACCAAGTCAAATGCGGTGTTCTGTATTTTATCAATATCATGAGATGTAGTTGTCCACAGGGTGCTCAAAATTCGGTGGAGACAGTCAATAGGTAGGGATACAACTTTTCTATTTTCTCCAAAGCGAGATAAGACTGTCCGAAGGCCTAAACGCGTCGTGCAAGTGGATTGATGAAATCTGTGTGCCCAAAACCACCTCCCACATTTCCTATAAAAGGGCACCTTGGGCTCCTCATTTGTAAGTTCGGCCAAGGAGTGAAGTGCTGCCAATTTGGAGTCCTAAAGGAGTCTCCTAATCACCTTGGAGGTTCTGGAGGCCTCTATCCTCATAGGGGATCAACAATGAAGAAGGAGTTCAACCCGAGCTTTCTCTTCCTCCCAATGTCGAGCTAAAAGTTGGGTGTTCGTTGTGAAGGAGCTACACACATGTCAAGGGAGTTCCAATGCATATATTAGCTACTGGTTTGGAGTAATTTGGGTGTTAAAACATTTATTCCCATTTATCTTACATAATTTCATATTTGAATGCTTGTTTTGATTCATGCGAATGAGATGCTCTTAATTTCTAACCGATCGGTGTGAGGTTTTGAGTGCGTGACTTGTGTTGTTCCGATTGGACATCACAATAATCTTTTTCATACCCACCTTATTGAGATTTCAATATGCTTTGGAAGCTCTTATTCCATGAATAAGTACTGGACCTTGACAATAAGATTGTTACGTCAAGGTTTGGTTCTTAAAGCATTGAAATAAAAGCTTAGGAATTAATCGGGATTCCAATTAACTCCAACCAAAGAATTACTCTAAACCTAAGATGAATCTACATGAACAATGAACTTGGTATGTGTGTAGTGAAATTACACCGACCCTTTTATCTCATATCTCTCAAAATCCACTTGGTCACTCATCTTTTAAGCTATTTCAACTAAGTCAGTGTTTTAATCTGTTTTCAAAACCACCCCCTCTCTTAGTCATTTTTATTAAAAATACACACTCTAAACCTACCAACGCTCCTTGATAGACGACCTAGGGTCTTCCCTAGACTATAAACCAACCATAAAAATATAATCAATTTGACGTGTAATGACAACGTGGTCAAATTTTGGAACCGTTGCCGGGGGGCGCTTTGGTTATTTGTCCGTGTTTTTGATAATTTTTTTGTAATTTTTGTGAATATTTGTTTGTTTTATCTTCTACCTTTGAATTTATTTTTGTGTTCTAATTTATTTATTGTGTAGGTTCTTTGTATGATGCGTTCTACTCCGGGAGACCTACAAACTTTCGAACCCGAACCAGAGAGGATCCTACATCAACGAAACTGAGACATACAAGACCACACTTTGAAGGAGGAGACATCAAATCTTAAAATTCTTCTTGATCCTTCTTCTTCTTATGAAACCAAAGTTAAAATTGAACATAACTTGTATAACATGGATGAAAATAATAGAACACTAAAATAACTAACCTCACCTGATGTTGATATCCAACCCACTTACATTCAATTACAAGGCGAGGCACCCAATTTTGAACTAAAATCTGGTTTAATTCATTTATTACCAAGATTTCATGGACTGCCTGGAGAAGATCCACATCAGCATTTAAAAGAATTTCATATTGTGTGTTCAACCTTAAATCCTGCTAATGTGGATGAAGAACAAGTGAAGCTTAGGGCATTCCCATTTTCATTAGAAGACACTGCAAAAGATTGGTTATACTATGTCAATTCACCAATTAGGGGCTGGGCAGACATGAAACGTCTTTTTCTTGAAAAATACTTCCCAGCCTCTCGAACTGAAACTATAAGGAAATAAATATGTGGTATAAGAAAATCTCAAGGGGAAACATTACATGAATATTGGGAACGCTTTAAAAGGTTATGTTCAAGTTTCCCACACCACCAAATAAGTGATCAACATTTAATTCAATATTTTTATGAAGGTTTGATTCCTATTGATCGAAATATGATTGATGCTGCTGCAAGTGGTGCATTGGTAGATAAGACCCCAATTGCTGCAAGAACCCTCATTGAGAACATGGCACAGAACACTCAACAATTCGGTACACGGTCTAGTGTTTTCATTCGAGGTGTCCATGAGGTGCAAAGTACTGAGTTTGAGAAGAAGGTGGACACGAAGTTCGAAGAGGTAAGTACCCTTCTACGAAAACTCGCTCTCTCCCAAGGTAAATATCAATCTCCTCCTCCCATCCATTGTGGAATCTGCTCTTCTGACACCCACTATTCTGACCAATGTCCTCAACTGAGAGAAACTTCTGAGAGTTGTGAGGCAATATTTCCAGGATGCCCCTTTAACCAACCCTTTAGGCAAGAACCATACTATCCATCCAACCAAGGGTGGAAGGACAACCAAGCCTATAGGCAAGGGGGGTATTCAAACCAAACTCAACAGCAATGGAACCAACAGGGTCAGAGTAGTCATCCACCACCACCCAGAAATCCTCAACCACCCCAAAGGCCATTCCAACCACCCCCTCCAAAAACCAATCCTAGCCTAGAAGATATGATGAAACAAATGGATGCCAATAATATCCAATTCCAACAATCCACCCAAGCCGCCATACAAGACGTAAAGACCCAACTAGGACAACTTGCCAACTCGGTGGGGGAAATCCAAAGTCATGGGTCGGGTAAACTACCATCTCAACCAGTAGTAAACCCTAGGGATAACGGAAATGCTAGTGCCATCACCCTTAGGAGTGGGACACAACTCAAAAGAAAAATGACCCCTCCATTAGAGTCCTATCATCCAAAGGAAACCACCATCCCAACTACTGAAAATGGTCCAAGAGAAGAAAACCCTTTTCCTGGGAGAAGCCCTTCCAAAGGAAAGACTGTGGATGTTGATGAGCCACCTATCCCAACCATTCCTCTTCCATTTCCTCAAAGGGCTTCCCAACCTAGTAAACAAAAAGAAACCAAACTTGATAAAGAAATCTTGAAAACTTTCAAGAAAGTACAGGTTAACATTCCTTTGATTGATTCTGTGAAGAAAATTCCAAGATATGCCAAGTTTCTGAAGGAGATGTGTACCCACCAAAGGCAACTTAGAGGTGATGAGAAGGTGAGCCTGGGGAGGAACGTCTCATCATTGATACAACCATCACTTCCCACCAAGTGCAATGATCCTGGGACATTCTCGATTCCATGCACCATAGGGGAGTATTCATGTTCCAATGCTATGATTGATTTGGGTGCTTCTATTAATGTAATGCCTCACTCTATTTACTCTTCATTGCAGGCCGGTGAACTAAAGCCCACTGGTATTGTCGTTCAGCTAGCAAATCGGAGTATGACACACCCCTCTGGTGTGCTAGAGGATGTTCTTGTGAGGGTGAAAAATTTAATTTTTCCTGCTGATTTTTACGTGCTTAAAATGGAAGATGATAGGATGAATGGACATGACCCAATTATATTGGGGAGACCTTTCTTGAAAACTGCCAAAACCCTAATTAATGTCCGTAATGGTACATTATCTATGGAGTTTGGTGGTAATATTGTCCACTTCAATATCCTTGATGCCATGAAGCACCCCTCAGAAGAACACTCCCCTCTCTCTGTCAATTCAATTGATGTACTCCCTTCCCCTAAAATAACTTCATTTGTTTCCCCTGATCCCCTTTCTGAATTTTCCTCTTTGATAGAAATTCTTGTTAATGAATCATCCGTTGATTGTTGTAGCAGTTTAGAGAAATGTCATGCATGTTTGTTAATTGATGATTTCTTGAACACAGAGGATCACATGACCATCGATGATACTGCTAAGCTTGTAAAAGCTCATTCCTCATCTGAGGATGTTACCATTAAGCAGTTAGATGTGATCAGTGACTTCCCACTTTCACACACACTTTCGTCAATCCAAAATCCCCCAGAATTGGACTTGAAACAACTGCCTCAAGATTTAAAATACTCATATCTTGATAATGGAAACAAGTTGCTCTTCATCATTGCTAGTTCACTCCCTCCTGAGCATGAATTTCGACTGCTTGATCTTTTGAGGGAGTATAAACAAGATTTGAGATGGACACTTGCTGACATTCCTGGTATTAGCCCATAAATTTGTACACATCATATTTTATTAAATGATGAGGCTAAACCAGTGAGGAAGTCACAACGTCGACTGAACCCAAACCTACTTGATGTTGTTAAAAAAGAATTAACAAAATTGTAGGCTTCTAGAATCATTTACCCTATCTCTAACAGCCAATGGGTCAGTCCCGTTCAAGTAGTTCTTAAAAAACTGGCCTTACTATAGTTAAAAATGAAAACAATGAATTGGTTCCAACTCGTGTGCAGAATAGTTGGCGTGTCTGTATAGACTATCACCGGCTAAACCAACACACTAGGAAGGACCATTTATCATTGCCATTCATTGACCAGATGCCAGAGAGGCTAGCAGGGAAGTCCCATTACTGTTTCTTTGATGGGTATTATGGATACTTTCAGATCCATATTTCCCCTGAGGATCAGGAAAAGACAACCTTTACTTTCCCCTTTGGTACATTTGCTTATAGAAGGATGCCATTTGGTCTGTGCAATGCTCCAGGTACTTTCCAACGATGTATGGTTAGTATTTTTTCGGATTACCAAGAGAATTGCATAGAGGTTTTTATGGATGATTTTACTGTTTATGGATCCTCTTTTGATGAATGTTTGAGTAGTCTTTCTTCTGTCCTACGTCGCTGTATTGAAAAGAATCTCATATTAAATTATGAGAAATTCCATTTCATTGTGAGACAAGGCATAGTTTTGGGACATGTCATTTCTGGGGAAGGTATCCAAGTGGACAAATCAAAAGTAGATATCATTTCCTCCCTACCATTCCCTAAAAATTTTCAGGATGTGCGGTCTTTCCTAGGTCACGCTAGATTTTATCGTCGTTTCATTCGTGACTTTAGTAAAATTGCACTCCCCCTCTCCCGATTACTCCAAAAAGAAAAAGAATTTGTTTTTGATAAAAAAATGTGAGGAAGCTTTCAATAAGTTAAAATGGAGTCTCACGTCACCCCCGGTAATCCAACCACCTCGGTGGGATTTACCAGTTGAGCTCATGTGTGATACCTCTAACTATGCAGTTGGGGCAGTATTATCACAAAGGGTCGACCGAGCTCCACATGTTATAGCTTATGCCTCACGTACTCTGGACTCTGCCCAAGGACACTACAACACAACGGAAAAATATATTCTTTCCATTATGTTTGCCTTGGATAAATTCAGGTCATACCTTCTAGGGTCCAAAGTCGTTGTGTTCTCAGACCATGCAACCCTCCGATATGTCCTAAAGAAACCAGAATCCAAACCACGTCTCATTCGTTGGATGCTCCTTCTTCAGGAATTTGATCTAGAAATTATGGATAAAAAAGGAGCAGAGAATGTGGTTGCTGACCATATCAGTATGATTCTCCCATCCTCGGACATTGACTCATCCCCCTGTATTCCCATAAATGAATTGTTTCCTGATGAGCAATTGTACCGAGTACAAGATGCTATTCCTTGGTATGCTGAAATTATAAATTATTTGGTAGTGTCTTGCATTCCTACTGATTTCACCAAAAAAAAAGCCAGTCGTCTAAAATATGAGTCTCGTTGGTACATTTGGGATGACCCCTACCTTTGGCGCACATGTATTGATCAAGTTATTAGGTGTTGTGTTCTCGATAGTGAGTTTTAGTCTGTCCTTAGGTTCTGCCACACACGTGCTTGTGGGGGCCACTTTGGTCCCCAACGGACTGCTCACAAGGTCTTAGATTCTGGCCTCTTTTGGCCCACATTGTTTCGGGATGCCCACGAATATTGTAAATCTTGTCCTCGCAGTCAAAGAATAGGGAATGTCTCTGAAAGAAATGAGATTCCCCAACAACCCTTACTCTTCCATGACATTTTTGATGTTTGGGGAATTATCTTTATGTGACCATTCCCCAATTCATTTGGGAACCTTTACATTCTTCTGGCAGTGTATTATGTTTCAAAGTGGGTAGAGGCACAAGCCACGAGGACAGATGATTCCAAGATAGTTGTGGAATTTTTGAGAACCCAAATTTTTTGTAGGTTTGGATTACCTAGGTTTATCATCAGTGATCAGGGTTCTCATTTTTGCAACCTCACAATGCAATCTCTTTTGCGTAGGTATGGGGTTGGGCATCGAGTGTCTACTGCTTATCACCCACAAACAAATGGTCAAGCTGAAGTGTCAAATAGAGAGGTAAAACAGATTCTTGAGAAAACGGTTCAGCCAAATAGAAAATACTAGAGTCTTAGACTCGATGATTCATTATGGTCTTACCGTACTGCATTCAAAACTCCAATTGGCATGTCACCATATCAGCTAGTTTTTGGGAAGAGTTGTCACCTCCCTGTTGAGGTAGAGCACCGGGCCTACTGGGCCATCAAACAATGCAATTCTAATCATTCTGGTGCAGGTGCTCAAAGGAAGTTGCAGATTTAGGAGCTAGAGGAAATGAGAAGAGATGCATATGAAAACTCCAGGATTTATAAGGAGAGAACCAAGGCTGCTCATGACCATCTTATCCTTCATTGTCAGTTCCACATCGGGCAGAAGGTCTTCCTCTACAATGCAAGGCTGAAGTTGCACCCTGGTAAGCTTCGTTCCCGTTGGTTTGGACCTTACATTGTTACTAATGTCTCTCCATTTGGTGGTGTCCAGGTTCAAAATGAAGACACCAAGCAAACCTTCACTGTTAATGGGCAGCAGTTGAAGCACTTCCATGAAGCCATTCCGAAGTCCCCAATGGAAGAACTCCACGTTCAAGAAGAAAACTATGAATGACATCAACCAGGTTTTATCCTTCCTTCCCACATTCTCTCTTACTAAAATGAGGACACTGCATACTCTAGGTGTGGGGGGGGGGGGGGGGTGGATACAGTCCTGGGTTAGTTAGGAATTTTCATCGTTTTCTCCATTTTTTTTCTCTTTTTTTCCTTCTTTATGGTATTTTCATTTTTCCCCAACAATTTCGAAATTCCATGATGTGGCGACCATAGAGTGGGGAAAGTAAAAATACAATAATGAAGGCTAAAAAGAATTTGTGTATGATTTTACCATCAGGGAGTGATTTTTAGTGAATTGGTTTTCTGTCAATGATATATTTGGTCGTATCTATGTGAAACCTTTGAGATGATTGATGCCTATTGTGTGAGTAGTTTTTGGGAAAACTATGTCACTAATATCTCCAAAAAGTTTTGCACAAACCACAAATTGTGATTATTTCTTACTTAATATAAGGTAAATATATGTTTGGTTAATGTTTTTCAGCTTTAAATGATATTTCCATACGTTCGTTCCTTATCCGATCTGTTTCATTACTGTACCAGATTGACCTTTGCATGTGCACCTAATGTCCGACTGTTGTACTCCCTAAAAAAAAAATTTATGTCTTGGGTAGGTCAAAAACCACTCCTCCTCAACCTTTGATCTTGTTATAACTATTGGAATTAGTGTCGCGAGGAGATCAAACAAGGGTTGAGAGATGAGTGTGAGATTTGTTCCAATTGCAACTTCAAAAAAAATGAGGGGAGTGATGAAATGTGCAACATATGGGGATATATAGGTCGGGAGCTTATGGTTTGACTTCTAGGAATGCTTAAATGAGTGGGTCTTGAAATATGATTGCGAAGGATGTAGGACATGTTCGATGATAAAATCATTTAAGCTGAAAAATGTTAAAATAACATATATTTATTGGATATCAAGTGGAAAGAATAGCGTGGAATGGTTTTAACGCACACACACATGGAGAGTTAGTGTCATGATTTACTTCTGAATTCTTTTCTCAATTGGGTATCATGAACCTTTTTTAATTTTGTTATGATATGATTTATGAGACATCTTTTTCTATTTTCACTAGGAAGAACTCCTTGGTGTGATTCATGCATTGATCAATTTACATTAAATAAAATTACCTCAAATGCTAAATCTTCATGATGTTGTAAATATATATATATATGAATCAATGTATTTGGATATATGACTTTTCCCAGGAGTGAAAATGTTTAGGTGTGGGGGTGTGATCTACCACGATTCACTGTTTCATTTTCACCCTTACACCGCTGTGCTAAACATATTTTGTATTAAAAATTATAAAAATATTATCAAATTGTAATTCATGTTTGATTCAATAATTTAGTTTTTATCAATATTAAATAGGGAAATGATACTTGTTTTGAAAATTACAATGTAGGTGGAGGTGATTTGGAGGGACCTTGATGAAGTGAAAGAAAACTGGGCCAAAATTGCATGGATCCATGGAAATCTGTCCACTGTTTTGAATATTACACGAACTCTGTGCATCCAAATGGGGTGACATTTTGTGGGCCTGTCCAAATTTCAATATTATACATTTCATATTAAGTAACCCAATCCTGATTCGGCTTGCATGGGGCCCATCCGAACTGATCTGTCCAAGCCACCGAATTTGGACCAAGTCGAATGCGGTGTTCTGTATTTTATCACTATCTTGAGCTGTAGTTGTTCAAACGGTGCCAAACATTCTGTGGTGATAGTGAATAGGTAGGGCTACACCTTTTCTATTTTCTCCAAAGCTAGATAAGACTGTATGAAGGACGAAACGCGTCGTGTAAGTGGATTTATGAAATCTGTGTGCCCAAAACCACCTCCCACATTTCCTATAAAAGGGAACATTGGGCTCCTCATTTGTAAGTTCGGCCAAGGAGTGAAGTGCTTCCAATTTGGAGTCCTAGACGAGTCTCCTAATCACCTTGGAGGTTCTGGAGTCCCCTATCCTCATAGGGGGATCAACAATGAAGAAGAAGTTCAACCCGAGCTTTCTCCTCCTCCCGATGTCGAGCTAAAAGTTGGGTGTTCGTTGTGAGGGAGCTACACACATGTCAAGGGAGTTCCAATGCATATATTAGCTACTGGTTTGGAGTAATTTGGGTGTTCAAACATTTCTTCCCATGTATCTTACATAATTTCATATTTTAATGCTTGTTTGGAATCATGCGAATGAGATGCTCTTAATTTCTAACCGATCGGTTTGAGGTTTTGAGTGCGTGACTTGTGTTGTTCCGATTGGACATCACAAGAATCCTTTTCATACCCACATTATTGAGATTTCAATATGATTTGGAAGCTCTTATTCCATGCATAAGTACTGGACCTTGACAATAAGACTGTTACGTCAAGGTTTGGTTCTTAAAGCATTGAAATAAAAGCTTAGGAATTAATCGGGATTCCAATTAACTCCAACCAAAGAATTACTCTAAACCTAAGATGAATCTACATGAACAATGAACTTGGTATGTGTGTAGTGAAATCACATCGACCCTTTTATCTCATATTTCTCAAAATCCACTTGGTCACTCATCTTTTAAGCTATTTCAACTAAGTCATTGTTTTAAACTGTTTTCAAAACCACCCCCTCTCTTAGTCATTTTTATTAAAAATACACACTCTAAACCTACCAACGCTCCTTGAGAGACGACCTAGGGTCTTCCCTAGACTATAAATCAACCTTAAAAATATAATCAATTTGACGTGTCACGACAACGCGGTCAGGACCTATATCTCCCTCCAATGTATTGGGTAAAGGTTTATATCTCATGAGATAGGCATGAATAGAACAAAATGTAAATTCAGTTCTGTAATGCATGGATATAATTGAATATGCACTCGGTTCAATAATGGAAAGAGTCCACTATTATGGTCTTCGTAGTAATTCCTTGGATACTATGAAAATTATATTATTTTTATATGTTTTTTCCACAATTCCATGTTTTATACTAATGATTTTTTATAATGGTTAATGTTTCGTGATGATCTATGTGTTACATACTTCCAAGGTTTATTTCATGACACACAATTTTGATATTCAAAATTTATATTCATGTTTTAAAAACCTAATGATTATGTTTTCTTCGTTTTTCGTCATGTTTAACCTTACTGATCATTTTATCTCACTCTTTTTATGTTTTCTCTTCCCCAGGATATGAAGAATGGTTTTTGGTCAGAAAAATAAAGGGAAAGATCTATACGATATATGTCGAAGATCTTTCAACAAATTAAGAAATTATGTTCCATTTTTTAAAACACAATAAACTAATATGTTATTTGGGAATATTTTTGGGTCTTGTATTCTTTTTCCCCAAAAATAAATTTAATTTATATGTACATTAATCTTAGGTGATTTCAGGAATGATGGTGGTATTGATGATTTGGTCATAATGTCCAAAAATATTAATATGCATAGTCATGGAGAAAACATTGTTGAGTTTTTTTTTCTGAATAATAAAGGATATTAGACAAATTATTCATACCAATAAGAGATGAATCTATTTTATTCCCATGATAATGTAGAGAATAAAACTTTTATACTATTATAAGTTCTTCATTGAAATACCTTTCAACATATGAGTAATATATTAAGAAATATATATTATTAATTTATTCCATTAATGGATAAATTATCTAAAATTACATGTATTAATATCATGAATAAAAATTCATAGTCCTTGAATTTTATTTATCATGTTTTGATAAGGGTGTAAAATGAGTTTGGTTGTATCTTGAAGTTATATAGATAATCTAGTTGAATATAAAAGTTGAAAATTTTGTGTTTATTTTAAAAAATCA
This sequence comes from Viscum album, assembly GCA_963277665.1. Lineage (NCBI taxonomy): Eukaryota > Viridiplantae > Streptophyta > Magnoliopsida > Santalales > Viscaceae > Viscum > Viscum album. The sequence continues at coordinate 1,286,595,174 of OY728151.1, forward strand.
TGTTATAAGATATGAGTTTGGTGCACCATCCACCATAAAATAAAATTTATTCACTGGATGTAAGAATAGAAATTATTTTGAAATTGTTTGATCCTTATAGATTATGATGTCTATACGAGGCGGTGAATAGAAGAATAAAAATTTTCAAGTAACCAAAAACACCCAAGACCTATTTGGTTGCAAATATTTGACTCATAATTTAGGTGATGATCCAATTTTTTATATTGGATTATATATTATTTAAATACCATATGCGTTTTTGGGCCTCATATATAGTCCAAAAAAACTTATTTTAAATAGATTTGTAAAATAATCATTTTAAAATAAATTCATAGTAGAATGTAAATATTTAGATAAAAGTAGAAAAAAGAATATAGAAAAGTAAGAATGACTTATAAGCTTTTTAAAGGTAATTAAACTATTTAACGATAATATTTAAGGAATTCAGACATCCCAAATTAAGATATCCATGGATTTAAATATAATTATAAATGTTAATCATTCATAACCTTGAAATCCATTGATACGATGATCTGAATGGCTCTAACCTCAAAAACTCTAGAATCTCTTAATCCCAAAGATTGGTATCACCTATCGTACAATATCCAGAATCCCATGATCTAATGGATTGCAATAATATATCATCCTATACCTATAATCCCTCGATTAATAACATTATCGTATAGAATAATACAAATGAAAAATGTTCTAAAGAATTTAGAATACTCACACAGATTCCCGAGAACTATAACTCTAATTAAAAATAAAAACTAAAAGAATTGGATGTTAAATAATAGAGTAGTATCAAATATGTTGAGTTGAAAATTCATATGCCACCAGCTCCTCGAAAACACTCTTACTTTATAGGCATCCATCCAATGACTATATTTTTGTGAATCTCAGTGTTGGTTGCAATGGAATTAGGTTATATTCTCAAGAAAGATCAGAAAAGTTCTTCCATTCAATGTTTTATTGATTAGAACCATTATAATTTTGTAAATTATTTTTTCTAATATAAATAATTCAAATTACTATAATTATAAACTATTGATAGTTTGTGGGACTATAGAATTATTTTTAAATATTATAAATTAATTATAGCAATCTTATTGGATCAAAACTATTATAAGTTCAACAGATATGAAAATGGTCGGTCTAATAGATAGAACACTAGTCTATGTGATGGATGTCACAATAGTTAGTCTGATAGATTCCACACATTTTCTATTTTCATAATCATATGAATTAAAAAATCATAACATTACATACACATAATAACCATTTATAGATTGAATAAAAATTAATTTTCTCTACAAAAACATTATAAAAACATGAGATATATAAATTTAGAAAAATAGTATTTCAATAATGTGCTAATGTGTATTAGATTTTCAAAACTCTGGAAAAGAAATGTATAACGTAAAACTGTTAAGTCAATAATATCCTCCATTCATCAAAGTATTGAACACAATAATTAAATGAATAATTATTAACTTTTAAAAACATACAATATATAGTTTTTTATGAACATTAATGAATTCAATATAATAAATAACATTTCATTGCATACATTAACTCCTATAGAGTTTTTGACTTTTTTTATTATTGAGTCAAAATATATAATTTCATATTTTCAATTCCATGGTATTGAAAATATGAAACACATTTACAATTTATTAAATGGATATTTTGCTAACATTATGTATCTTAATAATTTACAATTTTTTTATAGAAAAAATATTGTTATATTGAACCAATATATGGTTTTAATTTAGAAAAAAATTAAAATTTCTATTAGGCAATGTGTTTCATTGGACTGATCGTACATATGATCCATCAGACTGATTAGTGTTATGCTCATTTGGTATACTATTTTCTAACAGATTAACTGATGTTATATCCATTCAAATGAAAATAGTTCTTATCAGTCAGACTGACTATAATTAGTCCATCATATTGTAAAAAAATAGTATAGTCAAACAAAATATCAAAAGTATATAATTATATTAAATTGGGTTATTTATATTAGATGTAATTATTTTGTATAATTTTAATAGTGCTAATTAAAATGACGTAAATATGAATCATTTTTAAATGATATAAATAGTACATTATCTATTTCTATTTCAAACTTCTATGAGATTCATAGTAATATTTTCATTAGAATGATTCCTATAAATAAGAGTGCATTTAAAGATACGGGAATATATACATTTGAACTCCTAACATTTGATTCTTTTCCTTTCTTGAATATCTCATTTAATTAGTTTATAATTTTTTCGATAGTTTTATTTATATGGGATCCATGTGATTATTAAAAATTCCACAGAATATTTTTCATTTATATTAAAATATCCAATCATGTTTTAGATTATAGGAATCGATGGAAATGAATATAAATGATTATAATCCATTGAAATGAGTGATTCCTATCACATGATTAAAGCCAATACCAATATGTAAAATTGACTATTTCTAGTGTTTTGAAAGAAAAACCTCATTCAAATCACAGTATAAAGGGGATTCTTGATAATTAATATAAGACGTCTATAGTTTTTTAAGAATATTGATAATTTATGTTAGTATTTCTTTGTTCTCTATCCCTTATTTTTAAAGAGTAAAATTTCCTTCGTATTGATTAAAAATCATTATTAATTTTTACAATCATTTTTAACTTATTTATAAATTTTATCATTCTATTGTGAATTTATATTAGAATGTTTTTACAAATGTTTCTGGTAAAAAAAATTATAAGTGTTTTTCTGAGTCTGAATAGAAAATAATTTTATTAAATTATTTCAGAATACGATACTAAAATATTGATCGTTTAATGACTTTTGGGTATAATATTTTTTACTAAAGTGATTTTTTTATTTTTTATTAGTCAAAAAATTTTAAACTATAATTCATCCACTCCCTCTTGTATTCATCATAAAATCATATAATCTAAAAAATGTTATTAGTGCATGTTATATTGCTATATGTGCTTATTTTTGTTTCTTTAGATATTTATTACAAGTTTAAATGGATGTTAGTAACTAATAGTTTATAAACTATTATAATAGTAACGTGTATTGTAAAAAAGAGTTTCTATTTTCTATAACATGGAATTGAAAAATTTGAAACCCTTGAAAATATGAATTAGAGTAGAGAACATATTTTTGATGGTAATGATTATGAATATTGAGGATACTATATGATTTCATTTTTTATAAACACTTGAGATTAGAATTTTTTGTTGTTTACTGGATATTAAAAAATTATAGAGAAGGATGTAAAATCATTTACTTATTAAGAATAGTGATAATTTCAATTGAATTAGATTATAAGAAATTATTTGTTATGTTCTATGAAATAGAATATATATAGAAATATTTGTTCATGTGAAGCTGCTAATACCATATATATTTAATTAGAAGTTAGAAAATTTTGATCTTCTAAGGTCACTTATGAATGAAATGTCTTTATTTGTGTTGATTATCAATGCATTGATTTTATTATTGAAGAGTTAGTTTCAAAATTTCCCCAAAGGTTTATGACTATTATAAATAGTTCATATACACTTAGATAAAATAATCATGATGATGGTATTTTAGTTTATAAAATTATAGATATTATTCCTAATGAATGGGAATTAAAAAGGGATACTTTGGATGGAACATGTAATTTTACTAAACATACTCTTTGTGATTATATTGGAAGTGTTATACATTATGGTGTTAGACTGTAAATGATGTACGGAAAATTAAAAATGTAAATGGAGAAGTTTCTTTTGAAACAACATCAAAATTTCATAAAAATTTTCAATTTTTTGAAAAATTTGTAAGGACATGTAAAAAGAATAATGTAACTATAGAATTAGATAATATTTCATTGGAACAATCTGGTAATGAGTTATCTATTTTTATAAGAAGAATGAACATAATGATTATAGGAATGATTTTTGGAACATGTATTATAATATTATAAATGATAAAGGTTATTGTAAAGAACCATAAAATGTTATATTATGTGAGTTCAAGAGAGAAGAAAATAAAACACCAGACCGTTCAAAGTTTAAAAGGATGGATAAGAAGGAGGGGAATTCTAATAGTAATTCTAAAAATTATTAGAATCTCATAATTAAGAAGACACTAAAATAGAAAACACATGGAGTGATTATGAGAGAGATATTTTATTTAATGATTCATCATTGAGAGGAAATCTAGGAAAAAATAATATCATATTATATGTAGAACTGTAAAAGAATAAAATTTTTCATAAGTCATGGGTTACTTCTTAATCTCTTAATAATCATATCTTGATTACAAAATACATATATGTTGTTGAAAATAATATTTCTACATCTACCAATGATGTATCTTTTCAATATAATGTTGAGAGAAATACTTCACATTGTTTTGAATTATTTTAATGATTTAAAAAATTACTAGAAAATGAAATAGGAAATGTTTCTAAAAAATATTGATATTTTTTGGGAAAATCATGCTATGAAAAAATTAGTAATTCATTCTATTATGATCAATTGAAAATTTATAATAGGAAGGAAAATAAATTTAAATGATTTTCCCCTAAAATTAATATTTAACTATAAAAAAATAAACTAATTTTATTATGATATTTTGGATAGATAATTTTTCAAGTAAGTAAATGAAGAAATAAATATTGAATAGATCCTTTTGGAAATATACATCCTCTTCAGATATCTACCACCCTATTCATGGTAATAACATTTAGGAATTGTATTTTGAGAATAACAAGACATTTAATATATGTGTAGGGACATTATGATATAGTTTTTTAGGTATTCAATAATATTTAGTGCTAAAAATGTGTGATCAAAGGAATAAAAGAGGTTCACTTTTATATGTGAGGGGTGTGGTACACTTAATTTTTTATTGAATTTTAAATACTCTAAAAGTATTACATCCAATTGGGTGGAATAGAAATTATTAAATTTCAATGATAAGGTCATATTGGTCTAAACAAAATCTAGGAATAATAATTTTGATAATATTTATTTGTCACATTACAAATGTTTTATCTTAATTAACCTAATTTTCCCTTTACTACGATGATTTTTTTATTACTATGGTTTCTATTCCTAATGGCCAAAAATGAAATTTACCTTGTTAATACATTCTTACCATCTACTTATAAAAATTATGTAACAATTTCATTATTTAATTTCTATTTCAAAAATATATTATATTAATATTACTATGAAAAATATTATGAAAAACAATATTTATAAAATCTTGATTTTAATCATAAAAATAACCCTTTCAAAAACTAAAATATAAAATATAAAAAACTAAGGAATTTCAAAAATTGTGTTCAATAAAATGTATATTATATTAAATTAAACTCAAATAAAAAAAATAATGAAGATTTTAATTTTTCATATTTAATGAAATAAAATTATAGTATTGCAAAATCGGTATTTTCACTGTTCACTCTAAAATCATTTTTTTCATTAAAATACAAATATTTTATCAGAATGATTATTTAATATGTAGATATTGAAAATGGATTAATTTTATCAAAATAGAAAATGGAAATATTAATATTTAACTTTAAATTAAACCGTGTAATTCTTAGAAAAAAATTAGTTAATAGAACTATTAATTTTTTACTGAAAAAACATTTATAAAATAATTTATAAAACTACGATGGAAATGGAGAAATATTAATAAATGATAATATTTTTTTTATAGTAATAAATTGGGTTTGCTATCATTCCTCAATAATTAATTATGTCCTTATTATTTTTTTAGAACATAATATTTTGAGGGTATTTACCAATTATATATTTTTATAATTTCAAAATTCTATCCAAAATAATGTGATTCTTCAAAAAAAAACTTTCCTTAATAAATAAAATTATTTAGAGTACCTAATTTTTTAATTTAATGTCTAAACATGATTTTTTTTAAAATATTTAATCCTCTCTAACTTTACATCTTTGGAGATAAAAACATGAGTTGAATTAGATATGTATTTCTGGAATAAGGAAACATAAAACACATCTTGCGCCTAAAATAAAATAAATGGTTAGTCTAAATTGTATGTATTTAATCCCAATAATTCCGTAATTTAATATAGATAAATGAGGAGCAGATTAAATTATACCTTATTTAAATAATTCATGACTCATTTCCAAGAAAAAACTTTAAAAAACCCTAATCTCCAACATCCAATTAATTGTATTTCATCTTATAATCAGTGTAACTCTTTAGTATACATTAAGATTCAAAAATATAGTGCTAAATAACCTGTAAATTTTTGACCATATCATCTACTAATTTTCCCTTATTATATACCTTTCAACAACTTCATCTAAATATGATTTATTTCTGTACCATTTTCTATATTATATTTCAAAATGTAACATCAGTATAGTAGAAAGAAACAAATATATTAAGAAAATTGATTTAAGGAAAGTTGATTATAAAAACATTAGAGATAATTCATGTAGAAATTATAATTCATATCCTTTAATGTATAAATAATTTACTCTTACCATTCTTCATATAAAGGATGAATGAGTATGATGAAATTTAATTTAGAACCAAATGATTTAAGAAGTCCACATAAATTATTTGTAGTAAATATTAAATTTAAATAATCTACAATATATATAGATTCATTTCAATATGAACATATCTTTAAGGTAAATTCAATAATGTCAATCCAAATATATAATATCTCTAATAAGAAGAAATAAAATAGATTTAACAAAATTATGTGTTTGTAAGGGTATGGTAAAAGAACAAAAATGGGGGTGTATTTGTGATGCCTTTACCAACATTCTGAAATTTATTATATGAAACAAATGATATTTTTTGAATTTAAAAAGATATTAGAATCACATGGTATATATAACTTTTAAAGATAATTTAGGTCTATTTTTTGAATTTAGATAATTAAATTTATGCCAGAGTTTATAATATTAATTCAACTTTTGTGGCCAATTTTCATACTTCACTCGAGTAAAATTTTTTCTCAAGACCATTCACCTTTGATCTTATCCACCTCAATATATATGATAAAATAATCTTTAACACATGCGATGGGAAAGGTTTCATAATAAGGTCTTTTAAACCAATTAGTGATGTTCTTCAACATTTAAAGAAAAATTAAAATTCTATCAAAATCATTTCAATATATATCTAATATTTTTACTTGAATAAAACATTTAAGATAAAAGTATTTATTCACCTAGTATTATTTTATGGGTTTAAAAATCCAAAATTCATAATAAGATTGGATTTTTAAGAAATTTATTAAAATGTAATTTTATTTTAAAACCCCATGATTACTTCTATATATAATAACCTTTAAAATAATATAATATTTCTCTAAAATATAAATTGATATAATTAGGGAATAATAATTCTTTATCAAATTTAATTGAACTCAGAAATCACTAAGAAATCTATGTCGCCATAAGAAATGATGGAGGCTAGAAATCACATTGAGTACACAGATGTCTTTATATTATCTGTTCAATCCCCTTTCCTCATAATCTGGTCTAACAACAATGTGAAATGGTTTTAAATAATATAATTTATATAAATATTTACTTACTCATTATAAATACATTATAAATAACTTCTAAAAATATCCACATATATGAAACATATATTCCAAGATTAAAATAATTACAGATACAATATACATAACTATAGTATCCTTAACAAGAAATCCATACTTTCATATAGAATATAAGTATTATTAAAATTCTTGTTAAACATATGTATAATTATTAAAAATTTAACTTATTTCCTAGGATTTTCATTTCATCTTTGGAATAAAATTTTGGAAAATAGTTCATGTTTATACAAAAGATATAAAAATTAATTAAATCTATGGAATATAAAAGAAAATTCTACAAATAAAACGTTAATTTTCAAATTCCTCAAAATAAACCATGAAATTTGAAAACTTTTAATACAAAATTCCTTTACAATAGGGTTTTGAAAACATTAAATTATATGATTATTGAACAATATTATTTTAAACTTATGAAAAATAATTTTAAATAATTGAAACATTAAAAATAATTTTTTATAAAAACCTTTTAAGAAATTTTTTAAAAAAATATTGTTTTGGACAAATAAGAGACTACCTGGAAAAATAAAAGGGGAAATTTTAAAATTTATTTTCCCTTATATAACAAATATCTAAAAAATCACACATGAATTCTAATAGATATACATTATGTAGAGGATTATTAGTGAATTATATTATCAATTTTGGATGGTGATGAATAAATTGGGTTATTACTAAAATCAAGGGGTCTCGAACCACATAGTGAATTATACTTTCCTTAAATAATATTCCTATAAATTTTAATATTTTATTTATCAAATATATATATATATTGATTACATAAATCATATTTAATAACATCAAATATGTGTTTCATAAAATATGAATTTTATATTATTTGTTCTTTCACTATTAGGATTTCTATATATTATATATTGATATAGTTTGTATTGACCAGAATTCCGATAAGATATCTCTCAATAGGTGGAATTATCCAGAATCATCCTTGTATCAAGGTTTTAAAAAATATTCAAATTATTTCCATGTTTCACTAATTACACACTTTTATTTCCATAAATTGTGTATTATATAATATGATAACTCAACAATATATATATATATATATATGAATTGTGACATTTTTATCCAAATGAACCATACTAGGTGAAGATTACTCCAACCCTAGTCCCCCATTTTTGTTGTCCTTTCTTAACATGTTCTTCATGAGGGAAATTTTATTTTGAAAGGAATATATATATTTCTAATCATATATATGTATATAGACAAAAAAATCCAACTATAGTGGTTCCGAGAGAAGATGGTTTCACTGATCTATCCATTTTTATGGTTCCTTCTTTATCATTGGATAATGAATTTATCTAAACTAAAATATCACTACATCAACTTTTCCATATGTAATTATATATATGTAGTAACATTGAAATTGGATAAAAATTCAGAAACCTATAGGAATTATGTGTGTGAGAAAATTTATTCATTAGTAAGAAAATATGACTGACATTAAATGGAACAAATTCTCATCAATGATTGAGTATATTTTATACAGAAATGTTATGCCTCAATTCCCAAATACCACATTGAATAGTCAAATGTATACTTATTACCTTAACAATATTTAAATTCCAACCATTCTTGTGTTCATGTATGTGGTTCTAGTCTGGGAATCCTCTCTCAGTCACTCTTAATCATTGAAAAAACATTTATGTTGCCTTATTTTTACTATTATATAGGGTTTAAAACATTCCAGATAACCCTTATGTGGCATTCAATGTCACATTACAATAATCACTTGATTAAAAATAATATTATTAATCACCCTTCTATAAAACCATTTTATATCCTTAAATATTTATTTGTTCCCTTTCATGAGATATGTAATCAGGAACCAAACTTTACTAAGGTAGATAATGTTGCATTAATGCGAGCACAGATAAAAATACATACCCTTACACATCTTTTAGATTTCTAATCTTAAATATATATATATATATATATTTTATTTTATTTTATTTTGAATACGTTTTTAATTATAAAAAAATAATACATATAATATTTTAATATATAATTTTAATTAAATTCCCAAAATAAAATCAGTATAATTTCCTTTATGTCATATAAATTAATTTCAAAATCATATCTTATTTTTCTTGAGAAATGATACATTTACAATGAAATTTGTATTTATTGTTCACTATGATTAATATAATCCAAATGTATATAGTGAAATTAAAAATTTATTCTAAAATATCCGGGTGTTGCATTATTCCCCCCTTAAATGATTTTCTACCATGGAATTGTTTAACCTATAATTCGTAGATAACAAAGTTTCAGTATTCTTAAACCAATATTTGGTGTCTTATGACTAATTAATCCTATAAATTTCCTAATATATATAATACTCAAAACATCTACACATATATCATATACGATTCCCCAGACCTACACCCCAAGTCATGCGATAAGAAAAACAATACATTTTTATTTAATAATAATAAAATAATAAACATTACTTAAAAATTATGAATTCTAAAAATTATTTAGGAATTTTTTTTGGAAGAGTAGGAAATCTGAATACCTAAAAAATATTATAACATACATAAAAAATTAAATAAAAACATATCTCATTTAACATGATATATATTCACAATTGAGGCCATAAAACAATGATCTTCTACTCATCTCTATGCATGCAAAAATATTTCAAACTAGGGGTGAGAACAAAATTTATCTGAATAGTTTTTAATACAATATTCAGGACATTTATCCTTTAAAACATAATAAAAACTTTTTTTAAACATTTCATTTTATATCAAATATTTCTATATTAATATGTAATAGGGTATAATAATAATGTTTCCCCAAAAAAGCATTTTACAAATTTGTAAAAAAACATTGATTATGAGATATGGTTTGGGAAACAATAATTATAAGGTAATTTTATTTTAAAAAAAAATTTTCACTTAATTTAATATATTCTATAGAAATAAAAAACATATTTATCCATCAAAATTTCAAATCATTAATTTTGATAATTATATCTCTTAATAAAATTTAATGATACCCCAAAATAATTATGAGACCCTTATTGACACTAGGAATAATGGAGGATAGACAAATATTTTGAGGAAAAAATCTTCTTCTGGTTATATTTTCAGACTCCTTTACTCATCTAAAAATCCATTACCTAAATTCCTAATTTTTTAATTAAACCTTTCATTAAAAAGCTATAGATTTTCATTTTAAATCCATTGGAAATGATTTTTTAAAATTTCAAATACCTTTGTAAATTACATTCAAAGTTTAATATTATTATTTATAAAAAATAATTAACAATTTATTTCTTATATAAAAAATACCTACATTCAGAAAGATCATAAGTGATCTAAAAAATATAAGCAACACTTATGAATACTTTCTCAAAATTATAAACAATGAAAATGTTTTTCAAAACATGCATGGAATTCCAATAAAGTATATAGTTCATTTTTATACTATATGATAAATCAATATATGTATGTATAGAATTTAAAAATATCAATCTACACATATAATGATAATTTTAAAATTCTTTTTAATCAACATCGATACCAAAAAAATTAAAATTAATTCAAAACTAAATAATGTATTATAAAGCTTAAAAAATATTTTATTGAGATAAAATACTATAACCATTATGATGAATAAATAGTAATTATAAAAATATTAAAGTTAAATTTTTATAGAGACATTTTATTACCAAAATAAATATATTTTTTTAAAATTATTAGACAACCTAAAAAAATATAGCATAAATCCTAAGAATTTTATTCTGATTCCTTGTAGTATACTTCTTATATAAATACTAAATCTTATAGAAATTCCTGGTTGAATGGGTCTTATCGCATTATATATTATAAATTTTTTATGATGAATAATGGGTGGGGTTATAATTGCAACCAAGGGGTGTCTACCACCAATTTGAATTATACCACCTTAAATAAGTGTATCATATCATTTAATATGTTATTTCATTAATATAAATATTTATTTTAGACCTAATATTTCATCACAGTAAATACAGATTTACTAAAATATGATTTTATACTTTGACCCATGAAATTTATGAAAGACTCACTATTTGGAACGGAATATATGTGTGTGTGTGTGTGTTTATATATATATAAATTGAAATAAATCTCATCAAAATGAAATAGTGATAATGTACGTTACACAGATCAAACCATTTTTTGGTTCATGTACTATCAGTTAGTCATGCATTGATCAAAATCACATTATCAATACATTGTTTTTATGTATAAATATATAATCTATATCATGAAAAATAGTTAAAAAGATGAAAAATTTAAGTGCATAACTCATGGAATGTAACACCCGAGATTTCTATGAGTAATATTTTTGTTCAAAGGAATCTTTCACTACACACTTGCTTGGATTACTTTACACGCAATTGCGACCTTCCTCGATAGCTTGCGTCGTACGCAATACCGAGTTTCACTAAACAACAATATGCTATTAAAAATAGCCGTTATGAATATTAATAACCACTTTTTGAAATTTTATAAATTTTATTTTTCAAAATGGACTTCATTTTTGGACTCAGAATATCGAAATTAGCCTAGGGTAAAATTTTGGTATTTTTCTGAAAACTTTCAATTTTTGATGAATAGTGAAACCACTAAGTGGTAGGTTAAAAACTGAATTTTGCATAAAACTTAATTTTACCGCTTCTGTGAATGGAATTTCAAAAATCCAACAGACACGGTTGATATCAGTAAGTAAAATGTGGTTCAATGAGATAAAAATAATTTTTTGGTGAATAGTAACTTTTTACTTTTTTTTACCGCGGTTAATAGTAAATAGGGTAACTAAGGGTAAATATGATATTAATATTACCCTAACACATGTCCTAATTCTATTGGACAAATGTAATTCGACCAAAAACAAACTTAGGAATAAAATATGACCTTTTAGGCCCACTTGGATTAGATTAGGACATTTATTATTAATTTATTTAAAGAAGGGTTAAAATAGTTAAAATCAAAGTTTAATAAGTAAATCATTTTTAATATGGGGTTATACATAAGATAAATTCGACTATAAATATTCATTAGAAAGCTAAAAAGATTTCCTACATAATGGTATTTTATTTATAATTTTTAGACATTAAATAATGTAATTTATTTATGACACAATGATGATCAAGTAATTATCTTATTAATGAAATATTGACATAATTGGTGTTATAAACACCAAAATAAATGTCATTTGAGACTTTTTATGAATTACACTAATTTTATAGGTTACTATGATATATTAATGTTTATTTAATCAACTTGGTTCGAACATATAATTCTGTTATGACTTTCACAAATATCATATATCAAATATTGTCAAAATTGACACAAAATAGTTTTTAAATAAAATATTATATTATTAATTGTTACTGTATTCTTAAAAATCTAAGGTTCTGCCAAATGACCTAGATAAGGATATATATATTAATAATAAACAATTTGGGGTTCTTTTGGCATGTTATAGTAAGTTCATTAACCATATAGTGAAAGAAAACAAAAAGACACGGTAAAAGTTAAATTATTTAACTAAGAGTTAAATCTAATTGATAAGGTTAAAATAATACCCTAAACTTGTATAAATCCTATTGGTTGATAGGATTTCGACCCATACCCACCTTATCTTCGAAATAAGACCCTTTGGAACCATTATAAACCGATTTTGACTTTAATATAAAATAATATTTTGAGATATTCCTAAGGTGCCCCTCTCCTCCCTTATAAAAGGGCACCTCCTCCCCCTCCTCCTCACACCAAATTGAGCACTCAAGCTCGGAAAACCCCTGACATTTTCTCCTCTCCACTTCCCTAGAATAATCCTAGAGGTCCTGGTCTTCTTCAAAGACCAATCTTAGTTCCCTAAGTGGAGGATTCAAAGAGGTGTTCCAAAGAAGAGGTAATATCCATTACCGATCTTTTCAATTTCTTTCTTCTTCAACTTCTTCTTCTTTAGTTGTTTCATGATAAAGTAATAACATCTGTATTACTTACATATTTATATGTTATTATAAATATGAAACAACCCTAATTCACCTTCTATCCATCCCACGGAAAAATGAAATCACCGCGCGTGCGTACGTACGGAATATCGTCTCCACGCCGTGGTGTAATCTATTTTCCACCATCACTTTACAAGGATGGGTATAATGGTGTAATGAGTAACTATTTATGATTATTATTAAGTAATATTGATACTGAAATAATATATATATACTCCAATACAATTCCACGATCATAGGAACGATATCATCACTCGTGCGTACGTACGGAATACCGTCTCCACGATGTGATGCGACTCGTTCTACATGGTCATCATTACATAGTAATTATATAAATGAATTGAATGAATAAATATGATATATGTTACACTAATACCATTCTGGATATAAGGTATCTATCACCTTAAAATAAGAATAAGAATTTATTCGACAAAACACGCATAAGAACAAAAGGCAATAAAGACCCGAGTAACAAGTAACAATGAAATATTACTAATAAGAAGCTAAGAATATGACCATATATGATATCATATCAATATGTATGATTCTGGAATAAGTCAATAACATTATTTAAACCATTATACAGGAGCTTCGGACACGTACAAAGCAAATCGGACCTAAGGTAAGGAAAATACCACAATCTCATTTTTATCTGAGATTGTTTATTCGTAAGTATTTACTAGGGTGTATTTTATCATCCACATCCATGTTCCCTCAATATTTAATATTGTTTCCATCCACTTACTATAGTTTAAATCCAATTTTACCCTTCGATGAGTTTTTAGTAAAGAATATGAAAGGAATCTTTTGTCATTTTTTTTCGTACGAGGCACTTTTTGACTTTTCCGACAAAGGTATGAAGAATGTTTTTTTTAACTTATACGGCATGTATGGATTTTTAAAACATTATTTGCAAGAAGATTCATTTATAAGTTTTCAATTTTATTTTTAATCAACTTCTTTTAGTTTATAATTGTATGACATGTTAAGAAAAGAAAAGTGTTTTTGAAGAAGAAAGGATATTTTCCTCAAGAATGGTGTTCAAGTGTTTTATCAAAATTATTTTCCATCTATGATAATAAAGGGTTCTGTTTTATCCCTATTATTACATTGATTTGATTATGTTTTGAGGGAATTATTTTTCATGATGTCATAATGTTTCAAGAATCCAATTTTTGTTACATGTGTTATGTGATGATGTATGATTTATGATTATGTGGCACACATAAGAAAGGATTCATTATAAGATGGGTGGGACCTATATCTACCTCCAATGCATTGGGTAAAGATTTTATATCTCATGAGATAGACATGGCTGGAACGGTAGGTTATACCGGTTCAGTGAAACAGGACTGGAACGAGGGTGACTCGGTTCAGAAAGGGACTTTTTCCACTAAGATAGTCTTGGCAATGAGTCATGACTAACAAGAAATGATTTTCCATGATTATGTGTGCATGCCACAAAGTTTCAAGTTTCATGTTATGATTATGGGGATCTCATTTTCACTTCTATGATTTATTCCATGTTAAGATTTTATGATCTCTTTTGCAGGTTATGATTTTCAAAAAGATATGATATGATTTTTATTTCCTTTATTTGCCCTTGCTGAGCATTTGAGCTCACCCTTTTATGTTTTCTTTTCCCCAGGTCAGGAAGATGGATATTAAGTAGAATATGCTAAAAGGTACCCTAGATATGATGAAATAAATGGGAGACACTGTAGAAGATTTATGAACCAGTTGTTTATGTTTCCCAGTTTCTAAAGACACTATACCTATACGGTCCTTTGTGGTTTTGTCATATGTTGTAATAAGTGTGCTTCAATTTTGAAGTATTAACAATTTATGTAAAGTATGGGTCGTTATAGTTGGTATCAGAGGGAGGTTATAGTCAACCTTTGGAAACTAGGATGTGAACGCCTTAGTAAGAACCCTAAGGATAAGTCTAAGCATAGAACGCAATCTTAGTGTTTTAGAAATGGCCTTGAATAACCTAGGATAAGACCTTAAGCATGAAAATTTTATTCTTGAATTATGTGGTTTTCATATTATAATTAGTGTTGCTCACACTATTCTTCTTGGTTTTAGTCAATGGCTGGAACCCGAAGGAACCGTGTTAATGCAGAATGCGATGGGCAATGCAATGATTTTCCCCCTGAGCAACCAAACGATATGGGAGCTGGAATGAAAAATCTTGTAGCCATGCTCACACAACTTTCTCAAGCTATGAATCATGCAGGACTTCCAAACGAGCAAAGGAAGGAGCAACATTCTGTTGAATCCTTCATGAGGCAGTGTCCACCTTCTTTCAGCGGGTCTACTGATCCATTAGTTGCTGAACAATGGATTAGTACTACTGAAAAGATATTTTCAGTTCTTCAATGTTCTGAGCATGATAAAGTCATCCTAGCAGTGTATCCTTTGGAAGGAGATGCTGATCAATGATGGAATCTTATTAAGAATACGAGGCAAAGGGATGAAATTGAGTCTATGGAATGGGACGAGTTCAAGAACTTATTTTTCAATAAGTACTTCCCTCGTATTCTCCGAACAAAGATGGAGAAAGAGTTCCTTGAACTGAAGCAAAGGGATGATGAATCTGTTGGTACCTATGAAGCAAATTTTACAAGACTTGCAAGGTACGCTTCTGGTATTATTATCCAACCTGAGAGTAAGATCGATCGATTCTTTAGTGGCTTAAAACCAAGTCTTCGAAGGGCGTTAGCCATAAGGGACTTCAATAGCTACGAGGAAATCGTTCGATGTGCTCTCAAAGTCGAGATGGAGATTGGAATAACCCATCAGTCACATGGGTTTGATAAGAAGAGGAAGATGGAATTCAAAGAAAAATCTAAAGAGTACACGGAAAAGAAGATGAGCTTTTCCTTATGCTCAAAGTGTGGAAAGAAACATGGAGGGAGTTGTCTTAAAGGGACAAGTAAATGTTTTAAATGTGGAAAGGAAGGTCATCGGGCATTTGAATGTCGTGATAATGGGAAGAAGATGTCTAATGACGCAAACAAAGAAGGGATACAAAGAATGAACCTACTACACTTCAATGTTTCAAGTGCAAGGAGATGGGGCATTATGCCAATCACTGCCCAAATCCAAGGGTTGATGATGATGGTCGACGTCAACAAAATCTTAAGGCTAAAGACAAAGGAAAGTCACATGCAATTTCTATCAGCGATGTGGAGTACGATAACGAAGTGGTGAAAGGTACACTTACCATCCACTCTAAAGTAGCAAATGTTTTATTTGATTCTGGATCCACCCACTCTTTTATTTCTGAAAAATTTTCTAAGGGTATCACCGTACCACCTCAACAATTAGATGTTGAGTTAGCTGTGACAACACCTAATGGCACAACAGTCGCATAAAATGTTTATAATTCTTCTCCGATCGAAGTTTGTGGGAAAGTGCTTCCTGCAAATCTTGTGATCCTTCCTTTAGTGGAATTTGATGTGATTCTTGGCATGGATTGGCTTTCTCTACATGGAGCTCATATCAATTGCCAAATAAGGGAAGTCACATTTCATATTCCAGATCAATCTACGATCGTCTATCGATGCAAGGATGAATATAACCTTCCAGTGGAAATTCCTTCCATCTTATGGGTGTTGATTCCACTAAATGAAGGTTATTTATCTCAAATGGTTGGTGAGAAACTTTCGATTAAGAATATTCCCATCGTACGAGAGTTTGATGATGTCTTTTCGGAGGAATTACCGGGTCTTCCACCAAATCGTGAAGTTGAGTTTTCAATAGAACTCATACCGGGTGCTTTGCCTATTTCAAAGACACCTTATAGAATGGCCCCAATTGAGTTGCAAGAATTGAAGAAGCAACTCCAAGAGAATCTTGATAAGGGATTCATACGCCCTAGTGCATCACCTTGGGGAGCACCTGTTCTATTTGTTAAGAAGAAAGATGGATCAATGAGACTCTGCATTGATTATCGAGAACTTAAAAAGATCACTATCAAGAACAAATATCATCTCCCACGCATTGATGACTTATTTGACCAACTACGCGGAGATCAATACTTTTCCAAGATTGATCTTCATTCAAGGTATCATCAATTAAGGGTCAAAAGAGAGGATATACCAAACACGGATTTCCGTACAAGGTATGGACACTATGAATTTATAGTGATGCCATTTGGTCTTACTAATGCCCCTGCTATCTTCATGGATCTAATGAATAGAGTCTTTAGAGACTATCTTGATCAATTTGTGGTAGTCTTTATAGACGATATTCTTGTCTATTCAAAGAGCAAGGAAGAGCATGAAGATCACTTGAGAATTATATTGAAGACCCTGAGAAAGGAGAAGCTTTATGCCAAATTTATCAAGTGTGAATTTTGGCTTCAGAAAGTTGCATTTTTGGGTCACATAATCTCAAAAGAGGGGATATCTGTGGATCCAGCAAAAACAGAGGTTATCGAAAGATGGTCAAGACCAACAACAGTAACTGATATCCGAAGTTTTCTTAGTTTGGCTGGATATTATCGACGTTTTGTAAAAGATTTTTCACGATTATTTAATCCACTCACCAAGTTGACTCGGAAAGGAGTTAAGTTTGTCTGGATAGAGGAATGTGAATATAATTTCAAGGAGTTGAAAAGAAGGTTATCCAGTGCACCTGTGCTCACACTGCCTTGTAGTGGAGAAAGGTTTGTGATCTACAGTGATGCATCCAAGAAGGGATTGGGGTGTGTTCTTATGCAAAATGATATGGTGATAGCTTATGCCTCACGACAGTTGAAAATCCATGAGCAAAATTACCCAACACATGATTTGGAGTTGGCTGCGGTAATATTTGCATTAAAGATTTGGAGGCATTACCTTTATGGTGAAAGGTGTGATATTTATACTGATCATAAAAGTTTAAAGTATATTTTCACACAAAAGGAGCTGAATATGCGCTAAAGAAGATGGTTGGAGCTAATTAAGGATTATGACTGCTCAATCCATTACCACCCTGGGAAAGCAAACAATGTGGCAGATGCATTAAGTCGACAAGACCATGCTAGTTTATCCATGATGAGGATCACAAAAGATCCAATATTTATGGATTTACAAACGATGGATCATGGAATTATAATGGAAGGGGAAAAATCTTATCTTTCTCAAATGAATGTTCAACCATCTATACATGTGAAGATTAAAGAGGCACAGAAAGAAGATGTCGAGTTACAAAAGAAGGTGAGAAATGTTCCTGAATTCAACGTTGATTGTGATGGGATAATAAAGTTCAGGAATCGGGTTTGTGTTCCTTCCATCCCCGAATTAAAGAAGGAGCTGCTGGATGAGGGTCATAGTTCATCATTCTCTATTCATCCTGGAAGCACGAAGATGTATAGAGACCTGAAAGAGTACTTCTGGTGGGATGGCATGAAAAGAGATGTTGCTGAATATGTCTCTCGATGCTTGGTTTGTCAACAAGTTAAAGCTGAGAGACAAAAGTATAAGGGGATGTTACAACCATTACCCATACCCGAATGGAAATGGGAAAACATCGCTATGGACTTTGTCACAGGACTTCCTAAAACATCCAAAGGCAATAATGCTATCTGGGTCATAGTTGATCGTCTTACAAAGTCTGCACACTTCATTGCTATTAGAGAGGATTTCTCTCTAGATCAGATTGCCAGGATATATGTAAAGGAAGTGGTAAGATTGCATGGAGTACCCCTTTCTATTATATCTGATCGAGATCCGAGATTTACCTCGAAGTTCTGGCGAAGTCTTCAGCATACTTTGGATACAGAGTTGAGTTTCAGCACTGCTTATCATCCCCAGACAGACGGTCAGTCTGAGAGAACAATTCAAACCCTAGAAGATATGTTGAGAGCTTGCTCTATGGATTTCAAAGGAGGTTGGGATCAACACCTACCTTTGGTGGAATTTTCTTATAATAATAGCTTTCACTCCAGTATTCAGATGGCTCCTTATGAAGCTCTCTATGGAAAGAAATGCAGGACTCCAACTTGCTGGGATGAAGTTGGGGAAAGAAAGCTATTAGGACATGATCTCGTTGATGAAATGGCAGAAAATGTCAGATCTATTCAACAACACATAAGAGCAGCTCAGAGTCGACAGAAAAGTTATACCGACAACCGAAGAAAAGACCTAGAGTTTGAAGTGGGTGATAAAGTGTTCTTACGAATATCTCCCTGGAAGAGGGTTATGAGATTTGGAAAGAAGGGGAAGTTGAGCCCTAGATATATCGGTCCTTTCGAAATACTGGATCGTGTTGGGAAGGTAGCTTACCGATTGGCGCTTCCACCGAATCTCTCTCAAGTTCACGATGTGTTCCATGTATCTCTCCTGAGAAAGTACATACCAGATCATTCACATGTACTCAGCTCAGAAGTTGTACCGCTGGAGCGAGATCTTTCTTATGAAGAACAGCCGATAGAGATTCTGGATCGTAGAGAAAAAGTCCTACGAAACAAGACCACTCGACTGGTGAAAGTTTTATGGAGGAACCACCAACTTGAAGAAGCTACATGGGAGCTTGAGGATATGATGAGGGAGAAGTATCCTCATCTGTTTTTTACAAAGTGACGAATTTCGAGGGCGAAATTCTTTTTAAGGGGGGTAGAATGTAACACCCGAGATTTCTATGAGTAATATTTTGTTCAAATGAATCTTTCACTACACACTTGCTTGGCTTACTTTACACGCAATTGCGACCTTCCTCGATAGCTTGCGTCGTACGCAATACTGAGTTTCACTAAACAACAATATGCTATTAAAACTAGCCGTTATGAATAGTAATAACCACTTTTTGAAATTTTATAAATTTTATTTTTCAAAATGGACTTCATTTTTGGAATCAGAATATCGAAATTAGCCTAGGGTAAAATTTTGGTATTTTTCTGAAAACTTTCAATTTTTGATGAATAGTGAAACCACTAAGTGGTAGGTTAAAAACTGAATTTTGCATAAAACTTAATTTTACCGCTTTTGTGAATGGAATTTCAAAAATCCGACAGACACGGTTGATATCAGTAAGTAAAATGTGGTTCAATGAGATAAAAATATTTTTTTGGTGAATAGTAACTTTTTACTTTTTTTTACCGCGTTTAATAGTAAATAGGGTAACTAAGGGTAAATATGATATTAATATTACCCTAACACATGTCCTAATTCTATTGGACAAGTGTAATTCGACCAAAAACAAACTTAGGAATAAAATATGACCATTTAGGCCCACTTGGATTAGATTAGGACATTTATTATTAATTTATTTAAAGAAGGGTTAAAATAGTTAAAATCAAAGTTTAATAAGTAAATCATTTTTAATATGGGGTTATACATAAGATAAATTCGACTATAAATATTCATTAGAAATCTAAAAAGAGTTCCTACATAATGGTATTTTTTTTCTAATTTTTAGACATTAAATAATTTAATTTATTTATGACACAATGATGATGCAGTAATTATCTTATTAATGAAATATTGACATAATTGGTGTTATAAACACCAAAATAAATGTCATTTGAGAATTTTTATGAATTACACTAATTTTCTAGGTTACTATGATATATTAATGTTGATTTAATCAACTTGGTTCGAACATATAATTCTGTTATGACTTTCACAAAAATCATATATCAAATAGTGTCAAAATTGACACAAAATAGTTTTTAAATAAAATATTATATTATTAATTGTTATTGTATTCCTAAAAATCTAAGGTTCGGCAAAATGACTTAGATAAGGATATATATATTAATAATAAACAATTTGGGGTTCGTTTGGCATGTTATTGTAAGTGTATTAACCATATAGTGAAAGAAAACAAAAAGACACGGTAAAAGTTAAATTATTTAACTTAGAGTTAAATCTAATTGATAAGGTTAAAATAATACCCTAAACTTGTCTAAATCCTATTGTTTGATAGGATTTCGACCCATCCCCACCTTATCTTCGAAATAAGACCCTTTGGAACCATTATAAACAGATTTTGACTTTAATATAAAATAATATTTTGAGATATTCCTAAGGTGCCCCTCTCCTCCCTTATAAAAGGGCACCTCCTCCCCCTCCTCCTCACACCAAATTGAGCACTCAAGCTCGGCCAAACCCTGCCATTTTCTCCTCTCCACTTCCCTAGAATAATCCTAGATGTCCTGGTCTTCTTCAAAGACCAATATTAGTTCCCTAAGTGGAGGATTCAAAGAGGCGTTCCAAAGAAGAGGTAATATCCATTACCGATCTTTTCAATTTCTTTCTTCTTCAACTTCTTCTTCTTTAGTTGTTTCATGATAAAGTAATAACATCAGTATTACTTACATACTGATATGTTATTATAAATATGAAACAACCCTAATTCACCTTCTATCCATCCCACGGAAAAATGAAATCACCGCGCGTGCGTACGTAAGGAATATCGTCTCCACGCCGTGGTGTAATCTATTTTCCACCATCACTTTACAAGGATGGATATAATGGTGTAATGAGTAACTATTTATGATTATTATTAAGTAATATTGATACTGAAATAATATATATATACTCCAATACAATTCCATGATCATAGGAACGATATCATCACTCGTGCGTACGTACGGAATACCGTCTCCACGATGTGATGCGACTCGTTCTACATGATCATCATTACATAGTAATTATATAAATGAATTGAATGAATAAATATGATATATGTTACACTAATACCATTATGGATATAAGGTATCTATAACCTTAAAATAAGAATAAGAATTTATTCGACAAAACACGCATAAGAACAAAAGGCAATAAAGACCCGAGTAACAAGTAACAATGAAATATTACTAATAAGAAGCTAATAATATGACCATATATGATATCATATCAATATGTATGATTCTGGAATAAGTCAATAACATTATTTAAACCATTATACAGGAGCTTCGGACACATACAAAGCAAATCGGACCTAAGGTAAGGATAATACCACAATCTCATTTTTATCCGAGATTGTTTATTCGTAAGTATTTACTGGGGTGTATTTTATCATCCACATCCATGTTACCTCAATATGTAATATTGTTTCCATCCACTTACAATAGTTTAAATCCAATTTTACCCTTTTATGAGTTTTTAGTAAAGAATATGAAAGGAATCTTTTGTCGTTTTTTTTCGTACGAGGTACTTTTTGACTTTTCCGACAAAGGTACGAAGAATGTTTTTTTAACTTATACGGCATGTATGGATTTTTAAAACATTATTTCCAAGAAGATTAATTTATAAGTTTTCAATTTTATTTTTAATCAACTTCTTTTAGTTTATAATTGTATGACATGTTAAGAAAAGAAAAGTGTTTTTGAAGAAGAAAGGATATTTTCCTCAAGAATGGTGTTCAAGTGTTTTATCAAAATTATTTTCCATCTAAGATAATAAAGGGTTCTGTTTTATCCCTATTATTACATTGATTTGATTATGTTTTGAGGGAATTATTTTTCATGATGTCATGATGTTTCAAGAATCCCATTTTTGTTACATGTGTTATGTGATGATGTATGATTTATGATTATGTGGCACACATAAGAAAGGATTCATTATAAGATGGGTGGGACCTATATCTCCCTCCAATGCATTGGGTAAAGATTTTATATCTCATGAGATAGACATGGCTGGAACGGTAGGTTATACCGGTTCAGTGAAACAGGACTGGAACGAGGGTGGCTCAGTTCAGAAAGGGACTTTGTCCACTAAGATAGTCTTGGCAATGAGTCATGACTAAGAAGAAATGATTTTCCATGATTATGTGTGCATGCCACAAAGTTTCAAGTTTCATGTTATGATTATGGGGATCTCATTTTCACTTCTATGATTTATTCCATGTTAAGATTTTATGATCTCTTTTGCAGGTTATGATTTTCAAAAAGATATGATATGATTTTTATTTCCTTTATTTGCCCTTGCTGAGCATTTGAGCTCACCCTTTTATGTTTTCTTTTCCCCAGGTCAGGAAGATGGATATTAAGTAGAATATGCTAAAAGGGACCCTAGATATGATGAAATAAATGGGAGACACTGTAGAAGATTTATGAACCAGTTGTTTATGTTTCCCAGTTTCTAAAGACACTATACCTATACGGTCCTTTGTGGTTTTGTCATATGTTGTAATAAGTGTGCTTCAATTTTGAAGTATTAACAATGTATGTAAAGTATGGGTCGTTATATGGAAGAGGTCTATGGGTCCTGAATATCGGATGGTTGACATCAATTATATCAAACATCCATCTCTCTTTACTTATATACTATGAAGACTTATAGCACCTATGTTCCATTAACCAACATATATTACTCATTTTATTAGGAATTACCAAAAAAATTAATTAAACTTCAAACACTTATTGAAGTTGAGTATTTTGCCCATTTTTGGGAGTCCCCCTTCAGCCTCTCGAGCCACGTGATTACCATTATGTGGAATTATTTTTACCATTACATTGGTTTTCTAAATCACCACATGATCGTTAAATTACATTTAATTTCACAAAAATAGATTTATATGATGTCTAGAATCACCAATACATGAACTGTGAGATTCCAACTAACACTCACATTTATGAAAATTCGATTATTTTCTAACCTTATTTATTACCTTTTCTTTGATTTAACATTTTATTATTACCCTTAAGAGAAATTTGTAATCAATAAACTACCTTTAAACATATAATTAATAATATTTCTATGTGGGCACATATTTGTGTACCCTACAATTATAAAACATTCAAATCCCTAGTGTTACCCTTGTATGAATCTACTTTCATGAATAATAATGTTTTAATTGTATAATTTCTATATATACTATAATACTATATAATTATAATTATAATCTTTAAATATAGTTAATATTAATATAACTATATCCAATATATTTATATAAAAATAATATATTATTTTTTTGATTGATATAATATTTCTTAAAATATTATATTTTTATTTACATTAATTTATATTATTAAAATACATTTAATTTAAAGAATAATGAAAACTAAAATCTCATTGTGTGAAAAAGTGAATTTATATAATTAATTTAATAAAAAAACTAAAACTCTCTTTTAAAAATATTGATGATAATTTAATCATAAAAAAGAGAAAGAAACAATTACAAATTAAAAAATGATGAATGAACTATGAAATAACATTATAGAAAACTAAATAAAAAGAGAAATAGTAATCTATGAATTAAAATGTTCAATGTATTAGTGGATTAAAATATTATTAATAAAATGAATGAAAGAGTTAACCAAATATGAATTTATATTGAAAATAAGGCCTAAAATTAGTTGAGTAAAATCATTCATATTTCATGAATAGTTATTATGTCAACAAAATTAATGTATTTTGGATTTAAAATATTAGTCTGGTGGATTTAATGGTAGGAAAGATAACGAAAGTAATTTTATTTTCTTCTCATTAAAATCAAATTATAATCAAAAAAATATTTTTAGAAGTTTTAACATGAAAACGTAAAGATAATTGTCTCTTGATTTGTACATTTATGGTTGGAAATCAAAAGTACCTCACTTTAAAGTTACAGGAACTTTTAATATATTTAAGAGGAAGAAGGGATGATTGTTATAGGTATTCATGTTTAAATAAAGTATTTATTCTCTAAGAATAATATAATGAAAAACTAAAATAAATTGGTAAAAAGGATGATGGTAAGAATATATTTATATGATTCACATAATAATGGTTAGACATATAAAATGAAATTATAGATATTGGGAGAAACTTGGGTATCATGGCATTTTGGAGATGTAGAGTTGATGAGAAGAATAGTTTCCAATAACAACAAGATGTGTATTTATAGACTAATCAATATTAAAAAACCTTCTATAATTCATCATTGGTAATTATAATCTAGAAAACCTCATTAATTTTCATTTTCAAAATATTAAATTTTTCCAAAAAAAATCATTCTCGACAGTAATGATTTACCAGTTACCCCCATCAGGTAGCTGGAATTGTTGATATTACTATCTAGAATACTGCATATCCCACTAATTTTTTTGTGGAAACTTTATAAAAAGTATTATATATCTATCACCATTTGGTTATCTATTGGTCTTATGGAGTATTTACTATTTATTCCCCTCTTCTCCTACTTCATTATGAACTATAATGATGACCTAGTGCTACCATCCAATTCATAAAAAACACCATTTCATTCAAGAGACCTTCTTAGACATTGATTGAATGAGAAAGGTCACTCCCTGTGTTCAATATGTAAATTGATTCCTCTTCAATGACTCTAATTAGTTTTCATCTTGATTATAAATTCCTTTGAATTAAATGAAATTAATAGAATCGTTAAAGAGTGTTTTTGATAATTATAAATTTACTATTTTATAATCATAAAAATATAAAAAAAATTAAGATGAAATACATGTGTAAAACAATAATATAACAATAATATAATATAATAATATAGAAAAATTATCAATAAATTTTGAAATGGTACATTTTATTAGAAATAATATTTTTCTCATAAAGGGATCATTAATAATTCCATAAAATTTTATGATTTAATTTTCTCCCAAGAAATAATATAATTAATATTTATTGATATATAAAAATTTATTCGTCATTGAAAATTAAAAAACATCTGTATAATATAACAAATTAATATTATCCACCTCATAGATTATAAAAAAGAATTCATTAACGGTGTTATCGAATATTGTTGGAAAATATAAAAATTCATTTATCATCCACAAATATAATTAAATATTGGATGAAATATTTTTTTTAAATTTTAATCATCATAATTTAAATAGAAAACCTTTCAGTTAATTCTTAGATAATTGAAAAAAAATTTAATAACTAATACTCAAGAGAGAAATCAATCATTGAAAAATTATTCAATGAAGATCATGAGTCAAATAAAATAATACAAATTAATTTAGGAAAAAATTATATCTTAGATGATTATATCAACCTTAATATTGCTATATCCCACCCAAATAAAAAATTAGGTGTGAAAAAGGGACCATTAATATTTAAAAAAGAACTAAATAATGAAACAAATTCTCATAAATATATTTAAATTACATTTAATTATTATAGTTTAGGGAATATTGTTTTAATATACTATATAAAATATACTAGGAATATAATACACAGTGTGCAATAAAGGACCACTAATCATCCCCATATTCAATATCATATTAAAAATCAAACCTTCAATTTTTTCGTTTAAACTCTATAGTAGAATTTGTACCAAAACTGATCTAATAAATTATATATATATAGTAATGTATTTTTGGAGTATCACTATTACATGAATATTTCAAAATTAAGAAATGTGTGAATTTTTTTTTTAAAGACTAAAAATATTTTATTTTGAAAAAAAATGAAAAAAAATATTTCGTGCATTACAATGATAATATATGTGTATCAAAATATTATGATACCCATGATACCTTTTATGAAGTACAAGAGATCAAGAATAATTATTTTAATAAATATATTTCAATAATGATTGTTAATGAAGAACTATCCAAGAAAGATTAATCTTTTTAAAATTGAGCTTATTGAAAATGGTGTCCCTGATCGATGTGCCTAGTGTAATAATTTTAAAGGTTGTTTTTATTGAAACTATCCTCACTACGGTTATAAAACATGATAATTAAATGATCAAATACATGACCATTTTCTATGATATAAGGTTTTATTAAAATTATATCATTATCAAAACTATTATCTACTTTGTATTCTTATCATACCCTATAAATATACACAATGATTTTCTTCTTAATACCCAATGAGAAAAGGTATTTTGAAGATACTTTACATTTTCCAATAGTACATTTTTTATCTATTTGGCATCCTCCAAAATAAAAAATGGGAAAATAAAAATTGTCAAAGTGGATTCATAAGGAAAACATATTCCATTGATTTTAGTTCCTCAAAAAATTTTATGAATTCAATAAAGATATTTTAAATCATAATTCTATGGATTTTATTTAAAATAATAAAAAATGAATAAGCTAAATATAATGCTAAAATATTTCATAGTGTGATAAATTTTTCTTCTGATAATATATCTATAACTCTTTTTTTGACTGATTGACTGACTTCATCCATTTTTTTCTTACTATTTTTACACAATGGTGTTCAAATTTCGTTAGCATGTATTATTCCAAAATTATTTAAATGTTCATCAATGTATTTACTTTAAAAAATATCCGTCATCATTTTAGGAAATTATAGAATCAATAATGTATTTCAATTCACTGATAATGTAGATTTAAATCTCATGATTAATTAAATTAGAAAATTCATTAAAAATAGACTCATCATTTTCAATGAAAAGAAAAAATGATCTAGATTTGAATATTTCGGTGATTTGAAAATGTGTTTTGAAAAATAGTGAAATAAAATTTTCTAAAAGTAATTTAATATAATAAGAAATTAGTTAACCTCTCATACCAATCATGATAGATTATTTTAGACAATAATGTTTTTTAAAATTGATTTTTGTAATAATTTATGATGTTCAAATCCTTGTGGTTTTTCAACAAAATAAATTTCTAATCTAAACCCACTTATAAAATAACTTTTTACATTTACTTAAACTAGATTAAAATTAAATTGAAAATGTAATGAAAATAATATTCTAATGGATAATTTTAATTGAAATGGTTTTATGGATTCAAAATAATCAATATCCTATTATTGTTTATATCAAATTTTAATATGTCTATAATTGTTACAAATGAAAATTCCCTAATCAAAATGTTTTTTTCAAAAAACCCACATAGTTGAAATAACCATATGGCTATTTAGGAATTCCCTGAGAATTTAAATTTTAATATTTTAAAAAAATTACATTTCATGGAATTTACATGATTCTCTTTATTTATAGCATCATAAAGGGAATGATGTTTAAGGGGAGAAAAAAACATTTATATTCGATCACATGTGATACCAATATTCAATAACAATTTTAGTTCTATAGTTCACCCATATAATTTTCAAAATGATGGTCTTTATATTCAAACAAAATCTAGGGTAATTTATTAGTAGGGTATTAAATAACATCATTAACGTTTTTTATATTATCACAGCATTGATAAGGTAAACCATGTTTGGTCAACATCTCCATCTATTTTAGGATGAAGCTTAGGATGATTCATATGAAATTTGAAATGAATTAGATATTTTATTTTCTTATTACAATTATAGAAGACCCAATAGGATTTAAATGCGTTTGAATACCCATGATTGATACCTTCATCAGACGTAGGGCCAAAAATTCCATGATTATCCTTCATATAAAGGATAATGCATTTATATACAATCATTTTAATTAATCCATATTTTTTGATTTTTTTTCATTTCAATAGCCATGGGGATTGTTTCAAAATATAAGTTTTACGATAACTTGATTAAGGATAATGTAAGTTTTATTAACAACCCTAGACCAATGGAATTTAAAATTCAGAATGTCATTCAATATATACTATGAATTTTCACAGGGTTTCCTATTTCATTATTCTAAAACCCCATTTTTTAGGTTCTTATGGAAGAGATAATTGTGATGATAAAGTCAAAATGATCAAAATATGTCAATGATTTAGATAGAAAACTTTCCAGAATTTTTACATTTAAGGAAAACGATTATTTATATTTGTATTTTCCACTATCTTCAAAGTTTTGATAATTTAATTACTATAGTCATTTATATTATCAAAGAATAAAACACTTTGTAAATTTAGTATATCCCATGATAATTAAAAATTTATAACTTTTATATATGATAAAATAAATTTTATTTAGTCCCAAATTTTCAAGGTGAATATGTTTTTAATATTCTGATGATGAAACAAAAATTTTATATTTTAAATAATATTTCTTTTTGTCTCCTAGATGGATAATTTCTCAAACTAAGTTGTCTGTTGAAACAAATTAGTAAGTCTCATGCTAGTAATTTATGGTTGATCATGAAATAATATTTATCATTACCATGACCTATGAATTAGTTCAACTTCCATTATTTGATATCTATTAAACTTGTATACTAAAAGATTTTAATTGAAATATATTTTAAATAAATAATAAAATTATTTAACAATGAGATATAGAAGAGAAATGTTTTATGTTTGAATTAAAAATGTTTCATAATTAATTCATGAAATTATATTTAAAAAATCTATTACATAATTGACTAAAAAAATTAAAGTATGCATCACAAAATTAAAAAATAAAAAAACTTTACAAAATGTAGATTAGTTTTTTTGAGTCATATATATACATCTAAATTAATTTTTTTCAGTCATCTATAAATGTGACATGACATATTTTAAGGATTTATAGAAGATTAGATATGGAAGGATTTCTAAACATGTTCCTCTAGAACTCACTATCCATATACAAAGTATAATTGAATGTTTTTCCCATAAAAGACATGATTATTAAAATTTTACGATATTGCTTCTTTTTGTAGCAATAACATGGGTCCTCTTACATAATCTAATAATTTCATTTGGAAAAAAAAATTAGAACATGTTTTTCAATTTAAAATATGAGATTTGAAATTAATTTTATTTGGTCTACCCTATCTAGAATATTTAAAATTTAATTCCTAAATAAGATGAATAAATCTATAAAAATAAATAAAAAATTTATTTGGGATGTTCCAGCTATAAAATTAACATTTTTACTATATTTAGTATAACTCAATTTTTTTGAAAAAAGCAATCTTCAAATTGCATTTGAAAACATGTTTAGATGGTAAATTTATATTCAACATTTAATCTCTGTTAATAAAATACCAAAATTGTAATTTTAAAAACATTAATACAAAATTTTAGATTCATAAAATTATGTTCTTCTATTATTTATTAAATATAACCCACTTTATTTAATAATGGATCTTCTTAAGAAAAAATAATAAAATAATGATTTTTATAAACATTATATTTTAAAATGGTTTCAAAAAAACATATTTATGTTAATATTTAGAATAAATAATATCTCTGTAAGATATAGAATTTGTTAATGGAATAGAAGAGTATTAAAATCAATATGAAAAATTTATATTCTATCATAACTCAACATTTTCTATGAGGAACATATTACATTGATTGCTTCATTCATATAACGAATTTTTATCCACACTCTCTCTCTATATAGAAACATTTATAGATTTTTTTCTTATTGTCTTGAAACATTTGTTCCAAATGAAAATATGGCTCAATGGGAAGCTTGTTTGCAGTATCCAAATAACATTCTAGCACCCCCTGATTTTAGAATATGTTCCCTTTTATATTAATTTTATTTCTCTAAATTCATTTGTTACACTGAATAATGAGTATACAAAAACTATGTTATTTTATAAAATGTTTTTTATGTAACAATTATCGCTATGCCATTTGATTGGTGGGTCTGAGTATTAATTAGTAAATTAATATAACTTTATGGTTTATACCTATGAAAAATAAATTAATTGAATATAAATTAATAAGAGATAATAATGAAAAATATTTTAATAAAGAACTATTTTTCAATAAACAATTTATTATGCACACATATTGGGTTTATCATGATATATTAAATTAATTGAACGGGCTAAAGCATTTAAAGGAAATTTTTATATTATATTCTAAACTAAATGTTTTTTCAATCAGTTAAATTTTTTATTGGAATTATATATTATTAAATCATGTTTTATGATTAAAAACTGTATTTTCTTAAATTGAAGTTTTGTCAGGTTATCAAAAAATATTTTCAAATTATGATTTTTAAATTTAAAAATGTTATTAGATAAAAATTACCAAAATTTTGGAAATTATAATTTCATAAATATCTTTATATGAATTTTTGATAATATTCTTATAAGAATAATTTTCAATTAGTTATAAAAATTATGATTTTTATCAAGAAATTCATTTTAATTTAATGAATTTAAATGTCCTAATTTTAATTAAAATTTGATTAAATTAACATCTTATGTAATTTTAATCAATTTTAGGTCAAATTATTATGTTAAAAATGTAATGAGGAAATGTTTAATAATTAAAAATTAAATTTTAATAATTATTTCTTATAAATATAATAACATTAAATTAAATATATAAAAAATGAAAACACTTTAAATGAAGAATGAAAAAAATAAAAGTCATTTCTAGAAGTTAAGGAACATATACCTAAGGAATATTAACTTGGACTTTTGATTATTAATATTACACTTATGAATATTAATCCATACAATTGAATAGTAACATCACCAATGAAAGTATAAATATAAATTTTTATCACATAAGTGAAAATATTATATAATTTTATCATAGTATAAGTAAATAATTATTTTATAAATAATTAATTATTTGTTGTTATTATTGTAAGTCATAAATTTTAAATTAAAATATTACGATTAACATAATAATTAAAAATAAATGTTATTTTTGTAAAATTTATTCATGAATTAGTATTGTGATTTCTTATGATTATAAGTTTATTTTATGAGACCTTAATTAAATTTTTAAAGTGTTATAAAAGGATATATAATTTTAAAATTGGTAATTTCAAGGTAAATCATGATATTAACTAAAAAATAAACTTACAAAACATAGAAAATTACTTTCAAAAAATGTATTTCATTTTGGAATTATATGCTCAATAAAATTTAGGATGATTTTTTTGGATTTTTCTAAAATACTTGAATTTATTTGTTGAATAGTAAAATATGATAATTTACGATATTTATTCATTATATGTAAAATAAAATATTCACTGAGTCATGGATGATTTCAGAACCATTATTTTGAACTCATATTATAAAAATAATTTATATATTCCTGAAAATAAATATTATTTCATGTCGTGATCAAAATAATAAACTAATGTATTAAATAATGATAAAACACCCTTGTAATCCACTATAAATAACCCGGCTCAACACCACTTATCGTCAAACATATCAAGCCATGAACCTTTTACAAATTCTGATAAAATCTCCTCTAAAACCCCTTTCCTACATCTAAGGGATTTTATTCTTAATAGTAGACCAAAACTGATCCCCAATAGAGGTTCTCAAGAAGAAGTAATCAAGCGGTAAAACATTCTTCCTTTTCTATTAATTTATCTTTATGTTCCTTTATTTTGTTTTCTCCCCTCACATCCCCTCATAAAAATCATATGATTACTCCAATCACTTAAATATAATGGAATTTTGTTATTCTAATGGAATAATTCTTCATCATCTCCCCAACCACCTTATCTTTATACTAAAATTTAAAATATCATACAAGATTTGTTAATATATCACATTCAATGACTATGAGGTTTTCAATTTCCATTAAAATTTTATATTCTTGTCAAAAGACCATTTTCATAGCTTTAAAATATTTTAATATATTTTATAAATTTAATTTAATATTCTAGAATCAATTTTTAGACATATAATTAATTTCTAAAAAAAATAGACGTCGATGTGATCGAGAACCACAGAAATAAACCTAATCAATTATCACTAACTATATGTCTAATGATTCATACTAATGCTATAAAAACAAATTAATTATTAGAAATACTCATCCAATTTAAGATCATTAATAACATATAAGTTCAATTCTAGATAATTATCCCCACATTGAATGCCCTTTCATACATGTGTACACATAAACCGATCATGAACACTTAGGAAAATAACTATTCAAAATGATGAAATTTAATCTCTTAACCTATATAAAAGTTGAATAAATGAACGTAATAAAGTTATAATAAATCAAATAAATTTCAAACGGGTTATAGACTTATTAATTAACGAGTATAACTTGATTATCTGGGTCATTAAGGTCAAGTGAAAAACACCACCAGACATAAGAAAATAGATTGTAGGCAAACCTCCATTATTCCTTCAGTTTTATCTTTCTCTCTTTTTACCCAAATTAAATTAAATTTTATTTTTATTTAAACCTTATAAATGATTTTGATATGTTTCAAAATCATATATCAAGATCCATTCAGCCTTCTTTTTTGTGGATATACGGGTTTTTAAAAGGATCCCTACTTGATTATTCATGGTAATTAAAACTGATTTAAGGAAAGTTAACAAATTATTACCCATTTTAAAGATCAAATTAAAATATATTTTTTAGAGACCATAATTGTTTATAAAATTATCTTTTTTATTTTGAAAACAATCATAGTAAACTTCTGGATTTAAATATATTATCATTATGTTTTCTATTTTAAATTCACTTTAATATTTTCCATAAATTGAACAAAAATGATTAAATAATATTGAGTATTAAAAAATATTTCTTATTTTTCATCACTTATTTTTGACATAAATTATAATTATTTAGGCTTATTTTACCTTATTAATGTCCATGTATGATTTAATTACAATCGTTATTTTACCCCACTATGTTTTTCTCTTATGTTTTTCCTTTTGACAAGATTATGATACCAATTTATTACATTGGGTAACCCTTATTTTTATTATTGATTACTTATGTACAATTATCCATATTTCACACATATTATTGAACATGTTATGATGGTTTCCCCCTTATAGTTCTCTAATGTCTTTTTCAATGTTTATTCTCATGAGATGTTATGTGCAATGGTCTTGGTGGTTATACTTGACTTGTGCTCCCTGTACAAAGATCTTTGTGGGTAGCCTTGAATCAGATCCTCTAGGGGAAATAATCCTTTACACTTGATAAAGTCAATTTTTATGTTTCTTTGACATTACTATGATTTCATGATCTTATGATCTCATGTTCTACATGTTATGATTCCTTTGGTTTAATCATGTTGCGTGCATTTTTATATCATTATGTTATGCCTTCAAACCCGTGTCTTGAGATTTATTTTAATGTTTATTTCTTTATAGTGATTTTTAGCTCATAACTTTTGTTCATGTGTTACACCTAGGTTATCCAATGATGATATAAGGTCTCAATGGAAGTTATTATCTCATAATGTATGATAAATAAATAAATATTTTATTTTTTGTCGCATGCATTCATTTTATTATACCTAGTCCTTGATAGAAACTAGATTTTATGATAAATATATTCAATTTTGATAGATAATTATGTTTGAAATCATGTAATTATATGTGAAAAACATATGGTATCTATAGTTTAAATCATTGTAATGTCATTTTATTTTTGGGGATTAGGAATAAAGAACATTAGTAAGAAACTTAAGGATAAAACTAATCCTAAGAAAACATCCCTAAATTTTGGTAAGTATAGATTATGTGGTTTACCAGGAAAATACATACCTTTTTAGATAATAAAAATGGATATGGTACTAATATTTAAGTACCTAGTAGTTACAACTCCAACAAGGTGTTTTGGTTTTTTACTTGAGGTAACCTTATATACGACAAAAATCCTTACTTAACCCCATGTTTCACACACCTGGGGATATGTATTAATAAATTTAGGATCTCATATGATCTTTTATTAAGGGGAAAACCATAATAATTTAATTTAGGAAATTGATTGTGGAAACCCGCGATAAAAACCCAGGTAATCACAATTTAGGATATAATCCTAAATTATAAATAATCCATTTAGGTTCAATGTTTCCTTTTATTATTATTATTTGTTATGTAATAATTCCCCTAATTGTACTTTATTTTTCTTAGTTAATATTTATAAGTAAAAGATGGCATACCTCCAATCCATGTGATAGGAAATGTGATGATTTCTTTAATGACATTCTAAATATTATGGGAGCTGATGCTCAAAACATTATAACAGCACTGGATCAACTAGCTCATGTTATGAATAGTAACATGAATCATGGGGAACATCCTCCATATCAAGGGTAATATAAAGTTGTTGTCCAATCCTTTATGTGGAAACAACCCCCCATTTTTAGTGGAAGTTCTGGGACCATCCTCATTGAATACTCTATTAACTCCATTAAAAAGATATTTTATGTTAGAAAATGCTTAGAAGGAGAAAAAGATGTGATGGAGGTCTCTCGTTTTTATGGACAAGATGATCAGTGGTGGCAATTGATAAAAAATATGAAGTCTAAGGAGGAAATAGATTCCATAGATTATAAGGAATATGTTAAAATGTTTTTCCAAAAACATATTTTCCCTAAACCCTCTAGTATAATATGTAAAGAGTGTTCCTCAGACTTTGGTAGAATGAAGATGAGTATGTCGTGTCACATGACGAAAAATTTACAAGGATTTAAATATACACCACCACCTTTTTCATGAACATAGAATGAAAGTTGGATCACTTATTTATTGGACTAATGTTGAGTTTATAAAACATGTTAGAGATTTGTGATTTCAACAGTTATGACCAGATAGACTGTTGTGACCTCAAGGATGAAATTTTGATCGAGGATTCAAAGTGGTTCCATAGGACTAGTGAAAAAAAAGGAAAACAGAGACTAACATGGTTCGATGAAAAGATGAATCCCATGATGGATAAAAGTCTGAGAATTCTTCATGTCTAAACTATGGAAAGAAGAAGCATGGTAACTATCTAAAGAAAACTAGAAAATGATTCAAATGAAGAATAATGTGACACCTAGAAATATGTTACCAAAGGGATATAAAGAGATCCACTAATGTGGATGAATAAAGGAATGTTCATATCAACACTCATCTTATAATACTTTGTTACAACTACAATTTACATGGGAAATACGATAACTATTCCCATATGCCATGTTTTGTTGGAGGCAATCAACAATAACCTCTAAGGAAATAAGGAAGATCTAATGTTATCACTACTACGGTGGTGGAATAAGACAACGATGTGTTGACAAGTATGCTAGTTAACCATTCAATAATAGAAAAAATTATATTTGACTCCAGCTTTTCATATTCATTTATATAATTCATTATTATTATAACTATTCATACACCACATCAAAATATTGAGGTTGAGTTATAAATGAGAACCAAAAATGGGGAAATTATTGTATCCAAAGTATATAACATATCCACTATTAATGATTGTGGACTAAAACTCCCACCAAATATTTTCATACATACCATGGTCAGGATGAATTCTATATAGGGCATTGATTATCTATATTTATACAAATCCAACATAAACAGTCTGAAAAGGGAGATCAGGCTTCATATCTCGATGCATCCTCCAATTCTATACAACTTTAATTAGGAGGATGAATCTCTGATAGAATTATTGTGTAAAGTGTGGATATTTACACCATATCATAAATAATATATAGGTCAAATTAGTGAGAAAAATGAGAGAATTATGCTCAAGTATATACCAATCATAAGGTATTACAGTGATGTATTCCTGAATAATTTCATGGTCTTCCTTCTGATCTTAAGTTTATGTTGTCAATTAAGCTTATTCATGGATTTATACCTATATAAACGACAACATGTAGAATTTACACTATTTATCTAGAATTGCTAAAGAATATTATAAATGAAAATATTGACAAGGCTATTATATGCCCAATTATTTATCAATGGGCTGAACAAGTCCAATTTTTCAAGAAGTGGGATGGTTCAATGTGCCTATAAATTTACTATCAAGAGTTCAATAAAATCATAATAAAGAAAAATTATCCCCAAAAATGCATAGATGAATTGTTTTATCTGGTACATGTGGCAAGTTATTTCTCAATGCTGGACCTTTGGTTAGGATATCACAATTTTAGGTGAGGAACGATGATATTCCCAAGACTACATTTGAAGACCATGTGGGGGCGGTTATTACTTGGGGAATGTTATCACAAATAAAGAGGTATTTATGGAAAATTATAAGACAAACGTAATCAAAGAGTTTCCCAAGACAATATGTACAATGGATATCTATAGTATTCATGGCCTAGCTAGGTTTTAGTAATTACATAGAAGGTATTGATTTTTCTGTGGACACAAGAATGTGAGTAAAGTGTTAAGGAGCTCAAAAAAAGTCTTATCACTGCACTTGCACTCACACTCTTGAATATTAGAGAACTATTTATGGAATAAAATGAATCTTCAATGAATATATTAGGACGTTTACTAAGGAAAAATGATAAATATATGGACTACACCTCAAGGTAGATGAAAAATAATGATAAAAAATACCAAACACTTGATATGGATTTGGAAGATGTTCTTTTGCGTTGAAATATGGTGGGATTATCTCTATGGTAAGAATGAGTAGATAAATATAGAGCATAGGATTCTAAAAAATATATTAACATCGAATTATATTAATATTCACTAAATAAAATTGATGGAGCTCATTTCTGATTATGACTTCTAAATCCACTAACATCCTGGTGTGGAGAATAAGGTGGTGGATGGTCTAAGTATAACATATCCTACATCATTATCAATGATAAGAATTGAGAAGGATACAATATCCTTATATTTTCAAAGGATATAAATGAGAATAATTAATTTAGGAACATCATTAATATTTTATCAAATGATTTCACAACTATCCCTCATGGAGACAATAAAGGATGATCAAATAAATGATACGGAAATTCAGAAACTGGTAGAACCTATTAGTAATGGGAAATAAAATGAGTTCAAGATTAATAAGGGTAGAGTCATAATATTTTTGTAACATTATGTGTACTAGTCGATCCATATATAAATTAGGACCATCTAAATGATGATCATTTATCAACCTTCACTGTTCATCCAAGGAACACAAAAATATATCGAGATCATTGAGAGAAACTTTTCTAGGATAATATAAAGAAGGAGATTACTGAATTGGAATCAAAGTGAATGGTTTTTTCATAAAGTGAATGCTAAAAGGTAAAATATTATTTGGTTGATGAAAACATTACCAATACCAACCTAGAAATGGGAAAACATCACCAAGGACTTTTTCGTTGGACTTCCAAAGGTATCTAGATGGAATAATGCAATATGGGTTATTATAGATCTTCTAACAAAGATAGTTAAATTTTTTAAATTCCATAGGACTTATCATTAGATAAACATGCATAGATATATATTAGAGAAGTGTTAATGATTCATGTAGTTCTTATATCAATTATTTATGATCAGTATATGATATTTACCAAGATGTTTTGGAAAAGTCTCCCTAATGCACTAAGCACAGAGATGAACTTATGTAGGGCCTACCATCCTCAAACTGATGGACAATATGAAATAAATATTCACACGCTAGAAGACATGTCGATATCATGTTCTACGGACATAAAAGAAGTATGGGACCAACATCTACCTCTGGTTGAGTATTTCTTATAACATTAAATTCTATTGTATCATTGAAATGGATTCATATGAACGCCTCTATGGGATAAGTTTCATAACATTGACATGATGGATTGAAGTCAGTCAAAGTAAGCTATTATAACCTGTTATTATTGAAAAATTGGTGGAAAAAGTAAAAACAATTTATTATCACATCAAGGCACCACAAAGTTGATAGAAGAGTTATGCATACAAATTTTTATGGTACCCTGAGATTAAGGATAGAGTTATGGTATTCCTATGAATATATCCATGTAAAATGTCATGGGATTTGGTTAGAATGGAATTTTATGTCGCCATTATATCAGCCCATTTAAGATCCATGATAATGTCAGATTTATGGAATGTCGACTTGCACTTCGACCTTCCATGTATAAAGTAATCAACATATTACACATATCCCAATTAAGGAAGTACATACTGATTCTTTAAAATGTATTATCATCATAGGTGGTAATGTTGTGGAATTCTATTTCTTATGAGGAAAATCCAGTGAAGATTTTGGCTCGTAGAGATAACATTCTAGGCAAGAAGACTGCCCACTTGGTCAAAGTACTATGGCGGAACCATAAATATGA
The DNA here is from genome assembly GCA_963277665.1 of Viscum album. Classification (NCBI taxonomy): domain Eukaryota; kingdom Viridiplantae; phylum Streptophyta; class Magnoliopsida; order Santalales; family Viscaceae; genus Viscum; species Viscum album. Next base: position 1,286,634,609 of record OY728151.1, read on the forward strand.
AGAGGAAACATAGGACTTAACAGAAGTGAGGATAGAGAATTACACAGACCTGTTTTTTCTTAGAATGTAAAATGAAATTTTGAGGGAATCATTTCCTAATGGGGGGAGAATGTAATGACCTAATGTTTTATAAATGGAAATTTCATTATTATAATTATGTCATATAGTATAATCATATTAAATTACATATAGAACACAATATAAAGTTTATAAATGATTAATGAATGAAATAAAAGGCATTAATATATGTTAAGGAACATATATCAAAGGAATGGTAACATGACCCTTTTAATTCTAACATTACCCTTGTGATTAGTAAACCAGAAAAATGAAATATTAACCACACAAATAAATGTATAAATAAAATCTATGGACTTTATAAGAGAAAACTATTATATAATTCTATAGTAGTATTTGTAAATAAATATTTAAAAATTTATTATCTAAGTGAAAGTAATTTAGTAAGTCATAGTTATTTAATTATAATTTTTCAAATAAAAAATAATTTAAAAGAAATATTATTTTCATAAAATTTATTCATAAATTATAATTTTGTTTTCTTCTGAATATAAAATAATTTTATGAGACTATAATTAATTTTACAATATTTAATAAAATCTCTTACAAATTTAAAATTATTATTTGTGAAGAAAATGATAATTTTAATTATAAATTATTTTTGTAAAATTTGGTAATTATTTTAATAAAATTGATGTCATTTTTTTTAATTTTACATGTCAAAAATGGTAAGAGTGAATTTTTTGGATTTTTCTAAAATACATGGTTTTTATGAATAGTAAATTATGTTAATTTATAGTATTTATACATGTAAGTTATATAAACTATACTTTTAGTCATGGATGAATGCAACATAGTTGGTTCAAACTCACAAAATAAGATTTCTTTATTTATTCTCAAGAATCAACACTGTTTATTTTTGTGAGATAAATAAAAAACTAATGAATAAAATATTGAGAAAACACCCATCTCCTAAACTATAAATAACACCCCTCACCACCACTTATCCTCTCACTTATAAAACCATGATCCTTCTAAAATATCGAATTAAATATCCCACCCAATCCCTTTTCCAAATACAGGATATTTTTTTCTTAATCAAAGGCCAAAACCAATCCCATAAACAGCTTCTCAAAATGAAGGAATCTAGAGGTAAAACCATCATCCATTTTTTTAATTTCTTTTTAACTAACATTATTTTAATTTTCTCTTTTCACCTAAATTCATAAAAATTGTATGATAACTATAATTCCTTATATATAAATTAATGTTATTATGCTAATGGATCATTTCATCATCATCTGTCCATCCCCCACCTTTTATACTATCATTGAAAATATAATCCAAGATGTGTTAATTTATCTCATTCAAGGATAATGATGTTTTCAATTTCTATTACCATATTCAATGATGGTTGTGAAACAATTTTTTTGGTTTATCTATTTTAGAATATATATATATTACATCTTATGTAATGTTATGGAATTATTATTTACACATGATGTTATTTTATAAAACATAATTAATTCATTATGATCAAAAACCACCAAAATTAACCCAAACAATTATCATTAAATATTTATCTAATGATTCATCATCATAAAATAAAACCCAAATATTTATAAGAAAACACTATCCTCTGTAATTAAATTAATAACATATATGTTCAATTCGAGATAATTACCCCCACTTTACATGACCTTTCGTACATGAATAAAAGTAAACTGGTCATGAAAACCAAGGAATTCAATACCCCCAAAATAAAAAAATCGAATCTCATAACCCATCAAAATGGGAAATAAATGAACATAATAAAGTTATAATAAATCTAATAATTTTAGAATAGGATATGAACATAATAATTTTTAAATCTAATTTTATTATTCAGGACATTAAGAACAAGTGAAGAACACATTTAGACTTAAGATTATGAATTCTACCTGAACCTCAATTATTCCTTTAGTTTTTTCATTCATTATTTTTCTTAAAGGAAAATCTCTTTTAATTTTATGTATATATCTAAATTATATTTATATCATCCAAAATCATGTATCATGATATATTCATCCTTTTTTGGCGGGGATATACATGATTCAAAAAGGTTCATTACTCGATTCTTTCAGATAAGTAAGTCTGATTTAAGGAATCTTCCCAAATAATTACCCATTATCAAGTGCACTTAATATTATGTTTTAAGACATAAATATTTGTTCAAAAATAAAATTATTTAGTATGAAAAACTTCTTGGTTCACTTCTGGTTTTATATAAACGATTAATCCATTTTTTTAAATGTCACGTAATAATTTCCCTATACCAAACATAAATGTTTTGATTTTAATGATTCTTAAATATGATTTATTACAGGGTATCAATTATATTTGACATAAATTATCATGATATATTCCAATTTTACAATATAAATTTCCCTATATTATTTATATCATCCCTTTCCTAGACACCATTGTGATATTCCATTATGTTATGCTTTTTGGAAATATTATGATGCCCAATTCTGACAAAGGGCTACCATTTCATTTCTGATTGATTCCTTAAGTATGATTCCTCATGTGGAAAAAATATTAATTAAAAGGCTATTATTGGTGATCCTAGAATTTTCCCAAATGAGTTGGATAATGTTGAGCACCATGGGCCATTTTGTGAAATGGTCTTTATGTTTGGGCTTAACTCTTGCTCCATGGGAAATGGTCTTGGGGGTTAGCCTTGAATCATTATACTCTTTGTGAAATTATACTTCCCTCATTCCAATGTAATTTTTTATGTTTCTTCCAAATTACAATGACTTCATGATTATATGATCGCATGTTCTACATGTTATGATAATTTATGATTGATCATGTCCCATGAAATTTTATATCATTATGTTATTCCTTCTAACCATTGTGCTAAGCTTTGTGTTAATGTTTATTTACTTACTAGGATATTAATCATTTCCATTTGTTAATATATTTAACCTAGGTTATCCTATACCAATGTAAAGGTTCAATGTATGTTAAGAGATCAAAATGAATGGTAAATAAATAAATGTTTTATTTAATCCCATGTTTTTTGTTTGTTGTAATAATTCTTCCAAATAAAGTATAATTTGTGATCATTGAATTGTTTTATGATGGTTAATTATATTTGAAATCATTTAATGGTTTGTTTAAAAGGGTAGGGTCACAATAAAAAACCTTTTATGCCTATGAAAAAAATTATTTGGAAACTCTCTTATTGGACACATGAGTGGGTTAAAATTTAATTTAAAGTATTCAATTTATTTGAATATAATCCAGAAAAAAAATAATCTGTATATTAAATTATCATAATTAAAAACATATAACATGGAAAAATTAATATTTAAACATAATGAATTTTGAAAAAAAGTAAAAATTTAATTTGTGTAGTCAATGTGAAACTAGTTTTATTATGGGTTAAATAAAAATATAAGGCTTTGTTTGATAATTAAACATGTCAAAATCTTATTTCATGAAAATATTACTACATTACCCTATAAAAATTTAATTTATATGTCAATTTTATTCATCTTTTTTTTAATCACTTTGTCATTTTCTGTATTTTGGAAAATATCCATGTTGTTTCTATGAATGCCACACCTCCTCAATTATAAAAGAGAATACCCTCCCCTCAATTAATCACACCTATTAATTAATTTAGATTGACCAAATCCAAATACAATTTCTAAAAATCATCCTTATCCACATTATAATTATTCTTGTCTCCAAAAAATAAAATACAGGGGTCCATATTATGAGATCCAAATAAGGTTTCTCTGAGAGAAGGTAAGCATCTTTAACGATATCTTTCTCTTTTAATCATACTTTTATAACAAAAAATTATGTCCTATTTATTCCATTATTATAAAATATTTATATAACACATAATTAGATGTTATTATGATGATTCAATAGTATTGAGCCATCTCATCATCAATCTAATTAGAAACAAATTCATTTCTCAGGGGTTTGGTGGACTTCCACCTCCTGAGCCAATGTATGTTTTTCCATCATCAACTCACAATGATTTTGATATTTATAAAAACAATTTAACATTTATGATAATTGTAAAAAAATATATTCCTTAAAACTAATTCACCATACACATCCATACCTTTCAACAATAAATGTAATGATAGTGTCTCTCATGCATGCATTAAACATATCATCTCCATGAAGAGATGCAATTCATTTTGATTTTAAAAATTCCTTGATTTTTTTTAAAAATGTATTTAATGAAGGGATATATATTTAAAATATTAATATAATTCTAGAGATTATGGACTTATATCCTATACAAAATTACTAAAACATATGCAACAAAACATCCATGATTAAATGAAGCGGCTTACATCAGAAACAATGAAAACAATGATATAATATTATGAAACTAGAGGTAATATATTATAATAGAATAATATATTTTATTATAAATAATATTATGGTCCTAATATAAACTAAAAATATTCTTAAAACCATTATACCAAAGAATTGGATACATAGAGTGGGAATTCATACCTGAGTTTATTGTTTCTTGTCTCTCGTTTATTTTTTGTGAGTCCTATGATATATTCACAGATTATTTTCTTTTTTTTTTGTTTATATACTACCCATTTTATATTTTATATAATGAATATATTTATATTTATGTAATTTAAAATTTAATTTTTTGTTACTTATTTCATTGGGATTGTCATTCAAGTGTTTCCATTAAATTAAGGGTTTATTTATAAATCTCATCATTATTAATGTTTTTTATGATTATTGAAATCATGGGGGAATTATGTGATAGATTTTAAATAAAAATCACTAATTTTATTCTCCTATGGTTATTCACAAAATTTATAAATAATAGTAACATTTTACTCTCTTTCTTATTTAATATTATTGATAGTCATTCAATAATTAATTCTAACTTGTCTTAATTTTCATTAAAAAATTCATTTCATGAAAATTTACGTTTAAAAAAAATCTAAATACATATCCTACATCATATAAGATATATCCATAATTTAGGCCATTGAATATTGATATTCTACTCATCACTATACTTTTGAAATATATTTTTAAAACATGGGGTGAGAGAAAAATTAACCAGTATAGTGTTTTAAAACAAGAGGCTATTTCCTTTCACATTTAAAACATAATGAAAATTATTTCATGAGAATTGAAATTTATATCAATTATTTGGAATTAAATTAATCATTTTATATAAATATAATTTCCTCCCTATTTAATATTTTATCGTTTTCATAATACAAAATTTATTAAAGATACAGTTTAATAAAAATTTGTATAAATATAATATAATATTAAATTTTTTTTACATAAATTCATTACCCTATAAAAATAAAACAAAATTTCACCAACTAAATTTCAAAACACATCTTCTAAAAATATAATCCCTTTAGTTAATTTAATGGTACTAAACAGTCCTTATGAAATCCTTATAGATTATAGTAATAATGGATTATATACATCACATTGTATAAAATTTCCTCTTGAGCTTATAGGTTCACCACTATTTAATTATCATCATACCCAATACCTAAGTGGAAAATAATTAAATAAAAAACCTCTGTAAAGACCCATAAAATTCAAGGGAAATTTTTTCTAAATTTTCTTTGCGATTTTACAAGAACGTAGTTTCTGACGGCGCCTGATTCCGAGGCCTGGTGTGCCCGAAATCAATTTCTGAAGTTTAGCTCGGGTACGTTCAGTGAATGAACGAGCGGGTTTTTCTATATTTTGAGCCGGTGCACAGAATCGAAATCTGAGGGCACCGATGGAACCGTAGAACCAGTAATTACTTAAGAAGACCCTTAGTGGAGTTCCGTTTTCTCGGGAGGAGTTGTTTAAAAAAAATGTGAGGGATAAAATATAATTGTTACAATTATATTTTCTTTTCTTGTTAAGTGGATTAAGTGTTGTGTTACAATAGTTCAACCCTCTATTATGTGGTTATAAACTAAGTACAGGAGGTTGGGGTGGGACCCACTTGAAGTTAACTACACATGAGAGGAATAAAGGTGAGGTGGGGCCTACACGAACCCCACCCCTTCACATTCCTCATAAACTCCCTAACTCCCTCTTTAATTTTTTGTAAACATATCTTTAATGAGTAACCTTCCATTTCATCACTCTCTCCCTAATTAACTCTATCCAACACACACATTAAATTAAGTGAATTCAACTTTTGAATTTATTTTGGAAAATCTTGGCTTGGGTTGATTAAATAATGAGGAACCATTATTTTTTGTGAAGGGTTGGCATTTGTGGTGTTGAGGGTAAGGGAAGAGAGCTTGGGAGTTTTTAAAGAACTTCTTCCTCTTCTTCTTCTTCTTATTCTTCGTCAATGAACATCTATTCGATGACCCATATTCTTCAGTCTTCTTCTTTCTCGAAAAAGGAGGAGGCACCATCGTGGGAACTCACCAACGACATTCCGCCTTTCAATTTTTCTCTCCGCGTGAAAGGAAGGGAGATGCTGCTTCCTCCTCGGACGTTCTCCATCGGCATGAACAGAACCTCACCCTGCAACGCTGTTTTCCGCGACACCGTCATTTGACAACATTTGTCAAGGTAGGGGTTTTATGCGTTTCTTTTTCTTGAATTACTTCCGTCATCTATCCACGTTCAATTGGACCACTTTATATCGTTTAACGGGAGGGGGTCGGACCACACAAACCCGGCCGACCCTCCTACCATATTATTTTTTTTGTGTTGTTGCGGTTCAAAGGAAAGTGACGAGGTTCCGTCACACCATACAGGGCTGCGACAGAGGGCCGCGACGCCGTCGCGCCGCGCCGGAAAGAATAAACCACGGCTTAGGCCACGACGAAGCAGGGGGACCAGCGGCCTGTTCCGGGCCGCCGGCGTCGGAGTAGGGGGGACCGCCCCTCGCCGGTCCCGTGGCGGCAGAAGCCGGCTGGCCGGTTAGGGGGAGAGTCGGGGGTTACGACCCCCGGCTGGCCAGAAAAGAGCGGCCCCCATTATGGGGGGGGGGGGTTACAAAAAGCGGGGTGCAGCCCCCCCCCCCCCCCCCCCCCCGCACTCCCGAACGACTCAGCCTTTTGGTCGAGCCACCGGGCCAGCGTGTCGGGCCGCCAGTGTGCCGGGCCGCGCCAGCTGCGCCCAAGCGGGCCGACTTGGACCCGGGTCGAGTTTACCCGGTTCGTGCCAACCGAGGGGGTCTCGACCCGGGTCTGTCCGAGCCCGAAACCCCCACTTTCGGGCCTTCCACGGTCTTTTGCCCATAACATGGGCTGTGGACCACCGATCTATGCACCGTGAGTTGCGATTCGATCTTTGGATCGAGACGGTTGTTTCGGTATATTACACTCAAGTTTTTAGAGTACTTTGGGTTCAGCCGGGTTGGTTCGTACACGAAACCAACCGGGCCCTCGGAGCGGAAACACTTATATCTTGAGATCTGGACGTCCGATTGACGTGCCGTCAACATTGTTGGATTCCTCTTGAGGATATGGATCTTTTGGAATACTTCGCCTAAGGTTTGGACGGAGTTGGAGTATGGCTGGGTTGGATTGTACCTGAAATCCAACCGGGGCCTTGGAACGGAAAAGATGATATCTTTCAGACCGGACGTCCGTTTGATGAACCGTCAGTGGCGTTAGTGATCACGTTGAGAAAAAGTTCCTATTAGTATTCCCTATGAGAGTTTGGGTTACATTTGAGATATGTCCGGGTTGGTTCGCTCACAAAACCAACCGGGCCCCTGGGACGAAAAGTCTAATAACTCACAGACTGGGCGTCTGATAGACGCATCATCTGTTGCGTTGGGACCCTTATGACGAGACGGTCCTTTGAGATACTTCTTCGTGGGACTTTGTGATACTTGGAGTATCGACCTATAGCTCATGGAGAGGACCCTCCCAGAGACGAGCGTACGGAGTACAGAGACCGTGTAACTGGCTGAGACCTGATGATTACTCGTCCAATTCGATTCGGAGTGACTAACATAGCCTAATGGGGAGCACTACTTTGTGAGGTGGCAGACCCATGGTGGAGGAGCAGTACAGTGTGAGGTGGCAAACCTGCGGTACTCGACAGGAGGAATACCTCTGTAGGCTATGAGGGGGAGCACTACTATGTGAGGTGGTAAACCCATGGCGGAGGAGCACTACTGTGTTTGGGTGGCTGGCCCGCGATACTCGACAGGAGGAGTACCTCAGTATTCTTAGGATAGTGAGTAATATCTCGGAGTTGTGACATGATCATTGTACACTCCAGAGACGGGCTCATCAGCAGTTACAGTTTCGATAATTAAAATCCTGGGTTGAGCTGAGTCAATGACCTTTGTGTTTTCCTCATGATTGAGATGGGTCACTCGATCACTTAGGTATATGTATGGGAATATACCTAGGTAGTGGTTATCCGTTGATTTCATAACCTTTGTGTTTCCTCATGGTTGAGATGGGTTACTTGATAACATAGGTATAAGTATGAGCTTATACCTAAGTATAGGTTATCTATTGAGATCCTTCTTTGTGGTTATCCCTGTTGGATTTAGTGAGAACTTGAGGGTATCAGGGTCCCTACTGAGTATCGTATACTCACCCCTACACGGGCTATGCCCGCACTTCGTTGTGTTGGTTGTAGATGTTGGGCAGCGCTGACAGAGGCCGAGTGTTCAAGGACTGGACGGTACCCGGAGGTGGACCTTACGACGAGTCATTATCTGGAGGTGGACATCACGATGTGACCACACTCAGAGGAGGTTGACATGCGAGAGCATTGTGGAGGCTATCTATACCTACCCTTCAGGTAGGATCCATGGTGGACGATCCAGGAGCTGCGCTATCTGTACCTACCCTTCAGGTAGGACCTGGGGAGGATGACCCAAGAGCTGTTTCCATTCTTCTAGCTGTTTGTCTTTTTCTATTGTACATTTGTTCAGTTGTAGTTGTACTTTCGATTGTGTTTGTATTCTGGCCCATTTACTTTTCATCACTTCCTTTTATATTTAGTTTATTACTTCCCCTTGTATTATGTGGTGTTTTGTTTACTTTTATAAAGGAAATGCCTTCCCAGTTTTCGGGAATTATGCCTTTCGTGCTAGTCGCCAGCCCCTGGGCTATGGAAGGCGGGTTTCAGGTAGTCATGGCAAGTAACACCCCAAGCTTTTATGGTACGCTTCACTTTGAATAATGCAATAGCGTGTGTTGTACGCAACATCAAGTTCAAACACACACCACAACCGATCAAACTAGCCGTTATGAATAGTAATACCTACTTTTTGAAATTTAATAAATTTTATCTCTCAAAAAGGACTTCATTTTTTGGATTCGGAGTATCGAATTTAGCCTAAGGTTAAATTTTGGTACTTTTCGGATAACATTAATATTTTGATGAATAACGAAAATTACTAAATTTTAATTAAAAACAACTATTTTTTATCAAAATAATTAATAGTCTTAAATTGTGAATTTGAGTTGTTTTTAAGTATATTTAGAATATATTTTTACCATTTAATACAATGTTAGTCATTGGACATAATTTCACAATTAAACCGAACATAAACAAGTATCAATATTTTGATAGTTATTATATCTTAAAAACAATTTTTTTTTGTTTTGACAACGGGAATTAATTTTAAATTAATTTCTGCCACTTCTGTGTTTTGAATTTGTAAAAATTTATTCCATATTTTGAATTAGGATGTTCATATTGTGTAAATATGTATCTTTTTTAGACATTTTGAATAATTACTTCGGTAAATATTTTATTTACCATGGTTAAAGGGTAAATCCGGTAAATAAGGGTTAAAAATAATATTATAATAATAAAAAATTACCCTAAAACGTGTCATAACATTATTGGTTGATACATTTCTGACCATGGGCATCATTGGGGCTATTTTGGGACCCCATTGTGCCACTTGTAAGTGATAGGGACACTTTATTTTAATTAAGTTAAAATGAATACAAAAATGACACAAGCATATATCGGTTAGAAAAACAATTTTTACAAAGGGTTATATATGCTGGAATTTTGACTATAAATATTCGTTAGAAATATAACGCGATTTACTACATAATGGTATTTTATTTATAATTTTTATACATTATATAAGTTAATTTATTTATGAAACAATGGTGATGCAGTAATTACCATAATAGTGAAAATTTAAAATGATTGATATTGTAGATACCCAAATAAATATAATTTGAGACTTTTTATGAATTACACTAATTTTATAGATTAATATGACATGTTATGAATTATTTAATTAACCTTTTTTGAAGTAATCATTTTGTTATGAGTTTTAAAAAAATAAATTATTGAATATTGTCAAAATTGACATAAAAGAGTTTTTAAAACAAATATTATATTATTAATTGATATTAAATTCCTAAAAATATATGGTTCGGCCAAGAGACTTATATCATGATAGGTGTATCATTAATGGACTATTTTGGGGTCTCTTGGATGTATATAGTATGTTTATTAACCATATAATATAAAAATACAAAGAGACATTGTAAAAGTGAAACTAATTAACTAAGAGTTAATACTTAAAGATAAGGTTAGTATAATGACCCAAACATGTATAAATTATATTGGTTGAGTTATTTTAGACCTATACCCACCTTAAAATTTAAATAATCCAATTTGGATCCATTAGAAACTGAATATGAATTTATTATAAAATAGTATTTCTAGATTTTCCAAAGGTGTCATCACCCCTCTTATAAAACAGCACTCCCCCTTCTCATTAACTCACACCTTAAAAGCATTTTGTTTCGGCCAAACTCGGTCCAAATACTCTCTCAACTTTCATAACTTCATCTTATAGGCCTTTCTTTAGTCAGAAATACAACTTAAGAGCCCTTTTTATCAAATCAAAAGAAAGAACCCGAAGAAGAGGTAATGATTTCACCACCCTTTTCCAAGTTACATTCTTCTTCCACTTCTTCTTTCTTTGTTATTACCATTTTAAAATAATTAATCCAGTATCCTATATATACTATGATGTTATTATAAATATGGTACAACCATATTCATTATTATATCCATCTTTTGAATAACATGTCACCATACGTGCGTACGTACGGCTTACCGTCTCCACGTCGTGGTGTAATTGTTATTCAATAAATTATTATTTGGATGGGTATAATAATGATTTATAATTCATGTAAATAATAAATATAACATGATAATAATTATGTATATATGATATACAATCCAATTATATATTATTTTAATATCAAAAGAATGATATTGTCGCTTGTGCGTACGTACGGACTACCGTCTCCACGAACGCGATGAGATTTATTCTCCATCGTATCCATTCAAGTATAATTATCATTTTATGATTTAAAAATAATGTTTAAGGACTTGATATCATTCTGGATATGAATAAGATACAACCTATCCATTATAAACATGGCTTACGTAACAAAACATATAAAATAAAACGAGTAAGTTAACACCCAAAACAACGATAATACTAAGATATTATTAACAAATCAATGTTAAAAGATCATATATGATATCATATTAATGTATATGATTCTTGTATAATTTAATATCAATTATTTCACCATTATACAGGAGGTTAACCTACCCTCAACCAAGGAAAAGTACAAGGTAAGGGTTTATTTCACAATCTCTTCATTATCCGAGGTTGTTTATATGTGATTATCTACTGGGACCTCTTTATCATCCACATCCATGTTTCTTAAAAATTTATTTCAAATCATTCTTTATATTTTATAGACTATGGTATAAATTAATTTATACCCTTTTTGACTTTTATAAGTCGTTTATAAAGGAATCTTTCCGTCATTTTCCAAACAAGTTCCTTTTTAACCTTTTTGACAGAATTAAGGTAAGAATGTTTTTTTAACTTATACGGCGTGTGCGGCTATTTTTCTCCGTTATAAAATCTTTGAAGCTTTCCTTACGATCTTATAAGAATATTTTCAAAGAAAATGTTTTATTTTATAAATATATGAATCTTAAATTATTTCAAAATAGAAAGAGACATTTGTCCAAAAAGAGTTTTGATTTCATCTATGTCAACATCCTTTGATGGATTTTATGCTTATTTGAAGTTTATTTATTATGATACAAAACTTCTATATTGTATTGGAGGTTTTGTGATATGTTTGACTTTGGATGTGCTGTTTTTATACCATTCATGGTTTATGGTGAAAGTATTGACATTTTGTAAGCTAGTTTTAATACGAATGTTTATGTTATGTTTAACCCTTTTAATATGGGAATGAATTGGACTTAATATGTGATGGGTGGAGCCCGATATAGCTCCTCGATGCATCGGTAGGTCTCATGAGACAAACTAGTGTCTTGGCACAAGGCCTTGAAAAAATCCTATTTGAAGTCTTGGCATGAGGCCTTGGCTATGTGTGCAACACCCCAAGATTTAATGAAAAATATTCTTTTAATTTCATTGATGTCTTCTATTATACAGAAATCCAAGTTTATCTTGTACGATACGCAACACCATATTAGCTTGTAGTAAACGCAATGCTATTCTTGGATCGTGTCACACACAATTTCATGTTCGTTTTATAATAGCCATTCTACGCAACATTGAGTGTGTTTATATATATACATATATTCAATGTATAAATGAAATATGGTTGGATTCTGTTATACAATACAACGAAGGATTCTTGCACAATACGCAACCCTGACTCGGCTTGCATTACACGCAATCACGACCTTCCTCGATAGCGTGTGTTGTACGCAATACCGGGTGTTACTAAACAACGATATATTATTATAATATTATTATGAACTAGCCGTTATGAATAGTATTAACTAAATTTTAAATTTTATAACATTATTATTCATCTGACACATTTTCTTGAACATGGTATGAGAACTAAATAAATTTTTTGGGTAAAATAAGTATTTTTCAAAAAATGCAGTTTTGCCGCCTTTTGATGGCGCACCCACATTAAATCTAGTTTTTGACATGTTTATAAGATCAATTTGACAAAATAAAATTCTTCTTTGGAATCAGGATATAAAAATTTACTTTGGATAAAATTTTCATATTATTCTGATAACTTTCATATTTTAATGAATAGTAAAAACACGCTATATTTTAATTTAAAAAATCTTTTTTCATCGTAATAATTTATATAGTTAAATTATAATATTGAATGGTTTTAAAGTATAAATAGAATTTATTTTTACCATTTAATATAATGTATTTCATTATCATTGATTTTACATTGAATTTATTGGTTAAATCAATTCAGTCTTTGGAAATGTTTTAACTTTTAAAACCTATTCGCTTAACAATGGGATTAATTTTAAATTAATTACTCCAACTTCGTTGTTTTGAATTTTGAAAAATGGATTCCATATTTCGAATCAGTGGGTCCCAAATATGTTAATAGGTTACTTTTATTTTTTTATGAATAGTAACTACGGTAATTTTAATTTACTGTGGTTAAAGATAAATAGTATAATTCAAGGTTAAGAGAATATTATAATAATTCAAAATTACCTTGACACTTGTTCTAACCTTATTGGATGAGTATTGGCCAACCATGGGCATCCATGGGCCGATTTTGGGACCCCAATGAGCCACTTGGTAGTGAAAATGACAATTTGGATTAATTAATTTAATGTAAAGACAAAATTGACTTTAAAAAAATATTTTAGTAATTAATTTTTATAAGGGGTTATATACATTATATTTTTGACTATAAATATTCTTTGGAACGATAAAAAGATTCCCTACATCATGGTATTTGTTTCATAATTTTTAGTCATCAAATTAATTAAATTATTTATGACACAATAATGATGTAGTGTTTACCTCATTAATAAATGATTTAAAGAAATAAGATTATAATGATTAAAATATCATCCAAAACCTGTCCAATTCCAATTGGATGATTTTATTTAGAATATGAGTCATCTTATCTTTGAAATTAATGTGTTTTTGACCTCTTAAAACCTAAGATAAGTTTATAATAAAATAATGTTTTCACACTTTCTTAAAGAGCCCCTCCTCTCCCTTATAAAAGGAGACCACTTCTATGAAATTCCTCACAACTCTCAAGCCTTTTGGCTCATCCAAACTCTGCCCAACTAAGCTCCCTACATCCCTCTCCTCCACCTTGAAGCCTTAAATTAGGTAGAAGACTTTACAAGAAGTCCTTTCGGTTCAAACCAAATGAAGTTACCAAAATTAAAGGAGGTTTGGATACGTACAAAGCATATCAGACCTAAGGTAAGGGATAATTTGGCAAATCTCATTTTTATCTGAGATTTCTTATTCATAAGTATTTACTGGGGATATTTCTATCGTCCATGTCCATGTTTTATAAAAGTGTATTCATGTATGCTTAAATTACTTTTTACCCATTCTGACTTTTACCCCATGGTATGGAAGGAATATTTCTTTTGTTTACCCTACAAGGTACTTTTTGACTTTTCCAACAAAAGTATGAGAAAAATATTTTTTTAATGTATACGAAATGAAAGGATTTTTACGGTTTTATAAAGCCTTATTTTCATGAAGCTTCCTCCAAAATATTTCATGACTATTTTCAAAAAAATCTCTTTCTTTTAAAATTGCATGACGTTTTGTTAAAAGAAATTGATTTTGAAGAAGAAATGATATTTTCCTCAAGAATCCATTTCAAGTGTTTTATCAAAACCATTTTTTCATCTATGATGACATTATTTTATATGTGTATATTTCAAAAATAATGTCCATATGATTTAAATGGTTTCACTTTTCTTATGTTGATATACCCATTTGTTTAATATGGATTATGTCATGATGGGATGATGTTTATGAAACCCATTTTATTCATTGGGTTATGATGAATGTTTCAAGTTTATTTTGTGGAACAAGTAAGAATTATTTCATTATGAGATTGGTGGGACCTATATCTCCCTCCAATGCATTGGGTAAAGATTTATATCTCATGAGATAGACATGGCTGGAACGGAATGTAAAACTGGTTCAGTAATACAGGAATGGAACGAGTGGTGAACTCGATTCAGAATGAGACTTTGTCCACTAAGATGGTCTTCGTAGAAATGCCTTGGATACTATGGAAATAATATCATGTGTTTAATGGTTGCCACAATTACAAGTTTTATTCCCATACTATTTTATCATGATTAATGTTTCTTTATGATCTATGCCTTACGTATTGCCATGTTTTATTTCATTCCTCAAGATCTTGATGTTTAAACATTGGGTTCATGTTTTTAAGTTCAATTGTATATGGTTTGTTTTATTTTATCCATTATTACCCTTACTAAGCATTTGATCTCACCCTTTATATGTTTTCTTTTCCCCAGGATAAAAAGAAAGGTTTTAGGTAAGAAAAGATAAGGGGAAGATCTTTATGGGAGATGTTTAAGATCTTTCACCACGATTAGAAGATTACGTTCCGAGTTTCCAAAGACACTAAAGTATTGCGGTCCTTGAGTTTTTAATTTTGTTATGTATTATGAATTCCTCAAAATTAATGTGTTATCCATGTACGTCAAGCTTCGGGCCTCTACAGTTGGTATCTGAGGAAAGGTCTAGTCAACATTTGGAATCTAGGATGCGAGAACTTTAGTGAGATCCCTAGAGATATTTTTAAGGTATGTGTAGGGATGTCCATAAGTTTAAGTATACGTATAGGTAATAGTCCTAGAATTATGGTAACGATATTATATTAAACCTAAGATATTAGATATTGAAGTTACTTACACTTTATTATGATTTTTTCCTCTTACACTATTCTTTTTGGGTTTTAGAAAATTGATGGAAACAAGATGATTCACTATAGTGGAGGATATTATGGGCAATGAAATGATATTTTTCATGAGAAACCAAATGAAATGGGATTTGTAAGTCCAAACATCATTATTATCCCAAATCAGAAATCTCATAATATGATCAATAAACTCAAATTTTGTAAGTTTTCGGACTCGGCTAATAAGAGAAACAAGGAGTTTCATGATACTCATAGAGGAAAGAAAGTTCAATTTCCCATATGTAATTCATGTGGGAAGATGCATTAATGAGAATGTTTCAAAGGAACGAGAAGATGCTTTGGGTGTGGAAAAGAATGAAATAAATCCAGTAAGTGCAAAGGAAAAAGTTCAGTTAACACCATTGATGAGGATAATGGTATTGCTACGACATCAACAATGGTTAAATGTTTTAAATGTGGAATGTATGGGCATTATGAAAACCAATTCCCTAAGGTAAAGTACCATGAAGAGAATCAGTATGGTCGTATGGGTAATATTTATGTTGATGATGATGAAGAGATTACAAATAATATGTGAGATGAAAGGATTGTTGAAGCTCGGTCAATGGTTTAAGAAGGTAGTGGAATGATTACATGTTTATCAAGTGTAATGCTGTATAAGTAATCTCATGGTACTATAGAATAAAGAGACATCTAAGGATTGTTACACTGTTGTCTTTCCTTAAGTTTTGAATGTTTGTGATGAATGGTACCATTATTTTTGGAAAGTAGATGATATGCGCATATTGAAGGGTTAAGAAGAAAATTAAATGTTTGATAGTATTCATGAGCTCATGACTGATATAAGGAGAAGGTTATATCATGGTTTGAGTATATAGAATTTTTTAATTTTGGTATGTGGAAAGATTTATCTTTTGAAATTATTCATGTTTTCACTAAGGTTTAATGGGTATTCATTTTTCAAGAGAATGTATGATTAAGGTATTCACATGATTGGAATGTGACCAACAAGATAATGGGGGATAAATGATGGTTGGTTGATGACATTTCAAGTAATCATTTTCATTATACTATGAGCTTAGACCAAAGTATTTTAGATAAGCCTAAAGATTGGAATGGATTATGTTGGACATAAGTTAGTATTGTTTAAGGATAGAATTTTTTTTATATTATTGATGGGATGTTATAGTAATGTTGTTTTAGAAAAAGGACAACCTGTAGGTCGGGTGACAACTCATCGCGTCAGATAAGGCTGTGGGAATCGAACCCACAAATGAAGTGCAACTGGCCTTTATCACATACCAATGGCCAACATGAAGTCCCTAGTTAGTGGAAAGTAGTTTTATTTTATTAAGCGGTATGATAAATAAAGTATAAGTCCATTTTTGGAACCATATACGATTAATCTCACCATAAGATGGACTTATAACTTTTGATAAACTTTTTTTTGAAATAGATGGAATGACCCATCATTCTATCACATGATCTTCTAATGATTCACAAATAACAAACTCAACTTCATTTCTTTAAGAGATGAAGTGGAAATTGTTCAATTCACGAACAATAGTGAGATTGCACGAAAATCATGTAAGTATTTCTTTTAATTCATCAACTTTAGGGAAATGGTATTGAATTCCCAAAATGTTGTCCTAGTGCTCTTATATCCGATTAATCAGATAGTACCTTAGATCATCAAAAATTTATGGCTTTTTGATTGTTGGATTTTGTATAGCCATGTTCTCCACCACTCTCCATCAGAACTTGATGGTTAGATTTTTCTTCCATATCCATATTTTAACCTATGTTCTCTTATATGGAAACCCAGTTATGAGTTACTTTGGGTAATCATTACATTTCATTATTTTGTTTTTAAAATTATGTTTTAGTATTACTTTTTACAATGTGGGTTTCTATGAATAGTAAACTGTCATGACCCGTCCTCGGGGCTCGTGCCGTGACTATCCCAAGCCCGCCTTCCATAGGACAGGGGCTGGCGACTAGCACTAAGGCGTAAATTCTCGATAAAAAGGGAATGCATTGCCTTTGGAAAGTAAAAAAACACCATAGAGCAAGAAAGCAGTAGAAGTAAAGACTAAGTAAAAGATGGTACAACAGTAAGTGCGGAAAAGTAAGTGGGCCAGTATACAAACCCAAACTAAATGTATGTACAACTGGAATGGGAAAACAGCAACGGTAAAGTAGAGCTACAGTGTCGAGCCATCCACTGGAAGTACCACCTGAAGGGTGGGTACAGTTAGGCTCCACTGCTCCTCGGGTCCATCCAATCGCTCCGAGTACGTCCCGCCCAGTGGTCCACCTCCAGGTACCGTCCTGCTCCGCAAGCCTCAACCACGATCAGCGATGTCCGTCTTCTGCAACCAACACAACGTAGTGCAGGCATAGCCCGTGCAGGGGTGAGTATAAGCTACTCAGTAGGGACCCCGAGACCCCCGAAGGTCTCCCAGAATCCACAAAGGATAATCCACAAAGGAAAGATAGAATCACGAAGTAACATCAGAAACTGCTTAGGTATATGCCCATACATATACCTAAGTCATCAATTCTCATTCGGCTCCAACATCCAAACCCAAGTACAACCCAGTCCACACAGGAAAGGAAAACGTAAATCTACACAGGATAGCACAACAAAATCCACATAGAAAAGTAAAACATGATTTATCTCACACAGGTATACATCTTCGTATGATTATAGAGATGATCAGATATATCCACTGATTCATCTAAGTCGTCGGACCCACAAAGGATCGATAGGTACTAACCCCCGCAATGACCCAGGAAGGGTCTGACCCACACAGGATCGATAGGTAACTAACCCCCGCAATGACCCACACAGGATCGAACCCACACAGGATCTGTAGGTGCTGGCTCACACAGAACCGCTGAGCGCTGACCCACACAGGATCAGACTCACAAAGGGTCAGTAGCACTGATCCACATAGGATCACTGAGTTCTGTAGTCGTCGCTGTCGAATCCACTGAGGATCTCTGAACAGTCGTCGTCGTCACAGTAGCGAACGCAACCAACACTAGGGATCCCGCACACAGCAAGCTCGTTCGGGAGGGTCCGCTCCACGAGCTGAGATACTGATACATCAACTGACGCATAGTCCAGAGTTGATGTATCCTAAAGTTCTGTATCATCAACAGGAACTCAACGTCGCAGACGTCGCGTCAATCGGATGCCCGGTCTGAGAGTTATTGGCCTTTTCGTCCTAGGGGCCCAGTTGTTTTTTTAAGGTAAAACCAACCCAACCGTACTCCACCTGCGTCCAAACCTCGGTCGGGGTAAGCCAAAAGATCCGTCTCACTTAGAGGAACCCTTCTATGTTGACGGTACATCAATCGGACGTCCGGAGCTCAAGATATGAGCGTTTCCGCTCCGAGGGCACGATTGATTTCGTGTACGAACCAACCTGGCCGAACCCAAATATTCTTAAACCTTGAGTACGATATACCAAAACGACCGTCTCGATCCAAGGATCGCATCGCTGCTGACGGCGCATCGATCGGAGGTCCGTAGCACGAGATATGGGCAAAAGAACCAAAAGGGTCCGAAAACGGGGGTTTTGGGCCCGAACCGACCCGACCCGAGACCCCCCGGTCGGCCCGAACCGGGTCGGCCCATCCCGGCCGGCGAACCAGTGCGCTGGCGCGTAGCGCCATCTATGTCGGCCAAACGGTCGAGCCGTTCCGGCTCGCGGGGGGGGGGGGGGGGGCTGCCACCCCGGTTTTCCTGTAACCGCGGCCCCTTTAATGGGGCCGCCTGCTTGGCCAGTCGAGGGAGTTAAATCCCCCAGTTTTCCCTTTGTCCAGTTGGCCCGCACCAACCAGCCAGTTCTGCCAACAAGGACCGGCGACGGCCGGTCCTTCCTCCTTCACCGACACCGGCGGCCTGGAACCGGCCGCCGGTCACCCTATTATGCCGCTTCCCTGAACCGGCCGCGACCTGGTTCGCCCGACGCGGTGCGACGACACCGCGCCCATCCGCCGCAGCCCCTCTCCGGCTGCGGTATTTTCGGGTTTCACCGACGCGGCGCGACGGTGTCGCGGCCTTGTATGATTTCGCGGCGCAGCGCGACGGCGCCACACATTTCTTGCCGCATGATCCCGCGTGGTGCGACGTTACCGCGCCACTCCCATTTCAAACCACAAAAGAATCCAACATAGAAAAAGGAGGTGGGTCGGCCATCTTTGTGCGGTCCGGCCCCCTCTCGTTAATTGATAGCAATTGGACATATTCACGAAGAAAACAAATTAATGGAGTAAACTCGAACAAAATAAAAATAAATCTCCTACCTCGAGTGTGGCCTGAACGAGGTTTTCGTCGCGGAGAAAAAGACGTCGCGTAGCAGGTCGGTGTGGCAGAAAGAGGATTCGTAGACAAAGACGGAGATTGTCCGAGGTGGAACGGTGTCTCCCTTTCTTTCACGTGGGAAGAAGAACGAGGGATGGCGCGTCGTCGTTCTTCGAAAGAAAGAAGTGACGGCGTTCTTCGTCGTGGTAGAAAAGTTCTTCACCCGGGAGATGCAGTTCTTCCAAAAGAAAAGAAGAACGTTCCCCCCTTCAACACAAAGATGCAAAGAAAATAAAATAAGTCCTTAACCTTCTTTTATTTCCTTTTCCAAACACTTTAAATTTTGAACATTCAAAATTAAGTCCACTCATTTAATTAAACAAAACTTGTTAAAAATTAATGAGGAGATATGTTGGCAAAATTAAATGGGGGGTTTTGAGGAGTTAGGAAAGTGAGGGGTTTGGCTCATGTGGGTCCCACCCCACCTTATCCTCTCAAGGTTGGTTAACACATGTGGGTCCCACCCCCAAATCCCTCACTTAGGAAAAAACTACCATGTGGAAAATAAAATTTTTTGTTAAATTTTTATTTTTAACTTCTACACTTTTTATCAACTCCCCTCATGTAAACACAACTCCGGAATAGGAGTTCCTAAGAAATTACCGGCACTGCGGTTCCATCGGTGACCTCGGAATTCGATTCCGAGGAACAGTTAAAAAGATAGGAATTCCCGCTCGTTCGTTCACTGAACGTACCCGAGCTAAAATTCGGATAGAAATTCCAGGCACACCGGGCCTCAGAATCAGGTGCCGTCAGAAACTGCGTTCTTGGAAAATCCCAATGAAATTTAAGAAAAAAATTCCCTTGAAGTTTAGGGGCCTTTACATTACTCCCGCTCCCAAGTGCTCTCCTGGAGGTTCCCGTGCTGCCATCTGATGCACACTAGAGGAATCGACTGTCCACGTAGCACCCACTCCTTTCGATCCTCGATCTCCACTGGAACCTCCGCAGAATTCACCCCATTGTCAACGACTAGCTCCACATGGTCAATGATATGTGTCGGGTCGTGCACGTATCTCCTAATCTGAGACACATGGAAGACGTCCTGCAACCGGTGCAACTGAGGTGGTAGAGCCAGACGATAAGCCACCTCGCCAATCCTGCCGAGGACCTGGAACGGTCCGATGAAGCTTGGAGACAACTTTCCACCTTGGCCAAATCTCCGTAATCCACGTCGAGGTGAGACACGCAAGACGACGTGGTCACCATCCTCAAACTCGTGTGGCCTCCTCCTCCTGTCAGCATAAGACTTCTGCCGGCTCTGAGTTGTCCTCATCCACTCCTGGATGACCTAGACCTTATCTATCGTGGCCTGGACCATCTCTGGTCCCACAAGTGCTGACTCCCCAGGGCTTGTCCAGCACAAAGGAGATCTACAAGGTCATCTGTACAACGCCTCGTATGGTGCCGTCCCGATGGTGGAGTGGTAGTTGTTGTTGTACGCGAACTCCGCCAAGGGTAGGTGGTCCTCCCTGATGCGACCAAAGTCTAGGACACATGCGCGGAGCATGTCCTCGAGAGTCTGAGTGGTCCTCTCCGTCTGACCATCCGTCTGAGGGTGAAAGGCCATGCTCAAATGTAGTTGTGTCCCGAACGCCTCCTACAACCCCTTCCAATGCCAGGAAGTAAAGAGAGCATCTCGATCAGAGACGATAGATAATGGCACACTGTGAAGCCGTAAAATCTTCTGAACGTAGAGACGTCCCAAGCTCTCCACTGAGCCCTGCTCTCTGATGGGTAAGAAGTGAGCCAACTTGGTGAGTCGGTCAACAATCAGCCAGATGGAGTCGTGACCTCTG
Organism: Viscum album; assembly: GCA_963277665.1. Taxonomy (NCBI): domain Eukaryota; kingdom Viridiplantae; phylum Streptophyta; class Magnoliopsida; order Santalales; family Viscaceae; genus Viscum; species Viscum album. Next base: position 1,286,656,544 of record OY728151.1, read on the forward strand.
GAAGTGTGTGGAAGTCCAGTCACGAAGTCCATAGATATCCCGTCCCAATTCCACTCCGTGACCTCCAAGGGCTATACCAAACCTACTGATACCTGATGCTCTACCTTCACCTACTGTCAGGTGAGGCATCGAGAAACGAACTCTTCCACAGCCTTCTTTATGCCCGGCCACCAGTGTTGTCTTTTGAGATCCTGGTACATCTTCGCCACTTCGGGATGTACCACCAAGGGAGATGTGTGAAACTCTCTCAGCACCTCCTCTCGTGAAGTGACTAGTACCAAGGTACGTCCTCTGAAAAGGAATTTGTGCTCTGCCCCAAAGGAGAAACCATCTGGTGCCTGTCCTGAAGATATCTGTACACGCTGCGTCTCACAGTCAGCGTCCCCATGTTGTGCCTCTCTGACCCGCTGCAGTAGTGGAGGGGTGACTGTGAGAGACTGAAGGAAGGCTTCTCCATCTCTATCCACGAAGTATATCTGCAAAGAGGCTAGCTGCTCTGTCGCCTCCTCGAGTAGCTGAATGCCCGTCCTCCGGCTGAGAGAATCAGCTACCACGTTCCCCTTTCCAGAAGTATAGACTATCTCAAAGTCATAGTCCTGGAAAAACTCGAGCCATTGCCGCTATCTTTGATTCAGGTCCTTCTGAGAGAAGATGTATCTGAGACTCTAATGGTCAGAAAGACTATAAAATTCTCTCCCATCAGGTAGTGTCGCCATGTCTTCAGAGCGAAGACCACTGCTGCTAACTCCAGGTCGTGGGTAGCGTAGTTCAGCTCATGTGGCCTCAACTGACATGATCCATAGGTGATCACGGCCCGCTCCTGCATTAGGACACATCCGAGTCCAGTCCCTGATGCATCGCAGTAGACTACGTACCCTACTCCCCCCTCTGGCAACCTCAAGATAGGGGTGCTGGTCAATCTCTATCTCAACTCCTGGAAGATCTGCTGAAATCTTTCAGACCACACAAAGGGTTTTCCCTTCTTCGTCAAAGCTGAGAGTGGTGCCGCAACTCTGGAGAAGTCTGGCACAAATCTCCGGTAGTATCCAGCTAGTCCCAAGAAACTCCGCACCTCCGTCACGCTCCTGGGTGACTCCCAAGCTAGCACTGCCTCGATCTTCGCAGAATCCACCGCAACTCCCGCCTTAGAGATGACATGTCCCAAGAAGTGGAACTCGCGTATCTAGAACTGGCACTTCGAGAGCTTACCATAAATCTGGTGCTCTCGGAGTGTGTCTAGTACAACCCGCAAGTGGTAGGCGTGCTCCTCCTCAGTCGTCGAGTAAATCAAAATGTCGTCGATGAAGACCATGACAAATCGATCGAGGTATGGCTGAAATATCCTGTTCATGAGGGCCATGAACACTGCTGGAGCATTGGTCACAGCGAAGGGCATAACCAGGAACTCATAGTGGCCATACCGACACCCGAAGGCCGTCTTCTGCACGTCCTCGTCTCGAACTCTGAGCCGATGATAGCCTGACTTGAGGTCTATCTTCGAGAACCACCATGCTCCCTTGAGCTGATCAAAGAGGTCATCAATCCTCGGTAGTAGATACTTGTTTCTTACTGTCACCTAGTTCAAGCGACGATAGTCAACACAAAGTCGCAAGCTCCCATCCGCCTTCTTGGCGAACAAATTCGGGGAAGCCCAGGGTGAAACACTGGGTCGGATGAACCCCTTTCCCAACAAGTCCTCCAACTGTACTCGTAGCTCTCGAAGCTCAGCAGGGGGAATCCGATATGCTGGAGCCAATATCGGGGCTGTCCTGGGGTACAAGTCAATATAAAAGTCTACCTCTCTACGAGGAGGTAGCCCTGGAACGTCGACGGGGAAAATGTCTGCATACTGATCCACCACTACAGGAAAACCAGGACTCCGCACATCAAATGCTCCTAGGATGAGGCTAGACAACTGGTGAGTGATGGGATGTCCTCTCCTCCGCAGAAGTCCATCCTGTGCTGCAAAGGCTACCTTCTCACCGGTGAAGGTGAACCTGCTCCCGTTGGTGCGTACACATCGCACCTTGCGCCTAATACAGTCAATTTGTGCATGGACCGTAGACAACCAATCCATGCCCAAGATGACGTCTTAAGGCCTCAGTGCCGCTACAAGAAAATCCCAGCCGAAGCTCTCGCCTCCTAGAGTAAGCTCACACTGCCGGCACCAGTTCTTAATCATCGAGTCTGCTCCTGCAGGAGTCTCTAGCCGTAAGGATCGAGCCAACGGCTCTGTCGGAATCTCTGAGCTCCGAACAAGGGCAGTGGCTATGAAAGAGTGACTTGCTTCTGTGTCTATAAGAACTGCAGCAAGGGTGGAATAGACACAGATCGTACCTCAAATCATCTCGGGCACACTGTGGTTGTAGGCCTCTGCTGCCTGGAGCTATGCCTGTCTCTACCCGCCAGATCCCTGTGGTCGGGGTGGACCTCCTGGTGGTGGTGGTGGTAGAGCCTCAAAGCATCTCCCACCAACTGCTGCTCGGCCTGCTCCTCTGCCTCGTCCGCCTGCTCCCTGCGGACCGCCACGGTCGACCCTCTGCCTCTAACTCAGTGGTCCCTCAACCGTCTGCTGCTCCTCGGCACGGCGGGTCGGGTAGTCACAAGCCATGTGGCCCTACCCGCCGTACGAGTAGCACTGCCTGCCTCTCGAAAGACTGGCTCTGCGCTGTGTGCCCCGCACTGCTGAGCCAGTGTCCTGAGGTCGTCTGCCTGAGGGTCTGGTCTTCCTGGACCCATGAGTCATCTGTCGACTGCCTGCTGCAGAAGAATCTGCTACGTACCGCCCTGCAGTGGGTCTCGGTGATGGTGTAGACTCAGCAAGAAAACTCTCGATCAAAAGGGCTCACACCAGTACTCTTGTCTGAGTCGGAATGTTGAGGGAGATCAGCGATGCCATGATCATGTGTCTCAATCCCTGATCAAAGGTCTGGGCCTGGAAGAATGGGTCCCGTACCATGTCTGTAGAGTAGCACGAGAGATCGGTAAATCTCACCGAGTACTGGGCGACCATCATGCTGCCCTACCGCAGTTGAAGAAGCTCCTCGATGTGCACCACACTGAGGGTGGATGGGATGAACTTCGAGCGGAAGAGGCCCTCAAAGTCCGTCCAGAGGAGAGATGCCTCATCGTGCACCTGGAGAATCAAGATCCACCATCAGCCCGCTGCCGCGTGCAGTAGGCTCACCGCGAGGATCACCATGAGGTCTGATAGTGTCCTCACTAACCTGAAAACTCTCACCACTGCCTCCAGCCAGTCCTCGGATGCCTGGGGGTCCGTCTCCCCGCAGAACCTGGGCAGTCGCTGGCGCTGGAACTCATGCAGTGCACTAAGGCGACGTGCATCGTCAGCGGCTGGGGCTGGAAGCATCGGTGGCTCAGCGGGTAAAGGTACCGCTGGTGCCTCAGCTGTCAAAGGGCCCTGCACTGAGGCCTCATCGCTTGGTGGGTTGTCTTCATGGTCAACTCTCAGAACCCTAGCTAGATGTCGTCGTGGGGCCATCCTGAAAAGGAAACAGGTGCACCACGGTCAGAACATTATACCTGGTGAGCTGACACAAAGTAATCACCAAGAAAACTTGAAACACACATGTAATCAATTTTTTCGTGCATTAAGTCAGAAATCAGATGTTAGGGTCCTGGTGTATGGATACGTCGGCCGCCGCACCAACACTGGACTCCCTGGACTGATAACAACACCCAATACGCTAAACATTATTGATTCACATAGAAAATATCAGAGTCCCAAGTTCTGCGGTAGAACCGAACGCCTCTGATACCAATTTCTCACGACCCATCCTCGGGGCTCGTGCTGTGACTACCCCAAGCCCGCCTTCCATAGGCCAGGGGCTGGCGACTAGCACCAAGCTGTAAATTCCTGATAAAAATGGAAGGCGTTTCCTTTGGAAAGTAAACAAACACCACCGAGCTAGAAAGCAGTAGAAGTAAACACTAAGTAAAAGCTGGTACAATAGTAAGTGCAGAAAAGTAAGTGGGCCAGTATACAAACTCAAACTGAAAGTAAGTACAACTGGAAAGGGAAAACAACAACTGTAAAGTAGAGCTGCAGCGTCAAGCCGTCCACTGGAAGTCCCACCTGAAGGGTGGGTACAGTTAGCCTCCACTGCTCCTCGGGTCCAGCCAAACTCTCCGAGTACGTCCCGCCCAGTGGTCCACCTCCAGGTATCATCCTTCTCTGCAAGCCTCAACCACGATTAGCACTATCCGTCGTCTACAACCAACACAACGTAGTGTGGGCATAGCCCATGTAGGGGTGAGTATAAGCTACTCAGTAGGGACCCCGAGACTCCCGAAGGTCTCCCATAATCCACAAAGGATAATCCACAAAGGAAAGATACAATCACGAAGTAACATCCAACATTGCTTAGTTATATTCCCATACATATACCTAAGTCATAAATTATCATTCGGCTCCAACATCCGAACCCAAGTACAACCCAGTCCACACAGGAAAGAAAAACGTAAATCCACACAGGATAGCACAACACAATCCACATAGGAAAGTAAAACAGGATTCAGCTCACACAGGTATACATCATCGTATGATGATAGAGATGATCAGATATATCCACTGATTCATCTAAGTCTTCAGACCCACAAAGGATCGATAGGTACTAACCCCCGTAATGACCCAGGAAGGGTTTGACCCACACAGGATCGATAGGTAACTAACTCCCTCAATGACCCACACAGGATCGGACCCACATAGGATCTGTAGGCACTGGCTCACACAAAACTGCTGAGCGCGGACCCACACAGGATCGGACCCACACAGGATCGGTAGCACTGATCCACATAGGACCGCTAAGTGCTGTAGTCGTCGCCGTCGAATCCACTGAGGATATCTGAACAGTCGTCGTCGTCACAGTAGCAAACACATCCAGCACTAGGCTTCCCGCACACAGCAAGCTCGTTCGGGAGGGTCCGCTCCACGAGCCGAGAGGCTGATACATCAACTGACACATAGTCCAGAGTTGATGTATCCAAAAGTTCCATATCGTCAATAGGAACTCAACGTTGCAGACAGCGCGTCAATCGGACGCCCAGTCTGAGAGTTATTGGCATTTTTGTCCTAGGGGCCCGGTTGGTTTTTAAAGGTAAAACCAACCCGAGCATACTCCACCTGCATCCAAACCTCGTGCGGAGTAAGCCAAAAGATCCTTCTCACTTAGAAGAATCCATCAAAGTCGATGGTACGTCAATCGGACGTCCGTAGCTCAAGATATGAGTGTCTCCGCTCCGAGGGCCGAGTTGATTTTGTGTACGAACCAACCCGGCCGAACCCAAAGTGATCCGAAACCTTGAGTGCAATAGACCGAAACAACCGTCTCTATCCAAGGATCGCATCGCCGCTGACGGCGCATCGATCGGAGGTCCGTAGCCCGAGATATGGGCAAAAGAACCAAAGGGTCCGAAAATGGGGATTCGAGGCCCGGACCGACCCAACCCGAGACCCCCCGGTCGGCCCGGGTCGGCGGGGCGTGGCGCGGCCCGGCCGGCGACCCAGCGCGCGGTGCCCGCCGGCTCAGCCAAATGGCCGAGCCGTTGCGGCTCGCGGGGGGGGGGGGGGGGGGGGCTGCCCCCTCCCCGGTTTTCCTGTAACCGCGGCCACATTAATGGGGCCGCTTGCTTGGCAGGCCGGGGGAATTAAATCCCCCGGTTTTACCTTTGTCAGGCCGGCCCACACCGGCCGGCCGGTTCTGACAATAAGGACCGGCGACGGCCGGTCCTTCCTCCTTCGCCGACACCGTCGGCCCGAAACTGGCCACTGGTCACCCTGCTCCGCCGCGGCCCGGAACTGGCCGCGACCTGGTTCGTCCGGCATGGTGCGAAGACACCGCGCCCCTCCACCGCGGCCCCGCTACGGCCGCGGTATTTTTGGGTTTCACCAACGCAGCGTGACGACGTCGCGTCCTTGTATGATTTCGCGGCACGGCGCGACGGTGTCGCGCATTTCTTGCCGGATGATCCCGCACGGTGCGACGACATCGCGCCACTCCCATTTCAAACCACAAAAGAATCCAACATGGAAAAGGGAGGTTGGTCGGCCGTCTTTGTGCGGCTCGGCCCCCTCTCGTTAAATGATAGCAATTGGACATATTCACGAAGAATAAAAATTAAGGGAGTAAGCTCGAACAAAATGAAAATAAATCCCCTACCTTGAGCGTGGCTTGAACGAGGTTTCCATTGCGGAGAAAAAGATGTCGCGTCGCGGGTCGGTGTCGCGGAAAGAGGATTCGTAGACGAAGACGGATATTGTCCGAGGTGTAACGACGTCTCCCTTCCATTCACGTGGGAAGAAGAATGAGGGATGGCGCGTCGTCATTATTCGAAAGAAAGACGTGACGACGTTCTTCATCGTGGTAGAAAAGTTCTTCTCCCGGGAGATGAAGTTCTTCCAAAAGAAAAGAAGAACGTTCCCCCCTTCAACACAAAGATGCAAACAAAATAAAATAAGGCCCTAACCTTCTTTTATTTCCTTTTCCAAACACTTTAAATTTTGAACATTCAAAATTAAGTCCACTCATTTAATTAAACACAACTTGTTAAAAATTAATGAGGAGATATGTTGAAAAAATTAAATGGGGGGTTTTGAGGAGTTAGGAAAGTTAGGGTTTGGGCTCGTGTGGGTCCCACCCCACCTTATCCTCTCAAGGTTGGTTAACACATGTGGGTCCCACCCCCAACTCCCTTACTTAGGATAAAACTACCAAGTGGAATATAAAAATTGTTGTCAAATTTTTATTTTTAACTTCCACAATTTTTATCAACTCCCCTCGTGTAAACGCAACTCCGGAATAAGAGTTCCTAAGCAATTGTCGGCGCTGCGGTTCCATCGGTGACCTCAGAATTCGATTCCGAGCACCGGTTCAAAAGATAGGAATTCACGCTCGATTGCTCACTGAACGTACCTGAGCTAAACTTCGGATATAAATTCTGGGCACACTAGGACTCGGAATCAGGTGCCGTCAGAAATTTCGTTCTTGTAAAATCCCAAAAAAAATTAAGAAAAATTTTTCCTTGAATTTTACAGCTCTTTACATAAACGATTTATAACCCCGATGAATTTCGAGGGTGAAATTCATTTTATGGGGGGTAGAATGTAACACCCCAAGATTTTATGAAAAATATTCTTTTAATTTAATTGATGTCTTCTATTATACAGCACACCATGTTTTTCTTGTACTATAGGCAACACCGTATTAGCTTGCAGTATACGCAACGTTATTCTTGGATCGTTTTACACACAATTTCATGTTCATTTTATAATAGTCATTCTACGCAACATTGAGTGTGTTTATATATATATTTATATATATATATATTCAATGTATAAATGAAATATGGTGGGATTCTGTTATAAGAAACAATGAAGGATTCTTGCACAACACGCAACCCTAACTTGGCTTGCATTACATGCAATCGTGACCTTCCTCGATACCGTGTGTTGTACGCAATACCGGGTGTTACTAAACAACGATATATTATTATAATATTATTATGAACTAGCCGTTATGAATAGTAATTACTAAATTTTTAATTTTATAACATTATTATTCATCTTACACATTTTCTAGAACATGGTATGAGAACAAAATAAATTTTTCGGGTAAAATAAGTATTTTTCAAAAACTGAAGTTTTGCTGCCGTTTGATGGCGCACCCACATTAAATCTAGTTTTTTACATGTTTATAATATCAATTTGACAAATTAAAATTCTTCTTTGGAATCAGGTTATAAAAATTTACTTTGGATACAATTTTCATATTATTCTGATAACTTTCATATTTTCATGAATAGTAAAAACACGCTATATTTTAATTTAAAACAACTTTTTTTATCGTAACACTTTATATGGTTAAATTATAATATTGAATGGTTTTAAAGTATATATAGAATATATTTTTACCATTTAATATAATGTATGTCATTATCATTGATTATACATTGAATTCATAGGTTAAATCAATTCAATCTTTGGCAATGTTTTAACTTTTAAAACCTATTCGCTAAACAATGGGATTAATTTTAAATTAATTACTGCAACATAGGTGTTTTGAATTTTATAAAATGGATTCCATATTTGGAATCAGTGGGTCCAAATTATGTTAATAGGTTACTTTTATTTTTTTTAATATTATGAATAGTAACTACGATAATTTTTATTTACTGCGGTTAAAGGTAAATAGGGTAATTAAAGGTTAAAAGAATATTATAAAAATTCAAAATTACCTTGACACCTATCCTAACCTTATTGGATGAGTAGTGGCCGACTATGGGCATCCTTGGGTCGATTTTGGGACCCCAATGATCCATTTGGTAGTGAAAATGACAATTTAGATTAATTAATTTAATGTAAGGACAAAATTGACTTTAACAAAAATATTTTAGTAATTAATTTTTATAAGGGGTTATATAAGTTATATTTTCGACTATAAATATTATTTGGAAATCTCAAAATATTCCCTACATCATGGTATTTTTTTCATAATTGTTAGAAATCAAATGAATTAAATTATTTATGACACAATAATGATGTAGTGTTTAACTCATTAATAAATGATTTAAATAAATATGATTATAATAATTAAAATATCATCCAAAACCTATCCAATTCCAATTGGATGATTTTATTTCGAATATGAGTCATCTTATCTTTGACATTAATGTGTTTTGGACCTCTTGAAACCGAAGATAAGTTTATAATAAAATAATTTTTCACACTTTCCTAAAGAGCCCCTCCTCTCCCTTGTAAAAGGACACCACTTCTATGCAATTCCTCGCACCTCTCAAGCCTTTTGTCCCATCCAAACTCTTACCAAATAATCTACTTACATCCCTTTCCTCCCCCTTGAAGCCTTACATTAGGCAGAAGACTCTCCAAGAAGTCCTTTTGGTTCAAACCAAAGGAAGTTACCAAAATTAAAGGAGGTTTCAATACGTACAAAGCATATCGGACCTAAGGTAAGGGATAATTTTGCAAATCTCATTTTTATCAGAGATTTCTTATTCATATGTATATACTATGGATATTTCTATCATCCATGTCCATGTTTTATAAAAGTGTATTCATGTATGTTTAAATTCCTTTTTACCCATTCTGACTTTTACCCCATGGTGTGGAAGGAATCATTCTTTTATTTACGCTACATGGTACTTTTTGAATTTTTCGACAAAAGTACGCAAATAATGTTTTTTTAATGTATACGACATGAAAGGATTTGTATGGTTTTATAAAGCCTTATTTTCATGAAGCTTCCTCCAAAATATTTCATGACTATTTTCAAAAAAAATCTCTTTCTTTTAAAATTGCATGACGTTTTGTGAAAAGAAATTGATTTTTAATAAGAAAGAATATTTTTCCTCAAGAATTCATTTCAAGTGTTTTATAAAAACCATTTTTCCATCTAAGATGACATTATTTTATATGTGTATGTTTAAAGTATAATTTCCCTATGATTTACATGGTTTCACTTTTCTTATGTTGATATATCCAATTGTTTTACATGGATTATGTGATGATGGGATGATGTTTATGAAAACCATTTTATTCTTTGGGTTATGATGATTGTTTCAAGTTTATTTTGTGGAAAAATTAATAATTATTTCATTATGAGATGGGGGGACCTATATCTCCCTCCAATTAATTGGGTAAAGATTTATATCTCATGAGATAGACATGGACGGAACGACAAGGTAAACCGGTTCAGTAATACAGGACTGGAACGAGGAGTGAACTCGATTCAGAAAGGGACTTTGTTCACTAAGATGGTCTTGGCAGCAATCCCTTAGCTACTATGGAAATCATATCATGTGCTTAATGGTTTCCACAATTAATAGTTTTATTCCCATGCTATATTATCAGGATTAATGTTTCTTTATGATCTATGCCTTACGTATTGCCATGTTTTATTTCATTTCTCAAGATCGTGATGTTTAAACATCATGTTCATGTTTTTAAGTTCAAATGTATATGGTTTGTTTTATTATATCCATGCTTACCCTTACTGAGCATTTGAGCTCACCCTTTATATGTTTTCTTTTCCCCAGGATATAAAAAAAGGTTTTAGGTAAGAAAACATAAGGGTAAGATCTTTATGGGATATGTTGGAGATCTTTCACCATGATTAGAAGATTATGTTATGAGTTTCCAAAGACACTAAACTATTATGGTCCTTGAGTTTTTAATTTTTTTTATGTATTAAGTATTCCAAAAAAGTAATGTGTTGTCCATGTACGTCAAGCTTCGGGCCTCTACAATGTGGTTATGATATTCTGGCATTATGCATTCCATCATTATGAAAGTGGTTTTTGATATTTCATTGATTATTAGATTAGTAGAATATACATGTGAATAAGTAAATGGTCTTATTTCATTTTATTTTTTCCATTCTATGTTGAAGTTCATGTTAAAAGGCTTTTCTTTTAGTTATAAATTGCCTTAAATGTTTATTCTTATTTATGAAAGTTTCCGCTATATTGTTATCCTTACTGGACATTTGAGGTCACCCCTTTTCTTTATTTTATTTTCCCCTGGATGTGAAGAAGTAAATTATGAATGACCTGCAGGGATATTATGAGGGGATAATAGTGTGGACTATGGAGATAATATGTTGTTGTAGTAGTTTTTCACTTTATGATGTAATGTATAACTTTATTAATATCTCTAGTGTTTCCAAGGCTACTAAACCAATCGGTCTTTTGAGATTTGATCTTTCTTGTGATCATGCCAATGTTATATAATAATGCACCGACTCTGGGTAACTAGGGTCGGAGTGTTACAATTGGTATCAGAGGATGTTTAGTACAAACCATGGAAGCTAGATTTAGATAAACTCTGATTAGAGCACAAAGACCTAAGAGGGACTTTGAAGATTAGTATAGAATAACTTCCTAGAATTTTGGTATTGTAGAGATTTTGTGAGTTTTTCCAAGCAATACATCCCTTTCTGGATATGAGCAGGTATAGGTGGCTCTGGAACAGATGTACCTAGGGGTAAAACCCAAAAACACCGCTTTGAGCTATACTCGAACAGGAACTGGTGCACGACAACGGGCCTTACTGCACTCTTGGTTACGACACTCCCTGGGGATATGCTTAGGATAACTCTCATTTTTGTTACAAATCATTATGAAAGGTTTATGAGGATATACTTCCTCAAAGAAAACATTTTTATGATTATGGATTATATCCATAAATAGTTCAATTTATGTTAAGTGTTTTATAAGTATGGAATTATGTATTTTGATTCGTAAACTGATCTAGTTTATGCCATTATTTAGAAATGGTGGCTAGAGGAAGAAATGGAAACCGTATCAATGCACACACTCCATGTAGAGATTTCCCTAATGCAAATGATAATTATAGTGGAGCTGGTGATGCAACTGGTGTCGATTAGCTAATCACCATACTGGCATAACTCACTCAGGTTATGAATAATAACTTTACCCGTATGGAGCACCCTGATCCGCAGCATGGAGGGTCAAAGTTAGATCGATTCATGAGGCAAAAACCACCAACGTTCAATGGGAGTACAAATCCTTTAGTAGATAATCAATGGATAAATTCCCTAGAGAAAATATTTCAGGCCTTGGGGAGTAGTGAAAGGGAATAAGTTATCATGGCAGTTTACCGCCTCACTGGAGATGCTGATCAATGGTGATCATTGATTCAAAACATGAAGGAAGATGATGAAGTATCAAATATAGAATAGAGAGAGTTCAAAGATCTGTTTTTAGAAAAATACTTTCCTCATGACCATCGAGCAGATATGGAAAGGCAATTTCTGAGGCTGAGACAAAAGTAGGATGAGAATGTTGCAATGTATGAGGCTAACTTTACAAGGTTATCAAGGTATGATGGAGATTATATTCATATCCCATGAAGTAAGATTGATCGTTTCATTGATGGGTTAAAACCATTTCTCCATCGAGCATTAGTCCCGCAATCCTTCTCATTGTATGAAGACAGTGTCTCATGTGCTATCAAGACAGAAAAGGAGTTCTCTAAGTCTTATGACTTTAAAGCAAAGAAAGTGAAGAAGAGATCTGCGGATCAATCTGGGAATGGAAATAAGGGGAATAAGGGAAAGGTTGAATATCCATCCTGTGGTAAATGTGGGAGGAAACACCCCGGTAATTACTTGAAGGGAATGGGCGCCTGTTACAAATGTGGTTAAAAAGGCCACCATGCTTGTGATTTCAAAGGGAAGAAGGAACCTACCAATGTTCAGTGCTACAATTGCAGGGAGATGGGACATTATGCAAATGAGTGTCCTAATCATCAGGGGAACTTACCTCATCAAATGCCAAGGGATCAAGGCCAAGATTTTTTTATCACAACTGCTGAGGTAGAAGCTCCAAAAGACATGGTGGCCGGTAATTTAATGGTTTCCTGAAGTTTAGAAAATGCATTATTTGATTCTGGATCATCACATTTTTTCATATCTTCCCAGTTTCTTAAGAAAATTAGATATTTTCAATTTGATTTAATAAGGGAGTTGTCAGTTAAAACTCCTAAGGGAATTATCATTGCAACAAAGTTTTGTGAATCAGTCCCCATTAGAGTACATAAATGTTCTTTATCTGCTGATCTCATCATCATACCTATGATTGAATATGATATAATCCTCAGTATGGATTGGCTTTCAGATTATGATGCGAAGAATTATTGTAAGAAGATGGAGGTTATGATTTTTGATGATGATGATAAGGTACACCTTATCTTTAGAGCAGAATCGTCACCACCTAATTCTTATCTAGATGCACCCCTAGTAGCTCAAATAAATTCAATTATTGGGGAGGAAGAGAATGAAATGACTTTGGGTGAGGAAAGGAATGTTCAAATAGAGAATGTACCTGTTGTAAACGAATATGTAGATGTATTTCTAGAAGATTTTCCTAGACATCCTCCAGAACGAGATGTTGAGTTTTCCATTGATTTAATTCCTGGATCAAGGCCTATATCGAAGACCCCTTATAGAATGACCACTATAGAATTAGTTGAACTAAAGAAACAACTAGAGGAATTGAGTAACAAGGGATTTATTCAACCTAGTGTTTCTCCATGGGGAGCCCCTGTTCTTTTTGTTAAAAAGAAAGATGGATCTATGAGGTTATGTATTGACTATAGGGAGATCAATGCTATAACAATAAATAAAAAGTATCCCCTACCTCGCATTGATGATTTATTTGACCAACTACATGGAGATCAATACTTTTCAAATATTGACCTTCGATCTAGATACCATCATTTGTTTGTGAAGAAGGAATACATTCCGAAGATAGCATTTCGAACCAGGTACGAGCATTATGACTTTACTGTAATGCCTTTTTGATGGACTACTGCACCATCTGTATTCATGGATCTGATGAATAATGTTTTCAAATAATATCTCGATGAATTTGTGGTGGTATTTATTGATGATATCGTGGTATACTTCAAAAGCTACTAAGATCATGAAAATCACTTGTGCATTATCCTGAAGACTCTGAGAAGACATGAGTTATATGGGAAGTTTAACAAGTGTGAATTATGGCATCATGAGATTTCTTTTCTTGGCCATATTGTCTCTAAATATGGAATCTCTGTTGATCCTTCTAAGACCAGGGCAATCCAAGAATGGCCAGAACCTACAAGTATAACTGAGGTACGCAGTTTTATTGGTTTGGTAGGTTATTATCGACATTTCATCCTGAATTTTTCCCGATTGGCTAACCCATTAATGAAGCTCACACATAAAGGGGTTAAATTTGTTTGGAAAAAAGAGTTTGAATAATGTTTCGAAGAACTGAATAGAAGATTAGTCAATGATCCTATATTGACTCTACCATCGTGGAATGATGGGTTCGTTATTTATAGTGATGCATCGAAGAAAGGACTTGGCTGTGTCCTTATGAAGAATGATAGGGTTATTGACTATGCATCACGACAGTTGAAAATTCATGAGCAAAACTATCCTACTCATGATCTCAAGTTAGCAGTTGTGATCTTTTCTTTGAAGATATGGAGGCACTACCTCTATGGTGAAAAATGTGAGATTTATACTGATCACAAGATTTTGAAGTATATTTTCTCACAAAAATAACCCCACTTGAGGCAAAGGAGATGGCTTGAATTACTCAAGGATTATGATTGCATGATACACTACCACCCATGGAAGAAAACAAGGTGGTAGATTCTTTGATCAGAAAAGACCATGGAGTTTTGAAAAATATGAGAATTGAAAGGGATCCAATTTTCATTGATCTAGTGAAGATGGACATGGGAATAACCAGGGAAGGTGAAACATCAATGCTTTTTCAAATGGTTTCCAAACCATATTTACTAGAAAGGATTAAGAGTTCTTAGACCGATGATGAAGAATTTCAAAAGAAGATTAAAGCTGTGAATGATGGGAGATTGAGAGACTTTGAGTATGAAGATGGAATTTTGAAATTTGGGAAGAGACTTTGTGTTCCCGATATACCTGATCTAAAAAGGGAATTACTGGATGATGCTCACAGTTCCAATTTCTCTATACACCCTGGGAGCACCAAAATGTATAGAGATTTGAAGGAACATTTTTGGTGGGACAACATGAAGAGGGAGATTTCTGATTTTGTGTCAAGATGTATGGTTTTTCAACAAGTGAAAGCTGGAAGGCAACAACCTCGAGGAGTCATGCAACCTCTTCCCATACCAGAGTGGAAATGGGACAATATTACGATGGACTTTGTCATGGGGCTACCAAAGACTCCTATAAGGAACGATGAAATATGGGTCATTGTTGATCGTCTTACCATGTCAAAAAATTTTCTTGCTATAAGAGAAGATCTACCACTGGAACGTCTAGAAAGACTATATATTGATGAAGTTGTGAGACTTCATGGAGTACCCCTATCAATTGTTTCTGGTCGTGATCCCTGTTTTACTTCAAAATTCTAGAAAAGTCTTAAGAAAGCCTTGGATACTAAACTTCATTTGAGCACTGCCTACCACCCTCAAATAGATGGAAAATCAGAACGAAATATTCAAACCTTAGAAGACATGTTGAGATCCTGCTTACTTTACATTCCGGGTATGTGGGATCAATATTTACCCCGGGTAGAAATTTCCTATAACAATAGCTTCCATTTGAGTATTCAGATGGCGCCATATGATGCGTTATATGGAAAGACATGTCGTACACCAACCTGTTGGGATGACGTTGCTGAAAGAAAACTTGTAGGCCTATAACTGGTGGAGGAAATGATGGAAAAGATGAAGGTAATCCAAAATCACATCAAAGAAGCTCAAAGTAGGAAGAAGAGCTATGCTGATAATCGAAGGAATGATTTGGAATTTCAAGTCGGTGATCATGTTTTCCTGAAGTTATCTCCATGGAAGGGAGTCATACATTTTGGTAAGAAAGGTAAATTGAGTCCCAGGTACATTGGACCTTTCGAAATTCTAGAACGAATTGGGGCTCTAGCTTACCGATTGGCAATGCCGCCAAGTCTCTCCAATGTTCATGATGTGTTCCACGTATCTCTGTTGTGGAAATACATGCCTGACCCAATGCATGTTCTCACCCATGAGGAATTAGAACTGGAACCCGATCTATCTTATTGCGAAGAACCCGTCATAATTATTGATACGAGAGAACAAGTAATGAGAAACCGGACGATTTGTCTTGTAAAAGTTTTGTGGAGAAACCATAAGATCGAAGAGGCAACGTGGGAACCTGAGGAACTTATGATGAAGAACCACCCGAGTCTTTTCATGTGGTATTATTATAGAAATTTCTAGGGTGAAATTATTTGAAGGATGAGAGAATGTAACACCCCAAGCTTCTACGGTACGCTTCTCTTTGAATAATGAAATAGTGTGTGTTGTACGCAACATCGAGTTCTAACACACACCACAACCGATCAAACTAGTCATTATGAATAGTAATACCTAATTTTTGAAATTTTATAAATTTTATCTCTCAAAATGGACTTCATTTTTGGATTCATAGTATCTAATTTAGCCAAAGGTGAAATTTTGGTACTTTTCGGATAACTTTATTATTTTGATGAATAGTGAAAATTACTAAATTTTAATTAAAAACAACATTTTTTAATCAAAATAATTAATAGTGATAAATTATGAATTTGAGTGGTTTTACAGTATATTTAGAATATATTATTACCATTTAATACAATGATGGTCATTGGACATAATTTTACAATTAAACCGAACATAAACAAGTATCAATCTTTTGATAGTTATTATATCTTAAAAACATGCTTTTTGTTTTGACAGCGGGAATTAATTTTAAATTAATTTATGCCACTTCTATGTTTTGAATTTGGAAAAATGGATTCCATATTTCGAATCAGGATGTTCAAATTGTGTAAATAGGTAACTTTTATTTTTAGACATTTTGAATAATTACTTCGGTAAATATTTTATTTACCATTGATAATGGGTAAATCCGGTAAATAAGGGTTAAAAAATATTATTATAATAACACAAAATTACCCTAAAACGTGTCCTAACCTTATTGGTTGATAAATGTCCGACACTGAGCATCTTTGGGTCAATTTCGGGACCCCATGGTGCCACTTGTAAGTGATAGGGACACTTTATTTTAATTAAGTTAAAATGAATACAAAAATGACACAAGCATATATCCTTTAAAAAAACAATTTTTACATAGTGTTATATATGTTGGAGTTTCAACTATAAATATTAATTATAAATATAACAATATTTCCTACATAATGGTATTTTATTTATAATTTTTTGACATTAAATAATTTAATTTATTTATGATAAAATGGTGATTCAGTAATTACCATAATAGTGAAAAATAAAAATGATTGATATTGTAGAAACCCAAATAAATATAATTTGAGACTTATTAGGAATTACAATAATTTTATAGGTTAATATGACATGTTATAATTATTTAATTAACTTTTTTCGAAGTAATCAGTCTGTTATGATTTTTAAAAAAAATCAATTATTGAATTGTGTCAAAATTGACATAAAAGAGTTTTTAAACAAATATTATATTATTAATTGATATTAAATTCCTAAAAATATAACGTTCGGCCAATAGACTTATATCATGATAGGTGTATCATTAGTGGACCACTTGTGGGTCTCTTGTATTTATATAGTATGTTTATTAACCATATAATATAAAAATACAAAGAGACATTGTAAAAGTGAAACTAATTAACTACTAGTTAATACCTAAAGATAAGGTTAGTATAATGACCCAAACCTGTCTAAATTATATTGGTTGAGTGGATTTCGACCTATCCCCACCTTAAAATTTAAATAATCCACTTTGGAGCCATTATAAACTGAATACTAATTTATTTTAAAATAATATTTCTAGATTTTCCAAAGGTCCCCTCACCCCTCTTATAAAAGGGCACTCCACCTTCTCATTAACTCACACCTTCAAAGCCTTTTGGTTCGGCCAAACTCTGCCTAAATACTCTTTAAACTTCCCTCAAATCATACTAGAGGCCTTCCTTTAGTCATAAAGCCAACATAAGAGCCCTTTTGATCAAATCAAAAGGAAGAACCCGAAGAAGAGGTAATGATTTCACCACCCTTTTCCAAGTTCCTTTCTTCTTGCATATCTTCTTCCATTGTTATTACCATTCTAAAATAATAACTCCACAATCTTATATATACTGTGATGTTATTATAAATATGGTACAACCATATTCAGTATTCTATCCATCCTTTTAATAACATGTCACCATACGTTCGTACGTACGACTTACCGTCTCCACGTAGTGGTGTAATTGTTATTCAATAAATTATTATTTGGATGGGTATAATAATGCTTTATAATTCATGTAAATAATAAATATAACATGATAACAATTCTGTATATATGATATACCATCCAATTAAATATTATTTTAATATCAAAAGAATGATATTGTCGCTCGTGCGTAAGTATGGACTACCTTCTCCACGAATGCGATGAGATTCATTTTCCATCGTATCCATTCAAGTATAATTATCATTTGATAATTTAAAAAAAATGTTTAAGGACTTGATATCATTCTGGATATGAATAAGATACAACCTATCCATTACAAAAATGGCTTACGTAACAAAACATATAAAAGAAAATGAGTAAGTTAACACCCAAAACAACGATAATACTAAGATATTATTATCAAATCAATGTTAAAAGATCATATATGATATCATATTAATGCATATGATTCTTGAATAATTTAATAACAATTATTTCAACATTATACAGGAGGTTAACCTACCCTCAACCAAGGAAAATACAAGGTAAGGGTTTATTTTGCAATCTCTTCATTATCCGAGGATGTTTATACGTGATTATCTACTGGGACCTCTTTATCATCCACATCCATGATTCTTAAAAATGTATTTCAAATCATTATTTATATTTTAGAGAATATGGTATAAATAAATTTATACCCTTGTTGACTTTTATAAGTGGTTTATAAAGGAATATTTCCGTTATTTTCCAAACAAGGTCCTTTTTAACCTTTTCGACATAATTAAGGTAAGAATGTTATTTTAACTTATACGGCGGGTGTGGCTATTTTCCACCGTTATAAAATCTTTGAAGCTTCCCTTAACATAATATAAGAACATTTTCAAAGAAAATGTTTTATTTTATAAATATATGACTCTTAAATGATTTCAAAATAGAAAGAGATATTTTTCTAAAAAGAGTTTTGATTTCATCTATGTCAGCATCCTGTGATGGATTTTACACTTATTTGAAGTTGATTTATTATGATACAAAACTTCTATATTGTATTGAAGGTTTTGTGATATGTTTGACTATGGATGTGATATTTTTATACCATTCATGGTTTATGGTGAATGTATTGACATTTCATATGCTAGTTTTAATACTAATGTTTATGTTATGTTTTAACCTTTTCATATAGGAATGCATTGGACTTAATATGTGACGGGTGGAGCCCGCTATAGCTCCTCGATGCATCGGTAGGTCTAATGAGACAAACTAGTGTCTTGGCACAAGGCCTTGGAAAAATCTTATTTGTAGTCTTGGCACAAGGCCTTCGCTATGTGGTTATGATAGTCTGGCATTATGCATTCCATCATTAGGAAAGTGGTTATTTATATTTCATGTGATTATTCGATTAGTAGAATATCCATGTGAATAATTAAATGACATTATTTCATTTTATTTTTTCCATATTATGTTGATGTTCAAGTTTAAAAGGCTTCTGTTTTATTTATACACTTCCTTAAATGTTTATTCTTATTTATGAAAGTTTCTGCTATATTTTATCCTTACTGGTCATTTGAGCTCACCCATTTTCTATGTTTTATTTTTCCCAGGATGTGAAGAAGTAAATTATGAATGACCTACAGGGATATTATGAGAGGATAATAGTGTGGACTATGGAGACAATATGTTGTTGTAGTAGTTTTTCACTTTATGATGTAATGTAAAACAATATGAATATATCTAGTGTTTACAAGGCTACTAAACCAATCGGTATTTCGAGATTTGATCTTTCTTGTGATCATGCCAATGTTATGTAATAATGCACCGACTCTGGGTAACTGGAGCCGGGGCGTTACATGGCACGAGTCTCGAGGGCGGGTCATGAAAAATTGGTATCAGAGGAGTCAGTTCTACCGCAGAACATATAACTCTGATATTTTCTTTCTGTGAAGCAATAGTGTTTAGGGTACTGAGTGTGGTTTTCAGTTCAGGGAGTCCAGTGTTGGTGCGGGTGGACGACATGTCCATACACCAGGACCCTGACAACTGATTTCCGACTTTGGGCATGAAAACACTGATTGCGTGTGTGTTTTCAAAGGTTTTCCCTTAAAATAGCTGAAATCAGGTCAGCTCACCAGGTATAAATCGTTTGACCATGTAACGTTTGTTTCTTTCAGGATACCTCCCCGCGGACGACTAGCTAGAGCTCCGAGAGTTGTTCATACTGATAGACCACCGAGCGACGTGGTCTCAGTACATGGCCCTATCCCAGATGAGGCACCAGCGGAGGCACCAGAAGTACTACTACCTGTTGGGCCACCGATTCCACCAGCCCCAGTAGTAGAGGGTGCGCGTCTCTTGAGCACACTGCACGAGTTCTAGCACCAGAGGCCACCCAGGTTCAGGGGAGAGACAGACCCATAGGCGGCTGAGGATTTGGCTGGAGGTTGTGGTGAGAGTCTTCAGGCTAGTGGAGACGCCAGTAGACTTCATGGTGATCCTTGCTACCAGCCTTCTTCAGGCAGCATCATGTAGTTGGTGGAGCCTGGTTCTCCAGATGCATGACGAGGCGACACTTCTATGGGCAGACTTCGAGAGCCTGTTTCGGGCAGAGTTTGTACCAGACACCCTTTGAGTGGTGCATATAAAGGAGCTACTTCAACTGCGGCTGGGCAGAATGACAGTGGAGCATTATTCAACGAGGTTCATAGACCTCTCGTGCTACTCCACAGATATGGTACGGGACCCGTTCTTCAGGGCCCAAACCTTCGAGCAGGGGCTCAGGCGAGAGATTAGAGCTTCTGTTGTTTCTCACAGCATTCCGACGTAGACAAGGGTGTTGGAGCAACCCCTCTTAGTGGAGAGTTTACTTGCTGAGCAGTCTCCAGCAGTAGGACCCACCACTAGTCGGCATGCGGCAGAGTCTTCTATAGCAGGCAGTAGATAGATGACGCAGAGGTCCAAGAGGACCTGACCTACACGTGGTCGACCACATGGCTTAGGGTTGGTAGTGTGAGGCACCAAGGGGAATGACAGAGCAAGACATGCCATGCAGTGTTACTCCTGCGATGGGATTGGTCACCTGGCACGTGACTGTCCGACCCGCCATGCAAATGACCAGCGGTTAAATGAAGAACCTCCCAGGTAGAGGAAGAGGTTTGATCAAGGTAGACCGCTAGGAGCTGAAGGCCGAGGGAGGGGAGCTGGCCGTGCAGCTGGAGGTGGACGACGCTTCGAGGTGTTTCCACCACCACCACTAGGAGGTCCACCCCGACCATAGGGAATAGGTGGACATGGGAGATCTCAGCTTCAGAAAGTAGAAGCATACGACTACGGAGCTCCAGAAGTGAGTGGACAGGAGCAGAACTAGTGGTTTCCTTTTATTCGTTGTATATCTACTTCCATGTTGTTGTTGTTACATTTGTGTCTTTGTACCATGAGCTGCAATAATATAAAGACACTTACCTTTGTGACAATTGATTCCTTCCTTTTTGAGTACTAAGAGGTTCCAGTTTAAACTGTTGACTTGACCCTCACTTTCGAGATTCCTACTTGAAGAGACCCAGTGACCTCACGCTGATGTCGATAGTGTGACTCGACCCTTAGAGGCGAGAGTGACGGTTGGATATCATGGTAGTAACGTCGAGGCCTTACGATGTCATCCATGGCATGAATACATCATTCATGTCCGGATTGACTGTATTAGGCAAAGAACATGGTTCATCCAGGGGATGAGACATGATTTCTCTTATCAGCAAAGAAGAAATCATAACAGCTCTTGTGGGACAAGAGAAGGTCTAGGTCATCCAAGAGCGGATGAGGACTGCTTAGAGCCGATAGAAGCCTTATGCTGACAGGTGGCATAGACCACTAGAGTTCGAGGATGGAGAACATGTTTTTCTTACGGGTCTCACCGTGACGTGGAATTACGGAGACATGGCTAAGGCGACAAGTTATCTCCGAGGTTCAATGGACCTTTCTAGGTCCTCAGTAGGGTAGGAGATGTGGTTTACCGTATGAACCATCCACCTCAGTTGCACAAGGTGCACGACGACTTCCATATATCTCAACTGAGGAGATACGTGCTCGACCCTTCACATATCATCGACCATGGGGAGCTGGACTTGGGAGATGGGGTGACTTTCTAGGAGGTTCATGTGGGGACCAAGGATCGATAGGAGCAGATCCTACGAGGACGGTAGATTCATCGGGTGCACATTCTTTGGCAGTACGGGAATCTCCAGGTAAACACATGGGAGTGGAAGGCTCAGATACGTGCTCAATACCGCTTTTATATCCCTTGTCTATGTTTAAGCTTTATGAGGACGTAAAGCCCTAAGGTGGTAGTCATGTAAAGACCCATAAAATTCAAGGGAAATTTTTTCAAAATTTTCTTTGGGATTTTACAAGAACGTAGTTTCTGACAGCACCTGATTCTGAAACCTGGTGTGCCCGGAATCAATTTCCGAAGTTTAGCTTGGGTACATTGAGTGAATGAACAAGCTGGTTTTTCTATATTTTGAGCCGGTGCACGGAGTCGAAATGAAAGGGCAACGATGGAACCGTGGCACCAGTAATTTCTTAAGAAGACCCTTACTTGAGTTTTGTTTTCTCTGGAGGAGTTGTTTAAAAAAAATGTGAGGGATAAAATATAATTGTTACAATTATATTTTCTTTTCTTGTTATGTGGATTAAGTGTTGTGTTACAACACTTTGACCCTCTCTTAAGTGGTTATAACCTAATTAAGGGAGTTTGGGGTGGGACCCACTTGAAGTTAACCACCCATGAGAGGATTAAAGGTGAGGTGGGGCCCACATGAACCCCACCCCTTCACATTCCTCTTAAACTCACTAACTACCTCTTTAATTTTTTGTAAACTTATATTTAATGAGTAACCTTCCAATTCATCATTCTATCCCTCATTAACTCTAGCCAAAATACACATTAAATTAAGTGAATTCAACTTTTTAATTTATATTAGAAAAGCTGGGCTTGGGTTGATTAAATAATGTGGAACCATTATTTTTTGTGAAGGTTTGTTATTTGTGGTGTTGAGGGTAAGGGAAGAGAGCTTGGGAGTTTTTAAAGAACTTCTTCTTCTTCTTATTCTTCTTGTTCTTCGTCAAGGAATGTCGATTCGGCGACCCAGATTCTTCCGTCTTCTTCTATCTCGACAAAGGAGGAGGCACCGACATGGGAACTCTCCAACGACATTCCGCCTTTCAATTTTTCTCTCCGCGTGAAAGGAAGGGAGGCGCAGCATCCTACTCAGACGTTCTCCGTCGGCATAAACGGAACCTCACCCCGCGGCGCTATTTTCCGCGACATCGTCGTTCGACAACATTTGTCAAGGTAGGGGTTTTATACATTTCTTTTTCGTGAATTACTTCTATCATCTATCCACGTTCAATTGGACGGCTTGCTATCATTTAACGAGAGGGGTCCGGAACACACAAACACAACAGACCCTCCTCCCTTATTATTTTTTTGTGTTTTTGCAGTTCAAAGGAATGTGACGCGGTGCCGTCGCACCACACGGGGCCACGACAGAGGGGCACGGCGTCGTCGCGCTGCGCCGGACAGAATAAGCCGCGGCTTAGGCCGCGTCGAAGCAGGGGGACCGGCGGCCGGTTCCAGGCCATCGGCGTCGGAGTAGGGGGACCGGCCCTCGCCGGTCCCGTGGCAGCAGAAGCTGGCCGGCCGGAGCAGGCCGGCCAGTTTGGGGGAGAGCTGGGGGTTACGACCCCCGGCTGGCCAGCAAAGAGCAGCCACCATTATAGGGTGGGGGTTACAAACGGTGGGGGGCAGCGTGCCCCCCCACACTCCCGAACGGTTCGGCCGTTTGGCCGAGCCACCTGGCCAGTGCGCCAGAATGTAAGAGCGCCGGGCCGCTGAGCCGGGCCGCGCCCAGGTCGGGCCGGACTGGTCCGAGCCCGAAACCCCCACTTTCGGGCCATTCACGGTCTTTTGCCCATAACATGGGCTGCAGATATCTGATCTACGCACAGTCAGCTGCGATGCGATATCTGGATCGAGACGGTCGTTTCGGTATATTACACTCTAGGTTTCAGAGTACTTTGGGTTCGGCCGGGTTGGTTCGTAGGCAAAACCAACTGGGCCCTCGTAGCGGAAACACTTATATCATGAGCTTCGGACGTCCGATTGACGTGTAATCAACTTTTTTGTATTCCTCTTGAGGAGATGGAACTTTTGGCATACTTCAACCAAGGTTTGGACGCAGTTGGAGTACGGCCGGGTTGGATTGTACTTGAAATCCAACCGGGCCCCTGGAACGGAAAAGGTGATATCTTTCAGACCGAACGTCTATTTGACGAACCGTCAGTGGAATTAGTGATCACATTGAGAAACGGTCCCTATGAGTATACCCTATGAGAGTTCGGGGTACAGTTGATATATGTCCAGGCTGGTTCGCTCATGAAACCAACTGGGCCCCTAGGACGAAAAGGCTAATAACTCATAGACCGGGCGTCCGATTGACGCGCCGTCTGTTGCGTTGAGACCCATACGACGAGGCGGTCCTCTGAGATAATTCTTAGTGGGACTTTGTGATACTTGTAGTATCAACCTACAGCTCTTGGAGAGGACCCTCTGGGAGATGAGAGTACGGAGTACGGAGACCGTTTAACTGGCTGAGACCTAATGACTACTTGTCTGATTCGATTTGGAGTGACTAGCATAGCCCAGTGGGGAGAACTACTTTGTGAGGTGGTAGACCCATGTCGGAGGAGCACTACTATGTGAGGTTGAAGACCTGCGGTACTCGATAGGAGGAGTACCTCTGTAGGCAATGAGGGGGAGCACTATTGTGTGAGGTGGCCGACCCATGGAGGAGGAGCACTACTGTGTTTGGGTGGCTGACCCGCGGTACTCGACAGGAGGAGTATCTTAGCAGTCTTAGGTTAGTGAGCAGTACCTCGGAGTTGTGAAAGGATCACTGTACACTCCAGAGACGGGCTCATCAACAGTTACAATTTCGATAATGAAAATCCTGGTTTGAGCTGAGTCAATGACCTTTGTGTTTTCCTCAAGATTGAGATGGGTCACTTGATCACTTAGGTATATGTATGGACATATAACTAGGTAGTGGTTATCCATTGATTTGATAACCTTTGTGATTCCTCATGGTTGAGATGGGTTACTTGATAACTTAGGTATAAGTATGAGCTTATACCTAAGTATGAGTTATTTGTTGAGATCATTATATGTGGTTATCCTTGTTGGATTTAGTGAGAACTTGAGGGTCTCAGGGTCCTTACTGAGTATCGTATACTCACCCCTGCACGGGCCATGACCGCACTTCATTGTGTTGGTTGCAGACGTCGGGCAGCGCTAACAGAGGCCGAGTGTTCGAGGACTGGATGGTACCTGGAGGTGGTTCTCACGATGAGTCAGTATCCGGAGGTGGACTTCACGATGAGACGAAAATCAGAGGAGGTTGACGGGTGAGAGAGTTGTGGAGGCTATCTATACCTACCCTTCAGGTAGGATCCGTGGTGGATGATCCCGGAGCTGTGCTATCTGTACCTACCCTTCAGGTAGGATCTGAGGAGGATGACCCGAGAGTTGTTTCCATTCTTCCAGCTGTTTGTCTTTTTATGTTGTACTTTTGTTCAGTTGTAGTTGTAGTTTCGATTGGTTTTGTATTCTGGCCCATTTACTTTTCAGCACTGCATTTTGTATTTAGAGTATTAATTCCTCTTGTACTATGTGGTTTTTTGTTTACTTTTATAAAGGAAATGCCTTCCCAATTATCGGGAATTATGCCTTTGGTGCTAGTCACCAGCCCCTGGCCTATGGACGGAGGGCATGGGGTAGTCACGACACGGGCCTTGAGGGCGGGTCGTGACAACCTCATTATAAATCTATATGTTTTTATTAAAAATATATAAAAAATAATTTCTTAAATGATTCGTATTAATGTAAATACTCATTAATGAGTAAAATAATTACATTGAAAATACAATTAAAAATAGTTTCTATATGAAATAAATACATACTTTAATAAATATGAGAAATTATCTAAAATATCCTAGAAAAAGACATTTCTAATATGTCAAAACAATTATTACTGATTTTTTTTCAAAATATTCATGGAGTCCCAATGAGTTATATAATTAATGTTTATAAAATTAATTTAAACAATATTTTTATCAGTGTATTATGAATAATATTTTTTTACAAAAAGTGATAATTTTAAAATTCTCAAAATTCATTATTTTTATAAAAAAAGGAAATATAATTCCGAAAAATCATTTCAAACCATAAAATGAACTGTTATTGAAAAATAATTACTATAACCATTATTAAAAATAATTAAACATTCAAAAATCATTTTAAATCAATTTTTTTAAAAAACATTTTCATATCACTAGTGGTATCATTTTTGAAAAATATGAAAAAAATGAAAATGTAGAAGCATACATTTTATAAATGATATTTCCTTACCTTATAGTTGTATTCTTATTAAAATACTACATGATGTGTAAATTCCTAGTTGAAGGTGTCTCATATGATTCTCTATTATGAATTTTGTATGATGTGGAAGAAGTGTGGTTCTAAAAATACCCAAGGTATATCTACAAACAAATCAAATTCTAACCTCTATAAATAAGAAGATCAATTCATTTGATATATTATTTCATTACACAAAAAATCATTGTAGTTATAATATGTCATCACATTAAATATGGGTTTCCTAAAATATGAATTTACACTTTAATCCAATGAACATTATGAATGACTATATATTTTGGAAGGCATATATATATATATACATATAACTTGAATGAAAATGCATCCCAGTGAATTTGAGAGAGATAAGGTTACACTAATCAATCCACTTTTATGGCTCCTATATTATCATCGGGTCATGTAGAAATAAAAATTGTAGTCTCAATACATTGTTTATATATATTAGATACTTCATGAAAAATAGTGAAAAATATGGAATGTATTAGGACATATTCCCATAGAAGAATGGAATGGGTCAATATTATTGGATGGTGGACATCAATCATATCGAATGAACCTCTTGGTTTACTTATCTTTTAAGAAGGCCAGCATCTCCCATGTTCCATGAACCCACATTGATTTTTTATTTTGTTGGGAATTAAAAGATAAACTATTCAACATCAAACACTTATAGAATTTTTGTATCTTGGCCCGTTCTAGGAATCCCCTAATAGCCTCTCTCATGCAACGTGCTTTCAATTAGGTGGAATTAATTTTTCCTTTAAAATTGATTTCAAACTCCCCAAATGACTATTACATTACATTTAATTTCACAACAATACCTTTATATGATGTCCAAAATCACCCTTACAAGAACTATGGGATTTCAACCCACACTCACATGTATGAAAATAAAATTATTTGATACCTATATGAAGCACCATTAAATTGAATTAAAACCAAATCCTTACCCTTAAGTGAAATGTGTAATCATGAAAGAACCTTTAAACAAATAATTATTATTTCTTTTAAGTGATAACATAGTTATGCAACCTACTATTACAAAACATTCATATCTAATGTATAGTCATTATCTGAATCAATATTCATATTGAATAATGTTTTAATTGTATAAAGTATAAATTAATTATAATACTATATAATTATAGTTATATTTATTAAATATCAATATAATATTTATAATTATATCATATATATTTATTTAAAGAATAAAAATTATTTTTCATGTAAATTTTATATTGCCACTAAAATTTTTATATATGTTTAAAATTAATTTACAGTACCCAAAACATTTAATTAATAAAAAAATGTAACCTAAAATATCATCTTATAAAAAAATTACTTTAAAAATTAAATTCAATAACATAAAACATAAATACCAAAAAAACTATTTTTATAAATTTTATACATAATTGAAACATTATAAATAGATAGAAAACCTAAATGTAATAAAATATTGAAAGATCAATGATATAACTGAATATAAAACTAAAGATCAAAATAAATAGTGCTATAGCAATTAAATGGTTCTTTTTATTTATGGATTACATAATGTTTAATTAAAGGAATGCAGGAGATAAATAATTAAAAGTATATATGGTAAAAAAGTCCAAATATTTTTTGATGAATATCATTAGTATTTAATGCATATCCCATATTTCGACCACATTAATGTCTTGAGGATTAAATATATTAGTCTATTGGATTTAATGGTAGCGAATATAAAAAAAGTCACATTATTATTTTCATGTGCCATGAAACTAGAATTACAGTCAACCCTATATTTTGAAAGGGTACAACTATAAAACTTAAATATAATACTCCATTTAAATATATTGTTATAAGGAAAAATCAAAATCCCTCACATTAATGGTTGTGGTAAGTGATAATATTTAAGAGAATATGATGTGTTTATTTTTATATGTAATGCAATTTTACTGCGGTATATACTGTATATAAATAATATAGTGAATAAATAAAATATATTTTGAAAAATAATTCGAGTAACAAGATTTTTTGAATAATCACACAATCTAGGTCATACATGTTTTTGTGAGATGTGGGATATTGGGAGAAATTATGTCATTATATCTTGATGGAATTAGATTGTGGTGGATAAGGTTAGTTTCCAAGGCCACCAAGGGGACTATTTTTACCCAAATTTATTAATAACCATCTATAATTCATTAGGGTTAACTATAATATTGAATACCAAATATGTGTTCATTTTGAAAGTATTAAATTGATGAAAAAACTACTTTCATGATAACATCGATTTACAGATTACCACTATTCACTAAATGGAATCGCTACTAATACTATCTTGAAGCCTATATAACCTGCTGGAAAGTAGGTGGACTATTTCATCAATTGTTTATCAATATATTATCATTGGATTTATGGTGGTCTCATGGAAAATTCACAATTTTTTTCAATTTCACCAGCTTCACAATTCCATATAATGGTGACCTTGGGCATCCATCTAATTCCTAAAAAACTCCATGTCATTCAACAGTCCATAAAAGATATTGATGGAATGGAAAAGGTCACTAAATAAGTTTTATATGTCCTTCAATAAATCATAAATTATTATAATGAGATTTAATCTTGATTTGAAATTCCTTCCATATAATTGAAATTAATTGAAATATAAAACCATGTTTCTTATAAATAAAAATTGATAAGATTATAAGAAAAAAATATCACCATTTTCTATTTTATAGAAAAGAAAAAAAATTAATGTTAATTAATTGATTGAATATATGATTTATAAATTTCAATAAAATCATCCACCAAAATTGTATTTTTAAATTTATTGAGGTAAACATGTTTGATTCAATAACAAAATTTTTTCATAAAAGTATTTTCTTTAATTTAAAATAGTTTTTATTTTTATTTTAAATTAATTTTTCAGTAATTAATTAATTATATATACATATGTAAACCATATATTTTCATAATTTAGTTAATATTATTCATAGCCTCTATTCTAATGGTTAGTTGATAACGATCAAATAATATTAGTTTAATAATATGATATATTTATTCTAAAATCATAATTTTTTGTAAATCAAGCTACTAAGTGTTTAATGTATCAAATGTATCAATGAGATAATTTTTTTTTTGAAAAAACTGTTTTAAAAAATCTCATGATGTTATGTACAAATTTAAATATATTTAACCCATTTGTATAGATTAATTATGGGTTGTGGAAATCATATCCCAAGTAGTTTCAATGAAGGATTATCAAATTATATTGGTACACAAAGGATGAAATTGACTATATTTTTATGATGGGTCATGATGTGGTGTTGTTAGGGTATACAAATATTAGTGTTTCAACCCCTCAAGATTAAAATGTTCTGGTTGGAATTATAAAAATGGGAATTCATATTTGTATCCCTATTTGGGAATATATGTATAACAAACAAAACATTCCCTTAGAGTCAAGTATACTCTTTATTTATATCCATGAAATTTTTCCGAAGTCTCAAACACTTGGAAAATATAGTAGGTTATCGGAGAAGGAAATTCAAGGATGATTTTTTATACTAAATGTTTTATTTCAATTTTATAGATATTTTATCATGGAAGGGATGTGTGATTAGTTTTTTCAATAAACTATTTCTAGACCAGTTGATCTAGTAAGGAAAACTCTACTATTTCTAGTGTCATGTAGTGGGACCTACGATCTTCATTCTTTTTACAATTTACACTCTAACATTTTGATATTCCATTACAGTATAACTCATAGCAAGTAGAGACTCACCTTTTACTTGTACCACCCTTTATGAGTAACCATCTATATTTTTACTACACTGCCAGTTTATTTTAACACAATTTGGCCAATTAAGGATTGCGTTTAAGGTCATACAGCTCTGAAAAAATGAAGTCTTTAAGTTCATATAGCTTTGACCAAAATTAATGGAATGGGAAAGATAAAGGTACAACTCAATGGGAATGATATACTATTTTAATCATGGATTTACTTAGAGGTTTGGCACATATTTTATTGTCAGGTAACATGGATCGTGATTAAAAGGGGTGTAAAGTAACAATCTAGGAGGGAAAAAAACAAAGTATAACATAAAACCTCTTAACTAGGTAATTATGATGATGATGTAATTCCAACATTAAAATTTATGTAAAAGGGTGGTTATTGGGTTGTTACACAATGTATGAGTATTGACCATATTCAGATAATGGGATTTTCTATGATATTATTAGAGAAAATGGAGATTAAAGGTTCTTACTCTCATGATAAGATACTTCTAGTTTACAAGCCTAAATGGAGAGAATATGAAATTATTTAAAATGGAAAATATTCATATCTAATAGAATATTCCATTGGAATTTAGTATACTCATTACCAATTTCAATAAAAAAAATTCTTATCTAACGATGAAAAAAATATGGTGGTTTATGGAGGAAAGGATATCTAAAAGGGGAGAATAAATCATTCAATGCATAATATTACCATATATGACCAATAACTATTCATTGGAAAGCACTAAATACTGATGATGGGTTGTGGATATGTATTGAATGTATGGTCTAGACATCAATACATATATTAAACTCGTCAATAATTAAGCCACATGGTGTTCTCTTTTCACACACATTTTAATGTAATTTGATAAGGATCTAATCATGATATAGTTTGAGGTCATGCAAGAGGGAGTAAAACTACTAAATTTTAACTCATGAAGAATGAAATCATATAATCCCCATAAAAACCTAATGTTTATAAAAAGACAACTAGGTGGGGAATATTCGATCTATGAAACTTCTATATGGATGTTGGATAAAGGATTCTGGGGACATTACATATCCTAATATAATGGGACATAATCCACACATAGGAAATAGGGTTTTTAATTTTTAATGTAGAACTGTGTAGTAAAATATATCACATTGATATTTCTCAAGAACACTAATTGGGTACATGATAATAAACCATCAACACAGTTTTGAAAATTCTCACGTAGTTGAAGTTTTTCTATTTAACATCACCCAACCTAGAAGTGAATCAATATTTTTTAAATATATTATATCACAATCATGTTTATTGGGAAGATCCATTTAAACCTCTAATATCATGTGATTCATGATTGGTGTGACAAATAATTGATGGTTGGAAGAGCTCCCTTATTTCATAAGAGGTCATGGAGAATGAGAGACTAAAAATATTAGGGACATTTATATTGTTTACTCAAGGAGAATGAGGTTATATTT
Source organism: Viscum album (assembly GCA_963277665.1). Taxonomy (NCBI): domain Eukaryota; kingdom Viridiplantae; phylum Streptophyta; class Magnoliopsida; order Santalales; family Viscaceae; genus Viscum; species Viscum album. The sequence continues at coordinate 1,286,688,017 of OY728151.1, forward strand.
TATTATGGTGTAGTATATTATAGAGATAGAACCTGTACACTATGAGTTAATTCAGTGATGTGGCTCTCATAAAATAAAATCCATCCTCATAAGGTTGGTTGTTATAAGAAATTTGAGGTCATGCAAGACGGACTGAAATAGTTCAAAGTGGAGTGGGATGAGTATAGGGGAACCTTTTCACCACTTGTGGTTACCCAAAATTTGATCCAAACAAAGTATTTTGGTATTATAGGGGATATTTGGGGGATTTAAAGAATTTAACCCTATATATCAGTATTTATAATGAAAGAATATGAATAATTTCACCCATTGTTCTTATATAGAACAACTATATAGATTTGGATGGTATTTTGGGGAAAGAGTCCATTTTATAAGTTCATTATCATTTATAAGGTATAAAAATTCATAATTTTTGAACACTAATATCACTTATTAATATGTAAATATTAATTATATAACATAAGGGTCTATTCCAAAATTGATTAGATCTAGTTCCCTTAGAAACTTGTGTTCATAAACAACTTGTTAATAAGTGAACTATATAATCTCCCACTTTATTCATTATAAATTTTACCCTTCATAGAAATAACATATATAATACCATTAATGATGACCATGGAAAAGGAAAAATAAGAAAATATGAACTATGATCCTCAATAAGGGTAAAAAATGGATACATTGATGATCACATTAATATAACAATAGTGTACGTATATGTGAACATGAGCATAAAATTTGAGAACATTACAGTGCATATCATAGATAATAATCCTGAGTAATGACATATATATTTACAATTCATAAGATCCAAATCAAAATTTAATAAAACAACATGATCTTAAATAATATATCTGAGGTTTAAGAGATTAGTTTTTTTGGATACACAAAACTATAAATAGATATTTCCTTATAGGTCAAGGATAACTACAGACACTATCACAGTGGACTAGGTTCACACTCCCAACAATCTCGGTAGTAAAGGATTACTCTCAAGAATATAATACATGATATAGTACCTTATTGAACTACCTAAACTACCCTTTTCATTCTTGATTTCCCATGATACATCAATCCTAAACAAATGAATTATAGGATTATATAATTATGGACCCACACATCACATTATTAAAATAAAACATATGTTTTACACCATATAAACAAAATTCAACATATCATAACCCATTAAAAAGTAATGGATTTCATAAAAATGTCATCATGGCATAACTCGTCAACATGAAATGGGTTTCATCAATATTTCATCAATTAATCATAGTATAACTCATGTAAAATGAATAAGATTCATAAAAATAATTTCAATATAATCATGAGTCATCTAGAGAAATAATAATGATTTTATCATTGGATCATATCACTTGTAAATCATAACCAACATTAAAGGTTATTATCATTTATTAATATAAATATCATAACAATATCATGAAAAACATTTTTAATGATAATAATATAAAAATTTAAAAATCAATTCATTAAAATTTAAAATTTTCCAAAATACATTGTATAATAAATTATTTTAAAAGTGAATTGGAAAATTTTTAGTTAATATACAAATAATTCAGAAATCATGGATGTGGGAAATTCAGTTCATTACTTATATGTTAAAATAGAACATTCCTTTAACACTATTGTTAAAAGGTAAAAAAATTCCTCATTCAGGGAAGGATAATAAAATCCATTTGAAAACATTTTTAATAAATAAATCATGGATAAAACTGAATATAAAAAATTATAGGATAGTATTAAAGAAATTTTTGAAATAATTTTAAATAAAACATGGATATGGAAGAACAGTTTTCCACTAAAGATTGAAATAAAGTCGGTTTTCACTAAAAACCCGTCTTTTAGTCTCTTCAATTCATTTTGATTTAGGTTTTCAAATATTACATGATATCAAAGGGATTATGTTTATTAAAAAATAAAACTATCATCAAATATCAGGGTTTTAAATTATATCCCATTTAAAATGAATTTATCCCTTAAAAATTTATTATATTGATACAAAAAAATGATGACATATCTACCTCATCGCATCCATAACTTCTCCTACAGGTTCTTCAAATTTATGATTACTACGAATAACATTAACCAAGTGATTAGACATATATTGTATCATTATATTTCTATAATCCAAGATTTATAATATTTTTTCTGTATATAAAACATCATGCTCCAATGGTATGACCTCTCATTTCAGTAAATGTGATAGATCAGTTATATACTTCCTTCGGAGAGATAAATGGAATGCACAATGAACATGGGATAGATTAAATAGAAGCATCTAGAGATAAGTTAACATACATTATCAATAAATAATCACATAAAGTACAAAATATCTATGTCTATGCTTTCTTAAATCTTATATTTATATACTATGGAGAAATTTATAGAAAAATATTCTTACCAAATTCAAATTTCAGACCACCCAGATGATTTCCAACATAAAATTTCTATTGGCTTTGAGAATCCTTGATGTTCTGTTGAATTTATCTAAATTTATCTTAGATATCCGCTAATAGTTCAATCCCCAATATCTTTATTTCTCTAACTTCATCCCAGAACATTATAGTTCAACACTTCTTTCTATATAGGTTCCATACAGAGCCATCTGAATTCTCTTATGAAATCTAATATTGTAATAAAACATAACTAGGGGAAGGTATTGATCCCAAAAACCTTTGAAATACATATAATAGAATTCCAAAATAATATGTAGTGTTTTAATGCTTCTCTCAAACTCACCATATTTATGATAATTGTATGATGTACTGAAAATTAACACCATATCAAGAGACTACTGAAGGCCTCTCCTGAACATCACGTTAATCTTAAAGACTCGATCAAATATAATATAATGTGGAACTCCATGAAAACATTCATATTATTTATTATTTATTTGATCAATACACAAAATATAGATGTATTTTCTAATATATATTAGGTGTGTTAACTTTTTTATGTGATGTAATCATACCCTAATGAAGTTGTGGATCTTAGATGTTTTGGGGAGTCCAAAAAAAACTATTGTGATGTTTTCATTTCTATACAAGTATGGGTAATGGTTGTAAAATTCTTTTAGACTTATGTATCATAGCTTTAACTTACTTATATATCAAATGAAAATATAAATACTCAGTAATTTCTCACTTCATTCTATCACTGCGTAAATACTCTTTTAGATCTCTATACATGTTTTTTCTTTTAGGATGAATAGATAATAATGAACTATGATACTCATCCAACCACTCAATTTATTAATCTTGTATGGATTGAACACATGCACATTTTCTAAACCATATAATTTTACCACAATCAAGGTTAAACTCAAGAACAATTATCACCTTATTTTAAATCTCTACATCTTTCTTCAGTGCCTCTTTAATATTCAATTGGATATATGGTAGAACACTCCTTTCAGAATGATAATATTTCTCCCCTTCCTTAATGATTTTTAGATAAATCCTTTAAAAATCTATAAGTATTGGATCTTTTTTTATCCTCATTATAAATAATCTAGCATGATCTACTCGACTTAAAGTATCTGCCACCTTATTCTCTTTACATGGGTTGTAATGTATATAGTAGTCATAATATTTAATCATATAAAACCATTTTCTCTAGAACATATTCAACTCATTCAAATTGAATATATACAAAAAAGATTTTATGATCATTATTTATATCAAAGATTTATATATAATGATAATTCCTATATATAATTAATAAAAAAATTCCTCTACTAAATTTAAATCAAGAGTTGGGTAATTTTTTTCATGAAGCTTCAATTTTCATGAGGCATAATCTATCATCACATCATTTTTCATAAGTATGCATTCCAATCCCTTCATAGATGCATCTCTTTAGATTAAAAACCCATCTCAATTATGGGGTAATGTTATTATAGGTGTTTTGACTAACCTTGTCTTCAATTCCTTGAAATATATTTTCCATTCATATTTCCCAAGGAACATGTATTCTTTCCAATACAACATGGTGAGTGGATTAGGAAGCAATGAGAAATTATCCATAAATATTTGATAATGTCTATCCAGACCAAGAAAGATATTCATCTCATTAATAGAGCTTAGTTGGTGCCAATGTTGAATAACATCTTTCATTTACGGATTCATTGATATACCATATATTTAGATTATAGGATGAATAAATGAATCTTTTTGTAGCCCGAATTCATACCATGTTAATTTTTCAAATAACTTTTCCTTTTCTATGGTACTTAGTAAAATCATCTAGTGATATTCAAGATATTCCATGGACAATGAATATTTAATAATATAATCAGAAAATATACCAAAAACTATTCAAGATAATATATAAAGATTATATTAATTAAATCCATAAATATTATAGGTTTATTAGTGAGACAAAATGGAATCTCTATGAATTCATAGTTTCGATACCCTATACAAAATGATATTTTTTTTATATCTTTCTTCTGGACTCTTTAATAATAATATCAAAAATCAAGATCAATCATGGAAAACTATTGATATCTCTAAATTTTAGTGAACAAATCATTAATATGATTTTAGAGGATAATTTTTATGGATAGTGATCTTATTAAGTTCATGATAATGAATAAATATTTTCATTGATTGTTAATTATTCATATAAAAAAGAACTATTTCACTCTAAGGTGAAGAGAATCACTGAATAAATCCTTATTTTATATTCTCTAGGATTTATTTTTTAATTCACATAACTAAATTGAGGCTATTATATATGGATTATTTAAAATGGGTGTAACACAAAGTATGAGTTTTATTGAGTATTCAACTTCACTATTCAATGGGATACTGGGAAAATCTTATGGAAATACATCAAAAAATCCCACATAATAAGAATATAAATTATCTTGGTTTTCTCCCTACCCAATAGAGATAAATATTTCTTTTGAATAGGAATCATGACACAAAATGTGGATGTTATCTCCATTAGAAGTATATATATATCATCACACTGATCTATAATCATATGTTAGTTTGGAATGTAAAATTCAATATACCTTCCTCATAAATTATTGTGATATGTATGTAGATAAATCAAATCCATGCCTAATAAATAATCAAATTAAAATAGAGGAGGAATAACAAGATTTGTAGGAAGAACATTCCAAAAAACATCAATCAAATAACAATAATTAAATTTATAATTGGTCATTTTACCATTAAATGTTTTCACTTATAATTCAACATTGGGGTAGAATTTTAATATCGTCATAAATTTTTTCATATATAATAGAGTTAGTAAATTTATACTCAAATAAGACATTATTAGTTTTAAAATTGATAGTAATTTTAACTTTCACGAAGTTACCATACCCCTCTACAAAAATAGTGATCGAATCAGGATTCCCTTTTTCTCTTGTCTTAAGAGGTTTTTGATGTCGATAATAAACATTAACCTTTGTATTTTAGTGCTGGTTAGAATAATTCCAATAGTTATTGAATTTTAAACACTGTTGAGTGGGTGTTGAATTTTTTGGATCATTCTCTTTATTGTTGTCATTAAAAAATTGTTTCTCCTCACTCTGACAGTTGATTTCCTGATGACCTTCATTTTTGTACTTAAAAATTTACCATTCCCCTTAAGAAACATTATCCATGTTTCCTTCTATACCTTGGGTATAAATGAAGTTTCATCTTATCCTCTCCATGGGTTTTATAGTTTCATTTGAATTTCACCTTTATTTTCATATCAAAATTGTGATGCTGAGGGAAACTACAATAAAAATTTCTACCTCAATAGCACATAGAATGATTTCTTAAATATGTTGTATACCATTATCTATAATTATTTTTGGAGACTTAGTTTTAATCTAGTAGTTAATTTTTCAACCTTACATTTAGGTAAGCTGATAATATCAGAATCATACATCCCATGTCTTGTAAAATTCACCTCATAGTTACCAATAGATTTATCATACTTATATATTATTGAAAATAATTCCTTATACATTTTTATAAGAATAATATAAGAAATGTACTTATGTGAAAATAATAATTAAAATACATCCTAATCCAAAGAGTCAAATTATTTGTAATACCTCGTATTCTTGATAATATTCCACTATTTATCTTCTTCGTGTTCTATATTATGGATAGATAAAATGATTTTTTCTTGTTTCAAACACTATATAATTGAAAATCTTATTTTAAAGGTACTGATCCATTACTTAGGTTCAGGTTTATATATGGACCATCCATGATAATGTGTATGTTTCCTCATGAATTACACAACTGAATTTTTTTCCATCATTTTCTTATATGGAATATCAGTGTGATTCACAGGTTGAAAAAGCTCTATAATCATAGAAATGAAATTTTTTATTCCATATAGAATAAAATTTTATTGATGGTTGGACAATAATTTCTTCTTCAATCACATTCATCATTAATATAGATCCTTATGATACGATCCATTGAAAAAACCCCTAGTTCATACAGTAATAATCACAGTGGAAACCCACAAAATAATTAAATTTTCTATATAAGATCCCTTGATCAAGACATCATGAAACTTTATGTTTATCATAGTTTACCCATGTTCATCATGTATTCAAATCCTTCATGATGGTTTGTAAATAAAATATTAATTAACCTAATCATATACCCCAGTGGTGTCAAATCAGGTGCGTAGTAATGTCACACTCACTATGCACTCAAATGGCGGAAAATATATACTCAAAGAACAATTTTTAGGGTAATTACTCCTAGATGAATCTATTCCAAGACAACTTCCACCTATAGAATCCAGACATGTATATTTTTTCTAGAAAGACCACACCCCTTTCTTTACTATAGAATAATACATTATCCTATAAGTTGTAATATCCTATGGATTATCACTGAATTATTCCCATCCATTTTTCTAAAGGATAATTAAACATTTCAATGAAACTAACTATGGGATTGCATAAATTTCATATATAGATATTAAATATTAATATATTAATATTCAAAAAATAACTTAAAGAACTGTACTAGAATCATGTTGTTCTTGTTCCTTTATAAAAATGGATACATAAATAAATACTTCTTAAATTTACTATATAATCTCTTACTATATTATTCATAACTAGAACCCTTTTAAGACAGATATTGAATAATATATTTCTTCATAATTTTGGGAAATAAAACATAATAAATGGTGAGCTTAGTTTCTCAATGAGGGTAAATGAAATATATGTTAATGATCACTTAAACCTAAAATGACCATAAGGGTATTAGAACATGAGAAAACATTTCAAAACAATACCTTGTATATCATAGGTCATAATCTTGAGTCATGACATAAATCTTTTAATTTCATAATATATGAATCATAATGTAATAAACCAAAATGATCCATGAGCGCATGATATAGGAATAATACATATGTTTTTGACATATACAAAATCATAGAAAATCATTTCCCTAGTAGTCATCTATTATTACCAATGATATAATATTGGATTGAGTTCACTTATAAAACCATCATAGTATTAAATTTTCACTCTCAATACTATCATAGTGGATAGAGTATCTTACTTAACTAGGATTACTCCCCATTTCAGTCTTGTTTATCACATGAGATATCCAACTTTACCAATTTCATTATAGGGTTAAATATTTTTTTACCCATCCATAACATAATTGAAATCATACATACAAGTGTCATAGGATCATGAAACAATTATCATATAATTACCCAATAAAAATGAATAGGTCTCATATAAACTTCCTCAGGCTATAAACTATGGAAAATAAATAGGTTTCAAAAACATTTTATCAATTTTTCATTACATAAATAATAGAAAAGGAAATAGATTCATAAACATCATTTCATTTTAATAATAAACAATACAAGTAAATAATAATAATTATATCATTGGATCATATACCAAATAAAACATAAGAAATTTCCAAGGGTTTTATTATTAAAAATATAAATACCACAAAAATATCATTAAAAAATTCTCATGGAAAACAACATTTCAATTTTCAAATCAATTCGTTAAATCCAAAAATATCCAAAATATTAAATAAAAAATTCGTTTAAAAGGACCATGAATACTTTTAAAGTAATATTAAAACCAATGAGAACTAATGGTGGTAGGAAATTCTTTTCATACTATATAAGTTAAAATAAAACATTCATTTCATAATTCTATAAAAAAAAGAAAATATGCCTCATTTGAAAAAAAAAAGATTCCTTTTAAAATATTTTTTAATAAGTCAAAAAATGGATAAAAATTAATTTTAAAGTTATTAATAGTGTATTTAAAAAATTATTTAAATCCTTTTAAAGAATTAAATTATATATAATAAAAAGTGGTTTCGCTTGAAGAGATAAATAAAGTATGTTTTCCTTAAAAATATTATTTTAATATATTAATTTTTAAATGAGAATCAAACCAAATGAAAACATGCACACTGTAAAAATAAAGAGAGTGTAACACCCGAGACTTTTATGTTATATAAATCATCAAAGGAATCTTTTTCTACACAACACTTGCTTGGCTTGTTTTACACGAAATCGCGACCTTCCTCGATAGCTTGCGTCGTACGCAATACCGAGTTTCACTAAACAACGATATGCTATTAAAATATTATTAAAACTAGCCGTTATGAATAGTAATAACCACTTTATGAAATTTTATAGATTTTATTTTTCAAAATGGACTTCATTTTTGGATTCGGAATATCGAAATTAGCCGAGGGTGAAATTTTGGTATTTTTCTGAAAACATTCAATTTTTGATGAATAGTGAGACCACTAAGTGGTAGGTTAAAAACTGAATTTTGCATAAAACTTAATTTTACCGCTTCTGTGAATAGAATTTCGAAAATCCGACAGACACGGTTGATATCAGTAAGTAAAATATGGTTCAATGAGATAAAAATAATTTTTTGGTGAATAGTAACTTTTTACTTTTTTTTACCGCGGTTAATAGTAAATAGGGTAACTAAGGGTAAATATGATATTACTATTACCCTAACACATGTCCTAATTCTATTGGATAAGTGTAATTTGACCAAAAACAACCTTATTAATATAATATGACCATTTAGGTCCACTTGGATTAGATTATTACATTTAATATTATTTTATTTAATGAATAGTTAAAATAGTTAAAATCAATGTTTAATAACTAAAACATTTTTAATATGGGGTTATACATAAGATAAATTCGACTATAAATATTAATTAGAAAGATAAAAATATTTCCTACATAATTATATTTTATTTATAATTTTTAGACTTTAAATAAATAAATTTATTTATGACACAACGATGATGAAGTAATTACCCTTTTAAAGAAATGTTAACATAATTGATGTTATAAATGCTCAAATAAATGTAATTTGAGACATTTTATGAATTCCACTAATTTTCTAGGTTACTATGATATATTAGTGTTGATTTAATCAACATGGTTCGAACATATAATTCTGTTATGACTTTCACAAAAATCATATATCAAATAGTGTCAAAATTGACACAAAATAGTTTTTAAATCAAATATTACATTATTAATTGTTATTTTATTCCTAAAAATCTAAGGTTCGGCCAAATGACTGAGATAAGGATATATATATTAATAATAAACAACTTGGGGTTCGTTTGGCATGTTATAGTTTGTGTATTAACCATATAGTGTAAGAAAACAAAAAGTCACGGTAAAAGTTAAATTATTTAACTTAGAGTTAAATCTAATTGATAAGGTTAACATAATAACCTAAACTTGTATAAATTCTATTGTTTGATAGGATTTCGACCCATCCCCACTTTAACTTCTAAATAAGACCCTTTGGAACCATTATAAACCGATTTTTGACTTTAGTATAAAATAATATTTTGAGATATTCCTAAGCTGCCCCTCTCCTCCCTTATAAAAGGGCACCTCCTCCCTCTCCTCCTCACACCAATTTTAGCATTCAAGCTCGGCCAACCCCTGCAAAAATCTCTTCTACACTTCCCTAGTATCATCCTAGAGGTACTGGTCTTCTTCAAAGACCATCCTTAGTTCTTTAAGTGGAGGTTAAGTGAAGGTGCGTCAAAAAGAGGTATTATCCATTACCGATCTTTTTCAATTTCTTTCTTCTTCAACTTCTTCTTCTTTAGTTTTTTCATGATAAATTAATAACATCAGTATTTCTAATATACTGATATGTTATTATAAATATGAAACAACTCTAATTAACCTTCTATCCATCCTACGAAAAAATGAAATCACCACGCGTGTGTACGTACGGAATACCGTCTCCAAGCCGTGGTGTAATCTGTTTTTCCACCAACACCTTACATGGATGGGTATTATGGTGTAAAGAATAACTATACATAGTTATTATAACATCATAATTATTCTGATATATTTTATCATCCACTCCAATTCAATTCAATAATTATGGAAATGATATTATCGCTCGTACGTACGTACGGACTACCGTCTCCACGACACGATGAGATTCATTCTCCATGTTAACCATTTAAGAATGATTATAAAGTATATATAAGCAATAATAATGAAATATATGACATTATAAAGCTACTGTATTTATGTGTATATATATGTATGTCATCTACTTAATTCCACTCAATTCAATAAGGAAATGAAAACAACGTTCATGCGTACGTACGGCCTACCGTCTCCATGAACGGTGTATTTCTTTACATTTACCGATCCATTATATATATTTATATTCTGAATATATATTATATATAAATCATGTTTTATATTCTGGAATTAAGTAATCATGATCTAAGTAATCATATGAATAATTACAAGTTAAAACAGGAACGACCAATGAGACGATTTTACCCAAAACGCTACTTTAACATGAATTTACAAAAGAACGGGTAATATAAAGTCATAAGTGAACCATATATGATATAATAACAATGCATAAGATTCTGTAATAAGTCAATGACATTATTTAAATCATTATACAGGAGGTTCGGACACTTACGAAGCAAATCGGACCTAAGGTAAGGGAAAATCTCGCAATCTCAATTTTTATCTGAGATTGTTTATACATTTGTATTTACTGGGGTGTATTTTATCATCCACATCCATGTTCTCTCAATATGTAATGATATTTTCATCCACCTACAATTTTTTATATCCAAATTTACCCTTCGGTGAGTTTTTAGTAAAAGATATGAAAGGAATCTTTTGTGAATTTTCGTACGAGGTACTTTTTGACTTTTCCGACAAAAGTACGAGAAGAATGCTTTTTTAACTTATACGGCATGAATGGATTTAAAAAAAATTATTTCCAAGAAGCTTCCTTTACAAGTTTTCAAGTTTATTTTTAATCAAATTCTTTTAGTTTAAAATTGTAAGACATGTTAAGAAAGGAAAATGTTTTTGAAGTAGAAAGGATATTTTCCTCAAGAATGGAGATCAAATGTTTTATCAAAATTATTTTTCATCTAAGATAATAAAGGGTTCTGTTTCTATCCCTATTATTACATGGATTTGATTATGTTGTAATGGAAATATTTTTATGAATTCCTTTATCTTATATGAATTGTTTTACAATGTCATGCTGTTTAAGAATCCCATTTTTATTACATGGGTTATGCTATGATGTATGGTTTATGATTTTGTGGCACACATAAGAATGGTATCATTAAGAGATGGGTGGGACCTATATCTCCCTCCAATGCATTGGGTAAAGATTTTATATCTCATGAGATAGACATGGCTGGAATGGTAGGTTATACCGGTTCAGTGAAACAGGACTGAAACGAGGGTTACTCGATTCAGAAAGGGACTTTGTCCACTAAGATAGTCTTGGCAATGAGTCTTGACTAACAAGAAATCATTCTCTATGATTATGTGTGAATGCCACAAAGTTTCATGTTTTAGGTTATGATTATTGTGATTACATTTCACTGCCATGATTTATCCCATGTTATGAAATTATGATCTCTTTTGCAGGTAAAGATTTCCAAAAGTTATGTGTTTGTGTATACGATGTGATTGATATTTCTTTTGTTTACCCTTACTAAGAATTTGAGCTCACACTTTTATGTTTACTTTTCCCCAGGATATAAAGAAATGTTTTAGGTATAAAAAAAAGCGGAAGATCTTTTTGGGAGATGTTGAAGATCTTTCACCAGGATTAGAAGATTATATTCCGAGTTTCAAAAGACACTAAACTATTACGATCCTTGTGTGTGTGTTTTTGTTATATACTAAGTATTCCGCAAATGTAATGTGATGTCAATGTACGTCATGCTTCGGGTCTCTACAGTTGGTATCAGTGGAAAGGTATAGTCAACCTTTGGAAACTAGGATGTGAAATCCTTAGTAAGAACCCTAAGGATAAGTCTAAGAATAGAACACAATCTTAGTGTTTTAGAAATGGCCATGAATAACCTAGGATAAGACCTTAAGCGTGAAAATTTTATTCTTGAATTATGTGGTTTTCCTATTATAATTAGTGTTTCTCACACTATTCTTCTTGGTTTTAAGTCAATGGCTGGAACCCGAAGGAACCGTGTTAATGCAGAATGCGATGGGCAATGAAATGATTGTCCCCCTGAGCAACCAAACGATATGGGAGCTGGAATGAAAAATCTTGTAGCCATGCTCACACAACTTTCTCAAGCTATGAATCATGCAGGACTTCCAAACGAGCAAAGGAAGGAGCAACATTCTGTTGAATCCTTCATGAGGCAGCGTCCACCTTCTTTCAGAGGGTCTACTGATCCATTAGTTGCTGAAAAATGGATTAGTACTACTAAAAAGATATTTTCAGTTCTTCAATGTTCTGAACATGATAAAGTCATCCTAGCAGTTTATCGTTTGGAAGGAGATGATGATCAATGGTGGAATCTTATTAAGAATACGAGGCAAAGGGATGAAATTGAGTCCATGGAATGGGATGAGTTCAAGAACTTATTTTTCAATAAGTACTTCCCTCGTATTCTCCGAACAACGATGGAGAAAGAGTTTCTTGAACTGAAGCAAAGGGATGATGAATCTGTTGGTACCTATGAAGCAAATTTTACAAGACTTTCAAGGTACGCTTCTGGTATTATTATCTAACCTGAGAGTAAGATCGATCGATTCTTTAGTGGCTTAAAACCAAGTCTTCGAAGGGAATTAGCCATAAGGGACTTCAATAGCTATGAGGAAATCGTTCGATGTGCTCTCAAAGTCGAGATGGAGATTGGAGTAACCCATCAATCATATGGGTTTGATAAGAAGAGGAAAATGGAATTCAAAGGAAAATCTAAAGAGCACACTGAAAAGAAGATGAGATTTCCCTTATGTTCAAAGTGTGGAAAGAAACATGGAGGGAGTTGTCTTAAAGGGACAAGTAAATGTTTCAAATGTGTAAAGGAAGGTCATCGGGCATTTGAATGCCGCGATAATGGGAAGAATATGTCTAATGATGCAAACAAAGGAAGGTATACACAGAATGAACCTACTACACTTCAATGTTTCAAGTGCAAGGAGATGGGGCATTATGCCAATCAATGCCCAAATCCAAGGGTTGATGATGATGGACGACATCAACAAACTCTTAAGGCTAAAGACAATGGAAATTCACATGCAATTTCTATCAGCGATGTGGAGTAAGATAACTAAGTGGTGAAAGGTACACTTACCATCCACTCTAAAGTAGAAAATGTTTTATTTGATTCTGGATCCACCCACTCTTTTATTTCTGAAGAATTTTCTAAGGGTATCACCGTATTACCTCAACAATTAGATGTTGAGTTAGCTGTGACAACACCTAATGGCACATCAATCACATCAAAAGTTTATAATTCTTCTCCAATTGACATTTGTGGGAAAGTGCTTCCTACAAATCTTGTGATCCTTCCTTTAGTGGAATTCGATGTGATTCTTGGCATGGATTGGATTTCTTTATACGGAGCTCATATCAATTGCCAAAGAAGGAAAGTCACATTTCATATTCCAGATCAATCTATGATCGTCTATCAATGCAAGGATGAACATAACCTTCCAGTGGAAATTTCTTCCATTTTATGGGTATTAATTCCACTAAATGAAGGTTATTTATCTCAAATGGTTGGTGAGAAACTCGCGATTAAGAATATGCCCATCGTACGATAGTTTGATGATGTCTTTCCAGAGGAATTACCGGGTCTTCCACCAAATCGTGAAGTTGAGATTTCAATAGAACTCGTACCGTGTGCTTTGCCTATTTCAAAGATACCTTATAGAATGGCCCCAATTTAGTTGCAGGAATTGAAGAAGCAACTCCAAGAGAATCTTGATAAGGGATTCATATGCCCTAGTGCGTCACCTTGGGGAGCACCTGTTCTATTTGTTAAGAAGAAAGATGGATCAATGAGACTCTGTATTGATTATCGAGAACTTAACAAGATCACTATCAGGAACAAATATCCTCTCCCACGCATTGATGACTTATTTGACCAACTACGCGGAGCTCAATACTTTTCCAAGATTGATCTTCGTTCAGGGTATCATCAATTAAGGGTCAAAAGGGAGGATATACCAAAGACAGCTTTCCGTACAAGGTATGGACACTATGAATTTATAGTGATGCCATTTGGTCTTACTAATTCCCCTTCTATCTTCATGGATCTAATGAATAGAGTCTTTAGAGACAATCATGATCAATTTGTGGTAGTCTTTTTAGACGATATTCTTGTTTATTCAAAGAGCAAGGAAGAACATGAAGATCACTTGAGAATTATATTGAAGACCCTAATAAAGGAGAAGCTTTATGCCAAATTTACCAAGTGTGAATTTTGGCTTCAAAAAGATGCATTTTTGGGTCACATAATCTCAAAAGAGGGGATATCTGTGGATCCAGCAAAAACAGAGGTTATCAAAAGATGGTCGAGACCAACAACAGTAACTGAGATCCGAAGTTTTCATGGTTTGGCTGGATATTATCGACGTTTTGTGAAAGATTTTTCACAGTTATCTAATCCACTCACCAAGTTGACTCGGAAGGAGTTGAGTTTGTTTGGACAGAGGAATGTGAAGAGAATTTCAAGGAGTTGAAAAGAAGGTTATCCAGTGCACCTGTGCTCACACTGCCTTGTAGTGGAGAAAGGTTTGTGATCTACAGTGATGCATCCAAGAAGGGATTGGGGTGTGTTCTTATGTAAAATGATATGGTGATAGCTTATGCCTCACGACAGTTGAAAATCCATGAGCAAAATTACCCAACACATGATTTGGAGTTAGCTGCGGTAATCTTTGAATTAAAGATTTGGAGGCATTACCTTTATGGTGAAAGGTGTGATATTTATACTGATCATAAAAGTTTAAAGTATATTTTCACACAAAAGGAGCTGAATATGCGTCAATGAAGATGGTTGGTGCTGATTAAGGATTATGACTGCTCAATCCATTACCAACCTGGGAAAGCAAACAAGGTGGCAAATGCATTATGTCGACAAGACCATGCCAGTTTATCAATGATGAGGATCACAAAAGATTCAATATTTATGGATTTACAAAGAATGGATCTTGGAATTATAATAGGGGAAAAATATTATCTTTCTCAAATGAATTTTCAACCATCTATACATGTGAAGATTAAAGAGGCACAGAAAGAAGATGTCGAGTTACAAAAGAAGGTGAGAAATGTTCATGAATTCAACCTTGATTGTGATGGGATAATAAAGTTCAGGAATCGGGTTTGTGTTCCTCCCATCCCCGAATTAAAGAAGGAACTGCTGGATAAAGCTCATAGTTCTTCATTCTCTATTCATCCTGGAAGCACGAAGATGTATAGGGACCTGAAAGAGTACTTCTGGTGGGATGGCATGAAAAGAGATGTTGCTGAATATGTCTCTCGATGCTTGGTTTGTCAACAAGTTAAAGCTGAGAGACAGACGTCTAAGGGGATGTTACAACCATTACCCATACCCGAATGGAAATGGGAAAACATCACTATGGACTTTGTCACAGGACTTCCTAACACATCCAAAGGCAATAATGCTATCTGGGTCATAGTTGATCGTCTTACAAAGTCTGCACATTTCATTGCTATTAGAGAGGATTTCTCTCTGGATCAGCTTGCCAGGATATATGTAAAGGAAGTGGTAAGATTTCATGGAGTACCACTTTCTATTATCTCTGATCGGGATCCGAGATTTACCTCGAAGTTTTGGCGAAGTATTCAGCATACTCTGGATACAGAGTTGAGTTTTAGCACTGCTTATCATCCTCAGACAGACGGTCAGTCTGAGAGAACAATTCAAACTCTAGAAGATATGTTGAGAGCTTTCTCTATAGATTTCAAAGGTGGTTTGGATCAACACCTACCTTTGGTGGAATTTTCTTATAATAATAGATTTCACTCCAGTATTCAGATGGTTCCTTATGAAGCTCTCTATGGAAAGAAATGCAGGACTCCAACTTGCTGAGATGAAGTTGGGGAAAGAAAGCTATTAGGACATGATCTCGTTGATGAAATGGTAGAAAAGGTCAGATCTATTCAACAACACATAAGATCAGCTCAGAGTCTACAGAAAAGTTATGCCGACAACTGAAGAAAAGACCTAGAGTTTGAAGTGTGTGATAAAGTGTTCTATGAATATCTCCCTGGAAGAGGGTTATGAGATTTGGAAAGAAGGGGAAGTTGAGCCCTAGATATATCAGTCCTTTCGAAATACTGGATCCTGTTGGGAAGGTAGCTTAGCGATTGGCGCTTCCACCGAATCTCTATCAAGTTCACGATGTGTTCCATGTATCTCTCCTGAGAAAGTACATACCTGATCCTTCACATGTACTCAGCTCAGAAGTTGTACCGTTGGAGCAAGATCTTTCTTATGAAGAACAGCCGATAGAGATTCTGGATCGTAGCGAAAAAGTCCTACGAAACAAGACCACTCGCTTGGTGAAAGTTTTATGGAGGAACCACCAATTAGAAGAAGCTACTTGGGAGCTTGAGGATATGATGAGGGAGAGGTATCCTCATCTGTTTGTTACAAAGTGACGAATTTCGAGGGCAAAATTCAATTTAAGGGGGGTAGAATGTAACACCCGAGACTTTTATGTTATATAAATCATCAAAGGAATCTTTTTCTACACAACACTTTCTTGGCTTGTTTTACATGAAATCGCGACCTTCCTCGATAGCTTGCGTCGTACGCAATACCGAGTTTCACTAAACAACGATATGCTATTAAAATATTATTAAAACTAGCCGTTATGAATAGTAATAACCACTTTATGAAATTTTATAAATTTTATTTTTCAAAATGGACTTCATTTTTGGATTCGGAATATCGAAATTATCCTAGGGTGAAATTTTGGTATTTTTCTGAAAACTTTCAATTTTTGATGAATAGTGAAACCACTAAGTGGTAGGTTAAAAACTGAATTTTGCATAAAACATAATTTTACCGCTTCTGTGAATGGAATTTCGAAAATCCGACAGACACGGTTGATATCAATATGTAAAATGTGGTTCAATGAGATAAAAATAATTTTTTGGTGAATAGTAACTTTTTACTTTTTTTTACCGCGTTTAATAGTAAATAGGGTAACTAAGGGTAAATATGATATTACTATTACCCTAACAAATGTCCTAATTCTATTGGATAAGTAAAATTCGTCCAAAAACAACCTTATGAATATACTATGACCATTTAGGTCCACTTGGATTAGATTATGACATTTAATATTATTTTATTTAATGAATAGTTAAAATAGTTAAAATCAAAGTTTAACAACTAAAACATTTTTAATATGGGGTTATACATAAGATAAATTCGACTATAAATATTCATTAGAAAGATAAAAAGATTTCCGACATAATTCTATTTTATTTATAATTTTTAGACTTTAAATAAATTAATTTATTTATGACACAACGATGATGCAGTAATTACCCTTTTAAGGAAATGTTAACATAATTGATGTTATAAATGCTCAAATAAATGTAATTTGAGACTTTTTAGGAATTACACTACTTTTCTAGGTTACTATGATATATTAGTGTTGATTTAATCAACTTGGTTCGAACATATAATTCTTTTATGACTTTCACAAAAATCATATATCAAATAGTGTCAAAATTGATACAAAATAGTTTTTAAATCAAATATTATATTATTAATTGTTATTTTATTCCTAAAAATCTAAGGTTCGGCAAAATGACTTAGATAAGGATATATATATTAATAATAAAAAAATTGGGGTTCGTTTGGCATGTTATAGTAAGTGTATTAACCATATAGTGTAAGAAAACAAAAACTCACGGTAAAAGTTAAATTATTTAACTTAGAGTTAAATCTAATTGATATGGTTAAAATAATAACCTAAACTTGTCTAAATCCTATTGGTTGATAGGATTTCGACCCATACCCACTTTAATTTCGAAATAAGATCATTTGGAACCATTATAATCCGATTTTGACTTTAATGTAAAATACTATTTTGAGATATTCCTAAGGTGCCTCTCTCCTCCCTTATAAAAGGGCACCTCCTCCCTCTCCTCCTCACACCAATTTGAGCATTCAAGCTCAGCCAAACCCTGCCACAATCTCTTCTCCACTTCCCTAGTATCATACTAGAGGTACTGGTCTTCTTCAAAGACCATCCATAGTTCTTTAAGTGGAGGTTAAGTGAAGGCGCGTCAAAAAGAGGCAATATCCATTACCGATCTTTTTCAATTTCTTTCTTCTTCAACTTCTTCTTCTTTAGTTGTTTCATGATAAAGTAATAACATCAGTATTTCTTATATACTGATATGTTATTATAAATATGAAACAACTCTAATTAACCTTCTATCTATCCTATGAAAAAAGGAAATCACCGCGCGTGCGTACGTACGGAATACCGTCTCGACGCCGTGGTGTAATCTGTTTTTCCACCAACACCTTACATGGATGGGTATTATGGTGTAAAGAATAAATATACATAGTTATTATAACATCATAATGATTCTGATATATTGTATCATCCACTCCAATTCAATTCAAAAATTATGGAAATGATATCATCGCTCGTGCGTACGTACGGACTACCGTCTCCACGACGTGATGAGATTCATTCTCCATGTTAACCATTTAAGAATGATTATAAAGTATATATAAGCAATAATAATGAAATATATGACATTATAAAGCTACTGGATTTATGTGTATATATATGTATGTCATCTACTTAATTCCACTCAATTCAATAAGGAAACGAAAACAACGTTCATGCGTACGTACGGCCTACCGTCTCCATGAACGGTGTATTTATTTCCATTTATCGATCCATTATATATATGTATATTCTGAATATATATTATATATAAATCATGTTTTATATTCTGGAATTAAGTAATCATGATCTATGTAATCATATTAATAATTACAAATTATAACATGAACGACCAATGAGACGATTTTACCCAAAACGCTACTTTAACATGAATTTACAAAAGAACGGGTAATATAAAGTCATAAGTGAACCATATATGATATAATAACAATGAATATGATTCTGTAATAAGTCAATGACATTATTTAAATCATTATACAGGAGGTTCGGTCACTTACGAAGCAAATCGGACCTAAGGTAAGGGAAAATCTCGCAATCTCAATTTTTATCCGAGATTGTTTATACTTTGGTATTTACTGGGGTATATTTTATCATCCACATCCATGTTCTCTCAATATGTAATGATATTTCCATCCACCTACAATTTTTTGTATCCAAATTTACCCTTCGGTGAGTTTTTAGTAAAAGATATGAAATGAATCTTTTGTCGTTTTTCGTACGAGGTACTTTTTGACTTTTCCGACAAAAGTACGAGAAGAATGTTTTTTTAACTTATACGACATGAATGGATTTTAAAAAAATTATTTCCAAGAATCTTCCTTTACAAGTTTTTATGTTTATTTTTAATCAACTTCTTTTAGTTTAAAATTGTAAGACATGTTAAGAAAGGAAAATGTTTTTGAAGTAGAAATGATATTTTCCTCAAGAATAGAGATTAAGTGTTTTATCAAAATTATTTTTCATCTAAGATAATAAAGGGTTATATTTCTATCCCTATTATTACATGAATTTGATTATGTTGTAATGGAAATATTTTTATGAATTCCTTTATCTTATATGAATTGTTTTACGATGTCATGTTGTTTATGAATCCCATTTTTATTACATGGGTTATGCTATGATGTATGGTTTATGATTTTGTGGCACACATAATAATGGTATCATTAAGAGATGGGTGGGACCTATGTCTCCCTCCAATGAATTGGGTAAAGATTTTATATCTCATGAGATAGACATGGCTGGAATGGTAGGTTATACCGGTTCAGTGAAACAGGACTGAAACGAGGGTTACTCGATTCAGAAAGGGACTTTGTCCACTACGATAGTCTTGGAAATGAGTCTTGACTAACAAGAAATGATTCTCTATGATTATGTGTGAATGCCACAAAGTTTCATGTTTTATGTTATGATTATTGTGGTTACATTTCACTGCCAGGATTTCTCCCATGTTATGAAATTATGATCACTTTTGCAGGTTAAGATTTCCAAAAGTTATGTGCTTGTGTATACGATGTGATTGATATTTCTTTTGTTTACCATTACTGAGCATTTGAGTTCACCCTTTTATGTTTACTTTTCCCCAGGATATAAAGAAAGGTTTTAGGTATAAAAAAAAGAGGAATATCTTTATGGGAGATGTTGAAGATCTTTCACCAGGATTAGAAGATTATATTCTGAGTTTCCAAAGACACTAAACTATTACGATCCTTGTTTGTGTGTTTTTGTTATGTACTAAGTATTCCGCAAATGTAATGTAATGTCAATGTACGTCAAGCTTCGGGTCTCTACAGAGAGGATAATAAATTTAATGATATTATTGAGAGGAATTTCCTGATATTTCTTCATTAGAAATTAATCATAAACAATCCCAATAAATAATGAGATTGTAATATAAAACATTACCCCATGTCTGATTTCCTTCAAAGGGGTTTGAAACTCCTATATAATAAATATAAGTTGATTATAAATATATTATAAAACCATAATCATAAATACCATATTTTATATGATTTAATTATAACCTTTTATCACCATTTTATTAACAATTCTTTATTAGAATGACTTTTTTGGTTGATAACTACTTCATTTTTCATATCTGTTTGGTTTGGTGGAATTCTTCCTTATAAATTGATCACAATACTATTGTCTCCAAAAACTTTATCATGATATTAATATTATTTATAATTATTAAATACATATTTATATATATCCATAAATTTTATTAATATAAAAATGAATAATATTTCTCATGGATATGGTAAGTTATACATACTCATGAACGTTGTTTTCATTTTTTTAAAGATAGAATAAATAAATTTAAATAACAATTCAACCTAAAGAAATTCTTATTATATCATATATATAATATATATTAATGAAATATATCTTAGTTATCATTCGTGTAAAACAAATCTCATTTCTTTGTGGAGGTGGTATTCCACATGTATGCACGGGTTACACTATCATTTTCCAACAGATTGGAAGGAAAAAAACGTTGGTGTTATGTTATAATTAATGAAGTATAATTATATCACAAATATCATATATATATATATATATTAAATCCATAATTATATATTTTTAAGGGAGGTGGTGATATAAAATGAATTAAATAGGTATATGAGCCAATAGTTCGTTGTCTACATGATTGAAGATTTTGTTTCCCATTTTATGGAAAAAGAGATAGATGTAGGTTTTTTATAAACATAATAACATATCAGTACATGTAAGAAATATTATTTCTTTCATAATATTTAAAGAATATTGTAATATGTTATAATATGAAATAAAATGAAAACAAATGGTTAGTAACTATACTTTTCATTAGAAACCCTCTTTGGGATTTAATTTAAATCCTTCCTAGGATGGTTTTATTATCAAACAAGGGAATATAAATAATGGAGAAAGATATATGGAATGGATTTGTTTAATAAATGTAATAACCAAAAGCCTGGTTATGTTAGAAGATGAGAGGATTGGGAAATTTCCTTGATATGTAGAGGGTAAGACACCATCAGAATTTTTGTAGATGTTTCACTCCAAATATATCCAAAAGCGACCATTATAAAATAATATAATATACAGGGTAGAAATATAGACAATCAAATGTATTCATAAATTTTTTTTGGGATATTTTAATCCTTTTCTGTTTATTTTTACACCCAAAAAATATGTTTTAACCTTAACCTGGGTAATTGTTTTTTTACTATTTTATTTATTAATTATGGAAAAAAATGAACTTATTACAAAGTATTAATTATACTAATTATAAATATGTAATCAATTGAATCAATTTTAGATTATATATTTTCAATAATTGAAATGGTTTTATATTCATTGATGTAATTTAATTACATACAGAACATATTTTGTGCATAAATTTTTTTAATAGAATCGTTTTTTTCATTAAAACAGTTTTATATTCATTGACAATAAATTGATAAACAACGAATATATTTAGACTTAGAGTTGTGTGAATCACCATCTCTCAAGTATATTAAATTTATTTAAAAAAATATATCTCAAAATATTTGGGTGTTACATGAAGTTATTCATGTCAAATACTAATACATAGATTAAGACAATTCAAAGTTGGGGGATTTTAGAATTTATAGTTTTTTGTGGATTTGATTCTCACAAGAAGTAAAGGAAACACATATTATTTATAAAAAAATTACATGACTCAAATTGAATGAAGATTGATCTAATGAGGTACTAAGATGGGGTTGGGGCATTTAAGATTTCTACCATTCAACTCAATTCAATGATTCTAGATGTCAATGCATATCCTGGTGGAATCTGAATCAATTAACACATAGCTCTTATTAGGGAAACTCCCTACGCATATCAATCTCTTACATATGGGTGATGGAATTTATCATTGATGAAATTTTATTGGGGCCTCTGATGGGAGATCTTAATGTTATTTAATATTCTATAAAGATATAAGTCAAGGAACATGTAGTTTTTTAATTGAGGATCCCCTCTAGAGATTTAACTCACATGAATTTATAAAGGGATTTTTTTATTCACGTACAGTCCAAGGATAATATATCCATGTTTAGTTATGTGTCAAGTAGGGACATGAATCTAGTGAAACCTAGTTCATAAAATTAAATTCATCACACTGATCATGCTCATATATGACATAATGGTCATTATTCTCTTTATGATATGAGGAGACCATGATTTCTGGGTTTTCTAGTGAGGTAATGAGAATAAACTCCTCATGATATTGAAAAATATACAATGTGTAGGTCCATATATTACATAGGGGTATGATAATACTTTCCATTTTGTTGTTCATCTAAGAAAAACATGTCTATTTGTCGTTACTTATTCTGTAAGGATTGCTATAATGCCACTAATAGTTCATCTAAGGGTAATTAATTACATATATATAAATCATATTCATGTAAAGGTGGAATTAATAAAAAATGGCACAGAATTATTTTGTGGTGGAGACATTTACATTGACTGATCTCACATGTAGTGTAGATAGAGGCCCTAGGTAATAGGCCACTTCAAATAGTTAAGTTCCATATAGGATGTAATTGTGGGTGTATTTGGCTAAAAGTTATAATTATAGGACTGATGTGACTTATATTTTGTTTATTTATGATGAGGACCATTAATGATGGTTTTAATATCATGATGTAGGGTTTTTGATCAATTTTGTTTAAGGTTTTACAACCAAGACCCATAGTATATAGTTTAACATCCTGAAGTTAGGAAATCTTCATGAAATTTTACATCTTTCAAAAAAATAAGAGAACTAGAATGATATTATGTGGACTAATTTTTGATAACCTCAAATTATTATAATTATTTATGTGATTACAATTCACAATGATTAGGTAATTAGCCTTATTAAGACAATCTTCTTGTATGACAGAAGTTACTTCCCACATTGATTCTAATTTTAGAGGTTTTTCCCTAATATCCTTGGTGTTCTAAGAGCTCAAATGATATTTTCCTAAATAAATTAACAAGAGTGAACATTATTTTTTATGTATTATACATACTTATTTTTTTATTTAAATGTTATGTACTGTCTTTAATCTCTTTTAATCATGTCACTCTTGTTCATCCAGTCATTTCTTGGATTTTTCATCTTTAGATAATTAGTTTAATATAGAAATTCATAGTGAGGGATGTTGAATTTTAAAAGGTAAAACTACATATATTTTATATACAAGTGAATATGGGTTCACATTCATCAAAATATGGGTAATATTTTGGATATTCCATATGGTATCCAAGATCTTGTTGGTCTATTTCTTCTTATTCTTATACACCATATCTTTAAGGATATTTGATAATGTATTATGATAAGATTCAATCATCCCATTTTTTATTTCATGGTTGTGAGAATAATTGTGGGATTAAATGTTGTATTTTGATATAGCCCCTTCATCTTAGAATAATATAAATTTTTTTCATTGTTTGACGCGATCATGTGAGGGAAACCAAATCTGATGATGGTATTAAATTTCACAATATTTTTGATATACTATTTTATTCTTCTTGAGGGGTATAGTCTCAAAAAATTTCGATATGAATTTGGTGGAATAAATGATATTCCAAAACTTCTTTGCTTTAGTAAGGGGATATTACCTTGTGACAACCATTCCCTACATGGAAAATGGAAATGAATACCTAGCGGTATAAAACTAAAATGATATAAAATGAATACGACAGAATTTTTTTTGATAATAATTGTATTTATAAGTAATTTTAAAATAATCTTATGTCATTATTGGATATAAATATCCATGCCACCTCATCCTATGGGGGATCTTAGATCCAAATTCATGCGAATCATATTCCCCAGTGTAAACCTCTTGCATGATGTTGACAATTTTTACTTATTTAATGCATCTATGATGTATTCATTTTATGACTCATTAATAGACGAACTCCAACATATTTAGTCCATCATAGAGAAATTAATTTCCACACAATGTCAGACTTGTTATTTCTTAGATTGATCTGATCGAAGAATCCCACTTTGGAGATAGTTTATTATAATGTACATCAAATTACTAGTGGAATTAATTAACAAACATATAATCATGTAATTATATGTAGTGATATTAATCTCACTGATCTCTTACATGTTATATTAATTTGTAGGAGTGATAACCCTATGATTCATGATCTGAATAATCATTTATTTTTGTTATAGATCTTTCTGCAAAATTTAGTCACATAATAACACAGTATCATTACTTTTATATGACTGTGGTACATGGAATGGAGTCATATAAATGTGGAATTAATATTTTAGTTCATATACATGATCAAACAAATAGATTATTGCCTCTTTTTTTGTCATGTTTAGTAGTGAATTCATCAACAACCATCTATGAAAAATATTTAATATTAAGGACTGTTGTTGAAAATTAAATGGAATAATACAAGATGATGATGGAGGCATTATATTTAGCTTCATTACTAGTGAAAACATCTAAATAAAAAAATTAATATAGAGTAAGTATTTTAATTGGGGTGATAAACACAACACCCAATCATACCTGGTTATCCTTTAAGTCATCAATTCTTTTTTCTGTCGGGCTCATTGAAGTTACATCAATGTTTATTTCCTATATATTGTGGTTATTTTGAATGGAAAATATGTATTCATTCAACAAATCTATATATATTGGTTTGTTCACCAATAATTTTTTTTACGTAATAAATTACATCAATTCATACAATTTATCTACTTTTGATGTATAAATTGTATATCAAACAATTGTTCTATGATCACCAACCATGCCAATCACCCTATTATAATTTACTAGATGAGGATATATTATAGTTGTTCGAGGTGTGACGTCAGATGAAATCCTAAATACTTTAAATAACTATTGATATTTTGTACATTCAATATTAACACATTAAAATTCTTTATTATGTCAGGATATTGAGTCTTGGCATCCATTAATTTCCTAATAATATTGTAAAAATCATTTTATGAAACATTATTCTGAGTAAACATGGTTCAAAGTGATTTATATTTTAAAACTATATAAATAATTATTTGTTTCACTTCAATTGGGGGAATCAATATTATAGGGTGAATATGATACTTCATAATACTATATAAGGGTTTTTTGGAATCCTCACACAAATTATATGGGAGTCTCTGCTTCATCAATCACGTGAAAGCTAGAAATTTTCTTTCCAAATTAGAGATGAAGCATCGAATATAAGATAAATGTCCATATTATCCACTAAAATAATTGAAGTTTTGTGGAGGGGGTATTTTATTTTCCTAGGTTTGACCTCTGTATTGGGATGTTCGACCATAAAACTAAGGAATTTTCTTTAAGGCATCCCAAATGATCACCTTAAGAGGTTAATTTTCAAATCAAAAGTATCACATATTTCCAAACAACATTTCAAGAACATTTAGATAATCAAATAAATGATATAATTTTACCAATATATATTTATCAAAACTTTACGTGATCTTCTACAAGAGAGGATTAAATATATATTTCACGGAGAGTTGGTTTGAGGTCCAATCATTCATAAAACTGAAGGTCATTATGTAATAGAAATAAACCTGTTGAGGAGATATAATTTTTTTTCCTATTTATAAAAATAGTTCATTCAATTGTAATTATATTTGGATTATCGATCCATGATGTTATGGTCTTGGAAACTAATGATCATACCCATCAATGTCTCTAGGATTTAGATAGGGAAATCATGCTTCAGGAAATACCAATTAAAATCACTAAAATCAATGGATATATATATATTCTTATTTTTTTGGTTGGTACAATACTATCAATAAAATTTAGGAATTAGATTCCCCAAATGAAGTTGTACTTAATGTTCTTTTCATCCTTATAATCTAATCTAGATTTTAGGGTCACATGCATTCACCCTATTGACTTATCATAGAAATGGTGATCCTCTAACAATCCAAGATGAAACGTGGCTACCTCCAATTATAACTCAACCATCTATATATAATTACTATTGAAAATCTCATGATACTACTATATATATGATTTATATTACTTCTATTCATCTATAGTCATAGTGGGGATAACAAAAGTATTTCATAGATATTCATCTATATAATTACTTTTTTGATATCATCTATAGTGTTTGATACACCTTTCTCAAATATTGGAAGGGTTTCTATGATATCATCTATACTTCTTCTTTCTCACTCATATAATCAGGATAATGAAAAATATGGGCATGATTAACAGAAATAATATCATCCTCTGAAGTAGATGAATTTATTTCTATTGTGACCCCAAACATTGATACAAAAATATTAAGTCTTCTTTGTGGAATTATAATTACATATTAAAATGATCCATTATGCAATTAAAAATATTTAGTACCGTTGGAATGTGAGATAAATAAATATTCAGAAAAAAAGATCTACAACATTTCCCATTAAGTTCATCATAACTAGAACCCTTCTTACACATATCATACTTAAAACCACTCTTCATAACTTGGGTAAGGAATACATTATAAAAGGTGAAATCATATTCATGGTATGGATAAAAATTATAGATATCAATAAATGATCATAAGTTAGAATAATATAATAATAAGTGTATGAGAAAATTTTCTAAACATTGGAATATCATACCCATGATTTCGTAGATCATAATCATGAAACACAACATAAAAGTTTTTCAACTAAAAGACATAAAAAATAAAAATGTAGAATCATTAATAATAAATCATGATCCATGATAACATATCATAATCATAATAAAAAAATTGGTATAAACATAATTTTATAAAATCATTTCAATATTCATGTCTCACTACCAAGACTATCATAGTGTATTTTGTTCACTCCTTATTCCGTCATTTCCATGGCCAAGTCTCACTCCAAAGACTATTTTATTAGAAAAGTACCATAACCAGTCTAGATTAACTCCCCATTCATGTACATATTATCTCATGAGATATCCTCCTTTATACAAATCACCGGGTGTATATATAATTTTGGAACCTCCCTTCTCATAAAAATCCAAACATATTTCTTCGACATGATCATAAAATATTTTTCATATATTCATATCATAACCCATTTAAAGGATATTGGTTTCTTAAAAATTTCATATTAATTATAATAAACCATCATAAGAAAGAATAAATGTGGTGAAATGGGATCATATACCCAATAATGTATAAGAAACATCAAAGGATGTGGTTATAGTTGAAAGTACTTATAAGAATACAACTTAAACATATCTTGAGGATAAACCCATTTCATTTTGAAATCACATATTTAAAATATAAAAATTTCTTCAATATTATGTAAAACATTTTAATAGTAAATAAGTAGGGATTTTTTTTAATAAATCTCAAAATAAAAGAGAATACATGATGATGGGAAAAGTTGTTCATGGAGTGCACATAAAAACCATTATTCAATTTCACTATTTTGGTTAAAATTCAGAAGTACCCCATTTGGAAAAAGGAAAATAATATTCTTTTAAGATGTTTATAATGTGATTATAATATGTGTAAAATAACTTTACCAAATATTTTGATAAAAGAAATTTAATGTATTTTAATGAAAATATGTTCATGGAAGAAAATATTTTTGACTGGAGAAATAATGTCATTATTTCAGAAAAAAATTTATTTTAATGTAATGAGTACTTTAATAGAAGAAAACATAAAATAAAACATGTAATATTACTTAATAAATAAAAAAAACAAAATAAATAAGATTTGGGATATATATATCATAATTTTATCATCAGAATTTATGCATAAATAATCCTGGAAAAATTATATTACAATATAAAACCATTAGCACTTTAGTAACTATTGATTCATAATCCCATTAAATAAATAACATCAAATGAATCATTAATAACCATGAAAAAAATATATTCATGATTATACATATCAATGTTTCAGTAGATTCACCCCAAAAATTAATATATGATTATATAATAATATGTGTCCTAAAGAATAAAATTTGAGACTATAAACCCTTACCACTTTGAAACATTTGGATCAAAATCCCTTGAATGAAATAATTTGAATTTTGAAATTATATAACATGAATTAAGAATGATACATGGTATAACATGTCAAACTATCAGTATATATACCTCATAAACATAAAGAGGTGTATATCATAAATCATGTCTTAAAGAAATAAATTTAAGATAAATACCCTGACTACTTTAGTAATATTTTTAATTGAAATTATTTTGAAGAATAAAATTCATATCATTTTATAAATTAATATATATAAATAATATATTATTTGAAAATTTATTAATTAAATACACAATAAAAATATTAAATTGGTTCATGACATTGAAATATTTCAAAATAATGAAAAATTGAGATGAAACCCTCACTTTATATCCAACTAGATTCATAAGCACTCTAAGATCATGTATAAATTTTTTTATTTATTAAAATAATATAATAGAATAATATTTTATCATATAATACCATATATAGATCCCTTATGTCATTTCAAAAACCATTTATTAATAATTCCCTTTTAAAGACGTCATTTCTTGTGTTTATTAAATATTTTTCATTTTTATTTTAGTTTGGAAGTTATGTTCAATGTAATTTGATTAGGTTTAATACATTTCAAATATATTAATCATGATATAAATATAATATATATTCATTATATATATATATATATATTTATAACCATTTATATAAATTAGTGATGAAAAATGGATTACATTACTACGTGGATACTATAGTTTATACATACGCACGATTATTGTTTCCCCATTTTACTGGATAGAATGAAAGAAAGTAAATTGATAATTCACCTTTAACGATAATTATTATATAGAAAATGAAATATTTTATCATTAATTATTTTTTTATTAGCAATGTAAATTAGAAATGATAATCAAATCAGATCAGTTCATGGATGTAGTAGTCCACAGGTATGCACGAGTATTGTTTTTGATTACCAATGTATCGAAAGGTAAGAAGGATTATAAGATCTTATAATTACAAAATAATAAATATTTTATAAATACCATATATTAAAAATAAATCTATCATTATAACCACCCATCAATGAAGGTGATGTAAATATAATTGTATTATTAAATGGAGGTAGTAGACCACACGAACGGGCAAGCGACTCTTTTTTTCATTTGATGAAGTTTGTGTGGAAACTGGTCCTCCTATAATCATAATAACATCTAAATATATGTATTATAATATATTAATAATTTTTTAATGGATAAATGTTTTTAACTAATGTTTAAAATGAAATAAAAATGAAATAGGATTGTTAAGAATTCTTTCTCTTCTTTGAGAGACCTCAATTGGCTTAAACACTAATACTTAAAATATTGGTCTTATTATCATTATATAATATCTAAAATGAATATATAGATCATAGGAAGTTTTTTTAATCGGTAATTTCAATGATATAAGGATTAAATTTCATGATTAATTGAGAAGGAAAATTTCCCTATTATATGTGAGGGAAGGGACACACATGGAATTTCTTAAAAATATTTAAATTATATAAAAATACTAACAAGGTAATGTGGATCTTAATGTCCTTTAAATAAAAATTATTAAAATAATTGGTTTAAATAACTTCAAAAAATAAAAAATACACAATTTTTGGGGGTAATACTACCCTTATCGATTAGTTTAACTCCCTATAAAACCCGTTTTAGCCTTAACCGTCGTACACAAATTTTACTATTTTTATTATTCATTATGACTAAAAATTTTGTTGAGACTATTAAATTATATTAAATATCATGATTAAAAAAATATAATCCATTTTAATAGAATAATTTTCTATAAGTGGTATATTTTAATTTTAAATAACCACACAAACTACAATGAAGGCATGTTTTAGAACAAATCATTAATTAGCGTAAAACATCATTTACAATAATTAATTTCCTTGTAAAAAAATAAAAAGATTGATAAAATATAATATTTAATATATAATATAAAAATTAAATTAAAATCCTTATTAATTATATATTAATACTCTTTAATAAAATAAATTTTTTTTGCACGCATAAAAACATTTTTTAAAAAATATTGTGTTTTAAGCCAAATTTTTACATAAATCAAAATAAATTATAATGATTATTAATATGAAATTAATTATATTATTTATAATTAAATGATAATTATGAATCTTTAATATCATATGCAATAAATAATTTCACTTTAACATTAAAATAAATGATATATTTTACAATAATCGGTATTTTTTATTCATTAAAAATAAATCTATTTAAAAAAATAGTAAACATTCCCTCTATGATAATATTGAAATAATAATTTAAAAAATATTACTTATTTATTCAAATAAAATTTCAAAAAAATATAATTAAATATAATTTTCATGTACAAAATAAAATAATGAATATTTTGATGACAATATATTTTTGAATCATGAAATAGCTTTAAAGAAAATTGAGTAACTTTTTATTAAACATTAATAAATACATTTGAATTATTTAAGAACATTATAAAAAATTTCATAATGTTTTTACTACTATTCATACCATCATATTCAATATCTATGATATAAAGGGATACTATATAAATGTTCATTTTGACTTGGGTTTTGTATAACAAATTATATTAAACACTTACTATTTGTTAAAAGATAAAATATATTCTATAATTTTTAGGTGTTACATCCCCCCCTAAATAAATTTTATCCTCTGAATTTCTATATTGGTAATGAAATGTTAGTCATTTTAAAATACATTTATTGAACCCCCTGATCATGAACATTAATAATAAACTTCCCAACGAATGTGGAAGTGGGAAACATATTGGTTACATTAAATAACACGCAATAAACATTCAAGATTAGAATAACATTAGTAGGATGTGACAATTTTGACAAACAAGATAAAGATAATGTCCAAAAAATAATAGATAATGATATAGAACATGATCATAATAAATTTAATGATCACAAAACCATAATCAAGTGAGGGGTGAAAATGAACATAAGTCCCTCAAAAAATATTTTAAGAATGAAAATATTTTCATTTTCAAGATCATTTTTCCTAGTTATTAAGTATTATTTTACCATGAAATAAAATAATAATATAGATACATGATTTATTAAAAACTATAATAGATTGAAAACTTATTCCTTTCGTCCGTAAATAATTATCAAAACTAAAATGGTTAGGGAAGGTTTTATAAAATATATAAATCTTCATATTAATAAATAATATGTTAATCTCTATAACCTAAATAATAAAACTTAAAATCCAACATAAATCATTCTATAAATAGGTAACCCTAATACACCTCAATAATATTTCTAAAAAATAAACCCAACAAATATTTATCGAGGTAACTACATTTTCAAAATCAATTTGTCATTAATCATAAAAAAATTAACTCTTTTTGTCACGTACTAAACATGGGAATATCTTGACCATATATTCTCATAAAACTTGTTAATCCTTTTTCCAAATAACATGAATCACTATACAAACCTCTATGAAAAACTTATATGAATCTTGAAATTTAAATTTATCCTTATTCCTTAACTAAAATCACATAACATGAAATATATTCTATAAATCCAAAAATGAAATAAACATTATCATTAATAAATCTCTTATAAATTTCAATGTCACAAATACTATCCAATTTGCATTGTTAAATTTAATTTTATATTTATACTAACAAAACCTTAAAATGTAAATATCCAAAACATATTAAGAGTTATCTGTCCACAAATAGTGGTTTTTTTCAAAAATATCAGATTAAAACAAAATAAATTTTCTAGTTTATCGGTACCATTCAATTTATTCTTAAAAATCATTGAATAAAAACTAATCTTTTATAATAAATAAATGTTTCATAATTATTAGGGTCAAAATATGATTTATAAAAAACATAAACCACTTCATTCTCTAATAAAAATATATAAACACTTCAATCAATACACTTACTACTTAAACCATTTATCATGCTTCGTTATCTTATTCCTAAACAAATCCCTCCTTTCATATGTCAATTGTAGCCTCTTCATCATTAATATTTAATTCTTTCACACAAAAAACCTTACCGATCCTCATCAAAATCATTTCCTCCTGGACATTGATTTCCATATGATCAAGCTTTCCATATTTAAATAATTCTTAAATCACTTGTTGTTTATGGGAACCATTATTCTGATCTATTGTGCTGGCCGAGAATTTCATTTCACATCGGAAATTACATTCATTGTATCTTTCTTTTCCACAAACAAAAAAAATTCCAATTTCTTTAGAATATTTACCTAGGGGAATCATCCCACATTCCAGACATGTGTGAAGCATTATTTTCATTAATACATGGTCTTCATTAATCCCAACCTATCTCTTATTTAGTTCATCCAAAAACTCACCTTTGTTCTTGTTTTTAATTATATTTTCAGATATATTGTTACACATAATCAAATCCATTATCATTCCATATTCCATTTTATTTGGTTTCGAATGAGGATAATCATTTCATTTTCTATAAAATTTAGTGTTAACATAATTCCTATTGGTTCAACACATCTTTTAAAACCATGAGGATATTATGAGAAACCGTAATGAGTAATCATCTAATCATTAAAAATCATTCATATGATGTTTAAACCATGACACCTTCTTTTCAATCTATTAGACATTAGTTTTTTCCTTGGTCATCAATGGTTTTCATATATTCAAATCCTTTATAATGTTTCATAATGAAAATTTGAATTAAATAAATCATACCCCTGAGGAGTGTCAAACAATGTGAGTTTTAAGGGATCATTCACTATGAGCCAGAATGATAGTCCATATATAATTGATGAACTCTTTTCAGTGTTATTATCCCCATATGAATCCATATAAAAACCTCATCAACCTTTAGTATCAATAATTTTCTTTTCTTTGCAATATCCTAGGTTATTGTAATATAGTTATTCTTATATTAGAGGTTCTCCCAATATTTTTATCAACCTTGTTTCAATATGTTACTAATCATTTATTCAAAAAAAATATGGAGACCCTATATTTGATACATTAATAATAAAACTTATTAGTGGAATAATCATTATATATTAAAGGAATAAGTACAACTGAAATAAAATGCTGAATGAATATAAAGACAGCCACCGTGTCATCCTCCGAGGATCCTACCAAAAGGGTTGGTACAGATTACCTCCTCATCACTCCATATCTGCCCATATCCTCTACGTACTGACATGCCGTATGGTCCACCTATGGCATCGTCCAGTCTTGGTATCCCCATCCTCGATCAACGATGTCTGTCGTCTGCACTAAAATCAACAAGGTGACGATGAAGCCCGTGTAGGGGTGGGTATAACGATACTCTGTAGGGACCCAGAGACCCTCATGGTCTCACCAAATCCACAAAGTATAATCAACAAATCATAAAATCAACTAGAAACCCTACGTAGGTATATGCCCATACATATACCTTTGTTATCATGTATACCCATCTCGTTCATGAAAAAACACAGGGTCCAACCCAAAGGTCCAAAGCTCAACTGTTCCACAAAGGAAGGAATACCACAATGGTAAACTATACAGAAGAATACCACCAAGGTATTACCTGATGGAAAGTACCACACAGGTACAGACTCAACTCACACCAAGTATAACATAGGTACAATAGTAGATATGATTAGATGTAACCACCGAATAATCTTACTCTGTTAAGAGGCAGACCCAGGAAGGATCCCAAATTGCAGACCCACAGAGGATCCTAGTACATCGTCAGACCCACACAAGATCTTAGTACACCGTCAAACCGACATAGGATCCTTGTTCAATGTGAATACATCGTCAGACCCACACAGGATCCTAGTACAATGTCAGTACATCATCAGACCCACACAATATCCTAGTACATCATCAGTACTTGTCAGACCCACACAGGATCCTAGCTCATCGTCTGTACGTCATCAGACCCAAACAAGATCCTAGTACATCATCAGTACATCGTCAGACCCACACAGGATCCTAGTACATCGTCAGTATATCGTCAGACCCACACAGGATCTTAGTACATCATCAGTACAGCATCACATGCACACAGGATCCTAGTACATCATCTCACCCACATAGGATCCTAGTATATCTTTAGTACATCGTCAGACTGACACAGGATCCTCATACATCATCAGTATGTCACCAGACCCACACAGGATCCTAGTACATCATCATTACATCATCATACCCACATAGGATCCTAGTACATCTTCAGTACATCGTTAGACCCACACAGGATCATAGTACATCGTCACAACCAGCTATAGGGTCCCCGGAATGATCTTTCTTGTCTCCAAGAGAGTTTTCTCCTCAAGCAACTGGTCGATAATCCAAGTGCCACAAAGTCTCATGAAGAATTATCCCAATGGAGCACCACGTAAAAGGGGTCTCAACGCAACATAATGTTCATCAATCGGACACCCGGTCTATAGGTTATTAGCATTTTAGTTTCGAGGGCCTAGTTGGATTCGTGTTCGATCCAACTCGACCATACCCTCAAAATTATCCAAATCTCAAGTGGGGTATAAAAATAGGACTATCTCACTACAAGATTTTAGGCGCCGTAGATTTTTCTTCAAACCGATGCCTGGAGCCAATTTTATGGCCAAAAGAACGTATAGGGTTGAAATTGGTCTGGGTCTGATTTGACCCGGCCGGACTGACCCGCCCTGAACCGGAATGGGCCGACCCAGACCGGTTCGGGTCGACATGGCCCGCTAGGTCCAGCCCGGTATGCTGGGTCCTGCCCTGCCCGCACTGGGCAGCCCGCGGTGCGGGCTGACCTTGGTGGGGCAGGGCAGCAGTGGGGTGTCGGGGCAGCTGTGGTGCGATGGGGTGGCCGCTATGCAGCGGGGCAGCTGCGGGGGGCGGCGGGGCGGCTGGGTGACCAGAGCGTGGTGGGGCATCCATGGGGCAGCGGGGCAGCCGAGGATCAGTGGAGTGGTCGCAGCGCGGCACAACGGTCGCGCGTCAGAGATCATCTTCGATTGGCCGGAGGGAAATATGCCCCCTCTGTGCGGCGCAGCCACGTGTCGCGCCTTCGTCGGCTGGTGGCTCGGCCGACTGTCCTCTTCTTTGTCACTACGTCGTAATCTGTAACCCCATGTTCATCAGGCGATGCGGATGTGCTCTGCCGCCATCTTCACGGCTGAACGTGGTGCCTTCCACCGCTCACGAGACCCACCGGTTCCAATCGCTAGCACCAGTTGTCATCTTCCACCATCACAAATATTGCATCAAAACCCATAAGGGATTGTGAGGAGGTCAGGCCATGTTCGTTTGGCCCTCACACTCTGTGTTTGAGCGGTAGCAAGGGGTTAATTAATTTTTGAGTCTCGAAAATCATAAAGAATGATTATGGGGGTATTTAAGACAACAAAAGCTTACCTCAAAAGTTTTTTGACGTCGTGAGGTGGGACGGACAGTCGTCGGTTTTTTGTCATCCTCTTCCATGATTCTGAATAATGTTCTTCGATGGAGATGGCATTCTTCGTTTGGAGGAGAAGTTCTTTGTTGGAGAAGAAGGGTTTCTCCACATCTTTCTCCCATTTCTTTATACTTTGCCAACCTATCCTCTCAATGAAAATAGGATCCATTATAAAATAAATTATTTATATTAATTTATGTTGGCATACTAAAATTTTTATACATTTAATTAATTTAAGTTTGCTCCAATAATTAAATAAGGAGTTGAAAGGGGTTTCTCCCCATAAAGAGTGTTCGGGTGGTCCCTGAATTCAATTTCAAAATGGGAGTTTTAGTTCAAGTGGTCCCCACCTCATTAACATTCACGTGGGAGGTTTTATTAGAAATAGAATAAATGTTTATTTAATTTTTCTTCATTTCCATGAAAAATGCAAAATTTATCTTTCACCCTTGACCTACTATGGTCGAGGGGAAAGTCTCCTTAAGAGAATACCGGCACTGCGAGTTCATCGGTGCCTTTGGATTTCCATTCTGAGCACCAGTTTAAAATTTACAAAAACACGCTTGTAAATTTACTAATGGTACATGAAAAAAAGTTCAGAAATTCATTCCGGGCACACCAGGCCTCAGAATCATGCGCTATAAATTTTCACAGACTTTTAAAATCCCTATATAATTAAAAATAATTACATGGAAATTTTGGGTCTTTACATTCTCTTCACCTCAGGGATTTGCGTCCTCGAAAGACACATCAAAAAACCAGAAGAACAAGTGGGGGTACTGAGCATGAATCTGAGCCTCTCACTCCCATGTTCTCTTCTAATGTTTCACATGCATCCAGTGAACACCCACTAGAGGTATCTACCACCCATGGAGGACCCACTCTTGTTGATCCTCAGCCTCTACTGGAACCTCTATAAAAATCTCGTCATCATCGACGTCCATCTCTCCATGGTCGATGATGTGAGAAGGGTTGTGCACGTATCACCTCAGATAGGATATGTGGAAGACGGCGTGCACCTGGTGTAACTGAGGGGGAAGTGCTAAATGGTAAGCCACCTCTCCAACTATATTGAGGACCTTAAAGTGTCTGATGAAACTCAGAGATAACATTCCACCACAGCCAAACCTCGGAAAACCTTTTCAGGGTGAGACACAAAGGAAGACGTGGTCTCCATCTTCAAACTCCAAAAATCTCTACCTTCTATCATCATAAGACATCTGCCTCCTCTGTGCAGTCTTCATCGTCTCTTGGATGGTCTACAATTTCACTGTGGTAGCCCATACCATCTCTGGTCCCACTAGTGTTGACTCCCCTGGGTTAGTCCAGAACAAAGGTGATCTGCAAGTTCGGTCATAAAAATATTTGAAAGGTTCCATCCCAATGGTGGAATGGTAGCTACTGTTGTATGAAAACTCCCCCATAGGAAATGGATCCTCCCAGCTATGACCGAAGTCGAGAATTCTAGAATGCATAATTTCCTCAAGCGTCTAAATGGTCCGCTAAGTCTGGCCATCTATCTGAGGATGGAAGGTGGTGCTCAAATGTAGCTGCATCCCAAAAGCATCTTGCATCCCCTTCCATAGCCAGGAAGTAAAACGTGTATCATGATCGGAGACAATTATTTAGGGTACTGAATATAGCCGCACAATCTCATGCACAAAGAGGCATCCCAAGCCCTCTATTAAACCCTTCTCTCTAATCAGTTTGAAGTGGGCCGACTTGGTGAGTTAATCGATGATCACCCAGATAGAGTCATGACCTTTGGATTTACGTGGAAGTCTTGTCACGAAATCCATGGATATTCCATCCCACTTCCACTCTGAGACCACTAAAGGCTGAACCAATCCAGTTGGTACCTAATCCTCCACCTTCACTTACTAAAAATTAAGGCACCGAGAGACAAACTCTACTACAACATTCTTCATTCGCAGCAACCAGTGTTTTCGTCGAAGATCCTGGTACTTCTTCGCCACTCCTGGATATACCGCTAGCGGGGATGTGTGGAAATCCCTCATCACTTCTTCCTAAAGTGACACGGGTACCATGATATGTCCCCTGAAGAGGATTATGTGTTCCCCACCTACAGAAAATCCATTAGGTGCATGTCACGTGGATATCTCAGCACGTCGAGCCTCGCAGTCAGTGTCACCATGCTGCTCCTCCCTAACTTTCAGAAGAAGTGGTGGATTGACTGTAAGAGACTGAAGAAAAACTGCTACATCACGATCCACAAAGGATATCTATAAAGCAGCTAGTTGATCTGTTTCCTCACCTAGAATTTGTATACAGGGTCTCCTATTGATTGTATCTGCAAATACATTTCCCTTCCCAAGAGTATAGACTATCTCGAAGTCATAGTCATGGAGGAACTCAATCCAACATCGATGTCTCAGGTTCAGGTCCTTCTGAGAGAAGATATACATGAGATTCTTATGATCTTAGTTGACTATAAAATTCTCACCCATCAAGTAATGTCTCCACATCTTCAAGGTGAAGACCCAGTCTAATAACTCTAGGTCATGGGTAGTGTAGTTATGCTCATGATGTCTTGGATTTTAGGAACCATATGCGATCATTGCTCACTCCTGCATCAAGACACATCCGAGCCCGGTCCCTGATGCGTCGTAGTATATTATGTACCCTACACCCTCCTCTAGTAGCATCAAGACAGGGACACTAGTCATCACCTACCACATATCCTGAAAACTCCACTGGAATCTCTCCGACCACACGAAGGGTTTCCAATTCTTCGTAAATGCTGACAAAGGTATCACTACCCTATGGAAGTTGTGTACAATTCTCTGGTAGTACCTAGCCAAAGCAGACATCCCTCTCCCTTCAAGGAGGTATTCCTGGAAACATCTTTTGAAAATATGTCCCCATGCTATGCCAATCTTGTTTGGAAATAAAAACTCAAAACTCTTATGCATGAGTTTATCATGTGCTTCCCAGGTTTCCTTTTTCTCCAACCAAGGAAAACCCCATTCCCATGTTGTGGGTAAAACACAACCTTTTTTCCTAATATAGTAAATCTAAGAATGAACTGGGGATGTCTAGTCCATACCCAAACTATCATTGTAAAACCTCGAAGATAACATGAAGAGGTTCCCACCGAATCTCTTACCTCAAGGGTTAAATCACACCATCGGTGTAAGTGTGATTATCGAGTCTCCTCCCAATGGTATCTCCAGACGTGGGGGTCAACTCAACAGTTTAACCAAAAACTCTAGGTCTTGGACAAGATTCATGGAAGGAAGAAATTATTGGTACTTATGTCTATTGATACTGAAGCTAGTAGTAAACATAGATCGTACCTCAAATAAATCCTACAGCACTTGGGTCTCACTCATTGACTGCTTGTAGCTACTCCCTTCCCTTTTCCTCAAGCTCCTGGAGCCTTGTGAGGTCCACAAAAGGGGGGGTGGTTGTGACATGTCAAAACGTACACCACCTCATGTTTTTCTCCTAGCTCTGCTTCCATGTATTATTCCCTCCAGATTCATCTATCCCTATCAGATCCTCTTCTTGAAACATCTTACATGCCCAAGACTCTTTGACTAGTTCCATTTTCTTGCTTTCCCATTGCAAACATTCAATGGCTGTATCCGCTCATCCAAAAAAACATTCGACCAAAAAGGTTTTATCTTGCACCCTATCATAAGTAAGAATGCATAGAGTAATTTTGTTGGCTTGTATTTCGTTATACACACGTCGCTCGAAATTCTGAGCATAGAATCACTGGTCATATAATATTAATCGAGTACTAGGAATGGTCGGTACACATAGATGAATACTCAGCTACCGACATGTCATCCTACCGAAGATTTATAAGTTCTATAGAACTATCAACCAAATCCTCATTCCAGTACTCATACCCCTGTGATTCGGGCTCACCTCAGAACCTGACGGGTTTCTGATGCTGAAACTCGCACAAGGCACTATGCCGAAAAGCATCCTCTACTGGTACTGCCAGTGGTAACTACTGCCCAAAAGACAGTGATATAACTAACACACTACTCGATGGTGCTATCTCATGAAATGATCCACATACCAAAGCCCATCACTATATGGACCATCCTCACGGTCCCTCATTGAAAAATAACTAGAAGATAAGATCCCCATCTTCTCTACTGGTGTCTCAACTAGGCGCAAAACTCTGGCCACAGCCTCTATCCAGCCCTTAGCAGAGTGGGAAATTTTCTCGCCTCGAAATCAAGGAGGCCTCTACTGATGGATCTTGTGCAACGCGCTCAGTCGGTGTACACCGTCCTCTAGTTCTCTGGTGGTATCTACTACCCAACAGGTGGTGGTGCTTCTGGTACACCACCCAATTGTGCCAATATAGTAAGAGGGCCCTACACCGGAGCCTCGTCGCATGGTGGAACGTAATCGTGTACTCACTGGGGAATCATAGATAGCTTTCTACACTGAGTCATCTCGATAAAGAACATTTGTGCCATGGTCATTAAGTTATATCTAGTGTGCTGACTCATGAAAACACAGGAAAACTTTTCAAAACACACACGCAATCAGTGTTTTCGTGAACTGAGTCAGAAATTAGAATTCAGGGTCCTGGTGTATGGATACGTCAGCTACATCAATAATACTGGATTCCCAAAACGAAAAACCACACTCACTACAATTAACACTTTTTCCATTAAAAATACCAGAGTCCATTGTTCTATTTTAGAACCAACTCCTCTGATACCAATTATTCATGACCCGTCCCCCTGAGGCCCGTGCCGTGTCTACCCCACGCCCACCTACCATAGTTCAGGGGCAGACAACATGCCCAAAAAGTTGTATCCCCTAATACCAGTAATGAATTACCTTTATATCCTATAAACACACTCGATGAAGCACACAGAATGATATGAACATAAGCAAACTATATAAAAAAAGATTTTTGAAAGTAAGAGGGGTCAGAATACAATCACAATAGTAAAGGAACAAGTACAACTGAAATACTACACAATTTAAGTGAAATAAATATAGCTACTGAGTCATCCTCTGAGGTTCCTACCTGAAGGGTAGGTACAAATTGCCTACTCAGCACTCCACGTCTGACTGTATCCTCTACGTACCGACACGTTGCATATTCCACCTCCGGCATCGTCCATCCCTGGTACCCTCAGCCTCGATCGGTTCTGTCTATCATCTGCACCAAACACAACATGGTGTGGGTGAAGCACATGCAGGGTTGAGTATAACGATACTCAGTAGGGACCCTGAGACCCCCATGGTCTCAAAAAATCCACAAAGGATAATTCACAAAGCATGAAATTAAATGGAAACCCTACTTAGGTATATTCCCATACATATACCTAAGTTATCAAGTATAACCATCTCATTCATGAGGAAACACAAGGTCCAACCCAGAAGCCCAAATCTCAACTATTCCACATTGGATGAAATACCACGAAGGTAAGTACCGCACATGTACATCACACAGAAGAATACCACCAATGTATTACCATGATGAAAAGTACCACACAGGTACAGACTTTGATCAAGCCATGTATAACTTAGGTACAGTTGTAGAGATTATTATATATAACTATTGAATCATCTTACTATGTTAAGAGGCAGACCCACGAAGGATCCCAAATTGCAGACCCAGACAAGATCCTTGTACATCGTCAGACCCACACAGGATTGATGTACACCATCAGACACACAGAGGATCCTGGTTCAATGCTAGTACATCATCAGACCCACATAGGATCCTAGTAAAATGCTAGTACATCATCAGAAAAACACATGATCCTAGTACATTGTCAGTACATCGTCATAACGACACAAGATCCTAGTACATCGTCAGTCCCACATAGGATCCTAGTACAACGTCAGTACATCGTCAAACCCACACATGATCCTAGTACATCGTCAGTACATCGTCAGACCCACAGAAGGTCTGAGTACATCATCAATACATTGTCAGACTCACACAAGATCCTAGTATATTTTCAGTACATCGTTATACCCACACACAATCCTAGTACATCATCATTCCATAATCAGACCCACACAGGATCCTAGTACATCGTCAGTACATCGTCAGAACCGCATAGGATCATAGTACATCTTCAGTAAATCTTCATATGAACACAAGATCCTAGTACATCCTCAATACATCGTTAGACCCACATATGATCCTAGTTCATCGTCACAACCAGCTATAGGGTACCCGAACTAATCTTACTCATCTCTTGGAGAGTCCGATCCTCAAGCTACAGGTCTATACACAAATACACACAAAGTCCCATGAAGAAGTATCCCAATAGACCGCCATGTAAATGGGTTCTCAATGCAACAGACATTACGTCAATCATATGCACGGTCTGTAGGTTATTATCCTTTTAGTTATGAGGGCCCTGTTGGATTTCTGCTCGATCCAACCTGACCGTAACCCAACTTTATAAAAATGTCATGTGGAGTATACGAAAAGGACCATCCCGCTACAAGATTTCTAGTGCCACAGATAGTTCGTCAAATGGATTCTCGGTGCCAATGTTATGGACAAAAGAACGTATAAGGTCGAAATTTATCCGGGTCTGGTCTGAACCGGTTTGGTTTGGGTCAGCCCGGCCCACTGGGTAGTCCAGCCTGACCCGTTTTGGGTGTTCTGGCAAGGGTGGCCCATGGTGCAGGGTGGCCGCGGTGCAGCTTGCGTCTGCGGTACGGTGGGGCGGCCTCGGCACTGCGGGGCGGTCGTGGTACGGCTGGGTGGCTGTGGTGCCTCGGCCCACACGGGTTTCCATATGGCCAGCCGTCCTCTCCGTGCAACCCAGCCATGTGCTACTCCTTTGCCGGCAGCCGGCTCATTCGGCCGTCCTCTTCTTCATTGTCGTGACACAAGTCGCGGTCCTTCATTCGTCGGGCAGTGCAGATGCGTGCCGCCGCCGTCATTGTGGCCGAACGTGGTGTTTGCCATCTCTCACGAGTCCCACTGGTGCCGATCGCCAACACAAGTTGTTTTCTTCCTCCATTGAAAATATTTCAATAAAACCCAAAAGGGATTGTGGATAGGTCGGGCCATGATATTTTGTCCCACAACATCCATGTTAGAGCGATAGCAAGCAGTTCATCAATTTTTGTATCATGATGAACTGCAAGAATGGGTAAGGGGCATTTAAAACAACAAAATCGTACCTCGACAGTTTGTTGATGTCATGAGGAGGGAAGGATGGACATCAGTTTGTCGTCATCCTCTTCCTTGATTATGAATAATGTTCTTTGATGGATATGGCATTCTTTGTTTGGAGGAGAGGTTCTACATTGTAGAGGAAGGGTATCTCCACATCATTCTACCAATTTTCCACATTTCTCTAACCAATCCTCACAAAGAAGAGGTGCCAAAATAAATTAAATTATGTAGATTAATTTATGTTGTCATAATTAAATTTTGAAACATTTAATTAATTTAAGTTGGCTCCAATAATTAAATGGGTTGTTGAAAGGGTTTTCACCCATTATAAAGGGTTCAGGTGGTCCCCACATTTAATTTCAAAATGGGGGTTTTAGTTAGGGTGGTCCCCACCTCTTTAACATTTATGTGGGAGTTTTTATTAGAAATAAAATAAAAAATTATTTTATTTTATATTTCCATTCCAAAAAAA
Source organism: Viscum album (assembly GCA_963277665.1). NCBI lineage: Eukaryota > Viridiplantae > Streptophyta > Magnoliopsida > Santalales > Viscaceae > Viscum > Viscum album. Next base: position 1,286,732,137 of record OY728151.1, read on the forward strand.
ACACAAAATCTATCATCCTCCCCCGACATATTGTTGTCGAGTTGAATGTCTCCTTAAGAGAATACGGCTGCTAAGAGTTCAACAGTTCCCTCAGATTTCAATTCCGAGCACTGGTTTAAAAGTTACAAAAAACCGGCTTAAACATTTACAGAACGTCCTAAAAAAAAGTTCATAAAATCATTCCAGACCTCGAAATCATGCGCCGTAAATATTCGTGGACTCGTAAATATAACATATAATTAAATAAAACTACATGTGAATTCCGAGTCATTACACTATACAACTAAAATATATGTTTAATGGATCATAAGGCCCATAAAGGAGTGCCGGTTTTTTACATTTGTCTCTAACTATTTTCCAAACCAAATATGATTATTACATTACTCTCCAAATCTAAAAATAATCATTGTAAGTTAATCATTAACATTTATTCATTAAAATTTTCATCTGAAATCAATTAAACATTAATTAGTTCATCTCATAGTCCAGTGGTAGTTATGAAACCCTTATCATCCTTCATTCATGAGCTCAAGTATCATAGCCTTTCTGGAAATCATGGTTTTTCACCCAACATAAAAGTTTTCATTTTCGAAAACTATATTAATACAATTGCTATGATGTTTCTGAAAATTATATGGTCACCCTTGAAATAATTATAATCCCAAAATTTCCTATTAACAATGGTTTTCAACACAATTAAACACATAAATACTTTATCCAATTTATTTCAACCAAAGAGCTTCCTTGATATGAGTTTTAACATAGGTCATTAATTTTCTATACCTACTCCAATACATCATAATTATTTACCAATAAGATTTCAATTATCCTAAAAATACCCCTAGGAGATTCAAACCAGGCATGTGGTAAGGATCATTATTATGTACCAGGTTTTCTTTGAGTCAAGTTCGACCCACCTCTTCTGATTTTCCACCCCTAGGTACATCTTTTCAAAAACCATTTCCACTTACAGTATTCAGGCATGGATTTATTGCATGGAAAACAACATAATCTCTATCTAACTAAAATTTTAGTATTTTTATCAATACTTATCCTCAAATTCTATCTTAGGGTTATATTTTCTAAATTATGATTTTATAAATATAGTTCCCAAAGTTACTACTAATCTTCAACTGATACCAACTATAGCGACCCAACACTAAAATCCCAGAGCTGGTGTCCATTACTTTGGAATGATTACTATGAATCAAATATTAATGTAATGAAGAGTTTAGTAGTACTGGTAAACTATATATATACCTGATTCTAGTTTTAAAAATCAATTCATCAATTAAAACATTTTTTCTTTTGAGGATAACATTATTACCACTTATCATATCCTTGCATATCATTCATACTATACCACATGAAATCATAGGGATGGAAAAAATAAGGGTGATATCAAATGATCATTCATGGTTAATTAAATTGGAATAAATAATGATTAATCATAGTATCAAATATGTTAGGGTAATAGGTGAATACACATGAAATATAATCAATAAACTGAGAAGAAACTCTCTAAAAACAACAAAAGGTAAATAAAGGAAACAAATTTCATGTAATTGATGAACTGAGAATCAAATGAATCCATATGTAATGTCAAATAAATCATTTCTTGGAAAATTATAATAATATAATTCTCAAAAAAATAAATGATGAATTATGGGATGCCATTTTTTTGGAACATGGTACCTTTACCATCAAGGCCTTTGAATATAAGGTATATAATACTATTCTAAAGACCATTCACAATATTGATTCACTTTTTGTGTACAAACCAATCTATTCGGTTTTGAAAAAAATATAAATGCTTTTTCTCCAAGTAATTTCATTTTATAATACTACCAATGCACCGATGGGCTTATATTAAATGGTGCCCAAATCATATCTTGCATATCCAATTATTTCCTTATATATCTAATAATCATTTTAATTAAAAAACAATGTTCCTCATCAAATATATAAATAGTGAAATGGATACTGATTTATAGATATTTCCCTAGTAAATCATATATCTCCGGAGTCCCATCGGTGCCAATCGCCGCCATAGGTTTCTGTCTTCCTCCATTGTAAAGATTGCATCAAAAACCACAATGGATTGCGGATAGGTCGAGCCTTGTTCATTTGGACCGTACCCTCCGTGTTAGAGGGGTAGCAAGTGGTACAAACATTTTGGAATGAGAAGAACATCAAAAACATGTAAGGGGGTATTTCAAAAAACAAAATCCTACCTTTAAAGATTATTGACATCATGAGGAGGGAAGTATGGACGTTGGTTTGTTGTCATACTCTTCCTTGATTTCAATGAACATTATTCGATGGAGATGGAATTATTTTTTTTGAGGAGAAGTTATTCATTTGAGAGGAAGGGTTTCTCCATAGATTTCTAGCAGTTCTCCACACATCCCTAACCAATCCTCTTAGAAAAAAGTGATGCCAATATAATTTATATTACGTAGATTAATTTATGTTGTCATAATTAAATGTTGACACATTTAATTAATTTATGTTGTCTCCAACAATTAAATTTGGATTTGAAAGGGGTTACTCCCATTAAATAGGGTTTGGGTGGTCCTCTCCTTTAATCTGAAAATGGGGGTTTTAGTTATCGGGATCCCCACCTCTTTTACATTGATGTGGGAGGATTTATTAGAAATAAAATAAAAGTTTATTTTCTTTTAGTTTTCATTTCTACAAAAAATACAAAATCTATCCTTCACCCTTGACCTACTGTTGTTGAGGTGAAGGTCTCTTAAAGAGAATACTAGCACATTGAGTTCAATGGTTCCCTCTTATTTCAATTCTGAGCCACGGTTTAAATGTTACAAATACCCACTCATACATTTACTGAGCGTACCCGAAAAAAGTTCATAAATTCATTCCGGGCACACTAGGCCTCTAAATAATGGGCCGTAATTATTATTGGAGTCATAAAATTCCCATATAATTAAAAACAATTACATGGAAATCTTGGGTCTTTACACTGAACCACTAAAATATATGTTTAATGGGTCATAAGTCCCATAAATGAGTTCTAGTTTTTCCCATTTGTATCTGACTATTATCCATACCAAATATGCTTAACACATTAATATCCAAATCAATGAATAAAAATTGTAAGTTAATCATTAAAATTTGTTGGTCAAATTTTTCATGTAAAATCAATTACACATTAACTAGGTCATCACATCGGCCAGAGGTAGTTATGAAACCCTTATCATCCCTCATTAATGGGTTCAAGTATCAAAGAATTTTTGGAAATCATGGTTTGTCACCAGATATAATGGTTTTCATTTTCAAAAAATATATTAATAAGATTCATATGTTGTTTCTAAAAATTTTATGGTAACCCTTGAAATAATTATAATAACTAAATTACCTATTAACAAAGGTTTTCAACACAACCTAAATATATAAATACTTCATCCAATTAATTTAACCCTAAGACCTTCATTGATCAAAGTTTTAAAATAGGTCATTCATTTTCTATATCTAATCCAATAAATTATAATGGTTTAAAAAGAAAATATGAATTATCCTAAGCATACCGCCAAAGAGTTTCAAACTAGGCATGTGGTAAGGCTCATTATCATGTACCAGGTTATCTTTGAGTCAATTTCGACCCACCTTTTCTAATTTTCCACCTCTAGGTACATCTTTTCTAGTACCATTTCCTCTTACAGTATTCAGGCATGGATTTATTGCAAGGAAAACCACATAATATATATTTATCTAAAATTTTATTATTTTCATCTATACTTATCCTCAAATTCTATATTAGGGTCATATTCTCTAAACAATGATTTTAAAAATATACTTCACAGTGTTACTATTAAACTTCCACTGATACCAACGACAATGATCCAACTCAATAAGACTAGAGCATGTGTCAACTACCATTACATTGACATGATTACTATGAATCAAATATGAAAGTAATGAAGAGTTTAGCAGTATTGGTAAACTATATATATATACCTGATTTTAGTTTTAAAAATTAATACATCAATTAAAAAAAATTCTTTCAAGGATAACATTATTCCCACATATCATGTCCTTGCATATCATTCTTAGTACACCTCATGAAATCATAGTAAAGGAAAAAATAATGGTGATCTAAAATGATCAGTCATGGTTAATTATATTGGAAGAAATAATGTTCCAATGATAAAAAAACATGCCATCGTAATAACTGAATACATATGAAATATAATCAATAAACTGAGAAGGAACTCTGTAAAAAACAAGGAAACGTAAATAACTAAAACAAATTTCATATTATTGGTGAACAAATAATTAAATGAATCAATATGTAATGTCAAATAAAAAACTCATGGAAAATTATAATAATATAATTCTCAAAAAAAGAAATGATTTATTATTGGAAGTCATTTTTTAGGAACATGATACATTTTCCATCAAGGCCTTTCAATATAAGGTTTATAATACTATTCTAAAGACCATTCAAAAGATAGTTTCAATTTTTTTGTAGAAACCGTTCTATTCAGTTTGGAAAGAAACATAATGTCTTTTTATCCATCTAATTTCATCTTATTAGACTACCAATGCACCGAGGGGCTTACGTTAAATTGTCTTCAAACCATATATAGCATATCCAAAGCATTACTCATATATCGAATAATATATTTAATTCCAAAACAATGTTCCTCATCAAATATATGTATATTTTAAAGGATACTGATTTATAGATATTTCCCCAATAAATCATATAAATTCAAAAGTTAACATTCTATGTAAAAATGGTATATTGTTTATCTAATGTATATGTCCCTGAATAATTATACATTTAATTAGGTGAAATTCATTGTTCAATGATCGAAGAAAATTTTACATTACATGGGAACCAAAAAAAGAATCAAGGAAGTGAATATCAATACTAAACTGGGATAAAAAATTCATAAACTCTTCATGTGAAAAATAAGGATGGTATTAATCCATCATCTTCCATGTTGCGTAAGGATAAAGGGTTTTGTCATTGATGAATAGAAAAACCATAAAAAGCATAAAAAATATCATTTTCATAATGATTTTTTTTCAATGTCATTTTAATTCAAAATAATTTTTAAAAAATTTATTTTATAAAAATAAAATTTTTATCTTGCAATGGATTCATCAAAGAACTGATAGGGGTAATTTCATAAATCGTATACAATGTAAAAAATAACATTTTTTCCTGGTAAAATGGTTAGACTTGACACTTATTTTGAAATAAATAAGAATATTCCTTTCAAAACATCTTTAAAAGGTTAAAAATGGAAAAAAATGTATTCAATACATTATTGGAAATGGGAGCTTTCCCAACGGTTCAGAACCATTGGGAAAGCCTCCAGAACCGTTGGTATATGTTATTCCAACAGTTCTGAAAACCATGGGGGAGTAAGCCATTGGGAAAACCTATAATAATGGTTTACAGAGAAACTTTGTTATAGGTTAATAAATTTAACCTATGCCAACGGTTTGGCCAAACTGTTGGCCTATGTTTTAAAATTGGTTTACACAAAATCGTTGGTAAAACTAAACAAATCAACTCATTCCCAATGGTTTAGAAACCATTGGGAAGGGTTTTTTCCAATGGTTCTCATTGAACCATTGGAAAAAAATCCATATAAACCTTTCCCAACGGTTTGTAAACCGTTGGGAAAGGGTTATTACAAGCCTATGCCAATGGTTTGAAACCATTGGTATAGGCTATGCTGTGCAAATTGCACAGCCGCCACTAATGATATCCATTATCCTCCTTTCCAATTAATATATTTGAAATAACAAACTATGAAATACATATAGAGAACAAATTCATACACATTTAATATATAATGCATTCTTGAACTATACACATCTATAATTAAATCATAATTCATAACATAATTATAAAAAATCATAATTGATTTATAATTCATTTTAAGATTTAGAAGACAATTATATGTGGAATCCAGAATTCAATTCATAATTTAATACATACATAATTAAATTATCAATTATCAATAAAATACATAAAAAACTGAATAAGTATCAACAGAATCCGAATACATTTTTTCTGTTTTTCATATACCAGTTGTTTTTACAAAAAATGATGTCCATTTTAAACAAAATACATGCACATGGAGTGATACCGGCCACACCGAGCTTCTAATTGAAGTGAGGTTGACTCGTACACATTATATATGACCCCTGGATCATTTTCCTAAAGTATCAACATATTCTTAAAAAGTTTGGCCAATTTTCCGTATGTTAGTTATTGTTTTCACTTAAAATGTTGTTCATTTCAAAAACAATGAGTCACTTTGAGTGGTGTCGTCCACACCATGCCTCAGATTAAATTAGGTTTAACTCATACACGTCACATATGACTCATTTATCATTGTGAAAATGTTTCAACAAATTAAAAATGTGTTTGGCCATTTTTTCGTATGCCAGTAGTTATTTTCAATTAAAATGTTTTCCATTTCAAATAAACATGAGACACTTTGAGTGGTTCTTGCCACATCGGGCTTTGGATTGAGGCAGGGTTGGCTCGTACACGTCACATATGACTCATGGATCATTTTCCTAAAGGTTCAACTTAATCAGAATGAATTTATTTAGTTTTCTGTATGTTAGTTGTTGTTTTCACTTAAAATGATGTCCTTTTGAAACAAAAGAGAGACAATTTGATTGGTTTCGGCCACACTGGGACTCCGATTGAGGAAACGTTGACTCGTAAACATCACATATGACCCATGGATCGTTGTCCTAATGTTTCAATAGAATATGAATGCGTTTGGTCTGTTTTTCGTATGCTAGTTGCACTTTTCACTTAAAATGTTGTCCATTTCAAATAAAACTCAGACACTTCGAGTTGTGAAGGCCAAAATGCACCTTAGATTTAGGTGAGGATGAATCATAAACATCCCATATGACTCATGGATCATGTTCCTAAATTTTTAGTGGAATACGAATGTGTTTGGTCAGTTTTCTGAATATTAGTTGTTGAGTTCACTTAAAATGATGTCCATTTTAAACAAAAGAGAGACATTTTGAGTGGTTTCGGCCACACCACACCTCGGATTGAGGTGGGGTTGACTTGTACACACCACATATGACCAATTTATCATTTTCCTAAAGAATCAACACATTCTGAAAGTGTTTGGTCAGTTTTCCGTATGACAGTTGTTGTTTTCAATTAAAATGTTGTTCAGTTCAAAAAAAATGAGACACTTTGAGTGGTTCTGGACACACCATGCCTAAGATTAAGGCAGGTTTTACTCGTACACATCACATATGACTCATTGATCATTATTATAAACTTTCAACACATTATGAATGCATTTGGTTGGTTTTCTGTATGCGAATAGTTGTTTTCAATTAAAATGTTGTCCATTTCAAATATATGTGAGACACATTGAGTGGTGCCGGCCACACTAAGCCACATATTGAGTTTTGGTTGACTCTTATAGATCACATATGACCCATGGATCGTTTTCCAAAAGTTTCAACACAATACGAATGCATCTGGTCGATTTTTCGTATGACATTTATTGTTTTGACTTAAAATGAAGTCTATTTTAAACGAAAGAGAGACAATTTGAGTGGTTCTGGCCACACCGTGCCTCAGATTGAGATAGGGTTGACTCGTACACGTCACAAATGACTCATGGATCTTTTTACTAAAGGTTCAACTGAATCTGAATGTGTTTGGTTGGTTTTCCATATATCAGTTGTTGTTTTCACTTAAAATGAAGTCCATTTTAAACTTAAGAGAGACACTTTGAGTGGTACCAGCCACACCGCACCACTGAATGAGGCGGGGTTCACTCGGGCACATCATATATGACCAATGGATCATTGTTCTAATGTATCAAACCAATCATAATCCATTTGGTTAGTTTTCCATATGTACTTAATATGGTGTCCATTTTAAACAAAAGAGAGACATTTCAAGTGATCCCGGCCACACTACGACTCAGATTGAGGAATGATTGACTCATACACGTCCCATATGACCCATGGATCATTTTCCTGAAGTTTAAATAGAATAAAAATGTGTTATGTCGGCTTACCGTATGTTATTTTTTGTTTTCAATTAAAATGAAGTCTATTTTAAACTATAGAGAGACACTTTGAGTGGTGCCAGCCACTCCGTGCCTCAGATTGAGGCTGGGTTGACACGTACACGTCTCATATGACCCATGGATCGTTTTTATAATGTTTCAACTGAATCTGAATGCATTTAGTCAGTTTTCCGTATGTCAGTTGTTGTTTTCATTTAGAATGTTGTCTATTTCAAATAAACCTGAGACACTTTGAGTGGTTCCGGACACAACTTGACTCGGATTGTGGTGGGGTTGACTCATAAATGTCAGAAATAGCTCATGTAACATTTTCCTTAAGTTTCAACCGAATCTGAATGCGTTTGGTCAATTTTCCATATGTCAGTTATTGTTTTCAATTAAAATAAAGTCCATTTTAAACTATAGAGAGACACTTCTGTGGTTCCAGACACTCTGCACCTCCGATTGAGGCTGGGTTGACTCTTACACATCACAAATGACCCAAGGATCATTGTCCTAAATTATCAACACAATCCAAATGCGTTTGGTAAGTTTTCCATATGATGGTTGTACTTTTAACATAAAATGTTATCCATTTCAAACAAAAGTGAGAGACTTCAAATGATTTCATCCACACCACATCTTGGATTGAGGCAGGGTTGGCTCATACACAGCACATATGACTCATGGATCATTTTATTATTGTTTCAATGGAATCTGAATGCGTTTTGTCGGTTTTCCGTATGTTAATTGTTGTTTTCGCTTAAAATGATGTCCTTTCGAAACAAAAGAGAGACACTTTGAGTGGTTCCGGCCACACTGCTTCTCAGATTGAGGCGAGGTTGACTCGTACCCATCATATATGACCCATGGATCGTTTTCCTAATGTTTTAATAGAAAATGAATGTGTTTGGCCAGTTTTCCATATGCCATTTTTACTTTTCACTTAAAATGTTGTCCATTTCAAATAAAACTGAGACACTTTGAGTTGTGATGGCCACAAAGCGCCTCAGATTTAGGTGGGGTTGACTCATAAACATCACATATGACCCATGGTTCATTTTACTAAACTTTCATTGGAATCTGAATGCGTATGGTTGGTTTTCCGTATATAAGTTGTTTTTTTCACATAAAATGATGTCCATTTTAAACAAAATAGAGACACTTTGAGTGCTTCCAGCCACACCGCAAGTCAGATTGTGGTGGGGTTGACTTGTACACGTCACATATGACCCATGTATCGTTTTCCAAAATCATAAACACATTCATAATGTGTTTGGTCGGTTTTTTGTATGTTAGTTGTTTTTTTCACTTAAAATGTTGCTCATTTAAAAAACAAAATGAGACACTTTGAGTGGTTCCAGTTACACCATGACTCGGATTAAGGAAGGGTTGACTCTTACATGTCACATATGACCCATTGATCATTGTTATAAGCTTTCAACACATTCTGAATGCATTTGGTCGGTTTTTCGTATGCCAGTAGTTGTTTTCAATTAAAATGTTGTCCATTTCAAATAAATGTGAGACACTTTGAGTGGTGTTGGCCACACCAGTCCTCAGATTGAGGTGGGGTTGACTTTTACACCTCACATATGATCCATGAATTGTTTTCCTAAAGTTTCAATGGAATATGAAATCATTTGGCTGGTTTTTCATATGTCATTTATTATTTTTCACTTAAAATGAAGACTATTTTAAATGAAAGAGAGACAATTTGGGTGGTTCTAGCCACACCGTGCCTCAGATTGATGCGGGGTTGACTTGCACACATCACAACTGACCCATCGATTGTTGTACTAAAGGTTCAACAGAATCTTAATGTGTTAGGTCAGTTTTCCGTATGCCAGTTGTTGTTTTCAATTAAAATGAAGTCCATTTTAAACTAAAGAGAGACACTTTCAGTGGGGTCGGCCACACCGCGCCTCTGATTGAGGTATGGTTCACTCATGCACATCATATATGACCCATGTATCGTTTTTATAAAGTATCAACACAATCAGAATCTGTTTGGTCAGTTTTCTATACGTACTTAAAATGTTGTCCATTTTAAACAAAAGAAATACATTTAGAGTGATCTCGGCCAAACTGTACCTCATATTGAGGAACCGTTAAGTCGTACACATCAAATATGGGCCATGGATCATTGTACTAATGTTTCAATAGTATCCTAATGTGTTTGGTCAGTTTACCGTATGTCAGTTGTTGTTTTCAATTAAAATGAAGTTCATTTTAATCTATAAAGAGAATCTTCGAGTGGTGTTGGCCACTCCACACCTCAGATTGAGGCTGGGTTGACACTTACACATCACATATGAACCATGGATCGTTTTACTAATGTTTCAACTAAATCTGAATGAGTTTAGTCAGTTTTCTGTATGTCAGTTGTTGTTTTCATTTAAAATTTTGTCTATTTCAAATAAACCTGAGACACTTTTAGTGGTTTCGGCCACACCTAGCCTCATATTGAGGCGGAGTTGACTTGTACACATCACATATGACCCATGGAACATTTTCCAAAAGTTTCAAAACAATATGAATAATTTTGGTTGGTTTTCCGTTTGTCAGTAGTTGTTTTCAATTAAAATGAAGTCCATTTTAAACTATTGAGTGAAAATTCAAGTGGTATCGGCCACTCCACTCCTCGAATTGAGGCTGCGTTGACTCTTACACATCAGAAATGACCCATGGATCAATTTTCTTAAGTATCAACACAATACGAATGCGTTTGATCGGTTTTCCATGTGTCAGTTGTACTTTTAACTTAAAATGTTATCCATTTCAAACAAAAGTGAGACACTTCGAATGGTTCTAGCCACACAGTGCCTCATATTGAGGCGAGGTTAACACATACACATCACATATGACTAATTAATCGTTTCCCAAAAGATTAAACTGAATCCAAATGCGTTTCGTCAGTTTTCTGTATGTCAGTTGTTGTTTTCATATACATTTTTGTCTATTTCAAATAAACCTGAGACACTCTGAGTGGTGTTGTCCACACCTGGCCTCGGATTGAGGCGGGGTTGACTCTTACACGTCACGATTGACATAGGGAATGTTCTCTTAAATTTTTAAGAGAATCTGAATGCATTTGGTCAGTTTTCCGTATGTCATTTTTTTTTAAATTAAAATGAGGTCCATTTTAAACTATAGAGAGACACTTCGAGTGGTGTCGGCCACTCCACCCCTCGGATTGAGGCTGGGTTGACTCATACATGTCAAAAATGACCCAAGGTTCATTTCCCTAAAGTATCAACACAATAAGAATGTGTTTGGTTGGTTTTCCGTATGTCAGTTGTACTTTTCACTTAAAATGTTATCCATTTCAAACAAAAGTGAGACACTATGAATGGTGCCGGTCACACAACGCCTTGGAATGAGGCGTGGTTGACTCGTACATGTCACATATGACCCATGGATCGTTGTTATAATGTATCAACACAATCATAATCAGTTTGGTCAGTTTTCCTTATGTACATAAAATGTTGTCCATTTTAAATGTAAGAGAGACACTTGAGTGATCATGACCACACCACGACTTGGATTGAGCCGGTGTTGACTCGTACAAGTAACATATGACCCACGGATTGTTGTTATAAAGAATCAACCGAATCTGAATGCATTTGGTCTATTTTCCGTATGCCATCTGTTCTTTTCACTTAAAATCACATCTATTTTAGACAAAAGAGACACAGTTAGAGTGCTACTAGCCACACCATGCTTCAGATTTTGATGGGGTTGACTCGTACACGTCACAAATGACCCATGGATCATTTTTTTACAGTATCATCACAATCCTAGTATCCCTCACCTATAATCAAAAGCATACATTCTAAAATTTCAAGTCTAAATTCCCTGAGCATGACGAGTCCGCCCATGAGTCCTTAACATATAACCCATGTCTTATCCTAACAATTGACAAGTAAAAAACAACAAAAAAGGCATAATTCACATAACATGGAGAATGTACAAAGAGAATTTGATTTCAAATTAAGGCATATCATCACAAGCATTTGATGAGAATGAGCTAATAAGCTTATCGAGAAATTCATATAATTCAAGACATACAAAAAGGGAATAATCCTAAATAATAGTACATGATTAGAGAAATAAAAAAGGCATGGGAAATCGAGGAGGAGGGCGGGCGGCTGTCTGGGGGTCCAGGGAGGAGGGAGTGGGGGATTTCCGGGGGGCTGTCTGTGGTCCAGGGAGGAGGGGGGTGGGGGGGTTGTCTGGGGGCTGTCCAGGGTTGTTCAGGGTTCTTTTCGAGGTCCATGGACAAGGGTGGGGGGGAGGCTGTTCGAGGGGGGGGGGGGGCTTTCCGGGGTGATGTCGGAGGTCCAGGGAGGAGGTGGGGGGGGCTGTCCAGAGGGATGTTCGGGGGGTGTCCGGGGGGTGTCCGGGGGGCTATCTGGGGACCAAGGAGGAGGGTGGGGGTTGTGTGGGGGCTTGTCCGGGGGGTGTTCGGGTGGCTATCCAGGGTCCAAGGAGAAGGGTGGTGGGCTATCCGGGGGCTTTCCAGGGGGTTGTCCGGGGTCCAGGGAGGAGGGTGGGGGGGCTGGATGGTGGGATGTCCGGGGGCTGTCCGGGGTCCAGGGAGGAGGGTTGGGGGCTGTTTGGAGGGCTGTCTGGGGGTGTTTGGGGGGTGTCCAGGGGGGGCTATCCGGGGACCAAGGAGGGGGGGGGGTGTTCAGTGGGTTGTCATGAGTCCAAGGAGGAGGGTGGGGGCTATCCGGGGGGCTTTCCAGGGGGCTGTCTGGGGGGTGTCCGGGGGGTGTCCGGGGACCAAGGAGGACGGTGGGGGGGGGGGGGGGCTGTCCGGGGGGGGCTGTTCGGGGTCCAAAGAGGATGGTGGGGGGGGGGGGGTTGCCTAGGGTCCAGGAAGGTGGGGGCTATCCAGGGAGTTCCCGAAAACACAAAACCCTATAAACAAGCTCAAGATACACTACAACCACTAAAAGACATCAACATCAATGAAAAAAGACAATATATAAAAATAACTCAACTCCAATACTATACTATGGGTCTAGATAAAACCAACAACTAGAATAGATTAAACATCAAATCTCAGTAATATTAGTCAAAAATTTAACGGATCAAATTTTCTCACATCACAATCATTATCGACGACATATATTCATCAAAATCTGGGCTGGCCTCTGGTGGAAGTGTTGGGCATAGAACATCAATAAATTTCATCAATGCACTGTTTTCCCTAACAAACTATTCTCCCTTATCTGTGGCCCTTTTTTCAGCCTGTTCTAACTGTTTCCTACCTTCATATTTCTCGGTGTCACTACAACTCGTACATGAGGATGGAAAATTCCTCTTCGGGGATATCCTAGGTCGGCAGCGTACTCTTCCAGGATGCTCCTCTCCCGACACCTGATGTAAGTGATCAGTTGGCCCAAAATTGTATAGTTCTTGGGCATAGAGGGACCCTAAAGAAACCTATTTCATATATAAATATATATTTTTATGTTAAAAATAGATATTAAAATATAAAATCAACAGATTAAAACATACAATCTGCTGCTGAGTCGCTTCGTTGACGACACTTCCATCCTTTTTCTGTCTACTCGAGAAAAACAGTTTTTATTGAGGCACACGTCCTTCAATATTCTATATTTTCCTCTACAATTATATTGAAAACTAAATTTATATGAAAACATTATCTATTGATTAAATAACTGAGAAAACAAAACAAAGTGTATGTCGTAAAGAAAAACTTATAAACAATTGTCATACCTGCATCCACTCATGATCTGGCATCGTAGTACATCCCACTGTGTGGAGGTATTTTTTTGCATAAATGTATTTTTAATATTTTACAGATGATTCCTAAATAAAATTTGATAATGAAAAAGATATTATTAATGAAAAACATGAAAGTTATTATTTAAATACCTCAAATGTAATTAATACCTTAAACTGGGAAGTCGTCCAATGAGTAATCATCTGACGATACTTCTCTATAGGAAAATCATCCAAGACTGGTACCTTATCTAACTCAGTGACAACTCTTGCACGCTAGCCAATATATAACTCATTCTTGTTAGCTCTCCAAAGCTCACCTAAATCCTTTAGACATTCCGTTCATACACTCTCACCATAGGAAAATTTAAATAAAAGCTGACATCAAAATATTAATTCATATAAATACAAAAAAAACTTCATGGAATTAAACAAAACAGATTTTTTTACCCATACCTCTTCCCATGATCTATCCTTGACCTCATGTGGAAAATTACTCCATGATAGTGGGATGATGGGAATGATATCAGAGTATTTGGAAAGCGTCTCAAAAAAACTCTGACATTGCTACCCTGTTTCCTCAACCATTTGGTTGTCTTCATTGTAATCCACAATAACTTGTGTGTGGTGGTTCCACATCGCACGCATGCATGTATGCCCTCGCCCATGCCTCCTGTTACTAGATTTATCTTTCATGAAATAAAAATAAATATTTTATCAAACCATGTTATAATGAAAATAAATATTGATATAACAATTTTTTAGGGTTCTGTAAATATAACTACCCCAGTCTGATCACTGAGTGCCACTGGATGCACAGAAACTGATGGAACACCCTGTGGTTGAATAGGAGTCGAAGACGATGGAATATAGAAGCTCATAGAGACATATGTAGAAGGAAAAGAAGATGGGACAAGTGTATGAATAGATTCTGACTGGGGAGTGGGAATCATCACAGGATATGAACATGATGGGCCCAAAGATGAAAAAGGTTGCAAAAACATGGGAGGCCTAAATATCCTATGTGTCCCTAATGAAATACCGGGATTAGAATGTGGGAATGATACATGTCAGTGGGAGGGGCAGGGTCTAGTCGGGTACGCGAAGCTGCTCGTCCACCTCTGGTACGAGCCCTCCTCGTACCATCGGCCTGAGTACTACGACCAATACTAGGCTCCTTGTCGAATAACTATCGACGTATAGCTGGATCCTCCAAAAATGTTTACAAAAGAAATTAACCACACAACATTATATATTCTTTAAATATATATATTTGAAATAACAGTACTCACTGTAGGCACTAATGGTGGAACTCAGCCATCGATGTTCTCCATCATTTTTTCTCCATCATTTTTCCTTCATCTCTATTCATGATGCATTTCCTTCTTTTGAAAACAAATATGTAATTAATTAGAAAAAGGAAACTATTGTGTAACCCAAAAAAATAAATATATGAGGTAATTGGAGGATTCATTGGTAATTTAGATATCAATTGTTTTAGAAGAGATCGAATGGATTTAATAAATCATATAAGTTGTAATGTTCACCATGTTAGAAATATAGTTCCACTAGGTTTTTATATAGTTCCATTCCAAATTATAAAATGCAATTCAAATAAAACTACAACCAATAAACATTGAAAATTCACATAATGGGAAAGTCAGCTAAAAAATATTTTTGATCAATACGAAATCAATTTGAATATTACCAACCATAACAACCCAACTCGAGGTAAACAAAAACAATTGAGAACATGGATGAATGATTCTATATACTTTCAACCACAAATTTAGGTTCACAATAAACTCTAACAATTGGGCTATTGGAATCATCAAAAAAATAAATGGATGGGTTCCAATGGCCCTAGGGAATGTGTCAATTCCATCATCACCATCATCCAAAATAATTCTTGTAATTACTTCAACTATGACACCAAATTCAGGTCGAAGTTGGTCTTTGACATAAAAAAATTGTTTAGCCATTCATGCCAACACATATGGTTCTTCAGTAGCAAGAGTGAGAGTCATATTAATTACTCGAAATCCACAATCATCAATAAATGTTATTTGTCTTGTCATCGAATCAAACCAATTACATTTCATCATTTTGACTCATCCATGGGAGTAATAATCCAATATTATTATTTTCTCAACGACTCCATAATAACCCACATTTTCAAATCGCGGTCTACTATCTGATGCACTGGCATAAAAATATATTGTGGCAGTAACCATAACACCATTATATTTTTTTCTCATGTTCTTTTCTTGTTCAGTGACAATAACTTTTTACCCATTGATAACAGTTGATTTACAGTAACGAACCACGGTATTAAGACCAAAAGCCAAAGATACTATTTCCTCAGAGATAGAGTCAGCAGAAAAAACTCAATACCTGCAATATAAATGACTATTTAATTTAATTAAATATTTATATAATTATTTTAAACAGTAATATTTTTACCTTCAATTTTAACCAAGTAGAAAACTCTTTGCTAAGAAAAGTCTCCCTATTTCTCAAAGTTAAAGAATGATTCTTTCTATTTATCATTGTTTTATTTTCCCTCTAGACAAGAAATACAAATAGTTTGACAGATATATATGTAAGATATATATATTCAATTTAGTTACCTGATATAGACATAGAAAAAATCACATTTGAACAAAACTGTGTGATGTGCCATCTCACGCTCTTCATGGATTAATGTCTTCAATGTATATGATCCAATAATTCCTCCTATTTGAAGAAGGGATGGAAAACTGGGTTCAATTTGATCATATTTTTCTTCTTCATTTCTCATTGGTCTGTTCATTCTTGTACTAAGATCAGACAAATAAATTGATTATAAATCCATACATTCTTGAGCTATGTAACCGTTCACGATAGAACCTTAGGGGTGATTCCTGTTTCAGAAATAAGACATTAATGGGTACTTATTTCTTTTAGTTGGATACATCCAATGAAAGAAATAGGTCCTCTGAGAAGTATTTCAGTGGGAATATGGAAACTCAGATGCAACATGCAAGTGAAAAATGATGGAGGAAATATTTTCTCCAACTCAAACAAAATTAATGGGGCATCTATCAAAAATTTTTGCAAGAAAGACATGGACAAATTCTTAGCACAAAGATCTCTAAACAAATGGAAAAACTGAATACCAGTCACCCTTAAATTATTGGACAAATGTTGATGGATTTCTGTTGGAAGAAACTCCTGAAGTAGAACGTGATAATCACGAGTCTTCAAATATTATAGCTTCAACTCTCCTCTGTTGACCCATTTAGATATGTTGCTTGAATAGCCATCAGGAACTCTAATAGTCTGTAATACTTCCAGAAATTGATTTTTTTCATAGTTTTTATCACATAAGAAGCACATGGAAGTTTCCATTTATTTTCACTGATACGCACAGGATAAAATTCTGGTCTGATGCCCTAATCCCCCAAGTCACACTGAGATCGTAAATCATCTTTTGTATTCCCCTAGACATTTAGAAGAACCAAAAGCAAAATTTCTCATATATTCATTTCAATATGAATTAAATCTAGGTAATGACGTAACAAATTGTTTGACCAATAAGGAAAATCAAAAAAGATACCCCTCTTCCTCCAATTGTAATAGGTTTCAGTGGAAACATTCTTTCTCATTCCAGATTTCATTTGACCCTTCCCGAATAAAAAACTGAACTCTTTCAATTCATTAAGAACAACAGTTCCAGACATACTTTGATGTGGATCATCGGTCTCTATGGTATTATCAAATCTTCGATGATTCATTCTATATGGATGATCTTTTTGCACGAATCGTCGATGTCCCATAAAACTGGAACTACCATAATGTTTCAATCTTCTGGATCGTGTATTCTTCATAAAAACTGGACATGAATGTTTTCCCTTCATGCTCTATCTAGACATCATTGCATAAGCTGGAAAATAATTGTTTTCCCACATAAGCGCATCACGCATCTAAAATATTTCTTTCGAACATGCATCGTATGTGCGCACACCCACATCCCAAATAAGTTTCAACTCTTTTTATTAAAGGTTTCATGTATAAATAAATATCAATTCCAGGATCAGTAGGACCAGATATGAGTATACGAATGAAAGTGAAAGGTTTTTTCATACACAACCATGGGGGTAGATTATAAATGTGTATAAAAATTGGCCATGTGTTGTGTGAAGTAAGAATCTTCCCAAATGGATTAAAACCATCGCATGAAAGACCCAACCTCACATTACGTATGTCAGCTGCAAAATTAGGATGTCGAGCATCAAATATCTGACATGCAAGTCTAACTGCAGGATGAACCAACTCATAATTAGTCTTCTTTCTCTTAGTATCATGTCATATCAATTCTATTGATATGGCATCAGACATAAAATGATTCTGGAGTCTGGGGATCAATGGAAAGTTCCACATTTCTTTCTGTGGAATGTGGGATGGTGTTCCATCAGATTTTGACTTCCAGTGGGATGTTCCACATTTTATACAATCATTTCATTCAGAGGTTTTCTCCCAGAATAAACTTAAATCCTTCAGTTAAGCATGAATTTTATTTCTTGAAAGTACATTTTTTCAACTAACTTCCATGAAAAAAAGTGGTTTGAGGGAATATCTTCATCATTTTGAAGTAAATACTTCAAGAGGGTAAGAATGTAATCGATTGCTATATTAGAAATGCCATACATTGTTTTCCAAAGAAACATTCGGATTAAAAACACCATCTTTTTCATTTTATCACATTGTCGATATACTGGAGTCGTGGATAAATCATTGGATTATTTCACACTATCAATATCATCATTTTTACTAGATGCATCATCTGTCCTCATATCAAAGTCTACGTGAGTCAAATTCCTTTATTTTTCATGATGATGAATAAATGGTAACCGATCATCTATCAAATTCACCATTTCAATCCTTTCATTTCTATCATCACCAATTTGAGATTTCATTTTCTACCCATTTTGATACTACACAAAGTAGTTTTCTTGAAAACCATATTTGGTTATGTGTTAGATGACTTCTTCACCGCTCAACCAAGGTCTACCAACACAATTGGAACATGGACAGTGTATTCGAACACTATCTTAAGCATTGTGAAATGAAAAATCTAAAAAGATCTGTAAATTGTTTTGAAAATCGCTTGAGATCCGATCAGTTTCATACATCCAACATCTGTCCATTCTGTAAAAAGAATTTATATAATTTATTTTGTTATAAAAAAGTCAATAGGATTGAACTTTAATAAGAAATGCATTTATTTAAATGATAAAGGAATAAGTTTCTAATCGACATAGTGAACTATTAATATAATGTAGAGAACAAGTAATAAAAAATTAAATTAAAATTTATTTATATTCATTTTCATTAGGTCTATAAGAGGCACATGCCTCAGGTCCCACTATGTGTTATAGGCATCCCAAATCATTCACTAATGTTTAATAACTCATTATTGGCACCTCTATTGTCATACCGTTCATTACCCATTTACTTCCCCAAGTCAAGTGCACCCCATGGGTGAATAAATTTTATGCTTTTACACTAATAGGTTGTTCATGGATCGTAAAAAGATTTAATTTCATAAAGTATAGACAAAAACATATATTTTCGATTTTGAGATTAATAATAAAGTATGTCAATGATAACAACATTACTGATTTAAACTTGTGACTTAGCTAACATTTTTATGGATGTCTACACACGCCAGTATGGCTAGTGAAAAGAACCCCACCCTTATAAAAGAGAGTATTGGCCAAGAAGGACACATAATATACAACTTACAATAAGAACCATATTTAATTGACCCTAAAGTTATATTAGTACTGTCATATTGGGGGAAATGGAATATATGATCCTAGTTAACTGATGAATTCAAAAGCTCATATTCTATATGTTGGACACTATCTGAGGTATGAAATCATGCGAGGATGGGTATACATCATTCAATTTCTTACATGATAGTGAGAATGAAGGCTTGAATTAATGACTTGAGTTCACTGATTAAATGAGGGTATAAGTTTCATAGGCTGTGTAAACATAATGGTTAAATAAGGGTAGAGGTTGCATACACTATTCATGGTGGGGGAGTCTCAGCCGATTTAGAATCTAAAATAATTCCATAATAGGTATCAATAAGGAAGATCAGTATCAAAAGAAACTCCAAATAAAGAAGGACTAAAAACATCAAACACTTTTTATGTTATACCACCAAAAAAAGATCACAAATGTCTCTATACATTTTCATACTTCCAGAATTTATAGAGAGTTTATATTTATGGGCTTAGTCCACCTGCACACCCTCCCCACCCCACTTGGACAACCCTACCCCCACCCCACTTGGACAGCCCTACCCCCACTCCACTTGGACAACCCATCCCCCAAACCCCACTTGGACAACCCTACCACCACCCCACTTGGACAAACCAGCCCCCCCCCACCCCACATGGACAACACTATCCCGACCCCACATGGAGAACCCATCCCCCACCCCACGTGGACAACCCTTCCCCAACCACAGTTTGACAACCCAGCCCCCCCCCCCCCCCCCACATGGACATCCCTACCCCAAACCCACATAGACAACCCAGCCCCCCCCACACCCCACTTGGACAGCCCTACCCGCACCCCACCTAGACATCCCTACCTCCACCCCACTTGGACAACCCAACCACCCCCGCACCCACCCCACCTGGACACCCCTACCCCCACCCCACATGGACAACCCAGTCCCCCCCAACCACACATGGAAGCCCTACCCCCACCCCAGTTGGAAAACCGAGCCCCCCCCCACTTGGAAAGACCTAACCCCACCCCACCTGGACACCCCTACCCCCACACCCCACTTGGAAAACCCAGCCCCCCCCCCCACCTGGACAACCCTACCATCACCCCACTTGGACAACCCATCCCCCACCATACCTAGACAACCCCTCCCCACCACAACTGCACACCCTCCCCTCCACACTTGGACAACCCTGCCTGGACACCCTCCCCCACCCCACATGCACACCCTCCCACACCCCAAATATCCCTACCCCTAACCCACTTGGACAATCGAGCCCCCTCCCCCACCCTACCTAGACAGCCCCTCCCCCACCCCACTTGGACATCCCAACCCCCACCCCACTTGGACAACCCTACCCCCACCCAACACCCACCCCAATTAGACAGCCCTACCCACACCCCACATGGACAACCCAGCCCCCACCCCTCCTCACTTGGACAATTCTACCCCCACCCACTTGGAAAAACTAGCCCCCCCCACCCCACCTGGACACCCCTTCCCCCCACACCCCACTTGGAAAACCAACCCCACCTAGATAACCCTAACTATATTTATGGATAAGCAAAGAAATCAAGTCAATAGACCTTAAATTTAAAATAAAACAAGGATAAATTAACTCAGGATCATATTGACTTCTTCAATATCAACCAAAATTATTCATATACAGATAAATCACAACAAAACCACAACCTAAAATGATATATTGAATGTGTTCATAAGGGGATCATAATACACAATACATTTCAGAAAAATGGAATGAAAAAATTTAAAATAAATGAAGGCACACCTTCTAATTTAGAATAGAAGAACAAAAATTACTTGAATCAATGATAGATGCCCCTTTGGAAATTAGAGTTATCACCCTCTATAGCAGGTTGGGAAGTAGGGTTTGAACTGTATCCTAAAATTAAATATGCCTTATTTTCATAATGGGATCATAATACACACTATATTTGACCAAAATAGAATGAAAAAATATAAAATAAATTAACACACACATACGGATTTAAATGGGAAGAAAAAATCTAAAGTAAATAAACTCACACATAACGATTTAAATGGGAACAAAAAATCATTGGAAACTAGACCTGTTGTGTTGGGAAGTAGCTTTTGCATCGATATTTAGAGGTAATCCTTCGAGATGGTTGAGGTTTAGGGAAAAAAATTTGAGAGGGTGCATCCAGCTCTCGGTTAGGGAAAACATTTAGAGATCTCTGGAGTTTCAGAATGATGATATTTGTGGATTTTCTTTCCCAACAGTTTTAAAAAACCATTGGGAAAGATATGTTATCCCAATGGATTCAAAAAACCGTTGGGAAAAACATCTTAATATCTACTATACCCAATGGTTTCATTAAACCGTTGGAAAAAATCACTTCATTATCACTATACCCAAGGGTTTCAATGAAACTGTTGGTAAAACAAAACTAGTATATGGATATACCAACGATTCTACAGAACCGTTGGTATAAGAGTATTTTGCCAACAGTTTTTGAAACCATTGGGAATATTGTGTTGGTATATCTTTCATTTCTAGTAGTGATAAATATTTTTGAACGATTAAATAATTTTTTTTAGAAAACATGGTTTCTAAAAGAAAAGATGGTATCTAACTAAAGAGACAAATAATGATAGGTTTTCATAAAATAACATTTTATAAAATATATTGACTACCATAGAGTGGGGAAAGGGCATTACTACATGGAAAAGGGTCATTAATAACCATAGTATAATAAAACTAAAGTATTTATTAAAAATCATCCAATAATTTTCTATAATTGAATTCATGTGTAAACAATCCCAATCAAAATGAGATTCTGAAGTAATCCTTCGAAAAGTTCATAACAGTTATGTTAAATAAAACAATTTATTTAAGATATGTAACCCCTATAAATAAAAATTAGGGAAGTGTAAATACATAAAAATATTTTAAAACTTATTATACAAATAATCATATAATATTAACTATAATGAGGATGTAATGTAACCTAATGAAAAGGATTTGGGTTATAAAATTTCATTATCTCTTTGTCACATTAATTAAAAATTCACTTAGAAAAAGTAATTAAAATTTAAAATAAAAATTTCATGAATAATGAATTAATAATTATATTACATTTCAATGTGGCTGTATTTACTCCACATATAAGAAATTAGGTGCATAATAATAATGTATGCCTCAATGAAAGGAAATTGTAAGGAAGTACCTTTCTTCCTGGTAATATCTCAATTACCATCCCAAAGAAATATATGATTTCCAATGAAACTCTAAATAAAATTAATATAAACCAATTCATGAAATAAAATAATATACAGGATGTATATACACAAAAAAAATGTAATAATTGGTAAAGATGGTGTATTCCTTAGGGAATGAAAAGTGAGACAGGAATCATTTACCTTGTGATTCCATTTAGGTGAAAATAATTTATACTCCAGTATATTGGTTTTAAAAAATTATCTAACTTATAAAAAAACCAAAATCATATTTAAAATATCATATATTTACTTCTTATAATATTTTATTATCTATTTGATAATAATCATGCATTTTTTCACTATTTCAGATGTTAATTGCCTAGTATATCGAGTAAGATTTAACTTGATAATTTTCTTCATATTACATAGATCATGATTTAATAAAATTGAAAATTTAAACCATGATGTAAATGTTATTAATATTTATTATATTTTCATTTATTGTGATCTATAATATTTAGAGGTAGTAAATGAAATGCACCATTCATGGAGACGGTGGGCTGTATGTACATATGAACGTTACTTCAATATCATTGTCTTATTTTAAAAGAATGAAGATATAATAATATATATGTATATTATAAATCTACTATCATATTATTTCATATATGATTCTTAAATTATTAAAATCCTCTTTATACATTCCATTTATTGCGTGAATGAGTCACATCGATTTGAGGTGGCGGTAGTCCACATGCCCACAATTGATGTAATTGTATCCCAACAATATAAAACACCTAATGGAATGTGTTATATAAGAATTTGATATGATTTCATAGAAAACAAATATCATATATATCAATTATAAACATTTATTCCACCATAATTACCATCCATGAATGTTGATAAATGGAAAATAAATGATATCATTTTGTGTGGCGGTAGTTCAACGTATACAAATAGTTAGTTTGTCACCCATTTGATGGATGTGTGACAGTGTGTAGGTTTAAAAATTAGCATAAAAATATTATTATACTTTAGATACAATTTTTTATACATTGTCAAGGAATATAATGAAAGGACATGGCTTGAGTAATAGATAGAACATAGATGCACATTGAAGAAAGTTACCTCATTTTCGAGTAACTCCTTTTTGTTTATATCAAAATAACAGCTTTGTTGTATTTATTTAAAAAAAATTTATTCTAGGATTAATTGATAGGTTTGGGGATCTTATTTGAGAATATTTTTTGTGATAAAAATTACATGAGATTTTTGAATATGATGGAGGGTTGAGTGCTGTTTTGTAGTGGACGAGGAGTGGAATTCTTGTATATTATGGTAATGGAAATTCCACCCATGTTTTTCCCATGTCACCTGGCTCCAATAATATAAAAAATTCAATTAAAGAGAGTATAGGTTAAAAATATTTACATAAAATTAAATTTTGACATGTTTATAGGTCATTCTTCCTCTTTATTTTAAGATTTAGTCCCTTGATATGCTAATTTTAATCTTAATCGTTGTAATTATATTTAATTACATTCAATTATGTTTTTGGTAAATTACTTAGTTGAACATTTTATAAATAATAAATTATTGTGATTCCCAATATGGAATCCATTTTTCCAAATTCCAAACACATATGTGAATGAAATTAATTGAAAGGTAATTCTGCATAAGGAATGAGAATTCATGGTTTTTAAGTAAAAATGTTCAAAAGTTTTCTATGTTATTATATCCAATTTCAAAGTGAAATTGAATTCAATTTCCTAAAATGTATTAATATGGGTTAAATTTATTTAATTTTCGTTAAAATCAATAAATAAATTTAATTTAACCTTATAAATAAATTATACAAAAAAGAATTTTTATATTAAAATTTAGTATGTTTCTATTGTTCATCAAGAAAAGAAAGATTCACAGAAAAAGTCCAAAATTAAAACCTAATCTAATTTTTAGATTTTTATTTCAAAAAAATTATTTATATTTTTATATTATATTTATAATTGTTTCCAAATACCTATTTAAGGTAGTTGTTCTATTAAAAGGAAAAAAAAACTATCCTTAGATAAATGTTATGTTTCAGGCATAAAATTGTGATTTTCATTTACATATAAAATATATTGGATGAATATAAAAATATTTTATTGAATTTATAATATATATATATTTAATTAATATAATTAACTTATAATATTTATTATGATACTACACCTTTATGAGCCTAAAAATATTCTCTTTATATTTGATTAGTTTTTATATTCATTTCTAATTAATTGGAAAGCTCTAAATTAAATTTTAATTGTTATAAACCGTATATAATAATTAGTTATTTACAACAATTAATAACTATTAATGTAGTGGATATGTTATATCTTATTATATTAAATAATAATAATTTAAAAATATATCATTGTTTTGTAAAAATTCGATCTTATGTGTAATGAAAACTATCGAAGAGACATGTCATTGTGTGTGATGAAATATAACACAATATATCGTGAATTGATATCTATATAATATATTAAATTTATTTAAAATATTAAATATAGCATAGTTTCTTGATAGGTTTCATTCCTTTCTATGATGGGCGTTGCATGTCTTACACGCTATCAAATAAAAGAGTTAATATTTTGTAATTTTTAGTGTGTTACATAGATAATATAGTCTAGTTAATGAATAATAATTATATTATAAATATAATATATAAATATTAAGTACATAATTATACCCAAACAAATTATATGGTGATGAAAAATCAATCATATCACTATGTGGAGTGGTAGTTCACATGTACTCATGATCGAAACATTTATGTTTCCATTTGATAGTCAATGGTTGATGAATAATTATAAAACAATCATAATAAAATATCATTATATTTATTATAACTTATTTAACATGATTTTATGTGTAAAAAACTTTCATTGAAGGTCTTGGAAAAAATATAATTAAAATATCATTTTTTAGGTTTATACCTCTTCTTTGAGAGGCCTTCTTTTGATTACACCATAAGCCTGGAAGGATTGGCCTTAGGAGAATAAAAATGATATAGAATGGAGAAATTTGGTCTAGTAATATTTTTATGTTGGTATATTTATATAGATAAGTACTAAATGGTGTTAATAATAGAGGATGAGAGGCTCCCTTCTATAAGTGAGGGGAGGGACACATACATAATTTCTTAAATTATTTGAATTATATAAGGTTTCCTTTATTGTGATTTTAATTTAAAATGGACTATTATTTGATTCTTGGATAATATAGAATTTATATATGTTGAAAAATTAAAAATAATACATGTTTTGATGGTAAATATACCAAAATCTCTTGGTTTTAACCATTACCATACTCGTTCTAACATTAACTGTCGTATCAAATTTTTTATTTTATAACATTTCATTACGATCAAATATTATGTTGAAAATATTAAATTGTATTAATTATTAATATTGAAAATATTTATTCCATTTTACCATGTTAAATATCTACAACTGAACAAATTTAATTTTAAATAACCAAGCAAACTCTTTTGAAGACCCATTTTAGAAAACTTCATTTTTGAGAAAAAATATAATTTACTTCTATTAATTTTTAAAAACTAACAAAGTAAAGGAAAAATATATTAATTAATATATAATTAAAAATTAATTATAACCATTATTAAATTGATAATAATTTACTATATAAATATAAAAACACATTGTGCACATAAAAACTGCTTTGTAAACAAATATGTTTTTAAGACCAAAAATTAGACTATACCAAAATCAAGTATAATGATAATTCATATGTAATTAATTTTATGATATATAATAAATGGATATTTATGTTTATTTATGAAGAAATTAAAAACAACGTGGAAATTTTACATGAAAATAATCTACAGCTTTTACAAGAATTGATATTCTTCACTATTCACTAAAAAATAAATATTTTCAGAAAAATCCTAAAAATTCACCCAAATATAATGATGAAATGATGATTTGAAAAATTATATTATTTTTTTAAAATAATGTTTTTTAAAATTTTATAAATAAATCATAATTCTCAAGCACAAAATTAAATAAAAAATATTTTGGAAGAAAAAATATTTTTGAAGCATGAAATGACAATATAAAAATTGAGTACATTTGTATTATCTGTTAAGAAATACATTTGAATTATTTAAAACCATTACTATGATTTTTCATAATGGTTTAAATACTATTCATACCATCCAATTCAATGGTTATGTTATGAAGGGTTATTATATAGTGGTATTTAAACTCTCAATTTCATGTAACGAAAGTTATCAAACACATGCGGTTTATTGAAATAAAAATATATTCTCAAATATCAGGGAATATAAATTTCCAATTACATGTAATAGGACTACTCATTTGGATTATAATATATTAAAACATATAAATATCCAAAATAAGTTGTAGATGCAGAAGTATTAGGGTAATTTTCATTATGAGATGAAATGAGGAACTATCCAGAGAGGGAAAATTATAAGCATGTACATGAAGAACAAAGCACAAAATATCCAATTTATATTCTGTATAGGATGAAAATGTTGATATATTTTTGGTATTACCATTACTTGATAGGTAATTCAATATATTCTTTAGATATTTGGGACTTCACATGTGGGAATTACTATCATAAAGGTTGTTATCTCTACGGATACCCCTGGGGTTGACCCATGTACACCCATTGATGGTTTTGGATCATCATTAATAGTTTATTTTCCATTTTTTGTGGAGTCTCCATTACCAGTTGGTGACATGAAAGATATGAATAAAATTGGGGCAATCATACCTTGGTTGTGTGAGACATGAATAACTTAATAATTTTTTATAGAATCAGTTATTAATTTGGTTAATGAAAAACATGTAATAATCACTAAGAATACTACATGGATATTGAGAAGTGGGATTAAATATATTTGTATTAGAAAACTGACCAACATAATTCATATATAATTACATCCCTTCCCTTTTTTGTAATTATTATTATATATAATGATCATCACAACACTCAAATGGGGAGATTTCTTTATATAACACTCTTACCTAGTCATCAAATATATATTTAATAAATTAAAGATATGATAATATAATTTTTGCATGCATGTGATTCTATAGATTTATTAATGGAATATTAAATTTTTCATCCAAATAGATGACCAATAACTCAGTGTTTAGGATATGACCCCCAAACTGGGATTTCAACTGGATCCTTTAGATTGGTTTTTTACTCTTATCATACCCTCAGGTAATCAATTAGTAGGATGAAAAAAATTGTTAAAACCCAAGAATTTAATGATTCATAATGTCATATGGTTTATTCTGGTGCAACATTCCATGATTTCGTTGTAAGAATCGAGGTCACAATGATTTTTGGTCCAGTAAAGGAGTCTAATGTACCCATGTATACCATATAACTGATCCTATTATGTGAATTATATGACTATTTTTGTATACATAGATAATTTTGTTTTCTGGTATATCTATATTATGGAAACATTCTCTTTGAATTCATGAGGGTTTATTAAGGTCTTTGATCATTTCTTCTGGAAGGTCATTTCAATGATTAATGGTATCCAGGATCAAAAATTTAGTTGAGACTGAAGCTAATTAATTTAGGATGTCGTATATCTCATAGAAGGACCTTTATTTTAAAATGGGGAGTTACTATTTTAGTTGAAGATTAGAGGACTATCCATATTATACTAATGACTTCTGGAAGCAATTTTTATATATCTCTATTTTTATTCTAGATGGATCCAACCTATCCATATCCTGACAATGGTGACTTATTGGAGGTGGATCTACCAATCTATCTTATAGTGAAATGGGATGTGAAAAAACATTAGATACACTAGGAGTAGATTGATGATATTTTTGAGACCATTGGAGTTACTCCCTGTTAGTCTCAACTACATATTATACCTATTTGGGTATTTTATTCTATATAAAAATATCTACCATAGTCAACTCTTTTGTGTAACCCTTAACCTATTATTACTTTTATCATTCGGCATCCTCCACTATTATGTGCATGAAATTGAGGTTCATAATCTTGTTTGATTTCATCATTGGAAAATGGGTTGTTCAAAAAAATGATATTAACTAATTCATATGATAATTATCTATATTATAAGGTTCCTATTTTTCAATATAGGACATGTACATCTAGTGTTAGGAGAAATAGGTATTAATAATTTTTAACTGGAATAGGGAGTAGTCCAGATTATTTCCACTTCATCCTTATTCATCCTTGGACAAGTATGCATGATTTTGTCTAATAATGAGTTTAATATGTGATGTTTAGTTTATTTTTAGGGAATTTTGATCACAATTACATGATTCAACTATTCTCTATCTCAGACATGAACTCGGTCATCTGTTTTTCAGGTCAACCAATAATCATGATTTTATAGGCATTTTCTTGGGACCTTCTGACATTCTTCTCCATCCCCTAGTGGAACGGTGGATAAAAACACACACATTTTTTTAGGTTTTTCCAATTTTACTTCTCTATATTCAATAAATATCATTATAATTTCATTAAGTATAATGAAATTTTCCATTTTACTTATTAATATCCAATGACAAGAGAAATAATATGGGTGGTCATTAAGATCGACCTCCATCGGTTTCCTAGTTTCTAGAAAATTTAGAATATTGTTATAGGGGTTTGATAAAATCTCATGTAACAATATCTATTCTATATAATAGTATTTTATACTTTCAATAGAATGAACTATTACAGATAGTATCCTTCCTCCCACCCTGCTAAGGATTTCATTATTGTCATGGTCATTCAGAGAGATGCATATCACGTTATTGAGTGGGCTTTAGAGCGAGAGTTGAAATTGGTGATTATTTGAGTGTGATATTCATTTATTATTCCATATATATTTTATATTCATGTTATGTAGATATAGGTTGAGCATTTTTTTTATGATGAAGTGTCCCCTAAGGCCATTGTACTATTGAAGCCAATTCTCTAAATCCTCTACGAACTTTCAATGGGATAATCGGTGTATGAACCCATAATAAAACATCTATACACACAACTCTATGAGATATTACTATGTAAGATACATATCTAGAGAATACATGAGACCCTTCCATCTGATAATATAATCTAAGACTATTTCATACTTATATTTTATTCAATTTTAGATGCCATTGAATGTTTTCTTCCTCAATGTAAAGATAAATTGATATAGAAATTTACAATAAAAATCATCCTGATTCAAAATTGAGCTATTGGGGAGATTATTGTATGAGAAGAAAGTTATTCCTTCCAATTACTATATGAAACATAACTTTTTAGACAATTATTACTACTTGAGTGTTACCATAATGGGGTCCAAAGGGACACAAAACAAGTTAGATGTTTCTCAAGATAAACATGTCCACTAAATGAGGGAAAGTATGACATCCAAATTTTTTTGTAGTAGGGTTCTCATCCTCCCACTTAGGTTAAGGATTCCTATTAGGTTTTACTAGAGTTTTATTTCCCATTAGGGACTACATCCATGTGAAGAAAGATGGGATGTATTCAAGTAACAATGCTGGTATCACTAGCTGAGAGGAATCATGATTATAGATACTGAGTGAGGATTAAAAAAAAACTAATTGATTATATTTGATGTTTCATCCCAGTTTGTGTGGGTTTAGGATAATATGAAAAATAATTATAACACCTGAGGTTCCATTTGATTAAAATCCTGATATTTTAAGGGTTTTATAGTTAGGTAAACTAGTGTTCTATGTAAATACCCTGAAGGATAACCACAACCTTCACCAGTTGGTGGGTATCTATTTATAAATGTGGAACTCCCATTAAATTAGGAAAATTAGTTTCCACTATTACATTTTATTTTGTGGGAATATTTTATAAAATAATATTGACATTGATCCATATCAATCTTCTATACCTTCATCATATCATGAAAACTTCTAATTTAAATAATTGCATTAGTCTATTCAAAGAGAACCTACCATAATACCACTTATTTCTCCTTTTCCTTAGCTGATAAATGTTTTATGAGTAGAAATTTAGTACATGGGGGTTCTAGGTTCTAATGATATCTTTTTTTTTCAACTAGGGATACACTCCTAACATAACTCTATGTGAAAATCATGTTCGACAGGCACCTATCCATAATATTTCATGGGATTTCTATTATCATCATCTAAATTACTATTAATGACATTAAACACATAATACTATGCGTGAAATATAGTTTTTATTCCTCTCTAGGATTCTCCTTTTTAGTGGTTTGTTTGGGATTACAACCACTTAGAGGTTTGACGTTTCCTCTAGATTGTACCTCAAGGAGTGTCTTATGAAGAATCACACAGATAGAGCTTCCAATAAATTTTTTCAACAATGTTCAAAATCATGAGGGCATATCAAGAATTTCAAAAAATGGAAGAGATATTTCCTATAAGAATGTTCTAATCCTAGAGAAAATGGAATCACTTGTCGTGGAAGGTGATAACGATATCCAAACCCATAGACCTATTGGGGGGGGGGGGTTGTCTATGAACTTCCCCTTCCACATATGTATATCAATGGGGATTTAATAATCCCAAGGGTATTAGAAGTGGTTTGGATAATATAAATTCCCCCATCCCTATTTGTTAGGTTTTTCTTTAATTTACTACCATTATATCCTAAATTCATTTAGGATTCGATGATCAAAAAACAGGTACGATTAAATATATGTTGAAAATACCCCAAGCCCTATGCAATTATATTATTCCTTCATTATCAGTGCAGTTGCTACTATAGAGGACATTTGAATTTTTTTGTACTTTTTCATGTGTATTGGTTGGTTGAAATATATATTTTGAGTATGATATACTTTTTTACAAATATTTCTCTAAATTTAGGGCCATATTTTTCTCAACAGAGATAGTTTTTAAAAATTCGTTGGTAGCCAAATACAATTAACATCCAATGGTAATTCTCCTCGGGCACCCCATTTCTAGGATTGATAAATAAGGGAATTGAACTGGACTAATGAGTCAGTATAAATAGATTTTGGCCAATGACTTGTCTTGAGGTAACAACTTTACCGGGTGTCTACCTTTGAGGGATTTGCTGACATGGGATTCAAATAAAATGATGTTGTTTATATTCACCCCACAATATTATGCATGCATTTGGTATTTCATTCATAGTTATCTATTTGAGTTTCTCTAAGATATCAATTAAATCACGTGGTCAATTCATATAATACTGTCAAACTTTAGTTATCATTTTATATAAATGGATAATAAGAAAATGTAGATTTATATATCACTTATCACCTCAAGATGATCAGTGTATCCCACATAGAGAATGTGTTTCACCTTGAGGTGGTGATGATTTTCCCATAGGTTAATATAAAGATAGTTTATACATACAAATGCAATTTTCTAGGGTACCACGTATAAGGAAGAAGTTTTTCTCCAAAACATGACCATAATATTTCGAAAGCCTAAATCTCTCTCTATATACATGATATTTCCCCAACATAATGGAATATTCCTCCACCTGAGCAGACCAGTAATGTTTTTTAAGATGATGACATAAGACCACTCTGATTTGGAAAAGATGGATGTTACTCGAAACTATCCATTAACTATAGTGAAGGGTTATTAGAAATTGAAGAGACGAAATATGTAGTTGACCTTGATTTCTCAAATATCTCTCTATACAAAGGTGACTTAAAAAGGGATGGATGTCATTTTTTGACGATATCTCATTATGGGGATGATTTCTGTAGTAGATATTAATGGAGCATTACCTATGATCCATCTATGTACTACCACATAGAGTAACATCTTGATAAATATTGTATCTTCCTTCTGATGTGGACTTGGTGGATTCTTCAGCTAATGTTGGATAGAATATTATGGCTTCATGAACAATTTAATTGATAAGGGTAGGACTATTACCTTATACTAATATTTATGTGACTCCCAACTATATTTTTTATTATATGCTAATTTTTTATCTATTGGGTCCATGTGCAGTTAGTGGGAAACTTTATGAATGGGAACTGTTCTGGATGATCCTCAAGTCTTCATTGTATTATACTGAAAACCCTCTCTTATATTTATTGGGGTACGCAACCACTTTTGGATATCTTTCAGAATATATATAAATGTTTATGAGTTATTGGGAAGGATATTACCATACATCAAAGTGACTGCACAAATATATCAACATACCATTGATGGAAAACGAATATGAACTAGGTCTTAGTATTTATTCTTCTTGATGATATGTTTAAGTACCTATAATATTGGAGAGAAAATATATGCCCTCTATCGTGTCACCTCAAATGTGTACTAATGTTTTCCTTCATCGGGGAAAGTGGTAATATGGGATTGACTCCCGTTGGTAGCTAGAATATATTCACAATCCATGGTTGCAATGGTAATTTGTGTCAAGTACTTATTTCCATTCATTACTAGATTATACTAATGATCATATAGAATGGGATAGGGAATATATAAATTTTCATGTGTCACATCTAAGATGCGGTGATGTTATATTTCATCAATATGGGTTAGAAGATGGTTTTGAATCTTGTTGGACACCAAAATATGTTGATGATTGTTTCCAAAAACCATAAAGAGAGTATGATGGGAACATTATATAATGAGGTCATATATATAATCATGTACATGATATTACTTTTGAATATTCATGTTCCTATCTAATATTTTTGTGTTCAGAATATACACTTTTCCAATGGTTATTGTTAAATTATGTTTATAAACCCTAGTTGGAAATTAAAAATTAGCTCAATCATGTGCCATATTCTCTACCAGTACATGTCTTTGATCCATGTAATGGACCGGACCCCTCCGGTCCATTCCTTTTTTGAAATCGATGTGGTCAACACGACGCGCGTTATAATGATAATTTTAATACTGATGATAACGTAAAAATATGTTAATAATAATGATGATGACATAAATTGTGTGATTAATTAAACTAAAAAGAATAATCATGATAAAATGATTTAATTGGTGTTATTATTATTAATGATGTGAAGTGGGAAGGTGTGTGATCCATTAGACGTTGATAAATGAAACATGCAGTTTTTTTATTAATTGAGTAATTGTTGAAATTAAATTTGAATAATAATTATGGCTGTTGTGTTATTAATATTATTCATAATATTAATAATAATGAGAAATTTATGAAATGAGTCATGGTATTTATTGCAAACAATTAAATGAACATGCAAGTGGAAGCACGGTGGTGCGTTCAAAAATTAAAGGTGAGTTCGTTATATTGGGTTTATGAAATTGAATGGTTTTTATTTAATAAATGTGGTTTCAATTTAATCAGTGTGAAATAAAAATAAATAGAATTAAAATAATTAAATTGATGGATGTTACGCGACATTGACATGGAATGGTTGGATTCAGATATCCAATAGGGTGGTTTAACGTGGTCAATGCGACGAGCGTAAATCTTCTTGTTATTAAAAACAATAACGTCGGTGAGTTAATAAAATAAGTTGATGAAATGTTATTGTTATTGAAGAACAATAAATAACAATGATGGTGTAAAACTATATGTGAGAGGTTAATAAAATTAAATGTATTAAAATGGGGTTGAATATGTATGTTATATTAATTTTGTTTTGTCATTTAATTCAATTAAATGAAATGGTTTTGAGTCGCATGGAATGGTTGTGCATAGGTTCTCCCAAAATTGATTTATGAAATTAATAACTTTGATCGTATAATAAATATAATAATACAATTAAAAGGAAAATGGTTTTATTTAATAAATTATAATAAATTTATGGGGAGGCGCATGAGATGGGGAGGGGAGGCGTGAATGCCCCCTTTCCCTTATATAAATCATTTTTTTATATAATTTGATTTAATATATCATATATTTTATATAATGTTGATTTAATATATTAAAATAGTAATACAATAATAAAATAAGGGAGTGCGCATGGGGTAAGGGGAGAGATTCACACCAAAAGCCCTTTTGATCAAAATATTAAATTATTATTATAATAATAAAATAATAATATTATTATTTTGGATGATCAAAACTTAAAAAGTCTATAACTTCTTCATATGGTGTCGGAATGACGAACCGTCAGTCGTAGTGTAATCCTGTAATTAAGACGGTCATTTTAAGACCAGTGATGGATACCTTTTTATGAGTTATGTCTCGGGTCAACGAAACACACATATTAATAAAATTAACGTTTTTTTTAAACGCGTGGAAACCGCGTGACGTGTCGTGTGTTGACCAGTCAAAACACGTAACGGGTGTACAGTCACACCGTGTATTCATCAATACACGCTGTATACTGTTTTACCTATTCGTAGGCTATATAAGAAAGGGTCGCGGATTATTTCCAGACCAATCGCTTCTTCTTCGCACAACGACACTCTTGGTTGATCAAGAAGTCTTCCTCCTCTAACTTCTTTGTCCGAGCTCCGAATTATGATCCGTCAGCGGCCACAGGATCGTAGCGATGAGACGAAGCTTCTAAGCCCGGACTTGTCACCTTTCCTTCCGGCCTTCCTTCTCCAGCTTCCATCCTAGGAGGCGTTTGTCGGGTTTGGCGAAGGCGGAGGACACCGAAGGACGTCGTCGGAAGTGACGTGATCGGGACCTTTTGAGGTAGGGGTTTACCTTCGTCTCTCTTTTTGGTGCAACATGCAAGGTGGGATATTTTTCTTTTGTTCCATGGTATGCAGTTGAACTTTAAATAAAGATAATAACCGGATAAATAAGGGTTTGGGGTTTTGTGCTGTTTCTATTGCCTTCCATCTTCTTTATCTTCTGATTGTGATTTTTGATTGAAAGGCCTTTGCCTACTGAAAATCAAGGCCGTTGGTGGCCTTTGCTTGCGCAATTGATATCTGAATTGTTTGTGGTTTGTTTTGGTAAAACATGGAAAATGGATAAGCACGTAAAGACTGGCTGATTAAATGAGAATGAAAACCTTGTGTGATCACCCCGATTGAACAAAGTTGGAATAATGAACATGTTGGTGGTTTGGTTGTTTTGTGGAAAATGCCTTTATTTATGAAAAGTGTTTTGATTATGAAAAGTGTTTTGAAGTAAAAGGTGTTTTCAAATGCGGAAATGTTTTGTGTGTGGAAATGTTTTTATGTGTGGAACATTGAAATAAATGAATGATGGAATGTTGTATGGTTGTGATAATCTCTTGTAAATGAAATGGCATGTAGTTGCTTGCGTTTTACCTAACCTTGGTTGTGGATGGCAGGGATATGTTTGTGAAAGGTTTTGTCTGGATGTTAGTTTCCCAGTAGTAATAATTTGTTAAACCACTGCCTGAAACATGAAAACCTAAATGGGGTTGGGGGATGATTGTTTGGTTGTTGATGCATGCTTCGTGGAAGCAGTGCCGAGGCACATGCTCAGTTTCTCTTTTTAAGAAGCCATAGGTTGGGCTGTGTGTTTGGTATATGTATATATATAATTGTATCTTTGTGTTTTGTCGCACCACACCCATGTCAAGCACCTAGTTCCGAACACTCCCATTTTATGGGAGAGGGTGTTCCCCCTTAGTTACTAGCTCCTTCCTGCTCCTTCTTCCATAGGCTATGATGGCTTGAGGTGACCTTACACCCAAGACTCTTCGGGTAGGTCTCGGAGGCTGTGATGGCTTGAGGCGACCTTTATCCCAAGACTCTTCGGGCAGGCTTACCGTTCCCAATAACCTTCGGGATGAGGCCCAGGTGTCTGCGGGCGGGTTAGTGGTTGTGGCCCATGTGTGTGCGGGCGAGATGCGTGGTTGTGAGGCCCAGGTGTGTGCGGGTGGGATGCGTGGTTTGGCCCAAGTGTGTGCGGGCGGGAAGAGTGTGGTAGCGTCAGGACGTTTTCCGTTAGGAAGAGCAGCATCTAATTAAGTGGGAAATGGTGCGGGGTACCCAATACTTTTGTTCTATATATATATACTAAACTTGTTTGTGTTACTTGGTGAGTGTGACCAGTGAGGCTGGGTGGATAGTTTTTCGTTGTTAGTTTCTGGTTCTTCTGTTTTCTCACGGGACCTTAGGGTGTCTCCCCACTTGTGCATGAGAGATTTAGGTTTCCCTACTGAATATACTTGTATGCTCACCCTACGTTTACTTTCATGTTTCCAGGAGGACTACCAGGGCCGTGCGGGACCCTACTAGTCGGGCAGTTGGAGTTGTTGCAGTTGTTGTTCTCTTGTTTTCTTTGGCATTGTACTTTTGAGCTTCCTTGTACTTGTGCCTTGTTATAAAAATTGTTTAAAAATGCATGTGGGCTTGGTTTGGGTTTATTTATATACACTTGTTCTTTTCCCTTTTTGGTGGTTGACTTCTCCTATTTCCCGATCCAAAATAATAAAAAGGGTAATGCCTCCCATATTTGTGAAAACTCATACCCTTGGTGCTAGTCGCCAACCCGGGGCCTACTGGAGGCGGGACTCGGGGGTCATTATCTTCCTTTCACCATTGCCAGATCAGGAGGGGCATCTTTGGTGGGAGGGGGTCGTGACAATCCACCTATACAAGAGCAAGAATATTTGATTTCTCTTGAGTAGCTATATCAAAATTATGCTAATATAATTCATCAGTGAAAGTAGTTATATATACTTATCCCTTTGTGATTTTCAAAATATGTCGATGGGTATCCTCTCTACCTTATAGAATATGCTAGTAGTTATAAAGTGTTTGAGAAGGGTGATGGGACAAAAATTCTATTGTTTTCATGATTTTGATAGGGATATATTTAATCAATCTTAGGATATATGACCTATACTATCCTTATTTTATTGTCCGAGTATATTGATATTCTTAATATAAGGGAGCAGTAATATGCTCATACCCCTATGTTACTACCATAATTTGGTTAATTACTTCAATTGAAATTAAAATATGAGCTAGATCCTAGGGTTCTTAAATGATATAAGATTTGGATTCATCTGTAGGAAATAGAATATGAACTTCTTCCATGATAAAATATAAAATAGTCTGACTATATTAGTTTGGGTGGATAGTCATATGGACCCATCCCATGGTTATTTTATCATTATTCCCATGACTAGAGCTTTGGGGTAACCTAGATTATGTAACTATAGTTGATTTCTAGTGAGTATATCCTATGAAGGATTATGATTATTAGAAGTTTGTGGTTCCTATAGTGTTGGGTTTTGGAAGGATCCATCCTTTTCACATTATTAGTATTAGTATCATAGAAGGGTTATCTCATCTCCCTATGGTAGTGGAGTTATGAAATATTTCATTCTTGATAAAGGCTACCAAAATAGATGGATGTGGAAATAGATACTTATTGTTTAACCTCTATATAACTTTACCTTGTCATGTTATTAAAAATTAGAATACCGATACTCTCCCAAGAATCCACTAATGTTGGGATGGTATCATTACGAAGGTACTCCCAAACCAGGCTATTAACAACCTATCCCAGGAAATTGCTGAGCGAGTGAAAAATATCAATGAATAGATTATTGAACTTCTTTTCCAATAGTCGATTCCTTAGAAAAATTGTTTGATTATGAGTGTATTTATTTTATATGAATATTGACTCAAAATACATCCAAAATTAACAAACAACCAATAATAATAATACATATTAGTAACACATCACTAGATTTAAAAAAAAATGATTATTAAACAAATATAATGGTATTTAATTACAATAATCCATTTTATGATTATAATATTAACATCGAGTTCACTATTTTTATTTTTAATTGTGTATTGTATTGATGGGAGAAGTTGATGATATTGGTGTTATAATATTTTTCAGTTATTCTGGGGTTTCATAATCAATCATTCATATGATTATATTTTTCATTTTCTGTTCAATTTTTTTTTATTTCTATTTTTTTGTATATTGTTTATTATTTTCCTACCATCCTAATTTATAATGGAATATGTTCACTGAGACATACCAATGACTAAAAATGTGCATCCAACCAATAGAATGGGATGTTAGGATAATTTATACCTTTTCATAGAATTAATTCTTAAAATAGGTCTCCCTTATTAATTTAATATAATTTAATGAATTTCGCTAGTAATTTTAATAATGAAATATGTTACCCTAATGAATGATTCTTTATTCATTATGGGTGAAAATGAATGAGAACACATCTGTATATAATAAAGGTTCATCAGCCCTCCCTTATTGGGTAAAGGGATTATATTTGAATTTAATTCCACGTTATTAGGAACATTATACTTTAATATCATCATGGGAAATAATTGGTGTTTTATTATTATGGTCATGAAAATAAAATAGGTTTCATATGTATCCCTATAATGGGAATCTAAAAAATGTAGTTTTGTCCCACATCACAAGATAGGTTATAGTTTATAAGGACAAGTGACAAGGAAAAATTCCTTGTAATTTAAAGTCGTATGGAATGGAATTTCAAGTAGAATGTTTCCTTGTAATTGTTTGTGTGTGACTTATACATGAACATAACTTTCTAATTTACATTTAAGTGGATATAGCCTGATGAAAATGGGCTTTTTTGAATATTATGAATATGGAATGCTAAGATAAAATATAATTTCATTTGGGATACAACATAATAAAGGATATTCAATTATACCAAGAGGTAATATGAACCTTTAGGTAAGGGAATTTCTTTTTTTGGGACATGGACCAATGATGAGAATTATTAAGGAATATGGATCTATATAATGATGATAATAAATATGGGAATGTGTCCCTTCAAGTGGGGGCATGATGTCATGGAGGATATAGCTCGATGAAGGAACATGAATGTGCATGGAGTATATCCTATTGAATTTATGTTATAAAACAATGTCGATATCGAAATCTTGGGTTATATACCTAAAGTGGAATATTAGGTATCATATTATAGGAAGGAGTCAACTCCCATATAGTTTTAGTGACCGATTTTAAGTGCATTTATCGAGACCATACCATACATTTTAATATCAAGAAAAAATGATTTTTTAATGTTCTTTAACTTCAAGAGAGCAAGTTTTTTCATGGAACCTAGCATCATGTGATTGGGAATTATACGTTCTAAAATATATCTAAATGGAGGATTCAATTAGTAATTATGCACGTATATTTTTCCTAGGGTGCGTCATTAAGTATATATCCCTTTGAATGGATTTCCAACATGTAAATATGAAACATCTAGAGGGAGAATATATGGTTTTGGGGGATTATAACCAATGTGGAGGCCCATGTTGGATAATTTAAGGGAGTAAGCATAAGGATGAACCCATATTAAAGGTATTTACATCATAAAAAATGAATGATGAACCCAAATCTCAAAGATAATTTGATTCATGACCATTGTGATAAATAATAGATAGTGTAAGATTAGGCGCATTGAATGGGAATATATGATTAGATTGAAGTTAATGTTAATCATTGAGACTAACTAAGTAAAATATATGTCCATGTATTAAACCTAAATATTATCCCGATGCGTGGAGTGTTTTAATTATTCTAGTATATTAATTAACATATATCTCAAATCCCATCTGAGTTATTCTTGGTGTCAGAAACATGTGATAATTGAGGATAAATAACATTAAATAACTATAATTGGATGAAAAAATGAATTAAATGGGATACCATAGTGAGTATAAATTAATTATTGATGTTATTTCCAATAGAAAAAATCTTGGGTATTATATAAAAATTAGGGTGTCATCCTCATTCTATCATACCTATTGGTATGCGAGGGTTGGGTATATTGGAATGAGTGTAGTATCTTAAAATAATGAATAGGGGATTAAATTAGGAGGTATTCTCTTTAACCAATCATCATGATTGTTTATAGGTCATAAGATACGGTATTCACACTCCCTTTCAAAGGACTGTATGGGAAAAATATATGGATTACTCTATATTTGATGCATACCTCATTGAGTAGACTCGGGCATCAACCAAGCACCCATGAAAATTGATCTTGGGCCATGGTTATCAAGAAAAGATTACATAGCATTGTGTTGGTATCAATAATGTCCTTACAATATGAAAAAATTTTATATTGGGAATATATAGTTGTGGAATATCTTAGGTTCCAATCAGTTATAGAGGATAAGGAGGAGGCTTCCATTTTTAAGTTAATTTACTATCAAAGATGGGGCATTCTAGTGTGATTAGAAACTTAACCATGCATATATATTGTCCTCATCAGAGTCCTTGATAATTTTAGGTCTGAGAAGAAAACATTAGTGAATGAATTATATATAATTATATTATTTTTTTTCCTTAGTGGAGGTCTTGAAGGAGGTTTCACGAAAGTGATACTAGGTCAAGCGACGTGGTTCACCCAAGTGATAATAGGTAGACCCAAATGGTTTTCATAAGTAACAAAAGGGAGAAAAAGTTAGTTCCCCTTAATGAGGGAGAACTAGGGGCCTTACCCAAGTGGTACTGGGGTGATTTTTATCCCTATTAATACTAGGGATAATCAATATGTTATGCGAAATAACATTGGTGAAACTTCTTCTTGGTTATAAGGGTCTCTATAGATGCTTTTAAAGAATTTCACTCAATTATGTTATTGAGAATGGATATTTATCCTTAGTGTTGAAATAATAGGTCTAATTAGTTCCCCTTAAGAATTTATAGTTTAAAACACATGGGTAATTCAATTACCCTCTATTTGGGTTAATTTACCAATTTTTTGTTAATTAAGCAACATAATGGGATTTGAGGACTTTGACATAGGAATTAGAAGTGAGACTTGGGTGATAAAAACATTGACTAATCTGAATTTATTTTATAATTCCAAAACTAGGATCTAACCATCCTATTTATATTGAAACTCAAAAATTGGGGAATACTGGTTTTGGAAGGAAATTGTTGCACACAAGTCTGTATTGCACTTGAATGTTGGGTGTATAGGTGGGGTGTCTAGGGTTTAATTGGTAACACCTATTAGGATGGTTCTATGTATTTGGGTGAAATCATGGTGCCTTAATCCTAGGATATCCATT
Source organism: Viscum album (assembly GCA_963277665.1). Classification (NCBI taxonomy): domain Eukaryota; kingdom Viridiplantae; phylum Streptophyta; class Magnoliopsida; order Santalales; family Viscaceae; genus Viscum; species Viscum album. Next base: position 1,286,773,938 of record OY728151.1, read on the forward strand.
TACTTATTTTTTATCTCTCCCTCAATGTATTAACCCCTTCCCAAAAATAGAGCACCAACACCCTTTAGGAGGATTAAATTGAAATAATCAATGTGAAATCTAGTATAAGTTATTTGAATTTTTTTTCAATATTTCATCTTTCATGAAATCAAATTTACAACATATAAAATTATCCCCATGTACTTTGGAATAATTATTGGTTATTTAAGTCTTTTATTGATAATTTTAAAACATAACATTTTCATGTTAATCAATTTAGAAATTACCAAAAACGAATTTTTCAATTTTTCAAATTGCCACAAAAAAAATAAGGTTTTAATTCTCATTATACAACAATGGAGGAAGGTGATATTTAGAAAGAATATTTCTATATTATTAAAAAAATTTGAGCACGTTTTTCATATTTTTTAAACCAAACACAATTTCAAAAAATCCAAATGTTTTGCGTTCAATGTTTGTATGAAAGACAAGTATATAATGATATTTCAAAAATATGTGTTCAAAATCCATGACCACATAAGTCAATTACAAATTGATCACACACATTTAAACAACCATTTCATCTTTTTTCATGTTCATAAAATTTCACAGAATTTATAAATCTTATGATGCACTATATCAACTTGTGGACATGACGGGATGCATTTTTGAGCCTTTAAAAGAGACAGTAGAATTGGAGTTCCTTGTGATATTCATTTTAAAAGGTATGTATGATCATATTAATTTCAAATTAAAATTGTGATAATTAATTTCAGTTAAGTGGGTATAATGTAATATACATGATTCCAAATGAATATTTTTAGGTATTCTTATTCCTAAATTTAATTTGTATATTCTAGATTCATTTATTTATTTTAGTTTCAAATAATAATATAAAATAATTTATTAACATATTTATCACATAATTTAATTTAATTATATATTTATTAAGTATGAAAATGTATTTTCTTAAATGGTTTAAGAAGGTTGGTTGAAATCTTATCACGTTCGGCATGGTTTTGGGGATTGAATCCAGTACCGAAGGGTGAAAAGGGTGTAGTGTTTTCCATTATCCAGTACGTTTTACTTTTTCCACCATTTATAAATATAAATTCATATATTTATATGATTATTAATATATCCATGTTTCTATTAGACATATATTTTTATATGATAAATACATTCCTTTTTCAATAGTTTTATTTTCATATAAACTTGGTAATTAAGACATTATAATTTATTGGTAAACAAAGAAGATGCATTATTTCATAATTAAAACAATAAAACATATAGACCTTGGATGTACTCGCCAATTAATTTTATGTACACAATTTTGTAAATTAGTTGGTTAAATATAAATAATACATTTAAAAGATACTTTATAATTCATTTCTAATTTAAAAATTTATTAATTTAATTTCCAAATGGGTTTTATCATATTTTTTTGACATGTTTTGATACTCTAAATTTTTCCTTTTAAATTTTTTATTAATTTTTTTTAAACTAAAACAAAATTATAAAATATTTGTTATTATTAATTTAAAATTTAATTAATCATGTATTATTAACATATAATGTTTATTATTATTTGATAATATAGATTTTAGAAAAGTAAAATAGCCATTGACATAACATTATAATATTAGTGTATTACGTTTTCACACTAAAATGTTTTTTGATTATATATATAGAACCTAAATTGTACTTAATAAAAAAATACATAAAATATAACTTTTTTGCACATATAATTAAAAAATAAACAGTCATAGAAGATTTATGGTATGTTAAAATGATAAATTTAATCACTCATAACAAAAGAAATGTTTTTTTCCTAAATATGTTTTTTCAATGTATTATATAATTTTAATTAAATGTAAAAAGTTTAATATTTATATTTATATTTCTCTCAAAAATAATTAATTTTTTTATTTAGATTATTAAAATTATATTAGAGTTAATTATTTTTTTATATAAAATTTATATTTTAGTGAATAATGAAAATAATGTTTTTTAAGTATTGTAACAGTTATATCATAGTCATTATATGACCATAACTAAAAAATTTATGAATCATTTTTAATTATCAATTTTTTATATATTTAATAATGTAATGATCTGAAAAATAATAACTTACACCCAGAATCCTATGTTTCACATTTCAAAAACTAAGTAATATATTTTCAAAAAAATATGGGTAATGGACTAATTATTTAGGAAATAAATTTTATCACATTTCGAAATTGTATCATGTAAAATGAATTTAATATTTAGATTCAGAATTTATAAATTATGAAACTATAGAAATTTAATTTTTAGGCATAAAAATAAGTTATTGATGTAAAAAATGAATTACCAAGATAAATTTAAAATAAGACAATGGGTTAAAATTAAAGAAAAATGGACTAAACTACCTAAAACTATCAACACTAAGTAGGATTTTTAAGGGATTTAGAGAAATTATATAATACTTTTACCACTATTTATCATCAAAATTCTTTAGAATCAATGCCACACATAATTGGTTGGCTTAAATTTTATAGTAATCAATATTTTAACCTTAAACCACCCGCTCTTAAATTATAAATACCCACCCACTGACCCTTTCCTGTCCACCCCAAATCCATTTATCAAAACTACCATATTATTCATTCTATACATAGTATCTATAAGGATAATTATATGTTTTTAAGGAGTCCCTCTATATATTTAATAAGCTACCAATCAAGTAATGTTCCTTATCCCTCCTCTTTCATTTGAATTTCAATTTTTCTATTAAAATGTAAATTTAAAAAATTATTCATATACTAACATATTTATTATTCAATGGTATTATCACTAATTTGATTTATTTTTAATTATATATTACTCATTACATTCCATATTATACATTTCATAGGTCATTACAATTTTGAATTAATCCTTCCTAAATTATTCTTCTCCTTTATTTTTGAAATCCTTCCAATTCATTTTATTTTCAATGAAAAATGTTATAATTATTATATTTCTAATTAACATTTTAAATTTTCAATGAGGAATCAAAATTTCCATTCGTTATAACAATTTAAAAAGACATTATGATTCCAAAACACCCCATAGACATAAATCATCCTAAATGTTGGTAATGTGAGGATGGTGTGGTTTCCTAACAATTGCACCCTATACTAGATAATAAAAATAGATATTGTTGTTGCATAGATAAAAATACGGGTAAATTCCATTAAAATGTTTTTTTATTACCAACATTATCTTCACTCAAGGAATTATTATGGGTCCTTAGACTACAGACATGTCTAGACACATATGGAGAATATGCTTTGGATAATTCATGAACTCTTTTTAAAATATAATAATGGAATATTTGATTCTTGATGTATTTACACCATGAATTAAATACTAACAACTAACATGTTATAATTCCATTAATAAGGTTACATTTCTTTTAATTATAAATATTTATATATTTTGATATTTAGTTATTTATTCATATTATTGCATTTAATGGAAAAATATTTATGATCAACACACTATTTATTTTTATATGGAAAACTATTGATTTCTTAATCCATGATTATTTATAATTCTACTTGTGAAAAATTTATCATAAAAATTTTCTCTATATAATTTATGTATTTAATAGAATATCATATAGGTGGGGTCTGAAATTACATAGCCCCTTGATGCATTAGTAGGAATCATAAGACAAACTTTTTTGGGTATTTGTTATAAACATATACCAATTTATTTATAATGTCTTGGAATGAGGTGTTGATGGAATATAATATTCCTTCACATGAGTCCCTAATGAGAAGATTATGATGTTCAAAATTATCTATTATATTATTATATTAATGTTATTTCTTTCATGTGATTATTTATGTTGTTGCATTATCCTTGGTTAACTTATGATCATTTATAGAATTACTAGATTATTCATTTCTTTGTTAGTATTTGTGGAAAATTTATGATATGATAGATTCCATTATACAATAACCCTTACAATGCATCTAATATCATCCCTTTATTTATTGTTTCTCTTTTCTCTGGGAAACCATGAAGAATATAGTGTATGACATATGAAGTTTCATGGAGAAATAATAAATTTTACATGTTTTCATTTGATGTATCCTTATTTTTGAAGATAATGTGATGATAATTTATTTATATAGTTCTTGATACTTTTAAACTATTCGATATTTTGATCTGAATATTTATAGCAATTTATAAAAGTTACCTCTGACTATGGGGTGCTGGATTTTGGATGTTATAGTGATAAATTCCATGTTGTCATGTCATATAACATTGAACCATACTATAATCAATTAGTAAGTGAAATATGGATAAAATATAATATATATTGATGTTATTAATAATCTTCATGAAGAAAATAAGGACTATCTATGTTCCCTCGAGCATGATACTATCCAGATACTCACATGCATGAAAAGATCAAAGAACATTATAGTATCACTCATAATTATGTTGAATCCTGATGAAACATTTGTATCCAATTTCAAAAAACAATCTTCCTTGGAACACTCATCCTATATTGATAATGTTCGTTTTTTTAATTCCCAATTTATAGAGATAAAATAACATGGAGAGGGTACAACCTAAATAGAATACAAGTATGTAATCTGGATAGATTCATTTCCAAAATAGTTGATAATAGTGATTCTACTATGATCTTGGGTAACACCCTCTACTAACACCACCAAAATAACCACCCCTTCATAGTTAAAAAATCTACTTAGATAATGTGGAAATTTCCTTTACCATTCGGATTCAATAATGGGTGGCTTGTAACTCATGGTTGTAGAAAAATTATTCTAGGTGCTTTGAGGATGGAGCCCCTTGGAAGGAATCTTCAGGTGCTTACTATAAAACTAATGTATTCAAAAAATATCCAATGTGAATGGAGTACAATGTTATTCTCCATTCTTGATATTGAAAACAATGATTATTAATAACATCTTGTATTTTGAAAAAATAGGAATCAAAACCACAATTTCCCCTCTAGATAAGAATTTCAAGCTCTCTCCAGACATGTTGGCCTATTTACTATTAAATAAATGTTGGACCATGACCAATGAAATGTTAAAAGGATGAATTAGGGGGATATAATCTTGATTTTCTTTCATAGGATTCATGAATAGAAATTGTAAGAGCTGTTAATAATGGAATTAGCATCAATAAATGTCTCCACACATCTTAAAAAATCTCATGTTTGGTGCTGGGTTATTTCAAAGAGTGGTGTTATGAAGATGTGTTTGAAAGCACACAAAAAATTGATTGACAAAATGGAAAGTGGTACAGGACTATATGTATTTACTAATAATTTATTATATTCCCTTAGGATATTATATAATATGATATGAAAAATTCATTCATGTAATTATTCAGTCATTCATCCATGCCTTATGGTATCAACTCACATTTCATTTACCTTATTACCAAGAAAGAGAATGCAATTAAAATTAATGATTTCATGCTCATTTTACTTGGAAACACTATTCCTATAGTCAGAAGTATATCCATTTTAAATTGGATTGGGGGAATAAATATGGATTATATTACCATAAATTAGTTTGGGTTTGTTCCTAGTAGAATCATTTATAACTTCTTATCCACTACATCGGAAATTTTTAATCTACTAATGAGGAAAACAAAGGAAGTGAACATGGAACTCAAAAATGATACCTATAACTATTTTGATGCACTGAAATGGAACATTCATTTTTTATTTCCATTTTATGTATAGATTATCATATTATTTTATTAGTTTAGTTAATACCATACTTAGCTCTGTAAGTCATTACATCCTCAACAAACGGATCCCCTATAGTATTTTTCCAATGAACCAGTGGTATTAGAGAAGGATACCCACTCCGGGGAGTTATTGTTTCTATTACTAAAGAATATATGAGTATATTTATTAATTATTTTACTAATATGGGAATTTATAGTAAAATAATTATTGTAACATATGGTTTCACCCCATTACATATCCTATATGTAGATGAAATCCTTCTCCTAGGACAAGATTCAAAGAAAACCATATTATATATTAAATCCTTTTTGCACATTTGTAAGAAGGGGTTGGGCATAAAATCAGTTAGAGTAAATACTAATTATATATTTTGGTCAAATAAATGTTGGAATGTAAAACAGAATCACTAAAACCCTTGTGGTGAATAAAGGATATATCTCATTCGCTTAACTTGGTGTTCCCTTATTTTAGGGCAAGGTAAGAAGCCAATACCTTGGGGTAATATGATCTAGCATCATCAACAAACTCTCTATGTAGAAATGGAATTGTATATACCAATCTAGAAGTTTTTTCTTTGTCTACTCAGTGATTACATCCACAACAAATTTCACCATTTCTCCTTTTATGTGGACGAGAAGCCTCGTAAATGACCTTTAATGCATGATCAGAAACTGCATATGGAATGTGTCAGTACATGAATAAAAAATAATAACTATTTCCTATAAAAATTTTAAAATCTCAAATAATAAGGGGGTCTAAGAATCAAAGATATTAAGATATTCAATGATGGTAATATTAAAAAATTTACATGGAACCTCGTATATTCTAGTGAGTGATCCTTTGATTTATTATCCAACATTATCCAAAGGAATCTATTGAATGGGGAATGCATTACCCTACATCATTTGTTTTTTCCTTCTATAAAACACTATTTTCGTGATATCATGCCCAAATCTATATGGATAGTTAGTAGGCATTCCAACATCAATTATTATTACAAAATTTTCATGGATATTCCTCTTAAAGATACAACATATATACCTCTAAAGATGATTCAAATTAAAATTAACAACCTCCTAACACAAAGAGAAAGCCTCGATGAAAATATCATAATATCCAGTTTTATTTAGAGACCTAATTGAAATATCCAGTTTAATGCCAAGGAATTTTATAGGCTAGAATGTGATGGATCCACTGTTCTGCTATCTTGGCTTCGAAATATCAAGGTTCTTTTTATACAAATTTTATGATTTCTCCAAATTTATAGGATTAGGAAAAAATATATTTCCTACACAATATCAAATGAATAAGTATGTCTAATACCTGGTTATATTGTGTCACCTATTCCTGGGATATGACGAGAATATACAACACCTATTCATTGTTTGTGGTTTTGTTCAAGAGATATGGAGGAATATAATTAATTTATTTAATATCAACATATGTATAGGAGGGTAATTAGAGGATTTGACGATGTTAATCAGAATGAAAATATAGAGTGAAAGGATCCAAAATATCCTTCCAGCAGTAGAATCATATGTAATTACATCTGATTTTAATGTAAGAAATGTTTAGAAGATTAATAACTAGAAACCGTCCATACATGAAGGAATACTTTCCATACATAGAGAGTACCATCTTCCCCAAATTTTTTTGATGGATATATAGATACTATAAAAAATGATATCAACATTCTAATAATTTTGGGTGTTTGGGGAAGGCCCAAGAAACTTATGGTACATAAATATTTTTGTTTGAGACCTATAATACTGTCATTGATAAAGGCTAATGTTTATGGTATGGAAACATTCATGTAAACAACCTCATGTTATGGATGTGTCTTCTGTACTAACTGTGGGATTTTAATGTTTTATTTCATCACTATATCAATGTTGAATTTGTTACGAAGATGAGTTATTATCTATTATATATGTCATCTAGTATGTTGTTCACAATAATTGGAATTACATTTGGATGTAATTTTTAATTTAACATGATGTTAAAGTCCTTAAAAAATATACAATAATATTATTTGGAAAATCCTACCTCATTGAATTGAATGTATTGGTCATTCTAGGCATCTCAACATAATATTTTCACATTCCTATAGGGAAGTTAATCAAGTGGTGTATTCCTTGTTGAAGAGAAAAATCATGGGAATGGGAATGATGTGGTACTTCATATTTGTTTATTATTGTGAAATAATGGTGGATTTGAATATTTGGTGAGTGATGCACTCCAAGATTTTTAAAACCTCATGAAATGCATGACCTTGTATTTTTTTTCATTAAAAAATTTTAGGACTCGCTTAACTCGGATCCCAGACATTATGGTATAAATATCCATGCATAAAGAAATAAAACCATTCAATGGACAAGTTTCCATATCATGCTATTGACCACAACCCACAACATGAAAATTATTTTGCATATGCTAATGGAAATATGAATTTTGAAATAATGTCTGCAGTTATACATGAACCTTGAGGTAAAATGTGTTGGGAAACACATGACTATGAGGTAGAACGAATATATAAATTAGATATGATAATACTTAAATCCCCATTGAGTTACACATCCCTATCCACATACAGTATCTATAAATAATCCTCTATGCTCTACTCCCCCATTACATAAAAATTTAATAACATTACTAATTGATCCAAATTCCCCATAATTGAATATAATTATCACTATGATCAATAAAATATAGTAATTAAATCCAATTATAAATCCTATCACATCAACTGATAAACATATAATGTATATATCAAGTTATTATAAACGAAATCCTAAGACACGAGCTCTAGTATTGGCATCTCTATCCTTGGAAGCCCATGATAACTCTTCAAGACATGATATAATTTGGAAATACTAGGATTTAATACTCAAGGTGTGCTATAAAAATAAAAGGGAACAACCTCATGCTCTACCGATGGTACAATAAACCACCCCTACAAAATACATAATAACGATTATCCTCCAACCATCCCTTAGGAGTATCCCCTTAGACAATATGATCCCACCAAACTAGAAACACTAGATCTATCAGTAGAGACTCTTCTATCGATTTCCTTGAGAATGAATTAACATTCAAGTTATATATTTATCTTATACCATAAAACCCATTCATAAAGAAATGTTATACTAAAATATCATCTATCATCCTATCTGCATTTTAAATTCTTGAGTGACATCACAAAGGGACTTCCGACTCAACCCATCAGTAAACAAATTCACCTTTCCATGTGTAAATTGGATTAAACACTGGATAAAATTGATATTACCATATATGAAAACTATGGGAATATGTTTAAAGAATTTTTTCGAATCTAATGGTTAGGGTATTTTATCACATCAATTATTTTAGTGTGATTGTATCCTATGATATTTGTGATCCTATTCCTATGGCCATAGGTGGGGAATATCTACAGCATTATTCATGGATATAGAGGTATTGATAATGTTGGCCCCATGTACATAGGTCTAATTCCTTGTGAAGAACCTAGGTCTATATATATATTTCCATGGGAACCACTTATGTAAATAGGTATTGTAAAATTTTAAATAATTAACATTGGTACGGTTTGATCTTATAGCCTCCTTTTTCTTTTCTTATGCCTTGTACCACTGACCTGCAATAAATTTTATCTAATAACATGTATTTTATTTAATTTATACTTATTAAAAAACCTATAATACATTATATATGTGTTTATCTATACATTTATGTTCATGTGTGCGTATGAAAGTTATTATATATTTTTATGTATAATTATTCGTTTTAAAAATGATGTGATATAGTTATGTATGAACCAGTGAGAATTTTTTCACATGGATCATTACCATAAGAGGCCATATTTCCATGATTTATATGGATAATATCTCATAGGGTGGATTATGGAAATTTTCTACATGTATTATGGCTATCAGAGACTATCAGTCACCCTAATGACTATGGTTTATGAGGAGAGTTCCTATAGTGGAGCCCTATGGGAATGGTCTATGTGGACAGTTTCAATATGTTATCCTAACTTCTACTATAGACACATCCCTCCTAGACATTAGTTATAAACTATACTCTAATAATGATCATGATGAATGTGGTGTTATTTCAGTATGTTCTTAGTTATATTTTCTATCAATTAGTATTCTTGATAGAATATTTTTAATCTAAGATATGCAATGGTGTGGTCTCAAGTGAAATAATTAGTATCTACCCTAGAATAGATATAATGATTTCAAAATTGTTTTTTCATGAAAAACAACAAGATTAAAGGTACTTGGAATAAATTGTTGTATATATTCATTAGGCCAATACTTCTAAAATATTTATAGTTAATTTTTATCTAAAGATAATTTCCAAATCTTGGGAAGGTACTATGAACAATAGATATTTCCAAAGTTCAATATTCATAATTTAAAATATCTACTTAACCCTAATGGATATCTTGTGAACATTAAATTATAAAAATTAAAATAGGTCTGATGGTTTATGAAATAGCTAGTTTAATGTTTATAATACACAATTAGTTTATATCAAAAAGCATCTACTATGTTATGTATTTTAAAAAAATCTTGGGTAAATATTTCTAGATGTCAATGTAGAGCTATTGGTGTAAGTATATAGGGGTTTAGGGGAATAATATTTCTTTATTATTTTATATGTTTTAAGGATTTAGATAATCTAAAAGGAATTTGGATTTATATTAATTTTTTTATAATTATTTAGAGTATTTTGATGTCATCTGAGACATTTTAGAAATCCTAGATCATATTTCAGAATCTTTATAATTTATTTGATTATATTTTGAAAAAAAATTTGGACCTAGAAAGATAAAAAAATTAAATTACCCTACATCATAGTAATTTTAGGAAATGTGTAATATAATTCACATATGTCAATGATATTTAAGGTCGTATATGAAATTTAATCTTTGTGGAAGAGATATCAATCAGCATTGTTTATCATTTTGACAAGCATAATACATCATGGAATTATGGAAAAAGAAATAATATTACATGTATGTGAATTATGATTAAATACCTTACCATACAATATTTCATTCATCTTATATTTTATTTTATATAATAAATAAGTATAAAGTCACATATTGATTGATATTTTCTATCGGGTATGTAATTTGAGTGGGATGAGATGTCTCAAAAGGAAAATCAATATGGTTTATGCTATTTCAAAAAACCCTATTATATTCTATATGGAATGTATGATATTTGATTTTCCTATATTTTGAGACATCTATGTTTAATATGAAGTTTTTTATCTATGTAATATATTTCAGTATTCCATATTTTTTGATGTCTAAACTATATATGACTTCCTAATCTATGTGTGATATTTAAATTTTGAAAATTTTGTGTTCCCATTGAGTAAAAAATAATGTTTTATAAAATTGTGAGATTTTGAAGAATTAAATTTGAGGGTGCATGAGATTTTATTCAAATATAATATTTTAATATAAATAAAATTAAACATTCTATGATTGAATGAGTAAATTATTTACAATCTATTGGAGAAGAAGATCAAAACAAGATAGACTATCTGCAATAATCAAGTATCATAGAATGAATTTATCAAATTTTCAAAAAATAATATATATGAATTCATTTAAAACAATGATGAGTATATCATATCAAAATTAATTTATGAAGAATGATTCTTGATAAGAATAATGATTGAATAATGTTTACTTATTTCTATTATCTATAGATTCAAACTGATTTTTTATGGTTTTATTTTAATTATCACTTGATGTAAGAAACAAACCCACACTAAAATATGTCTGTGTTGTATACTTTTTATATAAAAATGATGATTTATGTTTAATAAATCATTTACTATTTCGAAGAAAGATGCATTCAAGGTCGTTATGAATTAATATTAATAAAATACATCCAACCATTTGATATGCATTAAATGAGGGTATTCATGGAATATACCGTAAGTTGAAAATGATGTACAAAATATCATGGGATCCCAAAATGTGTATTTTATAATAGGTAACATTGTATGGAAATGAAAAATCCTAATCAACATTCCATTTATGGTTAGTGAAAATGAATGGTTAATGAAATAAATACCCCTAATGCACATGAGTATTATTAGATGATTGAGGAGAAGAAAATATAAAATCAATATACAGTTGTTGGTACTATCTAAGAGATCTTATATAAACAATATCGTGATATTCAGTGAAAAGATAGATCTATTGATGAAAATAATAGGAGTTCTAAATATATGGTGTCTCTTAAAGAAGAATAAACAATAGGTTTTTTTCATGCTATTGTGAGGGGGGAAAGATTTCATTCTATGAAACCTTATAGGTTTTGAAGAGAAAGAAGTATGAATAATAAGAAGTGTTGAGAAGATGATATTATCTTGTGTTTGTTTGATTTTCTATCTCATGGTCTTATAGTGTTGATAAAGTAAGAGGAGAGTGATAAAGGTTTATTATAAGGAGGTTATTCTGAATACTTCGTGGTAGTTGATTTTCTTTAAAGATTGAGTTTCAACGACTAAGTTGAAGGTGACTTGTTTTAAGGAAGTATGTCAGTCGAAGGGACAATATTTTGAGGAAGAATATCATTATTTATGCATTAATATACATCCCCTAATAACATACTTCAATGGGGGATATACTAAATAAAATAAGGGATACAAATATAAGAACATGTAAGTGCAGACAAGTTCACTTACCTTATATAGTTTACCACACATGTGTAATATTGTGTGAACATAGTTTAAGGATAATCATGGTACACCAACATGTTTTTGGTGATTCAAATATAAGTGGAGAATATATTTCTCAATAGTGTATGAAAATGGAAAAGAGTATGATTCCCAAATCTGGGCAGAACATTGTAAAAATGCCATATATTGATCCCTTTTTTAAATTTTTACATTTCATTTTTGATATAGATTTTTGGGGAAATAATAAAATATAAATTTTTATACTAAAATATATCATGGATATCATAAGTTTTTCCTCATCCTATTCTATATCATCATTTCTACCAAAAATCCAAAACATATTAATAGTGATGATGATAAATCCTTAGTGGTAATTACTCAATGGATAGAGTTGAATTGGGAAACTAGCTCTATTATAACAATAATGGATAGTATAGATATCCACACAATATAAAAAAAGAAACAAAACCATAAAAGTTCTTTATATAGAGGTCTGATAACTACCAGATCCAATGGAACAATAATAAGATGCTGAGAGAAATAGTGTTTTAGCTAAACTTTTGTCTTCCACGGCAAGAAATAACCTATATCTAGTTCATTGTTATTTAATGAAAAATTATTAACTATAAATCAAAATGGAACATATAATTTAGGAATCATATCTATTATTTATTTCTCTTCTAGAACCATGAGATACATCACTACATAAAATTAGAATCCTTGAACTATATCTCTGGGTGCAATGCCACCCAAAAATTTCATGTTTTGGCTTCCACGTAAGGAATATGGTCAAAATCAAAACAAATAAAGTCTTTAATCTAAATTAAAAAAACCTTCAAAATGGATCTAAGATACCAGAGGGAAAGAAACATTTTCTTTCACCACCTTCAACATTAACAAAATGAAATCAACCTAAAACTGATTGTGCTACTTCTTTAATGATTTCTATATCTTCTTAGGACTACTAAGATAAAATATTCATCATTGAAGAGTATCTCCAGACAAAAATATAATTGAAATGGAATCTAATGGTCCCTGATATAGTGAATAATAATATAGGTAATATCTTGATCCTACATATACATAATTATCTCTTATTTAGAGATATCCCCCTTAATCTTCGGATATTGCAAAAAAAGAAACTCACACAATGTCATCCACCCTGAATCATCTTCCTCAAGTTTGAGACTTCTCTAGTTTACAAAAGCATCTAGTTCCACTTATACAAAATGAACCACTTTTGGAAACATCTTATGGTTCATATATAATAAATTTAAATTGCACATAAACCATATAATATATAATTTATTATTATCATTTAATTAAATTCATTTTAATTTTGAGAAAAAATCATAATTATATTAAAATAATAATAATGAATTTGGCATGTATTACACCTATGGATCGACAAAAAAAATCATATATCATAATATTTTATTTTCTCATTAATTAATTGTATTAGACAACATGGGTCCCTAATCACCAGTCTACCTTGCTGACCTCACACATTAATTCAGATCAATGAAATTTCCCTAGAACATCAATTCGATCTTCAATGTTTATTCACTATAACTCTCATCCTAACTCTAAAAAATGCTCTAATATATATATTTAGGGATCAATTTCATATAGGTCCCCATATATTTTATTAGTGAATACATTATTGATCTGAAAATACCACCACCAATAGTTCTTGAGTTAGTGAATAGAAATGAGGGTGTAGAACATGCATATGGGAGGCATTCCATTCATAAATACAGGGTAAAAATATGAAAACCCATTAATAATATCTAAATAATATTAATTAAATACAATATTTGAATTCAAATAATATTATAAATAAAACAAATTCCCCAAAATAAATAACATTGGATAAATTTTATGGGAAAAACAATCAAAACACAAGCTAACTATACATCATGAGCTAGTAATTTAGACCATGATCACTAACTCTTTCCTAAAAAATTAATAAAAAATATATAGAATATAATGTTTATAATACATGTATGATCAGTATCACATGACTTAAGACATATCATAATGTGGAAGAAGCACACTAATGCCTTAGGTAATAAACATTAAAACATACACATCACATGACTGGGTCAACTAATTTGCCATACTAACTTAGGGTCACTCTCTAAAGTTTCATACATGTAAATAAATATAATATCATTTAAATATATAATGTACCTATATCAAATTAACCATTAAACAATTAAACCTCATTCTCTACAATAATATAGATACTACTTCTCCCATCCCCTTTATATCTACATAACCATATAATATCATTACCCCATTACAACCATAACTTTTGAAATAGATAGCATTATATCATCACCAAAAATCCACAAAGAAAATCTTCATAATTTTAGGATGTGTAATCTTGATGTAATCGACTGCGTTCCCTCCTCCTTCCATTTAATACCCTTCAATGATCCCATATTAAAATAATTACAATATCAAGACATCACAACTTATTCTATATATGGGAGAGGGGGCTACTGAAGGAGGATTCATCCATCCATATTAACTCTATCCCATATGTTAGGTAAAACATCTAAAACCCAAAACATAATACTCATGTTAGTCATGTTACCCGATTAGTGAGGCATTGTATAAGAAATAACATAGCTATGATGGATGTATTATAGCACACATGCCCAACATGAGTTCAACTACATATAAAACAACACTATGTTATAGTTATCAAAACTACTCATCAAAATAGATTCCACCTATATCCATAATATGAAAAAACTACATCATCCCCAAATAATAATAATTATTCAACAGCTACATAACATCCTATTTATCATAATCAATAAAACAATATTTTATTTTCATGAACATTATATTCACTTACCATATATCAATTTAGTTTACATTTCCTTATATATTTAATTCACACATCACTATTTACAAATAATAACACATTCGTTATTCCATGTAAATTTCAAGTCTCTAAAATTATATATAAGAACTTCATGTTATGTATTAATGATTTAATTTTCTACATATATTCTATCTAAAATTTCATGTATTTCCAAAAGAATCTAGTATTTCCTCATAACCCAATCTATATTAAATTAGTAATTTAATTAATTAAATTATTATACATTATTCCATAAAATTATATCACAAGCCTGTTAATCATTAATTAAATTTACACCATCCATTATTATGTGAAACTATATTATATCCATAGACCTATATCACCACACCAGTGCATCGATAAATATTATCTTTTTGAAACATCCCCAAAATTAATTACAACACTTTTAGAACATCATCCACTTTTCTCTACAACCTATATGAGAGGATACTATTATAAGAACAATTTATCTTCACCCAATATCAACTAAAATGATCTAAAATCACTAAAATACACAATTTATTGAAAAATAATATCAATTATAGTAAAATGATGAAAAAAATTTCCTTTCACAGTCATGCATCACCACATGTTAAACAATTCATGATTAAATGATAACATATAAAATTCAATATTTCACATTTCATTTTCCATTACCATATTTGATTATTTATCCATCTATGAATATAATGAAACATATCAAAAATACCTCAATAATATCATATAAATATATTTTTAAATCAACATAAGCATTAATAATGAATCAATAACATATAAATAAAATAAATCACATATAATTCACAACATCCCTTTTAAATTACATTAATACATTTAATTATTCTCATTAGTTTAATCCCAAAAATTTAATTATTGGTAATATAGCCATGATAATCCCACATTGACACACGATAAGTAAAATATAGATTTTGAATACCCATCTTTGAATAGGTAATCAATAATACTTGTTTAAGATAGATAATCATAACGATGATTTAACACAACTAATATCATAAAAGGAACCCCCAATAACATATGAAACATCAGTATTATCAATAAGTTGATCAAAAAACTACAAGAACAAATCCACTACCCCTTACATGACCTTTATATAAGGAAAACCCAATAAGAAGAAAATGTAATAGAATTAAATATGAGATAACAACAACTTACACCACACAGAATAAATTAAATGATTTCAAGGTTTGAAATTCATAAATAAATTTCCAAGGTCAAACAAAATTAAGAAAATGGAAACATATGGTTAGAAGAGACTTAATAAAATGAATAGGGTTGAAGAAAACATAAAAATTTATATTAAAAATTTGGGATATAAAAATCAGGTATTGAAAAAAGTGTCCGGGGAAATGTTGGCCAGCCTTGTGAATCGTGATGTATTCACCATAAATCATAGGGTCAAAAAGTTTTACATTGATAAAAAATGGAATATCATTGTAAAAATAATACTATCACACCAAAAAAATTATTTCCTTCTATCTTCATAGCACAATACAATGGTTCAAAAAAAACTAACCAGAGAGATAGTTAATAATCACTGAGGAAGAAATCATTCCATAAAGAAGAGTTCCATGTCACAACCAATCAATTCACAACCCAACAAACCCGTAAAAAATATAAAAAGGTACATAAAAATATCATGTTCTAACCATTAACTCTCCAAAAAAAGTCTCATAAAATAATCCCACACACCACATTGAAACCAACCCAACCCTTCTACTCAACATTCATCAAATAATCAGTCACTGTGTAATGCAACAGGTCACTATGTGATGTTTACTATTGATGGAAATTTCATCCAAAAAATTCCTTCGGTTCTACCATACTTCTCCAAACACATACTTAAAAACCTCAATATTTTAAAAATAAAAATTATAGTATGAGGATAAATATGAGCTTCGAAATTATTCTGATTATGTAATCTATAACATTATATATTTTGATCAACAATTAATATTTTCTATGCGTGATAATTTAATGGGTGTTATATCACTATAGACAATAAAATATTCTAACTTTTAGGATTTAAGAATCTATTGTAACCTAAAAATTATAAACAATGATTTATTTCTAAAAAACATTAAGTAGGGGATTTCATATGAAAATAACTATAAATATGACATAAATCTCTTTAGAGGGGTTTTTATTACTAGCTCATAGATTTTGGCTATGGTCACAATTTCAATCATATATAGTCCACAAAATTAATTCTTTTCAAAAATAAATTATATATATATACTCAATGATTCAATATCAACCAAATTAATATAGTTATAAAATATTCAACCTCAAATGATGAAATTTTAACTGTATATTTTTTAAGAATTATAATTAAATAAATTTTTAGTCTTGCTTTGTTAGTGATTTTATCCTTATGTATTTTATAATGGGTTCAAGATAGTATTTTATATCTTAAATTATAACTCATTTTTAATTTAAATTATTTCAAATATTTAGGTCTCAATTTCATTGTATCGCCTTATAGTAAAATGAACTTGCACAATTAGGTGCTAAAAAAAATTATTTATGTATTAAAATTACTCTTCAGTGTCATGACTGATTAATTAGGACATAAAAGTAATATATATATTAACTAAAATAAAATCAAAAAACAGTTTATTAGTATATAATTTTGATAAAAAGGTATCAATTTATACATAAATTTTTTTAGTCAGTATATTACGTACAAATAGATCATTTATAAATGAAAATGTCACATAATTTTCTTGTGAAAAGTGTATCATTCAATGAAATTTATTCATGAAAATTTATTTTATTTTTAAATCATTTTATTATCATAAAATGAGGATTTTTTTGTGAATTAAATGCATAAAATATTTATTTTTAACTGTCATATATTTATTTTCAATAATTGGTTCCAACAATATACTACTAAAATGTTTAAATAGGGGAAAGTATCATTCATTAAGAAAACATAATATATTAATATGTATTTATTTTGGTTTCTATCAGATTGACCAATTAGATTTTAATAATTGACATTTTTTAATAAAAATTTCTTTTTTTTGAATGGGTAGGTGAAATGTTTTCACATTACACAATTAAAAACATTATTACATATTTATTTAAATTGAAAATTATATTTTAATTATATTTCACCGTGTATAAATAGTTTTCTATAATGAATTAATAAGTTTTTTTATTTTTCCTTTATTTGGTGTAATTTATTTTACCATTTTCATTTATAATTTAATGTGATAATGTTACAGCTAATATTAATACCTACCCCCACTGTAATCTAATCATGGGTTTGTATTAAAGATAAGAGTGTCCCAAAAATTTCACCTCTAATATCTTGTGGGTTCAAGACTAGAACTGAGAGTATAAATAACAAAAAATATAGAAATATTTAAATAAATCCATCCATCACATTCATATCTTCAATAAATGAATCATTATCCATCAATGAATTTTAAATAAATTCATGATATACTCAAAAACTATAATAAAATAAAAGAAACACCTAGGGAATGTAATTTAACTAAATCTCTAATCCATGAGCTAGAAGTTTATAGATTGATCAATAACACCCTTCTGGAAACTTATAATATTAATTATATATATATTTGGGAGAGTATAAATTTATACTCATTATGACTATCCTTAAAAAATCTCAGGAAAATATGGAAGAATAACATTAATATTTTAGTGGGAGAAATTCTAAAATAACTCACCCAAAAATTAGTTAATCTATCACAAAAACTCAGAAAGTCTCACTCACCCATTATCGCATTCAATTATTATAGCACAATAAAAAATAATATAAAAAAATGTCACCCCATAAAAACATCCACATAGGGTTATCACTCTCATACACTAACATAAAATATATTATAAACTTAATCCATCAATAATTAATCCAAAAAAATCAAAAAAACGTTTTTATAACCTCATTTTAAAAACCCCATCACAACCATTATAACATCTCAATAGCTATATATCGCATCACCACAATATCCATATAACACAACCTCATCATAAAAACATATCATCTTCACCATCATAGTAGGGTATTATGAATAAGAAGGATGTAGTACTCATTCCTAATTATGAACTAGAATACCTTCCCACAATGTATCATATCCTCTATCACATCAACATCAATTAATCTTATTCACATCAGCAATGCGTATTGTCATCATTATTTGTACTCTAAACTTTGGTTACCTCAGCCCATGCATCACAGCCTTATACCATTATAGCTAATAAAAATCCTTGATATAAATGTGGTGTAATGGAAAATATTCATATTTCCATGAAACATGATGATATTTTATGAAATAAAATGTTTTATAGTGTATAAGACATGCTAAATCGATCATAAATGAAAAACAAAATATTATTGTTTTAATGTTATAAATATAACATTTTCATTAAATTAGAGGTTATAATTAGAATTAACAACATTATGAAATATATAATTTATTACTATAATATTAAAAAGTAATTATAAATTATTATAAAATAATGACTCGATATTTAGTAAATATGTTTTAGACTTCTAAAATATTTTTTCGTCAAAAAATATTTTTATTAATTTTTGAAACAAAATAATATAATTATTTTAATGAAATTTTAAAAATATAATTTAATAAAAATGGTATGAATTTTTAAATTATAGTAACAAAATTATCTTTGGGATGAGTTTTTTAATTTGTTTGACAAAGATTTATTTTCAGTGAATAGTGAAAAATACCCATTTTGTACAACACTATTGTTTCCCTAAATAATGTAATTCCAATGTACAATTATGATATTAATTTTATTTCAAAGTAATATAATTATTATTTTAATTAAATTTTAATCATTTTTAGATTTTATTTCTGTATAAGTACATTTTTGGATTTACAAAAAAAGTTCTAAAAAATTGTTTTTCATCGATTTTAGTGGGTTTAATTTACTATTAAATTCTAAAACTTCTATGAATTTTCTTTTTTATATTATACTCAATATTTTTAATAATAATAATTAATACTAAGTTACATGTTCAAAGTAATTATTTATCATAATGGATTGTAAAAATAGAAAGAAAATATTTCCATGTTTAAAGTTAAAATAGGTTTATTGTGGCTGAAAAGAAAGATAAAAGGGTTAAAGTAACTTAAAAACTTGTTTAATATCAATTTTATATAAATATTTAGATGATATATCCTATAATATTTGTTATTTGTTTTTATTTCCATGTGGTGTGAATATTATATTTATTTGTATTATTCCTTACATAAAATCTAAGTGTGTCCTCTCCTGCACTTAAAGAAGCACCCCACCTATATTCTCCTCTCGGAACTAAAATATCCTTTTGGATATCTCAATAAAGAAAACATTACATTACATACATACCCCTAAATGACATATACTTCCTAATTTTATTATAAAATCTTCCTCATATGGATTTATAGATAAACCTATGGAAGTTTTCAGCAAAAGATATATAATTCCGGACTATATGTTTTCATTTAATTTATTCTTAAAAATATATTAAATATCATTAAACCAAGATTGAATAATAAATATTATGTATTAATAATACTGAGATGTTATTATTTTAATTTTAAAACTGATGTACATCACATATTCCATTAAATGGGAAATGAAGTCCTTATTCATGTGAATAGTGGACTACTGCCTTGGAAACCAATATATTCTATTTTCTATCACTGAATCTCATAGATGGATATAATAATGGATATTATGTATATATATGCTATTGGTAAAATGTTTATCATTACTAGAAATTAATATATTGTATATTTTCTTACATTTACATTCATAGAAAAATTATAATGTTATCTGTGCATACATGTGGAATACCACCTCCACGAAGAAATGTGATTCATTTTTCATTACTAAATCATACGGTTGGTGTATAAAAGTAAATTTATAGAAAAATATAATATAATTATTACATAATTATAATTTTTTGTATATAAAATAATAATTACCTTCCCAAAATAGTGATCATTAAAAAATTGAAATGTTACTCATGTGTATTTACAGCCTGCTGTCTACATGATTGTAACATATTTAATTTTTTATAACAATATTCTGTGGATCAATTTAAAAGTATAATTGATGTATAAATAAGATAATTATTTGATTATAATTATTCTAAGATGATGTAATAATTACCTCATTTACAATAGTCAACAAACTGAATCTGTTTAGGATATATGGGTCGAATATTGTCAAACGTCCGACATGAAATTAATTGATTAAATAATTGAATATGAAAATAAAATAAATAAAATAAAACTAATAATAAACATGATATGTTATTTTAATAAAGTAAATAATTAAAATAATTTTATTACATATGACGATAAGGAAAACATGTTTTGAGTCAGGTTCAACATAGGGGACTTCAATTTAAAAAATAATCTTTTAAAGTTTCTATTCCAAGTCTTCTTTTTCAATGTCCATATTCTCCTCAATTTTCTATGAAAAGTTTTATTTATTATTCAATGGCTTATAATGGTAATTTTTTTTAATTTTTCAATTTCATTACTATATTTCTAAAAATTGATAATTTTGTTGGTTTACATAAGAGACACATTACATTAAAAACCATGTTTTAAATGTTTTAAAGATTTATTTTCTTAATAATTCTCTAAAATATGCATATTTTTAAAATTATTTTAGGGATATTTTCATATAGACATAAATTAATTATAATGTAAAGTTTCTTTCACTTTTTAAATTCTTTCATGTTTTTCATTTAGAGTGTTTTCATGTATTTTATGCATAAATTTTTGCTTTCTTTACAAAAAAAGGAATGTTTTATTTTAACATATATTGAATCATTATATTTTCCCACCACTACAGCCATTATATCATATTAGGAATTTTTTATAAGAGTCATTATTTTATTTAATGAAAAAACATATTTCCCTTTATTTTAAGTATTTTCAAAAAAACATAAATGGAATTGATATTTTAATATCATGTAATATTTTTCTTATGGGTGTAGGGTATCTTTTCAAACCACCATTTTTCTTTCAGATATGACTATTCTCTCCCTAAATCACTTCATACCTCTATTTAATGTTATTTAATTCTTTATAAATTATGTATATGTTTTTCTCACATATATACCTAGCTTATTATCCCTTACTTTAGTAGGGTAATATATTCATTATGATCATTTCTCAAATTCCTTCATTAAAAAATATTTTTTGATTGTGATATGAGGAAAGATTATACAGTGTCTTTTATTTACATAATTAATTATTATTTTTAAGCCTTATTATATATTTCCATTATTCCTTGCACAAAATAATGGACATGTTTTGATGGTTGCTCGAAGATATCTTTCCAACAAATTAGCTAAAGCTATTATATCATGATATTTTATGTATGGGATTACTGAGTAAACCCAATCCACTAAGGGATATTTTTCCACTATGTGATTTCATCTTTTATTTAGCCTTGATATATCTTATTTCATGTTTCCTATCATTTCCATGTTTCTTATTTATTTCATGATTTTATGATACCATGTTCTTAATTTTTGTATCCCATGTGATTACATATTAAGCTTCTATTATATAATTCCTTCTAATACCACTTACTCTTGCCTTATATTTCCTTATCCTGTTTATTGCCCTAATTGTATTTGTCCTCACCCCATTTATCTACATATTCCCTATGTTATCTTATATAGTTTTATTACGTCAATGTTTATTTATATCTCTTTATATGGATATAAATAAAAATAATTTATATTCATATTTATGTTTTTTGTACCTAGTCTTCTTAATACACTTTTTTCATTCTTATCCTTGTTTTTTATTAATGGATATTTATGTTACACATCTTTTTATAACATGTGTAATAATTATTCGGCTTCTATAGTTGTTATTATAGGATGGTATATTAATATTTGGTGATGGGGATTTCAATAATTTATTGAGAACCCTAGGGATAAAACTAATTATTGGAAAATATCCTATTTTTTTATTGAAGTATAGAGTGACTTAATTCTATGAAATTATATCCATTTCTTGATAATATAAGTGGATTTAGATTTGGGATAGTTTTACCTTGGTGTAATAATTCTAAAAATGACACATTTGGATTGGGTCGAGAGTCCCATGGTGCATAAAAAAGAGGCATTTCTACACAACTAGTTTTACATTATTAGTGGATTTGATTTAAAAAACTCAAAAACTCTTTATAAACCATTATAATATAATTGAATATATTATTAGGTTAACAAATAGTAGATAAATTATCATGGAAATCATGAATCAAACATAGAGTCTCATAATGTAAGAGTATAATTTTAATTTATAAGTTATTCCATTTATTTTTGTAAGTTTCCCTCTTTTATATTATTTAATGTATTCTCATATTGATTTTTTTTATTTTAACTAAATGTATGAAATTAGAATAATTGTGCCATCAACTAGTGTGTCTTGTAATGTGATAGTTTTCTCAATAAGATTTTTAAACTAATGGGGGTTTGAGATGTGGAAAATTTGGTAGTTCTAGCTCAACAATGTCAATATTTTAATAATAACTTGAATTAGGAGTCCCACCCTCCTTTGATGATGAAATTGAATGTTGTATACGAGAATTTTACGCGTTAAAGGCCACCAAAATTAAGACTATATTCTGATCCTCCATCTTGTAACAATATATTAACTTCATTTAGAAGATATTTCTTTCCATCAATGCATACAAAAAGAGAAATGTTTTCTACCCCTTTATCACATAGAGGGGGAAGTCGATTAGTGGTGGATGCTGATCAAGAAAAAAAAGCTCAATGATGAAACTGATTCAATGGAATTAGAATAATTAATGAAAATATTTTTCAATAAATATTTTCCCCAAACTATCCATCATAAAATGTATAGGTATTTAATCAGACTAAAGAAAAATAAAGACGAGTATATTAGGTCATATGAGCCAAACGTTAAAAGGATTGCTCAGTATGCCTCTGAATTTATCATCAAGGCCAAAAGTAAGTTTTATCATTTCTTTAGTGGATTAAATTAAATTATATGAATACATTAAGTGATTCCGTACATTGAAAACAATGAAGAAATTTTCAATTATTACCTCAAATTATAGATGGATTTCAGTGATTCATAGTGATCTCATGGTCCTAGAGATAAAAAAGAAAAAAAATGAAATTTCATTGGGTGGATCAATAGATAAATCTCATAGAGGAAGGAAAACCCAAAATACCATATGTTAAAAGTATGGAATGAATAATCATATAAATTAAATATAAGGAATTATTATATTTTGAAATTTTATAAAATGAGAACTATGAAAATTAGAACCAAAGGTAGAATAAGAATCAGACTAAGGTGGTATGAGGAAATATGGTTCATATAGAAACTCATCATACAGTATAAACTTCAATTAACATGGTATTTATGAAATTTAAGGTCTAAATCCATGTTTTTCAGATACAATCCATGAAAACAACTTTTCTGGCCTTGAAAAATGGAAATCTTATTTTATCACTACACCTGAGGTTGATCTAGAAAACAATGTGGTAACAGGTGCTCCCATTATTCATTCAATACTAGTCGGGAATATAAGTTCCACTACATAGTTTATTTAGGGATATAATGATAGTGTTTGGGGCTTAAACTCTACTATTCCAAGACAGGATGTCATAATCGGTGCTTACTCTAAGCCCACATGAGTCAAGTTCGGTGTGAGAAACAAGAGACGGAAAAGACCTGACGATCACATTGCGAAAGGTCCATCTGGGGGTAATAGAGTGGGGATTAGACATGATCACAAACCAAAGAGGAAATATGGGATTATGCATGGTTATCATCCTGAAGAGGTTGGGACTTACTCCATGATGGTGGCCCGACAGTGACAAAGCCCAGTGGGAGAGGGATTTGGCACAGAAGAAAGGAGGGGTAGGGATGCAGCCTCCTGCAAGAATAACTATGGGATTACACCAGGGTGGTTTCCCATTACCCACATAGGATGCATGGGGGGAAGTGAAAGTTTAACATCATGTGCTGAGGATGATGATGCTTGGCTGTTTAATGTCCTACAGCTCAGACGAGGTGGGTTTACTTCGCACCCCTATGACTAACATAACTGGTACCCTTTTCACCATGGTCAAGGGAATTCACCTCCAATGTCATGGTTGGGGGGTGTCGTGAGTTGATCCCTTTGGGGGTCCACGTTATCATGGCTATGTGAAGAAGAAATAGCCGTTAGCTTTCCTATTCGAAGAAGCGTGAGTAAAGGCAATGAAATGTGAAATGTCACCCAAGTAATATTGAAGTTACTTTTTGAAAACCTGTGAGGTCGCACAGGAGATGGAGTTTTAGAGAAAAGGGGTTTATGAGTAGGGGCCTCGTAGATACATGGTTCTCCATGCAATGGAAGCGATTCGTGAAGGTGTGGGCTTCTCAAAGTGAAGTATCTTAGCCTAGGCATAGGGCATAGGTGCATACAAGATGTGATTTGAGAAGTGGAAGGGAAATCGTGAAGAAAATCCTTAATAAGCATGGGTGCCTCATGAAGCAAGGTAATGTGAAGAAATGTGCTTCGTGTGGCATAATGAATCTACCTTTTCATTTGAGTCACATGTTCATGGGGGTGCTTCGCAATGCATAAACGCTCCGCGATGACCCGAGTCCCCGTGAGGATCACTTTCTCTCACGAAGTCCCATGGGCTTCGTGAAAGGAATCCCTCACAAAAGAGGTGGTGAAAACAAGGCAATGTGGAGGCACTTCACATAGTAAAAGTACCTTGACCCGCTCATGGTTCGCAGAACAGAAAGTGCTTCACAATTTGAGAGCTGGTAAGGAAAATGTTCTGATGATCCATCCTTTGTGCCTGGTGGGAGGCTAGTATTTATAGGCAAGAGGTGTCATGAAGGAGATCTCCCTTGATGCGAAGACAGATTTCGCTTGGCGGTAGGCTCACGAACGTCAAAGGTGCTCGCGGAGCATCCCGCTTCCTCGCATTGCGGTGGGCTTGTGAACGTCAAATCGGCTTGTAGAGCATCCCTTCTCCTTGATTCGTGGCAGTGTGTGAACAGTAAAGGGGATCGTAGAGTATCCCGCCTCTTGGCTTTGTGGTGGGCTTAGGAACGTCAAAGTCGTGGAGCATCCCGCCTCCTCGCTTTGTGGTCAGCTCGCGAACATCAAATCGGTTTGCGGAGCATCCCACCTCCATGCTTCACGGTGTGCACGGGGCCATGGCTCTCCGTGAATGGTCTTCATGAGGAAACTTTAGATACTTCCTTATTATCCTTCTACCATCAGATTTTTTGTGCCAATAAATTCCCCCCTTCCCCCTCAGACATGGAGCCAATGAGAAATCAAGGTTCAAAGTTTGAGGGTCAATTGCCAAAATTCCACAAATGTTCAGGAAGCTGCACGCAAAGTAGGATCGAAGAGAAAGAATGCGACGAGTCGGATGGGCGTGCCGCCATGATCTCCGTGGTCGAGATGCACCCCAAATCTGTGAGGGTCATCGCCTATAAATAGAGTTGTTGGATTCCCTTTTTTTCTTTATCTCCTTCACGATTTTGGATTTTAGTGCTCTTGATTTGCGAATCTCGGTGTACTCTATGATTGCTCTCTGAGAATCCAGCTTTCAACTTCGTGGTGCATAGTGAGTCTTTGAATTTGATTCTATACGCTTCGCGACTCTGTGTTCAGAGGCCGAGGCAGGGATCTTCGAATAGAGTTCACGAACACGCTCCATGAACGAGCTTTGCGAATGAAGCTCTGACTATGGTTCTTTGGTGGAGCTGCTATCGGAGAGCCAAAGGAACTTCCCATTATGTAAGAAGTTTCCTTTGTATGGATTCAGGCTAAGGGATTACGTCTTCATCCCAGAAGTAAGCTGGGATGAACAAGCTTACTGGTTCAGGAGCATGTCATGCCAGCGCTGATAGTTCAGGGAGGATGATGGCCATGCTCAAGAGGACTTCACAGTTGTCATTGCTGACTTCTTATACAACCACCTAAATCATGTTGACGGGAAGGAGTTATAGCCAGAGATGTCTCCTCCCATGGATTGGACGATATTGAAGGTAGCTCTTGGTAACCTGGAAAGGGGTGGTCTGAGGAGTGGGGATTATGCTAGGGCGGAAACTTCACAGACAATTTGGTGTGGGCCTACATGGTAGGTGCCTTGTGTGAGGAGTTTGGGGTGGAACTGAGAAGAGTGGACCTGTATGAGGCAGCTTGGGCTTCCCAGATTCCCATCTATCAGCTGAAGCACATGATGCCATATTTGTTGAGTAGGTTTTCATCGAGGACCAACACATTCAATTTTTACCACGGGGAAGTCAGAATCAGCTTGTGGGTCGTCCACTAGATCTCAGGGGTCCTGATACTGGGGGCTATGTATGACTAATTCCTCCTCGTCATGAGTGTGTAGGGGGCCTGGACCAAATTCCACCACTAGAAATGGGTTTGATAGAGCTTTTTCCATGAGAGGACAAAGAGGCGGTGAGGGACGTCCATTTCTTGTGGTGGTTCAAAATATTTCTTGAACTTCTCGGAGGACAGACCACATCCGGCGAGGCCTCAGTCTTTCTCGAAGGGGTCCTGGAGTAATGAGAACTCATACTGGCAACATTTAGAGGACAACCGGTGGATGAAGTGGGGATTTACTGTCATCACTAAACAACAACCAATAGTCAGGCTGGCAGCGTTCATCACATATCTCATCTTTTGTTAGATCCTACCCATGAGGGACACTAATATGGGAGTGCGACCAACCAAATTTATTATGGCATCTGTGTTGGCCATAGGAGGGTGGTTCAACCTCGGGATCCCGATGCTCTCCAAGATGTATAAGATGTTGGGGCATATTAGCGTGAGGAAGAGGTCATAGAGAATATACGGGCCATTCCACCTTCTGTATGGGTGGATATCAGCACACATTGGGGGGGGGGGGGTTTACGAATACGTGAACCCCATTTCCCCTCTAGAATCGAACTTCTGCACATCCATCATGAATGCTTCCAGGAGCTTTCCAGCCCATCTGATTGCACCTTTGATTCTGAACTGTGTGTGGAAGGTGGAGGAGTTCAATTTCCACCCATTTTTGTTGTCGATAGGGGTATTCACTGATCATGGTCAGGGAATGGAGGAGAACCATTCCTATCTCTTTGACATTGGTGGTGGATTTTTGGAGGTAAGGGTTGATCATGAACCTCTCAGTGAGCCATACACCCCACACCAATTTGCTCGGCAATTCTGGTGCATACAACGACTAACCCCGTAGGTCTATCTGGGGGTGCGCTATAAGGAACACCCTTCTGTGATGAGGAAAATGTGGAACTTATTCACACGAGAAGACATGAAGATGTGAAACCAGCTACCTCTGCAGACCATTGTTGTCAGGTAAGTGAACGAATATGCCCAGAGTTGGGATGTGGCCTACCTGAGGGAAATTCTGATGCAACCAACCATTCGAGTTGATTATGGTGTGCCTCCCAAACCTCGTGGCTGAGTTTGGAATGTGGAAGGGGCATCTCGCAATGGTGGGGTTGCCATAGTGGCGAGGCTCATGCCAGTTGAGGGATAGGCAGCAGTGGCAAAGGACTCGGTGTTCCTAGAAGAGACGATCTATCCTGAGGGGAGGCCATCTAGAGGGTTCTGTAGAGTATCCACTAAGGCTATAGGGAAGTGGTTGTGCCACATTGATATATAAGATAATGTTGTATTCTCGGAGGCCTAGGACATCTGTGATGTTAACTGGAAATTCCTCGATCCATCAGAGATGTGGAAACATATGAACCATTCCGAGATAGATTTGCTGGGTATATACCCTATCAAGGCCGGCTTTGCGGTATCCCAGGCAGAGGAAGAGAAATACCTAACAGATCTGGAGGACATTTTGCACTCCTAGGGTACCCCGTGTTCGATGATGGATTGAGTCAAGGGGTTGATCGATTGCACCACTCCCCCAAAGTTGTCATCTACTGACATAAAGAAATGGTTCCCTAAGTCGAAAGAATCAGATGAATCCTCCTAGTGAGACGAGGCTGAGAGAGGGAGCCTATTGGAGGAGGGTGAAGTCAGGGATCAGAACTCAGATCTTGAAGAGTTCTCCGAGGCCATTGAGTTAATGATTCCAAACCCCTTCTTTAGGGCCCACTTTCTGGCCATTCTGGACTCCTTGATAACATCTAAATTGTGCAGGAGGGCCTTGTGCACAGAGCTCGTTCTCACCCATCAAGAGATACGGATGCGGGAACTTCGAGGTCCATGCCTGCTGTCGGGGAGATCATTATGTCTGGATGTGCTGGAATAATAGAATTGTCTCATGAATCTTCAGACCTTCCAACAATATATGGAGGGCCATGCTTCGGGGTCCCGACGACATCAACCAAAGAACAAGATAAAGAATTCCATCTCTATAAGTCTCATCTACAAATTAATGACTATTATCCATCGACCGTGTTAGCTGACATGCATGCTCCCTTATTGGTATGCACAGTCCTCCAAATGGCATGGGTTTCCTTGGTAAGGTTGTTTTCTACCCCTTGCAATGCCTTTCCCTGGGGAATGCCGGTGATTGTGGAGGTGGAGATCCATATTTATTGAATAGTGGCACTCCCGATGAATAGTGAAACCATCAGGGAGGCAGAGCCTGAGATAATTGAGGTGGGGTCCGACGATAAGGATCAGTTAGACAACCCAAGTCCCACCATGCCTGATCAACCACCGGATGTGGACCCAACTATTGAGTTTCTATGGGAATTCCCTGCATATGAGCCTACCGACCATGCTGACTGGGACGATATTGCCTCTGATGAAGAGGACAACAGAATAGTCAGTCGCTGATCATGGAAGCAGATCAAGAGCTTCATTGATGACACCCCAAGCACTATGGCTGGATTAGATGGACATAATTCTCTTGTAACTATGTGAACTATGTGCTAGGTGAGTGGATTCCCAAAATCCTAACATGGTTGTCTGATATCTTAGGGCGGAAAATATTTGAGAGACAGATAGTGGACTCAGTGTGGTTTGTCAATGGAGGAAAGCATTGAACATCAAAAGGCTCCATGAGGATAAAGATGAGTTCCAACAACTGCAAAGTTGGGCGAATGTGCATTCAACATCCCTCAATACGCAATCTAAGCTAATATTAAGATTGAAGGCCAAGAGGGAAGAGGCTGAAGAGGGAATTAAGTGAGCCTCTAACGATATGATCGTTATCCAGACCAACATGGAGCATGACCAAATTGTTGCTGATGAATTATGCCCCATAGCTTCTGAGGAGGAGCAAGAACTGAATAGGAAGCAGCAAATCCAGGACGCCACCAGCCAGAGGGTGGCCGAGCTGCTATGGTATTTTGACGAGGTTAACCCGTCTGCGGGGGAAATCGACCCTCGGGTACTGTAATTACTACAAACCCTCAAACGTACTTTCATGCTTCGATTGTTTTTATAACTGTAGCATGCATGAGTTCCTATATTTGTATTGGTTTATTTCACACCTGTGATATTCATGGAGCATCCAACAATCATTCCATATGTTCATGTGGGTCAGTCCCAATGCGAGAAAGAAGGGATGACCACCTTATTAGTCCATCAAAATGTAGGAGTGAAAACCATGTTTCGAGCATCCGAGGGTTTGAAAAACCAACCCGGATCCCTGGGACGAGAAGGGAGATACTTGACTAGAGAATGAAGCTCTAAGAATAGCCGAATTACCATTTTCCAAGCATGCTCTTGTGCTTGAGTGGGGTAATGCCAAGGGCGCTGGAATAAATACGAATATGGGGAATGGAATGTGTAAATCACAATACCCTAGATTCATAACACTGTATTGATGGCTTGACAGTTAAGAATGACTTTTAAACCCCAAAATCTTTAGATGTCAATAAATTTTTTGGGATTCTCCCAAGAAAAAACTAGTTAGCCCTTTATCGGGGTCCTCTAATACACCTTATTTTGATATGGTGTAACACAATAAATGCATAATTTCATTCTAGAAATGATACTTAGATATATTTTCCTATAAATAATAATCTATTAGTGTACTTAGGATGATTTCAAGATGTTAGGCATAATCATCTCTATTCTAGGAGAACAACAAGATGTCATCAACAAATACAACCAAAAACCGATTGAAGTACAGGTGGATGATTCTTTTTCATCAAGTACATGAATATAGAGGGATCATTTTTGCACCCAAACTATATCACAAATAACATATACAATCTATACCTACTTCTAAAATATGTCTGTAGTATAATAGATGGTCCCAACCTCAACTGATGGGACCCTAATCTCTAATCAATCTGAATAATACACAGGCACACCTCAACTAGTAGAAGAGATCATGAATTCTAGGAATAGGATAAAAATTATTAATTTTAATCTTATTCAGATTTCGATAATCAACACATAAGCATAATGTTCCATTTTCCTTCTTGGGAAATATAACCGAAGAACCCTATTATGGCATACATAGCCGAATGAACCATTTAGCCTCCAATTCCTATAACTAAGTATTTATCTCTTAAAGCTTCATTAGTTCCATCTTATAAGGAGGGATTGAAATTGGATCAACCCTTGACACTAGTTCAATGGTAAAATTAATCTATATCTACGACAGAAACCCTAAAAATTCCTTAGTAAACACATCCCAAAACTGATCCACTATAGGAGGGAAAACTTCCCACTCCTCTCCCCAACCATAGAGCATAAGACTCACAACCTATGCTATGTGATCACCCAACTTCCAATAAACAGTTCAAATATGACATTCCTGGATATTATATTCCTCATGATGAATGTATCTATTACCCTCAGGAGGTGTGAAAATCACCCTTCTATAGTAACAATCAATGTGATCCTATTAAAAAACCAATCGGTCCATTGCTAGTATCAATTCAAAACCCATCATATAAAGAAGGAATAAATCTCAAAGGAAAAAATACCCACTAATATCAAGGGAACACTAGTTATAATGATGGATATCCTCCAATCACACCCCTAATGGAATGTCGATTGCAATAAATGCATACAATAACTCCACCACATGGCTCAAACCATCCACAATCCAAGCATATATAAAAGAATGTGAAGCTCATATATCAAATAAATAACTATCAACTGAATAATCCTCAAGAATAATACCTTGAATAATAGATGGCCCAAAATCATTGTTGATGGGATTAATATGAATCTCATACCGCTATCCTTCCCCTATACTCTGAGCTCCTACCTGAGTCCTATGAAATGTACTACTCTTTTGATAATTTTACTCTTGTCATTGAGTTCCATACCCTCCACATCGACTGGTAAAACTGGTAGAACTCCAAATTCCATACTGATGTCAGGTAGTATATCCTCTCCCATTAATTTTCAATGACTTAGGTCCTCCACTAATATCCATTTACCAAGGACTCATACAGAACCTCTATATTTTCCACATCCTGCCACATGCTCAACACTCCGCTAGTGGTCAAAGGCATTGAACTCACATGTGACCATAATTTCTACACAAACAACATAATACATGATCACTTCCTAGAGAGGTTGATCCACTCTCCTAGATACATTATCTGCCACCACCTTGGTGGAAGTTCTCAAAATGGTGTTTCCTAAAACCTACGAATGTACTATCAGTTCACCCAACTAAAACTTCCTACCCACCACTAGAGTCCTACTTAAGGTTTCCTTTAGTGAAAATAGATTTATTTACCACCTTAGTAAAGTTATACAATAATAAAATATTTACTTTCAAATTTAACTCACACTTGAGTCCATAATAAAAATTTATTACCCTAGTAGCCTCATATCTTGCTTATCACCTCATCCAAGATCCATCCCATAAGTCCCAAATCAAACATCATTCATAAGTCCTTTTCCCTTATCTTGAACAGTAACCTTGAAGTCTTCTTAGTTACTAATGGTGGCCCAAGAAGGCTGTGATTAAAACTCAGAAGACCCCCACCACCATCATCTAAAGTAATAACTAGTCTAAAAAACTATATATATATATGAAATTTAATGGTTGGAAATTCAATAAATGATAACATGTTTATAAAAATATGTAATTATTTATTAAACTCTGGGGACCTTGGGTTCTGAAATGACACCTAGGATAACCAAACCTACTTTATCCCAACATATCCATATGAGACATAAATCATAGGGAAATACTTGAATTATATGAAATAAATTATATTTTCATTAATTATTCTACTATTATTACTTGGGGGTATTAGTCCAAGACACCCTTACCCTGTTATGTACCACTAGTTCCAATAGAGTCATCCCAACACCTAAATAAAGGAGTCAAAGGGTTTTTTCCAACATCTTATACTGTGGAATTAGAGCATCATGTCCAACATCCCAAACCATAGATAGGGAGCATCATATCTGACATCCTAAACTATATATACAGAGCATCATTCCCAAAACCCCAAACCATTCCATCATTTAACAATTTCCAAGGTTTAACATGCATGACCTTTTATTAGACCAAAATTACAAGCATGAACCATTTCAAGCTTAATTATTCATGAAGACATATCTCACTATAGACACTTTGTCACAACTCACGAATAGACACTTCATCATTTATTCATCTAACACAACCATTAAATACTATTTAAAACCATTTCACCCTTTAAACTAGCCACTTAAGCTATTATCCAAAACATCCTTTTAATAAGTAATAAAACATTTAATTCCTAAGTTATGAAAAATAATCTCACTTACCATGCTAACATTACATTCAACAAGACTAACCGAGTGAAGCTCCTGAACCACCTATTTCATTATTTAAAACCTCATAGTATCACTTCCAAGAATTTGACACACCCCATTGGTGTATATAGGTCTAGTATCATAGTCATTAAGGGGAGAAATGATATCTATTTATGGAATAAAACATTAATTTAAAGCAAAATATCTTTTTATTTATTGAGGAAGAAAACACACCACATGTTGGTGCCATCAAGCATACTACATAGACTTGAAAAACAACAAGACTATGTGTAATATCTCTAAGAACACCTACCTTAGGTTCTTTGATATCCAATCATCCAACCCTGACCTCTGATTTGAGCTAAAAATAATCACCCAAAAAATCAGAAAAATCCCTAAAAATAGAATATTAGAGATATAAATGAGATGGAAAACCAAGCTATGAAACATCTAAATAATATAAGGAAATAGATTCAGAAATTTACTCAGGGATTCTAATCATAAGAAAAAATAATTCAAATAGAAAATAATCAAATATAATTTACCCATGGAAGTGATGTAAAAACTTAGGAAAAGCCTTAGGTTACCGAGAGCAAAATATGGGAGAAAATCGGGTGAGATCGTATAAATCTTTGGATGGAAAAAAGAATTTTTTTCACTTTCAATGAGGCATATATTTTTTCTGCAAGGTTTTCTGAACCATGCCCCATCCATGTGATCCCCACTATCTAAGTACAACTCCACTCACACAGTCTCCTAGGATACCTCACATGGTTTACAAATCCATTCTTTACATTAAACCAAGTTACACGGTTATAGTGGATTGTTAACACTAACCACACACTTACCATTACAATGTACTATAAGATCCATTTTCCAAGTTCTCAGGATCAAAATTCTCAAAATGTTCCCAAGACCTTACCTAATCCCTGAAAATCATTCCATAAAAAAATTAAAAGGAGGTTAACCAAAAATCAATACGAAAACATACCACAGTAAAGGCATGGATCTTACACAGGGTCAGATGTCAATTCGATTGAGGATGAAACATTAATTGAGACATTGAAATAATCTTAAAATGGTCCTAATAAATATGGGGTTTTTTATATAAAAGGATACCATAATTAAGGGATTTGGATACTCAATAGAATGGTCAAATCCATTTAGAAATTAAATAAAAATAGAGAGTTTAATAATATGGTATTATTTTTTCTAATATATATATGTTACCTAATAGTATTATTTGTTCACTAGTACAATTACATAATTTAAATTTAATGTTAAACTACTTCTATATATAATGGATTCTTCACATGCTGTTGCTCCCAATTTAGAGAAACAACATTTATTTCAACATGCTGATGCTCTTAATATAGAGGAATAAAAAATTTCTATAAATTTCAATGCTACCAATACTGTGGAATAATATATTGATGATATTAAAACTAAAGAAATGATATAAGGTGAAATACCAATATCCCAGAAAAAATAAGAGTATTTCAATGCTATGGTGTTAAAAAAATTATTAAGGTGAGAAGAAAAGGTATCAAATTTGATGTTGGATGGAATACACATGACCAACCTGGTTAACCCCAACAAGTCTATTTTCATTTTTTACATTGGTATAACTAATTTAATTCACATGTTGATTAATTTAAATACATGGTATAATGTATCCCCCATTGTTAAGGAACTAATTTTGGAAGATATTAGAGTAACATTATGATATACTTTATCTATTTTTTTAAAAAATAAAATAATTAAAAGTTGAATCACTCTTTATTATCCCTTACATAGTGAATTTATACTATATGACTATCAAATGAAATTTGTATTTGTGGTCATTGGAATGTCTCATAGGAGTTTTTGGATAATTCTTATGAAGCTTCAACTCAGGGATGTTAAAGGGAAAGTAAACCCACACCCAACATAGTTATATGAACACATTATAAACCAAGAAACATGGAATGTATTTATTGGCCATTGTGAGGAGGAATATTTTTAGGTAAATTTTGATTGGTAATACATTAATTTTCAATAAATCTATTAATCACTTTAATTTAGAATTTTTAATTTATGAAATAATAAATAAGTGTTGGAAATAAGCTGTGTGCATCAAAACCAATGGACCCCTACCATAAAACAAGTATGGGGTACACATTACTTGAAAATAATTTTATATATTTTAAATATATAGTAATTATTTTATATAGAATTAAATAATAACATAATTATGTTCCTTTGTTTATATAATTATTGATAAATAAAAATCCAAAGTCACTACCATCCCACGTCAAGTGTTATGGAATAGGAGAATGTAAATTAAGACAAAATACCAGTGGTTGAAAACACACAAAATGTATAGGAATTATGTGTATGTATGAAATAATAAACTTTTTTTTTCTTTAAATATATATTAAATAATAATTACTACTTATTTTATTATATTTTTTTATTTTCTTTATACACAATAATCATCATCAGCTATACCCAATTAATGAATACTTGTAATGTATTTGGGGTGGCTAAACCAATATGAATTTGTTAGAGGTGTGGGTTTTGGAGTGTCACCCCATACATATTTTGAGAAGATAAATGCAAAAGTGGATAAAGATAAAAACATAGAGGAGATGTATACATTAATAAATGATCTTAATGAGTAACTTAATTGTAATTATAAGTTTTCATGGAATGTTATGGGTGTTGGTATATTTTTGGTTTTCAAAATTTGAATACGAGAGAGAGAAAAGGGGATAAAAGATTTTGATATGGAGAAAAGAGATATGTGGGATTTAATATAAAAAATAGATATGTGTTATTAGATATGAAAAAATATATTTTATTATCATTGAGAGGAGTTGTGAACACCTATATATATATGAGGACACGATAATGGATCAGAAGGAAGAATAGTAAGATGTAGCCAATGTGAGAGAGAATCGAGAAGGGGTTTTCGATTTTGCAGTAACCGGTGCATAGGAGGGAATACAAGATTTAGATGCCTAGAGATAACTGAGAAGAGGATACGACTTGTGGAAGCTTGGGCGGAGATATGAAGAAGACAAAGGCCTGCGATAATGATGAGATAATTATAGATGATGATATGTAAAGAGATTTATGTTGGTTCCATGTATCGAAAGTCCTCTTGGTTGAAGATATTAAGCAGCATGTACTAAATATGGTGATCGATGGTAGATCAAAATTGTATGTTCATGGGTGTGGGTGAATTGTAAAAGTTCCTTTGGGTGTGGTGTTAAAATCCTTTGGGTGAGTATGTCAAAATTACTTTGGGTGTGAAAATCCTTTGGGTGATTATATCAAAGTTCCTCTGGTGGGAAAATCCATCGCGTGCTGTGTAAAATTCCTTCGGGGGATAAAAGTCCTTCGGGTGAATTTTTTGGTTTTTGGTGACTCCTTACCCTATGAAATTAGGCTCCACACCAACAATTGGTATTATAAGAGGTTCACGGTTCTGACCTGAGAATATTGTGATATAATAATGGATGATTTGATGTAGATAATTATTTGACTAAGGTGGAGTTGATGTGATAGATCTGATCATGGATGAGTCAATGGTGGTGGAGCTGAAAATCACGCTGCCGCTAATGGTGTGGATGAAAGTGGAGTATTTGAATTTTAAATCAAGGTGGAGATTTTTTTGATATTTTCTGATTTTGAAATTTGAATATGAGAGAGAGAAAAGGGATAAAAATATTTTGATATGGAAAGAAGAGATTTTTGGGATTAGATAAGAAAAAAAGAGATATGTGTGATTAGATATGAGAAAAAAGATATATTTCTTATCCTTGAGATGGGTAGTGTATGCCTCTATATATATGATGATGTGATAAAGAAGCTGATGGAGGGTCAAAAAGATGTAGCTGTTGCAAGAGACAATCGAGAAGGGGTTGCTGCATTTGTGGTAACCGATTCATAAGAGGGAAGAAAATATGTAGCTGCCTAAAGATAATTAGGAAGATGCTAATAGTTACAATAGATCATGCAATGAGATGATGAAGAAAACGACATGTGATGTTGAAGAGATAATTTTTGACGATGACATGCAAAGAGATTCATGATTGTAGAGTCCCAGTCCGGGATGCCACCCTATGGTTCCCCGAGCCCGGTTGGCCACATTGCCTCAAGCACATCTCCCCAAATGCCAAAGGTTGATGACTAGCAGTGAGGGCCAAGGTGATTGAGTGGGGAGACTATTCCATCATTACTAGAGTATCATACCAGAATTCAATCCTATAATAAATAGAGGAAGTGAAATGAACAACAAATAACTGAAAGTAAGACAAGACATGAATATATATCAATAACAGAAGTGTTTCATATATAAAATAATGCAGATGGTAAAAGTATCTAGAATGTATCCAAATAGGTACATGGGAATACAATACAGAAAAAATATCCAAAAAATAACAAAAGATCAAAAATGTATCCCAGCATCACAAGACACAGATTGGTCCTATGCTCCCCTGCTCCAAAACCACAATCAACAATCTGTACTAGGGAGATTTCCCCTATCATCACCTGCAACCATATAGTCTGTTTGGTTCCCCAAGGAATCTCGAAGAGGGTGTGAGATAAATATCCCAGTAGGTAACCACCTAGGTCTATACAGTTATAACGACAATTCTATAAAAGTTCTAGAAAGTGTAAACAACCAGTAATTAATGCATATTCCCATGAAATAAGTCCACTGTAAAGTAAAAATGATTATCCCTCAAGGCTACCTTCAAAGAAGAGTTAGCTCCAAACAAGGAAATAATAATATGTAAATAGAAAGGTCACACTGCCACTCCATACATCCATATGTATTGTGCAATCCACAACCTCACTGTATAAAAAAAAGTATCCCACAACCATGACGTAGAGTGAAAGTAGCATCGCATAGCCACGCCGTATAGTGAAGTAGCAGACCTCAATTGATGGATCCAAGGTGTCATCAGACCAAGTAATCCACGTAATAATATCTAGACCACGAAGGGATGGATCCAAGGAGCATTTCCAAGGCATGCCATCGAGTCCCATGGGCATCCCTGGTGGAAACTCAGTTAGGAACTATTTGGGGTCCAAGGAGCATGAAAATAAAGAGTCATACAAAAGTCCAATAAATCTGAATCCAAGGGGTAGAAAGTCCTGAGGAATCCCACGAAATCAAGAACCAAGGGGCAGAGTCAACCCAAGGCATCCACTTCCGCAGTCCAGATCCATGGAGAGTAGTCCATGGCATCTATCAAACAATTAAAACAAGCATTCAAGCATTCAAATTAAACATTCATAACTAGGTGAGTATACCCATTCCCATCATCCGAGATAAGCCATGAGTATTCCCACTCATGAAAACCATTTATCAAAATAATATGGGACTACCCTCCCATATATTCCATTTAACATGCCATTAGTGATTTACATATAGGTATACCCACCCATATTAACACATTAAATTTAAGCCAAGCTATCAAAATAGGTATGGTGTCACAAGATATCAATATGAAAGGATGTTGTACATCTCCTAAGAAAACTATTAAATCTATCAAGGCATCTAAGAGCATCCTCTAACTATGAAAGCACATGCACACACCCGTTGGATGGTTTAAACATGCATAACCAAGCTATACCCAAAAGGAACACTGCTCGGGTGACCTTGAAATGGGAAATGAGTTCCAACACACCTAAACGTAACCCATGATCAACCTCACTTGGTCCAACTACAACCACTAAAACCTACTTTCTCAAAAATGAAAACTCTCCAGAATGTCCTATGGATGGAATTTCATCCGAACTCTCGAAAAACACCATGAAAATCCAAAAGAAAGTGTAGACCACCTACCTTGCCCTGGTAGTGGATAGATCGTCCAGTATCAAGTCTTGATTCATCCTAGTTTGGATGAAATATGAAGAATGGACAAAGAAAGAGATATTATGGAATATGATCCTAAATCCAAAGAGCATATTCGTTGTTACGAAGAATCAAGAATGACTAAAAATGAATCGAGGACTTACCATTGCAGATTCGTAGAGACGCTCGGTGATCAAAACAGAAGTCGAATGGAAGACCAGGATGAATGCCTATATTAGGGTCCAAAGGGAAGCTCCAAGGTGAGATTTTGTGCAAGGAGGAGAAAAACCTATTTGGGTTTAAAAGGAAAAATTAAATTTTAATTTAAAATTTTAAAAAACCACACAGCAGGGTCGCATGGTTTTCCCGCATGGTTTCCCAAACTGTGCTCAAACGGTGCACACCTCTCTGCCTAAGAGGGGCACTTCACATGGTTACCCCGAACGGTTTGAATAACCATGTGGTAACCATACATAACCGCTCTATCTAAAACTTTCAGTTTTTTGACCTTTCACACAGTTTACCTAAATTGTGTGCAAGCCGTGCACAAATGTGCGCCATGTCATTTTCATCCAAAAACTTGGTTCCAACCTCTTAACAAGCCACTAACACCTCCAAAATACCCATGATCAAGATAAGAATTCACATACATCCATAACAAGGCATTTATACTAAAAGGAAAAGGATCCGTACCTTGTATGGAAACCCAATTTTTTAAAATCTTCCCCCTTACAACAATTCATCCCCGAATTGATCTCTAATGGGTGGCTAAGATTTGTATGAGAATAACTCCAGCCACTGAGAACATATGTTGGCCTCCCCCTCCCAAGTATCATCCGAGAAATTTATATGCTAAAAAAGTACCCTTACTAGAGGAACTGATCGGACTCAGAGAACCTTCTTTCTCTGGTCAACAATACAAATCTGATGCTCCACAAAGGAAGCATCAACCTGAAGCTCATCGGGATGAAATACATGAGACAGGTCTGAGTGATAGTGGATCATATGAGATATGTTAAAGACATCATGCATGGCTTGGTACCTTTGACGTAACTACAATGAATAGGCAACCGACCCGACTCTCTAGAATCTCAAACAGACCGACATATCTTAGTGAAAGTTTACTTCGTCTCCTGATCCACTTGTGTCCCAACCTCAGTTAAACCCGCAAGAAAACCTGATCCCCAACCATGAACTCTAGAGGTCTTCTGCAGTGATCGGCACCTGATTTTTGATGAGACTGTACAGTAGTCATTCACTTCTAAATCAACTGGTCCTACTTAAGAGTCTCCCGCATGAGATATGGTCCTAGTAAAGCTACCTCACCTGCCTCTAACCTACATAGGGGAGAACAACATGGTCTACTGTATAAATCATCGTAAGGTTCAATATGTATCATCACCTAAAAACTATTATTTTAGGTGAACTCAACTAGGGAAATGTACCTCTACCAATATCCCTGAAAATCCAAAATGCATGCTCGAAGCATGTCCTATAGCACCTGTATCGTATGATTTGACTGATCATTAGTCTGAGGGTGGTATGTTGTACTCAGAAGCACCTGTGTATCCAATTCCCAATGGAAAATCTATCAAAAACAAGATCTAAAGTGGTAATCCCTATCTAAAATGATAGTGTGTGGGACCCCATGAAGTTTTACCACCTCTCAGATGTACAAATTTCTAAGATCATCAACAATGAAGGTCTCTTTGATCGTAAAGAAATATGAATCCTTTGTAAGCCTATCAATGAGAACCCACAAAGCATCATTACCTCATGGAGACTTTGGAAAACCAGTCACAAAATCCATCTCAACGTCATCCCATTTCCACTCCAGGATAATTAATTGCTATAAAATCCCTACTAGTCGCTAATGTTCCACCTTCACCTACTGAAAGGTGAAACACCTAGTAACAAAACTAGCTACCTCTATCTTCATTATTGGCCATCAGTACTATCATCAAAAGTCATAGTACATCTTGGTGACCCCGAGATGCACTTCCCAAGATGAAGCTTAAAACTCCCACATCAAGTCCTCACTTATATCCACTGGAACCTACACATGTCCATGGATATGAAAGATCTCATCATCGCCTACCGTCCAACTAGGAGGAGGGTCCTCACTAGCCACACCATCCAGTAGAACTTTGTCTTTTGAATTTGATAGCTGCCTCATCCTAAATCTGTCTAGTAGGGTAGAGCTAACAACTAAGGATGAAAGAAAAGTCTTCCCATGTCTTTCATTCACCTCTAGATGGATCTCAGAGAGGAACTCCATAAGCTTCCACTCTCTACTAGCCTACTGCATTACCTCTATCTATGTCCTCCTACTCATTGCATCAGCTACTGCATTTCCCTTAACAAGAGTGTAGGAAAGCTCGAAGTCAAAAGACTGTAGGTACTCCACCCACCATTGCTGCCTCAAATTCAGCTCACACTACATAAAGATATACTAGAGGATTTTGTGGTCCATGTACACCATAAAATTCTCCCCAAGTAAATAGTACCTCCAATAGAGAAAAGCATGAACACCTAAATTTAACTTGAGATCGTGTGTAGGGTAATTCTTCTCATGAGGCCTCAGCTGCCTAGACTCGTACACCACTACACAATCTCCCTACATTAGCACTGCCCCCAGCCCAATACCTAAAGCGTCATGGTACACTATGTTGCTCTTGCCCTGCTCTGGTAGTATCAAGACTGGTGTTGATGTCAGCCTCCCTTTCAGCTCCTAAAAGGCTATATCAAAAGATTCAGACCACACAAACTTTACACCCTTTTTAGTCAATCCCATCAAAGACACCACTAAGCATGATAATTATTTTATAAAATGACCGTAGTAACTAACTATCCCCAAGAAACTCTATATATCAAAAAAAATCTTGGGATATTCCCAGGAAACTACAACTCTCACATTTTCTAGGTCCACTGACACTCCTGTCTCTGAGATAATGTGATCCAGGAAGTGAATATGATCCATCCAAAAGTGCCACCTTGCAACTTAGCCTATAATTTATTCTCTTTCAGTGTATTCAAAATGATCTCAATTTGGTTGGCATGGTCATGTCGATTGTGAGAATACACCAAGATATCTTCCATGAAAACCACCAAAAAAGAATCCAAGTATAGATGGAACACTCGGTTCATCAAATCCATGAAACCCCCTGGCACGTTCATGAGACCAAACATCATAACCAGATACTCTTATAACCCTTACCTACTATGAAAGGTTGTATAAGGTATTTTTGCATGTCGAACACTCACCTAGTGATATCCTAACCTCAAGTAGATCTTTGAGAACACTCAATCTCATCAAAGATGATCAAAAAATTCATCAATATGTGGCAAGGGATAATAATTTTTAACAGTTTCCAGGTTCCGTTTCTGATAATCCATGCATATCCTAAGAGTTCCATTCCCCTTTTTTATAAAAGGAATGGCGAACCCCATGGAGAAGTACTGGGTCTGATAAACACCTTCCCCTCCAAATCCTCTAGTTTCCTCTTGAGCTCCTGCTACTCAGTTGAAACCATCCTATAAGGAGGAATGGATACAGGTGTAGCTCTTGGAACTAGTTCAATGGAGAACTCCACCTATCTCTCAGTAGGTAAACCAGAAATGTTTTCGGGAAAGACATCCCTGAAG
Organism: Viscum album; assembly: GCA_963277665.1. Lineage (NCBI taxonomy): Eukaryota > Viridiplantae > Streptophyta > Magnoliopsida > Santalales > Viscaceae > Viscum > Viscum album. The sequence goes on from OY728151.1 coordinate 1,286,817,483, forward strand.
AGATCAACCACTGGAGGAATGGTCGGCTGAACCACACACTGATCATCTAGAAACAAACTAGCAATTTGGTCTGTCATCCCACCAATACCATGATACTCGAGTCTAGCTCTGCTTTCATAGACATCCCATTCACCCTTGTGAATAAACACTATACACTCTGGTGATGTGAAAGTGACCCTCTAGTGATAGAAGTCGACATACGCTCGATAAGAAAAGAGCCAGTCTATTTCGAGAATGATGTCAAACCCTGTCATCTCGAGGACATATAAAATCTCGAGGAATTGGAACCCACCATACTCAAGGGAAAATTCCACAAACTGGAGTACATCACCCTTTCTAACTCCCAACAGTGTGTCTAGCTTCAAAATTCCATTAGAAAGCAAAACAATAATCCCAAGGCTCTTTACTAATCGTGCAGAGATAAAGCTGTAACAGGAGCCTGTATTGAAAAGGGAATATGTAATAGAAGAAGCTACTTAGATTGTACCTCTCACTATAGACGGTCTGGAATCCTACTCCTGTTGGGTCTATTGCACTGCATATGTCTGGCCTGTACCGCAGCCTTGTGACCCTACCTGGCTACCATGATATGATCCGACCTACAGTCTTTGACAACCCAGTGTCTGGATACTATAGCCATGTCCACCACTGCTCTATCCTGACCAGTCTGCACTGATCCATATCCTAGCCTAGTGTGGAGCTAAAGACCGTACTTCTTAATCTGATTTCAGAGTTGACCCCTACCACTCGCAGCTGGAGGGAAGGTCTTATAAAACCGCTGCATGTACCCCATCCATCCACAAACTCGTCACTCGAATGGGTCTCAGTTGCATTGATTTATAACATGGAATCACCAAACACATTTATGTTAATACACCAATATGCCTGCACCCCCATCATAACAAGCACTAATGTCATAGGAAGCCTCAAAATGGAACTTCCTTCCTAAATATGTAGATCCATTGGGGTGAGAAATGACACTCCCCTATTCTGTAGCCCCAGCTTCCCTTAGGTTCCACTCTGTAATTAGCACCTGATTCACAATCTCAATGACAGAAGGAAACCTGGACACATTGACCTGAGATCTGATTGTATGTATGATACCTACCTTCCCCTAATCGCTGCTCCCTTTACAACTCATCAGTAAGATACATCGGCACAAAATGTTGCAGCTCTATAAAGCATGTCGAGTATTCCATAACCTTCATCGTGACCTGCTCCAAAAGCATAAATTCAATATCCCACTTTACATTTAGAGTCATTGGGAAATTTGTTTTATATAATTTGGTTTGGCATTCAGACCAACCCATATTCCGCACCCCATCATCCTGGTTTAAAATTACGCACCAGTGCTTTTCTGCTCCACATAGCATGTAAGTCACAAGCTTGACCATCCCCTCCAGAAGCATCCCCAAATGCTCAAAAGTCACTAATGTGGTCTCTAGACACATATTTTTATCCTTTGGTATGCCATACCATAAAAACATTGGATGATACTTCTGATGGAACACCCGTATCAGCTCATCCATAGTCAAGGCTGGCTACAATGCTCCCTGGAAAGTCTACATATAGCGAATGAAACCCTCACAGAACTGTGCCTCATCACTTGTGTTCAAAAAACCCTCAAGTGATGTATCTAGAATTATAGGAGGATCAAGCGGTATCCCCTGGCCCACCGTCTCTGAAGTATGGTCATTGCCTCCACCGTGGAGTTTCACAGGAGGCCGTCTTGGTGGCATGTCTCTACAATTCCAAATACACACATCCTAAAATAACAACATCAATGTACAAATCTCAAAATCATAAGACATGTCAAAAACCCTCCAATAAACCAATTCAAGTCCAAAACCTACACCTAAATCCATAACTGTGCTAAGAATAGCCATCAAACCACCAGAAACTATGCCTCTCGGCCACTCAAAAGCAAGGTCTATGTCAAGTCTCTATTCAAAATTTCAAGTTCCATTTCCATTTCACATTTAGTTATTCCAGAAATTTTAACAAGGGTTTACCAATTTTTGAATCCATGAGGGCCCATTACACCTCATGAACCCTAAACTTGGCTTCCATTTAAACCATACATATCAAGTTCATTTAACATTTACATTTAACTGGTGCATAATTTCAAAATTCTTAAGGGCACATACTCCTTGTGGATTGAAAGAAAATAACCCACCTTTATCAATTTCACCCAACTAACATAACAACAAACATAACTATCACATCAACTATCACGACAACATGAAATATCTAATGCATCCTAGATATCATGGCATAATGCATGGCATGTTATTCTAAAAAGTGTCTATATGATTCATTAGATGTCACACCCTCATCTCATTAAATTTAAACTAAAATAGAAACCAAAATTTCATCAATAGTAATATAAGAAATCAAGTGCATCGCCCAATGGTGAAATAAAATCAACTGCAACAGTCAAAATCCCAAAAATCAGAACCCAATTTCAGGTAATTTGGATTTTCCTTGTACGTGGGATAACTACTCCAGGGAAACTTTTATTACCATATTCCATTTCCATGTTATACCTATCTAATGTCATAAAATATTAAGTCGAACTAGAAAATAAAAACACCTATGATACCACTTTGTAACATCCCGGACCCGGATTCCACCCTATAGTGCCCCAATCCCTGTTGGCCACATGGCCTCAAGCGCATCTCCCCAAATGCCAGAGGCTTTCGACTAGTAGTGAGGGCCTGAGTGTTTCAGTGGGGATAATATTCCCTCATTACTAGAGTATGAAAACAGATGTCATACCTATAATAAACAGTGGAAGCGAAATAAACAGCAGACAACTAAAAGTAATAAAAGTTAGGAATACATATCAATAACATAAGTGTCTCATATACAGAATGATGTAGAAGGTAAAAGTATTGAGAAAGCATCCAAATAGGTACATGGAAATACAATACAGTACAAGTATCCAAAAAATAAAAAAAATACAAAAAAGGTATCCCGTCACTTCAAGCCATAGCTTGGTCCTATGCTCCCCTACTCCAAAGCCACAATCATCAACCTATACTAGGGTGATTTCCCCTATCATCACCTACAACCATATAATCTGTTTGGGTCCCCAAGGAGGCCCAAATAGGGTGTGAGATAAACATCCCAGTAGGAAAACACCCTGGTCTATATAGTTCTAACAACAATTATACAAAAGTGATAGAAAGTGTAAACAACCAGTAAGTAAGTGCATATTCCCATGGGATAAGTCTACTATAAAGTAAAACTGAACATCCCTCAAGGCTACCAGCAAAGAAGATTCTGCTTCTGACAAGGAAACTATGACAATTAAACATGAAAGTCATATGTCCACATAGTACATCCATCCGTATCAATAAATACACAACCTCACTGTATAAAGAAAACAAGTATCCCATGACCATGCCGTATAGTGAAAGTATCATCCCATGGCCACACCATATAGTGAAGTAGCAGAACTCAAGGGCTGGATCAGAGGTGTCATCAGACCAAGGAATCCATGTAATAATATCCAGACGATGGAGGTCCGGATCCAAGGAGCGTGTCCAAGGCATCCCATCGAGTCCCATGGGCATCCCTAGTGGAAACTCAATTAGGCACTGGTTGAGGTCCGAGGAGAATTGCAATAACAAGTCCTATGAGAGCCAAAGTAAGCCAGATTCAAGGGTTAATAAGGCCCAAGGCATCCCATAGAATCAAGACCCAAGGGGTAGAGTCAACCCAAGGCATCCAATACCGTATTCCAGATCCATGGAGATCAGTCCATGGAATCTATCAAACCATTCAAACAAGCATTCAAGAATTCAAATTAAACATTCATAAATAGGTGAGTATACCCACTCATGTCAACCTGCATAAGCCCTGAGTATACCCACTCATGAAAACCATTTATCAAAAAGATATTGGCCTACCATCCCATATAATCCATTTAACATTCCATTAGTCATTTACATATAGGTTTACCCACACATATAAACACCTTTCATTTAATCCAAGCTTTCAAAATAGGTATGGCGTCACAAGATATCAATATGCAACGAAATAGTACATCTCTTGAGAAAACTATTATATCTATCAAGGCATCTAAGAGATTCCTCTAAATAAGAAATCACATGAATACACTCCTTGGGTGGTTTAAATAGGAATAAACAAACTAAACCCAAAAGGAACACCCCTCAGGTGACCTCGAAACGAGCAACGGGTGACAACGCCCCTAAAAAAAACCATGGTCAACCTCACTAGGTCCAACTATAGCTACTAATATCTACTCGCTAAAAAATGAGAACTTTCCAAAAAGTACAACAAAAGGCATTTCAGATGAATGCCCGAAAAACACCAAGAAAAGCTGAAAGAAAGTATAGACCACCTACCTCACCTCTGTAGTAGACAACTTGTCCAGTATCAAGTCTAGATTCGTCCTGGTTTGGAAGAAATCTGAAGAAGAGATGAAGAATGGGATATTAGGGCATATGAGCCTAAATCCAAATAGCACAGTCATTGTTCCGAAGAATCAAGAATGACTAAAAATGAATCTAGACCTTACCTTTGCGGATCCGTAGAGATTATTAACGATCCAAATAGAAGTAAGATGGAAGACCAGGCTGAAATTCTATCTTTGGCTCCAAAGGGAATCTCCAAGGTGAGATTCTATGCATAGTGGAGAAAAACCCATTTGGTTATAAAAAGAAAAATTGACATTTAATTAAAAATAAAAAACAATACAGCAGGGTCGCATGGTTTACCCGCACGGTTTTCCAAACGATTCGGAATCCATACACACCTCTCTGCCTAAGAGGGGTTATTCACACGATTACCCCACATGGTTTGACTAATTGTGTGATAACCGTGTGAAAACAATATTTCCAAAACCTACCTTTTTTCACACCTCTTTCATGGTTTACCTAAACCATGCGCAAGTCGTTCACAAACTATGCGCCATGTCATTTTCATCCCAAAACATTGTTCTGGCCTCCGAACAATCCCCAAAAACCTCCAAAACACCCATGATCAAGAAAAAAATTCACATACGGCCATAACAAGGCATTTAAACTGAAAGGAAAAGGATCCGTACCTCATAAGAAAACCCGGGTTCTTACAATGATGGTGCCATGTATCGAAGGTCCTTATGGTTGTAGAGATCATGCAGTGTGTCCCGATTGTGGTGATCTATGGTATATAAAACTGGTACTTTCATGGGTGTGGTTGAATTGTAAAAATTCCTCCAGGTTTTGTGTGAAAATCCTTCAGGTGATTATTTCAAAATTCCTTTGGGTGAGTATGTCAAAATTCCTTCAGGTGGAAAAATCCTTTGAGTGCTGTGTAAAATTTCTTCAGGTGATAAAAGGACATCAGTTGAATTATGTGGTGTTTTGTGACTACTTCCATTGTGACGTCGGGCTACACCCCAACAATCAGAAGGAATCAAAGAGAAGAAATAACAAAACAATAACCAAAACATAAAGATCCCCCCAGCTTTGAGGAGATCCGTTCACCTAAAAGTTATTCCTTACCAAAGGTAATAAATTTTTTCATAACAATTTATATAAAATGTGAATCTAGAATACACTGATACTTTTCATTCACTAATATTTTATAGGGTGAAATTGATTGGAATTTATATCTATAAGGATTCCCATTACCTTATTTTTAGCGGTACAATGTAAAATACCCAAGGATATCTTATACACACACAAAAAAATCCTAAAGGTTATGTGAGAGAGGATATTAACATATCACATGAGCTAAGTGTCGAGCTACCTATTCCACTTGATGATCTATATGTTCACACAACTGAACTTGCTGTTAGAAATTTCATAGGATGACCGTTTGATCTTGTAAAAATATATTATGACAAAGAGGTAATACTTTCCAATTTATTTTTTATGAATAACATTTTACAATTAATGAAAAAAGTCTCGAATCGAGGAATGTTATTATAGAAAGAGAAAAGGAAGGATAAACAAATGGTTGAATAAAAAATATCTAAAGGATCAAAAAATCGATTGAAAAAACCTTCATAGAGTACCTATACCTCATTAGTTCAACTTCTTCATGTACTAATATTATAATTTCGTGCGAATACAATATTAAAAAATGGTGATATGACCATCATTGATTTTAAAGAAAAAATATATAGAGTGTCCATTACATAATTTCTTGGCCTTGTAAATGTAGATGAAATCCTTAAGCATGAATGGATAGAAGTGTTAGTTGTAAATATATACATGAGGTGCATTTTAAATTTTTTTAATCCAACATCTAATCTACTATATTAATTATAGTTTAATACATTCATATTTTTTATAGGAATATATAGTTATATTTAAATGGAAAATTATTTGATAAGAAATTTGGACTCATTATTCCTCACATTACTTCTATACAAAATAACTCATTGGAAAAATATGAATATTGAGTAATAGTATAAAAAATGGTATTAATGTTTAAAAAGAAACTTGCATATGGAAAACTATTCTCAATACCCACAATTTAGGGGTAAAACAATAAAATTTATTCATATCAAATATATTTTTATTACTTTCATTACTTATTCCATTTTGTTTTTTAGGGATCATTGATTTCTCCTTGAAATCAATTTGGATAATCCAAAGAATTGTTTTTGGGATTCTATGCTTGGAATCCCAAAAAATCAACCATATATGATGAAATTTATCAAATTTTAATAGACTACATTCAAAATTTTAAAAACAAAACTTCAATTTATATGTTTTATATTATGTTTTAATGAATTTTTTATAATAGGGAAGTGTTTAAATATCATCAAAATAATGGTATGAGAATGGTACTTGAGAACAAGAAGCCTATCAAATTTTATGATCGGATGAGTATTAGGGTATATATAGTAATATTTCACTATCAAAAAATATATAAAAATAAATTACTTATTTTTTTCAATGTTTCTGCAGTGTTTGAAACAAACTAGTGTAACATTTTGTGGTTATAATGTTTGAAAATTTATGAAAGATATCTTATTCCATCAACAAACTAGCATCACCAAAAAGGTATTTATGATTATAATTAAAATTAAAATTAAAATATTTATTAGTCATGTCATGACCCAACCCAACGGGGCTCGAGATGCAACTCCCCAAGCCACCCTCCAATAGGATAGGGGCTGGCGACCAGCGCCGAGTAGGCTATCACACACATGGGAGGCATTAGCCTAAGGTACCTGTACACATGCACCCACAAACACCTCCATGCAACAGTGCAGAGATATAGAAACTGAAAAGTAAATGCATGCATACAATCTATCCCAAAAAAGAGTGCAACAATAAAAGTACAAAGAGAAAAACAGGACCCACCAATGAAAATTACAAAGCGTTTCCAACCTGCTCTAAAGAAGGGGAACGCTGCCACAAACACCCGCCAGAAAGATCCCTCAGCACAGCTCCGGTAAACACCCCGGTCAACTCGCTCACTAAGCTCCGCCTGCTCCAAGTCCTCCTGGGACTCCATCATAAGGCATGTGGTCTGCACAAGACACAAACATGTGCGAGCAAAGCCCATGCAGGGGTGAGTATAAACATACTCAGTAGGCACCCCAAAACCCAAAACCAAAGAGAGAAATTGAAAGGCTTCAGTCCGCTCATCCCAGCCAGAGGGAACCCAGATGAGAGAGAAACTCCATCTCGTGACCATCCTCGGCTGAACACAACTAGTCAGCTCAGCTCAGGGGTATGCCCATACATACACCTTGAACAATCCAGATATACAAAGCTCACACCACAAAGCCACAAGAGGTACCAACCTCATCACCAACAACTGCCCCCAACCAGGAAAGTACACCACACGAACACTGTCATAACAGATGACACTCATCCGAGAGATACACTCCATCGGGTCCCAAACAAACATCTCAGACGCTCACCCGAGAGACCATGCTCGTCATATAACATCACTGAGGAAACATTGCTGAAACAACATAACAACCAAACTCCTCAGATATGGGATCGCCGCTAGGGTCCACTAGGGGATACCAAGACCCACTCCGGTATACGTAGCTCATAGATAGGGGATCTCTCCCAGGGTCCGCTGGGGTAACCATGACCCGATCTGGCCTACGTAGTTCTCACAGATAGGGGATCACACCCAGGATCCGCTGGGGGATACCACAACTCGATCTGGCGCTCGACAGAAACATATCACTCAGATAGAGGATCGTCGCCCACATAAAGGTGGTCATGACGATACAGAAACCCTATCTGGTATAACTTGCGATTTAGGGGATCGAACCGACGATGCCACAACCCTACTGAAACCACGCGCTAAGTAGGGGATCGTATAACCAATGATACTGCAACCCTACCAAAACCATGCGCTAAGTAGGGGATCACATAACCAAGGATACCGCAACCCTACTATACACCTCATGCTGAGCAGGGGATAGTAAACCCGATGATGCCACAACCCTACTGTGCATGACCCGCGTAGGCGATCATATTCCCGATGATTCCACAAACCCTATGGGGTTAACCTGCTAGATAGGGGATCACCGCCCGTGAATAAATGGTCACAGAGATACCAAGAACCCGATTTAGGGTAAAGATGCTAGAGGATCCCTCTCCGGGTCCACCGGAGGGATGCCACAACTCTAACAGTTTAGACATCCCATAGAGTGGATCACAAACCCATACGAAGGTTGTGATGCCACACGAACCGTCGTGGGAACGAACCAAGGGAGAACCCTCAACCACTGCTGGTCCAAACGTCGCTAACCCGAGCGACCCACCACAACGCCACATTGCGCACCTCCTAGGCCAAAACCAAGGCCACCATCGCGTTCCACGCAGAAAAACACGCAGGATAGGCTGTTTATTCACCCAAAATGTAGAACCGGTGAAAAAGGCACTATTCACCATAGCTAGCTCGTGCGGGGCCCACACAACGATCCCAAAACCCATCGAGCGGACCATACCACGATGATCCCCTCAGAAAAACAAGCGGAATGGACTACTCGCTCGTCCGAAACAGACACCCAGTGAAAAAGGTACTATTCACCGAAGCCAACTCGGGTGGGGCCCACGCCTGGATCCCAAAACACATCGAACAGATTGCACCATTGCGATCCTCTTGGAAAAACACACAGGATCGACTAATCATCCGCCAAAATCGGACTCCTGGTGCAAAAACTGCGTTTCTCCGCAAACGCCAAAACACGGACTCATGGGGCTTGCACCCCGTACTCGGTCCCAACACCCGGAAACCATCTCAAAAAGTCCTTCGTACCATCAGGGTCTCAACGCCACTGACAGCACGTCAATCGGACGCTCCGGGTAGAAGTTACAATGGACCGAAGTCGTAAAATAATAAAATAATATTATTTTATATGATGTTTCTAGCTCCCGGGCCACGATCCCAAACCTTTAAACCCTCGAACCCACATCGGAGGGTTTTCCTCGTCGTCAGGGTCACATCGCCGCAAATGGCGCGCGAATTCGGCTCATGGATTGCAAAATACGGGGGTTTAAAGACCCCCGTATGATAAAAGAGGTCGGGCCGGCCTGGACCGGTCGCCGCCGCCGGCCCGCCTTGGCCGGCGGCCCTCCGCCGCGCACCGTCGGCAAGCTGCCGCGGCTCCGCCGCACCGGCGTACTTCCGCAGACCGTCGGGGGCACCCCGGTGGTCCGTTTTATGATCCAGAGGCGTCTACATGACCCTCGGGACCCGATCTACACTGATACGGCTTCAATTTGCAGAAAAACGTAGCAAAAACGGGATTGGGGGTTAAAAGTCAAATCCGCCTACCTCGCGGGCGAAACGCCGACATTCTGCCTTAGATCCGTGCTCCAGAGCTTCCGTTGCGCACTCCTGGAATGTCCGCCGTCGAATTCCAAGCTTGTGGGCGCTTCATTTGCTCGATTCGGCGGAGCGGCGGCGAAGAACGACGATTAACGTCGAGAGAAACGATAAAGGGGGGGGGGCACTGATATTTTTATCAGCCGCCCGCCGGCGCCAAACCCGCCTCGGACCCGACGCCCGATGCGAACAAAAGTATGGTCACCCCTAGGGTAAACGCAACATTCTGAACGCAACGACAAACTCAGATTTTCCATCCGAGACTCCGTTCAGAAGATATTCGAGCCGACGCTCGCACACTAACTTCGCTACTTATTTATGAAAACGCCCCTGGTGGCGTTTCTCACCGTAGGCCCGTGCCCCCAAAGTTTACACCCCTCCTAGGGTAAACGAAACATTCCGGATGCAACCGTGCCATCATATTTTCATTCTGAGCTACTGTTTAGGAGATATCACACCCCCACACGTGCATAGTATAAAAAAACGTAATATTTTTATAAAATTAATTCCAGGCACACCGGGCCTCGGAATCGCACGCCGTCTTCGCGCCTAGCTCTGGAATTATTTGTAGAAATATTTCAATGTATGACAGGGACAAAAACCTAGGTCACTACATCCTCCCCCCCTTAGAACTTTTCGTCCCCGAAAAGCCCTAAGCATAAGGAAAGCGACTTGACTCTCAATTGGGTCTCACACACCAGCGAGCTCACCAACAAACACCCATGTCTGAATGCATAAGTCCGAGGGACTCATCCACCACACCTCAATACTATCCGCTTTGGGAGGCACTGACTCGCCAGCATGGGTTTAATCGCGTCACAAAAACGCGTCTCGATGGGGAAAGGATCCCTCTTCCTCACGTATTCGAAGCATGCAGAACAACTCCCACACAGGGTCTTACCAACGCCCTGAACAAAACTCGAGCAAGAAACAAAAGGAAATAGTACCGCTAAACAGTGTCTGAAAAACTACTGCAGTAAGTAGAAAAGACACAAGGCGTACCTCTATCCTTCTGCGGTGCCTCTGTATCGACTGCCTCCAGGGCATGCAGCTGTCCTCACCCTCGACCACTGGTTCCCTGAGCTTGGCGTGGACCACCAGGGGGTGGGGGTGGTGGGAACTGGTACTGCCTACCACCGCCCTCTGCTGCACCAGCTCTGCCGCCACGTCTGCCGCCCTGCAGACCTCCTTCCTCGAGATGCTGCCTCTACCAAGGCGGTCCATCGACCGGCTCCCTCTCAGCAGCACGTCGGGTTGGACAATCTCTAGCAAGATGTCCCCGACCATCGCAAGCATAACACCACCTCTCTTGCGGCTGCCCAAAACTAGCCTGCGAGCCCTGTAAGACATGAGCCTAAGATCCTCCATCCTGGGGTCGCCTCCAGAAACGTCGACAACGTCCTGACCCCTGAGTATGTCGTCGGCTACCAGATGCTGATCTGACTGAAAAAGTCTCAGCCCTCGAGTGCCCAGCACTAAAAGGGGGAATCTGCTCAGCCAGAAAACTCTCCACCACCAACGCTCGCTCCAGCAATCCAGCATAGGTAGGATAGGCACAAGGAAACCACACCTATTCGGATGTACCTGCGTAAGCCCTACTCGATGGTCTGATCCCTAAAGAACTGGTCTCGAACCATATCCAGGGAGTAGCGCGACAGGTCTGCAAACCTCGCTGAGTACTCCGACATAGTCATGTTCTCCTGTCGAAGCTGCAGAAGCTCCTGGATCCACACTGACCTTAGTGTCACCGGATAGAACTCTTCCCTGAAGAGCCCCTCAAACTCTTCCCATGTGAGTGTCTCCTCGTCATGGTAATGCGTCACTAAACTCCACCATCGCCCGTCAGAACCATTCAGAATGCTCACCGCTAGGACCACCATCTAATCTGGAGGTGTCCACACTTGGAGGAAAACTCGGGTGACTACCTCAAGCCAGTCATCATCTTCCTGGGGGTCTAGATCACCCCGGAACCTCAGAGGTCGCTGCCTCTGAAACTCGTGCAGCGCACTCAGCCTGCGCGCAACCTCGTCCTGTATCGCCGGCACAATCAGCTGCTCGATAGGTGGTGGCTCAGCTGGCAGACCACCTGGAGGTGCAACCACAGAACCTGCACCCTACTCCACAACCTCTACACATGGCGGGTCGTCAGCACAATCTTGCTGCGGAACCCTCGTTGGCTGTCGTCGTGGAGGCAACATGAAATAAATTCAAGACACACCACATTCAAAGAGTATATCTGGAGAGCTGACTCAAGAAGGACAAGGAAAACCCAAAAACACAATCCTATATGATGCATGTACCATTATGTCCCCATGACCAGTGTACGAATGTCCCGAGTCGAAAGGTAGGTTATCAGAGTCCTGGTGTATGGACACATCGGCCGCCGCACCAACACTGGATTCTCTGGACAGAAAACCAAACTCGAAACATCCTAACCTTGCCGCTATGCAACCCAAACCAAGATCACATCTAGACCAGCTACGCTCTGAGATCCCAAAGGTGGAACCTCCTTTGATACCACTCTATCACGACCCGAACCAACGGGGCTCGAGTCGCGACTCCCCAATCCCACCTCCAATAGGCCAGGGGCTGGCGACCAGCGCCGAGTAGGCTATCACACACATGGGAGCCATTAGCCTAAGGTACCTATACACACGCACCCACAAACACCTCCATGCCACAGTGCAGAGATATAGAAACTGAAAAGTAAATGCATGCATACAATCTATCCCAAACCAGAGTGCAACAGCAAAAGTAGAAAGGGAAAAACAGGGACCACCAAAGAAAACTACAAAGCGTGTCCAACCTGCTCTGAAGAAGGGGAACACTGCTACAAACAACCGCCAGAAATCTCCCTCGGCACAGCTCCGATAAACACCCCGGTCAACTCGCTCACTAAGATCCACCTGCTCCGGGTCCTCCTGGGACTCCGTCAAAAGGCCTGTGGTCCGCACAAGACACAAACATGTGCGGGAAAAGCACGTGCAAGGTTGAGTATAAACATACTCAGTAGGCACCCCAAAACCCAAAACCAAAGAGAGAAACTGAAAGGAATCAGTCTGCTCATCCCAGCCAGAGGGAACCCAGACGAGAGAGAAACTCCATCTCATGACCATCCTCGGCTAAACAAAACTAGTCAGCTCAGCTCAGGTGTATGACCATACATACACCTTGAACAATCCAGATATACACAGCTCACGCCACAAAGCCACAAGAGGTACCGACCTCATCACCAGCACCTGCCCCCAACCAGGAGAGTACACCACACAAACACTATCATACCCGATGACACTCATCCGAGAGATACACTCCATCGGGTCCCAAACAAACATCTCAGACGCTCACCCGAGAGACCACGCTCGTCGGATAACATCACTGAGGAAACATCGTTGAAATAACATAACCACCAAACTCCTCAGATAGGGGATCACCGCTAGGGTCCGCTAGGGGATACCAAGACCCACTCCGATATACATAGCTCATAGATAGGGGATCTCTCCCAGGGTCTGCTGGGTGATACCACGACCCGATCCAGCCTATGTAGTTCTCACAGATAGGGGATCACACCCATGATCTGCTGGGGGATACCACAACTCGATCTGGCGCTCGACAGAAACACATCACTCAGATAGAGGATCGTCGCCCACATAAAGGTAGTTAGGACGATACCAGAACCCTATCTGGTATAACTCGCAATTTAGGGGATTGAACCGACGATGCCACAACCCTACCGAAACCACGTGCTAAATAGGGGATCGTATAACCAACGATACCGCAACCCTACCAAAACCATGCGCTAAGTAGGGGACCGCATAACCAACGATACCACAACCCTACTATACACCTCATGCTGAGCAGGGGATCGTAAACCTGACGATGCCACAACCCTACTGTGCACGACCCACCGCATAGGGGATCATATTCCCGATGATGCCACAAACCCTACAGAGTTAACCTGCAAGATAGGGGATCACCGCCCGTGAATAAACGGTCACAGTGATACCAAGAACCCAATCTAGGGTAAAGATGCTAGAGGATCCCGCTCCGGGCCCACCGTAGGGATGCCACAACTCTAACAGTTTAAACATCCCATCGAGAGGATCACAAACCCATACAAAGGTTGTGATGCCACACGAACCCTCGTAGGAACGAACCAAGGGAGAACCCTACTCCATTGCTGGTCCAAACATCGCTAACCTGAGCGACCCGCCACAACGCCACACTGTGCACCTCCTAGGCCAAAACAGAGGCCACCATCGCGTTCCACGTGGAAAAACACACAGGATAGGCTGTTTACTCACCCGAAACGGAGCACTGGTGAAAAAGGCACTATTCACCATAGCTAGCTCGTGTGGGGCCCACACAACGATCCCGAAACCCATCGAGCGGACCATACCACGACGATCCCCTCAGAAAAACAAGCGGAATCGACTACTCGCTCGTCCGAAACGGACACCCGGTGAAAAAGGTACTATTCACCAAAGCCAGCTCGGGTGGGGCCCACGCCTGGATCCCAAAACACATCGAACGGATTACACCATTGCGATCCTCTCGAAAAAATACACAGGGTCGACTAATCATCCAACAAAATCAGACTGCTGGTGCAAAAACTGCGTTTCTCCGCAAACCCCAAAACACGGCCTCGTGGGGCCTACACCCCGTACTCGGTCCCAACACCCAGAAACCATCTCAAAAAGTCCGGCGTACCATCAGGGTCTCAACGCCACTGACAGAACGTCAATCAGACGCTCCGGGTAGAAGTTACAACGGCCCGAAGTCGTAAAATAATAAAATAATATTATTTTATATGACGTTTCTAGCTCCTGTGCCACAATCCTGAACCTTTAAACCCTCGAACCCACACCGGAGGGTTCGCCTCGTCGTCAGGGTCGCGTCGCCGCAAACGGTGCCCGAATCCGGCTCCTGGATTGCAAAATATGAAGGTTTAAAGACCCCCGTATGATAAAAGAGGCCGACCTGGCCTGGACTGGCCGGGACCGGCCGCCGCCGCCGGCCCGCCCTGGCCGGTGCCGCGCCGGCGGATCTTCCGCGGACTGCCCGGGGCACCCTAGTGGTCCGTTTTACGATTCGGAGGCATCTACACGACCCGCGGGACCCGATCTACACTACTACGGATTCAATTTGTAGAAAAACGTAGCAAAAACGGGATCGGGGGTTAAAACTCAAATCCGCCTACCTCGCGGGTGAAACGCCGACGTTCTGCCCTAGATCCGCGCTCCAGAGCATCCGTTGCGCACTCCTGGAACGTCCGCCATAGATTTACGAGCTCGTGGGCGTTTCGTTTTCTCGATTCGGCGGAGCGGTGGCGAAGAACGGCGAAGAACGTCGAGAGGAACGATAAGGGGGGGGGGGGGGGGCTGATATTTATATCAGCCGCCTGCCGGCGCCAAACCCGCCTCGGACCCGACGCCCGATGCGAACAAAAGTAAGGTCACCCCTAGGGTAAAAGCGCTATTCTGAATGCAACGGAGGACTCATATTTTATATCCGAAACTCCGTTCAGAAGTTATTCGAGCCGACGCTCGCACACTAACTTCGCTACTTATTTACGAAAACGCCCCTGGTGGCGTTTCTCACCGCAGGCCCGCCCCCATAATGTTTACACCACTCCTAGGGTAAACGGCATGTTCCAGACGCAACCGTGCCATCATATTTCCATTCTGAGTTACCGTTTAGGAGATATCACACCCCCACCACGTGCATAGTATAAAAAAAACTTAATATTTTTATAAAATTAATTCCGGGCACACCGGGCCTCAGAATCGCACGCCGTCTTCGCACCTAGCTCTGGAATTATTCGTAGAAATATTCCAAAGTCTGACAGGGCCAAAAGCCCGGGTATCTACAAGTCATTTAATTATTTTTATTTTTCTAGTACTACCAGGACTTTTGATAGTCCCAAAATTCAAAAGATAAAATAGATTTGTTAGATTTGAATGAAATGAATACAAGGTGTTATAATATATACAAAAATCATGAATAGATGAATTCCTACAACATATTCAGTTATTTTTATCATAATTTTATATATTTTTTTTAATTTAATTATATTTTTATCTACTAATTATTGAGTTAATTTTTAGAGATATCTTGAATATGTGACTTCATCAAGAATTGTTTTTTCTCCAACCATTTTATGCAATAAAGAGCGCAAAATTTTTGGAGAAAAATCAACTCTTGACAAAGTTTTGAAAAGTATGATGCATTCATTTACTATTTGTTCTCTTTTTGGATGAATTTATTTTTTATTTTATCTATTTATGTTCAGGGATGTGTATTTTCATTTTACAAATGACTCAAAGTGCATGTTTTATGTTTTAAATTGAATTTTTTGTTTAGAACATGTGTCACTAAGAAAAGAGCAAGAAAACATGATCATATTATCTTGATACCTTAGTAAAATTATCCATAAGTCATTTTTAATTTTTATAAATTATCCTCACTTAAATCCAACACACGGTGTGGTCAGTATGACTCAAAGTGCATGTTTATATTTAAAATTTCCATATTATTTGAAAACAAACATGTCATAATCAAAATAGAGAAAACATGCAAAATTATCTTGATTATTTAGGACAATGATCCATATGTAATATATAACATGTATGAATCAAATACAAGTTAATTTGAGACACAGTATTGTTGGTATGACACAAAGTGTGTGTTTTTATTTAAAATTTACATTTTAGTTCAAAACACACGTGACAAACTGAAAACTAAGAAAAATCATTCATATTGTTCTGATAATTTATTATAATAATCCATAATTAATGTATTAAATGTGGGAATTATCCACACCTCAATATGATACATAGTGTTCTGGTATAACTCAAAATGAGTAGTTTTAGTTTAAAAGAACATTTTAGATAAAAATATGTGTGACATACTCAAAGCTGATAAAAAAATTCATTTCATTTTTATATTTTAAGAAAATGATCTTTAAGTCATTTATAATGTTTATGAGTCATCTATTCCTCAATATTAAATATAGGGTGATCTGTATGGGTGTTTTCAATTTAAAAATGAAATTTTAGTTAAAAACATGTTCCACTTATTGAAAATCAATAAAATGTGATCGAATTGTCTTGATACTTTAGAAAAATAATCCATAAGTCATTTATGACATATAATAATAAACCACACATCAATATGACACATGGTGTGACAGGTATCACTCAAAGTGTGTGCTTTTAGTTTGAAAATAACATTTTTGGTAATAACATGTGTCACTCAATAAAAACCAACAAAACACACTCATATTTTCTTGATACTTTAATAAAATTATCCTTAATTTAATTATGATGTTTAGGAATTAATTTCCCATCAATCAGACACACGGTGTGACCACTATGATTCAAAGTGTGTGTTTTTATTTAAAATTGACGTTTTAGTTAAAAAGATATGTTTCACACACAAAATTGAGAAAAAACATTTAGATTATTTTCATACTTTAAGAAAATGATCCATAAATCCATTTTGAAATGTATGAATAAGCAACAACTAAATCTGATACACAATAGGACCGTCATGACTTAAAATGTGCGTTTTTATTTAAAAATTACTTTTTAGTTAAAAAATGCATCACTGACTAAAAATTTAGAGATAATACATGAATTATCTTTATAATTTACGAAAATAGTCCATAAGTAATTTTTGACATGTAGGAATCAGTTGTACATCAATCTGACACATGATGTGACCGATATGACTCAAAGTGTGTGTTTTATGTTTAAAAATAAAATTATAAATAAAAACTTGTCTCACTCAGTGAAAACCTATAAACCACAGTTGGATTACACTGATACTTTAGTTAAATGATCTTTGACTTATTTTTGACATGCATGGATTGACTTCACATCAATCTGACACACAATGTGACCAATATGACTAAAAGTGCATGTTTTTATTTAAAATTAACATTTTAATTCGAAACACACATCACATACTCAAAACTGGGAAAAAAATATTATTAGTTTTATACTTTAGTAAAATTATCCATAAGTCATTTTTGACTTATAGGAATTATCAATATCTTAATTAGATACTTGTTTTCCCAATATAAATAAAAATGTATGTTTTTTAATTTAAAAATTATAATTTAGTTAAAAAGAAGCATGAAATACTCAAAAATGGGAAAACACATTCATATTATTTAGTTTATTTGGGAAAATTATCCATAAGTAATTTTTAATATTTAGGAATTATCTATACCGTAATATGATACATGATGTGATCAACATGACATGAAGTGTGTGGTTGTAGTTTAAAATTGAAATTTTACTTAAAAATACACTTGAAAAACTCAAAAATTATAAATAAAATTCAAACTAGTTTTATAACTTAATAAAATTATCAAAAATTCATTTATGGTATCTAAGAATTATTTTTACCTCAATTCGATAAATGGGGTGGCTGGTATGGATCAAAATGTGTGTTTTCTATATGAAAATTACATTTTAGTTAAAAAAATTTGTCACTCCCTTAAAACTAATAAAAAAGTCTTTCATTTTCCTGGTAATTTAGGAGAATGATCCACTAGTCATTTTTTATATGTAGGAATCAGGTTCACATCAATATAACACATGATGTGACTGGTATGAATCAAAATTCTTGTTTTTAGTTAAAAAAATGCATTTTAGTTAAAATATGTGTTAGTCTCTAAAAAAATAGAAAAAAAAACTCAAATTGTATTGATACATCTATAAAATTATCCTTAAGTAAAATTTAACATTTAGTAATCAACCTCACATCAATATGACACACAGTGCAATCAGTATGACTCAAAGTGATCAATTTATTTTAAATAGAAATTTTAGTTAAAAATAAACATAACATACTCAAAAATGAGAAAACACATTTATATTGTTTTGGTACTTCAGATGATGATCCATTAGTACTTTATAATGTTTCAAAATCTAGTCCACCTTAATTTGACGCACGGTGTGACTGGTATGACTCAAAATGTGGGATTTAATTTTAAAAATTAAATTTTAGTTAAAAAGGAATGTGACATACTCAAAACCAATAAAAACATTCATATTTATTTTATACTTTAGAAATATTATCCAAAAGCCATTTTTATTTGTATGAATCATCCATACCTCAATCTGATACACAATGTGACTGGTATGGCTCAATATGTGTGTTTTCAATCTTGAAATGAAATTTTAGTTAAAAATGTGAACCTCATTAAAAACTGAGAAAAAAACTTGTAATGTATTTATACTTTTGGAAAAAAATCCATATTCCATTTTTGAAATTTAGAAATCAGCCACACATCAATCTAACAAATGGTGTGATCTGTATGACTCAAAGTGTGTGTTTTCAGTTTAAAAATGATTTTTTTGTTAAAACACATGTCACTCTTTAGAAACCTATAAAACAAACTTTAATTGTCTTTATACTTTTGGAAAATTATCCTTAAGTCATTTGTAACATGAAGGAATCAAACACACACCAATCCGACCCATGGGGTGACATTTATGTCTCAAAGTGCATTTTTATATTTAAAATAAAAATTTTAGTTCAAAACACATATCACATATTAAAAACTAAGAAAATTTACTTATATTTTATTTATAATTAAAGAAATTGGTCCATAAATCATTTATGACATGTAGTAATCAACTACACATTAATATGACACATGGTTTACCCAGTATGACTATAAGTTTTTGTTTTTAGTTTAAAATTGACATTTGAGTTCAAAAAATATTTCACACAATTTAAACCAAGGAAATTTGATTATATTTTCTTTATAGTTTAGTAAAATGATCCATAAATAATCTTTTATGTGTAAAAATTTACCACACATTAATCGGACACACATTGTGCCTCATATGACTTGAAGTGTATGTTTTTAGTTTAAAAGTGATATTTTATTAATGAATTATATCATATTTATGATTAATTTACTTCTTTATAATATTTTTAACATATGTATTTTTTATATAGGTTCACTATTTTTTATGATCTATGGTTGTTTGTTTGGAAACAAGTATCATGATCAGGCTCTTTTGAGAGAGGATCGGTGTCCAAAGACAATGAAACATTAATGTTTTTGGATTTGTCGATGTTGGTCAAAAATTGTATGTAATAATATAATTGTACAAAACAATGTTTTAAATGTTTGAAATCATTTTATAGTGTTTTGTTGATGCATTATTTATGTAATTTAATATAAATTAAATTGGGTATTTTCTACCATATTGTGCTATAATTTCAGCTGCACATTACTGTTGCATGGATTTTATCATCACTAGAAATAGATATGATAAATTTTTCTCCTTATCTGTGTTAAAATATCACTAATAAAAGTAATCATTTTTATTGATTTTTTAGTGCCTATGAATGATTCTGTTATCAGCACTAAAAATGGAGTTAATAAATGATGCCATATTTTAAAGGCACTTAAAATATCAATGCTTTTTTAGTGGTGATGAAGTATATTTTAGTGCTATTAAACCCCATATATGTATTAGTGATTATATATAAAATTAAAAAAAATAAAATTAAAAATTAATCTGCAAAAAAATGGTTGGAATTTTGGTCCATGAATTTTATTTTTATCACATCATCTTTTTTAAAAAGAAATCCCCTATTTTGAGATCTGTCTTTACCTTTCACCTAGTACATGTGGATTCCATCCTACATGATAAGGTGAGTAATTGATTCCATAAAAACTATTTCCCACCCTTCTAACCACATCCACAACATTGGATTTTATAATTTTTTCTATTATAATTGTTACCATCAAAATCAATTAATTCACAGGAGAATGACATTTAGCAACAAATAATGAAATTCATTTTATCAATCAACATAAATTTAAAAATTTAAAAAACAAGGTTTCTGTTATAAATACATATTATATTAATTCATGTAATAAAATTCATATACACATCTCATTTAACATATAAATATTGACTAATTGATTAAATATTTAGTTAATTACATGATAATATGTATATTCGGTAGATGGGATTAAAATAACCAACACGCACACACCCATACACCTTAGTGATTCAAGCCCTATCCCTCAAAAGGATTTATAAAAACCCAATGGACCTATTTCATTACATATTGATATCCCTTTATGGGACAATAAGTATAAAACCAGAATACCTTGTGGTATACTATGTCGAAACACCCTTATCTTTTTCCACACCCTATGAAACAATATAATGGTGTTTAACACTATCATTAATTAATTTTTTCCATGATTATAACCATTAATATATCTTTAATTTCCCAATTTCACAACACATTATCAACATGAGATATTCTTAGTTAAAAATGTTAGTATTATCATGCACATTTTTTATTATCAAATTCGTTCTCATATGGAGTGTTAAAATTCCATTGTTATGACAATGTAAAATTAGAATTTGAACTGATACGTAAAAAATACAGTTTTATTTAGTTTTAATTTTAATTTTAATCATTATTTTATTATTTATTTTTCTGAATAAACATTAATAGAATTTGAGTTTTCTTTTTGTCATGTAAAAATATTTGAAAGTTCCCTATGAATGTTTACTATGTTATGATAACATGAACAGTTTTTTTTGTTAATTTTATTCCAAAACTCTTCATATGTTCTCAGATTAAATTATATTCAATTTAAAATAATATTTCATAAATTTATTTTTGAGGAATTTATTTTTGGTTAGATATATTTCTACCATGATAACATTTATTTAATAAAATTTAGGAAAATATCATCGTTATTTTTTTAAAAAAAAAAATAAAGTTATCATTGATATTTTTTAATACATAAGTTATAAATTTTTATTTATTATAGGGTATTTTTTATTTTCTTCTATGAATATTATATATTATATTTACCATTAATATTTATTTTATGTTTCCCTTAAAAAATTGGTTGAATCTTAAAAAGTCTTCATAATAATTGAAATTTATGAAATCATTAATTTCCCAATAAAATTATTTCATATTATAAGTATTTTAATGAACTTATTTTTCAATGAAGAGGTTGAATGTTGGATTTATCAAAAATCTATTGAGATAATGGATGATGACATGTTGATAATTAATGGTTTCAATTCAAGATCCAGAGATTGTATATTCATGTTGAAACCAAGAGGTTATATGATGGTAGATCATGGAAAGTGGAGAATGTTAAAACAATGGGGAGTTTGACATGTGGTGACATGTTGATTCATGAAGGAAGATGAATATGGTTCCCTTACATTGAAACCATACATGGTCATGGATACAAAACATTAACATCCAATAGTCAATTCCCTATAGTGTCTATGGAAAAGGTAAAGGAATGATATATCATAGATTTAAAAAAAAATAAGTATTTTAAAAGGATCTAAGGAAAGAGTTATGGGTGAAGATTTATAATCTGGTTTGGATGAATGAGGTAACTTCTGGAACATTCCTATCCAAACATACTTATGTGTTGAGTTATCTTTGAGATAATTTGGGAAATTAAGGATAATTTTGGAGTTGATTTTATAGATATAGAAAAAATTAAATTTAAATGTATGTTACATTGCAACATGATTATTTTTCTACGAGGTTAGATGTTCTGGTTGGATGGTTTCACCAGGGTAGTAATGGGTTAGAAGTGTAATTTATGGTATAGATTTTTATATAAATTAAAAATTTAACATTACACCACAAAGGTTAAAGATCACATATTTTCCACTAATTATAATTAGTGCTATTATGTGTTGTATTTATTGACATACATAACAAGGTGAGTTTGATCTCATAGGATTTTTTATTCACCATGTCAGTTGTTGTGTGAAGTGTTAGATTTCAAATTAAGGGGGAATGTTTATATCCAATATGATAATTGGTTGTATTGTGTTAATAAATAGAAATAGGTATATTTTATAAAGACCAGTGTGGGACTGGAATGTCTATCATGTCCATTCTATGTGGAAGTGGACCGAAGACATCTAAAGGAGAATTTGGGAGGATCGACAAATAAGTTTCGGATAGTATGTGGTATAATAAAAATGAAAATGAAGTCTTTCATTGTCCTGTTAACTAAGGAGTTTTCCTCTCTTGAGATGTGAGAAAAATAGAGAAGAAAGGAGAAACCATTAAAGTGAATGAGTGACCTTGGGTGAGGAGATATTAAACCCAAAACATTGTGAAGGGAGTGACTATTGGGAAGAAATAATCCTTATATAAATGTTTTAAGGTAAGTGAACCTCGTCATTAGAGTGAATTAACCTAAACCCACAATTGAAAGTGAATTAGTGGATTATGATAATTTGGCATATTACCTTTGTATGATCCTTGGTTTATCCTAGCACGGGTGAACTAAGTAAAATTTATTCATCTCGTACATCCTTACCTCACTCTCTATATGTCATCAATTAATATATGTGGGTTAAGTAATAATTAATATAATATGACCAAGGATAAGATAATAAAATCATCAATAAAGTCATCATTTAAGGAATGACATATGATCAATCCTACTAATAGTGAGGTTAAGATCATTTATTATATGAGAGTTTGAGGATTAAGTGGTGAAATTGAAATGATTTTAATAACTTGATCATCCTCCTATTAGGTAATATCCCACTAAAGAATCTTTTGGTGATAATAAGTGCTATAAAATCAAATCATTTTCATGTTGATTTTTTATGAATTTATCCAAGTAGTTATTGGGTTGTGTTCTATTATCTAATTATGTTCATTTGGTATCATGGGAAAATGAAAAAATTTAAAGAAGAAGTAGAACTCCAATAGAGTTTTATATAATGGAATAGTCATTGGTAAATGTGTGATTAAGATGAAGGATTATAATAAATTTTAAAAGTAATGTATTAATGCATCTAATTTTTCATCTATTAATTCATTCAATAACACTGTCAGATTGGCTACAAAGCCTAATTTCAAAATTTATATTAGATCTATTAATGAAAATTTGATATCAAGTAGTCCAAAATTTTAAGCTTTCCACATACTAGAGGATATATATTAGGGTATTAAAGATAAAATATAGATTTGGGAAAGGAGAATATGTCTTAATAAATCCATGTCTAGGTGATAAATAATGAGGTTGAAAAACTGAAGATCGTGAATGAAATACTGATTGGAGTTGTTACTAGTATAGAAGAAAAGAATCCTTACCCGGACATGAAATTGGAGGATATATATATATATATATAATTAAAAAAGTACAAATATAACCTTACGGGGAAGAGGGTTCACTCAAAAGTTAGTAAAAGTACAAAGTCCAAGAAGGATGAACTCGCTGCATATATGGAATACTTAGTAGAGGATAATTAGTGACTGAAGAAGTGAAGGTGTATTTGAATGATGTTGTTATGAAGATGGGTAAAAAAATAAATTTTCAAAGTGATATACATAGATAACTTTCACACAAGATATATAAAAAAATGACTATGAAGAAATAGATGATAGAAAACATTACCCCTCTCAAGATATCACTTGAATAGAGGAAAACATCTGGGAGGAAAATTAACTAAAGTTTGAAGAATATGAATACCCAACTAAATTGAAATGATAATAATATCATATATATATATAAGATATGTTGATAAAATAAAATAAAAATATAGAGATCTCTTCCATTGAATCATCAATAATTGAAGTCCACCACTGTATAAATCCATAGTCTTTGAGATGGTGGAAGGTTACTGAAAAATCTGTAAGTGATGAATCTCAAAAGAAGGTATCTACATGGTTCCGCTGTTATGGATGTTTGGGGAACACTATGAGTGTGTGTCTATAATCACAAGGGCTCAAGTGTAAAAGAAAATATAATGAAACAAGATATCAACCAATGCATGACTATACTCGGATTTTTTTATAGTGGATGTTTTATTTTTGAGAACCATGGATATATGGATAGAAATTGTATCCAGAGAGGAACTTAAGTGTCATAAATAATTCCTATATTCCTATGATAAATAGAAAAAAAATTTATATTGAAATATAATCTTTTATGCTGGAAAACTGATTAACTATAGTAGAAGAAAATAATAGATCTTAATGAAGAGTATACCGAGCACCAATAATGGATAAGTCATGAAATTCTTTCTAGAAATAAATATTTTTTTGAGGGATGAGGATGGAAGCTTCTCCAACTATGAGTAGAAAGGATGGGCATGAGAGGAGAGATCCACTAAGGAAGAAGAAGTCCAAGGAGAATCAAATTATTATCAAATAGGAAAAACATGAAGTATGATTTAGTGGTTTCAAAAAATATACTAAAATAAAATATAGGATGATAGTTGCGAGAGTTACCATGAAAATAAAAAATAATTGATTTAACATAAACATTTGCAAGAAGGTTTCTACAAGTGATAAGGAAAAATTAATTAGATGAAAGAGAAGTTCAACTGGGATAAATGGAAAAAACCAGTGTAAATTTAATGAAAAATATATTCATTTAAGAAATAAATTTCCTTTATTTAATAAATCGGGTCACCATGATAAAAGTGTCTTGTTTTGGAGTTCCAAATATTTTGTTTAATAAAAAGTTTCTTCAAAAGAAAAGAATAAGATTTTGAAAGCTGAAATGACTCCAAAAGCTTCTCATATGAAAGGAGTATCCAAAAACAAGTTATGGGATGTGAAAGATAATAATTCATGAATGGGTAAACAAGGTGGAAAGAGGGTATGTAGAAAAGATGTTCAATCAGTGACAAGTCAGGAGATCCTTCTCAATAAGAGAACCTAAGGATAAAAAGCTTGTGATTCAGGACATGAAGAGAAGAACATGCCCAAGGATAATGGGGATAAATTGGATTCTATCCAAACCATTTTAGATATCAATATGGATTCTGAAGTTAAGGATAAAGTAAAAAAAAATATTCTATGGAGAATCACCATCTTCCTAAAATAAAGGAAAGAAAACCCCCCTTTCCCTAAGTATTTTAATGTTACAACTGACATTGAAGTGTTATAGATTTCCAGGAATGTACAATCCATGGGAAATTAAATCAAAATATGTGTTTGGTATCAAGATATATTTAGAAGTTAAAATTAATTATTGGAGTAGTGAAAGTGATATATTATTGAATATAAAATTGTAAGTATATGACTATGAAAAGAAGAATCAAAATAATAAAAAGTGGTATCACAATTGGCATAGAGGTTCATTTGAAATGTTATCACCAAGAGCACATGGTTCTTAATTGAAATTAGTACTTTAATATGAAATATTATAATGGATAAATATTAAAAAAATTAATTGTACCAATTTTTTAGTTTTTATTTAACATGTGATATCATCGAGTTCTTATCAAGATATCAAAGGCTACTATAGATTAATGACTCGTGATGAGTATCTGTTCTATATTTTTTGATAGAGATGATACATTAATGGGGGTTTTAGTATGAAGATCTAAATGGTGGTGTCCTTAAAATCTATAGAAAAACACTCAATGTATGAAAAAATATTTTTTAGTAATTGGTATTATCTTCAGCAATTAACCTTAGTTTGGTGTCTAGAAATGATCATTAAAGAAGAAATTTGGAATGAATCACACACTCTATGATTCATGTTTATTCTCCAATGGTTTTGTAAAAGTGTGATTGTGATCACCTGGATAGTTCCTTAGTAGAGGTTCAAGTTATACAATTTCTTGAGATGAATGTAAATAAGTGAGTGAAATGGAAATTGATGGGTTTATTGACTTTATTTTTTATTTAGTACATCGTGTTATAGATTGGTATGCTTAGAAGTTTTTTAATGGATCATTTATAAGTGGTACCTTGACCCACTAAAAATCATTTATAATGAAGCTACAATTAAATAACATTTTTGAGTTTGAGAGATTCCTCAAACCAATAATGAATGGGGGGAAACAATGTATAGGGTGAAGTGATGTTGTCACCCTAATGAGTGGAAGTTTATCAGAATTTCATTCTATAAGGGATCTTATTTTCCCTAAATCTTATGTAAGGATAATGTGAAAAAACAGAGAGAAGATCCACTCGGACCACCCCATACACTTTATTGATAAATAAGATGAAGATAAATGAGATAATATTTGGTCTCAGTTGTATTTAAGGATTGGATCTTGTATTGTTTGACCTTAAAAAGACTGGGGAAGAATTATAATGATATTTAATGTGAACCCCTTGTCATCCAAGGTAAAGGTTTTATATAGTCTCTACAATTATTACTTTTGGTTGATAATATACTTTAAATTTGACATCAATGGGGGAGTAGAATGTATCTCCTGAATCCAAAATCCCAAAAAAGGGAAAGTAAAGGAGATTTGGATTCTTCAGGATAAAGTGTTTTCAATAAATCCATAGGGGGATATTTTTGTCCACTAGTGAGAGTTGGTGCCATTGTGTGTTTAATTTGTTGTCATATGATTCTTTCTAAATGAATATGTGATTTAATTCCATTATCTATGATTTATAGATTTTATACTGTCTAATATTGTGTAATTAATATTATTTATCAAAGGATTATTTATAATAATAATTGTATGATATTTTTTGGAATTTTTGAAAGTTTTAGACTGTTCACACCGGGATTGGTGTGTTCACAGAACAACTGGTTTGAAGACATATTGAGAGCTAACGAACCCTATAGTCACAACCGTGACATGGATTTGTGTAATGTAAAAGAGTTTTAAGAATATTATCATATGATATAATGATATGTCACTTGAATGATGATATAACATAAAATAAATAAATATTTAAAAAGTAAAAAAATTGGTCCCAACCAAAGCCAGTTGTACCGAAGAAACTATGCACCAGACAGTTAGTGGTCATGTTCAACGACAAAAATATATTGTGTGGTCATGGAGTGGAATATCCCAATATAGGTTGGTGCTAGGTGAGAGAGCATGGCCTAGAAAACGGTGATGTTAAGTGGAAGTGGGGATCAGTGGATGTAGTGTCGGCCATCACAACTGGGATAAATGAGTGGTTTTAGTGCCTTCCATATTATCAAGAAGTGACCATGAAAAGTTTATGTTTGATATGGGACAAACAAAGTCGAGAAATATTTAAGATAAATGATTTACACCATGAAACTTTGATCATAGTGTTATTATAAAAGAAGGAAAAATAGAAAATTCATACTGATCATGAAAGATTTTTTGAGGAATCATGTAAGAGTCATCTGAAACCTCGTAAGAGTAATATCTAATTTCATAAGGGTAATTCAATGAAAACCCATATTTTTTATAAAATCTATTTCATGAATCATGACATAAAGATATAAAAAAACAATACCAAAATATCAAGATGCCTAGTATCTTTGGGAAATTATATTCATATCACAATAACATGTAATAGAGATACAAAATAATTATTTAAAACCCCATAACATGCCCTTAAGTCCTGTGGATTAACTAAAACTTCTTGAGATAAATTGGGTATATACATAAGAATGGGGAAAGATATACTGCCCAGTACTGGAATAATCAAATTATAACATGATGAAATTAATGAATGTTAGTTAATAGGAATATCAAGGTGACATAAAAGGGTGAGAATTATAAATGTCAACATTGAACCATGATATAAGATGATGACATCGGGGAAATATAAGAACGTGGAAATAGCATAAAGCATGAAATAATAATCCTCAATTAAGTATAATTTCTGAGAAATCATAATGTATTGTTCTTCGGATATCCTCCTGTCCACCATACATGGTACTCATGAGCTATAAACATCACCCAATGCATTATAGGGCTATATAATTCTGGGACCACCCATCACATTTATATTATGTACATTCATTTGTGTGACAAATATTTCATAAAACATAATAAATTATTTCATAAATTATAATTACATGATTTAGGAGTGTGGGATTTAAAAATGGAATTCCCCAACCAAGAAAGATATGTACATATATGTGAATAACCTTGAGTGGAAATGGGGATGGGAATTCACAACATAAACATTTTGGCATGGAAAATTAGAGGATAATTTAGAAAGCATAATAGATGTACAAAAAGGTTCAAGGAATGGTTTAATGAGAGTGAAAGGTGGTATATAATTACTTGGGAATCATAAATATCATAAATTAAGTACATAAAAACATGTGAAACTAAAAATAAACAAGTTTATAATAAATAAAGTGCTTTAATAAAAAATATGAGTATAGAATCCATTACATTGAGAGGGAACTTTTAAAGTCTTTAGAGAATATTATTAAGAGACTGGGAAAAATTTAGAGGGATTTATATAGGGATAGGGAGAGTATGTACCTGACCAGTGTGTTTTGAGTGAAGAGTAATGAGAGGATGGTGGGTATTTGTATAAAAAGAAATGGGAACTTTTTATTAATGTCTAAACTTAGGTTTTAGACTTTGAGTTGTAAAATAATCAAAACCCAAATCATTAACATGCTTTTTCCAATTTTCTATTCCAAATAGGAGTGGATTTCAATATTTTATTAGTCTATGAACTGACCTATTCAAATAATACCATTGGTGCTGTGGAAGTGAGTCAAGTCCATATGGAATTAATTCCAAAAACTTAAAATAAAATATATCCATTGAAGGGTTCATTAAAGGTTTGTTAAATTAATAAAATAACCTCAAAATTAATTATTTTTATAGTTGAAATCTATTTTGACCATTTATTCCATTCATAGAATTTGTTACATCACTTTTTGGATACAATGATGTCATAATACATATCATATATTTATAGCGTATTTATTTTTTACCCAAAAATTCGACTATCTCAGAAAATTATAAAAAAATCACCATTTGATAATTTTGATGTGCTTATTTCAAAAATATTAAATTTATTTTATCAAAATAATTTTCTAAATATGAGAATCTACACTTTTAAAAAAAATTCTTATTTATTGGAATATAGTAGTTTTTATGATACTAACCACTTTCTGACCATTAAAAATTTCGAAGGACTACATTAAATAATATTACCATTTATATTTGAGAAAATATTATTTAATAATAATATATCATGAATATGAAATTTATTTAAAATATTCTTGAATTTATTAAAAAGTTCATTTTAATTGAAATTATATATTTAAAAAAATATATAATATTTATTTCTCCATATCAAAGTACATTTTTTTATCAAAATCATTATATAATCATCTATATAAATAAATAATGAAAAAGGGATAAATAAAATAATTAGTTAATTTAAAATAAAATATAAAAATTCATACTACTATGTTCTAGATACATAACCCCTTCTTACACCATCATAAACCCTAAGGATACGGTGTGTGATAGTGGTACTTTATTAGGGTGGTTCACTGAACATGGTTTGGGCCGTGATATTGATAAGATTGAACCTATCCTACAAAATATTTCACTTTAGTTTATGTTTTTTGAATATTAGCATTTGATTGGTCTAGAGAAAACCCTAGTGATTCCATCTCCCTTAGAAGCTCCAAAAAATGGGCTTCAAAGTATATGATCCTGCTGGTTGAGGCCATCGCTTCTTCTATCAATGTCAATTAGAATTTATCTTAAACCTTAATATAAACTAATATTAATAGTCTATATTGAATGACTATATAATACAAAATTATAATTGTTAATAGTCTTTTAATCTCGAAAAAAAATTATGTCCATATTTCATAATGGTCCAAAATAACAAAAATTAAATATAGTGCATGTGTTTTCCACAACTACATTTATTAATAATTCATTTATTCATTAAAAAGGGAATATCATTTATAAAAGTCTGAGTCATTATATTATTCCCCCTTTAGAAATTTCACCCTTGAAATTTTCATTTCATACACGAAAATAGATGAAGGTACTTATGTTTCATTTCATCTTCTTAGTCCTATGTTTTCTCCTCAAAAATGTGGTTCCACCATAACACTTTATCCAGGTGAGTTGTCCTATTCCATAAAATTTTTCTCTATAATCTAAGATCTTTACTATATTATCCTCTAATAAAATATCATTCTACAAACATAACAATTCTAGATATAGTACACTGGAGGGGTTTGGTATATAATTCCCTAAGAGGGATACATGGAACACATCATGTACTAGAGACATGTTAGGTGGGAAGGCTTGCTGATAAGACACATCTTTAGTGAGATCAAGGATCTAAAAGGGGACAATGTATCTAAGAAGAATATTTATCTGATTTCAAAAAAATCATTACACTCTTTTATGGTTATATATGAAGGAAAAATTTATATCCAGCCTCAAAATCTAAGTCACGTTGATGAATTTATGCAGAGCCTTTTCATTGATTTTTTATAGATTCCATATAATGATGAACGGTCTGAAACTTTTCTGTCATCTCTTATATAAGATCAGGTCCCATCAACATTCAATATCCAACTTCATATAAAAATTTGGGATTCTAGAACCTCTTCTCATAAAGAGACTCATAATGTTCATTTTGAATGATATAATAGAAACTGTTGATAAATGATAAATCTAATAGGGGAAGGTGTTTATCCCAACATACATTGAAATATATTGAACAAGATCTCAACATATCCTATAGAATTTTAATGGTTCTTTTAGACTAACCATCCACATTAGGATGATAATATATACTAAAACATTGCTCCATATCCAATGCTTGCTAAAGTCTTCTCTAGAACCTCAAGTTAAACCTCAAATATTGATTCGATACAATGGAGATTGGAACTCCATGTAGTCTTACCACTTATATTATGTTTATCGAGTAAAGTAAGTTAATAGATAAGTCTTTATTGATTGAAATGAAATCCATTGTCTTTTTAAGGAAATAGACTACCACCCAAATGGAGTTATTTACTTTATATGTCCTGGGGAGTCCTACAATGAAACCCATCATTATGTTTTCCAATTTCCATATTGGTATGGGAAATGGATGAATCATACCCTTAGATTTCTTTCATTCAGCCTTGAATTGTTCTCATACCAAGCATTGAGATATAATTTTTTCAATATACCCTTTTATGTTATCCCACTAGAAGCTTTGATTTAGATATCTATACATCTTAGTGTCTCCTAGATAAATAGATAAGGATTAGTTATTCTTATCATCTGAAAGTGCCCCATTCAGTTTTAGCATTAATAGGAAACATATCTAGGTTCCAAATATTATAACTGCATCTTTATCAATGTTGAAATATATAATATTATCTAACTTTATCTATAGCTCATCATCATCTTTTTCGTCCTCTTTGACTGTCTCAATAATGGACTGTTGAGATGTTATTTGAGCTAGGCAGGATGATTTTCATTTTATCATTCCAATTTCCACCCTTTGCATGTCTAAGAATACTGGATCCCTTTCAATCCTCATCATGGATAGGGTTGTGGGATCCTTTCTACTTATATTACCTTCCATGTTATTCACCTTCCATGGAAGGTAATGGATTGAACAATCAAAATCATTGATCAGCTCTAGCCACCTTCATTGGTGCATATTGATATCCATTTATGTGAATATATACTTTAAGATTTTATGACCTGTATATATGTACCACTTTTCCTCATAGAGATAATGCCACTAAATATTCAATGAGAGGATCACTGCATCCAATTATAGATCAGGGGCTAGGTAGTTATTCTCATGGATCTTTAATTACTAAGAGGCATAAGGTATCACCTTTTCATCTCTCATAAGAACACGACTCCATCCCTTTTTGGGATGCATCACTATAGATAAAAATACTTCCCCATTGGTGGGTAATGTGAGAATAGGTGTAGTGATTAGACACTTATTTTATTCTTTAATTCTCTCCTCACATTCAGGAGTCTATAAAAAATTCACTTCATTCCAAGTTATCTTGGTTAGTGGGATTGAAAATTGTGATAAATATATCCCAAATCGATGATAGTACCTAGATAATCCAAGTAAAGTATGGATATCCATCACATTTTTTGTCAGGACCATCGTTAAATTGGACATATCATTAAATGATCTATATATTTCCCTTTATTGGTGAGAAAATTCCCTATGTATGTTACTTTCTCCATCTGAAACTCGTATTTACTATACTTCACATATAAGTTTTTCCTTTCATAAGGTCTCTAGTACAACATTCAAATGATCCTTATGTCCCACCTTGATTTTAGGGTAGATAATAATATCATCTTTAAAGACTACCAAAAATTTATTCAGGTAATCCCTAAAGACTCTATTCATTAAGTGCATAAATATTGATGGAGAATTAGTGAGTCCAAATACCATCATAACGAACTCATAGTGCTCACACCCATTACAAAATGAAAACTTCAAGATATCCTCCTTATTATTATTAACTTGATAATATCCTAACTTAAGATCCACCTTAGAGAAATACTGGACTTTACATAGATAATTGAAAAAATCATCAATACATGTTAGAATATACTTATTATTTATCATGATCTTGTTAAGCACACAATAATCAATGAAGAGGCACATTGACCGATCATTCTTCTTAAAAATGAGGACTCATGCACCCAACAGTGAAGATCCTGGGCATATAAACCCTCTATCCATATTATCCCATAGTTTATTCTTTATCTCTTCAAGATAAATAGTGTATATTCTATATAGGGTCGTTTATATTGGAAATGATTTGGGTATAAGTTAAATCGAGAACTCAACCTATCATCTTAGAGGAAGACCTGGTTTTCTTGGGAAAAGTATATTCTCTTACAATGGGCCTGTTTTCATGGATGATATTTTACTTAGTATCAATAATTTTCTCTAGATAGCATTGTTTATAACACAATAATATCCATTATTGAGATAATTATTTATAAAGATACTCATCCTTCTCCTTACACTTGTATATAATCAGAGGGTGATTTCAAATATAGAGGGTAAATTCCTTCTTCTGAAAATTTATATTAGCCATATACAAGGAAAAGAAATCCATACAAAAAATGGCATCATATTCTAATAAAGGGAGTATCAAAAGTTTTTATTAGAAATTAAACCTGAAAATATGTACATGTTTTTGTCGATAGTTTGACTTCCATGTTTTGAGGTAGTGTTTGAATAGTTCTGTTAAACTTTTGTGATATGAATGAATGTGAAAAAAAACATAAAATAGTACATTCACCATCCATTAATGAATAATTAGCATACCTATCATCACTTTATTGTTAGGATCCACTTCATCAGTTTTGATGGAATAATCTCACCATTTATCCGTAGGCCTTGGAGGTTTTTTTCATCAGTTTTCATTGACAATCCTTATCCTAGTGAATTAGTTTGCATAGTGTCCTTGTTCCTTATAGTTGAAACATTAAATGTTTGGCTGAGGATTGACAGGAGCATTACATTCTTCCATCACATTGATGGATTTCTCTCATAAAAATATGATATCTATGTTCTCTTTCATCCCTAACCTAAATCATTTTCTTCTCACGTTCAAGTAATTTTCAAGATTCTTCTTACCACACATTTGGAAAGTGGGATATCAAAATTTCTTACCACCATGAGATTTCTCCATCACTCCACCATAATTAAAATCCATTCTCCAAATCATATCTCCATATCCATGATACAATTCAGATTCAATGATCTTTATTTCAACTTTTAAGGAACATAAAAACATTTCATCAAATCTTTCAAAGTCTTGATTCACCAAATTTTTTCATAGGATAAACTTTATCCCACTAAAAGGTGGTCAAATCTAATTTTAGGTTCAATGAAAAAGATAGAGGTGGATTGAAAAAGGATTTTGAAGTTTTCATAATACACCCCATTGGATTTTTCATCCTTTTACTTGAGTCAATGAACTCCCTATCCATTTTAAGATGGAGAGTGAAAGAAAAATATTTATCGAAAAAAAAATTCGTGAATTATTTCCACTAAATTTCTTTGATGTCTTCCTTGAGATTCATATTCTAGATCAATTTTCACCATTGATCATATTATACTTACATATTATAAACAACTAAAATAAACTTCTCTTTCTCAATGAATTAAAGGATGGAGAAGATATTTTCAATAGAGTTAATCTATTTTTCTGTGATAAAGGAATCAACAGACCCATTAAAATATGGAGGCCTTTATCATATAAAGGTATCACTTGTAACTTTATATTTCTTAGGGGGATGAGAGTTTTGACCCTAATTTAATTTTCTATTAAAAACATGAGTTAATTTAGTAAGTATTTTTAAGAAGTTCTTGAATCCTACTCCCATCGTGATGGGAATCTCCCTTGGGTAGCATCACATTTCCCATCACATTGGTTGTTGAATCTATTCCACTTATTTCCATACATTAACTAAAATAAAGGGAGAAAGAGGGATAATAATTTCTATAAATTTAAACATATAAAAGGGAAAATATAAAAATTAATGGTATAAATAATAAATGACCTATATTACTTTACCAATGAATTTTTAGGATTAAATCTAAGTGATCCATAGTCTATATCCAAGCATTAAATTTCATAGACATTTTTGTTCCTTTCATAATGATTTGTAAAGAGATTGTGAATTTACTAAATCATATCCCCTGGGAGTGTCAAAATAGGTGTGAGACAAGGTATTTTTTTTTATACCAGGTGATGATCGAGTTAGTACCCAATGCACCCTTTTTAGTGTTATTCACTTAGGTATAACTATGCTGGAGACACACCCACTTGTTGTATCCTAACAAGGATTTTGGTTCTGGGAAACCCCTCACTCTATAATTTTCTAAAATTATGGTATTTTTTCTATGTTTGGGATTATTCCTAAGGCTTTCACTAATTTTTACATTTCTAATCCTCAAAAATATGTAGACCTTTTTATGATACCAACTATAACAACCCAAATCCTTTATACACTTTATTTCATGACTCGTTATATAAAGATACACACAACACAATCCCAAATTATAGATAGGCCTAATGTAATTGGGTAATTAGATACATATCAAAATAACATGAAATATATTTTCAAATAAATTATTTAAAAACTCCATAACATTCCTTTAAATATCATTGATCTTTTAAAAAATCATGAGATAACCTGGGGACATACAGAAGAAAGGGGTGAGCTATATAGCCCAGTAAGGGAATAATCAAATCATAACATGACGAAATTAATACATGTGTGTCAAGAGGAATATTAAGGTGATATAAAAGGGTTATAATCATAATTATTAACATTTAATCATGAAATAAGATGAATACATCAAGGAAATATAAGAATGTATATTTAATATAAAGCATGACATAATAAGAATACGTTAAGGATAGTTGTTGAGTCATCATAACATAGTGTTCTTACACTAACTACCCATACACCATACATGGAATATCATTATATGAAAACATTATCCAATGAATTAGAGGTCTATATAATTATTGGCCCACCCGTCACATTCATATTATGTAGATGCATTTGTGTTCCACATAGATCATACAAAATATGAATGGATTTAATCCATTTTAGTCCCATGATTAAGGAGTGTGGGTTATATATATATATATGTAATTTTACAATAAATTAACTATGATAACATATAGGTTAATACCATTGATTAAAAATGAGGATAAGAATTCTCAACACAAAAATTTGGCATTGAAATTCATAGGATAATTTAAGCACTACAATAGGAATACATAAAGCTTCAAGAAATTGTTTAATGTGAGTTAAATGTGGTCTATTATTACTTGGGAATGATAATGAAAATAAATATTTGTGAAAAAACACATTAAACCTTTTGAAACTGGAAATTAAATGTCTAAGTACATAGAAAGTACTTGAATAAAAAGGAATAGGAGAGAATCCATTACATTTAGAGGGTGCTTATAAAAGATCAGGTGGAGAATATTAAGATATTAGTAACACATTGGGAGGGATTGAGAGAGGGATATAGGGATGAATTTCATGATTAATGGGTATTGAGTGAAGATGAATGAGAGGTTGGGTTAGTATTTATAACAAAGAGAGAAGAATTCTTTATTAATTTCTAAACTTTTGTTTTGGACTATAAGTGATAAAATAATCAAAACCAAAATCCTTCCCACTATTTTTGAACAATTTTCTACCAATTAAGAGTAGTTTTAAATATTTTATTAGCCCATGAATCGAAATAATTAAAATAATACCATTGGTGATGTGGAAGTGAGTCATGTTCATAAAGAATTTATTTTAAAACCTAAAAATATAATATTAGTTTTGGGGGATTTATTAAATGTTTGTAAAATTAATCAAATAAATAAAAAATTGAATTATTTAAGTGGTAAATATATTTTTGGTCATAGATTCTAATTATATTATTTATTATAACATTTTTGGGATATTATGATGTCATAATACATACAATATATTTATACTGTATTTAATTTTTACACAAAGATAATACTATCTTAGATTATTATGAAAAATTCAGAATTGTATAATTTTGACCTATTGATTTTAAAAATAATATTTTTCCTACCAAAATAATTTTCTAAATATGTTAATTTTCACTTTTTAATAATAAATATTAATTATTGGAAATTTTTTTACGATACCAACTACTTTCCAACCCTTAAAAATTAGATTGGCCTTCATTAAATTAAATTATCATTTATATTTTAATAAATATTATTTAATAATAATATTTCATGTAAATGAAATTTATCTCTAAATTTTCTAAATTTTTCAAAAAGGGTGTTTTATTTGAAATTATATATTAAAAAAAATACAATTTTGATTTCATTATATAAAAATTTAACTTTTATCAAACTAATTATATAATCATCTATATAAATTAAAATTTAGAAATGGATAAATATAATAATTATTGCATTTAAAATAAAATATAAAAATTCATACTACTATGATATAGATATACAAACCCTTATTACACCAACGTATGCCCTAATGATAAGGTGTGCGATGTTGGTACTCTATTGGGGTGGTTTGATAAACAGGGTTTAATATGAGATCTAGATAATCTTGAAATTTTTTCAAAAATAATTTTTCTATATTTTTATTTGTTAAACATAATATTGGGATTGTCCTAGGTAATATCATAGTGATTCCATCTCCCTTAGAAGCTCCAATAAATAGAATTCATGGGGTATGAACCTACTGGTCGAGGCCATCAATTATTTCAACTACATAAATTAGACTTCATCATAAACCGTAATATATAATAACCTTAATGGTCACTATAAAATAAATATATTTTCAATGGTTATGATTCATAATTATCTTTTAATCATAATATTAAAATTATGGCTTTATTTTATAATGGTCCAAAATAAAAAAAATGAAATATAGTGCTTGTGTTTTCTATAACTAAATTTCCTAATAAGGTATTTATTCATTCAAAAAGAAATTTCATTTATAAATGTTTGGGTAATAATATATGTACATTGTAAAAGGAACTCATCACAACATAAACTACACGAATCAAGGATCCAGTTTAGTCTCCCTCACAGGGATCCCATGCATAAATCGACTCAAGTAAAATCATAAGTCTCTTTTTAGAGTCCTTTCCAAGAATGGAAAGACTTTATAATTCACTATTGGAAAAGTTTTGATCCCTTCCCTAAATCATGGAGCCTCTTTGGGATTTTATTTTAGTAAGAACAATTGGAAAGATCCTACATGAGATTACATCATGATTGGTGGCATCACAATGTGTGATATAGAGGCTGAATAAAGCAGTGAAGATATTATAAGTCACAAATATGAACAATATCTATTTTACCCCGATGTATCCTGATTCAATGATAAAATATTTTATCATATCTGGTTCTTGGGGTTATTTCACCTTTATTTTTTGTGGTTTCTACATTTGAATAAAGAAACTACAATGGTAATTACCTAAAGGTGTGGATCTGTACTGTGATATGTCATTTTCTATAAATAAGAGGGTTTATCAAGTCTGTTGGAGGGATTCTAAATTATTTTAAATTTTTTACACTGATTAGATTTTCCCTTAATTTTTTATACTTACTTTTTTCCCTTTAATCTACTTTGGATATTTTAACAATTTATTTAAGTGGTATTATTTTAATTTTATTTGTTATTTTATTTAGTTCAATTATTTTTTTTACTAGATCACTTATTAGGTTGAATAACTTATGTGTGATGGAGATTTCTACTATTATATATGGATAGTTTTTTTAAGGGGTTAGGGATCAAGAGTAAAAGGATATGAGTGTTAATATATTTAAAATCGTACTCATAGTGAGTCAACTTAATCAGGAATTGTATTGGAACTTAATTTATTCAAATCCTTACACACAGATCTGATCTAGAGGTGATTGTAAGGAGGAAATCTAAACCAGTTGATAAAATTGGGCTATTAATATTAGTCAATATTTTTCATTTACATTATGAAATGATGTTAATTCATCTAGGATAGTGTAATCTCTAGTAAATAAATTTTTAATTGCATAGTTAGAATTAATAAACCCAACCATAAGAAGTTAGTAATCTTATAATGAATTTGTATCTTATCAACTTGGTTAATTAGTGAGTGAGATAGGTAGAAATTTTTGATATAGTCCAATAAATTTGATCCCAAACCCTTATTTCAATTAATTTTTTCCACATTAATAAGGATTTTTAATTTTTCTTGATCCAAAACCACTTTAGATAATTTATTTCACCACAAAATTCATCAAATTTCATGGATTATATTACCTTCTCATGGGAAAACATATAAAATGTTATACCATGTTTTCCTAATTAGTGAAGGATTAGGAAAGTTTATAAATTTCTAAACTTTTAGTGACCCATCAAAGTTAATGATGCTAGTGGGTGTGCTAATTTTTTGGCATCACTACTTGGGAATCATAATGAACTTTTGAGTTCATAAAATTATATTGATCGAATCCCAATATTCTCATCTCATTTTTGTTTTTATTATTTTCAAATGTTTGAGGTTTTTTGTTTTTGTTTGAGAAGAAAAATTACTACCTGAGAAGGGCACCAAAAACCCAATCACAGAGTGTGGACTCATGAGATCCAATGAAATAAAACCCATAGATTGAGCGGGGACTCTTCACACATCAAAGACTATTTGTGGAATAATTCCATAACCCCACTATATTATATGGATTAAATTATCACTTGACACACACCTATACAAAAAAGTGCAACTGATGGCTATAGAGTGAACCATCTTATAATATGGTTTTCCATCTATAGATGGGGATTCCCCAAGCATTTTTTCACCCTAATATATGTGAAAAACTAAAATATGAAGAATATTTTCATCCATATGATAAAAAACATGGATTAGTTTAGTGGAATTTAGAGATAGGACCCGAAAAACCATCTATCCTACATTCTTAAGATATGTGAAACCTTAAGAGAAAATGGTATCATCAGTTGAAATTAGGCTATGTGTGTTCTCTGTATCACTCTTAGATAGAGATAAATATTGGATAATGAGTTATAAATTTTGACCTTTCACTACCAGAGATGATCTAATGAATTATCTCCTTGATAAACACTTCCCACTGGTTCATACATGGGATATGGGGAGAGATATTCAAAATTTCACTCAATTATGTTGAGAGTAATCTTGGGAAACTTGGCGTAAATTCAAGAAGCTACTCATGAAGTGCCAAAATCATGAACTAAATGTTTGGATTCAGATGAAGAAATACTATTAGAGATTACAACCCACAACTCGAGTAATCTTAAATTCTTTAGGTGATAGTGGACTCATGATGAACACACTTAAGGCCAGTTGGGGCCTCGTTTATGAAATATATCATAATGCTACACTACTAGAATATTTATATTTAAAAATAGTGTTCTGACTATGGCAATATCATAACTGATGTTAAATAGAAAAATGAGTGGCTACTAACATCTATTATTTATTAAAAATATTAAAGGCACATAATCTGGCAATAACTCCATCCTAGCTAGGGCTCTATCTGGAGTGATCCCTTCTTGGGGAAGGGGGGTTCCCTTGTGTGGAGGGGTCGAAAAGGACACACATGGGGATTACCTTTTTGTAAAAATAGTGTTTAGGGCACATCAATATAAGTTTTTAAATAATTTATGTGATAATCAAGTTCAAGAAATTTATAAAAACTTAGGATTATTTCATCATTCCCCATTCTTAATCAACATGATTTTAGAAAATCAAACCTCATAGACTAGAGACAATGTTATTTATTCCTTCAATGACCTCCATAATTTTCATTTTAGTTTCAATTTATTGATTTTTGATTTTTGGAGTTGCATTCCGATTGTCTTTTATTTTGGTTTGTTTATCCTTCTTCATTTGGGTTCTATTTCCCTCACTCAATTTACACCCACTAGAGTTGAGTTTTGGTTGTATCATACAAGTTTAGTCATCATTGAAATTAAATATTAATTTTCACTCACACTTCCTTTTTATTTTTTGTAATATGAATTTTTTCTATTAGTGATTTTGTGTTATTGGTCATGGATTATTTTATGCATCTCTATATTTTCTAATTATTTTTTAATAATATTTATTAATTATTTTTCAGTGATTAATCGTACTCATTAATTTATTTGTTTTTACGTACATTTATTAGTTATAAATTTTCATTTTTATATTTTTGTGTGGTTATGCTTGTGATTATAAATTATGGTTATAATTTGTTTTTGGTTGTAATTTTTTATATTTACAATTTTTTATTTATAAATTATTTTTCTTTATAATTTTTTTGTTGTTAATTTTTTTGTCTGTAAATTTATTTTTAGTTATAAATTGTTTTTGTCATTTTAATTTTTTTGGTAATAAATTGTATTCTGGTGGAAAATTATATTTTAGTTTTAAATTTCCATTTATTTATAAGCTGTTTTTTTGTAATTAATTTTTAATTATAATTTTCTTTGGTTATAAATAGTTTTTTACTAAAAATTAATTTTCACTTATATTTTTTTCAGTTATAATTATTTTGTAATTAATTTAAGTATGTTTATATATTTATAAATTTATATTATTTAAATTTACAAGTTTATATATATGCTTAAAAATTTTAATATATTCATCTATTATATTTTTATTTTAGTTAATTAGTGGATTGTAATTGTAAAAATACACCAAGAACTAGAAATGAATATACGAGGTTAAAAATTTCTTGGAAAATTCCAAAAAAAATATATTAAAAACAAAGATATTATTTTTTCCATGTGTCAAGTGTTTGAATATGATAAAATTATGGTACATAGAAATCAAATACCATATGATTTTCTATGGGTTTAATCAAAACTATGAACGATAGATCTGGCACGGTGAAATAACAAACATGTTAAGATCTAATGTTACAATATGAGATAAAGGATTACCATGAATAATTAATTCCTAATGTAGTGATTGAAACCATTGAAAAAAATTATTGAATAATCATATATATATGTTGAGATACCACTGTTCCCCGAATGAACTATATTTATAGTGTTATCAATTATGCTGAGAATAGTTAACTTGAATGAAATAAATTTTTGGAGTGATAAAAGTATCAATTAATTGATTGAAAATTTTGAATGTTAGTTCCTGAAGGTAATGAGATTTCATATTCCAATTATGATGCTAAAAAAATATTACACCCAATGAGATCATGGTATCAAAATATACAAGCTTTCCCCAATGACTATGTGCTATATAGAATGAAATATGAAAGTTTATCTAAATATCCGAAATATGGGAAATCATGATATAAAATGTATTAGAAACATAACTATAATTAATTATAAAAAATGTGAAAAAAAATCTCCTACTAAACTAATATAATTTCTTTCAGTAATTTCTCATTTGAAGAATCTATTTGAAAATTCAAATGATACAAAGAGGCTAAGATGACATATATATGAGCACATATTTGATAGAAACCTAGGCCACCATTATGAATCACTATAATGGAATATTTTTGATAAATGTTTTCATTATTTTTGAAATGGAGTTAGAAATATAAGAATGGTACATGAATATATTGAATTAATCCATATAAAATCCTCAGTAACCAACATTGTTTATATGCTATTATGTTTTAATATTACCCCTGATCCCCCAAGATACATATGAAGAAAAAATATATTATGATGAGGATGATGAATTCTAGACCAAAATAGTATAAAAATAATATTAATGTTTTCTATCATCATTGATTAATGATTTGAAAATTTTATGGGAGACATGTGTCATAGTTTTTAACAAATACAAGAAAGTGTATTTTATTTTTCATGTTATGATAATGTTCACTATCAATGAATTTCCTGTATACAAAAACATATCTGGATATAATGTTAAGGGAAATAAATATAATCAAATTTAAAAATAAGGTACTCTATATAATAAATTGAATAATTGATGAAAGATAGTGTTCATGGGACATAGAATATTTTTCTGAATGGATCATCCTTATTAAAGATTAAAAAAGGAATTAAATAGCATACAAGAGTATGATTTTACCCACAACCATTATCAGTTGAAGAATACTATGAAAAGGTGAAAAAATTGATTTCAAATTTGAAAAAAAAATAGTAATAT
The DNA here is from genome assembly GCA_963277665.1 of Viscum album. NCBI lineage: Eukaryota > Viridiplantae > Streptophyta > Magnoliopsida > Santalales > Viscaceae > Viscum > Viscum album. The sequence continues at coordinate 1,286,860,689 of OY728151.1, forward strand.
TCGTCAAATAAATAAATGGGAGCAATGGTCCATATTATTCAATCTACAGTATTTGAAATTTTTGTAGGTAAAACATAACATTGACATTATGCATGTTGAAAAAAAATATGTGATTGTTTTATTGGATCTTTATTAAACATAAGGGTAAATAAAAAATATGGATTTCAATTAGAATTAATATCCATGAGAAAAAATTTAGTGCTAACTCCGAAAAATAATACTAATAGAACATATTTAACTTCATCTTGTTACACATTAAGAAAGAGAGAGTAGATAATTTTTTTTCAATGTTTTCATGGTATAAAATTAACCGATGCATATTATTAAAATGTAAAAAATTTGGTGTCATTGAAGGATTTTATGTTAATAGATATGAAATCTCATGGATATCACATATTGATGAAATTACTGTTATCGGTTGCACTATATAACATATTGTCGATACCTATCAGAAAGTCTATCACCAGGATGTGTTACTTTTTAAATTCCATTTGTTTCAAATTCTTGGATAAAAATGTTTTATATTCATTGTAAAATGAATTTTTACTCATACTTTTTCCCCTGTGAATATATTTTCTTGCATCATTTTTTGTTATAATTATTCATTTTGTGATTTATTTGGTGCGAGAGATTAGAATATGTGAGATTTTTTATTTACATTGGATCCATCCTTTTGAAATAAATATGAAAATATTTATGAGATATATTAAAAATTCATACCCACGAGAGGAATATATTTTTATAAAATATTTATTGGAATCGGTAATTTTTTCTATACTAATTATTTATATGAATTTTAGCATGTTGGTCTCCCGACATCTCAACATTTTACATTTGATAGTTAAGGTAAAGTGATATGTCGATTAAAGGTAAAGTTAATTCCATGTGATAAATTGATACAAACACATTTATACACTTCGAAAAACATATATGAGGTTTAATCATCTATATCATCACATATTATAGGATTTAAGGTACAACGTTTGAAAATAAATGAAAAGTGGTTAATGTATAAACATAAAAACATATTTGATTCATGGTTTAATGAGAAAGTCAACAATGATTTATCTACATTAGAGAAATTTAAATAGGTAGTAGGGGGACCATGTGTTAATGTGATCACATGATCTGGTATTAATATTAATGGTTATACATTTTTTATAAGAAACTAGTATGACAAGAGTACTTTTCAAAATTGTGGAGTATTGGCCATTCCTAAAGCATGGAATTTTTAAGTGTAAAAGATAAAAACCCAATTTCCACATCAAAAACATATTTTGGAGTTGTTAAGGATATATTGGTGACTAATTATACTAAATATTGAGTACCAGTGTTTATGTGTAATTGGGTTGATATTAATAGTGTTGTGAAACATGATGATTATTTATTTTCACTCATCAATTTGAAAAACTTTAGTTGTAATAAGGAACTATTTATCATGGGGATGCATGTGATAAAGATATTTTATGTTATTGAACCATTGAATGATCAATAGTTATTTATTTTTCAAGGGAAAAAATTCATCTATGTGATGAGGATATTGATTATTTTGTGGACTTATATGCAGTTTCTTCATCAATTATATGATTACCTAATGATAACAATGACTATGATATTGACATAGTCCATGCAATATAAAATGATTATATCGAAGGTGTAACTTCCCGGTTCTGGGTGCCACTCAACGGGTGCTCCGAACCCGATTCGCCACGTGACCTCAAGCCAATTTCCCCAAATGCCAGAGGCCCTCGACTAGCAGCGAGGGCCCAGGTCTGATAGTGGGGAAACTATGCCCTCATTTGTCAAAGTGTAGCGCAGTGGAAAGAATAAACCATACAACAATAGTTGAAGCGAATAACCATAAATAACTAAAATAAAAAACTGCAGTAGATATAACCAACCAGTATATAAATAACGGTGCAACATGCCTCAATTCTATGGAAACAGCCAGAACATGTTACACAAGCAATAGAATACAACTGAAGTACAAGTACAGAAAAGAAAAAACAGAACAGCCCGCGACATCACAAGCCAATGCTCAGTCCCATGCTCTCCTACACCCCAACAGCAATCAAGTACCTCTATAGGGACCCTTGCCCTTATCTACACCTGCAGAAACATAATCTGTTTGGGCTGAAAAGAATGACACAAAAAGGGTGTGAGAAACGAATCCCAGTAGGCACCCACAAAAGGCTTGTGCCCAACTGTGTGTAAACATGCAACAACAATGTGCAAAAGTGAAATGAAATAAACTAAGCAGTACTCAGAAGTAACCAACTTACCAGTTATATTGCAATTTAATTATTCATTTAATCCATTTAATATAAGAAAACACCACAGTGAATTTCTAAGTAAACAGACAGCATCCTCAGACAAACAAAATCTCACCCTCAGGTAATCAGAATCCAACCCGCATGTATTTCCCTCAATCATAACAGAAATTTCACATAGGTGTACGAAGTGTTTCCCTCAGGCACAAAAGTCAAGCCCTCAGGCACGAAAGGTTTCCCTTAGGCGAAATAATAAGTTTCCCTCAGGCTAATACAAGTACGCCCTCAGGCTATAGTAAAACACCACCCTCAGGCATAAGTAATCGGGCCATGCCCATCATATAAACATGCAATTTACAAACAATTCCTCTTAAGGAAAAAGTAATGCATAATTTAAACATGGAATACTCTCGGGTATCCTGGCCGAACGACTAAACAGCGGAACGCACACCCAGGGTGGTCCTGGATCCAAGCACTGATCCCAAATAACAGTTTCATGATTATATTTAATTACCTATACAGTTATAGGAATTTAAAATAGCCTCGGCCTCAGCCACACGACACCCCAAATATGGGTTTGTAGCTCAAAAACACCCAAAAACACAAGACAGTTGGAAATAAACACCAAGCCACCTACCTTAAACACTAAAGAATGGTATACGTGAATGAAACCTACTGAAACGTCCAAGAACGCTATAGATATAAGGCAAAAGGATTATTTATCAAATTCAAATAACTCCCATTAGGAGAAGAATTGGAAAGAATGATTAAATAAGAGTGGAGGGCTTACCCGTGCGGTTCCAATGAAATCTACGGAGGCAGAATCGGATTCCCGGTTCGTGATTGACAGATCTCCCAAGCTCTAGCCTTCCTCTCTCAAACCCTCTTCCCGTTCTATGCCTTCCCAGTGAACAGGGGAGGCTACAACCCATTTTAAGGGAAAAATGTACACAGCGTGTACTTATCATTTTTAAACTGTTCCCCTGGCGGCTTCTCGCCAGCGTGGCACTGTTCACCTTCTGACATGACTACACAGTGTGTCAGCATGAGTAAACAGCATGTTCTATTGCACAGCTGGCCACCGCCTTACTATTTGCCTACCGACTGACTACACGACGTGTAAAGGACCACCACAGGGCGTGTAGTCAGTTCCTACACCCTTCATCGCTGACATGGCCACACGCCCTGTGTACTCTTCCCACACAGCCAGAAGTACACAGCGTGTGGAAAAGTACATGGCTTGTACTTCCAAAATTTAGGATTTTCCCCCATTTTCCTTATTTTCTCAAAAACACTTAAGGAAAGAAGAAAAGAAGAAACCCCTACCTCAAATATAAGAATTGGGTTCTTACAAAAGGGATATAGAAAAGCACTATGTTACTATCCTAATTATCTAGGTAAATTTCTATTTTCTTTTTTATAAACTTATACATGAAAAAATCTATTTTTTAAAATGGTTTTTTAAATATATATATGTTTTTAATTTCTATGTTTTTTGTTATATTTTACATTGATTAGTTTCAGTTAAACAATTTTTTTGTTGAAGAAGCATTTCATAATTAGTTTTTTGGAAATAACACATTTATTTTTTTAAAAAAATAGATATTTAAATATATAAATGATTATCATTTCTTCCATTTTTAATGAATTTATATATTAATTACTTTTTGTTACACATTTTTTAGTTAATAATCACGAAGTCCTTAATTTTTTATGTGAAACTTACATACATAATGACACTATTTTTTTACTTGGATATATTTATATTCATTTTTTAAATATTCACTTTTCGTTAATTATATTAATTAACATAAAAGATTGATTTTTCATTTTATTATTAATTTTTTTACTTCCAAAAATCATTTAATTCTAATAATATAGTGCTATTCAAAACATCAATATATTCATCTATTTAAATGATGTACACTGAGGTAGAGGAAAATTTATCAAGGTATGCATACATTATTTATTTTAATATATGTTTAATAATTAAATTATATAATGAAATTAATTTTTTTCATATCAAAATTATTTACATCACAACTAATGAGCCTCTTAGGGCAGAGTCTTATTCTTATCCAGAGAATAGAATACCCAGAGTTTGTAGATATGAGATTACAAATTTACCAAAGCTTTCATTTTCTCATGGGGAAAAGAGGATATGATTTTAAATTGATGATAATAATAACCAAGGTGTCCCATAAGAAAAGAAGTTTAGAAGTTATATAGCCATGTATAACTATTGTAGGATAAAAATATTATATCATAAATAGAGGAGCATCAGAAATATGGTGCATGATCAGTTGTGAGAGTCTACAATATTTAAGTATATCAATTAATTTTTTATCCAATTCATCCTATATTATATATTTCACATGATTAATATTAATATATTCAATTATATATGACTATCAAATTTTAAAAAATGAAATAAATTATAAAGATGTTACTATCTTTTTGGAACTTAGATGGATATATTTAAAAATATGAAAAAAATGTGATGTTTTAGGGGAGGGACAGATTTAAAACCCATGCCTTAAGTATAAATTTTTAGATGTAGAGACATGAGATAAATTTGTAGCCAGGTGGTGGGAGGAATCCTTTCTGGTATGATAAATATTTTATATAAAATAAATTGGTAATTTATTTTTTTACTACCCGATGATTTATTTATATATTATTATGCAATAGGAATACATGAGACCTCACAAATGACTCATGTATTATAATTTATACCATTATACATTTTCATTTAGAGGGTATCAATTACTGAAAGAGAAAATGACCACTGAAAATTTATATATATTAAGAGCTAAATCTAGTAGTGGGTTAGAAGAGGTTCATTTTATCCCTCCATATCCCCCAAACAAGCATGAAAAATGGGAAATGCAGAAGATGATGAAAGGTAAAGTTTATTATGGATCCATCGAGGGAATTAGTTGATAGAATCATAAGAAATTAATTTTAAATTTTCCAAAATATTTTTATATTGTAAATTCATTTCACTAAATTAAAATTTTAATATATCATATTAGGATGCCCTTCATGAGTAAGAAATATAGAATTTTTTTTTCCTCGAGGGTAGGATTGAAATTATGGCTACTACTTTAGGAAAATAAGAGCACTGATCCACGTAAGTGGATATGATGTAGGTGTCAGTATTTGTAACACCCCATGTTTTTATGGACCTTTTTTTTGAATGAATTAATTTTCATTGATGTATTACATTGAACTAAGTCAAAAATTCAATTATAATGGCACCAACTAGGCATATGTTATATGAAACAATAACTTAGTGTACATTACACATAATAAACACTTGGAATACATTTCATGCTACATAGACTTAGTGTACGTAAAACGCAACACCGAGTCTCTACAGAACACCATTTTATTGTTATAATTATTTAAAAATAATAATTATAACCTAGCCATTAAGCTTAGTAATATGAATAGTAATAATTGATTTTAATTTTTTTACAATGGTTTTATATAAATAAAACATATTGATAATTACATAAGCATTTTTTATAATGTCCTAATATGTTTAAAAATATTATTTTCTCAAATGAACTGATTTTTATGAACTTTCACGAAAATAAATAAAATTAATTTTTTAAAAAATTAAAAATTTAAATTGATAAGATAAAATTAATTTTTTAATTTATATAGTCAAAATTAACTTATGATGGTTTTTGTGATTTTTCTGAGAAACTTTATTTTTGGATGAATAGTGAAAGAATACTGAATTTTAACTCAAAACTGCTTTTTTATATAATTTATTTATAAGGTTAAATTAAATTTTAAATTGGTTTAAAAGATTTATTAGATCATATTTTTATAAATTAATCCAATTTAGTTCATTGTAACCAATTTCATCGTAACATTGGATATGAAAACTTAGTAAACTATGGATCATTATTACTTTAAAAACCAGCAGTGTCGCCCCAACAGTGGGATTAAATTTAAATTGATTTCTAAAAATTATGTGATTATAATTTGGAAAAATGAATTAAATATTTTTAATAATCATAATTTATAATTTCCAATAAGTTATACATAATTATTTGTGAAACATATTAGTAAAAGAAATTAAAATTAATTACAATGATTAAGGTAAAATTAAGCTTAACAAGGAAATAATCATTAAACTTAAGGTCACAAATGACCTATAGACTTTTCCAAAACCCATTTTTATGAAATTATTCGTCCATTAACATTAAATTATTGAGTTTTTTTCGTTTTGGATGATTTTTTTGGGTGAAAACATGGGTATACAAAACTAGTTTTCAAAAACTCCAAGTGAGTCCTTCCCTTCCCTACAAAGGCCACCACCTATCCCCCTTACTCACAACTATAAAAAAAATTAGGTTCTGAAAAAATATGACCAATATAAATCCTAAAATCCCTCAAATACTCTTTGAATCCACCCTTTTGTTTGAAAGAAATATAAGTAAGCCTTTTGGAACAAACTAAAAGGATTTACCCGATTAAGAGGTAGCATCTTCTCCCTAGCTCCTTTATTTTATTTTCTTTATACACCCCTCCAATCTCCTTATTACATTATTATACAACAGAACCGATTTTATAAATATACTAATATTTTTTATTATATGGTTTTGACCTAAAATTACACACACTTCCATCTAATGGGTAACGAATAGACTGTTTGTGTGTACGAAGAACTACCGCCCCACAAAATGATTATTGTTTGTTCTTCCTTTACCACTTCTCATGGTGGTTATTATAATGGAAAATATATTTATATACAATATATATGATATTTATAATTAATTTAATCTTATTTAATTATTTTACAACGCACATCTTTATACTTTCTAGTTTGTGTAAATATGACAATTTCATTTGAGGAAGTGTGGACTCCCACCCCCTCAAAGCGTTGTGATTCATTTACACAGTACAATGGTTGTATTAGGGATGGATTCATTAAAATTGTATGATATATATTATATAACAATGATAATATAATAATGATATATATACATACATATATGTATATATACTTATATGAGACTTACTCTCTTTATTTCAATACAACAATAAAAATGGAAACAATGTTCATGTGTACATACGACTTAACGTCTCCATGAATGGTGTGTTCCATTTAATAATTATATATTATATAGATTATTATAAAATAAATATAATTAATATAAACGATATTTATATCTTTTTTATATTCTTTAATTATGATACAAGTATAAGGACCTAAGAGATAACAAATTAAGACATATGTGAAGAACAAAGAGGATATTACCCAAAGTGAAACCTTAACATAGGATTGTTAACAAGAGGGTAATATGAAGTAATAATAAAAAAATTTATAGTATTATATATAAGAATATTCTTATGTAAAATATGTATAATAAACATACATTTATTATACAGGAATCTTGGACAAGTACAAGTAGAGTGAAGATACAAGGTAAGGGTATTTCTAGTCTCACTTTCTTTTTCTGTGATATTTATGCCTTATTAAGAACTAATCTATTTTTTTGTGGTAATTATACTTCCCATGAATATATTATATGGTTTTTATCCTTTAGTTTATGGGTATTTACATATCCCTTTGATGATTTCTCTCTTTCATGGGGTTTATGTTTCAAGAGTTACCAAATTGGTAAATTAGTTTTGTCTTAATTTTACATCCTTGAGACATATGTTTGGAACATCATGAACCATGTTTTCAATTTTTTTTTAAATATGATATTTTAAGATAATTTTCAAAGAAAAAAGGACTTTAAAATGGGTTTTATGTTTTTCAATCTTCCTTTATATGTTTTCAAAGTATTTTCAAAGAAATATTTTTCTAAAAATGTTTTCATGTTCTTTTAAAGAAATGTTTTTGAAAATGTTTTGAATATTATTTTATAAGATTTTAAGGAAAATGGTTTTCAAAACGTTTTAAATCTATATTTTTATTTTTTCAATGAAAATATTTTCAAAAAATTTTACAAATATTTCTTTATAATTTTTCATGTTAATTTTCAAGAAAATCATTTTCAAAAAGTTTTATGTTTTAAAGAAAATTTTTCAAAGAAGAAATGATACTTATATAAAGAAATGTATTCAAAATATCCTTAAAAGTTATTTTTCATCTAAGATAACATTTTTTTATGTCACACATGTAATACTAGGAAATTATCCAAAGGTTCCATTCATGTTTTTTCTTTAATGGTTTATGTTTTTATAGAACGATGCATGTGACACCTATTTTTCTTCCATAGGTTATATGATTTTTAACCCCTATTCTATTCATGGGTTATGATTTGATGAAATTATTATAAAACCTATTTATTTTACATAGTTTATGCTGTGATGAAATTTTAATGATTCACATTTAATTCAGGGCTTATGATTTGATGTTTATTGAACCCATCCCTTTTTATGGGTCATAATATAATTAATGTTTTATTATCTTATGGAACATGTATGAATGATTTTATTTTTTGATGGTCGAGACCTAAATATCCCTCCAACGCAATGGGTTATGATTTATATCTCATGAGAAAATGATGATAATCATGTCGGTGGGCTTGTTCCACAATGGGATGATGGGGAAACCCGGTCTCTTACAAGGAAAGGACTGTGACTGGGGTTGGTGGTGTTTCCCACCCAGTAGATGTATTCAACAAGAAGATGGAATATGGGAAAACTCATCCATTTTGGAAATATGGGGAAACCTAATCCCTTACAAGGAAAGAAATATTATTTGGAATGGTGTTGTTTCCCACCTAGTAGGTCCAGTTAACATGAAGTGCCCTGATAAGTTCTAGCTATGCATCATGACTTATAGGGAATGATATCACATGTTTATGTATGCCACAATTTCATATATTATTCCTATTATATAATTTTATGGATTAGGTTATTTATTTCCTTATGATTTGTGTCTTACTAACTACCACGTTTTATGTCATGATTAATGTTTATAATCTTATGATATGAAGGGAATGATCTTATAATGTTATGATCTGATTCTATTACCCATGTGATCATGTTTATGCTTACATTTATCCATTGTTTACCTTTATTGATCATCATAGATCGCCCATTTTTATGCTTCCTTCCCCAGGTTATGAAGGCATGTATTATGTATGATGGGTCTGTTAAGGGTTCTAGTCATGGAGAACCAAGCTGGAGATAATATATCTCATTTATTTACCGATGTTTATGATTCCATGTTTATAAAGGCACTAGAATAGTATGGTATTTGGGAATCCTTGTATAATGTTTTGAGTATTTTTAAAAAGTGATGTAACATTAATGTATGAAAATAAAGGGTTGTTATAGTATTAGATAAGTTTTTTCCTATTCTTATATAAAATCAATGCAGGTAGAATACATGAGATAAATAGATTCTTCAGTGACTGATCTGTGAGAGGTGAATCAGCCTATACGTGGTTAAATTAAACCATATTTTTGTGCCATGTTTACAAAAATTGTAAGATAGATTCCGCAAGCACAACTTGGCTACCCATATTCTCTACCTCCTCCTTCAGACTTGATTGTGTACTATGAGTTTTATGTTGGGAATCCCTATATACATATTTTAGTGTATGTACTCATACATAGTTTGTGGGATTATGTACAACACAAAATTATTCGGTTGGGTCTGGGAAGAGTATTAATACAAGATATTATTGAACCAACTTCTCCAATGTCATTTCCTAATAAGGAGGTGACCAGAGTTAGAGATTTTATGGGTCATTTCTTACTTTTCCCAACTAGCCTTTTTTAGTTAGAAAATGAGGTATATGTTGTTTTTTAATTTTTATTTACTATTGATTTCAAATTTTTAATGTTTTATTATATTTACCTTATATAGAAGTATCTAAAATCAAAAAAATCAGTGAAAAATAAAATGTTTTTAGAATCAAATCTTGTATATTCCTATGATAGTTCTGATAGATTAATAAAATTATCTTTGAAATGTTTTATATTGGAGAATTTTATGAGTTTTAGATGACCGGTTAAATGGATAATAACATTACACAAAATTTATAATATCCTGAAAATAGGGATATTATTGATATATAATTTCAAATAGTTTAATATACACCTAATAAAATAATATAGGTTGATAATACAACATGTGACTCAAATAAGGACTATTGAGACAAAATTACCTTACCGATTTGGTAAATATTGAGCTGTAAATGCCTGAAAAAGAGATAATCATATGGATATGAAAATGACTAAAAGTTTTGAAAATAATTCTCATAATTTAATTTCATTGGCATTATATACATCATTAAAAATGAAACTATTAGTGAATAAGGAATTTTACCCCTAGAAATAAAAGTGTGACAGAAAGCTCATACCTTATATCTTGATAATGTTCATACTCATGAAACAATAATTTAAAATAAATATAAGTTTATTATATATATAATGAAGAAAAGTATTTACGCATATAATAACATATATTATTTACATTTTACTCTATATTTCCCTCTTATTAACTATTCCATGTTTTAGTTATGTTTTGGTTAATAACTGCTTTCTTTCTCGTACTTGTTTTGACTTGTTATTCTAGATACTCATACATAGACCCAAATTTTATTACAACCACTAAATAAGTATCATATATATATTTATTATATTTCTATTTCTATTTATCTATAAAATCTATTATTAGAAATTTAAATACAATGTTCATGGGGACGGTAGGTCATACATACACATAAACACCACTTCCATTTCATGTTGTATTGAAAGAATGAAAGTAAATGAAATATATGTATATATATTTAAAATATTTTTAATTTATAATTATTATATCTTTTATATCAGGTTATTTCACTAATCTCATCATTAAAAAATTACATTCACTGTGTGAATCAATCACATCAATTTGAGAAGGCGGTAGCCCACACGTCTACAAACAAAGTTATCATATTTTGAAAAAAATGGAATGAATGAAATTATGTGTAATATAATAATTACATAATAAAAAAACATCATTAATATAATATAAATAATCTAAAAAAATAAATTAAATCTTTAATTCCATTCTTGAAGGGTGTAAATGTATGAAAGAACGATGTTGCTTCATGACACGGTAGTTTGTCGTACACAACAACAATGATTGTGTATCCCATTTAACATAACTATGTGTGATATTAGGTATAGACCTTTATATAACAAAATATTATTATATTTATGATATTTATGTTATTATATAATCACTAAATAATTGTAATTGAATGGTTTTAAGGAATTAATAAAACAAAAAATTTGGTTGATTAACATTACCTCTTCTTTCAGAATATTCTTTTGATTTTCACAAAAGGACTTCATTGGTTGGTCTTATGACCAATTTAAAGAATCTATGTTTAAGGGATATAATTTTATAGGATATTTGGAAAAAATTTCATATTCAAAAAATGTTCTGAAATATGAATAGAATAGAAGAATATGTTCCCTTTTTAATGAGAGGGGATGTAATATTTTTGAATTTCACCAAATATTAAATGATATAAAATTAAATAACAACCCAAATACCTCCAAATTTCTATTTATTTTAAGATTAGATATTAAAATGTTATAATCTCATCAACCAATATATTTTAGACATTTTATTTTATTTTATACTTTACCATTTTTATTAATGCTTAGTTAATCCATTTTTATTTTATCTATGTTAAAACGATTTTCAATATTACTTGGAAGAACCATTTATATATAATTTGTCAATGGGATCATAAATGGAAAATGGATGATATTTTAGACCATATTACATCTCATTTTCACTTATCAAATATTTTTTTGATTTTTAAAAAAGTAAATAAAATATTTTGTCCATAAAATTTCATAAGTGTCAATTTTTACATCGTTTGTTACATTGATATTAATAAAATCAATTTAGAAATACAAAATAGTTCCAATTTATTTAATACACCCCTAACATGTCTTATTAACCCATAAAATTTATGTATTAAATTAATCAGAAAAATTATAATTCTTTTAATGTTTCTCATATCATTTAATTGATTGTTCCATTAATTGAATAATTACAACATCATCATTTTGTAATTATTTATGATTAGTATTTCTTCACTAAAAATTAAAACTAAATTTCAATCAATTATAAAATTATTTTATATTTGATAATAATATATATAGATTATAATATCTTCTATTTATCAACAAATTAAAAATATTATACTTATTAAAATTACCAATATGGAATTTTGTCACTCTCTTGGATTTTACTAATTTCCTTTTTATTTTCCAGTAAATTTTTTAATACAAAATAACAACTTAGATATATTTTTGTTAATGTTTTTTTAATTTTAATACATAATGTTTTTTTATTGTTTTAGGTTCATTTTATAGTCTATATCACTTTATTTTTTTCTTAAATTTCCAAAATTTTCCTTTTACTAGGGCAATAAAAAATTCAAAAGTAACTATTCATACTGGCCTAAAATAGAAGAGTCCTATTTTATAAATATGGAAATTTTTATTTTAAATATGGAATAAATTTTTTAAAATTAAAAACACATAATTATACAAAATTAAATAAAAAATAATCTCATTTTCTGGATAAGAAAATAGGTTTTTAATGTGAAAACGTCAAACAGATTGATGTGTTTTTCATCCAAATTCAATTTTCAATTGATTAAAATAACAATAAACAGATTAATATATAAATTTTTTTATCTAAATATATATTAAAACTAGTAAAATTTATAATTTATCACTATAAATAATTTTTTTGGAAAAAATTGTTTTCAATTAAAATTCAGCATTCCTTATTATCCATCAAAACATAAAACATATCAAAAAGATGAAAAAATTATACCGAAGTAAATATTGAAAACTTATATTTCAAATAAAAATTTTATTATTTCAATTATAATTCATAAAATTGTTAACAACTAGACCTAAAACAAGTGTTCCATTAAAAGTTGGCAAATCTTGCTTTTTATAAAAAAAACTTCTTGTATGCATAAAATTGGATTTATTCAAATACCTTGTAAAGAAAATAGATAAGAATAATATTATACATTATATTGAATATTATATATATATATATATATCATAAATATAAATCAATAAAAATGATTTGTTTATTTATTGATATAAAACCCACTTATGGACATTTAAATAATTTTTCATAAAAACATTTCCCTTTTATTTTATAAAGGGGTTTAAATTCATTTATAATTAATTTTTCAATGATTTTTGTGTAAACCATAATTTCATAATTTAGTTAATCATTTTCATAAAAGCCACTCTATAAAATATGTTATCATTGTCTTCATTAAATAGGTATAATAATAAAATGATGTTTCATTAAAAACCAGTGTTTCTAATAAAGAAAACTATATCGGTGTTGAGTGAAGCACATGATAAAAATATTGTTTCGTATAACACAATAAATTAATGAATTTTAATTTATTCAAAAAAAAGGATAATAAAAACACGGGGTGCTACAATATTGAAAAAGTTCTCTATAGTATCACGAACCTTCATACAAGGAGATTTTTCAAATTTATAGGCTTGTATTTTCTTTGTATTATTTTCTAATAATTTATGGATTATATTTGATACCATGCACTAGGATGGTGCGAGATTCTGAGGACTAGTATGCCTATAAAAAATATATAAAATATATAAAATATATAGAATATGATTACTAATATGTTCATATTGTTTAATTTAAAAAATGTAATAAAATCTAAATAGGATCCCAAATAAAAAATATGATTGTAGTGTTAAGATCAAAATATACATTCTACCATTGGTGTGACATAACCTTGGTCATCATGGGTTTTTGTGAAAAAATCATCATGGGAATAAAATGAATAAATTTTTTTCGAAAAGTTATATTATTTTTTTGATTGATGTGGTGACTTAATTTTAATACTTAAATACTCACCTATAAAAACATGGATGGGTTATCCACTTTTCCTTGAGAAATGTCGGGATCTATTATAGTTGTTAGAGGAGATACCACTGACAGAAGATCCTCAGATTGGAGATTGATGACCGATGTGTGATAGAGTCGAAGGATATTTCCTACCAACATGGCACATCTCTTTTAGTCATCTGAAATCGATCCAATTTGATAAAGGATATTTTTTATTGTATATCCTTCCCCGCTCATAATTTATATAATGAAAATGAATCAATAAACCAATGGATTGATTTGGGGATTGGTCATATTGTTGGGTATTTTATTTGGGGATATTTTATTGGTAGATTTTGTTCACAGTTATTTATTCTTAATTGGTTGTTATAAGGGAAACAAATAGAGGTCCATAACAACATCGATTGAGGTCTATTACTCTTGATTGTTATCATGATTTTATTCCATGATTCTTCATTTGTCGTGGGTTTTCTTTATTTGACCCATGGATTGATGTACTATGATGGAATCTATTGTTTCACACTCATTTTTTAGTGCAGTGATCTAAAATTTTAGATCTGAGCTCGACTTGATGTAATGGAGGTGTGATGAGGGTAATGATAGGTGGATCAAACTGGATTGGAAATCCATAATTTGAGTGGGGTGTGAAAATGATGATAGGATAAATGAAATTCGTTTTCATAATTGACTCCAATGTAAGATTCTAGTGATGTGATATGGATAACTTTAGCCAAGATATATCTTAGATTTTCAGAAAGATTGTTTCCCAAATACTAGATGAGGGTGACATGGGATTGACTGGATGGATGTACACTATTTATAGAAAAAAAACACGAATCCTACAAAGTGTAATCTATTATTAGAAAACATGTGGGGCCCTCCTATCATCATATAGGATTTCAAAGAATAGTAAATATCACAGAACATGTGTCCCTTTCACAAAGTTTATTGTTTCTCTATAGTGGCTCGACAAGTACATCAGACGGTACGAAAAGATAGGAAAGAGTACATGGGATGGAGCACACCATGTACTCCCCTACACAGACATGGCCTGAACAATGTACATGGGATAATCCATTTACTGGTACATGGTCATAACACACGGGTAGCTGAAATGCCATGTACTGTTGCACATATAGTGGAATGAGACATTTTCGATTTACATGGGTAGGAACTAGGGTCATGTGACATGGTGTGTAACCATAGTACACACCATGTACATTATAAAACATGGCCTAGATACCTTCTCATTTGTATCAAAGACCTATTTCATAAGGGTATGTTCCCCATATCATATTCATTGAGTGTTATTATGGAATTGCCACATACACATTGGATTGTGATCCCTTTAGTAAGACATCTTGGATAGAGTTGTTATATTACATCCCTAATGAACATAGTGAGATCCACTATTCAAATTTGTTCCCTAGGTAGTGTTCTCAGTAGCATCGAGATCAGAAATATGAGGGAAATGATCCTCTATATAGTAGGTTAATCAATATATAGTTTTTGGTATACCCCATAGGCTTGGGAGTGAACCTCATATTTCTATCATACCTCATCATAAATCCATAATCTACTTGATATATAGACACCCGAAGATCATTACATATTGAATGAATATCCTCCATGTTATTCAACTCAGTAGTTTGTTCTCCTAGATGAGTTATTTTTCAAACGTTCAAGATGGAATCCTTGGCGGGTTTTCTGGTTGTGACATACCTTTAGATTGTGTGTATGTGTTGGGTAAATATGGATATTCTTTCTATATATGATATAGAAATATTATTTTGTATAGAATAATATATTCTTCTATTGTATGTTTTGTGGTTTTAGGGGGGTCATTTTGTCTATTTTAATACTCACCCATGCATTGTATTCTCTATCACATATCATGTCTTTTGTATAAAATCAACTATTGAAATATTCATTGACAGACCATGAAAAGAGGGTGCTTAGTGAGATTGAAAATACTGAGGTGTGTTACTATGGTATCCAAACAATAATCCAAGTTTGAATTTTAGGTTTGGCATGTTTTCAAACACTACTGGAAATATGATCTATACCAACGGTTTTGGGCAAACAGTTGGTATAGTTCACTAATTTGGACCTATACCAACGGTTTGGAAGAAACTGTTGGTATAGGTCACTAATTTGGATATATACCAACTGTTTTTGGAAAACCGTTGGTATAGTTCACTAATTTGGACCTATACCAACAGTTTGGCCAAAATCGTTGGTATAGGTCCATTATAGAGACCCTATACCAATTATTTTGGCAAGACCATGGGTATAGGTCCCCCCCTATACCAATGGTTTGTCCAAAACCATTGGTATAGGTCCCAAAATCAACGAACCTATACCAATGGTTCTCTAAAATGTTGGTATAGGTCTATACCAATGGTTTTGAGAACCGCTGGTATAGGTACATGTATTTTTAATGGAATCTTCTTACAAAGGACATTAAATAAATAAAAATTTATTATAATTATGATAATATATATATATATATATATTTATGAAATTATGTTCAGAAAAGTATGTTAGGTTAGTGGTTAGGTCGTTCAATCACAAACCGGAGGTGCTGGGACCAAAAACAACCGAATGATTGTTTTTTGAATTAGATATACCAACGGTTTTATAGAACCATTAGTATAGATTTTCATATTACACATACCAATGGTTTTGAAAACCGTTGGTATAGGTATATACCAACGGTTTTCCCAAAATCGTTGGTATAGACCTATCCCCAAAGCTTACTTGTCAATGGTTCACCAAACCGTTGGTATAGGCTATACCAATGGATTGGAGGCCTATACCAATGGTTCGAAACCGTTGGTATAGGGTATTCTTTCAGTAGTGAAACTCTTTATTGATTTCTGTTATGTGGACTTATTTACATTCACTTACATAATTTTGTACTATAGTGGTGTTTTTAGATATTGGTATGTATCTTAGTTCAGTTCCTCTAACATTTCATCATATTTGTAGTCCTGGAGATGTGGGTGTGTGTGTGTGTGTGAACATATGATACAACCTACCATGTTAGTGATATTCCTATTCCATGGTAATTTTCAGCCAATTTCCTATTTGATGAGGTCATGGGGAGTCATGGAATGGTCCCACCATGATAGTTTATGATAAAGTTATATCAAAATAAATCATTTCTACCTTAGGACCAAATTCTGTGTGATTGGTTTGGGGAAACAATGTTAAGTGTTTCGAGATTGAAATTAAGGCTAGGGAATCCATTTTTGTGGAAATGGGTGACCTATACATAACATAGGACTCTGATCACATACCATTTGACTGGGTACATGATGAATTTGGTTTCAAGAAAAAATGGGACATGATTTATATAGGAATAGGTTGTGGTTTTAATGCCCTTCTTGAGCCATCTATCTAGATATACACATTGATCATGGTACATATTGTTTTTTTCATGATTCTTCAAAGACATATAATATCTAGCATTTAGAATCAGAATCAGGAGGATAATCACCTCAGTGATGAGGAATCAATACATGCATTTTAACACCTCTATATTTTAACAAATTATTTTCTTTCAAATTAATTTAATATTTTTGATATTATTCAATTTACACAACAATGAGGGTAGTTTATTTTTTATGAAAGCACTATGTTTGTAATTTTTTATATACAAAACCAAGTTAATAATGCACAAAATGAAACATAAAATTTATCTTTCCCTATATGGAACATCGAGGATAGCTTATGTTACATGAAATAATGACTTTCCTCAATGGCTTGTTTAATACACTAGACCGACGATTACCAAACAATAATATATTATTAAAATGTGATTATTTAATTTAATAAGATATAACCTAGTAATTAAAATACATGATATGGATATCATTATAATGTTTATGAAAATATATGGTTTACACAATATAATAGGAATTTGTAGGATACCAATTAATTATAAATGAATAAGAAAATTGGTTGAATATAAAAAGAAATATTATTATTTTTATGGCCACAAAGTTGTTTTACCCTAATAAATTAAATTAAGAACATTTAGTGAATGATATTAATGTAATATATAATTAATATATTCAATAAAATTTTTTATATTGATTAAATAGATTTTATAGACATAATATAAGAACAATCCCAACTTTTTGCATAAAAACAAATATTTTTATAAATGTAGCTTTAACACCTTTTAATGGTGAACCCATTATAAAAAATAGTTTTTAAACATTTATAGATTTCATATTAAAAAATAAAAAATACCTTAGGAATTAAAAAATAAAAGTTATGTTATGATAATTTTTTTATTTTCAATAACATTTAATTTATAATGAATAGTTAAAAATAATGAATTTTATTTCCAAACTGCTTCTCCATATAATTTCTTATAAGGTTAAACTATATTATAATTTTGTTTAAAATATTATCAGAGAAATTTTTTATCAATTAATAAAATTTAGGTCATTCAGATCAATTGGATTTTGAAATTGGGTATAAATAAATAGCAATCTTTTGAATGTTTTTTCTTTAAAACCCCACATTTTCATCCTGATATTGGGATTAATTTTAAATTAATTTTTCTCACCTGTGTGATTATAATTTGAAAAAATTTACTACATATTTTTAATTATAATAATATATACTTTCTAATAATTTCAACATAGTTATAATAAAAAATATTTGTGAAAGTAAATAAAATTAATTACATCAATCAAGGAAAAATTAAGCTTAACTAAAAACAAAATCATAAATTTTAAACCCAAAATGACTTATAAAATTTTCCAAAACGCATTTGATGGCCATTCGTCTTCCAAGAATCCTAAATTATTGATTTTGGTTTATTTTTTATGACATTTTTAGGGAAAATGTGTGTATACATAACTTGTTTTAAAAAATGACAAGTTTGTATTTTCCCTTCCTTACAAAAAGCTATCACATCTCCATCTTCTCCATGCCTATAAAACCTCAAATTATGGGAAAATATCATCATAATACACATCAAAAAATCCTCCAATTATTTTATAAGCCTTAAATTGGCATAAGGGATTCGATGGAAGCCTTTTGGTACAAACTAAAACGAGATACTCGATTAAGATGTAAGGCCATCTCTCAAGATCCTTTATTTTATTTTCTTTCTGAACCCCAACAAACTATTTATTCCATGAATTAATAACCAAAACATAATCATAAATATACTATTATTTATTTATTATATGGGTTAAACCAGAACTTACACACACCTCCATGTAATGGGTTACGAACATACTGTTTATGTGTATGATGAATTTCAACCTCAAAAAACAACGATTGTTCAATTTTCATTACCACCTCTCATGGTGGAAATTAGGATAGAAAATATATTTATATATAATTTAAATTATATTTATTAATTTATTATTATTTTTTATTCCATTTTCAACACATTTCTTTTTACTTTCCATTTTCTGTTAATATGATAATTTCTTTTGACGAGGTGTGGACTACCTCCCCCTCAAAGCAAAATTATTCAATCATAAACGACATGGAATATATTAATTAATGGTTAAGTGAAAATATATGATATATAATATATAATAATTATACTATAATAATTATATTAAAATATAAATATATGTCATTTTTTCTTTCTTTCGATATGATAGTAAAAATGGAATCATAGTTCATGCGTACATATAGATTATCGTCTCCATAAACGGTGTATTCCATTTCCTAATTCAATATTATATATATTATTATTATAAAAATATATTGGATATACCTTATATCTATATCATGTTTTACATTCTAGAATCATGATATAATTATAAGGACCAATGATATTACAAATTAATACACATTCGATGAACAAAAAAATATTATCCAAAGTGAAACCATAACATAGGATGGTTAACAAGAGAGTAATATAAGGTTATAATAAAACCATATATGGTTTTACATATAATAATATTATTAAGTAAAATATGTATATAAATATTTTATTTATTAAACTGGTGGTATGAATGAGTGTGAGGAGAGTCAAGACACAAGGTAAGGGGTTATCATCTAACTTTTTATTTCTGTGAGATACATGCTATGTTCTCCACTATTTGATTTTTTGGGTTGTATGTGATACCCTAGATTTTTGTCTATATATAATATAAATAAATTTACATGTATTAAGACATCCATTTTATGATCTTTCTTTTCGAGGTTATAAGTTTCAAATGCGACCAACTCGGTGAAATGGCTTTGTCTCAATTTTCCTTCTTTGAGACTCAGGTTTTTCAGGAAACTAAATTTTCTTTTGAGGTGTATATACTTAGATTTTACATGATATTCAGTTAATTTACTTCTTTTCATGATATTTTAGGCTTCATTTAACTTATTTTCCTTACATGGAGAGTATGATCCCACCTTACCATATTATAAGAGCTTATTCAGACAATCTTATCAATTTTTAAGATTATTTATGTTTATGCTTCCTTTGATAACACATTATGATTCATCAACCAAGAAAATTCATTAAATTTATTATACTATTGTTATTAATGAATTATTAACATATTGGAACCATTTCTTCCACTATTATGTCCATAAAATAGTTAATAATGTTATTTTTTTGAAATCCTGACTTTACCCTCTATTCGGTCAGAAGTGTGTGTTACTTTAAGATAATGATTTCCAAAAACATTTTCATGAATATTATACTATTATCTTATAATCATTAAAATTAATTTATAAACTTTTCTTCCTTTATTTTTTTTTGAATGGAATATTTTATCTCTTTTTAAACATAGAAATTTTCTAACTTTTTTTACTGTTAAAAAGGAATATTCTTTTTACATCATAAAATATGTATATATATTTACACAATAAATATTTTGAAGAAATATTTTCATTTATAAAGGTTAATTTATATATATATTTTTTAAAATATATTTTCAATGAAATGGTCTTCAAAATGTTTTCAAACTTCTTTTATATGTCTGGAAGGAAATATTTTCAAAATGTTTTCAAGAATCTTTTATAAGATATCAATGAAAACTGGTTTCAAAATTATTTCAAGACACATGTATAAGCTTTCAATTAATATTCAATGAAATGGGTTCGAAAAAAATTTCATGGAAAATTATATTCAAAATATTTTCAAGATTAAAATATATGTTTTCAATGAAATTTAAATTTAAAAAGTTTTCAATAATATTTTATAAGTCTTGATAGAAAAAGTTATTCAACATGTTTTTAATATTTATTTATATGTTTTTAAATTAATTTCATATGAAATAGTATACAAAAGGTTTTACTTTTTAATGAATATTTTTCAAATAAGAAAAAACATTTTCCTTAAGAAATATTTTCAAAATATCCTTCAATGGTATTTTTATGCTATAATGTAATCTCATGATGTTATTGATGCGCTTATAGGATATAATATAATGGTTACATTCATATTCCATCTGGAATGGGTTATGTTTTGATGGAATGACTATTATGAAACATGTTTCTCTTTCACGGTTTGTATGATTTTGAAACCCACTTATTTTCACAGGTTATGCATATGATGAAATTATTATTAAAACATATTCCTTTTTCTATAGGTTATAATATATTTACATGTTTAAGATACCCATTTCATCTCAAGGGTTAAGATACTATTATTTTGGATTTTGTGGCACATATATTTATGATTTCACTGTAATATGGGTGGGACCCATATCTCAATCCAAAGCATTGGGTAAAGATAAATATCTCATTCGATATACTAATATGGTATTGGTAATGAATCTTGTCTAATAGGATGTCAATGGGAGGGAAATATGACAACAAAGATGGTATAAGGAGTGAACTAATGCAACTAAGATGGCCATGGGTGTGAACCATGTAACACCCCAGGTAAATAAAGAATATGACATTTTCATATTTATCCATATCTGTGAATAAAATATTAATATTACTTTAAAGGGGACTCTATTCTTGATGGCGTACCCAACACACAACAACAAGTTTTTGGGAATCTTACGTTGCACTCTAATAATAAAATAATATTTTTTTAAATGGTAGTTAACACATTGTCGTTGTATTGGCGGGAAAGGATAGATATAACTAGAATATGATTATATATGTTTTTAAATGATTTTACATTTATCCAATAAAAGATAAAGTCTTAAAATATGGAAAGAATTCAATTTTAGGCGTATATGCCCCAGTTTTCACTAAAGGTCCACTTATCGCCTTTTGATGGAGAAACGTCAATAAATATAGTTTTTTTCACTCTTATACATTATATTGGACCAAATACAACTCTTCTTAAGAATTGGGACATCAAAATTTACTTTGTGTAAATTTTTGGTATCTTTATGATAAAGTTCTTTTTTTAATGAATAGTGTAAAATGTTGTATTTTAATTCAAAACCTCTTTTTAATCTAATTTATTTATATGATTAGATTATCTTTTGAATTGGTTCTAAAGTGAAATTAGAAAATATATTTACCATTAAATCCAATAGTGGTCATTGGAATTAATTTCACTTTAAAATCGGACTTAAACTAGTGTCAATCTTTGGATACTTATTGTTTCATAAAAACACGCTATTTTCTCTGACAGCGGGAATTAATTATTAAATTAATTAATGCAACTTATATGTTTTGAATTTTGTAAAATAGACTTCATTTTTTAATTCGGAATATCAAATATAGCTTAGGGTGAATTTTTGGGATTTTTCTGAAAAACTTCAATTTTTGATGAATAGTGAAACCACTAACTAGTACTTATAAAAACTGATTTTTCTGTTTAAATGAAAATTTTCCATCTTTGTGTTTTGAATTTCAAAATTCCGAAATACATGGTTTTCATTAAGAAGTTAAATGTGGTTCAATGAGATTAAAATAATTTTTTGGTGAATAGTAACTTATTAAGTTTTTAATCGCGATTAGAGGTAATTAGTGTATTTTATGGTAAAAATAATGTTGTAATAATATGAAATGAACTTGACACATGTCCTTCCCTTATTGGATGTGTCATGGCCAACCAAGAAAATCCATGGGTCAACTTGGGGACCCCATGAATGTAACACCCGAGACTTTTATGTTATATAAATCATCAAAGCAATCTTTTTCTACACAACACTTGCTTGGCTTGCTTTACACGCAATCACGACCTTCCTCGATAGCTTGCGTCGTACGCAATACCGAGTTTCACTAAACAACAATATTCTATTAAAACTAGCCGTTATGAATAGTAATAACCACTTTTTGAAATTTTATAAATTTTATTTTTCAAAATGGACTTCGTTTTTGGACTCAGAATATCGAAATTAGCCTAGGGTGAAATTTTGGTATTTTTCTGAAAACTTTCAATTTTTGATGAATAGTGAAACCACTAAGTGGTAGGTGAAAAACTGAATTTTGCATAAAACTTAATTTTACCGCTTCTGTGAATGGAATTTCAAAAATCCGACAGACACGGTTGATATCAGTAAGTAAAATGTGGTTCAATGAGATAAAAATAATTTTTTGGTGAATAGTAACTTTTTACTATTTTTACCGCAGTTAATAGTAAATAGGGTAACTAAGGGTAAATATGATATTAATATTACCCTAACACATGTCCTAATTCTATTGGACAAGTTTAATTCGACCAAAAACAAACTTAGGAATAAAATATGACCATTTAGGCCCACTTGGATTAGATTAGGACATTTATTATTAATTTATTTAAAGAAGGGTTAAAATAGTTAAAATCAATGTTTAATAAGTAAATCATTTTTAATATGGGGTTATACATAAGATAAATTCGATTGTAAATATTAATTAGAAAGATAAAAAGATTTCCTACATGATGGTATTTTATTTGTAATTTTTAGACATCAAATAATTTAATTTATTTATGACACAAAGATGATGCAGTAATTATCTTATTAATGAAATATTGACATAATTGATAATATAAATACCAAAATAAATGTAATTTAAGACTTTTTATGAATTAAACTAATTTTATAGGTTACTATGATATATTAGTGTTGATTTAATCAACTTGGTTCGAACATATAATTCTTTTATGACTTTCACAAAAATCATATATCAAATAGTGTCAAAATTGACACAAAATAATTTTTAAATCAAATATTATATTATTAATTGTTATTTTATTCCTAAAAAAATATGGTTCAACCAAATGACTTAGATAAGGATATATATATTAATAATAAACAATTTGGGGTTTTTTTGGCATGTTATAGTAAGTGTATTAACCATATATTGAAAGAAAACAAAAAGTCATGGTAAAAGTTAAATTATTTAACTTAGAGTTAAATCTAATTGATAAGGTTAAAATAATACCCTAAACTTGTCTAAATCCTATTGGTTGATAGGATTTCGACCCATCCCCACTTTAGCTTCGAAATAAGACCCTTTGGAACCATTATAAACCGATTTTGACTTTAATATAAAATAATATTTTGAGATATTCCTAAGGTGCCCCTCTCCTCCCTTATAAAAGGGCACCTCCTCCCCCTCCTCCTCACACCAAATTGAGCACTCAAGCTCGGCCAACCCCTACCATTTTCTCCTCTAAACTTCCCTATAATAATCCTAGAGGTCCTGGTCTTATTCAAAGACCAATCTTAGTTCCCTAAGTGGAGGATTCAAAGAGGCGTTCCAAAGAAGAGGTAATATCCATTACCGATCTTTTCAATTTCTTTCTTCTTCAACTTCTTCTTATTTAGTTGTTTCATTATAAAGTAATAACATCAGTATTACTTACATAATGATATGTTATTATAAATATGAAACAACCCTAATTCACCTTCTATCCATCCCATGGAAAAATGAAATCACCGCGCGTGCGTACGTACGGAATACCGTCTCCATGCCGTGGTGTAATCTATTTTTCCACCATCACTTTACAAGGATGGGTATAATGGTGTAATGAGTAACTATTTATGATTATTATAAAGTAATATTGATACTGAAATAATATATATATACTCCAATACAGTTCCACGATCATAGGAACGATATCATCACTCGTGCGTACGTACGGAATACCGTCTCCACGATGTGATGCGACTCGTTCTACATGATCATCATTACATAGTAATTATATAAATGAATTGAATGAATAAATATGATATATGTTACACTAATACCATTCTGGATATAAGGTATCTATAACCTTAAAAGAAGAATAAGAATGTATTCGGTAAAACACGCATAAGAACAAAAGGCAATAAAGACCCGAGTAACAAGTAACAATGAAATATTACTAACAAGAAGCTAAGAATATGACCATATATGATATCATATCAATATGTATGATTCTGTAATAAGTCAATAACATTATTTAAACCAATATACAGGAGCTTCGGACACGTACAAATCAAATCGGGCCTAAGGTAAGGGAAATATCACAATCTCATTTTTATCCGTGATTGTATATTCGTAAGTATTTACTGGGGTGTATTTTATCATCCACATCCATGTTCCCTCAATATGTAATATTGTTTCCATCCACTTACAATAGTTTAAATCCAATTTTACCCTTCGGTGAGTTTTTATTAAAGAATATGAAAGGAATCTTTTGTCGTTTTTTTCGTACGAGGAACTTTTTGACTTTTCTGACAAAATAACGAGAAGAATGTTTTTTTTAACTTATACGGCATGAATGGATTTTTAAAAAATTATTTCCAAGAAGCTTCCTTTACAAGTTTTCAAGTTTATTTTTAATCAAATTCTTTTGGTCTAAAGTTGTATGACATGTTAAGAAAGGAAAAAATGTTTTTAAAGAAGAAAGGATATTTTCCTCAAGAATGGAGTTCAAGTATTTTATCAAAATTATTTTCCATCTAAGATAATAAAAGGGTTCTGTTTTTACCCCTATTATTACATGGATTTGATTATGTTGTGATTGAAACATTTTTATGAATTCCTTTATCTTATATGAATTGTTTTATGATGTCATGTTGTTTAAGAATCCCATTTTATTACATGGGTTATGCGATGATGTATGATTTATGATTATGTGGCACACATAAGAAATGATTCATTATAAGATGGGTGGGACCTATATCTCACTCCAATGCATTGGGTAAAGATTTTATATCTCATGAGATAGACATGGCTGGAACGGAAGGTTATTTCGGTTCAGTGATACAGGACTGAAACGAGGAGTGAACTCGGTTCAGAAAGGGACTTTGTCCACTAAGATAGTCTTGGCAATGAGTCATGACTAACAATAAATGATTTTCCATGATTATGTGTGCATGCCACAAAGTTTCAAGTTTTATGTTATGATTATGGGGATCTCATTTTCACTTCTATAATTTATTCCTTGTTAAGATATTATGATCTCTTTTGCAGGTTTTGATTTTCAAAAAGATATGATATGATTTTTATTTCCTTTATTTGCCCTTGCTGAGCATTTGAGCTCACCCTTTTATTTTTTCTTTTCCCCAGGTCAGGAAGATGGATATTAAGTAGAATATGCTAAAAGGGACCCTAGATATGATGAAATAAATGGGAGACATTGTAGAAGATTTATGAACCAGTTGTTTATGTTTCCCAGTTTCGAAAGACACTATACCTATACGGTCCTTTGTGGTTTTGTCATATGTTGTAATAAGTGTGCATCAATTTTGAAGTATTAACAATGTATGTAAAGTATGGGTCGTTATAATGAAGCCACTTTAGTTGGAAAATGACAATTATACCTTTTTATTTAATGTTAAAATAAAAATGACACAAACATGAGTTGTTTTACTAAACTAATTTTTACATGGGGTTATACTAGTCAGAGTTTTGACTATAAATATTAATTAGAAAGATAAAAATATTTCCTACGTCATGATATTTTTTTTATAATTTTTAGACATTGAATAAATTAAATTATTTTTGACATCATGATGATGCAGCGATGACCTCATTATTTAACGATTTAAATAAAATGGAAAGATAATGTAATATCTAAAACCTACACATGTCCAAAACCTATTGGATGTGTGGATTTCGAACCCTAATAACCTTATCCACTAATTATATCAATATGGGACCTTTTAAATCCGAAACGCATTTTCAAATGAAGTAACATTTGCTTACTTTCCAAGAGTGCCCCTCCTCTCCTCTTATAAAAGGCCCCCACATCTACCTATTTACCCACACCTCTCAAGCCTTTGGCTCGGCCAAAATCTGACCATTTAATCTCTCCACATCCCTCTATAAATCCTTGAAGCCTCACTTTGGGCAGAATCTTTTCCAAGGAAGCATTTGAGCTCAAATCAAAGGAAGTTACCCGATTTAAAGGTAATGTCTTCACTTCTGTCCTTTTGTTTTATTTTGCTTCTCCAACCCCATAAACTCTTTTTATTAATTTATTTTGTAACAAATACAGTATATTAAATATACTAGGATGTTGTTATAAGAAGTATTAGAGCTACACTTACACACACCTACATCTAATGGTTAAAGAACATACTATTTCCGTGGATGGTGAATTTCTGCCTCCTGAAACGATGATTGATCAACATTCTTCTAACACCTTCAAAAGTGGCCATTAAGATGACACTATATTTATATATGATATATAATATGTTTATGTTTTACTTAAGCCTCTGTATTTTTCATTTATGTCATACCTTTATGGTTTCCATTATGGGTAAACGCGATATCTTCATTTAAGGAAGTGCGGACTACCGCCCCCTCAAAGTGATTTGATTCGTTAATAACATCTTTGGTACGTATAAAGGATATATTTAATGATATTATATATGATACCATACTGGAATTAAAATACTATTATTTATCATTATATTTTAATTCCATTAAATATGAAATAGAAATGGAAGTAGCGTTCATGCGTACGTACGGCTTACCGTCTCCATGAACGATACATTTCATTTCTTATCTCAAAAAGTTTTGTAATATTATAAGTACATATATATAATTGATATATATTTAATATATTACATCTAAATTATGGATATCATTCTGGAATTATAAAATTTATATATCTCTCTCATTTTTTTTTAATTCCATTAATATGACAAAAAATGAAAGTAGCGTTCATGCGTACTACGGCCTACCGTCTCCATGAACGGTGCTTTTCATTTTTTATCATAAAATGATATGGAATAGTATAAAATTAATATTTACTGGATATATATGATATTTTAATCATTAATACTATTCTGGAAATTATTTACTTATAAATACATGGGCAATCTTTTTTTAAACAAGTTCATTTTTGACTCATGTACCAAACATCGGCAAAAACGTCTGATATGAACTAACATTATAATATGTGATATGAACTGAATAATAACCTCTAAAGTATTTACTTATTAAATTAGTAATTGACCCAAGTTTATTATTCAGGAATATAAAGAAACGAACAAGACAAGTTGGACTTGAGGTAAGGGATCCTACTCCTCTCTTTCTTTTTAAGTACACTCTTTTATGTCATTCCTTTTAAAGCTCATCTTTCTTGTTATTGAGATGTTAATTTATATTAATAATACTGTAATTTTTATGTTCATGTGATTAGAGAACCTATTCTCTCCCATCAATCCATTTTGGAAGTTTTGAGTGGCGCCGTTAGGCTGCCGAAGTTTCGTAAGAGATCTAACCTCTCTCTTTATTTTTAAGTACTCTCCTTTATGTCACTTCTTTTAAGCTCCTCTTTGTTATGTTGGGGGATGTTAATTTATATTACACTTTCTATAAACTTTATGTTAATATGATGAGATAACCTATTTGATCTCATCAATCCATTTTTGTATGTTTTATGTGGTGCCATTAGGCTGCCGAGTTTTCGTAAGGGATTTTTCATCTCACTTTTATTCCCATGAGATTTATGCTACATTTGCCAAAATTTCCTTTGAGTGGTGTATGTAATGCCCATTATTCTACTATTTTTGTAATATAACTTCTTTTATGAGTATTTACATCAACGATGTATTTTCCTTCTTTCATGGGGTGTATGTTTTGAAAGATACCCAAGTCGGTAAGGGAACCTTTCACCCTCCTCTTTTTAAAATACTTCTTTTGTTGGGTCTTTTAGTTTACATATTGTTATGTTGGGATATATTATCATATATCCTTATTGATGTAAATTTTATTTCCAAGTGATGAGATACCTTTTTTTTATCTCTCATCAACTCATTTTGTTGTGACGCTGTTAGGCTGTCAAGGGAACTTTTTAACCTAATTTCGATTTCTTTGGGTTCAACATGTAGTTATTGAATATGTCATCCTTTGAATACGTGTGAATGACTATTGATTATTTTACACTTAATATCGACTTATATTTGGTGTATTCTTTTGTCACACATAATTATGTAATTGATTTATCCTTAAACCAAGGATACCATCTTTGTAAGGAACTTCGTCTCAATCTCCTATCATTGAGGCGTATTCTGTTTTATACACAGCCTTATTTTATACGGTGTATAAAGCCCTTTTACTTTTACGTTTATTCAAAATGAATCTTTTTTATACGAAGTGATTATTAAATGACAAAAGGGAATGTTTTTGTCGTACGTATGCGGTGACAACGACTTCTCCGCCGTCGTGACCATTATTTGAGTTTCGGTTTCCTCTACAAGCCATACCTTATTTTTAAAATAAAAATAAAAACCATGTTTTACTTTTATTTTATTTTGGTATTGAAAATGGTTTTCATAATGTTTTTATATCAATGTGTTGTATTGATATCTTGTGATTTAAAGGTGGAAATGTTATGTTTCCTTTATGCATGTTTTATGTGATACGATTACGTTGAGGTTCTTGGGCATTATTATGAAGACGGGTGGTTCCATGATAAACTAAGGGCGGGTGATCCTGATATAGCTCTCCAATGCATTGGGTAACGCGAAGGAGTGAAACTTTGAGGTTTCTCTGAAGAGATTTAGGGAATATACTGTGGTGGGTATTCCAAACGTAACTAAGAGGGTTACTCCCTACGTAAGAATGTTATGAATGCCTCAAGTTACCTTTTATGTCTTATGATTTCTATGATTTATTAATGATTTGATGAGGTATGTTAAAGTGCCTATGTTTTATGGTTAAATTATGATTTCATTCTTATATATATATGAACTCATGTTTCCTTTCCATATTTTTATAACCCTTACTGAGCTTTTTATGCTCATCCCAAGTTTTTGAAATGTTTTTCACAGGTCAAGGGAAAGGTACATGATGTGATGATAGTGTCAAGGATGTGTCAAGAAAGAATCCATGTTTTATTTTAAATATGTTTCCGTTGATGGGAAGAATGAATACTGTCTTTTATGTAACCACTTTGTTTAAATGTGGAATGTAATGCAAGTTTCATGATCTAATTCTCTAAAACTCTAAACCTGAAAAGATACTCAATGTGTAATCTTGTAATAACTCAAGATTAAGTAAGGTTTAAGGCTGGGGCCTTATAGTTGGTATCAAAGGTCGGTATAGATAACATTAGAGGTTAGGGTATTCTTTAATAATAAGTGGCATTACCATAATGGTTAGGATTTCAGAAAGAGTCCTAGTTTTAGATAAAGTGAATGAGTAAGTGTATCTTAGTGTTTACCTTCCTCATTAGTACATGATGGTTTTGTTGATATACTCACACTGACATTTCCATTTTTAGTGAATGGATGGATCTAGCAGGCACCAAAGAGACAACAGGTTTGAAGGAAACCGTGGTGGTTCTATGATTAAGATACTAGATAAAATGGGGGATTCAACGAGGAAACTCGTGGTTGTTCTAAACCAACTATCAAGGAGTTATGATCAACCACTTGAACCTTGGTATTATCTTTAATGCATAATGTACGAGATGACCAATCGATGTGGAAGTTCAGGTAATAATTATAAAGGTAACCATTAGAGTTTATATGATCCTTACTTTTGAGGTAATTATGGGTTACTATATGTTATGATGGAAGTGAAAGGCATGAGATAAAATTGAGGTTAAATTATGTTATGGTTATTTTTGATTATTTTATCTCTTTTTGGGGAATGATTTGAGAATTATATAGTTTTGGAAAAAGGACAACACGCAGACTGTGTGACTACTCGTCGCGTCGGACAAAGTTGCGGGAATTGAACCCACAACCAAAGTGCGACTGGTATTTATCGCCTACCACTGGACTACGTGAAGTCCTTGGTTAGTTTGACTAGTTATTTTTAGTTAGATTATTTTATGAATTAAGAGTAAGTTGATTTTCTGTTATCTATGGAAATTTATTAACCTATCATGGTGGATATGTGATTAGGTTAATTACTTTTCAATACAAGACTTTAGGAGAAACTGATGTTGTTTGGAGATAAATGTTACGATTTAACTTGGAAGACTATGTGACTAAATCCTTCAAATATTTGGGTTTCAATATTAGATTGGTTTAATTTGAAGAATTTTATGGACACATTGTTTATCGAATGGTCCTCGTTGAACTTTGGGTTTTGTTGGACAAATTTTGGAGATTAAGAATAGATTTTCTTTTTATAAAGGGTTATCCTTTTCTGGATTATCTGATCTTGTACTAACCTTTTGGGTTTTGTTTTTGGTTAAATAATAAAGAAATGGGAAGTATATAGTTCTCTTTTTTTGGATTAGGTGATTCTCTAGAAGTTGATTATAGTACTCTTAATGTGAACAAGTCTCCCTAAATACTCGTCTTTTGGAAAAAAATATGAGTTTGATTAAGGAATCTAGTAAAAGTTGAAAGTCAACATGATAAGTGATTATGTTTCCTTATGAATAAATTCCTTAATAAAAATTAACTTAAAACAAAAATGTTGTCTATTAACTTTTCCTACTGGGGAATCGAATACCGTTTAACCCATCACAAGTTTGTGATTTTCTTATGGTTAACTTTCTCCTAGATATGTTTACTATCACTCTCCCTCAAGAACATGACCCTTTGCTTTTTCTTCCATGTCCATATTTTTCTACATGGAATCCTAGTATGGGTTTACTCAGGTGACCTCTGTACTTATCTTCCTTTATTTTAAAGTGATTGTTTTACCGACTCTTGTTCCGATGTGGGACTTTCAAGGATGTTTCCAAGCTCAATTTTAAAAATTGCGAGGACGCAATTCCCAAAAAGGGGGGAAGGATGTAACACCCCAGGTAAATAAAGAATATGAAATTTTCATATTTATCCATATTTGTGAATAAAAGTTTAATATGACTTTAAAGGGGACGCTATTCTTGATGTCGTACCCAACACGCAACAACGAGTTTTTTGGGAATCTTACGTTGCACTCTAATAATAAAATAATATTATTTTAATTTGTAGTTAACACATAGCCGTTGTATTGGCGGGAAAGGATAGATATAACTAGAATATGATTATATATGTTTTTAAATGTTTTTACATTTATCCAATAAAAGATAAAGTCTTAAAATATGGAAAGAATTCAATTTTAGGCGTATATGCCCTAGTTTTCACTAAAGGTCGACTTATCGCCTTTTGATGGAGAACCGTCATTAAATATATTTTTTTTCACTCTTATACAGCATATTGGACCAAATAAAACTCTTCTTAAGAATTGGGACATCAAAATTTACTTTGTGTAAATTTTTGGTATCTTTCTGATAAAGTTCTTTTTTTAATGAATAGTGTAAAATGTTGTATTTTAATTCAAAACCTATTTTTAATCTAATTTATTTATATGATTAGATTATATTTTGAATTGGTTATAAAGTGAAATTAGAAAATATTTTTACCATTAAATCCAATAGTGGTCGTTGGAATTAATTTCACTTTAAAATCGGACTTAAACTAGTGTCAATCTTTGGATACTTATTGTTTCATAAAAACACGCTATTTGCTCTGACAGCGGGAATTAATTATTAAATTAATTAATGCAACTTATATGTTTTGAATTTTTTAATATAGACTTCATTTTTGAATTCGGAATATCAAATATAGCTTAGGGTGAATATTTGGGATTTTTCTGAAAAACGTCAATTTTTGATGAATAGTGAAACCACTAAGTAGTACTTATAAAAACTGATTTTTCTGTTTAAATGAAATTTTTCCATCTTTGTGTTTTGAATTTCAAAAATCCAAAATACATGGTTTTCATTAATAAGTAAAATGTGGTTCAATGAGATTAAAATAATTTTTTGGTGAATAGTAACTTATTAAGTTTTTTATCGCGATTAGAGGTAATTAGTGTATTTTATGGTAAAAATAATGTTGTAATAGTATGAAATGAACTTGACACATGTCCTACCATTATTGGATGTGTCATGGTCGACCAAGAAAATCCATGGGTCAACTTGGGGACCCCATGAATCCACTTTAGTTGGAAAATGACAATTATACCTTTTTATTTAATGTTAAAATAAAAATGACACAAACATGAGTTGTTTTACTAAACTAATTTTTACATGGGGTTATACTAGTCAGAGTTTTGACTATAAATATTCATTAGAAAGATAAAAATATTTCCTACGTCATGGTATTTTTTTTATAATTTTTAGACATTAAATAAATTAAATTATTTATGACATCATGATGATGCAGCGATGACCTCATTATTTAACGATTTAAATAAAATGGAAAGATAATGTAATATATAAGACCTATACATGTACAAAACCTATTGGATGGGTGTATTTCGAACCCTAATAACCTTATCCACGAATTATATCAATATGGGACCTTTTAAATCCGAAACGCATTTTCAAATAAAGTAACATTTGCTTACTTTCCAAGAGTGCCCCTCATCTCCTCT
This sequence comes from Viscum album, assembly GCA_963277665.1. Lineage (NCBI taxonomy): Eukaryota > Viridiplantae > Streptophyta > Magnoliopsida > Santalales > Viscaceae > Viscum > Viscum album. The sequence continues at coordinate 1,286,894,562 of OY728151.1, forward strand.
TATAAAAGGCCCCCACCTATACCTATTTACCCACACCTCTCAAGCCTTTTGCTCGGCCAACATCTACCCATTTAATCTCTCCACATCCCTCTATAACTCCTTGAAGCCTCAATTTGGGCAGAATCTTTTCCAAGGAAGCCTTTGAGCTCAAATCAAAGGAAGTTACCCGATTTAAAGGTAATGTCTTCACTTCTGTCATTTTGTTTTATTTTGCTTCTCCAACCCACTAAACTCTTTTTATTAATTTATTTTGTAACAAATACAGTATATTAAATATACTAGGATGTTTTTATAATAAGTATTAGAGCTACACTTACACACACCTACATCTAATGGTTAAAGAACATACTGTTTCCGTGGATGGCGAATTTCTGCCTCCTGAAACGATGATTGTTCAACATTCGTCTAACACCTTCAAAGGTGGCCATTAAGATGACACTATATTTATATATGATATCTAATATGTTTATGTTTTACTTAAGCCTCTGTATTTTTCATTTATGTCATACCTTTATGGTTTCCATTATGGGTAAACGTGATATCTTCATTTAAGGAAGTGCGGACTACCGCCCCCTCAAAGTGATTTGATTCATTAATAACATCTTTGGTACGTATAAAGGATATATTTAATGATATTATATATGATACCATACTAGAATTAAAATACTATTATTTATCATTATATTTTAATTCCATTAAATATGAAATAGAAATCGAAGTAGCGTTCATGCGTACGTACGGCTTACCGTCTCCATGAACGAAGCATTTCATTTCTTATCTCAAAATGTTTTGTAATATTATAAGTACATATATATAATGGATATATATGTAGTATATTAAATCTAAATTATATATATCATTCTGGAATTATAACATATATATATCTCTCTCATTTTGTTTTAATTCAATTAATATGACAAAAAATGAAAGTAGCGTTCATGCGTACGTACGGCCTACCGTCTCCATGAACGGTGCTTTTCATTTTTTATCTTCAAATGATATGGAATAGTATAAAATTAATATTTACTGGATATATATGATATTTTAATCATTAATACTATTCTGGAAATTATTTACTTATAACTACATGGGCAATCTTTTTTTAAACAAGTTCATTTTTGACTCATGTACCAAACATCGGCAAAAACGTCTGATATGAACTAACATTATAATATGTGATATGAACTGAATAATAACCTATAAATTAGGTACTTAGGAAATTAGTAATTGACCAAAGTTTATTATTCAAGAATATAAAGAAACGAACAAGACAAGTTGGACTTGAGGTAAGGGATCCTACTCCTCTCTTTCTTTTTAAGTACACTCTTTTATGTCATTCCTTTTAAAGCTCATCTTTCTTGTTATTGAAATGTTCATTTATATTAATCATACTGTAATTTTTATGTTCATGTGATGAGAGACCCTATTCTCTCCCATCAATCCATTTTTGAAGTTTTGAGTGGCGCCGTTAGGCTGCCGAATTTTCTTAAGAGATCTAACCTCTCTCTTTCTTTTTAAGTACTCTTCTTTATGTCACTTCTTTTAAGCTCCTCTTTGTTATGTTGGGGGATGTTATTTTATATTACTCTTTCTATAAACTTTATGTTAATGTGATGAGATAACCTATTTGATCTCATCAATCCATTTTTGTACGTTTTATGTGGCGTTGTTAGGCTGCCGAGTTTTCGTAAGGGATTTTTCATCTCACTTTTATTCCCATGAGATTTATGCTACATTTGCCACAATTTCCTTTGAGTGGTGTATGTACTGCCCATTATTCTACTCTTTTTGTAATATACCTTCGTTTATGAGTATTTACATCAACGATGTATTGTCCTTCCTTCATGGGGTGTATGTTTGGAAAGATACCCAAGTCGGTAAGGGAACCTTTCACCCTCCTCTTTTTAAAATAATTCTTTTGTTGGGTCTTTTAGTTTACATATTGTTATGTTGGGATATATTCTCATATATCCTTATTGATGTAAATTTTATTTCCAAGTGATGAGATACCTTTTTTTTATATCTCATCAACTCATTTTGTTGTGACGCTGTTAGGCTGTCAAGGGAACTTTTTAACCTAATTTCGATTTCTTTGGGTTCAACATGTTGTTATTGAATATGTCATCCTTTGAATACGTGTGAATGACCATTGATTATTTTACACTTAATATCGACTTATATTTGGTGTATTCTTTTGTCACACATAATTATGTAATTGATTTATCCTTAAACCAAGGATACCGTCTTTGTAAGGGACTTCATCTCAATCTCCTTTCATTGAGGCATATTCTGTTTTATACACAGCCTTATTTTATACGGTGTATAAAGCCCTTTTACTTTTACGTTTATTCAAAATGAATCTTTTTTATACGAAGTGTTTATTAAACGACAAAAGGGAATGTTTTTGTCGTACGTATGCGGTGATAACGACTTCTCCGCCATCGTGACCATTATTTGAGTTTCGGCTTCCTCTACAAGCCATACCTTATTTTTAAAAGAAAAATAAACACCATGTTTTACTTTTATTTTATTTTGGTATTGAAAATGGTTTTCATAATGTTTTTATATCGATGTGTTGTATTGATATCTTGTGATTTAAAGGTGGAAATGTTATGTTTCCTTTATGCATGTTTTATGTGATACGATTACGTTGAGGTTCTTGGGCATTATTATGAAGACGGGTGGTTCCGTGATAAACTAAGGGCGGGTGAGCCCGATATAGCTCTCCAATGCATTGGGTAACGCGAAGGAGTGAAACGTTGAGGTTTCTCCGAAGAGATTTAGGGAATATACTGTGGTGGGTATTCCAAACGTAACTAAGAGGGTTACTCCCTACGTAAGAATGTTATGAATGCCTCAAGTTACCTTTTATGTCTTATGATTTCTATGATTTATTCATGATTTTATGAGGTATGTTAAAGTGCCTATGTTTTATGGTTAAATTATGATTTCATTCTTATGTATATATGAACTCATGTTTCCTTTCCATATTTTTATAACCCTTACTGATCTTTTTATGCTCATCCCAAGTTTTTGAAATGTTTTTCACAGGTCAAGAGAAAGGTACATGATGTGATGATAGTGTCAAGGATGTGTCAAGAAAGAATCCATGTTTTATTTTAAATATGTTTCCGTTGATGGGAAGAATGAATACTGTCTTTTATGTAACCACTTTGTTTAAATGTGGAATGTAATGCAAGTTTCATGATCTAATTCTCTAAAACTCTAAACCTGAAAAGATACTCAATGTGTAATCTTGTAATAACTCAAGATTAAGTAAGGTTTAAGGCTGGGGCCTTATAGTTGGTATCAAAGGTCGGTATAGATAACTTTAGAGGTTAGGGTATTCTTTAAGAATAAGTGGCATTACCATAATGGTTAGGATTTCATAAAGAGTCCTAGTTTTAGATAAAGTGAATGAGTAAGTGTATCTTAGTGTTTACCTTCCTCATTAGTACATGATGGTTTTGTTGATATACTCACACTGACATTTCCATTTTTAGTGAATGGATGGATCTAGCAGGCACCAAAGAGACAAAAGGTTTGAAGGAAACCGTGGTGGTTCTATGATTAAGATACTAGATAAAATGGGGGATTCAACGAGGAAACTCGTGGTTGTTCTAAACCAACTATCAAGGAGTTATGATCAACCACTTGAACCTTGGTATTATCTTTAATGCATAATGTACGAGATGACCAATCGATGTGGAAGTTCAGGTAATAATTATAAAGGTAACCATTAGAGTTTATATGATCCTTACTTTTGAGGTAATTATGGGTTACTATATGTTATGATGGAAGTGATAGCCATGAGATAAAATTGAGGTTAAATTATGTTATGGTTATTTTTGATTATTTTATCTCTTTTTGGGGAATGATTTGAGAATTATATAGTTTTGGAAAAAGGACAACACGCAGACTGTGTGACTACCCGTCGCGTCGGACAAAGCTGCGGGAATTGAACCCACAACCAAAGTGCGATTGGTATTTATTGCCTACCACTGGACTACGTGAAGTCCTTGGTTAGTTTGACTAGTTATTTTTAGTTAGATTATTATATTAATTAAGTGTAAGTTGATTTTGGGTTATCTATGGAAATTTATTAACCTATCATGGGGGATATGTGATTAGGTTAATTACTTTTCAATACGAGACTTTAGGAGCAACTGATGTTGTTTGGAGATAAATGTTACGATTTAACTTGGAAGACTATGTGACTAAATCCTTCAAATATTTGGGTTTCAATATTAGATTGGTTTAATTTGAAGAATTTTATGGACAAATTGTTTATCGAATGGTCCTCGTTGAACTTTGGGTTCTGTTGGACAAATTTTGGAGATTAAGAATAGATTTTCTTTTTATAAAGGGTTATCCTTTTCTGGATTATCTGATCTTGTACTAACCTTTTGGGTTTTGTTTTTGGTTAAAGAATAAAGACATGGTAAGTATATAGTTCTCTTTTTCTGTATTAGGTGATTCTCTAGAAGTTGATTATAGTACTCTTAATGTGAACAAGTCTCCCTAAATACTCGTCTTTTGGAAAAAAATATGAGTTTGATTAAGGAATCTAGTAAAAGTTGAAATTCAACATGATAAGTGATTATGTTTCCTTATGAATAAATTCCTTAATAAAAATTAACTTAAAACAAAAATGTTGTCTATTATCTTTTCCTACTGGGGAATCTAATACCGTTTAACCCATCATAAGTTTGTGATTTTCTTATGGTTAACTTTCTCCTAGATATGTTTACTATCACTCTCCCTCAAGAACATGACCCTTTGATTTTTCTTCCATGTCCATATTTTTCTACATGGAATCCTAGTATGGGTTAACTCAGGTGACCTCTGTACTTATCTTCCTTTATTTTAAAGTGATTGTTTTACAGACTCTTGTTCCGATGTGGGACTTTCAAGGATATTTCCAAGCTCAATTTTAAAAATTGCGAGGACGAAATTCCCAAAAAGGGGGGAAGGATGTAACACCCCAGGTAAATAAAGAATATGAAATTTTCATATTTATCCATATTTGTGAATAAAATTTTAATATGACTTTAAAGGGGACGCTATTCTTGATGGCGTACCCAACACGCAACAACGAGTTTTTTGGGAATCTTACGTTGCACTCTAATAATAAAATAATATTATTTTAAATGGTAGTTAACACATAGCCGTTGTATTGGCGGGAAAGGATAGATATAACTAGAATATGATTATATATGTTTTTAAATGTTTTTACATTTATCCAATAAAAAATAAAGGCTTAAAATACGGAAAGAATTCAATTTTAGGCGTATATGCCCTAGTTTTCACTAAAGGTAAACTTATCACCTTTTGATGGCGAACCGTCATTAAATATAGTTTTGTTCACTCTTATAAATTATATTGGACCAAATAAAACTCTTCTTAAGAATTAGGACATCAAAATTTACTTTCTGTATATTTTTGGTATCTTTCCGATAAAGTTCTTTTTTAATGAATAGTGTAAAATGTTGTATTTTAATTCCAAAGATATTTTTAATATAATTTATTTATATGATTATATTATCATTTTAATTGGTTTTAAAGTGAAATTAGAAAATATTTTTAACATTAAATCCAATAGTGGTCGTTGGAATTAATTTCACTTTGAAATCGGACTTAAACTAGTGTCAATCTTTTGATACTTATTGTTTCATAAAAACACACTATTTTCTCTGACAGTGGGAATTAATTATTAAATTAATTAATGAAACATATATGTTGTAAATTTTTTAAAATAGAATTAATTTTTGAATTCCGAATATCAAATATAGCTTAGGGTGATTTTTTGGGATTTTTCTGAAAAACTTCAATTTTTGATAAATAGTGAAACCACTAAGTGGTACTTATAAAAACTGATTTTTCTATTAAAATGAAATTTTTCCATCTTTGTGTTTTGAATTTAAAAAATCCGACATAAATGGTTTTCATTAAGAAGTAAAATGTGGTTCAATGAAATTAAAATAATTTTTTGGTGAATAGTAACTTATTAAGTTTTTAACCGCGATTAGAGGTAATTAGTGTATTTTAAGGTAAAAATAATGTTGTAATAATATGAAATGAACTTGACACATTTCCTAACCTTATTGTATGGGTCATGGACGACCAAGAAAATCTATGGGTCAACTTGGGGACCCCATGGATCCACTTTAGTTGGAAAATGACAATAATACCTTTTTATTTAATGTTAAAATAAAAATGACACAAACATGAGTTGTTTTACTAAAATAATTTTTACATGGGGTTATACTAGTCATATTTTTGACTATAAATATTCATTAGAAAGATAAAAATATTTCCTACATCATGATATATTTTTTATAATTTTTAGACATTAAAGAAATTAAATTATTTATGACATCATGATGATGCAGCGATGACCTCATTATTTAATGATTTAAATAAAATGGAAAGATAATGTAATATCTAAGACCTAGACATGTCCAAAACCTATTGGATGGGTGGATTTATAACCCTTATCACCTTATCCACGAATTATATCAATATGGGACCTTTTAAATCCGAAACTCATTTTCAAATAAAGTAACATTTTCATACTTTCCAAGAGTGCCCCAACTCTCCTCTTATAAAAGGCCCCCACCTCTACCTATTTACCCACACCTGTCAAGACATTTTCTCAGCCAACCTCTGCCTATTTAATCTCTACACATCCCTCTATAACTCCTTGAAGCCTCACTTTGGGCAGAATCCTTTCCAAGGAAGCCTTTGAGCTCAAATCAAAGGAAGTTACCCGATTTAAAGGTAATGTCTTCACTTGTGTCCTTTTGTTTTATTTTGCTTCTCCAACCCCCTAAAATCTTTTTATTCATTTATTTTGTAACAAATACAGTATCTTAAATATACTAGGATGTTGTTATAATAAGTATTAGAGCTAAACTTACACACACCTACATCTAATGGTTAAAGAACATACTGTTTCTGTGGATGGCGAATTTCTGCCTCCTGAAACGATGATTGTTCAACATTCTTCTAACACCTTCAAAGGTGGCCATTAAGATGACACTATATTTATATATGATATCTAATATGATTATGTTTTACTTAAGCCTCTGTATTTTTCATTTATGGCATACCTTTATGGTTTCCATTATGGGTAAATGCAATATCTTCATTTAAGGAAGTGCAGACTACCGCCCCCTCAAAGTGATTTGATTCGTTAATACCATATGTGGTACGTATAAAGGATATATTTAATTATATTATATATGATAACATACTGTAATTAAAATAATATTATGTAACATTATGTTTTAATTCCATTAAATATGAAATAGAAATGGAAGTAGCGTTCATGCGTACGTACGGCTTACCGTCTCCATGAACGGTACATTTCATTTTTTATCTCAAAATGTTATGTAATATTATAAGTACATATATATAATGGATATATATGTAATATATTACATCTAAATTATGGATATCAGTCTGGAATTATAACATATATATATATCTCTCTAATTTTGTTTTAATTCCATTAATATGAAAAAAAATGAAATTAGTGTTCATGCGTACGTACGGCCTACCGTCTCCATGAACGGTGCTTTTCGTTTTTTATCTCCATATGATATGTAATAGTATAAAATGAATATTTACTGGATATATATGATATTTTAATCATTAATACTATTCTGGAAATTATTTAGTTATAACTACATGGGCAATCTTTTTTCAAACAAGTTCATTTTTGACTGATGTACCAAACATCGTCAAAAACGTCTGATATGAACTAACATTATAATATGTGATATGAACTAAATAATAATCTCTAAAGTAGGTACTTAGGAAATTAGTATTTGACCAAAGTTTATTATTCAGGAATATAAAGAAACGAACAAGACAAGTTGGACTTGAGGTAAGGGATCCTACTCCTCTCTTTCTTTTTAAGTACACTCTTTTATGTCATTCATTTTAAATCTCATCTTTCTTGTTATTGAGATGTTATTTTATATTAATCATACTATAATTTTTCTGTTCATGTGATGAGAGACCCTATTCTCTCTCATTAATCCATTTTTGAAGTTTTGAGTGGCGCCGTTAGGCTGCCGAATTTTCGTAAGAGATCTAACCTCTCTCTTTCTTTTTAAGTACTCTCCTTTATGTCACTTCTTTTAAGATCCTATTTGTTATGTTGGGGGATGATCTTTTATATCAATCTTTCTATAAACATTATGTTAATATGATTAGATACACTATTTGATCTCATCAATCCATTTTTTTAAGTTTTATGTGGCGCCGTTAGGCTGCCGAGTTTTCGTAAGGGATTTTTCATCTCACTTTTATTCTCGTGAAATTTATGATACATTTGCCACAATTTCCTTTGAGTGGTGTATGTACTGCCCATTATTCTACTATTTGTGTAATATACCTTCTTTTATGAGTATTTACATCAACTATGTATTTTCCTTCTTTCATGGGGTGTATGTTTTGAAAGATACCCAAGTTGGTAAGGGAACCTTTCACCCTCCTCTTTTTAAAATACTTCTTTTGTTGGGTTTTTTAGTTTACATATTTTTATGTTGGGATATGTTCTCATATATCATTATTGATTTAAATTTTATTTCCAAGTGATGAGATACCTTTTTTATCTCTCATCAACTCATTTTGATGTGACGCCGTTAGGCTGTCAAGGGAACTTCTTAACCGAGTTTCGATTTCTTTGGGTTCAACATGTAGTTATTGAATATGTCATCCTTTGAATATGTGTGAATGACCACTGGTTATTTTACAATTAATATCGACTTATATTTTGTGTATTCGTTTGCCACACATAATTATGTAATTGATTTATCCTTAAACCAAGGATGTCGTCTTTGTAAAGGACTTCGTCTCAATCTCCTTTCATTGAGGCATATTCCATTTTATACACAACCTTCTTTTATATGGTGTATAAACCCCTTTTACTTTTAAGTTTATTCAAAATGAATCTTTTTTATATGAAGTGTTTATTAAACGACAATAGGGAATGTTTTTGTCGTATGTATGCGGTGACAACGACTTCTCCGCCGTCGTGACCATTATTTGAGTTTCGGCTTCCTCTACATGTCATACCTTCTTTTTAAAAGAAAAATAAATACCATATTTTACTTTTCTTTTATTTTGGTATTGAAAATGGTTTTCATAATTTTTTTATATCAATTTTTTGTACTGATATCTTGTGATTGAAAGGTGGAAATGTTATGTTTCCTTTATGCATGTTTTATGTGATACGATTACGTTGAGGTTCTTGGGCATTATTATGAAGACGGGTGGTTCCGTGATAAACTAAGGGAGGGTGAGACCGATATAGCTCTCCAATGCATTGGGTAACACGAAGGAGTGAAACATTGAGGTTTCTCCGAAGAGATTTAGGAAATATACTGTGGTGGGTATTCCAAACGTAACCAAGAGGGTTACTCCCTTCGTAAGAATGTTATGAATGCCTCAAGTTACCTTTTATTTCTTATGATTTTTATGATTTATTCATGATTTGATGAGGTATGTTAAAGTGCCTATGTTTTATGGGTAATGTATGATTTCATTCTTCTGTATATATGAACTCATGTTTCCTTTCCATATTTTTATAGCCCTTACTAAGCTTTTTATGCTCATCCCAAGTTTTTGAAATGTTTTTCACAGGTCAAGGGAAAGGTACATGATGTGATGATAGTGTCAAGGATGTGTCAAGAAATAATCCATGTTTTATTTTAAATATGTTTCTGTTGATGGGAAGAATAAATACTGTCTTTTATGTAACCACTTTGTTTAAATGTGGAATATAATGAAAGTTTCATGATGTAATTCTCTAAAACTCTAAACCTGAAAAGATCCTCAATGTTTAATCTTGTAATAACTCAAGATTAGTAAGGTTTAAGGCTAGGGCCTTATAAACCATGTCTACCAAGATGGTGTGGGGAGTGAACCTATACTTCCCAAATGTTCGTGGAAGTGATGCCTTGGTTACTATGGAAATCATACTATATATGCTTAAGTATCTTCCACAATTCCATGTTTTATTCCTATGTTATACTTTTATGGCTTATTTTATTCATTTTCTTACTATTCTTGTCTTATGAACTCCCAATATTTACGACTTGATTCATGTATACTATCATTAGTATGAAGGGTATGCAATTTTATTTTTATTTTCATGTTTTTATACCCTTATGCTTATCGTTATGCTTACATATCTCCGTTTTTTAACCTTGCTTATCATTTTAGACACACCCTTTTTAGGTTTCTTTCCCCATTTTATGAAGATATATATTTTTTACGATGTTTCTATGAAGGGTTCTAGTCAATAAGAACATAGAGGGAGATAATGTGGCTCACTTATTTATTAGAGTTAATGTTTCCACATTTCCAAAGGCACTTGACCAATTACGGTCTTAGAGAATCTATTTGTATGATGTTTTAAGTATTTGACAAAAGTTATGTAATTCTAATTTTTGAAAAGTGAGTTTGGTATAGGAACCTTTTCCATAGATGTTACATCTAGGTGGTGCACCATCTATGCCACCACATGTAGAGAAGAATGTAGTACCCGTAGTACCAGTAGATGAGGTGGTTTGCTAATCTCACTTCACGAGTTTTAGTGATAGAGAATTATTAGGTTCTGAGGTGAGCCCGACCCACAGGCAGCGTAAACCTTTCTTGAGGTAGTGACTTGAGTTTTTAATTTTTCAAGAAACTATCAGATCATATGGTGGTCCTAGTAGTGGGAATTCTTCATGCTGTAGCAGGGCAATGGTGGGGGTTAGTGACACATTCTTACGATAAGGTGACTCTGTCGTGATAAGAGTTCGAGTGCCTTTTTGGGGAGTATTTATCTATGGAAGAAATAAGGGTTTTATTTATTCACGTTCTTTTTATCTCCAATAGGGATGAACAGTATAATTTTACTATTCATATAGGTTTACCATCCTCTCCATGTACTCAATTGATATGGTTTGTGATCTGGTATTCAATGCATGGACCTTCGAGCGAAGGCTGCATAGGGACATCCAATACAGTGTTATACCTCTATTCATTCCAAATTATTCTTGACTACTAGTGTGATATTTGGTGGTTGACAGTTTCATGGGTGAAAAGATACATCCAGTGGTAGCTGATAGTGGGATAGAAACTTTAAAAACCTTGGCGGAAGGGAGCGGATGATATCCTCAGGAACTGGGATGTGTGATGAATTTCTAGAGGAAGTCATAGGATAGAGGATATGAGATTTAGATATCCCAATATAGGTATAATAAACCTAAAGAGAGGTGGTGCAACTTAGGTGATGGTAGGGGTCATTTTTAGTGGATTTTCCTACCCATTGTGAAATTAATATGGAAGTTATATATGGGTAGCAGAGGAAGAGTCGGTGGTCGGAACAAGCTGGTCTGTAGGGGGTCCGACATGGGAGAGGTTATGGGATAGTAATAGGAGGTTCTATATTTCTTGAATTTTTACAACCACCTCCCCCATGTGGTCTATACCAAGATGAGGGAGTAGGAGGAAAGGGGCAAGGACAATCGAAGGAAGTCGAATTTTACAACCCAAATTCCCCGGGAATGATACGAGGTACGATCAGTGCCTTATTTACCATAGATTCTGTACATATAGAATCATTTATAGTCATTACTTTCTTCCCAAAAAATGTTTTTCAAGACATAGATATTCCTATTGATCCTTCTTCCCCGACCCTTGTCCTTAGATATTCCTATTGGAGATGACACAACAATTACACATTTATGTCAATAGTGAATTCTGATTCTTGGACGTGAGAGTTTCTATTGGGATATATTTTTATTAGTGATGATTCTGTATAAATTCCATCTTATGTATGGAATAGTTAAAAAAAGTTAATGATAATATTGAATATTTTTTTAGAGGATGTGGGGTGTCTATTGTGACATAACCTAGTTTTATAATGTTGGAGAAAAATAAACCCATATAGAATATGATGGACTCATTCATAGAAGGTCATATCTGATTACTCATCAATTGGATAGGGTAACCCTTAATGTATTTAATGTAATGAGTTTTTAGTTCCCTATAGTGGTGTTGGAGTACTATGATTTTTTCCTTGATGATGTTATAGGTTTACCTCACTGTTAAAAGATATAATTATACATTGATGTACACATTGTCATGACACTGATATTTGTGCCCCAACATCAGATAACATATGTCAAGATTCTTGATTTTCGGGCGAGGTTGGAAGACTTCTAGAGGAAGGGATTTTTTTGACACGTTATTAATCCATCGTTATTCTAAGTATTTTCTACAAAATTTTGAGAAAATATTGAGGTTATGTGTTCAATATAAGTTTTTAAGCTATGTGGTCATGAAGAAAAAGTATCAAATACTGAGGATAAATGACCTTTTTGATTAGATCGAAGGGTAACTGTAGTTCATGAAGGTTAACCTCACAAAATTCTATCACTAGTTGTGTATACTATATGAGAATATCTAAATACATCATTAATATGTTTATATGGTCACTATTAGTACAAGGAGATTACCTTTGGATTGATAAACACTGAAGTAGTGTTCATGGAACTCATGAACTAGATTGTTAATCCATTCATATACCAGTTCATTATAGTCATCATTAATGATTTCATTGTGTATTAAACATCTGAGTAAGAGCATAAAATATTCATAATGATGGATTTGTGTGTAATATGAGAGAACAAACATTAAGGTAATCTCTCAAAGAACAAGTTATGTATTTAGGCTATCCGCATTCTGGGAGTTGTTTTCTCACTAGATGGAGAGGCAGTGGACTCATCCATGGATAATGCAGTCTTAGCTTGGGAGCCACCCAATAGAATGATGGAGGTGCAGATATTCCTTGGTCTGTAAGGATATTATCATAGATTCATACCTAATTTCTACATGATATTAACACCAATGAAATCATTGTCCTGAGATGGGAAGGAATTCTTTTGGATGGGGAGTTCCCCTTTGGACAATCTGTAGTTGAGATAGCGTTCAAAAAGCACACCCATCTTAAGACTGTCAGAGAAGGGTTTTGACTATGTGGTTTTCTATGATGAATATGGAACTGATCTTCGTTGTTTTTTGATGCCCAGGTAGTTGGTGATTACACACGGTTCATTTTAGTTGAGACCACATGAGTAGGACTACAAGACCCATGATATTGAGTTAGCAGTGGTTGTCTCCGCACTAAACTCATGGTGACACAACCTAATGGGTAGTAGTTTGTCTTCTATTATGATCAAAATAGTCTCAATTATTTATTCTCACATAATAAACATAACATTCTCTATAGGAGATAGCTATAGTTCCTCCAGGAATATGACTTTTAAAATTTTGAAAGTTCTATGAAGGAGAACACAATAGAAGATTCTCTTAGCAGAGGATCATGTTCAATGTTTCTAAAAAGGGAATCATAGTAGTTCAACTCATTATGGTTCTATGTTTTGGATGTCGATAGAATATCATACCTCCATTTGATGTTTTGCACCCCTGTTCTCATCCAGATATTCATGGAGGCATTTCTTGGTGATGCTTATTGTTAGAACCTACATACCCATAAATCAACTATACATTCTCTTAATGGATTTTCAAAAGGTGGGAAGCATGTATTTCTTTTTTGGGGACATACAATGGTACCTATGACCTGTTGGGTGGAGGTTCTAAGAGTGTTTCATACATCTTATTTGGAGGTACATATAGGTGTGGAGGTATGTTCCAAAACCTCTGATATTAGTTTTGGTGGCTGGGAAAGAATAAATGAGTTATGGAATTTTTCACTTTATGTCTTACTTATCGAAAAGTGAAGGCAGAGAAATAATTCTAGTAGGTTTAGCTCAACCCCTAGAGGTGACAGAGAGAATGTGTGATGGGATATCCATGTATGTAATAATTCATTAACCATTTATGTATAAGGGACTCAATTCCATTTGGGTGATCATAGACCAAATCACTAGGATGGTCCAATTCATAGAAATTTGGGAGCCGATTTTAGTACAGAGCGTTGGACACTTCTTTGTGAAGGATATTGTCCGAATCCAATGATTTCTATTAGTGATTATTTTTGTTCATGATTCTCACTTCACATCCTTTTTGTGAAAGGTGTTGTATGAATCTTTAGAAGGTCAATAATGCTTCAACACAAAATTTCACCCCCCAAAATGATGATAATAATGAGGGGATCATTCAGGTTCTAGTGGAAACACTAAAATAATGCATGTTGGATATTAGATGTAGTTGGGAGGTTCAACATCTACTAGTTTTGTTTTCATAAGAAAATTAATTCCATTCCTCCGTCAATATAGAACCATTCAACGATTTTTACTAAAAACAATACAGGTCCCCGCCATGCCAAATTTACCTAAGAGATTTTGCACTCATGGGACAATAGTTGGTTCGAGAAACTATAAAGAAGGTGTAGGCCATCTAAGAGATGATGAAAACCATAAGGATCCATATAATGAATAGTGTGGATCGAAGACATAGGAATTCTATGTTGTATGAGGGAGACCATGTGTTCTTATGGGTTTCACCTTTATATTGACTATTGAGATTTGGTCAGGGCGACAATGTGTCTCGATATTCATTGGAACTTATCATATACTACATATTGTTGGTGAGGTGGCATACCGATTATCTATACAACTGTTATTAGACTGGGAACAAAACATTATCCATGTATCATAGATAAGGAGGTATTTGAATGGCCTATAACATGTTTTCGAATAGGTATAGGTGTGCTTTGAGTATAGAGATACCTTTTCTTAGTATGAAGTAGTGATCAGGGTTATGTAAGTGAGGATATTTTAGGGGCGATCGATTCACTTGGCGTGTGTCTGGTGGCAGCATAGAAATATCTAGGATAGTACATGGGAGTGGGAGGCACAAATTCATTCTAAATGACCAAATCTATTTGTGTAGAGCTTGTTTTTGGATTTTAAGGATGTAAATCCCCAAGGTGGGAAGAATTTAGTAACTCATATTTTCTATGTGGTATTTGTTTATATTATATGGATTATTTTAAAGACTAGGTGCTATGATAGAGTGTGATTATATGGCCCGGTGTGTGCTGAATAAATGATGGATATATATTAAATATGTTTAATAGAATGATCCTAGAGTTTTCTTAAAAAAGTTTAATAATATCTCGATAGGGGTCCAAAATAGCAATGTTAGGTAATAATTAAGTTCATCACACTGTTTTTACCCTAGGTACGACATAACCATGTAAATCATGAGTTGTTTGTGGAAAATTAATCATAATATTAAAATGAATAAAATAATAAAATAAATTATTTTATTAGTTTAATTGACACTGTAGCCTAATTTACTTCCTTAAATAAATGTTTATAAAAAGAATTAGGGTTATACACATAACCCTATGAATTATCAAAATCCATTGGAGAAATTAGAGGATATCCCTTTGAAGGACGATGTCTATATCAGAGATCAATGGCCGGTATGGGACAAAATTAATGTTTATCACCAATGATCATGGTACATCTCCATTCTTCATTGGTGATCGACCCAATTATATATAGTATGTTTTATATAATTAGATTTATTTCCCCATTTATAGTTTCTACATTGAGCATGAATCAATCAACCAATAGACTCATTCATGGAATGGTAGTCTTGCAGGTTAGTTTATTTTCTAGGATTTGTTTTGGATAATATCATTATGGTTATTGATTCTTCACTGGTAATTATAACAACACTAGATTTAGGTCGACATGAACATCTATCGAGGTTTGTTCGACTTGAATTTTCTTATGGTTTTCTCCCCTGATTCATTGTCCATTATGGGTTTTCATTGATTGAACATTGGTTCAATGTACACTAATGAAATCGATCGATGTGCACCCATATATAGGTTCAATGATCAGATACTTTATATCCTGTCTTGGTATGCCATGGTGGAGGTGCAATGCGGGTAGAGACGAGTGGATCAGAAAAGATTAGAAGCCCCTAATTCAAGCAGGTATGAAAACAATTAAGGTATGAACAAAATTTATTTCTTGAATGGATTTCCTGGCCAAATTCCAGTGAATGGAAATGGAGGGAAATAGTAGAGATAGATCCTTGATTTCTAGAATTATTGGAGATGTAGTCCTTGGCAATGGAGATGTAGGCATGGGAGGAA
Organism: Viscum album; assembly: GCA_963277665.1. Classification (NCBI taxonomy): domain Eukaryota; kingdom Viridiplantae; phylum Streptophyta; class Magnoliopsida; order Santalales; family Viscaceae; genus Viscum; species Viscum album. The sequence continues at coordinate 1,286,910,703 of OY728151.1, forward strand.
GGAATAACAACATTTATGAAAAAACGAGAACCACAAGGTTTTTAATCCAAGAATATAGGTGTTTGTTATCCTACATGTGGTTGATATAGTTTCAGTGATAATTATGTATAACATGGCATGTGATCCCGTCACAAGGAGTGTGATCTCTCCTTGATGGCACAACATGTACTTGGGAGGGTACACAAATCCAAGCTAGAGTGAATGAGTTGGATAATTTCATATACTCTACTACTCAAACATGGAATACATGATGGAAATGGGACAATACATGTACTGGTACACAAGAATATTACACAGGAAGATGAAATATCTCATTCAGTTACATGGACATAGGCTTGAGACATGTGCCATTTACACTAGAAACACCTGGGGTCAAGGGACTTGATGTGTAACCCTACTCTACACCGTGTACGTTACAAAAATTATCTTAGATCCATTTTCATATTTACCACAGAAAAAATTCATTATGATGGGTTACTCATGTCCTTTTCCATAATAGATTCAATGAAATTCCCTTATACACATATAACAATGATCTTTTTAGGAGGAATTCTTAGAAAGAGTTGATGGAATCATTATGTGATGCCCAGAGTGAGATCATCTATTTATTTATTTTTCCCCATGTAGTGTTCAGGGTATATTCATGACCAACATGAAATGAAAACTAATACTTTACATAGAATTATAATCTATATTTAGTTCTTGTTCAACTCCATGGCCTTGGGAGTGATCCCCATCTATGTATCATACCTCGTTATACTTCCACAATGTACTTCCTATGGAGAGTCCTTATGAGCATTACCTATCATGATGATGTCATTAATATTATTAGAATCAAGAGTTTGTTCACCTAAACTAGTTCTTTGTGGAACCTTCAATATAAAATACAAGTTTGGTCTTATGGTTGTGACATACCATTTCGTTGTTTGTCTTTTTTGAGTATATATAGTTATTCATGAATAATTTTTTGTTTGAAATGTGACTAGGTAAATTTGAATATATTATTAAATTATATGATTTATGGGATCATGGTGTCCTAATAGGTATAGTTATAATCACACCTACATGGTATTTTTATATACATGTCATGTCTTGTGATGAAGATTGACCTTTGACAGAGTCCTTGACAGACCAGGACCAGAAATTCTTTAGCAAGACTAGAAATGTTGTGTTGTGTTCCTATGGTATTTTAACAAGAGTCATAGTTTCAAATTCAGGGTTACACTATTTTCAGAAACTCTATGGTGGTCTTATATTAGGCCATGTTAACTTTAACTCATATCATACTCTAGTTGTGGGGTTTAGATGTATGCATGTATTTTTGTTCAGTTCATTCTACAGTTCTCCATTTTTATTGTCTTGTAGATGGTTTTGTGTGTACTTGTACTTAGGCTAAGGGTTCCCATGTTAGTGAAATGCCTACTCAGCACTAGTCCCCATCTCCTAGCCTAATAGAGGTGGGATTACAATGTCTTAGAGTGGTCCCCACTAGTCTGGGTTGTGATAATAATAGTATCACATATATCCATACAACGTGATTTTTCTTTAGTATCACAGACCTACATATATTTATATTTTTCTATAGTATAATGGATTTCCCTAAAACATGATTTTTCATTAGTATCATGGACCTCCCTACAAGGGGAATTTTATTTAGCATTATAAACCTCCCTATAAGGGTATTTTTCATTAATATAGAAAACCGTACTCAATGAGGATATGTCTTTAGTATGAAAACCCTCCCAATAGTAAATTTTTTCATAAATAGAACAACCCACCCTATTAGGGGAGTTTTTAAATAGAGTCATAGACATCACTACAAGGATAGTTTTTATTAGTATCGCAACACATTGGACATGAGGTAATATTACTCTTTAATATCACAATAATAATAAATAATATATAAAATATAAAGAACCTAAGATAATTATATCTTCATTCTAAAATAATAATAATGAACTCTCCTAAGAATCAACATACCCCAATATTGTTATCCAATTTATATTTAACAACCATATAATCATTCAAATTACCATTTCAAACATTATTCGATTTATGAGTAAATTTATAACCATGGAAAAAGGGGACCAAGGCCTTTCCATATTGTCTTTGGTAACATGTAGACCCATAAAACCATATATATTTATTAAATAGGCACTTTATTAGGTTTTACTATCACCTAGGGAAACTATAAATATTCCTCACATATCATTTACATAGAAAATTAGAACGGTTATCATTGTCTTACAATCATAGCCAACTTAGTCAAAATTATTATACACCTTTAACTATAGGACATTGAAGGTGACTATACAAAGGGCCTCAAAATTCATACAATTCATATTAAACCCCTCAAGAGGTTAAAATTTTCCATGTAATTCATTAATAAGCATGTTGTCAACCATTTTCATCTGACACATTAGTTACTGCACCATGTCCCCACTGTACTTTGATCCTTACTTATTACACGGAATTAATTCAAAATTAAACAAGTTGTGATGTTTTAAAATGGAATGTTATTAAATTAAAACCTTAAACACCCTTTGTGATGAGGAAATATTTAACATACCCATTTTTTAAAATTTATAATGTTAAGGGGGCTTATGCATTTGAGCTACCACAATTTATTTATTTTAGATTATCCATTCATTATATTGTAAGTTCTATCCATGCTCTATAAGCACCTCCAAAGACATCCATGTCCTTCTAGTCATCAAATACCCATAAGAGTCTCAAACACCATCCAATGATCTAAAAAATTTATTTGTAACATTTAAATTAATTAAATAACTTGATTTAATAAAGGAATAAGCCTCATTGAACTAATCAATCCACTAAATCTTGTTATAATCATGAACAACCACCTTAGTGTGGTCTATTGAATATTTATTGTGTTATATAGTTATATATCCCAACCAATATTTCCCAGTCATATAATTTAAAATATTTTTTTTCAATAAAAACAAAATAAAAATACAAGGTGTGATGTAACTTCAACGAATCAACGAATTATTGAAAAAAGTACTTTTATTGGATATCATCTATTAAGGAAAAAAAATTCACATCAAATTCGACTAATTTCACATTCCTATAGTGAGATTATTCTTAAAATTACAAAATTTGATAGTTGAATTTATAGTAAAAATGAAGGGTGAGTTTTATAGAGGAAAAATATGTGGAAACTCATCTTAAACCAAAATAAATATAACTAACAAAATCAAACGAATTTCATGTATTAATATTGAGGGATATGGGATCCACCAACTTGTCCACATGAGATTGAGAAAGATAAAAAAAATGGATATCACCTATAAAAATAAAAGGTGGGAAATGTCATTCCACCCACTCCCCAACCACCCATAGGCCAGCTGGTGGCCACCAATATCATTCTATTGGATCTATCCATCCATATCTTATTTGGTATAGGTCCACTTACTTTTAGGTGGACCCTATGTGCTAGTTGGTTCATGGGCCTAACCACCTAGAATCATGTGGCCTTCCAACAACTAGCTGGTAGCTGCAAGCTTCAACCCCACCCACCCGACCATCCTCTAGTTATCTCCCACTACCATTTAACACCCTCTAAACACTCTACCAAGTATAATAAGCCTCTTTAAAGAGGTACCATCCCTTATAAATCCATTCAATAAAAATTCCTAAAACCAAACCATCCACTAATTAGGAATTATATAAATTCCAAAAAAAATTTAAGACATGTCCACAGAGATGGGGTATTAAAAACACCAACCAAAATATTCCTCCTCGCCAAGAAATCAATCTAGTCATAAAATCATAAATTCTAGACTACATGGTCAACGATTACCATATAAAAGTTCGCGTTCAACCAGAAAAATCCTTCCCCTATATTAGTGATTTACTAGTATATGAGGCACTCATAACATCAAAATATGATCCATCACTAAAATTTGACCATTAAAATAATGTGACTCAGTTTCAGAAAAATGTTGTAATCATCCAAAAAAAAGACCCATGGTTCACCTCACCATGTTAGATAAATTAAAACTCAAAATTATAACACCCCAATATTTTATAGTATGTCACTTTTTAAATTTAATCTCTTTAATAGACTATGTTACACCGAACACTAAACTTAAACAACAGATTAAATATTAGTATTTAATTATGATTTTTATCAACTGACTATTGGAATGGAAGGAAATAATGATATTAACTAAATTATAATATTATTTTTAACACTTTTTTATCAAATGAATTTATTGGATAACATTTAATTTTATATAAAAATAATAAATAATTGAATATAAATGATTTTTTATTAGAAAACTATTTATATTCCCATGATATAATTTTATCCTAATAAATTATATTAATCACTATTAGTGAGATATATTAATTAAATTTATATTTATATATCAAATGAAAATATTTTAAATACATCCAATGAGGTTTATAGGCTTAAGATAAAAAATAAATCTAGTTCTAATCATGAAAGATATATATTTTTAAAGGAATATTTTACACCTATTAATGGCACACCAATGTTAAAACTAAATTATGACACTTTTATTAATTTAATATTAAAATATAAGCATAATTTTTAAATAATAATATAAATATAATCTTACAGTTATTTTTTGGTTATTTTTTTAGAAGATTATTTTTTTGATGAATAATGAAAAATACTGAATTTTAATTTAAAATTGAATATTCATCTAAATATTTTTCGGGGATAAATAATAATTTTAATTGGTTTTAATAAAACATTAAAAAAATAATACATATATTAATCCAATTTACATAATTTTAATAACTTGTATATTTAATTTAGATTTATAAACATGTTAATATTTTGAATATTTTTACTTTAAACATCGGCATTGAGATCCAGACTGAGAGAATAATTTTAAATATAATTTTGAAAATTTTATAAATTTAATTTGTTAAAATAGATTCTATATTTTTAGTAGGAAGATCTAAATTATTATTTACTGTTAATTTCATTGTTAGGTGTGAAAACATTACCATGGTAAAAAATAATTATTTCTTAAGGTATAAGTAAAAAAATGAGGCAATTTCAGGTTAAAATGTTAAGGCGTATAATACCTAAAAAATAATGTTTTTTTTATTTGTTTATCAAGAAAAAATAGGCTCTAAAACATTAATTATCATCCATACATTTTTATGTTAATTCCACCATGACTTTAATGGATTTAATTGTTAAATAATCATTATTTAGTCACTTAAACCCATCCCTCCTCAAGTCTAAATATCACCCCACCACCCCATTTCTCCTCGCAAGCCATGATTCTCCAAAACCATTTTCCAAAACATCTCCTACAAACTCTAACCATGTTAAACTAATAATCATATCACCAAAATATAAATTCCATGTTCATTAAGAGATCCATCAAGGAGGTGATATTCAAGAGGTAATTTCCTCTAAACACCTTTATTAATTTCTTTTATTATTATAGTTTCTAATAACATACATCATCCATAGAGTAAAGAAAACTAAAAAATAATATATAAATAAGAATTTTGTTTTTTAATGGAATATATTATATTTATTCTTTTATTACATAGTATTACTCAATGAAGTGAAACTATTGTGAAAATATCATCATTTAATTGCCTTTGTGAATAATGATTTTTTGTGATTTCCATTACCGCCTTCATGGATGGTAATAAAAATACTATTCAGGGTAAATAAGATTTTACTATTTATTTTATTACTTATTTCATGCTCTACGACCAATATATGGAAATAATATTAAATAAAATTAAATTTGTACATGATGTACTAAAAAACATCCAAACCAAAACTAAACAATTATCATTAACACTTTACCCAATGAATCATCCTCATATAGGAATGAAGAATGATTAATGGAACCAATTAAAATTATATAAGTTCATGAATACCATTTCATTTCAAATATAATGAATTATTTCAATTTAAAAAGAAAATGCTTAATTATACACAAATAAACCAACCATGAAACGAACACACCCAAAACAATGAAAATAATGAAATTTTATTAAAAAAATGGGTTGTATGATTTTAGAAAAGGATTATATAAGTTATTATAAATATTAATAGAGTTATAAAATGAATTAATAACATTCTTTAAACCATTATACAAGATTTTTAATAATTATACAATAATTGGAACTGTGAGTTAAGGGTTTACTAATGTCACTTTTACCTCATTGAGATATATTCCTTATTCAACACTAACTTCATGGTTGTGGTGTATTTTCTTTGCATTGTTACATAATATCATGAATATAATTATCTAAAAGGTACTCATGGTTTAATTTTATAATTATTAATATTATTGGTTATATAATTCAATAGATTATAATGTTGTATGTGTTTTCCTAACTCAGTATCCATTCGTTGGGTTAAACATATACTTCATGATTATGTCATTGTATGATTCTATGAGAAATGAATTTTGGTTATCTTATGTTGTATTTATAATTATATTATTTCTATTTACAATGAATACATATAACCAGTTAAGTTGAAAAATTCTCACATCCATGATAAGATATTTGTATTGAACATTCATTCAAAAAACATCCTTTAATGATCCTCTTTAAAAAAATTACATATATAAAAGGAACATAATATACCTCTTTCAAATAAAAAAAATATACTGAAGCCTTTTTTACAAGTATACATGTATATTTTTAAAAAAAGCTTTATTTTGTAATTGGGATGTATTTTAAAAATAAATGATTTTAAAAATAAAATGTTATTTTCCCCAATCAATTTTTAATGATCTTAATAAAGTATTTACATATATGATGACATCAAATGTTTAAATTTCATATTAATTATTGATTATCTCTAATCATACCATCTTCTATATTTTCTTAAATGGTTAGTAATTATTATATACATTTTTATAAAATTCACCATATTAATCTGTATGTTTTGTGATTATGTTAACTTAATGGGGGAAATATATTTATATTTTTTATTCTAGTTCCACTAAATATCTATATATTGATTATGTTTCACCCCATTCCTTTGAGTAATGTATTAGACATTGTATGTTATTTGTGGGGCTCTCTATAAGCCCTCCATGAATCGGTAGGTCTCATGATATTTAATGGCCCATACGTCTTCGATCCAATACATTGCTGAAATCTGGTGTTTGAGGTGTTCTGGGAGGTCAAGGTCACTTATTCCGAACACTTTGGAAAATTTATAGTTCATGAACACTATTTCAAGAATAGTAGTCTATTTCCAATAGCAAGCTATTTACTTTGCCAAATTTTTCGTTCATGAATAGTGTTTCCAGAACAATAGGCCATTTCCAAAAGTAGGCCTTTTCCGTTTCCAAATTTCTAGTTCATGAACAGTGTTTCCAGAATAGTAGGCTATTTCTGATAACAGACTTTTCCTTTGCCAAATTTCTAGTTCATGAATTCTGTTTCTATAATAGCAGGATATTTCCAACAGATGGCTGTTTCCTTTTCCAAATTTCTAGTTCATAAACAACGTTTACAGAATAGTAGGCTACTCCCAGCAACATGCTTTTTTCATTATCCAAATTTCATGTTCATGAATAGTGTTTCTAGAACTGTAGGCTATTTCCAACAGCATGCTATTCCATTTTCCAGATTTATAGTTCATGAATAGTTCTTCTAGAATGGTGAGGTTTCTAGGCCAATGAGGTTCTATAATATTTCCAGACTAGTGAGTTTTCCAAAATGGAGATTCATCCAACATGTTGTCAAATTTCATGTTTTTTTACAGGGTTTCTAGCTTCCTATAGTTTCACCACTTTGATATTTCCTTTAACGTAAAAGGCATTTAAAGCCTCATTTTAAAGACTCCAAGGTTGATTCAATGTCCATAATACATTTTTTAATTTTTTTAATTGTGGGGAAACCTTTACTTAGTCAAATAGAGAGGTTTAATGTGATCCTCTCATTAATGGAAAATTTCAACGTATCTTAAATAATTTCTCTATTAAATATTTTTATGGGAAGAGATATCCTTTTTCCTAGGTGTTTCCTTTTTGTTCCCTGGTGCGAGATGCTCAAACCCTTCCTCTATTCCCAAGAAGTCATGGGATCAATATAAACTCCAGAAATAATCCCTTCCTTGGGGTTTCACTTCTCCTATTACAACCCCCCTGTTTTGGAGAAATTGGGAGGTATCATTCAAGCTCCAATATAAGTTCTTAATGTGATGAATAAATGACTATCTTTGATCATCAAGGTAGAAAATTCTACCTTCTTCACTCTATTACGTTCATCATGCAGCATGGGTATGACAATTCGTGTATAAGACATTTTTGAAACCTGACCTATAACAAAGATAATAAACAACTATTAAATGGAAGGGGATGGGGAATAGATGATATTTTTATTATTCTTTTCTACCTTGTGAATTTTATAGGCACAAGACTACTAAAAATATTTGTCCTTGGTGGTCATTGTTTGTGAATTTGTAATGCTATGTTTTACGAACATGGTAGTGATAAAAAAGGTGAAACATAAAAAAGGGTAAATCACAAATATCTGGATATTTAAATGGATGCCTAATGAATGTAACCCCATGTGTGATCACCACTATCAAACAAAGGAAAAGGAGGAACATGGTGAACTATGTTGGTCAAATATGTAAACATCTTGATCTGTTTTAATGATATGCATGAGGAATAGGTTTAGTGCCTTATATGGTTTATGTGGTGTTGTTGTTGAGATAAAAGGGTGGCACTTGTTGTAGAATTGAACCTACTATTGTGAGGTTTATCGATTGTGGACTGGATGATCTTGTAGTCATATGCACTACCTTTGGTGGTGTTGTGGCTGCAAGTTGGAGGGGATGTGACTTGAAGAATCTCCCTCTATTATTTTTCATGCAAGAAAAACTGCAAGTGAAATGCTAAATCAATACTTTGTTGTTTTTTGTTGTTGTTGTTCCTGGTTATGGTTAGGCATGTTAGTTGAATAGTAGTGAAAGAATAGTTGAACTATAACTTTTCAAACATGATAAATTGAACAGGGAGTTTTTGGATTGTTGTTCTATGCATTCCGTAGGGGTTACAGTGCTGTGGAACGTTCTTGGATCTTTGTTTTAGAATCTATAGGATGGGTAGAGTACTTGTTCTGTATTAATCATGCATTTTTTTCATTTTTTGAGTGCACCCCACCCAAGTTGAGAACTTCTTACTGAACACCCCCATATCATGGGGGAGGGTGTTCTCCCTGGTTGTTAGATCCTTTCTGATCATTCTCTAAGAAGTTGTGATGGCCTGAGGTGGTTACTTTTTAACAAGACTCTTCAGGAATTGTATGTTGTTTTTTCCCAGATCCTTTTGGCAGTTTTATGTTATGGATATGAGGACTGAATGTTTTCATGCATAATGTTACCAAGTGTCTTCGGGATGAGGCCCAGGTGTCTTCAGGTGAGAGGTTTGGTTGTAGTTTCCCAGGTTTCTTTGGGATGAGGCCCATGTGTCTTCGAGAGAGATGTGTGACTATTGCGGATCTGAGGTGTGTGCGGGTAGAACTATGTGGGATGTGGTTGTGATAGGGCCCAGGTGTCTATGGTCATGTTGTGTGGTTGTTTCCCAGGTGTTTGCTGGCAAGATATGTGGATGGTTGTGGCCCTAGTGTGTGCATGTGGGATATGAAAGTGGAACTTTTGGGGGAGGTTTGACGCGTAGGATGTCTCAATGACCTGTGGTTGGGTGGTGTGTGGTACCTTGTAATGATGTGATATACTAATATATACTTGGATTTAGATATTTGGGGAGTGTTTCTTGTTAGGCAGGATGGTTAGTTTCCTTTATCAGTGTCTGGATACTTCTGTTTTTCATAGGGAATTAGAATGTCTCCCCACTTGTGCATGAGTGCTTTAGGTTCTCTACTGGGTATACTTGTATGCTCACCCTACGATTACTTTAAGGTTTCTAAGAGGGATTTGATGACTGTGCGGGACCCTACTACTCTAAAAGTTGGGAGTTGTTGCTGGTCGGAGCTCATTTTTCCATCTTCTGCTATGTTTTCCTTTTTCGTTTTTGGTATTCCACTTTGGAGATTCTTGTACTTTTGTTTCAGTTTTGTTTAAAACACGCATGTGGGTTTGGATTTGGATTTATTTTTATACATATTGTACCACTCCAGGGCCTACTGGAGGCAGGACTCGAGGGTCATTATCTTGTCTTCATCTTGAGGAAGGAAGGGTGGTGCCCTTTTCCACCCCTTCCCTCATCTTACCAAAGGCAGGTCCTGAGAGAATGGTATCATAGGTGATGGTACAAAGATAGGATGGAGTCTGGAGTTAGGCACACTGAGAATAGCATGGAATGGTTGGGAAACAGTGTAAGGAAATCATGGTGCGTGACATAGGCCAGTGAAGTCCATCTAGGACACGAGATTTTAGGGCCACCTCTGATCCGAGGCAATGAATCTGAGCCTACTGAACAACCAAGTGAGCTTACATTAATTGAAGGTTAGAGACCCTAGGAAAGGTACAAGAATCATAATGACTTGTGTTCTTACTTTAATAGGGGTGTCTTGGTGAGAAAATTTAATAAGATGATAGAGAAATATTAAGTAAAATTACTTTCTACTCTGGATTAGGAATTCCCTATTTACCTTGTAGTTATGGAACTCAGATGTCGTCTAGATGTCGTTAGGGTATTTGAGGCTTATCAGGTTGTTTTAGGTGATCAGTAAAGGGTTGACTGAGAGGAGGAGGATGATAGGTGGTAGCGGACTCTGTGTTCCTTCCTGATACAGACCCTCCAAAAGTATAGGGAAGAATCTCCGATATAGAAACAGAAGGTTTTCATGAGGTGATGATGATAACCTTAACTCTGATCCATGCTCCGAGGTAGTATTGGGTCCCGTTGGCAGTCATCCAGATGAGAGTAGTAGCATGTCAGTGATGGACACTCTACCTTGGGGAAAAGACAAATACATAGGTTTCGTGGTATGTTTTCAAGAAGGAGTTTCAAGAGGAGTACCTTTATTTTATGGAAAAATATAAAAAGAAACATGAATTTCTCTCCATTAACAAAAAGGTATGTCGGGGAGGGAATTGGGTATCAAGTTCAAGGATCTCCCGTGTTTTACTCCTGAACGCTTTACAGATGAGGTTTCATGGGCCAAGTATTTAGAGGATCTTCTTCGATGATCTCTTCAGTATGATGTTACTTCCTTTACCCTATTGAGATACATGGAAATGAAGAAGAAGGCTTGGGTGGGTGAAAGGATGCATTTTCAATGAGTTTTTCCACGATAGGGGAGCTATTTGGGGTCATCAAAGGGAAAGGTAGTCAGCAATAGATCTCCAGCGATAATGCCTTCCTGGTTTCGACCAACATGGATTAGACCTCAATAGTTACAGTTTCGATCCTATGGTCCTCGTCCTTTTCCTAAGTTCCTAGGACAGAGATTATTTTCCTGTAGAGTTTTTGAGAACATTCAAAGCTGGTTCCCGGCTTGACCTCAGTACGGTGGGGGTTGGCAGGTTCAATACCCTCCTCAGCAGTAGTAGTTTCCAGTGAATCCATTTTAACAGCAGGCCCCATCTCCTCAAAGAGAAGACGTTGTGGGGGGAGGCCTACCTTAGGGTTCTCCTCAGGGACCTTGAGTGTGTCTTGGTCGAGGAGGTGGTAGATTGAACAGAGGTAGAGGAGTTGGGTTTGGACAGTTGCACGATCCATAGATAGAAGTGCCATCAGGGCTAGAGGCTGTTCGAGGTACGATCTGTTTGTTTAGCACTCTTGTTTCTACTTTTTTTGATTCGGGGGCCTCACACTCCTTCATTACACTGGACCATTCCCACACTCTAGGTCGAGATGCATAAAGACTTCTCATTCCCCTTTTGTTGAGTACATAGGCTGGAGGCCAGATTGGGTTTTTTATGTTTTACAGGGATATAGACAGATGTTAGGGCCACATTAGTCTAGTGGGGATCTTCTTCTATAGCAGATGCAGCCATATGATGTCATTCTAGTCATTGACTAATTTTTATCTATGTGTGATGTTATCAACTACATTTGAAGATGATTCGTGTCTTCAGAAGAGTAAGTTCAGCATGTGGATTTTTCCAGTGAGCGTAGTTGTCAGATGGGAAGTCGGCGTGGGGAGCCTCTTCTTTGTATGTTGGCCGAACTGTTAGCAGAGTCAGAAGATTCAGATATGGTTGGAGTTTCAATGTTTGTTAGAGAGCTTCTGGATGTGTTTCCCAAGGAGGTTGTGACTATACCCCCTAGACGGGACTTTGAGTTTGGGATAGACTTACAACCTAGTGCCCATCCAGTTTCGATGTCTCCCTATCAGATGGATCCTTCTAAGTTGTCAGAGTTTCAGATTTAGATTAAAAAAATGATAAATAAGGGTTTTATCCAACCTAGTGTGTTTCCATGGGGTGATCTAGTTTTGTTTGTGAAGAAGGATGACAGTGGTTTCAAGATTTACATAGACTATCGAAGGTTGAATCAGGTAACGGTCAAGAAACATTACCCTCTACCAAGGAATGATTATCTCTTCAAAAAATTTAAGGGAGAAGGATGGTTCCCTAAGGTCAATTTGAGGTCTGGATATCACTTGCTGGGGGTGAAGGAGGGTGATATCCTGAAGATGGATTTCATGTGCAGGAATGGGAACATTGAGTTTTTAGTTATGTTGTTCGGGGTCACGAATGCACCAGCCATGTTCATGAGCCTCATGAACTCTGTTTTCCTGGATTTTATGGACATGTTCGTTGTCGTGTTCATCAATCTCATTCTGATCTACTCTAGGCCAGAAGAGAAGCACGTTGATCAACATAGAATAGTCTTGGAGGTCGTTCTCTACCACCATATATATGAGAAGTTTTCCAAGAGCATGTTCTTGACACGAGAAGTATGCTTCCTCAGACATGTGGTGTCTCGACAAGGGGTAGATGTGGACCCATCGAAGGTCAAGGATATTTTTTCTTGGGAAACACCCAAGAATGAGGATGAAGTTCGTAATTTCTTAGGCATGGAAGGCTATTACGGGAGGCTTGTGCCCTACTTCTCTCGATTTGTAGCCCCGTTTATGGCTTTGACTAGGAAGGACAGGGCTTTCACGTGGGTCAAGTAGTGTCAGGCAGTTTTTAGCTATATGAAGGATAAACTATTCAGTGTTTCAGCGCTTAGGTTTCAAGAGGAAAGAGTTTCATTTGAGTTTTTTTGTGATGCTTCCAATCATTGTTTGGGATGTCTATTGATGAAACGGCAGGGAGTGATCACTTATGATTATAGGAAGTTACATCCTCACAAGTGTAACTATGCTACCCATGATCTGGATCTTGCAGCAGTAGTGTTTGCATTAAAGTTGTGGAAGCATTACCTCATCAGGGAGTACTTTGTGGTCTTGACCAATCACAAGAGTTTAATGTAAATCTTTTGCCAAGGGGATCTGATTTTTCCGTAGTGGAGATGGGTGGAGTTTCTACAACACTACAACTTCGAGGTCTCTTACGCTGAAGGTATGGGGAACATTGTGGCTGATTACTTGAATAGAAAATCACATAATGATGTAGTTTGAGTGTCTGTTGATGATTAGAGAGAAATGTGAGAATTGACTACCTTGAACCTAGATGAAAGGGAGGATGCTGGTAGAGGAAATTTGTATTAGATGATGGTACAATCATCTTTGATACGGTAGGTGGAGGAGTCTTAATGGGGAGACTCATAGGCTGAAGTGGTGCGTGATCACATTGACCAGGGCAATGCTCCTGAAGTGTGGTCGGAGGATGGCCATAAATAGATGTTGTTCTATGGATGGTTTTTTGTTCGAGAGGAGATATGTGGGAAAGTTATTCTTGGGTTCCATTTCTTAGACATAGCAGTACACCCTAGAGTTTCTAAGATGTGCCGAGGCCTGAGGGGATGGTTTGGTGGCCCAGGGCAAAGTGGGAAACAAAGGATTTTGCGGCAAAGTTCCTAGTCTGTCAACAGGTAAAGGCTGAACACTATGTTCTTAGAGGTTTGTTTCAGCCTTTAGATGTCCCTGAGTGGACGTTGGATCACATCTAAATAGAATTTGTTAGAGGGCTACCCAAGACTCAAGGAGGCTACGATGCTTTCTGGGTAGGGGCAGATCGGCTGACGAAATCATATCACTTCTTGGAAATCAAGGATTCGAGCCCATTGAGTACCTTATCATAGAGGTACATAGATGTGGTGGTGTGCTTGCATGGTGTTTTGAGGTTCATTATCTTATACTAGGTTACACTGTTTACCTTGCGAGTCTTGGGGTGACTGCAATATGATTTTTACACCCAGCTATGCCCTAGAACTTCCTTCCACCCCAAAACAGATGGGAATACAGAGAAGACTATCTATAAATTGGAGGAGATGCTATGGGAATGTGTTCTAGATTTTGGGGGATCATGGGTACGACATTTGCCTCATTTATATTTTTCCTACAAAAATAGTTACAACTATACCATTTTCATGGAACTGTTTGAGGATTTATATGGAAAGTCATTTCATTCACCTGTGTGCTAGACATAGGTTGGTGAGGAAGGTGTTTTGGGTCTAGTGGTATTGCAGAGAACCACTGAGAAAGTTCATCTTGTGAGTGAGAGGATGCAGAAAACTCAAGACTGGAAGAACTCATATGCCAATCAGTGGAGGAGGCCATTAGAGTTAGTGTTCGAAGACATTGGGTTCTTAAAGGCTTTGCCTCATCATGGGAAGCGATGGTTCGGTCGCGGGGAGTAAGCTTTCTCCCCAGTTTGTTAGTCTTTTCAAGGTATTGGCTCGTGTTGGAGATGTGGTGTATCATATAGCACTTCCCCTACAGATGTGCTAGATACATGATGTTTTCCATGTATCACAGATCCATCGTTATCTTCATGACAACTCACATGCTATCAATTGGAGTGAGATCGATGTTGATGATGAGGCGACCTTCGAGGAGTGGATGGTAGAGATCTAGGACTGTAAGGAGAAGGTGTTGTGTGGGTGTTCTATTCTCATGGTTTGTGTCTTGTGGAAACACAGTGGGATCGAGGAGATTACTTGGGAGTGGGAGTCCCGAATGTGTTTCCAGTACACATTGTTGTTTTAAGTTGTTGTTCTGAGTTATTCTATGATGCTTTCATTTTTTTGTACATTTTATGTGATGTTATGCTTCAGTTTTTTGGATATGGAATGACTGTTCCCTTATTCTATTGATGTGTTTGATGTGTCCACATGTGTGGGGAAGGGAGGACCTGAATCCTAATCAGGACGCATTAATGTGGAAGCTATTAAACCAATATGGGCGAGTTAGTGCCACCTAAAGTGGATAATATCCAGACATGTAGGAAGGAACTCCCTGAACCATGTGTAAGTATAGTGTTATCTTTGGCATTGGTGTAGCTGTTTAAATGTGATAACTCTTAGGGGGAGTTTTCTTGGATGTCGAGGTTTTTTTCTTTCTTTTTAAAAACTTAGGGAGGTTTTACCCTAAGAGGTATCTAAAAGGGTGGTTGTTCATACCTCTATTTTATTCTGGTTTGGTTTTGAATTCTTGGGGATGAGAATGTTTTGAAAGTTATCTAATGTAATAGTCTGGACCTCTCCAATCCATTACTTTGCTGAAATATGGTGTTTGAGGTGTTTTGGGAGGTGAAGATGACTTATGGCCAACACTTTTCCGTATTTCTAGTTCAAGAACAGTGTCTCCAAAATAGTAGGCTATTTCCAACAGTAGGCTATTTTCCTTTTCCAAATATCTAGTTCATGAACAATGTTTCCATAAAATTCAGCTAATTCTATCAGCATGCATTTTCCTTTGCCAAATTTCTAGTTCGTGAACATTATTTCCAGAATAGTAGGCTACTTTTTACAACAGGGTATTCCCTTTGCCAAATTTCTTGTTCATGAATAGTGTTTCTAGAATAGTATGTTATTTCCAATAGGAGGCTTTTTTCCTTTTCCAAATTTCAAGTTCATGAACAATGTTTCTAGAATAATAGGCTATTTTTAATATTAGGCTATTCACTTTTCCCAATTTCTAGTTAATGAACAGTGTTTCCAGAATAGTAGTCTATTTCCAACAATAGGCTTTTTTTTCTTTGCCAAATTTCTAGTTCAAGGACAATGTTTTCAGAAAAGTAGGCTATTTCCAAAAGCTGGATTTTATCTTTTCCAAAATTTCTAGTTCATGAAGAGTGATTCCAGACCGGTGAGGTTTCCAGACCATTGAGATTCTATAGTGTTTCCAGACCTATGAGGTTACCAGAACAGTGATTTGTCCAACACTTTTTCAAATTTCATGTTCTGTGTAAAGTGTTTCTAGCTTCCTATAGTTTCACCCCTTTGACATTTCCTTGGATGTAAAATGCATTTAAGGCATTGTTTTATGAAATGTAAGTCTAATTCAAAGGCCATAACTCTTGTTTTATTTTTTTAGTGGTGGGGAAACCATTACTTGGTCAAACTGTGGGGTTTAATGCAATCTTCTCATTAATGGAAAAATTCAGTGTATCTTAAACTTCTACTCTATTAAATAATATTGAGGGATGAGATTTACTTTTTCCTTAGATCTTCCTTCTTATTCCCTAGTATGAGATGCTCGAACCCTTCCTCTATTCCAAAGAAGTCATTGGATCAATATTCACACCTTAGATCATTGCTTCGTTGAGGTTTCACTACTCATATTCCACTCCCTATTTTGGGAAAAATGGGAGGTATCAATCAATTTATAAAATAAGTTCTGGGCATAAAGAAGAAGCGATGTTCTTTTATCATCATGGTAGTAAATTCTACCTTCATCTCTCTTTTGTGTGAATCATGCAGGGTGGATGTGACAATGCTTCCACAAGACATTGTTAAAACTAAACCTCTAACAAAGATAATAAGAGATTGTTAACTGGAAGGTGGATGGGGAAGATGTGATGTTGTTATTATTCTTTTCTACATTGGGAATTTTAAAGGCTTAAGCCTACTAAAAATCTTGGATGTTGGAGGTCCTTATTTGCACACTGGTAATGCTCTATTTTCTGGACATAGTAGGGATTAAGAAGGTGCTTCATAAAAAAGGTTAATCCCATATACGAAGATGTTTAAATGGATGCATGAATAAAGTTAACCCTATGTGATCACAACAGTTAAACAAATGAAAAGGAGGAACATGGTGAATAGTGTTGGTCGAATATGTAAACTACTTGATCTGTTTTAATGATATGCATGAGGAATCTGTTTTGTGCCCTGTACGGGTTATGTTGTGGTGTTGTTGATATCATGGGTTGGAACTGGTTGTTTTATAAAACCTACTATTGAGAGGTAGATCAATTGTGGATTGGATGATCTTGTAAGAAGCTGAACTACCTTTGGTTGTGTTGTGGACGCAAGCTGATGGGGACGTGGTTTGAGGCATCTCCCTTTGTTTTTTTTGCTTACAAGAAAAACTACAAGTGAACTATTAAATCACTGATTTTCTGTTTCTATTATGTTTTTTTCCTGTTAAAGGTTATGCCTGTTAGTTTTATAGTAGTGAAGAAATTATTGAACTGTAAATTTTAAAACATGATAACTTGAATGGGGTGTTTTGGGTTTTTTTTGTGCATGACGTAGTGGTAGCACTGCTGTGGCATGTGTTTGGATCATTGTTTTAGAATCCATAGGAAGTGTAGAGTGCTTATTTTAGATTAAACATGTATTTTCTTCATGTTTAGAGAGCACCCCACCCATGTTGATCACTTAGTGTTGAACACCCCCATCTCAAGGGGTAGGGTGTTTTCCCTTATCATTAGCTTTTTTATGATCCCTCCCCCAGAGGTTATGATGGCATGGGGTGGTTACTTTAGCCCATGAGTTTTCGGGCATGGTGTGTTGTTTTGGCCTAGAACCATAGAGAAGTTTTTTGTTATGGATATGAGTCCTAGGTGATTTTAGGAAGAATTTTCCAAAGTGTCTTTGGGATGAGGTCCATGTGTCTTTACATGAGAGATGTGGTTGTTGTTTTCAAGAAGTATTCGGGATGAGGCCTAGGTGTCTTCGGGCGAGATGTGTGACTATTGTGGAACCCAGGTGTGTTTAGGTAGAAATTTTTGGGATGTGATTCTGATAGGGCCCATGTGTCTGTGGGAAGGTTGTGTGGTTGTGGCCCAGGTGTTTGCGGGTAGGATATGTGGATGGTTGTGGCTCAGGTGTGTCCAGGTGGGATATGGAAATGGGATTGCGGGGGAGGTTTGATGCATAGGATGTCTAGATGACCGGTGGGAGGGTGGTGTTGGGTACCCTGTAATGATGTTCTATACTACTATATATGTGGCTTATGATATTCGGGGAGTGTTCCTTGTGAGGTTGGGTGGCTAGTTCCCATTCTTGATGTCTAGTTACTTCTTTTTTTTCACGGGGCATTAGAATGTATCCCCACTTGTGCACAAGAGCTTTAGGTCCCCTACTGAGTATACCTGTATTCTCACCCTACATTTACCTTTAGGTTTCCAAGAGGGTTTTTCAGACCATGCTAGACCCTACTAGTCTAGACGTTGGTATTTTTTTCTGGTCAGTGCTCAGTATTCTTGTTCCGTCTCAGTTTTCATTTTTCTATTTTGGTATTTCACTTTAGAGATTCTTTTACTTTTGTTTCAGTTTTTTTTAAAACGTACTTGTGGGTTTGGATTTGGGTTTACTTTTATACATATTTTACCTTGGTGTTTGGTGGTTGGATTCTCTTATCTCCCAATATTATAAAAATAATAAAGGGTAATGCATCCCATATTTTGAAAATATGTACACTTGGTGCTACGCGTCACTCTAGGGCCTACTGGAGGCGGAAGTCGGGGGTCATTATCACATATTCATATTTTTTATGTAAGGTAAGGGAACTTTTCTGCCCCTTCCCTCACCTTTCCAAAGGCGGGTTGTGACATCATACAGACTGTATTGGGTTTTGGCCAAGTCTTTGCCCTTTTGTTATGTTCTGGGAACGAATCCTTGATTATGAAATATTATTTGAATGAACCTTTAATAGTATTACATTCATGGTATGAAGCCTCAAAGGAATGTTTATGATGAGAAAAATTATACATTCCATCAATATGATATTTGTTATTTATTTCCATGTCAATAGTTTATTTGTATAATATCCATGGTTTTGTTTTCTAACTCTTGTGATTATTTATATGGAATTATTTGATCATAATTTATTCCTACCATATTATTCTCAATTTATTTATTAAAAGGAATTTATTTATTTTATGTAACTTTTCATAATTATTATTATTTATTTATTAATAGATTACCCTATATTCATACCCTTACTGAGCATTTTATCTCACTAGGTTCTTATGTTTTATTTTCCCGTTGATCATAGGTAGTGTTTCTTGATGGTTATGCATGCATACACTAAGAAAAAATTATATAATTCTCAAAAAAATTATTGTGTTTGAAATTTAATTTGAATTTAAAATATTTATATACATTTACAGGACAATAAAACTATTAATTCTTTTGGTACCTATTTCCTTGTAACTTATTCCATTATAACAATGAAAGGCCCCAAATCAGGACAACTGGAGTCAGGGTCATCAATTTTGGTATCCCAGAAAGTTTAGTAGGAACCTTTGGAATAATATATAGAAAAAAATAAATTATTAAATAAAACTGTATTATTGATTTTTAGTCTATGTGTTGAATAATATCCCAACGAAATCATGATTATGTAATTTTCTATGCAAGAAATTTTGATTTTTTGTTATGTATCTATCTATTTTTAAGATTTTACATTATGTTTGAAAATGATATGATCTAATATCATGTATTACATTATTTAGAAATGGGTCCTAGAGGAAGAAATTGGAACTATATTAATGAACGTATTCAACGTAGGGATTTCACTCTAGGGTAAGATAATGAAGCTGGATTTAGAGCTACAACTATATATGTAGCTACAATTAGAGATGAACAAGTTATAACCATCTTCGGAAAACAGACTCATGTAATGAAAAATAACCCTACCCATATAAAGCATTATTATCCACAACATTGTGTATCAATGATATAACGCTTCATGAGACATCGACCTACATCATTAAATGGAACTATGAATCCATTTGGAGATGAGCAGTGTATATGTTCTTTATAAAATATATTTCTTTCATTGGAAAGTAATTTATGGGAGAAGGTTGTCATGTATGTTTATAATGTCTCATGGTATGAGGATAAAAGGGTTTCATTGTTTTGAAAATACTAAGGATGAGGTAGAAATACTATTCATGGAATGGATTAATTTTAAGGAGATCTTCTTAGAAAAATATTTCCCTAATGAGCAACGACCCGATATGGAGAAACAATTCTTGAGTCTAATGAAAATGAAAGAAAAATTGGTGCTATATAGAAACAAATTTCACATGATTATAATGGAATGATGTAGAATATATACATAATCAAAAGATAATGATTGGAAGTTTCCTTTTTGCCATTAAACCAATTCTTTGAGGGGATGTAGTCTAGAGAAAGTTACCATCAAATTAGGGTATAGTATCACGGGATATCAACACATATAGAGAATTCTCAAAGTCTTATAACTTTTATGGATTGAAAGTGAAGAATAGAATGGTGGAGTAATATATGGATAAAGGGAAGAGGGGAAATGATGATTTTCCAACATATGATACTTATGAATGGAAAACCAAAGTTACATTCTTAAAAGAAAAGTAGTTTGTTTAATGTGTTGGGAAAATGGCCTCTAGGTTTGTGACTGTAATAAAATGAAATAATTTTCCAATGTTCAATAATTTCACTATAAGGATATTAGAAACTATGAAAATTAATTCATCAAGAATTAACGGAGTATACCTAAATATATGAAAAGAGATCAATGTCAACCTTGTACAATTAAAACAGTAGAATTGGAATAATTTATGTGTTTGGATTAATGGATTTAGGAACTATGTAGTAAATTTATTTTATCAATTATATTCTAGTTATAAGAATCATTAAAATATAATGACTGTACTTTAGTACTTCTTATTTAAGGGGATTTAACTATTACTATTTTCATTATGGTTTTATAGTGATCAAAGAATTAATATATTATAAATGTGAAAATAATATCTAAATTATATTATTTTGGTAATCTATTGTTACATAGATTTTGAAATTTAGTGTCCTTTCTTCAATTTGTTTTTGTAATTTCAATTTTTAAAATTGTATTTTGGGTGTGTTTTGTTATTCAATATTTATGAAATTGATTATATTGAATTATTGACATTATTTTTTTTGTAATATGATGTGTTGGCCATTTTGGTTTCATTAAATTGGTAAAGGATGATGGAATGTATTTCAGATCATATCATTCGTTTAATTTTCTTTAATCATGAAAAATTCATCTTAAAATTATATCGTGTGCTATAATTAATGATGTTCGGATAGATAAATGAACAACCAATGGATGAAATTATGTGTATGAAACAAAAATAAATCAAGTATGTTTACTTTATCATGTGTTTATCTAGTTTGTAAAATAATCCCCAACTCTTTAAATAGGGTTTGTAAACAAAAAATATATATGTTTACTTTTATTACTAAGAGGTAAATGGTCAATTAAGGCATAAAATGTTTTTAATGGTAAAAATTATAATAGCCACATTTCATATAACTTTTAATCATAACATAGTAGTTATATTTTACCTCTATGTCATGGTTTTCACTTCCCACTAATTTTTCCATTATGAAATCTTAATTTTATGGTGACCTTCGCATTTCTGATTCCCTCTTATTAAGAGGATGTTATGTCCACTCGGTTAATGATGTGGATCTCCTATAAATAATTACCATTTTTCAACCACTGATTATTGAATTGAAAAATAAAATTGCAAGAATTTTTTTTTGAATAAGGGTAGAGTGTTACACATCAATATTTTATGGTATGTATCTTTTTAAATTTAATCACTTTGATAGATTTGGTTACACATAACATTGAGCATAAACAAATGATTAAATATTATTATTTAATTTCGATTTTTATCACCTTTTTGTTGTAATGGAGGGAATTAATGAGACTAACTAAATTATAAAAATATATATTACATGTGATTATCATATAAGTTCATTGGTGACCAATTTTTTATAAATGAAAATTAAAACCATTTGTATATAAATATGTGTTTTTATTAAAAACCATTTTTATGACCACAATGGAATTTTCACATAACCAATAAAAGTATTCAAAAATAGTGAAATATCAAACTATTATTTATATTTTTATATCCAATAATTTTTTTTACTTCATTAAATTATTTTAATTGGCTTTAGAAAAGAAATAAATCACCTTTTTTTGCATAAAACCTATTTTTTTATAAATAGAAAATTTTCCACCTTTTAATGGTATGCCAGTTTTAAAACTAAATTATAAAACTCTCATAAATATAATTAGAAATAATGTGGTTAAATTTTTATACTAGAGTATAAAAATATTATTAGGGTGAATTTTCGGTATTTCTATAAGAAGATTAATTTTTTATGAATAGTAAAACATAATGTATTTTAATTGAAAATTGGATTTTTTTTTGAAAAATTTGTAAGGATATATATTAATTTGTTTTAATTTATAAATACATTAATTATATAACTATTAATAAAACTTTGTTCAATGGAATGAATTTTATATTAAATTTAGAAATAAAAACTCATTAATATTTTGAACAATTTACCTTTAAAAACCAACATTCTCATCCCATCTATGTGATTAATTTTATTTAAAATTTTTCTAATTATGATAATTTAATTCGAAAATACAGATTCAATATTTGGAATTATATAGTATATATTAGGTTTTGTATTCATTTAAAATTTTCTCTTTAAAAAATTTATCACCGTAAAAAAGAATGGTTTACCATATTATAGGTAAAATAATGAGACGAGTAAAAGATAAAATGTAAAGGCGTAAAATACCTAAAAACTAAAACATTTAAGGGTTGTTTTATTTGATAATTGAACAGAACCATAATTTAAAAGATTAATTAACATCACAATTCATGTAAATTAATGCCACCTTAATGTGGTTGTATATAATTATAAAAGAATAATCATTTAATTATTTAAAACCTTCCCTCCTCGAGTGTCAATTACACCCCTAACCACCACATTTCTCCCAAAAAAGGTCCTGAATCTCCTCAAATTTATACCATTAGCTATCCTACTGACTATACCTACATTTAGGTACTTCTGGTCTCACCATAAAACCTATTTTATGGTTTTAAGGGATTCTTCATGGAGGTGATATTAAAGAGGTAATTTTAACAAATAAGCTTTATTAATTTCTTATCATTCATCTACATTATCCCAACCTACTTATTCCAAATTGGAATGAAAACTCATGAATAATTAATATACCATAAAAAGATGTTTCTAATGGAATATATTATATCTATCCCATTTATTACCTACTTTTATTCAGATAAGTGAATCATTTTCCTGAATCATGTCGTTTAACCGCCTCTTTGAACAATGAATTTGTTCATGTAATATTACCACCTTCAAGGATAGACATAAAAATATTATTATCGATAACTAAGTTTTTAATAAGTATATTTTAACTTATTTTTTGTTTTTTAAATTACATATAGAAATAATATTATATAAAACAAAACAAGTTCAGGATGTTCTAAGAAACCACCAAATATAAACTATACATTAATCAATAAAATTTTATTTAATGAATCATATTTATATTCAAAAGATAAATAAAAAATGGGGATATTTTTTCTTATTAAATATCCTTAATAAAATTTAATTTCCCACATGGATTTTTAATTCTATTTTAAACTAAAATCCATAATTTTATGTAAATGAAGCAACCATGGAACCATATAGTGAACACACCTGAATGAATGAAAATAATGAAATATTATTAATGAAAGGGAGGTAAGATGTTATAAAAGGAAAATATAAGGCTTTATAAATGCTAATATCATTCAAAAATAAATTAATAACATTCATTAAACTAATATATATGAGGTTAAGGAATATTACACTAAAGGGAAGCATGAGGTAAGGGTTTTCTCATCTCACATTTAGTTATGTTAGATATATGAATTATTTACAAATATTTTCTTTTTAGTGGGGTATTTAATGAAATTTGATATATAATATCGGTAATATTATTAAATTATTGATTTAAAAATATTAATTACATAATTATTAATGTTATGGGTCATACAATTCGGCAAATTAGAATGTGGTATATAATTTTTAACTCAATTTCCATTCATCGGGTTAAACATCGAATTCACGATTATGTCATGAAGAGATTATCTAAAAAATGACATTTTGTTTTATTTTGATGTATTTACACTATTTTATGTGGACTTACATTGAATAAACATAATCGGTTCATTTGATTAATATTCACTTCAATGATATGGTATTTCAAAGGGTCATTATTTTTAAAATCCTCTTTTAGAGCTACTTTTTCCAAAAGAATATTTTTATTACATATATCTAATAATCAAAAATTCCCTCTTTAATGTTTCTATATTGTTTTGAAGCTTCATTTACCATTTTACAGAGATATTTTCAAAAAATAATTTCTTTTATAACTGTGAGTCATTTTAAAAATAAATTCTTATTAAATTGAAAAACATTATTTTCCTTTAAAATGTTTCAATGATCTTAATAAATTATTTTCATCTTTAAGAAATACATTACTTAATTTAGTTTTTCATTGAGTATGATCGCTTATGATACCATCTTAAAATTTTTATGAAATATATATTGATTAGTTTTTATAATTTTTATACCATTCACCATATTAATTTGGATGGTTTGTGATTAGGTTTTATTAATAAGGGATGTTGTTTACATGTTATATGATATTTTTAATTAATATTTATATGTTGAATATGTTTCAAACCATTCATATAAGTAATGTATTGGATATAGTAAGTGATTTTAAGGGACCTCTATAGCCCCTCGATGCATCAGTATGTCTCATGGTAC
Organism: Viscum album; assembly: GCA_963277665.1. Classification (NCBI taxonomy): domain Eukaryota; kingdom Viridiplantae; phylum Streptophyta; class Magnoliopsida; order Santalales; family Viscaceae; genus Viscum; species Viscum album. The sequence goes on from OY728151.1 coordinate 1,286,935,632, forward strand.
AAACTAAATTGGGTTTTAGCTAATTCCTTACCCATTTGTTAGATTATGAGAATAAAGGCTTGATGATGATTGACTAATAGAATGAATCCTTGATAGTATTAGATTCTTGGTAAGAATACATGAAAGTATTTTTTATATTTATAACATTATTCATTCCAACATTATGAGATTACTTATTGATTTCAATGGAATTATTTGATTAGTTGAATATCCATGGTTAAGTTTTCTATCTCATGTGACAATATTTTTCGAATTATGTGATTATATTTTATAAAAAAAATATTATTCTCAAATTATTTATGAAATAGAATCTTTTCATTTATTTTCCTTATAATAACATTTATTCGTTGTTTACTCATAGCTTTCATTATATGATTACCATTAATATGAATTTGATCTCACCCATTTGTTTTGTTTTGTTTTCACCAGGAAGCAAGGAAGTGTTTTGTGATTTTTATGTAGGGATACACTAGCTAGGAATTATGTCATTATCAAAGTAAATTCATTTTGTTTCGAAATTCAATGTGAATTTCAAGAATATATCTTGTTTACCATGGCTATTAAACAATTCGGTCTTTCATGATGTGATTCCTTGAAGCATATGCTAATGTAGAAAAGTTAGTCATAAACTATGAGATACTATGGTTGGGGTCATTAAACAAATCCACACCACATTTACAAAATATCCTCATACTTTACTACCAAAATACATTCTCAATGGTACAATTACATGATTGATAGTGTTTTTGAAAAACCATGCATCCCCAGAGTGAATATTCTATCAAAATGTTGTTAATAAATCTCATTACAAAATTCCATGCCAAAATGGATGCATACCTCTAATCCAAAAATAATTTAATTTAAATATATTTCTCAGACTCCATCTATCATGAAAAAACAATTTAATTTTATATATTTTCTTCTCATTAGCATCTAATTATCCTTAGACCATTTATCGAACATTCTATTGAAACCTTGACCCTATTCACATTGGGTTATATTAGCTATGACCAATAATATATTCCTCACCTTGATAAGTTTCCTATCATCAAATTAGTAGACCATACACATTAATAACTGGTCTACACTTTATCTATCCCTTCATTTAATGAATCGTAATGGATGAACCCATGCATACAAAAGAACTAACACTATGTCTTAATCATTACCCATTCCATGTTCATGGAACCACCATCCATGATTTTATATTATTTCTAATTAATAAATAGAGTTACAATATAAAATGTAATTGTGTACTCAACACCACGTGGAACATCTCACACTAATCCTCAATCACTATCCCAAATGGTTCCAACCATCAAAATACATTTTTATCTCATCGAGATCAATGCTTTCCCATCACATCAATACCTTACCTGAATCAATTTCATTTACTGACCAAGGGATCACACCCAATCCAATTATAAAACTTACAAACCATAGGGGAACATTTTAAATCCAAATATGAAAAGACTTTCCCTATTCTAATAAGAGTCACATTATATCCCTTTATCATTATATATCACGATGTTTCTTACTGATTTATATTTCAATGGAAATACAATAACCTAGAATATGTAGCATGATCCCATTAAATTTTTCATGTGTACACTCTAGTATATCATAATTGATAAACCCAATTAAAATTAATGTTATTGGAACACCTATGAACCTGTTTTTCTTAGGCAAAAAACATTTATATCTCATCAAAATTGACTTATCGTTGATGATTCATATAATTATTCATGAAATAACTCCCATTGAATTTCTCATAGGTTAAAACCTATGATAATTCAGCTACATCACGTTAGCTCTATCCAAACAAGATTAGATGAGGAAACCCTTTTCAAAATAATGAACATTAAATATTTTGTGGTATAAAACACACTCAACCATCACCCATGAAACATTTTGAAACCAAATCCTATAATAATTCTATATATATTCTATGAATAACTTATATACATGATAAGGTAACACACATGAATGGTTCTTCCCCTCAAAACCATCTATGATACCCAAAGATCATGGAAAAAAGGCACACAATATTTTGAATTTATGATGGCACAATTCCATTACCATATCCTCAATATATGGTCCCATGTATCAACCTCAAATTCATGAACCAACCCATTTTAACCACATCTATGTTACTATTAATCCTTGTATACCCCCTGTAACGGGTCACCCTAGATCTATATAAAAAAATAGATCATCATTATCTTAGGGTTATTCTCAATATCACTTTCCTCTGTTTCTTATTTCTTAGGTAAAGTCTCTTAGAATGTCGCATATCACATTACATCATCAATTATACTATCTTGAACAATACATGGAATATGGAATTAACAATCACCAAATTATACATCTCATATAGAAAATATAGTATCAAATAAAAAATTGTTTCTTAGAAGGAATTGATTCACACTGAGTATTAACCAATGAAACTACTCCATAGAGAATCAAAAACACATCATCCATTTGTTATATTAGAATTTGTTTGAAAAAATCATTTTTTTACATAATATTGGATGGTGGAACATAGATAGAATATTTCTTGAAACCCAAATATAATTGATGATTGGGGAAAAGGGCTTCAATCAGCTTAGGTTTATTATCGGTTGAATTTTAGTCATAAGGATCTAATCTCCCATTGTGCAAAGAGAAAATGAAGGTGGTTGGTTCTTTCCAATGGGGATGGATCTAGATCTAGGAAGTCTATTGTGGATGTTGTAAAGGATTATGGTGGTGCATCCTTCCTCGAGTTCAACTCAACCCCTATGGGTAGAATAACCAGGAAGGGTTTTATTGCTCACATTGCGAGAAATCACGATGTGGTAGAATAACATGTGATGTTTTGAAATTTTTCTATTATTGTACATGTGATGATTCCAAAGGGTGTGAAACTATGAATTTTTAATGATATTATACAAATAATTTTTTATTTTTGGGGATTTGATGAATGGAATATGATGTCTATGGGTCAAGGTTTCTATCATATTATTTTTCCATCAAATGGTTTTAAAAGGTGGGCATTGAGATTGGGTTTGGTATCATTGAAGCCCAGTTTTCTATGGAATGATGAATGGCATCAGAACATTGATCTAGAAAATGTTATGAACACTCATTACCAAGGGTGTATTTGGTTTTTTAAATTAAATTGGATATACTGGCATCCACAGATTCTCTAGAATATTCTATCCTCCGTCAGTAACTCAATTAGATCAGATAGGAAAAAAAAATAATCATAGTTTTGGGGATTATGCAAGAATACTTGTCGAAGTTGATATGGAGTCTACTATTTTGAGGATGTGGTTATTACCTTTATAGATGATTTTCATAATATGGGAATATATTATGAAACGAAGGTGAAATTATGGGTTAACTGTCAATTCTTTGGACATGTCATTACTGATTATAAAAGGAATAACTTTGCATCTTTTGTAATATCAGAGGAAATGAGGATTTAAATTGCAAAAGGAATAATGGGATGGTCTTGGATCCTTACAATATGGTTCAGACCTGTTCAACATTTAGTCACATGGCTACTGAGATCAAATTTCCTGGTGCATCTAATGAGTCTAATGTTGTGGCCCCACCTGTAACTTCAGATGATTATTTAGTGGTTGGATGTGATAATATTGTAACACCCCATGATTTTATGATAAGTATTCCTTTTAATTTATTTGATGTCATTTGTTTTATTCTACACAATGATTATCTTGTGCTATACACATCACTGTATTAGCTTGCAGTATACGCAACAAAATTCTTGGATCGTGTTACACACAATTTCAAGTTCAATTGATAGAAGTTATTCTACGCAACATTGAGTATATATATATATATATTCAATGTATAAATGAAATATGGTTGGATTTTGTTATATTCAATAAAAAATGAGTCTTTCACTACACGCAACCCTGACTTGGCTTTCATTACATGCAATCACGACCTTCCTCGATAGCGTGTGTTGTACACAATACCGGGTTTCATTAAACAATGATATATGGTTATAATATTATCAAGAACTAGCCGTTATGAATAGAATTATCCAAATTTTTAATTTTATAACATTATTTTTCATCTTATAAATTTTCTAAAACATTTTATGTGAACAAAATAAATTTTTCGGGTAAAATAAGTATTTTTCAAAAAATGTAGTTTTACCGCCTTTTGATGGCGCACCCACTTTAAATATAGTTTTTGACATTTTTATAAGTTCAATTTTAAAAAATAAAATTATTCTTTGGAATAAGGATATAAAATTTTACCTTGGATAAAATTTTCATGTTATTCTCATAACTTTCTTATTTTAATGAATAGTAAAAACACGCTATATTTTAATTAAAAACAACTTTTTTCATCGTAATAATTTATGTGGATAAATTATAATATTGAACGGTCTTAAATTATAAATATAATATATTTTTACCATTTAATAAAATTTATGTCATTTTCATTGATTTTACCTTGAATTCGTCAGTTAAATCAATTCAATCTTTTGTAATGTTTTAAACAAAAACCCGTTTTCTTTCGACAATGGGATTAATTTTAATTTAATTTCTACAACTTCTGTGTATTGAATTCGAAAAAATGGAATCCATATTTGGAATCAATGGGTCCAATTTATATTAATATACTACTTTTTATTTTTGGGCATTATGAATAGTAACTACGGTAAATTTTATTTACCATAGTTAAAGGTAAATCAGGTAATTAAGGTTAAATATATGATTATAAAATTACCCTAACACCTGAAAAAATTCTATTGGATGACTAAAAGTCGACCCATATCATCTAAGGGTCAGATTAGAATCATTTAATGGACTTTTTTCCATGAAAATAACTTAATTATTATTAAAACCAAAGAAAGTGACAACAAGTCACTCTCTTAAATCTTATAAGTATATTAATTTTAATTTAGTGATAAACTTCTTGAAACTTAGAACATGAATAGTATCCAGAAATCTTATGAAATTATATACATCATATGAATTTATTTATAATTTTTAGGGATTAAATAATTATCATTAACTGTGACACAATAGTGATGCAGAAATTGTTTATCTAGTGAAAAATCAAAATTATAGTATTTATTAAACTAATAGTGACCATAAAAGGCACAAAACCCTAAGAAAAACATATTGGTCATGTAAATTTAAACCATAATAATCCAATGGTCTAATATTTGACCATTTTGAGTGTAACACCCCAAGCTTCTACGGTACGCTTCTCATTGAATAATGTGATAGCGTGTGTTGTACGCTACACCGAGTTCTAACACACCATAACCAATCAAACTAGCCGTTATGAATAGTAATACCTACATTTTGAAATTATATATATTTTATATTTTAAAATGGACTTCATTTTTGGATTCGGAATATCGAATTTATCCTAAGGTGAAATTTTGGTACTTTTTAGATAACTTTCATATTTTGATGAATAGTGAAAATTACTAAATTTTAATTAAAAACAACTATTTTAATCAAAATAATTAATAGTGAAAAATTATGAAGTTGAGTGGTTTTAAAGTATATTTAGAATATATTTTTACCATTTAATATAATGTTGGTCATTGGACATAATTTTACAGTTAAACCGAACATAAACAAGTGTCAATCTTTTGATAGTTATTATCTCTTAAAAACACGCTTTTTGTTTTGACAGCGGGAATTAATTTTAAATTAATTTCTGCCACTTCTGTGTTTTAAATTTAGAAAAATGGATTCCATATTTTGAATCAGGATGTTCAAATTTTGTAAATAGGTAACTTTTATTTTTAGACATTTTGAATAATTACTGCGGTAAATATTTTATTTACCATGGTTAAGGGTAAATCCGGTAAATAAGGGTTAAAAGTAATATTATAATAATACTAAATTACCCTAAAACGTGTCCTAGCCTTATTGGTTGATACATGTTCGACCATAGGCATCTTTGGGTCGATTTTGGGACCCCATGGTGCCACTTGTAGGTGATAGGGACACTTTTTTTTAATTAAGTTAAAATGAATACAAAAATAACACAAGCATATATCTTTTAGAAAAATAATTTTTACATATGGTTATATATGTTTGATTTTATATTATAAATATTCATTAGAAAGATAAAATTATTTAATACATAATTATATTTTATTTATAATTTTTATACATTAAATAATTTAATTTATTTATGACACAATGATGATGAATTAATTACTATAATAGTGAAAAATTAAACTAATTGATATTATAAATACCCAAATAAATATAATATGAATCTTTTAATGAATTAAACTAATTTTATAGGATAATATGATATATTAGTATTGATTTAATTTCCTTTTTTCGAAGTAATCAATCTGTTATGAGTTTTACAAAAATCAACTATTGAATAGTGTCAAAATTGACATAACAGAGTTCTTAAAACAAATATTATTTTATTAATTGATATTAAACTCCAAAAAATCTAAGGATCTGCCAAGAGACTTATAAAATGATAAATTAATCATTAATTGACCACTTGGGGGTCTCTTGGATGTATATAGTAAGTTTATTAACCATATTATATAAAAATACAAAGAGACATTGTAAAAGTGAAACTAATTAACTTAGAGTTAATACTTAAAGATAAGGTTAATATAAGTCCCCAAACCTGTCTAAATTATATTATATGAGTTGTTTTAGACCCATACCCACCTTAACCTTTTAATAATCAACTTTGGAGCCATTGGAAACCGAATATGAATTTATTATAAACTAATATCTCTAGCTTTTCCAAAGGTTCCCCTCACCCCTCTTATAAAAGGGCACTCCTCCTTCTCATTTCTTGACACCTTCGAATCCTTTTGGTTCGGCCAAACTCTGCCCAAATACTCTCCCAACTTCCCTCAATACATCCTAGAGGCCCTAGTTTGATCAGAAAGCCAACCTAAGGAGCCCTTTTGATCAAATCAATAGGAAGAACCCGAAGAAGAGGTAATGATTTCACCACCCTTTTCCAAGTTCCTTTCTTCTTCCACTTATTCTTCCTTTGTTATTACCATTCTAAAATAATAACACCAGTATCATATATATACTGTGATGTAATTATAAATATGGTACAACCATATTCAGTATTCTATCCACCCTTTGAATAACATGTCACCATACGTGCATACGTACGGCTTACCGTCTCCACGTCGTGGTGCAATTGTTATTAAATATATTATTATTTGGATGGGTATAATAATGATATTTAACTCATGTAAATAATAAATATAACATGTTAATGATTCTATATATATGATATAATAACCATTTATATATTATTTTAATATCAAAAGAATGATATTGTCGCTCGTGCGTACGTACGGACTACCGTCTCCACGAACGCGATGAGATTAATTCTCCATCGTATCCATTCAAGTATAATTATCATTTGATGATTTAAAAATGATGTTTAAGGACTTGATATAATTCTAGATATGAATAATATACAACCTGTCCATTACAAACATGGCTTACATAACAAAACATATAAAAGAAAACAAGTAAGTTAACACCCAAAACAACGATAATACTAAGATATTATTATCAAATCAATATTAAAAGATCATATATGATATCATATTAATGTATATGATTCTTGTATAATTTCATAACAATTAGTTCACCATTATACAGGAGGTTAACCTACCCCAACCAAGGAAAAGTACAAGGTAAGGGGTTTTCATCTCACTCCTTATTCCCGTGAGATTCATGCCATATTGCCACCATCACCTTTTGTGTGGTGTATGTACTGCCCATAATTATATTCTTCGGGTAATACACTCTAATTTATGTGTATTTACATATTAATTGTATGATACCTGTTTCATGAGTTGTATGTTTCATAAGTTAACAAATTGGTAAGGGTTATTTCACAATCTCTTCATTATCCGAGATTGTTTATACGTAATAATCTACTGGGATCTCTTTATCATCCACATCCATGTTTCTTAATAATGTATTTCAAAACATTTTTATTATATACAAGAATATGGGTTAAAGTAATTTATACCCTTCTTTGACTTTTTATAAGAGGAATATTTCCGTCATTTTCAAAACAAGGTCCTTTTAACCTTTTCGACAGAATTAAGGTAAGAATGTTTTTAACTTATACGGCGGGTGCGGTTATTTTCCGCCATTATAAAATCTTCAATGTTTTTCTTACAAGATTATAAGAATATTTTCAAAGAAAATGTTTTATTTTATATGGCTCTTAAATGATTTCAAAAATAGAAAGAGATATTTCTCTAAAAATAGTTTTGATTTCATCTATGTCAACATCCTTTGATGGATTTTACGCTTATTTGAAGTTGATATATTATGATACAAAACTTCTATATTGTATTGAAGGTTTTATGATATGTTTGACTGTGGATGTTCTATTTTTATACCATTCATAGTTAATGGTGAAATTATTGACATTTCGTATGCTAGTTTTAATACGAATGTTTATGTTATGTTTAAACCTTTTCATATGGGAATGCATTGGACTTAATATGTGACGGGTGGAGCCCGCTATAGCTTCTAGATGCATCGGTAGGTCTCATGATACAAACTAGTGTCTTGGCACAAGGCCTTGGCAAAATCTTATTTGTAGTCTTGGCACGAGGCCTTGGCTATGTGGTTATGATAGTCTGGCATTATGCATTCCAACATTATGAAAGTGGTTATTGATATTGCATGTGATTATTCGATTAGTAGAATATCCATGTGAACAAGTAAATGGAATTATTTCATTTTACTTTTGCCATACTATGTTGAAGTTCAAGTTTAAAAGGATTTTGTTTTAGTAATTCATTGCCTTAAATGTTTATGCTTATTTTTGAATGTTTTTCTATATTGTTATCCTTACTAGGCATTTGAGCTCACCCCGTTTCTATGTTTTATTTTTCCCAGGATGTGAAGAAGTAAGTTATGAATGACCTACAGGGATATTTTGAGGGGATAATAGTGTGGACTATGGATACATTATGTTGTTGTATTAGTTTTTCATTTTATGATGTAATGTAAAACTTATGAATATATCTAGTGTTTCCAAGGCTACTAAACCAATCGGTCTTTTGAGATTTGATCTTTCTTGTGATCATTCCAATGTAATGTAATAATGCACCGACTCTGGGTAACTAGGGTCAGGACGTTACAGTTGGTATCAGAGGAGGTTTAGTACAAACCTTGGAAGCTAGATTTAGATAAACTCTGATTAGAGCACGTAGACCTAAGATGAACTTTGAGGATTAGTATAGAAGAACTTCCTAGAATTTTGTTATTGTAGAGATTTTGGGAGTTTTCCGAGCAATACATCCCTGTCTGGATACGAGCAGGTAGAGGCGGCTCTAGCACAGATGTACCTAGGGGTAAAACCCAAAAACACCGCTTTGAGCTAGACTCGAACGGGAACTGGTGCACGACAACGGTCCTTGCTGCACTCTTGGTTACGACACTCCCGGGGGATATGCTTAGGATAACTCTCATTTTCTTTAAAAATCATTATGAAGGGTTTATGAGTATATACTTCCTCAATGAAAACATTTTTATAATTATGGATTATATCCATAAATAGTTCAATTTATGTTAAGTGTTTTATAAGTATGGGATTATGTATTTTGATTCATAAACTGATCTAGTTAATGCCATTGTTTAGAAATGGCGCCTAGTGGAAGAAATGGAAACTGTATCAATGCACGCACTCCATGTAGGGATTGCCCTCCTGCTCAAGATAATTATAGTGGAGCTGGTGATGCAACTGGTGCCGATCAGCTAATCACCATACTGGGACAACTCACTTAAGTTATGAATAATAACCTTACCTGTATGGAGCACCCTGATCCCTAGTGTGGAGGATCAATGTTAGATCGATTCATGAGGTAACAACCACCAATGTTCAATGGGAGTACCAATCCCTTAGTAGCTGAGCAATGGATATTTTCCCTAGAGAAAATATTTCAGGCTTTGGGGAGTAATGAAAGGGAAAAAATTATCATGGCAGTTTACAGCCTCACTGGAGATGCTGATCAATGGTGGTCATTGATTCAAAATACGAAGGAAGATGATGAAGTATCAAATATGGAATGGAGGGAGTTCAATGATCTGTTTTTAGAAAAATACTTTCCTCGCGACCATCGACCAGATATGGAAAGACAATATCTGAGTTTGAGAAAGAAGGAGGATGAGAATGTCACAAAGTATGAGGCTAACTTTACAAGGTTAGCAAGGTATGCTGGAGATTATATACATAACCCAAGTAGTAAGATTGATCGTTTCTTTGATGGGTTAAAACCATTTCTCCGTCGAGCATTAGTCTCACAATCCTTTTCATCGTACGAAGACATTGTCTCATGTGCTATCAAGACCGAAAAGGAATTCTCTAAGTCTTATGACTTTAAAGCAAAGCAAGAGATGAAGAGGCCTACTGATCAATCTAGGAATGGAAATAAGGGGAAGAAAGGAAAGGTTGAATATCCATCCTGTGGTAAATGTGGGAAGAAACACCCCGGTACTTGCTTGAATGGAATGGGAGTCTGTTACAAGTGTGGTGAAAAAGGTCACCAAGCTCGTGATTGCAAAGGGAAGAAGGAAGCCACCAACATTCCGTGCTACAATTGTAGGGAGATGGGACATTATGTAAATGAATGTCCTAAGCGTCAGGAGAACTTACCTCTGAAAAGGCCAAGGGATCAAGTCCAAGCTTATGCTATCACTACTGCTGAGGTAGAAGCTCCGAAAGACGTGGTGGCAGGTAATTTAATAGTTTCCTCAAGTTTAGAAAATGAATTATTTGATTCTGGATCATCGCATTGTTTCATATCTTCCCAGTTTGCTAAGAAAATTAGATATTTCCAATTTGATTTAACTAGGGAGTTGTCAGTTAAAACTCTTAAGGGAAATATCATTGCAACAAAGTTTTGTGAATCAGTCCCCATTAGAGCACATAAATGTTCATAATCTGCTGATATCATCGTCATACCTCTGATTGAGTTTGACATAATCCTCGGTATGGACTGGCTTTCGGACTATGATGCGAATATTTATTGTAAGAAGAAAGAGGTTACGATTCTTGATGATAATGATAAGGAACACCTTATCTTTAGAGCAGAATCGTCACCACCTAATTCTTATTTAGATCCACCCTCAATAGCTCAAATAAATTCAATTATTGGGGAGGAAGAGAATGAAATAACTGTGGGTGAGGAAAGGAATGTTCAAATAGAGGATGTACCTATTGTGAAAGAATTTGTAGATGTATTTCCGGAAGATTTACCTGGACATCCTCCAGAACGAGAAGTTGAGTTTTCCATTGATTTGATTCCTGGATCAAGGACTATATCGAAGACCCCTTATAGAATGGCCACTGTAGAATTAGTTGAACTAAAGAAACAACTAGAGGAATTGAGTAATAAAGTATTTATTCTCCCTAGTGTTTCTCCATGGGGAGCCCCTGTTCTTTTTGTTAAAAAGAAAGATGGATCTATGACGTTATATATCGACTATAGGGAGATCAATGCTATAACGATAAAGAACAAGTATCCCCTACCTCGCATTGATGATTTATTTGACCAACTGCATGGAGCTCAATACTTTTTAAAGATTGACCATCGATCTGGATACCATCAATTGTGTGTGAAGAAGGAAGACATTTCGAAGACAGCATTTCGAACCAGGTACGGGCATTACGAGTTTACTGTAATGCCTTTTGGATTGACTAATGCACCCTCTGTATTCATGGATCTGATGAATAGAGTTTTCAAGGAGTATCTTGATAAATTTGTGGTGGTATTTATTGATGATATCTTGGTATACTCCAAAAGCTATGAAGATCATGAAAATCACTTGCGCATTATCTTGAAGACTCTAAGAAGACATGAATTATATGGAAAGTTTAGCAAGTGTGAATTCTGGCTTCATGAGATTTCTTTTCTTGGCCATATTGTCTCTAACGATGGAATCTCTGTTGATCCTTCTAAGACCAAGGCAATCCAAGAATGGCCAGCACCTACGAGTATAACTGAGGTACATAGTTTTATTGGTTTGGCAGGTTATTATCGACGTTTCGTCCAGAATTTTGCCCGATTGGCTAACCCATTAACGAAGCTCACACGTAAAGGGGTTAAATTTGTTTGAAAAAAAAGTGTGTGAAGAATGTTTCGAAGAACTGAAAAGAAGATTAGTCAATGATCCTATATTGACTCTACTATCGGGGAATGATGGGTTCGTTATTTATAGTGATGCATCAAAGAAAGGACTTGGTTGTGTCCTTATGCAGAATGATAGAGTTATTGCCTATGCATCACGACAGTTGAAAATTCATGAACAAAACTATCCTACTCATGATCTCGAGTTAGAAGCTGTGATCTTTTCTTTGAAGATATGGAGGCACTACCTCTATGGTGAAAAATGTGAGATTTATACTGATCACAAGAGTTTGAAGTATATTTTCTCACAAAAAGAACTCAACATGAGGCAAAGGAGATGGCTTGAATTACTCAAGGATTATGATTGCACGATACACTACCTCCCGGGGAAAGAAAACAAGGTGGAAGATGCTTTGAGTAGAAAAGACCATGGAGTTTTGAACAATATGAGAATTGAAAGGGATCCAATTTTCATGGATCTAGTGAAGATGGACATGGGAATAACCAGGGAAGGTGAAACATCAATGCTTTTTCAAATGGTTGCCAAACAATCTTTACTAGAAAGGATTAAGAGTTCTCAGACCGATGATGAAGAATTTAAAAAGAAGATTAAAGCTGTGAATGATGGGAGATTGAGAGACTTTGTGTATGAGGATGGAATTTTGAAATTTGGGAAGATACTTTATGTTCCCGATATACCTGATCTAAAAAGGGAATTGCTGGATGATTCTCATAGTTCCAATTTCTCTATACACCCGGGGAGCACCAAAATGTATAGATATTTGAAGGAACATTTTTGGTGGGACAACATGAAGAGGGAGATTGATGATTTTGTGTCAAGATGCATGGTTTGTCAGCAAGTGAAAGCTGGAAGGCAACAGCCTGGAGGAGTCATGCAACCTCTTCCCATACCAGAGTGGAAATGGGACAATATTATGATGGACTTTGTCATGGGGCTACCAAAGACTCCTAGAAGGAACGATGCAATATGGGTTATTATTGATCGTCTTACCATGTCATCACATTTTCTTGCTATAAGAGAAGATCTACCCCTGGATCGTCTAGCAAGACTATATATTAATGAAGTTGTGAGACTTCATGGAGTACCCCTATCAATTGTTTCTGATCATGATCCCCGTTTTACTTCAAGATTTTGGAAAAGTCTTCAGAAATCCCTGGATACTGAACATCATTTGAGCACTGCTTACAACCCTCAGACAGATGGACAATCAGAACAGACTATTCAAACCCTAGAAGACTTGTTGAGATCTTGCTCACATGACTTTCAGGGTATGTGGGATCAATACTTACCTCTCGTAGAATTTTCCTATAACAATAGCTTCCATTCAAGTATTCAGATGGCACCATATGAAGCGTTATATAGAAAGAGATGTCGTACACCAACCTGTTGGGATGACGTTGGTGAAAGAAAACTTGTAGGTCCAGAACTGGTTGAGGAAACGATGGAAAAGGTGAAGGTAATCCAAAATCACATCAAAGCAGCTCAAAGTAGGCAGAAGAGCTATGCCCATAATTGAAGGAAGGATTTGGAATTTCAAGTCGGTGATCATGTTTTCCTGAAGGTATCCCCATGGAAGGGAGTCATACGTTTTGGTAAGAAAGGTAAATTGAGTCCCAGGTACATCGGACCTTTTGAAATTCTAGAACGAATTGGGGCTGTAGCTTACCGATTGGAAATGCCGCCAAGTCTCTCTAAAGTTCACGATGTGTTCCACGTATCTCTATTGAGGAAATACATGCCTGACCCAATGCATTTACTCACCTATGAAGAATTAGAACTAGAACCCGATATGTCTTATTGTGAAGAGCCCGTCAAGATTCTTGATACGAGAGAAAAAGTGCTGAGAAACCGGACGACGTGTCTGGTAAAAGTTTTGTGGAGAAACCATAAGATGGAAGAGGCAACGTGGGAACCCGAGGAACTAATGATGAAGAACCACCCGAGTCTTTTCATGTGGTAGTATTCTAGAAATTTCGAGGACAAAATTATTTGAAGGAGGGGAGAATGTAACACCCCAAGCTTCTACGGTACGCTTCTCATTGAATAATGTGATAGCGTGTGTTGTACGCAACACCAAGTTCTAACACACCATAACCAATCAAACTAGTCGTTATGAATAGTAATACCTACATTTTGAAATTATATATATTTTATATTTTAAAATGGACTTCATTTTTGGATTCGGAATATCGAATTTAGCCTAAGGTGAAATTTTGGTACTTTTCGGATAACTTTCATATTTTGATGAATAGTGAAAATTACTAAATTTTAATTAAAAACAACATTTTTAATCAAAATAATTAATAGGGATAAATTATGAATTTGAGTGGTTTTAAAGTATATTTAGAATATATTTTTACCATTTAATATAATGTTGGTCATTGGACATAATTTTACAATTAAACCGAACATAAACAAGTGTCAATCTTTTGATAGTTATTATCTCTTAAAAACATGCTTTTTGTTTTGACAGCGGGAATTAATTTTAAATTAATTTCTGCCACTTCTGTGTTTTGAATTTAGAAAAATGGATTCCATATTTGGAATCAGGATGTTAAAATTTTGTAAATAGGTAACATTTATTTTTAGACATTTTGAATAATTACTGCGGTAAATATTTTATTTACCAAGGTTAAGGGTAAATCCGGTAAATAAGGGTTAAAAATAATATTATAATAATACTAAATTACCCTAAAACCTGTCCTAAACTTATTGGTTGATACATGTTCGACCATAGGCATATTTGGGTTGTTTTTGGGACCCCATGGTTCCACTTGTAGGTGATAGGGACACTTTTTTTTAATTAAGTTAAAATGAATACAAAAATGACACAAGCATATATCTTTTAGAAAAACAATTTTTACATAGGGTTATATATGTTGTATTTTAGATTATAAATATTCATTAGAAAGATAAAAAGATTTACTACATAATTATATTTTATTTATAATTTTTAGACATTAAATAATTTAATTTATTTATGACACAATGATGATGAATTAATTACTATAATAGTGAAAAATTAAAATAATTGATATTATAAATACCCAAATAAATATAATATGAATCTTTTAATGAATTAAATTAATTTTATAGGATAATATGATATATTATGATTGATTTAATTGACTTTTTTCAAAGTAATCAATCTGTTATGAGTTTCACAAAAATCAACTATTCAATAGTGTCAAAATTGACATAAAAGAGTTCTTAAAACAAATATTATATAATTAATTGATATTAAATTTCTAAAAATCTAAGGTTCGGCCAAGAGACTTATAACATGATAATTTTATCATTATTGGACCACTTGGGGGTCTCTTGGATATATATAGTAAGTTTATTAACCATATTATATAAAAATACAAAGAGACATTGTAAAAGTGAAACTAATTAACTTAGAGTTAATACTTAAAGATAAGGTTAATATAAGTCCCCAAACCTGTCTAAATTCTATTGGTTGAGTTGTTTTCGACCCATACCCACCTTAAACTTTTAATAATCAACTTTTGAGCCATTGGAAACCGAATATGAATTTATTATAAACTAATATCACTAGCTTTTCCAAAGGTGCCCCTCACCCCTCTTATAAATGGGCACTCCTCCTTCTCATTTATTCACACCTTCAAATCCATTTGGTTCAGCCACACTCTGCCCAAATACTCTCCCAACTTCCCTCAATACAACCTAGAGGCCCTATTTTGATCAGAAATCCAACCTAAGGAGCCCTTTTGATCAAATCAAAAGGAAGAACCCGAAGAAGAGGTAATGATTTCACCACCCTTTTCCAAGTTCCTTTCTTCTTCCACTTCTTCTTCCTTTGTTATTAACATTATAAAATAATAACTCCAGTATCATATATATACTGTGATGTTATTATAAATATGTTACAACCATATTCAGTATTCTATCCACCCTTTGAATAACATGTCACCATACGTGCGTACGTACGGCTTACCGTCTCCACGTCGTGGTGCAATTGTTATTCAATATATTATTATTTGGATGGGTATAATAATGATATTTAACTCATGTAAATAATAAATATAACATGTTAATGATTCTGTATATATGATATAACAACCATTTATATATTATTTTAATATCAAAAGAATGATATTGTCGCTTGTGCGTACGTACGGACTACCGTCTCCACGAACGCGATGAGATTCATTCTCCATCGTATCCATTCAAGTATAATTACCATTTGATTATTTAAAAATGATGTTTAAGGACTTGATATCATTCTGGATATGAATAATATACAACCTGTCCATTACAAACATGGCTTACATAAAAAAACATATAAAAGAAAACAAGTAAGTTAACACCCGAAACAACGATAATACTAAGATATTATTATCAAATCAATATTAAAAGATCATATATGATATCATATTAATGTATATGATTCTTGTATAATTTAGTAACAATTATTTCACCATTATACAGGAGGTTAACCTACCCCAACCAAGGAAAAGTACAAGGTAAGGGGTTTCCATCTCACTCCTTATTCCCGTGGGATTCATGCCATATTGCCACCATCACCTTTTGTGTGGTGTATGTACTTCCCATAATTATATTCTTCATGTAATACACTCTAATTTATGTGTATTTACATATTCATTGTATGATACCTTTTTCATGAATTGTATGTTTTTATAAGTTAGAAAATTGGTAAGGGTTATTTCACAATCTCTTCATTATCTGAGGTTGTTTATACGTAATAATCTACTGGGATCTCTTTATCATCCACATCCATGTTTCTTAATAATGTATTTCAAAACATTTTTATTATTTACTATAATATTGGTTAAAGTCATTTATACCCTTTTTTGACTTTTTATAAGAGGAATATTTCCGTCATTTTCAAAAGAAGGTCCTTTTAACCTTTTCGACAGAATTATGGTAAGAATGTTTTTTAACTTATACGGCGGGTGCGGTTATTTTCCGCCATTATAAAATCTTCAATGTTTTCCATACAAGCTTATAAGAATATTTTCAAAGAAAATGTTTTATTTTATATGGCCCTTAAATGATTTCAAAAATAGAAAGAGATATTTCTCTAAAAATAGTTTTGATTTCATCTATGTCAACATCCTTTGATGGATTTTACGCTTATTTGAAGTTGATATATTATGATACAAAACTTCTATATTGTATTGAAGGTTTTATGATATGTTTGACTATGGATGTGCTATTTTTATTCCATTCATAGTTTATGGTGAAATTATTGACATTTCGTATGCTAGTTTTAATACGAATGTTTATGTTATGTTTAAACCTTTTCGTATGGGAATGCATTGGACTTAATATGTGACGGGTGGAGCCCGCTATAGCTCTTTGATGCATCGGTAGGTCTCATGAGACAAACTGGTGTCTTGGAACAAGGATTTGGCAAAATATTATTTGTAGTCTTGGCACGAGGCCTTGGCTATGTGGTTATGATAGTCTGGCATTATGCATTCCAACATTATGAAAGTGGTTATTGATATTGCATGTGATTATTCGATTAGTAGAATATCCATGTGAACAAGTAAATGGAATTATTTCATTTTACTTTTTCCATACTATGTTGAAGTTCAAGTTTAAAAGGCTTTTGTTTTAGTAATTCATCGCCTTAAATGTTTATGCTTATTTTTGAATGTTCCGCTATATTGTTATCCTTACAGGGAATTTGATCTCACCCCTTTTCTATGTTTTATTTTTCCCAGGATGTGAAGAAGTACGTTATGAATGACCTGCAGGGATATTATGAGGGGATAATAGTGTGCACTGTGGAGACATTATGTTGTTGTAGTAGTTTTTCATTTTATGATGTAATGTAAAGCTTATGAATATATCTAGTGTTTCCAAGGCTACTAAACCAATCGGTCTTTCGAGATTTGATCTTTCTTGTGATCATGCCAATGTAATGTAATAATGCACCGACTCTGGGTAACTAGGGTCGGGGTGTTACAGTGAGCCTTATAAAAGCAATTATGACACTTATATTATTTTATTTTAAATGATTCCAAAGTTATCACCTTTATAATTTAATAAATTTAAAAATTTATATATTGTGATTTTAAGATGATATATTTGAGTAAAAGTATTATTGGTAGAGATAATAGATTTATCTTCATCATAGGATTTTATTTTTAATTTCAATTCAACAAATAAGTATATTAAAAAATTATACAAAAATGTTGTAGTAATTATTTTATTAAGAGATAAACCAAATTAATGGTTTTAAAAAAAATAAAATAAATATTATATGAACTATTTAATGTTCTCCACTAATTTTATAGATACATATGACCTTTTATTAATCTATTAAAGCCTTTATTTCTTACATATATTCTCTATATATTTTATTTAATTCAAATAAATGAATAGTGTCAAAATTGACACAATTGTTATTTTATAAAAATACCATATTATGAAATTGTTTAAAAATCACAAAAATATTTAAAAGTTATAAATTTAAATTTATATGGTATAAAATGTTAAAAATTATCCAATTATGGACAATTCAAAACAAATAATTAATTATTTGTTATAATTTAAAATTTAGAATGTTATTACCACAAATAAAAATAAATTTATTAAATAAGGATAAATCAAGTTGATAATGTTTAAAATAAATTCCTAACATGTATAAATTTTATTGTTTGATGAGATTGAAACCCTATCGCATCTAATATTCAAATATGAGTCATTTTTGGAGGTTGTTAAGTGGGTTTAGATTTATTATAAATTAATATTTTTAAGATTTCTAAAGGTGCCCCTCTCTTCCCATATAAAAGGGCACCTCCTATCTCTCTTCCTCACACCAATTTGAGCTTTCAAGCTCCTCAAAAACCTGCCCATTTACCTTCTCAACTTCCCTAGAAACATCATAGAGGTCCTGGTCTTCTTCAAATACCCATTTTAGTAGCCTAAGAGGAGGATTCAAAGAGGCGTGTGAAATAAGAGGTAATATCCATTACCGATTCTTTCAATTTTCTTTCTTCTTCAACTTATTCTTCTTTAGTTGTTTCATTATGAAGTAATAACATCAGTGTACATCATATACGGATATGTTATTATAAATATGAAACAACCTTATTTCACCTTCTATCCATCCTATGGAAAACAAAATCACCGCGCCTGCGTACGTACGGAATACCGTCTGCACGCCGTGGTGTAATCTGTTTTTCCACCAACACCTTACATGGATTGGTATAATGGTGTAAAGAATAACTATATATGTTTATTATAACATCATACTGATTCTGAAATATTATACCATTCACTCCAATTCTATAATTATGGGAACGATATCATCGCTCGTGCGTACGTACGGACTACCATCTCCACGACGCGATGAGATTCATTCTCCATGATTAACCATACATGAATGATCATAAAGTTTATATAATGAATAATAATGAAATATATGAAACAATAATTCTACTGGATTTATGTATATATATATATATATATGTATGTCATCTATTTAGTTTCTTTCAATTCAATAAGGAAACGAAAACAACGTTCATGCGTACGTACGACCTACCGTCTCCATGAACGGTGTATTTCATTCCTTTTATCGATATTTAACATATATGTATATGATGAATATATATTATATATAAATCATGTTTTAAATTCTGGAATTATGTAAATCAGGATATAAGTAATAATATCAAGAAATGACATGTCGAAACACATACAATAAATGAAATGATTTTACCCAGAACGCTACTTTAACATGGAATTTACAAAAGAACGGGTAATATAAAGTCATAAGTGAAACATATATGATATCATAACAATGAATATGATTATGAAATAAGTCAATGACATTATTTAAATCATTATACAGGAGTTTTGGAACCATACGATGCTTATCGAACCTAAGGTAAGGGATAAATTTTCAAATCTCATTTTAATCCAAGATTGTTTACTCATAAGTATTTACTGGGGTTATTGCTATCATCCATGTCCATGTTTTATAAAAGTGTATTCATGTATGTTTAAATTAAGTTTTACCCATTTTTGACTTTTACTACATGGTATGTAAGGAATCTTTTTTTGTTTACCATACGAGGTACTTTTTGACTTTTCCGACAAAAGTACGAGAAGAATGTTACTTTTAACTTATAGGGTGTGAACGGATTTTTACAGTTTCATAACGCCTCATTTTCATGAAGTTTACTCTACAAGATTTTATGACTATTTTCAACAAAATACTTTTATTTTAAAAGTGAATGAAATTTTGTCGAAAGAAAATGATTTTGAAGAAGAAAGGATATTTTCCTCAAGAATTCATTTCAAATGTTTTATCAAAATCATTTTCCATCTAAGATGACATTATTTCACATGTGTATGTTTCAAGTTTAATGTATCTATGATTTAAATGGTTTCACTTTTCTTATTATGAAATTATATCCATTTCTTTTATATGGATTATGTGATGACGGGATAATGTTTTTGAATCCCATTTTATTTATTGGGTTATTATGAATGATGTATTTTTATTTTGTTGCACAAGTAAGAATGATTTCATTATGAGATGGGTGGGGCTTATATCTCCCTCCAATGAATTGGGTAAAGATTTGTATCTCATGAGATAAACATGTATGGAACGACATGTTAAACTGGTTCAGTAATACAGGACTGGAATGAGGAGTGAACTCGATTCAGAAAGGGACTTTGTCCACTAAGATGGTCTTAGCAGCAATTCCTTGGCTACAATGGAAATCATATCATGTTCTTAATGGTTTCCACAATTACATGTCTTATTCCCATGATATTTTATCATGGTTGATGTTCCATTTTGATATATGCATTACATACTTCCACGATTTATGTCTTTGCTCATGATTTTGATGTTTAAATTTCATGTTCAAGTTTTTGCTTTCAAATGTTAATGGATTGTTTTATGTTCTCTATGTTTACCCTTACTGGGCATTTGAGATCACCCCTTTTATGCTACACCAATATTATCTTGTGCTATACGCAACACTATATTAGCTTGTAGTATACGCAACACAATTCTTGGATCGTGTTACACACAATTTCAAGTTCAATTGATAGAAGTTATTCTACGCAACATTGAGTATATATATATATATATATATATATTCAATTTAAAAATGAAATATGGTTGGATTTTATTATATGCAACAAAAAAGGAGTCTTGCACTACACGCAACCCTGAATTGGCTTTCATTATACGCAATCGCGACCTTCCTCGATAGCGTGTGTTGTATGCAATACCGGGTTTTACTAAACAACGATATATGGTTATAATATTATCACGAACTAGCCGTTATGAATATAATTTACCACATTTTGAATTTTATAAAATTATTATTCATCTTTTAAATTTTATAAAATATTTTATGTGAACAAAATAAATTTTTTGGGTAAAATAAGTATTTTTCAAAAAATGTAGTTTTGCAGCCTTTTGATGGCACACCCCCTTTAAATCTAGTTTTTGAAATTTTTATAAGTTCAATTTTAAAAAATAAAATTATTCTTTGGAATAAGGATATAAAATTTTACCTTGGATAAAATTTTCATTTTATTCTGATAACTTTCATATTTTAATAAATAGTAAAAACACGCTATATTTTTATTAAAAACAACTTTTTTCATCGTTATAATTTATGTGGTTAAATTATAATATTTAATGGTATTAAAGTATAAATATAATATACTTTTACCATTTAATATAATGTATGTCATTAGCATTGATTTTACCTTGAATTCGTAGGTTAAATCAATTCAATCTTTTGTAATGTTTTAAACAAAAACCTATTTTCTTTCGACAACGGGATTAATTTTAATTTAATTTCTGAAACTTCTGTGTATTGAATTTGGAAAAATGGATTCCATATTTGGAATCAGTGGGTCCAAATTATATTAATAGACTACTTTTTATTTTTGGGCATTATGAATAGTAACTACGGTAAATTTTATTTACCATAGTTAAAGTTAAATCAGGTAATTAATGGTAAATATAAGATTATAAAATTACCATAACACCTACCAAAATCCTATTGGATGACTAAAAGTCAAAAAATATCACCTAAGGGTAGGATTAGAATAATTTAATGGACTTTTTTCCATAAAAATAACTTAATTATTATTAAAACCAAAGAATGTGACAACATGTCACTCTCTTAAATCTTATAAGTATATTAATTTTAATTTAGTGATAAACTTCATGAAACTTCAAACATGAATAATATACAGAAAGCTAATGAAATTATATACATCATATGAATTTATTTATAATTTTTAGGGATTAAATAATTATCATTAATTGTGACACAATAGTGATGCAGAAATTGTTTATCTAGTGAAAAATCAAGAATATAGTTTTTATTAAACTAATAGTTACCATAAAAGGCCCAAAACCCTGACCAAAACTTATTGGTAATGTATATTTAAACCATAATAATCCAATTATATAATATTTGACCATTTGGAGCCTTATAAAAGCAATTATGACACTTATATTATTTTAATTTAAATGATTCCAAATTTGTCACCTTCATAATTTAATAAATATAACAATTTAAATATTGTGATTTTAAGATGATATATTCGAGTAAAAATATTATCGTGAGAGGTAATAGATTTACCCTCATCATAGGATTTTATTTTAAATTTTTATGAGAACAATAAGTATATTAAATAATTATATAATAATGATGTAGTAATTATTTTATTAAGAGATAAACCAAATAAATGGTTTTAAAAATAATAAAAAAATATTATATGAACTATTTAATGTGATCCACTAATTTTCTAGATACATATGAAATTTTATGAATCTATTAAAGCCTTTATTTAGAACATATCTTATGTATATATTTTATTTAAATTCAGATAAATGAATAGTGTTAAAATTGACACTATTGTTATTTTATAAAAATAACATATTATAAAATTGTTTAAAAATAACAAAAATATTTAAAAATTATAAATTTAAATTTATATGGTAGAAAATGTTATAAATATACAATTATGGAAAATACACAACAAATAAGTAATTATTTGTTATAATTTAAAATTTAGAATGTTATTACCACAAATAATATTAAATTGACTAAATAAGGATAAATCAAGTTGATAATGTTTAAAATAAATTCCTAACATGTCTAAATTTTATTGGTTGATGATATTACAACCCTATATCATATAATATTTTAATATGAGTCATTTTTGGTGGTTTTTAAGTGGGGTTAGATTTATTATAAATTAATATTGTTATGATTTCCAAAGGTGCCCCTCTCTTCCCTTATAAAAGGGAACCTCCTCCCTCTCTTCCTCACACCAATTTTATCTTTTACGCTCGGCCAAACCCTGACCATTTCCATTCTCAACTTCCCTATCAACATCCTAGAGGTTCTGGTCTTCATTAAAGACCAAATTTAGTACCCTAAGAGGAGGATTCAAAGAGGCGTGTCAAAGAAGAGGTAATATCCGTTACCGATTATTTCAATTTTCATTCTTCTTCAACTTATTCTTATTTAGTTGTTTCATTATGAAATAATAACATCAGTATCCATAATATACTGATATGTTATTATAAATATGAAACAACCCTATTTCACCTTCTATCCATCCTACGGAAAACAAAATCACCGCGCGTGCGTACGTACAGAATACCGTCTCCACACCGTGGTGTAATCTATTTTTCCACCAACACCTTACATGGATGGGTATAATGGTGTAAAGAATAACTATATATGGTTATTATAACATCATAGAGATTCTAATATATTATATTATCCACTCCAATTCTATAATTATGGGAACGATATCATCGATCGTGCGTACGTACGGACTACCGTCTCCACGACACGATGGGATTCATTCTCCATGATTAACCATACATGAATGATCATAAAGTTTATATAATGAATAATAATGAAATATATTAAATAATAATGCTACTGGATTTATGTATATATATATTTATGTCATCTATTTAGTTTCATTCAATTCAATAAGGAAACGAAAACAACGTTCATGCGTAGGTACGACCTACCGTCTCCATGAACGGTGTATTTCATTCCTTTTATCGATCTATAATATATATTTATATGATGAATATATATTATATATAAATTATGTTTTACATTATGGAATTATGTAAATCAGGATATAAGTAATAATATCAAGAAACGACAAGTCGAAACACATACGATAAATGAAATGATTTTTCCCAAAACGTTACTTTAACATGGAATTTACAAAAGAACGGGTAATATAAAGTCATAAGTGAAGCATATATGATATCATAACAATGAATATGATTATGAAATAAGTCAATGACATTATTTAAATCATTATACAGGAGTTTCGGAACCATACGAAGCATATCAGACCTAAGGTAAGGGATAATTTTGCAAATCTCATTTTAATCCGAGATTGCTTATTCGTAAGTATTTACTGGGGTTATTGCTATCATCCATGTCCATGTTTTATAAAAGTGTATTCGTGTATGTTGAAAGTCCTTTTTAACCATTTTTTGACTTTTACTACATGTTATGTAAGGAATATTCTTTTTTTTACCATACGAGGTACTTTTTGACTTTTCTGACAAAAGTACGAGAAGAATGTTATTTTTAACTTATACGGCGTGAACGGATTTTTAAGGTTTCATAATGCCTCATTTTCATGAAGCTTAATCTACATGATTTTATGAATATTTTTAACAAAATTATTTTTTTTTAAAAGTGCATGACATTTTGTGGAAAGAAAATGATTTTGAAGAAGAAAGGATATTTTCCTCAAGAATTCATTTCAAATGTTTTATCAAAACCATTTTCTATCTAAGATGACATTATTTTGTATGTGTATGTTTCATGTTTAATGTCTCTATGATTTAAATGATTTCAATTTTCTTATTATGAAATGATATCCATTTCTTTTATATGGATTATGTGATGATGTTTATGAAAACCATTTTATTTATTAGGTTATTATGAATGATTTATGTTTATTTTGTTGAACAAGTAAGAATGATTTCATTATGAGATGGGTGGGACCTATATCTCCCTCCAATGAATTGTGTAAAGATTTATATCTCATGAGATAGACATGGCAGGAACAAAATTTAAACTAGTTCAGTAATACAGGACTGGAATGAAGAGTGAACTCGATTCAGAAAGGGACTTTGTCCACTAAGATGGTCATGGCAGTAATGCCCTGGCTACTATGGAAATCATATCATGTGCTTAATGGTTTCCACAATTACATGTTTTATTACCATGCTATTTTATCATGGTTGATGTTCCATTATGATATATGCCTTACATACTTCCACAATTTATGTCTTTGCTCAGGATTTTGAAGTTTAAATTTCATGTTCATGTTTTTGCTTTCAAACGTTTATGGATTGTTTTATGTTCTCTATGTTTACCCTTATTGGGCATTTAAGCTCACCCCTTTTATTTTTTATTTTCCCCAGGATATAAAGAAAGGTTTTAGGTAAGAAAAAAAGGGAAGATATTTATCGAGAGATGTTGAAGATATTTCACCATGATTAGATGATTTTATTCTGAGTTTCCAAAGACACTAAACTATTACGGTCCTTGTGTGTCTGTTTTTTATGTATTAAGTATTCCGAAAAAGTAATGTAATGTCCATGTACGTTAATCTTCGGGCCTCTACAAATCCCATCAATGATAATATGGTCTTGAATAATGGAATTCACATTAGAACTAATCCTCCAGATGAAGCAGTTCATGCACATCTTGTTGGTGTATTGAATGATGTTACTATTTCTTGTAATGAGAAGGTTCTGGGGGTTGGGTCTACACTGTCTGAAATTTGGAAAAATGATTCATCTTATCCTATTTCATGCACTGAGGGGCATGATAATAATCCATCTAATCCTATTTCAATGCAGTCAAAATATTTATAAGGTATGGTAGGTGAGTTGGTTTCTCATCACACCTCAGATGCTGCTGGAGATGTCCAGGATCCTAGTTCTTCGATGTTGGGAAATTATACTAGTTTGATAATTATTGATATAAATTCCTCGCCTGAGTAGTCCCCTACTGATCTATCTAAATCAGATGAAATAATTATCCTGACCTCTTCATATAGTGGAAAGGATCATATGGATGATGATTTCATATAGGTTTCTACATCAAAATATGCAAGGAGGAAATTTCCCGCTAGTTTTTCTATAATTCCTTTAGTTGTCCTAATAAGTTTGATGTCTTAAATTCTGGTGTACTGGATGAGAATAAGGAGTCTTTCATTTCTCCAAATGGTTTTGCAGTGGCTCATGATGATCATCCCACTGCGTCTATGGCCATTAGTCAAGACTTCGGTCCTATCTATGAAGGGCCTGCAACCAAGATTATTTCCTCTCATCAATAAAGATCCTCTTCTAGAATTGCCAAGGGCTTGGGAACACACCCACGATAAAAACTATTAGGAATTTTATAATGACCAGAAAGCATCTACTCATTGGTTTAACTAAAACAAGAATTACTATTCCTATTAGGATATATTTTAAGTGGAATTCACTTTGATACTCTTTTTTCTCTTATAATCATCTAGAAGGAGCTATGGAATCCTTATGGGTTATTAAACATGATAATATCAACATTATTTCCTACAATAGTGACTCTGAATATGTATAAATAGAATAAGATTTTTATGGATTTATTCTTTCTGTAACATTTGATTATGACTATAACTTGCACACTAGATGAAGGTTTCTATGGAGGAACTTGGAACTCATATCACAAAACATGTTTCGTAGTTTGATTGTTTTGGATGACTTTATTTCTATTTTTAGACTATAAGAGAAAACCTGGAGACAATTTTGTATGGATAAAACTAATGAATTCTCTTCCTGTAATGATAAATGTAATTTGACTGATGTACCTGTAGTTGGAGCTAATTTTAGAAGGTGCAGTTATACTATCAATGGAAGATAGGATGTAAAATTGGACATATCTCTTACAAAGGATGATGAAACGAATTATACTATTGAATTTTTTTGGATCACACTTCCGCGAATGCACACTGATCACCACCCTTTATTGATTGAAATTTTTGTTAATAATGAAAGATAATCTAATATACCTTTCAAATTCAACAAATCATGGATTGTTTTCCCTTGTTGCTAGGACATTATTTTTGGATATTTATAATGTTTCTTTTTTGGGCAGCCTGATGCACATTCATTTCAGAAAGCTAAAATATGTCAAAGAATGTCTTAAGATTTTGAGAAAGGATTCATTTTCATAGCTTTATCTTAAAATTTAAAAGGATGAATCACATTTGATTCAGTGTTAGAAAATTAATGAAATCCCAGAATTACCTTCTTCGGAGGAGAATAAAGCCTTTTTAAATGTGGATAGTCTTCTATCTCTCCAAAATAATCTTTCCCCCAATCAGTTTAATATATTGTGGCACTAAGAGGAGGAAATCAATTAATGTCTATATCATTTCATTCATAATGAAAAAAGGAAAATAATAATCTCATTGCTATTTAAAATGATGGAATCGTATTTATCTCTAATATGAGTTTTTCAATAGTGTGACATGTTATTTTGAAAAGAATTATTTTGATAAGGGGAAGAGTAATATTCCCAAAATGGCCAGTTGAATTGATCCTTCTATTGATGATACGTAGAAATGTGGATGAGTGAGGTACATAATTTGGCTGAAATAAATGTTGCACTCTTCTCTATAAATATTGATGGAGATGTTGGTCCGGATGGATTTACCATCAAATTGTTTATGCTTAATTAGGATATTGTTCATAGTGAGGTCATTAATGCAGTTAAGGATTTCGTTTCTCATACCTTGATTCCTTATGGTATAAATTCCAACTTCATTGCTTTGATTCCCAAAAAAGCTAAGGCTCATCATACCAAAGACTCTATGTGTGTTTCTACTGGAAACACTATCCCAAAGGTTGTTAGAAAAATTTTGATTCTCAAGAAGCGTGATGTTTCCAATTTATTTATCTCTTCAAATCAATTCAGGTTTGTAAATTGTAGGAATATATAGAATTTCTTATATACTGCTTCAGAATGTGTGAATTTTATGAAGAAAAAGGTGAATAATGGAAATTTATATTTGACGATTGACATCTCCAAGGCCTTTGACAATATAAAATGGGATTTCATATTTTCTCTCTTGAAGATTCAGGGATTGTCATAGAAATTTATCTATATGATCTTCTCTATTCATAAATGTTATAGTACATCCATTCTTGTTAATGGGTCTATGAGTAGATTTTTTTAGTGTTTTATAGGGCTTAGACTGGTGGATCTTCTATTTGGGATTCCCTTTTCCATAGTTGATGATTTTTTGAGTTGTTTCATTATTGATCTTGTCAGTGTTGGTCTATATCACCAGATGAAACTTGGGAGGGATTTTTTGTGCCTTAACATCTACTCTATAAATATGACATTCTTCTCATTGAAAAAGTTATCATTATCACCATATCTCTTATCAAATGCATCTTTGGGCATTATGGGGAGGTTTTTGGGTAGGTTATTAACTGGAATAAATATTTGGTCATGTTTAGGGAGAGATTAATTAATTTTAAGAAGAACTGGGTGGATCAAAAAATTGGTGTTGAAAGAGGTTTATTTCCCTTAATTTATCTTGGTGTCCCTCAATTTTGGGTAAGGGTTAAAAGTCATTTCATAGAAAATATCTCATAAAAAATTATAAATCATCTGGAAACCTAGATGGGGAAAACGTTGTCTCAGGCAGGTAGAATATTTGTGGTTGATTCTATTGTCTCCTATATGATTTCCAATGAATTCTCTATATATAGATGGATGAGAGAACTCCTAAAATAATTTCAATTTTTGATTCACAATGTTATATGGACTAGTTCATTCCATGAGTGGAATCTTGTTAATATCACCTGGAAAGATTGTGTGGAGCCAGTTAACATGGGAATTCTGGGAGTCAAAGATCTTTGAATTTTTAAGGATACTTTCCTAAAGAGCTTCACTTGGAGGAATATTTCTTATAATGAATCATCCATGGAGACTCTTTCCACCAGGTTTGTTAACAAACATCACAATGAGAATATCATGTATGTTTCATCCTCTGTTTGGAAAGACATTAAAAAAAGTTATCATGTTATTATAATATTCTCATAATGGGTTGTTTTCAGGATATCACAGCTGAATTTTTGAAAATGCATTGGAATTAAAAACCTACGTTTTCCAAATCTAATATTCCTATTGTTTGAGGAATGAATCTATTTCTAATTTTTATGTTGATAGGGGATTTCAAGATTTGATTCCCTCCTATCTTTCTATTGAACTCTCCATTTATATTTATGTTGATTTAGATGTTTTATTATGGACACCTACCCTATATTGGAGATTTATCACAAAATAATGCTAAAATTATCAGTTTGGGGTGGTCTATAGTTGTTCCCTTGTGGGTCTCTAGATTTAGGAATACTTTTATTCCTTAAGTTGACAACTTTAATATCTAGAAAATTTTTAATGATCGGCTTCCCACTCAAAATATTCAGGAACATAAGGTTTGTCATCTTTATTATATGTGTATGGTATTTATGAATCACTAGAATTCCATTATCTACCTGTTTGGGAACTTCCATTTCACCTACAGATTATGGAGGTATATTCTATATGTGTTACATTGTTAATTTGATTTTTAGAATAATTAATTTATATTCTCCTCTATTTGTTTCACATCCTGTAGTGAGTATCTATAGGTGCTTCTCTTAGCTGCCGCTTCACAGTTGGATTCCTTCATATGGAAATCTCGAAATGATGTGGGTTTTATCAATCTCGCTCCCTATTTTTATGATAGAATCTCCAGTATTCATCAAGTAATTCTTCTTTCTTCTAAAACTCAAACCAGGGCGATGACGAATAACTTCAATGAGTTAGTGATTCTGAGGTCCCCTACTACTAGTAGAAGGGTGAAGAAGACACCTATTCTTAATTCTATTCATGTGATTCTACTGATCTCAAGGTTGTTAAAAGTTGACGTTTATGGGGACGCTTTTGGTGCACTGGGGACTTCAGGATATGGTGGTATCTTTCCAAAAAATTGAGGCATCATTAATGGATATTTATTTCACTTTATTTGAATGGTGTTTCAATTGAATACAAGATGGGGGAGATGATCAAAGAGATAATATATACTCATCACATTGGCTAGTGTATGTTATGGTTAGAATCATATTCTACAATTTTAGTACAGATTTTGAAAAGCTACTCCATAGATGTCTCATGGATAATGTTATTACCCTGGATTTACTATCTTCATCTCTTTTGATTCCTTGTCTATTGATGTTCTACATGTCTTTAGGTAGGTGAATTAGTTTATGATGTTTTATCAAAGAAGGCCATTATGGGGGTGAGATCGTTTTGGTTTGTCAATTTACCAGAGTTTTGTTCTGGTTTAGTTGAGGTAGATTCCTATGGTGACTGGCATACCCATCATTGTAAGACATCCTTGTAATGCTTCCTTTTTCAACTTTATGTTTTTTAATATAATTTCTTAGGAGAAGGTTCGCCTACCTCCTAGACCGTTTGAGTAATAAAGTGAATCTTCTAATATAATATCAATGCACCATAATCATGTGGTCTATCTTGATAGGATTTCATTCCATGATAAACCATAAAACATCATATAAATTATTACTAGAATATTAAATATATAATAAAATTAAAAGGCTACCAAAAAGGTCATTACACTAAATTATCATGTGCCTATATCAACCAATAGGGTTTTATCAAGGGAAACCATAAATCATTTTTTACATACCAAGGTAATTTTAACTCTAATCACTTGGGACTAAGCAAGGAAGGTGCATGACTAGGCTGAATGCCCAGTCCCGTAGACCTAATTAAAGTTCCCTAAAAAAATTGGGACTAAGTAACCATAATCAATATTATTAATCTCAATATAGACCTAATTAAAGTTCCCTAAAAAAATTGATGAATTTTAGTCCAGATATGTACAATTTCTCTAAGAACATATACTAGAAAACATCAAATGATATATCTATGAGGCATT
The DNA here is from genome assembly GCA_963277665.1 of Viscum album. Classification (NCBI taxonomy): domain Eukaryota; kingdom Viridiplantae; phylum Streptophyta; class Magnoliopsida; order Santalales; family Viscaceae; genus Viscum; species Viscum album. Next base: position 1,286,966,834 of record OY728151.1, read on the forward strand.
ATGGAACATAACCTCTATCATTAGGGAAAAAACACTCACTAAAAAGAATATACATCATGTGAATCCGGAATTCCAAATCATGATGCATGATAATCCTCCTTCCACTATATTCCAAGAGTGAAAATCCTAGTGAAATCAGATATCCATGACCATATGGTTCATAATAAGTGAAAATAATATAACTGTAACATCACATATCTATAAAACAATACCATAGATCAGATAAACATTCTCCCTACCGATACATGTGTTCATGATGCTCCGTCTTGATACCTATAACAATATTCAAGAGATTCCTATATCATTCAGAAACTAAGTACTAAATTTTATAATAATAAAAATAACTACGATACAATATTATAACAACCCAAATCAGCTCTTCCTGAACTGTAACTGATCCCACGATTCTACATAACATCTGATAGGCTTCCATGTATTCCAAATATTGTGGGATAGTAGAGATAGAATTTTATGGTACTTGTAGGATACTATACCCCCAATATTTGAGTGAATAATAATATAAACAATAAAAAAATATCATAAATTTTAAAGAATAAAATTAGATGATGAAATTAAATAGGATATTCTATATGAAATTAATTTCAATAATAAATTAAATGGTCATGGTCATCACAAAAGGGTGATTTTTCATAATGGAGTTTATATATAGCAATAATATAAATAAATAAAACAAAAATGTTACTTTACACCCAATTCAATGCCTTACATAATATAAACCTCTATACTCCATACTATCCAGGTTGATTGGGAATTACATAGGCCCCTATTGAATATAAAAATAAAACAAAATTAATGTTTACTCTAGTAACAAATAATATTTTTAGCTCAAGTATGGTGTGAGTACATTTCTTAGAATGGAACCACAAATATTATCTCATACATTCCATCAATATAATGATATGTGAATGTGAAATTGTCTAAATAAATAAATAATTGATGTCAAATGAACAAATAAACTATCATTTATACTCATGTATATGGCCAAAATCAATTATGATAGTGACCCATAATTATCATACATGGATATTCCAAATTTTTAGATGAATATTAAATAAATTAAACAAACATGTTCCTAATGTCAATAAAAGTTCGTTGCCTTCTAGAAATATGGGACAATTTTTTTTAATCTCATGAATGATAATCAATATCTCCCATAAATATCATCCCCTTAAGTACTCTTCAACAACATTCCCAACAAAAACCATTCTTCAGTAATTGGGGAATGGAAACATAAGAAATGGTGAGATAAAATTATCTATAATTGTAATAAAAAAATATACATAAGAATTGCATGAGAATAATTATATGACAACATGATCATATCATTGGAAAACCATACCCTACATATCCAATATCATAAATACAACGCGTTTAGTAAGGATTGGATGTATATCAAAAATGAATCATTAGATCACAATTAACATGATAAATGGGAGAGTATCATTAGAATAATAGATATATTTTTTGAACATAAAAAATAATTGAAAATAGTATGTCAAGGATAGACACCAAGATGCTCATAACATGTTACATTAGGTATGACCTCCAGTGTACCTACTTCAGTATTGGTCTAACCACTAGTGCACCCTCCTTTATGGTCTTCGGATAAACACATGTTTACCCTCATTTTTTGGATTTGAATGACCACTTGTGTACAACATGAGAAGACAGTCATGGGTTACAGTTAATAAAATCATAGAGGACGAATTCCTTTACTAAACTGGGTTCACTCCCCATTCTAACCCTATATCACTTAACCGGGTTCAATTCCTATTCCTTCTCTACCTTACTAAACCAGATTCACTTCCAATTCCAACACTGCCTTAATAAACCAAGTTCACATCCCATTGACATCCTATATAATTCATGAGATATAAATCATTACAAAATGCATTGGATGGAGATATGGGTCCTGCCTATCCTCTAATGAAACCCTTATTTCTATGTTCCACAATATCAAAAACATTCATCATATCATAACCAATGAAATGAAATTTTTATCAATAACATTTCATAATATCATTACTTATGGAAAACATAAAAGTTTAGAAATAATTTAATCAAATCATAAACCTTAAAAAGTATAAGGATTCATAAACATTGTATGATGGTATAACCCATCGATGTTAGATATGTTTCATAAAAAACTTTTCCTCATTAACAAAAATAATTCAAAAAAATAATATGAATGGTGTCCTTGGATTATATCAATAGATAAACATAAATTATATCAATGTTTTTAATTTTATATGAAAAAATATTTTTAAATATAACTTGGATCAATTTTTAAGGTAAATAACCTTTCATAGAAAATAACTATAAAGACATAAAATATTTCAAACTATTTTTTGTTGAAAAAATAACATGAAAACCTATAAAGGATTTTTTTAATGTAATTTGGAAATTTTGATAAACATATAATATTATTAAAATCTTGTTTTTTTGAAAATATCATATGAAAATATGAAGGAATATTTGAAAATAATTTAAAACACTTTCAAAATATAAAATATTTTTATAATCCATTTCATGGAAAATAATCATTGTAACATATAATGGAATCCAAGAAAATAATTTTAAAAAATTTCAAAATAGATTTTTTGTGAAATAATTTTATTTGAAAATGAGAGTAAAATATCATTTATAAAAATTTTGAAAAAAATTAGAAAAAATGTTTTTGGAAGAAAAATATTTCTGACCGAAGAGATAAATAATATCAAATTTTCATAAAATGATTTTCTTATTTATATTAAGTACCAATGAGGGAAAAAATGGCACCATTACATGAATATATCATGATTAGTGAGATTATAAGATAATTAATTAATTTCTTGATAGGTAGATCATGATATTTTATCATTTTAATAATAATTATAAACAATCCTGATAAGCAATTAGATTGTTACATTAAACTATTATCCCATTGGTAACATTGTTTTGAACGCCCCATAAAAGAATAATATAAAGAGAAGTATAAAATATCATGAGTTTGAGTAAATTAATGATTTTTATTGTCAAAGGGATTTATATAATACTTGTCTAATGAGTATAGGTTAGCAATATTATGAACATCAAAAAAAAGGAAAATTTATACAGAAATCTTTTACGGCTTGAGTAACATTTCAACCATAATCCCCATGAAATAATAAAAAAAATTGAAAAATAAATATCATTAAATGAGTAATATTAAATATATATCATAGAATATTAAAATATACACATATATATATATAAATGTGGGTAAGATGACATAAGTCCCTCATAAATAAAAGTTATACTGTAAATACTCCCACTGATTTGTTAAGTTTTGAACAATAAATCTCATGAAAGAGAGTTCCAAAAATAGATATGTAAAAATAAAAAATATTTTTGGATAATAATAATAAAATAAATCAATTTGTATTATATACACCACATATAATAAATAGGGGGCGAATGTAGCATTTTTCACATAAAAAATAAAAGTGAGACCAGAATCTTTTACCTTAGGTCTTGACATTCATCTTACTCATTAAAACATACTATATAATTAATATAATATTATTTTAAATATATAAAAGAACAATATTCACATATATCATACCATATATAATTTTATTATGAATTTATGATACCTATTTACTAACAATTCTATGTTAATGTTATGTTTCAGGTAATAATCGCTTTTTTCTTCATAAATGTTTTGATTTTTCATTTTTTCCCTCTAACATTAATCATGATTTCATCATATCCATAGATTAAACTGTGATATAAATATAATATTTATTTTTTATAATTTTTTTTTCAAGTATTCCATAAAATTTGGTGATAGGAAATGGAATACATTGTTCATGAAGATGATATGTGGTACATACAAAAGAAATTTTTTTTAAAATCATTATCAGACTAAATGAATGAAAATTAAATGATAAATATGTATATTATAATTCAAGTAGAATTATTTTTTCATATATAACACATATATTTATTAAACTCATCATTAATACATACCATTTAATACGTGAAGGAATAACATCCATTCATGAAGAGATAGTCCACAGTACACATGAGCGACATTATCGTATTAACACAAAATAGAAAGCATGATGTTATGTGGGATATATAAATTAAATAATCTTAATAACATCATAACTATCAAATATATATAATATATAAATATTTCCATCATTATTCCCATCCTTTAAAGGTGGTAATGTAGACATTAACAACATCGGCTCATGAGACGATAATCCACCGTACACATGAATGATGATTTCATAACCAATTTGATGGAAGTGCATCAATTTTTTGGTACTAGCCTTAAAATAGAAAGACAATATACATTTTAGATACTAATTTTATTTTATAGTCATTATATAAATATAATTTAATGGTTTCGAGGATGAAAAAAACAAAAATTGTTTGTTGATAAATGTTACCTCTTCTTCGAGTATCTTATTTGGATTTGCACCAAAGGACTTAATTAAAAATATTCATTCATTAATTAAGTTTTATATCATGATAGGGGGAATATTAGAATTAATTTATTTAGGTAATGACCTATTTAAGTGTCTTGACAGGTGTTAATAATGGGGGATTGCGAGTACCCTTTTTATAGTTGATGATGACTGACATTCGTGTAAATACTCAAATGTATTTACTAATGGGAGGTATCTATTACCTAATTTAACACAAAAATAAAATAATAATGTTGGGGTGGGATTACATGGTCTTGAAAAATGTCATCCACAAAAAAATAGGTGCCTTTTTACAATTTTCATCCATAACTAGTATATATCTCTATTTTTACCATTTTGGTTTTTTATGCAAACATTTTTTTTAAACATAGTAATTTATCCATTAGGAATAAATTAAATTTAAATAACTATAAATTCTATACCCAAATATTATAAAATAGGATTTTAATTCATTAAATAATAATCCCATATGTTTTGAAAATTGTTTTTAACAGAATAGAATGTAACTCACAAAAACCCTTCTTTAACCTTAATCGCGCTGAAAATGTCCTCTCTGTTTAAGGACCTATATTTTCATTATAAAATATTAAATTCTCCATTAATAAAACATATATTATATTTATTAACAACAAATATAGCTTCAAAAAATATAGTTTTTTATTAATTTTAAATCATTTAACAAAATACCACTTATTATGAAATAACCTTAATGTTAATTTTGATATTATTTATTTAATTAGAAAATATAAATATCTATAAAATAATGGAATTTAAATATATTTTCATAAAAAATATTTAACATGATATATTATTATACAAAATTAATTTAATGTAATAATTAGTTCTATTTAATTATCTTGTAATATTTTTTTTATCATTTATATTAGTTAATTATTAACTAAATAATTCTTTCGTTAGAGTTTCATAAAAATTTAAGGTTATTATTTAATATAAAATAAAAGAAAATAAAATAAAATATTACAATTAAAAAATCTTTTATATTTTCAAATAATATTTATAACCTAACATATGACTTTATTTTGTATCTGAATACATTATAAACACTAAAGGCAAGTACCTTTTCATTACTTAACTTGTTATACGGGTGACTTTTAGAGAATTTCACAACACTAGCTCCTATAATTGATCCTATGGTGTTATAGGTAGAAATATTTCTATAACTTGTGTTTTTTGAAAAGTTTTTTGGTCACTTTAATAATTATATTATATGTTTAACCACTAAGTAAACTTGTTTTTTACCTTAATCGCTACAATTAATTTTAATTGTTTTCCTTAATCACTTTTGTAAAAAATTAAGTTTTCCTTATTATAGATTGTATAATATTATTATTCCAAATATGGAATCCATTTTTCCAAATTAATTCAAAAAATATTAATTATTTAATTTAAAATTAATGATGATGATATGATGAGAAACTGGGATTTTATAGTGAAAATGTTTAAATGTTTAAAATCATTATATAAAAAAATTCAACATGAGTCAAATGACCTAAATTGAATAGATATTTATTAAATTGAACAAATTTAATTTAAAAATCATTTAATATATAATTGGACATTATAATTTTTTTAAAAGAAATGGAAGTTTTCAATGAAAATTCAATATTTTTCACTATTCATTGAAAATAGAAATATTTTAGAAAATTACAAATGAATCTGTCAAATATAATTTTCAAATGATTAAATAAAAAAATCATTATATTTTATAAAATTAATTTTCGAAATGTTTTAAAAATTAGGTTTTTTATTTTTCACGAAAATAAATAAACAGAAAAAAAGTTTTTCAAACAGATGAAGCCTTTACCAAAAATTATGTATTTTATCATAAATTAATTAATGGAAATTTATTAAAGGGAAAATAAAACAGTACAAGAAAAATACAAACAAAAAACACCAAAACCATAAAAAATGGTTCAGGTGAAAAGGAAAGAAACCAAAGCAGACAACAGCCCTGGCCTTTATTAGCCAAAAAACAGCAACATAAAAGCCTTCCTTCCACCAAAAGAAGCCAGCAACTAAGTCTCCAGCCCACTCCAAACAGCACGCTGATTCCTAGAATTTGGGAAACCAAATGAACCCAGCAACTCTGCAGACTCCAGCTGTCCGGCTGGGAACTATTCATCCATCACCAGCACCAGAAAAAGATAGACCGACTCCATAAATTCCGAAAAGCATCCTCAGAACTGAACCAACAAGCATCGATTTTGCTGTTCCTGAGGGTAAGCTCATAAGGTTGAAACCAAAACCAGAAAATAAAATCACCCAAAACCATGATGTCTGGCCCATTCACAGCCATTTTCAGCTCCATGTGAACTCTGAAAAGAATAGCTTTGAAACCTTTGATGTCCGAACCATTGCCATTAAGTGACATGAACTAGCCGAGAGAAAACTCATGGTAATTTATTTCCAGATTCAACCAGCTCATCAAGACATGCTTTAGTCATTATGGGAATATGTTTTGAACTCCTTACCTTTAAAGAAGTATCCGTGATTTTACTGGCTTTAGGGGGTCTCCCTACTTTCCTTTTCGAGCATTGAGTACCTTTGTAGCCTTGAAGCAGGTCATCAATGTTAACAACTTTAGGTATCCCACTATCCTTTGAAAATCTTTGTGAGCATCCGTGGGAACCAGAATGATGGGCAGCATTTTGAGCATTTTTTCAGAAGAAACATTACTGTTAACAGTAGATAACATAGCCGAAGTATCATACATGCTCTCCATGGAAGCTGGTAGATGAATCTGCAGATTCTTCTGAGTATTGATGCTGAAATCCAGTTTTGTAGCTGAATTAGGATCACAGTTCTGCCCATCTTCAACCTCTGTGGAAGTATCCAGGTTTGAAGCAACAATTACATCTTCTTTATCATCATGTAAAGAGATAAAAAATCATGGATTTCATTCTGAAAATTCAGAAAAAACTGATACTCATCCTCCTCATTCTGTAAGTCATAAACCAGAATACAAACATCATTGCTAATCTCAGAGAATAAGTGAAGATCCTCCTTTGAAACCCATTCAAAAACCGGCTGAATGGGCACAATTTTTAAGATCTGCTCTTCCTCCTCAGCCACATCAGCCCATGAAACTCTTTGTGATGAAGAACAAACATGATACTTTGGTAAAGAAGCATTTTCAAAAGGAATATGAGTTTTAACAGGGGGGACATATAACTTTAGAATTCCTTTTTTTCAATAAAGACAGCCTTGTTCTTTTTTATTTCTGTTGACATCATTCCATTCAGAAACCTTAGATAACACCTTGAAATTTCTCTGAATCAACCTACAGTTAGAGATATTATGTCCCACAATTTTACAGACATCACAAAAGTTGGGCACATTCTCATATTCCAATCGAATATCAGATTTAATACCATTAGCATTAAACAGAATCGAAGCAGGTCTTTTGACATCCAGGTTAATGTCCACAAGTATTCTGGAAAAATAACCATTTTCACCATCCAAGGTGTGTTGATCTATCCTCATAGGAGTACCAATACATGAAGCAATGTCATTGAGGATTCTAGGATGCCAATACACCCAACTTAATCCATGCAATTTTACCCAAATTTGTGCATTAGATTGCTTGAGGTTAAAAGGATTAAAATTAATATTCCCTGCTGATAACCTTAGAATTACAGGTTTGAGTTGAAGGCTACCTATCTTCCAAACCGAATTCAAGGAAGCAGAGGAGGTGAAGATAATATGAAAATACCCTTTTCCGATTGAAATAAATTTCCAATCTCTTAAACTCCAGCAATGAGAAATTCTGTTTTTGAGATCAGCAAAAGACCAGGGTTTGTCTCCCTTCGAGTAAATAACACGACCCAGTAATGAATACTTACAAAGGTCCAGCCGTTGCTGCAGTGCATTTGAATCCGCAACCACTGAGAATCCACCATTTTCTAACCTGGTGATATTTGATTTAGATGAATCCACCTTTGTAGGATTTTCTGCTCCAGAAAGAACCTCTGCGAAGGAAAGATTCTTCTTTCAAAGAATCGATGAATCATTGAAGCCCGAGGGTTTGTAAATTTCCTTCGCTTCTTGACGATTATCCCTAAAGGACATTTCCCACTCTGGATTGAAAGAATCCATTGAGAGATTCAGGTAATAAGATCAAGGTTCTCCGAATCGCCATTGATGTGAAGGAAGCTTAGGGTTCTTTCTCCGAATCGCCATCCTCAATTCATAAAATCCAGTCTTTTATCATAAATATTATTATTTATTTCAAAGAAATACAAATAATATTTAATACAAATATACTAATATTCCTATGACTATGTTTAATTAATAGTTTATAATGGACTCATTTAAATAACTATATTAATAACATATCATAGTTTTTTTAAAATATAGTATTTCGTGTAATGAATGCTTTGCTAGTGTTGGGTATAGTGCATGAAAAAGGGGATGTTTCTTATAAAACTAGTAAAACTCAGTGTTTTTTATAACTCAAGATGAACATATAATTTTTTTAAATAAAAATACAAAAAATAATAAATTAATTTGAAAAATTATATTTTATAAAATCTCAGGATGTTAAATTTTACCCCATTTAAAATGAATTCCTTAAAATAAATTCACCTGGGTCATTAATTGTATAAAAATTGAAAATTATTTCATAAAATTAATCATCATAATTATGTTTGATAATAAATCCTCTTAAAAAATAAAATCGATATGCGTTAATCATCTGGACAACACATATTATGTTTTTAAAAAGGATAAAGTAGGTGGTAAGTGAAAACGTGGATATAAAAAACAAAAATAACAGCTAACTACTAATAAAGAGTGATAAAGTAAATGGCCAGGATAAAGCTAATGATAAAAATTCCTTGAACACAAAATATTCAAAAAGGTCATTGATATCATAACAAATAATTATAATAGGACAATATTTTATTTGATGATCCTTTTCCAAAATTTGAAGTATCTTCATATACTTACTTAATTTACTTACATTTCATAAGCACATTTTCTTCCTTTGGATTCTCGTGGATCAATCATTACTTTATCTATTACTATAATAAATGAAGTTGAATTTCTTACTCTTAATGGACTAATGGATCATTAGATCCTTAAATATAATGATAAGTCATTCCACTTTTCTTTTATTATCAACACACCAAAATGGTTAACATAGGTTATCCAATATGTGTAAAACATCATAATGGGGAATGAATACAAGAACCTATAAAGCCTCATTCAATGATAAAAATATACAATTTAATAATTGGTTAACCCTATTTACAATTTTTACTAATGAAAATACAAATCATTAGAAAGACAGTCACGAAATTTCTCAAAATAATCTTAGAATTTATCCCCCATATATCTTAATGTATCTCTTGATTCTCACATACCAAACATGTGAAGACCTTCATCATTTATTTTATTTAACCATGGTAATAACCTGAATTACCGTAAAACCATATTGAAAACACAAATTGTTCATCATTCAGTACTTAAAACACAGACTGTTAGATATATTACGTAAATCCAAATAATGATATAAACTCCATCCCTAATAGAATAAACCACTTTGTATGAAAAACTGTGTCATTATTTCATATTAATTTAATATTTATTACATAATAATGCACATTATACAACCCTGAAGATCGATAATTAATTTTTATTTTTTAATTAAGTACATATAATAACATCATTATCATGGGATAAAACAACATTATTGAAAACATCTTTAACATGATATTTGAAATCATCAGTCCCCGAAAACATCATGGGATAACGTACAAACGTACATAATTTAGGGGTTAGCAATAAAGTCCATTAATATAATATAAAATAATAATAACATGAATAAACTATTACATGTTAGAAAATAGACGTTTAAATGAAACATAAATTGGGGAGGATCATAAACATGGATAATAGGGAATGAAATTTTATTCTAACATAGATGCATAAAGGAAATGTGGAAATAAGATCAAAAATTAAATCATAAACATATGTTAAGAAAAACCACTAATACATCAAAACATTATTGAAAAGGTCATGCGATCAATTGGAATAACTTCCTAATATATTACATAAAGTGTCATGAGAATAAATATGTACCCTAACATTGGAGATATATAAAATTTTGGGCACACTAACAACATTAATATCATGTACATGGATTTTTTTTCTAAATAGATCATTCTACATTTCTTTATATTTCATCATATCTAATTCCAAGATCAACGAATCTGTAATAAAATAATGTTTTTTACCAATCAAATAAGTACATGTTCATAATAGTGGAAATCCATGATAGGAGATGGTTATTAGTATTCACTACACAATATTTTGGAATGAATGATTGATATTAAATTTCACCAGCATAATAGGTATGGAATCTTGTGTTTTTATTACATAACATTACATGACATTTTACAAAATGAGGATCTTTTAATGTTTTGTGACATGGAAATAAGGTATATAATACCTGAAAATATAAAATTTTCTTCTATTACACATGAAATTATTCTTCAAAGTTCATATTAAGTACACTTATGTAATCTCATAAACTAGGGACATACATCATCGTAAAGGGTGAGTAGAAGGCCCAGTGAGGGAAGACAGGTGAAATAGTTTACTTATGATCTTGAGAAATAACAATATGAACATGATGAATATCATAAAGGCATGGTAAATAGGCATATAATAATAATATATTAAAAAATATTTTGAAAATTTGAACATAAAATTTAATATATAATTTCTTAGGTATGTCACAAAGGTCAATCCCCATGGTGTCCAAAAAATGACCAATGTTATTTAATAATGTATAGTAAAACATTTCACCTCTATAGATTAATTTCATTTTGTAACAACCTAGGTATTTATAGAATAATTAAATTTAATATCTATTAATATTTATGAATAAGATATTAATTTAATGTAAAATATAACACTTTTTTATGACATACTCAACACAAAACAACGGGTTTCTTTGAAATCTTAAGTTGCACATAACTTTGAGTTATATTGAAAAATAATACAATAATAATATTATTATTTTAAATGGAAGATAACACTTAGTAATTATATTTAGGGGAATGAACATAACTAACTGCATTACGATTACACATGTTAGTTAAATGTTTTTATATTTATCAAATATATGTTAGTGTCATAAAATAATAATGAATCTGAATTTAAGCATAAAGTACTCTAATATTTTTAAAAGTTCATTTTACTACCTTTTGAATCAAGAACCCTTTTTAAATCTATTTTTTTTCTCTTTTTTATATTCTATTTGAAAAAATTAAATATTTTTTTTAGAAGAGAGACATAAAAATTTATTGGATGAAACTTTGGTATTTTTCTCAAAAATTTTATTTTTAAGGAATATTGAAAAATATTGCATTTTAATTCAAAAATGCCTTTTCATATAAATTATTTATAAAGTTATATTTTCCTTTTAATAGGTTTTATAGTATAATTGTATTATGGGTTTATCATATAATCCAATTTTGGTCATTGGATGAAATTTCACATTGGAATCGGATATAAACACATGCGAATCTTTGGGAAGTTTTTAGTTTTTTTAAAAACATTATTTTTGGTTTTGAGAACCAAAATTAATTTAAATTAATTACTAAAAGTTATGTATTTTTTATTTAGAAAAATGGATACCATATTTTGAATCATATGGTTAAAATTATGTAAATTTTTACATTTTATTTTTTGGACATTATGAATAGTAACTTTAGTAATTATAATTTTTACTATGGTGAAAGGGTAAATCTGGTAAATAAGGGTAAAAATAATTTTATAATATTATAAAAATAGCTTAAATGTGTCCTAATCCAATTTTATGACATATTTCCAAACATTGGCATCCTTGGGTCGATTTAGGGACCCCACAGATCTATATGAGAGTTATAATGACATGTTATATTAATTAATTTAAACTAAAGATAAAAATAATATAAACATGTATCTTTTAGTAAAAAAATTTATACGAGGTTATATAATTGATCACTTAAACTATAAATACTAATTAAAAATATAAAAATATTTCCTAAATCATGATATTTTATTTAAATTTCTTAGTCATTAAATAAGTAAATTTATTAATGAGAAAATGATGATGTTGCGAAAACCATATTAATGAATGATTTAAATAAATGAGATTATAAATATTAAAATAAATTTAATTTGAAACTTTTTATTCTATCCGTGATTTTCAAGGATGTGTATGATTTTTTATCTTGTAATTAATGAAGTTTCTTATAAGTACTAAAGTTTTTATAGGTTTTTAAAATTTTGTGATTTGAATAGTATAAAAATTGACATAAATGAGTTTTTAAAACAAATAATATTTTATTAAATGATATAATAGTCATCAAAATATAATATTAGGAAAAATGATTTATATAATGTTTTAAATTTCATTATCTGACCACTTTATGTTCTATTGGAATTTTATAGTAACTATATTTATCATGTTGAGTGAATATACAAGAAGACATGGTAAGAGTTAAATTAGTTAACTAATGGTTAATGCTAAAAGATAAGGTTAAATTGGTGACCTAAACTTGTCTAAAAACTATTGGATTAGTGTTTTTCAACCCAAAATTATATTACCTTTGAAATAAACTACTTTGGGACTATTGTAAACCTAAAATCATTTTAAAATAAAATAATATTTCAACGCCTTCTTAAAGTGTCCCTCCACCCTCTTATAAAAGGAAATCAACTCAACCAATCTAATCAAACCAATAAATCCCCACGTCTCATCAAAATTCTACCCAAATAAGATCCCAACATACATACCTTCCTTCTAGAATCCTTACCATGTGCAGAAGGCAATTCATGAAATCATTTTACCTCAAATAAAAAATAAGTTACCTAGTTTAGAGGGAATGTCTTCTATCAAGTTCTTTTACATTATTTTCCTTCTCTACACCATATTATCTTTTTATTAAATTATTACATAAAAAAATAGTTTCCATAAGATTATATGATGTTTTTATGAGAATAATTCTAACTAAACTTACACACACCCCATCTAATGGATAGGAACATATTGTTTCTGTGTACGGTGAATTACTACCTCACGAAATGATGATTGTTCAATTTTCTCCTACCACCTCTAATAGTGTCCATTATGATGGGACCATATTTATATACAATATATAATTTATTTATTTTTTCTCTATGATTATGTATCTTTCATTTACATCCCACCTTTAGGATTTCCATAATGTTTAAATATGATAATTTCATTTGAGGAAGTGCAGACTAAAACACCCTCAAAGTGATATGAATCATTCATGGAATACATGAAACATATAAAGGATGGAGTTAATGAAATTATGTAACATATATATCATATTATATTATAGTGGAATTATAATATACCTATATACTATTTAATTTACATTTTTTAATATGACAAATATATAAAAGTAGTGTTCATGCGTACGTACGACTTACCATCTCCATGAATGATACATTTCATTTCTTATCTCTAAATATTGTGGAATATTATTTATAAATTTATACTGGATATACATGATATTTAAATCATTAATACTTTTTTTGATATATTTTACTTTTCACTACATGGACAATTTGTAATTATAACAAGTTTATTTTGACTCATGTACCCTATATTGACAAAATGACCGAGATTAATTTAAATAATTATGTAATTTTTATAATGAGGTAATAAGTGATATAAATGGAGTAATAAACTTGAAAAATGTTTTTAATCAATTATAAATTAACTTCTATTTATTATTCATGAAGAACAAAGAACATATGTGATGAATTAGAATCAAGGTAAGAGAACTTCTTAACTTAATTTTCATTCTTTGGGTTAAACTTATACTTATTGATTATGTAATGTTATGATTATGTGAGAAGTAAAACTAGATATCCTATATTATATTTATACTTGATTTATGGTACTCATAGTGATTACACATAATCGATATATTCTATTTCAATGTGATCTTTGTAAGGGAATTCGTCTCAACCTCCTTTCATTGAGGCATATTTTGATAATATACACCTCCGTCATTTACACAATCTATAATAAAACCCTTTTACTTTTACTTCTATTCAAATGGAATCTTTTTCCTATGAATAAATTTAGTAAATGAAAAAAGGAATTTTTTTAACATATCTGGTGACAATAAGCTCTCTGCCACCGTAATCGTTTTTTGATTTCCTCTATAATACAAAAAGTTTTTACATGGAAAATAAATCCCTAATTCTATTTTTGGCTGTTCTGGTATTGAAAATATTTATTTTAATGGATTGATTATTTCAAAATATTAAAATTGGTTCTTGTGATTTCAAATGAAATATTATTATTTAAATGTTGATATTTTCAATATTTTATGTGTTATGACTATATAATGGTACTTGGACATTGGATGGGTGGTTACGTGATAAAGCAATGATGGGTGGTTAAGTAATAAACCAAATGACGGGTGGTTCTAAGGTAAACCAAGTATGAGTGGTTACGTTATAAACTCTAATGAATTGGGTATAAAAGTCAGTTGTATGGTTATTCTATTTAGTGATATGTGTGGATGTCGACCATATAGTTATTCCATGTAAGTATGTTCATGTCCCGTGTTACCTTTATATTCTTTATGTTTCTTTCTATGGGATTTATAGTAATATTTTGGTTACAAAAAGGGGAAGTAATGAGATTATATTCAGTGAACTATATTTACTACCTCTTTATGGTGAAAAGTATAACCTTATGATAATTTATTCATGGTTTTCATGTAATTCCAAGACTAAATAATTTATTTCTTTACGTATCACTTACTGAGATTTTTATGCTCATCCCAGGTTTTGAAATATTTTGTAGAGGACATAAATATGAATAATGTCAAGGTTATGATCAACTAAATGTTATGTTGTTAAAACATGTTGCAATGTCATGTTTCTTTTCATAGAGTTTTTTTATGAAAAAAATGGATAGTGATTAGAAGTGTTAACTTGTAATATTCTAGATGTTATGGATATGTTATGACCTAATTCTATAAATCTATGAAACATAAAAATATCATCATTGTGAATTAAAGTAAAATTATTGAATTATCTCAAGATTATGTAATGTTTATGTCTAGGGCCTTATAGTTGGTAAGAGAGGACAGTTTAGATAAATTTAGAGGTTAGGGTGGTATTTAAGCAAAATTAATATGTTTGATATAAACACAGTGGTTTTTTATTAGAAAGAGTTATATTTGTCTTAGATAAATTGAATGAGTTTAAGTTAACATGAATAA
Organism: Viscum album; assembly: GCA_963277665.1. Taxonomy (NCBI): domain Eukaryota; kingdom Viridiplantae; phylum Streptophyta; class Magnoliopsida; order Santalales; family Viscaceae; genus Viscum; species Viscum album. Next base: position 1,286,982,597 of record OY728151.1, read on the forward strand.
GTATATTTTTTTACCTTCCTCATAAGATATTATATGATGATTTTACTAATATACTCACACTAAATTTTTTTGTTCTAAAGTAAATGGAAGGATCAAGAATGCACTGAAGTAACAATGGATGTGATGGAAACTGTAGTGGTCTTCAAAATAATAAATTTAATGAAATGGGATTTGAAAGGAGAAATCTTGTGGTTATTCTCAACCAACTAGCTAGAATAACTATTGACCACTTTAACCTTGGTAATTTCTCTAAGGAATCATATATGCGGGAAATGAATCCCTATGGAAGTTCAGGTAATTATCATAAAGGTATGTATTTTCAAAAAACTAAGTGTCAAAGATGTGGAATGAAACACCATGGAAAATGCTTCAATGTGATGGGAAGATGTTATTAATGTGGAAATGAAGGACATAAGGCAATAACCATCCATCGAAAAAGGAATCATTTAGTTGACTCAAGGATTGAGATAAAAGTTCTTTCTGAGGTATCGACTGAATGTTTTAAATGTGGCGTTCTTGGTCATTACACAGATTTTTTTCCTACAAAGAAGGTTCAAGAATGGGATCCATAAGACGATACACTTATATGTTTACAAATTCCTAATTTCATTCCAATTTATGATAAGGAAATTAAAGATGACCTATGAAAGGTATGAATTGTTTTTTAGCTCATGTTTTGACATTATTGAAATCATAGGACATTATGCATGATTTTTTTGGAAATAAGTACTATGGAATAAGTTGTAAAAAATGGTTAATGGATCATGATGAATGCTTGACGATTAAGATTTCTACATTTTGGAAATTCTAGAGTTATGTTAGATATTTGGGTGATGGAATGTTTAAAATTATTAATGCTCTTTAGTTGATGGGATTTCAATGTAAGAATTTTGTCTTTTATTTGTAACCCTAAAGTTTGTTATGTAAAAATTCAATTTTAGAAAGGATTATCTTTTGTTTTGTGGATATTTTTATAAAGAACCATTTGGGTTTATATAATCCTTGAAATTGAGGAAATTATATGTTTTTTCTTTTTTGAATGGAAATTCAAGGTATGAGATAACATTTGAGATTAAAATATGTTATGGTTATTTTTGAGGAATTTATCTAATTTTGGAAATGTTATAAAATTATATAGTTTTTTTAAAAAGGACAATACACAGACTATGTGACAACCCATCATGTCGGACAATGCTTCAGGAATCAAACCCATAAACGATGTGCGACTGGGATTTATTGCCCACCCTTAACTTACATGAAGTCCCTGATTAGTATGACTTATACTTTTTAGTTGAATAGTATTATGGATCAAGAATAAGATGATTTTGGAACTTATGTTTTATTAAATGGATATCCTTATTGTAGAAAAATTATTTTGTGATTAAGTGATAAATGTTATTTTGGATGATGTTCTCTCTTTTTGCAACACTATCTTCCTATGGAAAATAGAATAATATGGGATTTCATTTTAGGAGTAATGGTGGAATTTTATTTTGGAAGAATCTAGGTTTCTATTGGGTACTTATAGCAATTCACGTTATATATGGAAATGATTAACCTATCTTGGAGAAAAAGGGGCTATGTTAATTGCTTTTTGGTATGAGACTTTAAGAGTAGTCGATGTTATTTAGAGGTAAATGTTATGATTTATCATTGTAGACTATGTGATCAAATTATTCTATGTTTTGGGTTTCAATATTAGTTTAGATTATTTTGAACAATTTTTAGGAAAATTAGTTATTGAATGGTCTGTTAAAATTTGGGTATTGTTTATTGAATTTTGGATATTTAGAGTAATATTTGTTTTATAAAGGATTATCCATTTGGAGATTATCTGATCTTTTTCTATGTTTAAAGACAGGGGAAATATATAGTTCATCTTTTTCAGATTATGTGATTCTCTATAAGTTTATTATAGAGCTTTTTATGTGACCATGTCATCTTGAATACTCATCATTTGGAGAAATGATGAGTTTGTGGTAGAAATTTAGTAAAGGATGAATCAATACCTGAAAAGTAAGTATGATTCCTTATGTTCTTAGTAAAGATCATAAATAAATTTTTCAACTTAATAAAAATGATATTACAACAAAAATATTGTTATTTTTCTTTTATTACTATGAAATAAAAGACCATTTAACCCGTCATAAGGTTTTGGTTTTCTAGTGGTTAACTTTCTTCTGATCACGTTTTCTATCACTCTCCATCAGAACATAATGGTTAGTTTTTCTTCCATATCCATATTTTCTTAATTGTAACCCTAGTATGTGTTATCTAGGATGACCATTTAACTTCTCTTTAATTCTTTAAATGTGATATTATTATTGACTATTCATTCTATGTGGGATTTTCAATGATGTTTCCAAGACCAATTTTAAAATTGCGAGGACACAATTTCAAAAAGGGGGAAGGATGTAACAACACATGTTTTATAGAATAATATGTTTTTCATATACATTAATATTTATAAATAATATAATAATTTTATATTAAATATTAATCTTTGTTCGGTAACATACTCGACACGCAACAACCAGTTTCATTGAAATCTTACATTGCACACAACTTTGATTTATACTGAAAAATAATACAATAATATGATTATTATTTTAACCGGTAGTTAACACTATTCATTTTTAAATGAATAGTGAAAAATACAACATTTTAATTCAAAATTGTCTTTTAATCTAATTTATATATACATTTATATTATCTATTAAATTTCTTTTTGAGTATAATTGGATTATTTTTATTTCATTTAATCCATTTTTTTCATTTTTTATAATTTCACATTGAAATTGGGCATAAACACATGTCAATCTTTTGGTAGTTTGTACTTTTAAAAAAACAATCTTTTTTGGTTTTGACAATGAGATTTAATTTTGAATTATTTTCTAAGACTTTTTTGTTTTGTATTTAGATAAATAGATTCCATATTATTAATCATAATGTTAAAATTATGTACGTATGTTCCATTTATTTTTTGATAATATGAATAGTAACTTCTGTAGTTATTTTATTTACCATGGTTAAAGGGTAAATCTGGTAAATAGCTATAAACAATAATATTATAACAATATAAAGCTACAATAAATTGTCTCTTAATCCTATTCAATGATATATGTCAGACCATTGGCATCCTTATGTCAATTTTGGGACCCAATTGATATAGTTGGGAGTGATAATGATATGTTATATTAATTAATTTAAAGTAAATAGAAAAATAACCTAAAAATGTATCTTTTAGTAAAACATTTTTTCTATGAGTTATATAATTGTTCCCTTTGACAATAAATATTTATTAGAAATCTAAAAATATTTTATATATCATGATATGTTATTTATATTTTTTAGACAATAAATAAATAGATTTATTTATGACAATATGATGAGGTACTGATTACCTTATTAATGAATGATTTAAATAAATGAGATTATAAATATTATAATCAATTAATTTCAAAAAAATTCATTCCATAAACTATTTTTTTATGATATTTATGACTTTTTATATTTGAATTCATAATTTTTTTGAAATAATCATGTTTTTATGGATTTTTTAAAATTCATGATATGAATAGCATAAAATTGATATAAAAGAGCTTTTATAACAAATTCTATATTATTAGATGATATTACAGTCCTAAAAATCTATGATTTGGTGAAATTACTTAGATAATGTCAAAAATGTCATTAATTAATCACTTTATGTTATATTGTAATGTTATAGTAACTATATTAACCATATAGTATGAATATTCAAGAAGACATCATAAGAGAAAAATTAGTCAACTAAGGGTTAAAGCTAAATGACAAGGATAGATTTTTGACCTAGACTTGTCTAAAACCTATGGGTTGAGATATTTTCGACCCAAAGACATATTATCATTGAAATAAATGAATTTGGGACCATTTTAACCCAAAATAATTTTATAATAAAATAATATTTCAATGCCTTCCTAAAGTGTCAGTCTTCCCTCCAATAACAGGGCATCACATCTACCCATTTAATCACACCTCTAAGGACCCATTGCTCATAAACCTTCATCCAACATAAGCTCCCAACATCCCTCCATTCCTCCTATAAGCCTTAACTTGTGTATAAGGCAATTAAAGAAGGCCTTTTGGCTTAAATCAAAAGAAGTTACCCGATTTAGAGATAATGTATTTTCTCAAGCTCATTTCCATTATATTCCATCAACACTCCCTATGTCATTATTATTCTTTTATTACATAATATAAACAGTATTCTAAAAATACTAGGATGGTTTTATGATATGGATTCGATCTTCACATACAAAAACCTCCGTCTAATGGATACGAACATACTGTTTCTGTGTACGACAATCTACTGCCTCATGAAACGATGATTGTTTGATTTTCCCCATCACCTATAATGGTGGAATTTATGATGAAAAATTATTTATATATTATATATATTATATTTATGTTTTCTATATTCTTCTATATTTTTCATTTACAACATAATATTATTCTTTCCATAAGGTGTAAATATGATAATTTCATTTGTGGAAGTGTGGACTACCTCCCCTCAAAGAGATATGCCTCATTAATGCCATAAATAGAACTTATAAAGGATGAAGTTAATGAAATTATGTAACATATATATCATATGATTTTATACTGGAATTATAATATAACTATTTTCATTTAGTTTTCATTTCATTAATATGAAAAATAAATGAATGTAGCGTTCATGCGTACGTACGACTTACCATCTCCATGAATGGTGCATTTCACTTGTTATCTTCAAACGTTATAGAATATTATGAATAAATATATACTGGATATATTTGATATTTAAATCATGAATAATATTCTGGATATAATTTACTTTTAACCACATGGACAAATTGTAATTATAACAAGACTATTTTCGACTCAAGAACACAATATAGACAAAACGTCTAATATTAACATAAATAATTATACAATTTTTATAACATGGTAATAACTGTTATAAAAAGAATAATAAACTTTAAAAAGTATTATAATCAAGTATAAATTAGCTTAAGATTATTATTCATGAAGAACAAGTAACATACATGACGAATCCGACTCAAGGTAAGGGAACTTCTTTCCCCAATTACCATTCTTTGGGTTAAACTTTCACTTCTTGATTATGGCATGCTATGATTTTGTGAGAAATTACTGTTGATATCCTATATTGTATTTATACTTTATTTATGTTTAATTATAGTTAATACACATAATCTATCTATTTTATTTAAAAAATGATCTTTGTAAGGGACTTCACCTTAATCTCCTCTCGTTGGGGCATATTTTGATAATATACACCTCCCTATTTTACATGGTGTATAATAAAACTCTATGAATTTTACTTTCATTCAATGGGAATATTTTTCCTATGAATCATGTTAATAAAAAACTCATAATACAGTATATGGATATAATAGAAATAAGAACATTGTATGGAAATTTGAAAGACAAACCATATAAAAGGGAACCTGAAAGGAAAAGAGAAGTTGATAATTATCATACCCAGAAGAGTAACATCTAAGAAACTAAGATTAGGACCATGAAGGATTGAGTACACCATGGGAGGAATTCATGTCATAGTCCTCCCCTCTTAAATCCCACAGATAAGTGGGGAAGACTCCAGTAATGATATAGGGAAGAAGTTTCATATTAAGGGAGTGAATCATGGAGTCGAAAGGCCTTGGGGTCTTTCAAAAACTCTTCATAGTGGAAGTTCCTAAAATGTTATCAGTGCAGAAATTCAGGCCATAAAAAGATGTCATGTTCAAATTATTTGAATCCCTACCAGGCTCATGGAAACTCTGGTCACTTGCGGAAATTTTGTTGGGGCATTGTTAGAAAGCTTAGTGGAGGAAATCCCAAGAAGTGATGTGATGTTATAGGATTGTGTGAAATTTGTTTTTTTAGTTTCCTTCCATTGTAAGGGATCTATTTCATGGTGGTTGTGTAGAAGGTTTTTTTGTTTAAATTTATTTTAATATCTTGGGTATTTTGATTAACACCTTTTTTGAATGCCAGTGAGTTTTTCATTTTAAAATTTTGTCCTTTAGTTCATCTAATCAAAAGTTATATGTGTCTTATTGGGATTATCAGAACCTGATTGTGATGCCGGAGATGCGTCATCCATCATAGCTCCATCCAAAAGGCCTCGGAGTAAATCTGGTGCGTATTGAGAGACCATGAGGTTTTAAGAAGTTTTTTAAGGAAGTGACTCTACCATTGTTCTGAGGATGTTCTAGAGTTTCTATTGTGGGTTATCTGTTATTGTGAATGTCCTTTTATCGCACAAAGTGTGGTGGGATTACCCCGCATGTAGTGTCTGTGGTAATTATTTCTTGTCGGTGAGTTTCTATGTGTTGAAAACCCATGTGATGCAGGTGTTGTCTTGGTTCTTATTTGGTTATGATGTTCGAGCATTGTGTAGTTTTTGGTTATGATTTATTGGATCAGTCATTGGAATCCCTCCCACTCAGCCTGTGTGGTATGAGTTGTGTCCCATGTGAGAGAGGTCTGTCTCTGGTATGTTTTTCAGTTCCATTTGATCGTTCATAGCTCGTTCTTAATGGTGGGAAGAGCCGCCATCTGTCCTATTGGGATTCCTTATTAGATGTTGTGATATACTAATTGAATGATAATTGTGGGGATTCAGTTCGTACCTCCCCTCTACAGGCGATTTACATTGTGAATTGGGGTTATTCTCTATCGATGATTGGATAAATTTCCTCAACTGAGAGGTTGGGTGTTATTACTATGGGATCCTTAGGTGTTGATCAATCAGTTGGAATGTGTTGTGTCTATTTGAGGGAGGAAATAGTTATGGTGGGAAAATCGTTACACCCTGACTTTAGAAATAATTTTCATATTATTATTATATTATTTTTTATGGGTTTTGAATGATTTATCAATGGTATGGGATAGGCTGGGTTGAATGTTTGTGTTTTTTCTGATAAATAAGAATTATTTGGGTCTCAATGTCTGGCGCATGGGTAGGAAATAGACGAAGCCATATGGCTTCCTCAAATTACCATGCAACCATCCCAGTACATAGTTTACTAATTAACTATCATAACGATCAATTATGTTAACACAAAGGTTAATAGGAAAAATCAAAATATTTTAAAGTCATTTTAATAATGATAACAATAATAAAAATACTGGTATTATTATTATTATTAACATTCGAATTTGTTTTTTGGGATTTTATTTGGAACAAAAAAATAGAACCCTAATCTGCTACCCCCTTGTCCTCTATGTAGAGTGTGACCTGACCCCCACCCCCAGTGCACTCTCCCCATCTTGGCCAGCTCCCTTCCTCTTTGAATAGTACACTGACCCTCCCTTTCTGAATCTATTCTCCGGCCAGTGCCCGTACCCATGACCTCATCCCTCATACTGAACGTTATAGCCCCCCCAGTCATGGACCCCTCATCCTTCTCAAACCAGCGGTGCGACCCCATGTTTTGAAGACCTCTTAGTGCACAACAATCCAAGCTGACCCCAACTCCCTCCTTCGGTCGCCCCTGCCATTGAACACCTCTTCTGACGCACCTCCATTGCTGGCACGACCCCCTTCTAGTGCACCACTCACTTTCCGGTGTGTTTCCCCTTCCACTCGTATACCCTCTTTACATTTCTGTTGTTATTCTAGATTTGTATATTTGTTTAGTTATGGGGGTTTGATTGTTAAGGGTTATTTTTTATAGGATTATGGTATTAGAACCCATTTAGTGTGAATTTTTTTTTGCATCATCCTTCCTCCATGTTTATGAAATGTTATTCCCATTGAACATGACTTTATAATTTTAGTTTCATCTATTTATTTCTATTCAAACCCTATATATGTGGTAATTATTTTTTTCAATCTTTTGTTAATTTATTTGGTATGAAAATTGGTAGTTTAAGACTTGTTTTCTGAGAAATGGTATTGTTTTGTTATAATTGTGCACACCATTTGTTTAATTATATGTTATCTTAGTTTTGTTCCTAATTTGGGTAGTTTAGAACCCGGTTTAACGATTTAAATAAGGTCATGGAATAAAAATAGTATTTTGATAACATTGTTAATGCCAATTAAACTTTTTTGTTATGAATTGCAGTCCTTATTTTTGAAAATGTTCCTAGTTGAATTTTATATTTGAAAAGTGATATAAAACTGATTTTTAAGATTTTATCAAAGTTATGGGAGCATAAAAAATTATTTTCTGGGGGTATTTTTATAGCTATCCAAATTGTTTTTGGATTTATAAAGATGTGGGTGTTTTTAAGGTGTTTTGGATTATATGGTTAAAGGGTATCCCTTTTGGAATTTTTATAAAATTTGTTTGAGAATTGAGTGTGAAATTGAATGTATAACATAGGTTGTGTGAATATTTTTATGTAAAATATGTTGTGTGTAAACCCCATTATAAAAAGTGAATGTGTATGTTTCATAAAAGTATTTTTTTGGTGAAGTGATGATTTGGGGTTTCATGGAAGAGTTTTTCAAATGGAATTAAGTTGAAAGATGCGTGTACATAAATTTTGAAATATTTTTGACCTGTGATAATGAATTACCGCCCGGTTGGAAATTTTTATAGAAAATGGTTTTGGTTTGAAAGTTACATGGAAATATTTTTGAGGGAGTTATATATATATTTTTATATGGATGTTTTCTGTTTGATGACTCTTCTTGAAAAATGTACTAAAATTTTTGTAAAGGTTTTTGTTGTGAAATTTTTAAGTGCCCATTTGGTAAAATTGAGAAAATAATGAAAATATTTTATGATGAAAACCTATATTGGGTGTTCTTGTGCCTTATCTCGAATAATGAGTGCGAGATCCTAGATGTGGATTCTTTGGGATCCTTTGTTAGGGTTACTAAGTTAGAACCCTTTATGTTTGATTTGTTTTAAGGCATGATATTAGACCTTCAGATGGCTCGGGGTGGGGCTTGTAGTGAAATAGTTTTTTACTATGTATATATCATATGATTGGATGGTCAGCTGGCATCAGTTGGCTCACCCCCATTATATTCCCAAGACATATGAACCTATCATATTGAGAGAACTTTTTCAGAACGATTGCTACCCTGGTAGTGGATGGATTGACCAATGTACCTTAGTAAGGGGATATTTATTTTGTTTATTACTTGGATTGGGCCCCTCAATATTTCCTGAGTTCGGGTGGCCCTGAATTTTGGAGTTTTGATTTTCATTGTGTGTGGCATGCCAAAAGGGGGGATTCTGATGTATTAGTACATTTGGGTATATTCTTGATCTCCTAGGTCAACCTATGTCAACTTATCATTTGTTCCTGTAGTGTTGAATGTGATACTTGTTTGTATATTTTCTTTTCATTTCCCTTGTTGTGTAACTACTATAACACTTTCAGGTGAAGGGTTTTTAATGGAAACTAATGTGTGGTTTTAATGTGTCTTATAAAAATTATTTTGAGATAAAATTGTTTTATCTTTTTCGTCAAAATTCAATATGTAATCATTACTTTACCCTTGAAGATGCTAATTTCTCACAAATATAATGAATTGGGTTTTGTAAAATGAATAGGGGTAATGACTCGTACTTTGTTTTTGAGTGACATTTTGAAAAACATAATTTTATATAATGTAGTTCATACAAGAAAATGGATGTTTATTTTATTTTAAAATGAAAATTATTTGGATTATATTATCATGTTAGTGTACTATATTTTAATACTCCTGCCTATAGTTTCCTTTTTTTGGGTTTATGTTACAGGCTTCATATTGTTTTTTTTCATGGGAGGCGATTGATTGTTGAGTTGGGGAGATACCTATAGTGTCACATAGAGATAGATGATTTTCAATTTGGTTAGTCTTGTCATGTTGTTTATTTGAAACTTACACTTCTTATATAAATTATGTTCAATTATTTTCATTTATATATTGTGTTGTTTGGTTTATTCATATTGTGTATATTATCGTTTATTTATAGGGAGAAATTCTTCCCTTGTATAGTCTGTGATTACCTTGGTGATTGTTTCCAGCTTGAGAGGATCAGGAACGCCTCTCGTCCTTACCATGGATCAACTTGTGTGACTGATTTAGGGTCGACATGGGTTGGTTTGTGATAGGCTTCCATCGTATGTCCATCAGTGCATGGTCCGTTGTGGTTTCCATTTGCATAGTTCTTCCTATTTCGCACCATTTTCTAAAAGAAGAAATCTATAGTGAGAAAATTGTTTCATTTTAGAATAGTATAATTATATTGTATTTTTATGTTTTAAAACATCATTCTCAAACACGTTATTCATTATAAACAATTACATTTTCTATATATCCTTCATAATGGTTCATAAAAATATTATGATTAACTAAAAATATCCCCTAGTAGTGTTAAATGACGAGTGCATAAAGGATATTTTTCGTGAACCATTTCTTATTTTATTCTAGATAAATTTAGTGTTTTCATGTTTTACCCAAAGTTACATCGGTTCCAAAGCCATATGAACTTGTTTGTATCCTTATAGGGATTTAGTTGTTCGGAAACCAGTTACTTAATATTTCACCAAAATACTATGAAGTCTTCCTATACTAAATATTTTCTATAGGGTTATTCATAATGTTTTCATATCCTATTTTTTATAAATAACTAAAATATCTTTTGATAGAAACTATGGCATCCCACCTTTTTATTGCATAACATTACATAGATGATCTTTTACAGTTTAGTGTCTTGGAAATAAGGTACATAATACATAAAAAAATTAAACATTATTCTATTAAACATGAAAGGATTCTACAAGGTTCATCATAAGTACACTTATTTAAAATCATATCCTGGGGACATATATCAAATGAAAGGGTGAGAAGAAGGCCCATTAGGGTAAAACAAGCGAAACAATTTTCATGTGAACTTGACCAATATTAATAAGAAGCTGAGGAATATTTTAAAGGCATGATAAAGAGGTATGTCATAATAATATATTGAATCATAACATCAAAATGTGGCTATAAAATTTATTTTGTACATTTATAAGAATATCAATAAGTTCCACCCCAAAGGATTCATAAAAAATTTACCAATGTTATTAACCAAGGTATCATAAAAATTATCATCTCTAGAGATTAATATTTTTACCCAATGCATTGAAGAACTATCATAGATCACCCTTAAAATGTATTTATATTAATTTGATACATATATATTATAAAAAAACATTTCATAAATACACCAAATAAAATAAAAGCAGTGGGTTTCATTTCAAAATCATAGATTTTTAAAAAGTACTTAAAAACATGGCCATTATGTCATTTATAACCCATGAAAAATTAATTTATCTTTTAGATATATGATTTAAAAAATAAAATAAATATTTTTTATGTATTTATGAATACCTATATAAATGAAAGATTTTAGGGTATTCACAAAACGAAAATAAATGAATTTCATAAGAAAAGAGTGGTATTTGAGACAATAACTCTACTGCATAACTGGTATTAAACATAGATTTAAAAAACATTAAAAATAGAGGGGACAAGGGAAATAAATTAATAAAAGACTCATATTAATGTATAGAGATAGAATAAAATGAAAATAATAACATTTCATGGAAATTTTAATGAAATACCACATAAAAGAGAACATGAAAGGAAAAGAGAAGTAGAGAATTCCCATACATTGGAGAGTATATTCTAAAACTCAACGATCGGGAACTTGAGGTCTTGAGGACACCTTAGAAGGACTCCTTGGGGGGGGGGGTAAACTACTCGAACATATTAGAGGATAAATTTTTAATTTAGATAAATGATGGAATGGGTGGGTATTTATAGTAATATAAAGGGACTTTTTTATTAATTTCAAAGGACACCGCATTAGTGGTATTTGCAAAAACATTAGATTTTCCATGGTATTTTTCCATGGTATTGGCCACTTGGAAAACCTTATATCATATTATAATCTACAAGAATCTAACTAAATCTGATCTTACTCAATACACCATTATGAATAAGTTTTGATTTCATTAAACATACCGAAAACTCAAAACTATATTTTTACTATTCATAGAAAATGAAACTATTTCTGAAAAATACCAAAAAATACCCCTAACCATTTGTCAACATGTATAATAAAAAAATGGAATCCATTTTATAAAAATAAATTTAATTTAAATTTAAACTAAATATATAATATATTAGTATTTAACTAATAATTTCTATAACATTGATTGAATTATACTATGATATAATTATATCAAATTACCATTTAAGATGACTAAAGTATATTGATACATCCATATATAAGGTTTCTAGTCGATTGGTCCAATTACTATTCATAAGGGAAAAATTAATATTCTAAAGATCCATGTTATTATTTTCCAAATAATTATGTTCATCCTATTAAACTCAAACTATCTTACTGATCACAACCGTGTATTTCTGGTTTTCAAAAATAATTTCACAAAATAAATAATTTAATAATTTTTTTAAAATAATTTTTTTCTATTCATCAAAAATAATAATATTCATTAAAAAATACTCTTCATCAAATACTATTCATCAAAAAAATATTATTTATCAAAAATTTGAAACTTCCATAAAAACTACTAAAAATCACAATAGATTTATTAATTTTTTCTGAATTAAATATATATTTTATTAAGAAAATATACTCTTAAAATGGAAATAATGAAATTAAAATTTTATTACAAAAAATGGATTATATTTTAAATATCTAGTGTCTTGAAACATAACCCCTTAAAACACTCGCAAATGACCTAAGGGTAAGGTGTGTGGTGGTGATGGACTCTTGGGGAAACTCAGATAACATCATTCAATTAGTAACCTCCACTAACATGAACTTCTCCAATGGGATATTTCATTAAAGATTAACATGTCGATGATTATCATGGGATTGGTCCAGAGCAAATCCTAGTGATGCCTCCTCTTTCCTAAGATAAAAAATGGGCTTCGTCCAACCTGAGTCTACTGGATGAGGCCATCAACTCTTCTTTCTTCATTAATTACCCATTATTAGTTATACTTATAAATAGTAATTATAAAGTTAAAAAATTATTAATGTTCCTAATAATAATATTAACCAATAGTCATATAACGGTCAAAACAGTATAGTAATATTTCATTTATAATTTTTTTATGACATAATAAAAAATTCCTTTTTAAGAAACAACATAGTATTCAAAAGTTCAGGTTGTTACAATGGGGGAACATAAATGTTTATGGGATGGATCAATGTGACTAAAATGGGTATCTAATCATTTCAAAATCATGAGGTATATATGGGGGAATTGAATAACATATCCCAAAATTAGAAATTGGAGATAAAAAGCATAAGATAATGAATATTCCTGAATAAAGAGTAGAAAAAGAATATCCCTAACAAAATTTCTTCACAGTAATGGAATAGGAAAATGATATAATTATATGGGATAAAAAATCTTTCATTATTATGAAATAATTTAGAAATTATAGGGATATATACAAGTTGATGAAAAAATAACCAATTTATTTTCTAAAGGATTAATATAATGAAGGTTCTTCAGTTGAAAAGAAGAGGGAGTTGTCTCTCACATTTGGAATGGATAATCACATGACAATTTTGATACCAGAACTTATATACATATAATATCCAGGTAGATATTAATGAGATTGAACGTTTTATATTCACACATGGGAATAAAAATTTAATTAATACTAATTTATGAGAACATACCCATATATTAACAAATATAAATAAATTGGTGGAATATAGAAGAGGTGACTGAATATAAATAATAGGAGGAGATCCATTACTTGAGATAGAGATTCAAAAATCTTGGGAATGGGGTTTTAAGAGAATTGGAGAACCATAGGAGGACTCTAAAGAGGGGTGGAAAGAGTAAGGGAATGATTGATTATTTTTTAGTGAAGATAATGGTGATAATGGGTGGGAGTATATAAGAAACGAAAGTGGATTTCTTTGTTATTTCTCAAATGTAGGTTTCGGGATATATATATAAAATAACCATGAAAAAACCTTCTCTTGGTTTCTTCCTAAGGATTATAGAAAATAGAGGTGTTTTTTCTAATTTGATATTCAAATTTTCCAAAAATATTTAAATATTACTCTTGATGATGTTAAGGTGAGTCATGTTTATAATGAAATGATTTTAGAATCTTAAAGTATAGAGCAGGTTTTGCAAGATTTACTATGTATTTATAAAATTAGTCAAATAACCAAAAAATATTATTTCATTATAGGTGAAACATATAATTGTTTTTGGATTCAATTTATAGAATTTATTACATGATTTTTTTTCATTATGCAGTCATAAAAATAACTAAATATTTATACCATATTTAATTTTCACCTAAAAATATGACTGTATCAGAGTGTTATAAAAAAAATCATCATGGGATAGTTTATACATTATGATTCAGAAAATTATTTTTATTTTATCAAATTAATTAGATAAATATATGAATTTATACTTTTAAAATATAAATCACAATTATTGAGAAATGAATGGGTTTTTTTAATAATAATTTTAGAACAATTATTGATATAATATTTGACATCATAAAATTAAATTTATCATTTATATTTATAATATACTATTTTATAATAATATTTAATTCACATATCGATTATTTAGTTTTTTAATTAATAAAAAATTGTTTCTTGATTAAAACTATATATTACCCCAACTGATTTTATTTTTTATTGCCTCAAAAATCAACTTTTTATCAAAATAATTGTTTCATAATTTCTAAAGTGACAAAAAAATATAATTTTTAATATTATGAAATTCAAATATGAATATTCATAACTTTAGGGTCATTTTTTTTATTACTTGTCAAATTTTTTTTACCCTTAATTATCTAATTTTGCATTCATCATGGTAAAAAAATATTTACTATAATTATTATACATATTTTCCAAAAATAAAAATAATCATATTACATAATTTTAATTAAGATGATTATAAATATGGAATCAATTTTAGAAAATTTAATTCATGGAATTGGAGTAATTTAATGTACATAATATATGTGTGATGAAAAGAGGTTATCCAAAAAATGCATTTGTCAAGGTAATGATGATTTTACATTACAAGAGGAATAGATGTGAAAATTTTCAATGATGGGTCACATCTCATACATGAAAGGTGATTGTATTTGGCCATTATTTGATTTAAATTATATAATTTCACATTTTAGGGGTTTCTCAGACTGGAAACTTGTTCTTATGGGTAGAGGTTATTTTCATATTCTCTTTAATTCACAGGAAGACCTTGAACTAGTATAGAATACTAGAAATATTCAACATAAACATGGATTACATAGCCATACTAATTGGGACTATTCTTAAAACCCCTATATCTATAGGAAAACAATGGTTCAAATATAGGTTATATTATGTGGTCTCAATTGGTATTTTTGGCCTCATAAAATCTTAAGTAGCATTGTCCCTTATATTTGATTGCCACATAATATTGACCATAGAACACTAAATTCTCTAATTAAGCCTCTTTGCGAGGGATATGGTGGAAGATATTCTTGAATCAAAACTCCCTAACACAATAAGTTTCAATTCCAGTGATTATAAAACAAAAGTTTGGATCAAGTATGAGAGAGAACACCTTTTTGTGAGATATGTCAAATCATTTAGCATACTATTGAAAACTATTGGGTGGTTAGGAAACAAGTGGTCCAAACATTGGATAATGAATTGAACGAAGTGTGAAATAATAAAAAAGACCAGGCCTCTATTTCTGATATCCCAAAAACCACCAAGAAAATTAATGAAATATAAGTGAAGAAATCAGATAAATCAATTCCTTTAGAGAATGTCTCATGTAAATCTTGGGTTGATAGTGTAGTGGAGGATGATAAAACCAACAAATATCTTCATATCCTTGAATAATTAGAGGATCTAGTAATGGATGTTATACAATATCAACATTAAAATATCTCTAGGGAGACCAAAACATGTAAGACCAATATCCATACATTTTTTCCTACTACATCTAATGTTTCTAATTCAGATAAGGAATGATGTAATTGTAAGGTTGACATAGTCACCATATCCACTGAAAGAACATAAGGTAAGATAGCTAACAAGGCTACGAGGTAGCTTTCATGTACATATGGTACTCCAGATAGTGACACTCAACTGGTTAATAATGATTGCACTAATGGTAAGAAGGTTTAAAATTATGGTCTGGCTTCTTTCCCTACTTCTAGTTTGGATAATAGCCCCCAATAGGTTGATATCATTGAACCTATTCCTCTTGGTGGTGTGACTGAACAAAGAAAATATATTACTAATGAGAAGAATAAACCCAAAACCACTTCGAGATTGGACATATATGCACAACTAGAACATCCCGCAGGAAAAAACTCATGTACATCAATTAAATCATTTGATGACTTGCACACTATAATAGCTAACTGCATTATTTATTCCACTGATTTATCTTATAATGATGATAATTTAAATACTATTTATAGTTATGATACTAGTAATGTATTGTTTAGTAACCCTAAAATCACACTTGCTAAAGATGTTATGAAAAATCCTTCCAATTAATCATTGATTTCAGGTACTACTACTATCCAATTGGATTATATTAATGGTAATAAAGAGAAAACTCAATCCCAAATATGTCCAAGAATGTTTGAATATCATCTAGAGAAAAATTTTTATATGGTACAAAAAAGTGGAATTCTTACTCTAAACATTGGTATAAATGAAGGAATTTTATGGAATTGTTATGTTATTTCTAACCATGACACCTTTATTGTTTTAAAAAGAAATATTATCATTTAGTTCCCATTAATTTTATCCATTTATGAACCAAATATTATCTTTTCTACTAATCTATTTCATTTCTATCAGTTTTGATACTCTATTATTGGTGCAAGTCAAAATAGTAACACCACTAGAACTCATTGGATATTTGTGCAACCATCTTTTCACAGTGTTAATATTTACCAAGTCTTTGATAAAAATTTCTCTTATGGTTTTATGCTAGATAAAACACATATATTTTGTTCCTTCATCTTTGCAAAGAACAGATATCAGGATAGGAGTCCTCTTTGGATTGACCTCTTTTATCTACGTTTTAATATTCATAACCCATGGTTTGTTTTTGGGGACATTAATTCTATTCTTTCTTAACGTGAAAAGATCAGTCCATTCCAATCTTCTATATCTATGCGAGAGTTTAAGGCTAGAATTGAGAACCACAATCTTATTGAAATCACACTTACCAGTTCAAAATACATCTGGTACAGAAGACAGTATAATAGAGTGGTAACCAACAAACTGGGTAGATAATTCAAAAATGGTCATGATTTAGATAAATGGGACACCATTTCTAGCAGTTCTCTTCCCAAAATTTTGTCTGATCATCACCATATTTTGGTCACTATTTCTTTTAAAATAGTGAAACCTCCTCTACTCTTTATATTGTACAAGGCTTGGTTCTCGAACTTATAATGTTGTAATCTCATTAAAAAATTTGGTCCTATAAGACTCATTCAAATGATGTATTTTCTTATACTCCTAAATTTAAACTTCTCAAACAAAATCTTAAAGGTTGGTGTAGTTTAAAATATAAAAAAATTGACAGTTAAATATTGCTTCTTGAGAATGAACTTCATCAAAACCAAATCAAAAACACCAACAAAGATTTTTCTTATGATCAGAATTATGAAATCAACATTTTTGTAAAAATAAATTTACTTCTCACCTTTAAGTGTAACATGTTTAAACAATATTTCAAAACAAAATGGTTATCTATTTGTGATAGAAAGACCACATTATATAGTTCTCTAAAAATAATTTGAAAATTCTGCGTACCTTTAACCTCTCTCAAAGATGGGGACAACCATATGAACAGTATAGATGATATTTCTAATCATGTGGTCTCCCAGTTTGAATCCCTCTTTAATTTCCTCGAAATCATCAAGGATATCTTTAAGAAAATTATTCTGATAGTTGTCACTCATAAAGACAACAATTTTCTCTTAACCATTCCTCTTGATCATGAAATCAGAGATACTATTTTTAGCTTAAATCTTGAGAGTTTCTCTTTTCGTGATGGTTTGAATAATGATTTCTACATGAAATATTAGGATTTCATTCAAGCAGGTGCTTTCAAACTCATCAAATCCTTCTTTTCTAGTGGCATTCTGTGACATGGGTTGAATACGCAATTCCTCAATTTAATACCCAAGGTAAATAATTCCTCTGAGATTTATCTTTTTAAACCCATAGCTTTTATCAACCCTATTTACAAAATTGTCACCAAATTTCTAGCAAACAGGCTCAAAAACATTACTAAAAAAATTATCTCTTAGAATCGATTTTGTTTTGTGAAGGGAATATCCATCCAAGACTTCTTTTGTCCTACCTCATAATGCACTGAAATTTAGAACAAAACCAACAGAGGTGGTAATATGTCCATTAATCTTGACATTAGGAATTCTTTTGATACTATGGACAATAATTTTATCATAAAAGCTAATCAAGGATTTGGCTTCAAAAATACCTTCATAACTGGAATTAAAACCATATTAAAAAGATTCTCTTTTTATAATTTAGTCTATAGTTCTCATATAGTCTATTTAAAATGCACTATAGGTTTCAAACAAGGTGATACACTCTTTTCCATCCTTTTTTCTATTACATAGGACTATTAAAGTCGACTGCACACTCGCCTGGTGGATCAGAATAAAAATAATCCCATCCATACTTCTAGAAATATGAATTCCCCAACACATATTTTATATTACGATGACATAATTATATTATGACAAGAAGAAAAAAGAAACATTAAAACTCCAGAAAGTTCTCTCTCTCACTATGAGGAGGTCTCGTGTTAGGCCATTAGCTGGAAAAATATTCTATTATCATTGTAAAAATATTTCCAATTAATAGAAATAACGGTATTCTCAATAAATTAGGTATTAAAGAAGCCTCATTTCCTTTCATATACCTTTGCGTTACCATATTTTTGGGTAGGTCCAAATCAAGATTTGTCTTAATCATTGTTGAAAAAAAAATCTTTTTTCAACTCTCCAATGCAAAAGGTAAAACACTATATATGGGGGGGATTCTGCCTTGTGATGTCGGTTATTGTTTCCAAAATGGTCAACTCTATGATGGTCAATAAGTCTCCAGTTGTTCTTTAAAAAATGAATATATATATATTAGAAACATTTTTTGGATTAGTAGCACCTTGGATAGAAAATTAGTGACTATACCTTTTTATACTTGTTGAAAACCATTGGATGATGGTGGTCTTGGAATTAACAAGTTAAATATCTTTAATGAGGTCCTTCAAGCCAGGAT
This sequence comes from Viscum album, assembly GCA_963277665.1. Classification (NCBI taxonomy): domain Eukaryota; kingdom Viridiplantae; phylum Streptophyta; class Magnoliopsida; order Santalales; family Viscaceae; genus Viscum; species Viscum album. The sequence continues at coordinate 1,287,001,931 of OY728151.1, forward strand.
TACATAGAACATGATACAAAAGAATATCCTTATATTGATTTCATCAAAAACAAGTTTCATGATAAGTTGAATAAAGGAATCAAGAATTTACTAAACTCTTCTATCTGGACATCCATTAAAAAGTGTATGGGAAGATTATGACCAACATTAGATGGATGGTCTCTAGGAACTGCTCCATGAACATTTGGTCAGATATATGGAATGGTGCTTCCCTATTTTCTTTAATTCCCACTGAACAAACTCCTATGAATATTATTATTACTCTTAGGGATGTCATTAATTTTCATCTTGATAGTCTCCCTGAGATTTTTTTTCATGTTATTGAAATCTATACCTTCTCAAACAAAGATAATTTTCTGAACTAGGAGACTACTCAAAATGGTTTGTTGGATTCAAAAAAATTATAACCCCTATTTTCATAACTCTGGACATGACTTCAGCTGGATCAAAATCCTTGATAATTCATGGATAAAGCCTTCATGACATACTTTTATTTGGTGTATTGCCTATAATAGGGTTCCCACTGATACTTTTATTCAATCTTTTGGGATGCACATATGCTCCAAATGTCTCCTTTTTAATCAACTTTTAAAATATTCCAACAATTTATTCCCATATTGGGGCACTACCACTTCTCTTTGGAAATATATTTTTGACATATTTTATTGTAGTTAGCTGATTCATTACTCGGTTAGCACTCACATAAAGAGTTTTGTGGATATGGATAACTCCCAACAAATCAAGAACATATTTATTGCAACAATTGCTGATTTTATTCATGTGATATGGTTTGGTATAAATGAAATTTTACACAACAATTTATCACCCAACATTAATGCTAGTTGGGGGTGGCTTCTCATTGCAATTCGTGAAGCTGTGTTGATTCAAAAGGGGTACTGCAACAACATAGTGAAAGACTTTATGATTCAGCAATGACTACAAGTTGAAGGAAAAATTTTCCAACCCCAACACAAATTTGAATTTTTCTGGAAACCTCCACTCCTTGGTTGGATTAAAATTAATGTGTAAGAAGCTACTAAAGGAAATATGGGACTCGTGGGATATGGAATCATCTTTAAGAATCATATTGGTCAGATCCTTGGGTGCATCTTTAGAAGTAGTGGTATTTCCACCTCTCTGGAAGATGAAATGATCAGTGTGATTAATTCTATTTCCTTTTCCAAGAACCAACATTGGAACATCATATGGATCAAAAGTGGCTCAACTACTATAGTGCAAGAAATTTAAAATGGTGCGATTCATCTTGCCTGGGAAACTAATACACATTGGATAGATTTTCCTCATTCACTCCAAAACATCAATCAAATTACAACTTAACCTATCATGAAGTGAACAAGGATGTGGATGGATTGGACAATAAAGTTGTAAGTCAGAACATTACATAGTTAGAGGATCATCCAGATGATTTACTCCCCCCATCATGTGAAATATTGTAATATGATAAAATATTTTTGACTCATGTAAAATTCTTTTAATATAATAAATAGTTCTTCGGTCATTTGGCCAAAACACCACATTTTTCTTCAAAATATTAATTATATGAATTTAAATAAATATTTATAGATATAAATTCGCTAAATATATTACAAATTATTCCAAATTATAGGTTATTTTTAGTTAATTAATTTGGAAAACATTTTTACTTTTAAAACCATTTCTAGAAAAATATTTTTTCAAGCCATTATATAATCTTTTTTTAAAATCTAGTAAAAATATAATTTAAATTAAATTATTCAGAATTAATAAAAATAAAGAATAATTATTTTATATTAATATAAAATTAAATAATAATGTAAAATTTTATTTACATAATTAATCAAAAAAATAACACTTTTAAACAAATGGGTATTTCTTACTGTTTACAAAATAAAGAATATTTTTATGAGAAAATCAATAATTTCACCCCAACATCATTTTTATATGCTTATATAAAAAATAGATCTAGATTTATAAAATAAATTTACTAAATATTTGGGAAAATATTTATAATATTTTTCATAAAAAAATTCAATGAAATTCAATTTTGATGAATTAATATAAATTACACAAAAAATTCAGTGAATAATTAGTAATTATTTATCAATTCATTTTTTATGTATATAAAATATAAATATTTCATTATTTATTAACTCCTACTCATATAGTCATGTTTAATGGAATGGTTAAAATGAAAATATTTAAATAATCATTACTTGTTTGGGTTCAGTGTTGTGTATCACATGCACTATTGAACATTGTTTTATCTTTTTAATAATAATGGGGTGTTACATTATCACCCACTATAATAGATTTTATCATCAAAATTTGAAATATCTCTCAGTAATAAATGGATAGAAACTTGGAAATATATTTATTGAATAGCCACATTGTTAAAATGATTAATAAAACATCAACTTGAAAGTAGATTAAGGGAAGTAAAAATTTCATCACATAAATGGGGTTCTAAGTAGGATAACATTATTAAAAATGAAAAAAAGACATTGAAGAGAAAACTAAGACTAATGAACTAATAGTCTTTGATAGAGATCATAGTCAGAAGAAATTAAATGACCAAAAAATCATAAATCAAAGATGGAGAAAATGACCTTCAATTCATGATCATAATATGACAACATCATGGTTTTTAGATTACTTTAAAAGATTTGAGGGAGTGCATTACAATTTAGTCCAGAGAAATAAGAAAATATAGATTCTAGAAAATTATAATTTCATCCTTTAATAATTTTTTTACTAAAATCATATCTCCAAATGAAGAATACTCTTGTAAAAATAATAATTTCTAAAAAACATTTACATGCCTCTAATGAATCACAAAATTTAAAAAGAATAATAATATATTCTTTATATATTTTACAAATCCAAAATGGTTGTCATAAATTAATATAATATTAAAAATGAATAAACCATATTTTATTTATCTCAAAAATAAAAAGTCAAATACCAATGGTTTAACATAAATCATTACTTAACAAAATTCCCCTATATCAAAAATAATGTCAATAACCACACAATTATTGAATTTTTTAACCACAATGGTTTTCTCATACCCATCAAAATAAACCTCAAAAAATATAATATCATTTTTCTTAAATAATACTATATATTAAATCTAATGGGTTAATATAACTCAACAAAATAAAAAAAACTTCTGAAATGTCACTAATCACCTCAAAATCAATAAGATTTGATCGTGTAATATGTTTCCCAATATATCCTTAATTATAACAAACTTTGATTCCATAAATCATCAAAAGTGGCATCAATGCATTAAAATATTAGACTTAGACGTATCATTAGAAGAATATTTAGTTTTAAACCAACATCAAATGAATATTAAGGGTTATCAATCCCTCAATGATGTGTTTTATAAAATATCAATATATCTATAAATAAAATTTATATGTTATTAGTACTACTGAACATATCATTGAAATCCTGATGGAAAAACTGTTGTGGAACAATCCTTATATTTGGTAAACTACATATGCATCTTAATTATCAAATAATAATACATAAACACTCAAATACATTTCCTTAAATTATTTTATTAATATACATACTTCATTAGTCTTGGATATAAACCTTGGATGTGAACATTGACTCAAATAATGCCAATATTCTCCACACATAATACATTAAACAACAAAGTGTTCCATAGGACGTAATATATTCCCTTCAACAATAAATTTCATATTTTTTACTTCAACTATCTTCTTTATACCCTATTTATCCACACAGAAAACACAATTTATTTCCTTTATGGAATTTCAATAGGTGTCACTTTCCACATTTGTAATACCCATGAAATTAAATCATCATTCCTTATCTCCATTATTAGATGAACATATTTGAGATATTGTCCCAATATTATTTTATTTCTTGGTTCATTCCACTATGTTCCATTTTTAAATTTTGATATGTGATAGCTCGTTTGGAATAATCACAATATGTCTTGCTTCAACTCCCATCATGTTAGATATCACATTTGTGCAGTCACCATATTTCATATTTATTTGGTTGTAGACTTGTTTACTCAAATTTCTAGGCATATATACGAATATTGTAAAATTTAAGGATGAGTACTTTTAAACTATTAAATATGAAAATGGAAATCCAATTGATATTATATGGATAACTTATTTATGGTATGTTTTTTATTAACATATGAATTTATAGTCTTCATCCTGATTTATCCACAATTTATTTCCCAAAATAGAATATTATTAGACTTTCTGTTCCATTAATAATTCATTATAATTAGATTATAAACATACCAATGTATATCCTATTCCTATGTTAGACCAGGTGTGAAATAAGGCTCGTTGTTGTGTACTAGGACCTGATTGATTTTAACTCAATGTTGTGTTTTTTGGTCTTACCCTTTCTAATATCCATACAAGGATGTATTTCCATAGAAACCAAATACTATATGATTTTCAAAAACATATGTATTTTTTACTATACATAATTTTATAACTAATTCCTTCATTAAAGTTTTATAATTATAATAGAAAAAATATCCAAACATTCCATTGATACCCATTATACTAACCTGTGTTTTTATTACACATCAATTTCGGAATTATTACATAATAATGCACATAATAAAATTTACTTGATTGATAAGGAAAATTTCATTTTTAATTTTGTAAAAATAATAAATTATTGAATATGAAATAAATCAAAATTATTGAAAAGTTACTTAACAGTCTCTTTGAAATCATAAGTCATCCAAAACATCATGGGATAACCTGGGGTCGTACATAAGAAATGGGTAGGCAATATGTCCTAATAAGGTAATATAAGAGAATAATAACATGAATAATATATTACATGTTATACAATATGAATTTAATTAAAACATAAAAGGTATGACAATAATAGACATTAAAAATAAGGATTGTTTTAATATCATAATATAAAGGTGACATGGGAATGTGGAAATAACATTAAACATGAAATCATAAACATAGGTCTAGGATAACATCTAATAAATAATCAAATGGTGTAAAAAAATAAGACGATCAATTAGGATCACTATTTAATAAAATAACTTAAATCCCATGTGACTAAAATTTTACACTATGCATTGGAGTGCTATATTACTCTCAACACAACCATCAGATTCATATCATATGCATGCATAAGTGTTTCACATTGATTATTCAACATGGGGTCATATTTCATCATATTTAATATCAAGATCAAGGAATTTAGAATGTATAAATATATCTCCCCAATAAAATATGTATATATGAATAAATTATAAAACCATTAATAATAAATGGGTATGGGTATTCACAATACAATTTTTTTGATCGAAAGTCACTGTGAAATTTTTGTAGCATAATGGGGGAACATGATTTTTCCTGGGTGGGATTAATGAGAGTGGAATTGGTATATTATAATTTAAAAATCATAATTTAATTATGGGGATATATAATAACAAATCCCATAATTTGTAATTTGATATAAAATTAATAATATAGTGAATATTTTTGAGTAACGAGGAGAAAGAGAGGATCCCTTACAAAATTTCGAGATAGTAAGAGCTAAGGTAAACACTATAATGGGAGGGGATAAATAATCTATAAATATTATAACATAAATAGGACTCTATAAGGATATTTAAATTGTCTTTTAAACATAACGAATTAAAATTCCAAAGGATAAATAACATGGAGCTCCTCAAATTGAAAATAAGAGCAAGAGATTCCTCACTTTTTGTACAAGAAAATCACAGGACAATTCCAACAGCATAATATGTCTACATAAAGGATAATGGGAGGGATTAATGAGTGTCAATGGTTTATAACATAAAATAAAAAAATTATATTAATTTGAATGTAAGAACAAATACCCAAATAAAGAAAAATTGTAATTGAAAGGCATAATATAATAGAGGTGGTTGAATAAAATGAAGAGAAGGAGATCCCATACATATTGAGGGTGATTCCATAAGCATTGGAGGAGGATCTTTTTAGATGGAGGAACCATGGGAGGACTCTAGAGATATTATGTAAGAATAATTATATGATGTTAGGTTTTTTACTGAAGATAATGATGACCTTGGGTGGTTTTGTATAACAAAATATAGTTGAGTTCTTCATTATTTCACAACCATAGGTTTTGGAATATATATAAAAATAACCAAAATCAAAAAACATCCCATGGTTTCTGACCACGGTTTCTAGATAATTTAGGTGGTTTTAATTATTTTTTACTTATAAGGGCCAAACATATAAAAATATTACTCTATTTTATGTGTAATTGAGTAAATTTTATCATAAAATTATTCTAAAACCTTAAATTTTAATATATGATTTGTAGTATTTATAAAGACTTTATAGAATTAATCAAATAACCTTAAAATAACATTATTTTAATGGGTAAACATAAATTTGTTCATTGATATCATTTTTATAATTTATTGCATCACTTATGGGTTATTATGTTGTTATAATACACATTGTAAATTTGTACCATATTTAATTTTAACATAAAATTTGAGTATATTATAAAATTAGGAAAAATAATCCATTTTTTTATTTTGAAAATATAATTCCAATTATAATATTTATTTTATCAAAATATGTTTGTAAATATATGATTTTTTACTTTTACAATTGAAACGACATTTATTGAAAAATGTCGGCTTTTTTTGAAAATAACATTTTTTAACCATTACAAAAATTATATTTGAAATCATAAAATTATATAAATCATTAATATTTAAAATATAATATATAATATTAATATTTAAAGAAAACATAATTTATTTTTAAAATTATATAATTGAAAATATATTTTTTTGATTAAAACAATATATTTCTCAAACTATAAATTATGTTTTAACCCCTAAAATAACTAATTTTTGTCATAACAATTATTAAATTATTTATAAAGTAACAAAAATTTAATTTTTTATAATTTTAATTAAAATATTTATTTCTATTGATTTATGGCTTTTTTCATATTCTTGATAAATTATTTTTACACCCAATTAATTTATTTTCCTTTTAAAGTGGAAGTAAATATTTAGTAAAATTACTATTTATATTGTTAAAATATTAAGTTGACCACACTACCAACTACTAATTATGATGATTATAAATATGGAATACAATTTAATAAAATAATTTACATTTAATATAAAAATTTGACAAAAAAACACGCAAGTGAAATGAAAAGCGGTTTTCTGACAAATGCATTTTTTCAAGGAAAGGGTGATTTTTATTTAACTCTATAACATATAATGTTCATTATAGTAATTTAAATTAATAATTACATATATAAAATATATAAATATAACTTAAATTATTACCTTTTTTAGTATTATATTAATTAATAAAATTGGATAAATGTTATTCATTTTAAAATAGTTTTTAGAAAAAAATCAGACCTTAAAATAAACTTTTTATATAATCCAGAATAATAAAATTTAAAAAAAAAATTAATTGGATTAAATATAAATATATAATAATTATTTTACATTTAAATAAAATTAAATGATAATTTAACATATTAATTACATAAATTTTAAATACAAATGATGTGTTTATACAAATGCGTACTTTTCATTATTTACTGAGTAATCAATATTTTCTTGAAAACTCCCAAAAATTCACCCTATATTAATTTTGATATAATAATATAATTAATAGATCTAATTTTATAAAATAAAGTTTCTAAATATTCTAGAAAATAGATATAATATATTTTTCAAAAAATAATATTTTTTTAAGAAAGAATATTTTGAATTAAAATAAATACAAAAAAAATGAGTGATTGATTAACCATAATTTATCGATAAATTTTTAACGAGTATGACATATATATATATATATCATAATTTATTTAATCCTACTAATATATTAAAAATTTATGGAATGTTTTGAATATACATATTTAAAGAATCGTTTCCTATTTGGTTATGGTGTTGTGTGTCACATACGCTATCGAACATTGTTTTCTCTTTCAAAAATACTTGGGCTGTTAAAAATTTTCCATCAATCATTAATTTTTTACAGGGTAGTCAATTCTGACCAATTTAATTTTTTATTATCCAACATATCTTTTTCAAAACTTGAAATTATTTTCACAACATCAAGAATATATTAATGTTTACCTTTTATTAATCATGTATTTTCCATATAATATACCCACTCCCTTTAATAAATTTTATTGGTTATCAACATCATTCAACATATTATTTCAACTCGATAATGAAAAAATTATACTGAACCACCCTTATATATATCATAATTCATGAATCCAAATACAAATATTCTTGAAAAAGACCACTTATTTCCCAAACTACTAACTAGGATTCATGAATTATCCTTTAATACCTATTTTCTTCAAAAGCCCTTTCTTAGAATCTTATTTATCAACTACAAAACCAATACTCATACAAAAACTTTTATTCTCCTCCTGAGCATTCCCTTGAGGAAATTTTTTACGTAATGTCTATACTCCTTACACTTGAAACACTGAAGCATAAGTGGTTCATTAGTGGGTGTCCACTTTACTCTTATTGAATAAACAAGAATATTAATCATATTTTAATATTCAAGATACTTATGACATGACCTTCAACATTTAAAGAACCACCTATTTCAATTCAAGCAATTTCCTTTATTCTTTATTTCATATTTTTGGAATATAATACATTGATTTTTTTTTATGGTCTCTCTTACACAAACTCACAGTGAACTATATCCTTCCCTTATTTTGGGTGTCTAACAGTTACTTAAGGTGCATGATGTAAATCTTTTTTTTGACTAATTGGGAATAATATATTTCACTTCGATCATTTTCCCATGTGTATGTACATCAACAAATTTCTTATCACATTCATTATTAACTCAGTTCTTTCTGCTTCTCAGCATCGTCCAATACCAAAAAATAATTGTGTGAGAAATACTAATCATAGTGTAAAACCACATAATCATTAAAAATCACTTATACAATGTCTAAATAATACTACCACATTAGTAATATATGAAACTAAGGTTCATCCTAGATTATTTATAGTCATCACATATTTAAACCCTTCATTATAGTTCAGAAATATTTGGTGAATTTTCAAGTAATATCCCCTGGGAGTGTCTAATTAGGTGTAAATAATTTCCCTTTTTCGTGCAACAGTTCCTGATAAAGTCTAAGTCAATATAGTGTTTTTGGGCTGGTTACCCCTATATAATTATATTACAGAGCCACATCCACTTTTAGTATCACAAAATGGATGTAATTTATTGGAACCTAATCTATCACTCATTTAACAAAATTTGAGGAGTTTTTTTCTAAAATTTGATTCAATATTAGATTTATATGTTGATAAATTCTACGGAATGTCTATAGAAATTCCATAGATATCTCACTGAGTTTTCTTATCCTAGTTTACAAAGGATAAAGAAACCTTTCCTTTAATAAAAGCTATTGAAAAATAGGATTATCATAGTTAGTTATTAAATATTTTATGATGAATATTCATTACATTACACAAAAAAAATTATTGGGGGTCGCAAAAGTTTAGTTCCTTTTGAACCATGGAACACAATAATCTAATTCGTTGAAAAATCTTAAACATCACCGAGACAAATATTCCCCTGATGTACTATTCCCAAAAATACCCTACTTAAAAAATTTATCCATAACAAATTGAAAGGAAGAACAACAAAAGGTGAGCCTTAATTTATATTAAGGGTAATCATGGAAGATATTTACTCATGACATGTTCAAAAAGCTACTAGAACACAAGCATCACATTGGAAAACCATAACCTCGATATAAAATATCATAAACATGAGTCATGGAATATAGAATGGTATTTCATAATACATGAATCATAGAAAAAAATCAATGAAAATGAGTAATGATAGAACAATTTTTCAATATGAAATATATTTTTGGAATATATATATAAGCACAGAAAACCACATGTTAGTGCTACCCACCAGGATGTTCATAACAAGTCAGGCTTGCGCATGACACCCATGTACTAGTATTGATCATGGGATGACCACCCTTTTACCCTCATTTTAGGTCTCGTGATGACTACCCATGTAACTTTATTTTCTGGCTTGTACTAACCACCTATATACCTTATGACCATGATAGTCAAGGATATCTTATAAGATCATCATCATGGAAATTGAATTTTACTAAACCCAGTTCACTCCCCATTTCAGCCTTGAAATACTGAACCCATTTCCCTTACCATTTTGGATCTACCTTACTAAACCGAGTTAAAATCTTGTTTTAGCCCTATCATACTAAATTTAGTTCATAGACCACCCTATTTTATTTAATCACATGATATATAAACATTTACCCAATGAATTGGAGGGAGATATAGGTCATGGATATGTTATAATGAAAACCATATTTATGTGTGCCAGAAGATCATAAAAATTTATAATATCACTACCAAAGAAAATGAAATAGGTATCATAAATATTTTGTTATATAATGAATTGGGGAAAAATACTACTTTCATAATAGTTTCATCATTGAATAACCCTTGAAATTAATTAGATTTGATATGCATTTTATATGGTATAACCTGTGGAAGTGAGATATGTTTCATGAAATAATTGTAATCATAACATAAGGAATTAAAAGAAAAAATACTAATAGTTTACTTGGATAATACCAACATTAAATCATAAATCATATCATAAAATTCAATATTATATGGAGAATTATTTTGAAAGATCACATGGAAAATTATTTAATGAAAATTACTTTTCTTTCAAAATAAATTTCTAAAACATAAAACATTTTCAAAATCCTTTTTCTTTAACACAACCTTGAAAATATATAAATGAATAATTAAATTTCAATTAAAAATTTTCTTTCACAATAAACCTTTCCAAACAATTTTATTTTAAAATAAACTTTCAAACTTATAAAGGGATCTTTGAACTTCATTTAAAAAAATTATAAAGTATGAACGACTCACATCACTTAACAAGGAAATATTTAGCCATACACATAAGCAACATTATCTTATTCACAAAAAATGGAAATCATGAAGGTATGTGTGATATAAAATTTATAGAGTAAGAATGAAATCATAAATATAACATAAAATATAATATATATATATATATATACTATTTACATCATTGTTCTCATCCTTTAAATGTGGTAAAAGAAAAACTAATGACATCATGTCATTATGTTGTAGTCCACTGTACACATGAAACCGTGATTACCTTGGTATTATTTCTTCAAAAATATATTGTTCTTATATTAAAGGAGAAAACATTATACGTTATTTGTTTAGGGATTTTATGATCTAAATTTCTTGAGAGGTCTGAGGAATACGGGAGCCTGAGTAACCTTTTACAGTTGAGGAGGAGTGGAATTCATATAATCACTAAAAAATATTTACCATTTGGGGGTCTCCCTTACAATATATTGTTCCAAAATTGAGTAATAACTAAGGGGAGCTCTTATTTGGTTGATAAAAACCTCCACAAAAAAAATAAATAAATTAATTTTTATAATGTCATTCCTTAACATATAATTTTCCAATTATTACCATTTTTTCATAATGGTAACTAATTTTCAATCCTCAGAAATTTTTCCATTATGAATAAATTAATGTGATAAGATTTATAAAATTAATTCTGACTAATACTAAAATGACATATATTTTTTAAAAAATAAAAAACTCATAGGTTTTGTAAATAAATTTTTATTAATGTGCAGGTAACAAGCAAGGACACTACTTTGACCCTAACCATAGGAACCATGTTTTGACAATTTTGTGTAAATATGATAATTATAAAAGATAAATTATTCAATGAATGTACCATATATTAAATGTTTTAATATTTAAAAATAAATCGGAAGAAAATATGATTTTCATTATTTTTATTTCATTTAATGAAATATTATTTATTATATAATATTATTAATGTCAATTTTGAAATTATTTATTTAATTTGGATTTAGAAATATAATAAAAATAATGAACTTAGTATATACAAAATTAATATCTATTTAAAATGATAAATTCATCTAAAAATTAATTTTTTTATCATAATTCATTCAATTTACAACACATACTATATTTTTTAAATCATTAATTTTAGTTTTACAGGAACTAAATTGCTCACACATCATTGTTTCTTAAGAATTTGTAGTAATAATTTAATCTTTAAAAAATAAAATTACATATCATGAGAAGAAAACACATTTACCTTTCAAAATAATACTTATAACATAATGTATGATGTTTTTTCTATATCCAATAACCTTATAAATTTCAAAGGAAAGGATTATTCCTTTCATGTATTTTTCATTATCTAAATTATTATATAGGGTGAATTTTTGAAATAGTATCAGAATAATGCTTAAAAATTTATCCTATGATTTTATGGGTCTAAATATATCTATCCAATATGTGTTGTACAAGTTGGAAGGTCACTTAACACATAATATTCTATGAATAACAACTATGAATACCTATTTGTTACCTTAATCATTGTAATTAATTTTAACTAATGCCATTAATCAGTTTGTCAAAAATTACTTTTTTATTATTATAAATGATAAATTATAAATTATAAATTATACTTTTTCCAAATATGGAATCATTTTTCCAAAATTTTTATCAAATATTTGGTATCATTGAATTTCAAAATAATCTCCCCGGTGTGATGAGAAGTATATTTTTTAAGGTGAAAATGTTCAAAACAGTACAATTTTTTTATATAAAAATTCAATATCAAAATGATCCAAAAGACATAAGATGAATTAAAATATATAAAATTGAACTAATTTTAATTTAGAATAAATTAAAAATATAATTTAACATTAGAACATATTTATAGGTAATTTATTTTTTTAATTAAAACTCAGTATTTTTCTTTATTAATTGAAAAATGAAATATTTCTGAAAAATCCAAAAAAAATACTAATATAGTTATGTCGTTATTATTTAAAAAATTTTCTTTATTTTTTCTAACTCATTTTCTAAAGGACTGAAATATAATTTTATTACCGTTCAAAATAATAAATGAATAAGAAAAAACATTATTTTCCAACATATAATGTCTTTATTAAAAAGTAATTATTTTATCACCAATATGTTTTATTTATTTAAAATAATTATTCATAATATTTAAAAATTAGTTATTAGTATTAATATAACTTATTTTAATTTAATTTTTTTAATGGGATAATTTAAATATCTATATTAATAATATATCATGGTTTTATTAAAACTCTGTGTTGCGTTTAATGAAAACTAAGCTGGTGTTGTGTATCATGCAATATTAACTTGGAGTTCTGTGTAATTCTAGTTAAACTAAGTGCTATATATTTCTCATGTTATACATAGTGTCGTTTTAATAAAAAGTATTGACTATATTAAATTATTTTGAAAAAATATATTTTAAAAAATCATAGGGTGTTAAATTTATCACGATTCAGTGAGTGTTAGAGTGTCTCTGAGCACATCATTATGCCCAAATCAACTATAATATAATTTACCATTCAAATTGATGTATTCATTCAAACCATTTATTTTCCTATATTGGTATTTTTTTAGTTTATTAGACATCACTAGATGGGGGTTTTCATTATTATCCAGAACCTCACAGTAAAGCTATGGCTCATTATTATCATAGACCTCCACAAAAGGGGAGTTTCCTTTACTATCTTGTAACTCCATACATCGAGAATTGTTATTTGTATCATAGACCTCCAAAAAAGGTGAATTTTCTTTAGAATCACAATACTCCATACTAGTTGGGTTTTCTTTAGAATCACATGCTTCCCTAAAAGGGGAATTCAATTTAGTAATATAGAGCTCCCTACATGTTGATTTTTACTTAGTATCATGTACCTATCTATAAGGGGAGTTATATTTATTATCATTAAAATACCAAATAAGGGGATTTGTTTGTGTCACATCACTCCTTCCCCAATGGAATATTATATTAATTTATAATAATAATAATTTTTGAAAATCTAAAATCTAAATCTCTAAGGATTATACATCTATAGACTACTAAAATAATATAAAACATGTTGGGGAATTCACCCCTAGGACTCTTATCACTTTTACATTTACCAATATATTCATCATTCATTTTCTATTCAATACATTATTCTACATATGTGTCAATTTATTCAAGATATAACATGGAACTAGGGAATTAACAGTTCATTTTTGGTTCCAATGGTGACATCCAACACCATCTATAACTATTAAATACAAATGTGCACTACGTTGATGAAAACCATGGGCATGTAGTAGGGTAACTTATGTCTCATTTACAGAGACACCCAACAGGGTTTATCATTAACATACCAACTTTTTTAAAATATTATAAACAATATTCACCTCCAACTAGAGGCTATTTAGGGAACACATAAAAAGTTTCAAAACACCATTAAATACACATTACACCACATATGGGAATTCAATAACTTATTTAAGGCATTTATAACAATGTTCTCATCCATCTACGGTCAGGAAATTAGTAAGTGAACCAAGTCCCCAATGGACTCTACACCTTGTTTTATCTAAAGGATTAATTTAATATAATCATTTTTTTAATTTTAAGATGGAAATATTTTTTTTAAAACCAGTCAAGATCGGCAAGGCTATAAGAATCATATAGTATAAAAAGTGGTTAAAACCACTAATATTGAGTCAAACCCACCTACCATAATTAAATACTTTTACATTAATAATTACATATCCAAAAAAGTATTTCAAATCTCACCAAGTGCCATTGAATCCATCAATGTCCCATTGTAAACATAAAACTCAAGCGAATCCCTAACTAAAGACAAAAATATATAATATAATTATATCACTTATAAATAATTATAACATTTATGTTAAAAAATAAATACTCATTATTTAGCTTCAAATCTATTTTTTTATTTAGAAACTCGGTACATCCACCTATGATTTTTATTTAGAAGGATTTTGAAATTATCCTAAGAAATATCCATCATAATAGGTATATTTTTCAACATTTAATTAAATTATTATTAATGAAAACTAATAAAAAATAAAAAATGTGATATATATTCATTGAATAATTGGATGAAGAAAGTCGAATACCATTGTTGGATATCCCCTTAATTGAAAAAACCAAAGCCTCGTATCAATTAGATTATTTGACCAACCTCTAGTTACATCATCAGTAAAATCCAAAACTATGAGAAATGAAAATATAATAGAAATAAGGGGTAGATGGATAGAAGAAAAATGTTGTCGATAATCAATTTAAATACCTAAAAAAATCATCACAAAATCATAACATCATCAAAAAATAATAGGGCAGAAGGGGTAGCCACCACCTGGTCCATGCTAGTAGGAGAAAGGGAGAAAGGGGGATTCCCCCTCATGAATTCAGAGAGAGAAATTTGCTTTTTTCTCCATAAAATACCCACAAGTGAGATGGTAGTCATATAAAACATTCATGTAGCATTAACTAGTAAGATTCTCGATTGCATAGTACCATCAAAATTTCAGTGGACATTAGAGGATAACAGGGCCCTCGACCATTCCAAAGGATGGGCGATGGATACAGGTTGAACCCTCAGCTATTGTTCCTTCCTCATTTACACTCTCTCCTCTCTCATTTACCCTCTGAACCCCACTTCCTTGTCAAAAATAAATCATTTAGTTGTTTAAGACAATCTAATTACATTTGTAATATTTGTTCTCAAATTGGACCGTCCACCGAATAAAAATGTAAAAATTACCCCTAATGTCTGGAATCATCCATACACAGTATGTATTACAGTTACTAGAAGTATATATATTCCACTTTGGTAACAAAAAACCTAAGAAGGATAATTCATTACAAGTAACTTGATGTTAGTATATTTACATTAAATGAAATAGGTTTCCCCAATGGTTATACATGACACATCGACTCCCTCACTAATAGTGATGGTTGTAATTACCATAGTTGATGTCCCCATTACTATTAAACAATATACTACTACAATGGAGGGTAGAATAATATCTTGAGTCACTCATTAATATTATGATACACTGGTATTGAATTCACCCTCTCATAGAAATGATATTCACCTCCTAAATAAACTAACTACCAGTGAACCGCAATTATTATATTTTTATTAATCCATGGTTATTTTCATCCTCCCTACGCTCATCAAAATGAAATGGTTTCCATGTTATGATTGTTTTAAAAGTGAAGGCAATATTCTCAAAATATCATTATCTTATGTCACTAGGATTGATGTTTTCTTCCATATCTCCATAAAAAGATATATTAATTACCCCTTCATCGGTGCCTCAATACACCATATGTTACACTCATCTTTTAATGAAAATCTATTAACTAGTTTCCTGCACCAACATCCCCATAATCCTTGCAGTTGTTGCAAACTACAATGGGGGTGGTATCAATGTCAATGTTCGGAGATTCCATGAGGTTTAAATGTTCGGGAATAATGATTCAACTATTAATGGTATCCCATTACCCCCAAAATATTAATATCCAATGTTATATCTATCTATAAATTATTTCCCACGGGTGTAATAGTGTTTTGTAAAGGTATTAGCTAACCCACCTCTAGATCCAGAAGATGACTCATGATCTTACAACTTTAGCAACTACTAGGGCCATCCATCCTCATCCTGATCATCGACTAATGTTCATCATATGGACCATTTTTTATCTTTCAGGTGAAATCCTATGCGAATGAAAACCATAATTAAAATGATTATTTGGGGTTAGTTTCCTAATAAAAATGTATAAATATTAAACAATCACAAAAATAAATTTTCCACTATTATCCTTATTAAATAGTATAAAGGAACCCATATTAGGTGGAGCATGCTATAGTATAATACACCCAACTTATCCTGTGAGTATTACTATAACGACCCATAATTTACATACATTGTTATTACATCAAAATTGAAGAACACTTATTACAACATACAACAAAACCATGAAAGGACCGTATAGGTATAGTGTCTTTAGAAACTGGAAAGCATAAACAACTGGTTCATAAAGCATCTACTTTGCCTCCAATTTATTTCATCATATCTAGAGTCCCTTTTTGGCATATTCTAATTAATAACCTTCTTCCTGACCTGGGGAAATAAAACATACAAAAGGGTGAGATCAAATGATCAGTGACGGTAAACAAAAGAAATATCCATCACATCATATACATAAGCACATAACTTTTGAAAATCTTAACCTGCAAAAGAGATCATAATCTCATAACATGGGATAAATCATAGTAGTGAAATTTAATCCCAATAATCATATCTTAAAACATGAAACTTTGTGGAATACACACATAATCATAGAGAATCATTTCTTATTAGTCAAGACTAATTTCCAAGACTATCTTAGTGGACAAAGTCCATTTCTGAACCGAGTTCACTCCTCGTTTCAGTCCTGTTTCACTGAACCAATATAACCTACCATTCCATCCATGTCTATCTCATGAGATATAAAATCATTACCCAATGCATTGGTGGGAGATATAGGTCCCACCCATATCATAATGATACCATTCTTATGTGTGCCACAAAATCATAAATCATACATCATTGCATAACCCATGTAATAAAAATGGGATTCTTAAACATCATGCCATCATAAAACAATTCATATAAGATAAAGGAATTCATAAAAATAATTCCATCACAACATAATCAAATCAATGTAATAATAGGGATAAAACAGAACCATTTTTTATCTTAGATGGAAAATAATTTTGATAAAACACTTGAACTCCATTCTTGAGGAAAATATCCTTTCTATTTCAAAAACATTTTCCTTTCTTAACATGTCAAACAATTTTAAAATAAAAGAAGTTGATTAAAAATAAACTTGAAAACTTGTAAAGGAAGCTTCTTGGAAATAATGTTTTAAAAATCCATTCACGCCGTATAAGTTAAAAAACATTCTTCTCGTACTTTTGTCAGAAAAGTCAAAAAGTACCTCGTATGAAAAATGACAAAAGATTCCTTTCAAATCTTTTACTAAAAACTTACCGAAGGGTAAAATTGGATTTAAAAAATTGTAGGTGGATGGAAATAATATTACATATCTAGGAAACATGGATGTGGATGATAAAATACACCCCAGTAAATTCCAAAGTATAAACAATCTCGGATAAAAACGAGATTGTGATATTTCCCTTACCTTAGGTCTGATTTGCCTCGTAAGTGTCTGAACCTCCTGTATAATGATTTAAATAATGTTA
Source organism: Viscum album (assembly GCA_963277665.1). Lineage (NCBI taxonomy): Eukaryota > Viridiplantae > Streptophyta > Magnoliopsida > Santalales > Viscaceae > Viscum > Viscum album. The sequence goes on from OY728151.1 coordinate 1,287,020,189, forward strand.
TTGACTTATTAAAAAATCATAATTATTGTTATGATATCATATAAGGTCATATTCTTAGTTTCTTTGTAGTAATATTTCATTGATGCTTGTTTTTTGGGTGTTTATAACTTTTTGTTCTTATGCGTGTTTTGTCGAATAAATACTTATTCTTCTCTTTAGGTTATAGATACATAATTTACATAATGGTATTAATGTACTATATATAATATTTATTCACCCAATTCATTTATGTAATCATTATTCAATGAAAATCATGTAGAACGAGTCGCATCACATCGTGGAGACGGTATTCCGTACGTACGCATGAGCGATGATATCATTCCCATGATCGTGGAATTGTATTGGAGTGTATGTATACTATTTTAGAATCAATATCACTTTACAATAGTCATATATAGTCATTATTTACACCATTATACCCATCCAAGTAAGGTGGTGGTGGAAAATAGATTACACCACAGCGTGGAGACGGTATTCCGTATGTACGCACGCACGGTGATTTCTTTTTCCGTAGGATGGATAGATGGTGAAATAGGGTTGTTTCATACCTATAATAACATATCAGTATGTGAGTGATACTGATTTTATTACTTCATAATGAAACAACTAAATAAGAAGAAGTGGAAGAAAAAATAAAGATGAAAGAATTGGTAACGGACATTACCTCTTCTTTGAAGTGCTTCTTTGAGACCTTTTTTAGGGCACTAGAAATGGTCTTTTAAGAAGACCAGGACCTCTAGGATTTCTCTAGGGAAGTGGAGAGGAGAAAGTGGCAGGGTTTGGCCGAGATTGAAGGCTCAAAGTGGTGTGAGGAAGAGAGGGAGGAGGTGCCCTTTTATAAGGGAGGAGAGGGGCACCTTTGGAATAACTAAATATTTATTTTATTATAAAGTCAAGTTCGGTTTTAAATAGCTCCAAATTGATTTATTTCGAAGCTTAGGTGGGGATGGGTCGAAATAATCTCGTCCAATAAAATTTAGACAAGTTTAGGTTCCTATTTTAACCTTATCATTTAGATTTAACATTAAGTTAAATAATTTTACTTTTACCGTGTCTTCTTGTGTTCTTATACTATAAGGTTAATAAACTTACTATAAGAAGCCAAACGAACCCAAAGTTGTTTATTATTAATATATATAACCTTATCTAAGTAATTTGGCCAAACATTAGATTTTTATGAATAAAATAACAATTACTAATATAATATTTGTTTTAAAAACTATTTTATGTCAATTTTGAAACTATTTAGTAATTAATTTTTTTCAAAATTATAACAGAATGATTAGTTCGAAAAAAGTTAATTCAATCAATACTAACATGTAATATTAAACTATTAAATTAGTTTAATTCCTAAAAAGTGTCAAATTACATTTATTTTTGTGTTTCTAACATCAATTATGTCAATATTTCATTAATAAGATAATTACTGCATCATCTTTGTGTCATAAATAAATTAAATTATATAATGTCTAAAAATTACAAATAAAATACCATTATGTAGGAAATAGTTTTATCTTTCTAATGAATATTTATAGTCGAATTTATCTTATGTATAACCCCATATTAAAAATGATTTAGTTATTAAACATTGATTTTAACTATTTTAACCCTTCTTTAAATAAATTAATAATAAATGTCCTAATCTAATCCAAGTGGGCCTAAATGGTCATATTTTATTCCTAAGTTTGTTTTTGGTCGAATTACACTTATAAAATAGAATTAGGACATGTTTTAGGGTAATAATAATATCATTTTACCGTTAATTACCCTATTTAGTTTTAATCGTGGTAAAAAAAAGTAAAAAGTTACTATTCACCAAAAAATTATTTTTAATCTCATTGAACAACATTTTACTTACTGACATCAACCGTGTCTCTCGGATTTTCGAAATTCCACTCACAGAAGCGGTAAAATTAAGTTTTATGAAAAATTCAGTTTTTTTAACTACCACTTAGTGGTTTCACTATTCATCAAAAATTGAAAGTTTTCAGAAAAATACCAAAATTTCACCCTAGGCTAATTTCGATATTCCGAATCCAAAAATGAAGTCCATTTTGAAAAATAAAATTTATAAAATTTCAAAAAGTGGTTATTACTATTCATAACAGCTAGTTTTAATAATATTTTAATAGCATATCGTTGTTTAGTGAAACTCGGTATTGCGTACGACGCAAGCTATCGAGGAAGGTCGCGATTTCGTGTAAAGAAATCCAAGAATGTGTTGTGTAGAAAAAGATTCCTTTGATGATTTATATAACATAAAAGTCTCAGGTGTTACATTCTACCCCCCTTAAAATGAATTTCACCCTCGAAATTCGTCATTTTGTAACAAACAGATGAGTATACCTCTCCCTCATTATATCCTCAAGCTCCCATGTAGCTTCTTATAATTGGTTTTTCCTCCATAAATCTTTAACCAATCGAGTGGTCTTGTTTCGTAGGACTTTTTCGCTACGATCCAGAATCTCTATCGGCTGTTCTTCATAAGAAAGATCTTGCTCCAGCGGTACAACTTCTGAGCTAAGTACATGTGAAGGATCAGGTATGTACTTTCTCAGGAGAGATACATGGAACACATCAGGAACTTGAGAGAGATTTGGTGGAAGCGCCAATCGGTAAGCTACCTTCCCAACATGATCCAGTATTTCGAAAGGACCGATATATCTAGGGCTCAACTTCCCATTCTTTCCAAATCTCATGACTCTCTTCCAGGGAGATATTCGTAAGAACACTTTATCACCCACTTCAAACTCTAGGTCTTTTCTTCGGTTGTCGGCATAACTTTTCTGTCGACTCTGAGCTTCTCTTATGTGTTGTTGAATAGATCTGACCTTTTCGGCCATTTCATCAATGAGATCGGGTCCTAATAGATTTCTTTCCCCAACTTCATCCCAGCAAGTTGGAGTCCTGCATTTCTTTCCATAGAGAGCTTCATAAGGAGCCATCTGAATACTAGAGTGAAAGATATTATTATAAGAAAATTCCACCAAAGGTAGGTGTTGATCCCAACCACCTTTGAAATTCATAGAGCAAGCTCTCAACATATCATCTATAGTTTGAATTGTTCTCTCAGACTGACCGTCTGTCTGAGGATGATAAGCAGTGCTGAAACTCAACAATGTATCCAGAGTATGATGAAGACTTCGCCAGAACTTCAAGGTAATCCTCGGATCCCGATCAGATATAATAGAAAGTGGTACTCCATGCACTCTTACAACTTCCTTTATATATATCCTGGCAATCTGGTCCAGAGAGAAATCATCTCTAATAGCAATAAAGTGTGAAGATTTTGTAAGACGATCAACTATGACCCAGATAGCATTATTGCCTTTAGATGTTTTAGGAAGTCCAGGGAAAAAGTCCATAGTGATGTTTTTCCCTTTCCATTCGGGTATGGGTAATGGTTGTAACATCCCCTTAGACTTCTGTCTCTCAGCTTTAGCTTGTTGACAAACCAAGCATCGAGAGACATATCCAGCAACATCTCTTTTCATGCCATCCCACCAGAAGTACTCTTTCAGGTCCCTATACATCTTCGTGCTTCCATGATGAATAGAGAATGAAGAACTATGAGCCTCATCCAGCAGCTCCTTCTTTAATTCGAGGATGGCAGGAACACAAACCCGATTCCTGAACTTTATTATCCCATCACAATCAAGGTTGAATTCAGGAACATTTCTCACCTTCTTTTGTAACTCGACATCTTCTTTCTGTGCCTCTTTAATCTTCACATGTATATATAGTTGAACATTCATTTGAGAAAGATACGATTTTCCCCTTTCATTATAATTCCAAGATCCATCCTTTGTAAATCCATAAATATTGGATCTTTTGTGATCCTCATCATGGATAAAATAGCATGGTCTTCTCGACTTAATGCATCTGCCACCTTGTTTGCTTTCCCAGGGTGGTAATGAATTGACCAGTCATAATCCTTAATCAGCTCCAACAATCTTCTTTGGCACATATTCAGCTCCTTTTGTGTGAAAATATACTTTAAACTTTTATGATCAGTATAAATATCACACCTTTTACCATAAAGGTAATGCCTCCAAATCTTTAATGCAAAGATTACCGCAGCTAACTCCAAATCATGAGTTGGGTAATTTTGCTCATGTATTTTCAACTGTCGTGAGGCATAAGCTATCACCATATCATTTTGCATAAGAACACACCTCAATCCCTTATTGGATGCATCACTATAGATCACAAACCTTTCTCCACTACAAGGCAGTGTGAGCACAGGTGCACTGGATAACCTTCTTTTCAACTCTTTGAAATTCTCTTCACATTCTTCCGTCCAAACAAACTTAACTCCTTTCCGAGTCAACTTGGTGAGTGGATTAGATAATCGTGAAAAATCTTTCACAAAATGTCGAAAATATCCAGCCAAACCAAGAAAACTTTGGATCTCAGTTACTGTTGTTGGTCTCGACCATCTTTCGATAACCTCTGTTTTTGCTGGATCCACAGATATCCCCTCTTTTGAGATTATGTGACCGAAAAATTAAACTTTTTGAAGCTAAAATTCACACTTGGTAAATTTGGCATAAAACTTCTCCTTTCTCAGGGTGTTTAATATAATTGTCAAGTGATCTTCATGTTCTTCCTTTCCATTTGAATAGACAAGAATATCATCTATAAAGACTACCACAAACTGATAAAGATTGTCTCTAAAGACTCTATTCATTAGATCCATGAAGATAGGAGGGGCATTAGTAAGGCCAAATGGAATCACTATAAATTCATAGTGTCCATACCTTGTACGGAAAGCCGTCTTTGGTATATCCTCCCTTTTGACCCTTAATTAATGATACCCTGAATGAAGATCAATCTTGGAAAAGTATTGAGCTCCTCGTAATTGGTCAAATAAGTCATCAATGCGTGGGAGAGGATATTTGTTCTTGATAGTGATCTTGTTAAGTTCTCGATAATCAATGCAGAGTCTCATTGATCCATCTTTCTTCTTAACAAATAGAACAGGTGCTCCCCAAGGTGACGCACTAGGGCGTATGAACCCCTTATCAAGATTCTCTTGGAGTTGCTTCTTCAATTCCTGCAACTCAATTGGGGCCATTCTATAAGGTGTCTTTGAAATAGGCAAAGCACCCGGTACGAGTTCTATTGAAAACTCAACTTCACGATTCGGTGGAAGACCCGGTAATTCATTCGGAAATACATCATCAAACTCTCGTACAATGGGAATATTCTTAATCGTGAGTTTCTCACCAACCATTTGAGATAAATAACCTTCATTTAGTGGAATCAAGACCCATAAGATGGAAGGAAATTCCACTGTAAGGTTATGTTCATCCTTGCATCGATAGACGATTATAGATTGATCTGGAATATGAAATGTGACTTCCATTCTTTGGCAATTGATATGAGCTCCATGTAGAGAAATCCAATCCATGCCAAGAATCACATGAAATTCAACTATAGGAAGGATCACAAGATTTGCAGGAAGCACTTTCCCACAAACTTCAATCGGAGAAAAATTATAAAATTTTGATGTGACTGTTGTGCCATTAGGTGTTGTCACAGTTGACTCAACATCTAATTGTTGAGGTAATACGGTGATACCCTTAGAAAATTTTTTAGAAATAAAGGAGTGGGTGGATCCAGAATCAAATAAAACATTTTCTACTTTAGAGTGTATGGTAAGTGTACCTTTCACCACATCGTTATCGTACTCCATATCGCTGATAGAAATTTCATGTGACTTTCCTTTGTCTTTAACCTTAAGAGTTTGTTGACGTCGACCATCATCATCAACCCTTGGATTTGGGCATTTATTGGCATGATGTCCCATCTCCTTGAACTTGAAACATTGAAGTGTAGTAGGTTCATTCTGTGTATCCCTTCCTTTGTTTTCATCATTAGACATCTTCTTCCCATCATCGCGGCATTCAAATGCCCGATGACCTTCCTTTCCACATTTGAAACATTTACTAGTCCCTTTAAGACAACTCCCTCCATGTTTTTTTCCACACTTTGAGCATAAGGGAAAGCTCATCTTCTTTTCGGTGTGCTCTTTAGATTTTCCTTTGAATTCCATTTTCCTCTTCTTATCTAACCCATATGACGAATGGGTTACTCCAATCTCCATCTCAACATTGAGAGCACATCGAACGATTTCCTCGTAGCTATTGAAGTCCCTTATGGCTAAGGACCTTCGAATAATTGGTTTTAAGCCACTAAATAATCAATCGATCATACTCTCAGGTTGAATTATAATACCAGAAGCGTACCTTGCAAGTCTTGTAAAATTTGCCTCATAGGTACCAACAGATTCATCATCCTTTTGCTTCAGTTCAAGAACCTCTTTCTCCATCTTTGTTCAGAGAATACGAGGGAAGTACTTATTGAAAAAATAAGTTCTTGAACTCGTCCCATTCCATGGACTCAATTTCATCCCTTTGCCTCGTATTCTTAATAAGATTCCACCATTGATCAGCATCACCTTCCAAACGATACACTGTTAAGATGACTTTATCATGCTCAGAACATTGAAGAACTGAAAATATCTTTTCAGTAGTATTAATCCATTGTTCATCAACTAATGGATCAGTAGACCCGCTGAATGAAGGTGGAAGCTATCTCATGAAGGATTCAACAGAATGTTGCTTCTTCCTTTGCTCGTTTGGAAGTCCTATATGATTCATAGCTTGAGAAAGTTGTGTGAACATGGCTACAAGATTTTTCATTCCATCTCCCATAACGTTTGGTTGCTCAGGGGGACAATCATTGCATTTCCCGTCGCATTCCTCATTAACACGGTTCCTTCGGGTTCCATCCATTGACTAAAACCAAGAATAATAGTGTGAGCAACACTAATTATAATTGGAAAACCACATAATCAAGAATAAAATTTCACACTTAAGGTCTTATCCTAGGTTATTCATGGCCATTTCTAAAACACTAAGATTGTGTTCTATGCTTAGACTTATCCTTAAGGTTCTTACTAAGGATTTCACATCCTAGTTTCCAAAGGTTGACTATACCTTTCCTCTGATACCAACCATAACGACCCATACTTTACATACATTGTTATTACTTCAAAATTGAAGCACACTTATTACAACATATAACAAAACCATGAAATGACCACATAGGTATAATGTCTTTAGAAACTGGAAAGCATAAACAACTGGTTCATAAAGAATCTACTTTGCCTCCCATTTATTTCATCATATCTAGAGTCCCTTTTTGGCATATTCTACTTAATAACCTTCTTCCTGACCTGGGGAAATAAAAAATACAAAAGGGTGAGCTCAAATGCTCAGTGAGGGTAAAAAAAATAAATATCCATCACATCATATGCATAATCACATATCTTTTGAAAATCATAACCTGCAAAAGAGATCATAATCTCATAACATGGGATAAATCATAGTAGTGAAATGTAATCCCAATAATCATAACATAAAACATGAAACTTTGTGGAATACACATATAATCATAGAGAATCATTTCTTATTAGCCAAGACTAATTTCCAAGACTATCTTAGTGGACAAAGTCCATTTCTGAACCGAGTTCACTCCTCGTTTCAGTCCTGTTTCACTGAACCGGTATAACCTGCCGTTCCAGCCATGTCTATCTCATGAGATATAAAATCTTTACCCAATGCATTGGAGGGCGATATAGGTCACACCCATCTCATAATGATACCATTCTAATGTGTGCCACAAAATCATAAATCATACACCATTGCATAACCCATGTAATAAAAATGGGATTCTTAAACATCGTGACATCATAAAACAATTCATTTAATATAAAGGAATTCATAAAAATAATTCCATCACAACATAATCAAATAAATGTAACAATAGGGATAGAAACAGAACCCTTTATTATCTTAGATGGAAAATAATTTTGATAAAACACTTGAACTCCATTCTTGAGGAAAATATCCTTTCAACTTCAAAAACACTTTTCGTTTCTTAACATGTCATAAAATTCTAACTAAAAGAATTTGATTAAAAATAAACTTGAAAAATTTTAAAGGAAACTTCTTGGAAATAATTTTTTAAAAATCCATTCATGCCGTATAAGTTAAAAAATATTTTTCTCGTACTTTTGTCAGAAAAGTCAAAACTACCTCGTATGGAAAACGATAAAAGATTCCTTTCATATCTTTTACTAAAAACTTACCGAAGGGTAAAATTGGATTTAAACAATTTTATGTGGATGGAAGTAATATTACATATCGAGGAAACATGGATGTGGATGATAAAATACACCCCAGTAAATTCCAAAGTATGAAGAATCTCGGATAAAAATGAGATTGTGATATTTCCCTTACCTTAGGTCCGATTTGCCTCGTAAGTGTAAGAACCTCCTGTATAATGATTTAAATAATGTTATTGACTTATTAAAGAATCATAATTATTGTTATGATATCATATATGGTCATATTCTTAGTTTCTTGTTAGTAATATTTCATTGCTACTTGTTATTCGGGTGTTTATAACTTTTTGTTCTTATGCGTGTTTTGTCGAATAAATTCTTATTCTTCTCTTTAGGTTATAGATTCATCATTTCCATAATGGTATTAATGTAATATATATCATATTTATTCACTAAATTAATTTATGTAATCATTATGCAATGAAAATCATGTAGAACAAATCGCATCACATCGTGGAGATGGTATTCCGTATGTACGCACGAGCGATGATATCGTTCCCATGATCGTGGAATTGTATTGGAGTGTATGTATACTATTTCAGAATCAATATCAATTTATAATAGTCGTATATAGTCATTATTTACACCATTATACCCATCCAAGTAAGGTGGTGGTGGAAAATAGATTACACCACAGCGTGAAGACGTTATTCCGTACGTACGCACGCGCGGTGATTTCTTTTTACGTAGGATGGATAGATGGTGAAATAGGGTTGTTTCATACGTATAATAACATATCAGTATATTAGTGATACTGGTGTTATTAATTAATAATGAAACAACTAAAGAAGAAGAAGTGGAAGAAGAAATAAAGATGAAAGAATCGGTAACAGACATTACCTCTTCTTTGAAGTGATTCTTTGAGACCTTCTTTTAGGGCACTAAAATTGGTCTTTGAAGAAGACAAGGACCTCTAGGATGTCTCTAGGGAAGTGGAGAGGAGAAATTGGCAGGGGTTGGCCGATCATGAAGGCCCAAAGTGGTGTGAGGAAGAGAGGGAGGAGGTGCCCTTTTATAAAGGAGGAGAGGGGCACCTTTGGAATAACTAAATATTTATTTTATTACAAAGTCAAGTTTGGTTTTAAATAGCTCAAAATTGATTTATTTAAAATTTAAGGTGGGGATGGGTCGAAATACTCTCATCCAATATAATTTATACAAGTTTAGGTTCCTATTTTAACCTCATCATTTAGATTTAACATTAAGTTAAATAATTTTACTTTTACTGTGTCTTCTTGTGTTCTTATACTATAAGGTTAATAAACTTACTATAAACAGCCAAAAGAACCCAAAGTTTTTTATTATTAATATATATAACCTTATCTAAGTCATTTGGACGAACCTTAGATTTTTATGAATAAAATAACAATTACTAATATAATATGTTTTTTAAAAACTATTTTATGTCAATTTTGACACTATTTAGTAATTAATTTTTGTGAAAATCATAACAGAATGATTAGTTCGATAAAAGTTAATTAAATCAATAATAACATGTCATATTAATCTATAAAATTAGTGGAATTCATAAAAAGTGTCAAATTACATTTAATTTTGTGTTTATAACATCAATTATATCAATATTTCATTAATAAGATAATTACTTCATCATCTTTGTGTCATAAATAAATTATATTATTTAATGTATGAAAATTATAAATAAAATACCATTATGTAGGAAATCATTTTAGATTTCTAATTAATATTAATAGTCTAATATATATTATGTATAACCCCATATTAAAAAAGATTTAGTTATTAAACTTTGATTTTAACTTTTTTAACCCTTCTTTAAATAAATTAATAATAAATGTCCTATTCTAATCCAAGTGGGCCTAAATGGTCATATTTTATTCCTATGTTTTTTTTGGTCGAATTACACTTGTCCAATATAATTAGGACATGTTTTAGGGTAATAATAATATCATTTGTACCCTTAATTACCCTATTTACTTTTAACCGTGGTAAAAAAAAGTAAAAAGTTACTATTCACCAAAAAATTATTTTCATCTCATTGAACCACATTTTACTTACTGACATCAACCGTATCTCTCTGATTTTCGAAATTCCACTCATAGAAGTGGTAAATTTAATTTTTATGAAAAATTCAGTTTTTTTAACTACCACTTAGTGGTTTCACTATTCATCAAAAATTGAACGTTTTCCGAAAAATACCAAAATTTCACCCTAGGCTAATTTCGATATTCCGAATCCAAAAATGAAGTCCATTTTGAAAAATAAAAATTATCAAATTTCAAAAAGTGGTTATTACTATTCATAATGGCTAGTTTTAATAATATTTTAATAGAATATCGTTGTTTAGTGAAACTCGGTATTGCGTACGACGCAAGCTATCGAGGAAGGTCGTGATTTCGTGTAAAGCAAGCCAAGCAAGTGTTGTGTAGAAAAAGATTCCTTTGATGATTTATATAACATAAAAGTCTCAGGTGTTACAATTACTCTATGGAACCACACTAAAAAAATAAACCATGGAGATTGATTCAAGGGTAAAACCTCTACCTACATCCCATAATAGTGAGACATTTTTTTCTATCATCCATTAAAGGGTGAAATCTCTTCCATGCTATCAAACTATATATCCATTGAGACCAGGACTTATTCAAAGAAACCATGTAACCTAGATTCTATATATGTTTACCATTCCATTCATATCCAATACTAGTAATCTAATTATCTCAATCCCTATGAATATTTACACCTTTTCTCAGGTTTACCACCAAGGTTAAAACTTCCCTAAAGTCACTTTCATGTGATATTACATATATAGGCCTCCTCTATTACCACATGAAAAACCTCACCGGTATATGAAAACCAATGTGTACCCCATCGATCAATTATTCCACTAACAATAAGGAATTATCCCCCATGAGAGTATCTCCTCCTTTATAATGAGGGTCCACATCACAAGTACACATTTAAAACTTCCCCCATATCATAATGATAATATTGTCCTACCAATATTTTTTACTCCCCAACCCTAGTTACCCAGAGTCGGTGCATAATTCAATAAGATTGTCATGATCTCAATAGATTAATTCTCGAAGGATCGATTAGTTTATTAGCCTTGGAAGTACTAGATAGATATATAAATTTTACAATACATCATGAAATAAATAAAAAATTGTGCCCCCTTTGAACACACTCATATCTAATGGCCTATCCCTACAGGTAAAACATAATATACTTCTTCACATCCTGGAAAAAAAACATAATAAAGGGGTGAGCTCAGATGCTTAGTAGGGATAACAATATAGTGGTAACTATCATAAATAATGATAATCATTTAAAGCAATGTATAAGACTAAAACACAAGCCTTTAAAACATAAACTTCAGCATAATATTGAAAAGATAAATAGAATAATAATATTTACATATTCACATGGATATTCTACTAGTCAAATAATCACATTCAATATTAATAGCCAATTCCTTCCTTATAGGAAAAGGATGAAACATAATATAAAGAATCATATTAAAACTAGCATTCGAAATGTCAATATTCTAACCACAAACCATGAATGGTATAAAAATAGTGCATCCTTCGTCAAACATAACTCATTAAATACAATATGGAAGATTTATTGATACTAAATTAACCTCAATAAATAATAATTAAGGATATTGACATAAATGAAAATAATCATCAAAACTATTTGAGATAAATGTTCCCTTTTTTATTGAAATCATTTAAAAGTATCATTATTTATGAAGAAGTCATTTAAAATAGATTTTTGAATAAAAGTGTCAAATAAAAAATTTGAAACATTTAAAAGGAATATTAATTTTAAAACATTAATGTACACATAAATTAAACCTTAAAACCATTTTTAAATCATGGACATTCATGAGAAAGATTTAGAAGAATAAATCTTTAAAACATTTAAAATGATATTTTAGTTAGAGTTACTAACCAAATGGGAGATGCTTGAATACAAATAATTGAGGTCATCAAAACATTATAATATAATGAGAATAAAGGGATTCATGTTATACTTTATCAAAGTATAGTATATACACTATATAAAAGTGAATTGGCGCATAACAAAAAAGAAGTATCAATGGAATGTAAGTTGAGATGAAATCCATTATAAAGATTGTATCCTTAGGTTAAGGATAAATCAATGACATAATTATGTATAAAAAATATAAATACACTCAATAATATTATATATTCAGTTTAAATCAATCATAGGACATTCACAAATATTCTTGTAGGAACAAAACCAATGACTTGGATGTTTAACTCAATGAAAATAAATTGCGTTAAAATTACTCTTATGAAATTCATATCAATGACTTGAGAATTTATCAATGGAGTGATTATTTGTATCAAAATTATATTCATAAAATGGGGTGTTGAAATTACTACATTAGAAAATAAGTAGTGATTTCACACATAATCTTGGAGTAAAATAATAAATAATGCTTGAATAAAACCTAATGAGTGGAATTTGAAATTTGAAATTCCCATACTGATTTGGTAACATACGAAACATAGAACCCATGAAATAATGATCATACAATTATTATGTAAATACCCATAAATTTAATTATATTACACAACTAATACAATCATGGGTAGTACATACACCACACAAAAGGTAATAGTGGCAAATATAGCATGAATCTCACGGGAATAAATGTGAGATTAAAACCCCTTACCTTGTACTTTTCCTTAGTATAGGGTAGGTTAACCCCCTGTATAATAGTGGCATAATTGTTATTTAATTATAAAATAACTAATTACATAAATATTATATCATATATGACCCTCAAATATATCTTTTCTAATGATATTTCTGTAGTATCATTGTTTGGGGTGTTAACTGATTCATTTTCTAATATATGTTTTATTACATAAGTCATGTTTTTATTTATAGGATGTAATTGATTCATATCCACAATTATATATTGTTATTAAAAATTATTTTTAAATAATCAAATGAAAATTATTCTCGAATGGTTACGATGGTAATGAATCTTATCGCGTTTGTGGAGACGATAATCCGTACATACACCCGAGCGACAATATCATTCAATTGATGGTAAAATCATATGTAATTGGATGGTATATCATATATAATGAATAATTAACATGTTTTATTTATTATTTACATAAATTTTACTCATTATTATACCCATTTAAATATTAAAGTTTTGAATAACAAACTACACCACGACGTGGGGATGGTAATCCGTTTGTACGCACATATGGTGACATTGTCATTCATAGGATGGATAGAATAATAGATATGGTTGTACCATATTTATAATAACATAACAGTATATAGAAGGTACTGGAGTTATTTTGTTTGGTATAGAAACAACAAAGAAATAGGAATTGGAAGAAAAAAAGAACTTCGAAAGAGGTGGTGAAATTATTACCTCTTCTTCGGGGGATTATTTTTTATTTGATCAAAAGGTCACCTTAGGATAAATTTATGATTAAATTAAGTCCTCTAGGATTATGCGAGGGTAGTTGGTAAGATATTTGAGATGGTTTTTTCCATGCCAAAAGTATTTTGAGGTGTGAAATTAAGAGAAGGGGCAGTACCCTTTTATAAGAGAGGTGATGGTCACTTTCAGAAAATCTTGAAATATTATTTTATTATATAAAATTTTTGGTTTATAATGGATCTAAATGGATTTATTTTAATTATAAGGTGGTTATGGGTCTAAATAACTTCAACCAATAGGTTTTAGACCAATTTAGGTCACCATATTAACCTTATATTTTAGATTTAACTCTTACTAAATTAGCTAATCTTTTACCATGTCTTTTTGTATTCTTACACTATATGTATAATAAACATAATATAAACTACCAAGAGAACCTAAAGTTGTTCATAAATTATATATATCATTATATTTGTTCCTTTTCCTAACCTTATAAATTAATTAATATTATATAATTAAATAAAAAATATTTGTTTCAAAAACTCATTTATGTCAATTTTGACACTATTTAGTATTTGGTTTTTGTAAAAGTTTTAACAGCACGATTAATTCATAAAAAATTCATTCAATAAACCATAAAATGTCATATTAATATATAAATTTTATTTAATTTATCAAAAATATCAATTTACTTTTATTTTGATATTTATAATATCAAGTATTTTAATCTTTCATTAATAAGATAATTACTACATCATCATTGTGTCATAAATAAATTTAATTATATAATTTCTAAAAATTATAAATAAAATATCATGATGTAGGAAATATTTTTATATTTTTAATGAATATTTATAGTCAAAATTATCCTATGTATAACACTATATTAAAAATGTTCTAGTTATGAAAATTTGAATTTAATACTTTTAAATAATCTTTAAATAAAATAATAATAAATGTCCTAATCTAATCCATGTGGACCAAAAAGGATAATATTTTATTCCTAAGGTTTATTTTGGTAGAAAAACACTTATACAATAGAATTAGGACAAGTTTTAGGGTAATTATAATAATATTTTTACCTTTAATTACCCTATTTACTTTTAACCGTGTTAATAAAAGTCAAAAGTTACTATTAACAGAAAAATATTTTCATCTTATTTAACCAAATTTTACTTTCTGATGTCAACCACGTCTCTCATATTTTTGAAATTCAATTCACATAAGTGGTAGAAATATGTTTTATGCGAATTTGCTAACGTGCTGAAAAGGTGGGTAAAAAACATTAAAAAAAATTCAATAAAATTTTATACATCAAATTTTATTATAAAATGGATCCAATGAATTACATTTAACTATTATGGTTATTTTGTATCTATTTTGAATTAAAATTGATTTAAATAAAATAAATAATTATTTAAATAAAAAGACATTTTTTAAACAATAACGTAATGTTTTTTCACTATTCATTTAAAAATTGAAAGTTTTCAGAAAAAAACCTAAAATTCACCCTAATATAATATTGATGATCCAAATACATAAATGATGTCTATTTTACCAAATTCAAAACATAAAAGTTTCATTAATTAATTTTTAATTAATTCCTTTTGTCAAAACCAGAAAGTGGGTTTTTGAGATGTAAAAACTATCAAAAGATTTATATGTGTTTATGTCCAGTTTAAATGTTAAATTACATCCAATGAACAACATTTGATTAAATGATAAAAATATAATTTAATTATAATTCAAAACCATTTAAATGTATAATCTTACACTATAAATTAATTTTATTAGAAAGGTTGTTTTCAATTTAAATTTAGTATCTTTCAATATTCATCAAACTATGAAAGTTACCAGAAAAACGCAAAACCTTCATCCAAACTAAATTTCTATGTCCTGCTTCTAATGAAAAATTTAATTTCATCAAATTGAATATATTAAAGTGTCAAATATTTTATTAGAAAGGGATCACCATTAAAAGGTGGAAAACTACATTTTTTAAAAAGTAAATCTTTTATCTATAAAATTGAATTTGTCCATATATTATGTATAAGAAACACAATAGATGAATGTTAAAATTATATGAGATATATATATAATTAAAAATGGGATTATTACTATTAATAATTGATTTTTTAAACATCTAGTTTGATAGGTCGTGGTGCGTTTGGACTCATTGATGCGTACATCGCACACTATTGTATTATTCAAAGAGAAGTGTGCCATGGAAGCTTGGGGTGTTACAATATCAAATATCAGGTCATTTCCAACATCCTACATAACGAATTTTTTCAATTAATGAGATGAAAATACATATATGGGACTCTTATCTGGTGTAATCCCCAAAACCAACCCTAACATGAGGTATCATCTTGATAGAAGTTCATTATCATTATATTAGGTGTAATAACTAATCCTTACCAACTAGTTTAGATTCCATACGAGTGTATAATTTCATTCTCATCTAATTACCAATATTTAAAGTGTAGATATACACATATATGCCTACAATTTTGTATATCCCACAAAACCTACATTCACATGAGGCAACTGCCAAGGTAAACTATATGGGATTCCCATGTATAAGATGAAACACTTATTCCACATGTTATATTCCTTATGTTTACGTCTTCCTCAGTTGTCTGAATCCCCTGTGATTCATGCCATACATTGTTCTTTCAATTCATGAATAGATATAATCATGTAGATAGGGATTCTAATGTCATAGCCAATCTCTGTCTCTTGTTGTTACCGTCTTATTGAAAAAAATCCATTTACCATACAATGTTAACTTTTAATGACTTATCCGGACATATAATCTAAAATATGTAACTAAAACTATGTGGTATTTGATTATATTCATTAAGAAATCATAATACACCTCTATAGGGTTCATTCTTAAAACCCCACTGGCCATGTATACGTTACCTTAAAAGGAACATTATAGGCCTCCAATAAGGTACAATACAAAATACATCCTCATTGGGATGTATGCCAAATGGTTCTAGTATTTTATACTCATTATCTTACAAATTTATAGGGGATAAGAATCCATATATGTGCCTCCCAATTTATATTAGTCCCAATCATATTGTACCTTGTTTAGTTACTACATATGAGAGAAACAAAACTGGTATGCCGGTGTGTATTACCCACACCAGATTTTTTGTGGTCCCATTAACTTATTTTTCATAGTAATATCACATTTTAATATATATATATATATATATAACATGTTATATTATTTACATTGTTAATATACTCAAAATATTTTTTAAATTAATTACCATAGAAGGAACATAACTAGTTCATGGCTGCATAACCCTAAAAGGTAGTACAATGGTTCATTTCTTATGAACATAAAAGGTATGAAATGTCTCTTTAATAATTTTTTAACAATATAAATATTTATTTACATAAAATAGATTTTTAGTAAGAACCTCTCATAGTATATATCCAGACTCCACAACATCTACTAGTTCCTTGGATGGATAGAAATTTTATTGTGACCACTGCTATGGCTTTAAAGCTAATGTATAATTAATTTCACTGGCCATCTATGCCTGGGTTTGTTCAATATAATACATGATGGAAACCCATGATAATATTATTACTATTAAAGGTTCTTGAACACATCATAAATATTTAGTATTGTCTTGAATAAGTTTTAATATCCAAATGTGTTGTGTCAACATCATATATCCTCTATCAATGAGCACATAATGTGTCACTAGATTTCTTAATCAATCACATTCCAATGTAAATCTGGTTTTCACTTACTCAAAATAGTAACATGATTTATAGTACAGCAGAAAAAAATATTTTATCGTTTCATAAATAATTCCAAAATATATTTACAATCATTAAAGATATTCTTCATTGGTTTTAATGATTCTCAATTCTCCTTATTATAATGTTGATACATAAATAAGAAATGTTTAAATGAAATTTTCATCTTCATCAAGAATTTCTTTACAATCCTTTAATTATTTAATACTTGTAATAAAATTTTCAGTTTTGATAAGAAGCATATTAGGTCTCCCTTCAATAATTTCTATAGGATCACCCAAAATTTTGAAAAAAAAACAATAATTTCAGTAATCTCATTTATTATTGAATTATGAAAAGATTTTATAAATGAATTTCACATATTTCTCCATAATGTTTTATCCATTTTGAGCAATATTTTTTATTATAATAAAACCATGAGTTTCATTCTTAATTTGATCTTTTTATATATCTCTTCATTAATACATTATTCTTTATTATATCATTATTCTTCTATAGATGATTCTTGAGAATAACAAGTATTTTTTAGTAAAATGATTATGTTCATTAACCTCTAATTCCCTTCATTCTCTTTCACCTTTTTTAGTACAATATTTAATATAATTTTTTTCAGTGAAAAATAATTTTTGTTAAATGCGTATACATTTCGTTTTCTTATTCTAATTTCTTACTACATCAATCAATTTACACATTTATTTTTTCTTGATTATATTATATTTGATTTTTCTCTTCCACCATAGGAAGCATCATTGGAAAACTAGATGAAAAGTGTCCAATATATTCAAAAACCCCATAAAGGGTAGTTTTTCTTTATGAAAACCTTTTTTCCATTTTAATTATTTTATAGAAATTTGTTTTTTTCATAAAATTAATTTTATCTACATTATCATATGAATCATCCAAAATATGGCAATTATAATAAGTTTTTTTTCAAACCTCCAAAGGATTTAAAAAATTATTTACTTAATATTTATTCTTATTCATTAATTTTATCCCCATATAAAAATTTTACGAAATTATGAAATATTTGTGCCTAAAATTGTATAATAATCAAAATATTGATTATATAATGTAATTTTTTCATAAAAAATTTGTAGTTAAATTATCAATATTTTTATCATAAAATAGTTTTTAAGAATTTCATCATAATTTTGGATTGAGGTAAAAAATTTGTTCAGTATAATGAAAAATCATCAATGATTCAATCATTTATTATTCAGATGACCAAAAATTTAGAATTATATTTTTTATAATATTAACTCCATTACTTTATTTAATTATTTAGGATATAATAGTGATTTATATAATTTAATTTCAATTTTTTTGATCATGTGACTTATATCATCACTTTAAAAATATAAATGAGATATATTTATAGCATGTTATATTATAAATTTCAATATATTTTTTATTTTAGAATATAAATGTTCTCCAAACGTTGGGAATATTTTTAGCATTATCAATGAATTTAATAAAGTTCAGGTTAAGATGTTAAATATAATAAACCACACTCTATTTTCCTTGATATAATCATTTTTTATCAATCATGATAACTCCCTTAATTTTAGAATAATTCATTGTATCTATAAGAACATAATAAAATGATAGAATCATTAAAAAATTGTTCAAATAAAATGGAGAACCTATAATATTTTCATGGATAATTATCATGAATATATCACTATGATACTAAATAGAATGTTGAAACCATATAAAATGCTAAATAATACGCCCAGGAGAATGATGCAAGGAAATTGAGTTGATGGGTGAATCCCTGGTTTCAAATATTAATCATTTATTATATAATTTTATTATTATGTTTAAGGAATATGATCAATGATAAAATCTATTTAAAAATATTTATTAAGTGTGATAAATGACACAAACAATTCAATAAATTTTCTGATGGTTAACTAGCTAATTGAGGGATATTTTTTATGAATCCACTTTAATAAATTATAATTTTTCTGTGTATTATGAATACTTCAGATCCATGGTATATTTTTTGAGGAGGAATATCACACACACTATTTTTTCTATTGTCACTATTTTTAAATAAAAATGTACAACATAAAATAAATACAAATATTAAGGGTGGATTTATGGAACTGAATGTGATATATAAACATATAGACGAATGAAAATTCATCATAGAAATAAATTATGTTCATAAACATGAAATAAGGAAATGTTTTTTTCTTGAGGAGTTCACTGTGATTCCAATTGTCTCTATTTAAAAATGACCCCAATAGTTTTATCTATATTGATATTAAGACCACTTACTCTATAACCACCTATTCAAATGAATATTATCCAACCCGAAGACCAATGCATTTTGTTTAAAATCCCACCACACTAATTTGAAGGTAATTATCCAATATACGAATACCATTAATATTTATTAAAAGTATTGCATATGATCATGAATTAATATGTTTTTGGTACGGACCTCATGTTGACCACACATAACTCTTAGTTTACCCATCACTAAAATCAAGAAATAGAAAAAAACAATGATGTGAAAGTGACTCTCAATGTATCCACTACTCCCTCCCCAGAACATACAATGAGTTTCATTATTTTTCCAACATGATAATGATAAAGGTATATTTGAGGAATCATAAAAGAAAAATGAAAGTATAAAGATAATGTGAAACTATTATTATGACAAATCTATAAATCCATTACAATAGAAAAAAAATATTATTTAACTACAATCCCATTATTTGATTCTAAAAATGAGTATATAACCCTTGAATTGATGTGGGGGAGTTTATTAATTTGTAAAAGGCAAAGAAAGTTTCCCATTAGATTATTTCCATTGACCAAGAATTCATTTTTTAACCCAAGACTATAAATTATAAAATAAAATCACACTCATGTTTTTTAGATATATCTTCTCATTCTTCCTAGGTACAATTTCATCCATTATTTCTGTATACCAAATTTTTTTACAACATTAATAAAGTGATAATTTATAGTAGGATTCATCCCCCAATAGACATGATGATCATAATTTTCAAGATATTTTATTATGAAACGATCCATGGCGATATGTTTTCTTGTCTACTAGAATCAGTCCATTTGAAGTCATTTATCCAATGTTAGGACCCATTTATTATTGGTTGGTTAATTCTATCTGACTAAAGTATTTTCATAATTCATGTTTCATTTGGGAATCATATTTTTTTATATAAATACATAATGTTTAATTAATTAAATATCCGTAAACCTGAAATAAAAAAAATTATTTTCAATTTGGTTCACTTTAATGATGGTTATTATAATGAGTTCTAAATTATCATTATTCTATTGAAAAAGAAAATTGAAATTTTTTTAATTTTTTTTTAAAATGTAATTAAAATTTACTATAAAATGAAAATTAATCAAATTAGGATATGAAAAAAATATAACACACATTTTTATGGGTGAAAATATTAGATAATTCACTATATAATGACACCTCATACCAATGAATTTTAATTACTAAAAAATTGAATATAAAAATAAAAAACCACACCTAAATAAAGAGTGATATAATTTACATGATATTTTCAAAATTTTATTATATCATATACATTCTATGAAAAGAAATTAAATTAAATTTCACCTCCATCCTTTAAATGCTTCCATCCATGAAAAATCCATTCATGGACAAATCATAATGTACCTCACAAGAAAGTTAATTTTACTCTTCACTCCTAGAAATATAATCTATAGAAATGATTATATTTGTAATATTAATGTTCCATTATAGACTTATGAAAATTATCATCTCACCACACCATGATACGTAACAATTATATCATTCATGTGGCCTTTTCATGTGGTTAGGTCTCTAATGATTATTGGATAAAAAAAAATTTCAAAATAAAATCATGATTATATGATCTTCAAATATAAAATAATTTTACCCGAATAATTTAGTGAAAACATTGAAAATATATCCCACTCAATAAACCTTATAATTATAAAACACAAAAAAATATTTTTGAATAAAATAGTTAGTGAGTAAAATAATGAATGAAAAGAATGATTTCATTCTGACTCACATTTTTTAGTTTCATTATTATTTGATTATTTTCATTAATGGGGGATGATATAGAAATAGATTATAATGAATGATGTAAAAATAATAAAAATTATATTAAGGAATAATTCAATGTCATCTCCAATTTCCCAATTCATTTTTAATTTTATTCTTCATTAGGGAAAAAAGAACACAAAAATGAGGTATAATGAATAATGAACCATTATAATTTCACTCTATCCATTTCAAGATTAGTTAAGAAAACATTAAACATCCATGTAATGGATTTATTAAAAAATAATAGGCACAAAAGTCCCTTCCCCCACACTAAAACATTAAATATACTAGAAAAAAGATTTAGAGTGAAATTAAGAAAACACAAATTGGTTTTTAATTTGTAAAATACCCATAAAAAATTCACGTATTGTAAGGGACAAACTGGGTAGATGTAGAGTCAGGTTTTAAGTTGGAATTGTGGATATCCAAATAAAAGCCTAAATTTATTTAGAAATATTTTATAAATTTTAAACCATTGAATGAGAAATAATCCCAAGTTACAATTATCATATAATATCCATCTTTCAAACAAAAATGTTAGATAACTTTGATGAATATGATAAAATGGTTCACAATAACTCATAGGGCTCGAAAAAAAACATTTCATAGTGTTTCATTGTTATGAATTTCAAAAATTGGCCACACAAAAAAAAAGAATGAAAATAAAATTCTATAATAATGTTTCACATCAACAATATTTTTTAAATCCATAATTTAAAAAATAAACTTATCTTGATAATAAAATTCAATAATGAGAAATGATAATAAATATTCATTGATGATCCATGTTACCACAAATATAAAACTATAATGACACTAAAAAAATATTTTTTTGCATGAAAATTTCAAAAACAAAAATTGGGTTACCTATTATTTAAGATCATAAAAAATTTAACAAAATAAGATAGAATACTAAGAAAGAGAAACACTGCATTAGTTTTTTTTAGGGTGATTCCTCTTTTTAATCTTATATCCAAGACCAAGTTTAACTGATATAAAACCATAAAAAAGATATTTATAACATGAAAATATATATAATGAAATAGATGATGATAAAGAATCTTACTTCAAACTCATAAGTGGGTGATTTAATTTTTGAAATACACTACTTGACATTTCTAGTAACATATCTATACACTATTAGAGGATTTAGTTTCATTCTAATAAAATAAAAAATTAATTTTGCACTAGTTGTCTTCATTTTTCTAGTCTAGTTGAATACCCCAAGGGTAGTGCACTTAGGATCCCTACCCATTCCAATTAAGTAAAACTTCTATAATTTTGAAAAAAAAGTAGTGGGTTCTCTACCTCAAACACTACTTATGTGGATTCCTTATATACATACAAGGCCTGTTTAAATTCTTTTTGTCACACTCGGGTTTTCAAGTCATGGTTTTGATCTAGTTTGTTTCAAAACACAATTATTTTCATGGGTTTTCAGTGAGATGAATGTTGATATTTGAAGTTCCATATATATATATAAACATCTTAAAATGTGTTTCACATAGCTTGTTTGAGGGTTTATGAATACAAGGGTGGTTACCTCAAGATTTGGTCCAAACCATGAGCCCATTTCCAGATTTAAAAAAAACTCTTTTATAACTCCTTCATTTTTTTAATTTTTCACCCATTAAACTTCCCACATAGACTCCCCTAACCTATTTAAAACACTGTATCCATATGGACAACTTAGTAATTCATAAGCATGGTGGATTGGGGTTATTTATACTGGTATAGGGCCTGCCCATGAGCCCATTTCTAGTTTTAAAAAAAATATTTTGTTTCTTTTTTATCATATTCATTTTTATATATTTTTCATTCCTTCCACCTATAACTCAAGAATCAAAACCCTAGGATAACCCCAATGTTCTATTTTTACTCTTTGGACCTCTTCTTCAACTTGTATTTGGGCAGACATCCTCAAGGTTTCTCAAATTGTTATGATTTGACAAGATAATTTGTTTCATTCATAAATCATTCATTTTTTACTCCTTTTCCCCCAAATATTATTTCCCATGTTATTCCTGACCTATGTATCCATTCCATTAATTTTCAAGCCATTACCTCTCCTCTATGGGTGTGTATAAAAGGGAATATGATGAGTTTTCTAATAATCAAGGTGACGTTCCTTATCCTTTATCCTCATTCCTCCTCCCAATTGTTTTATCTCTATCTTCTCTTCGGGTGATTCAAGACCTATGGTTATGTTATACCATTATTTATTATGGGTTTTTTCTCGTTTGGGGATGGTATTAATTGTTATAGTGTTTATAAACCCTTGGAAGGTGTTATTGGGTGTGCGTTTTTGTTCCTCCCTGGTTTTGAGGTAGTTTTTCCCAATCACTACCTTTATAATTCATGAATCATCTATTTCTTTCAATTTTCACCTCATATGTATGATAGGTATTTTTTCACCCTTTGATTTAATTATTTAGTGTGCAATATGGGTAGTTTATTCCTCGTTTTGGGAAAATTGTGTTGTTTTGGTTAAAGTGTGCACACCAAGTGCTTGTTTAAATGATCCATTTTCTTTTTCTCTAACATAAAATGTTTATAACCATGTTAATATATTTAAATAAATTTTTGTAATTCAAATTTGGTTTTATTACATATTTAGTTTTAAATAGTGTTTGTTTTATTAATTGTTGCATGTCTTGTTTTTAGGAAAGTGCACAGTTGTATTTTATGTGATTAATGTGATATAAAATGATTTTTTTGGCTTATAAAAAATATTTAAAACATGTGAATAAATGTTTTTAAGTTTTTTATGTGGTTTACAATCTGGTTTTGGGTTTCATAATGAATTGAGTATCAGTTTTTAGGGTGTTATGGCATGTGTTCTCAATAAATGGATCGTTTGGAACCTTTATTGAAATTGATGGGTTTTGAATTTGTAACCTGGTAAAAGTATATTATATATTGCTTCAAATGGTGTGTTTACACCTATTTATAAATAGGTTAATTGGTTCTTTTGATAAATGTTGTTTTTTAAGAATTATTAAAGGCCTACTTGGCAATTTTCTTGTAAAAATGATTTTCGTGTATACTCCATGTTGTATCATTTGGAGCCATTTTATAGTCCCACGAATTGAGTTTTTAAATGGTTTTGGGGATTCCAAATCTGTTATGATATGGAAATAGTGGGTTTTTTCCTTAAAAGATCATTTTTAATGGATTTTATGTGAAAAAGCTGGTTATAATTCTTGAAATTGTTTTATAAAAATATTATGTTTTTTTAAAGGTTGGGGCCGAAGCCTCATTTTTATTATTAAATCAAAGCAAAGACCTCTTTTAACTGGGTAGAGGGAAACCCATTACATAGCCCGAAGGCCCTGTGGGCTTGTAGCCCATTACATAGCCCGTAGGCCCAAATTCTAAGGCCAATTCACATTCTGTGAATAGTAACATGCTGCTACAGTACCACACAGTATCGCCGCCACTACAGTGCCCTGCCACCGCTACAGTGTCCGCTGATGAACAGTGCCGCCGCCGCTACAGTATCGCTACAGTACTTCTACAGTAACCTGCGCTCCATGGGTTTTTGAACCCCCATTTTCCATGTAGCATTACGGGGTGCTTACCACTAAGCCAAACCCTAACTACATTATGAAAATTTTATGTAGTTTATTTATCCATGATAAAATGTGAAACATGTTTACAGGATGTTGGTGTGTGTATGATTTGGGAATGAATTTTTCATGTCAAAATAGTATTTGATTATAAAAGGAACCTAATTGAGCATTAAAGGGAAACCCAAAAATCTAGGTTGGTGGACGAGTACTAGAACGCCAATGATCTAGAGTGGTTTTGTCCCTACTTCATATAGCATGTTTGACAATGAAAACAGTGACTAAAATATGTTGATGGTGTTGGGGACCACTAGGTTGTGGGTATTATTTCCCAACTAGTGGCTCATTCACAAGAAGTGATATTTTTTATGGTTACTTTTACCATGAGATACGAGGTTCCTGGGGCCCACGCTGAACTATTTCTTAAGGGTGTTCTTGTGACTTTGGATCATTGTGTTTTTTGTACTCACCATCGGTATATGGTGTGTTTGGTTCATAAATTCATAAGTATCTGTGTTTTATTTAATATTTTACATTATTTAAATATTAACTCTTGAAAACTATTCTTATTTTTATGTTTCATCTCTTTGAAATTGGTTACCTACATTTCGAGGTTATGTAAACTTGAAACCATTTTATTTTATAATGATTAAAGCATGGAAACATGTTTAGAAAACATTATTTTATATATTTTATTTCAAACAGGGAATTGATTTTTCTTTTATTTAAGTGGATATGCATCAGGGATATAATATCGGGATAACCTACAATGTTTTTATACTCACGCCTATAATATATTTTGTTTTTAGCCCTTGTGCAGGTTTCAAAACAAGTTTGATAAACTTGGGAGACATGGGATCATTGTGTTGGAGACTTACCAATGGGGTCACATGAAGATAGTTAGTTGTCTGGTTTTTTAGTTTAGTTGATGGGTTCAATTATACTTTCATATCCTTGTGAAAACAATGTTCAATTCAACTTTTATGTAAATGTGTATTGGGATTTCTGTTTCATTTAGCTATATGTTTAATTGTTAGTATGTGGTATAAATCATTCCCTCATCACTCTATTGATTCCCTCAGTTCTTCTCACCATCCCAAGAGTATCAGGAACACCTCCCGAGAATTGTCTCATGTTGGCCTGGGTGACCAGTTTAGGGCTGACTCGGGCTGGTTTATAAAAAATCCTTTCTTTTTTCATCATCATGTATAACTATTTCATCTGTCATAGATGTGAGGATCTCAGTATTAGTAGGTTAATATAATTATTTATCACTCTCTTCCATGGATATCCATGTATTAGTTAAATCTAAAAAATTAATTCCATAAGAAGTAGTAATCAATTTAATTCCAATATAATTTCATAAATCTAGGTTAATGAAAATATCAACTCCCTCTACTGGCTCAGTATGAATTTATTCCACTTTAATAAAATCCTCTTGGATTTGTCTTGACATGGTTAGCGGTAGGGAGTCAATGTCCTCCAAATTTTTATCAAATTCTACCTCATTATTGGTTAATTAATATAAATAAATATAGATATAGAATGGTGCTTATTTTTTTCTTCCAATTGTTGGTAATCAGTTTGCATTTCAGTATATATAAATTAATACCAATATTCATCCCATCAATATTTTTCTCGAACATGTCTACTCGGAATTAAGAATTCTTTAATACCCTCTTTTGTAATTGCAAAAGGATGTTTAAATGGTATATGAGGAAGTGGTTCACTAACGAAAACCTTTGGTTCTTAATCATGGAATATATATTGAATAAACATCATTTCTTCCTTAGATTTTTATTATACCTAATAAGAATTATTTAATTTACTTCATAAAAAGGAATGTTATATTTATTTCCCTTCTCATCACATGATTAATTATAGAAAATCTATCCACTTCAATCCATTGATTAATGTCCCTACTTGATTCATAAAGATGTTTAACAGGAAAATAAAATTGATATTGAAATGACTGTATATATGTTACACAGGAAACTAAGGATATGATATGATGTTCAATTTTTTATTTTTCTAAATTTGAAAGAAATTGTGAAAGAATTCAGGTGTAGTAATTTTTTTCTTCCCAAAAAATGGAATCAAATTTATAGATGGGATTTATTTTTAATTCTAATAAATATTTTATTTTTATATAAATTAATTACAATACAACTCTGAGTGCCGATCTCTCGAATAAAAAACATACACAAAATTATTATTCTAATGAAAATATTTAAAGAATAAAATATATTTATTAAATAAAATAATAATACAGTCAATGTTTTGGAAAATTTAATGTCATATATAAGTAAATAAATTATGTAAAATTGGAGATAGCATTGGAATATAGCTAGTAAGAAATAAATATTGAAATTTTTTTATCCTAAAGTGTTGAAATAGTTTAAATCATGGTTATTTAAAAATAGATTCATAATTCCATGAAATTATCATATCAATACCGGTAAATATATGATACTCTATTATAATGATTATTATTATCCCACAGTGGTCACTCTACTTATTGAATAATATTCTTATGAATCAATAAATATTTCAAACATCAGGATCAATGACACAAATATTAATAGAAGGGAATATAGTAGAATAAGATGAATAAGATAGTGGAATAGATATAAATATGATTGAACTCTTATCTCTATTTTTCCAGAAATGAAATATAAATATAGAATAAAATAAAAAAAATCAATTGAATTTTAAATTCAAAGAATCCACTGGTCCCTCCCTCAAATATCATCGTGGTTGGTTCTCCATAAATGATGGATATGAGAAATTTTAATGAACCAGACTATTATTAGTGGAATTTCTTTTCTTATTATAATTACATAATATAGTCTAAGACATATAACAAACATATATATCCCAACAAAAAAATTATTTTCATGAATTATGACTGAAATATGTGGTATTCATAAAATGAAAGGCCCTTATTCCATTGTAATAGTAACAATACCATTAAAATTGTAATGTGACTATTATGAAAATTAATCTATCCAATATAATATTAACCTCACCTATGAATTTATAAATAAAATTTATCCATATTTTGAATGAAAATATTATATAATTATATGTTAGTATAAGTAAATAAATGTTTTAAAAATGATAAATTATGTGTTGGTATTTTTTAAAAACATAAATGTTAATTTACAATTTTAAAATTAATACAATGATTTAAAAGAAAATTTATTTTCATTAAATATATTCATAAACTAAAATTTTATTGTCTTATGATTATATTATAACTATATTATAACTTAATTAATTATCCAAAGTGTCAAAAAATCTGTTGTAGGCTTAAAAATGACATTTTTTAATAAAATATGATTATAAATAAAAATTAAATCTCAAAAATTCATAAAATTATTTTTATATGATTGATTTCATTTTGTAGTTTTACTCTTCAAAAAAAATTTAAGGTGAATTTTTTGGATTTTTCTATAATAGTTGATTTTTTTGTGATTGCTAAAATACTAAAATTTATGGTATTTAACAGTTACCTGAATTCTTGATTCATAGATGATGGATGGATGATATAATGATATAATATAAAACAATAATTAATTTTTTAATATATTTATTTATATGGTTAAAACAATTCATAGTCTTCATCCCAAATAGTAAACTAATGAATAAAATAATCAAAAAACACCCCTCAAATCCCCTATAAATACCATCCATCACCACCTCTTCTCCTCACACATAAAATGATTTTAATCTTTTCCAAATTATGCCCAATACTCTTCCCAATACACTATACCATGTCTATGACCTTTTGACCTCTAAAATTGACCAAATCCATCTTCCTTAGGGAGGTTCTCAAGGATACAAATTCAAGAGGTTAAATCCCCTTTCATTTTCATTTAATTAATTTTAAATTTCATTTCATTTCTTTTTCTATAATCACATACCTTTATCAAAGTGTAATGATAACTATATTAAATTATTTATAAATTAATTTTATTATTTTAATAATATAATCCATCATCAAACCTATTCTCCTCTCCCTTTTATTTGAAAAATGAAAACGTCACACATGAGGTGTTGATTTATTGGATTTGAGGATGACAATTTTTAATTTTACTTTACTCCAATAAAGATGGTCACAAAACCATTATAATACTATATTAATAGTTTAAAATATATTTTATAATCTATTTTATATTTTTTATCTAACATATATATAATACTAAATAAAAAAATTAGTTCATGGTGATCAATTTTTTTTAAATTAATCTAAACGATTACTATAAAAATTTTATATTATTAATAAACATCATGTCTATATAAAATATGTAAAACCAATTAAACATATTTGAGTTCATTAATAATATATAATTTCAAATCTATATAATTATTCCCACCTTACATGAACTTCAAAACATGTATATAACTGAACTGATCATGAAATAAAAGAAAATAAACACACTAGAATAAAGAAATTGAACACCATAACTCATCATAATGGATATAAATGAACTTAATAAAATTATAATAAAACCAATAAATGTATATTAGGTTTTTTATTTGTTAAATAATGATTCTTTTATGTTATCAAGGATATTAAATTGAAAAAACCATTCAGACATAAGGTAAAGGGATTCTCAATCCAAATTTCCTTTCATTGGGTTCTTCCTCATTCATGACAAATTTAATTATGGTTGTTATTTTAATATTCCAAAAATATATTTTATTTGTTAATTAAATTTATTTTTTTGGGATAAACATGTTTCTAATAATATTTTATGAAAAGTACAATTTTTTTCCAAAATAAGTCTTTTTTCTAGGAACACATATTTTAATTCTCTTGAGATTGTTTCTTATTCACCGAATATTGATGATTATTATACCAAATATGTTATTTCCTTTACATTTTGGGAACCCCTATGTATATTCATGAATGTGTTGTTTTATTATATTCTCTTGAATCCAATTTTCCTTCCCTATGTTACTTTATGAAAAATATTGTTATAGGATCTATGTAGAACGAATGATTGTGTAAATGATATAATGTGTTGGGTGTGACCGATAATATATAGTGGTCTAATGCATTTGGTAATGTGATATATCTCATTAAATATTGTTAAATATGAACAGAAATTATTATTTAATTGTTTTTAATGATTTTTTTATGATTATGGACATATGTTATACATGAACATGATACTAGCTTTGTTCACAAATATTTTTGGTATTTTACCATTAAGACATGTTTTTTCATTTTTATGAATTTTCACAGTCCATTCTTTTATCTAATGATCCCACTCTTGATTATTATGATGATTCCATACTATGTTATAATAATGATGATTATTATAACCCATGTTATATTGAATCATGTTCATATCTATTCTCATATCGGGCTTTTAGCTCACCAATTTCATTAATGTATATCCTTAGTTGACTATTTATTCTAACGAGTACATGAGGTCCACTAAGAATCTTGAGTGAAAAAAATTTAATAATGTTTTTTGTTTATTGTGTAAATTTTTTTGATTCCAAATTTTCCCAAGACACTAACTTTTGTAACATGATTTTGTACCTATATTATATTGTTTATATTTATAATCATGTAATCGCAATGTAATAAAATAAGTGTCACTATAGATTGTTTCATAGGAAGGATTATATTATTTTGTAATTTGGAATAGTAAAAATTATTGAAAACACTTAGTATGATCCTATTTAAAGTTAATGACCCAAGAAACATTTTTTTAGAAATATTCTATATGTAGGGATCCCACAAGTTATTCCTTTACAGTTAATTTCAAAAAGGAATAAATTATTTATTCCTGAATTCTTTACTAATGTTTTGATCAAACATTTTTTATTTTGTAAATTATGGGAATCAAGAGAAACCAGGCCAAAAAAATTATACATAATTTAGAAAATGCTCGAATGAAATCCTCAATGTCGTAGGACGTCGAGTTCAAAATTTCTTGGTGTTTATCTCTTGTTATGAACAATATCCTGAATAATGTGAAACATAATCATTCACCTAATAGGGATAAACTATGTACTGATAATTTTATAGGTCAATTTCTTCCAAAATTTAGTGGATTTTTTGATCCACTATTCTCATAATAGTGGGTAAAATTAATAGATAATATCTTTTCTATTCCTCACTATTCTGAGATGGAGATGGTGACTTTGGCCATTTATCATTCTAACAGAGATTATGATCATTGGATGGTGTTGATTAAGAACACCATGAAGAATGATGAATTTGAAGATATAGAGTGGTATGACATTAAAAAAATAATTCTCAACAATTATTTCCCTTGAAATATTAACACTCAAATAGAGATAGAATTCATACATCTAAAGAAAAATAAGGAGAATTTGTCACATAATAAAGAACATACAAGTCTTGAACATTAGGTTGTGGGTTTTTTTATCACCAATGAAAAAAATATATATTATTTACTGGTCTAAAACCACACATTCTAAATGCTCTAGAAATTTTATATTTTGTGAGTTATGTAGAAGTTTTTTAGGAGCTCTCAAATTGGTTATGGAGTTGGCTAATGGTACCGTGGAAATTGAGTTATGAAATTATAAATGGAGTTTCAACCTGGATGATCTAATGACAATGGTTTAAAGAAACCCCAACTAGTCACATATAAAAAATGTGGGAAGAAGAATCATGGTAATTACCATTAAAGGGGTGGGTAATTATTCAAGTGTGGGTGAGAAGGCCACCATGAGTAGAAATATCAAAGAGACATTCAGAAGATAAAAAATTTCATGGAGAATAGGAGAGAATAACCCATTGTTCAATGCTACAAGTTTTTGGGAGAAAGGAGACTACACTATCCTATGCAATAAAGCTCGAGTCATTGAGGGTAATCGGAATCAGTAAGCACCAAATCCAAAAGGGAAAGGGAAAGACTATTCAATAACAACTAATAAGGTGAATCCAAACAATGATGTTTTGATAGGTATTATAGTTATTCATTAATGAATAGAGAATGTACTATTTTATTATGGTTCTATGCATTCATTCATATCTTGTATGTTTATTTTATCTACTCAAACTACACCACATCATATGGAGTTTTAGTTATCTTTGTTGAATAGAAAATTGAGAAATTTTTTCATCAAAATTATATAAGGCATCCTCTGTTAATGTTTATTGAATGAACCTCCCATAAAATCTTGTCTTATATCAATTGGTGATGTTTGATGATATATTTGGAATGGATTGACTATCTTTATACAAAAAACACCAACTTTTGATAATGGGAGATCACTCTACACATATGAATGTATCCTCCAATAATGTACAAGTATAAGGGGGATAATGAAACTCATTCAGAATCATGAACTCAATTGTAAATATTATTGAATTAAAATAAAACATATGTTGCTCAAAAGGTTAAGACAATGGATAAAATCATTTTTGAAGACATTCCCCTTATGAGGAACTACATTGAAGTGTTCCATATAGAATTTAATGGTCTACCTCCTGACCAAGAGGTCGAGTTATCATCTGAACTTATTCCTTGATATCTATCCATATGAAACACTCCTTCAAGAGTGGTCACTATTGGGTTCGAATAACTGAATAAACATGTACATGAGATTCTAGACAATGCATTCATATTCTTGAGTGATTCACCATGTGGTACACTAGTTCTCTTAATTAAAAATATGTATTGATCACTGTGCATATTCATTGATTACCATGAGCTTAAAAAAATCATTATAAAGAACATTTATACCTTCCATGGATATATGAATTTTTCAATCAGTTCCGTGGGTCTGATTATTTCTTTAAGGTGGATCTTCGGTCATCATATCAACAATTAAAGGTTAGGAAGAAAATTTTTCCCAAAAATACGTTTCAAAATAGGTATGGAAACAATGTGTTCATTGTGATCCATTTCAAAATCACAAATGCTCTATTAATATTCGTAGACTTAATGAATGTAGTCTTTAGATATTTCCTTGACAAATTTATGATCATCTTTATTTATGATAGTATAATATAGTCAATGAGTAAGGATAACCATGAATTTAATTTCAATATTTTACTATATTGATTGCGAAGGGATAAATTTATTGGGAAGTACAGTAAGTGTGAGTTTTGGAATGAAGAAAAATCATTCTTGGGGGATTTTATCACTAGTAAATGAATCTATATAGTCCCTTCCAAGAAAAAGGCAATCGAAGATGGGATCATGCCATCAACTATAATGGAGATCTATTGTTTCCTTGGTTCAATAGGGTGTTACCTATGGTTTTTGAATAACTTACCATGATTATAAAACCCACTAACCATGTTTAATAAGAAGGGAGGGAAATATTTATGGATTAGTGAATGTGAATACCACAATAAAGAGTTGAAAAGGAGTCTTATCACAGCGCTAGAACTCACACTTCAAAAATGTGGGGAAGTATTTTAGGTATACAGTGTTGATCCAATGAAGGTCTTCAGATGTCTATTATTTTAAATTGTAATTTGGTATCTTATGCATAAAGGAAGTTGAAAATTCATGAGAAAAACTATCCCACTGATGATCTGAAATTCATAGTTGTGATTTTTGCATTGAAAATATGGAGGCATTACCTCTATAGAGAGAGGATTGAAATATATATTTATCATAAGATCCAAAAATATCAACTCACACAAAGGGATAATAATACATCCTAGAGAAGAAGGTTACAACTCATGAAGGATTAAAAATTCTCAATATGATACCATCCTAGTAAGGAAAATAAAGTGATAGATTCCCTTAGTAGAAATGATCTTGTAATATTATCAATGATGATATTTGAGAAGTATCCAATCATCTTATATTTGAAAAGGATGGACACCAGAATCATCAAGGAAGGGACATCATCAATCCTTTATCAAAAGACTTATCAACCACCCCTAATGGAGAAAATAACGGATGATCAATGAAATGATGTGAAAATTCTGAAGAAGTTTGAAAATATCAAATGAAATAAATCCTTATATTTCATAACTTATGCGGAAAGAGTCATATGATTTGAATCACGACTATATATACCATCCAATCCATATATAAAGAATGAGATTCTAAATAAGGGACATAGATCAACATTTTCTATTCATCCAAGCAGCACAAAGTGGTATCAATATCTTCAGGACCATTATTTATGGGAAAACATAAAGAAGGATGTCACTGAATATATATCTAAGAGAAAGGAATGTCATCATGAGAAGGATAGAAGAATAATTTATAAGGGGTTGTGTAACCATTTCCAAAACAAATTTTGAAATGGGAAAACATAACCATGTACATTGTCACTGGAAATACGAGGACATCCATATGAAACAATTCTATATGGGTTGTCATGAATTGTCTCACAATGATTTCTCACATTATCACAATTCAAGAGAAATTATCACTAGATCAACTTGAATGTTTATAAATTAGAGAAGTTTTAAGGGTTTATGGTCTTTTACTATCGACTGTATCCGATCAAGATCTGAGAATCACCTCCATGTTTTGGGAAAGTCTCCAACATTATCTTAGCACTAAGCTGAACATAAATATGGTTTGTCATTCTTGAACGGATTTCCAATATGAGTGAACTATTAAAACAATAGAAGGAATGATTAAATAATGTTATATGGATTAAAATGAGGATGTGACTAACATCTACCTCTTTTTGAGTTCTCTTACTACAACAGTTTCCACTCATTCATCTAAATAGATCTATATGATTCCCTTTACAGGAAGTGATATAGAATATCAGCATGCTGGGACAAATTCTGTGAACGTTAGCTGGCAGGACCTGAAATGATTGAATAAATGGAAAATAAGGTGAAAATTATTTAATAGATCATCAAGGTATCACAAATTCAACAAAATATATATAAAAAAATTTCAAACAAGACTTGGAGTTTATGGATGGAGACATGGTATTCTACTACATATCTCCAAGGAAGAGGATCATGAGATTTGGGATGAAAGGAATGTTAATCCCTAGGTACATCATTACCTTTGGGATTATTAATCATGTCATAGATGTTCCTTGTAAATGTGAAAATCCAATAACCATGTCTCAAGTACATTATGTGTCCATGAATCCATCTTGAGAAAGTAAAAAACTATATCACTCACATGTATTGAATTCTGAGGTGGTATAGTTGGAAAATTATCTCTCTTATTAGGAGATAATAGTGAAGATCATCGAACGTAGATATAATTTTTTACACCAACAGACAAATCACTTTATAAAGGTACTATGAAGGAACTATAAGTAAAATTTCAGAACATGGGAATTGGAGAAAGCGATGATGGAGAAATACCCTCACCTGTTTATGTAAAATGAAATTTCAATGGGAGAATTTAAAAAGGGGGTCGAATGTAATGACTCAAACATTAATCCTTAGAATAGTTTCCTTTCTTATAATTATTTTATATTGTGTTAAATGGATAAATACAATAGAGATCCTAAGAAAACATTATTTTCAGGATTTAATAAAGAATGAAATGATATTTCGAGAAATCATGGAACATATACCAATTGAATTGTAACATGACTTTTAGAGTAGAAATCTAACCATCATGAATAGTAATCCTACAAATAGAATTTTAACATTTCCTATGAAAATATAAATAAATTTCTTCCATATTATAAATGAAAATATGTTACAATTATGCCCATGTATAAGTAAATAAATTTTTTAAATATGATAAATTATATGTTGGTATTTTTACAAAACTAAAATGTTTATTAAAAATTTTATAATTAATATACTGATAATAATGAAAATATATTTTCATAAAATATATTCCCAAATTAATTTTTTTTCATTTTAATATAATATAATTTTATTAGTCTTTAATTAATTTTTCCATGGGTCGTAAATTCAGTTATATTCTTAAAATAGATATTTTTCAAATAAATTTATTTTTTCAAATAAAAATTAAATTTATCATGTATAGAAAATTATTTTAATAAAATAGAGGTCATTTTTAAATTATACATATAAAAATGGTTAGGGTATATGTTTTGGTATTATTCTAAAATAGTTGAATTTTTGTGAATAGTGAAATATTGTCATTTACATTATTGAAAAAATACAAGAATTATCTAGTCATTGATTAATTATGGATGATGAAATCCCATAATCTCAAATTATTATTCAATTTTTAAATAAATTTAGTGATATGTTTAAAATTATTCATTTTCATAATCCAAAATAATAAATTAATAAATAAAATAATCGAAAAACACCTCTATCATCCCCTATAAATACCACCTATTCTCCACTCACATTAAAGGATTTAATGCATATCCAAATTATTCTCAGTCCTCTACGAAGATACTAACCCATGTATATTATCCTCTGTTATCAAAAGAATACCAAAACCATATTTTCTAATGACATTGTCAGGGAGAAAAATTCAACACCTAAAATTTCCTTTCACTTTCTTTTAATTTATTTTCAATATATTTTATTTTCTTATTATCTCCTAAACTTCCTGATACAAGTGGAATGATAACTCTAATAACTTATATATTCTATAATTTTACTGTTTTAATGGAAAAATAAATCCTTAAACCACTTCTCCTATACATTTTATTCTAAATATGAAAATGTCACCCAAGAGATATTGATTTATCACCTTCGAGGATGAAAAGATTTCATTTTCCATTACCACCATCATATATATTCATAAAACAATTATAATAGTAGAAAAACATTTTAAAACTTATGTTATATCATTTTTTATGTTCAATAAATAAAATAAATTTTTAATAATAAATAACAATACTAAAATATTTCATGATGATTGAAAAACTGACAAATTAATCTAATTGATTACCATTAACATTTCATCTAATAAAACCATCCTCATATCTAGAAACAAAATGACATATAAGAAAAATTTTAATTCTATATTTTCATTAATAACAAATAATTACAAATCTAGAGAATTTTTCTCCTCTTACATTAACTGATAATATTATATACAGGAGAACTGATAATGAAAATCAAGAAAATGAAGAAACAAAAATAAAAAATTGAACTCTATAACTAGTATTAATGGCCATAAACAAACATATTAAAACTACAAAAAATCAAAAATAGGTTTACTAGGTTTTTTATATATTAATCAGTAAATATAATTTTACTATCTAGGATATGGAAGTGTTGAAATCATTCGTACATAAGTTAAGGGGATTCTAAAATGAAATTTCTTTCTTTGGGTTATTCATATTTCATGCCAAATTTCATTGTGGATGTTATTTTTTTATTCATGAAGTATAATTTGTTTATTAAAAGTTTTTATTTTTTTGGGATATAAATGATTCCAATGTTATTTTATGATAAAAGAAAAAAAAATTCCCAAATAACCCTACTTTCAAAAAACACATATTTTACTACTCTTGAGATTGTGTATTCATCAATAAAAATTTATTGTTCTTATATAAATAATGTTACTCCATTTTTATTTAGGGAACCCCTATGTTT
Source organism: Viscum album (assembly GCA_963277665.1). Lineage (NCBI taxonomy): Eukaryota > Viridiplantae > Streptophyta > Magnoliopsida > Santalales > Viscaceae > Viscum > Viscum album. The sequence continues at coordinate 1,287,057,722 of OY728151.1, forward strand.
ATTTATGAATGTATCCTTTTATAAAATTCTTAAAAAACCCATTTTATTTCGATGAATAATTTTATAGTAATGATTGTTAGATGTTATATGTAGCATGCATGATTATGTAAATAATCTGATGTGACTGGTGGACTCATAATTATATAATGATCTAATTAATTAAGAAATGTTATGTATATCATGAGAAAATTTGCAATAATCATGAAAATGCTGCTAGATTTTTCCAAAATGATGATTTTATGATTTTTTATATATGTTATTCATGAACATGGTGCAAGATTTTTTTAGAATAATATGTTGTATTTGACCACTAAGACATGATGTTCCATTTCTATTCATTTCCAAATTCCATGTCATTATATACTTATTCTTATCATGATTATTATAATGATAGGATACTTATATTATGATGATGATCATAATTCTCACCCATGCTATATTGATTAATGTTAATATATATATATATATTTATATATCCTCTTACTAGGATTGTTTCTCACCCATTTCATTAATTTATTTCCTTAGGTGAATATTTATACTAATGGGTACATATATTCCACTCTATAGCCTTCGAAGAAGGAATTATATAATGTTTTTGTTTGTTATGTAAATGTTATGTGTGGCCGTAATTTTCCCAATACACAAAACATTAGGATCTTAGTTTTGTAAAACATATATCTTTTCCTTAAAAATGATTTAATTGTAATGTAATAAAAGAAACGTCTCTACAAAAACCTCAAATGGAAGATGCAGAAAAGTGAGAAAATTTGAATTATAATGAAAAACTATTATTATTGAAAATATATAAAACTATTACAATAGGAAATACAATAATATCATGGAAAAAACCCCTTTATTCACATATTAAAATGGTTATCTAAACATTGAAAAACAAATTCAGGGTATATATTTTTGTGGATGATGGGAGTAATATTTTCTTTCCTAATCTATCATTCAACATTGAATTCATTTTTTACAGTAAATACTTCCAAATATGAAAACTATGATAAAAAATAATATTTTTTGGATTTATGTTATTTTTAATTCAAAATAAATCAAGGTCTATTTGATTTTTGTAGAAAACATTATGAATGTAATAATAAAGGAATCACTTTTATCAATACATAATATTTTCTTCCCCCAAATTTTACACATCAGGTAATGGATATAATGAGAAATTTTTTAATATATATTTAAACTCCAATATTTTTTTTCTATTTTCATACTTAATTGGGTCTCATAGGTTTATATTCAGTAAAATATCTCATTTAATGAAATTAATCTCATTAACCAAGATGTTTAAAAAAATAGTATGTCTTAGTTGTGATATTTTCATCTCGCATGTTGTGAATTCAATTCTTGAGAGAACTTTAATATTAATTTTATTAAATTTATACAGATATAGAAAACAAATATTTTATCAAATGTGATTCGTTTTAATTAAAATATTACTTTCATTTAATGGTGTATAAGTATCCTATTGAATAATTAAGGTGAAAAAATTATGTATTCCCTAATAATAATTTTTATAATGTTTTGTTCAAAAAGGTTTAATGTATATATATATACACCTTTTTGTAGACTTATTAAAAATAAAAAAAATGTGGAATATTAAAATTTTAGTTATTCAAAACCACACCCGACCCCAAAATATTTTGAAAAACATCAACAATAGTTTTTATATATTGAGATATAGGGACGTGTTGAATCCATGTGATGTTGTGTTTTGGGAAAAAATATATGTATTTAAGATAAATATTGAAATTTTAAGCATTTTATGTTTTTTATGAAAATAAAAACTTAAAAATGTAATGGAGTAATGTTTTTGATGCATTAATTATGATAAATAACATAATATCTATACAAATTAACTAAAATATATCATTTCATTTTCATGATTTATTTCAGAGAGATGCCAAAATTCCCCAAAATTAAAAGAGTTCAAGTGAAGAGATATGTTATAATATATTTTTTACTAACTATAGAAAATTAAAATTTCTAAACCAATATGATTATATGAATTTTTTCAGACATAATATAAGAATTCAACATCTCGAGGAAAATTTTGAAGAAAAGTTATTTTCTAACATTTAGGTAATGCTTTTGATTACATTTTTAGTGAAAATAATTTCTATATGTTTATGAATATTTGGAAGAAAACTTTCCTATTATATTCATAGATTGGTATTAAATACATTTCTATTGAATTTGAATCCAAACTATAGAAGTAAGTCAATGGGAATAATTTAACAACAAATATTAATACAAAACAAAATTTGTTAATGGAATCCTGAAATAAGATATTAAAAAAATATGGAAATAATTTAATTGACTGAAGTATATTATAATGTCACTATTTAAAGGTGGTTGTGTAAGTATTTATTTATAGAAATACTTGATAAATATTATGTACTTTAGCAAATTTTACTCTAAATAAAATTTCATAGTTAAAACAATTGAAGTATTTGTAATTCTTGGAAAGAAAATATTTTGTGAAAAAATGAAAAATGTTAGGGAATATAATAAATCATGTTATTCAGATGGATATACAGACATTATTAGTGCATGATAATGATTAAATAAAAATAATAATTGATCTTTTATATATATCAAATTAATGTTGTAATATTATATCCATAATAATGTTTTTCTAATATATATCAATTAATAAAAATTATGAAGAGTAACTATATGAACCCTAATAAAATATATGAATGAAATAATTGTCTTAAATATAAAAATTTATGGTCATATATTTGCACTCTATTAAATTTGGGGGATAAATATAGTTTTTGATATCTATGTAATTCTAAACAGTTAAAAAATTCCTGTTAAAAGTATAAAATTATAAAAATAATTATCTCATGTAAACAGTGGTGATTAATGATCCAATTTAAATGGGATAAATTAATTATTAATTATTCATGTACTATTATATATACTATCAATACAAAATAAAAAGATAAAGGGGAAAAGAATCAAATATTATTAAACAATTATAAAATGATTTGATGGGATTACTGTCGAAAACATGATTATGATGTAAATTCATCGTGACATAAAAATGAGAATATAAGATGATATATGAGGAACACCTCAAAAACATATAACAAAATGAATATGGACCAATACTAATGATGATCATAATTTAGTGTAGGATGTTGATAAATATAAGATAATTATATTACACTATAACCATGAGAATAAATTCATGACAATGAATGGATTTTCCATAAAAATATATCCATATTCAATGATATATAGCTAATAAAATATATTATAGAGAACATTATTTAAATTATAATAGTATATATAATGTATTATTTATATAACTATACATCATTATTGTGTTTCAAGATACACATAATTTGAGAACTCTTAAACAAATTTATTACCAAAAAATACTTTTGTTTAGTGGGGACGTCTCCTGGAAAGTATAATTGTGTAAAGGATGTTAAAATTTTATCGAAATTAATGTTTTGATTTATTTTAGATGAAAAAATGAAAGATATATTATAATTAATATATATAATTTGTTAATTTTTTTAGGAATTAAAAATAGATTACATAGCTTCATTAAATTCATATTAATAATGTTTTATTTTTTTTTTCTGAAAAATTGAAATATCTTTTAAAAAATATGTAGGAGTTTTAGAAGAATATTTTCACTTCTTAAGATTTTTTAAAAAAATTATCAATTTATAGTTTACATAAAATGGGTTTGGAATCCAGTTTATGTAACAATAGAGCATATACTTGAGATTGTATAAAAATTGACAATGTATATTTTCTCTCAGGAAGATAGAAGAGTTTTATAGGGAATAATTTTATTATAAATGACAAAAGAAATGTGTTTTTTATTCATATTAGATGAATAAGAATACTTCATACATCTGGTGTGAGAATGTATGAAATGATTCATATGAAAAGATGAAAAATTATTTAGAGTTTATAATATAATATGATTTACTATAGATTATCATTGATGTATTGATTTAGATTGGGCCTTCTGAAAATCAAAAATAAACCATCACGGGCCCCAGGAGAACACTACGATATCTAAGGACTGAGGATCAAAATTATTAGTTTGGGAATGAATTACCAACTTCTCAAAATTAAATATCCAAATGTTATATTATTATAAAAATACCATATGTCTCGGTAATAATTCATATGTTTCAAAATTATAAATTAAAACTTATTTCCAAAGAGAAAACATATAAATTGGAGGTTCATAGTATATATATATAATTATATAAATATAATACATCAATAAAAATATGTGGTATTACATTGAGGATATTGAAACATACATAGAACTAACTTAAGTCATATAAATTGACTGACCAAATCATAAAATCACTAAATAGACTCTTCGATATGCCCTTAACAAATCATACCAAACATGACCTCCCTTTATAAATCCCATGATGGAGAATGAACATAATAACATGATGTAAATATCCTACAAAGCTCAAATGCATCCAAAGAAATACTAGTGTATGTATCATAACTAAAATCTAACAAGTAAATTTGCAATCCCATTAATGTGTACATGAATAGTGTAATTATAGAGACTCAATAGGCTCCGAAAAAGATTTAAATTCATATAATGAATGGTCAGGTGTGTGAATGTTATGTGGATATAAAAGTTAACTAAATATATCTTAATATATTAATAAATTCATAACTGATGGGTTCTATTCTTCTCTCTAGACATATAACATTTTTTATCAATGACACTATGAAGAATGAATCCTTCTTTGAGTTTTTCTCTAGATCAATTTTCAAGGGACATGTATACTCATAGAAATCTATTGGATTATTAGAAACCACAAATTAGTTTTCATTGGAGAACCCCTATCATCCACACTAAAGAGGGAAGAACAACCAATATCAATATAACCCCCTTCATCTACATTGAGGTGGGATGAATAAACATGTGTAAATGTATTCCAGTAATCCTTTCTAAAAATTGAAGGATAATAGAGTTTCAAATAACCTCTATCATCCTAACTATGTTGGGAATAATAATATAGAGTTAATGAACCCCAATAAGATACCAAATTCAACAATTTATCTCACGTTCAAACACTATAAAAAATATACATAAAAAATGACATACGGAACAAGATTAACAAAAAATGTGTGGGAATATTATGTATTGACTATGTAGCTACAAAGGAAACCTTTAAAAATTCTAGTAATAAAACAATATCATTGGGAGGTACCACAAATATAATGTATTAACATCAATATTTTACAATAGAACCAACTTTCACATAGAATGGTTGTTTAAAAAAATCAATGTATTTATCATTTTACGATAAAATATTTACAGAGGAATATTAATAATCACTATAAATATGTTACTCATATAAATTAACATGACATGTGTCATTTATAAAAATTAAAACGTGTCAAAAATAAAATTTTTATTCTTGTTTAATCTATATAAATTAAATATAGTATTCCAAATATAGGGGTTCTGAGAAAAATTATTAAAAAGTGGTAAATTATATGAAAATTCATTTTAATTGTAAACATATTGTTCATCACATGATTTTAATTTCCATCCAACTTTTCATTATCTCATAAACATTGAAAACATATATATTTTAAAATAATAAAATCTCAAAAAATAAACTATAATCACATGAGGATTTAAAATAAAAACAAATACATGAATTTTAAAATATAATGTCCATTATTTAGATTCAGTTTTATACACCACACTCTTAAGGATTTCTAAAACACGCACCAATAAAATTCTTATATTCTTACTAGAATGGCCTGAAGGCCTTAATTTTTATTGATTTTTGATAACGCCCTTTCAAGGGATAAGGGGGAAACCTTATAAGGACCATAGGCTCAGATATTACATGGCCCGTGGGCTTAGGAGATTACATGACCCGAAGGTCTTAGGGAATTCAACCATACTATTTACAAGGAACTGCCCATCCCCAGCATCTACATCATGATAGTAGCTCTCCACCTTCGCATAGCCGTCTGGCTAGGCTTCCAGTGCAAGCATAGGCTGGTCTTGATGGGATAACCATAACATCTCATTCTAAAAAATCCATTTGGCTCTGATCTAGTGAGTGCACCTTCTCTAAATCCTCTTCCAGGTCTTCTACTTTTTTGTATTCTATCTGGGGAAACTATATGGGGCCTGAAGGCCTTGAGGTGGCCCAAAGGCATTAAATGTGGCCTAAAATCCCTACTGACCTGAAGGTCTAGGTGGCTCGAAATCCTTAAGGACTCCAAGCCCAAACTGGTGGCCCAAGGTGAATAGTTCCAGCAGCTACAGTTCCTATATGAATTTATATAGATATTACTCGGATCATTGATCCCAATTAAAATGAAGAATGTAATCCTCCAAGCATAATTTAGATATAATGAATACTGTTAAAATGTATAAAAAACTATCCATAATATCACAGAAAATAATGTATTAACATAAGAAACTATAATTATATTCAATTATTAAAATAAAGAACCTAAGAATTAATATATAAATAATAACAAGAGATATTCCCATGCTATCTAAATCTATCAATCCAAGATAACCAAGATTAATCATCCTAAAATTATAATAGTCTAAGGGATGAAACAATAGCTTGAGGATAAATATGGAACGGTGAGGAAGATACAAACCTAACTAGTTCCCTTAAGATAATGAAATCAAATATAAGGGAGATATAAGAAATATATCTAGTATGTTACACCCAGTAAAATAATGAATTAAAATTACAAAAAAATTACATTAAAAGTTTAATTTAAAACCATGAATTATTAAATTAAAACCCATTTTTAAATCAAGAAAATAAACCATTTCCTTTTAATCCAATAACCCAATCATCAAAATTCCACAGATGTGAACTCTTGACCAAAGGATTAGTGTTACTCACTAAATTTTAAATCATATATGTGGACTATAAAATAGAATTAATTTTCTCCTAAATCATAAATTTTAATTTAAAAAATTGTTTGAAAATAATGATATATCTATAAAAAAATAAACATTCACCAAAAACCAATTTCGATATGTGAAAAAATGAACATGAAATTTTAATTAAGAACATTCATTGAAAAAAATATTTTCTAGAATAAGGTAAAAGATATGTATTAAAATATTAATCTTATACAGCATTATAGTCATATTGTATTTCAATAAATTGCAATTTCATAAATTTGTGTTATTAAAAAAGGATATTGATAAGTAAATACAAATAAATCTAATTATCATGAACGTATTATAAAAAATATATTTATTTAAGACACTAGAATACTTAGAAAAACCAATAATTATTAAATTGAAAAATTAATTTTAATTATTTTAAATAATTTATAAATCATGTGGGAATCACCTATCAAACATAAAGACAATAATCATAAAGATTTATATGATCACATAACTTTACTATCCATTAAAAATTTCATTTTTCTGTGTGAAAATCCCAATAAGTACCTAATATATAGTGTAATCACAGAAGTTATAATTAAATCTAGAATAAAAAGTGGTTTATAAATATAAAATTTATTATATATTAATCCCCGATTATCACTTCATAGAACATCATAAAAATCCCCTGTTATGCGGAGTCATATTAATGAAGGGTTAATCATATTATTATGATGAATTTCAATTTCAACATGGTTATCTACTTTCTTCTTCATCATTTTAATTTTCATAGTACTATATTTATAAAAAAAATACAAAATGGTAATTTAAAAGAAAAAATTACTATAACTATGAAATTTCCCAGTGAAAGACATTATTAGATTCCACTTGAGAAATATGAATATACCATTTTTTCATAATTACATCTCAAATAGGCATAATCTGTATCAATTTCTAAATTTATTGAATATAAATATTATCCATTAAATGGCCTCATATGATCATTAAAATATCATCATCAATATCGATGTGAAAAAGAATGTAAAATAAACCTTAAATTTAACTCAAATGGACACCAGAAAAAATAACAATTCTTAATAAAATTTGAACAAATAGGTCACATTTTGTACATGGTCCACTTTTTATTGGTTATAATTAGCTAATCAATAGAATTATAAAATTATTTGTCTCCAACATTTAATTTTAGTTCCATCAACGGGTTATGAGTCGAATGTCACATGGAAATGTTATTTAATAAAAAAATATATATATTTATATACACACACATTTATATTATAAAATATAATTAATATATAATATTTTTTTTAATATACTAATATTTTAATTGGTTGGGTGGATCCCCCATAAAATAATTTTATAAAAACATGGATTTTATTACATGCACATGCCAATCGCCAATTTTTTTTAAATAAATGAACTTTTTATCCCCCCCACATCCATATTAAATATAGTGATCCAAAATAATTGAATATTGTATATATAAACATAAATTTTATATATTTTATTTATCCTTTTTCTTAGTTTCATTTTATAATCCGCACTGCCCGCTATCAGAGACACCCATATGTGGTCCACCTTTCATACTGATTAATCATTCAAATTACACCAAAATTTTTAATTTATGATATTAAGTAATATCTATTTTCTATTTCATGTGAATATATAATTGTCATAATGTAATAACATGAAAATTTCAAAAACAAATTGAATATGTTTCTCTGAGTTTTGACATGTTCCATCAATTTCATTATCATAATTCTAATACAATTAGTCTACCTAGTTGAGATGGTAATTTTCATATATTTATTTATATATATATTATAATAAAATTTTAAGATCCATCATTTATATAAACTACGCAAAAATATGAAAATAAATATATAAATGTGAGGGAGGTTACTAGAATATATCATCAAATCATATCTATGCCAAAGATCTTTTCATTCATACATTACTCTCAGGTTCTCTCCCATTATCAACATACACACCTCAAGGGATAAAGAGATATGTAGAGTAGTGAAGATGATTTTGTTTTGTATCATATTAATTATATTATATACTAAATTTTAACGTATATTCAAAATTTAAATGAACTCTCATTATCAACAAATGCTAACTCAATAAAAATACCTTTTACTAAGAGTCTATAAAGATGTTCATTTATATTTGATACTTAATTTTACATAATTATACTATTTTAACCCTCAATGGGTAGGGTTTTCTATTTCACCCATTTATTTTTTTTTAAAATAGCTTGATAAAAACAAAATCATCATTGAACCCAATTTAACATATATTTAGATCACTGAAGATAATAAAATTGAACCTATAGTTAGATACAAATTTAAAAATAATAAATTCAAAAATAAAATTATACTATAATATGTTCTTATAGAAAATTTGTCCCACAAACATTTTTATACTCAAAAATTATTTGGGTGATAAATAAAACAATGTAATTGAATTATTTGACAAATATTTCAACCAAATAAACTAATATAATGGAAATAGAAAGCATGTTTTGATTTATAGGTATATCATCCTTATAAAATCATGGAATTTTATATCTAATATTATTAATTTATATAATAGGATTTAATTGATGTTAAAATAATTCCCTAGTATGGATATAATCACATCTGAATAAGTCATTTTTATTTTGAATGCTTTTAAAATGTCCATTTCTATGATTCCTTAACAACATAATTATTTATATTAAATATATTTTTATCATAACATTCAATTATAGTCGATTTACAGTCAACTATATAATATGTTATTTATTTATGTTATATTTAAAATTTCAAAATTCATAAATGAAAATTAAAAAAAATTAAAAAAAATTAATCAATATTTATAATGTCACCTTGATTGAATGAACCTTAACACATTGATATGGATAATTGGAAATACTCTTAGTTTCAACACAAATAAAAAAATAATTGAAAATTATGATTCCATTTTCATGACTATTATGCTAATAATAAAATCCCACACATTAAATAATCGTTATGATCCTAATACCAATTTTAACACTATACATAATAAATGAATATATTTTGAAGACTCTAATTCAAATTCCATATAGAATAAATATCTTGTAAAAAAATTTAAATGGATTGTATTAAAAAATGTGTATTTTTGGTTTTGAAATATAAAATTTAAAAAAAATCATATAGGATGAACAAGTGAATTTGAGTGATTTAGAACATGATGAAAGGGGAATTGTCCTAGATCTTTTATTTATTTATTTAATTAAATTATTATTAATATATATATACATTTATTCCATATATATCTAAAACATTTTATTTCAAATATTAAAATAATTTCTTATTTTATTGTTATTTAAATTTTATTTCACAATTTTAACATTGATTGACTATGATATTATATGACTATTCTTTGTCAAATTCATTTCACTAACCATTGCATCACTATATTATATTATATTTTTTTTTAATGAAACATCTTATTCATTGATTTTAATATACTTTAAAATGTTTTATATTGATCTAAATATTTCCGTATTATTTCATTTATAATTTATAATTTATAATTTATGAAAATTGTAGGGGAACATCTCTCCTATTTATTTAATGTTATCTATCTTTGTTAAATTTAATTATTTTGATGAATATTTCAATATATTTATTGTATATAGTAAATTATATTCCTTATTATTATTTTTTAAAAAATTAATTATTCTTTTTATTAAGAATTATTAATTTTTTACATTCTATCGTGTTTAGGGTATTTCGAATCAGTATCCCTCTATATGAAATTAAAATTTCATTTCATGGAGTCATTTTGAAATCTTCTTTTAAATATACTACAAACATTGTATATTCCATTATTTTATACATTTTTCAACTTTTACCCAATATATTTTTAAAGTTTCTATTCACATTTTGGAAATTATAATAGAACTCATTCAATGTTTTTTAATAATTTATTAACTTCCACATTAAGAAACACTTATTTGTTTATAATAATTTTAGTTGTGTAAATATAGTGCTATGAACATAAATTATGATATGTTTGATATATTTTAAGGATATATAATTTCATTACAATCTATAATATCTTATTGACTCTTATATGATATTATAGTAAATGGGATTCTAACTTATTAATTTTCTTTATTTTAACATATTTGTACTTATGATTGGTGATTGATGAAATTAATTATATTATTTTTATATATAACACATAAATGTATATGTTATGATGTAACGAGATGATTTAGAATTATATATTCCTCAACATATTTGGGTTATATTTTATCTTCAAACATTTTATATATCAAACATGTGATATGAGCCAATCCATAAATGTTTGGATATCATGGTAGAGAGTTGTGACATATTCTAATTTTTCTATATTATTTTATATGTTACATTTTATATTTCAATGTTTCTTTATTATTCTTCAATACTATATTTTTATCATTTTTTCGTTTTTTATTATGTATTACAAGATCTTTCATATATCCACATTAGAGACCTCTGTTTTAACCAATTTGAGTTATAACATTTCCTTTTATTTCTCTATGTACATATCTAGGGGAAGTGATATTTCAATATTAGATTTTTCAAATGAATTTTATAAAGTTTATAGTGGAATAAATGTAAATGTAAATTTAATAATTAATATCAATTCTAGTGTATAATATTTCTAAGGAATATCTATACTTTTTTATCTTTTAAAAAATTAGCTGGGAATAATGTTGTGTAATATATATCTCATTTCTATAGACACTATACCATTATTTTTTAAGTGATTATTTTGATAAATATTTTATTATTTTTAAATATGAAATATTTTGGTGAAGAGTATATATATTTTCTATGGATTTTCATAGATAAAATCAACTATACATGTTGGACTACCAGCACATATATTTAAGTATTCCTTAAAATATTTATATTTTTCATTAACCTTGTTTATCTAATATGTAAATAATTATGTATGGAAAAAAATTAAATGAGAGGATTATCATGTTGACTTTTCATTAATTATTTTTTTGAATAAGAATAATTTTGGAAAAAAGTAAGATATTATAAATTAGTTATAAAGATTAATGTTCTTAAATTTTTTTGGATATACATGTCCACCCTATCACTTATTTGTCTAGCTTCAATTAATGGCCCCCTATAATTTGTATCAAGGTTATTGTCCCACATAAGATATTATTTTTCTGGATACTAATATTACGACATCATGTTATCATTTAAATATACAACAAAATCGTGGACATTCTTTACTATTAAAATAATAAAATTAATTTGACAAAAAATAATGAAATATCTCATATTTTTAACGACATTATGATATGAAAAATATTCATTAAAAATAATAAGGAAATATTTACTATGTTGAATAATAATATTCTATGTGTTAAGTTAATAACATTGGAAAATAATATATATAATATGAGGATATCATGAATAACGTAACCCTATAAAAGGAAAATGGGTATATCATATTCAATGGAAAAAATTAATAAGTGTTTTAGTGAAATAAATTTATAATTTTCATAAAACATAATAATTGTAATTTAATATAAAAATACCCAAAAATTCATAAAAAAATAATTCCATACTAATATTTTATTAACGAAATAAAATTAATAACCATATTTAAATTAAGTTGTATTAATGTATAAAATAGTTAAGATAACACTGAAATTTGAATTATGCAAGAGGAGAGGCGTGAAATAGAGTTTCGAAGATTTATTTTGTATCGTCCCAGTTCTGGATGCCACCCAGAGGCGCCCGATACCCGATTGGTCACATGGCCTCAAGTACATTTCCCAGAATGCCAGAGGCTGTTTACTAGCAGTGAGGGCCTTGGGTGTAATAGTGGGGAAACTATTCCCTTATTGGCAGAGCAACACATCATAAGAAAGCAATAAAAATAGCGGAAGCAGTAATAATCCATACAAAAGTAAACAATGGAAGACTGGAAAATAATAAACTTGAGCAAAAACATATATATATATATATATATATATATATATGAACGATGCATGATACATATGTCTCGAAAAGCATCCAAACAAATCACAGTGATGGAATACAACAGTAATAAGCAAAGTACAAAATAGAAGCTGATACAACTCCTCAGCATCACAAGATATAGCTTGGTCCCATTCTCTCCAGCTCCACAGCAAACCAAGTACCTGAAGTAGAAGGGCGTTCACTTTTTTCAATACTTGCAACCATATAATCTGTTTGGGCCCTAAAGCAAGGCCCACATAGGGTGTGAGAATAAATCCCATTAGCCAACCACCATGAGATCGGTGCCTAACAATTTGTGACTTTATGGTAGTTAAAGTACAGAAAGTGGTAAACAAGGAAGTACTCAGTAGTAACAATCCACAGTTTCAAATAACTAGAAATAGCTAACCAATGTAGAAAATCACAAATAGGTAACCCTATGGGATGTACCCACAGCCTATCCCCATTGGTCATACCTAGAAACACAAGCAGGCAGAAAAACACAAATAGGTAACCCTCTGGAAAGTACTCACAACCCATCCCCTCTGGTCTTACCTGCCAAGTACAAGCAACCCTCTGGGTAGTATGCTCAGTCTAACCCCTCTAGTTCAGCTTAAGAATAGACTCTCTGAGGATGCATTCACCATTGATTCCTCCTATAATCTCTTATCAGTAACTAAAGGCGGTCTAGGGAAGCACTTAAGTCGAATTCCCTTTGTGGCCCATTTTGAGGAACTACAGACACTCTGAGGAAGCACTAAACGTCAATTCCCCCTATAGTCTCTCATCATAAGAAGAAAAGACACTCTGGAGAAGCCCTCAACATCCATTATCCTTATGGTCTACTACACCAGGTTCTCATAGCCTGGTGTAAGTCAAGCAAATATAGCAGCGTGTATCAGCCAAAGTAAACCTCAAGAACTACTTGTCTAGAATTCTACATCATATCATCATGTCAAAACAATAGTCACACCATCCTACAACTAGGCATGGGAATGTAAATAGCAGCTGAATATGAAAACTAGACCCAACGTTAAAAATAGGAAACATGCATGGTAAAACACTTCCAAAGCATATAAATTAACCCTATTTTCATTCAATAATTTCTACTCAAGCATACAAGAAATGAAGGAAAAAATAGGGCTAAAATGGTAAATACGCAATACCCCGTTCATGGGTATTGGGAAAAATATCACCTAAAACTCAAAGACTTTAAAAAAAGGCACAAACCACCTACCTCGTTATTGGGATATCGATATACTCTGGCGTCAACCCTTGGATTAACCTAGAATGCACTTGATCTACAAAAACGACTAAAACGTTCAAACCGTGATATCTCACAAGAGAGGAGAAATCAGAAGATAGTGCTCTAGGAGAAAAGACAACTCAGAAATGCAATTCCAGCGCAACCAACGATGTTCGATTCAGAAGACGGATGATCGTTCAGGGGGTTGTCAATGATCTGTGGTTGTACGACACTTCTGGATGATACAAATAAAGAAGGGGGTGTTTCTGTCTATTGGGCACGACCCTGATGAGTTTAATGAAAAATAAAATAAAATACATGGTGAGTAAATTTGAGGTACATGGTGTGTACTTTCCGTTTCTATACTCTGCTTTAAGCGGCCTACAGGTCACCCCCACATGGCCGTGTGCATGGCTGCTACATGGCCAGCACCCAGCTTCCTGCGGTAACCAAGCACACAGCCTGTACTCATAAAGTACATGGCATGTACATCACAAATTTCAAAAATTTCATATTTTTCTCAAAAAATGACCAAAAATGGAAAGAAAACCTGAAAAGAAAGTCAAGTTTCTTACAAACATGTCCCTTTAAATAAAATATTCCCCGAATTTCCAAGAAAGGCAGTGTAGAAGAAGAAACTCTAAACAACTCCAGCCACTATGCTCAAACATTAGCCTCCCTCTCCCATGTCTCATCATGTACTCTCCCATGATACCATATCACTCATACAAGAGGAATAGACCGACCATAGAGAACCATTGTACTATGATCGAAAATCCAGATAGGATTCTCCTTGAAAGATTTTTCCACTTCCAACTCATCCTCCTCGAGTTGGAAAACATGATACAGGTCTAAAAAGTAACGTCAGAGCTGAGAAACGTGAAAAACGTAGTGCAAGGCCTGGTACCTCTGAGGTAACTGTAACTAATAAGAAATCGACCAACTCTCTCCAACACCTAAAATGGCCCAACGTACCTCGGCGAAAGCTTACCCTATTTCTTAATCCACTTGTGCCCCAACCATAGTGTGACACGTAGGAAAACATGATCCTTGACCTCAAACTCCAAAGGCTGTCTCCACTGACCAGCATAACATTCCTAGGGAGACTGTGCAGTAGCCATCCTCTTCTAAATCAACTCAATCTACTCCGAGGTCTCTTGAATAAGATGAGGTCCTAGTATAGTTTCCTCCCCTGCGTCCAGTAGACATAAGGGTGATCAACATGGACTACCGCACAAATCCTCTTAAGGTTCCATCTGAATAGTTTCTTGAAAACTATTATGGTAGGAAAACTCCATAAGAGGTATGTGCTTCTCCCAAGATCCTCTAAAATCCATAATGCATGAACGAAGCATGTCCTCAAAAACCTAAATCATACACTTGGATTGGCCATCTGTCTTAGGGTGGTAAGCTGTACTCAAAAGTACCTATGTACCCAATGCCTTTTGAAGCCCCTGCCAAACCCGAGAAGTAAAATGGGAATATATTTCTGAAACAATGGAGTGTTGAACTCCATGTAAGTGCAAAATCTCTCGGATATACAAACACCCCAGCTCATTAACACTAAAGGTCTACTCGATCAGCATGAAGTGAGAAACCTTCGTGAGTCTGTCAATGACAACCGAAACTGCATCATTCCCTTGAGGCATCCTTGGAAAACCAGTCATGAAATTCATCACTATAGAATTCCACTTCCACTCGGGAATGGGTAACTGTTATAAAATCCATGCGGGTCGCTGATTCTCCACATTCACATGCTGATTGGTGAAACACCTCATTACGAAACTAGAAACTTCTCTCTTCATACCTAGCCACCAATAATGACAGTGTAGATCACGATACATCTTGGTGACACCAGAATGAACCGCCTAAACCGAGGAATGAAAGTCCCGCATCATATCCTCACATATGTCTGCTGGCACCCATACATGCCCTGGTAAATGCAAGATCTCATCCTCACCTATGGTCCATCCTGGAATAGGGTCCTCTCTTGACATGCTATCTCGTAGGTCTAGGCCTTCTGAATCTAATAGCTTCCTTATTCGCACTCGATCAAGAAGTGTAGAGGTAACAACTAAAGAATAAATAAACGTATGCCCCTTTCTGTCGCGCACCTCAAAATGCATATCAAAGAACAGAGCCATAATATGCCACTCACTACTGGCCTCTTGAACCTCATGTATCTGATTCCTATTACTCAACGAATCATCCACTGCATTGCCTTTCCTAGGAAAATATGCAAGTTCAGAGTCAAAAGACTGAAGGTACTCAACACACCTTCGATGTCTCAAATTTAGATCACGCTGAGTGAATATGTACTTGAGAATCTTGTGGTTAGGGAAAACCACAAAATTAAATCCTAGAAGATAATGTCTCCAACAACATAAGGCATGAACAACTGCTGCCAAATAGAGATCGTGTGTCGGGTAATTCCACTCATGTGGCCGCAATTGCCATGACCCGTATGCAATGACTCCTTCTCCCTACATAAGCACAGCTCCCAGCCCGATGCCTGATGCATCACAGTAAACAGTATACCTCTTGAATGACTCTAGCATGACTAGTATCGGTGCTGAAGTCAGTCTCCCTTTCAGCTCCTAAAAGGTTGACTCACAAGAATCTGAACACAAGAACATTACACCTTTCTTAGTCAGACCCGTCAGTGGTGCTTCTAAGTGTGAAAAGTCCTGAATTAAGCGTCTGTAGTGTCAATACATCCCTAGAAAACATTGTACCTCAAATTTGTTCATTGGATTCTCCTAGGAGTCTACTGATTTCACTTTATCTGGGTCTACTGACACTCCTGTCTCTGAGATAACATGACCCAATAAGTGAATCTGATCCATCCAAAAGTGGAATTTTGAGAGGTTATCATATAACTGATGTTCTCTCAGTGTACTCAGAATGATATCAAGATGTGTGGCATGGTCGTGTCGAGCATGATAGTACACCAAGATATCATCAACAAAAACCACCATGAAGGAATCCAAGTATGGATGGAACACTCGGTTCATCAGTTCCATGAAAACTGCAGGCGCGTTCGTGAGACCGAATGACATAACCATGTACTCCTATAGACCATACATGCTCTAGAAGGCTGAGAGAGGTATATCAAATGGTTTAACATGCAACTAATGGTAATCGGACCGCAATTCAATCTTCAAGAACACCCAGGCTCCTCGAAGCTGATCAAAGAGATCATCAATCCTCACTAAGGGGTATCCGTTATTGACCATCAATTGGTTCAACATCTGATAATCCACACAAAGCCTAAGGGTACCATCTGACTTCTTCGCAAAAAGGACTAGAGAACCCCAATGAGAAGTACTAGGTTGAATGGAACCCTTTGTATGCAACTCCTCCAACTGCTTCTTGATCCCCTGCAACTCCGATGTCACCATCCTATAAGGAGGAATGGACACTGGTGCCTCTTCAGAAACAAGCTCAATAGAAACGTCCACCTCTTGCTCTGGAGGAAAACTGAAAATTACTCTAGAAAGAAATCCCTAAAACAATACACCATTGGTGGGAATTCTAACTTTGAAGTCCCCTGGTCATCCAGATACAGACAAGAAATCTGGGATGTAACTCCTCCTAACCAATGATGCTATGGTCCTGCTCCACTCGACTATACATCCCACTCACCCTTATGAAGAAATGATCCACCCTCTGGTGATATGAAACTCACCCTATGACGATAACAATCGATAACCACCTAGAAGGGAACTAGATTTTCCATTGCAAGAATGAAATCATAGCCGGTCATCTATAGGGAATAGAGGTCCCATAAAAAGTGAGGCCCACCAACCTCTAGAGGGCACTCCTTTCACTGAAGTTCACATTTCGTTCTTGTCCCCAAAAGAGTTTCTAGAGTCAAGATATTAGCAGATGAAAAGATATAGAGATCAAGGATCTCCACAATAGCACTAGATATAAATATATAGGAATCCCCTGTATTGAAAAAAAACAAAAGCTAAAACTGAGGCAACTAAGATCGTACCTCAAACTATAAAGGGTTCGGGATCCTGATCCAGTTGGGTCTACTCTACTACAAATGTCTGACCTACACTATGGCCCTGTAAACCGTTTTGGCCACCCTGAGCTCATCCTCCCTATTGTCGCCAAAAATTGGGCGACTGGCTACCATGGCCACAACCTCCACCTCAGCCCGAACGGCCGGAAGAACTCTAGTTCCCAGACTAGTGAGAAACCGGTGGTGCTGCTCTAGAATGAGGAGTCATAGTAGAACCCCTATCACTAGCTGCTGGTGAGATGATCAGACTGAAGCACTGAGGATGACCCCTCTTGCCCCAATATCGGCACCCCACTAGGTCTCTTAGGTAGTGTGTCCTCGTATGCCTGTTCTTCCCGAACTGTTAGCACACCACCTAACTACGAGAAGAATTATCTCTACTCCATAGATATCCATGAATAGACTCTCTGCGGTGCTAACTGCTATCAGTAGAATGAATACTATCTCCATATGCCGAGCTGCCATGGCTCACAACTCCATAATCCCTCAAATTACACTCTGTGATTAGCACCTGGTTTACGATAGAAGTGAAAGAAGTCAACCGGAATATGTTAACTAGTGATAAGATGTCATGCCTCAGACCATCCTCGAACTTCCATGCTAGGAATAACTAATCACCTCCTAAAATAGGCATGAAGCGCTACAGCGTTATAAAGAGAGAGGAATACTCCATAACATAAATTGTTCCCTACTCTAGACTCATAAACTCTTAGGCTCAATCAGCCCTCAAGGTCTTTGAATAGAAGTAGTCATAGAAGATAGGCCGAAACTCATCCCACGCCATAACCTACTGGCGTCCAGCCTGTGAGATCACATCACACCATCTCTTGGTGGAGTCCCAAAGCATGTAAGTAGCAATCTTGACATTCCTCTCTGGAGGTGTCTTTAGATGCTCGAAGATAGTAAAAACTTCTTCTAACCATGACTCTGCAGCCTGAGTTCCTCTTTCCCCTGAGAAAGTGGGAGGATGCTGATGCGGAAAGACCCACGTCAATTCTACCATCGATGGGTTAGGAGGTGGAACTCTTTGAAAGGTATGCATCATCCTCATGAAACCCTCTCTAAACTGTGAATCAAAACCTGTTTTAGGTATAATGGATGGTACCAAAACTGAAACAACTGGAGGATCTACAGGAAGTCCCTGATCAGCCATATTTGGTGTCTAATCACCACCTGGGAACTGGCGTACAACTGGAGGACGTCTCGGTGGCCTGACTATGCATGGTCAAGTGCACAACAAAGATCAAGATTATCAAGGACTGAAAAATATAAGTGTAAGGAGGAAACAAGAGAAAGAAAGAATTCAATTTGTTCAAAACATGACTACATGGCATGTATAGTTCATACACAGCGTGTTCCCTTAAGCCATTCACATGGCGTGTACTTCTGCCAACACTGGTCATGTAACGCCCCAAACACAAGGTGTGTTGTCTTGATACATGGAGTGTACTTGAATCCTCTTCCCCTTCCTGAGTCCTTCTACATGGTTAAGCTACATGGATCTCCTAAGATAAGACTACATGGTGTGTTCAAGATAGACACGACATGTACTAGAAAGGATAACACTGACCTGTGTTGTTAGTGACACGGCCGAGCACCTGGGTTATACTACACGGTGTGTTCAATCCTGACACGGTGTGTATAGATTAAGTTATTATCCCTGTATGGAGTTAGACACATGGGTGGACATAGGGTCGAAACAACACAATGTGCACAACCAGAACACAGTGTGTTCCCCTAAAAATTTTCATATCTAGTGTCTCTGCCCACACAGCCTAAGAAACGGTTAGAGACTACACGGTGTGTAAATATAGTAAACGTCGTGTACATAATAAAAACATTTTCTTTCCAAACAGAAGAATACGTGGCGTGTAGTCAAAAACTACTCGGCATGTATTCTGTGTTTCTCCCGACAGTAAGCCTCAGAAACTACTCTAGAGCCCCGAAAAACACTAAAACGAACAATAACGTGCCAAATTATAATCCGTGAGAGCCCATAGTTTCTATGAATCAAATCATGGCATCTTATACATGTTATAAACAAGAAAAAACAAGGAAATGATCCACCAAGTTCTGGTCATTGAAGGCTTGTAACACCTCAGGAAATAAAATTTGGCATTCATTTAAATAAAACCTTACAAAAACGATACCCTATCAATAGTAGGTACAATATCAAGTAAACTATCACAACAACATTCATATTCTACCCAAAATCTATCACAACAACATGAAATTGCTAATGCACCCAAAATGGCATGGCAAGAATGCATGACATGTGATTTCTAGCTTGTGCCTATATGAAGCATGAGATGGAATACCCTCATCTCATCAGGTTGTAATAGAAATAAAACCACAATAACATCAACAATATTAGTACAAAACTTGCGTGTCACCCAACGGTTAAAATCAAAGAAATTGTAAAATTTCAAAACGAGAAAAATTTCAATAAATGAGGTAGATTTTCCTTTCTCTGTACATGGGTTAGCTACTATTGGGCACAACTTATTACCAAGTACCTATTATATCCTATCCCTAACTATACCCTCCAGGAAATAAGTCAAGAGAAAATAATTCCTCTGATACAACTTTGAAACATCCGGGTTCCGGAATCCACCCAGAGGCACCTCGTACATGGTTGGTCACATGGCTTAAATCACATTTCCCCAAATGCAAGAGGTTGCCGACTAGCAGCGAGGGACTTGGGTGTAATAGTGGGGAAACAATTCCCTCATTGGCAGAAGAACACAGTGGAAGAAAACAATAGCAATAACGGATGTAGTAATAATCCATACAAAAGTAAACAGTGGAAGACTGGAAAATAATAAACTAGAGGACACATATATATATGAACGATGCATGATATATATGTCTAAGAAATCATCCAAAAAAATCAAAATGCTGGAATAAAATAGTACTAAGACAAGTGAAAAAGGGAAGAAAATACAACTCCTTAGCATCGCAAGCTATAGCTTGGTCCCATGCTCTCCAGCTCCACAGCAAATCAAGTACCTGAAGTAGAAGGGAGCTTGCCCTTATCTACACCTACAACAATATTATCTGTATGGCCCCAAAATCATGGCCCAAATAGGGTGTGAGACTAAATACCAATTGGAAACCACCACGAGATCTATGCCTAACAGTTAGTGAGTATATGGAAGGTAAAGTACAGAAAGTAGTAAACAAAGAAGTACTCAGCAGTAACAATCCACAGTTTCAAATATCATGCAACAGCTAATCAAAGAAGATAATCACAAACAAGTAAACCTATTTGAGTTACCCACAGCCTATCCCCTCTAGTCCTACCTATAAACACAAGCAGGTATCTAAACACAAATAGGTAACACTCTAGGATGTACTGAAAGAACACCCCCTCTGGTCCTACCTAACAAGTACAAGAAACCCTCTAGGTAGTACACTAAGTCTAACCCCTCTGGTTAAGCTTACGCATAGACTCTCTGAGAAAGAACTCATTGCCAATTCCTCTTATAGTCTTATATCAGTAACTAAAGTCTCTATAGGGAATCACTTACTTCACATTCCCTCTTTTGCCCACGTCGAGGAACTTCAGACACTCAGAGGAAGCACTCAACATCAATTCCCCTCTGTGGTCTTGCATCGTAAGAAGAAAACACACTTTGGAGAAGCCCTGAACGTCCATTCTCCCAATGTTCTACTACACTAGGTTCTCACGGACCTGTGTAATTCATGAAAGCATAACAGCACATATCGGCCAAAGTAAACATCAAGAACTTCTTTTCTAGCATTCTATAGTATATCAGCATGTTAGAACAATAGTCACACCATCCTAAAACATGGCATGGAAAAGTAAACAGCAGCCTAATAGGAAAACTAGACCCAATGGTCAAAACATGCAACACGCACGGGAAAATACTTCCAAAGCATAACAATTAACCCTATTCACATTCTATAACCTCCACTCAAGAATAAAAGAAAAGCAGGAAAACAATAGGGCTAAAATTGTAAACGTGCAATACTCCATTCATGTGTATTGGGAAAACATTCACATAAAATTCAATGACTTTAAAAAAAAGGAACAAACCACCTACCTCGGTGTTGGGAGATCGATATACTCTGGAATCAGCCCTTGGATCGACCTATAACGTGGTATATCTACAAAAAAACCTAAAAAGTTCAACCCCCGATATCTCATGAGAGAGGAGAAATCAGAAGAAGGTGCTCTAGGAGAAAAGAGAACTCACAGATGTGATTCCAACACAACCGATTGTGATTGACTTGAAGGAAGGATGCCCGCTTGGGGGTTTGTCAAAGATTCATGGCCGTACAGTGCTCCTCGACAAGATGAACAAAGAAGGGGGTGTTTCTGTCGATTAGACACAACCCCGGTGCGTTTAATGAAAAAAAAGAAAATACACGGCCTGTACTTTTGATGTACATGACATGTACATTCTGTTTCTGTACTCCACATTAAGTGGCCTCCAGGTCACCCACACATGGTCGTGTGCATGGCCACTACACGACCAACACATGGCTTCCTAATGTAACCGAGTACACGGTGTGTACTCATAAAGTACACGACGTGTACTTAGAAAATTTTCATAATTTCCTTTTTTTCTCAAAAATGACCTGAAAAAGAAAACATACCTAAAAAGAAGGTCAAGGTTCTTACAAATTTAGTGTATAGAACATTAAGAGTTATAGATGAATGAAAATTTTATTTCTATAAAAATTAATTTTTTATCCTAGAATATGATGTGATTATGTATTTATATGAATATTCCCTATAAACGAATAAGAGTACATGGTGTAACTAAGAATTTTTAGTGGAATGAGTTAGTGAATAAATATGATTAAATTAGGCTACATGCCTAAATAATTCCCAATTATGTGATCGGGACTTATCATGAAACTTTCATGGATGAAATAATAAGTTTAAACCATCCATGGGGATCCGCATTATAAAATATCATGCAATAAAATTATGTAATCTTGCCTTTTATTAAATAACATTACATGGAATTTTACAAATAGAGGACCCTATAATGTTTAGTGTCATGGAAATAAGGTATATAATACAAGAAATTATAAAAAATTATTATATAACACATGAAAGGATATATCAAGGTTCACCAAAAGTACACAAACTGAATCTCATGACCTTGGTAATACATCAAAGTATAGGGTGAGGAGAAGGTTCTTTATTGGAAAAAAAGTGAAACAGTTTACATGTGAACATGAACAATGTCACTAAGAACATATAGAATATCATAAAAGAATTATAAAGAGGCATATTATAATAATATCTTGAAACATAACTTCAAATTTTATCAACAATGTTAAATTTATACATTAATATGCATATCACCATGGTTTATCCATAGGGTGTCATAAAAAATTACCATGGATATTCACCAAGGTATCATAAAACTTGTTATCTCTAGAAACTAATTTCATTACCCAATGCATTGGGGTACTATCATGGCATACCATTAATATGAATTCATTTTAATGTGATCCATATTTATCATAATCAAACATTTCATAAATAACCTAAATATAATAAAAGAACTTGGTTTCATATCTAAATCATTGCGTTTTAAAAAGTGCTTAAATACATGGTCATTATGACATTTATAGCCCATGAAAGGGAATGAGTGTTATAAGTATGTCAATTACAGAATAAAATAAATAATTTTTATGTATTGATGAATACCTCTATATATTAATGTGTTTTTGGCCTTCACATAAATAAAATCGAATAATTTCTTTAAAAAAAGAGTTATATTTGAGAGGGAAATTCTACAGCAAAAAGGGTATGAACCATAGTTTTATAAAACATTAAGAAGAGTGGGGATAGGGGTCACTAATTCATAAAATAATCATCATACAATATATCAAAAGAATAAAATTTAAATAAGAACATGATATGGAATATATAAAGACATACCACATAAAAGAGAACATGAAAGGAAAATAGAAGTTAGGAATTCCCTTACCCTGAAGAGTAACTTCTAAAACACAATGATCGGGAACATTATTTCTTGAGGAAACCTTGGGGGGACTCCTTGGAATATATAAATAGTATAAATTCATCTAGGATGAATTTTTAATGAATATAAACAATGGAATGGGTTGGTATTTAGAGTAAAAGAATGGGATTTTTTTATTAATTTCAAAGGACACCTCATTAGTGTTATTTGCAATACCATGGGCTTTCCCATTGTATTTACCCATGGTATTAGCCACTTGGGACACCTAATATAATATTTTAATCCCCAATAGTTGACCAAAATATTATCTTCCTCTTTACATCATTATGACGTAGTTATGATGTCATTAAACATTCTGAATACTCGAAACTGTATTTTTACTATTCATCTCAAATTGAACTATTTCATAAAAAAATCAAAAAAACAACCAAATCGTTTTTTATTGTGTATAATTCAAAAATGAACTCATTTTTATGAAAATTAATTTCATTTTAAATTAAATTAAATAAATAAATTATTAATACTTAATTAATAATTTCTAAAACATTGATTTACTTATACTATTATACAATAATATCACATTTCAATTTAAGATGAATAAAATATAATTATACTTCCATAGATGAAGTTACTATTACATGGGAAAATTACTAATCATTATGGTAACATTAATATTCTAAAGGTTCAAGTCACTATTCACTAAAAAATTAACTTGACCCTATTAGACTCTAACTATCTTACTGATAGCGACTGTTTATGCCCGTGTTTTGAAAATCATTTCAGAGAATCAATTAATTAATATTATTTTAAAAAATTACTATTCATTAGAAATAACACTTATCATAAAATAGTATCCAATAAAGAATACTATTCATCAAAAAATATTATTCATCAAAAATTTAGATCATAATAGAAAACAAATAAAAATTAACCGTAGATTAATTTTCACATTTGAAATTAAAAAATGATGTTTAATTTAGCATAATAATTATCTATGTATGAGAAATATCTGAAAAATATTATTTTTAATTTCTAAAATCTATTTATCACATTTGTATCAATTAATCATATATTTTATTAAGAAAATCTATTCTTAAAACAGAAATGAGGGGAAAAATTATTAAATCAAAGGGATTACATTTTATGTATCTGGGGAATTGAAACATAACCCCTTAAAAGACATTTATATGACCTAAAGGGTAAAGTGTTCAATGGTGACGAACTCTGGGGGTGGCTAATATAACATTTCTTGAGTGGTAATATCCATTAACTTGAACTTTTCCCATAGGTGATTTCATTCAAGTTTAACATGTTGAATCTCGACATGGGATTGGTAAAAAACGAAGCATAGTGATGATATCTCCTTCCCAAGATTTAAAAAATGGGCTTCATATGGCCTGAGTCAACTTGATGAGGCCATCCACTCCACTTTCGGTATTAACTATCCATTATCATTTATATTTATAAAAAATAATTATACATTTTATGAATGATTATTATTTCCAATGGTCATATTAACCAATGGTCATATAAAGGTCAAAACCTGATGGTCACATTTTATTTATAAATTTTATTGATTATGACATAGTAGAACATACATTTTCAGGAAACAACATATTATTCAGACGTTTGGGTCGTTACATTCTCCACCCTTAAGAAATTTTGTCCTCAAAATTTAAACTCTTACACCTAGAAGAGAAAATATGTTTGTACTTCTCTAATGAACCAACCTTGATTTCCATGTACATTACCTTTCTTTGGTGGAATACATAATACATTACATAATTATATGCCCAAAGACCTTATTAGTTTAGTTACTTTGAAATAATGGAACATAATGATCTAACTTAGTGAATGATCTTCAAGATCTTCTATAAATATCTTCCCCTTTTGTTTTCCTACCTAAAACATTTATTTATATCCTGGGGAAAAGAAAGTATAAAAATGGTGAGCAAAAATTCTCAGTTCGAGTAAACATTGAGAACATAAAACACAAACATATAAATGTAAAAACATGAACATAATGTTTAAATATCAAAATATTGAGTCATGAAATAAATCTTGGAAGTATGTAAGGAATAGATCCAAAATTAAAATTAATAATTCTAAAATGTAATTGGAATAAAACACTTCATTGTGGAAAAAAAATAAGCACATAATATGACTTCTATAGTAGCCAATATAATACTTCCAAGACCATCATAGTGGTAAAATTCCATTACTAAACTGTGTTTACTTGTCGTTCCATCCATGTATTATTGAACCATATTTACATGTCGTTCTAGTCCGGTATTACTGAACCAGATTTACTTTCCATTCCTTTCATATCTATCTCATGAGAAATAAATCACTACCCAATTTTTGGCAGGGGGATATAGGTCTCACCCATCTCATATGAAAGCATTCTTACATATTTCACAAAAACATAAATCATTCAACATAGCATAACTCAAGAAATAAAATGGGTTTCATAAATATCATTCCATCATAAAATAATCCATATAAAATATCATTCCATCATTTACCCAATAAAATTAAAGTAATAATAGAGATATAAGTATCCCAATTTAAAGAGTGTCATATATGATGGAATATAATTTTGGTAAAACACTTGAACTTAATTCTTGAGGAAGATATCATTTGTTCTTCCATTTTTTTTCTTTTATCAAAATGTCGTAAAATCATAAAATATAATAATTTAGTTGAAAATAATGATGAAATCGTGTAGAGGATTCATAAATGAAATAATTCATTAAAAAGACATAAAAATCTGTTCATTCTATATAAGTTAAAAAAACATTATTCCCATACTCTTTTAAAAAATGTCCAAAAATACCTCGTATGGAAAAAAGAAGGATTCATTCCATAACATGTAGTTAATGTAAAAAATGGGTAAACATGAATTTAAATAGACAAAGAATATTAGAAAAAATTTATTAAACCATTTTTAGAGAACACATACATGTATGATAAATGTACCAGCAGTAAATACTTACATATAAACAATCTCAGATAAAAATGAGATTGAAAAATTATTCCATGCTTTAGGTCTAATTTCATCCATATTTATTAAAAACACCTATATAGTGGTTTCAAACATATTATTAACTTGTTGCAGAACCATAATAATATCTATGATATCATGTATGATTAACTAATAACATTATATTACCCATTTTTTATCAATTCCTTATTAAAGAAATGTTTTGGGTAACAATTGCTTTATTTATCATGCATGTTTAACATTTTATTAGTGATATTAGTACGTAGATCATGATTTAATTTCTTATATAATGTAAAAAATGATTTATATATAATAAATATTCAGTATATAAATATATATAAAAGATAGATAAATGAAATGTAATGCACTATTCATGGAGATGGTAGGTCGTACGTATGCATGAACACTGTTTCAGTTTTTATATTGAATTGAGTGGAAGTAAGCAATTGACATGTATGTATACATAAATACAGTAGAATTATTAACCCATATATTCCATTATTATTTATTATATATACTTTATAATCATTATTTAACGGTTTATTTGGAGAATGAATGTCATCGCGTCATGGAGACAGTAGGTCGTACGTATGCACGAGCGAAGATATCATTCACATAATGGTTAAATGGTATGGAATTTAATGGTATCATTGTAATAAATAATAATTATCATTAAATGTTCATTATTTATATATATTATACTCATTATTAAACCCATCCAAATTAAGTAGTGTTGAATAATAAATTACACCATGGTGTGGAGATGGTAATTCAAACATACACACGCATGGTGATATTGTTATTTGTAGGATGGATAAAATAAGGCATAATATTTTACCATAATTATAATAAAATATCTTCATGCATAATATACTAGATTTATTACTTTATTATGGGAAAAAAAGATGATAAAGTCGAAGAAGAAAAGAATTTTCTATGAGGTGATAAAATTATTACCTTGTTTTCGAGTATCTCCTTTTGATCTTCACAAAAGGTATCACTATGATGGAATTATCTCCAAATTTCCACCTCTAGGATTAATTGAGGGAATATGGGAGGAGATTTTTGTAAAGACCTTTAAATTTCAAGGAAATTGTTTTCTTAATTTTCTTTGGAATTTTACAAGAACCTAATTTCTGAAGACACCTGATTCCGAGGCCCGGTGTGCCCGGAATCATTTCCGATGTTTGGCTCGGGTATGTTCAGTGAACAAACGAGCGGGTTTTCCTAACTTTTGAACCGGTGCTCGAAATCAAATTCCGAGGGCACCGATGGAATCGCAACGCCGATATTTTCTTAGAAACGCCTTTTCCGGAGTTGCGTTTGCTCGGGTGTGGTTTTTAAATTTTTGGGGTTAAGTTAAGAAATAAAATAAAGTGGTTCAACAACTTTATTTTTATATCACTTAAAGCCACTTAAAAGACACTTAAATCCACTTAAGCTGAGTTGAAGCGTATAGGGTGCAATCCGAAATATCCTACCCTCTTGGTATGATATTTGTGAGGTGGGGCCGCATGAGCCTCACCGTTTCTTTTCCTCTAAGTAACGCACCCACGAAAACCCCTCTTTAATGAAAGTCAACCGTGCGTTTTTTTGTTAAGAAATGCCCCAATTAATTGGGTAGTTAAATCGTTACAATTAATTCAACGAATTAATTGTTCGTTTCTTATCTTTTGAATTTCAAAACTTAGGTCAATAATAAAACAAGGGTTGAACTTATTTTATTTAGTTGGACTTGTGGCGTGGAGAGAATTTGGAGGAAAGCATTCTTCTTCGACGAAGAACACGAAGAACGTGAAGAACGCTCCGACCTCCGACGAAGAACGCCAAACCCTCGGAGATCGACGACGCGACGCCGTGTACCGCGACGTCAACGACGCTTCTTCCGCGATGCTCCTACCGCAACGCTTTCTTCTACGACGTCTTCTTCCACGACGTCTTCTTCCGCGCCGTCTCCTTCCACGACGTCTCTTTCCACGACGAATCCTCGTTCGAAAAACCTCTGTTCAAGCTCGCACGAGGTAGGGGGTTTACGTGATTTTTTTCCTTATGTGTTTCTCTTCCGTCTTTTATCCGCGTTTATTTGGACCACATGATATCAATTATCGGGAGGAGGCCGGACCGCACAAACACGGCCACCCCCCTCTCTATTGTTTTTCTTGTTATTGTGTATTGAATGAAAGTGACGCGGTTTCGTCGCACCATGTGGGATCGAGCGGCAAGGATGCGCAACATCGTCACGCCACGCGGGATCGAGCGGCAAGAATGCGCGACGTCATCACGTCATGCAATAATTTTTTTTTAAAACTCTCGTGCATGGGTTTTTGATTGCAAGGTGTTCGTATAATTTATTTTGGATAAATTATACCCTCTTCATGATTAAAACAATGTGTTTATTATTTGCCAATTGATAACACCTAACGCGGAGGATGCGGGCCGAACAAACACGGCCCGACAACCCTCCACAGCTTGTTTATCTATGTGCGGATCAACAGACAATGATGAAGCATGCTGCTATGGCGTTTGAATCCCTTCATAGTGAAGGTCGGGCCCCTGGGGGACCGTTGGTGAAGACAGAAGGAGAAACGGACCACCGGAGCACGTTCGGTGGTCCGCGGAAGGCGGCGGCACCGTGCCCCGCCGGCGCGGCCGTGCCGATGATCGGAGGCGGCAGCGCGCCGCCGGAGGGCTGGCGGCGGCGGTTGCCGCCGACCTCAATTAGTGGGGAGGGTGGGGGAGCCGCGCACCCCGCCCGCGGCTTCCGCTCGGCCACGCGGGCCGAGCCGCGGCTGGCCCGTCGGGCCAGGCCTCGCCGGCCGGGCCGGGCCGGGAGTAGTCGGGTCGGGTGGACCCAGTTCGGGCCGACCCAGGGGGGGTCGGGCCGGGTCGGTCCGGGCCCAGACCCCCCATTTTCGGACCCCTCACGGTATTTCGCCCATATCTTGAGCTGTAGACCTCCGATTGACGCACCATCAGCGGCGATGCTATCCTTGGATCGAGGCGGTCGTTTCGGTATATCGCACTCAAGGTTTCAGAATACTTTGGGTTCGGCCGGGTTGGTTCGGATACGAAACTAACCAGGCCCACGGAGCGGAAACAGTTATATCTTGAGCTCCGGACGTCCGATTGACGTGCCCTCGACTTTGTTGGATTTCTCTAAGTGAGACGGATCTTTTGATTTAGTCTGCTCGAGGTTTGGATGTCGTTGGAGTGCGGTCCTGTTGGATCGCTCACGAAACCAACTGGGCCCCCGGAACGAAAAACCCAATAACTCACAGACCGAGCGTCTGATTGACGTGCCATCTGTTGCGTTGAGACCCCTATGACGAGGCGGTTCAATGAGATACTTCTTCATGGGACTTTGAGATACTTGGAGTATCGACCTGTAGCTCGTGGAGCGGACCCTCCCAGAGACGAGCGTACGGAGTACAGAGACCGTGTGGCCGACTGAGACCTGACAACTGCTTGACCGACTCGACTTGGAGTGAGTCGACTAGCCCAGTGGACAGAGAACTAATTTGTGAGGTGCAGACCCGTGGCGGACGTAGCACTACCTGTGTGACAGTGCAGACCCGCGGTACTCGTCCAGAGAGTACCTCTGTAGGCTACTAGGGGGGTGTGCACTACTGTGTTTGGGTGGCATACCCCGACGGGAAGCACTACTGTGTTTGGGTGGCTGGCCCGCGGTACTCGACAGGAGGAGTACCTCAGCAGTATTAGGTTAGTGAGCAGTACCTCAGTGTCGTGACAGGACCACTGTACACTCCAGAGAAGGAGCTCTTCAGCAGTTACGGTTTCGATAATAAAAATCCCGGTTTGAGCTGAGTCTATGACCTTTGTGTTTCCTCATGATTGAGATAGGTCACTTGATAACTTAGGTATATGTATGGGCATATACCTGGGAAGTGGTTATCCGTTGATTTCATAATCCCTGTGTATCCTCAGGATTGAGATGGGTTACTTGATAACTTAGTTATATGTATGGGCATATACCTAAGTAGAAGTTATCTGTTGAGATCCTCTTTGTGGTTATCCTTATTGGTTTTAGTGAGACCTTGAGGGTCTGGGGATCCCTACTGAGTATCGTTATACTCACCCCTGCACGGGATTTTCCCGCACATCGTTGTGTTGGTTGCAGACGACGGGCAGTGCTGAGGGAGGCTTAGTGTTCGAGGATTGGACGGTACCCGGAGGTGGACCACACAACGAGTCTGTATCTGGAGGTGGACTTCGCGACGAGATGACACACGATGGAGGTTGACGGGTGAGGGCATTATGGAGGCTATATGTACCTACCCTTCAGGTAGGATCCGTGGTGGATGATCCAGGAGCTGCGCCATCTGTACCTACCCTTCAGGTAGGATCCGAGGAGGACGACCTAGGAGGCGCTTCCGTTCTTCTAGCTGTTGTCTTTTTCTGTTGTACTTTGTTCAATTGTAGTTATACTTTTTTTGGGGTTTGTATTCTGGCCCATTTACCATTCCGCACTTACTATTGTACCAGTTTTTACTTAGTGTTTACTTTTTCCACTTGCTTACTCTGTGGTGATAGTTTTCTTTACGAAGGCAATGACTTCCCTTTTTACCGGGATTTACGCCTTTGGTGATAGTCGCCAGCCCCTAGCCTATGGAAGGCGGGCTTGGGGTAGTCACGGCATGGGCCCCGAGGACGGGTCGTGACAAATTGGTATCAGAGGAGTCGGTTCTACCGCAGAACATATAACTCTGATATTATATTTCTGTGAAGAAATAGTGTTAAGGGTACCGAGTGTGGTCTTCAGTTCAGGGAGTCCAGTGTTGGTGCGGGCGGCTGACGTATCCATACACCAGGACCCTGACAACTGAATTCCGACATTGTGCACGAAAACACCGATTGCATGTGTGTTTCCATATGTTTTTATTTAAATATCAGCTCAAACCAGGTCATCTCATTAGGTATAATTGTTTGACCGTGTCACGTTGTTTCTTTCAGGATGCCTTTTCACGGACGACCAGCTAGATCCTAGAGGGATGTGCATACTAACAGCCTTCCGAGCAACGAGGCTTCGATACAGGGCCCTCTTGCAGTTGAGGCACCAGCGGTACTACCATACGTTGGGCCACCGATGCCACTAGCCCCAGCAGTAGGCGATGCACGCCACTTGAGCGCGCTGCACGAGTTCCAGCGCTCGAGGCCACCTAGGTTCTGGGGAGAGACGGACTCGCAGGCGGCTGAGGATTGGCTGGAGGCTATGGTGAGAGTCTTCAGGCTAGTGGGGACGCCGGCAGACGTCATGGTGATATTTTCTGCCAGCCTTCTTCAGGTAGCAGCATGCAGGTGGTGGAGCCACTTTCTCCAGTTTTGCGACGGGATATCCTTCACACAAGAATAATTTGAGACCTTCTTCAGGGTGGAGTTTTTGCCAGTAGCTCTACACCCCATGCGTGTACAAGAGCTTCTGACTTTTCTACAGTGTTTTCGATCCGTAGCTGAATCATCTGTGGGTAGTAGACAGATGATGAAGAGGTCCAGGAGGACCATACCAGCAGCTGGGAGATCTTGGGTTTTAGGACCGGTGGTGCGGGGACAGAGCTAGGCGTGCCAGAAACAGACAGTGTTACTCTTGCAGCGGGAAGGGTCACCTGGCACATGACTGTCTGACCCCCCGCACTATCGATCCGCATGCGTTGGAGGAGCCACCGAGGCAGAAGAAGCGACGAGTGCTTGAGCAACAGCCGAGCAGTGGACAAGGGAGTAGAACTCCAGGAGTAGGTGGACAGGAGAGGAACTAGTGGATACGTCCCTTGTACTTCTAGTTCCATGTTGCTGTTGTATTCATGTCTTTGTACTATGAGCTGCAATAATAAAAAGGCACTTATCTTTGTGATGTTTTATTTCCTATCCTTTTTGTTTGGTTGATACTGAGTGGTCCTGTTTAAGACTGTTGACTTGACCCTCACTTTCGAGATTCCTACTGGAGGAGACCCAGTGACCTCACACTGATGCCGACAGTGTGACTCGACCCTTGGAGGCGAGAGTGACAGTTGGATCTCTTAGTAGTTACGTCGAGGCCTTACGAAGTCATCCATGGCATGAATGCATCATTCATGTCGGGATTGACTGTATTAGGCAATGAGCGTGGTTCATCCAGGGGGTGAGACCGAGTTTCTCTTTTCGGAAAAGGAGAAATTTTAGCAGCTCCTCTAGATCATCTAGGAGCGGATGAAGACTGCACAGTGCAGTAAGAAACAAAAAACCGGCTCCAGTCTGAGAGACTCGAGCATGTTAAATGTTTAAAGAAGAGGAAGCTTTAAAGAGAGATGAGTCTGCGAAGTGGAAGACGTGGAGGTAGAGCTAGGAGAGAAGCATGAGGTGGTGTACATCTTAACATTCTACAACCACCCGCCTTAGTTATCCCCACCAGGCTCAGGGAGCTGGAGGTCGGAGGAAGAGTGCGGCTGCATGCGGTCATGGAGTGTGACCCAATGGCTCTAAAAATGATTCAAGGGACTGTCTGTGTCCACTACTAGCTGCTGTAGTAACAGACGTCGATATGAATCATTCCTTGCTTTCACAAATCTTGTCACAGACCTAGAGTTTTCGGTAAGATGGGGACTTGACCCTCACGTCTGGAGATAACTTGGGAGGAGACTCGATAATCACACTTACGCCGACGGTGTGGTCAGACCCTCGAGGCGAGAGTTTCAGTTGGAATCTCTTAGTGGCAGCGTCGAGCCCTTACGATGTTGGTTTGAGTATGGACTGGGCAATCACAGTTCATACACAAATTGACGGTATTAGGAAATAAAGGTTGTGGTTTAACTACGACATCGGGATGGGTTTTCCTTGGTCAGCGAAAAGGAATCCCCGGGAAGCACATGATAAACTCATGCTCAGGAGGGTGTGACCGATCACTCTTGAGTCGGTCAACCTTACCCTCATGGCAGCAGTCATTTTGAGTTCCAGTTCTAAATATGAGTTGGAGACCTCTGGAGTTCAAGGATGACGATCACGTCCTTATACGGGTCTCACCTCGATGAGGTTTACGGAGATGTGGCCGAGGCGAAAAGTTATCTCTGAGGTTCAATGGACCTTTCTAGGTCCTCAGCTGGGTAGGAGAGGTGGTTTACCGCTTGACCCATCCACCTCAATTTCCCAGGTGTACGACGACTTCCACGTATCTCAACTGAGGAGATACGTGCTCGACCCTTCGCATATCATCAACCATGGGGAGCTGGACGATGGTGATAGGGTGTCTTTCACAGAGGTTCCAGTGGGGATCGAGGATCGACAGGAGCGGATCCTATGAGAATGATCAATTCCTCAGATGCACTTTCATTGGCAGTACGGGAACCTCCAGGTGAGCACATGGGAGCGGAAGGCTCAGATGCGTGCTCAGTACCGCTTTTGTAACCCTAGTTTGTGTTAAAGTTTTATGAGGACGTAAATCCCTGAGGTGGGAGTGATGTAAAGACCTGTAAATTTCAAGGAATTTTTTTTCGTAATTTTCTCTGGAATTTTACATGAACACAGTTTCTGACGGCACCTGATTCCGAGGCCCGGTGTTCTCGGAATCATTTTCCGAATTTTGCCTCGGGTACGTTTAGTGAACGAACGAGCGGGTTTTTCTAACTTTTGAACCGGTGCTCGGAATCAAATTCTGAGGGCACCGATGAAATCGCAGCGCCAGAATTTTCTATGAAACTCCTTTTCTGGAGTTGCGTTTGATCGGGTGTGGTTTTCAAATTTTTGGGGTTAAGTTAAGAAATAAAATAAAGTGGTTCGACAACTTTATTTTTATTTCACATAAAGCCACTTAAAAGCCACTTAAAGCCACTTAAGCTGAATTGAAGCGGATAGGGTGCAATCTGAAATACCCAACCCTCTTGGTAGGATATTTGTGAGGTGGGTCCCGCACGAGCCTCACCATTTCATTTCCTTTAAGTAATGCACCCGCGAAAACCCCTCTTTAATGAAAGTCAACCATGCATTTTTTTGTTAAGAAACGCCCCAATTAATTGGGCAGTTAAATCGTTACAATTAAATCAACGAATTAATTGTTCCTTTCTTATCTTTTGAATTTCAAAACATAAGTCAATAATAAAATAAGGGTTGAACTTATTTTATTTAGTTGGACTTGTGGCGTGGAGAGAATTTGGAGGAAAGCATTCTTCTTCGAAGAAGAACACGAAGAACGCGAAGAACGCTCCGACCTCCGACGAAGAATGCCAAACCCTCGAAGATCGACGACACGGTGCCATGTACCGCGACGTCAACGACGCTTCTTCTGCGACGCTCCTTCCGCGACGCTTTCTTCAGCGGCGTCTTCTTCTGCGACGTCTTCTTCCGCGACGTCTCCTTCCGTGACGTCTCTATCTGCGAAGAATCCTCGTTCGACGAACCTCTGTTCCATCTCGCACGATGTTGGCGGTTTACGTGATTTTTTTCCTTACGTGTTTCTCTTCCGTCTTTTATCCGTGTTTATTTGGACCGCATGATATTAGTTAACGGGAGGAGCCTGGACCGCACAAACACGGCCACCCCCCTCCCTATTTTTTTTCTTGTTATTGAGGATCGAATGAAAGTGACGCGGTGCCGTCGCACCATGTGGGATAGAGCAGCAAGGATGCACGACATTATCACGCCGCGCGGGATCGAGCGGCAAGAATGCGCGACGTCGTCACGTCGCACAATCAATTTTTTTTAAATCTCTCGTGTGTGGGTTTTTGATTGCAAGGTGTTCGTATAATTTATTTTGGATAAATTATACCCTCTTCATGATTAAAACCATGTGTTTATTATTTTCCAATTGATAACACCTAACGCGGAGGACATGTGCCGAACAAACACGGCCCGACAACCCTCCGTAGCTTGTTTATCTATGTGCGGATCAACGGACAACGACGAAGCAGGCTGCTATGGCGTTTGAATCCCTTAGCAGTGAAGGTAAGGTCCAGGGAGGACCGTTGGCGAAGACGGCAGGAGAAACGGACAACCGGAGCGCGTCCGGTGGTCCGCGGAAGGCGGGGGCGGCGCGCCGCCGGAGGGCTGGCGGCAGCGGTTGCGGTTGGCCTCAATTAGCAGCGAGGGTGGGGGAGCCGCGCACCCCGCCCGCGGCTTCCGCTCGGCCGAGCCGCAGCTGGCCGGTCGGTCCGGGTCAGGCCCCGCCGTTTCGGGTCGACCCGGTTCGGGCCGACCCAGGGGGGGTCGGGCCGGGTCGGTCCGGGCCCAGACCCCCTGTTTTCGGACCCCTCACGATCTTTCGCCCATATCTTGATCTGTAGACCTCCAATCGATGCACCGTCTGTGGCGATGTGATCCTTGGATCGAGACGGTTGTTTCCTTATATCGCACTAAAGGTTTCGGAATACTTTGGGTTCGGCCGGGTTGGTTCGGATACGAAACCAACCGGTCCCTCGGAGCGGAAACACTTATATCTTGAGCTCCGGACATCCGATTGACGTTCCGTCGACTTCGTTGGATTTATCTAAGTGAGAAAAATCTTTTGGCTTACTCCACTCGAATATTGGATGCCGTCGGAGTGCGGTCGGGTTGGTTTGCTAATGAAACCAACTGGGCCCCTAGAACGAAAAAGCCAATAACTCACAGACCGGGTGTCCGATTGACGCACCGTCTATTGCGTTGAGGCCCCTATGATGAGGAGGTCCTTTGAGATACTTCTTCTTGGGACTTTTAGATACTTGGAGTATCGACCTGTAGCTCGTGGAGCGGACCCTCCTAGAGACGAGCGTGCGGAGTACGTAGACCGTGTAGCCGACTAAGACCTGACGAGTGATTGACCGACTCGACTTGGAGTGAGTCGACCAGCCCATTGGACGGAGCACTACTTTGTGAGGTGCAGACCCATGGAAGACGGAGCACTACCTGTGTGACAGTGCAGACCCGCGGTAGTCGTCCGGAGAGTACCTCTGCAAGCTACTAGGGGGTGTGCACTACTGTGTTTGGGTGGCATACCCCGACGGGAAGTAATACTGTGTTTCGGTGGCTGGCCCACAGTACTCAACAGGAGGAGTACCTCAGCAGTCTTAGGTTAGTGAGCAGTACCTCGGAGTCATGACAGGACCAATGTACACTCCAGAGACGGAGCTCTTCAGCAGTTACAATTTCGATAATAAAAATCCTGGTTTGAGATGAGTCTATGAACATTGTGTTTCCTAATGATTGAGATGGGTCACATGATAACTTAGGTATATATATGGGTATATACCTGGGAAGTGGTTATCCGTTGATTTCATAATCTCTGTGTTTCCTCAGGATTGAGATGGGTTACTTGATAACTTAGGTATATGTATGGGCATATACCTAAGTAGAGGTTATCTGTTGAGATACTCTTGTGGTTATCCTTGTTGGTTTTATTGAGACCTTGAGGGTCTCGGGGTCCCTACTGAGTATCGTTATACTCACCCCTGCACGGGATTTTCCCACACCTCGTTGTGTTGGTTGCAGACGACGGGCAGTGCTGACGGAGGCCGATTGTTCGAGGACTGGACGGTACCCGGAGGTGGACCACACAACGAGTCAGTATCCGGAGGTGGACTTCACGACGAGACGATACACGGTGGAGGTTGACGGACGAGAGAGTTATGGAGGCTATATGTACCTACCCTTCAGGTAGGATCCGTGGTGGATGATCCAGGAGCTGCGCCATCTGTACCTATTCTTTAGGTAGGATCTGAGGAGGACGACCTAGGAGCCGCTTCTGTTCTTCCAACTGTTGTCTTTTTCTGTTGTACTTTGTTCAGTTGTAGTTGTACTTTCTTTTGGGTTTGTATTCCGGCCCATTTACCTTTCCACACTTACTGTTCTACCAGTTTTTACTTAGTGTTTACTTTTTCCGCTTGCTTACTCTGTGGTGCTTGTTTTCTTTACAAAGGCAATGCCTTCCCGTTTTACCAGGATTTACGCCTTTGGTGCTAGTCGCCAGCCCCTGGCCTATGGAAGGAGAGCTTGGGGTTGTCACGGCATGGGCCCCGAGGATGGGTCGTGACAATTTTGGTAGGGGGTTCCTGATCTAAAAGACTTTGGAGGTGTGTAAAATAGAGATGGAGAAGTGCCCTTTTATAGGAGAGGTGATTAGAACTTTAGGAAGGTACTGAAAGATTAATTTATTATAAATTTATTTTCAGTTTCTAATGGCTCCAAAGTCATTAATTTAGAGGATAATATGATTATAGGTCGAAATAATCTCATACAATGGGTTCTAGACAATTTTAGGTCATAAATTTAACTTCATCTTTTAGCATTAACCCTTAGCTTAAAACATTAACTTTGACCACGTCTTATTGTATTCTCATAAAAATTTCTTATTATAGTGACTATAAAATAAAAAAGAAAACAAAAATTGGATCATTAATTATGTTTTTAACATTATCTATGTTAGTTGGATGACTGTTAAATTTTTTGTACAATTTTATGATTTAATAAAATAGTATTTGTTTTAAAAAATTGTATATGTCAATTTTAAAACTATTTAGTAAATGATTTTTGTTAAAGACATAATACTTGATTCCATTGAAAAAAGGAATCAAATAATCACTAAAATTAAAATTTCATCCAAAAAATTCTTGTATGGAATTAAAATGTTCAAATTACATTTATTTTGATATTTATAATATCATTTATTTGAATATTTCATTAATAAGGTAATCACTGCATCATCCTTATGTCATAAATAAATTAATTTATTTAATGTCTATAAATTATAAATAAAATAAAATGGCATATGATGTTTTTTTAGATTTATAATTACTATTTACAGTCAATGAAATCTCTTATATAAACAAAATAAAAATTGTTTTAGTTAGTAGATACATGTTTATGTTATATTTCCATTTTCATTAAACTAATAATTACAAAAGGACATTATCACACCCAAGTTAGTCCATGGGGTCAAAAAATAATGACAATGATGATCATGGCCGTAAATATCTCATACAATCAGATTAGGACATACGTTTGGATAGTTTTATATTATTGTAATATTATTTTTTACCCTTATTTTCCTAATTTACACTTTAACCATGGTAAATAAAACTAATTACTAAAGTTACTATTCATAAAATCCAAAAATAAAAAGTTTCATATTTACACAATTTGGAACTTATGATTAAAAATATGGAATCCATATTTATAAATTCAAAACACAGAATTGTTATAAATGATTTTAAAATTAATTTATGTTGTCAAAACCAGAAAGAAGGTTTTTAAGATATAAAAATTATCAAAAGATTGACATATGTTTATATCCAATTTAAATGTGAAATTATTTCCAATGAACAAAATTGGATTAAATATTTAAAAAAATAATCCAATTAAACTTTTAAACTAGTTAAAAAGATAATCTAACTTTATAAATAAATTAGACGAAAAAGCGGTTTTGAATTAAAATGCAGAATTTTTACTATTAATTAAAATATGAATTTTAACAGAAAAATTAAAAAAACTAAACCAAAGTAGATTTTTATGTCCCACTTATAAATAAGAAGTATATTTATCATATATAATATATTAAAGTGTTAAAAAACTATATTTAAAATGTTTGCACTATTAAAAGTAGGGAAACTACATTTTTTAAAAAATATTTCATTTATCTAAAAAAGGGAATTAGTTCATATACAATATCTAGAAAATACATAATATGAATGTTAATGATATGTAAAATTAAAAATATTTTTAATACTATTCATAACGTCTAGTTTATATCCCATTAAATAATAATATTTTAATAATATATCGTTGTTTAGTGAAACTCGGTGTTGCGTACAACGCAACCTATCGAGGAAGGTTGCTCTTGCGTGTATCACAAGACAAGTCATTGTTTCATGTGGTTAATTATTCATTTAGTGTTACATATAAAATAATCCAAACATAGTTCCTGTATACCTTGATCAATATCTATACTCAGTGTTGTGTGTATCGTATGCCAACTCGGCATTGCGTGTAACATAGGACAAGTCAGTTTAGTATGAAAGGAATGTTTTAAATAGTTCATTGCATGATATAATTGGAAATTTTAATTAATTTGAATAAAATGGTCCATGAAAACTCAGGGTTTTACATTATACACCCCAAAAAATGAATTTCTACCTCAAAATTACTTTGGGTTATGAAAGTTTTACAACATGAAAGTTTATTTCATAGAAACCCACATCATAAAAAGAAATAGTAAAAGAACATTTTTAAAAAGGAAAGTTAGAAACATTACAGTTACCCAAAGTAACTTATCAATGGTTTTCCACCTAGGAGAATATAATTGGGAAGTGGAAACATGGATATAGAATAGAAATTTAACTGCAAGTTCTAATGGATAGTGATATAGAACAAGGTTGGAGAAAGTTGAAAACTTGAAAGCCATAAATCTGTGATAATTTTAGGGACCATTTAATTCATTGGATAAGAAGTTATGTTGACTAAATTTTTGGTTTCAAGATCATTTTCCTAATATTGATGAATTTATTATGAGAAGCAATACATACTTGATTTTAGTAAAATCTCAACACTGGCCATTCCTGGATCTTTTTCCCCTTCATATCTTATTTAATGAAATGATGTTTAATATTTCATTCTTGAAGTGTAAGCAGATCATGTGATAGAATGATAGGTCATTCCATCTGTCTCAACTATAATTTTAACAGGGGTTATCAAATATGCATAAGTCCACCTATAGTGAGACAATTCATCAATATATTAAACTTCAACAATAATATAACTTATAAAATCCATACATTGATAACATTAAATACTTCTGAAAACAAAAATTTTAATACATTAGAATGTGGGGAAATAAATCGACATAAAACTTATCTCTCATATCTCATAATAAAGTGTTTGGTTGTCACATTAAAAACATGATAATACCTTAATTATTTATTCTATTGAAACATGATTAAAACATGAATTACCATAGAGACTTAGTGAAAACGTGAATTCTGTCAAAATTAACTCATTTCACACATAAAAAATACCAAAAATTATGTATACTCAACCCATGATATTACATTGTCCTTATATTATTCATTTCATCCTTAATAATATCAAACATCTCATTATCTCATTATCCCATCATTATGCACATATCATGTGCTTTATAAAAATATTTCAATCACTTTTCTTAGTTACCGATACCAGATACTTATGGAAAACCACAATGGACTAATACATAGATATTCCAATATTTCATAATTCTATAAAAGAGATTCTACAACATTATTTTGGAATCCCAATACATAGACACATAATCATTCCACTAAGTCGTTTTCATACTCAATATATCCAATAGTGATCGCATTTGATTTTCCATAGACATTGGAATTAAGAGGTTGTTGACATCGATAATCATCTATAACCCTTAGATTAGGGAATTGGTTAGCATAATTCCCCATTTCCTTTCACTTTTAACCCTGATTTGTGGGAGGTTAACTCTTTGGAGAATTCGGTTTATTTCCATTACATTGGTAGTAAAATGACCGATGAAATTCTTTCCCAAACTTAAATCATTTATCAGTCCCCTTAAGATAATTTCCTCCAGGTGTCATTCTACACTTTGAGCATAATGAAAATATAATATTCTTTCCTACATAATTTTTATTATTTAATCTAAATTTTATCCTTATATTATTATCATAACCTTTAAATACATGAGAAACTAAAATATCTCTTTTTATAAGAAGAATACGAAAAGGTCCATACTAAAAAATAATTTCTTAAACTCATCCCAATCTATGCAGTCAATTTTATCTTGTTGCCTCATATTCTTGAGAAAGTTTTAACACATATTCTCTTTACCTTCCAAGTGATAAGTTTCCAACATAACCATTTCACATATTGAAAAATAGAGAATTGAAAATATCATTTCAGTGGAACAATTCCATTTCTTAGAAACTAGTGGATCGGTTGTTTAACTAAAATTAGGTGGATGATTCCTGAAGAATGATTCAAGGGAATCTTATTCCCACCATTAGTCATTTGGAAGCCTAGTAGGATTTTTGGTCATAGAAACAAGATTCATTATTTGGGATCCTATAAAATTTTGTTTTTTAAGAGGACAATAATTTCATTTCTCATCGCATCCAACATTAACATGGTTCCATTGGGATCCATCCATTCTCTATAACCTAAAAAGAATAGTGTGAGTGGAAAAAATCATACTAAGAAAACAACATAATCCATGGGGGGTACTTTAAATATCTAACATTCATTGTTAAATCCTATGTTATTCAGGATACTTACCCTAATTATAGGAGTTTAACCTATAGTTATACTTACCCTAAATAAATCCCTATACATACCTTAGAATTATCCATAGGGATCTCACTATATATTTCACATCCTAGTTTCCAAAGGATGTCTATACCTCCGCTCTGATACCAAATCTAAGGACCCAACCATGATGTACATGGACATTACATTTCTTTTTAAGAATACCTAATTAATTACACATATATACACCCAAATATTGTATTAGTTTTCTGTCATTGGATTCTTAGAACATAATCTTATGACTTTGTGAAAGATATTCAACTTATCCCATAAATATCATCCCCATTTATATTCCTACCTACAACAATTCTTTATATCATTGGTAAATGAAAAAATAAAAAGGGTGATATCGAATTCTTAGTAAGGGTAAACATTGAGAACCTAAAAAATAAACAGAAGAATGTAAAAACATTTACATAATGTTTAAATATCAAAATATTGAGTCGTGAAATAACTCTTGGCTGTATGTAAGGCATAGATCATAAAGAAACATTAACAATGATAAAATAGCCTTGGAATAAAACATGTAATTGTGGAAAAAAATAATCACTTAATATTATTTCAATAGTAGCTAATACATTGCTTCCAAGACCATCTTAGTGGAAAAATTCCATTACTGAACAAGGTTTACATGTCATTCCATCAATGTATTACTGAACCTTAATTAGATGTCGCTGCAACCATATATTACTGAAACTGATTAAATTGTTGTTCTAGTCATGTCTATCTCAGGAGATATAAATCTTCACCCAATAAATTTGAGGGAGTTATATGTTCCACCAATCTCATAATAAAATCATTCCCACATATTCCACGAAAACATAAATCATTCATCAATGTATTACCCAAGAAATAAAATGGGTTTCTTAAACATAATTCCATTATAAAATAATCCATATAAATTATGATTACATCATTAACACTATCAAATAATAATAATAATAGTATGGATAGAAACATAACCCTATTTAAATTAGATCACCTTTTATGGAAAATAATTCTGATAAAACACTTGAAATTAATTCGTGAGGAAAATATCCATTCTTGTTCAAAAATGTTTCCTTTTCTTAAAATACCTTGATATTTTAAAAGATAATAATTTAGATTAAAAC
This sequence comes from Viscum album, assembly GCA_963277665.1. NCBI lineage: Eukaryota > Viridiplantae > Streptophyta > Magnoliopsida > Santalales > Viscaceae > Viscum > Viscum album. Next base: position 1,287,101,271 of record OY728151.1, read on the forward strand.
AAACATCCAATCGTGTTCCATAAGCTTCAAGGAATTAAGGTGTTAACAAGACATAAAAATATGTTCATTTCATATAAGTTAAAAATATATTCTTCTCGTACTCTTGCCGGAAAAGTAAAAAAGTTTCTCATATGGAAGATGAAAGAAATATTCCTTCCATACCAAGTTGTAAAAGTAAAAAATGGGTAAAATAAATTTAAAAATGCATATAATATTAGTAATAATTTTATGAAAAAAATTAGAAAACAAGGACATGGATGATAAATATTCCCCTAGTAAATATTGATGTATAAACAATCTTAGATAAAAATGAGATTGAAAAATTATCCCTTTACTTAAGTCCAATTTTTTCATATGTGTATTAAAATCTTCTATAATGGGTCTAATAATATTATTAACTTGTTAAAGAACCATAATAATATCTATCATATCATATATGATTCAATTATGACCTTATATTACCCATTTATTTATCAATTCCATGTTAATGAAATGTTTTAGGTAATAATCATTTTATATATCATACATGTTTTGACTTGATATTCATGATATTATTACATAGATAATGATTTAATTAAATCTATAATTTAAAAAAAAATTTATTTATCAAAAATATTCTATATAAAAAATATATATAATAGATTTATAAATGAAATGGAAGACACTGTTCATTGAGAAAGTAGGTCGTACGTGGGGATGAACGTTGTTTATATTTCCTTATTGAATTGAATGAAAGAAAGTAAATAATATATATATATATATATATTAATTAATCCAATAGAATTATAATGTCCTATATTTCATGGTTATTTATTATATATTCTTTATAATCATTCTTAAATGGTTAACATAGAGAATAAATCTCATCGTGTCATTGAGACGATAGTTTGTTTGTACGCTTGAGCGACAATATCATTAAATTAAGGGTCAAATGGTATGGAATTGGATTTTATATTCATTATAAAGAATAATTATCATGTTATAATCACTATTTACATCCATTATAATCATCATTATACTCATCCAAATTATTTATTGTTGAATAACAAATTACACTCTGACGTGGAGATGATAGGTCGTACGTACGCACGCATGGTGATTTTGTTATTCTTAGGATGGATAAAAGGCTGCATAAAGTTATAACATAATTATAATAAAATATAAGCATGTATAATAAAATTTATTTATTACTTTAGTATGGGAATAACTTAAGAAGATTATGTGTAATAGGAAATGAATTTTGAAAGAGGTGATAAAACAATTACTTCTTTTTCGAGTACCTTCTTTTGATTTTCATTAAGGGTCTCCCTATGATGGATTTCTGAAAAAACGTGCGGATTCTAGGATGAATTGAAGGATTATTGAAGGATATTTGGGCTGGGTTTGGGTGATCAAAATGTATTTGGAGGTGTAAATAAAATATAAGGATATGTTCCCTTTTATAGGAGAGGTGATGGGCACTTTAGGAATGTCTTGAAATATTAATTTCTTATAAATTTATTTTCTGTTTCTAATGCATAAAAACTGATTCATTTAGAGGATAATATTACAATAGGTCTACATACTCTCAACCAATAGGTTTTAGGTAAGTTTATGTAACAAAATTGACATTATATTTTATCTTTAACCCTTAGTTAAAAACATTGACTCTTACCATGTCTTATTGTATTTTCATAATATGTTGTTATTATAGTTACTATAAAATCCCAAGAGAACATAAAGTGGATCATTAATGAATATTTGAACATTATCAAATTTATTTGGCTAAATATTATATTTTTAGGACTATTATATATTTTAATAAAATAGTATCTATTTTAAAAACTCATTTATACCAATTTTGACACTAATTAGTAATTATTTTTTTAAGTCATGAAAACATGATTCCTTATATCCAAAGGAATTAAATCATCCCAAAAATTTTAATTTCATCTAAAAAATCGCATCTGGAATCAAAATTTTTTAATTAAATTTTTTAATATTTATAATATCATTTATTTTATTATTTTAGTAATAAGGTAATCACCACATCATCACCGTGTCATAAATAAATTTATTTATTTAATTTCCAAAAATTATAAATAAAATACCATGTGGTAGGAAATATTTTTATCTTTATAATGACTATTTATATTCTAATAGATAATTTATATAAACTAAATTAAAATTTATTTAGTTTGTAGATAAATTTTTAAGTTTTATTTCCATTTTCGATAAATTAAAAATCCTAAAAGGTCATTATCACACCCAGGTGGCTCCAAGGGGTCCTAAAATTGATCCAAGGATGTTCATGGTTAGACATTTCTCATCTAGTAGTACTAGGACACATGTTAGAGTATTTTTATATTATTATAATATTATTTTTTACCCTTATTTACCAGATTTACCCTTTAACCATGGTAAATATAAATATAAATTGAAGTTATTATTGCAAATATCAAAAAAAAGAAGGAACATATTTCAACAATTGGGACCTTATTATTCCAAATATGGAATCTGATTTTCTAAATTAGATTCATTGAATTGGTATAAATTAATTTAAAAATAATTCATATTGTCAAAACCCAAAAGCGGGTTTTTAAGAAGTAAAAACTATCAAAAGACTGACATGTGTTTATATCCAATTTAAATGAGAAATAACATATAATTAACACAATTGGATTAAATTATAAATAAATAGTCCAATTAAACATTAAATACAATTAAAAATATAATATAACATTATAAATAAATTAGAAGAAAAGTATGTTTTGAATTTAAATGTAGTATTTTTCACAATTCAATAAAATATGAATTTTATTAGAAAAATACAAAAAATTAAACCAAATTAAATTTCAATGTCCCTATTCCCAAGAATATTTTTATATTTTCAAATTGAATATATAAAAGTGTTAAAAAGAAGATTTCAATGTGTTCTCCATCAAAAGGGTGTGGAACTTCATTTTTTGAAAAATACTTATATTATCCAAAAAATTGAATTTGTTCTTATATCATGTCCAGAAAACACATAAGATGAATGTTGATGTTATATAAAATAAAAAATGTGGTTAATACTATTCCAAACACCTTGTTTATATACCATTAAAAAAATAATATTTTAATAATATATCGTTGTTTAGTGAAACTCATCGTTGCATACCAGGAAATCTATTGAGGAAGATCGCTCTTTCCTGTAACACATGCAAAGTCAGTATTGCATGTATCAAAAGCTTCCTTTGGTGTTAAATATAACATAATACAAATATATTTCTTTTATAAAATTAAAAAAAAATTACACTTATTGTTGTGTATATCATACATTAACTAAGTGTTGCGTGAACAAACGACAAGTCGGATTAATGTGAAAGGAATGTCTGACTTAGTGCATTTCAAGATATAAATGGAAATATTGATTTATTAAAAAAAATGGTCCATAAAAACTCAGGGTGTTATGACTTATATCTCATTAACACTTCCAGTTCCCATTTGGCTTCATTATATTTTTGGTTCCTCCATAACACGTTATTATGGCGGGTAGTCTTGTTATGGGGAACCTCATATCTACGATCCACGATCACCCATGGATTCTCCTCATAAGAGATAACATGATCCATTTATACCACCTATGGATTTTGTACATGTGAAGAGCTAGGTATTCACTTCCTCAAGAGGAATACATGGAATACATCATGATCTTGTGCTATATTTGGAGGAATTGAAAGCTGATATTCCACTTCTCCTATGTGATAAAGAATTTCTTAGGGGCCAATGTTCCTAGGGATGAGCTTCCCTTTCATACCAAACATTATGACTCTCTTTCATGGAGAAATTCAGAAGAAGACTGTATAACTAACACAAAACTACAAGTCTCTTCAATGGTTTACAGCATAGTTCCCTTGCTGACTCTGAGTAGCCTTGATGTGTTATCAGATGGCATGAACTTTTTCTGTCATCTGTAACACAAGATCTGGCCCAAGAAGCTTTCTCTCACTAGACGCATCCCTACAAGTTGGAGTTCTACATCACATCCTTTATATATCTTCATAGGGTTCCCTTGGAATTCTTGAGTCAAAGATATTATTGTAAGAGAACTCAACTAGTGGGATATGTTGATACCATCCACCATTAAATTCCATTGAGCATGTTCTCATCATGTCCTGGAGTGTCTAAATAGTCATTTTGGATTTTACCTTATTTTAATGGTGATAGTCCACACTGAAATAAAATTAATTACATATAGAATTTCGAAAACATCTTCATAATTTTGATGTGAACCTCGATCTATGATCATATATGATAGAAAGTGGAACTCCATTAATCATTACCAGTTCCTTCACGTAAATCATCTAAAGTCGATCAAGAGAGAAATATTCATGAATAGAGATAAAATTGGCCATCTTGGGGAGACATTACACTATAACCCATATCTCATTATTTATTTTTGATGATCTCTGGAGGCAAGTGGAAAAACCCATAGTCATATTTTCTAACATCAATGCTAGTATCTGTAGTGGTTGTAATACCCCTTTAAGAAGTTTTATCTCTTCCTTCACTTTTTGACACACCCAACACCTTTTAGTGTAGTCTTAAATATACCTTTTCATGTTATCCCACCAATTATGATTATTAAGGTCCCTATATAATTTCATTATTCCATGATGTATAGAGAATTCAGAGCTATGAGCTCCATAGAACAGCTCCATCTTTATTTCCAGAATAGATGGAACACATAGTCTTGTATGAAATTTCAAAACAACTTCTTGATCAATTTTGAACTTAGGAAACATCCCATCCTTCACAGCCATAAACATATTCTATAAAAAAGGATCTTCTTTTTCAAATTTATTGATCTTATCTATTAATAATTGTTGAAAAATCATTAGGGATTGGGTTGATGATGTCCCTTCCCTTACGATTCCCATGTCAAGTTTCACTAGTTCTTTAATCAATGGATCTATTTGAATCCTCATCATTTCCATAACAACATGGTCCTTCCTACATAATGCATCAATGACATTGTTTTCTCTTTTGGGATGATAATGAATTGAACAATCGTTGTATTTATGAAGTTACAATCATCTATTCAATCCCATGTTCAATTTATTCTCTGTGAAAATAGACTTTAAACATTGATGGTCTATATATATATATCAGATTTCTACTCATAAAGATAGTTCCTCAATATCTTCTAAGAAAAATCCACCGCAACCATATGGAGATCATGTATGGGATAATTATTCTCATGAGGCATTATCTTTCAAGATTTATAAGCAATCACCTTTAAATTTTTCATTAGGACTCACCCAAGACCTTTCAGAGATACATCATGAAAAATAATGATTCTTTCTCCGGTTGAGGGTAGAGTTAATATGGGTGTAGTACCGAATATCTAGTTTATCTCTTAGAAACATTCTTCAAACTCTTTTGCCAAAAATAACTGGAACATTTTTTTGATTTTACTTGGTTAATGGATTAGAATGTTAGGAATAGTTTTTAACAACCCCACTATAATATCCTACTAACCCACATAAACAAACAATCGTAGTTATAATTGTAGGATGAGTCCACTTCTCTACAATCTTTGTCTTTGCAGGGTCAACTACGATCCATTCACTGGTTACAATGTACCCCAAAAAAGAAAATTTCAATAAAAAAAACTCACCCTTGATAGAATTTCCAAATAACCTCTCCTTCCTCAGATTTTTTTATATATCCCTTAGATGATCTTCATGAACCTTCATAATTATAGAATATATTATAATATAATCAATAAAAATGACAATAATGTTATCAGTGTAGTCTTTAAAGACTATATTCATCACATCTCTAAAAATAGAAGGTTCATTAGTCAATTATAAGGTCATAACAAAAAACTCATAATTCCCATATCTTGTTCAGAATGAGGTTTTTAGAATATCTTCTTTCTTAACCCTCAATTGATAATGACCAGATCAAAGATCAATCTTGGAAAAGAACTGAGCCCCCAGAATTTGGTCAAATTAATCATCAATTCTTGGTAGAGGGTACCTTTTTTTTAATGTGATCTCATTTCGTTCCCTATAATCAATTTATAACCACTTTGATCCATCATTCTTCTTAACATAGAAAACATGTTCATCCCAAGGGGACACACTTCGGTAGATAAACCCATTCCCCAAACGATTATAGAGTTTCTTCTTTAATACCTCCAGTTCTACATTGGCCATTCTATATGGTGTTTTTGAAATCAGCTGATAACCACATATGAGTTCAATTGAGAACTATACCTCTCTTTCTGGAGGAGGTCCAAGTAAGTACTCGAGAAATGCATCAATGTATTCCTTAACAATAGGGTGATTGTCTATCCTTATACTCTAATTTCATCCTTCCTCTTCACCTATCAAATCCCTAAAGATGGCTATAATAGGCTATTCTAGACAAGGATTAGGCCTAGATATCTCTCCTTGGAAGATAACTATAGGTTTTCCATTCAACAGTACTAAGATTCCATTTCTCTTGTTTTTTATCTTTGCATTATACATTGGGGGATAGTCCATCCCTAGTATAATGTTGAATTCAAACATGGGAATGGCTACAAGATTTATAATAATATTATTCTCACTAATGTAAATACTAGAGTTTCTGAAAACTTTTGATGCTTGGATAATCTCTCTAGGAGTATTGACTGATAACTTTACTTTTATCATTTCAATAATTGATTCTATATTCATTGAAAACGTGGAGGAAATAAAGGAATGTGGGGAACAAGAATCAAGAAAAGTACCTGTAGGTTTTGAGAGAACATAAATAGTACCAACCCCAACATCATTTGTATCTTCAACTTTAGCCATCATGGTAGGAAAAAAAAGACCTTGATCCCTTAGCCTGTGTAGAGTCGGATGGTGATTCCCCTCCACTGCCCTTAGATTCAGATAGTTATTGGAAATGTTCCCAAGTAATCCACAAAACAAGCATTCGACTTTTGGTAGGTCCGGAACCATATTACATTTTTTATTTAGTGTTGGGAAGTTGATACTCAACCTAACTATGATAATTCTGAGGGATATGGCCATCTCTTCCACACTGGTAACACTTCTCACTCAAGATCAAGTAGTTCTACAAACTCTTCTCCCCACATTTATTACACATGGGAAGGTGCACATCATTTCTACCTCTTCTATAATCAAAGCTCCTCCCCAAGATTGGATCCTCTAAGATTTTATTTTCATTGGATTTATGGGACCATTTTATCTAACCAAACTCCAGTTTGACTTTCATCGCACTTCATATGATCTCCATATAGTTTTCATAGTCTCAGTTTCCTAGATTCGTCCCTAAATGAGGTCAAAGCCCCCTAAAAATATATCAAACTTACCATTAGGATCCATGAAAATTCTAGATGTGTAATGTGAATAGCTTGTGACATTCATCTCGTAGCTTCCCACATAATAATTTTCCTTCTACATCAGCTCAAGAAATTTTATCTCCATTTTCATTCTCATCAAATGAGGGAAATACTTATGGAAGAAGATCCCTCTAAACTCTTCTCAGTCCATAGCTTCAATATAACCTCATTTCCTCATGTTTTTAATCTACACACACCACTGATTAGATTATCCCTTTATGTGGTACATGACCAAGGTGATTTTTTCTTGTTTAGAACTACGATGTAAAAAAAATATTTTATATAATGTTTATCCACTAATATACAAGCAGTTGGTTGGTTGATCCACTGAATGTTGGTGGATGTTGTTTCATAAAGGACTCAATTAAATTTTGTTAATATCTTTTTGAAATTGGTCTCTCATCTTATTCATGTTATTTCACATAACATTAGTCCTTTGATTCATCATTCTCATGAATGATTCCATTATGACTTCCATCGGAGGACTATCGGCACATGATCTATTACAGTCACCATTTTCATAGTTCCTCCAATTTACCTCCTTTTATTAAGCAAAGAATAACATAACGAGAAACTATTTTCAATTGAGAATATCATAACTCTAAAGTATTTTTATGTTTTAAAGCATCATTATTAAACATGCTATTCATTATCAATAATTAAATTTTGTATAAATCCTTCATAACAGTTCATAAAAAAAATGTGATTAACCAAGCATATCCCAAGGGAGTGTCAATCCAAGAGTTCATTAGGGACCATTTCATGCACCAGTTCCCGTTTGAGTCTATCTCAAAGATTTTTTTTTTTGTTTTACCCCATGATACATCTATTCTAGAGCCACATCGAGTTGTTCGTATCCAGATAGGGATTTATTTGTTCAAAAACCACTTACTTAATATTTTACCAATATATATTGATGTTTTTAATTTCATAAACATTTCTATAGGGTGATTTCTTATGTTTTCATATCCATATTTCAACAAATAACTAAATTTTCATTTGATACCAACTATTGATTCTCGCTTTTTCTACATAACTTTACATGACATTTTACAAACAGTGGATCTTTTAATGTTTAGTGTCTTGGAAATAAGGTACATAATACCTGAAAAAATAAAATATTATAATGTACCACATGAAAGGAATATTCTTGGTTCATCCTAAGTACACATATTGTATCTCATAATCTGGGGACATACCTCAAAGGAATGGGTGATGAGAAGGCCCGGTAAGGGAAAACCGGTGAAACAGTTTACATGTGAACTTGAGAAATATTAATAAGAACATGAGGAATATAATAGTGGCATGATAAAGATGCATATAGTAATAATATAATGAATCATAACATGAAAATTTGGCTAAAAATTTTAATTTAGATTTTCATAATCATATCACCATGGAATATCCCCAAGGTGTCATAAAAAATTTACCAAGGTTATTCACCAATGCATCGTAAAACTTGTCATCTTTATAGATTAATTTATTTACCCAATGAATTTGATCGCTACCATGGCACATCCTAAATATTTATTTATTTTTATGTGATATACTTATATCATAATAAAAAAGAACATAGAGCAGTCCTTTCTCTTGAAAAAGAACTCAGCAGAATCCTAGGGTATTTCCAAAGGGATAGATAATGGTTTCACTCATACACATGTTCTGATCAGGTATGATAACACTTGTGTCATTAGTGTATATCTAAGAATTTGAAACATCACTCGATGGATGGAAATTGATGTAAGACATCATTCCCCCCCATGGAGACCCCCCCTCCCATTGCACCCCCTGGACACCCCCTCCTAGACACCCCACCTGCACCCTCCCCCTTGCCCAATAGACCCCCCCCTGCAACCCCCCTGCCAGGTCTCCCCCCTCATAGACACCCCCATTGAACCACACCTTCACCCTCCCCACTACCCTACAGACCCACTGCACCCCCCAACAATATCCCCCCTGCCAGGTCCCCTCTCCTAGACACCGTCTTGCACCGCACCCGCTCCCTCCCCCTGCACCCCAACCTGTAAACCCCCCCAGACAACTCACCTAGACACCCCACCTGCACCCTACCCCTACCCTGAAGACCCCCTACCTGGTCCCCCACTCCTGGAAACCCCCTTGAACCCTCCCCACTACGCTGTAGACCACCTGCACCCCCTGCGAGGTCCCCCCCCTCCTGGACACCCCCTTGCACCACACCGGAACCCTCCCCCCTGCACCCCCACATGCAGACCCCCCTACAACCCTCCATGACACCCCACCTGCACCCTCCCCGCTGCCCTGAAGACCCCCTTCACCTCCTTCCAGGTCCCCCCCTCTTGGACACCCCCTTGCACCCTCCCCACTACCCTGTAGACCCCCCCCCCCCACCAGTTTCCCCCTGCCAGGTCCCCCCTCCTAGACACCCCCTTGCACCGCACCTGCACCCTCCCCCTGCCCTACAGACCCCCCCCCCCCCAACCCTACACCCCACTCTCCCACCTAGACACCCCCCTTTCACTACACCTGCACCATCCCCCTGCCATGTAGCCCCCGGACAACCCTCCTAGACACCCCACCTACACCCCCCACTAGTATCCCCCCTGCCAGATAATTGTTTTCCATCCTCCTCATTCAAGGTAAGATATAGCTTATATGGTCATATATATTCATTGGTGTTGTACCATGAATAAAAGTAATAAAATGATCTATAACTCATGTTGTAACACTCTTGGTTCATAAAATATGTAATTAAATTCAAAAATAATATATTCCATTTTCTACTGGTTTTCATCCCAAAGATGGTTTTTCTTGGTAACAAAACATTTAAATTTAGTTTTCCAAAACCAAAACTCTAAAAGACGAATCCATGGGCAGAATTTTTGTTTTAGATCTAGTGGTATTCGTATCTCCTTGTCTCCCCATGTAATCTCACCACTAAGCCATCCCACATGAACTCCATTGATTTATGTTTCTAATTTTTTTAAAATATAAACAAAACTATTTCGCAAGTCATTCAAAGAATCAAATATGGTCCACCTATGTCAAGGATGTGATCCTTATTAGTGAAAAACATTCTTCATTGTCACTTAAACTCCCTTACAAAACCCTAAGATTACTGTCAATTCCCGTCTCCTAGCCCAATTCTGAACTGCTTGGTTTGCCTAGCGACTAAATTAGAAACCTTGGAAATATTTTTAGAAATAAATTCGTCACTTGATGCACTATCTAAATGAACCACCACCAAAATATCTAACACATTACCTGATAATTTCATTTAATCAACACCTGATTCCCACATAATCCTAAATTCAAAAGCTTCTCTGGGCTCTACTATTTCATTATAGCTGAGAGATATTGAACTAGCATAAAAGGGGAAATATGAGATTATATGTTGTGTCTTAGAAGAAGAAAAATATTAACCTATATCTATACCAAATAAACTCTAATGTTGTATGAAATTAATTTGAATAATATGAAGAATTTTGTAATATTATATAGGTTCAAGGTGGAGGTGTCCAAGAAAAGTATGGTATGAACTGCTTGGTTGTCCTGGAGACTACATTGGAAACATTGGAATTATTTTTAGAAATAAAATTTTCACCTAATCCACTATCTAAATGAACAACCACTGAAATATCTAACACATTTCCTGAGAATTTCATAGAATCAACACCTGATTCCCACATACCCTTGAATTTTAAAGCTTCTCTGGCCTCTACTATTTCATCATAGATAAGAGATATTAGACCATAAAAAAGGTGAAATATGAGATTATATGTTGTGTATCAGAAGAAAAAAAGGATTAACCCATATCTATACCAAATAAACTCGAATGATGCATGAAATAAATTTGAATAATATGAAGAAATTTGTAATATTATATAGGATCAAGGTGGATGTGTCAAAGAAAAGTATGGTATGAACTACTTGGTTGGCCTGGTGACAACATTGGAAACCTTGGAATGATTTTTAGTAATAAAAATTTCACTTGATATACTATCTAAATGAACCACCACCAAAATATCTAACACATACCCTGAGAATTTCATATAATCAACACCTGATTCCCACATACTCCTAAATTCTAAAGCTTATCTTGCCTCTACTATTTTATCATAGCTGAGAGATATTGAACTAGAATAAAAGGAGAAATATGAGATTATATGTTGTTTCTTAGATGAAGAAAATTATTGACCCATATCTATACCAAATAAACTCGAATGCTACATGAAATTAATTTGAATAATATGAATAAATTTGTAATATTATATAGGTTCAAGTTGGAGGTGTCCAATAAATGTATGGTATGAACAGCTTGGATGGCCTGGAGACTACATTAGAAACCTTGGAAAGTTTTTTAGAAATAAATTTGACACTTAATCAACTATTTAAATGAACCACCACAGAAATATCTAACACATTCCCTGAGAATTTCATAGAATCAACACCTGTTTCCCGCATACTCTGGAATTCTAATGCTTCTCTAGCCTCTAATATTTCATCATATATGAGAGATATGGAACTAGAATAAAAGGGGAAATATGAGATTAAATGTTGTGTCTAAGAATACGAAAAATATTAACCCATATCTATACCAAATAAAATCGAATGCTGTATGAAATTAATTTAAATAATATAAATAAATTTGTAATATTATATAGGTTCAAGGTGGAGGATTCCAAGAAATGTATGGTATGAACTACTTGGTTGTCCTAGAGACTACATTGGAAATATGAGATTATATTTTGTGTCTTAGAAGTAGAAAAAGATCAACCCATATCTATACAAAATAAACTCGAATTCTGTATGAAATTAATTTGAATAATATGAAGAAATTTGTAATATTATATAGGTTGAAGGTGGAGGTGTCCATGAAAATTATGGTATAAACTACTTGGTTGGCCTAACGACTATATTTGAAACCTTGTAAATATTTTTAGAAATAAATTTGTCACTTGATCCACTATCTAAATGAACCACCACCGAAATATCTAACACATTCCCTAAGAATTTCATATAATCAACACCTAATTCCCACATAATCCAGAATTCGAAAGCTTCTCTGGCCTCTACTATTTCATCATAGCTTAGAGATATTGAACTAGAATAAAAGGGGAAATATGAGATTATATGTTTTTTCTCATAAGAAGAAAAATATTAACCCATATCTATACCAAATAAACTCGAATTCTACATGAAATTAATTTGAATAATATGAAGAAATTTGTAATATTATTTTTGTTCAAGGTGGAAGTGTCCAAGAAAAGTATGTATAAACTTATTGTATGGCCTGGAGACTACATTGGAACCCTTGGAAATATTTTTAGAAATAAATTTTTCACTTGATCCAATATCTAAATGAACCACCACCGAAATATCTAACACATTCCCTGAGAATTTCACAGAATCAACACATGATTCCCACATACTCCAGAATTATAATGCTTATCTGGCCTCTACAATTTCATCATAGCTGAGAGATATTGGACTAGTATAAAAGGGGAAATATGATATTATATGTTGTGTCACTGAAGAAGAAAAATATTAACCCATATCTATACCAAATAAACTTGAATGCTGCATGAAATTAATTTGAATAGTATGAAGAAATTTGTAATATTATATAGGTTCAAGGTGGAGGTGTCCAAGAAAAGAATGGCATGAACTTCTTGGTTGGCCTAGCGATTACATTGGATACATTGGAAGGATTTTTAGAAATATATTTTTCACTTGATCCACTCTCTAAATGAACCACCACTGAAATATCTAACACATACCGTTAGAATTTCATTGAATCAAAACCTGATTCCCACATAATCCTGAATTCTAAAGCTTCTCTGGCCTCTACTGTTTCATCATAGCCAAGAGATATTGAAGTATCATAAAATGGGAAATATGAGATTATATTTTGAGTCTTGGAAGAAGAAAAATATTAACTCATATCTATACCAAATAAACTCAAATGCGAAATGAATTTAATTTGAATAATATGAAGACATTTTTAATAATATATTGGTTCAAGGTGGAGGTGTCCAAGAAAAGTATGGTATGAATTCTTGTGAGATAAATTTTGTATCTCTAAGGTTCATTTAAGGTTGAAAAACATAACTAAAGTTTATGTATGTAAAGGTGAATGGAACTAAATCTTGAGTGTGACTATTTTAGGGTAATGTAAGAATGGAAAATTGCATTCCTTAATCACTACACCATGAAGGATATATCTTTTCAAAATAATGTGGAACTAATTGAGCTCATATAATATATTCTCATGATCGGTGATATCATCATAAAAGAATATCACTTGAGAGATATGTGGCACTAATTGAGATTATATAATATATTCTCACCCTGAAAACCCCCTACACATCCCTTGAACATATCCTAAGGGATCCTTTGTTAAGAAGATTGACCAAGCAGGTGAGATTCATGATTTTACCTTGGATGTACCTACCAAATAATAACCTGTATAGGTTGATTTACCTAGTGTTGAGAGAGTTGTTTCCCCAATACCTTCAGATTTTGTATCCATAGTATATTTATAATATTTTAGAGAAATACTTATTTTAGATTTCAGTGGAATTTTGAGTTATCAGGAACCTCCTATTGTTGCATCTACGTCTACTGCTCCGCCTCCCTCGTCTTTAGTTGATGCTAATTTGATCCAGTATATAGTCAAATAGTATCCCCATGTTGTTATAGGGTTTTTGCATTCATCTCATCCAGATTAATTGAGGCAGATTCTATAGAATGGGTTTTCAAGGAATAGGTTGACCAGTTGAAAGTGATGACAACTCTACTCAAGCTGTTCATGGAGGAGAATATTTCTTTAGTAGTATGAAGAGCTGATGAAATATTATTATAGACTTTTTCAATCTTATGAAGCCTTTCTTATATGTATCCAATAATCTAGTGGCTGCTGGTTGGAAGTCAAAAATGCAACAGTAAAGTAGATTCCAAAGTCCGCGTCGTGACAGTTCCGGGCCACAAGCATTTGGCCCAACCAGATTGGGCTACACCAATCCATCAATCTACCTTATTGCATCCCTTGATGAGAATGAGGTTATGAGTTCCCTTTTTTCTCTAAATGTTGAGAGTGTGATTGGTCCTGATGGGTTCCAAAATTAATTCATTATGTTCTATTGGCAAATAGTTCGTGATGAGATCCTTAACGCTATGAAGGAGTTCTTTAACCATGCCTCAATTCGCTATGTAATCAACTCCAATTTTATTGCCCTGATCCCAAAGAAGTAAAATGTTGATGATGTAAAGGTTTTAAGACTTATTGAAATTGGGAATAACTTTCCAAAAATCATTAGCAAAATTATTTCTATGAGGTTAGGTCTCATTGTCGCGGGTTTATCTCTTCAAATCAGCCCCCCCCCCTCAGATATCCCATGGAAACCCCCCTAAACAGCCCCCCTAAACACCCCACCTGCACCCTGCCCCTGTCCTACAGACCCCCACGAACCCCTACCGCCGGACAACCCTTGGACACCCCCCTGGACAACCCCTCCTAGACACACCACCTACACCCTCTCGTTCTCTACAAACCCCCCGAAACCCCGGAAAACCCTTGGACACCCCACCTGCACCCTTCCCTATAGACCCCCCCAGACAACCCTTATACACCCCCCATACAGCCCCTCCTAGACACCCCACCTGCACCCTCCCCCTGCCCTACAGACCCCCAGCACCCCCCGGAAATCCCTTGTACACCACACAGGGATAGCCCCTCCTATAAAATTCTATAGCAATCAGTACCTTCACTTCATTATGAAATAATTATAAATGAACAATCCCTTGAAAATTTTCCATGAATAGTCTTTCTCTTTCTTAGTTGTAATAATATACTTCCACTACTT
Organism: Viscum album; assembly: GCA_963277665.1. Taxonomy (NCBI): domain Eukaryota; kingdom Viridiplantae; phylum Streptophyta; class Magnoliopsida; order Santalales; family Viscaceae; genus Viscum; species Viscum album. The sequence continues at coordinate 1,287,116,478 of OY728151.1, forward strand.
ATAACTCGGACCCTTTAGTAGGATGGTTACAAAAATAACCATAAGAGACTCATAAATCTAAAGCTGGATTAAAATATCATCAACCTTTGTACCAAAACCAATTCATCCTAAGAAGATTGTTACCCAAAAATTATTGTGGGGATACCATATTGATTTGGGGGTTCCTAGGTGTTCCTTCAAGATTGACTTATTCAAGGATCTTGATTCGATCAAGAGGGACTTCTTAAGGGATGATTTGGATCTACTTGGCTTTCCAGCTAGGTTCTCATATTGGGTTAAGATATGCGTCTCTACCCCAATGTTCTCAGGGAACATTAATGGTAGTTTACAAGGCTACATTTCAGGTAAAAGAGGGCTCAGGATAGGGGATCCACTTTCGCCTTTCCTTTTTGTGATTTTCATGGAGTTTTTCTCATGCATCCTAGAATGTAAGAGGCTGGGGGCTGGTGTGGTGGCTGGTGCGAGGTGGAGTGGCTGGTGCGTTTAGGAAGGTAGACGACAGGGGGATGGAAGGGGGATAGTGTGTGCTAGAATATGTGGCAGGGGGCTCGTGTGGGTGGGATTGCAGGTGGTTGGGGGTTGTTGGGCATGTGGAAAGGGCTTGTGAGGGCTGGGATATAGGAGGTCAGGGGCTCATGAGGGCTGGAACTGGTGGTTGTGGCTCTTTTGCAGGTGGCAGATGGCTGGAATTATTGTTTTTCAGGATGCTGGGGGGTGGTGGCTGGTGTGGTGGTTGGTGCGGGCTGGATTACAGGTGGCTGGGGGTTGGTGCAGGCTCAAATGCTGGTGGAAGGGGGCTGGAATGCTGGTGGAAGGGGGCTGGTTGTCGGCATTGGGGGGATGGTGCAGGCTGATTCGAAGGTGGTAGGGGGGTGTTGCGGACTTGAATGCTGGTGGCAGCGGGCTGAAATGAATGTTGAAGGGGGCTGGTGTGATGTTGATGAGGCTGGAGCAGGGCCAAATCACATCATTACCGTGGCGTGACTGAGGCGTGACCGCGGCGTGACCGCCGCGTGACTGTGGGGTGACCACGACATGTTGGCCCCATCCAGCGACATCCGCAGGGTAGGATCTTTCAGCTATGAGAGAAGGGAGCGGGAGGAGGCTGGAATGCTAGTGGAAGGGGGCTGGTTTCTGGTGTTGGGGGGATGGTGCGGGCTGATTCGAAGGTGGCAGGAGGGCTGTTGTGGGTTGGGATGCTGGTGGCAGTGGGCTGAAATGAAGGTGGAAGGGGGCTGATGTGGGCTGGATGTGGATGGAGTAGGGCCAAATCACGACATTACCACGGTGTGACCGCGACGTGACCGCGGCTTGTCGACACTATCTAGCGACATCTGCGGGGCATCATCTTTCATCCAGGAGCGAAGGGAGTAGGAGGAGGCTGGAATGCTGGTGGAAGGGGGCTCATTGCAGGTGCTGGGGGGATGGTGTGGGCTGATTCGATGGTGGTAGGGGGGCTGTTGTGGGGTAGAATGCTGGTGGAAGTGGGATGAAATGAAGGTGGAAGGGGTTTGGTGTGGGCTATATGTGGCTGGAGCATGGCCAAAACACGGCATTACCGCAGCGTGACCACAACAAGACCGTGGTGTGAGCACGACGTGTTGGCCCGGTCCAGCGACATCCACGGGGCAGCATCTTCTAGCTAGGAGTGAAGGGAGTGAGAGGAGGATGGAATGCTGGTGGAAGGGGGCTAGTTGCAGGTGTTGGGGGGATGGTGCGGGATGATTCGAAGGTGGCAGGGGGGGCTGTTGCAGGCTGGAATGCTGGTGGCAACGGGTTAAAATGAAGGTGTAAGGGGGATGGTGTGGGCTGTATGTGGCTAGAGCAGAGACAAATCTCGACGTGACTGCGGTGTGACCATGGCGTGACCGCGGCATGACCACGACATGACCACGGTGTGAACAAGGCGTGACCGCAGCATGTTGGCCAATTCCAACAACATCTGCGGGGCAACATCTTCCAGCTAAGAGCGAAGGGAATGGGAGGAGGCTGAAATGCTGGTGGAAAGGGGATGGTGGCAGGTGCTGGGGGGATGGTGTGGGTTGATTCTAAGGTGGCATGGGGCTATTGTGGCCTGGAATGTGGGTGGCAGCGAGCTGAAATGAAGGTAGAAGGAGGATGGTGTGGGATGGATGTGGCTGGAGCAAGGCCAAACACAACATTACCACGGTGTGACTGCGGCATGACCGCGGCTTGACCGCGGAGTGACCGCGGCATGTTTTTTCAGTCCAATGACATCCGGGGTGAAGCATATTCCATCCAGGAGTGAAGGGAGCGGGAGGAGGCTGGAATGCTGGTGGAAGGGGGCTGGTTTTTGGTGTTGTGGGGACGGTGCGGGCTGATTCGAAGGTGGGAGGGGGGCTGTTGCAGGCTGGAATGCTGGTGGCAGCGGGCTGAAATTAAGGGGGGAGGGGAATGGTGTGGGATGGATGTGGCTGGAGCAGGGCCAAACCACGGCGTGACCGTGGCGTGACCGCGACGTTACCGCGGCGTGACCGCGGCATGACCGCGGCGTGTTGTCCTGGTCCAGCGACATCCGCAGGGTAGCATCTTCCAGCCAGGAGCGAAGGGAACAGGAGGAGGCTGTGATGCTAGTGGAAGGGGGCAGGTTGCAGGTGCTGAGGGGATGGTGCGGGTTGATTCGAAAGTGGCAGGGGGCTATTACAGGCTAGAATGATGGTGAAAGCGGGATGAAATGATGTTGGAGGGGTGATGTTGTGGGATAGATGTGGCTGGAGTAGGTCCAAATCATGACATTATTGCGGCGTGACCGCAGCGTGACCGCGTCATGACAACGACGTGATCGCGATGCAGTGGCCTGGTCCAGTGACATCTGTGGGGCAACATCTTCTGGCCAAGAGTGAAGGGAGTGGGAGGAGGCGGGGCAACATTCTGGTCATCACCCCACCGACAGATGATAGAACAGATCAACTATTTAATATGCTATAACAATGGATCTCAAGATAAGGTTGTAACGAGCGGCACAATGATGCAACATCTAAAGGGCATCAAAACGATGGAAAAGAATCATACACCCTACACAAACCATTTACAAATTCATTCACATTGCCTAAACATGGAAATTTTATTGATAATATTCAAAGTTTGAAAAGGAAAGTGTCATGGTCAAGGTATATGCCTACTCGGGCAATGTCATTTGAGTTAAACAAGTTTTATAAGACAATTTATATTATTAAAAGAAAACAAAAACTAACTAGCCACAAAATAAACACCTAAAAGAGGCATATGAAAGACTCAAAATAAATCTAAATATGATACAAACAACTATCACTACTCTTTGGTTTAGAAGACAGCGCACCTCTGTTGTAGGGGTTTTATTATAAAATCATGGGATTTCTTTATCACACAATTCATTTAATTATTTTTAACATTTATTCTAAAACTTATTCAGAAAAAATCAAATGCAATAATTTACGCAACTAGATCAAAAAAACTATCACTGTGAGTTTTCACAGACAGCGCACCTCCATCGGAGTGGTTTTATTATAAAAACATGACTTTATTTATCAAATTAAACAATTATATTAATTAAAACTAATTCAAGATATGAAATTCAATATAATTAAGCAGAATTATGAAAGAAGCTAAATTTAATTTAAAGCATTCTATAATTAAAGTGGCTAGAAGAGGGATCATACCCCAAGGTGGAACCAAACTATCCACTTCAGCTCTAGGAGCTTTTTAACTAAAAGTTGCTGCTCTCCCACTGGGTATACGCACCTTCACACACATGTAAGGACACCTATCCCCTATACACACACCTGTATGGCCATGAGAATGTGCAAGGGGATCCTTGCACATATTCTTATATGCATATACCAGTCTCCAATCACTTGTGTATGCATATATATATATATATATACATGGGCACACATAGCCCCATACATGAACAATCACTACCATGGTTGACTATACATGTAATGGGGGAACCCACATACATATACTTTCTTACCTATGAACATGCAGGCGAGTTTCCCTTAACTTGGTTACTAGAAACTATCGAGTAGGGATCAACGCACTACACAAAGGATATTAGGAACATTAAAACACATAAAGGATGTTACATAACCAGTGAGAAACCAACCAACAACATTAAAGTCTTGCCTCGATTGGGAGAACCAAATCCAACCGAACCAACACGAAATTATCCAATTCCCTACTGAAAACATAATATCGAGTCAAAAACACTGAAATCCCCAAATACATGAGGTGCGAGACCAGTAGTAACCATATAATCTTACCTCGGATCAAAGCTGGAAGACTAAATCAATCTGAACCCCATTTTCCCCCCTTCATAGAATATAATTACCCTTTTTCTACAGAAATAAGTAAAAGACCTAAGTGGACAATGTGATAATGAAAATAAAATAAGAACTAAACTAAAACATTCATGTCTCCTATGAAAATACATGTCACCGCCCAACATATAAGAACCACAATGCCCTATGGGTCAAATAATATTCCTGCAAGAAAGGGGGAAATATATCCATGTTTCAAAATGATACTATCAAATAGTACATTCCTATTAATTAACAATTATTGTTTTTGTTAATGGTATATAATTATTTTGTCTCAAGTTTCAGCTTAATTTGGTTTTGTTGGATTCAAGTTTTTATCCCACCCATTAAAAAACGTTTACTAGAGGACATGATTTCTAATAAAATAGAATATATCATAACAAAAAATGGATCCACACCTATGAATAAGGTTGAACATGATAAGAAAGAATGTTTGATCATATAGTCCGATGTGTTTTAAAAGGATAAAAAAAATAAAAAACATTGAGAGTTCTCTAATTGCTCAAGTGAATATGCAATTTTTAAACAATAATAAACATGTTAAAGAAGATAAAACCATGTTTCCTCAACATAAGTGTTTAGAATGTGAGAAATAAGAAAGCACAAAGAAAATCAAACACTTTTGAGGTACAAAGAAAAATGCTCCAGTGTTGAGACAATAGGCTAATAACTTAGAAGTTGATCAACCATGGATGAAATTTTAGATTAAGAAATATTGACCATGAAAAATAAGTACAAGTAGTAATTGGTGAATCAAAACTAGAGATACATTGTATTGATGTTTGAAAAATCCATATGTAGCTGGAAAAACTAAATCTCGGAGAGAACTGAAATTTTTTATAGAAACATATGAGAACCCACCATTTGTGAAGAACTATATTGTATTACACCCTGCAAAATTAGTATGAACATAGTGAAATGTGAAACTATAGAGCAGAGAAAAATGATACTGAGATGCTACAGATGAGAAAATACTACATGCATGATTCATCGAGAGTTGGATGAATATGCGCTTAGGTAACATTTCTACCCTCTCGTCTATTTCTATGAAGCAACAGTAAGATAGATTTTTGAAGAAAGTATAATGATTCAGTGATAGTGAATGGAAACACGAAGTGAGTACCGTGTGTGCTTCACCGAGGTAGATCTTATAGGGGAAAAATAATACTGGAAACACCTGGAGGAGTGGAGGGAAACAGGGTGATGGATGGAGATATCGACTGGGGTAGGTGGGATCTCTAGCTCGACAAGAGGTGATAATCAAGTGGGAGGAGAAACCAAGGGAAATCGATACATGGCATTGATGTGAAGAAATTCTGGAGCCAAAAAAGGAAAGCGGCATCATAGTAAATTGAGGGAATTAGGGTGGATTGATGCGAAGGATGGTATTGGAGTACGATGGCTGAAATACTGCGCAGGAATCCAAGGAGTGGACGGGAAATGAGATTAGGAGGAAGATGACGACTTGGGTCTGTGGGGACCATAGGTCGACAAGAGAAAAAGTGCAAGCATGGGGAGAAGTTGAGGGAAACCTCTTGTGGAAGAGTTAGTGAGGCAAAAGAAACTGTATGACGCAAAGGAAGACAATGAACCCTAGGTCGATAAGAGATAAACCCCGAGCTGGAGGAGAATCCAAGGTAAACCGTGTGCCGAAGTGGGAGGGAGGGAGAGGAAGGAATTGTTGTAAAGAAGGTGCATGGAAGTCAATAAGAGAAGAAACGTGGGTTTCGGAATGTTGGCCACATGGAATGGAGTGGAACCTAGGATTAGTATAGTTAGTAGATACCATGTCTCCACTATGTTTTCTTTCAATAATATTTATGAAAGTAATAAATTGAACATGTTGAAGAACCTCAATTCACTCTGACATGTTTAGAGGTTTAGTTTCATAAATATGAAATTACTTATTGTTTTTAGAAAAAAATATTATTCGTGATAATGATAAGTAAAGATGAAGATGTAACATTTAAAATTTTCCAAGTGGGAACAATATCATTGGGCCCATGTAATCACATAGTAGCTTCAATGATGGTAACTTCATTATCATTGTTGATAATTTTAAATCTAATAATGATGAACCACCAAAGAATAATAAGGGGATAAATATTTGATTTTATCACTATTGGATAGATCCGTAAATTCCATGAGATCACCTTTAGTTTAGGGATGATTCTAGAACATCTATATTTTTAAATATGACACCAAAATCTGATCAGGATACATCTTGGTCATGTTTTCTCATACCTGAATCTAGGAAATATTAGAATTGTATTAACATATAATATATTAGAAACACTGTTGTGTGAATATTTATGCAGGGAATCAACCATGATAATTAATAATCATGCTAGTAAACATATACTATATCAATTGGTATGTTTTTTTGGGTAAAGATATCAAAATAAAAGAAATAATAAGATCACATGAAGTCTTGGTTAAAGGTGATAATATAGAAGTTTAATGTCATTTCACCACATTCTATGAGAGAATAGTGATAATGTAATGATTTCATCAAGGATAACTTTAACAAATAAAAAAAAATTGGAGTATCTAACATAATGAGAAAAATAAAACAATGTTTCAATGTTCCACAATATTTCAAACACATCAATGGATAAATAAATCTTGGAAACATCACATTCTCATGTTCCACAATAAGTCTTGGTGAAATTTGACACAAACCATACCCTAAAAACTAAATATTAAAAGATATAAATAAGAAAGAATAATGGAGGTAGAAGAGGAATATTTACCTCTATCCATTTAAAGTAGAAGAACCCCATAAGGCATTTTTAGAGGTGGAATCCAGAATAACTATTTTGTTATCCTTAAAAAAACAACACCCATCCCAACTGGGTTGGCAATATACCTCCACTATGTACCTGATGGCCCTTATAAAAGGTCTGCTACACTTTCCAGCCCACCGAGTACCTGGTACCCCTACATCAGGTACCTTACAAAGGATGTAGTTTTTTACTAACCCATTAAGAGGCACCTAGTGACTCCCAATCGAATACCCAATAATAACTGTAGTTTTTTTCAGTTTTCCACCACCCAATGATTTGGAAACCAAACCTCTAAATAACCATTATCCTTAAATGAAAACACATCCTAGATATATATTAACTCTTGAAATTCCAATTCATATCCCAATTCTCAAAACTCTCCTCTCTTCAGGAAAAGAAATCAAATTTCCTCTAAAATTACCAACCCTCTAATGGTGTTGGTCATTAAAAACTCCCAACCATAAGAATTTCAGTCCTTGAGAAGCGTCCAAGATGATCCCCTAATTCCCAATTTAACCATCAAAATTTGATACCATTACTTTTTATCAATTCCAATTGTCAAGAACTATACCATGTAGATTCCAAATGTAGACTAATTGGTAATTCAACGAAAACCACCTGTCCCTCACTCCATGCATATCAATTATAATTAGAATAATGTATCTAATTCAAAAACCTCTTTACCATACTAAAACATGTGAAACTATTCTAGTTTACTTCTACACGTTGATAACAAAATAATGAACACATAATTGTTCATAATAAGGAGGAGGAGGATCACCTGGAGGGGGTTGGCCACATCGGAGGCACACCAGAGGAGGTGGGGAGGCCACCTAGGAGCAGTGTCAGCGGGGGAGGTGAGGTGTCCCATGTTCTGTGGCAGCGGCTCATAGTGGGGTTTCCTTGTTCGGTGTCAGTGATGGGAACCATCGTGAGGGGCTCCGTTGGTGGAGGAGGATCAGGGATAGGAGAGGTCGTGATGGGTCAGGGAAGGAGGGTCGCGCGTAGTGGGTATCAGGGAGGAGGGCACCACTATGAGAGACATCGAGGGTTCGGAGGGATGCGAAGGGCATCGTCAATGGAGGAGGATCGGGGAGAGGAGAGGTCGTGATGGGTCAGGGAAGGAGGTTCACGAGTAATGAGAGACGTCCAGGGTTCGGAGGGTCTCCGCAGTGAGAGATATGGTTCGGAGGGTTGTGCTCGTAGGAGGATGGAGGAGGATCCTGATGTGATTTGAAAACAAAAAGAGACCAGGGGAGAATAAAGGAGGAGACCGATAGGATTTTAGAAAAAAGACAACGTAAATTTTTAGCCACTATAGTATATACGAAATCGTGGCTATAAATAAGCTATAGCCACAGATCTATAGAACCATGGCTATAGATCCCTGGCTATAGCTTAAATTTCTAGTAGTGTATGATATGGTATTTTTAAAGGATATGTTGGGTCCATTGATAATATTTTGAATCCTTATCATGGGAATCAATACCATTTTTGTCACAATATGTCTCAATCTCTCCGTAGATTCTAGTATACACTAAATGATTAGAAACAGACTTCTTGAAGCCAATATGTTCCTTCACAGCATCTAATGTTGAGTTGTATTATTCCTCTGATGCCGAATATTTTATAGTGTATTATTTGGAACTCTTATGTCTACTTTACCGACTTTTATGCATAACATGATTCCAGATTGATAATTCATATCACCATTTAATGATTAGAAACTAGAATATTTATAACCCTGTATATAGAGATCATCCTCTCCTCCAAATAAATCAAAAATTTCTTTCATAATTTTAAATATCTTAAGTATGTTCTTTATATAAATGTAGTGAATCTCTATATGATTGGATTGGTATATAATCTTAATTCTCAACTGATTTGAGTCGTATTCTCTTTTAATGAAAAGGGAATGCATTATGGATCCTATGTTGGATTCATAAAGTATCATATCCATCCAATATTAATCTTTAGATATATTTGGAGTCATCCTATGATTTATTCCATGAAACACCATTAGATACCCCGTATTGGAGTAATCCTTGTTAAAACACCATGTCACTGTAGTAGTATATGTGTTATAACTCAGTCCAAGAAGGCACTCAAATCTATCTCTTTAGATCCTAATAAAAATTATTTATGAAACTTCACCCTTATCTTTCATTACGAAACTTTTACCCAGCCACATCATTAAAGAGTGTTGTGTTCGGACATCATCTCTAATCAATAGAATTTTAAGTTCACACTACATTATAAATACTACTATATTCATAGTAATAATACTATGTACACAATAATAATATGCCTTCTTGATGAAACCAAAATTATTGATTACAATAATGAACCCGATATTTCTACTCTAAGGAGCATTCATTAGTCCAAAAATAGACCATTAAAACTTATGATCCTTATAATTCTCACTTGGAACATAAAAAATCTCTTGTTGTATCATATACATTACCTTAGTGAAATTACAATTAAGTAATTCATTTTTTCATCCATTTTATATATCTCATAATCAAAATTAGATGTTATTTCTAGAAAAATATGACTCAGTTTTATTATTACAATAGGGTAAAAGGTCTCATCACAATCAATACAAATAACATTTATGTAACCCCTTCCCACTAAGAATTATTTATAGGTATAAAATCTTACATCCATGAAATTTTTCTTAAGTAAACCTCACTTTCATCCAATGGGTATCACAAATTAATTGCATAAACCATGGGAGAAACATGGTAAGTGTACATGGATTCCATTTCACATTGCATGTATTTAACCCATTTCACATAATTAAATCTCTCAATGGCCTATCAGTATAAAGTAGGTTCACCTTCATTGAATGTTACTTCATTATAATTATACATGATAAATCTATATATATAACATTATTGTTGTAAAATACAATACCATGGAGGTTTGGGTGTTACATGAGTTGGTTCTTCTACCAAAATAGTTTTTACAACCGAATAAACACTATTTTAGGAGAAATTCATATTTTATTATACAGAACATCCCGAAGATAAACTTTACGGTCACTAACCCCTAGATTAATTAATTAATTCTCAAGGAATGGATAAAATTAAGAAATAAAGATTTTTTTCTAAATAGTGTTATAGAAATAAAATACCATTGTTTCCTTCAAATAACAAATATATAAGCATTTTTTGGATTTAGGGTCAAGTTAATCAGAATTCATACGTCACACATAAGCTTCATATCCACAAATATTCACATATGATAAAATGGCGTATTTTTTTTACCATATCACATATTTTATTTTTATGAATTTTTTAGATATAATTATGTTTATTTTGAATAAATATTTCTTTAGATAATAACCCTAAATTGTTATAGTAAGGTTATATAAACTCATTTTTAATTGAACGATGTCTAATAAAAAATGTTCATTTCTTTAGATACACAATTCGATTATTCTAACACAAGAGGTGTGACTTGCGAAATAATTCCACAATCTCTAGGATGAGCAATGAATTATTGGAAATAGTAATTACTACAATGATCATATCATAGAAATTTAATAATTTATCCCCATTGATTATATTCATCATTTTAATGTTTTTATACCTTTAAAAATGATACATACTTATGATTCATTAGAATCATATACCCATACAAACCAAATTCGTTAATAAATGTAATGATGTAACTAAAACTTATATTTTTTTATAAAATCAATGGTTCACATACATCACTACATATAATGTCCTATACTCCACTATTATAGTCACATTAACTCCAAAAATCTTACTTTTTCATTTCACAATAAACATTATCCAAATGTATCAAATGATTCATAATTGAATGAGAAAAACAATCCATCTAAATGGAGTCTTTGAATGTGTTTCTCACATATATATCCAAGAAAATAATTACATAGGTATAAGGGATTAAAATCAACCATATCCAACTTATTTGGAATATTTTTAATACGACTATCCATATCCCTAATATATTAATTACTAGTTATATATCCAATGTGAGAAAACATTTTATTCTTATATATAGAACAACACATTTTCTTAATAATGAATTAAAATCCCCTATCTTCCAAATATTCTATCGAAATAATTCATATTTATATAAATAATATACTTATAGATTTTCAATTCTATGATTAATACACCTAATAAAATCATGTCAAATTTTTGGACTTCTAATGAAACAACTTATGATACATTAATCACATAGTGTTTTACATCACCCTTTATAAATTCCATACTATCATTGAGTTATTGTTTTTAAAAAAATGTGTGAATGAGACCCATTATCAAATACCCATGAGTAAGAGTTCCATAAATTTATTTTAATACCATTTGAATTTGAGTACTATGAATGATTGTCGGTGAGAACATTTCCCACTCCTAGATACAAGTGAATAAATGTAATTTATTTCATACATATTAATAATCTCAATATGATTATTGTGATGTATTACATAATATAAAACAAAGAAATATCAATATCTGAGTATTAGGTATTATATCTTTTAATTGTGGGATTTATATAAAATTGATCCCACTAAAATTATTTCACCATATATCATAACCATGTAATGGGCCAATATTAATTTTTTCGTACGAAATTTGTTTGTTTGGGTGTTATTATCATCACTAATTTTTTATGTGGGGAATGTTCCTTATAATAATAGTTATGTTTCATTCATATTTAAATGGATAACCACTTATCTGAATCCATCTTGTGGACTCACTAAACATTATTCCAACATTATCCTTCTTAATGGTTTCCTAGATAAGTGTTACCCAAACAAGCACCATGAATAGACTAATAATATAATATACAGGGGAACTGAGGTATGGAAGAACCTTCCCAAGTATGATCTGATGTTATATACAAAATTATATCCACACACAAGAAAAATCTACGTAACACAACTAAGTAATAACCTAAAAGATTGAATGATCGTAGTCTTGACAAGTGTAATTTTGGAGGGAATATAACACTTAGAATTTTATAGGTTTTAGTAGTCCCATAAGTATAATATACATCATATGTTTATTAAAATAATTCATAATACATAATTATTAGATTTTCATATTTCATTTAATTTTTTATGAATTATTTTAATCACTAGTTTTCAAAAATCCCTATTCCAAAAAACAAATAAATGTGTTCATAGAACATTAATGTCTAACTCATTACACAACCCACATTTCTATGTTAATTTCCCAAAAAATGAGGTCAATTATATTCATACATATCAGAATGAGTCATATACGTAAGATACATAAACTCTTCAAGTATAGGCATTGTGTTATATAATATTGAAAAAATAAAAAATGAGTAACTTTAGAGTGATATATATCTAATATCATTTACATTCGTATCCAAGGAAATGCCTCTAGAAATGCAGTTGGTCAGATCTCAATTCCCTCTACCTGGTGTAGTATAAATCATGGGAGAATTCAATTAATGAAATCATTAATTTCATATATGCCCAATCTATTCCCACCAACTATACTCATGTCAATAACTAAAATTAATAAACAAGGTCATGGTAGATGAAAAATAAAAATTTCATATCAAACCCTGCATGACATAAAGGTTCTATCCTCTATGAAAATTATCTTATAAATAGGCATACACAATATTCATATTTCATAATAAATTTAGAAAACATGAATATTATGAAAAATTTTCAAATTAATATACAGTTTATTTACATTCCAAAACATGGGGAATTTCTTTACTATTAATAATTAAATTATAATTATAAATATTTTATATTTTATCAAAAATATAATAATTTTATATTGATTTCAACAAGAAAACAATCATATTTAATATTAATTGATATTAGAATGATATTTAACAAATTATTAAAATTTTATATTCCAAAATGTATTATATAATAATTATATATAATCAATATATAAAATATATTTTAATTTATAAAAACATCATAAATCACCTCTTATTATTTCAAAATGACCCTTTTATTTATATATTAGAAGGAATTCCATTTAACTTCTGTAAATGTATTTTAAAATATAAAACATTAATATTTTGGGGAAAATGTTTATTTAAATTTATTTAATCAATTATAATCAATTTAAAAACATTAATTTATATTAAAAAAAAAAAAAAATTATAAAACTATGTTTTATCATGATTTAAACATAATTTAAAAACAATTATAAACATATAACATGCTAAAAAAATTCAAAATATTCTATTTAACCTTACATAGAACCCATATTCAATATTTGAGTATGACCATCTTACCCCTGAATAGACACCCATTATAAAGGTAAATGATGTTTTCTAAAGCTTATGTAATGATAATATTTCCCTTATTGAGCTACGTGTCACTTTGTAAAGGAAATACATTGATTATCATTATGCCACTTTCTCTTGTAATGGTATTTTCTTTACAAAACTCCATTGTGTAAGGTTTGTCCTGATGTTTCTTACATAGTGTAATGGAATTAATTAATGGCCATTATGAAACAACTCTAATAAATTTACTCATAAGGGTGATGGTATATGTACCTTTATTAAATGTAATTCGTAATGGTATTACCTATACACAGCCTATGTGAAAAAGTGTATATCATCATGGAACATTATACATTACCCCATTCATAATGGTAATTCCTTTAGACAACCATTTTATTTAATGGTAACAATGAGGTTACTCCTACATGGGAAATCTATGTAAGTTTATAATGTTAGGGTAAATCAGAATTACCATAACGGATTGAATCAGTTGTTATGAAAACATTTTCCATCATTTTCCATTGAAATATAGGGTTAAAAACATGACGAGTTCTTGAAAGAAAAACACTAATACCATTTATGAGTTTCATATAATCATTTAATCACCATTATATAAGAATGAAAACCCAAATTTATTGGATCATTCTTCAAAAAATAATGTGTAAATAAAATTGTAAAATAGAGTTCCAGGTATTTGAATGTGGCAATAAAGTCTTTATTCTTTCTATGTAAAATGTTTAAAGAATATCTTGAAGGTCATTAAACAAAATCACCCTTACTCTATGAGAATAAACCAAAAAATTCTATCCAGTAATGATTAGTGAGGATATGAGAAAAATTAAATGGGTTCTATCACCATTTAATATTAGATAAATGGAATTTTAGCATGAGGAGAGCTGTAAAGAAGTTCATAAACATCCCCATACCACAATAGTAAAAGATCCCATACCCTTTTATAGGAAAATCATGTGGAATCTCAAATTCATAATGTGTCACATGTGATACTTTCCATTTGGTATTAATTTATAAAATTATTTTAAATATATAAATGAAAATTTATTTTCTAATGCGACTGATGAATAAAAAATTCAGGTGATAAATTAATTATATAGATATCATATATACCTATATTTATATGATAATTTTCCATCAAAAGATTGTATTATAAAATTTTCTCTAAGAATAATAAAATATTGTATTTATGTTTCTCTCCCAAGAATCATATTATTAAGTATGTGTGTCTCATGAATTTATATTTTTAGTGCACATCCAAATATTTCATATTTTAAACATTAGAATATTTTTTCAACAAATATTGTGGTTCTAAAGTGGTTGGTTAGCGATAATATAATATTATAATAATTTTTTAAAATAAATATTTCATATTAAGTAATTCTATTTGGTTTTATGGGGTTTATCAACTAGTTAAGAAATATTATTAGAAATTGTTTTAGTACTAAAAATAATTAGATGAATATTTTTTATTATTTTTTTAGGTCAATAATACATAAAAAACTAATGTTTATATAATATTTTATTCTCCTATGGTTATAGTTAGTTAATATTTTATTCCGTGAATGGAGATTTGTGTCAAATTATATTGAAAACAATTAACTTTTTTACAATAATCATAGGTCAAACTGAGAGACATGTTCCTAAATTGTGATATTTTTTTAGTGTTATAAAAAATGCATAAAAATTATAGTGATGGGTGTGTTGTATATGAATATATTTCAAGGAGAATAAAGGAATGATTCCTAGTCAAAAATACATAACCAGGAATCTTTAAATAAACTATAATGGAATTTAGATGAAGGGGAACATTGAAATATATATCAATTACCAAATAATCCTATAGTTTATGCAGTGTCCATGGAAAATAACAATTTGTTACCTAAATACACTCAATTAATGATATTATTAAATCTTATTTAATGAAAATGTGGGTCCTGATAAAGTTTTCTTATAATGACCCTAAAATTACATACATGTATACCACATATTAATTGATTAATACACTTTTTGTAACGTATACATCCATTCCAAAATCATATAGGATAAGTTACTTTGAAAAAATGTACACATAAACAACTAGGGAATGGAAACATAATAATGGGTGAGATCATATGCTCAGTATGGCTAACCATGGGAGATAACCATTATCAAATAAAAATAAAATTAGCATACGAGTTTCATAAAATAACATAACACTTAAAAACTATGTCATATATATCAAAGATCATAACATTTTTTGTGGAAATAATCTTGTAATTTAATAAGGCATAAATAAAAAAGGAATCAAATAACAAATGTTGTGAGAGAATAACATTGGCATTAGACATGTATTTTTAGCATAATCATAAGAATAGAAAATCATTTCCATAGTATCCATGGTTCATTTCAAAAAAAAACAAACTCGAATGGGTTCACATAATATTTTATCATAGTATATAAGGATTAATCCGATGAATATCATAGTGGAAAAGGCCCTTACCGAAGTAGGTTCACTCCCAATTACAGTCCAATTTATCTCAGAACACATTAGTATATTCCCAATGAATTTTAGGTATATATAATTTTGATCCCACCCATTAGATAATTAAATTTATATAGATGTATTCCACATGATCATAAAACATTCAACATATCATAACCCATGAAAATAAATGGGATTTATATAAATTTCATCTTGAAATAAATTGTGGAATGTAATGGATTTCATAAACATTTTTTCATTATATAACTCGTGGAAAAGAAATGTGTCTCAGAATAATTTCATCAATTCATCATAACAAAACTCAATAAAAACTAATTTTTTTCATTAAAAAATTTCCACCATAATAATAAACCCACTAGATAAAGAATAAATTTGGTATCTTTGGATCATACACACATTAAATGTTATGAAAAATTAAAAGGATGTTATATTAAATGGAAAAGGATTTTGAAATATCATTAGGAACATTTCTTTAGGATAAGATCCATTCCACTGAAAAATAAATTATATAAAATATATGATACTAGAAAATATTATTGAATAAATTCTTTTAAATAACCTTAGATACTTGTAGGATAAGAATAAATAATTGATTGGTATTTATGGTTAGAAATTTTCTTTATGTCTTACATAATAAAACATTGAAAAACATCACATTTATTTTGTATAAAGTTAAAATTATATCGTTTCCAAAAATAAAAAGAATATTATTTTTTTAACATTTGTTTGAAAATTAAATTATAGGTAAAATTTTATTAAACCAATCATTGGGGAATGATCAAAAAATTCTTTAGAGCATAATTAAGAAATATGACCTCGAAATAAAAGGGAATTTCGATCGAAGAGTGACATAATATAGATTTCAATTAAAAAAATCACAGGGTATCTTCAATATATAAATAGAGAAAAGTAAAAGGAAAACATATATTCTCTAGAAATATAAATTTGATAAGAAAATATATTTTCTTCTTGAGATATATATCATAATATTTCATCATCATAAAATTAATCATTAAAAATCGTGATAAATAAAGGGGTTGTAATATAAATGATAAACATTTACATAACCATTTATTCATATGCCCCATGAAATAAAAACATTATATTTATATTTAAATACCAATTATTTTCCTAAAATTAATTATAAAATTCATTTATTAAATGTATATACAACACACAAAAAAATAAACAATTGTTGAATATGACATGCATCTTAAGGAATCAAAAGTGAGATGAAAATTCCTTTACACATTCATAAATATGTAATGGTAAGACCCATTAATGAAGGAAATAAATATGGATATATAAATCCCATAATATTCATGATAATTTTCAAAAAATAGATTCATGGGTTTTATATAAACCATACAAAAGAAAAAGTATTGATTATGTCATGTTTCCCACAATATTTGATGTGATACGAAAATTGCTTTTCAAATTGGTAAATATTGAATTTTAAGCCCCGTAAAAGAATGAATATTTTATTTATATGTATATACAATAATTTTCATTCAGAAAATTTTAAAATATATTCATGTTAAATATAGAAACCACACAAAATAATCAAGTGTAGAATATGTTTTGTGTTCCATGGAAATAACTGTAAGATGAAATTCTCTTACCTAAAGTCTTGAATATTTTCTTACACATTAAAAGATGATGTGTAATAAAAATATCCTTATTATAAAACTATTAAAGAACCATAATAAAAATAATATCATAACATATATTATTTAAACATGAGATTTATCAACTTTTTCTTAAATTTTTTTAATATCACAGGTGTTGTTGATTACTATTTTATTTTTCATGTATGTTTTGGTTTTGTAGTTTTTGTCCTCATAGATTTATTATGGTTCAATAATATCAAAAAAATAATGAAATAAATAATTTATAAAGTCATTATATATCTATTAATTAAAATCCATAAAATTTATAAATATAAAATGAAACACACATTTCACAGAGATGGTAGGTCTTATGTATAGACGAGCATTGATTTCATTATTTTATAGATGGAATGAAACAAAGGTAAATACTAACTCATCTTTAAATAATAATTTTTATATCATAGATATCATATATATACATGAAATCTATCCTCATTATGATCCATTTAAAATAACATCAACACATATTAGATGGCTTCATATAGCTGATAGTCTACATATACGCACGAGCGATGTTATTTTTTTCTAATTAAATATAACATTAGAAGGTAGATATGATATTACAATTATATAAGTATAATAATATAGAAAATATCACAGAAATATTTTAAATTATCCTTTATATCCAACTGTGAGATCCAGTTATAGATTATTAATTACTTTAGTTTGAGAGGCGGTAGTCCACTATAAATATGATCGACGGTTTCGTGTCCAATTTTGTGGAAAAGGATACTTATGTTGGATACGAAATTAACCTAATAAAATATAAGTATAATTATTATACATAAGTTATTATTTAATTTAATTTTAAGACTATTTGAAGGACATGTAAGAAGAAATAATCCAAAACACAATGTTTATGATAATACCACCTTTTCAGAGAACCTATTAAGGATTGAAATAAAAGCTTTATTAGGGGGGTTTAATAAAAAGTAAAATCCATATATGTGGTTGGGATGTAATTATATATGTTAGTTTGGACGTAATTAGATGATCCAAAAGGTTTTTAATGTTTGGATAGGATAGTAGAGGTGGTTCACCTTTATATGTGGGGGAGAGAACCCAATTGAAAATTTTTAAAAGAAAGAGATATACCATCATTTTCTACATACGAAAAGGATTATAAATTAATCATTATGAAACCTTATAAGATATAATGTCTATATATGATCATTAATTATTAGGTTTTCTAGTTTTTATGTAATTTGACCCTTATCCTTCTATTTTAATCCCCTATTAAACCTGTTTTAACCATAGTCGTAGTAATTAATTTTTGCTTCTTTTAATAATAATAATAAACAAAATTAAATTTAAATTATCACTAAGTATAAATATAAATGATTAAAAATATTAAATATAATTTTATAAATTCAATAAATTTAAGTGGTATAATTAAATTTAAAATTAAAATCACAAAATCTTCGAAAAAACAGTTTTCTAAGGAAAATATTATCATATGTAGAAAAACGTTTTCACAAAACAATTCAACATTACATTGATTAAAAAAACATAAAATTTATTAAAAGTAATATAATTGAACAAAAATTTACTTTAAAATCCATCTTAAAACAAAATTTAACTTGAAAATTATTTAAAGGAAAGGTATATTTTAATAAAAATTAGTATTTTTCTCTATTCATCAAAAAATTAATATTCAATGAAAAATATCAACAATTTCATGTGAGATAATTTTAAGATTATTATTTTAACAATGAATAATTTGTTTTCAATTTTTTTATAATTTTGAAAAAGTAATTTTTTTAATTATTTACAAAAAGAAATCACAAATATTTTCTTGTGGAAAATGTATCTTCTAAATATATAGAGACGTTTCTAAATGTTAAGTAATTATTTATAAATATATTTTCATTATCTAAAACCTTCATACATAATTTTTGAATGGGTTTTATTATTATTAATAAGTATAAATTTTATTTATAGGTTATGATGTTCATGATTAAATATTAATACTAATAATATAATCAGTTTGTTAAAACTCAGGGTTGTGCGTAACACAAGCTATCGAAGAAGTAAAATTTATTTGAAGAGATATTATTTCATAAAATATAAATTTGTAACACTATACCACCCATAAAATTAATTTAACCCTTAGAATTCCATCACATTGATTTAAATAACTAAGGATACATATGCATCATCATATCATCATGTCACCATAAAGCATCTTCATCATGATGGTTCTTTCACAAAACAATTACCTAATTAGTGGTATTTTTTTATATAAATTTATTTCAAAATATAAAATTTTTGTAGTTATTTAATCATATAAAAGATTGTGATGAGCTTTTATGACCTTATGAGTTTAGTATATGTGAAGGATCCAGAATGTACTTCCTGATGATTGATACATGAAATAAATAATGGACTTGAGAGAGTTGTGGTGGAAGCAGCAAGTGATAAGACACCATTTATACTCAATCATGTTTTTTATGGGGCCAATTTTTACATATAACAAAATTGCATAACCTTCATCCATAGAGATATTAATAAACAAATTCTCCCCAAATTAAACCTCTAGATTAAGATTCTTATTATTGGAATATCTTTTATGTTGAAATTGTCATTCCTTTATGTGTTTATTGATATATATGGAATTATATAACATTTTTTCAGGTATCTCATTTCCATATATCATTCATTCTCAAAATTCATCATAAATATTGGGTTAATACACTTATTTCAATATAGGGATTCATAAGGATCCATCTTAATGCTAGAGTGAGATTTGTTATAATAAAAAACAACTACTAAAGGAAGATATTGATCCAAACCACCATTGAAATCGATTGAAAAATAAATCAACATATCCTCAAGGGGTTGAATTAATTTTTCAGACTTATAATGTATTTTTATTATTATACACAATGATGATACTCAACTCTATATCAAGGGTTTGATAAAATCATCACTATATGTTTTTATGTAAATCTCATATGTAGATTAAATATAATTTAATGTGGTTATCCTAAAACTATACCTATTCTTTAATGCATATTCTGGAATACAGATTAATAAATAAATGTTATTTGATACTAATTATGTTTTCTAACATTCTATGGTGATCGACTTGAACCCATAAAAAATTTTGACCTTTAGATGTTTTTTGGAGTCTAATGTCTAAATCCATGATTATTTTTCCCACTACAATTATAGAATGGTAAATAGTTGTTACATCCCATTAGACCTGTGTCTGTCTACCCTAATATAGTAACATACCATACACCAAGATAAAAATCTGTAATTCCTCTCATCATATTGTCCTACCAAAGATATTATTTCAAATTTGTCTTGATATTTATACTCATAGGATTAAAATATAATTATGAACTATGAGCTCCCTATAATTCACCTTCTCCATGATTTTTATGGAGGGACCGCATAAATTATTCCTTAACAATATCATCCCATCAAAATAAATATTAAAAATTGAAACATTTATAACCATATTTTTCATATCTATATCTTCCTTGCATGATTAGTTCATATTGCCTAGGATATATGGTTCAAAACTCATTTGAGAAATATTATATTTATCCTCTTCCATTATGATTTCAATATTAGCCTTTTTAAATCCATAAATATTGGATATTTTTTATCCTCATCATAGATAATCATTAAAGATCATTTCAACACAAAGCATTGGCCTCCTTGTCCAAATTCCCATTGTGGTATTGTATTGATAGATCATAGTCATTAATTAACTCCAACCATCGTCAGTAGCACTTATTAACCTCTATTTTTTGTGAATATATATCTTAAAATTTTATTATTATCATGTATCTCAATCCATTCATCACAAATATAATTCCTCCATATATTTGATGAAACAATTTACATAGCTAACTCCAAATCACAAGTCATGTAATTTTTCTAATGAAATTTGAATTATCATGACTCATAAGATATCAGCATATTATTCTACATGAGGATATATCTTAGTCCATTATTTGATGAATTATTATATTTTACAAACCCTTCTCTACAATATGGTAATGTATGAGTAAGTGTGATGAATAATCATCGATATGCTTCCATTATATTTTCCACACATTTATCATTCTAGAGGAACATGGATCCCTGACATGTTAACTTGATAAGTAGATTATATATTTTTTAGAATATCACCACTAAAATTATATAATATCCATCCAAACAAAGAAAAATTTGGATCATAGTCATAGTGGTTGGTTTGGGCCTATGATAAATGATGTCAATCATTGATGGATCTATAGATATACCCTATCTTGATATTATATAACCCATGAATGAAACATATTTGTTCATAAATTCACACTTATTAAATATTATTGAAAACTTATCCTTTATTTGGATTGATAGAATAATTCATCAATTATCTACATGTTTTTCTATCTTTTTTAATATATAACAATTTCATCTTTAAAGAGTACCACTAATTGATCAAGGTAATATCTAAATACCTTATTCATTCTATCCATAAAGATAGCTAGGTAATTATATGACCAAATAGAATCACTCTATATTCATAGAGTGTATAACTTTTATGGAATACTTCCTTGGGTATAACCTCCTTATGAATGCATAATTGATGATATATAGAATAAGGGTTAATCTTGGAAAAAATTCATCTCAAGTTTTTTGAACCAACAAGTCATCAATACAGGGAATGTGATACTTGTTCATGATTGTGATCTTGTTTATCTCTTGACAAAACTCATATCGATCCATATTTATTCATAATGAAACTAATAGAGGAACCCCAATTTTACAAAAAACTTTGAATAAATACTTCTACATATTCTCCTTGAGTTTCTTCTTCAATTCCAACAACTCAATAGGGGTCATTTAATAGGGAGTATTTGATATATAATTACAACTATGTATGAGTTCTATTTATAATTCCACTTCCCAATGTGTTATATGACATGGGAACTACTCTGGAAAACATCAAAATATACCCTCCCAAAATTCATATATTTGATGATGAGATTTTCCCTAACCATATGATATAAACACCCCCTTTTAATAGGAAACTAGACTAAAAAAAGTGGATGTAATATAAATTGGATATTTATATTTATCATCTCACTAATAGGAGATCATATAATGGTTTGAAAAATAGAACATGGCATCTCTTCCATGGATATTGATGTGGGATTTATCTAGATAAACACTATCCATGCCTAAAATGACATAAAATTCCACTAGAGGGAGAATAAATTGATTTTTAGGAAGAAAATTCAAAAAACTTCAACTACAGAAGAATAATAATATTGAGATGAATTAATCACACTATTAAGGGATTTGACTACTAGTTCAGCATCAAATCACTGAGGATAGGCCTTAATATTCCAAGAGACATTTCATTATATAGTTGAATTCATAAAATTATATTCATGGTACATAAATATTTGAGTATATCTATAAAAACATCAACAATATCATTCTATCTCCAAATAATTTTTAAAACAAAAATGGTTTCCATGACCATAATTCATCTTTAATCAATGTAATCAATCATGAAATATCATTCATTGGATGTCTAAATCATGAAACCATATTTTCAATCTATGAAACCTTTAGTTTAACATAGTTCATTCTAAGTCCTCCTCTATTAAAATTCTTTATTATGGTTCATATATATGTTTTCAATTTTAATAACCTATCCCCCATGGGTTAAAAAATAGTTGTGTATATGACTCGTTGTCATGTACCTAATAATTAATGATTCAAATATGAATTCAGAATATTCTGTGTCAATAAAACTAAGTACAATTATTCAAGTTCAATATCCACTTTTAGTATCCATTCATGGATTTAATTTCATCAAAACCACCAACTCTATCCATCAAAAGAACTCCATGACATTTACCATTACTTTGACTGGTCCTTATACTTATCCCTAGTGTTATACCCTATTAATGTCCATCCTAGTTTCCCATGGATTGCTAAACCATTATAAAATTCCAACTATAGTAATTCAAATATTTCATACAAAGATATCACATCATAATATATTAATATTCATTACATAAATTAACAATCTATGCTTGAATCGTATAAGTATACTACAATTAGAAACATGGATACATAAATAAAAGTTTAATAAGTGAACTGAATCATCTCCCACTATGTTCTTTATAATCATGACCCTTTATAGAATTATCATACATAATACCATTGTTTATAATCCAAGGAATGGAAACATAAGGAAGGCTATGCTTAGATTCTCAGTAAGGGTAAACAAGGGAGATATCAATGATCGGATATACATAATGTGAGAATGAGGATTTGAGAACATGGTTATAATAATTGAAAACCATACCCAACATATAATTGATCATAATCCTGAGTCACGTAATAAATCAAGGAACTTTACTAGAAATGAATTATAATGGAAATAAAGAACCTAATCTATTAGAGCATAACATTGGAATAAGACATAGTTTTTTGAAACACACATAACTAGAGGAAACCATTTCCAAAGTAGTCAAGCATAATTTCGAAAACTATAATAGTGCAATGGTTTTACACTCCATACCATCATAGTATTCATGGTCAACTCCCAAGACTATCATAGTTGACAATGATTCATATTGAATAAGTTTAACTTTCAATTCCAATAATGTTTATCTTATGAGATAAAAATCATTACCCAATACATTTTATGGTTATAAAATTCATGGCCCACATTTTACATAATTAAAATCATAGAGATATGTTCCAAAAGATTTTAAAACATTCATCATAACATAACCCATGAAAACAAATGTAATTCAAAACTATTTCAACAAGTAATAACGCATTTAAAAGAAATATATTTCATTAACATTTCATCATTGCATATCCCGTTGAAAAGAATTCAATTTCATAATCATTTAATCAATTCATCATAGCATAGATCGAGGAAAATGAAAATTTTTCCTATAAATATTGTTATCTAAATCATAAACTTCCAAATAAAGAATAATGATAACATCCATTTATCATACCTTCAGTAAGGATTATTTAACATCAATGGATGTCTTCATATATGGAAAATTATTTTTAATGATAGCGTGGATGATTTATTTACGAAGAAACAATTCCAATATGAAATAAATTATTTAAAATATAATAGTTTCCAAAATATTAAATAAAAAATTCATTTAACATAACATTCATAAAATTTAAAGAAAACATTAAATATTTGATATTCCATGATGAGAGAAAATATTGTTTATGCAGTATATTATAAAACAAATATTCTTCTCATATTTTTTGTAAAAGGTATGGAGAACCTCATTTAATAAAAATATAGATAAATTAAATTTAAATATATTAATATCAAATTTAAAATTGGTAAAAAAAATTTAAACAATCATTTGGTAAAAGGTAAAGATTTATTTAAATCATTTTTTAGAATATTTTATTGTGGGAGAAAGAGGATTTTCTAATAAATGGAGAAATAAATAAAAAATTTCTTCAAAAAAATTAAGTATATTAAGTACATAAAGAGAGTAAAATGAATGGAAAACCTATATTGTGTAGAAATTAAAATTGGATAATAAAATAATGAGTTTCTAGGGATATTGGTCCAAAAATTTCATCATTGGAAACATAATTATAAAATATCATGATAAATGAAAGTATTATAACATAAAACCTTTGCCTCTTTGGTAAAATTTGAATAATAGGACCCATGAAATAATTAATATTACATGGATATCTAAATCCCATTAATTTTATATGATTAATTGTAAAATAAATTCATAGTTAGTATATAAATCACAAAAAGAATAAAGTGGTTGATATGGCGTGTGTCCCATATAAATAAAGGTGACATGAAAGTATCTTTTAACATCGGTAACATTTGAATAGTAATCCCAATGAATTAAGTGACCATATTTGTATATGCATATCCCTAAATTTTTATGATAATATTCATAAAATAGAATCATGTTTAGTATATACACCACACAATAAGTGACGTATATGGAATGTGTCCCATAAGAATGAAACTAAGATGAAAATCCATATCCAATTTTGTAATATTTGAGTTATAAGTAGCATGAAGTAATAAACCACAGATGTATATTTATATCCCATAATTTTCATGAGAATATTTATAAAATACATTAATTTTTTTTATATACAACACACAAAAGAAACTAGTGGTGAATATAGAAAGTATCCAACAGAAATAAATGTGAGTTTCAAATTCCTTACCTTAAGTCTCAAATTTCAACATACATGTTCAAACATTTATTATAATAAATATAGTATTATTATATGTCTATAATATAACCATAATCATAAATATAATACCATATATTAGTTAATTATAACTATTCATCTGTCTTTTTTCATGAATATTTTTTTAAATAACTATTTTTTTGTAACTCTTTCTAATTTCATGAATAGTTTTGTTATGTTGATTTGTTATTATACATTAATAATTTTTACAAAATATCCAAATTTTTAATATTGATATAAATGTTATATAAATTCACTATATATATATATATTATAATACATAAAATATTGATATATTAAATGAATTACATCATTCATGGAGATGGTACATCATATATACACATGAATGTTTTTTTTTCGTTTTTTGATATATTGAACAAATTAAAAGTTAATAATAATTCACATTTCCAGAATAAATATTTTCTCATATATATCATATATATTCATTAAATATATCCTTATTACTACATATACTAAATAAAATTTAAATGTATCATATTGTGGTGTGGTGGTGGTATTCTACATTTACACATGATCGAAGTTATCATTTTCCAATGGATTGGAAGGATATAAGGTAGATGTGCTATTATAATTATTTGAATATAATTATTTCAAAAATAATATATATATATATATATATATATCTGTGTGTGTGTTTTTTTTGTGTTAAATCTATCGTTATATGCAGCTATGATAGGTGGTGATGGAAAATTAATTACAATGGTTCCTGAGGTGGTAGTTTTACGTACAAACATTCGAAAGTTTTGTTTCCAATTTGATGGAAGATGAGACAGATTTGGTATATCCCACTATATTAATAAAATATCAGTATATTAAAGATATATATTCTATTATATCATCATTTCTTAATAGTATTTAAATGTGTGGGAAAAATAAAAAAATTGTTTTTCTAGGAATATACCACTTCTTTGGAGAATCTCTCTAGATTTACAACTAAAACATTATTTGGGTGATTTAAATGAAAATATAATTCTTCTAGGAAATGGGGAGTTATTTAATAGTGATATTTATTTATTTTTTGATATCTAAAAACAATATTTTAATTTTATATTGGAGAGTACATGTGATTTACTTTTATAAGTGGGTGAGAGAACATTGTTTAAAATTTTGGAATGGAAAATATGTACCATCGTTTTTCACACACTAAATGTATCCAAAATGTCTCATTATTTAACAAAATAAGATATAAGGTTTAACTATTTATATAAAACAATAATTGTACTTTTTTAATGTCATTTTGACCCTTATTATTTCTGTTTAACCCCCAGGTAAGTAATTTTAATCCTTAACTGTGGTAATTAATTTTTAGTGTTTTCACTATTAATTATTTTAAAATTAATTTCAACTTATTTATTAATGTTATTAATTTTAATTAAAAATATTTAATCCATTTTACCATGTTTAATTCACATAATTTCAATAATTTAATTGAAAATTATACCCACTAGCATGTCATGAAAATGATTTTCCATGGAAATAATTTCTTTAAGTAATAAATTGTTTTTATATAAAAAGTTGAAAATAAATTGATTATGATTAGCTAAATTTGATTAATAATAATATAATAAGTCTAATTTTAATTTAAAACACATTAAAAGAAAAAAATAACTTCAAAAAATCATTAAAAAGAACGTTTAAACAAAAATCAGTATTATTCACTATTGAATGAAAAATTGATATTTTCACAAAATTATAAAAAAATCAATAAATGATACTTTTTTCATGTTTATTTCAATAAGAGAGTTAATTTTTTCCAATATATTTTCCAAAAGGGAAAAAATAATTTTATTAATTCTTCTTAAATAAGTAAAAAAATAATTTTATGAGAAATATGTATTTACAAAGCATAAAAACATTGTTAATAATTTTTTACATAATTTTTATTATACATTATTTACAAAAAACAAGATAGTTATATTTTAAAATATTTTATAACTATTCATACAGAAAAATATAATTACTAGGTTATAACAATAATTTTTAAATAATGATATAAATAGTACATTAAGGATTGCTAAAACATTGTGTTTCATGTAATCTAAGCTATCGTTAAAAATTTATTTTTTTGAGAAAATATATCATAAGATCTTGGAGCATTGTTTTCATATCTATTTTCACTATGATAATTGAGTTTTAGGATCCATTTTTTTGTTTTGTAACAATATCTCTCATATTTGGGTTCTCTCTATGAGTTTTCCACGACCTTAATAATTTAAATTTTCAATTGCATTTGTATGGGTGTTAGTATCTATACTAACCTCTATAAGATAAACTATAACATACTTAATGTTATATGTATGGTTTCAACTATCATATTTAACCAATAGTAAATACTAATATACCTAATATCAATTGAATAGAAACACTAGTCTGTGTTTGAGATTTTATATTCACTAATTCACATGTATTCACATAGAGCCCATCCTAAATCCATTTAAATATGAATTATAAAATGATGAAAAATAATAAAAGAAAACACTCCTAAAATATAAACTAGTTAAATTAATTTAAAACCCAATTCCCATATATAAATTATGAATATCCATAGAGACACACAACTAAATACATAAATACATATCTATGAAGATGAAATATATATTTTAATTAAAAGACACAAGATAGCTCCCCTGATGGATAATTTCTCCTTTGGCATACGTCACCCTAGGAGATATCCTTTAGTATATATAAAATCATCTTCGAGAACATGTTTTATCTTATCAATCCAATCACATATCCCCATTATAACCACCATCCCCTATCCTTCTATATCCCCTTAATACAAGAATAACCCAAATAATCATTACTCTAACTCTTGGATTACTTCCTCATGCATTTGGATTATACATGATATTTTTCTACATTGATAACGGACTTCATCCTATATTAATTTCATCACCAATATCAATGATCTCAATATTCTCCCTCTCTCCTACATATTTTTGGACATGGATAGAATCTTTTTACCTTAAATTTTTTTGATAGATATTAGGAAAAATACTTATTTTTATCCTCGATTGATTTTTTATGTAATTCATATGTAGATTTTATTCATTAGTGGACAATGGAATCTTCCTTTTCAATGGATTCAATTAATGATCTAAAATATTCTTATCCATTATGAAATTCTCATGGAATGGTATGATGAAATCAAATTATGATTATATAAGTGTATTAAATATGTTGATCAATGCATGTTATGATGGATATACAATCAATTCTCTTGCCTATATATACACTGTTTTGGGAGTTGAAATCATGGGTGACAAAAGTGAAATATCATTTTTTCTTAAGAACATGATGATCGATGATTCATATGGATCTATTAGAAGATAGTATAATATCAAGAGTTTCTTATAACTATATTATAGTTTAATAATATTATGTTATTGAGTTGTCCCAAATTTTCAAAAGGCATAGTTTCAAAATATAGATAGAATTGTTGGTTCATTGTTCATGTGTTGGGTTGTCATACTATGTTATTTTTTTGATGTATTTTTTGGTTCCTACATTATACAATGTGATTTTTATAACACCATCTCAAGTCTTCCTAAATTACTATATTTTTCACAAAACATATTATAAATCAGTACAATGATACATCATTATCTGTGTGAGGCATTATCAAGTGGCTTCACCATTTGTTTTAATTTCGTATCATGTGTGTTTAGGATATAACATTGTCCATGGAATATGATTTCATGTTCCTGTTCATGTAACATCAATTTCCTATGATAGTCCCATCCTTAAAAAACCTAAATAATTTTGAAAAAATAATTATAAAAAAAATAATTTAATAGTTAATTAGTTGAATGATTGAATTATCAAGAAATCCATATGTTATAAGATGTAATTATTCAATAAAATCTACTCAACTATGGAAGTATTATATTCATAATTTATGTTACAAATATTTCAATTTTTTTCTAGAATTATGTTTCAATGTATATGTTAACAAAAATGTGAATATGAAACCATAAAATATGTGAAACATAATGCATAAAACATTTCAATTAATTAATTTTTCTCAAATATTGAAAAAATGAAAATAATATTTAGAAAATATAATTCTCAAATTTGAAAATAAACCATTCTTTTCCTCAATATCCACAATGAACCTCAAATTTATAATAACACATGATAAAAACATTAACCAACATAATTCCTTGTACAATAAACAAATATAATTTTAGTGGATTTATCAAAAAAATCATTACATTATTTCTAGTCTACCCTTACTCATATAACTATAATAACATAATTTTATTCTACTTCACTATAGAATCACATAGTTAATTATTGAAAATATATATATGATTATAATTATTTATTTATATATAAAAACACTCATTGTTTTTATATCAAATGGTTTGATACACAAAAAATAATTGTATTTGTGTTATTATTTTTCATTCATTTTGATAAAAGTAATTTATTGTGACATCCAAAAAAAATATTAACTAAACCATTTTCCAAGTATACATTCTATGAGGATAATTGTATCTACTAGGGTATTGATTCAATTTTGTATAGCTGGATCTCAAACTACTTTTATTCAATAATGAGTCTATCTAATCTGGAACTAAGTATTTCAAATTGTAGGTACACTCTAAGAATATTTTGCAATGCTGAGGGAAGGATGAATACTTTGATATTTGGATCACATGTTGATATTATGTCTTATTGATTTATTTTATTCAAAACCCATTTTATTACACATAATGACCTTGAATATTTTTTAACATCAAAAATGTTTATATGAATTTTAAATTAATCCAATCAAAACTCATATTACATTAGCCTTTAAAATTATCTTATATAATGTTTCACTTATAGAAACTCATCAAAGAACCCATGTCATGGATTAAAAATCAATTTTATTAACTAGAATCAGACCAATAATCCTTTATTTCACATAATATATAACATAATTTATAAAGTCATGTTTATCTTAGGAAATAAGTCATCTAGTCTAGTTTGTGTTTATAGTCTATGTATATTTCTAATCCTCTCAATACCCCCCACATATAGATTTTGATATATATATATATATATTATATTAATCTTTTTAAGTTATAATAAATTTAAAAAATGAATTTAAATACTTGTAATGATGGTGAAAAATATGGTAATTTCATATATTTCCCTTGTGTGATTTTTACTAAAACTTTTAAAGTCTATTAAACATCTTACTTAACATTTTGAGGCATAAAAATTTCATTAAAATGACAAAGAGACTAAAAAGATATGATTTATTAAATTAATAAAACAAATTACTAAATGTATATAAAATTAATTGAAAAATGAACACTAAATGTTTTGTGTTGTCTCCCAACTAGCTATTTAGTTATAATAAATTTGTAATGAAGGTGGTTTCATTGGAGTTTTCCTTCAAATATTTTGATGAATATAACTAAATTTATCTTGTGAGTCAAGTTTGTTTTTTTATTGGAGCCATATAATTTTTTTTAAAAAATTACAAAATTTTCTTCCACTTTAGCACATTGTTTCTATTTCGAATGGAATTATCACTATTTGGTACCTCAGATGGGATATCCAAAATCGCATCTGATTTTGAAACACAAGGTTTACCCTAGCTATTACGTAATTTTATTCTATGTTGGATGTTCTGAGAGGGATGTCCATTGGAATGATTCCTTTAACAAAATTAAAATTTTAATTTATATATTTTCCTTAAATAAAATAAATATAACACTTTATTAATATAACATTATATAAAACATATATTCTACTACATACCCTAGGTGGATTTTATAGGAGGACGTCATTATTTTTTGGGTGATCTCTTTTAGAGAAGGATGATTAATTAGGTAGAGGTGGATTGGGAGGTAGTGAATTTAATTGGTCATCATCATCATTGGTGAATGAATTATTCTAGAACGCTCACTAAAAATCATGGAAGCGCATGTTATTTGTTGGTTTTCCATACTAATCTATTTGAATAAAATTGATGTAATATTTTATTCACTTAAATATATAATTTATTGATATTCACATAATCCATGATTCCATTTGATATTATTGATCCTATAATATTCCATTGTTGTACATCCCATCACCCATGCATATATTAATTCTATGATCATTGGTTGAGAATGGATGGGACGTATGGGTCTCACCTTTTATATGTTCATTTCCCCCCAATATTCTTCATTTTATTCACCCTTGGTCCATGGGGTCATGGTTCAATTTTTCTGAGTTTCATTTGAGAGTGATTGAACCTCTAGATTCATGTTAGTTTACTGATCGATGATCAGGATGGCGATATATAAATGGACCGGGTTTGTCTTTGTGTACCATATTATGGTGACACCCATTAGAGACTATATTCTACCCCAATTGGTAGCGTTGGCAACATGGCATTATAGGATAGGTTTTGTGGGGTTCTGGTGGATAGAATATGGCCATGAGAATTATATTACACAGAGATGGAACCAATTATGATACCCTAAAATGAATTATGGTGGAAATTATGGTGGAGGAGGCATGAAGAAAGCTTGTATAGTTATCAAATGTTTCTATGTAAAACCCAACTACAGGGGGTGTAGTAAAATATAACTTTATATTTTGTTCCCTAGCTATAGTGGCTAGGTTTTATGGAATAGAAAAATATCACATTCAGTGTAACAACCCATGCATACCATGTGACCCTAGGTTTGTGGATCGAAATGTTCTTTGGGAGTAAATGTGAAGAGGAATAACTAGGATCACCAAATCCGTAAGGAGTACACAATAATGGCCCACTACTTAGACATGTCCAGGTATATAAATATGAATATATGTACAAGTAAATAAGCTAATATGCCCAAGAACAACAAGAAGATGATGGGCCTCTACAGGGAATTTGAGACACGTCGTGCAATACATGTACATGTTTTTGGTTCAATAGGTCCATAAAATATATGTGTGGATGAGGACATGGACATGTATCCTGATGCAATCACACATCTTGTGACCCCATGTGCAAGATGTGTACTTTTCTTAGAGACTTCCACCTAGAATATTTACGTTTTTGGACTCAGACGTTTTCCCCCCATGTATCCTATCATAAGTAATTTTTCATGTAGAACGGAATTGTTTCCTTTATAGTGGATTTAAATATATAATGTGATCTAACTGAAGAATGACTATTTGAAAAAAAAATCTTTAATAATAGTGATGATTATGTGGGATCATTAAATGGATGTCATAGTTGGAAACACCCCATATGTAACCACATATAGGGTACCCCGAAATACCACATTCACTGATTGGAACCCCCTTGATTGACTATAGTTTGGGTCATTTTTTCACTGATTAGAACCCTTTAACACACTACGGCATGGGTCCTATGTTCACTAAGTGGATTCCCATGATTCACAATGTCTCGGTCCCCAATTCATTGAGTGGTGCCCCCTAACACACATGGGAATGGGACCTCTCTTCACTGTGTGAAACCCCATATCAAACTATAAAGGGGTAATCTATTTACTGATTGAAACCCCATTATTGTACTATGGTGTGGGTCTAAGATTGGAGATTGTTCCCACATGTGCTATGGAGTAGTTTTATGATGTGGGTTCTTCACATGTCTTTCTCAGACAGACACATTATATGTTAGTCATAAGTGATGTACGTTTATATAAATAGGCTACCTAATTTTCATATGATGAACAATGGATATGGAGATCCCCTTTCACTATCATCTAGTTTTCTTTATGAGTATAAGTATATATATATATAATTTGGAGATTCCTTTCCCACATTCTATGTGTTGAGATTATTCTTATAATATCACTCTATTTATCCCTTTGTGATTTTTGGGTCATAGTATTGGGTTTGAATATACTCACCCCTATATAGGATTTCCCTACACATGTCATGCCGTGTGTAGAAAACTTAATTTTTTATGGATACACCTGGGTAAAGTATTGATAATACGCATTGACTGAAGAGTGTGGTTGTACGTAGAGATATGAATCTGAGAGCACTCAGTTCTCTACATTAAATATCGTTTCTATGTTGGGACCTCTTGATTGGTTGGGAATGTAATAAGAAACTTTTTATTTATGAAATAAATCTCTCATACAAGAATATATTTCATAGATTTTTTTTGGAATGAATCATTTTACTATAGATGTTACAAAAATTTTATTATTCTCATTTATTTTTTCGTGGACATTATTAGGTGCATTCATAAAAGTAAATTAGTAAATGGCCACACATTTCAATTTTTTCCCCTGTTTCAGTCTCTATACCATGGCCTATTGGAGGTGGGTTTGGGTTGTTATAACTAGAAAATTTTCATCCATGAGGTCTCTAATGGGCCTAGTCATGAAAAAATGGTATTAGAGAAGTTCATTCCATGGGAAATCATTTAGAGATGGTCCATTTTGGGCATTGAATGGGACAAAAATAAATGATTTTGGAGTGTCACAAGTGGGTCCTTCAGGCCTTGTAATTTATTAGTGGTGTAGTGTTTAATGTATCCAAGAAAAAATAATATGAATAATTTCTTATTGACTCAGCATTCAGAGACATTAGGTGCATGAGACATTAGTACATGGATCATGTAGGATTAGTTCATTTGAATATCCTTAATTATTAATCTCCCCATATATATATATTCTTATATAATCTTTCTAGGCCTTGATATCTTTTATGATTCCTTCATTAAGTAACTCAGTGTGGATACCGATATAGGATATTGATAATGATCCGTTGAGTGATGAGGCATTTTATCATTTGACATCTCATGAGGTGATACCTCCATGTGGGTAGAGATTAGTTCCCCCTCTTATTTATCTTTATATCATAATAATAGGGTTGTAAAATTATGAACACATTCTTAACATACTATAGGACTTCCATTATCAATGACCACTATGTTTTGATAAGGACCTACGACCAATTATCTGGGAGATGGGGTTATGTGTCACTTCATGATATAGTGGTCTATGACTAGTATACACATGATATTATTTGATGTACAATCTTTGTATTTTCTAATCAATCCATTGTACTAGTAGAAACATTTTTGATTCATTCCTTCATTACATTATCCCTTTTTAGAGAGATGATGCTTTCATTTCAGTCTTTTTAGTAGTAGTTACGGCTAGAGGTTACTATAGGTATTGATTCTTCAATATCATATATCTTTAAATAGTGAGAGCTAGTGATTCAGGGAGAGTGCTTCTCATGTGGAATATTGATCATCAAAATGAAACAATATGAAATCATAATGGGTATGGAATAGTTGTCAGCAGTTTAGGTCGATATTTATTTTCATAAAAAATGAGTAAGATTACTTCATTTAGATGGGATGATATTATTTTTTTAGGTGAGAGATATCTCATGGATGTTTAATTAGTCCATGTTAGTAGAACATATGAACCCATCAGCCATAAAATGGAATTTTTATCACTTTGTTCAGTAATCTATATAGGCATCTGGATTCCTTCAGTAGTGGAAGACTTCATTTCCCCAAAAAAGAGTTGGGACTACCTCTACTATGACAGATGGCCTTCAGTATTAATATTCATCATGAGAAAATAAAATTATCTTTTTTGTCATATCATATGGCCCAAAATGGTACCTATGTTCTGAGGGTGTATTTTGAGGGCCAACGAGATATAGGTTAACTCAAACCTCATATATCTCTCTGTGGGATCTAATTTTGTTGGAAAAAACATAAGACATGAGCATGTGGATTTTTGTTGATTATTGTTACTTGAACCATGAAATGATAAAT
The DNA here is from genome assembly GCA_963277665.1 of Viscum album. NCBI lineage: Eukaryota > Viridiplantae > Streptophyta > Magnoliopsida > Santalales > Viscaceae > Viscum > Viscum album. The sequence continues at coordinate 1,287,152,021 of OY728151.1, forward strand.
AATAGGTATCTCTAACTAATAATTGATAAACTCTTCTAATAATTCATATGCATGACTTACTTCTTGAAGATTGACCTTAGGTCCAAATACCACCTATTGAGGGCAAACGATGGTGATATTTTAAAGAGGGAATTTTGATGTTTCTATAGACATTATGAGTTCCCAGTTAATACTTTCAATGTGATGAATTCCCCAAATTTCTTTTTAAATATTTTGAACTAGATATTCTAGTCGTACATTTTATGCCTCGTGGTTGTATTTATTGGTAAAATAATCATTTACATCATAATAGAGGATAAGTATTTATAGAATTTATGAATAGTCCTTGACTTGCTATGGGAGAATAAGTTTTTTTGTAAAATATCTTTGTGATATTTCTAGATCTGTGAGGTTCACTTATTAGGGTATGGAATATCAATGCATAGTCTAGTTTTTGACCTATAAATGATTTATGTAGTTATTTATTTAGTGGCACCATAGAGTGTGTCAGAGGTTCAAAGTTTCCAAGGTTGTATGTGTTCTAAAATGGTTTTCTCATAACTTCTACAATATTGTATACCCTTTATCCATGATTACATAAAATGGGATATTGTTTACCAAGAACGTGATGTGTTAGATAGCCTTCATGGAGTTATGGTTGAGAATAGCATGTGCTCTATTGTTGATACAATCAGAGCAGGGTGTGAAGAACATTGTTTTTTATGACTCTATAGATGGTATCAATTGCATGTTGATGAAGATTTAGAAAATGATATCATATTGGTTGACATGGTTTATATTCCATGAGTAGAACTAAAAAATTCACAGCCTATAGTTTGTAGTGTAATTATTCTCTCTAAATGTACAGAGGAACATTCTTTGAGGAGGGATTTTGTTGTTTACTCAGACCAATAAGGTATCTAGTGTATCATCACTCATATAGAATGTAACAAGAGACAGTGGATATTCTTGAAGCACCTATTGAACAATGACTTCAAGATTTTTTATACTCTTGGTAAGGGAAACATATTGGAAGGTTCAATTTTTAGGATGTTTTGTTCTCACTTAGTTGATGTGGAGTCTGAGAAATTTGTTTTTTTATAGAATAACCTAGTGAAGGCGATTTGTAAAACATTACTTTAGATAATGGTGGGACTTCTCTAATTCTTCAGAAAGTGAGAGAGGCTTAATAAGTAGATATCAACAGTGAGGTTCTAAATAAACAGTTATCCTTAAGAGATTCACCAAATTTAATTTCTGAATGAGGGTAGAAAGTTATCCTCAAAGATCATCAGGCCATATGAGATCCTAAAAAAATATAGAGAGGTTTCTTACCACATATCCTTGCCCAAAGTTGGACTTGGTTCATGAATTCACTCACGTTCATCATGTCAGGATATACATTCATGACACAATAGACATTATTGACTATTGAAATCATGAAATTACTGATGTATCCACCTACTCAATGTACCTAGTGGAGATTGAGGATCTATATGAAATAAACATATGTGGAAAACTATAACTTTGGTTCATGTTCATTGAAAACACAGGTTTGGGTAAGAGTGCTCAAAGGAGTGTTCTTGTTTGATTTGGACTCATTTCCCAAACATTTTTCTTTCTGTTTTTCATTTAATGATGAATATCCACGATGGAGGGGGGAATTTAATGACCTTTTTTTAAATGGATTTTCCATTTAAATATTTATATAAATATATCTCTATTTATATTTGGAGATAAAAATGTATAGGTGTTTCTAGAACCTGAATATAATATTAAAAAAACATATTATGTTATATTGTACATGCATGCATTTATTTATTTTTAAATGGTTTGAACATTTTCTGGTACCTAAGATTGGAAATTTGAGACCAAGGTTGATTTTGGAATGTGCGGATTACCCTAAGCCTGAACTAAGGATAGTCAGCATCAGTTGTTTCATGGGATGTGATTTTTTACCAATCCATGTAAAAAAAATATTTAGTTAATCTATATATTTTTATTAAATGACCTGAAAATTATCCCTTATAAATTTTCTGTAAACTTAAATTTCTAGGTTTAATCACATAGCCCTGGTTGGATCTGAGAAGAGGAGGCCCATTATTCATTCGAATATAGGGTTTGTAGAGTAAAATTATATTATATTGAGGTGGATCTGTAGGAAGTGAACGTAGTGGGTCTTCTTAAACTCTATATAATGTTTTATTATCCAATAATCAGAAATAAATCAAGGGAGGGAGAGATATTTTTTTGATTTACTTCCTAAACCATTTTTTGGTATATATTTTTTGTATCTACATCACTTTAATTAGTGATTTATTAATCATTGCATGAGCCCTTCTATCATTTGATATAATTTACACAATTATATTCCATTTTTCATTTTCTATCACCTAGGGATACCCTAATTTGGTGATATTTGATGGAGAATTATCAAAAAATGATTATTTCACCTTATTTATATTAATTTTACACCACCATTATTCCCATTCTTCACCATTGACCCATGGGACCCAAAACAACAATTTTGGGTTCCATTATTCCATGAGTGGCACCCCCCCCCCACGCACAATGTAATGACATGTCCTTTCACAAATGCATGGATCATTATATTTCAATTAAAATCTACATAAAATGCCATTATAGTGTTACCCAAGGGAGTCATGAGAGTCACTGGTGTCGCAAGGGTGTCTGAGGCTTGTTTCGATCCCAAAACCTCATAATTTTGAAAATAATTTAGGTCTCACTGCTAATATTATCTATGCCACCCTACCCACAGAATATCTACTAATTGTGAAGGATAAAACAGTGGAGGGCTAGGAGCTTCCCAATTTTTCTGTAACCATATGGCTCTAATAGAACACCCATGTGAAAAACTGAAAACTACTAACTGAGGATTTTTGAATGATTTGTGCACTAGTATGGAAACTGTGTGCCTTAACAATTTGGGGACACTATTTGGACTATGGATTGACCATGGTTTTCTAAAAACAATTCAACACCATATAGCTAGACTGTGCACCCCTATTTTGGGGGTGAAATTATGTTTCCCCCTTAATTGAACCTTTAAACCCATTTCACTTCTACTCTCCATTTTACAATAGTAGAAACAGGTCCCCCCTTCCGTGAGCTGTCACTTCCTTCAACATAGGTATTGATATTTCTCCCATATTTAAATTCCAAATGAAGATCTGTTAGAAGCATCTGATCTCCCTTGGTATAAAATATAATACAATTAATTCCTTTTTCAGCTTATATTTGGATATGTTATACTATTTAGGTTCAAGATCATTTCCAAATTTAAAGGTATTTGGACAGTTTCATCAGTTTCTCCCAACCGACTATTTATTTGAGGCCACCATCGGCTGAAGAGTGATCAAAATCCCTACGGTATGTGGGATTGTCATTTTACCAAACAATTTTCGTGTATTTGTATATTTTTCATTGTTCCATGTCTTGGAATTCTCCACACATTTAACTTTAATTTATTTCTTCATATTAATTTGATCTATGCATTGTGATATATTCTTATTGATCCTTGTTTAGTAGATTAAAGGATGATGCCATTAGTTATAGAAACCATTTGGGTGTGCCAGCTTGAATTTCCCTATTATAATTAATTTAATACATGGATGGATCACCTTCTATGTGTTCTTCATGGATAATTAACTAAATTTACACTATTATATAAATGTTTAATGAAACCAATGAACCTCCTATGTTCTTAAACCACCTTATTATTGGAATTTTCCATGTATTTAATTTACCTATTGACGATGACACCTTCTAAATGTCTCCTTAATAAATACAATTAATTTAGTTAATTAAATTGATTGATTATATGGATTTTATTATTCAAAATCGTTTTGATTTTATAAATGAATTGAATGATTTAAATTGAACTTTTTATGAGAGGGTGTAAGGGACATATCAATTGTCCATTTTTTAATTGAGTGATTAAGTATAATTATTAGGGCTTAATAAGAATTGAATGGTATGGGTGATACATGATAGGTAATTCTAAATGTATTAAGATATTATTATGGTTATTACTTGATATGGGTTTTGCAATGATGTTAAGGGTTTTTTTGTCATGTTAGTTACACACTCCCTTACATCGGATGTTGAGCATGACATCTCTCACCACTGATACTGTTTGAATGGAGGGAATGATGTTCCTCATCCCTTGCATTGAGTTTTTTCATGAAGAAACACTCATCATCTCGAGTGATGGGAATGAATTATTCAACTCATTATCAAATTTAGGCCATGTACCCTATTTGTTGAGCTTATGGGAATATTTAGACTATTAATGGTTGTTTTAGTTATGCCCCAATTCAGTCAGCACATAGTATTATTGGTATATGTCCACCTACATTTTCACATACATGGTCCATATAAGTGTATTAAATATATAATAAAACTATATATATAAATATATATTATATATACAGTTACCAATCAGATGTTCATCCTAACCATGAGTAGAAGTATGTAGAGCCTGGATTCCACTAGGAACTTGAGAAGTCCGGTTATTTATTTCATCGCATTCTTATCATTCTATTTATACCCACATAATGTTTATCTATGTTCACTTCATGGATTAATTCTAAACATTGTTTGAGGTGTCCTACAAGGATTTAACCTCACACCATACTTGGGTTCCTTTGGCACCCAAGATGATTATATGACGACTTGTATGGATAATGTAAATATCCTTTACTTATATCATTGATATGATTGATTTTAGATATATAATTAGAGAAGAGGACCAACCATATGATTGAGATTCTAGTAGAGGAACATATTCTTATTTTAGTTTTTTTATATAGCATGACTGTATATTCTTAACCCATATTCCCCTTTTGTATATTGGCGTGCCATGAATCCATGAATATGGAACATCCTAGTGGCTTCTGATATTATTACTCATTTTTTATGTTATTCATGCTTTCATAGATTATTTATTATATAAATTATTTTATTTTTTTCTTGTTTTTTTCACTTTTATTATCTGTTGTTCCAATCTAGTAAGTGTGTTTGGTCTCCCCCCAAAACTTCTATTTATCCCTCACTACTATTTAAGAGCCTATGGCATATTGTGAGTCACGCTTCAGGCCATATGACGCTCAGGTTTGGGGTATAGGTATAGTGGATCATGGGTTGGGATGTTATGAAGTGGTATCAAAGTTTATTTCTCATTTTTTGGGAAATTTAGTAATTGGACAGGAGAGTTTAATTTAATGGGATTTTGGAATTAACCTTATGATTGGATATAGCTAACCCATGTGTAAGGGAAACCCAAATTACCCTAGATGGGTAATTTTAGTTATTGATTATTCCATTTATTCTTGATTAAGATTCACCATTGGGTGATTCACATGCCTTATGTTGTTACTTTTAATGTAATTATGTAAATGCTGACTTCAATCAACTTGGCACAACTAAATGTTGGTGTTGGAATACATGCATCATTATTGGCATAACATGACTAATATTCCATGCATTTTCCATATCTTGTCTACAATACGCATGAATTTTCATATTTCATGTTATGATATCTTTGATTTCATATTGTAATGTTAAAATTTTCATTCATGGATCATAATACATAATTGAATCTTAAATTTAATGCCAAAACCTAACACTATTTTCCAATATAGATTATGGAATACACATTAAGTAGATAATTATTCAACATTAAATAATATAAAATTAATCTCATGGTCTATACTATTTTATAGTATGGGTTAAGAGGATTCCATATTTTGGTTCACAAGTAGTATGGTCCTTTATAGATTGAAATGGAAATTTACTTAATTCAATTATTTAAAGTGATTGAAATATTTGAACGAGCACAATTTGAAATGAATAAAATGTTTATTTTTAAAGTAGAACTCGTATATATATATATATAGTAGAGATTTGGAACCAAACTCATACTTAGTCATGGGTGGAGGGGTATTTCATACATTCTTTGGGATGTTATGGTATCTTCTATAGTGTAGACCTGGCTTTTGAAGCACTCATAGGGGTGTGATTTCCACTAAAGGACGGATATATACCTCTACTAGTTTTCTATCTCAGAATTATCTCAATTCATAAGATCATTTCTAAGCAATTGATTTGTAAATTTAGTATCATGACACTATGAAATTCTAAACTTGTACAACCTGAAGGTTGTGATGACTATGCAACTCAGGTGGCAGGCCTTAATCCTCTTATGATTTTTCATGAAGTTCCATCTATGGCACCTATTCATATTCCTAATATGGAAACTGACACCCAGTTCAATGAGGGATTCCTACATATGTTGGAGAATATTAATGGGGTTTTTCAACCTAACCCAAATATGAGAGAGTTGACTTGGGAGTTCCAATAACATCATCCTATAACCATTTTGGGGGATAGAGGACCACATGTTATTGAGTCATGACTGAAAGAAATATATTTAATATTAGAGAATCTAGAGGTTCCTCTAGAGTGGAGGGTCAAACATGATTCTTATATATTTTGTGATTATTCTATTTGGTGTAGGTATGTTTTCACCCAACAATATAAACATCGTGATATGGTCTATGTAGATTTTTAGACGGTCATTTATAGCTATTTCTTTCCTCATTCTCCGAGGGCTGATAGAGCTAGATAATTAAATAACCTATACTAGGGAAGTATGTATGTTATGTTATACACTACTTGTCTCACTCCTCTATAATGGTTACGTCCAACTCAAGGAGTTCATGATCCTATGACCTCCAGGATATTCGATGATGGGATGGTATATGCCATATAATTGCAGGTCAATGTATTTTAGTTCTCTTACATTTTTGAAATCTCCAACTATGATATTATTTCATAGAGGAGTTTGAGGGAATATTATGGTGCATGTAAAAATGTTTTGACACATATAGTTATTACTATTCCATATTATATGTGAAGTATATGTTTTGAGTCTACTTGGAGAGGTAGGAGCAATCAAGCTCCTCATGATGATGGTTTGTGAAATGTCACCAGTATCGGAAGTTGGGACACATAAATATTTAGTGCTTATGAGATATAGTGGAATGAAAAGGTTGTGTAAGGATGGTCCACATTATGCATTTATAAATAACATTCCCATTAGTTCCTATAGACTAAGGATATAATCCTTCCCCATGTTCTGGAGTGATGAACATAGGATCACTCTAGGAATTCTACTGCAATACCACCAGCTGCTTAGGATGAGGTGGCTATCAAGGAAGAGGATTTCAAACTCATGATTCTTAGTGTCAGTAGAGTGGTATTGCCCAGGGAAGTCATGTAGTGACTCAGGGTCATAAACATTCTAGATATATATAGTAATGCTTATGTCGAAGGAGAAAAGCATAAAACCTTCTTCTATACAAGGTCTTGTTCTTGTATCCTCCACATTAGTGTCTTATTTATTTGATACAGGCATGTATCACTCATTAATATCTGAGGTAATCATGGGGAATCTCTACCCCATGATTGAACACTTATATGGTGTTAATATTAATGATACCCTATTAGGTATCTGATTAGGTAATATTCTATACTGTAATGATTTCCCCAATGATATGTGTGGATAACACTTCATATGGAATCTTTTCTTCCTCAATATGTGGGAATTTGATGTAACCCTCAGGATGGACTTCTTATTATCCATTCGATGATATATAGACTACTATCATTAGAGGGTGGCATTTACCTCATGAGAGGGTGATATAAACATGCATAAGGGACTGTTGGTTGTAAAAGGTACCGGATCAGGATCATATAAGTAGAGGATGAGTAGTGTGACCAATCAGATTGCTAGTATTTTCATAGATTTCTAGTAGTTATGAATCATTGTTTTTCCTCCTGATGTCGAGTGTTTCAAGGATGTATTTCTGGATGACTTCTTTGGTATACCCCTAATATTATAGGTGAAATTTACCATTGAGATTATTCCACAAGCAACACTAGTGATCATTCCTCCTTATATAATGATGTTTATGGATCTTAGGGAAGATAATATTAAATTGTAGGATATGGTGGATAAAATCTTCATACGCACAAGAACTTCTCTGTGGGGTTCCCTGATCATTTTTTCCAAGAAGACAGACGATACCCTCAGGATATGTGTGGATTTCTATCGACTAAAACATCTCATGATAAAAAAAATATGTATCAAATACCTTGAATAGATGACCCATTTGATAAGATTCATCGAGAAAGAGTTTTTTCAATGATATATATTAGGTCTGGATATCACTAGTTGCATGTCAACAAGTCACACATACCTCACACAACTTTCAGAAGCATGTATGTTTTATATGATTACCCAGTAATGTCATTCGGTCTCACGAATGCACCTATTATCTTCATGGATATAATGAATTGGGTTTCCTTCTAGTATTTGGATTCAATATTGACGGTATTTATATAATAAATACTTTTTATTCAAGATCTAGACATGACCCTGCCAACCATCCTGAAATATTAGGAAATACATTGAGAGGGAATCATATCTATTCTTGGCTCAGTAAATTCCACTTTTGGTATGACAAAGTTCACTACCTGGGTAACATTTTTTGGATTCAAGAGTTATAGTTAGAATAGAAAATGCGAGGGATATAGTTTCTTGGGATCATCCCAAGAATGAATTTGAAATTCATAGTTTCATAGAGCTAGTCAAGTATTATAAACAGTCTATCTAGGATTTCCAACTTCTAATAGATCTTATTATGGGATTAATAGAGAAAGGTTTTAAATTCATAGGTTTAGATGCTTTTTAATTAACCCTTAAGAAGTTAAAGGTCCTTTTTACTTGATTTTAGATATTTATTTTAAGAAATCCCAAAATTAGTTATATTGTATACTATGACACATCATGTATTACGGATAGATATTTTCTAATATAGGATGAGTGAGTTATCACATATGATTCTCTCCAATTTAAGCCTTATGAATAGAACAACCCAACACATGAACTCAATAAATCTACCATTGTTCGTGATCTATGATTTTAGTGACACTATCTACATGGAGAGAATTTTTTTCATATACACTGATCACAAAAGCATAAATTGTAACGTTAGTTGTTAGGATTTGAATCTCATGCAGCGAAGGTGGGTTATATACCTAAGGTTTTTTTTATTTCAATCTTGTCTACATGCATGGTCAATGGAATTTTTAAACCTAATGCTCTGAGCCTAAAGAATCAAAATTAGAAGGTTCAAGAGGAAAATGTCAAATGGAAACTCATGGCCTTCTTCTTATAGATTCACATTGTGGATTAGGATGACCACATTCAAAATATCCTTATATCCTTATTAGTGAATTCTACTCTTCTAGAATGGGTAGGTATTATGATAAAATCTAATATTGATGCCCTTATCCATAGGTAATGCATCTCAGATGATGATACATCTTCAGGTTAGACTGTTGATGGGGGTGATGAACTACTATTCCATGGATTTTTATGGGTCGTAGAGGACATTAGATAGTATATGATGCTATAATTTCATGGATCAGCTAGGGAAGTTAAAACCGGTATCCCAAAGATGTTCCAAGATCTATGGTTCCATTATTGGTGGCCTAGTATGGGACATGATATTTCTAGATTCAGCACTCGATGTTCCCCCTTTCATCAGGAGATGGTTGAACATTAGTGTATGAATGGGATATTTTATCAATTTTATATTATATAGTGGATATGGGATGATGTTATTATGGATTTTTGGACTGATTTACCCAAATCACCTCATTGAAATGATACAGTGTGGGTAGTCAAAAATCATTTGATGAAGGTTAAACACATATTACCTAGGTGAGAGTCCACCTTAATAGATGAGTTAGAGAGGCTATATTTTAGGGAGGTTGGGTGTCTTTATGGATCTACTCATATGAAAAATATTTGATAGAGAAACTCAATTTACAACATAGTTCTGGTAGGGTTTGTTTAAGGAATCGGTACACTTTTGCTTCATGATCATAGCCTATCACTATCAGACTGATGGACAGACAGCGTGTATGATCTAGATGCTAGGGGAAATGCTCCATACATATGTTCTTGACTTTGGGGGTTCCCTGGAGAAACACATTCCCCTTATTATGTTCAAAAATAAAATTACTTTTTATACTACCATCGATATGGATCCTTATGAAGACTTATATGGTAGGACATATCGTTCACCTCTATGTTGGATATAGGTGGGGGAGGAAGTTATGCTTCAACATATTCTCATACAAGAAACTACAAACCATTTCCAGTTGTTAGAAACGACATGATGATAGATGATTCTAGAAAACAGTCGTATGCCAATACACACTGGCGACCTCTCAAGTTCAAGGATGCAAAAAGGGTATTCATTATATTCTCTCTCTTGTTGGTCCATTGACATATTTGGAGGTAGGGAAATCTCTCAACTAGGTTTTTTGGACCATTTGAGGATGTTAAACCCATCAAACAAGTGGATTACAAGATAAAACATCCTTAGATGTACATCTATAAGCATGATGTCTTTCATATATCTCAATATTATTTGTATTATCGAGACATGTCACATGTCTTTAATCCTCATGAGGTTTAATTGAATGTGAATTCTTCATTTGTGGAGCACCCAACTTTTATTGTGGAATAGAGCAAGAAGACATTCCCAAGAAGGTCAATTCCATTTGTATGAGTGATAGCGAAATATGGCCAATTTTAGTAAGAGATTATGGAATAATAAAATTATATGTGAGGTTAGTACATAGAAATATTTGTTGGTGACACCACTTTACCCATTGAAGTGTATCTTAGGGTGGAGTTTATTTAAGGAGGGTGTGTTTTAATGTCTTGTCTTTTCATGATGTTGTGGGTCATTTTTTTCAATCCATTTAAATGGACCTTAAAAAGTCACCTAACTGATTCATAGGATTCACGTGGGTCACGAGGGTGTTTGGGGCTTTTTTGAATCCCAGTACCATGGTATTTTTAATATAAAATAGGGTGCATGGATTTTAATATTTGTACCTTCCAACCCACATAGTCTGTATTAATAATGGGGGAGAAACAGAGGATCATATAGAGCCGCCTATTTTGTCTGAAACCATGCATCTCTAGGTTCCTAGACTTGTGGTAAATGGTGTACTTTTAATAGAGTCTTTTTCACATGGGTTTTCCATAGTTACAAAAACAATTCCCCTTAACTATGGGGGTATCTCTTTGGATAGTTCCTTGAGCATTTTTTCCCATGGTTCGGCTAAACCGTGTTTTGAAATAGTGATGCCTCTATTTTGAGGGTAAAAATGAAATTTTTATAACCTCATTAAAAATTTAACCATATTTCTTTTCTCCTCTCCATTTTACAGCAGATGAATGAGTTTCATCCACATTTGAGCTCTCACCACCTTCAAACTCAGCTTTAAGATATCTTCCACACCTAAAGTCTAAATAAGGATCTAAATGAAGAATCAGAACCATTTTGGAATGATTTATAATCCTCTACCTTCTTGTTTTCGTTTATCATTGAATATGTTTCACTGTTTATTTGATATTACTTTTGACATATTTTTATGGAATTGGACCATTTACTTAGTTTATCCCAACGTACATAAATCTGAGGATCCCATCGAATGAGGAAGAGTCAATGTCCCTAAAGTAGGTGGTCTCATAATTTTTCCCATAAGAGTTTTGGAGCATTTGTAGCATTTACATTGTGTCATGTGGTAGACATTTTAGTGCCTTTTTTTAAATTGATTAATTCATATTATGTTGATATATGTATCGTGATATATGACCATTGATCCCTATATAGTATATTAGAGGATGTTGACCTTAGTTATGGACACACCATGGGTGTTCCAGATTGAATTTCCCTATTATAATTAATTGAATATATTCCCTTATTTCCTTCTAAGATTTCACCATAGATCATTTACATGATTTCCAATATTATATAAAATTTTAATTAAACCAATACATATTTTATGTTCATGGTCAACCTTATAATTGGTATTTCCTATGTAAATAATTTCCCTATTGACTGTGACAAAATATAAACGAAACTTTGATCCACACAAATTTAATATGCTTGATTTAGCGAATTAAATGGATTTATTATATAGAGTGTCTTCTTTATCATGGTTTTCATTCTTTAATTGAATTAAATGTAATCAATTATGATAAGTTGTACATGCCACTCAGTTTCTTACATTTTTAATTGAATTATTAGATTGAACTGTTTGGCCTTGATTACAATATCTTAGTGATGGTATGGGTTCTGTTGGGCATGAATGTTATAAGATCCCTTATGTAAGGTATTGGAAATGAAATATCACCCCATTGATAACATTTTCAATACTGGAAGGATGCACCTCTCTCATTTCATTATGTGTTGGCATGATGACACACTAGTCATCTCAAGTGATGGTCATGACATCTCCCAATCATTATGAGATATAGAGAATTTACCCTATTTCTTGAGCTTATAGGGACATTTAGACTGGTAAGGGATCTCTGAGTTATTCCAAAGACTAGCTAAAACCTTGTATTACTAGTATATTTCCACTTAGATCCTCACGTACCTATTCTATATAGGTGTATGTAATATATAATAATATAATATAATATGTATATATATAACTGGTCATAAATTAATTCCAGCAAAAAGATTAATCTGGAAGTCTAATTTCTTGGATTTTTCCATGTATTATTTTTCAATGTTATATAGAATATATTTGAGACAAGGTGTTGATACGATGTGTGATTTTGAGGACCTGTGTTCCCAAAATATATTTTTGAAATATATTAAATATATCAATTAGTGTACAGGATTGGTTTTCCTGAAAAATGTGTAATAACTTCTAAATGTGTTCCCATATCATAAATCCAAGGTTATGATTGTGTTCAGAGTAGTGACTTTACCCTATGTAAGGCCTAACATCGGTCGACGTGGGTTAGCTGTGAAAGTTAATTTTTGGATATCTTAATGGAATGAAATAAATTAAGAATTTATATTATTTTAATGTTACACAGTGGCACAGGGACACATATTCTTGTTCTAAAATAGGAAGGTTCTCATGGTTAGGGTCATAACTCTAGAAAATTTCTTGGAGTCTCTGAAGAGAACCTAAAAAATCTCTCAACATCAATGGATGACATATCCTTAGATCAGAGAACAATGAAAGTCACTTTGATGAATCTCGCCAATTGTAGTGACAGGAAGATTAATCTAATTCAACTAAATATCTAACAATGAGGTAGGGAATGTTGTTTCAATTTTTCTTTCCTCATTCTTTTAATTAATGATGAACATAGATCAACCGAGAAAAAGGTTTACCTTCAGTACGATCGTTCTAGAAGGAGGGTTTGATTCTAGGATTGATTTAGGGGATTGATATTGTTTTGATTTTGTTTCATGATCATTATAATTGAACAGACCAGGTGTGTAATGAACAACAGATGAGTTTCATTCCACATGTTGGCTGTATTTGATTTATTCCCCCTTTATCCTCACACATTCTTTGTTCTTCATGGGGTTATTTATGGATGATCATTGTTCATTTGAATCATGGTGAAACAGTCTAAAATCATAGATCTATCATCATGAAGACCTAGTGGAGGTGAGATGACGATGGTGATAGATGGATTAGAGTATTCCAAAATATATCGTTCATTGATCATTCTTTGGGTGGATGATCGAAATCCGATTTTTAGGTTGATTAGAGGCTAGAAACATTCTGAATCGGTGATGGCATGACTGGACGACATCCGATCTGGAGTTTCCTGACGAGGCGCAACAAGAATCGATGACTAGAGAAATAAGGAAGATGACTGGTGTTCAAAACAGGGATTCTGGAAAGTCTCGATGGACATCGCGTTTATCCCATGATACACTATGTGTGGGACCTTCCCAGTGGCTTCTAGGGTTTTTGGAAGTAGTTAAGTGACACACGGTATGTGAAACCTATCACATGGAATGTGGTACCATCCTTGGAACTCAATGTGTATCTTAATGGATACACAGACACGGGGTACATGGCGTGCCTAACGAGTGTGTACCCCACCACATGGTTTGGCTGAGCTGGTTACGTGGATAACCCAATGTATTCGTACACGAGTATGAAGACACATGTTGACACCATGTACTGGCACATGGAGGGAATACATATGTGGACCCTAGATGGAGGGGAACATCATGTGACCCTTCCACATAGCTTGTACCCATATTCTACATGACATGTTCTTCTGACATGGGTCATTTTACAAGAGATGTACCAGGGGTCAAGGTACACGACGTGTGAACCTTCTACACACCATGTACTCTTTTATACGTGAATTTATCTCCTTGTCCACAGTATCCTAGAAAACGTTTTTTTTGGGTTGATTCCCCTTGCTTGTTCCCCTGAAGGCCAGTTCGTATCATTTCCTATCACTACAAGTCTGACCCCCCCCCCTTTAGCACGATTTTTTGGATATATTCAGGGGTCCCCACGGGGAGGCCCAAAGTAGGATCATATATCCATTACTGTGTCCTAGGTAGAATCATGTTATAGAGGTGAACTATCCTACCAGACATTAGTCTTCTACTTAGCAGGTGAATCCTGATGAGTTCTGGTATACACCATTTCCCTGGAAATGATTCTCATCCATATATCTTGATCATCCCACTCATAGTGTTGGCTCTCCCAGAGAATGTGTATCATATTCTCTATTCAAATTTATCAATGTATCTCTTTCTTATGATGGTTTTGAAGAATATTACATCTCAAGAAGAAGTCATCATAGCTATCAGACTCAAGAGTATGTGGTCCTAGATGTGTTCTTTGTGGAATCATCAAACAGAATCACTAGTGTTGATATGTTTCAATTGTTACTTACCTATAGGCTATATGTATGGATTTGATAATATTTTGATATTTTCATGTTATATGTATTATATACATATACTGTGTAGAGATGAATTTACCTTTACATTATGTATTGCTTTGTGTTTTCAGGGTTTCATACTGAGTATTATTATAATCACCCTTATATGGGCATTGCCAACATGTGTCATGTCTTGTGCATACAAGAAGCCTTTTGAAGGATTCCAGGGAGGACTAGGAATGAAGTGAGATTTGTGAGTTCCTGACATGCTGAGGTGTTTCTACAGCTTCAAGGAGTAGTCTCAATACCTATCTTTTTGAAAGGTTGGACTTTTTAGATTATAGACTCATTGTTTTCTGGAATTATTTTCTAGCACATTTTAGATTACTGCACTTTACTTTCCCTATTGTTCTCTTTTGGTTTGGTTTAGTGAAATGCATTCTTTTTTCCTTTGTGATTTTCACATTCTAGAATTTTTGGTCATAGATATTGTGCATGTGTACAAGTACTTAGGGAATTCCTCCCATGATTGTGATATGCATGCTCAGTTCTAGTCATCTGCTCCTTTCCTATTTGAGGCAGGCTTAGGGAGTCATGACATGGGCCCAATTGGGACCTGTCATAAAAGAGTGGTATCATAGGTGGACAATACTACCTTTGGACTGAGATTCTATGAGATTAATTTAGGGAAACAGTGTTATGTGTTTCATGTTTTCCATTTAGGACAGGGACTCCAATGTTGGTTTGTGTGGCTAACATATCCTTACATCAGGAATCTGATAACCTTCTATTCAACTCAGTAAATGAGAAAACTAGTTGCAAGGGGAAACAATGATGGAAAATGCATCATATAGGAATGGGTTGTGGTTTCCATGTCCTTATTGAGTAAACTATCAAGATATACAATTGATCGTGGTGTATATTTTTTTTAATATAGGATGCCTTTATGATACATATTATCTGGGATTCAGCACCTTAATCATAAGGATTACCCCCTTAGCAATGAGACATTGATATTGGGGCTAGTTCCCCAGGCGTTAACTCCATGTGGTGCACCAGCTATACCACCACTGGTGGAGTATCATATGGTTCCTATAGTACCAATAGATGAGGATTTCTAGCTAAGCATGCTCCATGATTTTCATAGATAGATACCCATGGGTTTCAAGATGATCCTGACACTCTGGCAATTGAGGACTGGCTTGGGGAAGTGACCAGATTTTTCTATCTTGTGTCGAAACCAGCAGACTAGATAGTGATCCTGGAAGCAAGCCTTCTTCAGGGTTCGACAATGAGATGGTGGAGTTTGACCATGTAGACTCACAATGAGGATACCCTCTTTATGGAAGTAGATTTAGAATCTATTTAGAGATGATATATCTCTAGTTGTTCTAATATCAGTGCATATTCAAGAGCTTCTTTAGCTCCATAAGGGTAGAATGACAATGGCTGACTATTCATTAAGTTTCATCACCCTCTCTAGGTACTCAATGGATATAGTTTGAGATCAGTACATCTGGGATCAGACCATTGAACGATATCTACATCAGTACATTTGATCCATCATCCTACCTTTCTTCATTCAAACTTATGCAGGAGTGCTCGTGCGATCTATGGTGGTCAAGAGCTTCTTGGCTAAGTAGGAGAAGCTGGTGAGATTTAGCTACAGGTAGACATGTGAAGATTCCTTGACTGTAACACTCCGAGGTTTTGAAAATAAATATTGAATGAATGAAATATTGTACCCTTAATGAACAATAAATTTTATAATCTATCCATTAAACACAACTTTGCCTCTTCTATGTTTTGAATTTTTGAAAAATGGTCATCTAGATTTGTGATCAGTAAGTAATTTGGAGTCTGATAAAACAAACTTGATTTTTGGTGAATAGTACCATACCCTTATGAATAGTAATATGACCCTTATGAATAGTAAATAGTGATATTATTTTATTTTCTTATGGTAATAAGATAATGGGATATTAATTAATTTTTCAATGTAAAAAAAATTAATTATACCTTTTAAATTTTTATTTTTTGAATTCACTATGATTTTATTTAAAAAGTAAATTAATAATATTCAGAAAATTATTTTAAAAAAATGGCATTCATTTTTGAATTCTTCATGTCAAAAAATGGTAGGGAATTTTTTTTAGATTTTTCTAAAATTCATGAATTTTTTATGAATAATGAAAGCATCCTCATTGACAATACTAAAGTTTCACACATGTGGAGGGAAGGGAACAAAGTAACGGATCATCTAGCAGCACTGAATTTCATTGGATTAGAGAATGTGTGGGTTTATACTAGGACCATCCTGAAGCCCCAAGTAGTGAATTTGATTAGAGGGGATGCCCTTGGCCTCCATTATTTCAGCCCCCCCTAGGAGTGAGTCATCTTGTCTTGTTTCTCCTTTTTGTTTTTTTTACTTATGTCTCTCCATCTTTGAATAAAATATTACTTTATGATGATGAATAGTGAAATATGGTAAAATACCATATATTCAAATTATTAGATAAATACACTATTGATCACATCATGAGTGATGCAAGACCACTTGGTTAGAACCCAAATGCACTTATTACTATTAGGGGTCGCATGAAGCAACACTATTCGTTTTCTTGATGGAATTAATAAAACATTGAATAAAATATTCAAAACTCACTCCTCTTCTCCACTATAAAACCATCCATCAGTCCCTCTTCTCTTTACTCATCTAAGCCTTGATTATCCTCAATTCTCTTCTAAAATACCCTTAAATTGTCACTTCCCACGTCCACTAATCTCTATGTCTTTCCAAAATACCAAAACCCCTTCCCTTAAGGAGGTTCTACACGAGGTTATATCAAAAGTTAAAGCAACCTTCTTTTCCATTTAGTTTCAGTTCAATTTATCTTCTTTTATTATCCTCTCCTGACCTCATCTTTCCAAATGAACATGATAATTCTAGTATCATATATATACATTAATTAATCATTTGAATGAAATAACCATCATCAATATTCTTACGCTCTCCCTTTTATTTTATAATCAAAATCAACATCCATGAGGTTACAATTTATAACATTCGTGGATGATGAAGATTCATTATTCAATTTCTCCTTAATTACTTGTCATGAAACCATTTTTATTGGTTAAACAGACTATAATATATGTATTATAACCTAATTAACATTCAATAACCAGTTTACATACATTTTATTAAATCATATGACCAAACTAGTTCCTAATAATCAAAATACTGCTAAAATAATCTATGTGAATGCCATTAATAATTCATCTAATGATTCATCCTATTTTAATGTAACAAAATTATATAAATGACCATTAACACTTCTTTATTTTCATAAATAATTTTTAATTTGAATTCTAGAGATTTACATTAATTCCACGTGAACTGCATTACTTAAAAAGAGGTGAACTGTTTTTGAACATCAAGAAAATGAACACTCCAGAATGATGAAATTCAATATTATAACTTATCCAAAAGAAAATAAATAAACTAAATAGAATTATTATAAAATAAAATCATGTTTAATATGTTCTTAAATAATCAATTAAAAATTATAATTTCATATTCTTGGACCCTATGTTCATGAGTGGAACACATTCGAACATAAGGTAAGGTTTTTTTCCACTCGAACCTCTATTTTCATTAGGGTGACTTTTATTGTCTAAATTGCCTGAATAAAACTCTTGTGTATTATTATTTACTCCTCATTAATTCTGTGTAAGTTTTATATATATATTCACCAACCCCAATTCTTCCTTATTTTATGGGTAGTTATACGTTTTAAAAGGATATTTCAAAATTATTTCCAAAATACAAGCCTGATTCAAGGGAATCTCTCAAATTGTTACCTATTTTCAAGGGAACTATATAATCAGTTTTTGGAAAAAATTATCTTTATAAAATATATCATTTTATTTTGAAAATAATATCTTACTTCACTACTGGTTTTATTAAAATATTTTTCCAAAAGAACTCTTCTTTTCAAAGTAAAAGAGTATTTATCTCAAGAATTACTCGAAGATTTTATAAGAGTGTCTTTATCTATTTCAAAACTCTAGTGGATTATTATGTATATTTGGGTTAATATTTCATGGAATCATCTACCGTATTTAATTTAATGGTTTATTGTTATTTTTTCTATGGATGGGATATCTTAAAATCATTTACCAATTTATTATGAATGGTTAGTGTGTATGCTTAATGTTTTGGGAATGTTATTTACATCTCATATATTAGTTTCAAAATGAATTTATATGTAGTTTATATTTATCCTCATTCATATGAAGAATAAATTGGACATAAAAAGTGTTTGGTGGGGCCCACTATAACCCCTCGGTGCATCAGTAGGTCTCAGGGGACAAACTACAGTCTTGGCATAATGCGTTTACAAAATGATTATTTATGGCCTTGGAACGAGGCCTTGATAGTATGGTGATGATGTCATGAATTATGCATTCCCTCATTATAAAAATAGTATTAAGGGTTCATGGGGTTATCCGACTAGTAGAATACCCATGATTTGTTTTATTATGGCATTGCATAATCATCTCTTATTCCTGCCATAATGTGTTCAAAATTTTGTTAAAAGAATATGATTTCAGTTATTTAAATTTATCAATGTATATATATCTTCTATTGTATTGTATAACCTTATTGATCATTTGATATCACCCCTTACTTATGACATGAATAATTTTATTATGAATGACATTCTGAAATAACCATGGTGTTATGGATGTAGTCTAATGAGTTTCTATATTGTATTCATTTTCAAGTGGTAACGTTGAACTTATGTATGTATCTTGTGTCCAATAATACTAAAACATTTGGTCCTTTAGGATGCATGTTCCTTATTTATGTTCCAATGTAATAAAATAAGGCACAAGCTCTAGGAAACTAGGTTCGGTTCCATATAGTTGGTATCAATGGAAGTTTTGTAGTAATTTTGGGAAATAGATTAGAAAATGTATATTAGGGAACAAATCCATAAGGTAGTATTTGAGGAAAAACATACAAGAATTTCCGGGAATCATGGTAAGAAATTGATTATGTGGATATATCTAGAAACTATATCCCTTTCTGGATAAGAATGGGTAGATGTGGCTATGGTGCAGATGTACATAGGAGTGAAAATTCGGATAAGGAGTTTTGGGCTTGAACCGGGGAATCCTGGTACACAACAATGGGCCTTTTTTGCACTCATGGTACTAAAACTCCTGAGAGATATGATTTGGATGATTCACATTTTCCTTACAATCCATTAAGAAGGATTTAAATGTAAATTTTTCCACAAAGATAAAATGTTTATGATTAAAAAATTAACAAAGTATAGAATTTCATTTTATTCTAAGTATATTTTTCTATATTAAGATTGTAAATTATGATTCATACTATAATATATTGTATGACATTATTTAAAAATGGTGCCTACTGGAAGGAATGGAAACTGCATGGACACACATGTCCCATATAGGGATTTCCCTCAGATGAAAGATAATGTTATCGGCCCTTGTGTTATGACAGGTGCTGAGCAACATATAACTATACTGGGACAACTTACTCGGGTTATGAATGATAACCTTACCCATATGGAGAATTCAGATCCTCCACATGGAGGACCTATGTTAGATCCATTTATGAGACAACAGCATCCATCATCCAATGGGAATACAAACCTATTTGTAGAAAAAAAGTGGATATATTCTCTAAAGATGATATTTATCACTGTAAGATGTAACAAAAGAGAGAAGGTTGTCATGAATTTTTATAGTCTATCAGGAGATTCAGATCACTGGTGGTCGTGAATCTAAAACTCAAAATAGGAGTATGAAATAGATGAGATGGAATTGGGGATTTTAAGGAAATCATCCTAGAAAAATATTTCCCTTGTGAATAGTGATAAGATATGGGGAGGCAATTCATGAATTTGTGGATGAAGGAGGATGAAAATATTTCCAAGTATGAATCCAACCTTACAAGGATGGAAAGTAATGTTGCATACTACATACGTAATACAAGGAGAAAAATTTATTGATTCATTGATGGTTTACAACCATTCCTCTGAAGGTCTCTAATCTCCCAAATATTCTAATCATATGAAGATATAGTCTCATGTGATATCAAGACAGAAAATGAATTTTATATGTCTTATGAATTTAATGGAAACCAATAGAAGAAGAGGGATACCAAAAACATTGGAAAAGGATATAAGGAAATGGGGAAGAAGATAAGAGTTGAACATCCATCCCGTAGTAATTGTGGGAAGAAACACCCTAGAACATGCTTGAAGAGAATGTGATTCTATTGCAAGTGTGGAGAAAAAGGAAACATATCTCAAGATTTTATGGGGAAGAAAGAATCTACCAATGTTCAATGCTACAATTGCAAGGATGTGGGACATTATACACATGAATGTCCTAAGCGTCAGAGAAATTTTTCCCACCAAAGGCCTAGGGATCAAGTCTAATATTATGAGGCCACAACTGTGAAGGATGAAGTAACAAATGAAGTTATGGTAGATACATTAATAATTTAATCCATCTTATCTAATGTATTATTATATTTAGTATCGTCGCATTATTTCATATCTTCCTAGTTTTCCAAGAAAATAGGATATTTCTAATTTGATTTAGTATGATATTTATCTTTAAAAACTCTTACGGGTAGTATCATTGCAACAAAGTTGTGTCAGGTAGTCCTCATAATGGCATAAAAACATGAAATATCTGCTGATTTTATTTTCATACCCATGATTGACTTTGATATTATCCTTGGTATGGTTTGGACTTCGAACCATGATGAATCAATTATTACAATAAGAAGGAAGCTAAATTTTTTTAGGATGATGGGGAATCACTTATGTTTAGGGCCAAAACATCACAATATGAATCTCATCTAGATCCACCCCCATTATCTCTACTGAACTCAATTATTAGGGAGGAATGGAATGCAATAACTATAGGTTTGGAGAATAATTTACAGACAGAGGACATACCTATTTTGTAAGAATATGTTGACGTCTTTGTAGAGGATTTACCTGGAAATCCTCTAATATGGGAAATTGAGTTCACCATTGGCTTAATTATTGGGTCAAGGCCCATGTCAAAGACCCCTTATAGAATGGCCACTGTGGAGTTAGTGGAACTAAAGATAAAACTAGAGGAATTGATTGATAAAGGATTTATTCACCCTAGCGTGTCTCTATGGGGAGCCCAGGTTCGTTTCTATAAGAATAAATATCTGTCTATGAGGTTTTTCATTAACTATAGGGAGATCAATGCTATAAAAATAAATAAAACAAGTATCCCATATGTTTCACTGATGATTTATTTTATCAACTTCAAGGATCCCAATATTTTTCGAAGATTGATCTTTGATCTGGATATAATCAGTTTCTTATGCAGAAGTAAGACATTCCAGAAACAGCATTTTGAACTAGGAATGGGAATTACGAGTATATAGTAATTCCTTTTGGACGGACTAATGAACCATCTGTTTTCATGGATCTAATGAATAGTGTTTTCAAGGAATATCTTGATGAATTTTTGGTGGAGTTTATTGATGATTTCTTGGTATATGCTAAAAGATATGAAGATCATGAAAATCACTTGCGCACTATTCTGAAGAGTCTTAGAAGAAATTAATTATATGGGAAGTTTAGCAAGTGTAAATTTTTGCTTCAATCTGTTTTCATCCTTAGACACATTGTCTCTAAGGGTGGAATATATGTTGATCCTATGAAGACAATGTTTGATCAATAATTTCCTACTCCAATAAACTTTATTGAGGTGTGTAGTTTTATTGGTTTAGTAGGTTATTATCGGCATTTGGTTTAGAACTTCACTCGTTTAACCAACCTAATGGCCAATATCACCTGAAAAGGGGTTAAGTTCATATGAAAAAATGAATGTGAAGAATGTTTTAAATAATTGAAGATAATATTAGTGAATGATCCAATCATAACTCCACCACCAGTGAAAATGTATTTCTGATCTATAATGATGCATCAAAGAAATGAATTGGTTGTTTCCTTTTTTATAATGGTATTGTGACATCCTATGCATCTAGGTAGCAAAGAATTGATGAACAAAAAAAATCCAACTCATGATCCTCAGTTAGCAGCGGTAATCTTTTCTCTAATTATTTTGAGACATTACCTCTATTATGAAAAAATGTGAGATATATATAGATCATAAGAGTTTGAAATATATCTTCTCATAGAAAGAACTCAACATGAGACAAATGATATGGATTGAGCTGCTCAAATATTATGATTTCACAATACACTACCACTCGGGGAAGGAAAATAAGGTGGCAAATTCTTTGAGTAGAAAGGACCATGGAATTACGAACAAGATGAGAGTTGGAAGGGATTCTATGTTCACAGATCTAGTAAAGTAGGATATGGGAATTATCAAGGAAGGTAACACATCACTACCTTTTCAAATGGTTTCCAACCTTTTTTAATGGAAGGGTAAAAAAGTTATCCGTCTTATGATGACGAGTTTCAAAAGAAAATTAAAGCTGTAAATGACGGGATGTTGATTGACTTCGCATATGGAAGTGGAATTTTGAAATTTAGAAAGATGCTTTGGGTTCTCGGTATTCCTGATCTAAAATGAAAAATATCGTATGATGCTCAAATCTCAAATTTATCTATACAACCAAGTAGAACAAAGATTTATATAGATCTAAGGGAACATTTTTGTGGGAAAACATGAAGAGGGAGATTGCTTATTACATGTCGAGATGTTTATTTTGTCAACAGGTGAAGGTTGAAAGAAAACATCCTAGAGGTGTCAAGCAACCCATTCTGATTCCTATGTGGAAATTGGATGATATTTATGATGTAATTTGTCATGGGGCTACCAATGACTCCAAGAAAGAATTGTGCGATATGGTTTAGTATTGATCATCTTACAATATCAACACATTTTCTTCCTATAAGAGAAGATTTATTACTTTAATGTTAAGCAATAATATATACTAATTATGTTGTAAGACGAAATGTTCTACCCTTATTAGTTGTTTCTAATCGTGAAACCCATTTTACATCACAATTCTAGTAAAGTATTTAGAATTACCTAGATACAGATCTTCATTTGAGCACTGACTACCACCCACAAACTAATGGATAATCAGAACCGACTATTCAAACTTTGGAAGACATGTTGAGGTATTGATCACATGAATTTTAAGGTATGTGGGATCAGTATTTACCTCTTGTATAATTTTACTGTAACAATAAATTCCATTCAAATATTCAGATGGCAACATATAAAGCATTATATATAAAGATATGTCATAGACTAGCTTTCTAGGATGATTTTGGTGAAAGAAATATCGAAGGCCTGGAACTTGTTGAGGAATCAACAAAAAAGGTGAATATTATACAAACCCATATCAAATCAACTCATTGTAGGAAAAATAGTTTTTTAATAAACGAAGGAAGGATTTTGGAATTTAAATAAGGAGATCGAGTTTTCTTAAAGGTATTTTCATGGTGGGGTATTATAAATTTTGGTATGAAGGAAAATTAAGTCCTAGGTACATCAATCCTTTTGAAATTGTTGATCTAATTGGAGACATAGCGTACCATTTTTCAATGCTTCCAAGTCACTCCAATCTTCACGATCTGTTCCACATATAAATGTTAAGGAAATACATTCCAGGCCCAACACATGTACTCACCTATAAAAACTATAACATGAGCCTGATATTTCTTATTATGAAGAGCCTATCAATATTCTTGACAATATAGAACATGTACTGAGAAATAAGATGACTCGTCTAGTAAAGGTTCTTTGGAGGAACCATAATATGGAGGAATCAACATGAAAGACTAAGGAGCTTTTTTTGAAGACATACGCAAATCTTTTTAGGTAACATATTGTGAATTTCAATGAAATTTTTTAGGAGGGGAGAATTTAACACCCCATGGTTTTGAAAATAAATATTGAATGCATGAAACAATGTGTCACTACAAAATAACACATTTTATAATCTAGATGTCAAACACAACTTTTCCTCTTTGATGATTTGAATTTTGAAAAATGATCATCTAGAGTTGTGATCAGTAAGTCATTTTGAGTCTGATTGAACAAACATGATTTTTTGTGAATAGTACTATACCCTTATAAATTGTAATATGAATAGTAATATGAACCTTATAAATAGTAAATAATTATTTTATTTTATTTTCATAAGGTAATAAGATAGTGATATCTTAATTAATTTTTTCAATGTGATATAAAACGTATTATACCTTTAAAATTGTTCTTTTTGGAATTAACTATGATTATATTTAAAAATTAAATTAATAAAATATAGAATTTTTTTGAAATATTGAGTTCTTTTTTAATTCTACACATCAAAAAATGGTAGGGGTGAATTTTTTGGATTTTTATGAAATTTTTGGATTTTTTATGAATAGTGGTATACGGTAAAATACCATATATACAAATTATCAGTTAAATCCACTATTTATGACATCATGAGTGATGTGAGGACATGGTTTTCGAACTCACATGCAGTTATTATTTTTAGGCGTCAAATGAAACAACATTATTAGTTGCCTTGATGGAATTAATAAAATAATGATTAAAATATTCAACACTCACTCCTCTCCTCCACTATAAAACCTCCCATAACTACCTCTTCTATTCACTCCTATAAGCCTTGAATATCCTCAAATATCTACCCAAATATCCTTCCCTAGTCACTTCCAATGTCCAATAAGCTCTTTGTCTTTCCAAAAGACCAAAACCCATTCCCTTAAGGAGGTTCTCAAGGAGGTTATTTCATGAGGTAAAGCACCCTTCTTTGTCATTTATTTTCATTTCAATTTATCTTTTTTTGTTATCTTCTCCTCCCCTCCTCTATCCAAATGACCATGATAATTCCAATATCATCTATATACTAAAATTAAATATTTTTAATGGAATAAACACCATCAAAATTCTTACTCTCTCCCTTTTAATTTATAAACGAAATCAACTTCCATGAGATTCCAATTTATAACCTTTGTGGATGAAGACTTTTCGTTTTTCAATTTCTCTCTAATTACTAGTCATGAAACCATTTATATGATTTAACCAGATTATAGTATATTTATTGTAACATAATTAATATTTAGTAACCATTATACATACACATTATTAAATAATATGACCAAATTGGTTCCTAATAATCAAAATACCACTAAAATAATCTAAGTGAATGTCATTAATAATTCATCAAATGATTCATCCTATTTCAATGTAAACAGATGATATAAATGAAAATTAATAAATATATATGTTCATAAATAATATTTAATTTCCATTTTTTAGATTTACATCCATTCCACATGAACTCCATTACTTACAAACAAGTGAATCGTTTATGAACATCAAGAAAATGAACACTCTGGAATGACAGAATTCCATATAATATCTTATCAATAAGGACATAAATAAAATATAAACAATTATGATAAAATAAATAATTTCTAATAGGTTCTGAAATAATTTATTAATAATTCTAATTTCATATTCCAGAACATTAATTTCAAGAGAGGAACACATTCGAACATAAGGTAAGGGTTTTTTCCACTCAAACATCCATTTTCATTCGGGTTACTTTTATTGTCTAAACTACCGCAATGAAACTCTTGTTTATTGTTTTGTACTCATAATTAATTCTATGTTAGTGTATTATATATGTTCACAAACCATAATCATTCTTTATTTTATGGATAGTTACAGGTTTTAAAAGGAACATTCAAAATTGTTTCTGAAATACAAGCTCGATTCCAAGGAATTTCAAAACTTATTACCTATTTTCAAGGGAACTATATAATATGATTATGGAAACCATTATAATTATAAAATAAATAATATTATTATGAAAATACTATCTTACTTCACTTTTGGTTTTATACAAATACTCTTCCACAATAACACTTCTTTTTAATGTAAATGATTATTTATCATAAGAATTACTCGAAGATTTTATATGAGTATCTTCATCTATTTCAACACTTTTGTTGATTATTATTTTTTTTTGGGATTATTATCTCATGGTATAATATACCATATTTAATTTAATGGTTTATTATTATTATGGATTTGGATGGGAAATCCTAAATCCATTCACTAATTTACTCTTAATGGTTAGTGTTTATGCTAAATGTTCGGGGAAAGTTATTTATATCTCGTATATTATTTTCAATATAAATGTATATGAATCTTATATTTAACTCCATTCATATGAGGAATTAATTAGAAATATAAAGTGTTTGGTGGGGCTCTCTATATCCCCACGGTGCATTAGTAGGTCTCATGAGACAAACTACGGTCTTGGTACAAGGCCTTAAAAAATGATTATTTATGGTCTTCACACATGGCCTTGACAGTAAGGTGATGATGTCTCACATTATTCTTTCAATAATTATGGAAATATTATTGATGGTTTAGGTGGTTATTAAACTAGTATAATACCCATGATTATGTTTTTTTATGGAACTACTTACTCAACTCTTATTCCGGCCATAATGTATTTAAGTTTCTATTAAAGGCATATGTTATTAGTTATTCAACATTCCTAATGTTTATATATATTCCACTACATTACATACCCTAACTGAGTGTTTGAGATCAACCCTTTCATACAGTTCATTTTCTTAGTACATGATGAATTTTATCATGAATGAAATGCTGAAATAACCTAGGAGTTATGGATGATGACTAAGGAGTTTCTATGTTGTAATTCTTTTCAAGTTGTAATGTTGAACTTCGGCATGTATCTTGTTTCCAATAATACTAAACAAATCGGTACTTCGAGATGCATATTCCATGTTTATATGAAAATGTAATAAAATAAGGCACCAACTCCAGACAACTAGGGACGGGTCCTTACATTGACAATCGGGAAACAATGTTAGACATTAGTATCATAATGTGGTAGACGTCACTGGAGCTCCCATGATAGGGGGTCTTCTATCCATGGATCTCGGGATAGATATATTCAACCTAGGTATATTTGATTCTACACATGAAACAGTAGAGGAAATATCACTAGATATTTTCAAAATCATTGATATTATGATAAGGAGGTGGTGGATGGACAACTGTGGAAGAGGAAATGAGGGGAGTGGGAAAATATGCTGGGAAGTGGACATGGAAAAGGAGTAGGGAGATATATAATTAGTGGAAGACATTTTGACATACTACCACTACCAACCCCAACAGATCCACTATAATCTCAAGGTTCTTGAGGAAATGTGTGGCGGAATCTACAAGTGGTTGAGATGTACAACCAAGGGACTCGGGGGATGATCTGACATACAATATGTGTGTTTTCTACCTTATCTATTTTAATTATAGACACATGTTTCAGTCATTTTTTCCTCACAACATAACTTGTATGAGACCATAAGATTCTATTAGAACCATTGATTCGGAACATACACATGGAGATACCTATGGGAGGAGACTTGATGATGATGCAGCTTTGCAGATAGTGTGATTTTACCTTTGATGGTCAGAGTTTTCATGGGAACTTCTTGGTGGATGTGTCACGACCATACGAAGTGATTCTCGTTATGGATTGGATATCTTCAGTCCATGCCTAAATTGATTATTTTGGGAGAACGGTGTTTTTTGACTTTAGTGATGGGATGAAGTCTTACATTATTGGTGAAAAGTAATCCCAGGTATCAATGGATGGGATCATGCTTAGGAGGGTGCAAACAATCACTCATGAGTTGGCTAGCCCTACCATCAGGGTAGCAGATGTTCTCAGTTTTCAGTTCCAATCAGTAGTGGTAGAGTAAGAGGAACTCATTAAAAAATATGTTCCTGGATTACCTACCCACTGGGAGATCAAATTATGAAACGATTTTCACCTCTGGACAACACCAATATTAGTACCAGCGTATTGAATGGATCTCGTAGAGCTTCACAAGCTAAGGGTTCAACTGGATGTCTTATAGAGAAAGGGCATTGTGTGACCCATTGTTCTACCCTCAGTAGTCCCTATTTTGTTTTCTAAATCGGTATATGAGATCATGTGGTTTTGTGTGAATTATCAATGCTTGAACCAAGTGATTTTAAAGGACAAGTATCCACTATTGAGTAATTATAAAATCTTTGATTAGTTGATAGGGGAAAGATGGTCCTCAAAAGGTTTCTTTTGATCAGGCTCTCACAAGAATCTTGTAAATGATGAGGATATAACAAAGATTACTTTTATATGTTAATACAATCACTATGAGTACTTGGTGACTCTTTTTGGCATGAAGATGGCCCCAAAATTGTTCATGAGACTCATGAACCAGATCTTCTAGAAATAATTAGACCAGTTCATCGTGGTCTTCATCGATGAAATCCTTGTGAACTCGGATTCTGAGGAGGATCATGAGAGACACCTAATAATTGTTCTACACATACTTTGAGAGAACCAATTTTTTTGGAATCCCTACATGTGTCAGTTCTAGATTCAGGATGTCCACTTTGTAGGACATGAAATCTCAGAAGATGGAGTAGTAGTGGACTCGTCCAAGGTGTAAGTAGTGTTTGCATGGGAACCACCTCAATGTGTGATGAAGGTGCGAAGAATCCTTAGGATAGTTGGCTATTACCATAGATTCATACCCGATTTCTCCATGATATTGGAAATGATGAAATTATTGACTTGAAAGGGGTAGACTTTCCTGTCGAAAATAAAAGTTCCAGTAGTATTTTTAGGAGTTCAGGGAGAATTTGACGATCATTCAAGTATTGCTATTTCCATAGGAGGGAGTTTAGTATGTAGTGTTATGCGATACATCATAAATGAGACATAGTTGTGTCCTTATGAAGAGGTAAGAGGTTATTGCCTATTGTTCAAGCCAGTTGAGGCCACATGATCATAACAACACAACCCCTGATCTTGAGTTGGAATCAATATTCTTCGCATTAAATATGTATAGACACTACATGATGGGTGAGCAGTTTATTACCAACTCTGATCACAATAGTCTCAAGAATATATATTCAAATAAGGCTCTGGACATGAGATAGAGGTGATGTATAGACTTCCTCTAGGACTATGACATTGAGATTTTCTGTAATCCTAGGAAGGGGAACGTGGTGGAAGTTTTTCTCACAAGGAGATCTAGTACACAGCTGCTAAACGAGGCATTAGAGTAGTTGGACTCATTATAGTTATCCTTCATAAGTGATGATGATGCTTCTTACCTCCATTCAATGCTTTCCAACCCTCCAATCTTGTAGCGAGTCATAGAGGAACATCTTGGGGTACAGAATGTGAGATCTTACCTGCTCAGATGTCCAATACAAATGATCCTAATGGATATTCACAAGGTGGGGAGAACATCTTTATTTTTAGAGGGTGCACAGTTGTTCTAGTGAAATTGTGAGAGTAGGTTCAAATGGAGCATCATACATCCCATATAGTGGTACACCCTAGTGCGAAGAAGATTTACCAGGACCTTTGACATATGTTTTGGTGGATAGTGATGAATAAGGTAGGGGCAGAGTTCGTTTCTCAATGCCTTACATTTATCTTGGTGAAGTCTGAGCACCAGGTTCCATCGGGTTTATCTCCGCCCCCCTTGAGGTACCGGAATGGAAGTGGGATAGAATATCGATGTAAATCATGATGGGTTTTCCATGTATGTCTATAGGACATTATTCCATTTGGGAGATCATTGAACGACCCACCATGTCATCCCACTTCTTAGATATCAGAGAGAAACTTTTAGTAGATAGCTTGTGACGACTCTATGTGTAGGAGATAGTGTGGCTTTATAGAGTCTCCTTGATTATTGTTTCAGATCATGATTCTATTTTCACATCTTGGTTTTGAGAGAGATTTTAGGAGGCGTTTGGGACTCAGTTACACTGGAGCATAGCATTTCATCCACAGAAGAATGTCCAGGCGAAGAGGTCCATTCAAGTTCTAGAGGACGTGTTGCCGGCTTTCATATTGATATTAGGTCATATTTTGGAGGACCACATACCACTGATGATGTTTTCAAACAACATAAGTTACCAATCCACCATTGGTATGGAACTATTCGAAGCATTGTATGGGAGACCCTATCAGTCTCCACATTGTTCGACTGAACTAGGTGAGTCAACACTCATGGTCCTAGGATTGGTAGGAGCTACTACCAACAAGGTGCAGTTCATCTAGGAGCATATAATGACTATGCAGAGCTAGGAGGAGAAGTCTTGCGCTGATAAAAAGTGGAGACCTTTGGGGATCACGGGAGGATACCATGTCTTTCTTCAGGTCTCACAGTCATGTGGGTGGTAGTGATTTGGCCAAGGTAGAAAGTTATCTCCTAGGTTTATCAGCCCTTTTCAGATGTTGTGTATAGTTAGTGAGGTGGTGTAACACTTAGATCTAACATCTTAGTTTCATTGGGTACATGATGTCTTCAATGTGTCTTAGTGGATGAGGTATGCACATGACCCATTCCACATCATTGACTGGGGTGAACTAGGCATCGATGATGGAGCAACCATTTCTGAGTACCTAGTGGAGATCGGGGATCGGTAGGAGAGAATCCTTTAAGGGAGAGAAATTCCCCGGGTGTATGTCTAGTGGCAACATGTGAATCTCTAAGAGTGAACATGGGAGTGGGGGTCAGATCCGTTCACAATACCCTCATCTTTTTTTATAGCCATTATTTTTGGATTTTTGGGGATGTAATTCCCCAAGGTGGGGAGAATGTAATGTCCTAGAATTTCACATGTATTATTTTTATATATTATTTGGATTTATTATGAAACTATGCACTAACATAGTGTGATATTCTTATGTGAGGTATTACTAGAATTAGTTTTCTCAATATATCAAATATATTTAATATATCTAATATCACATGTGAGAATTTTTCCTATAAAAGTTAAATAACATCTAATTAGATTCCCGGATTAGAAATAAGAGTGTATCATTGCATTTAGAGAAAAGACTTTAACCTAGGAATGGCCTGACATCATTTATCACATGTCAAATATGAAATTAAATTTTTGGATGTTTTAAAAGAATAAAATATATAAAGATCTTATTTTATTTTAAATTTACCCACTGGCGTAGTGACGCATTTTCATGTTTTAAAATAAGAAGGAGCTCAGGGTTAGGCTCAAAACTATATAAAATTTCCCAGAGGATCAATAGTGAACCAAAAGAATTCTCTCGATGGAAAATAAAAAAGGAGCCTTGTATCGGAGATTGAAAAATGACAATTTGATGAATCTCACCAATTAAAGTGACATGAGGATTGATCTTATTAAATGAACAATCCAACTATGATGTAGGGAATGTTGTTTTAATTCCTTATTTCCTTGTTCTTAGATTTAATGATGAACATTGATCAACCCAGGAATAGGTTGACCCGTGGTTTGACAATTCTTGTGGGAGTTTTTGTTTTTAGGATTGATTCGGGGGATTTTTTTTTGTTTTGGAATAGTTTCTTGATCATTCTAATGGAACATATGAAGGTTATTATGAAAAATGGCCAAGGTTCATTCCTCATGTTTATTCTATTTAATTCATTCCCCCATTATCCCTTTGCATTCTTCATTCTTCATGTGTTTATGAATGAATGATCATTGTGCATTCAGATCATGGTTTAATAATACAAAATCATAGGTAAGGAATCTTGAAAACCTAGAAGAGAAGCAATGATAGTGGTGATAAATGGATCAGAGTATTTTGGAAGATATCATTCATCAATCATTCTTTGAGTGGATGATTAGAATTGGATTTTTAGGTGGATTGGAGGCCTGAAAATAACGGAATCAGTGATGGTGTGACCGAACGACTTTGGATCTAGATTTTCCTGTGGAGGAATGGACAAAATCAGTGGAAGGAGCAATGTGGAACACAACCAGAATTCAAACAAAGGATTCTGGAAATTACTGATGAAGACGGTGTGCATCCCATGTTACACTATGTGTGGGACCCACCGAGTGGTGGAAAAGGGTTTTTGGAAGTAGTGAAGTGACACACGACATGTGACACCTATCACATGGTGTGTAGGACCTTCCTAGGAACTTGACATGTATCTCCAAGGATACACGGACACGGGGTGGAGTACAATGCATACCTACACGTCGTGTACCCCACCACATGACTTGTATGAGACGGTTAAATGGATAACTCCATGTATTGGTACATGGGTAGGGAGATACAGGTTGACACCATGTATTGGAACATCGCCAGAGTACATGGGTGGACCCCAGGTGGAGGGGCACAATATGTGACCCTTCCACATGGTGTATACCAATCACCCACAACACATGTTCTTTTGACTTGGTCAGTTGTACATGTGTAGTATTTGGGGTCATGGTTTGCTATGTGTAAACCTTCTGGATGTCGTGTAATGGTTTATACATAGCATGATATACATTTCTACCATATGTTAGAAATGTATTGTTTTGGTTGGTTCCCCTTGCTCATTCTCCTAAAGTTCTGTTGGTATTGTTTCCTATCCATAGGAGTATGACCCCCTTTAGCAGGACATTCTGGATAGAGTCGAGATTCCACTTAGAGTAGAATGGATTAGGATCCTCTATCCATTCTTGTTCCCTAGGTAGATTTAGGATATCGACATGACCAATCATAATAGACATCAATCCTCTACATAGCAGGTGAATCTGAATGAGTTGTGGTATCTGACATGGCCCAGGAAGTGATCCTCATCTGTGTATCATGATATTCATACTCATGGATTTGGTTCTCTTAGATATATTGTATCTTATTATCTATTTATATCAATCAGTGTATCTCTCTCTCATGATGGTTCTGACGAATAGTACTTCTTGGGCAGACATCATTAGTGCTATCAAACTCCAGAGTATGTGATCCTGGATGAGTGTGTTGTGTAATCCTCATATTGAATCATTAGTGTTGATATATAGTCATTGTGATATACCTCTATACTATGAGTTTAGGTTTTAGTATATCTAGTTATGGTCCTGTTATATGTACAATAGACCTATAGTGTTTAGAGATGACTATACCTTTACTATATGTATTTCTTTGTTTTTATGGGATGTCATACTAAGTATTGTTATAAACATCCCTACATGGTCTTTGCTAGAAAAGACAAGGTATTCCTATGGATTCAAGCATTAGTCCCATTATATTTTATATTTACATGTTTATGTTGGTAGTTTACAGAGTCTTCCTTTTTGGGGGCATGTATTCTAGCCTAGTTTACTTTATTGAACATTACCTTCCATATTTTACTCTTTTGGTTGGGTTTAGTGGTATGCATGTATTTTTTCCCTTATGATTTATTATATTTCAGCGTTTATGGGCTCAGAGATGTGTGTGTTTGTATGGTACATAATAAATGCCTCCCATGTTTTTGATATGCCTACTCGGTGCTAGTCACCAGCCCCAGGCCAATTGGATGTGAGCATAGGGAGCCATGGAATGATCCCCACTCAAACAACTCATTACAAGTAGACATTAAAAATTTCCTCTACAAACATGAGAAAGAAATTTATTTATTTCATTACTTTCTTCGTATTCTATTTATACATACACTATTTTTATTTTTATCACTACATGGATTACTTCTAGACACCATAGGTTGTGGCCTAATTGGATTTAATCCCAAACTCTACTCAGACTAATTTTTGTATCTAAAAATATTATATGATTGCAGGTATAGATAAGGGAAACAACATTATATCAAACCATTTATATACATGACTTATAGATAGATCATGGGTGTAGAGGATCGAGAAGATGTTTGAAATTCTAGTAGAGAATCCTTTTTTTATTTTTGTAGTTTTTGTATAGCATGATTGTATATTCTTATAACATGTTCCCTATTATGTATATTGTTATTCCATCCATCCATTTTTATTTAACTACCTTGTGGATTTTGATATTATTACTCAATTTTTCAGTTATTAACCCTTCCATAGTTTATTTGTTACAACTGTTATTTTTTACTTCTAATGTTTTTTGCTTCCTATTATATCTATTATTTCATTATGATAAGATGATTTAGTCTCCCAATAATACTGACTTAACACCCTCATTTTTAGTTGGAAACTAATTGTGTATAGGGATGTTTTCATGAGGCCATGTGACCCACTAGCTAGGGGAATACGTTTAGTGGATCCCGATTCAAGACGCTGCAGAGATGGGTACATGTCATCTATTCATGGGGTAGAATCCCTTGGATTCATAATGGTTAGAGTCCCCTATTCATGGAGTAGGTCTCCTAATGAATTATGGAAATGGTCATCTATTCCCTAAGTTTCACCCACTAATGTGCTAGAGAGTGTGTAATATATTCACTGTGCGTCACCCACTATCATATAAGGGTGTGTGCCCTCTATTTAAGATTTTTCCCTTGGGGATGTAGAGTACTAGTGAGGTTATAGTACTCCAAATGGATTTCTCCAATAGACAAATGAGATTATGGGAATCAGATATGTACTTTTAGAGCTATAGGAAGACTTGTCATCCTGGGATAGGTTGTGGAGATGTAGATTCCTTTTCTCTCTCATATGTGATTATTTAAGTGAATATATACATATATATATATATATATTGTTTTCATTTTCATCATACAATGGGATGAGATAAATTCTATTATATATCAAAATTTCATTGTTTTTCATCGCCAAGGATTCCTATTGGATAAGTATATATTCAAACCCACATGGTTTTTCCACACACACGTTGTGTATTTTTTAGATGGCAGACATATTAGTGGAAACATCAGTGGTGGTTAGTGTTATTTTTCTTTATTAACTGTGTATACATGACCAACATTGAGATCAATATCTTGGATCTTTAATTATTTCTATTATATTGTTTTTATTATGTTGGGAGATAGTTTTTGGTTGGGTGTGTATTTTTACCCATTATCTCTAAGGATATACTCTATCATACTCTGATTTATTTCAAAGATTTTTTTACTCCAGTCATTATATCATTTTTAATTATTCCTATAACTATTTAAAAGGTGATAATTGGTTTAGTGCATAATAATATGCTAGAAAAAATTGATCCCATTTTATTTATTTTTTCATGGACTATTTTTTCTTCCATAAGAATATTAGAGGTGGACATGGGGTTGTCACATCTGGCTTTACTCCATCCAATAAGGGCTTGGGGTGTCAGGTCGTGGCACAAATCATCTTGGATTTCTTCTTGATATATCCTCAGTTAGTTAGAGGAAGCGAATTCATTAAAAGGGACCACCACATAGGGGATTATTAGCTATTTTTCAGGAGGATAACAAATAATTTTTACATTGTTGGATTCATCAATGAAAACTCAATTTCAAAACATATTATTTAAAATTATAAATTCTCTTTTAAAGTAAAGATTATTAGAAACCCCAAATTCTCCATTATATTGGAAATTTGATATATGTGTAGGGATGATGGTATTTTTTTGGTGATACTCTCCTATGGTATCTCTTATTCAAAATATATTTGGGGCACTATCATTGTGTCCTACTCTTCTGTAATTTCCTTTTGAACACCATCATATTTTTATAGAATATACTATATATGCTCAACCTACCGTTATTCTTTTTTTTATATCATGTTTCCCTTCTTATAATTTGATAAAAAATTATCATCAATATTATATATATATATATATATATTTCATCATTCATGATCAATTGTAATCCAGAGTTTGGTTTTATCCAAGTTATGGAATCTAAAACTATTATTTGGGATTAACCTGTATCATGGACCGTCTATATTTACATCATTTTCTCTAATATTTTTTTAATATAAATGAATCAAAATAATTTTCCTATTCTTTACTGGGTTGGGTTGGCCACAATCATAATCAATTACAACACAAGAATCGGTGTCATGTGTGCTCAAAATTTTCACATGATATATCTAAATGTGTACTCCACCCTATTCTATTCATGGTTAAACAAATTGTGAATATAAATTTGGTAAAGTATAAAATATGAATACATAAGCTTTAAATAATCCCAAAAATAATTCTTCAAATGGTATGATATTACTGTTCATAATTATTTTTTGTATTTTTTTTATGATTTTTAGGTTTTTTATTCATTTTATAAAAAATTAGTATTTTCTTTAAAAAAATAGCAAAACCAAAAATACCATTGAAATAATTCAATTGTTAAAATCGAATTTAATTAATAAAAAATAATAGATTATTAAATATAATATTAAAATAAGTATATTTATTTCACTAGTGTTCTTTCTTTAAAATTGGAAAAAAGAATTAGAAATAGGGGTGGATATTGTGGGGGTAAAGATAAATAGACACCCCAGAAGAAAAGTTTCATAACCACGTATTGATAACCAAGTATGTTCATCCCTACTAGAATAAAAGATAGAGTTAGGGATATATTATAATGAATCTAAATTCCCGATGTCAAATTACAATTTATGTAAAATATCAAGAGAAATGACTATTGAATACTTAATGAAAATCTGTTAAAGATAATGTACAATCCACACTAATTAATTACATATCATCATAATGTTTTGAAACTCTCTTTAATAATTGAAATGATTTTTTACTTCCAAGGTTTTTTTCTATTATCACTCATAGAACTGGGTGATCATCCATGATTTTAAAGGCCCTCACTTGTATGGTTGTAATTGAAATGTGTTTGTGTGCCACTCCCCACACTACCCTAAAAATGACAAATTATGTTCTACTCAATTTTATAAATAATGGTTTCAATATCCTATTCACCCTCACATTATAATGAAATATAAATAGTGGTAATTAAATATAAAATAAGTTGTTATGTGATCTTCCACTCTTAGAAATTCTATCGCATTCAGAGGGTTTCCACGCAAAATTCGTAGAAATATTTATTCAAAATTTATATAATTCACATAATAAGACACTATCAAATGATAAAATATGTAAACTCAATTATAAATGAAATCTAATTTAGTCATTTAAATAATTGAGACACATATTTTGACATATAGAAATACATAATAAGGATATGAAAGAAAATTTATTTTGTGTAGACTCTAATCAACACCCCTAACTAATTATGTGAACCTTAATCCTACTTCCTTAA
Organism: Viscum album; assembly: GCA_963277665.1. Classification (NCBI taxonomy): domain Eukaryota; kingdom Viridiplantae; phylum Streptophyta; class Magnoliopsida; order Santalales; family Viscaceae; genus Viscum; species Viscum album. The sequence continues at coordinate 1,287,189,911 of OY728151.1, forward strand.
AAAATATCTCCTCTAGAATATGATATATATTTTCAATTTATTAAGATATCTCTAAGGGAACCCCCACTATCCATTCATCATCCTACTCAAAAAAGCACCCACTGATGAATTTTCCTCCAGATCTTTGATCACTGCCACATGAAATGAGATTATACAAGTAATTCTTTATTTTGAACAATGTACTCCCTCAATTAATTCCAACCCCAATATCTTGGATCTTAGTGTGATTAATATATTTTTAATGATGTTCCCCAGGGTTAATCTGTTGGATTATTTACTTCTTGCTACCAATACTATTCATAGATTTCGGTTCCATTGGTTCCATCCCCTACTACTGATAATCCAGTTTCCATCAGTCTCACTAACCCTTATTCCACCAATCTTTTTATTATTTTCCACTGATGCCCACTCTACAACATTGCTACTGACGCTCCCCTTGCATCTATCTCCTATTCATTCCAACACAAATGTACCTCCCTCACATCTGTCGGAGTCTCAGCCATTTCCTCTGATGGTGTCTCATAACACACTGGCGATTTTTTCTCACACTAACGCATTTTCCTCACACAGATGCTGATGTGCCATATCCATGCAACTGACACCATCCAATAGTGTCAGTTTCACAGATGCTTTTTTCCCACACAAAATCAAAATAGTATTCAACAAAAAAACAACACATCTAGGAAAAAAATCTATTCTAAATTCAAATAAGATATTTAACTAGAAAACATCAACCACAGAATAACGCATATTGATATCACAGAAGAATCTAAAGCCATTTTGGATGCACTATGCACCGAGGGTGAACCAGGACCAGATCTTGTTGCATTTTTGGATCTAGAATGAATCTGGTCTTCACCACTTCAATGTTGGACCATGAAGCCACCTTGAAGTTCCTCTTGGAGGCTATGCCGTTGGAATCAGGTGATTCCACCTCTAGTGTAGTTGTTCATGAAGAAGAAGGATCCGCTAGAGATTTTGACTACCGTTGAGGTTGATGAAGAAGGAGACGATCTGGAGAAGGCTGTCAGATTTGGATTGATGATGGTCATTGTGCTAGATTGAGTTCGAGCCGCAGCCGAGCAAGGAGCTCTCCTACCACTAGAGGCTTTCTGAAGAACCATCCCCAAACCCCCCTATTAGGTTTGTTGTGGTCCGAGATTTATGGGGGAGAAAATTAATTATAAAAAAACTAAAATCTAAAATAAAAACTAATTAATTAAATATTTATAACCTTAAAATTTAACAAATAAATTAATATTAATAAAATTAATTATAAAATTTATTAAATAAAATGTATTAAAACTAAAATATTTGACAATAATTAAATTTAATTAATCTAATTAACATAAAATATAAAATAATTTAATTTTCAAAATAATAATAGACTTAACAATTAGAATTAGAATTAATAACATTAATAAATAAAAATAAATTAATTAATAAACTATTAACATTAAAATTAATAAAATGTATATTTAATAAAACTTTTAAACTTAAATATTGATAATGATTAATTAAATTGATCAACCAAATAATACATTAATATATTATTATTTATTAGAACTTATGTTTTATAATTAAATTACAATTTTTTTAATAATAATATTATTTCATTCTAATTGTTAATAATCTTTTTTTAAATATAATTGCGAGTTATTAATAATACTAATAAAATAATTTAATAAGTAATATTATATTAAAAACTTGTTAATATTATTTGAGACTTTATAATAAATTAATAACATTAATAATTACTTTTAATTTATTTTCCTATGTGTTTTTTACTATTTTGTTTTGTTCTTTACTCTTCAGGTTCAAACCAGATTCAAAAACACGTCCACATTCATTTAACTAACTCGAAGGAATTTAGTTACTAGGGAAAAGATAGTGTGACATCTCATTCAAGAAAAAACACACGTCTGCAGTGCAACATTGAAGAACATTTGAAGTTGGTGGAAATCAAGGGGTGATGTGCAGTAGGTGGAAACGATTTTAAAGTAGACTGGTGAGGAGAAAGTTTGGGGGACAACAACCAAATCTGACAAGAAAATTTTCGTTAACTTCTCCCACATCCGAGCATAGAAGATCCTTTGAGAAGATCTTTGGAGTGTTAACCATGGAAATTTGAGATGTCCAGTAGCATAGTAGAATAGGAGGGGACCTCTTATTCTCCTTTGTTTCTATTACTGTACTCTGTAATTATGTGTTTTCAATTTCATCAATGAACATTTCATTAGGCTAAAATTTTATATCGAGAGTTCTAGTTTCTGTTGGTTCATCAATTAAATTTCTACACTACCTTTATTTTCACAAAACTTGAATTATTCTGTAAGATTGATTCTAATTATTCATTAATTGATCACACCTCTCATTTTATAGCATTAAAATTCAAGATCAATCAATGAGAATGAAATTCAATACTTTTAAAAATGTTTTTCCTGTCAAGATGTTAGAATTTTATGGCAATTCAATTCCAACTGTTTATCTTTCAAATTTCTATGAATTACCCTTGAAATTTATATTGGAGAATTCTAGGATTCACTATTCTATATGTCAAATATCCTCACAAAGAAGATTCAAAAACATATTTTTGGAGTTGTGACTCAATCAAGAGTAGTGAAGAAATCATCCTTAAAACTAACAGATTAATAAATCCTGAGTGTTTCCTTATATTAATTTTCTCAGTGTTAGTCTTTATTTCTAGTTCCTTGCTTACGGTTAGTTAATCATAGTCATGTTTTAGACATAATTTTCATAGAACAATTTTGTTTTTTAAAAAAAATATAAAAGTGAAGAACATAAAATATATAGAAGGATAACCCATTTTTGACAACAGTGGGTTGTTAGAAAAGTTTTATAAATAAAAGTGGTTTCCTTCCTTCCCCGTGGCTTCGACCCTACAAGTCGCTATACATTGTAGTTAGTAGGAATTATAAATAATCAAACGTGGAATCAATTTCAATGATGGTCATGTCACGTTTTTGGCATCATCTCCAAGGAAGGCACAATCCATTAATTTTCTAAAAAATTTCCAAAAAATCACATAAAAACACAAAATCTTTGAAAAATTTGAAAACTATTCAAAAAATTCAGTTTTGTTAAATTCTAGGAGTTCCTGTGTTGTTGCTGATATTGTATTTCAATTAGCTGTTAAATTTGTTCCTTTTTAATTATATTGTTTGTTTCTTTGAATAGTTGTGATGAATTCTATTGTTTTTACACTTTTCACAAGCACAATAGAATATTTTTACAGTCTATAGCACCTAAATTTAGAAATAGATAAACATCTCACTGCTCCAGGAAAGAAGATCAAATTTCAAATGGAGAAATTAGATGAAAGAGTGCATGTAAAAAACATCCAAAAACATATAGAACTCTTAGAGGAAAATGAGAGGCCTTGGATTATGGAGTTCCAACTCCCTTAATTTTCAAGAAACCCTTATTCCATAAGACTTAGTCATAGAGCCCAAAACTATGAACTGAAATTGTCCCATATTTCATTGTTTCCTTCATTCAATAGGCTCTCTAATGAAGAATCTTTTGCCTTCATTGGAGATTTATATAACATTGTGTAGTTATTACCTCTTCTAGGACTCAATGAAAATGACCTGAGAACGAGATTATTTCCCTTTTGTCTTAATGGAATTCTAGGAATTGGTTTTTGATCATAATTGAGAATATTTTTGAAAACTGGGATTAGGTTAATAATTCATTCATAATGAAATTTTATCCCAATAGACATAAAGGTGAATTGAGAACAAAAATTATTAGTTTTTTATCAGGAATATTGATATGCTTTCCATGAATCTTGGGATAGATTTAGGGACCTGCTAAGGCAGTGTCCTCATCATCAAATCTCATCCCACCTTCTCATGGATACCTTCTATGAGGGGTTATCCCCCTATATATGAACCTAGTTGATCAAGATACTCGCGGTAATTATAATTATAAGGGGGATAAATACTCAAACTATTTCTGAAAAATATATAAAAAATTCCCAATAGGAGAAACAGTGTGAAACTAGAAATTAAAATTTACTTTGTTCAAAATCTAGAAACCATGAAAAAGATGCTAAAAATGAAGAGAATCTGAATTTTTCATCAGAAATTCAAGCCGGTAATTATTATAAAAATAAAAACTATTATGGAAAAGAATAATTTGATGAAGATGTGGGGGAAATGCGTAATGTTTTGAGAAATTTTTCACACCCATCCCTTTACCTGAAAAACATTACTCTCAAAGAAACACCAAGGCTGAACCTCTTCAGTTTCTCAGTCTTCTTACAAATCTCCAACTGAAAATTCCATTCATTTAGGCTTTAATTCAAATCCCATCTTACTTTTAATCTCTCAGGAAATTTTTTTCAAATAAAAATACTCTTGAAGAATTTGCTACTTACAGGCTCACTGAAGAGTGCATTTATGCATTTCAAATGAAAATCCCACCCAAACTAAATGACCCTGGTAGTTTTGTCAATCCTTATACCCTATGAAATATTGATCAGTTCAACTGCCTTTATGACTTAGGTTCCAGTATCAACATTCTCCCATAATCACTATTTCATCAATTGAGGTTGGGTAATCTTCAACCCACCATAGTCATATTGTAGTTAGTCGATAGATCTTTCACTCATCATGTGGGTAGAGTAGATGATATGCTAGTTTGGGTAGGGAAGAAGTTTTTCCCTACTAACTTTTTAGTCCTAGATATGGAATGTGATCAAGAGGTTCCCATCATTTTGGGAACACCTTTATTGGCTACAGGGGGTGCTGTAATTGTTGTGTATAAATGTGAACTTATGTTTAAAATTTGATTACAATAAGAAGAGTTTAATGTGGTAAAAATTGTGAAAGGTCCAAATTTCCCAGAAATCTATTAAATGGTAGATTCCGTATAATATTAAAGTTCATATGAGTATATTCAATAATCTCAAAAACAATTCTATTTTGAAGAAATTAATTAGGATGCTGAAAATCCTGATTTTCTTGTCCCACAAGTTGAAAATTCTGCTCAAATAGAGAATCTGAAATTTATTCCAGATCTGGATAACTGTCTAGTTTATATGGTAGGAGAGTCCTCTATTTCTGAACATATGATCTCTTTGAGTGAAATTGAGAGCGACTCTATTGTCACCAAAACTGCTGAGCACATTGATGATGTTGAGGGAGATCTTTTTATATAACTCGATGATTCTGATTTGATAAAACCATTAAATTATGATGTGAAAAATATTGACAGTGATATGTCCACATTGTATAACAGTGCTTTTAAGCCTGAATCTGAGCTAGAAATTGAAAATCTTTATCATTTGAAACTCCTTACAAGAAAAATATTGAATATATTGGACCTCCTTGGCCCAATATTCTTCCTTCAATTGAAAAACCACCCATTCGTGAACTTGAGGCACTTCCTGGACATTTGAAATCTTCATATTTAGGTGAGAATTCCATTTTTCCTATCATCATTTCTGCTGATCTTAATAAAAATCAATAACATAGACTTATGATTATTCTTAAAATGTTTAAATATTCCACAGTCTGGACCATATATTATATAAAAGGAATTATTCCGTCATTATGCATGCACAAAATACCTATGATTCTTGATCGTAATCCTAGGTTTGAGATTCAAAGAAGATTAAATCCAAACATTAATGAATTTGTGTGAGAGGAAGTGATTAAGTTTCTTGATACTGGTATCATTTTTTCTATTTCTAACAGCACTTGGGTCAGCCCTGTCTAGGTTTTCCCTAAGAAAAGAGGTTTCATTATTATCACAAATGAAAAGAATAAAGAAATTCAAGTTAGGAGAGACACAAATTGGAGAGTTTGTATCGATTATAGGATGCTGAATATAGCCACTAGGAAAGACCATTATATAATTCTCGTCCTTTATCAAATACTTGAGAGGCTTGATAGAAAAGAATTTATCAATTTACTGGATGGGTATTCTTGTTGCAACTAGATTCTTTTTGTTTCAGAGGATTAGGGGTTGACTACTTTCACAAGCCCCTTTGGGAAATTTTTCTACCAGAGTATGCCCTTTGGGTTGTGTGGACCTCCAGCTACCATTCAAAGGTGCATCATGGCTATTTTTCTAATATGATTGAGAGAATTATTAAGGTATTCATGGATGATTTCTCCATTGTGGGTAACACATTTGATACTTGTTTAGGAAATAAGGAATTAGTTTTGGAAATATTCACTAAAACTAACCTTGTGATTGATTGGGAAAACAATGAATTTATGGTCACATAAGGTATCATGTTAGGTCCCAAACTGTTAAAAAGAGGTCTAGAAGATTATTCTACAAGGATAGAAGTTATTCAAAAACTCACACCTTCTAAAAATGTAAAATGTGATATATAGTTTTTAGGGAAAGATGGTTTTTATCGGATATTTATAAAATACATTTCTAAAATAACTAATCCCTTGTGTTCTCTACTGGTCAAGGATTCACATTTCAAATTTGATGAAAACAATTTGAAATATTTTAATTTTCTTAAGGAAAAACTCACTAAATCACCTATAATCCCCACACCTAATTGGAAGCTACCATTTGAACTTATGTGTAATTCTAGTGTCATGGATATTGGTGTTTTTCTTGGTCATAGGAGAGATAGTAAATTAAATGTGGTTTACTATTCTATAAGGTTCCTAAATTATACTCAATGAAATAACATCACAACTAAAAAGGTGTAGTGAGCTATTGAGTTTTCTCTAGAGAAGTTTAAGATGTATTTTATAGGTTTATAAGTAATCATTTTTACCGACCACTATGAGTTGAAGTAAATGTTGTCTATGAAAGAAACAAAACCCTGACTCATTAGGTGGATTAGGTTGTTACAAGTGATTGATTTTGTAAAAAAGGAATAAATAGGGAGCTGGAAATTTAGTTGTTGGCCATCTTTCTAGGATTCCTCACACCCATTATGAAGATCCAAGGGAGATTTATTCTTCCTTTATTGATGAAAAATACTCACAGTGTCAATCGGGGAGTCTTAATGGTATGTATATTTTTCTAACTTCTTTGAAGTGGGTGTTTTTTCCAAAGTCCAGTCCAATAACCAAAGGAAGAAAGTTATTTTTGAGCTTAAGTACTACATTTGGGATGAACCTTTTCTATTTAGGAGGTGTGTTGATGGGATTCTTAGGAGGTGTGTGTCATATGAAGAAATGATTCCTATTATAGATATTTCTCACTGCTCACCTTGGGGAGGTCACCACGGTGGTGAAAAGACTGCTCAAAAAGTCCTAAAATTTGGGTTCTTTTGTCCCAACCTTTTTAAATATTCTAGGATCTTTGTAGTAGGTTGTGAAAAGTATTAGAGATTAGGCAATGTGGGATGGAAATACTTGTTACCCCAAAAAGGTATTCTAGAAGTTGAAATTTTTTATGTTTGGGGTTTAGTTTTCTTGGGTCCATTTCCATCATCTAATGGGAATGAGTACATACCTGTTGCTGTAGATTATGGGTTTAAGTGGGTTGAGGAAGTGGCACTACCCATCAATCAATCCAACAGTGTAATAATGTTTTTAAAAAATAACATCTTTTCAAGATTTGGAATCTCAAATCCTTCATTACTAATAATGTAACACACTTTAAGAACTAAAAATTTAATGATTTGTTGCAAAATTATGGTTTTGTGGATAATACTAGAACTCCTTATCATCCACAGTCCATTGGATATGTGGAAATATCAAATAGAGAGTTGAAACAAATTCCTATAAACTATCTCAAGTATTATAAAAGAAAACTCTCTTAAACTTGATGAATATTTATGGGCATATAGAACTGATTTTAAGACCCCAATAGGTATGTATCTTTATCGTATGTTTTTGGAAAAAAATTTCATTTTCTGATGGAGTTAAAACAGATGTTATATTGGGAAGTAAAGGCTCTGAACATTGATTTTAAGAGTGATGGTGAGATAAGATTACATGATCTGAGTGTGTAAAATTAAATTAAAAAATATATTTATGATAATTAAATGTTTTGTAATGATAGGACTAAGATATTTCATGATTATATCATTAAAAGAAAAGAATTCAAACCTTTAAATAAGGTCCTTCTCTTTAACACCAGACATAAACTATTTTCCTGGAAAAGTAAAGTCTAAGAGGTCTGGACCATTTACTGTTGTGAGAGTACTTAAAAATGGAGATGTATAAATGTTTGGTGAGGAGGATAAACCCACGTTGGTTAATGGGAAAAATAGTGAAACATTATTTTTGGGGACAAACAATGGGCATGGCTACATTCAGTGTGCTTGAAAATTGATCCTGAATAAAGTTTTTCTAATGAAAACAAACATAGAACTTCATGGGATGCAACCCATTGCTCTTGTTTTGTCATTTTTTTGATTCATTTTGTGATTTTGAATAAAAAAATATACATTTTTGTTTTGTGATTCCATCTTTTCTTTGTTCTTACTTCTGGTTCTTATTTTCTATTTTTTTAGGATGTTGCTGGTTCGGCACATGGTAGTGAAATTACCATGCTAGAGGATTAATGATGAACCATTTCAGGGATGTACTTTAATTTCTTCATTGATTTTTTTGATCATTTCATTTAAAAAAAATCAATGATAATCCACTAATAGTTCATTTGACCCAGCGTTCCACTACTATCAGCGAGTCATCTCAACGATGACTTTCTGATAATGTTGGGTTTTATGTGTGGGGGAGGGGGTCAATTATTAACTCTGCTAAACTATGATTAAATGAAATCCCTTCAGTTCCCATTTCCTTCAAAAATTTTGTTAAAAAATAATTAAATATTTTCAAATTTTATTTCACTATTTTAGGCTTTACACTATTTCTAAAATGAATCTTGCCTAAGGAAAGTTCTATGCTGGTATTTATGATCTAATTTCACTACTGGAAAATGATCATTTACCCGTGGTTGAAAACCGTGGGTATAGACTCCAAAACCGTGGGTATAGGCTATACCCACAGTTTGGGGAACCGTGGTCATTTGTAGCGTTGGTATAGGTCCATGACCAATACTCATGGTTTGGAAAAACTGTGGGTATAGGTTTTTCAACCATATCATAAGTCTATACCCATAGTTTGGAAACCGTGGGTATAACATATTTTACAAAAAAACGGCCCGCACGATTCAATCTCGCGACCACTTCTCCATTCACGAGTGGCCTTACCACTACCCCATCACCGCATATATCTTTTTATATATATTTTTTATTAAATATAATTATTTAATCCATGGGTATAGAAGAATAAATCGTGGGTATAGAACTCCCTCTAATTTGTTTTTGTTCCCTCGGAAAAAATAAATTTCCCGCACACACGCGGGAAACCTGTACACCTAGTTTTTCAAAACCATGGGTAAATTCATTTTTATCCGACGACTATACCCACGGTTTTGGGGAAAACCCTGGGTATAAGTCACCCTATCCTCATGGTTTTGGGCCAACTGTGGGTATAGGCATTTTTTAATACCCTATACCCACGGTTTGGTGAAAACCATGGGTATAGGGAAGCCTTTGCCCATGGTTTAGGGAAATTGTGGGCATAGGCTATCAAAAAATTACAATACCCACTGGTTTCCCAAAACCATGAGGATAGGGTGACCAATACCCACGGTTTTCCCCAAAACTGTGGGTATAGGTCCATTTTCCAATAGTGTTTGAATATGAAATTAATGTTGTTTAATAATTACTTAGTGATCATAATTAGTGATTTTATGAAAATTTTGTTTATGAAATACTTTTGAAAATTATTTGGGATAAATGTTTTGTGGAATTAAAATCATAGCTCTAGCAAAAAGAAGTTTGAACTGTTTCTTAGGGGAATCAAATTATTTTTAATTTATAAAAAGTAATCACCTTATTAAGCCAATTTAAATGGTTTTTGTAATGATATTTTGAAAATGGAGTAATTTTAGAGTTTGTAAACCCATGGTGAATCTATGAAACCCTAGATAATGGGTGGATATATATTAACTATAATCCCTTTGTACACTTGGAATAAGTGCACATTCATAGAGCTTAGTACAATGAAACATTGTTTGGGAAAAATTAAATAAAGTGTCTAGGGTCAAAAATGAGTTCATTATAGTGAGGGTAATTATGAATGCCAAATGAAGATGGGGACAATTGGTTTATATGGAAATCATTTAGGTTGTATCGATAAGGTGATTTAAGAAATAAAATGATTTTCAGATCCTTGGTGAAAATTCAAAGTACAAAGTTTCTTTGGTTATGATTTTATTTAAAAAAATAATTAACTTTTTGTCACTCTTGGACATAGAACATAAGCATGGATTTAAGTGAGTCACTAAAAATAATCTTATACGATTAAGGACACTTTATTTGATAGATGATTCATTTCCTTCTTGATTACTAATAAGAACCTATTTATGGGAAGACATGATTTGAACATACATTTCAAAAATCTTGTTGACATTTATTGCCCTCTGTTCTAAACTATTAGACATGTTACTAATTGATATTAATCATTAAATATATATCTATTTTTCAAAGATAAAAAAACATTAGATTGTTTGAGGAAAAACAATGTTTATGTGTGTGGGAATTTGATGTGGCCTTATTTTTACCCAGTTTTCCACATATTTTTATTAAATTTTTAATGATCAAATTTTTTATTCATTTTTTAGTAAATTTTTTTAACTTTTTTATTTTTATAATAAAATTTATTAACTTCTAAAATTTTATAACCAATTATGTAATTTTATATTTTTAATAATTATTAATTTAATCTTACATTTCTTTTCTAGTTTAATAATTTATTAATTAATTTATAAATATTGTTCTGTAGGATGTTTTTATTAGTATGACATTTTTATTAAATAATCAATTAAACGTTTTATTTGAAAGCATATTAATTTAGTTTTTAATTTTATATTATATATTTATATTTAGGCCAATTTTAATAAATTAACTTTATTAATTTCTCTATGAAACCATTAAATTAGTTTTAAAATATTTTAAGAAATTCTGTTTTAACTTAATTAAATAGCGTGTTTTTCTTTTTCAGTCTTTATCTAGTAAAATAATTAATTTTTTTGGTATTTTAAATAATTATTTCCTTATAGATTTATTTTTATATTGTAGATTATGTTTTAATTCAATGGCATCATCGTTCTTCAATGGTGCCCCCATTCTTCAACCCTTCTTTCTTTTTCCACTAATGGTGACTCATTTAGTCATCAATGTAGTACACTTTCTCTCACCAATGTTCCTTTAATAAAATTAGTTAATGCCTTTTTATGTTTAATATTTTATTAATTTAGTTTAATTATAATTCATTTTATTAATTAAACTCTTTACATATAATTAAATTTGTAATTTTAAAGATTAATTTTAATTTAGTTGATAACATAGTTACAATTTATTTATTTGATTTACATAGTTTTTATTTTTCTAGATTTATGTTGGTTCAATATAGATTTTAAATTAACAAGTTAAACAATCACTTATATTAATTTGTGGTCATGTTATAATTTTAATTAATTACTGGATTTATGTTTTTAGTTTCCTGTTTAGTTTTGAGTCACCGGTCTCTTATTTTTACTTATTGCTACCAGCACCATTCATCGGTGTCGGTTCCATTGGTTGCATCCCCTGCTACTGATAGTTCTATTTCCATCGGTCTCACAGACCATGTATCCACAAGTAATTTTTTATTCTTTTCCACTGATGCTGACTCTCCACCTCTTCTACGGATGCCCCTCCAACATCGGTCTCCTCTTCATGCCAAAACAAATATAACTACCTAGCCTCTGTCGGTCTCTCACCCATTTCCTATGTTGGTGTCTCGTGACACACCAACACACTTTCCTAAATTATCTGCATTTTCTTCACACTGACACTGATGTACCAGATCCTTGCTACCAACACCAGTTGTCGGTGTCGGTCTCACAAATGCTTTTTCTCCATGCAAAATCAAACAGATATTCAATAAAAAAATATCTACGACATAAACCAATTCCAAATTCATATAAGAGTTTAAAAAACCACAATAATCTATTTTTTTAAATATAATTATGAGTTATTAATAATACTAATAAAATAACATAATAAATATTTTTAAATTGAAAACTTCTTAAGTTTATTTAAGACTTTATAAAAAATTTGATAACTTCAATAATTACTTTTGATTTATTTTTCTATGTGTTTTTAACTACCTTATTTCATTCCTTCCTATTAATGTTTAAAGGAGAGTCAAAACAAATCCATATTCATTCAACTCAATAGTGTGAAGTTATATACAATGGAAAATGCTAGTGTGATGTGTCATTCATGAAAAAACGCAGGTGTGTGAAGAAACATTTAATAACATTTCAATTCGGTGGAAAACAAGGGGTGACGTAAAACATGTGATGGTGAGTTTAAAGTAGATTAGTGGAGTGAAAGTATGGGGGGAACACACAACTCTGCTGAGACTATTTTCTTCAACTTCTCACACATCGGAGCTGAGAAGATTCTTCGAGAACGTCCTGGGAGAATCAATTGGATCTTCGAAGAATGGGGTCTGCAGGAGCAAGAAACATTAGGGATTCTTGATTCTAGAAACATCATGGTCCGGTTTTCATCTGAGGAGGATCTGATTCTCACCTGGACGAGTGCGCCTCACATCCATGGAGGATCTCGTTTTCTTCGGTTCATGTGGTCCTATTATTTCCATATGAAGAGTGATTCATCAAAAATGGCCGTATGAGAAAGATTTCCTAAGCTCCCTCTACCATTTCAAAACCATATATTCTATAAATGCTTGGAAATTTAGTTGGGCGATACCTATGTTCAAACAGTAGGACCAAGGCGGTATGCCATCTGATTACGCCACATATTTTTTTTTATGTTTATGTAACTAAACCTCATGTTGAGTAGTTTTTGATCTCTATCGGTGAATAGTTTCAGCATATAAAAATGGTTGTGTTTGAGTCCTAGTTTCAGTTATTCTCATCCAATATAAGATTGGGCCTTAGTGCAGAGGATTTTAGGCATAGGGGTTCGATGTTTTTGGGAGTTGGTGACTCGGTGTGTTGACCCTCAAATGTTGGTAAGACAATGGATGTGAATGGAAGTATTTCAGTGGTGACTGGAAGAGGTTCAATCCACAAGTAAGGTGGGAATGTGAGTATGAGTAACTTGAATGCTGCAATGACCAAGATACATGTGAGGGTTCCAAGTCCTAATCTAAAGGTATATAATGTTTTTAATATACTAAGGCAATACCTGGCTGGTATTTGAGAGGGTAATACACTAAACATGGTTGATATTGGTATCATTTCAAACAATTCTGTTGTGAGAGAGGTTCAGTTGGATGGGTGTAACACCATTGAAACTATAGTGGCAGGCAGTGATGAGAAGACTATTGGAGAGGGGGAAACCAAAATATTTGGTAACTCTTTCCCAGTCAATGTAGCTTTGTTTGCTGAGGTTTTAAAGGTTGTTAGTGGTGTTATGTCAATGTAGGGTTTGCAATGGTTTTTTCAGGACACGGTTCACCAAACCAAAACTGGAAATACAACGGGTGCTAGTCTAGATACCTAGACTCTGGTTCCTCTACACAACAGTTTTGATGTTCTTGAAGTGGATGGATGGAATATAGACCAGCCCAACATGGACTAGGATAGTGATGAGGTTGGAATAAAGGAGCCTAATGAAGATGGAAACAATCTTTCCACATGTGAGCCTCTGAGTCTGAGGGGTAATGGGAGGCTGACTCGCAATGCAAGGAATTGCTCCTCTTTCCCACCCCCAATGGAGACGTGATAATCCAATAAGTTATACGCCATTAAAATGGACAGTGGGACCGTTGACCAATAGAAGTCTAGTGGTGTTGGTGAAGAAGCATTGGAATTTATCTTGTTCTTGGAAGAAGATGCGGTTGAACATGTTATTTTTCTCAATTCCTTTGAGGAGGAAGCTACCATAAGGATGAGGAAGTCACTATTGGTGACTCTCAATGATGAGAAATACACCTGGATAGACAAGAAGGATCTGATTCCCATTGGGGGATTTAACAATGGGAAGATTAGCTGTGAGAAGTGTTTGAGTTGGTGTTCTGAGAACCAACTGTTTATACTTTGATTACATGATTATACACATATTTTATGTTGTTTATTTTTTCTGCATGACTATAATATAATAATGTACTGAAATATTTTTTACATTAATAACGTCATGGAAGATCCCCGCTATGATGAGAACCTTGAAATTATACAACAATGTTCTTAAATAATGTTCTATGGGTGGATGAAATACTATGATAGGACACATAGTATACATACCGTTGTGTGCGAGTACTTATAAGATGACGAGACTCTCTCTCATGGCGTTCACACTTGGTAATCTCTAAGATGGTAGATTATGAGAACAGCCCCGCCTGTAGTAATTCTGTATGACTTGGAGTCATCATACATTACTATATACGATCATGTGTAATGGTCCTTAGACTAGAAGATTAATATTATCTCATGTCATGACTCTCGCGCTTAGATTTCCTTACAAAAACTGTCATGAAGATTGTTGGTAGAAATTAGGGTACTTTGGGTGTGTCACGAATGACATGTTGGTAAAGGATAAGTCGAGGAAGAATTTGTCCCTTCAATATTCATGGAAGTAGATATCTTGTACCCTTTGATTGAAAGAGAATTGATGCCCAAATTCCATGGCCATGGTGTCACGACGAGTTTATTTCTGGAATTCAAATAATGACTGATCAAGCATATAGGTTTATGACACAACCATGAAACCTACTTGATGAGATATTGAGAAAAAGGGATTAAATTACATGATAAGCATTCTTAATAGGTTACACTTCAATGCGACATCAACTTCATTCACTTGGGTACCTTGACTCGTTCCTAGATAGTAATATTGGACTTTAGGCAAACCCGCCTAATGCCAGCGAGTAAGAGGCCTAGAGGGTCATACAATATCTGTATCCCAGTATCTCAAGTATAATAAAGATTATTCCTTTATTTGGTTTAATAATTATTCAAGGAAGCCTAAATTGTTTTAATGTTGGAGGAAGAATAAAATAAAAACAATATATACACACCATGTACATTGAATGTACATGTCGTGTAGTTTTCATTTTGTAAAGGAAATGAAAAACAGGTATACACCGTGTATTAATGATTACATGCCGTGTAGTATATCCAGCCGATATTTTGAGTAAATAATATCATTTTATTAAATGATATTTATTATAATCAGCGTGCGTTCATGTCAAATAATTAATGATTCGACATGGGGTTTTCAATATGAGTTAATGAAATAAATAAAAAATGTAACACATTTATCTATTGTCATAAATCTATAACCTCAAACCCGATTATAAATTTCCTCACAACCACAAAACTTTTCCCTAATCATTGTACACAACAAATTCTGGAGAATTCTCTCAAGGCCGAAAGAACTCCTTCCTCCAAGAATGCTCTCAAGACCGAGAGAGATCCACATTCATAGAATCAGGGATATCTAAGGCGGACAACGTAAGCAAAGGCTTCTCCACACTATCACCCAGTGATTCCTTTGGGGACTTCCATAGATACATGGTGCATGTGTGGATCACCACTAGAGGAAGTCTACACATGGCTTCTATGATGAAATGACCGAACACATCGGAACATGATCAAAAATATCAATGAAGAAAGAACGCCATAAAAGGTACTTCTTGTCAATTAAATAAATTAATTATAATTAACATGTGATTATCCTTCTTTGTGGTTCCTGGACTATTCCTCTTCTTTGTCTATTTCCGTGATTCGATCCGTAGAGTCTGGCGTTTATCATCATATCGATCCCAGATTGATCATTGCTATTGAAAAAAAGTCAAGTGGGCACATCCACCCACGAGCTTTCGCTGCGCCTGAGACCTACAAGTGGTATCAGAGCAGTCACAACGTTGATAATAGTTATTTAATTTTTTTTGATAATTTACGCATTTATATTTGATTCAATTAAAGTTAAACCGTTCTATAAAACTGAATGAATGAGATCTATTATTCCTCCTTCGTTTCTCGATTCACATCACATAAATGACCTTTTAATTTTAATTTTGATTAAAATAAAAACGAGGAACTCATCTAGAGGAGCCACTCATTCTGTCTATACAACAAAAGAATGCACGGCGTGTAGTGAAATCTACATGCCATGTACTTAGGTTCAACGAACCGATACTGGTCGTCCAAACCACGCAATGTGAATTGTGCTTACCTATGTTTTTTAATACACTGTGTTGACTATAACAGAACGGTGTGTGGAAACTGAAATACATGGCATGTTGGTTGAATCAACACGCCGTGTAGTCCGATCCATCCCAGGTGAAACTGTGTACAAAGAGAAGCCTTATAACTGCGTACACAAGTTTTTCGGGATGTTAACCGCATAACAAGGAAGTACATGCCGTGTTCGATCAATCTACATGCCGTGTACTCCAAAACTTCCAACGTACAGAAAACATGTCAAAGCCCCGACGTGTACTTTTCATAAAGGGTGAAAACAAATACACACCATGTAATATAGCCTATACGCCATGTACTTTCCAAAAATTGAATTTCACCAGGTTTCTTCCAAATTACAAAGACCCATACCAGGAATATGGATGAGAAGAATCTCAAGGAAATTTAGAAAGTAATTTATGATAAAGAATTGATTAATTATAAGATCGTAATTAATTTAATTCCGGAACGACTTATCTTGAATAAAATAACAATTAAAAGAATTTAAATACTAAATAATAGTAAATGTCGTTTCATGCTATGAATGATAATGATCTATACCAAAGAACCTTTGTGTGTGTATTGTTTCAGTAAAATTTATTTAATTTAAATTTGTTGGCCTGCGAGACTTCTTCCAATAAAATGTAGGGCCTGTGTGCCCATGGTTTCTTTAATGTATGCCCCATCTAATAGAGGATCTCCCATGCCATAGGTGATGGTTCAAAATCCAAAGATAATGCAAAACCAACCGAAGAAGATAAAAAGGTTGATTGGTGGGAGCTGCAAAACACGAACCATCAGGTTCAAGGTGTTTTTCCCTAGGTCAGGGTTAGCTTATCAAAACCGTTAGATAAGCTAACCAATAGAAGCTCATGATCATGCCATATTATTCTATTTCTGTTTGATTTCATGGTTTATTTATTATGTATGTGTTGTTGCGATCACATAGTTAATGAAATAAACAAGCATGCAAAGATGGAATAAAATAAAAACTGGAATATGCGTAAACATTATCATCACATGGTTAATCACTAAAGAAAGTATTAATTAATATTAACAAGCATGTGATAATGTGAAACTATGCATAAAGGATTGAAATACCTCAAATACCATATTATTTCAGACTAAGCATTCTGTTACTTGATTAAGGTTAAGACTCAATAAAACTATGTGTTTGACCAACCCTTGTTGGGACCCTTACTTTTATAAAGAAATCTCTTATGAAAGTTTCGGGTTGACGTAAAAATTTTACATTAAGAGGAGTATCCCAAGATATACTTTTTGTAAAATGGAGCCAAGTGTTGAGGAAATTGAAGTATAGATTTCAGGATTGGGGAGTCCACTCAACAGATCAAGGAACTGTATGCTCACAGTTGGCAAAGACCTGCCTACCTAAATACCTTTAAGTAGCTTGACCAACCCTTGTTGGGGTTATGCGAAGGGGAATGTGGATCCTTGACACTATAATGTCATAGAAACTAGGCCTTCCAAGTTCAATGGTGGGGGACATTGGGACATTATAAAATGGTTGGAGAATTAATAAATTCAATTACCATTTTTCATAAAATGTAATTAGAAGGAACTGATAAATATGCTCATTTAATTTGTAGAATCAATATGAAAAACTCGTCAACTACATTTTCTCTACGATCAACTCTGGAGAAAGACAATATCCTCACTGGAAGTAACTTTCAAGAATGGTTTAGGCACCTTCGGGTTATTCTTGTCCATGAATAAAAGTTTTACATGTTGGAGTCCTCACTTCCTAATTCACCTGCCCAATGGGCGAGTGATGAATATTTCTTAATCTATGATCAACATTTGAACGATGCACTCTACATTCAATGTTTGATGTTTTCATCAATGTCTAGTGAGCTCATGAAGTCACATAAAGATATGGATTACTATAGCATTCTAGAGAACCTATGTGGTCTATTCCAGGAGAGAGCAAGAAAGGAAAGGTTTATGATCTCCAAGGCTCTATTTCAGAGCAGGCTTGAAGAGGGTGCTCCAGATGGGCCTCATGTAGTCAAGATCATTGGCTACATTGAGTGCTTGGAGGTTATAGGGTTTAATCTCTGAGAAGAACTGGGTACCAATCTCATTCTTGCATCACTCCCCCAAAGCTTCCCTAACTTTGTTGTAGATTTCAACATGAACAACATTGATAAGTATCTATCTGATCTTCTTATCCTCATTCGCCAAGGGGAAAATGATATGAAGCATGAAAAGACTTTTGTCTTTATAGTGAAAAAAATGAAAGGGAATGGGAAGAGAATTAAGCCCAAATAATCTTCAAGTCCTTCCAAGAAAAGGATGATCAAAGGGGAGGTAAGAGAACATGAGGCTCCTTGTTTTTCATGTGTCAAGAAGGGCCACTGGAAGAAAAATTGCACCCAGCCATGGAAGCAAGGGGAAGTTTAAGGTGCGTTTGTTATAGAATTAAATCTATCTATTTCAACCAATTGGGTATTAAATACTCCTTGTGGTTCTCACATTTGTATCCAAATACAGGAACCAAGTAGATTCAGAAAGATTGACCGAGGTGAGGTGGATCTGCGAGCAGCCAACAGAGCCAGACTCACTGTTGTAGCTGTCAGAGACTACCATCTCACATTTCCTACTGGGATGGTCTTGGTATTAAAAGGATGTTATTATGTACCGTCTTTAACCAAAAACATTATTTTGGTATCCAAATTATATACTGATGGATTCATCTTTAAGATTGGAAATTAATGTTGCTACTTTTATAAAGATAACATTTTTTTGGTAGGGAACATTTATATAACGACCTTTATGTGTTAGAATACATAAATCAAGTAATGGAAATCGATGAAAAAGTTAATTCACATGACGCATACGACACCCAACTTTGGAATCACCAAATAGGTCATATCAATGGGAAAAATTTGACAAAAATATATCAAGATGGGTGTTTAGATTCTTTTGAAATAAAACCACTTGGTGTATGCCATGCATGTCTACAAGGAAAAATGACCAAAGAGGCATTTAGTGGGAAAGGTGAAAGGGATAAAGAGCTTATAGAATTAGTTCACGTAGAAGTCTGTGGACCATTTCCAGTTGAAGCAAGGGGTGGGTTCTTGTACTTCATAACGTTTACTGATGATTTTAGTAGATATGGATATATTTACTTAAAGAGGTATAAGTCAGATTATTTTGATCAGTTCAATGAATAAAAAAATGAAGTTGAGAACCATCTTGGTAAGAATATTAAGAAACTCTACATAGACATAGGAGGATAATATCTTAATCGCGACTTCATTGATTTCTTATGGGAGTTTGGGATTCTATACCAACTCACTTCTCCTTACATGCCTCAGTGGAATGGTGTATGTGAAAAGAGGAAACACACCCTTTTGTTCATGGTGAGATCAATGATGAGTCATGTGAGTCATCCATTATCCTTTTGGGCATATGCACTACAAACAATAGCACACATACTAAACCAAGTACCCACTAAATTGATAAATGGTATTCCATATGAGTTAAGGAGTAGACGCAAAGCCATGTTATCAAATTTACATGTGTGGGGTAGTGAACATTTTTAAGGCCTCTTTAGGTAACAAAATTGCACCCCGAGGCACAAATTTTACCTTTATAGGATATCCCAAGGAAACAAGCGGATATTACCTATACCACCCATCTGATAAAAAATTTATACTGGAAATACACTCCATATTCCTTTAGAGGGAGCACATATCCCGAAGACAGAGTGGGAGCGAGATAGACTTCGATGAAGTCGAGGATCAAGATACACAAGAGTTGGTACAAGAACATATTCCACAAAGCCCTGTGGAAGAACAATCTGTTCTAGAGATACAAGAACTGCGTAGGATCACAAGAGAGGTGAAAGAACCATAATGATTTAGTTTTCTTGTCACCAAGGATGGTGACTCGTTATTGGTTTACAATGATGATCCTCTTACCTACAAGGAAGAATTTGAAGGCACATACATTTCCAAGTGGCAAGAAGCCATGATTTCTGAAATGGATTCCATGTACCAAAACCAAGTATGTATTTTGGTAGATCCTCTAGTTGATGTAAAGCCTGTTGGTAATAAATGGGTATTCAAGAAGAAACTAGACATGGAGGGACAAGTCACCACCTATAAGGCACTACTGGTTGCAAAATGTTTTAGATAGCGTCTAGTAAATGATTATGATGAAACATTTTCACCGGTTGTGATGCTGAAATCCATCAGAATCCTATTGGTCATTTCCTCTTACCGTGACTATAAAATTTTTAAATTGGATTTCAAAACAACATTCCTTAACTAGAACCTTCAGGATGATGTCTACATGAAACAACTTGAAGGGTTTGTGACTCCAATGGATGCCAACAAGGTATTCAGGTTGTAGAAAACCATTTTTGGATTAATGCTATCATCAAGGTCCAGGAACATTCATTTTGATGAAGCTGTAATGAAATTTGGATTTGTTAAGAACAGATGTGAGCCCTGTGTCTACAAAAGGTTTAGTGGAAGTGCAATCATTTTTTAATAGTATATGTTGATGACATATTACTAATTGGAAACAAAGTACCTGTCTTACAGTTAGTTAAGGAATGGTTGGATAAATTCTTCTCTCTGAAAGACTTGGGTGAGGAATCATATATTTTTGGGATCAAGATCCATCAAGATAGATCCTTGAAAATTCTAGGTCTATGTCAAAGTACTTACATCGAAAAAATACTGAAGAGATTTAGTATGGAACAGTCCTGGAGGGGATTGTTTCCAGTGCCACATGGCATTAATCTTTCCAAGAAAATGTGTCCTCATACACATGAGGAAAGAAATAGAATGTCATGGATCCCTTAAGCATCCAAGTTTGGGTCAGTCATGTATGATATGCTATATACAAGTCTAGATGTTGCTTACACATTAGGTGTGGTAGGTAGATATCAAGCTGATCCAGGAGACTGCCATTGGATGGTAGTCAAGACTATCAATAAGTATCTGATGTTTACTAATGATATGATCATGGTTTATGGAGGATATGAGGAACTAGTCATTATAGGGCATGTAGATGCAAGTTTCCATACTGATCAAGATGACATGAAGTCGCCGACTGGATACATATTCAGTTCGAATAGAGGTCTAGTGAGCTGGAAGAGCTCAAAGCACGGTGTGGTCACAGATTCTACATCAGAGTCCGAGTATATCACAGCTTCTGAGGTAGCTATATAAGAAGTATAGATGTGAAGATTCATCCAAGATATAGATGTAGTACCTAGCAGTAAATTTCCTATCACACTCTATTGTGATAATAATGCAGTGGTGGTACTTGCTAAAGAGCCAAGGTCACATCAGCGGACAGAGCACATACTTTGAAAGTATCATCTCTTGATGGATTTTTCTCAAAGATGTGATGTTGTAGTGATTAGTATTTCCACAGAAGACAAAGGGGAAGACCCCTTGACTAAAGCTTTGACTCAGCAGAAACATGATAATCATGTGAGGTCTAGCGGACTAAAAGTCATAGGAAGTTGGCTACAGTCCAAGTGGGAGTTTGTTAGATTTGGTGTCCTAAGAACCGACTATTTATATATTGATTACATGAATTTACACTTATTATATATTGTTCATTGTTCTGCATGACTATAATATAATAATATCCTGGAATATTTGTTGCATTAATAAGGTCATGGCTGATCCGCGCTATGATGAGATCCATGAAATTATATAATAATATTCTTAAATATTGTTCTATCGTTGGATTAAAAACTGTGATAGGGAACATAGTATACAGACCATCATGTGTTAGTACTCGTAATAATATGAGACTCTCTCTCATGTAGTTCGCACTTTGTAATCTCCAAGATGAGAAATTATGAGAACATACCCACCAGTAGTAATTCCTCATGACTTGGTTTCATCAGATATTTCTATCTACGAGCATGTGTAATGGTGCTTAGACTGGAATATTATCATTAACTAATGTCATGACTCACACACTTAGATTTGCTGACGAAAACAATCATGAAGACAGTTGGCAGGAAGTAGGGTATGTTGGGTGCATCACGAATGGCATGTTGTTAATGGATAAATCGATGAAGAATTTTTCCCATCCATATTTATAGAAGTAGATATCTCAGGCCCTTTTTTTGACATTGAACTGTCCCCCAAATTCCATGGCCATGGTTTCACGATGAGTTTATTTCTGGAAGTCAATGAATGACAGATCAAGCATATAGGTTTATTACACTCCCATGAAACCTTCTTGATGAGATATTAAGACAAAGGGATTAAATTACATGGTAATCATTCATATGAGGTGACATGTCAATGCAGCATCAACTTATTTCTCTTAGGTGCATTGACCCATTTATAGACATTAATCTTGGACTTTAGGAAAAACCGCCTATTGCCAACGAGAAAGAGGCCTAGGGGGTCACACACTATGTGTATCCTTGTATCTCAAGTATAAAAATGATTATTCCAATATGTGGTTTAATAAATATTCAAGGAAGCCTAAATAGTTTTAATGTTGGAGGAAGAATAAATTGAAAACAAGATATACACACCATGTACATTGAATGAACACGCCATGTAGTTTTCATTTTGGAAAGGAAATGAAAAACGAGTACACACCATGTATTAATGATTACACGCTGTATAGTTTTTCCAGTTGCGATTTTAAGGAAATAATATCATTTTATTAAATGATATTTATTACAATCAGTGTGGCCACATGTTAAGGAATTAATGATTCTACTTGGATTTTTTAATAAGAGTTAATGAAATAAGTAAAACGTGTAACACATTTATTTATTGTCATACCTTTATAACCTCAAACCCAATTATAAATATCCTCACAACCCCAACACTTTTACCAAATCATTGTGCACAAAAATTTTGGAGAATTTTCTCAAGGTCGAAAGAACTCCTTCCTCCAAGAACGCTATCAAGGCCAAGAGAGATACTCCTCCATCGGATCAAGGAGATCTAAGGCAGACAATGCAAGCAAATGCTTCTCCACACTAGCACCCAGAGATTCCTTTGCGAACGTCCAGACATACGTAGCGCACGTTTTGATCACCACTAGAGGAATTCAAAACTTGGCTTCTGAAACTCAATGATGAATCACATCAGAACCTGATAAAAAATATCAAAAAAGAAAGAACTTCATAAATAGTACTTCTTTTCATTTAATTACATTAATTATAATCAACCGGTGATGATCCTTATTTGTGGTTCTAGGACTATTCTTCATCTATATCTATTTCTATGATTCGATCCGTCGAGTCTAGAGTTTATCATCTTATTGATCCAGGATTGATCATTTCTAATGACAAAAAATCATGTGGGCACATCCACCCACGAGCTTCTGCTGCGCCCATGGCATAAAAGAAGTACATCTAGTCATGGGTTAAGATGTCCTATGAGTTTGAAGATCTGATGACGGATGAGCAAAACACTTAGGTAACCTCTTTATTCTGCAAATTGTTTATCGACATTAGTACTGGTAGACTTAAATGGTTTTTAATGGGTATTTCATCGCCTTTTTTGGTTGAACATCTAGTTTCTCACTTTCCCCTTAAAAGTGTTTGAAATAATAAAAATATAATTTTTAGTCCGAGAGTATCAATCTTGGAAATATAAGAAGTCTAGTAGCATAGCATCAAGGGAGGGGACCACTTCTTCCCCTTTGTTTCCATTAGTGTACTTTGGAAGTAGATATTTTTAATTTCATCAATGATCATGTCATTAGGCTAAAATAACTGGCTCGTGAGTTCTAATTTCTGCTAGTTCTTCAATTAAATTTCTACACTGCTTTTCTTTTCACAAAATTAGAATCATTTGGAGAGATTGATTATAATTATACATTAATGGATCACACCTCACATTTTCATGTTTAAAAACTCAAGATCAATCATTGAGATTGAAATTAAATACTTTTACTGATGTTTTACTATTAATAAGATAGAATTTTATGGTGAATTCAATTATAATTGTTTACCTTTCAAATTTCTATGCAGTACAATGGAAATCTAGAGTGCTGAATCCTAGGATTCAATTTTCTGTATGTTATATCTCCTGGTGAGGGAGATTTAACAACTTATTTCTTGAGGCGTGACTCAATCAATATCAATGAAGAAATCAACCATAAACCTAGTAGATTAATAATTCTTTAGTGTTTCCTTAGATTATTTTTCTCATTGTTAGTCTCTACTTCTAGTTCCATTCTTAGAGTTAGTTAATTATAGTCTTTTTTTAGAAACAGTTTTCTAAGAACAATTTTTTCCAAAAAAATAGAAAATTTAAAAATATAAAAAATATTGAAGGTTACCCCTGCTAACAATAGTGGGATGTTAGAAAAGTCTTATAAAGAAAATTGGTTTCCTTCCTTCCTTGTGGTTTTGTACCAACAAACCTCTATACATTTTAGTCTGTATGAATTATAAATAATTAAACTTTTACTCTAATTCAATGATGTTCATGTCAATAAGCATATATAATATGATTTCCATAGTATTCAATGCATCACTGCCACAATCATCTTTATGTTATGGTTTCACTCCCATATAACATCTTGGTAGTCATCGTTCACTCCCATGGCTATTTTAGTAGTGTGAGTTAACTCCTCATACCATCTTGGTAGTCATGTTTCAATCCCACGACCATCTTAGTAGTATGGGTTCACTCCCAATACCTTCTTACACTATCTCATGGTATATTAATCTTTACCAAATGTACTGGACGGAGATATGGGTCCTACCCATCTAATATTTAAATCATTCATACATCTGAAAAAAATAATAAAAAATATTCATAAAAGAACCGATGAAATGAAATGGGTATTATAAATATGTAATCATGTTATAACCTATGGAAAATATAGATTTCATAATAATTTCATCATAAACACAACCTATGAAAAGAATATGTTTTCTAAATAATATAACTCATGAAAGGTAAAAATGTTTAATAAACATCATTACATCAAAACATTAACCATGTAGAGAATTAATATGAATGGAAACATTAAATCATTTCCCTAAAAATTCATGAGTAACACCGACACGTGTTATGTTAAATGGGAAATAATTTTGAATGATAATTTAAAATAAATTCTTGGGGAAAATATCCTTCTTCTTTGAAAAACAATTTTTAATAGATAAAACCTATTGAAAACAATTTTAATTTAAGGAAAAAATTAAAAATTATAATTTAAACTTGAAATTTTTTTAACCATTATCCATGAATCTTATAAAGAAGCTTTAAAACCATTTCAAAACCATTTTCCATGAAAACATACCAAAGAATCTAAAACCTAATTTGGAACTGAAACCACATTAAATAAAGAAAATATAAAGGCTATGTAAATTCCAATAAAAATAAAAATCATAATAATCATATATTAAATTCATGAAAATTTTATACAACACACAATATAAATATGATTTTAACATGGCATGTATCTCATTACTATAAAATTTGAGATTAAATTCCCCCAATTTGTGTATCCACTCTTTTCATACTCAATCGAACCACCTATATAATAAATAAAAATTTAATACAAAGCATTTAAATAATAATATTATTATATAAAATACAATATATGGATTTGTTATGGCAATTTATTTTCATCTTGTTAACAATCCAATGTTAAGTTATCACTTTGGGTAATATCCGTGTTTTTTCACATGTGTCATAATTTTTTATATATTTGATCCATATACATATATAATGACATCCACAATTTAATGAATGATTTAAATAGAATATATATTCAGTATATTTTTATTTTATTAACCCCTTAAATATAGAATTATGAAATGGAATACACTGTTCATGGACACAATAGACCAAACATATGCATGAATGCTATTTCCGTTAAATTGTCGTGTTGAAAGGAAAAATCTAAAACACATATATTTATATATATGTATTTATGTAATATTTAAATTATATTTATTATATCATATATATCATATATATTCGTGAAACCCAACAATAATACATTCCATATAGAGTATGAATGAATCACATCACTTTGAGTGGGCATTCATCCACACTTCCTAAAATGAAATTATTATATTGACACAAAATGGAATACATAATGATATATGTTGTAATATAATTATAGAAAAATAAATAAATAATAAATTTAATATATAACCTTTTCCCACAATTTATCCATAATAATGTCAACTATGAGTGGCGGTAATGGAAAAATGAACAATCATTGTTTATTGAGGCAGTAGTTCAGCATACATGTAAACAATATGTATGTTACTAATTTGATGGATGTGTATGTTAGTGTAGTACAAAACCATCGTATAAAAAATCCAATTATATTAAGGATACATCTATTTTTATAAGAGAATAGAATAATAATACATCAGGGAGTGGATAAATAAAATTAAATAAAGGAGTTAGAGAGAGGTTGTTACATTTTAATAAGGAAACTCCTTTTGGTTTACACCAAAAGGATTCCTTGGAAATATTTATTCCTAAGGGAGGGCTTAAGAAAGAGGGGGGATTTTTGGGAGGATATATGTGTTGATATTTTCTGAACCTCGGAGGTTTGAGAGGTGTAAAGAAGTAGATGATAAGATGTATTTTTATAGTGGAGGAGGAATGGATCTCTTGTAATATTATGAAAATGGAATTTCAAACGCATTTTTCACATGTCATGTGGATAAAAACAAATATAGAAAATGTAGTATAGGGTCGAAAAAGTTTCATAAAATGTCATTTGGAAAAGTTTCTAGGTTGTTTTTTGTCTTAAATTTATGGTTTAGTCCTTAGTTAAGATTTATATTGCCTTAATCGATATAATTAAATTCAATTACATTCACTAATCATCTTGGTAAAAAATAAGATTAAAATATTAGAATTAGAAATTATAATTATTCCAAATATGGATTCGTTTTTTAAAAATTCAATTAACAAAAGTGGCATAAATAAATTTAAAATTAATTCTACAGTCTGGTGGACAATGTAGGTTTCTAAAGTAAAAACATTGAAAAGTTTTCCATATTTTTATACTGAAGTATAAATTGATATTGATATCAATGAACTAAATTTAGTTAATTGATAAAAATATTATCTAGTTAAACTTTGAATGAAATTTAAAATATAATTTAACCTAAAAAATAAATTATATGAAAAATAAGTTTTGAATTAAAATCCTCTATCATTTACTATTCATCAAAAGATTAAGTTTCTCAGAAAAATCCCATAAATTAACTCTAATATAATTTTGAGATTTTAAATTAAAAATTGAATATTATTTTATGAAATTGTATTTCTATTTGTTTTTTTTAATTAATTTTTTTTTCAATAAGACACTAATATATGTTCATTTGAGAAAATGGTATTTTTAAACATATAATGACTTCACCAAAAATTATATCAATCAATATAAATATGTTTTATTTATATAAAAAGTGATAAAAAAATATTTTAGAAGTATTTAGTAATATTCATATTACTATGTTTAATTTCTAGGTTATAATAATCTCATTTAAATAATAATAACAACAAAATGATGCTTCATTGAAGCACCGGTGTTGCATGTAACGCACCCCAAGTCGGTGTTGCGTGTAACATACAACAAGTCGAAGTTACATGTAACATACATCATGTCAATGTTCCATGTAATGTATACTAAGTTAATGTTCCACGTAACGTCGGCCGCTTCACTGAAGTGTTAAAGGAATGTTCAACACAGTGCATCTCAAGACACACTACTACAAAACAGATGTTTAACAGCACTGGTATTTATCAGCGTTAGAAAAAATCCTGGATAAATTGAATGTTTTTCTATGCTAAAGAAAGAACCGATAAATTTAACCCTTTATAAGTGTTTTTTAGCATTGATAAGGTGTCCCTTTTTCAGGGATTTATTTTTAGTGCTTATAAATGGTACCCTTTATTAGCACTTTATTTTTATCCCTAATGAAGGAATAGTTTATCATTTCTTTTTTAGCACTGATAAAGGTCCGAATAAATAAAATTATATAATTAAAAAAATGAGTATATTAAATATATATTAAAAATTATTTAATAAAATAATTATTGATAAAAATTAATAAATTTATTATACTATATATGAATTAAAATTATAATAAATAGGGCATATAAAATATATTGATATATGAAAAATAAAAAGTAATCAAATTTAAAATAAAAATATTTAAATTGAGAAAAATATTAAATATTTAATTAATTATATATTTATTGATAATGTTAATAAATTTTATATATTAATGTATATAAATATAATTTATATAATACAATTTTTTTTATGTTTTACATTAAATATTAATATATTTAGTGAATAAAGCTTTATAATTAAAAACTAAAATGAATTAAAAAACATAATAAATGCATTGAGTAATGTACATAAGTGAATTTCTTTTGATTTTTCAATTTATTACCTTTATCAAATGTATTATATTGATTCCAGATATATGTAACTAATTCATTTTTATGTACATACGCTCATGCACAAATATTCTTTTTTTGGAATTTAGTCAATTTATTTTATTATATATATACACTATGTTTTGATATTATCAATATGTATTCACCTTTATTTCAATATATATCCATTTTTAATGATTTATATAAATAGGTAATTTCCAAATTTTCAATATATTGTACTCATTTGTAATTAATCAATTTTACTCATTTTTACATGCATGAATTGAAGGTTAAATATTTATTAATAATGTTAAAAATAAATTTATAAAAAAATATTGGTAAAGAAATATATTTATAAGTGAATATTTAATATTCTTATACATTTATAATTATAAACAAATAAGAAATATTTTAATAATAATTTAATTTATATTTATAAATAAATAATTGAAATATTTTTATTTAAATAATGTATATATTTACTGTGTTTATATATTTATATATATATCTATATAAATATATATAAGGATGTAAAAAATATTTTTTTAAAAATTATTTATAAAACTATATATAAATAATTATATATTCAAAGAATTATAAAATTATTATTTTGTAAAATTGTCTTATTATAAGTGTTATAATTAAATATTTCAATTATAATTTTTTAAGTATTATTTTTCAAAAAATAATATTATATGTAATTATCAACACTTTTTTGTGCTGATAAATCTTTGTCATTATTAGTAATAAAAATTAACTAATAAAGGTTAGTTTTACCAGTGTTTATTAACATAACTCTAATAAATGTTTTCTTTATCATCGTTTTTTGAAGCATTGATAAAAGCGTCATGGTATTTTTTAAGAACAATATCCACCGCGAATGATTTTGTGTTATCTAAAACTCTTTGCTAGAGAAACCTACTAACGATGTTTCTTATTGTGGAATCCAAGATTGAATCTAGGCCAGAATCAAGCCTCCAACTATTCCAAGGCTTGAATCCATGTGTCGAGCAATTCAAGGGTTGAACGCAACGACAAGTCGAAGGAAATATAGGTATTTCAATCTCCCTAGTTTCCCTTGGTTAATCACTGAACCTTCTCCTCTAGCATCCATGTATCCCAACAAGCCTATTTTCACAATCTTATAATAATTCAATCCAAAATTCATTTTTTTAGATATATCGATGTGCCATCTTCTCTGATACCATGTGGGTCTCCTTGAGAAAACATTGGTACTCTGTGACATGAAATATGTCCAACCTAATATTTGGTCATGTTGTTGTGAGGTATGAAATTCTCTCAATACATATATTCCTTGACATCTACCACTTTTCATTCGTCAAATTTCAAAATATTCATTTATATAGCATTCAGTTTTATTAGAGTTTTGGAATACTACATTGAAAATCTGTTGAATGTTGTTATATATGACATCATTGGTGTATTATATTATGTCATGAAACAATTGGCACAGAGAGGGTATAGTGATGAGGAACTAAAATATAGGGTTATCCACTACTATTGGAATATTAATTATAGATATTGTTTCTAAAAATTGAAAGATGGAATATCTGACTCATGGTAATTTCTATATAATTAATTTTTCATGAAACTTTTTCCTTGGATAATGAGCCCTAAAATATGGTTTAAAATTAATGGATTTATTTTTGATGACAGTGAACTATTCCATGAGGCATGGGATAGATTTATGTGTCACATATGAAATGTAAGAGTCAAAAGGTTCTGATGAAACTGTAAAATAATATAAGAAAATATATATTTCTATTTTTAATTTTTAATATTATTTATTTAAATATTTAAAATACATAATTTTTCAACATTTATTTCTGAATTAATTCTATTTGAATTTAAATAATATGAAATAAATTCTATAAAAAGATAAATCAAAGAGGGTTAGGGTTCTAAAATACATGGACTTTACTATACCACCAAAACATATTATGAGATAAAATGAAATTGATATTTTTATTTCAGTTGATGAAATATTATCAAAAAGTAAATAATTAGAATGTGTGATTTTGTAGAAAAAACATCATCATTATGATGTTTTAAGAAACAAAGAACTATTTCATTACATTGTATAGAATAAGAGTATATTTTATATAGAATTTATTGTTCTCAATCCTTTAGGACTGATCAAATTTTTTGTAAAATGGATATTTTTATTGAAAAGTACCTCATTTAATAAGAAACTTTTTCTATTTTTTAAATTTTAAAGAATATATTAAATAATTATAGAATAAGTATTGTATCACTAGATTTAACGAATTTAGATAAAATTAAATATTAACGTTGATTGTTGTATGTTTAATAAATAAGTTTTAATATAGTATATATTTTTGAAATAAAAAATATTTCTCATGGAAAAATAATTACACCATTTTAATCCCACTTCTGGTCAACTTTATTAGTTTGGGTTTAATAATTAAATGGCATGATATGTTCACTAGGGATTCTTAATTCAATTAAAATTTATGGTTTACTAGCATAAAATTAAATCCATTTTTATGTCCTTTTAGTGGTAATATAATTCCTCACAAATGTGGCCATCTCAACTACATGGCATAAAAAACCTCATTACATAATATTACCCATACCATTTATGTAACACCCCAAGATTTCATAGTGTGTTATTTCTTCAAAATAATTTAATAACTTGCACTACACGCAACACCGAGTTCAATTTCACCATGACTTACCAAAAAAAAATCCATTAAAAGAGGTCATGAATAGTATTAACTAAATTTTAAACTTTATAATTTTAGAATCCATATTATGAGTTTCTTAGTCATAATGCAAGAACAGATTCATTTTCAGTATTGCACTTTTATCAACTTTTGATAGTGAAACCTTTTTAAATACAATATTTTAAACTTTTTGACTAAATGGAGACATCAAAAATTTAAAATGAAACATCCCAAGCTTCTACGGTACGCTTCTCTTTGAATAATGTGATAGCGTGTGTTGTACGCAACACCGAGTTCTAACAACCAATTAAACTAACCGTTATGAATAGTAATACCTACTTTTTAAAATTATATATATTTTATATTTTAAAATGGACTTCATCTTTGGATTCGGAATATCGAATTTAGCCTAAGGTGAAATTTTGGTACATTTCGGATAACTTTCATATTTTGATGAATAGTGAAAATTACTAAATTTTAATTAAAAACAACTTTTTTAATCAAAATAATTAATAGTGATAAATTATGAATTTTAGTGGTTTTAAAGTATATTTAGAATATATTTTTACCATTTAATATAATGTTGTTCATTGGAAATAATTTTACAATTAAACCGAACATAAACAAGTGTCAATCTTTTGATAGTTATTATCTCTTAAAAACACGCTTTTTGTTTTGACAGCGGGAATTAATTTTAAATTAATTTCTGCCACTTCTGTGTTTTGAATTTAGAAAAATGGATTCCATATTTGGAATCAGGATGTTCATATTGTGTAAATAGGTAACTTTTATTTTTAGACATTTTGAATAATTACTGCGGTAAATATTTTATTTACCATGGTTAAGGGTAAATCCGGTAAATAAGGGTTAAAAAAATAATATTATAATAATACTAAATTACCCAAAAACGTGTCTTAACCCTATTGGTTGATACATGGTCGACCATGGGAATCTTTGGGTCTATTTTGGGACCCCATGGATCCACTTGTAAGTGATAATGACACTTTATTTTAATTAAGTCAAAATGAATACAAAAATGACACAAGCATATATCTTTTATAAAAACAATTGTTACATAGGGTTATATAAGTTGGATTTTAGATTATAAATATTAATTAGAAAGCTAAAAAGATTTCCTACATAATGATATTTTATTTATAATTTTTAGACATTAAATAATTTATTTTATTTATGACACAATGATGATGCAGTAATTACCATAATAGTGAAAAATTAAAATAATTGATATTATAAATACCCAAAAAAATATAATATGAAACTTTTAATGAATTAAACTAATTTTCTAGGATAATATTATATATTAGGATTGATTTAATTGACTTTGTTCGAAGTAATCAATCTGTTATGAGTTTCACAAAAATCAACTATTGAATAGTGTCAAAATTGACATAAAAGAGTTTTTAAAACAAATATTATATTATTAATTGATATTAAATTCCTAAAAATCTAAGGTTCGGCCAAGAGACTTATATAAGGATAGGTTCATCATTAATGGACCACTTGGGGGTCGCTTGGATGTATATAGTAAGTTTATTAACCATATTATATAAAAATACAAAGAGACATTGTAAAAGTGAAACTAATTAACTTAGAGTTAATACTTAAAGATAAGGTTAATATAAGTACCCAAACCTGTCTAAATTCTATTGGTTGAGTGGTTTTCGACCTATCCCCACCTTAACCTTTGAATAGTCAACTTTTGAGCCATTAGAACCCGAATATGAATTTATTTTAAATTAATATTTCTAGCTTTTCCAAAGGTGCCCCTCACCCCTCTTATAAAAGGGAACTCCTCCTTCTAATTTCTTCACACCTTCAAAGCCTTTTGGCTCGGCCAAACTCTGCCCAAATACTCTCCCAACATCCCTCACTACAACCTAGAGGCCTTAGTTTGATCAGAAAGCCAACCTAAGGAGCCCTTTTGATCAAATCAAAAGGAAGAACCCGAAGAAGAGGTAATGATTTCACCACCCTTTTCCAAGTTCCTTTCTTCTTCCACTTCCTCTTTCTTTGTTCTTACCATTCTAAAATAATAACTCCAGTATCTTACATATACTGTGATGTTATTCAGTATTCTATCCACCCTTTGAATAACATGTCACCATACGTGCGTACGTACGGCTTACCGTCTCCACGTCGTGGTGTAATTGTTATTCAATATATTATTATTTGGATGGGTATAATAATGATGTGTAACTCATGTAAATAATAAATATAACATGTTAATGATTCTGTATATATGATATACCATCCATTTATATATTATTTTAATATCAAAAGAATGATATTGTCGCTCGTGCGTACGTACGGACTACCGTCTCCACGAACGCGATGAGATTCATTCTCCATCGTATCCATTCAAGTATAATTATCATTTGATGATTTAAAAATGATGTTTAAGGACTTGATATCATTCTGGATATGAATAATATACAACCTATCCTTTACAAACATGTCTTATGTAACAAAACATATAAAATAAAACAAGTAAGTTAACACCCGAAACGACGATAATTCTAAGATATTATTAACAAATCAATGTTAAAAGATCATATATGATATCATATTAATATATATGATTCTTGTATAATTTAATAACAATTATTTCACCATTATACAGGAGGTTAACCTACCCCAACCAAGGAAAAGTACAAGGTAAGGGTTATTTCACAATCTCTTCATTATCCGAGGTTGTTTATTTGTAATAATCTACTGGGATCTCTTTATCATCCACATCCATGTTTCTTAAAAATGTATTTAAAACATTTTTACTATTTACTAGAATATGAGTTAAAGTCATTTATACCCTTTTTGACTTTTATAAGTGGTTTATAAAGGAATCTTTCGGTCGTTTTCAAAACAAGGTCCTTTTTAACCTTTTGGACAAAATTAAGGTAAGAATGTTTTTTTTAACTTATACGGCGGGCGCGGTTATTTTACGCCGTTATAAAATCTTCAATGCTTTCCTTACAAGATTATAAGAATATTTTCAAAGAAAATGTTTTATTTTATATGGATCTTAAATGATTTCAAAATAAAAGGAGATATTTCTTTAAAAAGAATTTTGATTTCATCTATGTCAACATCCTTTGATGGGTTTTAAGATTATTTGAAGTTGATTTATTATGATACAAAACTTCTATATTGTTTTGAAGGTTTTGTGATATGTTTGACTGTGGATGTGCTATTTTTATACCATTCATATTTTATGGTGAAAGTATTGACATTTCGTATGCTAGTTCCAATAAGAATGTTTATGTTATATTTCAATCTGTACTTCATATGAATGTGTTGGACAAGTATGTCCCAGGTTGGGGACTGGTTAAAGTAAGCCCTCCAGGTTGGGGACTGGTAAAAGTAAGCCCTCCAGGTTAGGGACTGGTAAAAGTAAGCCCTCCGGGTTGGTGTCCGGTTATTAGAGGCACTCCGGGTTGGTGTCCGGTTATTAGAGGCACTCCGGGTTGGTGTCCGGTTATTAGAGGCACTCCGGGTTGGGTTCCGGTTACAGTTAGCCCCAAGGTCTTGGGACGAGGCCTTGAAAAGTAATTAAAGTTTAGCATTATGCATTCCAACATTATGAAAGTGGTTATTGATTTTGCATGTGATTATTCGATTAGTAGAATATCCATGTGAATAAGTAAATGGCATTATTTCATTTTACTTTTGCCATACTATGTTGAAGTTCATGTTTAAAAGGCTTTTGTTTTAGTAATTCATTGCCTTAAATGTTTATGCTTATTTTGAATGTTCCGCTATATTGTTATCCTTACTGGGAATTTGAGCTCACCCCTTTTCTATGTTTTATTTTTCCCAGGTAGTGAAGAAGTAAATTATGATTGACTTGCAGGGATATTATGAGGGGTTAATAGTGTGGATATGAAGACTTTGTTGTTGTAGTAGTTTTTCACTTTGAAATGTAATGTAAAACTTTATGAATATATCTAGTGTTTCCAAGGCTACTAAACCAATCGGTCTTTCGAGATTTGATCTTTCTTGTGATCATGCCAATGTTACGAAGTAATGCACCGACTCTGGGTAGCTGGGGTCGGGGCGTTACAGTTGGTATCAGAGGAAGTTTAGTACAAACCTTGGAAGCTAGATTTAGATAAACTCTGATTAGAGCACGTAGACCTAAGATGAACTTTGAGGATTAGTATATAAGAACTTCCTAGAATTTTCGTATTGTAGAGATTTTGTGAGTTTTCCGAGCAATACATCCCTGTCTGGATACGAGCAGGTAGAGGCGGCTCTGGCACAGATGTACCTAGGGGTAAAACCCGAAAACACCGCTTTGATCTAGACTCGAACGGGAACTGGTGCACGACAACGGGCCTTGCTGCACTCTTGGTTACGACACTCTCGGGGGATATGCTTAGGATAACTCTCATTTTCTTTACAAATCATTATGAAGGGTTTATGAGTATATACTTCCTCAAAGAAAACATTTTTATGATTATGGATTATATCCATAAATAGTTCAATTTATGTTAAGTGTTTTATAAGTATGGGATTATGTATTTTGATTCATAAACTGATCTAGTTTATGCAATTGTTTAGAAATGGCGCCCAGTAGAAGGAATGATAACTCCAGAAATGCACATGATTCAAAGAGAAGTAAGGATCATATCTTTCATGGTCTTAAGCTAGAATTTATAAGAGAAATAGTCTCCCATGTATTATCATCATATGAAGAAATAATATCATGTGTTGGTAAGATAAGTAAAGAGTTTACTGAGTCCTATGGCTTTGAAGGGAAGCAACAGAAGAAAAGGATGGAAGAGAGAAAAATGGATAAAGGGAAGATGGAAAAGAAGAATTTTCCCATATGTGGTAACTGTGGAAAGTAACACCCTGAAATTGCCTGAAAGGAATGGGAGTTTGTTTTAAGTGTGGAGGAAAAGGGCACAAAGTACATGACTGCAAGGGTAAGAAAATGGTTTCAAATGTACAATGCTTCATTTGCAAGGAGTTTGGACACTACGCGAACCTATGCCCCAGTCATCAGACTATGCCGCAAATGATGCTATTGGGTAATAATCAAGTTATGATACTACCACAGATGAAGTGGAATGATTAGAGTTCTTATGTTGATTATGTCAATTGAGTGTTGTATCAACAATGTACTTGTTATAATAATTATGGAGTATATAAGGATTGTACTGCAGTACTATTTCATTAAGGACTTGAGATTGTGTGGAACAAAGAAAAGTGACTCAATAGCAGGATAAATTTTTGGAAAATATATGTTTGAGAGAATGATAAACCATAATATAGTTCTGATACTGAAGTAGTGATTTTGGAATAATACATGATTGTTTGGGATAAATTATATTGGATATTCTTAACTACCTTCGAACTGATTAATGATTTGTATATTCCATAATTTTTGGGGTTTAAAACATTTTTGGATTAATGAAGTATATCCAGCTTTCTATATGGAATAAGGGAGCATGAATGTAATCAATAAGGAATATGGTAATTCAGGATGTTTCGGTGTATTAAAAGAATACATGATGAAGGTATTCATATGCTATTACGGGGTAAAAAGGTTCTACATTATGTTTACCTTACTTATAAATGTTGGACTGTGAGTTTGGATAGAAGTATTTTGGATAGTTCTAGTTTGGATTATTTTGGATTGCCATAAAAGGACAACCCGGAGGTCGGGCGGCAACCCGTCGCGTCCGGCAAGGCTGCGAGACTTGAACCCGCAACCGAAGGGCGACAAGGGTGTATCACCTACCACTGGCCCACGAGATGTCCTAGATTAAATAATGTAGTTTTTATTAAAAGATCTTGTAGATGAATTATAAATTCGTTTATTTTGGAACCCTATACGAATAGTGTAAATAGAATTTTTTTTACATTCTATTATCTTTTAGAGTGAAAGATGAGTTTGTGGTAGAAATTCATTAATGGATAAAACTCTAATTATAAAGTAAGTATATCTCCTTATGATCTTAGACAATCTCATAAATAAATTCCTCAATATTAAGAAAAGTAACTTAGAACAAAAATGTTTTCCTAGATGGTACCTTAAATCATCACTAATTTATGGCTTTTGGATTGTTGGCCTTTTCATAGCCATGTTCTCTACCACTCTCCATCAGATAATTGATGGTTAGATTTTTCTTCCATATCCATATTTTCTTACATGGAACCCTAGTATGTGTTATTTTCGGTAATCTTCATACTTTCGACTCTTTATTTTAAATAGAGGCCTCGTTAATTCATTTTTCGATGTGGGATTTCAACTAAGATATTTTGAAACGTCAAAAATGTGTTATCCCAATACCCTATATTTTGTTGAACCGATGGTACTTCAAATCATCATAGATTGATGAGTTTAAGGACCTCAATTATACACTTGTTTGTGATTGATGACCTCAATCACTACCTATAGATATTTACGTTTTTCCTCCGATTATATGTCTCCAATTTCCAACAATGTTCTCCTAATCGAGATCATAATTTGGTGGTGACCCTTTGATTTCTCTTTTCCTCATATTAAGACTAAATTTTAGTAACCCAATTTCCGACGTGGGGTTTCCCACAAAAATATTATCTATTTTCAACCTTTTATTTTCGAAGAACAATTTCAAATTGCGAGGACGCAATTTATTGAAGGAGGGGAGAATGTAACACCCCAAGATTTCATAGTGTGTTATTTCTTCAAAATAATTTAATAAATTGCACTACACGCAACACCGAGTTCAATTTCACCATGACTTACCAAAAAAAAATCCATTAAAAGAGGTCATGAATAGTATTAACTAAATTTTAAACTTTATAATTTTAGAATCCATATTATGAGTTTCTTAGTCATAATGCAAGAACAGATTCATTTTCAGTATTGCACTTTTATCAACTTTTGATAGTGAAACCTTTTTAAATACAATATTTTAAACTTTTTGACTAAATGGAGACATCAAAAATTTAAAATGAAACATCCCAAGCTTCTACGGTACGCTTCTCTTTGAATAATGTGATAGCGTGTGTTGTACGCAACACCGAGTTCTAACAACCAATTAAACTAACCGTTATGAATAGTAATACCTACTTTTTAAAATTATATATATTTTATATTTTAAAATGGACTTCATCTTTGGATTCGGAATATCGAATTTATCCTAAGGTGAAATTTTGGTACATTTCGGATAACTTTCATATTTTGATGAATAGTGAAAATTACTAAATTTTAATTAAAAACAACTTTTTTAATAAAAATAATTAATAGTGATAAATTATGAATTTTAGTGGTTTTAAAGTATATTTAGAATATATTTTTACCATTTAATATAATGTTGTTCATTGGACATAATTTTACAATTAAACCGAACATAAACAAGTGTCAATCTTTTGATAGTTATTATCTCTTAAAAACACGCTTTTTGTTTTGACAGCGGGAATTAATTTTAAATTAATTTCTGCCACTTCTGTGTTTTGAATTTAGAAAAATGGATTCCATATTTGGAATCAGGATGTTCAAATTGTGTAAATAGGTAACTTTTATTTTTAGACATTTTGAATAATTACTGCGGTAAATATTTTATTTACCATGGTTAAGGGTAAATCCGGTAAATAAGGGTTAAAAAAAAATATTATAATAATTCTAAATTACCCTAAAACGTATCTTAACCCTATTGGTTTATACATGGTCGACCATGGGAATCTTTGGGTCTATTTTGGGACCCCATGGATCCACTTTTAAGTGATAATGACACTTTATTTTAATTAAGTCAAAATGAATACAAAAATGACACAAGCATATATCTTTTAGAAAAACAATTGTTACATAGGGTTATATAAGTTGGATTTTAGATTATAAATATTAATTAGAAAGCTAAAAAGATTTCCTACATAATGATATTTTATTTATAATTTTT
This sequence comes from Viscum album, assembly GCA_963277665.1. NCBI lineage: Eukaryota > Viridiplantae > Streptophyta > Magnoliopsida > Santalales > Viscaceae > Viscum > Viscum album. Next base: position 1,287,229,139 of record OY728151.1, read on the forward strand.
AGACATTAAATAATTTATTTTATTTATGACACAATGATGATGCAGTAATTACCATAATAGTGAAAAATTAAAATAATTAATATTATAAATACCCAAAAAAATATAATATGAAACTTTTAATGAATTAAACTAATTTTCTAGGATAATATTATATATTAGGATTGATTTAATTGACTTTTTTCGAAGTAATCAATCTGTTATGAGTTTCACAAAAATCAACTATTGAATAGTGTCAAAATTGACATAAAAGAGTTTTTAAAACAAATATTATATTATTAATTGATATTAAATTCCTAAAAATCTAAGGTTCGGCCAAGGGACTTATATAAGGATAGGTTCATCATTAATGGACCACTTGGGGGTCTCTTGGATGTATATAGTAAGTTTATTAACCATATTATATAAAAATACAAAGAGACATTGTAAAAGTGAAACTAATTAACTTAGAGTTAATACTTAAAGATAAGGTTAATATAAGTACCCAAACCTATCTAAATTCTATTGGTTGAGTGGTTTTCGACCTATCCCCACCTTAACCTTTGAATAGTCAACTTTGGAGCCATTAGAAACCGAATATGAATTTATTATAAATTAATATTTCTAGCTTTTCCAAAGGTGCCCCTCACCCCTCTTATAAAAGGGCACTCCTCCTTCTCATTTCTTCACACCTTCAAAGCCTTTTGGCTCGGCCAAACTCTGACCAAATACTCTCCCAACATCCCTCACTACAACCTAGAGGCCTTAGTTTGATCAGAAAGCCAACCTAAGGAGCCCTTTTGATCAAATCAAAAGGAAGAACCCGAAGAAGAGGTAATGATTTCACCACCCTTTTCCAAGTTCCTTTCTTCTTCCACTTCCTCTTTCTTTGTTCTTACCATTCTAAAATAATAACTCCAGTATCTTACATATACTGTGATGTTATTCAGTATTCTATCCACCCTTTGAATAACATGTCACCATACGTGCGTACGTACGGCTTACCGTCTCCACGTCGTGGTGTAATTGTTATTCAATATATTATTATTTGGATGGGTATAATAATGATGTGTAACTCATGTAAATAATAAATATAACATGTTAATGATTCTGTATATATGATATTCCATCCATTTATATATTATTTTAATATCAAAAGAATGATATTGTCGCTCGTGCGTACGTACGGACTACCGTCTCCACGAACGCGATGAGATTCATTCTCCATCGTATCCATTCAAGTATAATTACCATTTGATGATTTAAAAATGATGTTTAAGGACTTGATATCATTCTGGATATGAATAATATACAACCTATCCTTTACAAACATGTCTTATGTAACAAAACATATAAAATAAAACAAGTAAGTTAACACCCGAAACGACGATAATTCTAAGATATTATTAACAAATCAATGTTAAAAGATCATATATGATATCATATTAATATATATGATTCTTGTATAATTTAATAACAATTATTTCACCATTATACAGGAGGTTAACCTACCCCAACCAAGGAAAAGTACAAGGTAAGGGTTATTTCACAATCTCTTCATTATCCGAGGTTGTTTATTTGTAATAATCTACTGGGATCTCTTTATCATCCACATCCATGTTTCTTAAAAATGTATTTAAAACATTTTTACTATTTACTAGAATATGAGTTAAAGTCATTTATACCCTTTTTGACTTTTATAAGTGGTTTATAAAGGAATCTTTCAGTCGTTTTCAAAACAAGGTCCTTTTTAACCTTTTGGACAAAATTAAGGTAAGAATGTTTTTTTTAACTTATACGGCGGGCGCGGTTATTTTACGCCGTTATAAAATCTTCAATGCTTTCCTTACAAGATTATAAGAATATTTTCAAAGAAAATGTTTTATTTTATATGGATCTTAAATGATTTCAAAATAAAAGGAGATATTTCTTTAAAAAGAATTTTGATTTCATCTATGTCAACATCCTTTGATGGGTTTTAAGATTATTTGAAGTTGATTTATTATGATACAAAACTTCTATATTGTTTTGAAGGTTTTGTGATATGTTTGACTGTGGATGTGCTATTTTTATACCATTCATATTTTATGGTGAAAGTATTGACATTTCGTATGCTAGTTCCAATAAGAATGTTTATGTTATATTTCAATCTGTACTTCATATGAATGTGTTGGACAAGTATGTCCCAGGTTGGGGACTGGTTAAAGTAAGCCCTCCAGGTTGGGGACTGGTAAAAGTAAGCCCTCCAGGTTAGGGACTGGTAAAAGTAAGCCCTCCGGGTTGGTGTCCGGTTATTAGAGGCACTCCGGGTTGGTGTCCGGTTATTAGAGGCACTCCGGGTTGGTGTCCGGTTATTAGAGGCACTCTGGGTTGGGTTCCGGTTACAGTTAGCCCCAAGGTCATGGGACGAGGCCTTGAAAAGTAATTAAAGTTTAGCATTATGCATTCCAACATTATGAAAGTGGTTATTGATTTTGCATGTGATTATTCGATTAGTAGAATATCCATGTGAATAAGTAAATGGCATTATTTCATTTTACTTTTTCCATACTATGTTGAAGTTCATGTTTAAAAGGCTTTTGTTTTAGTAATTCATTGCCTTAAATGTTTATGCTTATTTTGAATGTTCCGCTATATTGTTATCCTTACTGGGCATTTGAGCTCACCCCTTTTCTATGTTTTATTTTTCCCAGGTAGTGAAGAAGTAAATTATGATTGACTTGCAGGGATATTATGAGGGGTTAATAGTGTGGATATGAAGACTTTGTTGTTGTAGTAGTTTTTCACTTTGAAATGTAATGTAAAACTTTATGAATATATCTAGTGTTTCCAAGGCTACTAAACCAATCGGTCTTTCGAGATTTGATCTTTCTTGTGATCATGCCAATGTTACGAAGTAATGCACCGACTCTGGGTAGCTGGGGTCGGGGCGTTACAGTTGGTATCAGAGGAAGTTTAGTACAAACCTTGGAAGCTAGATTTAGATAAACTCTGATTAGAGCACGTAGACCTAAGATGAACTTTGAGGATTAGTATAGAAGAACTTCCTAGAATTTTGGTATTGTAGAGATTTTGTGAGTTTTCCGAGCAATACATCCCTGTCTGGATACGAGCAGGTAGAGGCGGCTCTGGCACAGATGTACCTAGGGGTAAAACCCGAAAACACCGCTTTGAGCTAGACTCGAACGGGAACTGGTGCACGACAACGGGCCTTGCTGCACTCTTGGTTACGACACTCCCGGGGGATATGCTTAGGATAACTCTCATTTTCTTTACAAATCATTATGAAGGGTTTATGAGTATATACTTCCTCAAAGAAAACATTTTTATGATTATGGATTATATCCATAAATAGTTCAATTTATGTTAAGTGTTTTATAAGTATGGGATTATGTATTTTGATTCATAAACTGATCTAGTTTATGCAATTGTTTAGAAATGGCGCCCAGTAGAAGGAATGATAACTCCAGAAATGCACATGATTCAAAGAGAAGGAAGGATCATATCTTTCATGGTCTTAAGCTAGAATTTATAAGAGAAATAGTCTCCCATGTATTATCATCATATGAAGAAATAATATCATGTGTTGGTAAGATAAGTAAAGAGTTTACTGAGTCCTATGGCTTTGAAGGGAAGCAACAGAAGAAAAGGATGGAAGAGAGAAAAATGGATAAAGGGAAGAGGGAAAAGAAGAATTTTCCCATATGTGGTAACTGTGGAAAGAAACACCCTGAAATTGCCTGAAAGGAATGGGAGTTTGTTTTAAGTGTGGAGGAAAAGGGCACAAAGTACATGAATGCAAGGGTAAGAAAATGGTTTCAAATGTACAATGCTTCATTTGCAAGGAGTTTGGACACTACGCGAACCTATGCCCCAGTCATCAGACTATGCCGCAAATGATGCTATTGGATAATAATCAAGTTATGATACTACCACAGATGAAGTGGAATGATTAGAGTTCTTATGTTGATTATGTCAATTGAGTGTTGTATCAACAATGTACTTGTTATAATAATTATGGAGTATATAAGGATTGTACTGCAGTACTATTTCATTAAGGACTTGAGATTGTGTGGAACAAAGAAAAGTGACTCAATAGCAGGATAAATTTTTGGAAAATATATGTTTGAGAGAATGATAAACCATAATATAGTTCTGATACTGAAGTAGTGATTTTGGAATAATACATGATTGTTTGGGATAAATTATATTGGATATTCTTAACTACCTTCGAACTGATTAATGATTTGTATATTCCATAATTTTTGGGGTTTAAAACATTTTTGGATTAATGAAGTATATCCAGCTTTCTATATGGAATAAGGGAGCATGAATGTAATCAATAAGGAATATGGTAATTCAGGATGTTTCGGTGTATTAAAAGAATACATGATGAAGGTATTCATATGCTATTACGGGGTAAAAAGGTTCTACATTATGTTTACCTTACTTATAAATGTTGGACTGTGAGTTTGGATAGAAGTATTTTGGATAGTTCTAGTTTGGATTATTTTGGATTGCCATAAAAGGACAACCCGGAGGTCGGGCGGCAACCCGTCGCGTCCGGCAAGGCTGCGAGACTTGAACCCGCAACCGAAGGGCGACAAGGGTGTATCACCTACCACTGGCCCACGAGATGTCCTAGATTAAATAATGTAGTTTTTATTAAAAGATCTTGTAGATGAATTATAAATTCGTTTATTTTGGAACCCTATACGAATAGTGTAAATAGAATTTTTTTTACATTCTATTATCTTTTAGAGTGAAAGATGAGTTTGTGGTAGAAATTCATTAATGGATAAAACTCTAATTATAAAGTAAGTATATCTCCTTATGATCTAAGACAATCTCATAAATAAATTCCTCAATATTAAGAAAAGTAACTTAGAACAAAAATGTTTTCCTAGATGGTACCTTAAATCATCACTAATTTATGGCTTTTGGATTGTTGGCCTTTTCATAGCCATGTTCTCTACCACTCTCCATCAGATAATTGATGGTTAGATTTTTCTTCCATATCCATATTTTCTTACATGGAACCCTAGTATGTGTTATTTTCGGTAATCTTCATACTTTCGACTCTTTATTTTAAATAGAGGCCTCGTTAATTCATTTTTCGATGTGGGATTTCAACTAAGATATTTTGAAACGTCAAAAATGTGTTATCCCAATACCCTATATTTTGTTGAACCGATGGTACTTCAAATCATCATAGATTGATGAGTTTAAGGACCTCAATTATACACTTGTTTGTGATTGATGACCTCAATCACTACCTATAAATATTTACGTTTTTCCTCCGATTATATGTCTCCAATTTCCAACAATGTTCTCCTAATCGAGATCATAATTTGGTGGTGACCCTTTGATTTCTCTTTTCCTCATATTAAGACTAAATTTTAGTAACCCAATTTCCGACGTGGGGTTTCCCACAAAAATATTATCTATTTTCAACCTTTTATTTTCGAAGAACAATTTCAATTTGCGAGGACGCAATTTATTGAAGGAGGGGAGAATGTAACACCCCAAGATTTCATAGTGTGTTATTTCTTCATAATAATTTAATAACTTGCACTACACGCAACACCGAGTTCAATTTCACCATGACTTACCAAAAAAAAATCCATTAAAAGAGGTCATGAATAGTATTAACTAAATTTTAAACTTTATAATTTTAGAATCCATATTATGAGTTTCTTAGTCATAATGCAAGAACAGATTCATTTTCAGTATTGCACTTTTATCAACTTTTGATAGTGAAACCTTTTTAAATACAATATTTTAAACTTTTTGACTAAATGGAGACATCAAAAATTTAAAATGAAACATCCCAAGCTTCTACGGTACGCTTCTCTTTGAATAATGTGATAGCGTGTGTTGTACGCAACACCGAGTTCTAACAACCAATTAAACTAACCGTTATGAATAGTAATACCTACTTTTTAAAATTATATATATTTTATATTTTAAAATGGACTTCATCTTTGGATTCGGAATATCGAATTTAGCCTAAGGTGAAATTTTGGTACATTTCGGATAACTTTCATATTTTGATGAATAGTGAAAATTACTAAATTTTAATTAAAAACAACTTTTTTAATCAAAATAATTAATAGTGATAAATTATGAATTTTAGTGGTTTTAAAGTATATTTAGAATATATTTTTACCATTTAATATAATGTTGTTCATTGGACATAATTTTACAATTAAACCGAACATAAACAAGTGTCAATCGTTTGATAGTTATTATCTCTTAAAAACACGCTTTTTGTTTTGACAGCGGGAATTAATTTTAAATTAATTTCTGCCACTTCTGTGTTTTGAATTTAGAAAAATAGATTCCATATTTGGAATCAGGATGTTCAAATTGTGTAAATAGGTAACTTTTATTTTTAGACATTTTGAATAATTACTGCGGTAAATATTTTATTTACCATGGTTAAGGGTAAATCCGGTAAATAAGGGTTAACAAAATAATATTAAAATATTACTAAATTACCCTAAAACGTGTCTTAACCCTATTGGTTGATACATGGTCGACCATGGGAATCTTTGGGTCTATTTTGGGACCCCATGGATCCACTTGTAAGTGATAATGACACTTTATTTTAATTAAGTCAAAATGAATACAAAAATGACACAAGCATATATCTTTTAGAAAAACAATTGTTACATAGGGTTATATAAGTTGGATTTTAGATTATAAATATTAATTAGAAAGCTAAAAAGATTTCCTACATAATGATATTTTATTTATAATTTTTAGACATTATATAATTTATTTTATTTATGACACAATGATGATGCAGTAATTACCATAATAGTGAAAAATTAAAATAATTGATATTATAAATACCCAAAAAAATATAATATGAGACTTTTAATGAATTAAACTAATTTTATAGGTTAATATTATATATTAGGATTGATTTAATTGACTTTGTTCGAAGTAATCAATCTGTTATGAGTTTCACAAAAATCAACTATTGAATAGTGTCAAAATTGACATAAAAGAGTTTTTAAAACAAATATTATATTATTAATTGATATTAAATTCCTAAAAATCTAAGGTTCGGCCAAGAGACTTATATAAGGATAGGTTCATCATTAATGGACCACTTGGGGGTCGCTTGGATGTATATAGTAAGTTTATTAACCATATTATATAAAAATACAAAGAGACATTGTAAAAGTGAAACTAATTAACTTAGAGTTAATACTTAAAGTTAAGGTTAATATAAGTACCCAAACCTGTCTAAATTCTATTGGTTGAGTGGTTTTCGAACTATCCCCACCTTAACCTTTGAATAGTCAACTTTGGAGCCATTAGAAACCGAATACGAATTTATTATAAATTAATATTTCTAGCTTTTCCAAAGGTACCCCTCACACCTCTTATAAAAGGGCACTCCTCCTTCTCATTTCTTCACACCTTCAAAGCCTTTTGGATCGGCCAAACTCTGCCCAAATACTCTCCCAACATCCCTCACTACAACCTAGAGGCCTTAGTTTGATCATAAAGCCAACCTAAGGAGCCCTTTTGATCAAATCAAAAGGAAGAACCCGAAGAAGAGGTAATGATTTCACCACCCTTTTCCAAGTTCCTTTCTTCTTCCACTTCCTCTTTCTTTGTTCTTACCATTCTAAAATAATAACTCCAGTATCTTACATATACTGTGATGTTATTCAGTATTCTATCCACCCTTTGAATAACATGTCACCATACGTGCGTACGTACGGCTTACCGTCTCCACGTCGTGGTGTAATTGTTATTCAATATATTATTATTTGGATGGGTATAATAATGATGTGTAACTCATGTAAATAATAAATATAACATGTTAATGATTCTGTATATATGATATACCATCCATTTATATATTATTTTAATATCAAAAGAATGATATTGTCGCTCGTGCGTCTCCACGAACGCGATGAGATTCATTCTCCATCGTATCCATTCAAGTATAATTACCATTTGATGATTTAAAAATGATGTTTAAGGACTTGATATCATTCTGGATATGAATAATATACAACCTATCCTTTACAAACATGTCTTATGTAACAAAACATATAAAATAAAACAAGTAAGTTAACACCCGAAACGACGATAATTCTAAGATATTATTAACAAATCAATGTTAAAAGATCATATATGATATCATATTAATATATATGATTCTTGTATAATTTAATAACAATTATTTCACCATTATACAGGAGGTTAACCTACCCCAACCAAGGAAAAGTACAAGGTAAGGGTTATTTCACAATCTCTTCATTATCCGAGGTTGTTTATTTGTAATAATCTACTGGGATCTCTTTATCATCCACATCCATGTTTCTTAAAAATGTATTTAAAACATTTTTACTATTTACTAGAATATGAGTTAAAGTCATTTATACCCTTTTTGACTTTTATAAGTGGTTTATAAAGGAATCTTTCAGTCGTTTTCAAAACAAGGTCCTTTTTAACCTTTTGGACAAAATTAAGGTAAGAATGTTTTTTTTAACTTATACGGCGGGCGCGGTTATTTTACGCCGTTATAAAATCTTCAATGCTTTCCTTACAAGATTATAAGAATATTTTCAAAGAAAATGTTTTATTTTATATGGATCTTAAATGATTTCAAAATAAAAGGAGATATTTCTTTAAAAAGAATTTTGATTTCATCTATGTCAACATCCTTTGATGGGTTTTAAGATTATTTGAAGTTGATTTATTATGATACAAAACTTCTATATTGTTTTGAAGGTTTTGTGATATGTTTGACTGTGGATGTGCTATTTTTATACCATTCATATTTTATGGTGAAAGTATTGACATTTCGTATGCTAGTTCCAATAAGAATGTTTATGTTATATTTCAATCTGTACTTCATATGAATGTGTTGGACAAGTATGTCCCAGGTTGGGGACTGGTTAAAGTAAGCCCTCCAGGTTGGGGACTGGTAAAAGTAAGCCCTCCAGGTTAGGGACTGGTAAAAGTAAGCCCTCCGGGTTGGTGTCCGGTTATTAGAGGCACTCCGGGTTGGTGTCCGGTTATTAGAGGCACTCCGGGTTGGTGTCCGGTTATTAGAGGCACTCCGGGTTGGGTTCCGGTTACAGTTAGCCCCAAGGTCATGGGACGAGGCCTTGAAAAGTAATTAAAGTTTAGCATTATGCATTCCAACATTATGAAAGTGGTTATTGATTTTGCATGTGATTATTCGATTAGTAGAATATCCATGTGAATAAGTAAATGGCATTATTTCATTTTACTTTTTCCATACTATGTTGAAGTTCATGTTTAAAAGGCTTTTGTTTTAGTAATTCATTGCCTTAAATGTTTATGCTTATTTTGAATGTTCCGCTATATTGTTATCCTTACTGGGCATTTGAGCTCACCCCTTTTATATGTTTTATTTTTCCCAGGTAGTGAAGAAGTAAATTATGATTGACTTGCAGGGATATTATGAGGGGTTAATAGTGTGGATATGAAGACTTTGTTGTTGTAGTAGTTTTTCACTTTGAAATGTAATGTAAAACTTTATGAATATATCTAGTGTTTCCAAGGCTACTAAACCAATCGGTCTTTCGAGATTTGATCTTTCTTGTGATCATGCCAATGTTACGAAGTAATGCACCGACTCTGGGTAGCTGGGGTCGGGGCGTTACAATTTATCTTAAGTGGTTTATAGAATTAGGAAAAAAATGAAACAATCCATTCATGTATTTTTAAACTAATAGAATTTTTTTGGAACAATATATGCAAAAACATGATCCATAAGAAGATTTCAATGTTCTAATTTGGATAATGCTCATATTGTTAGAGTGTTCTTATTCGGATCAAGATCCTCATGCATAGATTTTATCAAATTATAATTATTGTCAGCCACTCTAAATGATTTAGGATCTACATGGGAAAAATTAGTTTTTTGTAGAGCCTTTCTCATTCGAGTTATCACCAAAACATTCCGATCACCAATGAGATTTTATTCACTTATTTCAGCCTTTCTTGTATTTATTTAATTTGATGAAAATATAGTAGTCTTAGAAATGATAATACACTCATTAATTCTTCATAAAAATAAGAGTATTTATTTTATAAAACATCTAATAAACACTATTTATGTTTTACATTAGTCCATATTAAAACAAATATTTATTTAACAATGCCTTCTGGATCCACCCATAGGAATATTTGACTACCATCCACATTATTCTCACAAATTGCAGGAATTCATCTTTGATTATGAATATCTTAGGTGTATTTATTTATTTATTATACAAAATTACTATGTTATGAACCAAATAGGATATCTTTACTTTCAATGGGATTTTTCAAAGATTCAATCCAATTTATATTATTTTCTCCTCATCCTACTCACTTATTGATTTATTGTTTAGTGATATTTATTTTCATTTTTTATCATCATTCTTGCTTTACAGTTGGCATATCCCTGTGGTAAAAAATATTTTCACAGTAAATTCATTATCCAATGAATTAATTTACGGTTTCATATTTATTATTTATTTATTTATTTATTTATTTATATTATTTATCATATAATAAATATTTTCTTATATAATTAGATTATTTTGTTTGATTTGGGGTTTTTTGTTCGAAGCGACTCTCACTTATGGGGGATTGGACTTCGAGCAAGCAACTAAGAGATTTACAACAAGGAAATGTGTCAAGAATGTATACGACCATCATGGAAAAGAAAATTCCTACTACTTAATTAATTAATATTTTAATCATTTTATCTACTATTTTTAATTTAATTTCCTCATCATTTTTATGTAATACATATTTAGTTTTTTTCCATAGTTCTTTTTTGATATAATATTTTGCTTTCTACTATTTTTAACAAGTCATAAAAATGATAAAATGATTATTTCTGAAGATTTTACCAAATTTTTTATTTTATTTCCTTTATTTTTTGAACTACGAAAACTACATATTTATTTGAAGTTATTATATGAAAAACCGTTCTCATTGTTGAAATCATCTGCTATTTTGACATTAAATAATGATATTGATTTTTCAGCTAAGAACATCGATTCAATATAAAATATTTGATGTTCTGTATAGAATGTTAATCAAAACATGCTAAAATTAGAATTTAGGGTTATTTTAAGACTTTGGGACGTGTAAGAATAAACCAAACCTCAATCCGACACATGGAGTGATTGGTATGGCTCCAAGTGCTTCTTTTTTTAAAATTGACATTAATTTTAGTAAAAATGAAAACTTACATACTCAAACCCGATCAAAAATATTCTGATTGTTTTGAAACGTTATGGAAACCATCCATATGTCATTTAAGATGTGTAGGATTTAGAAAAACCTTAATTAGACACATAGTGAGACCACTATGACTCAATGTGGTCATTATTAGTTTAAAATAAAAATTTTATTTAAAAAAATCACTCACGTAAAAGAAAACAAATACTCATTTATTTTCATAAATAATTAAATATATTGATTCATATGTCATTTTTGAAATGTTGGAATCTATTTCATGTCAAAAAATAAACGATGTGATCAGTATAGTTCAAAGAGAATGTTTCCAATTGAAAATGGCATTTTAGTAAAAAAAAAGTGACACACTCAAAATCAAGAAAAAACATTTGGATCGTTTTCAAAATTTGGTAAAATAATATATATGTATGTCATTTGAGAAGTGTAGGAATTAGTCATACCTCAATCCAATGTGTGACCTTTAAGACTCTATGCGTGTCTTTTTATTTAAAAATTACATCAATTTAAATAAAAATGACAATAGACCAACTAAATGCATTCATATTGTCTTGATACTCTAGGAAAACAATCCATATGTAATTTTAGACAAGTAGGAATCAGTTTTACCTCAATCTGACACAAGGTGTGATCAGTATGACTCAAGGTGTATCTTTTTATTTAAAAATCGAATCTATTTTAATAAAAAGGAACACTTAGGTACACAAAACTATCAAAATGAATTAATATTGTTTTGATAGTTTAGGGAAAAGATATATAAGTCATTTTTAATGTGTAAAAATCAGCCTCACCTCAATCCATGACATGATGTGCCTGATATGACTCAATGTGTCTGATATCTGTTTAAAATTGATAATTCAGTTCAAAACATGTCACTCACTAAAAAGAGAACAAGTGAACAAGTGAAATTAGATATTATTTATAACATATAACATTAATTCTTATTACCTTTTTTACATTTAGTTATTAGTCTCACAAAAAAATGTTACCTGATGTGATCGACATGCGTCAAAGTTAGTGTTTCCAGTTTAGAATGGAATTTTAGGAAAAAAGTAAAGTGACATACTGAAATCTGAGTAAACACGTTCATAATTTTTTAATAATTTTTGAAGAAAATCCATAATTAATTTGGGATGTTTAAGAATTATATTCACCTCAATTTAATGTACGTTGTAACCGATATGATTCCACATGCGTCTTTTTATTTAAAATTGACACCAATTTTAGAAAAAAGGACAACCCACAGACTCAAAACTAAGAACATTCATTATAATTATTTTGATACATTTGTAAAGGGATTCATGTGTAATTTGTGACTTTCATGAATGATTTTCACCTCAATATATTACACAATGTACCTGATATGACTTAATATGTTCGTTATCATTTTAAGATCAACATTTTCGTTCAAATATTTTCACACACTAAAAACACAAAAAACTCACTTGGATTGTCTATATAATTTTGGAAAATGATAAAAATGAAATTGTTTACATGTAGATACTGGTATCAAATAAAACTGACAAACGATGTGACCAGTATGAGTCACTGTGTGTGTTTTCGGTTTAAAATGACAACATAGTAGAAAAGAAAAGTGATGTACTCAAAATTGAGAAAACACGTTCGGATTGTTTTAATGAAGTACTAAAATGATCCAAAAGTCATTTTAAATGTGTAAAAATTATAATCACCTAAATATGATGCCCAGTGTGGTTGGTATGTCACAAACTATGTTTTTTTCAATATATAAGTATGATTTTAGTTTAACACAAGCATCGCATCACCAAAACAAAGTATATGAGCTGAGATTGTCTTATCTTCATATAAATTCTGTATTCGGATGTGAGTTTTCAAATTACATGGTGTTTTTGGTGTTGTGGTGTGCTGTTACACAACACTACACTTGTGTTGTAGTGTTTTGTGATAGAACACTACAATATACCCCATTATCTGCACTTCTATAAGCACTGATAAAGGACCACATTATCTGTGATTCTATTAGTGGGGAAAAAAGACTTGGGAGTTTAATATTTATTCATTAGTTAGTGATTCTATAGAGATGACAAAGAAAAAAAATTTCACTGTTAAAAGACTATTTTTAGTAGATATATAATTGAAATTTACTTTATTTGAGAAAAAATGATCTTTAAAAACTGTGGTTGTTACATTATAACCGTTATAAAATGGATTCTTCCCATGAAATTAATCACTATGTTAAAAATGAATGATGATTCTTTTTATTCATCTTATCCTCATGTTACCATGTACCTTCTTCTAATGGGTGATTTCTCCATAAAATATTGACCAGGTGGGTGGCCCGGTTTTCTAGAACAATCTTTATGAGATCCATAATTTCAACTCATTTCTCCTCAAAAGAAAGATAATGCTCCAGTGATATGAACTATGATTTTAGTAAATTTGAAGGTTCACATATGTACTTTCTTAAGAGAAAATCATGTAACAAATTATATACTTGAGATAGATTCAAAGGAAGTTCCAAGGGACAAGCTACTTCCCTTATATGATCTAGAATCTCAAAGGGACAAATATTCCTAGGGAATAGTTTCCATTTCTTCTGGAATAATAGAACCTTATTCAATGGATATATTCATAGAATCACATTTTCACAAACATAAAATTATATATCATGCTAATGATTATCAGTATAACTTTTCTTATGGCTCTAAGCATCCTTAATATGCTACTGAATAGTTTTAACATTCTAAATCATTTCATCAGTAAACACAATGCCAAATAGATTTTTTTCTCTAAACTAATCCTATAATGTTATAGATCTGCACCATTTCACATAGAGGGATTCTAAAAGTTCCATATTAATGCTTGATTGAATGCAATTTTCGTAAGATAACTCAATTAGAGGAAGGTGGTTATTCCAACTATCTTTGAAATATAGAGAACAACATCTCAAAAAATCATATAGGGTTTGAATTTTCCTTTAAAACAAAACATTGTTCTGAGAATGATAAGAAGTGATGGAACTCAGTTATATATCAAGTTATTTCTGTATACTATTCTAGAACAATAAGGTAAACCTCAGATCCTGATTGGATACACTATACTTTGGTACTCCATGAGACCATACGCTTCTATAATGTATATCCTAGCAAGTTGATTCAGATACCAATTCTTCTCTAATAGCGATGAAGTGTGCTAACTTAGTAAGGATATCGACAACCACCCATATAACATTAAATCATTTAGAGGATTTGGGTAGTCCAATGATAAAATCAATTGTGATGTTCTTCCATTTCCATTCTGGCATGAGTAATGGATGCAACATCCCCATTTACTTTTGTGTTCCATCCTTATCTTATTTTCATACCAAGCACTGAGATTCAAACTCTATGATATATCTCTTCATTCCATCCCACCAGATGTATTTATTCAATTCTCGTTACATATTTGTACTTCCAGGATGAACATAGAATGAATAACAATGAAATTCCTCTAATTTGAACTTCTTCAAATCTGGTATGGAAGGAACACATATATTATTCTTGTATCTTATCATACCATCCTGATCAAGGTTAAACTTAAGAACATTTCAAACATTATTTTTCAACTCTATATCTTCCTTCTTCACCTCCTTAATCTTCAAATGGATAGAGTGTTGAGAATCCATTTCAGAGAGATATATTTTTTTACCCTTCCTTCAGGATTTCTAGATCAATTATTTTTAAATCTAGAAATACTGGATATTTTGTGATCCTCATCATGGATAAGATATAATGATCCTTCTGACAGAAAGCATTGTCCATATTATTCTCTTTCCCATGGTGGTAATGTATTAAGAATTCATAATCCCTTATCAGCTCAAACCAAATTCTATAGAGCACATTCAACTCGGTCTATATGAATATATATATCATACTTTTATTAACTATATGTATATATATATCTCACTTTATTACATAATGATAATTCCTCTATATCATTAATGAAAAAATTTCCAATGCTAACTACAAATCATGATTTGGGTAATTTTTCTCATTAATCTCAAACTGCTGTGAAGCATAAGCGATAACCATGTTAATCTGTAAAATAATTCCTCTCAATCCCTTCTTTTATGCATCATTATAGATTGAAAACCCTTCTACATTATGGGGTAATGTAAGAAAAAGGGAATTGACTAACCTTATCTTCAGTTCCAGGATATTTTCCTCACATTCATCTATCTCGAGGAACATAACACCCTTCCTAGTAAACATGGTCAGATGATTAGATATTCAAGATAAATTTTCCAAAAACCTTCGATAATATCTAGCTAAACCATTAAAGATATGGATCTAAATCACCATGGTTGGTGTAAGATGACAATCAGTAGCCTCCATCTTTCATGGATCTAATTCTATATCATCAATTGAGATTATGTGACCCAAAAAATGGATCCTTTTGAATATAATATTTACACTTTGTAAAATTTTAATATAGATTCTCTTTCCTTAGGGTCTTCATTACTATTCTAAAGTGATCTTCATTCTCATCATTTCTCATTGAATAGATAATAATATCATCTATAAAGACTACCACAAACTAATTGGGGTTTTCTTTAGTGACTTTATTGATTAAATCCATTTATCAAATATGAGAATTAGTAAGACTAAAATGCATCACTATATATTCATAGTTTCAATAACATGTATAGAGTTTCATCTTTGGTATATCCTCTTACTTGACCATCAATTTAGGATATCCAGAACAAAGGTCAGTCATGGAAACGTATTTAGCTCTGGGTAGTTGATCAAACAAGTCATCAATATGGATAAGAGGATACTTGTTCGTGATTTTGATATTGTTCAACTCTCGATAATCAAAGAAGAGTTATATTAATACATATTTATTTTTCCCCAAAAGATCCAATTCACCCTAAGTTGACACACTTTCCCATTTTAATTCCTTATCATGATTTTCTTGGAGTTTTTTCCTTAATTCATACAACCTAATTGGGGTCATTCTATAAGGAATCATTGAAATTGGTGTGGAACTAGGTATGAGTTCTTTTGAGAACTAAACATCATGTTTTTGTATAAGGATAAGAAACTATTCCTAAAATAGATCCAAAAAATCAAAAAAATAGCAATACCATCGATGTTTATTTTCTCCCCAACCATTTGGGATAAAAAACCCTAATGAATTGTAATTAATACCCTTAAACTAGATGTAATATCCAAAAGAAGTTCATAAATATTGTCACATTGATGGCCGATCATAGGGGGATTTGAAATATCAAACGTAACTTCACATAATTGATAGGTTATGTGGTATTTATGGAGATAAATTCATTCCTTGCCTAATTTGACATCAAATTCAAGTGAAGGGAGGTTCAAAAGATTTATAGAAATAAAATTCCCACAAAATTCAACCAGAGTGGAATCATATAATTGGGATGAATTCATCATTCCATTAAGGGTCTTCACTCATAATTTCTCATCTAAATTTTTTGTTGGAATCATATCACCCTTAGAAAATTATTTAGATATGAAGGAGTGGGTAGATCCAGAATCAAATATGACATTTCAAGTTCTAGAGTCGATGAAAAGTGTACATTTCATCATGTCATTTACTCCCCCCTCATAAATAATAGAAATTGAATGAGATTTCCCCTTATCCCCTGATTTAAGAGCTTGCTGACGTCAATGACAATCACTATCCCTTGGGTTTGGATAGTGGTTAGCATATTTATGTTCTCCTTACACTTGTAGCACTGAATCATGATAGGTTGATTCATTTTAGCTTTCTATCCATTATCATCATTAGATAACTTCTTGTAATCAAATTGACAATAACTTTCCTAGTGACCTTATATTCCACATATAAAACATTTATTTGATCCCATAAGACAATTTACATCATGATTCTTTCCACACATAGAGAATTAATGAAATATTATATTCTTCTCTTCCTGGTTTTTATATTTTCCTTTTAACTCCATCTTCCTTTTCTTGTCAAAACCATGAGATTGATATGTGACTCCAACTTCCATTTCAACCTTGATAACACAATTAAAATATCATCATATCTACTAAATGATCCTGTAGACAACACCCTTATAAGACTTTATTTAAGACACTAAACAACCTATCAACTATACATTCAGGTTGGACTATAATTCCCGAAGCATACCTTGCAAGTCTCATTAAATTTTCATTGTAGGTTCCAAAAGGATAATCATCCATTTAATTAAAATCATGGAACTCTATCTGTAGCTTGGTACAAAGAATATGAGGAATATAATTATTGAAAGATAAGTTCTTGAACTCATCGCTTACCATGGATTATATTTCATCTTGATTCCTCGTATTCTTAATTATAGATCACCACTAGTATGCTTCACCATATAACCGATAGATAGATGGAATAGATTTACCATGCTCTTAACAACGGAGAATAGAGAATATCTATTCAATATTACTTATACAATGTTCCTAAACAATTGTATAAAAAGACCCATGGAATGAAGGTAGGTGTTTCCTTATGAAAGACTCAACAGAATGTTGTTCCCTACAATTATCATTAAGAATTACACAATGATTCATAGCTTGAGAAAATTATGTGGGCATTGAATTGAGGATTTCCTTTCCATATCCAATAGATTTTGGTTTCTCAAGAGAAAAATCATTTAATTATCCATCTAAATAACTATAAACATGGTTACTTTGGGTTCTAACCATTGACTAAAACCAAAATCATAGAGTAAAACACACACATCATATTTATGAAACCCATAATCATGAAATGTAACTTATATGATGTTTACGAAATGAGACATTACTTAATATATGAAACAATAGGATTATCCAAGGGTTTTTCATAGGAAACATCTATTTAAATCCTTCATGAGGGTTCATAAAGAATTCCCAAAGCATATACCCTAGGAGTAACTAGCTAGGTCTGTAGAAAAGCCCATTTGCATGTACCAGATTACCCCAAGTCTTACCCAAAATATCTTGTCGGAGTTAATACCCCTAGGTACCACTGTTCTTGAGTCACATCCCCTTGTATTATCTAGATATATATGTATTTATAAGAAGCCACTCAAACTATCCATTACCAAAATTCTTCAATATTTTCCTATACTTTTCCTTATCATTTGACATATCCATAGACATGTCTTTAAGGTTCTAACAAAGGTTTTCGCATAATAGATTCCAAAGGATAACCAAACCATTATTATGATACCAACTATATCCACCCTCACTTTTATTACATTAACATTACATAAATTTTTTGAAATAATTAAAACACAATACATTGAGATTCTCAAATATTTTACTAGTCTAATGCCTTTGGAAAATGGAGTCATAAACACTAGTGTATAAGTGAGATACATCATATCCCATTATTTTCTTCTTGATAACAACTCTTCCTAGACACATAAAGCATAATAAATATATTTATAACCTAAGATAAGGAAACATAAAATGTGGTGACCTTAGATTCTTAGTAAGCGTTAACATGGGAGATATGTATGGAAACTTATGAGGGAATGGGTATGAGAACAAGATCATGAAAATAGATGATCATACCCTATATATCAAAGTTCACAAAAATGAATCATAGAATAAATATTGGTATTTTATTAGACATTAATCATCAATATAAAAAAAATATAAGACATGAAATCATAACATAAGAATAAAACATGGAATTGTGGAAAACACATAGGAATATATAATATGACTTACATAGTATCCAATGTGTCACTTCCAATACCATCTTAGTAGTACATGTTCACTACCCATACCATCACGATAATCATAGTTCACTCACATGTCCATATTAGTAGCATGATTTCACTTCTCATGCCTTCATGTTAGTCATGGTTCACTCCCATGGACATATTAGTAGTCAAGGTTCACACCCCAGATCGTCATAGTCTATCTTATGGGATATAATTCATTACCCAATGTGTTATTGGGATATATAGGTCCCACTTATCTAAAATTGAAATCATACATACTTGTTCCAAAAAATCATAAACAAATTAAAAACATAACCCATGAAATTAAATGGGTATTATAAAGTTGTAATCATGTCCAAAACTGTGGAAAATGATAGGTTCCATAATTGTTGACTCATAAATATAACTCGTGAAAACATACAGGATTCAAAAAAATATATCCTTTGAAAGAGAAAATGGTTTCAAAAACATAATTACATAAAAAAATAAATCATTCATATAAATAATATTAATAGATACATTCAATAGATTCCCCATAAAGTCATGAGTAACACCAGCAGATGTTATCTTAGATGGGAAATAATTTTTAATGATCTTTTAAAAAAAATCTTGAGAAAAATATCCTTCTTCTTTGAAAAAATATTATTAAAACATAAAACCTTTTCAAAAATTTTTTACTTGAAAATATACTTGAAAAATCATAACAAAATATTGAAATAATTTTTAAAACATTATTCATCGAAACTTATAATGAATCTTCAAAACCATTTCAAAAATATTTTTAATGAAAACATACAAAACACTTTAAATCCCCCTTTGGAACATAAAAACCCTCGAGGAAATAAAATCGAATGGATATATAACTTACCATAAATTGAATAATAAAAATCATATAATAAATTATTAAGAATGATATACACCATACAAACGAATAGAGTTGTGAACATGGAATATATCTCGCACATATAAAAAGTGAGATGAAATTCTCTTACCTTATGTCTTGACTCTTATCCTACTAATTAAAAACACCTATATAAGTAATAAAAATTTATTATAAATATTTAATAGAACCATATTATTATATATAATACCATGTATGGTTTTATTATGTTTTAATATTACACTCTTGTCAACAATCCAATGTTAAGGTTTCGTTTCTGTTAATATCTGCTCTGTATTTCTCAAGTGTGTTAATTTTTTTTATCTTTGGTCATTATAATTATATCATGATATAATTAATGAAAAAAATTAAATATATATAATATATATTCATCATATTTGTATTATAATAATATATATAATATATTAGTATAAAACTGTCTACACCATTCATTGATAGAGTAGTCCGTACGTATTCATGAACGTTATTTCCATATAATTTTTGTGTTGAAAGGAAGAAAGTAAAATAAATATATATATATAATGGTATATTTATATCATTATTAAATAATATTTATTATATCATATATATTCTCTAAACCCATCCATAACACATTCCATGTTGTTTATGAATGAATAATATTTCTTTAAGGGGGTGGTAGTCCCACTTCCTCAAACAAATTTATTATATTGACACAAAATGGAAAATATAAATATATATGTTGTAAAAGAAGGATAAAATATTAAATACATAAAAAATATAATATATATTATATTTAAATGGAGTTTCAATCATAATTTGTACCATGAGAGGTGGTAAAGTAAAAAATGAACAATCATCGTTTAGTGAGGTGACAGTTCACCGTACAGGTAAATTGTATATTCATTACACATTAGATGGATGTGTCTGTAAGTGTAGGTAGAAACCATATAATAATAAAATAATATTACATTGAGGATACAGGTTTTTCTATAAAATAATTTGATAATAATATTTTATGGAGTGGATAAAGAAAATAAAAAAAGGAGTTTGAAGGAGGGTGTTACCTCTTAATATGTTAACTCTTATTGGTTTTTACTAAAGGGTTTTCATGCAAGGATTTATTAACAAGATAGGATTAAACAGAGAGGGGAGTATTTTTTAGAGTATATTTGTGAAAATTCTTGCCGATCCTAAGTGGTTTGAGAAGTGAAAATAAGTGGAAGTGAGGAGGTCTTTTAATAGTGGATGAGGAGAGGGAGTCCTATAATATTTTAAAAATGGAATTCCATACACAATTTTCACATTTCAAGTGGATACAATAATGGGAAAAAATAGATAAAATGGATGATATGGTCTAAATATGTGCAATATGTGGATATTGTACTTGTTTAATGGTCGTTTTGGGTCTTTAATTTTAGGTTTAGTACATAGTTAAGCTTAATTTTACCTTAATTGATGTAATTAATTTTAATTACATTCAGAAATCATATTTGTAAAAAACTAAGCTGACATTATATGAAATTATAAATTATGTTGATTAAAAGTATTTAATAGATTTTTCAAAATTCAAATTACATAAGTGGATGAAATTAATTTAAAATTACTCTAACAGTCAGGTCGACATTTCACGATTTTAAAGTAAAAACTTTCAAAAGTTTCTTATGTTTTTACACCCATGTTCAAAGTGAAACTGATATAAATGACCTAAATTGTATTTATTGAAAAAATTTATCTAATTATACTTTTAATCAAATTTAAAACATAATTTTTCTTTATACATAAATTAAATGAAAAATTATTTTTGAATTAAAATTAAGTATTTTTTACTATTAATCTAAAAATGAAGTTTCATTGAAAAATTCCATAAACTCACATTAAGCTAATTTCGAAAGAATAAATTAAAGAATAAATTAAAGAATAAATTTTATTTGATAAAACAAAATCTATATATTTTTTAAAAATTAATATTATTATTTTCCATATGACATTAAAATAAGTTCATTTGGAGAAAATTGAATTTTTAAACATATAAGGACATCGCAAAAATTTATATATATCATTATAAATATGTATTGTTTATGTAAAACAATTATAAAAGGTATTTTTAAATTAATTATTACTATTCATATGCCATTGTTTAGTGGCAAGGTTATAATTATGTCATTTAAATAATTATAATTGAAAAATGTTCTTTTGTAGAAACCTCAGTATTTCGTGTAACCTATGCCAAGTTGGTGTTGGGTGATACATATTAAATGTTGATATTGCAAATAACATACACCAAATAGTCATTCCTTGTAATTTATAATAATTCAATGTTCCATGTAATGTACGCTGATTCATTAGCATGTGAAAGGAATGTTTGACTTAGTTCATTATAAGAGATAAAAATAAAATTAATTTGAGAAAAAATGTCAATGAAACTAATGGTGTTACATAGATCTATGAAACATAGGGTATTGACAATATATGTTTCTTTAGTAAAATATTTTTTTGGTCTAGATTACATTGGTATGTTTATTCTTTGATACCTAGTGTAATTTGGAGAACTTTTGTAACTATCTTTGGGTAATTATGGGGGATCCTAAAATAATATAGTAATTTCTTGGAATTCCTAGAAGGGAATGTATCACAATTTAGAGAGAATTAGTGGGACTTTATATCAATCCTTGGATTTCCATGCTATGTTTGTTATAGGACTTAATGTGAGGCTTCCCCATAGAATAATAATGTAATTTTATAACCTTCTCATGTCATTTGAAATTACTAATGTATTATTTTAAATTATTTTATATATATAACATGATCAACTACTTAATTCTATTATGAATGTCATTGATAACTACTTTTTCGCTAAAAAATGATTTTTTAATTTGGGAACCTGCTCACGGTAGTATGATTAATTCTAAAAAATTATACAATCATTATTTTTGTAACTCTATAAGGGATTATAGTTGGATAAAAAATTTCAACAAGCCTTGGATAAAACCTTCAAGATTCAATATCATATGGTTTTTGGCTCACAACAGAGTCCCCACAAACACTTTCCTTCAATCATTTGTAATCCAACTCTACTCTATGTGAAAAAAATTTGATCAACTCAATGAAGATGATAATAATCTATTTCTTTCTTGTGCTACTACTTCTACTCTTTAGAAGTATATTATTGACATTTTTTATTTCAGATGGTTGATTCTAAACTCTGTAAAAACTCAACTTAAGAAATGTGCAGAAATAGAAGGATCTCAGAAAATGAAAAACCTTTTCCTAATTTCATTTTATGAGTTCGATCATGTGATTTGGTAAGATCAAAATTCTATTATTCATAAAAATTACTCACCCAATAAAAATGTAGGTCAAATGTGGATCCTTATTTCCATTTATGAAGCTGCTTCGATGAAAAAGGGTCATAGTCAAAACATTGTGTATGAATTTGGAATATAGTGACGTCTATGGATTAAAGGAAATTTATTTCAACCCCGTTGCACTCTAGATGTATTATGGAGAGCTCCACTTCTGGGATGGGTAAAAATTCATATTGATGGCACCTACAAAGGCAATCCAGGTCCCGTGAGATGTGATTCTTTCTTTAGGAATCACCTCAGTCCGATGCTTGGATACTTTATGGGTTGATGCAGTATTTCTACCTCTCTTGAAGCCGATATGATGAGTTTAATACATGATATTGCCTTCCCCAATCACCTTGGATGGAACAATATCAGAATTGAAAGTGAATCGATAACTATTGTGCATGAAATTTGGAATGGAAAAACTCATATTTCTTATCCAATTTCTACTCTTTGGATGGATTTTACCCATTAGAATTAGGATATCAACTATACCATCAATCATATTTATTGAGGAGAAAACATTGTTGCAGATGGCCTGGACAACATTGGATTAAATCAAGACATTACCTGGTTCGAAGACATCCCTACTGATCTTAGGCCCTTACATGAAAAATATTGGAAAATGATCCCATATTTTAGACTCCTATAAACTATTTTTTAATAATAATTATGCTTTGGTAATTTTGGGCCAATGAATCGTCCTTTTTAAAAAAAATCTATAACTTGAGATAGATTTTCAATAATTACATGTTCTCCATGATATGTTGGAATATAAACACCTTATCAGGTGTTTTTTAGGGGATTAAATATGGTGTACCAATAGTTTTAGAACATTTTCTTAATTTATCTATTTCCAAATTTAATCTTTGAACCAATATTTCGATAATATAAAAATGATTAAAGTTAAATAAATAACAATAAACACACAAATTCAATACAATATGAAATGTAATGACTAGAAAACTATGTCTTTTCATTGTTTCAACTTTCATAGGAAACTTACTAATTTGTATGATTCGGTCTCACCGAGACCTATTTGCTCCCATATAATTATAAAAACAAATTACAATGGGTAAGAGGGTAAAATTATGTTTATATAGTTCACAAAATTCTGCTTGTATAATTATTATACTACCTCACAGAATTTCATTATTACTTATAACCATTTCATGTAGATATTCAATCGACACCAGAAGTCACTACATCTACAAAATTATTCCTACTTCTTCTATACATAGATTCATCCAATAGTTTTGTATCTTAATGAAAAATTCTATGAAACTCCACATTTGTCATCTCGTAAACTCCCAATTCTTATATAGAAACTACAACATTTAATTTCTCAAAAATCAAAAATTATGGTTGTTGAAACCGAAATATTATTCAATTAAATTATCCTCACTTTTGGCTACTTCCTAACAATATTCTTATTTAACTATAACTATTATGATAATATATATCACATGAATTGGTCTTCACACCATTTTCAACTTCTTCTTTTCTTCTACACCTGGATTGGATTTTCTAAACTATATTAGATTCCTTATTTTGTTAATAATCAAAAAAAGTTTAATATAACATTATTAATTTCTACTTACCTCCCTTATATCATTTAATAATTTATCTAGGATATCCCCCTCGATACTCAAAAACATATCTCATATATTTCTCTATATGTGGCCTCTAATCCTTTTTCGGTCAATAAAAAATTTTAAAAATTGAAATATTATTGGCGATCATATGCTTGTAGAAATAAATAGTATCCAAATTATTTATCTTAATATTATTCCATATTTTTCCCCAGTGAATCATGTGGTTGTGTCCCCATATTCACTTTTCATTTTTCTATAAATACTTTTCACCATTAAAATTTAAAAAATACCCTTTATATATTTTCTCTTGATCAAATAAATCATCATTAACTATTATTGTTTCATTAAGACACTTATTCTAAAAATTTTACACCAAAAATAAAACTGTAAACCATTACTTATAGATATATATAAAATATATAGTAGTACTATTTTAGGAGTTTCACATCCTCATTACTATGTGAATGATTTAATAAAAACATTAAAAATATATGATTCAATCTGTATAATCCATCTAACAATTTAGAATAATATTCTATATTATTCTATCCATAATAAAAGATCCATATATCATATTTAATCCACGTAGTGATGCCCACAAAATCTTCACATCCAATGTCATCTTTCAGATTCATCAACTCCAAATATCTCTTATTTTCAGAATATTCAATTTTCTCAAAATCATATTGATTTATGATCTTCAATATGCAACTCATAAATATCATAATCTCAGTAAAAATCAATAATTATAATCATTTTTAGAATGATTAAATCTCGAAATAATGGTTACAAAATATTCAATATAAAAAAATCCATTTTGATTTCAAATAATAATTTTCAAATTTTCTCAGTTATTCATAAATATATAAAAAAACTGTAAGTTACTCTCATATATTAAATTTACATTTATAAAATATAGGATTAAACCAAACATTAACCAAGAACCATGATATTGTTTTCTTGAAATTGAAAAATTTTAATTGTCGGATATCAATATTTTTTAGAATAAATATTTTGGGATAATTTTATTTTCACTCTTCTGAATACATGAATTTTCCTAATATTATGACACATACATGACCTATAGAGGACATATATGTTTCTTAATCGTACAAAGATTCAATTACTCATACTTAGTTTAATATGACTGGAATGTATATGACTCATGTTGTTCTCATTTAATTACTCACACAAAAATATTCCAACGGCTCATACATAGGATATAATGACTCGTATAACGGTCCAGATGACTCATACCCATGTAACGATGACTCAAACATAGTTCATTAGATTTCCATATTCTGGTGTCTATTGGAAATTTTATGTACTCAATATTGTAAAAAAATATTAATTTGTATAATAACTCATACATTGAGTTAAATAACACATATAGAGCTCCATACCTATAAAATCATTCAAATACAACTACATATTTATAAAACATAATATTTATAATAAAAGAAACATCAAATCATATCAATCCTTATTAATCAATTTAAATCACCTTATGCATTATTCAAATAATTCCATGACACATCAGAATAATTCCAAACCTATTTCCCATTCACTCAAGGTACTTATCTTTATATCAAATACTCATGATAGAGTATTCCAACAAAAAATAACTTCCTTTTAAACCCTATATCCAATCATAAACATCTAATACATTCATTTAAGTGATTTAATCACATATTATATTATCATTGATAGTAAAGTACACTTGGATAGATTCTCCTATGTTTATAGTACAATTTATTAATTAATCCTAACATCTTGTATTTATCCTTTGGATTGCTTCTCTATTTCACTATGAACATTTGAGGCCAATACGTTGTACTAAAATAAATTTTTTACATGAATAACTACTCATCAATCATCCAATATATAAATATATTCTACCAAAAATATATCCACCCACATATTTAATGATAGAATAATCAACCTATTTAATGTTCCGTCCTATGAATTAAACATTATATAATTATTAATTTAATAGAAACATTAATCTATTTTCTAAACACTGTAGGGGAAAAAAATACATCATTTTTTTTGTTCTTTCATCCACTATCACCAAACATCAATACAGATTGACTTCCCTCCAACAAAATATTTGATAACAAAAAAAAACCACTATCTTATTGTTACATCAAAATCAATTTTGGAAAATATTATCAATATCAAATTCATGTGTAAATTCATGATCTCGAAGCAATTTATTTATCATTTCATTTCCAAATTTGATCATACATAGACAACATGGATTTTTTCCTTTTCCATTCATATTAGTGGAAACCAACTCCTTTTCAATAGAACAAAATTCATTTTGTAATTATACATGTTTCTTTAACTTCTTAGTTATTTTAAAAAAAATTACATATATATATATAATAATTTTACACATCCACAACATTAATTTTATTTAAATAGTACTCTTTCACAAAAACAATTTTCATACTGGAAGTCATCGGTTCCTTCCAATTATATTTCAAGAAATTTTCTTGATTAGGAATCCATTTTAAAAACATACAAAAAATTGTTCCTTTATGAACCTTCCATAAACATATTCATTGGTCGTTAGGTTATCTTACATTCAAAACCACTCATGAAATTTGAATTTATAACCTTTAATTTCAATAAGTGAACAACATATACTTTATAAATATTGGGTTGAATCTATTTTTGGTTCATTCTGGAACCCTTCCATTTTATTAATTCAGTTACATTTAGAAATGGTACATGATATGTCCTCTCCAACAACAATAATATCATTTTATACTTTGACAAACCTCCAGATCAAAATTATTACTATTTTCATGGGATTTTTTGGTTTATTATTATCATTTTTTACTCAACACATAATTAACCTCTTTAATTACCTACTTATAAAGATATTTTTCATCCCTTTTCACATTATCAAAAGTATTTGGTTGGGAATTACATAATAACACTTCTCATAGATGTGATCGCTATTGTTTTATTTGTCATAAAAATTTTCTAGAAAACATATCTGTTATTGGATGATATATACCTCTTTAACTGAAATACATGATTTCATGTAGACTTCATTCATTTTTTTCATGCATGTTTTTTTAGAAATCAATTTTGATATTTCTACACTCCCAATAATACAATTACTGAGCATAAAATTATATTATTTTAATTATCATAACTATCTATATAAATTTTAATACTTACTATTTTAGGGTTATAACCCTATAACTTTGGAGTCTATTTGGGGGTCTGATTTTCTTCATAATGTATTTATCCATAGTTGATACATTATCAGATTTACTCTCATTTTTTTCATCCCAATTAATCAAGACAATATTTTTATTCAATATCACGTTTTCAAAACAAAATTAGTTCTCACATATTTAATTTGGTAGTGGGGTGAATTTTATAATGACCATGAAGTAGATATATCTCTATGGGATCTTGAGATCCATTGGACACAATTTTTAGTATTATTAGAATAATTAATACCTTTAAAATTTTTCTTAGCACCACATTTATTTTTAAGTGATTATTTTTATTGAACATGGGTGTTTTAAAATTTCACCAGAAATACATATTACTTAAGAAATTTCTTATCTAAAATATACCCATATTCTTTATGTACTTTCAAGAACTGTTTTTATCATTTTTCAACATCCTAATTTGATCCAAATTCAATTAATTTTTTCTCTAATAGAAAATTAACCAACTCTTTTTTATAATGGTATTAACTTCTATGTGAGATTCCTTGACATTCATAGATATATTGTGTAATTTCTATAGTATATCGATTAATTCAAAGAAAAATTTAGCAAAATATTCTCTCTCAAGAATGAATATTTTCAATGTATCAGGAATTAAAGAGACCATTTCATTATAATGTTAGAAAAAATCATCCTTGAATTTCATTCAGTTTGTTATGGTGTTATATCTTTAAATCATTTGATCCACTACTTCCTCCATTGCATCTACTTTATTATCTAGGATTTTATTTTCATCAAGATATCAATTAATGTATTCGAATACATTTATGTTAAATTTAATAGAAACATATATCATTTAATCAATAATTTTTTAATAAAAATCAGCGAGTGGTTTACTGATCTCATCGCCTTCACTAATTGAACTGGATTCATCTTAAGAATAATAATGAAGTTTATAAGGAGATTCACTAATAAAATTATATTCCACAAGTGGTTGGTTATATTACACATTTTTAGATGTTTTTGATTCTTAGCCTCATTCTAAAACCAATTTATTAATGTATTTAAAAATAAATTTACATTAAATATTGATCAAAATAATTGTTTCATTTGAGTTTATTCCATTTCAAACCTCTACATCATCGTATAATTTTAAATACACCACTGTAAATATAGTATGATCCAATTAGATGAAATGGGTTATTTTCCATAAATTTTAATAAACCACATTATCCATGTAGATACGTGAGGAAGATGTTCAATCAAGCTTTACCCACTTTTTCAAAAATTTAAATTTTACATTCAAATACCAACTAGTATTTAAACATATATTGTTTTTTATGGAATATTAATTACCTTATCTCAATCATCAAAAAAACACACATGAAATGTACTATATAATGGAATGTGTAGCAAAATATTTTTTACACATTAAGTCCCTCCCAAGAAACCAACTACTTATATTGGTAGGGTATCATTGGGTCATATATTTTCCAAAAAAAATTTATCACCAAGTAATAGTACGTATGAAATTAACATTATCTTCTTATAGTTCACAATATCCTACTAGAATAATTTTAATACTTACTCTTACCAGTTCATTATATATTCTGACATTTTAATGTAGATCTTCAATCAGAAGTGGATGTCACTATATTATTATGATTTAACCTATTTCTTCTCAACATAGAGACATTGAATGGCCATGTATCTTCATGGAAATATATATAACAATAATTCTATTATTTTCCAAAATCATATTACATAGAAGCCAAACACTGGAATTATTATAACTCAAACTCCAAGGTCTTTAAGGGGTAAAGGATATTCTTCAAAAGTCTATGTGTATTGACCTTGACCTTGAAAACAATGTTCTTTATTTATCAACTATTCAATAATGATTAAAAAAGAACATGTATGTGTATCATTTTTTTCTATTTTTTATTTTTCATCATCTAAATATGGGTATAAGAACCTAGTCAAATTCCTCCTTTATTTGATAATAATATATTCTTCCTCATTAAATATTATCAGATTCCCCATCAATCATATGATTCATTTAAATCCTTATATAATAGATCTACCTTAATTCATAAAATTGTTACGCACGTCATTGTTTATAGGAGGACCCATTCCATTTTTTGAGTATTTTTTAATTCTAATAATATGAAATTTAAAAATTAATTACATGCATGAAACAAAAATTGCACATATTATCTATCTTTCCAATGAACATTCATAACATTTTATGAATGGGATCATGTTGTTGTTTCCCAAATTATCCCTTATTTATTCTTAACTTCTAATCCCTATAAGTATTAAAAAATAAAATTTATTATCTGTATTCAAATAAATACTCATTTATTTTTATATATTCTTTATTAATCCTGATCTCAACATAATCCATAATAATTCACATGTAAAACATCCATTATTGTTTTACGTAAATTTATAAGAATAATATTTGTGGGTTTTCACATCGTATTTTTTACTATAGAGATTCGATTAAAAAAATAATGACATTACTCAATGTTTTTGCACTCTATTAAGAAACACATTCCAATATTCTCAAGTTTTACCTAATAATGATAAATAAAATTATGATATTTAATCCTTGTAATAAAGATCAATAATTTTTACATATTATGTTATTATTTGGAAATTCCAACTCTAAATGTAACTTCATTTTGTTCCCTTAAATTTTCTAATAATCATCTTTAACATTGATATTCTTTCTCCCAAACAAGAAGATCATGTTCACAATCAATATCATAGATTGAAATAAATTTCATTATATCTAAATGAATGATGAAAAACTAAATTCTATATAAATTTTATTCTTTTTTTAATATATAAAATTAATTTCTAGGTATTATCATTTAAAAAAAATATATAAATTAACAATGACTACTTATCTTCATTTCATTTCACTTTTCTCAGATTATGGTATGAATTATTGATTAACAAATTAACAAGATGTATTGATCTTTAAATACTATATTTGGAATAATCTAATATGAATATTTACAATAATATATAATTCTAAAAATTTAATTTCATTTTCCATTAGAATAAATTTTTCCATAATCTGTGACTCTGACACAATCTGAAGACGAATAATATATAGATCACATGTATATTGATTGAAATTACTCATACAAAAATCGATAATATTTCTATATCTTATTTAATCCTTAGTATAATTATAATCAAATCATAAATAGGTCTCAATTACTCATACACATGTTTGAATGGCTCATATGCAAGACACAATGACTGATTCATATTTTTTTATATCAAATATTTCTAATATCTGCAGAAAACGATGTGCATAAAGTATGGAAAAAGGAATCATATATACCAGAGTAATAACTCCTATATTGAGTCCAATGATTCATAAGTAACATCAATAATAGATAATATTTTAGTTTTAGATTTAAAATCATAGAGTTCTTCAGTTAATCTCAATGTCACTTCAACACATCACAAGACCTCTTTATCACTTTTAATCACCTAAACCTAACTTGAAATAATAGAATGAATTATTAATATAGTTCGAATACATTTTATCTTTAATAAAAATTATATATAAATATATTAAATACTTATGATATCTTACTACAATAAAACAAACTACCTTTTAAACACCATCTCAAAACTAAATTTTTTAAAACTATCATCCATGTTATTGTATCACTAATTTCAATAGGAGTATTGTTAAATATATTACATGAATATATATTCCCTGAAAATTTGATATATATTTCTTCTTTAAAAATAAATTATTAATTATATACATTGGTTTGTTACTCTATTTTACTATGATGTGTTATGGAAATACCACAAACATTATTACTTATCTTTAACATGAAGCTCATATCGACAATCGTCAAATATATAAATGGTTTACACATAAATCCTATCCAGGTGGATTTTGAAATGTGGATGGATCAACCAATTTACTACGCAATCATATTAATTAAACAACCCTTTAATATCAAATTGTATAATGATTTCATCACATTTACTAACACTAAATATTTAATATATTTATATTCTTTTGTGGGTGGACTCTTCCTAAATAAAACAATGTAAACATATATCGACATTACTCTAATAAAGTATTGATAAAACATATACCAAGAATGTAATCGGTACATGTGAATAGAACATGATTTTTTTAAAAAAATTAGTTTTACATTGTTTTTATAATATTTTTGTTGTGAAATTTATTTCATGTTATTTATTTCTTATATATTCAATCGTAAATATTATTATTAATTCTTTATTATTTGGGGAAATATTAATTGAATTACATTATTGTGGTTTAAAAAATACATTGTCTCGTTTAGGAATTTAGTTGTAAAATCATCATTGATAGATGATTCTTTGTGCAATATTGATTATGATTGGTGGGACTAATTAATTATGATAGAGTTTTATAATTGAATTATAATGGTTACTAGTTTTCTTCAATTCATGTGGGTGATAATGTTTATGGTGGGTAGAATCTTAAAAGGATTAATGTTAAAAAGATTTTGGATAATGTAACTATTTTCATTACTGGGGATATAGAATTATGATTCAAAAGATATTTATAAGGATTAAATATGTTGAATTGATAATTTCATGATTTGGGGAGTATTTTCTAATACAAGATTCTAAATAAAAAAATTATGTTAAAATATGTATTATGTCATCCCTAATAATCATTAGTCATTAAAGGTATTAAATAATGTTAGTGAAATTTCATAGTGATTTTTCTTCTAAATTGTAGTTATAAATAATTTAGGATATTATAAAAATTTCATACTTAGGAAAATATATTCTCCTATTTTTTAATTCATTTCATATATACATTATTTTTTTCATATAGGTATGATATGGGGAAATTTTTAGTTGATGTTTTGTGGAATCCTTACCATTATTATTAGATATCACAATAATTATTATCTTGAGAAGAGGATTCATTAATTCTTCATATAGAAAAAATATTATTAACTTATATCAACTTTAGTAACATGAAAGTTCATATTTTTTTATTTTAAGATAAAATTTAGGATATTTATTATGTTTACTACATAAATGGTAAAAATTTAATTTAGAAAAATTTGGGAATGA
This sequence comes from Viscum album, assembly GCA_963277665.1. Classification (NCBI taxonomy): domain Eukaryota; kingdom Viridiplantae; phylum Streptophyta; class Magnoliopsida; order Santalales; family Viscaceae; genus Viscum; species Viscum album. Next base: position 1,287,262,189 of record OY728151.1, read on the forward strand.
TGGAATAAATTTATCAGTGTTTTCTTAGTCATGAAATAGGGTTTTGGAAAATGTGTATTGTTTTGTTTACAATACAAAATATGATAATTTGTTTATATTAATAGAATTAACCAATGCCATTTTTAAAAAAAATAGAGTGATAGGTTAAAAGGTATTTTGATGATTGTGAGATAATAAACACCTCAAACTAGTATGTAATTTTACATTTTAGTTTTGGTTGATCATAGATAGAGTACGTAGGATGATAATGACTTATTATAATTTTCAGGTATGGATCAAGGTTAATGAACTATAGTTTTGATTGTGTATATTAATCTTAGTGTTGAAGATTGGAATTCATGGCTTGTATTATAGCTACCTTGATATGAATTTTAACTATTAATTTGAAAATTTATTTGAAAAATAGGAATGTATTTATATGATTGTGATAAAAAATAATACATTTTAAAGGATTATGTGAATTAAATATCACCACTTTCAATTAATAATTATTTATATCTTCCTTAAATTATCATAAATCATCTTAAAATATCTTTGACTAATCATAGGTCGTATTTAAAAAAAATTTGTTTCCTTCTATTATTTTTTCTTAATTAAAATTAGTAAATTGATTAATAAACCCAAAATCTGTGTTGGTAAATTTTCATTCACCTCTATTATTTTGTTGTATTCATTATTTCCCCTCACTTTGTATTTGAATGTCTATTATAGTGACTTATATGAATAGATATGGGGTATTTTATTAATTCTGGGATTTAATATTTTTCCTTTTCTGATTAATATTTATAATCATTACCAATATCATTAGATTTTGATAATTATTTAAATTATAGTTTTTCAATATTTTCTAGACAAAAAAACATTTTCTCGTGTGATTAAAAAATAACTCCTCATAATGGTTGATGAATTAAATTGTAAATTTAAATATATCTTTATATCAAGGATTTGAGGTTTATAACTCAAAATATTTATCTCTGGATTTATGGTGTTTAAGTAATTGTATTCTATTTTTCATCAATTGATAATTCATAACATCACATTATGAATATTATTAATGGAAAATGGACAACGGATATAAGAAATTGGAGAAATAATTTTTTATAATAAAATTTGTAGAGAAATATAATTTAGAAAATGTATAAAATGTGTTTTCATATGATAAATTAATTAAGAAAAACTAAAATATACAATAGAATTTCATATTACATATATATATTTAATGAAATATGATAATTATTCTTTGAGATATTAAATTGATTTATTTATTAATATTTAAATAAGTCATAAATAAAGAAATATTAATTATGGTAGAATGGTGGTAGAAGCTATTTCATTTAGAAACATGTTCATAAATGAATAATTCATATTAATTATTATGTTCAAATTATGTCACATTTTTCGTTCCTATAAAAAAATTCGAGGTAGTATTGTCGTTTAAATAAAAAAAATTATAGAAGATATCAATAATGGATTTTATTATGATTTAAATTTATGATGCAACTAAAATAATTTTTTATGGGAATACTTAGTAATTATATATTTAATATATATATGTATGTATATCATGAAAGGTGTAAGAGATTATATATTATCCACTTAGAAAGGAAAAGTACATTAAATTAAATTAATATCCATTGTAGGGGATTATGATGTTCATTGTGATTTATATGAGAATATTATTATATTGTGGTATTTCTTGAGATATATTAAGAAGTGTCTTATTTTATATCATAAATATAGATATTGTATTTTATCACTCTCATGGAAAAGTTTCCCCAAATTTATAATCTAATTGATTTTTTAGGATGATGTTTCATGGATAATTTTGTAGTGAATGACGGATATATTATTATTGTGGTGTTTGTTTTATTGACAAGAATTTTTATTGTAGTAATTGTGTATCTTACACAATATTGTTATTTGGTTTTAGGTATAGAATATTGATATGTTGCAACTCTAATTGTTGTATAAATATATTATTTTTCTGCTTGTAGTATTTCAATCATTAAATTAGCTGATCGAAGAGTGTTATGATATATATATATATATATATGTATATATATGTATATTAGTTTTTAGGATGGATGTTGTGGGATATCATAGGTATTAGTCTTATGGCTATGGATAGAGTGAGTTTTTCATAAAAATGGAGATATTTGATATATTGAGTGGTATATTTTACTTTATCAATATTTATCACAAACATTGTCATTATCTTCATAGAAATTCACAATTTAATTTGGGTGAGTAACATATTGAGTATATTTATGTACTCTATCTAATTTTTATATCATGTTTTTCTCTTATCACTATTGAAAGATCAAGAAATGAATTGATAGGTAGACCAGCGGTGATGATTGATGATTTGACACACCAATTTATGTGGGGATAAAAATATTATATAAATATAGTTGAGGTACTATTTGAGTTATTATTTAAATATTTTAGTGACATTATATATATATTTATATAAATAGATATATATTTATCTATGTATTTTTGTTTATTCATCGTTTATTTATACTGAATTGTGACATTAATGTAGTTGATATGTCATATTGATCAGGAATTATTTTATTGGTATTCAGGATTACTTGTTCTATATTTTATTTAGTATAATGTACATATTTTTAGAGTAGTATATCACAACCATGGTTCATATACCCAAATATGTAGTCATAAACCATAAGCTAATTATAGTTCCTCTTTGGGTGTTACACTTGATCTCAATAAAAACTGTGGAAGATCCCAAACAATGTGAGGTTATATCTCTTAGAATAGGTGAAATATTTATATAGTGTGATGGAGATATAAGAGTTTATGTTTAAAATAATATTAATTTAATTTATTCTACTAATATATATTGATATTATATAGATTAGTATTAAACATTACTTGGAATACTTCTTTAATTTTATATCGGACATGGTGCATGAATATTTTTTCAGAGGTATGAAGATATAAATTACAATAAACATGTCAAAGATGATGTATATATAATATAGTTATATGAAATATATATAAAATAATTAAAATCAATTAAATTATTAAGCCTTAAGATTACTATTAAGAATGATAGAATTTTTTTAATAGACATGGCTATACTGTAAAAATCCAATTGACTCATAAAATGTGACATTTTATTCTTCTTATGAAGTTATTTTTTAAATATCATTATAAAAGGAGTAAATTTCATTACAAGAAAAATTTCACTATTAAAGACTAATGATGAAAGTTAAAATTTAATAATGGAGTATTTGATAACACTAAAAAAGAATACTAGTCTAAGGAAAAAACCATACTGATAAAGGAGGATTACTATAAAAAAATTAACATATAATTTCACCGTACTCTCAATATCATAATGGTGTTTTAATTCAAAAAAAAATCAGCAAAATAGTTTTAATCTTACATGTCCATTGAGGAAAAAAACCACACATATTTCAACATATTCTTCATGATTTCTCATTAAACATGAAATATAAATCAACTGATTCATTAGGGACATAAAAACAATTAATCAAAATTATTCATAAATATGACACATTGATCGCTATAAATAAATATTTTTATATGATGAAAAAATTGAAATAGATAGCGGAGAATGTCAATAGTCTTATGATCATAAATATTTGTAAATAATATTAGTGATTAATTCGATTGTATAAATTTTATAGGGTTATTTTGAAAAGATGATATAATTTCATGTAAGTAAATATATGGTAAGATGCATTAAAGGAAATGCCTTAATGGAATAAGGAATTTTTTGAACTATATATGAAGAGAATATAAATATAAATATTATTAATTTTACATGAATGTGCATCATAATCTGAAAAAATAGATGAAGGTTACACATTATTCAACACCTAAGGTTAAATACCTAAAATTTAATGAACATTTTAATTTTGTTGGAAAATGCAACAATCCATGGTTAATATTATGGATTAACCACCACTAAGGTGGATCAATAAAATTATTTGATAATAGGTATGCATTTTATTCACTCATAAAATGAGGAATATATTATTTTAAATAGGTTTAGTCAATTTATTAATATCATTCATTTTTGAGAAACATGAAATAAGTCAACCTATTAGGGGTCACCAGGATTAGAAGTTATATAGAGTGTATAGAACATGCCCATTTTAAAGAATCCAATGGTTGGTAGCCGACAAAAAAAGTACATATCACAATGTAGAGTACTTAGTCAATTATAATCCAGCAACATATTTATATTTCTAATATACATAATGACCAATAACAACCCAATATATATATATAATTAACTCCAATAATAATGCACATATGAGGAAACTATTATTAGGTGAAACACCATATTAGTATAATCAAATAATGAAGCCTAATAAAATAGAACAAATAACCAGGAGTACATAAAACCCATCAAAATGAAAAAATATACATAATACAATGATTATTAGTACAATAATTTATCGAATCCTCTATCATCAAAGAATACTAAGACCCATCTCCACTATCTCCGCATAATCCACATCTACCATCGTCACCTCTAAAATAATGTTTTGAATAAATAGATGCAACCCATGTGGTAAGAACACCCATTAAAAATTGCGTATTAAAATACCCAAACTAATTTTCTAGAAATGAGTTGGAGGAGATGAAATAATTAGTTATTGAAATACTCATGATAATGGGAGAAATGGTAAATCCTATAAAAGAACCTATATATTATTTAGAAGGATAAATTATTAATGTAATAGAATTAGGTCTATATCCATACATTACGATATATATTTAAGGAAACCATAAAATCCAATATCTCATAAGACTTATAGAATGTGAACTATCCAGATTTGTTAAATCTTCACCATCAATCCAAAATTTGAGGTGAAAAACTACACGTTGTTGTGATGTATATGTTAGTCAAGGTGGTTTTTACAATAAATGAAATTAACCTCATCAATTATGGGGTGTATCAATGTATTGGGTTACCTACTCATTGGATATAGAACATGGGTCAAATAATAGAGGTTGGTTTCCTACTATGTCAATCTTATGGGGAGACTCGTTCTGCATTATGGAATAATACAGGTTACATAAGGGCTTATCGATTCTTTTATAGGACCTGTTCCTTTTTGGGATCGAAGTGGTACAAAATCCAAACCCATAAAATCTATAATGGAGGACATTTTCCTCAAAATATTGATTGGGTACCAACTCTATGAAAATGGGCATAAGAACCATGCCTTAATATTATTATGTCTCCATGAATTTCACTTACCCCATGACTACATTACATTCTTATTAAAAACAATATCATTACCTCTATTGATATAAGAACATTAAGATATCAAAAATTCCTTAATAAATAATTTTTATGACAAATAAGACCATTTCATTGCATACTACATTACAAAGAACACATAATGAATAATTTTTATACAATTATAATATGAAAAACCATGAAAATGTTGTGTACATTATTAATGATATATTTAAAATGGTGTTATTTCCATAACCAATAGTTCTACATATTCTTTAGTTGTCTCATCATGTAATCTCAACACACATTATATATCCTTTAGGTGACACAATGAGTTACTCCCCAATGTCACTCTGGAATATACCACAATGCCTATAGAAAATGATTTCAATCTAAATTTTGCATCCTCATTCTAAAAATGGTTTTTGGGATCGTGGATTCATTTTTATGCATCCTAATGTGACCTGATTAATGTATCTGAACATACATTTAATGTACTATTCTACTAACATCGAATATACACAAATTGTATCCCAATGAGATCTGTGTCGTGAAATGTGCACCAATTGTAATGTTTTTTCGTGTTTCATGAAATGGAATAGCCCAATTATAAAATAGTACACCATGATTTTGGCCTTATTGTGCATGTAATTTAGTATGGATAGGTTATGAATCTTAGGAAAACATGATGTGTGAGTAAAAGATACACACCAAGAGATATTTAATGCTTTAGAATGAATATAGAAACTAATAAATGATGGGACTTAGAATGTGATAAGATGTCACATGTCATTTGATATTTATCTACTCCATGGAATCTCTAATGACAGACTAAAAGACAACTAAGGCTTGTTATATTTAAAATACACACTATGTAGTTGTCTCTTCTTATCTATATTCAGTTTATTTTCTAACAACTCTAATACCACTACATTTTTTTGTACTATCTATGAAAAAGTCACATTATGTTTCCATTATCCATGTTTCATCTCAATTGGTTCCTTCTCAAATTGTATCTTATCGTCATTTATGGAACTGAATTGAACAACCATGGATGAATTTGTATCCCATCACATCTGCACACATGTCAAATACCAGGAAACTGCATTACTTAATGACCACTACAATTCCACAACAGAGACCAACCTTTATCTATGCCTCACCTGACCCAATTCTTACCACACCCTTCATTGATCAATCCATACCCTCAGTCATATATTAATGAATAATCATCCATTGTGAAGGAAAATGGTGAAAAAATCCCTAATAAATAAAATGGGTGACATTGATGAAAGTGAAGGATGGTTAGTATAATTTTCTTCATACATTAATATAGTTGTGATACATTCTCAAATGAACTTTTAAAATTTAGAATTGAAAATTTTTATCCATTAATGATTATGAGGATTCTAAATTAATCATATAATGTAAATAATCTAGGAATAAAAGTCCACTAATAAAACAATGAAAATTTAATATAAGAAAATTATCAAATAACACAACTGATAACTCATGAAATTTTAAATAATTTTTATTATGTGGAATACCAAAATAAATAATATAAATAATGAGGAAAAGAAAATAATATAGTAGATTTTTTTTAAATATTTAAGGTTATCTATTTCTTCCTGTGAATCCACCTAAACATCGTTTATCCTGTGGCTATTCCAAGGTTTAGATCTCCAATTCACTCCTCTATTTGATTAATATAACTAAAATTTCTTATTATTCTGAAAGGGGATATGGGAGGAATTTATATCACTTTAAATTGGAAAATCGTGTAATATTTTAACAATACGATTCTGATATTTCTAGGTGATTCCATAACATAGAAAGAATTACACCCCCTATAGATAAAATCATACATCTTTAGCATAGTCTTGGTTTAAAAATTATCATAATGGTCTCCATTTATGAGATATTAATGTTCACACATATTATAAAATTATTAATTTATAAAAATATTCAAATAAAAATCAATTGGTCTATAATGACACCATAACTCTATATAAGGGTAAACACCAAACATCTATATCAATATAACCATTAAAGCAATTCATAAAGTTGATTCATTTGGAAAATTCACCATTATACCATTTTAGAGTTTTAGTATTCAATACAAAAAATAATTTAATTGTTACTAAAATTATAACCCAAGTCACTATAATATCATTATTTTTAAACTTTTCATCCATAAAATGAAAATAAATCTGATCATTACACAAAAAATCGTATAAACCAAACTCATATAAAAGTATATTGTAACTTTTGTACTCTCTTTTTCTCCTCTAAATTTATAAAATTAACTTGGACTAAGGATAACATCATCATGGTTATTAAATTCCCCTAATAAATTCATATTTACTTTTATTACTCCTTAATTTATTACCATCCCAAGAATGATAAAATTAAATACCTTTTTGCATGAATTAAAATTCATTATATGAAACATGAAAATAAATTCTATTTGAAATAATTTATTATATTTATTGATTTCTGATGTTAAAATTTATTTTATTTAATATTAATGTTTTGTGATTGGAAAAAAAATCTGAATGAATGAACAATAAACCAATGATTTGGGAAAACATTATTTTTTTTATATTACAACGTAAGAAATTAGGAGGCTATTATGAAGAAATTTCCTTTAATATTTTTTTGTTTAATGACATAGAGACATTTAATTATAAATGTGAACTCAATACTGATGAAACCATAGAACACATGGAGCGAATATAATTTAGTGACTAAAATAGACATTTATTACCTAATAAATTATTAAAATTGACCATTCACTATTTATTAAAAAAAATTATAAATTTAATTATTGTTATTAAATAAATATTTAATAAATCAAATTTTTTATATGTGATGTTGGATGAAATTTAACCCTTTTATTTCTAATTTTAATAGTGTAATTTGTTTTTATTATCCCCTACAATTTGAAATTTAATGTGTATTTACGACCTATTTTTTAGTCAAGGGTCATTTGGATGTAAGTAAAAAAAAATTATTATTTTTATTTTTATTAAAATTCTTTGAAAAAATTACATAGAAATAAATTATTTTTTCTATTGTAGTGGATTAATGAAGAACATTAAATTCATTTCTAAGAATATCTTGGTTTTTCAAATAGTTACATAATAATAAATGAGAGGTGTCCAATCTAAGTAATATTAAATAATTTGACCTAAATCAGAAGGTCTACTGGGGTTCTTTATGATTAAATATATACTTATAAAGCTCACATATGAATAACTTATTTGTCCATATGATTAAACTCAAAATCATGTAGCCAATATATGATCAACTCTAGGAACATAGTTGTTATGTACGAATAAAAAAATTCATAGAAATGATGGAGATGTGATGTATGTGTATGAGTAACTAGTACTCATATAAGAATAACTCTAAACAATAACATATTATGTAAGAGTAAAAAGGGACTCCAAAATAATATAATGGAACTCCATCTTGAAGACGATTCATCCCTCAATATAGCATATGTTATCTCAAAAATATAACCTCATCTCCCCAACAGAACATTAGTACCACAATGAAAACTAATTATTTTTTCCAAAATATTCTCCAAAGAAGATTCCATGTTATAAATTCTACCTCACATGTCTAGTGTTGTAATATCTAGTTATGGGCAATTAATATAGCACACAAAACACATCATCCGTGAGGTAGTGACATGGTCAAGTGCCTCCGATGTAGTTTTTTCTCTTCAATATTTCATCACATTATACATTGACAATCTAGGCACCCACCAATGTATTCTATAGTAAAAGTTCTAAATTACCAACTCACTGTAATACACTATCAGACTACAACATGATACTATTTCAATTGAGACCCACCATTAATATATTTTTTTAATGAAAATTCTTTAACAAAATATTGCATTAATACCACAAAGTATCTTTTGATGTCTTTTAAAGTAGGAACTAGGTACATAGTATTTAAATTACATAAGGAAAACATAAATATAAACATTATTTAATCCTCTTGAAGAAATAATTTATTATTATATAATATTTTACCACATTCTATGTGATTTATGTGGGACATACATCAATGAAAAAATGGTGAGAATAATTCTTATAAAATAATATATAATAAAAATGGAACTTTAGAGATTACCATTAATGAAATATGAGGAATAATAGTATATCCTAATCATAAATACAAGAGGCAAAATATATGATCATGATCATAGGAAAGAGATTCATGACATGAAAGTGTTGATATATTATAAATATGAAACATTCAAGAGAATATCATAGAGGTAAAAAAAATAAGTTTCATTAAACATATTACCATGTTTTTTAAATAATGTAGAATTAAAATTTACCAATCCATTATACCAAGGTATCATAATCATTTCATTTTGATATGTTATTTCTTTACCCAAAGAATTTGAGTTCTATCCAAGATCATCCTTCATACTTCTCTATATATGTGTTCCACATAAATCATATATCATAAAAACATATTTCATAATTATAACCCACAAGTGTGGAAATTTTTTTATATACATGGTAGTATAGAATAATTAAATTATATTCATATCTATGTTAATAAACATGAATAAAAAGGATGGGTGTTCACAACAAAATGTTATAGCATTGAAAATAAATCTATGATTTCTCCAACATAATAAGATGACATAAAAAATTTATGGAAAGGTAATAGTGGGAGATAATTTTAGTATCTCATTAATATTGAATTACTTTTATAGTAATAGAATGGTTATGATTTCTTGATGATATAATTAATTGAATAAAAATAGGCTTACTAAAAGGAATGTTCTAGAATAAAAGGTTATATTAATATAATCCCCTAACTTGTGAGATGTATTCTTAAATCATTATGACAACACATTGAACATTAGAAACTCATTGGAATGTTTATAGATAATGAAAATGAGGGTAAATTGTTGTTGAATATTATGGGTGTATAGTGGAATAGATGAATGATTTGGTATTTATAAATAAAATTGGGAGGATTCTTAATTACATTATAAATACAGGACTTGTAAATCAATGTTTTGAAAATAAAAAACCATTTCATTACTAATGATTTTGGATCATGGTTTACTATATAAATAATATTTCTTTTGAAATATTTTTTCTTCAAAAAGAAATATTCAATATTTTATATTAATTTGGGTATGGGAATAAAATTTTTCAGAAAAAATATTTTTTATAAAAACTTAATTTCTATTTTTTTACCATTAGAATGTTATTTGTCTGATTGTAAATTTTTTTAAATTATATAAAACACAGTAAATTAGAAATATATATTTTTGGTCAGGTATTAGGTTTTATTAATTATCACATCTGTATTTTTATTTGTTAGCTTATAAAATATATCGAAAATACAAACTATATTTTTCATTACTATTTTCTATAAAATAAACTTTTGAATAAAATTCTAAAAATTTCACTATTACAAAATTTTGATGTTATGACTTAATAAATAAAATCCATTTTTTTAAAACATATCATAACATTATAAATTTAATTTATAAAAACATCATTATTTATTTAAAAAAATACTAGTTTTTTTGATATTTTAATATTATTTGTTTTTTTGGGACTTCATGAAAATATAGTATCATTTATAAAATAGATAAATATTGTTTTATAAATTATTTTAACGAAGATAACCTTTATTTTAAATTTTTAAATCTTCTACTAAAATGTATTTTAAGGAAATATATATTTTAAAAAAAATAAAATTATGTTTTCATTCCATATTACATTTATTTAATCATATTTAATACCTTAGTATTATTTTATTATGATTTTATTAACATATATTATTATTTTATAGGTTCCATAAATATTGATTTACTATTCCATTATTATGGATTCTATTTTAACAGGCTGGTTACTATTCCCAACAGTTATGTTACTATTCCAATAGTCATATTATTATTCTGTTGGTCATATTACTTTTAAAAATGGTCATATAAATTCATATAAATATCAATTAATTTTAAAATTCATCATTCACTTCAATTCATCATATGTTCTTATATTTTACATTTTTTAAAATTTTGATTGAATTCTTAATGTTCTATTTTTTTAGATTTTTATTCTTGACAACAATACTACTAGGGGATCAAAATGATCCAAATTTTACTAAATTAGAAATTTAAATTTGTTCTCTATATTTACCAATTAAATATGTTAATTTATTATATCTATATTCATTAAATTAGTTTAATGTTTTTAATTGGTGAAATAAATCATTATGTGTGGAATGAATTTTATATAATACATCCTTGATAAATCTAACACACACATATATATTATGAAGTAAATTTCATTTATATAATTTTAGGTATTTAAATTCTCCCCCTTATTAAATACCACCCTCATAATTTGTATCTTAACTCAAAACAAATTTTTGTCTAATTCTTTTACATAATTATCATGGTCACAAGCCTCTTATTGAAACTTGTTATTTATTCACAAAACATTTACCGATCATGATATTTTAATACTTAGTAATTTTTCCATATCATCAAGAGAGTTGATAGGTTTTTCTTCATATTAAATATCTAGTTCCAGATTCATACCATCTTTAATTATATGTGTTGGTTTTAACATTTTCATTCTTAATAGGGACATGCGGTATAATTTTATTACATTGAAATGATTTTGAGGTTGTGATTATAGATAGGAATATTTTCCAACACACTCCCATGTTTCAAATGTATAAATGTACCTTGGACATAGTTTTACTTTATTTTAAAATATCAGGGATCCTTTATAGTTTTAAATTTTAATGAATACAAAATCTTTAACACGAAACACTTAATACTACCTTTTTTCAACATAACCCCTTTTTGGACTTTAAAAAGACTTGAAATATTTTCAGATAAAATTATCATCTATATATTCTATTTCATTAGGTCTCATCACTATAGATTTCCATCGAAAACATCATACCAACATGTTGGAGTTATAGACCATTTCCCAATGATCACTTCATAAGGCCCTATTGCAGTGATCATGTTGAAACTATTTTTGTTGGACAATTTTACAAGATGAAGATATTAATCCTAACTCTATTGAAAATTTGGTGGGATAACACTTAACATTCCTTCCAATGTCTCAATAATCCTATTAGGAATCCAATCAATTTTGAGATGATAAACAGTTATTCATTTTACTTCTTCATTCATGTAATTTTATATGATTCTCCATATTATATATATTTATATATATTGAAATCATTTATCATGGTCTATAAAAATATAATTGGTGTCCTATGAATTCACCCAACCACTTAAATACAAAAACATGAAGGTCACTCCTAAAATAAATATTCTCAAATAGGGGTAATATGGGGGGATTTTGGTAATAAATCATTAATTTTCCATATAGATTTTTTTCCATTCGATGTCTTATGAATGAAAATAAAAAAGGTAATAGTGATGTTCTCCCATTTCCATAAAGGTATTTATATTGGTTGTAACATTGAATTGGAAATTTATATCATCAAATTTATATGAAAAAATACAGAATATCGTTCCATATGACCAAAAATATCACTTTTAATACTATCTCACTAATAATAATCATGTAGATCTCACTAAATTTTTTTTTTGCTTAAAGATAAATAGAGAAAAAAATGGGATCCGTATTTATCATCTCTTTCTTTGAATTTATAATAAACGAGATAAATGACCTTTTAACAAACCTCAATACTCCATCATGATTAATAGTAAACTCATATATCTTCTCAATTGACATAAAATTGATCTTATTTTATAACTTAGGATCAAATTTTTATACTCTATTGATCATACCTAGTATTGATGTTTGGAAAATAATTTGGGATAGGATTGATGATTTTCATCCATTATGAATTCTATTTCCATATTTACTATGTCCTTGATGAATAGATTTTCTTCTATAATGATCTTTTTAAAAACAATGTAGAATTTATTTCTTAATGTATGCACAACTTGTTTCTATATTCCAGGGTGATAATGAAAATAGAATCATATTCCATATAAAGCTCTATCCGTCTCCTTTATCTAATTTTAATCTCATTTTGTGTGAATATTTACTTCAACATTTAGTGGTCAATGTATATATCAAAATTCTCCCAAAAAAGATTTTATCTATAAATTTTTTATTCATAGATAACTGTATCTAACTCAATCATGTGGGTTGGATAATTATTTCCATTACTCATTAATAGTCATGATGCATATTAAATCACCATGTAATTTTGTATGATTACATATACATGTTCATTCAAGGATGAATCATAATATTTACAAAACCTTACCCATTAGAATGTAAAGTTAGCATAGGTTTACCAACCACACATGTCTATATTTCATGTAATATTTCTTATACATGGACTAATCCTTTAGCCCCCCCCCCCTAGATGGCAATAATTTGAGTGAAACTACCCCATTCCCTCTTCCAATGGGAAAAGGTTTGGTGAACAGTTCCGAGTATTCATACTACTCAAATGGTATTCCATATCCTATTATACCTATATGCACACACATGTCTCCAAGTCCATAAAATTATAAAAATTTAAAATCAAATTGTTACCAATTTGATTCCCACATCTAAATCCCATAATCAGAGTATAATGGAAATCATAAAAGGAAAAATACAATCCCATAAAAAACAATAAAGAAGTACAACATAGTAATTAGAGGGTACTATATTCAAATGTGACACTTAAATGATCCATGGTCTATCAAATGACAATAAATTCTGTATTTTCTCTTGTTCCATAATGAATCTCATCAAAATGGTCAGTCATCTACATAAGACATGACATATATGGGAAGATCCATTGCAATGGGAGTATAAAAATACCCAGTAGGACACCCCAAAATAACTAAATCTAAAGAAAAAATATTTTTCATAGTATAATTATATATTTCAATAATTATATGAAACATATAATAAAACATCCATATATACTCATGGTAGACACTATGTCTCAAGGTAAGTCCACAACAACATTACCAGCCTTTGATTTTGCACTAGAGTCTATAACCACACTCACCTAAGAGAACGCACTCCATGAGTCTGATAACATTGATGTAATCCATCCAATATATGATGCTTCTCAGGTATCACCAAAAGGAAGTAAATTTTGGATGTATGAAGAGATAAATACACAGATGGGGCTCAAACCTAGGGAATTAGGGTATACCAATAACCTAATCAGGATTAATCTATTATGTATGAGATAAATTCCCTTTTTATGTTGCTCATTCTATTTTAATAACCCCACAACTAGAGGAATACAATATAGGATCACATCCAAGTTCATAGGAAACACTGAGAACTCTATCCATGAATAATTTTTTAGAGGGGATAATAATCCATTTTCTAGGGTGTAATGAGAAACTATACTCTCAAAGGGATGGATTGAGGGAACTCAACCTAAATAAACTAAACCATGATTATAAGAAAATGGACACAAATATCCCAATTAAAAGTCCACATCATGTACTAGTAGTATATGTCTTGTCTTCGTAATCCCATGTTTTTCTGTGTGCTCCATCCCATTTACATGTACATTAGGCCATTCCCATTTACATTGTTGTGTATGTGTTCCTACGGTTAGACATATGTATCTTTCCATGTTCATCCATGTGTGTCCTTGGAGATATATACATAGAGTCCATCCATGGGTCACTTGGCATGTGGTGGGGACCACAAGTTGTGTGACCTTTATCTATTCCAGAAAATCTCTAGAACCAATGAAATGGCCCCACATGGTGTGTATTTTTGAATTACATGTCATCTGGTTAAAGAATTTACACAAACCATATGTTCATCATGCATCATTTGGATCATAAACTTCCCTCATGATTCTCATCGAAAAATGCAGATCTAGCATAGTCCAATCCTCGTCATCTATGATAGTCAGAAACTGATCCACAATTAACACAAATAATAATACATACATTTCTCAGTCATCAACATATGAATAAAAACAGACACCATATGAATATGATCCACATTTATTCTTACTCCATTTTCGCTCCATGATTAGTAACCACACCTCTGGTATTGATCTTTTGTGCTATTGAAAGGACATGCTATTATTAAATACCTATTATTCAGAAATTCATGAGGAAAATAAACTTCCCTTAGTAAATTTACAAAGAAATAGGGGATAAAAAATAAATAAATAACATGAGAAAAAGAACCATATCATTTGTTCATTTTGGCCTCAATCTTTTTTTATTGATTAGATGAACTAAAAGGAAAAAATAATCAGTCAAAAATGAACAAAATATATCAAATGTTTTAGATAAATCATAAAATCATGAATAAATTAGTTTATGTGAATTTACTTGAATTTAACATGGGATTAATAAATATGATGATTCTAAAAAATAGAAATATCCTACCTTGATTTTAGATTGGTTGGTACTGAAGAAAGATAATCCATCTTAGTTTTTAGAATGATCCATGAACTATGATTCCATTAGTGATCCTTACTATATAGATTCGATCATATGCCCTGATATCATTCATCAAATCCTCTCCCATATTTCCACTTTAGCTATTTTTGATTATGTGGAAAACCCAGAAACACACCAATAACAGGGTATTTATAGAGGGGTCATATGTCACTTCATCAAAAAAATCAATTCAATTAATTTATATTATTATTTGTGCCCATTTTGACAATTAAAAAATTCATGATTCTGAAATAGATTATGTCTCTCATAGTGAAAAGCACAATTTTTAGACTTAATAATGAACTTGTATTTCTAGTCGAATAATCCATTTAAGAGATATTCAACTTTTCTTGTAAAGATGTTTCCACGTGATAATAAAATATTTAATATTTTAAAAATATGAATTATAGACTTATGGGGACTCATAATATCATGTCTTCTCAGCACTAGGATCCAAATATATAACTAGATGAATTCCAATAATTTATATGTAAAAAACAGAGATATTGTATTCTCCTAACCTCGGGAATTTTCATCCTGGAAAACATTAATGACTACTAAAAAATGTGGGTTCTGATATTGCATCTGGGACTCACACTCCCATGTTCTCTCTTTAAGATTCTCATAATGACCCCAATCATGGAATAATGGAATCTATCATCAATGGATGATAGTATCCTATAGATATTTCATCTACACTGGGTACTATTCAAATGTAGCTACATCCTCAATTTCCAAATCAACTCTGTCAATAACATCTGACAGGTCGTGCACATATCTACAGAGGTGTGAAAATTATTAGATAGAGTGTACCCAGTAAGATTATAGTTATAGATCAAATGGATATTCCACCTCTATTACTCAATGTAATATATGAAAAATTCCAATGAATCACAGAGAAAACATTTCACCTCAGAAAACTATATGTAAACCACATCGAAGTGAGACCTATAAAAGAATGGTCTCTATATTTTAATTCCAAAGGCCTTTTTCAGTGGTCTGCGTAGAACATTTAATGGATCTTTTCATTCATCATAAAAACCTAGATAACTATCATCTTTCCTTTTATATATCACACCAACAATGGAATCATGTGTGATGACATTACTAGATTATTACAAAAATTCAATGACCTATAGGGTCTACCATACATGGCCTTAAAGGGTTCCATACTGATTGAAGAATGGTAGATTTTATTGTATGAAAAATCCACCAAGGGTATATGGTCCTCACAAATATGGATGAAGTCCAAAATGTAAAGCTAAATCATGTCCTTAAAAACCTGAATGGTCCACTCAATCAAGACGAAAATTTGGGGGTGAAAATTCATTCTCAAATGCAGCTAAACCCCAAATGCCTTTTGTAATCCCTTCCACTGCCATGATAAGAAGCAAGAAACATGGTTTAAAATGATCATAAAAGAAACCTCATGTATATATATTGTCTCATGTATGTAAATGAATCCCATTATCTCAAGAGAAACATTCTTTCAAATAACTATGAAGTGGGCCAACATGGTGAGTTGGTATACAATCACCCAAATGGAATTGTGTGCCTTAGACATACATGGTATCCCCTTAACTAAGTCAATAGGCATTCCATTCCACTAAAACACTATCAAATCTATATGTTGAGATAAACCAACTAGAACTTGGTTCTCAGCCTTCGCCTGCAAAAAATTGAGGCACCGAAAGTCAAATTATATGACACTCTTATTAATTCATAGACAGAATAATTGATGTTGGTGGTATTGGTACAACCTTTACACATATATATGTTCTACCAAAGGGGGTTTATGAAACATCCCCATCAACTCCTCCCAAAACATTACTACATCCATCATTAACCCTCTGAAATGTTAAATGTTCTCCCCACCTTCAGAAAATCCATCAACTGCATGTCTAGATGATATCTGAGTATGTTATATCTCATAGTCAATATCTCAAAAGGGAGATTCCCTAACACACTATAAGTATTATGGGGTAACAACTATCAAATTCAGTTATTATGAACCACCATTTCCAACTAAGGTTAACAGTATTGATGCTAGATTCTCTAACACCTCAACCAAAAACTATTAAGAAGAAATCCTATTGAGATATTCTTCAACTAAGTTCCCCTTATCATGAATAAAGACCATATATCTACCATATTCCTAGAAGAAATATATCCATCACCACTATATTAAGTAATTATTCATCTAAATAATATATCTATGAGACTATTTTTCTCAATATAGATGATAAACCTATCACCCATAAGGTAGAATAACAACATCTTACTAGAAAATACTACAACTACGAACTCATAAACATGGGTCATGTAGTTCTTCTTGTGTGGTATCAACTATAGAGACCCATAATTTCTCATAGACCACCACTATATCAACAAACAACCATGTTTTGTCCCAAAGTTGTTTCAAAACACTTCATATTCGACACCCTCCTCCAAATATATCAATAAGGGGGTTCCTTTAATCATTTACTACAACACCTAAAAATCTTGTTGACACAATCCCAACCACATGAATGTATTCACCTTTCGGGTCAATGTAGTCAAAGGTATTTATGTCCTAGATAAACAGGGTATAAATATATTATAGTTTCCTAGCAACCGTGGAATATCTACACCTCCATCAATCACTTGGGTGATTCCCAATGTAGGACTTCCTCTACCATAGTTGAGTCGGTTGCTACACCAACAAAAATATAACATATCCTAGTAAATGGACCCCCAAAATATAGAACAAACACTTCTACGTATTCCCATAAATATGTTTCTCTCAAATTGAATCTATAACTATCATCAAGAATCTCACTTTCTCCTACTCATATGTAAATTACACTTTTATTTCATTGATGAAGATGACCATAAACTAGTCTAAGAATAGTTAAAATATCTGGTTATGATTTCCATGAACACTAGTGGGGAATTATTTATCTAGATAGGAATGAATATGTACTCATAGTGACCCTAGAGATATCTAAATTTTTTCTTCATTATATACTTATCTCTTACTCGTGGCTGGTGATAGCGTGATATGAATTCAATCTTTGTGAACCATCGCACCCCTCTCAACTAATAAAATTGGTCATCAATTTTTGATAGTGGACAAATATTCATTACAATGACTATGTTTATCAATTTATAATCCATGCATAACTTCAAAGATCATATCATCCTTCTTGAAAAACAACACTAGGACTACCCTGGGGGAAACACTAGGTCTAATAATGCTCGATTTCTATAAGCCCTCAAATTTCACACTCATATTATAAATATCAATGGGAGACACTTGATATGTTGGATTGGGTATGGGGTTCATTCCTTGGATTAATTAAACGAATGATTCTAACTCTCAATGAGGAGGTAAAATTGGAACATTCACAAGAGATACGTCCTCATACTCATCCACCATAACAAGAAACATATAGCCCATAGAATATAATAATCTAAAATTTATTCTATCCAACTAGAGTGTAATCAACTTAACCATCCTATAGAATATTCTATTCTACTCCACTTTCATCCCCTTATTTCTTATGAAAGAAAACAACCTCCCATCAACATGGAAAAAGATCATCCTCCTCCTAAAATAGTCAATATATAGATTAATAGTATATATATTCCATTCATAGGATGAGATTATAAGGCATCATTACTGCCAAATGGGGGTATTATAAGAAACTATCTCCTCAATTCATTAGATCACATTATTTTAAAATTCATTTGATCATTGATCAATCTATGGTAGGTGTCTCTATGATTAACAGTTGAGGTACGAGCTCAACAAAAATATATTGGCATTGAACTAGGGATAGAGAAATAAAAGAGTTTCACATTTAATTCACAATAAAAATAGTAGAGAATTTGGAAAATACATAAATCATACCTCTAAAAATCCCCATAAACTATGGATCACAGTCCTCTACAGCCCGAAGCCTACCTTATTCCAGTCCACCATCTATCTAAGCTTGGTAGGAAACATGTGGGTTGTGGGAGAAACCTTTCAAACTATCTGTAACCCATGCTACTCTCCATACTCTTCAGTGAAAATATACATACCATCAACCTCACTTATGTTTCCACTACCACAACCAAATAATCCCAGCCACTATCTTTCTATCAACTATATAGAGAGTCAAAAAATCCCACATGAGATAACCTACTCCATTACAAGAGTATCATTGCATCTCCCATGTTTGACTATACCTATATTGTGATCCATTAACTATAGAAACATTTAAATGAGATATCATACTAAAACATGTCATGTGTATTGATCCTTATGTCTATCATCGACTACCTACTTACAAACTCTCATCCCTTTTGTACCTAAATTTGACACCCACGATTGGCTCCTACTCTAAAGGAAAACCCTATATCACCAAGGAATGATCTATATCCCCGCCATAAGTGGGAATTCCTAGAGATATCGTACTAGCCTATATTTCTCTAAAAATACCACACAAAAATTCATGTTCTTGATACAATAGAACTGCAACCTTATACATTTTGTATCATGAGAGGTTGGTAACCTATAAAGAATACTCATCCACATTCATAATTCACTTTTATAGCTAAAAAATCTCATTGATGTGTGTTTATCACACTTTAGTGGGAGACTATTATTCCAGGAAGAGACACTAAAAACTTTTCCATAAAATATTCACCTCATCCTATGATAGAACCATTATGAACCACATATTACATATGGATCTTGAAAGAAGTCTCGTTTCTAGGAACACCATTTGGTTTGTGGGTGTCCTGAAGAGAAAAAAAGACCCATGAAGCCACTTCGGTCTAATCATCGGGTTATTATTGTTCTATATTTCACCTAAACCTGAGGGTTTTCTCACAAGAAATTTAATGATGTTCGATCATCTAGTTCACCACATCCACTAGTACTATAGGTACCACCTACATCTTGATATGTGGATGTATGACTGGAATACCACCTAGAGGAACCCCCTCTAGAACAAGTTCTTGTATTGATGATTTGTTTTAGTTGATTGTTCTCCAGATCGTCCAGATGAATCCTAGCTTAAAATCAATGTGAAATAATACAAAATTACAAAAGGATTACCATAGTTAATGAGTACATCTAAATAGATCACTCAAGAATTATATTGAATCCCATCCAATTCCTATATGAGGCATGTATCAATTTGTTTACCTACAACCAATATTTACATGTATTGAGTCAAAAATTTGGTGATTAGAGTCACAGTGTATAGATATTTCATCCACCACAACAATTCTAGGGTCCCTACACTAAATACTGAACTCGTAAGACTTATGATTATTTTTATAAATCCAAAAAAATATCATTGAATGAAAAAGAATTACAAACTATGATACTATGATTTAAAACTAGATATACACCACTCTATTAAGGCATGAAGCATTGGGTCCTCCCTTGCTGAAAATAAGTCATGATATAATACCCCCATACCAGCTCCTATTTTCTAGGGGCTAGGGACCATCACTGTGTAGGTATTACGCTCACATGGGATACCTTAGCCTATGGGACATGTATGAAAAAACACATCTACAAGCTTATAAAATTTTTAAATATGAAATATATGTAACAAAAAATGCCTGAAAACGTCTAAATATTGAAATCAAAGTGGGACAGAAGTCATAAAGATCCAAATAGAATACCAAAAAAACTAGAATGATTTCCTACATATGAATAAGAGAGAAATACATTCAAGTGTGAATAATAGAATAAATTGTGGTCTTTCTTGAAAAAATATAAGCTGCATCTTTTCCTAGTCCACTGATTACCCCTTCGTATAGATGGTCATCTATATATGACATCACATGTGCGAAAAGAGCCATTTCATGGGTGAGTACAAAATACCTAGTCGAATAACCTAAAAAATACAAAATCATTATTATTATTCATATAATCACAGGATATTTTAATAAAAATATTATGTACATAATAAAACATTCAATAACATTCATGATAGTCACTATGTATCAAGGTAAGGTCATAGCCACATTGCTATCCTATGATTATGGTTGAGAGTATGTGACCACACTTTCTCGAGAGAACTCACACCACATCATTGATAGTACTGAAGGAATCTATATAAGATTTCATAAACACTGAGTGTCACCATAATTGATTACATGAAGGATATCTGTAGATGTTGATGAAGGGATGGGGACCAAACCCATGGCCATGGGGAATAAAATCAATCCAATCTATATTAACCCACTATATTGGGGATCATTACCCATGTACAATAGGCTTGGCCAATTTTGAGAACCCCACCTATGGAAAAAATGTGATAGACGATCCCAACTAGGGATATGGGGTGGCAATTATAACTCTATATGTGAAAATTCCATTAGAGAGGATCACAATCCTTCATTCAAGATGTAATGCCAAAATAATCTCTCATAGGGATTGATTGAGGGAACTCACACTAATTAAACTAGTACTTGATGAAGATAAAAGTGGGCTCAGACCGCCCATGGAATCCTACAAGTCATGTACTAGTATTACACATCATTTGATGCTAGTATGAAATCTTTCTTTACGCTCTATCTTATTCCCATGTACCCTTGGTCGTGCCCATTTACTTGGTAATGTCTATGTTCCATTATCCATGTCTATAAACCTTACCATTTCTATCCTCATTTATCCTAAATGATACATGTTAATCAACCAAACAAGGGTCACATGGAATGTTACGAGAACTAAAATGAGTGTGTTTTTTTCTCTTCCATGGAAACCATATCGCAACCGAAATGGCCCCACAAGGCATGTATCATTGGATTACATGTCCTGTAGTTTAAGATTTTTCATAACCCATATTTTCTTCATTAATAATCTATATCTTCCACTGCCACAAATATTCTCAATAGGAAACATGGATTTGTGGTCATCTGAACCATTTGGTCAGTGCTTATTAGAATAAGGGCCTAAATATACTCAGAAAATAATAATAGGAGCCCTATTGTTGTCATCTCTACATGTCAAACCAAGAATAACAAGTACCACCGATCCAATATGATCCACATTTATTCATCCTCCACCATCATATATTGATCTACAACTAAACCAACATTATTGATCGTTTTCAACTATGAATGGTCACAAAATGTTCAAATATCAAGTATTCATCGAACCTCGGTCCAATGAAATTTCCTGAAACTAACTTCTGATGTAAAGGAAGAGAAAACCATAAAAAATAAGTGAGATTATTGAACCAAATATTTTTTTTAATTTAGACCTCAATACATTATATTAGATTATAATAATGAAGAGGTAAAGTAATCCCTCAACAAAAAACCCAATAAATCAATTGTATTTAAATAAACCCTTGATGAGAGAATCAATTATTGTTTCTATAATTGATACACATTTTAAATGGGATTAAAAGATGATTTGAATATAAAAAATATAATCTTCCAACCTTGATTTTATATTAGTCACTAATGAAGAATGATCCTACATCATAGTATTTAGTGAGATCTATGAACTTTTTTGTCATTAGAGATCCCTGTGATATCGATTTAAACCTCTGGTATGATGTTTTCGCCAATACCTCTACATGATCACCTCTCTTGGTCTCTAGGGTTATGAAGATAAACATAGGAATCAACCATAATATGGTAGTTATATTGGATTTCTAGGACACATTGAAAAAACAAATATATAAATTAATTTTATTATTTTCACATATATTGACTTTTTAGAAAACACCTACTGCTGATAATGATTATATCATTCCTAGGGTAAAGCACCTTTTTTGAACACAACCTTGTTCCCAAATTTGGAATCTCACACTCCTTTTAAACTTTATTCCACTTCTCTAGAAAACATTGTTAAGGTGATATTGAAATATTTAATATGTTCGAATAATATTTCTTGGCTCACAGGTCCTTGGAATAAAATGTTGTCTCAGCACATTGATCCAAAAATATTATTAGATATATTTTAAATATTTACATTTAAAAACCAATCCAATAAATTATTGGAACAATTTTATCAAGATAAAAATAAATCCATTTTGAGTTAACTTATCTATTTGATTAAAAATCATTGGAATTTTTTCACGAACCATCTATACTGTACTTCTAAAACATGGAAATTATGAATCTCAGGTATAGTTGTTGGCCAGGGCCTTCTTATATAGCCATTATCTTTTCTGGATCAACTGAGATTACATAGTTGGTAACAACGTGTAACAATAATGTTACTTATTATAATCAGAATTCACATTTATTAAATTTACCCAAGAACCGCTATTTATGAAGTTTTTATAATATATCAATTAGATGATCCTCTCTTACCTCTCTACATCTAAAATATATCATTATATTATCCATAAATACAAACAAAAATTTATTAAGGAAATCCTTCAAGAGTATATTCATAATATCCATAAATATAGTTAATGCATTAGCTATTTGAAGAGGAAAATACAATAACATAATTTTCAAAAAAAAATTGAAAGAAGTGTTTGGAATATCTTCCTTCTCAGCTGTAAGATTATAATAACTTAACATGAGGTTAATAAGGGAGAAAAATAGGTCCACCTAAAGTAGGATGAATAAATCATTGTGTCACGACCCGTCCCCCAGGGCCCATGCCGTGACTACCCCAAGCCCGCCTTCCAAAGGCCAGGGGCTAGCGACTAGAACCAGAAAGACGTATCCCTATAATGGGATGTAATTTCATTTAAATATATTCAAACACATAGACTGGAATACAATAAAAAGAAACCACCATGTAACTGCTATAGAAAAAGAGTGATGAATGTACGGGGCCAGAATACAAGCCCAATTGGAAAAGTAGAAGTAAAACAGAAAAGTACAATACAACTGGAAAAAGGGAAATAGCTCATGGGTAATCCTCCAAGGATCCTACTTTAAGGGTAGGTACAGATCATATCCACATCACTCCATGTCTGTCCATCTCCTCTACGCACTGCCTGGTCCTGGCTCTTTCAAACCTCACCCCAACTACTTGTCATCTACATAAGACACAACAAGGTGCATGTGATGCCAGTGCAGGGGTGAGTATAACAATACCCAGTAGGGACCTTGATACTGCCAAAGGTCTCTCAGAATTTAAAAAAGGAATACCAAAAATCATGATCTCAATCACAAAGCACGAAGCATTAGACACAACTAAAAAAGAGTCTCATCTCAAACTAGGTTTTCAATGAAGTATAGAAGCACATATGATTAGTCACGAAGCTAGCTAATATTATTCTATCAAGAGGAACTACATCTGACCATACGGAGTCCGAACCACATAGGATCGATAGGTACTAACCCCCACTTACCCACATTGAATGTTACCCACACATGATAGGTATGCGCTTACCCATACAGGATCATTGAGTGCTGACCTTCGTATGATCGGTCTCCAACCATCACCTCACTACAAGCCACTGGATTCATCGCACCCTGAGTGCCTGAGTTCCATAGAATCTTCCCTCGAGATATCATCCATTCCTCGACCACCACTAAGCTATAAAAATGTGTAACCCAAATAACCTCCATGTCATAAGGGTTCCAACATGACAGACGGTGCGTCAATCTGATGCTCGGTCTGTGAGTTATAAGTGTTTTAGTTCCAGGGGCCCGGTTGGATTCGGGTTCAACCCAACCTGGCCATAATCCAACTATATCTAGAACTCCTGAAAAGTATGCCAAAAGGATATCTTTATCCAAGGATCCCATTTCCACCAACGGTTCGTCAAACATACATATGGTTCTCATGATATGGTCCTTTAGGTGATTCTGGGCGGAATTGGCCTGGGTCCGGTCCGACCCAGTCAAACCGACTCGGCCTGGCCAGCAAAGGGGAAGCCTTCTAAGGTGGCATGACCCACAAAGGGGTGTCCATCAATGGCGTCCTGGCCTGCAATGGAGTGGCCCGATAATGGCATCCGGCAAGGAGGTGACCCGCAAGGGGGGCGGCACAGACGTGGTGGAGTGCAGTCCAGCCCGAGGTGGGGCACGGTTCGACCCGAGGTGGGGCGAGGTCCAGTCTGAGGTAGAGCGTGTCCTAACCAGAGTTGGAGGGGGCACAGTTTGGTCCAAGGAGGTTCACGGACCCCTATGGGGTCCGCCCAAGCCGGTGCGAGGGGGGGTGACCCCGCCAGTCTCCCAAACTCCCAAACAGCCCTAAGGCCGTTCGGTTTGTGAAGCGGCGGTGCTGCATGGGAACCGTCCGGTCTTCGCGGAACCCGCCAAAGGTGTGGGATCGACCTCTGTCGTGGCTTCATGTCCACCAGTGGCATGCTGGTCACATCGCCTCTCCTTCCACAACTGGATGAAGTGCCTCCCACCTCCTCTAATCACCACGGTGGACGAGCCACGACCCTCTGCTCACTAGCGACACGCGATGGCATGCCACACCTCCTATGTTCACCGCGGATAATGAGGCATGACCTCTTTTTTCTCAACTACGGTGCATGATGTCACACTGAACCTCCACTTTGGTCTACCGGTGCAAGCCGTTTTGATGACCTTCGTGGCTTTCTATCATGTCCACCCCTTGCGGCATGTGTCGACGCATGCCCTCTTCTTAGAGGGTTAGTGTGTCTGCACTAGACGTATTCCACGGAGAATGCGACAGATTAGCAAAGATTGTATAGGGTCTGGTCCATGTTCGTTAGGCCCACCCCACCGTGTTAGCTCGTAATCAAGAGGGAGGATTGAAGGGTTCAATAAATTCACTTGAAATAAATGATAATTAAAACCCCTACGTCGTAAACCCGTTGAAGAGTTCCCATGATTGAAGGTGGATTATGTTCTCTCTTCTCACAACTGGTTCCCAATGACACCACTCGTATATCACCCTTTGTTTCGTGGTTTGATGTAACCCATCACCTCCAACTGGGATCAGCTCTATCCTCTAAGGGTTTGGTGTCTCGACACTCCTTCATCACTTCGTTGTTTGGAAAATTTGTGCCGATAACCCTCCCCTAACACCATATATATAAGAGAGGGGGAGGGTAAGTAATGATGTGGGGAATAAATTGGGGCTCATTAATTATGAACCTTCCTAATTCCCCTACAATGTTGTTTCATAATATTTGAAAGCTCAAGCAATTTATTGGCTTGACACATCTCTAGCCCCACACACTGCTTGTCTATTGGTGGTGAAGAAGGAAAATTAAATAATAAAATTATTTTATTACATATCTTTTAAAAAACTCACAAAACATAACTTTTATTCTAGACCTAATGTGGTGAAAGTAAATCCTCCCTTAAGTGAATCTCAGTTTTGCGCATTCAACAGTTCCCTTGTATTTTTAATCCGACCAACGATTCAAAAGATTGAAATGTCGCTCACGCGTTTACTGAACCTACCTGAAAAATGTTCAGAAATTCATTCCGAGAACACCGGGCCTCAGAATCAGTCTCCATCAATTTTCACCAACTCCAAATAATTCCATATAATTAAAAAAATTACATGGAAAATCCGGGACTTTACATTCTCCCCACCTTAGGAATTTTTGTCCCTGAAAGACACAAAACTGACTAACGGAAAAAAATGAGGGAACTGAGCACGAATATGAGCCTCCCACTCCCATATGCTATCCTAGAGGGTCCCATGCAGCCATCAAACGCGCATTAGAGGTATCGACCACCCACAATGGACCTGCTCTTGTCGATACTCAATATCCACTAGAACCTCTATAAACGACGCCCCATCATCGAAGTCAAGCTCGCCATGTTCAATGATGTGAGATGGTTCAGCCATGTATCTCCTCAGTTGGGATATGGGGAAGACATCATGAACCCTCTCCAACTGCGGTGGAAGTTCCAAGAAGTATTCCACCTCACCTATCCTATGAATTATTAGAAAATGTTCAATAAACCTCGAAGATAACTTGCCACCTCGGCTAAATCTACGTAGTCCCCGTTGAGGGGAGACTCGCAAGAATACTTAGTCCCCCTCATGGAACTCCAAAGGTCTCTATCTCATGTCAGCATAAATTTTTTTTCCTGCTCTGTGTAGTCTTCATCTTCTCCTGGATGGTCTGCACCTTCACAGTGGTAGCCCGTACCAACTCTGGACCAATAAGTGCTGACCCCCATGGATCTGTCCAGCATAGAGGTGATCTAAAAGGTCGACCGTACAAGGAATTGAATGATGGAATACTGATAGTGGAGTGATAAATGTTTTTGTATGCGAACTCTACCAAGGTCAAGTGCTCTTCCCAACTGCATCCAAAATCTAGGACGCATAGACGAAGCATGTCCTCAAGAATTTGAATGGTCTGATTCGTCTAACAATTCATTTGTGGATGAAAGGTGCTGCTCAAACCTAGCTGAGTCTCGAATGACTTCTTTAATCCCATCCACAACCGAGATGTAAAACGTGTGTCACGGTCAGAGAGGATCATTGATGGCACCCCATGAAGTCGTACAATCTCTTTTACATAGAGGCATCCCAAGCCCTCTACAGATCCATGCACTCGAATGGGTAGGAAGTGGGCCGACTTGGTGAGTTATTCAACGATCACCCAGATGGAATCATGTCCCCTGGATGTATGTGGAATCCTAGTAACAAAGCCTAGGGATATCCCATACCAATTCCACACCGGCACCTATAGTGGTTGTGCTAAGCCCACTGGAACCTCATGCATGGCCTTCACTTGCTGACAAGTGAGGCATCGGGAAACAAACTCTGCTATAGCCTTCTTCAACCCTGGCCACCAGTGTTGATGCCAGAGGTCCTGGTACATCTTCAATATACCAGGATGTACCTACAGAGGGGACGTATGGAACTCCCACAAGGATTATGTGCTCCCCACCATCAAAAAATCCTTCAGGTGCATGTCTTAAGGATATATGAGCACGTCGAGCCTCATAGTCAATGTCCCCAAGATGCGCTTCCCAAACTCACTGAAGGAGTGGGGGAGTGACTGCCAAAGGTTGGAGGTAAGCTACTCCATCTCTATCCATGAAGGATATGTGCAACATAGATAGCTTCTCTATCACCTCAATCAAAAACTGTAGACTAGACCTCCTACTGAGTGCATCTTCTACCACGTTCCCCTTCCTAGGAGTATAGACTATCTCAAATTTATAGTCCTGGAGGAACTCTAGCCATCACCATTGTCTCAGGATTAGGTCTTTCAGAGAGACTATATACCTAAGACTCTAATGATCATAGTCCACTGTAAAATGTTTTCCGATCAAGTAATGTCCCCACACCTTCAAGGAGAAGACCACTACTACTAACTCTAGGTCATGGGTAGTGTAGTTATGCTCATGATGCCTCAGCTATCGTGATCCATAAGAAATCACTAATCTCTCCTGCATCACAACACACCCAATTCTGGTCCCAAATGCATCATAGTAGACTACATACCCAACGCCCTCTTCTGGTAGCCTTAAGAAGGGGAAATGCCAGTCTCTACTTCATCTCTTGAAAACTCTCCTAGAATCTATCCATCCACACGGAAGGCTATCCCTTCTTCATCAAAGCTAACAAGGGTTTTGTACCTTTGGAAAAGTCAGCCACAAATCTCTAATAGTATCCAGCCAACCACAGGAAGCTCCGCACTATGTTCACACTCCTAGGGGGCTCCAAAGCTAGCACAACCTCTATCTTCACTGGATCCATTCTAACTCCAGTTTCTGAGATAACGTGTCCCAAAAAGTGGACCTCTCATATACATAACTAGAACTTCATGAGCTTACCATAATGTGGTTCCTCTTAGAGTGTATCTAGGACTATGTTTTGATGATTGGTATGCTCCTCCTCTATCATTGAGTACACTAATATTTCATCAATGAAGACCACAAAAAAGCGATTGAGGTATGGATGGAAAATACTAATCATGAGTCCCATGACCACTGTAGGGGCATTGGTCACACCGAATGGTATAACCAAGAACTCATAGTGTCCATAATGACATCTAAAGGCCATCTTTTGCGCGCCCTCATCTGGTACATTGAGCTGATGATAGCCTGATCTGAGGTCTATCTTCGAAAACCAACGAGATCCCTTCAGTAGATCAAAAAGATCATCAATCCTCAGGAGTGGATAATTGTTCTTCACAACCACCTGGTTCAGGCGCCAATAGTCCACACAGAGTCTCAAACTTCCATCTGCCATCTAGGCGAACAAAATAAGGGTTGCACAGGGGGAAAAGTCCGGTCTTATGAACCCCTTGCTCTAGAAGTCCTCCAAATGTACCAGAGACTCACAAAGATCCATGGGAGAAATATGTTATACTGGTGTAGATATCAGTGTCATCACAGGGTATAGGTTGATGTGAATGTCTAAATATCTACATCGAGGTAGTCCTGGAACATCATCAGGAAAGACATCAGCATACTAGTCCACCACTACAGAATATCTTGGACTCTTAACATATACTACTCTGAGGGTAAGTCTAGCCAACTGATGTGTAATCGGATGCACCCTCCTCTAGGTAACTCTATCATGTGATGCAAAGGTTCCCTTCTCTCCAGTGAAGGAAAAATCAATCCCACCTGTGAGGACACACCACACTTTGTGTGTAATACAGTCAACCAGATCATGGACCGTGGATTACTATTCCATACCCAAGATGGCATCGTTAGGCCTCGATGATGATACTAGGATATCCCAGCCAAATCCCTCACCTCCTAGATTAATATCATACTTCTGAAACCAGTGTGTAATCATCAAATATTCTACTTTTGGAGTCTCTTTCTGTAAGGATTGAGCCATGACTCCACTGGAATCTCTGATTTCTAAACGAGGGTGATGGAAATAAAAGAGTGACTGGCACATGTGTCTATAAGTACTGTATCTAAGGTGGATATGACACAGATCATACCATTAATCATCTCCAGAGTGTCGTGGTCATAGGCCCCAACTACCTGGAGTTGATAATGTCCCTTTCCACCTACTCCCTGTGGTCGGGGGAGAAAACCTGGTGGTGGTGGCGATGGTAGAACCTCATATCGTTTCCCATTTCCAGCTACACGGCCAACTCCTCTACCACGTTTGCCTGCTGCGTATGATCCTCCTTGTTCAAACCTATTCCTCTGCCTTAGTGGTCCCCCAATCATCTGTTGGTCATCCTTATGGTGTGACGGGCAGTCATGAGCCATCTGACCCTTCCCGCCACATGTGTATCACTGCCAGTCCCTCGTCTGACATCCTCTGCCATAGGAGCTCTGCACCTCCGACCCTATGTCCCAGGGCCGACCACAAGAAGGCGTGGTCCTCTTGGACCTCTGTGTGATCTTCCAACTACCAGTCCCATATGACTCCGCTACATGTCACCCAGTGGAGGGTCTCACTGATGGTGCCTGCTTAGCTAGGAATCTCTCCACCAAATGCACTCGCTATAGTACCCCAGCATGCATCGGTATGCTGAGCGATACAATCAATGCTCTAATCTCCCATCGAAGACCCTGCTCAAATGTCGGGTCCTTAAAGAAAGGGTCTCGTACCATGTCGGTGGAGTAGTTGGAGAGATCAGTGAACCTCGTCGAGTACTATGCCACTATCATGCTACCCTACTATAGGTGCAGCAACTCCTGTATACACATAGAGCGTATGTTTTCTGGGATTAACTTTTCCTTAAAAAGGATCTAGAAGTCCACCAAGAAAAGGGTCAACTCATCATGTATCTATAGAATCATGATCATCTATCTCCCTATTGCTGCCTGAAAGAGAATGGATTGTAGGATCACTATAAGGTTGGCTGGTGTCCCAACTGTAACGCCCCGACCCCAATTACCCAGAGTCGGTGCATTATTACATAACATTGGCATGATCACAAGAAAGATCAAATCTCGAAAGACCGATTGGTTTAGTAGCCTTGGAAACACTAGATATATTCATAAGTTTTACATTACATTATAAAATGAAAAACTACTACAACAACATAATGTTTCCACAATCCACACTATTAACCCCCCATAAAATCCCTGCAGGTCATTCATAACTTACTTCTTCACATCCTGGGAAAAATAAAACATAGAAAAGGGGTGAGCTCAAATGCCCAGTAAGGATAACAATATAGCGGAAACTTTTATAAATAAGAATAAACATTTAAGGCAATGTATAACTAAAACAAAAGCCTTTTAAATATTAACTTTCAACATGGTATGGCATAAATAAAATGAAATAATTCCATTTACTTATTCACATGGATATTCTACTAATCGAATAATCACATGCAAAAATCAATAACCACTTTCATAATGTTGGAATGCATAATGCCAGACTATCATAACCACATAGCCAAGGCCTCGTGCCAAGACTACAAATAAGATTTTGTCAAGGCCTTGTGCCAAGACACTAGTTTGTCTCATGAGACCTGCCGATGCATCGAGGAGCTATAGCGGGCTCCACCCGTCACTTATTAAGTCCAATGCATTCCCATATGAAAAGGTTTAAACATAACATAAACATTCGTATTAAAACTAGCATACGAAATGTCAATACTTTCACAATAAACTATGAATGGTATAAAAATAGCACATCCACAGTCAAACATATCACAAAACCTTCAATACAATATAGAAGTTTTGTATCATAATAAATCAACTTCAAATAATCTTAAAATCCATCAAAGGATGTTGACATAGATGAAATTAAAATTCTTTTTAAAGAAGTATCTCCTTTTATTTTGAAATCATTTAAGATCCATATAAAATAAAACATTTTCTTTGAAAATATTCTTATAAGCTTGTATGGAAAGCTTCGACGATTTTATAACGGCGGAAAATAACCGCACCCGCCGTATAAGTTAAAAAAAACATTCTTACCTCAATTCTGTCGAAAAGGTTAAAAAGGACCTTGTTTTGAAAACGACGGAAAGATTCCTTTATAAACCTCTTATAAAAAGTCAAACAAGGGTATAAATGACTTTAACCCATATTCTTGTAAATAGTAAAAATGTTTTGAAATACATTTCGAAGAAACATGGATGTGGATGATAAAGAGATCTCAGTAGATTATTACAAATAAACAACCTCGGATAATGAAGAGATTGTGAAATAACCCTTACCTTGTACTTTTCCTTTGTTGGGGTAGGTTAACCTCCTGTATAATGGTGAAATAATTGTTATTAAATTATACAAGAATCATATACATTAATATGATATCATATATGATCTTTTAACATTGCTTTATTAATAATATCTTAGTATTATCGTCGTTTCGGGTGATAATCGATTCGTTCTTCTTAAATGTTTGGTTACGTAAGACATGTTTGTAATGGATAGATTATATCTTATTCATAATCAGAATGATATTAACATTATTTTTAACCCTAAAATGAGAATAATACTTGAATGGATATGATGGAGAATGAATCTTATCGCGTTCGTGGAGACGGTAGTCCGTACGTACGCACGAGCGACAATATCATTCTTTTGATATTAAAATAATATATAAATGGATGGTATATAATATATACAGAATAATTAATATGTTATATTTATTATTTACATGAGTTACACATCATTATTATACCCATCCAAATAATAATATATTGAATAACAATTACACCACGACGTGGAGACGGTAAGCCGTACGTACGCACGTATGGTGACATGTTATTCAAAGGGTGGATAGAATACTGAATATGGTTGTACCATATTTATAATAACATCACAGTATATAAATGATACTGGAGTCATTATTTTAGAATGGTAACAACAAAGGAAGAAGAAATGGAAGAAGAAATGAACTTGGAAAAGGGGTGGTGAAAACATTACCTCTTCTTCGGGTTCTTCCTTTTGATTTGATCAAAAGGGCTCCTTAGGTTGGCTTTCTGATCAAACTAAGGCCCCTAGGTTGTAGTGAGGGATGTTGGGAGAGTATTTGGGCAGAGTTTGGCCGAACCAAAAGGCTTTAGAGGTGTGAATAAATGAGAAGGAGGAGTGCCCTTTTATAAGAGGGGTGAGGGGCACCTTTGGAAAAGCTAGAAATATTAATTTATAATAAATTCATATTCGGTTTCTAATGGCTCCAAAGTTGACTATTCAAAGGTTAAGGTGGGGATAGGTCGAAAACCACTCAACCAATAGAATTTAGACAGGTTTGGGTACTTATATTAACCTTATCTTTAAGTATTAACTCTAAGTTAATTAGTTTCACTTTTACAATGTCTCTTTGTATTTTTATATAATATGGTTAATAAACTTACTATATACATCCAAGCGACCCCCAAGTGGTCCATTAATGAGTAACCTATCATAATATAAGTCTTTTGGCCTAACCTTAGATTTTTAGGAATTTAATAACAATTAATAATATAATATTTGTTTTAAGAACTCTTTTATGTCAATTTTGACACTATTCAATAGTTGATTTTTTTGAAACTCCTAACAGATTGATTACTTCGAACAAAGTCAATTAAATCAATCCTAATATATCATATTATCATATAAAATTAGTTTAATGCATTAAAAGTTTCATATTATAATTATTTGGGTATTTATAATATCAATTATTTTAATTTTTCACTATTATAGTAATTACTGCATCATCATTGTGTCATAAATAAAATAAATTATTCAATGTCTAAAAATTATAAATAAAATATCATTATGTAGGAAATCGTTTTAGCTTTCTAATGAATATTTATAATCTAAAATCCAATATATATAACCCTATGTAAAAATTGTTGTTCTAAAAGATATATGCTTGTGTCATTTTTGTATTCATTTTCACTAAATTAAAATAAAGTGTCATTATCACTTACAAGTGGATCCATGGGGTCCCAAAATAGACCCAAAGATGCCCATGGTCGACCATGTATCAACCAATAGGGTTAAGACACGTTTTAGGGTAATTTAGTATTATTATAATATTATTTTTTAACCCTTATTTACCGGATTTACCCTTAACCATGGTAAATAAAATATTTACCGCAGTAATTATTCAAAATGTCTAAAAATAAAAGTTACCCATTTACACAATTTGAACATCCTGATTCCAAATATGGAATCCATTTTCCTAAATTCAAAACACAGAAGTGGCAGAAATTAATTTAAAATTAATTCCCGCTGTCAAAACAAAAAGCGTGTTTTTAAGAGATAATAACTATCAAAAGATTGACACTTGTTTATGTTCGGTTTAATTGTAAAATTATGTCCAATGACCAACATTATATTAAATGGTAAAAATATATTCTAAATATACTTTAAAACCACTAAAATTCATAATTTATCACTATTAATTATTTTGATTAAAAAAGTTGTTTTTAATTAAAATTTAGTAATTTTCACTATTCATCAAAATATTAAAGTTATCCGAAAAGTACCAAAATATCACCTTAGGCTAAATTCGATATTCCGAGTCCAAAAATGAAGTCCATTTTCAAATATAAAATATATATAATTTCAAAAATTAGGTATTACTATTCACAACGGCTAGTTTAATTAGTTGTGGTGTGTGTTAGAACTCGAGGTTGCGTACAACACACGCTATCGCATTATTCAAAGGGAAACGTACCGTAGAAGCTTGGGGTGTTACATTCTCCCCTCCTTCAAATAATTGCGTCCTCGCAATTTCTAGGGTATTACTGCATAAAAAGACTCGGGTGGTTCTTCATCATAAGTTCCTCTGGTTCCCACGTTGCCTCTTCCATCTTATGATTCCTCCACAAAACTTTTACCAGACGCGTCGTCCGGTTTCTCAGCACTTGTTCTCTCGTATCAAGAATCTTGATGGGCTCTTCGCAATAAGACAGATCGGGTTCCAGTTCTAAATCTTCATAGGTGAGTACATGCGTTGGGTCAGGCATGTATTTCCTCAACAGAGATACGTGGAACACATCGTGAACTTTGGAGAGACTTGGCGGCATTGCCAATCGGTAAGCTACAGCCCCAATTCGTTCTAGAATTTCGAAAGGTCCGATGTACCTGGGACTCAATTTACCTTTCTTACCAAAACGTATGACTCCCTTCCATGGAGATACCTTCAGGAAAACATGATCACCGACTTGAAATTCCAAATCCTTCCTTCGATTATCGGCATAGCTCTTCTGCCTACTTTGAGCTGCTTTGATGTGATTTTGGATTACCTTCACCTTTTCCACCGTTTCCTCCACCAGTTCTGGGCCTACAAGTTTTCTTTCACCAACATCATCCCAACAGGTTGGTGTACGACATCTCTTTTCGTATAACGCTTCATATGGTGCCATTTGTATACTCGAATGGAAGCTATTGTTATAGGAAAATTCTACCAGTGGTAAATATTGATCCCACATACCCTGAAAGTCAAGTGAGCAAGATCTCAACATGTCTTCTAAGGTTTGAATAGTCCGTTCTGATTGTCCGTCTGTCTGAGGGTGGTAAGCAGTGCTCAAATGAAGTTCAGTATCCAGGGATTTCTGAAGACTTTTCCAAAATCTTGAAGTAAAATGGGGGTCACGATCAGAAACAATCGATAGGGGTACTCCATGAAGTCTCACAACTTCATTAATATATAGTCTTGCTAGACGTTCCAGGGGTAGATCTTCTCTTATAGCAAGAAAATGTGCTGACTTGGTAAGACGATCAACAATCACCCATATTGCATCGTTCCTTCTAGGAGTCTTTGGTAGCCCCATGAAAAAGTCCATCGTAATATTGTCCCATTTCCACTCCGGTATGGGAAGCGGTTGCATGACTCCTCCAGGCTGTTGCCTTCCAGCTTTCACTTGTTGACAAACCATATATCTTGACACAAAATCAGCAATCTCCCTCTTTATATTGTCCCACCAAAAATGTTCTTTCAAATCTCTATACATTTTGGTGCTCCCAGGGTGTATAGAGAAATTGGAACTATGAGAATCATCCAGCAATTCCCTTTTTAGATCAGGTATATTGGGAACACAAAGTCTCTTCCCGAATTTCAAAATTCCATCTTCATACACAAAGTCTCTCAATCTCCCATCATTCACAGCTTTAATCTTCTTCTGAAATTCTTCATCATCGGTCTGAGAACTCTTAATCCTTTCTAGTAAAGATGGTTTGGCAACCATTTGAAAAAGAATTGATGTTTCACCTTCCCTGGTTATTCCCATGTCCATCTTCACTAGATCCATGAAAATTGGATCCCTTTCAATTCTCATCATGTTCAGAACTCCATGGTCTTTTCTGCTCAAAGCATCTGCTACTTTGTTTGCTTTCCCC
This sequence comes from Viscum album, assembly GCA_963277665.1. Lineage (NCBI taxonomy): Eukaryota > Viridiplantae > Streptophyta > Magnoliopsida > Santalales > Viscaceae > Viscum > Viscum album. The sequence continues at coordinate 1,287,299,028 of OY728151.1, forward strand.
GGGTGGTAGTGTATCGTGCAATCATAATCCTTGAGTAATTCAAGCCATCTCCTTTGCCTCATGTTGAGTTCTTTTTGTGAGAAAATATACTTCAAACTCTTGTGATCAGTATAAATCTCACATTTTTCACCATAGAGGTAGTGCCTCCATATCTTCAAAGCAAAGATCACAGCTGCTAACTCGAGATCATGAGTAGGATAGTTTTGTTCATGAATTTTCAACTGTCGTGATGCATAGGCAATAACTCTATCATTCTGCATAAGGACACAACCAAGTCCTTTCTTTGATGCATCACTATAAATAACGAACCCATCATTCCCCGATGGTAGAGTCAATATAGGATCATTGACTAATCTTCTCTTCAGTTCTTAGAAACATTCTTCACACTCTTTTGTCCAAACAAATTTAACCCCTTTACGTGTGAGCTTCGTTAATGGGTTAGCCAATCGGGCAAAATTCTGGACGAAACGTCGATAATAACCTGCCAAACCATAAAACTACGTACCTCAGTTATACTCGTAGGTGCTGGCCATTCTTGGATTGCTTTGGTCTTAGAAGGATCAACAGAGATTCCATCTTTAGAGACAATATGGCCAAGAAAAGAAATCTCCTGAAGCCAGAATTCACACTTGCTAAACTTCCCATATAATTCATGCCTCCTCAGAGTCTTCAAGATAATGCGCAAGTGATTTTCATGATCTTCGTAGGTTTTGGAGTATACCAAGATATCATCAATAAATACCACCACAAATTCATCGAGATACTCCTTGAAAACTCTATTCATCAGATCCATGAATACAGAGGGTGCATTAGTCAATCCAAACGGCATTACAGTAAACTCGTAATGCCCGTACCTGGTTCGAAATGCTGTCTTCGGAATGTCTTCCTTCTTCACACACAACTGATGGTATCCAGATCGAAGGTCAATCTTTGAAAAGTATTGAGCTCCATGCAGTTGGTCAAATAAATCATCAATACGAGGTAGGGGATACTTGTTCTTTATCGTTATAGCATTGATCTCCCTGTAGTCGATACATAACCTCATAGATCCATCTTTCTTTTTAACAAAAAGAACAGGGGCTCCCCATGGAGAAACACTAGGGCAATAAATCCCTTATTACTCAATTCCTCTAGTTGTTTCTTTAGTTCGACTAACTCTACAGTGGCCATTCTATAAGGGGTCTTCGATATAGGTCTTGATCCAGGAATCAAATCAATGGAAAACTCAACTTCTCGTTCTGGAGGATGTCCAGGTAAATCTTCCGGAAATACATCTACAAATTCTTTCACAATAGGTACATCCTCTATTTGAACATTCCTTTCCTCACCGACAGTTATTTCATTCTCTTCCTCCCCAATAATTGAATTAAGTTGAGCTACTGGGGGTGGATCTAAATAAGAATTAGGTGGTGACGATTCTGCTCTAAAAATAAGGTGTTCCTTATCATTATCATCAAGAATCGTAACCTCTTTCTTCTTACAATAAATCTTCGCATCATAGTCCGAAAGCCAGTCCATACCGAGGATTATATCAAACTCAATCATAGGTATGACGATGAAATCAGCAGATAAAGAAAATTTATGTGCTCTAATGGGGACTGATTCACAAAACTTTGTTGCAACGATACTTCCCTTAGGAGTTTTAACTGGCAACTCCCTTATTAAATCAAATTGGAAATATCTAATTTTCTTAGCAAACTGGGAAGATATGAAACAATGCGATGATCCAGAATCAAATAATGCATTTGCTAAACTTGAGGAAACCATTAAATTACCTGCCACCACGTCCTTTGGAGCTTCTACCTCTGCAGTAGTGATAGCATAAGCCTGGCCTTGATCCCTTGGCCTTTTCTGAGGTAAGTTCTCCTGACGCTTAGGGCATGCATTTGCATAATGCCCCATCTCCCTGCAATTGTAGCACTGAACGTTGGTAGCTTCCTTCTTCCACTTGCAATCATGAGCTTGGTGGCCTTTTTCACCACACTTGTAACAGACTCCCATTACCTTCAGGCAAGCACCGGGGTGTTTCTTCCTGCACTTACCACAAGATGGATATTCAACCTTTCCCTTCTTCCCCTTATTTCCATTCCCAGATTGATCAGCAGGTCTCTTCTTCTCTTTCTTTGATTTAAAGTCATAAGACTTAGAGAATTCCTTTTCGGTCTTGATAGCACATGAGACAATGTCTTCGTACGATGAAAAGGATTGTGAGACTAATGCTCGACGGAGAAATGGTTTTAACCCATCAAAGAAACGATCAATCTTACTTCTTGGGTTGCGAATATAATCACCAGCGTACCTCGCTAACCTTGTAAAGTTAGCCTCATACTTTGTGACATTCTCATCCTCCTTTTGTCTCAGACTCAGAAATTGTCTTTCCATATCTGCTCGATGGTCGCGAGGAAAGTATTTTTCTAAAAACAGATCTTTGAACTCCCTCCACTCCATATTTGACACTTCATCATCTTCTTTCGTATTTTGAATCAATGGCCACCATTGATCAGCATCTCCAGTGAGGCGGTAAACTGCCATGATAACTTTTTCCCTTTCACTGCTCCCCAAAGCCTGAAATATTTTCTCTAGGGAAAATATCCATTGCTCAGCTACTAATGGATTTGTATTCCCATTGAACGTTGGTGGTTGTTGCCTCATGAATCGATCTAACATTGATCCTCCACGCTGCGGATCAGGGTGCTCCATACGGGTAAGGTTATTATTCATAACATGAGTAAGTTGTCCCAGTATGGTGATTAGCTGATCAGCACCAGTTGCATCACCAGCCCCACTATAATTATCTTGAGCAGGAGGGAAATCCCTACATGGAGTGCGTGCATTGATACGGTTTCCATTTCTTCCACTAGGCGCCATTTCTAAACAATGGCATAAACTAGATCAGTTTATGAATCAAAATACATAATCCCATACTTATAAAACACTTAGCATAAATTGAACTATTTATGGATATAATCCATAATCATAAAAATGTTTTCTTTGAGGAAGTATATACTCATAAACCCTTCATAATGATTTGTAAAGATAGTGAGAGTTATCCTAAGCATATCCCCCGGGAGTGTCGTAACCAAGAGTGCAGCAAGGCCCGTTGTCGTGCACCAGTTCCCGTTCGAGTCTAGCTCAAAGCGGTGTTTTCGGATTTTACCCCTAGGTACATCTGTGCCAGAGCCGCCTCTACCTGCTCGTATCCAGACAGGGATGTATTGCTCGGAAAACTCACAAAATCTCTACAATACCAAAATTCTAGGAAGTTCTTCTATACAAATCCTCAAAGTTCATCTTAGTTATACGTGCTCTAATCAGAGTTTATCTAAATCTAGCTTCCAAGGTTTGTACTAAACTTCCTCTGATACCAACTGTAACGCCCCGACCCCAGTTACCCAGAGTCGGTGCATTATTACATAACATTGGCATGATCACAAGAAAGATCAAATCTCGAAAGACCGATTGGTTTAGTAGCCTTGGAAACACTAGATATATTCATAAGTTTTACATTACATTATAAAATGAAAAACTACTACAACAACATAATGTTTCCACAATCCACACTATTAACCCCCCATAAAATCCCTGCAGGTCATTCATAACTTACTTCTTCACATCCTGGGAAAAATAAAACATAGAAAAGGGGTGAGCTCAAATGCCCAGTAAGGATAACAATATAGCGGAAACTTTTATAAATAAGAATAAACATTTAAGGCAATGTATAACTAAAACAAAAGCCTTTTAAATATTAACTTTCAACATGGTATGGCATAAATAAAATGAAATAATGCCATTTACTTATTCACATGGATATTCTACTAATCGAATAATCACATGAAAAAATAAATAACCACTTTCATAATGTTGGAATGCATAATGCCAGACTATCATAACCACATAGCCAAGGCCTCGTGCCAAGACTACAAATAAGATTTTGTCAAGGCCTTGTGCCACGACACTAGTTTGTCTCATGAGACCTGCCGATGCATCGAGGAGCTATAGCGGGCTCCACCCGTCACTTATTAAGTCCAATGCATTCCCATATGAAAAGGTTTAAACATAACATAAACATTCGTATTAAAACTAGCATACGAAATGTCAATACTTTCACAATAAACTATGAATGGTATAAAAATAGCACATCCACAGTCAAACATATCACAAAACCTTCAATACAATATAGAAGTTTTGTATCATAATAAATCAACTTCAAATAATCTTAAAATCCATCAAAGGATGTTGACATAGATGAAATTAAAATTCTTTTTAAAGAAGTATCTCCTTTTATTTTGAAATCATTTAAGATCCATATAAAATAAAACATTTTCTTTGAAAATATTCTTATAAGCTTGTATGGAAAGCTTCGACGATTTTATAACGGCGGAAAATAACCGCACCCGCCGTATAAGTTAAAAAAACATTCTTACCTCAATTCTGTCGAAAAGGTTAAAAAGGACCTTGTTTTGAAAACGACGGAAAGATTCCTTTATAAACCTCTTATAAAAAGTCAAACAAGGGTATAAATGACTTTAACCCATATTCTTGTAAATAGTAAAAATGTTTTGAAATACATTTCGAAGAAACATGGATGTGGATGATAAAGAGATCTCAGTAGATTATTACAAATAAACAACCTCGGATAATGAAGAGATTGTGAAATAACCCTTACCTTGTACTTTTCCTTTGTTGGGGTAGGTTAACCTCCTGTATAATGGTGAAATAATTGTTATTAAATTATACAAGAATCATATACATTAATATGATATCATATATGATCTTTTAACATTGCTTTATTAATAATATCTTAGTATTATCGTCGTTTCGGGTGATAATCGATTCGTTCTTCTTAAATGTTTGGTTACGTAAGACATGTTTGTAATGGATAGATTATATCTTATTCATAATCAGAATGATATTAACATTATTTTTAACCCTAAAATGAGAATAATACTTGAATGGATATGATGGAGAATGAATCTTATCGCGTTCGTGGAGACGGTAGTCCGTACGTACGCACGAGCGACAATATCATTCTTTTGATATTAAAATAATATATAAATGGATGGTATATCATATATACAGAATAATTAATATGTTATATTTATTATTTACATGAGTTACACATCATTATTATACCCATCCAAATAATAATATATTGAATAACAATTACACCACGACGTGGAGACGGTAAGCCGTACGTACGCACGTATGGTGACATGTTATTCAAAGGGTGGATAGAATACTGAATATGGTTGTACCATATTTATAATAACATCACAGAATATAAATGATACTGGAGTCATTATTTTAGAATGGTAACAACAAAGGAAGAAGAAATGGAAGAAGAAATGAACTTGGAAAAGGGGTGGTGAAAACATTACCTCTTCTTCGGGTACTTCCTTTTGATTTGATCAAAAGGGCTCCTTAGGTTGGCTTTCTGATCAAACTAAGGCCCCTAGGTTCTAGTGAGGGATGTTGGGAGAGTATTTGGGCAGAGTTTGGCCGAACCAAAAGGCTTTAGAGGTGTGAAGAAATGAGAAGGAGGAGTGCCCTTTTATAAGAGGGGTGAGGGGCACCTTTGGAAAAGCTAGAAATATTAATTTATAATAAATTCATATTCGGTTTCTAATGGCTCCAAAGTTGACTATTCAAAGGTTAAGGTGGGGATAGGTCGAAAACCACTCAACCAATAGAATTTAGACAGGTTTGGGTACTTATATTAACCTTATCTTTAAGTATTAACTCTAAGTTAATTAGTTTCACTTTTACAATGTCTCTTTGTATTTTTATATAATATGGTTAATAAACTTACTATATACATCCAAGCGACCCCCAAGTGGTCCATTAATGAGGAACCTATCATAATATAAGTCTCTTGGACGAACCTTAGATTTTTAGGAATTTAATAACAATTAATAATATAATATTTGTTTTAAGAACTCTTTTATGTCAATTTTGACACTATTCAATAGTTGATTTTTTTGAAACTCCTAACAGATTGATTAATTCGAAAAAAGTCAATTAAATCAATCCTAATATATCATATTATCATATAAAATTAGTTTAATTCATTAAAAGTTTCATATTATAATTATTTGGGTATTTATAATATCAATTATTTTAATTTGTCACTATTATAGTAATTAATGCATCATCATTGTGTCATAAATAAAATAAATTATTCAATGTCTAAAAATTATAAATAAAATATAATTATGTAGTAAATCTTTTTAGCTTTCTAATGAATATTTATAATCTAAAATCCAATATATATAACCCTATGTAAAAATTGTTGTTCTAAAAGATATATGCTTGTGTCATTTTTGTATTCATTTTAACTAAATTAAAATAAAGTGTCATTATCACTTACAAGTGGATCCATGGGGTCCCAAAATAGACCCAAAGATGCCCATGGTCGACCATGTATCAACCAATAGGGTTAAGACACGTTTTAGGGTAATTTAGTATTATTATAATATTATTTTTTAACCCTTATTTACCGGATTTACCTTTAACCATGGTAAATAAAATATTTACCGCAGTAATTATTCAAAATGTCTAAAAATAAAAGTTACCCATTTACACAATTTGAACATCCTGATTCCAAATATGGAATCCATTTTCCTAAATTCAAAACACAGAAGTGGCAGAAATTAATTTAAAATTAATTCCCGCTGTCAAAACAAAAAGCGTGTTTTTAAGAGATAATAACTATCAAAAGATTGACACTTGTTTATGTTCGGTTTAATTGTAAAATTATGTCCAATGACCAACATTATATTAAATGGTAAAAATATATTCTAAATATACTTTAAAACTACTAAAATTCATAATTTATCACTATTAATTATTTTGATTAAAAAAGTTGTTTTTAATTAAAATTTAGTAATTTTCACTATTCATCAAAATATGAAAGTTATCCGAAAAGTACCAAAATTTCACCTTAGGCTAAATTCGATATTCCGAGTCCAAAAATGAAGTCCATTTTCAAATATAAAATATATATAATTTCAAAAATTAGGTATTACTATTCACAACGGCTAGTTTAATTAGTTGTGGTGTGTGTTAGAACTCGAGGTTGCGTACAACACACGCTATCGCATTATTCAAAGGGAAACGTACCGTAGAAGCTTGGGGTGTTACACCAACCAAGCGGAAAACTCTGGCTACGGCCTCCAACCAGTCCTCAACCGCCTATGGGTCTATCTCACCTCAAAACCTTAGAGGCGTCTTCCGCTGAAACTTGTGTGATATGGTCAGTCGTCATGCATAGTCTGCCAGTGGGGCTAGTTGAAAAGGCTACCCAATGTGTAGTGGTGTTGTTGATACACCACCTGAAGGTGCTAATTCCATAAGAGGGCCCTACACTGAGGCCTCATCACTTGGTGGGCCGGCATCACATACTCTCCCAGGAATCATAGGTGGTTGTCTATGTGGCGGTATCTTGAAAGAAGAAAGGTGTGCCACTGTCAAAAAGTTATATCTGGTGATCAGAATCAAAAATAAATCAGTAGTAAAAACTACCCAAAAACACACACAAGCACTGAGTTGGAAATCAGAATTCAGGGTCCTGGTGTAGGGATACGTCGGCCGCCGCACCAACACTGAACTCCCCGAACTGAAAACCACACTCTTAACACATAACACTATTGCTACATTGAAAATATTAGAGTCCTAGTTCTTCGGTTGAATCGAATCCTCTGATACCACTTTTTCACGACACGCCCCTCAGGGCCCGTGTCGTGACTACCACATGTCCGCCTTCTAAAGGCCAGGGGCTAGCGACTGGCACCAGAAAGGAATATCACTATAACGGGAAGGAATTTTCTTTAAACCTGTATAAACACACAGACTATAACACAACAAGAAGAAACCACCAAATAACTGCTATAGAAAAATTGTGTTGAATGTAAGGGGCCAGAATACAAGCCCAACTGGAAAAGTACAAGTACAACTGAAAAGTAAAATACAACTAAAAAAGGGAAATATCTCTGGGGTTGTCCTATGAGGATCCTACCTTAAGGTTAGGTACAGATCGCCACCTCCGCACTCAATGCCTACTCGTCTCCTCCGTCCACCGCCAGGTCCAGTCTCCCTCAAACCTCAGCCCAGCAGCTCGTCGTCTGCACAAGACACAACAAGGTGCGGGCTAAGCCAGTGCATGGGTGAGTATAACAATACCTAGTAGGGACCCGTATAACCCTGGAGATATCTCATAATTTCCCAAAGAAAAAATACAAAGCATGATCTCAATCCCAATCCCCGAAGTAATAGACACAGCTCACAATGAGTCTCAGCTCAAACCAGGTTTTCTATGAAGCATAGAAGTATAGATGATTATTCATGAATCTAGATCATCTTATTAAGTCAAGAGGCACTTCTTATGACCATAAAGAGTCTGAACTACCCATGATCGATAGGTACTAACCCCTTCTGACCCACATTGGATCATTATGTGCTGACCCGCACATGATCGATGAGCACTGACCCACATAAGATTTTACCCACACATAATCGGTACAGGTAGACCCACACATGATTGTTGAGCGCTTACCAAAATATGATTTTATTCATACAATATTGGTATGCACAGACCCACACATGATCACTAAGTGCGGACCTTCGTATGATCTTTCTCCAACCTCCACCTCACTGCCAGCCACTGGATTTCTCGCACCCGGTGCGCTAGAGTTCCGTTGAATCTGCCCTCGAGATATCGGTCATACCATGACCACCACTAATCTCTACAATTTATTAATCCAAAGAAACACCATGTCATAATGGTTCCCACATGACAAGCGGTACATCGATCGGATGCCCGGTCTGTGAGTTATAAGCGTTTTAGTTCTGGGGGCTCAGTTGGATTCGGGTTCGATCCAACCCAGCCATACTCCAACTATCTCTAAAAGTCAAGAGGAGTATAGGAAAAGGACTGCCTCTATCCAAGTATCCAAACACCGTAGATGGTTCATTAAACGGACGTCTGGTTCTCAAGATATAGCCCTTTAAGTGATTCTGGTCCGGGATGGCTCGGGTCCGGTCCGGCCTAGTCGGACCGACCAGGACCGACCCAGTCTGGGCTAGGCCATGGTGGGCTCGGCCTGCTGGGCCGAGGTATGGCTCGTCTTTCAAGGGAGTGGCCCATAAAGGTGGCCCGCAGGGGATGTCGGGCTCGCAATGGCGGCCCTCAAGGGGCCCTGACCCGCGAAGGGTAGCCCACAACGGGGTGGCCCTCAAGGGGGTGACCCTCAAGGGGGCAGCCCAACCGTGGTGGAGCGCGGTCTTGCCCAAGGTGGGGCATGGTCCGGCCCAGGGTGGGTCATAGTCCATCCCATGGTGGGGCATGGTCCGGTCTGAGGTGGAGCGCGACCCAACCTGGGGGGGGGGTGGGCGGTCCGGTCCGGTCCAAGGGGAAGTGTGGCCTGCTATGGTGTCTGAACTAGCTAGCGCGGGGGGTGTGACCCCCCTTGGTCTCCCGAACCACTGAACGGCCTAGAGGCTGTTCGGTTAGTGAAGTGGTGGAACCATGTGGGTGCCGCCTGGTCACCGCAGAACCCGTCGGAGGTGCGGGTTTGTCCTCCACCACAGATTATTGTCCACCAGGGGTGCGTTGGTCGCGCCGCCACTCCTTAAGCAGCTGACCAAAGTGTCGGCCGCCCCCTATGATCGTTGTGACTGATGATTCGTGCCCCGTTGCTCACCGGCAGCTCGTGACAGCGCACCACACCTCCTCCATTCACCACGGCTGACGATCCGCGACCCCTTTTTTCTCAAAGGTGGCGTGCGATGGAGCGCCACACCTCCTCTTCAGTCGGCTGGTGTCGGTCATTCCGATGACCTCCGCGGCTTTGTGTCGCAGCCTCATCTTTTGGCGTGCGTCGGGGCACGCCTTCTTCATAACCAGTCGGTGTCACCGTGATGGAGGTATTTCCCAGAGAACGCATGGGTGTAGAAAATATGGCGAAGGGTCCAGGTTGTCTTTGGTAGGCCCTCCCCTCCTCATTATCTTGTTAACAAGTGGGGGATAGAGGGGTTAAATAAATTCACTTGAAATAAATGGGAATTAAAACCCCTACCTCGTAAACCTATTAGAGAGTGCTTGTGCTTGAAGGTAGATTGTGTTCATCGTTCCTGCAATTGGTTCCCAACGATGACACATGTACGTCATCCTTCGGTTTGTGGTTAAGTGTCACATTTCACCTCCTGTTGGGATCATCTCCATCCTCTAATGGTTAGGCGTCTCAGCACTCCTTCAGCACTTCGTTGTTGGTGATGTGTGCCGATATCCCTCCTCAAACTCCATATATATAGGATATGGGGAGGTTAAGTAGTGACTTGGGGAATTAATGGGGGCCCATTAATTCGGAACCTTCTTAATTACCCAACGATGTCATTACTTACGATTTCATAGGTTAATCCATTTATTTGATTGAAACATCACAAGCCCCACACACCTCTTGTCTGTTAGTGGAGAATAGAGAAAATAAAATAATGAAATTATTTTATTTCATTTCATTGAAAAAGTCACAAAACATAACATTTTCTCCAGACCTACTACGGTCAAAGTAAAGCCTCCATTAAGTGAATCTTAGTGCTGCGGATTCAACGGTGCCCTGAGATTTCTAATCCGACCAATGGTTCAAAAGTTAGAAAACACCGCTCACACGTTTACTGAACGTACCCAAAAAAAGTTCAGAAATTTATTCTGGGCACACCGGGCCTCAGAATCAGGCGCCGTCAATTTTCACAAACTCGAAATAATTCTATATAATTAAAAATAATTACATGGAAAATCCGGGTCTTTACAGATTATTCCTTGAAATATGTTATTTTCCCTTCATTTTGAACCCATTATGTTATCTATGATGAGAGTACCAACCACTACATCTGTTAGAGCCTTGAATTGCATCGGTGTGATTATAATATAAACATCATTCTCACATGGACACATCTAATGTTTATGACTGTTTCCCTCCATTATATTCTTATTTGGACATTGGTGATCCTAATTTCCATACTCTACAAAATTTATGAATTATACTATAGGTCGAACACTCACAATCTTACAATTTTCATTTTCAATCAATAGTTGATGTTTTACTTATCTATGATAGTTTCAATCTATATTGTCTAATCTTGCACACTAAAATAAAATTCTAAATTCTTGTAGGAAATTACATGAATTCTACTTCCCACACTTTTTAAACGCATGTAGTTGGTGTCTATTATCTTCTCCTTCATCGGAAAAATTATTTCAAAATTTTTTCCATATCCTTCCCTTATAATAGTTCATTCCAAAATACTATTTTCAATCTATAAATACCATTTCATCTTTAATGGAACATCATATTATAAATATTAATAATTTTGAAAGTCACATATTTCTAGACATTCCAATAGATAATGCCTTATTATAACAATGAATTGATCGATCCTCCTCTCCGAATAAATGAAAAATATTGATTCCTATCATGAAATCTATGTAATGTTCATCTCATAATTTATGACTGATCCATTATACATATTAATTATCATGTGAAATTTACTTTAAAATAATACATAAGGTTGTGAAAAATCTATTTATTAAAAAAAAATTTAAAAACAATCTCATTATATCACATCAACATTATCTTTAATAATCAAATTAATTATTAGTATCCATAATTGTTAAACATTCCACTATAAGTGGTTATAAAACCCATCGATTTTAAAATAAGAACATCATGTTTGATAGGATGTATAAAATGTAACATAAATATTAAATGAAAATATGACACCTATAGACATTATGATATTTTTAAAAAAATAAATTCAATCTCTTTGGTAGCTTGGGATTCAGATGGCACAAGGTTTAATTGAAACTCGACAATCTATTGAAATATTATTTTTTAATCATGACCATTATAATTAAGCCATTATGTTATAGGGTATGAATTGAAATAACTAAATTAAATAAAAAATATATCAACAAAATGTTTAAAATAAATTAAATTGTTATCGATTTATTATAAATAAAATAATAACCATTTGAGAGGTAAAGAAATCATTTATAAAAAACTATATTTTTTGAATGGTGGATTAGTCGTGTTTTGGGCACGTAATTTAAAATTAATTTCTATATATTTTATAAAAATTATTTGAAAAAATTTAATTATTTTTTTAAATCTACATATCAAAATTATATTTTAGTTAATTTTAGAGAAATTTTTTAAAAGATAATTTTTTGATAAATAGACAAAAAATACTAAATCTAAAATGAAAAATGATAAATAATTTAAACCATTTATGAACAAAAATTTAGTAATAATTTTTTTTTGTGTAACATTATTTCATTAATATCAAAATATAACTTATTTGGGTTATTGAATCAAATTTCTTATTGAATTATAAAATTATAACTTTCTATTCTTGTGTAAATGTTCACTTTTAAATCCCACTTTTTCATCACATCAGTGAGTATAATTTGTAATTGGATTCTTATAATTCCAAGAATTGAATTTTGGAAAATTGATTCCATATTTGGGATAAGATTATTTTTTATTATATAATATTTTCAAATCAATTTTTGACAACTATGAATAGTAAAAAAAATAATAATTTCAATGATTATGTTAGAAATGGGTTTATCGGGGGCCAATGTAAAAAAGATAAGGGTTAAAATGACATACCAAATTGTCCAAAATATAGTTTTTGGAAACTTTTAGAACCTATAATCTCTATTTTTGATAAAGTTCCATTTTGGTCTTTTTTTATGATAATTATTTTAGTGTAATTGATTATTTTCTAAAATACTAGGAGTATCCAATTACCACTTATAAATGGTCACCCCTTCTACTAAATTATTCACATTCTCAATTACATTAGGTTTGTAAACTCATTAACCAAATATATTATTTGTATTCTTCAACCAGATCCTAGATTCCTTGGTTATATCAGAAATATAATATAATATGGATTTAGGTTAAACAAAATGAGGATTCTCATATAAGATGATTTGTTTTTAACTATGCATTTTCAATTTAATTATTCTAACTCAATAATATTACCAAATAATATCCCGATTTTCTCAAATAAACTAATATTTTGTTATCTAAATTGAATAAAATTTATTCACTCCACTTCCATCAAATATAAAAACCAACTTTCGGTCATGTGTACAGCGGACTACCACCCGATAACTGATGTAGTTTGTTTTCCACCACCACCTTTAAAGGATGTAATGATGAATTTAACATACTTATTTTTTAATTTTTATATTATTATAATTATTTTATTATCATATCACATCTACCATATTACCTTCCATTCCATGATGGATATGATAACATTGCTTGTGTGTATAGTAGACTAATGCATAATGAGGTGTTGAGATACATTTTTCACTTAATCATTACATAGAAGGTATTAAAGATAAAATATAATAAATATTTATGTGATATTTATGATCTAAAAATAACTCACAAATTTTAATATCATATATAACCAAATTACATCCAATCCATTGGAAAACAATTACATTGCCCATGCGTACGTGTGGACTACCGAATCTACATGAAGATGTGAAATGTTGTTAATTTTATTTTTACATGGGTGATAATGAGGAAAGAATTTCATAATATACATGATATATATAAAATACTAATAATGGTTTATTAATATTTACTTTCCATTAATTCCTTCAATTTATAAAAAAGGAAACAATGTTAATGTCTATATACGACATATAGACTATATGAATAGTGTAATCCATTTTTAATCTCTAAATTTTTTAGATTGGAATAAATAATTATATAATAAATATATATTACATTAATATCCCGGTTATCATTCTATATAATAATTAACAATGAAAATATTAAAATGACCAAAAATACTAGGCCACAATATACATGAAAAATAGGATTATCATAAGAAAGAGTGACTTAAAATTTTTTAAAACAAACGAGTGATAAAAGAAAACAAGAAAATACTATGTCAAGTGATATATATATATATCAATATTATTATTCAAATTATTTTTTAACAAACCAATATATATTATAAATGTCTTTTGACACATAGGAATGATGTCGAACAAGTGGTAAGCATTTCTCATCTCACATTTACACCTTCAAGACATATGACATAAGCACCAATTATTCGATTCTATCGATAATATTTTATCCCTTTGGATATTTCATATAAGAAATAAATTTTTATTCATGGTATTTAAAGATTCATTAGAATTAATATATATCATGGGGAATATGATTCAAATTCTACCAGAGTAGTTATGGGTTATTTAACAATATCACCATTATTGGGGATTTTTTTAAGTATCCCTTGTGGGGACTATTTTATATTTTTACGTTAAAATAAACATTTTTTCTTATAATTATGTTATGAATGTATATTTTAAATTAATATTAGTATTTTTACCCTATTTGGTACATAAAAGTATTGAAAAAATTTTTTATGAAAATTTGACTTTATTTCCCACTTAAGCCGACAATCCATTTTCATCAAAATACATGTTTTTGAAAAATGTTTTATAATATATTTTTTATCCCTTTAAAAATGATTTATTAAAGAAATATTTACCCATTTTTAAAAGTAAAAAAGAAAAAGGATTATTCCTATTGTTTTGAAAACAAGGCTTATTTGGATTTTATAAACAATGTGAATTGAAGCATTGTTATGACATGTAAAGTTAGAAATGAATTTTACACTTTCATGAAAAATAATTATTATAAATATTTTTAACATTTTTTAAATTGTTTTTTTAAAGAAAATTATCAAAAAAATATTTCTTGAACATTTAGTTTTAAAAATATTTTCAAAGTGAAACCTTTATTTGACTCAAATTAATATTTTTGGAATTGATTATGCTATTTATATTCATCAATGAAATCAACCATATATTTTTCTTGTGTTATAATGGGGACCTGTTGTATTAATAAAATATTTATTATCTCTATATATATATTAATATCAATTTGATAGGATATGTAAAATATTGTTACCATTCAACATATTACTCAGTGTTACTTAATATTACATTTATTTATGAGGGTAAGTATTAAAATTTCATAAGTTGGTTTTTCATGATGAATTTTTATATTTATCATATTTATTAAATTTAATTTAATGAATGAATTGGAATTATTATGTTCTAAGTTGGACCATAATTACAAAACTTTTCCATGCATCGATAGGTCTCATGAGTAAAATTAGCATTTATATTTGGTTGAGGCCTAACCAATTTATGTAATATGTTATGGAATGATTCCTTGATGGTAAGAAGAATAATTATGATAATATAATGGTATTATTAAGATTTTTGAAATTGTGAAATTTTTATTTATGAGTTTAGTCATTAATATTCTATGTTCTTATTCAACTAGTTAGAATATTTGTGGTTAAGTTACAAAATCATGCAGTTATTTATAAATAATTACTTGGTAATCATTTATTCTTACCATATAATACTCATGATATTTACTAAATGGAATTTGATTTAGTTATTTACCTTCCATATAGATTATTACATATTTATTCATTAAATTTTTTGTATTCTTACCCTTATTGAGAATCTAATATGGCCCCTTTATTATGATTTATTCTCCCCATGATAGCTGGAAGTGTTTTCTGATTGATATGGTGGGATACACTATGAGAAATATTTGGGTTCTCAAAGATAACACTTTTTGAATTTTATGTTTTCAATTTTTAACAAAATTTCAACTTTGTATCTAGTTTGTCAAGACTAATAAAATATTCACACCATTGGGATGTGATTCCTTGTTTCTTAGTCCAATATAATAATGAATACATTGTACTAGGTTACAAGAGTGTTGTATAATACAATTAGTATCAGATTAATATTGTTAGAAACCTTGGGAACTTGGTTTATGAAATAATATGTTAGGGAATATAACCTTATGATATAATTTGAGGATATTCATAGAGTAACATCCTATAGTTTTTGTGAAAAATATATTATGTGGTATTTTCTATTAATACAACCCTATTTGTAAATCATACATGGATGTGGTTTTAAAACAAATTTGCATAAGGGTAATAACATTGAAAAGGGCACATTGGGCATGACCCGATCATCACATTTTTTTATAAAAATGGGCCTTAAAATGCACCTGGTTTTATAGTACTAGATGATAATAATAGGATAATTCAAAATTTATTTAAAATAAATTATGAAAAATTTGAAAATAATGACATACTTAAAGAAACCATGTTAATGATTTTGAGATTAGATATGCATAAATGTTTTTATTTATATTATGCTTTTTACAAATTTTGGGATTATACATTATGATTCATATTGTTATGATATAATCTAGTGTATTAAATTATTTAAAAATGGGTCATAAGGGTGGGAATGGGGACTATTTTAACTAATTTAATCCATGTTGGGATTTCCTATTTTGGAATGATAATGAAGCTAGAACTGGATTTGGAGAAGGAACTGACAAAATTATTGCCATATTGGGGAATCTAACTCAGTTTAGGTCTAATAAAAATTCCCAAATAGAATATCATACTGATCCACCATGTGGTGTAAAATTTTTAGACTGTTTCATTTCTAAACAACCACTATCATTCCATGGGACTAAAAATCCATTTATATCTAAGAAATGGATAAGATCATAAGAGAATATATTTATCTCCCTAAGAACAAGTGAAAGATTGAACATTGTCATAGGATTTTATTGTCTGTTAGGAGATTCAAACCCCTAATGGACATTGACTCAAAACAAAAATTATGAATAATAAATATAAAACATTGAATGGATGGTTTTCAAGGTACTCTTATTTGAAAAATATTTTCCTCATGAGAAACAAGTGGATATAGAAATACTTTTCTCTAGTCTAAGACAAAAATAGGTGGAAAATTTCATTAATTATGAATCCAAAATTATAGGGTAATAAATGAATTATATGGAAAAGATATGTAATACAGAATAAAGATTTTCCATTTCATTGATTGGGTTAAAAAAATCCTTCTAATTAAACTATTTTCCCACTATTTCTCACCACATGAGGAAATCAAACCATCTAATTTCATGATAATGAATGAATTAAATATGTATTATGGAATTGAAGGGAAGAAATAAAATAAGATAAAGAACTTCTGGAAAATAAACTTATACTAATGATTAAAAACTATTGGTATATGCTATATAAATGTTGGTATATCTAATACTGATAGTTTTGCATACCATGGAAATTGTTTGCATTGGTTGAGGGCTATACGAAATGTTTCATTTGAAATTATTTCTATATATCATATCCAAATTTGAATACCCATGATTTCAACATAACAATTGGTATATATCTATACAAATGATTCAAAAAATTGGTATAGAATCTTATCCAATTATATTGTATACTAATGTTTAATAGAACCATTTTTAATGCTTATTATCCCCATTTTATAGAAGCAACATACAACACCACCTCCGAACCTATAAATAAATTTCAAACCACAGTACACATTTCAGGCTGTAAAAATATTATAAATTTTTCATTTGTCCATCTTGGTATAAATTTTTTTCTAATCATTTACAATTATAAAACATATATATATATATAATAAACAAAATTAACCACTTATGGTAGTTAAAAAACATCCACAAAATTCACTTTACTATCAACTAAAAAATTTAGGGGATCAATACATCCATCATCACCACTAGTTCCATCATAATCACCACTAGTATCCTTATTATCATTGTTACCTAGAGCACTGTCATCATCATCTTCAGAATCAACATCATCATCATAATCACCATTATCACCTTACTTACCACTATGATACTCATTGATAACACATGGCGCATCATATAAAGAGATACATTTTTCCATATATAAATAAAAAACATTAACACCCTTTGATAGAGGTTATGAATATATAACATTCACATATTTCAAGAACTATTTTGTGACTAGTTTACCTATTCTATGCTCATGTATATATATTTGTATGAATTCATATACTTATGAACAATAGTTTCATATCTTGGTGGTGTGAAATATTGGAGGTGTGTTCAACGAGTTCAAATACCTAATGGGGATGATTATTTCCACAGGTGGACCACAAACTCTCCCATACTAATCCTCACCTAATAACTTTCTCAAATGATCATTTTTCTGGATGTTTTTATATTTATTCTTATGGATAGACTCCATAGAACACTATTTAAAACATAAATATTAAATTTAATTTAATTACATATCAAAATTTGATATGTTGATAAAAATACATGCAATATTTTCTTCTGTCTGTATATTCACTACACTTCCATCCTTTTTCTTCATTCCCATGAAAAATATTTTTAATTGAGGAATATAGAATTTTATGTCATATGTAACACAATACATGTCACGACCCGACCCTACCCAGGCTCGGGCCGCAACTACCCCAAGCCCTCCTCCATAGGCCAGGGGCTGGCGACCAGCGCCGAAGGCACAACAACTCGGGGAGGCCTTTGCCTAAGTACATGTACACACACACGCGGAAAACTCAATGCAACAGTGCAGAGTAATAGAAAAGTAAAGGCAACTGCTATATGTATAAACCACAGATGTGCATCGACCTCTAAACATCACAAAGTACAAGCTAAAAAAAGGTGCAAAACATGCTCCAAACCAAAAAGTGCCACAACCCGGAAAAAGGTAAACAGAAAGAAACAGCTGACGGGTCTGCCACCTGGAACCTGGCCACAACCACCGCACGCGGGCCAAGCTCCCAAGCTCCTACACTTCACTGAAGTCACGCTCCACCTATCCATCGTCTGCAAGGGAACACCAAGTGCGGACAAAGCCCAAGCAGGGGTGAGTATAAAAATACTCAGTAGGATACCCCGAAGGCTCGAGGAAGCAACAAAGGAGGTACCGAAGGGTGAGCAGTAGAGCGAACAGGGAGTAGAACAGAAGTACAAAAGAGTGCAGTAAAGAGTCCAGCTCAACCCAACAAGAGAAAGGAAGTAGACTCGTCCAGGCACAAGGAGCTGGAAATGGTGAGAAGATGAACTTCCCGTCGAGTCTTCGCTACCTATAGCAGGAGAGTAGACTCATCCAACCACGAGAATCTAGACACGAAAATGAAGTGGCATACCCCGCGCGTCTTCGCCTCTCCTGGAGGGAGAGTAAGCAGGCCCAAGAAGTGGGTACTTGAACAAGGCATATACATATTCATATGCTCTTTCAAGAAGCCCAAACAACGTCTTAAGGGGATCTCCGTCCCGTAGCTCAGTCCAAGAAAAGAGTAGCCAACAGTCCCAGAAGTAACACCATCGATGCCCAGCATCCGGCACGTCTGCCCTAAACCGCAAGCCAAGGGGATCAATCACCGCACCTTGACACTATCCACTTTGAGCGGCACTGACTCGCCCGCACGGTTTTAGATCGCGTCGCAAGAACGCGTCTCGGTGGGGAAAGTGCCCCTCGTATTTGAGAGTTATAGGGAATGTCAAACCACGCCTCGTCACTGCCCTGCTGTCGAGAGGCCTTCTCAAAGCCAAAGCTGTTCCATCACCGACCTGTACAACCAAGGGTCCCACTCCGGTAATCACGGAGGAAAGCCACAGGCTAGCCTAGCGGAAGGACTGAGCCTATAATGCCAACCAGTGTCCCCACTGGCCAGCACTGCTGGAGGGTAATTCATAACTAGATATCGGGTGACCCAATTCCCAGCCCCATTGGAGGGTAATTCATAACCAGATATCGGGTGACCCACTGCCCAGCCCCGCTGGAGGGTAAACCCTAATACATCGTCAGGAGAGCCACTGCCCAGCCCCGCTGGAGGGTAAACCATAACCAGATATCGGGTGACCCATAGCCCAACCCTGTTGGAGGGTAAACCCTAATATATCATCAGGCGACACACTGCCCAGCCCCGCTGGAGGGTAAACCCTGTTACATAATCAGGCGACCCACTTCCCAGCCCCGCTGGAGGGTAAACAAAATTACATCATCAGGCGACCCACTACCCAGCCCCCCTAGAGGGTAGACCTGAAATAAGTCGACAGGCGACCCACTGCCCAGCCTTGCTGAAGGGTAGACATGGAACTAGACGATGGGTGACCCACTGCCCAGTCCTACTGAAGGGTAGGCCCTAAGAGGTCGTCGGGTGACCCACTACATAGTCTCTGCTAGAGGGTAGACCCTAAAAGTGTCGGGGGACCCACTGCCCAGTCTCTGCTGGAGGGTAGACCCTAGAAGCCGATGAGTAACCCACTGCCCAGCCCCGCTGGAGGGTAAAACTCATAACTGCTCTGGCCACATTTACTGGAGGGTACAACACTGGCCAACCAAACGCGGAGTGGGTATCGCGCAACCACCCAACTCCAGCACCACACACCCAAAACGGGGGGTGGGGGGTTCAGCGCCTGTTCCATCACTAGGTGTCACTAACACCGCTACCGGCCGATCCATTGAGAACGAAACCAGGGGGAGACCACTCAACCCTGCTGGTCAAACAAAAGAGCACAAAGGGACCCTCCACGTCATGATAGGTCCAATTACAAAAAGCAGAACACAGAACGCACGTGGGGGCCACACGACATGTGGCCCCAAGTCAACCCCAACCAAGCTCACCAACATTCTCAGGTACAAAACAAACGTACCTCGAAGCGCTCCCGTATACTCCCAGAGTATACCTCGTTCCATCCCATAGGCTATCGTGCACATGGCACCCAACGTCAACGCGAAGGCGTGACATAACAACTCCAACCTGCCACCTCATCGGCTGAGGCACGGCCAACCACATCTCATGAACCATTTATATCACTTTCCCAGGAGTGCGCGATCACACGCCAAGGTTCCGCTACAAACAAGGTAGGGAGAACCACCGCTGGAACACCTTCCATGCTTCCACATTTAACAAGATCGCACAAGAGGATCCTCCCGACCAAACAGATCACACAGTTGTAATCCTCGCAGAAAAAACACACTAGATCGACTACTTACTTGTCCAAAATGGTCGCCCGGTGGTAAAGCTGGAAATCATCGTCAACTCCCGAAACGGCCCTCACAGGGCCCGCACCATCATGCTGCATTATAGCGGGTAGACTACGCCAACGCGATGCCCCTGGAAAAACACCCAACACCGACTGCTCGCACGCCCCGAACGGGCGTTCGATGCAAAAACCGCTAAACGCTGCTCACCGCTCAAAAGACGGGCCATGGGGACCACACCTCATCTTCGGCCTCAACACCTGAAACCACCCTGGAAACCTCCACCTCGATGCCAGGGTCCCAACGCCACTGACAACGCTCAAAACGAACGTCGGACGCGTCCGCGCCGTCCAATAAAATAATCTCGGGAAAAATGATCGTCCACTTAAAGACACGTCGCGCCTCCGAGGCCCCTCGTTTTAGGAATTAAAAATTCCCGAAACCATCTCAAAACATTCCCCTCGATGAAAGGTCCGCGCTTCCACTGACGGCGCGCAAAACGGACGCCTGTAACGAATGTTACGGGCGTTGGAAATTCAAAGAAGGGGGGGGGCACTTCCTGGGCCCGGACCGGCCCGGTCCGGCCGGTCCGCCCTCAGCCGGCCCGCGGCCCGGCCGCGGGCCCGGTTCTGTCTTCCGCGGCTAGCTGGCCATGGCCAAATCCCTCGACCGGCCGTCAAGGCCGATCTCCTTTCCCCAACAGCGACCCACGACATGCGGGTCGCAGTCGCGCCGCACACGAGGTCGCGCACACCACGCTTCCCCCCCTCTGCCCTACGCCGGAGCCGCCCGGCCGCCTGCCGCCTGCCAAAGTTGGCCCGCCATCGCCCTCGTACACCCAGTCGCCGCCTGGCTTGCCGCGCCGCCGCCTTGCATCGCCGGCCGTCGCGCCTACCCGCTGGAACGCCCCACATCTCCTTCCGAAACCCGCAATCTTCGGCGAATGATTGCGGGTTCCTCCGAACTCCAAAACCAAATCAGAAAGAAGCGTCGGAAAGAGAATAAAATACACTTTGCATTCATGGGGTTTTTGATAAATATAAAGAGATTTGATACAAAAATTCGTGCTTGAAGTAGGTACAAGAATAGAAAATGCAAACGACAAAACCCTACCTCGTGGGCGTCGATCGGAGCTTCGCCGCACGATCCGCCGCCTTGCCGGAGCTACCTCGCCGGAGCCGCCTTGCCGGAGGTGGAGGAGGAGAGGGAGAGGAGGGTATGCCACACTAGGGAGAACAACCAAGAGGGGGGGGGGAGAAGTGTTTAAAAACAAAACACTTAAACCCCCGCCCGACAGCCCTGAACCCGAACTCCAGACGGGGTCGGGATTTAGCCTCCCCTAGGCTAAGAACCACGCTCTGAGCGCAACGGCGGTCTCTGAATTTTATTCCGGGACCCCGTTCAAATGTTATTAAACTTAGAGCCCGAGGCCGCCATATTACGAAAATGCCACTGGGGTCATTTTTCACAAACGGCCCGCGCCCGCAAGACTTATACCCCTCCTAAGGTAAACGGAACATTCCGAACTCAACGGTGCCCTCAGTTTTCCAATCCGAGCTACCGTTTAATATATACCTGTGTTTCTCCAATAAATGAATTAATCAATTTATTTAATCCGTTTAACGTTCCAAAAGCGGGCGAGGGGTCGAAACATCCCGCGCCGACAAGTTTTATGTTGTTACTATGGTAAGCACCCCATTCCGGACCCATCCGTAGACTCGGATCTCTGATCTGGAACACCGTTTAGGAGTTATCCCATTTATTTGGCGTTTCCAGTGTGAACGCACTAAAAATTTAATTCTGGCCAATCCGGGGCTCGGAATCACACGCCATCTGAAGGCGCTGCTATGGAATATCTTCAAGAATATTCCAAAGTCTTTCTCAGCAAAAACCGGGTTCTTACATCATTCCCTCCTTCAAGATTTTCATCCCCGAAAAGCAAAACTAGGGAGCAACCCAGGGTACTAATCCCACACCTGGCTTTCCCATACCGAGAAGAACCCATGCACCGCTCTGCGTCACCGCACACAGACCAAAGGATTGATCTGTTCATGCTAGGTCGGCCCTTGCCGACGTCGTGCACCCACTCCAGACTTTGGGGTTAGGGAAAGGCGGTAGGGTACCTCGCCATCCCTTTTCACGGTCTCAAACGGCCCGAAGGCCCTCGGGGGTAGCTCACCTCCCCGGTCAAACCTCTATGTCGCACGCTGTGATAGGAATCATCACCCGCACCTGAAACAAGGCCTGGTGATTCCCTCCTTCAGAATATCCATATGTTGAAGCACCCAAGGATATCTGGTCACGCAAGATTCCACAGTCGATGCTCTCTTACACGCTCAAAAGGCGAAGGAGTCAACACCATCGACTAGAGAAAAAGGTCCCACACCTTTTTCCTTACCAACACAGGGTTACACCCGACGCCCTGCGTCACCCTGGTAACACCTCAAACAAGGAGCAGGGAGAGAAGCCTTTCACACGCAGAGCCTAACAATTCTACTGCAAGAAGTAGAAGAGTCGCAAGGGGTACCTCTCACCATCCCGTGCTCTGCAGGATCGTAGACATTCAAAGCTCGCGGCTGTCCGTGGTCCCAACTGTCAGCTCCCGGAGCCTGATGTGGACCGCCTAGTGGTTATGGGGAGATCTCGTAAAGTCATACCCCACTACCTGCTCCTCCCGCTCCTCTGCTAGCACCACCTCCCTAGGTACTACTCCGATCACGGTGCTACCTCTGCCATGGTGGTGCGCCTGCTACCTGCCCGAAGCTCCCAGCAACTCAGGTCGGGCAGTCTCATGCCAAGTGACCTCGCCCGTCACAAGCATAGCACTGGCGCTCTCTGGGCTGCCCTGGTGCCCTCCGGCGCCACTGTGGTGTACGAACATGGCCCAGGATCCACTCATGGAAGCGCATCCTCTACTGAGGCCCTGCGCCTTTTCGCCACAGTGGTATATGACCATGTCTCCAAAACCGGCAGTGGGAAGGCCACCTGCATCGCGGTCCTGTCCTCCGGCACCTGCTAGCTACAACATACGTCCTGGATCCATCGCGCCCGCTACCACTACCAACCGAAAAACATGACAGGAAGCCCTCTATCACCAGCGCCTGCTCTCGCACCCCGACATTTGTGGAAATTCCTAAGGGTACTCTAACAACACGAATCTCTCGGCGGAGGCCCTGCTCAAACTTCTGTGCTCGGAGGTTGTCGTCATGGACCAATTCCGGGTAAAAGTGTGCACGATCTGCAAAACTAGCCGCGTACTCGGCCACCGTCATCCCTCCCTGCTGAAACTGCAGGAGCTCCTGAATCCGAACGGAGCGCATGCAGGAGTGGAAAAACTCCTCTCAAAACTACAACTGAAAATCGTCCCACGAAAGTGATGACTCGTCAAGAAACTGAGTCACCAGACTCCACCAACGCCGAGATGCTCCACGAAAAAGGGTGGCTTCCAAAGCCACTCTCTGATCTGTTAGCGTCTGCACAAGCCTGAAAAGGCGAACCACTACCTCAGGCCAAACCTCTGCTGCCTGAGGGTCTGGCTAACCACTGAACCTCAGCAGTCTCTACCGCTGGAACTCACGGAGCGCGCTCATCCTGCGCTCAACCTCAGCCTGCTCTGCTGAAACTGTCTGCTGCTCAACAAGTGGGGGGTGCTGCTACCGACCCACCCGGAGAAAGGGCTCGCATGATGGGTCCTGGACTGTGGCCTCGTAGCTCATAGGGTCTTTGTCACGAGCCAAAGCTGGTATCCTGGCTAGCTGTCCTCGGGGAGACATCCTAAATATTATCAAGGAGTGCCGCGGTCAGATGAGCATATATGTATATACCAACAACAACAACGATGGGGAGCTGACTCAAGAAGGACAGTCAAGACTCAGTCCTATGTGATGCGCAAACAAATTTTCCCTGCAACAAGTGTCTCATCATGCCTAGTCGACAAACGGGTTATCAAGGTCCTGGTGAATGGATACGTCGGTCGTCGCACCATCACTGGACTCCCTGGCCTGAGAGCCGCTCTCGAGACACGTTAACACTATTTCCCTAAATCCCAACCAATTCCTTTTACTTTAGGGACGTCCGAACAACGTCCCAATGAACAAACCAGCTCTGATACCACTTTGTCATGACCCGACCCTAATTGGGCTCGAGCCGCAACTACCCCAAGCCCGCCTCCATAGGCCAGGGGCTGGCGACCAGCACCTAAGGCACAACAACTCGGGGAGGCCTTTTCCTAAGTACCTGTACACACACACATGCGGAAAACTCAATGCAATAGTGCAGATTAAAAGAAAATTAAAGGAAACTGCTATATGTATAAACCAAAGATGTGCATCGACCTCTTAACAGTACAAAGTACAAGATGAAAAGAAAAGGGAAAAAACACGTGCCCAACCAAAAAGTTCCACAACCCGACAACAGGTAAACGGAAAGAAACAGCTGACGGGTCTGCCACCTGGAACCTGGCTACGACCACCGCACGCGGTCTAAGCTCTCAAGCTCCTTCGCTCCACTGAAGTCACGCTCCACCTGTCCGTCGTCTGCAAGGGCACACCAAGTGCGGGCAAAGCCCAAGCAGGGGTGAGTATAAAAATACTCAGTAGGATACCCCGAAGGCTCGAGGGAGAAACAAAGGAGGTACCGAAGGGTGAGATGTAGAGCGAACAGGGAGTAGAACAGAAGTACAATAGAGTGCAGTAAAGAGTCCAGCTCAACCCAACAAGAGAAAAGAAGTAGACTCGTCTAGGCATAAAGAGCGGGAAATGGTGAGAAGACGATCTTCCCGTCGAGTCTTCGCTGCCTATAGCAGGAGAGTAGACTCATCCAACCACGAGAAGCTAGAAACGAAAAGCACGTGGCATACCCCTCGCGTCTTCGCCTCTCCTGGAGGGAGAGTAACTAGGCCCAAGAAGTGGGTACTCGAACAAGGTATATACATATTCATATGCTCTATCAAGAAGCCCGAACAACTTCATAAGGGGATCTCCGTCCCGTAGCTCAGTCCAAGAAAAGAGTAGCCAACAGTCCCAGAAGTAACACCATTGATGCCCAGCATCCCGCACGTCTGCCCTGAACCGCATGCCAAGGGGCTCAATCACTGCACCTTGACACTATCTGCTTTGGGCGGCACTGACTCGCCCGCACGATTTTAGATCGCATCGCAAGAACGTGTCTCGGTGGGGAAAGTGCCTGTCGTACTTGAGAGTTCTAGGGAAAGTCAAACCACACCTCGTCACTGCCCTGCCGTCGAGAGGTCTCCTCAAAGCCAAAGTTGTTCCATCACCGACCGTACAACCAAGGGTCCTGCTCTAGTAATCACGAAGGAAAGCCACAGGCTAGCCTAGTGGAAGGACTGAGCCTGGAATGCCCACCGGTGTCCCAACTGCCCAGCCCTGCTGGAGGGTAATTTATAACCAGATATCGGGTGACCCACTGCCCAGCCCCGCTGGAGGGTAATTTATAACTAGATATAGGGTGACCCATTGCCCATCCCTGCTGGAGGGTAAACCCTAATACATCGTCAGGCAACCCACTGCCCAGCCCCGCTGGAGGGTAAACCATAACCAGATATCGGGTGACCCACTGCCCAGCCCTGCTGGAGGGTAAACCCTAATATATCATCAGGCGACCCACTGCCCAGCCCCGCTGGAGGGCAAACCCTGTTACATCATCAGGCGACCCACTGCCCAGCACCGCTTGAGGTTAAACCAAATTACATCATCAAGAGACCCACTGCCCAGCCCCGCTGGAGGGTAGACCTGGAATAATTCGACAGGCGACCCACTGCCCAGCCTTGCTGGAGGGTAGACCTGGAACTAGACGACGGGTGACCCACTGCCCAGCCCTGCTGGAGGGTAGGCCCTAAGAGGTCATCAGGTGACCCACTGCCTAGTCTCTACTGGAGGGTAGACCCTAAAAGTGTCAGGTGACCCACTTCCCACTCTCTGCTGGAGGGTAGACCATAGAAGCCGATGAGTAACCCACAGCCCAGCCCCACTGGAGGGTAAAACTCATAACTGCTCTGGCCACATCCATTGGAGTGTACAACACTGGCCAACCAAACGTGGAGTGGGTATCGCGCAACCACCCAACTCCAGCACCACTCACCCAAAAAGGGGGGTTCAGCGCCTGTTCCATCACTAGGTGTCACTAACACTGCTACCGGCCGATCCATCGAGAACGAAACCAGGGGGAGACCACTCAACCCTGCTGGTCAAACAAATGAGCACAAAGGGACCCTCAACGTTGCGAGACGTCCAAGTAAGCAAAGCAAAACACGACACACACGTGGGGCCCACACGACGTGTGGCCCCAAGTCAACCCCAACCAATCTCACCAACATTCTCAGGTACAAAACAAACGTACCTCCAAGCGCTCCCGTATACTCCTAGAATATACCTCATTCCAGCCCATAGGCTATCGTGCACACGAAACCCAACGTCAACGCGAAGACATGACATAACAACTCCAACCTGCCACCTCATCTGCTGAGGCATGGCCAACCACATCTCATGAACCATTTATATCACTCTCCCAAGAGTGCGCGATCACACGCCAAGGGTCCGCTACAAACAAGGTAGGGAGAACCACCGCTGGAGCACCTTCCATGCTTCCACATTTAACAATATCGCACTATAGGCTCCTCCCGGCCAAACATATCACACCGTTGTAATACTCGCGGAAAAAACACACGATATCGACTACTTACTTGTCCAAAACCGTCGCCCGGTGATAAATCTGAAAATCACCATCAACTCCCGAAACGGCCCTCACAGGGCCCGCACCATGATGCTGAATTACAGTCGGCAGACTACGCTAACGTGATGCCCTTGAAAAAACACCCAACATCGACTGCTCACACCCTCGAATGGGCGTCCGATGCAAAAACCACTAAACGCTGCTCGCAGCTCAAAAGACAGGTCATGGGGCCCGCTCCTCATCTTTGGCCTCAACGCCTGATACCAGCCTGGAAACCTCTGTCTCGATGCCAGGGTCCCAATGCCACTGACTATAATGACCCATACTTTACATACATTGTTAATACTTCAAAATTGAAGCACACTTATTAAAACATATGACAAAACCACAAAGGACCGTATAGGTATAGTGTCTTTCGAAACTGGGAAACATAAACAACTGGTTCATAAATCTTCTATAGTGTCTCCCATTTATTTCATCATATCTAGGGTCCCTTTTAGCATATTCTACTTAATATCCATCTTCCTGACCTGGGGAAAAGAAAACATAAAAGGGCGAGCTCAAATGCTCAGCAAGGGCAAATAAAGGAAATAAAAATCATATCATATCTTTTTGAAAATCAAAACCTGCAAAAGAGATCATAATATCTTAACATGGAATAAATCATAGAAGTGAAAATGAGATCCCCATAATCATAACATAAAACTTGAAACTTTGTGGCATGCACACATAATCATGGAAAATCATTTCTTGTTAGTCATGACTCATTTCCAAGACTATCTTAGTGGACAAAGTCCCTTTCGGAACCGAGTTCACTCCTCGTTTCAGTCCTGTATCACTGAACCGAAATAACCTTCCGTTCCAGCCATGTCTATCTCATGAGATATAAAATCTTTACCCAATGCATTGGAGGGAGATATAGGTCCCACCCATCTTATAATTAATCCTTTCTTATGTGTGCCACATAATCATAAACCATACATCATAGCGTAACCCATGTAATAAAAATGGGATTCTTAAACAACATGACATCATAAAACAATTCATATAAGATAAAGGAATTCATAAAAATATTTCCATCACAACATAATCAAACCAATGTAAAAATAGGGAATAAAATAGAACCCTTTATTATCTTAGATGGAAAATAATTTTGATAAAACACTTGAACTCCATTTTTGAGGAAAATATCCTTTCTTCTTCAAAAACATTTTTCCTTTCATAACATGTCATACGACTTTAAAATAATAGAAGTTGATTAAAAATAAACTTGAAAACTTGTAAAGGAATATTCTTGGAAATAATGTTTTAAAAATCCATTCATGCCTTATAAGTTAAAAAAAACATTCTTCTCGTACTTTTGTCGGAAAAGTCAAAAAGTACCTCGTACGAAAAAAACGACAAAATATTCCTTTCATATTCTTTACTAAAAACTCACCGAAGGGTAAAATTGGATTTAAACTATTGTAAGTGGATGGAAACAATATTACATATTGTGGGAACATGTATGTGGATGATAAAATACACCCCAGTAAATACTTACGAATAAACAATCTCGGATAAAAATGAGATTGTGATATTTCCCTTACCTTAGGCCCGATTTGATTTGTACGTGTCCGAAGCTCCTGTATAATGGTTTAAATAATGTTATTGACTTATTCCAGAATCATACATATTGATATGATATCATATATTGTCATATTCTTAGCTTCTTGTTAGTAATATTTCATTGTTACTTGTTACTCGGGTCTTTATTGCCTTTTGTTCTTATGCGTGTTTTTCCGAATACATTCTTATTCTTATTTTAAGGTTATAGATAACTTATATCCAGAATGGTATTAGTGTAACATATATCATATTTATTCATTCAATTCATTTATATAATTACTATGTAATGATGATCATGTAGAACGAGTCGCATCACATCGTGGAGACGGTATTCCGTACGTACGCACGAGTGATGATATCATTCCTATGATCGTGGAACTGTATTGGAGTATATATATATTATTTCAGTATCAATATTACTTTATAATAATCATAAATAGTTACTCATTACACCATTATACCCATCCTTGTAAAGTGATGGTGGAAAAATAGATTACACCACGGCGTGGAGACGGTATTCCGTACGTACGCACGCGCGGTGATTTCATTTTTCCATGGGATGGATAGAAGGTGAATTAGGGTTGTTTCATATTTATAATAACATATCAGTATGTAAGTAATACTGATGTTATTAATTTATAATGAAACAACTAATGAAGAAGAAGTTGAAGAAGAAAGAAATTGAAAAGATCGGTAATGGATATTACCTCTTCTTTGGAATGCCTCTTTGAATCCTCCACTTAGGGAACTAAGATTGGTCTTTGAAGAAGACCAGTACCTCTAGGATTATTCTAGGGAAGTGGAGAGGAGAAAATGTCAGGGGTTGGCCGAGCTTGAGTGCTCAATTTGGTGTGAGGAGGAAGGGGAGGAGGTGCCCTTTTATAAGGGAGGAGAGCGGCACCTTAGGAATATCTCAAAATATTATTTTATATTAAAGTCAAAATCGGTTTATAATGGTTCCAAAGGGTCTTATTTCGAAGCTAAAGTGGGGATGGGTCGAAATCCTATCAACCAATAAGATTTATACATGTTTAGGGTATTATTTTATACTTATCAATTAGATTTAACTCTAAGTTAAATAATTTAACTTTTACCATGTCTTTTTGTTTTCTTTCACTATATGGTTAATACACTTACTATAACATGCCAAACGAACCCCAAATTGTTTATTATTAATATATATATATCCTTATCTAAGTCATTTGTCCGAAACATAGATTTTTAGGAATAAAATAACAATTAATAATATAATATTTGATTTAAAAACTATTTTGTGTCAATTTTGACACTATTTGATATATGATTTTTTGAAAGTCATAACAGAATTATATGTTCGAACCAAGTTGATTAAATCAACACTAATATATCATAGTAACCTAGAAAAATAGTGTAATTCATAAAAAGTCTTAAATTACATTTATTTTGGTATTTATATTATCAATTATGTCAATATTTCATTAATAAGATAATTACTGCATCATCTTTGTGTCAAAAATAAATTAAATTATTTTATGTCTAAAAATTACAAATAAAATACCATCATGTAGGAAATCTTATTATCTTTCTAATGAATATTTACAATCGAATTTATCTTATGTATAACCCCATATTAAAAATTATTTACTTATTAAACTTTGATTTTAACTATTTTAACCCTTCTTTAAATAAATTAATAATAAATGTCCAAATCTAATCCATGTGGGCCTAAATGGTCATATTGTATTCCTAAGTTTGTTTTTGGTCGAATTAAACTTGTCCAATAGAATTAGGACATGTGTTAGGGTAATATTAATATCATATTTACCCTTAGTTACCCTAGTTACTATTAACTGCGGTAAAAATAGTAAAAAGTTACTATTCACCGAAAAATTATTTTTATCTCATTGAACCAAATTTTACTTACTGATATCAACCGGTTCTGTCGGATTTTTGAAATTCCATTCAAAGAAGCGGTAAAATTAAGTTTTATGCAAAATTCTGTTTTTAACCTACCACTTAGTGGTTTCACTATTCATCAAAAATTGAACGTTTTCAGAAAGATACCAAAATTTCACCCTAGGCTAATTTCGATATTCTGAGTCCAAAAATGAAGTCCATTTTGAAAAATAAAATTTATAAATTTTCAAAAAGTGGTTATTACTATTCATAACGGCTAGTTTTAATAGCATATTGTTGTTTAGTGAAACTCGGTATTGCGTACGACGCAAGCTATCGAGGAAGGTCGCGATTGCGTGTAAAGTAAGACAAGCAAGTGTTGTGTAGAAAAAGATTCCTTTGATGATTTATATAACATAAAAGTCTCGGGTGTTACATTCTACCCCCCTTAAAAAGAATTTCACCCTCGAAATTCGTCACTTTGTAACAAACAGATGAGGATACTTCTCCCTCATCATATCCTCAAGCTCCCATGTAGCTTCTTCAAGTTGGTGGTTCCTCCATAAAACTTTCACCAATCGAGTGGTCTTGTTTTGTAGGACTTTTTCGCTACGATCCAGAATCTCTATCGGCTGTTATTCATAAAAAAGATCTTGCTCCAGCGGTACAACTTCTGAGCTGAGTACATGTGAAGGATCTGGCATGTACTTTCACAGGAGAGATACATGGAACACATCGTGAACTTGAGAGAGATTCGGTGGAAGTGCCAATCGGTAAGCTACCTTCCCAACACGATCCAGTATTTCGAAAGGACCGATATATCTAGGGCTCAACTTCCCCTTCTTTCCAAATCTCATAACCCTCTTCCAGGGAGATATTCGTAAAAACACTTTATCACCCACTTCAAACTCTAGGTCTTTTCTTCGGTTGTCGGCATAACTTTTCTGTCGACTCTGAGCTGCTCTTATGTGTTGTTGAATAGATCTGACCTTTTCTGCCATTTCATCAGCGAGATCAGGTCCTAATAGCTTTCTTTCCCCAACTTCATCCCAGAAAGTTGGAGTCCTGCATTTCTTTCCATAGAGAGCTTCATAAGGAGCCATCTGAATACTGGAGTGAAAGCTATTATTATAAGAAAATTCCACCAAAGGTAGGTGTTGATCCCAAACTCCTTTGAAATCCATAGAGCAAGATCTCAACATATCTTCTAGGGTTTGAATTGTTCTCTCAGACTGACCGTCTATCTGGGGATGATAAGCAGTGCTGAAACTCAACTCTGTATCCAGAGTATGATGAAGACTTCGCCAGAACTTCGAGGTAAATCTCAGATCCTGATCAGATATAATAGAAAGTGGTACTCCATGCAATCTTACCACTTCCTTTACATATATCCTGGGAAGCTGATCTAGAGAGAAATCCTCTCTAATAGGAATGAAGTGTGCAGACTTTGTAAGACGATCAACTGTGACCCAGATAGCATTATTGCCTTTGGATGTTTTAGGAAGTCCTGTGACAAAGTCCATAGTGATGTTTTCCCATTTCCATTCGGGTATGGGTAATGGTTGTGACATCCCCTTAGACTTTTGTCTCTCAGCTTTAACTTGTTGACAAACCAAGCATCGAGAGACATATTCAGCAACATCTCTTTTCATGCCATCCCACCAGAAGTACTCATTCAGGTCCCTATACATCTTCGTGCTTCCTGGATGAATAGAGAATGAAGGACTATGAGCCTCATCCAACAGCTCCTTCTTTAATTCGGGGATGGGAGGAACACAAACCCGATTCCTGAACTTTATTATCCCATCACAATCAAGGTTGAATTTAGGAACATTTCTCACCTTCTTTGTAACTCGACATCTTCTTTCTGTGCCTCTTTAATCTTCACATGTATAGATGGTTGAACATTCATTTGAGAAAGATAAGATTTTTCCCCTTCCATTATAATTCCATGATCCATCCTTTGTAAATCCATAAATATTGGATCTTTTGTGATCCTCATCATGGATAAACTAGCATGGTCTTGTCGACTTAATGCATCTGCCACCTTGTTTTCTTTCCCAGGGTGGTAATGGATTGAGCAGTCATAATCCTTAATCAGCTCCAACCATCTTCTTTGACGCATATTCAACTCCTTTTGTGTGAAAATATACTTTAAACTTTTATGATCAGTATAAATATCACACCTTTCACCATAAAGGTAATGCCTCCAAATCTTTAATGCAAAGATTACCGCAGCCAACTCCAAATCATGTGTTGGGTAATTTTGCTCATGGATTTTCAACTGTCATAAGGCATAAGCTATCACCATATCATTTTGCATAAGAACACACCCCAATCCCTTCTTGGATGCATCACTGTAGATCACAAACCTTTCTCCACTACAAGGCAGTGTGAGCACAGGTGCACTGGATAACCTTCTTTTCAACTCCTTGAAATTCTCTTCACATTCCTATGTCCAGACAAACTTAACTCCTTTCCGAGTCAACTTGGTGAGTGGATTAGATAATCGTGAAAAATATTTTCCAAAACGTCGATAATATCCAGCCAAACCAACAAAACTTCGGATCTCAGTTACTGTTGCTGGTCTCGACCATCTTTCGATAACCTCTGTTTTTGCTGGATCCACAGACATCCCCTCTTTTGAGATTATGTGACCCAAAAATGCAACTTTTTGAAGCCAAAATTCACACTTGGTAAATTTGGCATAAAGCTTCTCCTTTCCCATGGTCTTCAATATAATTCTCAAGTGATCTTCATGCTCTTCCTTGCTCTTTGAATAGACAAGAATATCGTCTATAAAGACTACCACAAATTGATCAAGATAGTCTCTAAAGACTCTATTCATTAGATCCATGAAGATAGCAGGGGCATTAGTAAGACCAAATGGCATCACTATAAATTCATAGTGTCCATACCTTGTACGGAAAGCCGTCTTTTGTATATCCTCCCTTTTGACCCTTAATTGATGATACCCTGAACGAAGATCAATCTTGGAAAAGTATTGAGCTCCGCGTAGTTGGTCCAATAAGTCATCAATGCGTGGGAGAGGATATTTGTTCTTGATAGTGATCTTGTTAAGTTCTCGATAATCAATGCAGAGTCTCATTGATCCATCTTTCTTCTTAACAAATAGAACAGGTGCTCCCCAAGGTGACGCACTAGGGCGTATGAATCCCTTATCAAGATTCTCTTGGAGTTGCTTCTTCAATTCCTGCAACTCAATTGGGGCCATTCTATAAGGTGTCTTTGAAATAGGCAAAGCACCTGGTACGAGTTCTATTGAAAACTCAACTTCACGATTTGGTGGAAGACCCGGTAATTCCTCCGGAAAGACATCATCAAAATCCCGTACGATGGGCATATTCTTAATCGAAAGTTTCTCACCAACCATTTGAGATAAATAACCTTCATTTAGTGGAATCAATACCCATAAGATGGAAGAAATTTCCACTGGAAGATTATGTTCATCCTTGCATTGATATACGATCGTAGATTGATCTGGAATATGAAATGTGACTTCCCTTCTTTGGAAATTGATATGAGCTCCATGTAGAGAAAGCCAATCCATGCCAAGAATCACATCAAATTCCACTAATGTAAGGATCACAAGATTTGCAGGAAGCACTTTCCCACAATCTTCGATCGGAGAAGAATTATAAACTTTTGATGCGACTGTTGTGCCATTAGGTGTTGTCACAGCTAACTCAACATCTAATTGTTGAGGTAATACGGTGATACCCTTAGAAAATTTTTCAGAAATAAAAGAGTGGGTGGATCCAGAATCAAATAAAACATTTGCTACTTTAGAGTGGATGGTAAGTGTACCTTTCACCACTTCGTTATCGTACTCCACATCGCTGATAGAAATTGCATGTGACTTTCCTTTTCCATTAGCCTTAAGATTTTGTTGACGTCGACCATCATCATCAACCCTTGGATTTGGGCATTGATTGGCATAATGCCCCATCTCCTTGCACTTGAAACATTGAAGTGTAGTAGGTTCATTCTGTGTATCCCTTCCTTTGTTTGCATCATTAGACATCTTCTTCCCATTATCACGGCATTCAAATGCCCGATGACCTTCCTTTCCACATTTAAAACATTTACTTGTCCCTTTAAGACAACTCCCTCCATGTTTCTTTCCACACATTGAGCATAAGGAAAAGCTCATCTTCTTTTCCGTGTGCTCTTTAGATTTTTCTTTGAATTCCATCTTCCTCTTCTTATCAAACCCATGTGACTGATGGGTTATTCCAATCTCCATCTCGACTTTGAGAGCACATAGAACGATTTCCTCATAGCTATTGAAGTCCCTTATGGCTAACGCCCTTCGAAGACTTGGTTTTAAGCCACTAAAGAATCGATCGATCTTACTCTCAGGTTGGATAATAATACCCGAAGCGTACCTTGCAAGTCTTGTAAAATTTGCTTCATAGGTACCAACAGATTCATCATCCCTTTGCTTCAGTTCAAGGAACTCTTCCTCCATCTTTGTTCGGAGAAAACGAGGGAAGTACTTATTGAAAAATAAGTTCTTGAACTCGTCCCATTCCATAGACTCAATTTCATCCCTTTGCCTCGTATTCTTAATAAGATTCCACCATTGATCAGCATCTCCTTCCAAACGATACACTACTAGGATGACTTTTTCATGTTCAGAACATTGAAGAACTAAAAATATCTTTTCAGTAGTACTAATCCATTGTTCAGCAACTAATGGACCAGTAGACCCACTGAAAGAAGGTGGACGCTTCCTCATGAAGGATTCAACAGAATGTTGCTCCTTCCTTTGCTCGTTTGGAAGTCCTGTATGATTCACAGCTTGAGAAAGTTGTGTGAGCATGGCTACAAGATTTTGCATTCCAGCTCCCATATCGTTTGGTTGCTCAGGGGGACAATCATTGCATTTCCCATCGCATTCCGCATTAACACGGTTCCTTCGGGTTCCAGCCATTGACTAAAACCAAGAAGAATAGTGTGAGCAACACTAATTATAATAGGAAAACCACATAATTCAAGAATAAAATTTTCATGCTTAAGGTCTTATCCTAGGTTATTCAAGGCCATTTTCTAAAATACTAAGATTGTGTTCTATGCTTAGACTTATCCTTAGGGTTCTTACTAAGGCTTTCACATCCTAGTTTCCAAAGGTTGACTATACCTTTCCTTTGATACCAACTATAAAGACCCATACTTTACATACATTTTTAATACTTCAAAATTGAAGCACACTTATTACAACATACGACAAAACCACAAAGGAATGTATAGGTATAGTGTCTTTCGAAACTGGGAAACATAAACAACTGGTTCATAAATCTTCTACAGTGTCTCCCATTTATTTCATCATATCTAGGGTCCCTTTTAGCATATTCTACTTAATATCCATCTTCCTGACCTGGGGAAAAGAAAACATAAAAGGGTGAGCTCAAATGCTCAGCAAGGGCAAATAAAGGAAATAAAAATCATATCATATCTTTTTGAAAATCAAAACCTGCAAAAGAGATCATAATATATTAACATGGAATAAATCATAGAAGTGAAAATGAGATCCCCATAATCATAATATAAAACTTGAAACTTTGTGGCATGCACACATAATCATGGAAAATCATTTCTTGTTAGTCATGACTCATTGCCAAGACTATCTTAGTGGACAAAGTCCCTTTCTGAACCGAGTTCACTCCTCATTTCAGTCCTGTATCACTGAACCGAAATAACC
Source organism: Viscum album (assembly GCA_963277665.1). Taxonomy (NCBI): domain Eukaryota; kingdom Viridiplantae; phylum Streptophyta; class Magnoliopsida; order Santalales; family Viscaceae; genus Viscum; species Viscum album. The sequence continues at coordinate 1,287,335,884 of OY728151.1, forward strand.
TTCCGTTCCAGCCATGTCTATCTCAGGAGATATAAAATATTTACCCAAAGCATTGGAGGGAGATATAGGTCCCACCCATCTTATAATGAATCCTTTCTTATGTGTTCCACATAATCAGAAACCATACATCATAGCGTAACCCATGTAATAAAAATGGGATTCTTAAACAACATGACATCATAAAACAATTCATATAAGATAAAGGAATTCATAAAAATATTTCCATCACAACATAATCAAACCAATGTAATAATAGGGATTAAAACAGAACCCTTTATTATCTTAGATGGAAAATAATTTTGATAAAACACTTGAACTCCATTCTTGAGGAAAATATCCTTTCTTCTTCAAAAACATTTTTCCTTTCATAACATGTCATACGACTTTAAAATAAAAGAAGTTAATTAAAAATAAACTTGAAAACTTGTAAAGGAAGATTCTTGGAAATAATGTTTTAAAAATCCATTCATGCCATATAAGTTAAAAAAACATTCTTCTCGTACTTTTGTCGGAAAAGTCAAAAAGTACCTCGTACGAAAAAAACGACAAAAGATTCCTTTCATATTCTTTACTAAAAACTCACCGAAGGGTAAAATTGGATTTAAACTATTGTAAGTGGATGGAAACAATATTACATATTGAGGGAACATGGATGTGGATGATAAAATACACCCCAGTAAATACTTACGAATAAACAATCTCGGATAAAAATGAGATTGTGATATTTCCCTTACCATAGGCCCGATTTGATTTGTACGTGTACGAAGCTCCTGTATAATGGTTTAAATAATGTTATTGACTTATTCCAGAATCATAAATATTTATATGATATCATATATGGTCATATTCTTAGCTTCTTGTTAGTAATATTTCATTGTTACTTGTTACTCGGGTCTTTATTGCCTTTTGTTCTTATGCGTGTTTTGCCGAATACATTCTTATTCTTCTTTTAAGGTTATAGATACCTTATATCCAGAATTGTATTAGTGTAAAATATATAATATTTATTCATTCAATTCATTTATATAATTACTATGTAATTATGATCATGTAGAACGAGTCGCATCACATCGTAGAGACGGTATTCCGTACGTACACACGAGTGATGATATCGTTCCTATGATCGTGGAACTTTATTGGAGTATATATATATTATTTCAGTATCAATATTAATTTATAATAATCATAAATAGTTACTCATTACACCATTATACCCATCCTTGTAAACTGATGGTGGAAAAATAGATTACACCACGACGTGGAGATGGTATTCCGTACGTACGCACGCGCGGTGTTTTCATTTTTCCATGGGATGGATAGAAGGTGATTTAGGGTTGCTTAATATTTATAATAACATATCAGTATTTAAGTAATACTGATGTTATTACTTTATAATGAAACAACTAAAGAAGAAGAAGTTGAAGAAGAAAGAAATTGAAAAGATCGGTAATGGATATTACCTCTTCTTTGGAACGCCTCTTTGAATCCTCCACTTAGGGAACTAAGATTGGTCTTTGAAGAAGACAAGTACCTCTAGGATTATTCTAGGGAAGTGGAGAGGAGAAAATGGCAGGGGTTGGCCGAGCTTGAGTGCTCAATTTGGTGTGAGGAGTAGGGGGAGGAGGTGCCCTTTTATAAGGGAGGAGAGGGGCACCTTAGGAATATCTCAAAATATTATTTTATATTAAAGTCAAAATTGGTTTATAATCGTTAAAAAGGGTCTTATTTCTAAGCTAAAGTGGGTATGGGTCGAAATCCTATCAACCAATAGGATTTAGACAAGTTTAGGGTATTATTTTAACCTTATCAATTAGATTTAACTCTAAGTTAAATAATTTAACTTTTACCATGTCTTTTTGTTTTCTTTCACTATATGGTTAATACACTTACAATAACATGCCAAACGAACCCCAAATTGTTTATTATTAATATATATATCCTTATCTAAGTCATTTGGCTGAACCTTATATTTTTAGGAATAAAATAACAATTAATAATATAATATTTGATTTAAAAACTATTTTGTGTCAATTTTGACACTATTTGATATATGATTTTTGTGAAAGTCATAACAGAATTATATGTTCGAACCAAGTTGATTAAATCAACACTAATATATCATAGTAACCTAGAAAATTAGTGGAATTCATAAAAAGTCTTAAATTACATTTAGTTTGGTATTTATATTATCAATTATGTCAATATTTCATTAATAAGATAATTACTGCATCATCTTTGTGTCATAAATAATTTAAGTATTTGATGTCTAAAAATTACAAATAAAATACCATCATGTAGGAAATATTTTTATCTTTCTAATGAATATTTACAATCGAATTTATCTTATGTATAACCCCATATTAGAAATTATTTACTTATTAAACGTTGATTTTAACTATTTTAACCCTTCTTTAAATAAATTAATAATAAATGTCCTAATCTAATCCAAGTGGGCCTAAATGGTCATATTTTATTCCTAAGTTTGTTTTTGGTCGAATTACACTTGTCCAATAGAATTAGGACATGTGTTAGGGTAATATTAATATCATATTTACCCTTAGTTACCCTATTTACTATTAACTGCGGTAAAAATAGTAAAAAGTTACTATTCACCAAAAAAATTATTTTTATCTCATTGAACCACATTTTACTTACTAATATCAACCGTGTCTGTCGGATTTTTGAAATTCCATTCATAGAAGCGGTAAAATTATGTTTTATGCAAAATTCAGTTTTTAACCTACCACTTAGTGGTTTCACTATTCATCAAAAATTGAAAGTTTTCAGAAAAATACCAAAATTTCACCCTAGGCTAATTTCGATATTCTGAGTACAAAAATGAAGTCCATTTTGAAAAATAAAATTTATAAAATTTCAAAAAGTGGTTATTACTATTCATAACGGCTAGTTTTAATAGCATATTGTTGTTTAGTGAAACTCGGTATTGCGTACGACGCAAGCTATCGAGGAAGGTCGCGATTGCGTGTAAAGCAAGCCAAGCAAGTGTTGTGTAGAAAAAGATTCCTTTGATGATTTATATAACATAAAAGTCTCAGGTGTTACACTGACAGCGCTCAAAACGGACGTCGGACACGTCCGCGCCGTCCAATACAAGAATCTCAGGAAAAACGCTCGTCCACTTAAAGACACGTCGCACCTCCGCGGCCCCTCGTTTAGGGAATTAAAAATTCTTGAAACCATCTCAAAACATTCCTCTTGACGCAAGGTCCACGTTGCCACTGTCGGCGCGCAAAACGGACGCCCGTAAAGAAAGTTACGGGTCTCGGAAATTCAATGAAGGGGGGGGGGGCACTTCCTTGGCCAGGACCGTCCCGGTCCATCCGGTCCGCCCTCAGCCAGCCCGCGGCCCGGCCACTGGCCCGGTTTTATCCGCCGCGGCCAGCTGTCCGCGGCCAGATCCCTCGACCTTCCGTCAAGGAAAGTCTCCTTTCCCCAGCAGCGACCCGCGACATGCGGGTCACGGTCGCGCCGCACGTGGGGTCGCGCACCCCGCGGTTCTCCCCCTCTGCCCTACACCCGAGACGCCTGCCGCCTTCCGCCCGCCGAAGCAGGACCGCCATCACCCTCGCACACCCAGCCACCAGAAGCCGCCACCTGGCTCACCGCGCGCCCCTGCCTGGCATGGCCGGCCGTCGCGCCTACCCGCCGGAACGCCCCACATCTCCTCCGCAAACCCGCAATCTTCGGCGAATGATTGCGGGTTCCTCCGAACTCCAAACCCAAATGAGAAAGAAGCGTCAGAAAGAGAATAAAATACAACTCGCATTCATGGGCTTTGTTTGATAAATCGACAGATATTTGATACAAAAATTCAGGCTCGAAGTAGGTATGGGAATAGAAAATGAAAACGACAAAACCCTAGCTCGTGGGCGTCGCCCGGAGCTTTGCCGCACGATCCGCTACCTTTCCGGAGCTGCCTCGCCGGATCCACCTTGCCAGAGGTGGAGGAGGAGAGGGAGAGGAGGGGCTGCCACGCTAGGGAGAACAACCAAGAGGGGGGCGGGAGAAGTGTTTAAAAAGAAAACACTTAAACCCCCGTCCGACAGCCCCGAACCTGAACTCCCGACGGGGTCGGGATTTAGCCTCCCCTAGGCTAAAAACCACGCTCTGAGTGCAACGGAGGTCTCAGAATTTTATTTCGAGACCCCGTTCAAAAGTTATTAAACTTAGCGTCCGAGGCCGCCAAATTATGAAAACGCCCCTGGGGTCATTTTTCACAGACGGCCCGTGCCCGCAAGACTTATACCCCTCCTAAGGTAAACGCCACATTCCGAACTCAACGGTGCCCTTGGTTTTCCAATCCGAGCCACCGTTTAAGAGATACCTGTGTTTCTCCATTAAACGAATTAATTAATTTATTTAATCCCTTTAACGTTCCAAAAGCGGGCGAGGGGTCCAAAAATCCCGCGCCGACATGTTTTATGTCGTTCCTAGGGTAAACACCCCATTCCGGACCCATACGTACACTCGGATCTCTGATCCGGAACTCCGTTTAGGAGTTACCCCATTTATTTGGCATTTCCAGTGTGAACGCACTGAAAATTTAATTCCGGCCACTCCGGGGCTCAGAATCACACGCCGTCTGAAGGCGCTGCTCTGGAATAACATCAAGAATATTCCAAAGTCTTTTTCAGAAAAAACCAGGTTCTTACAATACAAGTGAAACACATTACTATAATAGTAAATTATTGAATAATATGAAATTGACAAAAAAGAAGAAGATTCAATTGTGAAGATATGTGATATTAACCATTAACTCGCATCATTTTTAAACATCCCCACATTAGATTCAATTATTTTGTTGAGTCACTATGTGGTATTAAAATCTATTCCTAAATTTGATTAATATGAAAGGGAATGATTATGCTTGTGATAAAGTTAAATAAAACCTCAAATGGGAAGCATGGAAAATGAAGAAGCATTGTTAGATTATTAACATACAGAGATTCTAATTCTAAATTTACAAATTTATGAAAAATAATTATTCATCACAAACTAGAATGAATTAAATATTAATTTTTTAATAAAATATAAAATGAATAAGACTATAACTAAATAATATTGTATAAAATACATAAATAAAAACCATATTAGTTAATTGAATGGTTTTAATCCCTCTATTGTTTTCAATTAGGAACTAACTAGATCATATTCTATAATTCATTAATGAAAACCATATTAGTTAACTAAATAGTCTTCATCCATAAATATTTATAGTAGTGGACAAATATACACTATTATATACAAACCCTGTATCATTTAGTATTTTCAGTTATTATTCTGTATTTACAATGCATTTTGTAACAATTTTATATGTAAATGATATAATAGCATGATAGTATTGATTTTTATTGGTTTAACTTGTTAAAATACATGGGCCAATGAACATTTTAATAGTTTCATATGCCACCACAAATTATTTTTTTACTTTGATCACCAAATTCAGTCTTTAAAAACATTGCAACATCTAAAGGCCCCCTAAATTTGATGGGTTCAAAATGAATTGTGTCAGCTTTTCTGTGGGAAATTTCGAAAATTTCCACTCATTTCCCTGGTCAAACTTCATTAGGTTTATGATAAAAAGGGTTGTAATCTTCCATACTATCTGTTAAATATTGTTCTATATAAAATCGGACATTTTTTAGATTTTATTTCTAAATAAATTTTTTTTATATGATCCTAGAGGTTGAAAATATGTAATCCTGACCTATTGGGTTACAAGTTTATTCCCCTATTTCTGAAATAGACTTATCTATTTTAATTCCAATCATAATAAACTTTTCTATTTATATTAGCTGATTTCATCCTATTGATACTTGAATATACATAGAAATATCTTATCTTCAATCATGGGGTGATTACTCATTATGAGATTAAAAATTTTCTTAATGGAAATCATCCATGTTAATGAATTAAATGGTGCATCCCCAAAGGGGGGAATCATGAGTAGGTACTAAAAAATAAATGGCATAAAATAATTTATAAATCTAAATAGTTTTAGTGAATTTAATTATGTTGTATTCTAGTCACACAATCCTTTATTTACTTGGTTATATCAATTATGTTGATGTGGTGGGTGTCAGTTGATGATGAAGAAATGTATAATGGTGGGTAAAACTATATCAAAATTAACAATTTTTTTGGGTTATTTACATCAGTTTAAGAAAAAACATTTTCTTGATAAATGGGAATTTCATCACCTAAAGTATTGAATATATATTTGTATCACATTTATGATAATTAATGGACATCTTAAAAAAATTCACTCAATCTAATTATGTACATTGGTTTTCCCATGTTGAATTATTGTTATTAATTGGGGGACTATAGATAGGGACAGATGTCGTATCAGTACATGCATCATTTAAATCCAGATGACATAAAAATACTGATTAGAAGGAGGTTTTGATTAAATAAAAATTATATTTATACCCCTAAATGTAAAATTTTAGTTTTTATAATATATTGGGAGACTAAATAAAATATAATATAGAAATATAGACTTTATACTATTTGATGGTGTTGTAAAAATGGATAGATTGAATATCTCAAGAATTATGGTTTTATTTTTTATCCATAAGGGTGACTACCATTGTACGACTGATAATTTCAATATTTCAATAAGAATAGAATCGATTGTTAGTATTTTAAGAATCCTATGCATGTTTAGGATGGAATGGAGTTCCAAATAAAAGATTCATTATGCATAATGAAAGTGAAATTGAGAGAGACACATAATAGAGGAAAAATTATAAGGGGGTTATTTTAAGTTTGATTAACTTTTATAGATGTATATTACCATTACACTCTATGGATTATTATTTTTATTATGATCTCTAATGACACAAAAAAAATTATTTCATAGAATAAAACTAGAAAATTCACTTAAGTACCCATGACATAAAATGAAAACCTGACCAAGCATGAAGGTGATATCCTGCCTCAAGATATATTAGGGGATGATAGATAGTGACTATAACCATCATGAATCAATGTGGGTGTGGAGAAATGAATAATAAATAGCCTCATATTTTCTAACTGACATGAAATATAGAGAAAATGCACTATCTCCTGGTATATTTCTTAGAGTCTCTTATAGAGAGTGGTTTATTTTATGGAAGTTTTCTCCAGTCATTATTTCCTTTCTAGGATACATTTTATTAGTTTATTTATATTTTTAATATGTATTTTGTGGGGGGGTATAAGCTGTTATAAATGGAATAGAATGAATATGCATGTTCTTGGTGTCTTATGTGATTAATATCATATGCTCAAATCTAGATATGGTGTAGCTTACACCAGTTGATACTAATGAATAAATCATGAGAACCTCAACATCATCAATAGTGTGTGTGATCTCCCATTATATGTTTTAAGAAATTTTTTTATCATACATTGAATATCATTCATTCAATAAAGAAGAAACTCAAATAGAGATATCGATCATACAATTTCGAATCAAATGGAATTAGTGTACAACCTGACCAAAAGAAATTATATCATATGACATTGATAATATTTATTTTTCATATATGAATTTATTCACAAAAATTTTACTAATATATTTTCATAAGACTATAATAATATCATTGGTGGATAAAATAATTTACAAAACTGTTGGCTCGCCAAAGTATGTTCATCTTGTTTTTAGAAACATTTAAAAAACAAGTATCCAGTTTTGAAAAATTTGGGAAACTAACATTCCAAATTGAAAAATTTTATGCTATTTATTTATGGAATTCTTATATGTTTGGGAAAAATGAACTCAATTTTTGATATTATTATTTAATATTTTTTTATATCTAAAATATTCTATTTTAGTTCACTATCAACATGATAAAACATGAATCTCGTCTAACATAGAAATCCCCCTAAATTTTAACATCCTGAAATAAATACCATAGACGTAAATAATAATTTAAATATATATATTATTTCTTTTCATATTAAATAACAAGTTTCCTCTCATGCTCCCACATTGTAGTGCACCTCAAATTGTTTATATAAATCATAGAATTCTTTTTCATTTTGTTTCTATTTCTGATTCATTATGATAAAAATAATTATTACAATTTATAAGAATTAAATTTTCAATAAAAACCATTAATGATTAAGAATACCATAAACTCATTACTCTTATAATATAGTATCATTTTATGTTATTGTATTACTAGATAATCAGGGAATATTGTAATACCCTCTTCATCATAGGTGACTCTACTCTTCCAACATACATTTTAATCATGTTTTTATGATCTCCAAAACTCCACAAGTTCCATCAACCATGTGGACATAGCATTTTGACCATTGGTAAAGGTAAACCAATAGATCAACTAACATGTTAATTCAGATCAATGAAATATTAATATAGTTATTAATTTTAAAAAAATAATCATATATTTTTCCACGAGTTTTCTTTGATTTCATTATAGATAAGCCTCCATGAGATTAGTTTCCATAGATTTATATCATTATACTTTGTTAAATTTTCCATTTAACTTTTACACTATATTTTGATCTAAACAATAATTTTATTTCCATAATTATTATATACCATTATTTTTGTATGATGATTCTAGGTTTCAAGTATAAGAGTGAACCCATGTTGCCTATTAGAAGATACCATTAAATAATATTAAATTAAAAAGGTATAATTAATTCATTGTATAATTGGAAAAAATTGACCGGATATAATTTGAAACACTTATAAAAAATGATCCATGCTAATCATTAGGCTTTGATAGATTTGTGGGTTGTCCTGGTCGGTAAAATCTAAAGGATGTACTGGTTCAAAAGCTTTCATTGGGTCATCTACATGCAGTGGAGTAGAAGCTAATGGATAGAAATCCTCATATCTTGTATCGATAGTAGGAAATAAATGTGGCATGGGCGTGGTAGCGTAATGTTATAATGGTTAGGGATATATCATAAGATATGGACATGTTATAGGTTGTAACATCCATGTATAATGCATATGCATTGTATAATATGTCTATATTAAATAATATGATGATTGTGGAATGGATGAGAACAACTCTAGAGGCAATGTAATAATGGTATAATAAGTAGTTCCTAAAAAAGATGATGGTGGTGGAATGGGTGAGAAAATACATGGAGGATAAAGTTGAGGAAAAATATATTTGGTATATGGGATTTCGTTTAGATGGTTAGGTGGAAAATGGGTGTGAAATGTAACATCGCATGTTTTTACGAGGTAACACTATGTTAAATAACGTATATGATACGACACATTGTACTTAAGTGAAAATGTAAATATAATTTTTTTAAAATGTTACCGTCCTAACCTAGCCTTTAGAATAATGGGAATGAATAGGAATAACTAAATTATGAAAATATGGTTTATATTTTTAAATAAATTTAATTATTTTGTAACTAATTAATTATAAATAAATGTAAAATCCTTTTTCAAATAAATGTAAATTTTTTCTGAAAAAACTATTTAAATGTGAACTAGTGTATTTTATAAAAATAAAAAAATACATCACCCTTGTTGGATTATATTAATACTATATATATATATATATAAAATATTCATTATAATTTTTAAAATTCATATTATGTGTTTTATGGACTTTATATAATAACAAATCAAATTTTATGCGTGAAAAGTTATTTTTCAAAAAAGGATATTTTACGGCCTATTAATGGTGCACTTGTTTCAAATGTTGTTTTTGAAACTATTTTTCAAATTATAATTAAATAAATAAACAACTTTTTTGATTGATTATTATAAAAATTTACATTGGTTGATTTTTTGAAATTTTCTGACAAGTTTCATGTTTTGATGAATAGTGAACAAATACTGTATTTTAATTTAAAACAACTTTTCATAAAACTTTTTATAGTGTTAAATTATATATATGAATTTTTATAAAGTATAATTATATAAAAATTTTATCAATTAATTCAATTTTGGTTATTATAATCATTTTCAGTTAGAATTTGGATATAAAAAAATTTCAATTTTTGATCATTTTCACTTTAAAAACATGTTTTCTTGCTCTACCAATGGGAAATATTTAAAATTAATTTCTAAAGAATATATGTTTTGATTTTGAATTTTTTCCATATTTGGAATTAGTGGGTCCAAATTCTATAAATTGTTCCCTTTTATTTTTATAAGTTAGTAATAATAATTTTTTTATATTTTTTTTAATATTATGTTTAAAGGAAAATTTAGTAATTAAGGGTAAAAATAATATTATAAATATTATAAAATTTCCCTCAAAATTTTATTAATTTAATTATACATGTTATTATCTTTCAGAATATTCCTTATTATGATTTTATATCCTCTTTGATCCACTTGGATGACTTTAAGCCTATTAATGTATTTAATTTTAAGAATATCCAAATATGTAATACTCTTATTTTAAATAAGTGTTAAATTTTTTATATTTTATTATTTAGAACATATCGTCTATTAAAAACATGTAATTTAAAGTTATTCACCCTGATAATTTATTATTAAAATTTATGAAATATATAATTATCTCAAAGGATTACACAATGATGATGTAGTAATTATTTAATTAATGGGAATATAGAATAAATGATAATAAAAATATTAAAATAAATATAATTTTCTCTAATTAATGTCTTAAATAAATTTTATTGACAAATTTGTAATTTTATAGATATTTTATAAATTTTTTTGAAGATATTTGGTTTTAATTTATTTTTTAAAAAGTCAAGGTAATTAATAGTATCAAAATTATCATTAAAGTTATATTAAAATAAATAATATTTTGCAAATAATATAATATTCATAAAAATATAAAATTGATCCAAAATATTAGGATAAATATTTAAATTTCATCCATCTCTCATTTAAGGTTCTTTTGGAATTTTATAGTAAATATATTTACCTTTAAAGAGTATAAATATATGTTCTACCTGTAAGTGTTAAAGGGTTTAAATAAGGGTTAATCCAAAAAGATAAAGATACTAATGTGACCAAATCTTTTAAAAATATAATTTTTTGAGAGTATTTTGATCCATGCTCATCTAATATTTGGAATAACTCACTTTGGAGACATTTTAATTTGAAAATTAATTTATATTACTTAAATATATCGAGTGTTTCCAAAAGTTCCCCTCAACACAATTATAAAAGGAAACCTCCTCCCACACTTCCTCACACCGCACTAAGCCATATAGATAGACCAAAACCTTCCCATTTATAGAAACAATATCATTATCCATGTTTATAGGATCTTGTTCATACAAAAATACCAACCATAGATTCTTTAATAAGAGATCTAAAAGATGTTTTCCAATGAAATGGTAATTATTTTTACCAACTAATTCGAATTCATTTCTTTGTATACATCCTTTTCATGTTATTTTCACTTTATAATGAAATATGTATAGTGTAATATATATTATTTTTTTTTCTGATTATGGTAAAACCATATTTTACTTTTTATCCATCTAATGAAAATGATAGCATTATGTGTGCGTACATACGTCTTGCCATCTCCATGCAGTGGTGAATTTTTTTTTTCAAAACCACATTATTTGGATGGTTATAATGATGGATATATTGGATATAAATAATAAATATGAAATGTTATTGATTATTTATAATTATAATACCGTGCAATTATTTATCCTTTCAACATTAGGGGAATGATAATTTCGCTCGTGCGTACATGCAACTTACCATCTCCACAGTGCGATGTGATTCACTTTAAATGTTGAACATTAAAGATTGATTATAAAAATTTATATAATTATTAAATATAATATCTATGAACATAATGTAATTATTTATACGAAATAAATATATCATGTACATAAGAAATAATACCTCAATAAAAAAACATGCATAGGAAAATGAAGAAGTTAACTCCCAAAATATGGGTAATAACGAAATATTATTAAGAAAATTATATAACAATATCATATAGGATACCATAAATTTTCATATAGTTATATTATTAATTAATAAAATTCATTAAACCATTATAAAAGATTATAAATCACATTCAACTTAAGTAATGTTCAAGGTAATGGTCAATTCACAGTCGCATTATTACTCAGGTTTGTTTATATTAATGTCTCTAATAGGGAATATTTTCTTCCATGTCAATGATTTCTAAAAAAAATTCGAAAATATTTTTAATATTATCATATGTTTTCTTGAACATATTCACTTTGAAAACTAATTTTGTCATTCTGTCAGCATGATTAATTTTAAATTAACTACTACTACTTATGTGTTATGAATTTTGAAAAATGGATTCCATATTTTCAATAAATGGTTCAAAATTATTTATATATGTCCCATTAATTATTGAAAATTTCGAGTATTAATTTTCGTAATTTTTTATAAACAAAGTTGAAGGTAAATTGAGTAATTTATAGTAAAAACATTATAAATATTGTAAAATTACATTAAAAATTGTTATAATATTATTGGATGTGTAATTGTTAAACAAAACCATCCTTAGGCCGATTTTGTGGAATCTTAGATCCACTTGGATTACTATATGTCCTTTATAGTATTTTATCTCAAAAAAATAAAAATATTTAATACAAATGTTTTTAAAAAGTATTACATTTTTAAAATTTGGTTATTAAAAATCTATCATAGATTATAAATAGTAATTTCAAATAAATATTTTTTATATTCACTATGATAATTTATTTTGAAATGTTAAAAAATAAATAATTACTTTAAAGGCTCACCCAAGAAGGATGTAATTATTATTTGATTTATGTGAATATATATTAAATGAAACTAAAGATTTTAAAATAAATATTAATTGACATTATTTATTTCACTGGAGAATTTTATATTTAACTTTGAAATGTTAGGAACATATTAGAAGTGATGGTTCGAATATATATATATTTTATTGATTTTTATAATAGTCAATGTAATGAAGGATTCAAAATTGTAATAAATTTCATATGAAAATAAATAATATTTCATAAATGATATAAAATTCCGAAAAATATATGATTTGGAAAAATTATTAGGTTAAAATTTTAATATACTTCCATGAATCATTTTTATTTTTATTAAAATTTTATAGTAAATATATTAACCCTCCAAGAGTAAAAATACTTGTTGTCACGGTTAGATTTAACAGGTTTAAATGAGGGTTAGAAAATATTATAAGGGTATAGATGGGAAAAATGGTTGTCTAAAAAATATTGTTTTAGAGGAATTATACAAATAATAATATAATTTTTGGAATAACACACTTTTTTTTATAAATTTTAAAATTAAAATTAATTATATATTAGTTACATATTTTGAGAGCTTCCAAAAGTGTAACTCGCCCCAATTATAAAAGGGAACGTCCAACCTCACTTCTCATACCAAATTGAGTTTTATAGATTGACCAAACCATCCCATTTTCTCCTAAATTTTTCTTATACGTGTCTTTTATATCCTGGTCTTATAAATATTCCAACCCAAGATCCATTATGAAGATATCTAACGGAAGTCTTCCAAAGAAAAGGTAACCATTTTTACCAAGTCAATCATGTACATTTCTTCTTCTACTTACTCTTCACGTATTTTTACACTATAAAGTAATGAATCCATCATAATATACATTTTTATATGTTCTTATGATTATTGGATAACCATATTCGACCTCCTCTCTATCCTAAAAAAAATTAAATTATTGGGCCTATGTAAATATGACTTACCATTTTGATGTAATGGTTTAATTTTTTTTCATTCCCACTTTATTTTGGATGGGATAATGATATATATAATGGATATACATAATAAATATGACATTAAATTTATTTTATATAATTAATATACCATCCATTTAAATACCCATTCTCCATTAATGGAATGATATAGTCTCTTGTTCATACTTACGACCTACCGTATCCACGAAGCAATGCATTTCATTTTCCATGTTAACCATTCCGAAATGATTATTAAAATTTATATAATTAGAAAATATAATATAAAAGAACTTAATATAAATTATGAATATGAAATAATTATATCCTATTCATAATAAGTAGGACTTACATGACAAAACATGCATAAGAAAATGAAGTAGTTAATGTTGGAGAGAAGCATAATAACGTAATATTATTAACAAAAATATATAAAAATATCATATTTGAAATCGTAAATTTGTATATAGTTTTAGGAGGAATTAATAAAATTATTTAAACCATTATACAGGAGGTTAATCCACCTTTAAATAATGGTTTCTACATGGTTATGGTTATTTCACAATCTCGTTATTATTTGGGATTGTCTATGTTTTGGTATCAACTGGGGAATATTTTCTTCCATGTCCATGTATTCTAAAATTGTGTTCAAAAATATTTTTACTATTATAAAAATATTTTTATAGTATTTTTATCTATGTTTTACTTTTTATAATATGGTTTTTAGGGAACCTTTTTTCATTTTCAAAACAAGGTACATTATGAACTTTCTGAAAAAAAATTATGGAATGAATGTTTTTTTAACTTATATGGCTTGAGATACTTTTACAACCATAAACACTCCATAATTATTTAATTCTTCCTTTACATGTTTACATGATTTTTTTCAAAGAAAATTTTTTCTTTTTAATTTTTAATCTTTTAAACAAATGATTTCAATGTAAAAAAGGGTATTTCTCTCAATAAAATTTAAATATTTGTATTAGGATATTATCATCTATGTAAAGGAATCATGTTGGATAATATTCATAATTGAGGTTGATATCTTATGATACCATAAATATAAATTATTAATAGGTTTATGATCAATTTGACTATTGATGTTCTATTTTGATACAATTTATGTTTTATAGTTAAAGTATTAACATTTCGTATGATATCATATTCATAAAAATGTTTATATTGATTACAATTCACTATATTCATAATATGAATGTTTTAGACTTAGTAAATGAAAATGAGGACCCTCTATAATCCCTTGATTTATCAGTAGGTCCCATTGGAGAAAATAATTTGGTTGTTGACCATGACCTTACCTGTTTATGTATAGTATCATTACAGAATCCTTGACGGTATATTTTTGATGTATGATATTATGCATTCCCACATTGTGTGATTTTTCATTGATATTCCATGTTATTATTTTATTAGTAGAATATCCATGTGGTTATTTATAGGTAATTATTTTATTTTCACTTATTCATTCCATGTTTTGCTTAATATTATGTTTAAATGGATTGTGTTTCAGTTAGACAAATTTCCATAATGTTTATGCTTATATATTCATAATAGCCTTAACTATACACTTAACCTTATTGAGAATATGATCTCACCCCTTGATTATTTTTTTATTTTTCTCTAGACTCTAATATGTATATTATAACTAATATGCATGTTTAATCTAGGAGAATAATTATATTCTCAGAGGAATCTCTACGTTGTATTCTATATTTTAAATTATTAGGTATGTTTCATGTAGGTATATAGCTTTCTGAAACTAATAAAATGTTCTATCCTACAAGATTTAATTCATTGTATGATATGCTAATGTAACAATTTAACCACAGAATATGGGCTACTGGGGTTGTGGTCTTTACATGACGAGTTTGTTGTACAGGACTAGGACAACCCTTTCTTATACCCATACTAGTTGGTTGAGGATTTTTCGAATCTGGTTTGGATGAATTTCCCTAAAAATTTTATAAATAATAAGAACATTATAGTAAATTTAATGAAAATGAAAAATACTATAATTATTATAATTTCTAAGAAAACCAGAGGTCACAGCCCCAATTCACACATTCATCGATCATTGTAAAATGTTATCTTCCATATAATATGTTTTATATCATTCATTATCTTTATAATAATGAACTGTACATTTTATAGAAATATTTTTTAAATATTTTATAGGAAACATAGAAGTCAAATTACAAATAAACAATATCAAAACTTGTTTAAGATAATATTATTTTAATAAATATTATACATGATTTAAAAACCCATTTTGAAAAACTATTTTAAACCCGGTTTTTTAAAATTAAATGAATGTAATTAAATGAAATAAAATAAAACAATAGTAAAACAAACATATCCTTCCAAAATGAAAATAAATTAAGTTAATAATAGTAGTTCCAACCAATGAAACCCACATCAAGGGAAATTAAATAAACTATAAAAATTTTAGGTTCCAAATATATATTACCCACTACTACATTTGGTTCATTATTAATTCTCAAAATTGGACAATTGGAGTCATCTAATATAATATTTTGTTCAACACTAATGGGGGGAGAAAATGTGTCAATTTCTTCCCCACCATCATGAAAATTATTTCTTGGAATTACTTAAAAAAATGACAACATAATCATTTCATAAATGGACATTAACATAAAACACTTGTTTTCCCTATAATGAAAAAATATGTGGTCAATTGTTAGCCAGGACATGTTTCATGACAAAACCATTGAATCCACAACCATCAATAAATCTACCATGTTGCATCATTGAATCAGTCCATTTACATTTCATCATTGGGCCACATCCATTGGTGCAGTAATACTATAACAATATTTTTTTCGACAAGTCCATAATAAGACACATTTTCATATTGAGGACTATTGTATGATGCTTTGGAATAAAATTAGGTAATTGTAGTTTTCCTAACTTAATTATTTTTTTTCTAATATTCACTACTTTAGTAAATGTAATTGATTTATAACCATTGATTATTAAATATTTCTGTTCTAGAAAAAAACATTTTGACACCAAAATTCAATTATAGAGATGGATTCAATTGGTAAACTCAATACAATAAATATATTTGAGTAATAGTATTAAATAAATATTTTTTTTAAATTTAATTTATTTAATTTCTATACTATTTTGTTTAACTAGGAATGAAAGTCTTGTCTATTAAATGTCTCTCTACTTCTCAAAATCAAGAAATTGATGAACTCTACTTATATTTTGTTATGTCCCCTACATATAATGATAATAAAAGTATACGGTATATGTGAAATGACATATTGTGATAGAACATACAAATATTCAAATTAATTACATGATATTTTCATTCAACAAACCACAGTTAAATAAGGTTTTGTGATGTGCCATATTTGACTCTTTGAGGCTCAATGTAGCTAGTTTATGTGATTGATGAATTCCACATATTTTGGAAAGATTTTTAAATGAGGGATTAAATATTCCATAATTATCATATTATTTTCAAAATGGAAGGTAATGTATTGTTCTCAAAAATAACAAATATAATGAAAAAAATTAATTCATTCTTGAGATAGATATCCCCTCATAAAGACAAACTGTTAAATGAAAAAGGAAAGTGAATATTGATGGTGGTAATGTTTTCTCTAACTCCCACAAAATTAATATCCCCTCTTATGGTATTTGTATCAATAACCACTTAGATTAACTTTTAGAAAAATGGTTACTATACAAATGGAAAAATAGAATAATAATCACCCATATATAACTAGATAGTATGTGTCATGTTTCTATTGCAATCAATTATTGATAAAGGATGTGATAATCCATATTTTTTAGGGATTTTAGTTTTAACTTTCTATGGTTTTCCCATTTAGATATGTTTTCTAAATAGCCACCTGGAATCATTATCTTATCTAATACTCCAAGAAATTTATGT
The DNA here is from genome assembly GCA_963277665.1 of Viscum album. Classification (NCBI taxonomy): domain Eukaryota; kingdom Viridiplantae; phylum Streptophyta; class Magnoliopsida; order Santalales; family Viscaceae; genus Viscum; species Viscum album. Next base: position 1,287,353,525 of record OY728151.1, read on the forward strand.
TTCTCTAAAGGTTTTAACACGTGAAAAAAACATGAAACGTTCCATTTTTTTTAATTAATATATATAGAATAATGTTATGGTCGAATACACCAGTCCAACAACTCTCTTCAAGATCAAAAGTCAACATTGGTCATCCCCATGATGTTTTTATGAATAGAAATAACAATTATATATATATTTTTCTCAATGTTCATTTCATCTAATCAATGGTGTTAACAATTTGTTATCAAATTTGGAAACTCAAAAAATATACTTTCCTTTTACTAATTGTAAGTGGATTTATCTTCAATATTATTGCCCTTTTTAGATTTCATATTTCCTTTCCAAAAATAATAATTAAGAAATTTAAATTTATTAATCACATCTATTACTTACATATGTTCATGTCATTATTGAGTTTTAAAAATATTATCAAACCTTTATTGATTATTACTATAAAGCAAAATATTGGAAATAATCCTCGATATCCCATGAAACTAAAACTACACTATTATTTATGTATTCTATATCGTTTGTTTTTCATAAAAATAGGATATGATTTTTTCCAATTAATAATAAAACCAAGCATCATTTCATAAGTGTGGAAATCATTTATTGTCTATAGAATGATATCATGCATTCAATATATATCTTTCAAAGGTTCGTCGAATGTGCACAAACACATATCCCAATGTTAATTAATCTCTTTTATTAAAGGTTTCAAGTAGATGTATATATCATTAAAATGATTAAAAGGTCTATATATTATTATAATGAATAAATTTAATTGAATTGTTATTTTATAAAAACCATGGAGGAAGATTACAAATGTGAATATAAATTAGCCACATGTTGTGAGAAGTAAGCATCTGACCAAATGGATTAAAACCATCCCACGATAGACCCAACCTTATATTACACACCTCATCTAAAAAATCATTATGTTATACATAAAATTTATATAATGACAATAAAAATTCATGATTAAATAATTTATCAATATATTTAATTCTGACATCATCATTCCATCACATATTTTTTCTGAATTCAGTAGTAACGAATAGATTTTGAAGCTATAGATTCAATGGAAAGTATCGCAAGACATTCAGTGTCATGCATGATGGTGTCCCATATACATTTTCCTTCCATTGAGATGTAACAAATTATTTTAAATCATTAGCATTTATTTTCCCTTTGAAAATAAAATATAATCTTTTAAACATGTATGAATTATATTTGTATAAAATCATAGATGATTAATTAAATTTCATTCCATATAATTATTTGATGTTATATATCAAACCTCAAGATAAAATTCCATTAAAAATCTAATAAATAATCAACAGAGGAATTATAATTCCCTGAATGATTTTTCAATTATATAAACACATTAAAAACCCATCATTTTTATTTTAGCACATTGTTTATATACATAATCTCTTTATCCATCCATAAATTTTTTCACTCTGTCAACATCGACATCAAAATTAATTTATTCTTCTGTAATTCTTTCAATGTTATAGTATATTTGTCATGATGATTCTTAAATGGAAACTAATTGAATATAAAATTCAATATACCACTTTTTTTCATTCAAGAATAGTAGATGATTGTATCGTCTCTCCATTGGGAAACTAATCATTATATTTTGTCTGACATATGATTTTTTTAATACTGTTTAAAAATTAATTCTGATATAACCGAGGCCTTACAACTCAATTCTAAAATGGAAATTTTTTACATCCTCCAAATGAAGTATTGTTAAATGGAAAATATAAAAAAAATATCCCAATTATTTTGAAACTAAGTTGAAATTTTATTGGTATGGTACATCCATATTCAATATATTTTATTATAAGGGAAAAAATTATATTCAAATTGAAAATGAAAACCATAATTACAGATATCATTACAACCAATTTTACTATGAACATTATCAAATCATACTATTAACTAACAAAACAAATTATAATAGAAATAAAATATTCCATAAGTGATTTTTACAAATTAAGAACCACAAAATGTATAAAACATCGAATTGATAAAAACTATTATATAATCCAATTAAAAATAAATTTCTTTCTGAATTTTTTTAAACATAAATTTCGGAAATATTACATTAATCCAATGAAATATTATTGTATTAATTAATGAAACCATTTAATCTAAAATAAAAACCATGTGACTCCAAACATCAATACCACAAAAACATGGTATCATAATATCCTATAAATTCTATAATAATTTAATTAACCATAAATAATAATCCAATCCAAATATCATAAAAACATTCATTTATACAATAATAAAAATATATCCAAAATTTAATAAATGATATGGAGTCCTGAAATTGTATGAAATATTAAATCCATTACAAAATTTTTGGTGGAAATATAAATCATCTCTAAGTGTAAAGAAAAAATGGATCACTTTTCTTAATACATAATCCCAAATAATATGCAACGGTTATCCACTAACTCAACCATTAACAATGAATTTCCAACATCAATGTAAATTAGGTCTACAAAAACATAGAGTGTGTATAAATTATGAAAAATTTAAATTCTTTTATTATTACACTAATTACTCATTCATTACTATTATAATATAATACTTGTTATGCTAGTTTGAAATAAAACTATGAAAATAATATTTTATTTTCCAATAGAAAAAATAGAATCATGGAATAAGGCATTTTTGTTCATCACATTGAATACATGAATGTTTACCACTTTTAAAACATATATGCCAATATGTTTCTAGATATTTATTAATAGATGGGCATATAAAGGAATTATATTTATTTATTTCTTGGAGGAAAAGTGTCTTATTAAGAAACATTTAAGAAGGATTGAGGAATATCAAGAGACAAGTATCGAATTTTCATTAAAATAGAAATAGATATAGGATAAATGAAAATAATATTTTCATATAAAACATCACCGTATATCCAATAAACATGATTATAATAATGTTAAATTCAGTTGAAATTCTATTTTATATAATCAAAGATTTAAATTCCATTTTATATTAAAGAAGAGAAAAAAATGTATAAAAGGAATAAGGGTAAGAAGTATTTTCCCAAATGTGATACTTATGGAAATAACCCCTTGGACCATTCTTAAAAAAGAATATTGAATTTCATCAAGTGTAAAGAAGATAGAAATCATGCTCTTGAATTCAATTATAAGGGGGGATCTCTCAATGTAGTGTTTTATAACTATAAGAATATGGGGAACTATTCCAACCAATTACCCATTCTTCATGGGAATATACCTGAAAAAATATATGGGATCTTGGTCAATCATATGATGCAGATACAGTTGAAGTGGAATGATTATTGTTCTTCTATTATTGGATCAATGAAATATTTTTTAAATGTATAATTTTTTATGATTTTCTTGGTTTAAGAATCATGAAATGTATAATTATTGTATTGTAGTAGTATATTTTTAATGATTTGAAAGAATATATTGAATGGTTCCATGAAAAGTCATTCATTGGAATGTTGATCCTTTTTTATAACACATTATTAAGGGGAGATAACCATTAATATGTATTTTTTGAGATTATAATGATAATGATATGTATATGGGATAGTATTGGAGATCATGAAATTAGATAGTAATGTGCTGGTTTATGTAATTGTTGATAGAGTTTAATGCATGTTTAGATTAGTGCAATATTGTCATAAACATGATATTTATTTTTTATGAATGCATGTTTTCCTTAATTATTTTTTGTGATCATGAAATTCACATATTCTTAATGATACATAAAGAAACACTATATGTTTTTTGTGGAAAACAAATTAGATTTAGTGACCTACCTTTAAAAACATTGGACTTTCAATTTGTAATGATGTATTTTAAAAAATTATTATAGTTAAATATATATATAATGGATTAGGTTGAACATTTTATGTTGTTGTATATTTTTTGTAGACATTTTTATTTTGTAAAATGTCTAGGGATGGGAGGAATTACATGGTATTATCGAGATCTGTAAAATGTGATTCAAGAATAAAAATTCATATTAGGTATTTATTTTATATTGTCTGAAATAAAGTTGGAATTAATTAAGGAATAAAAAAATTATAAACCTTTTTATAAAAAATATATACATTTAAAGTAATATGTTTTCTTGTATTCTCAATCTATAGAGTAAAGAAATTCCATAACTCTCCAAAAAGGATCGTGAAACAAAAAATTTACTTGAGTACCCTAGTTTTTGTTGAATCAAATACTTTGTTAACTCATTGTCTATTTATATTTTGTGGTTTTTTACATTCTCTTTAAAAATTAACTTATTTTGACCAACTAAATATATCACCCTATGTCATTATTTGGTAATTATTATTTTCTTTCATGTCTATATCATCACTTCCCACATATGTTCTCTATCATGGAAACCTAGTTATGTGACTATTACAGATGACCTTTATACTTCCCCTAATATCTTATCAAGTGGGAGTTTTATTAACGCTTCTAAGAATGTGTTATTTCATTATGGTAATTTCAAAATATCAAACCATTGATTTTTTGGATCAAGAATAAAAATTTAAAAATAAATTTATTTAGGAGAGGTAGAATGGAACACCTTTATATTTTAAAACATGACCATCACTTTTGATAGTGTGTTTGACATGAAACTCCGCGATTAGAATAAAATATAACCCCCTAATACTTTTGGATATATTTATTTTTATATAAATTCAAACTCTTATATATATTTTGATGTACACAACTCAAGGTTTAAATATAAAATGACACTCAATTAAAATATTATTCATTAAACCTGACAATAATAACATAGCCATTAAGTTAGCGGGTATGAATAAGAAAACATATATAGATATTATATGACAAATATGTGTATAATATAAATTAAATAGTAATATATTGGTTATAAATAATATAATAACCATTTTAAAGAGAAATAATTATTTCTGGAAAATGTTATTTCTGGATTGGCCAATCAGTTTCCCTTTCAAAAAAAATTTAAAATAATTGTTTACTAAATTTAAAAAACTTGATAGGAAAAAATAAACATCATTTTTCATATATAAATAAATAAATTATCATTTTAATTTTTTTTTCATAAATATTATAAATTATTAATTTTTTGTTGAATAGTGAAAAATAATGAATATTTATTCAAACAGAGAGTTTGTTTAATGCACTTAAGAATATAAATTATATTTAAAATTTATTTTTAATTATAATTAGTTAAATTATATTTCCATTAAGATAATTCAGGTCATTTTAATGATTTTCATATGGATTTTTTATATTAAAGCATTCTATACTTTTGTGAGTTTTCTCTTTGAAAACCCTCTTTTTCATCGTGTTTACACGTATAATTTTGAATTTCATTTTGTAACTTCTAGGGATTAAATTCAGAAAAAATTATTCAATGTTTTGGAAAAGAATAATTTATATTATCTAATTAGTTCAAAATAGTATTTCCCATTATGAATTAGAAGAACAATAAGAATTAATTACCATGATTGTGGTAAAAATGGGTTTCCTATGGATTAAACTAAAACGATACAGTTTAAAATGACCTACCACCAGATACAGACCCCATTAGATAGCCTTATTTTAACTTATAATAACTATGGTTTTATAATTACCCATTTTTTAGATTCTATAATGATAAAAATGTGTTTTTAATTGATTATTTTAAAAAAATGTCAATTATGTACTCTCCCCCACTGATAAAAGGCCACCTCTCTCCTCAACTCATAATACTCCCAAATCCATTTGGTATAACCAATAATATTCTAAATAGCATCCATATATATGTACCCAAATTTTAAAGTCTTTTTAGATCCTAATTCTAATCAAGTAAGTCTTTAAGTTAAACGTAAAAATGTTTCCTTAAGAATATGTAACGTTTTTCACCATGCTTTATTATTTTACTTATTCTTATAACTTATTATAATGCTTTCAAACTCTGAAAAATTAATAGAAACATTAATAAATATATTTTGATATTTTATTATGTTAATTTAATAACCTATATCCATCTACACTTCCATGAAATGGAAAATGAAACCTTTGATTGTGTGTATGGAAGACTGTCGCCTCCCGAATCGATGTGGTTTGTTTTCCATCACCACCATTCATGGTTGGATATAATGATGTATTTGACATATTTATAAGATATCTATGATATTATTATAATAGTTTAGTTACTAGACCTTATGTTCCTTCTAAAGAACCCAATTTGATTAATTTTTTTGTAATTGTTTCCAATAAAAATGATTAATAAAAATTCGCTATATTGATTAATAAAAATTCTATGTGATATTAATTGAAGTTTGTTGTTCTGGTGTTCTTCTATTAAATTTTCTTGGAATTATTCATAAATTTTCAAATTTTTTATTTGAATAATTTAATTTATATGAACCAAGATTTAGTATGAGGATTGTAGAACTATTTAGTTATTGAGAAAATAAGTGACATTGGTTAATTAAAGGGAAACATTGATTATAACATTATAATTGAAAATATTTAAAATATAAAATGGGATTTTAAAATAAATATAATGATTTTGGGTTTGATATTTTTAATATGGTGGGTTTTTAATTATATTTTGGCTCTGAATATCTATAATGTTTAACAAAGTGTATATGAAAACAATAAATCCATGATAGCCAAAATGAAGGGGATCCAGGTGCACTAATGCTGAGGTAGACATTAGGATCAATCCTATCCAATACATCCAATATATTTTAATCGATGGATAGATAATAATGAGTGTGTCATAGAGGTGAATGGGAGGCAGCATGGATCGATCATGAAAGCTGGAATGGCAGTGGTGGTTGATTCCTTTATGGGGAGGTGCCAGTGAGTGATTGGAGTGTCTAGTAACCAATTATAAGTCATCTCGGATGTGGAATGTTATATAAATGGGATCTATTATTCCTATAGTTTTGATGTGGGATAAGATTTTAGAGTATCATTATGGCTCCAATAGAATCGCAATCGTGTAATCTAATCCTTCTGATCTTCTGATTCATCTGATCTCATATTCATGTCATCCTTAACATTATTTACTCAAGAACCTTATTTTTCATCAATATCTCTTGGAAACAACAAACAAATATCAAAACAAAACTTCAAAAACCAATTCATCATCCCATTAATTACAATATTATCAATATAACTTGATATTTTTTTCATTTAAAAATTTATATCAAACCATGAATATACAATGAGAATAAAATACTATTTTCTGAAGACTGTGATATCATGTGAACCGAACATGATATTTTGTACAATTTTATCCAATAAAGAAATAGTTTTATATTCATAATTTTTTTAGGAATTATGTAAATTAATTCATTCCTATAAATACAATCTGAGTTGCTCATGTGTAGTGTGATATTATCTCTCATCTGAGATAATATTTGAGAACCTAAGAGAGAAATAGAGAAGTTCTCTGAATCTACGAAGAATTTTTTGGTCGATTGGTCCATTTTTGTTTCAAATTATACATTCAACATGTTTTTACATAAAAACATTATGTTATTTAATTGATTTTTGATATTGAGATAAAACTACACATGAATAAATTCCCATGAAGAAATTTAATTTTCAAAACCTAGTTTATTAAAGTATAAGTGGTGATTTTTTTCGATGTGGGAAATGAATTTAAAAAGTAGTTGTGTTTCGGTGAAATAGTGATGAAACCCAAACTATTATTATGTGAATAAGTTATCATAAACTAATATTATTGTGATATAGTGTTCTTCTAAACTATTATTCCCATAAAAGAAAATAAGTTACATGAGTGATATAAAACTAATGCTTGAGTCTAGTATATGTGAAGTGAATATATATTTTATTTCCAAATTCTGGTGAAGTTGATTTATAGGAAAGAGAAAATATATCCGTAGTGCAATGTGGAGAAAGGTTGTGAATGTTTTATTATTTTAATGAATACATTTATTGTAAAATTTAAAATACTATTAATGAAATACATGAATTGAAAAAATGAAAGCATCATTGAGTGTATGATTTGAGGAAGAGAAGAATCATGTTAATGAATATTTTGATATCATTATAATGAGTTCTATGAAAATAATAATGATGACACTGTTTCACCGAATCTTCATACAAAAAAATAATTATTTGATTTGTTATATGATAAAATTTTATGTATAATTATTTCAGGTTATATTTGAGAAAATTAAACTTAAGGTGATCATAATGTATTTTTTCACAAATGGATGAAATTCTAAAGACATTCTATGAGTTTCAAAATTTAGACAATAGATGAATTTATGTTGTGTAGACCACACATGATGCACATTTTAATAAACATGAACAAGATTAGTAAAATGTAATGGAATGTGAGTCAAAAATTGTGTGCATACTACCATTATTTACATGCACCTAGAATATCAAAATAATATACATTGTTGTGAATTTGTTATTGGGAAAGGAAGAAAATAAAATAGTGTAAAGAATTTTATGCCATAAATATTTTCATGTGATGTTGTGATGTACATAAATGAATAGAACATGATGTACTATGTAATAATTGAGTTAGGATGGAGGATTATTCTTTTGATAAAGAGTGGATGTATAAAATATATAGCTTATTGATAAATATTCCTTTGTTCATTCTATTATTACAGTGAGTTGAAGTGGAAGTAATATCATTAACATACTTAAAATATAATACTAAACCAGCTTTCATGCAATGATTTTTATTATGTTCAATGGAATTCGTAGAGTTTCATTTCAAGTGAGAAAGTGTAGAAACAGTTTATTCGCAATGGCTCTAAGAAGAAGAATAGTTTTCTATTGTAGTGGAATCTTGATGTTTTTTGATAATTCACATTATTTTAGTGTTATGTTTGTACAATATTGTTGGATTAGAGTATAAAGAACACTGGTGGGAGGCTAGTATATTTTGTGAAATGTTTCATACCTAACCACTATAGTTTTCAGGATAATACATTACCAACCCTAATTTAATTATTGATTGATTTCTAGTGTAGAATATGTGTCTCAGATCATCCTGAACATAGCAAAGATGTTGTAGCCTACTTTAGGTGATATCCATGTAAAAATTCTTTGTATTTCTATTAATTTACTTTCTATATTTTATGTGTTAAAATTTTGTTTGTAAACTTGGAATATTCATTCACTCTAATAAGTTAAGAGGTTAAAATTATAAGGGTTATGAAATAAAAAAAATAAATGGAAAAATATTTTGTACAAAAAATTAACCCCCCCCCCCCTTAAGTGTACCTGAATGATCCAATCAGATCTCATATTGGTATCAGATCATTGGTCACACCTCTAATTTAATCTATCTTATTTTATTAGTTATTTATATCATATATATAAAGTGTAGATTTTAATTTTATGAATTAATAGAGTTTTATTATATGAAAAAATTAGTTTATATCTATGTTACTGCTAAAGATGTAATAATCTCACAAAAATTATTAATGCCAAAGAATATACTGTATCACTTTTCAATGAACATTTTTCTTATGATGAAGATGAATTAAAAAAATGTGTGTGTGAAATAAGTCACTAATAAGGTTGTTACTGAGATGAATTATACACATGAATAAAATCCTTAATCTTCCATGAATATTATGGTATCTATTCTAGAAATCAAACAAAATGATGAGATATACATACCAACATATTAGTCAAAAGAATAGTATGTATTTCATTGTAATGAAAGATTCCCACTAGTTCTTGATAAATTACAACGTATTATTTTTTGAGAAGGATGTGATTGAAAATGTTTATGTAGAAGTCATCAGTGCATTAGTGTAACTACACAGAACCCATATGAATATTGAAGAATCCATGAGATAGGTTAAGACAAAGAAAATTAAAGAGTTGAATAAATATTCAATGGATTCAGAAAAATTCATGTTGATCATGTTCGGATTATGAAGAGTCAATGGGATGAAAATTTTAATGTTATTGGTGATGAGAAAAATTTCCTCAACATTATGTGTATTAAAATGGAAGTTAATTTTAAAATTATGAATGAACCAAAAATACATCTGCAAAAGAATTTGAAGTAATGGTAAAATTATTTGAAGACCCTATGATCTATTTAAATTTGAAATATCATGAGTTGGAGGACATGTTCGGAAAACATGAGAAAATTAAAGCTGATTCTTTACGAAATGCTGCTATCAAAAACGTTTTGAATATTAATTATGAAAACATTCTTACTTCTGATAATTCTCATTAAAGTTGAAAGAATAGATTAAGATTGTCTAAAGTTAAATCTTTTTTAGGCTCATTGAAATGGGTAACACTTGATCCGAAAGATTATATTTTTAGTAATACAGTTTCTTCTACAAGTAGATGATCTAAAAAGAATTATTTTCAAATATGGATAAAGAAGACTGATGAAAAATCCACTATATCATCAATGGTGAATGTGAATTAGAGTGTGAATTATTATTCCCTGCAAAGAGCTCAAATGAATAATCAATCTGTCAAAAAAATAAGATATTAATTCTATCCAATTAGTATTATAAAAGATGAAATCATAATTTTCTTTCTATTGTTGGTGTTGTTGTAAATTTGGGCATCGAGCTATTGATTGTTTTAGTAATATGTCTATGCTAGTTAATTATTGAAAAAAATAATGGGGAGAAGATCTACTATGAAGAGAAATCCTACATTTTGGAATCCTAATTTACAGATTTAGAAGAATCTATCTATCAAGAATGGATTTGAATGTCTAGATTTCTTTTGTTATTATTACAATAGAATTGGTCACAATTATGATGAGTTATGGTATTTACCAATTATATTCTATGATGTTTTTAATATGAAGAAAATACCACAAAAAATGTAGAGAAATTAAATTAGAAATTTTTTCATAAGGATGTTAGAAGGGTAATAATGTTAAGAAAATTATGGATCAAGGTACACCCATAAATAATAATTATATGAATGTCACACCAATAAAAATATTATTATACTATTAAATAAAAGTCCATATCATCAAACTTTTCAAATAGTTCATAAACACCAATTCTAGAGGAAGAATGCTGAACCAGATAAAGAAATTAATCACAGAAAAAAATATGCTTGATTTGGTGTAGGAAAATCAAAATGAAAATTTCAAATTTAATGAGAGGTTATCTTAAAAGGATAACACCATGACTTAGGAAGAATTGTTTTGATGGTGAAAAATGTCTTGTCATATAGATGATAAATACGTGACATGGTTTTTTGAACAAATAGAACCAGGGGAGAACAAATTAGAAGCACCAATGGATTCCTGTTTTAAACATTCTACTATGAAGAAGGATTATACAAACTAGAAGAAGTCTGAGCATATAGAAAATGAATGCCTAGTCATATGGTCAGTGAATATGGAATTGGATAAAAATAGATAAAGGATAGAATAGTTAATTTTCCCTACTTATTAATATGATGAATCCCATTCAATATAAGATCGAAGTTAGTGAATTGATGAATTAATTATGTCCCTTAAATGATAAAATTTTAAAATCAATGAAGGGTCAAACATGATGTGTTTTCATAAATTTGTAGCTAAATTGGAAGGTCCTTTTGGGTTGTGAGATGAATCTCATCCATGTTGCTCGAACTGAAAAATCATTAAAGAATCACTGTATTGTTGTGTATATTTTTGGTTTTATTATTTTATAAAGGGAATTGACAATGTAGAATATATTCATGTGATCTCCAAGATATGAGTATAATTAAAATATTATACAAAATTATGAATACTATTCATAAAGGGCTTATTTATTTAAATTCCAATTATAATAGGTCTTGGAATTCATTCTTGAAGAAATCCAGTCATGATGCAGAATGTGGATGGAGCCCTTTCCTATAGGGGATAAAATCTGAATAATAACTAAAGTTGAATATCTCAACTAGTATCAATTGAATATTTTTAGTTTGGATAAGGTATTTATCTCATGATTTAAAATAGTTGAAATAGAATATTTTCATTAAAAAAGTTGTGTTAAAGGTATGTTATTATCTTCCTATATGAATCAAATTTCATAATATGAAGGGAAGAAATATATTATCTGATGAAAAACATAATATTTATACATAAAGTAGAGGTATATTATTGAAGATGAATTGTTTTAATCAATTTTTCAAGAAGAATTCCATTGTTTGGTATAATAAATTTCGAACAACCACATATTGAAATTTTTAGTATTGGTATCATTTTCTGAAAAACTTATTCAAGGTTTTGGTGTCTAAATTTGTCACTCTGGTTTTCTATATAGACATATCCTTTGTATAGGTATAGATTATTAATTAATTACGTTTTACATTAATAAATTTGTTTCTTTACTTTTCCCAAGAAAAACAATTTGATTTCATGATAAATGGAATCTCTTATGAAATGACCTGATTAAAGTATAGAATAAGAGATGTTAAGTTATTATAGAATAAAATGAGTTGAATTAATTTTAATGAATATATGATTGGATTTATTTTCAACAAATTCTGGGAAGAAAAAATTTAATTTATAATTAAAATGATATCGGAAAAAAAATAAAAAGTGTTATATTAAAGAACTCAAATTGATTAATGTTATATTTGATTTGTAATTATTGTCATTAAAATTTATTAATAAAAATACAATGTGTTTATTAATTAAAATTCAATATAATTTAAATTGAAGGTTTGTGTATAGGATTTCATACATTGAATTATCTTTGAATCATTCATAAATTTTCAATGTTTTATTTTGATTTGATGAAATTTCTTTAGATGAATCATCATTTAGTGTGACGATCGTATAACTGTTCACAAAATATGTGTCTTTGGTTACTCGAAGTGTTTTTTACAACATTAGATGTAAAAATATTTTTAATTAAATATTGGATTCAAAAACAGAATAAGTATTTTGTGTATCAGATTCCAAATGTGGTGGCCTTGGAATTATATTTTTTGTTGGGTTTGAATATATGGAATGGTTAATAAAGCATATATTAAACAAATAAGGCCAAGAGAGCCTACTTTCATGGAATCTAGGATGACCATTACTAATTTGGGCACATGGATTTCCCCTAGCCAAGCTGGCCAGTAAGACTGAGCTGAGGGAGAGTTAATATGGAGGGTGCCACATAGGAGCATGAAGGCCGTGTAGAGAAAATATGTGGTGTGGCATGTTGGTGGATGAAAACACCGACATTGGGAGGTTCCAAAAAGTGATGGTAATGTCCATTAATCAATTAAAATCTATCTAGGATGTGGAAAGTAATATGTTGGATATGGACTTCCAATCATTTCTATGTGGTATCATATTGCAGTGCATTACAATAGCTCCGACAAAACTGTAACAATGGGACCTACTAATTCTTATTTTTCGATCCTTCAGATCTATTTTGTGCATCATCTTCAATGTTAGTTACTTGAGTGCCTCTAGCTGTTCATCGATTTATCCATATAACATTGACCAAATATCGAACCAACCCTTAAAGCATCATTTCTTCATCCGATTAATTCCAATATGATCTTAATCACATGATAATTCATTTACATGAAAAAATAGATATCAAACTAAGAATATTTAGTGAAAATAAATTATTATTTTCAGAATATGGTGATATCACACAAACTAAACCTCATACGTTATAGCATTTTAAGATGATTATAAATTTCATGGATCTCTATATTTTTGGAGGTACTGATTTGATAAATTCTTTCCTATAAATACCATCCAAGTTTCTCATTTTTAGTGTGAGAATATCTCTAACATAAGAGAATCTATGAGAATATTGGAGAGAAACAAATTATTTTTTAAAATATATAAAGCATTTTCAATGTTCTCGTTTCGTTTATATTAAAAATTATACATTCACATGATGTTTTTACAAACCTGTAATGTGGCTTAACATAATTATGTTATTATGTTAAAAGAACATGTGTATTCATTCTCATAAAGAACATGAATTTTCAAGAACCAATGTTGTGAATTAAGATTTCTTAATTCTAAGTTTCTTAATAAAATTATTTTCAATAATTTTTAAATAATGCTTCTATATTTCTTCCATTTAATAAAATTAGCACCATGTTTTTATTATCTTGTATTATATTTTTATTCTCTGGATTTTTTCTGTACTTACGTTATGTTTTCTTGGGATGTGTATTGTCCCATTCGCCTTTGGCCTGGTTACATGGCTCGGTTGCCACCCCGGATATCCAGCTATGATTCCATTAATTTCTGGTCGTCCATACCTATTATTTCACTTTTTATCAGGGTTTTACACCTCACCCTAGTGTTTTTTGGGGTTATCCACTGCATGCATTGTGTTAGCCCTAGATTTGGGGTACCTATCTAGGGGAAATTCCATTCATAGGAGGTTTCATCACTCCTTCTTTAGCGCTTCCCTAGGAAATTGTTTGAAGGTTTCTTTGCATCACTACGATGTCTATCATTGTCATCTGAAGTGCTTCCCTCTGGAGAGTGGTTCTCAAACCCTGGAAAGGATGTCTCTATGGTATGACTTAGGAAGAAGGAGATCACTACGGTACATCATCAGTGTACCACTACTGTTGGATCACTATTCCACTTCCTTTGGCCTCAAATCATGTAGGATAGCACTCAAGCGACTCAGATCCAGATCTAGTAGGGGCATAAAGAGATATAGATTACCAGGTTTAATTAACCCCAACATTATATGTTGTTTTCAATTCATTGATTCTTTTCTCACAATATTTCACTTGTTTTCCATTTCTCTCATTTTTGCTGCATCACTCCATTGAAAATCTAGTTTTCTTGTTCATAGTAATAAAACACATGTGTGTGTGTGGTGTTCTTATCATGAAGTTGGATCCCTATGAATTTGAAGCACGTAAATCCATTTTCCGTTTTACTTTTATTAAACTTTAATTACCTGTATTCGGTTCTCTCTTCATCAATGCACATCACCAGATTTGTTCTCAATGTTTTTTGGTTGTTCGATACCTCTATTTTTCGGATCCTCAACTACAAAATGTTGTATCAGAGCCAACCAATATGATGTTCTTTATGATTTCATTTTATGCTTAATTATTCCTATTTATTGATATTTTTGATCTCTCTATTTTAAAGATAAATCATTGTTTTGAACAAATTATTTTGCATTCATATCACATAGTACATGTCTATCCAGTGAGATCGGTCAATTTTTTGTGGCGTATACTTATCGTTGTCCCCAATCATTCAGCATATACAAATCTGGATAAACATGTATACAATGCGATATGAAATAGAAAAGTTCTATGGGGAAAACGACATCAACATATGGAGAATAAAAAAGAGGGAATTATTAGTCCAATAAGGCCTTATTTATTCCCTATTAGTCCATCACAAATGTTAATGAAACTACACAAACTATTATAAAATACCAACCTGTACAAAAAGAAACTCTTTTTAATACACATAGTTTGTTGTTAATTTCCTTAGGAGATAATGTTCTTAGGGAAGTGTCCTATGATTCTATCGCGGTCGTAATATAGCTAAAATTAGAAAAACTATACGTGAAAGAGTCCCTTATAGGAAGGCTATATAAGAAGAACTATCTATTCTCCATTAGGATGAAATCTTTTACATCCATAAAATCTCATCTTGATGAATTCAATAAAATCATGTTTGACTTATATAACATTGATTTTTCGATAGATGATGATGATCAGACCATTATTCTCTTGATCTCACTTGACCTTAGCTATAGTATGCTGGTTGAGACCATAATGTATTTTCGAGACTCCTTGACTCCAGAAGAAGTAATGTATACCCTTATGTACAAATAAATTCACTCCAAACCTATGTTAAAAGGTGGGGTTGATATTCTCTTTACTAGGTAAAGACCTCATGGTAAGAGTACAAAGAAACAATTTAATAGAGATAAAAGTAAAAGGAAAAAAGAACCTAGAAATGAACCAAAACCAAAGGGTAATTTTTATGATAGAGAAGTTACTTGCTTCTACTACGGTAGGCCTAGGCATGTTATGTAAGATTTTAGGAACCTAAAGCAGGAGAAAGAATGCGCTCAACCCACTAACCAGTCTCTCCTTGTTGACTATGTCTATGACACTACCAAAGTCTTAAATTTCTCCAAGAATACACTCGATCATTCGTGGGTCATTTACTATGGTTGTTTCTTCCACATGTGCCAATAAAAAGAGTCATTTTCAGAGTTTGTTGAGAGAGTTGAAAGGGATTTCCTGCTAGGAAAAAGTAAAAAGTGTATGGTTGGGGGTAGAAGATCTGTTCTGTTTGAACGTGATGATCAGTCTGTCATCACCATAATTTATATATAGTGGGTTCCTAACCTCCAACGCAACATGATTTCCTTATTATTCCTTGATAAAAAAGGATATGCTTTAAAAACAATATCTAGAACTATTAATATCCCCAAGGGATCCTGAACCATACTAAGAGGGTCTCGCATGAATGGGTTATATGTATTTAATGGAAAGATCCATTCAAGGCAGTTGGGTAGTGTTTAGATTACAAACGCAGAAAACACTATGATTTGGAATATAATGTTGGGGAATGTAAGTTCCAAAGGATTAGAGGAACTCAACAAGAAGGGGCCATTTAATGACATTACACCCCCACAACTACAATTTTGTGAAGACTATATATTGAGATAACCAATAGGGTTAGATTCAATAGATCCTTCTTTAATGATGATACCCCACTTGAATACATCCATTTAGATTTGGGGGGACCAGTGAGGACTACCTATCATGGTGGAGGATCCCAATTCCTCACATTTATTAATGATTTCTCTATTAAAGTCTAGTTTTATATCATGATACATAAATAAGTTGTTTTTCAGACCTCTATAACCTAGAAAGTATCAGTCAAAAACTACAATGGAAGGAAAATAATGACCATGAGGATAGATGATGGGTTAGAGTACTTGTCTAAATACATCATATAATTTTTTCAAGATGAAGGGGTAAAGATCAATAGAACTATTAGGGATACTCCCCAAAAATGGGATTGCATAGTGGATAAATAAGACAATCCTAGAATGAGTCTGAATCATGCTTGCATCCTCAGGCCTCCCCATGTCTTTTTCGGCTGAGGCCACTAGCACTGAAGTCTACCTTATTAATTGTTGTCCCTTATCTTCTAACTGGTTAAAAACTCTTGAAGATCATTGTAATTGAAAACCACCATCTTACTTCTACCTAAGGGTTTTCAGTTTTACAGCATATGTATATGTTAAGACTGATAAATTAGAATCGAGAGATCTAAAGTGTATTTTCATTGGTTACCCTGAGGGAGTCAAATGATATAAACTTTGGGTTGATAAACCTGGATTCCATAAATTTATTATTATTAGGGATGTGGTCTTTCAAGAGTCTTCCTCTGCCAAGACCAAGACTGCCCAACAAGGCAGCAATGATCCTGCCCTATGTAAGTCTAATAAACCAGAGCCTTCGACTCATATTGAGGCTGATGTTTAGACTAATCAACCTCTTTCTCAGCCCAAAACTGTAGCTGAGACTTAGACTAGTTCTGTATTAGATTCTAATTTGGAACCTCTTATGGCTTATCAGGACTACCAATTGACCCATGATAGGAAATGGTGCGTCCCAAGATCACCTGCTAGATTTATCTAGTAAGATATGGCTTCCTATTCCATTCATGTGGCACAAGATCTCATTGATGATGATACTCAGTCTTATATGTAGGACTACAAAGACAACGAATCCAAGCAATGGGTATTTTATATGAATGAAGAAATGCATTCCATGAAGAATAACCATAAATGGAGTAGTGTGAACAAACTGGTCAATGCTAAGGTAATTGGTTCCAAATGGATTTTCAAAAGAATGGATGGTAACATTGAGGGGAGAAAAATAAAATTCAAATCCATCCTAGTAGCCAAGGGTTTCCTCCAAAGAGGGGGAATTAATTTTTCAATAATATTATCCCCAGTTGTGAAACATTCTTCTCTTTAGCTCATGTAATCCTATTCTCCCCATAATGAAATTCAAATTGAGTAGTTAGATTTTGAAAATACTTTTTTATATGGTGAATTGAATGAAAATATTTATATGTAGCCTCCTGATGGATGTCCTGGTGAATTTAAACCACATAAAGTGTGCATTCTGAATAAATCTCAGCATTTCTTCATACATGCCTTAATTCAATGGTACATGAAATTTTATTCATTTATACTTGGTAACAAATTCAGCAGAAGTCAATATGATGCTTGTGTCTATTTCAAAGTAGCAAAAACCAACATCATTTACCTATTGTTTTATGTTGATGATATTCTCATCATATGTAAGGATATAAATATCATTTCATCTATCAAAGCCTAGTTGAAAAATACTTTTTAAATGAAATAACTGAGTGTAGCCAAGAATATTCTAGGTGTTGAAATCATTATAGAGGGAGCCAATAAATTTCTTTATCTTTATCAGCATGGTAATACGTTAAAATTTCTCAAGAGTTTCATGTTTGAAAATTTACAACCTGTTAATAATCATCTTGCATAACATTTTAAATTTTCTTTGAATCAAGCCCCTACAGCTATAGAATATATTTAATTCATGTCCAAAATTCCTTATGCTAACATTTTTGGAAGCATATTGTATGCTGTGATTTTCATATGCCCAGATATTTCCATTGCTATTTTCACACTTAGTCGATTCATGGACCAAAAAGAGAAGACACATTAGCATTCCCTTAAGTGTATTCTTAGATATCTCTCTTATACATCTAGTATTTCTTTCTGTTATGGTAGAAATGTAGATTCTAGTGAACTTATCTGTGGTTATGTGGATTCTAATTATGATGGAAATATTGATACCTATAAATCATTAACTGATAATGTGTATATTGATTTTAGAGGTTTCATTTCTTGGAAGTGGAATATGAAATATTTTGTTGCAATTTCGACTACGTAATCCAAATACATTTCTTTGACTCATGTAGTTAACGAATCCTTGTGAATCAAAGGTATGGATTCTGAAAATTGTATTCATAGTTCTTCTATTAATGTTTATTCAGAAATTTAGTTATTAATTCATCGGTCTAAAATACTTTTTCCATTGTAAGTAAAAACACATTGATAAAAGTTTATATTTAATTATAGATATCGTAGAATCTGGAACTGTGTGTATCAACAAGATACACACTGACATAAACTCAGCTGATAATTTGACTAAAGATGTGGAAATGTCTATGTTTATGTTTTTTTAGATTGTTTAAATTTGGTACCAGTTATATAACCATTAGGTTTGAGAAAATCACCAAATTCAATTGAAAATGTGGAGGTGTTTGAATTATGATTTCTTAATTCTGAGTTATCATTTATGTTTTGTTTTACAAAATTTTTAATTAATATTTCTAGATTTCTGCCATTTAATTAAATTAACACCATGTTTTTATTATTCTGTTTTTATCTTTTATTTACTGAATTTTTTCTGGACCTTCTTTATGGTTTCATGGGATGTGCATTTATCCAATTTAGCTTTGGCCTAGTTACTTAGATAGATTTCCACCCATCAAAATATGGGTATGTTTTCCCTATATTGTTTTTTGTCCATCCCTGTGGCCACCCTTTTGATCATTTTCATACACCACGCCTGGGTGTTTCTATTGGTTTGTTCACTGAATACGTCATGGTATCCATGGAATGTGGGTTCCTTTTTGGGGAAACCATTTTTCACAGGAGGTTTCATCACTCCTACTTCAATGCTACCATATGTGATTTCTTCGGGGGTTCTTTGCATCACTATGACATCTATCATCGAAACATGCAGTGCATCCCTCTAGAGAGTGGTTTCTGAACCCTAGTGAGGTTTTATCAATGGTAAGACCTAGGAAGAATGAGATATTAATTTTATATCATATGTGTACCACTGATAATGGAGTATTTGTCTGCTTCCTTCAGCCTCGACTCATGTAGGTAAACACTCGAGTGACTTAGATCCAGATCCAATAGGGGCTTCAAGAGATAAAGACTGCATAGTGTAATTTACCCCGACATTGTAAGTTGTCATCAGTACTTTGATTCATTTGTCACAGTGTTGTACTTTTTTTCCTTTTCTGTGATTTTTGTTCCATCATTCTACTATAAATCTTGTTTTCTTATTCATAGTAATAAAATGTATGTGTGTGTGGTGTTCATTTCACAGAAAAGGATCCCTATGGATCTGAAGCACGTAAATCCCTTGTCCATTTTAGTTTTCTGAAACTTTTATTACCTGTCTTAGGTTCTTTCTTCATCAACACACATCACCATATTTGTTCTCATTTTTTGGTTTTTCATTACCTCTATACTCCAGCTCCTCAACCAAAACATGTTTAGTGATGTTGAAGAAGTGAATTCATTTTGACAAAAATAATGTGAATTTTCGAAGGTGTGTTTATCATAACTAGTGATGGATCTCAAACTACTTTTATAAGAATATGTTACCGCGAACTATCATTCTCATGGGATAGTGATCTCATGAAATATTATTCTTGAGAAAATAAACCTGTTAAATAATGGATATAACACTAATTCTTGATTCAGGTTTATGTGAAGTGAACAAGAATTGTATTTGACCATTCATGTGATGCATATTTATAGAAAGGAGAATCAGCCCAATTGCGAAATGCGGAGGAAGGTAGTAATAGTCTATTTATTCACAAAAAGAAATTGATTATGACATCACATATACTGTTTATGTGAGACATGCATGGAAAAAATCAAAGTATTACCTTGAGTATGATTTGAGGAAGAGAAATGTCACATTGGTGAAGATTTTGAAATCTTGCAAAGGAGTTTTCTGTCACTACTGGAAATACAGTCTTTTCCAACGGTTCTAAACCGTTGGGAAAGGCTGCAGAACCGTTGGTATATGTTATACCAATGGTTCTGCAAACCGTAGGGAAGTAATCCATTGGGAAAGCTTTTCCCAACGGTTTATAGTGAACCGTTGGGATAGGGCGGGGAAAAATTATCATTTCCCAATGGTTCTGCCAAACCGTTGGGAAGTTTTTTCGCAACGGTTTGGCCCGTTGGGAAAGCCCAAGCAGTCTCCTCTTTCCCAATGGTTTCTAAACTGTTGGGAAAAGTTTTTTAACAACGTTTCATAGAACCGTCGGTAAAAAAATCCAGAGATTCTATACCAACAGTTTGAAACCATTGGCATAGCCTATGCTGTGAAAATTGCACAGCAGCTTGCAATTTTCACAGCAGCTCTGCAATTTTCCCACCATGTCTCATTTTGTGCATTCACTCTCATTTTCAATACAATTATTATACCTGAAATAAACTAACACATACATATAAAATTATTGTACCTTCAATAACCAACTAACACATACATATAGAGAACAAATTCATACACATTTAACATATAATGCAACCTAGAACTATACACATCCATAATTAAATTAGAATTCATAACGTAATTATAAACATATATAATTAATTTAAAATTAAATTTAAAAATTTTGATAACAATTATATGTGGAATCCGGAATTCAATTCATAATTTGATCAGTTTTACATATAGCATATATTTTTACTTGAAATGATGTCCATTTTAAAAAAAATACATACACCTGGAGTGATACCAGCCACACCATGCCTCATATTGAGGTGAGGTTAACTCGTACACGTCACAAATGACCCATCGATCGTTGTCCTAAAGTATCAACATATTCCAAAAGCATTTGATCGGTTTTCTGTATGCCAATTGTTGTTTTTCATTTAAAATGACGACCTTTTGAAATAAAAGACAGACACTTTGAGTGGTTCCGGCCACACCGCATCTCAGATTGATGCGGGGTTGAGTCTTACATGTCACATATGACCCATGGATCGTTCTCCTAAAGTTTCAACAGAAACCGAATGCGTTTGGTAAGTTTTCCATATGTACTTAAAATGTTGTCCATTTTAAACAAAAGAGATCCAATTAGAGTGATCCCGGCCACACCATGCCTCATATTAAGGCGGGTTTGACTCGTACACGTCAAATATGACCCATGGATCGTTTTCCTAAAGAATCAAGACATTTCTAATGTGTTTGGTCGGTTTTGGTATGTCAGTTGTTCTTTTCACTTATAATCCTGTACATTTTAAATAATAGAGAGACACTCTGAATGGTTTCGGCCACACCGCACCTCGGATTGAGGTGGGGTTTACTCATACACGTAACATACAACCCATGGATCGTTTTTCTAATGTATCAACACAATCCAAATGCATTTGGTTGGTTTTCCATATGTAAGTTTATATTTTTCACTTAAAATGACGTCCTTTTGAAACAAAAGACAGACACTTTGAGTGGTGTCGGCCACACCACATCTTAGATTGAGGTGGGGTTGATTCGTACACGTCACATATGACCCATCGATAATTCTCCTAAAGTTTCAATGGAAGCCAAATGCATTTGGCCGGTTTTCCATATGTACTTAAAATTTTGTCCATTTTAAACAAAAGAGAGCCACTTCGAGTGATCCCGGACAAACCATGCCTCAGATTAAGGCGTGGTTGACTCGTACACGTCACATATGACCCTTGGATCATTTTCTAAAAGCATCAACACATTTCTAATGAGTTTGGTCGGTTTTTCGTATGTCAGTTGTTCTTTTAACTTATACTCTTGTCCATTTTAAACAAAAGAGAGACACTGTGAATGGTGTCGGCCACACCGCGCCACGGATTGAAGAAGGGTTGACTTGTACACATCATATATGACCCATGGATCATTTTTCAAAAGGATCGACACAATCCGGGTGCGTTTGGTCAGTTTTCCGTATGCCAGTTGATGGTTTTCACTTAAAATGACGTCCTTTTGAAACAAAAGACAGACACTTTGAGTGGTGCTAGCCACACTGCATCTCCGATTGAGGCAGGGCTGATTCGTACATTTCACATATGACCCATGGATCATTAGCCTAAAGTTTCAACGGTTATAGAATGTGTTTGGTTGGTTTTCCGTATGTACTTAAAATGTTGTCCATTTTAAACAAAAGGGAGCCACGTAGAGTGATCCCGGCCACACCATGCCTTAAATTGAGCCCGGGTTAACCTGTACACGTCACATATGACCCATGGATCATTTAACTAAAGCATTAACACATTTCGAATGCGTTTGGTCCGTTTTTCGTATGACATTTTTTCTTTTCACTTATAATCTTGTCCATTTTAAACAAAAGAGAGACATTGTGGATGGTGTCGGCCACACCGCGCCTCGTTTTGAGGCGGGGTTGACTCTTACACGTCACATATGACCCATGGATCATTTTCCTAAATGATCAACACATTTCTAATGTGTTTGGTCGGTTTTTCGTATGTCAGTTGTTCTTTTCACTTATAATTCTGTCCATTCTAAACAAAAAATAGACATTTTGAATGGTGTCGGCCCCAACACACATTGGATTGAGGTGGGTTTGACTCGTACACATCACATATGACCCATGGATCGTTGTACTAAAGTATCAACACAATCAGAATCCGTTTGGTCGGGTTTCTGTATGTATATAAAATGTTGTCCATTTTAAACAAAAGAGAGACACTGTGAATGGTGCCGGCCACACTGCACCTCAGATTAAGGCGGGGTTGACTCTTACATGTCACATATGACCCATGGATCGTTTTCCTAAAGCATCAACACATTTTGAATGCGTCTGATTGGTTTTCCGTATGTCAGTTGTTCTTTTCATTTATAATCGTGTCCATTTTAAACAAAAGAGAGACACTGTGAATGGTGTCGACCACACCGTGCCTTGGATTAAGGAGAGGTTGACTTGTACACGTCACATATGACCCATGGATTGTAGTTCTAAAGTATTGACACAATCCGAATGCGTTTGGTCAGTTTTTGGTATGCCAGTTGATGTTTTTCACTTAAAATGACGTCCTTTTGAAACAAAAGACAGACACTTTGAGTGGTGCTAGCCACACCATGTATCAGATTGAGGCGGGGTTGATTCATACACATCACATATGACCCATTGATCTATCTCCTAAAGTTTCAATGGAAACCGAATGTGTTTGGTCGTCTTTCCGTATGTACATAAAATGTTGTCCATTTTAAACAAAAGGGAGCCACTTAGAGCAATCCCGGCCACACCATGCCTCGTATTGAGCCCAGGTTGACTCGTACACGTCACATATGACCCATGGATCATTTTACTAAAGCATCAACACATTTCGAATGTCTTTGGTTGGTTTTTCATATGTCAGTTGTTCTTTTCACTTATAATCTTGTCCATTTTAAACAAAAGAGAGACACTGTGAATGGTGTCGGCCACACCGCACCTCGGATTGAGGTGGGGTTGACTCGTACACATCACATATGACCCGTGGATCGTTTTGATAAATTATAGACACAATCCAAATGCGTTTGGTCAGTTTTCCATATGCCAGTTGATGTTTTTCAATTAAAATGATGTCATTTTGAAACAAAAGACAGACACTTGGAGTGGTTCCAGCCACACCCCATCTCAAGTTGATGCAGGGTTGATTTGTACACGTCACATATGACCCGTGGATCGTTCTCCTAAAGTTTCAATGGAAACCGTATGTGTTTGGTCGGTTTTTCGTATGTACTTAAAATGTTGTCCATTTTAAACAAAAGGGAGCCACTTAGAGTGATATGGACCACACTGTGCCTCGTATTGAGCCCGGGTTGACTCGTACATATCGCATATGACCCATGGATCGTTTTCATAAAGCATCAACACATTTCGAAAGCGTTTGGTCAGTTTTTCGTATGTCAGTTGTTCTTTTCACTTATAATTCTATCCATTTTAAACAAAAGAGAGACATTGTGAATGGTGTTTCCCACACTGCGACTCGTATTGAGGCGGGGTTGACTCGTACACGTCACATATGACCCTTGGATCGTTGTTCTAAAGTATCGACACAATCCAAATGCGTTTGGTCGGTTTTCTATATGCCAGTTGATGTTTTTAAATTAAAATGACGTCCTTTTGAAACAAAAGACATACACTTTGAGTGGTTTCGGCCACACCACGGCTCAGATTGAGGTGGGGTAGATTCTTACAAGTCACATATGACCCATGGATCATTCTCCTAAAGTCTCAATGTAAACCGAATGCATTTGGTCGGCTTTTCGTATGTACTTAAAATGTTGTCCATTTTAAACAAAAGGGAGCCACTTAGAGTGATCCCGGCCACACCATGCCACAGATTGAGCCCGGGATGACTCGTACACATCACAGATGACCCATGGATCGTTTTCCTAAAGCACCAACATATTTCGTATGTGTTTGGTTGGTTTTTCGTATGTTAGTTGTTCTTTTCACTTATAATCCTGTCCATTTTAAACAAAATAGAGACATTGTGAATACTGTTAGCAGCACCACGCCACAGATTGAGGTGGGGTTGACTCGTACATGTCACATATGACCCATGGATTGTTGTTCTAAAGTATCGACACAATCCGAATGCATTTGGTTGGTTTTATGTATGCCAGTTGATGTTTTTCAATTAAAATGACGTCCTTTTGAAATAAAAGACATACACTTTGAGTGGTTCCGGCCACAACGCAGCTCAGATTGAGTCGGGGTTTATCCGTACACGTCACATATGACCCATGGATCATTCTACTACAGTTTCAATGGAAACCGAATACGTTTGGTCGGTTTTCCATATGTACTTAAAATGTTGTCCATTTTAAACAAAAGGGAGCCACTTAGAGTGATCCTGGCAACAATGTGCCTCAGATTGAGCCCGGGTTGACTCGTACAAGTCACATTAGACCCATGCATCATTTTCCTAAAGCATCAACACATTTCTAAGGAGTTTGGTCAGTTTTTCGTATGTGAGTTGTTCTTTTCACTTATAATCATGTCCATTTTTTACAAAAGAGAGACATTGTGAATGGTGTCTCCACACCGTGCCTCGGATTGAGGAATGGTTGACTCGTACACGTCACATATGACCCTAGATCCTTGTGCTAAGGTATCCACACAATTTGAATGCGTTTGGTCGGTTTTCCGTATACCAATTGATGTTTTTCAATTAAATTGACATCCTTTTGAAACAAAAGACTAACACTTTGAGTGGTGTCGGCCACACCGCATCTCCGATTGAGGTGGGGTTGATTCGTACACGTCACATATGACCCATGGATTGTTCTCCTAAAGTTTCAACAGAAACCGAATGCGTTTGGTCAGTTTTCTATATGTACTTAAAATGTTGTCCATTTTAAACAAAAGGGAGCCACTTAGAGTGATCCTGGCCTCACCGTGCCTTGGATTGAGCCCGGTTTGACTTGTAGACATCACATAAGACCCATGGACCATTGTCCTAAATCATTAACACATTTCAAATGTGTTTGGTTAGTTTTTCATATGTCAGTTGTTCTTTTCACTTATAATCCTGTCCATTTTAAACAAAAGAGAGACACTGTGAATGGTGTTGGTCACACCGCACCTCGGATTGAGGCAGAGTTGACTCAAACATATCACATATGACCCGTGGATCATTGTGCTAATGTATCGACACAATCCGAATGCGTTTGGTCGGTTTTCTGTATGCCAGTTGATGTTTTTCAATTAAAATGACGTACTTTTGAAACAAAAGACATAAACTTAGAGTGGTGCAGGCCACACTGCGTCTCAGATTGAGACGGGTTTTATCCGTACACGTCACATATGAACCATGGATCGTTCACTTAAAGTTTCAACAGAAACTTAATGTGTTTGGTTGGTTTTCCGTATGTACTTAAAATGTTGTCCATTTTATGAGAATCCTAATGTGTCTATTAGTGGAATAGTATTTACTTAAAATCTTGTGGACATTCATATAGAATATTTTTATATCATTATTAGTTTGGATTAGATTTTACATTATCATGCTATGAAACATTTCGAAGCTAACAATGTCATGGCCAATGAATACATCTCTTTTATATCATACCAAGAATCTATGATATCGATTAGATGTGTAAATTTGATTTACATTGATTATCATGATGAAAATAAATAAAATATATATTATAGATTTTCTAGAAGTGAATGAAATCAAGGAGGGTGGGGGGCTGTCCGACGTGGCTGTCTAGGGGGCTGTCCGGTGGGTGTCCGGGGGGGCTGTCCGGGGACCAAGGAGGAGGGTGGGGGGCTGTGCCGGGGGCTGTCCAGAGGGTGTTCGGGGGGTTGTCTGGGGTCCAAGGAGGAGGGTGGGGGCTGTCCGGGGGGATGTTTGGGGGGTTGTCCGGGGGGGCTGTAAGGGGTCCAGGGAGGAGGGTGGGGGGGCTGTCCGGGGTGGCTGTTCGGGGGGCAGTCTAGGGGCTGTCCGGGGGGGGGGGGTTGTCCGTGGTCCAAGGAGGATGGTGGGGGTTGTCCAGGGTCCAGGAAGGAGGGGTGTTCCAAAACACACAACCACTAAAAGAAAACAACATCCATAAAAACAGATAATATATAAAAATAACTCAACTCCAATACTATACTACGAGTCTAGAAAAAACCAGCAACTAGAATAGATTAAATATCAAATCTCAGTAATATTAGTCAAAAATGTAATGGATCAATTTTTCCCACTTCACCATCACCATTATCACCATCATCATCACCCTCATCCTCACCCCCATCATCGTCCTTTCCCTCCTCACCGCCCTCCTCCTCGCCCTCGCCCTCCTCCTCATCCTCGCCACCCGCCTCACCCTCCTCCTCTCCCTCCTCTTCCGCATCAGACTCCTCGCCATCATCATCGTCAAGCTGGAAATCGTCCTGACCACCACTAGAATTACCACCTAGTGCACCATATATAGAATGTATCGATGACATATAGTCATCAAAAGCTGGGCTGCCCTCTGCTGGAAGTGTTAGATGTAGAACATCAATAAATTTCATAAACGGATTGTTTTCCCAAGAAACTGTTATACCGTCTCTGTGACACTTTTCTCAGCTTGTTCTTCATGTTCCCTAACTTAATACATGTAAAGACTCATAAAATTTAAAGAATTGTTTTTATTAATTTTCTTTGGGATTTTACAAGAACACAGTTTCTGACGGCACTTGATTTCGAGGCCGGTGTACCCGGAATTTCTATCTGAAGTTTATCTCGTGTACGTATAGTGAACGAACGAGAGGGAATTTATAACTATTGAACCGTTTCTCAGAATTGAATTCTGAGGGCACTGATGGAATCGCAACGCCGATATTTTCTTAGGAACGCCTTTTCCAGAGTTGCGTTTACACGAGAGAAGTTGTTAAATTTTTGTGGAAGGTAAAATAAAATTAAGCATCAATTTTTTTTCTCTAAGTGGTTTAAAGCTTTGGGTGGAAGTTGGGGGAAACCACCCAACATCCATTTGGAGGATATGAGGGTGGTGGGGCCTGCATGAACCCTACCCCTTCACCTCCCCTAACCTTCCATAACCCTTCATTTAATTTGACAACTTGAGTTAATTAATTGTGTGGATTAAATTCAAATTTTGAATTTCAAACATAAGTTGTGTTAATAAAATAAGTGAGGTACTTATTTTATTTTGGGTTGGATGCTTATTTCATAAGAGCTTTGGGAGAAAAGATAAGGTAGGCTTGAAGATCTTCATCTTCTTCGTCCAAGAACACGAAGAACGTGAAGAACGCGAAGAATGTCGGATTCCTCGGAGGTCGACGTCTCCTTCCGCGACGTCTCCTTCCGCGACGTCTCCCTCCGTGACGGTTATCTCCGTGACGAATCCTCACCCAACTTGTTCGACTAGGTAGGGGTTTTATGCGTTTTTATTTCGTGCTTACTTCTGTTGTTTTATTCGTCATCTATCCTCGTTCTTTGGAACTAATTGATATCATTTAACAGGAGGGGGCCGGACCGCACAAACACGGCCAACCCTCCTACCTTTTATTTATTTGTGGTTGCGGTTCGAAGGGAAGTGACGCGGTGCCCTCGCACCGCATGGGGACGAGCGACAAATATGTGAGGCGCCGTCGCACTGCGCATTTGAAAGATGAACCAAGCCGCGTCGTCGTCGTGCCGCGCCAGAAAAACTCAAAGTCACCGCGGCCGGAGCGGGGCTGTGAGGGAAGGGTGCGGCGCTGTTGCGCCGCACTGGATGAACCAACACCGCGGCCGGTTCCGGGCCGCGGCGGAGCTGAGAGACCGGCGGTTGGTTCCGGGCCGCCGGCGTCAGAGCAAGGGGGACTGGCCTTGCCGGTCCCGTGGCGGCAACAGCTGGCCGGCCAGGGCGGTCCAGCCGGACAAGGGAGAAGCTGGGGGTTACAAACCCCCAGAGGCCAGCTCAAGCGTCCCCCCATTATGGGCGCCGCGGTTACAAAAGACAGGGGGGCAGCCCCCCCCCCCCCCCCTCAAACGGCTCAGTCGTTTGGCTGAGCTCCTAGCCGGTCCTCCAGGCCGGGCCGCGCCCTGGCCGGGCCAGGCCGCGCCGGTCGGGCCGGGCCGTGCCCAAGCGGGCCGGACCCGGACCCGGTACGGGCCGACCCTGGGGGTATCGGGCCGGGTCGGACCGGGCACGAACCACTCAATACTGAACCTCTTCCGGTCGGTCCCCATAACATGAACTACGGGCCTCTGATCGACGCACCGTCAGTTGTGATGCGATCCTTGGATCGAGAAGGTCATTTTGGTATATCACACTCAAGGTTTCAGAATACTTTGGGTTCAGCCGAGTTGGTTTGTAAACGAAACCAACCGGGCCCTTAGAGCGGAAACGCTCATAACATGAGCTCCGGGCGTCTGATTGACGTGACTTAGACTTTGTTAGATTCCTCTTAGTGAGACGGATATTTTGGATTACTCCGCCCGAGGTTTGGATGCAGGTGGAGTATGGTTGGATTGGTTTTGAATTAAAAACCAACCGGGCCCCTAGGACGAAAAAGCCAATAACTTCCAGACCGGGCGTCCGATTGACGCGCCGTCTGTGGCGCTGAGTTCCTGTTGACGATACAGAACTTTTGGATACATCCACTCCGGAATTTGTGTCAGTTGATGTATCAGCCTCTCGACTCGTGGAGTGGACCCTCCCAAACGAGCTTGTTGTGTGCGGTAACCCTAGAGCTGGCTGTGTTTGCGACTGTGACGATGACGACGACTGTACAGAGATCCTCAGTGGATTCGACGGCGATGACTATAGCACTCAGCGATCCTATGTGGATCAGTGCTACTGATCCTGTATGGGTCCGATCCTGTGTGGCTCAGCGCTCAGCGGTTCTGTGTGAGCCAGCGCCTACAGATCCTATGTGGGTCCGATCCTGTGTGGGTCTTTTCGGGGGTTAGTTACCTATCGATCATGTGTGGGTGTTTGTGGGGGTTAGTTACCTATCGATCCTTTGTGGGTCATTGTGGGGGTTAGTACCTATCGTTCCTTTGTGGGTCTGACGGCTTAGATGAATTAGTGGCTACATCTGATCATCTATATCATCATACGAAGAAGTATACATGTGTGAGCTGAATCCTGTTTTGCTTTCCTCTGTGGATTGTGTTGTGCTATCCTGTGTGGATTACATTTTTCGTTATTATGTGGATTGGGTTGTGTTTTCCCGTGTGGACTGGGCTGTACTTGGTCTCGGAGGTTGGAGCGTACTGGAATTGATGACTTAGGTATATGTATGGGCATATACCTAAGCAGTGTCGGATGTTACTTCGTGATTGCATCTTTCCTTTGTGGATTATCCTTTGTGGATTCTGGGAGACCGTCGGGGGTCTCAGGATCCCTACTAAGTAGCTTATACTCACCCCTACACGGGTTATGCCCACACTACGTTGTGTTGGTTGTAGACGACAGACATCGCTGATCGTGGTTGAGACTTTCGGAGCAGGATGGTACATGGAGGTGGACCACTGGGCGGGACGTACTCAGAGCGAATGGTTGGATATGAGGAGCTGTGGAGGCTATCTGTACTCACCCTTCTAGTGGGACTTCCAGTGGGCGGCTCGATGTTGCCGCTTTACTTTCAGTTTTTGTTTTCCCTTTCGAGTTCTACTTTGCTTTCAGTTTTGGGTTTTTATTCTGGCCCATTTACATTTCCACACTTACTGTTGTACCCAGCTTTTCTTAGTGTTTACTTCTTCTTCTTGCTTTCTCTGTGGTGTTTGTTTACTTTACAAAGGCAATTACTTCCCTTTTTAGTGGGATTTATGCCTTGGTTCTAGTCGCCAGCCCCTGGCCTATGGAAGGTGGGCTTGGGGTAGTCACGACACGGGCCCTGAGGATGGGTCGTGAAAAATTGGTATCAGAGGAGTTCGTTTCTACCATAGAACTCAGGACTCTGATCTTTTTATATGTGAATCAATAGTGTTAACAGTATTGGGTGTGGTTATCAGTCCAGGGAGTCCAGTGTTGGTGCGGCGGCCAACGTATCCGTACACCAGGACCCTGACTTCTGATTTCCGATTGAATGCACAAAAACATTGATTGCATGTGTGTTTCAAGTTTTCTTTGTGATTAATTAATGTCAGCTCACCAGGTATACTGTTTGACCGTGGCACACCTGTTTCTTTTCAGGATGGCCCCACAACAGCATCTAGCTAGAGTTCTGAGAGTTGTGTGTGATGACAGCCCACCGAGTGACGAGGCCTCGATACAAGGCCCTTTGATAGCAGAGGCACCGGTGGTACCACTACCTGCCGAGCCACCGATGCTACCCGCCCCAGCCGCTAACGATGCACGTCGCCTTAGTGCACTGCACGGGTTTCATCGCCAGCGACCGCCCAGGTTCCACGGGGAGACGGACCCCCAGGCAGTCGTGGACTGGCTGGAGGCAGTGGTACGGGTTTTCAGGTTAGTGAGGACACCAGCAGACCTTATGGTGATCCTCGCAGCGATCCTACTGCACGCCGCAGCAGTCTTATGGTGGAGCTTGATGCTCCAGGTGCATGACGAGGCATCTCTCCTCTGGACGGACTTTGAGAGCCTCTTCCGCTCGGAGTTCGTCCCAGCCACCCTCTGCGCGGTATGCATCCAGGAGCTTCTACAGCTGCAGTAGGGAAGCTTGATGGTCGCCCAGTACTCGGCGAGATTTACTGATCTCTCGCGCTACTCGACAGACGTGGTACAGGAGCCGTTCTTCCGGGCCTGGACCTTTGAGCAGGGATTGAGGAAGGAGATCATGGCATCACTGATCTCACTTAGAATTCCGACTCAGGAAGGAGTACTGGAGCGAGCCCTTTTTATCGAGAGATTTCTTGCTGAGTCTACACCAGCGGCGAGACCCACCGCAGGGCGACATGTAGCAGAGTCTTCTGCAGCAGGCAGTCGACAGATGACTCATGGGTCCAGGCAACCAGACCCTCAGGAAGACGACCTCAGGACATTGGCTCAGTAGTGCGGTTCACTCAGCGTGGAGCCAGTCTTTCGAGAAGCATACAGTGCTATGCATGCGGCGGGCAGGGCCACATGGCTCGTGACTGCCCGACCCGTCGTGCCGAGGAGCAGCAGACGGTTGAGGGACCACCCAGGAAGAGGCAGAGGGTCGACCGTGGCGGTCCTTAGGGAGCAGGCGGACGAGGTAGAGGAGCTGGCCGAGCAGTAGGTGGTGGGCGACGATTTGAGGCCCTACCACCAGCACCACCAGGAGGTCCACCCAGACCACAGGGAGCTAGTGGGCGGAGACAGGCACATCTCCAGGCAGCGGAGGCCTACGACCACGGCGCGCTCGAGATGATTCTAGGTACTATCTATGTCTATTCCACCCTTGTTGTAGTTCTTATAGACACAGGAGTGAGTCATTCTTTCATAGCAGCTACCCTTGTTCGGAGCGTGGAGATTCTGACAGAGTCGTTGGCTCGATCCTTACGGCTAGAGACTCCTACGGGAGCAGACTCGATGATTACGCACTGGTGCCGGCAGTGTAAGCTTACTCTAAGAGGCGAGAGCTTCGGCTGGGATCTTCTTGTAGTGGTGTCGAGGCCTTAAGATTTCATCTTGGGAATGGATTGGTTATCTACAGTCTATGCTCAGATCGACTGTATTAGGCGCAAGGTGCGATGTGTACGCACCAACAGGAGCAGGTTCACCTTCACCGGCGAGAAGGGAGCCTTTGTAACACAGGATGGACTCTCGCAGAGGAGAGTACATCCCATCACTAATTATTTGGCTACCCTCATCCTAGGAGCAGTTGACTTGCGGAGTCCTGGTTTTCCTGCAGTGGTGGATCAGTATGCGGACGTTTTCCCCGACGACGTCCCAGGGAAACATCCTTGCAAAGAGGTAGACTTTTATGTTGAACTGTACCCCAGGACAACCCCGATATCGACTCCAGCGTATCGGATGGCGCCCGCTGAGCTTCGAGAGCTACGGGTACAGTTGGAGGACTTGCATGGAAAGGGATTCATCCAACCCAGTGTTTCACCCTGGGCCTCCCTGATTTTGTTCGCCAAGATGGCAGACGGGAGCTTGCGACTTTGTTTCGAATATCATCGCATGAACTAGGTGACAATAAGAAACAAGTATCCGCTACCGAGGATTGATGAACTCTTCGATCGGATCAAGGGAGCACGATGGTTCTCAAAGATAGACCTCAGGTCAGGCTATCATCAGCACATAGTTCAGGACGAGGAGGTGCAGAAGAAGATCTTCAGGTGTCGGTGTGGCCACTATGAGTTCTTGGTTATGCCATTCGGTGTAACCAATGCTCCAACAGTGTTCATGGCCCTCATGAAGAGGATATTTCAGCCATACCTCGATCGATTTGTCGTGGTCTTCATCGACGACATTTTGATTTACTCGACCATTGAGGAGGAGCACACCTACCACTTCCAGGTTTTACTAGACACACTCCGAGAGTTCCATCTTTATGGTAAGCTCTCGAAGTGTCAGTTCTGGATGCATGAGGTCCACTTCTTGGGGAACACCATCTTTGAGGTGGGAGCTGTGTTGGATCCTGTGAAGATCGAGGCAGTGCTTTCTTGGTAGCCACCCAGGAGTGTGACTGAGGTGCGGAGCTGCTTGGGTCTAGCTGGATACTATCGGAGATTTTTGCCAGACTTCTCCAGAGTTGCAGCACCACTATCATCTTTCACGAAGAAGGAGAAACCCTTTGTGTGGTCAGAAAGATGTCAGCAGAGCTTTCAGAAGCTGAGACAGAAATTGCCCAGCGCACCTATCTTGAGGTTTTCAAAGGAGGGAGTAGGGTACGTAGTATACTTTGATGCATCAGGGACCAGACTCGGATGTGCCCTGATGCAGGAGCGGGCAGGGATCGCCTATGGATCACGTTAGTTGAAGCCGCATGAGCAGAACTATGCTACCCATGACCTGGAGTTAGCAGCAGTGGTGTTTGCTCTGAAGACATGGTGACACTATCTGATGGGCGAGCGCTTTATTGTCTTCTCTGACCATCAGAGTCTCAGGTACATCTTCTCTCAAAAGTACCTGAACCTGAGACAGTGGCGATGGCTCGAGTTCTTCCAGGACTATGACTTTGAGATAGTCTATACTCCTGGAAAGAGGAACGTAGTAGCCGATGCTCTCAGCAAGAGGACGGGCATTCAGCTACATGGGGAAGCGACAGAGCAGCTAACCGCTTTGCAGATATCCTTCATGGATAGAGATAGAGCAGTCTTTCTTCAATCACTCATAGTCACATCTCCACTACTACAGCGGGTCAGAGAGGCACAGCGTGGGGACGCCGACTGTGAGACGCGGCGTGCGCAGATATCCTCAAGACATGCACCTGATGGATTCTTCGTGGGAGGAGAGAACAACGTCCTATTCAGAGGATGTACCTTGGTACCAGTTGCTTTACAGTAGGAGGAGATGAGAGAGTTTTACACTTCTCCTTTGGCGGTACATCCTGGAGTGGTGAAGATGTACCAGGATCTCAGACGACAGCACTGGTGGCCGGGCATGAAGAAGGCTGTGAAAGAGTTCGTTTCTCGATGCCTCACCTTCTAGCAGGTGAAGGCAGAGCACCAGGTACCAGCAGGCTTGGTACAGCCCTTAGAGGTCTCGGAGTGGAAGTGGGATGGGATATCTATGGACTTCGTGACTGGACTTCCACACACTTCCAGAGGTCACGACTCCATTTGGGAGATTGTTGACCGACTCACCAAGTCGGCTCACTTCTTACCCATCAGAGAGCAGGGCTCAGTGGATAGCGTGGGACGTCTCTACATTCAGGAGATTATACGGCTTCACGGTGTGCCATCATCTATCGTCTCCGATCGAGATGCTCGCTTTACTTCCCGGCTTTGGAAGGGGTTGCAGGAGGCGTTTGGGATGCAGCTACGTCTGAGCACCACCTTTCACCCTCAGACAGATGGTCAGATGGAGAAAACCATTTAGACTCTCAATGATATGCTCCACGCATGTGTCCTAGACTTTGGTCGCAGCTGGGAGGACCACTTACCCTTGGTGGAGTTCGCGTACAACAACGACTACCACTCCACCATCGGGATGACACCATGCAAGGCATTGTACGACCGACCTTGCAGATCTCCCTTGTGCTGGACAGACCATGGGGAGTCAGCACTTGTGGGACCGGAGATGATCCAGGCCATGACGGAGAAGGTCCAGGTCATCCAGGAGCGGATGAGGATAACTCAGAGCTGGAAAAAGTCTTATGCTGATAGGAGGCGGAGGCCACTAGAGTTCGAGGATGGCGACCACGTCTTCTTGCGGGTCTTACCTCGACGTGGATTACAGAGATTTGGCCGAGGTGGCAGGTTGTCTCCACGCTTCATCGGACCATTTCAGGACCTCAGCAGGATTAGTGAGGTGGCTTATCATTGGTCTCTACCACCTCAGTTGCACCGGGTGCACGACGTCTTCCACGTATCTCAGCTGAGGAGATATGTGCATGACCCGACGCATGTCATTGACCATGGGGAGCTTGACATTGATGATGGGGTGACTTTTATGGAGGTCCCAGTGGAGATTGAGAATCGATAGAAGCGGGTCCTACGTGGATGGTCGATTCCTCTAGTGCGCATCAGATGGTAGCATGGGAATCTCCAGGAAAGCACTTGGGAGCGGGAGGCTCAGATGTGTGCTCAGTACCCACTTTGGTTTCCCTAGATTTCGATGTATCTTTACGGGGACGTAAAGCCTTGAGGTGGGAGTAATGTAAAGACCCATAAAATTCAAGGAAATTTTTTTCTTAAGTTTCTTTGGGATTTTACTAGAACATAGTTTCTGACGACACTTGACTCTGAGGCCCGGTGTGCCTGGAATTTCCATCCGAAGTTTAGCTCGGGTACATTCAGTGAACGAACAAGCATGAATTTCTAACTCTTTAACCGATGCTCGGAATCAAATTCTGAGGGCACCGATGGAATCACAGCGCCGATATTTTCTTAGGAACACCTTTTTCGGAGTTTCCTTTACACGAGAGATGTTGTTAAATTTTTGTGGAAGGTAAAATAAAATTAAGCATCAATTTTATTTTTTCTAAGTGGTTTAAAGCTTTGGGTGAAAGTTGGGGGAAACCACCCAACTTCTATTTGGAGGTTATGAGGGTGGTGGGGCCCACACGAACCCTACCCCTTCACCTTCCCTTACATTCCATAACCCTTCATTTAATTTGACAACTTGAGTTAATTAATTGTGTGGATTAAATTCATCTTTTTAATTTCAAACGTAAGTTGTGTTAATAAAATAAGTGAGGTACTTATTTTATTTTGGGTTGGAGGCTTATTTCTTGAGATCTTTGGGAGAAAAGCTAAGGGAGGCTTGAAGATCTTCATCTTCTTCGTCGAAGAACACGAAGAACGTGAAGAACGCAAAGAACACCGGATTCCTCGGAGGTCAACATCTCCTTCCGCGACATCTCCTTCCGCGACATCTCCCTCTGTGATGGTTATCTCCGCGACGAATCCTCACCCAACTTGTTCGACGAGGTAGGGGTTTTATGCGTTTTTATTTCGTGATTACTTCCGTTGTTTTCTTTGTCATATATCCTTGTTATTTGGAACCACTTGATATCATTTAATGGGAGGGTGCCAGACCGCACAAACACAGCCGACCCTCCTCCCTTTTATTTATTTTTGGTTGCGGTTCGAAGGGAAGTGACGCGGTGCCGTCGCACCACGTGGGGACGAGTGACAAAGATGCGAGGCACCGTCGCGCCACGCATTTGAAAGATGAACCAAGCCGCGGCGCCGTCGCTGTAACACCCGAGACTTTTATGTTATATAAATCATCAAAGGAATCTTTTTCTACACAACACTTGCTTGGCTTGCTTTACACGCAATCACGACCTTCCTCGATAGCTTGCGTTGTACGCAATACCGAGTTTCACTAAACAACAATATGCTATTAAAAATAGCCGTTATGAATAGTAATAACCACTTTTTGAAATTTTATCAATTTTATTTTTCAAAATGGACTTCATTTTTGGACTCAGAATATCGAAATTAGCCTAGGGTGAAATTTTGGTATCTTTCTGAAAACTTTCAATTTTTGATGAATAGTGAAACCACTAAGTGGTTGGTTAAAAACTGAATTTTGCATAAAACTTAATTTTACCACTTCTGTGAATGAAATTTCAAAAATCCGACAGACACGGTTGATATCAGTAAGTAAAATGTGGTTCAATGAGATAAAAATAATTTTTTGGTGAATAGTAACTTTTTACTATTTTTACCGCAGTTAATAGTAAATAGGGTAACTAAGGGTAAATATGATATTAATATTACCCTAACACATGTCCTAATTCTATTGGACAAGTGTAATTCGACCAAAAACAAACTTAGGAATAAAATATGACCATTTAGTCCCACTTGGATTAGATTAGGACATTTATTATTAATTTATTTAAAGAAGGGTTAAAATAGTTAAAATCAAAGTTTAATAAGTAAATCATTTTTAATATGGGGTTATACATACGATAAATTCGATTGTAAATATTCATTAGAAAGCTAAAAAGATTTCCTACATGAAGGTATTTTATTTGTAATTTTTAGACATCAAATAATTTAATTTATTTGTGACACAAAGATGATGCAGTAATTATCTTATTAATGAAATATTGACATAATTGATAATATAAATACCAAAATAAATGTAATTTAAGACTTTTTATGAATTACACTAATTTTATAGGTTACTATGATATATTAGTGTTGATTTACTCAACTTGGTTCGAACATATAATTCTGTTATGACTTTCACAAAAATCATATATCAAATAGTGTCAAAATTGACACAAAATAGTTTTTAAATAAAATATTATATTATTAATTGTTATTTTATTCTTAAAAATCTAAGGTTCGGCCAAATGACTTAGATAAGGATATATATATTAATAATAAACAATTTGGGGTTCGTTTGGCATGTTATAGTAAGTGTATTAACCATATAGTGAAAGAAAACAAAAAGACATGGTAAAAGTTAAATTATTTAACTTAGAGATAAATCTAATTGATAAGGTTAAAATAATACCCTAAACTTGCCTAAATCCTATTGGTTGATAGTATTTCGACCCATCCCCACTTTAGCTTCGAAATAAGACCCTTTGGAACCATTATAAACCGATTTTGACTTTAATATAAAATAATATTTTGAGATATTCCTAAGGTGCCCCTCTCCTCCCTTATAAAAGGGCACCTCCTCCCCCTCCTCCTCACACCAAATTGAGCACTCAAGCTCGGCCAAACCCTGCCATGTTCTCCTCTCCACTTCCCTAGAATAATCCTAGAGGTCCTGGTATTCTTCAAAGACCAATCTTTGTTCCCTAAGTGGAGGATTCAAAGAGGCGTTCCAAAGAAGAGGTAATATCCATTACCGATCTTTTCAATTTCGTTCTTCTTCAACTTCTTCTTATTTAGTTGTATCATTATAAAGTAATAACATCAGTATTACTTACATACTGATATGTTATTATAAATATGAAACAACCCTAATTCACCTTCTATCCATCCCATGGAAGAATGAAATCACCAAGCGTGCGTACGTACGGAATACCGTCTCCACGCCGTGGTGTAATCTATTTTTCCACCATCACTTTACAAGGATGGGTATAATGGTGTAATGAGTAAATATTTATGATTATTATAAAGTAATATTGATACTGAAATAATATATATATACTCTAATACAGTTCCACGATCATAGGAACGATATCATCACTCGTGCGTACGTACGGAATACCGTCTCCACGATGTGATGCGACTCGTTCTACATGATCATCATTACATAGTAATTATATAAATGAATTTAATGAATAAATATGATATATGTTACACTAATACCATTCTGGATATAAGGTATCTATAACCTTAAAAGAAGAATAAGAATGTATTCGGCAAAACACGCATAAGAACAAAAGGCAATAATGACCCGAGTAACAAGTAACAATGAAATATTACTAACAAGAAGCTAAGAATATGACCATATATGATATCATATCAATATGTATGATTCTGGAATAAGTCAATAACATTATTTAAACCATTATACAGGAGATTCGGACACGTACAAAGCAAATCGGACCTAAGGTAAGGGAAATATCACAATCTCATTTTTATCCGAGATTGTTTATTCGTAAGTATTTACTGGGGTGTATTTTATCATCCAAATCCATGTTCCCTCAATATGTAATATTGTTTCCATCCACTTACAGTAGTTTAAATCCAATTTTACCCTTTGGTGAGTTTTTAGTAAAGAATATGAAAGGAATCTTTTGTCGTTTTTTTCGTACGAGGTACTTTTTGACTTTTCCGACAAAAGTACGAGAAGAATTTTTTTTTAACTTATATGGCATGAATGGATTTTTAAAACATTATTTCCAAGAAGCTTCCTTTACAAGTTTTCAAGTTTAATTTTAATCAACTTCTTTTAGTCTAAAGTTGTATGACATGTTAAGAAAGGAAAAAATGTTTTTAAAGAAGAAAGGATATTTTCCTCAAGAATGGAGTTCAAGTATTTTATCAAAATTATTTTCCATCTAAGATAATAAAAGGGTTCTATTTTTACCCCTATTATTACATGTATTTGATTATGTTGTGATGGAAACATTTTTATGAATTCCTTTATCTTATATGAATTGTTTTATGATGTCATGTTGTTTAAGAATCCCATTTTTATTACATGGGTTATGCGATGATGTATGATTTATGATTATGTGGCACACAGAAGAAAGGATTCATTATAAGATGGGTGGGACCTATATCTCCCTCCAATGCATTGGGTAAAGATTTTATATCTCATGAGATAGACATGGCTGGAACGGAAGGTTATTTCGGTTCAGTGATACAGGACTGAAACGAGGAGTGAACTCGGTTCAGAAAGGGACTTTGTCCACTAAGATAGTCTGGGCAATGAGTCATGACTAACAAGAAATGATTTTACATGATTATGTGTGCATGACACAAAGTTTCAATTTTTATGTTATGATTATGGGGATCTCATTTTCACTTCTATGATTTATTCCATGTTAAGATATTATGATCTCTTTTGCAGGTTTTGATTTTCAAAAAGATATGATATGATTTTTATTTCCTTTATTTTCCCTTGCTGAGCATTTGAGCTCACCCTTTTATGTTTTCTTTTCCCCAGGTCAGGAAGATGGATATTAAGTAGAAAATGCTAAAAGGGACCCTAGATATGATGAAATAAATGGGAGACACTGTAGAAGATTTATGAACCAGTTGTTTATGTTTCCCAGTTTCGAAAGACACTATACCTATACGGTCATTTGTGGTTTTGTCTTATGTTGTAATAAGTGTGCTTCAATTTTGAAGTATTAACAATGTATGTAAAGTATGGGTCGTTATAGTTGGTATCAGAGGAAAGGTATAGTCAACCTTTGGAAACTAGGATGTGAAAGACTTAGTAAGAACCCAAAGGATAAGTCTAAGCATAGAACACAATCTTAGTATTTTAGAAAATGGCCTTGAATAACCTAGGATAAGACCTTAAGCATGAAAATTTTATTCTTGAATTATGTGGTTTTCCTATTATAATTAGTGTTGCTCACACTATTCTTCTTGGTTTTAGTCAATGGCTGGAACCTGAAGGAACCGTGTTAATGCGGAATGCGATGGGAAATGCAATGATTGTCCCCCTGAGCAACCAAACGATATGGGAGCTGGATTGCAAAATCTTGTAACCATGCTCACACAACTTTCTAAAGCTATGAATCATGCAGGACATCCAAACGAGCAAAGGAAGGAGCAACATTTTGTTGAATCCTTCATGAGGTAGCGTCCACCTTCTTTTAGTGGGTCTATCGATCCATTAGTTGCTGAACAATGGATTAGTACTACTGAAAAGATATTTTTAGTTATTCAATGTTATGAACAAGATAAAGTCATCCTAGCAGTGTATCGTTTGGAAGGAGATGTTGATCAATGGTGGAATCTCATTAAGAATACGAGGCAAAGGGATGAAATTGAGTCTATGGAATGGGACGAGTTCAAAAACTTATTTTTCAATAAGTACTTCCCTCGTATTCTCCGAACAGATATGGAGAAAGAGTTCCTTGAACTGAAGCAAAGGGATGATGAATCTGTTGGTACCTATGAAGAAAATTTTACTAGACTTGCAAGGTACGCTTTTGGTATTATTATCCAACCAGAGAGTAAGATCGATCGATTCTTTAGTGGCGTAAAACCAAGTCTTCGAAGTGCGTTAGCCTTAAGGGACTTCAATAGCTATGAAGAAATCGTTCGATGTGCTCTCAAAGTCGAGATAGAGAATGGAATAACCCATCAGTCACATGGGTTTGATAAGAAGAGGAAGATGGAATTCAAAGAAAAATCTAAAGAGCACACGGAAAAGAAGATGAGCTTTTCCTTATGCTCAAAGTGTGGAAAGAAACATGGAGGGAGTTGTCTTAAAGGGACAGGTAAATGTTTTAAATGTGGAAAGGAAGGTCATCGGGCATTTGAATGCTTTGATAATGGGAAGAAGATGTCTAATGACACAAACAAAGGAAGGGATACACAGAATGAACCTACTACACTTCAATGTTTCAAGTGAAAGGAGATGGGTCATTATGCCAATCAATGACCAAATCCAAGGGTTGATGATGATGGTCGACATCAACAAAATCTTAAGGCTAAAGACAAAGGAAAGTCACATGCAATTTCTATCAGCAATGTGGAGTACGATAACGAAGTGGTGAAAGGTACACTTACCATCCACTCTAAAGTAGCAAATGTTTTATTTGATTCTGGATCCACCCACTCTTTTATTTCTGAAAAATTTTCTAAGGGTATCACCGTATTACCTCAACAATTAGATGTTGAGTTAGTTGTGACAACACCTAATGGCACAACAGTTGCACCAAAAGTTTATAATTCTTCTCCGATCGAAGTTTGTGGGAAAGTGCTTCCTGCAAATCTTGTGATCCTTCCTTTAGTGGAATTTGATGTGATTCTTGGCATGGATTGGCTTTCTCTACATGGAGCTCATATCAATTGCCAAAGAAGGGAAGTCACATTTCATATTCCAGATCAATCTACGTTCGTATATCAATGCAAGGATGAACATAATCTTCCAGTGGAAATTTCTTCCATCTTATGGGTATTGATTCCACTAAATGAAGGTTATTTATCTCAAATGGTTGGTGGGAAACTTTCGATTAAGAATATGCCCATCGTACGGGAGTTTGATGATGTCTTTCCGGAGGAATTACCGGGTCTTCCACCAAATCGTGAATTTGAGTTTTCAATAGAACTCGTACCAGGTGCTTTGCCTATTTCAAAGACACCTTATAGAATGGCCCCAATTGAGTTGCAGGAATTGAAGAAGCAACTCCAAGAGAATCTTGATAAGGGATTCATAAGCCCTAGTGCGTCACCTTGGGGAGCACCTGTTCTATTTGTTAAGAAGAAAGATGGATCAATGAGACTCTGCATTGATTATCGAGAACTTAACAAGATCACTATCAAGAACAAATATCCTCTCCCACACATTGATGACTTATTTGACCAACTACGCGGAGCTCAATACTTTTCCAAGATTGATCTTCGTTCAGGGTATCATCAATTAAGGGTCAAAAGGGAGGATATACCAAAGACGGCTTTCCGTACAAGGTATGGACACTATGAATTTATAGTGATGCCATTTGGTCTTACTAATGCCCCTGCTATCTTCATGGATCTAATGAATAGAGTCTTTAGAGACTATCTTGATCAATTTGTGGTAGTCTTTATAGACGATATTCTTCTCTATTCAAAGAGCAAGGAAGAGCATGAAG
The DNA here is from genome assembly GCA_963277665.1 of Viscum album. Lineage (NCBI taxonomy): Eukaryota > Viridiplantae > Streptophyta > Magnoliopsida > Santalales > Viscaceae > Viscum > Viscum album. The sequence goes on from OY728151.1 coordinate 1,287,396,584, forward strand.
ATCACTTGAAAATTATATTGAAGACCATGAGAAAGGAGAAGCTTTATGCCAAATTTACCAAGTGTGAATTCTGGCATCAAAAAGTTGCATTTTTGGGTCACATAATCTCAAAAGAGGGGATATCTGTGGATCCAGCAAAAACAGAGGTTATCGAAAGATGGTCGAGACCAACAACAGTAACTGAGAGCCGAAGTTTTCTTGGTTTGGCTGGATATTATCGACGTTTTGTAAAAGATTTTTCATGATTATCTAATCCACTCACAAAGTTGACTCGGAAAGGAGTAAAGTTTGTCTCGACAGAGGAATGTGAAGAGAATTTCAAGGAGTTGAAAGGAAGGTTATCCAGTGCACCTGTGCTCACACTGCCTTGTAGTGGAGAAAGGTTTGTGATCTACAGTGATGCATCCAAGAAGGGATTGGGGTGTGTTCTTATGCAAAATGATATGGTGATAGCTTATGCCTCACGACAGTTGAAAATCCATGAGCAAAATTACCCAACACATGATTTAGAGTTGGCTGCGGTAATCTTTGCATTAAAGATTTGGAGGCATTACCTTTATGGTGAAAGATGTGATATTTATACTGATCATAAAAGTTTAAAGTATATTTTCACACAAAAGGAGTTGAATATGCATCAAAGAAGATGGTTGGAGCTGATTAAGGATTATGACTGCTCAATCCATTACCAACCTGGGAAAGCAAACAAAGTGGAAGATGCATTAAGTCGACAAGACCATGCTAGTTTATCCATGATGAGGATCACAAAAGATCCAATATTTATGGATTTACAAAGGATGGATCTTGGAATTATAATGGAAGGGGAAAAATCTTATCTTTCTCAAATGAATGTTCAACCATCTATACATGTGAAGATTAAAGAGGCACAGAAAGAAGATGGCGAGTTACAAAAGAAGGTGAGAAATGTTCCTGAATTCAACCTTGATTGTGATGGGATAATAAAGTTCAGGAATCGGGTTTGTGTTCCTCCCATCCCCGAATTAAAGAAGGAGTTGCTGGATGAGGCTCATAGTTCTTCATTCTCTATTCATACTGGAAGCACGAAGATGTATAGGGACCTGAAAGAGTACTTCTGGTGGGATGGCATGAAAAGAGATGTTGCTGAATATGTCTCTCGATGCTTGGTTTGTCAACAAGTTAAAGCTGAGAGACAAAAGTCTAAGGGGATGTTACAACCATTACCCATACCCAAATGGAAATGGGAAAACATCACTATAGACTTTGTCACAAGACTTCCTAAAACATCCAAAGGAAATAATGCTATCTGGGTCATAGTTGATCGTCTTACAAAGTCTGCACACTTCATTCCTATTAGAGAGGATTTCTCTCTAGATCAGCTTGCCAGGATATATGTAAAGGAAGTGGTAAGATTTCATGGAGTACCACTTTCTATTATATCTGATTGGGATCCGAGATTTACCTCGATGTTCTGGCGAAGTCTTCAGCATACTCTAGATACAGAGTTGAGTTTCAGCACTGCTTATCATCCCCAGACAGACGGTCAGTCTGAGAGAACAATTCAAGCCCTAGAAGAAATGTTTAGAGCTTGCTCTATGGATTTCAAAGGAGGTTGGGATCAACACCTACCTTTGGTGGAATTTTCTTATAATAATGGCTTTCACTCCAGTATTCAGATGGCTCCTTATGAAGCTCTCTATGGAAAGAAATGCAGGACTCCAACTTGCTGGGATGAAGTTGGGGAAAGAAAGCTATTAGGACCTGATCTCGCTGATGAAATGGCAGAAAAGGTCAGATCTATTCAACAACACATAAGAGCAGATCAGAGTCGACAGAAAAGTTATGCCGACAACTGAAGAAAAGACCTAGAGTTTGAAGTGGGTGATAAAGTGTTCTTACGAATATCTCCCTGGAAGAGGGTTATGAGATTTGGAAAGAAGGGGAAGTTGAGCCCTAGATATATCGGTCCTTTCGAAATACTGGATCGTGTTGGGAAAGTAGCTTACCGATAGGCGCTTCCACCGAATCTATCTCAAGTTCACGATGTGTTCCATGTATCTCTCCTGAGAAAGTACATACCAGATCCTTCACATGTACTCAGCTCAGAAGTTGTACCGCTGGAGCAAGATCTTTCTTATGAAGAACAGCCGATAGAGATTCTGGATCGTAGCGAAAAAGTCATACAAAACAAGACCACTCGATTGGTGAATGTTTTATGGAGGAACCACCAACTTGAAAAAGCTACATGGGAGCTTGAAGATATGATGAGGGAGAAGTATCCTCATCTGTTTGCAACAAAGTGACGAATTTCGAGGGCGAAATTCTTTTTAAGGGGGGTAGAATGTAACACCTGAGACTTTTATGTTATATAAATCATCAAAGGAATCTTTTTCTACACAACACTTGCTTGGCTTGCTTTACACGCAATCGTGACCTTCCTCGATAGCTTGCGTCGTACGCAATACCGAGTTTCACTAAACAACAATATGCTATTAAAACTAGCCGTTATGAATAGTAATAACCACTTTTTGAAATTTTATAAATTTTATTTTTCAAAATGGACTTCATTTTTGGACTCAGAATATCGAAATTAGCCTAGGGTGAAATTTTGGTATTTTTCTGAAAACTTTCAATTTTTGATGAATAGTGAAACCACTAAGTGGTAGGTTAAAAACTGAATTTTGCATAAAACTTAATTTTACCGATTCTGTGAATGGAATTTCAAAAATACGATAGACACGGTTGATATCAGTAAGTAAAATGTGGTTCAATGAGATAAAAATAATTTTTTGGTGAATAGTAACTTTTTACTATTTTTACCGCAGTTAATAGTAAATAGGGTAACTAAGGGTAAATATGATATTAATATTACCCTAACACATGTCCTAAATCTATTGGACAAGTTTAATTCGACCAAAAACAAACTTAGGAATAAAATATGACCATTTAGGCCCACTTGGATTAGATTAGGACATTTATTATTAATTTATTTAAAGAAGGGTTAAAATAGTTAAAATCAAAGTTTAATAAGTAAATCATTTTTAATATGGGGTTATACATAAGATAAATTCGATTGTAAATATTCATTAGAAATATAAAAAGATTTCCTACATGATGGTATTTTATTTGTAATTTTTAGACATCAAATAAGTTAATTTATTTATGACACAAAGATGATGCAGTAATTATCTTATTAATAAAATATTGACATAATTGATAATATAAATACCAAAATAAATGTAATTTAAGACTTTTTATGAATTCCACTAATTTTCTAGGTTACTATGATATATTAGTTTTGATTTAATCAACTTGGTTCGAACATATAATTCTGTTATGACTTTCACAAAAATCATATATCAAATAGTGTCAAAATTGACACAAAATAGTTTTTAAATCAAATATTATATTATTAATTGTTATTTTATTCCTAAAAATCTAAGGGTCGGCCAAATGACTTAGATAAGGATATATATATTAATAATAAACAATTTGGGGTTCGTTTGGAATGTTATAGTAAGTGTATTAACCATATAGTGAAAGAAAACAAAAAGACATGGTAAAAGTTAAATTATTTAACTTAGAGTTAAATCTAATTGATAAGGTTAAAATAATACCCTAAACTTGTCTAAATCCTATTGGTTGATAGTATTTCGACACATCCACACTTTAGCTTCGAAATAAGACCCTTTGGAACAATTATAAACCGATTTTGACTTTAATATAAAATAATATTTTGAGATATTCCTAAGGTGCCCCTCTCCTCCCTTATAAAAGGGCACCTCCTCCCCCTCCTCCTCACACCAAATTGAGAACTCAAGCTCGGCCAAACCATGCCATTTTCTCCTCTCCACTTCCATAGAATAATCCTAGAGGTCCTGGTCTTCTTCAAAGACCAATCTTAGTTCCCTAAGTGGAGGATTCAAAGAGGCGTTCCAAAGAAGAGGTAATATCCATTACCGATCTTTTCAATTTCTTTCTTCTTCAACTTATTCTTCTTTAGTTGTTTCATTATAAAGTAATAACATCAGTATTACTTACATACTGATATGTTATTATAAATATGAAACAACCCTAATTCACCTTCTATCCATCCCATGGAAAAATGAAATCACCGCGCGTGCGTACGTACGGAATACCGTCTCCACGCCGTGGTGTAATCTATTTTTCCACCATCACTTTACAAGGATGGGTATAATGGTGTAATGAGTAAATATTTATGATTATTATAAAGTAATATTGATACTTAAATAATATATATATACTCCAATACAGTTCCACGATCATAGGAACGATATCATCACTCGTGCGTACGTACGGAATACCGTCTCCACGATGTGATGCGACTCGTTCTACATGATCATCATTACATAGTAATTATATAAATGAATTGAATGAATAAATATTATATATGTTACACTAATACCATTCTGGATATAAGGTATCTATAACCTTAAAAGAAGAATAAGAATGTATTCGGCAAAACACGCATAAGAACAAAAGGCAATAAAGACCCGAGTAACAAGTAACAATGAAATATTACTAACAAGAAGCTAAGAATATGACCATATATGATATCATATCAATATGTATGATTCTGGAATAAGTCAATAACATTATTTAAACCATTATACAGGAGCTTCGGACACGTACAAAGCAAATCGGACCTAAGGTAAGGGAAATATCACAATCTCATTTTTATCCGAGATTGTTTATTCGTAAGTATTTACTGGGGTGTATTTTATCATCCACATCCATGTTCCCTCAATATGTAATATTGTTTCCATACACTTACAATAGTTTAAATCCAATTTTACCCTTCGGTGAGTTTTTAGTAAAGAATATGAAAGGAATCTTTTGTCGTTTTTTTCGTATGAGGTACCTTTTGACTTTTCCGACAAAACTACGAGAAGAATGTTTTTTTTAACTTATACGGCATGAATGGATTTTTAAAACATTATTTCCAAGAGCTTCCTTTACAAGTTTTCAAGTTTATTTTTAATCAACTTCTTTTAGTCTAAATTTGTATGACATGTTAAGAAAGGAAAAAATGTTTTTAAAGAAGAAAGGATATTTTCCTCAAGAATGGAGTTCAAGTATTTTATCAAAATTATTTTCCATCTAAGAAAATAAAAGGGTTCTGTTTTTACCCCTATTATTACATGGATTTGATTATGTTGTGATGGAAACATTTTTATGAATTCCTTTATCTTATATGAATTGTTTTATGATGTCATGTTGTTTAAGAATCCCATTTTTATTACATGGGTTATGCGATGATGTATGATTTATGATTATGTGGCACACATAAGAAAGGATTCATTATAAGATGGGTGGGACCTATATCTCCCTCCAATGCATTGAGTAAAGATTTTATATCTCATGAGATAGACATGGCTGGAACGGAAGGTTATTTCGGTTCAGTGATACAGGACTGAAACGAGGAGTGAACTCGGTTCAGAAAGGGACTTTGTCCACTAAGATAGTATTGACAATGAGTCATGACTAACAAGAAATGATTTTCCATGATTATGTGTGCATGCCACAAAGTTTCAAGTTTTATGTTATGATTATGGGGATCTCATTTTCACTTCTATGATTTATTCCGTGTTAAGATATTATGATCTCTTTTGCAGGTTTTGATTTTCAAAAAGATATGATATGATTTTTATTTCCTTTATTTTCCCTTGCTGAGCATTTGAGCTCACCATTTTATGTTTTCTTTTCCCCAGGTCAGGAAGATGGATATTAAGTAGAATATGCTAAAAGGGACCCTAGATATGATGAAATAAATGGGAGACACTGTAGAAGATTTATGAACCAGTTGTTTATGTTTCCCAGTTTCGAAAGACACTATAACTATACGGTCCTTTGTGGTTTTGTCATATGTTGTAATAAGTGTGCTTCAATTTTGAAGTATTAACAATGTATGTAAAGTATGGGTCGTTATAGTCGCGCCGCGCCAGAAAAACCCGAAGACATCGCGGTCGGAGCGTGGCCGTGGCAGAGGGGCGTGGCACCGTCGCGCCGCGCCGTATGAACCGAGGCCACGGCCGGTTCCGGGCCGCAGCAGAGTTGAGAGACCGGCGGCCGGTTCCGGGCCGCCGGCATCGGAGCAAGGGGTCCGGCCATGCCGGTTCTGTGGCGTCAATAGCTGGCCGGCCAGGGTGGGCCAGCCGGACAAGGGAGAAGCCGGGGGTTTCAAACCCCCTGGTGGCCAGCTTAAGTGGCCCCCCATTATGGGGGCCACGGTTAGAAAAGACAGGGGGAAGGCGCACCCCCCCAAATGGCTCGGCCGTTTGGCCGAGCTCCTGGCCAACGCGCCCAGCGTGCCGCGCCCAGGCCGGGCTGAGCCTCGCCCAAGTGGGCCGGACCCGTATCCAGTTCGGGCTGACCCTGTGAGTATCGGTCCGGGTCGGACCGGGCCCGAATCCCTCAATACCGAACCTCTTCTGGTCGGTCGCCCATAACTTGAGATACGGGCCTCTGATCGACGCACCGTCAGTTGCGATGTGATTCTTGTATCGAGACGGTCGTTTCGGTATATTGTACTCAAAGTTTTGGAATACTTTGGGTTCGGCCGAGTTGGTTCGTACACGAAACCAACCGGACCCTCGGAGCGGAAACGCTCATAACTTGAGCTCCGGACGTCCGATTGACGTGTCGTCGACTTTGTTGGATTCCTCTTAGTGAGACGGATCTTTTAGCTTACTCCGCCCGAGGTTTGGATGCAGGTGGAGTATGGTCAGGTTGGTTTTGACTTAAAAACCAACCGGTCCCCTGGGACGAAAAAGCCAATAACTTCCAGGCTGGGCGTCTGCTTGACGTGCCGTCTGTGACGCTGAGTTCTTGTTGACGATACAGAACTTTTGGATACATAAACTCCGGAATTTGTCTCAGTTGATGTATCAGCCTCTCGGCTCATGGAGCGGACCCTCCCGAACGAGCATGTTGTGTGCGGGAACCCTAGAGCTGGCTGCGTTTGTGACTGTGACGATGACGACGACGACTATACAGAGATCCTCAGTGGATTCGACGGCGACGACTATAGCACTCAGCGATCCTACATGGATCAGTGCTACCAATCCTGTGTGGGTCTGATCCTGTGTGGGTCAGCGCTCTACGATTCTGTGTGAGCCAGCACCTACAGATCTTGTGTGGGTCCGATCCAGTGTGGGTCTTTGCGTGGGTTAGTTACCTATTGATCCTATGTGGGTCTTTGCAGGGGTTAGTTACCTATCGATCCTTTGTGGGTCATTGCAGGGGTTAGTACCTATCAATCCTTTGTGGGTCCGATAGCTTAGATAAATCAGTGGCTACATCTGATCATCTCAATCACATACAAAGAAGTATACCTGTGTGAGATGAATCATGTTTTTCTTTCCTTTGTTGATTGTGTTGTGCTATCCTGTGTGGATTACGTTTTACTTTCCTGTGTGGATTGGGTTGTGTTTTCCCGTGTGGACTAGTTTATACTTGGGCTCAGAGTTTGGAGCGTACTGGAATTGATGACTTAGGTATATGTATGGGAATATACCTAAGCAGTGTTCGATGTTACTTCGTGATTGCATATTTACTTTTTGGATTAACCTTTGTGGATTCTGGGAGACCTTCGGGGGTCTCAGGGTCCCTACTGAGTAGCTTCTACTCACCCCTGCACAGGCTATTCCGTCACTACGTTGTGTTGGTTGCAGACGACGAACAACGCTGATCGTGGTTGAGAGTTGCGAAGCAGGACGGTACCTGGAGGTGGACCACTGGGCGGGACGTACTCAGAGCGAACGGTTGGACCCGAGGAGCTGTGGAGGCTATCTGTACTCACCCTTCGGGTGGGACTTCCAATGGGCGGCTCGATGTTGCGGCTTTACTTTCAGTTGTTGTTTTCCCTTTTGAGTTGTACTTTGCTTTCAGTTTTGGGTTTGTATTCTCGCCCATTTACTTTTCCGCACTTACTATTGTACCCAGCTTTGCTTAGTGTTTACTTCTTCTAATTTCTTGCTCTGTGGTGTTTTTTACTTTACAAAGTCAATGCCTTCCCTTTTTAGCGGGATTTACGCCTTGTTGCTAGTCGCCAGCCCCTGGCCTATAGAAGGCGGGCTTGGGGTAGTCACGGCACGGGCCCTGAGGACGGGTCGTGACACTGCAGCTCGGTGTCACTACAACTCGTACCTGAGGAGGGCCAATACCTCTTCGGGGCTATCCTAGGTCGGCAGCGTACTCTGCCAGGATGCTCCTCTCCCAACACCTGATGTAAGTGATCTGTTGGCCCAAAATTGTCTAGTTCTTGGGCATAAAGGGCCTCTAAAGTAACCTATTACAATTATAAATATATTATTAAGTTACAAAATTTATATTAAAATATACAATCAACATATTAAAACTTACAATCTGTTGCTGAGTTGCTTCTTTGACGACACTTCCATCCTTTTTCCTTTTACTCGAGAAAAATAGTTTTTCTCGAGGCACACGTCCTTCTATATTCTGTATTTTCTTCTACAATGACATTGAAAACTAAAGTTATATTATAACATTAGAAAACGATTAAATAATTTAGAAAACTAAAGAAAATGTAAGTCGTAAATAAAATTTATAAAAAATTGTCATACCTGCTTCCTCTCATGATCAGGAATCGTCGCACGTCCTAGTGTGTGGAGTTATTTTTTTGCATCAATGTTTTTATAGATGATTCCTAAATAAAACTCGATAATTCAAATGATAATATTAATGAAAAACATGAAAGTTATTATTTAAATACCTCATATGTAACTCATACCTTAAACTGGGTACTCATCCAATGAGTAATCATCTGACGATACTGCTATATAGGACAATCATCCACGACTGGTACCGCCTCTAACTCAGTTCCAACTTTAGCACGCCAACCAATATATAACTCATGCTTATAGGCTCTCCAAAGATCTCCTAAATCCTTTAGACGTTCCTCTCGAGCCCCCTCACCATCGTGAAAATTAAATCAAAGCTGACATCAAAATATTAGTTCATATAAATACAAAAATAATTCATGGCATTAAATACTACAAATTTTTTTACCCGTATCTCTGCCCAACCTCTATCCTTGACCTCATGTGGAAAATTTCTCCACGACAGCGGGCTGACGGTAATGATGTTGGAGTATTTGGAAAGCGTCGCCAAAAAACTCCGACATTACTGCCCTGATTTCTCAACCATTTGGTTGTCTTCATTGTAATCCACCATAACTTGTGTGCGGCTGTTCCACACCAAACACATGCGTGTACGCCCCCACCCCCGCCTCCTGTCAGTAGATGTATCTGTCATGAAAGAAAAACAATTATTTTATCATAACATGTTATAATGAAAATAAATATTGCTATAAAAATTTGTTAGGGTTTTATAAATATACATGCGCCAGTCTGAATGCTGAGCACCACCGGATCCACAGAAACTGATGGAACACCCTTTGGTGGAACAGGAGTCGAAGACGATGGAATATAGAAGCTCGGAGAGACAGAAGTAGAAGGAAAAGAAGAGGGGAAAATAGTATGACCAGATTCTGACTGGGGAGTGAGAATCATCATGGGATGTGAAAATGATTGGGGAGAAGATGCAGAAGGTAGCGAAAACATGGGAGGCCTAAATATCATGTGTGTCCTTAATGACACACCTGGATCAGAATGTGGGAAGGAAGACATGTTAGTGGGAGGGGCAGGGTCTAGTCAGGCACGTGCAGCTGATCATCCACCTCTGGTACGAACCCTCCTCGTACCACCAGCCTGAGTACTAGGACCAGTACTAGGCTCCTCGTCGAATAACTATCAACGTATAGGTGGATCCTACAAAAATGTTTAAAAAAAATTAATCACATGACATTATATATATATATATATATATATATATATATATATTTGAAATAAATTACTCACTATAGGAACTAATGGTGGAACACCCATCTCCGCCATCCAATGATAGTTCTCCATCATTTTTTTCCTTAGCCTCTCTTCAATTGGTTGCATTTCCTGCTTTTGAAAACAAATATGTAATTAATTAGAAAAAGGAACGTAATGTGTAAACCAAAAAAACTAAATATATGAGGGAATTGGGGGATTCATAGGTAATTTAGCTCTCAATTGTTTCAGAAGATCTTGAATGAATTTAATAAATCATACAAGTTGTAATGTTCACCAAGTTAGAAATATTGTTTGACTAGGTTTGAATACAGTTCAATTCCAAATTAGAAAATGCAATTCAAATAAAACATCAACCAATAAACATTGAAAATTCACATAATGGTCAAGTCATCAAAAACATATTTGTGATCAATACTAAATCAATTTGAATATTACAAACCTTAACTACCGAACTCGAGGTAAACCAAAATAATTGAGAACATGGATGAATGATTCTATATATTTTCAACCACAACTTCTGGTTCACAATCAACTCTAAAAATTGAGCTATTGGAGTCATCAAAATAAATAAATGGATTGGTTCCAATGGGAATAAGAACAGTGTCAATTCCATCATCACCATCATCAAAAATATGTCTTGGAATTACTTCAACTATCACACAAAATTCAGGTCGAAGTTGGTCTTTGACATAAAAAACTTGTTTAGGCATTGATTCCAACACATATGGTTCTTCGGTAGTAAGAGTGCGAGTCATATTAATTACTTGAAATCCACAATCATCAATAAATGTTCCATGTATCATCATCGAATCAAACCAATGTCATTTCATCATTGTAACTCATCCATGAGAGTAATAATCCAATATTATTATTTTCTAAACGACTTGATAATAACCCACATTTTCAAATCGTGGTCTACTATCTGATGCACTAGAATAAAAATCTGTTGTGGCAGTAACCATAACACCATCATGTTGTGTTCTCATGTTCTTTTTCTTGTTCAGTGACAGTAAATTTGTACCCATTGATAACAATTGATTTACAGTCACGAACCACGGTATTAGGACCAAAAGCCAAAGCTCTTATTTCCTCAGAGACAGATTCAGCAGAAAAACTCAATACCTGAAATATAAATGACTGTTAAACTTAACTAAGTATTTAAATAATTAATTTAAACATTAATATTTTTACCTTCAATTTTAACCAAGAAGAAAACACTTTGCTATGCAAAGCCTCTCTCCTTCTCAAAGATAAAGAACGATGCTTCCTATTAATCATTGTTTTATGGTCCTTGTAGATACAAAATATGAATAGTCTAACAGATATATATGTAAGATATACATAATAAATTTAGTTACCTAATATAGTCATCGAACAAATCATAGTTGAACAAAATTGTGCGATGTGCCATCTCCTGTTCTTCATGGATTAATGTCTTCAGCGTATATGATCCTGGAATTCCTCCTATTTGAGGAAGTGATGGAAAACTGGGATCAATTTTCTCATACTGTTCTTCTTCATTTCTCATTGTTCTGTTCAATCTTGTAGTAAGATCAGATAAATAAATCGAGCAGAAATCCATAAATTCTTGAGCCAGGTAACCGTTCATGATAGAACCTTCGGGATGATTTCTGTTTCGGACATTAGAATTTCATGTGAACAAATTTCTTTCAGTTGGATACATCCAATGAAAAGAAACATGTCCTTCGAGAAGTACTTCAGTGGAAATATGGACGGTCAGATGCAGCATGCATGTGAAAAATGATGGAGGAAATATTTTCTCCAACTCACACAAAATTAATGGGGCATCTGTCATCAATTTTTACAAGAATGACTTGGAAAACTTCTTAGAACAAAGATCTATAAACAAATTGCACAACCGAATAACATCCACCCTTAAATTATTGGAAAAAAGATGACAGATTGCTACTGGAAGCAACTCATGCAGTAGAACGTGATAATCACGAGTCTTCAAATATTTTAGCTTCAACTATCTTCTGTTGACCCGTTTAGATATGTTGATTGAATAACCATCAGGAACTCTAATAGTCTCTATTACTTCCAGAAATTGTTTTTTCATAGGTGTCATCATATAAAAAGCACATGGAAGTTTCCATTTAGTTTCACTGATACGCACAAGATGCAATTCTGGTCTGATGCCCCAATCCACCAAGTTACGCTGAAATCATAAATCATCTTTTGTCTTCCACATGAAATTTAGATGAACCGAAAGCAACATTTCACATATATTATTTTCAATACGAATTACGTCTATGAAATGACATAACAAATTGGTTGACCAATAAGGAAAATAAAAAAAGATACTCCTCTTCCTCCAATTGTAATAGGTTTCAGTGGAAACATTCTTTCTCTTTCCAGATTTCATTTGACCCTTCCCGAACGAAAAACTGAAATCTTTCAATTCATTGAGCACATCAGTTCCAGACGTACGCTGAGGTGGATCATCAGTCTCTATGGTATTATCAAATCATCAACGATTCATTCTATATGGATGATCCTTTGGAAAGAATCATCGATTTCCCATAAAACTAAAACTACAACGATGTTTTAGTATTTTGGATCGTGTATTCTTTATACAAACTGGACATGACAGTTTTCCCTTCGTGCACCATCCAGACATCATTTCATATGCCGGAAAATCATTGATCGTCCACATAAGCACAACGCGCATCTGAAATATGTCTTTTGAACATGCATCGTATGTGCGCACACCCACATCCCAAAGATGTTTCAACTCTTTTATTAAAGGTTGCATGTATACATCAATATCAATGCCGAGATCAGAAGGACCAGATATGAGTATACTCATGAAAGTGAAAGGGTTTTTCATACACAACCATGGGGGAAGATTATAAATGTGTATAAAAACTAGCCATGTGTTGTGCGAAGTAAGCATCTGCCCAAAGGGATGAAAATCGTCGCATGAAAGACTCAGCCTCACATTATTAATGTCAGCTGCAAAATCAGGATGTTAAGCATCAAATTTATGCCATGAAAATCCATCTGCAGGATGAACCAACTCATCATTAGTATTCTTTCTCTTGGTATCATGCCATATCATTTTTATTGATATGTCATCAGACATAAAAAGATTCTGGAGTCTGGGGATCAATGGAAAGTGCCACATTACTTTATGTAGAATGCGGGATGGTGTTCCATTAGATTTTGACTTCCAGCTGGATGTTCCACATTTTATTCAATCATTTTGTTTAGCATTTTCCTCCCTGAATAAACTGCAATCTTTCGGGCAAGCATGAATTTTGTTTCTTGAAAATCCAAGTTCCTCAACTAACTTCCATGCCATATAGTGTTTTGAGGGAATATCTACATCATTTGGAAGTAAATCCTTCAGGAGGGTAATAATGTAATCGATTGCTATATTTGGAATCCCATACATAGTTTTCCCATAAAAAAATTGGAATAAAAATTCTAGCCTTTTCATTTTATCACATTGTCGATATACTAGAGTCGTGGAAGCATCATTCAATTTTTTCACCCTATCAATATCATCATTTTCACTAGGTGCATCAGTTGTCCTCATATCGAAGTATTCTTGAGTCGAAATACTTTCTTTTTCATGATGATGAATAAATGGAAACTGATCATCTAACAAATTCTCCATTCCAGTCCTTTCATTTTGATCATCACCAATTTGAGATTTCATTTTCTCCCCATTGTGATACCACACAAAGTAGTTTTCTGGAAAACCATTTTTGGTTATGTGGTAGCTGACTTCTTCACGGCTCGACCAAGGTCTACCAACACAATTGGAACATGGGCAGTGTATGCGACCACTATCTGAAGCATTGTGAAATGCAAAATCTATAAAGCTCTCCAGATTGTTTTGAAAATCGCTTGAGATCCAATCGGTTTCAAACATCCTACTTCTATCCATTCTGTAAAAAGAATCTATATAAGACATTTTTTCATAAACAATTCAATAGGTTTGAACATTAATAGAAAATAATAAAGGTATCAACTATACATGTGAAAAAAACATACTAATGTGTTATTGAAAAAATGTAAAACCAACAAGAACTTAATGTGTTATCACATCACAGCATGCCTCATCCCATAACCATATTAGTAGGGTATCATGAACATGAATAACATCAACCTTGTGCCATCCTCCTACCCTACATGACCCCAACCACATGCCACATCTTATTATAGCCTTATCACATCGCACCTCACCTAAAAACACAAGGCAAATCATTGTACATCTCACCTAAAGACACATGGACAATCACATCGCATCTTGCCAAAAAACACATGGTCAATCACTTATGAAGGAAGTGAAGGGAAGACATGGTAGTTATCAAACCATATAACCACCATCCTAGATGTTAGAAAAAATATCCATAACTCAAAACCTCTGATCGTTGGTAAGTTTATCCAACTCTGGTTGGGAATGTGTAGAAATAACATAAAATACATGATATATAGATAGCACAAAATACCCAACCTATGGGTTCACATTAACTACATGATCACACACTTCACTACTACCATACAACACATAAACCATCACAAACACTTTCACCACTATATGCAACACACCACACCACCACGACAGAAGACACGTATCATTTCCCACTTTCATTTATAATCCACTTCATTCACACATACATTCTCCATTAATTTAATGTTAAATTAATTAAATCCATTTACCACACATCCATTTCTATTCTATATAATTTATTTACAATCTTGTTTTCTTGTTTTAACAGCATAATTTATTCCATAGATAACCAGGAAACTAATAAAACCACCACACAACAACTCACCATCTCACAATAACCATCGTCACCATGTTACATCGACCAACCATCTCACCAAAACAACCACATATCACAACAAACATTTTGCACATAACAAACCACCGCACAACCAAAACCACCTCACCACATCATACACCACAACATCATCACACAACACCTCCACACGGCACAACACCACCACACATCATCAATATCACACAACTTAACATGTCACATCCATGCCCACTAACCATCACATTACAACCCCACATATCACAAAGCCCAACTGGTCACCTCAATCACCATACAACATCCTACAACATACAATGAAACACAACAAAAAACCTCTCATAGAAGAAAAATACCCCAACTTCCACAATTTATTCAATGTCTTTTTATTACATTACCCCTTTATTTAGCATGGAAATTATAACACAAATGATATTCCATGGGAAAATAATTAATTAACAAAATATTCATTCATTTCCATATTTTTCATGGTGAAATCACATCAAAATCCAAACTTAAAACAAAAATATTAGATCAGTAACAATAAAAACAAGGTAGCATATGTGTATAAAGAATAAAATACCTGATTTTAGATGTTTCATATGGTTTTTCACCTATTCGGATGGGGGAGTTTGCGAGAGGAGAAGAGTGCCGGATTGATTTTAGGGTTCTGTCGTGAATGGGGGAGAGCAGCGGCCTGATTGTATTTGGGGAAAATATTTGCCAATGGTTTTTAAAAACCGTTGGCAAAGGGGTGTTCAGGGTACCCTTTTCCAACGGTTCAACAGAACCATTGGAAAAGGGGTACCCTTTCCCAACAGTTTCATAAAACTGTTGGGAAAGGGTAACTTAAACAACCCTTTGACAATGGTTTTATGAAACTGTTTCAAAAGGGGTACCCTTTTCCAACAGTTCTAATGAACCGTTGGGAAAGGGTTCCCTAAACCTTCTTTACCAATGGTTTAAGAAAACTGTTGGTAATGAACCGTGGGTAAAACCTACATTTCCAGTAGTGTGTGAAGAATCAATATGACACACTGTCATATGATCTTCTTTCACAAAAATAATTAGTATTTTATATACTACTCAGAGAAAATATGAATTATACTGATTGAATTTAATATTGAGGAAATGTAAAATAATGGTGATCATATTGTGTTTTTTCACACATGAAGGAAATTACAAAGGCAATCTAGGAGTTTCACACAAAAAACTTTATAAGAATGTATGTTGTGTAAATCATTCATGATGATCGAGTCGATATGCATGCATGGTCTAAGTAAATTGTGGTCGAAATTGAGACAACATTTTATTCATGCTATCATTGTGTACCTAAACAAAGAGGATAAAAATAAAATAAATAGTTGGGTATTTTTTATTTCACATAGAATAAGAAAATATTGTGAAGAATTACATGACCTAAATATTTTCATATGATGTTGAGAACTAAATACATGAAAATAACATGATGTTTATGTGTGTAATAATTTAGTTGAGTTGAAGGATTATATTTTTGGTAAATACTAGATGAAGAAAACATGGTCTTAGTTGATAAATATTCTATTTTTGAATATATTATAATACTTATTTGAATTGGAAGTAAAATATTTCACTTATTTAGAATATAATACTTAATTGGATTTCATGAAGTTTTTTTATGATATTCAGTGGCAGTTGGAGAGTTTTATTTGAAGTGAGAAATTGAAGAATCAATGTATTCTTAGTGGATTGAGAAGAATATAATTTTGTTGTTGTAATAGAAGATTTATGTTCTTGTGATATTTCTAATTGTTTTAGTGTAATATTTGAGAACACTATAATGATTAAATTATAATGAACACTAATAACATGCCAACATATTTTTGGAAATGGTTCATGCCTTCCCACTCTGGATTTCAATATGATACATGACCAACCCACTTGTAATTTTTGATTGATTTCTGGTGGAGAATTTGTTTCGTAGATCATCACAAACATAGAAAGTTCATAGTCACATAACCCAGGGGTGGACCTTGTAAAAATATTTTATTCTTGTGCTTCATTAAAATTTTAACTTGCATTTGGTATAATTTTGTTTGTAAATAGGGAAGATTTCTTCACTCTAACAAGTGAAGCACTGTGAATTAAAATGGGTTAGAGAAAAGAAAATAAAAAATGGTAAAAACATGTGTACACTGATTCACCCCTACCAATGTAACTACATTATCCATTAGTAACTCCACCTTCTTACTTTCTAGTATATAATGGATATGAAAAAGTTTCTGGTGTGAATGGAGGACTACCGCCTTGCGAAATGATGTGATTAAATTTTCACTTACTATTTATATGGATGGTAGTAAGGATAAAATTTATTGAATATTAAATATTTATGATATAAATAAACTTATGGAAATATAATATCACATAAAAAATCATTCCTGTTAATCCATTGGAAAAAATTAGCATCTCTCGTGTGTACGTGTGGACTGCCGCCAATACGTATCGATGTGAGATTTTTCATTTTATTTTTACATGGATGTTAATAAAAAAGGATTATATTAATATATATATATATATGACATGAAAAATATATTTTTATGGTTTAATAATAATTATTTTCATTTCATTTAATCCATTTAGAAAAATGTAAAGGGCATGCATGCACACATACGACCCATCATCTATATGAATGGTGTATTCCATATTCTATCTATTAATTTTATAAATTGCAATAAATAAATGTAAATTTATTATATTTGATATTAATTTAATTTTTAAAAATATGTAGAAGATGTAACCATAATCAAATTGAAAGGAAAAATATTATTTAACCAAAACATACAAGAAAAAACAACGCAATCATCTCTTGAAAAAGTGATTTTAACCAATAATTGCTAATAAAGATGTTATAAGTGGGTATACAAAATTCACATATGTTATCATGTTTAAGATTATTGTTATTTAAGGTATTTTTTTAAAAATATATTTATTATAAAATATCTCTAAACACTTGTGAATGATATAAAATAAATGGTAATAGATTCTCCTCTAACGTTTACATATTTGAAACATATGCCATAATAAGCACTTTTTCCTCTTTGTTGATGTATATACTATGACTTTATATATTTTTTATCATGAATCTATTTATATTCATTTTATTTAATTTCTAATTGGAATTTATTTCTTTTATGGGTCTTATGATACAAAAGTTACCAAAGTAGTAAGGGTTTATCACATAATCTCACCATTTCACATGATTTTTTTGTTTATGTCTCCCTTAGAATTTTTTTTTTGATATTTTGATATTAAAATTAATATATATTCTCATAATATATTCATTTATGAAATTATTCATTTAATAGTACCATTTTTATACTCTTTGTTTCATATAATTATTGAGATAATGTTTTTAGGAAAATATATCTTTTATTTCTCTCTTCAGTCGAAAATCCATTTTAATCGAAAATCCATTTTAATCGAAAATCCATGTTTTCTAAAAATGTTTTCGGAAAATGTTACTATCATTTTACAAATGATTTAATAAATATAATTTTACCCATTTTTTGTATTGAATTTGTTTTCAAAGTAATCTTCATGTTGTTTTCAAAAAAATATGTGTTTGTCTTTTACCGAAAATTTGAAAGTAATCATTATTTTATCAGGTATGGAATGACCGAACTTTTTCAGTATCATGAACTATACTTTTTTAAAATATTATTTTACATGTTTTTAAATGGTTATTTAGAAATAAAAATATTTTCTCAATACCTTGTGATATTTTAATCTAAAAATTAATTTTGAAAATTTTATTTTGACCAAAAATGTTTTTATGGCTTTATGGTCGTTCTATTCATCAATGACATTAACCCGTTATTATACATATGGTTCATTACAGATATATTTTATTGATACCATCATAATTATTTATCTGGATAGATTATGATATGTTTTGCTAGGGATTTAATGTTTTCTTACTCATCACTAGATTACACATGATAGATTATGATTATGTTTATTTATTAGCATAAGTAATAACATTTCATATGATATTTTTTAAAGAAGAATATTTATGTTGACTATTTTCACCCATTTTATATATGGAATTCATTGAACTTATTATGTTATTGGGGGTCCCATAATTACATATCCCATATATGCATTAGTTGGTATCTTATGAAGAGTTACATTGGGTATTTTACCCAGACATTACCATTTATTTAATATATCTTAACACAAGTCCTTTACACTATTAAGTATCTGAATGTTGCCTTGAATTTTTTTTCAGATCTATGAAATTATGCATTCAATTATTAGAAATTTAGTCATTGATATTCCATATTAATATTTTATTAGTTAGAATATATGTTTTTAAGTTTAAATCTCATGTGGTTATTTATATGGAATTATTTTAGGATCATTTATTCCTATAATATTATACTAATTATATTATTTAAATGGATGGTGTTTGAGTTATTTACCTTTTGATATTAATTTTTCCTTGTTTATTCATATAATTCACTATAAACATACCCTTATTGAGCATCTAAGGTCCCCATATTTTTATGTTTTATTACCCTCAGGATATGAGGAACTATTTTTTGATTGATATGCAGGGATATGCTTTGATAATTAATGTAATTCTCCAGGAAAACACTTTTTGTATTTTATATTTTAAAATTTAATTATAATTTCCAGTATGTATATATTTTATGAAGACTACTAAACTATTATTTGATATTATAATTAAATTCCATGTATCTTATGATAACTTAATAAAGTTGAAATTGTCTCTTGTTTACTAGGGTTGGTGTGGCTATAGTGGTATACTTCCATAGTAAATTTTTTATTTCTGAAATATGGAGTATAAAAATTTAATTTTTATAGTGTTGATCCATTATTTTTTGATTAGTAGAATATATTTTAAATTAAAATTGTTGTTCATTAAAACATAGTGGATTCAACATCTAATTTTTCATTCATTGGTGAATTAAGATGTTCCACTTAGTATAGTTTCTTATTCATAACCTCAAATAAGAAATTTACTATTACCATAATGTTCTCAACTCTATATACCCCAATATTATTAAATCCATTATTTAATTTTCTGTTACATAAGTTATTCAAATTGGATATTATATATTCCCTCATATATCAAGAATAAGAAAACATAAGTCTAAAAATATATACTATTCATAATCTGTTGATAATAGTACTAAATATAAGTTTAATATATGAATTTTCTTATTACATTAATCTAGGATCTTATAATTCAATCATAAAATTTGAAAAATAAATATTTAAATATACATCAATTATATTGGTTCAAATATAGTACATGAAAAAATAAGTCATATCTCTCATTAGTTTCTAGCCACATATGCATCATTAGTCCACTCATTGTGCCTGGATTAATGATCTTGTTTATACTCAGCCATCCTTTTTCCTATTGACTACCCCTAGGATCATCTATTACTCTACTGCATCAACTTGATAGTATCCATGTAGGGATGTAATTTTGATGAAACCACAACATCTATACTTTACTAACATTTGGGAGACATTATAATTTTTAGACATATATATGATCTTTAGTATTGAATTATAATCTTAATTTCCTTAAATAATTAACCCTTTTCTCCTTTAAATACAATGGTCAAATTTTTTCCCGTAATTGATTTATAATATTATTACATAACAAAATATTACATTAATTATAAGAATCTTGGTAATTTTTACTAGAACCCAGGCTGTTCTTTGCTAGAAATGGTTTTTGGTCTATGTTTTTTTTCCAATCCACATTACGATGATAAAGTAGTTTTCAATAAAATTGATCATACATTACCATATGACAATATATATAATGTCATGGTTTTTGATATAAAAATGTTTCAAAAAGATTAGTTTCTTTTTGTTTATGATGCGATGGAAGTGCTCGTCGTGACTTTGGTTAGTAGAGAATCACAAATATGTGATGCATTGATAGTGATCTATGCAACTATGACAAATCTAAAAAGATACTGAAGGAAGGAGTATCTTCATGAATATATTTTTTAAGGAAAAAGAAATTAACTGGAGGCATTGGAGCATCGCGAAGGGCCAATCCTATATATATGAGGCTCCCCCACTTCATTCCACAGAAAAATAATTGGACAAAATCCAGAATCTCTTTGATTTCATGAATGTTGGGAGATTCAAAAATTCATCGTTCTATGAGATATTGATCACCACCAAATGACTAGTTATGTCTTAACTGATTCAAATTATTTTGAGTAATGGTTTCTTTGTGATGTGGGCGTATTCCATGATGGATCAGCGAGCTTCATGGAGGATGTTTATTCCATGAAGGTAGGTTGCTTCATGAAAGAGTGAGCTTACCAAAGGAGCTTTATGAAAGGTAGTTTGGAACATCTGTTCATCATTTAATTTTTCTTTTAATGTACATCAACTAAGAACTATGGTGAAAGAATATTCTCATTCTACCCATGGACAATGACTTAAATTCCAATCCACTAAAGCGACCATCAAGTCAATAAACAAATTAAGGCTTCACCTAGAGAATTTAGCTAGGGGAGTTGATGTATGTGTTCAAAGGGATGCATTGTACTATCCCTGAAATCACGAAAATGCATTGTACATGGAATATAGTGAATGTGCCTCAACATCTATATTCAACAACTAGTGAAGTTTAATGGATTTAGGTACGAATGATACAATGTCAGCATATGATCCATTAACTATCGTTTAGTGGTGAGCCATATAAAATTTGTGTGTTGTCTCTTTGCATCTGATTGTTTATATTCTTCGAATTCCCTCAAGTCAAATTTAACAGGTTCCTACCAACATTAGAACAAGTTCAATCACTTTAGAAGAAAAATTTAACGCCCTGATTCACTGCTCCACTCCCAAGGTGTTCACATGTAATTTAATTCTAATAATAAATAAATTTAATTTCACTTTATTATTCATTAAATATATTTTATTTATTTATATTTATTATGATAATTTTATGTAATTATTCAATCGAAGAGGAAATAGTTTATTCATATTAAATATTTTTATATGTATTATATAGATTTAATTAAAATAATAATTTAAATATTTTAATATTTTAATTTGATATAATGTATTTCATTTTATATATGAAAATGTAACTATTATGATAGAGTGAATTTTTGGGAATTTTGTGAAAAGTTGATTTTTTTTGTGAATAGTGGAATTTTTTTTCAAAAATCGTTATTTCAATTTCAATTATTTCAAAATATATTTTCTTTTTTGTATTTTTTTCAAGATAAATTAGTTAAATTTTATTTCAAATAATCAAATAAATTTTATTTTAGTCAATATTAAAACTAATTTTTTTTAAAACATTTTTACACATAAAAACTAATTTTTATGGAAAATAGATTTTCATTGCATTTTGCGGGTTTGTTATTAAATTAATTTCTTCAACTTATATAAATTCCATTTGATAAAATATATTAAATTTTTTTAATAAAAAGATAATAATATTTTAATTACTCTGATTTCATTTTTTTCATTATAAAGAGTAACTTTGTATAAAAAAGTAGTAACCAATGTAAGAGTTAAAATTTGTTAAAAAGGGTTAAAGCTTAAAACATTAGCATTATAATGACCTCCAATACTATATAAATCTAATTTTTTAGTCATATTTAGATAAAATATTATATATTATTCTAAAATTATCCTTTTTAGAGCTATTTTGATTGATTGAGACTTTAATATATTTAAATATTTCAAATAATTCCAAATATATCCTCAAACACACATATAAAGATACACCATCTCTCTTCACTACAT
The DNA here is from genome assembly GCA_963277665.1 of Viscum album. Classification (NCBI taxonomy): domain Eukaryota; kingdom Viridiplantae; phylum Streptophyta; class Magnoliopsida; order Santalales; family Viscaceae; genus Viscum; species Viscum album. Next base: position 1,287,419,037 of record OY728151.1, read on the forward strand.
CACACATAAACATCATCATATATTAAAAAATACCTTATCAAATCCATTCCCAATATCCCTACATAGTTCTTAGAGATTATAGTTTTATCAAAAATCCATTCAATTAAGGATTTAGTTATATACCTATGGAGGTTTGCCTAAGAAGTGGTCTATTTCATAATGGAGTGTTTACTTATTATTTATAATATTTAATCTTTAAAAAATATCTTACACATTTTGATATAATTACATAATTATCCTTATATAATGATATTTTTATTATGTTTTTAGTGCAACCCTTTTTCATATACAATCTATATAATGGAAAGTAATAACATTAATCGTGTGAACATGCGAAGTACTACCTAATGTAATAATGTATTTCATTATTCATCCCTGAATTCTACGATTGTAAATTAGTGTGTATAAAAATTAAATAATATTATATATATGAAATAAATTTCTCTCTATAATCATAGATTATGTTTATAAATCTTTATTTAAAATTCCATGAAAAATAAAAACATTACTTCTACGTATGTGTGGACTACCACTTCATAAACAAATGTATATTATTTTTTTCACTACCTCACATGGATAGTTTATATAAGTGGATTAAATTAAGTAATATTATATTTATAATATAGTCATAATTATTTAATGATAACATGATACTTACCTTATTTCTAACATTTTGTTGAAAAAATGGAAATGTTGCGCATGTGTATGTATGGACTACCATCTAAATGATTGTAACAAAGATCATTTTTCACAACCACCTTACATGGTTGGTTATAAAAGATAAAAACAATTTATTGAAATGATAATAACAGAATTATTAATATTATAGAAATGAAATAATCATGATCAATTTGTGCTAATTCATCCAAAAAAATCATTTTGGACTAATAAACCAAACATCCACAAAACATCTGAACTAACATAAATCAAATAAGTGATTAGGTATGAAATTGTAATAAGTGAATAAATGGTTTTTAAATATATAATAAAATATACAAGAATTCACCTAAATGTAAATAATTATAATAATAAAAATTCCTGTAAAATAGTTAACGAATGTTATGATTTGGACTATTGGTAAGAGACAATTTACCCTAAAATCACATTATTTCATGTTTTCATGATTTAATTTCAAAATAATGTACAACTTTAGATACCATTTATTCCTTGAAAGAAATTTTAATATTTCAAAATATATCTATTATTATTAAGTGAGACCGTGTAGAATTCGGAGTCCCAATGTTCCATGAAATAAATTTATAAAAATATTAAAAATATTTTATATAACACGTACGTATTTTTTTAAGGAAAATAAGATAACACTTAAAAAAATTTAGATCAAAAAATATGATACCATCAATATGTCTAGAATGTGATGCTTACCCTATATGAAACAAAAAATAGGTCAACGTAGGGAATTAAAATAAAGGCAGTCATGGACGGGTGCGTTCAGTTAAAATAAATAATTAAATTTATTTATTTTAATTAAATTATACAAATATAAATTCCTTGAATTTTTCATTATTGATATTTTCCTAGGGTTATCAATATTACCTCTAGATCACTGAGATATGTTCTTCATGTCATCCATTGGTGAATTGACATCTGATGATGACGAGACATCATATCGAAGAAGATCAAAGCGCAATAAACACAACAAATCCAATGAAACATTGGTGAGCATGTTCTTAAATGATGAAAAATCTAAAATCAATTTAGGAATTTTAAATTCATGTATTACGCACTTATTGAATAAATTAATTCCCCACAATCACCCATTTTATTTATCTATGCCAATTTCTGAACTTTTCTTGAGCCCATGTTTCAAAATTAAGTTGATTATTAATTGTGTCCCACCTAAGGTATTCATGTTCATGTTTTTTGGATAATAATTCATGGAAGATGATTGATTAAAAAAAATTATGGTTTTTCTCTTCCACATTTCTTCACAATACTCTCCATTTGGCTATGGGGAAATGACTCGATGTTTACTATAAGTACTGAGCACGATAGGGTCAACAAATTCATGTTGAAATTGCATATGATGAAAGAAACAAAAAATAATTGACGATATCAATGGTTTTGTGGGATTTGGGTGATATACTAATTGACAAAAACCAAAAAATCAATATAGTGTTGCATGGGTGAGATGTGTAGTGTGTTGGTCTTAAAAAGTGATCAAGGAGAACCAATTTCCAACCACTGGATGAGTGAACATCACCATTCAGAGATAAATACACCATTTCTAGGAGGGGAAAGGATTGATTCATAGGTTGAAAGGATGGATCTAGAGTGTGGATTTAATATATGAGAATCTATGAAAATATTTACTATATGTTATGCAGTCTAATAATCATATGACAAGTTGGGACATGGTTGTGGTGCCTATGGTTTCAATGAATTGTTTGTATCATAGGCCTTCTAGGAGCCCCAAATTATAGGTGACCTTGTTCTAGTGGATCAACATATAACCTTGTAGTACACTAAAACAGGAACATCCAGGAACAATTTGTGTGGAAAAGTACACGAACACAGGAAGAGTACACTAACACGCCCAAAGAGCATGGGTATGACACTAGGTGGATCAGACACACCGTGTAGACCCCCCTACACACTATATATGTTTACATGTTCTGTGATACATTTACCTATATGGACACAAATAATTTATGGGGTCGGGACCCATGACATGTGGGTCCCCTCAAATGTCATGTACCCCAAGAATCCTTTTGAATAAACTTCAATCTCTCATATCTCCATCATTTGGACATAAATTTTGGCCCAAATGATTCCAATATTGGGTTTTTTATGTATAATGTGATAGTGGCCTCCATGATTGATTTTTTTAGATAAAATATGAGATATTCCAATAATATAGCTTATTTAGTTAATGATAAACAACAGTGATCAGGTAGGATAACCAAGGTCTTTATAGTATGACCCTCCAGATAAGTGGGAAGGGGTCCTCTACTTATCTATAAAGTGGCACCCTCATATGAAATAGGGAATGGGTCCTATATCTTCTTTTAGAGTGGAACCAACTAGCTTAGATGGGAATAGGTCCTTAAGAATTAGTGTGTAAACCTCTTTTTGGGAAGAGAATGGGACCTCTATCAATTATTCTATGTGGAACCCTCCTTTGGTATCATGGTCTTAGTCCTCAAAAACTACAGTGGAAACCTCCTGCTGGGATGGGCATAGGTCCTTGACTACAAGAGTGGAACCCAACTATTAGAAAGGCCATGGGTCCACTGTTTTATATCTAAGTAGAATCCTCATATTGTATTAGGGAATGGGTCATCAACAACTGGTAGGTAACCCTCCTGCTAGGTAGGGAATAGGTCCTAAGTTTTCTCTCCTAGTGTAACACTCCTTTGATATTAGGGAATGTGTCCTCGATGACTAGAGTGGAACCCCCGAGCTAGGATAAAATGGGACCTTCAATTTTGGAGTAGAACTCTATTTTGGGATGGGAATGAGTCCTCTACTGATTCGTTGAGCGTAACCCACTTATTGTAATAGGGCATGGGTTAGCTAATTTGAGATTGTGTCCCTCAACTATACAGCATAGTGTTTGTGTTTGTATTGAAATGGATATTTGTATTGGGAAAACTCATGAGATGCTGGGAAATTTAGAAGCAATTATGGAACTATTGGAAATCTTTCAGGGGCTAGTCTCTGAGATAGTGATCCCCTTTTTTCCCTTTTGGGTTAATTTTGTTTGAATATATATGTCTGTGTGTGTGTTGTTGTTGTTGTTTCATTCCATTTAATCTCATTCTTTGGGATGATATTTCTATTTATATATTCCTTTCATGTTTTTTACTACTCCACTTCACTTTTTTCTATGTCCTACTAGATATGTATATATTCACCTATGAATGGGATTTTACCACATGTATCGTGTCATTTTTAGATGATGGAGAGGTCAGCGGTAACTGTAAATAAGATTAGATATACTTGGTGCAATAGAACGTGTATGGTTGCCAAATCCTGGAGATTAGAATTTGGGCTCTTTCATCACATTTACATTATATTTTTTCCTGTTGGGACATCTTTATAGATGTGTTTGTATTTTCCCCTTAAATTATACGTTTAAACTGTCATACTCATTTATAAAGTATATTTTTTGTATACATGAATTATATTCTAGTTGTTTTATGTTTTTATTACGAGATCCTCGAATAGAAAGGGGATAATGGGGGAAGAAGGAAATCCCAAAATCTAGAAAATATGATGATAAGACAAGGCATGATATTTTTGAAATTACCAAAGATTAGAATCAATATGATCATATTGAGAATTGCAAGATATTTCAACTTGAATCCAAAGCAAATTCTATTAACAATGACTCAGATCACTCTGGGGCCTTAGGTAAGAACTTGGTAGAAGTTGTGAAATCAGTTTCTTGTCTCTACTTTTATGATTTTGATATACCATCACTTGGAAGGGCGATCATAAAGGGGAATGTTAAAAAATTATCACCCAATCAGATACATTGGAAGAATGGTTATGGATATGAAAACTCTCCATTGTTACATGGTTTTTGGTCTTGAAGGGTGAAAGTATATGGAAACTCCAGGATCAGACCTCACAAAATATGGATGTTTTAGGGATTTTATTATTGGAAAAAGACTACCATGAGCTGAGAATATTAACATGTGGGTTTCCCATCTAGTTACTACAAGAGACAAGATTGGGGCATCTGATCAATACCCTTAAAACCATTAGTTTATAGAATTCATGATTGGGAAAGAAATTTCAACCATAATAATGTTAGGTATACATTTTCCCCTATTTTTATCTGTATCATTAATAATAATTTGATTTTCTAGAATCTGAGGATTCTCTCGAACATAGAATCCTCTGTTTGAAATCCAATCAGGATGTAAAAATAAATACCAAATCCAAGGATTGGCCAATATACCTGGATTTTAGTGAAGGATGATATGCCTAACACCCTGTTTGAGGAGGTAGTGGTCGCTATATGGTATGAATATATGAAACGTGAGACCAAATATGAGCGGAAATTGAAAATTTTCATTAGTTTCAATTTTTTAGGGACTTTAACTTCTGAATACAAAAGGATGATTGAATGTGAATTCTGAAATATGAAGGGTGATGACATGGCTTCCTGTAGAAAGATAAAGGGGATGGGATCCTTGCAGCCTGATCCTCCATCTTACTCTGATTCTCGTATCCATAATGCTACTGTGATTTTGGGAACTACCAGTGACTAGGGACCACTACGAAATTTTAATACCATAAGATCTTATTTGGGAAAATCTAGAATGAAAATTAATGATCCAACTGATGATGGGAATATAAATATTACATATCAAAGTGTATTATTTCCTCCAGGGGGATCATTCTTGGGAAATGTCCTGAATTTGGATAATATATCCTTATTTCACAAGGAGATGACTACTGAAGGGAACAATAACATGGATGGGAAACTATCATCAAAGGTACCTTTACGTGATATTATGTGTGGATATATGGATGAAAAGGTTATTTTCCCTATATAGTTTAATCCAAAGTAGATCTTAATAGATGAACATCAAGGGATGAACAATAATGATGCCCTCTTTCTAAATGTAGCAGGACTTGTTGAAGCCATTGTGATTGAGGCATCAACTGATGGAATTTTTATATCATTGTGTCTTGTGAAATCTGTATCAACCAACCCAAATGAATCTAACAGTTCTCAGGGGGAGGAAAATGAGGAGTGACAATAGGTTCTTACCTCTCATGAATCGATGGTGACACATTTTGACGAAATCCTCATGTCTATGCCTGAAATAGCTAAGAAAGAGAAATCCTTGAAGAAAAGAATGCCAGGTTCCCTATATGTGAGTTCACATAAAGATCATCAAAAGGAATATCAGAAACTCCATCAAAAAAAAAGTGATCTGGATGAGGGTTTCTCACTAGTACCTACCTCTAGGATTGATAATAACAAAGTATCTAGGGATCCACACACTCACCAAGGGAAGTCTGTGAATAAATTCACCCCCATAAATGCTATATTTTGGTATGATGAAGCTAAATCCATAACATTCAGTGAGAATGTTGTAATCACCTCAAATGAAGTCAATGAAGAGGAATATCCTATACCAGAATACAAATTGGGGAGATGAATGGGTAGAAACTTCAAAGTAATGAAAATGAAAAAGGGAGGAAAGGTAAGTGTCATGTGACTATGGAAAATCAAGGAGGTCCCCAAAAAAGTGGTAAAACTCTTTATTAAAGAAGATACTCTATTGGAATTATAAAGGTCTAGGAAAGCCCTTCAAAAATTTAGTTTTTCCTTCCAACACATGATTACTGTCATTAAAAAACTATAGATCCTATTTTATAATTGGAAGTCATTTAGGTGGGATTCTCTGGGTTAGAAATTTGTCTCCCAAAAATCTCATGATTCTAATATAGACCATATGTGGGCCCTAAGGCATGAAATCATCCATGTCATCTTGTTTATCAAGAATCCTCATGTTGTTTTAGTCTCTTAAAACATATCAAGTTAGGATATATCATTTTCATTTGTGTATTCTTTGACATAATACCTTATTATATGATTGTTATGGGGAGAACTCATGGTGATTTCAATATATATGAACGAATAAAGTGTGGAACATTGAGATTTTAATACTACTCTTTTTCTAGATGAGAAAATTGTACATAATTTTAATCATACTGTCGCTTTTGAATTCTCCTCTTGTATTGATCATTGTAATTTTATTTAGGTCCAAGTTGCAGTGGCTGATTTCACATGGAGTAGATATACAATGAATGGTAGGAAGGCAAGAAATATTTATAGATTCATTGTTCTGATGGATGATCAAAGTGCTTCTCCGGGGGTTTCAGGATTCAGTCCCCAAAAACATCACTCTGGTCACAATCCTAATATTGTGGATGTCAATATACAATTAAAAGACCATCTCCTATTCCATTTCACTTTGACAATGGGTGGGTTGTACCTCTTGGGTGAAGGGAACTTTTTTTGGAGGCTTGTAAAATTGATATTGTTAGAAGTCCTTTCCAAAATCATGATGGGAAATTGAAACACACAAAATAACTACATAAAATTTAGAGCAGATTTTTTTTCAAAGCCGGATTTGGAAAGTAGAGATATTGAAGAACATCTTGCATGCAGCTAGATCATGAATCAACACCAAGGTACTTCATATATCGAGTAGATTGAGGATCATGATAAATTGGATGAAATATTAATGACTGAAGAAAGGTTTTATTAAAATCATATGAATTTCAAGAGGCTATAGGATGCACATAAGAATAGAAAGTTAATCCAAAGATTTGATAAGTAGAAGAGGGAGAGAGTTTGACATAAAGCGATTAATATAAATTCATAGCTTTATACATCTGAAAATGAGATCTCTCAGGTAGTGTTATAGAATTTTATGAGGTTGTACTCAGATGATGGGATGACACACACAAAAAATGGCTGGGAATATCAATCCTTTCATTGAGGATTATCATAATCAATCCCTTATGAAGAATCAACCTAAAGAGGGAATTAACAATGCATCATTTCTCTCAACATGGAGAGTACACCTGGACCTAATGGATTTTCTAAAAAATGATTCTTGTTTAATTTGGATATATTGTAGGATGATATTACTCAGGTAATTAAGGAATTCTTCAATCACTCCTCTACTCCACATAGGAATAACTCATGCCTTATTAACTTGATACCCAATATGAAAAATTCACTTAAAATTAAAGACATCCTGAATGTGTATCTTGGGTACTCAATCCCCAAGAACCTTAGTAGGATCATCAAAAATAGGGTGGGGTGAATTGTTTAATACTTTATCACCCCAAATCAGTTTTGATTTTTTCATGGGGGATGTATTTCGAAATGACTCTTCACAAATTGAGTGAGAATAAACTTAATGAGGAAGAAATTAATAGAAGGAACCTTTTCACTAAATATTGATATTTCCAAGGCCTTTGTCACAATCAAATGGGGATTTAATTTTCATGTACTTAGAATATATATACTTTTAGAAAGATTCATTAATATTATTTGTAAAATACTCTACTCATCATCGCTATCAATTCTCATCAATAGGGTTCCTAGAGGTTTTTTTAACTGCTCAAAGGGTTGGGAGACAAGTTCGTCTTTTCCTGAGACATTTTTTTCCATTGAAAATGATTAGATGTATCGATGAATCAATGACCTCATCCAAATTAGATTTTATATGAAAATAAATGCTGGGAAGAATGAATATTTTCATTCTTACCTGCATTATGTTGAGGATATTTTATTCCTTGGACCAGCCTTGGAAAAGGCCATCTACTATGTGATGGTGCTCTTTGAAAATTATGAAGAAGTTTATGCATAGGCCATAAGTTTGGAAATATCCTTCATGGTCTTTGGTGAAGGTATTTCGGTTGGTAGGGAAAACTGGAGAACCCAATGACTTGGGGTGAGGAGGTAATCTCTCCCCTTCAACTACCTTAGTTTCCCCCTTTTGGGCAAAGTGACGATGTATTATATTGATGGTATATATTCCAGTATTTTTAATTATATGGAAAATAGGAAGGGGAAAAAAATGACCCATGATGTAAGGGTTTGTTCTGTTAACCATTCATCACATCCAAGTTTTTTTATTCCTTGTCAATCTATATATGTCCTAGTGGTATTATTAAGAAGCTTCATCTAATTGTTAGGAACATTATATAGAGTGGATCAGTCCATAGAAATAATTTTATTAATATTGAATATAATGAATGTATTAAACTAGTGGAATTGGGTGGCCTTGGGATCAATTACCATAGTATTTTTAATGAAGGTATTATACAAAAAATAACCTCAAACTTGATTTCAAATGATTCACCTGGTTAAATCCTTGAAAGATGGTTTAAAGGGAGATTGTGGAATGGTTATAATTATTTTATTACATTATATTTTTGGCCTTCCATAAATAATTACATTAACTAGATCATGTATGATACTAAATGATTGGTAATTAGGGGCTTCAATCTTAATTGTTAGACCACTGAATGGATTATACACCTGATATAGAACAACATCAGTATTCAAACTGATGATAAAAACATGTCGATTGGATATTTTTTATCACATATTCCCAACTATGGTAGTATGATTCCACCACAAGTTCATCTAGATATTCAAAGTTATAATTTCATGTGTTGTGATACCCATTCATTCAAACCAAATAGGGTTGGAAATTTCAACACCAAGGAATTTTAGAAAACAGAATTTGGGGGATCTATTCAACCACCATCCTGGTCAATGCAATTCAGCACTCATTTTGTACTACCATCTAATTTTTTTATTCATTAGAGGATCTGGAAAAACCAATTTCCCACCCATGATCAACTAAAAAGGGTGTGTTTTCATACTTTTTCGGAATGTCTCCTATGCATGAGTTCTAAATAAAGTGCCCAACACATTTTCCTGTCATATAATTTTGAATTGAAATTTTGGGAATATATTGGCTCTCTTTTTGTCTGGAACATTGAAACAATTATGCATCTATATATATTAATGTAAATTGTTTGTATAGATAATTATATTTTATAGGTCCACAACCTATTTTTGGTGGTAGATACTACCATTTTTGATTCTATATAGAGGACCTGAAAAGACATAATGTCTAAGGAGAATAAATCCACTTCATAGTTGGGCATAATCTCCATTTATCATGTGGTTGATTCAACAACTATGTAACAAAGTGGAAGCATCAATAATATATTGACTACATTAAATATTTTTCAACTTCTAGGTTTGTCAAGATGCACACAAAAACACCAAATAGTTAGATAAATTTGATGGATACCACCAATTAACCCATGTCCCAAATTGAAGGTTGATGGTGTAGCTTTTGAACCACCAGGGAACTCAGTTTGTGGAAATGTCTTCCAAAAAAATCGTGTATTTGTTAAAAGGGTGAATCTATCACTACACTAGATTTGGGGTGGATTATGAAGATGAGTAATGGGCAACGATATATGCAGTTGGATATGGTTTCCAATACATATAGAACATAATATAGATTGAATATCACTATAAAATTAATATGAAAGATCTAAAACCCATAACAAGGAATGTTCTTTGGAATATTATACCTCATTTTTTAATGTCTCATTAAGTCCTCCCATATAAACATGGTTGTCTAATATGTTTACAGGGAGTAAAATCAAGTATTGGATGTTCTAATGAACAATTTAGTTATGGATATGTCCATGATGTGGCCATTCACAACCCCGGATTATTGTGCTCCAATGTTAGAGACTGGCATATGTGGTAAAATTCACTCACGTATTTGTAATAACCCCTTTAAATTGTTGACTCACCTTCTTATATATATATATATTTCTTAGGACTAGTTTACATCAGTTCCTATAATTTCTGGTATGTTTTTATTATTATTATTTTGTACATATGTATTTATATGGGTTTTTGTTTTCTTATACATATATTAGGAAAGGGAATCCAATTTTTAATATTCCATTTAACCCTTGTCTCCACCCCCTAGCCTGTGGTGGTGGGATTGGGGTAGTTTTGGCTCAAGACCCAATTGGTTCTGGTCATGAAAGATTGTTATCAGAGTGGTTAATTGCATGGGATGGTGTTAGGTGCAGTATCCTTACAAATATTTGGTTGAGATTTTGGGAAGCTTTTCTAATTTGTCTCAAGTGTGGATCATAGGCTAGGGACAAAGTTTTCGTGTGGTTTATGGCATATCCTTTCACTGGGACATTGACTACATTCTTATCAACTATACATACCGAGACATTGGATGTTGGGATCAAATGGTACATATTTAATATAGGAATAATTCATTTAATTACCTTAATAACCCTCTCCCCATTTATTACATATATATTCTCATCTGACTATGGTATGTCTTAATTAATTTTCAGGATAAATTAACGATTACAACCATCCAGGTTACCATCTCTGAAACGTGAAGACAATCTAATGAGTGATGATGCCACAGTTCTGGTTCTATCCAACAAGATCCTCTCTCCATGTGTATATGTAGTAGCAGATACTATAGTTGGAATATATTAATATTATAAATGTATATGGTGGATGTTTTCAGGCTTAGAGCACTCTATGAGTTTCCGTTCCCAAGGCTACTAAGGCTCCACAGTGAGCCAGATCCCCTTGTAGCAGAGGATTGCCTAGATTTGGTGGTATGTATCTTTAAGATTATCCTAAATAAATAGATTAGGTGATTTCATTGGAATCCATTTTTTTCACAGAGAAGTTGTCCATTGGGGGATTCTTATCAAAAAAATTAATGAGTTGATACTCTTTTGGATTGACTTCCGGCAGCAGTTTCATGAGGAGTGAAACACTTTCTATGTGGGTTCGTTCTAGATTCAAGGGCTTATGGAGCTGAAACATGGAGGGATGGTGGTGGATGGGTACATGGAGAGGTTCAAATACCTTACATGGTACTCCCTTTACACGATCTGGGATGGATACATCCAATGAAATAAATTTTAGAAGATAATTTATAGAGATATCCATTACAATGTGGTATTATTGTGAATTCCTGCCTATGTCGGGTAGGTAGAGTGGTTAATAGTTAATGAAAGAGTACTATATGAGGGACACTAGGTAGCAAGAGTTGGAAGATGGAGCCACATGTATGATTCATCAGTAGCAGCTAGCAGATTCCATTTAATAGTATCTCGATCCAAGATACCTTCCCAGGATCAGGCTCGGGCATGTGGTCAGGGGAAGCATAGAAGAAAGTTGTATCCTATAGAGTGTAAGTTCTAATATAGTGATGTGAGAGTTCACATGATATGTGACTACATGAAAAAATGTGATAGGTTTAATAAGAAGATAGAAAATAGGCTTCCACAATAGCGATATTCCCATGATCAAGGATCTCCCTATTGAGGGCATGGTGGACCCTAGGGAGGTGGAGCTAGTATTGGAGCAGGTAGAGATCTAGGAGGATGAGAATTCAGTGGTGGAAAAAATTATTGGATCCTTCCACCACCACCATTACCGCCTGGAGTCCCATTTCATGCTTAAGGAGGTGGAGGTTTGGTCCAAATATAGTTGTAGGAAATAGAGGCTTACAACACCATGACATATGAGATGACCATCGGTTTGATCTATGTTTATTATACATTTGAATATATATTATTATATGCGGTTTCAATTGTTTCCTTCATATATTTAATATTTATACAAGAGATCAAGCTCCCAGTTGAGGGGTTAGCGTTTCAGCATTATCTTGGTGTTTCTATAGAGAATGCTTCATCTATATTATTTATCAGCCGACAGTGCAACCAGTCACTTGGAGGAGATTGTTTTTTGTGGGACATTTAGGTCATTATGATGGAACCATATGACTTCATATTGTTTATGGATATGTTTTAAATTGTTCAATCCTATATTGGAAATCAAAAAAATTGATTCATATAACATTTCACTAATAAGAAGAGATTCTCCTTTACGGATGAGAGAGATCTAATGACTAAATGAGTGGGTTATGCAAGAAAGAAGCTACATCCTATTACCCATCAGTTATAGAGCATATCTGTTGGTTCATAAAAATACATATGCTTCTATATTATGTCATTCATGTAGGATTTTATGGAAATCATTCCCAGGGATGTTCTGAGATAACCCCTAAGATGAGATATGGTGTTTTATATCTAAATACATATCGAGACTACTCTGATGACTTATTTGGAATAACAGTGTGACATTACTAAGATATGGGTGTTGTGGTTGAATTTGGAGGACCATTAAGAGAAGGTATTCATTAGGACCAATATGTCCCCTTGGGAATCACCAATTATGTTCTTGAAAAATGAGGATGGGAGCCTACGACTTTGTGGTGATTACGGATGCTTGAACTAGTCTATGATTAAGGATAAGTATTTTTTTTCCAAGGATTGATGACATCTATCACTAGTTGTAAGGTGTGAGATCATTCTCCAAGATTGATCACTATTCCAGCTAACACCTATTGAGATTTTGTGAGGATGATGTTATAATATTGGATTTATTATGTCTCTATAAACATTATGTGTTAATGGTGATGACCTTTGGTGTGAAAAAACCCCCACAATGTCTATAGATTTGATGAGTCATATTTTTCATTCATACATGGAAACATTGGTGGTTTTAATCATTTAAGACATTCTCATATAATCTATGATAGTGGAGGAGCATGAAGAGAACATGATAATGGACCTAGAGTAGCATCGGGAGCACTTGCTTTATAGAAAGAACTTGAAGTGTCAGTTATGGATTCATGAGGTTTACTTTGTAGGGAATTCAATTTCTAATACTTGGGTTGGCCATGGTCCCTCTGAATATGGATGGAATTATTTCATGGGAGTCACCCAAGAGTGTGTTAGATGTGTAGAGTTTTCGTGACAGGGTGGGTTACTACAACATGTTTGAGGAAAAATTCTATAGTAATGCAACCCATTTGAACACCCTAACATGGAAAGGGAAGTCGTTTACCAAGAATGATAAATTCCATAGATCCTTTAAGGAGATGAGGCTGACTAAGATGAGTCCTCCTATGGTGAGACTATCGATGTATGGAATATAGTATGTACTAGATTGTGATTCCTTAAGAGTTTGGATCAACTACATATTGATGGATAGATATGAAGTTTTCATATACAGATCATGGAAATTGATACCCCATGAGAAAAACTATGTTCCTCATAACCTAGAACTTGAAATATTAGTCTTCAACCTGAGGATGAAGTGGTTTTGTCTTATGGGTGATCGTTTCCTTTTATACTTAGACCATCAGAGTATCTGGTATGTCTTCATAGAGAGGGAATTGAACCAGTGATAGCATTACTGTAGGAATATGACTTTGAGAAAGTCTAATCCAGGGGGTTGGGAAATGTATTATCAAATTACCTTAGAAGTAATTCCCATACTTGTTTAGTGAAACAACCTTATGAGTAGTTGGCTTCCTTCCAGGTGGCCCAAGTTGAGTAGGAGGGTGTATCTTCTCTTCAGTCAATGTTATTTAATACTCTACATCTTAAGAATGTGATAGGTTCCTAGTTGGGATACATGAACTGTGAGGTATTTTTTGACAATAAATCCTTATGATGTATCCAAATGGATTTCTAAATGAGGGAATCATTTCAACATTTTTTCAGGGATGGATGGTGGTCCCAGTCATGATGTGTAAGAGGTGATAATAGTGTTTCACACTCCTCTATTGGTTTTACATCCTAGTGTGGGAAAGATGTACATATACTTATAACAGAGGGTTTGGTACCCCAACATGATATGGAGTGTGGCTGAGTTCCTTTCATGGTGCCTCACCTATCATCCGGTGAGGGCTGAGCACTAGGTTCAAGATGGATGGTAATCATCCCTTGATATCCTAGGTTGGAAGTGTGATGTAATATATATTATCTTAATTATTGGGATTTCATAAAAAACAAAGGGTCATTGTGCCATTTGTGGGATAAATGACCATCTGAGGAAGTCATTACAAATCCTTGTTATTGGGGAGAATAGTTTGGTGGATATTTTTGAAAAAAATAGGTATGAGATCTTTTTCTCATTAATGGGTTTCCCTATACTATTTTAATCAAGAATGATGAATAGTTCATGTCACTATTTTGGAGAGTCCTATAAGTGGAAATTCGGAATAGATGAGGATGGGTAAAACCTTTATCTTCCAGAAAAATGGGTAGACAGAGCATAATATTTAGGTGATAGTAGATGTTATGACGAATTTCATGTAAGAAATTGGCTACAACAAGGAGGATCACCTTCCATTTGTAATGTTTTCATAAAATAGGTGCTACCACTCAACTATTTTCATGACACATTTCGTGGTCCTATATAGGACCCCTTGAAGGTTATCCAAGTGATCGAATTAGATCGGTGAGGAATCACTAATGGGTCCAGATTTGGTGTGGGAAAATATTGAGAAATTACAAGCCATATTCGAATTCATGATGATAGACGAGAGTAGAGAAAAAGAAATATTATACAGATCGATATCGTAGGACCTCAGAATTTAAGCAGGATGAAAAAAATTTCTTGAGAGTCTCCCCACAATGAAGAATGTGGATATTCAACCCAGTAGCCATGCTATCCCCAAATGTCATAGGGTAGTTCAAGATCCTATGGAGAGTTGGTGAGGTTTCTTACCACCTCTTCCTACCACCATAGTCAGATCTGATTCATGTTGAATTCCAAGTGTTGTAGTTGAGGGGATATTTCCATAACCCCAGGAACATTTTTGACTGCGGTGGGATGGACATCGAGGCTAGATCCACTTTTTTAAAACACCTTGTGGTGATCGAGGATTAGAAGGATAGGACCCTACATTAATGAACCATCTATTTATTTCATTTTTTTTAGAAACATGGGAACATATAGGAGAGTTCTTGTCAGTGGGAGAGGAAGATGAAGGTTCATTACCCTGAGATTTTTTGTAATTTTTTTCCTTTTGGGGTTGAAAACCTTGAAGGAGGGAATAATCTATATACCATGTTTTTTCTTGTAACACTATGGAATATTTATACATATATTTTTGGAGTTAAGAGTTGTGTAGGCGTGAGATTCTTAGTCCCGATGTCCACAAGAATAAATTTTATAAAAATATTAAAAAAAAATTATTTTATAGATCCATGCTTTCTTATAGAAAATGAGATAACTCTTTAATATATTCTCATATCAAAAATCCAAGACCAACATTGAATAGTAATGTGATGTTTACCCTTTGTACATACAAAATTAGGTTGGAATGGGGCATTCAAATAAAGGTGACCATGGAAAGGTGAGTTTAGTCAAAATAAATTATTATTATTATTTTTTTTATAATAACCTCATCTAAATTATTATAAATTCTTTTTTAAAAACAATTTGGCTAGGGTTATCCATATAACCCCGATATTTATGATATACATTCTTTCTTTACTCCATTGGTGAATCGACATCCGATGATGAGGATACTTTGGATAAACATATATTGATGTGTAGAGAATGTAATGACTCCTATAAATCATTGGAAATTTATTTCATTTCTCAAATAAATTATCCGAACTCTATGTAGGACCCATCAATTCATGGATTATGCCCTTGTTGATTAAATTAATTTATCAGAATCATCCACATTTCTTATTTTCCCCAATTTTTGGAATTTTTATGTGACCATGCATTAAAATTAAAATTTTATTCAATTGTATCACCCTGGATATCCTTTTTCAATTTTTATGTCAAGGAACTCTTGACTAAAATTTTATTTTATCCTTTTTGCATTGGTTTTACCCCTTCTAGCATCTCATTCTTAGTCATTGGTCTATTAAGCCATGGAACAACATTTTAATGTGTTACTAAGCTCTATAAGACCCCTAAATTCATGGTAAAATCATGTACAACAAATATAACAACAAATCAGGGATGAAATTGAAGGTTTTTTGGTTAAATTTTATAGACTAGTTGATCAAAATTAAAACCAGGAGATGCCTTCATATCGGTGAGATGTGTGGTGCATTGATTTCAAACGAGTGAAGGAGAACCGATTTCTAGCCACTATAGGACTGAAAATCACATTCAAAATGTAGATCCACCATTTTTGGTGGAGAAAATGATGGATTCGAAGAAGGAAAGTCCAAATACATATTTTGGAGTTCAAATATGAGAATCCATGGAAAAGGAAACTACACACCATGTAGTATGAAGAACACATGGCGTGTAGGGACTTGGTTGTGGTGGATAGGGTTTTATCAAATTATAAGTATCACATGCCATGTGGGAGAACCATATGTTGTGTAAACTTTTTCTGACATCTCAGCTTATAGTCTGAGAGTACACAAGAAAGAGCCTGACCAAGTACACACTGTGTATAAAAGTACAGGGACATGGGAAAAGTACATAGACTTAGATAGAGAGAAAGGGCATGAACTTGAGTGGGAAAACACACTATATAAACCCTCTATATTGCATTCATGGTTACATGGGAACTGGTCAATATACCTATGGGGAAAGGTCCATGAGATGAATCGATACCACATGTCATGTGGGTCCCCTCCCATACAGTGTACCCCTAGTCTCCTTTTGAGAAAAACTTATCCACTCATATCTCATTCATTTGGACTCAAATATTGGAATGAAAACAGACTTTCTTGAGTGTTCATTCCACGTAGAAGATGATGGTTTCCTCCATGGGGTTTTTGATATATGATTCAAGAAATTCAGTAAATGATTCTTAATAAGGATTTGATCGATAAAAGTGATCATGTAGTATCACCATAGGATTTAGAGTAGCACCCTCTATTTGGGATGTCAATGGGTCACCTTTCATTATATTGAGTGGAGTAATCCTGTTGGACAAATAATTCTTCCTCTATCTACTTTCTGAGTGGCCACCTCCAGTTGGTCTAGGCATGGATCCTAGATGAGGAGAGTGGCACACTACTAATTGGAATGGAATGGGCCCTCTATCTGCAATTCTGAATTGAACCCTCCTAGAGTACCAGTACAGGTACTAGAAGACAAGATTCAAACCCTCTATATGGGATGGGAAATAGTCATTGAATATGAGAGATTCACCATCCTATTAGATAGGGCATGAGTCCCCTATTTTATATTTGATTAAAACCCACCAATGGTATCAGGGTATGGTTTCTTTAATGACTAGAGAGGAACACTCCTAGTGGATGAGGAATGGTTTCTCTATTTTATATATGAGTGGAACCCTCTAGTTGAATCAAGGTATTTGTCCATGATGACTAAATTTTTACCCTATGGCAGGGATGGGAGTCAGTCCTTAGCTTTTATAGTGCCATAATCCTATTTGGAAATGCATGGTTCCTCTACCAATTAATTTAATGGTGCACTTCTCTTGTACTAAGTAATGGGTATTATACATTGAGATTATGACCCTTGATTGTGATCTATAGTAGATAGTCGTTTCATGACTTGGATATTTATACTAGGGAGACATGTGAGTTGTTTTCCATCATTGATGGACATTTGTAACTATTGGAACTCTTTCCTAGGAGGGTCTATGAGATTGAGATCCCCCCTTCTCTCTCATTTGGGTTTCTATGGTTTGATCATATATATATATACTGTTGGGTTCTATTTACTCTCTTTCATTGGGTTGAGTTTTGTACATATCTATTAATATCTTATCTCTTTCTACTCCCCCTTTAGCTTTTAGTGTGTCATATTAGGTATGTATAAACTCTTCCTGAATGGATTTTCCCCACACATGTCATTGGTTATGAAGATGATGGGAATGTCAAAGGTGACATAAAATAATATTCAATATTATTACAGTATTTGATCACATAAATTGGTCATAGATTATAGATTAAGAGATGGTCTCTCTCAGCACTATTACTTTCCAGTTCTTTCAGGATGGGACATCATTCTTGTCGGGAGTCTATTTTTCCCTTTACTTTTCATTTTATACTAGCGTGCTCGTGTACACCCTAGAGGTTATTAGTACTTGGTTTATATTCTAGATTTTTCATATTTTAATTATTATTCCACTAAAATTCAGTATCGATATGGATGAGTGTGTTCATATATGTAAATTAGGAAAAAGACACCAATTTAGTAGATGAATTTTGTTACTTGTCCCCACCCCCAATCCCATGGAGGTGGGCTTGGGGTAGTTACAGTGCTAGTATCGGTTGGGAAGGGTAATTACAAAATCCACAACTAGATTCTTAGAATCCTTTAATAGATATATCAGTATTCTCAAAAATAAATTATAAATTTAATGTTATTACTCTTTTAAATTTTATTAAGTGGTTTAAAAAAGAAACATTTCTACTTATTTTACATGAGAGATTTTTATTTTTCATTAAAAATGGAAAAAATGAATGTTATATTTAAATGTATAGGACATAAATGGATTTCCCTAAAATAATAAATGTTATATGATATTTTTCATCATTTACATGATTCAATGATTTATCCAAATAAAAAATCTTCATCCCATTATTCTAGGTATTTCAGAATAGAAAATAGAGTTTTAATGTAAATGGATATATCGGTATCCAAAAAAAATTACATTAGGGTTTGAAAGTATATTATTATGATATTAATGTATAAATGTAATGTGTTTTTATTTTTCATGTATATTAAGGATATTGGATATTTTTATGATTATGGGAAAGAAAGATGTATGTCACCAATGCAATGGGTTATGATTATATTCGTCTGATTATTGTTGTGGATCAAACAAAGTTGGTTGTTACATTAATAGTGGTTCTTGTAATGGTTCTTCTATGGATCCAATAAATATGATATCCCATAGTAACAATATGAATGTTATATATTTTTTAATTAATTTTTATGGGAATGTTTTGACATAATAATGTATTCAAAATAAATTCAGTATAATGGAATGGGTATTACTTTAGTGATCCATACTATTTATATATAGATATCACATCATAAAAGATGAAAATTCATTACATAACATAATTATGCATGTAATAATTGTATAGGTGTAGTGAATTTTGAAAACTAGACTCATAAAAAACTAGTTGATAAAAGATACATATTTTCTCCAACAGTTTTTCTCGTAACTAGAACCCTTTTAAGACATATCTTACGTAGTGCCCTTATTCATATAGAGGGGTAAGGAAACATAATAAAATACTGATATCATATTCTAAATAGTTGTAAACAATAGAGATATAAAATATCACATCATAGGAACATGAATATAATGGTATGAAAACATGAACCTAAAATTTTAAAATCATAACATATATATCAAAGAGCATAATCTTGAATCATAGCATTAAAAAATGAATTTCATAAGACATGAATCATAAAGGAATTGGATAACATAATACATTGAAAATCATTTCAATATTAGTCAAGAATAATTTCCATGACTATCATAGTGGTTTGGGTTCACTCACCAAACCATCATAATAGTCGAGGTTCAATCCCAATACTATCGTAGAGGATTGGGTTCACTCCTCAGACCATCATAGTGGTCATGGGTCACTGTGATAACTATCATTATGGGAAAAGTACCATAATGAACTAGGTTTACTCCCCATTGTAGTTATGTTTATCTCCTGATATATATATATTTATTCAATGAATTGGAGGGACATCTAGGTCCCACCCATTATTAGTTATAACATAACCACCATCCTTGGTTATAACATAGAAATCTTCCTTAGTTAAAACATAACCACCATCTTGGGTTATAATATAACCACCATACAAGGTTATATCATAACCACAATCATTGATTATAACATAACAACCATCGTTGGTTATAACACAACCAATATCCTTGATTACAAATTAACAACCATAAAATAAGGAAAAAAAATATATGTAGAACAAGATAATCAAACATTGATCATATCATCACATAATAACATGTGTAAATAAAATTTGTTTCATTATAATTTCATCCATTTATCATAGCATAACCCATGGAAAATTAATTTACATCTCATTAACATAAACATTAACGATAAAGAGAATAAATATATGTGGTTACATGGGTTCATATCCCAATTATAGAATAATTAAAATAAAATGTTTTTATCATATATAATTATTTATTTAAATGATAAATGTAGAATTAATTTAGGAAAATAATATTTCCTTTTTGAAAATTACATTTAAAATAAACAATATTTATAAAACGTTATCAAAATATGTTTATTTGAAATGAAAATGGGTTTCTTTTAAAGGATGCTTCATTACACTATGATTCTAGGATAGTGGGAAATTATATTCCTAACATATAAGTTAATAGAAAGCATTCATTTCATATTTTTATCCAATAGTCAAAAATTAACTCATTCAAAAAATTGAAAGAAGACGAATTTCAAACTATTTTGTAAAAGTTAAAAATTGGGTGAAAATGAATTTAATAAACTATTATATAAAAACTATAAACGTTCATGAACATATTTTAGATATATATGGATTTAGAAAACAATTTACAAAAGGGAGAAATGAGGTTTATTTTCTTTAAAAAATATTTCTAGTCTCTTGATTAATTAAGGTTTGAAAAATTAAAGAAACATGAATTATCAATAAATAACATTAGTATAATAAATTTAATGAGTTCCTTTAGATATATATCATAATATTTTATCGTCATTACATAACTATAAACAATCCTGATAAATAATGGGATTATCAAAAAAAGACATTACCGCTTCGGTGGAAATTTAATAATATGTTCCATAAAATAAATAACCATATTTTTATTTTTAAATCCCTCAAAAATTAATAGTGAAACTTTTAAAATATATTCATGGGTATTATATAAACAATGTTAAATAAAAAATGGTGAATAAGGCATCTATCTCACTTAATTGAAAGTTAAATGAAAATCCCTTACATTAGGTCTCATATCCTTTAAACACATTGGAAACTCCAATATAATAAATATATTTTTATTATAATTATATTAAATATCCATAATTATATATTTCATACCATATATGATTTAATTATAACCTTTTATCACCAGTTTGTTATCACATTATTTTTAATATCATTGTTTTAGGTGACATCTACATCATTTTTCATTTATGTTGTTATGACATAGTGTTTTCCATTATATTTTGATCATGGTTAAGTTATATAAATAATTTTAATCATTATATAAATATCATATTTATTCAATATATACATGTTTAGAGTCATTCATAATAGTTAGTAATATAGAAATGAATTATACCATTTATTGAGTTGGTAGGTCGTATATAAGAAT
The DNA here is from genome assembly GCA_963277665.1 of Viscum album. NCBI lineage: Eukaryota > Viridiplantae > Streptophyta > Magnoliopsida > Santalales > Viscaceae > Viscum > Viscum album. Next base: position 1,287,440,777 of record OY728151.1, read on the forward strand.
GAATGATATTTACATTTTAGAAGGATCGAATTATAGAAGGTTAACTAATAAATAAAAAACATTGAATAATTTGTATGTCATAAATATCATATATATTCATTAAATTCATCTTTATTACAATTCATGTAATCCAAAAATGTAAAAGGAATCTCATTGCTTTGTGGATGTGGCAGTCCACAAGTACGCACAATCAACATTATTATTTTCCAATGGTTTGTAAGGTTAGAGGGTGGATATGATATTATCATTAAATAAGTAAAATTATGTCATATTTATCCTATATAATCATTAAACCCACTATAATACCCATCTATAAAATATGTTGATGAGAAATGAATGGTACAATTATTTTGTGATGGTGAGTCGTACGTACGCACTAGCGATATTTTTACATCCCATTTGATGTAATGATATTGAATTAAGGTGGTTTAAAAAGAATAATAAAATTTAATTATATTTTTTATGAATAATATATTATTATATCAATAATATAAAATATTTTTATGAGATAAAAGTATAATTAAAAGGAAAGTGTTCGGTTAGGGTGATTACCTCTTCTTTGAAATCACTACTTTTGATCCCCTCTTAAGGTATTTTAGGATTTTCTTTTGAGAAGAAAAAAACCAGTATAATTTTATTAGGGGATTTTGAAAAATAAATTGATAGTGTTTTTTCTAGATATAAGGTTTCGTTTGTTTTGACTAAGGCAAAGTAGTGGTGCCCTTTTTAAATTGACTCGAGGGGAAGTCTTGGAATTTCCTAAAATATTAAATTAATATAAATTTATTTTTTAGTAAAACTAGATCCAAATGGATGATGTCAAAATATAAGAATATTATTAATTGAAATAGTATCATAAAATAATATTTTAATGTTTTTGGTTCAAATTTTTACCCATATCTTTTTGTTTTAACCCCTTCTTAACACATTTTACAATTATAAAAATATTAATTTTTTTTACTATTTAAAAGTTAATAATGGTACTATAATATACAAAATACCCATAAATGGACCATAAATTATGTTTAAGACCATATCCCATTCATTTTGATGACTGTAGTATATTATTGATTTTATAAAATGTAACAAAATATTATTTATTATAAAATATTAATAATGTAATTACTAACATCATTCATATAATTTCAAATTTAAAACATCAAGATAAATGAGTAATTTCACTATAATGCTTCCCCATATCCCTAGTACATAATAGAAATATATAAAATTCATTGAACACATTAAACCATTCAAATGATATCACTTTTACAATTTATAAATTATTTATTTTAAATTTATATTAATAAAATAAATATTTTATTATCATTGAAGAAGAATCTTGGGCCAATATATAATTTATAAAAATTAGAAATAAATTTTCATCATTAAAATAATAAATTAATCTCAAAATAAATTATTATATCGGTTCATAAATTTATTTTATCCATAATTAGACATGTAAGATATATTTACAACTTATAGAGAAACATTTTGTAAGGATCATTGATTTAAATATTATGTTGGCCATTTTAAGGGAAATGTATCATCTAATAAACTCAATTTTGAGCTTAAGTTTATTATTTTATGATTATTTTAATCCAATATGAGTTAGGATGAATAAAAATTTCCTTCAAACTAATATTTAACCAAGATTTACTTGATTTACCGTTTGCAAAAATGATAAATTTTACTACACTTACTATTTATATTTACCAACAATAAAAGAGGTCTGGTTATAAAATTTGATCCACCAAATTAAAAATATTCAATAACTTTTTTTTTAAATTTAGTACCAATAATGTTCATCCAATAATTTAAAAATATGTACACAAAATGTTACAAAATCCTTCTTTTTACAAAAATAATGTTTTTTTAGAATAAAACCAGATTTATTTTTATCCGAGGACTAAATAATAGAAAATAAATCTTCAAACATATAATTGAGTGTATAATATGTAAATTTCATTAAAATAATCTACCTCAAGTGATTAGTTTAATTTATTAAGATGAAAATATATTTCACACATAAAAATAGTTTTTCAAAAAAATCATTTTCTATATAGTTTTATTTTTATACAATATTAAATCATAATATTGAATAAAACATATAATTGAATTATTTAAAAAATAAGAGAATTTATTTTACATTAATACAATTTTATAAAAAATTGAACTGTGTACGTTCTTGAAATGAATATATTGTTTTCAATAAAAATAATTATTTTTTATATTAGAGGAAAAATCATTCCTTCTATAATGTTCTAAAAAAATATTCATCAAATAATTTATAAAGGAAATATTCCAAAATTATATATTTATAATAAAATATAATTTATAATAGATTCAAAAATTAATTATGATATTTTCTAACAAAAAACATTAAAAACTATTTTTTGAAAAAAATGCATTTCCTAAGAATACAAGTACATAAAAATATTTAGTATTTAACTAAAAAGAATTTATAAATAAATTTATATTTAGTAGTAACATAATATATATATAAATATTCTATAAATTAGTTAATAATATTATTACCCCCACACAATTTATTTTCAGCGTATAATAGCCATAAAATAATATTTCAGGGTTTGTTTTGGATGGGTGTTCCATGTAAATGAAGCGATGGAAGAAATTTAAAATATAATATTTCCTAAAAATATTTGTAACATAACCATTCTAGGTGCCACCCAAATGATCCAAGTTCCTGGTTGGTCACATGGCCTCAAGAGAATTTCCCCAAATTCCAGTGGTTTTTTTCTAACAGGGAGGGCCTTGGGTGTGATAGTGGGGAAATTATGCACTAATTGGTACAATAACACATCAGAAACAACAGATAATAGTAGGGAAAGAAGAAATACCATACAATAAGTAAACAATGGAAGACTGAATGTAAATAAACAACTAGATCACATGTGTGAGGATGCATGTCACATATGTCTAGGAAGGAAGCCCTACAAGTCAAAATTATGGAAATATAGTTTTAAAACAAAGTACAAGGAAAACAATAAACTCTAAGATCATCACAAGCCATAACATGGTTCTATGCTCTCCAACTCCATTGAAATCATGTACCTGATGTAGAAGGGACCTTTCCCTTATCAAAACCTACGACATTGTAATATGTTTGGGCTTAAAAGCATGTCCCAAATAGGGTGAGACAAATCCCAATAGGCAACCACTTAAATATATGTTCCTAACAGTCAGTGAAAATATATGGAAGAAAATATGAAAAGTGATGTAATAAAGAAGGAAGTACTCAAAATTAATCAATCCGATAGTTTCAACTAAATTTAATTACATTTATTAAATAAACAACCAACAAATTGAAGAAACCACCTGAGAAGTTCTCACAGTCTAACCCCTCGTGTTCATCTTAAACAAAGACTCTCAAAGGAAGCACTCATTGTCAATTCCCCCAATGGTCTTGTAACGGTAAACTAGATACACTCTGGGAAAGCACTCAATTTCTGATTCCCCAAGTGGTCTCTCAATGTGGAACTAAAGTCACCTTGAGAGAGCACTCACGTCCACCCCCTATTGTCTCGCAATGTGTAAGGTATAATAGAAACTCTGGGGAAGCCCTCTACATCCATTCCCTGTATGGTCTAACTACACTAGGTTCCCACAGCCATGTGTAAAGAAAATGTGCAAAACGATATCCAGTAGCCAAAGTAAAACACAACATACTACTTGGCTAAACAACTACAAAGAATGGAACCAGAAATTCAGATAAAATCACTACATCCTAACAACATTAGGCATGAAAAACAATGAATCCTAACAGGTAGTTCTATACCCAACGGACAAAACAATCAAACATGGGAAAACACATCCATTGCTTGGCGAAAAAACCCTATTCACTGTAACACCCCGAGATTTTATGAAAAATATTCTTTTTAATGTATTGTGTTGTACGCTACACCAAAATTAACTTGTGATATACGCAACACCGTATTTTCTTACAGTATACGCAACACTATTCTTGGCTCTCATTACACACAATTTCAAGTTTGTTTTGTAGAAACTATTCTACGCAACATTATGTATAGATTTTGTTTAATGTATAAATGAAATAATTTTTATTATGTTATACACAACACCAAACAGAGCCTTCACTACACGGAACACTGACTTGGCTTGCATTACACGCAATAAAGACCTTCGTCGATAGCGTGTGTAGTATGCAATACTGAGTTTTACTAAACGATATATTATTATAATATTATTATGAACTAGCCGTTCTGAACAGTAATACCCACTTTTTGAAATTTTATAAATTTTATATTTCAAAATGGACTTCATTTTTGGATTCGGAATATCGAAATTAGCTTAGGGTGAAATTTTGGTACTTTTCGGATAACATTCATATTCAGATGAATAGTGAAAATTACTAAATTTCAATTCAAAACAACATTTTTAATTGAAATAATTAATAGTGATAAATTATTAATTTGAGTGGTTTTAAAGTATATTTAGAATATATATTTACCATTTAATACAATGTTGGTCATTGGATGTAATTTCACATTTAAACCAGACATAAATAAGTGTCAATCTTTTGATAGTTATTATCTCTTAAAAACACACTATTTGTTTTGACGACGAGAATAAAATTTTAAATTATTTAATGCAACTGATATGTTTTGAATTTGGTAAAATAGACATCATTTTTTAATTCATTATATAAAATATAGAATAGGCCTAATTTTTTGTAATTTTCTGGAAACTTTCATTTTTTGATGAATAGTGAATCCACTAAGTGGTAGTTAAAAAACAGAATTTTTCATAAAACATAATTTTACTGCTTCTGTGAGTGAAATTTAGAAAATCAGAGAGACATGGTTAATATAAATTATTAAAATGTGGTTCAATAAGATGAAAATATTTTTTTGGTGAATAGTAACTTTTTTCTTTTATTTACCACGGAAAAAGTAAATAGGATAATTAAGGATAAAAATGATATTATTATTACCCTAACACATGTACTAATTCTATTGGATAAGTTTAATTCGACCAAAAACAACCTTAGGAATAAAATATGACCATTTAGGCCCACTTGGATTAGATTAGGACATTTAATATTAATTTATTTAAAGAAGGGTTAAAATAGTTAAAATCAATGTTTAATAAGTAAATCATTTTTAATATAGGGTTATACATAAGATAAATTAGAATATAAATATTCATTAGAAAGATAAAAATATTTCCTACATAATGGTATTTTATTTATAATTTTTAGACATTAAATAAGTTAATTTATTTATGACATAAAGATGATGCAGTAATTATCTTATTAATGGAATATTGACATAATTGATGTTATAAATACCCAAATAAATGTAATTTGAGACTTTTTATGAATTCCAATAATTTTATAGGTTAATATGACATGTTATTATTGATTTATTTAACTTTTTTTAGAACTAATCATTAGGTTATGATTTTCACAAAAATCAATTACCAAATAGTGTCTAAATTGACATAAAATAGTTTTTAAAACAAAATATTATATTATTAATTGTTATTTAATTCCTAAAAATATTAGGATCGACAAAATGACTTAGATAAGGTAATATATATTAATAATAAACAACTTGGGGTTCGTTTGTCTTGTTATTGTAATTTTATTAACCTTATAATGTAAGAAAACAAGAAGACATGGTAAAAGTTAAATTATCTAACTTAAAGTTAAATATAAATGATAAGGTTAAAATAGAAACCTAAACTTGTCTTAATTATATTGGATTAGAATATTTTGACCCATCCCCACCTTAGCTTCTAAATAACTCAATTTGGAGCTATTAAAAATAGAATATGACTTTATAATAAAATAATATTTCTAGTTATTCCAAAGGTGCCCCTCTCATCCCTTATAAAAGGGAACCTCCTCCCTCTCTTCCTTACACCACAATGAGAATTCAAGATCGACCAAACCCTACCAAATTATATTCTCCACTTTCTTAGAAACATCTTAGAGGTCCTGTTCTTCTTCAAAGACCAATTTTAGTGCCCTAAGAGGAGGTCTCAAAGAGGCGCTTCAAAGAAGAGGTAATGTCTGTTACCGATTCTTTCAAATTAATTTTTTCATCTAAATCTTCTTCTTTAGTTGTTTGATTATGAAGTAATAACATAAATATCACTAATATAATGATATGTTATTATAAGTATGAAACAACACTATTTCACCATCTATCCATCCTGCGGAAAACGAAATCACCGCGTGTGCGTACGTATGGAATACCGTCTTCATGGCGTGGTGTAATCTATTTTCCACCACCACCTTACTTGGATGGGTATAACTGTGTAAATAATATCTTTATATGATTATTGTAAATTTATATTGATTCTGAAATATTATAATACACTTCAATGCAATTCCATGATCATGGGAATGATATCATCGCTCGTGCGTACGTACGGACTACCGTCTCCACGACGCGATGAGATTCATTCTACATGTTAACCATTCATGAATGATTATAATGTATATAAAATAAGTAATCATTAAATATATGACATAATAATGATACTGGATTTATGTGTATATATATTTATTTCATCTACTTAATTTCATTCAATTCAATAAGGAAACGAAAACAGCGTTCATGCGTACGTACGGCCTACCGTCTACTTGAACGGTGTATTTCATTCATTTTATCGATCAATAATATATATAAATATATAGGTATATGATGAATATATATTATATATAAATCATGTTTTACATTCTGGAATTATGTAAATCTATAAATCAGTAATAATATCAAGAATGACAAGTCGAAACACATACGATAAATGAAATGATTTTACCCAAAACACTACTTTAACATGGAATTTACAAAAGAACGGGAAATATAAAGTCATAAGTGAAACATATATGATATCATAAAAATGAATATTATTCTTTAATAAGTCAATGACATTATTTAAATCATCATAAAGGAGGTTCAGATACGTACGAAGCATATCGGACCTAAGGTAAGGGAAAATCTCACAAATCTCATTTTTTATCTGAGATTGTTTGTACTTCAGAATTTACTGGGGAATATTTATCATCCACATATATGTTTCCTTAATATTTAATATTTATATCCTTCTACAATTGTTTAAATCCAATTTTACCCTTCTGTTAGTTTTTAGTAAAATATATGAAAGGAATCTTTTGTTGTTTTTCGTACGAGGAATTTTTGACTTTTCCGACATAAGTACGAGAAGAATGTTTTTTTAACTTATATGGCATGAATGGGTTTTTAAAAAATTAATTACAAGAAGCTTTCTTTACAAGTTTTCAAGTTTATTTTTAATCAACTTCTTTTAGTTTAAAATTGTATGACATGTTATGAAAGGAAAAAAAAATTGAAGTATAAAGGATATTTTCCTAAAGAATGGAGTTCAAGTGTTTTATCAAAATTATTTTCCATCTAAGATAATATAGGGTTCTGTTTCTATCCCTATTATTACATTGATTTGATTATGTTGTGATGGAATTATTTTTATGAATTCCTTTATCCTATATGAATTGTTTTATGATGTCACGATGTTTAAGAATCCCATTTTTATTACATGGGTTATGCAATGATGTATGGTTTCTGATTTTGTGTCACACATAAGAATGGTATCATTATGAAATGGGTGGGACCTATATCTCCCTCCAATGCATTGGGTAAAGATTTATATCTCATGAGATACACTTGGCTGGAATGGTAAGTTAATCCAGTTCAGGATTACAGGACTAGTACGAGGAGTGAACTCGATTCAAAAAGGGGCTTTGTCCACTAAGATGGTCTTGGAAGCAATGCCTTGGCTATTATGGAAATCATTACATGTGATTAATGGATGCCACAATTAAATGTTTTATTCCCATGCTAATTTATCATTATTAATGTTTCTTCATGATCTATGCCTTATGTACTGCCATGTTTTATGTCATTGCTCAAGATTTTGATGTTTAGATTTTATGCTCATGTTTTCTACATTCAAACGTCTAAGGATTGTTTTATGTTCTGTATTCTTAGCCTTACTGAGCATTTTAGCTCACCCTTTATATGTTTTCTTTTCCCCAGGATTTAAAGAAAGGTTTTAGATAAGAAAAAAATGGGAATATCATTAATGGAGATGTTGAAGATCTTTCACCACGATTAGAAGATTATATTCCGAGTTTCCAAAGACACTAAACTACTACGATCCTTGTGTGTCTGTTTTTGTTATGTATTAAGTATTCTGCAAGAGTAATGTAATTTCCATGTACGTAAAGCTTCGAGTCTCTACATTCACAATCCAACATCCCTACTCAATCTAACTAATCATAGAAGGAATTAACAGGGATAAATTTCCAAACTAAGCAATAACCTAAACTAATGTTTAAGCACTTTTTTGGACATATATTTCAATAAAAATCTACGGAAAGGCACAAATCGCATACCTCGACGTTGTACGATCAATATAGTTGAACCTCAGCATTCTAATTGACCTAGAATGCTGCAGATCTACAAAAACATCAAAAACATTCAACCAATAATATCTCAAGAAAAAAGATAAATAAAGAGGTGAATCTCTATAAGAAGGAATAACTCACCGATGTGATTCCAACACAACCGATGGATTTTAATTCGGAGAATGGAAGATGGATCGGGGGATCAGAGAAGAATTAGTGATATTCATCGCTCTTGGATGATATGGGTTCAGAAGAATCATTTCTATTGATTAGATGTGACCCTGGTCCAATATAAAAATAAGATAAAAAATACATAGTGTGTTCCCTAAGGATACACGACATGTACAGACCTTTACTAGGCCCCACTTTATGCGGTCTCTAGGTCACCTGACATGACCATTTACCCATCCATTTCATGGCAAGTACACAACTACCCACTATAACAAGGTACACAATGTGTGATCCTTAAATTTCTAGAAACTACTCTTTTTTCTAAAAAACCACAAGATATCAGGATCCATACCAAAAAAAGAATATCTAGTTTCGAACAAACATTCCCCCATAAAGAAATTTGTCCCGGAATTTCCCTATCTAATTAGCGAAGAAGATGAATAATCCTCAAACAGCACCAACCATTGCGATCACACATCGGTCTCCCTCTCCCATGTCTCGTCTTGTTCTCACTTGTGCTTCCATAACACCCATCCTATAGGAACGGACTGGGCACAGAGAACCTTCGCACTGAAATAAAAAATCCAGTTAGGATGCTCCTCCAATGATGCGTCCACTTCCAACTCAACCTCCTTGGGTTCAAAAACATGAGACGAGTCTGAGAAGTAACGCCAAAACTGAGAAACGTGAAAGAGGCCAGGCATATCCCGATACCTCTGAGGTAGATGCAACCAGTTGGCAACCTGATCGACCATCTCCAGAACCTCAAATGACCCGACATACCTTAGCGAAAGCTTTCCCAGTTTTTTAATCCCCTTGTGTCCCAAACATGGTGTGACACATATGAAATCCTGATCCCCAGCCTCAAACTCTAGTGGTCATCTCCATCGATCAACATTAGACTTCTGTCATGACTATGCTGTATCCATACCCTTTTAAATCAAATCCACCTACTCTGTGGTTTCCTGGACATGAAGAGATCCCAACATAGCTGCCTCTCCAAATTCCAGCCAACATATGAGTGATCAGCATGGCCAATCGTACAAATACTCATAAGGTTCCATCTGAATAGTTGCCTGAAAGCTATTATTATAGGAAAACTCCACCAGAGGTTTGTGATTCTCCCAATAACCTCCAACATCAAGGACTCATTATCGAAGCATGTCCTCCATCACCATAATCGTACACTCGGACTGGGAATCTATCTGAGGATGGTAAGATTTTCTCAAAAGTAGTTGTGTACCCAAAGCCCTATATAGTCCCTGCAAGACCTGAGATGTAAAACGGGCATCCCTTTATCAAATGATGGATTGAGGAACTACATGTAAATGTACAATATCTCTGATGTATAACCAACCAAGACCATCAACGCTGAAGTTATCCATTATCATCAAGAAGTGTGTGACCTTCATGAGTCTGTCAATAACAACCCAAAAATTATCATTCCCTTGAGGCGACCTCGGTAAACCTATCCCAAAGTCCATCATGACCTCATTCCACTTCAACTAGGGAATGGGAAACTGCTGTAAAACCCAAACTAGTTGATCATTCTCTGCCTTCACCTGTTGATAGGTGGAATATCTCATGAAAAAACCAGAAACATCCCTCTTCATACCTAGCTACCAATACTGACGATGTAGATCTCGATACATATTGGTGACATCATGATGAACTACCGAAACTAAAGAATGAAAATCCCGAATCATCCCATCATGTATGTCTGCTGAAACCCATACCCACCCTTGAAAATTCAAGCTCTCATCCACACCAATGGTCCATCCCTGAATAGGGTCCTCTCCTGACACACTCTCCTATAGAACTAGGCATTTAGAATATGATAGTTTCCTCATTCGCACTCGATCAATAATAGTATAGGTAATAGATAAAGAAGAAACAAACATCTTCCCCTATCTGTCGTGCACCTCCAAATGAATCTCAGAGAATAGTGCCATAAGCTTCCACTCATTGTTGGCATCCTGAAATGGTTGTATTCGATTACTCCTGCTCAAGGCATCAACCATTGCATTGCCTTTCCTAGGTTTGTAGGCTAGCTTAATGTCAAAGGACTGAAGTTTCTCAACCCACTTTTGATGTCTCATGTTCAGATCACACTAGGTAAAGAAATAATTCAGACTTTTGTGGTCAGTGAACACCAAAAAATGATCTCCCAGAATATAATATCTCCGACATCGTAAAGCATGAACAACTACTACAAACCCAAGATCATGCTCTGGGTAATTCCTCTCATGTGGCCTTAACTACCAAGACCCATACACAATGACTCCTTCCCCTTGAATAAGAACTACTCCCAGACTGATACCTGATGCATCACAGTAAATACAATAACTCTATCCTGGCTCCAGAAAATCTAGAATCGCTGCTAAAGTCAATCTCTCTTTTAGCTCTTGAAAGGATGGATCGCAGTAATCTATCCACAGGTACTTCACACCCTTCTTAGTAAGGCCCATTAATGGTGCTGCTAAGCATGAAAATTCCTATATGAAACATCTGTAGTAACCATCCAGCCCTATAAAACCCAGTACCTCAAAGACGATCTTTGGATGCTCCAAGGAAACTATTTCTCTCAATTTCTCCAGTTCTATTGATACTCCTTTCTCTAAGATAACATGCCCCATGAAGTCAAAATGGTCCATCCAAAAGTGGAATTTTGAGGGCTTAGAATATAATTGATGCTCTCTTAGTGTACTCAAAATTTCATCAATATGGGTAGCATGGTCATGTTGAGTGTGAGAGTACACCAAGATATCATCCATGAGGACTACCACAAAATAATCCACATAAGGATGAAACACTCAGTTCATCAGGGCCATAAATACTATAGGCATGTTTGTGAGACTGAATGGCATAACCACATACTCATATAGACCAAACCTACTCCAAAAGGTTGTAATATGTATATCAGATGGTCTAACGTGTAACTGATGATAATCGGATCTCAATTCAATATTTGAGAATACATGCGCTCCTCAAAGCTATTCATATAGATCATTAAACCTATGAAAGGGATATCTTTTTGTACCCTTCAACTAGTTTAGCTTCAATAATCCACCCAAAGTCTGAGGTTTCCATCCACCTTTATTGCAAACGTGATAGGAAAACCCCAAGGAGAAGTACTGGGTTGGATGAAACCTTTTTCTTGAAACTCCTCTAACTGCTTCTTGAGCTCCTATATCTCTGGTGTAGCCATCCTACAAGGAGGAATGGACATCAGTGCTGCTCTTGGCATGATCACAATAGACAAGTCTACCTCTTGCTATAGAGCCAAACATGAAAAGACCTCTAGAAAGACAACCATGAAATGATCCCCCACTAGAGAAAAGTCCATCTGTGAAGTCCCTTGGTCATCAAAATACGAACTAGAAATATCAGTTGTAACTCCTCCCAACCCATGATGCTTGGGTCCTGTTCTGCTCACCTGGACATCCCATTCTCCCTTATATAGAAACAAACTCTCCTTTAGTGATGTGAAACTCACCCTGTAGTGATAGCAGTCGACAACAGCCTGGAAGTGAACTAACCAGTCCATCCCAAGAATAACGTCAATGCCTATCATCTCTAAGACATAGAGGTCCCATTAGAAGTGAACCCCAGAAATCTGAAGAGGTAACTCCTTGAACTGACTTAAACTAGCCATTCATGTACCTAACGGTGTTTTCAGTGTCATGATATCTGCATAAGTAAAGATACAAAGCCCAATAATCTCCACAATAGCATCAGATATGAAACTATGGGAAGCACATATATCAAAAAGTGCATAGGCTGAAACTGAGGTAACTAGAATCGTACCTACAACTGTAGATGGTTTGGGATCCTTCTCTTGCTAGGTGTTCTCTATCATAAAAACCTGACCTACCCCATGAACATCAGAAGATGTCAATAATCCCGGAGCTGATCCACCCTGAGGATATTGTAAAACATGTGTCTGACCACTGTGGTCATGACCTTTACCTAGGCCGAAACAACCTGTAGAACTCCATACCCCAATCTTATGTGTGACTGGTGGCCCTACAATTGTATGATAAGTCAAAAAAAACCCCTTTCACCAGCTTTTGGTGAGGAAAACTGACAAAAACACTGAAGATGGAATATCTTTCCCCAAGATAAGCACTCGAATAGGTCTTTGGGGCATTGTGTCCTCATATATCTGATCTTCCCTCACTGGTAGCACACTACCTGGCTATCTGAAGAAGTATTCTTCTTACTCGAATCTTCGTGCGTAGACTCCCTACGGTGCTTCTTGCTGTCAGTCGGAGGTTTACCAACTCCGAATTCCAAGAAGCCCTGGCTCACTGACCATGCTATCGTGACACGTCAAATTGATTATGTTTTTGAGGATGATATATAATCTAGGGAATACCCTAGGTCATCTCTCAAGGAGTGTTGGTAGTTTTAGAGTGTGTGTTCTTAATAAAAGGGACTAAAAGGGGGGTATTTTTTGAAAATAGTTTAAAGAAAATGAATTGATTTAAAGAGTTTAATAATTGAAAAATAAAATATGTGTTTTAAAATTATGAGATGAAGGAGATAATTTCATTTTCACCACACAAATTGGATCGTTCATTGTTCTGAAAATATTGACATGGTTTTGTTCAATTATTTGGTTGAGGGTTGTCAAGATCTTGATTCCCCTCTTGCCTCTTAGAATGTTGCGCAAAGCACCAAACCTTGACAAAACAATCATGTTGTCAAGGTTTGGGTCTCAATAACAGAGTTAAGGCTACCAAAACATACTAAAATCTTATGTATGTGTGATATTAATAGGGTTCTTGTCTTGTCCTATCACAACAAACAAAGATCCCCACTTGAAATCGCAACCCAATCGGTGTTGTGATAAAAAGTGTTTCACTTAAATTAAACCACACAAATGCATTCAGAAGAGAAGAGCATAGAGATTAATAATAAGTGAAATATTTAACACAAAAATTATACAAAACCAATGGAAGAACAAGTGCTGGAACTCCCTCCCATGTAAGTGTAGCTCCCTCAAAATGATCACCCACCGTTTAGCTCGCCCTCGTGAGGAGGAGGAGGCTCGGGTGAAACTCCTTCTTTATCCTTGATCCCCATATGAGGATAGGGGCCCCCAGAACTTCTTAGATGATTATAGTACTCCCTTGGGTCTCCAAAATACCAGAGCTTTGCCTCCTGGTCGAACTTCTAAATGAGGAGCCCAAGGTGCCCTTTTATTGGAAATGTGGGAGGTGGTTTTGGGCACACATATTTACTAAAACCTCTTGGCACATTGTTATAGCCTACTCGACAGTCTTAACACATTTTGTGGAAAACTAAAAAGTTGTAGCCCCACGTCTTGAATATCTCGAGCAGATTGGGTGTGCTGGATAGATCAAGTCAGCTGGCCCCCTTAATTGCCGAATCTCTCTTGGGTTATTAAATGAAAGTTGTAGCCCAATGAGTTTTGGATAAGCCCACAAAATTTCATCCCATTTGGATGCACGGTGTAGTATCAGCCTGAATTTCAGTCCACTAAACTTCTTGGATCCTACGCAATTTGGACCATTTTTTAGGGACTTCATCATGGGCCCTCCAAATCACATCCACCTACATTGTAATTTTCAAAACAAGTATCATTGCCCTATTTAACAGTGATAAAAACAAAATTATTTAATAAAACATGAATCACAATTTGATAATATTTTTATAATTTTTAATAAAAAGTATGTTTAGCACAACCGTGTAAGGCTGAAAATGAAATAGTGAATCGTGGTACGATCACACCCCCACACCTAAACATTTGCACTCCTAGGAAAATTCACATTCCTAAAAATTATTCTTGTAGATATTCCCAAATTCATGACGATTTAACATTCTTGAGAAATTAATTTCTGATAGAATTGTGATCAAAGAAAAAATCACACCGAGGAGTTATTCTCAGTGATCATGGAAAAAGTCATCTAAATTTTTTTATCCAAATGAAATTCGAAGAGACTAATGATACCAATCAAAGAAAATAATTCAAAAGTTAATCATGTCACTAATTCTCTAGGTGTGTGTGTGACAACCATTTCATGCTATTCTTTCCACTTTCTATTAAATAAATATAAGTTATTTTAAAATTAGTGTACTGACTTGATTCTTTCCACTGAACCTGCCCTACATCCTTTGCAATAAAATTCCAAGACCCACTAAATTAAGCATTCCCATAAGTCAAACCTAAAGCTCCCGACCTAGATATCCCCATATGCTGTACATTTCATCACTCCCCTCAATATTTGTTTTTCAAAAGTTGCACTAGGAAGAAATCTCACACTCTTATCTCAACCCATGTTTGATATCCTCACGACACTAATTGTAATAGTTATAACAACATCAAATGCCGAGAAAGGGTGTTTTTTGACCTGCCCAAAATACAACCCCTTTTTTAGGGTGTACAACAGTCGGATAACAGGTACAAATGCGTATGTCAATGTGGTACAGTAATGAAATAGATCAGATAATGAATGAACATGTGTAAAGATTATTTAGAAAGTAGAGAAAAATTAACCTAACTTATATTTACATTCAATAAAGTAAGAAATGTTCAAAATTCATGGTTGGGTGCAAAATTTTGTGGAGAGATTAAATAACACAATTTTCCCTTAAACTATTCACAAAAAGGGTACCACTCTTCTCAATGGCTTCAAAATGATACAACCACTAATATCATCGACCAACAACCAATTTTCAAGATAAATTAACACCACATTGTTGAATTCATGTTGAAATGCACATTTCATCAAAAAAAATTTGAATGTTAAAACAACTTGAAAATGGGAAATTCCTCATGTATTTTCAATAACATCAATGATAAAATGGGTATCATTTTCCATGATAAATTAAGCATCAAAATTATCATTTTAGCACAGAAGTGAGGGGGGAAATAGGGGGGAAAGTGACAATACCATTCAACAAGTGAAAAAGAGAAAAAAAGAAAGATGATAAAAAATTCCTAACTAACCCAGGAATGTACCCATCCCCCACACCTAGAGAATGTAGTGTCCTCACTATAAAAGAGACTGTGGGAAGGAAGGATAAAACCTGGTGAGTGTTATTCATAGACCGCTTCTTGAACATGGAGTTCCTCCATTTGGGACTCCGGAATGGCTTCATGGAAGTGCTTTAGCCGCTGCCCATTGACAATGAAGGATTGTTTGGTGTCTTCATTTTAAACCTGGACAACACCAAATGGAGAGACATTAGTAACAATGTAAGGTCCAAAACAATGGGAACGAAGCTTATCAGGGTGCAACTTCAGCCTTGCATTGTAGAGGAGGACCTTCTGTCCGATGTGGAATTGAAAATGAAGGATGAGACGGTCATGTGCAGCCTTGGATCACTCCTTATAAATTCAGGAGTTATCATATGAATCCCTTCTCATTTCCTCCAACTCCTGAATCTGCAACTTCCTTTGAATACCTACAACAGAAAGATTAGAATTTCATTGTTTAATAGCCCAGTAGGCCCGGTGATCTACCTCAACAGGGAGGTGAAAACACTTCCCAAAAACTAGCTGATATGGTGACATGCCAATTGGAGTTTTGAATTCAGTATGGTAAGCCCATAATGAATCATCGAGTCTAAGACTCCAGTCTTTTCTGTTTAGCTGAACTGTTTTCTCAAGAATTTGTTTTACCTCTCTATTTGATACTTCGGCTTGACCATTTTTTTGTGGGTGATAAGCAGTAGACATTCGATGCCCAACCCCATACCTGCGCAAAATAGATTTCATTGTGCGGTTGTAGAAATGAGAACCCCGGTCACTGATGATAAACCTAGGTAATCCAAACCTACAGAATATTTGGGTTCTCAAAAATTCCACAACTGTCTTGGAATCATCTGTCTTCGTAGCTCATGCCTCTTCCCACTTTGAAACATAATCCACTGCCAGAAGAATGTAAAGGTTCCCAAATGAATTGGGGAATGGTCCTATAAAGTCAATGCCCCAAACATCAAAAATGTCATGGAAGAGTAAGGGTTTTTGGGGCATCTCATTTCATTTAGAGACATTCCCTATTATTTGACAGTGAGGACAAGATTTACAATATTCGTGGGCATCCCGAAACAATGTGGGCTAAAAGAGACCAGAATCTAAGACCATGTGAGCAGTCCGTTGGGGACCAAAGTGGCCCCCACATGCAAGTGTGTGGCAGAACCTAAGTACAGACTGAAACTCACTCTCGAGAACAAAAAGACTAATAATTTGATCACTACATGTGCGCCAGAGGTAGGGGTCATCCCAAATGTACCAACGAGACCCATGTTTTAGACGGTCTGCCTGGTTTTTGGTGAAATCAGCAGGAATGAAAGACACTATAAAATAATTTACAATTTCAGCATACCAAGGAATAATATCTTGCACTCGGTACAATTGCTCATCAGGAAACAATTCATCTATGGGAATATAGGGGGATGAGTCAATGTCCGAGGATGGGAGAATCCTACTAATATGGTCAATAACCATATTCTATGCTCCTTTTTTATCCCTAATTTCTAGATCAAATTCTTGAAGGAGGAGCATCCAGCGAATGAGAGGTGGTTTGGCTTCTGGTTTCTTTAGGAGATATCGGAGGGCTGCATGGTCTGAGAACACAATGACTTTGGACCCTAGAAGGTATGACCTGAATTTATCCAAGGAAAACTCAATGGAAAAAAATTATTTTTCAGTTGTGTTTTAGTTTCCTTGGGCAGGGTCCAGAGTAGGTGAGGCATAAGCTATGACATGTGGAGCTCAGTCGACCCTTTGTGATAAGACTGCCCCAACTGCATAGTTAGAGGCATCACACATGAGCTCAAATGGTAAATCCCACTGAGGTGGTTGGATTATAGGGGGTAACGTGAGACTCCATTTTAACTTATTGAAATCTTCCTCACATTTTTTATCAAAATCAAATTCTTTTTCTTTTTGGAGTAATCGAGAGAGGGGGTGTGCAATTTTACTAAAGTCACGAATGAAACGATGATAAAATCTAGCATGACCCAGGAAAGACCGCACATCCCGGACATTTTTAGGGAATGTTAGGGAGGAAATGATATCTACTTTTGATTTGTCCACTTGGATACCTTCCCTAGAAATGACATGTCCCAAAACTATGCCTTGTCTCACCATGAAATGGCATTTCTCATAATTTAATACGAGATTATTTTCAATACAGCAACGTAGGACAGAAGCAAGACTACTCAAACATTCATCTAAAGACGATCCATAAACAATAAAATAATCCTTAAAATTTTCCATGCAATTATCCAGGTAATCCAAAAAAATACAAACCATACATCATTGGAAAGTACCTGGAGCATTGCACAGACCAAATAGCATCCTTCTATAAGAAAATGTACCAAAGGGGCAAGTAAAGGTTGTCTTTTCCTGATCCTCGGGGGCAATGTGGATCTAAAAGTATCTAGAATAACAATCAATGAAACAGTAATGGGACTTCCCTGCTAGCCTCTCTAGCATCTGGTCAATGAATGGAAATTGGAAATGGTCCTTCCTAGTGTGTTGGTTTTGTCGACGATAGTCTATACAGACACGCCAACTATTCTGTACACGAGTTGGAACCAATTCATTGTTTTCATTTTTAAATACAGTAAGGCCGGATTTTTTAGGAACTACATGAATGGGACTAACCCATTGGCTGTAAGAGATAGGGTAAATGATTCCAGCAGCCAATAGTTTTGTTACATCCTTTTTAACAAAATCAAGTAGGTTTGGGTTCAGTCGACGTTTTGACTTCCTCACTGGTTTAGCCTCATCATTTAATAAAATATGATGTGTACAAATTGATGCGCTAATTCCAGGAATTTCAGCAAGTGTCCATCCCAAAGATTTTTTATACTCCCTCAAAAGATCAATCAGTCACAATTCATGATCAGGAGGGAGTGAACTAGCAATGATGACGGGAAACTTGTTTCCATTCTCAAGATATGAGTATTTTAAATCTTGAGGTAGTTGTTTTAGTTCCAATTATAGGGGATTTTGGATTGACAGAAGTGTGTGTGACAGTGAGAAGTCACTTATCTCATCTAACTGCTCAATGGTAACATCCTCAGATGAGGAATGAGCTTTTACAAGCTTAGCAGTATCATCGATGGTCATTTGATCCTCTGTGTTCATGAAATCATCAATTAAAACACATGCATGACATTTCTATAGACCGCTACAACAATCAATGCATGATTCATTACCTAATATATCAATAAATGAAGAAAACATAGAAAGCGGATCAGAGGAATGAAAATAAGTTGTTTCAGGGGAAGGGAGAACATCAATTGAATTGACAGAGAGAGAGGAGTGTTATTTTGAGGGGTGCTTCATGGCATCAAGGATATTGAAGTGGATAGTATTACCACCAAACTCCATAGATAATGTACCATTATGTACATTAATTATGGTTTTGGTGGTTTTCAAGAAAGGTAACCCCAATATAATTGGGGCATGTCCATTCATCCTATCATCTTCCATTTTAAGCACGTAAAAATCAGCAGGAAAAATTAAATTTTTCACCCTTACAAGAACATCCTCTAGCACACTAGAGGGGTGTGCTGTACTCCAATTTTCTAGCTGAACGACAATACCAGTGGGCTTCGTTTCACCAACTTGCAATGAAGAGTAAATAGAGTGAGGCATCACATTAATAAAAGCACCCAAATCAAGAATAACGTTGGAACATGAATACTCCCCTATGGTGCAAGGAATCGAGCATGTCCCAGGATCATTGCACTTGGTGGGAATTGATGGCTCTATCAATGCTGAAACATTCCTCCCCAGTCTCACCTTCTCATCACCACAAAGCCTCCTTCGGTGTGTAAACATCTCCTTCAGAAACTTGACATATCTTGGAATTTTCTTCACAACATCAATCAATGGAATGTTAACCTGTAATTTCTTGAAATTTTCCAATATTTCTTTTTCAAGTTCGTTTTCTTTTTATTTCATAGGTTGGACAGCCCTTTGAGGAAATGGATGTGGAATGGTTGGGATAGGTGACTCATCAACAGCCACAGTCTTTCCTTTGGAAGGGCTTCTCTCAAGAAATGGTTTTTCTTCTCTTGGACCATTTTCAGCAGTTGTGATGGTGGTTTTCTCTGGATGGGATAACTCTAACGGAGGGGTCATTTGGCTTTTGAGTTGTGTCCCACTCCTAAGGGTGATGGCACTAACATTTCCTTTATCCCTAGGGTTTACTACTGGTTGAGATGGTAGTTTACCCAACCCATGACCTTGGATTTCCCCCACTGAGTTGGAAAGTTGGCCTAGTAGGGTCTTTAGGTCTTTTATGGCTACTAGGGTGGTTTTTTGGAATTGGATATTTGTGGAAGCCATTTGCTTCATCATATCTTCTAGGCTAGGCTTGGTTTTCGGAGGGGGTGGTTGGAATGGCCTTTAGGGTGGTTGAGGATTTCTGGGTGGTGGTGGATGACTACTCTGACCCTATTGGTTCCATTTCTGTTGAGGTTGGTTTGAATACCCCCCTTGCCTATAGGCTTGGTTGTACTTCCACCCTTGGTTGGATGGATAGTATGGTTCTCGCCTAAAGGGTTGGTTAAAGGGGTGTCCTGGAAATATTGCCTCACAACTTTTAGAAGCTTCTCTCAATTGAGGACATTGGTTAGAATAGTGGGTGTCAGAAGAGCAGATTCCAGAATGGATGGGAGGAGGAGATTGAGATTTTCCTTGGGAGAGAGCAAGTTGTCGTAGAAGGGTACTTACCTCTTCGAACTTCGTGTCCACCTTCTTCTCAAACTCAGTACTTTGCACCTCATGGACACCTAGAATGGGAACATTAGACCGTGTATTGAATTGTTGAGTGTTTTGTGCCATGTTCTCAATGAGGGTTCTTGCAGCAATTGGGGTCTTATCTACTAGTGCACCACCTGTAGCAGCATCAATCATATTTCGATCAATAGGAATCAAAACTTCATAAAAATATTTAATTAAAGGTTGATCACTTATTTGGTGGTGTGGGCAACATGAACATAAACTTTTAAAGCATTCCCAATATTCATGTAATGTTTCCCCTTGAGGTTGTCTTATACCACATATTTCTTTACTTATAGTTGATGTTCGAGAGGATGGGAAGTATTTTTCAAGAAAAAGGCGTTTCATGTCTGCCCAGCCCCTAATTGGTGAATTGACATAGTATAACCAATCTTTTGCAGTGTCTTCTAATGAAAATGGGAATGCCCTAAGCTTCACTTATTCCTCATCCACATTAGCAGGTTTTAAGGTTGAACACACAATATGAAATTCTTTTAAGTGCTTATGAGGGTATTCTCTAGGAAATCCATCAAATATTTGTAATAAATGGATTAGACCGGATTTTAGTTCAAAATTAGGTGCCTCGCCTTGAATTTGGATGTAAGTGGGTTGGATATCAACATCAGGCGAGGTTAATTCTTTTAATGTTCGATTATTTTAAGCCATGTTATTGAAGATTATTTCAGGTTCTAATTTGGTTCCAGAAGAAGATGGGTTTAGAAGTGTCTCGATTGGTGTGTCCTCCTTCAAAAGGGGGTCTTGTGCATCTTGGTGTCGCTGACGTAGGATCCTCTCTGGTTCGGGTTCGAAAGGTGGTAAGTATCCCAAAGTAGAATGCTTCATGGACAGAACCTACACAATATATGGATCAGAATAGAAGAAGAAATAAAAAGGTAGAAAAAAACAAACAAATATTCACAAAATTTACAACTACTTTATCAAAAACACGCACTAAAAACCAAAGCGATCCCCGGCAACGATGCCAAAATTTGACCGTGCTATCATGACACGTCAAATTGATTATGTTTTTGAGGATGATATATAGTCTAGGGTAGACCCTAGGTCGTCTCTCAAGGAGAATTGGTAGGTTTAGAGTGTGTGTTCTTAATAAAAGGGACTAAAAGGGGGGTATTTTTTGAAAATAGTTTAAAGAAAATGAATTGATTTAAAGAGTTTAATAATTGAAAAATAAAAGTGGTGTTTTAAAATTATGAGATAAAGGAGATCATTTCATGTTCACTACACAAGTTGGATAGTTCATTATTCTTAAAATATTGACATGGTTTTGTTCAATTCATTGGTTGAAGGTTGTCAAGATCTTGATTCCCCTCTTGCCTCTTAGAATGTTGCGCAAAGCACCAACCCTTGACAAAACAATAATGTTGTCAAGGTTTGGGTCTCAATAACAGAGTTAAGGCTACAAAAACATACTAAAATCTTATGTATGTGTGATATTAATAGAGTTCTTGTCTTGTCCTATCATAACAAACCAAGATCCCCACTTGAAATCTCAACCCAATCGGTGTTGAGATAAAAAGTGTTTCACTTAAATTAAACCACACAAATGAATTCAGAAGAGAAGAGAATAGATATTAATCATAAGTGAAATATTTAACACACAAATTATACAAAATTATTGGAAGAAAAAGTTATGGAACTCCCTCCCAAGTAAGTGTAGCTCCCTCGAAATGATCGCCCACCGTTTAGCTCTCCATCGTGAGGAGGAGGAGGCTCGGGTGAAACTCCTTCATCATCCTTGATCCCACTATGAGGATAGGGGCCTCCAGAACTTCTTGGATGATTATAGTACTCCCTTGGGTCTCCAAAATACCAGAGCTTTGCCTCCTGGTCGAACTTCTAAATGAGGAGCCCAAGGTGCCCTTTTATAGGAAATTTGGGAGGTGGTTTTGGGCACACAGATTTACTAAAACCGCTTGGCACATTGTTTTAGCCTACCAGACAGTCTTAACACGTTTTGTGGAAAACTAAAAAGTTGTAGCCCCACATCTTGAATATCACGAGAAGATTGGGTGTGCTGGACAGATCAGGTCGGCTAGGCCCCTTAATGGCTGAATCACTCTTGGGTTATTAAATGAAAGTTGTATCATAATGACTTTTGGATAAGCCCACAAAATTTCAGCCCATTTGGATGCACAGTGTAGTATCAACATGAATTTGAGTCCACTGAAATTCTTGGATCCTACGCAATTTGGCCCATTTTTCAAGGACTTCAACATGGGCCCTCCAAATCACCTCCACCTACATTGTAATTTTCAAAATAAGTATCATTGCCCTATTTAACAGTGATAAACACAAAATTATTGAATCAAACATGAATCACAATTTGATAATATTTTTATAATTTTTAATACAAAATATGTTTAGCACAGCGGTGTAAGGGTGAAAATGAAACAGTGAATCATGGTACGATCAGTCAAACCCTAGAATCCCTTAGATTACGATCTATTATCAGCTTCTGTTTGATAATTGAAGTGATGGAAGTTAACTTGAATATGTTCACCTGAGATCAGTTGTCATGCCTGAGACCATCCTCTAAATTTCTTGCCAGATAAAACTCATCACCCCCTGGAATGGGTGTGAAGCGCTGCAGTTCTGTGAAGCGATAAGAATACTCCATGACTAAAAGAGTACCCTACTCTAGACTCATGATCTCTTGGGCTCGGTCGTCCCTCAAATTATCCAGGTAGAAGTAATCGTTAAAGGCACACTGGAACTCCTCACAAGCCATAACATGATGGCATCCAACCTATAAGATCACATCCCACCATCTCTTGACAAAATCCCAAAGAATGTAGGTAGCGAGAATAAACCTCCTCTCTTGAGGAATCTTCAAATCCTCGAATATTGAAAACATGGCTTCTAACCATTACTCTACAGCCTGAGGTCCTCCATCCCCCTAAAAAAACGGGAGGATGCTGCTGCTGAAAACCCCGCATCAACTCTTCCATGGATGAGGTAGGATGAGGTACTCCCCTGAAGGGTTGTATAAACCTCATGAATCCTTCTCAGAACTATTCATCATCACCTATATCTGGAATAATGGCCGGTGCTGAGACATGAACAATGGGAGGATTTTCTAGTAGTCCTTGATCTGGCATGTCTGGTGTCTGATCACTTCCTTTAATCTGGCATTTGACTAGAGGACATCTTGGTGGCATGACTCTGCAAGGTCATGCACACACCTTAGATCATGATTATCAAATATTGAAACATAGAATGGAAATAAATTAATTGGATAAAGAAATATTTCAAGTTGTTCAAAACATGGATACATGACAAGTATCACCCCCTAAATGGTGTTTTCCCTTAAGCATTTACATGGGTATTATCTCAGGCCAAAACTGGTCATGTAATACCCCATACACATAGCGTTTTCTCCTTTGACACAACATGTTCCCTTTAGATTTAACATGTGTTCAATCTACCGCCAACAGTGGTCTTGTAATACCCCATACACAAAGTTGGTATTCCTTTGACATGGAATTTACTTGAATTATTATCCCCTTCTCGAGTTCTTCTACATGAACAACCCCCATGGTTCTCTAAGAACAAGACTTCAAAACATGTTCGTTCTAGACATGAAATGTAATAAAAGGATTTTACCGATCCGTACAATTATTTACGTGGCCAGTTGCACGGTCGACTCCACACGTCATATTCAAGATAGAGACAGTTTGTACTACCTAATTTTTCATCCACCTATTTTTTTAGTCACATGACCAGATATATGGTATCAAAACATGGAATGTACGTTTGGTACATGGTGTGTTTTACCAAATATTCCCCAACCCTGTGTCTCTGCCCACAAAGCCAATCACACAGTTACAGACTACACAACTATTACTCATAGTACACGGCGTGTACTTAAAAAAACTTATTCATTTTTGAATAAAGGATAGATAGCGTGTATTCATCTATAAACACCATGTATTCTAGTGTTTTCTGGACAGTAATCCTCAGAAAACACTCTGGAACCCAAAAATCCCTGAAACGAACATTAATGTTCCAAATTTGGAGTTGTGGGTACCCATACTCCCCGCAAATCAAATATTGGAATCTTATTCATGAATATTACAAGGAATAATAGTGAAATCAATCACATGATCTGATAAATTCTGATCCTTGAGGGCCCATAACACCTTAGGGACCAAAGTTTGGTGTTCATCCAAAAGAAATTTTACATATTAGCAATACCCTATCAAATAGAAACTAATCTATCAAGGCATCTATCACAACACCATGCATATCTTGCACAAAATCTATAACAACAACATGCAATTGGTAATTCACCCTAATTGGAATGAGCATAATGCATGACATGTGTTCTCTAGTAAGTTCCTATTTGATGCATGAGTTGGAATTACCTCATCTCATCAGGTTTTAATATAAATAGAACCTTAATTATATCAACTATAACAACACAAAACATGTGAATCCGCCAACGGTGAAATCAATTCAACTATAATAATTGAAGAACTAGAAAATTGCAATAATCAAGGTAAATTAGCTTTTCCTAGTGCATGAGTTAGCTACTCCCAGGCACAACTTATTACCAAGTACCTATTCCTTCATATCCATGGATATAGGATCCAAACAATAAGTCAATAAGAAAAGAATTCCATTGATACCACATTGTAACATCCCGGTTCCGGGTGCCGCCCAAAGGTGCCCCATGCCCAGTTGGTCACATGGCCTCAAGAGCATTTCCCCAAATTCTAGAGTC
The DNA here is from genome assembly GCA_963277665.1 of Viscum album. NCBI lineage: Eukaryota > Viridiplantae > Streptophyta > Magnoliopsida > Santalales > Viscaceae > Viscum > Viscum album. Next base: position 1,287,465,899 of record OY728151.1, read on the forward strand.
TGTTGACTAGTAGTGAGGGACTTGGGTGTGATAGTAGGGATACTATGCCCTCATTGGCAGAGTAACATAGCAGAAACCACAAATAATAATAGATAAAGAAGAAATATCATACAATAAGGAAACAATGATAGGCTTAAAGTAAATAAACTTCTGTTATAGATGTATAATGTTGCTTGTCACATATGTCTAGGAAGGCATCCTAACAAGTCAAAATGATTGAAATACAATATTAAACCAAATTAAAATGAAAATAATAAACTGCTGTGGCATCACAATCCTCATCTTGGTCTCATGCTATCCAGCTCTACAACAATCATGTACCTGAAGTAGAAGGGTGTTTTCCTTTATCTATACCTTCAATGATATAATATTTTTGTTTCCAAAAGCATAACCCAAACAGGGTCTGAGACGAATCCCAGTTAGAAACCACCCAATGATCTGTTCCTAACTGTTAGTGAAAATATATGGAAGGCATTATGAAAAATGAATTAATAAACAAGGAAGTAATGAAAAGTAAACAATCATGCAGTTTCAACTACATTCATTTACATTTATTAAATAAACAACCAACAAACTCAAGCAACCCTCTGGAAATTTCTCACTGTCTAACCCCTTTGGTTTCGCTTAAACAAAGACACTTTGAGGAAGAACTCACCATCAATTCCCCCATGGGGTCTTGTAATGGTAAACTATAGACACTCTAGGGAAGCACACAAAATCCAATTCCCCATATGGTATCACAATGTGGAACTGTAGAAACACTGAGGGATCACTCTCGTCCACCCCCCATATGTTCTCACAATGTGAAAGGTATAACAAACACTTTGGGTAAGGCCTCAGTGTTTATTCCCCCTATGGTCTAACTACACCAGGTTCCCACATCCCTGTTTAAAGCTAAAGTGCACAAATGATATCTAGTATCCAAAGTAAAACACAACATACTGCATGGATAAAAAGCTACAAATCATGGCACATTCAATTCAGATAAAATCGCTTCATCCTAACAACACTAGGCATGGAAAACAAAGTATCCAAATAGGCAGTTCTAGACCCAACAAACAAAACAATCAAACATGGTAAAACACATCCATAGTGTGGAAAAAACCCAATTCACAATCGAACATCCCTACTCAAGATAACCAAGCATAACAATCATTAACAGGGTTAAATCTCCTTACCACACAATACCCTAAAATAATATATTGGGAACTTTTTGCACATATAATTCGAAGAAAATATATATAAAGTAACAAACCACCTACCTCGAAATTTTACGATCAACATAATTTAACCTCACTATTCAAATCAACCTAAAACGTCATAAATATAAAAAAACATCTAAAACATTCAACCAAGGATATATCATGAAAACAAAGAAATCTAGAGGTGAAGATATAGAAGAAAGAATAACTCACTGATGTGATTCCAACGTAACTGAAAAAGTTTGATTCAGAGAATAGATGGTGGATCATGGGCTCGAAGAAGAATCGTCGATATCTATCACCCCTAGATGAGACTGGTTTATAAGAAGTCGTTTATTTCAATTAAATGTGACCCCGGTCCAATATAATAAAAAAAATACACAGCATGTTCCCTGAGGGTACAGGATGTTTATAGTCCTCTATCATGCCCTGCTTTAGGGGGTCTCCAGGTCACCTCACACAACCCTGTACTTTCCCGTTACACATCCAGTACACAGCTACCCCTAGCAACCAGGTACATAGTATGTACCCCTAAGTACACGGAGTGTGCTCCATAAAATTCCAGAAACTCATTTTTTTCTCAAAAACACTGGAAATCAAGATCCATACATGAAAAATAATATCTGGTTTCTTACATCATTGGTGGTTACATTCTCTCCCACTCCCTTTAATAACTATTTTCTTCATAGTTCAATCTTCTAATCGAAAATTAATTGAATAAAATTTGACTATTCTATTATGAATATCCCACATTATAAAAGGGGTAAATAAAATATACTCTTAGAAATGGGGAAAATAAATTAAAAAGGTCATATAAAATAAAACATTTCTGGGTTTCCAATTAGGATAACAATAATGTTAATTGTAAATATGGACATTGAAGAGAGACCTAAGAACCAAATACTTGTAAGGAGGGATAGAAAAAATGGTATACAAAATGATAAATACCATAAAATAATGAATTTATGAGGGTTAAGAAGACCATAAATTCATCATAATATAATTTTGTAGGAAGAAAATGAATCTCCTTTACCTACAGTTGAAGTTTATTTTACAATAGAGACAAATAATATAAAGAAATATAAATACATGAAATGTCTAATTTCATCCATTAATCAATATCCAACAAAATAAAATACGTTTCATCGATTAATGATTATTTGAGAAAATATTTTATTAGTGAAGATCTAAATTCAACAATTAACCGATCAAAAAATTATATCAATATTTTCCATTCTTCATTAGAAATTAAACTAAACAGGAAATTATTCTACAAATACAATTCTCAAAATGAATAAATCTCCATATGAATAAATTGTCCATTAACCTAAAAAATGTTAATTACATCAACAAACTCAACATTAATGAATGTTTTATTCATAAAGGATATATTATACCCTTCATCTTACATTGTCAAAAATATTAAATTCCCTTCTTCTAAAGTAATCTATTATGTTCAATCGCATGTTAAACCTATGGACTACAAATACCACCACCCAATGAAACTTCTCCAAAATGTCATTAATTACATTGATAAATTACTATATACTGTTGTATTGTTAATAAATTAACCAAAATATAATGAAAAAAATTTGTATACTAACCTAAAATGTAACCTATAACTTGACCATAAATATATTTAAAAATATCACCCTGTCAATAAATCAGTTTTTAACCCCCAAGACTGTCTGTATCTCACTCTCTAGAAGTGAATAATTAACTTATATTCATTCCATATTAAAATCAAAAAGGCTTATTTAAAAATCATATGTGTATTCTTCCTAATACCCATTAAAAAATTCAAATCACATCAAAATAACATAACTTAAACCATTAAAATGGGGTGTTGATTCCCATTAACATAAGATCAACAATACATTTATGAACCCAATATGGTTTTGATAAATTTTAAGGTACCCTCATATAAAACAATATATACTTAATAAATTAACATAATTATTATCACTTAAATAAGTTCAAAAACCATTTAATATATTATATAATTCCAAAAAAAAATAAAAAGAACCATCAAAGATGGCCAAAACACTTTTCATCAACAATTAAATTTCATTATCGCAAATACTATCAATTTCAATCATCTATTTATCAAAACTAACCATTATTAACTAAAAAACATATACAGAGTAATATTTATCATTCCATTAATCATGTGTACTCTAGAAATATCAGCTAACTGCCAAATCCCTTTTCTTTGTAATTAGTATCATTCAATATATTTTTTCAAATACTTAATGAAAAACTAAAATGAAAAAATACTTATATGTTTGATGATTCTTATAACTAGATTATATTTAGTATAACACTTATACTACATAATTATTGTATCAAAATGCATTAAAACATCAATCATCCCAATTAACTCATATACCATTATCTATGATTTATCATATTATTCCCCAATACCTCTTCCTACAATATGAAATATTAATTTTGTATTAAAATTCATGAAATTCAATTTAATAATTCTTATTACTTTTAACCAATGTAATAATATCAAAAAATTCATATCTTTCAAAAATCATGTGTAGTCACTTCAACATCATCACTAAAAACATTAATTGTATACCCTTACATATTCTCTTCTTGAGAATTCAATATTAGATATTTATTTTCATAATTACCATGCATTCCTAATTTTAAACATTCAACAATCAAGGATAACACAAGGAGACCATTATTCTCATCCATTTTTTAACCAATATTTTCCATTTTACTCAGAATTTACTTCATTTGGGTACTTTTCCACAACCAGAAACATATTATCATTCATATAGGATATTCATTAGAGTTAGTATACCCATATTCTGGAAACCTTTTAATATGAATCTTCTTTCATATATGGTCATTATGAATATGAATATATCCATTATTAGGTATTTTAGGAATCTCTCCAAAGTTATGATTGTAAATAATATAACAATATAGATGATCACAATGAATAAAAGTGTTTTTTTCATTTCAGATCTTATTTCTATTGGTATCTCATGGGTTCAGTCATTCCAGTGACTATAAATTTCACAATTAAGTTGATTGATTTTGGTTCTATCTATTGACTAAAACTAAAAATCATTTTTGAGAAACAATAATAATATTCGGATACCACATAATCATGAATAAATAATACCATGGACATATAAATCATGGAAGCCTATTTTATAAAACCATAGGTTTAACCTGGGCCATTCATGATCTTTACCAAAACATTAGTATTACATCCTATACATAGACTTATCCCTCAATTTATTGTCAATGTTTTCTAATGAATATCATTAAAGGTTATGTAAACCTTTATATGATTCTAATTATAGTGTCTTAGGGATTTTAGACATAAATAACACATCATAATAGAAGAATATTCAATACATGAAAAAATGATCCACGATATATTCATATAGTTTTAGAGCCATTGAAAACATAAACACATAAAAAATGGTTCATAAACACACTACATAATCTCCCACTATGTTATTCATAACTATTACCATTCATATATAGATCATACATATTAATTTTCATTATAGACTGGGGAAATGAAACATAAAAATAGGGTGACCTCAAATTCTCAATTAATGTAAAAAAGGTAGATATAAAATAACGCTTTAGAATAACATTAATATAAGGTTATAAGAACATGAACGTAACATTTTAAAATCATACCCTACATACCATATATCATAATATTGAGTCCTATTATAAACCATGGAATTTCATTAAATATAAATCTTAAAGAAATAAAATAACGCATGCCATGTATCAATAACATTAGCATAAGACATTGAATTTTGTCATATTCATATATATAGAAAAGAATTTCCTTAATAATAAAGGATAATTTCCAAGACTATAATACTAGATTGGGTTCACACCACAAACCATCACAGTACTGAAGGTTCGCTCCCAAGACGATCATTGTGAATTATAATAACTCCCAATACCAGTATAGTAGTTAAGGTCCCCTTCTATGACTTACGTAATTGACAAGTCCCATACTAGACTAGGTTTAATTACCATTCTAGTCCTATTTAACACATAAGATATTAATATTTACGCAATTAAATGTAGCTATATAAATGTCCCACCTGTCATTTTTTATAATGTGACAACTTTCCTGGGTTATAAAATAGTCTTCATCACTGGATATAATGTAACCTACGTCATTTGTTATAATTAAGCGACTATCCTAGGTTATAACATAACCACCATCATTTTTTATATTGTGAACACCTCCATTGGTTATAACATAACTACAATGCCTTTTTAAAACATTACAACCATCAAATAATGAAATCTATATGTATATGTTCCACAGGATCATAAAACAATCATTGTATCATCATATCATAAATAGTGAAAAGATAATAGGGTATATTAACATTTTAACCATCCACCGTAGCACAAACCATGGAAACGAATTGGGAATCTCATCCACATAAACATTAACTACTAATAAAATGAATAAGTATGGTTATGTGGATTATATCCCAAGTGTAGCATAATTAACATCAATGGAAGTTATCATATATGAACATTAATTTAAAATATCTGTGAAATATTCCTTTATGTAAATAATATCTATATTGTAGGATTCCATTGTAAGACTTTGAAATAATTATATATATATATATTTCTCTATCTAGGAACTAAGAATGTGTGATATTCTGAGGCCCAGTGGGTCCAGAATTAATTTTATAAAAATATTATATATATTGTATATTGGGTACGCATTATACCATAAAAGAAATCATATTTTTCATTAATGGAATATTAGATAATAAATCGAACACCACATATGGTTCTGTAAAATAGTGTTTACCCTAAGCGCGACATAAAATGAGTCAGTGCGGGGCGTTCTTGAACCTCGCTTGTTAGCGGTACATTAAGTGGGTTAATTTATTAACTCATTTTAGCACAAAAGATAACACTATAAGAATTAGTCAGGGATTAATTAAATAGGGTAATCCATATAAACCCTAGTATAATTATAGATCTATGCCTTCCTCCTCTATTGGAGAATCTTGTTGGATGACAACAAATTTTTATATTAGAGAAGAGTGGGATGCAATGAATCCTCTGAAATCATTGGTGGGTGCATTATTCATTGAAGATCGATCCATAATAAATCTAGGACATTTCATTTGGTTTTATTAAACCCTGAGATTACATTTTAAGCCAACCAATCATTGTACATGGATATGTGATAATTTTTAGGCAATTACATGATCTCATGTATATAAATTAAATGAATTGGAATTTTTTTCTAACCCTGAAATCCACGTTCTAGATCAATTATCCAAGAGTACTTGGAATCAATAATTTTACCATTTTTATTTTGATTTTACCCCATGTTTCTTCATATTTTTCACTGGTTGGGCCTCATGGAACTGGTTCGATAATTTTGGAGCCATACCGTGCCCGATCAGGCCCCCATATTTTTAGCAGTTTGGAAAAAAGATAAAGGTCTACAAACCAAGAATATATATAGGATTTGTTTTGGGTGAAGGTATTATAATTTTGTTACTAAAAATCATGGAATAAATTATATAAGTCATGGGTGCAAGTGGAATGAATAGTCAAGTCCCGTGATGAAAGGAATATGTTTGATGGTGAATGATGACATAGAACTGAGTTTTACGAATAGATACAAATTTTTTAACCAATGATAGGGCCAAAACAGAACTGGATGGACCTGATTGGAAGAACCAGAATTAGATATGAAGATCTAATATTTCAATCAAAAACCTGACTATAGGCCATGTTCAAGGATGAACTCATGGTGTGTATCCCCCTTAGTGGTGGTGGATAGGGTTTCAAAAAATTTATGGATGCCATGGAATTTATCCCTCGTACAAACTATGTATACTTTAACCAGATGGAAATATTTATAAATAATCAAACATGTGGGAACCCATGCATAAGTAAAAATCTTGGTATACATCTGTGTACTCCGGTACACATACATGGGTATGACACATGGACATGACCACGAGGACACAACTCAATCCCAACTTTCCTAGACATACTCTATAGTCCACATACATGGAACGTACCACTTCATGGATATGAATATGTGTACTGGCCAATGACACATCCATGATTTCTAGTGAGATATCACACTATTTGGGTCCCCTCACATTTTGTGTTCCCCATTATTTCATTTTTATGAATTCCCAAGGATATGTATCTCCTTCATTTGAAATCATATTTTGGCCCACTAGTAACCTATCATAATTGTTTTTCTACATAGAACAAGATGGTTCCTTCTGTTTGAGCATATGAGATAGGATATGAAACATTCAAGGCACAACATCCTTAGGAGATTATTGACGATGGAAGTGATCTACTAGGATCACCAAAGACCATTCTTGGGGAACCCTCTTATGGGGGAAGTCATGGGTGGTTGATGAATTAGAGTGGAAACCTCCAGCCAGGTAGGGAAAGGAACTTGACCTTCCAAGTGGAACCCTCCTATGGGGAAAGTCATGGGTCCTCGATGACATAGAGTGGAACCCTCTAGCCAGGGTGGTCATGGGTCCTCAACATTCTGAGTGGCACCCACCTATGGTATCATGGAATGTGTCCTCAATGACATTGAGTTCAACCCTACAACTGGCTGGGCATGGGTCCTCTACCTTTTCAGTGTAACCCTCTTTATCTATCTGGGAATTAGTCCTTGATTATTTGAGTGGATCTTTTTGATACCCTATACCACAGTTCCTCTATATTTATTTTATGGCCCCTTATCTAGGTAGCATATGGATGAGGTGTGGTTAGAAATGGATGGCTACTTACAGGAAGGCATGTATGATGTTGGACATTGTTGTTTGAAATTTAAAACTATTATATACTATTATTCTTGGGATAATCCTTTATATGGATATCCCCTTTCCCTCTTATTTGGCATTCTTTGAATGAGAATATATACATATCCTTCATATACATCCACACATTGGATTTCGTTACTCCCCTTCTAGGAGAGACAAATATATGTGGGGTTTTAAATGTTCTTTTCGTGTTTAGTTTCTCATGGTTGGATGAGTCTAATCTACTGATATAGGTGGATAATACTCGATGGGTAGTTCATCAACTCACTGTGTTTATCCCCTTGATTCTGGATGAGATTAATTTCACTATCTATTTTGGGTTGAGTTATTCTCTTTCACTTTATCTTGAATATACTACATTTATTTTCCTCGTGTATCTCCTATTACCCCTTCAGATTTCAAGTAATCCTAATGGGTATTTATACAATCAAGCCTAAATGGTATTTTCCCGCATGTTTCATGTCTTTCTGTTACTACAGAGGATCATAGGGATACTTGGTTTGTGGACTACGTATGGTGGATGTTTCTTGGGATTTAGGAATTGGGCTCTCTCAATGATTTACTTTTCCTAGTTTTTTCTTGTATGAAAATTTTTATTGTTGGTCATGTAATTTTTTCCCTTTAATTTTTAGTTTACACTACCATAATTTTTTATTGTCTAGAGTTTTATGCATGCTTGGTTAACTATATAGCAGTGTTACATCATTTACTCTTTCCCTCTTAACATTTTAATTATGATGGTTGTCTCTATGAGTAAAATTACATAGACAAATTCCTCCTCATGTTAGTTATTCCATCATAGTTAGTCTCCTGCCCCCGGGCTATGGAGGTAGGATTGGGGTAGTTTCGGCTCGAGCCCCGGATTGGGTTGAGTCTTGAAAAAATTGTATTAGAGGTGGTATGATCATTGGGATTTTGTTCATACCATTCCCATTAGAATTTTTTGGTTTAGGTAAATAGAGTCTTAGTGTATCGTTTGTGGATTTTTGTCCAAAGAGACCAGTGATGGTTTTGTAGCTGATGTATCCATTCACTATGAACCTGACTACATTTTTCTTAGCTCGGCATGACGATACATTTATTACAGGGAAAAATGGTACATGCATCATACAAGATTAAGCCATTGATAGTATTTCTTTATTCAGTTCCCCATTATTGTTGTTGAAAAAAATATATATATGACCATCTGACTATGGTACATCTTTACTAAATATTAGTATTACACCATGATGAAATCCATCTAGGACACAATCTATGGTACATAAAGAAGATCTGATGAGTGATGATGCCTTAATTAAGGGTCCATCATGTTATCCACTTCCCCTAGGTGGCTAGGTTACAGCCCCTACACCTGTCGAGCAATAGATTTTCCCTAAATAAAAGGCTAAGGATGTGGATATACTTCACGTGCTTTGTAACTTCTAACACTAGAGGCCACAGAGGTTATGATCAGGCCAGATCCTCAGGCATCAAAGTATTATCTACAGTCGGTGTTCTGTATCATCATGTTGAAAATGACATTAATTATATTTTTTTATCAGAATAGTATTTTATTAAATTAATTAAAAATTAATAAAATCATGAAATATAATAAGGGGAGTAATATATGTTCTAATATTTCATCCATTTTCAATTTTAAGTAAATAGTTACCATATATGTAAAATTATATCCCTCTTAGAGTGGAAAATATGTTACCACTGTTAATGTTATAATTTGTTAACTATAGGGTAAAAATAAAATATATCATTTAAAACTCCAAAAAAACCTATATAACAATATTTTTTGAGAATACTTAAACAATATATGTCCTTATAGAGAATCACTAACTAATTCGATGTATTTTTTTTTCGAGAACCACTTTATTATAATTTAATCTTTTATGAAATTCCAAAGGCACACCCCACCTCAATTACAAAAGGGAACATCCACCCTCACTTATTTATTTCACATTTAGCCATATAGATCCACCAAACCATCTCCATTTTTCTTATAAACAACCTTAGATAATTTATATAAGTTTTTATCATTCAAAAAAACCTACCCTAAGTAGCTTGAGAAGAGATATAAAAGATGTCAGTTGAAGAAGATGAATTCATCTTTACCGAGTCCTTGAATTCTATTTATTCATATAATTAAACATTATGTTTTCCACCCATACTAATATTATAAATATTGTATCATAAATATATTAATATTTTATTTTAATTTTGGGGAAACCATATTCGATCTCTTTTCTATATTATAAAAAGTCAAAACATGGCTTCTAAGTATGTACGGCTTACCGTCTCCACGTAGCGATTTAATTCATCTTTCATCACCACGATACATGGGTGGTCATAATGATGTATCTACTAAATATGTACTATTTTTATGAAATAAATTTTATTATATAAATATAATATCATATATACATTATTATATTCCAATCTGTTAGAAATTGAAAACGTCGCTTGTGCGTACGTGTGGACAACCTCCTCTACAAAGAAATGTGATCTGATTATCATTTATGATTTACATTGATGGTGGAAAATATATATTTAATAAATATATATGAAGTATATTATATAAGAAAAACATTATAAATATTTATTATCATTTAACTTTGTTTCATTACATCAATCAAAACGTGAAAACATAATTCATGTGTATGTAAGGTCTACCATCTCCTTGAGCAATGTACATTATTCTTCAATATATATATTTTATGTATTACTATAAATATATATATACAGAATATATGGGATATTTATATCATTAGAAACATTCATGAAATAATGGAACCATAATAAATTTACATGTATTAGTAATACTGAGTCAAAAGAATCATGGAAACTAAAGAAGTTAACACCTAAAACATTAATAATAATAAAACATTATTAACAAATGGGTGGTAAAATATAATAAATATTTCATATATGATATATTAAATATTAATATGGTTATACATTGTAAATATATTTAATATCAATTTATTATAAAGGATTTTATATCATTGATGTGAAAATTGGGACCTATGATCTGGAATTTCGTCTGAATTTCCACTAAATTGAGTCATATTTGGTAGTATGCACGTTTATATTCTTTTCATTATATATACATACCATTTTAGGAATCCAAAATTAATAAATATTTATTATTAATGATTTATTTTCATTTCAAATTTACTCTGTTAATGAGTTTCCATATTTTCATCCAAATTTTTCTATCATTGGTACTTTAATCGAACAATGAAATGTTTAAAAGAGAATCCTATCATATTTCTCATTTGATTGGGTATATTTTTCATCCATGTAAAAATTTCAAGCAAATTATTTTCAAAAAATATATAATTTTAAATTGAGTAATCAAAACACATTTTTAACCACTTTTTACTTTTTCCAAAATTGTTTGAGAAGAATCATTTTTTTTCATTTTCCAAACGACATGCTTTTAGAATTTTCTAAGAAAAGTGTAGAAGGAATGTTATTTAACTTATATGTCCGGAGTTTCATTTCCCATCATTATGAAAAATATTTTCATTCATGGATCCTTTACATTTTTACAAGGTTATTTTCCTCAATAATGTTTTACGTTATAATTGCATAGTTTTTTTTAAATAAGCTATTAGAAAAAAAATTTGAATTGTTATTTTCCTCAAAAACACAATGTTAATATTTTAATATAATTTCTGTTAATAAATTAAAAAAACATTTATTTTTATTATTCACCACTGAGGATATTTTTTAATTATACCATTATTTGAAGCATCCACTAACATTTGATCACTGGGTATTACATTTCCCTTAAATTGTTGTATTCTTTGTATCACTGATACGATTATTTCCTAAACAATATAACATTCCTACATAGATTATTATAATTGTAATATATTTTATTTAAGGAAAAATTAAGGAAAAATTCATAGTATTTTATCAATAATTTTATTTTCTAACAAGACATGTTATTCATGAATTAAATAGATCATTCCATATATGAAAAATGCATTGTACATGTTGTAATGGGTGGGGATCAAAATTATATATCCTCTTGATGCATTGACATGTTTCATGATAAAAATCATTTAGATAAATTAAATTTCTCTTTAACTATAGTTATATATTATCTTGACACAAGGCCTTGATGGTAGAGATATCATGATTTCAGAGATCATGACATCCAATAGCATGCATTTCCTTTATTAAAAAATAATTTATTATTATATATGAAATTACTACATTGAATATATCCATGGATTCATTTTTCAGTCATGTTTTTGACTAAATGGAATATGTTTTAAATTATATACAGTACTATATTGATTATAACATTTACAAACATGATAGATTCTTATGTACTTAACCCCTACTACACATTTGATATCACCCTTGTTTTTTACATTTTCCAATGTTGTGAAGAATATATACCGGAATAATTTTCAATGATGCATAAATTTTAATTTCATTAATTTTATATTTTATAATTATATTGTAATATTGGATTCATGTGTGTATCATGTTTACCATGACTACTAAATTGTGCAATAAAAAATGGTGAGATCTCTTGTATCAATTATAGTATAATAAATTATGCACCATTTTTGGGTTACTGGAAATTGGTGTTTTAAAAAATTTAGGACATTATTATAGTTCTTTAGATTATTTAATTTCATACAAGTCTAATAAAACATGTACAACCTTTTTTCTATATGGGAGTTTAGAGTTTAGTGGAAAGAATTAATTTTAATTTTAAGGGTAGGTTAATTTTCTATTTGATATTTTTATTAGTGTTTCGAGGCATTGGAAACCTAAAAGGATCTACTTACAGAATGGATTGATTCTCTAGTAACATTTTGGTGGATTGGAGGAACCTCCAGAGAGGTTTGATCAATACTGTCGAAAAATATTTTCAACAGACTCTAGTAAAATAGTGGCCTCCCCTAACTCCCTAATAATCTTAAAAAGTGGGAAAAAAAAATTTCTCGTAGGACTTAAGATGGGGAAACCCCTCCACTCCTCTATTTTCTTACATAGCTAGAATCAATCCCCCCCCCCACACACACCTCTTTATTTCTCCATGTTGGTTTGGGATTCCTTTTGAATGTGTTTTCATAGAAATTTGAGATATGTCTCCACCTCTTCAAACCATCATAGGCCTTATCCTATATCTCATTATTATTCTCCATTATTTAATTTGGGATTTGGTTTTTATTCACCCAGAGCATGCTAAAATCTTCCAACCATGATTAGGATTTTTTACAGCCAAGGAAGAGGGTAAAACAAGACACCATATTCCCATAGTGGCTATCATTAAGGTTGAGTTTCATTGCGTCATTAAATTATATTATATTTTCATATAAAATTTAATTAAAATTACATTTGGATTAGAGTTTCTTATTAGGTATTCTGATCATTGTAGGGTTAGGGATTTAAGATGAAAACATGGTGTATGGTTGTTTGATGTTCTTGTGTGGTGTAGTGAATTACAGAGTTATCATAATTTGTGCAAACATTTATTCAAATTATTAATTTAATTATAAATGTATAATTAATTAATTATGTAGGTTTGGTTTATATTAGGGACTTGGTTTATTTTGATAATCTTGGTTGATCAAGGATGTGGATGTATTGATATTAATAGGTTTGGGAAGACCAATCAACCCATGGAGATAAATAGAAATAGATTATTAACTGGAATGTAGACCTTATGAATCTATGATTTAGTGTTATGATTTTTCTTATATTCATGTGGAATGTGTCCCTTACACATTGAGTGGTGGGCCTCTTTAAATTATAATTTTTTTTTACCAAAAAAAATCCTAGGATTTAACAGTAAATGGTTTTTAAGGCTCTGATGGACCCTCAAGCACTAGATATACATCTCAACCACTGCAGGTTGAGGTAATAATTTGGATTTGATAGGGTACAATGTCCCTAGTGGTTTTTGACCTAGAAACCTCTTGGTATATAGGATTTAAGAATTAGTATGGATGGATAATGGTTCTTCATGAGTGATTCCCTAGATCCAATGTGCTCATTGGGAAGATTATGGGGTGAGAATGAATCCACCACTAGGATATGAGTACATGAGTGGTTTGACCATGTGGAGACTGATGAATGGTTTTGGTGTTTAAACCAACCTATGACTCTATGGAAGGCGGTGTGATTAATGAAATATCCCAAATGTTACTTTCTTGGGTGGCAATAGAGACCTAGATGAGACCTAGTTGACCCTATTGGGTTCCCCTGTGACTTGTGATCCTAGTGAGATGTTTCAATTTTGAATGGATATAGATGGTATTGGGTGTCTCTATATAACCCATACCAATGATGTAGCCTAATGGGTCTTTGAATAATTAGAATGGCCATTTGGACTAACATTCCAATATTTTATTTTATTTTATTTTTATATGGTATTATATTTCCACAGATAACTTGAAATAAACTCTATCCCATAGATTGAGTGATTTCCTAGAATAATTAATAATAACCTTTTGACATGGATGAGAACCTTTAATGTCTATTATATTTGTGATCTCGAAAAATGGGGTAATTGGGGGAATATTCCAATATCGGATAGAATTCAAAGGCATAGTTAATGTAATAGCGGATTCCTTGAAGTGGTACCTAGAATCTAGTATCAAATTATGGATTCCACATATACTGTAAATATTGTGACCGTAGGTTTTCCTCTGAATAATGATATCATTATGCATCCCTTGGGTTCGAGACTCAAATAACAATGCCAATATAAAATTGAGAATGATCTCTATGTGTGGTATGTGAATGGAATAATGACATAGTGGGTGGGAATATTTCCATAATAAGGGATTTTGAGATCTAAATAGTGCATATTAGATCCCTTCATATGATTATTATCATAACCTCATTTTATCAATTGAACACACCAGTTATGGTTGGGATAAGGATTCATGAGATTATGAGTTCAAGTATATTAACCAAGGATCCAAGGATGGTATTACCATTGATTACATGCCTATACTCATAATTAGTAATGCATATACATCTAGAATTTCATATAGAATACCCCTCCTAGGAATCAGTTGTCATCCTATAATGGAAAATACACAATTTCTACCCTGGTGTTCATGCTAAGGGCTTGAGGATAAGGTATTTAAGGGGATATCCCATTATCACCTACTCATTATGATATATTGATGATTGTGGGATCTCTAGTTAGTAGACATAGTCTCCCCTAAGATGATTATCATGCATAGAGAAACTCTCACACTAGAAAAAGAAGGTACGGTCGATCAGGTTCATTGATATAATGATGCGTGATGATTATTGGTCTTGGATTAGTTTATCTGAATTATCCCTTAGGGTGGTTGGGATACTTCATGGAACAAAGAGTGTAATGTTCTTAGATTCATTGTACTATCTGTCCAAAAAAATTATTTTTGGTGGGGTTTTTTAATAATTATTTCTTGTATTTTATTTATTTATTTCAGAAGATCATGATACATGTGAATTTTAAATACACATGTCATATTATATTCAAGTTATATATGGGAATTAATTAACAGTTCTATCCAAAATTCTAGTATCACTCAATAAATTGGATTCCCTGAAAACAGTGAATTCAGGATAACCTCTAACTTGTTATAGGTACACATTGTGTTATGGCCCAACATTATGTGTTGGAGATGAAGTAACTCAATGGGATGTGGAGATTGGGATAAGGTGTTCTCAATGAGGTCATGGAGCTATATTATTTAATTTATTACATTTTATAAATATTCTTTTCCTAGCATTAAACTATTTACGTATGTATACCTGGGTTCTTCAGGCCCTTAATTCACATCATTTATTATCAATATATTTATATTTATCTTCTTCCATTTGAAATTTATTTGTAGTGTTTTAATTTTGGTTATTTATCTATTACTTATCACTATAAGAAGATGGTATCATCAACCAAAAGAACATATTTAGAACTCCATTTTTATTTTTAATCCTTGGGAAAGATGAGAGTCATGCCTCATGTCTTGTAGGGAACCCATCTAGTTGTTCATAAATGTAGTTGAATCGGGGGATTACAAATTCGCATTAGTGAATTGTTTTATTTTTTCCTTACTATTTGGGAGGTGGTAGACTTGAAATTATATAATTTTTTAAATACTAGGATGGATATCAAACTACATTATATAGAACAAATGTTCTAGTAGATAGGTATAGGGTCCTGAAAATTCCGCAAGGGTAAAATCCAATTACCCCAAAACCAGGAAAAGGACCGAACCGGTTCGCGTGCCGGCTCCCAGTAACAGCACGCGGCCGGTCTGGCAGACTGACCTCCTGCAATTCCACGGACCAGCGTCATTCGTGATGCAGAGGCGTAGCGCCTCCGCGGGTGCGAATCAAGAAGGTCGTCGGGCGCCAAACCGGACCACCACCGTGAACCACACCAACCGGCCCACACCGCGCGCGCCGTCGTTAGTGAAATGGAGGCAGAGCGCCTATGCAGCCGTGGACCACCGTCGTCTGTGGAATAGAGGCGGATTGGTGTGCCGCCGTGAAGCAATCCCACCGTGACTCATCAAATATCCCAGTTGACCGAGTCATCCGCGGGAGGGAATTTATTCATGGGATTCCACAATGGCCGTCTACCTATCCTCCTCATGACTCTATAAATAGTGATCAAGGGGAACAAAAAAGGAGGAAGGATGGGTGAAAAACTGTTGGGAGACACTGGAGGAATTGCTCCCATCGGTGTTCTGCGGCCAACCGTGAACCCCATATAATCTGCGGATAAACGCTTCCGTAGAGGGGAGAAACTAGTCTGTGAACCACATGCGGCTAGCTCCTCTGCAGCCAGCCCATAGCGGCCATTTCATTCACGGATAGTCCCTCTGCGGCCACCCCTTCCACGGACCAGTGTCGTTTGGGAAATGGATGCTAAACCCCTCTGCGGGCGCGAAGTAGGACGAGCCCCAGCCCCTTGCAGACACCCTTCACGGATGTCCATATCATCTATGGACAACCTCCTTCGCAGACAACCTCCTCTGCAGAAATCATCCTTCACGGAGAGCCCCCTTCACGGAGATCTTCATTCGCAGCCATCTCATCTGTGGACACCCTTCGCGGACAGCCATCTCCACCGCGGACAGCTCCTCTGTGGCTAGTCCCTCGCAGCTGGCACCTCACAGCCAGCTCCTTCGCGGCCCGCCCCATGCAAAAAACCCCATGCACTTGTTGGTCCATACGGAGGGGGTTGCGCTACCATCACTAACCCCCATGAAAAATGGAGAGTCACACCGCGAACTTTTCGGGTAGGGTCAAGAGTATTTTCCACTACACCCTTATGCCGCTCCAACATCCATCCTATACATGTCATGAGTCGAGCTACTCCTCATGAGACTCTTAACCCCATTACCTAGCTCCTTTTTCTAGTTTCATCCAGAAAGGGCCGCCCTTGCGTAAGTCCTACACCAACCATTTCTAGGTATCTCCTACCTAGTCATCCTGACCACATGATGTTAAACTGTATGGCCATCGCCCTAACCACATGAGGTTAAACTGTATGGCCTTCGTCATATCCATATGCCGTTAAACTATATGGAATCAATCCTCTCTACATGACTATAAACTGTATCATTCCCCATCATTCAATAATTGGATGTCTCTTGCTCCATTCAAGAGACTCCTCATGATACAAGCATAAGATGCCTCATGCCATGATCACAGTGGCATCCCTTCAAGAGCACTGGAATCCATTAAAACATTTCATCAATCCACCCCACGCTTTGTGTGTCCTTCATTCAGATTTTCATTCTCTTTCACGTCTAAAGGGACCCCATAATGGCCTGGTCCCATGCCGCCTCGGCTCACCTACCATCCTAGGACAATGCCCTAGAAGAATTTGGACAACACTTCATGATAGATCCTGTGTTTCGAATATGGTCAGCAGTCAACCCTCATTTGTTCATCCCCATTTCAGGATACCGTGATATGAATGCTGTGTTTCGAACATGGTCAACAGTTATCCTCCATCACCATGCCACCCTCACTGTGTTCTGAATGTCAGGCATGTAATTCACACTTTTCATCTCCCTTTGTTTGGACTGATTCCAACGCCCTTGGCGTTATCCCGCTTGTGCACTTGTGCATAGGCATTGGCCCCCATTATATTCCTCAACCCACCAATGGGTTGGGATTCCTTTATGTCCAAACATGATGAAGTATCTCGGGCGTCCATCTCAGAGTAAGCCCCGACCTTCCGGGCGTCCATCTCGGAGTAAGCCCTGACCTTCTGGGCCAACCTCATGCGTAAGCCCCATTCGGCTTCTCACGGACACACCTTTCACAATGTGATCCTCTGGTCCCTGCTGCCTCTTGTTTCTCACACTGAGCTAGACTCACGTGGGCTTAGAGTAAGCATCTACCATGACATTATCCTATGATACACCTTAGAATGTAAGCCCCAATCCATCATTATGGGCCTCCTCAGAGTGTAAGCCCCAATCCATCATTCTGGGCTGCCCCAGAGCGTAAGCCCCAAGACAAAGCAAACTATGGGGACTTTGATCCATGTCAAGGCATGATACATAGGAAGCCTCCACAAGGTTCAAGCCCTTACTCGGTCATTTCTTCACGTCGAGTTCCACCCTCGTCCAACATGATGTTAAACTGTATACCCTCGTCCAGCATGACATTAAACTATTTATGCGAACTATGTGGACTTTGATCCCCGCCTCCTAGACAGGGTACGTCGGAAGCCTCCATGAGGTTCAATCCCATCACCCATCGGACCACTTGGTCCCTCTTCATGTTGGTTCCCCGACACCTAAGAGAACTACATGGAATTTGATCCCTGCCTCCTAGACAGAGAATGTAGGAAGCCTCCCTAAGGTTCAAGCCCAACAACCGGTCGATCCGATCATCCCCGCATCGGTTCACACCGCCACTCCTAGTGCTGCCTCAATCGAGTTCCAACCCTTCGGGGTCATTAATCCAACGAGGGATGGTAAACCTCAGGCATAAATGATTCCGAACCCCTGCATCCAGTTAACCATTTCCCACCAAGGTTAAATATGTGGATACTGTAACACCCCGAGCTTCCACAATACGCTTCTCATTAAATAATGCAATAGCTTGTATTGTACGCAACTTCGAGTTCTAAAACACCACAACTAACTAAACTAGCCGTTGTGAATAGTAATACCTACCTTTTGAAATTTTATAAATTTTATTTATCAAAATGGACTTCATTTTTGGATTCGGAATATTGAAATTAGCCTATGTTGAATATTTGGTATTTTTCTGAGAACTTCTAAATTTTTATGAATAGTGAAAAATACTTAAAAACAACTTTTTTAAATAAAAATAATTTATAGTGATAAATTATAATATTTAGTGGTTTAAAGTATAATTAGAATATATTTTTACCATTTTATCCAATGGTGGTCATTAGAATTAATTTAACATTGAAATTGAACATAAACAATTGCCAATCTTTTGATATAAATTGTTTCTTAAAAACACGCTATTTGTCGTAACAGCGGGAATTAATTATAAAATTAATTAATACAACTTATATGTTTGGAATTTTGTAAAATAGACATCATTTTTGAATTTGGAATATCAATTATAGCTTAGGGTGAAATTTTGGCCTTATTCTGAAAAACTTCAATTTTTGATGAATAGTGAAACCACTAAGTGGTTGTTAAAAACTGATTTTTCGTTAAAATGAAATATTACCACTTCTGTGATTTGATTTTCAAAAATCCGACATACATGGTTGTCATTAAGAAGTAAAATTTGGTTCAATGAGATTAAAATAATTTTTTTGGTGAATAGTAACTTTTAAGTTCTTAATCGCAATTAGAGGTGATTAGTGTAGTTTAAGGTAAAAATAATATTTTAATAATATGAGATGAGCTTGAAACTTTTCCTACTCTAATTGGATTAGTCATGGCAGACCAAGACAACCCATGGGTCAACTTAGGGACCCTATGGAGCCACTTTAGTTAGAAAATGACATTAATATATATTTATTTAATGTTAAAATTAAATTGACACAAACATGAGTTGTTTTACTAAAACCGTTTTTAAATGGGGTTACACAGATCCAAATATTGACTATAAATATTCATTAGAAAGATAAAACGATTTCCTACATCATAGTATTTTTTTTATAATTTTTAGACATTAAATAAATTAAATTATTTATGACATCATTATGATGTAGTGATGACCTCATTATTTAACGATTTAAATAAAATGAGAAGATAATGCAAAATCCAAGGCTTACACTTGTCCAAAGCCTATTGGATGAGGAGATTTCGAACCCTTATCACCTTATCCACGAATTATATAAGTGTGGGAACTTTAGAATCCGAAAAGAATTGTATAATAATGTAACATTTCAATCCTTCCAAAAGAGCCCCTCCTCTCCTCTTATAAAAGGCCCCCACCTCTACCACCTTATTCACACTTCCAAGCCTTTTGGTTCGGCCAACCTCTGCCCAAATACTCTCCCAACTTCTCTCCCTTCATCCTAGAAGCTTTAATTTAGTCATAAAGCCATCCTAAGGAGTCCTTTTGATCAAATCAAAAGGAAGAACCCGAAGAAGAGGTAACATTTTCATCACCCTCTTTCAAGTTTCTTTCTTCTTCCACTCCCTCTTTGTTTATTATTTCAATTATAAAATTATATCTCCAGTATCTTCTATATACTGTGATGTTATTATAAATATGGAACAACCATATTCAGTATTCTACCCATCATTTGAGTGACATGTCACCATACGTGCGTACGTACGGATTACCGTTTCCACGTCGTGGTGTAATTGTTATTCAATATATTATTATTTAGATGGGCATAATAATGATATGTAATTCATGTAAATAATAAATATAACATGATAATTATTCTGTATATATGATATACTATCCAATTATATATTATTTTAATATCAAAATAATGATATTGTCGCTCGTGCGTACGTACGGACTATCGTCTCCACGAACGCGATGAGATTCATTCTCCGTCGTATCCATTCAAGTATAATTATCATTTGATGATTTAAAAATAATGTTTAAGGACATGATATAATTCTAGATATGAATATGATACAACCTATCCATGAAAAACATTACTTACGTAACAAAACATATAAAATAAAATGAGTAAGTTAACACCCGAAACAACGATAAATCTAAGATATTGTTAACAAAGCAATGTTAAAAGATCATATATGATATCATATGAATGTATATGATTCTTTTATAATTTAATAACAATTATTTAACCATTATACAGGAGGTTAACCTACCCAAACCAAGGAAAAGTACAAGGTAAGGGTTTACTTCACAACCTCTTCATTATCCAAGGTTGTTTATACATAATTATCTACTGGGACCTCGTTATCATCCACATCCATGTTTCTTAAAAATGTCTTTCAAAACATTTTTTACTATTAAATGGAAAATGTGTTAAAGTAATTTACACCCTTATACATTTTTGAAAGGAATCTTACCGTCGTTTTCCAAACAATGTACTTTTTGACCTCTTTGAAAAATTTAAGGTAAGAATGTTTTTTTAACTTATACGGCGGGTGCGGCTATTTTCCGCCATTATAACTTCGTCGAAGCTTCCCTAACAAGCTTATAAGAATATCTTCAAAGTAAATGTATTATTTTATAATTAAGGGACTTTTAAATGATTTCAAAAAGGAGAGATATTACTCTCAAATAGCTTTGATTTCATCCATGTCAACATCCTTTGATGGGTTTTAAGTTTAATTGAAATTGACTTATGATACAAAACTTCCATTGAACATTTTGTGAAATATTTGACTGTGGATGTGTTATTTTTATACCATCCATAGCTTATGGAGAAATTGTTGACATTTCGTATGCTAGTTTTAATACGAATATTTATGTTATGTTTAAACCTATTCATATGAGGAATGTATTGGACTTAATATGTGATGGGTGGAGACCGCTATAGCTCCTCGATGCATCGGTAGGTCTCATGAGACAACTAGACGTGGAATTGGCCGAGGCCCTTTCCCAATTTGATTTATGGTTTTGGCCGAGGCCTTAATCATTTTAGACGTCTTGGCCGAGGCCTTGACAAAGTGTTTCAGAATGTATGGCATTATACATTCCCTCATTATGAAAGTGGTTATTGATATTTCATGTGATTATTCGTCTAGTAGAATATCCATGTGAGAAAGTAATGGCATTATTTTATTTTACTTTTTCCATGTTATTCTGAAGTTCAAGTTCAATAAGGCTTTTGTTTTAGTTATACATTGCCTTAAATGCTTATGTTTTCTTATAAAAGCTTCTGCAATATTGTTATCCTTACTGAGCATCTGAGCTCACCCCTTTCAATGTTTTAATATTTTCCAGGATGTGAAGAAGTTTATTATGACTGACTTGCAAGAATAGTCAGTGAGGATATGAGTGTGGACTATGAAGACCATGTTATTGTAGTTTTTCACTTTATGATGTAATGTAACGTTTATGAATGTATCTAGTGTTTCCAAGGCTACTAAACTAATCGGTCTTTCGAGACTTGATCTTTTGTGATCATGCCAATGTTACGAAGTAATGCACCGACTCTGGGTAGTTGGGGTCGGGGCGTTACAGTTGGTATCAGAGGCAGTTTAGTACTAACCTTGGAAGCTAGATTTAGATAAACTCTGATTAGAGCACATATCCCGAAGATAGACTTTGAGGATTAGTATAGAAGAACTTCCTAGAATTTTGGTATTGTAGAGATTTTGTGAGTTTTCCGAGCAATACATCCCTGTCTGGATACGAGCAGGTAGAGGCGGCTCTGGCACAGATGTACCTAGGGGTAAAACCCGAAAACACCGCTTTGAGCTAGACTCGAACGAGAACTGGTGCACGACAACGGGCCTTGCTGCACTCTTGGTTACGACACTCCCGGGGGATATGCTTTGGATAATTCCCATTTTCTTTACAAACCACTATGAAGGGTTACGAGTATATAATTCCTCAAAGAAATTTTTTTTATAATTATGGATTATATCCATAATTTGTTCAATTTATGTTAAGTGTTTTACAAGTATGGAATTATGTATTTTGATTCATGAACTAATCTAGTTTATGCCATTATTTAGAAATGGCGCCTAGTGGAAGGAATGGAAACCGTATCAATGCACGCACTCCGTGTAGGGATTTCCCTCCTGCTCAGGATAATTATGGTGGAGCTAGTGATACAACTGGTGCCGATCAGCTTCTCACCGTACTAGGACAACTCACGCAGGTTATGAATAACAACCTTACTCGTATGGAGCACCCTGATCCACAACGTGGAGGATCAATGCTAGACTGTTTCATGAGGCAACAACCGCCAACCTTCAATGGGAGTACAAATCCTACAGTAGCTGAGCAATGGATAAATTCCTTAGAGAAAATATTCCATGCCTTGGGGAGTAGTGAAAGGGAGAAGGTTGTCATGGCAGTTTACCGCCTCACTGGAGATGCCGAACGGTGGTGGTCGCTGATTCAAAACACAAAGGAAGATGATGACGTATCGAATATGGAATGGAGGGAGTTCAAAGAGCTTTTCTTAGAAAAATATTTTCCTCGTGACCATCGAGCAGATATGGAAAGGCAATTTCTGAGTTTGAGGCAGAAGGAGGATTAGAATGTCGCAAAGTATGAGGCTAACTTTACAAGATTAGCGAGGCATGCTTACGATTATATACGTAACCCAAGGAGTAAGATTGATCGTTTCTTTGATGGGTTAAAACCATTTCTCCGTCGAGCTTTAGTATCACAATCCTTCTCATCATACGAAGATATTGTCTCGTGTGCTATCAAGACAGAAAAGGAATTCTCTAAGTCTTATGACAACAAAGTAAAGCAAGAGAAGAAGAGAACGGTGGAGCAAGAGACAGATAAAGGGAAAAAGGGAAAGAAGGATTTTCCATTATGTGATAATTGTGGGAAGAATCACCCTGGTACTTGCCTAAAAGGAATGGGAGTTTGTTATAAATGTGGAGAAAAGGGTCACCAGGCTCGTGATTGCAAGGGAAAGAAAGAGGCTGTCAAAGTTGAATGCTACAATTGTAGGGAAACAGGGCATTATGCAAATGAATGTCCTAAGCGTCAAGGAAACTTACCTCAGAAAAGGCCAAGGGATCAAGGCCAATCTTATACTGTGACTACAGTTGAAGCGGAATAATTAAGGTATTGGTGCTTTTGGACTCAAGGATTATATTCTGGTTATAAGAATAATGTGATATATATATATGGATTGTACTGCAGTACTTGTTGATTTCAGTAAAGTTTTAATATGATTAAGGTAATCATATTTTTATTATGTGACAATAAGAGAAACTTTTCTTTGTTTGGGGAATCTGATGTTACAATTGATTTTGGAATTTAGAGACCTTTTAGAGAAAGTCTAGACGAAGGTATTTTGGATAACTATTAAGGTTGGAATGGATTAAGTTGAACCATGGATAGTATTGTTTAAGGTTAAAGAATTTCTGAAGATTATTTTTGGAATATTATAATACTATAGTTTTAGGAAAAAGGACAACCTGTAGGGTGGGGAATAACCCGTCGCGTCGGACAAAGCTGCAGGAATCGAACCCACAACCATAGTGCGACAAGCCTTTATTTCCTACCACTAGCCTACAGGAAGTCCCTGGTTATTACAAAATAGTTTTACTAATCTAAATGGTATGTGTTAATATTTGGAACCTTATACAATTAGGATAAAAAGAATATTTTTGAGTTCCGTTATCATTTGGAGTAAAAGATGGGTTTGTGGAAAAAATTTATTAACGAATGAAAGTATACATAACAAGTATGTATATTCCCTTACGTTCTTAGTAAATCTCCTAAATAAATTCCTCAACATAATAAAAGGTAACTTAAAACAAAAATGTTGTCGGTTAACTTTTCCAACTGGGGATTCAATGACCGTTTAACCAATCACAAGTTTGTGATTTTCTTGTGGTTAAACTTTCTCCTAATCCTCTTTTCTATAACTCTCCATCAGACCTTGATGGTTTGTTTCTCCTCCATATCCATATTTTCATATAATCCTAGAATGGGCTATATCAGGTGACCTTTGTACTTATCTTGCTTTCTTTTAATGTTATATATTCATTAACCTTATTTCCGATGTGGGTTTTCCTCAAAGGTATTTTCTATTTTCAACCTTTTATTTTCCAAGAAAAATTTCAAATTGCGAGGACGCAATTTATTGATGGAGGGGAGAATGTAACACCCCGAGCATCCACAATACGCTTCTCATTAAATAATGCAATAGCTTGTATTGTACGCAACTTCGAGTTCTAAAACACCACAACTAACTAAACTAGCCGTTGTGAATAGTAATACCTACCTTTTGAAATTTTATAAATTTTATTTATCAAAATGGACTTCATTTTTGGATTCGGAATATTGAAATTAGCATATGTTGAATTTTTGGTATTTTTCTGAGAACTTCTAAATTTTTATGAATAGTGAAAAATACTTAAAAACAACTTTTTTAAATCAAAATAATTTATAGTGATAAATTATAATATTTAGTGTTTTAAAGTATAATTAGAATATATTTTTACCATTTTATCCAATGGTGGTCATTAGAATTAATTTAACATTGAAATTGAACATAAACAATTGCCAATCTTTTGATATAAATTGTTTCTTAAAAACACGCTATTTGTTGTAACAACGGGAATTAATTATAAAATTAATTAATACAACTTATATTTTTGGAATTTTGTAAAATAGACATCATTTTTGAATTCGGAATATCAATTATATCTTAGGGTGAAATTTTGGCCTTATTCTGAAAAACTTCAATTTTTGATGAATAGTGAAACCACTAAGTGGTTGTTAAAAACTGATTTTTCGTTAAAATGAAATATTACCACTTCTGTGATTTGATTTTCAAAAATCCGACATACATGGTTGTCATTAAGAAGTAAAATGTGGTTCAATGAGATTAAAATAATTTTTTTGGTGAATAGTAACTTTTAAGTTCTTAATCGCGATTAGAGGTGATTAGTGTAGTTTAAGGTAAAAATAATGTTTTAATAATATGAGATGAGCTTGAAACTTGTCCTACTCCAATTGGATTAGTCATGGACGACCAAGACAACCCATGGGTCAACTTGGGGACCCCATGGAGCCACTTTAGTTGGAAAATGCCATTAATATATATTTATTTAATGTTAAAATTAAATTGACACAAACATGAGTTGTTTTACTAAAATAGTTTTTAAATGGGGTTACACAGATCCAAATATTGACTATAAATATTCATTATAAAGCTAAAAAGATTTCCTACATCATAGTATTTTTTTATAATTTTTAGACATTAAATAAATTAAATTATTTATGACATCATTATGATGCAGTGATGACCTCATTATTTAACGATTTAAATAAAATGAGAAGATAATGCAAAATCCAAGGCTTACACTTTTCCAAAGCCTATTGGATGAGGAGATTTCGAACCCTTATCACCTTATCCACGAATTATATAAGTGTGGGACCTTTAAAATCCGAAAAGCATTGTATAATAATGTAACATTTCAATCTTTCCAAAAGAGCCCCTCCTCTCCTCTTATAAAAGGCCCCCACCTCTACAACCTTATTCACACTTCCAAGCCTTTTGGTTCGGCCAACGTCTGCCCAAATACTCTACCAACTTCTCTCCCTTCATCCTAGAAGCTTTACTTTAGTCAGAAAGCCATCCTAAGGAGTCCTTTTGATCAAATCAAAAGGAAGAACCCGAAGAAGAGGTAACATTTTCATCACCCTCTTTCAAGTTTCTTTCTTCTTCCACTCCCTCTTTGTTTATTATTTCAATTCTAAAATTATAACTCCAGTATCTTCTATATACTGTGATATTATTATAAATATGGAACAACCATATTCAGTATTCTACCCATCATTTGAGTGACATGTCACCATACGTGCGTACGTACGGCTTACCGTCTCCACGTCGTGGTGTAATTGTTATTCAATATATTATTATTTAGATGGGCATAATAATGATATGTAATTCATGTAAATAATAAATATAACA
This sequence comes from Viscum album, assembly GCA_963277665.1. Classification (NCBI taxonomy): domain Eukaryota; kingdom Viridiplantae; phylum Streptophyta; class Magnoliopsida; order Santalales; family Viscaceae; genus Viscum; species Viscum album. Next base: position 1,287,492,973 of record OY728151.1, read on the forward strand.
TGATAATGATTCTGTATATATGATATACTATCCAATTATATATTATTTTAATATCAAAATAATGATATTGTCGCTCGTGCGTACATACGGACTACCGTCTCCACGAACGCGATGAGATTCATTCTCCGTCGTATCCATTCAAGTATAATTATCATTTGATGATTTAAAAATAATGTTTAAGGACATGATATCATTCTGGATATGAATATGATACAACCTATCCATGAAAAACATGACTTACGTAACAAAACATATAAAATAAAACGAGTAAGTTAACACCCAAAACAACGATAAATCTAAGATATTGTTAACAAAGCAATGTTAAAAGATCATATATGATATCATATGAATGTATATGATTCTTTTATAATTTAATAACAATTATTTCACCATTATATAGGAGGTTAACCTACCCCAACCAAGGAAAAGTACAAGGTAAGGGTTTACTTCCCAACCTCTTCATTATCCAAGGTTGTTTATACATAATTATCTACTGGGACCTCGTTATCATCCACATCCATGTTTCTTAAAAATGTCTTTCAAAACATTTTTTACTATTAAATGGAAAATTTGTTAAATTCATTTACACCCTTATACATTTTTGAAGGGAATATTACCGTCGTTTTCCAAACAATGTACTTTTTGACGTCTTTGAAAAATTTAAGGTAAGAATGTTTTTTTAACTTATACGGCGGGTGCGGCTATTTTCCGCCATTATAACTTCGTCGAAGCTTCCCTAAAAAGCTTATAAGAATATCTTCAAAGTAAATGTATTATTTTATAATTATGGGACTTTTAAATGATTTCAAAAAGGAGAGATATTACTCTCATATAGCTTTGATTTCATCCATGTCAACATCCTTTGATGGGTTTTAAGTTTAATTGAAATTGACTTATGATACAAAACTTCCATTGAACATTTTGTGAAATATTTGACTGTGGATGTGTTATTTTTATACCATCCATAGCTTATGGAGAAATTGTTGACATTTCGTATGCTAGTTTTAATACGAATATTTATGTTATGTTTAAACCTATTCATTTGAGGAATGTATTGGACTTAATATGTGACGGGTGGAGCCCGCTATAGCTCCTCGATGCATCGGTAGGTCTCATGAGACAACTAGATGTGGAATTGGTCGAGGCCCATTCCCAATTTGATTTATGGTTTTGGCCGAGGCCTTAATCATTTTAGACGTCTTGGCCGAGGCCTTGAAAAAGTGTTTCAGAATGTCTGGCATTATACATTCCCTCATTATGAAAGTGGTTATTGATATTTCATGTGATTATTCGTCTAGTAGAATATCCATGTGAGCAAGTAATGGCATTATTTTATTTTACTTTTGCCATATTATGCTGAATTTCAAGTTCAATAAGGATTTTGTTTTAGTTATACATTGCCTTAAATGCTTATGTTTTCTTATAAAAGCTTCCGCAATATTGTTATCCTTACTGAGCATCTGTGCTCACCCCTTTCAATGTTTTAATATTTTCCAGGATGTGAAGAAGTGTATTATGACTGACTTGCAAGAATAGTCAGTGAGGATATGAGTGTGGACTATGAAGACCATGTTATTGTAGTTTTTCACTTTATGATGTAATGTAACGTTTATGAATGTATCTAGTGTTTCCAAGGCTACTAAACTAACCGGTCTTTCGAGACTTGATCTTTTGTGATCATGAAAATGTTACGAAGTAATGCACCGACTCTGGGTAGCTGGGGTCGGGGCGTTACAGATACTATGTTTGGTTATAAACCAAAGATTCACGAACATATGAATACGTCTTAAAACTATAAGAGAGTCCCAAAACAGTCAATAATTTCCCCCCCCCCAAAGGGTGTGATGAGACCGACTTCCCATCCTCTCGACCAATGTGAGTTCTTAAGAGTCACTGGTCAGACCATTTGGCGAACGCCTGCCTTTGGAACGAAGGTCCATCAATCATTGGATATGGATCCATTGGGCGTTTTGTGGCCGAAAACCAGAACGATATAGTAGGCCAAGTTAATAAGTAAGGGATTTTTGTTTTGGAATGTAATATGACCGTTGTATTTGATTTTCACCTCAAGTGACTCAAATGTATATTTAATGTTATCGGTTTAATATGAATTACTAGATCATATTTCATTTTTAATAGGCTACTGAATTTATTTTATCTCTTTTCCGTTGGAAGGAAGAGGCATATCATCCATCATATTAGTAATGTAGGATTCATAAAACATATGTGCCTTCTAGAGTGTGATTTCACTAATGATTCTGTCCTAGTTTTTTCAAGTGTCATAAACTTCTCATAAAAAAATTTCCCATGTTTTTATTTGGTGTATTTATAATCATCTAGGTAAACATGTATTTATATTTCTTTCAGATGGTAGTTTTGTTGGATTGATGTTTGGTGGTATAGTGATGATGATGGTGTGGTACCTTAGTGAACTAGATATGTTGTGACCATTATAGGTTAGATTTTCACCTTTTTCTATCATGGGAAACTACTATAAGGTTACTGTTATGTAGTTTTTATTATTTAATTTTCTATAAACAACATTTATGATTTTTTTATCATATTTCATGGAGTGACACACAACTTATCCAAACCATGTGAATGTGGTTCATTGGATTTTTATTTTTGTAGTGTCATGATGTTTAAAAGAGGAATGTAGGTTATTCTATTCAAAGTGTTTATGAAAACCTATATGTTTTCCCCATATGGATGGTAATGAATATCTATCTAATTTTTTTTTGAATACGGTTCAATTACATTGATCATCCCATAATATTTGAGGGTGGATCATCCTTAGGTAAAACATTTTTAATAAGGTAGTCTAGTATTCAGATACCAAGTGAGGATTGGTGACCTTGTAAAAGATTATTTGGCTCTTGATTCCATAGCTTTTGACCCCTATTTTGTTTTTTTCATGATGATATATTTATAATGAAACTTAACAATATATATAGTTTTTACCTTACAGATCAGAATGACACTCAATTTAATTAAATATTTTGAAGGTGGTTTTCTTAACATGAATCGTGTTTGATGTTGTCCTTAGGTATATAATCATTGACTTTTGGGATAATGTTTCTCATGGTGTTGTCATGTGTACATATTATTGATAAGAATATGTTCCTCAATTAGTTTTTGACTCATTACAACGTGTTTTCCATATGTATGCATGATCCCAAAGAGTCTGATTTATAATATAGATTACCTAGTTTATAGTGATTAGTGGATTAGGATTCATGTGAATTTATTCTTAGGTGTGAAACTATTTTTTTCTAGGGAGAAACATAGAGATCCTTGGAGAATACTATGAGTTTTTGTGATTTTATTATTAGAGTTATGTTTGATTTAAACCCTCGAAATAGAATAGAATGGTATGTTGTTTTAGGTTTGAGATCAATATACAGATGGTTTTAAAATGTTGTTAGAAAATAATTTTTTAATAACATAGGGTTTAATGAGGTAGATAACCTTGTGTGATAATTCTATTAGATGAGGTTTTTTTAGGCATGAAATGTTTATGAATATACTATATTTTCATTGGTTGTTCTTTAACTAATTTTTTTATGGTGCAGGTTGATGATCATGACTATAATGATGTTGAACTGCTATTAAAAATGTGGATGGATTAGTGAGTTGACATAATATGAAACATGGATTTTTTATGGTTCATTAGCCTTATTCAATGGTGTGTGAAAACTGTGATAATTATTCTGGTCATGTGATCATTTATTATGGGATTTTCACTAACATTTATGGATGATAAAAGAATGGAAAATTCCAATTATGCATGGGACCTGTTAAATTTTGGAATATGTGAGTGATAGGGTGTGAATAAAAGACCAATGGGGTTGGTTAAACACTTTTGATAATAGAGAATTAGAGTTTTGGTGTAATTGGAGGTCTTCCTTTATGGTAGATGATACTTCTAAATTAGATCATGAGTGGTAATATGGTTGATATGGGTGGATATTGGTAATGTATCAAGGTGATTATGTGAGTTTATCATGTGAGGTACATCTTGTTTTTTGTAGTAGAACCTATTAGAGTTTATCTCAAGGAGTGGTTTGAGATAATCTATATGGTGGGGATCCCACCATAGTCCATTGAGACTATGACCCTCATTTTATATGAGTTTCAAGGGGTGTTGGTGAAAAAAATTCAATGAGATGGCAATGTGTAATGGTTGATGTTTCATAGAAGACACTCAGTTAGGAGAGAGATAGTCACAAATTTTCATTTCATATAGTAATGGATGGTAAATGGTTTTTGGAACCATGACCATCATGATTGACGTGTCTATAGTATAATTTTTCTATCCATTGGATACTCGTTATGGACTTTTTAATGTTAGTCATCCAATGGATGTGATATCATATAAAATTCTCATTGGATTCTAGGTGTAAAATCAGATGTTCTATTAGATATAGTTAGGGTTTTATAATCATGTTTGAAAATGTTTTATTATAATCTGAGTCAGTTTTGAATAGTGGGTAAGTTGGAACATGTGGCGTGACATGATGTTAGTTTTGATGAATTGAGGATCCAACTATGAAATACGGTAGATGTCATATGTGGACTTCAAATAGTCAGGGGGTCTCACCTTGAGTAGGGTCACCGGGATTGGGTGTTAGAAATACATTAGCACTTAATGCTAAGAATCAATGATAATTTCATCCATTGGATCCATGTTCATTATTTTCAATGAAATAGAACTCATTCAGTTAGAAACCACATCACTTATATTTTATATGTTGTTCCATGTTAGAAATCATTCTAGGAGCATCACTGAAATGAAAGATGATTTTTAAATAAGATATTCTAATGGCAGAGGAACTATATCATAGAATATTCTTTTTTGTGCTAATACCTATTATGTGGTATTCCCTGGTCCAAGTGATGAATTAGTTTGATATGTGATCATGTTTTGAGTTAGTTTTTTTTTGGTATTTTTCAACTCAATGTTTTTGAGGATTGGATCAGATGTTTGGGAATTTTATTCCTTATAAAAGACATTTATTGATCCAAAAGTGTGGGTGTGCATTCAATGATAGAAGAAGCCATTTCTAAAACCTTGTGTCTGTTCGGAGGTTTAGATTTTGGTTGAAAGACACAATTTTTGATTTAGTGGTCATTTCAATGTTTATTTTGTTATTTAAAAGTGGGTATCTAGGTATTGGAAACCTAAAATAATGCATTTAGGGAAATTTTTGATTCTAATATACATCCCATATTCTTGGAGGATCCTTGGGAGAGGTTATGTCCCCACAACTGGTTTTTATTCAATCGACACAATAGCAATATTGTGTGCATAAAAGGGAAAAAAAATTCCTCCTTGAACATAATAGGGTAATACCCTCTTATTCTTCTATATTATCATGTGTGTCTCAACGATGATTCTATCTTTTCTCCCTTTCTTCATATTGGTTTGGGGGGGGGCTTCATTGATTTTTTGTGGAAGTTAGATTTATATCTCATCCTCCACTGAAAAATTTCAGTATTATCCTCCCTTTCACACTAATATATTTCTTTCTAGATAGGGATTTTTTATGACACCAACCAAATATGATTAAATCGGTTAGGAATCTCTAGTATGTTACTCTACATAGAAGTACGGTTCCCTAGTATTTAATCCTTATGTATTGGATCATCATTTTGATTAAGGCATGGTGCACCATCACATTATCTTAGGGATTTTATTTAAAACATAATAAATATTTCTTTTCATTTTTTATTTCATTTAAGGGACTTCTCTCATGAAGGGGTTGAGGGAATAAGATGAACCTTTTGAGGATTATTAGTTGTAGTTATAGTGTGACACAGTGTCCCGAAGAGATATTTCTTTATATGGAGTTGTATTTGAGTTAATTAATTAATTATAATTTCATATTTGATTAATTATGGATGATTGGTTTTAGTTAGGAACATGAGTCATTCAGGTGAGATTTGTTGAACGATAATGAGACATGACTAACATTAGTGGGCTATAGTATAGCTACTGGACCACATAGATAAATTTAAAAGTCTCTTAAAAAGGTAGGTAGCATTTATTAATGTACCCTTTCATTTTTTAATTTTAATTATATAGATGTGACATGTGTTCCCCGAAACATTGAGAGGTGGGACTCTATAAATTTTTAAATTTATTTGACAATAACTAAATCCTATTATTTAATTACACAAGTTAGTGAGGGTCTGGATGAAAATATTGGTAGTTGATGGATGACGGTATAATTAGGAATGTATACAGTATATTGATCTTAGTGGAAGGTGAAAAAGTAACTATCCAGTATAGAGTAGTGATGAATATAGGTGAATGTTCAAGGTATGTCGATGAAATATACTCTAGAGATGATGGGATCATTTATATGACCATAGGTGAGTATTCCTTTCCCAATAGGATATGACTACATCATTGATTAGACCATGAGGAGATCAATGAACATGTTTGTTGTTAGGATCGACCAAGGACACCTATGAAAGGGAATGGTCTTAAATATATATCCTGAGTGTTAATTTATTGAGAGTCCAAGAGGACTCAATGAGACCTAGTTGATCCTTGTAGGTTCCCATGTAACTCGTTAAACAATAAATATGGTTCACATGTGAAAGGGTAGTTACGATTGAGGTTTTCAGTATAGAACATGTAAAGATGATTTAAGCTTGTGGGTTTGTATATGATGTGGATAGGATTGATAATTTTGAATAAACATGATATGTTTTTTTATTTTATATTGTACAATAATTCCAAGTTTTCCAAGGAATTTTTCCTGAGTATGACATTAATTTTGTTGTTTGGGATTCTCAAAAATCACTAATTTCCATAGATAAGTCCCTTAGCTGCCATGTATGTTTGAGATCTGATCTCACTATCTATTATTTTTGCAATCGTAGAGGTGGCAGTTAGGATAAATCTTCAAATAATTTGTTCTAGTTATATATTGATTTCATGGATGTTAGGAGATCCTTTCAATTATGATATCAATGTGACTTCCCTCGTGTCAGGATTAGAATGATGATATCAGAATACCATTGTGAATTCCAAGAATTATGTGGATTCAAATAAAGGTATGACATGTTAGGTGGGTGTATATATATAAAAATGGATATTTTAACTCCTAATGAATAATTTTTTATCACCTCAATTTATGACTAGTGTAACCTACTCAGATTAGGAGGATGCACAAGTTATAGTTTGGATGAAGAACTATGGTATTATGGATTCCCATGATATTGACTATCCAATACACGGATGGTATTACCTTTAATTTGTTAGTTCTCCAATGAATAATACATTATGGGATGCATAAAATTATTTTGGGGGTCCCCATCCTAGGAATTTTTCAATGGTCTGTCATCAAGAACACCCTCATACCACCGTGCTGTTCATCCTGATGTCTTGAGGATAAGGGAATCGTGGTGACACTTTAGGTTTTTCTACACATTTTGATGGAGGTGAGATAATTTGATCATTATTGAGTGAATAGAGGTTATCCTAATGTTATTAACATTCTCAAATATACTATGAAACTGGACAATGTACGTATTTTTATTGGGTTTGTGGACCTAAGGATCGATGATGATTATTGGGCTTAGCATGGATTATTGGCCTATTTCCTTCTAGATAAGCTATGATACTTTTTTTAATAGTCAGTGTTATGTCCATAGATATATTCTATAATGAAGTTGATGTAGATATGTTTGGTGGTTTTTTCATTTGTTAGTTCTAGTAGTGTATTAATTTATGTAAGGAGATCATGTCATATTCACATAACATGGTATATACTCTGTATGTATAGAACCACATCAGTAGTTACCTATAATGTTTTATACTCACATCCTACCCAGGAATCCACAACACATGGTTATCTATGAATTATTCTATGTTTTATTTGATACTCCTTGCGATGAGGAATAATATTAAATGTTTAATCTGTAGAAACTCTCACGGGACATTGAAATCAGGTTTTCTTATGACTTGAAGCGGTCATTGGTTCAACAAATATATATATATTATTTCATTTTCCATTAATGTTCAACCATGTGGGGATTTTTTTATGTTTGTACATGTTGGATATTTAGGTCCTAATTGAACATCTCTTATAATAATTTGGTTGAATTTATCTACTTTTTTTTTCAATTTTTTATGATGTATAAAATTTGTAAATTTATTTGTTACTAGGAACTCTATAAAGGGGGTAATTTTTATATTCAGTACCTCTTTATACCCTATATTCTAGTCAAAATACACTAGAATATGGGAAGACATGGATGATGTATTATGGTGAACTGATGTGGTTATTGTTCATAGAGTGTGCTAGTTCTTCGAATTTTAGAATTCAAACAACACCTCAAAACATTGAGGTTGAGTTATCAGGGAAAAATAAAATGGGAAATTAATTAATCTCTATAACATAACTGCCCTATAGTCAATATATGTTGGATAAATATCATAGAAAATATTTTTATACCGCATTTATGAGAATTCATTACTATATTGGGCGTGGATTGGTTATATTTATATTGATCCAACATCACCACATGAGATAAGGAAATCACACTTGATATCCCAAATTATCCAATAACTATATAAATTTTTTATATTAGGGGATAAATATCCATATTGATATTTTCATAATGAATGGATATTATTTCTTTATGAGTAAGAATATTTAAATCAATTTGTTGAGACAAATCAGATGATTACACTTGAAGACATTTTTATTGTGAGATAGTTTTTTGGTTTATTCTATAAAGGGTTTCTTTTCCTTCCCCGTGTTCAAGAATCTCAGTTCCCAATCAATGTTATACTAGGAGAACAATAAAAATCTAATACTCTCTATAAATTGGACACCAATGATCTCGAAGAAATAAATATGTAACTATAATAAAATTTGAAAGATGATTTCATACACTGAACTTCATTGCTAGTGGAAGAATCATTCCTCTTTGTTATGTTGATGGATTGGTCAATGAACCTCTACATTGATTATTTTAATCATAAATAATAATTATAATTAATAATTATCCCCTACCACAGATTGATTACTTGTTAAAATAACCATGTGGATAATATTACTTCTCTCAAGTTTTCCATCAGTTATGATATCACCAATTGAATGTAAAGAAAGAGGATATTCCCAAGACTACCATTCAAATAGTGTATGGTCACTATGAGCTTGTAGTGATTACATTAGAACTCAATAATTACCCTTTAATCATAATGTACATGATGAATATAGTTTTCTAGGAATACCTCTCAATGTTTTTGTTAGTCAATATAGATAATATTCTCATTTACATCACCAGAAAAGATGAACATTAGGAGATTTTGAATACTGTGTTGAACACTTTCACAAAAGAGAAGATATATTCAACGTATAGTATAAGTGCATTTTTTTATTGAGAATGAATCATTTTTTGGGGATGTTATCCCAAGTAAGGGGATATCAATAGATTCTTCTAAGAAACTTTTAATTAATGAATGGACTAAACCAAAATATATAATATAGAGCCATAGTTTCCTCGAATTATCTGGGTATTATTGTTGATTTTTGGGTTACATATAATAATTATCAAACACGTTAACCAAGATAAATCATGCGAAGGTAGAAAAAACTATGGATTGAAGAATACGAATAGATCTTCAAGGTGTTGAATAAATGGATTATCACTCCACCTATTGAAAATCAAACATTGTGTTTTTGTGGTATTTTTATTTCAATAAGTTTGTAAATATGTCATGAATAAGAAGAAACCATTGAAGTTAAGTTATGTTCCTAAGAGAATATGTGAATTGAGGGGAGACCTAAATTATGAAGCCAAAATGTTGACTGAAGAGGATCAGATGATTATTATAACTTCTAAGAAATTTTCATCAAATATCTCTTTATGTTTGGAAAAGAAATAATGAATGAATTTTATGATTTGATGAATATCCATCAAATGATCTTCAAAAGTCATGTGATCAAATTTTTAATGATGTAGGGATTCATGGATATATCTTATTGATTCATCTTATAAAATTAAATTAAATTATTGAGTAATTTTTTAACAAAAACTGATGATTTTTGAGTTATTCAACATCTTATAGATATATTCTAGAGGTGTTATGAGATTTTATATTATTGAAAAAACTATTAAAGTAAAGAATTTGAATACCATGAAATATATATTTATTCAATGATTAGATTCATTAAGATTATGAAAAAATTTACTTTCATAATGTTATTTGGGAAATTTTTATGTCCATGAAAATAAGAGAAAATATGTTTGTATTTTTCATGAAGATTAAATTTGGAAGAGGTGTTATTTTTCTTAGCATACTTGGTATTTATTGAGAACAAATGTTTTCCATAAAAAATATGCAAACAAAGGAATACAAAATTTCCATGATCAACCACATAAGGTATCTTTGTCTCATCCATGCAGGAATATTTTTAAGAAAAGGAAGACAAGGGGGAAATGGGTCATGGACGGTTTCAAGAATGCAAGGAAGAATTAGAGGAGTGTGTATGTGAGTTAGTGTGAACATATAGGACATTCCACAGGTTGGAAGTGTTACATCTCAGGTAAATGAAGAATATGAAATTTTCATATGTATTAATATTTATGAATTAAAAAATAATTTTAAATTAAAAGACAATCTATGTTTGATAGAATTCTCAACATTCAACAACAACTTTATTTGAAATCTTATGTTCCACACAACTTTTTGTTATACCGAAAAATAGTATAATAAAATTATTATTTTAAATGGCGATTAAGGATTAGCCATTATATTGGCAGGAATGAACATAAATAACTAAAATATGATTCCACATGTTTTTTAAATGTTTTTACTTTTATCTAAAAAATTTGAGAGGCTTAAAATAAGAATGAATCTTATTTTAAGCTTGAAAATACTCTGAAATTCTTTAAATGGTAGATTTACAACCTTTTGAAGGCTAACCATTTTTAAATATAGTTTTTTTTTCACTTTTATAAGTTCCATTTAAAAAATAATAATCTTCTTATTTATAATCAGGATATAATAATTTACTTTGGTTAAAAATTTTGTATTTTTCTGATATAGTTCATTTTTTAATGAATAGTGAAAAATACTGCATTTTAATTCAAAACTGCCTTTTCATCTAATTTATATAAATGATTTGAATATCATTTTTGTTGGTTTTAATGTTTAATTCGATTATATTTTTATTATTTAATTCAATGTTGGATATTGGAAGTAATTTCACTTTGAAATTGGGCATAAACATATGTTAATATTTTGGTAGTTCTTACCTTTTAAAAACATGCTTTATTGCTTTCACCAGAAGAATTAATTTTAAATTAATTTTTTTAACTTATGTGTTTTGAATTTGGGAAATTGGAATCCATATTTTGAATAAGTAAGTCCAAACTGTTTAAATAGGTAACTTTTAATTTTAGGCATTATGAATAGTAACATCAGTAAATATTTTTTTTACCATGGTTAAATGGAAAATCTTGTAAATAAGGGTAAAAAAAATAATGTTACAATAATATTAAATTAACCTAACACATGTATTATCCCTATGTTTAACTCATGTTTCGAACATCGGCAAAATGTCTGATATGAACTCAAATAATTAACTTATTGTTATAGCAAGGTAATAAGTGATATAAAATGTATAATAAACTTTAAAATGGTTCTAAATCAAGTATAAATTAACTTATGTTTATTATTTAGGAATAACACGGAACATACGATACAAGTAGGACTCGAGGTAAAGGACATCTTCTCAATATCCTTTCATTGAGGCATGTTTTGATTTATATACGACTTTATTTTATACGGTGCATAATCCCCTTTGAATTTTAATTTCATTCAAAGGGAATATATTTTCTATGAATCATTCTACTAACTGAAAAAAGGATTGATTTTAACATATGTGGTGATAATGAACTCTCCACCACCGTAATCGTTATTTGGATTCTACTATAAGCCTTATTGTTTTAAAAGGAAAAAACCCCTTATTCCGTTTTTGGGTGTTTTTGAATTGAAAATGATTTTTGAAATGGATTGAGTATTTTAATGTCTTTAAATGTTTTCTTGTGATTTCAAATTAAATGTTGTCAGTGAAATTTTGATATTTGCAATATTTTATGAGTTATGACTATGTAATGGTACATGGACAATTGATGGTTGGTTATGTGATAATCCAAATGACAGGTAGTTCAGTGATAATCCTAGAATGAGTTGTTATGTTGTAACCTCCAATGCATTGGGTATAGAAGTCGGTCGTATGGCTGTTATATTTAGTGATATGTGTGGAATTCAACCGTTTGGTTATTTCATTTACGTATGTTTATGTCCCAAGTTACCTTCATATGTTATATGTTTCTTTATATGGGATTTATGGTACTATTTTTGTTTCAAAAATGGTAATCAACGAGCTTATATTCATTGAAGAGTTTTTTCTACTCTTTAAAGGTGAATGGTATTAATTTATGAAATAATAATCATGGTAAACCTATTTTTTAAAAAAACAAATAGTTTTCCTTCTTTATATATCCCTTACTGAGCTTTTTATGGTCATCCCAAGTTTTGAAATGTTTTCTATATGACTTAAAGATGAATAGGGTCATGGATGAGGTCATTGAAAAGTCATTCAATATAAAATATGTGACTAAACATGTTTTATTTTTTTAATTATTTTAGTTTTATAAAAAATGGATAAATATTAGAAGTGTCTACTTGTAATATTAAAGTTGTTATGTATAATTTAGGACCTAATTCTCGAAAGCTATAAACCTAAAAAGATCATTATTTTGAATTATTAACATAATTCTAGAATATGTAATGTTTAAGTCCAGGTCCTTATAGGAATCATGATGGATCCTTGTAGATGACCCTGGTTACACACTTATGATAGTTAACGATTTTATTTTATTATAATGTGTGACCCTCTTAAAGACACATTCAATGTGGGACTCAAGAATGTGGGCATTGTTCCATTTTTTAAATAACTCAGATAGAATCAGTTTCATTCGATATGATGCATGAAGGAATTCCAATTAATTATCACTTATTATTCTACCTCTCGAGCCCCTAAATTCCACCCTTTAATTTCAACCATCTCTAGTAGAGATCACCAATCAAGTACACTAAAGCTGATGACTATCTCCACTGATCAAACCAAATAGAATATGACATGCTAGATTCCCTGAATTCATGCATGTAACATAATATTGCATGCCGAACATTATAAAAATAAAATGATTCTTATAAGGATAAAATATAGAGATATAGTGTCTCTATAATATCTAAATCAGTGTGATATGTTCAAATTCAAGTGTTCTCCCTATGAAAAAGGAACAATCAATGCGATGAATCCAAATATCACAATGTCATTAAAAAATAATGAAAAATGTCTGACAATACTTGAAAAACCGAGATCATCAATGGAACTCAAATTAAACTGGAATGGAATGATATGTATGAGATATTTGAAATCTTTGAAATTTCATATTTCTCATGAAAAAGGTGTTTAAACATGCCTATAAATGTGTATTACCTGGGACCAAGAGAAAGTATTAAAATCATTGGGACCTCTTTTTCATCTAAAAAATAGAGCACCCATTGAGGGATCGTGTATCCTACATATAAAGGATAGGATACCATGATCTAGTAGGTGTCATGAATTAAGATTATATACAAAAATATAGAATTAACAAGAACCATGTAATAATTTTATCGTGGAATGGAAAGATCTACAAAAAATATTTGTTTGTGAAGAAAAATATCAAGATTTAATATGAATAATTTAGTTTCCATGTGTCTACAAACTTATGTAAAAATGATTTATATCCTTAAAATATCTTTATGTGCTTGAAAACTGATTCAAGATATCCCTCATACATTTTTTAAGTATCTTGAGGATTTATTAATGATAATGATTATTGTAAAGATAAATAAATATTCTATCATGATGTGTCTACAAATTACGAAATCAAGTGTAGCATAATAACCCTACATGACGAAATAGTAACAGTAAGTACACATTATATGGATATTAATTCAGGAATTATGTGAATGAATAAACATTAATGATCAATATTACATGTATAAGGAGTTTTGATGTGTTCATGGGTAAATGTTGATTGAAAAGTGCTACTGCCACTATGGGAAAAACAAACTTTTATGACGGTATAATTTCCCGTCGAAAATAGTCTAGTCTAGAGATTATTTGTGAAGGGGGGGGGGGGGTCGCCCCGTCGCAAATACATTGTTATTTGGGACGGGTTTTGGTGGCCTGTCACAAACAATAATGCGCGGTTTGCGTGCCAAACTGCGGGAAGCTTATTTGTGACGGGTGGATTATTTTCGTGACAAATTGTTTATCACTCGGATGTATTTGCGACGGGACCTGTCGTAAATACCCGGCGGCGGTAAATGGTATTTTTGGATGGGCAGGTGATTTGCGACGGGAAAATGCCCCAGTCACAAATGGTGCGTCGCTCGGAGGGTATTTGTGATGGATCCCGCCACAAATACCCAGCGGCAGTAAATGGGTTTTTGCGACAGGATGATGTCCCATCGCAAAACTTGTGTCAGCATATACCTTTTGCGACGGGGCCCGTCCCAAATACGGTTTTAACCGCCAACAACAATTAATGCGGGCAAAGGTATTTGCGATGAGCCCCGTCGCAAAAGGTACCTGTTGTGATGGGAATACCGTCACAAAAGGTCTCGTTGCAACTAATCTTACCTATATATACCCCCCATCCGTTTTTTCAAATCCTCCTCTCAATTCTCATTTTATCTCTCTCTCTCAACCCTATTTTCAGAGTGAGAATTTGATTGAGTTAGTTTTTTTTGACGAAAAAGTTTTCAACCTATCTACATCAAAAGAAGATCAAGTTTAAAGGTATTTATATTTTATTTAATTTAATATTTATTTCATTTTTTATGTTAATTATTATTATTTTTGAATAGTTTTAATTTAATTATATTTAAACTATTTTGTTAATAGTAGTTATTTGAAATAATAAATTGAAAATATTAGTACTAATTTTTAATAAATAGGAATAATTAGTAATAAATATGAATAATTAGTAATAAATATGAATAATTATTAATTATTAGGAATAATTAGAAATAATTTGGAACAAATAGAAATAATTAGTAATTTTTAGGAATAATTAAAAATAATTACGAACAAATATTTATAATTAGCAATAAATATGAATAATTAGAAACAAATAGGTATAATTAGCAATAAATAGGAATAATTCGTAATAATTAGAAATAATTATCAAAAAACTGTAATAAATATCAATAAATAGTAATAAATAGGAATAATTAGTAATAAATAAGCATAAATAGTAATAAATAGGAATAAATAGCAATAAATAGTAATAAATAGTAATAAAAAGGAATAAGTAGTAATAAATAGTAATAATTAGTAACAAATAGTAATAAATAGAAACAATTAGTAAAAAATAGGAATAATTATTAATAAATAGGAATAATTACTAATAAATAGGAATAAATACTAATAAATACTAATAATTGGGAATAAATAATAATAAATACTAATAAATAGGAATAATTAGTAATAAATAGGATTAATTAGTAATAAATAGGAATAATATGTAATAAATAAAAATAATTAGAAATAAATAAGAATAATTAGGAATAATTAGTAATAAATAGTAATAATTAGGAATAATTAGTAATAAATAGGAATAAATAGGAATAATTATTAATAAATTAGAATAATTTTGAATAATTAGTACTAATTATGAATAATTAGGAATAATTAGTAACAATTAGGACTATATAGTTGTAATTAAGACTATATAGTAGTAATTAGGACTAAATAGTAGTAATTACGACTAAATAGTAATAAATAGGACTAAATAGTAACAAATAATACTAAATAGTAGTAATTAGGACTAAATAGTAGTAATTAGGACTAAATAGAAGTAATTAGGACTATATAGTAATAAATAGGACTAAATAGAAATAAATATTAATAAATACTAATAAATTGTAATAAATACTAATAATTAGAAATGAATAGTAATAAGTAGGAATAATTAGTAATAAATAGAAAAAAAATTAATAATAAATATGAATAAATACTAATAAATACTAATAAATAGGAATATTTAGTAATAAATAGGAATAATTATGAATAATTTGGAATAATAAGCAATAAATAGGATTAATTATGAATAAATATTTATTATTATTAATAAATAGGAATAATTAGAAATAAATAGTAATAAAATAGAAATAAATAGGAATAAATAGGAATAATTATGAATAATTATGAATAAAAAGGAATAAATATGAATAATTAGTAATAAATAGGAATAATTAGTAATAAGTAGGAATAAATAGTAACAAATTGAAATAATTTATAATAACTAGGAATAAATAATAATAAATACTAATAAATAAGAATAATTAGTAATAAATATGAATAATTAGGAATAATTAGGAATAAATATTTATAATTACCAATAAATATGAATAAATAGAAATAAATAGTAATAATATAAAATTAATATTAATAAATAGTAATAGTTAATAGTTATAGGAATAATTTGGAATAAATGGGAATAAATTGGAATAATTAGTAATAAATTGGAATAAATAGTAATAAATATAAAAAATTAATAATAAATATGAATAAATAACAATTAATAGGAATAAATAGTAATAATTAGGATTAAATTGAAATAATTAAGTTTAATTTTGAGTAATTAGGATTAATTAGTTGTAAATAGTGATAATTAGACATAAATAGTAATAAATATATATAAATAGTAATAAATAGTAATAATTACTGATAAATAGGAATAATTAGTAATAAAAAGTAATAATTAGAAATAAATAGGAATAAATAGGAATAAATAGGAATTAATAGGAATAAATTGGAATAAATAGGAATAAATAAGAATAAATAGGTATAAATTATAATATCTTGTAATAAATTGGCACAATTTTCAGTGGATTGACAATAATCCTTTTTCCCGATAACTATTCTGCTTTCAACTTTCCTCGACTCAAATGATTATGAAAATGTATGCCTCTACGTATGCATATCTAATCTTGTATGCACGATTTTGAATATACATTCGTAAGATCACATTTTCTATAATGTGTTCATGTGGTGACAGTTGTAAGAAGATGATTCATCGATGAAAAGGGGGCTCTTTTGTCTAACGACTCATTTACTTGCGTCTTTCTCAAACTGAAATCACATCGAAGAAACTGCTCAGAGGTACGCTTATACATTCTCATATGTACGCGAATGAATATGCGTACCTCTGAGAAAATTATTCACATTGATTTTAGTGCGAGAATGATGCAAGTAAATGAGCTGTCATACAAAAGAGTAGCTGTCAATCCACTGGAAATTTTTCCCCTAAATTTAATGGTAATTATTAAGAAGTAGTTGTAATTATTTATCTTCTTTTTTTCAGATAGTGTTTTTATAATTTCAAATTATTCAAAAAAATTGATGATTTATATTTTGTAGACAAATATGGAACAATGAAATCAACATCAGTCATTATTATATGATCGTGCTTGGATAAATCAGTGTTGAAATCCCAATGGTTTTGGTTTAAATCCTGTCTATATTGAGGGTGTTGAAGCTTTCTTATCATTTGCATCATCAAAACCAGAATATGTTTCACAAGGCACAATTAAGTGTCCCGGTAAAAAATGTTATCTGAGAACGTTTGACACATTTGGAAAAGTTGGGGGACATCAATTATGGTTTGGTTTTCAACCCGATTATGTTTTTTGGTATCAAAATGATTAACACAGTTTCAGAGAAGATACTAATAACTTGATTCTGGATCCATCAATGCTTCAAAATTTTGTACATGATATTATATGCCCATCTATTTAACAAACTGAAACTCAAGATGATAGTGATTTAAATCTTGAGTTGGAACCATCAATTTTTTTTGATTTGTTGAGGTCTTCAGAAGATGCATTATATCCTGGCTATAAGATAAGAAAATTAGAAGAAGTTTCAATATTTATGTCTATTAATTCAAGTAATGAAATGTCAAACAACTATTTTGATCATTTTTCTTCTTTGGTTAAAACATTGTTACCGGAAGGAAATGGGTTGCTTACAAATTATTATGAGAGCAAGAGGCTGGTTCGTAATCTGGGCCTTAGTTATAGGAAGATTCATGCTTGTAAAAATGATTTCATATTATATTCTGGTGAAACTGTGTCATTAGATAGTTGTCCCACATGTGGACAATTGAGGTATAAATATGCTCAACCAGTGAATTCTAGATCGATTCCAGTAAAACAGTAGAGATATTTCCCCCTTACACCCAAGTTGCAGTGTTTATTTATGTCTTAGAACACATCGTCAATGATATCATGGCACCAAACCAAGATTTCGACTAATAAAAGATTGAATCATCCATCTGATGGTGATTCATTGAAACATTTTGACCATCTGCATCCGTCTTTTGCATTAGAAGCCTGAAACGTGCGATTGGGTCTTTCTACTAATAGTTTCTGTCCATTTGGTTCTTATAGTACTCAGTACTCTTGTTGGTCTGTCTTTATAACTCTGTACAATTTACCTCCATGGATGTTGATGAGGGAGCCCTATATCATTTTGACACTATTAATCCCAGGACATCTGAAAAATAATATTGATGTTTATTTGAATCCATTGATTGATGAGTTAAATGTTGTGTGGAGTGATGGTCTTAGTACATATTATGTTGCTGTGAAACAAAATTTCATTTTAAAAGCTGCATTGATGTGGACGATTAGTGACATTCTAACATATGACATGTTATCTGGTTGGAGTACACATGGTCCGAAATCATGTACGTATTGTATGAAATACAACAAAGCCTTTACGCTCGTCAATGGAAAAAACATTGCTATTATGACTGGTAGTGCCGATTTCTTCCAACTGATCATCCTTTTTGGAGGAACAAATCTCATTTCAGAAAAGGTACAATTAAAAGTGATGTACCTCCAAAGATGATCTCAGGTATAGAGTTAAAATCAATTATATTTTCATTACCTACCATCACATTTGGGCTAAAAGTAAACCAACAGAAAATTGATAGCTTTGGGAAAGAACATAATTGGATAAAACGAAGCATTTTTTGTGATCTTCTATATTGGTTTGATTTGTTGGTCCGCCACATGTTGGATGTCATTCATATTGAGAAGAACTAATTTGATAATTTATTTCATACAGTTTTGGATACACCAGGTAAGACCAAAGATACTATAAAGGCACAATCAGATCTTTCCCAAATTTGTAGTTTACCAGAACATGAACTATTTGAAAATGTTAGATCACATAGGTTAATAAAGCCAAAACCATCTTATACACTGTTCAAAGAGAGTTGATTAATATTTTTTTAGTGGATTTATTATTTGAGACTTACATATGGTTGTGCTTTAAATTTGGGCAGATGTATTAAGAATGGTTATATTACCGGATTAAAAAGTCATGATTTTCATGTTAAAATGGAAAGACTTATGCTGATTAGATTCAGAGGTTTATTGAATTCTATGATTTTGGGATTCGATAACAGACATATCATATTTTTTTCAAGACATTTGGGCAGTGACAACAGACTACGATTCCCTAAGAAAACTGGAAGAAGTTGTTGTTTCAATTATTTGTAAACTGGAAAAAATCTTTCCACTGGCTTTCTCTGACTCAATAGAACATATGATATTACATTTTCCACAAGATGCTAAATGTGGAGGTCCCGTACAGTTTCGATGGATGAACTCATTTGAGAGATGCATGCAGAAATTGAAGAAAAAGTACTTAACAATGCATCAGTTGAAGGATCAATTGCTAAAGATTATTTGAAAGAGGAAATTACTTTTTTCTTCTCTTATTATTTTGAATCTCAATATCCCTAAAAACAAAATCGCATGGGATGAAATGAGGGGAATGTTAATGATGAAATGGAAAATCAATTATCAGTTTTTAATCATCCAAATTTTGGTTTCAGTGGAGTTCATGAATGGTGGCTATCAGACGATGAAAATCATAGTGCTCATACATATGTTCTTCTCAACTATAAAGAAATTATATAAATTGTGATGTGAGTGATTCTATCACTTATTCTATAATTTATGTTGCATTATGTGAACATATTTTATTTTTAGGTTAGATTATAATCATATTAGGAAACAACTTCCACAAATTACAACAGCTTCCCTTGAAGAACACAGACAAAAAAATTTCTCAATGGTTTCAAAAACTGGTAACATAAATTATTGATTGTTTAATATAAATTCCATTTATTATTCATGATATTGATAATTGTTTTACAGATTTTCAGGTGTCTCAACATCCTGATAAAATTGATAAGTGACTGTGAATATTGAGTAACCCACCATCCAAAATGGTTAAATCTTATAATGTATATGTGATGAATGGTTTTTGATTTCATACACGCGCATATGGAGAATAAAAAAAAAACAATGAACAATGGATTTTTCTTAAGAGGACAATATCACAGAGAAACTGAAGTTGACTTTTATAGAATTATCGATGAAATTATTCAGCTGTGTTATCTAGGAAAGAATTACATAATGATGTTTTAATGTTGGTGGTTGGATACTGAGAGAGTCTTGCATGTTCATCCGACTCATGGAATCATTGATTTTAAATATAAAAGTCTTCTTGCAGTAAATGAACCATTTTTACTAGCTCAACATGAACATATGATTTATTACACAATGTACTATGCAACTTTAAGAGGCTTGAGTGATTGGTGAAGCATAATAAAAATGAAATCTCAGGAAAATCAGTTTACTCAAATTGAATGTGGTTCTGCTGAAGTGGAAGGAATTGAAATTTTTCAAGAGACTTCTCAAAATTAATTTTTTCACAAAATGACGTGAATATCAATGATGACACCCCCAATTAAAAATCAATGATGATAAAGATGTTAATGATGTTATAAATGAATTTGAAATGACAAGAGATGAAGAAACTGAAACTCATATAGACATTGATGATGATGAGGAGGAAGATGAAGACATTGACATGGACAGCTATGAAGATGTGGATGAAGATGGAAATTAACATAGTTAAATGTTGGTTATAATAATAACTAATATATATCTATATATAATATTTATTTTTAACTATCTTCTAACAACAATAATTTTGTATTTTAGATTGATCCTAGTCTATTTCGTGAGTTTCAAGAGGTTGATCTACCTTTGGGTGAGTGGGATTTTGGATCATCAGACCCACAACCTACTGGTGGTTTAGGGGGTACACGGAGGAGGCACAGTCTTGCGCGAATGATGATTCCTGACCCTATCCCCGAGCGACGTCCACATCTTGGCTTCAATCCACGCACATAGAGGTATGGTAACCTGTATATTTTAGTTAGCTTTCATTAATTTCTTTATATATATAGTAATTGATTTATTATTTATTCCTTTTTCATAGTTTTTCACATGTAGCTATTAGACAGGGGAGCACAATCTTGAACAATTATTTTTCTCAGTTAGGGATCACATGTGAAAATATTCCCATTAATGTGAGGCGTGACATGTTCGATCATTGGCTGGTATATAAATAAAGAATATTTATTTTGAAATTTATTTTATTATTAACATTATATTATAAATTATTTTTGGGGTTTATGGTATCCCATCGATGATAGCATGAATTACACTATCCAAGCTGCATGGAAGTTGTCTATGTGTGACCTTTCTGTCAGTTTTTGCACAATTTGAGAAGAACAACCATTAAGAAAGCATGAGTGAAATAATTTGCTTAGTTGTGTAGAGCCCACCGAACCGAGTACATTTCATATCACGTTTGGGATGGATTATGTTTATCTTGGTTGGGTGGTGGATTTTAGAGGAGATCTTCAGTGGGACGACAGAATCGGGGGAGACAGGAAGTGACACATCGAGCTTGTAGCCATAAATTCATTTTTCATAGAGAACATCTGGTAAGTATATTTTTTAAATATTTTATATAACCTTAAATATAAATAGTTTATTTTATACTTATTTAGGAAGTCGGTCATCCAGATATTAGGGACTTCGACATTTATCAGAGGATGTACAGTGATCCAACCATTCGAGAGATTAGAGGTGATCGCCAACATCAGATTGTGGTTAGTATTATTTTTTTATATTTTTTATTAACTACATATAATATTTTCACCATTTTAATTTGAAATTGGAATTGAAGGAATCATGTGAGGATGCTACCTCTCAGACATTGGCCGAGAGTCAGGATTAGATGACTGAGCATGCCAGTGCCCACCATTTCGATGAGGCAGCATGGATGCAGGCGACTCGGTATAGTTTTGAGAAGGGCCGAGTGGTTTGTATCGGCTCTCATATGACTCCATGTACTTATTATGGTACTGCTGCAATGTCGGAGTCCAGCATGAGAGGAGCTCGTGGAGAGGCATCATATTCTGCCTCATAGTATCAAGAGCAGTTGCGAACTCAGGCTGAGCTTATAGAGAGTTTGCAGAAGCAGAATGAAGAGATGTGTCGGTGGCAGCAGCAGCAACACGAGGAGGAGATGCGTCGATGGGAGTAGTAGCAGCATTAGCGACATCACAAGTAGATGGAGTACATGTGTCGTCTGACTCATAGTTTAGGGATGGATTTTCCTCCACCATCTCCTCCACCTCTTCCACCTCCTCCAGAAGATGACACCCAATGATTTGTTTTTTATGTTAAAAAAATTTGAATTCAAGATTTGTAGTAATATGAACTATTTATAGTTTCAGTCTTTTATACTGGTGCAAATATTGCATATATTTTTTTAATACTTTATTATTTATTATTAGTATTATATTTTTTAATATTTGTTTATTTTAATAATAATAATAATATTTTATGATTTTTTTATATTTTTTTTGTAAATATTGAGAATTTTAATAATTTTAATTTTAATTTCTTATTAATCATAATTTTATTAAATATTTTTTTTAGTATTATATTTTTTAATGTTTTTTTACTAATAATAATATTTTTTATTTTTTTAATATTTTAATAATAATAATATAATTTTTTTCATTAATCATAATTTTATTATGATTAGTATTTGTGACGGGAACTTTTGCGATGGGATCCCATCACAAATAATCTAAATATAATTTTTTTATAATTAGTATTTGTGACGGGGCTACGGGTTCGTCACAAAGCCTATTTGTGACGGACCCATCACAAAATGTTTTTATATATATAATGTATAAAATCGGATGGTTATTTTCGACTAGCTCATTGTAGATGGTTGATTGATATATAATGTATGTAATCAGAGGCTTATTTGTGAAAAAACTGTTTCCTGTCACAAATACCATTTTTGGGGATGGGCCCATCACAAATTTTTTTTTTCCAACTCCATTTTCTGCAACGAGATATTTGCGACGGGATCCCATCACAAATAGGCCGTTGAAAATATATATAATTCTAGTAGTGTGCACACCAATGTCAAACATTCACTTGTGAAATTAATAAGTTTCGCCAAAGTAAAAAATGATACTACATTAGTTGATTAAAATTTATCTATATCATTTAGGACCGAATATTGAAAATCAATATATTAAATTTATTATCGATGATTAAATAACATAAGAAGAATTATAGACCCAGTGTTGACAAATTGATTATCATTTGGGACAAGAAGAATTATAGAGAATACCAATCTACATTATCTTGAAATTTCTAATACTGAAGATAAATAAAAGGAATCCATCTTGATTTATTCATAAATATGCCATCCAATATATTTTTAATATCATATATCCCATTATATTTCTATGAAATCAAGGTATAATGTTTATTATGTAATTTTGAGAAATTTGATAAGAATTATGTTCATCAAAAAATATTAGTTGTTAAACACTTATGATCACATTAGAAGGGGAAGGATGGAATCCTACATATTTTGCTTCAAATTTAAATCTTGCAATATACCAAGTTAGTTTTATAATAATGTCTATAAGGTCATACAATTTATCATTCTATATTTGATAATAAAAAAGATGTTGTGTGAATGTGATAATAACCACCATACACCTGTGACCAGCCCATAAAGAAGATGAACCCCATTAATAAACTCTTGAATCTATTATTCTTTAATATTTTATGTGAATTATAGATAACTATTGGAGAAAAAACCAAGATATCTATTAAATGGATAATGGATCTATAAAAAATAAAGGGGTAAAAGATTAAATGGGTAAAAAATCACTATTATAGATCAAAATTATATCTTATCCAATACAATGAAAAAATGGAGAAAGAGTTCATATAGATGAAGAATACACCACTATTTTGAAAATATAAAGAAGTTGTTGATTCCCTATGTTTAATAATTAATAAGATATGTTAGGTATGGAAATTTAAGATCAAGTTGTTTATTCAACATCCAATGAATTGGAAAATACTTATACTTTAGATGACGGTGAAGAGGTATCAATAAAATTTTAATGACCGATCGAAGAACTGAGAACAAGTGGGGAATATATTTACTTATACTATTATAATTACATAGATTAGAGGAAGATCATTCAAGAATAAATCATCCAACTTGAATAAGCCGAGATAAGAGAGGGTACACTAGCACATCAGGTAATAGAATGTGTTGATCTCACAAAATATTTTCTTCTCAAAATTTCAATGATCAAGGAGATTAAAAACCAATTCTTCAAATATGGGAAGTATTGGACTGAATAAATCATAAATAAAGATATATAAAATTATAGGCTTTAGTATAATTTCCATGAATTATAATAAAACAAGAAGAACATCATTGGTATTAGAAATTCTGAACTAGTGATTTAAAAAAGCACGAACATGGAGCACGAGACGTTTCTATAGGACAAGAAAAAATTTAATGATTATGAAGATATAAAGATCTATAAATAATTTTAAAAAAAATTGAAATATTATTAGGATGATAAATTTAAAATAAATAGGAAATTTCCTCAACATAGAGCCGAACCGAGGAATATTGAATGTTTTCGATCCAAATATTCACAACAAGATGAAATAAGTGTTGTTACATTAACAGTTCTAGCCACATAAACATGTAAGGAGGAATCCTATTCTAAAATATGCTAATGTGGTGGAAATAATATATTTTAATCATCTAGTGATCAATATATATCAGTCTAAATAAATAAGTTACCATCCATCTATAAAAATATTTTTTTTTGATTCAAGATATATGTATATTACAAGTTCAAAATCAAAAACTACATAAATGTGGATGATAAAAGGTGACTAATTGACTACCAATAAATATAGGGTGAGTAAAAATAGTCATATAATAAATTATTCTCTTAAATAATAAATAAATTAAAATTAAAAAAACAAAATTAGCAAGAATCACAATTTAGCCAAAATATTTTCCAACATAAGAGATCAATATTTTTTAGATGTTTTTGGTGTTGTGAAAGATTTGTGAAAAATACGTCTGATTGTTGGTTTAATATGTTAGTATCGAAAAACGTGGATGTCTATATCAAGGATAAAAATGTAGTTAAGAAGAAAATACCACATATAAAATGATATAATCATCCAATTATAAATAGATTTAAAATTTTTACTAACTTTATTGTAGTTACAATAGATTTTTTCACATCGAAGAGTAATAAAAATATAAATCTTTGAATCATTACACTAATCCAATTCAAAATAAAATACCACAACATATTTCAAATTTGGGAATGAATATAAAGAAACTAATTCCCAATAAGATTATAAATAAGATAATTATTCCATTCTAGGGTGAAATCATAAGAATATATATTTTCAAAACAAACCCAATAATATCATGAAGTTTTCCACACCAAATAGAAGAAGCTACTTATTTTGGGGAAGAAGTTTTCACACCATATATCATAATAATAATTCCATATAAATCACAATGAATGGATGGAATAATTTTATTAAAAATGGAAGACCATTTTATGAGAGTAATAAACGTATTACTGTGGAAAAGAGATAGCCTGAGAAGCCATGTAGATATAACCAACATCATGTGAATATTCCTAATTAGGTACTAGTAATCTATTTAGATGATGTAAAAATATTATGAAAATTTTAAGAATAAAAAGATAAAGAAAAAATATTACTTGAAATAGAATATTCCAGATAAAGAATTCAAATTTATTGAATGGTTGTCAAAAAATAATAAATAGAAGATACTTGAAATATTGAGTGGAAGGTGTAACAAATATTGATACATATCATATAATTGTTTATTCATAACACTAGATTAAAAATAAATACTAAATAAGAATAAAAAATCACCTGTTGGAGAATTTCCTTGATATCTTGTGTGAAAACAAAGATTTGAAAAATATTTGTTGTAAATTTATGCATAGATTGCATGCATACCAAAACAATAAAGACTAACAGTAACCCTAAAAATGTAAATATAATGGGTTCATCATTACAAGAAGCTAAAAATAAAATGGTTTCATAATAGATTTTAAATTATTAACCATTTTTATCTTATTATGAAACATAGAAGATCCATCATATTCCCATATACACTGTGTGTTATCATTATAAGGGGAATTAAAGTTGACACACATACATAGGGGGAGAAATGATTATAAGAAATTATGTTTTTATGTCTTCATGTTGGAATATTCATTCTATGTTTTTTGGATGAAACAATCCATGTTTTATCTATACATGGATATCTTAAATATGATTTTTTTTCAAAATGTTAGAGATCAATAATTATTATGATCATTAATATATCATTGGTGATCAATAAATCAAATTCCATCACTATGGATGTGATCACATTAATTTATATTCGCATTATATTTGAATTCATAAGAACAGATATATAAAATATCCATATATATTAAGTGAATATGAATATGAAACCTTGATGGGTATTATCTAAATAATTTTGAAATCCTTGTATTTCACCCAAATATGATATCTTAGGAGGGTAATTTTCCAAGAACTCATTGATGAGGTATGTTTGAAAACAAACTTTTCCTTATTCAAATAAAATAAATGAATTCTGATCTTGAGGGGGAATATAAATTATTCAAATGTACTGAAAAAAATATTATTTCAGAAATTGCTAGTATTAAATTCAATAAAATAAACATAAAAGTGTCCATGAATGTTTTTAATCTGTGTATTATGATTATTTCATAAATTTTAGGAGGAATGTTTCCTAATATACTATTTATTAATAAGTGGTATTAAACACGTTCTACTTAGTTTGTATCAATTTTTATAAACCACTAAAATTTTACCAGGAGATATGTGAATGGTCTCTAAGAATAGATACTTGTATTATAATATCATTTAGTGTTTTATTATTAATTTAAAGTCGAGTGATTTGTAATATAAATTATGCCTTCTTTATTTATAGACAAATTCAAACAAAGTAGGATTATAGTTTAAAATTGATGGAACATTTATTAAAAAATAAATGATACCATCCTCTCTTAGTTAAAATATATGTATCATTAAAAATGGGGAGAGAATAAACTCAAAGTGTTAAGGAACAATTAGGATAGAAGAAAATCCTATATTCAAATATGGTGAACATATTTTTAAAGAATATTTTGTATGTATTAGAATTAAATACAAAGGAGGAGATCAAAGATCCAACATTATGTTTTATTCTTTATTTATTTCTAATGATTATGTTTGTATGAATTGAAGAATAAGAATATCTTGGATGTTAACTGAGTTCCCAAAAACTATTTGCAATACGATGAGAATTAAATTGCGAAGCTCAAATGTTGATTAAAGAATATGAGATGAGTTTTAGTACTACAAAAGTATATTCATAAAAGACCTTTTAATTCTTGTAAAACAAAAAAATAATGAATTTGTTGACTCGATGAATATCCACCAATAGCATCTCATAGGTTAAACGATCATTTTTTAATAAGTTGGGAATCTTCTATAATTTATAGGGAATCATTTTATCGAATTAGATATCATTATTGGGATATTATATATATATTTCTAATGAATATTGAGTTGTTATTTATATTCTATAAATATTCAAGAGTTGGAAAAATATTTAATATTGTTTTACAAATATTTATATGAAATATTTTTTGTCAATGAAATATTTAATTGTTACTTGAAGGGCTCTATGAAGATTATGAAAATTTTAATTTTCATAAGTATATTTTAAAATTTTATATGTCCATAAAAAACAAGAAAATTAATTTATATATTCCATCAAGAGAAATTTTTCCATAGGTATTTGTGTGGGTTGGAATTCTTGGAATTTATTGAGTAAAAATGTTGGCTATAAAAAATTAGGCTAACCAACACAACCCACATGGGATAACACAACCACATATGGGAGATCCATATTAACCATGAGGAAACCCTAACAAGATGGGGATGCCAAGGAGGAAAGGGAGAATATAGGGTACAAATCACTCAAGGTCGACAGAGTGGAGTGTGCTTCTAGGCGGAAAGCACAGGTTAGTAGTGTTGCAGTTTGGCAGCACGGTGTAGCCCACGATCAGATCCTGAATACACACATCAGGATGGTTAGAGAAGTGAATTTATTAAAATTGAAACCCATGTGAAGAAAACATTTCTATGGGACTCATGTAATTGGTTATTATTCTAGGTTGTAATGCCTCATATAGAATCATCATTTTTTGATCAGATCCATTGAGATTTCACGATCAATCCATAGTTCTTCTTCAATATACTGAGGCCCTATATATCATCCATTTTCATTGAAAAACATTTGTAGAAAGCACTGAAACAAAATACAACAACGGATCTCCATCTCCACTGATCAGACTAATGGTAATATTACATGATTTCTCACTCAAATCTACAAATACATCTTCATTTATCATTCATTTCATTTTATGAAAACACAAATATAGAGTGTACAAAAAATTAAGATATAATGAATCATTAATATCTAAATTCACGTGATTTGTTCATATGGAAATGAGAATCCTCTCATGGATGATGAGTCTATGAGACTACCCCATAGATATTGAAATCGTGGGGAGATAAGGAAACATGCATTATAATACATAAAATTATATAGTCTTCAGAGGCATTAAAATTTCCTTAACATGGTATAATATGTGAGAGATATTTGAAATATCAAACATGGATTTTGTTCTGGGATAGATGTGGTGAAATATTCTTGTTATATTAGATTAACAAAGAACAAGTTTCACTACATAAATCATTTGGGAGATCTCATTTTTCCTCTACAAAACAAAGAAGTCATTAATCGACCATGCATTATTCTGTATAAAGTGAAGATACCTAGATCCACTTGGTTATGAGAAGGAAGGTTTTGCGTACAATAATAGTATGAATTATAACCACATATAAATTCTTTTTTCACAATGTAAATATCTAAAAATATATTTATTTTTACAATATAGATACAATGTTCTCATATATTGAAGGTTGTTTCCTTGTGTCCATGATATTTCACTAAGAATCTTGAGATATTGTGAATACCTTCATGTTCTCATGATGTGATTTGAGATATCCCTTGTAAACTATTTCATGGATGAGGTTGGGAATCACTCAATTATGATGAGTATTTTTAAGAAGAATAAATACTTTTCCATAGTTTTTATAAACAATATATGAATAATTATTATAGCGACCCATGATTTTCTTACATGACTATTTCATAATTCTTAAAGATAAACTACATAATAGTTATACATTCCAGGATCAAAAGGTTAAGTTTATTTGGTAAACTAAAATGATAGATAACTTATAAATAATAAAACATAAATATTACAAAAATTATTCTTTTTATTCACTTAAAATATCTCATATTCTCCATAGTACATGTGGTCACCTGTGGGTATACATTAATGAAATTGGTGAACTAAAATCCGAGTAAGATGATGAAAAAGGGACATGAATCAATATAAAATGGGTGATAATAATCATAATCATAATATTATAAAAATACTGTCTCTATAAAAATAGTGGGGGAAGCCTTTTATAAATTCATGGAACGCAGAAACACCTAAAAATGAAAGATCACTTCATCGTGGTCAAATTCCAAATAAAGTTGTGAACAAGGATAGAATCATATCCATGCATAAAATATGTGAATAAATCACAAAATAATAATTATGAATAAATATAGAATCATTTTCAAGCATAATACATATTATCTTTTGAGATACATCACATTACCTAATGTATTGTATGTCTATATAATTTAGGTCCCACTCATCACACAATAATATTTACAATATCATGCATGCCAAATAGAATGTGTGACAATTGTAGTCTCGAAATAACTTATTTTGAGGAAGGGGTTTCATAAGTATTTCACAAATAATAAATTCCTGAATAAACTTTGGTTTTCCTGAATAAAAAATTTAGATCATACTATAAGTTGAAATATTTATTTTTTTTCAAAAAAAATTATAAATGAGGAGTCAAATTTGTTTTCAAAAAGAAATTTATTTTTATAAAAAACCATTCTATTTAGATTAAAAAATCAAGGTTAAAACATGTATATCCCTAAAAGTATTCATTAATAATAGTTAATGAATATTTAAATAACTTAAGTGGAATATCTTTAATGAAAAATAATTTTAACATGGATATCCCAAATAAAATGAGATGGGTTAGAGAATCCCCTAACCATAAATCCCACTTTAATTCATCACCTTTGCGACTCCTTAATAAAAAAAATTATTATTAAAACCTTGATACAAAAATGTATTATTTTCTTTTTTTCTTTATTTATCAATTAAAAACATTGGATTATAATTCTTAATTTCCTTTTTTATAGTTCTATCATTTTGATATCATGTATTCTATAAGAATTTATCATTTTCCTTCAATTATTCTGTTTTTTTCAAAGTCATTTATAGGTACATATAATTAATTCCATAAGAATAAAATAAATATATTTATAAATGTATATATAATAAATATATTATTGTAACTAAGCATAGGTTTTGTGATAAAAAAGGATTGTGATGTCCACATTGGCGATTAATCGGCCGTTGATGGGATATTGTCGAAAGATCGGGAAAAAGGATTATTAAAATTTATATATGTAATAATTATGATAATTACCTTATGATAACATCCTTAATATAATATTCACAATGTTCCTAGATAATTTTATAATATTTATTTTATAAATTAATTGTAAAAAAATAAGAATAAAAATACAGACTATATGATATAAAATTCTGCTTTCCTTATTGTAGATTCTCTATTGAGACACTAAAAATTGCTTCATGGTTAGAGTTTGTTTGATCCAGAACGTCATTAGGTATTAGAAGGGGATTTTTATGGAGTATATGGTTACAGATTTATTTTCTAAAAGTGAGGGACATTGGTTTTCTAGGGGATAAGGGAAATTTATTCTTGATGAGAGGAGTATTTTTACAATAAAAATTTAAATAAAATAATATATCTACAAAAATCTTATAATAGTTAATTTCTAATAATATAAATCATATATATAAATAATATAAAGGCTTTAAAGAAACCAAACCTCTTTATAAGATGAATTAATTTTTTTCTTATGAATGAATGTGTATACAAAAGAAAAATGTTAATCGATGTGAAAACATTTGACTTTATGTTTTGGAAAATACTATTTATGTTTGGAAATTAAGTTTATCTTGTTCTAATGAATCATTTATGAAATTAAATATGTTTTTTTCAAAACAATAATATCTAGGAATTATTAGGTAATTATTACATAATGAATGATGTGTTTTAAGATAAACCTTTTATATGAAAACTATATTTTTACTATTCAATTGAAAAATGATGTATTTCAGAAAATTGAAATAAATAAACCTTACAAAATTTTGACTTGTTGATATTAAAAAATGAAATTAATTTTAACAAAGAAAATTTCTAACATATATCATTTTAATTTTTAATATTAAAATAATGGTTATTACCAAATAATATAAAATAATGTTTACAAAAAATGTAACTATATTTTTTTGGAGATTTTGAATCATGATATTTATTTTTTTTCATTATAATATTTTTATTTTCATATATTAATAATGATGAATATTATTAATATCAAACATTACTTTTTTGACGTTAAATTACCATCTCAATTGTCAACATACAATTCCCAATATTGAGGTTACTAATCCTAATGGCCAGGTTACTATTCCCTATGATCAGGATATTGTTCCCTACTATCAAATTAGTATTCCCATAGTCACATTACCTTCTATAAATACCACATCATTTTTTAAACAATATTCATTACAATTCTTACAATGTTTTAATTTTCATTTTCAAAGATGTTGATTTGTTTACTATTATTTCGTTTCATTTAAATAGTGTTGGTCATGGGAGTGATGAATCTAGAAGATTGGGATTACACATTTTTTTCCATTTTATATTTAATATATTATATTTTTTGTGAAATTTTAATTTTTGTCATTTTCATTGGTTTAATTACTAATTAAGGTAGCATTAATTATTAATGAAATAATTTTATCAGTTTCTTTATGTGACATATGGGTTTAATAATATCTTGTATAAAATAACATTCATTTGTTTTTGGAGGAAAATATCATTTATGAACTCTGGGTTATTACATTCTTCTACATTTATAAATTTCATCTCCCAAATTTCAAATCATATTCTCGGAAGAGAATAAATGATGGTACATGTGTTTCGCTGTTTCCTCCAGGTCCCATGATGCACCTACATACTTATGGTTCCAATAAAAAAATTTACAAGTTAAGTTTCATTATTGTGTATAATGTTTTCTCTATAGTACATGATGTTTATAGGTATCTCCCCAAAAGAGAGGTCATTATCAAGTTTTACCACCTCTAAATTCATCACAAAAGAGGGGTTAGGTTTTTACTTGCTCTGCAGATATATATAGACCATATAATAATCATGAGGCATAAATTTTGTAAGTGAAAGACAATAGGCCACTACTCATATCTGATCAAGGATATCAAACGTGAAAATGTACCTAGGGCTAAGAATCCCTTCCTTTCAAAACTGCATGGCTCTATCCC
The DNA here is from genome assembly GCA_963277665.1 of Viscum album. Lineage (NCBI taxonomy): Eukaryota > Viridiplantae > Streptophyta > Magnoliopsida > Santalales > Viscaceae > Viscum > Viscum album. The sequence goes on from OY728151.1 coordinate 1,287,526,000, forward strand.
ACAATGATAGATAAAGGAAAACAATTTCCCCAACATAAATCCATAAATCCATTCGATGGTTGTAAGCATATATACTTTTCTGAATTTGATAAGATTTTATATAGTTTTGGATTTCTTGAACCTTATATTTATTCTCTTAAATAATATCAGTTCAAAGTACCATTTGTTTTCAAACTTCTTCCCAACATTTTGGAGTTCTACATCACTTCCCATGTTGAGGATCATATGGATCGATTTGAATATTTACATAGAAACTATTTTATTTGAGGACTAAAATAACGGGAAATGTTAATCCCATCCACTACTGTGATCCATGGAGTAGGCTCTCAACGTGTTCTTTAGTGTCTGAATAGTCTTTTCATATTGGCCATCAATTTGGGGGTGATAGGACATGTTGAAATTCAAATAATTATTCAAATAATTTTGAATAATTTTCTATGATTTATATATGAACAATGTATCATGATCAAATGTCATTAAATGTGGCACCCCATGCATCCTCATCACTTCATTTACATATAAATTATCATGTTTTTCAGGAGAGTGAAATTCCCAAAAAGGAATGAAGTGGGAAGTCTTGCGGAGTCGATTCAATATATTATATATCATATTATTTCCTTTAGATAACATTTGGAGACGATTAATAAATTCTATAGTTATTTTCTCCCATTTTCATGTTGATATAGGCAATGGATTCCTAATCCCTTTGTATTTTTTTGAATTAATTGAAATTACTAACTTTCCAAGAACCATGAGACATACTGCACATTCTCTGTCTTCATGTAGTCCTTCCGTATGATCTCTCTAGGATCATGATACATATTGTTACTTAAATAATGGATGGATAAAGATTAGAGAAACACATTATCCAATATAATTTTTTTATGTTTGGTGATGTGGCACAAAAAGTCTACATTCAATTAGATGAAACAAACCCAGTCGATATGTAACTCATATAGCTTCCCTTACTTTTCTGATTCACTTTCATTTGATGCTCCATACCATCCCTTTTTGCCTCCAAGAGCTTCTCTTAGATAAATTATTGGGAAATAATTTTTGCAGGGAATGATTTTCTCTATACCATTATGATATCCAAATGCATTTGTTTGCATATCCATGAACATAAGTTATTTTTCAATCCGCATCATTGTTAAATTAGTAGGTTTTTTATAAGAGCATCATCAACCATGTTCGCATTTCCATTATGTTAGTGAATAAAACAATCATAGTCCCTGATGATCTCTTACCATATTACTTGATTCATATTGATCTCCTTCTATGTGAATATATACATTATACTTTTATATCACTATATATTTCATACTTCTCTCCATAGAGATAGTGATTCCCAATATTCAAGTAAAATTTCAGAGATACAATATCTATATCATGCATCTAGTAGTTCTCAACATGGATCACGTACTGTCATGTGGAATAGCCTATTGTATTTTCATTCATTAGGAGAATATGACCCAAAACATTATTTTTTGAATCTTTGTGTATCACATAACACTGTCCACTAATTGGTAGTGATAGTAAAAGTTTAGTGATTATTCCCTACTTTATATCTTTAAATATTTCACCACATTATTCTATCCATACATACATTACACCTTTTTATGTTAACATAGTTATGTATTTATAAAATCACTACTGGAAACCTGGGTTTTCCCAACACTCATATACCAACCGTTTATCAAAACTGTTGGTATAAGAGACCTTTACCAGCTGTTTCATAAAATTGTTGGTAAAGGAAGACAAATGTGATGATTTCCCAATGGTTTTATGAAAACCGTTGGGAAATAATTCCCTTTACCAACAGTTTTACACAAACCATTGGCAAAGGTTGGAAAATGTTTCCCTTCACCAATGGTTTAGACAAACCGTTGGTAAAGCTAATGTTTCCCCAGTGGTTTTTAAAAACAGTTTGGGAAAAGATACCCAGATTTAGACCAAATCAGGCAGTACTGCCTACATTTGGCGGTTCTCCCTCGATTTTAGAATCCCATCTCCCCCAATTTGCAGAAGCCCAGCGTGCGCCATACTCCATCAAATCAGCTGCTCCCCAACCAATTTATAAGTCCAAACCTTCATATATTCATTCTCATTTTCCACTTATCCTACATATTTATATATTTATGAAGGTGGAAACACTAAATTTTTTGTAAAAAACTCAACATTTTTAATTGTGGATTTGGTTTTTTTTATTAGGGATTAGGTGTATGCGGCATTCCCCTTCCTATTATTAGTGGTTTTAATCAAAATTTTAGATATTAGAACCATTTATGATGTTTCTGTCTCTATTTAATCTTATTTTCCCTGACTTAACATTAAATTATATATCACATTCGGTTTATATTTTTTTAATTCCCAGTTGAGTTATTTGTGGTCGATGATTGTCCCATGTTAGTTTTTTTCAATGGTTTGGCGTGGAAATTGGGAATTTAATGTGACTTTTCCAAAGGGAGGTTCATTTAGAATACTCTTAATATTTGTTAAAAATGATCAAAGGGATTTTATTATTTAATATGGATTTCGAAAAATATTTCAGAAATTATTTAATCATGAGGAAAGTGTTTTATTAAAATGAGAATTTTTTTAATAAGGCCTGTGTAATGTAATTTGTTATAGTACACTTGTTATGTGACTATGTTTGGTATTTAGTAACACATGAGATAACTAGTGTGTGAGATTGTGTTGTGAAAGAGACTCCATGGTTGGTTCAAGATTATATTTACATTTTGATCCTATTAATGAGTTGTTTTAAAGATATTTTGAGATATTTACCTTATGTTTATTTTTGAAAACTGGGAACTGTAGAGGTGGTTCATGATTAAGACATATAATTACTGCAAAACATTTGGATAAACCATTCATAGTAGTGAATTCTTTAAATGTTTGATGTTTTCAGTTATTTTTTATTTGGAGTTTCTTTTGATGCTGATGTTTCTTATTGATACCTATGATTGGAATTTATTTTAGTTTCTAAATCGACTGAGACTCCCCCACCATGCACAGTGTATGCAACCTCTACCCTTATTTAATCATTTTATTTACACAGCCTATGCCACCTCTACCACCATTTATTCAGTGAACTCAAGTCATTAATTCAAGCCTTCATTCTCACTAGAATGTATGAAATTGAATGATGTATACCCATCCTCACATGATTTATTACCTTGGATAGTGTCCAACATATGGAATACGAGCTTTTGAATTCATCAGTTAACCAGGATCATATATTCCATTTCCCCCAAGTTGATTGTACTAATATAACTTTAGGGTTATTTAAATATGGTTCTCATTGTACGTTGTATATTAGGTGTCCTTATTGGGAAATACTCACTTTTATTAGGGTGGGGTGCTTTTCACTAGCCATGCTGGCATGTGTAGACATCCATAAAAATTTTAGATAAGTCATAAGTTTAATTCAGTAATGTTTTTATCATTGACATACTTTATTATTAATCTCAAATTTAAATATAAATGTTTTTGTCTATACTATATGAAATTAAATCTTTTTACAATACATGAACAACCAATTAGTGTAGAATCCTAAAATTTATTCACCCAAGGGGTGCGCTTGACTTGGGGAAGTAATTGGGTAATGAAAGGCATGGCCATAGAGGTGCCAATAATGAGTTATTGAACATGACTTAATGATTTGGGATGCCTATAACAAATAATGGGACCTGGGGCATGTGCCCCTTATAGACCTAATGGAAATGAATATAAATAAATTTTAATTTAATTTTTGAGTACTTGTTCTTTACATTGTTTTAATAGTTCACTTCATCGACTTGCAACTTCTTCCTTTATCATTTACTTAAATGTATTTTCTATTAATGTTTAATTGTAACACCCCGAGATTTTATGAAAAATATTCTTTTTAATTTCATTAATGTCTTGTGTTTTACGCTACATCAAAAGGAGCTTTCACAACACGCATCCTTGACTTGCCTTGCATTACACGCAATCACGACCTTCCTCGATAGCGTGTGTAGTACGCAATACCGAGTTTCACTAAACAACAATATGCTATTAAAATATTATTAAAACTAGCCGTTATGAATAGTAATAACCACTTTTTGAAATTTTTTAAATTTTATTTTTCAAAATGGACTTCATTTTTGGATTCGGAATATCAAAATTACATTAGGGTGAAATTTTGGTACTTTTCAGATAACTTTCATTTTCTGATGAATAGTAAAAATTACTAAATTTTAATTAAAAAAAACCTTTTTAATCGAAATAATTAATAGTGATAAATTATTAATTTGAGTGGTTTTAAAGTATATTTAGAATATATTTTTATAATTTAATACAATTTTGGTCATTGGATGTAATTTCACATTTAAACCAGACATAAACAAGTGTCAATATTTTGGTAGTTATTATCTCTTAAGAACATGCTATTTGTTTTGACGATGGGAATTAATTTTTAAATTAATTAATAAAACTGATATGTTTTGAATTTGGTAAAATAGAAATCATTTTTGAGTTCATAATATCAAATATAGCTTATGCCTAATTTTTGGTATTTTTCTGGAAACATTCATTTTTTGATGAATAGTGAAACCACTAAGTGGTCGTTAAGAAAAATGAATTTTTCATAAAACATAATTTTACTGCTTCTGTGAGTGGAATTTCAAAAATCCGAGAGACACGGTTGATGTCAGTAAGTAAAATGTGATTCAATGAGATGAAAATAATTTTTGGTGAATAGTAACTTTTTACTTTTTTTACCATGATTAAAAGTAAATAGGGTAATTAAGGGTAAAAATGATATTATTATTACCCTAACACATGTCTTAATTCTATTGGATAAGTGTAATTCGACCAAAAACAAACTTAGGAATAAAATATAACCATTTAGGCCCACTTGGATTAGATTAGGACATTTATTATTAATTTATTTAAAGAAGGGATAAAATAGATAAAATCAAAGTTTAATAAGTAGATAATTTTTAATATAGGGTTATACATAATATAAATTCGACTATAAATATTAATTAGAAAGATAAAACGATTTCCTACATAATAGTATTTTATTTGTAATTTTTAGACATTAAATAATTTAATTTATTTATGACACAATAATGATGCAGTAATTATCTTATTAATGAAATATTGACATAATTGATGTTATAAATACCGAAATAAATGTAATTTGAGGGTTTTTATGAATTCCACTAATTTTATAGGTTAATAGGACATGTTATTATTAATTTAATTAACTTGGTTTGAACTAATCATTCTGTTATGAGTTTCACAAAAATCAATTACCAAATAGTGTCAAAATTGACATAAAATAGTTTTTAAAACAAATATTATATTATTAATTGTTATTATATTCCTAAAAATCTAAGGATCGGCCATGGTACATATATCATGATAGGTGTATCATTAATGGACCACTTGGGGGTCGCTTGGATGTATATGGTAAGTTTATTAACTATATAATATAAAAATACAAAGTGACATGGTAAATGTCAATCTAATTATCTAAGAGTTAAAACTAAAAGATAAGGTTAATATAGGAACCTAAACTTGTCTAAATTCTATTATATGAGATTATTTCGACCCATACCCACCTTAGCTTCGAAATAAATCAATTTTGAGTAATTTAGAACCGAGTTTGGCTTTATAATAAAATAATATTTTTAGTTATTCCAAAGGAGCCTCTCTCCTCCCTTATAAAAGGAACCTCCTCCCTCTCTTCCTCACACCACTTTGATCCTTCCAGATCAGCCAACCCCTTCCAAATTCTATTCTCCACTTCCCTAGAAACATCCTAGAGGTCCTTATCTTCTTCAAGGACCAATTTTAGTGCCCTAAGAGGAGGACTCAAAGAGGCGCTTCAAAGAAGAGGTTATGTCCGTTACCGATTCCTTCAACTTTATTTCTTCTTCCAATTCTTCTTCTTAAGTTGTTTCATTATGAAGTAATAATATCAGTATCACTCATATACTGATATGTTATTATAAGTATGAAACAACCCTATTTCACCATCTATCCATCCTATAGAAAATGAAATCACCGCGCGTGCGTACGTACGAAATATCGTCTCCACGCCGTGGTGTAATCTATTTTCCACCACCACCTTACTTGGATGGGTATAATGGTCTACATAATAACTATATATGATTATTGTAAAGTGATATTGATTCTGAAATAGTATAAATGCACTCCAATATAATTCCACGATCATGAGAACGATACATCGCTCGTGCATACGTATGGACTATCGTCTCCACGACGCGATGAGATTCATTCTCCACGTTAACCATTCATGAATGATTATAAAGTATATATAATAAGTAATCATGAAATATATGACATAATAATGGTACTGTATTTATGTGTATATATATATGTATGTCGTCTACTTAATTCCATTCAACTCAATAAGGAAACGAAAACAGCGTTCATGCATACGTACGGCCTACCGTCTCCATGAACGGTGTATTTCTTTCCATTTACTTATCTATTATATATATGTATATTCTGAATATATATTATATATAAATCATGTTTTATATTCTGGAATTAATTAATCATGATCTAAGTAATCATATTTATAATTACAAGTCAAAACATGGATGAAAAATGAAACAATTTTACCCAAAATGTTCCAAAATAACGGGTAATATAAAGTCATAAGTGAACCATATATGATATCATAACAATGAGTATGATTCGGTAATAAGTCAATGAAATTATTTAAATCATTATACAGGAGGTTTGGACACTTACGAAGCAAATCAGACCTAAGGTAAGGGAAAATATCACAATCTCATTTTTATCCGAGATTGTTTATACTTTGAAATTTACTAGGGTCTATTTTATCATCCACATCCATGTTTCCTCAATATGTAATATTATTTCTATCCACCTACAATTTTTTTAATCCAATTTTACCCTTCAGTGAGTTTTTAGTAAAATATATGTAAGGAATCATTTGTAGTTTTTCATACGAGGTACTTTTTGACTTTTCCGACAAAAGTACGAAGAATGATTTTTTAAACTTATACGGCATGAATGGATTTTTAAAACATTATTTCCAAGAATCTTCCTTTACAAGTTATAATGTTTATTTTTAATCAACTTCTTTTAGTTTATAATTGTTTGACATGTTAAGAAAGGAAAATTATTTTTGAAGTAGAAAGAATATTTTCCTCAAGAATGGAGTTCAAATGTTTTATCAAAATTATTTTCCATCTAAGATAATAAAGGGTTCTGTTTTCATCCCTATTATTATATTTATTTGATTATGTTGTGATGGAATTATTTTTATGAATTCCTTTATCTTATATGAATTCTTTTATGATGTCATGATGTTTAAGATTCCCATTTTTACTTCATGGGTTATGCTATGATGTCTGGTTTATGATTGTGTGGAACACATAAGAATGGTATCATTATGAGATGGGTAGGACCTATATCTCCCTCCAATGCATTGGGTAATGATTTTATATCTCATGAGATAGACATGGTTGGAACGACAGGTTAAACCGGTTCATTGAAACAGGACTGAAACGAGGAGTGAACTCGGTTCAGAAATGGACTTTGTCCACTAAGATAATCTTGGAATTGATTCTTGACTAACAAGAAATGATTACCTATGATTATGTGTTTATGCCACAAATTTCCATGTTTTATGTTATGATTATTGGGATTACATTTCACTACTATGATTTATTGCATGTTATGATATTATGATCTTTTTTGCATGTTAAGATTTCCAAAATGTTATGTTCTTATGAATATGATGTGATTGATATTTCTTTTGTTTACCCTTACTGAGCATTTGAGCTCACCCTTTTATGTTTTCTTTTCCCCAGGATATAAAGAAAGGTTTTAGGTAAGAAAAAAAGGGAAGATCTTTATGGGATATGTTGAAGATCTTTCACCACGATTAGAAGATTATATTTCGAGTTTCCAAATACACTAAACTATTACGGTCCTTGTGTGTGTGTGTTTTTGTTATGTACTAAGTATTCTGAAAAAGTAATGTAATGTCCATGTACGTCAAGCTTTGGGTCTCTACAGTTGGTATCAGTGGAAAGGTTTAGTCAACCTTTGGAAACTAGGATGCAAGAACTTTAGTGAGATCCCTAGAGATATTTCTAAGGTATGTCTAGGGATGTCCCTAAGGTGAAGTATAAGTATAGGTTATATTACTAGAAAAATAGTAACCTAAGATGTTAGATATTGAAGGTACTCCCCCTTTATTATGTTGTTTTCCCTAGCATGATTTTTTCCTCTCACACTATTCTTTTTGGGTTTTACACGATGGCTAGAACCCGAAAGATCCGTGTTGATCAATGAAATGGAAAATGCAATGATTTTCCTCCTGAACAAACTAATGTTATGGGAGATGGAGTGCAAAATCTTATTTCTATACTTACACAAGCTATGAATCATTCTGGACTTCCAAATGAGTAGAGAAGGGAACAATATTCTATTGAGTCCTTCATGAGGAAACGTCCACCTTCTTTCAGTGGGTCTTCTGATCCACTTGTTGAGGAACAATGGATTAGTACTACTGAAAAGATATTTTTAGTTCTTCAATGTTCTGAATATGATAAAGTCATCTTAGTAGTGTATCGTTTGGAATGTGATGCTGATAAATGGTGGAATATTATCAAGAATATGAGGCCAAGAGATGAAATTGAGTCCATGGAATGGGACGAGTTCAAGGACTTATTTTTCAATAAGTACTTCCCTCGTATTCTTTGAACAAAGATGGAGAAGGAGTTTCTTGAACTAAAGAAAAAGGATGATGAATCTGTTGGTATATACGAAGCGAATTTTATAAGGCTTGCTAGTTATGCATCTGGATTTATCATCCAACCTGAAAGTAAAGTTGATCGATTCTTCAGTGGCTTAAAACCAAATCTTTGAAGGGAATTAGCTATAAGAGACTTCAGTAGCTATGAATAAATTGTGCATTTTGCTATCAAGGTAGAAATGGAAGTTGGTGTTATATATCCATCTTATGGTTTTGACAAGAAACGAAAGATGGAGTTCAAGGAGAAATATCAGAATAGTGGTGAAAAGAAGTTGAATGTTTCCTTATGCTCAAAGTGTGGAAAGAAGCATGGTGGAGATTGTCTTAAAGGTACTAGAAAATGTTTTAAGTGTGGAAAAGAAGGTCATCGGGCAGCTGAGTGTCGAAGTAATGGAAAAAGGGTTTCTAATGATGTGAATAAAGAAAAGACTGTAGAGAACGCACCCCCAACACTTCAATGCTTCAAGTGCAAGGAAATGGGGAATTATGCTAATAAATGCCCTAATCCAAGTGTTAGTGATGATCGACATGAGCAACCGCTTAAGCCAAAGGACAAAGGGAAGTCACATGCGATCACTATTGGCGATGTTGAATATGACAACGATGTGGTGAAATGATTAAGTGTTTATGTAATGGGATTCCAAAATAATGTTGTATATTGTATCATGGAATATTGGAATATTTATGTATTGGTCTATTGTGGTATTCAATAATTTTATGGTACCGGTAACCATGAAAAGTGAATCAAATATTTTGGAAAGTAGATGATATGCGCATAATGAAGGGATATGGAGAAAATAAAATTTTTGATAGTATTCATGAGCTCATGATTGATATAAGGACTAAGCGATATCATGGTTTGAGTATATAGAATTTTGAGGATTTTGGTTTGTGGAAAGTGTTAACTTTTAACTGCATTCATGTTTTCACTAAGGTTCACTGGGTATTCATTCTTCAAGAGAATACATGATTAATGTATTCACATGATTGTAATTTGACCAACAAGATATAGCTTATGATATATTGGGGATAAATGATGGCATTCACGTGATTGTTATGTGACATTTCAAGTAATCATTTTATTTATATTATGAGATTGGACTGAAGTATTTTAGATAAGCCTAAAGATTGGAATGGATTATGTTGGACATAAGTTAGTATTGTTTAAGGATAGAACTTTTTTATGGGATGTTATAGTAATATAGCTTTTGAAAAAGGACAACCTGCAGGACGGGCGACAGCCAATCGCGTCGAACAAGGCTGTGGGAATCGAACCCACAACCAAAGTGCGACTGGCCTTTATCGCCTACCACTGGCCTACAGGAAGTCCCTGTTTAGTAGAAACTAGTTTTATTATATTAAGCAGTATGATATATGAAGTATAAGTCCATTTTAGGAACCATATATGATTAATCTCACTATAGATGGACTTATGTAAGTTTTGATAACTTTTCTAACCTTTTGTTTGAGACAGATGGAATGACCCATCATTCTATCACATGATCTGCTAAAACATCATGAATAACAAATTAAACTTCATTTCATTAAGGGATGAAGTGGAAATTGTTCAATTAACAAAAAACAGTGAGATTGTACCAAAATCATGTAAGTATTTCTTTTAATGATCTTGAAAACCAAAAATGTTGTCCTAGTGCCCTTATATTCAATGAATCAGAATGTACCTTAGATCATCAAAAATCTATGGATTTGTGATTCCTGACTTTTCCATAGCCATGTTCTCTACCACTCTCCATCAGAACATGATGGTTAGATTTCTCTTCCATATCCATATTTTCATCTATGTGGAAACTGAGTGATTAGTTTATTTGGGTAACTGTTATGTTTCATACTTTTGTTTTTAAAGATTGGTTTTGTTATTCCTTTTTACGATGTGGGTTTATATTAAAGAAACTTTCAAGGAGTAAACCATTTATAACCCCGACGAATTTCGAAGGCGAAATTCATTTTAAGGGGGGTAGAATGTAACACCCCGAGATTTTATGAAAAATATTCTTTTTAAATTTATTAATGTCTTGTGTTGTACGCTACACCAAAAGGAGATTGCACAACACACATCCTTGACTTTCCTTGCATTACACGCAATCACGACCTTCCTCGATAGCGTGTGTAGTACGCAATACCGAGTTTCACTAAACAACGATATGATATTAAAATATTATTAAAACTAGCTGTTATGAATAGTAATAACCACTTTTTGAAATTTTGTATATTTTATTTTTCAAAATGGACTTCATTTTTGGATTCTGAATATCGAAATTAGCTTAGGATAAATTTCTGGTACTTTTCAGATATCTTTCATTTTCTGATGAATAGTAAAAATTACTAAATTTTCATTAAAAAAAACCTTTTTAATCGAAAAAATTAATAGTGATAAATTATTAATTTGAGTGGTTTTAAAGTATATTCAGAATATATTTTTACAATTTAATACAATGTTGGTCATTGGATGTAATTTCACATTTAAACCAGACATAAACCAGTGTCAATCTTTTGGTAGTTATTATCTCTTAAGAACACGCTATTTGTTTTGACGACAGGAATTAATTTTTAAAATAATTAATACAACTGATATGTTTTGAATTTGGTAAAATAGACATCATTTTTGAGTTCATAATATCAAATATATCTTAGGCCTAATTTTTGGTATTTTTCTGGAAACTTTCATTTTTTGATGAATAGTGAAACCACTAAGTGGTAATTAAGAAAAAAATAAATTTTTCATAAAACATAATTTTACCACTTTTGTGAGTGGTATTTAAAAAATCCGAGAGATACGGTTGATGTCAGTAAGTAAAATGTGATTCAATGAGATGAAAATAATTTTTGGTGAATAGTAACTTTTTCCTTTTTTTACCACGGTTAAAAATAAATAGGGTAATTACGGGTAAAAATGATATTATTATTACCCTAACACATGTCCTAATTCTATTGGATAAGTGTAATTCGACCAAACACAACCTTAGGAATAAAATATGACCATTTAGGCCCACTAGGATTAGATTAGGACATTTATTGTTAATTAATTTAAAGAAGGGACAAAATAGTTAAAATCAAAGTTTAATAAGTAGTTAATTTTTAATATTGGGTTATACATAAAATAAATTCGAATATAAATATTAATTAGAAATATGAAACGATTTACTACATAATAGTATTTTATTTGTAATTTTTAGACATTAAATAATTTAATATATTTATGACACAACGATGATGCGGTAATTATCTTATCAATGAAATATTGACATAATCGATGTTATAAATACCCAAATAAATGTAATTTGAGACTTTTAATGAATTCCACTAATTTTCTAGGTTAATAGGACATTTTATTATTAATTTAATTAACTTGTTTCGAACTAATCATTCTGTTATGAGTTTCACAAAAATCAATTACCAAATAGTGTCAAAATTGACATAAAATAGTTTTTAAAACAAATATTATATTATTAATTGTTATTATATTCCCAAAAATCTAAGGTTCGCCCAAGGTACTTATATAATGATAGGTGTATCATTAATGGACCACTTGGGGGTCACTTGGATGTATATGCTAATTTTATTAACTATATAATATAAAAATACAAAGTGACATGGTAAATGTCAATCTAATTAACTAAGAGTTAAAACTAAAAGATAAGGTTAATATAGGAACCTAAACTTGTCTAAATTCTATTATATGAGAGGATTTCGACCCATACCCACCTTTTCTTCGAAATAAATCAATTTGGAGCAATTTAAAACCAAATTTGTCTTTATAATAAAATAATATTTTTAGTTATTCCAAAGGAGCCCCTCTCCTCCCTTATAAAAGGGCACCTCCTCCCTCTCTTCCTCACACCACTTTGAGCCTTCAAAATCGGACAACCCCTACCAAATTGTATTCTCAACTTCCCTAGAAACATCATAGAGGTCCTGGTATTCTTCAAAGACCAGTTTTAGTGCCCTAAGAGGAGGACTCAAAGAGGCGCTTCAAAGAAGAGGTAATGTCTGTTACCGATTCTTTCAACTTTATTTCTTCTTCCACTTCTTCTTCTTAGGTTTTTTCATTACGAAGTAATAAAATCAATATCACTCATATAATGATATGTTATTATAAGTATGAAACAACCCTATTTCACCATCTATCCATCCTACGGAAAATGAAATCATCGCGCGTGCGTACGTACGGAATACCGTCTCCACGTCATTGTGTAATCTATTTTCCACCACCACCTTACTTGGATGGGTATAATGGCGTACATAATAACTATATATGATTATTGTAAAGTGATATTGATTCTGAAATGGTATACATACACTCCAATACAATTCCAAGATCATGAGAATGATACATCGCTCGTGCGTACATACGGACTACCGTCTCCACGACGCGATGAGATTCATTCTCCACGTTAACCATTCATGAATGATTATAAAGTATATATAATAAGTAATAATGAAATATATGACATAATAATGATACTGGATTTATGTGTATATATATGTATGTCATCTACTTAATTCCATTCAACTCAAGAAGGAAACGAAAACAGCGTTCATGCGTACGTACGGCCTACCGTCTCCATGAACGGTGTATTTCTTTCCATTTACTGATCTATTATATATATGTATATTCTGAATATATATTATATATAAATCATGTTTTATATTCTAAAATTAATTAATCATGATCTAAGTAATCATATGAATAATTACAAGTCAAAACAGAGATGAAAAATGAAACGATTTTACCCAAAATTCTCTTTAACATGGAATTTACAAAAGAACGGGTAATATAAAGTCATAAGTGAACCATATATGATATCATAACAATGAGTATGATTCTGGAATAAGTCAATGACATTATTTAAATCATTATACAGGAGGTTCGGACACTTACGAAGCAAATCGGACCTAAGGTAAGAGAAAATATCACAATCTCATTTTTATCTGAGATTGTTTATACTTTGAAATTTACTGGGGTGTATTTTATCATCCACATCCATGTTTCTTCAATATGTAATATTATTTCCATCCACCTAAAATTTTATAAATCCAGTTTTACCCTTCTGTGAGTTTTTAGTAAAATATATGAAAGGAATCTTTTGTCGTTTTTCTTACGAGGTACTTTTTGAATTTTCCGAAAAAAGTCCGAAGAATGTTTTTTTAAACTTATACGACATAAATGGATTTTTAAAACATTATTTCCAAGAAGCTTCCTTTAAAAGTTATCATGTTTATTTTTAATCAACTTCTTTTAGTTTATAATTTTATGACATGTTAAGAAAGGAAAATTGTTTTTGAAGTAGAAAGGATATTTTCCTCAAGAATGGATTTCAAGTGTTTTATCAAAATTATTTTCCATCTAAGATAATAAAGGGTTCTGTTTTCATCCCTATTATTACATTTATTTGATTATGTTGTGATGGAATTATTTTTATGAATTCCTTTGTCTTATATGAATTGTTTTATGATGTCATGATGTTTAAGATTCCCAAATTTATTTCATGGGTTATGCTATGATGTATGGTTTATGATTTTGTGGCACACATAAGAATGGTATCATTATGAGATTGGTGGGACCTATATATCCCTCCAATGAATTGGGTAATGATTTTATATCTCATGAGATAGACATGGCTGGAACGGCAGGTTAAACCGGTTCAGTGAAATAGGACTGAAACGAAGAGTGAACTCGGTTCAGAAATGGACTTTGTCCACAAAGATAGTCTTGGAATTGAGTCTTGACTAACAAGAAATGATTCTCTATGATTATGTGTGTATGACACAATGTTCCATGTTTTATGTTATTATTATTGGGATTACATTTCACTACTATGATTTATTCCATGTTATGATATTATGATCTTTTTTGCAGGTTATGATTTCCAAAATGTTATGTTCTTATGAATATGATCTGATTGATATTTCTTTTGTTTACCCTTACTGAGCATTTGAGCTCACCCTTTTATGTTTTATTTTCCCCAGGATATAAAGAAAGGTTTTAGGTAAGAAAAAAAAGGGAAGATCTTTATGGGAGACGTTCAAGATCTTTATAACCACGATTAGAAGATTATATTTCGAGTTTCCAAAGACACTAAACTATTACGGTCCTTGTGTGTGTGTTTTTGTTATGTAATAAGTATTCCTCAAAAGTAATGTAATGTCCATGTACGTCAAGCTTTGGGTATCTACATTAATCCTATTGAATTTTTTATGACAAAATGACTTATATAAATTCTTTTTACAGAATGGATCGAAGTTGGATATATGAAACTGATCGGATCTCGAGCGATTTTCAAAACAATTTGGAGAGATTTATATATTTTTCATTTCAAAATGATTCAAATTGTGGTTTTATACACTGACCATGTTCCAATTGTGTTGGTAGACCTTGTTTGATCCATAAAGAAGTCTTCTACCACATAACCAAATATGGTTTTCAAGCAAACTACTTTGTGTCATATCACAATGGGGAGAAAATTAAATCTCAAATTGGTGATGATCAAAATGGAAGGACTGGAATGGAGAATTTTTTAGATGATCGGTTTCCGTTTATTCGTCATCATGAAAAAGAAAGGATTTCGACTCAAGAAGACTTGGATATGAGGGCAGATGATGCATCTAGTGAAAATGATGATATTGATAGGGTGATAAAATTGAATGATGCAACCACAACTTCAGTATATCAACAATGAAATAAAATGAAAAAGCTTGAATTATTAATCCGATTGTTTCATGGGAAAACAATGTATGGTATTTATAATACAGCAATCGATTACATTCTTACCCTCTTGAAGGATTTACTACAAGATGATGCAGATATTTCCTCAAACCACTATATGGCATATAAGTTAGTTGAGGAAGTTGGATTTTCAAGAAAAAAAATTCATTCTTTCCCAAAAGATTGTAGTTTTTTCTGGGTGTAAACCGCTGAACGAAATGATTGTGTAAAATGTGGTACATCCCGCTGGAAGTCAAAATCTGATGGAACACCATCCCGCGTTTAAAATAATGTAACGTGGCACTTTATATTGATCCCCAGACTCCAAAATATTTTTATGTCGGATGACATATCAATAAAAATGAGATGACATTATACAGAGAGAAAGAAGACTAATGATGAGTTGGTTCATCCTGCAGATGGATTTGCATGGTAGAAATTTGATTCTCGACATCCAGATTTTGCAGCTGATGTGCGTAATGTGAGGTTGGGTCTTTCATGCGACGGTTTTATTCTATTTTGGTAGATGCTAACTTCGCACAGCACATGGCTAGTTTTTATACACATTTATAATCTTCCCCCATGGTTGTGTATGAAAAAACCTTTCACTTTCATGAGATACTCATATCTGGCCCTTCTGATCCCGACATTGATATTGATGTATATGTGAAAACTTTAATAAAAGAGTTGAAACTTCTTTGGGATTTGGGTGTGCGCACATATGATGCATGTTGGAAAGACATATTTCAGATGTGTGTTATGCTTATGTGGACGATCAATGATTTTTCGGCTTACTCAATGATGTCTGGATGGAGCATGAAGGGAAAACTATCATGTCCTGTTTGTATGAAGAATACAAGATCTAGAAGACTGAAACATCACTGTAGTTTCAGTTTTATGGGACATCGATGATTCTTTACATTGGACCATCCATGTAGAAATAATCATCGAAGATTTGATAATACTATAGAGACCGATGATTCACCTCATCGTATGTCTGGAACTGATGTGATTAATGAATTGAAAGGTTTTAGTTTTTCATTCGGGAAGGGTCAAATGAAATATTGAAAGAGAAAGAATGTTTCCACTGAAACCTGTTACAATTGGAGGAAGAGGAGTATCTTTTTTTATTTGCCTTATTTGTCAACCAATTTATTACGCCATTGCTTAGAAGTAATTCATATTGAAAAGAATATATGTGAAATGTTATTTTAGATTATTTTTAATGTCAAGGGGAAGACAAAAGATGATTTACGATCTCGGAATGACTTGGTGGATTGGGGCATCAGACCAGAATTGCATCATGTGCGTATCAGTGAAACTAAATGGAAACTTCCATGTGATTCTTATATGACGACACCTATGGAAAAACAATTTCTGTAAGTATTAGAGACTATTAGAGTTCCTGATGGTTATTCAAGCATCATATCTAAACGGGTCAATAGAAGAGAGTGGAAGCTAAAATATTTGAAGACTCATAATTATCACGTTCTTCTGAATGAGTTTCATTAAATAGAAATCCATCAAATTTTGTAAAATAATGTAAGGGTGAATGTTATTAGGTTTTTCCATTTGATTAGAGATATTTTTGCTAAGAATTTTTCCAAGACTTTCTTGCAAAAGATGTTGACAGATTCCCCATTAATTTTGTGTGAGTTGGAGAAAATATTTTCTCTATCATTTTTCACATGTAGGATGCATCTGACTATCCATATTCCCACTGAAATAATTCTCAGAGGACCTTTTTATTTTCATTGGATATATCCAACTGAAAGAAATATGTACACATTAAATTCTTATGTCTGAAACAGGAATCATCTTGAAGGTTCTATCGTGAACAGTTACATGGCTCAAGAATGTATGAATTTCTGCTCAATGTATTTGTCTGATCATACTATAAGAAAGACCACAAAAATGAGAAATGAAGAAGAACAGTATGAGAAAATTGAACCCAGTTTTCCATCACTTCCTCAAATAGGAGGAATTCCTGGATCTTATACATTGAAGACATTAAGCCATTAAGAGCGGGAGATGGCCCATCACACAATTTTGATCAACTGTGATTTGTTCGATGAGTATATCAGGTAACTAAATTGAATATGTACATCTTACATATATATATTTATTAAACTATTCATATTTTTTATCTTCAAGGAACATAAAACAATAATAAATAGAACGAATAGTTCTATTTCTTTGAGAAGGAGGGAGGCTTTTCAAAGCAAAGAGTTTTCTTCTTGGTTAAAATCGGAAGTAAAAATATTAATATTTAAAATAATTAAATCAATATTTAATTAAGTCTAATGTTCATTTATATTTCAGGTATTGAGTTTGTCTGCTGACTCTGCCTATGAGGAAATAAGAGCTTTGGATTTTGGTCCTAATACTGTGGTTCGTGACTGTAAATCAATTGTTATCAATGGGTACAAATTTATTGTCACTGAACGAGCAATGAATGTGAGAACACAACATGATGGTGTTATGGTTACTGCCACAATAGATTTTTATGCCAGTGTATCAGATAGTAGACCATGATTTGAAAATGTGGGTAATTATGGAGTCGTTGAGAAAATAATAATATTGGATTATTACTCTCATGGACGAGTCACAATGATGAAATTCCATTTTTTTGATTCGATGACGAGACAAGGCACATTTATTGATGACTGTGGATTTCAAGTAATTAATATGACTCATATTATTTCTACCGAAGAACCATATGTGTTAGCATCAATGACTAAACGAGTTTTTTATGTCATAGACCAACTTCGACCGGAATTTGGTGTCATAGTTGAAGTAGATTCAAGACATATTTTTTATGATAGTGATGATGGAATTTACACTTTCCCTACAACCATTGGAACCAATCCATTTATTTCTTTTGATGACTCCAATAGCTCAATTGTCATAGTTGATTGTGAACCTGAAGTTGTGTTTGAAGATATATAGAATCATTCATCCATGTTCTAAATTATTTTGGTTTACCACGATTTGGTTGGTTATGGTTGGTTCTATTCAAATTGATTTAGAGTTGGTCACAAATATGTTTTAGCTGACTTGACCGTTATGTGAATTTTCAATGTTTATTGGTTGCAGTTTTATTTCAATTGCATTTGCTAATTTGGAATTGAACTGTATTCAAACCTAGTCAAACAATATTTCTAACATGGTGAACATTACAAGTAGTATGATTTATTAAATCCATTAAAGATCTTATAAAACAATTGATAGCTAAATTACCAAGGAATCCCCCTATTCCCTCATATATTTAGTTTTTTGGGTTACACATTAGTTTCCTTTTTCTTATTAATTACATATTTGTTTTCAAATGTAGGAAACACAGCCAATTGAAGAGAGACTAAGGAAAAAAATGATGGAGAACAATCGTTGAATTGCAGAGATGGGCGTTCCACCATTAGTGCCTGTAGTGAGTAATTTATTTCAAATATATATATTAAAAAACATATATAATGTCATGTGATTAATTTTTTTGTAAATTTTTTTGTAGGATCCACTTATACGTCGATAGTTATTCGACAAGGAGCCTAGTACTGGTCCTAGTACTCAGGCCAGTGGTATGAGGGGGGTTTGCACCAGAGGTAGACGAGCAACTCTGCGTACCTGACTAGACTCAACCCCTCACACTAACATGTCATCCTTCCAACATTCTGATCCCGGTGTGTCATTAGGGACACATGGGATATTTATGCCTCCCAAGTTTTCGCCACCTTTTGCATCTTCTGACCCATATTTTTCATATCTCATGATGATTCCCACTCCCCAACCAGAATCCGGTCACACAGATGTCCCATCTTCTTTTCCTTCTACTTATGTCTCTCCGAACTTCTATATTCCATCTTCTTCGACTCCTGTTCCACCACAGGGTGTTCCATCAGTTTTTGTGGATCTAGTGGCGCTCAACGATCATACTGGAACAGGTATATTTACAGAACCCTAACAAATTTTTATACCAATATTTATTTTCATTATAACATGTTTTGATGAAATATTTTTTTTTCTGATATATACATCTACTGACAGGAGGCGGGGGCAGGGGCATACACACATGCGTGCAATGTGGAACCGCCACACAGAGGTAATGGTGGATTACAATGAAGACAACCAAATTGTTGAGAAAACAGGGCAGTAATGTCGGAGTTTTTTGGAGATGCTTTCCAAATACTCCGACATCATTCCCGTCAGCACGCTATCATTGAGACAGTTTCCACATGAGGTCAAAGATAGAGCTTGCGCAGAGATATGGGTAAAAATTTGTTGTATTTAATTCCATGTATTATTTTTGTATTTATATGAATTAATATTTTGTTGTCATATTTGATTTAATTTCTCTGATGGTGACGGTGCACGACCGACACATCTAATGGATTTAGGTGAGCTTTGGAGAGCCTAAAAGCATGAGTTGTATATTGGCTTGCGTGCTAGAGTTACAACTGAGTTATAGGCGGTACCAGTTGTGGATGATTGTCCTATAGAGCAGTATGGGCAGATGATTACTCATTGGATGACTACTCAGTTTATAGAAT
The DNA here is from genome assembly GCA_963277665.1 of Viscum album. Classification (NCBI taxonomy): domain Eukaryota; kingdom Viridiplantae; phylum Streptophyta; class Magnoliopsida; order Santalales; family Viscaceae; genus Viscum; species Viscum album. The sequence continues at coordinate 1,287,546,062 of OY728151.1, forward strand.
TAATTACATTTGAGGTATTTAAATAATAAATTTCATGTTTTTCATTAATATTATCCTTTGCATTATCAAATTTTATTTAGGAATCATCTGGAAAAAATAAAAAAAACATTGATGCAAAAAATACCTCCACACACTGGGACGTACTACGATGCCTGATCATGAGAGGAAGCTGGTATGACAATAGTTTATAAGTTTTCTTTACGACTAAAATTTTTTTTTCCTCAATTATTTAATCGTTTGATAAATTTTTCATATAACATTAGTTTTCAATGTCATTGTAGAGGCAAAAACTGAATATTAAAGGACGTGTTCCTTGAGCAAAACTGTTTTTCTTGAGTAGATGGAAAAAGGATGGAAGTGTCGTCAACGAACCAACTCAGCATCAAATTGTAAGTTTTAATCAGTTGATTTTATATTTTAATATCTATTTTTTAAATTAATAATATATTTATATTTGTAATAGGATGCTTTAGAGGCCCTCGATTCCCAGGAACCAGACAATTTTGGGCTAACTAATCACTTACATCAGGTGTTGGGAGAGGAGCATTCTGGCAGAGTATGTTGTTGACCTAGGATAGCTCCGACAAAGTATTGGACCTCCTCAAAAATGAGTTGTAGTGCCACCGAGCTGTAGCAAGTTAGGGCACATGCAGAACATGCTGACAAAAGGACCATAGAGACAGCAGAATAGTCTGCTAGGTCAAATAGTGCATCTATGAAATTTATTGAAGTTCTATGACCAACACTTCCACTAGAGGCCAGCCTAGCATTTGATGAATATATGTTGTCAATAGGTTTTATATATGTTGCACCATGTGGCAGTTCTAGTGATGGTCAAGACGATGTACATCCTGATGATGATGATGGCGAGGATTTTGATGTAGAATTGGAGGGAGAGGAGGAGGGTGAGGCGGAGGAGGAGGGTGAGGTGGAGGGCGAGGGCGAGGAGGAGGGTGTTGAGGAGGGCGGGATGATTATTTGGACAATGATGACCATGAGGATGAGGGTGATGATGATGGTGATGATAGTGATGGTGATGTGTGACAAATTGATTCGTTACATTTTTTACTAATGTTAATGAGATTTGATGTTTAATCTATTCTAGTTGTAGGTTTTATCTAGACCTGTAGTATAGTATTGGAGTTGATTTATTTTTATATATTGTCTGTTTTCATGGATTTTGATGTCTTTTAGTGGTTGTGGTGTATCTTGAGCTTGTTTTTAGAGTTTGTGTGTTTGGGAACTCCTCGAACAGCCTCCCAGACACCCCCCATCCTCCTCCTTGGACCCTGGATAGCCCCCCCCCCCCCCCCACCCGAACACCCCCCGGATAGCCCCCTGAACAGCCCCCCCCCCCCCCCCACCCTCCTCCTTTGTCCCTGGACAGCCCCCTGGACACCCCCCAGACAGCCCCCCGGAGAGCCCCCAGACAGCCCCCCGGACAGCCCCCCACCCTCCTCCTTGGACTCGGGACAGCCCCAACCCCCTCCTTGGACCCCGGAAAGCCCCCATAAAACCCCCCATACAGCCCCCACCCTCCTCCTTAGACCCCGGACAACCCCTCGGATAGCCCCCCCTCCCACCCTCCTCCTTTGTCCCCAAACAGCCCCCTAGACACCCCCCAGATAGCCCCCCGGACCGCCCCCCGGACTGCCCCCCGGACAGCCCCCCACCCTCCTCCCTGGACCCCGGTCAACCCCTCAGACAACCCCCTCGGACAGCCCCCCACCCTCCTCATTGGACCCCGGACACCCCCCCATACACCCCCCAGACACCCCCCGAAGAGCCCCCGGATAGCCCCCCCCCCCACCCTCCTCCTTGATTTCATATGCCTTTTTTTATTTATCTGATCATGCAATGTTATTTAGGATTATTCCATTTTTGTATGTCTTGAATTATATGAATGACTTGGTAAGCTTATTATATCATGCTCATCAAATGCATGTGATGATATGCTTCAAATTGAATACAAAGCCTTCTTGTACATTCTCCATGTTATGTGAATTATGCCATGTTTGATTTGGTTTACTTGTCAATTGTAAGGATAAGACATGAGTTACATGTTAAGGACTCATGGACGGACTCGTCATGATCAGGGAATTTAGACATGAAATTCTAGGTTGAATTCTTTTGTTTCTAGGTGAGGGCTACCAGGATGGTTTTTATTACTCATGAGTGATATTGGTTCCTTGAAGATAAACCGAGGACAAGTCTGTTTTTCAAGATGGTAATACCATGCCTCCGGTGATACCCGGTACCCTATGTGTGATACTTAGAAAGCAAGGCTGCCTAAATCAGTGGCGTGGTGTGGCCGACACCACTCAAAGTGGCGTGTACGAGTCAACCCCGTCTAAATCCGAGGCACGGTGTGGCCGAGATTTTAAGTGAAAAGAACAACTGGAATATGGAAAACCAACCAAAACCATTCAGATTCTGTTGATACATTATCACAACGGTCCATTGGTCATATGTGATGTGTACGAGTCAACCCCAGCCCAATCCGAGTTGCGGTGTGGTCAGTATCACTCTAAGTGTCTCTCTTTTGTTTAAAATGGACATCATTTTAAGTACATATGGAAAACTGACCAAACGGATTATGATTGTGTTGATAATTTAGAACAACTATCCATGGGTCATATTTGATGTGTACGAGTCAACCCTGCCTCAATCTGAGGCGCAGTGTGGCTGGAACCACTCGAAGTGTCTCTCTTTTGTTTTAAAAGGACATCATTTTAGGTGAAAACATCAACCGACATATGGAAAACTGACCAAACGCATTCGGATTGTGTTGATACTTTAGGAAAATGATCCATGGGTCATTTGAGACTTGTAAGAGTCAACCCCGTCTAAATTGGAGGCACGGTGTGGCCGGTACCACTCTAACTGTGTCTCTTTTGTTTAAAATGGACATGATTATAAGTGAAAAGAACAACTGGCATACGGAAAACTATCCAAACACATTCAGATTCTATTTATACATTATCAAAACGATCTATGGGTCATATGTGATGTGTACGAGCCAACCAGGGCTGAATCTGAGTCGCGGTGTGGCCGAGATAACTCAAAGTGTCTCTCTTTTTTTTTAAAATGGACAACATTTTAAGTACATACGGAAAACCGACCAAACACATTCCGTTTCAGTTGAAACATTAGGAGAACAATCCCTGGGACATATGTGACATGTAAGAGTCATCCTCACCTCAATCCGAGGCATGGTGTGGCTGACACCACTCAAAGTGTCTCTCTTTTTTTCAAATTTCCTTGATTTTAAGTGAAAACAACAACTAGCATACGGAAAACCGACCAAGCAGATTATGATTGTGTTGATATTTTATCACAACGATCCATGGGTCATATTTGACGTGTACGAGTGAATCCCACCCCAATCCGAGGTGCGGTTCAGCCGACACCATTCATAATGTCTCTCTTTTGTTTAAAATGGAAATCATTTTATGTGAAAACAACAACTGACATATGAAAAACTAACCAAACGCATTCGAAATGTATTGATGCTTTAGGAAAATGATCCATGGGTCATATTTGACATGTAAGAGTCAGCCCTGCCTCATTCCAAGGCACAGTGTGGTCGAGATCACTGTCAGTGTCTCTCTTTTGTTTAAAATGGACAACATTTTAAGTACATACGGAAAACTAACCAAACAGATTCTGATTGTGTTAATACTTTAGAAAAATGATCCATGGGTCATATGTGACGTGTACGAATCAACCCCGCCTCAATATGAGGCACGGTGTTTCCATAACAACTCAAAGTGTCTCTCTTTTGTTTCAAAAGGTTATCATTTTAAGTGAAAACATCAACTGGCATACGGAAATCTGACCAAACCCATTCGGATTGTGTTGATACTTTAGGAAAATGATCCATGGGTCATTTGAGATGTGTACGAGTCAACCCTGTCTAAATATGAGGCACCGTGTGGCCGGTACCACACTAACCATGTCACTTTTGTTTAAAATGGACCAGATTATAAGTGAAAACAACAACTGGCATACGAAAAACTGACCAAACGCATTCAGAATCTGTTAAAACTTTAGGACAACGATCCATGGGTCATATGTGATGTGTAAAATTCAATTTTGCTTCAATATGAGTCGTGGTGTATACGACACATCCAAAAGTGTCTCTCTTATGTTTAAAATGGAAAACATTTTAAGTACATACAGAAAACTGACCAAACAGATTATGATTGTGTTGATACTTTATCACAACGATCCATGGACCATTTGTGATTTTTAAGAGTCAAACTTGCCTAAATCTAAGGTGCGGTGTGTCTTACAACACTCAAAGTGTCACTCTTTTATTTAAAAATCACTTCATTTTAAGTGAAAACAACAACTGACATACGGAAAACCGACCAAACGCTTTCTGAATATGTTGATACTATAGGAAAACGATCCATGGGTCATTTGTGACAAGTATGAGTTAACCTCGCCTCAATCTGAGGCATGGTGTGGCCAGTATCACTATAGGTGTATATATTTTGTTTAAAATGGACATCATTTCTAGTAAAAACTTCTGGTATACGAAAAACCGATCAAATTACGAATTGAATTCCAGATTCCACATATAATTGTCATCAAAATTTTAAATTTAATTCTAAATGAAATATGTATGTTTATAATTACATTATGAATTCTGATTTAATTCTGGATGTGTATTGTTCCAGGATGCATTATATGTTAAATGTGTATGAATTTGTTCTATATATGTATGTGTTAGTTGGTTATTACAGGTATAATAACTGTATATGAATGTGTTAGTTGATTATTGTTGGTACAATAATTGGAAATGAGAGGGGATTGGAATGGAGAGGGAATGGACACCCTGCTATGTTCCTGTTATGCAAATTGCAGGATGCTGTGCAATTTTCACAGCATAGGCTACGCCAACGGTTTCAAATCATTGGCATAGGATTATTAGTGTTTTTTTCTGAATGGTTCTCTATTAATCGTTGGTAAAAACCTTTACCAATGGTTTAGAAACCATTGGGAAAGAAGTCACATGGTTGTTTGTCCCAATAGTTCAAGCCAAAATTTTATGAAAAACTATCCCAATGGTTGTGCCAAACCATTGGGATAGGTTCATTTTTCTAACCTATCCCAACAGTTCTGTGTAAACCATTGGGAAAAGCTTTCCCAACAGCTTACTTACCAATGGTTTTCAGAACCGTTGGTAAAAGATATACCAACGGTTCTGTAGGCTTTCCCAACTGTTCATAACTATTGGGAAATTGTCCATTTCCAGTAGTGAATCATGATAAATGTCTCCCAAAAAATTTGTATTACCCTAATAATAAAAAATAACTACTGATTTTCTTTACACTTGTGATTCTATTCTATTAATCAATTATATTTCCTTTGAATGGTCCATTGAAATTCCCTCACATGTCATCAAATTCCCTAGGAATGTGAATTACTGCATCCAAATGTTAAATTTCTGAACATAGAATACATTTTCTAATTCACTTATTTTTTTTGGACAAGCCTTAGATGCTCTTCTCATTCCTCATTTCTCTTGAAGTAAATGATAATATAGGTGATAAAAAATACCACATACGTTTCTATGTTTTTTCTAAAGATTCTATTAATAAAATCCATAAATATTGTATTAGAATTATTATGTATGAAGGTAATCAATATGAATTAATAGTTTCTATACCCTATAAAGAAAGAAGTTTTCTAAATACCTTCTTTCTTCACCTTCATCGGATGATATTAAGAATGAAGATCCACTTTTGAGATTTACCATGCTTCTAATAATTGATCTAAAAAGTAATCAATCCTTACTATATGATACTTATTCTTTATAGTGATCATTTTGATCACCCAATAATCAATAAAAATGACATTGAACCCTCATTTTTTTAACAAGGATCACTGGTTTACCCTAATTGATACACTTGGACATGTGATCCATTTGTCCAAATTCTCTTATAGTTGATTATTAAGCTCTTCTAGTTTAATCAGCACCATACCATATGGTAATTTTGATATAGGAGTGGCTCCATGTATAATTTATATTGTCAAATATATCTCACAATCTGAAGGAGCTCCAAGAGACTCTTTGAGAAATACAAAATTTTATTCCTTAAAATGGGAATTTACTGTAGGTTGATACCATCCTATTACTCAACCATTTACGTGAGGTATGATTATTTTTATGGTATCAACACCCACATCATTAAAGGATTCCACAGATGATATTTATGATCTTCCTTACATTTGTAAATGATTATGGGATGGTTTAGAATATGAAAATATATTTCATTTTCATTACATTTTATTTCTTCTCTATATAATGAGAACCAATCCATGCAAAGTATAATGAAAATTTATAGAAAGGTAAGAATTATGAGATTTTTGAGAAGAATATTCCCATATATTATAATAAGATAATATTACAACACTTGGGTTAAAAAGATCACACTACTAGGTTTTTTATAGATATATCTACTTCAAGGTATCGAGTCTTCAATATAATAGTTCTATAAATCTTTCACTATATAAAGGAATGTATCGAATGATAATAAAATAAACCTATTTCCATTTTTGACTGAATAAGAAGTTTACATTTTATGGATTCATTTTCATGCTCCACTTCATCAGTAGTGATGGCATAAGTATTCCCTTTCTACTTTGGCTCTGGTGGTTACTAAAAATGATTACCATTAGGGACCCATGGTTTAGTTCACTAGATCTCATAGTGAATTTTTTCTCTATAATTAAAGCATTAAACCATGGGTGATACATTTGGGGGTGTCTTTTTTTCCTCCTTCTTATTGATCTACTTCTTCATATCTCTCCAATAATTATGATATTGCTGTCATTCTCTACTTCACTTATAAACCTTTCATGTCCCTTGGATACAGTTCTCATTATGTTTCTTCCCACATTTTTGATATGTGGGTGGTTAGGCCTTCTTTCCAACTTTCTTCTTGACCTATAAAATTGGAACTCAATATTTAATTTCTTACCTCTATTACCATAGGAAACTTCCTCAAACTCTATATAAACTTTTAGAGAAATTCTATAAACCTCTTTATAACTCCCAAAGTATTGTATTTCGAGATATTTTTAGAGTTGTGGATTTATTCCATAGAAGAATATTTTAATTTATAAATTTTTTTGATAAAAAGAACTAAATATTGTCTTTAAAACCATGTAAAAATTTCCTCATAAGAAGTGAAATATTCACCATCTTTTTTCATTCGTACTAATTACTCTATGTCTCTATATTTGTTCACAGATTTAGATGGAAATGGTTGTTTAGAAATTACAACCTAAATTCATCATACTCTATTTCTCCCATTTAATAATTACACTTAGTAATCATTATCAGTATTGAAAATTGATCTGAATCTCCATCTAGATGATAGACTATAAGATTGACCATCTCCATCGTTGAATAATAGAGAACATAAAAGATCTTCTCTATTGAGTTAACAAATGGTTTCGTGATAATTTGACTGGAAGATCCACTAAACATCATTATTCTTTTCTATATGAAGGATTTTTTATCTATTTGATCTATATTTGGTAAATTCATATGTCCCACATTTTTTAGATTCATATCCTAAGACATCGTGGTTTGAATCTCCAAGATGTTTTGAACACCACCTATAATTTCATTGGGAGTGTCAATTAAGAAATAAATGTATTGTCCCTCATGATCATTGTTGGTCTGGTTTCTCTTGGTTCCCACCATTTTATAAAGTAGTAAAGGTATGAAGGAACATAATTTAAAAAATGAATATAAAATTTATTCATTATAAAGAACAAATTACTTCGAATGTCACATCTTATGGGATCCCTAGGCTTAGACTTTTCCTTAAATCATACATATTGGATCATGTAAATTAATATTTAAAGAACATTTAAAGGAATAATTATTGTAGATATATAGCCTTCATGATGGTTTATGTTCATGTTTGTTACTCTTCGAAGCACATCACACAGAAGTGTCAACCAGGTGTACAGAAATGCCCATTATTGTGAAGATGTTCCTGGTCAATTTTAGATTAATAAGTCCTTTTGTGGGTTGTTACACCTATGTACATATGTCCAAGATCCACATCCACTTGTAGTATCTAGATAGAGATTTCATTGCTCTAGAATTTCAAGCCCTTATAATTTACAAAAACATTGTATGATTACATATAAATAAACTTATACGTATGGTTTTCAATAACTTATTTTAATCCAAATTTTTAAATTAACTAAATTAAACCTATGATACAAACTATTTTTCCCCTACTATTTATTATTTGACAATTACATCATTTTTAATGATAAAAACATAATATTTATATATTAAAGGATTTAATGGTTTAGTATATTTGGAAAACTATGACTATACATCACTTAGAAATAATAAAACATAATAATTATTAAAATATTTTTTTAAATTTTTCACTTAAAATCAATCATGTTCTTTTTATTACATGTATTCATTTGAGGATATACATCAAATAAAGGGGTGAGTTAAAATCCCAATAAGAGTATGAATAAGATACATGAATGAATATAAAATGATCAGCATAATCATCATCAACATTTAAGAATAATAGAATCATTATCATTATCATGAGGGAAATATTTGATAAAATAATGGTATGTGGCAATGAAAAAAAATGAAACATCATGTCCTAGGGGTCAAATACCGCAAATATTAGTGGATAAAGCTAGCATCATGTGAACACATAACATATGTAAATAAATCATAACATAAGAATTATGAACAAATAGAGAATCATGTACACACATAATACACATTATCTGATGAGATACATCACATTAACCATTGTAATAGAGTTATATATAATTATTGTATGATATGTAAAATCATAATATTTACATAATCATGCTTTCCATATAGAACGTATAGCAATAATATTCATGAAATAGCCCATGGAAAGGAATGGGTTTCATATGGATATCAAAAATATTACATTCATGAATAAAATTTGGGTTTCCCAACTGAAAAAGAGAGACCATAATTTTGGATAAATAATCAATTTTCATTGGGTAAGAAATAATACATGATAAGTTATTTATTTTCTTCAGAAAGGTAAGTTGTTTTTAAAAAATAATAATTATATTCGGCTCAGAAATCATGGTGGAAAAATTTATATCCTCAAAAATAGAAGGTTATAATAGTGAAATAATATTTAAGAAAATTTAGTTGAATAAACATATCAAGAATTAAGTGAAATAGGGATAACCTAATGGAAATAAGAAGGGTTTGAGAATCTTGTAAAATTAAATCCCATTTTATTTCATTTCTTGTGTGACTCCTAAATAAAAAATCTATATTTATTAAAACATTTATGTAACACCCCAAGATTTTATAGTGTGTTATTTCTTCAAAATAATTCAATAACTTTTACTACACACAACACCAAGTTCAATCGCACCATGACTTACCAAACAAGCTGTTCAAAAGGGGTTATGAATAGTGTCAACTAAATTTTAAACTTTATATAATCCTTATAATTTTAGAATCCATATTATGAGTTTCTTAGACATAATGTAAGAACAAATTCATTTTCAGTATTTCACTTTTACCAAATTTTAATAGTGAACCCTTTTTAGATACTATATTTTACACTTTTTGACTAAATGGGGACATCAAAAATTTAAAATGAAACATCCCAAGCTTCCACGGTACGCTAGCGTGTGTTGTACGCAACACCGAGTTCTAACACACCGTAACCAATCAAACTAGCCGCTATGAATAGTAATACCTACTTTTTGAAATTATATATATTTTATATTTGAAAATGGACTTCATTTTTGGATTCGGAATATCGAATTTAGCCTAAGGTGAAATTTTGGTACTTTTCGGATAACTTTCATATTTTGATGAATAGTGAAAATTACTAAATTTTAATTAAAAACAACTTTTTTAATCAAAATAATTAATAGTGATAAATTATTAATTTGAGTGGTTTTAAAGTATATTTAGAATATATTTTTACCATTTAATATAATGTTGGTCATTGGACATAATTTTACAATTAAACCGAACATAAACAAGTGTCAATCTTTTGATAGTTATTATCTCTTAAAAACACGCTTTTTGTTTTGACAGCGGGAATTAATTTTAAATTAATTTCTGCCACTTCTGTGTTTTGAATTTAGAAAAATGGATTCCATATTTTGAATCAGGATGTTCAAATTGTGTAAATAGGTAACTTTTATTTTTAGACATTTTGAATAATTACTGCGGTAAATATTGTATTTACCATGGTTAAGGGTAAATCCGGTAAATAAGGGTTAAAAAATAATATTATAATAATACTAAATTACCCTAAAAAGTGTCTTAACCCTATTGGTTGATACATGGTCGACCATGGGCATATTTGTGTCAATTTTGGGACCCCATGGATCCACTTGTAAGTGATAATGACACTTTATTTTAATTAAGTTAAAATGAATACAAAAATGACACAAGCATATATCTTTTAGAAAAACAATTGTTACATAGGGTTATATATGTTGGATTTTAGATTATAAATATTCATTATAAATATAAAAAGATTTCCTACATAATGATATTTTATTTATAATTTTTAGACATTAAATAATTTATTTTATTTTTGACACAATGATGATGCAGTAATTACTATAATAGTGAAAAATTAAAATAATTGATATTATAAATACACAAATAAATATAATATGAAACTTTTAATGAATTAAACTAATTTTATAGGATAATATGATATATTAGGATTGATTTAATTGACTTTTTTCGAAGTAATAAATTTTTTTATGAGTTTCACAAAAATCAACTATTGAATAGTTTCAAAATTGACATAAAAGAGTTCTTAAAACAAATATTATATTATTAATTGATATTAAATTCCTAAAAATCTAAGGTTCGGCCAAGAGACTTATATAATGATAGGATCATCATTAATGGACCACTTGGGGGTCTCTTGTATGTATATGGTAAGTTTATTAACCATATAATATAAAAATACAAAGAGACATTGTAAAAGTGAAACTAATTAACTTAGGGTTAATACTTAAAGATAAGGTTAATATAAGTACCCAAACCTGTCTAAATTCTATTGGTTGAGTTTTTTTCTACCTATCCCCACCTTAACCTTTGAATAGTCAACTTTGGAGCCTTTAGAAATCGAACATGAATTTATTATAAATTAATATTTCTAGCTTTTCCAAAGGTGCCCCTCACCCCTCTTATAAAAGGGCACTCCTACTTCTCATTTCTTCACACCTTCAAAGCCTTTTGGTTCGGCCAAACTCTGCTCAAATACTCTCCCAACATCCCTAAATACAACCTAGAGGCCTTAGTTTGATCATAAAGCCAACCTAAGGAGCCCTTTTGATCAAATCAAAAGGAAGAACCCGAAGAAGAGGTAATGATTTCACCACCCTTCTCCAAGTTCATTTCTTCTTCCACTTCTTCTTACTTTGTTCTTACCATTCTAAAAGAATAACTCCAGTATCTCACATATACTGTGATGTTATTATAAATATTGTACAGTCATATTCAGTATTCTATCCACCCTTTGAATAACATGTCAACATACGTGCGTACGTACGGCTTACCGTCTCCACGTCGTGGTGTAATTGTTATTCAATATAATATTATTTGGATGGGTATAATAATGATGTGTAACTCATGTAAATAATAAATATAACATGTTAATGATTCTGTATATATGATATACCATCCATTTATATATTATTTTAATATCAAAAGAATGATATTGTCGCTCGTGCGTACGTACGGACTACCGTCTCCACGAACGCGATGAGATTCATTCTCCATCGTATCAATTCAAGTATAATTATCATTTGATGATTTAAAAATGATGTTTAAGGACTGGATATCATTCTGGATATGAATAAGATACAACAACCATGGCTTATGTAACAAAACATATAAAAGAAAATGAGTAAGTTAACTCCCGAAACGACGATAATTCTAAGATATTATTAACAAATCAATGTTAAAAGATCATATATGATATCATATTAATATATATGATTCTTGTATAATTTAATAACAACTATTTCACCATTATACAGGAGGTTAACCTACCCCAACCAAGGAAAAGTACATGGTAAGGGATTTTCTTATCTCACTTTCAATTCCGTGAGATTTCCATTGTTCGCCACTAAATTATTGAAAGTGGTGTATTGTGTACTTCCTTTTGATATATATTATCATGATTCTATTTATATTCATGTTATTCTGTAAATCATTTGGTGGTTATTAACTTTTGTCCATACGACTCAGTTGATTAACGTGGTAAGGGGTTTTCATCTCACTCCTTATTCTCATGAGATTCATGCCATATTGCCACCATTACCTTTTGTGTGGTGTATGTACTGCCCATAATTATATTATTTGTGTAATACACTCTAATTTATGTGTACTTACATATTCATTGTATGATACCTCTTTCATGGGTTGTATGTTTCATAAGTTACCAAACTGGTAAGGGTTATTTCACAATCTCTTCATTATCTGAGGTTGTTTATACGTAATAATCTACTGGGATCTCGTTATCATCCACATCCATGTTTCTTCAAAATGTATTTCAAAACATTTTTAATATTTAAAAGAATATGGGTTAAAGTCATTTATACCCTTGTTTGAATTTTTATAAGAGGTTTATAATGGAATCTTTCCGTCGTTTTCCAAACAAGGTGCTTTTTAACCTTTTCGACAGAATTAAGATAAGAATGTTTTTTTTAACTTATACGGCGGGTGCGGTTATTTTCCGCCGTTATAAAATAGTCAAAGCTTCCCTTAAAAGCTTATAAGATTATTTTCAAAGAAAATGTTTGATTTTATATGGATCTTAAATTATTTCAAAATAAAAGGAGATATTTCTTTAAAAAGAATTTTGATTTCATCTATGTTAACATCCTTTGATGGGTTTTAAGATTATTTGAAGTTGATTTATTATGATACAAAACTTCTATATTGTTTTGAAGGTTTTGTGATATGTTTGACTGTGGATGTGCTATTTTTATACCATTCATAGTTTATAGTGAAAGTATTGACATTTCGTATGCTAGTTCCAATAAGAATGTTTATGTTATATTTCAATCTTTACTTCATATGAATGTGTTGGACAAGTATGTTCCAGGTTGGGGACTGGTTAAAGTAAGCCCTCCAGGTTGGGGACTGGTAAAAGTAAGCCCTCCAGGTTGGGGACTGGTAAAAGTAAGCCCTCCAGGTTAGGGACTGGTAAAAGTAAGCCCTCCGGGTTGGTGTCCGGTTATTAGAGGAACTCCGGGTTGGTGTCCGGTTATTAGAGGCACTCCGGGTTGGTGTCCGGTTATTAGAGGCACTCCGGGTTGGGTTCCGGTTACATTTAGCCCCAAGGTCTTGGGACGAGGCCTTGAAAAGTAATTAAAGTTTAGCATTATGCATTCCAACATTATGAAAGTGGTTATTGATTTTGCATGTGATTATTCGATTAGTAGAATATCCATGTGAACAAGTAAATGGCATTATTTCATTTTACTTTTGCCATACTATGTTGAAGTTCAAGTTTAAAAGGCTTTTGTTTTAGTAATTCATTGCCGTAAATGTTTATGCTTATTTTTGAATGTTCCGCTATATTTTTATCCTTACTGGGCATTTGAGCTCACCCCTTTTCTATGTTTTATTTTTCCCATGATGTGAAGATGTAAGTTATGAATGACCTGCAGGGATATTATGAGGGGATTATAGTGTGGACTGTGGAAACATTATGTTGTTGTAGTAGTTTTTCATTTTATGATATAATGTAAAACTTATGAATATATCTAGTGTTTCCAAGGCTACTAAACCAATCGGTCTTTCGAGATTTGATCTTTCTTGTGATCATGCCAATGTTATGTAATAATGCAACGACTCTGGGTAACTGGGGTCGGGGCGTTACAATTTATCCAGAATTGAATTATTTCCATTTTTACCAATATGTTTCAACTTCAATAACTTTACTATATTTCATATGTTCCTTGGTTATTGGGTAATCACCGTGATATCATTTGTTCCTTAAATATTTCAATTTTTTTTATCAATTTTAATATTATGTTCAAGGTTATTAATAAATAAGAAGAATTAATTCATGAATATAAAAAGACATATATTTATCCATTTTTATATAATATATAATTCTTTTCAACCAATCATAGGTATGGTGACATGAAATTACTGTTAATTCCCTCACTGTTGATTAACCAACTATTGATGAAACATTGTCGAAACTGGGGGAAAAATTGAAATATATGTATATATGTTTCATAATTATGATAAATATAGTATAATAAAATCATTAATATAATATAAACCTAATTACTAATTAATTTTAAAGTATTTAGTTTATAAATTAATTGGAAAAAATAAAGAGAATAAAAAATGTAGAGAAGAGTTGATGGAAACATACTCTTTCCGCGATGTATCGTCTCTTATATGATACTAAAATTCCATTGATGTTTGGAGTTTCATTAGTCCCTAATTTCAATAGGTATTCTCAGAAACATGGTAGGAAGGATATGGGAATATATTTGGATCTTTCAAGTGAAGGAGTAATGGTTTTCTCAAGGGGAATTAGAGGGGTTAATTATAATTGAGGAGATTGGTATTTTTAAAATGAAATATTAAATAAAAGAATATATGAGTGATAAAACATGAAATAGTTAATTTTAAAAAATATAAATCATATATAAATATAATATAATGGTTTTAAAATGATATACTTTTTTTATAATTTTAAATATTTAGTTTATAAAAAGGAATGTGGAAAACAGAAAAATTGTTTCATTAAGGGATCACTTTCTAATTTTGGATTTGGAAAAGGATTTTTAGTTTTAAAACATTATTTTAATGAATAATTAATGAAATTTAATATTTTTTTAAGAACCTAAATTTCATTAAATTAATAAGAAATTATTACATCATGAATGATGTAATTTTACAAACATCGATTATGTGAAAAACAGTATTTTTACTATTCATTGTAAAAATGATGTATTAGATAAAATTACCAAATAAATCACCCTTGTAAAATTTTTAAAAAGTGATTTAAAAAAAGAAATTCATATTAAAAAATTAAAAAAAAATTAATTTTAAATATAAAAATAATGATTTTTGAGAAATACATTAAAATAATGTTTATAAAAATTGGTTTTCTCTGAGTTCTCTTGTAATTCCATGACCCTAGATTCCTAGAGTCGGTGAATTATTTTAAAACATTGGCATGATTACAAGGAATAAAGTACCAAAAAACTGATCAGTTTAGCAGTCTTGGAAAATAGATTGCATACAAGAACATTACATTACACTTTCTAACATACAATAAAAACATAGTTCTTTGAGAACGCCATTATTCCCATTAGCTTGACCCAGCATATAAATCATAATACACTTCTTGGAATCCTGGGAAAAATAAAACATAGAAAGGGGTGAGCTCAAATGCTCAGTAAGGGTAAGCAATACGGTGGAAGATAACATAAATACTAAGCATGGTGAATAATTGAAACCACATAACTTTACCAACAATAAACATGAATAATTTTATGGCTCGAATACGAGATGAGTAAATAATGCCATAATAAAAAATAATCTTGTGTATTCTACTTGTTGAATGACCACATGAACCATCAATATTATTTTCAAAATGAGGGAATGTATAATGGTGGACATTCTGAAACATTTTGTCAAGGCCTCGGCCAAGATATCTAAAAATGATTAAGGCCTCGGCCAAAACCATATCTCAAATTGGGAAAGGCCTTGGAAAATTCCACGTCTAGTTGTCTCATGAGACCTACTGATGCATCAAGGAGCTATATCGGGCTCCACCCGTCACTTACTAAGTCCAATACATTCATCATATGAAAAGGTTTGAACATATCATAAACATTTATATTAAAACTAGCATACAAAATGTCAATACTTTAACCATAAACCATGAATCATATGAAAATAGAACATCCACAGTAAAACATATCACAAAACCTTCAATAAAATATGGATGTTTTTTATCATAATAAATCAACTTCAAATAAACATAAAATCCATCAAAGTATGTTGACATAGATGAAATCAAAACCCTTTTTAGAGAAATATCTCATTCTATTTTGAAATCATAATTATAAAGAAAACTTTTATTTTGAAAATATTCTTATAAGCTTGTAAGGTAAGCTTCAACAATTTTATAATGGCATAAAAGAGCTGCACCCACCGTATGAGTTAAAAAAATACATTCTTACGTTAATTCTGTCGAAAAGGTTAAAAAGGACCTTATTTGGAAAATAATGGAAAGATTCCTTTCAAACCATTTTATAAAATGTCAAAAAGGGTATAAAGGGATTTAACTCATAGTCTAGTAAATAGTAAAAATTATTTAGAATACATTTTTAAGAAACATGGATGTGGAAGATAAAGAGGTCCCAGTAGATAATTATGTATAAACAACCTCGGATAATGAAGAGATTGTGAAATAAACCCTTACCTCGTTGTAATCAATCAATTCATGTTAAAAATAGTCAATAACCACAAATTTAATAATAGAATATCATGAATATAAAGAGAATCATGATAATATATATATCAAATGGCAGTACAAAATACACCACATGCAATAATGAAGTGGTGAACAATGTAAATCTCACCGAATTAAAAGTGAGATAATAAACCCCTTACCTCGTGTCCGACTTGACCCGTTCATTCTTTAATATCCTAAATAATAAACTGATGTTAACTTATACTTTCTTAATAACATTTCTCATGTTTATTATTCCTTTTCTCTCACTTATTACCATGTTATAAACATTATGTAATCATTTAAGTTAATAACGTTCGTTTTGTCGATATTTGGCACTTGAGTAAAAAATGAAAACCTTATAGTTACAAGTTGTTCACATGGTCAAAAGATAATTATATCCAGAATTATATTCATGATTTAGATATCATATATATCATATATATCCAGTATATACATGTATTTATAATAGTATATATCATTTTGGGGTAAGATTGAAATGCACCGTTCATGGAGACAGTAAGCCGTACGTACGCAAGAACGCTACATTCATTTCTATTTCGTATTTTAATGGACTTAAAACATAATGATAAATAGGTATATTCTAAATCTAGTATAAGATCATATATAATATCATTAACTCCATCCTTTATGCATCCCACATATGGTATTAACAAGTCATATCACTTTAAGGGGGCGGTAGTCCGCACTTCCTCAAATGAAATTATCGCGTTTACCCATAATAGAAACAATTAAGGTAAGCTATAAGAGAAAAATACAGTAGAATGAAGAAAACATTAACATAATATATATCATATATAATTATAGTTCCATCATAATAGACATCGTGAGAGGCGGTAGGAGGTAATTGAACAATCATCGTTTCGTGAGGCATCAGTTTTCCATCCACAGAAACATTATGTTCTTCACCCAATAGATAGAGGTGTGTGTAAGTGTAATTAAAATTATTCTCAAAATATAATTTTAGTATATTGAGGATACTGGTGTTGTTATAAAATAAAGGAATAAAAAGAGTTTAGAGGTTGGAGGAGTGAAATAAAAGAAAATAAGTTAAGAGAAATTGTTACCTTTAATTTGTTTAACTTCTTTTGGTTTGAACCAAAAAGACTCATTGAAGAGCCTTATGCCTAAAGTAAGGCTTCTAAGAGGAGGATAGGGATGCAGGGAGACTAATTTTTTAGAGTTTGGATGATCCTAAAGGCTTGAAAGGTGTGAAGAATTGGTTAGAATTGGTCTCCTTTTATAAGGGGGAGGAGGACCTCTTTAAGAAATTGTGAAGATATTATTTTATTATATAATAATATTCTGTTTCTAAAGGTCCCCAAATCATTAGTGTCTAAGATAAGATGACTCATGGTCGATATAAAATCATAAAATAATAATTTTACATGTTTTGAATATTATTTTAATATTTATAATCTAATTTATTTAAATCATTTATTAATGAGGTAAATACTGCATCATTATATTATCCTAACTAATTTAATTCATTCTATGTCAAAAAATTATAAAAAAATACCATGATGTAGGAAATATTTTTATCTTTACAATGAATATTTATAGTCAAAAATATTACTTATATAACACCATATAAAAATTAATTACTAAAATGTTTTTGTTTTTGTCAATTTTGCCTTTAAATTAAATTAATTAATCTAAAGTGTCATTATCATTCATAAGTGGCTCTGTGGGGTCCCGAAATAGACCCAAATATTCCCATGGTCAGAAATTACTCATCCAATAAGGTTAGTACATGTATTAAGGTAATTTGGAATTATTACAATATTCTTTTTACCTTGAATTATCCTATTTACCTTTAACTGCGGTAAATAAAAGTTAAAAGTTACTATTCACCAAAAATTATTTTTATCTTATTGAACCACATTTTACTCCTTTATATGAACCGTGCCTCTCGGATTTTTGAAATTCAACTTACAGAAGCAGTAAAATTTTGTTTCAGGTGAATTTGCAATTCTCCTAGGAGGTGGGTAAAAGACGGTGAAAAGTTAAATAAAATTTTTATATATCTAATATTATTATAAACTAACTTCAATGAATTAAAATGAACTTATATATATATTTTTTATATATTTTTACATAAATTAATTTAAATTAAATAAATAAATATTTAAATAAAAATTCGGTTTTAAACTATAACTCAGTGGTTTTCACTATTCCTCAAAATTGAAAGTTTTCAGAAAAATACAAAAAATTCACCCTAAGATAATTTTGATATTCCGAAATCAAAAATGAAGTCTATTTTACCAAATTAAAAACATTAAAGTTTCATTTATTAATTTAAAATTAATTCTCGTTGTCAAAACCGAATGGCGTATTTTTAAGAAATAATAATTATCCAATGATTGACACATGTTTATGTCCAATTTCAAAGTGAAATTATTTACAATGACCTGAATTGGATTAAATGATAAAAATATAGTCTATTTATACTTCCAAACCATTAAAATGTATAATTTAACACTATAAATTATTTCAATTAAAAAATTTGTTTTTAATTAAAATTTATTATTTTTCACTATTCACCAAAATATGAATGTTATCAGAAAAATACCAAAAAAATTTCAAAAATAATTTTTTTTCTCTCGATTCTAAAGAAAAAGTTTATTTTTTCAAATTGAATATATAAAAGTGTCAAATATTCGATTTAAAAAGGGTTCACCATTAAAAGGCGGTAAAAGTGCATTTTTGAAAAATACTTCTTTTATCTGAAAAAAATGAATTTGTTCTTACATTCTGTCTAAGAAACTCATAATATAGATTCCAAAATTATAAGGATTATATAAAGTTCAAAATTCAGTTAATACTATTCATAGCCGCATTTGAACGACTAGTTTGGTAATTCGTGGTGCGCTTGAACTTAGTGTTGCGTGTAGTGCAAGTTATTGAATTACTTTGAAAATATAACGTACTATGAAATATTAGGGTGTTACATTCTTCCCTCCTTCAATAAATTCCATCCTCGCAATTTGAAATTGTTCTTCAAAAATAAAAGGTTGAAAATAGAAGATACCTTTGTGGGAAAACCCACATCGGAAATTTGGTTAATAAAATTTAGTCTTAATAATAGGAAAATGGGAATAACAATGTCACCACCAAATTGTGATCTCGAATAGGAGAAAATTGGTTGAAATTAGAGATAGATAATTAGAGGAAAAATGTAAATATTTATAGGGAGTGATTGAGGTCATCAATCACAAACAATTGTAGAATTGGGGGCCTCAAATCCATCAATCTATAATGATTTAAAATATCATTGGTTCAATAAAACATAAGGTATTCGGATAAAACATCCTTAGATTTAAGATGCCTTACCGAACGTTTAAGAATTTATTTGTTCATATAATAAGAGAAGAAATATATATATATATATATATACATGAAAATTAGAGTTTCATCCTTCAACTAATTCCTACCACAAACTCATCATTCCCTCCAAATGATTTCAAAAAAAAATTATATTTACCTAAATCGTATAAGGTTCCAAAAATAATGAATTTATTATTCATTTGTCAGACTATTTTAGAAAACTAAATTATACAAACTAGTACATCATGTAGTCCATTCGTAGGTGATGCACCTTTGTTGCTCTTCGGTTGCGAGTTCAAGTCTCGCGGCCTTGCCAGACGCGACTAGTAGTCGCCCGACCTCTAGGTTGTCCTTTTTATAAAAATCCCAAATTAACATTAACAATAGTATCCAATTTCAAACTTAATACATTCCAACCTTTAGACTTATCCAAAATACATATATCCAAACTCTTAGTCCAAAATTTATAAGGAAGTTAAACACAATGAGGATCCTTTTTTCATGTAATAACATGTGAACATCATCATCATGTATTCTATTAAAAAACTACAACCTCCTGAATTACCATAAAACCTTATTGATTACATTAATGCACCCTTATTATTTATAGAATACTGTATATAGTCCTATCCAAAAATGTTGTAAACTCCAACAATGAAAAATCATTAATCAGTTTCAAGGTAGTCAGGAATATCCAATATAATTTATTCAAATCAACCATATCTTATTCCAAAATCACTACTTCATTATTGGGACCATATTAAGGATTACCTTTCCTTCAACCATATATTTTACCAAAAGTGTAGCTCACTGTTAAGACACTTTTCTTAGAACCATATAATATAAAATCCTCAATAAAATAGTATTGTTGTACAATCCTGATTTATCTCCATAATTCATATAACCAGTATAGTGTTGATACAACACTCAAATGAAATAATCCTATAAAAACATAAGAACATTAGTCATTATTCTTTATCTGAGGTAGTATCATAACTTGATTATTATCCAATATCATCATTTTGGGCATACTCTGATGATTTGTACATTGGTTTGCACAGTGTCCCAACTCTTTACAGATGAAGAATTGTACATTTGAAACCTTTTTCTAACCCTTGAAATCATGTACTTGGTGTCCTTTTTCTACACACTTATAACAAACTCCCATTTCCTTCAAGCATTTACCAAGGTGATTATTTCCATATTTATCATATATGGGAAAATCTTTCTATCCCCTATTCCCTTTACCCATCATTATCTCTACCATCCTTTTCTTCTCTTGCTTCCCTTCAAATCCATAGGACTCAGAGAATTCTTTACTTATCTTACTAACACATGATATTATTTGTTCATATGTTGAGAATATATGGGAGATTATTTCCCTTCTAAATGTAGGATTAATACCATGAAATATACGACCATTCTTAATCTTTAGATCATACATATTGCTGGAGTTATCATTCCTTCTACTAAGCACCATTTCTAAACAATGCCATACACTATGTCACTTTATGAATCACAATTCATAATTCCAAACTTGTAAAAATCTTAACATAAATTGAACAGTTTATGGATATAATACATAAACATAAAAATATTTCCATTTAGAAGGTATATACTCGTAAATCCTTCATAATTATTTGTAAAGAAAATAATAATTACCCTAAGAATATCACCCTGGAGTTTCGTAACCAAGAGCGCAGCAAGGCCCGTTTTCGGAAACCAGTTCTCATTCGAGTCTAACCAAAGCTGTGTTTTCGGGTTTTACCCCAAGGTACATCTATGCCAGAGATTCCTCTACCTGCTCGTATCTAGAAAGGGATGTATTTTCTTGGAAAACTCACAAAATCTCTACATTACCAAAATTCTAGGAAGTCCTTCTATACTAATCCTCAATGTCTATCTTAGGTTTATGTTCTCAAATCAGAGTTTATCTAAATCTAGCTTCCAAGGTTATTGCTAAACTTTTTCTGATACCAACTATAACGCCCCGACCCTAGATTTCCAGAGTCGGTGCATTATTTTAATACATTGGCATGATTACAAGGAATCAAGTCCCAAAAAAACAATCGGTTTAGCAGACTTGGAAAATAGATTTCATACATGAACATTACATTACACTTTCTAACATAAAATAAAATAAAAAGTTCTTTGAGAACGCCATTATTCCCTTTAGCTTAACCCTCCCTATAAATCATAATACAATTCTTGGAATCCTGGGAAAAATAAAACATAAAAAGGGGTGATCTCAAACACTCAGTAAGGGTAAGCAATACAGTGTAAGATAACGTAAATATTAATCATGGTGAATAATTGAAACCACGTGGCTTTACCAACAATAATCATGGATAATTTTTTATGGCCGGAATATGAGATGAGTAAATAATTCCATAATAAAAAATAATAATGGGTATTCTACTAGTTGAATGACCACATGAACTATCAATATTATTTTCATAATGAGAGAATGTATAATGTCGGACATTCTGAAACGTTTTGTCAAGGCCTCGCCCAAGACGTCTAAAAATTATTAAGGCCTCGGACAAAACCATATCTCAAATTGGGAAAGGCCTCATCAAATTCCACGTCTATTTGTCTCATGATACCTACCGATGCATCAAGGATCTATAGAGGGCTCCACCCGTCACATACTAAGTCCAATACATTCCTCATATGAACAGGTTTAAACATATCATAAACATTCGTATTAAAAATAGCATATGAAATGTCAATACTTTAACCATAAAAAGTTAATGGTATAAAAATAGCACATCCATAGTCAAAATTATCACAAAACCTTCAATACAATATGGAAGTTTGGTATCATAATAAATCAACTTCAAATAAACTTAAAATCCATCAAAGGATGTTGACCTAGATGAAATCAAAACCCTTTTTAGAGAAATATATCTTTCTATTTTGAAATAAAAATTATAAAGAAAAGATTTATTTTGAAAATATTCTTATAAGCTAGTAAGGGAAGCTTAGAAGATTTTATAATGGTGGAGAATATCCACACCCACTGTATAAGTTAAAAAAATACATTCTTATGTTAATTCTGTCGAAAAGGATAAAAAGGACCTTGTTTGGAAAACGACGGAAAGATTCCTTTCAAAAAAATTTATAAAAATTCAGTCAAGGGTATAAATGAATTTTTCTCATAGTCTAGTAAATAGTAAAAATTATTTGGAATAAATTTTTAAGAAACATGGAAATTGATGATAAAGAGGCCCCAGTAGATAATTACGTATAAACAACCTTGGATAATGAAGAGATTGTGAAATAAACCCTTAACTCGTTGTAATCAATCAAGTCATATGAACAATATTCAATAAACACCAAATGAATAAAAGAATATCATGAATATAAATAGAATCATGATAATATATATATATATATATATATATATATCAAGTGGCAGTACAAAATACACCACATGCAATAAAGAAGTTTTGAACAATGGAAATCTCACAGAATTAAAAATGAGATAAGAAACCCCTTAACTCGTGTCCAACTTGACCCGTTCGTTCTTTAATATCCTGAATAATAAACTAAAGTTAATTTCTACTTTATTATGAACATTTCTCAAGTTTATTATTCCTTTTATATCACTTATTACCATGTTATAAACATTATGTAATCATTTAAGTTAATAACGTTTGTTTTGTCGATATTTGGCACTTGAGTCCAAAATGAACACCATATAGTTACAAGTTGTTCACATGGTCAAAATATCTTTATATACAGAATTATATTCATGATTTATATATCATATATATCATATATATCCAGTATATACATGTATTTATAATAGTACATATCATTTTGGGCTACGAATGAAATGCACCGTTCATGGATACGGTAAGCCATACGTATGCATGAACGCTACATTCATTTCTATTTCATATTTTAATGGACATAAAACATAATGATACATAGGTATACTCTAATTACTGTATAATATCATATATAATATAATTAACTCCATCCTTTATACGTCCCACATATGGTATTAACGAGTCATATCACATTAAGGGGGCGGTAGTCCACACTTCCTCAAATGAAATTATCGTGTTTACCGAAACTGGAAACCATTAAGGTGTGACATAAAATAAAAATACAAAAGCATGAAGAAAACATAAACATAACATATATCACATATAATTATAGTTCCACCATAATGGCCCCCATGAGAGGCGGCAGGAGGTAATTGAACAATCATTGTATCGTGAGGTGTTAGTTTTCCATCCACAGAAACATTACGTTCTTCACCCATTAGATGGAGGTGTGTGTAAGTGTAATTCAAATAATTCTCATAAAAACATCCTAGTATATTTATGATATAGGTTTTGTTATAAAATAAATGAATAAAAAGAGTTTAGGGGTTGGAGGACTAAAATAAAAGAAAAGTAGTTAAGAGAAACTGTTACCTTTAATTTGGGTAACTTCATTTGGTTTGAACCAAAAGGACTCCTCAAAGTGACTTCTGCCTAAGATAAGGCTTCTAAGAGGAGGATAGGTATGTAGGGAGATTAATTTGGCAGAGTTTGGACGAGAATAAAGGTTTTGGAGGTGTGAGGAATAGGTTAGAAGTGGTCTCCTTTTATAAGGGGGAAGATGATCTCCTTAGGAATGTGTGAAAATATTATTTTATTATATAATGATATTCGGTTTCTAAAGGTTTAAAAATCATTAGAGTCGAAGATAAGATGACTCATGGTCGATATAAAATCAGGTAAGAAGAATTGGACATGTTTTTAATATTATTTGAATATTTATAATCTATTTTCTTTAAATCATTTATTAATGAGGTAAATACTGCATCATTATATTTTCCTAAATAATTTAATTTATTCGATGTCTAAAAATTATTAGAAAAATACCAGGATGTATGAAATCTTTTTATCTTTCAAATTAATATTTATAGTCAAACATATTACTTGCATAACACCATATAAAAATTAATTACTAAACGGTTTTTGTTTTTTCCAATTTTTTCTTTACATTAAATTAATTAATCTAAAGTGTCATTATCATTCCTAAGTGGCTCCATGGGGTCCCAAAATCTACCAAAATATGAAAATGGTCATCCATTACTCATCCAATAAGGTTAGGACATTGTTAAGGTAATTTTTAATTATTACAATATTCTTTTTACCTTGAATTATCAAATTTACCTTTAACTACGGTAAATAAAAGTAAAAAGTTACTATTCAACACAATTTTTTATCTTATTGAACCAAATTTTACTCATTTATACTAACCTTGTCTCTCGTATTTTCGAAATTCAACTCACAGAAGCGGTAAAATTAAGTATTATGTTAATTGGAAAATTCTCATAGGAGGTGCGTAAAAGACGGTGAAAAGTTCAATAAAATTTTTATATATCTAAAATTATTATAAAATGACTCCAATGAATTAAAATGAAATTATATAAGTATTATGTATCTATTTTGACATAAATTAATATAAATAAAATAAATAATTGTTTAAATAAAAATTCGGTTTTAAACTATAACTCAATGTTTTTCACCGTTCATCAAAAATTGAATGTTTTCAGAAAAATAGAGAAAATTCACCCTAAGCTAATTTTGATATTCTGAATTCATAAATTAAGTATATATTACCAAATTCAAAACATAGAAGTTTCATTTATTAATTTAAAATTAATTCCCGTTGTCAAAACCAAAAGTCGTATTTTTACGAAATAATAACTATCAAAAGATTGACACTTGTTTATGTCCAATTTCAAAGTGAAATTACTTACAATGGACTGCATTGGATTAAATGGTAAAAATATAATCTATTTATACTTCCAAACCATAAAAATTTATAATTTAACACTATAAATTATTTCGATTAAAAAAGTTGTTTTTAATTAAAAATTAGTATCTTTCACAATTCACCAAAATATGAAAGTTATCAGAAAAATACCAAAAAAATTTCAAAACTAAATTTTTATCTCTCGATTCTAAAGAAGAAGTGTATTTTGTTAAATTTAATATATAAAAGTTTCAAATATTGGATTTAAAAAGGGGTCACCATTAAAAGGTGGTAAAAGTGCATTTTTGAAAAATAATTCTTTTATCTGAAAAAAATGAATTTTTTCTTACATTATGTCTAGGAAACACATAATATAGATTCCAAAATTATAAGGATTATATAATGTTCAGAATTCAGTTAATACTATTCATAACCGATTTTGAACGGCTAGTTTGGTAAGTCGTGGTGCGCTTGAACTCGATGTTGCGTGTAGTGAAAGTTATTGAATTACTCTGAAGATATAACGTACAATGAAATCTTGGGGTGTTACATTTCTAATCATGATAATTATTTTTCATCATTATAATATATATATATAGATATACTTATATTATTCATTATAAATAATATTTATATCGCACTTAATTATTTTTTTGTTAAATTGCTATTCCAACGGGTAGGTTACTATTCCCACCAGTTATGTCACTATTCCCAACAGTCGGGCTACTATTCCAACAGTCACACCACCTCCAATAAATAACACTTTATTATTTCACTCAATATTCACTAAACAACCTCCCATTTTTATATTAACATTTTATAAAAATTTTATTGGGTTTCTAATATTTTGTTTCATTATCATAGTGTTTGTCATTAGGGTGATCATTTTAGAACACTAAGGAGATCCATTTTTTCCATTATAGATTTTTTTATACTTTTTTCCAGTTTTAATGATTTAAATTTTCACTGGTTTTTTCAAAATATGGTAACATTTTTTTAAAATAATTTTTTTTTCAGTTTTATTATGTGATATATGTGTATAATACTATATAGTATAATATGACACACATTTACATAGAGATACAACTATAATTTATAAACTCAATCTGTTACAAGTGTAGAAAAAAACCTGAATGAAAGAATACTAACAGAAATTATATAGTTCATGCATATGAATTAACTATGTACATGAATGAACAAACATTAAGAATTAATATTACATGCACAAGGTGTTTGCAAGTGTTCTTGGGTGAAATATGTTGGTTGAGAAATAATATTGCGCACTAAAGTCAAGATTTAACTTGAACATAGAATAAGTTTCAAAATACTAAAACCATTATTATATTATGTTATAAATTTTTTGCTGTGAAATTAAAAAACTAACATAGGAATTCAATATATTATATTTATTATGGATGATCAAGTAACATAGTCAGAATCATTGACCTATTTTTTGTGTAATAGATTATCACTTGGGTCAAGAAAAATTATTCAAAATTCCATTATATATCATCTTGATTGTTTTTTGTCCGAAGAAGAAGAATAGTTATTCCCTTGTATTTCAAAATAAATAATTCATAGAATTGATTTTTGAGCATGAGACAAACCATTAGATTGCAATGAATTCAAGGTATCCTTTTCCTTGTTCCATTGTGATGAAGTTGATCAGAATTATTGTATTCTAAATTAGGGTACTTGTCATACAATGGTGATCACATCATAAGGTTAAAACTAAAATATGGTATCATTTAATTAAAAATTTAGGATTTCATTATACATGTTTAGATTGAGAAAAATGTTTAAAAAGTAATATCCTTTATTGTGATTTTTGTTGTAATAAAAAAGGATTTTGTGTATGTGGTGTAATAACCACCGTACACCAAGGACTATTCCGTAAAGTTAATGAACCCCATTAAGAAACTATTGTGTACATTAAGATTTTTATTTTTATGTGCATTCATGACAACTACAATTGATTAAAGAAATAGATACAATCACTGAATAAGTTAAAGAGGTATTAAAAGGGATAAAATAGTAGTGTGGTACAAATTCACCCAACATAGATTCACCCTTTGTTTGATCATCCCAAAGGTGATCCTAACACTTATACTCTCTCTACCAAGATATATGGAATGATTTTTGATCTACAGTGATTCTTAAAATAATGTATTGGGTGGTATACACTTGGGAAATTGTAAAGTGGTATTCTACGATTCCCTAAAATTGGAGTAGCATTACAAAATCTATTAGATACATATTTTGAAGTTGGATTCAGAAATCATATCATTGAATTTTTAGTTACATTATCTCTATATAGAGAAGTATAATATATATATATATATATATATCATAAGATACTGATGTGTATATTCACATAGTAATAGCTCAACACGATCCAAGGAATGTGGTTAAAGATGATCAAGGATTATGACTGGTCAATCCATTACTTCCCTGTGAATTTGAATAAATTGGCTGATGATATAAATAGAAAATATCATTTAAACATAACCATAATAAGGATATATATAAAACCAATATTTATATACATACAATGGAAAGACAGGGTAATAATAAAAGAAGGAACCACATCTTACAATTATGAAATGATTGAACTACCATCTATTCTGGATAATATTGAGAAATCTAAAAAGGGATGACAAATAGCTATAAAATAAGGTGTATGGTATAATAAAGAAAAAAATATTGGAGATCATTATTAATGAATATTTTGTTCTCATGTTTTTGGAATGATCTATCATAATTTGAGACAAATGAAACTAATGTGGACTGATTATAACTGACCAACATTATCTATTAATGATCACTATAAGTAGATACAACATTGAAAAAACCATTAGTGGGACAATATAAAGAAAAATATTGATGAATATTAATCGAAGTGTCTGGTATGTCAATAAGTGAAGGAAAAATGGTACAATATTATGGATATGATGCAACAATTACCTATTAAATCATCAAAATGTGAGAAAATAAACTTGAATTTTTTCATGAATAATACAAATTAAACCGAAGGGAATAAAGGAAATAAAGTTGTGGTGAAATGTCTTACAAATACATATCACTTTTTCCCCATTTAGGAGGATTTCACACTTGATAAAAATTCAAGGATATACATCAAGGAATTGGTGAGGCTACATGTAATAGTCATATCAATTATTTCTTATTGAGATCCAAGTTCTCCATAATTATATATAAACATCACCAACATGAATTGAACTTATTGTTAAAATTAAGTATTTCCAACCACCCCTAAAATGATATTCAATCTAAAAGGACTATCAAGACACTTGAGGATAAAATAATATATTTATCAATGGGATTTAATTGAGATTGGGATCCATATCTTCTATGTAACATCCTATTAGAATTTTTACATATTCCTTAACCCCTCTTTTAATCCTTTTTTGGTTGGTTTTTGTTTAAAGTTGTTTCAGGGGATAATTTTTAATTTTTTAATGTTCTTTGTTACTACATGGTTTGTCCATAGTTCTTCAAAACTGTGTTCCCCCTCAAGGAAAACCGTGAAAAACCATGTGGTGGGGATTTTCATGGTCAGTACATAATTTCACAAACCATGTTCCATCTTAAGAGAAATCATGAAACCCATTAAAAGGGGGTTCACATCTAGGGTTCATGTTTGGTCTAAACTGTGTGGATCTATCAAGATAACCATTTGTAGAGGGTATTTTTTCCAAACATACGTTTCAAAATACAAAAACTAGTATTTTAGGTCTTCAATCAATGTATATGGCCCATAACTAATTTCTCATTCCTAGAGAGCTCCCAAGAGAAGTTTTTCCCCTCGATACCCTCCCAAAAATAGATAAATGTAAGGTGAACACTGTTTGATTCTCTCCTTTTTAATTTTCCTTTTCATGTTATTATTATCCCTATATCTCTCTATCCCACTTTTGGAATTTTGAGATTTCCTTTTTGGTTGGAGGATCAGATACCCTCTGTTTACGATCATGAATCTACGTTTGATTCTAGGATTCCATTTTCCTTATTCTCTATTTCAAAATCTTGATTAGGGTTTTGAATTTTAAGATCTCTTGATCCGTATGTAGGTGGTTCCATTTTTTCGGCCAATTTAATTATCCTTAAATTGCATGATTTGATTAAATTTATTTCAATTCAATATGTGTAATTTTATTCTTATGAAATTTAAATTGATTAAAACCCAATTACATTGAATTGGGGGATTTGGTTTTGGAAATTAAATTTTGGTAAGATACTGGGAAAACCCCTCAATTACATTGAATTTGGGTGTAATTGTGAAATTGATGTAATTTGGTGGTATTTATGTTGTTGAATTTAAATTAGTTAAATTAGTGGATGTTTTTTGAAATTTAAATTGATGAATTTAAATTGTTAATGTCAATTGTGAAATTTAATTGTGAATTGATTAAATATTTTTATTAGTGAAAAAAGGCTTAAATGGTTTTGATAGAATCCTTGGGGTTTTATCTTGGAAACAGTCATGTTTTTTTATTAAAAACATTTTTTGGTTTTCAAATCAAAAATTGGTATATTTGAAATAGTGAATGGAATTAATTATATTTCAATCAGTCTTAACGTGATTTTCCCATCGTTGATTTGTTATTAGAGAAAAAGAACGCCTTATTTAATTAGTGAGTTATTGGACATCACTCTTCTATTTAAAACATTAAAAAGAATAATTGTAGCAAATCACATCCCTAATAGGATTTTGATGAAGTCACCTTTGTCCGTACCAAAAGTAAATGTGTACAAACATATTTGTGTGTCACCTTGAGTGTGTGGAGTCCGTTATCTTAGAAATATCACACATTTAGGCATATGAAAATGTTTCCCACTTTTTTATTTAAAATAAATGTATTCCATTATTGTGAACCATTTTACATGCATTCTGAAATTATATATATTGTTTTATATAAAATAAATTATTGATCCATTTCTTTATAAATATTCAATAAATTTAAAAGTGAATCTTCTCTTTAAATTTATTTCAATAATTTGAAGTGTAAAGTATAAATTTTTTAAATATTATTTTGAAATTCCAAACCTATTTATTTAAAATTGATATTTATTTCTTTTGTTAATAAAATGTGGAATGTATTATGTAATCCTTAGTGAGTCCCTACTCGGATTTTTTCTCATACCCAACCTGCACCTTCAGGTGTCTGAAGATTATCCCCTTCTCGGTTCAAGTATTGGTGAAGAATCACATGGAGGTGGTTCTAGATATTGATCCATGGACACGAAGAGTTACACATGTTCGTATTTTGGTAGCTCTTCATATATTTCCAGTACATTCCTATAGTTCAATCGGTTGTTTATACCTATTTTACATATATTAAACTACTCCCTGTAGATATTCTTTTGTATGAATTGTATTTTTTTATCTTTCATTAACAATGACTGTTGGAAAATTTCTCACACATTCATTATCTGTGATTCTAGGTGATAGTTTCCAACCCATGTGGATTGAGAACACCCATCCAGCCATGTGAGGACCAGCCCAGTTATCTATTTACCAGGGTACCCAGGATAGTTCATGAAAAAGTGATATTAGAGCTCTCGGTTGAGATTCCTTTGTTGTCATCATGAATTTGTGATTTGTTTTCGGGATATAGGAGGTAGTTTCAATTGATTTTATATCCATATTTCAATACAAAAAACATTGAGTCACCAATGGTTTTTAGGGAAAGGAATCCTAACTATTATTTTGAATCTTTCCCTTTATTTGTATTTGGATAGTCTGAAATCGAAAAAAATTTGTTCTTATTTTATGGTTAATTTACCCTTATATCTCTGTTTGAGTGTTGAATTAAATCCTCTATACAACAGATCTCTCTCCTATTCTGTATCTAGGGTTTCCCCTCTGTGTCGATCTAGAGGGGGGAGGATCAGGAACTTAACATTGGGATAGAGGGTGTTCAGCACCACCTCCCCCTTCCTTTTATTCCTATTTCTTTTCACATGTTGGTTTGGAATTCAACGGTTTTTTCAGACCAAGGAGAATGTTTCATTTTGATTCCATTTATGTTTAAAGATATAAAGGTCGTTTTTGTGTGTCTATGTTGTTGGTATTTCTATAACCCTCCTCATCAGTTTCTTCCGCTTACCATGGTTTACTTGATTTGGACTCTGGTGAGGGTTGTTCCGTATTTCTGATCTTACTGGATCCATAACCTAAGTGGTGTTTCTGATTCAGATCAGCTCAAAATCACTCATTGGAAACTCTCTTTCGGCGTGTTCTTGGGCCATCCAGTCCTTGTTGATGATGACTTGGCTCTTATCTCCTGGAAAATTCTTCATATTTGGGTTTCTTCAGTGGATGCGATGTTAGAGGATGTCTCGTGGATTGTGGTGGGGTTTCCATTCGGCTGTGGTTCTAGAGACTTGGATTTTGATGATCATGGTGGAGAAAATGTGAAGGATTCATTGTGAAGGATGAATTCTAGATAGTGAATATTTTTCAATGTGATGGTGATTAATTTTTTAATTCTTGAAATGGATTTTTTTATAGTGTGGTTCTGCATTGTGGCACTATGGTTCACATTTTATTGGACAACATAACCAGTTCACCTATAAGGAGATACTCCCAAAGAGGTTCAGATCAAATTGTTTTCAACAAAAAATCGTTATCCAGGTTTGAAAGTTTTATCGGGTATAAAAGTTTCCATTTTCACCAGCTTGTGCATCCCTGCAAGAGATAGCTATCCGAGTAGTGATGAGAAGGTGGAAGCTGGCCATAACATTATTGATGTTGGGGAGGGTATTTTATTGGTACACTAGAATTTTGCTTTTTCTGGACATGGTATTTTAGACCATGGAATGTGGTTTTTTATATCTTTAATTTAATTTTGGGTTCCCCCTCATCCCTTAAAAGGGGTTTTATGTTAATAAAAAATTAATTTGCAGTCAGTTTATTTGAGTGTTAATCATTTGTCCTCTTTGTTATCAGCTACTATTGTGTAGTATCATGGCTTGGAGAAGACATGTGAATTATATTAAGAAGGAAAAATCTACTAAAACATAGTGATAAAATACTATTTTGGACCCAATTATGGTTGTGGTGATCATGTGTATTGTCCAAGATTTTGGATAGGCACTGGCACCGACTCATGTTTAGGCTCTAGCTATGAATCATCAAAGGGGTGATCTTAGAAACCATTGACAAGCATTCCTTCAGAAAAATCTATTACCATTAAAAGGCTGAAATTATCCTCAAGAGGCTGAGTAATGGTTGAGCAGGACATAGTGATTTTTTTGGTTGATGGAGACACCAAAAAATTCAAGGTGATGTATGCTACCTTCATGCTAGAAGGATCGAGCATGAGATGGTGGGACATAATGGTGATGGTGAATAAGCACGAGGTATTAGAGTATAAAGATATCAATGATCATTTAGCTAACTAGTTCTATCTATAGTTGATCTTTTTGGTAAAGGCTATGGAGTTTTTCAAACATGAGTAGACTGACAGCACCGTAATTACGTATGAAAACTTTTTCAAAGATCTTCTACGGTTTTCAACCGAGATAGTGCCAAATGAGAATATAAAGGATTGAAGGTATGATTTGGGACTTTGATCTGATATTCGATCTCAATATTTCATGCTGAATCTGTCCTCTTATATTGATGTGTAGGATATAACATTGATTGTCGAAATGGACATGGCTGAAAAGTTAGCTTTGTCGGGGGATTTTTTTCTCTCCAAGTGGCAGTGGAAGTTACTTCAATGGAAAGTGAATGCATGAGGATTTTTGGGGTGGTTCTTTACAAAAATCTTCTTTGATACCTCCTAAAGTTCCTAGAAGAGGTTTCTTGATTTTTTTACTAGTGTTAAATGATATGGAATTCAAATAGGGTTTTCACTATGTCGCCCAAGATATGTGGCTCTTTCAGATACTCATGTCACCTACAATAGTTTTCCATATCTATTACACCCCTTGCATTGGAAAAAAAATCAGTAACTCATTATAAAATTATAAGTAAATCTGATGCTTCAGGTACAAAAAGGTTCTAGTTAGAGGAATCTAAAATGAATCTTCTTCTTGCAATGGAAGACTCTCTAGAGGAAGAGGATACATGTCCAGAAACTGTGAGAGGTATTGTCACTATAGATTCATAATTAGTGAATGTTTTATTTTATAATAACGTATCTCATTCATTTATTTTAAACAGTTTATTTAATATACTAAATCATCATATAGACTATTTTCTTATGTGATGGGTATTACTACACCCCTTATTTCAAAGATACATTAGGGTCTCTATACTCCCGCTTGTGTTTTCTCTATATCATATTTTGATCATTCTTGGAGTTTTCAAGTTCTCAAAATGAAACAACTTGTAGTCAATTTCGAGATAGAATGGATCATTTCCAATAAATCCCAAATTGATTTTTATCTTCAATGGGTCATCTTCATGACACATGATGGTGTGTGTCATGTATTTCAAGAAAAACGAGACTCATGGTCATGTAGGGATGTCCCTTGTTATCAATATTAGTGGAAATTAATATATAAGTTTCTTTTTGACTGAGATCAGGAATATTTGTGCAGTGATCTCTCTCTATTTTTCATCTGGTTTCTTGACATGTTTCCCTCTAACTTCTTTGCTTCTCCATCGGTTAGTGAGGTAAAGTATTCTATTGATCTAGTTCCCAGTACACCAGAAGTTTCTATTCCCTCTAACTTCATAAAAAAATATATAATGAAAGAGATGAATACTTAGATGGATCATCTTCTAGTGGAATGTTTTATACACTCGATTGTTCCTCCTCGGGTGGCACTAGTTCTCTTTGATAATAATGTTAATGTTGTACTGCACCTTTGTGTTGTTTTCCTAAAAATAAATACAATCATGACAAATAAAAAATATCATTTTTAGGGATTGATGATCTAATTGATTTTTTTATAGGGGAGAAGTTGTTCTCAAATATTGACCTTCGATCTAGTGACCATCACATGATGATAAAATAATATTACATCTATAAAACCGCCTTCTGCAGTAGGTATGTCCATTTTTAGTAGTTTGTCTTTCCATGTGTTCTAACCAATTCTCTTTCAGTCTTTATGGAATTAATGAATTGTATTTTCCATGAATATCTTGATTCCTTTGTGGTGGTCTTTTAGGATAACTTCCTAGTTTACATTATGATCGAGGAGGATCATGTGTGTCATCTGAGAGAAATTCTAGAATTGTGTAGAAATTACTAACATTTTTCCAATATTTGAAAATGTGATTTATGGATCTGAGTAATGAACTATTGGGGATACATAATTTTTGAATGGGGTATATTAGTTGATCCAAAGAAGGTAATGGTTTTTATGACTTGGGAACAACCGTGAAATGTTTTTGATATTTGGAGCTTCTTGGGTTTAGTTACGTACTATCATTGGTTATTTAATAACTTATAAAATTTGTATTCTATGATGACTTCTCTAACATGGATGGGAGTAATGTTTGATTGGGATGAAAAATTTCTATTTTATTTTGTAGCTCTAAATTTCCCTTTGACTACTACATCAGTGTTGACTCATACTGAGGATGGGTAGGGTTATGTGGTCATGATGCATCATTTTCATCTTCAGGAAACATTATTATACAATTTGATCGTATAATTACTTATACCTATTTTAATCTTATGCCACACAAGTATAGTAATCGGATCTATGACCTTAAAATGGAAGTAGTGATACATGCGCAAATATTTTGGAGGCATGACCTTTATGGAAAAAGGTTTATCTGGTTTTTAGATCACAAGATCTTGAGTTATATCTTCTCTGAAAATATTTGAATATCTTCTAGAGGCATTGGTTGTAATACCTATAAAATTTTGATTTTTAAATTTCTTATACCCTGAAGAAAGGGGATGTCATCACAGATCCTTTGAGTAGGAAACTTCCAACCCAAGCAGTGAACGAATCTTTAGAGGAGTGGAACTTCATGGACCTTTTGGCACAGTTTCACATTGGAATCTGGGAATTTGGGGTTGATGTTGTTTTTTCTTGTGTTTAGTTGAAATCCACTATTATCATTTTTATTTATCAAGAAAAACATATTAGTGATGGAATCTATAACATTAGAGACTCTCTTTATGGTGTATATACTTTTCATGAGTGGTCATTCCCCATAGAGGGAATTCTATGATATCTGAATAGCTTTGATGTTATATTAGATGTGAGGAACATCATTATGGTGGATTTCTAAAATTTTTAGTGGGCAGTGCACACAGGAACCAAAAAGATGTTTTATGATTTTCGGTGTTTATTCTGCTGGCCATGTATCTAATGGGGCATTACATAATTTGTGTCTCATGGTTACACTTTCCAATAGGTCAATGTCGCGCTCCAAAGTCCTTTGGATTTTCTTCATCCACTTTCAATCCTGAATTGGAAGTGGGATGATATCTCTATGAAATTGGTGGTTGGGTTGTGGCATACCTAGACAAAGATGAATTCAGTATTGGTTGGGGTTGATCGACTGACATAATCAGATCACTTTATACCCATTTTTTATACAACCAATGATAAGGACATAGGAAATCTCTATGTGAAATATATTGTTTTTTTCATGGAGTTACATTTGCTATAACTTTTAATTGGGATCCTTAGTTCGCTTATTGCTCTTGGAGAGGCCTTCTGGAGACAATGGGTTCTCAGGTTTACTTGATTATGGAATACCCTCTATAGTCAGATGACTTGATAGAAATATCTATATATATTCATGATGATATGATTTATTGTTGTGTTATCAACTTTTGTGGGGATTGGGATGATCATTTGAGGCTGGTTGGGATTTCATGTAACGTTATTTACTAGTATGTGATCAGATTGGCTCTTTTGAGACCTTGTATTGTCGACCTTGTATATATTGATTGTGTTGGTCATGGATTGGTCAATGTTCCTTGGTTAGACCAAGCATGATTCATGAGATGATAGAAAAGATCCAATTGATTTCATAGAGGATGTTGATTGAATTGATTAGTTTTGATTCTTATGATAATCATCATAATAGATTTTGTGAATTCTCAGTTGGTGACTAGGTGTTCTTTAATGTTTCAACTTGTTTAGGTCATCGATGTCTTGGGAGCCAAGGGAATCTCTCTCCTCATTTTGTGGGACATTTTGAGGTTGTTGAGCATGTAGGAAAATTTTATTATCATTTCTTACTTCCACCATAGTAGATGTTGATACATAAAGTGTTCCAGGTATCTTAGTTATGAAATTATCAATCTGATCTATATGATGTTCTAAGATTTGGAGATCTTGAATTTTCACCAGATTTATCCATGAATGAAAAGACAATTAAGATAGTTGATTCTAAAGATAATGTACGTAATGAGAGTCGGATACCTTTTGTTCATGTGCTACGGTATCATAGTTATGGTTCTCATTAGATTTGGGAGAGGGAAGAAATGAAGAGAGAGTAGTGGCATCATCATTTCGGCATGGAATCTTCTAATTATGCTTTCTAGGGACAAAAAGTATCAATGGTGGGATGGTTGTAAAATTATATTACGTTTTTCAGGTATTCCTAAACCCCTTTCTTAATCAATATTTGGTTGGGTTTCATTAAAGTCTATTTCAAGTGAAATATTTGGAATTTATAAAAGTTCAGGGCTAGTGCCTAGTTTGTGCATGGTTTTCCCAAATTGCACACCCTCTCATGGAAAACTCTAAAAACCTAGGTTGTGGGGTTTTTCATGATTTTTCCATAGATTGAAAAATCATATACCCTCTTAAAAAAACCATGAAACCCATTTAAAATTATTTCACATCTTGGGATAACTATTTTTATAAACTATGCGGCTCTACCCTGCAAAACATTCATACATGTATTTTTTTAATAATAAGTAAAATTTTAAAACATGGAAATCCCTCATTTAGGTATCTGATGGACCTGTATGACCCCAAAATGATTTCTCCTTCCCATATACCTACCAAGATAATTTTTTGGACTACCAGTACCCTCCCAGAAGTAGATTGAATCTAGGAGGACATTTTACCCTCTCTGAGTTAATTTCATCTTCTTGTTCTCATTCTCCCAATATATGTCTCTCTCTATTCCTCCCTATAATTTTTTAGATATCTTCATTGTTTGGAGGACCTAATACCCTTTGTTATTGAATGTGGATCTTGCTTTGATCCCTTAATTCCATCATCATTTTTCTCCATTAGTAAATCCCGATTAGGTTTTAGTGTTTGGAGATCCTGTGATACTGTGGTAGGTGGTTCTATTATTATTGGAAAAATTAATTAACACAAAATTACTTTATTTGATTAAATTTATTTCAATTAAATATATGTAATTTTAATCTTTTGAAATTTTAATTTTTAATAACCCAAATTCCATTCAATTGTGGGATTTTCTTTTGTAAATTAGATTTTCTAAGAAAATTGTGGATAACCCCCAATTATATTTAATTAGGGTGAAAATGAGGAATTGATGGAAATTTTTGGAATCAAAGTTATTGAATTAATTTTTTTGAAATTTATGGAAATTGTATGAAATTTAATTTATGAAGGTAAATTTTGAATTTATTTTAAAATCGTGTTTTCTAAAACTGTATTAAAATAGTTTTTATAGAAATCATTGAGTTTTATATTAAAAAAATGCATTTTTTAGTAAAAACCCATTTTAGTTTTTAAATGGAAAATAGAAATAATTGAAATGGATAATGGGATTAATTTTATTTTAAGAAGTATAAAAGTAAATTTCCCTTAATTTATTTTTTATTATAGAAAATTCAAGCTCTAGGTAGTTACTAAGTTATTGGAAAACACATTACAA
Organism: Viscum album; assembly: GCA_963277665.1. Lineage (NCBI taxonomy): Eukaryota > Viridiplantae > Streptophyta > Magnoliopsida > Santalales > Viscaceae > Viscum > Viscum album. The sequence goes on from OY728151.1 coordinate 1,287,584,510, forward strand.
TTGACAATGTTATAAAACATAAATGGTTCATGTCACATCCCTAAAAGGACGGTGACCATTTTGCCTTTGTCTGTTCCAAAGGGGGTGTGTAGACACATATTTATGTGTTACCATGTGTGTTTGGAGTCTCTTATCCTGTAACTATCATACCTTTAGGCATATGACCATTTTTATAAAGACCTGGCCTTAAACCTTTCTTAATATTGAATTAAATGAATAATTCATAATGAGGATATTTTCAGTTTAGAGTTTTAGAGAGTTAGGCCATAACTATTAAATCTCAAAAGATTTACAAGGTAGACACTTCTACATTGTTTCCATTTTCTTTTACAAAACATGAACTCTTGAAAAAAAAGAGTCATGTCTAGTTCCATGTTTAAGACAACATGACTTTTCCTTGATCCCATCCATGACCCTATTCTATATTATGTCCTTTGAAAAACATTTCAAAAACTTTGGATGAGCACAAAAAGCTCGGTAAGGGATACACAAAGAAGGAAAACTGTTAGCTTTTCAAAACAACAAATAAACCATGAATACTTAATCATAAGTAATACTTTTCACCTTTTTTGAAGAAGTAAATACTCTTCACAGAATAAAAGATCATTACTTACCCTTTTATGACCAAAATATTATCATAAAACCCATATAAAGAACACATAACATATAAAGGTAACTTGGGACATAAACAAACTTAAATGAAATAACCATACGGTTGACTTCCACACATATCACTAAATGGAATATCCGTACGTCTGACTTCTATACCCAATGCATTGGAGGTTATAACGTAACCACTCGTCCTGGTATTCACGGCACCACGTGTCATTTGGTTTATCACGTAACCACCCGTCAAATGTCCAAGTACCAACATAAAATCATAACACATACAAAAAATATAAAGGAAAGAAAACATTTCCACATTTTAATAACAATATATCACTTAAATATATTGACATAACAAATCCATTTTCAAAACCATTTTCAATACCAAAATACATCAAAGAGTATATGGTATTTATTTCCTTTTAAAAACATTACAGCTTGTTGAGGAAGCCAAAGATCAAATAACACTCACAGTAGTGGAAAGGTCATTATCACCGCTTACGTTAAAATAAACAATCCTTTTTTTAGTAAAACGCATTGTAGAAAAAGACTCCCCTTGAAAAGTCAAGGGTGTTTATACAGCATATAAAAGAAAATATGCCTCAATGAAAGGAGATTGAGATGAAGTCCCTTACCTCGTGTCCAACATTAGTAGATCGTTCTTTAATCTCATGAATAATAAACTAAGGTTAATTTATACTTTCTTAATAACCTTTTTCATGTTTATTATTCATTTTACATCACTTATTACCATGTTATAAACATTATGAAATCATTTAAGTTAATAACGTTTGTTTTGTCGATATCTGGTACTTGAGTCAAAAATGGACTTCTTATAATTACATGTTGTTCATGTGGTCAAAGGATCATTATATCCAGAATTATATTCATTATTTGGATATCATATATATCATATATATCCATCATATACATGTTTTTATAATATTACATTACATTTAGAGGTAAGAAATGAAATGCACTGTTCATGGAGACGATAAGCCGTACGTATGCATGAACGCTACTTTCATTTATATTTATTATTTTAAAGGAATTAAAACATAATGATACCTAGTTATATTATAATTATATTATAATATAATACATAATATCATCAACTCTATCCTTTATACATCCCACATATGGCATTAACGAATCACATCACTTTGAGGGGGCGGTAGTCCGCACTTCCTCTAATGAGATTATCGTATTTACCCACTATGAAAACCATAAAGGCTTGATATAATTGGGAAGTACAAAAGCATAAGGAAATCATAAATATAATATATATCATATATAAATACATTTCCATCATAATGGCCACCATGAGAGGCGGTAATATGTAATTGAACAATCATCGTTTCGTGAGGCGTTAGTTTTCCATCCACATAAACATTAGGTTCTTCATCCATTATATGGAGGTGTGTGTAAGTGTAGTTAGATTTATTCTCATAAAAATATCCTATTATATTGAGGAAACTGGTTTTTTTACAAAATAAAGGAATAAAAAGAGTTTATGGGTTGGAGAAGTAAACTAAAAGAAAACAATTTAAGAGAAACGGTTACCTTTAATTTGGGTAACTCCCTTTGGATTGAACCAAAAGAACTTCTTAAAGTGCCTTCTGCCTAAGGTAAGGCCTCTAGGAGGAGGAGAGGGATGTAGGGAGTGTAATTGGTCAGAGTTTGGATGAGAAAAATGTCTTGAGAGGTGGGAGGAATTGGTTATAAGTGGTCTCCTTTTATAAGGGAGAGGAGGGGCCCTTTAAGAAAGTGTGAAAATATTATTTTATAATATAATGATATACGATTTTTAATGGTCCAAAAATCATTAAGGTCAACGATAAGATGACTAATTTTCGAAATAAAACCATCCAATCATAATTGGACATGTTTTGGATAATAATTTCATCATTATAACCTTATTTATTTAAATCATTTTTTAATGAGGTAAATGCTGCATCATTATTGTGTCATAAATACTTTAATTTATATGATGTCTAAAAATTATAGAAAAAATACCATGATGTATAATATATTTTTATATTTCCAACGAATATTTTTAGTAGAAAATAGTACTTATATTACACCATATAAAAATTAATTACTAAAATATTTTTGTTAATGTCACTTTTGTCTTCACATTAAATTAATTAATCTAAATTGTCATTTTCACTCCCAAGTGGATCAATGGGGTCCCAAAATCGACCCAAAGATGAAAATGGTCGTTAATGACTCAGCCAATACGGTTTGGAAAAGTTTAAGGTAATTTTGAATTATTATAATGTTCTTTTTACCTTGAATTACCCTATTTACATTTAACCGCGGTAAATAAAATTCAAAAGTTACTGTTCACCAAAAATTATTTTCATCTTAATGAACCAGATTTTACTTCTTGATAACAACCATGTATGTAGAATTGTTTAATTTCAATTCACAGATGTGGTTAAATTTCATTTAAATGAAAAATTTAGTTTTTTTACTACCACTAAGTGGTTTCACTATTCATCAAAAATTGATGTTTTTCATAAAAATACCTAAAATTCAGCCTAAGAATTATTTGATATTCCGAATTCAAAATTGATGTCTATTTTTCAAAATTCAAAACATAGAAGTTTCATTAATTAATTTTAAAAAAAAATTCTCTTTATCAAAACAAATAGCGTGTTTTTAAGAAACAATAAATATCAAAATATTGATACTTGTTTATGTCCAATTTCAAAGTGAAATTAATTCAAATGAAAAAAATGGATTAAATGGTAAAAATATATTTTAATATAACTTTAAAACAAATTGAAAAGATAATATAAGCATATAAATAAATTATATTAAAAGGCACTTTTGAATTAAAATACAATATTTTTCACTATTCATTAAAAAACGAACTTTATCAGAAAAATACCAAACAAGTACCTAAAGTAAAATTTGATGTCCCCATTCTAAAGAAGGATTTTATTTGGTCAATTATAATGTATTAAAGTGACCAAAACAATAACTAAAGAGGTTTCACCATTAAAAGGTGATAAATCGGCCATTTAATGTAAATTATGCTTAAAATTAGATTCATTCACATTTTAAGCCTCTAAATTTTTATTGGATAAATGTAAATACATTTAACAATCATGTATAATCATATTGTAGTTAGTTTAATTAATTCCCGCCAATACAATGGCTAGGAGTTAACTACTATTTAAAATACTAATATTTTATTATTAGTGTGCAACGTAAGATTCCGAAGAAACTCTTTGTTGCGTATCAGGTACGCTATCGAACATAGCAACCCATTTAAAGTAAAATTAATATTTAAATAAAAAATATTAATAAATATAAAAATATCTTATTCTTCATTTACATGGGATGTTACATCCTTCCCCCCTTTTGGAAATTGCGTCCTCACAATTTTTATTCACTTATCAAAATAAGTGGGGGGTATTTATCCCTCATAGAATTTTCAGATTCCCACGTTTCCTCTTCAACCATATGGTTTTTCCACAAAACCTTTACCTAATTAATTACCTTATTCCGCAACACTTGCTCTATGTGGTCAAGAATTTGGATTGGTTTTTCTTCATAAGAGAGATTCTCTTCCAACTGAACTACCTCTGGGCTCAAAACATGAGATGGATCTGGCATATAATTTCTCAACATCGAAACATGAAAAAAATTGTGTACCTGGGATAAACTTGGAGGAAAAGCTACTTTGAATATAACTGATCCAACTTTCTCCAGGATTTCATAGGGTCCAATGAACCTCAGACTCAACTTTCCCTTTTTACTAAAACACATCACACTTTTCCATTGAGAAACTTTGAGAAAGACATGATCACCTACCTCAAAAGAAAGATCCTTCCTCCGGTTATCTGCATAACTTTTCTATCTACTTTGAGCTATTCTCATGTGCTTCTTAATCAACGGAACTTTCTCTGCCATCTCTTCTACCAATTCTGGTCCCATAAGCTTCCTTTCACCTACTTCATCCAAAAAAACCTGAGTTCAACAATGATTTCCATATAAAGCCTCAAATGGAGCCATCTGTATACTGGAATGAAAAATATTATTATAAGAAAATTCAACCAAAGAAAGATATTTGTCCCAACTTCCCTGATAATCCATCGAGAAAGCACGTAACATATCCTCCAATGTCTGAATTGTTCGTTCTGGTTGCCCATCTGATTGAGGTTGAAAAGCTATACTAAAATTTAATTCAGTACCTAACAACTTCTGAAGTCCTTTCTAAAAGTTATAAGTAAACCTGGGATCACGATTAGATATAATGGAGAGGGGAACACCGTGCAACCTGAATATCTATTTAATATACAACCGAGAAAGTTGATCTAGAGACATAGTATCTCTAATAGGAAGGAAATGAGAATATTTAGTCAATCGATCAACTATAACCCAGATTTAATTATTACCTCGAGATGTCTTCGTTAACCTCACAACGAAGTCCATGATTATATTTTCCCATTTCCATTCTGGCACCGGTAAAGGCTGAAGAATTCCTTTCGTTAACTGTCATTATGCTTTAACCTACTTACAAGTCAAACACTTCATAGTAAAATCAGCAATATATCTTTTTATTCCATCCCACCAATAATACTCCGGAAGATCCCTATACATCTTAGTACTTCCAAGATGAACTGAAAATGGAGAACTATGAGCTTCACATAACATCTCATTCTTCAACTATGAATCACAAGGAACACATAATCTCTTTCCAAATCTCAAAAAACAATCATTATCAATGTTAAATTCAGGTAACTTACCCTTCTAAACCAACTATACCTTTTTCTACAACTCACTGTCTTCCATCTGCGCTTTCTTTACTCTATTTGATAGAGATGATCTCACTGAAACCTGAAACAAAACAGACAAATTTTCTGCACCAACAACTTTTATACCAAATTTCATCAAATAAAAACCAAAGGATCTTGTTCCAAATGTAGCATGGCTAATGAGACATTACTTTTCCGACTCAAAGCATTGGACACTTTATTTTCTTTTCTCGGATGGTAATGGATCGTTTAATCATAATACTTGATTAATTCTAGCCATCGCCTCTGTCTCATGTTCAATGATTTTTGAGTGAAAACATAATTTAAACTTTTGGGATCAGTATATATTTCTCATTTTACTCCATACAAATGATGCCTCAAAATTTTTAAAGCAAAAAAAACAGAAGCTAATTCCAATTCATGTGTAGGGTAATTTAACTCATGAGGTTTCAACTGACATGAAGCATAGGAAATTACCTGATCATTCTGCATTAGGACACAACCCAATCTTTTCAACGAAGCATCACTTTCGATAACAAACTCACCATTTATATATGGAAGTTCCAAAACTGGAGCATTCACCAATATGTTTTTCAATTCCTTAAAACAATCATCACACGCTTTTATCCAAATGAAGTTAACACCTTTTCAAGTTAGCTTAGTCATTGGACTAGATAACCGTGCAAACTTTTCAACAAACCTTCGGTAATAACCTGACAAACCAAGAAAACTATGAATCTTGGTTATATTTGATGGTCATAGCCATTCTTCAACAACCTTTGTTTTAGCAGGATCAACAGTTATGCCATTTTTTGAAACAATGTGACCAAGGAATGATATTTTTTGTAACCAAAACTCACACTTGCTGAATTTCCAATAAAGTTTCTTTTCTTTTAACATTTGAAAGACAACCCTTAAATGACTTTCATGTTCCTCATTACCTTTGGAATAAACCAAAATATCATCAATAAACAAAACCACAAACTTATCCAAGAACTCATGGAAAATTCTATTCATAAGATCCATGAATATAGCAGGTGCATTGGTTAACCCCAAAGGCATAACATAAAATTCATAATGGCCATATCTAGTATGAAATGCGGTCTTCAGAACATCTACTTCTTTTACTTTCAACCGATGGTACCCCGACCTCAAGTCAATCTTTGAAAAATACTGAGCTCCTTGGCGCTGACCAAAAAAATCATCGATATTAGGTAAATGATACTTATTCTTAACAATTATGTTATTCAATGCTCTATAATCAATGAAAAGTCTCATTGAACCATCCTTCTTTTTAACAAACAATACAAGAGAACCCCATGGTGATGTGCTAGGTCAAATAAAACCATTATCTAATAACTCCTGAAATTGCTTCTTTAACTCAAAAAGTTCAATTTGAGCCATTCAATAAGGGGTTTTTGAAATTGTCTTAGCATTAGGAACTAAGTCAAAAGTAAATTCAACTTCCCGATCAGGTAAAATTCAAGGAAACTCATCGGGAAAAACATCAAGGTACTCATTTACCACTATCACATCATTAATCTTAATAGTTCCTTTATTTTCTACAATATGTGCATGGTAACATTCATTTCCATTTTTTACTAGTTTCCCAACTTCCTGATATGTTATCAAAAGCAAGGGTTCATTAATTTACACAAACTATAAATCATTCTGAAAAGAAACCTTTTAGCTATGTATTCAATCTTTGAATGATAAACAGAAATCCAATCCATGCCCAAAATAACATCAAATTCTACTAGAGGCAAAATAATATGTTTTGCAGGTAGATTCATTCCGCACACAAGGACAGGAATGTTCTTATGTTTTATTTTTGTCTCAACATTTCCTCCAAGTGTTTTTACCATATGTTCAGTATTCATATCATGAGATGGAATTCCAAATTTACTAGAAAAATTCTCAGAAATGAAAGATTGAGTATACCCTGAATCAAACAACACATTGGCATAATATGAACAAACAAACAGTGTACATGATATTACTTCATTTGATGGCCCAACATCTGCTGAAGTAGTTGCGAAGGATTTCACCACCCCTTTCTGCTTGTTTTCCGACTTATTTCCCTTAGTTTAGTTCTTCGTTGGACACTCATTTTCATAATGACCCATTTCGTTACACTTAAAACATCTTACCGATGACTTTTCATTTCCTACTTGTTCATCTTCCTTACAGTTACGAGCAATATGACCAGACTTAACACACCGGAATCACTTTCCAGTAATTCATAAACATTCTCCAGGATGCTTTTTACCACACTTCTCACAAGCTGGATATTTAGTTTTCTTACCTCTAGGCTTCTTTGATGAATTCTTCCCATTTTCCTGCCAATTGGACCACTGATTGTGTTGTTTGTCAAAGAACACATGATCGTCGGAAAACTACATTTCCAGCATCTCCACACATCGATCATGTTTTTCATAACATTTGAACTCAGGAGAGGATAATTCTCTTCGATATAGTGGCTTCAGTCCTGAGTCAAATCGATTTATCTTACTATCAAGATCTCAAATGAAATTTGGTGTATACCTTGTCAGTTGAGTGAACTTTGCTTCATAAAAATCCACTGAGTCATCCTCCTGCCTTAATTCTTGGAATTATTTTTCATCCTAATATGAGCCACCATAGGAAAATATTTCTCAAGAAACATACCTTTGAATTCATCCCAATCGAGAGCATCAATCTCCTCACTATCCATGATATTTTTCACCATCGACCACCACTGATCAGCTTCACCTTCAAATTGGTAAACAAAAAGACTTACCTTTTGATGTTCTGAAGAACCCATGAAATCAAAAATCTTTTCCAGTGATTTAATCCATCATTCTGTTAGCATAGGGTCAGATGATTCTCTGAATGATGGGGATGTTGCCTCATGAAATTCTCCACTAATGACATGTTCCTCTGTGGTTGATCAGCCTGATCTCGTACATGGATACCACCTCCATTTATAGCCTAAGTCAACTATGCCATCACTGTAAGAAACTGTTCAGTTCCGATTCCGACCATCTCAGCTAGCTGATTTCGAAGGTTTTCTTTATCCTAATGTCGTCCCAACATTGCTGCCCTATTTCCTCTATGGAAAACCATTCTGAACAGAGAAATATCTTAGGTTAAGAAACATGGTAATCTATAAATTCTATATGATTTCAATATAAACATAAATTACTTTATGGATATTAATTTAACAATACTCTAACTCCTAAAGTTATCTAAACCGACCTCTGATACCAAATGTAAAGAACTGTCCTTAAAACTTACTTAATATTGAATTAAATGAATAATTCCCATTGAGTATCTTTTCAGGTTTAGATTTTTAGAGAGTTAGGCCATAACTATTACGTCTCAAAATATTTAAAAGGTAGACACTTCAATACAATTTCCATTTTTTTAACAAAACATGAACTCTTGAAAAAAAAGAGTCAGGTCTAGTTCCATGTTTAAGATAGCATGACTTTTCCTTGATCCCATCCATGACCCTATTTCACATTATGTCCTGTGAAAAACATTTCAAAAACTTGGGATGAGCATAAAAATCTCAGTAAGGGATACACAAAGAAGGAAAACTATTAGCTTTTCAAAAAAACAAATAAACCACGAATATTTAATCATAAGTAATAATTTTCACCTTTTTTGAAGAAGTAAATACTCTTCACTGAATAAAAGATCATTAATTACCATTTTGTAACCAAAATATTACCATAAAACCCATATAAAGAACACATAACATATAAAGGTAACTTGGGACATAAACATGCTTAAATGGAATAACCATACGGTCGACTTCGACACATATCACTAAATGGAATAGCCATATGACCAACATCAATACCCAATGCATTAGAGGTTATAACGTAACCACCCATCATGGTATTCATGGCACTACCCGTCATTTGGTTTATCACATAACCACCCGTCAAATGTCTAAGTACCAATATAAAATCACAACACATACAACAAATATTAAGGAAAGAAAAAATTCCCACATTTTAATCACAAAATATCACATAAATATATTGACATAAAAAATCCATTTTCAAAACTATTTCCAATACCAAAATACATAAATGAGTATATGGTATTTATTTTCTTTTAAAAACATTACGGCTTGTTGAGGAAGCCAACGATCAAATAATACTTGCGGCGGAGGAAAGTTCGTTGTCACCGCTTACGTTAAAAGAAACATTCCTTTTTGTCGTTTAGTAAAATGATTCATAGAAAAATATTCCCTTTGAAATTTCAAGTATGTTTAAGTAGTGTATAAAATAAAATATTCCTCAATGAAAGGATATTGAGACGAAGTCCCTTACCTCATGTCCAACTTGACTCGATCATTCCTTAATCTCTTGAATAATAAACTAAGGTTAATTTCTACTTACTTAAGAACCTTTTTCATGTTTATTATTCCTTTTATATCACTTATTACCATGTTATAAACATTATGCAATCATTTAAGTTAATAACATTTGTTTTGTCGAAATTTGGTACTTGAGTCAAAAATGGAGTTCTTATAATTACATGTTGTTCATGTGGTCAAAGGTCCATTATATCCATAATGATATTCATGATTTAGATATCATATATATCATATATATCTATCATATACATGTTTTTATAATATTACATTACATTTAGAGGTATGAAATGAAATGCATCGTTTATGGAGACGGTAAGCCGTACGTACGCATGAACGCTACTTTCATTTATATTTATTATTTTAATGGAATTAAAACATAATTATACATAGTTATATTTTAATTATAGTATAATATCATCAACTATATCCTTTATACATCCCACATAAGGCATTAACGAATCACATCACTTTGAGGGGGCGGTAGTCCGCACTTCCTCTAATGAGATTATCCTATTTATCCACTATGGAAACCATAAAGGCTTGATATAATTGGAAAGTTCAGAAACATAAGGAAATAATAAACATAATATATATCATATATAATTATAGTGCCATCATTATGGCCACCATGAGAGGCGGTAAGTTGTAATTGAACAATCATCGTTTCATGAGGCGTTAATTTTCCATCCACATAAACATTATGTTCTTCATCGATTGGATGGAGGTATGTGTAAGTGTAGTTCGAATCCTTCTCATAACAAAATACTAGTATATTTAAGATACTGGTGTTGTTACAAAAGAAAGTAATAAAAACTGTTTAGGGGTTGGAGAAGTAAAATAAAAGAAAACAATTTAAGAGAAATTGTTACCTTTAATTTGGGTAACTCCCTTTGGTTTGAAAGAAAAGGACTTCTTTAAGTGCCTTCTGCATAAAGTAAGGCTTCTAGGAGGAGTATAGGGATTTAGGGAGTGTAATTTTGTAAAGTTTGGACGATTCAAATGGCTTGAGAGATGTGAGCAATTGGTTAGAAGTGGTCTCCTTTTATAAGGGAGAGGAGGGACTCTTTAGGAAAGTGTGAAAATATTATTTTATAATATAATGATATTCAGTTTCTAATGGTCCAAAAATCATTAAGGTCAAAGTTAAGATGACTAATATAAGAAATAAAATCATCTAATCAGAATTGGACATGTTTTGGATAATAATTTAATCATTATAATCTTATTTATTTAAATAATTTATTAATGAGGTAAATACTGCATCATTATTGTGTCATAAATAATTTAATTTATATGATGTCTAAAAATTATAAAAGAAATACCATGATGTAGGATAACTTGTTAGCTTTCCAAAAAATATTTCTAGTCTAAAATAGGACTTATATAACACCAAATAAAAATTAATTACCAAATGTTCACTTGTTAATGCCAATTTTGTCTTCACATTAAAGCAATTAATCTAAATTGTCATTTTCACTCCCAAGTGGATCAATGGGGTCCATAAATCGACCCAAAGATTCCCATGGTCGTTAATGACTAAAAAAATAATTTTTGGACAAATTTTAAGGTAATTTTGAATTATTATAATATTCTTTTTAGATTAAATTACCCTATTTACCTTTAACCGCGGTAAATAAAATTCAAAAGTTACTATTCACCGAAACTTTTTTCATCTTAATGAACCACATTTTACATATTGATAACAACCATGTATGTAGGATTTTTGAAATTTAATTCACAGAAGTGGTAAAATTTCATTTCAATGAAAAATTCAGTTTTTTAACTACCACTAAGTGGTTTCACTATTCATCAAAAATTGAAATTTTTCAGAAAAAAACCAAAAATTCAGCATAAGCATTATTTGATATTCCGAATTAAAAATTTATGTATATTTTTCAAAATTCAAAACATAGAAGTGGCATTTATTAATTTTAAAATTAATTCCCATTATCAAAACAAATAGCGTGTTTTTAGAAAACAATAACTATCAAAAGATTGATATTTGTTTATGTTCAATTTCCAAGTGAAATTAATTCCAATGACCAAAATTGGATTAAATGGTAAAAATATATTTTAATTTCACTTTAAAACCATTTAAAAAGATAATCCAACCGTATAAATAAATTATATTAAAAGGCACTTTTGAATTAAAATACAATATTTTTCACTGTTCATTAAAAAATGAACTTTATCAGAAAAATACCAAAAAATTACCCATGGTAAAATTTGATGTCCCCATTATAAAGAAGGATTTTATTTGGTCAATTATAATGTATTAAAGTGAACAAAACAATATTTAAATAGGGTTCTCCATTGAAAGGCGATAAATCGTCCATTTAATGCAAATTATGTATAAAATTAGATTCCTTCACATTTTAAGCCTCTAACATTATATTGGATAAATGTAAATATATTTAACAGTCATGTATAATAATATTGAAGTTATTTGCATTCTTTCCCGCCAATACAATGGCTAGGAGTTAACTACTATTTAAAATAATTATATTATATTATTATTGTGCAACGTAAGATTCCAAAGAAACCCGTTGTTGTGTATCGGGTACACTATAAAACATAGAAACCCCTTTAAAGTAAAATTAATATTTAATTGAAAATTATTAATAAATATGAAAATATATTATTCTTCATTTACTTGGGATGTTACAATGTTTCTTACTTGTTTTCAGTTTAAATGAATATATTCTATTGTTGTTAAATAGTTTACCTTACTAGGGAATTTAAATATACTATTTTATACAAAATATTTTACTTAGCTACTGTTTAGTAAATATTCTATCAATGGAAAAGTGAATCATTTATTTAAAATTATTTCATTCATTACAAATGTAAATAATTAATAGTCTAAATATGATTTTCAAATTCCAAACCTGTCTACATATAATATAAAGATCTTTATATGGTTAATTCAATGTTGAATCTATTTTGGAATACTTGGTGAGAACCTACTAGGATTTTAGGTCAAAACGTACATATTCTTTCATGTGTTTGTATATTATCTCTTTATAGGTTTGAGGAGGGGTAAAGAACCACTTGGAGGTGGTTCTAGATATTGATCAATTTGAATGGAGAGTTTCATCTATTGGAACTTGTGTAGTTCTTCCTATTTTTATGGTACTTTTTTCTACTACATTGTGTCCCTTATAGCTATTTGAATTTTTTTACACAACTCCCTATGTATTTTCTTTTGTATGTATACATATTTTTTATCTTCCTCAATTTTTGTGGAAAAATTATTCCCACTTTCATTTTCGATTATTCAAAGTGCTAGTCACCAAACCATGGTGATTGAGAATGCCCTTCTGGACATGTCAAGACTGGCTTTATTATTATGTGACTAAGGTACGCCAGATGGTTCATGTCATTCTAAAGGTAAATTTACCATATTAAAAAAGACTTAACAAATGTATTCCTATATATTTTTAATAATACTTATATGTAATAAAGGTTTTTTCTCCAAAATGATAGGAGGAAGTCATAGAACATAATCAATTGGGACCTAAATTTGATGGAAAAACGTCTGCAAAGGTTAAGAGTACTTAGAAGTACATCAAGTCAGTTTATATTCGATATAAGATCAATGTATAAATACATTGATGTGAACTATATTTTGAGTTTGGTGATAAATTATTCTTTAATATATCTCCCCGGGAAAGAGTAATGGGGTTTTAGAATAAGGGAAATCTTTCTTCTAAATTTATTATACCATTTTAGATACTTGATCACATCAAAGTTTTGGTCATTAAACAATAACTCTCACCAAACATGTCTCATGTACAAGATGTGTTCTACATATCCCTCTTCCAAAATAGAAAACATAATTCTTAACATATCTTGAATCCATATGGGGTGTAGTTAGTGATTGGTAATTCTTAAAAGGAGTGGTATGTGTGGATAATGGAACATATATACAATGTTATATGAAAAAATACAATTCACCCACTCAATGTTCTTTATAAGAACTGTATAAATGAGGAATAATCATAGGAACCAAAAAAATGTTTTGAATTATAATTAAACTCTATTATTTTCTCCAAATTGTAAGAAATTGAATTTTTTGGGTCAAATTTCTTAAATGGGTAAGAATTTAATAGCCTAAAAATTCCTTCTATTAATAAAATAAAATATGTTACATAGTGACTTCTTCAATGATTTTATATAGTATATTATGTAGAAATACTATAAAATTTCATAGGAATACTATAAATCATGAAAGAATTATGACTATAACTGTTAGGAATAGTTATAGAAGATACAGTAAAAATATTAATTAACAAACTAATGTAAAATAAATTTGGATGAATTCTTCAATAAAGACCACTCCAACTATAAAAACTATAAAAATAATGATAATAATTGGAAATATGATATAAATTTTCAAGGAAGGGGTAAGAACCTTTGTAATTGATTTATTGAATGATGAAGTATCAAAATTTGGGTGTATATACATGGTTTCAAGATAAATGTTACAACTACGATTTAATAATTAAATGAACATTACAGAATCATTGGAATAGTAGTCAACCTATTTAAAAAAGTAAACTGACCACCAAAATAGTGAAATAATATTGTGGAATCATCATAATGAATTTATATCAAAATATAATAAATTAATATTAAGAAATTGTATAAAATATATTTTTGACATAATGAAATCATAATTGTATTTTGAACAAAACATATATAATTTGTATTCATTAAAATAAAATTTTAGCATAAATATAAATGTTTTGAATAAAATTTCACATTTAAAAAAGATTTCAAGAAATTGTATATATTGTTAAAAATATGATAATATAATTTTATGAAACCATATGTAATTTTTTGAGGTGTTATAAATTTTATTGTTTCATAAAAAAAAATTTAAATAAATAAAATAATTAACCAAATATTATACATCCCATATTCAAAAAAAACTATTTTTTTAAATGGAATTAATTTTTGGAAATAGATTTTCAAAATTATCTTGAGTTTAAATTATTATTTTTTCTGGAAATTTTGAATTTTTTTAAATAATAATATAAGTAAAAATGGTATTTTAAATTATATGTTTAATACTTAATTAATCACATAAGAGGTGATAAAAATACACATTACCTCAGCCAAAAAAATAATGAATAATTTTATGGATTTATGATAATAATCACTATCAGTAGTATTTATATAAAATTAACTAATGAGTACTGTATTAAAAAGAACCCATATCCTCACCCTATAATTACAACCTTTATCCACCCTATTTCTCGAGACTCCCTAAGTTCCTTAAATTTTCAAAGAATTTCCCATACCTCTCCCCAACCATTTTTCCCATGACCAAGGATTTATTCTCTTATTTAAATATGAATCTATGTATCCTTAGGGTATAATATATGAGTGAGCATCCAAGAAAAAATGTAACATAATCAACCTAACTCTATATATTAATTTATTTCTTTAAATCATAATGGTTTATTCCATAATTCATGAAATAATAACTTCAATATAATAATATAATGATGTTTTATTATTATAATTATTTATAAATTATATGACTTTATCACTCACAATTATAAAATTAAATTATTCTTCATATTAAGGTTATCTCACTACCTTTATGAGCAAACAGTTCATTTTCCATCCCCACATTTCATCATTTTTTTATAAAAATTATTCAATGGATAATTATATTATTTATTATTCTATTATCATTCTATAAATATACTTTTATCATTACATCCAAAATATTAAGTACTAATTTTATTTTAAATTTTAACCATAAAAAATGATTCAATTGGGAATCAATTAAAAATTAAGAACTATTTTGGATCATATATTGAAATACCACACTCATATACCAATTAAATGATAAATACTAAGTAAATCTATAATTATATATATATATATATTTAACTCATTCACAACCCCTTGATCTATTATAAACTCACAAAAGTGGATTTGATGAAGTCAAATGAATATCAATAAATGATAGATATAAACAAAAAATAAATAATAAATGATTAACATTTAATAACAAAATATAAATTTAAAAAGTTAAATTACATGATAACATTTCTAGGTAAAAAAAATTATAAATTCATTTTGATTATCCATTAGGCTCAACACTCTCATATATTGGGTCAAGGACATGAGATAATATATCTTTCAAACCACCTTCATTAATGATTAGTTACAAGTATTAATTATTTTTTTCATAATTACATATTAATTATTTTCTTTTAATACATATATTATATATATATATATATCAATACAATTTTAACTTTCATTATTTTGGGATAATACTTGTTATTCAAGTTCTCTTCCCAATTCCTTTTTAAGTGAACCTATTCAATACAAATTACTCAAATTATTATAACATATTATATATAACTCTATATAATGATATTAAACCTTATATAGTTTCTAAAAATATTATTTATTAAATTTAGAACAAATATTTTTCCTCTATGGGTTTAATAAAATATTATTGTCTTGCATTCTTTAAAGATGCTTTACCATTTTTTAAAAAACCCTACATAATATGTTCCATTCTGAATGTACTTACCCTCAATATTTATAGGTTATCATCAATTTAACTAAATTTTCATGTCCTATAAACCTTAAATTTTTTAAATTATTAAATTATTTAATTTTTTCTTTGATTTGAATCCATATAATATTTCATTTGGTTATTCTCTATGATAAAAATAAGTAATCCATTTCATTTATATTGGTTTACTTATGATTATTCCTTATGAATAATTTCTGAAGGTATAAACCATTTTATTTTACATGTTATGATTACGATGAGTGGTAAAGAAATTATATATCCCTAAAATGAATTTTATATTATTTTAGTCTTATGTGATACCATTTATAGCACATGCGTCATTATCATACCAAAATATATTAAGTTTCCTTAAAAAAATTCATTAAATTTATCTAATTATTTAATATTTTATGGTGTTTCCACTTATCATATATGTAAGTTATCTTATGAAATAATATCCACATTACATAATCTTATTTTTTATTATTATCAATTTTTTTCCAACATTATATTCCTCTAGTCTCTTATATAATACATTCCATTATATGTTACACTATTTATTACCTTACTAGGATTTTTAACTCATTGTATTATTTATGTATGCATTCAGAGTATCCTTTAAGATATTAGAATTTTAAAAGGAACTGGGAGAAAATTATATTGATTATAATAAATATTTTGTATCTCATGTTTATGTTAGTTTATTTAAAAAATCGTTCGTCAAAAACATTATACCTCAATATCATTCGGGCTCTGTTGTTGGATTTTTATATCAAATATAAATTAGTAATATATATAAGAGACTTTGGTCTCTACATAAGTCATTGTGAAATTATCCCTTATAAAATTTTAAATAAACAAATATTAAAACACTATTTGAAAAATAGTTTGAAAAAATGATCATTCAAAAATTTCCAAATTTTTTATGAGAAAATATAAACTGAAGATAAAAAATCGGATTATCAAAGTAAAAATACATTATTATTTTCAAATACCTATATTGAATCCCACATTATATAATGAGTAATAAAACTTATTTTGAAATGATTTAATGAAAAATATAATGATTACTATACATAATACATATTTGGATTAAATAATTGGAATTGAAAACATTTATAGATGGAATGAATATTAATATGGAATAAAAATAGTATTTAGAGAGTATTATAATCATTCATTAAAACTTTATACATTTATTGGGAAGAAACTCATCATAGAAGAATAATTGAATTTAAAATGACATTATTCCCAAATTTGTTATCATAATTAATTGGTGTGGAATAAACAAAATAATGAATAAAGTAGTTTAAGAATAAACCATATCACTCAGTAAAAGATAGTTGAGTGAAAAACAACCATTGTATCATTGTTAGTGTTTTAATAAATCTTTATTGAATGTAAAATAAATAGATATGTCTAATAATCCCTTAAATTTCCTGATTTTAATGACATTAATACATCCATGAGAATTATATATAGAATGAAGAATAAAAAAATTTGTGTATATGGAATACATCTCGATGAAAGAAAATTACGATGGGAAACCTTTATTACATTAGTAATACTTATAAAAATTCCATTTAATAAATCATGATATGTTTTGGTAAATCACTTGAATTACATGAAGGAGTATGTAAAAATAAATTAATCGGTTAGTAATTGCACACTATAAAGGAAACATGCAGAAAAATATAAATCATATCTCATGAAATAGAAATTAGAACCAATAAACTATTGCCTTTACTCTCCACTTCAATCAGAGTAATTTATTCTCTTATATGATAAACATAACCATCTTAATATATTATTTTATATACTTATTAATATTTCTAAATTTTTTAATAATATTTAATTTTAATTATTTTAATAATTTTTAATTATTTTTAGTTGATATTAAATATGTGTTGTTAAGGGTTATAATCATTCGTTTTCCATTTTTATAAAAATTATTCATTTGTCACTCCATAATTTTAAGATATTGATCTACATAATATTATGGGTAATGGAAATAGATGTTCTACAATAATTTTTGGACTACCATGATCATTCAATTGTACATTGAGTTATGATTTTTAAATATAAATTTTAAAACAAGTTTATTTTCATGAACTTTATCGTAAAATAGGAATATTTTTTAATATTGATTTTAATTATTAATATTACCATTAAACAAAAAAAATTATTTAGATATTAATTTCATAAATTTTTTTAAATTTTCGTTCCAGATGAATCCAATAAAAAAATCAAAGATAATTTTTGTTGGTAGATAAAACAAATCAAACAAGAAATTGTTAGAATTAATTGGATAATTATGATTGATGAAATATTTTATTATAGTATCATCATTGCAAAAAATTTAGAAGATCTAAATTTTTTTATTATTAAATAATATTACAAGTATTTAATTTTTTTCATTCATGATGATACCATTATAAAACAATTTTTTTATATGTTAAAACAACCCAAAGAAGAGTGTATTATAATGACAAAATAACTAAGACATGTAACTTATTGTGACAGATGTGACCAGCAATTACATATATAAATATTACATCATTTTAGATAAATATTAAATACACCTTATAAAAATACATTCCCTTAAACTATAAAGAATTAGTTTCAATGGTTACATCATATATATCTTTCTTATTTATTAAAATATATTCAATATATCCAAAAAAGTTCCAACATAATACACCTCAAAGACGTACACTTCTTAAAACCATTCTACATAACCAGTGAAAATGTAGCATAAAATAGGTTAATATAATATTCTTATTATGAATAAAAATGGTAAATATTAATAAATGATCATACGTAAGAACACCATGAGCCTACTAGTATGAGAATATTATCTTATCCTTTGAAAATCATAGCCAACAATTCAGAGACCATAATCCTGGGATAAGGATTTTCTAGTTCATAACACATGAGTCATATAAGAATGAATGATCTTAATCAATGACATCATATCATAATCCTAAGAACATGTCATATATTATTTAATTAAAAGAGTTTTATAATCATAATAAATAAAATAGTATTTCATGAAATTGCACAAATATATTCATATTGTGTTATGCATGTTCTGACGACCCATCACAATTGGAACATCAGTTATTTAAGACGGGAAAATAGATATGGGAACTGATAAAAATATTTAATACTTATGGGATCCTGTAGCTTTTTAGCTGTGGGGTTAATTGGCATCACAAAAGGTTGTTTTTTTATGGACCACCACAAGAAAACTATACTATAAACTCATCCACCACAAATATTTTTCATCTATATATTATATAATTATTTTTATGAAGGATTTAAATATCTATAATGGAAGGTTTTTTGAAATGGATATTATATTCAATCAAAAATAACGTATTGTGATGGTTATTTAATTACCTAAAAACTAATCTGAAAAAATAATAAAATAGAATTAAAAATTAAAAATATTACAAATAACAAAAAATCGAAAAAATTTAAAAAACTAAAAATATAAAATTTTATGAATTTGAATTAATAGAACTATTATTCATGATATTTTCAACAAAAACTCATCATAATATATTTTTAAAATAAATATATCAATCATTATGTAGGTTGTGGGTCATCCGGTGGACTAGTTGGAGAGAATTTCATCCCTATGCACCGTGTCAGTCATTGCATGCACTCTATTATCTTCTCATTTTGTTGATCCTCCTATCAATAAAACTACTCCTCCAGATAAAAATACTGGTGTCGAAAAGGTTCCTCCTTCTCCCAATGTAGTTTCTTTATATCCTCATTTTGATCTTATATATTATACTCATACTATGCAGATAATGATGATGATGCTTCATGTTCTCCCCTTGAATAGGAGGAAAAATACAAATTAGTACCATAATAACTAGAATGAATCAATAGAGAATTGATTCCCATAGCCTATCCTTTTCGATAATATACTATTTCTTCTATATCCATTTTGACTCTTGAAATCCTCACACAGAGGTCTACAAACCCTCAACCTCAACTCAACTCTCATCATGTGTGTGAGAATTTGCTTCCTCATATGCATCCTTCATAGAAAATATGAAATTAAAATAGTAAAATTATTCTTTTCAATTAATTTTTTAAATTTAAAAAAAAATATTGACCAAAATGTCATTTTTTTCACCAGTAACCTCTATAGTGGTAGGATCAATGTACATCCTCCTAAAAACATCAAATTATCTAACATCATGATACATTAACACATATATGATATAAAAACAATAATATTACATTCAAATTATATTAAAATTGTAAAATAAAATTACTTACCATATTTTGACAATGAGTTCTAAATGTATGATAACCAAAAAAATTTATCCATCCTCCATTTGTTCCACTAGCCTGATGGTGATCTCCCCTATGAAATATACCACTTATAATAGGATAAAAATCCATCCCAACCCCAAGGTGACATATAACTAAGTTGATGGTTGTTTAAATTACTATAAATAACAATGGCACCAAATTTCTTTATGCCATTCATCCTCAAATTATTCAAAAAACTGATTACAATGATCACACATACAGATCTCCCAAAAGTCCCTGATAGGGGCACCCATGCTATCATTGAATGAAGTTTTATTCATTTTTGGAATTATCTTATATTTCTTTATCAATTTTAGTTTTACTTAATTTCTAAAGACAAGATGAATATCTGGATATCCTTTTTTATATTATGTGATCTTTTAGAAGTTGTTTCTAGTGACTCCATTTTGAAAAAATCCTCTACAATACTAATCATTTGGATAAAAAGATAAATTTTCAAGGGAATTAATTAAAGGATGAAATTATACGTTTGAAGAGAGTATAATTACATATTTTATTGATCTATATGGTATAGTAATTTCTCAAATATAGGAAATGGTTCTTGAAAAAATGAGTATCATATTACCATCAGATTTTATGGATAGATGGTCCTTTAACCCATTACATATTTTTCATTATTCTATGTTGTTAAATATCTCTTGAACATGTTCTCTATCACTCTAATTCATTGTTTTGGCCTTGTTTTTCTCTTACTTGTCCATATTTTCAGTTCCAAACAATTTTTTTCTACATGGAAACTAGTTTATGTGCTATTTAATATAAACGGAAATCTTCCCTTTATCTTTAATCAAGAGGAAGATTTATTAGCCTTTTTTTATATGGGATTTCAAGAATGGTATATTCAAGTGTTAAACCATTGATTACAGAGATCAAGTTCAAATTTCTAGGATTCTATTTTTTTATGAGGTATAATGTAATATCTAGATGTTTTAATAGAAAACAATGCTCAATAATGTATACCACACGTAACACCCATCCTATAAGATTCAAAAAAAAATATTACTTAAATATATACATTTTAACATATCAATGAAATTGGGGTGTATTAGTGTGTCTAAATATTTTATGAAATATATATAAATGTTTTAGTTAATAAAAAATTATTGATTAATTCTTTGGAAATACACACTCAATTTTTATGTAAATCCATTTTATTCTTAAAAAATCTGTCTCCTTCAAAAAAGATGTTTTATTAATTTTTTTGAGTGGATAATATAATCAATTTAATAAAATATTGGGAACTATATTTCATAAAAATGAAATAATTTTTTTTTCCTGAAAAAATTATCTTAGTTTAAAATTTTAGTATTTTTTCCAAATGTTTTATTTTTAAATAAGTAATGAAAAATATAAACTTTTATCAAAAAATAAAATTTATTTTAATGCAATTTTAAATTAAAATGATAATTTGGATTGTTTTTAAAATTAAATTATTTAATTAACCAAATTATATATTTTGAAATGAACTTTTATGCTTGAATTTAGTATAAAGACATTTTATGCTTAAAAAGAAATTTTTTTCTCAAAACTTGATATTAAGAGTGCTTTATTGATGTATTTATAAATTATATTATGTAAATTATGTGATTAGATTATTCAAAAATGGATTATATATTTTGAATCATGGGGTTTAAGGTTAGTAAATAGGTCACTTTTATTTGTATTCATTATGAATAGTAAACTTATTTGTTTTTTGTTACAATATTCATGGGTAAATCAGGTGTTTAAGGTTAGATATAAAATGGTAAAGGCTAATAAATGAACCTAACATATGAAATAATTTTTTTAGATGATTATATATTGTATAATAGTATCCAAAAGTGGAATATATGTATTTTTCCCATTTTTACATGATTGTGACATTTATAATATTTAAGTGAACATAGAGCCACGAAATGTCACACTCTTTATTTTAATAACTATAATATTTTTAACAAATGGATATATAGAGGATATTTTCACTTATAAATATTCATTTAAAACATAAAATATTTTTTTATCATGTTTTATTACCAAATAAATAATTACCTCAAAATCATACCCAAAGCTGACGTAATAATTATTCAATTAAAAGAAAAAAATGAAGAAAATCATATAAAAAATATTAAAAATAATATTAATTGAAATAATTTCTTCCTAAAACAATTTTTTGGATAATTATTACATTATTTGGATATTTAAATTAATTGTATTTTTGTTCCTATTTTGTCATGTATCAATAAAAGGAAAATTAATGGAGTAGTTCCGAAATATACCTTAATGTTATTTTATAATAAATAATAACTAATTAACTGAATTAAATTTACTAAAATTATGAAATTCACCCAATTAAATTTTATATGTTTTTTGAAATTCACTATTATCCATTTATTATCTTTCTTCCCATTTATTGTAACAATATTAACCCTTTTATAGGGAAATTTTTTATATCTCTGTAATTGTAAAAAGGTTTAACAAAGGGCTAAATTTAATGTCCTTGGAATTTAATGTATTGTTTTAAAATTATATGGAATTATTTCAAGACCAGGTGCTGAGACACTATGTGATCCCGAGGCCCAGAGTTCCCAGAATGATTCGTCAAAAAATGTTATATTTTAAATATCGCAAGAGAGCGGTTTTCCTAAAAAATTGGAATAAATATTAAATGGTTGTCCAGATCAGAAATATGATGGCATCATTGTGTTCATAATGGCAGGTTTCCCCAAGGTGCAACATAATTATATTCGGCACATTCCTCTAGTGATAAAACCCAAATTGGCATAACTGTAGATAAAATAATTAAATAAAATTATTTTATTTTTCAAATGCAAGTAACTCACATACAGTGACTCAGATTGAAAATTTTAGACCACAAGTGAGCTCGTGAGTGTATGATTTCCTTAGGAAGATCCTAATATTGGTCAGTGTCGGTCAACAGTGAAAATAGTTTTGGTCGTAAATAAAATAATTGAATAATGTTATTTTATTTTTAAATTCTTATAACTCATAAACGGAAA
This sequence comes from Viscum album, assembly GCA_963277665.1. Lineage (NCBI taxonomy): Eukaryota > Viridiplantae > Streptophyta > Magnoliopsida > Santalales > Viscaceae > Viscum > Viscum album. The sequence goes on from OY728151.1 coordinate 1,287,608,156, forward strand.
CTCATATTGGAAATCTGAAGTACCTTTGAGTTCTTGATGGTATGCTACAATTAGGTGGATTCTAACATTGGTCGATGTGGGCCAGCTGTAAAAGTTGGTTTTTGGGATGTGACCGGAAATAAAATAATTTAAATTAGAGTTATTTTATTTTGAAATCCTCATACTCAGAAATGGTTACTCAGAATAAAAATCCAAGACCACCATTGAGTTCGTAACAAAATGTTATCCTTAAGAAGGACATAACATAAATTGTTGCGGGTCAAGGGAGAAAGATAGTTTTTGAGATTTTTTATGCGATTTAAAATGGCCCACATGTGTGGTTTTGGAAACATCTAAAAGGGTTCCTAGATTAAAAATATGAGGGAAATATTGAACGTAAAATGCGATGATTCTCCTAGAATTGACTTGTCCTCGACCGGAAAGGGTCAAAAGAAAAATTTACTTTTCATACTTTTCAAAAAAAATAACTTGACATGTTATTTTATTTTTTTCCCAACAGTTGGGTGGTGGCCTGAGGGCACTACGGTGCGGTGAAAAAGTGATGAAGAGTCTAATTAAATGATGTTCATTAATGGATCGTAAATGTGCAGTGTAATGATGCATTAAATTAAGTGCAATATATATGCTATTTCATAAATTAAATAGCGTAACGATGTGACGACGCAATGTAATAGAAATATTGTGACATGTATTATTTTAATTGGTTAATGTGTTGGTGAAATTAGAATAAATGGGCCTAATTTCTCTAACAAACCTACGATGAGAATTATCTCCAAAGATGAATGAATAATGACAAAAAATCACCAACGACATAGACAAACTTCTATCAATGGGACTGGATAGCATCTAATGCAAACAGAACTTGAATACCCATGGATGGATCGCTTCAACGATGAACTCAAATGAGGTGGGGGTTTGTTTTTGTATATATATTTCACTATTTTTTATTCTAAATAATGAACATATATCAACCCACGAACCGGTTGATCCGTGGATCACTCATTATTATGGGAGGGTAATTTCCATTAATATTGTGGGGGGGTTATTAACAATTAGTTTGATATAACTTTAATACAAAATCTCCCATGTTTAAAATCTAATGTAGAGGGAATGGACCAACATGAAAAGTCCTGACCATCTCCACCTTGTGTGTTCGTCGTGGCGAAGCCTCCTAGTGATGAGAAAGTGGCTTTGAGGCCTTAGAAGGAAGGATGGGGACCCACAAAAACCGGAGGTGTAAATGGTGGGAAGAAAATTCCACAAGACCAGACCCGGTGGTGGACCGCAGCCATGGATTTGGGTGGATGGAGGAACACCGGTGATGTCAACTGCGGCTGGCTCAGGCCATGGCGAGGGGGAAGGAGCCACCGACAATAGCCAATGGATGGCAGTGGCAGACACGACCACCTGACCACGTCAAAAAATCCTCACGTGCCTTCAGGCCATGGTTCCTTGATTGCATGATGCGGTCCCCCGTAGGCTTGCAGTCTAGCGACAACATGTGGGACCCAAAGTTCATCAATCTTAGCCGACCATGGCACACCGAACTGGACACCCTTAGGAATCCAGGCTTCTTGAAGAACTGGCCAACTTCTACGGGCTGAGTCACTAACATAATATCAGGCCACTAAGCGTCCAGCGTGGGGAACAGACCAGCTCACCATTTTCAGGCCATGCCAGATAAGACCGAGTCTTCGGGAAACCTGGCAGGCTGGACCCCTTGTAAACCGGGAAAGGTCCAGTGAGGCCGAATGACCCTGGTCCACCGGCCAGGCGGGTTCGGGCCAACCAATACCCAAACTAGGTCGCATCAGGTATGTTGAACTAAAATAGTGCATGTGGGTCCCCCAGGTCAGGTTTTTCGAGTCTGTCCGACCGTGTCGGACCGGGCCCAGATGCTTCTGACCCATGTTTACTAAAATGAAATTAACATACAAACTAGGCATCTGATTGGTGATATTTTTATGGAACTGGATCCCCCATGAAGAGGCAGATATTTTAAAATAATACAATGAGGATTTAATGGAAGTTTAAATAAAAATAATGACTTGGGGAGAAGTTCTCCTGGAATCAACAGCACTATGTGCGAAAATCCTATGGTTGGTTGAGACCTGAAGACTACTAACAAACGACCCTGTGTGGATCAACTATGAAGGAATAGTGGGAAAAAATCTCTATTACCCAGTAGTCCCACAGTGGGGAGTGCCTCTGTATGACACGATATACCCATGGTACTCGATAGGAGGAGTACCTCAGTATGGACATGGTGGGAAGTGGCTCTATGTGACTCGACATGCCCACTATGGAGAGAGGCTTTGTGTGACCCAGCATACCCATAGTACTCATGAGGAATGAGTACCAAAACATTCCAATGTTACTGGGAAGTGCCTCTGTATCACCTAGTAGGCCCACTATACTCATTGTGGATGAGTTCTCTAGTAACCCAAGGTGTTCTGTGATATGACTAATAGTCTTACTTTCCTACTCTAGATTACACATGGTGTGAGTAGTCTTGCTACAAGATCATTATTCATGGTTTTCTTCATGGATTGGTTTTTGGTCTATCCTTGTTGGTTTCAGGGTCCCTACTATGCAGTGTGTTACTAACCCTTGCACGGGCTTTGCCCAAATGTGTTGTCTCTGGTGCAGACGACTGTCGCCTTGAGGAAGGACTTGGTGGCCCGATAGCCAGTGGTGCCCAGTGAGACCAAGCATTCATTGCATACTTCTACATCTTCTAGAAGCTACTCTACACATACCCATCAGGTGAGGTTTTTGGTGAACAAATTTCCATCGATCTTATACTTTTTCTTGTTGCAGTTGAATTTTTTGGGGTTTGTATTATGTCCCATTTACATTCAATTGTACCTTTACACCCAGTAGTTGTTTAGTAGTATGAATGTTCTCTTTTCCAGTTTTCTCGGGATGTGGTTGTATGTGCATGTGTACCGGTACTCCATAAAATGTCTCCCACTTATAGGTTGATGCCTATAGCACTAATCTTTATCCACTGGCCTTCAGGAGGTGAGCCCGTGGGAGTCACGACACGGGCCCCATGAGATAGGTCGTAATGTTAAAAACATATTAGGGTAAAAATTTTCTAAACACATTTCATTGTTTTAGTAAATTAGAATTTCCAAAATATTTTAATATTATATTATCATCTTATCAATTTGGATCCATTTTGACATAAAAATTAATAAATATTAATTAAATATTTTTAAGAAATTCAAAGAATACATATCCCCACTTTTCTAAAATGACACATCTTCTTCTCACTCCTTAACACTTCAAAAACCCTTAATATTAGAAAATACATTCACAAATCATTTCATTAAATCACTCCATTCATAATACAATCCTTTTTTGGATCATAAATCCATCCTATAATATTTTTTGGGTAAACCAAAAGAGGTTTTCCAAATAAGAGGTATCCTTCTAAATCGATCATTTTTTGTATTATTTGTTCTTCATCCTAAAATAAAATAATAATCAACAATGATGATAAAATAAAAAATAGTAAAAACCCTATAATTAGATGTTATTATGTTTTTTTCATAACATATATTCATATGCAACCTCCATCAAATGGGAAAATAATCATCTTTCATGTGTATGGTGGACTACCAACTCAGAGACTAATGTATTTTGGTTTCCATAACTACCTCCCACCGGTGGTTATAATGATTGATTTAATGTATATATATGATATTAATGAAATATTTATCATTATTTTGAAACGATATATCATTCATTTTCTTAACATTCTGTACACTAAAAACGTAAATTGTCGTTTATGTGTACGAGTGGGCTACCACCTCTACAAAGTGATATGATTCCTTTTTCAAGACCACATCACATGGATGATATATGTAATAATATTTAAATAAATATGGTGGTTCTCATGATATTGTGATAAATTTGGAAAAATAAAATACTACTTTATATCTATAATGATCATTAAAAAATGTACATATTAATCATGTGTATGTACGGCCTACCGTCTCCATGATTATAACGTAGTTAATTTTTCATAAGCATTATTCATAATTGTTTTCAAAATTAACATTAATTTTTAAAATTGATAATTATTTCATGATTATAATTCTGTAGATGATTTAATAATGACCCATTTTGACCGTAGTCAACACACTGAATTAGTTTTGAAATTGTGGACTAAACTATCTCAATGTACCTGATGTGGATTAATTAAATATGTAATTTACTATGTAATTATGATTAATAAAATAAATGGTTTATGGTTATGGAATTATAAAATTAATATTTTCTTTTGAAAAAAATAATTTTTCTATATTATTAAGCAAGTGTTAAAGGACATATATAAATTATCTAGACTTGAGGTATGAGATTTCATCTCAATTTAATTTCATTGAGGAATATTTTAGTGTTTTACACCTACAATATTTTTTCTGGTGTATATAATACCCCTAATACATTTTATATCTTAAATGATTCATTATTTATGTTTCAATTCAATTTATTTCATCCAATGGGATTTTAATAGAAATTTTCTAAGTGCTCGAGATTTCTTAACTCAATTTCATTACATTATTTTACATAAGTTCTTCATTTACTATATTATAATAAGATTATGTACGAAATTTCCTATGATTGATTTAGGTTGTATTTCTACCTATATTGTCTATATTTAATTTTTTTACACATAATCACACAATTGATTAATTATCATTTCAATGATATGTTCTTTATTTGGGTTATTCGCTTCAAATTCCTATTCATTGAGGCATGTCTTGTAATATGCACCTATTTCTTTTTGAAAGGATTATATTATTCCAATTGAGATAATATATCCTGATTGAATTTTTAGTCGTGATATTTTAAGTTTCTTGGATGTTATTGTTTTCATGGGATATTGATTCAGATGCTATGAAATGTGAAAGGGTTTTCTTATTCTCAATCTCATTTTCCCGAAGCATGATTAATATCAAGAACCATTATTTCCTTATATGGGGAAAACTGCATCATGAATAAATTTTATAATAAAAAATCATTAAATTCATAATATTTACTCATCCATATCAAATTATCAATTTTAATTTCATTTTATTTGAAGGATTACCAAAGAGGTAAAGGCTTTATGTTACAATATCCTTTCTTTACTAGATTTTTTATGTTGAAGGTACCTTTAGATGAAATCATATGATCCAATTTTCATGAATAGAATATATTTTCTTTAACAATATTTGTGAACATGGTTCTCATGTATAATTTCCATTTCCTCCCTTATTGATTGAATAAACATCAATAAAGTTGTTTGTAAGGGATATCGATCTTGTATCTTCCTTTATATTAAGAATATTTCTCTTCCAAATCCATGTATTACAAAAACAATTAAGAATATTATTTTATAAAAAAATATTTTTTAATGATATTTTAAATAATATTTTATCTTATTTTATAATATTTTGATGTAAATTTATTTAAAATTTTGTATTGTCCAATTTTGTCTCTCTTAAACTTTTTTAATAAGAATTCCTATTTTGGACATTAACGACGTGAATGAATATTCCTGCCATCATGACCATTAATTGTTTTTAAATTTCATTTTTTATTTTCCAAATTTTTTTAGAGAAAGGAAATTGAACAATATTTTATGAATTTTTATTTATTAAAATTGATTTTCCAATTGAAAATTTAATTTTCCTAAAGAATATTTTTAATTTTCATTTAACGGTATTTTAATTCATCAACATCATTAAAATTTTATTTAACTTACACTCCCTAGGCACATGTTGTAATGGTATAATCCATATTATTTATTTGGATGAATTATAATCTTGACATTGATCTTGTTTATTTTCCATGGGTGAAAAAAATTAAAGAATAATGATTATTGTTGTATCAAAAGTGAAATATTCTAAATGTTTTATTAATGAATGGTACTCTGACATTATTGATTATGAATGGTTGATCTTGGTATAAATTATATGAAGGGTTGATCTCCATTTTATATCATAAGAAATGGTTGAGCCTGATATAGCTTATGTGAAGGGTGACCCCAATTATAGCTCTCAAATGCATTTGGTAATGTTCCTTATCATTAAAGGCAGAAGGGGTGGGGGTTGACAGGTGTGTTTTCATATATGGATTTTAATAGACTCCAATTATTTCATAGATGGTCTTAAAAAGGTATATGAAGAAATTTGTCCAAGATAAAACCCTATTTAAATTGTTCTTTCTAGTGGTTATAAATACTTCTTTTGAATATGATTGACATCACATAGCTCAAAATTATTGAATCATATAACTCTTTCCTTTTATAAGTAATTATTCCATGATTCATGGTTTATGTTCTAGGTATTAATGGTTATATATTATCTTTTTTTATGATCATTCACTTTTATTATGTCACCATACCCATATTCTCATCATATTCTCATTGATAGCATTCTATTATTAGAACTTTTCTTCACCCTTATTGATCATTTTAGCTCTACCTTCATTAAATTTTCTATTCCTCTGGTTATGAAGAATTATTTTGAATTATTTTTTTCTAGACTTGATTCAAAAATAATTATTTTTATAAGATATGTTTAATAATTAATATAGAATATGAATAGCTGTGTATAGTGGAAAAAATACTCCCTTTAATTGATGAGTATTGTTTATATAGGAGTTTACCTGAATTATATAAAAGAGTAATTTATAAAATTCATTGTGTGTGTATGTGATCCAATTTTTTCTTATAATGTTCTATTGTATGGATGAAACAAAATTAGAAAAAATTAGGTCCTATTTATCTATATCAAATCCAGAAATGTAATGTTTATGTTTTTTTAAACTTATTTGGGAGTGTTGGTTTAGGGCTATTATAGTTAATTTTATTTATAAGGTAATTAGTTGTTCATATTAATTTTATTTCATTAACAATAATTAATTTCTTAAAATACATTGAAAATATAATAAATTTGGGTATAATGAGTAGTAAATATGAAAATAAAATTTTCTAGATAAAAATTCATTAAATTGTAAATTCTAATATTATGGCTATTTAATGAATTATTTTTCTCCTTTTCAATACTTTGAACTAGAGACATTTATATTTATATAAATATACCATTTAAACGTAGAAAATAAATATAAACCCAATTCGGTTTGCGGTCATTAGCGTAAGTTATTCTCAAATCTATTTAATAACTAAAGTAGTATACTTAAAATGATTTTTCATATAAGGTAACTGTAAAATCCATCCTATAGCAGGTATGTCATCAATTTACTCTCCAACAATATTTAATTACTCATATATCTCAAACATGTCAAATATTATTTCATGAATCCTCCTATTTTCCATATCATATTTTTTTCAAATATAAGATCATATTTGGGATAAAATGGTTTATTTTTCAATGTGTATGACATAACCCATATATAATTCATGTTGGATAAAAAAATATAGGGCATTTTTCACCCAAAATTTCTAATTTCTCTAACACAAAATAATTTTAATCCTAATGAGTAAATAATATGGCTCTTAAAAACATGACCTTCTCAAAGAAAATGTTAATAAGCACATCCCATTATCCTAATTTCGATTAATTTTTCAATAATAAATTCATATTTGATATATTTACCCCCAAGTTATACAATGTTCTGCTTCTCCACTAATTTAGTCAACTTGAACTACTAATACATAATCTATTACCTCAAATCTATAAACATTTATATGTTATGTCACCTTATAATCATCAACTTCTTCATTAGAAAAGTTAATTTAGTTTTCTCTATTTATGAAACAGTATCGTTTCTATATGATGATAAATAAATAAAATAATTCTATCTTTTATATAAATATATTTTAATACACATCCTAGAAGAAATATGTTTTCACAATTTTCTTTGAAATTTATATTTTCTTATGCTAAGATAGATGGAATTAGTTAACCCTAACTTAGTGAGATACCCTTATTTAAGGAAATGTTAGGAAAACCATGAAATAAAAATAAATTATATAATTACCACTAAATTGGGTCATCCTCATATCTATATGAAAATCTATCACTAACTACTAGTTTTTTATGAGAAGATATCTGAATGATATAACATGTGAAATGTAATAATTATATATGTTATCATTTTAATCACTAAAAACAAGACACAGAAGTGGAATATCACCTCAATTAAATGATCTTTTTACATTTCTAATAAGTTTTTCCATTTATTCATTAGTTTATTCTTCCTCAAATAGTTATTATTCAAATATATGAACTTAATTGGTATATTAACTATCTGATGTTACTTTTTCTTAACGACCTTATTTATCAAGCTCCATCTATGGTTTTTAATACTAGAAAATGGATTTGTAACATGTTTAAAATTTTGAAATACATTTTTATTATATTTAAACCAATACTATTTCTATAGAATCCACTTAATAAATAATTAAAAATATTATTTTTTAGTAATAATTCATTGAAACATTACGAAGATTAATCTTAGTGAAAATTAAATATTTAGCATCAAATTCCCCTTATATTGATCTTTTATAAAGTGTATTAAAAACATAAAGGTTATATTGCATGATTCTTATATGTATATCATTGAAAAAATATATAGTGAATTATATTTTTATATTAATTAAGAGATAAAATGAAAAAAGGCATTTGGGGGCTTAAATGAGTGGTAAAGGCTCCCAATTATCATGCATCACACCTGAGTTCAATTATTTGTTGGAGAGAATATTTTAAGGTAATTTTGTATTACCATATCTTATATTGACGTAGGTAGGGATTGAAACGTTCATGATTTATGACACAGAAATGTGGTGACGCATACATGAAATTTGATTGGTGATGTATGTAATATGAGGTAGGCATATTTCACTAGTCCTTTAGTCCTGTTAGTGGGCATTTGGGACATGTAATGGGTTTCATGCCCATTGGGCCTTTCGGCCATGTACTATATAGGTAAGGCTTGATGAGTGGGCTATTCCTTGGTGGCCATGGTCTACCTCACCAGCTTGTGTGTGTGGTGTGTGCATGTTTAATATAATTTTACCCTAAACCACCTAATATATATATATAATAAAAAATTATTATGTTTTATTAGAAAATGAAAATAGTCCTTCAGAGGATGTACATAATGTTGTATAAATTTTGTTAAAATCCTTCTTTCTTTATCCAAGTCCACTGTATTTGGACTTCTTATCTTATTATTCCCGATAAAAAAATAAGGATTCATTATCATAGAAAATGGGGTTTATTGTATAAAAATAAGGCATCTAATTCATAAAAAATAATTTTCTATAGAATTACAAAATATTCTTCGTATTCCTTTGATGAATGTTTTATATCCACTATATCAACATTCGGTTTTAAAAAATAATTATATTACTTAGACACATTTGAAGAATTAATATAAAAAATATTCCCTAAAATGTGATAAAAATATAATTATTACTCAAAAGTTAACTTTTATATCCATTATTTATCAGTATTTCCAAATTTAATGTCATGATGGAGTTAAAAAAATTCATATATATTATATCCCTTGGATTAAAAAATTTATAATTCAAATGAATATTCATGACTATAGATTATGGGTATATACTTATTATTTGTATTTTTTGTATATATTTCATGGAATGTTATTGATTTTTGAATTTTCTTTCAATCATAAGCATAGTTTGGTTTCATATGGAATAAATGTCATAATAGAGAGAATGAGAGGTCAATTCATCCTTTGAAAGAGATTATTATCCACTATATAACTCTATGTCTACTGTAGATTATAAAGATATCTCTTGCTCAACCCTTCGGGTATGATAGGTTTTCTCTGGGACTGGTTGATCAGTTAACCCCTACCCACCATGAGGGGGAGGGAGGTAATGGATTTTTCTCATCTTCTCTTTCTCACTCATCCCTCCAATTTTATCCCTTTACCATCCCAGGGATACTCCAGGTTTCCCCTGGTATTAAGCTAACTGTAATGTTTCCAGGATTTACTATTGGATCCCCTTATCCTTCGATTTTCCTCAAGGAATTTTTAGAAACATCTTCCCTTAATAGCATTACTTTGGATTCTCAATTTGGTCGGCAGAGGCATTCAGTGGATACAGTAGATAAATTCTTCAACACACAGTGGGGTATTCTCCATCGCACGGTAGTCTGTTTTCTCGACACTCAGCAAATAATGGTTTCCTTTCCCTATAATTATGATCTAGCTCTCACGCGGTGCAGTGACTCTCACTATATCAACATCCATATATTCTGATTCCTTTTTCAGTCCTTCTATTTGCAGTTGAATCATAACTTGGAGACAAAGTCGATTTTGGTTTATCTCTTAAGTCTTCTACACTATTTACAAAATCCTTCAATATTTCGAATTCTTTGTAACCTAGCAGGATTTTTCTTGGATATTGACTCTAAGTCCCAAGAGCATTTACACCCCACTGAACCTAAAATTTATGTTGAGGTAAATATTTCTAAAACCCCACTGGATTTTTTTGGATTGAGATCGAAGGAGAATACATTCTTAAGAAGTAGGTTTTTGTGAGTCATGGACTCATTACTGCTCCTCCTCCTATATCAAAGGACACTCATCCCTGAGTTTTCTTCATAGTGGTAATGCTCTAAATATTTTGAATACATTAAATTTGGTTGTATTGATACACAATGAGCCTATCAATGTGAATAATTTTGATAATTATCGATAGATTTCTCCCATTGTGGAAGTTGTTCTTCCCATATAGGATTCGTGGGGAAAAGTCTCTGAGGTGGATCCTATAGATGATGGGGTGATTGAGAATCCTCCAATCTCTCAGAAGGAGTTGAGGGAAATGGATTCTAAACCAGGAGTAAAGGATTTATTTCCTGATTAAGGTGTGAGTTGGGTGTTTCTAGTACAACAAGGTTAGCCCAAGGAGGATCCAAAGAGAATTAGGGGATGTATGTGGTTCCTATAAGCTTCTCAAAAAATTATCCTTCATTCACAGATGTCGGGAGATCTATCTAAATGAATCCCAAAGAGGATGGATTACAATAAACAGGTGATGATGGATATTATAACATCAACATTTACAGACATGCATTATAGGGAGATTTTGCGAGGTCACAGGATCTTGGAGAGACTCATAAGTCTCCCTCTCATACTAGCTTTGGTAAAGGTAGAGGTCCTATAAATGGTTCTTAGAACATCTTTTTGGTTCTTGGTGATGGTGAGTAACCCCAATTTTAAAAAGGTATTATTATCATCGAAGTTTTTAAATAAAATCATCCACTGTGTGGTAAGATTGATTAAAAATGAGTGGATAATGATTTTGCCTTAGAATCATGGTCCTCAAAGACCAAAGAATCAAAACATGTGGAAAGGTATATTTGATCCTCTTCAAAGAATAGAAACAAACACAATTATAGATTCAGATGGGTTTTTTTAGAATATGAGGAGGCCTCTAAGATGGAAGAACTATTCACATTTTCCAAGTCCTCCTATTACAAGTAACTCAATAAAAGGTAAACCACCCAAAAAAGATGAAATGGTGCTATTGAAAACATTAAAAATGAGTTAAGGGGTCCAACTATGAATGTGGATCGAGGAACTGATGAGGTGACTAAGAGACAAGTAGGGGAACTATATGCCTTTGATCCAGTGAATGTAGAAAATTTGGATTTTGACTTAGACAACACTAGGAAGATTCATATGCACTCGAATGAAGAAATATTAGAGGATTCTTTCATGTTCGTGTTTTTAAATGAGGATGATCATATAATTCTTGAAAGACCATTACAGATTGATTTTAAGGACAAACAATACTCATGGATTGTTAAATATAACATGATCCTGATATGTGGTTTTAATGAGGGGGAAAACGTCTATAGGAGCATGTGTATACTTGGGATATGATGGATATTCAATTTGAGGATCTCAACAAGGACAAATAAGAAATAGAGGTTACCTCCATTGAATGTAATTTATTTAAGGTAAATAATTATAACCCCTAGAAATTGTTTCGGAATGGCTAGATAATTTCTTATGAATTTTGAATTTCTTTATATTTTGAACTCAATTATTTTCCCACTTTTTCCATAAAAGTGATTTTGAAATAAAAATAATTATTTGGTGGTACTCTAGTTCTATTCTATATATTTAATAATATTCATGAAATAATTTATTAACAAAATACTAGTTACAATTTTACAAATGTTAATGACTAAAAGAATGTTTATAAAATTAAACTAAATGTGGGAATTGTGTTATTTTCATTTAATCTATATATTTAATTACTCTTTAATTTAATGTAGTCTATAATGTATGTCAATAATGTTTCATTATTTATGGATGAATAATAAGTTGTAATGAAAGGATTAGACCCATATAGTTGTCTTTATATGTATATTATGAAAATAAATATAAAATCAATGTAGTTTTCCTCTATATAATGAGTAATTGACACCATTTAAATTCTTATAAAAAGGTCCTAAGTGGTTCCATTTAATGTTATTAATTTAAAGATAGTTGTTGTACCTTTTAATATTGTCCAGTTTCTATTTTTGTGTCTTTTAGTTTAAATTCATTTTACTTGGCTCACTATGTGCGATGTTCCAAGAAATATTTTTTTTCGAGACTTATAAATTAGAGTCCCATTCTAGTTTATCCTAATATGTGTGTTAGCAGATGGCCTAAGGGACGTAGATGATTTTTTTTTGCCTATTTGTACCTCTAACTCATCAATTATAATTTGGAGATGCTATTAAAATTCTTTTAAGATATAGGTATGTTAAAAATATTAAATATTACACCACATTATACCAATGATTTCACTATTTTTTTAAAGATGGATTTAAATTTTCAAAGGAAGATGCTATTTACTATTCTTTAATGGAACACGGTGGTGAAATAAAACTATGGTAGATCACTTATAGAATTATATATTTATACTATAAATGGAATACATGATGTCAAGTTCCATGTAAATGAATATAATTAACCATTCATTTACATCGGGAGAACATCATTTAAATATGGGTGATGTATTTTTTAAAGGGTGGATTTGGGGAAAAGGGTTCTAATTAATTCTTAGAAACCACTTGGGAAAATTGGGAGTGGGGTTCTGAAGTGATCCCTTGACTGATAAGCATGGATCTTAATAATATGATGATAAGAATCTTCATTTTTTTCAATTCATGATATAATATCACTTTTTGAGATTTATTTCACTCAATATTATAGGAATACATGGGATAAGAGGTCTTTAATAAGTATTTTTGGTAAAACCCCCTAGGAAAACACAATTATACCCCCATTATGTCACTTTCCCCTATGTTCTAATCAAAAAAATTCATCTAGGAGTACAAAAATTATTTGTAGGCTATAAACTATTTCTTTGTGTGCTTATATGCTCATAGTTTTTCAATGGGTTAAAGGTAGAGGTAGGGGCATATTTTTATGGGAAAGGGAGTTCTAGGATCCAAGACATTCATAATTTATGCTTTAGGTGCCCATGTGTGACTCTAATGAGAGTATAGTGATCATAAAAGGATACATGGAAAGGGATTATCTAAGGTGTGTGGAATTACATGCATATAGGACCTTGGTTGGGAGTTTAAATATAAATATTAGTTGGAGTTTAACCATCATTCATTCATTTTTTTTATATTCAATTTAGGCTTCATGGGTTAGTCTTGAAAAAAATTGAGTGTTAACAAATTCCCCCACCTAACTATTAGAATTTATTCTCTTTAAGAAGAAAATGATTACATTTTAAGGTATTTTATGTTTGGTAAGTAATTAAAGCTATAATAAGGGTGTGAACCAAGTATTAATGAAAAAAATTCTCTATTGTAAATATTTTTGTACTTCTCAAACATGGGGAGCACACACAACTAAAATTTTAGTTATTATTTATAATTGAGGGTGTTTCCATTTTTTCTTATAAATTGAGGGAATCCCTAGTATGGTAGACAAATACATGATAAAATCCAATAAACTTGGATATCTTTTTTAACCATAGTATTTTAATGTGTGCACACTATACAAGAATCATTCATTGTGAATTACTAAACCATTAAGACCCTTGGTAATGACAAAAATGTTCTAAAGGTTGTACATGTCACAATGGGCATTACACTTGATTTGTGTTGGGATACGACAGTTGGGAGGAGTGAACTTAATTATTAAAATTTCTATATCTTCCACTCATGCATTACATTTTGAAAGCCTCCTCCAAGCAGTTTCCAATTCCATATGCATTTAAATAATCACAAATAATTCTTAATTAATTTTTTCAAACCATGGATTGGTTACAAATACAATAATTCAATAACCATATAACAATATTAAATGTTCATGGTTAACTAATGTGAAACACAAATAAAGTGGATAAATTTTTATGATAGGAACATTTATTGAAGGAGCATTTTTTGATCCATCCAATATTACATTTCATATGACTTCCACTTTGGATAATCATCAATATGAAATTGAACCAATTATATACAACTATTATTTTTTTTATCACCATTAAATTTCAAAAAAAATCATGTAATGAATATAATTTAGTACTTATACCCCATATTTTGATTCATGTATGATTATATATTCACATATTGGGTTGTGCATACTGGTGAAGACCTTTAAAATCAACTTTTAGTGGTAGGTATTTTTTTTTGGAAAACTAGATTTCCTAGATATATGTATAAATGGTGTAGATTTCATCTCCAAACAATAGATCAACTAAAGTCCCAAATAAACCCATTTTTCTTATTATATATAGTGTAAGAAATAATTTTGTGCTATGTATAATATATTAATCGATCTCCCATTTTTTGGGATATATATAATGAGTTTCTCTTAATAAAAATTTGCAGCGAGATGAATATATGATTAATATTATATAACAAGAATTTCGAGGGAGGAATAACATTCCATTAAAATTAGTATTGTTCTTATATGGAAATTATATTTGATACTATGGAAAAAAAATATTCTGGAAAAGCATGGTAATGGTCCATTCTTTCAACAAACAATCGGATACACCACATTTTGTAAGAGGAGATCCATTAGAACATTGGTGGTATTTCGAAAAAATGTTGATATAAATAATGGGGTTTTAGAGTCATTCCAAAGGTGAATCCTAAATTTTTCATAACTAATGTTCTTGCAAAGAGACTGTACATTTTCTATAGTTAACACATAGACTAATGAAATAATTTTCACCTTTGTTATGAATAAATAGATGGCGTAAGGGATGAATGTTTTTTGGCGGTGCTGATATTCAAAATTATTTATTAACATGTACTACACCTATATTAATGAAGAACCTCCTTAAGAATATCTAGAGTATTATAGGTATTATGAGGATGGGGTGTCATGTAAATCAGAGCATGTGAGTTATAGAATACATTGTAAATTCTATGGTTCCGGTTAAATCCATTAAAAACCAAAAATTTTGGGTTTGGTAACATCTATAAGATGATGAAAACATTGTCAATGTTTGGTTTATATCATTATATTAATACATAATGTTATATATAGAGGTCCTGACTAATATAGTTATTGATTACGGAACCATATATTATTATTAGTGTTCATACAAGATGAATTGGAGAGATTGGTTTTAGATTACATGGATAAAATTTTATATCATATATTAAATTTATATATCATACCAATTCACATTTCAATTCTATTTTTTGTAAAGAGAATCTTTTTAACCAATTACATAAGATAGGATGTAGAAAAATCTCATAGTGGCCCAATAATTATATTTAATGAATCTCTAAGAGGAAACCCAATCTAAGATCATGATAACTTCAAAAAATCTAGTATTAGATTCATTACCATTAATCCAATTCATGGATATTATTTATCCCTCACAATATGTTGAGGGGAGGTTCCCCATTTTATTAGTTCATTAAATATGTAAATGGGGATACAATAAACTAGTAAAATAGTGAAGGATAACACAATAAATAATGATTTTGGTCATATGGTCTAATAGTATCCATAGTCATATCAAATGATATATATGTGACACATATCCTAACATCGTCTTAACCTAAAAATGTAATAGTATGAACATTCTGAGAATCATTTTCAATAATTTTTTTTACAAATCACATGTAAGTTTATGAATTTTGATTTTTATAGGTATTGATAGGGTCCCATGTGTCTATTTCTGGAAAATGGAAAAGGTGTTGGGGAATATGTCATTTTGGAATATTTCACTGGGTACCAGATGGACTTTTATCAAGTACTTTTTAGGCCTTAAAGATATTGATTTAGATCCATGTGGATAACTATGATTTCATTATATAATGGGAAGAGTTTTTGAATTTCAATTTTTAATATAAGATTTTTATTTAAATGTTAGAAGGAATTTAGTTAATTTTTAATGAATATTCATTAATTTATTTTAATTAATAAATGAATATTTCTTTGTTTTTATTCGATTCAAGTGGAAAATAAAAATATTGTCGTATTTTATAAGAAGTTAAAAAATGGAAGTGGAAATATTTCTATGATAATGGTTTAAATATTTTTATTCTTGAGTTTTGAAATAGTGATGTTATTATTTGTTGTTATAGTTTTTTTGTGTTAGTTAAAAAAATATTTATTTTGGAAAATTAGGGCTATGAGGAAGGGGACACGTAATGGAGTAAAAATATGTTGATTAAATAAGTGAAAATGAAAAAGGCGAATAAAATATGAATCTTGGTTAAATAGAAGAACAATTTTGATGAAGAGCTACTTGTATTTGAGGGAGACACTGACTGAATACAGAAATATAAAAATGGGTTAAAAAATAATTTTTTGTAGACAAAGACCTGGGGCGTGAAATTGTTTAGTGAACAGTAGTGTGTCTACATTTCCCTTCCATCCCTCTCTCTTTCTCTCTCTTTTTTATCTCCCTCTCTCTATAATTTCTATGTTATCTCACTTTTATGTCTCCTTTGATATTCATCCAAATAATTTTCCATCAATGTTGTTTGATTTTTCTTGATGCATATAAGGAATAGCCAAAATATTAAAAGTTGATGAGGTTGATTTTCCAAATTTTATTTTATTTAACTTTTTTATTTTGAGTTCACTGAGAATAGTAATCGTAGTATTGCATCATAATTTTTCATGGACTCCCAATGTAAAATAGTTTCCTATATTCCATTTCTTGACCCCTTTCATTCCATGTAGTTAAATTGAGATTTTGTATAATTTCTATAGTAATTAATCTTAATAAATGAATTTTTGGATTATTTTATGATGGAAAATAGTTCTAATTCTATAAAATACTTTTCTTTTAGTTAATTTTAATTGGTAGAATATTATTGAGGGTCTTATTGCTGAAATCATATAATCTTATAAATAAATAGTTGGTTTAACAAGAATAATGGTTGATTAAAATATATTTTATGTAGATATTAATTATAGAATAAATGAAGTTTTTTTAAGGAACAAAATTAATGTTTTAGTGTTGTTTTTATGTTTTATTTTCTTATTTAGTAATATTAGAATTTTCTTCTCAAATTAAAAAATTATAATGGATTATTTCCCTTTTTGAATGAAAATGAGGGTGTTTTTCAGGGTGTTCATTATTTTTAATTAATATGTTTTTAGTTTCAATAGTTTTTAAGGGATATAAGGGACTAAATTAATTTACATGGTGTTTAGTCATTGTTTTTATAAAAAAACTGATACCTTAAATGGTGGTTCAAGGATAAAAAATACATTTTGAATAAGTGAAATAATAATAAAAATGTGGATAATGGTTGATTAAACTATGGTTTAAATGTAATCATTAATAAAATATTTAAATTTTTCAAAATGTGTGTTGCAGTTTGTGTTTTATGGAGGAAAATAGTGTTTCAATTATTAATCACGGATACAAAACTTTTTATGGATAGTTCAGGAATTTAATCATTTTTATGGGATGAGACTAAAGTATTTAAGTGTTTTTAAATATACTTTACTTTATAGTGTTAACAATTCTACATAGGAAAACTCAGTATATTATTTGTAAATAGATGATTAAAAACACTAAAAATACAATGGAGAGGTATGGGATCACAAACCCTGAGGTTGTACCCATGATGGAAAGGTTGTAAGATACATTTTTTATTATTCAAGACCTAAACTAATAATTAGTTAAATCTATAACTAGTTGAAAAAAGAAAAATAGAATGATTATTATTTTTTAATGTTAAATACAAATGAAATAATTATACGCATTTGAAAATTTATGTTTATAATGAATCAAGGTACTACATGGTGAATTATCAAACATTAGTTTTTGGAATATGATCTATGTAAATTAGATGGTCCTTTTAGAAACTCTATATCCCAAAAACATCCCAGTTCCAATGAACAGGCACATTGGGTAGTTGAGGGGATAGGTTACCAGAATCTAAATTTAATCTTAGTGAACAAAACAGCCTAATATTCATGGAGGGGTTAAATCACTAGTTCATTCATGAAAAAACACTCAAAATACTTTCCATACACTATTCATGGTTAGAGTATGATGGAAATTAAAAAATGTATAATGACTCAAATACCAACATTAATTACGATTACAAATTAGAAAATATATTTTTTTAACTATAATTCTTAAAAAAAAATTGGAACACAGTCTACCCCCTCATGATAACCATGAGGGGTAGGAAAAAAATATGAAAATAAAAATACAGTTTTCCAACCTCCCATGGACAATAAACTCAAATTTTGGATGATTATTTCTCTTCCAAAAGGCTAAGTTATATATTCAAAGGAAAATAATTCTCTAGGATTCAGTATTACATTTAAAATATCTCCAAACCATGCACTTAAAGAATCATATTAAACCCCTCAAATATTCTTCATCCAATCTCCAAGATACGTAATTTAAATTATTGGATAAATATTGTATTCACAGAAAAAACCATTATTCTTGGAAACAACTTCTCATTATACTATAATATTTGTATGGGTTTACATGGTTTGTGACATGAATCCTTATCTCGAGGAACAAAATCCTACTTAAATATTCAAACAATTTAATAATGTATAATCAAACCATAAAACAATAATATTCATAGTGAAAAAAATATCCATCATTTTAGATACTATGATTAAATTTTAACTTAATGAATTAGATAATTCAATATAGAAAAATAATAATTTAAATCTGTTACTTCTATTTTCACAAATATATACCATCGATTTTCTTCATTGAGATGTGAATTCAATTCCTAAACACCTTTTACACTACATTCTTCATTATAGGAATTAAATAATAAATTAACATATTGAACTACTCTTTATTAGAACTATGTCTTCGCGATTCTCCATCAGCATCATGGTACCAAAGAATAACCATCACATGAAATTCATGTTTATCAACCCTCGGTTGTATTTTTAGAATGGATTTTACCCATACATAACATGAATAAGAACCTAATGTGGACTCATAGCTAAAATTCAAAAATTTACAAAGATCCTCATTACCATTAAATAGAATTCCAAACCCTTGAAAATATCATCCAGTTACACTAACATATCTCCATTAATAGTATGAATTGGGATAGTTTGGTATCAAGCCATTCAAATTCCATATTCTTCACTTCACTAGTATGCACCCCACATATCCCAAATGGAAATATAAGACTAATTTTTCTATGAATGAATTATATGGGAACTTTTTGATAAGTTCAAAAGTCATTATTGGAAGAAAAGGAGGAATCTAATTACTCGATGCAGTGAAGACAAGTGGTCAGTTTAAATGGGTAGAAGAGAGTCCCATATGGGCGGGGAGACATATGTGTGGGAACAAATGATGAAATTAAATTGTTTGAAAAACATTTATTTTGCTCGTATGACCCTATATCAGTTTATTTAGTAGGAATATTTTCTTTTATAAATAATTATATGGTATTTATAGATTATATGGGAAACCTCAAACCACACAATTAGATTCCTCTAAATAGTTTTGACCGAAATCCAACCTTTCCTTAAAACTTCTAGAAATTATCTCTGCCTCTAGCCCACTCTAGGGTGAGCATATACACATGAACACCCAAAAATATCCTTTTTTGTTGAAGATTAGCCTGAAATAAAGCACATATTAGTCATATATTGGATGACCCACTTTTTTACACCTACACATATGGATTTAAATTGTTAAAAAATTCAAAACACATATATGTTTGCTTATTTAATTTTCAAAAATTCTATTTTTATTATTGCCTTCCATGAAATAATTATAAAAATGGTAATTATGATAGATTTACCAATTATACCCTTAAATTAATGAAATTATCTAAAACATTTTTTGAAATAAGGTTTTCAAATACCCCCACACCAAAACTCATATTTTTACTCATGCATATATCCAACATGAATTATAATGAAACATCATCCAACCAATATTGTAATTATAATTTCAAAAAATAAGTAATTTTTAATTAGAGGAAAAATTATAAAAAAACTACTTTGATAAAATTCTTCAACTCCTGACATTATAAATAAGAAACCTAACTATGTGTTTTACTTTAACTAATATGAACTATCAATGATTATCCATTACTACATTAATATTTTCTAATTAATCAATAATGTGAAAGATGATTATGATTTACATCAATTCAAGAATATTTCTCCCATTATTCAAGTTTAAATTATAAATGGGGTTATTCTAATATGATGATTACATGATTCTTTCCCCAATCTTGTGTTGAATCTCTAATATTCACCCCATAAAGTAAAATATCACAAATAATCCTGAGGACTTCACATTATGGTTAAGATTACAATAAGTCATGTTGAAGGTAGGTAATTGAAATAAAACAAAAAACCTAAAAAATATTCCAATCACTTTGACATAATGCAAGATATATATTACAACTAGAGCAAAATATCCTCTTTAATGTTATAACTGTACACTTTCCCCAAAATCATTGTAACTCATGCATATGAAAATAAATTATAATTTATTATTTATACTATATTTTATTTATTTATTTTTAATATAATTTTTTCAAGAGTTATGTTTGGAATACATATCACATCCATCACTAAAACCTACACATTTTCCTCATTAAACTAATTGCAATAGTTATAACAAGTTCACAGGTCACATAATTTTTATTTTTTACCCAACCAAAGAATCACCCATTTTTTCTTTTTTCAATAGGGGTAAACAATTAATATAATGAAAGAATAATTTTAAATAATTCATCAACTTCCCAAAAAAACATCCAATATATCCTCACAAGTTTATTCATCCCCCTCTACTATGGATAACACCACCCCTGTAGTTATTCAATTGAATATCTTGTAGTATAGAATGTGTAGTGTGGGAATGAGAAATATAGGCTTATAATTTGGATCCTTCCCCATAGTGTATATTCATGGATTTTATTGGATTAAATATGGATACAATGTAATGGGTAGATCATTTCGAAAATTTATTTCCAGATAAATACTCAATAATTTTGAATGTTACTTTATATTTTCATAGCTTTGATGTGGTATAGTGCTACTTCTAGAAGAAAAATTTCTCATGTATCTCAAGAAATTTGTTTAAGAAACAATGGGAACTGGTATATTAGAATTTTCTTGGGAATGGGAACCTATGATAAAATCCAATAACTCCTAGAATACACAATAATAACCCAATGAATAGATTTTTTAAAAATTCAAATCATGTCTAATCAAAAAATAAATTTTATTTGCATTAATTATAAAGTTCCCCTAAATAATTATTTCTAAATTCATTCACTATGATTACCTATACCTATTTATCCCTGATTTTACTCATTTTATTTCCTTAAAATGGATTTTTAAATAATGGTATCATTGTTATCCCATGGGACTTCAGTCTCCAAATTAAAAATAATACCTTGTAGTCTATGTGGGGCCCTTATGTTTTCATAATAAAAATAAAAAAATTGATTTAAAATTATATTTAGGTGTCGAAAAAATATATAATTTAAAATATTAATAATATTTTAGTGAAGATCAATACTCTCTTCATCCATTTTATTTTTCTCCACCAATATGAACATATAAAAGTAATCAAACACATCAAAGAATAAGTTCCTATCAACAATGTTCAAAAAGAATAAATGAAATTAAAAATAAATATTATAATAATTTTATAATATAAAACTAAAAAAATTCAATATAAATAAAATATAAAACTAATTTCCTAGAAAAAAACAAAAAAAAACTCATGTTTCCTCTTAAAAATACTATTTTTAAGGTCTTAATGCTAGACGTTTACCATCATTAGATAATTGGAGAATGAAAAAAAGTAACCTAGTGTGGACTTAACAATTGTTTCAATTAAATAACTTATGGGTCGTATTTAATTTTCCTTCCCTCCAAACTCATCTTGAAATTTTATTAAGTCAACCAAAATATGTATAGTTTTATTTTTTGGCGAAGTTCCCATGTTTTTAATATTTTGTAGTATTATTCTTCATTGGGGTTCACTTCATAATATTCAATGGACTATATAGTCTCATAATCCCATATATTTTCTTCATCTTATTTTTATTCATTTTATTACTAATTTTTTTCAAATAGAATATACAAATTCTGAATTTAATCATCCAAAATTTTTTCATTCTCTTGTATTAATTCTCTTCAAATTCATCAAATATTCCCTTCCAAAATTCTGAATTTGTTTTACATTATTTGACCACTTCTACTTCTTTTTATTATCCATTTGATGGTACCCCTTATAATTATTTTTTCTCCTACGATATACTGATGATGGTGTATACCACATAAAACTGTGATTCATTCATATATTTTGAATATACCATTGTTTATCATTTAACATCGACATCATTCTTGAATTACTCTAGAAAAATTTCCTCGACGATGGTTTCCTCTATAGCCTCTTCCTTTGACTTATCAGCTTATCAATCCATGTCCTCAATGAGTTATATCCCTTATTAGATTAATCATTCCAATATTTTTATTATTTATTTTTTGAACTCACGTGTGGTTTTGGGACCAATAATTAAAGTTGAATCTCCTAATAATGGATTTTGATCATTTTTTAGTGCCTCAATATATTTTGAAAAATTGGTTGTTTTTATTACCACTTAGTAGTGGAATTTAATATTATATATATATAATACCCAAAAAACCGATGCATAATTTTTTTCAAAAAATATAAACCAAAATAAAATTTAAAAAATGAGTAAAAACTATGTAAAAAATATTGATCTAAATTAATATCCCAGAAAAATCCCTATTTTCGGAACTAAAAACATATCTTTCCGATGGAGTTTAATTAATTATCAATGATCTCAGACTATTTAGAATTTACGAACACAAGACCAAAAAAAAAGATTATTATAGCTCCTAAAGGAAAGGTTAAAAGAATAAAATAATTTAATAATTACTATCTAAACTAGTAACTTGAGAAATATACAAATAATTAAAAAATAGATATGTTAATGAAGATTTTTATTGATATTTCAAGAATGGTGAATTTTTTTGAGAAATTTTAAATTCATCTTTTGGAGGTATAAATGAATTTAATGATGAAATAAAAAAATGATTTATCAAAAAAAAATATAAGTGAATCTAATGGCCATGGTAGATGCTCTATACTCAAAACAACTCACTACCCATGATTAGGAACTTTGGGTTTTTAATTGCATAGGTGATCTGAATATATATTTAAACATATTGAACAACCCTATTAATTTTCATAGTGTGACTCACAAACTATTTCATTCTTGAAAAATACACTCCCAACACATATCAAGCAGTAATAATTTTTATAAAATGAAAGATAGTAAAAACATGTGAAGAAAAATGCAAAAAACCTAGTCAATTTCAATTAGAAATATGAGTACCATAATTTCAACTATTATCTTTTATTACTTTCCTAGGAACAAGTTCTACCCCCCATACTAACCAAAATAAGATAGGAAAATAATATTTAAATAATCACTTGATAGTATTTCCTCCCATGAGTAGTTATCAATTTAGGTCAAGTCAATTATTTCTCTTCCAAATGTATGTATTACTATATTTATAGGAAATGAATTTTATAGGATTCAACCATCCTGGTGAAATATAACCAATTAATGTGCCCAAATAACTATATAAAAACCATCAAATATTCTACTCAAATATATGTTAAAATGTAAATTTATTTCCCTTTTAACTACATTATTCATGTAATGAACATTCTTTATTAAAATGGACTACCCATTATACACCATTTTCTTCATGGGTATTTATGTTTCCTGATACAAATATTTTTCTCATAAAGTTAAATTCTTGTTAAATATTCTTATTCTTTGTATATGCATCTTCACACCATGATCCAAAATCTTTATAGCATGAATGAAATCCATAAATGAAGGGCTCCACATGAATTATTTCATCAAAATTCATATCATTCATTAAGTTAACAAATTTCTGGAAATAATTTTTTTTTTGAACAGTGGGTTCCCAAATCCCATTCCTTCATGAAGAAATTAGAAAACATCAAACATCCCAACAGTGCGTTATGTACTTGCAGATGGAATGAAATGATTTGATTCATTAACTTTTCTCTAGAAGTATGGTATATCCACTATTCTTCCTTCACATTGTAGTATGAAACAATCACTTCATCCCAAACTTCATATTTATCAACCATTATTTAGCTCACTAGTTTGAATTTTACCATTATCAAATCTCTATAAGACACATAAAAGAACTCGAAGTATACCTTTTTACTTTTACATAGTAACAATTTATTTTTATGAAGGATTCCATATGCATATTTATTGTGTTAATTTACCATGAGGTATCTTCTTTCAAAGAAAAATTGGTCCATCATGGCACATAATCATAACCATTATATTTTCTTCACTACACATGTATACAACCTAAACATTCAGAGTGATTGGATCAAAATTTTCATGCATGCATGGATTCCAAGGTGATCTCAATGAAAGTTTTGAGAATTAGTTGGTCCAGAAATGGGTGTTTTATGTGACCATAAGTCATTGAGACAAGTGGTTTGTGAGGATGAATATTGGATTAGTCTATTGGAGTGGTGTATGTGATCACAAGGAAAATGATGTCATTATATTAAGTAATGAATTTTCATAGTTATTGGTTGA
This sequence comes from Viscum album, assembly GCA_963277665.1. Taxonomy (NCBI): domain Eukaryota; kingdom Viridiplantae; phylum Streptophyta; class Magnoliopsida; order Santalales; family Viscaceae; genus Viscum; species Viscum album. The sequence goes on from OY728151.1 coordinate 1,287,633,244, forward strand.
TCTCACAATGTTTTATTCAGTGGGAGTTTGCTTCTTTATAAATTATTATGTATCATCACATACAGAGATGAATAGCCTTGAACCACTCTGAATGGACCCTCAAGATTACTGTGGACCTACATCAAGCTTTCATATTATATTCTTGAAATAATCTCTCATGGTAACCTACTCTGGGACCTACCTATAAAAAACACACTTGTGCCAACTTTGCATAATGGTGCTCAGTTATCCACCAAGTAGTTGGCCTAATCTCCTTGTCCTAGACTGGACAAACTTCTCTAAACACATAAATTTATTTTTAAATAAATTAAAACATTTAAATTTATTTATTTAATTTTTTTTAAATAAAATTACATTTTTAATATTTATATGGATAAAAAATTTGATTAATTGTAATTGAGAACGACTTATCAATTAAATGCTGAAATTAATGATATTATCCACAAGAAAATACTTGCCTAAAATAGGGATATCATAAATCCATGGTTTTTTATAAATGGTGAAATTTAATGTTAAAAAAAGGATTTAAAAGGGGAAACCACTAATAATTATTACGTGGAGTTAATTATATGTTTGGCTGACGATGGTTTTAATATTGATATGATTTTATATTATGTATGATGGTTATAACTTGTGATTAAATTTAGAAATGATAAGTAAAAAAGGAAAAAATAATCTAATTGTGATTATATGAAAAACATTTATAATATCATTAATAGAAAAATATTGATTGTAAATTTCTTACTAATTTTTTTTTGTTTGATGTTAATGTTGAACATAGTAATCCTTGGTGTTTTCATGTGAATTCTAAAAGGTTGTACTATGGAAGATGAAATAAATTTAATGATAATTAATATTATTTTATGAAATTAATGTGATGATTGAATTATTTATCACTAAAAAATTTCATGTTGTAAAATATCAATGAAATTGTTCACTTTAATGAATGTATATAGGGTTGAGATACACTTATACCTCATGGAACTCAAAAATATGAAATGAAAGGTGACGGAAATGTTATCCATGAAGATCTTGGATGTTTTTATTCCATTGTATATTATTACCCTTGGATGAGGCTAGGGAACACATGCTAATACATGTGAATAGTTTCCATAATTTTCATGTAGTAATAATGGATGATGATTTTGTTATTTCCCTTAAGTAAATGGATAATCCAAATTCCATATTTTATTTCCTATAATGAAAACTATAAAATCAGTTAATAATGACAATATTTTAATATGACCAAATACTTACTCTTTCTATTGGTAGGGGTTTCATCAAATTCTATAGATGATTATTTACAAAATTATTATATGTAGAAACCTTGTGTGTATATATGTTTTGTGTAGGAAATTTTTGGTAAAGGATAGAGTCCTATATAGTGGGTAGATTTTGTTTGATGAAAATTCGAGTAGTTTTCATATGTTTCTGTTGTCATATATAGTGGGTTACCCATATTTCAATTACTGATTTATTTTAATTTTAATTTTTATATTCTGGTACTTTAGATTTATTATGGATTCATGATTATTTGTATGACATTTTTGATAAAGTTAAAATAACATTTTTATTCTATTGAGTTAATAATGATTGGAATCAATTTTTTGTTATTATTGTTTCATTTTATTTTTGTTTAGTAATTTGATAGATAAATGAAGGGTTAATCTCTCCCCATTAAATATCCTTAGAACCTTGAGGCTAGTCTCCAATCTCCGGTGATTTTGGAGTGCACTTGAGGCCTTCTGAAATTTCTCCATAGTAAAATGTTCCTACATAGGATGGTCACAAAAAATTATTATCAGTGTTGTTTTTTTAGGGTTTTGAAATTTTGGATATTTTTATATTAGTTAATAGATGTCCATAATTTGTATAGAATCCTTTAATTAGTTCCTGACAAGAATAACCATAATAGAAGTTTAATTTACATGATAATTATAAGATTCTATTTATAAGATTTATATGAATTATTTTGGTGGTGTGATACTACCTCAGTTTAGGGAGAGAAGTGGGGTATTCATACATCATATTGGCTTGTTCAGACATGACTAGTATTTGGGTGTACATATGATCAATCATTTGTTATTAATTGATTTCTTAGTTCATTTATGTTAAATAATTTCAATTTAAATAAGAAAATAAATCTTTCCCTAAATAGGTTATTAATATTTTATTTCATAACACATAACTCAAATGCGTTTTTTTTGTAGATGAAATGTACTCATCATTTGTCTGTTGATTTTTTGGGAATAATGGGGTATTAATTAATTATAAAAAAATATTTTTATCAGTTAAATTAAGAAACTAAAAATTATAATAAATAATTTTTTGATAAATTAAATTGATGAAAAATATAAAATGACTTGGTTATGATTTTAATTTCTATAAAAATATGGTAAGGGTAATTAGATCATTTTTTAATAAACTTTTAAGGTATACAAAATGAGGAATATTCAATATGTGTATAATATTGTAAAATTTAAAGTGGTAAGTGTTATAAAAAAAGAGTGTGTTTTGTCTCTTGAATAATTCTATAATTTATAATAGTATGTGTTTAAAATGAGGAAATGTTTGGTAAAATATAAAAGGCCTAGAAATAAAGAAATAGGAATAATTATTGAGAATTTATGTGTGTAATATAGATTAAATGGAAATGTGTTATGTCCATTTTTTATTATTTGAAAATTTGAATCTTCAATTAGTGCTTAAAACGTTTATATTATTAATAAATGATTCAGGATTGTTTAAATTGATGTTGAGAAAGTTGATTGAAATCCATTATTTAAATCTCATGTATTTATTTGTTTGGGAAAATGTATAAATTCATCCAACATGATTAGGTATGTTATGTTTCTTAGTTTATGATATTAATATATATACATATATATATTATTAAATTGTTTTTAAAAATATTAATTTTGGTAATAATATGAAATTAATAAAATATTTTAGCTGGTATTAAAATTTTACATTCATTATTAAATGATAAATTGATATTTTTGGAAAAAAAAGATAAAATAATTAGAGATTAATGGTTTATCTATGAATTATAATATGTGAATGGACAATGGTGATGAAGAAATTAAATATTAATTTATTGTAATATTATGAGAGAAATTTAGATTACTTTGTAATATCTAGGGAACCTAGTATGTGTATTGTGATTTAATTTTGATAAATCTAAATGAATTTTTTGAAGAGATAAACTTCCTATTCATTATGATTTGTTCAACTAAATAATTCAATAATAACATTTATCTATTATTGAATTACTGTAAAAATTTTATGAGTTTGGGAAGGTGGAAATTTTTTAAGAGGTTTTAATAGATGGATTGGTACATAGGGAGTATTTCATGACTTATAAGATATTTATATATTATTTTTGAGGTGATTTATGTGTCTAGTAACATAACATGATATCTGATGAAACATCTAGAAGATGGATATATATGGGTATGGGATGTTGGGGTAGATCATCCTTACACTCTGTAAAGGTTTAAACGTAATATACTTGTCACATTGTGAGTTCTTTTTGTTTTAGATGTTGGGAGGATTTTGGAGGAAATAGATTTTAGATTGAGATGAAAATTTATCTAGGAATAGTAAGTGATGTAATGGTAACTAAGGTCATGGAAAAATGATTGTATTAGTGCATGCATATTTATTCCATTCATGACAATTGTGTGATATATTTCTTTTACGAAATGACATGTTATAGACATCGGTGGATTTATCCTCAAATGTTCTTCATGGAATAGTGATGGGTATCAAGATGAAATTCTTTGGAGTTAGATTATAGATAGTTTGTGATAGTGTTATTCATGGTGAAACTCTACATATCATGGAATTAATATCAAGTGGTAGGTTTTGGGATCTTTTATTAGATGATATCATTTCTTGGAGGTATAAGCCACAGAAAAAACCCTCCTATTGTTAAATTAGATGAGATTATTTAAATGAGTGATATTTGGTAGTTTGGTGGTGATTTTTTTGGATAATTAGAAGATTTTGAACAATCATAGTGTGGTTAAAATTATTCCTATAGTGATTTATCATTTTAATGAATGATCATGGTACAGATATTCATGTGATGCCATGAACCTGTGTTTTCCCCACCATATATACACTACGAGAACCCTTAGTGTTTCCCTATTTTCCTTCAAATTCTTTCAATACTATAGTGATTATATGTGAATTTTTTAGTCTCTTGATCCCCCATTGATTACTTTTAACCCCTATCTTAAAAAAATCAATAATTATTTCTCTATGGTGTGTTATTTACCTTTCTCTCTGTGTTTATTCTTTGTTTTCTTTGGAAGAAGGATATAGTAATGGGGTAATTGGTTTAGGGGATATTTAGATGATTAACTAATTGCTATAGTGATTATCTAGGCTATTTAACTTCCCCTTAGCTTGATCAATGTATTCAGATCATATCTTAATTTCTTTACCCTTGAACAGTGAATTAAAAATCTTTTCTAAAAAGTAGGGGATTTGATGACTAAATTATTTTATGTGTAACTTTTGTGGGATTCATGATTTTGTTTCAATAGGTAGATATAATATGATTACTTAATAAATGTAATTAATTAAACCAAGAAACATTTAAGGGAATTGATTGGTTTGAATGTGTTTACTTGCCTTAATGACATTTCTCTCTCAATTGGGTTGTATTTATATTTAGTATTGAAAATAATTGTTAGTGTTAAGTGTAGTGCATTAATGAATCATGTTGTTTGTTCTAATCACCACTCAAAACATCCTATTGACCTAAATGTCGTTAATAAACTAGTTTTTTATATTAGAAAATATAATAATGTTACTTTAAAAATTAAATGGGTTTCAATATTGGTTGTTTCATAAAATGGTTTGTTATATTCTTTTTATTCTTGTTTAAGGTTATTGAGATCTTTATGGTAATGGTTGTGTAGTTAATATGTATGATGTCATCATCTGGTAGTTATGGACTATGTTTAGTTGTGAGGTTGTGTTGGTTGGATTGTGTTGGGTAGTAGGGATGTGTTGGAAAGTGTTGGGTTGTGAGTTCTAAGGAATATTTTATGGGTAGAATTTAGAAATATGGTTGATAAATGGAATTATTCCATGGGTTTCAACAACCATTCCTCAATTAAAAAGATAAAATGTTGATGTTTTAATGGAACGATGGCATGATTGGGTTGATGTCAATGATGGCGTGTTTTGTTAATGTTGAAACATATTGTAGTTTCTTAGTATTATGGAATATAGTTGATAATGATTAAATTCTAACTTATTTTTCTATAACTGGTAATCTTTATGGTTTAACATGTGAAAATGATTCTTTAGATGAATGGTTTGTTGAATATAAAAAAATTTGTTTATGGATTCCTTTATTTTCCATTAAAAATGATGATTAAGTAACAAAAATAATTTATTATAGTTAGTGACAGTGAATATGGAAGTGGGATAAATAAGGTTGATTTATTAGACATTGTACATGTTTTATGTGGTTATTTACACGAGACGTGGGGATACATATAGTGGTATGGTAAGAAGTAATTTTATTATGAGGTAGTGGTAGTGTGGGGATATCTTTGGGATGTGATAATGTTTGTTGGTAAACAATCCATTAGGTTGGTATTGTTTTTAGTTTGTGGGTGTGTGTGGTATTTTCCTTATATTCTATATATAGAACGCACCTATTTCAGATACCCTTACTGATGCCCAACCTACTTTGGGTACTAGTTGTTTTCCCCTAACATCTATGTTTGTGATATAATAGTTGGTTAACTAATCCTTATTTATTTCCCTTCATTCTAAGTGTAACACAGGTTGTGATAGATCAAAGTAAGTGAAAAGTTTCTAACATAGTATGGGGTGTAATAGAAGACACAATGGTGTATTGGTGTGATGGTTAATACATTATGTACTAGAAAACCCTATGGGGTGTGATAGAGGATGTATTAGTGTATTATATGACCCTATGGGGTATTAATGGGAAGTTATCTTGTTATTTTGATGAGATCATAAGTGGTAGAGATCATTCATTGTAGGAGAACGACATGAGGTTGATGTCATTCATGTTCATGATACCTTACTACCCGGGATATGAGGTTTTAGGATGATATGTGAAATGTGGTGGTGGATATGGGATAATAAGTATGGTATTATTTTGTTGTAATATATATTGTTTTGCGGCATATCTATGAAATTTATTGTGAGTACAAGTCATTTAGCATTGGGATGTAAGATATAAAAACTAGTGTGGAAGTTTTTTGGGCTACCATTTATAATATAAACCTATTATATTATGTTACTACAAATTAATTCCATATTATTTGAGTGACCCTAAGTGATAATGGGTGGTAGTCAACTTGATTGGTTCTTATTGATTGTATTATTTAGTCACCGATGCATATCTTGGGTATGATCATGCTGAGTATACATGTCAATCTCAAATGTATAAGAATATGTTTTTTAGGTTTCAATGGTGGTTTTTGGGACCTAGTTGGATTGTAAAATCTTGGAACATTGGTTTTACTGAGATGTTTCTTCTTCAGAGTTTAATTTATTCTTTTCATTTTGGGTTTTGTATTTGTTCGTATACTCTTACATTGTGGGACCATTATGTATTTTCGTATATATATAATGGGATTTTGATTTTTGGTTTTCTTATATATTCATGGGACATATGAGTGTAACACCTCCCATATTTATTTTTTCTACCCCTACTACTATCCAGTAAGCTAGGGCCTATTAGATATGGGTCCCAAGGGTAACTCTCTTCATTACACTAGGACCAAGAGAGGTTTCTAATGTGTTGAAGATCTTTATGAGTGCTTTTAGTGCATTTTGATAGATATAATAGTGATTAGAGTTAGGAACCAGTGTGGATAACATTAGTTGGTAGAGAAATAGTACAATGTAAACTTTTTTCGTGTCATATACTAAGGAGATTGGATAATACACAATATTTTAGGGCCCCTCGTGATCTGACACAATGACCATGAGTTCACTAAATGACCAAGTGAAAATTCTCTTCTTATAGGGTAGATACCTAACAAATGTATAAGTATCATGCATTTTTTATTTAGTTTTTCAAATGGGGTGGATTTTAATGAAATTAATAAAAATGTGATAAAATAAATTTGATAAAATAAATTATTTTCTTCCATGATTATGAGTTTATTTTTTTTCTAAAAAATGTTGGATAGTCATTGTACACATGTGATTATATTTGTTGAGGAATGATAGTCTAACCTAGATTAACATAAGATGTTTCAATCAAACAAGGAGGATAAGGTTTTGAGGAATCCCTTCTAAGAGTTTTAGTATCAATATATGGTTATGTGGGATGATAGAGACTATGATATAGAGATTGAGTGTTGGATGGCGGAGCATAAAAATTATTTAAAATTAAATTGATACAAGGTTTAGAACTAGTTTATGTAGGTTTATAGTCATTTTTGGGGAGTATTATGGTCATGGTGAATCTTATATATTTGGGTGAAAATGGAGGTGGATGGATTAGGAAAAAAAGTATGGATGCTTTTCTCAGAGTTCTTGTCTTCGATGATGAGAATATTGAATAGGTGGGAACTTATCTTTCTTCATAAGGGAAACCTATTTTTGTCGGAGCTTAAAATTATAAATAAGGATCCTTTCATTTATCTCTTGATATTTTCAAGATAAGGAACTATGATCTTGACATTTAGAGGAGGTTTTGTGTCCTGTGATTTGATATAAAGTAACCACATTTATGGTATCTTATTCATCGAGGTTAATAATAATGTGAAGGTTATTCGGATGAGTTTTGATCATATGGGTTTGTCTTAAAAAGTGATCCATCGTGGTCTCTCAGGGAGAATAGTTTATGGAGGTGTATCGTGAGTGTGGGGGATGTTGATGTTTCAGTAGAATCTATAAGGTCTTGGATTTAGAAAACCATTCCCTTTATTTATTATGAATCTTGGTGGATTAAAGAGGGTTTTTGAATTATTTTCCCAATTGTGTTTTCAGATTTTTTCCACAGTCAATTGAATTACCATGATACATGAATTTCCTTCAGGCGGTTGTTTTTTTATTCAGTTGGTATGTTGGTTGGTCTTGCAGTTTTTTTGGTATGGTCACCTTTTCCATCATGTGGTCACTAGCTTGTTATTGTGGTAGGTTTGTTTATTCCCTTGACCCATTTCACTCCTATGTAACCAAATCTAGTTGGTCATATGGCCTCAATCATGCCTCCCCAAATTTCAGAGGCTTCCAACTATAAGTGAGGGACTAAGGTGGTATAATGGGGAGACCATAGCCTCGTGATTAGAGTGAAAAATAGTGGTACATAATAAATAAGATAAATCAATATATAGAGGTCTACATAGTGAAATAGATAACATCTATAAAACATAGGTAGAATAAACAATAATAATTTTAATTTTATGAAAAATGGTGCAATAACATGATTATATACAAAGGAATAGGTGTACATGGAAGCACGAATACATAAAATACAAGTATATCAGAACAAAAAAAATAAAAAAAAACTATATCCAAAAGAATTTGGATCCAAAGATCAGTATTATGCTCCACACTCCCATGCTAAAACAAAATAAATCCTACCTTATATTGCACTTATTAATTTCTTTACCTTCATCCATGAAGTCTAACCAGGGACCAATTGATGCCCCAAACATAAGGAGAGATATATTCAGTAGGACACCACAAATGGTTTCTATAAAAATTAAATTATATGTATATAAATGCAATAGTTATCTAGTATAAGAATAAGTAGTAGAATATGATGTACGTAATATTATCCCTAGCAGGTTGAATCCTCATGGGATTCTCAACTGATCATATATGATTTATATTATTCCATATGTGTCTCAATGTTCGACCTGTAAATGGTTTGGGCCTAAATAATATAACCAAGGATCCCAATTAAAAGAAATATATAATGAGGGACCCAAGGTTTGAAAATAGAATATGGGTAGTGAAAATACGAGGATAGGAACAAAGGTAAGACCAAGGCATCATGGACCATAGATGCTCAGACCATCTCATACCATATATTCTTGGTTCCTATCCACAGTGGTCTAAGAGTAATACTAGGGGAACGCCCTCAGCCTTCCACTTGAAGAGTTTTGAACTTTTTCCAAGGAACATTTCTACAATAAATCCATTTCTAATCACAAATGGAGCCCAAGGTGAGGATCCATGGTGTCATGTGTCTGAGGAAGATATGATGAATCCACTGATTATATCCAAGTAATTTTAATTATCCAGTTTATAAGTGGAAGAATCATTGATAATACACTGATCAATTGATGTATAAATTTGAAAAATAACAAATTTCATGGTGGGTATCTCTCTTAGAAACTAGATCAACAAATAAGGGTATAATCCTCAATGTTATCAAGGAATTCCTTCTATAATCCAAGGTTGGATGAAATATGACCACTAATTTAACATGAAAAATGTCCCTAATACAAATTGGATCCATTCATTTATAAATATTCAAATTCCATGTTAAAACCATTCCATTATACTATTTAAATATATTTCAATTCATTTACATTTCATTCAACAATGATAAAAGATAATATGTGGTTTCATACCTTTAGAACATTTCATTACTATTTAATAATTTCCATTTCAGTAATACTTTCCCTAGGATAATATACTACTCCATCCCTTTAAATTAATTAAATCCCTTTTTGGAAGATGAACCAGACACATTCAAGGATGTTTTGGTGATAATATACAAATGGTCATATAATCATTTGCTTGGAATACCCAAAAGAGTGTCTAATGTCGAGGCCATTTACCTCCAATGATTTCAAGGGGGTATATTATTTTATTCAAGGTATTGGGTATTTGATTAATTTGAAGAAGATTGACTTTAGGGGTGATGTGTATGTAAATCTGGTGTGTGATAGAATGGAAACAAATATAGATGTTGACTCTTGAGGGAAATTTATAGACCACCTACCTTATAAAAGTCGATGAACCCTTATCCAGTATCATAATGCCATTTGTTAAAGAAAGGATGAAAAATCAGATATAGACAAAATCCTGGAAAATAGATCATATTGGCTTGTGTGTAAATAACACATAATATGGAGAGATAAATAGACAATAGAAGGTAACATACTGAATAACTTACCTTCTCCTAACCAATTTGATGAATGATAGCTTGATTAGAGCTCAGATGAGAGAGAGGCTTCAATTTCCAGCTTGGGGTCCCTGGTGTTCTCTCAATAGAGGTACACAATTTTCATTCTGGAGAAAATCAAATAAGGATGTGAGAAATATTTAAAGGAAAATCATCAATTTTCTCCTTCATTAAATGGGGGAATGGTTTGGATGAATATTTTGTCCAAACTGTTGTCCAACCATGCAATATCACTATCTAAATGGCACTAAGCATGCAATCTAGGCACACAATTTTTTAGAATCCATGAATAGGCTATGATTCCCATATATAACACCCAAAAATATCCAACATGGTTTAACTAAACATCCACCCTCGGATGAATTGTTTAGAAAAACTGTTCACAATGTCTATCTTCTCCAAACCCCAGAGCTCTAGGATCCGAACAAGCCCTATATTCTCTTGAAATCATTATAAACTCATTATGAATTTCTATATGGATAGAAAATATTAAAAGATAAATTTAAGTGATCCATACCACTTAAGATAATGTATCCTCGAGTTTCCCTTCTAGTGCGTTATAAAGGATTGTCAGAGAATAACTCTATCCACTAAGCACATATATCGGTCTCTCTCTCCCAAGTCTAGTCTTGTTTTAGATGCTTATTACATATCACCTATACTAAAGGAACTACCCATCCTTGGATATCCATCATTATTTTATCAATGATATTAATAAGATACTCCTCATAATAAGAATCGTCCTTGTAAAAATCATTGGGATCAAGGATATGATATGGGTTGGAGTTATAATGTTGAAGATGCAATATGTTAGAGAAATTGTGTACCTCTTGGTACCTTTTAGGAATATGTATCTGATAGAATACTAGTATAACCCTCTCTAATATTTTGACAGGTTCAACAAACCCATGTTCCAACATCCATTGTTTCTAAATTTGTTATGTCCCCATCATATGTGAGGCATATAAGATTACTGAATCTAAAAAATGAACTCTATATATCATCAATGATGATTACAGTAACACTTATTCCCTTATTGGGGTAATTACATGAATTTTCACAAATATATTACCTACTCTGATGCCTACTATAAGAGATGATGTCTCAGTAGTGATTCCACTCCAACCTCTAACCAAGACATGGGTGAGTGGCATAGTCTACCATATAAGGCCTCATAAAGAACCATCTTTATTTTCTATTTAATGATAGTATTATTAGATAACTAATGTATAGGTATATAATTTTCATAGTAACACCCAAAATCAATGATTCATTCTCTAAGAATTTCATTCAACACCTGTATTATATGCTTGTTTTTTCCATCAGTATGAGGGAAGTTAGTTGTACTCAAATGAACATATGAGCCCAATTCCTTCTTCAGCACTATATAGAACAAAGAAGTAAAAGTAGTGTTTATATATGATATAATAGCCTTTTTAACTCCATAACATCGTATAACCTCTCTAACATTAATCCTCCCAATCTCGTCCACTGAAAAGGCCTATTTAATAGGAAAGAAATGAGTGAACATAATCAGTCTTTCAATGATCACCAATAATACATCAAATCCTCAATAGGTCCTCAGTAATCTGGTCAAAAAATCAATCGATATTTTTTCCCATTTAAACTCTAGAATGGTAAAAAAATATAAAATCTATTCTCATCACTGGTGTTCCATATTCAACTACTGAAATCTGGAACACCTAGTGACAAATCCATCAATTTGTATTTTCATCCTTGACCCCTAAGACTGGCGGCATAGGGAACAATTCATTTTTCTTTTATCAAGGTGTACCACAAAATTATATTCAATATATTTTCTCATCTATTCTACTCTCACATACCCATTAACCCATAAACATCCATGAATATACAATATCTCATCCCCATCAATGATCCATCCTGGTGGTGGGTCCTCTATCAAAGCGCTCTCCCTTTGCAATAAGCCCTAGCAGTATGGAAGTTGTCTCATAATAGCTCTATCTAGAAGTGGATAGGCCACTTCTAAAAATGTATGGATATAATATGTTTGATAATTATGGACCGTAAAATGAATCTCAAAAAATTTGGAGTTCATATGTCACTCACTACATTTTCTTTATAACAACTTGGGTCTGAGTCGTCCGACATAGAGCATCCGCCATGGAATTTATATTCTTAGGACTATAAGAAAGATAGAAATCCAGGATATGAAGGTATTAAACCCACCATAACTATCTACTATATTTGTCACAGTATTTAAATATGTATTTAATGGGTTTTTAGTCCTTATACAACAAAAACATTCCTCAAAATAGATGGTTCCCTCATCAAAATTAGGGATGAACTATAGCTACTAACTTGAGGTACTATGTAGTGAAACTATACTCATGAGGTCATAGATAATATGATACATACACCACAAATTTATTTTACTATATTATGATTTATCCTATTCCAAAACGTGATGTGTTAGAATGAACTATATAGCTTCAAGTAGACTCTGGAAGAATCAAGATCGATGTGGATGTAAATCACTCTTTAAACACCTTAAAGCTTTTTTCAAAATATTTGGGTAACGAAAACATGAAACCATTTTTATTAAATACTATGATAGGTATTTTCAGGCCTCAAAAGTCCTGAATAAATAACATATAATACCTAGATAAACCCAAGAAACACTAGATGTCAAAAAAGATCCTAGGATGCTCCCATGAAATAATAGCTCTCACTATCTCTCGATAAAAAACTACTCAAGCCTCTAAGATTATGAGACCTAGGAAGTGAACCTTATGGATCCTAAATTGAATTTGGTGTGATTAGTAAACATTCAATTCTCCATTAATGTATTTAGTTTGATCTCAAGATATACTGAACAGGTGTGTCATGTATGGGAATACATAAAGTGTTTCCTGAGAAGACTACAAATATGGAATACATATATGGGTGGAAAAATAAATTCATCAAATCCATAAAAATCAACATTCATGTACAAAAAAAATATAGAATTGCCAAATACACATTAAGGATATATCTTCATTGAAATGGAGAAAAGGAATATGTCTAATGGTCTAACTCATACCTAACGATATCATGACCTCAAATAAATATTCAATAAAATCCTCACTCATTTTATCTTTTCTAACAATTTTTCAATATGATGTAGTGGATACCTGTTCTTAATCAAGATATAATTCATATTTTGGTATTCCACACAATGTCTAAGGTACTTATGCACTATCTTGTAATAAATCAATGTTGAACCCCAAGGTGAAGTATTGGTTTGTAAGAAACCCTTGGATTCCAAGTCCACTAACATATTTTTAAGTTATTTAATATTAGTAGAATCTATATTTTAAGGAAGAATGGATAGAGATGCCTCACTTGGTACTAGCTTGATAAAATAATCTACCTCTCCATCTATAGTTAGTCATGAAAATACTTCATGGATGATTCCCATGAATTGGTAAACCATTAGAGTGAAGTTGGATCATCACATTCCCTACTCCCTCATAAAAATACTTGTAATATGAAATGCCACGTCACCCTACTAACATTTCTTGGGTCCAACTCGATTATCCTAGAAATCCTATTTTCACTAATAAATATAAGTAACACTGTCAGTTTATGTGAAAGACATACTATGATGATAAAATTCAATATGGTCATGATAGGGAACTATAATTTCCATCCTAATAATGATTGAAAATACCATCATCTCAATGATTAAGAGGAATCCTAGAAAATTATAACCACCAACTCTGAGGGGCCACTCTCTTCATTGGCGTACACATTCTTACCATGCCACCAACAATGTATCCACAATCATAGCTCCAAGTAAATAATAAAACTCAGGACTAATACATTCGATTATATCCATATATATAAAATAATTTTAAGTGAATCTGTAAAATAATGCATATACTAAAGTAGAGGCTACTAAAACCGTACATCATATTGTAGACGGACCAACACCCAAATCCTCATCTATAGGGAAAAAACATATCTAAACTGATCTACAACCCTGAGATGCAACCTAACTACTAGGATATGATTTACCCAACTTTCACTAAATATCTTGACTCTAGCTTGCTTGGCCATATCCAACTTCTTTCCCTATATAGCTAGTGGAAATCTAACATCCTTCCTAGGGAAGAGATACCGATCCATCACTATAAAGAACAGCTGGTGCTGATACACTTACACTAATATTAGATATAAATTTCATGAAAACCCCTTATATGATAGTCCATTTTACTACATACTCAAAACTCAACTAGGTCTTAGTCATACTGTGTCTTTACATGACCATTTTATCCGCACAGATGGGATATCACAGAACTACTAGTAAAAATACATAGGATTCCACTACCTTGTTAAGAACCCACCAAATGAAATGTCATGGCACAGTATGACCTACTAAATTTCCCTAGTAAAAAACCATGATTCCCAAACCCATCATCTTCCATGAAATTATTCTACATTATCAGGTTCTGGTTCACATTTCGTTAAACTGTAGTCAAATGGATTAAGTCTACCTAAGATTATTTGGAATATCTATACACATTCTCAAAGATTCCCATGCTCAAAATATCATCATCATAGATGGAGGGTGAATTTTTTTGAATATTAAAAAATATATAAATATAAGATACAACTAATAGTGATCCTTTATCAAGAAGTAAGCTCAATAAAGGGAGATAAATAATACATAACTAATAGTGATACTTTCTCTAGATGCGTAAATTCCCTAGCTTGGTCGACCCTTTATGTCTCCCGAATGAAATAGTCATAAAATTTAGCATGAAAGTCTCTCTATATCATATCTTGATGATGTTATACCTGAGTGATAATGTCCAACCAATTCATGGAAAACCCAGACAACATATATGTTGTGACTTTGACCCACCATTATAGAGTTATCTCCATATTCTCAAATATGGACACTATGACCTCTAGTCATGACTTTGTAGACTGGGGGACAACATCCCCTGAAAGTGTAAGTGTATGATTCTACTATAACCATTATGTTAACTCTTCTATATTATGGGTGGTTAATAGGGATCCCTTTATGTTCTTTATAGGTTGTATAAAACCCTCCCAAATCTAGTCATAAACGTCCAATTCAAGTATAAAAGTATTTTTTTCAACTAACACTATTAGTGGGTCTGGTCCCACCACCTTATGATCATGGTCTTCTCAAAGTTATTGGTCTTTGACATGAGTCCATCAAGGAGGCATATATCTACAATTTACAAACACACACCTCAAAATTTAATAATAAGTGAAAGGAAGTTCTCAAAATAAACAATAGGTATATTGTTTCACTACCCAATTCATACTAACCAACTACCCAATATAAAAGGTTCCAGTATTTTCAGGTTCTATATTTTATTTATAGGGTTATGATATATGGCATTATAATTACAGATAATAGAGGAAAAATATCTTTACGTTTTCATTTCCATCCCCATTTAATATAATAAATATATTTTAATTTAGATCTCAATAGTTCATATGTGCATATATGTTTATATACATATATGTACATAAATTTCAAGATAGATTCATTATCCATTCCAAATTTACAAAATTTCCGCACTTTATACATTTCAATTTGTATGACATGAAACTCCAATCAGGCTTTTACGATGGTTCAATTAGATGTATCACCATTCCCAATTTATAGAGGTGAGCACAATATTTAAATTTCAATTGTAGTCCATGTAATTATATCCAAAAAGTTTTTCATCTTTTGTTACAATGTTCCATGGCTAAAACACATTATAACTAGCTATTTAAGGTTCCATCATCAAGCTATGTGGGGAACCACCATCTAGTTTGATGAAGAAACATTAATTAATACAATTATTTACCCCAAGAATAAAATATGAAAAATCTAAAATATAACTATCAATACACAAAGAAAATGTACCAAGAAAAGAATACCATAAGTAAAAATTGCATGGAATAATTCCAGACATATCAGTCATCATCCTCCTATAATGATACATGAGACACTACCTCATTTCCATAACATACCAAGGGTAAATATAAAATCCATAGTTAAAATAGAAGCCTAAATACATGTGTGTCATCCAATGATGAAATCCATCCAACATTAATAGTCATAATAAAAAATAGTAATTTTAATCCGATTTAATTTGGTTTTCCCCTATACGTGGGTATGATACTTTTAGGAACATTTAAATTACCAAATTATGAAAAAATCCTAGTCTCTTGTATACATCTCTAACAGTAATAAATAAGAAAAATATCCCTCTATTTCCACTTTGTGACATCTCAAACCTAGTTGAATCCAATGTAACAGATCCTGATTGTCCACATGGCCTCAAGGATGCCTCCCAATATACCAGAGGAAACCAACTATCAATGAGAGTATAAGGTGGTACAGTGGGTGACTTTACCCTAAATATTAGAGTTGAACAAACTAATTTATAGTAAATAAAAAAAATTGATCATTATAATTAGGTTCAAATAATGGAAGTGATAACTCTAGATAATATAAATAGACTAAACAAAAACAATTTTCATTATTTATAAAATGACATTATTTTCACGATACTATAAAAAAAAATTGGCATATATAGTACCAGGAACACATACAATAAAAGTATATCAAACGAAAAAAAGAAACAAAACTATCTCTAATAGCTTTGTGAGCCTATTTATGGTCATTTGAACAATTATCCCATTTATAAACTAATCAATCATCCATGACCGATCTATTTCCCTTGTCCCTACCTACATCCTATAGTTTTGTATTTTTACCAATCCATGGCCCAAACGGGGTGTGATATATGCTCAGTAGGCCACCACCAACATTGTCTATAACAATTATAATTTGTGTATATAATTGTCATAGTTCGATGGTATAATAATTATAATTTGAATAAGATGTGTGAAATATTAACCACATCCTCGTAACTCTGGATGGGATGCTTGGCCGACCATACCCACATCAACATATACCTAAAGTGTTTTAACAGGTTACCTATAAATGTTTTGGGTATGATGAATATATCCAAGGTGTCCAAGTATAATAAATATATGTAGTGGGAACCATGTATTATTGAATTCTTCCTTGTAGGGATAATTATAGGATAATATTCATGGTAAACCCCATGCATCCTTGACGATATAAGGTCAAACCAACTCATAGAAAATTTGCATGTAGTATAGATATATGGTTCTATGTGTAATTCAATGGGAACACCAGCATCATTACACTACAAGAGTTTCAAAGTGAGTCCAAGGAACATGTCCATAGTAATTCTCAGGCTAAGCATGACTGGAGACCATGGAGATAATCTAAATAATCCCGTGTTTGAGGAAATCAAACTCAATACAAGCAGTATATCAAAGGAATTTTAATTTTATGGATATGAAGCATGTGAATCATAAATACTGCACCAAATCAATCAAATATAAATAATTCAAAGACCGAATTCCATGGCTCTAGTTCAAGTTAGAACACTACTTTAATAGGAAAATTTTCATTGTATCTATGGGAATTAGACATTTATAAATATACATAGCCCATGTTAAAACTATACAAGTCTACTATATAAATATAATTCAGGTAATTTCCTTTTCATTCATTAATAAAAATTTTCAATAATAAGTGTCATAACATCAAGACATGTATTTAAATTTTATAAGATCTAATTGAGTTGTACTTTCCTTAGGATAATGTACCAGTTCATATTTTTTAATTAATTAAATCCATTTTTTAAATAGAAACTAAACACAACAAATGTTTTTTGGTTATTAATATACAAATGGTCCAGTAGTAATATGTATGGAACACAAAAATGGATGGCTCACATTGAGGTCATTTACCTCCAAAAATATTAATGGAGGACTCTTGTAGTCCATGTCAGGTTCAGGTTAGCTGACTAATTTGAATTAAATTGATTTCAGAAGTGATGTGTGGATAAATATAGAAGGTGTCACTACAATGAAAAATATAGATGATTGGGATTTAGTGAAATTTATAGACATCCCCCCATACAGAGGTTGAGAAACCCTCATCTTGTATCAGATTTCAATTTGGGAAAGAATGGATGAAAATGGTGAAATAGAAAAAAAACCTAAAAATAGTGCATATTATATTGCATATAAATAATGTATATCATGGAAATATAAACCAAGAAATGAATTTAACATATTGAATCATGTACCGTTGACCAACCAATGTGATTAATGACATTCTATTCAGAGCTTGGATGATGTAGAGGCTTCAATTAATATATTGAATTCCAAGTGGAGCTATTAATCATGGTAGGGAAAATGAATTTGAGTGAAAATAATTGATGAGTGAGATTTATAAAATATTCAGGTAAAAAAGTAAATTTTACACTTCTTTGAAGTTGGTACATTGTTTGGACACATGGTTGTTCCAAACCATGAACCAACCATGCAAGATCACTCCCTAAGTGGCACTAATCATATAGGATATGAACATGGTTTTGGGAATCCATCTTTTACCAGTAAAACCCCAATAAAGCACCCTAAAACACCTCATATAGTTTAACCAAACATTTTAACCTCAAGATCATAGTTTTGAAAATTCATGTTCCTATTCTACCTTCTCCAAATCATGATTTTTGGGCCGAAGATAATATACAAACACTATTAAAACCATTATATCCTTGTTAAGAATTACCATAAGGATAAAAATAAATATTAAAACTAAAATTTAATTGATATATAAATCTAATATAAATTGGGAAATTATTATTTTTTAGTGATGTTGGTTATAATTGTGACTTATTTCCTACTTACAGTTACGTATTTGTTCTTGTGGTAGGTTGGATTGTTATCTATTTAATTTCAATGATCACTTATTTCTTTTACGTAGTTAGTTTTTTTAGTTGGCTAGTTATTTGTGTGGTACGTTGGCATGATCACTTGTTTCTTTTATACGATCGATTTCTTTATGTTTTAGGTTGCTTGGTTTAGTCAATTTCAGACCAAAACCTTTTTTTTTATTTCTGTTATTCCTTTGAATACACCTAAAGTCTATGAATACAAAATTTTAACATAAATGTGGTTTATTTATTTATTTCAGGTTATTTTATGCTCTTTTTTTATGAGAATAATAATATATCTTATATTCCTTGATAACCAATTCTACTAATGAGTCCTTCCATGAGGTATTTAATGATATCTTCATTAATGTTTAATTAATTACATACTCATGATTTCAAATCCCAATGGGTTTGTATCATTAATTCTAAATTTAATTTCATTGATTTATTTATTCCTAATATCATTCAATTAATAGTGGATATTTTAGATCGTTTACCATAGATTAGTGGATCCCTACTATGGATTGATTCTTCTTCTTCCTTTGGTGATTCTTTCTTTTATGCACACCCTTGTTTTAATGCAGTGAATTGTGTAAAGATACATTCATCCATGCAATAAATCCTTCATCTTTCTTCAATTTGAACATGTGGGAGGGATCATTATATTTTTTTCCTTTGGGTATGTTGTATAAAATATCATAATGAAGATATTGTATTTTTTTTATTTTAAATTAATGGGTTGGGGATAATAAAGGCATGTCTTATAAATTTTGATGTAATTGTTATTATACATACTTTATGACTTTTCTAACATCATGATTTTTGAGATACTTTCCTATGTTTTTATTGATATAATTTTTTTTGATTGTTTGGTATCTCCGTGAATTTAATTGGCCAATATTTTTTATAAAATTAATTGGATGCCTATATAGAATCATGATTTTTTTAGAATCCCCTTGAAATTAAAGAAGAGATTGTAATAAAATTCAATCATTTTAAACTAAATTGAATGAAGTGAATATTCATTTCTTTTTTGGTTTTTATGTGTCATTCATAATAATAATTGGTTGTGATACATGTGGTTTTCATTATATAAGGAATTTGTGATGATAAATTGGTTGTGTTGTGAGATGGTAGAAATCTAAGGCTCATTAGCATGAGGAGGATGGGGTGTGTGTTGTTCTAGTTCTATTATTGTATCCCAATATTAATGGAATGAATTTTTAATAGTGATATTGAAATGGATAATTAGTTGGAATGGAGAATTAATGATTAAATTATAATTGGATGTGAGTTTAAATTGGTTGACACTTAATATTAAAATAATGGGTTCGATAAAAGAAATTGGTTGGTAATGGGAAAATATAAAAATCATCTTAACATGGAATGAGAGGTGGAATGTAGCTTCAGGATTGTGGCTTTATAGTTTTTTATGCATCTATAGGTGTAAAAAATAGTGGAAGAATATGTGAGGCTTTGGAGAAGAGTTTTGAGTTGGGGTTTTCCTATGGATGTTAACCCATAGGTTGGTCTTATGTGTGTGCCTAATATATATACATTTTATTTTCTTTGTGATATCTACACACACCCCAACTGAATCAAAACCCATGTGTTGACACCCAAATGTTTTGGGGTGTTTTCTATATCTTCTATATGGTGTGGATGGATGGTCTGATGCCCCCACCCCCATTCCATTATCTCTTTGAGGTGAGTTTGATATATTCCAGATGTGATGGTCATAACTAAAAATTTCACTATTGGTGATGTTTGATGGGATAATTAGGTGTTTCTTTTTGGGGTCATATTTTGTATTAGGATGTACCAAGGACGATATCCTTCATGTTAATGATACTTTACTCTTTGGGTTACAGCTTTTATGGCCCAACTAAATTCCTAAGATATGTGATATGATGGATCGGGTGTCTTTAAGAGATATGTGATGTTATGGGATATGTGTCTTTAGGTGATATGTAATGTGATGTACTAGGTTTCATTTAGAGATAATTGATATGGATTCTAGTTGAACATGGGTTTCTTGGGATTATGCAACTTCCCAGGTGAATTTAGGAAGGATTATAAAGAAGATATAGGAGTACCTAAATATATTGTGTTGGGGTGTGAGGTGGAAAATCAGGGAGGATGTGGAGAGTGATAAACTTTTATCAGTATTATTATTTTTATGCTTTTATAATTTGGTGATTTATTTGGTGATATTTTCATATTGAGTATCTAATTACATAGTTGGCCCGCTAAGGGATTATTAGTTATACTATTTACTCACTAGTGCATTAGTATTCTCCTTTCACATGTTCTTGAGAGAATTAGGGCATGACTCTACTGAGTATACATGTTATTACCAACACTATATATATAAGAACTACCTTTTAGGATTCTAATTTGACTACATAGTTCATTTTGTACTTTACTTCCTCGAACATGGGGGTTGTTGTTGTCTTTCTACCTTATCTCATAGACTAACTTGATAGAAGATATCATATCTTCTGATATGACATCTTATAGGGTAATTCCTTTAATATGTGAAATTATTATACCATAAATTCTAGTGTCCCACAAAAATATTATTAAATAAGGGACTTTGGGGTCATTCTCCAACATCTTTTATTATTATCCTAGGAGGGGTACCCTTAGAGGTAGGGGGTCATGAAAGAGTGTTATTAATGTTAATTGAGTGATAGGATGGAGTTTGGAGTTTGAAACTATGAGGATTGTATTAGATAGTATGGAAATGGTTTTAGTTGATCATGGTGTGTGAAATAGTCCATAGAATGTTTGAATGGGATATGGTACTTTGGGGTCCTTATGATCTGGTGTATGGAATATGAGATTACCGAGTGAGCTAATCAGGTGTGATTACTTGTAGTTTAGAGACATATAAGTGGAACATGCATCATTATATCTTGTATTATTATTTGAATAAGGAGATTTTTGGATGTTAAAATGAATTAAATGAGTCTTAATAATATTCCATCCTATCAGGATTAAGGGATATTTGTTTTCACAATTATTTACAGATCTTGTATTTCATCTACATGTGCTTTGGGTTCGCGAGATTCAGTAGGCTGACCTAGTTAATCATTCGATGGTCGACTCATTTGAGGGTGTAGATTAATGGCATAGGAATTTATGTACCTTTTAGTGGTATGATTTGGAAACATTTAAGGTAATAATATGTTATTGGGAGATAGATCATGTGTTGGAGGTGATCAAGAACACCATAATTTTGATTTCGGACCAGGTAGGGTACTAGGTCACCAAAGCGATCAGACAAATGGGGAGTACAGTTCATCAGTGGTGAACATTGTATCTTTGTGAGAATGGGGAAAACATATCCAAGGAATACTTTCAGAGGGATTTCTTCTTGTAGTTCCTATCATCAACCACGAAGGAATTCATGTGGCAGGAGTGTCATTATCTTTAGTGGGAGAGCATATCTGTACAGGATCATGGGGTCATGTTCTAGGATATGTTTCATTACTCCTCAAAGTTATTTCCCATTAAGGAGTCTAATGAATGAAATTTTGAGTAGGCACATTATCCATCTATCAATTATTTAGTTACTCATTTTACATTTATTAAATATTTGAAGGTTCAAAATAAGGTTTATGTCATCAATTATATTCATTTTCAAGGAGGTTTACATAGATATGGGAACCAGGATTTTTCCTCAAGGAATAGATTTGTCAGTTGTAGGATGTAGGTACTAGGTCCTTTGATGTTTTGATTAGTGTAGAGTGAAACTCAACATTAGCCTTTTTGAAAATCTAGGTAAAGTGGTTTTTTCTACACATCTTGTGTGTACTATACTATTTTTTTCATCTATGGGGGTTATGTTCCTCATCAAGTTACATGCCCAGTTGTTTTCATATATTATATTGATGGAGATGGTCATGATTATCATCAACCTCAGTAACAAAAGCCAGAAAGATTATTCCTTAAGCAAGGATGAATTATCATTATCCCCTGGGAGGTGATGGGGTGGGTTGAGATCAACCTATGAATGTTCCTCATCATCAATGACCCTTTCCGGATAATTTTCTTGGAGGTGTTCATTAGGTTTGAGGAAAAGGGGCTGAGCATGGACAGTTTCAAATAGTGATTTTCATTCCCCAGACAGGCCGACGATCCTTAGAGGGATGATAATCTTACCATACAATCCATTTTTTTCTTATTTTATTATATATATTAACAATCCATTGTTGTAGATGATATATTATGTTCACTAGGAATAGACGTAGATGGGATTGCACAACCCACACTATTGATAATATCGGTTTGAGGCTAAACCATATTGATTGATGTTTTTCAAGGGTGTATACTGATGATGGGGAACCATTAGTCATGTGGAAGAATTTTATTTCTGGAGATTTAGTTGTTTGATGTCATCTATATTATTGATTTTTTATATTATGTGTGTTTTATTATTGACTACTTCCCAAGGAAATTCACTTTCTCAAATGGATATGGTGGCCATATGGTTTTCAATAGTGATTAGTGTGTCAGTTAGGAAGTATAAGAATGGATCCACATCTTTCCATGATAGTTTAGTTATATATTTGGTTTTTAGAAACTGAGATGGAAGAATTCCCTAGGGTTCTTGATGAGTTTCTGAATTTTTTACCCATGGATATTTTGACGCTACCCAGTCAACATGATATTTAGTTTTGGATAGATTTATATCCTGGTTATTGTCTTATTTCGATGGTACCATATGATTTGTAGTATTGAGGATTCATACAGATGATCTGGTGATGAAGAGTTTCATTTGGCCCCTTGTTTCACCAAGGGGTATTCTTTTTCTATTCTCTAAAAAGGTGACCGGTATTCTTAGGATATGTATAAACTACCCTAGGTTGACCTAGGTGATTATAAAGAATCATTAACCTCTAACAAGGATTGATGATCTTTTTGACATTTTGAGGGGAGCTGGGTGGTTTTATAAGATCAATTTTTTGTCTTCATATCACTAGTTAAGGTTAAAGGAGAATGATGATCCAAATATAGCCATAAAATGCAGGTATGTTCACTTCAAGTTCATGGTTATGTCATTTAGTATCATGAACACACTAACTATGAACATGTGGCTCATGAAATCCATGTTCCTGTAGTTCTTATACATGTTTATAGTAATGCTCATTATTGATTCTTGATCTCCATAAAGTAAGAGTAGGGTCATGTTGATCATCACGAAGCTATCTTAGAGATACATCAACACCAACATCACTATTGGAAGAAAACCCATGTGGAAGTTTAGGATGTCAGAGGTGTATTTAATTGTCCATGAGGTGTCTCAACATATAGTTTCTTTGAACCCATCACATTTTTAGGAAGTTGTTTCATGGGTGGCGTCAAAGCATGAGGAATAGGTTAATAGCATCATTGGTATTATATGATATTATCAGAGGTTTGTATCTGATTTATCTCATTTTATAGCTATAATACAAAAGAAGAATTTAATTTATAGAGAATTTATCTAGACTGATCAGTGTCAGATAGTGTTCAACTATCTGAGGAGAAAATTTATTAAGGATACGGTGCCCAAGTTTCTAGATAAAGGTGAGATGTTTGAGGTTCCCTATGATGCTTCCCATCCAATTTTGGTATGATTCTTGGTATAATTGAGGTTAGTGATCACTTATGGATCTAGGAATTTATGAACCCATGGAAATAACTATTATACCCATTATCTAGAGCTAGTAACGGTTCTATTTGTGATTATTCTAGAGAAAAATCGTCCCATCGAAGAATGCTTCATGGTATTCACAGATCATAAGAGCTTGAGGAATTTATTTTCTCAAAAAAAATTAATCTAATATAATGGATTTGGATAGAGTTTATCTTGGGAGATGACTTCAAGATGTCATCTAATATAAGAAATGAAAATTTCAGGGATGACATGATGAGCAGGAAGTAATGAAACGATGATATTCAAGAGTCTGAGGATTCAAGGAAGGTGGTTGAGGTGTTGGAAACACTTATATTCAATGGTGTTTAATTATGGAGGTTTATTATTTCATAGGATAGTGAAATAATATATTTTTTAGTAATTGTAAGATTAATAGTGGGGAGACACATAGGTTTAAGATCTTCATGGATGTGTTTCCCATTGTGATTCTTTGAGGTATGGTCAGAAGATGGACTAAAATAGATGATGTTTTAGGGGAAGTTATTCATTTCAACTATGATGTGTGATTCATTAATTATTTTATTTATATATCATATATGGTAGTATAACCAAGAGTGTTTAAGATGTTCCATGTCCTGAAAACATAGTTTTGGAGGCCCAAGAAAAAATTGGTGGTTGTAATGTTTTTTTTTTCAAAAGTCTTATTTACTAATGGGTAATGGTGTAATAACTTGTTCCGGGTGATTTTTTCCACCATTTGATATTCCTGAGTGGAAGAGAGAAAATATATAAATAGAATTTTCTATTTTATAACCCTGATCTTAGGGATCATGTTATGTTATCTAGGAAATTATTTAGCATTTCGAAAATATGGATCACTTCCAAGTGATCATGGTGTTAGGGTTTGTGGATGTATTGTCAAGGAGGTATGTTGATGAGTTTATGAAGATAAATTCGGTTTTTAGATCCATTTTATCACATTTGAATTCTATTTTTACCACGGGAGTCTTTAGAGGATTGCAAGATGCATTATGCTCTCATTTATGCCTTATCACTCTATTCCACCATCAGACGGATGAGAAGATATAGTGAACCATATAAACACTAGTGGATATGTTGAGAGAATTCTAATTAGTATTGGAAGGATCTTGGAAAAGAACACTTGCTTCATCAAGTTAACTTATAATGATAGCTACCACTCATTTATCTGTATGTCCCCATTTGAGGATTGTACGGGGGGGAATGTCATTATCCATTTTCATGGGTAGAGGATGGGGATTTGTTACATCTTGATTTTTATGCGGTATAGAGGAATATAGAGAAGTTTGAAGTCATTTTTGATAGTCTTAAGGTTGTGTGGGACTGGTAGAAGTCTTATTTCAATCAATAGAGGAGGCCTTTGGTCTTCTAACTGAGAGGCCTTATTTTCCTTAAGGTTTCTCTTCATCATGGGTATTTGATGTTTGGGGTGGAGTAATCTATTTCCCCAGTTTATTGGTCCCATAATGATGTCATAGTTCATTGGTTAGGTGTTTTATCAGTTAGCTCTTCCCCCGTTGTTAGATTGGATACATGAATTTTTCAAGTGACTTAGATTTATTTTTACCATCACAATGAATCACATTAAATTGATAGAGAATGGTTGGATATCGAGGATGAAGTAAAATATTTTGGAGTGGGGAGTAGAGATCAAGGATCATTAGGTAAAGGTGTTGTGTATATGAAATATTCCTTTTGGTTCAGGTATTTTGGATGAATGGTGTCATGGAGGAGAGCACATGGGAGCATGAGGTGAATTACATTCCAAGTATAGAATGTTGTTCGGAGTTTTTCCTTCTTTTATTTTTATATTTTATATGAAATTTGAATCTTGAATATTTTATGAGATGCTATTTCTTTTTCCCTTGATGGTGATTTGTGTTATGGATTATGCTATATTATAGTGACCCTACTTTTCTTACATGATTACAACCTCATTTAAAAGATAAAAAGCATATAAGGTTACACAACTAGGATCCAAAGGTCTTGTATCTTGGTAAAATTAGTACCATACATAAATTTTATAAAATAAAACATTAAAATTTATTTAATTCCTTTTTCTATAGCCTGTTAGTTTCCCTTATGTTCTCCTTAGTATAAGTATTCACAAGAGGATGTACATCAAAAAAAGGGATGATCTAAAATCTAAGTAATATGTTGAATAAGAGACATGAATCATGGGTGAGCATTATAAAAATTATTATAACACAATAAAAGTATCATAATCAAAATCAGGAGATAAAACATTAGATTAAGGCATGGAATGTGTAAATTTATAAACATTAAACATCAAGCCTTAGTTTTCAAAACCACCAATATTTGTAGAAAAAGTTAGAATCATGTTCATGCATATTTCACTTTATCCTAGGAGGTAAATAAAATTACCCAATTCATTGGAGTGAAATATAATTCTAGGTGAATCTTGGACATAATAACATTTACATTCTCTATATAATTCTAGATACACATGTCATATCATAACATTTACATTATCCTTCATCACACATATAAAGTATATCAATCTTGGACTTAATATAACCCATGGATTATAATGGGTTTCATTTCATAAATCAAAGATTCATGAATAATCTTTTGGGTTCCTAAATTAATAAGGGAACGTCATACTTGGTATAAGTATCATCAATCGTTAGTGAATATGAAATAATCTCACGATAAGTAAAAGATGTATTTTTTGAAAGAATATTTCTATTGAATAAATTTTTTCATTTGTCATAAAATGATTTTAGAAACATTTATATCCTAGATAAGAAAATGGAAATAAAAAGGAAATGATATTTAATAACATTAAACAAACATCCAAACTGAAAATTGAGTGAATGAAGGAAAACCTATAGAAAGAGAGTTGGGTTCAAGAATCCTCTTACCTTAGGTATGATTGCTTTATTTATTTAATATCATGGATAATATAATTAAATTAATTATTAAAAAAACATAACCCATTTATACCTGAATTTTATTCATTATTCTTTTATTAAGTTCCTTAATGGGCTTTTTGATGATTTATAGTGTTAAATTTCATTGTTCGTAAGTGTTTTTTTCAGGATTTCATGATCAGTTTGCCTGTATATGAGTATGGAATTTCATGTAAAATTGGAATTGTTATCCATAATTTAAATTATATGTAATAAATTAAATTTAAAAATATTAAATTATCATATATATCATTTGGTTATATGGTATGAGGATGATTAATTAGATTGATTGTTAATGAAAATTACTTTATTAGTTTTGGCAGTTTTAGGACCATTATGAGCATATATCATTTTATAATGTTGACATATTTCTTCTATAACATTATATAAATTGTAATATGTAAAATAAAATATTATTTTTCAATATTTATCATTCTATGAACATCCATGAAGGTGGTAGTCAAAAATAAAAATTTGTCATGTATGGTGGTGGTAAACCAACACCCCATAGATGATATTTTCGTGTTTACAAAAAACAGAAAAGGGGTGACACTTTTAGATGAATTATTCCATTAAAATAACTAAATTGTAGTATATAAATGATATTGTAGTTATTAATCCTCTTGGATTGGTGGATGTATGGAGAGGATAATAGAATAATGAAATTGTAAAGAAAATAAAAGTAAAAGAATGAGGATTTTACCTCTTTAGTTTCTCCACCTTGAGAACCTCGTTAGGAGAATAATATTGGTATTTGGATGAGGCCAACAGATCCTGGATATGGGGGGAATAGGAATAGGATTGGGGAGAATTTGGATAGGGCTCAAATCTTGGAAGGTTTGAGGAGAATAGGTGTTGAGGGTTGTATTTATATAGGAGGATAGGTGTGTTTTCTCATTATTTTATTAATTAATTTATTATTTTGGCTCAGAAATATGAGTATATTGAGAATAATAAAAATATATATTAATATTATGAATTATTTTTCGATATTATGGTTATTACATGATTTATTACTATATTAATAGTGTATTTAACTTATAAGGAATATATACTCTAAATTTCTGTATTTCACTACTCACTAAAAATTCAAGTATTTTAGAAAAACCCCAAAAACTCTCCCCGATAATTTTTTGATATGTAGATTTAAAAATTTAACTCCATTTTATGAAAATAAATTTCTAAAAAATAAATTTTTAATTTTTAATTAAATTCATCATTTATAATGAAATTATTGATTTTAAAATTATAACTAATTTTATAACACTTTGAAAAAATTATTAATGTCTCCTACCATTATATTATTATCATAAGATAACAAAATATTAGTTTATAAATATAATATATGAAAATAAATTTTCTTTTAAATTATTATACTGATTTTAAAATTATAAATAAAAATTTATGTATTATAAAAATTCCAAAACATACTTAATTGGTTTAGAATATTTATTTACTTACACTCTGATATACTTATATCGTATTATCATTTTTATGATGCCTAAATTTTATTTATACTTTGATAGATAAGGTTACTATTATATTGGCTGATTTACTATTCTTAATGGACACATTAAAATTCCTTAAGTAAATTTTCTATTATATTAGTAAAGGATCCTTAAATTCTAGAAATACCTCTTATTTGATTCACTAATCATTTATAATGTTTTTACTATGTTATGAATGAAATTTTATATGGTTTATACTATATGAAATAATTATAATAATGTAATTTCCATTGATAAAATTTTGGGTCCTTATATTCTTCTCCCTTATGAAATCCCACCCTTCAAAATTTTTTTACATTCCATGTTCAAAATAGTTGATAGTACTTATCCAACATTTTTTCCTATGGTTCCTATGATTCCACTTCATACATATCATTCCACTATATAACTTTTACCATGTGAGTAGTCTTGTTCCATATAACTTTTTCTCTATGTTCCCAGATCTTCCCCATCTTATCCTCATAAGAGAGTTCATTTTCCTATAGTACCACCTATTAATTCAGTACACATGATAGGTCTAGTATGTACTTTCACAAGAGGGATACATGGAATATATAGTTTACTTGATACAAGATAGATGTGAGTTCCATTAGATATTACACTACTCCAACATAGTCAAGGATCTCTAAGGGGACAACATACCTGGGGCTCTTCTTTCCTTTCTTCCCAAATCTCATGATACTCTTCCATGGGGATATGCAGAGGAAAACCATGTATCCAGCCTTAATCTATAGTTCCCTTCAATATTTGTCTTCATATCTCTTCTATTGAATTTCGGCATCATTGATGTGATACTGATTGGTTTTCACCTTTTCCTACATTTATTTAACCACCTCATGTCCTAGAATCTTACGTTAATAGAATTCATCCTTGCACACTGGTGTTCTTCTTCTTGTCTCAAAAAGGGCTTCATATGGATCCATTTGGATACATGATTGGAAACAGTTATTCTACGAGAACTTGGTCAAAGGTAGATGTTGGTCCCATCCTCCTTTGAAGTCCATATAACATGATCTCAACATTTCTTCCAATTTCTAGATAGTTCGCTCATATTGGCCATCATTTTGAGGACAATAAGTCATACTGATGATCAAATCTATGTTTAGAGCATGATGAAGACTTTTCTAGAATATCAAGGTTAATCTCAGGTCTCGATCGGATATAATCGATAGTGGTACTCCATGCATCCTTACCACTTCTATGATGTATATATGTGAATGTTGATCAAGTATGAAAACTTATTTAATTGAGATAAAGTGATCTATCATTATAAGCAGATCAGACACAACCCATATAGGATTGTTCCCTATGGATTTATTTGGATTCCTGGTGATATATTCCATGTTTATTTTTTCCCATTCATGTCAATATGGGTAATGGTTGCATCATTTCATTATAATATTTTATTTCATCCTTTATTTTATGAAATACATGGAACATTGATGTATATTTGGTGATCTCCTTATTATAATTGTCCCAATAATTGTCTTCTTAGAGATCTCGATACATATTTATGCTTTTTAGGTAAATAGAGAGGGTTAAATTGTGTGCGTCATTCAGAAGCTCCTTCTTTGTCTCTAGATCTGATGGTACACATATTCATGACCAAAATCCTAAAGCTCCTTACTCATCAATTTTAAACATTGATGATATCCATTGTCTAATATATTCCACCTTATTATGAATTTTCACATTATTTCTTTGAGCGTCATTTATTTTACCTATAAGGGATGGTTTGGGAATCATTTGATAAAGGATTGGTGATTTTCCTTACTCAAATATTCTCATCTCCATCCTTTTCAAATATAATAATATTATATCCTTCTCAATTCTAATCATTGATGATTTTATAGTATTCTTTCAACTTGGAGCATCTGCCACATTATTCAATTTTCCAGGATGGTATTGGATAGAGAAGTCATAATCCATAATGAGATCTAACCATATTTTCTAGATCATATTAATCTCCTTATGTGTGAATATATATTTGAGTCTCTTATTATCTATATATATTTCACACTTCTCCCCATAGAGATAATTATTATTTATTTTCAACACAATGACCATAGTTGTCCACTCAATATCTTGTGTGGGATAGTTTTTCTCATGAATTTTAAACTAAATTGAGATGTAGACTATAAATTTATCATTTTTTATTAGTAGATATCCTAATCGCCTCATTTGAGCATCACTATATACCAAAAGGTTTCTCAATATATCAAAATTGTGAGTACGAGTGTGGTGGTAACCTCTCTTTTAACTCTTTGAAGAAATGTTCACATTCACTAGTCCCAAAAAAACATTTCTCCCTTCTAAGTCATATTGGAAACTATCTTTGAAAAACATGATAAATTCATTAGAAATGTTTGGTAATACCTATATAGGCCAAGGAAACTATAAATATAGATGTTGGCCTAGGCTAAATGATTGAAAATTAAATTTTCTTATTTCAAAATCACTTTGGAAGTAAAAGTGTGTAACCAGAAGACATCAAAGACATACAACACCACCATGCCTCCATGGTCCAGTTCATCCAGACAAAATACAATCCTATTTAAGAAAAAGAAAAATCCCCACCCTAGCAAAAAAACAATACGATCAGCATCCACATTCCCATCACTGCATGGCTAGTTGTCATGTGCAAAGAAGCACATGCATGGTACCGATGAAAAACGTCATACCCTCTCAAAACATCCAATTCCGAGTATCATGGTTAAAGAGGATGCTCCATACTCTGAACCTCATCAAGTCGGTCCCTTGTAAGAAAAATGGATGCAGTGTCTCATGGGCCAAGTCCACAGTGCCACAATCATGTTCAAAAAATACAAACCACAAAATCCTCCTCAATGCAAAGCAATACAGAACAAACCAACCTTCACCAAATTGAATGAAATCAAAACTGAATCTCCACTATGACTTCGTTTTCTACTTCAATGAATTCAGATCCACCAAAATGGAACACCACATAACAAAAACACAAAAAAATTCAAGCAGAAACAATGTCATGAGGAGTTCCCAGTGCAAAAATTCTGCACTGCCACTGTGATATTGATGATGCCTCCAAGACAAAACCAGAACAGAACCTGTAAACATAAATATCACTATACAGTCCCATGAGCCACAACTCAGCCCAAAAAAATAACCCATCGACCATGAAACCTTCTCTGGTCACCGGAACTGAGGCTGAAATCCCACCTCCATCCCATCCCCAACCATCTGCAGATGCCAGAGGAATGAAGCCTCAATGGAGTCTAAATTTCCCATGGGAAGTGAGAGGAGAGGCAGGAAGCCTCCAATGATGGAGATTCTACAAAAATCAAGAAGAACTTAAAACATCACATCCATAAAAATGAAACCCCTTACAGCAAAGACCTCTGAAGACAAAGCAGTGAGGGAAGAATAAGAAGTCCGCCACAAGACATAATATTCACCATAGAGAAATACTTGGACACAGATAGTTGATTAGGCAAGTAATATATCCCCGGAGGTGTACTTTTTTTCTTGTGATTTTGTTGACCTCATGATAAGGAATTCAGATCCACATTAATCCATCTGTATTGTTGATGAAGAGGACTAATTCTCCCTATGGTGAAGCACTCAGGAAAAAAAACAATTATCTAGATTTTATTGAATCTTATTCATAAGTTCGTCCAAATCAATGGGGGAAATTATATAATTTCTATATGGTATAGGACGTGATCAAATAATAAGTTATATTGAGAACTCAAACTCTTAGTCAGGAGGAACATCATGCAGTTATTCATTGAACACATTAATGTAGTCCCTCAAAATGGGAATCTCTTCAAGAATGATTCTCTCATTAGACTCGTTTATTTGATCTATATATGCTTCCCCATAAGGAAATAATCTCCACACATTAGAATATGGCTATGAAGAAGATTCATCCTCATCCTTATAGTTGTAAAGAATTAGAGGATTCCATGGGATGTGAAGAGTGATCTCCCTTTACTAATAGTTGATGTTTTGATTTTATAATGATATCCAATCCATGACCAATATAGCATCAAAGTCCACCAAAGTAAGTAATAAAATATTTCTCAGGAGGATCATCCAACAAACAATAATTGAGGAATAGTTATATACTATAGATGTAATAATTTACCCTTTTCTAATGTCATAGACAAATCAACCTACATATTTTGAGGTGGTGTTTGGATATTTATACAAAACATAAATATATTAATTAATTCATAGAACTATACATAAATAGTATGTTCACTATTCTTGAATGATTGATCATCGTACCGATCACCAAATAATTTGAAGGCTCCACCTTAGTAGTAGGGATGGAATAATCCTTCCCTCACTCCATTGGATTTACTGTTTGATGATGATAATTACCATAGAGAACTAAAGTATTATAGAACTATCTTTCATAGTTACCTTTCTACCAACATCTAGAGCATTGAATGATGGGAGGTTCTCTCCTTCCCACCATCATATCGTCTTGCATTTTAATGCCACTTCAACATTATGGATTTTGGTTCCTTAAATTCCTCACATATAATATTTCACTATCCCATTGAGGTAGTTCCCATGAGGATTCATACCACATCATTGACATGTGAGTGGTTTAGTTTTCATTCCACCTTTCTCATTGGATCCCCCATCATGAAACTCCATAATCCATTTCTTATCACCATATCCATGGTACCATTCTTTAAACTCTATAATTACTTTGAGAGAACATCATACAACTACTTCGAAACTCCCAAAGTATTTAATTTCTAGATCCTTTAAGATGTTTTGTTTTAAACAACTAAATAATATATCAATTTTTCTATCATTTTTTATAACATAACCTGAAGTGTACCTTGAAATACTTCTGTAATTTTATGTATAGGTCATGACTAATTCTCCTTCATTTTTCTTCATCCCTATGAATTCTCCCTCAATATTTTTACAATGATTTATAGGGAAATACTTCTTAATAAACATTATATTAATGTATTCCCACGCTATTTCTTCAATTTTTTCCTTTGTATTGGTTTTTTTAATCAATGCTCGGTATTGATCAACCTCTCCATGTAGAAGATAAACATCCAGATTCACCTTATTTTTCTCATAGTAGTGGATCACATAAATTATATTCTCTATCAAGTTGACCATCAATTACATGACAAGTGGATCAGAAGACCCACTAAAGGTCATTGGTCGTTACGGCATAAGGGACTCGATATCTAGTTTCTCCCTCTCAGGTGAAAGGGGAAATTAAACATTATTTGGGTTATAGTTAATAACCTAGAAAATATGGGTAAGAATCACCATGAAATTTTAAACACCACCTCCTATGAAATTAGGGATTTCATTCGGAAAATCACTTAATTGTACTCCACACATGTTGTCGACCTATTTTCTCAAAGATCTACAATTTTCTAAAATGGAAATGGTGTGAAAAAGAAATTAGTAAACAGGTTAGGAATAAATAATTTATTCCTTTTTTCAATTAACTATTAAGGCATGTCATGTGGGATCCATTTGTTTATAAATTTTCTAAAACAACACTTCCTAGGTGCGTACTTATAATTAACCTCATGATATGGTTTTCTAATAAGGTTCTCTAATACCAATTCCTAATTTAACTAATCTGTGATCTGATACCAACTATAGAGACCCTACTTTTCTTACATGATTATTACATCATTTTAAAGATAAAACAAACTAAAATTTTACAAAAACAAGATCCAAATATTTACTATCATGGGAAAATTATTACTATATATAAATTTTACATAATGAAACATACAAATTTATTTAATTCCTTTTTCTATAGCATCTTACTGGCCCTCATGTTCTACTTAGTACTAGTATTATCCTGAGTTTATACCTCAAAAAAAGGGGTGAGCTAAAATCCTAGTAATATGATGAGTATGATAAATGAAACATGGGTAATCCTAATCATCATTATCATCACATAAGTACATGGAATTCATCATAATAATGAGAGGAAAAGTTAGATAAAGTCAAGGAATATGGAAAATCATAAAAATGAAATATCATGTCTTAGTAGTCAAATAAGTAACATAGTTGTAAGAAAAGATAGAATAATGTTCACACATAATTCACTTTATCCCATGAGAAATATAACATTACCCAATGCATTGGATCAGTATTTAATTCTCGGAGCACTCGTTAAATAAAAAAATTTACATGAACAATAAAATTTAGGGTGAACCTGTCATATCAAAAAAAATTAAATTATCATGCATTACACATACAGTGTACATCAATCTTGGACATAAAATAACACATGGAAACAATGGGTTTAATTTCATAAATAATGAACTCATGAATAAAATTTTGGGTTCCTTGTGACACCCCGAAAACCTAAAGTAAGAACCTTGTATTTGATATCATGTATGACACACAACACCAAGCATGTAGGGTAATATAATATCTGAATACTTTATAATATATATTTTATTTAAAATATATTCTATATATTTTAATGCAGAAAACACATATTTATCTTTTATTACATACAAGAACGACCTTCCCTGATGGCTTTCATTACATGCAAGACTGAGTTTAACCAAACCATAATATATTAATAAAATATTATTATTTAACATAATATGATATAACCTAGATATTATTTTAAGGTTTATGAATATTAATGACTAAATTCTGAAAATTTATTGTATAAATAAATATAAAATTAATTCATTGGTGACCAATTAAAGAGAAATGAAAATAAGAAACAATTGGATACAAATAATAAATATTATTATTTTAATGATTTCAAAGGAGTTATGTCTTAATAATCATTATTATATACAATTACAGAGTGATTTAAATAAAATATATATATTATATATAAAACAAAATATTTTTGGATATTCATCCATTAGTTTTTATAGATATAAGATAAGAAAAAACTCTCTTTTACAAATAAAAACCAATATTTTTATAAAGGCAATTTTACCACCTTTTAAAGGAGAGACCATTTTAAATATTAATTCTAACACATTAATTGATTTAATATGTTAAAATAAATGTCATATTTGAAATATAAGAATAATAATTTTTTATGGTGAATTTTGGATATTCTTCTAAAACATTTTTTATTTTTAATGAATATGTAAAAATACTGGATTTTAGTTCAAAACTACTTTTTCATATAATTTATTTATAAGGATAAATTATAATTCTAATAGGTTTTAAATTTTAATTATATTATATTTTTATATGTTAATATAATTTATGTCTCTGGATCAATTTCACTTTAAAATTGATTATTAAAATGTTGCAATCTTTCATATCTTTTCTACATTTAAACCCTACATTATCATCCCGCCTGTGGGATGAATTTTTAATAAATTTATACCACTTAAATTATTGTAGTATGAACAAATGGATACCATATTTGGAATAAAAATAATTTTAAGATCTAATGAGACCAATTTTCTTTGAATATAAATATTTTTGAAAGTAATTAAAATTAACTACATTGGTTAAGGTAAAATAAGGCTTAACTACGGACTAAACCATAGCCGTAAAGACAAAGAAGACCTATAAATTTATCCGACAACTATTTTATGGACATATATATACCCTATAATAAATTTTATCAATTTTTTACAATTATTGGAGCGACGTTAAATGTGAAAAATGTGCATGTAATTCTTTTGTGAAAATATTACAGGAGTGCCACTCCTCCATTATAAAAGGACCTACCATCCTCCCACTTCCTCACAACTTTCAAGCCATATTAGATTGACCAATATATTCCAACATAGAACTTAAACATCCCTATCCTCATCATATAATCCTCTCCTTTATCAGGAATCAATCCAAGAAATCTTTTGGTGTAAACAAAATGAAGTTACCCAATTAAGAGGTAACATTTTCTCTCAAGCTCTCTAGTTTCATTTTCATTTTACAGACCCAAAATATCTTCATTCCATGATTATATAAAAATACTAGTATATTAAATATACTAGTATTTTTTTATGTAAATGATTCAATTTAAACTTACACACACCTCTTCTTAATGGGTAACGAAGATACTATTTCTGTGTACGACGAACTACTGCCTCAAGAAAAAATAATTGATCATTTTTTCCTTACCACATCTAATGGTGTCCATTATGATAGAAAATATTTGTCTATATATATATATATTATATATATTATATTTATTAGTTATTTATACATCTTTAATACTTTCATTACCCATACCATTAATATTTTCCATTTTATGCTAATACGATAACATTGTTTGTGGAAGTGTTGACTACCGCCCCCTCGAATCGATATGATTATTTTAACATCAAAATAATTATAAATATATGTATATATGATTAAATAAAATTGTATTTTTGATTTTATTATGATTATGAAAATATATGGTGTCACTTACCTTCTATTGATAATGATCATTGAAAAATAGGAACTTTATTCATGCGTACGTACAGCCTACCATCTCCATGATCATAATGTTGATTCATTTTTCATAACCATGTTTAATGATTGAATTTATAAGTATAATTTATTTATAAATATGATTATTAGGTCATGAATATATTTATTTAGATGTTATATAAGGAACCCTTTTACCATTTTTTACCTACCAAAAAAAATTTTCGACACGTAAAGTAAATTTGGTTAAAACACCCAATGTAAACCTAATTGTTTATGTAGTTGTATAAAACATAGTAATAAGTGAAATAAAATTAATGATAAAAATGAAAAAAAATCAAGAGAGTATAAAATTTACATTATTTTGTCATACAGGTGGTTAAAGGACATTTACCTAAAAGGAAACTCATGTTATGGGATTCTCATCACCATTTATATCTGTTAGATAAATGTCAGGTTCCCCACTTATATTTTTTTTGTGGCGTATATTGTTCCCATTATTATATAGTATATAATGAATTCATTTTCCTTAATTTTATATACGAATTTCTTCTAATATTGATCCTTTATGAGATTTATTATTTAAAATGTTTCAAAGTGGTATGGGACACTTTGGTATGTTTAATTTTATTTTCCGAAATAATAAATTTATAAATATTACAATGGTATTTCCATTCATTGAAATAATACAACCTTTATTAAATAAAAACTTTAATTTTATATCCTCCAGTAATTCATGTCCATTTTCATGTATTATTACCATATTCCCACTCTTTGGTACTCAAAAAGTTTTAGAATTGTTTTCAAAAAAACATGACTTTGTATCTCTCTTTAGTCAAAGAACCTATTTTCTTCTAAAAACATTGTTTTATTAAATTGTTTGAATAAATATTTTTAAAATTATTTTGAAAAGATATTCTTAACATTTTTTCATTTTCCAATTTTTTCAAAGGAATCTTCTTATCCTTTTCCAAATAATGAATTTTTTCTATCATTTAACTGTGAAACTAGAATGATATTTTTAACTCATACATCATGTACAGAATTACCCACTATCATTTCTTTGAATGTTCCTTTTTAAGTTTAAAATTTTAATTTTTTATAAAAATATTTTCAAAATTTATTTTAAAATAAATTTTCTTTCAACAATTTTTTCCAAAATAAAATCATATTTTTTCATAATTTTTTTAAAATATCATTTTATAATGTTTCTATTCATCAAAGACAACAAACTTTTCTTTTACTAGAGTTTGGGTACATTGTATTGATACCATCATTAATATTCATTTTGATATTTTATGGTTTATTTATCCAAGGATGGTATTCTCATTCACATCCTTGATCCCTTTTATTCCCCTTGAAACATTAAATTTCCTAGGATCAATTCACATTAAATTTCCCTTAGGTATACAGATAATTATTTTTGGATATGGTCATTTCCAAAATAGTATACCATTTTTTCTACAGTGTTTACCTTGAAATTTATTTAATTATTTGGGGAAATATTGATAAATATATATCATCTATTTCAAATGGATATTTGATAACGCATATTGTTAAATTGATAATTCGATATATGAGGAATGTTTCTTACTAGTATAACATGGGTGGGGCCCAGTTATAGATATCCCCTCAATACATCGGTTGAATCATGGGACAAGTCATTTGGTTGGCCACCTTAGATGGTTTTTTACCCTTTATGTTATAAACCATATTATGAAAGGTCTTTATAGTAAAGTTTCCATGTACCTAGAAAACAAGAAGTCCAATAATTAAAAATTTACTTCATTTTGATTCAGTAATTATCAATCTATAACATTTTTCATTCACTTGTATTTTGACACATTTCATTTTCAGCCATTTAAATGGAAAGTGTTTCAGTTTCTTACCTTGCCATATTTGTTTTCCCTTCTCTAGTTATTGAATAGAATGTGTATCCATTTATTACCATTCAATATTTTTTATGCAATTTCATTTAGTTTTTTGATTACATGGAATTTTTTTCATTTATTTACCATTCTATATTGACTATTTTCATTGATTCATTATTTATCCCACTATATTTTTTCCTTTCTGAGTAATTGAGATCACCCTTGTTATGCTTCTTTCCACATGAATCCTAGAAGCGTGCTATAAATGATATAAATGGATATAACTGTTGGAATAAATTTATCCTTGTATTTAGTTATTTAAAAATAATAATAAAAAATATGTTGTTATTAGTGTGTTCATTTTTAATACATGACTCATTTATGTGTCTTGTTTACTGAGACTAATAAACTCTTCTTTCTTTAGAATTTGATTCCCTGTAATCATGCTAATTTAATTGACAGTAGAAACTGGCACCATGATATCTGGGGTTGGGACTCCATATTAAAAAATGAAATAGGTAATAGCATACTTGGAATAAGAATCATCAATCTTTAGTGAAGAATAAACAATCTTATGAGAAGTAAAAGATGTATTTCTGGAAAGAAGAGTTCCTTTGTTAAAATAACAGTATTTTTCATAAAACCAAATTGAAAACATGTATATGCAAAAAAAATTAAATGGAAGGAAAAAATAAATTATATTTATGCATCATTAAAGTGACATCTATACTGAAAAATGAGTGAAAGAGGGAAAACCAAATGAAGAAAGATTTATGTTCAAAATCCTCTTACATTAAGTCTGAATGATATATTCACATTAATATCCAAGATAACCATATTTAATTAATTAATTAAAAATTACATTACCATTTTATACATGTATTTGATTAATTATAGTTTTATTGAGATCATTTATGGTATTTTCATTGTTTTATAGGGTTTAATTTCATCATTCAGTAGTGATTGTTTTCTTGGTTTTCATGGTTAGTTCATTCGTATATGAGTTTAGAAGTTCATGAAAAATTGAAATAGTTATCCCAAATTGAAATTGAATTTTATTAATGAAAATATTGGCGATTAAATTATCTTATATATAATTTGGTTATATGGTTTGAGGATGATTTATTATATTGAAGGTCAATGAATATGATTTAATTATTTTTGGTGGTTTTACGACAATTATGAGATTGTATTATTTTATCATGTTTACATATTTCATACAGAACATTATATAACTTATAATATGTATAAAAAATATTATTTAACCCTAATTATGGTTTTATGATCAACATTTAAGGAGTTAGTGAAAAATGGAATTGCATCGTCCATGGCTGTGGTAAATCGACACACGATGGACAATATTTTCATCTCTGGAAAAAGTATAATGTAAGAAAGTTTAAGATGAATTGTTACCTTAACATAATAATATTACAATATATAAAATATACTAGATTTATCTTGCCTCTTGTATAGGTAGAGGTTAGGAATAGATAATAAAATAATGAAATTGAAAATAAAATAAAAGAAATAGAAAGAGGATTTTAGCTCTTAAATTTCACCTCCTTGAGCCCTCCTTGGGGAAAAGGGTTTAGTATTTTAATGATACTAATGGATCCAAGACTTGGGGGAGGGGATTAGAATGATTATTAGGCATAATTTGGTCAATAATCAAATCTTGGAAGGTGTGAGGAGAAGGGGTGGTGAGGGGGTATTAATAAGGATGGAGAGGGGTTTTTTCTCATTATGTTATTCATTATTTTTATTATTATTTCACAACATAATTAATAGTTTGATAATTATAAAAAATATACTAAACTAATGAATGTTAATTTTAGATTATGGTTCTTACATCAGTGATGAATCAAGGAATAGTGTATTTAAATTATAATTTGTATATGCTGTAAATTAAAATATTTCACTATTGCCCAAAAAATCATGTATTATAGAAAAATCCAAAAAAAATAAACCTAAACATTTTTAGATCTGTAGATTTCAAAAATGAACTCTATTTTATGAAAATAATCTTCTAAACAAGATAAAATTAATTTTTAATTAAAACCATTATTTACATGGAACGTATCGACTTTAAAATTATAAAATATTTTATAACACATTGAAAATTTTATTAAGGTCTCATTAAATTATATTATAGTAATAAGATAAAAAAAGTTTACCAATATATTTGATTAAAATAATTTTTATTTCCAATTATTCTATTAATAATTAAATTGTAAATAAAAATTTTTGATATATAAAAACCCCAAAACTTAATTAATAATTTTTAAAATAACTATGTATATATACAATCATATAATTATATTATATTATCATTTATAATATTCCTAAATTTTATGTATATTTTCATAAATTATTTTAATATTCTATTGGCCAATTTACTATTCTTAAGGGTCACATTACTATTATAAAATTCAAGTTATTATTTCATTGGTAAAGGTTACTTAACTTCTAGAAATACATCTCATTTCATTCATTCTTAATTTTAAAAGATTATATTGTGTTCTAAAAGTGGTTTAGGTAGTTTCTGAAATTTCACATAATTATAAGAAGAAAATTTATATTGATTAATTTTTGGGTCATTAAAATATGCAAAGGGAGAAACCATTCCCAAATCTAGACACATTATATTTACCACAAATTTTTAATCCAAAATAGCAAGTTAGTGATTTCCAAGTAAGACTATATCTTAATATGGGTGATAGGATTCCTTGCTTTGTATGCCTAGGAAAATGTTATGTGATGGTTTTGGTTGTTTTTTTTTTTAAAGATTTGCAGAGGATTAATTTTTTTTAGTGTGTTCTTGTAGAATATATGATGCTTTTATCTAGTTTGAAATGGATTCATATTGTTAAGAGTGTGACGAGATACCTGAGAGGTATCTCCTGAGAGGGATTTCAAAAACATTTCCATTTCATTCTAGTTTTAGTTTTAAATTCTCTAGAAATGGAATTATTTCAGAGGAATCAAATCTCAGGTACTATGTTTCTAAAACCCATTCCATTTTCTTTTTCGAGACCCGATTGAGACAACATTGCATCTATAGTTTTTACCTTTAGATTTTATAAATTTATTCTCAATAACACTTGAATGAATATGAGACATGAATTTTATTTATATGATTAGTATTTTTCTTAGTTGGTCGGTTGGATGGTCATGGTGTTAGTTGGAATGATCACTTATTTCTTTCATACAGTCACTTTTTTATTCTTTTGGAAAGTTGGTTCATTATAAATCCATTTTTAACAATAATTATTTCCATCATGGGTTCAGTTAATAGTTATTGTATGTTGGATAGACATGCTATCAGTTGAAAAAAAACCTTTTTCAATTATTTGGATAGTTTTTTATCATGTCAT
The DNA here is from genome assembly GCA_963277665.1 of Viscum album. NCBI lineage: Eukaryota > Viridiplantae > Streptophyta > Magnoliopsida > Santalales > Viscaceae > Viscum > Viscum album. The sequence goes on from OY728151.1 coordinate 1,287,675,958, forward strand.
GAGTCTTTTTTTCATTCAGTTAGTAGACAAGGTCACTTGTTTCCTTTGTATAATAGGTTGGTTGGTGAAGACATGTAGCATACCACCCTCTTCATTATCTTGATAATAAGTTATGGATTTTCTAGGACATAGGTGACATCCCCAACACACCAAAGGATTACGATAAATCCTATGCTATTCATAAAAATATGTGGGGTGATTTTCCCTTTAAAAATAAATAAACAAATTCAAGACAACATAACAATAAAACAATTATATGATTCATGAGAACAATGTAATAAAACTAAATGTATAACTATATAACAAAAAAACCAACTAACGTATAGTTAAAATTAGATACTAAATCAAAAGACAAAGAAAACTAAGATATCCAGTAGAAAATCTAAAAAATATCCAAGATCCAACTCAATAATCAATGCCCATGGAATCATGATTCATCACTGAAGAACTGGGATACATTTCCATTCCCTGTATCATGATATATAACATTTGAAAATGCACAAAAGTTCCCAAAAAATGGGTAATATAAAACTCAATATGATTTCTCCAATTAATTCTCTACTAACAACACTGTGATATAACTTGTTAGCATATTTATTAAAATAGTTTATATAAAAAATTAAAATAGTTTATATCAAAACAAAATCAATTTTTTATAAAAAAAATCCCATGAAATGAAACCAAAAATGTCATATAAAAAATTCTTCAATTCCATTTGGAATAACCCATTCTATTCCACACATCCATGCATGCATGACACCATGGACATCTCTATACTCATGAGTGGTGGGTCATCCTTTCAACAAGAAATAACTTGGTGAACCATTTTGATGGGGGAAATTTCATACCCTTAACCATACCACTATTTAAAGGGGAAATATCATAACGTTATTTGAAAGAATTGAACATGAATACACACCAACCATTTATGCCAAAAACCATGACAAACCAATTGTAAAAAATAATATCAATAAAACAACCCTTTTATAGAGAACATTTCGAAATACAATTTTCATATGTAAAAACCAAACAACCATTTTTAAAATTTCATTGTTAAAGAAGGTAACCAATTGAACTTCCCAGAAATAAAAAATTCCCACAAGGTTAATAACCATCACTAAAGAGGGTTTTCATTAAACATTTCTCATCAATTTCACAATTTAAATTAATACAATCAATCAATTTGAAATCAAACCTTTGAGTTCATGTAAGAGGAGTTTAGAGGGAATACACCATCCTCACACACTTAAGAATAATTTAAGAATGATAGAAAATATTCCAAAAATCAAATTAAAAATCCTTAAAACATCCTTATATCTTGATCCCATTAAACCAAGTAGATATATCACATCATTATTGGCATAAAAAACATTAACCTACCCCAAAAAGATTAAATTCATGAATCACAGAGAGCTAATAAGAGGAAGACTATGGAAACCCACCAATAATGGAAATTTTCCAAGAATCTAACATCCAAAAAACCATAATTATCCAACGAATTGCTCTGAGATCACTAAAAATGGTCTCATGAGCCTTTGGAGGGAGATAAAATCTATTTAAGAATAGATTAAGGAAAAATAATGTCTTAGGGTGTTAAATGTATTTGATCCAAAAATCATCCAAGTTTACTTTTACTATCGCATAGATTTGGTGAAATATTACAAAAACCATGCTTTAGCCACTGCCTTAAAACACCCCTCGGATGGTGTCTCATATAGTTAGAAACACCATGAAACAATTACGCTAAATCTATCTATCCAAACCTGGACAGATTTTCCTCATTACCCATATGGTTTGGAAAATATGTGCACCTACCTAATGCCAAATGTTTTAGATTCACGGTTTCCTGGGATGTGTTCCATGATTTCTACTAACTGTTCTCAACCCATGGACCTCTAGAAAAGATCCATAAACATGTAAAAACACCTATGAAACTCCCAAATCATAAAAAAATTACATTATATAATTAAAATAAATAAATAATTAGTTAATTACCTTAAAAAATATGGGTACTACATTCTCCCCACCATTGGTCTTTCCTTCCCCAGAATGTTATAAAACAACATTGTTCATAAATAGTTTTTTCCATGCTTGAATAATTTCTTCTCACATCACCACGTTGCTTTTGGAATATGACCATGATTCCAGAAAACCTTCACTAGACTAATTATTTTACCATGAAATACTTTCTATTTATTTTCTAAAATCAGTACTAGTAAATGAACCAATGAAGCATCCGTCTCTAGGTCAACGTGATCCCATCAAATCAAATGGACAGGATGAGGTTCATACTTCATTAATTGATATATATGAAACCATTATGCAGTAATCTGAACCTTTGTGTAAAATCCAATTGATAATCCATCATACCTAACTACTCATGTATCTTAAAATGGATAATGTATATAGTAGATTACATGACCATATTTTCAAAATGATGATTCCCATGACTTTGAGATATTATCAATAACATACGATAACACACCTCAAATGACAACATCCATAAAAAAATAATCCTCATATGGTTTCTGATGACTCTGATCTATCTATATTATTTCCTTAATCAACTGAATCATCATAAATATCACTTTCACAAGGTTTGATCCAACTAGTGAAGTCTCACCTATTTTCACCCTAATAAAGTGGATAACAACAATGATTCTAGTATAATTCTTCAAATGGATCCATATGTATTATGTCTGGATAACTATTGTTGTAAGAGAACTCTATTAACAGTGTTTGATCCTCTCATGAACCACCAAGATGCATTACAAAATACCAAATCATGTATTCCAATTTTTGTTTCATTCTTTATTATTTTTAATCCATTTGAAGTTGATGTGCCATTATCATATTAAACTGAGTCCTATGAGCTTTCTATAAATACTTCTAGAAATTATAACTTCATGTCATATGATGGTCTGATACCATCGAAACTTGTATTTCATGCCTCTTTACCAATTACTTGATATAAGTTTTAGATAAGTCCTCCACCATATGAGAATCACGAATATGGATGAAATTGGATAACTTTGTGAGCTAATCTACTATCACCCATATGGAATTGTTTTTTTAAACCGTACTTGGTAGAACTATCCCAAAATTTATAGCTATCAATTATCATTGTCAAACAATAATATGTAAAGACTGCAACATATTTGATGGTCATTGGTGATCTCCCATAAATTGATTATAGGTGAGGCATCTCAAAGAAAAATCAAATACTTTTCCTTTAATATCAACCCATAAAAATTGTACTTTTAAATCCTTTTATATTTTTTATACTCTATGATGAACAAAAAATCTCAAATAGTGGTAATCATCAAAGAGTTATCTTGAAAATAAAATTTTATGACTATCTGATCTTGAGACCACAAAATTGAACTACCATATAGATTTTATACCTCAATGGTCACTATACCATTGATTTTTGACCTTATAGAAACACATTTTGAATCATATGTTTCTGCCTCATTTGTCTTCTCAACCAAACTAGGAACAAAAGATACTGGGAAGAAAAATACAACAATACCTTGATCTTCACAATCCATATGAACATTATCTATCACCACCATCATCTACAACTGATTTTAAGCCTCTTCCAACAATTTGATATATGACTTCCCTCAAAATGAATCTGACACTAAATTTCAATTACCTCATGTACACATCAAGTAAATTTAAAAAAAATTAATATACTCCATCCATATTCATTTTCTCTAATTCAATCATATTTTTTTAAAAATGTGTTTCAAACTCTTATTATCCATATTAAACATAAATTTCTCACCAATGTGGTAATGACACCACGTATTCAAATAATGGTCTAAAATAGATAATTCCAATTCATGTGTTGGGTAGTTATTCTCATGAATCCATAATTGTAGTGATCTATAAGCATCAATGTGATCTCCTAACATGAGAACACACCCTAACCTAGATCCCAAAGAATAATAATAGACCATAAAACTATGTCCTCATTCCTAAAATATCAATATTGGTGCGGATGTAAGTTGAACATTAAGATCTTTAAAAGACGTATCACATTCATCATTAAATTTAAATGGAACACCTTCCCTTGTTAATTGTTATGTACACAAGGCTGAATACCCTGAGAGGGGGGTGAATCAGGGTATGACTAATTTTAAATTAACGCTCGTTCTGATCTTGTATCGCTGTTTAGAAAAACACTCTTCTCTCTCTTTCCTGTTTCACAAAAAAAAGGGAGTAAACCATGCACATGACACAACACTTTTACTTGGTTCACCACTAAGGGCTACGTCCAAGGAGCATATGCCGACAGGTTTTCGGTCGTACCAAATTCCACTAAACATCACTAGCTGTGGATTTCAAGGTTTGGGCTAGATCACTTCTATGCCCAGTCTCACTGCCTTTACAATGTTTAGGGTCAGCTCACTGCTTTCCCAAGGGTCACTCCCAGTTTCTCTCTCTCTAGCTCACTATTGGTGGAGAGGATCACCTACTTCCTCTTCCTTTTCTCACTTCACTAGGGAGGGATCCACTCACAGTTTATAGACCTGTAGGTCTCTTCATTATCACTAATGAATGCATCCTCAACTGTTGATAGATGCTCTGTTGAATTCCAACTTTCATCCACTGATTAATACCTCTTTGCCTCTTAACCACTGGGCAATTCACTTTGGAAACACCTTCGCAAAGCACCCTCCTTCGTGAGGCTCCCAATTTCGTGAAGCTCAAACAAACCTTTGTGAAGCTTCTGCCTTTTCGCGAAGCACTCTCAAGAAGAACTACCGCGAATATCAATTCATTACAGAGAAAATTCCCTCGCGAATCTCACTAAGAAAATGCAGAGCGCACAACTTTCGCAGAGCTACAATAGCCGCCGAAAAGCTCTTCTTTTGCGAAGCACACAGGCTACGTGAACTACCTTCGCTAACCGAGAGCAAATGATTTTCTCTGAAAATTATCTCTTTTTCTCTCGAGGGGTTCGGCCACTATTTATAGCTGATTCCACTGACCCTCTAACTTTCCCCGTGAAGTCAGTTCCATGTCTTTGACTATCGCAAAGCTCCGAAGTTTTTGCTGGAATTCTGTCAAAATCGCGAATCACCATGGAAATTTTCCGATCGTGGAGCTTGTCGTAATCACGGAGCATCACCATCAACATTCCTTCGCACCTTCACCGTGAAGATCCCTCGCAAAGCCCTTCACCGCTGCGATGCACTTCAACTCTGTCGTTCGCGAAGCGTTGACGTAATCGTGAAGCATCACCGCCTCCATTTTTATGTTCTTCGCGAAATCCAATCTATGCATCTCATCTTCACAAAACTCATGCATTTTCCATATAAAAATATGATCTTCATGGAAATCATGTTTTCACGATGCTCACCAAACTCCAAATTTTGGACCCCAAAAATTTGGCACACTAGGAAACAGCACCACTTTTTACTACACTTTTGTACCGCCTCCAGATCGTCCTTTCCTTTTTCATCGTTCTTTGTCAACATGGATTTTCAAAAAATTCTCTGTAACTCGACAATTCACCATGGAAACCTGCTTTGTCAACAAACACAATCAACCCAAAAATACTGCAATGTTACCTTGATGGATTTTTTCCCAACATCAAGTCTATTATTGGAAAAGTTAGTAATGAAAATTCATGAACAAAACATCAATAATAACTACACAGACCAAGGAAACAGTGTATCTGAAAGAAATTATTTGGTGTTTTTTAATAGATTACAACCTCTATCTTTTCTGGACAGATAGAAACAACTCTTTTGGAAATAAAATTTCCAAGGAAACATAACTCTTTTATCCAAAAAACAGAGTTTTAAAATTTTTCATGAAAATAATGATTTTGTAATATACCCCACACTATTTCAATATTTTTCTCTTGTTCAACCCTTCTCCTTTAATAAACCAATATTTCATCCATAAAAATCACCCTGAATAAATAAATATTCCTTTAAAATATCCAATTCATCAATTCCATAAATACTTTTTGTTCATTCTTAATACCAAAATGCATAACTACACACTTATAATGGACATATCTACTCCTGAAAGCTATCTTTGTAATATACTTTTTTTGAACCCACAATTGACGATATCTCAAACACAATTAAATTTTTGAGAACAACTGAACTCCCCTCAATTGATCAAACATATCATAAATTCCTGGAATAGTAATCCTATTCTTTATCATAACACTGTTAAGCATATGATAATCCCCAAATAGCTAATGAGTTCCATCCTCCTTTTTCACTAACAAAATTAGTTTATCCCATGGAGTTTTAATAGGCTTAATTTACCATTTTCTTTCTATTACAACTATGATTTACAGTCCATAATTCTTTTGGTTCCACCTAATATTATTGCAGTGATATAGGATTGGTCCATGGAAATATATCAATCATGAAATCCATTTATCTTTTGGGTGGGAGGATTAAACAATTTTAAATAAAAACATCAAGATATTGATCAATAATTACTAAAAAACCACTAATCCTAATCACATTTACTAATAACAAGTTCAAAGCTACCGATTGGCCTAATATTGTTACAACTATTTGTTCCAAAAATCCTGCTAGAAAAACCTTCACATTATGATCACCCTAGAAGAGAAGGTCGATTCCATCGTCAATTGAAAAAGTAATCATTCCTATATAATTGATGATTTGAGACTTAAAAATTTTCGACTAATACATACCCAAAAATATTTCATTAACATCCATCTCAATCAAAGATAAATCCCAACTCAATTCAACTCTACTAAAATTTATAGAACATTAATTTAACGTAAAGTCTTGACATAATATTTAACCAATTAGAATTTGAAGTTTTAGAACTGAAGGCATCATCTCCAGAGGAAAACCCTTAATATAAATAGAATAAGAGGCAATGCATTATTTATATTTAACAATGTCAAAAAAATCATGCATAAGGGTAGATTTAAATAGAATTATATCTCTCACCATTAATTCTTCAGATGGATCATCCACATTCATTTTCTTTTCTCCATAAAATTGATTTCCCACTATATTGTGTTCTTTATGAGAACATTTCGATTGAACTAGTTGAGGGGTCAGGGTATTACTTGAATTTCTATGACTATCATGGTTCTCTTATTGATAATTATTCCACTTCCCTCTTCCCATCAAAGCATATGATGTTTTCAAAACATGAGATGTACCTCAAGAACTCGACCTACGAGAACTGAGACAATAGCACATAATATTCTCTATCTGGTTTCAATTTTAGTATACTTTGGGTGGTATCATACAATATCACTTCATGTGATCAGAAGAACCACATTGGAAACATCCTGGATTAATCTTAGGTTTAGGAGAAATATTCGATGATCATGTCATCAGATTTGGATTCATACCACTAATTTGGAAATAGGTTTCCCTCTTCCACTTATTTCCATCATTAGATTTCCCACCATTTCCCATATATATCAACATGCTTCCTCTACTTGTAGTTATAGATATTTATATTTTTTCAACTACCATTCTATTTACTATCACCGTATAATATGTTATAAAAATCATGGAAATATTTGATAGAGTTTCCATATGTAACCCCAATTCAAAAAATTGTTCCTTCAATGAATCACTTTTTGTAGCTTCCGATAAAAATTAGACTAGATTCATGAATTTATTTACATACTCTATCACTGTGAGTATCTCTTTCCTCAAGCTGAAGAATTCCATTGTTCCTGTAATCCTGAACATGTGAGGATAGAATTGTTTGTTGAACCACTATTCAAAATCCTTCCTTATAGTGCACTGGTCTAATTTAGAATGAACTTCTAAATCCCACCACTGGAATGTTGGATCCTTCAGAACATATATAGTCAACTTGAATTTTAGATCAGCCGGTTTTCTTATCATATCAATGATTTGATTCATCTTATTTATCCACACTTCTGCATTTTTGGTTATGAATCACCCTGAAAGATGGGTCGATTCTACTTCTGGAACTGAAAATAATGATACTCTTGTCTTGGTTCATCCATTCAATTTACTCGTTCGATGGCTTGGAATTCATGTACAATACTTTGAACTTACTTTTCGTTCACATGCTGCTTTGGTGAAACAACATTTTTAGATGCCTCTTCTAATTGGTTTTTACGACGCCTAGTGGGTTCCATTTTCTATAATAAAAATAAAACTCCATTAAGTCTCACTCTTTAAAAAATTAAGTCTTAGATATTTCAAATTTACTACATCACACATATCACATCAAGGTTTCCAAAAAATCAACACTTTTTCAATTATAAACCATTTTTTGAGAATTACACCATTTTTTGAAAATAAACTGTTTTACACTTGTTTTAAAAAATTAAAAAGATTAATTTAATTATAAAATCATTTTTCAAAATTAATTATAAAATCCTAGTGTGAAGTCATTTATATCAAATGAATATTATGATATTCTCATCATTTAAACACATTATAATGATATTACAACTCCTATAAGTGTCTCCAAACACTAATTCACCCAACTCCTAAGTAACATAAGGTTTAGCATAAATATTGTAGTGATGGATATATATGCTTTACTTTTAAAGTTACAATGATTTTGGTCATCGCTAACCATTCAAATTAAGGACTAATCCAGAATTATTTTAAATTATATTACTGAACAAATTGATATCATTTAACCAAAATATATTCAGACTAACCAAGAGAGATACCATTTAAAAAATCCCGACCATCCTCATTGGTTAGGAAGGGGGCAGGTAATTTCAATGCCTCAGTTGACATCAATAAGAAACCAATGTTTAGAAATAAATTTTAAGTCCTTCATAAGAATTTGGGGGAGGATTTTCCCTTTGAAAATAAATCAACAAAAATAAGACAAACATAAATAAGAAACTACTACATGATGCTTCATAATAATTTAATACTACTACAAGTATTACCATACTATAAAAAACCCAACTACAATAGAGTAAAAAGGAGAAAAAAACCAACCACAAAGACAACCAAGAAATCCATGAGAAACTCAAAAAAATCTCCAATCTCTAACATAACTATCCATGACCAACATATCAAAATTCATCACTAAATAATTGGTTTACCTTTTATTGACCCATGTCTCTATATACAAAATCTTCCAACATGGAAAAGGGCCCAAGCAAGTAGTGATTATAAAACTCAATAGGAGTTCATCAATGACATACTTACTCAAAACACAAGGATAAAACATTATATATCATTTATATAAAACCATTTATATTATAAAACACAATATAGTTTATATCAAAACCAAATCCATTTCTAAGAATTATATTTTTCCATGGAAAGAATCTAGAAATTATTAAAAACAGTTCTTTAAATCCATTACGCATAACCCATTCAATTCCAGGAATCCATGAAACCATGGACCTCCCTATACTAACGAGTGGTGAGTCATCCTTTCATAAATCCATCACTTGGTGAATTATTTTGATAGGCTAATGTTCACAAATTTAACATTCCATAGTTTGATAGGGGAAACATCATTCCCTTTTCTATGCCAAATGAAAATGATCCAAATCCAACCATTTATTCCAAAAACCATGATAAACCAATTATGATAAACCATTTCAATAAAATAGTCCTTTTATTTAAAACATTTCCCCAAGCTGTGTAAATTATTCAAAACCAAAAAAAATATTAAAATAATCATTTTAAAAGCTTTTAGTCAATTACACTCTCTAGAAAAACCCAATTTCTATAGTTTAATAAACCGTCACAAAATAGGGTTTCCATCAAACATCGAACATCAATTTTACTATTTAAATGAAGAAAGAAAATAAATTTGAAATACAGACTTTTTTTTTCTAATAATATGTGTCCATAGTTAATCCACCCACTGTAACACCCTGAGATTTTATGAAAAATATTCTTTTTAATTACATTAATGTCTTGTTTTGTATGCTACACCAAAAGGAGCTTGCACAACACGCATCCTTGACTTGCCTTTCATTACACGCAATCGCGACCTTCCTCGATAGCGTGTGTAGTACGCAATACCGAGTTTCACTAAACAACGATATGTTATTAAAATATTATTAAAACTAGCTGTTATGAATAGTAATAACTACTTTTTGAAAATTTTTATATTTTATTTTTCAAAATGGACTTCATTTTTGGATTCGGAATATCGAAATTACCTTAGGGTGATGTTTTGGTACTTTTCAAATAACTTTCATTTTCTGATGAATAGTGAATATTACTAAATTTTAATTAAAAACAACATTTTTAATCAAAATAATTAATAGTGATAAATTATTAAATTGAGCGGTTTTAAAGTATATTTAGAATATATTTTTTCAATTTAATAAAATTTTGGTCATTGGATCTAATTTCACATTTAAACCAGACATAAACAAGTGTCAATCTTTTGATAGTTATTATCTCTTAAGAACACGCTATTTGTTTTGACAACATGAATTAATTTTTAAATTAAGTAATGCAACTGTTATGTTTTTAATTTTGTAAAATGGAAATCATTTTTGAGTTCATAATATCAAATATATCTTAGGCTTAATTTTTGGAATTTTTCTGGAAACATTCATTTTTTGATGAATAGTGAAACCCCTAAGTGGTAGTTAAAAAAATGAATTTTTCATAAAACATAATTTTACTGCTTCTGTGAGTGGAATTTCAAAAATATGAGAGACACGGTTGATGTCAGTAAGTAAAATGTGTTTCAATGAGATGAAAATAATTTTTGGTGAATAGTAACTTTTTTACTTTTATTTACCATGGTTAAAAGTAAATAGGGTAATTAAGGGTAAAAATGATATTTTTATTACCCTAACACATGTCCTAATTCTATTGGATAAGTGTAATTCGACCCAAAACAACCTTAGGAATAAAATATGACCATTTAGGCCCACTTGGATTTGATTAGGACATTTATTATTAATTTATTTAAAGAAGGGTTAAAATAGTTAAAATCAAAGTTTAATAACTAAATAATTTTTAATATAGGGTTATACATAAGATAAATTCAAATATAAATATTCATTATAAATCTAAAACTATTTCCTACATAATGATATTTTATTTGTAATTTTTAGACATTAAAAAAGTTAATTTATTTTTGACACAAAGATGATGCAGTAATTATATTATTAATTAAATATTGATATAATTGATTTTATAAATATCCAAATAAATGTAATTTAAGACTTTTTATGAATTAAACTAATTTTCTAGGTTAATATGACATGTTATTATTGATTTGATTAAATTTTTTCGAACTAATCATTCTGCTATGATTTTCAACAAAATCAATTACAAAATAGTGTCAAAATTGAGATAAAATAGTTTTTAAAATAAATATTATATTATTAATTCTTATTTTATTCCTAAAAATCTAAGGTTAGGAAAAAGGACTTAGATAAGGCTATATATATTAATAATAAACAACTTGGGGTTTTTTTGTCTTGTTATAGTAAGTTTATTAACCTTATAGTGTAAGAACACAAAAAGACATGGTAAGAGTAAAATTATCTAACTTAAAGTTAAATATAAATGATAAGGTTACAATAGGAACCTAAACTTGTCTAAATTCTATTGAATGAGAGACTTTCGACCCCTACCCACCTTAGCATCTAAATAAATCAATTTGGAGCTATTTAAAATCGAATTTGGCTTTATAATAAAATAATATTTTTTGTTTTTCCAAAAGAGCCCCTCTCCTCCCTTATAAAAGGGCACATCCTCCCTCTCTCCCTCACACCACTTTGAGCCATCTATCTCGGCCAATACCTACCAAATTCTCTCCTCCACTTCCCTAGAAACATACTATAGGTCTTGGTCTTCTTCAAAGACCAGTTTTAGTGCCCTAAGTGGAGGACTCAAAGAGGCACTTCAAAGAAGAAGTAATGTCCGTTACCGATTCTTTCAAATTTATTTCTTCTTCCACTTCTTATTTTTAGGTTGTTTCATTATTAAGTAATAACATCAGTATCACTCATATACTGATATGTTATTATAAGTATGAAAGAACCCTATTTCACCATCTATCCATCCTACGGAAAACGAAAACACCGCGCGTGCGTACGTACGAAATACCGTCTCCACGTCGTGGTGTAATCTATTTTCCACCACCACCTTACTTGGATGGGTATAATGGTGTACATAATAACTATATATGATTATTGTAAAGTGATATTGATTCTGAAATAGAATACATACCCTCCAATACAATTCCACGATCTTGAGAACGATATCATCGCTCGTGCGTACGTACGGACTACCGTATCCACGACGCGATGAGATTCATTCTCCACGTTAACCATTCATGAATGATTATAAAATATATATAATGAGTAATAATGAAATATATGACATAATAATGATACTATATTTATGTGTATATATATGTATTTCATCTACTTAATTCCAATCAATTGAATAAGGAAACGAAAACAACGTTCATGCGTACGTACGGCCTACCATCTCCACAAACGGTGTATTTATTTCCATTTACTGATCTATTATATATATGTATATTCTGAATATAAATTAAATATAAATCATGTTTTATATTCTGTAATTAATTAATCATGATCTAAGTAATCATATGAATAATTACAAGTCGAAACACGGATGACAAATGAAACGATTTTACCCAAAACGCTCTTTAACATGGAATTTACAAAAGAACGGGTAATATAAAGTCATAAGTGAACCATATATGATATCATAACAATGAGTATGATTCTTGAATAAGTCAATGACATTATTTAAATCATTATACAGGATTTTCGGACACTTACGAAGAAAATCGGACCTAAGGTAAGGGAAATATCACAATCTCATTTTTATCCGAGATTGTTTATAGTTTTGTATTTACTGGGGTGTATTTTATCATCAACATCCATGTTTCCTCAATATGTAATATTATTTCCATCCACATACAATTGTCTAAATCCAATTTTACCCTTCAGTGATTTTTTAGTAAAAGATATGAAAGGAATCTTTTTCTTGTTTTTCGTACGAGGTACTTTTTGACTTTTCTGAAAAAAGTATGAGAAGAATGTTTTTTTAACTTATACGTCATGAATGGATTTTTAAAACATTATTTTCAAGAAGATTCCTTTACAAGTTTTCAAGTTTATTTTTAATCAACTTCTTTTAGTTTTAAATTGTATGACATGTTAAGAAAGGAAAAAAAATTTTAAATTAGAAAGAATATTTTCCTCAAGAATGGAGTTCAAGTGTTTTATCAAAATTATTTTCCATCTAAGATAATATAGGGTTCTATTTATATCCCTATTATTACATTGATTTGATTATGTTCTGATGGAATTATTTTTATGAATTCTTTTATCTTATATGAATTTTTTTATGATGTCGCGATGTTTAAGAATCCCATTTTTATTACATGGGTTATTCTATGATGTATGGTTTATGATTTTGTGGAACACATAAGAATGGTATCATTATGAGATGGGTGGGACCTATATCTCCCTCCAATGCATTGGGTAAAGATTTTATATCTCATGAGATAGACATGGCTGGAACGGCAGGTTAAACCGGTTCAGTGAAACAGGACTGAAACGAGGAATGAACTCGGTTCAGAAATGGACGTTGTCCACTAAGATAGTCTTGGCAATGAGTCTTGACTAACAAGAAATGATTCTATATGATTATGTGTGTACACCACAAAGTTTCATGTTTTAAGTTGTGACTATTGGGATTACATTTCACTACTATGATTTATCCCATGCTATGATATTATGATCTCTTTTGCAGGTTAAGATTTCCAAAATGTTATGTTCTTATGAATATGATGTGATTGATATTTCTTTTGTTTACCCTTACTGAGAATTTGAGCTCACCCTTTTATATTTTCTTTTCCCTAGGATATAAAGAAACGTTTTATGTAGAAAAAAAGGAAGATCCTTATGGGAGATATTGAATATCTTTCACCATGATTAGAAGATTATATTCCGAGTTTCCAAAGACACTAAACTATTACGGTCCTTGTGTGTGTGTTTTTGTTATGTACTAAGTATTCTGAAAAAGTAATGTAATGTCCTTGTACTATAAGCTTCAGGTCTCTAAAGTTGGTATCAGAGAAAGGTTTAGTCAATATTTGGAAACTAGGATGCGAGAACTTTAGTGAGATCCCTAGATATATTTCTAAGGAATGTCTAGGGATTTCCCTAAGGTTAAGTATACGTATAGGTTATAGTACTAGAATTACGGTAACCCAAGATGTTAGATATTGAAGTTACTCCCCCTTTATTATATTGTTTTCCCTAGTGTGATTTTTTCCTCTCACACTATTCTTTTTGGGATTTAGACGATGGCTGGAACCCGAAGGAACCATGTTGACGAATGTAATGGACAATGCAATGATTGTCCTTATGAACAAACAAATGTTATGGGAGATGGAGTGGAAAATCTTATTGCTATACTTACACAATCTATGAATCATTCTGGACTTCCAAATGAGCAGAGAAGGGAACAATATTCTATTGAGTCCTTCATGAGGCAGTGTCCACCTTCTTTCAGTGGGTCTTCTGATCCACTTGTTGCTGAACAATGGATCATTACCACTGAAAAGATATTTTTAGTTCTTCAATGTTCTGAACATGATAAAGTCATCTTAGCAGTATATCGTTTGGAAGGTGATGCTGATCAATGGTGGAATCTTATCAAGAATACGAGGCCAAAAGATGAAATTGAGTCCATGGAATGGGACGAGTTCAAGAACTTATTTTTCACTAAGTACTTCCCTCGTATTCTTCGAACAAAGATGGAGAAGGAGTTTCTTGAACTAAAGAAAAAGGATGATGAATCTGTTGGTATATACGAAGCGAATTTTACAAGGCTTTCAAGGTATGCATCTGGCTTTATCATCCAACCTGAAAGTAAAGTTGATCGATTCTTTAGTGGCTTAAAACCAAGTCTTCGAAGGGCATTAGCTATAAGGGACTTCAGTAGCTATGAAGAAATTGTGCATTGTGCTATCAAGGTAGAAATGGAAGTTGGTGTTACTTATCCTTCTCATAGTTTTGACAAGAAACGAAAGATGGAGTTCAAGGAGAAATCTCAGAATAATGGTGAAAAGAAGATGAATGTTTCCTTATGATCAAAGTGTGGAAAGAAGCATGGTGGAGATTGTCTTAAAGGGAATAGAAAATGTTTTAAGTGTAGAAAAGAAGCTCATCGAGAAGCTGAGTGTCGAAGTAATGGAAAAAGGGTTTCTAATGATGTGAATAAATAAAAGACTGCAGAGAATGCACCACGAACACTTCAATTCTTCAAGTGCAAGGAAATGGGGCATTATTATAATAAATGCCCTAATCCAAGGGTTAGTGATGATCGACATGAGCAACCGCTTGAGGAAAAGGACAAAGGGAAGTCACATACGATCACTATTGGCGATGTTGAATATGACAACAATGTGGTGGAATGATTAAGTGTTTATGTAACGGGATTCCAAAATAATGTTGTATATAGTATCATGGAATATTGGAATATTTATTTATTGGTGTATTGTGGTTTTCAATAATTTTATGGTACCGGTAACCATGAAAAGGGATTGAGATATTTTTGGTAAATAGATGATATGCGCATAATGAAGGAATAAGAATATAATGAGATGTTTGATTGTATTCATTAGCTCATGATTGATATAAGGACTAAGTGATATCACGGTTTGAGTATATAGAATTTTGAGGATTTAGGTATGTGGAAAGAGTTAACTTTTAACAGCATTCATGTTTTTCAATAAGGTTCAATGGGTATTCATTCATTAAGAGAATACATGATTAAGGTATTCACATGTTTGTAATTTGACCAAAAAGATATATCTTATGATATATGGGGGTTAAATGATGGCATTCACATGATCATTTTCTTTATACTATGAGTTTGGACCGAAGTATTTTAGATAAGCCTAAATATTGGAATGGATTATGTTGGACATAAGTTAGTATTGTTTATGTATATAACTTTTTTCGATATTATTGATGGGATGTTATAGTAATATAGCTTTAAAAAAAGGACAACCGGCAGGACGGGCGACAGCCCATCACGTTGGACAAAGCTGTGGGAATCGAACCCACAACCGAAGTGCGACTGGCCTTTATCGCCTACCACTGGACTATAGGAAGTCCCTGTTTAGTAGAGACTAGTTTTATTATATTAAGCAGTATGATATAATAAGTATAAGTCCATTTTAGGAACCATATATGATGAATCTCACTATAGATGTACTTATGTATTTTTTGATAACTTTTCTAACCTTTTGTTTGAGACAGATGGAATGGCCCATCATTCTATCACATGATCTGCTAACACATCACGAATGACAAATTCAACTTCATTTCTTTAAGAGATGAAGTGGAAATTGTCCAAAGAATGACCAACGGTGAGACTATACCAAAATCACGAAAGTATTTCTTCAAATTCCAATTTCATCAACTTTAGGGAAATGATCTTGAAAACCAATAATGTTATCATATTTCTCTTATATCTGATTAATCAGATGGTACCTTAGATCATCACAAATTTATGGCTTTGTGATTGATGGCTTTTCCATATCCATGTTCTCTACCACTCTCCATCAGAACATGATGGTTAGATTTCTCTTCCATATCCATATTTTCACCTATGTGGAAACCCAGGGATTAGTTTATTTGGGTAACCGTTACGTTTCATACTTTTGATTTTAAAGATTGGTTTTGGTATTACTTTTTACGATGTGGGTTTCTATTAAAGAAACTTTTGAGTTGTAAACCATTTATAACCCGAATGAATTTCAAGGGTGAAATTCATTTTAAGGGGGGTAGAATGTAACACCCTGAGATTTTATGAAAAATATTTTTTTTTAATTTCATTAATGTATTGTGTTGTACGCTACACCAAAAGGAGCTTGAAAAATACGCACCCTTGACTTGCCATTCATTACACGCAATCGCGACCTTCCTCGATAGCGTGTGTAGTACGCAATACCGAGTTTCACTAAACAACGATATGCTATTAAAATATTATTAAAACTAGTCGTTATGAATAGTAATAACCAATTTTTGAAATTTTTTAAATTTTATTTTTCAAAATGGACTTCATTTTTGGATTCGGAATATCAAAATTACCTTAGGGTGAAATTTTGGTACTTTTCGGATAACTTTCTTTTTCTGATGAATAGTGAAAATTACTCAATTTTAATTAAAAACAACATTTTTAATCGAAATAATTAATAGTGATAAATTATTAAATTGAGCGGTTTTAAAGTATATTTAGAATTTTTTTTACAATTTAATACAATTTTGGTCATTGGATGTAATTTCACATTTAAACCAGACATAAACAAGTGTCAATCTTTTGATAGTTATTATCTCTTAAGAACACGCTATTTGTTTTGACGACGGGAATTAATTTTTAAATTAAGGAATGAAACAGATATCTTTTGAATTTGGTAAAATGGACATCATTTTTGAGTTCATAATATCAAATATATCTTAGGCTTAATTTTTGTAATTTTTCTGGAAACATTCATTTTTTGATGAATAGTGAAACCACTAAGTGGTAGTTAAAAAAAATAAATTTTTCATAAAACTTAATTTTACCGCTTCTGTGAGTGGAAATTCAAAAATCCGAGAGACACGGTTGATTTCAGTATGTAAAATGTGGTTCAATGAGATGAAAATAATTTTTGGTGAATAGTAACCTTTTACTTTTATTTACCACGGTTAAAAGTAAATAGGGTAATTAAGGGTAAAAATGATATTATTATTACCCTAAAACATGTCCTAATTCTCTTGGATAAATGTAATTCGACCAAAAACAACCTTAGGAATAAAATATTACCATTTAGGCCCACTTGGATTAGATTAGGACATTTATTATTAATTTATTTAATGAAGGGTTAAAATAGTTAAAATCAATGTTTAATAAATAAATAATTTTTAATATAGGGTTATACATAAGATAAATTCTAATATAAATATTCATTAAGAAGCTAAAAAGATTTCCAACATAATGATATTTTATTTGTAATTTTTAGACATTAACAAAGTTAATTTATTTTTGACACAAAGATGATGCAGTAATTATCTTATTAATGAAATATTGACAAAATTGATTTTATAAATACCAGAATAAATGTAATTTAAGACTTTTTATGAATTAAACTAATTTTCTAGGTTAATATGATATGTTATTATTTATTTAATTAACTTTTTTATAACTAATCATTCTGTTATGATTTTCACAAAAATCAATTACAAAATAGTGTCAAAATTGACATAAAATAGTTTTTAAAACAAATATTATATTATTAATTATTATTTTATTCCTAAAAATCTAAGGTTCGGCCAAATGACTTATATAAGGCTATATATATTAATAATAAACAACTTGGGGTTCTTTTGGGTTGTTATAGTAAGTTTATTAACCTTATAGTGTAAGAACAAAAAAAGACATGGTAAGAGTAAAAGTATCTAACTTAATGTTAAATATAAATGATAAGGTTAAAATAGGAACCTAAACTTGTCTAAATTCTATTAAATGAACATATTTAGACCCATCCCCACCTTAGCTTAGAAATAAATCAATTTGGAGCTATTTAAAACCGAATTTGGCTTTATAATAAAATAATATTTTTTGTTTTTCCAAAAGAGCCCCTCTCCTCCCTTATAAAAGGGCACCTCCTCCCTCTCTTCCTCACACCACTTTGAGCCTTCTATCTCGGCCAATCCCTGTCAAATTCTCTCCTACACTTCCCTAGAAACATCCTAGAGGTTCTGGTATTCTTCAAAGACCAATTGAAGTGCCCTAAGAGGAGGACTCAAAGAGGCACTTCAAAGAAGAGGTAATGTCCATTACCGATTCTTTCAACTTTATTTCTTCTTCCAAATCTTATTTTTAGGTTGTTTCATTATGAAGTAATAACATCAGTATCACTCATATACTAATATGTTATTATATGTATCAAACAACCCTATTTCACCATCAATCCATCCTATGGAAAACGAAATCATCGCGCGTGCGTACGTACAGAATACCGTCTCCACGCCGTGGTGTAATCTATTTTCCACCACCACCTTACTTGGATGTGTATAATGGTGTATATAATAACTATATATTATTATTGTAAAGTGATATTGATTCTGAAATAGTATACATAAACTCCAATACAATTCCACGATCATGAGAACGATATCATCGCGCGTGCTTACGTACGGACTACCGTCTCCACGACGGGATGAGATTCATTCTCCACGTTAACCATTCATGAATGATTATAAAGTATATATAATAAGTAATAATGAAATATATGAAATCATAATGATACTGGATTTATGTTTATATATATGTATGTCATCTACTTAATTCTATTCAACTCAATAAGGAATCGAAAACAGCATTCATGCGTACGTACGACCTACCGTCTCCATGAACGGTGTATTTATTTCCATTTACTCATCTATTATATATATGTATATTCTGAATATATATTATAAATAAATCAGGTTTTATATTATTGAATTAAGTAATCATGATCTAAGTAATCATATGAATAATTACAAGTCAAAACACAGACGACAAATGAAACGATTTTACCCAAAACACTCTTTAGCATGGAATTTACAAAAGAACGGGTAATATAAAGTCATAAGTGAACCATATATGATATCATAACAATGAGTATGATTCTGGAATAAGTCATTCACATTATTTAAATCATTATACAGGAGTTTCGGACACTTACGAAGCAAATCGGACCTAAGATAAGTGAAATATCACAATCTCATTTTTATCCGAGATTGTTTATACATTGGTATTTACTGGTGTGTATTTTGTCATCCAGATTTATGTTTCCTCAATATGTAATATTATTTCCATCCAAATACAATTTTTTAAATCCAATTTTACCCTTCGGTGAGTTTTTAGTAAAAGATATGAAAGGAATCTTTTGTCATTTTTCGTACGAGGTACTTTTTGACTCTTCCGAAAAAGTACGAGAAGAACGTTTTTTTAACTTATACGTCATGAATGGATTTTTAAATCATTATTTTCAAGAATCTTACTTTACAAGTTTTCAAGTTTATTTTTAATCAACTTCTTTTAGTTTAAAATTGTATAACATGTTAAGAAAGGAAAAATGTTTTTAAAGTAGAAAGAATATTTTCCTCAAGAATGGAGTTCAAGTGTTTTATCAAAATTATTTTCCATATAAGATAATATAGGGTTATTTTTCTATCCCTATTATTACATTGATTTGATTATGTTTTGATGGAATTATTTTTATGAATTCCTTTTTCTTATATGAATTTTTTTATGATGTCATGATGTTTAAGAATCCCATTTTTATTACATGGGTTATGCTATGATGTATGGTTTATGATTTTGTGGCACACATAAGAATGGTATCTTTATGAGATGGGTGGGACCTATATCTCCCTCAAATGCATTGGGTAAATATTTTATATCTCATGAGATAGACATGGCTGGAATGGCGGGTTATACTGGTTCAGTGAAACAGGACTGAAACGAGGAATGAACTCGGTTCAGAAATGGACTTTGTCCACTATGATAGTCTTGGCAATGAGTCTTGACTAACAAGAAATGATTCTCTATGATTATTTTTGTAAGCCACAAAGTTTCATGTTTTATGTTGTGACTATAGGGATTACATTCCACTACTATGATTTATCCCATGTTATGATATTATGATCTCTTTTGCAGGTTAAGATTTCCAAAATGTTATGTTCTTATGAATAGGATGTGATTGATATTTCTTTTGTTTACCCTTACTGAGCATTTGAGCTCACCATTTCGTGTTTTCTTTTCCCTAGGATATAAAGAAAGGTTTTAGGTAGAAAAAAGGAAGATCTTTATGGGAGATGTTGAAGAACTTTCACCGCGATTAGAAGATTATTTTCCAAGTTTCCAAAGACACTAAACTATTACGGTCCGTGTGTGTGTGTTTTTGTTATGTACTAAGTATTCCGCAAAAGTAATATAATGTACCTGTATGTTATGTTTCGGGTCTCTAAACCTACCTTTCAAACATAAGATAAAATTATAAACATCACAAAATCATCAACTACCCAGATTGAACCTCTTTAAAACATCCTTAAATATTGATCCCTTTAAAACACAACCATATCATGTCATAATTAGAATCCCAAACCTTGAATCTATCCCCAAATATTATATTCCTGAATCCAAGAGAGGGAAAATAAGGAAACCATCAATTAATGGCGACTTACAAAAGAATCTATCCTCCAACACACCATGATTCGCCAAATGATCGGTCCTGGATCAAGAGGATGGGTCTCTAAAGACTTTTTTGGGAAAGGAAATAGATTAAGGGATGTTTTAATAAAAAAATAGATTATATTGTAAATTCTATTATATTCAAAATTGTAAGATCTTTTTTTAATTCCACACAATTAGGGACCACAGTTTAGAAACCTATTTTCAAGTTCTATGTTATCCACAACCTCTAAACACCTCTCACACGGTTTTCTATAATGTTTAGACAAACCATGTTACAACTATGCTAAAACCCACTTTCATCACCTACACAATTCTCTTAGTTATCCACACGAATTACGAAAACTGTGTGCTAAACTATGTGTCTACCCATTTCCCCTATTTCAGTTGCACCGTTTCCTTGAAGGTGTTTTATACTAACCATTATCAACTCATGCACCTCCAAAAAAGTTCCAAAAACATTTCAAAACTCCTAAAAATATCCTAAACCATATTGCAATTAAATTATATACATAAAATACATAATTATTAGGTTAATAAACTAAAAATAGTGGTACTATTGGTCAATTCATAAATTATCCAAATTTCAGAAACTTATAGTTTTCCCTAGAAGACACCTTAAATTTTTAAATATTGACTTTAAATGTAAAGTAATTTTTAAATATATAATTAATATTATTTTAATTTCATTTCCATAAGGTTAATTATAGGCTTGATTTTCATATATAGACTAGGGTTTAATGATCCCTTCTATTTGGAATTTAATGAAATTCGCATTAATGGTTAATTAAAGTCTTATCTACAATCAAAAATCATGATGATTTTATATATTTAATTATAAAATGAGGTTATTTCCATAATTATTTAATAATATATTTCTATTGATATGGGACACTCTTGATCCATTACCTTGGATTCATGGAACACTTCTTCCAATTGGCTCGAGTTTATCCTATGGTGACTCCATCCTTTTCACATAGCCCCTATTTGGATACAGAAAATCATGTTAATATTTTTTTTATTGAGTTATGGGATACTTAGACTTTCTTTACGATTTACATGTTGGAAGAATAATGTTGTTAATTTATATTGGAGAGGTATAACACATCGAACTTATAGGGATAATGAATTGGTTTAATTGAAATTGAAGAAGAATTGAAAAGAATCACATGTTGTAATGATTTTAATGTTATTGATATTATAAATCATTGATTCCCTATAAAAAATCATGGATCTTGGGATCCTTTATTTTATTTTTATTTATATAATTATGGATCCTTTATTTTTTGACTTTGCGATATCTCCTTGAGTAAAATTGGTTAGGAATATATATCCATCTAATGAATTTGATTCCCGTGGAAAATAATTGTTTGTGAGATAATGACCTTCAAAGTAAATAAGTGAATGTAATGAAATACATTTTTATTAAACAGAATTAAAAGATGTAAAAAATGGTTGTGTTGTGTGGTTGTGATGTGTCTATTTTAATGGGACGTAGTTGTGATATGTGGTACTTGTGATGATATGTGGCAACTGGGATAGGGAAGCAGCTTTGATGTGACATGGTGGATATGTGGGGCTCATTAGTATGTGGAGTATGGGTTGTGTTATGTTTCTATTATTCTATATTCCCCATATTAATTGAGTGTATTTTTAATGATGAAAATAAAACGGTTAACCGATTGGAATGGATAATGAACACTTGAATTATAATGTTATGTTTGGTTAATGTGGTTGAATCTAAATATGAAATGAATGGACTAGATAAGAGAAATTAGTTATTAATAGAAGGATATGGAAATTTTCTTAACATAAAATTAATGTTGGACCGTGGCTTGTTTCATGTGGATTAATTGTTTGGTGTTACTCATTTAGAGGTGGAAATTAAATTGGATGATTTTGTATGGATTTTCATTGGTGTTATTAGTTGGGATAGTACTCTTTTTGTTAACACATAGGTTAGTATGGTTTTTGTTAATTTTTTATATAAATTTTATTTTTATATTAATTTATATACACACCCAACAAACATTGAGTAACATGTATTTACACCCAAATGTTTTTGGAGGTTTTTTTCAACATCCATGATGTGATGATGGAAGGATGGAAACCGCCATCTTCCCCACCCTCTATTCCAAGAATGTTTTATATGCAAGGGATATGATGTCTATATGGAAAAAAGGCTCACTAACTCTAATGTTTGATGGTATTATGAGGTGGATTATGGTGGGGGTATTTCATAGGAGGAGTATGTCATGATGTATATGTTCTTTATGTTAATCATGACATACTATTCTAGTAACCAGTATTATAGTACAAGTGTCTTTAGGAGAGATGTTATGTGATATACCAGGTGTCATTGACCATGATGTGATGTGATGAACTATGTGTCTTTGTAATAGATGTGATGTGATGGACCTATAATCATTGGGTTGAAAGTGTGGTGAAATATACTTCTATGTGGGGTTCTTAGCAAGATGTAGTTTCCCATGTGTCTTTGAGAAGGGTTATACCGATGAGATTAGAGCTCTATAAAAAAAGATGTTGGGGTGTGATAGTAACAAATTAGTTGGAATGTGGAATTTAGTACTCTTTTATCAATGTTTTTCTTATTATTCTATTATACATGGGCGTTTTATTCAGTATCATTCAAAATAAAGGATGTGATTTGTTAGTTGACATGATTGGGTGTTGTTTCATCTATTGTTTTCTCACAAGAGAATTATTATAATATTTTTGTAAGTTCATGAGATTTTTTTGGGAATAATACTACTGATTAAACATGTTATTTTAACCCCATATAGACAAAAAATATTTTTTAGGTTTCCAGGAGAACTAAATTTACTATTATGGAAGTTACTATATCAGAACATTGAGTTGTTGTAGTATCCCTGCATGTATTTTCTTTTGTTTATTTTAATAAAGATTCATTGTATATTTTTACTTATCACATATACAATTAGATGTTTTTGGTTTTTTGTATTATGTCATGGTGTTTCCTAATGGTTGATATCCTATCTCTTAATCATAAATCTTATTTAATGAAAATTTCTTCCATATTTGAGACTCTTATTCCCTTAGTTTTGATCAGTATCCTAGGATCTATTGAAGGTGGGACTCTGGGTTCCTTATCCCACTTCTATAATTGTTGTCCAATTATGGGTACCCTTGGGGGGAGGGGTTCATTACACAATTAGAGTTGGAATTAGTAGTTTTTTTATCTCTTTTCTCAAGGGTAAGTTGTTTTGGTGTAATAACCAAGGTCTATAAACTAGTTTTTTTTTCACAGTAGATATGTTCCTCAATGATTTTAGTTCCCAAATATCCATAGTGATTATCAATTCTTGGCTGGTCAATTACAATTTTAGGCCCAATGTTAGTATTTTTCTCAATGGCCATATTAGCAGTATGGACAACATGTTTATATTCCACTAAGGGAGATAAATATTGAATAGGATAACCTCATGATTTCCCTCACCCTTAGGTATATAGGTTACAAACCTAAATAATATTGTAATTAGTGATATAGAGGGTCAATACATTGGTAGAATTGTGTTATTTATGCGCTAGCATCGGAGGTACTAGAGATCATCTGATGTAACATTTTCTTTTTTTTACCTTGGTTTAATCCTTATTTTATTCTGTATCATTTAAATATTTTATTTCAATTTCATTTTACATTATATTAGAGACAAGTTGAAGCATTTCCAATACCCTTGGTGTTGGAAAAGGTAGTTGTGGGTCAAAAGAGTATGATGTGTGTTGGGGTTGTGAGCTGGTGATGGGGAAACATATGTTTTCTAAGGATTTCATAGAACAACATGTATAGATATACAATGTAATTCTTGGAATAGAATACATATACACTATATGTGATGACATTTATTTATGTTGAAGAATACTTTTGTTCAATTATCGGGCGGTAGAGTGTGTGGTCTTCATTAGTGAGAAGGATAATCATATGAGTTGTAGATGATTGGATATATTCTTCTCATAGTTAAAAATATTTCATTGAGTTCAACATAAGTGCATATAGAGGTATTTCTGAGAGTTATTTTTGATTTTTCTAATTTTTTTATGGAATTTTTATCTTTAACCCCACTTTATGATACAATGATTAAGATCTAGTTGTATCTTTTTTCATCTCTTGTTTCTTGGGCTTCTTATTTGATAGAACCATCAGAGGTATGGGAGATGAGTATTCAGGTTGATGACCAAACATAGATGGGCTCCATTTATCCATTTGTATCATTGTGGGGTTTCAATTTATTATGATCCAATAAAAGGGATAGTGGTCCATGGTTGTGTATAGACTACTATAGGTTAAATAATGTGATGTATATTAATTTATTCCATTTTAAAAGCATTAATAATTTGTTCATAAATTTCATGGGTGTATAGTAGTTTTCAAAGATCAAATTGTGATCTGGATATCACAAGAAGTGAGTCTGAAATAGGATATTTCAAATACTGATTTTAATTTTATTAATGGGAACATTTAGCTCATGTTAAAGTAATTAGATTTCATGAAATCCCCATTCATGTTCATGGGACTCATGGAATCTGTGTTTTGTGAGTTCTAGGAAAAATTGTTGGTCATTTTTCTCAATGATATACTCATATAATCTAGGTCATAAGAGTATCATATTGAGAACCATAGGTAAATTCTATAGGTACTTTGACAACATCATCTTTTTGTGTAGATTTCCAATTGTTTTTTTTTAAATTGGAGTTTCACTTTCAAGGACATATGATGTCTTTACTCAGATTTTTTGTTTGTCCACTGAATATTAAGGTTTTTTTTCATGGGTATCACCTAATAAATTTTTCAAGGTATATTGTTTCCTTAGTCTCATCAAATATAACCATAGGACCATGTTTGAATAGTATTAGTCCATCGAACAATTATCATCCTTAACTAGGTTATAAAAAAAATTATAAACTTGTTGATATCAATTAACTTTAGACTACCTGATGAATTGGTTGATTAATACTCACATTTTCCAGTTTACTAAGAAAGGATTGATGTTGGAGTTGTTCTATAATGCTTATCAACTCTTATGGGATTTACTATTGAGGAAATAGGCGGTTGTGAAATCACATGGGTCTATGTAGTTCTATCACTAGGGCCATAACTACGTAACTCCTTTTATTGAGTTGGGGGTGGTGGGTTTCTCTTTAAATTTGGGACAACATTACATAATCAGTGAGAGATTTATATTTTTCATGGATCACAAGATCCCATGGTACATTTTCTCCCAATGGGATCGAAATCTATGAAAATTCTGGTGGATGGGTTTGTACAGGATTAGGAATTTATGATCTCCTGCAACCTAGGGAGTAGAAATATATTTGTAGATGCACTGAGTTAAAATTCATTGGGAGTTGTTTTTTTAGAATCTATATATTCTTGGTAATGGTTTACTGTTTAAAATAATAGTGAAATTGGACTTGATTTAGTTATCTGATGAATCTCAGTAAGGTGACTCAAAGGAAGATATCATGTGAGGCCATGTTATTCATCATGCCGCTTCAAATGGATGAATGTAGGATGATTGGAACTAGATGAAGTTTTTGGGGAAACTTTTTGTTTTGAAAGAAGTGTGTGAAGTGGTTCTCCATGATTTTATATATTAGTGGTTTTGGTTTATAATTCTACAAATAAAAATTATGATACATTGAAGGTTAAACTATAGTATCCAAGGATGATGTGGTTAGTGGTAGATTTTATGTCATAGGGATTTATCTGTGTAGTACCACCGGTTTCTAGTATATAACTGTTTCTTGGTGCTTTTAATGGTTTTAAAGTTAACAGTGGTGAATTGGAGAGTTGGGATAACTTTAAATGATGTTTGAGGCAATGGGGAAGTCGCACGGGCGGCACACAGGTCGTCTAAACCGTGCTGCCAAACCGTGCTTAGTGGGCCCTTGAGGCAGTAGCTTCTGCACGAGCGGTGCACAGTGTGTCTAAACTTGTGGAAAAACCATGCATGGAATGTCTGAAGAGGCAGTGGCTAACGCATGGTTAGCACACGGGTTGTGTAGCCCTGCGAGCAAACCATGTGGCCATGTAAACGAGATCCTATAAAGGTGGATCTCCTGCGTTTTTTCCTCTAAGTGGCTCATTTTTTCCCCTAAGATGCCCTGACTTGGAATTTTTATTCTCATAAGGTCAAAGAGGGTTCTCCCATCATTCCGGAGGTGATCTGAGGGCTTCTCTTGGCGATTTGAAGCCGGATTCTTGATGTATGTGATCGTTCTTCTTCGTTCTTTATCAGTTTCTTATATCTACTTAGAATTACTTCTCCAATTTTCTTGGTATCTTAGATCTAAGCCCGTTATAGGTAGATCTATTTGTTTGGATGCCAAATATAATTAGATTTGGTCTTTATCTTTCTAGGAGAAGAGATCTAAGGTGGTTTCTTGAAGAAGGAACCCGGTTTTCTTGAGCGTTCTTCGTTCATTGTGGTTTCCGTCAAAACCCTAAAGGTAGGTGGCTTCACTCTTGAATCCTCTTGTTAGAATTAATTGGATTAGTTTCAAATTGGTTTGTTTGAATGGATTTGATCGTGAAAAGCATGGAATAAATCTTCTTTAGTGATGATTTATGGTTTTGTTGAAATTGTGAAATACTGGTGAATTGTTGTGCAAAGTGATTTGGCTTCTTGAATTTAAAATGATGATATTAAATTATGGATTTTCAAAAATCGTAAATGGTTTGATGAAAAATGGTTTTTCAATCAAAAGTGTGTTATATTGAAATGGTTTGAGATTGAAATGACTTTGATGGAATTGGTTTTCTATAAAAAGGTAGTTTTATTGAAATGGTTTGGAATTGAAATGGTTTGGATTTGAAATGGTTTTGATGGAAATGTTTTTCAATAAAAAGGTGTTTTTATTTAAAGGGTGTTTTGGCATGATTGATGGGAAGATGTTGTGTGTGTTCATATTACATTCGGGATGGAAAAGGGTTAGGAGTCTCCCTCATTAGTGTTGGGATGGAAAAGG
Source organism: Viscum album (assembly GCA_963277665.1). Lineage (NCBI taxonomy): Eukaryota > Viridiplantae > Streptophyta > Magnoliopsida > Santalales > Viscaceae > Viscum > Viscum album. The sequence goes on from OY728151.1 coordinate 1,287,704,196, forward strand.
GTTAGGGCTCTCTCTCTTCAAACATTCATATTGCATTCGAGACAGATAAGGGTTAGGGGTCTCCCCCATCAGTGTTGGGATGAATATGGGTTAGGGATCTCCCCCGTCAAACATTCATGTGCATTTGGGTTGGATAAGGGTAAGAAGTCCCCCCCATCATTGTTGGGATGTATATGGGTTAGGGCTTTCACCTTCTTCCAGGTAGAATGCATGGTTGGTTTCATGGGTTTGTGGAATGGTTGGGTATGCCAAAAAGGTATCTTGTGAAATGGTTCTAAAGCTTGTTTGATTATTTTTCTTGAAAAATAACTTGGTGGAAAATTTGTTTCAATTGCTTTTGGAATTACTTGGATTATGAATAGTTTTGGAAACCTTTTTATATTTAGTTATAAACTACTTTTGAGAAAATGTTTTATATAAACTATTAATTATATAAATGTTGTTATCCTTTCTATCCTAGTGGTCTAAGTAGGGAAGTCATTGGGGAAACGAAATGAGTTTTATACTCACCCCTTCTTTGGCACTTTGGTGCTTTTGTAGATGTTGTATTCCAGGACACAGGTAAAGGTAAAGAATCTTATTGCTAGTGGCTCATGGTGATTCTTGGGAGATGTTTTGGAACTTGGAGCTCGTGGAGCACAAAGTCGTGGTGTATTTTGAGAGTCTTGGGTTGTTCATTTGTTATGTACCTTGATTATTAGTTTGGTCTTCCGCTGTTGTGTACTTGATGTGGTTTGACATAATAAAGTTATTTAGTGGTTTTCTTTTATTCGTGCATCATATAGTGAATGTTTGGTTATGATGGGATGGTTTATGGGTTATTTATTAAAGGGTAAATCGCCCCCCAACTTATATTTGAAACCCTTCAGCATTTTTTTCCATCTTTTTGTGTCTTGGGGATGTCGCTTAAGGCCTAGTAATGACTCATTGTACTCTTAAGACAACGAGAATTGAAGGGTTATTACAAATGGTATCAGCTTGTTCGGTCCTTTTCTAACAAGTAGTCATCAATGTTCTTGGTCTTGAAGATTAAATTCATTCTTGTCTATTCCATGGGTCGAAATATTAGCTAGGAGTTTGATTGTCAGAACATTAAATGTATAGCATAAAAGGACGTAGCTAACTCATTTATGCTGAACTTCAAGTTACCAGGGTGTTCGGTACATAAGTGTTTTGGATACATTTCTAGAATGTTGTGAAATCTCATTATCATGAGTTTAACCAATGAGATGATCATGACATGCATTATAGAGGAATGACTTCCCACTAGTATTGCATATCTCATTGTGAAGAGTGATTCATGATTTTGAGAAAGGTTCGAATTTTTGATAAATATTGAAATTGTTTTCAAGTAAAAGATTTTGAAAACTGGGTATTTGGTGTATTTTGAAAATGGATTGATTTTCAAAAGGCATGAGGAATGTTTTCAAAAATGTTTGAACATAGAAAAATGGTTGTTTTGAAAACAATGTTGTGATAGATGATGTGATAGAATTTGAAAAGCTAAGCCATCAATTTCTAGAGAGTGAGATTGCTGGAGTTTGTTGTTGGTTTAGAAAATAGCACCTGGTAGGCGTCTTCGGAAGCAACCCAAAGAGGCTGTAGAGAATGTGGTTGCACCAGAACCACGTGTGAACCAAGAGCTGGTTCAAAGTATTGTCCAGGATTTTCATGCTATGGATACGGGGAACCAACGAAATGAACCAAGGCATGTGCATCATATCATCCAGTTCATGAAGAAGAATCAACCAAACTTTTGTGGTGATGCTGAAACCGAGAAGGTGGAGGTGTGGCTAAGTAGGATGAATCGTATCTTCTATTTCATCAACACACCAGTAGAGCTGAATTTAAAGTTGGAGACCTATATGTTTGAGGATCTTTCACGTCAATGGTGGGATTTAGTGGTGTAGGCTAAATTGGATGAAGGCCTTATATGGGAGGATTTTGAAGAATTGTTCAACAAACAATTCTATCCTCACACGTTCAAGATCCAGAAAACGACAGAATTCTTCAGCCGAAAACAAGAGAGTCTCTCTTTCATAGAGTATGTGGATATGTTAATGAACTTTGTCTGTTTTGCCCCAGAGTTTGCGGAAAGTGTGTCGTTAAAGGCGTGCATCATTGAATCGGGGATAAGGCAAGAGATTTGATTGAAGATTGAGTTGCTCTGTATTACGAATTGTACAGAGATGGTGAACAGAGCGACTATTGCTGAAGATGATATCTCATGATTGATAGGAGGAGGAATGATGATACCTATAAGAAACGGTGGGATCTAAACCTCTAGGAATAAGAGGAAAATGGATAACTATTTCCAAGGTGTGAGTGTAAATCAGAACCAGATGGTGGGATCAGTGAACCTTCATCCATAACCCCAGAGCAAAGCAGGTTGCTTTCAATGTGGTTTGACTAACAACATAAAGAGAGAGTGTATGGCACAACCTAGATCATGTCACAATTTCAAGAATATGGGGCATCTACAGTGCTATTGTTGGAATGCTCTGAGGTTGGAGCACGTGACACTTCTCAGGTATCGCAAGCATCGTATGCTTTGACAAAACAAGGACAGCAGAATTAGTCTTATCATCATAACATAGCTAGCCATGGTGATTCTCGAAATACCATGACTCCTCAACTAGGGAAATATCAGAAAGGATAGAAGGAGAACAGTGCAACGATGAAGAAATTGTATGGAGCTGAGCAGATGATGGTCGATGATTAGGCAGGACCATCTACCGTGAGAGGTACGATTATTTTAAATTCTACGCTTGTGAAACTGTTGTTTGATACTGATGCATCACTTTCCTTCATTGCTTATCGTGCTATTGACATTATATGTTTAAAAATGAAAATTATGTCTTCTGTTTTGAAACTGAAAACACCTCTTGGTGAAAGATAATGTCGAGAATTTTTGTGTAGATCATGTGCTATAACTGTTGATGGAGTTGAGTTAAAATGGGACTTCTCGATGTTGTACAAGGATGTTTATGTCTTAATCCTAGGTATGGATTGGTTGATAATGTTTAAGGATCACATTGAATGTTATAGGAGAATGGTTAGTTTCACGATTGAGGATGATATAGACCATCTCTTCAGAGGAGAGAGCATGGTAAAAAAAGGTGCAAAGAGCTTGTTGGAACTAATGGTGGGATCGATCTCTTACCAACTGCCTGTGTTGACTTTGGCATCAATGAAAGATATTGAGGAAAATAGTTTTCCAGCTATTGTGGATCAATTTCCAGATGTATTTCCCAACAAAATATCAGGGTTACCACCTCTAAGGGAATTGGAGTTTACGATTGATCTCCTTCCAGGGACCAGTCCTATCTCCCTTCCGTCTTATAGGATGGAACCAACAGAGTTACGGGAAATGAAAGTGCAGTTAGAGGAGCTGGAAAGCAATCGATCATGTGGTTGCTTATGGTTCAAGGAAGTTTAGTGTGCATGAGAAAAATTACCCAACACATGATTTGGAGTTAGCTGTAGTCATCCATGCTTTGAAAAAATGGAGACATTATCTCTTTGGTGAGAAATTTACACTGTTTACAGATCACAAAAGCTGGAAACACATTTTCTCATTGTGAGATTTGAATCTGAGGAAAAGTAAATGGATGTAGTATCTCCGGATTTTTGACATTGACTTGATCTACACACTTGGAAAAGGGAATTAAGTGGCGGATGAATTGAGTAGAAAATAATATGCTCAGTTTGTGAAAGAAACTTTAGACGAATGACAGTTGATGTCGGTCTTAGAAGACATGCATCTAGAATGTAAAGACCGATGTGATTTTTCTGTTTTCTTTTCAGCTACACTTGTTCCTGATTTAGTAAAGATGATCAAATAATCACATACATCTGATGCATAATGACTAGTTATAAGTTCAATGCTCAATGGTGGGGAGATCATTGAGGGCTGGAAACATGATGGGGTTTAGTTTTGTGCTTTAGAGATCGGATGATTGTACCTATGGGTTTTCAAGAACAACTCCTTCATGCTTACCGCCATTTAAGATGGGCTGTACATCCAGGTACATAGAAGATGTATAAGGCATTGAAGGTGCAGTTTTGGTGGAGCGTCATAAAAAGGAAGGTGGTCAAGTTTGTCTCGCAGTGATTAACTTGTTAGCAGGTTAAAGTAGAGCGTCAGAGACCAGATGGTATGTCACAAATATTTACCTATCCCAGTGTAGAAATGGGTTTAGATAGAAATGGATTTTGTTACAGGTCTTCCAAGAACAGTTCGGAAACATGATTCCATTTAGGTGATTGTGGATCGTCTAACTAAGTCAGCCCATTTCATCCCTATTCATGAAACCCATACGGTGGAAGATCATTAAAAAAAAATATATCTGAGAAGTGTTAATTAGGCATGGTGTACTAGTGTCTATAGTCTTAGATAGAGATCTGAGGTTTACATCTCATTCCTGGAAATCATTACAGCAATCCCTTGGAACTCGGTTGATGATGAGCACGGCATATCATCCCTGGACGGATGGGCAATCCGAGAGGATGATACAAACATTGAAAGATATGTTGTGGGATTGTGTAATGGATTTTGGTGGCTCGTGGGAGGATCATATACCCTTAGTGGAGTTCTCATACAATAACTGCTATCATGCCTCGATACGCATGGCTCTGTTTGAAGCATTGTCTAGGCATCCTTGTTGTTCTCCACTATGCTAGGTGGAAACTGGTTAAACATCACTAGTCGGACCAAGCCTTGTCCAAGAAACAACAGAGAAGATCCAGTTGATTAGAAAAAGGATGGAGATGGCTCAGAGTCGTTAGAAATCTTATACAGATCACCGTCGAAGACCGTTGTCGTTCGTTGTGGGTGATCATTTCTTCTTCAGGATCATTACAAGGCTTGGACATCATCATTTTGGGAAGTAGGGAAAGTTATATCCTAGATAAATTGCCCTTTTGAGATACTGGAATGGGTTGGAGACGTGGAAAATAGGTTGGCATTATCACCACCATTCAGTTTTGTGCAGAATGTATTCCATGTATCTCAGTTGAAAAAGTATCAGCCTGATCCTGACCATGTGATCAGATGGGATCACGTTGACCTAGAACCGGATGTTTCGTTGATACATATCTCGGTATGGATTATGGATAGGCAAGATAAATTCTTTCATAGAAAAATCATCGGTCTAGTGCGGGCTTTATGGACGCATGTTAAGATTCAGGAAGATACTTGGGAACGTGAGAAGGAAATGAAAGAGTAGTGGTCAGAACTCTTTCAGTAGGGTGAAGGTTTTCTACATTCCGAGGATAGAAAGACCAATGGTGGGGAGAATGTGGTAACCCTGGTTTCCAGTATGCAACCCTTTCCTGATGCTTTTAATGGTTTTAAAGTTAATGGTGATGAATGGGAGAGTCGGGAGAACTTTAAATGATGTTTGAGGAAAAGGGGAAGTCGCACTGGTAGTGCATGGGTTGTCTAAACCGTGCGGCCAAACCATGCGTAGTGGGCCCTTGAAGTAGTAGCTTCTACACAGGCAGCGCATGGTTTTTCTAACCATGCGGGAAAACCGTGCATGGAGTGTCTACCGAGGCAGTGGTTAATGCATGGTTAGAGCACGTTTTGTCTAACCGTGCGAGCAAACTGTGCGGCCACTTAAACGATATCCTATAAAGGTGGATCTCCACATTTTTTCCTCTAATTTGATCTTTTTTCTTACAATGTGGCCCTGAATCAGGATTTTTCTTCTCCTAAGGTCAAAGAGGGTTCTCCCATCATTCTGAAGGTGATCTAAAGGCTTCTATTGGTGAATCGAAGCCAGATTCTTGAGGTATGTGATCGTTCTTCTTCTTTCTTGATCGGTTTCTTAGATCTACTTAGATATACTTCCCATATTTTCTCCATTTCTTAGATCTTCTCCCGTTATGGGTAGATCTATGTGTGTGGATGCCAAATATGATGATATTTTTTCTTGATCTTGCTGGGATAAGAGATTTAAGGCAGGTTCTTGAAGAAGCAACCCTGTTTTCTTGAGTGTTCTTCGTTCGTTGTGGTTTCCGTCAGAACCCCAATTGTAGGTGTGTTCACTCTCCACTCCTCTGGTTAGAATTGATTGGATTAGTTTTGAATTGGTTTGTTTGAATGGATTTAATTGAGAAATCATGTAATAAATCTTCTTTAGTGATGATTTATGGTTCTGTTGAAATTGTGAAATATTGGTGAATTGTTGTGAAATGTGATTTGGCTTCTTGAATTTAAAATGATGATTTTAAATTATGGATTTTCTGAAATCATAAATGGTTTGATGAAAAATGGGTTTCCAATAAAAAGGGTGTTTTATTGAAATGGTTCTATATTGAAATGACTTTGATGGAATTGGTTTTCAATAAAAAGGTAGTTTTATTGAAATGGTTTGGGATTGAAATGGTTTGGATTAGAATTGGTTTTCATGGAAATGGTTTTCAATAAAAAGGTGTTTTTATTGAAAGGGTGTTTTGGCATAATTGATGGGTAGATGTGGTGTGTGTTCATATTGCATTTGGGGTGGACAAGGGTTAGGAGCCTCCCCCATCAGTGTTGGGATGGATAAGGGTTAGGAATCTCCCCCATGAAACATTCATCTTTCATTCGGGGTAGATAAGGGTTAGGGGTCTCCCCCATCAGTGTTTGGATGGATAAGGGTTAGGGATCTCCCCCATCAAACATTCATGTGCATTTGTGTTGGATAAGGGTAAGAAGTCTCCCACATCATTTTTGGGATGGATAAGGGTTAGGGCTTTCCCCTTCTTCCAGGTAGCATGCATGGTTGGTTTCATGGGTTTGTGGAATGGTTGGGTATGCCAAAAGGGGATCTTGTAAAATGGTTCTAAAGCTTGTTTGTTTATCTTTCACGAAAAATAACGTGCTGGAAAATTTGTTTCAATTGATTTTGGAATGCCTTTGGTTATGAATGGTTTTGGAAACTTGTTTATATTTAGTTATAAATTGATTTTGAGAAAATGTTTTATATAAACTGTTCTTTATAAAAATGTTTCTAACCTTTCTGTCCTAGTGGCATGAGTACGGAAGTCATTGGAGAAACCTACTAACTTTCATACTCACCGTTGCTTTGACACTTTGGTGCTTTTGCAGATGTTGTATTCCGGGACACAGGTAAAGGTAAATAATCTTATTGCTAGTGGGTCATGGTGATTCTTAAGAGATGTTGTGGAGCATGGAGCTTCTGGAGCATAGAGTCGTGGTGTATTTTGAGAGTCTTGAGTTGTTCATCTGCTATGTACCTTGATGCTTAGTTTTTTCTTCCGCTGTTTTGTACTTCATGTGGTTTGACATAATGAAGCTATTAAGTGGTCTTTCTTTTGTTCATGCATCATATAGTGAATGTTTTGTTATTCTAGGTTGGTTTATGGGTTATTTCTTAAAGGGTTAATCATCCCCCAACTTATATTTGAAACCCTTCGGCATTTATTGCCAGCTTTTGGTGACTTGGGGATGTCACTTAAGGCCATGTAATGACTCGTTGTACTCTCAAGCCAATGAGAATCGGCGGGTTATTACAATCTGTCTCTAGCTGAAGGGGGAACATTATGTTCCTGGAGTTTTGATGCTACAAGTTTGTACCCACATGTGGAAATGGGAGGACATAGTAAGGAATTTATTAATTATCCTACCATGACACATGGGAGGATGTGATTCAATTTTTCGGATCATGTATTAGTTTTGGAATTCAACCATCATCCTAAAGATTATAGAGATGTGTGCTATGGAGTTTTTGGAATGGTCATAAGTGGATTAGGTGTTCTTTCATCAAAGGGTACTATGGACTATCATTTATAATTAGGATATTCATTTTACCTCATGAGTATTGAATTAATTTTATCAATATTTTTTATCCTAGTTATTATTTTTCACTTCTTCTCATCCTCATATTATTTTCATTTCAATCAAATCATCCACGCACTAGAGGAAATGTTTTGAGATTACATTCTAGATTTTTGTGGATATTGGTTGAGTCATTTTCCCTTGGTTGAGTTTTCATATAACAAAACCTTTCACTCTTCTACTAGGATGGAACCATTTAGAGAATTTTATAAGTAGATTTTTCATTCTCTATTATATTGGAATGAGGTTGGGGATTTAGTGATTCTTTCTCCAGATGTGGTATAGAGTATGAAAACTAAGATTCAAATGATTTGAGAGAAGGCGAAGGAGGGAAAAGTTTATCTGAAATCTTATGAAAATAGGATTGGGATCCCTCTGAATTTTTACGTTTGTGATCAAGTGTACTTGAGTTTTTTCCTCGTCGTGGGAAGAAGAGCTGTTTTAGGGGTGTATGTTCACTCCTTAATATATTGGTCCTTTTGAGGTGTTTCAATGTTTTAGTGAGGAGGAAAATAATTTGGTATGTTTTCCATAGATTTATAGTTTTATAGAAACTTCCATGTTAAACATATTTGATAATACCTTAATTCATACATCCATATCAATGATTGGGAAGAGTTTGATATCAAGGATCATGTGATATTCATGGAGTGACCAACTGAGATCTTGGATGGTCAATATATGGTTTTTTTCAATAATACTATTACATCATTTTTTGTTTTACAGAGGAATGGTGGTATATAGGATCTTACATGGGACCATGATTTATATATGCATTCTCAGTATCCAAATTTTCATTGATATTTATATACATATGGTGCTAGGGGTGATTTTTAGGCTGTTTTTTATGGTTTCTATTCCTTGCTGTTGATTTAGTCCAATTTATTATTTATTATGTTGTTTTATTTGGTGGATTTTTTCTTCATATTTGACTGGTATCTCTTAGGGAGTTATTGGTTAGTAGATTATTTGGTTTTATCTTCTAGGTTAATTTTGATTATTTAGTACTATAACTCTATTATATGTATCATATTTAATGGTATGGACCTTCCTGGACCATTTTATTGTGGGTTTCAGGTGCAGCAGTTATGGGGAGGATTTTCTAGGAAGTAGTGTTTGTAGAATCTGATATTTTAACTAAGAATAGTAGTTCACATCACGGTCATCCAGGTTATGGTAGTGGATGTCCATTTCCTCTATTAATGGAGGTTTTGACAGGACTTTCTTTTTTTGTGTGACATAATCTAGGAAAAGGTTGAGTTTTTTATGGATGATCCATGGGTTGTTGTCATATACTCCATGGGATTGTGCTTTGTAGGAATATTCTATGTAGATTATGATGCTTTGATTCATGAAATGACTCAACCTCTCATGTTTTGAAGACCGATTGGTTTGTTTTTTAGGTCTTATATCATAGTTGATATTGATACAGGGTGGTATTAGCCATTGAATAACCCTACCCATGTTGATTCATATTAGATGCTTTGACCAAGCATGATTTGGTGGGTGTGAATGTAAATTTTGGATGTTTAATGGACTATAAGTACCCAATTATCTCATGAAGTATATAATCATTTAATTTCCTTAAATTTTCAATTTAAATAACTAAATATAACATAATTTAAAGACCCTATGAGGTCACGGGTGCATCAGGGGTGTCTGGGGCTTGTTAGGAGCTCGAAACCCAAAATTTGGGAAAAAATGCTTGTCATATAGGTAGTAGATCCATTTAGTGTATGTCAAATTGTTACTAAAAAATGTGTGAGACTAGAAAGTGGATTCCTTAATGTTACATGGTTATAAAAACCATTCGATTTGAGGTCAATGGCCTTGTAGCACCCTGTGTAGTTTTTTGAATATGGGACGAGACACGATTTACACATGGTTAGTTAAACCGTACATGAAACCCATGTGGCAGCCCCATTCTTACAGTAAAGGGATCACAATTTGGGAATTTTTTGGCCAAACATGTGGCCAAATAAAGTGACTATAAAATTGGGTGTTTTCATGGTTATTCCTTCATTTAATCTATTTGATCAGACCTATTTTCTAATTTCATCTGATTAAAAAAAACTTTGGCTAGAGAGATCCTCTTTGATACCTAATGTATGAATTGAGATATATTCTTTGTCTAGTTCTGGAATCAATAGTAATTCATCTTGTGGGATATATATTGGTAATATATTAATTACTCTTCTACTTTTCTTCTTTCTTCTTGGTATTGGTTGCACTATTTAGGTGAATTCTAATATACACGACTTCTATGTTCATCATTTTTTCATCAATTTTATCTGGATCTAAATCAAGTCAAAAGATGATATTAGATGAGCTATCCACTATGAACCTATGGTAGTTGGTCTCATCATTTTCATTTAAATTTCTGTTATTTATAAATATACCATTGTGATATGGGCCCAATTATCGTAGTAATTCCCTTGAAATGGAGTTAAATTCTTTTTTAAAACTGATAGGTATGACCTTTTTAATTATTTAACCACATTGATGAAAATTAAAGGATAAGGAACTTGGTCTAGAACCACCCTTTAGTGTTTTGATTAACTAAATAGACAACCATGGGTGGATTTTGAATTGGGTCACCATTGATTTGTGCCATTACCATTACTATGGATTTCTAACTAATGAATTGAACTGTAAATTGAATTGTAATGTGAATTATAATATGAATTTTGTATTGAATTTATAAAAGGAAGGGGATGGATGATCATGACCATAGTCTAATCCATGTTTTTGGTTGTTTAAGCTTTAATATATTCTTATAATGAAAATCCAATGTTATTTAAATCAAATACTAAGACTTCTAAACTTATTCGATGCCTTTAGCCAACTTTTAAGGTGAGGTTTAGAAGAAATGTTCTAAATAATGATCTTGACATGAATAATTGGAATTGATAATGATATAGAATGATTGATTATATTCCTTGGGTGACACATGGGTTCATAAAAGAACACATTTTATAGACTTAATTGGATTCTACCTTGATTATGGTTGAGTGACACACAGACTCCTAATATAGATTTCCAAGGATTGACTCAATGGGGGATGAATATTATAGTATCGATTGATACTTAGACACCATGTGTATTTCCAATGATAGAATCAGAGGGCAGTAGATAATATTTCTCATGGATGACACTTGGACTCCCAGATATGACCATAGAAGATGGACATAAATGTTAGTGATGTTATTCCACACCAAGATCAATACTCGGGTTCCTTTGATGAATTTCATGGATGGGATTATAAGGTTCTTGGTTCATGATAGAAATGGAGTGATATATGGATTCCAACATAGGAATTAAAAGGATTGTATGACGTTATAAATTAAATAATTAATGAAATGGTGTATATGATGCATCTAACATGATAAATCATAGGCCTGGATTTAGTCAACGACTTATACCTTATTGATTCCCAGTTTAAGCATCTCTTGATCCTATATATGTATAGGGGGACACTGGGATCTATGATTGGTCTCAATAAATATATATTAAATGATATTGATTAGTTTAATTAACATGGTTATAATTTAATTCATGTAATAATATTAATTTAGCCACATTATGGATGGGCTAAAGAAGGTAGAAGAGAATGAGTGTCTAAGGGAACTTGGGCCATTATAGATTGTTTACATTCAATAATTACTTTACATAATCCATTAAATTATGAACACTTTTATTAGTATATATTCACATAATTTATGGAATCGGACCTTTATGTGGCTTCCAAATGGGATTTTATCTCACACCCTGTTTGGGTCCCTGATGGCTACTTGAAAAATCTATATAATTGCCGGCATGGATAAGGGAAAGAACCCAGTCACAGATTCTTAACTGTTTCTTTGAGTAGAGGAGCATTGGACTGATCTATTTATTTTTCTTCTAAATTGCATAATTTTTTGAGTTTTTTTACTCTTGTTAAATTAATTTCACTTCAACCATGTATTATTGTTTTCCTTTTTTATACAGACAAGACAAGTATCATCATTATCTGTATATGATATTCAATTCTGGTATTGTTTATTTGTATATATTCCCACATTTCATATATTGTATACTTTATTTACAACTTAAACATAATGTTTTTTTATTATATATACATTTTCCTACATTCTAGTGATGAGGTAATAGTCTCCCCATAGACACACCCTAGGACCTTGATACTAGTCAGTAGACTCTGGCATTTGGGAAGATGTTCTTGAGGCCATGTGGCCAATCGAGCCTCGGCTGCCTTCAATGGCATATGGGACTAGGACATTAAAAAATATAATCATAGGTATTTTACATCCATGACATAATATTTAGAGACTATAGAAATGGGATTAAGAAGAATTGTAATTTGGTACTGAGTTATGTTTGTGAGTATCTAACCAATGTATAGGAAAAAGGAAAGTAACCTCGAATGACATTTCTGTTTTTTGTGATTTTAACTATAACAGTTGATTTGATTCCATCATTCGATTACAGACATGAATTGTGAAATTATTATTGATATGATAGTAGGTTTTATTGTGTTGATTCTTAATGACATTATGGTATGTCATCTCATGCATCATTATATACACTTGTTAAAAATCACATTCCATGCATTATGTCGTGCCATATAGGATGCATTTTATGTTTTCATACTGTTGTGATATATTCCATGATTGATATATCTACTGTGTGATACATATTTTTTTAGGGGATTGATAAACATTGTTGGTACGTGGAGTTTCTATAATAACCTAAAAAGTGTTTTTTAGATTATGCTACAAAATACACCCTATGTAGCCAATTGGGGCACATTGAGTCGTGGACCATGAGTCGCATGGACTGAAATGTGTTATGGATTGAATTATGTGTAAATCATATTTTGGTTCATAAACAGTATTGGCCCTTATGGATAGGAATTTTGTGGATCATTTGGTTTAAACATTTAAAATTAATTGTTTTATAATTGAAATGAAATGAGAATAAAATGAAAACTGAAATTGTTCATAGTAGAGAACTTGACCTAGAACCAACCTTTGTAGAGAAACGTAGAATGTATATCTTTATTTTCTGTATTATATTTACAATTCCCAAACATGACTCAAGCAGTGGGAAGAGGGGTGTGTTTCTTATATAAGAAGCCCTGTACCAATCCTGTTTCAGTGTCTATTATTTTAGGAGTTGTTGAATCTTGATATCAGGTGTACGCTTGGCATTTGTAGAGGTATGACACCATGAAATCATCTATTAATTCTCTAGGAGGTAGTAGTGATCTTTCTATAATGGTGATAGGCCAGGGGCTGCTAGTGGATCCCCATTTAGTGCCAGCTATGGAACTATAAGTAGTACCATACATAGGCACTAAGGCATAGTTCCATGAAGGATTTATGGTATTCATTAAGACTGTTCTAGAATTACCATGGTGTTACCTGACTGTGATAGAGGTGTGAGTTCCATAAATAGAATATTCCCTTGTTTTTAGGGGAAGGCGGACCACATGCTATAGAATCATTGATAGAGGCCATGATATATATCATCAAGAATTTGACGACACTTCCTAAGAGGAGGGTATATCTCACTACATATATGATGAATCATTCTACCAGGAGGTGGAGGAATTTATTTATTTTATAGGTCATAATCAGAAGATGGATTATATGGGTTTTCATATGGCATACTATGATTAATTCTATCTGAAGACATTGTGTGCCGATTAAGCGTAAGTGTTCATATACCTGGAGTTGGTCATGTTATCTGTTATGGATTATTCGACCCATTTTATAGAGCTCCATTACTTCAAACCTATTTTGATGGATAAAGTGTTATCTAAATCTAGGTGATTCGATTGTGGTATCAGTTATGACCTCCAATTGTAGTTTAATGCATTTCGGTTGAGACCGGTTTTTTGGAATAGTGGATGAAGTGCTTATCATAGAGCATAACCTGAGAGAGGATAGGGGTGTAAGACAGGGCAATTTTGAATCTATATCTATGTTACATTGACTGGAAGAAGGAAGCATAGTCTAAAGAATCCATGCAGTGAAATTAGTATCCAGACAACTACTCAAGTAGCCATTTATGGTGCCACCAATGTGTTATACTGGGACATATGAGACCTTAGTGTATGAGGGATCCAGTCAAGAACTGATATTATATAAATATGGGTCATCTACATAACTTTTGAAAAAAAATTCCTCTAGTAGATAGTGAGAGATTTTCTAAACCGACACCATGTACATGATAAGGGTTAGAAGGATATTGTTCGGTACAGAGCTCAAGTACAGCCATCCGATCAGGTCAAGGTGGGGATTGTGGCCATGGTAGTCAGACCACATATCTTCAGTGTCTATAAAAAGGAAATTCTTAAGGTATCCAGAAATTATCATATGGTCACGTTTTTGGGAATATATATTCATTACAACTAACACATATGGATAAGGATCTTATACCATCTTCAGTGCAAGCTATTATTCTAATAGCCTATACTTTATCATCTACTCATTTCAATATAAGAGGCTATCATATATTTATATCTATGCATGTTGTGGAGATACATGGGCTCAGTATTTAGTGTTTTGATGGTATCATGAATCATACCAATCCCTTGGGTTTTTAAAAAAATGATATATGTTAGTGCAGGGAGTTCACCCTTAAGATAGGTGGGTGTCACTTCATATGGGACCTCTTTTTTTCTAAAGATGAAATGATTTTAAATAATTCATAGAATGGAATGGTTGGTTCCCTTTAATGATTTATTTTATTTTTACTACCATAGGATGACCTTCCCATCACAAGGGTGAACAGTTTATTCGCAAGGGTTAATGGGATGTCTAGGTTATCCAAGATAGACCCGAGCATTATGTGATGGGCGAGATGATAGAATAGATTGTGATATTAGATCTGGATGATCAAGGAACATATCCGGTACATTTCCCTCAAGTGGTCGATACGTTCATGAATGCTTTCCCAAATAACATTTCAGGATTACCTCTAGTGTGAGAGGTATATTTTATATAAAGATAGTTCTCAGAGCTCCATGAATATCCATTATTTCATATAAGATGACTACTACTGAGATGCAGGATCTCAAGAAGTAGCAATATGATTTAGTAGAAAAGGGTTCTACTCAACCTAGTACTTCTTTATGGGTTTCACTGGTCCTTTTGTGAAAAAGGAGAATGAAACTATTAGGACATGTATGGATAACTAGAAATTGAACCAACTGATGGTTATGAACCAGTATCCTCTACTGTAGATAGATGATCTCTTTAGAAAACTCTAAAGAACTCAGGTTGTTTCAAATATTGATTTGAGATAGAGATATCATCAATTTTATGTTAGACCATCAGGATTTCCTTCATATCTTTTCATAGTAGATGTGGTCTATATGAGTACTTTTTTCATGCCTTTCAGTCTCAAAAACACACTAGAAATCATTATAAAACTGATTAACCGAGTCTTCCATCCGGATATAGATTCATTTGTGGTGGTTTTCATGGATGATATTTTGGTGTATTTTCACAAGTGAAATGACTATGACAAAAAACATGAGATCAAACTGATTAAATTCAGAGATAATAATTTATATTCTAATATAATAAAGCTTACTTATGGATGGATAAGATTCAATTCATGGGTAACATTATGTTAGATATATGAGTATTGGTTGACCTTGAGAAAATGAGATCTATAGATTCCTAGGAGAATCTAAAGAATGTATTTGAGGAATGAAGTTTCTTAGAGATCACTGGATTTTACTAGGGTATCATAAAATACATCTCATTCCAAGAAGCACCAAATATAGGATTGACTAAGAAGGGTGTGAAGTTTGTATGGTAAAATGCATGTGATTTATTCTTTCTAAAGATGAAGGGCAGATTATATTCAGTTATCATCCTGATTTTACTATATCTAGGGTATAGTTACATTATTTACATTGATGCATCATGTATCAGGATAGTATAAGTTCTTATTTAGGGAGAGAGATTCATGGAATACATGCCTCAACAATTCAGGACACATGAGAGGAATTAACTGATGAACGATCTCAATTGATATATAATTGTTCATGCATTTTATTGTTGAAGACATTACATACCTGGAGAGAATTTTTTTGGTTAATGAACTAGAAAATTCTGAAGTACATATTTACATATCGTGATCTGAATCTAAGGTATAAATGGTGGGTTGAATACATAAATTCTTTCAACATTGTGATTTCCAACACATTTGGAAAGTGAAACACTGTGGATGATGCACTGAGAAAGAGGACTCAAATACAGGCAGTTTAGTTGGCCAGGAACGAGTGGAAGCTTTTGGGTTTGTTTTCAAATATGCATGTGGAGGTGAAATATAGCAAGGGAATTAATGTTATATAATCCTTATATATTGCCTACTCCCTTGTGAAAAGAGTGAGGATGAGGCAACTATTAGATTCTGAGGTCCCAGTCCAACGAGAAAGTGTTCCAGTTGAGGACCATCCTCCTATTTGGACCATTGGCGATGATGAAATTATGCACATACATGGTCTCATAAGGTTTTCATTATACATGCGCTAGGATTTGATTCTATAATTTCATGCTTTATCTCAGGATGTTCACCCAACCATCATGAAGATGTATCATGATATACATTGCCAGTATTGGTGGTCGGGTATAAAAATAGATGTAGATGATTTTTTCATGAGATGTTCCACCTATCAGTAGGTGAAGGAGAAACAACAGTGACTAGATAGAATTTAATAGCATCTAACCATTATTGAGTGGAAATGGAATTATGTAATAATGTATTTTAAGTTAGTTTTACCAAATTCTCTTTGAGGTAATAATTTTTTCTGGGTTGTTGTTGATAATCTCACCAAGGTTTCTCATTCCCTGCCTATCAAGGATTCCTTTTAAGTAGATGATCTTGGGAGGATGTATGTCTATGATATAGTATGACATGACAAGGTCCCAAATACTATCATTTCAAAAATGGATGTTCAGTTTACTCAATGATATGGGGATGGATTTCATAAGGAAATGGGTACACAAGTGCTTCTGAGAATAGCATACCACCATCAGACTGATAGCTATTTAGACTGCATGATTCATGTGCATTAGGAAATTCTTCAAGAATGCATCCCATATTTTGGGGGATCATTTGAGAGGTACATACCCCTAGTTCAATTCTCCTGCAAAACAGCATTGACACTAATATTTAGATGGCGCATTAGGATGCTTTGTAAGGTTGTCCATCCCGATCACCGCTATGCAGGATAAAGGTTTGATAGGTAGATATACTGGGACCTCATATTATTCATTAGACCACTGAGGAGGTTCAATTGATTCCTACTTGTATGGATACTACATAGTCTCAACATAAATTATAAGATAATATCTATAGGCTAACTCTAGAGTTGCAGGTTATGGGTCAGGTCTTTTACGTGTGAAAATAAGGATAGGAAGAGTGAGGATTAGGAGACTAGATAAGATTTTTCTGTAATATCTCATGAAATTTTAGATTATGTAGATAGTTCGGCTAGTATCATATCAGTTGTAGTTACCTCATATTTACTGGGATATGTACGATATATTCCATGTATCTTAGTTTCACAATTATCATTCAGAACTATCTAATTATTTTTAGGATGATGATGTTGGGTACAAGTAAATGAATCCTTTTAGGAGTGTCATATTTTTATTGTGTATCATAGCATGAAGGTTCCCTAAGTCCATTCGATTCTTATTTTATGGATGTTATCGCAGCACATCCGAGTACAAGATGAAACCGAGGAATGCGATGTCGATATAAGAGAAAAGTGGCTGGAGTGTTTATCATATTATACTTCATCGTACATGGAAGGAAAATTTATGGATGATTTTCTATAAGGTGGAGTTTGTAAGAACCTGGTTCATTCTTATGGTACAAAATGTTTTAATTATTTTAAATTTTTAGTTAAAATATCTAAATGGGTCCTATTGTGAATACCCTTTTGAGGTAATGTATTTTTTGGGGGTGTTTGGTGCTTGTTAAGAGACTAGAAACCATCATTAGGGAATAAAATTCCTATCCCATGGTTTGTATAACCCATGTGGGGAAGGACAAATGGTTACTAAAAACTATGTGAGGCAAGATAGTAGAGTCCTACAAGTCACACAATTAGATAAACTATGCGATTTTCGGTGCATGGTCATGTCGTAACCTCTATAGGTTTTGACTGTGGGCTAAGACTTGGTTTCAGCATAGTTAGTTAAATTTTATGTGCAAACCGTGTAGGCTTCCCCTTCCCTATTGTAATGTGTACATGGTTGGCACATTGTTTGGATAACCATGTGGAAAAACAATGTGACCCAGTAATTTGGGTGAATTTACAGGTTTTCCTTCATTTAATCTATTATATCATACCTAATTTATCATTCCATAAGTTGGACCGATCCATTGGTTTAAGAGATCCTCTTTTACACCTAAAGTAGGAATTTAGAGATATTATTCATCCATTAATTTAATCGAGTGTTGTTCATCTCATTGGATCTACATTGGTAAGATCTCAATTCCTTTTTATCCATTCTTATTACTTCTTGGTATTAACTATGCTGTTTAGGTGAAAGCTAATATGACCTAATTCCAAGTTATTCATCCATCCTCCAATTTTATACCAATCTGAGTCAAATCAGATGTTGATACTAGATGATCTAACCACTATAATCCTACGATAGGTGGTCTCAGGCTTTTCGTCTAATTTCGAGTAGTTTATATCTATTTCATTATGTTGCGTGCCAAAATATTAGAGAGACACCTTTGAAATGAAGTTTATAATTATTTAAAATTTATAGGTGTAACATATGTAATTAATGAGTCCCATAAATGAATGATTAAAGGCTAATTACCTTGTTCTAGAACCACCCCTTAGGTTTTTTTATTAAATAAATGTACCAATATGGGTGGATTTTTAATTGGATCACCATTTAGGAATGTTGTTACCCTTGATAGGGAATTTTAATTGATGAATTGAATTTTAAATTGAATAATTATATGAATTTTTAATTGAATTATCTTTTGACCGAGTCTTCGACAAGTCAGGATGTCTCTTCAAGGGCCTACGAAAATGGAGATGCATTCCCATAGATTTGATTGCCCTGATGTTATATAAAAGGGAGCATAGAATGAATTGAATGTGATAGAGGGGGAAATCTTGAAGGGGACCCAGAGGTTAAAGAAAGAGTTTGGGGAAGATTCAAGCTTTAGTATCGAATCATCGGTGAAGCCTGAATTGCAAACCACACTCTCCATAGGCACAGCCAGCCGTGAACCATGAAACCAAGGAACTGAATAATAATAATATAACCACATACCTAATTTTTAAACTGTGAACCAAATAATTCTCACGGATGAAATCCTCACAGATGATAATCCCCCAGACCCTACTTCAATATGGCGTTCCACTTTGTGTATCACTATGCGGATTTAACCCAACGCTGTGTACTGCATTAGTAAGCATATGGAACCCAAAGTGGTGTGATGGTCCTTGTACCACTATGGTGCGCGATGATCTATACCCATGGATGTGTACTGTATTGGTTTGTTAATTATGCCTCTTCCTGCATACCACTACGGTATGTGGAGCTTCCCCCATCCCACATAAGAAGTCAGTAAGCAGAATGGGGTGTTTTCATATATTATTTCCTCTTGTTTCAATATCACCCCTCCATTATCTTCGAATCCTCCATAATCCCTATGTGAACTAGTCCCCTAGAATCTGGCCAAATCCTCCTCCAAATCCAAGAGACCAATATGATTTGGCCATTGTGTGCATCAGTGCACCCCTTTGAGTCTACATACCCATGGTAAGCGGGGTCACGAAGTCTCTCCCCATAACGGTTCAGGCCCTGGGAATGTCTATGGGTCTACATTCCCAGGGTAACCTAGAGTCTAACCATGGGATGATAACATGAATCTCCCCATTCTAGGTATTATGGGTGATCACTTTCTTTTCCATTCAATGAAGACTGGTGATCAGTCGAAGGAGTTATGTTCACTACCCCCTTTGACAAGGACACAACTCCTCCCCTTCCTAGAACGCATTCTGGGGCCCTCCCACTGAGGTAAGTCCCCAATCATCCAAGGTCGGCCTGGATGACCATTACTTTCATCTCACATTAAAAGGTTCATTGCACTGTGACCTCACCCACCATCAGCCTGACCTCTACTATAGTAGGCTCTCCCAGTCCCACCAACAGGAGAGGAAGCATGTGATTGGTTGGATCTCTCGCATCATATTATTTCTCACACCGAGCATGAATCACGTGGGATTTGAGGTTTGTGATGATTACAAAATCCACACAAGTTTGAACTATGAGAACTTTGATTATTAATCAAACCAGGATGTGTAGGACGCCAACTTGAAGGCCCAAGATCAAAAGGGTGCCCAACCAAAAGGGTTCACCCAATCATGTTTCTCTCAAATTGGCAGCCTCTACACATAAGCCCCACACAAATCTGAATTACAAGAACTCTGATTCTTGATCAAAATAGGATATGTAGGATTCCTAATTGAAGTCTTGAGCTCAAAAGGGTGACCATTGGAAAGGTTTCACCCAATAATGTCCTCCCAAATGGGTAGATACCATGTGTAATCCCCAGAAATTCCAAACTATATGGGTTTTAATTCCCCTCCCATGCATACATAGGAAACCCATCTTATGGGTCTGACCCCAACATCAAGTCAACTACCACCTAACTGGATGACGATAAAATCCCGAGCACCTTATTGTTTGGCACAAGTCTACACCAACTCTGTATAATCAACTACATATATGATTATAATGATCCTGCGAACCAAGGGTAGCCCATGGACACACTCCTTGAGAATGAATCAAGTATTCCTGAACATATAAATGCAAAATAAATCTATAAGAGGGTCCTGGAATATGTAGTAATCCACCACTAGAAGGGGTTCGGTGAGCCCAACATCCCATCCTATCAACTAATAGAGTCCTTGAGTGTTGTTGGACAATATATTGTTCAATGAGCACCTTCCATTGGAATGATGGTCCATGAATCAGGGATTCAAGGGTTGTTGGGTGTTTCTGGATCCAAGAATAGACCAGTTGGAGACCATCCAAGGAATTTATATCTGAGGAGGACCGATTGCACATGTACTTGACCACATGCAATCGCCCATTGGGACCATATTATTGGGGTGTATCTTTTGTAATACGAAGGGGTGAATTACCTAGTCCCTACAAGGTTTATCCAACCTTAGTTTAAAGGATAATGATGCATAATGGGTAGATAAAGAAGATATGGTGAATTTGATAAGAAACTATACCTAGAAAAAGAGACAGGTAATGATTCTCATTGGACCATTTCTTCATCACTTGAAACGCACCACCTCGGAGGAGGAACAAGAATTGTGAACCCGACGTAAATCCTTAACCAAGGTGTTGTTTTTACCCCAATAATAACTAAAAAATGGATATTGCACGCCAAACCATTTTGTTCGCCTCTGTATTCTCGAAATGCACCACCTCATAGGTGGAACAAAAAATGGAGAACCAAACATGAATCTTTAACCAAGCTGGCAGTCTAACCCCTCTGAAGCCCCTTCACCCCACAATAGAATAAAGAGGTAAGGTGGCCAACATGAATCTTCATATATGAATATGTTTAAAATAAAACAACTTTGATGATGTTTGGTGGTATGTATGTCATATATGTATGTTATAGGTTCCCGCATAGCAACCTTCGACCCAAATGACACCCCGAAAACTAATGCAGACACACACATCAGCGATCCTGTAGGCAGCCGGGGGCACAAAGAAGACTAAGACCCCCTAACCTACCCAACGTATTCAATTCTAGGTATCTAACACACTGATCAAAGAGTACCACCAAAATAGTACTCTCCCCATGATGGCGGCCGCGAGACAGGCCCTCTAGTATTCAAAGACTTGCCAGCCGCCTCTTCAGTCGCGACCAGCACTCTATAAAAAGGTGTCCCCTGTGGTTGTCTCAAACCATTTCGAGAGCCTATCCCAATAACATGACAAGAATTAACTCCCTTATCTTATTAAGGCAGATGAAGTTGATGCTAACAACTTCCTCTCAACTACATTGGGGTACTACTCACGGGCCCCCAGCCAGAGGGTGTCGCTGCCAAACCAGACGACCAGACATCCTCCCATTGAAGAGGACCGTATGCTGAGGGCACATGATAATGTCTAGAAGATTCAGGCCCCTCAGGCTGCTTTCCAAGGGCGTTAAATATATAATCATAACACACTATGACACTAGTTCATGAGGATCAACTCCTCCGCACTAATGAAATGGCATTTAACAAGCATACATATGACTCTTCCCCCTCCACAAAATCCCACCACAGAAATAGGGTGGCACAATATGAGCACATATACATTCATTCTAGTGCTCATCAGTTCCGTCATGCAAACAAAGTGGAAAACTATAGGCAGATGCAGAAATCCGCCGATGCACAACAATCTCGTCAACCAAATAGGGAAAAAACCAGGTATACACAAATAAAAATACCTACTGACATCTTTCAAGCATGTCATCCAATAGGATAGCAACAAGCTATATGAAGGCGCAAATACCTGTTGATGCATATCAAGCCCACCATCCAAATAGGGTGGCAAGAAAATATGAGCAGAGTAAAATTTACGCAGATGAATACAAAGGCCGTGAGACAAATATAGTATTAAGAGAGTATATGAAAGTACCCACTCCTGAATATAATGACCACCAGTAAAATATGGTGGCAACTAGAGAAGACAACTAGTGGAAGACTTGTTCCTCTGTCCTAGCACAAGATAACTGCTAGTATCTACTAGAAACTCTTGGAGGACCGGAGCAGGCACAAACTCCTACTCCGATATCTGAATGAGCCTTCATACCCATTCCATCCAAAGATTTATCTAATCACATCCTAGAAATGATGGAAGATCAGTATTCTATCTCATACCATATCATCCAAACATGAGAAGAAATTATTGCATCGTCGACAAAGGTGATAATCGGGCCCAAGACCTGGTTTCCTCAAATAGAATGACTTACTCGAAAAATGGGTGAGTCACTCCGGAGTAGTCATGCATTCCTACTCCAGTATATGAGGTTCGATGAAAATAACCTTTGATACAATGACAACCTTAATGGGAAGAAATACCCATACGAACTGGGGGAAGCCGGTCCAACGTGGTGGTCGCCCCAGGGTAGGCATGTATCCATGCCAAACTCAAAATGTCTGTCAGGGTATCCCAATGGTATTATGTGACCCAATAAGACAGGGACCCATATATGAAGTTTGTTACCTAAAACATATGTACCCAATTTCTGGCAAGAGGGCTCTCAAAGATATAATGTGCCTATGGAAACTGGAAAATGAAGAGCATATACATGATCCTTCTCTACTAGAATCTGGGGTTCATAACACCCTCCAACATATATCAAAAATGGATCAATCCCCTTTCAGTTCATTACCATATTATAGAAGTTATAGTAGTATTTGTTAATGCCCTCCCTGCAATGTCTCTACTAGTGGCTCCGAAGGTACTCCACAGAGCACCCACGGGGGCTCGCTCAGTTGGCTAGGAATGATCGATCACGAGAGTCTATTTCCTGATGCGCATCATGGTAGCCATCCCCTTTTAATGATGATAATATAGAATGAAGTTCCCCCCTTTTAACATCCTCACTAATGGTCCTCCCTAGGGTATACACTGCAGATATTATTCTCCCTATAGTCGGATATTAAGTCATGATGGTTTTCCTCCCCATGATGATAGTCATTGCGAAGGCCCTCCCCATAATAGAAGCTTCTATGGAGGCCCTACCCATAGTATATTCAATAAATGTTAAGGTCATACCCTCATTTAAATACATTTAGAAGGCCCTCCTTAATATGTACATTGTATAAATTCTCCCTATAGTCGGATATCAAGTCCTGATGGGAGTCCTCACCATGATGGAAGTCATTACGAAGGCCCTCCCCGTGAGGGCAGTTGTTATGAATTCCCTCCCCATGGTAACATCATGAAATGGGAAGGTACTCCCTTCATTGCAGTATATCCAGAAGGACCTCCCTTGGATGTACACTACAAAAATTCTCTATACATCAAAGTATCAAGACGTGATACTAGTCCCCTTCATCACATCAATCAATGAGAAGGTCCTCCACTCAGTGACATCAAGCAACAAGAAATTCCTCCCCTCACTATATCCCACCATGAAGGTATTTCTCATGGTATAATCCATGAAGACATTTCTTGCAGTCAGGAATCATGTTGAAATTGTATCCCTCACAATTGTATCACCAATTGCGAAGGTCCTACCCGCAATCAAATTTCATGCTGCAAAGAAGGTCCTCCCCTTTCAGGAACAAATGCGAGAATGACCTCCTATGTTGAGGAACTAAGAAATATGGAGTTATATACATAGGGCTCTCCATCTATAATGAGTGATATTACTTCTTAATAAGAGGATTTCCTTGGGCCACACTCATCCTCTAAGCCACCACCAAACCATTTTCATTTCAATGAGGCTCCCACCATCCCTGTTTCGTGGAGCGAAATTATTAAGAAGAAGTCGAGCTGGGGATGTCAAGTAGAGGATCCCCTGTAAGAACAAAAAAAAGATAAGTTTCTTGTGAGAAGAAAAATATCTATGGATAAAATACATGTGATGTACTGGCCTACATCCACTTATCACTTCTTCATAACAGGAGAGTTGTCTGGGGATTGTATGCATGGAATTCGCCTCAATATATAGATGAATCTTTGTCAGCTGGAAGAAAATTTCATTCCCAATGAAGGATATGTGGACCATGTCAACTTGATAGGGATGTTTCACCGTCTAATTGACCTGGAAGCCCTCCCTTCTGCATGGAATCCAAAATAAAAAATGGGAAAGAAAAACCCTGAACAAGATTGCCTCCATGCACTTCACAAGTTTTGTAGCCTCATTGGAGATGTCCAAACTGGAGTTCACATTCAAGGATGGGGAGAAAATGAGCTCTAAACATCACCCCACATCCCATCCATCACACCCCATCAGAAATGATGTCTTCAAATTTCATCACCCAAAGGAAGCAATCAAGGGAAACCCCTACTTCGGAAAGATGGGAAACTCAACAAAACCTAACCCAGAGTATGTCTCAAAAGCATCCGGACCCAAGAGATCAAGCCATAAAAATGCTTCTGAGTTAGGAAACCAAGAACATCCAGAAGGATTCCCACTTAAGGGAATCCAACCAACAAGCAGTGACAATGTCTTCAAAAGGCCATAGACTCCATGCATGCCCAATTCCATACTCAGGTCACACCTACATAGAAGGACCTGAAATTAAAAAGGTAGAGATAGTGGTAGGTACCGCCCGATGTGGGAACAACCCCATCCCACAAGGCTGGAGGAATTTTCAAATCAAAATACCCTTGTAAGACAAAAAATCCAGGCCTTAGTGCACAACAAAAGAACGGGAATAACACCAGCCCGTGGGGCTTGGGGAATTTTTACCTCAAGTCCCCACACAGCGGAAGTCCATCTTCTCATATTTAGGAAGAAATATGGGTAGAGGAGTCACTCGTTCCACCCCTTCTCATGGCTCGCACCCTCTGAATAAAATTGTGCATTACGAGGTTAGACTAGGGATCCCTTCAGTTCAATATTCCTTATGAAAACCAAAAAATATAGTAGAATGGAAGGAGAAAGTCCATCAAAGGATGCAGAAAACCTTCCTACCATTTGGCACTGGGTAAACCACCCCCAATGCAGTGTGTATTAGTGAAAATGGTAAACATCAACCCTAGGTATTTTATATGAAATGGCACATAGGGAGATGAAGAAAAGGAATATGGTTCCCTCTTAGAGGTATCACATACCGAGCCTGATGGTGTGCATACTCAGAACTAGAGAGCGATCCAAAATTTGGGAACCCCCTAAGTTAATCTGTCATTACCTCCCGCACAAAACCCCAAAAAAGACAGGAATAAATCAATGGTCTTATATGACCTACCACCTCCTCCCCATGATATTTTTTCCATCACTCTCGAGGAAAGTTTTTCAAATAAAGAGGAAGAAATGTAATAGCTCAGGAGAATTAATGCTGAGCTATTTTGAGGGAGCTACCACTCTGGATGTGTTCCCCCCTGTAGATCATCAACATGTTTTCCCAGAAGATATGCCCATGCCACAAGCACTCATCCCGGTGAATGAAGCCAATCTTGGAGGCCCGTTTAATCTGGAACTGGGATAATCAACCCACGTAAAACTGGCCCCAAAAGGATATCAAGACTTTCCCCCGCTAGTAAGGAATCCAAAATATATTCTGGTAAAACCACAAAGGATATCCCGGTTGGATATCCACCCCATATTCATGGATCCTTGACACACCCAGTTTTGGCCACTTCAACACCATCTCAAGATCAATCTTGGAAGGATATGAATCAAGGGGTCTTGAACACTGTTGAGAAACTAACAACTCAACTAGAATCCATCTATAGACAGCACACTCTAATATTTCTAGAGCACAAACCCTCCCCTGATTGGGTAAGCAGCGTTCCACCACCACCAAATTTCAGAAATCTCGTATTCTTAATATTCAATGGATTGGGGGACCTGGAATAACATCTAATGCACTACACCTATTACTGTGACCCCATGATGGGTACTCCATAGCATAAAGATTCTATAAATCCTAGGTGATTCGTATGAACCCTATAGGGCTCAGCTTTCGAATGGTATACTTTTTTTCGGCAATCTCAATCACAAGCTGGGAGGACCTCTTGTGGCAATTTCTCTTCTAGTTCAGTTCAATGCTACCTAAAACAACGGTCAATGATCTCATGAACTACAAGAAGTGAGAAATTGAAAGATTCTCAAATTTCATTTCTAGATAGAAATGCCTGAATGACTCCCTAAACTAGCCACTCCCCCAAGATGAAATTATCAATATGTGCATCGATAACCTTTGGGATGAATTATGAACACCGCTCATCTTGGTGAAGTACACATGTGGGATCTGAGACATCTCTTCCATTTCCAAATGAATAGAACACTCTTTGAAACATACTAACCTCAAGTCCTGATTGGCCCCATCAGCCCTAGAGAAAAGAATAGGAATAGATGAAGCAGATTTTGTCACACTAAAGACACCCCTGACACTAGCTCTAGTAGTGAGGCACCCATCGAACCATGCAGGACCCCCTGGATGCCAACAACCACCTCCACCTCAGAAAGATGAGTGGCATGGTGCAAAAATAAATCAGTTCGATAAGAGAATAAATAAAGTATACTCATTCTTTGATGACAAAGTCTGCAGCTATTTTATAGCCACCATGAATTGAAATTTTCTCCTAATAATAGAGCCAAATCGAGCTGATAAAGTGGGTCTCAACGACCATCCAAATTACAATCCCTATCATCAGATACTAGGACACACAATCTAGGAATGCTTTATTTTCAACGATCTCCTACAAAGGATGGGGAATTCCGAGCATTTCACGTTGGGCCCACTGCTAGCACATGTGGAGTATGTTTCCACCTTAGACTCAATAGAGGAAAATTAATGGAAAACAATCCCTAGTAATAAGGTGAAAATTTTGAAAATTTAATGACCCTAAAGACAATGAATTGATTCTATGTGATGCTCCAAGAATAGTTGAAAACAACCAACTGTGCCCCCAACGGTTCCTGATAAACACATCTGCCCTCCTCGGTCCCGTAGTCCTTTAAAGGCCAGAATGGAAAAAAGCTAGAGCACAAAGATAGGATGACACCATAACTGAATTCATTGTATAAATTTGAAGATTTCGTACCAACAGATGTGGTACAATGGGAACCTACCCACCAAATGGTACAATGGGAACCACCCCGCCAAACCACACTATCAGAAGGAGATAGTCAGATAGAAAAATCCCATATCAATAACTGATCTTCAACTCCATTAATGTCATTCACTTCGTGGACCCCTTCTTAGAAGGATACTATGACCATGAACCCAAATTTTCCATTCCCAACCGGAGAGTCGAAGGAAGAGGTCATAGAGGCCAGAGGTTTCTGGGAAGGCATGATCATGGTATGAGTCCGATTCTTTTCCATTCCATAAGTCAAACTGTTAACATTGCATAAACCCATAGAAAGACCCTCCAAAAGACACAAAAAAGAACTGGAATTCACCTCTTCCCCTGTTAGAATAAATTCAAGCCCAATTATCTTTGAATATCTATCAGGGGAAAAATATCTAATAGCCTAAGGAATATGGGTGGACATGTTCGGCCAAACCCAGAAAGGACCGCAACACCACCAGCTCTTATCCTAGAGGTCGAACCCTCTACATCCAAATCCCAATCCTATAATGGGTCTGTGAAAGAGAAACCTTGATCCGAGTAGCACCAACCTTTAGAGAATAAGTATGATATTCTAAAGCAACTATCTTTAGTACAAACCAAGATGTCAATCCTAGATGTGTTAGGTCTGTCCGCTAATCTTAGGGAGGTACTCATAGATGCTTTACACTGTCCATAGGAATTAAAGGCAAAATTAGTAGCAACTGAATTCTATCTAATGTAGAACAATAAAGAAGAATTTCACACCATCATCTATTTCAGAGACAAGGATGGACATGACATCATGAAAGGGCACATCGAACCCTTATATGTGTTCGACAAGTTAAATGGAATTGATGTCGAGAGGATTTTCATCGACAACAGCTCTAGAGTCCACCTCCACCCGCTGAAAACACTTCATATGTTGGTCTATGATAAAGAAAACATGACACCCTACACTACATATCTGATGGTATATGAAAAAAAGAAAGAAGAAACTGTTGGGACGAATCAAGCTTAAAACTCATTTCGGTGACCTCATTTCAGATTCTGAGTTCCTATTAGTACAACAATATATGGAATTAAACTTCTTGTTATAGAGTCCTTGGCAGAATAAGATCACTAAAATTATGTCATCATACTATCATTATGTCAAATATTTCACTAAAGGAAAAAACGGGACATTTCACACTGATAATCCCTGTCTGAATCTTGTGAGCCGCATTATATCGATTTAGGGTTTTATGAATCAAAAGAAAAACATTCTTCATCTGATGACATTGATTGTATTATTACCCCAAATGGATTGGTAATGGCTACCAACAATCCCCTCCATCATCTTGGAGAAGATTAAGTATTACCCATAAAATAAGTTGAACGCACAAGTGCATGTTTGGATGTAGACTCGATTGTTTTCATGGTTTCTGCAATGACTGCCAATTCCAAAGATGCGAAAGAGCAGGCTGACTCACATGATGTCAGGAAAATCCCAAACGGAGATGATCATGAACCATCCACAGGACCCCAAACTACTATTACCTTACCCACCAATGTGAAAGAATATTTCTCTTCAAGCATTGGAAAGATAGTTTTGAGAATCCTCTCTCCATCAAAAGAGGAAGAAGAACAAGATTGTTAAGAAGAAGAAGAAGAAGAAGACCTGAGAGATGCCCCTCCAGCGTTCTAAGATGGTGTATCCTCCATAATCAATGAAATTAAGAAGATAATTCTGGGCACCAAAGATGACCCACACCCACTCTGTGTTGTGTGGTGATGCCTATTGAGGAGAAAGAGGCATATACATCATTTATAAGGAAGAAACAAGATGTGTTTTACTGGAATACCCCGAAAATTGAGGCCTCGATCTTGAGGTCACAACTCATCATCTGGGGTTTCTAGAATATCCCCAGGTCCATAAGAAGGTATCTAGAAGAACCCACATGATGCATGCTACCAAAATAGAAGCTGAAGTTGAGAAGCTGATCAAAGGAAACATCATAAGAGAAACCTAAAACTTGATCAGGATAGAAAACATTTTCCTAGTCAAAAAGAATAATAGAAAGATTAGAATTTTCATTGACTTTAGGGACATTAATTGTTATTACCCCAAAGACGATTTCCCAGTCCCTGTCACATAATTTTTGATCGACACAGTAGCCGGATATGAGGGCATCTCTTTCAGGGATGACTATTCTAGATACAAACAGATCCAGATGGCCCGAGGAGCTGAAGAGGCTATCAATTTTAGGGCCCCTTATGGAATTTTCTGTTAATAGTCTATGCCCTTTGGTCTAAAAATTTTTGGTTCCACATATCAATGTTCCTTGCATCAGATCTTCAATCCCTTCTTGAAAAAATTCATCGAGTGTTATGTCAACGATCTGGTGTTTAAATAACAATTTCACTCAAACCACCTGGATGATCTTAAAACTGTCTTCAGCAAACTACGATAGCACAATTTTATGATTGATCCCCTAATTTTCACCTTTGGTGTTACCTCTGGAAAATCCTCAACCTTTTCGTATGCCATCGTGGCTTCAAAGTTGACCCCAAGAAAAAAAATACATCCTTGGAATGTCCCCACCTTGAAACTTCACTAAGTCGAGAGGTCTCTAGGGGCACCTCACCAACATTCGGTGCATCATAGCCATCTTGGTGTGTAAATGTTTACTTTAACTAGACTCATGAAGATTGGAGTTATGTATGAGTGGGATAATGATTTCCAAGAAGCATTCGAAAATCTGAAAAGATATATCCTAACCCCAATTGGGTTGATTCCACCAGTTGAATTGAGGACACTCATTTTGTACGTAACTACCCTGGAATGGTCATTAGGTTCATGCCTCACACAAAATAATGATGTCAGTAGCGGGAAAAACCTCTATTAACTCATCCTAACAATGATTGATGCTGAAAATTTGTATTCAAACTTTAAAAAGAACTACCTATCCCAATTATTCATGGTTCAGAAACTCATACATTATCTGCATCACCATGAGGTCCACCTGGTCTCCCGCTGCAACCCGCACAAATATATCCTCAATTGTTCCATGATAAATGGATGCTTGTCACGACGGGTGGTCATCCTAAAACACTTTTACATATGGTATGTACCTTGTATGTTCATAAAAGGCCAAACATTAATAGACTTCCTAACAGAGCACCCTCAGAAGGAAAACCACCATTGGATTCCGAACTACTAGATGAAAAAGTGTTCTCTCTCCAAGAGGACCCCCAAACATGGGAAATGTACTTCAATGGTGCTTCCAGAAGCCTAAAAGGGAAAAGGATGGAGGATCCCAAACTCAATAAGGTGGGGATAGGAATTATACTCATATACCCTAAAAAGTCCACCCTACATTACTTTTTCCCACTTTCAAAAGAGTGTACAAATAATTAAATAGAATATTAGGCCCTCATTGCAGGCTGGGAACTAGCACATCCCATGAAATCTAAACTCCTAAAGATAAAGGGGGATTCAGAGCTAGTAATAAAATAGGTCAATGGTGACTATTCCATTAAGAAAGAAGTATTTTCCCCCTTGATGAACAATGTTTGAGAACTGGTGGAAGAATTACCATCGGAACCAACATTGAATTATGTCCCCTGATCTCAAAATTATCAAGCAGATGCTTTTGAAAATGCAATCACAACCATGGCTTATCCTGACCAGGATAAAACAGTTATCAACATCAGCCACTTCCGAATGGGATTTACATTTATCCATAGAATTAAAGAGGATATTGAAGAAATTATCCATGTTTCTCAGCCTTATGGTCACACCACTGGCTGGATGAAACCATTTGGAAATTACCTTCGGAGGGCGAACTCCCACCAGATAGGACTGGAAGGGAAAATGTCTAAAGACAGGCAGTCAATATTTTCTTATAAAATGGGGTAAACAAGGAAAAATCATGAAGGGGACCCAGAGGTTGAAGAAAGAGTTTGGATAATATTCAGGCTTTAGTATTGAATCATCGGTGAAGCCCGAATTTCAAACCACACTCTCCATAGGCATAGCCATCCGTGAACCATGGAACTAGGGAACTGAATAATAATAATATAACCACAGACCTAATTCGTAAACTTTGAACCACATAATTCTCATGGATGAACTCCTCACAGACGATAATCCCCCAGACCCTACTTCAATATGGCGTTCCACGTAGTGTATCACCATGCAGATTTAACCCAATGTTGCGCATAACATTAGTAAGCAGATGGAACCCAAATTGGTGTGATGGTCCCTGTACCACTATGGTGCGCGGTGATCTATACCCATGCATGTGTACCGTATTGGAATGTTAATGATGCCTCTTCCCGCATACAACTACGGTATTTGGAGATTTTCCCATCCCATATAAGAAGTAAATAAGCAGAATGTGGTGTTTTCAGATATTATTTCCTCTTGTTTCAATATCGCCCCTCCATTACCGTCCAGTCCCCCATAATCCCTCTGTGAACCAGTCCCCTAGCATCTAGCCAAATCCTCCTCCAATGCCACGAGACCTATATGATCAGGCCATTGGGTGAATTAGTGCACCCCTTTGAGTCTACATACCCATGGTAAGCGGAGTCTCGAAGGCTCTCCCCATAACGGTTCAGGCCCCAGGAATATCTGTGGGTCTAAATTCCCATGGTAACCTAGAGTCTAACCTTGGATGATAACATGAATCACCCCATTCTAGGGATTAAGTGTGATCACTTTCTTTTCCATTCAATGAAGAATGGTGATCATTAGAAGGAGTTATGTTTACTCCCCCCTTTGACAAGGACGCAACTCCTCCCCTTCCTAGAACGCATTCTGGGGCCCCCCAACTAAGGTAAGTCCCCAATCTTCCAAGGTCGGCCTAGATGACCATTAATTTCATCTCACATTAAAAGGTTCATTGCATTGTGCCCTCACCCACCGTCACCCTGACCTCTACCATTGTAGGCTCTCCCAGTCCCACCAACAGGAGAGGAAGCCTGTGATTGGTTTGATCTCTCGCATCATTTTATTTTTCACACCAAGCATGAATCACATGGGATTTGAGGTTTGTGATGATTAAAAAATCCCCACAATTTTGAACAATGATAACTTTGATTCCTAATCAAATCAGGATGTGTAGGAAGCGAACTTGAAGGCCCAATATCAAAAGGGTGCCTATCTAAAAGGGTTCACCTAATCATGTTTCTCTAAAATTTGCAGCCTCTACACGTAAGCCCCACACAAATATTAACTACAAGAACTCTGATTCTTGATCAAAATAGGATATGTAGGATGCCTACTTGATGTCTTGAGCTCAAAAGGGAGACCATCGGAAAGGGTTCACCAAAACATGTCCTCCCAAATGGGTAGATACCATGTGTAATCCCTAGAAATTCCAAACAATATGGGTTCTAATTCCCCTCCCATGCACACATAGGAAACCCAACTTATGGGTTTGACCCAAAAATCAAGTCAACTACCACCTCATTGGATGAAGATAAAATCCTGAGCACCTTATTGTGTGGCTCAAGTCTACACCACCTCTGTATAATCAACTACATATATGATTATGATGATCCTGCGAACCAGGGGTAACCCGTGGACATACTCCTTGAGAATGAATCAAGTATTTCTGAATATATAAAT
Source organism: Viscum album (assembly GCA_963277665.1). Classification (NCBI taxonomy): domain Eukaryota; kingdom Viridiplantae; phylum Streptophyta; class Magnoliopsida; order Santalales; family Viscaceae; genus Viscum; species Viscum album. The sequence goes on from OY728151.1 coordinate 1,287,737,464, forward strand.
GCAACATAAATCTATAAGAGGGTATTGGAATATGTAGTAATCCACCCCTAGAAGGGGTGCGGTGAGCCCAACATCCCATCCTATCAACTAATAGAGTCCTTAAGTGTAGTTGGACAAACTATTGTTCAATGAGCGCCTTACATTGGAATGTTGGACCATGAATCAGGGATTCAAGGGCTGTTGGGTGTTTCTGGCTGCAAGAATAAACCTATTGGAGACCATCCAAAGAGTTTATATCTAAGGAGGACTGATTGCACAAGTACCGGACCTCGTTCAATCGCCCATTGGGACCATATGATTGTGGTTTCTATTTTCTAATACTAAGGGGTGAATTACCTAGTCCTTACAAGGTTAATCCAACCTTAGTTTAAGGGATAATGATGCAGAATGGGTCGATAAAAAATAAATGGTGAATTTTATAAGAAACTATTCCTAGAAAAAGAGACGGGTAAGGATTCTCATCAGACCATTTCATCATCACTTGAAACGCACCACCTCGGAGGAGGAACAACAATGATGAACCCGACGTAAATCCTTAACCAAGGTGTTTTTTTACCCTAATAATAACTAAAAAATGGATATTGCATGTCATACCATTTTTTTCACCTCTGTCTGCTCGAAATGCACCACCTCGGAGGTGGAACAAAAAATGGAGTACCAAACATGAATCTTTAACCAAGGTGGCAGTCTGACCCCACTCAAGCCCCTTCTCCCCACAATAGAATAAAGAGGTAAGATGGAAAAGATGAATCTTACAATATAAATATATATAAAATAATAAAAATTTGATGATGTTTGGTGGTATGTATGTCATATATGTATGTTATAGGTTCCCGCAGAGCAACCTTCGATCCAAATGATATCCTGACGACTAATGCAGACACACACATCAGCGATCCTGTAGGCAGTCGGGGGCACAAAGAAGACTAAGACTCCCTATCCTACCCAACATCTTCAGTGTTGGGTATCTAACACGCTGATCAAAGAGTACCACCAAAATAGTACTCTACCCATGATGGCGGTCACAAGATAGTCCCTCCAGTATTCAAAGACTTTCCAGCCGCCTCTTCAATCACGACTGACACTCTAGAAAAAGGTGGCTCCGGTGGTTGTCTCAAACCATTTCAGAAGACTATCCCAATAACATGTCAAGAATTACCTCCCTCATCTTATGGAGGCAGATGAATTCGATGTTAACAACTTCATGTCAACTACATAGGGGTCCCACTCAAGGGCCCCTGCCAGAAGGTGTTGCTGCCAACACCAGATGACCAGACCTCCTCCCATTGAAGAGGACCTTATGCTGAGGGCACATGATAATGTCTAGAAGATTCAGGCCCCTCAGGATGCTTTCCACGGGTGGTAACTATATAATCAGAACACAATATAACACTAGTTCATGAGGATCAACTCCTCCCTACTAATGAAATGGCATTTAATGTGCATGCATATGACTCTTCCCCCTCAACTCAATCCCACCACAAAAATAGGGTGGCACAGTATGAGCACATATACATTCATTTTAGTGCTCGTTAATTCCATCATGCAAAAAAGTGAAAAACTACAGGCAGATGGAGAAATCTGCTGATGCACAACAAGCTCGTCAACCAAATAGGGCAGAAACCATCTACACGCAAATAAAAATACCTACTGACGTCTTTCAAGCCTGTCAACCAAATAGGATAGCAACAATCTATATGAAGGCACAAATACCTGTTGATGCACATCAAGCCCACCATCCAAATAGGGTGGCAATAAAATATGAGGAGAGTAAAATTTACGCAGATGCATACAAAGACCGTGAGACAAATATAGTTGAAAGAGAGTAGATAAAAATACCCACTCTTTAATATAATGACCACCAGTAAAATATGGTTTCAACTAGAGGAGACAACTGGTGGAAGACTTGTTCCTCTGTCCTAGCACAAGAGAACTGCTAGTATCTACTAGAAACTCAGGGAGAGGCACAAACTCCTACTCTGATATCTGAATGAGCCTTCATACCCGTTCCATCCCAAGATTTATCTAATCACATCATAGAAATGATAGAAGATTAGTATTCTATCTCATACCATATCATCCAAAAATGAGAAGAAATTATTGCATCAGCGACAAAGGTGATAAGTCGAGCCCAAGACCCGGTTTCCTCAAATAGAATGACTTACTCGAAAAATGGGTGAGTCCCTCCAGAGTAGTCATGCATTCCTACTCCAATCTAAGAGGGTCGACGACAATATCCTGTGATACACTGACAACCTGATCAGGAAAAAATACCCATACGAACTGGGGGACGCCGGTCCAACTTAGTGGTCACCCCAGGGTAGGCATATATCCATGCAAAACTCAAAATGTCTCTCGAGGTATCCCAATTGTATTATGTGACCCAACAAGACAGGGAACCATATATGAAGGTCGTTACCTACAACATATGTACCCAGTTACTGGAAAGAGGGCTCTCAAAGATATAATGTGCCTATGGAAACCGGAAAATGAAGAGCATATACATGATCCTTCTCTGCTAGAATCTGGGGTTCTTAACACCCTCAAACATATATAAAAAAAGGATCAAGTCCCTTTAATTTCATTACCATATTATAGAAGTTCTAGTAGTATTTTTTAAGGCCCTCCCTGCAATGTCTCTACCAGCAGCTCCGAAGGTACTCCACAGAGCACCCACGAGGGCTCACTCTGTTGGCTAGGAATGATCGATTACGAGAGTCTATTTCTTGATGCACATTAGGGTAGCCATCCCCATTTAATGATGATCATATAGAAAGAAGTTCCCCCCCTTTTTACATCCTCCCTAATGGTCCTCCATAGGGTATACACTATAGATATTCTTCTCCGTAGAGTTGGATATTAAGTCATGATGATTTTCCTCCCCATGATGATAGTCATTGTGAAGGCCCTCCCCAAAATGGAAGCTTCTATGAAGGCCCTACCCATAGTATATTCAATAAACCTTAAGGTCCTACCCTCATTTCAATACATCCAGAAGCCCTCCCTAAGATGTACATTGTAGAAATTCTCCCTACAGTCAGGTATCAAGTCATGATGGTAGTCCTCGCCATGATGAAAGTCATTACGAAGGTCCTCCCTATAAGGGCAGTTGTTATGAATTCCCTCCCCATGGTAACATCAAGAAATGAGAAAGTACTCCCCTCATTATAGTATATCCAAAAGGACCTCCCTAGGATGTACAGTACAAAAAATTTCTTTGCATCCAAGTATCAAGACGTGATACTAGTCCCCTCCATCACATAAATCATCGATAAGGTCCTCCACTCAGTGACATCAAGCAACAAGAAAGTCATCCCCTCACTATAGCCCACCATGAAGGTATTTCTCATGGTATACGCCGTGAAGACATTTCCCGCAGTCGGGAATCATGTTGAAATAGTATCCCTCACCATTGTATCCCAAATTGCGAAGGTCCTACCCACAATCAAATTTCATGCTATAAAGAAGGTCCTCCCCTTTCGGGAACAAATGCAAGAATGACCTCCTATGTTGAGTAACTAAGAAAGATGGAGTTAGATACATTGGTATATCCATCTATAATGAGTGATATTGCTTATTAATAAGAGGATTTACTTGGGACACACTCATCCTCTAGGCCACCCCAAACTATTTTCTTATCAATGAGGCTCCCACCATCCCTCTTGCTTGGAACGAAATTATTAATAAGAAGTCGAGCTAGGCATGGCAAGTAAAGGATCCCCTGGAAGAACAAAAACAAGACAAGTTTATTGTGAGAAGACAAATATATAAGGATAAAATACAAGTGATGTATTGGCCTACATACCATCCATCACACCCCATCAGAAATGATGTCTTCAAATTTCATCACCCAAAGGATACAATCAAGGGAAACCCCTACTCCGGAAAGATGGGATACTCAACAAAACTCGGCCCAGAGTAAGTCTCAAAAGAATCTGGACCCAAGAGATCAATCCATCAAAATGCTTCTGAGTTGGGCAACCAAGAACATCCAGAAGGATTACCACTTAAGGGAAGCCAACCGACAAGAAGTGACCATGTCTTTAAAAGGCCATAGACTCCATGCATGCCCAATTCCATACTCAGGTCACACCTACATAGAAGGACGTGAAATTAAAAAGGTGGTGATATTACCAGGTACCGCCCGATGCGGGAACAACCCCATCCCACAAGGATGGAGGTAATTTCAAATCAAAATACCCTTGTAAGACAAAAAAATCCAGGCCTTAGTGGACAACAAAAGAAAGGGAATAACACCAGCCCATTGGGATGGGGGAATTTTTACCTCAAGTCCCCACACAGTGGATGTCCGTCTTCTATTATTTAGGAAGAATGATGGGTAGAGGAGTCACTTGTTCCACCCCTTCTCATGGCTCACACCCTCTGAAAAAATTGTGCATTACGAGGTTAGTCCAGGGATCCCTTCAGTTGAATATTCTCTAAGAAACCCAAAAAATACCGTAGAATGGAAGGAGAAAGTCCAAAAAACGATGCAGAAAACCTTCCTACCATTTGGCATTGGGTAAACCACCCCAATGCAGTATGTATTAGTGAACATGGTAAAATTCAACCCTACGTATATTACATGAAATGGCACAGAGGGAGAGGAATAAAATGAATATGGTTCCCTCTTAGAGGCATCACATACCGAGCCTGATGGTGTGCATACCCAGAACCAGAGAGCGATCCAAAATTTGGGCACCCCCTAAGTTAATCTGTCATTACCTCCCGCCCAAAACCCCAAAAAAAGACAGGAATAGACCAATGGTCATATATGACCCACCTCCTCCTCCCCCGGATAATTTTTCCATCACTCTTGAGTAAAGTTTTTAAAATCAGGAGGAATAAATGGAATAGCTGAGGTTTATTAATGCTCAGCTATTTTGAGGGAGCTACCACTCCGGATCTATCCCCCCTGTGGATCATCAACAGGTTTTAACAAAAGATATTCCCATGCCACAAGCACTCATCCCGGTGAATGAACCAATCTTGGAGGCCCATTCAATCTAGAACTGGGATAATCAACCCACTTAAACCTAGCCCCAAAAAGATATCAAGACTTTCCCCCACTGGGAAGGAATCCAAAATATATTCAGGTAAACCCACAAAGGATACCCCGGTTGGATATCCACCCCATATTCATGGATCTATGACACACCCAGTTTTGGCCACTTCCACACCATCTCAAGTTCAATATTGGTAGGATATGAATAAAGGGGTCTTGAACACTATCGAGAAACTAACAACTCAACTAGAATCTATCGATAGGCAGCACACTCTAATATAGCTAGAGCACAAACCCTCCCCTGATTGGGTAAGCAACGTTCCACCACCGCCAAATTTCAGAAACCTCATATTCCCAATAGTCAATGGATTGGGGGACCAGGAACAACATCTAATGCACTACGCCTATTATTGTGACCCCATGATGGGTACTCCATAGCATAAAGATGATATAAATCCTAGGTGATTCGTATGAACCCTGTAGGGATCAGCTTTCGAATGGTATACTATTTTTCCAGCAATCTCAATCACATGATGGGAGGACCTCCCATTGTAGTTTCTCTTCCAGTTCAGTTCAATGCTACCTAAAACAATGGTCTGTGATCTCATGAACTGAAAGAATTGAGAGAATGAAAGATTCTAAAATTTCATTTCCAGATAGAAAGGCCTGACTTAATCCCTTAACTAGCCACTCCCCCAAGATGGAATTATCGATATGTGCGTCGATAACATTTGGGATGAATTACGAACACCCCTAATCCTGGTAAAGTACACATGTGGATTCTGAGACTTCTCTTCCATTTCCAAATGAATAGAAAACTCCTTGAAACTTACTAACCTCAAGTCCTGATTGTCCCCATCAACCCTAGAGAAAAGAATAGGAAAAGATGAAGCAGATGTTGTCACACTTAAGACACCCCCGACACTAGCTCTAGTAGTGAGGCACCCATAAAACCATGCAGGACCCCCTGGATGCCAACAACCACCTCCACCTCAGAAATATGAGTGACATGGTGTGAAAAGAAATCAGTTCGATGAGAGAATAAATAATGTATACTCATTATAAGATGACCAAGTCTGCAGCTATTTTATAGCCACCATGAATTGAAATTTTCTCCTACTACCAGATCCAAATCGAGCTGAAAAAGGGGGTCTCGACGACCATCGAAATGACTATCCCTATCATCAGATACTAGGACACACAATCCAGGAATTATTTATTTTCAACGATCTCCTACAAAAGATGGGTAATTCCGAGAAAGTCACATTGGGCAGGTTTCTATAACATGTGGCGTATGTTTCCACCTTAGACTCAAGAGAGGAAAATTAATGGAAAAAATCCCCAGTAAGAAGGAGAAATTTTTGAAAATTCGATGACCCTAAAGATAATGAACTGATTCCATGTAATCCTCTAAGAACAGTTGAAACAACCAACCCTACCCCCAAAGGTTCCTAATAAAACACATCCGTCCTCCTCGGCCCCGTAGTCCTATAAAGGCCATAAGGGAAAAAAGCTGGAGCACAAAGATAGGCTGACACCATATCTGAATTAATTGTTTAAATTTGAGGATTTCATACCAACAGACGTGGTACAATGGGAACCAACCCACCAAACGGTACAATGGGAACCACCCCTCCAAACCACACCATCAGAAGGAGATAGTCAGATAGAAACAATATCAGATCAAGAACTGATCTTCAACTCCATTAATGTCATTCACTTCGTGGACCCATTATCAGAAGAATACTATGACCACAAACCCAAATTTCCCAATCCCAACTGGAGAGTTGGAGGAATAGGCCATAGAGGCCAGAGGTTTCTGTGAAGGCATGATCGTGGTAGGAGTCAAATTCTTTTCCACTCCATAAATCAAACTGTTAACAGTGCAGAAACCCATGGAAAGACACTCCAAAAGACACAAAAAGAACCAGAAGTCACCTCTTCCCCCGTTAGAATAAATTCAAGCCCAATTATCTTTGAATATCCATCAGGGGGAAAAATATCAAATAGCCCAAGGAATATGTGTGGACATGTTCGGCCAATCCCAGAAAGGACCGCAGCACCACCCGCTCATGTCCTAGAGGCCGAACCCTCTTCATCCAAAGCCCAATCCTATAATGGGTCTGTGAAAGAGAAACCTCGATCTGAGTAGCACCGAACTTTATAGAATATGTATGATATTCTAAAGCAACTAGCTTTAGTACAAACCAGGCTATCAATCCTAGATGTGTTATGTCTGTCCGCAGATCTTAGTGAGGTACTCATAGATGCTTAACAATGTCCATAGGAATTTGAGGACAAATTAGAATCAATTGAAGTCTATCGAATGGAGATCAATAAAGAAGAATGCCACACCATCTTCTCTTTCATAGAAAAGGATGAATATGGCATCATGAAAGGGAACATCGAACCCTTATATGTGTTCGACAAGTTAAATGGAATTGATGTTCAGAGGATTTTCATCGACAACAGCTCTAGAGTCCACCTCCTCCCGCTGCAAACACTTCATATGTTGGTCTATGATAAAGACAACTTGACACCCTGCACTACATATCAGATGGGATATGAAAAAAGAAAGAAGAAACTGTTGGGACGAATCAAGCTTAAAACACATATCAGTGACCTCATTTCGGATTCTGAGTTCCTAGTAGTACAACAATGTATGGAATTAAACTTCTTGTTATGGAGGCCTTGGATACATAAGATCACTGAAATTATGTCATCATACTATCATTACGTCAAATATTTCACAAAAGGAAAAAAACAGGACATTTCACACTAATAATCCATGTTTGAATCGTGTGAGTCACATTATATCGATGCGGGGTTTTATGAATCAAAATAAAAACATTCTTCAACCGACGACATTGATTGGAGTACTACCCCAAATGGAATGGTAATGGCTCCCACCAATCCCATCCATCATCTTTGAGAAGATTATGTATTACCCATCAAATAAGTTGAAAGAACAAGTGCATGTTTGGATGTAGACTCGATTGTTTTCATTGTTTCTGCAATGACTGCCAATTCCAAAGATGCGGAAGAGCGGGCTGACTCATATGATGTCAGGAAAATCCCAAACCGAGATGACCATGAACCATCCATAGTACCCCAAACTACCGTTACCTTACCCACAAATGTGAAAGATGATTTCTCTTCAAGCATTGGAAAGATAGTTTCGAGAATCCTCTCTCCATCAAAAGAGCAAGTAGAATAAGATAGTGAAGAAGAAGAAGAAGAAGACCTGAGAGATGCCCCTCCAGCATTCTAAGATGGTGTATCCTCCATAATTGATGAAATTAAGAAGATAAATATAGGCACCAAAGATGACCCATAGCCCACTCTGTTCTGTTTGGTGATGCCTATTGAGGAGAAAGAGGCATATACATCCTTTATAAGGAAGAATGAAGATGTGTTTTACTGGAATACCCCGAAATGCCAGGCCTTGATCCTAAGGTCACAACTCAACAACTGGGGTTTCCAAAATATCACCAGGGCCATAAGAAAGTATCTAGAAGAACCCACATGATGCATGCTACCAAAATAGAAGCTGAAGTTGACAAGCTGATCAAAGGAAACTTCATAAGAGAATCCTAATACCCGATCAGGCTATCAAACATTTTCATAGTCAAAAATAAGAATAGAAAGATTAGAATCTGCATTGACATTAGTGACATTAATTGGTATTACCCCAAAGATGATTTCTCGGTCCCGGTCACATAATTTTTGATCGATACAGTAGTTAGATATGAGGAAATCTCTTTCAGAGATGACTATTCTAGATAAAAACAGATCCAGATGGCCCGAGGAGCTGAAGAGGCTACCAATTTTAGGGACCGTTATGGAGTGTTCTGTTATAAGGCGATTCCCATTGGTCTAAAAAAAATTTGTTCCACATATCAATGTTCCTTGCATCAGATCTTCAATCCCTTATTGAGAAAATGAATCGAGTTTTATGTCAAAGATCTGGTGTTTAAATAAAAATTTCACTCAAACCACCTGGACGATCTTAAATCTGTCTTCAACAAACTACGACAACACAATATTATGATTAATCCCCTAATGTGCACCATTGGTGTTACCTCTGGAAAATTCCTAAACCTTTTTGTACACCATCATGGCTTCAAAGTTGGCCCCAAGAAGAAATAAATCCATCCTTGGAATGTCCCCACCTTGAAACTTCACTAAGTTGAGAGGACTCTAGGGGCACCTCACCTACATTTGGTGCATCATATTCATCTTAGTGGTCAAATGTTTACCTTTCACCAGACTCATTAAGATTGGAGTTACGTATGAGTGGGATAAGGATTTCCAAGAAGTATTCAAAAATATGAAAAGATATATCCTAATCCCACTGGTGTTGATTCCTCCAGTTGAGGGGAGGCCACTCATTTTGTACGTAACTGCCCTGGAATGGTCATTAGGTTCATGCCTCACAAAAAAGAATGATGTCAGTAGCGGGAACAACCTCCATTAACTCATACTAATAATGATTGATGCTGAAAATTGGTATAAAAAATTTAAAAGAACTACCTATCTCTAATATTCGTGGTTCCGAAACTTAGACATTACCGGCATCACCATGATGTCCACCTGGTCTCCCGCTGCAACCCGCACAAATATATCCTCAATCGTCCCATGCTAAATGGATGGTTATAACTACGGATGGTCATCCTAAAACACTTTGACATATGGTATGTTCCTTTCAAGTCCATAAAAGGACAAACATTAGAAGACTTCCTAACAGATCACCCTCAAATAGAAAAACATCGTTGGATGCCGAACTACTAGATGAAAAAGTGTTCTCTGTCCTGGAGGACCCCCAAACATGGGAAATGTACTTAGATGGTTCTTCCAGAAGCCCGAAAGGGAAAAGGATGGAGGATACCAAACTCAATAAGGTGGGGCTAGAAATTATACTCATATACCCTGAAAAGGCCATCCTGCCTTACTCTTTCCTGCTTTCAAAAGAGTGTACAAATAATGAAATAGAATATTAGGCCCTCATTGCAGGCCTGGAACTAGCACATCCCATGAAAGCTAAACTCTTAAATATAAAGGGGGATTCAGTGCTAGTAATAAAATAGGTCAATGGTGACTATTACATTAAGAAATAATTATTTTCCCCCTTAATGAACAATGTTTGAGAACTTGTGGATGAATTACCATCAGAACCAACATTGAATTATGTCACCTGATATCAAAATTCTCAAGCAGATGCTTTTGAAAATGTAGTCATGACCTTGGATTATCCTGACTGGGATAAATCAGTTATCAACATCACTAACTTCTGAATGGTCTTTCCATTTATCCAGAGAATTAAAGAGGATATTGAATAAATTGTCCATGTTTCTCAGCCTTATGGTCACACCACTGGCTGGATGAAACCATTTGGAAATTACCTTCGGAGGGGGAAATTCCACCAGATAGGACTGGAAGGGAATAGTTCTAAAGATAGGCAGTCAATATTTTCTTATACAATGGGGTAAACCAAGAAAAATCTCTCTACAAATGAGGCCTTAATGGAGTCCTTCTCAAGTGCGTTGATGGAGAAGATACTGTTGTTGTCATGAAAGGAGTGCATGTCGGAGCTTGTGGAGTGCACCAATCAACAACCATGCACTCTCACCAAATCCAAAGCCTTGGGTATTACTATCCTACTATGATACAGGATTGTTCCATATTCATCAAAAGTGCCATTCCTGCCAATTTCATCCAATTTCAATCACTGAACCTCGGAGTTACTTCATGTAGCTGGGTACTCCTGGACATTTTCCACCCGGGGGATGGATGTTGTGGGACCATATCCCCCCACTACAGCCAGATGTTTCATGTTCACACTCACAATGATCGACTTATTTTCTAAATGGACCGAATCCATACCCCTTAAAGAAGTCGGGGAGAAAAGAATCATTAGATTTGTGAATTCCAACATCATTACCTGATTTTGTGTCCCTCATAAAATGCTGACAGACAAAAGAACCAACTTCTTCTATGCTGAGTTGGTCCTATTGTACCAGGAGTATGGAATCAAAGCCAACTGTTCATCCTGCTACCACATGGCGGCCAATGGGTATATAGAGGATTTCAACAGGACTATGTCTAACATACTCCAAAAGATGGTAGATATGGACATGAAATCATGGCCAGGCAAGCTTATTTATGATTTGTGGGATTACTGGACCACAACCCGCACTGCCACTCAAGAGACCCTGTAATCACTAGTATATGGGTGTAGAGGCGGTGTTGCCTATTTAAATATACATTCCATCACATAGTGTGTCCATTTTCGATCTACTATCCATGGATGTGCAATCCTAGAGATGGTTTGATGAGTTGGAGAAGGTAGATGAAAAAAGTATTCTCAATTTAGACCCTTTGGAAATATATCAAAATTGGATCAAATGAGCCTTAAACAAAATGGTTTTCCTTCAAATATTCCTCGAAATAGAAATGTTGTTAGTCCTTAGAACCCTTATGATAATAGGGAAGAATCCTCCAATGATTGAACCAAAGTGGGAAGAACTATATGTCATAAATAGGGTCTATTCCAATTGATCATACACTCTGATATTGATTGATGGACAACTCATCATGGCTCCCACAACTGTGATTCTCTTAAAGAAGTACTTCGCATAGTACCAACCCCCAAATCATGATCCAAACTCTATGACACTAAACTATGAGTCATAGTTCATTCCACATGACATTAAAATGTAAGGAACTTGTCCCTAAAATATGACATTAAACTGTTACTCATGTCCTTTCATTAATACGTTAAACTGCAGGGCACACTGGTCAATACTCTAAGACCTTAAACAATGAGTAGTAATACCGTGAAGCCACGGTACAAGATCTATAACTTTAAACTATGAGTTATCATACCACCAAATCAAGGTCCAAACTCTATGACCCTAAACCATGAGTCAAGGTCCTTTCGACATGATGTTAAACTGTAAGGAACTAGTCCCTGAAACATGACATTAAACTGTGACTCATGTCCACGATGTAATATGTTAAACTGCATGGTACCATGGTCCAAACTCTAAGACCTTAAACTATGAGTAGTAATAATATGTTGTCCTAGATCAAACTCTATGACCCTAAACTATGATTTATAACATCCCAAATCAATGTCCAAACTCTATGACCCTAATCTATGAGTCATAGTCCTTTCCACATGACATTAAACTGTAAGGAACTAATCCATGAAACATGACATTAAATTCCGACTCATTTCCTCATTGTAAGATGTTAAAATGCATGGCATAGTGGTCCAAACTCTAAGACGATAAACTATGAGTATTAATACTGTAATTTAATGGTCCAAAATCTATGACCCTAAACTATGAGTCATAGTCCTTTCCATAAAACATTAAATTGTAAAGAACTAGTCTATAAAACATGAAATTAAACTATGACTCGTGTCCCTGCTATAAGACGTTAAAATGCTTGGAACAACGGTCCAAACACTAATACCTTAATCTGTGAGTATTAATTCCATGATTTCATGGTCCAAACTATATGACAAAACTATGAGTTATAACACCCCCAAATCATGGACCAAAATATATTCCCCTAAACTATGAGTCATAGTTCATTCCACATGATTTTAAACTATAAGGAACTAGTCTGTCATGACCCATCCCAACGGGGCTCGAGCCCCGACTCCCCAAGCCTGCCTCCTATAGGACAGGGGCAGGCGTCTAGCGCCGAGTAGGCTATCACACACATGGGAGGAATTAGCATAAGGTACCTTTACACATGCACCCACATACACCTCCATGCAACTGTGAAGAGATATATAAAACTGAGGGGAAAATGCATGCATACAACTATCCCAAACCAGAGTACAACAAAAGTAAAAAAGGGAAAAACAGGGCCCACCAAAAGAAAATTTCAAAGTGTCCAACCTGCTCATAAGGAGGGTAAACACTGCCAAAACACCTACTGGTAAGCTCCTCAGCACAGCTCTGGTAAACACCCCGGTCAAACCCGCTCACAAAGCTCTGCCTGCTCCGGGTCCTCCTAGGACTCCGTCGAAAGGCCTTTGGTCTGCACAAGACACAAACATGTGCTGGAAAAGCCCATGTAGGGGTGAGTATAACAATACTCAGAAGGCACCCCAAAAACCCAAAACAAAATAGAGAAACTGAAAGGCAAAAGTCTTCTCATCCCAGCCAGAGGGAACCCAGAGGAGAGAGAAACTCAATCTTGTGACCATCCTCGGATAAACACAACTAGTTAGCTTAGCTCAGGTGTATTCCCATACATACACCTTGAACAATCCAGATATACTCAGCTCACACAACAAGCCACATGAGGTACCGACCTCATCAATAGAAATAGTTCACAACCAGGAGAACACACTCCACGATCACTGTCATCCCAGATGACACTCTTTTGAGAGAAACACTCTATCGAGTCCCAAAAAAACAACTCAGACGCTCACCCAAGAGATCACGCTCGTCGGATACCATCACTGAGATAGTCACACTGAAACAGCAAAAACACCAAACTCCCTGGATAGGGGATCACTCCTACGGTCCAGTAGGGGATACCAGAACACACACCGAAATTTGAAGATCTTAAAAATTGGGGATCACTCCCAGGGTCCGTTGGGGTATACCGCAACCCGATCTGGCGCTTGGCAAAAACACGTCACTCAGATAGAGGATCATCACCCATATAAAGGTGGTCACGACAATACCAGAACCCTATCTAGTATAACTCATGATGTAGGGGATCGAACTGACGATGTCGTAACCCTACAGAAACCACACGTTGCGTAGGGGATCACATAACCAACGATACTGCAACCCTACTATAATCCTCATGCTAAGTAGGGGATCGTATTCCCAAAGATGCCACAACCCTACTGATCTCGGCCCACCATGTAGGGGATCATATTCCCGATGATGCCACAAACCCTACGGGGTTAACCTGCTAGATAGGGGATCGCTGCACGTGGATAAGCAGTCATAGCGATACCAAGAACCCAGTCTAGGGGAAATTATGCTAAAGGATCCCGCTCTGGGCCCACTGGAGGGATGCCAAAACTCTATCAGATTAAACATCCCATCAAGAGGATCAAAAACCGATACTAAGGTTGTGATGCCACATGAACCCTCATAGGAACGAACCAAGGGAGTACACTTAACCACTGGTGGTCCAAACGTCGCTAACCTGAGCGACCCGCCACAACGCCACCCCACGCACCTCTAAGGCCGATACTAAGGCCACCATCGCGATCCATGTGGAAAAACACCCAGGATAGGATATTTACTCGCCTTAAATGGACAACCGGTAAAGAAGGAACTATTCACTATAGCTAGAGCATGCAGGGCCCACACAACGATCCTGAAACTCATCAAGCGGATCATACCATGATGATCCCCTCGAGAAAACATATGGAATCGACTACACTTTTGTTCGAAATGGGAACCTAGTGAAAAAGGCACTATTCATCAAAGCTAGCTCAGGTGGGGCCCACTCCTAGATCCTGAAACACATCGAATGGGTCACACCATTGCGATCCTCTCAGAAAAGCACATAGGATCGACTATTCATCAGCCAAAATCGGACTCCTGGTGTGAAAGTTGCGTTTTTCCGCAAATGCCAAAAACTGGCCTTAGGGGGCACACACCCCAAACTCAGTCCCAACACCCAGAAACCCTAAAGAACAGTCTTTCGTATCGTTAGGGTCTCAACGCCACTAACGACACGTCAATCGGACGCTCTGGGTAGAAGATACAACGACCCAAAGTCGAATAATAATAAAATATCATTATTTTATTTGACGTTTCATGCTCCTGGGCCACGATCTGGAACCTTAAATTCCCAAACCCAAACCATAGGGTTTTCCTCATCGCTAGGGTCGTGTCTTCATAGACATCACATGAATCTTACTCCCGGATTGCAAGAAACGGGGGTTTAAAAACCCCCGTGTATGAAAAAGGGGTCGGACCGGCCTGAACCGGCCCGCCGCCACTGGCCCGCCCTGGCCAGCGGCCCTCCGCAGGGTGGCGCCCTGCGCCGCAGTGCTCTGCCTGCTGGGCCGCCGCAGTTCCGCCGGCGCCGTCGCCCCGGCGGAGCTTCCGCGGACCGCTGGGGGCATCTCGGTGGTCTGTTTTGCGATCTGAAGGTACAGGCGCAACCCTCAGGATGTGATCTTACCTGATAGAACATCAAATTGAATAAATTCGAAGAAAAAACAGGATCGGTGGATTAAAACTCAAATCGACTACCTCGCGGGCGAAACGCCGACGATCAGTGCTCTAAAGCATCTGTTGCACGATCCTGAAGCGTCCGCCGTTGAAATCCGAGCTCGACGGCACCTTAATCGCACGATCTGGTCGCTGATTCACCATCGGAAGTAGAGGAGGAAGAGTTCCTCCTCTAATGTTCACCATACATCCAAGGGGGGGGGGGGAGAGAATAAAAAGGTATTTATTTTTTAAAATAAATATCTCCGGCTCTCGACTCGCCTCTGCCCGATGCCCGATGCAGACAAATGTAGGGTCACACTTAGGGTAAACGCGCCGTTATGAACGCATCAGAGGACTCAGATTTGTGAACTGAGACTCCGTTCAGAAGTTATTCGAGTCGACGCTCATAATTATACTTTTCCATTTATTTACGGAAACACCCCTGGTGGCGTTTTCCACAGTAGGCCCGCGCCCACAAAGTTTACACCTCACCTAGGGTAAACGGCACGTTCCGGATACAACCTTTCCCTCAGATTCCCATTCTGAACTACTGTTTAGGAGATATCACACCCTCTCCACATGCATAATATAAAAATACTTAATAATTTTATAAAATTAATTTCGGGCACTTCGGGCCTCGAAATCGCACGTCAACTTCACACCTTGCTCTGGAATTATTCGTAGAAATATTGCAAAGTCTGACAAGGCTAAAACCCGAGTCGCTGCATATTCCATGAAACATGACATTAAACTATGGCTCGTGTGCTTATTGTAAGAAGTTAAACTGCATGGAACAATGGTCCAAATTCTAATACATTAAACTATGTGTATTAATATTGTGAAGCCATGGTCCAAGCTCTATGACCCTAAACTATGAGTTGTAATACCCCAATGCCATGGTCCAAGCTCTATGACAATAAACTATGAGTCATATTCCTTTCAACATGATGTTAAAATGTAAGGAACTCATCCTTGAAACATGATATTAAACTGTGACTCATGTCCTCATTGTAAGATGTTAAATTGGATGGCACAAAGTGTCCTAATCACATGATGATAAATTGCATGATCTCTTCCAAAACTAAGTGTGGCTTGATTACTTCTCTTTCAGGATACATAGTGACTTCTCGATCATCAATTTTTTCCCAATCCCCACAAAAGAAAAAAATTTCTCTATCGGATCCTCAATTTCCCCACATTGTCGTGGGAAACCCTTGTCCCTCCTTGTTTCTCACATCGTGTATAACTCACACGAGCTTAGGAATAGTGGAAAGGATTTTTGTACGTAAAAAAATTATATAGATATATGGTAGACCCAACACCCATATAAAAGGTAACAAAAAATGTCCCTACACATGTACTGAGCCAGATCGGTACAGGGAATGTTCAGAAATACATACAGCTTGATTCTTTCCCTTGCAGGATACGTAGTGACGCCCAGATTTGGCATCCCAACCCAGCCACTGAACAAATATACCCTCACATGTCCTTATACATAGACTAAACCAGATTGGTACATTGAACATTGAGAACTATGTGAAGGTTGATTCCTACTCTTGGAAAATACGTAGCGACGCCCAGATTTGGCGTCCTAGCCCAACCACCCCCACGAAAAAAATAAAGCTGCCCCTTTCATTATGCATAGGTCAGACATGTATAGGGAGTCCATGAAAGGTCCTAAATACAAGACAATAAACTATGAAATTCATCAAGAATAATGTGTGTCCCAATTCTCAGTTTTACAAAATCCTGCACATGCCCCTCACTCATGATAAGTCAAAAGATCTGGTATCCCCCAATACATATGAGTCAGATCTGTGTGGAAGACCCAATAGTTCAGGGGTAATCACGATCTGCATATTTCCCCCATTCCCAGACACATCATTCCCTCTTTTTATGCTCCATACCCTAGGAAAACATCAATCTACAAAATCCTTCAAGGCCATCTGAGACAGAAGGCCAGTGTCCTATGGACACCTTTGTTTTGGCTATGCACATCATGCCTTAGTGGATCTGTATATGTCGCCTCCAAAATGGACATCAATTAAATAAAAATTCATTCCCAAGAGTTTCCTCTCCTCTCTCAGTATGCCCAATGGCTTCTGAGCCCCTTGTCATCCCTCCCGATTCATGTTTTCCCCAAGACTATGGTTTACACCTTCTATCATCACTCATTTATAAGGAACATCCTGATTAATATTAACACAAAGCTATTAATGATTTTTATGAAAGCATAATCATCCTCACTACATGACTCTAAACTGCACAAATTCCTCACCGCATAACATTAAACTGCAAGGACAGAATTTTCCGTATTGCACAATCTTAAACTATATAGCATTGGTTTAAGCCTAAAGTTCCCTCTGAAGTTTATTCTTCTATTCTTATGCAATGAACTATAATCCTTGTAATCTCTTTTTTCTCACATAGATCATATATCACCTGAACATAGAGATCATATTAAGAGATCCAACATGATATTATATAAAAATAATCAAGGAATTTTCTCCTACAAGCATGACCCTAAAAGGCATGTCACGGTTCCCTTCCCCAGAAGGAACCTTATGTCCTGGACATACGACATTAAATGACCAGATACCCCAAAGGTGGTACAAATGCCTCACCCTATGTGTAGGTTAGATCTATGTATGGATACCTAATTCCATGAGTAAATAATAGCCCAAATGTTTCCAATATATACAGACTCACTCTTTTCATTCCACAAACTCTATGCTCTTAGCAATCTTGAATCCCCATAAACCTCCATGGCCATATGCGATGGAAGGCCAAGGTCCCACATAAACCTTTGATTGGATTTTTATATCATGCCCTGGGGGATCTCCATATGTTTCCCACAAAAATGGCTGTCAATCGAAGGAAAATTTTTCCTTATGAGAGTCATATAATATCTTAGTATGCCCAATAGCTTTCAAGCCTCATTCCATCCCTCCTGATTCAAGGTCCCTCAAATTCATGGATTAAATTTTCCTCCCTACACACATCCTAGATATATTAGAACATATGCGTGAAGTTGATACCTCATCATGGATTAAATTTTCCCCCCTCTTCATCTCTGGTCTCATTTATGGTTTCAAAAGATACCTCTTCTATATGCGTGAAGTTATTCCGTATACAAAAGAATAATTCCCCCATTTATTTCTTGGTTTCCTTGATGATGTTATGTTAAAATGTCCCTTTTTTAGGTGAACCCATTATCAACGGTCACATACCATATTCATAAAGTTTCCAATGGCCATAGCCATCAGAGATGGAAAGCCAATGTCAAGTGGACACCTTTGTTTGACTATGCGCATCATTCCCCTAAAGGTTTTCATATGTTTCTGACAAAATCGTTGTCATTCAATGGAAAAATAATCCCCAAGAGAGTAATTTCCAGCTTCCATATACTCAAATGATATTCGTGTCCTGCCACACCCCTGAAGATGGAAAACCACTGGATAACGAATTACATACCTTCCTCTTTCTAAATTCCCCTTACATAAAAAATATTTCTAACTGAACTAACCATTCACCACTTCCCCATTCTACAAGTAAGAACCAAGTAGGAATAGTTTCCAACTCAAATCCAATATGAATGTACCTAATATTTTCGGACATCATTACTCATACCATCCATCCACTCTGGCTCCCAACATCAAAATAAATCTGAAGTGTTGCAAACCCTACTAGGACATCGAAGATGGAAGGCCAGTTTCTTGTAGACAACTTGTTAGACTATGCACATCATGCACTGGTGGTTCTACATATTTCGTCGACAAAACAACCGTCAATTAAAGGAAAATTCATCCCTAGGAGAGTCTTTTCCTACCTCCGTACACCTAAAATGGATCTGGAGGCTCATGAATGTCAATAATTTACAAAGTTAGGGTCATTAAATATACCTAATCCATGTTTGAAGGATATTATAACATTCCCAGCTAATAATCCCGAATTGAGGCCAAGACCTGTTAATTTTGGTCCATGTTGTTCGACCTAAAACATAAGTAATGAGTTTGATTAGCTGAACTATGAACTACCATCAAAAGGATACGTCATAATTGATAGAGGTAAAATCCATAGAGGGCACCGCTGGGTGAAATTCAAGTATCGGTTTGTTAAAAACATTGAGCCATCAAAAGAGATGTAAATCTTGTTAGGTCGAAACCCCGTAAAAGGAGGCCTATGACAATGTCAGGTTATGCCTGCTAAGCAAATGTCAATAAGTCTTAGGAAAAAATTATGGTAATAAGGAAAAATACATAAAAGTTCATTATTTGTTCCATAAAACCTCAGAAATAGTTTAACTACGCTCGCTAAGTCCCATGGATAAGGAAAAAATTAGAGTCCAATTTGATTATTTCAATTTAATGGTTTTGAATCGTGGTTTAAAATTAAAACCTAATCGAAATGATGATTATATGATTGATTGTAATCAATTGACATGATAGTAAAAGTAAATGAAAAAGGATTCGAAGGAAAATTGGTTCCATCATCTTTCTTAAAAATATATGGCAGACATCCACTACATGGATCCTCTCCTTGTAAGCAATACATTATCTTTAAAGATACATTTGATAGAGTCTCAATGTTTCATCAATGATTGATACGACTCCTCAATAGCTTGGTGATGCTTCAATAAATTCGATGTCTCAACCTCTCCGCTCGCTCGTAGTGTCTTTGCATCCCTCATGGCTAGGAGGTCGGTCCTTTCTCTTTGATGCATTTTCTATTGCTCCTCCTCAATGGCATCTTCGCCCAAGGTCTAATCCAATTTGAGCCGCTCTAGTTTATGGTCTTGTTTCTCCACTTCTTGGTCGAGTGGTTCTATGAAATACTTTTGCTTCAGACGTTCATTCTACAGCCTTGCAACTGTTCCATCATGATTGGATGTTTTTCCAATGATAATTTTCTGTGTGGCAGCAAGATAAGCCATCGACTCTACCGTGGAAAGTTGATATTTGTGCATGCCAATTGTTTCTTGATCAGTTACAACCTATATTACTATATCATAAATACCATGATAGTCGAATACACTAAATCCCAGGACCACAAAATGGTGGTGTAACTTTGGAAATTTCACTGGCATCTCATCCAATGGGGTCTAAGAAATTAATCTCCAAATGTTCCTCCATACCTTTTTTCGAATGGGATGAAGATTGACTGGGATTTCTTGATCAGTCAAGGAGTCACTCCATGATGATGAAATGTAGTCCGGAAAGAAAATTACAAGATAAGGACATGATTTAGTAGATACGGCATGGCTTGGCCCAACAACAGCCTCATCTCTGACAATTGTATTGGATGAAAAAATGGGGGCGTCTACCACTATTTCCAAGGCTTGTGGTTGTGATTCTAAGGATAGGGTGGAGATGACGTCGGTAACTCCCACCCCCACAATAGTACCACTATCTAATATAGGTGGTGATACATTTTCAATCATCACTTGCGCTCTGTGGTTACTCAGGAAAACTGAAGACCTGGGGCCATGCTTGGCCAAAACAATAGCCCTCAAGGTGACCCTCATAAGGTTGTTGATTAATATAAGGCCCATAAGAATAGTCAATATAGATGAAGGTATTGGTCTATAGATCCTAGGGGTTAGGAAACATAACTCCTCTTAGAACTGGCGAAAAGGGCACGATAGCCTGCTCCAAATTTTTAGGGGTCAGAACTTCAGCCTCCTCGGTAGTGACTTCCCTAGAGCCACCATGAGCATGCAGAATATCAGTCTCTAGAGTGAATCCCTCTATAGGGGAAAATGAAATTTGATAAATATTGATTGGATCCTCAACATTCATAGCACCTTAGATACCCACCAAGGCTTGGTGCTCTCCCCTGGAGCCGACCCCTACTATAAAGACCACCTTGTCTCTCTCTATAAGAGTTAGATCAACAAGGTCAAGTTAGCCCTCAATAGCTATTTTCCCTTATATTATTTGGGTATATATTTTTTGAGTGGTAGAAGGAACATTCTAGGGGTCAACAACACCTCAAATATCTTTAGATGGTCCTATTTCCCTGTTTTATTCAGCCACAAAAGATGGTGACCTTTCCTCTTCCCTAAAAGGGACAAGAGCTGTAGATGCATGAGTGGTCTTCATCTAGTTACCAATGGGCCATGTGTCAAAAAACATATATGTAACGGTGATTTGAAAAGATAAGGGTACTTGGTTCAACCACCAGGTGAACAGAAAATTACTTGTGACCCCCCTCCGAATACACTTTCACAATTGGGAGGCTTGCTTGTGTTTCCTAGATTGTCAAGGGGACAGATCCTAAATAATAGAACCAAGGGGGATGGATGGGGAAATTCCATGGAATGGTCTGCAATGACTTCTTACATGTCTTCTTGGTCTCTAGGGGATCCTTCCACAGTCCCCCATACTATTGATAGGGCACACTCTCTAATTACAGTACCACTAGAATAATAAATCGGGGAAAAGGTTTTTTTTTCTGTGACCCTGTAGGCCACTAAAAAATAAAAAAGGAGAAGGGGTCCATTAGCATCTCTGCATCAAATGAATATAATATTATATTTTGCAGATAAAAAATCTCCCATCAGTCACGAGAGTACTACTATCAACGCCATGCGGTCCAACCAGTAATGCATGTCTTCGGGAGTGTGGAGACACGTGTCCATTTCATTCAAATAGGTATCCACCTCTTCAGGGTATTTGTCGGCCGAAATTCCAGTAGGATTAATGACTCCCCCAATTCCCATATGGTCTAATCATCCCTCTTAAGGAAGCCTCCATATATCTTCCTTTTAGGTTCTCACCCTTAATTCATTCCCGACTCTCTAAGTATCCGGAAATGCAGTAGTAATTGGGATGGCCAGCATCGAAGAGTTGGTACAAGGGAGAAAAGCGGGTTTTGAAAATCACAAAAATATTTTGGGTGTCCCTTCAAATTCAGGACCATGAGAAAAATAAAATTTATGAGACAATGGGAGAAAGTAAGAATATTTTTCGGTGGAAGTAGTAATTGGTAGACCAACAACACTGTCATCATCGTCATCGGTCAATGATCACAGCATGGAAAGTACCTGTTGCAAGAAATTGTGGAGACCACTTCAGGAATGGATGAGGGTATTGAGGTCTTTGAGGTAACGACCCACCCTCTCTGGATCCACATAAAAATAATGGTCAGTGGGTGGTGACACATAGCCAATTCCAGTAAGAGAAACTTCCCTTGTTCATAAAATATGCCATAAATCATGAGGGTACCAGCCGCGAGTTGAAGGATGGACTTTTGAATGGTCCCATTACCTCCATGACACTGGAAAATCGTCCAAGGGGGGTATGGATGGGGGACTCCCGGTAGCAGCTTTAGCAGCATGTTTGAACTCACATGTTGCCACGACCCCGTATTTCACAATTTTCCATAGAGTGGAACTAAGAGGCCTTCTGAGGACTTTTCTCAGTTAAGATTTCTCAAATAATCCATTTTGTTTATCAATTCCCTTCTCCTTCAATGACATGGAAGTTTTCACAATGGGAACTGGGTCGGCTAATTGGCCATCGATATATGATTTAACCAAACACTTATCATAGTTTTTGGGGAGGAAGGGCATAGAATCCCTAGGATTTGGAAGCTTGGCCTATAAATGGGTTCCCTCCTCAGTGAAAATTTTCCATAGTTTTTGGGCTATCCTCATTTTCTTCTCCTGATGAGCACTATTTATAGTAGGAGAGAGGAGCTTATGGACATAGTTAAATTGATGACTAAATCGGCAGGGTGTATATCCCTCACATATAAGCTCCCATCCGATACATAAAACTAGGAAACCATCTATCAAATAAAATAAGTAGCCATAGTTGAAAATGTCCTGGAATGAATTTTTTGTAATAATACTAGTAGGGGAATTATAAGGGTGATACGATAAATGTTCATAAACGTTGAGGACATCCTTGAAGTCTTGTTTGTAATTTTCAGTTTTCTCCTCTTACTTATCATGTGATGACCAAGCCGTTGGCATGGCTCTACTGATACTCTGAAGATATGGTCAAAGGGTGGAATGCATAATTGGTAAGGAATTATTGAAGAAATAACCCCCTACTTTGGGCCTCCATCCAACCCCAATGAATTTTTAAGGAGCCAATCATCTGGTATGATAGCCCCCTCGCTGATTCGAGCTAATAAGTGGTAAATCATGGCCAACACTGGGATAGCTAAATTGATTCATCTTCTGGTGGCCAACTGAGTGGCCATGACAAATGTTGAGGCTCTTACACCACAAGACCCATGTACTGGTAAGATCCACCCACTAAAAAACTTGGCCAAGAAAGCTACCAGTTGAAATAATCAATTGACATCAGGGATTATCCCCCATACCCATTTATGAAAATTCCAATCTTCCAGGGTGGGCCAGTAAGTACCTGCCTGCCTCTAGCTGGTTTTGGTAGAAAAATCCCAAAGTCTATGCGGATAGGTTTGTAGACCATTAGGCTTAACGAATGTGAAAAACTAGTCATCAAAGGTAACGTCCTACTTCGTAAAAATTTCTATTTCATCAAAAGTGTCTTTGCTTGAATGATGAGTTTTATAGACCAAGGAGGGTTTCTTTCCTCATCATCTCAAATAGAGATGGGGGGTAGGAGTTCATCAAACAAGTCCCCTATGATAGAGACTCCCAAGATTTGATAAATGTATCGAAGACTGAGGCCGACATCCCCGTGGGTCAAGTGGAATGTATTGGTGTCTGGACTCCACCTTCTCAAAAGCTGTGAAATAAGGGATGTAGGACGATGGGTGTATATCTAAGAAAACCAAGCACCCTTGTATAGTCCCAAAGTCTGCATCTTGGTTCAAAATTATTTGAAACTCTGGAAAACCCAAAAGGCCTACCCAAGTCTAAGAAAAACAAGCCTCAAAAGCTACGATCCCACCGGGATGACCAACCGAGCTACTCATTCTCTATAGTATTCTGCACAATGCTCTGGTAACAGTGGGCAGTCTAGACAGGCTTCCACTACACACCCTCTAAATTTCAAGGCATGTAGTTCAGTAAGGACCCTGAGGTAGTATCTCTCTAAAGGTACAAACCCTTGGAAAAAATAAATGCCTTAAAAATATAGGTATTAATTATCCAGGTTGTAGGATGATTAGAATGATTTGTCATTGGGACCAGTATGTCAGTATTTCGTCCCGCCTTTTTTATTACATAACTTTTCATTACATTTTACATATATAGTATCTTTAAAGTCTAGTGTCTTGGAAATTAGGAACATAATACATGAAAACAACATAAAACATACTTCTAGTAAACTTTTAAGGCTTCATCATAGGTTTATCCTAAGTATAATTACTACATTTAATAACTTGGAAACATACATCAAAGGAAAGGGTGAGCATAATGCTCAGTAAGGAAAATAAGGGAATCAATTTACTTGTGAAATCAATAAGAACTTGATAAAAACATAAAGACATGAGAAATGGAAGTAGAGGTATTTCATAAATAAAATAACATGAAACATAACATTAATATGTGGCTAAAACATTCAATTTAGTCATTCACAGACATATCACCAAGTTCCATCCCCAAGGTTTCATAAAAATCACCATGGTTATTCACCAAGGTATCATGAAACTTATCATCTCTAGAGATTAAATTCATTACCCAATGCATTGGAGTGCTATCAGGGTGCACCCTTAATATGTATTTACAATCATGGGATCCACATAGATCATAATAAAATACTTCATAAATAACCCATATAGAACAAAAGAAATGGGTTTCATTTCAAAATCGTGACGTTTTAGAAGTTCTAAAAAATCATAATGTCATTTATAACCCATGCAATGGGAGTGAAGGTAATATGTAAATCATTTACCTAATCAAATATATTATTTTTTTATTTATGAACACCCATAGAAAATAAATAGGTCTGGGTATTCATATAAATAAAACAAGAGAATTTCTTCAGAGAAAGAGAGAGGAATTTTGAGATGAAAAGTCCGCAGCATAACGACTACATAACATCCATTTAGAAAACATTAAAAAGAGAGGGCACAAGGGTAAACCACTCATAAATAACTCATAATAAAGTATAAATCCATAATAACATGGAGATAAGAACATGGTATGGATATTTTAATGACATACCACATGAAAAGGAAACTTGAAAGGAAAGAGAAGATGTGATTTCTTTTACAAAAAATTCGACAGCCTAACGACGTCACTTAAAAATTCAGAAAATCAATTCATGAGAGTGGAAAGGGTATATAATCATTTGGACATGAAATGGATAGTATTAATGATATATAATCTAAATACCCCACATAATAAAATGGAACACTAGGACATAACAAAAAGGAAGTCATGACTTAAAAGAGGAGGGCGAATGGTTCCCTTACCGTGAATAGTAACTTTTAAAGCATGATGATTGGGACCTTAGGAGGCTTTAGGGAACCTTGGGAGGACCCCATTAGAGGTATAAGGACCAGATATTTGTTGAGGCTGATTTTTTTAATGGAAATAATTAGGGAATGGCTTGGTATCTATAGGGAAAGTGAGGGAATAAATTATTAATTTCCAAGGGACACCTCATCAGTGCTATTTGCAAAACCATAGGCTTGCCTGTGGTATTTTCCCATGGTATTGGCCACATGGGAAACCTCATAACATATCTTACTACTCAAAAGTCGACCAGATTATTTGAATAATTATTACATCATCAATGATGTCATTAAACACCCGAAACTCAAAACAGTATTTTTACCATTCACTAAGAATTCAACTGTTTCGGAAAAATCCCAAAAATTGAATCTAAACCATTATCGATACACTGAATTCAAAAATTAACACCATTTTATGAAAATAATTTTCAAAATATTTTATAATTAAAATTATAAATAAAATCATTATTTATTCCAAAAATACAACTATAAACTATAACTCATTTTGTAACAACTTAAGAAAGTAATCAAGGTCCCATAAAATTATCGTATAACCATAAGACAATAAAGTTACAATTTATGATTAAATTTTATGAGAATAAATTCCCATTTCAAATTATTAAATTAATTATAATATTGTAAATAATATATTAATGACATACAAAAGTACCAAAACTTAAACTATGGTCGTTTTTTCACTTTTAAGATGTCTAAAATGTATTTATACATTCATTGGTGAAGTTTATATTTTTTTGGTCAATTTACCATTCATTACTATTCATTACTATTCATACAGTTATGTTACTATTCATAATTTACTATTCTTTAAAAATTAAGTTGATCTTATTAGAATCTAAATTTTTTACTGAACACAACTATAGAAGACCATTTTTTGAAAATCAATTCACATTACTAACTATTTAAAAAATACAAAAATATTTTAAAATACCTCCTTTTTCCAAAATTCATCAACAATATGGATCTTCTATAAATTCATCCTTTATTTATCCAAACATTTGAAATTCACAAATTTTACGCTAATAAGAAGAAATAATTTTATTTATACAAAAGGATTACAGAAAGTAACTAAGTCTTCATTACATAGCCCCTTATAACACTTGCATAGGACCTAAGTGTAAGGTGTGCTATGGTGATAGAATCATGGGGTGGCTTGGACAACATTGCCAGAGTGGTGATTTCTATCAGCTTGAACTTCTCCCTTAGGTGATTCCATCCAAGATTAACATGTTGATGTTCTGCTTGGGCCTAGTCCAGAGAAAATCCCGATGATGCTACCTCCTTCTCAAGCTCCTAAAAATGGGATACATATGGCCCAATTCTACTAGATGATGACATCGACTATTCTTTCTGTATTAATAATCCATGATCATTTGAATTTATAAACAATAATTTTGACATTAAGAACTTATTTTCTGACGGTCATACTGACAAATGGACATACAACAGTCGAAATGCAATAGTATCATTTAATTATAATCACATCATTAATTCGAGGATATGGTTTTGTTGAGAAAAATAAAATAACACTGAAATTTAGGAAACAAATATAATTAAAAAGTTCGGGTCATTACATTCTTCCCCCTTAAGAAATTTCATCCCTGAAATATTAACTCGTACCCTATGAAGAGAAAAGGTGTGGGTACTTCTACCTCATAGACTCCTCGGGTCCCCATGTGGCTTCCACACATTTGTGGTTCCTCCACAACACCTTAACATGGTGAGTTTTATTGTTGCGTATAACCTTGTCTCTATAATCCACGTTCTCCACCGACTGCTCCTCATAAGAGAGGTCATGTTCCAATTGTACCACCTCTGGATTTAGTACATGTGAAGGGTCAGGTATGTACTTCCTCAAGAGGGATACCTGGAAGACATCATGAACTTCTGCTAGATTTGGAGGAAGTGTAAGCCAATAGGCCACTGCTCCTACGTGATCAAGGATTTCATAGGGGCCAATGTACCTAGGGTTGAGCTTCCATTTCTTCCAAAAAATCATGACAATATTCCAAGGTGAAATTTGAAGGACTTTGTCACCAAAATCTAACTCTAAGTCCCTTCTACGGTAGTTAGCATAGTTATTCTGCCAACTCTGAGAAGCCTTAATGTGTTGCTAGATGGTATGGAATTTTTATGTCATCTCTTGCACAAGATCAGGCCCACGAAGCTTTCTCTCACCAGCATCATCCCAACAAGTAGGAGTTCTACATCGCTTCCCATATAGAGATTCATAGGGTGCCATTTGAATGCTCCAGTAGAAGCTATTTTTTTCAGAGAACTCAATTAAAGGGATATGTTGATCCCATCCACCTTTAAATTACATTGATCATGTTTTCAACATATCCTCGAGTGTTTGAATATTTCTTTTAGATTGGCCATCATTTTGGGGGTGATAGGTTGTACTGAAATTCAATTCAGTGCTCAGAACATGTTGTATACTTCTCTAGAATTTTAATGTGATCCATGGATCATGATCAGATGCGATAGAAAGTGAAACTCCACGTATCCTTACCACATCCTTCAAGTAAATTCTGGATGGTTTATTCAGATTGAAATATTCTTGAATGGAGATAAAATGGGCAGTCTTGGTGAGACGATACACAATAACCCATATCTCATTGTTTTCTTTGAAAGTTCTCGGGAGACCAGCGACGAAGTCTATATTGATATTGTCCCACTTCCATGCTGGTATGGGTAGTGGTTGAAATACCACTTTAGGAAGTTGTTGCTCTTCCTTCACTTGCTGACATACCAGGAACCATGAAGTGTAGTCAGCAATCTCCCTTTTCATATTATCCCACCACTAATGATCACGAAGGTCTCTATACATTTTTGTGCTTCAAGGATGTATAGAGAAAGTATAACTATGAGCTTCATCCATCATATCTTTCTTCATTTCTATAATAGATGTAACACATAGTCCTGTAAGAAATTTTAGTACACCTTTTTAATCAATATTGAACTCAGGAAACTTCACATCCTTCACAGCCTAAATATTTTTCTATAATAGAGGATCTTCTTCCTGAGCTTTCTTGATATTCTCTAGTAATGATGGTTGAGAAACCATTTGTGTTAGGTTTGATGACATCCCTTTCCTTATAATTCTCATGCCCAGTTTTACTAGTTCATTCATCAAATGATCTCTTTGAATCTATATCATGGAAAGATCTACGGGGTATTTCCTACTTAAAGCATCAACGACTTTGTTTGCTCTTCTAGGAAGATATAGAATTAAACAATCATAGTCTTTGAGAAGTTCCAACCATCTACTTTGTCTCATGTTCAATTCCTTTTGTGTGAAAATATACTTCAAACATTGATGGTCTGTGTATATATCACATTTCTCCCCATATAGATAGTGCATCCATATCTTCAGAGAAAAAACAACCGCAACCAGCTCTAGATCATGCATAGGATAATTTTTTTCATGAGTCTTCAACTATCGAGATAAATAATCAATGACTTGGTAATTTTTCATGAGGACGCACCCAAGCCCTTTCAGAGTTTCATCCCTAAAAATAACGAATCCTTCTCCACTTGAGGGTAGATTTAACATCGGTGCAATAACCAATATCTTCTTCAGCTCTTTGAAACTTTCCTCACACACCCTTTTCTAGATGAACTTGACCCATTTTCTAGTTAACATGGTTAATGGATTAGAAAGTTGTGAAATTTTTTTCAGAAACCTCTTATAATATCCCTAGAGTCCAAGAAAACTACGAATCTCAGTTATTGTTGTAGGCTGAGGCCACTCCTCTACAACGTTTTTCTTTTTAGGGTCAACTCTGATTCCTTCATTGGTAACAATATACCCCTAGAAAGAAACTTTTTGTAACTAGAATTCACATTTTTTGAAATTACCAAAAAGCCTCTCCTTCCTTAGAGTTTTAAAAATAACCCTAAGATGATCCTCATGCTCTTCGCGACTTTTTCAATATATCAGAATATCATCAATAATAACTACAACAAAGTTATTAAGGTAGTCCTTAAAGACTCTATTCCTCAAATACATAAAAATAATTGGTGAATTATTCGGTCCAAAAGTCATAACAACAAACTCATAATTCCCATATATTGATCGGAAGGTAATTTTTGGAATATCTTCTTTCATCACCCTCAATTGATGGTAACCAGATCGAAGATCGATCTTTGACTAGAATTGAGCCCCAAAAGGTTGGTCAAATAACTCATCATTTATTGGAAGAGGGTATTGGTTATTTACTTTGATCTCGTTCAGTTCTATATAATCAATTCATAGCCGTATTGATCCATCCTTCTTCTTCACAAACAGAACATGTGCTCCCCAAGGAGACACACTCGGTCAGATAAACCCCTTCTCCAAAAGCTCTTGGAGTTGTTTCTTTAATTCCTCCAGCTCCAAATTTCCCATCCTATATGGGGTCTTTGATATTGGAAGAGATCTAGGTATGAGATCAATATATAACTCTACCTCTCTTTCCTGGGGAGGTCCAGGAAACTCCTTATGAAATATGTCAACATATTCCTGGACGATGGGGACATTTTCTATCCTCCAACTCTTATTTCCTTCTTCTTCTTCACCGATAAACTCCATAAAGAAGGATATAGGAGGTTATTCTAGAAAAAGATCAGGTTGAGATATCTCTCCTTGGAAGATAACTATAGGTTCTCCATTCAATACTACTGAGATTTGAAGGAACAACAAGAGTACCATATACCACATCATTCAAAGCTTCAACTTTAGCTATCGCGATAAAAAAAGCAGGACTTTCTCCCTTGGCCTTTGCTGAGGCCGATGGTTGTTCCCCACTACTGCCCTCATATTTGGATAAAGATTCGAAAAGTTCCTAATTTTTCCACACATAATGCACTGGACATTAGGTAGGGCTTGCACCATCTTCCTCTTTTATTTAGTGTTTAGAAGTTGAGGTTTCACCTCACTACGACAATTCCTCACAATATGTCCTTCTCTTCCACACTTGTAGCATTTCTCGATCCTGAGCATGTAGTTCCCCAAATGCTTCTTCCAACATTTATTAAACATTGTAAGTTCCACTTTCTTGCCTCCTCTTACCTGATAAATGGTCTTCCCAAAGGTGGGCTCCATCAATCTCTTCTTGTTGTCAGATTTATGAGACCACTGGGTCTCACCAAACTCCAACTCGACTTTCATGGAAGTCAGAATGATCTCTTTATAGCTATTATATTCTCGATTGGCTAGATTATTCTGAAGATGAGGTCTCATTA
Source organism: Viscum album (assembly GCA_963277665.1). NCBI lineage: Eukaryota > Viridiplantae > Streptophyta > Magnoliopsida > Santalales > Viscaceae > Viscum > Viscum album. Next base: position 1,287,768,319 of record OY728151.1, read on the forward strand.
CACCAAATAATCTATCAACCTTACCATTTAGATCCATGAAAAAGCTATAGGTATAACGTGAAATCCTTGTGAGGTTCATCTCATATCTTCCCATAGATTCATTCTCATTATCCTTATTCTGGAGAAACTCCTTCTCCATTATTGTTCTCATTGATCGACGAAAATACTGGTTGAATAATATCCCTATGAACTCTTCCCACTCCATAGATTCAACTTCAACTCTTGGCCTTGTGTTTTTAATAAGTTCTCACCACTGACCTGCTTCTCTTTCTAAGCGATAGACAGCTAGGGTAACATTCTCATGTTCAAAACATTGGAGAAGAGAAAAGATCTTCTCGATAGAGTTGATCCACTATTCAGAAATCAATGGTTTTGTAGATCCACTAAAGGTTGGTGGTTGATGACGCATAAAGGATTAAACATAAAATTGTTCCCTTCACGATGAGATCAGTCTCTCATCTTGATTCAAGTTATTTCCCATAACATGAGTCAGTTGGTTCATCATTCGCTTGAAAGTTTCCATTCCAGAATCCATCGGAGGGCTGTCAACGCTTGGTCCATTGTGGTCACCATTTTCACAGTTCGTCCTATTTCCCTCCATATTCTAAAATAATAAAACCTTATTGAGAAACTTATTTCATTTACAAATCTTTTAACTATAAAAGATTTTATATCTTAAAACTTCTTTAAACAATTACATTTCTCTATAAATCCTTCATAATGGTTTATAAAAAGCTCATGATTAACCAATCATATCCCTCGGAAGTGTCATAACCAAGAGTGAGTCAAGGCCCATTATCATGTACCAGGATTCCCCAGGCCAAGCCCAAAACTCCTTGTCGGAGTTTTCACTCCTAGGTACCTCTATATCAGAGCCGCCTCTACCTACTCGTATCTAGACTGGGATGTATTTGCTTGATAAATCACTTACTCAATACATACAAAAATACCAGGTAGTTTTCATATATTTAAACATTTATATAGTATTACTCCTAAAGTATTCATAGCCTAATTTTCATAAATAACCGAACTATCCTTTGATACCTACTATGACATCCATCCTTTTTATTACAAAACTTTTCATTACTTTTTACATACAGAGGATCTTTAAAGTCTAGTGTCTTGGAAATAAGGAACATAATACATGAAAACAACATAAAACATCCTTCTAATACACTTATAAGGATTCATCATAGGTTCATACTAAGTACAAATACAACTTCTCATAACCTGGAGACATACATCAAAGGAAAGGGTGAGCAGAAGGCCCAGCAAAGAAAACAAGGGAATCAGTTTACTTGGGAAATCAATAAGAACTTGAAAAAAACATAAATACATGAGAAATTAATGTAGAGGAATTTAATAATGAAAATAAATTGAAACATAACATGAATATGTGGCTAAAACATTTAATTTAGACATTCATGAACATATCACCATGGTTCATCCCCAAGGTGTCATAAATATTACCAAGGTTATTCACCACGGTATCGTGAAACTTGTCATCTCTATAGATTAAATTATTTAACCAATTAATTAGAGTCATATAAAGGTTCACCCTTAATATTTATTTAATTTCTTGTGAGCCACATAGATTATAATCAAATATTTCACAAATAACCCATAGAGAACAAAAGAAATGGGTTTCATTTCAAAATTGTGACGTTTTAAATGTTCTAAATAAATCATTATGTCATTTATAATCAATGGAAAGGGAGAGAGGGTTATATGTATGTCAATTACAGAATAAAATATATAATTTTTTTATTTATGAACACCCATAGAAAATAAATAGGTCTGGGTATTGACATAAATAAAACAGGAGAATTTCTTCAGAGAAAGAGAGAGGAATTTTGAGATGGAAATTCCGCTGCATAACTACTACATAACATCCTTTTAGAAAACATTAAAAAGAGAGGGTACAAGGGTAACCCACTACTAAATAACTCATAATATAGTATAAATAAATAATAACATGGATATAAAAACATGTTATGTATATTTTAATGACATACCACATGAAAAGGAAACTTGAAATGAAAGAGAAGATGTGATTTCTTTTACAAAAAATTCGGCAGCCTAACGACGTCACTTAAAAATTCAGAAAATAAATTGATGAGAGCAGAAATGGTATCTCATCATTGGGAAATGAAATGGACAGTATTAAAGATATATAATAACAAGCCCCCACATAATAAAATGGAACTATAAGACATAGCATAAAGTAAGTCATGACTTAAAAGAGGAGGGTGAAAGGTTCCCTTACCTTGAAGAGTAACATCGAAAGCTTGAAGGACGGGACCTTGGGAGGCTTGAGGTCACCTCAACAGAACTCCTTGGATGGTATAATGACCAGATCTTCGTTGAGGAGGATTCTGGAATGAAAACAATAATGGAATGTCTTGGTATTTATAGGAAAAGTGAGGAAATAAATTATTAATTTCCAAGGGACACCTCATCGGTGGTATTTGAAAATCCATGGGCTTGCCCATGGTATTGGCCACTTGGGACACCGCATAACATATCTTACTATTAACAAGTATAACAGACTATTTACATCATGATAACATCATCAATTAGGTCATTAAACTCCTGAAACTCAAAACTGTTTCTTTACTATTCACCAAAAAATTTACTCTAACCTAATATCGATGCTATGAATTCAAAAATGAACTACATTTTATGAAAATAATTTTCAAAATAATTTTTAATATAATTTTTAAATAAATTCATTATTTATTCCAAAAACGAATCTTTAAAACTATAACTCATTTTGTATCACCTTTAGAAAGTAATCAAGGTCCCATAAAATTATCGTATAAGAATAAGAAAATAAAGTAGCAATTAATGATTAAATTTTATGAAAATACATTTCCATTTCAAATTAATAAATTAATTATAAAATTTTAAATAATATATTTATGAAATACAAAAATACCAAAACTTAAACTATGATCGTTTTGAATTTTAAGATGTCTAAAATGTATTTATACATTCATGGGCGAAGTTTCTATTTTTTGGTCAATTTACTATTAACTAATATTCATACATGTATGTTACTATTCATACATTACTATTCACTAAAAAATAATGTTGATATTATTAAACTCTTAATTTCTTACTGAACACAACTATAGAAAACCATTTTCTAAAAATCAATTCTCATTATTAACTATTTAAAGAATAAAAAATATTTTAAAATACCCCCTTTTTCTAAAATTCATCAATAATATATAACTTATATATATTCATTCTATATTTATCTGGACATTTGAAATTCAAAAAATTTACCATAATAAGAAGTAAAATTTTTATTTATATAAACTGATTATATAAAGTAAATAAGGCTTCGTTACGTAGCCCCTTATAATATAAGGACCCAACCCCTGTTTCCCAGAGTCGGTGTCTTATTTGATTAAGTTGGAATACATACAATGAATAAGAATCCTGAAGGACCGAGTAGTTTAGTATTATTGTAAACTAGTTACATACATAAGTTTAACATTACAACATAAAGGTAAAAATAACACTAATTTATTCCACTAGAAGCATCACGTCTCATAGATTATGCTAGCAAGTCATTCATAAATTACTTCTTCATGTCTTGAGAAAATGAAACCTGAGAAAGGGGTGAGCTCAAACACTCAGTAATAGTAAGAAATACAGTGGAAGATTATATAAACATTATACAAGGTGAATAATTGAAAACACATGCCTTTAATAATAAACATGAACACATTATGGTAGGAATATGAGCTGAGTAAATAATGCAATAATAAAACATAATCATGGGTATTCTACTAGTCTAATAGCCACATGAACTTTCAATTACTAGCTTCATAATGAGGGAAGTGTATATTCCGGACATTCTGAATCATTTTTTCAGGGCCTCATCCAAGACGTCTAGTGAGGAAGGCCTCTGCCAAAATCCATATCACATTGGGAAATGCCTCGGCCAATTCCATGTATAGTGGTCTCATGAGACCTACTGATGCATTGAGGGGCTATACCGGGCCCCACCAGTCACATAATATTTCACATACATTCCTCATATGAGGGGGGATAAACATAAACAACATTTACATTCATATTGAAACTATCATATGAAATAAAACTAACTTTCCCAAATTATTGAACATAAACACTAACCATTCGGAATAATATGGTGAATGGTTTTAGGATAGATCGTCCAAAATAGAGTTATTTATAAACCATTCAATAAAATATGGTATATTAAATCATAAATGATTAACCAAAAAAATACATAAGAATCAAAAAGAGTGTTGAATCAAATGAGAATAATCTTCTAAAATCATTAAGCAATTCTTTTAATAAATACAGTTTTATTTTGAGAAGAAGTGTTCTTTTGGGAAAACGTTTGTATAAAACCAGAAGTAAAGTAAGAAAGTATTTCATGATAAAATTAGTTTTTTATAAGGATAATGGTTTCCAAATATAGATTATATTTTTCCCTTTAAAATTGATATGAATTTGAGAAATTCCCTTGTATTGGGCTCGTATTTTTGGAAACAGTTTTGAGAGATTCTTTTAAAACATGAAACTATCTAGAAAATAGGGAAGTATTCTAGTTGGTGTACATATATAGAATACTCACACATAATTTATGATGATTACATAACAATACATAAGAATTTCATCAAGGAAAATAGATAATAAAAGTAACCCGAATGAAAATGGATGTTCGGGTGGAAAACCCTTACACTTTGTAATCAAAGGATTCGTATGCCCCAAAATTAATAACATAAAAATTATAGATTTAATACCATTAATATAAATATATTCATTATATTTTATATCAATGGTCAGTATGCATACACCATACAAAAGTATTACTAGTGAATATGGAAAATATCACGAAAATGGAAGTGTGATGAAGAAACCCTTACCTTAACTCCAAATATGTTACTCTCTTGAGATTAAGCTCCTGGAATATGAAATTATACTTATTAATAACTTATTTAAGAAACTATTAGAAATTTATTTATTTTATCATAATTCTTTTTAGTTCATTTATACCCTTATTTCTATGTTATTATATTGAATTTCGTTGTTCCGGGGTGTTTGTTTTCTTCATTTTCATAATTGGTTCACTTGTTTTTAGGTAATGGAATTCATGTAAAATGGTTATAAGTATCATGGGTTGAAATTATATATTATTTATGAACATAATTAATTAATAATGGTCATTTACATCATTTGGTTACATGGAATAGGGATGAATCATTAGATGACAACCACTTCAATTATTCGGCGGTATTTGGATTCTTATGAACTAGTTGTGTCATATAACATAATTATATGTACATATTATGGTTACTGAATATTAATTAGGTTATAATACATATATTATAATATAGTTAAATCATAAATATGGTTTCATGACATGTAATGAAGAATAAATTGAAGATCGAAACTTTGTCATCCATGAAGGCTATAAATTGGAACCTCAGGGACGTTGATTTCGTTTTTAAAAATAAAAGGGAGGGAGTAAGAATATTTATGATGGTTCTTCCATTAAAATGATATAGTTCTCATATATAGATGATACTGGAGTTAACATGATCATTTGGATAGAGGATGTTAGGAGAGGATAGAAAATGAAGATAAATTGAAATGAAACCAAAAGAAAAAGAAGGGTGCTTTACCCCTTGAAATAACCTCCTTGAGAAACTCCTTAAGAGAAGGGGTTTTGGTTTTTTAGAAATACCATAAGCTTCTTGGACGTGGGGAGATACTAGGGAAGGGTAATTGGGAAGAACTTAGAAGAGCTTCAAGGATTATAGGAGTTAAGAGAAGAGGGAGTGGTGAGGGGTTTTTACAGTGGAGGAGAGGGGTAAATTTTGAATATTTAATTCATTATTTTATTATTTCCCTCAAGACAACCAACAGTGTTGTTTCATGTGACCCGTAATAGTCAGAAGTGCATGTGAGTTCGACCCAAGTGTCCTTGAATCACTTTTTATGTGATGAATAGGGTATTTTACTGACAATTTTTATATACGGTATTTTATCGTATTTCACTATTCATCAAAAAATTCATGAAATTTAGAAAAATCCCAAATATTCACCCCAACCATTTTTCAACGTATATAATTCAAAAGTGAAATCCATTTTTCAAAAATAAGTTTCTAAATATTATTAATTTAATTTTTAAATAAGGTAATAGTTAATTTGAAAAATAACAATCTTGAAGTGCAAATAGTTTTATGTGACACTGAAAAATTAATTAAGATCCCATTATCATATTACCTTAAGAAAATAAAATAATATTATTATTTACTATTCATAAGGGTATGTTACTATTCATCCAAAATCAAGTTTTTTCTGTCAGACTCCAATTGACATACTGATCACAACTCTAGATGACCATCTTTCGAAATTCAAAACATAGAAGTGGAAAATTTATATTTAATGGCTAGGTTTTGAGTATCTCCTAAAAAGCCTAGTGTAGTTTCAAAAGAACACAGTGATTAACAGAATGTATTTAATAGAATCATACTATAAAATGTTTGGGGGGTTATATTATTCTCTCCTTTGAAAAATTGTGTCCTCGCAATTCATTTCATAACCACAAAAGAGAGCACTCTAATGTTATTACCACATCTGCCATGAAAGAGGATCCTCAGGTGCATTCAACAGAAAACCCAAATTGATGCTCAACTCCTCTAGTTCTCGGACCCAAACACACCTTGGAAAAAAGGTGTTGAACTCTTGAATCGAACACTCGAGCTTCTAGAGGGAGGCTCGAATGGTGCAATGTTTGGAAATGTCTGAATGGACCAACACACGAAGAAACCTACGAACAATGTATCGACTAAGGACATCTAAGTCATAGACATTTTTGTACAGAATAAAACTGAGGAGATGGTACATGTAGGCCTCACAAAGGTTTTCCTCAAAAGTAGCCTCTTGAAAACATAACATGGCAGTGTAGTTCCATCCTAGTGTGAAACATAGGAAAATCCCTTCATGGTATTTTCCTCTTTGCCTATACTCCACCAATTGTGTCGTGGCTATGCGGTAGTAAATGGACGGATTCCCTCAATTGGTATGGAGAATGTCCGGAATTGTTTTCACTTCATATAGTTGTTTACACTTCTTTCACAAGTTTGTGGGATGTAGGTACTCCTCTTCAAAGGTTTTGATCGAAAAAATCTCCAATACCTCCATAGGAAGAGATAACATATGGGTTTGTCCTTACATCTGAATATTTATTATGAAAGTTCACTTAGTGATACCCATTGAAAAGTAGAACTGATGAAAGGATAACAAAAAGAAGAGACAACAACTTATATTCTTATATAACCACAGGTTAGAAATGTAAAACAGGGCTAATGGTTTCTCAGTCCCCCAATATACGAATCCACAAACTAGTTCAAAGATTTCAATCTCGCAGAACCATATGCAACACTAGACACATGTTACTCCCGAATTCCCTTTATCGGGAACACCGCCGATGATAGGGTGCTGATGACGTCAGGTGGATTCCTAAGGTAGTATTCAGCTACTCGATTTCCATAGCTCAGACGCACTACAGATAGCTAGGGTCGAATCTATTCTTAAAGAACTCAGGCTTCCATAGAGAGGCATAAGAAGTGTGAAGGTCAGAAATTACAGTGTGGACTAAATTCCTATAATTCCCATGCACCACTTCATTCTTGATGATATTGATGTCATAACATTCTCAGTACATACTAAAACTCAGGATCTGGAATAGGTAGGCCACTCAATGGTCAGCATTAGATGCAACTTCTAGAAATTTACCCACAGCTCTGTAGTTATCAGCCAGAGTGAAACACATTAAAAGAGCTTCATGATACTTCCATTTTTTCCTACATATAGAAAATTGTGCATATGAAATACGGTAATAGACTAGATTGCTTCCTTGGTAAATATGGAGAATTTTTGGACGATTTGATACCCTAGGGAGTAGTTTACTAGTCAGACGTAAGTTGGCATTCAGCTGGTCCTCTTCAGAGCATGTCTTGACAATTATAGTCTCTAACAACTCGGTAGGCAGTGATAAAATATTGGTTGGTGAACTCATATCTTCTATTTTAAAATTTTTAGTAAATCAACATTCAGTATGGAAAATCCATTTTAAACCAAGTTATTGTTTTACAAAAAAACATATCAAAATAGATAATTCATTTAGACATGATTTATAAAACTCAAGAAATTACACAATCTCTTTCTCCCTTTCACGAAAAATTAGTATGGACTTCCTGACGTCCTCTAAGATGACTCCTCATATATTCCACCGATGTTGGGAATTTCCCCAGTTTTGGAAAAAACGGATCCCCAAAGCAATTCCAAATTTCTCTATCTCCTTGGTCCATTTGCAACGTGTGAAACTGGGGTCATCCGCGTGTAGACATCTAGAATTCAGATTGAGAGAAGCATGTTGGGTATCAAGTTGAGAGACATCAGTATGAACTTGATGCCGATAATAAAAATGGTTAGTCTCTTTCTCAAGGGATTCAGAGTCCACAACTTGACCATGGAGTTTGTAGGTCAAAATATGACATAGAAATGTTGCCCGAAGGCCGCCCCTTGTGTATCCTCCTCAAAGTCCTCAAATGAAAATAAATTATTAGCTAGGGTAAAACATTTTACGGATACCCTCAAAGTATTTACATTGTCTTACATAGAACGGGAATTGTGCATTCATCATGAGGTAATAGACGAAACCTGCTCCATGGTGAAGTTGGAGTACCTGAGGAGAGTTGGATACTCAGTAGAGGGTTTTGCATGATAAAAAAATATTTTCAAAAGTCTCATAGTTTTCTTCACATGATTTTCCCACTATGGCCTCTAATACTTCTGTTGGAAGAGACAAAAGACAAGTACATTCTTTTTCCATCTAAAAATTAAGAAAACATCGCTCTTAGTATGGTTTAATGTAGTTTGTAATTGTTCAGTTCTGAGTTCCAGAGTTATCCAAAACAAATCCTATAAGGAAAATTTACATTAAACTCCCTCATAATGGCTAGTAAGGAAAATTTGAATTATCCTAATCATATCCCCTGGGAGTGTCGTAACCAAGAGTGCATCAAGGACCAATTTCATGCACTAGTTCCTATTCGAGTCTAGCTCAAAGCGGAGTTTTTGGGTTTTACCCCTACATACATCTGTTCCAGAGCCACCTCTATCTACTTGTTTCTAGAAAAGGATGTATTGCTAGAAAGATCCACATAACCTATTCCTTACCAAAATACCAGGACATTATTGTATGTATATCCTCAAAGAGTAACTTATGGACTCTTCCCTAATTCTACATTTTCTAAATATAGTTTCCAAGTATTCTACTAAACTTCCTCTGATACCAACTGTAAGGACCCAGACCATGTTGCCTAGAGCTGGTGTCTTATTTTATTATGTTGGCGTACATACAAGGAATACGAATCCTGAAGGACTGAGTAGTTTATTATTACGGGAAACTAGTTACATACATAAGTTTAACATTACAACATGAAGGGAAAAATAACACTAATTTATTCCACTAGAAACATCACGTCTCCGAGATTATTCTTGTAAGTCATTCATAAATTACTTCTTCATGTCCTGAGAAAATGAAACATAAGAATGGGGTGAGCTCAAATCCCCAGTAAGATAAAGAAATACAGCGAGAGATAATATAAACATTAGACATGGTGAATAATTGAAAACACATGCCTTTAATAATAAACATGAACACATTGTGAAAGGAATATGAGCTGAGTAAATAATGCCATAAAAAACATAATCATGGGTATTCTACTAGTTGAATAGCCACATGAACATTAAATTACTAGCTTTATAATGAGGGAAGTGCATATGTCAGACATTCTGAAACATTTGGTCACGGCCTCGTCCAAGACGTCTAGTGATTAAGGCCTTGGCCAAAATCCATATCACATTGGGAAAGGCCTTGGCCAATTCCACATCTAGTTGTCTCATGAGACCTACCGATGCATCTATGGGCTATAGTGGGCCCCACCAATCACATAATAAGTCCAATTCATTCATCATATGAGCGGGGATAAAAGTAAAAAACATATACGTTCATATTGAAACTATCATATGAATTGTGACTAACTTTCCCCAATTATTGAACATAAACACTAACCATTCGGAATAATGTCATGAATGGTTTAGGATAGATCATCCAAAATAGAGTTAGTCATAAACCATTAAATAAAATATGGTATATGAAATCATAAATTATTAACCCCAACAATACATAAGAATCAACAAGAGTGTTGAATCAAACGAGAATAATCTACTAAAATCATTAAGCAATTCTTGTGATAAATACACTTTTATTTTGAAAATAATAGTTATTTTAGAAAAATATTTGTATAAACCCAGAAGTAAAGTAATATAGTATTTCATGATAAAATTAGTGTTTTTAGAAGTTTAATGGTCTCCGAATATAGATTATATCTTTCCAATGAAAATAGATATGAATTTGAGAAATTCCCTTGTATCGGGCTCGTATTTTTGGAAACAGTTTTGAGAGCTTCTTTTAAAACATGTAACTATCCAGAAAATAGGGAAGGATTATGGTTGGTGTAAATATATAGAATAATCACAAAGAATTTATGAAGAGTACATAACAATACATAAGAATTTCATTGAGGAAATTAGACAATATAAGTAACCCGAATGAAAATGGAAGTTCGGGTAGAAAACCATTACACTTTGTAATCAAATGATTCGAATGCCCCAAAATTAATAAAATAAAAATGATAGATTTAATAAAATGAAGATTAATATTTTCATGATATGTGACATCAACGGTCAGTATACATACATCATACAAAAGTATTACTGGTGAATATGGAAAATCTCACGAAAATAGAAGTGAGATAAAGAAACCCTTACCATAACTCCAAACGTGTTCTGCTCTTGAGATTAAGCTCCTAGAATATGAAATTATACTTAATAATAAATTATTTAAGAAACTATTAGTCATTTTTTTATTTTATCATAATTCTGTTTAGTTCATTTATACCCTTGTTTCTAAGTTATTATATTGAATTTTGTTGTTCCGGGGTGTTCATTTTCTTTATTTTCATAATCAGTTCACTTGTTTTTAAGTAATGAAATTAATGTGGAATGGTTATAAGACTCATGGATTGAAATTATATAGTATTTATGAACATAATTAATTGATAATGGTTATTTACATCATTTGGTTACATGGAATGAGGATGAATCATTAGATGACAACCACTTCGATTATTCGGCGGTATTTGGATTATTATGAACTAGTTTTGTCATATAACATAATTATATGAACATATTATGGTTCCTGAATATTAATTAGGTTATAATACATATATTATAGTATAGTGAAACCATAAATATGGTTTCATGACCAGTAATGAAGAAGAAATTGAAGAACGAAACTTCGTCATTCATGAAGGCTATAAATTGGAGCCTCATGGACGTTGATTTCATTTATAAAAATAAAATGGACGGAGTAAGAATATTTATGATGGTTATTCTATTAACATGATATAGTTCCAGTATATAGATGATACTGGAGTTAAAATGATCATTTGGACAGAGGAGGTGAGGTGAGGATAGAAAAAGAAGATAAATTGAAATGAAACCAAAAGAAAAAGAAGGGTGCTTTACCTCTTGAAATAACCTCCTTGAGAAACTCCTTAAGGGAAGGGGTTTTAGTATTTTGGAAAGACCAGAAGCTTCTTGGATGTGGGGAGATACTAGTATTGGGTAATTGGGAAGAACATTTAGGAGATTGAAGGCTTAGAGGAGTGAAGAAAAGAGGGAGTGGTGAGGGGTTTTTATAGTGGAGGAGAGGGGTAAAATTTGAATATTTAATTCATTATTTTATTATTTCCCTAAAGAAAACCAATAGTGTTGTTTCATGTGACCCCTAATAGTAATAAGTGCATTTGAGTTCGAACCAAATGGCCTCGCATCACTTGTGATGTCATGAATTGTATTTTTTACTGATAATTTTTATATACGTTATTTTATCGTATTTCACTATTCATCAAAAATTCAATAATTTCAGAGAAATCCCAAAAATTCACCCCTACCATTTTTTGACATGTAGAATTAAAAAGTGAAATCCATTTTTCAAAAATAATTTTCTAAATATTACTAATATAATTTTTAAATAAGGTCATTGTTAATTAGAAAAATAACAATATTGAAGTGCAATTAGTTTTATGTGACATTGAAAAATTAATTAAGATCCCATTATCATATTATCTTAAGAAAATAAAATAATATTATTATTTACTATTCATAAGGTTCATATTACTATTCATATTACTATTAATAAGGGTATGTTACTATTCACCAAAAATCATGTTTGTTCTATCAGACTCCAAATGACTTACTGATCATTACTCGAGATGACCATATTTCAAAATTCAAAACATAGAAGTGGAAAATTTATATTTAATGGCTAGGTTTTGACTATCTCTTAAATAACCTAGTGTTTCTTCAAATGAACACAGTGATGAATATAATGTATTTAATAGAAGCATACCATAAAATGTTTAGGGTTTTATATGTAACACCTGCATAGTACCTAAGTGTAAGGTGTGCTGTGGTGATGGAATCTTGGGGTGGCACGAACAACATTGCTTGAGTGGTGATTTCTATCATCCTGAACTTCTCCCTTAGGTGATTCCGTTCAAGCTTCACATGTTGATGTTAGACTTGGGCTTGGTCCAGAGCAAAGCCCAATGATGCTACCTTCTTCTCAAACACCGACATATGGGCATCATATGGACCGAGTCTACTGAATGATGCCACAGACTCTTCTTTTTGTATTAAATAGCCAAGATCATCTAAATTTATAAACAATAATTGTAACATTAAAAATTTAGTTTCCAACAGTTATATTGACCAATGGCCATATAATAGTCGAAATCCAAAAGTCTCATTTAATTATAATCACTTCATTAGTTAAAGGATATAGTTTTGTTGAGTATAATATAAAATAACACACAATTTTAGGAAATAAAAATAATTATAATGTTCAAGTCATTACAGTCAGACAATAGAACAAATATGTAACAAGGAAGTCTATTTGAAGCCTGGTACTCTTGTTGGATCTCCATAAGCATATTCTATGGATATTGGTGAAGTGGAATGACTAGAATTTTTTTGTCGACCAAAGACACCATGTTCTTCAGTTTTTCATCAGCCGCAGAATGAGGGGCAGTAGTAGCAGCCTCAGAAGAAGCAGAGACTTCAGCGAAAGCCTGTGAAGTAGCCATTGTTTCTTGCACAAGAAGTCCAATAAAAATTCAGTCCAATAAAATATGTTGGATAATTTATATGGAAATGTGGATAAAGGACTTAAAATATGAATACATAAGGCTTTGCGTACTGTCTCCAGAAATGGTATCTGGTAGGCACATTCCGCGTACTCTATGATGTGTGGAAGAAAATGATGTATACGTTTACGGTATATGGATGTGATTCACCATGTACCACCATGGTATGTGAATCAACCACGAGGTGTTGGCCCATAGATCATTGGTCGGTGAACAGAAGGGTTCACAGAAGTTGTATACCTTGAACATAGGCCTCATTAAGTTTATTTTAAAAAGTTGCAGATTAAATGTTTAAGTTCAGATTAATAAGTCATAAAGTTTGGTTCACCGGTTCGAGATTGATATGCAAACGCACAAGCTTCATAGAATCCCCCTACGTAGAATATGGATTTTAATTTTAATGTTCCTCAATTCTGTTCAAGAAATACAAAATGTGATTTGCGGATAGATAAATAGTGAAAATATTGGTTTTCAGAACAAATGAAGTGGTTCACAAAAAGGATTATCTCAAGATAAATAGTACGCAGATACAGAGTAAGCTGGGGAGTTGATAGCACTTTTCTCCATGTGAAATGGTAAAATGAAAATTAAATGGTCCACTTTATATAGGTGTGGTCTCATCCTACTAGGCCTATATGTTCTACTACAAACCATTTCAGTTCAGGATCCCTTCTACCTCGTAATAGTCCCCTTTTTATTCTGAACGCACCCCATTTAGATGGGGGAATATGTAGGGTCCTAAAAATTCTACCACGGGAATAAAATAATTTCACAATCACTTTACAGAAGGAACCAAGTAATCCTACATGTCTAGAAAGGTGAATGGACTCAAATTGCATTGCAAATTTTAGAAGAAACTTGATAGAATTCATGTTTTTAAAGGATTTTGAAAGGCTCACGTACCAACATAGACAAAGGTTCGTGGACCGCCTGAATGGAGAAACATTGTTACATAGAATGGTCTGCAAGGCTCTGGCCTACAGAGTGATGGCCATCAAACACGGTGTACTGTGAGCCACGTCACTGATGGACTCATGCATGTGAAGGCCATCTGCATACCATCTAGGGAACTCATTAGTTTGTGGACGAAGATAACATGCAGGGTATCGTGAACCATGATCGTGAATCACAACCTCCGAAAACCCTGGTTGACTGAGTCTTCTATAGGTCAGGATATCTCTTTATGGACTCCACAAATGGTGCCACATACCAAGAGATACAATTTCCCCGATGTTCTATAAAATGGAGCTCAAAAGTAATTGAAGAGGATAGATGATAAAATCATAAAGGGGACACAGAGGTTGGAAGAAAGATTTCGGAGAATATTCTTGCTTCAGTCTTAAATCATCAGTGAAGCCTGAATTGTGAACCGTACTCTCTACAGGTACAACCAGCACTGAATGATGGAATAAGGGAACTGAATAATAATAATAGAACTTCTGACTTAATTAGTGAACCAAAAACCACATAATCCTCATGGATGAACTCCCAATTAAGGATAATCTCTCAGACCCTCCTTTAATATGGTGTTCCGAATAGTGTATCACTTCGCGGATTTATCCCGGCGTCGCTTACTGAATCAGTACGCAGATGGAACTGAAAACAGTGTGATTGGATGCATACCACTATGGTTCATGGTGATCTATACCCATACCCACCTACTACATCAGTATGAGGATGACCACTCTACCTGTATACCACTATGGTATGAGGAGCTTCCCCCATCCCACAAAATAATTTAGTACGTAGAATTTGGTATTTTCAAGTATTATTTCCTCCGGTTCCAATATTGATCCTCCATTACCATCTAGTCCTCCATAATCCCTTCGCTAACCAGTCCCTCAGCATCAGGAAAAAGCCTCCCCCAAAGCCACTAAACCAGAATGATTAGGCCATCAGGTGCATTAGAGTACCCCTTTAAGTGTACATACCCATGGTAAATGGAGTCACGAAGGCTCTCCCCACAATGGTTTGGGCCCCGAGAATATATGCCGGTATAAATTCCAATGGTAACCTGGAGTCCAACCTTGGAATTATAATGTGAACCTATCCATTATAGGGATTATGGGTGATCACTTTCTTTTCCATTCAACGATGAATGTGGATTAGTCAATGGAGTTATGTTTTCTCCCCCTTGGATGAGGACATAACTCCTCCCCTTACCAGAACACATTCTTGGGCCCTCCCACTAAGGTAATTCCCCAATCTTAATAGGCGAGGCTATATAAACCTTAATGTCATATCATATTAAAAGTTTCGTTACTCTGTGGCCTCGACCACGATTTGCTTGGCCTCTTCCGCCGTAGGCTCTCCCTCTCCCACCACTAATAGAGGAAGCATGTGTTTGGTTGGATATCTCACGTCCTCTTATTTCTTGTACCAAGCATGACTCACGCGGGGTAAGAGGATTGTGATGATTGCAACTTCCACAATAATTTGAAATATGAAAACTCATATTCCTGATCAAACCAGGACACGTAGAATGCCTACTTGAAGGCCTGATCTCAAATGGGTTTCCAACCAAAATGGTTCACCAAATCATGTTCCTCTCAAATGGGAAGCCTTTACATATAATCCCCACAAAAATTTGAACTATTAGAACTATGATTCCAGATCAAAATAGGATATGTAGGATTCCAACATGAACGCCGGAGCTCAAAAGGGTGACCATCCAAAAGGGTTCACTCAATCATGTCCTCCAAAATGGGCATCTGGCAAGCATAATCCCCATCAATTTTGAACAACATGGGTTCTGATTCCTCTCCCAAGGATACATAGGAATCACATATTATGGGTCAGATCCCAACATTATGTCACCTTCTATCCCCCTGGACGATGATAACCTCTAGAGCACCTTATTGTTTGGCTCAAGTCAGAAACACCTCCGTATAATCAAATACATATATGCTTATGATGATCCTCCGAACTAGGGGAAAAACATGGAAAAACTCTTTGGGAATGAACCAAGGATTCAAGAACTTATGAACATGACATAAATCTATAAAATAATCCCTAAATTTTTAGTAATCCTCTCATGTAAGGGGTGTTGTGAGCCCAACCTCCCATCCTCTCGACCAATGGAGTCCTTAAGTGTCATTGGCGAAAATAATGCTCAACAAGCACCTGCATTTGGAATGAAGGTCTGTGAATCATGGATACCATGTCCATTGGGTGTTTCTGGATCCACGAATAAACCCTTTGTAGACTATATGAGGAAGTTATATCTGAGGGGGACCAATTTCACAAGTACTCGACCCCATACAATTGCCCGCCAGGATCATCTGACTGTGGTGTCTCTTTCTCAATATGAAGCTGGTGAATTACCCAGTCCTCGTGGGGTAAATCCAACCTTCCATTAAAGGAAAATGATTCTGAATGGGTCGAAACAAAATAAATGGTGAATTTTATAAGAAACCGTCTTTGGAAAAAGTGACAGATGGTGATTCTCATTGGACCATTTCACCATCACCCGAAACGTGCCACCTCGGAGGCTAAACAACCACGCCTAGAGAGTTAACAATATTATTATGAGTAATTCCTAGGATGGGCTTATATGGTTCTTGGTTCATGATAAACCCAGACAGATACTAAGATTAAATATTTAGAACTCCAAGGAAGGTCTCATGTTTCTAATTGAATAATTAATGGAATGATTAATCAGATGAATCTTTCACATCAAATCACTATATTGGATTTGGTTAAAACTTATACATTGGTGAAGGATAGTTTAGGCCTATATTTTAGTGCATCTGTATGGGGGATCCTAGTCTCTATTCTAGTCCTCAAGACTTATTTATTAATTGAGATTCATTAATTAAATAAACATGGTCCTAAATTGACATATAATTGAATATTAATTCAAATACATTCATTCTAGTTCAAATAAAGAAGTTGAGGATAGGTGTCTATGAGAATCAAGGCCTTTATTAGTTGTTTACTTTAAGTAATTTACATATTAAATTACTATCTGCACACTATTAGTAATATATATTCACTGAATCTATTGAACAAGACCATTGGGTGGTTGTCTACTTAGTTTTGATCTCACATCGTATTCGGGAATCTGACAAGAACTTGACCAGCCTATATGATTTTCGGTATGGATAAAGGAATGTTCTATATCCAAGGTTCTCGATTGATGCATAGGAGGAGATGAGTGAAGGACCACATTGAGGCGTGTGATTCCAGTTGGGATAGTTTTTTCCATTTTTACTTTTGTTACGTGTATTGTACACATTCTTTATATACTTAGTTTGGGTCTTTTGTAGAGACTTGACATGTATAATAATTATCTATATACAAGATTCATTTATTGTATTTTTTATTTGAAAGTGTTCCCATTATTCATCTATTTTATAGTTTATTTTCTTCATCCACTACTTATCTATTTTTTACATTGATTTTCCTATATTCTGGCGATGAAGGAATAGTCTCCCCACTAACACACCCAATGAATTTGATATAAGTTAGAACCCTATGGAATTTAGGGAGATACGTTTGAGGCCACGTTTCTAACCGAGATCAGGCCACCTTTAGTGGAATCTAATTGTGGGATGTTATAAGGACTATGACTCAATGAGGTGTGGTGTTGGTTTTTCATTCCATGATTCATTATTTTGTTAGATGGTCACAATATAGAGATACATGTCACACAAAAACCCTATATTTCTTTAGGTAGATTTAAATTGGTTGCTACAATAGTTTTACCATTATTTCCTATAAATTATATTGAACTATTACTGATTATGTGTTCATTTTGGAGTCTCATGATCCCACTTTGAAAACATTTCACCCTAGACATTATAATAAAAATACTTTATTCTCTAAAGTATTTTATTTTTATCCCCCTCTATGGTTTTTCTATATCTTTTTCTAGATAATGATATAGTTATGGGGTTAGTTTGATTGGGTGATTTTAAGATGTCGAATTTATGGTTTTTGGGTCGTTATAGGATACTAAAATTTTCATTATTGTGACCTGGGTTTTGAGATCACCTCTTCTTTAACTAATCATTATACAGTGATTTAAGAAATATTCAATTGAGGTAGTGGATTTGAGAACTCTATTTTTATATCTAAATTAGGGAGGTTTCATGATTTTTATTCATAAGGTTGATAGTGTAGATTCACTTAATAAATATAAGGAACCATACCTAATGAAATTGATGGGAATGAGGTCACTAACATGAATTTACCTTTTTCCATGATATCACTCTCATACATCATGCTTGTTTGTTGTTTTTTCTGAGAATTATTTTCATTTTACTACTTCCATATTGATATTATGTGTCATTTTTTAGGATCACCTCTCATAAAATCATAATCACTTAAATATGTAAAATTAATCGATTCTGTGGAAATTTGATAAGAGAAAGTTTTATCTAGTTAAAAAAATGGGATGTGATAATATTCATTACTAGAATTGGTTTTTATGTTCCATTTTTTATTCTTTGGTCTTGTTGGGTATTGTTTTATCTATATATATGTGTGGTTATTATAGAGGTTTTCATGGGGTGGTTGTTATGGACCGTTATGGGAAACAGGGCTACGTTTGTTTCCTTTTGTTAGGATGTGGGGAAGAGATGGTTAGTATGGGAAATATGGTTATTAAAAATATTTCATAGGCGGGAATATGGGATATTATTGAGATTTATATATGTGAAATTTTTATTTATATTCCATTCCATAATTTTCAAAAGGAAATTTAGATTTTTTTTATCAGATGATGATAAGAGAGGGTTGTTCCGGGTGATGAAAAAGATGGTTGATATAGGAATATTTGGTTGATTCCCAATGGTAAAAAATATATTTGGTAATGAAAAAAATTGAAATATTGTTTCCTTGAATAGATTAATCTCATATAAGAAAAATAAACAATAATGATTGAAATGATTTTATAATTTCTAAAGATAATTTTGGTTATAGGACATGTAGTTATTTAATTAAGTTTTATTATTAGCCACTATAATGAATATAATATGTTTAGTAAAGGTGAATCTTAAAATTGTATAAATGAGGTGGATTGATGCTTAATTTTACATGTTTTACCTGATTTTCTTCTTGGGATGTGTGGTTGGTTGTTGTGTTATATTTGGAATATGTAGTTGCGTGAGGTTCTGGTGGTGTGGTATATTTTTCGGTTGTAGTAGTTTTCAATGTGTAAACCAATGTGAGAAGTATATATATAATTTATATTCCTTTTGGTTTCTATTAACATGCCACCCAAGTGAAATACCATTACCAATGCTCAACTTAATTGGGGAACAATATGTTTTCCTCTATCATCATGGTTTGTGGGGAAACAGATGACTCACTAATCTATCATCTCTACCATACCTTCTAGGTGTAGAATATGTTATGATGGATTAAGTTAGGTATGATCATAAAACTATAGTATGTTCTATACCAGAAGAACTTATGGTTTATTGGTGTGATGATAGGTACTTGATGTAATGAAAACCCCTATGGGGTATGAATTCAGGGGTATATGTGAATTTGTGGGCCCGATGGGGAGATGATGACATGTTGTATGGTGAAATTGTTGGTGGTCATTCATGGTTAAAGGAGAGAATGAAGTTTATTTCATTTGGATACATGATAAGCTACTATACTAAATATGAGATGTGTGGATGAAACTTGGTAGTTGGTATTTTATATGATATAATATGGATTATATAGTGATGTTATGAGATATTTTGTGTTTTTGGATGGTTGTGGAAGGTATTGGGAGCATCGTACATTTAACATTAGGGAGTTTTAGTGAAGAACTAGAGGGGAAGTAGTGTGGGGTACCTATTTTAGTATATTCCACTGATATCATGTTATTATACATGGATGTGATATTTGGTGAATGATCTATTTTGTGGATAGTTGGTAGTTTTCTTGATAGGTTATTATTTACTTTTCTATTTGATCACTGATGAATTGGTATTGAACTTTCACATTTTCAATAATGGTCTATAGTGTAGTCTTAATGAGTATAAATGTTATTTTTAAACTTATATACATATTTTTTTTTGGTTTCTAGTGTGAGTTTTGGTACTGAACTAGATTGTATTCATTTAGATTATGGGATTTCAAACAGAGTCTGTTTCTTGAATATTTATTTAATATATTCATTTTAGGTTGTGTATAATCCTGAAATATTCACATATTTTTTTAGATTATTCTAGTTTTTTAATTATATATATTATCGTGTTGAATAATGGTTTGATAATTTATTATAAGGATATATAAGGGTAGTGCCTCTCTTTTTTATTTTTTGTACCCCTCATTCTAGTCACCAGTCTAAGAGATAATTGAATTAGACCTTTTGGGTAACTATCATTTTCACTATAGGAAAATAGGGGTTCCAAATGGGTAATGTTCATGAAACATTCCCCCTCCGACTTGGGTTAGAGTAGAAAGATATTGAGAATAAGCTATCTCAAAAATATATTATATGTAGAATTTGGTGGAGTCATGTGTATGAATCTCCCACCACTCACCAAATACTCTAGGATAAGATAGGTCGGATATTTCTAAGAGATGATTTTGGATTTGTAATTCCTTCAACATATATAGTGTGGGATATATCCAGTATCCCATAAATGATAACATGATGGATGGGATATATGGATAAGGTTAGTTCATCCGACCTACCCAACGGAAGAATACAATGGATGGAATAGGTAGACATGTTTAATTAATATATAATTCTTATTAGAGGAATGAGATGGATGATAAGTCACCTGAGGCAGTTCACCTTCTCCCATGTAGTAAAGATAAAGGATGATTATGGTGAACTAGATATTATCACACCTCCTCCCACAAATCTAGGATCCAAGAGGACCAGATATACGGTTGTATCCCTGGTGATTCAAATTCCATCTAGTATTCTAGTATATATATTTATCCCAAAAGATTTTTTTGTACTGGTGTTTAGGAATATATTCCCTACAACATTTGGATATGTATATTTTCCCTATGTAGAGATGTGTATTTCTATCAACTCATCAAATTTTTATGGAGATAAATATTTCCTACAGTACCTATGATGAATGTATAGATGTATATTTCCTCTATCATTTTGTGATCAGTGAATCTAGAGTGAATTACGGGTGCTAAATTTATAAAGGTTTTTGAGTTTTTATTTTTATTCTTATCCTAGAAGAATTTTTATTTAGTGGTCATAATAAATGTTATTTATGGATAGACAAAAATTTTTAGTAATATATAGAGATATTAATGACAATTATTTCATATGATTATGGATTGTATGCACATCACTTATTATTGATGCATATAGAAACTAGATTACTATGGGGATTATTATCTTGTAAAATATTATATTTATGAAAATTATTTCATTTCAATTTGAAAAATATTAATATATTTGTTTAATTGTTGTAAATATAATTCTAGAATGAAATTTTTGAAATGGATTTTAGCATTATAAAAAGTTTTGATTCTTCTTGATGTGTATCTCTGGTTAAATTAAATGTATTTTTTGATCATTTTGAGTGTTATAAATTTTTTTAGATATTATAAAAATAATATTTATTATAATATTATTTTAAAATCAAAATAAATGAAATAAAATTATGATAATTCATAGGTTTTTACATTTTGTTCAAACAATGTTTGATTATAATACTATAAAAATAATTAAGATTTTGTGAGACTGATATATTGTGACATTATTCATGGAATATGTTTGGGGTATGTATTAATTTATGATAGTTTAATTGGAAAATACATACTGGGGATATAAAGTTATTGAATTCAAGATTATAATTTTATAAAAAAATGAAGAAATGAAAAAATTATGTACTTATTGTTGGTTGAAGTGGAAAATGAATATTGAACAGGTTAACTAAGCATATAGATAGTGGTATATGTTTTATTGAATTGTTTTGAAAATTTTGTGTATAACATTCTGAGGATATTTTTTTATTCAAAATTTTGTGAAACAAAAATTTTGGTTGGAAATATTTCTTAATTTGTTGATGAGTATATTTTTTGAGGATATCAATCTCTTTAAAAATGGTTGTTGGATGAAATTAAATAAATATGATAATATTTGGATTAATCAATTGAGTATAATGAAGTGTATAATGTAAATTTTGTGTTAAAACTAATTTTTTTCCAAAGGAAAATTATTATAGGTTTTTAAGTGGAGGTTTAAATATATATTGGTGTTGTTTGTTATAAATGATATCTATTAATTATTTTATTTATGAAAAATAATACGTTAAATTAAAAATGAATTAAATGGTTTTTTATGTTCATAATATGTGATAAAGTTAATTTACTATTTTATTAAAATATTTTTTCTTATTATAAATTATGCTTGTGTTTGGTTGGTATGGGAAACAAA
Organism: Viscum album; assembly: GCA_963277665.1. Classification (NCBI taxonomy): domain Eukaryota; kingdom Viridiplantae; phylum Streptophyta; class Magnoliopsida; order Santalales; family Viscaceae; genus Viscum; species Viscum album. The sequence continues at coordinate 1,287,791,005 of OY728151.1, forward strand.
TTATTTGGAAGGTTATTTATATATGTATCACCATTGGTGGTTTGTGATTTTATTAAGTGTTTTTTATTATTGTTTAACTTAAATTTTTTCAATTTTTTTTATTACCAAGAACTTGTTTGGTCATAGTTAAATTTTCTCCCAAGGTGTAATAACATGTGTTATTTTTTTAAACTAAAACCTTTATTGAATGAAAATTAATAGAGTATTTAATGTTTCATTTTATTAATGGAAACAATATGTATTGAAAAAAAACATAAGGAGTACCCAAAAAATTTAGAGTGTTTTGAATTTATGAGTAATATGTGTTTAGATTCGTTTTGAATTTTTATTATAAAATTTATATATTTTGAACCTATTCTATTTCACATTGATGTTTTTGAGTTGTTAAGGCATTTTTAGTGCGTAAAAAGATATTAATATTGTGATTATGGCTTGTTTGGTTAGTTCTAAAAGATAAAATTTATTTTTAATGGATATTATTTTCTAATTGAAAACATTAGTTTTTTTTATAATAATATATAGTTTTACTGATTATTACATGTTTACCTAAGATGATATATGATAAAAATTGGGAGGAAACATATTTTTATGTAACGTTATTTTCTTGAAAAATTTTATGTTTACAAGTTTATATTACTTTATTTTAATTTTAAAATGAATGATATTATGTTATAGAGAACCATGAGTGGACCTTAGTATAAGGAATCATGGTATAAAAGTTTTGAATATTGATATTTATTTATTTTAGTGTTGAAAAGAAGTTTTGAAGACTCTATATGCATCACATGGATTAGAAGACTTGTATTGGGGAGTTTGTAATGTTTTATGTGAGTAAATTTTGTTATTTCGTTTTAGATTTTTATTTAAATGTGAAAATATTATTCAGTTAATAATTAGCTTCTCTTTGTGATTTTTTGTAAAATATTAAATATTTTATTATTTGGGAATCAAGTGGATAAAAAATCATTGTGTGAATATTTTTGGTGAAAACATTTGATGTAGAGATTGAGTGAAAGTGGATTAAATATTTTTATTATTTGAGTTCGGATATAGGGGTGGTATTATTAATTACTAGATTTTTTTGCATTAAAAATAAAAATAAATAAGTTTTCAAAAATTGGTACTGTGTAGAGGGGCAACATGATGGAGTGAAATATACATAACATGAAAAAATAAATAAATATAAAATATAAAATGAAGTTTGTTTGAAGTACTATTTTTAGAGGAATATGTCTTATGCACATTAGTGAGTGATTCCCACAAGTTGAATAAAAATAAAAATGTAGAAAAACATGGAATAGTTTATCAGGTTTTGAAATTTATTATTTAATTGTAGTGTGATTGAATTTCTTTTCTCATCTCTTTTCCTTCTATATCTACAATTATTTTATACTATTTAAAAAACATTATGTATTCTCACTTCGATTCCTCTTTTAATATTGATCCAAATAATGTACTATTTGTGGTTCCTCGATTCATATCAATGAGAATAAGGTAGGTTTTAATTTTTTATGAAGTTGATGAGATTGAATTTAAAGATATAATTTAATTAAAAAAATTACCACTATTTTATAAAAAATAGTAGTTATAGTTTTTAAATATTTGTTTAACAACAGATCATGATGGGAAATAACTCTTTATATCTTTATAGGTGACCTCTATTATTCCATGATTTTAATATTTGATTTCACAAAATTTTAAAATTTACTGAAATGAATAAATGAATTTTTGATTTATCTAATTAAGAAAATTTGTTTTAATTAGGTATAGTAACTTTCCAAAAAATATTATGAATTAAAAGTATTTTTATTATGAGTTTAATTACATAAGTAATATTGTTTCATGATTAAATTATTAGTCCAATGAGAATAATGAACTATTAAATTATGAATCTACTGTAGAAATTAATTATAGATCTAATAAATTTAAAGTATGTTTTTAAAAAAATTATAGTGTTTTAAAGTTATAAACTATTTCCCCTACTATTGGAATATATTTATTCAATTATTAATAATTTATTAACATTATTTATTTAATTAAAAATAATAGTATTTTTTGAGTTTAAGTAGCAGTATTTTATTTGATTACAGTGTAAACACATTTTAAAATGTGGTAATTTAATAACAGAATTAACATGGTTTTTAGTGATGGTTTTTATAAGAATAAAATACTTTAAGTGGTGGTTTATTGCTGTAAAATATGTTTTGATAAAGTAAAGTGAATTATAAAAAGTTTAATTTTCCAATAAATTGTAGAACTAAAGTTGCATTTAATGAAATAATTAAAGGTGGAAAATTGGTGTTGTATTGTGTGTTTTAATGAGGAAAATAATTTTTATTCATTAATCAATATGATATATATTTTATGGTAATTATGTTAATCTTACATTATTTTTATGATAATTTTTATGAATTTATGTCTATTTAAATCCAACATGTAATACAATAAAAATTGAATTTCCATGCAAAAAGAAAAAAACTAAAACAGGTGAACACTATCAATTAATTTAAAGAGTTATTGATGTTTTGTGACTTGTTTTTAATGAGATTGATATGATCTTATATAATTTGTGAATTTTTAATTTTTTATTAAATTGGGTAAACTTATGGAAAATGAAAATTATGTGTATTGAAGATTAAATAAAAAAATTCTATTAAAGGGGTTAAATTGGGGGATTTTATTGTGCAATTATTTGAAGAATTACTTTTACAGTAATAGGTGGACATTCTAATGTTTAGTGTTTACATATAAATTTTAAATAGTTTGTAATGCTAAAGAATAAAGACATGGGCTAAAAATTGACATAATGTGATTTAATTAAGGTAATGATTATGTTGTTTATAACTAACCACTTTTCATGTAATAAAAGTGCCAAGATGTTTTTTCTTATTGGATGACCTAGTGTGTTGAGATTTTGGTAGACCTTGTAGAGATAAAATGGATCATCCAGGGCCACTGAGATGGGGTTGAATTAGGGTACCCACCTTTTACCTAATTTAAATTCGTTTCAATTAGACTCTCTTACTCTTAAACCTCTTCTATGGTTAAGAGGAATTGATTTATGTATGATCTCAAAATTTTAAAACACATGCAATGAAGATAATAAAAGAGATAGTAGCACACCAAGATTTATAATATGTTTGGAACTTAGTACTACTACTACCCATGGTATGCCTATGGTTATTTCAGTGAGTATCTTATCATTATATCTTTATAGTGATTAAAAATGATTGTAATTAGCACCAAATGTTAATACATAAAATGAAATGGCTTCCTATGCCAATTTTTTTATTTATACTTCTAATATTGTTCTTTAATGGAGTTATTTATACTTGCACCACCAGTTCATTAAATATATTCTATAAACACTCTAAATAATAAATTTCCTACTAAATTGGATGGAATTGCATCAACTGAGTAATATTTTCCCTTAAAAAGTCCTTAATAGCTACTAAAGAAATAAGGTTATTTGAATGTTGTCCCACTACACATAAAAAATTGGAATACGCAACTTCCATTATAACTCACTGCATATTTGAAATGATCAAATGAAGAATCGTTCAACACACTACAAGTTTTATTTTTCCTAGATATATCAAATTCTATGGTAGATACTCTCTTTTTCAATGAAGTTACCAACTTCAGTTTATGTGTGAAAGGGTTGCACACAAATTATTATTTGTTATTTTACTCAATATAACATTGAATATCTCAACTCAATTCACATCATGTTGAGTTTCATGGAATCTGAAACCCTAGAAAATTCATTTATATTATTTAAATTCTGTTAATCTAAATTATGTTTTGAGTATTTTGTCACAAGCATGTGAATTTATATATGTATTAAAGTGAGTGAAATATCCAATGTAATTTTCTTTTTCTCTTCACACACACTTAGTATACACATAGATTTTCAACTATTTTTATCAGTTTTAGGTTCAATGCATGTGTGTCATGAATGTGAACATGCACATCCTTCACACAAGGATAGGTGTGGACATACAATGCACTATCCATGAAATTTGTGACTCATGATTATATTGCACAAGATATAGCATAAAATTCTCAAATAGTCTCTATGTAACCCACAATCTATGTGTACTTCATTCCTTCATGAAATAATGAATCATGTTTTCACTTATTGGATAAAAACAACTTTGTGGACTACATTTAATAGAATTCACACAAAAAAGTATTATTAATTATGATGGTTATATGAATTCTCACACAACATAAGATGATAAAAATTATGAACATCATGTCATATCACGGTGCTTCGTGAAAAAAGTTATTCATGAAGTACTATGACTGAGCGATGTAAAATTCAAGTGATCATGATATCCTCTTATCCATCTAGAATTTCAAGGCTTAATTGATTCTCCTCTTCACACAATAGTTGTTTAAGAGATGATAAATTTGGAAAAAATAGGAGTAATTCACATTATTGGAATCATATTATATTAGTAATGGGTATTCAGTATTTATAGGAAATGAAAACTTCCTTACTCCAACTTATATCCTCTTTTCAGGACATTCCAATCATATGAGAAATATTTCATGTCAAATACTTCTTAAAACACACAATTAATTCAGGTTAATTCAAACATAAATCAAATTAAATGGTATATTTGTGTTTCTCATGACTATGAAGTCCTAAAAAGCATGTGATCTGGTCACACGATTCATATTTTAAGCTCGGAATTCACTATATTATGCAAATTCCCCCTACAACTATTATCTACATTCAGTTTCATAAAGTCCTTTGAATATCTGAATGAATTAATGGTAAAGATTCATGGATGGACTCAAGTGACCCATTATGTCATATTCTTGGGTTTTTGATCACTGGAGACAGTCATCAACTGTCATGACCTCAATCAGAGCTCTCTTATAGAAGATGTTGTCATCAATGGCCATGAGAGGATAAAGACAATATTAGGATTTGATCAAATTGCCATTATTAAATAGAGAGTATGGCCATTCATATTTCTATATCATTAATATGTGGGTGAACAGTTCCCACACATTCACTATCCCACATAATATATATAAAGAGTCTTTGTTCCACATTATTAATCAATGGCTACCTCTACATGTTCGAGTTGGCTGAAAGGGATAAGAACCCATATACCACTATTCACACCCACTAGGCTTTGGCCCGTCGGCATAGACGACATCTTTTTATGTCCTTGTAAATTGTCCCATATACTTGTGTTCCTTCGTTATGAAAATCATTAGGCCTTATACACAACCAAACATATTCCAACATTCTCACCTCCATTGGGTATTCCTTCCCATGGTGGTGGACCCATCATTCCCCCTATCAGTTATTGAGGGATAACCCTTGGGGTCAACAAGGTTTCCCAACTCTTTTATAACTAACACTTAGTAATACTGAGTGTGAATTTCCAAGCAAACCATCTTCAAAATAATTAAAAAATCTAAATATATTTTTCATTCCATAATTTAATTACTTCTATTCATATTAAATTCATCATCACGCAAAATTTGTTATGCATAGAATTAAATTCCTCTTCTCACAACATTTGAACTGTCTTAATCAACTAATTACACCTTTGTTATCTTCTCCAATATGTAATTCAAAGGATGATAAATAAAAATGTATAAAAAATATCCAATTAGTCATTTAATAAAACTAATGATGAATTATAATTATCATCACAATATTTTATTTAAATGTTTTAAATGTATTTTTCATGTCCAACTTCAATACTTCTTATATTCGTGAAAATAAATATTTCCATGGTGTTCCATTATTTTATGCATTCTTATATTTTTAAAATAATATTTTCACAAGTATTTGACAATGAATATCACTTCATAAATCCTCACAATTATGAGGAAAATTTTCCATGCATTATATATAATGGAATTAGATGAACCTATGACAATTCTGTAGGAATCATCACCAATCATGGATAATTTTCTTTTAAATTGGCAACTAATGAGTCTATAAAAATTCTATAGGCATTGTCCGTAATATTCTTGAATATATCTAATACTCATTTCTGCTTTCTCATTCTATTATTAATCACTAATAATATTGGATTTCATCATATCTTGACTTTTTATTACTTATTTTATAATGACAACAAATACAACCATACTCTTCATCCTTACACATGGGCTTTCTAATCTCCCCCTTTGTATTTCTTGTCAATACCATTTCTTTAAATTCAATGTCCCTTCATCCCCTCATTAAAAATAATTGTAAAGGATTAATTCAAGAGTTTTCTTCTTCCCTTCATGTAATTTGGAAATTAACATATCCTTTTATGAAAGAATTATGGTACCATATGGTTCAAATATAAAAGATACTTTAGTTTTCCAACACTAAGTCTGCATGGGAAAACCTGGTGTAGAAAAATAGATAGATGAAACTAAGGTTTTAAACATTTTCTATTAAAACCATGAATTTGATACCATACTAATAAATATTAATTTATCAAAGAGTGACATGTATCAAATATATTTATCAATTAATATATTCCTCTTCACACTTCAGTAAACACTTCAAAACATTCATGTGAAAGAATATTTTACTCACCATTTTAATGATATTACACATCATGCAACACTCCCACTTTATTAATATATTTGATATAATAATTTGAATGTAAATAAGTGTAATTGGGTTATCTATTTCATCCTCATTTGTTGATATTAAACGAATTTCTTGATATTATTGAAATAATCTTTGATATCATCTTATTTATTTTTTCTCCCTCTAAAGGGATACAGTCTAATAATTTTTTCTATGTCAAAAATTTCAATAGATAGTCTTAAACATATTAAAATTTATCTTTCACCATTTTGGAATAATTCATGTTTTTATCTTATCTTGAATAATCATTACAACTTGTTATCTTCCACTTTTTTCCTTTATTTCCCATTTTGAAAATGAACATCACATTCAATTACCTAAAATTTAAACAAAAACACTATACATGAATAAGGGTATAAGATAGAAAACTTATGATATTGATACAAGTAATAAGGTTGAAAATTTTCCCACAACCCAGAAAATCCTTTACATCAAGATCAAAAGTGTCTAGTACCTTTCATATTTGTGTCACCCTCAAATTTTACATTCCAATATTTTTGCAACAGAATAGACTCCATAATTCCATTCACCATTATCTTGTGTGGATTATTTATCTTAAAATCTTTATATAATGATATATCTTCCACTAATACTTGATTTCTATCTTTAGAATCACTTATTGAATAGTCATAATAGTCATGAAATTTATTGAATTATGTCCAGTATGATTTCCCTTCCACATAATACTTATGATACACCACGGTTTTCATTAGTTAATAATCTATCATGAATTTATAATTCTTCTTCATGTGGAATAATATATTTTTCATTTTCCATATATCTATATATTCCTTCATATTCTTCTTTTTTAATTTCTCTTACAGCATGAAATTATACAAGAAAAATGTATAAGCATTCATTCATGACATATTTTACTCTATATATTCCATATGTATTCATAAATATTTATAAGTTTCCATTATTTTGTAATCAATCTAATTTTCATGTTTCCCTTATAGATTGATTCTATTCTTCATTTAAAATTTCGTCCATTCATTTTCATAGATTGTTTTATATGGAACATGGTATGACCTCACTTTCCAAATAAAAAACGTATTTTTCTCGTTAACATGACATTTGTGGAACCCAACATATCATTATTCTTGGGTTTATCTTACTTCACTATTTTCATGAATACTTTCATTTAATTTTTACCCAAGAAATTCTTTTTTGCTTCTATTCTTTCCCTCTGTATTTATTCTGGTACTTTCATCACATAAAAATATTAATTGTTTTTGGTTGGTATATACAATTAATCATCATAACTATTACTAGTTATATTATAATTATCCTAGAAGTATTTAATAAAAAAAATATTCTTGATAGATATATTCTTATTTATATATTTATTCAACTTAATTTTTATAGGTTTTTTTATCTCATCACATATAATCCCCCTAAATGTATTACTTCTTTAATTTTTATATGATGACATATTATACCAAAAATAATTGTCATGATTCCCAAATTTACAGTTTCACTAAAAATATCCAACAAATATTCTCCTTTTAATTAGAGTACCAATCTTACTAGATTTAGTGACTTTTTGATTCTTGGTCTTCCTTTCCTTAATTGGAGCATTACATTGGGATTTATTTTTCTTGATCATGCTACTATCTAACCTCGATATTTTGGTGGATTTGTCATCATTTATATCTAACCAAATCTTCCTATATTTTAGATTTGAACCTTCACTACCATATGATATTGTGTTAGTGAAAACTAAATTTATTTGGTTATGGTTTTCGTTCTTATATGAGAATATATAAGTTTGATAAATAATTAATTCATATTTCTTACTTCCACTAATATGAGTTTATTTTGGTACATGATCCTAATCAATAGTTTTTTAGAGTGACATACCTTTTCTAGGTTTGAATCTATTCATGTGTTTAGGTGGGAAAATTTCTCTTCAAAATAACATTGGATGTTCCAGAATATTTTATATTCAAATCTCTCAATTCTTGTTGTATTTCTAAACACATTATGCGGATGTAAAACAACTAATTTTCAACTAATATAAACCTACCATCCCATTCACTTTTCATTTTTTTTATTTGATCATTATGTTTGATACAACCTTAATTATGAGAGAGTTCATGTCCTTTGATTCTTATAGATTTAAATTCTAATTTGTATTCATTGAAAATAATGGTAGATGTTTGTGAGTCTTCAATATACTCAGTCTTCAAAATAAACTATTCATTAATCTTGGTTTTTTCTTCCAATGACATGTCATGCTCTTTTACATTACATATTTTTGACTTAAAGATGAGAATCTATGAAATTAAAGGAATCATTGGAAAATGTTTCAAGTGCATTAATTACTTCACCAAAAAATACTTACTCACAGTGATGTCATACGCATTCTATTTCATTTATTTTTCAATTATTGAAATATTTTTATATAAAAGTGTCATATATTCTCCTTTTTATTCAATGAATCCTATAATAATATTTCATATTTCAAATTTATTTCTAATTACATTCTCATGTATCTTAATATTTACTTCAAGATGTGATCTATTATTAAAAATCCCTTTCAAAGAACAAAATATATATGAAAAAACTTCTTTAAGGAAATTATTTATATACCTTTAAAGTGGAGAGAATAAGTATTCAATAATTTTGATATATTAATCTTCCTCATACTCTCTGTATATTGATCTATCAAAAGGATCATTGTCATCATATTTTACATAAGTGCATTGATTATTTTCTTCTTCCTTTGAGATTTTTCTCAATATATTTTCTTCCCACTTCTTCATATGTTTCCTTGTCTTTCTAGATACCCTCGTCTTTTATTCAACAAGTGTGGAGATTAAATTTTCCAACTATGGTGATTTATAATAACCTTCATATCTAAACTACATATAATCCTTTTAAAAAAATTGGGTCAAAAACATTTATCCAAACATAGGAAGACCTACCCTACATACAACTTATAGAGCCTAGATGGATCATGAAAAGACACTGAGAGGGGGTTAAATCATTGTATCCAACATATTTCCAAATTTAATTTATTTTCAATTATCCTCTTTTACTCTCAAACATATTCTTAGGTTAAGAGGAATGTATCTGTTGTTTGATCTCAAAAATTAAAAACACATTCATTGCATATAATTAATGAGATAAGAGAACAGAAGAAATTTTATAATGTTTGATAATAATACCCAATCATTTCTATGATAAACCAGTTTTTGTTTTGCGGATTCTATTATCATAATATATTTATAGTGATTAGAAATTCCTAGAATTAGAACGCTATATTTATGAAAGTAATAAACAATACTCATATGTTAGTAGTGTTCTTTATACTATTAATTCTAGTCTTCAATGAAATTGTTTATACTATAATAAAAAGTTATTTAAAGATATTTAATAAAAACTATTAATAATATATTCTCAACTGCACTGGATGGATCTCCATCAAATAAATAATATTGTCCATAAACTATAGGTATATAAATTCTACTAAATTAGCAAGATTATATGCATATATGCTCACTACTCTATAATAAGTAGAATATGAAACTTCCACTCCAACTCACTACCTATTCTCAATGATCAAATAATGAATATTTCGACACACTACATGTTTTATTCTTCATCAATACAAAAAAAATTATCAGGATTATACTCTCTCTATATATGATTTTACCAACCTCAATTAATATTTTAAAGGGTGTCACACAAGTTATTATCTATTATTTAATAAAATATGACATTAACCATCTCAACTAAATTTACTTCATGCATTAGTTTCATGTAATATGAAACACTATAACATTAATTTATATTCATTATAATTATATTCTTCTCAATTATGTTTTAGGAATTTTTTTCCACCCTTGTGGATTTATATATGCATTTATTAACATGAAATCTCAATTATTCTCTTCTTTTTTTCTTCACAAAAACTTAGTATGGACACACACTATCCACTATTTTCTTTAGTTTTAGGTTCATTAAATTTATTTCATGCATGTGCACATGCACATCCTTCGAGAAAGGATGGGTGTTGATACACTCTGCCTTCCTCACAGAAAGAGTGACTCAAGCTTCTATTGTGTAGATATTGAGAAGTATTCTCAAATAGTCTTTACAAAACACAATGTATGTGTTTAATTACTTCTTGAATGCAAAAAATAATCATGCTTTCACTTATTGAAGAAAACCAAGTTCATGTATTTCATGCTAAATGCTTTTTGAAAAATAGTATGACAATTCACAGAGGTTCTTTGTCTTCTTCACCCAACTGAGGCATATAACACATATGAGTATCATGTTATTTCAATGTGCATCATAGATACAAGTTCATTGAAAATAACTATGAGTGTGAAATAAAAATTTTGAGTTATCTGGGGATCCTCTTCTCCCTTATGAATAAAAATGCTTCGTAGAACTTCCTTCTCATGAAATTGGTTTTCAAGGATACTCAGTTTTGAAAACAATGGGATATTTGTCAGAGTATCAACATGAAAATATCTCAGTTGAGGGTCTTATGAAACTATAGGAAACTAACACTACTGTGTACCACCTCAGATACATTTTTCATGTTGCACCTAATATTTGAGAAATATGCCATGTATATGACTTATTCAAAAGATGATGTTTTTCTGGTTAATTAAAATATACGTTGAACTTCAAAACAACTTCATATTTCTCTATTTTATAAAGTCCTCCCATGAAAGTGATATGATCACATTCTTCATATTTTATTCTTGAACTCTTCCACGTTATCTGAATGACCTCCTACAACTATCATTTTCATTTGGCCAATGCACATCATTCTCATATTTTTATAAATGAATAATGAATTTTCATGCATGGCCTCAAGTTATTAATAATTTCATATTCATTGTGTTTTGATCACTAAATATGGCCTCCGGCTTTCATGAGCTTGATCGGATCTCACTACCTAAAAAGGTTTTCATCAAACGACATGGTAAGTAAAGATAATTGAAGTATTAGATCAAATGGATTCAATTAATGTGATATGATAGCCAACCACATTTTTTTGATTAAAGTGTGGATTAACAGGGACTACACACATGTTTTCCCAGATTAGAAATTTTAAAATTCTATGGTCTAGTTTATTAATCAACTTTCAATGCTACATGTTAAAGCTAGCTATGGAGGCTGAGTTCTCAAAAACCTATATTTACACACACTGGGGTTCGGCCCTTCGGCATGACTGGCCTCCTTTGAAGACCATATACATGAGCACATCCCCATGTGAAACTTCATGTGTGTTATTCTATGGGCCTTATAAACCAGTCACCTCTACCACCTTTCTTTCCTCCTTTGGGTAGACCTTCTTATAGGGGTGTAACCTAAGGTCCCCTTATGTGTGGTTGGTGTCTAACCCTTTGATTCATGGACGGTTGGCCCCACTTTTTAAATCCCATCACTTAGTAATACTATGTTTGATCTTAAAAAAACATCTTCAAAATTAGGAAAAAATATAAATATATTATGCATGACCTCCTTTAATTCCTTCACTCCATTTCAATTTATCATCATGAAACATGTGTTATGCATGTCCTTTAATACCATCTCTCATAAAAAATTACATTATATTAATCAATTACGGCCACCTTTGTTAACTTTTTAAAGAAATAATTCAAAGGATGACCAATCATAAAAATATGAACCATCTTCATTTAATTGTTTCATTAAAATAATAATTATTTAAAATTATAATCACAATATTTTCACTAAATTCTATAAATTTAATTTTCATGGATAACATAAATTCATCATCTAATTTTGTAAATAAATATTTTCACAATGTTTCACTGTTATATGAATTGTGAATCTCTTAAAAATTACTTTTTTCAAATGTATTTAGCAAGGAATACCACGTCAAAAATCATCCCAATTACAAGGAAAACTGTCTAATATGGAAATCCAACTCCATTAGATGAATCCATAAATATTTTCTAGGAATAATCACCAACCATGGAGAATTATTTTAACAAATGACAACCAACGAGATCATAGAAATTATCTGGGAATCGCAACCAATATTTTTGAATATATATTAAACTCTTTCAATCATTATCATTACATTATTAATCACTAATCATATAGGACACAATCATACATTAACTTTTGATTTGTTCTTATTTATTGAAAAAATACAACTGTATTCATCATCTATCCAAATGGGATTTTCGGACCTGAGGGTTCGCTGAAAAAATATGTGTCATTTTATGGAAATGTTTTAATTGAGAGGATTGAATGTGATTATGTATTTGGGTATTGTTTTCCTTGGGTGAGGCCTAAGAATACTAGACAATCCATGAGGTAGGTTTCCTTGATTTCTATGTACTATAAATGGATAATGTATATATGGTTTCATTAGGTGACATAGATGCACCTATTATCATTTTTATTGTAGAAAAAGATAATTGTCAAATCATTAACGTTTCTACAATTTGTATATAATCACAAGATAACCACTTGAGTTGGAATGGGTTATAGTGGTTCCTACTACGTATTATATTGTTACATTTTTACACCCCTCACGTGTGCACAGATTATGCATTTGTCATTTTTGGTAATGGAATGAATCCTTTATATTTGATAGATTTTGTGAGGAGACACATTATTTTTGTGTATGTGTGCTTCTACTGTAAAATCAATTGGGTTTTCCACATTTCATTTATTTTTCTGTTTTAGATTTATTGTATGTGTTATGTATTTTAGATTTACTGTTAAGTCATTTTTGGTTGTATGAAATTTTTGGTCTTTTGCAAATATCATTTTCATTTTAATGATTTGATATTGTTTGGGTATCATTGTTTGCTGTTTTTGAGTTACCTATTTTTTATCTTAATGAAGTGATGGGAAATTTATGCACTAATATCTCCCATAGTGTTGTTCATAGACCCTCAAAACTGGTCCAAGTTTTCTTCTAATTTCTGACCACACTTGAGGCCTTGTGATTTTATCTTTGATGGAACAATCATATAGGGGTAATATGTTACACATGTCCCTAGAGAAGGTACCCAACCATGCACTAGGAACCTGGTAGTTGTCTAATGTTATTTAAAAGTTATATTCTGCTTACATAATAGTTTTATATTTTATCATAAATGAGACTACCTTCTCATTTTTTATGAATAATGGCTCAATAATTCCTCTCACTCTTCTCTTCTTCATTTCTTATAAGTGTTATACATCCTTTATAAAAACTCAAACTCGTGTATCATTAGTCCTTGTGTGATTCCTAGGATTTTATAATTTTTACCAATTAGAGATGATTAAATTGGTGATGTTTGAGGGCTGAACAACTGTTGGATAAAGTAATGTTGTAAATAACCATTCATGATGGTTTATTAATGTTTCATGTGATGTGTGATATATGGTCTCACTTGCCATGTGAGATTAGAATGAAAATAAATTTAATTGTTTTACATTGATATTTTTGAGTTTAGTAAGGAAACCTAGGGCCCTGATGGACCCTCTGATTATTATACCTTGATAATTTTTCTATGAATTGATATAATATTGAATTAAAGTTTGATTATAATCATACTATTGGGGGAAATTGGAGCTTATATAAGTTATATAAATAAAAAATAGACCTTTATTGGTTCATTAATCATCATTATATTAAGAAGAGGTATATAGTTATCTAAGGTTATCTTAGTGATTGGACTTTATGGAACTTTAGAGTTTACTTATAGCCTTTAAGGAAAGTTTGATTAGTATATTGGGTGAGTATTCCTCAACCAGTAGTTTGATTGTCACAAAAAATGTTATACCTTAACATTATAATTGTAATTTTTTTGGTATTAGAGGAAAAAACCTTTCATATATTTAAAAGTGAGATGGGATATTTTCAAACCTCAAAGTGAATTATTATACTTTGAGGTTAAAGTAGATATTTATGAAATTCTAGGACTTTTTTTAAGTAAATTGGACAATAATCATTTTAATATTACAATTCAATCTATTATGATGAAATTCCCAATTATATTATTTTATCCATGATTAGGAATTCCATGAACAACATTTGATATGATCATAACTGGGTCGATATTCCCATTATTATTGGATGTTATACACATCATTCCATAGAACATAATGCCCATATAGACCAGGAAATGATGAGGGAGTGATGATTTCATAGTTTCTTAGTATTCCTATTATAATTAGGATGTAATTTCTTTGGCGTTATTCTTATATGGGTATTGGATTCATATACAATAATCATTAATGTGGGATATAATTCCAAAACTTATGATATGGCCAAGTACAAGGGATGTTGTTACCTTATGGTTTTGCCTATGGATAGATATGTTATTCCCTCTATTTTGATGTTTTCAATATGTGATACATTCTATTATATTATTTATTAATAATTAAATGTCTGATTCATTAGGGTTAACAGCATGACATGATTCCCACTTTTATGAATTATTTATTGGAACTTACTTCAAACATATTAAGTACAATGGTATCATGGAATATTATCCCCTTTCTTATGACTTAGAATGTGTTGGTCAAAAAATATTCTTATTCTATGTTTAGGGATACCCCAGTACTAGTCGAGGTTGGTATGGTAACTCCCAGGTGGTTTTGTAGTACATGTGGTTTGTGGTTTATTTATTATTATTATTATTATGTTCTATTCATTATTTATGAAAATACTAAACCATAAAATCCCTTGTTTTTACATGATATCATTAGTGGAATCATTGGTGGTTTCATATTGGGTTGTACTAATATCTTTCTTGGGCACCCTAGTATATATAAGAATGTTATATTCTATGATCTATGAAGGTGAAGATGTCTTCTATTTATGGATGAAAAAGGGTTCTTTTTAGTAGATAGGATATGAGACCAATAAGGAATAATGAAATAGTTTTTCTATCATCTCTATATTTTCCCACGATTTTTAAAGTTGTGTTATTGATTATCCCATGATAAGTACTATTTATATATTAATTTTTGGGTGAAATCTCTACCACTAATTTTGTTAAAACATAGATTTTTATTTATTACAATTGGAATGTATTAATGATGTTCACATTTATTTGATGATTTTTAGAGACAGCTTATTATATTTATTATAATATGATTTGTGGATATCATTATCAAATATGGTATAGTTTCTTTATATTACACATAGACCCTCACTGATGATTGACAACCTATACAATACTAGGAGTTTCTCTTAAGGCCTATAGAGCCTATTTCAATCATGGTGGCGGTGAACTAGGTCAGTAGAGATACAAAGTGGTATTAATGAAATATTTATATTTTTTCCATACTATTTTGGATATAGTATATAAGAGACTGTATCTAGTTAGAATAATATATAGAGCTTATGCATAGATGTTTCGAAACCATGTATCATGAATGACTAATTTACGTGGGATAGGATAATATTTTTTTGTTATTATATTTTGATTTGAAAAATGTGATGAATTTGATTATTAATTTATTGTATATATTTTATAGTTATCCAAGATCATCAAGAGAGCATGAATTCAAGATTCATTCTTAGAATATAGGATAATCATTAGAATATTATGCTTCTTAGTGATTCATTACATTAATTATAATAATACTTTTAATTATTTATAGTGTCAAAAGAAACATAAATATTGTGTCTCTATATAACATAATAGTGGAATTATTATAAAACCAAGATATGGTTATATTATTATTTTGTTAAATTGATAAAAATAATATTATATGAATGGGTTTATACCCCTAAGAGAGAAGATATTCTAGGATATAGAGATCACTAGAGGATATTTGATGCTAGTTTTGTACTATGATGTGTGTATACTATAGTAGGATTCTCCTCTAGTTACTATTTATCCTATATATTATATTGATATCTATTATAAAATTTATTCGGAGGTGTGTGTGTGTGTGTAATATTTGCAACATGGCCCCATGAGGACCTCCTATTGGGTTCCAGTAGGGAATGGATGAGAATTCCGCACAACTTGTTGAGGTGAAACACTAGGTTATTAATGAATATATTCAAGTTAAATATCTCTATGAGAGTATTCTTGAAGTTATTTTGTATTTGGAACATGTATCTCTGATATGTGATCATTATAATTCGGACCTAACTATAGAGTTCCACCAGTAACATCCACCACTATTTTTTAGAGGGGTTGGACTTCAGAATATATATTTTTGTGTGAAGTACTTTTTTTAACTATCTTTGACCATCAAGAGATCACATATCATAGGTGGGTGAACCATCCTAGGTAAAATATTCTGGGACTAGTTATATACTAGTGGCATGTCCTAGTCTTTGATGATCAACACATAGTACTATACTAGAATAAATTTCATTCTATTTTCATCAACAATTTCATTCCCAATACATCAAGATCTATTGTGTATTGAATAATTATGTATCTTATTAATGGTCTAATTCATGTGGTGGACTACATGGTACAATTTATTGAGTTTATTCAGTTTCTTCTTCCATATAAGGGTGAAGATACCCCCCCCCCGGGTTCACTGTTTAAATGATGGGATAAGTAACTCTATTCATTATCAAGTAAAAAATATTTCTTCTCATATCATTTTCCATGGATATAAATTAGTAGCATCTTATATAGAGAAACCTAGACATGGATAGAACATCTAGATAATCTAGTTATTTTGTTGGGATTAAGAGTGCATCACTAATTTTCAAAAGTAATGTTTTAGTGGTTCTAGAAAGAGTGGAGATGTAAAATACATGCAGGTCATCAAGTTTTTTCTTACTGTAATGGCAAGAATAGTTCAAAATTTTATTATTGTTTTGGACTAGGTTGTAAATTATTATAGTTCCATTAAATTATAATGATGTGTCATTCTTGTGATAAGATGTGGTATCGAAAATATTTTTGTGAGAGTTGTTGAAATTGAAAATTTATATGCATATTTTTAATCAAAAAATGTATATTTTTTATGTTTTTCAATAATGAAACCCATATATTTAAAATTTAAATTTAAATAACAAGAAATTTGGATTATAGAATGAAAATGGCCTAAAATTGGAAAATTTGTTAAATCTTAATTTTTTAAATAATTTTTTTACAAGGGTATTTTGCAAATAAATATTAAATTATTGATCCAATATGAGTGATTTTTTTGTATTAAGACTTTATTTATTTAATTCAACTTTTTATTCTAGAACAAAAACTAATTTAAAATCTTGAGCCACTAAAAAATCAATGATTTCCAAAAATCTTTCGGGTGGACAGTGTGGACCACACCTCCGTAACAGAAGCACAAATGGGTATACACAACTAAAATTGAGGTGATTCCTCCTAGAATAGAACAAGGATGATATTATAATTCTTAACATAAATTTTCTAGAGTTATGAGCTCATCAATGTGTCCTTTGAGTGAAATATTTTAAAGGAAGCTTCATGGAACCTTCATCTAGAAAACATAATATTCATTAAAAATTCATAACACCTACATACGATGGCCAATTAAGTTGAAATTTTGAGGATGCACGGATGAGAAAATGATGAAAAAAAATTATGAATGTGGAAGAATAGGAATCATCTATTTAATGGGTTCAAAATATAACAACATGATGAGGACATATTCTGGCCTATAAATGGAGAAGATCCCCTACTTCCCAAATCATTCAATTTGATCCCATCACATTCCTTTAAAGGAACCAAGGTGGAGATCTCCACTATGGGAGGCTAGTCACAAATCTCCCCCTTCCCTTCTTTTTTTTTTGGTTTTTTATTTTATTTTTATTTCAATTATAATTTAAATTTTTGTTTTATTATATTAATCCATGAATTTTTGTTTATTTATCTATTCCTCAATTCTTCATCTAAATTTTATTCCTTGATTTTTAAGTATTATTATTATTATTGTCATTATTATAATTACAACATTATTATTTTAGAATTATTTAATTATTTTTTATCTCCCGCTTAATTTTCAAAAATAATTCATTTAATAATAATAATAATAATAATAATAATTATTATTATTATTATTATTTTAATATTAATTATAAATTATATATTTTATTATTTACCTTTATTCTCCCACTCTCTCACTCCCGCTCTCCCTTTCTCTTCTCATCCCCCATTATACCATCTTTTTTACTTCTCTCATCCACCATTCATTTTTACTTTATTATTATTTTTCTTATACTTATATTCCTCCCAATTAAACAAGTGATCTCTCACTCTTGAAAATGAGAGTCTAACCCTAAGTCTTGGTTTGAGGGGAGGTAAAATTTTTCATGAATTTTCCTTATTTTTTATCATTATGTTTCCATATATTTTTGAGAATCATGCATGGGCAAGGAGAATGTCCTTGATATGGTGGTAACACCAAATGACATACAACTCAATCTATCCCTACACTTTTATTTAATTAATTTTCCCTATATCCATTGATTATTTCTTCATATGTTGGAGTTGAGATAAACTATGGATGAAATGACTTTGATAGAACTGGGTCCTAGAAGATGACACATCTTAGACCAAGGTGTTTCATCGACCTTGATTAAAGGAGGATGTGGAATTGAGAGTGACAATGAATTCAATGATATTAAACAATTTATAAATAATAAATAGTAGTTCACATATGATATTTCATTTTTGGATTATCAATTTGAAATCACACACATAAATCAGAATAATGATTGAATCCAAGGATAAACCCACATTTAATTAATTTCCACCATTAACTCATTCTATTTGGATTTCATGTTAGTTTAAATTTACATGTTGAATTTCATTAAATAAAAAACTCCAAAATATTTTCATTGTTTTCATTATACATTTAAAACCAAAAAAATAAGTATAACAAAGGATTTATATAATTTAGGTGAACAAAAGGAAAGATTCCTCATGTTAGACGATGATGGTCAGCCACTATGACGCAATAGGAAAAAATATATAATTACTTTTGACCACACCTCATTAAAAGCATACATAAAAATTGGTGTCGTTGTCAATGAGACAATAAATTATTCATTAACCTTTTCTATTTTCAACTTTTAGATAGATTTTACTAATTTATATAAACTAAAACTGAAATAATATCCTTCCATGATGAATTCAAAATATTAATATTCTTCCTGGACTGATAGATACTCTCATGTGAAGGTGTTAATGGATGAAGCCCCTCGTCTACAAAATATGTTGTTACATTATGGGCTAGACAGATCAAGGGATAAGGGAGCCAAATTCTCAAAGAGGATTAATTCAACGACCTCATACAAGATCTCAAGGAGACCCTCTAGCATCATGTTGTTGAAGTATTGGCCAGAGAACTCATTTAATTCTTGAATTAATTCATAGAAATTTATCAAGATGTTGTCGAGACATAAGAAGAGTTCTCATCACATCCTCTCAAAACATTTTAATAAGTTACACTAGAATGTTTCCAAGAGAATGTGGAAAAAAACAAGGTAAAATATGATATTCAAGATCTTGAAGAGTTGGTGAAAAAGATTCAAGAAAAACTGGATTGGATTATAAAATATGTAAAAAATCATCAAATAAATCTAAAACTGGACTTGAGTGTAAAATGAAACCATAATATGAGCCACTTTTCATACCTGAGGAGGAGGAGAAAGAGGCAACACTATTCTTTCATGACTTTTTAGAGTAAATCCAAGAAAATGAGGCCCAACACTAGGTGGAGGAGCCTGACTTCCTACCTTCACCAACAACCATCATACTCCAAGAGGAACTTACCACTAAGTAATTGATTGAATCTAAACTAAACTGGAGATTTGATATATTATCATACTCTATCCCCTCTAATTTTAGTAAAACTTAATTATACATCACTCACTATTGTTTGGGAGTTCTAGATTCATAAAATCATTGTTATGCCTTATAAGAGGATGAAGAACCTCGAATTAATCCAATCGAGGAACACCTGGATATCCATAAATAAATTTATCATATATCGAGGAATCCCATGAACATATACCAGTGGAACTGCCTAAAGAACAAGAGACACATGCGGCTTCACATCTAAAGCAATCACTGGAAGGAGAAAAATATGTTTCACAAGTAACAATTAAAGAGCATGAGGAGGTTCCATACATCATCCTACCCCTATCATGAAATATATAACTCATTTTTAAGTGGGATATTTAATATTCCCTCAAGAAAAACATTGAACCCTAAGCTGGGAAAAGTTACATGTGGTTGTTTAAATCAAAGAAGCTTCATCCTCTATCAGATTTTGGATAAAAGTTGGTACTTCCATCGGGAGGCAGTAAAAATTCCAGGCACACTTGGGGGATCATATTAAGACATATCCATTACTTTATTTTTAGGAATTTGGATTTGAATTTCATCTTCTAGGAATTAGTAGGGAATTAATCCCCCCTGTTGTAGTGTATGGTCAAAAGTAATTATATTTTTTTCCTAGTGCAGCATAGTGGCTGATTAGGGTTGTCTCAGTTGAGGATCCTTTCAATTTATTCACTTATTTTTATAAATCCCATATTCTAATTTTTTTTTGGTTTTACATGTATAATGAAAACAATTAAAATATTTTTGGGTAATTTATTTAATGAAATTCAGTATGAAAATTTAAACTAGTATGCAAGATAAAAAAAATAAGTTAATGAAGGAAAGTATTTATTCTCGTGTTCAGCCTTGGATTCGAAAATTATTCTCATTTATATGTTTTCTTTCAATTTTATAATACAAAAATGAAATATCATATTTCGGAAACTGTTATAAATTTACAAATTGTGTAATATCATTTAATGCCTTGGCACTCTCAATTCAACCTCTTTATTTAATCAAGGTTGATGACACACCTTGGTCTAGGAAGAGTCATCTAAAATGACCATGTTATATCAAAGAGTTTTCATCCACTGATTCTCTCAACTCCAAAATGTGAATAACTAACCATTAGAGAGAAGTAAATGTGATTAAATAAAGTAATGTAGATATATTTATTTGTATTTCATTGGGGATTATCTCCACATTGTGGACATTCGTCTCACCCGTGCATGATTCTCAATTCTATCTACAAACATAAATAGAAACATTAAATAAATTTCATGAATACAATGAACTCCCCTCAATCCAATCCTTAGTGTTAACCTCTCATTTCCAAGAGTAAGATATCCCTTGGTGGAGTGGGTGGAAGAGAAGAGGAATAGAAAGAAGAATATATTAAAAAATAATTGTGGATGGGAGAAGTAAAATAAAAATGGATGAATGGGGGATGAGAAGAGAAAGAGAGAGTGGGAGTAATAGAGAGAGAATAAAGTAAATAATAAAAAAATATAATTTATAAATAATGTTAAAGTAATAAAAATAATAAATATTATTATTATTATTAAAGGAATAATTTTTTAAAAAGAAGTGAGAGATGGAAATGGATAAAATAAATTGAAAATAATAATGTTCTAATAATAATAATAATAATAATATTGTTATTATTAATGTTGTTTTTTTTTTGTTTTTAATAATAATAATAATACTTATAATTTAAAAAATAAAATTTAATAGAAGAATTGTGGAACAGGTGAAGAAACAAAAATGCATAGATTAATGCAACAAAACAAAATTTTAAATTACAATTAAAATAAAACTAAAATAATGAAAAATAAAAAATGAAAAAAGAAGAAAATGGATCGAGTCAAGGTCAGCCTCTCTCAGTGGATATATCCTCTTTTTGGTGCCTCATAAATAATGAGATAGAATGGAATGGAAGGATTTTGGAAGGATGAGCTCTCCTCCTTTTATAGTTGATAATGAGTTCTCCAAAAGTTGTCACGTTTTTAACCCATTAAAGAGAAGATTCACATTTTTCCTCATCCGTATAATTTGTTCATAATTTTCTCCTCAAGTAATTCTCAATATTTAAGAATAATTACCCACAATATATAGAAGTTGTGAAATTTTATTGACTATTGATTTTTTCTGGATGAAGGTTCCATGAAGCTTCCATAAAAATACTTCTCTAAAAGGCCACCTTGATGATCTCATCACTCCATAAAATTTATTATAAGAATGAACCTATGAGTAATCATTCCATTATAGGTTGAACAACCTCAACCAGAGATGTGTATACCATGTAGTGATTTCATTATGGAGGTGGGTTCCATGTTGTCTATCCTGAATATTTTTGGACATCATTGATATTTTTTCACCTTTAGTTGTTCGAATTTTTTTTTAGTACTACAAAAAGTGGAAGAAAATAAATCAAGGCTTCATAAAAAAATCACTCATATTGTATAAATATTGTTAAGGGTATTCCCAAAATTCAATTGTGAAAAAATAATGTCAAAAATACAGATTTAAAAAAAAATTATATTTAAGCCCAATTTCATTCTATAATCCATATTCACTATTATTTTAACAAAAAAATTAAATAAATTGGTTTTATCATTAGAAAATGACAAAAAAATATTCACTATTTGATTAAAAATATAAAAATTGTTTTTTCTGTCAGTTATTCTCAACCAGCTAGTGGACATAGTGGCAAACATGATCAGAGATTATTTTATTGACCAAGTACTTTACCATTGGATGATAGCTGAATTTGGTACATTTGGTTAGGGTGTGGATTGGTTTTAGGTTATAATGTTTAGAAATGGAATTAAACTAGTTCTCGTTATGAAAATAAATGATGAGGAGGCTAGGGAAAAGGCTTCTGGTCAATCCATCATCATGTCATTGAGCTAACAGAAGGACACCATGAGGATGAGCCTTTGACTATTTGAGGTACGATCATAATAACATCTTCCCTTGAATCTTATTTATTTGATATGGATGTATCAAATTTTCTTATATATTATCAGTATGAATGTGATCTAGGGTTGACTATCATGTACACATATTGGGTGATGTTTATAGATATGTCCTTAGTGGTGCATTCCAAGGGTGTTTGTAGATGTTATGAGTATTAAATGAAGATAAATTGATATCACAATATCAATTATTTCGTTGTGTTATAGTTTTTTATTTTTTATGTGATCCTCGGTATGGATTTTTTGACATGGTGACATGTACACAATGATTTTTTTTCTATGGTGGGTATCTCTCATGTTAGTTGATTATGGTAGTTTTTCAATGATTGGGATTTGAAATAAAGTCATTTGGGACCTAGTAATTTGATTTCAGGGAATCTTTCAGCCCAGTTCTCCATATATATTTTAAATATTAAATAGATGCATCAGATTGTCTCTCCTCAAATTTTTGACCAGTCCATGATGTATTTCATAATTACTTATTAGAATTTACACTCAAGAAAGATGTTGAGTTTACAATTATTATTATTCTAGGTATACATCCCATATATATTCTTCCTTTTATGATCAATCTTGAAAATTATAAAGATATTGAGTATAAGTTTGAGGATATTTACGTGAAAGTATCTATTCATTTGAGACCATCCCCTTAGAGTGCCCCAATTTTTCACAACAATTAGGTAGAAATATCATTTTAATTTTTTATACATTACTAGAGGACTAATCATGTGATGTTCAAGATACTATATCATCTTCCTTATATTAGTGTCTTATTTGACCAGTTGAAGAGATCAATGTGGTTTTAAAAGAATGGAATGTTGTCACATTATCATCAATTGCATATTTTTTTGTGGATATTCATCATACTAATTTCATAAAAAGTTATGGCGTATGTATGTATGCATGTATTGTATTTGGATTAAGGTACATAACATTAGTGATTATGAACCAGATTAATATGGTATTCCATTAATTTTTTAATTATTTTATGGTTGTATTTATTAATGATATTTTAGTGTACATATAATTGATGATGGAACATTCTTGATATTTATAGATTATTCATTGAAAATTTAGTGATCATTGGTGTTATTCCAACCATTCAAACTATAAGATCAAGATTATTTAGGCACACTTCTTAAAATTGGTTTGATATTCCCAAGTCCCACACTCCTAGGATTATTTCTTCAAGCACTTGATTACATACTAGTTTTGATACCAAATTATATAACCTATGATAACATTGCATGTATTTCACATTGTTTTCATTATTAAAACATCACATCTCATAAATAATTACACAACCCCAAAAACTAAATTTTTAGTGACTTTATTGATTGGCTATACAAAAAAAAACTTCACATAATTAATTAAAAATATCCCACAATATCTATATATAAGTCTTTATTCAATACAATATTTTATATGTAATTACCTTAGGAAATAGGAAACAGAATAAGGGGTTATCACAAATTCTCAGTAAGGGAAAATCTTATCAAATAATCACTAATAGGTTAGATAATAAGAATATGGTAAAACATGGTAGATATATTAAAATATAAAAATTCCCCTTATAAAATTAAAAGATGATATGTAAACTCAAATGGTCAAGAATTAACCATATCATGGGAGTATGAAATAATAAGACAATAATAATTAAACATGGAGAATAATATAGGAAATTAATAAAGGAATAAAACATAATCATAAGAATATATAATCATAACAATGTGGTAAAAGAAAAAAAACAAGTTCATTAACAATCTTGTGAAAAAAGCAAAGCGAAATCAGGTCCAAGCGTAGTCTTGTGAACATTCCTAAAAGCAGTCATGTCCATGCAAAATCTTATGAACAAATCTAATCATAATCATGTTTGTGCACAATTTTCAGTATCTCATGAGATATAAATATTTATCCAATGAATTGGAGGGTGATATAGGACCCCACCTATCACAAAATGATTAATTATATCGATGTGTGACATAAAAAAAATTATATACCAATTTTATAGAACCCATACAAATAAAATTAATGTTCTAAAATTTTTAAATGGTATCACATAAAATTAAATTAAGAGTTAATTTAGTTGATACCAAATATTAAATTTCTTAAAAACAGTATATTTCAAGGGAATTTACAAGATTATTCACAAAACCTACCTCCATAGAAGATATAACATTTAGATATAAATATAAAAATGGAAGAGAAATAAAAAAATTAACTGTATAAAAAAATGAACATTATAATAAAAATAATAATTTATGAGTCACATTTGAGGTTATTTTAAATAAGTTGACATTAAAAAAAATCAATTTTTTTGAGAGAAACCACAATAAAAAAACCGTGAGATAAAATAAATTATAAGTATAAAAATGTGGAGTGAATGATAAAATATGAAATTGTGGAAATGAAAACCTTTTTAATATTTTTAAACACCGTTATTGAAACCGACTTGTTAAAAAGGATAATAAAACTTACTTTTAAAATGGGGTAATGAGAAAACTGAATATCTCATGTGATAATATAGATTTGGGTTTCAATACAATTAATTAAAACATTTTTTTAAATAAATAATATTGATATGGAATTGAAATAGTCTGTTTCAGTGGCTGAGAATTATTCTAAACAACATTATTTTATTAAAAAATTAAAACTTAGAGAAAATATTTTCATCATAAAATGTAAATTATCTATAGGGGAATAAATATTTCAATATAATGTAATTAAATAGAACAATATATGAATCATAGTGAAATATATCCAGATGAGATAAATATAACTCAATAAAAAGGATGATGAGTTTAAAAACCCTAAATATGATAGTAACATTTAAATAAAAAACATATGAAACGGTAATGTGAGATGAATTTTTAAATCCCTTTAATTTAAATAATGTATTAATAAAAAATGAATCCATAGAGTAGTATATACACCACCCAAACATAAAAAAGTGTTAAATATTACATATGTATCAAATAAAAAACATCTAGATGGGAAACCCTTACCTTAGTATCACGTACCAACCCGATCCACACTCTAAATAGCAACTGTATCAACTGGAAACAAAACCTCAAGTGTGCTACCCTATAAACTAGAGGATTAAAACTAGAAACAATGGTATAAAGGTGTTATAGTGGGGATACTATACAATATGGATGAATAATAAACAGATCAAAAGCCTAAATAAATGAATGGAGAAAGGAAAATAATAATAACTAACAAGTAATAAATAAACATATTAATATGCTAGTGCCTAATAATCCACCCATTACTTTACATGCTACGATGTAAATAAATTATATCCCAGAATACAATAGATAATCTGTAACACTAGGTGTAACTCCCCAAGAATTTACAAATAGATTTAATATAGAATGCATGAAACACATAGTTTCTACAAAACACCACATTGGTATAACCTAGCCAGGTAAACATAATTTTTCCACCTCTGTGATTTGAATTTCGAATAACTGACATTCAAGATTGCATTCAGTAAGATATTTAGAGTCCGATTAGACAAACATAATTTTTTTAGAATAGTAATATACCCTTATGAATAGTAACATACCCATATGATTATTAATGAATAGTAATGAATAATAAATTGGATAAAAAAATATAAACCTCACCCATGAATGAATTAATACAATTTACACATATTAAAAGTGAAAAAATGATCATAGTATAAGTATTTGTATTTTATTATGTCATAAATATATTAATTAAAATTTTATGATTAATTTAATAATTTAAAATATAAATTTATTTCATAAAATGTAATCATAATTTTTTATTTAATTTTCTTATGGTTATAATATAATTTTATGGGTCCTAGATTAATTTTTCATGGTGTTATAAAACGAGTTAGAGTATTAATGTTGTTTTTTTCGAATAAATTATAATTCTATTTAAAAATAAAATTAAAAAATATTTATAACTTTATTTTTGAAAAATGGAGTTCATTTTTGAAATCTGAACATCGAATAATGGTTAAGGTTAATTTTTGTATTTTTTGAACCACATGAATTTTTGATGAATAGTAAAATACGATAAAATACCATATATATAATTTATTAGTTAAATAAACTATTTATGAAATCATGAGTGATTTAAGGCCACATGGTTCGAACTCACATGAACTTATTAATATTAGGGGTCACATGAAACTACACTATTTGTATTCTTGTGGGAATTAATAAAATAATGAATAAAATATTCAAAATTTACTCCTCTCCCCCATTATAACCCCCCCTCACTCCATATTCTCCTCACTCCTTTATGCCATTAAGGTCCAAAACAATTTTTGAAAATACCCTTCCCTAGTCACTCCCCACATCCAATAATCTCTGGTTTATTCCAAAATACCATAACCCCTTCCCTTAAAGAGATTCTCAAGGAGGTGGATTCAAGAGGTAAATTCCCCTTTTCATTTCATTTATTTCACGTTCGCTTTTATGTGGTATGTATTTCAAGTTTTAATACCATGTTATTATTTCCATTTTATTCTTTCCCACAACTTTTTATGGGTCTTCTACAAATGTGTGACCTTTTTACCCTCTCTTTTTAATGATTTCTAAAACAATGTTGCATAGTTGTTATGCTGCAAAATTTTCATCTCAAAATCTCTCTCTTTTTCAAGCCCTCTTGTTATGTTATTATCTTTTAATTTCAATTGAATTATGTTTTGTTATTTAATTAGATATCCATATTTCTGTCTATATTATGTAATAATGATGATATTCATTTTTTCACCCATCAATATATTTTTTTTAATTTTTATGTGACGCTGTTAGGATGCCGGATTTTCGTAAGGGATTTCTCAACATTTATTTTATTTTGATTTCATTTCTTTTTCTTTCCTCTCCTAATTTATTCAAAATGTTGTGATGACTCCAGTATATTACATTTAATGAAATGTTTTTGTAATGTCCCAGTTCCTGGTGCCGCCCAGAGGTGCCCGTACCCGGTTGGTCACATGTCCTCAAACGCATTTCCTTGAAATCCTGAGGTTGCCGACTAGTAGTAAGGGCCTTGGGTATGATAGTGGGGAAACAATTCCCACATTGGATGAGTAACATAGCTGAAATAAATAGATAGCAGTACATGAAGCAGTAATACCATATAATAATTAAACAACATAAGACTGAATGTAGATAAAAAACTAGAGCAAATATTTATAAATGATGCATGTCATATATGTATAGGAAAGCAGCCAAATAAGTCACAATTCTGAAATATAGTTTTAGAACAAAGTACAAGGAAAAAAAATAAACTCCAATAGCATTGAATGTCGCAGCTTGGTCAAATTCTCTCCAGCTTCATAACATTCAAGTACCTGAAGTAGAAGGGTACTTTCCCTTATCTATACCTCCAACAATATAATCTGTTTGGGACCAAAAGCATAATCCAAAACGGGTGTGAGAAAAATCCTAGTAGGCAACCACCCAATGATTTGTGCCTAACTATCGATGAATATATATGGCAGGCAATATGAAAAATGAGGTAATAAATAGGGAAGTACACAAAATTAAACACTCCTACAGTTCAAGCTACATTGATTTACATTTATAAAATTAATCAATCAAACAAACACAAGAAACTCTCTAGGAAGTTCTCACAGTCTAACCCTTCTTGCTCAGCTTTAACATAGACTCCCTGAGGAAGCACTCACCATCAATTCCCCTTGTGGTCTCGTAACAGTAAACTACAAACACTCTGGGGTAAGCACTCAACGGGAAATTCCCCTTGTGGTCTAGAAACATGGAACAACAAACACTCTAAGGGAGCACTCATGTCCATCCCCCCAATGCTCTCACATTGTGAAGAGTATAATAGACACTCTAAGGAATCCCTCAATGTCCATTCCCCCTATAGTCTAACTAAACCAGGTTCCCATAGCCCTATGTAAGTCAATCATGAACAAACGATATCAATATGCAAATGTAAATAATAATATACTACTTGGATAAATAGCTACAAATAAAATCACAACATATCAGTTAATATCATTCCATCCTAACAACACTAGGCATGGAAAAAAATGAAACCTGACAAGCAGTTATTGACCAAATGACCAAAACAATCAAATATGGGAAAACACATCTATAGCATGGAAAATAAATCCTATTCACAATCCAATATCCCTACCCATGAAAACAAAGAATAATAGGAATTAACAGGGTTAAATTACCTAAACACGCAACACCCTGAAATAGGGTATTGGGAAATTTTTCACATATAATTCAAAGACAAACTATGTAAAGGAACAAACCACCTACCTCGATGTAGTACGATCGATATAGTTGAACCTCAACCTTTGAATCAACCTATAATGTCATAGATATACCAAAAAAGGAAAAATCATCCATCCTTGAATATCTCACACAAGAGGAGAAATCAAGAGAAGATTCTATAGAATAAAGAAGAACTCACCGAGACAATTCCAATGCGATAGATTATGTTCGATTCGGAGCACATATGGTTGATCATGGGATTGAAGAGGAATCATGATCTTCAGTTGCTCCTGGAAGAGACGACGTTAGAGGAAGTGTTTTATTTGAAGGAGACGCGACCCCAATACTATTTATTAAATAAAAATAAAAATACAAGGAATGTTCCCTGAAGATACAAGTCGTGTATATGCCTTAACAAGATCTATAGTAGGTATTCTACAGGTCACCCCACATGGCCATGTACTTGGTCGTTACACGACTAGTACACGGCTACTCGCGACCTCCCGATACATAGCGTGTACTTCGGAGTACTTGACATGTTCTCATAAAAATTCCAGAAACTGATTTTTTCTCAAAAACACCAGAAATCAATATCCATACCTGAAAAGAAAATCTTGGTTCCTATAAACATCACCCCTTAAGGAAATTCGTCCCTGAATTTCCTTAAGAAGGAGGCAAAGAATAAAAAGGATCCTCGAACCGCTCCATCCACTAAGATCACATATCGGCCTCCCTCTCCCAAGTATGATCATTTACACGCCCATGCTAACATAGAACCTGGACCAGAGGAAATTTCTGGACATGGAGAACCTATGCGCTGTGATCAACAATCCAGATAAGATGCTCCTTTAATGATGCATCCACCTCCAACTCTATGTCATAGGGTTGAAAAACATGAGACGGGTCTAATAAGTATCACCAAAACTGAGAAACATCAAAGATGTTGTGCATAACCCAGTACCTCTGAGGTGATTTCAACTAACAGGAAACCGGCCCGAATCTCTCCAAAACCTCAAATGGCCCGATGTATCTTGGTTAAATCTTACCCTATCTCCTAATAACCCTATGTACCAACCTTGGTGTGACCCATAGAAAAACCTGATCTCCGATCTTGAACTCCATTGGTCCTCTCCATCGATCAATATAAGACTTCTGTCATGACCGTGTAGTATATATCATCTCCTGAATCAACTCCACCCGCTCTAAGGTCTCCGGGACATAATGAGGTCCCAACATAATTGTCTCTCATACCTCCAGCCAATATAGGGGTGATCAGTATGGTCTACCATACAAAGCCTCATAAGGTTCCACATGAATAGTTGCATGAAAAATAATATTATAGGAAAATCCACCATAGGCATGTGCTTATCCCAAGAACCTCAAAAATATAGGATGCATGCTCGAAGCATGTCCTCCCGATCCTATATCGTACGCTCGGAATGATCATTTGTCTGGGGATTGTAAGTTGTACTCAACTGTACCTGTGTACCAAAATCCCTCTATATCCCCTACACGAATTGAGAAGTAAAACAAGTATTCCAATCTGAAATGATGGAGTGCATAACCCTATTTAA
Source organism: Viscum album (assembly GCA_963277665.1). Classification (NCBI taxonomy): domain Eukaryota; kingdom Viridiplantae; phylum Streptophyta; class Magnoliopsida; order Santalales; family Viscaceae; genus Viscum; species Viscum album. Next base: position 1,287,822,178 of record OY728151.1, read on the forward strand.
ATGTATGATTTACTAGACATAAACCCATCCCATCTCTTATACACTGAAGGTTTCCTTGATCGATAATAATTGTAAAACCTTCGTGAGTATGTCAATGACAACCAAAACAACAACATTCCCTCAAGGTAACCTCAGAAAACCTGTCACAAAATCTATTGTTTCATCATTCCACTTCCACTCTAGAATTGGTAATTACTACAAAAACCTTGCTGGTCAATGTTACTTCACCTTCATCTTCTGACAGGTGGAACACCTCATCACAAAACTAGCAACATCCCTATTCATACCTATCCACCAATATTAATGATGTAGATCATGATACATCTTGGTTACACTAGGATGAACTACCCAAACTGAAGAATTAAAATCCCTCAAAATCTCCTCACATATGTCTGCTAACACCCACACATGTCCATGGAAGGTAAAGATATCATCCTCACCTATGGTCCATCCAGGTTTAGAGTCATCTCCTAACACACTCTCTTAGAGGACTAGGCCTTCATCATCTGACAGCAACCTCATTTGCACTCGCTCAAACAAAGTAGAGGTAACAGCTATCAAAGAATGAAATGTATGTCCATGTCTTTCATGCACCTCGAAATGAATCTCAGAGAACAGAGACATAAGCTGCCACTCACTGCTGGCCTCCTGAACTACCTATATCTGAGTCCTCCGGCTCAACGTATTAGACGTAGTGTTGCCTTTTCAAGGCATGTAGGCAAGCTAAAAATCAAAGGACTGAAGGTACTCAACCCACCTCTACTATCTCAGATTTAGATCACGCTGAGTAAAGATGTACTTGATACTTTTGTGGTTGGTGAAAACCACAAAATTCCCTCCTAGAAGATAATGTCTCTAACAATGTAGAGTATAAAAAACTACAACCAACTCAAGATCATGCGTCGTGTAATTCATCTCATGTGGCCTCGACTACCAAGACTCGTACACAATGAATCTGTCCCCCTACATGAGCACTACTCCTAGACAGATACCAGATGTATCACAGTAAACAGTATAACTCATTCTTAGCTCTAAAAAAACTAGTATCGATGCTAAAGAAACCTCCCTTTCATCTCTTGAAAGGCTGACTCATAGGAATCTGACCACAATTACTTCGCACCATTCTTAGTCAAGCACGTTAGTGGTGTTGCTGAGCATGAAAAGTCCTATATGAAACATTTTTAGTAACCATCCAGTCCTAGAAAACATCGTACCTCAAATATGTTCTTTGGATACTCCCTGGAAACTAATTCTCTCACTTTCTTTGGGTCAACTGATACTCCAATCTTTGAGATAACATGACCCAAAAAAGTGAATATGGTCCATCCAAAAGCGGAATTTTGAGAGCTTAGAATATAACTGATGCTATCTTAGTGTACTCAAAATGATTACAAGATAGATATCATGGTTGTATCGAGTGAGAGTACCCCAGGATATCATCCACAAGAACCACCATGAAAAAATCCAAGTATGGATGGAACACTCGGTTCATCAGTGCCATAAAAACTACAGACGAGTTTGTGAGACCAAATAGAAAAACCACAAACTCATATGGACCATACCTACTTCAAAAGGCTATAAAAGGTATATAATATGGTCTAACATGCAACTGATGATAACCGAATCTCAATATGATCTTCGAGAACACCCGGTCTCCTTGAATTGAATCAAAGAGATAATCAATCCTTGGAAAGGGATATCGGTTCCTGACAGTAAACTGGATCAGTTTCTAATAATCCACACAAATTATGAGGCTACTATCCTCCTACATCATAAATAGGACAGAAAGTCCCTAAGGAGAAGTACTGGTTTGGATGAAACCCTTTTCCTTTAACTCCTCTAACTGCTTCTTTAGCTCTTTTAACTCTGGTGTAGCCATTCTAAAAAGAGGAATGTATATCGATGCCACTTCTGGAACATGCTCAATAGAAAATTATACCTCTCGATCTAAATGAAAACCTAAAAATTCCTATGGGAAGACATTTATGAAATGATCATACACTAGAGGAAAGTCCATCTAGGATGTTCCCTGGTCATCCTGATACAGATTAGAAATTTGGGTTTTAATTCCTCCCAACTGAAGATGCTCGGACCCTACTCTGCTCGTGTGGACATCCCATTCTCCCTTGTGTATAAACAAACCACCCTTCAGTGACGTGAAACTCACCCTACAATGGTATCAGTCGATAACATCCCAGTGTGGAACTAACCATTCCATTCTGAGAAGGACATCATAGCATGTAATCATTAAGATATAGCGGTCCCATAAGATGTGACACCCACGAACCTCAAGAGGGCACTCCTTGCACTGACATACACTAGTCGTTCTAGTCCCCAAATAAGTTTCTAGTGTAAATATATCAGCAGAAGTAAATATACAGAGCCCAAGTCTCTCCCAAAGAGCCAAATATATGAAAATATAGGAAGCCCCTATATCAAAAAGTGTAGAACCTAAAACCTAGACAACTAGTATGGTACCTATAACTGTAGAGGTTCTGGGATCCTTCTCCTACTGAATCTTCTCCACTACAAATGTTTGACTTGTACCATGACACTACGAACATGCTTGACCACCCTAAGCGGATCCACCCTTTTATTTGTGAATGCTTGGCGACTGGATACCATGGCCGTGAACTCCATCTTGGCCTAAATGGTTGGAAAAACTCCAATTCCAATACTGATGAGAAATTGGTGGTCCTACTCCAGAATGATGAGTCATAGAAGAACCTCTATCACCAGCAGCTAGTGAGAAAAACTGATAGGCATTCCAAATATGACCTACCTTTCGGTAAGATCATTACTCAACTGGGTGTCTAGAGGAATGTGGCCTTGTATTCCCTCTCTTCCCACATGGGTAGTGCAGCACCTGGACACCAGAGGATGTATTACACCTACTCAGATATCTTCGCGTAGACTACATGCAGTGCTTCCTACTATCATTCGAAGGGGTGCTAACTCCAAATGTCGAGCTTCATTGGCTCAAAGCCTCAGAATCCCTTAAGTTTCACTCTATTATCAGTGCCTAGTTGACTATATGTTTCCCTCTTGTAATTGGGGATGAACTCATTGATTTATGGTTCAAACATTCCAAGCGGTTTCTAACGGGTTTGTTCGTAGAACTGGAAACATCCAATGATTCCATATCCATTTGAACCTACTTTCCAAAGGTAGGCACTCATTAGTTGTGGACTGATGAGGCTTAGGAATTTTCATTGGTCGAGAGGATGGGAGGTCGGACTCATCACACCTTTTTTAGTGGAATTATTGTATACTATGGGACTCTCTTTATATATTTATGTTATGTTCGTGAATCCTTATTACATTACCAAGTATAAAATGAGCTTTCCTTTAGATATGAAAATAAATGATTGATATGTAGGAAATTTAGAGAATCTTTTATATGTATTAGAGGTTCTTCATTGATAGAGAATCGTCTGTATTTGTTAGATATTCTTAGTCAATAGTATCCTTTGATACATAAAAGTATCTTGGTCATTATGATGACCATACTAGTTTTAAAGCCACTCAGTGGGGAACTTGAAGTTTATTGTCATTCGGAAAGACATGAATTATTTCAAAGTTTGGATCGTACCCGTAGATGGGCTACCTACATATACTTTGTTTTGGAAAAAGGAATCAGAACCCACGTAGTTCGAGTAAGGGAATATGATGTTTATGATTGATGGATCAAAGAAAGACGTCATAATTACTTTTACACTCTAAGCTCATGTGAGTCATGCTCGGTGTGAGAAACAAGAGGTATTGGTAAAACCAGACAGATGTACCATGAAAGATGCAATCATAAGAAATTATGTGGGGCTTATGTACGTATGATTTCCCAAATAGATGATGATTAGGATTTACTTCAGGGAAGAAATCCAGGAATATGGTCCATAAAGGTATATGTACTTTATGGAGATTTGGATACTTTAATTTGGGGCCTACTGTCACGACCCGCCCTCGGGGTCCGTGCCGTGACTACCCCAAGGCCACCTTCCATAGGCCAGGGGCTGGCGACTAGCACCAAGGCGTGAATCCCGGTAAAAAGGGAAGGCATTGCCTTTGTAAAGTAAACAAACACCACAGAGTAAACAAGCGGAAAGTAAACACTAAACAAAAGCAGAGTACAACTGGAAGTGCGGAAAAGAAAAAGGGCCAGAATACAAACCCAAACTGAAAGTAAAGTACAACTCGAAAGGGAAAACAGCAACTGAAAAGTAAAAGCCGCTACTCCGAGCTGTCCACAGGAAATCCCACCTGAAGGGTGGGTACAGATAGCTCCTCTGCTCCACGGGTCCCGCCGTCCGCTGCGAACACGTCCCGCCCAGTAGTCCACCTCCGGGTACCGTCCCGCTCTGCAAGCCTCAGCTAAGTTCAACGCCGTCCGTCGTCTGCAACCAACACAACGTAGTGCGGGCAAAGCCCGTGCAGGGGTGAGTATAAGCTACTCAGTAGGGACCCCGAGACCCCTGAAGGTCTCTCAAAATCCACAAAGGATAAACCACGAAGAAAGGTACAATCACGAAGTAACAACCGACACTGCTTAGGTATATGCCCATACATATACCTAAGTCATCAATTCAAATACGCTCCAACCTCCGAGCCCAAGTACAACTCAGTCCACACAGGAAAGTAAACGTATTCCACACAGGAAAGCAAAACGTAATCCACACAGGATTGCACAACACAATCCACACAGGAAAGCAATAAGATTCAGCTCACACAGGTATACTTCTTCAAAGACGATAAAGATGATCACTGATCCATCTAAGTCGTCGGACCCACGAAGGATCGATAGGTAACTAACCCCCGCAAAGACCACACAGGATCGGCCCCACACAGGACCTGTAGGCGCTGGCTCACACAGAACCGCTGAGCGCGGATCCACACAGGATCAGACCCACACAGGATCGGGCCCACACAGGACCTGTAGCACTGATCCACGTAGGTTCGCTGAGTGCTGTAGTCGTCGTCGTCGAATCCAATAGGATCTCTGTACTGTCGTCGTCGCAGTCACAGTAGCAGTAGTAGCAGTAGAACAGTCGCATCCAGCACTAGGATTCCCGCACACAGCAAGCTCGTTCGGAGGGTCCGCTCCACGAGCCGAGAGGCTGATACATCAACTGTCACGAAGACCAGAGTTGATGTATCCAAAAGTTCCGTATCATCAACAGGAACTCAACGCAACAGACGGTGCGTCGATCGGACGCCCGGTCTGAGAGTTATTGGCATTTTCGTCTCCGGGGCCCGGTTGGGTTTTAAGGCAAAACCAACCCGACCGTACTCCACCTGCGTCCAAACCTCGGGCGGAGTATGCCAAATGATCCGTCTCATAAAGAGGAACACAACACGGCTGACAGCACGTCAATCGGACGTCCGTAGCTCATGATATGAGCGTTTCCGCTCCGAAGGCCCGGTTGGTTTCGTGAACGAACCAACCCGGCCGAACTCAAAGTAATCCAAAACCTTGAGTGCGATATACCGAAACGACCGTCTCGATCCAAGGATCGTGTTGCCGCAGACGGTTCGTCAATCGGAGGTCCGAGGCTCACGTTATGGCCAAAAGACCGAAAAAGATTCGAAACGGGGGGGTCCGGGTCCGGGACGACCCGGCCCGACCCCCCCCCCCCCCCCCTGGGGCGGCGCGGCGGCACGGGGGGGGGGGGGGGGGGGGGCTTGTCGTCGCGAGGTGGCTGCACGCGGGGGCTAAGCCCCCACTTCCTGGGATGGCGGCGCGGCCTTTGTGCCGCGCCCTTTGCAAGAAAACGGCCCCCGCACGTGGGGGCCGGCTGGAAATAAAACCGGGGGGGCCGCTGCCCCCCTCCCTTCATGGAACCGCCCCCCTCATAATGAGGGGGGGTTTTGAACGTTGGCCGGGGAATTAATTTTCCCCTGTTTAACGTCATCCGGCCGGCCAGCTGGCCGGCCGGTTTTCTCCAACGGGACCGGAAATTCCGGTCCCCTCTTCGGCTTCCGACGCCGGCGGCCCGGCCGCCGGTCTTCTCATCCCGCCGTGGCCCGGAACCGGCCGCGGTCTCCTCGTCCCGCCGCGGCCCGGAACCGTCCGCGGTGTTCGTCGTCCGGCGCGGTGCGACGGCACCGCGCCCCTTCGCCGTGCCTTGATTCCTTTCAGCGCGGCGCGACGGCGTCGCGTTCTTGAAGATTCTTCCTCGGCGTGGAGCGACGGCGCCATGTAAAATAAATGCACGATTATCCGCGTGGTGCGACGGCACCACGCCACCTTGCTCCCACCCGCAAGAATAAACAACAAGAACGATGGAGGGGGGTTCGGCCGTGTTCATGCGGTCCGGCCCCCTCACGTTAAATAAATAACTCAACTTAAACATTCAAAAGCCTCATGTTAGACATGAGAGATCCACGATCAAGAAATGGAATAATTAAAGAATAAAATAACAACCCCTACCTTGGTATAAGGTTCGAAGATTGTCAACGTTCCGCGGAAGTCGACGTCGCGGAGGTCAGGCGTCGCGGTAGCCGTTCGTCAAATCTGATGACGAAGGGGGGTGCGTCCGAAGAGACACGTCGTTGGTGAATACTTGTACGCCGACGAAGGTTGTCCGAGGAAGAAGTGGCGTCCCCTTTCGTTGACACGGTAAACGAAGAATGGAGGTGCGGCGTTCTTCGTCGGAGCTTGAGCATTCTTCGTCAAGATGAAGAAGATGGAGGAGGAGCTCTCAAAAAGAAATCCACACAAGTTGGCTAACAAAATAAAATAAGGTCCCTCCTTATTTTATTTACCAAGCCAAGTAATTCAAAACCTCAAATTTCAAAACATAACACTTAATTAATTAACATGTCATGTGTAATTAATTAGGTGTTAAGTTTACAAACATTTAAGAGGGAGAGAGGGGAGTTTAAGGGGGAAGTTGAGAGGTTTAGGGGTTCGTGTGGGTCCCACCACACTTAATCCTCCCAAGGGAGGTTAAGTGGGTGTGGGTCCCACTTCCAACCCCCTTTGGTAGGTTTTATCAAGTTATAATAAAATTTGTTCTTCACAAATTTTATTTAACTCAAACTAAAAACCCCAAAACTAACTTTCAACCCGCAACAAACGCAACATCTGAAAAGGTCTCTTTAAGCGAATATCGGCGCTGCGAGTTCATCGGTGCCCTCGGATTTCAATTCCGAGCACCGGATCAAAAGTTAGGAATCCCCGCTCGTTCGTTCACTGAACGTACCCGAGCCAAACTTCAGAAATTAATTCCGGGCACTCCGGGCCTCGGAATCAGGTGCCGTCTGAAACCGCGCTCTTGTAAAATTCTAAAGAAAATTAAGAAAAAAATTTCCATTGAATTTTACGGGTCTTTACATTACTCCCACCTCAGGGCTTTACGTCCCCGTAAAGATACATCAAAAACTAGGGAAACAAATGAGGGTACTGAACACGCATCTGAGCCTCCCGCTCCCATGTGCTCTCCTGGAGATTCCCGTGCTGCCATCTGATGCGCACAAGAGGAATAGATCGCCCACGCAGGACCCGCTCCTGTCGATCCTCTATCTCCACCGGGACCTCCGTAAAAGTCGCCCCATCGTCAACGTCAAGCTCCCCATGATCAATGATGTGTGTCGGGTCGTGCACGTATCTCCTCAGCTGGGATACATGGAAGACGTCGTGCACCCGGTGCAACTGAGGTGGTAGAGCCAGGCGATAAGCCACCTCGCCAACTCTGTTGAGGACCTGGAAGGGTCCGATGAGACGCGGAGATAACTTGCCGCCTCGGCCAAATCTCCGAATACCACGTCGAGGTGAGACCCGCAAGAAGACGTGGTCGCCATCCTCGAACTCTAGTGGCCTCCGCCTCCTGTCAGCATATGACTTCTGCCGGCTCTGAGCTGTCCTCATCCGCTCCTGGATGACCTAGACCTTCTCTGTCGTGGCCTGGACCATCTCTGGTCCCACCAGTGCTGACTCTCCAGGGTCTGTCCAGCACAAAGGAGATCTACAAGGTCGGCCGTACAACGCCTCGTACGGTGCCATCCCGATGGTGGAGTGGTAGCTATTGTTGTACGCAAACTCCACCAAGGGTAGGTGGTCCTCCCAGCTACGACCAAAGTCGAGGACACATGCGCGGAGCATGTCCTCGAGTGTCTGAATGGTCCTCTCCGTCTGACCACCCGTCTGAGGGTGAAAGGCTGTGCGCAGACGTAGTTGCGTCCCGAAAGCCTCCTGTAACCCCTTCCAAAGCCGGGAAGTAAAGCGAGCATCTCGATCGGAGACGATAGATGATGGCACGCCGTGGAGCCGCACAATCTTCTGAACGTAGAGACGTCCCAAGCTCTCTACTGAGCCCTGCTCTCTGATGGGTAAGAAGTGTGCCGACTTGGTGAGTCGGTCAACAATCACCCAGATGGAGTCGTGACCTCTAGAAGTGCGTGGAAGTCCAGTCACGAAATCCATAGATATGCCGTCCCACTTCCACTCTGGAACCTCCAAGGGCTGTACCAAGACTGCTGGTACCTGATGCTCTGCCTTCACCTGCTGGCAGGTGAGGCATCGAGAAACGAACTCTGCTACTGCCTTCTTCATGCCCGGCCACCAGTGCTGTCGTCTGAGGTCCTGGTACATCTTCGCCACTCCAGGATGTACCGCCAAAGGAGAAGTGTGAAACTCTCTCAGAACTTCCTCCCGCAAAGCTACTGGTACCACGGTACGTCCTCTGAAAAGGATGTCGTGCTCTGCTCCAAGGGAGAAACCATCAGATGCCTGTCCCGAGGATATCTGTGCACGCCGTGTCTCACAGTCAGCGTCCCCACGCTGTGCCTCCCTGACTCGCTGCAGTAGTGGAGGAGTGACTGTGAGAGACTGAAGGAAGGCCGCTCCATCTCTATCCACGAAGGATATCTGCAAAGAGTCTAGCTGCTCCGTCGCCTCCTCAAGTAGCTGAATGCCCGTCCTCCTGCTGAGGGAATCGGCTACTACGTTCCCCTTCCCAGGAGTATAGACTATCTCAAAGTCATAGTCCTAGAGGAACTCGAGCCATCGCCGCTGTCTCAGGTTCAGGTCCTTCTGCGAGAAGATATACCTGAGACTCTGATGATCGGAAAAGACTGTAAAGCGCTCGCCCATCAGATAGTGTCACCATGTCTTCAGAGCGAAGACCACTGCTGCTAGCTCCAGGTCATGGGTAGCGTAGTTCTTCTCATGCGGCCTCAACTGACGTGATCCATAGGCGATCACTGCCCGCTCCTGCATCAGAACACATCCGAGTCCGGTCCCTGATGCATCGCAGTAAACTACGTACCCTACTCCCTCCTCAGGCAACCTCAAGATAGGTGCGCTAGTCAATCTCTGTCTCATCTCCTGGAAGCTCTGCTGACATCTGTCTGACCACACGAAGGGTTTGCCCTTCTTCGTCAAAGTTGTGAGTGATGCCGCAACTCTAGAGAAGTCTGGCACGAATCTCCGATAGTATCCAGCTAGTCCCAAGAAACTCCGAACCTCAGTCACGCTCCTGGGTGGCTCTCATGCTAACACAGCCTCAATCTTCGCGGGATCCACTGCAACTCCCGCCTCAGAGATAACGTGACCCAAGAAGTGGACCTCATGTATCCAGAACTGGCACTTCGAGATCTTACCATAAAGCTGGTGCTCTCGGAGTGTGTCTAGTACAACTCACAAGTGAAATGCGTGCTCCTCCTCTGTCGTAGAGTAAATCAGAATGTCGTCGATGAAGACCACGACAAACCGATCGAGGTATGGCTGAAAGATCCTGTTCATGAGAGCCATGAACACTGCTGGAGCATTGGTTACACCGAAAGGCATAACCAAGAACTCATAGTGTCCATACCGACATCTGAAGGCCGTCTTCTGCACATCCTCGTCTCTGACTCTGAGCTGATGATAGCCTGACCTGAGGTCTATCTTCGAGAACCACCGTGCTCCCTTGAGCTGATCAAAGAGGTCATCAATCCTCGGTAGCGGATACATGTTCCTCACTGTCACCTGGTTCAGGCGACGATAGTCAACACAAAGTCGCAAGCTCCCGTCCGCCTTCTTGGCGAACAATATCGGGGAAGCCCAGGGTGAAACACTGGGTCAGATGAACCCCTTGCCCTGCAAGTCCTCCAACTGTACCCGTAGCTCTCGAAGCTCGGCGGGGGCCATCTGATATGCTGGAGTGGATATCGGGGTTGTCCCGGGGTACAAGTCAATATAAAAGTCTACCTCTCTGTGAGGAGGTAGCCTTGGAACGTCGTCGGGAAAAACGTCCGCAAACTGATCCACCACTACAGGAAAACCAGGACTCCGCACGTCAACTGCTCCAAGGATAAGGCTAGCCAACTGATGAGTGATGGGCTGTCCTCTCCTCCGCGGAAGTCCATCCTGTGCTGCTAAGGCTCACTTCTCGCCGGTGAAGGTGAACCTGCTCCCGTCGGTGCGTACACATCGCACCTTGCGCCTAAAACAGTCAATATGTGCATGGACCGTAGATAGCCAATCCATGCCCAAGATGACGTCGTAAGGCCTCGACGCTGCTAAAAGAAGATCCCAGCCGAAGCTCTCGCCTCCTAGAGTAAGCTCACACTGCCGGCACCAGTGCGTAATCGTCGAGTCTGCTCCCGTAGGAGTCTCTAGCCGTAAGGATCGAGCCAACGGCTCTGTCGGAATCTCCGAGCTCCGAACAAGGGAAGCGGCTATGAAAGAGTGACTCGCTCCTGTGTCTATAAGAACTGCAGAAAGGGTGGAATAGACACAGATAGTACCTCGAATCATCTCGGGTGCGCCGTGGTCGTAGGCCTCTGCTGCCTGGAGTTGTGCCTGTCACTGCCCGCCAGCTCCCTATGGTCGGGGTGGACCTCCTGGTGGTGGTGGTGGTAGAGCCTCAAAGCGTCGGCCACCACCGGCTGCTCGTACAGCTCCTCTGCCTCGTCCGCCTCTTCCCTGCGGACCGCCACGGTCGACCCTCTGCCTCTGCCTCGGTGGTCCCTCAACCGTCTGCTGCTCCTCGGCACGGTGGGTCGGGCAGTCACGAGCCATGTGGCCCTGCCCGCCGCACGAGTAGCACTGTCTGCCTCTCGTAAGACTGGCTTCGCGCTGTGTGCCCCGCACTGCTGAGCCAGTGTCCTGAGGTCGTCTGCCCGAAGGTCTGGTCTGTCTGGACCCCTGAGTCATCCGTCGACTGCCTGCTGCAGATGACTCTGCCACGTGCCGCCCTGCGGTGGGTCGTTGTGCTGGTGTAGACTCAGCAAGGAAGCTCTCGATCAGAAGAGCCTGCTCTAGTACTCATGTCTGAGTCAGTATGCTGAGGGAGATCGGCGATGCCCTGATCTCGTGTCTCAAACCCTGCTCGAAGGTCCGGGCCCGGAAGAATGGGTCTCGTACCATGTCGGTCGAGTAGCGCGAGAGATCGGTAAATCTCGCCGAGTACTGAGCGACCGTCATGCTGCCCTGCCGCAGCTGTAGAAGCTCCTGGATACGCACCGCATGAAGGGTGGCTGGGACGAACTCCGAGCGGAAGAGGCTCTCAAAGTCCGTCCAAAGTAGAGATGCCTCATCGTGCACCTGGAGCATCAAGCTCCACCATCGTCCTGCTGCTGCGTGTAGTAGGCTCGCAGCGAGGATCACCATGAGGTCTGCTGGTGTCCTCACTAGCCTAAACACTCGAACCACTGCCTCCAGCCAGTCCTCTGCTGCCTGGGGATCCGTCTCCCCGCGAAACCTGGGTGGTCGCTGGCGCTGAAACTCATGCAGTGCGCTGAGGCGATGTGCATCGTCAGCGGCTGCTGCTCGAAGCATCGGGGGCTCGGAGGGTAAAGCTACCGCCGGTGCCACTACTGGCAAAGGGCCCTGTACCGAGGCCTCGTCGCTCGGTGGGCTGTCGTCTCGCTCGACTCTCGGAACCCTAGCTGGCTGCCGTGGTGGGGCCATCCTGAAAAGGAAACAGGTGTGCCACGGTTAGAACAGTATACCTGGTGAGCTGATATAAGTAATCACAAAGAAAACTTTCAAACACACACGCAATCAATGTTTTCGTGCATTAAGTCAGAAATCAGAAGTCAGGGTCCTGGTGTACGGATACGTCGGCCGCCGCACCAACACTGGACTCCCTGGACTGATAACCACACTCAATACGCTAAACATTATTGCTTCACATAGAAAAGATCAGAGTTCGCGGTAGAACCGAACTGCTCTGATACCAATTTGTCACGACCCGCCCTCGGGGTCCGTGCCGTGACTACCCCAAGCCCGCCTTCCATAGGCCAGGGGCTGGCGACTAGCACCAAGGCGTGAATCCCGGTAAAAAGGGAAGGCATTGCCTTTGTAAAGTAAATAAACACCACAGAGTAAACAAGCGGAAAGTAAACACTAAACAAAAGCAGAGTACAACTGGAAGTGCGGAAAAGAAAAAGGGCCAGAATACAAACCCAAACTGAAAGTAAAGTACAACTCGAAAGGGAAAACAGCAACTGAAAAGTAAAAGCCGCTACTCCGAGCTGTCCACAAGAAATCCCACCTGAATGGTGGGTACAGATAGCTCCTCTGCTCCACGGGTCCCGCCGTCCGCTCCGATCATGTCCCGCCCAGTAGTCCACCTCCAGGTACCGTCCCGCTCTGCAAGCCTCAGCTAAGGTCAACGCCGTCCGTCGTCTGCAACCAACACAACGTAGTGCGGGCAAAGCCCGTGCAGGGGTGAGTATAAGCTACTCAGTAGGGACCCCGAGACCCCTGAAGGTCTCTCAAAATCCACAAAGGATAAACCACGAAGAAAGGTACAATCACGAAGTAACAACCGACACTGCTTAGGTATATGCCCATACATATACCTAAGTCATCAATTCAAATACGTTCCAACCTCCGAGCCCAAGTACAACTCAGTCCACACAGGAAAGTAAACGTATTCCACACAGGAAAGAAAAACGTAATCCACACAGGATTGCACAACACAATCCACACAGGAAAGCAATAGGATTCAGCTCACACAGGTATACTTCTTCAAGGACGATAAAGATGATCACTGATCCATCTAAGTCGTCGGACCCACGAAGGATCGATAGGTAACTAACCCCCGCAAAGACCACACAGGATCGGGCCCACATAGGACCTGTAGGCGCTGGTTCACACAGAACCGCTGAGCATGGATCCACATAGGATCGGACCCACACAGGATCGGGCCCACACATGACCTGTAGCACTGATCCACGTAGGTTCGCTGAGTGCTGTAGTCGTCGTCGTCGAATCCACATAGGATCTCTGTACTGTCGTCGTCGCAGTCACAGTAGCAGTAGTAGCAGTAGAACAGTCGCAGCCAGCACTAGGGTTCCCGCACACAGCAAGCTCGTTCGGAGGGTCCGCTCCACGAGCCGAGAGGCTGATACATCAACTGTCACGAAGACCAGAGTTGATGTATCCAAAAGTTCCATATCGTCAACAGGAACTCAACGCAACAGACGGCGCGTCGATCGGACGCCCGGTCTGAGAGTTATTGGCATTTTCGTCTCCGGGGCCCGGTTGGTTTTTAAGGCAAAACCAACCCGACCGTACTCCACCTGCGTCCAAACCTCGGGCGGAGTATTCCAAAAGATATGTCTCATAAAGAGGAACACAACACGGCTGACAGCACGTCAATCGGACGTCCGTAGCTCATGATATGAGCGTTTCCGCTCCGAAGGCCCGGTTGGTTTCGTGAACGAACCAACCCGGCCGAACTCAAAGTAATCTTAAACCTTGAGTGCGATATACCGAAACGACCGTCTCGATCCAAGGATCGCGTTTCCGCAGACGGTTCATCAATCGGAGGTCCGAGGCTCATGTTATGGCCAAAAGACCGAAAAAGATTCGAAACGGGGGGGGGGGGGGGGGGCGGCTTGTCGCCGCGAGGTGGCTGCACGCGGGGGCTAAGCCCCCGCTTCCTGGGATGGCGGCGCGGCCTTTGTGTCGCGCCCTTTGCAAGAAAATGGCACCCGCACGTGGGGGCCGGCTAGAAATAAAACCGGGGGGCCGCTGCCCCACTCCCTTCATGGAACCGCCCCCCTCATAATGAGGGGGGGTTTTGAATGTTGGCTGGGGAATTAATTTTCCCCGGTTTAACATCATCCGGCCGGCCAGCTGGCCGACCGGTTTTCTCCAACGGGACCGGAAATTCCGGTCCCCTCTTCGGCTTCCGACGCCGGCGGACCGGCCGCCGGTCTTCTCATCCTGCCGCGGCCCGGAACCGGCCGTGGTCTCCTCGTCCCACCGCGGCCCGGAACCGGCCGCGGTGTTCGTCGTCCGGCGCGGTGCGACGGCACCGCTCCCCTTCGTCGTGCCTTGATTCCTTTCAGCGCGGCGCGACGGCGTCGCGTTCTTGAAGATTCTTCCTCGGCGTGGCGCGACGGCGCCGTGTAAAATAAATGCACGATTATCCGCGTGGTGCGACGGCACCACGCCACCTTGCTCCCACCCGCAAGAATAAACAACAAGAACGATGGAGGGGGGTTCGGCCGTGTTCATGCGGTCCGGCCCCCTCACGTTAAATAAATAACTCAACTTAAACATTCAAAAGCCTCATGTTAGACATGCGAGATCCACGATCAAGAAATGGAATAATTAAAGACTAAAATAACAACCCCTACCTTGGTATAAGGTTCGAAGATTGTCAACGTTCCGCGGAAGTCAACGTCGCGGAGGTCGGGCGTCGCGGTAGCCGTTCGTCAAATCCGATGACGAAGGGGGTGCGTCCGAAGAGACACATCGTTGGCGAATACTTGTACGCCGACGAAGGTTGTCCGAGGAAGAAGTGGCGTCCCCTTTCGTTGACACGGTAAACGAAGAAGGGAGGTGCGGCGTTCTTCGTCGGAGCTTGAGCGTTCTTCGTCAAGATGAAGAAGATGGAGGAGGAGCTCTCAAAAAGAAATCCACACAAGTTGGCTAACAAAATAAAATAAGGTCCCTCCTTATTTTATTTACCAAGCCAAGGAATTCAAAACCTCAAATTTCAAAACATAACACTTAATTAATTAACATGTCATGTGTAATTAATTAGGTGTTAAGTTTACAAACATTTAAGAGGGAGAGAGGGGAGTTTAAGGGGGAAGTTGAGAGGTTTAGGGGTTCGTGTGGGTCCCACCACACTTAATCCTCCCAAGGGAGGTTAAGTGGGTGTGGGTCCCACTTCCAATCCCCTTTGGTAGGTTTTATCAAGTTATAATAAAATTTGTTCTTCACAAATTTTATTTAACTCAAACTAAAAACCCCAAAACTAACTTTCAACCCGCAACAAACGCAACTTCCGAAAAGGTCTCTTTAAGCGAATATCGGCGCTGCGAGTTCATCGGTGCCCTCAGATTTCAATTCCGAGCACCGGATCAAAAGTTAGGAATCCCCGCTCGTTCGTTCACTGAACGTACCCGAGCCAAACTTCAGAAATTAATTCCGGGCACTCCGGGCCTCGGAATCAGGTGCCGTCTGAAACCGCGCTCTTGTAAAATTCTAAAGAAAATTAAGAAAAAAAATTTGCTTGAATTTTACGGGTCTTTACACCTACTCCTGAAAAGGAGGCCCAAATTAGGAGGGGACATATGATTGGGTTTTACTCATGATAAGGAGATCCAGATCAAAAGTGAATTATGACTGGTTAAGAGAAAATTAAGGGACTTGGGAATTACTCCTAAGGAAGATGCCGAGATTTGAGAATGGGGCTTGCTCCTAAAAAGGAGGGCCATGTTAATGAGGACTTGGGGATTTCTCCTTAGGAGGATGCCCAGATTTGGGAATTTTAGGATTGGGGCTTACTCCTCAAAAGGATGCCCATATCTGAGAATGTGGGCTTACTCCTAAGGAGGATGCCCAGAATTGAGAATTAAGACTAGGGCTTATTCCTAAAAAGGAGCCCCAGATTAAGGGGTTCTCTCATATTTAAAGTATGAGGTTTAATGAATGAAATCTCAATCTTTAGTGACAAAAATATGTGAAAATCACTAGGTTTTGAGAAATGTTCCACAGAGTTCCTTTCAGATAAGGAATCCAAATCAAGAAATCATGCCATAAATGGATTTGAAGAGTGTCTTGAAGAATGAATCTTGAACGGGAGAGGTGGAATGGCATAAGAGGGGTTAAATGGGCAACAAAGGCACCCAAAAATGTAGGGGCACGCAAATCCTAGCAGGCGCGCAAGTACTGCATGGGAACGCAAGTCCTGGTCGCGCTGGTATACCTGCGCGACACATGGGTACTTGAGCATTTGTAAACCAGCATGGTAATACTTGGGTGATCCTTCACCAATGTCTTTAGAATTAGCCTGAGGTACTTCCAGAAGAGAGGCACACAAGTTTTCGTGAGGAAGTAGGGCGGTGCTCAAGTATGTTCATTTCCCTTAAGGGTAAAACCCCTTAGGCATGCAAGTGTTAGTGAATTCTAACACTTAGACCTTACACCTCTTATTGAGACCTTCCATTCTAGGTAAATAATTACCTTAGAAGTGTTCGGAAGACCTGAAAAAGAGACTTGGGCGTTCAGAGCTCTAAATGTGAATTCTGGAAAAATTCCCCCACTTGAAATGGGGGGCCCACATGGTCTATTTATAGGCTGTAGAAGACCTCGGGAAGTTATCCTTTAGGGAGCGCAAGTCACTTGCACGACCATAATGTGGCACACAAGTATACTTGCACGACAGTGATGAAACTTGTGCGACCCTTGTGCATTTGAAACCTTGTTCATGCCTTTGTCAATTTTTGATGTTTTCTTCAAAGTATGAATCAATTTTCGCTAAGTCATTTCCCTTTCCATTCTTTTAGGCAATGTGACCAAAAGGAGGGTCAACAAAATTCCCCCCTCAGAGTTGGATCTGGAGTGAAAAGAGGATTTAACTCTGAGGAAAAAATAGAAACCAAGGGTATTTGTGGTTATAGGCAGTTTAAAGTCATGCATTTCGGACATAAAAAGGCTAATGTTTAAGGTCGAAATAGCTTTGACCGAATGGATTAAAAATTGACTCAATTCCATGATAATTCATCTAAAAACATAGTAACATACTCAAGTATGGGGGAAAATATGTAAACTATGACTTAAGGATAATTGAATTTGAGGAATGATATGAAAAAGATCTAAAAGGCATTTGAAGAAGTAGTTCCCAAGAATGAAGTTACCATTATTTAACAAACCCGTTAGGGGGTTGAATTATGCAGGGACACCTAAGGGAATTGGCTACATAGTCAAATAAATATCATCTTTTGGCTAATAGGTCCGTTATGTAGACTACTTATGGAAGGCCACCTAAGGGCATGTGCTGCATAGTCAGGAAAAAGAACTCCCAGAAATTTACTTTCGTAGTGCTAAAAGCCAGTGAAAGTTTATGGAGATTCAAATTTTCCAAAGTATAGATTTTGTTGTATGGAAAGAGGTACTTGAATATGGAGAAGATATTTCCATAAAAGATTATCGAAGAAATGGATGGATATCACTCCTACGAAGGTCTGACCTAAACATAGGGAAGGAGAATATAAACCATAGACTTGAATACTTTCAGATCATGAAAAAAGATATGGGACAAATATGTTAAGGATGACTATTTTTGCAGATCCCTACATATTTTCATTTAAGACAAATAAGGAAAAAAGAGGCTTTCTTTCCAAGAATGAAATTACCAGTATCCGACAAACCCGTTACGGGGTTGAATTATGCAGGTCCACCTAAGGGCATTGACTGCATAGTTAAATAATATCATCTTTTGGCTGACAAATCTGTTATGGAGACTGTTTATGCATGGCTGCCTAAGGGCATGTACTGCATAGTTAGGAAAAAGAATTATCAGAAGTTTGAAATTTTTGTGACTAGAAGTATAGAAAAGGGTTATGAAGATCAGAAAATATTTAAGGTTTTGATTATGACACATAAAGATGGGTATTGTCCAATGTATGCAGAGATACACAAATCAATACTAACCATAATCATGTGGTGGCTTGGTCTTGAATGAAAATGTTGGACTTCACTACGTATCCCATAAGGATGGGAATCAAGCCATACATAGTTCTTGAACTATAGTTTAACATCGTGCATGACAAAAGGATTAGAGATCTTATTTTAGGGTCATAGAGCTTGGACCATTATAAGAAATACACAGTGTGTGTTTTCATGGGGACTTTCCATCCAAGGGACTGAAAGTGGAATTTGGGGTTAGGCCTAAAAAGTCTTGGGGCTAGATTCGAGGGACACTCGAACGTTCCTACGTATCCCATAAGGATGGGAATCAAGCCCACATAGTTCTAGAAATACCCTTTGTACAAATTTGGTTCGTACATGTGAAGGGTGAAAGAGGAATTTTAGTGCAATGATGATTTAACCCAAGATAAAAGGTTCAGGTATTTCCATGTATGCACGTAGTCTTTGAAATAAAACATGATTGAAAATCAATGTAAATAATGATTCCCTCTCATGTGAGGGTATCAAAGGTTATTGTAGTTTATTGTCATACTGGAAAAAAGTGTTTTATAGTTTAACGTCGTATAGCAAGGAAGAAAGTGAACCAATGTAGAGGTATTGATTCTAGGGGCAGTTTCATGAATCAACATCGTATGAGATGGAGGTGAACTGATGTGAAGATATTGGTTTTGGGCTTGAACCTTGGGAGGTTGCCTACGTACCCAGCCTAGAAGGCAAGGATCAAAGTCTGCGTAGTTCAATTTAAAGAATGAATTAATGATAAAGTTTTTCTTGGGGACAACGACCTAAATAAAAAAAGGTGTTGGGACTTACACATGGTTAGTAGCCCAAAGAGAGTGTTATGGTTGAAGTTTTCTCTAAGATCGTGTGAGTCATACTCAGTGTGAGAAACAAGAGGTAGTAACAACCCTAACGATGCACAGTTTAATGTCATGTAGGACATATAAAGGGACTATGCTGTTTAAAGTCTTGCAGTTAGGAAAATTGGTGCTGCATAGTTTAGTGTCATGTAGCAGGGACAAAATACAGTTTAACGTCATGTTGGACGTATTAAAGGACTTTCTGTATATTTTAGCATCATGTAGTTAGGACGATGGGGAAAATATAGTTTAAAGTCATGTTGGACAAAAAAAGGACTGTGCAGTTTAATATCATGCAATGAGGACAAAAGAGTACACCATTTAACGTCATGTTGGACGTATTAGGGACTTTTTCACAGTTTAACGTCATGTTTGAACAAAAAAGGGACGATGCGGTTTAGTGTCATGTTGGACATAAGTTCGAATAGTTTAAGGTTGTATGCATGGACCATTGGGGATGTAGTTTAACGTCTTGCTGGACATAAAAGACTTCAGTACAGTTTAGAGTCATGTAGTTAGGACTTCACAGTTTAACGTCGTGTGGGACGAAAGGATACAAACTATTTAAGGTCATATGGATGGACAATGGATGGTGCAGTTTAACATCTTGCTAGATGTAAGGGACTTTCAAATAGTTTAGGGTCATATGCTGGACCGTTGATAATGCAGTTTAATGTCTTGTTGGACGATGGTGCAGTTTAAGGTCACACTGGACCATGGTGATGCATTTTATGTTTATTCAAAATACTTCTTCAAAAATATGGAATTGGTTGGAGTAGTGATGAGTTCTCCATCCATCGAGATTAATGAATAAGCTCCATTGGAGTAGACCCTATGTATTGAGTAAGGTCCTTCCCATTTTGGCTCAAGCTTGGGAGGTTTCTTTCATGGTATCATTGGAGTTCTAAGAACTAATACCAATTCTCCCTGAGTGAATGAACGAAGACAAACATTTTTGTTGAAAGCCCATTCTATTCGATTCTGATAGACTTCTAAGTGGTCCAAAGTGCACAATATTTTCTCATCTAACCATTCCAATTCATTCAATCGCTTTTGAGATTGTTCATCTATAAATGACTGATCACAAATGGATACTCTAAGCGAGGGTAGTTGAAATTCAATGGGAAAGACTACTTCCATTCCATATACCAATGAATATGGAGTTGACCGCGTTGTAGTGCGGGTGGTAGTCCGATAAGCCTATAAAGCAT
Organism: Viscum album; assembly: GCA_963277665.1. NCBI lineage: Eukaryota > Viridiplantae > Streptophyta > Magnoliopsida > Santalales > Viscaceae > Viscum > Viscum album. The sequence goes on from OY728151.1 coordinate 1,287,842,127, forward strand.
GAAAGAGTTTATCAGTCCATGACTTCTTATTTTTATCCACCATCTTTTGTAGTATATTGGAAATAGTCTTGTTGAAGGCTTCTATCTGTCCATTGGATGCTGCATGATACTGAGATTAATGATTAGATTTGATGTTGTATTCTTGATACAACTTCTTCAGCTCAGATGAACAGAAGATGGTGCCATTTTTCGTCAATATGGTATGAGGGACACCAAATCTGGTAATGATGTTAGACTTGATGAAGCTAGCAATGCATTTAGAACTGACTTCTTTGAGAGGTACTGCCTCTTCCCATTTGGAAAAAAATCAGTATCAGTAAGAATATACTTAAACTGGTTGGCTGTAGCTGAAGGGTAAGGTCCCACCACATCCATTCCCCATGTGGAAAATGGCCACGAGTATTTAGCTATATGAAGCAACTCTGGAGGTTGATGAATGAAGTTGGAATGTACTCAGCATGAATGAAACTTCTTTGTAAAATTAACACAATCTTGTATCACTGAAGGCCAAAAGTATCCAAGCCTTCGAATCTGATCAGACAGTCTATGTCCGGACTGGTGGGCACCACAGAATCCTGCATGCACTTCTTTTATGACAGCCATTGTCTCTTCACCATCAATGCATGTGAAGAGAACTCCATCCAAACAACGTTTGTAGAGAATTCTTTCTAGGTGATCTGGGCTATCATAAAGAGTAAAATTGACCACATGTCGCCGGATTTTTTCTTTCTCAGCTCTATCAGGTGGAAGTATTCCATTTTGAAGGTATTCCCTGATAGGTGACATCCATCCTGTAGTATGACCATACGGTTCAGGAATGGGACTAAGTTCATTAATTTCCTATATTCGGATTCGAAGATATGGTGAAATTTCATGACGGGGGGAAATACTGATGGTTGTCTCGTCCCAATTCGGATCTTCCAGAGCTGTGGCTATATTAGCCAGTGCATCAGCTTGAGCATTTTTTGATCGTGGGACATAAGAAAATGTCGGTTCCCAAGGGAATTCTTCCATTAACTCTCTGACGTAATCATACAAAGGGATTAGTTCTTCTTTTTTATGGCATAATCACCATTGACTTGTTTGATTACCAAGTCTGAATCACCTTTCACCTTTAAATGATTCACTTGTGCTTGAAGCGCCAATTCCATGTCTGTGATGAGAGCTTGGTATTCTGCTTCATTATTGGTACCACCTTCCCATAATAAGAAGGAATAAGGTAACACTACCTTTTCAAGAGAAATGATCACAATTCCTAAGCCAACTTTGTTGAATTTATGATTTTCCATTTTCTTCCCTACTGGACTTCTGGAAGCACCATCAAAATACATTTCCCATGCCTGAGGACTATCCTGAATAGAGAATACTTCCTCATCAGGGAGTTCAATATCTAAAGATGTGTCTTCCACTGAAGGGTGTTCAGCCAGGAAATCAGCCAGAGCTTGGCCCTTTATTTCCTTTTGAGACACATATTGAATGTCGAATTGCTGCAAAATAACTTCCCAGCTTTCCAGACGTCCTGTAAGCATTGGATGACTAAGGATGAATTTGAGCGGGTTATTGCGAGATACCAATTGGACCTCGTGAGGTTGCAGGTTGTGTCTCAATTTCTGAACTGCAAAGATTAATGTCAGGCCGCACTTCTCAATACTTGAATACTAGGTTTCTACATCAAGCATAGTCCGACTGAGGTAGTAGAGATTGTTTTCATTCCTAGCATCATTATTCTGAGCAAGAAAGGCACCCAATGATCACTGTAAAGCTGTCACTTAGAGGATAAGTGGTCTTCCTTCAATAGGTGGCATGAGTACCGGTGGACTCAAGAGTTATTTATTGATAATATAGAATTCTTCTTGACATTCTTCAGTCCATTGATAAGTGACTCCCTTCTTCATCAATTTGGTGAAGGGTAAAATTTTTCCTGCCAAATTGGTGATAAAACGCCGAATGTAGGATAAGTGTCCTTGAAGTCCTCTCAATTATTTTAAATTTAGAGGAGGTGACATACCAAGGATTGACTTTTTCTTCTCAGTATTGACTTCAATACCACGATGGCGTACGATGAAGCCAAGAAATTTTCCCGAGGTTACCCCAAAATCACATTTTAGGGGGTTCATCTTCAAATTATGTTGTCGAAGCTTGCAGAATATGACTTCTAAATCGGCCAAGTGATTAGAACATTGTTTGGATTTAACCACCAAATCATCCACATAACATTCAACAAACTTCCCTAAAAAGGGTTTGAATATACGATGCATGGCACACTGATATGTTGCGCCTGCATTTTTTAAGCCAATGGGAATTACCTGGTAGCAAAACACACCCTAAGGGGATCTGAAGGCTGTAGATTCCTCGTCTTCTGGGGCCATTCGGATTTGATTATATCCAAAATATCCATCCCTGAAGGAAATTTCTTCATAGCCAACTATTGCATCGATTAAAAGTTCTGTAATCGGAACTGGGAAATCATCCTTTGGACAATGCCGATTAAGATATCTGAAATCGTTGCAAACTCTAATTTTTCCATTATTCTTCTTCATAGGGACAATATTATCCAACCACATGGGATATTGAACTTCTATGAAAAAGTTATCTTTGATAATATTATCCACTTTAGATTCAATTTTGGAAGCATAAGTTGGGTGTGTTCTTCTCGCGTCTTGCTTAAATCCTCGATGTTCTTCTGGTAAACCCAAATGATGAGTAGCCACATCAGGATCAAGCCCAGGCATTTATGTATAGTTCCAAGCAAATATATCTCTATTTTTCTTTAAAAAGGAAATATACATATCTTGTTCTTCAAGAGTCATGGCCGCACTGATCAAAGTGGGACGTGGATCTTCTTTTGTACACAGATTTATTTTTCTGAGTTCATCCATTATGGTAGAGATACCCTCTTCAAATGCTAGAGGAGCATCTCTGAGATCTTCCTCTTCTTCATCTTCATGTGTTATTTCTTCCGTTTCTACTTGCATAGCAGATGATGAAGCAAAACTTCCATGATCTGAAGAGATGTTAAAATTTGAACATCTTGAAGAAGAGGCTTCCATTTCTGACCCAATTGATGTTGAAGGGTCTTCCTTGGGAAATAAAAAGGAGATGATGGATTGATAATCTACATCATTGTTCACCTCCAATGTTTCTATAACTTCTTCTGGCCTGGTTTGCGAAGTATATACTTGCTAGATTTCAGCAGATGAAACAAAGACATCTCCATTTGAGCTTTTATCATTGCCTGGTGGGTTACCAATTTCTCCCATGTTGTCTGGATTGATAGTTGTAATTGACATTATGGGTCTTTCCATAAGAGTATTTTGATTTGGGTCTACCCTGTCAATTTGACTGATAGGAATCACATAATCTGTACTCACATGCGCAAATGGATTTACTGGAATCTTTTCCAAACAATATGGAGCATTAAATTTTGTAATCTCCCTGGTTGTGGATTTATCCTTTCCCTTCATGTGATAGAATTCCGCCCCAATGTATTGAGACTCACATGTCTTGAACGGGGCCTTATAACCACACAATGTCCCAACATGACCATCAAAACAAAGTTTTAGACATTGATGGTATGATGAAGGAATAGCCGCATGTTTATGTAACCAGGGTCTTCCAAGCAAGATGTTGAAAGCTGAGTCTTGATCAACAACCATGAAATCTGAATTGGATAAAAGATCTCCAAACTGAGTTTTGAGTGTATCTTCGCCTGGTGGTTCTTGTTCATTTTTATCATATCCTTGTAACATCATGGTAGAAGGAGATAAATCAGATTCTATGAGGCCCAATTGATGAAGTGTACGAATGGGCATGAGGTTGACTCTTTAACCATTATCAATGAAATCTCTTCGAACATCTACGCCATTGACCTTTCCAGATAAGTACAAAGGTCTAATATGTCCATTCATGACATCATCTTCATCTTCATCAGTGAAAGATATCACTGCATGGCATTCTGCAGGATTATTCTCTACGTGATAGACTTTAGGTGCAGCAATTTCAGTTTCAAACTCCTAAGGACATGACAAAGCCTCGATGAGTGCCTATCGAAGATCTTTTGATAGATTCAAAGCATCCAGAATTGATAACATGGATGGTACTTGGGCCAGGTGTTTCAGTACATCATACTTTTGATCCAGAGGTCTGCGTTTCCCAATAGGAACATGTGGTTTAGCAAGTGTCTTGGAAGCAGATGCTTTGGAAGTTGATGTATCTTGTATCGGGAGAGGAGTTGTAAATATTTCTGGTTTCGGAAGATTAGACCGAATAGATCCATTTAATTGCTGAGAGGAAGAATATGGAACCTTCAACCAGTCTTCCTGAATAACTGTGCCAGGACTGAATTTGTTATTGGTGGAAGACCTTGCTTGTTCTTGTTGAGCTCGCTGAAGGGCTCTGCCACGAGTTTCTGCTGCATGCACAGTTCTAGCAGGGGTAGAACTGGAATAGTGGCTTCTGAAAGATCCATGTATTCCTCTGTATCCTGAGCCTCTAGAACATCCTCTGATTCTTCTGTTTGATACAGGGAATTCCCGCTCATCTAAATCGAAACTACGACTGGCATACAGATCTGTTAATTGAATCATATTAACATAACCGAAAATCAATTCTTCATCCGATGAAGACTCTTCCTGACTAGCCAATTTAGGTTGTGCCGTTTGATGGGGCGGTGCCCGTTGCTTCGAAGTAGATGGCATGAAATCTGATAGGGTCAAAGACAACATAGGCTTTTACACTTACTCATCTTCTTCTAATTCTTTTTCATTCTTTGAATCATGCCGTTTCTTTGAGTATTTTCCCTCTGATGAAGAGGGTTTTGCTGCGACATTCATGGCAGAAGGCACAATTGGTTTCTTCAATTGTGTTCGCAAAATAGCATGAGCTCGGTTGATCATCTTTCTGACCATCCAATCATTATATTTCTGCACATTTTTTCTTTTGACTTCTTGCCACTCAACTTCTTCCTCTAAAACTGTAGCAGTAACACATGCTAGCTGAGTTGAAGAACCTTTTAGTTGGACTTGTCCCGAGTCGACCATCTTTTGCAGGAGGTCCTTGAAGAAAAAACACTCCAGGATGGGATGCCACAACATTTGATGAAATGGGCAATAATCAGGATGGTCTTCATCTCCTTTCTTGTTTGGCCTCTTGGGCACTGGCAATTAAACCAAATTATTTTCCAGAGCCGAAATGAAATAACCAGGAACTTGTTCATTTCAGAAAGAGTAAACATTGCTTTTCAAATCCTCAAATTGTTTTCTTCTTTGATCTCTTTTATTTTCTTGAAGAAATGGCCTTTGTTGTTGGCACTCATGAGGTGGAGCCCTTCGAGAAGATGAAGATTTTGAGGTAAAAGCAGGTACATGTTCTTGTTTAAGCATAACTGTAGCAGTATCTGCTTTACCCATTCTCCTTCCTGGAGCTGATGGAATTACATGAGATTTAGCCTTAGTCTGCATAAGAGAATCCTCAATCTACTGAGCGATTGAAGTAAGGTCTCGAAACCCTCCTTTGTATTTCATAGGGATCAACGGCGTGCGTAATTCGTCACACAGATTCGCCACACAGATTGGCAATAGTTCCTCTTGAGGGAGTGCTAAGCTCAGGGAATATGTTAACCCCTTCCAGCAAGCAATGAAATCAGAGACTCTTTCATTCTCCCTTTTCTTACAGTTTGTAAGATCGAAAACTATTGTCTTTGGCAATGTTTAGATGAATTGAAGAAGAAATCATTGATAGAGATCTTCCCATCCGGTAATTGACCGGGATTTCAAGCCTGTATACCAGACAAAAGCTGGTCCTTGCAAGGTTCGCATGAAGCATCTGAGCTTCATCGCAACAGGACACATAATGCGTCAAATTTTGTTCAGGATCACCTGATCCATTGAAAATATGGAATACAGGGTTCCCAAATTTGATGGGGGAGAGATTGAATCTACCCATTCAGGGTAAGATTTCTTTTCTGGTTGAACCTATGGATGCTTTCCCTCCATAGCTTCCAACCGAGCTGTTAATGACTCAATAGTAGTTATTAACTTTTGAGAAACATCCAGTTGAGCTTGAATCTGAACAAGTGCACTGACTGGAGCTTGGACAGGTATGCCAGCTGGTACTGCAACTGATGGTAGCACTGCCAATTGTTGTTGCACTTGACCCGTAGGATTAGACCTGTGAGGGTGTACTGATAAAAGAGGATATTCTTGATCCATCTCAGTAGCTACAACAAAATCCCTTAGATGACTGACTACAGTATTCTTAGGAGGAAGACTACCCTGAAGTAGTTCTGTGTTCATCCTCCTCAATTCCTTCATTTCTTCCTCCTGTTGCGCAAATCTTTTCTCTAGTGAGAGAAATTGGCCCTCTACAGAGGGAGGATATGTAACGAGATTATTCCCCTTTCCCTTTTTTGATCCCTTTTGGAGAGGGGGAAGTGGGTTATTTGAAGGAACACCCAGATTTTGGGTAAACCATTGATTTCGTGTATGCACACCTTCTCCATTTGTGTCTGTGCATACAACTTCCTAAACATGAACCTCTTCATCTGATCTCTATGAGTGAACCTCCTCTAGTGGATCAGAAACAACGACATTGATGACATTGATTTATTTATAATGCATCGCATCCCTTCTATCAACATTTCTGTGATATTTTCTTTTTCCATGTCTTTGATGAGACATTGCCTTTGGTTGATTTGATCCCTCAGGAACTTCTTGACGAACCGTAATTTGGAGGGAATATCCTAATAATTTTTGCTCTTCGTTCCTCCTGTGGCTTCTTCACCAATCGAGAGAAGACCGAATTTATTTGAGGGGATTGATGATTTGAAAAAGTCCCTAGTCTAGTGGACTGGGGCTGTTCCTGCTTTCTTTGCTCAAGTCCTCAAATCCTATTTGCTGATCCCGAGGGTTGGTTTAAAAGAGTCCACAGTCTGGCGAGTTAGGGTGGCTCTTGACATGCTACGTCTGAGACTTTCTTAAAAGCTCTCCTGATCTTGCGGACCTTGGTCCAGAAATTAGCTGTATGCATCAATCAACATCCACTTTTATCACCCGGTTCAAAAGACCATTGGATGATTTCTGACACTTTTGTCACTTGGTGATTTTCTTGCTCCAAACGAGAAGCATGTTCAATATTCTCGTTTGCTTGATGTAGGAGTAATTCAACAACGTGTTCTCTATATTCCTGATTTTGATAGGAACTAGTTGAGCCTGTTCTTGGTCAAGATTTTGATTACAAAAAAAGCCAGGTATCTGTGGCCGGCCAAGGGCAATAACATTGCATGAGACCATTTTCGGCGGTCTTTGCTGACTGGAGAGCACCGTGAAATGCAGTGCTCCATGAACACCCCATCCTCTGACATGAATACCAGATGGTGCCTTGGCAATTAACTGGCGCAACTTTCTTAGTGCGCCAAAAAATGAATGCTGAAGGGATCTCTGCTACTTTTCAGCATTCAGATATCGAGAGACTGATAGAGATGCCAAGTCAATTTGGCGTTGTAATCCTTCTATTATCTTAACATGACTTTCATATTCATCATAAGATAATACATTCTTTTTCAACTGACAAAGAGTTTTCCATATGTTGAGACGAATATCATGAATTCCATCTTCCATCAACATTTCTGGAATGTCATACTGAGAGTCAGCCAGAGGCCAAAACATGACTGGCACTTCACCTTTCACCAGTTGTTTTCTCATGTTCAGCATTTCCTCTTTATCATTTGATGAAGATTCTTCTACCTGTTTTGACCAAAGCTAGTGCTTCCTCGTTGCTTCATTGGATTCAACATGATTGGTAGAGAAATCACTGATTAAACTAGAAGATGCATGACTTAGGGGTGGTTCTGAGAATGACCTACACCCTGGGCTATCTTTTGATTGAGAAAGTATTTTACCTGCCAGCGATGAAACATCAGACATGACTGGTTTCACATTTTCAAGTGCCTCAAGATAAGAGGGCTTTCTCGGCACTACATTATCCACTGGAGCATTTTCCGGGCAATGTGCATCACTACTACGGAGAGGACTTTCGCAGCGAAATTCATAATCATGGGGAAGACCACCATGGTGGGTTACAACAAAAGATGAGATCTCTTGCTCCTTGGTTTTCTGAACACACAGAGGGTTCCTGTGGCTCGCATCTGAAGTTGAAACTTCGAGATCGACCGAATTGTCATGAAGAAAGCCTTCATGAGGAAGTGTCTATTGAAGACCTTCAGAATTAATGTTCCCACTATTGGGAAATGAGGGAGTAGAATCTTGAATTCCAACAGATAACTATCTGAGGGCTTCAATAACTCGAGCATCGATCAAGGAATTGTTATAGATTGTCTCTTGATCTCTTGACTGTGCTGGGTGGGTCATTTTCTTAGACGCCTTCTTACTCGCCTTGGAAACCACTTGTTGATGAATGTGGCTGCTCTGAGTAGGTGTATGTGCCTGATCAGGAGAGATGGCCAGGTTAGGCTGACGATCTCCACTCAAATAATGTGTATGTACCTGACTTGGTTGTCCATATGATATGGGGGAGTATGCCCCACAACCCTCTTGGACTGGAACAAATGTGTGTGTCTGTTCCGTAGTGAACTATTGATGTGTCACTCCACTGGTAGGGATAGATTTATGTGTCTTTCCCTGAGATGTCGCTGAAGCAATTATAATATCCTGACAGGCATCCAAGATATGACTAGGAATTTTCTTATGCTCTTTCACCATTGATAGAATATGCTTGGTGACTTCAGCTGCCGGAACGGGGATATAAATCCATTCCGGGCTTGGAGTAGGTGTATGTGTCTGCTCCTGTCCTCCTTTTCCTGTCAGTGAATCCTGACAGTACTCAATTGTAGGGGTAGAGAGTTGAGTTTGCCTCCTATTTGTCATTGGAGCTTTCAGACTGACTTCTCCGAATGCTACCAAGCAAGACTGTTGGTAGGAATGATCAATACTAGCAGGTGTATGTTCCTACTGATTGCACTTCGCCGAATGTGGTTGACGAGATCCATCATATGTAGTCAAATGAGCCTGTTGACTAGCTGGTGATGTATAAACAGGTGTATGTTCCTGCCTATAGTACTCCGCCAGAATTTCTTGGCAGGATTGGCGTGATGCTGCTAGATGAGTCAACTAGACAACAGAATTAAAACGGGCAGGTGTGTGTGCCTGCTCGTTGGTTGCCTCCATGTTCGGTTGGTGGACTTCTTCGGAGATGGCAGAGATGAGAACCTGCTCACTGTTAACCAGAATTTGCCTCTGGAAATTCACCTTACCTGCTCAGGTTCAAGGAACCTGAGCCGAACACTTGGAGTCGGTACCCTCATCACGTTGAGGGCGCACTGCTGCACGAGTCTGGCGGCGATTGTTGGTGGGAGCCCTCAGGAAAGACCCCTGTCTGCTTGAATTAGGGCCCTGAGGTACCTTCTCATTCACCTCCTCAGAATAAGGGAGCGAATGGTGATTGTGTTCTGGGGATAACGACTCGAAACGGTTGGAGACAGTGGTTAGAACCACCTGCTTCTTGATCGCTGGTCGTCGCTGCCCGGACGACCAGGGTGAGTTATTCACTTGGAGGGCTTGTCGGGCAGCCTCTAGAGTTGGAATGGTACCCTGTTGATGGCACTCCTTAACCAGTGTGTTTGATACCCAACATTGAAGATGATGAGTAGGTGATATTGTCCTCAGAGCGGACGACGATCCAGTAGGAGTAGTAGCAATGGCATTCGCAGCAGCGGTATTCATAGGTGTGAACTTGAGCACAGCCATTTCTTAGAATGAAGAAAATCTTAGAAAAGAGTGCTTGTTTGATATAACCGACATAATCAAGATAAATTCAGACACTACATCTTTTGGATGAGCACATATGTCAATTATTGTTTTTTCCCTCTCATTGAGTTTTAAATAGGGGACAAAAAAATAAGCAAAACATCATTTTAACTTGGTTAAGGATTCACATCGGGTTCACCATTTTTTTCCCTCTTGGAATTGGGGATGACCTCATTGATTTAAGGTTCAAACATTCCAAGAATTTTCTAACGGGATTGTTCATAGAACCAGAGACATCCAATGATTCCATATCCATTTGAACCTACTATCCAAAGCTAGGCGCTCATTAGTTGTGGACAGATGAGGCTTAGGAATTTGCACTGGTCGAGAGGATGGGAGGTCGGACTCATCACACCTTTTTGAGGGGAATTATTGTCTACTCCGGGAATCTCTTTATAGATTTAAGTTATGTTCATGAATCCTTATTACATTACCGAGTACAAAATGAGATTTCCTTTAGATTTGACAATCAATGATTGATATGTAGGAAATTTAGATAATCTTTTATATGTATTCTAGGTTCTTCATCGATAGATAATCATCTGTATTTGTTAGAGATTCTTATTCAATGGTATCCTTTGATACATAAAAGTCTCTTGGTCATTATGATGACCATACTAGTTTTAAAGCCACTAAGTGGGGCACTTTAAATTTATTGTCATTCAAAAGGACATGAATTATTTCAAAGTTGGGATCATACCGGCAGATGGGCTACCTACGTATCCTTTGTTTTGGAAAATGAATCAGAACCCACGTAGTTCGAGTAAGGGAATATGATGTTTATGATTGATGGCTCAAAGAAAGATGTCATAATTACTTTTACACTCTATGCTCACGTGAGTCATGCTTGGTGTGATAAATAAGAGGTATTGGTAAAACCAGATAGTTGTGCCATGAAAGATGCAATCATAATAAATGATGTGGGGATTATGTATATATGAATACCCAAATAGATTAATATTAGGATTTACATCAGGGAAGAAATCCAGGAACAGGATCCATAAAGGTATACGCACTTTATGGAGATTTGGATACTCTAATTTGGGGCTTAATTTTGAAAAGGAGGCCCAAATTAGGACGGGACTTATGATTGGGTTTTACTCCTGAGAAGGAGATCCAGATCAAAAGTGAACTAGGACTGGTTAAGAGAAAATTAAGGTACTTGGGGCTTACTCCTAAGAATGATGACCATATTTGAGACTGGGGCTTACTCCTGAAAAGGAGGCCCAGTTTAATGAGGACATGGGGCTTACTCCTAAGGAAGATGCCCAGATTTGGGAATTTTAAGATTGGGTCTTACTCCAGAAAAGGATGCCCATATTTGAGACTGGGGGCTTACTCCTAAGTAGGATGCCCAGAATTGAGAAATAAGACTGGGGCTTATTCCTGAAAAGGAGGCCCAGATTAAGGGGTTCTCTCATCATTAAAGGATGAGGTTGAATGAATGAAATCACAATCTTTAGTGACAAAAATATGTGAAAATCACTAGGTTTTGAGAAATGTTCCATGAAGTTCCTTTCAGACAAGGAATCCAAATCAAGAAATCATGAAATAAATGTCTTTGAAGAGTGTCTTGAAGACTGAATCTTTAATGGGAGAGGTGTAATGGCATAAAAGGGGTTAAATGGGCAAGAAAGGCACCCAAAAAGGTAGGGGCGCGAAAGTCTTGGAATGCACGCAAGTACTGCGTGGGCGCGCAAGTCCTGGTCGCGCAGGTATACCTGTGCGACACATGGGTACTTGCGCGTTTGTAAACCAGCATGGTAATACTTGGGCGATCCTTGACCAATGACTTTAGAATTATCCTGAGGTACTTCCAGAAGAGAGGCACACAAGTTTTGGTGAGGAAGTAGGGCGGTGCTCAGGTATGTTCATTTCCCTTAAGGGTAAAACACCTTAGGCACGCAAGTGTTAGTGAATTATAACACTTAGACCTTACTCCTCTTGTTTAGACCTTCCATTCTAGGTAAAGAATTACCTTAGAAGTGTTCGGAACACCTGAAGAAGAGACTTGGGCATTCAAAGCTCTAAATATGAATTCTGGAAAAATTCCCCTTATTGAAATGGGGGGCCCACATGGTCTATTTATAGGCTGGAGAAGACCCTAGGCAGTTATCCTTTAGGGTGCGCAAGTCACTTGCATGACCATAATGTGGCGTGCAAGTATACTTGCGTGACAGTGATGAAACTTGTGCGACCCTTGTGCATTTGAAACCTTGTTCATGCCTTTGTCAATTTTTGATGTTTTCTTCAAAGGATGAATCAATTTGAGCTAAGTCATTTCCCATTCCATTCTTTTATAAAATGTGACGAAAAGGAGGTTCAACACTATAGAAGTGAGGAAACTCAACCTTAAGATGTTCACCTGAGATCGGATGTCATTTCTGAGTCCGTCGTCAAACTTCCTCTCCAAGAATAACTCATCACACCTAGAATGGGTGTTTAGTACTGCAGCTTTGTGAAGACATAAGAATAATCCATGACTAAGAGAGTAACCTACTCCAAAATCATGAACTCTCAGTTATGGTCAGCCTTCAAAGTCTCTGGGTAGATGTAGTTATAGAATGTATGCTTGAACCCATCCCATGCCATAACCTGCTGGTGCCCACTTCTAAAATCACATCCCACCATTTCTTTGCATAATACCGTAGAATATACGCAGAGAGATGTACTATCTTCATTGGTGGAATCTCCATATGCTCGAAGATCAATATCATGGATTCTAACCATGATGTTGTAGCCTGAGGTCCTCCATCCCCTGAGAAGGTGGGAGGATGCCACTGCTGAAAACCCGCATCAACTCTGCCATAGACGGGGCAGGATGTGGTACTCCCCTAAATTTCTGCATAAAGCTCATGAATCCTTCTCGTAACTATGCATCAGCACCTACATCCAGAATGATGACTGATGCCAATATAGTTATTATGGGAGGAACTCTTGGTAGTCCCTGATCTACCATGCCCAGTTTCTCATCATTGCCCTGAATCTGGAGTACAACCGAAGGACATCTCGGTGGCATGAATCTGCAAGTTCAAGCACACACCTTAATTCAAGATCATCAGGAACAAAAACATAGAAGTTAAGGAATGGAACAAGAGAATAAAACAATCATGTTTTATAAAACATGGAAACATAGCTTGTATGACCACTAAAAGGCATGTTCCCTTAAGTCTTTACATGGGCATGTAAATCTACCAAAACTGGTCGTGTAACACCCCAACACACAGTGTGTTCCTCCCAAGGAAATGGTGTGTACTTGAATCTTTTCCCTCTACCTGAGTTCCCCTACATAGCTAAACTACATAGTTCTCCTAGAACAAAACTACACTGCGTGTTTGTACCGTACACAGTGTGTATCGCTTAGGTTTCAACCACCTGTGTCATTAGTCACACGGGAAGAGAAATAGATGACACTACATGAAGTTTTTATTCCAAACACGATGTGTTCAAGAAGTATTTCACCGTCCTGTGTCATTAGTTACATGGACAGTTACATGGTCGACTCCAAACAGTGTGTTCAATATGGACACTGTGTGTACGACCTGAGATTCATCCATCTGTGTCGTTGGTCACACAGGTGGATACACGGCTCTTATAACATGGTGTTTACTCTAAGTACATGGCGTGTGTCACCAATCATTTACCAACCCCACATTTCTACCCACACATTCAGTCACACAGTCAAGTAGTACATGGTGTGTACATACAGTACATGGCGTGTACATAAAAAACAATTCCTTCCTGAACAGAAGGATACATGGCGTGTATTCATCATTACATACCATGTACTCTAGGTTTATCTGGATATTAAGCATCAGAAACTACTCCGAAATCACATAAAAACTCTGAAATAAACATTTTAGTGAAAAATTATGATCTGTGGGGGCCCATACTCCCCGTGAATCAAAGATTTAAATCTTATTCATGTAATATCACTGAGTATAACAATTAAATTTCAAAAAGATCCACCAAATTCTGATCTGTGAGGGCCCATAACACCTCAAGGACTGATTTTTGGTGCTCATTCAAATGAAACCTTGAACATTCCAATACCCTATCAAATAATAGGTATTCTATCAAGGAATCTATCACAACAACATTCATATCTAGCACAACATCTATCACAACAACATGCAATCAGTAATGTACCCTAAATGGCATGATATGAATGCATGACATGTTATCTCTAGAAAGTGCCTATATGATGCATTAAATTGAATAACATCCTCTCACTGGGTTTCAACAAAAATAAAACCTCAATAACATCAATGATAACAAAAAAAACATGTCAATCATCCAATGATGAAATCAAATATATTGTAATAAATTGTAAAACCAGAAAAATTGCAATATTCAAGGTAAAGTATCTTTTCCCTATACACTGTTTTGCTACTCCCGGGCATAGATTTTTACCAACTACCTATTCCTTCCTATCTCGGGATATAGGCTTCCAACAGTATGTAAAGAAGAAAATAATTCCTCTAATACCACTTCCTAACATCCCGGTTCCAGTTTCCGCCCAGAGGTTCCCCATACTCATTTGGTCACAAGGCCCCAAAGCATTTCCCTGAATGCCAGAGGCTTCTGACTAGCAACAAGGGCCTTGGGTGTGATAGTAGGTATACTATGACCTCATTGGAAGAGTAACACAGTGTAAATAAACAGATAGTAGTATGAGAAGCAGTAATACCATACAATAAGTAAACATCTAAATACTAAAAGTAGATAAACAACTGGAGCACATATATATGAATGATGTATGTCACATATGTTGAGGAGATCATCCAAACAAGTCAAAATTATGAAATAAAATACTAAACCAAAGTACAATGAAAAAAAATAAACTCCAGCAGCATCACAAGCCACATCTTTGTCCAATGCTCTCCAGCTCCACAGTAGTCAAGTACCTGAAGTAGAAGGGCACTTTCCCTTATCTATACCTACAAAAATATAATCTGTTTGGGCCCAAAAGCATGACCCAAACAGGGTGTGATAAGAATACTAGTAGGAAACCACCCATAGATCTGTTCCTAACTGTCAGTGAATATATATGGTAAGAAATATGAAAAATGAATTAATAAACATGGAAGTACACAAAAGTAAACAATCCTACAGTTCAATATACATTCATTTACAATTATAAAATTTATCAACCAAAAAACACAAGAAACCCTATATGATGTACTCACATTCTAACCCCTCTGGTTAAGCTTTAACATAGACACTCTGAGGAAGCACTCATGGTCAATTCCCTCTGTGGTCTCATAATGGTAAACTATAGACACTCTGGGGAAGCACTCAATGTCCAATTCCCTATGTGGTCTCACAACGTAGAACTACATACACTCTGAGGGAGAACTCATGTCCATCCCCCATATGGGATTGCAATGAGAAAGGTATAACATACACATTGGGTAATCCTACACCATTCTTTCCCCCATATGGTCTAACTACACCCGGTTCCCACTGCCCTGTGTAAGTCAATTGTGCAAAAATGATATCCAATAGCCAACGTAAATAACAATATACTACTTGGCTAAATAGTTACAAAGCATATCACAACATATCAAATAATATCACTCTATCCTAAAAACACTAGGCATGGAAAACAAAGCAACCCAACATGCAGTTATCGATCCAACAACCAAAACAATAAAACATGGGAAAACACATCCATTGCATGGAAAATAAACCCTATTCCCAATCCAATATCCCTAATCAAGAAAATGAAACATAGAAGGCATTAACAGGGATTAATTCCCTAAACACACAATACCCTAAACTAGGATATTGGGATATTTTTCACATATAATTCAAAGACAAACTACATAAATGCACAAACCACCTAACTCAACATTCTACGATTGATATAGTTTCACATAAACCATTGAATCGACCTAGAATTCCATATATCTACAAAAAAGGAAAAACATTCACGGTTGAATATATATAAAAAATATAAATCAAGAGACGATGCTCTAGAAGAAGGAAAAACTCACCAATGAAATTACAACGCAATTGAAAGTGTTCTATTCAGAGCATAGATAGTCGATTGGGGGTTCAGAAAATAATCATAATCTTTGGTCGCTCCTGGATGAGACGACATTAGAAGAAGTGTTTTCTTGAATGAGATGCGACCCTAGTCCAATTTTCCAAATAAAAATAAAAATACAAAGCATGTATATTCCTTACTGGGATCTTCTTTAGGCGATCTCTAGATCACCCCATGTGGTCATGTACTTGGCCATTACATGACCACTACACAGCTACCATCGGCCACCCAGTACACGGTGTGTACTCTTGAGTACACGACGTGCAGTCTTATAAATTCCAGAAACTCCTCTTTTTCTCAAAAACACCATATTTCGAGATCCATACCTGAAAATAAGATCTGGGTTCTTATACTTTTCTTGATAAATTAATAATTTCTCATCATCACTCTTTTCCAAATCTTTTATACTAAAAATGAACACCCCTCCCGTGATATTCTAATCTACCACATTCAAGAACAATGGGTTTTCAATTACTATTACCATATTCAATTATGGTCATAAAATCATTATTATGGTTGAACTAGACTATAATATATAAATTATGTCTCATCTATGGTTCTGGGATCCTTTTATACTCATGGTTTTGATTTATAAAGAAAAATGAGTTCATTTCGTTAAAAAACAGCTAATTAACCAAAATAGTTTTCATTAAATGATTTATATAATGATTCTTCTTCACCCATAGTAACCAAATTAAATTTTCAAACATGGAACCCTCTATATATTCACTAAATAACTTATAATATCAATTCTGGATAACCATCCTCATTTTACCTGATTCTCCATTCATGTATATAAGTATACCGATCATGGAGAAAACACTCACAAATAATAAAATTGAACCTCTTAAAGCCATCAAGAAGTCCCTGAATGAAGTTAATAAGTATATAATAAATCAATTACATAAATTATTGGTTCTGGAAATATTAATTAATGGATTTAATTTTTTTATCCATGACACTAATATCAAGTGAATAACACCATCAGACTTATGGAAAGGGTTTCCTCGTCTCACTTCCATTTTTTTGAGGCATTCCTTATTCACTACTTTTACTTGTGTATGGTGTATGTATACATCCCATGGATGTATCATATAATGAATCTATTTATTTTAATGGTATTTAATGTACCATTTAAATATTTTTATTTTATGGTCATACGATTTAATTGATTAAAAGTTGTAAGTATTTTCCACTAAAACCTCCATTTTCCTTCGAGATTCTCTTATTCTATATTCACATCAATAAAATTATTATTTATTATTATATACACTTCATAAATACTGTTTTAATGTTCAATATATCTTTACCAATCATAATCATTCTTTATTTTATGGGGAGTGACATGTTTTAAAATAATCTTTTGAAAATTTCATCCGGATAAACATACATGATTCAAGGTAACTTCTTGAATTCTTATACATTTTTAAGTGAACTAAAGAATATTTTTTAATCAATCATTATTTTTATAAAATCACTCATGTTATAATGAAGAATTATCTTTGTTATTCTATGGTTTTAGGGAAAAACATGCCTTTCCACTTTAATATTTTCTTTAAAAGTTTCCATAAAATGCTTTAAAATTATTTATTTCTAAAGATTCTTAAGAACTATTTTAACATGATTTAAATTATGTGTGATATGATATATTCCTATAATATAATTTAAATTTCCATCCCTTTTATTTTCTGGGATATAAATGTTTAAAATATGATCTCATGGAAAATACAACTGATTTTCCCAAAGAACTCTTCTTTTAAAAGTAAAACATATTTTTCTCATCTCATGTTATCTTTTATGAAGAATATGCCTTGTTCACCACTTATTCCATGCATGTGGTGTATGTACTTCCCTTTGGTATATCATTTAAAGAGTCTCATTATTCTCATTATATTCTATGGGATTATTATTGGAATGTTTCAAGGTGGCATGGGACACTTTGGAATGTTTAGGTGTTATTTCCTTAGGAATTTTCAATGGTCTCATTTAAAAGTATCTTCATCTAAGAAAAAACACCTTATTGAATATTTTACTTCATTGAGATTTATATCCTATTATATCATCTACTGCATTTAATTCAATGGTTTATGATTAGTTTGAGTGTGGATGTACTATCTTAAAATTGTTCACCAATTTACTCTGAATGGTTAGTGTTTATGCTTAATGTTTGGGGAATGTTGTTTACATTTAATATGTTAGTTTCAATATGAATGTGTATATTATTATATTTATCCCTATTACTATGAGGAATTAATTGGACTTTGTAAGTGTCAAGTGGGGCCCTCTATAGCCCCACTATGCATCGGTTGGTCACATGAGATAAACTATGGTTTTGGAACGAGGCCTGGACAAAATGAATATTTATGGTCTTGACCGAGGACTTAATCATTTTTAGATATCTTGGATAAGTCCTTGATGGTATATTTTAGAATTTCCATCATATGAACTTCCCTCATTATGAAGCTAGAAATTGAAGTTTCATGTGGTTATTCGACTATACCCATTTTTATGTTTTTTTATGGAATTATTTACTAAACTAATATTCCTTCCATAATGTGTCCATGTTTATTAATTGTAGAGGGTTGTGTTTTTAATTATTGAGAATGCCTATTTTTTATGTTCATGAAATCTTCCACTGTATTTCTTACCCTTACTGTGCATTTGAGATCACCCCTTTATTGGGTTTTATTTCCTCAGGACCTGAAGAAGTTTTCTTATGATTGAACTACAAGGATAATCTTAGGGCAGTGGTTGTACCCAATAAAACTTATATTTTGTATTTATTTTCAAGTTGTAATGTTGAAATTATGTATGTATATGGTTTTCCAAAACTACTAAAAACTCAGTCATTCAGGATTTGATTCCTTGTAATCGTTCCAATGCATTGAAATAATGCACCGGCTCTAAGATCCTAGGGTTGGGGTGTTATAGTTGGTATCAAAGAAATTTTAGAAAAAAAATTGGAAAAAAAATTTATAATATGTAGCTATGGAAAACCCCTAAGGTATACTTGGTAGATAAACATACAATAATGTCCTAGAATTTTGGTAAGGAATAGATTGTGTGGTTTATCAAGAAAATACATCCCTATCTGGATACAAACAAATAGATGTTTCTCTGGAATAGATTTATCTATGGGTAAAACCTCAAAACACCACTTTGAGATAGACTCAAATGGAAACAACTGCATGACAATGGGCCCTACTACACTCTTGGTTAGACACTCCTAGGGATATGGTTTGGTAAATTCATATCTGTACTAAAAAAAATTATAAAGGATTTATGCCCCCAAAGCTACCAAAGTATACAGTTCTATGATTTATGATGAATAAATTTTTTTATGTGTTATACAATTTTTTGAGATATAGAGAGTTCATAATTTTATGAGCTAATATATAATATAAATTTGATTAGAAATGGGGCCTTGCAGAAGGAATGAGAACATCCCAGATGTATGTGATAAGATGAGTAAGAAAGATCATCTCCTTAATGGTATTAAGACATTATTTATAATAAAGATTATCTACCAAGTATCGTCATCATATGCGGAAATAATATAATTTGTTAACAATGTATGTAAATTCTTATCTAGGTACTATGTATTTGAATGGAAGAAAAATATAAAGAGGATAGTAGAGAAAACATGGATATATGGAAGAAGGGAAAGATGTATTTTCCCACATGTGATAATTATGGAAGGAAATACCTTGGTATATGCTTAAGAGGAAAATTATTTTTCTCCATGTGTGGAAAAAAATGCCACCATCCTCATAATTGCAATATAAGGAAAGAATCTTCATATATTCCATGCTTCAACTATAATGATATGGGGGCACTAAAAAAATGAATGTTCCAAGCTTCATGGAAATATAGATATGGAAAAGAAAAGGGATCAAGGTCAAGCTTATGATGTTAGTATAGTTGAAGTATAATAAATAATGTATTTATGTTTTTTGATTCAATAACTATGTTATGATATTCTTGTTATAATAATAATGAGAGATATAAGGATTATACTGTTGTAATTTTTCATTGAGTATATGAGGTCGTATAATGATTTGTATAATGGAAAAGTGATTCAATAGAAATATAGAATTTTAAAAAAACATGATTGAGGGAAAGATAACCCTTAATATATATCTTATTTTGAGATAAAGATAAAGAAATAAATGATTTGGATAAGTACTTACTACCTTGGAACTAATTATTGACTTGTCAATAAGTTGTCTATACTATCATAGATGGAGTTTACAACACTTTTGGATTTTGTTAATATATCCAATAACATGGTTCTTAATTAAGGAATATGGAATAATTCATTTTTTTAATATGGTTTTAGAGTAATTTATATTATTACAATATTTCTAGAGGATACATGATGAAGCTATTCACATGTTAGGAATGTGAATTTTGGAGTTTCTTCATATAGATTAAAGGTTAATGATAAGTTCATATTGGAAATTTAGAGACCATTATTATAATGTGTTGAATCATTATATTTTAGAATTTTTTAACCATTTATGAAATGGTTCAAATTGATCATTGATTTGGGTTTTGGAGTTTAATGTCACTATATGATGGTTTCATTATTATTCTATGAATATGTTTTCCAATTAGAATGAATGGTTTTGTAGTGACCATTGATTTTCCCTTTCCTATTTTTAATATGATATTTTAACCATATTCTTTATGTCGGTTTCCCATAAGGTAATTTTCAAGTATCAACCATTAACTTTGGAAGTTCAATTTCAAATTTCAAGGAAAAAATTTTTGTAAGTAGGGGATAATGTAACCCCCAAAGAATTAAAAAAAAAGATTTAATACAAAATACATGAAATAATGAGTCTCTAAAAAACACCACTTTTTTATAACCTAGCAAAGTAAACATGATTTTTTTATCTTTGTGATTTCAATTTCATATAACTGAGATACATAGTTTCATTCAATATGATATTTAGAGTCTGATAAGACAAAC
Source organism: Viscum album (assembly GCA_963277665.1). Lineage (NCBI taxonomy): Eukaryota > Viridiplantae > Streptophyta > Magnoliopsida > Santalales > Viscaceae > Viscum > Viscum album. The sequence goes on from OY728151.1 coordinate 1,287,862,975, forward strand.
TTAATTTTTGGTGAATTTTAACATACCCTTAGGAATATTAACATAACAATATGAATATTAATGAATATTAAATTGGACAAAAAATAAAAACATCAACCATGAATGTATAAATACAATTTAGACTTCTTAAAATTGAAAAAACGATCAAAGTATAAGAATTGGTATTTTTGTATATCATAAATATATTAATTACAATTTTATGAATAATTTAATAATTTAAAATGGAAATTTATTTTCATAAACTGTAATAATAAATTATTATTTTACTTTATTATTGTTATAATATAATTTAATGGGACCTTGATTAATTTTTTAATGTGTTATAAAATGATTTATAGTTTTTTTGTTGATTTTTCGAATAAATAATAATTTTATTTCAAAATTAAATTCAAAATATTTAGAATATTATTTTCAAAAAATGGAGTTCATTTTTTAATTCTACATGTCAAATAATGGATATGGTGGATTGTTTTTATTTTTCTGAAAAAACTTGATTTTTTTATGAATAGTGAAATACGGTAAAATAACATATATTCAAATTATCAGATAAATACACTATTTATGACATCAAGAGTGATTTGAGGCCACCTGTTTTGAACTCACATGAAAATATTACTATTATGGGTCACATTAAAGAATACTAATTGTTTTATTTTGGTAATTAATAAAATAATGAATAAAATATTCAAAATATACTCCTCTCCTCCACTATAACCCCCCCTCACTCCCTCTTCTCCTCAATCCTCTAAGCCTTGAATATCCTCAAATTTCGGCCCATATACTCTTCTCTAGTCACTCCCCACATCCATAAAGCTCTTTGTATTTACAAAAGTCTGAAACCTCTTCCCTTAAATAGATTCTCATGGAGGTCAATTCAAGAGGAAAATTTATAATTTCATTCTTTTATTTCAAGTTATCTTTTATGTGGAATGTATTTCAGGTTTTAATACCACATTCTAATTTAAATTTTATTCTCTCCCAATACTATTTAATTAGTCTTATATAAATGGTTTAACCCTTTACCCTCTCTTTTTAATGTTTTCTAAAACCATGTTTCATAGCTCTTAAGCGGCATAATTTTCGTCTCAAAATCTCTCTCTTTTTAAATCACTCTTATTATGTAATTATTTTAAATTTAAATTGTATTATGTTGGGATATGTAATTACATATTACCCTTAAATTCTATATTTTTTAATAATTACAATATACCCTTTTTCTCTCATCAAAATAATTTATGAATTTTTAAGTGACGTCGTTAGGCTGCCATATTTCCATAAGGCATTTCTCACCATTTCTTTTATTTTGAGTTCCTTTCTTTTTATTTCCTCTCTTAAATTCATAAAACTTTTGTTATGAATTATTTATATTACATGTACTGGAATTTTTTCATGATAAAATAATAATTTTCCGTCATCCTTGATTTCCCATTCTTTTATACTAAAACTCAAAACACCACCCGAGATGTGCTAATCAACCACATTCAAGTACGATGGGTTTTAAATTTCTTTTACCATATTCAATTATAGTCATTAAACCATTTTTATTATTGTAACATAATATAATATAAGTATTATGTATCATCTATGGTTCTGGAATATTTTTGTACACATGGTTTTTATATATAAATCAAAATGAGATCATTATGTCAAAAAACATCAAATTAACCCAAACAGTTTTCATTAAATGATTTATATAAACATTCATAGTCACTCCAAGTTACTAAAATAAAATTTAAAACCATTTAACCTTAAGAATATTAATAAATAAAATATAAAATTAATTCTATATAACCATCCTCATTTTACATGATTCTATGTTCATGTATATAAGTATACCTATCATGAAGAAAAAGATCCCAAATAATAAAACTGAACCACATAAACACATCAAGAACGCCATGAATGAACATAATAATTATATACTAGATAAATTACATAAAGGATAAATTATGTAATTATTAATTAATGAATTTAATTTTGTTCTCTAGGATACTAAGATCATGTGAAGATCATTATCAAACTTAAGGCAAGTGTTTTCTCATCTCACATCTATTTTTTGTGATACATTATTTATTCACCACATTTAATTGTGTATATTGTATGAATACTAAAACTTTATGTATAATATAATTAAACTTTTTATTTTAATGGTATTTAATTTACCATTTTAATATTTTTTGTTTCGGGACATATGATTCAATTGATTACCAAGTTGTGAGTATTTTACACCCAAACATCCATTTTCATTCGGGTTGCTCTTTTTCTCTATTAACCTCAATAAAATTCTTATTTATTTTTATGTAATCCTAATAAATATTGTTTGAATTATATATATATGTGTTCCAATCATAATACTTCTTTATGTTTTGTTTATTTACATGCTTTAAAAGAATATTTTAAAATTTCATCCTAATAAACAAACACGATCCACAGGAACTTCTCGAATTATTACATGTTTTCAAGAACTATAACGACCCATACTTTACATACATTGTTAATACTTCAAAACTGAAGCAAACTTATTACAACATATGACAAAACCACAAAGGACCGTATAGGTATACTGTCTTTCGAAACTGGGAAACATAAACAACTGGTTCATAAATCTTCTACAGTGTCTCCCATTTATTTCATCATATCTAGGGTCCCTTTTAGCATATTCTACTTAATATCCATCTTCCTGACCTGGGGAAAAGAAAACATAAAATGGTGAGATCAAATGCTCATCAAGGGCAAATAAAGGAAATAAAAATCATATCATATCTTTTTTAAAATCAAAACCTGCAAAAGAGATCATAATATCTTAACATGGAATAAATCATAGAAGTGAAAATGAGATCCCCATAATCATAACATAAAACTTGAAACTTTGTGGCATGCACACATAATCATGGAAAATAATTTCTTGTTAGTCATGACTCATTGCCAAGACTATCTTAGTGGACAAAGTCCCTTTCTGAACCGAGTTCACTCCTCGTTTCAGTCCTGTATCACTGAACCGAAATAACCTTCCGTTCCAGCCATGTCTATCTAATGAGATATAAAATCTTTACCCAATGCATTGGAGGGAGATATAGGTCCCACCCATCTTATAATGAATCCTTTCTTATGTGTGCCACATAATCATAAATCATACATCATCACATAACCCATGTAATAAAAATCGGATTCTTAAACAACATGACATCATAAAACAATTCATATAAGATAAAGGAATTCATAAAAATGTTTCCATCACTACATAATCAAACCCATGTAATAATAGGGGTAAAAACAGAACCCTTTTATTATCTTATATGGAAAATAATTTTGATAAAATACTTGAACTCCATTCTTGAGGAAAATATCCTTTCTTCTTTAAAAACATTTTTTCCTTTCTTAACATGTCATACAACATTAGAATAAAAGAAGTTGATTAAAAATAAACATTAAAACTTGTAAAGGAAGCTTCTTGGAAATAATGTTTTAAAAATCCATTCATGCCGTATAAGTTTAAAAAACATTCTTCTCGTACTTTTGTCGGAAAAGTCAAAAAGTACCTCGTACGAAAAAAACGACAAAATATTCCTTTCATATTCTTTACTAAAAACTCACCGAAGGGTAAAATTGGATTTAAACTATTTTAAGTGGATGGAAACAATATTAAATATTGAGGTAACATGGATGTGGATGATAAAATACACCCCAGTAAATACTTACGAATAAACAATCTCGGATAAAAATGAGATTGTGATATTTCCCTTACCTTAGGCCTGATTTGATTTGTACGTGTACTAAGCTCATGTATAATGGTTTAAATAATGTTATTGACTTATTCCAGAATCATACATATTGATATGATATCATATATGGTCATATTCCTAGCTTCTTGTCAGTAATATTTCATTGTTACTTGTTACTCGGGTCTTTATTGCCTTTTGTTCTTATGCGTGTTTTGCCGAATACATTCATATTCTTATTTTAAGGTTATAGATACCTTATATACAGAATGGTATTAGTGTAACATATATCATATTTATTCATTCAATTCATTTATATAATTACTATGTAATGATGATCATGTAGAACGAGTCTCATCACATCGTGGAGACGGTATTCCGTACGTACGCACGAGTGATGATATCGTTCCTATGATCGTGGAACTGTATTGGATTATATATATATTATTTAAGTATCAATATTACTTTATAATAATCATAAATAGTTACTCATTACACCATTATACCCATCCTTTTAAAGTGATGGTGGAAAAATAGATTACACCACGGCGTGGAGACGGTATTCCGTACGTACGCACGCGCGGTGATTTCATTTTTCCATGGGATGGATAGAAGGTGAATTAGGGTTGTTTCATATTTATAATAACATATCAGTATGTAAGTAATACTGATGTTATTACTTTATAATTAAACAACTAAAGAAGAAGAATTTGAAGAAGAAAGAAATTGAAATGATCGGTAATGGATATTACCTCTTCTTTGGAACGCCTCTTTGAATCCTCCACTTAGGGAACTAAGATTGGTCTTTGAAGAAGACCAAGACCTCTAGGATTATTCTAGGGAAGTGGAGAGGAGAAAATTTCAGGGGTTGGCCGAGCTTGAGTGCTCAATTTGGTGTGTGGAGGAGGGGGAGGAGGTGCCCTTTTATAAGGGAGGAGAGGGGCACCTTAGGAATATCTCAAAATATTATTTTATATTAAAGTCAAAATCGGTTTATAATGGTTCCAAAGGGCCTTATTTCGAAGCTAAAGTGGGGATGGGTCGAAATCCTATCAACCAATAGGATTTAGACAAGTTTAGGGTATTATTTTAACCTTATCAATTAGATTTAACTCTAAGTTAAATAATTTAACTTTTACCATGTATTTTTGTTTTCTTTCACTATATGGTTAATACACTTACAATAACATGCCAAAAGAACCCCAAATTGTTTATTATTAATATATATATCCTTATCTAAGTCATTTGTCCGAACCTTATATTTTTAGGAATAAAATAACAATTAATAATATAATATTTGATTTAAAAACTATTTTGTGTCAATTTTGACACTATTTGATATATGATTTTTGTGAAAGTAATAACAGAATTATATGTTCTAACCAAGTTGATTAAATCAAAACTAATATGTCATAGTAACCTAGAAAATTAGTGGAATTCATAAAAAGTCTTAAATTACATTTATTTGGGCATTTATATTATCAATTATGTCAATATATCATTAATAAGATAATTACTGCATCATCATTGTGTCATAAATAAATTAAATTATTTGATGTCTAAAAATTACAAATAAAATACCATCATGTAGGAAATATTTTTATCTTTCTAATGAATATTTACAATCGAATTTATCTTATATATAACCCCATATTAAAAATTATTTACTTATTAAACTTTGATTTTAACTATTTTAACCCTTCTTTAAATAAATTAATAATAAATGTCCTAATCTAATCCAAGTGGGCCTAAATGGTCATATTTTTTTCCTAAGTTTGTTTTTGGTCGAATTACACTTGTCCAATAGAATTAGGACATGTGTTAGGGTAATATTAATATCATATTTACCCTTAGTTACCCTATTTACTATTAACTGCGGTAAAAATAGTAAAAAGTTACTATTCACCAAAAATTATTTTTATCTCATTGAACCACATTTTACTTACTGATATAAACCGTGTCTGTCGGATTTTTGAAATTCCATTCCCAGAAGCGGTAAAATTAAGTTTTATGCAAAATTCAGTTTTTAACCTACCACTTAGTGGTTTCACTATTCATCAAAAATTGAAAGTTTTCAGAAAAATACCAAAATTTCACCCTAGGCTAATTTCGATATTCTGAGTCCAAAAATGAAGTCCATTTTGAAAAATAAAATTTATAAAATTTCAAAAAGTTGTTATTACTATTCATAATGGCTAGTTTTAATAGCATATTGTTGTTTAGTGAAACTCGGTATTGCGTACGACGCAAGCTATCGAGGAAGGTCGCGATTGCGTGTAAAGCAAGCCAAGCAAGTGTTGTGTAGAAAAAGATTCCTTTGATGATTTATATAACATAAAGGTCTCGGGTGTTACATTCTACCCCCCCTAAAAAGAATTTCGCCCTCGAAATTCGTCACTTTGTAACAAACAGATGAGGATACTTCTCCCTCATCATATCCTCAAGCTCCCATGTAGCTTCTTCAAGTTGGTGGTTCCTCCATAAAACATTCACCAATCGAGTGGTCTTGTTTCGTAGGACTTTTTCGCTACGATCCAGAATCTCTATCGGCTATTCTTCATAAGAAAGATCTTGCTCCAGCGGTACAACTTCTGAGCTGAGTACATGTGAAGGATCTGGTATGTACTTTCTCAGGAGAGATACATGGAACACATCGTGAACTTGAGAGAGATTCGGTGGAAGTGCCAATCGGTAAGCTACCTTCCCAACATGATCCAGTATTTCGAAAGGACCGATATATCTAGGGCTCAACTTCCCCTTCTTTCCAAATCTCATAAACCTCTTCCAGGGAGATATTCGTAAGAACACTTTATCACCCACTTCAAACTCTAGGTCTTTTCTTCGGTTGTCGGCATAACTTTTCTGTCGACTCTGAGCTGCTCTTATGTGTTGTTGAATAGATCTGACCTTTTCTGCCATTTCATCAGCGAGATCAGGTCCTAATAGATTTCTTTCCCCAACTTCATCCCAGCAAGTTGGAGTCCTGCATTTCTTTCCATAGAGAGCTTCATAAGGAGCCATCTGAATACTGGAGTGAAAGCTATTATTATAAGAAAATTCCACCAAAGGGAGGTGTTGATCCCAACCTCATTTGAAATCCATAGAGAAAGCTCTCAACATATCTTCTAGAGTTTGAATTGTTCTCTCAGACTGACCGTCTGTCTGGGGATGATAAGCAGTGCTGAAACTCAACTCTGTATCCAGAGTATATTGAAGACTTCGCCAGACCTTCGAGGTAAATCTCGGATCCCGATCAGATATAATAAAAAGTGGTACTCCATGCAATCTTACCACTTCCTTTACAAATATCATGGCAAGCTGATCTAGAGAGAAATCCTCTCTAACAGGAATGAAGTGTGCAGACTTTGTAAGACGATCAACTATGACCCAGATAGCATTATTGCCTTTGGATGTTTTAGGAAGTCCTGTGAAAAAGTCCATAGTGATGTTTTCCCATTTCCATTCGGGTATGGGTAATGGTTGTAACATCCCCTTAGACTTTTGTCTCTCAGCTTTAACTTTTTGACAAACCAAGCATCGAGAGACATATTCAGCAACATCTCTTTTCATGCCATCCCACCAGAAGTACTCTTTCAGGTCCCTATACATCTTCGTGCTTCCAGGATGAATAGAGAATGAAGAAATATGAGCCTCATCCAGCAGCTCCTTATTTAATTCGGGGATGGGAGGAACACAAACCCGATTCCTGAACTTTATTATCCCATCACCATCAAGGTTGAATTCAGGAACATTTCTCACCTTCTTTTGTAACTCGACATCTTCTTTGTGTGCCTCTTTAATCTTCACATGCATAGATGGTTGAACATTCATTTGAGAAAGATAAGATTTTTCCCCTTCCATTATAATTCCAAGATCCATCCTTTGTAAATCCATAAATATTGGATCTTTTGTGATCCTCATCATGGATAAACTAGCATGGTCTTGTCGACTTAATGCATCTACCACCTTGTTTGCTTCCCCAGGGTGGTAATGGATTGAGCAGTCATAATCCTTAATCAGCTCCAACCATCTTCTTTGAAGCATATTCAACTCCTTTTGTGTGAACATATACTTTAAACTTTTATGATCAGTATAAATATCACACCTTTCACCATAAAGGTAATGCCTCCAAATCTTTAATGCAAAGATTACCGCAGCCAACTCCAAATCATGTGTTGGGTAATTTTGCTCATGGATTTTCAACTGTCGTGAGGCATAAGCTATCACCATATCATTTTGCATAAGAACACACCCCAATCCCCTCTTGGATGCATCACTGTAGATCACAAACCTTTCTCCACTACAAGGCAGTGTGAGCACAGGTGCACTGGATAACCTTCTTTTCAACTCCTTGAAATTCTCTTCACATTCCTCTGTCCAGACAAACTTATCTCCTTTCCGAGTCAACTTGGTGAGTGGATTAGATAATCATGAAAAATCTTTTACAAAACGTCGATAATATCCAGCCAAACCAAGAAAACTTCGGATCTCAGTTACTGTTGTTGGTCTCGACCATCTTTCAAAAACCTCTGTTTTTGCTGGATCCATAGATATCCCCTCTTTTGAGATCATGTGACCCAAAAATGCAACTTTTTGAAGCCAAATTTCACACTTGGTAAATTTGGCATAAAGCTTCTCCTTTCTCAGGGTCTTCAATATAATTCTCAAGTGATCTTCATGCTCTTCCTTGATCTTTGAATAGACAAGAATATCGTCTATAAAGACTACCACAAATTGATCAAGATAGTCTCTAAAGACTCTATTCATTAGATCCATGAAGATAGAAGGGGCATTAGTAATACCAAATGGAATCACTATAAATTCATAGTGTCCATACCTTGTACGGAAAGCCGTCTTTGGAATATCCTCCCTTTTGACCCTTAATTGATGATACCCTGAACGAAGATCAATCTTGGGAAAGTATTGAGCTCCGCGTAGTTGGTCAAATAAGTCATCAATGCGTGGGAGAGGATATTTGTTCTTGATAGTGATCTTGTTAAGTTCTCGATAATCAATGCAGAGTCTCATTGATCCATCTTTCTTCTTAACAAATAGAACAGGTGCTCCCCAAGGTGACGCACTAGGGCGTATGAATCCCTTATCAAGATTCTCTTGGAGTTGCTTCTTCAATTCCTGCAACTCAATTGGGGCCATTCTATAAGGTGTCTTTGAAATAGGCAAAGCACCTGGTACGAGTTCTATTGAAAACTCAACTTCATGATTTGGTGGAAGACCCTATAATTCCTCCGGAAAGACATCATCAAACTCCCGTACGATGGGAATATTCTTAATCGAAAGTTTCTCACCAACCATTTGAGATAAATAACTTTCATTTAGTGGAATCAATACCCATAAGATGGAATAAATTTCCACTGGAAGATTATGTTCATCCTTGCATTGATATACGATCGTAGATTGATCTGGAATATCAAATGTGACTTCCCTTCTTTGACAATTGATATGAGCTCCATGTAGAGAAAGCCAATCCATGCCAAGAATCACATCAAATTCCACTAAAGGAAGGATCACAATATTTGCAGGAAGCACTTTCCCACAAAATTCGATCAGAGAAGAATTATAAACTTTTGATGCGACTGTTGTGCCATTAGGTGTTGTCACAGCTAACTCAACATCTAATTGTTGAGGTAATACGGTGATACCCTTAGAAAAGTTTTTAGAAATAAAAGAGTGGGTGGATCCAGAATCAAATAAAACATTTGCTACTTTAGAGTGGATGGTACGTGTACCTTTCACCACTTCGTTATCGTACTCCACATCGCTAATAGAAATTGCATGTGACTTTCCATTGTCTTTAGCCTTAAGATTTTGTTGACGTCGACCATCATCATCAACCCTTGGATTTGGGCATTGATTGGAATAATGCCCCATCTCCTTGCACTTGAAACATTGAAGTGTAGTAGGTTCATTCTGTGTATCCCTTCCTTTGTTTGTGTCATTAGACATCTTCTTCCCATTATCACGGCATTCAAATGCCCGATGACCTTCCTTTCCACATTTAAAACATTTACTTGTCCCTTTAAGACAACTCCCTCCATGTTTCTTTCCACACTTTGAGCATAAGGAAATCTCATCTTCTTTTCCGTGTGCTCTTTTGATTTTTCTTTGAATTCCATATTCCTCTTCTTATCAAACCCATGTGACTGATGGGTTATTCTAATCTCCATATCGACTTTGAGAGCACATCGAACGATTTCCTCATAGCTATTGAAGTCCCTTATTGCTAACGCCCTTCGAAGACTTGGTTTTAAGCCACTAAAGAATCGATCAATCTTACTCTTAGGTTGGATAATAATACCAGAAGCGTACCTTGCAAGTCTTGTAAAATTTGCTTCATAGCTACCAACAGATTCATCATCCCTTTTCTTCAGTTCAAGGAACTCTTTCTCCATCTTTGTTCGGAGAATACGGGGAAAGTACTTATTGAAAAACAAGTTCTTGAACTCGTCCCATTCCATAGACTCAATTTCATCCCTTTGCCTCGTATTCTTAATAAGATTCCACCATTGATCAGCATCTCCTTCCAAACGATACACTGATAGGATGACTTTATCATGTTCAGAACATTGAAGAACTGAAAATATCTTTTCAGTAGTACTAATCCATTGTTCGGCAACTAATGGATCAGTAGACCCACTGAAAGAAGGTGGAGGCTGCCTCATGAAGTATTCAACAGAATGTTTCTCCTTCCTTTGCTCGTTTGGAAGTCCTGCATGATTCATAGCTTGAGAAAGTTGTGTGAGCAAGGCTACAAGATTTTTCATTCCAGCTCCCATATCGTTTGGTTTCTCAGGGGGACAATCATTGCATTGCCCATCGCATTCCGCATTAACACGGTTCCTTCGGGTTCCAGCCATTGACTAAAACCAAGAAGAATAGTGTGAGCAACACTAATTATAATAGGAAAACCACATAATTCAAGAATAAAATTTTCATGCTTAAGGTCTTATCCTGGGTTATTCAAGGCCATTTTCTAAAATACTAAGATTGTGTTCTATGCTTAGACTTATCCTTAGGGTTCTTACTAAGGCTTTCACATCCTAGTTTCCAAAGGTTGACTATACCTTTCCTCTGATACCAACTATAACGACCCATACTTTACATACATTGTTAATACTTCAAAATTGAAGCACACTTATTACAACATATGACAAAACCACAAAGGACCGTATAGGTATAGTGTCTTTCGAAACTGGGAAACATAAACAACTGGTTCATAAATCTTATACAGTGTCTCCCATTTATTTCATCATATCTAGGGTCCCTTTTAGCATATTCTACTTAATATCCATCTTCCTGAACTGGGGAAAAGAAAACATAAAAGGGTGAGCTCAAATGCTCAGCAAGGGCAAATAAAGGAAATAAAAATCATATCATATCTTTTTGAAAATCAAAACCTGCAAAAGAGATCATAATATCTTAACATGGAATAAATCATAGAAGTGAAAATGAGATCCCCATAATCATAACATAAAACTTGAAACTTTGTGGCATGCACACATAATCATGGAAAATCATTTCTTTTTAGTCATGACTCATTTCCAAGACTATCTTAGTGGACAAAGTCCCTTTCAGAACCGAGTTCACTCCTCGTTTCAGTCCTGTATCACTGAACCGAAATAACCTTCCGTTCCAGCCATGTCTATCTCATGAGATATAAAATCTTTACCCAATGCATTGGAGGGAGATATAGGTCCCACCCATCTTATAATGAATCCTTTCTTATGTGTGCCACATAATCATAAATCATACATCATCGCATAACCCATGTAATAAAAATGGGATTCTTAAACAACATGACATCATAAAACAATTCATATAAGATAAAGGAATTCATAAAAATGTTTCCATCACAACATAATCAAATCCATGTAATAATAGGGGTAAAAACAGAACCCTTTTATTATCTTAGATGGAAAATAATTTTGATAAAATACTTGATCTCCATTCTTGAGGAAAATATCCTTTCTTCTTTAAAAACATTTTTTCCTTTCTTAACATGTCATAAAAATTTAGACTAAAAGAAGTTGATTAAAAATAAACTTGAAAACCTGTAAAGGAAGCTTCTTGGAAATAATGTTTTAAAAATCCATTCATGTCGTATAAGTTAAAAAAACATTCTTCTCGTACTTTTGTCGGAAAAGTCAAAAAGTACCTCGTACGAAAAAAACGACAAAAGATTCCTTTCATATTCTTTACTAAAAACTCACCGAAGGGTAAAATTGGATTAAACTATTGTAAGTGGATGGAAACAATATTACATATTGAGGGAACATGGATGTGGATGATAAAATACACCCCAGTAAATACTTACGAATAAACAATCTCGGATAAAAATGAGATTGTGATATTTCCCTTACCTTAGGCCCGATTTGATTTGTAAGTGTCCGAAGCTCCTCTATAATGGTTTAAATAATGTTATTGACTTATTCCAGAATCATACATATTGATATGATATCATATATGGTCATATTCCTAGCTTCTTGTCAGTAATATTTCATTGTTACTTGTTACTCGGGTCTTTATTGCCTTTTGTTCTTATGCGTGTTTTGCCGAATACATTCTTATTATTCTTTTAAGGTTATAGATACCTTATATCCAGAATGTTATTAGTGTAACATATATCATATTTATTCATTCAATTCATTTATATAATTACTATGTAATGATGATCATGTAGAACGAGTCGCATCACATCGTGGAGACGGTATTCCGTACGTACGCACGAGTGATGATATAATTCCTATGATCATGGAACTGTATTGGAGTATATATATATTATTTCAGTATCAATATTAATTTATAATAATCATAAATAGTTACTCATTACACCATTATACCCATCCTTGTAATGTGATGGTGGAAAAATAGTTTACACCACGGCGTGGAGACGGTATTCCGTACGTACGCACGCGCGGTGATTTCATTTTTCCATGGGATGGATAGAAGGTGAATTAGGGTTGTTTCATATTTATAATAACATATCAGTATGTAAGTAATACTGATGTTATTACTTTATAATGAAACAACTAAATAAGAAGAAGTTGAAGAAGAAAGAAATTGAAAAGATCGGTAATGGATATTACCTCTTCTTTGGAACGCCTCTTTGAATCTTCCACTTAGGGAACTAAGATTGGTCTTTGAAGAAGACCAGGACCTCTAGGATTATTCTAGGGAAGTGGAGAGGAGAAAATGGCAGGGGTTGTCCGAGCTTGAGTGCTCAAGTTGGTGTGAGGAGGAGGGGGAGGAGGTGCCCTTTTATAAGGGAGGAGAGGGGCACCTTAGGAATATCTCAAAATATTATTTTATATTAAAGTCAAAATCGTTTTATAATGGTTCCAAAGGGTCTTATTTCGAAGCTAAAGTGGGGATGGGTCCAAATCCTATCAACCAATAGGATTTAGACAAGTTTAGGGTATTATTTTAACCTTATCAATTAGATTTAACTCTAAGTTAAATAATTTAACTTTTACCATGTCTTTTTGTTTTCTTTCACTATATGGTTAATACACTTACTATAACATGCCAAACGAACCCCAAATTGTTTATTATTAATATATATATCCTTATCTAAGTCATTTTGCCGAACCTTAGATTTTTAGGAATAAAATAACAATTAATAATATAATATTTGATTTAAAAACTATTTTTTGTCAATTTTGACACTATTTGATATATGATTTTTCTGAAAGTCATAATAGAATTATATGTTCGAACCAAGTTGATTAAATCAACACTAATATATCATAGTAACCTAGAAAATTAGTGGACTTCATAAAAAGCCTTAAATTACATTTATTTTGGTATTTATATTATCAATTATGTCAATATTTCATTAATAAGATAATTACTGTATCATCTTTGTTTCATAAATAAATTAAATTATTTGATGTCTAAAAATTACAAATAAAATACCATCATGTAGAAAATCTTTTTAGATTTCTAATTAATATTTACAATCGAATTTATCTTATGTATAACCCCATATTAAAAATGATTTACTTATTAAACTTTGATTTTAACTATTTTAACCCTTCTTTAAATAAATTAATAATAAATGTCCTAATCTAATCCATGTGGGCCTAAATGGTCATATTTTATTCCTAAGTTTGTTTTTGGTCGAATTACACCTGTCCAATATAATTAGGACATGTGTTAGGGTAATATTAATATCATATTTACCCTTAGTTACCCTATTTACTATTAACTGCGGTAAAAATAGTAAAAAGTTACTATTCACCAAAAAAATTATTTTTATCTCATTGAACCACATTTTACTTACTGATATCAACCGTGTCTGTCGGATTTTTGAAATTCCATTCCCAGAAGTGGTAAAATTAAGTTTTATGCAAAATTCAGTTTTTAACCTACCACTTAGGGGTTTCACTATTCTTCAAAAATTGAAAGTTTTCAGAAAAATACCAAAATTTCACCCTAGGCTAATTTCGATATTCTGAGTCCAAAAATGAAGTCCATTTTGAAAAATAAAATGTATAAAATTTCAAAAAGTGGTTATTACTATTCATAACGGCTAGTTTTAATAGCATATTGTTGTTTAGTGAAACTCGGTATTGCGTACGACGCAAGCTATCGAGGAAGGTCGCGATTGCGTGTAAAGCAAGCCAAGCAAGTGTTGTGTAGAAAAACATTCCTTTGATGATTTATATAACATTAAAGTCTCGGGTGTTACAAGAACGCTATAGAATCTATTTTATGCCAGCACCATTTTTATAAAATCAAAAAAAATTTAATATAAATTCATCTTGGTTCTTTGATAGATTTTGAAAAACAAACATGCCTTTCCACTTAAAAAATTTCTTTAATATTTTCCTTAAAATGATCTAAAATGTTTTATTTCTAAAGATTCTTAAGAACTCTTTTTACATGATTTCACTTCAGAGGGACATAATTTATGCCTAAATTATAATTTTAATGTCCTTAAATTTTATTTTCTGGGATATACATGTTTAAAATATTATTTCATGGAAAATATGAATGATTTTCCAAAATAACTCTTCATTAAAACGTAAAAATTATTTTTCTCATATCATGTTAACTTTTTTGAAGTATACGCCTTGTTCACCACTTATTCCATGCATGTGGTGTATGTAAATACCTTTTGTATATCATATATAGATTATCTTTATTATCATGTTATTATAAGGGGTTATTATTTTAATGTTTCAAGGTGTCATGGGGCACCTTGAAATTTTTAAGGATTATTTCCTTATGAATTTTTCAATTATCTCATTTTAAAGTATCTTCATCTAAGAAAAAATAACTTATTTAATATTTTACTTCATTAAGAATTATATAATATGACATCACCTACCATATTTAATAGAATGTTTTATGATTATATTGACTATGGATGTGTTATCTTAAAACCATTCACCAATATACTCTGAATGGTTAGTGTTTATGCTTAATTTTCATGGATTGTTATTTACATTTAATATGTTAGTTTTAATATGAATGTCTGTATTTTTTTTATCTTTATCCCCCTTCATATGACGAATTCATTGGACTTAGTGTGTGTTGGGTGGGGCCCTCTGTAGCCCTTCGGTGCATCGGTAGGTCTCATGAGACAAAATATGGTCTGGGAACGAGGCCTTGAGAAAATGAATATTTATGGTTTTGGTCAAGGCCTTAATCTTTTTCAGACGTCTTGGACGAGGCCTTGATGGTATATTTTATAATGTTAGGCATATGAATTTCCCTCATTGTGAAGCTTTTAATTGAAATTTCATGTGGTTATTAGACTAGTAGAATACCCATGGTTAAGTTTTACTATTAAATTATTTACTCAGATTATATTCCTTCTATAATGGGTTATAGTTTTTTACTTGTAATGGAATTTCTTTTCAATTATTCATCATGCCTATAGTTTATGTTTATGATATATTCCCCTATATTTATTACCTTTATCGAGCATTTGGTCTCACCCCTTTATTATGTTTCATTTTCTCATGACATGAAGAAGTTTTTTTATGATTGACCTACAAGGATAATCTTATAATGGTGGATGTTCTCAATAAAACTTATATTTTTGTATTTCTTTTCAAGTTATAATTTTGAACTTATGTATGAATTTTGTTTTTAAAAACTACTAAACTACTTAGTCCTTCGGGATTTTATTATTTGTAATCATGCCCTTCTGGGGTTGGGGTGTTACACTATTATAGACAAAAGAAACAATAAATTTTTAGAAGACTCAATCTCTTTAAATAATCCCAAGTACATGATCAATCACCACTCCCATGTCAATTACTATCCCAAATTATACCATTTCAAGGAATATCAATCCAATATTGTGACATGTATTCAAGATATCTATTCGGGTACCAAAAGGAATCTCTAATAGGGTGTTAGTAAAATTTAATAGGACACCACCAATGGTGCCTAAAATAAATCAAATATGTGAATAAAAATTTTAGTTGTGTGTAGTTATATAAAATGTGTGAGAGTAGTGTAAATGAAAACCAAATCTGCATAGCACTCCACATTGGATCCCTGGCCAAGAATACCTAATTTATCCTAATATGGAAGGTATCTGAGAATTTGTATTTTATATAAATGGACCCATGTTTTGTGGTACAAAACCAATCCATCCATGTATAGATATAATCATATGGGGTTTCACATTTAAATAAGGAGCATACAACCAAGCATCTAATCCAAGGGGGTGTGGAGATATATTTTCATACATTCCCAATAAAATATAAAGGGCATCATGTCTAATTGTTTCAATAATAAATAAGGAATTCCATGATCAATATTCTAAATTTATTCCTAATGAAATCCATATCCAATAATGTCGAACACCATGTCCAATAATTTTAACAAATAATGATACGGAACACCATGGCCAATAATCTTAATAAATTTTGATAAGGAATACTATGTATAATATTTAGGAACACCATGTCCAATAATTTCATATAAATAATATGTAACATCATCCCCAATAACAATGAATTCCATGTCTAGTAATTTCAAATAAATGTTTTGAAGTTCCATGTCCAACACCACGTAAACATTTATAACAGTTAAATCCCATATGCATCATGAGACTATCCAAGTAGTTCTATATCGATTCCAAAGTATCACTCAAGGTATATCATAATATACATGAACTTTTTATTTAATAATTAAATATAATACATGATAAAACTCCATCTTAATATAAACTTAAAATAAACATTTAATCATTTCATTTACAATAATAAAAATTTCCATGTGTTATATCCTTTCCATGTAACAATTCCATACATCCCATTTTCAATCCACTTTCATGTGATAAAATGGGGCATTTCAATACACATTACACATAGAAATTACATTATTTAAATTGTGGAATCCCACAAGAAAGTGGGGTGATCAACATACCCAAGGGGGTGGATTAATAATATGGTAAAAATAATAATTATAAAAATTTAATTGAACCCACCTTATGTTGTTGCTCATGTTAAGTATTTGAACTTGAAACCTTGTAAAGGGGTATATATAACATCAAGTATATGATCACATAATATATTTTATGTATTTTTACATTTTATGATAAATGTGTGGAAGGTATAGCTTTTGTGCAATGACACTAATTTTATAATTGGTGGGGCTTTGAGGTAAATTTTATAGACCACATATTCATGGTTCTAAATCTTCACTCATCGGATTTTAGACTTTGGTTTGAGCTATGATGACAGAAAACAAAGGATTTTATGAATGACCTAAAATTATAGTATATTATCTATCACAAATATCATTAAAAAGAGATAAGATAAAATAATAAAATGTGTAAGAGGAGTTATAGACTCACCTCTAGGTTTCTAACACATCTAGAGGCATTCAATTTGGACCATGAAATAAAGAGATCCACCCAAGGAAGAGGATAAGGGTGGAAGGAACATTATAGGATGAAACTAGAGGAATGTAGGAAGAAAATGGGGTGAGACGCATTTATGATCCAAGATGTAATATTTAAGCTTTCCCCCTTTTAATGAGTCTCTGGATTAGGTTGTATAGTTGAGAAAACTATGCACCAACCATGTTGTGACCTCGCCTAAGAACTAAACTTATCCAAATGGTTTCAAAACAAGGTTATAAAAAATGTGTTCCAACTGTGGGAGTTCCTTAGCACCTCTCAAACATGTAACATAACATTATATAACCCCCACTCATTTAAAAAAACCATGCCCCTTTCCAAAATGGGAAGCATGGTTTGGTTAGATAGTTATCACCAACCATACACCTAGGGAACTCAATCCTAGAACTATGATTTCTAAGCAAGAAGCTCTTGAAACTGATGTTGACTTCAGATACACCTCTAGATACTTAAACCCTATATCAAGGTTTCATTTAAAAGAGTTAAAACTCTTATAATTCCATTTTTAACCTCAGTTTCAGATTTTTCATGTCCACCAAAATAAATTTAAAATTACAATAGAATTTAAAAACCGATTGAAAATAATTTCATCTAATAACCTCCACAAAATATAAGTTCTCATCCTCAAGAATCATCTATGTATAACAAAAAAAAATCATCCGACCTACTAGGGTTATTAATTTCTTGCTGAAATGGATGCATTGCATTTGGAAGTGCCCAATGCCCCTCCAAATTCCACTTTAATCATATAAAATTTCATCTAGTAAGAATAAATCCAATGATCCTAGCCACTAAAAAAACACTAATATTTCACCAACCCAATATTTTATAACATGGGACATGATCACATCAAATTAACTTTCATCATCCATCCTACAGAATTTCCCAATATTGGTTCCAAATTTTAACGGGCGATTTGGATTAATGGTGTACCTACCATTGGAATTGTATTTTGAACGACTTATTTATAATCATAATGATGCTCTTGACATGTTTCTCATATCAGTACACCCTTTCATGCAAAATGATACTATCACTAGTCCTTAATTTATTCAAAATGGTAGACTTATTCTTGACCCAACTAAGTCTAGTCGCACCGTATTTCCCTTGATAATTCTCAGATGAACATTATACGACACCCTTATCATCCCAACAGAATATCTAATGTATTCCATCAACAACCTCACCCAACTATTTAAGAAAATATGTTCAACCACTTTTAGATGACTACTTTTAAAAATTCTCAACTTCAACAAGCAATGCATTACCCAAACCAGATTCCAACGTCTTTACCCAAATTCACAATGATATTATTACAAGAACACTCATATAATACCATACTCAATATCTAGTGATGTATCTTAGTCAATCCATCCAATGTTCATATCCATCGCAGTGCCACAACACAAGCACCTTTAGACTCCCGGTCCAATATGCAAGGACTGGCACAAGATATTTTAGTCTTATTGCTACACTCAGACTTCACCTAAGTCAATATTCAATATAATACATAACATTTTTCAAGAAATCCATTTATTAAAATGTTCCTTTTATCCAATGTCATTTTATAGAAAAAATGACTATCGCCAAACTAATCCGTATGTCCAAAAACCAATCTCACATGACATTCACCTACCAGCGACCCCCATCTCTCTACCCACCATAAGATCACCCATTATTTCATACCATTGAAAAAAAGTTCCCAATTACTATTTCTCATGATCCTTCCATCCATCGTCATAATGATAGGCATGTTAAAGAACCATCATATCCCGAGTTCTAAACTAAACATTGCCCATCGCCTATTCTCACATCATGAGATTGGTTCCCATGGAGGTCACTGAGTTTCAAATCATAATGATGGTCCCCACCCTTAGTGGACAATAGTGTACTCCCCACCATATTTAATTCTAATAAACCACTCCTTGAGAGCATGAATCCTATGGATTACCTCCATAAAACTACAAAATACATTTATATATCATAGAGTATAGCAGACACTCCCTCAACATACTCAAGATAATGTCAATATATTGGGCATGATCATCTCTAAACTAAAAGAATAGTAATATTTCAATGATAGGAATGCATCTATATCTTGATCCATGCTCACATCAACAAGTGTATATATTCCATAACAAACCCTTGACACCATGTCTCCCAAAAATGTGTGTCAAGGTCCACCCATGGTTTAACCGTATCACGAAACCTAGTTCATTTCCAAGATATCCCTCATCATGTGGAACATCATTTATTTACCCAAAGACCCCAAACACCATGCCCACATGTATCATGTATAAAATCATATACTCATATCCTACACATTCCCACTCACCAATGATACATATCAAATAGTTACCATGTGAAACTAGATAAAAATATATTTTCCATACACTACAAGAAGACATCCCATACCACCCAATTCAATAAAATGTCATGCTTCCATGTGTCATTCATCAAGATGGAAAAGATGAAAAAGATACGTGAAACATTATTATTAATATTATATTATCTCTCCTAGAAATCCACTTCTAAATTGATCACTTCACCTATGCCAATATTTATTAAATAGCTTCCCGCCTCATAGTTCTATTCCCGAAATTAAAACGTCAACCGCATAACCACTAGTCCACTAGGATAGACATCCAAATAGTCAAACCCATCAAATCTAGTCTTGATATCCAATAACCATCAGTGTTTTATAGAATATTAAATTAATCACCATGCATAAATCATAATATATAGAAAAATTTTGTGAATTGGTATTATAATGAATGTATAACGAATCTTAACACCTCTAAAAGAGTATTTAATCCTAGAACAACCTCTCTCGTGGGATTCCCTTGATCGAAACAAACATAGTTAACTCAAAAGGGTAGATATCTAATCTAATGTCCTCTAGGTCTGTCAACCATTCCTTAAGGTATCTCACAGTATAACAATATTACATATAAGGTATTCCACTAAATAAAATAAAATTCATTTAAAATATTCCTAAAGATTGAATACTAGAAATAGTTTTTGATGTCATTGACCCACAAGGGTCTATTCTAGTCAACATATGCATAATTACATTTCCTTCCATGCATCGGTATACCAGTCCTTAATCCCCTTTGGGTATCCTCATGGGGGTTCTCCCAAGACATTCATAACATTAATGAAAATGGATAAAGAAATTACATTCATCATAGTATTACCCCCTTGAGGTTAAACATAACAGGAAACCCCATTCTTATCCAAAAGTGTTGTTTAATCTATAATGGTCCTATAAAACTAAAACATCTAAGTAATTCAACTTAACATTCCTAGTTACATGGCTCAAAAGTCTACTAGTTTTTTATATCCAATGGT
Source organism: Viscum album (assembly GCA_963277665.1). NCBI lineage: Eukaryota > Viridiplantae > Streptophyta > Magnoliopsida > Santalales > Viscaceae > Viscum > Viscum album. Next base: position 1,287,883,948 of record OY728151.1, read on the forward strand.
GATACCATAATGTGATAAAACCTAATATACATAGGATTCTAACTTTAAAACTATTCCACTCCAAAAAGGTCACAATACTCTACCACCTAACTTTAGGATAAATTCAACAGAAGGAGACCCCACTTATACCTATGAGAAAGGTACATGTTCCCATTTAATGAATCTAAAGGAAATTATAAATATAAACCTTACAAGGTAATTATTCATGTTCAAAACCACAAAAATGATATAATTTATCCATTTCACACCATCTCATATACTACAAAAATTTATAAAGGCTCTTACATAAGCAATTTCAAGTACCATTTATTAGGGAAGAAGTATTTTTAAACTATAATTAAAAATTTATTTAGATGAAGACTTATAACATTTTGGTAAAATAATCACATTATTTCCTTTAAAAACATTTCATTTATACATAAGTTATCTCAATTTTCTTAGCTAAAGAAAATTTCACTCACAATCAATAGTAAAAAACTCTCTTTATGTTTTAACTGGAATTTAAATTAACTAATTCCTCATATTAGTAAAGCTAAAAAACATACAACAAGGAACTTATCATTTTCTGAAAATTTATTAAGTATTATTATACAATATATTTATATGAGAAAACATAGAAGTGGTTTCTAAACCATTATATAACTATCCATAATTATATCTAGCATACCCCGATTGGGTTAAGTACTATGTCATATAAATATAATGTCATCTTATGAGGGTACCATCATACCAATCTATATTAATTTATAAAATCATTTATTCCCAATTTATAGATTCATTTATCTATAAATAGTAATTTGGATCCCAATTAAGTGAATGAAATAACACTTAAATACACCAAGACATTATCCCATCCTCCATGGTGTCATATCCTAGTATAAAAAGAAAACATTCACCTATAATGGTCCATTTAAGCATATAAGGATTCATTAATATGGCTCTTCATTGTGAATTTATAGAGGCACCTGACTTTAAAAGATTTAATTGGCACTCTAATTACCAAAAAAATAAGAAACAACTAGAATTTATTAAAATGTAACAAATTATGTACCATTTTATAAGTTAGTTTTTGGTTAATTATTCAATTGATTTACATCCATTCCATGTATTTAATTAATCTAATGTTAGTTTGATAATAATCCATCATCAATATAAGTTAGTAAATTTCATTTATGTTAATGTAGACACATTATTTAACTAACCTGACAACATAACCATAACATAGAATGTTTTCACCTCAGTAGTGAATACAAGTAGATATGGTAATAATATCATAATCTGGGTGTGCTAATAAAAATTATATGTAATCAATATAGAATGGTGTACAAATATTCATGAAACATAATCACAAAATCATGGTATATAGGTATGTAATATAATGACATGTGAATCCTATGTTCCATAAATGATTCTTGAAAGCACCTGATCTATTGTTGTACTAGGCCAGGAGGTAAATCCCATAAATCAATAAATAACAAAAATAAAATCAATTTCACTCAAGTTGAAATGATAACCAATTAAATCAATGAAAATCATAAAAAGAACCCTAGCCCTAGTAACATGATCTTTACCATGTACTTGAGTTGTTCATTCCCCAACATGGGCTATTTTCTATGTTCTGAATGATTCCTAGTCTCTAGTATACCATCAACAAATAGTAAAATATGAAAATAATTTTTTGATACCACTTTTCACATCCCATCCTAGTTCACTCAATAAATAGTAACTATATTGTTTGGTGAAAAGTCCTCCAGTGTTCAACCTTACACATAAGAGGTTTTCAACTAGTTGTGAGGGTTGAAAGGTGGAACAACATGGAGACTATACCCTATGGATATAAAATAAATAGATTATATTAATAAATAAATAAATTAAGGGGAAGAAAATAATATCTTTCAAGTAATAAATAAATAGATAACCATGATAGTAAAAAATAATCCAAACATGCATGTACATGCTATGTTGTAAATATAAGATTACCAAGAAAACCATTAATAATCAATACAATGGTTCTAAATTGATAAAAGAATATATAAATAAAATTATCCAAATCTATAATGAAGCCTTAGTACATGCTCAGCTAGTCCTCTCATGCTAGGAAATAGTCCAAATGATGCAATAGAAAGTAAGAAAAATCCAAGATCCTGACATGTAGCCATGAGATTTTTCTGGGCATTAAATGGTGTCCAAAATAGGGTGTGAGTAAATCTAAATCGGTCACCACCAACAGTTCCTAATTCATATCATGACTATGAATATAAAATTTAATAGTGTACCGGAATATCAAAAGTAAGATATTAGGGTAATTTCATACCACAACAGACTCAGGCTCCTTATAGAATCCTAGACTGAGAATACATACGTTGGGATAATCCAAAATTTCTCTAAGAATTTTAATTTTATATAAATGTACCTATTTCCCTTGATATAGAAACATGGAATCCTTGCACAAGTATAATTCTATAGGGTTTCACATTTAGAAAAGGATCATCAAACTGAGTATCTATGTCAAGGTAACATAGAGGTTTAATTCCAACCATTCCCTATAAAATATGTGGAGTCGCATGTCTAACAGTTTCAAAAAATAATGAAGAAATCCATGCCCATTAATCTAAATTTATTAATTAGTAATGTAATATCTAATAAGGAGGAAAACCATTTCACATAATTTTAATCAATAGTGTGTAGGGACATCATGTCTAATAATGAGGAATTCCATGTCCAATAATTTTAATAAATAATGATAAGGAACTTAATATATAATAATTTGGAATGGAATTTACAATAATTTCCAACAAACTATAAGCAACTCCATGTCCAATAATGAGGAAACCAATGTCAAATAATTTTAAATAAATGATTTTTGTAACCACTTCAAACAGGGCTTAAAAATTTATAATCATTCAATTCAATATTCCTTATGATCCCATTAATGGAATTCTTTAAAATAACCCATTTATCGATCAAGTTTAAATATAATAAATTGGAATTTTTCATTTAATATTTAAACATATTCCATGATAAATATCCATGCAAATATAAAATTTAAACATTCCTTTAATCATTTCTTTTAAAATTAATAAAAGTTCCAAGTGTTATATCCTTTCCAGGTAATAATTCCTAACATCCCTTTTTCAATTCACTCTCATGTGATATCAAGGGCCATATCAATAAACTTTCCACTTAGAACATCTATTATGTCAATTACAAAATCATACTATCCCATGGGGAGATAAACAAACACAAGTGTATGGTTTGGTCCTAATATGAAAAATAATAATTAAAAAAAATTAATTGAACCCACTGAAAGAGGTGGTTATGATCGAGGTTTTGAACCCATGATAATGTCGATAGGTCTATATAACATAATTTCTATTTTGTAGGAATTTAATTAGTGGTATTTCACATTCTATGTGAAATCCATGGAAGGTCAGGAAAGTGGAACAATGGAAAAAAATTATAAATGATGAGGATTTGAGGGAAATTTCATAGAACAATAACCTCATGCTTAGATAGTTTCAAATGACTAATATTGGCCTTTGGTTTGAGTTTTACAAGATAAAATAATGAACCATATGAATGAACTAAAATACGGGCATATATCCTTGCACAAAGAATGATCCAAAAAAGAGAATAGAAAAGGATAAAATTGGTTAGAGGAATTTTAGACTCATCTTTATGTATCCAAAACATTTGGTGGAATTTTAATTGAACCAAGAATGAAGTAAATCCACCCAAGGAAGAGTATAAGTGATGAGGGAACATACTGAGGGGATATTGGAGGAATGGAGGAATAAAATGGGGTGAAACTAATTATGGTTAGAGGAGAAAATACTAATATTTATTCATTTAAATAGGTACATGGTTAGGCTACTCAGTTGGGAAAACTATGTGATTACCATGTAATAACCATGTGGTGACACTTCCAAGGCATAACCCTAACCCAAACAATTGTATATCCTAGTTAAACAAACCAATCATCTATCCATGTTTGTTCCTCTACACAACTACACCAGCATAGATAACTTGCATATTCGCCCACTCATTTCCAAAAAAATGGTGTCCCTATAAAAAATAGGTTTCATAATTTGGCCGTATGGTGAGCACTAATTTTTCACCAACTGTCTACCCATATATTTTTCTTTCACCTCTAAGATTTCCGTCATGAAAGCTTAAAATACTTATTAGTGATTTTAAGCCACCACATAGACCATAACCCACATCCAAAAACAATATTTTAATGATTTATAACTCTCAGAAGTCCATTTTGATTCTCAGTTTAATATTTAGCTTATCCAAACTCTATCCAAAATAAGGGATCATACACAATTATTCATGATTGGTTATACTCTTGATAAAATATTTTATAATAAAAAACCATCTTAATTAATGTTTTTGGAATTATATAAAATATATTTTGTTTTATAATATTTAATTATAATGATTCATTATTCATTTATTTGTTAGTTATTAATGATTTTAATAATCAAATGTTTGTGAGTTTTATTTCATTGATCTTTTTTTAATTCAATGTTTATCCCCATATTTTGATAATATGTTCTTCATTTCAATATAATTTAAGGTAATGGAATTGTTGTTCCATAATGATTTTAAAAAATAATTTTATTTTTAGTTACAATTAAATTTTTAGTAATTTTTCATGAAAATGAAATTGGTGACCTACTTGTTTCTATATATTTTAATAAACAAAAAGATATATATTAAAACCTAGTTAAATATTAATTGAAAAATAAAATAGGTTATTTATGGAGGCAGTAGTCCTCACATAGAATGAGTGATGTTTTCATTTTCCAATTTATAAGATAGAGATAGGTAATGGGTTTTACATCAACATAATACCATTTTAAAATAATAATGATACTAATGTAATTACATTATTATGGTTTGAATGGTATTCTATGAGGGCTTCATGAGAAATTTATAGAAATAAAACATTGGGAGTGGATAATACTCGCATTGAGTAATTGAATATTTACATGAAATACTTCTTTTAAATAGAGGAATTTGAACACATTATTTTAACTAAGGGGAAAAACATGGGTGAAGGATTGTGGGGATTAAAATGGGTATATTTTCAGTGAAAATTTTGAGGATAAGTGTTTCTCTACATGGGTGGAAGTGGGATCCTTTTTTAGACGAAAAGGAGGGAAATTTACCTAGAAACTAAATTTTGTGAAGGGTAAAGATAGAATAACATGAGAGATAGATTAGATAGGTGAAGAAATGTTTCTCTGACATGCACGGTTGGATTTCAAACCTAAAAAAGTTCTTTTGATGTTCGAATTTTCATGTCAATTTAGAAAATTTAGAGTCACTTTAAGTTTCCCATTATTACCCTTATTAATATTGATTAAATTTTTTACCATCATAATTATTTTCATACTAAAAATATATGGTGTATCCTATAAATAAATTTCATAATTATTAATCTAAATATTTACTTCATTAAATCTAATTAAATAAAAAAATGTTCAAAATTATATTTTAAATTAAAACATTATATATATATATATCTGTGTGTGGGTGTGTGTGTTAAAAAATGAATTTTAAAATATTTATTATTATTATTACATTCTATAAATTACAGGCTAAATGAGTTTTAATTTATTATAAATGTAAATAATATATTTAGTAAAAATAAAAATTTAATAACAATATATTTTTTCTCTCAAAATAAATAAATATCGCATAAAAATCCATTTTTTAAAAATAACTTTTTTAGAATGAAATTATTTTATTTGTTATTTGAATTTGTTTTTATTAAAAATGAACTTATTATTTATTTAAAATTATAAATGGTAAATGAAAAAAATAAACTTGATATACATATATATATATTACATTTATAATTACATTTTATATCATCCTGAATTCTATGTAGAAAACACCTCTAGATCCTTGAATAAGACATGAAGATATAATAAGTTGTAGTGGTAATCATGGGTTGTGATTTATAATACATATATCTCATAGATTTTTCCATGAACATGAACTTCTCCCATAAATTATTTCTCTCAAGTTTTACTGGTTAGAGTTTGTATTGGGCTTGGTCTAGGGAAAATCCTAGTGAAGTTTCCTCCCTTCAAATATTAGATAGAGAATTCTCAAAAGGAAGGCTTCAAATACATTATTTAATTTCTAATTTTTCTATATTTATTTCATAACATAGGTACTTCTATTTATATGAAAATTTTCAATGACTATTAGAACTATCAAATTTTAGTTATAAAATAGTTCATTTTGATTTAGTGTGGTGTCTAAAAAAGATGAAATAGCATTAAATTATTAAAATATATAGGGATTTACAATGTCATATCAAAGTTTGCTATATCAGTGGGGCCTGTGATGGTTGATGTTTTCTTTCCTTTGGAGGTTTCCAAGAATTTTTTTGAGATACATATATTGTTTGGATTTGAAGTCTATTACAAGAGATTCATTTACCACTTCTTCTATTTGATAGAACTAATTATGATACTATCCAAGATGAGAGAGAATATTTATTGGTATGATTCTGTTAAGGGATCATTGTAGTATTTGAAGTGTAGATTGAAATTTTCACTTGTTTTGACCCTACCTCAGTCACTTAAGGAGTATACCACATATTATGATGTCACAAGGGTCATTTTGTAGTATTATTAATTAGAGATGGGTATATAGTTACCAATGGATTGAGGAAACTAAGGATACATGATAAAATCTATCTAAATCGTGATTTGGATATAGTGGTTTATGTACAGACACTGATATATTGGAAATAGTATATTTGAGTGAGAGGATTAGAGTGTAAACTGACTAGAACATGTTCATGTGTATCTTTTCCATGTATAACCCCATCCTTCAAAATCCTATGTGGGTTGAGTAGCTAATGTATTTTGAAATTGAGGTGGTATATTCCAAAATAAAGGGGTTTTTTTTGGCTGATGCATTATGTAAAAATACTCAATTATTAGTTTAACTAGAGTCTAGTAGTGATTTTTACATGACCCATCCCCCAGTTATCGTGTCGTGACTACCCCATGCCCGGCTTCCATAGGCCAGTGGCTGGTGACTATCGCTGAATAGGAATATCTCAAAAAGGGAACACATTTTCCTTTAAACCTTTATACATGAACATAACACAAACTACGTAAATTTAAACAATAAGTAAACCACAATAGTCGCAAGAAAACTACTGTGAGTAAAAAAACAAACTAAATGTAAATGGGCCAGAATAACAACACAACAAAAGAAAACTACAAAAAGGGAGTACAAGATCACTAATAATACATCTGCTAAAAACCCCTCATAATGGGTAAGTGTAGAATAGCTACTAGAAGAATTAGAAGTATGCCATGCCAGCCTAATCTAACTAGGAACTGCATGGTCCGAGGCCACCTATGTCTCCATTGAAGCATTGATCACCTGCATGGGACACGAAACGCACGGGCATAGCTCATGCAGGGGGTGAGTAACACAATACTCAGTAGGGACCCCAAACCACAAAGGAGAGACCCAAAAGAAAAACATCAAATAAATAGCATAAATCAAAATTATAAAACCCCAAACATTTTAAGGTATGCTTCTATTAACTACATTCTATTCATAGCCTATATTGCATGAAGAACTATGTATTTTGTAAATAAAAACATTATAGAAGAAACTTATAAGCTATCCATTAAACATAAATTTTCCACTTCTATGTTTTGAATTTCGAAAAATGGTTATTCAAAGTTGTCACCAGTAAGTCATTTGGAGTCTGATAGAACCAACTTGATTTTTTTATGCATAGTAACATACCCTTATGAATAGTAAAATGAATAGTAATATGACCCTTATAAATAGTAACTAATGATAATATTTTATTTTCTTAAAGTAATAAGATAATGAGATATTAATTCATTTTTCAATGTGATAAAGAACTAATTATACATTTAAAATTGTTATTTTTTGAATTAACTATGAATTTATTAAAAAAAATAAATTAAAAATACATATAAAATAATTTTCAAAAAATGGAGTTCATTTTTGAATTCTACACATCTATAAATGGTTAGGTAAATTTTTGGGATTTTTCTAAAATACATGAATTTTTCAGGAATAGTAAAAATACAATTTGAGTTTTTTGTTGCATAATGACATCATAATGATGAAATAATTAAATATAAAAGCATGGAAGACTTTTGTACAGTAACTTATAAAATGAGGTGTCCCAAGTGGCTGAAACCATGGGCTAATACCATGGGAAAGACCATGGTTTGGCAAAAACCACTAATGAGGTGTCCCTTTGATATTATTAAAAAATTACCTCTCTTTTTCTATAAATACCCACTCATCCATTCGTTTTGTTTCACTAAAAATACCACATCCTCGATTCTCTGGTGGTTTTACCTCTCAAGGAGTCCTCCCAAGGTGTCCTTAAGCCCCCAAGGTCTCATCCTTCAAGATCTAGGAGTTACTCATCAAGGCAAGGGAATCCTTTATTCTCTTCTTTAAGTTGACACTTCTTTTATGTTAGTTATTTGAAATTTCTTTCTCATATGTTGGGGTTTGATTTTATTTATTATTATTACTGTCCTTTTTATTTCAATATGATGTGTTACCCTTCAGTTCTCAACGTTTCATTTTATGAAATTTTAAGCGACGTCGTTAGGCTGCCGAATTTTCATAAGAGATCTCTCAACTTTTCTTTTATTTTCAAGATCACCTCCTTTCATTTTCCCTTCCCACCTCCTCTATCCAAATGACCATGATAAACTCCACTATAATATATATAATTTAATTTTATAATGTGAATAGAATAACCACCATCAATATTCTTACTCCCCCGTTTTATTTTTATATGCAAAATCAACGTCCATGAGGTTCCAATTTATAACCTTTGTGGACGATGGAGTTTTGTTCTTCAATTTCTCCTTCATTACTGGTCATGAAACCATTTTAATGGTTGAAAAAAATTAGAATATATTTATTTCATCCCATTAATATTCTGTAATATTTACACACTCATAATACATAATAATAATACAAAATGAGTTCATTGTATACAAAACTGCCAAGAAAAATCCAAGTGTTTATCAAAAAAATTTAACTAATGATTCATCCTCAAGAATATAAAATATAATCATTATAAGATCATTTATATATCTTTAATGTCACTAATAATATTTATTAACAACTCTGGATATTTATCCACATTTGAAATGAACTTCCATTCATGAGAGCAAGTAAACGAATCCTGAAAACCAAAGAAGAAAATGCTTCCAAAACAATAAAATTGAACCTCTCAAAACCATTAAAAGGACCATGAATGAACCTAATAAGGTTATAATAAACCAATTACATGTATGAGAGTTTCTGGAATTATTAATTAATGAATATAATTTTGATTATTCAGGTCATTAAAACAAATGAAGAACACACTCGAGCAAAAGGTAAGGGGATTCTCATTCACTTTCATTTCTCTGAGATTTTCATTATTCGCCACTTATTTCATATATGTGGTATTAGTGTACATACATTTGATATAAAATAAAAATATTCTATTTATATTCATTTTATTCCATGATTCATTTGATGTTCATTCCGTTATGGTCTTATGATTCGACTGGTTACCTTGTGGTAAGAGACATTGTCTCATCTTCTTTTTGGTTGTCACTAACTTTGTATGGTGCACCTAATAACCCTTATTTGGTGTACCTACTGCCCATTTGAGATCCATTTTCATCTGAAATTATATTTATATTAAATATCCATAATCTGATATCATTGATATGTTTGTTTTCTAAACCATATTCCATTTTACAATCGGTGTTTATTTGGAAAGTTATTTTAGTTAAGGAAATATTGATGAATCTGTATGCTCTATTCTATACAGATATTGAAAAGGTATATTTATCTTGTATTGAATAAATTTATAAAGAATGATTTGGACATGCAGTGGTGGGTGGGGCCGGCTATATCCCCTCGATGCATCGGTAGTTCTCATGAGACAAATCAGTTGGTGACAAACCCTTCGAGTTTGTTTCCAAAAAATCAGACGGGTTTCTAATATAAAACTAAACCATTTTTATAGTATTATGGTTTCATGTGCCTTATAAATGATGTCCAATTAATAATAATTATATTTATTCATTATCATTAATTATTATTATCCATGAGATTTTCACTATGACAAAATCTATGGATGCAGTTTCATTCTCAGTTTATTAATGGCATTAGTGTTTCATTTATTCACCATGCCATATCGATTATTTCGGATTGAATATGATTCACTTATTATTGTATTAATTCTTCCACTATATTTAACCCTTAATGAGTGTTTGAGCTCACCCCTTTCATTGTTAACTTTCAACATGGGACAAAGAGGATATCATTTATTGAGTTCTTGTGGATGCAGTTTTGAGTTTTCGTTACGTATTGTATTTTGTAAAAATTTTCAATGTAATTTGTGTTACATATATGTATCTAGATTTTTCAAGACTATTAAACTGATTGTTCCTTCAATATTTATCATTCCTCCTAACCATGCCAATATCACAAGTACTGTACCGGCTCCAGCCTAGAGGGGTCAGTGTGTTACAGTTTGTATCAAATGAAGTTTAGTAGGAAACATGTAAACTAGAGTAGGAAATATATAGAAGGGAACAAATACCTAATGTAGTATTTGAGAATAAATGTACAATAATGTCCTAGTATTTTGGTAAGAAGTGGATTATGTGAATCTTTTTAGAAAATATGTCCCTGTCCGGATACGATCAGGTAGAGGTAGCTCTGGCACAGATGTACCTATGAGTGAAAACTCTGACAAGGAGTTTCGGCCTTGACCTGGGGTATCCTGGTACATGACAATGGGCCTTGCTGCACTCTTGGTTATGACACTCCCTAGGTATATGCTTGGGATCATTCACATTTTCTTTACAAGCCATTATGAAGGAGTTTAATGTAATATTTTCCTTAGAGAAACCATGTTTATAAGATTAGCTATGCATAGAATTTCAATCTACGTTGAGTGATTTTCTGTTTGAGATTTATAAACTAATCTAGTGTATCCCACTATTTAGAAATGGAATCTAATGGAAGAAGGGGAATCAATACTCGTGGGAAAGGTAGGGATCTCCCAACTGAGAAATTCAACACAGTCAATGTTGGAGAAGATCAGATCATTAAAATATTGGGAAAACTTACTCAGGTTGTAATGAATAACCATTCTGCAACTATGTTGGATCGTTTTATGCAGCAGAAGCCCCCATATTTTAGTGGGACTACTAACCCAGTGGTTTCTGAGCAATGGATCAAGTCCCTTGAAAAGATATTCCTGGCATTAAGATGCAATGAAAATAAAAAGGTAGTACTGGCAGTATATTGTCTCAAGGGCGATGTTGATCAATCGTGGTCCGTGATTCCGAATACCACGGAGGAAGAAGAAATAGAAGATATGGAATGGGATACTTTTAAGGAAATATTCTTGGAAAAATATTTCTCTTGTGACCAATGAACTGAAATGAACAGAAAATTCATAGCTTAAAACAAAGGGAAGAAGACAGTGTTGTAGGGAATGATGCTACTTTCACAAGGCTATCCAGGTATGCTGTGGATTAATTACGTTACTCGGCAGAATAGATTGATCATTTCTTGGAAGGTCTTAAGCCAAGTCTTTAAAGGGCCCTGTCTTCTTAATCATGTTCATCATATGATGAAATTGTATCAAGTGCCATCAAAACAGAGAGAGAATTTTCTTGACCAAATATTTTCAAAGGAAACCAAGATAAGAAGCAGTACTCTGATAACAAAGGAAAATGAGAAGCACAAAAGAAGATCAAGGGAACAAATCTATTCATGTTATGTGTGAATTGTGGAAAGAATCATATCAATAAATTCTTGAAAGGAATGTGAGTCTTCTATAACTATGGAGAAAAGGGTCATCGATCTGATGAATACAATGGGAAGAAACAATTCCATGATATTAAATGCTACAATTGCAGAGATATGGGACATTATGCAAATGAGTGTCCTAAGCGTCAAGTAAAATTGACTCAGAAAAGGCCAAGAGAGTAATGGAGAGGCTATACGATTACAACTGCAGAGGTTGTAGTTCCTAATGACATGGTGGTAGGTACATTAATTGTTTCCAAAAAATTATCCAAGAATTTATTTTATACTATATCATTGCATTCATTTATATCTTTCCAGGTTTCCAAGGAAATTAGATATTTCAAATTAGATTTAATAAGAGAGTTGTCAATCAAAACTCTTAGGGGATGTATCATTGCAACCAAGGCATGTCGACTAGTCCCCCTCTAGACACCAAAATGTGATCTAGTTGCTAACCTTATCATCGTGGCAATGACTGAATTTGATATAACTCTTGGTATGGATTGGATGTCAAATTATGAGGCGAATATTTATCTTAAGAAGAAGTAAGTTACAATTTTTGAAAATGGTGTAGAATCCCTTGTCTTTAGGGATGAAAATTCTCCACCTGATTCTTATCTAGAACCACCCCCAGTAGCTATACTGAAAGCAATACTTGGAGTGGAAGATAAAACAATATCTATGGGTGAGGAAATAAATCTTCAAATTGAAGATGTGCACATAGTGAAACAGTACATTGATGTATTTCTATAGGATTTACCTGGACATCCTCCAGAGCGGGAAGTTGAGTTCCTGATTGATTTAATTCCTAATGCAAGACCTATATCAAATACTCAATATAGAATGGCGACAATGTAATTAGTAGATCTAAAGAAACAACTATAGGATTTGGGTGAAAAATGATTTATTCGACTTAGTGTTTCTCCATGGGGAGCCCCTATCCACTTTTTCAAGAAGAAAGATGGATCCATGAGGCTTTGCATTGATTACAGGGAAATAAATGCTATTAAAATAAAGAATAAGTATCCTCTACCTCAGATTAATGATTTATTTGACCAAATTCAAGGAGCTCAATACTTTTAGAAGATTGAACTTCGATCTGGATATCATCAGTTGCGTGTGAGGAAGGAAGATATTCCTAAGACAGCATTTCAGACCAGGTATGGGTATTACGAGTTTACAGTGATTCCTTTTGGACTAAAAAAACCCTCTCTTTTCATGGATTTAATGAAAATAGTTTTCAAGGAATATCTTGATAACTTTGTTGTGGTATTTATCAATGATATCCTCATATACTCAAAATGATATGAAGACCAGGAGAATAACTTACATGTTATTCTGAGAACTCTTAGAAGAAATAAATTATATGGGAAGTTTAGAAAGTGTGAATTCTGGCTTTAATCAGTTTCTTTTCTGGGCCATATTGTCCCTATGGATGGAATAATAGTTGACCCTATGAAGAAAAAGGCAATCCAATATTGGCCCACACCAACAAACACAAACGAGGTATGTGGTTTTATTGTCCTAGCAGGTTATTATCGGTGTTTCGTTTAGAATTTTGCTTGTCTGGCTAACCCGCTAACCAAGATCACACGTAAAAGAGTGATGTTTGTGTGGACAAAAGAATGTGTAGACGTATTTGATGAATTGAAAATAATATTGGTCAATGCTCAAATTTTGACTCTTCCATCTAGAAGTGATGGATTTGTATTATACAACGATGCATCAAAGAATGGACTGGGTTGCATCCTTATGAAAAATGATAAAGTTATTGCTTATGTATCATGAAATTTTAAGACTCATGAGAAAAATTATCCAACTCATGATCTTGAGTTAGCAACTGTAATATTTGCTCTGTAAATATGGAGGCATTATCTCTACGGAGAGAGATGTGAGATTTATATGGACCACAAGAGTTTGAAATATATGTTCACACAAAAATAACTCAACATGAGGCAAAGAAGATGGCTCTAGTTACTCAAATATTTCAATTTTTCAATATACTACCACCCAAGAAAGGCGAATAATGTGGTAGATGCATTAAGTAGGAAATATCATGGCCTTATGACTCAAATAGGGATTGAAATAGATCCTATGTTCATGGATCTACTGAAGATGGATATTGCAATTGTTAAGGGGAAACATCACTCCTCTTTCAAATGATTGCTAAACCATCTTAACTAGAGAAGATAAAAAGTTCTCAATATGATGATGAGAATCTGCACAAGAAAATTAATGCAGTGAAGGATGGGAGACTAGCTGACTTCTTGTATGAAGAAGGAATTCTGAAATTTGGCAAGAGTTTATGTGTTCCATCAGTACCTGAGCTAAAAAGGAAACAATTAGATGATGCTCATTGCTCAAATTTCTCAATACACCCGGGTAGCACCAAGATGTATAGAGATCTGAAAGAGTATTTTTGGTGGGACAATATGATGCAAGAAATTGCTGACTACGTGTCAAAGTGTATTGTTTGTCAACAAGTGAAGGAGGAGGGAAAACATCCTAAAGGAGTGATGCAACCTCTGCCTATTACTATGTGGAAGTGGGATAACATTACGATGGATCTTGCCACCGGAGTACCGAGGACACCTAGAAGGAATGATGTTATATGGGTAATTGTTGATCATCTCACTAAATCAGCACATTACCTTCCAATAAGAGAGGATTTACCACTTGAGTGCCTAGAAAGACTTTATAATAACGAAGTACTGATACTTCATGGTGCACCTCAATCAATTTTCTCTGACTGAGATCCCCAGTTTACGTCAAAACTCTGGAAAAGTATCCAGGAGGCTTTGAATACTGAGCTTCATATGAGTACCACATATCACCCCCAAACCGACGGACAATCTGAAAGGACTATTCAAACTCTAAAAGATATGTTGAGGTCATGTTCTCTTGACTTCCAAGGTATGTGGGATGAATACTTTCCTTTGGTGGAATTTTCATACAATAATATTTTCCATTCTAGTATTAAAATTGCTTCATTTGTAGCATTACATGGAATGAGATGTTTAACTCCAACTTGTTGGGATGAAGTTGGTGAGAGGATACTTATAGGCCCAGAACATATTGAAGAGACCACAACAAAGGTGAGTAAAATAAAAGCCCATATTAAAGAAACCCAAAGTAGGTAGAAGAGTTATGCTGACAACCGAAGAACGGACTTGGAATTACAAGTGGGGGATCATGTATTTTTGAAAGTATCTCCATGGAAGGGTGTCTTAAGGTTCATTAAGAAAGGAGAACTAAGCCCTAGGTACATCAAACCATTTGAAATTTTGGGAATAAGTAGAGTTGTAGCTTACCATTTAGCGATGCCTCAAAATCTCTCCAGAGTTCATGATGTGTTCCACATATCATTGTTAAATAAGTACATGCTAGACCCAATGCATGTACTCACATATAAAGAAATAGAACTGGAACCAGATTTTTCATACTGTGAAAAGCCTATCAGGATTCTTGACACATGGGAAAAGGTATTGAGAAATCAAACAACTCGTCTAGTAATGGTTCTTATGAGAAACCAGATTATGGAGGAAGCAACATGGGAACCAGAGGATTTCATGAAGAAGAACCACCCACATCTTTTTGGTGGAATTTATACATAAAATTTCGAGGACAAATTTTCTGAAGGAGGGAATAATATAACACCCCAAACATTTTATGGTGTGCTTCTATTAAATACATTCTATTTATAGCCTATATTTCATGAATCACTATGTCTTTTTTGAATCAAAAACTCATAGGAGAAACTTATAATCTATCCATTAAACATAAATGTTCCACTTCTATGTTTTGAATTTCAAAAAACGGGCATCTAGAGTTGTGGCCAGTAAGTCATTTGGAGTCTGATAGAACCAACTTGATTTTTTTGATGAATAGTAACATAACCCTATCAAAAGTAAAATGAATTGTAATATGACCCTTATAAATAGTAACTAATGATAATATTTTATTTTCATAGGGTAATAAGATAATAAGATCTTAATTAATATTTCAATGTGATATAGAACTAATTATACCTTTAAAATTGTTAATTTTTGAATTAACTATGATTTTATTTAAAAATTAAATTTAAAATAAATAGAAAATTATTTTCGTAAAATGGAGTTCATTTTTTAATTCTACACATTGAAAATTTGTTAAGGTAAATTTTTGGGTTTTTTCTAAAATACAGAAATTTTTCATGAATAGTAAAAATACAGTTTTGAGTTTTTATTAGTTTAATGACATCATAATGATGAAATAAAAAAATATAAAAGTATGGTCGACTTTTGTACAGTAAAATATGACATGAGGTGTCCCAAGTGGCTAAAACCATGGCCAAATACCATGGGAAAGCCCATGGTTTGGCAAAAACAACTAATGAGGTGTCCCTTTGATATTATTAAAAAATTACCTCTCTTTTTCTATAAATACCCACTCATCCATTCATTTTAATTCATTCCAAATCCCTCATCCTCAAAGATGTAGTGGTTTTACCTCTCTATGAGTCCTCCCAAGGTGTCCTTAATCCCCCAAGGTCCCATCCTTCAAGATGTAGGAGTTACTCTACATGGTAAGGGAATCCTTCATTCTCTTCTTTAAGTCAACACTTCTTTTATATTAGCAATTTGAAATTCATTTCTCATATGTTGAAGTTTGATTTTACTTATTCTTATTACATTCCTTTTGATTTAAATATGATGACATACCCTTTTGTTCTCATCATTTCATTTTATGAAATTTTAAACGACGTCGTTAGGCTGCCGAATTTTCATAAGGGATCTCTCAACTTTTCTTTTATTTTCAAGATCATCTCTTTTCTTTTTCTCTTCTCACCTCCTAGGTAAAAATGACCATGTTAAACTCCAGTATCATCTATATACTTTAATTATATCATGTTAATGGAATAACCATCATCAATATTCTTACTCACCCCTTTTTATTTTTATAAGTGAAATCAACATCTATGAGGTTCCAATTTATAACCTTTGTGGACGACGGAGTTTTGTTTTTCACATTCTCCTTCATTACTAGTAATTAAATCATTTTAATGGTTGAACAAAATCAGAATATATTTATTTCATCTCATTAATGTTATGTAATCTTTACACACTCATAATATGGAATAATAATACAAAATGAGTTCATTGTATACAAAACATCCAAGCTAAATCCAAGCGTTTATCAAAAACTTTTAACAAATGATTCATCCTAAAGTATATAACCTATAATCATTATAAGATCATTTATATATATTTAATGTCACTAATAATATATATTAACAAATCTGGATATTTATCCACATTTCAAATGAACTTCTATTCATGAGAGCACGTAAACAAATCATGAAAACCAAAGAAGAAAAATGCTTCCAAAACAATAAAATTGAAACTCGTAAACCCATTAAAAGGGCCCTGAATGAACCTAATAAGGTTATAATAAATCAATTAAATGTATAATAGGTTCTGAAACTATTAATTAATTAATCTAAATTTGATTATTCAGTTCATTAAAACAAATGAAAAACACACTCGAGAAAAGGGTAAGGGGTTTCTCCTCTCACTTTCATATTTGTGAGATTTTCATTGTTTGCCACTTATTTCATATATGTGGTATAAGTGTAATTCCATTTGAAATAAAATAACATGATTATATTTATATTCATGTTATTCAATTATTCATTTGATGTTAATTCTGTTCTGGTCATATGATTCGACTGGTTACGTTGTGGTAAGATACTTTTTCACATCTTCTTTTTGGTTGGGACTAACTTTGTATGGTGCACCTAATAATCCTTATGTGGTGTACCTACTGGCCATTTGAGATCAATTTTCATCGGAAATTATATTTATATTAAATATCAATATTCTCATATCATGGATATATTTGTCGTCTCAATTGTATACCATTTTACATACAGTGTTTATTTGGAAAATTATTTTAGATAAGGAAATATTGATGAATCTGTATACTCTACTCTATACGGATATTGAAAAGGCATATTTCTCTTGTATTTAATCAATTTATAAAGAATTATTTAGACATAAATTGGCATGTTGGTCTCACTATATCCCCTCTATGCATCGGTAGGCCTCGCGAGACAAATCAGTTGGCGAAAAAACCCTTCGAGTTTGTTTCCAAAAAATCAGACGGGTTTCTTCCCATAGAACTAAACCATTTTTATGGTATTATGGTTTCATGTTCCATATAAATGATTCCAAATTAATAATAATTGTATTTACTCATTATTATTTTTTATTATTATCAATGAGGTTTTCACTATGAAAAAATCTATGGATGCAGTTTCATTCTTAGTTTATTAATGACATTAATTTTTCATTTATTCACCATGCCATATTGATTATGTCAGATTGACTTTGATTCACTTATTATTGTATTCATGATTCTTCTATTTGTAACCCTTAATGATCATTTGAGCTCACCCCTTTCATTGTTTACTTTCTATAGGTGACAAAGAGGAGATCATTTATTGAGTTCTTGTGGATGCAGTTTTTAGTTTTCATTGTGTATTATATTTTGTAACTTTTTTTCAATGTAATTTGTGTTACATCTATGTATCTAGTTTCTTCCAGACTATTAAACTGATCATTCCTTTGGGATTTTCATTCCTTCGAACCAAGCCAATATCACAAGTAATGCACTGGCTCCAGCCTAGAGGGTTCAGGGTGTTACAAAAATCACAAAGAAAAATAGCTCACACTAGGTATAACTCAATGTGTATGAAGTAGAATTTTTAGTCGTAAAGTTGAAAATTTGTACTGCTGAGGGATTCATCATCTAGGCCCACTCACCACCAGGGACAGTGGGATCACTGAGACCCAATCATCTCTAGGCCAACTAGATCACATAGACCAGCTCATCTCTAGGCTAGCTTTACCACATAGAACCGATCATCTCTATGCCATATAGATCTCTTAAATCAACTTTTCTCTTGCTAATCTAGATCACTAAGACCCACTCTTATCTGGGCCAGCTGGATCATTTAGACTTGCTCATCTCTAGGATATCTAGACCACTAAGACCCACTAGTACATGGGACAGCTAGATCACTAAGACTTTCTCATCTCTGGGCCAACTGGATCACTAAGATCCACTCATCTCTACGATAGTTGGATCACTAAGACTCGTTCTTCATATCCTTAATGTCACATCTAGTTGTAGGATTCATACTCGTAGAATGCTTGATTATGGTAGAATAGGATCCTCATGAAATATGTCACATCTCACATCCAATAAATCTCACTTAGAGTATTCCCAAATGATATTCGCGTCACAAGGGTTCCAAATCCACAGATGATGCGTCAATCAGACACCCAATAAGAAAGATATTGGCCTTTTTCGTAAATAAGGGTTGGTTGTGTCAGGTCCCGTTCTGAACTAGTCAGATCGACCTAACCCACCCATCTTAGGGGGTCTCCAATGACCTGACCCAGTTCAGATGACCCGGCCTGGTGGGGTCTGGGCCGTCCTGGCCGCTGGTCGAGGCCCATTGGGCCTTCTTGGACCTGCCCCAGTTCAGCCGTGGGTCCAACCCGTCAGGTTACCCGGTGACTCAATTTCATCTGGAACCACCTACAAATGGCAGGGGGGTTCTTTCCCTTCTCGATCCACCCATTATCCCCATTTGTCTTGTGGACTCGAACCATATGGTGGGCAGTTTTACCCCCTTCTCGGACACTCGTGGGGCATCATGTTCGCACCACACGTGGTCTCCCACCTCATCCGCACATGGTCTAGGAACACATGAGAGATCTTTCCATGACCCACCAGTGTAGGCCGCTCCTCCAACGTAGCACCCAAGTGGAACCACCCTACAGAGTTTGTCCACTCATGCGGACAATACCTTCTACATTACCTGCGCCTCTACTGCAGATCTAACTCCCCGACATGGTATGAAGACCGCGTGTCTATGCCGCATTCACCTTTGATGTAGTTGGGTGGCCGCATCTGTCTTCACTAGTCATTGGCCTCTATGCCTACGGTTCCTACATCCAGGTGCTATGGTCCTGTGTCGTAGTCTCTCACCAGAGTCACAGTCTACCTGGATGCAACCCATGTTCCTGGTGCCTCTATGGTTGATTTTTTTTCATCCATTACGCCATGAATAATTGGGATATAGAGATGGGGGGATCTCAAAAAACTCCAAAATGAATAACAGGCCTTTTGTGTTGGTACTAATTTGTTCATGTCCGTGGGATCATGACGTATAGATAATAAATCTCTTAGATTTAATCCCAATATCAACCCATAATTATATTTCCCAACACCGAAAGGAAAACCCATTAGTAGATCAACATTTTAGATAGTTGATCCACATTATTTTTTTAAATGGGGGGGGGTGGATAAAACCAACTCACTAAGAATTTAAACCCCTACCTTGTTGGAGTTCGATCATAGGAAGAATCCACCGCTGAAGGCAATCCATCTGCGAACGTTTTTGATCTGTTATTGAGGAAGGGATCTCTTGAAGAGAAGGGGGAGTGATCAATGTCACTAGAAATACTTCTTTTTCATTCTTCATTGAATATCCTCTAGATATTCAGAGTGTTTCTCTCAACATGTCAATGATGTACCCCCTGGTTATATCATTAAATGAGGAAATGATTTTCTATTACCATTGTGTTGAAATGTCGTTACACTGTTTCATTTATGAAAAATCATTTTAGTTTCATACTATTACAACCTTGATTCACTAAAAAAATTAGAATGATTTAAATAAAAATTAAATAATCAAGTTTTGTTTTTTTAATTTTTCTTAAAATGTACGAAACTATCTTTCATCCTCAACCCCTGCTGGTCAAGTTTAAGCTCTACCTAAGGGAAAAACGACCTCATGAGCTCAACCGTACTCTTGGATTTCTAATCTGAGTTACCATTTGGGAGTTATAAGTATTTGAAAATAAAATAATTCCTACTTAACTATTTTATTTACGGCCAAAAACTATGTTCCATTGTTGTCCTGCACCGGCCAATGTAAGTCCCTTTCTGGGGAAACATGATGTTCAAAGTTCAAAAGTACCCTCATATTTTTTATATGGGCACCAGTTTAAATGATAGAAAAAAAACTCACACATTTATTTAATAAACCATAAAAATAGTTCAAAAATTTGTTTTGGCCACTCTAGGCCTCCGAATTACATGTTGCTGCATAGCCTATTCTAGAAATAATCCCATTCAATTTTTTAAAAAAAAATCATGGAATTATGGGTTATTACATTACTCCCACCATTATGGATTTTTTTCCTCATAATCCAAAACAAGATCTAATCAAACAAACGGGGATACTGAGCATGAATCTAAGCCACCCACAATAACATGTTCTCTTGGAGATTCTTATGCATCCAATGAACAAGGACCAGAATTATTTACCATAAACTAAGGATCCTCTCTTGTTGATCCTCTATCTTCACTGGTTAATCCACGAATGTATCTCCTTATTTAATATCCATATCGTAGTGGTTGATGACGTGAGAAGGTTCATTCATGTATCTCATTAGCTGGGATACATGGAAGATGTTGTTCACGCTCTCTAACTAGGGTTATAGAGGCAATTAGTATGACACCTTTCCCACTCTACGATGTATCTGAAAACTTCGGATGAAACTCAAAGATAACATGCCTCCCCAGCCAAATATTTTTATCCCTCATCGAGGAGAGGCTCTTATGAATATGTGGTCCCACTTCTTGAACTCAAAGGGTCTTTGTCACCTATCATGAAAGGACTTCTATCGGCTCTTTTCCATTTTAATACACTCTCAGATGACCTGAACCTTCTAAGTGGTAGCATGTACCATCTCTGGACCCATGAGTGTTGACTCCCCTGGGTCTGTCCAGCATATCAGTGACCATCATGGTTATCCATATAGTGCCTCTAATGGTTCCATAACAATTGTGGAGTGGTAGGTTTTGTAGTACTCCAACTCCACCAATGCTAGGTGGTCCTCCCAACTAGGACCAAAATCTAGGATGCAAGAACGAAGCATGTCCTCTATGGTATGTATGGTCTGCTCCATCTGACTCTCAGTCTATGGGTGATAGGTTATTCTCAAGCGCAGATGAGTCCCAAAATCCTCCCGCAATCCCTTCCACAATCGGGATATAAATCATGCATCACGATTTGAGACTATCGTAAATGGGACTCCATGGAGTCGAACTATCTCCTACATGTAGAGGTGTCCCAATATCTCTGATAAACCCTACTCTCGAATGGGAAGGAAGTGGAATGACTTGGAGAGTCGTTCTATGGTCTCCCAACTAGTATCATGCCCCCCTAGATGTTCGCAACAATCCCTTCATGATTTCCATCGACATCCCATCCCACTTCCACTCTGGTACATCGAGGGGTTGTCTCAAACATTCTGGAACCTGGTTCTTATACATCACTTGATGATAAGTTATACATCTCGAGACAAAACTATTATACCATATTCTTCATTCCCAAACACCAGTACTGACGTTGTAGGTCCTAGTACATCTTTTTCAAAACTGGGTGTATGACCAACGGGGATGTATTGAACACCCTCAACACATCCTCCCACAATGCCACTAGTACTATGGTGCACCCTTTGAAAAGGATAGCATGCTCCGCGCCTATTGAAAATCCATCAAAAAATTAAGCTAAGGACATCTAGGAACGTGTAGTCTCACAACTGGAATCTCTATGTTGTGCCACCCTAACACATTGTAATAGTGGATGGAAAACTCCCATTGACTAAAGATAAGCTACCTCATCTCTATCCACAAAGGATATCTGAAGTGAGGCCAACAACTCTGAGGCCTTGCTCATTAGTTGTGAACTCGATCACCTACTAAGTGCTTCTGCCACCATGTTCCCCTTCCCATATGTATACACTATATCAAAGTCATAGTCCTAGAGGAACTGTAGAAAATGTTTTTGTCTCAAATTCAGATCCTTCTGAGAAAAGATATACTTGAAAATCTTGTGGTCAGAGTAGACGATGAGTTGTTCACTTATAAGGTAGTGTCGCCACATCTTTAGTGTAGAGACTACCACTACTAACTCAAGTTCATGAGTGACATAGTTCTACTCATGTGATATCATCTTTTTTGATCCATAAGAAATCCATGTTTTCCACTACATCAGGACACAACCATTCCCTATTCCTAATGCGTCACATAACACCACATAGTCAGTTCCCTCCTCTGGAAACCTCATAATGGGAGCACTCATCATGCTCTTCCACAACTATTGAAAGCTCTATCTGCATATTTCTATCCACATGATGGGTTTTACATTCCGCTTAAATGTTGTTTTGGGTTCCACCACCCTATAAAACATGCTTACAAACCTCTGATAGTACCCTTCCAGCCCAAGAAAACTTCGTATCATGGTAAGGCTCTTGGGAGGGTCCCAAAAAAGAATTTCATCGATTTTTTCTGGGTCCACCGAAACTCTATCTTCTGAGATGACATGCCCTGGTAAGTGGACCTTTCATTTCCAGAACTCACATTTCGAGATCGTACCATCAATATAGTCCTCTCATAGTGTGTCTAGAACCATAATTAGGTGTATATCATGTCCTCCTCATATACTAGATAAACTAAGATGTCCTCTATATTACTTCTCATTGAAAAAGGGAAACCAATTCCTATCTCTATGGACATAGCACACTATGGGATTAAAATAGTCAATATGATCATCAACTGTTGACAACCAGTCCATACACATGATGATTTCGTAAGGCCTAGACGTCACTACTAGGAGATCCCAATTGAAGCTCTCACCTCGAAGTGTAAACTCTCAATGTATTCATGAGTGTTTGATTGTCGAATACCCTCTTGTTAGAGTCTATACTCGTAAAGATCATGCCAAAAGCTCAATCAGAATCTCTAATTTTGGAACAACGTCTGTGGAAAGGAAACAGTGACTAGAAACTATGTCTATAAGAACAATATCTAAAGTGGAGAAGATATAGATCGTACCTTGTATCATATCTGGGACATTGAGACTGTAGGAATTGACTACATGAAGCTGAGCCCACCCTATCCACCTGCTCCGGGAGCCCATAGAGGACCACCTGTGGTTGGTGGTGGTGGTACCTCGTACCAACGTCCACTACCTACCGCTCTGCATTATCCCCTTCCATGTTTTTCACCCTATGGACCACCTTTCTTGAACTTCAGATGTTGTCTTGACTACCCTTCGATTGTCCGATGATCGTCTGTGTAGCGGGTCTGGCAATCACAATCCTTATGTCCCTTCCCCTGACATGAGTAGAACGCCCTCTTCTTCTGCTGACCCCTACTACCCTGGTGGCCTCATACCACCAACTATGAGTCCTAGGGTTGTCATCTAGATGTTTTGTCCCACATGGACCACTGCATCAACTGTCGGCTACACGCCATGGATGAATCAGCCACCCGTCACCTGGTGGTACCTCCCATCGTTGGTGCCTGCTCCGCGAGGAAGCTCTCCACTAGTTAATCTCACTCTCGCACCGCATCCTGCATAGGGATGATGAGGGAAATCATTGATGCCCAGATCTCCTACAAGATTCCCTTATCAAAGGTATGGGCCTTGAAGAAAGGGTCTCAAACCATATAAGTGAAGCATCTCTTGTATACACATTGAGAACAAAGTCGCAAGGAATAAATCCTCCCTACAAAGTTTCTCGAAGTTAGATTGGGTGAGGGTCACCTCCTCTTTAGTCTATATGGTCAAACTCTATTATCTCCCAATTGAGCCCTGTAAGAGACTCACTGCTAGAACTGTAATCTGGTCAAGTAGAATCCTCCCTAAGAAAAAGACTTGTGTCACCGCCTCCATCCAATCCTCTGTAATATGAGGATCTGTATCTCCCCTGATCATGGGAGGTCCTTATTGTTGGAACTCATGTAAGGCACCAAGCCTACATGAGTCTTCTACCGATAGTGCCATTAGTAACTTCTCCCCAATGGGTGGTGGTATCACTATAACATCGCCCGAAGGAGCCATCTCGGGAAACTATCCTTGTACCGAAGCCTCATCGCTATGTGGACCATCCTCATGGTCTCTCACTAGAATCTTGGCTGACTGTCTATGTGGGGCCATCCAGTAAGAGATCAAGATGAATGATATTCAATATATTATACATGGTTAGATGAATCGGACTCAAAAAGATCATGGTAAAACACTCAAATGCACTTGAAACCAGTGTTTTCATGTACCGGGATAGAAAATAGAATTCAAGGTAAATGTTTATAGATACTTCAGTCATCTCACCAACACTGGACTCCCTGGCCTGAAAGAAAAACAGGGAACACTTAACACAATTTCCCTGTAAAAAATTATAGACTCTTAGTTCTTCTAGTAGAACTGACTAGCTCTGATAACACTTTTTTCATAACCCATCCCCCAGGGATTTTTTCATGACTACCCCAAGCCCTCCTTCCATAGGCGAGGGTTTAGTGACTTACACTAAATAGGCATATCCCAAAAAGGGAAGGCATTTTATTTTTAACCTGTACACAAATACACAACACAAACTACGGAATGGTAAAAACTGAGTGAACCATAACTATCACAAGATTTCTATGGTGAGTATGAAAAAAATTAAAGTAAATGGGCCAAAATAGAAACCAAAAAAGAGAAAACTGCATTCAATAGGAATTACAAGACCATTGATAAGCCTTCTGCTAAAAACACCACCTGATGGGTAAGTGTAGAGTAGCTTCCAAAATCTGTAGAAGTATGCACCGCCTGCCAGATCTCACTACCCACCGCCTGGTCCTAGGCCACTAATGTCTCCGTCAAATTGTTTATCACCAGCACGCGACACGACACATACGTGAAAATATTATATAGGGGTGAGTAACACAACACTCAGTAGGGACACCAATCCACAAAGGAAAGACCACAAAGAAAACCCAAAAATAAAAACCAAAAGCATGATCACAAACCAAAACATCTCAGAATAGGTGTAACTCAAATTATATGAAGTAGAATATTCAGTCATAAATTTGAAAATTTGTACTTACGAGGGATTCATCATCAAGGGCCACTCACCACCTAGGCTAGTTGGATTACTAAGACTTGCTCATCTCTGGGCTAGCAGGATCACTTAGACCCACTCATCTATGGGAAATCTGGATCACAAAGACCCTCTTTTATCTGCGCCAACTAGATCACTTAGACCTACTCATCTCTAGGCCAGCTGTATAACTAATACTCACTCATCTCTGGGCCAGCTGGATCACTTAGACCTGATCGTCTCTGGGCTATCTGGATAACTAAAACCCGCTCGTCTCTGGGCCAGTTGGATCACTAAGACTTGCTCGTCTCTGGCCCAAATGGATCACAAATACCATCTCATCTCAAGGCTAGCTAGATCATTAAAACCCACTCTTCTCATGTTTAGTTGGATCACTAAGACCTAATCTTCATATCCTTTGTGTCACAACTAGTCATAGGATTCTTGCTCGTTCCACGCTTGATTCTGAGAGAATCTACTCCTCAAGCCAATTTTCACATCCAAAATTCCACAAAAACTAACTAAGAGTATTGTCGTAGGACTGTCTCATCACAAGGGTCCACAAATAGCTGACTGCACATCAATCGGATGCCCAGTCAGCAAAATATTTTCATTTTAGTAAACAAGGGATAGTTGTATTCAGGCCCTATCAGACTTGGTCGGACGGACCTGACCAACCTAGCCTGGGGGTCCTGCATGACCCGATTCAGTTTGTTCGATCCGTCCTAACAAGGAGGGGTCTTCCCTAGCTCGGTCTGGCCTAGCCTCCAGGCCGGGCCCATTGGGCCTTGCTGGACCCGGCCCAGTTTGGCTGTGGGTCCATCCCGCCAAGTCGCCCAGCAAACCAGTTTCATCAAACCTAGCCCGCAACTGGTAGGTCGGTTATCCCCAAGCCTAGGTTGCCTAAAGGCCTGATTTTTCCCCTTAGACCATACCACATCAACAGGCCAGGCTTCCCCAACCCCCCAACAGTCTGGTTCGTACCACTGGCCCGACCCGCATGGCGGGACAAGTTCCCCTCTTTCCAGAAACCCACGAGGCGTCCGGTTCATACTGAAAACGGATGGATGAGGACAAATTCCTACTCCACATGAAGTATTGGACATTGTTCCTGCTCTTTCGTGGCCCATCGTTGTAGGACACTCATCAAACTCAGAGCCCAAGAAGTGCCCCCCTTTATCACAAGTCTACTCAAGCGGAATGGGCCATCTGAGTGACCCGCGACTTTGCTGCGTTTCCAACTTGCCACTATGTTCCCCTCCGACGTGGTCAGGTGGCCACATACCCCATACACAAGACATAAATCTCCATTCCTGTGGCTCCTGCTACTGTCGTGGTGCACTTCCAGCATGCTGCCTACCACTTACTGTTGTGGTCGAGGTGCCACCGCAGGGGTGCCGCAACCGGGGTGCCGCAACCGGGTGTCGCCACCATGACCGGGTGCCACAGCTCTATTCCATGGTCTCTCTCTAGTGTGGTGGACCACTTGGAATTGTCCCTTACTCTTTTTTCCTCTATGGTTGATCCGTTTTCGTCTGTTACGCCACAAATAACGCGGAGAGGGAGATGGAGTCGATCATAAAGAATATCCAAATGAACTACTGGTCTTTGTTCGTGTTGGTCCGGATTTGTTCGTGTCAGCAAGATCATAATGGATAAACTATAACTCACTAAGATTTAATCTTGATATCAAAACTTAATTATATTTCCCAATAACGAATGGAAAACCCTTCTGCAGATCAACTTGTTAGAGAGTTGATCTGCATTCTTTGTTTAGAGGGGAAAACGAGGAAATCCAATTCACTAAGAATTTAGACCCCAACTTGGTTGGAGTCAGGAAGAATCCATTACTTAACATGATTCATCTGCAAAGGTCATTGATTTATCATCGAGGAAGGGATCTCTCAAAGAGGAGGGGGAGTGCTCAATGTCATTGTTGATCATCATTCGTCATTCATCAATAGCAATCCTCCTCAGAATCAGAGTGTTTCTCCCAATGTGTCAATAACGCAGCCCCCAATTAAATAATTAATGGAAGAAATTACTTTCCATTACCATTTAATTATAGTGCCATTATGATATTTAATTTATGAAACAATGTTTCGGTTTCATTGAGTTACAACCCCGATCTACTACAAAAATTTCCAAAGATCAGAAAAAATCAAGTTTATTTTATTTTAATTTTTCATAAAAAGTTTGAAAACTATCATTCACCCTCAACCCACACCAGTCAAGGTTAATCTCTACCTTAGGAAAAACTCCCTGATGAACTCAATGGTACTCTCAAATTTCCAATCCGAGTTTCATTTAGGAGGTATAAAAATTTGAAAATAAAATTATTGTTACTTTATTTTTTTATTTATGCACAAAAACTACCTTCTATTGTTGGACCATGATGGCCAATGTTAGGACCTTTCTAGGAGAATCATGATGCTCTGCATTCAACAACTCCCTTAGATTTTTGATCCAGGTATTGGTTTAAAAGATAGAAAAACCCCACTTGAATGTTTATTTAATGATCCTTAAAAATAGTTCAAAAATATGTTTCAGCCACTCCAGGCATTGGAATTATGTTCTTTATCAAATCCTGGTCTCAAAATAATCATATTTAATTTTCAAAAAAATCATGGAATTCATGGGTATTACAAATTTTTATTTAATGAGCATATTTACTAAGATGTATCTTGATGTCAAATATTTTCAATGTAGAGAAACCCTTATTCATGTGGATTTTACCTCTTCACTCCTCATATAAGATCTTAACCTTTTCTGGAGTTGTCTTTGGCTCATTTAAAGGTACTATTTTGTTTAGTATTGAGTACTTTTTGTTTGGGTTTTTCCTTGGGGTGTGTTTTTTTTGGAATTTTGAAAAAACCATAATGAAATAGTGATTATCATGGTCGGCACATGGTTAGGGAAAACTATGTGCCCTATCACAGCTAACTGTTCAACACTGGATAAAGGGAAGTTTCATGGTAAGCACATGGTTTTTCAAACCATGATCCCTCTTAGGAGTAACTGTGAACCCCTATAAAAGAGACACATAGTTTAAGAACATATTTCGGGGAAACTGTGCACCCATACTGAGAAATCTTTGTGCAAGAATTAAAGCCTCCCAAAAAATAATTTTAAAAACATTTGAACCCCCATTTTAGGTCCACTGTCGCAATTTTTGGAGCTCTTAAGAAGATTTCCAAACCTTCGCAAACTATTTTCATTACGATTCAAATCCTATATTGAAGATATTTTCCCCTCCCGATATGTGGATCATATCCCTTTACATTCTCATTCGTCCACCTTTGTTCTCTCCAAATTGTGGTATGAATTTGTCCAATATTTTTCTAGATTAATATCAAGATTTTATGAATCTATATCTAGGTTTTTGGACCTATATCTAGATATAAGATATCTT
The DNA here is from genome assembly GCA_963277665.1 of Viscum album. Taxonomy (NCBI): domain Eukaryota; kingdom Viridiplantae; phylum Streptophyta; class Magnoliopsida; order Santalales; family Viscaceae; genus Viscum; species Viscum album. Next base: position 1,287,913,213 of record OY728151.1, read on the forward strand.
GAACTATTTAATCTTGATTTAGGTTTATAGATATGGATCTTGTTCAATGCTTTTACTCTACTAAATTTTGTAGATGTCTGTTGGGATATCGTTCATCTAAGAATTGAAGTACGAGGTCATATATTAAAATCACATAGTCCTGATTTTGATTACTTGTAAAAAAATTGAATAATTTCAAGATTTGTTTAGAAATTGAATTTTCTAAATGAATTAATTAATAAGGTGACATAACTAGTTAAGAAATTGTGGGATTTGGGGATAAATAATTATTGAATAAATTGTGATATATTGAGATTGTGAAATAGATAATGAATTATGGATTCAATTATGATATATTGATGTTGAGTTTGAAGAATTAATTTAAGAATTAATTATGAAATATTGAAATTGTGAGTATGGTTCATTAATAGGTGAATTAATCAATTTTTTTGAGTTATATATAATATTGTGATGTTTATAATAATGTTTTTTTAAATGGTGAATGGTAACTTGGAAATTCGACCAAGTATTGTGAATGGTAACATGCTCATTCAATTATGTTTTATTAAATAGTGAATGGTAACATGGATATTCTCCCAGGTATTATCAATGGTATCAAGATCATTCGATTATGTGTTATTAAATGGTGAATGGTGACATGGACACTCAGCCATGTATTATGAATGGTAAATTGGTAAATAAATTGATAAAAGGTGAATGGAAACATTTTCATGCACTTATGAGATTATGAATGGTAAGATAGAAATTATAATGTGATTTCTCATGGGGATATATTTTACTCTTGATTAGGCCTAAGTAGGTATTGAGTTTCGAGTGTTCTCGGGAACCTAGGGGTTTTGTGGTTAAATAGAGAATATTTGATATTGTGATAAATATTTATTTATGAATTGTACTTATTTATTTATAAAACTGAAAAAAGTGTTATTTACTGGATTTGTATTAGAAACCATGGCAGGTGGCCTATTGAGTTTTAATAACACCCTACTTTGGATGTCTGATCGGTACTCAAATTGATTTCATGGTTGTAGGATAGTTTAAGGGAAAAGGCCTGACATTTGATGGATAAAATGGTGACGGAGCATGGATGAGGGAACCAAACATGATTCATGACCATCATTGGATTTTTTAGTGTCTTTATTTGAGTTTCATTTTGGACACATGAAATGTACTTAGCATGGAATGTTTTATTAAATACATAGATATTGTATTTCCTTCTTTTATTATCATAATATATTGCAACTTTTAATGGTAATGTGTTATTCAGTTGTTGTTTCTTATTTTATGCTAGTTTATTACTCTGATAAAATAGGTTATAGTCTCCCCATGACTGATATTATACCCTTGATGCTACTCAAAATCATTTAGAATATAGAGAGGCACACTTGGGGTCATGTTGTGCTCTGGCTCAGGGCATTGGCATGTGGAACCTAGGCCGGGACATTACAATGTGGTATCAAATGATACTTCTTTTATTTTTCATGTGTCATATTATTTGGGAAAGTTAGACATGATACAATGAAGATTTAGGTCTTTTAAATGAGATCATCCATCAGAGTTGAAAACCCATGTATGAGGGAAAACCCAAGTACCCCAGGTGGGTTGGTTGTTATTTTTTTGTACAGTTAAATATTCTTTCACAGTAGGTGATTCCCTTATAATGTGATTTGAAAATTATTTGGGGGAGTTTCAGATAATTATCTCATGTATTTATATGGAATGAGAGTTGAGTTGTACGCATCATTCTAAGAACAAAGGATTATTTGTGACATGAATTATCTTAGGGACACATGGAAAAATATGTATTGGGTATGTTTTCAAACTTGAATTATTTTTCTTTACATTTGAAACTAAAATAAGAAAGGTTCATAATATTAAATTGAGAATTGAAAAATGATGAAAAATGTGAGAAAATTTATTTCTAATGTGAAAACATGAATAATGAGAATATGATTACCCTTTTTAACCATGACCTAGGTGTGTCGTGGTTAAGGTGAGTAATAGAACCTCAATTTTGACAACATGGAGAGGTTTTGGGAAAAATACATGTTGTGAGTTGTTTTTATTTTCCTCTTAAAAAATGTCATAATGTTTTTTGTGAGTCCTAAGACATATGTTTGGCATTTTAGTGTTATTCCTCCATGACGACACTTATTGATAGGATGATAGGAGGATGTGGTTTTTGATGTTCTACTAGTAGTGGCACCTATGGCACTAATATTTCCGAGTGAGGATGCATGGGATCAGTTCTGAGAGAACTTATCTCACTACAAACAATACATGGAAATAGACCTAGGTCAGTTGTGAGGAGTATGTATGACCTAACATGGGAGTTTCAGTTGCATTGCCCTCCTAATTTCAATAGATAGGGAGGGCCTGAGGGAGCTGGGTTCTGGATTAAGTCCATATAGACGATATTTGAAACATTTGAGACTCCTACTTAGAGGAGGTTCATGATGGATTCATGTATGATATGATTATCGGTGAATCATTGGTTGGATATTTAGGAAATAACTAGACAGGATGATGGTAAGTTATATACGAGATTCTTAAATAAGTTCTGTAAGTACTTCTATCCAGAGACACTCAGGCAGGAGAAATAGTCTGATTTCATGTGGTTGACTCAAGAGAGCATGTCAATAATGGAATATGTTCAATTCTTGACAGATGTTCAATGCTTTTCTCCAGCATTCGAATAAGATAAAACAGTTATTGAAATACATTTCCATGATGTATATAAGTGTGTGATTATGTACCATGTGAACATTTTTCAGTTAAATAAGTTTGTTGAGGAGGTGTATCATGCTCTCATAGCTAAGGAGAACCTGAGGGATTCTTCTAGCGAAGGAGATGTGGTCCCATCTAGATGACCATGGGTATGACTTCTGAGAGTAGGATGTATCCTGATGATAACGTTATCCCAAGATGTTGGAAGGAGAGTACCTAGACAGAGGGATCTGTTTCATATAACCTTACTGGAGTTGTCTATCACTAGTGTGTTAGGTAGGGAAATTATCATAGAAATTGTTCCCGACCACCTATGGAGTGTTAATCATGCAGCTAGATGGGTCATCTACAGAGTTTCTATAGAAACTTGTGGCAGATAGTTAGTGATGGAGGAGTTGGACAGAAGTCGGGTGTTGGAACAGGATCTTTTGCACCATATCAGTCTGGAAGGTGGAGTTACACTAGTCAAGGTATTAGAGGTTTTTTATGTGGTTCTTCTATGAATGATCTCCCATATCAATATAGTTGTTCAAATGATTGAAGTCGGACAACATCGTAGGGAAGAGCAACAAGACAATTACATGAATTGTAGCCTACACTTGTGGATAATGAGGATGGATCATCAACTTCGAGAGGTTCTATTCTCAAATCTTCTATATTATGTAGTGCCTTATTTGATACTGGTTCCTCTCATTAAATTAAATTTGTAAACCTTTTTAATTATTTGATTATTGAGGTGGATTATCTGATCTGGGTAACGACTATAGATACACCATTGATAGTATGGTCTAGAGACATCTTCTTGTACAAGGGGTGTTCTCTAAATATAAGGGAGTACTGTTTGCTGTAGAACCTCTAAATTCTTGATATGTCAGGACTCATACTAATTATGTGTATGAAATGGATAGTCATATACTAAATACACATTTATTGTTATAATAGAAGAGTTATGCCAACTTACCCTAAGGGTGGCCATTACATTCCCTATGTGGAGTGAGATATCCCAGAAGAACAACCAGGGAAAATTACATAGTAGCTGGTAGTGAACACATCCTAAGTTTCTAGTTAATTGCTGGATGAAGGAGGTGTGACGCAATATGTATTTACACCAGTATTAGATCAGTTTTAGGATGTGTTTCCTAATGAATTCTCAGGAAATCCTCCAGAGAGATATGTGGAATTTACTGTTGGACTCATGGTGGGGGTTGGGAAAGTTTTAATTCCACCATACAGAATGGAACTGAAAGAGATTTAGAAGCTCATTACTCAGTTGTATTTGTTAGTGTATAATGGATTTATCCATCCGAGTTTGTTTCCTTGATGTTCTATAGTACTATTTTCTAAGAAGGCTGACGGGACTCTATTTTTGAGTGATTATTACTAGAAGATGAACTTGATGACTTTGAGGAATAGGTATCCTCTTCCACATATTAAAAATCTATTTTACAATTAGAGAGGAACTTGCGTGTTCTTGAATATTGACTTGAGATCGGGGTATCATCATCTAAGATTCTTAACTTATGATATACCTAGGACTACATTTAGAAGTAGGTATGGCCTTTATGAGTATGAAATAATGCTATTTTAGTTGAAAAACACACTAGGAGTGTTTATTTCCTTGATGAATAAAATCCTCCTTCCATACTTGGATCAATTTGTGGTAGTTTTTGTGGATGATATCTTGGTATACTCAAAAACTCATAAGGATAATTCCAAACATCTTAACATCATACTAAGTACAATGAAAGAGCATCAAATATACTCAAATCTATCTAAGTTACATTTTTAGATTGATCAGGTACACTTACGGGGTCACATAATCTCAGAGGAATGAATCCTAGTGGACCTAGAGAAGGTTTGGGATGTTGTATCTTGAGAGAATCCCAAGAATTTTTTCGATATTAAAAGATTTATGGGTTTAGATGTATATTATTTATGGTTCAAATAGTAATTTTCTTGATTGGAAACACCGCTTACAGTCTTGACCAGAAATGGGATAATGTTTTACTTGTCAGAAGCATGTGAGAATGCTTTCCCAGAGTTAAAGAAGCATTTGACCCCAACACCAATTTTGATCTTACTGAATCTAGGTATGGAGTAATCAGTGTATCTTAATGCATATGATATTTGAATTAGTAAAAATTTTATATAAGGAGATCGAGTTTTGGTGTATGAGTCTTGATAATCAAGGCCTCAATAACAGAACTACCCTATACATGACTTGATTTAGAGGAATTGGTTTATTATTTGATGTTTTAGAAGAATTATCTTTTGGGTGATAAGTTTATGTTATTCACAGATCAAAAGAGCTTTTAATATATCTTATCATAGTGATATTTTAATCTTCAATAGCATATATGGGTTGATTATATGCATTATTTTTATTTTGAACAAGCCTATATGCATAGAAAGGGGAGTAGAGTTACTAATGCTCTATGCTGGAAGACACTAACTCAGGTGGTTCCAGACTCTACTGCTGAGTGGAATATGATGATTGTACAAAAGAAAATTCATTCGGTGGTTTAGAATAACTAGGGGAAAATGAAACTCATATGAGTTTTAGTGGATTTAAAACTTTTGAGCCAGATTAGATATAGGTAATATGAGGATCATGTGTTTTTTACCATGAGGGAAAGTCTTAAAGGTGGGGATTCACCATCTAGTTGGAGCATAGATGAGGGTTACATCATCTATGTCATGAATAAAGGTAATATTCGAACAAGAATGTGAGAGGAGATGATGTAGGAATTCAGTTTCTCGAAGTGGGTTTTATATCCAAGTCTGACCAAAATGTACTATGACCTAAGATGATTGTTTTGGTGGTCGGGTAGGAAAAGGGAGAAAGGAGGGTTTTTGATGCGATGTTATACATGTCAGTAGGTGAAGGCATAACAACAATGACCTGTTGGTTTTCTATAGTTGTTTCCCATTCAATAATAGAAGTGGGATTATATGAAAATGAAAATTTTGGTGGGTCTATTGAGTACACCTATGAAGAATGAGGATTTTTGGGTTATTGTGGATCAACTGATGAAAGTATCACATTTCATTCCTATATGGGAAACATTCTTAGTAGAGTAGTGGGAATAATTTTTTGTTCGAGATGTAGTCTCTCTACATGGGGTTCCATAGAATATTATTTCAAAACATGACACATCATTTAATTCGTTCTTCTCAGTGAGGTAGCGAATGACACTTGGTATGCAGGTTTTGTTGAGTACGGCTTTCTACCAATGTAAATATGGGAAGTCATAGTATATGATATAGGTGATTGAGGATATGCTACGAGCTTGTGTCCATTACTTGGTTAGGTCTTAGGTTAACAACTGATCTTTACTGGAGTTCACCTATAATGACATTTATCATGGAACTATTCAGATAGAATCATATGAGGCACTTTATGGTAGGCCTTTTAAATAAACTTTATACTATATGGATGCAGGTGAGTCTAGGATTCTGGGACAGAGTCTTATGTATTTGACGTTAGAGAAAGTAAAACTAATTCAAAAACTTATGTTTATAGATTAGAGTAGATAGAATTTGTATGAAGATAGATGTTGAAGACCTCTAGAGTTTAAATAGGGTGATCATGTATTCCTTCGGGTTTCGTCAAGGGTGCATCATCATAGGATACAGAGATAGAAAAAGTTAGTGCCCAATTTTTTTGGACCTTTTGAGGTCATCGAGTATGTATATGACTCAGATTAGATGAAATTAAAATTCATATATATGTTTAAGATCCCTATAGTATACATGGTATTGACCAATATCATTCAATCTATGTCGTATTCCTCCATTAAAGTAGTCTTTATGATTTTCCAATCCACTCCATCATTTATCTTTTCCAAAACTATAGAATCCCACAATCTCTTTCTAGGCCCCTCAATCTTGCAGATATTACAATTCCTTATAATGGATTCTAGTTCTTACAATAACTTGAATAGTCAATAAATCCTTCAAACAAAATCCTTCACCTCTAAATGATAATTTTTCCCCTTGAACGATTGTTGATTATAATGAATAAAATCCTAGTATCAGTCTATACTATCGTCTATTCTAGGTTCCAAATATTTACACTAAATGGGGGTAAGAGTGGCTCCTTGGCCTATATATCATACCATTCACACTAGTACCTCTCTAAGGTTTTTGGAAAATGGAGGGTTCCCTTTATATTTTTATTTATAATGTCCTACCTACTACTATATATAGAGTCTTCATGGGGTAATAGTACAACACAATATCAATAAACAACAAGGAAACATCATTCACGAGACACTGGAACAACAACTCTCTCAGTCAAAATTCATCTTCAGAACACAAATTTCTAATTCATGTTTGGTAAAGGACCAGAGTATGGTCAATTAAATCCTAAAAGAAACCTTTTACAACCAACCATTGTAAAATAAGGCCCACGACATTTACATCTTTCTAGGAACTCACTCATAACCTACCCCTAAAATCTTATCTATCATATTGCTTATCTAAAAAATAATCCCACAATACATAAAAAATCCAAGAATATCCACTACTTCCATTAATTCCAATTTTCAAGGAAATAACATGAATAAACATCAAATCCAAAACCTGATCCATACCTAAAATGGCCTAAAGGTAATTCTCAATCCTTACAAGATGAAAACTAACTCCTAGAAATGATAATTGATTGACCAAAATGATTTTAGCAAAATAAAAACAAAAAAATAAAAGGTATGGAGATAAGAATCGCAAAATAGTATATATTCCAATATAGTCAACAATAGGGAGGTACCAAAAAGGAAAGTACATGTCATGATAAGAAAAAAAAATACAAGATATCACATAAACCATTATTGACATCACTACCAATATCTCATCGTAGAAAGTGCGTCACAAACTCCACCTATCATATCCAACTCCTAAAGTTTTTATATCATTAACTATTACTTCCATTATTTAGTGCTTTCCCTTTTCTTATACTAAGAAAATAAATATTATATACTCTCATTGGTATATGTATTGTGTGAGAAACACTGTAAAATTAGGATCCAACCAAGATATTTCATATGAATTAATTATAAAATAAACCAAATATAATTAATTTTAAATAAAAATGGAATAGTAAACTTCCCAAAATTTATAATAATACACGATTTTCAAATAATTTCAATGAAAATTATTAAACAAGAATAAATATGGATTTCCATAAAACATGCAAGAAAAATAATTTTGATCAAAATAAGAAATAATAAATCATTTCATAAACACTATCACATATAATTCACTTTCAATCCAATCACCATGGTTTTATATCCCATGTTTAGTTAGATCATGGCTCAAATATCCTCACACTCTGGGTGATATATGGCTCTGGATTTGTACACTTCTCTATATATCCATACTATGGGGAATAGAAGTCTATCTCAATGAATGAACCCCCTATCCTCATCAGTTTTATGATAAAATTTTAATCATCAATCCATTATGAGGAATAGATAACACATCCCTAGTGTGATTATCTCGGACTACCCACCTGACTTCCCAGTCTCCCATGCGATTCAAACAAATCATTTAGGGTAAGTGGGTTAATCTCATTTTTTCATTGAGCATCATTTGAATAACACAAAACCACATTTTAAACATTCCATTCAATTTCATAAACCAAAATAAAAATGTTTTTATAAAAACACATTCCTATAAAAATAATCCATTTTATTGAATATACTTAAAAAATTTCTTACCCCCATTTATCAGGAATCATCACCAATGTCATTTATTAAATCATTCATTTCAATTAATAAATATTTTCCCTATATCAATACTTTATCTAAAAATCATTTTCCAAAGGGGATTCATCCCATATCATTTCATTTGAAAACATTTCACAATACTAACAATTCATGCTTTGAAAATAAATTATAAATCCATTTATATTCAAGAAAAAAACAAGGTTTTATTTGGTAGGGACTTCATTTTGAACCCACTAACCATAACTCAGGGTACCATCAATCAACCAAAGTGATCCAATATCATAGAGATTATGGTCTAAAACCAACCCATAGGGGATCCTAGAAATATAATTCACAAATCAAAATCTAGACTTATAAAAAACAAATGGATTAGAAATGCTCATATATAAAGAGACCATAGGAAAGGGGAATCCATAATTAGATCTAGGTTACACATACTGAACTAGATTTAACACTGCAATCAAAAAATTTACCTATAAATATTCATGTTTTTAAGGCCCAGAAACATATGAAGTGAACCTTCATGGTCATAGGGGTGTAATTGAGGTCAAATGAGATGATTTTATCATTAAAACATAGATCTTGGGAAATAAATTATGATAGTTACAATAACTATCTCACCTATATTAGCACCAACGGCTTCCATCTAGAAACCATCGGCTATCCATCGATGCCAGGAAGATTGCATGTACCTTTAGAAACACAAATAACAATCTGATGGAACACCTATAGATCAATAATTTTCATCATCATGATGGTGGGATTTCACCATGTTTTTTGTGGAATTCTTAAAGAAATTTCATTTTGTCAGCATGATGATGATGATATGGTGGGTCCCACCAGTGAGCCATTGGACTCCCTATAGTTTACTTTAACTACATTAATATGCCCAATAGGAAGAAGAACACTTGAAGACATTCATGACTTTCAAATAAAAACAAAAACCACACACCTGACCCTTCATTGGATAGAAACATGCTTGAAAACCTAGAAATGGCATACAAATTAAGAACGTCAAGGAAAACCAATGATGATGTAATGAGGAGTTTATGGGTTTTCAATACGGTCAGTACCTTATATTAATAATAAGATACTCCTCTGAATTTATTTATTATTCATGATGTGTTCCATGTATCTCAACTGTGGATATACCACCTCAATCCTTCTCATGTGATCAGTGTGGACAACGTTAAGCTATATCCCCGTACAATATTTATGAAAAAACCCATTCAAACATAGGAAAATAATGATATAACTCCCCTAGGAAACATAGTCATTATAGTGAATTTTTTGTTTTATAATAGTAATATTATGAAGGAAACATTGTATAATATGTCTGATATGTGAACCCAGTGTCTTGAGTCATTTGTTATTAATACTCAGTCATCCTTAATGATTCATCTATGGGATAAGATACCCTATAGTAGAGAGGTTGTAACACGCAGTGTATATTAATGTTTAATTTTAATATAAATTTCACTAAACCCCATCTATTTTAATGAATTATGGGTGTTGGAGGTGTTTAATGGGATTTGGGGTATGTTTTAGGGGAATTGACTAGACATGCAACATATTTCATTATCGTAGATATCACAGAATACCTAGTTAATTAGTATTAGGTACCTTGTGGTCCCAAAGTAGGTGATGAGTAGCTCAGAGTGGGTCACTAGGTTGGTGATGGACATCCTACATGAAATTTTCAAAGATTAATTTATCCACCTTAGAATATATATTAGTACTATGCCATGGGTTTATTATTCTCACTTTATATTTATAACCACTCATATTTAATTCTTGTAAAATGTGATGAACGACCACATAAGAATCTAAAAAATATATTTTATTGTATATCCAAAAAATATACCTGATGGTATTTGAGAACATAAATATATAACATCTAATCATAGATAGTAATTATTTCACTGATCAGTATAGGTCGTTGATCATCTTCCCTATCGAAGTTCATTTTCTTAAACTCATCAGCCAATATCAAAACACCTTCCCCATAATCATGTGGTATATTTACCTATTATTATTTCGTCATCATAAAGGGTAAAAAATAGATACAAATAATGAGATAGAGTAGATTACACATTTGTACTATTATCTCTTTTATGGATTCACTTGTTCAAAGTAGGTGAATATTACTCCAACTCAACAGATATCATGTGAATAAAGGAAATCAAACAAATCCATTTATTTTCCTTCTATAGTCCATTTTTTTGTATGAATACACCATTGGCCCAATGGAATATGAAATATATAATTATTCAAGAACAAAATAATGAAAGAAGGATTCCTTGGCTAGAATTTACCCCATTATTTTATATCATACCAAAAGATAGAAAGAAAACAATACACTACAAATTTCACAGAGTCAAACCTCACACACTCTATCTTATACAAATCACATGCAATTATTACAAAGAAATATATCAATGTAAATAACATAAAATATTAAAATGGTTAAGACTACATCCATGGGGTAACAATAAAATATTTTGGTTCTGTTATATTTTATAATAATTAAAATCACTTAATATCATTGATTATAACTAATCACATCATCACATCATCAAATCAATGTACTTTGTCTCAATAAATTATATTAGATCTCATCCAATCATACAATTTTAACTAACTTATAAAATTTTTAGAAGTACTATCATTTAACATAGTGGTTTTCAATTGCCTATATCAATTGATTATAAAACTTTGACATTTAGTGAATATTACAAGTTAATATTACATTTCAATGAATGAATATCACACTCAAGAAACATTTCAACAAAAAACTAGAGGAGAATAATATAGTATATAATCATCATAATATCCATGAATAATAAAATATAACTTCCATTTTGTTCATCTAAACCATTAACCACTTTACAACAATATAAAAAAATATTCTTTTGAACATCCCACCTCTAATAAATATTTTCACTAAAAATGCACTGGACCTATGGTTTAAAATGTATTTCAATGTTTCTTTCTTTGGTTGTTTTAATTGGTATTTTAATTGGATTTAATATTCTTAACAATAACCCACTTAAATTCCTCTTTATGGAATATATAGAAACTCTCCAACACTTTGTAAAAATATTTCAACTTTTACAGAATGTAGAATCTCTATCTCCTTCCATTCACCTATGTCCAACTAATTCATAATTTTTTCTCATATATTCCTAGAATATTACCATGGTGGACATATCTTATTTATTTTTCTTCACTAATATCCTCCAAAACTATAGTACTCTTTCCTCTAGTATTTTCTAGGTAAATATATATTTTAGGTATATATGTTTCACACATGAGTGAAAAACTAAATTTCAAGATAAATAGATTGAAATTTGATTATCACAGTAGAAAAATATACACTTGTGGATCATTGTCACATTCTACAATAGAGTCCTTAACCATTTCAGTTTTTTCTCAATTTTGTTACCACTATGTGGTCTACATTCATTGTGGAAAAATTAAAAATAGGTTCCATTTACCAAATCCACTTGACATTCATTCCTCTACAGGCTACAAAAAAACATATGGTTGTTTATGTTGGTGTGTGAATCCCCATAAAAGCCATCATTGATATAACCTTGTAATGGATCATTGATATAGACACACATAGTTGTATGTTATTTTAATTTAAAATTTTGTATAATCTACTTCAAAACATCTCAATGTCCCTTCCTATTTTTTTGACCCTATTGTACATCAAGATACATAATGCTTATGAAAATGGATCATTACATATAAACATTGCTCCTTATTTTTTTGAGTCTTTATCTATAGACAATTTTAATAGTGTAGACAAAGGAGTTGAGAGTAAATACCAAATATAAATTTTGAACATTTTGAAAATATTTGAGCTATTTATATTCTCACTATGATATAACCCAGGTCATGGATTTCGTATCTCTCTTAGTCATTATCCCCATGATTTTCATAGACTGTCCAAGATCTTTCTTCTCAAATCCTCTTGGTAAATAACACTTTAATTACTTAATCATTCTGATTTATTGGATATTAAATATCATGTCATCCACAAATGAGAGATATTTTAGGAAACTACCATAATCCCATTACTTTTTATATAAACAATGACTCACATTCCACTATATGAAACCGTCCAAAAAAATAGAAGTATAAATTTTAAAATTACACTACCTTGGAACCTACATTAAACCATAGTGGATTATTTTCAGATTACACACCAGATATTTGTTTTTATATCAACAAAATCCACCAGAAACATCATGAAAATTTATTCCATGAAGTCACCATGAGGAAAGGTTTTCCTTAAATTTATCTTATCTTAGCGAACATTATCAATATAAAAAATTCCCATCATTATTCACAAGGTAGATTTCTCAGATACTGATAAAATAATTTCAGATAAATCAATATCTTCTTTTATTTAAAATCAATTCACCACAAGAAATTCCTTGTATCAATTTGTACTATCAACATCCACTTTCAAATTAAATATCCACATATATTTTTGTTCTTTCTTCCAATATTATAAATCGATTATCTATAATTTTCTATTATAATCTAATTAAGTCTTGTCTTCATTCATCATTGAATATCACTTTCTAGATTCACTAAGTTTTTAGTCTCTCAACTTCTCATAAATCTATTATGAGTAAGAACATCATGTGAAATTTAAAATTTTAAACTTGTTTCCCAACATTAGTAGCTATCCATTATTCGAATTTTTGATCATCTCTTTCTAGTACTACATTTTATACTATTATATATTTTATATCCCAAACATTTAGATAATTTTTTCAATGTATCAACATACCTAGATAATTCTAGAACATCTTACATGGTCTATCTACATAACATTTCTTTCTTCTATCTAAAATATCAAGTACTTCTGGTCTTTTCATACACCCACTCAAATAAAAATGGATGTTGTCATATGATTATTTATTCTAAACATCCATTTTATCCATGTTATGTTTATTCAATAAGACCTTATAATTAAATAAATTATATGGGGTCCTAATTCTCTATTGATGATCATCATATTTAAGTTACAATCAAAAAATTACATCAATAAACACTATAAATAAATATGTCTAGGAAATTTCCTTGAGTTAGATCTTATCCTTATCATGGAAAAATATGTAAGTGATAATCCAAAAAAAGTGTGATCAATCACCTCTATAGGACTACTAGAAAATAACTACTCTGAAATTTATTTTCCTAACGGTGATGAAAGATTGTTTTTGAACCAAGAGAAAGTACATTTTCCTTAATTCGACTAAAATTTACTTGGGTATTTCTATGTGAAGCCTCATGTTCTATACATTCTATATAAATTTAAGGTTCACTCACTCATCATCACCATTCTTTTGACATGTAATAAGAACATCCTGTTATAGCCTAATCCCCTTATTTTGATAGAAATCCAAAAATTTATTTTTGTTGTAATAACGTTTATTGTTGGTTCTTAGTCATTTTGAAATATAATAAATTTCAATTTCCACCATGGTCTTCAATAAAGAAACACTATTAAGACCATGGACATGTTTTTAAGAAAGTAATCCCATAATATTATCTTTGATTAATTAATGAAAGTAATAATGTTAAGGGATAATTCAGGATATTAGACACGGGTTAGAAATTAAATATAAAATGTAAAAACATTTAACAATTGAGATATAGGCTTATTGTCAAATAAATTGAAAGTTACCATCTTCTGTTATCTAAGAATAAAATGCTCACAGCATTCAAACATTGTCTAATCTATCATTAACATTCCATTTTCCTTTAGAACCATCATGCTCTTCTAACTATAGTGACTAAGCTTAAAATTCTATAACTCTAGTATTTTAAAAGTTGTTGCATTCAATATTAATCTTCTATATGATCTTTTGATTAGATATAGGGGCCTTTCCTTTACTATTATATCCACTTTGTTGTATTAGGAAATTACATTATAATGTTAATTAACAATTATTCTACCTAACTCTACCTCATTAGGATATCCTATAAAAATTAATTCTTATATAACCCTGGGATGTGTCTTAATTCCTTAAATTTCATTAAGAAACCATCTTCCATTTTTTGGTTTACATCACCATTACCCATGAAATAAGGATCTTCATTATCATCTAATTCCCCTTTTTTAATTATTTTAGATACATCATTGACCATGAACCCCTTTCTAATCACTTCATATAACAATACACCGAAATGAATCACCCATGATTCTACCATAGTCTTAACACTTATAAATAAGTTTTTATTCTATTCATTAGAGTTTGCGAATCTTGATCTTTTGAAAGAAGTCCTTCGAGAGTTCTCCCTGTGATTCATGAAAATCTTCTTAAAATGTTCACTCTTCTTATAAATCCAATATAAAGGGCCTCTAAAATCCAAATTTCCATATCACCTTTTCTTGGACTAACTTTCAATATTCCTTGGCCTTTTTATTAGAGTGAGAATCATCTACCTCCAATATTAAGTGATTTTTTGGTAATATTTATACTTCCCTCTATCATAGCACTTCTTAAAATTTGAGGCAAAGGACGTATTCAAATACTAGGTCCGGATTCCAGTATAATTTACATATTATTTTTATCGTTGCTTCCCAACCATTTGTTCTAAATGTTAATAACAAAGGTTCCTACACATAATATCATTCATATGATCTAGAAAAAGTATACCATCATATATTATCATTCATAATAACCTATTCATCATGAATACCATTTTTCATGTAGTTTAATTCTCATTAATGACTAAAATGTCATATATTAGCTATTTTATAGTCTTCTTCACTGAGATGTTAAAAGCAAAATTCCATGACAATGACATCCTGACCAACTGAAGAACATTCTAGGTCTTCTACTCCCATTTAACTTTCTCCAAATCCCCTAGTATAATCCCCATTAATGGTACTTTCTGGTTATTTTTAATGAAATACTATTCTATATTTATTATATATAAGTTAATGACTATCCTATAAAAATTGTATTTCTAGACCAATCCTTCAAGTGATTCTATAAGATCAAATGATATTAAAATACTACTGAATCGAAATAAAGTCAATACAATATATTAGAATGCTACCTAATACTATTTAAAAATTTGTTTTCTATGTCCTGATCCAAGTACTTGTTCCACTTGTTAGATTCATGCACCACAAATCTATTAAAAGATACACCAGCCAATTTTTATGTTCTATGGGAACAAAGAACCAAAACTTCCTTGAATGAATGTTACTCATTCTAGGTATATTTTACCTAAATATATGAATAAATCCTCACCCAAATCCCTACATTATATTAATCTACGAGTATAATCTCATACACAACATACACATAAGTATTCAAGAAAAAATAAAATAAAATGACATAAAAAAGTTTACATGGTTCATAAAATATTTCAATAATCCACAAAAAATAATTATGAATTTTCATTTCTTTAGAGTCTACAATGATTACAATCACTTACGTTCACTAATTACAAATAACAAACCAATATAATCATTACACATGTATAAGTGGTCACATAAATTTTAATTGGGTCTCTTCTGGTGATCTAATTGCACTAACATCCCACATTTACAGAAGCCCCTTTATCGTGCATGGTGACTATCATTTTCCTAAATCCATTAGCACCTAATCATTGACATATGGTGAATAGTCCATTTTACTCTTATATTTCTCGAAAGGATTATTATACTAAAAAACATTTTCGTAAAACCATTAGGAGAATGATTTAGTGATTCATCATTAGAATATCCATACAAAATAAAACATAACATTTTTTATATATTTAATGCCTTTGATTGTTACACACACATTAGAAGATATAGTCTTCCAAACAACCTACATCCATTGAATGTTCCCATGGATACAACACTAAACCTCAAAGATGAGCTGACATATGAAGTTTATTCTTATGGTTATTGAACCAGAACATGAAAATGATTCATCAATCCTATCATTTTCATCTATCATAATTCCATGTATATATTAAGAAGATATTAGTATTTCCCCCATTCTAATAAATATTTTCAAATACATGATTAATGTTCATTGCTCATATCTAAATCATTCCTCACATCCGAGAATTTGATCAATAATATCATTTTTGAACAATTCGTATAGTCATAAAAACTATTGTTGTATCCTATAATAATGGTTCTATAAAACATTGAGAATAAAAGTGTTTGAATTGGGTTATACAATCATTTTTTTGAACCATTGGTATAGGATACGACACTGAAAATTTACAAACCACTCGTATATATATATATTAAGTCCCCTTAAAACTATTGGTATAGAGGTATACCGACTATCCGTAAACAATTGGTATTTTTTACAATTATTATACTACATTCCAACCATTTCCTATACTACTAAACCTGAAAATATGAAAAATATTATTGAAGAAAAATATAATAAATGCATCTGTGTTAGTCATAAATTTATGAAAAAGAAAAATAATATATATTCTATACTAAACTAATAAATAACTTATTATCAAAATTTTCACATATATAATTTGTTTTAGTAAAAATATTCAATATACCACAATCAATGTGTCATAGAATATTTTCAAATGATCATTGGATCAATACCGTTCATTAAAAACTCAACATTGTGATCACCACTACATGCCCTACTTATCGGGACAAAGTTTCAAGGGAGGTGATTTTAAATCTCCAAAGGGTTGGGTACAATACATGCCACAAGATCTTGGTTCTGGACCTAGTTGATCCCATTCCCAATTATGGGCTAGAGTATGGCTGGCCCAATAAGGCACAACAAAATAGGGGCCATTCAAAAGCATTGCTAAATTTTTTTGTTATAATACTTCAACATAAACCTCTAGAAAATTGATAGTAGAAGAGGATTCTGAATTAATTGTAGTGGTCCAATACGAAATGGGCATGATATTATTTTCAGGTTGACTATAAACTCTCCCTTTCTGATCCTCACCTTAATCCTATTTAAAAAGATCATTTTTCAAGATGTTTTCACCTTCTTTCTCATCAAGGGACTCTAAAAAAGTTGTTCTAGATTATTAGTGAAACTTTCGTAATAAAAGAAGATAATATATTTTTAAATTGATTTAATAAAATCTAAATTTTTTTTTATGATTCAACATTAACATCACTATCTTATTTCATTATTCTTCTCAAGAAAAATATTTTTTCTCAAGGTATATATCCCTCAATGTTCTATAGTTCCGAATAAAAAAGTAAATGGATATAAGAAACAATATAATCTATATCACTATATTTTTTAACCAAACAGGATCAATTTAAATTACTAATATAATGTAATTTTTGTTATTCTTTCCAAATAACTCCTAAAAAACTAATTAAACATGGTTTTATATGAAAAATATATGTTATCTATCATGTTTTTGCGTTGTCAATCATCCCAAATTATGACCTTACATCGTAAAACCATTATTTTTTGTTACTTTATAAATTATCATGAAATATAAAACTCAAAAATCAAAAATTAATTATTTATAAAAATAATATTAATTTTAACTGAAAATAATTACTTTTCAACAATTCCTTAAAATCAACACTTTTGAAATTGAAAATTATTTCCCCATAATATGTAACTTGAAATTCATTAAGGATTTTTTACCATCTGACTATATTATAAGTCATCTAGTCTAACTAACTTATAACTCAAACTTATATTTTATCCCAAGTTCCCTTAATTTCATTAAATTTTCATTCTTCACAACTTGACTATTGGAAATGTTACAATAAAGATATAAGAAAAATATTTATTTATATAAATAAAATAATGATGTACAATTTAATTTAACCAAGAAATTTATTAATATCTCATCCCATAAAATATTCTTTAATTGATAACTAATATTTTTGCATGAGATTATACTTATAGGTATAGTATAACTGTATTTGTTTCATTTCCATAAAACATCTACATTCACCATCATGTTTAACAATAAATTGGGTGTCTTTGTTTTACCCTACCATTACATGTGTATTTTAGTTCTCTGTATCACAGAAGAAATTATTCCAAAACATCCCATTATTAGATTCTTTATAAAAAGAATAATAAAAAATTAAATTATTACATGTTACAACTAAGATAAATTTTTTGTGATATAATTTAATGCACTTGTAAATATATTCATCATTCAGTCTAATTAGTGGGTTCTAATAGATCTGTAGGCTATGAAGGATTGGTATCCTATGAAGGATGGGTCTGATCTAATGTATACTCTAAATGATTAGTAATATGTGAATTAAAATTCATAGGAGTATGAGAATAGGACCCTATAGATATAGTAGAATTCGTAAATTGAGGAAGCATTAAAGTTGGTATAAAAGGATATAATGGATGAGGATTCATTATGGGATATGAAAGCGGTATATGAGATGTAGATAATATCTTACGTAATGGTAAATGTATGTGGGATTTGAACATTACATGTTCCATGAGTGGAATGGGAGGATGAGAAAGTGGAGTTGACTGGATATGGGGTTGTGGGTCTACGTCCAATTTTGTATAGTAGGTTCTCTGAGTATCTACAACACCACACTCACTAGATCAATCATGCTTCTCACTATTGTTAGTAGTCAAACTAGACAATATTTTTCTCTAGGATTATCTTCCATAAATGAATTTTATAAATTTAAAATAAAATAAAACTTAACATATCTTAATTGATATATATTATAAATATTTTACATGTTATAGGAACAAGAGTACATAGTCCCATGTCTCACTATCATCTATCATGATTATGAAATCTATTCTTATTTATTTCTTTAATATTTTTCATATTCTGCATAAGAATAAAATATAAATTTTATTATAAATGAACTACTAAAAGGAAATGAAAATATAAAATAACAGGTGGAATCAAATAAATATAGCATACTTATCGCAAGAAAAAACAACGTATTAGAGATGACATTATGTAACATAGGCATATTAATTTCATGGAAGACACGGTATAAAAGATAAAATAATTTAATCAGGGCCTAAAAATTAAAATGTTAAAAATTAAAAATAGTTTTCATAACCAAATCAAGATAAAACTTCTAGAATTGGTTCTAAAAAAATATATATTTCTTTTTGAATGTCATGATATTACTAAAAAATATATCATAGAATAAATATATAGTATTTATATAATAAAAACTTTAGTTTAGTTTTAAATATGTTGTAACTATGATCACTACTGAAATTATAGTATTACTATTTATTTTAAATTTTATATCACTTCTATATAATGTTATTTTATATGATTTATTTTTTTGTTAGCATATAATGTGAGATACACAAAATATTTTAAATTTTTTCATAATATTCTATAGATTAAAAACTATGTTAAATTTAACATTTTAATACATTTGTAGCTATATATTTTAGAATTTATTTATTCTTAACATGTTGAAAAGATAAAAAAATATTTAATAATCAACATCAGCCAATTCTAGCTTTTTTGTTTGGATTTCAAAAAAGTAACTCAAACTCACTAGAAGTCTTAAGTCAAAACTACAGTTATCATATTTTATTCATATAATTTTTTAATGATATCTATATTTAAAAATTTCATAATTTAATTATTCTTATAAAATATAAAATTTATAAAAAATATTAAAAAAACCAACTACACCAAAACTTTTTTTACAATTTAGATATTATAATTTTGACCTGAACTCACTTCATGTCTTGGATCATGCCTTTAGTTTTCTATGTTGGTTTATATATTTTAATTTACAATATATTTTTTAAAAGATTCCAAAATTGATTTATTCTTACTTATTTATTAATATAATGATAATATATAAAAATAATTCAACTATATCCAAACTAAGATTAACAGTTTACAAAATAAAAAATTTACCTAAGATCACTAAAATAATTTGAATAGAAATAATTTTTTTTGATTTTGTTTTACATATTTTTTTGGAACATATAAATAGTTATATAAGTAAGAAAATTTCTATTATTATTTCATTGGAAGGGTAATAAAACTATCAAAAGATAATTTAGCTACAATGAAACAAAATATTACTATTTAAATATTTTAAATTGGAATTGAACTCATTGTACTATTTTGTCTCAAATTTTAAATTTTCATGATTATTTTACTTTAGATTTTTAATTATATGTTTAACTACGACTATTAGAATTGAGTGCTCTGGTTTAAATAGATATATAAAAAATTATATAAATTTTATTCAAGTACATATAAAACATTTTAACGTTTTTGATTTTATTAATTGTTCATTAAGTCACTAATCATAATAATGGAATGAAAATTGAGTTTTTAAACCACGAGATTTTTATTCTATAAATTAATCATGAGTGGTTCAGGTTCATGGTTAAATCTGAAAATTGAAAAAAAATAATCATAAAAATTATTTTGTTCAAGATAAATAGGTTCAGATATGTTGTTAACTTCATCCCCACCACCATAAAAAACAACACTTGGGATCATATCGGTAAGACACTTAATTATATTTTTATAGTATATTTCATATAAAACACTTGTTTCACAATTCAGGCTAAAATATATGACTCATTGGTATCTAAGAAAAAAGTCATTTAAATAAATCCATTTCCAAATTTATCAAGAAATGTTACATGGTCCATCATTGAATCAAACCACTTGTATTTAATCCTAGATACATGATAATGGGAGGAATGAACCAAAATTAATATTTTCTCAATAGCTTCATAATCATGAAAATTTTAATATTGAGTCTATCTATATGATGCATTGTAAAAATTTCATGTAATTCTAAATAATATAATAGCCTACTCCTATGTTATCATATTCACAGTTAAACTAGTTATAAAAAATGTATATCCATTTATTACTAGTGATTTACATTCACGCACTATATTACAAAAATGAAAATCAAATTATCTTATTTATTGAGAGAAAAATTCATCTGGTATACAAAATAACTAAAATATATATTCATAATTATGTTATGAATTAATATTTACTATTTATTTTATAAAATTAATTTCCACGCCTTAGATTTCAAACAACAAAAGAAACTCATTTATATACAAACTCTCTCTTTTTCTCAAAGATAAAAATTTATGAATTCTAATTATAATTTTTTTATGCTTCATTATAAAAATTTGAGTAAGAGTTAAGGATATATGTAAAATTATATAGGTGGACATAACATATACATGTTCAAATTACTTATTTGATATAGACATAAAATAAGTAATAGTTAAGAAAACTTGTGATATTCCTTCTCTTTACCTTCATGTTTCAATGAACTGAATGGATACGATCTCGCAAAATTCCCTATTTCGAGAAGTGATGTAAAATTGGTCTCAATTTTGTCATACCAATCTTCTTAATTTCTTATTTTTAATTCCAATATTTTTCTCACATCAACCCAATACATTTAATATGAATCCATACATTATTGAAACAAATAACCTTTTAAAATTAGATCGTAAGGATGATTCCTAACCATGAAATAAGAATTCATTGTGAAAATAATTCTTTTAGTTGGACATATATTATAAAAAAATGATGCCCCCAGTAGTATGATAGACAATTATATGTAGCATGCAAATAAAAAAATATAGATGAAATTTTTTATCTCAATCACACATATTTAATATTATATCCTTTTTTTTATTTTCGAGAAAAATAGTGAAAAAATGTTAGAAAAATTATCTCTTTAAGAATGGAATAAAAAATCAATATATCCTTTATATTATTGGACATGAAATTATGAATTTATATTGAGATAAATTTACAAATAACGATGTGATAGTCAAGAGTTTTTAAAGATTTTAGTTTCATCGATCTTCTGTTAACCTATTTTGATATGATTCTTACATAACCATCAGGAATGTTTACAATATATGGTATCTAGAGAATTTTTTTTGCTTTAATTATTCCATTATATAATAAGAACATGAAAATTCTAATTATTTTTACTGATAAACTAGAGATGTTATATTGGTATGATATCCTAATCCACAAAATCATGTTGAGTTTATAAATTATATTTTTTATTCCCTTTTTAATATAGATGTATTGAATGAAACATTTAACAAATATATTTTAAAATATAAATTTCATCTAAATAATGACATGAAAAATTGGTTGAATAATAATGAAAATCAAAGAAGATACTTTTCTTCCTCCAATTGTAATTGGATTCAATGTAATTATTATTATTCTTTCTAGATTTAATAAAAACATTACAAAATGAAAAATTAAAATCTTTAAATTCATTATGCTCATTGGTTCAAGTCATACATTGGCGTAACTTCTCAATCAAAGGGTATTTTCAATCCTTCTATGGTTTTTCATATTTGGGTGATTCATTGGAAATAATGTATTGTCCCATGAAAAGGAATATATGATGATATTTAAGACTTTTGGATTGTGAATTCATTATATTAAAAAGGTGGGATAGTTTACCTTTCATTATATAGACAGATATCATTCTATAAGACTAAGAATCATTTATTTTCCACATAAGTCCAACATAAATTTGAATTTTGAAAAAAACATCTTATGTGCACACACCAAAATTATAAAGTTCCAATAACTCTTTTTTTAAAATGTCGAAGTATATGTCTATATTATTATAAGGATATGAATGTAAAGATATGAATATACTCAAAAATGTAAATTATTATTTTATACACATCCATGGAAAAATAATATAAATTTTAGTGAATGTTTTCCATGTGATGTGTGAAGTATGAATCTTACTAAATAAACTAAATATTTCACAAGATACACATACCTTCAAATTACGCATCTCATCTAAAAATAAGGATATTATGAAACAATTGTATTCCATGATTAACCATTAACAATATTAAAAATTTCATAATTATATTTAATTCTATTAACACAATTTAATTGAATAATTGGTGAAATTTCATGAGATATTAAATGAATTTGGAGACTATAATTCAATAAAAATTGATCCAATAAGTTCTTTGGAACATGAGAAGTTTTACCTTATGCATTTTCCTTCCAATGAGATATATAAAATTCTTTATGTTCATTTAGTCTCACAGTTTTCTACAAAAATATACAATAATCCTTTAATAAATAAAGAATTATATTCATTCAAAAATTCAAGCTCATTAATTAACATCAATACCTATTAATTGTTTTCAAAAATATCTGCAACATCTAGAAGTTTTTCCATAAAAAAAGGAATAATATAATCACTTCTAATATTAGAAATTAGTTAAATGTTTTTACCATGATACGATCACATAAAAAATATTACTTTTTCATTTTACCATGTTCCCAATATACAGGATTCCATTTATTTTCCTTTAGTTTTTTCACACTCTCAATATCAATGTTTTCATTATTTTCATCCTACATACTCATACAATTGTATTATTTTATGGGAATTATTTCTTTACCTTGATTATAATTAAATGTAAAATTATCATATATTTCATTATCTATTCCACTCCTTTCATTTAGATCATGAATTGTTTGGTATTTAAATTTCTCTCTATTGTCATACTAGCCATAATAGTAATATGAAAAACCAATTTTTATATGGTATCTCACTTATTCTATAATTATACAATATTATCCTAAAAAATAATTATAAAGTTAGTTTATAAGTCCTTAATCTAGATAATTAAATAAAAAATATAATATATCCCCCCAATATATTTTGAAACTTAGCTGAGATCTAAATAATATCATACAAATGTCTTCTAACCATTATCATTAAAAAATTAATTTTTTAATATAATAAACATATTAGAACATAATTATAAAATTCATGATAATATTGAATATTTTGATTACATTTGACGGGAAAAAATATTCCAAAAATATATATATATATATATATATATTTCGAAAATATTTATATATTTTTAGTTCACCTTATGCATTGGTGACTCTCCCAAGTTATTGGATAATTTGAATAAATATAAGAATATTATATAGGATCGAATTTGATAAAAGAATATAATAAAAATATAAAATGGATAAATAGAGGTTATATGTGAGGATTAATTGGAAGGGGAGAATATTTATTTTAATTATTAAGAACAATATACCACACCTAGGATTGAGACAACCTACCATGACATAATTTTAATGGGAAATTCCTCAATTATGTTTTTTATCATGGTATAAATTAATTAATGAAGAACATTATTATCATAATAACATGAAGGTATTTTATTTTAAATTGAATTCAAAATAAAAAAAAATTTCCCTTGATTGACATTTTAATAAAACTATTCATTATTTAAATAAAATTAATATTCACCCTATAAATAAATTATTCATATTAATAAAAACACTTCATGATGTTAATAGAAAAAATTAAATATTTATGAAACACCTTAAATTGTTATTTACTTTAATAAAATCTCCAAAACATTGATATTAATCCAATTAATTATTTAAAACACCCAATAAATTTTATATTAAAAAACTCATAACAATTATTATTATTAAAAAAACACCCATGATATTGATGGTAATAAAATCAATTCTTAACACACAAAAAAATAAGAAAATTAAATTAATTGATTATAATATTCATTAAATAATCTATAGAAATAACATCAATTATTTCATAATTATATGAAATTTTATCAAGCACCTTATGTGCACTATTTTTTTAAAACATAACATAGTTAATTTTTAAGGAAAAATGTTTTTATCATACTAAAAACAAAGTAAAATAATGATATTATTATGAATATGTCATCGTTTATAATAATAAAAAATAATCACAACAAAAAACAATATTAAAATAAGGCAATAAATCATAGTTATTGATTCTAAAGGATATATATAAAATAACATAATATAAATGATGAATCCAACAATGCCCATAGTTATTACACTAAGAGAAAATAATGAAATATCTTTATTTGATGTTCATTAACTCTAAAAAACAAAATCAAATTTGTGGAACATAAAACCATAGGCTACTATTTAAAATCAAGGGAATTAAAATTTAGAAAAAAAGAGAAGAAAATAAGAGAGAATATGATAGAAACAACATAACTTGACTATTACAACAAAAAATAATAGAAATTTTTTTAAATAGTTAAATAACATGGGGAATTGAAATGGATGGAGAAACTTTTATAAGGGATGTAAGAATCAGGCTAGGAATGAGGGGATATGATGGTATAATTAGAAGATCCCTATACCGATTATCTATTAAAACCAATTGTATTTGATTTTTGGTATACACTAGATTTACAATAAATTCTTTTTTTATTTACTCAACTCAATATAGGCATTCTATTGTCTGCACTATGTGGAAAATGATATCTGGGGATCTTTTCCTTTTGAAGGTAGGACCATAAAATTTCCCAAATATATACTCTTGGAATCAATGTGATTCAAAATGATTTTAAAAAATTATATTCACTTATTCCAACGGTTGATGGGGATTTATTATTACCCTTCTGGGGTAATAATATATGTGTTATAAACTAATTATGGTTTCCTTCCCTCCCTCTTAAAGTATTATCCATTGACATATCAGGCCTCATAGAAGTATGAAGTTGATTTTTCACACTAAATTACTCTAGCATGTCTATTAATAGAATAAATCATACATTGCTGGAATGAAGAGGTAATTGTACCATGTCAATGAATCCATTATCTTTTCAACTAGGAATTCAAGGTGTTATCTTAATGAGATACCATTAACAGAAAATCATATTCGAGGTCTCCAAAATGATTCTTGTAGTTTGATGTCCACCAAAGGTTTCTACTTACATTTATCATAGCCTTTGATTATTAAATCATATAGATCTATATAATAATACCTACAAACTAATCAAAAGATTATTCATGAAGGAACAATATTTTTCTCTAAACTATTGTGAACTAATTCTCAATGAACATTTAAATAATTTTATATTTTACACACTTATATGATTCTCATATAATGATTTTTATATGTTTTTGTATTTTTTTCAGTGAAGTGGTCTACCATGTGACATTCATTTGAACTATTTTTTTCAAGGTATTATTCTATAGTAGCAATATTAATTTCAGGCTTCTAAAGATTTTATAAATCCTTAATAAGGGACTCCCAATTTTCATTGTATATATAGAAGGAATCCATAGTTAAAAATAATGATTGGATGATGGAAATCTGTTTCAAAACATCATATTTTGGATCCAAATGTATTTGTTTCCTATTGAAATAATATTATAGAACATGATATTATGAGTAATGGGTTGTCTTTGAGGATTATTCTCTTTTTCCTTGATCGTAATATGGGTACATTTTCATTGTTTATGCATTAAGATGAACTATTTTACAATATTTAGTTATTTATTTAGTGATATCATGTAATCCAATCAAGAAAATGTCCCTATAGGATTAGGATTATTTGAAGGTTATGGATTATATCTATTCTTTTATTTGTAATCTTGAATATTTTATTCTCATTATCTATGCATCATATATTATTTTAGGAGGGATGACACCCAAGCTTCAGGTCTACCTCAAGTATGTATTCCTTTAGCTTAGTGGAATACTTCATGATAAGTAACTAGAGGTTATAACTCATAGAAATCCTCTTCACCAATGCACTGAACCACTAGTTATTCAATATTTATAGTCTCTCTGTGATTCTTTATTATAAAAAGGTTCTATTTTACATAGTAGAGAATTTCCTCCCAATTATAGGGGTGTAAAGTCCATTAGATTTTTTTTACTGGAGTAGGGACCCATTTTGGTTCCTCTTATTGTTTATTATATCACTATAAATAGATTTGTTAGATACTAAAAATATATGAACTGTAAGGTGTGGTTTTATTGATTATAAAGGTAATTTAGGTTGTGAAATGTTGTTTTACTCATACCTTTATGATTACATATGCATGATAGATTGACTACTGGTTTTTCCAGTCCACAAAATTTTATGTACTCTTGGTTGGAAGCTTCTATTACTGTTTTTATTCATCATGTAGAGAAGAATACACACACATAAAATTTTTCGAGGTACGTTCCATGTTTACTCAACCTTTATATACCATTCACTGGATACAATAATTTGAGATAATGAAATCCAAGATGATATAAACTGAAAATATTTGTAAGGAAACATAATTGAAAGGATTATTCTACAATACCTCATCAGGTGTCTTGACTTTTGGTAGTGTGTCCAAATTATTTCTATAGTTCAAATGATATACATTTGGACTTATATTTTCAAAAAGAAATGGAACATTTTATTTTCATTCTCAATGTTATGATGCCCCTATTCCTTTATCGTATCCTATTGGTTTTGATTTGATCATGTTCATTTCTTATGTTTCCTAATAGGAAGAACTATGTCAGATTTGGAAAACATTAGGGATGGATTTTTTTATCAATATTGGATTTATATTAATATTAATGATTTATTCTTTCCCATACTTCCTTGGTTATGATGTTCAAGTTTTCCAAGGTTTATTATTAGTTCACTGATTGGAATCCTCTGGAAATTGTGTTATTGTAGAAATATTTTATAACACACCAAGGTATTTCTAGGGAATAATCATGGTTTCTAATTTTGTTTCTAGATATTCCAGAAAAAGTTGAATTTTTTCTCAATGGTTTGATATATATCTTAGAAAAATGTCAAATCCTTACATCTAGAAATTAAATCTATTACCATTTCATTATTATGTTATTTCTAGTTGATTAATAAAATAATTCCCATTATTTAAAGATGAATTTGTAAATAAATTTACAAATAATATTTTCCTATCTGAAAACGAATCTAGTTTTAGGGTTTCAATACCAAGAAATTATGCTCTTTAAAAAGTTTATATGAAGAATAAATATTTGGTTTCCTCCTAATACTTTAGGCTCCCAACAATTATTCCACATTGGGATGTGATCTGTGTAATAAGTTAATCTATCTATCATATACCATTTTATGTTTAGAAGTTGTGATTTATAAATTTGGGTGGTGGAGGTGTCAAATCTACATGATTAGGATATATTTTTCCATCAATCTAAACTGACACACAATGACCTGAAATGATTTTAATTATGAAGTAATTACATATAATATTTCTTCATGTGATGTTGCTTACTTTACCCAAATTTTCCCCAGATGACTCATCTCAGTTTTTACTAAGTGTAATTTATGAGTATGCATTTTGATATGGCCTATAATAGGGTAATAATTGTAATTAAATTGAGCATTAACTAATCAGATTGATCTTTATGGTTTTAGGTTTATTGGCTGACTTGATGTTTCTCTTTCAATTTTAATATTATAATGTTATTAAGGATTGTTTGATAAATGATTCCTTGTAGATTAGGATTTAAAATCATACTCAATGGGTAATTTTTCCCTAATTAAATTATAATAAGTCAATTAATTCTTATCTATTTGACATTTAAACTAAAAAAATTTCTTATCAAATTAGATTTAATTTGTCACGACCCGTCCCATTGGGGCCCGCGTCGTGACTCCCCAAGCCCGCCTCTAATAGGCCAGGGTCTGGTGACTAGAACCGAGTAGGCATATTACTAACATGGGAGGCACTGCCTATGTACCTATACACACGCAATCATCTCCAAGCCCAAAATGATGAAATGTAAAAACCACTAAGGAACAAAAATGAATGCATACAACTAATCCCAACCAACAGAGTACGACAAAAGGTAGAGTACTAAAATGTAAAATGGGACAGAATACAAGCCCACCAAAAACAAGATTCTGAAAACTGCAAAGTCCAACCTGTAAACACAAAAGGTACTGCGACTGCTGCTCATAGCCGTAGGAACGCCTCGGCCTGTAGAGAAATCATAAAACTCAATCCTATCCTAGTCTGCACTGGACTCTGTCAAAAGGCTGCTCATCTGCACAAGACACCAAATGTGCGGGAAAAGCCCGTGCAGGGGTGAGTGTAACAATACTCAGTAGAGGACCCCGAAAACCACAAAACAGTATACAAGGTAAAGGTACCATCAGCTAGGAAAAGTTTATGTCTACAGAACATATAGAACAAACCAGATATACTAAAACCCCAGACCCGTAGTCTAGAGACAAGTCGCACAACCGCATACCCCCGTTAGGGATTTAGTTCGAAGATTCCGAGATGCATTTGTCCCAGGAAAAAACACTCCACGAGTCTTATAGCTCTGATGATGTCCGTCCTAGAAGTACTGTTTGTTGGAAAACATAACTAGAGGTAGTCACACTCATTACGGGAGACACAATCTTGAGTGTAAAGGATCATGATAGATATAAGCACTCATTGCAGGAGATATACACTTGAGTGCGAAAGATCACGATACATAGATGAGGATCACTTCCAGGGCCATGGTGGATACCACGACTCATCTGGATTCACTAGGTAGGTGATACACCAGCTAGGTAGAGGATCAATTCCCAGTAGAGTTGGTCACGTCGATGCCTGACTCTACCTAGGGTCAGGAATGGATAGAGGATCTCGATCAGGGCCTCTCGCATGGATGCCTGACTCTATCATAGAAAGTTTTACTGAAGGGATCATATTCCTGTGTGAGGAAATTATTCCTAACCTTCAGGAGAACGAGAAGAAGGGGCATTAACCCAAATTAAAGATGTCCAAGATATGGTGAACAAGAGGACCATTACATTTTCTAAAAATTACAAGACGTGTAGAAAGTTACATGCCGTGTTGTCTGACCCCGGGTACTGCCCGTGTACAACGACCTGTGTCATAAGGCTGGTCGTGTAGAAAAACTTTGTACATTGCGTGTAGTATGTTGTACACGTTGTTCCCGAGTGACTGGGGTTGGCCCCATGTCACTGGAAATGTGGCCATACACGGTCATCAACCCGTGTACTAAAACCCGTGTCCGTGTACCCCCAAGATACATGCCGAGTTCCACGTAGCTGCCTCTTCCATGTTGTAAAGGCCGTGTCACCTGAAGCCGTGTAGATCATCCTGTGCCCGTGTATTTCCCAAGATACAAGTCGAGATCTGAGGAAAGTCTAACACGACGTGTGACCAGGGTCACACGTTGTGTGATTCCTCTCTGACCCCCGTACCCTAGCCACCGCAGAACTACCCGGCGTGTTCTTAGGAAGTACACACCGTGTATTCTGGAAATTTCCAAAAACGACGCTCTTCACCGGCGAGCCTCCCGTACTGCTTTGATCGTCGATCCGGCCATCCGATATCCACGAAACCTTCAAGTTTTGGTCTCCCCAATGCCAAGAAGACTCTTCTGGTGTTTTTGGGCATCTAATTGGCTCCAAAAACATATTTTGATCTTCCCGCGCGAAGAACACTTGAAGAATGTCCTTTTCCGATCCGGTCCTATCTGTCATCTGCCATCATCTTCACACCTCTACGAGGTCATTGTGGTGTCGAACCTTCGATTTGGGATCGTTGCGTCACAGAACGGATGTGAAACTATCTGTTGTTCATTTCCCCATGAAGAACACGAAGAACGCGCGAGAAAAGAAAAAAGGGGAAAAATCCAATAAAACAACATGAGGAACGAACCTCCACCATCGTTCTTCACGGAGTTGATCTGGTCCCATCTGTAGGCTTAAACGGAGCAGGATCAAACAATAAAACAAACATGGATCAAATCCCTGAGATCACCTGCAAAGAAAAATCCCTCCCACAAGAACGTACGAATCCACGGATCAACTTGTTTGTGGTTGATCAGTGTTCATTGTTTTAAATCAAGAACGACGAAAGAAGAAATTAAATAACAAACCCCTACCTCAACTGGGATTGATCTCTGACAAAGTTGTCATGCTGCAGTCATCATCAAGATCCTTCAACGTCGTTGGTGCAACGATTCTCAACTCTGATCCATCGTCATTCACCATTGAGGGTTCTCTCCAGCGCTTCACGGATCCTCTAGCGATTTCTCCCAAAAGTTTTTCAATGGCCACCAATCGCTTAACCCATTAAAAATGGAAACATGATTGGAATTTAAGATACGTTGTGGTATTAATGACTTCATCTTGCCATTTTTGAGTCATTATGATACGTCATTAAATAAGGAAATTGATGTCCCATCGCAGCACTACAGCAGATGTTTCCATAAAATAAAATAAACATTTAGCAATTTATTTTATTTATATTTTACTAAAAACGTCTGAATATTAACATTTTCCCTCGACCCGTGCCGGTCGAGGTTAGGCTCATTCATAGGCAAATTCGTCATCTCAGACACAACGGTGCCCTCAGATTTTTAATTCGGGCATCCGTTTGGAAACTTCCCCAACCGTACACGAGTGCCAACTCACATAACATAAAAAGTGAAAACCACCGTCCCGGGATCACCAGGCCTCAGAATGATGCGTTTTTTTCTCACCCAGTATCAAAATAATTCCACATAATATTTAAGAATTATACACAGAAAATCAGAGACATTACATAATTTAACTTATCATGTGGGGGTAGGTAGGTTATATTGATATTATTTTTTAATTTCCATTTAAACTAACTTATAATGTGGTTAGAAATAGAATATTTATATGTTTAACCAAATTTTTTATCATTCCTTTGATTCAAAATATGTTTAACTTCTTTTAAAAATTTCATATAAATTAAATTTTTAGTTGATACTTCCTCATTTACCTATTCTATCTTAATATCATGCTCTTTAATATCTATAGTTATGTACTGAAAATAGTTGATCATGAAAACCCTATATAATAAACCCTATCCTCATCTATGTCTGAAAAAAATGGGGTATCTTTGGTCTTGGAATAACGATCTAACAACAATCCATAATCCTCCTTTTCAAAAATTTTAGAGGGTCTCTTAGATTTTCATCCTTTAAATGCACTTGAAATATACTTCTATCACATCTACTAAAGTGAAGTGCAATTTTTTTTATATCATATGTTCTTGAGTAATTATCCTTTGACCAATATTGAACTAATACATGATAAAAGTCATTATTAAAAAAATCAATAGAAGTCCTTGTGGGATTTCTATGGAGCCACATGCATCCTTTTAAATATATATATATATATTATTATATAAGGTGAATTATGGATTGAAGTATCTATTTTTATGAGAGATTATAGAAAGGGTAGGGGTAAAATGACCTTATCCCAATAGGATTTTGGTTTCCCATAAGTTTTCATAAAAGATAATTTCATTTACTTCTTGTATTATAGCCTTGTGAGTTTTAGATGTGATGTATTTCCTTGTGATTTTACTAGAAGGATTCATATAACCTAATACACATTTCTATTTTCAGTTTTATATTACCATATACATTGCTAACTATTTCATTTTTTAATAACATGATGCAATATTCTATCAATTCCTCATTTCAACCATGTGTGTCATCTCTATACTTTATAAATAATACTCTTTTATTGAATCGACCAATTGGAATATTCATATCTCTGGTCTAGTGAATTATTTGTGGTAGTTACATTGAAATATCTCTTATTATAATGTTCATAATGGTGGATGGGAAATGAAAAATTCAATACCCAAAATTCACACCATTGAACCAAGCATCTGAGGAAGCTTACGAGATAATTGGTGATGTTCTTGGACTCTAATGTGACCATACTTTTGGATTTATTCCTAATATTTGAAATATGTTGGGTTACATGGAACCAAGAGAGTTGTGAGATAAAATTCATAGAATTTTGAATCCTACAATTATAAATAATTGGTGTATCTCTCAAAAATAAATCACTTACACTTGAAATGGTTGAATGATGCATTCATATTTATGAAAGAGTGATTTATATGTTATTCTAAAAGTGTATCATGAATTACATAATGGTATGTAGTGAGGATCCAAAACAAGAATTTTATTTTTTAGTGTCTAACACCACCTACATGATATTTGAATTTTATTTATCTTCATTATATGGTTCATTAGCTTTTTCTAATGATAACGGAAACATTATTATTACTTTACCAAATAAGACTCGATAATTCCATTCAATTATGACAATAATCAAGCCTTCATGTTATGGTGAAGATTTGATTATTACTATTATTATAATTCACCCATTGAATATGATGAAATATAACCATTTAATGTTAGGGCTCTTAGAGTAGCATGATTTAGTCTAGTAAGAACTTTTTAATAAGAATGATGGTTTGGGATAATCAATATGTAGTTATGAGACTTATATTAATTTAATATACTATCATAGGGAGGGCCTTTAACGAATAAATAATGGGGAGTACCTCCATGAATTTTTTTTGTTTTTCACCATAAAGATAACCTTCATGGTTGATAATTTACTAGATATAAAAATATAGATTCTCTTTGTTCCATATACATCTTTCATTTCAAGGATAAATTTTTGGGAAAGTTCTATGGCGGGAAACCTCATGCTTGTGTTCTGTATTTCTAGTCGGATGAACTCTAAAATAATCACCCAAATGAGGGAATCTGAATATAATTTTTTTATTAAGTGAACAGAAAGGGAATTTATGACTGATAGCATGGGTAGGGACTCCATGGATGAAATTTAATTGAATCTGAACACGGATATAACCTTCATAGTGGCTATAGTCTCAATCAAGGATATGAACTTGAAGACATGTTCTTCAATGAGGACTGTAGATTTTATTCTTGTTAGATTGATGGAAAATGGAGTATCTTATTTTTGGTTCAGTGTTTCATTGTAGGGAGGACCTCTATAACTAATACTATTGGGAGGATATCTATGGACACTAGAGTGGATCTCACAAATGGGAGGACACATATGAGTAATCTTTATTTTTTTTGGGGAGTTCCTCCACAAAGAGTAATATTGGTAAGACCTCTCAATTCATTGAATTATTTGTGATTTATATGGAGATTATCTTCATGTTTGATATTTATTTTGTTTCAGGGAGTACCACTATGATGGTGAAACTTCATAGGACCTACATATCATATTAAAATGTCATAATATAGAGGAACTCCATAATGTTTATAATTTTTCTCAAAGAGCATTTAATAGAAACATGTACCCATCCGTATTTTCCTTACAAATGTATGTTCAATATTAATGGTAATAATCAATTGTGCCCTTGTAACTTTTAGAATCATTTAATTATTCATAGAAATTATAGCATCAATAGGGTATGAAACTACTCCTAAATCTCCGTACATTTTTTCAAGTTGTATCTCCTTATGAGTTTCCCAGTTTGGATGACCTGTGCTAGTACATTTTCCTCAACAATATCATGAGGGGTTGGTTTTATGTGGAGAGGGATATAATCATGTTTAATAAGACACATACTATGAAGTTATAAAGTAGTTGTTAAAACACAATCAAATTCCTACTATGACTACTCAAAACAAATAAAAGTTGTATTATATCACTCTAGAGAGAGACAACCAAAGAGGGTTGATGTAGTAATTGGGTATACTTTTTCCTTATCCTCCTCTTATAGAGGTGGAAATTTTGATGGACTTGGTCCCTCAAAATTTAAATATGTCATCTATAATGTAAGAGTTATCCCCTTATTAAGGTATTTTAAAATCCTGGAATTCAATATTATATGATAAAGATTTTTTTTAGGTGAATGTGTCCGTTTCTACCTAGGAGTTATCGTGAAAAAAAAACATATGTTTTTTGGACCACCGATTAGTGGCTTAATGGAATCCAAGTTGAGTTTTTATTTCCCCCATGTTGTTTAGATATCTTTATAACTCGTTATTTGTTAATTATGGTTGAAAATTGTATTCTTTGTGAATGTAAACACCATGAATAGAAACTTAGTATCACAAGTGAGTGTGAATAATTTATCATCCTCTTTTATGAGTAAGGGATTTCACATTGGGTTCACCATTTTTTATTTTCAATTTTTTACATATCACCTATTTATTTTGGTTTCATGGTACATACATGTTTTAGATGATGTGATGGGTCCTTGACTGATTTTTTATCATAGATTATTGAAAATTACATGGATTCCATAATAATTTATGTAAATTCATGAAATCCTACCCAGTAACAACACTGATGACCATTTTACAAATGTGATTGATCAAAACCATCAATTTGAAAGAATAATATATAAACGAAATGTAATTATTTTCATTGAATATAAATCTTTAATTACTCTATAGTTTAAATTTATATAATAATGAACATTGGAATTTATCACCATATATGGTAGTATAAGATGTTATGTTGGGGGTTTTAGGCTCATAAATGGAACTTCTTACCTATCATTAAGAATAAAATTAAAATACATATTAATTAGTTCAAAATGATGATTCATTTATTCATTTTTTTTATTTATATTAG
This sequence comes from Viscum album, assembly GCA_963277665.1. Classification (NCBI taxonomy): domain Eukaryota; kingdom Viridiplantae; phylum Streptophyta; class Magnoliopsida; order Santalales; family Viscaceae; genus Viscum; species Viscum album. The sequence continues at coordinate 1,287,948,890 of OY728151.1, forward strand.
AAAGATTAAATTGGTTCCATTTAAGGTGGTGCATCATTGACAATATGTTATTCCCTATTTGGTTAGGTAGCCTTGACTATTTTGACTTTTGTTTTATGGTCATGTGGCTAGAACCAATAGGTGAAGAGTTCCTATGAATGGTTGTTTGAGGGACTTATTTATGACAATCCATTTTATATTTATCCTCATTAGTGATTTAGGTGAAGAAATGTGGTACTTAAACTAGATAAGTAAAAAATTTGTAACTTTATATCATCCAGTGGACCCAAGGGACGCTGTCAAATTCTTATAAGATAGATATTGGTTCATAAAAACCAATATGTCCACCCTATGCCAAATTAAACTCCACAATTCTCCATTAAATAAGGGATCCTCATTTTAAAATGAAATCTAGATATATAATACTCTGAGGACCCAATATTAGTGGGGAAACTATGCGATATATTTCATTACCATTATCTAAGGAATAAATAATTATAATGGTTGTATGAATGTGTAGGAAGAAATAATCATGTATATTGAGAATAAAATGTTAAATATTGGGTGAATTGGAATGTATAACTGTGGAAATAGAAAAAATGTTACCAATGAAGTCTTAGAAGACACTAAGGTGAAAGGTGTGTGGGGGAACCAAGAGAGCCATTGAAGGATGGGAATAAGTCTGAAAAAGTGGAACTGTGGAGCCATAAAGATTTGAATTTCTTGATATGAGATCTACTTAATAGGGTAATTTCACCTTAGTTTATATAAATAATTTTGTTATGTAGCCTCCCCCAAGGGTTTTATGTAATAAACCCTTGTATGACTCATGTTTCCCCAATTTCAATCATTTTTTCATAGGTTTTGATCTAAAATTTACATTTTGGAATTCAGAGAATATTTTTGGAATGCTGACTTGGGTTCCATGTTCTCAATTTATTATGTTTTCTTTATTTATTTATTTTTTTTGTTAGGATTTCCTTTTATGGGAAATGTATGCTTAAGAACCTATGTCAGTGAGGTAACCACTCTCAGTTCTTAGTTGTGACACTACGACACATGCAATTACTAATGGAAGTCTATGCATGTTGGTATTCTCAAGTACATCCAGAAGATTGGGGATATAGGGCCTTAGTAGGAAAAAATTATAATGGTATGTAAGGGTTCCTAACAATACTTATTTTCTAAAAAATATTGAACATCTATCAAGATATACTGATATTCTCTTTAATAAATTTGAGTTCCAAAAATGATGAAGTAATAACTATTGACTTTTCATTTTTTATCTTATCATTATTCGAGAGATTGGAGTTTTATTAGTGAAAAAAGGGTCCCAATATTGGAATTCAATGGATCTATTATTTTAAAAAAATATTATGAATTTTAGAAAAAAATGGTTATCAAATAAAAATATTATAAATAAAGTGTGAGATTCTGAAATAATTTGGTGTACAAATAAAATAAATAATTAAAGAATAAATGATAAAATATAAGAAATATTTCCATAATAAATATAAAAAAACAATACTCATGGACTTTATATGTTAAAATAAAAGGGATTATGTCTAAATAAATATAATTTTTCCCTTAAGAAAAAATAGTCATGGTCGATTGTGGTCTATTATATGATGACTTTTCCTAAATAGAAAAAGTGACCATTATTCATTTAAGATCAACAACTAAGAACGGAAAGAATTATAAATATGTAATTCTGCATATTTATAATGAATTATTAATAAATAAGATAAATTGATTTATTAAATAAACAAAATCGTTAAACACTTTACAAAATAAATTAAGCAATATCAACACAATCCAAGAAACACCAAGGAATAATTGATAATCCCATTTTCATGTGCATTATAACTGATTCAATCTATATTCAAATTCAATATAAATATATTAAAGGGATAAAAAATTTATCAAGAGAGGTATAAAATTTTTTATAAAATTTTCTTAAAAATATATATTCAATATTAAAATGATTTTTCTAGAGTGAAGCACACAATTCTTAGACATTTTTATAATATTTACATTTTCATAATTAATGGGAACATGTCTAAATTATAATCCATAATATAGTCAAGTGTGTTTTATCCATATAATATTTACAAGGTAATTTCCTACATCTTTTTATTCAACTTCTATAATAGATAGAGCTATTTAATTTTCATTTTTACTACACAATGATACTATTCACATGCATAAATGTGATGTGTTTTGGGGTATTTTCTTTAATAAAAATTAAAAACTATATAATAAATATTTCACTACTAATTAGGTCAAATTAATATCCATATGAGTAAAAATAAACCAAATTTAAAGTGATGTGATGATATTTAAAAATTATTTTGAATATAACCTTATGTTATTCTTTAATGTTTCCGTGAAATATACCAAATATATAACTTATAAACTTAAAATCATGTTGATTAGTGATAATATGCATTGAGATTACAATAATAAAGATTTAAGAATATTTATTTATTAGTTTCCCAACTTTATCATAAAATATTTATATTTTTCACCCAAGGTGTTATCCAAAACATTATAAATGTTTTGTAGTATAATTTCTTTGATATAAAACAAGAAAAATCTATAATTCAAAAAAACATTGAAAAAAATTAATTCATTAATTAATCACATTTCAAATTAGTTAGTCATAATTTTTTAAAACAATCACACATTCTATAAAAAATATATAATCGACATGATGTTGAGGAGTGATAGTATATTTGGAATCTTTCTGTAAAAAAGGATATGAATATCTTGAACTTGTTTCTGAAAAACAAAATAGGGCATGTGATCACGCCACACTTGTTTTTATTTTTGGGTGTACTTTCATTATGAATATAGGTGGTCACCTAGAATTTTTTAATGGCACCTATGAATGTGATTTGGTTAGGAGGGTGGGAGATTTGTAACATCAGGCCTTTATTAGTGGATTTTTTCCTACTACTGTTATCTCTTATAGATTTATGCTCAATTTTTGAATATTTCCCAAATCCCCTCATGGTCATGGTTACCCTTGTGCCAACATTTGGTCGTCAACATGTATTGATGGAAAAATATAAATGTATTAAAGGTTATCAATATTTTTTATTTACTAATTAGTGATGCCTAATTTGAAGGTATTATGGTTTAAATCCATGAAACAATGCACATTATATTTTATCTCCACCTATATAAGTGATAAGTGTGGATGGTATTAAGATCATACCCATGAAAAGGGATTCATATGTCTACTTTTTAATGGCATTTGAACCTCATATTTTAGTGTCACATTAAAAGACATCAAATATGTTTTATGTTTGTGTGATAATCCCATATACTTTTAGATTAACATATCATTGTTTTAACTTTTAGGGGAACATGTTTAGAGAAATAGTTTGTGTGTAAATTATGTGTGAACAACCCTTTCTTATTGACCTCAAATCGATTAAGGCCCAATGATTTTAGGTTGGATTCTTGGGTAATATATCCCTTTAAGGTATATTATGTTCATGGATAATTAGAATTAGGCCTACAATGGAGAAATATAGTTTCATCATGAATAAGGAATTTTGATGTAAATATGATGGTACCTAGAATGAATACGACCCATTAGATTGGAAATATTTTCTTTAAAAATATGGCATAATGAAGATGGTTCTGATGGAATATATCCCCTATTAAAGGGTCATCAGTGATCATAATGAATATAGCTTTACAGGGAAATAAATAAGTGTATTTATAGGGATTATGTTCCCATGAGGATGAAATGAATGTTTGAAGAGGTTGGGTTTTATCCTCAAAAATTAATTCTATGCACCTTCGTTAAGAAGAATAAAATACCCTATACTTCAATGTACATAGTTTAAGGTCGTGTGAAAGGACCACATCATGTTTTTTAATTTAATGAGGTATGTACATTATCATGAATCTTTTTATCATGTGACTAGGGAATTTTCCATTAAGTTAAACACCATTTTTAAGGAATTATATGTCATTAAAGGTAAAATAATTGATGGTAGATTGGAGATTATGAATATGAATATTACATGGAATGCTTAAACAATTGCGTGAAAAAAAGTTAAGGTGAGAATAGTTGGGGATTACACATAGTAGGAGACCCACCATCCTTTCTTGACTGTTGGTAAGAGGGTATAAATGAAGGATTCATTCTCCCATTCAACGGATGTGAATTTAAATTATAGGTCATATGCATGATTTGTCTAACTCCCTCAATAAATGGAATTATGAATCCATGAAGCATATAATCCAATTAGATTTAGTCTATGGTAATCTAGATTAGGTTCCATGGAATGGGGATGGTCTCATTGATTCCCTATGATAGGAACTCTCAGTATTAAGAAAATGTGTGATTATAAATTCCATGAGGGTCAAATAAAATAGGGAGGAAAGTTTTGAGAATTTATATATCAAGGGTATAAAAAATCAAAGGACTATCCCTTTATTTTTTATATAAACCTAATAATGTATATCCATATGACTTGAAAAAGGTATGGATTTGAAATCCCTATGGTTTTGACCTCGATAGAAGGTATCAATAAAGTACTTTTTTTATTAAAAAGGACTAAGTATGTAACCTGAGTGATGGTTTGATACATGGGATTCCAAATTCCTTATATTTCCATACAACATTTAGATTCTATGTATAGAAAAATCAGTATGGGAAGAGATAAAACATCATGAAGTGATTTGGGGGAGATATATCACACGGAACTCTAATGGAAAGAAGATCCTTTATAAGGATTCCACAATATGAAATAATGTGAGAATGGATATCATGAGAGGGAAGGAACTCCATGGGATAGGCTTGTTAAAGGGTAAACAATGGGATTATCATGCATATAAACTTCTCATGATTGAATCATGGACTTGGTTCATGTGATGTTACTATCGTGTGACCGCATGAAGCACCTTCCTTTAGTCTGCAAATGAAAATTTTCTCATATGACAACATAATTCACTTGTAGATGAGATTATATGGATTACATCATCTAGATGTGATCCCACTAGCCAATTTCACCAAACATAGATTTTTTTGGAGTTTCTTCTGAATATTTATTTACCTATGTAATACACCAAAGATTCCCAATATGGGAGTTATCTAAGAATTATTTATCCTTTTTCACTTATATCTAAAAATTTTCTTCCGAAAATGAAAATTGGGTGTTTATATGAAACACATCGGATAATTCATGGGTAAACATTGAGTGAAAATTATAGACCACAAGTCCCTGGTCAGAATTTCAAGAGAAATGACTATGTTCCAGGGCCACACGAGCTTCCTCCCACCATTCAACAAATGATGTAGCTCTCCCAAAGTATCACTATTATTTCATAACATTTTTTTGAATGATTTGTCTCTATTTTCATCATGTGATGAGTATGACTTTGGTCTATAAATGATGTGGCTCTTTTATGGTCACATGATGAGTCTACCTCTCTTCTGTGAATGAAATGGACATTTCGCTGACTGCATGATCTGTCCACAAAGAAAGATTGATTCTTATAGGAATATTTATTAGTTATATAATAAATTTTATGACTGTTCCGGTATATTTTCAATGATATTTTTATCCATTTTATTTTTATAAATCATCAATGTCTCTATAGACATTAATAAATTCTCCACCATGAAAATCAGATTTGATCGGTATAAAAATAGATCATTTTTCAGGATCAATAAGCATGAATGAGGTATTATCCATCCAATAGAGGTCCAACCTTATAAATATTTTGAATATTAGGGAACTCATTCCCCCTTTTTAACATGTACTATGTTCTAGAAGAATATTCCTTTTTGAAGCTTCCCTGTGATTGTGCCACATCCTTATGTCACATAAGATCCTCCAGAAACATCATCCTGTGACTGGATAATGTAATTTCATCATATGGTCACACTATATCAAACCTAAAGGTAAAAAATTTGATTTCATGTATCCTATATTCATATTGGTTGATGAATGGGACCCACATTCTGAATTTTTTCATACATTAATTCAATATTATTGTCATAGAGTCATGGGATTATCACATCATTTTGGTACTTATTTTTTTCATTAAATCCAATGATCCATTTTATTTACTATTATATATGAATTTTATATTTGATTACTGATATATCATTGTGAGGTCATTATGGGTGGTAAATGAGCTGAGCATTCTTTAATTCTAGTGTGTTCATCCTCCACACACTTTTCTCACCAACCTCATCAGATAGGCCTTTGACACAACCCATTATTAGATTAGCTTCCCATTTAAATATTCATATTAATTAATAATACTCTAATTAGATCTCTATGTATAGGTAACTATCCACCCCAATGGATTATTTATAATCGAAAGTGATATTGGAAAATATATCATCATTAAGTCATTTCCTCAAAGTGGATAAACACATAGAAGGTTATGGATTATGAAAACCCCCTATAACTCAAATAATAATGGAATGTTATTAATATTAATACTGTTATCTATGTATATATCATAAATAATTAATTCACTAGTAAAAACCTGGTTGGTTATCGAGCTATGAATTTTGGTTGGGGGATATTTTTTTCATGGACCAGGGGATCCCCTTTTAGGTAAATCAATGTTTTATGATATTTGAGAATCACTTGAAGGCGAAAAGTTTTTACAAATCCTTGTGGATATCTAAACCTATTTTCGTCATGAAAAATGTCTTATATAATACCAAATCATTATGTTGATTTTAGATACTAAAAACATTCACTTCATTCATAGAGATGTCATAGGGAGCCTCTGGGATGTTAAAATGATTAACGTGGCTCTGATCTTAGAAAGCATAGATGATGAATTGGTTCCCCTTACTTCTATATGGGATGATTATCATAGGGTGAAACTAATTTCCAAGGATCTATTTCACATGCTGAAGGACATCCTATAATATTATCACCTTCCAAAAGTGTATCTTCCATTCATAAAATACATAGTCTATTTTATCAAAAAGATCAAGGGAGATACACAAGGAAATAAGCATATAGTTTTCCCAACCCTCAAAACTTATTGGGCTAAGCGATCCTATTGGAATATTGTTTAGGATATTCAATTTGACAAATGTGGGTGGAATTTTACTTCCCAAGCTGACTGCATACTTCTCTTGGTAGCTTTTTCTATGAATAGTGGGGACCTAATCTCAGTTCAGAAATCAACATGGGATTTATAGTTAGTACCTTTATAATTAAATCACAACTAGCCTTTGAAATGTGGGTCATATTATTAGTTCTAGTACTGGTAAAATTTTATATCCATATTTTTCATGTATATAAGGTAAGGGATACATTTAGATTTTTGAGTATTTTTTATGAATTATGGGGGTAGATAGAAAATGATATAAAAATCTATGAGCTCAATAATACTGAATAGATACCTAAGGACTGAATTATATTGTTACTCTAGATAATTATTGGGGTCTATCCAAGGTCATTAGATTGTCCTGAAATAAATAATAATATAAACTGATATAATAAGTTTTTATACACACCATATAGATTCACAACTATTATTATCTTTAAGAATGATACCAGTAGTCCCAAAGAGTGCACATTTGTGATATCCATTCGATATGGTGTCTTTTCCACTATGATATATGAAGAGGTCATCTATAAAATATATATTCCTTATATATTCATAAGGAAAATAATTTGTGTTTAAAAGAAATTCCCTATCATACCTTCAAGTGTATGGATTAAAAAATTTCCTATGATAGACACCATTTTTGTAAATTCTAATGATATGGGTTATGGGAATACTGGTGACCTATATTCTTTCTCATGCTACCATTATGATTATATTGGATTATACTAACACTTGGATCAGCTCATATCCCACATAGAATTGGGATTAATTGGTTATGAATGATAAAATTTCTCTAATGACCAAAGGTGGAGAGGAATTGAGGGTTTTTTCTGACATTACATGGTCTAGAATTCAAATTAATCAATGGGATACTCTAATTTTAGATATTTTTCTGAAATAAATATTTCGTTTGTATCTCACCACCATAATAAGTGTGGCACATTCATCAATACCCATTCCTAACATTGTAATATTTATGGATTCCTAGAAAGATTGGGATGATTAGAGAAAGTGTTAATTCAATAAATAATCCAAGAATACACACTATCTAGAGGGGATTTACCAACAAGGTTTTAGGCTCACAACTACTTTGGGTCATATTTCTTTCAATGAGAAACCTGGAATGGTTAGTACTTATCTTGGAGGTATAGAAACCTCAATCCATTCATTCTACATTAGGGTTTTTATCACTCATAGAGTAATACATATTCTAATGTTAATGGTCTATTATTTTAATAGATATATTAAATATATTCACACTATAATTTATTTTTAGATATTAAAGTGATTCCCATCCATTTTGAACTCTTATTGGAGGCTAAAGGTGTAACGACCTAGATATTTATGATGCATATTCCATCCAAAAATAATAGTTTTATAATCCTAAAATATTTTTATTCTTTCTAAAAGGGATTGAAATGTATTGGATAATAATTCATTAAATATACAAATTATATTAACACCACATTATTCATTCACAGTAAAATAATACAATTAAAACTTGGGAAACTAAGAATTATACACCATGGATGATTACATATTTTAAATGTTAATAAATTTAAAGAATATAACAAAAAAAGGAGAATAAAATATTCAACACTAAAATATCTATTATCAACTTAAGATTTTATGTCATATTTCTTTTCAAGAATAAAATTTCACTGAAATATTTCATTACACACAACCCCGAGTTTAAACGAACGGTTATATACTATTTTAATATTATTATTTAAATGTGCTTATTGTAACCTAACAGCAAAAATTGGAGGTATGAGTAAGAATAACCACATTATGAAAAATTTTTATAAAATTTTTATATATTTCAAATATAGTGATTAAAATATAATAAATAAGTACTGATTTTTTAGTAAATTCATTTTATATTTCAAACGTATATTTTATTAAAAAATGATTTTATGGAATTTTGTGTGTGAATATTTTAATTAAGTTTTATCATTTATTAATATATTATTTTAAAAATTGGATATCATTTCAGATTCATCATATTTGAATTAACTTTGGATGAAATTTTGGGATTTTTCTAAAAAGTCCATTTTTTCACTTAATAGTAGAAAATACTCTTTTTCATGTATAATATACTTTTCATCTTATAAATATAAAATGATAAGTTTTTTTAAAATATATAAAAAGTAAAATTAGCTTATTTATATTATTAATAATTTTATTATGGTCATTGGAACCAATTTAATTTAGGATTGTTTTATAATAATTTTTTACATTTATGCAGATATTGTTTCAAGAAAACCACTATTCATTGTGTTTTAAGGGTTTATTTTTAAATTATATTTTGTCACTTATGTGAATTCTATTTGATAAAATAAATTAATTATTTTGAATTAAAATAGTTAAAATAATTTTAGAGGGTCAATTTAATTTTTTTTTATTTTTTGAATAGTGGCAATGGTAAATATTTCTATCCTCGATAAAAGAGGTAAAATTTGGTTAAAAAGAAAAAAATATCTTTAACAAATTACATTATCTATTTTCATTAGTGGTTTTCCTCCAAATTTATTATTAAAGAGTTAAATATTATATTTTAAAACATTATTTTGAAATTCTGTACCCATGTTTTACTTTTTTAAAGTTAAGAAATTTTTTATTAAAATTAAAATCTATTTTTGGATCTTTGCATTTAAGGGATAGTTAGGAGATTCCATTGTGTTTTTAATTCCATAAACGTATAAAAACTATAATTTTATTATTATTTTTTTAGAAAAACATGTCAGTAATTTAAAAAATATTTTTCAAGGTTTAATGATTTTTATTCTTAAATCAGCTATATTTCCAAAAAAATCATGTGTTTTTGTTCTTATGATAAAAGTAATTTCCCCCACATATAGAAATTATATCTAAAAAATAAATTCCATTTTTTCAATTATAATTTTTACATTTATTTATAAGGACCCTTTTGTGAGTTATATAATTATATTATCATGGCAAAAAATCTAGTTTCATGGTTGAGGTTAAAATGTGTTCAAAGTGGTTTTAAAAGGTGATTACGATAAAAATATATACAAAACCAATAAAAATGTAATTTTTTGAGTTTATTTAGACCTTATTAAAATTTATATTTTAACTTTTGGCGACTTTATTAAAATTTACATGAGTATGAAATATATTTTATTTAATATTTTATGTAATTCCAAGTGTTCCCTTTACCCCCTTATAAAAGGATACAACATTTCCACTCTTATAAATGATTCATGTGCCTTCTGTTATAGAACATACATATCATAATAAAATAAAATATTCCATTACCATGTACTATATAATATTTTCATTCCAAAATACCAACCTTTCAATGATTAAAGAGTTATCTAAGAGCAGATTCTTAACGTAGAGTTATTACTCTTGACCAATAAAATTATAACATTTTTCATCCTAAAAACCCTAAAAATATTTTTTGTTAAATCTAAATAATGGATTTATGTATCATTAATAAAAATAATTTTTATTATGATAATGTGAATACCAGAATCCACCGCTTTTCCATTATAAGGAAAAGGAAAACATAACCCATGTAAATGTATAACCTACTATCTCTACATAATTGTGCAAGTAGTTTTTCATCACCATTTTAACTTCATGGTTATAAAGTTGGAAAAATTATATATATATATAATATTTATAATATTATCTTATTTATTTAGTAATAAAATTTTAATTTCATTTATAAATTTCATTTTTATAAAATGAAAACAGTGTCCATGCGTATGTACGGTCTATTGTCTCCATGAATGATGTAAATAAATTTTCCATCCATACCTTTTAGGGATGATTAAAAAAAATATATATATATATATAATGAATATATATGATAGATATATATATATATATATATCATGATTAAAATTCTTTATATTATGGAACCATGACCAAATATCAATTATTGAAACATCCAAAAAAAATTCTCATGAAAATGTTATAGCTAACACCCAGAAACTATTATTTTAATAATTAATTTTTATTAAATGGGTTATTAAATGTTATAAGTGGATCATATTTGAAATTATAAGTATGTAAATTATTATAGTATATATTTATAATAAATTTATGGTAATTATATGGGGTTTTAGACAACATTCAATGTAAGTTAAACTTGTGATAAGGGTTTCTCATCTCACTTTTATAACTATAGTGCATATGCCATATTCAACACGAGTTTAATTTTTGGGTTGTATATGAAATGAATGAATTTATTTTATTGTGATATTATTTAATATAATTGGGATTTAACAATTATTTTAATTTTCTCCCTTTCATTAGTTTTTTATTCAGATATTACTAATATGGTATGGGTTCTTTTTGTCATTATTGTGTCATTGAGACATATTGGATGTTATGAACCTATATATATTTATGAGGTGTATATACTTCCACTATAACATTTTATATCACGATTATACTTATTTAAATGATATTCTATATTTAATTTGAAGTAATTATTTAATGGGGTATATGATTCCAAATTCACCAAAGTGGTAAGGAATTAATGTTACAGTCACATTATTTATGGGGATTTTTTTATTAATATTTTGATAATGGATTTTTATGATCTACCTCTCCGGGATATTGTGAATTTTCACTTTATTTATTTATAAAATTAAATTTAAATTAACAATACCATTTTACACTCATTGAAATATAATTTTTTGATAAAATGTTTTTTTAAGTATACTTATTCTTATTTAGTCTAGAATTTTTTACTTCTAGGTCCATGTTTTCTTTAAAATGTTTTTAAAAATTTTTAAATTAAAATTTTCCAGTATCTTACTTCATATAAAAAAACTTCAAAATATTCTTACTGACATATTCTGAACAAAGTAATTTTCAATTTTTACCAAAAATTTAAAAGGAATATTTATTTTGACGTGTGCTTCATGAGTAGAATTTCTTGTTGGAAAAATCACTCAGATATTTGAATCTTAAATTACATGATTACATAGTTATTTTCAAATAAAAATTTTTCCACAATATGTTGTACATTTTTATATTTTAACGAAGTTATTTCAAAAAAAAACTTTCTTTTCCTCAATAAATATTCCAGTAAACATTTAAATGATTTTTCATCTATAATAACATACTTGATGTTAATAATTATTTTATTTAGAAATAATAAATTGATATAATACTTATTCATCCATTTGATGGTTTATTATTAAGTTAATGATATTTTTTCAAACATGCTTATTTCCCTTTGGTTATACTGTGATTAAATGATAAAATGTTTTAGAAACTCATTACCTTTTCATGTGTTTTGTTGTAATGATATGATTAATACGTTAATATATATGACCCAAAACTATATGGTTTTAATTATTTGTTGTGTGGTCTAAGAATTATATAACCCTTTAATGAATTGGTTAATCATTATATCTCGTGAGATAATTATGGTAAATGAGTCTATTTTCTTGATCCACTATAGGAAATAGGTGGTAATATCTGATCCATTATGACATGGTAAATTGGTGGTGGTGAAAAATATGTTATGATTTGGGGAGAGATTAATAATCCATTATTATCTCATAAATATGTATTGAGTTCTTATAAAACCTCAATATTTTAAAAGAACACTATGTTCGATAATGTATACAACACACAACACATAACACAAACTATGAAATATTATTATTTAAATATGCACATAATAACCTTGAAATTGAATTGGAGGCTATGAATAGTATTAACTAAATAAATAAAAATATTTATATATAAAGGACCTACTAAATTAAAATTCATTGGTTAATTATTATGAAATAAGTACTCAATTTTTATAAATGTTATGTTATATTTCAAAAATATGTTTTCATCATAAATTATTTTTATTAATTTTTATGAGAAATTATTATAATTGCATTATGGATATTATATTTTTTTATTATATAAAAATAATATAATTTATTAAATCATCGTAATAAAATTTTATTGGGGTTATTTTTTTTATTTTTCTGAAAAGAATGATTTTCCAGTGAATAGTGAAAGTACCTATTTTCATTGACAACTATTATTTTGTTTCAAGCATTTAAAAAGTTCCATTTTGTTTTAATGTGATTTAAAAAATAAATTATTTATATCATATTATTAGTAATCTATTTATGTTCATTTAAATTATTTTCATGATTGAATTTGGAATAAAAACATTGTTAAATATGAAAAGGTGTTTTTCTGAAAAAACTGATTTCTATTGCATTATATGTCTTTATATTAAGTTAAATTCTTCCAATTATATGTAATAAATTTGAAAAAATGGATTTGTTATTTTTTATTTTGAGTTTAAAATTTGATATATATGTTTCTTTTATTTTTCATCAATATTAATAGTAATTATGGTAGAGTTTATCACCTCAATAAAAGGTAAATTGGGTTAATCAAGGTTTAAATTAAGTTATAAAGTCATAATATTTTATCTTAAATCCTATTTGATAAAGTAAATTAAACCCTTATCATATTATAAACCAGATTTATATGTTTAATGGTAACATTTCAATGAAATTTAACAATATAATATTAAAGTCAAATAAAGTTACAATATGTCACTCTCTTAGTCTAAAATATATATTAATTATCTATGTAAGAAAATAAGAATGTTATGAAAGAATATAAATTTTAATTTTGTGGATAATTAAATTATTTTCATTTAGGTAATTTAAATATAATTTATAATTATTATAAAATTACTATAAATTCTTGTGCAACACTAATAAAGTATTTATTAAATTAACAAAAAAATAAATTAAATGATACTAAAATATTAAAACTGATATAATTTGACTGATTTATAGTGTTCAAAGAAATTTTTAGATTAAAATAAAATTTTATTGATGTTTTAATGAATTTACATAAAAATAAGAAAAATTATTGATGTATTCTATATAAAATTCAATGAGTATAATAGAAATTAACATTAATGAACATTTATCAAAATAATATATTATTAAATTATTAAAAAATCATAGAAATAATTGAATAGGAAAAGTTGTAAAATATATGGTCTAAATTTGAATCCATTTTCCATTTATGATTCAATAGTTAATATATATGTAAAATTATAACCCTTTAAGATTGAAAAATACTTTATCCCGGTTAAAGGTAAAATTAGGTAATTAAGGGGTTAAACCAAATGATAACATTGAGAACACCATAAAAACTATTAAAATATTATTTTCAGATGAGACCTAAAATATATTATACCCTAGTTTTTAATACCTTGCCATTTTGATTCCTTTTTTATAAGAATGACTTTATTTTAATTTAAACTTTTAATAATTCTAAATGTTCCCCTTGCCTCAATTATAAAAGGGATCCACATTCAGTGATTATTTCCACCACAATTAGACTTCTAGATTGAAAAAACATAAAAAAAACCCCTTCTAAAATTCCTTATACACATGATATAGGTTATTATAATCCTTAATGAACAATTATATGACCCTTAAGATGAGATTTACTTGATTTCTTTTGAAAGGGAGGTAGTCACCTTAACTGATCACTTTCTTTTTACGTCATTTTTACCACATCTAAATATTTGGTATTTGTCATAAAATAAAGAATTTAGTATTAAAAATGTACTTAAATTTTATTATAATTATGAAATCACTATTATACACCATATTTCCCATTAAATGGGATGTAAAGATATCGCTCATGGGTATGTATGGCTTATAGTCTCCAGAAAGTGGTACAATTAAGTTTCCTTAAAATATTTCATGGATTATTATTTTGATTGTTTTAATGATTATATATTATAATTATATAATATGTATACCATTTTAATTATAATATCACATCTACCTTCTTACCTTTCTATCCATTGGAATATAATAACATCGCTTATGAGTACGTGTGAACTACCGCATCTAAGAAGCGATGTGATTTTTTTCATTTATATATTACTTAGATGGTAATAAGGATGGATTTAATGAATATATATTATTTATATGATATAATAATGATTATTTAAATGATAATTTTTATTCAACTTTCATTCATCCCATCCTTGGAAAAATTGAAACAGTGTTCATGTGTGTGTGCGTCCTTCCATATCCATGAATGGTTTAATTAATTTTTCATTATATAATTTTTCTTAATTGATAAAAATATTTATATAATTAATATATATTATTTTAATTTAATTATTAAAATTGTGGTGATTGTGGAACCATGATCAATGTATTAGTACCAAAACTAATGAACCAAAACATTCCTGAAAAACAAAGTAGTTATGACCTGGAATGATGATTTTAAGTATGAATTGTTAATTAATGGGTTATAAAATGTTATAATTAAATCATATAAGGTATGATATATATTATTAAGGTTATTTAATATATTTATAATTTATATAGATTTATTATATAGAAGGTTTGAATACATATGAAGGAATTCAAACCTAAGTTAATGGTTTATTGTCTCGCCTTTACATTCAAAAGAAATATGCCATATCCACCACTTATTTATTTCGGGTTGTGTGTATGTTTCCCATTTGATATTTTATATCATTAATCTATTTTTATTCATCATATTAAGCAAATTTATTTGTATTTATGTCTTTAATGGGGAATATTATTCCAATGATAAAAAAGTTATAATGATTTATTTCACAATATCATCATTATTCAAGATTATTTATGTTTAAGTATCTTTTGGGGAATTTTTTGAAATTTTTATCCTAAACCAAATAAATTTCATTAACCTCTTTTAATTCATGAAATTTTCAAGTAACATTTCCATTTCCCTCTCTTTATAACCTATAAAATTTGAGAAAACAATTTAAGAAAATACGACTTTATTTCTCTTTTTGATCGAATGTCATTTCTCTTCTATAACTATTTTTTCTAAAAACATTTTCAAGAATGTTTTTAAAGGTATGAAAATTATTTTTTAAATACATATTAACCCATTTTTTACTTTTTACATAAATGTTTTAAAAGTAATCATCTAATCATTTTTTGGAACAAGGTACTTTAATTGTTTTACCAAAAATGTGAAAAGAATATGTATTCTAACATATATGGACAGAACATAATTCCTCACTATCATGAACATTAAATTATTTTGAAGAATCCTATATATTTTTTCATGATTCTTTAAAAAATCCATAATATTTTCTAAATTTATTATTTTCTAAATTTATTTTCAAATTAAAATATATATTTTACTCGATAATAGTTTTAGTGAAATTTGTCTAGTATTTTTGTATGTCAATAAAAACAACCCCTTATTTTATTATGATTCACTAGGGATATGTTGTAATGATACTATCTTTATTATTTCTCTATTTGGATTATGATCTGTTGGACTGTGGTTCAATTATTTTGATACCATTAACCATATTACTGTGGATGGTTTATGATTATATTAATTGATTAAGGAAAGTATTATTATTTCGTATGTTAGTTTTTCAATAGGAGTATTTATGTTGATTATGTTTCTCCCCATTCATATGAGGAATTAATTGGACATAGTAAGTTATGTTAGGGGCCCTTTATATCCCATTGATACATTTCTAGGTCTCATGAGTCAAACGAGATTGGGTTTTGGATGTGGACTTACACAATTATTTAGATATATTGGAATAAGGACTCAGATGTATTTTGAGAGTTCTTAATAAAATCCCTTCATAGTAAGATTCAAATTTATAGAATTATAAATTCTATCATTTTGAAATCATTTATTTATTCCCATGTGATTATTTTATTTTTTATGATATCCATTGATAATATTCTAACTCATATGATTATTTATATGGAATTATTTGATCATAATTTATGCCTTCAATATTATTCTTTATATCTTGTTATTGATAATTTTAAATTATTTTTAGATATTTACCTTTCTATTTTGATTATGCCTTATTTATTCATGACAGATTTTTATATACTCAAACCCTTAATGAGCATCTGATCCCACCATTTTTTTTGTTCGTTATTCCCCATGGTATGAAGAGAGATATTATGAATAATACCAAGGGTGAAATAATTTTTTAATTATATTTATTTTATATTTATAATGTAATATAGAAATCATACTTATATCTCTTCTTCATGATTGTTAATCTATTCATTCCTTTGGGATTTCATTACTTATATCTTGTTCCAATGTATTAATGTAACTATAAATCCACATAGGGGGAGTGAAAATACATCAATAAACATTAAAAATTGATTATAGGCATAATATTAGAATATTAATGACCAAAAGGAAGTAATATAACCCAGTGAAAAAAAATTGTGTTATGAAATTATTTTACACTAGGCAACTTTTAACTTGAATTCCCTTAGATGAAATGATTCAAATTGAAACTCAAAATATCCTGAATAATTAATGAAATATAATATTATATGAAAAAAAATATTATGTAAACCATATTTAAGAAATTAGGAAAATAATAATAAACTAATTGCTTCAGGATAAAGTTAACAATCATAAATGGAAGTGATATTGTAGAAAAAAACATTCTCAAGGAGAATAATCTTCAAACATTCCAAACTGACCCATACCACTTTGAAAATTTTGAATCATAAAATCCATGAAGAAATAAAATTAATTGAAATGTATAATATCTTGTGAATAAATATTTTCATCGTATAACATGATAATGGTTAGTATATACACTATATAAAAGAAACTAGGTGTATAATAACAAAGTAGACTTAATAGAATGTAAATTGAGATGAAATCTATTACCCCGTGTTTCATTTTTGGTTGAACGTCCTTAAATATCCATTATAATGGTTTCAAACATGTCACTAACTAATAAAGAACCATAATAATATTTATAATATCATATATTATGTTATTATAATATCTTATTACCTGTATGTGAGTAAACTTTTGTTTTTTTTTCAATATTTCAGTTGTTAATTGCCAAGTTTTTTGAGTAAGTTTTGACTTGTTATTTATTGTTCCTATAAAAAAGATCTGGATTTCATCATCAAAATAATATAAAACCTATTTTAAGTACCATATATATCTATTATATATGTATTTATAATAAATCATAAAATTTGGGGATAAGAAATAGAATGCACCATTCGTGGGGATTGTAGGTCGTACATACACATTAACACTGCTTTCATTTATTTTTTGTACTAAAATAATTAAAATTAAATGAACAAATCATATATTATAATTCCAAAATTAAATTTATTCCATATATGTCATGTAGTATTAATAATATCATCCTTTATATATTCCATTTATAATGTGAATTAATCACATCGCTTTGTGCAGGTGGTAGTCTACACTTACACAAACAATGTCATTGTATTTTTCACAAAATGAAAATTATAAAGGCTTGTGTTATAATAGAAATATATAAGTATAAATATATTATAAAAATCATATATAACACATATAAATAGTGTTTCCATTATAATTCCCAACCATTAAATTTGGTAAAGTAAAAAAATGAATGGCGTCATTTCGGGAGGGGGTAGTTCACCATACATATAAACTATAAGATCATTACCCATTATATTTATGTGTGTGTATCTGTAGTTCTAGAAATTAAAATTAAAAAATCTAATTATATTGAGGTTATTTTTGTTATTATATAATAATGGAATATTAAGAGTTTAGGTGGTGTAGAATTGAAATAAAAAACATGGGATATAATGTTACCTCGCCGCGAAAGATTTGTTGTTTAGAGGTGGTATTTTAGAGGGGCTTTAGTAAACCACTAATAAAAATAATAATGATTTATATGATGTTACATAAAAACATCCCTTAAATATTACAATTATATTAAAAAAAATACACTTTTCCCTGACACACATCCCTCTCTCGTAACTCCCATCCTTCACCCCAAGGTCCTCATCCCCCCTGACTGGAAGCCCTAGAACCATCATGGTTTCCCCCTCACTAATGCTTTGGTATCTCCCTAGCCCTTTGAGGATGATCCCCCAGATCCCTAGATGGTGCTACAGTCACATCCCCACAACCCATCACCCTCACCCCTTCCATTTCCCAATCCATCGCCTGAGCCCTTCCCCTCTCCCTCCACTGAGCCGTCACCTTCACTCGAGCCCATGCCAGAGCTGCTGTCAATTCAGAGCCCCCTGATCTGTACCCTAAACATTCCCATGAACCATCAAATCCAACCCCCCTTTCTCTATTTTCCCTAGACTCCCTAGTGGTAAGCCATACCTTATTGTTATTTTTCATTCTCCATTCATCCCTTACCTCGTATATCAATTTTCTTACTCCTAATGACTCTTGGTAAGATCTAATGATGAGAAGGTTGGTTGTCTAGGTAAAGGATGTGGATTATTAGATCAATTTGGATGTCTACAACTAGTATGAATCACCTGGGTATCAAGGTATAAGTTTAATCTTCATGCTTTAGTTTGATATAATTATTGATGTGTCTTAATTATAAAACAAATCAGATATGAGTATTTTCTGAGAATGAATTCATCATAGTTGGCTCTTTAAAGATTTTAAGGGATATAATTTTTTTTGAGTTATAGATATTTCATTTATTTATTTTTTAATCTGATTGGATTATTTAAAGCTTATAGGTTTTATAAATTTATCATATATATTAGTTTTCTAAAAATAATGGTGGTATTTTGAAATGAGTATAGTATTCTATTTGGGTGAGTATTATAAATAGTTGGGAAATAAATATTTTTATTATGTCCCCGTAGATGTGTTCATTATTTTATTTTGTTGGAGTACATCATATTATATATTTTTATAGATATTTATAAGAATTATTCCAATAATTTGGATGTTTTAAATTCAATACAACATGATTGATTAATTCATTTTTTACATTCTTATTTACGTTTAATGGTTATAATTGATTTCATGGGTGTATATATTTAGCTTATATTATTTAGACCATATATTTATGATCTTAATAGAAGGATTTAAATTCCTTTTGATTGGGAAAACTACTACGTTTAGCCTTAAATTATGTAGTTAAATATTTATTTTCATATACACTAATGTTATGAAGAAATTTTTGAGTAGTTTATTAATTGAGTAGTTTTAAATACATGTGTGTTTTTTTAAAGAAGGTAGTCGGTATAATTTATAGTCTCCATATAAAATAATAATTCATATTAACCACAATTCAATTTTAACATTTTTTTATAATTCATGGAATGTGGACTGAAATTTATGGATGGATATTGGTATTTTGGAAACATTATTATTATTATTATATCATTAATATTTTTTTGAATGAAAAATTATTTAAATGGTTTTCCTACCTAACTAAATTTTTTGGTTTCCTTTGAATTCTTTAGAAATTAATTTTTTTAAAAAAAATTGGTCAAGTGAAAAGTGTTTGAAACAGGATTAGGGAGAAGGTATATGTCATTAATTGGGAAGAGTAGAATATTTTTATTATCCTATGTGGGTCTGATTAAAGGATATTTTATCAATAGTTATTTTCTTATATGATGTAGAAAATTTCACACATTTCATTAATTATTAATTCTCTTCATATTATTTATGTTTACGAATATATATTAAAACTATATAAACATAATATAAATGATATAATTTCTTTATAAAATTAATATAAAAAATAAATATTATATATATATATATCTTATCTATCTCATTGTTCGACATTTCCATTCATATAATTGAATTCCACCTAAAAGGATGATCATTATTCTTAAATTATCACATGCCATGTGGTTGTTAAAATTCATGATGGATTTTATAGTGGTAATTAACTACTTAAATGGGTGTCTGACAAAAAAAAATTCTTTAAATTATTTTTCAGTTGTTTTAGAATCATATTTTAGGAATATATGTTGGTTGGATTTCAATAATTTTTTAAATGGGTTTGAGACCACAAGACACATGGTGGTTTGAAATGTTTTAAAAAGGTTAAAGATTGGTCTTCAAAAATGGGTTCTGGATAGTATTTGACATATGTGCTTTATTATTTTTAAATAAATTCTAGGAACATTGTGATATATATTGATAAAATATGGATCACATTACTGAAGAACACACCTCATTACGCTAAGGGTTTGGAGGAGTTTTTAAATTATCCAATTTTCAATCGATCTATTGATGGGAGAATAAATGTCCAAATCCAAAATGTAAATTTAGAATATGTTTGAATAGATATTAATTTTATGAAAATTTTATATTAAAGAAATTCCATTCTGAATATTTGTGTTAGATTTAGCATGTAGAATTGAATGTTACAGAATGTTTGAGTGCAGATGTCAATCGCCAAAATGAGCTCCCAACTTTTTCAAAAATTGTAAATGAAATAAAAAAACTTATAAATGATACATTAGGCATTTTAAGACAACAACATAAACATCAAATCATATAAAAACAACCATTTGAGGTTTCTACAAATAAAAACAAGACAAGTGATGTTTTTGGGACTATATGATAACCAGATAAATATTGTAACAAATCATTAGATCATCCCTTGGATTCTTTGGAGACTAATGTAAGAGAGGACTACACTAAGTAAAAAAATCTGTTTCATGGATATTTTACGATGTAAATCAATATATATATGGTGGTTGTCTAAAATATTCAAAAGTTTCTTTTCTACTGATGTTTTTTCACATCAAAATCCTATGTGGAATTAAAAATATGGAGATGTCTATGATATTGGAATTGTTACTTGATGCATTTCTTTATGACAAGATCCTTGAGTAAAATTATTATCTGAAAAAAAATTAAAATGCTTGGTTTGAATTACACAAAAATATATGCTTTTCCTAATGACATTATGATTTATTGGGTAGAATATTCAAGTTGATGAGATTAAAAAAATACTCTTCATATATATGGAAGTTAATGGGTGATCTTGGAAGTTTGAATCAACAAAATACTATGATGAAGATGAAAATGAACAGACAGATAAAGTTTTTGCGTTACATTCTTTTAAATCCACAATTTATAAGATTATTCATGTCCTAAAAAACCACCAAGTATATGAAATGGAATAATATTTATAATAAGTGTGATGGGTTAATTCAACATCCAAGAGACTCACAATCATGAAAGAAATTTGTTTCATCAAAACCTTATTTATCATCTAATCCTAGGAATGTGAGATTGGGATTAGATGACGATGGATTCAACCTATTTGGGACTTTAAGCACAAGTTATCGCATTTTTATGGTTTTTTGATCCCTTAAAATCCTCATCGATGATTGTGTTTGGAACAAACATATTTTATTATTTTGATGATTATAAATGGAAAAAAATGCCTAAAAATGATATTTATGTATAATTACATACTCTAATATAACAATTGTATGAATTAATGAGAAATGGTGTTCAGAAATATGATAAATCTTCTTGAATAATTTCCGAAATTCAAGCTACTCCAATATAGGCCATTAGTGACTTCCCTAGACATCGGAATTTACCTGGTTCGGACTTTTACATTGGTTTGTCTTGTCCTTTTTTTAACATTGATTTTGAACCTTAATGACTACCTCAAAGTTCAAAAATGTTATTTATTGTGTAATATAATATTTATTGATGCATATCATAGATTTTGGTTTAACAAGTCCAAATTCAATGGTTCTATTGATCGTAGACCACCTCAAAAGTTATTGATAGTTTATGAAATATTTGGAACAAATTTAAAATATTAAAAAAGTATTTGAGATGGTGAATCATTTGAATGATATTGGGAAATTATTTTTAATTGCATAATCAAGTGAAATATGAATGCTAAAATGGAAGAAAAAAATATATACTTCAAACATTCATATTGGGAATTTAATGTTTTTGGTGTAATGTTGATATTATCAATATTCAAAAGAATGTTTGTGAAAATTTGATATTCACATTGGTTAATGAGCATGTAAAATAAAATGTCCATTTCAATACATGTACGGACTTATAAATAATGAACATAAAGTGGGATATCTGGAGAGATGAGAATGGAATGTATGCTATAGTAATTTTTACAATGAAAAATAGGGATATAGATATATTCCATAAAATTTTAAAATATGTGAGGGTAAGAGATAGTTATTCAAGAAAAATCTAAGGTTTTGTTAACATAAATCATTCTAGGATGCATTGATTTAATATTCCTGATTCTCATATTTTTTTAGAGTAGTTACTACAATTTTCTTTGTGTACCTAATTACCTGAAAATGTTACTATTGTTTTACTCCATGTTTTCCCATTCTTCAGACAACTATGGAATAAATCTATAAAGTCATTTTATATTGAAAACATTTAAGAGAGATATTTATTGAAATTTTGTGCAATATTGATGATATTTCCTCTATATTTCTTTACTATTATGAGGCATTTAATTTTTAATTTTTTCAATGAAAAAAAATTAGGAGGCCCATAAATTAATGATAGATGTATCAAATTGAGAGGTGAATTACTCATATGTTTTAAATTTTATGTATAAAACTATGGGATCTTCATTAAATAAACAATTATGTTTTATTTATTTTAATTCAACGATATATCATACATGAAATATAGAGCTCAACTTGATGTATCTATTTAAGAAGGATAATTGGAAGAGGAGTATATTACCTTTTATTATAGATACATGGATGATATTGATAAAAGATTCAATTGAGTTGGGCGTGTTGATGGCACCAAGAATAATTCTCAACTACATGGAAAATCAAAAATCATTTTGGAAATTGGCCAATTAGTTGGGAGGATATCAAATGCTACACTGATAGATATAGAATTATCATAGGATCATAGATATGTTCAACTAAATAGTGAATTTTTTGATCAATTTGTTGAAGAGATTAGGATACAAACAAAGAGACAAATAAGAATCCCAACAGAAAATGAGAAATATAAAAAAAATCAATAAAGAGATTCTAAAATGATTTTCATGACATGTCTGTTCATAGATATTGAAATAATTTTGATATTAGGTTAAAACGCGTATTTCATAAATCTAATAATGTATATTACTTTTTGTAGATCATAAATACTAATACTCGAGATGAGTTGGTAGAATATTTGATGATTTTGGCTAATGTTCCTCTAAAAAAGATAGAATGTTTGATGCTTACATTATGAATGGATTTAAATTTCATGCAGTTGATTAAGATGAGGGTTTGAAAAAAAAAATTGGTATTTTTATGGTTTTTAAATGGGATACTATAAAAAGTTGAATAATATTATTGAGTTAAACAACCAAGGGCATTTTTTAGTAGTTTTATTCAAATTCAGGTTGGTAGATATTATCATGGGTGTAAAAATAGATTCCTTGAAATTTACTTCTATGTACTCTTTCTTGATGGATGTTAGTGACTGTGAATTACATGATCTTTATATCACATCAACATTTGAAAAAATGGTATATTATGTGGAAGATGTCATAGATTATTGGTGGAGTTTAGTTGTTAACATAAAACAAAGAAACCTATATAATATGGGTGATGAAGAGGAAGATATGACATCTAACATTGAATCCCATCTATCGTAAAATGTAATATTAATTTTTCATCATTATATTGAAAATATAAGTCTTGCAATGGTGGATGAAGTATATTAAGTAATGATAGAGTTGGAAAAGGGAAAGATTGAAGGAAAAAATGATTATATGTGTAGTCATCCATTCATTTATCAACCAATTATGTTATATGTGTATCATCCATCATCATAGCTATGTATATGTTTTTCCAATACTTTGAATATATCATCATTTACATTTTTTAAAACATGAATTTTTTAAAATATATGTTCCGATTTGAATTTTATTTGATTAAATCATATGAATTACAAGGAAGAATCATTTTACTTAGCCCATTTGAATCTCAATTGACATTCCCTAGACCACACCAATATATGATTATCCACCGGTCTCCCTCTTTATAGCATTTGAGACACCTTCCTCCTTCCCCATTACACTATATATCACATCCTCAATTCTATCAGCTTCTGGAACAACCTTCTTTATTGTCCCATCAGTAGCTAAGATAGTGCCTCCTTATTAATTTGGGTTAGTAGCAAAGGGTAAATCCTTTACTACTATTTCTTCACACAAATATTGGAGGGTGAAAGTTATAGATAAAAAAATTAGTGTGAATAATTTTATTGCAATTTTTCTACTAATAATTATTTTAAAATAAAATATGGAAATAATTATACTAATGGGATAAATATTAGTATCTTAGATACCTAGAATCTGACGGGTCTGATGATAGTTATCCTTTTTTAATATTATAGGGTCTTGGTGAATGATTTTGTAGGATTTTTAGGCCAGATTCTAGGCTAGCTGGCGGTGGAGCTGGTGATCCTTCCAATTACCTGTTATGATTGAATGCATATGCCTCAATCATGGAAAAATGATGCTTCTTATTCAAAGATAAATTTAATTTAATACATTATGAAATAGTTAAATTTCATAAGGTAATTAAATTCTAATACTATATAAATGAATATCTTTATATATATGTTTCTCTACTTATAGTTACTGATCATATCACATGAAAGTGAAAATTAAAAATTATGTGCAAGATATTGAAGAATTTTAAATGGATATTATGAAATGAATTCAATGATACTTCATTGATCACTCAACATCTATAAGATAATGTACCTGAAGGGGTACATATAGATAAATGGAAGGTTTTGTTTGATATCCATTATCAAGAGAAGAATGTGGTATTTAAATATATATTATTATATTAATCTCATTTTATAAATATACATTTAAATAAAAAGGATAATACATTGCATATGTTACTATTAAATTACTTATTATTTATTTCAGGATGTTTCAAGGAATAATTCATTGAGTCGAGTAAAGAAAATCATCCCTCACACTGCCAGGTCAAAGAGTTTTTCTCGAAATTGATTGAATCTGGTAATATTTTCAATCGTTTTTATTTAATATACAACATTATCTGTTTCAAATATTAAATTGTTGATTTATTTTTTTGTAATGAAGTCATGTAATTTAGGGAACCAAGTCTCCCGAATAGAAGTGTGGTTGGATGTTCATAAAAAATCTAATGGTAGTTATGTTAATAACCCTGCAAAGAACTTGGTGTTTAAATTCATTTTTCATCATAATAAGTTAATTTTATTTTTGACTATTTTAATATATATTTCGTAAAATATGATTGATATTAGATTTATAAGTTAAAATGAAAACAATTATGGGATGCCAATCCCACATAGTCCATCCACATATCCTAGGATAACCCATTTGGACATGTCTATAGGAAGGAGCATCCTCATCATGTGTGTGGGATGGGTTTGGGACCATTACCATATAAGGTATTTTCTAGGCCAATGGAGAGTATATTTGTATCCAATTTTGGTTATAGTCACTCTCTACCTCAAGATGCTCAGAGAGAGTTTTTTCCATACAATGCACAATTCGGGAATAGGGGGATCATATAATGTTGTAAGATGAAAATGGAATCTCTATGTAGAAAGAATTGATTTAATTATATCAGTAGATATTTGGATCTATCCCTTTGGATATTTCATTGAGGGACGGTAATGAGCAGGTAAATCACATAACATCAAAATCATCTAGAAAAAAACATTTATTGGTTTTATGTCTAAATTTAAATATACAACACTTTTTAATTTTCAATATAATTTTCATACTGGTTTTTGTAGAAGGAAGTGGATATAGAGACAGAGAGGGTGTTGAGAAAAGTTCATTGAGTATTTATTAGGGTTTACCTTGGATTCAAAGATGATGTGAAACTGACCTTATGAAAAACTAAGACAAATTTTTTCATTTAGAAACCGTGTTGTAGCTTCTGATAGGTATTCCTATATTTTCCTTAAATTTCATGAAAATTCATTTGATTGGTTCTTTTGGAGTATATTTTTGGATACGTAAACACATTTTTTATTTCCTGGGTATGGTTTTGTGTATGGTAATATCAATTTCATTCTAAAATTTTAAACGTTTTTCCTATAATGTGTTAATTCTATCCCTTATAGAAAAATCAAGGACTCGCAACATCTATTCTAAGTGTGTTATTCTAGATCCATGTTCGATTCTTCTCATATCTTGAATAAGTAATGAAATTTATGACTATGTATGATAGTTTTGGATTAATTTTTTTGTTATGTCTTAACTCAAATATCTCTATGTGAGAGGTTAGTTGAATGTGATTCTTGGATTAAATCAATTGTTTGATCTTGGGTCGTATAAGCCAGGAATATGTCATTGTTTTAAGTCATGTGGGCATCATTCCTTAATTGGTTTTCCAGTGTAGTTTCTCACAGTTAACACTGACCTTACAGGACTTCTAGGAAACCATGTTAACTCATCATGAGTTTATAGAGGAGTTTTCATGGTTACTGTATTATTTTTCAAACCATATGGAAGAATCATGAATTTTACTCTTTTTGAGTTTCTTAACTTTGGTTTATTTTATATATATCCCCCACTTCTAATTATATATCCCACTATCCCCTCTTAGATAATTACCACCCTCTTTACTCTTTTCTTGGTTGTTATGAAGATATTTATTAGGTATTTCTCATCCACATCTTAAGGTAATGGATTCATTATCATTATCCCCATATTTCATTAAGTTTTTTCTATGTTATTCTTTTCCTCTCTAACTTTAGTGGTCATGGTGGTTGGGTATGATCTCTAGGGATATCATAAATTTGTGTCCTTGGTTTCTAGGGATTTCAATGTCCCTCTTGAAACTTATTCTTGTTGTATTTATTAAAAGTGAAATGATTCTATTGATTAAGGATGGTTTATTCATTCCATTCTTTTTATTTGAGAGTTTAATGGGTTTTTAGTACTTTGAAACTTATTTTCGTATCTATAAAAAAAAATTAAGTTACTTATGGTTGTTTTATAAAGAATAAATATCGTTTTTTATTAATTTATTTTTCACATAAAGGTGGAGTTTTATAATTTGAGTGTGTTTTGATTTTTATAATCATGATATAATTTTAAAAATTTTAAACATGTGGTCATCCATGCACTTCACTAATTGGGGGTCAATTAAGTTTCTAGAGCCCAATATTTTTGGAATCATGAATAGTTACAACCTTCTTTATTCCAACATCAAAGAATGTGATAAGTGGTGAGGCACTTCTCTGGAGGTTATCAGTACGAAGCTCCAAGGGAACCCTAATTTATTTCCTTATTTATGACTAAATTTTCATGATCATAGTGACAGATATTCTCCACTACATATCATCTTCAATGAAATATCTAGAGAGTGTGGTGCCCATTTTTTGGTCTATGATACGTAGTACACCATCAATCCCCCCAACAATCAGCGTCGACGTTTCTCTATAAATTGATTCCCTTTATGTGTTTGATAAAATATCAATGAGTGGTTATATAAAATAAAATTTTTTATACATGGTTTTTTAAAACAAACATGATTTATGGAGTTGGTAATTTCATTGTTAAATAATGTTCCCAAGCAATAAGGTGTTTGTTTGTTCTATTTTATGGTTTTAGGGATTTAATTACATGAATATGATTGTGTTTTGATGTTACTTATGTGTTCTTTAGATTTCACTTTATTTTCAATGTGGTTTTAAAAATGAATTTTAAAGTATATTATTAGTATCATAAACGAAATTCCCATTTTTCACTTTATGTATAATGATTTCAATGGTTATGGTAATAAACTTATCCATACCCTTGATTATATTTTGTTCTATATCATGTGTATTGTGATATTATTAGATAATGGGTTTAGTTTTATGTAATTGAAATGGGATATTTTTCAATGGTTGTTGAAGGCAGGATTTATAAATTTTTTTATGATATATTGGTTTATATTTTTCTTTGGCTATTCTAGGGATGTAGATTTTGTGGCTACTTTTAAACAAAATGATATTTAGTTATGGTTTAAATCGCCACAAAATATGCCATTTTTTTAGCAGTGGTTTAAAATTATCTATATAATGTATAAATTTGTTTAGCGGGGGTTTTAACTTCCTCTAAATAATGTCTACATTATATTGTGTAATTTTTCTCATTTTAACAGTGGTTTCCACTCCCAATAAATCTCAATTATATAGTGGTTTTCTAAACCCCACTATATCCTTAGCCATTTTTAGGAGGGGAAATAGCTTCTAAACAAACATTTTGTGACAGTTCATAGAAATTAATGATAAATGGATGGAACCAACCTGAGTTGGATTTCAATTCTAGCATTAGCATTAGTTTTTTGAATCCATAATAGAAACATTTGGTAGTAGCTAAAACTACCACAAAATCCAAAAAACAATCTAATTCTAATATGTGATTTTGTTTTTGTGCCACTTAATTGGGTAACTCTTTTTTGGTTTTCACCAAAAGGATTCATTGAATGACATTATGTACAAGTTAATGATTCTAGAATGAGTGGAGGTATGTTGGGGAGCTATTTGGGAAGAGAATAGTCATGTTGTTGTGGCTTATAAGGTATGAGAAATTTTGAGGAGAGGAGGAATTTTATAGTGGAGGAGGAGTGGCACTCTTTTAAATTTTTGGAAATGGAATTACACCCATGTTTTTTCCTATGAAATTGGATCCAATAATTGACCCAATTTTATACAAGGGAGGATAGATTCTAAATATGGCCATCCAATGGATTTTGGACAACTATATAGGTCATTTTGGCCCTAAATTTTAAGGTTTATTCCCTTGTTAAACTAAATTTTACCTTAATCATTTTAATTAATTTTAAATATATTTAAAAATATATTTGTCAAAAACTATGTTTACCTTCTAAGAAATTACAAATTTCGATGATTAAAAATATGGAATCCAATTTTCCAAATTCCAATCATAGAAGTTCCAAAAATTAATTTAAATTTAATCTCGCTGGCGGAAAAACAATGCAGGTTTCTAAATAAAAATATTCAAAAGTTTCTTATGTTTTCATATCCAATTTCAATGATAAATTGATTATAATGACCAAAAAAATTTAATTAATAAAAAAATGAAATTATAAAACTTGAAAATTGACATAAAACATGATTTAACCTTATCAATAAATTATTTGAAAAGACAATATTGAATTAAAAATTACTATTTTTTCAAAATTCATTAAAAAATGTAATTTCACATAAAAATACCAAAATTCACCCGAAGTTGATTTTTTTTTCTTCCACATATTAAAGTAATTTTGAAAGATCATATTTATAAAAGTTAAAAAAATTGTATTTAAAATAGGTTCTATATTAAAATGTGGTAAAGTGCCTTAATAAAAATATAAGTTTTTTTGTGTAATATAGGGTTTGTTCTTGTCTTATTCCTATAAAATCAATTGGATGAATATCAAAAATATTTTATTAAATATATAACATATATATTTTAATAATATAAATCACTAATTTTAATTATTATAAGTTATCATGATAAAACTCCATAGTGAGCATAAAATTTTTTTCTATAAAATATTCCCTTTATTTTTAATTCGTTATTATATTCAATTATATTTAATTTTAACCAATGATTTAGCTTTATATTTTTGTAAATTTAACATTTTCATAATTTAGTAAATACTATTCATAATGGCTAGTTTTTATCTTATTATATTAAATAATAATATTTTAATAATATATTATTGTCTGATAAAACTCATTTGGCATGTAACAAAATCCATTAAAGAAAATCATTACAGTGTGCGATGTATTATAACTCAGTTTCGAATTCATTCCAAGTTATAAAATATATTTAATTTATTTAAAATTGTAAATAAATTATAAATTCTTGGGATATTTTATTCCCTTATGTTCTTGGTGTTGCGTGTCACACACACTATCAAATACAATGCCTTTACTTTAGATTTTTGGCCCATCACATTATTCCAACTATAATTAAATTGAATACCCTCAAATTTAACTCAATCTAGTTATTTTTCTAAAAAAATGTTACTATGTTGAAATTCCACATCTTGAGAAGGTTTTGTAAAACATCCTCAATAGAGGAGAAATGGTATGTTAAATGGCCACATAGAATAAAAAATAATTGGGTCTATATGTATAAGACTATTAGTGTAATGTAGATATACATACATGGGGGAAAAGAGTAAATATTTACAAGGGTAATTGGGGTCCTCAATCATAAACAAGTGAGTGAACAGTTGAAAGTTGAGGGCCTCAAATCCATAAATCCATGATGATTTATAATACCATCACTTCAACATAAAATTATGTATTAGGAAAAAAATTTATTTTATATTTTTTAAGATCATTTTCCTCATGTTGAGAAATTTCATTTACTTTCTAATAATATACAGAAATTTAATTACATGTTACATTTAAATTTCACGTGAACAATTACATCTTTTGGTTATTCTTCAATAAAAGTAAAATTCATTTCTTACCACAATAAATGGTTATCCAAAAATTTTCATTGATCCATAAATCACTAATATAAACATTTTTCAAATCGTAAGGCTAATAAAAGAGTAAAAAGTCTTTACATTTGACTCTAAATATTCTCTAAATCCAATATGGTTGAGACATTATTCTCTATACCTAAAAAGTAATGCTATTGGTTGATTATTAATATTTATTGATCAAAATTCATAACTAAAAATAATTAAATATTTGGAGGATATTGCGTAGGTTAGTGCTTGGCATGAAACCATTATCTTCCTTCGGTCAAGAGAACAAGTCCTACTATCTTTCCGGATTTGATGGTTTGTCACCTAGCATAAAGGATATCCTTTTCTAAAACCATATTAATAAAATTTACAAAATAAATATTATGTATATCCTTGAAATAATTTTAATCACTAAATATCATTTTAACAAAGGTTTTCAACACAACCTCTATACATAAATACTTCATCTATTTATTTCAAAATTATTCCTTACTTGGTCTAAGTTTTATCCCAGGTTATTTATTTTCATTATATATTCAAATCATTAATAATGGTTTGTAAATAAATATAATTATCTTAAGTGTATCCCTCAGCAGTGTCAAACCAAATGAATAGTGAGGCCTGTTGTCATGTACCTGGTTACACCAAGTCAGGCTCGACACACCTTGCCAAAGTTGTTACTCCTAAGTATATTTGTGCCAGAACCACGTTCACTTATACTATCCAAAAAGGAATATATTTCTAAAAAGACCCACATTTTCTATACATTACCAAAATTCTAGGGTTTTCTTGTCTATATATACTCAAATTATAAATTAGGTATATCTTCTCTAATATATGTTTTCCTAAATCCAGTTTCCAAGGTTTCTACTAAACTTCATATTATACCAATTGTAGAGACCTTCCCCCAGAAGGCCAGAGCTGGTGTCTGCTACCACTACATTGGAATGTTTATAAGGAATCTAATCCTGAAGGACCAGATAGACTAGTAGTATTGGTAATATAGATACATGCTTGAGTCTTGTAATATAAATGGATAATCTAATTACAACATAATTTTTTCTATATAGGAAAATTTTATTCTATCTAGTGTATCCTTGCATATATTTCTTAGTATACTCCTTGGATTCCTAGTTAAAGGAAAAATAAAAAAGGTGATATCAAATGATCAATAATTGAAAATTATAGCATAATCAAGAATAAATCAATGAGATTAATAATTATGGAATGGTAAATAACTGAACACACATACCATATAATCAATAAATTGGGAAGGAAGTGCCTAAATAATATGGAATATTAATAAATTGAAACACATTCCATTCAAATATCTTGATAAGGAAAAGTCAATATCGCAATGTAAGAAACTGAAACACATATCGTTTAATCAATGAACTGAAAATGAAACTTATCAATAGATATATCAAATAAAAACCCATGGATGAATAATAACTGAAACAAATTGAAGGCAATGCATAATTATTGGATGTCATGTCTTAGGAAAAAGAAACCCTATACCATCAAGACATTTCACTAGATGGTTTAAAAATACATGAAGAAACCTATAAAATTTTTGAAACTTATTTGCCTTATGGGAACTGTCTAGGAATTGAGGGGGTATAAAGTTTATTCCCCACCCATCATTTCTTATCAAAATCATTCCTCATATCAAATATTAAAAATAATGAATATGACTTATCAAATATACGTATTGAATAAAGAATACATACATATCAATATTTTCCCAAAAAAATAAAATAAATATTAATATAAACACTATATGTAAAATTCTAAATAGTTTAGGAAATATTAATATCTATGATAAATGATATAGATAATTAGTGGAAATTCAACGTTAAATTATCATAGAAAATTGAGTATTTAAAGGGGATTAACAAATGAATCAAGGAAGTGAATGTGAATATTATCCTTAGTTAATTCAATCAAAACACATATAGATGAAAGATTAGTGTTGAATAAATACAAAATTTTCTTTGAAAAATATTCTTGAGGAAATATCCTTTGTTTTGAAAAAATATTTTGAAAAATATGTTCTTTGAAAATGAATTTTGAAAATAACTTATTTAAAAATTATCCTTTTATAAATGAAAAAGTAATCTTCAAATAAATGAGGGTAGTAAATCTATACATGTTCTATGAGGTAGAAAACATTCATTTTTTTACAGAAAAATGATAGAAACATAAGTCATTCGGAAAGATTCAAGAATATTCCTTTGAAAATATTGGTAAAATAAAAGAAAAGTAATGATATATTTACAAAATTATTTTGAAAATTTGAAAATAATGTTTTGAAACAAATATTAATAAAACATGGTTTTTAGAATAAAACATTTTCTCCAACTAAAGAGTAAAATGAGGTTAGGTTTTCTTAAAAAAAACATTTTCTAAAATACTTTAAGTACCAAATAGTAGAAAAATGGTACTATTACTTATAAAAGTTCATGAATAACCAGAGGAGGAAAAAATGAAGTGGTTTATTATTCAATGATAAAATAATTTCCTTGGATGTAAATTCATGTGTTATCAATCCCAAACAGAATCAGATTGTGAAGTAAACCCTTGAAAAGGCCATAATATTGATCTGAGAATCAATTGATGAATAAATTTTTTAAATCAGCAGTAAATACACATATTAAGACTGTATATACTTCAATATATAAAAAATGTTATTATATACATACTATTACGATATTAACGACATTGAGGAAGTAATATAAACCAATGAATAGAAATTGGGTTATGAAATTATTCTCCACTTGGTAACTTTTAACTTGAATCCCCTTAGACAAGATAATTCATATTAAAACTCAAAATATCATGAATAATGAATGAATAATGATATTATATAAAAAATTGGAAGTATTTAATTAATATATAATAAAATTTGTTCCCAACAAAAAGTGATGGTTTTAAGAGAAATTTAACAAGCACAAAAGGAAGTGAGATTATATGAAAAATATTCTCGAGGGGAATAATCTTTAAACACTCCAAAGTGTCCCATTCCACTTTAAAACATTTGAATCAAAATCTCCATGATTTAATAATAATTAATTAAACTTATAATATCCTGATAATAAATATATTCCTGATATAACTTGTCAAAGGTTAGTATATACCCCATAAAAAAGGAAACTAGGTGCATAACAACAAATAAGTATTAATGGAATGTAAATTGAGATGAAAACCCATACCAGGCATTCCTTTTTGGACGAAATTCCTTTAAAATATTTTTTAATAGTTTTAAACATTTCATTAACTAATAACAGAGTCATAATCATATTTATAATATCATATATTAACTTATTATAATAACTTATTAACGGTTTATTAGTAAACCTTCATTATTTTCACTATTTATGGTGTTAATAACCTTGTTTTTTGAGTAATTTTTGACTTGTTATTTTTTGTTACTATTAGTTAGATAGTTGTTTAATCATCTCTATAATATAAACCATGATTTTATAATCATATATATTTAGTATATATATATTTATAATAAATCATAAAATTTGAAGATAAGAAAAGGAATTAATCATTCATGGGGACGGTAGGTCGCATGTACATATTTATATTATAATTTATGTATTATATTTACTTAATATATTTCACATAATGTTAATAAAACCAAAATTTATATTCTCCATGTATACTATGAATGAATCACATAACTTTGACTGGGCCGTAGTCAACACTTCCATGAAATATGTTATCGTATTTGTATAAAATGGAAAGTATAAAGGTATGTGTAGTAAAAGAATAAAAAAAAGTATAAATACATTATAAGTATCCTATATAACATATAAAATCATAGTTTACATAATAATTTCCTAAACATGAAATATGGTAAAGTAAAAAATGAACGTTGTCATTTTGTGAGGTGGTAGTTCATCATACACAAAAATAGTAAGTTCATTACCCGTTAGATTGAAGTGTGTGAAAATGTTGTAATAACCCATAATTTAAAAACATATTAGTATATTGAGGATAATTATTTTATTCTATTACCATGGAATTAGAAGATTTTAGGGGGTGATAATTGGAAATAAAACTATAGTGCTTGAGGAAGAATGTTATATCTTCTTCAGGTAACTCCTTTTGGTTTTCACCAAAGGGATTACTTGGATGGAATTCTGAAAAGGATGAGGGTAATAAGATGAGATGAGTTATTTTTAAGATCTATTTTGGAAGATCATGGATGAGCCTAAGAGGATTTATAAGTTTTATGAAGTGGGATGAGAGGATTCCTTTATGGTGGAGGAGGAGTGGCACTCTTGTACATTTTTGGAGAGGGAATTCCACCCACATTTTTCCATTGAATGTTGAACCATTAATGGACCCAATTCGAGAAAAAGGAGTTTAGGGAATAAATATGGCTATAAAATGGCTTCTATATAATTTTTTTGGTTAGTTTTCCCATAGTATTAAGGTCTATTCCCTCGTTATGCATAATTTTACATTAATCGTTGTAATAATGTTTAATTAATTCCACTCATATTTTTGATAAGGAACTATTTTCATATTATTATAAACTATAAATTTTTATGATTAAAAATATGGAATCTATTTTTCCAAATTCAAATATCATAAATTGTAGAAATTAATTTAAATTTAATCTTGTGGACGGGACGACAATGTGGGATTTTAATGTAAAATGTTCAAAGGTTTTCATAGATTTCATATACAATTTCCTTGTAATATTTATTACAATGAAATAAATTGGATTAATTAATAAATATTTATCTAATTAGACTTTAAAAAAATATTAAAATATTTTTTAACCTTATAAATAAATTAGATGAAAAATAAATTCTGAATTAAAATTCTATATTTTTCGGTATTCAGTAAAAACAATACCTCAAAAAAATACCAAAACATTCACACTAACATAATTTTCATGATTCAATTTCAAAGAATAAGTTTATTTTGATATATATGATTTCTAAAAGTTCCATAAATTGGATTTAAAATAGGTTCTCCATTAAAATCTGGTAAAAGTGCTTTAATAAAAATATAAGTTATCATGTGTAATTTTACGTTTTTTCCTATCTTATGCATATTAAATCAATTGGATGAATATAAAAAATATTTTATTTAATATATAACATATATATTTCATTAATATAATCCAATATTTTAATTAATTAAATTTATTAGTATTATACACCTTTGTGAGCATAAATATAGATTTCTATAAAATATTCCATTTATTTTCAATTAGTTCTTATATTTATTTGTAATTAATTGGTAACTAATAAATTAGTTTTATTTTTTATTTAACCATGAATTCTTATAATTTTTTTTAATATTATTCAGAACATATTTTTTTAATATTATTAATAATATTTTAATAATATATTATATTCAGTAGAACTCGATCTTTCGTGTAACACAATCGATTAAAGAAACTCAATGTTTCATGTAATAAGTGATAACTTTGTGCCATGTGCATTGTCAGATATTAAATATATTAAAATTATATAAAATATTAAATATGTTATAAATTTTTAAGATATTATATTCCCCTACACGCTTATTGTTTCTGATCATATAGGTTATTGAATACTATGTTCCTACTTTTGATTTTTAAGGAGTTACACCCATAGAATATTAATCAATTATTTAAAATTTTATTTACATACTATAAGAAAATATTTGAATTGATGATGACTATTAAATGACTAGGATAAACCAAATGTGTCATAGAGTGAAAATAATTTGTTATTATTTTGACATCATATGAATTATTTTTCATGATTACTCAATAAGATTATTACTTCTCACACTATGATTTTTTCTTTTTTTCAATGGGTGGAACTTGGAGGAATTATGTCAATTTTGAATGTGATTGAAAATGGAATGATTTACCTCATGATAAACTATGTGAAATGGGATTTGTAATATAAAACATCATGATTGTTCCTAATGAGTTATCTAATTATATGATTAACAATCTCAACTTGGGTGATTTTCTTGGGACAACTAATATGAGAAAAATGAACTTTCAAACATACAAGGAAGATAGAAGATTAATCTTCCTACAAGTTCATAATTTGGGAAAATTACACATGGAAATGTCTCAAGGGAATATAAAGGTGTTTTATATGTATAAATGATGACAGTAGATAAATTAAATTCCCTGAAATTTTATTTCGTATATGTTACTAAATTATGCATTATAAAATTAAATTCCCTAATACAAGGGTTAACACTTAGAGAAAGAAATGAATTATTCCATATAAATCATTTAAGAGAAATGATTAAAATGTTCATGCATTGGAATTGTCAAATTATTTTGTATGCGTGTTAATATAAATGATATTACAATTATAAAAATAATGAAACTTTTATGTATTGTTCCACAGTAGTTTTTAGTTAAGGATTTGAAAGCAAGTTTTGAATGGTATTGATATCAAAGAAAAGTGATTTATTGGTAATGTGATATTTTGGAGAACACATGATTAATGGAAAGATAACCATTAAAAATTTCCCAATGTTAAGATAATAAAGTTTAGTTGTGATAATTATATGACTAATATTTAGAAATTAATTAGAAAAGTATTGATTTTATTGGAACTGATCAGTGATTTGATGACCAAGTTTTCTATGTAAAATTTGATTGAGTTTACTAGATTTTTTTATTTAAAGAATATAATCTATAATATAAGATTTTATTTAATGAAAAATAATATAGTATTTTTTAAGAATGTATGTTTTTGTTAAGTTTTAATGATGATTTTGTTAATTAATATGATTTTGGAGAAAATATAATCGAGGTATTCACATGTTTTTCATGTGACATTATGATATTGTTTATGTTGTTTGGGGATAAATGTAAATGTTTATCTAAGATAATTATGTGATAAAATAATTAATATTTTTTGTTTTTTACTTTATTAAATGTAAAAGTTTATCTAAAATAATTATGTGATCATATAATTAATATTTTTCATTTTTAACTTTATTGTACATATTTGTTATTTGAATTAATGTTAACTTGTTATGAAGTGGATTAAGTTTATTTCAAGGTGTTGATGTTGAGGTTTTAGAGCTTAATGTGTTATTTATCCACATTAGATAAAAAGTGATAATTGTTTAATTTTTCATAATTATATATAGATAAAATTAATTACATTCAATTATTTTATGGTGTTTATTGTTTACTACTTCAAGAATCAAATCTTTTGTCTTATATATTCATTTATTAGAGCAATATATGATGTTTAAACTGATTGAATCACTACCAAATGAGAAAATTAAGCATATGAAATGGAAACAAATCAAGTTATTATATTTTCTCTTTTACTCTATCATAATATTAAAATAATACCTTGACTTTATTAAAAGTATCCTGAATTAAAAAACATTATTTTTTACCTTCATATTTTATTAATTGATGGTCTTTTAACCCCACACTAATTTATGGTTTTGTGGTCATGAAATTTTTTATTAACATATTCTCTATCAATATCTATTAGTACTTAATGGTTATTTTATCCTCTGTGTATATATTTTAACATACCAACAATTATATACGAATTTGGGATCCCAAATATGTGAATTTATATATAACCATTATTTTTTCCACTTTCCATTTACAAAAGAAAATGTATTGTCCCTTTGTATGATGTGGGTTTTCAACAAAGGTTGAACCTTTTATTATTATGATAAAATCGAGAGTTAAAATTTTATTTAAGGGGGTATAATTTAAAACCATTATATTTTTATATTATATTTCTCATCAAATAAATTTAATTTCATTGATAGCATATTATGTTTAAATCTACTACAAAATACTATTAAAATATTATTATTTAAACAAGATCATTATATCATATAATTTAAAATGGTTGTATGTATTGAAATAACAACATTATGAAAAATAAATTAAAGGTTTTATATAATTGAAATACACTTATTAATTTATAATAAATATGTACTCAATTTTTTAGTAAAGAGATTTTTTGTTTCAAAAATATGCAAAAATGGGGTTTTGGATTTTTTTGAGAATAATATAATTATTTTTTCCAATTTTAAAAATTTTATTTATAAAAATGGATATAATATTTCAATTCATTATAAAAAAATTAACATATTATTAAATATTAGATTATTATGAAAATATTAATGTTTAAGTAAATAGTAGATAATATTTATTTTTCTTCAAAAATATAATTTCATTTTATCTATTTAAAAAGTAACATTTCGTTATAAAATTTGATAAATATAAAATTATTTAATAAATATATTTAATAATAATATTAATATAATTGTAACAAGTTTTTTGATTGATTTGTTTACATAAAAATTACGTTTCAGAGGCCATTTTTCTAGAAAAACTCCAGTGATTGTGTTTTGTAGATTAAATTTTAAATTAAATTCATCCACTTATGTGAACTGAATTTGACAAATAGATTTCATATTTGGATTTATAATAATTAATATAATGTAATATAGTCAACATAATTTTTGTTCACTTTTAATAATTACCAATGTATAGATTTATCACCTCAGTAAAAAAGGTAAAGTAGGTTAAGACTATATAGTAAAATATTAAGATATATTTAAAACATTTCTTTATCCTATTATATGAGTGTTTTTTGCCCTAATTTATTCTTAATGAGTAAAATAAGGTGTTTTTAAGCACTATTTTGAAATTGGGAACCTAATCGTGACTTTTTTCAATATAAAGTATATTATATTCGAATTAAAAACTATTTTCATAGCTTTTAATTTAATGGAAATGTTGTAATATTTCATTTAGTTTTGGAATTCTAAATATTCTTAAAAACCGTAATTTTTTATTATTTAACCAAAAGAATCATTTAATAAAATTTATAAATAGATTTCAAGGATAAATGATTTTTACTCTTAAATCACGTGTTCTCCTAAGAACTATTTTTCATGCATTTTGTTTTCATACATTAAATGTGACTTCTACAACCTATAGAAATAAAATCACATAAATGGGTAAAAAAATTAGAATCAAAATTTTAAAATTCATTAAGAGGCCCCCTTTATTTTTTTTGATATAATTATGTTTTCAATGTAAAATTTTTAGTTATCACGATTATGGTTAAAATGAGTTTAAAGTTTTTTAAAAAGGATATAAAGATTAAAAAGTACCCCAAACATAAAAAATTTGATTGGTTGAGTTTATAGAAACTTTATTAAATATTATCTTTGAATTTTTTGTTACTTTTATCCAATTTAAATTATTATAATATATATACACATATATATTATTTAATATGTTAATAAATTCCATGTGTGTCATTTACTTCTATTATAAAAGGAAACCACCTATCATATCTTCTGTATGATGAATTAACATGTGATATTTTTTTTCAAAATAGTTTATTTTTATGGTAAATAGTGAAAAATTCTATTTTTACTGAAAATATAATTTTTGTAAAATTTTAATAAGATAAGTTTGACATATAAATTTATATAAAATTTACGATATATTTAATTAATAAAAATTATTCATTTTAAAATTTTAGGTTAAACATAGAAAACATATGCTTAGTATTTTGGAACATAAGTAATATTTATACTTAATAAAAAAACTATATCAGTATCATCATTAAATTAATATTATTATTTGTAAAATTTGGTTTCGGTTCTTCCTCAAATCCAAAAAAAATTAATATACCATTTTTTCATTAATATAAAATAAAAATTGATAATCTTATCCCACACATAAATTTTATGATTAAAATTATCTTTTTTAAAGACTTGATTTTTATATGTTATGTGCACTAATATTAAAATTAATTTCCTTAAATCATATAATTTTAATTTATTAATTTTATTTTATTAACTTAT
Organism: Viscum album; assembly: GCA_963277665.1. Lineage (NCBI taxonomy): Eukaryota > Viridiplantae > Streptophyta > Magnoliopsida > Santalales > Viscaceae > Viscum > Viscum album. Next base: position 1,287,990,112 of record OY728151.1, read on the forward strand.
ATGAATATTTTAAATTATTAAATAATTTCAATTATATGTTTTTTTATTATAATTAGTTACCTAGAGTAGAAATAATCTGATAACGGTAAGGGTAAATCTTTTTAAATGGGGGTTTATCTTAGTGAAAAAGGATATAACTTGTTAACAAAAAAGGGTGATAGGGTGAGATGGAGGGATTGTGAACCTTACATAATCCACCACTCAATTATTAACCTTTATTAAATCCTTTTCCCTTAAATAATTCAACGGTATTATTTAAAAAAAAGTGATTTTATGAAAATTTAACTATCTTTACTTATAAAAAGATATTTCATCTGATCTATTTATACACTCATACCAAATATCTATATCAATAAAATATATACCCTTGTATATCGTTAAATGCCCCTATAATTTTTAAGATCCTTTTTCATCCCAAAATACCATGCTTTGGAGCCCTAAGGAGTCACCCAATGGAAAATTCCAAAGGGAGAGGTAGTGCTACCAACCTAACTATCCTAGATCTTTTCTTCTTCTACCACCCTAAAAGTACCCTTTATACATGATGATGTTATGAAATCATAATTTTTAATAGTTTTAAATTTTATTATACAAATATAGTATCAATTTAATACCTTCCTCCAAAATCAAAATGAAATTTGAAGATGACTCCATGCATTTGTCCGGACTACTGCTTCTATGGATTTTTGGTTATATTTTTCCAAAAATATTCACATGGATGGTCAAAAATATTTATTTAATAAAAAAAATTAATAATTATAACATGATAAATATTATTAAATGGAAATTATTTTATTTTTTTAACCCTCTTCTGTTCTATAAACAATGAGAGTATCTTTCGTGTACAGGTGGATTACTGCATCCATAGAAACACCTATTTTATTTTTCAATAACCTCTAAACATGTAAGGATATAAATATGAATATAAAAATTATATATTTATAAAACTTTTATTATTATTTACTGAAAATATTTTAAATTCTATAATTAATATTATAAATAAATGTTTATAGTAAATTTAACAGCATTAAATGAATATATCAAGGAACCTTTCATAATTTGGACCATATTGGGATAACATATGAAACTATAAAAATATTGTTATAATATAATAATAAATTAAATATAAATCCAAAATTATATATATAATTAATTAATTTTACAATACTTTTAACTATGGTCAAAAAAATAGAATGTTTTCATAGAAATTAACCAATAACCCCTAGTAACCGACATAAGTGAAATGTTTATTAAAAATAAACAACCAATGTTAACAAATATAGCATATAAAACTAAATAAATATGGATAAATTTATTAATAATTTGTTTAATAAACTAATTTCATTATTCAGGTTGTTAGGTACACACGCAGAACGAATCAAGAACTAAAGTAAGGTTTTTTGGATCTCAATTTTGTTTCATTAAGATATAAATCATAATCACCACATGTTAGATTTTATAGTAATTGTATAAGATATGGAATTATTCATGTAATAATTTCATGAAATATTTGGTATTTCAAAATTGATATCATGTTTTACCATTATTTTTACAATTATAAATATAATGAGCGTGTAAGGTTCATTGTTAACTCAACACCCTTTATTAAATTAAAACATTTCCTTTGTTAACTTATTTCTTCCAAGAATGATTTCCTTCCACCCTAAAATTTTATTTAATGTTAATTTTTCTTCCCATCTTGGGATAATAAATTTTTAATTATATGAATCTCCCTTCATTATTTTCTTTCCCAAAAAGTATATCATTATTGAGAATGATCCTAATCCTATTTAAAACCAGTTTTCTCTCTATTCAATAATTTCATGTCCCACCAATGTTATCCTTTTTATTTTAAATGTAATTATGTGGTATAACATGTTACCTTATTATTTCCATTATCCTCTTTTAATAATAAGGTTTTATTATCCTGTTTACAATGTTGGATTTTAACAAATGTGTTTTTAAAATAAAAATTGGGATCTTCTGAAACAATGCTTGTTACTTTTGGGTTAGAAACTCTCTTTATTTTTTTGACATTGATTTTATATTTTATTCTTAGTTAAATATTCATTATATTGTATAAATGATCCATAAATATACACCTAGTTTACTATTATCTTCATTGTGGGGGTTAATACATGTTTTGTGTTTCCTTTTAAATTACCACTTTAATGTAAACCCATCTTAAGTGAACATTCTAATTTATAATTCCATGAAAAGTGTCACCTCTATAAAAATATTTTCACAATTAATATATCTTAAAACCCCTCATTATTTTATGGAAAACCAACATTGTTTAAATATTTTCTAAAAACATTATATGTTATTACCCCCTTAAATGATCTTATTCCTATTTTAAAAAGCATCACATATATAGTTCAATTTTATTGTTACTTATCCTTGATATTTCTCATTAATTTTCCTATGCTAGAACACAATGTTCATGATATATGTTTCTTTATTAAAATAATAAAATACAATGTTATTTAATTACTTCTTCACTTTTTAATCCTTATGATATTTTTTTGGTTATTCTTTGAAACAATATTAGAAACCCACATCATTCTCTTGGTTTCTACCATTATTATACTTTATGTATGGTTTATTTTAATAACGGGAAGAAATTATACATGTAAATCAAAAAATTTATATATATATATTATTATTATTTTCATTATATGATTGGAGGTAACATAATTATGTATCCCTCCAATGTATTTGGTAATTTTTTAATCTCATGAGATACCATGTATTGCATGGGTGATTATCCAATGCACACAAAATTATGTGATGGGTGGGCACATAATTATATAGCCACCCAATATAGTGGTTTAATATTTACATTTCATGTTATAATATAAAATTATTATGGAGTGGACCAAATCCACCATGATACTCTATCTCCTATGATAGTCATGGTAATGAGTTTTGACTAATGCTTATGATGACAAGTTCTATGTTGTTGTCACATATTTATGATTCTATAATCTTATGATATCATTTCTATATTCCATGTTTCCATTATTATGATCATTATCTTGTGATATCATTTTATGACTAATAACATATGGGTGTTGTCTCACCATCATTCTTTACTATTATTATTCTATTATTAAGAATTTAAGCTCACCCACGTCACATGTTTCCATTCACCTAATTGTAAATATGAGTATAACTTATGAGAAGACTAGAATATTTCTAGTGTTTATAAAATATTCTGAAATGTTCACATGATTTATAAAATAAGTTTCAAATATAATTAGAACACAATGAAACTAAACATTCTGTTCATGGAATCTTCAGATTATATTTTGAGGTGTAATGATTAAATTAAGTAAATAATGTTAAATAAAGATTTGTTTACATAGGATTGTTATAGTTGTTATATAACGTGGGTTTAGTTGTTTTTAATAATGGTTTAGTTATTTTATGGACTATGATATCATAATGTTAGGGGAAATCCTATGGATATTGTTAACAGTGCGTCTAAGGGATAATAATAAGTATATTATACCACCACAAGGTTTTGGTTAAGTTGATATAGTGTAGTTATCCTAGAAATTACATCCCTGAATAGATATAAGAAAGTATATTAATTAATGGAGTGGATGAAACTATAGTTAGTCACCCCAAAAATAAGGTATTTGAACATTGATTTGGTCTTCAATCTAGTGCACGATGAGTGGGACTATGGCTACACACATGGATAGAAACTCTCATGGGATATTATTTTGTTAATCACATTCTCCTTAATAGAAATTATGAATGATTTATTTTGTTATTTAATAATTTTATGGAATATATGATAAACCAAACTAAGGAAACTTAGGTTGAACTAGGTGTGACATAAGTCAAAGCGAAATCCAATGTGATTGTTCTAAAGAGTAAGACACGTCTAGGTTGAGTTTCTTATAATATCATTTATGATAATTCACTCATTATGTAGAATATTGATAAATCATGTTAAACCAATCATGTTTTTCAAAATGTATTAACATTTAAGGAACAAATTTTAAAATTTATTCCTTGTAAAATAAAATGATTAAACAAATGCATAATCTCATAGGATTAGATATTGAGTGAAAAATATTATGATTATTCCAAACCAGTTATCAATAATTATTATTAACAATGTGGAATTATTTTAGTTTCCAAGAACACCAATGAATATAAGGATTAATTCACATTGAAATTAAGGTTATGAAGATGATTAAGGAAATAATAATCAATATCTTTAATGTCAAAATTTGGTAAGAGAAACCAGGGGAATATCTCAATGGAACTCCAATATTTTGATATGTAGTAAAGGAAGGCATCATGAAATAAAATTTAAAGCACAAAGGAAGAGTTTAGTTAACATGATGGGGAAATAATAATGTTTCCCCTAATGACCCACTATCAATTTTTTAGTTTAATATGTGAGGAATTTGGGCACAATGTGAAATTCTGCACTAATGTGTGGGATTAATATGACAATAGAAACCAATAAACTCCTAGACTATGGGAACAAGAGGAAAATATTATTCATTAAATACTATTGAAGTGAATATTGATAATTAATAAGTTCGTAGTCTTCATCAATCTAAATTTTATTATGTCTTAAGTTTTTTTTCACCAACCATTAGCTTTAGAGTTAAAAATTAACACTTCATCTCGTATCATAATTGTTTCAATGGAATATAAATCACTTAAATATTACATGGAATGATGTTTTAGAAAACTCTTATTTTCCTTTCATTGATATTGACCTATTAAAGGGTTAAAAGATATCTTCCAAAAGTTTATATGTGAGGTTTGATAAGCGTGGTGTTCCTTTCATTGTGGCATGGCAGATGATAGAGATCAGTTTGGATCTTAGTGAGAGTCGCTAGGACAAGTAATCCCCTATGGAATCAGGGCATGGGTTTCCCTTAAATCTATGCTTTTGTAGATATGGGACTCCCCAAATCATGGGTACAAGTTCTCAACTGATAGATTTTTACTTCTGGGGTCAGTAATCCCATGTTGGACCAGGTTGTGGGCTCCCCATATAATTAATGTAATTGAAGATACTGCTCCCCTATCGTACTAGGGTGCAGTCCATCCATACTTATTAGCTAGATAAATTAGGTACTCCCTTGTTGTATCAGGGTGCGAATCCTCTATCTATGGATTCGGTACTCCCCAATCATTTTTGGGTGTGGGTCCTCTATTTGGGATGCATATATAGAGTGGGAACTCCCCTAAACTTCTCGGGTGTGGATCTACTATCCAAGAAATTTCACTCCACTATCATATTAGGTTGTGGTCTATACATCTATAGAGTGGTAATAACCTATCATGTCTGGTATTGGGTCCTCATCTTTGGAGTTGTACTCTCTCATCTTCTAGTTGTGGCATGGAGTAGGTCCTCCATTAGAGTTGGATCTCTATCAGTTTTCTGTAAATTTTAGAGGAGAAGGCCCCAATACTATTTATGTGTGATACCTAGTGATGAGTTAGTGTTCCCGAAATAAATTAGGGTGTGGATCACTCTAAACAGGAATGAAAGAGGTTTCGAGGGATGGTTAAGAGATAGTACTCCCTCAACTTCAGGGTAGTGGGGAGGTGCAAGTCCCTGCATTCTCTCTCAAATGAGAGTATGCACACGATACATAGTATAGAGCATAGCTCCCACAAATTTTTGTATTGGTGAGAGGTAAGCCACTCCAATTGAGTTCTTATGGACTTACACAGGGTGTAGGTTACCATTGATAGGACCTCTGGTGCTAGGAACAAGAGTTTTACATGTTGAGTGGTTCCTGATTGAGCACGTTCTCTCAATCATACCATTAGGGATGGTACATATTTTCTTGATTGGGTGAATCTATCATAAGGGTTCCATATGGGATGGATTTTCTCATGGATTGTGTTCTCTTGGTTGTGTGTTACCTCTAGATCCTCAAGTTAAATCATGTAGCTGCCTTTGATGTGGAGACCTCATGTGACTTGAAGTTTGAGACAAGTTTATCTATGTGATTTTGGGATTCATTAATGTGTAATCACATGTCCGGGTTGACATCCCTTATGGACTGAGTTGACTAGTCATGTATAGCCAAGGATGGTTCAAGATGAAGTATCTCCCTTAATTGGGTCCCATATTTCTAGGTTGAGAAAACTATGTCCTTTTAGTTTCTCACTTTTATTTTCAGTTTTTAGGGTATCTATATAGAATTTTTATACTTACCCCGGCATGAGATTTTTTCAAATGTGTTGTGTATTGTGAAGACTATAGTCCTTTTGATGGAGTCCTTGAAGGACACAAGGTATGTGGAGATTAGTGACCAAGACTGACCAACATGTTTACTGGAGATGGTTGGAGGAGCGTTCTAGTAGTTTCATTTTATATTGACACCCTCCTTCTAATAATGTTGGAAACTTTAATATTTTTTTAATAGTGTTTGTTTTTTCCTTTTACGAATTCAGTATTTCTGTTGTACTCTCGTTCTGGATAGAGGTATATATGCATTTTAGTTTCAAGATTTTTATATATTATAATTGTTGTATGGAGGGGTTTTTGGGTGCATGAGTACAAGTACATTAGTAAAATGGCTCCAATATATGTGATATAACTTCTCAGAGCTAGTTGTCAGACCCCATCCAATTGGAGGAGGTCTTAGGGAGTTTCATTTTGGGCCCAATTGGGTCAGCTAATAATAGTTTAGTATTAGATGGGGTTTCCAATTAGTATCTCAACATCATATGCTTGGTTTGGGTTTCATAGATAAAGTTTTAGGATGTTTCAAGTTCGGATCTCAGGCCATAGGTTCTGGTGTTAGAATGGCGGCCGAAATAACCGTCCACCAGGAATCAGAAAAAATGTTTTTTTACTCAGTATATTAGGACACTTTTCATAGGAAAATAGTGGTACATGAAAAATATAGGACTATGTTGTGGGTTCATTTTCCTTCGTGATTCTACTCCCTAGATATACTCTTTAACCATGAAGCATCTTGATTCTGTTTTAGGATTCAATTATGTTGACAGCTAGATAATGTTCTACAACATGATTTTGATGATGATCCTCCCCATGATAAGTATTTATAGAATAGTTCTATTTATAAGGTAGTATCTTTGGATGGTCTTCCAATTGATCCCCCACCCATGGATTAGCAAATCGTGCCAGCACTTTAGGTCGAGGATGCGTGCAGGCTAAGTGGAAAACACAAGATCTGAAGAATGAGATCACTAAGTCATCATGTTGATAAAAAAACCCATTGTAGATGATGAATGGATTTATGTAGTCACACAAGTTTTCCAACTTGTGAGGATGCCTCCCAATTATATGGTAGTTAAAGAGGATATCCATCTGTAGGGTTGAGTCAGGTGATGGTGTAGTCTAGTGACTTAGACCCAAGATGAGGCAGTTCTCACATGGTTGAATTTTGAGAAAATATTCAGGGATGAGTTTTACCCAACCACATTGAGGTTGGTGCATAATCAGGATCTTTGCAGATTTGATAGGGTAGCAAGATCTTGGAAGAGTACTTGTTGAGGTTCATAGGACATTTACAATACACCTTGGATATGGTTTGAGACCCATACATCAGATCAAAGACCATCGTGCATGGCCACTATAGATAAGTCCATATAAGTGTAGTCACCTTGTTAATTCCCTCTTATACGTGATTGTTAGAGAGATATCTGGTAGTATATATATTCCTATAGGAGGGAAGGGCATATGTGGAATGTAGTGGTGGTCATGATGATGAGGCATCTATAACAGGAAGCAGAAGGTAGTCGACAGAATCATAGGGTAGGCGGCATACCCATGCCAAGACTCTGGCACATGGTTCTATAGTGTAGGATCCATTTTGGGAATTAGGTAAGTCGCAGGAGAGGTGGTATTACACTTACATTGATTGCGAGATATTTCTACATATTATCTAACATGTCGTTCTTCAAAGAGGGAGTTGGTCAATGGACTACCTTTTTTAGAGGTAGCATTTAGAGTAGCGATTTCCTCATGATGGATTACCAGGAAGAGGAGATGGGAGAGAAGGTGGTGATGGAATTATAATTGAGGTGTTTCCACCACCACCAACAGGTGGTTCACACTAGGCATAGGGAGATAGAGGATGGGGATGATGATGGTTTCAATCCATAATGTTCCTACACCCAGAGGCTCTGAAAATGAATAGAGTTACACTCTATGTACATTCTTATGTCTATAGAAGTAATTGTTAGACACTATTGTGAGGTACTCTTTTCATTCCGCTTATTTCTTGAGGTTTAATATGAGTGATGTGAGACTTTGGTAGAAACTTTGTGGGTGTTATTTGATGTATCTATGGACTCACAAAGAAGAGGGATGCTTTCCTTACTGATACCAATTTTTTATATGCTATAAAAACATTGTGGGTGATTCAGTGCCCCCAAAAGATTATAGTGTTGATGTGTGGCGGATGAGTTCGGTACAACAGAATCGCCATTTAGCGGCGGTTTTTTTTGCGTTTCGCGGCGGTTTAAACCACCGCACCATGGTTTGGCAGCAGTTTGTAGAAACTTCTGCCTAATTTGGCATCGCCAATCTATTCACGGCAGTTTTTTCCATTTCCCGGTGGTTTAAGGAAAGCGTCGTAGCTGCCTCATTTTGCGGGTGTTTTCTTGAATTTAGCAGCAGTTTTTACGATCCATGCATATCAATTTATTCATGGCGGTTATAACTGCCATGAATAAACTCAAATTCAGCAGCCGTAAAACCGGCACCGAAGTCACAGGAACCGCCACAGAATGAGGAAGCAACAATTCGACTATGTCGTGGCGGTTAAAACCGCCGCTAAACGTAAGAAAACATTTACGTTTAGCGACGATTTTCAAATTTTAGCGGCGGTTTAAACCGCCGCCCATATAAATGTCACAGCGGTTAAACACGCCACTAAAAGCTCCCCAGAAAAAAAAAATTCTTCTTTTGTTGCACCACTGCCCTGAAAAACAAATCAAACCGTAAATATAAACCAAATGAGATACATTATAGCCCTCCTAAAATGCATAACCCACATCATGTATCATCATCACTAGCCCTCCTCCTTCACTACATCATATTCCCACGATCACTTCCTCAATATCAAAAATAACAACATGACAATCACACACCAAAACATCAATTTCCACAACAAATAATTTGGTAAGAAATTATATATTATTCATACTTGGTTAAAATTGATTAATTAATTATTACTGATGATAAAATATTATAATTAATTATGTATGATTCCTTTGTATGTTATAGGACCTAAGAAAATGGGTGGTGAAAGATTGGTCCATGGAAAGCATGGGGTGAGGTCTGTCCATGAGCTGCTAAGTGGTGTGTCAATGGAAAGGGGCTTCAAAATGAGTTAGGCTCTCTAATGTTCTAGACCTATTGTTTTGATTATTATTTTGTGTGGTTTAAGGTGTGTAATATTTCCATTGGATTCCATTCTCCTTCTATAAACCCAATTATTAGTTTTTAAATAAATGGTTAATTGAAATTAAATTGTTAAGGTGATTGAGGACCATGAGAAAACTAAAGTATGTGTTAGGGAACAAAAAGAAGATTGTGTAATGGCATGATTCCTCGGTCTCTAAAGGATGAGGCATTGAACTTAGAGATCTCAAGTGACTTCCTGACCCCTTCATTAGGGGGGACCTTTTGAGATATCTTTTCCCTAGAGGATGAGCCTTGTATACCTCTTTATGGAGGTGTTTTGTGACATAAGATGACCATCCAATGTGGGTTATCTAAGACACTTGAGACACCTCCAACAATTAAGTAATTTTTGACTTAGAAACCATGGCCTATCTAGTCTGGAATGAATCTTGGGTATACCATCAAGTTATTAAATCCTAGTAATTGTTTGTATTGACCAAACCCTTTTACATTAGTTGTCATTTACTCTAGGAGGATGAAAATAGGATGGACTAGGATTGGGTTTTCTGAGTGGACCATCTAAGTGGAACCTTCTAACTAAGATGGTCCATGATCCATATTCCTGGAAAACCCATTATTTGGTTTTTACATTAAGGCCGAGATGTTATTTTATATATTTACACTACTAGAAATTGTGATTTTATCGAATGAAAAGTACTAGATTAAGATAGTGGTCCATGAACCAGGATCTCAAGAGAGATTCCTCTATATACATACAGACCTCGAGGACCCATGTGGGTTCCCAATAGATAGACCAACCCTGAAAAGGTGCATGTGTTTCTTTAGAGATGGTTACAGGTGTCACTATAGAACCTGAACCAATGTGCATGCCTCATGGAGCTAAGATGATAATGATGGGAATGGGTGTTCAGTTGACCATGGTTTTATTTATATTTATATTTAGTCTTGATTCATGATATTTAACAAGATTCATTAGAATCTCTAATTGGGCATGATACAATTTTCATTACTTAGGACACCTGTGAATCACTTATTGGGATGGATGAGACCCTTTGATTCTTATTGTGTTTCTAATCTATTATCATGACATATTTTGGGTGGATACTTAGTACAACTAGAATCAATCATATATGATATATGTATAACTAATGGGGGTACCTTTTTTGCAAAAAAAAATTATCGGGTCCTGTGTCCTAGATATATTCTATTAATTTATATATCTCCTCACTGGAGTGTTAGTTTGGGATATATGAGTAGTCCATTATAATAACTTTTCTATATAGAACATGATTCTACACATGAATTAATAATCTGGGTTTTATATTGATAACATACAAGTAGATGTACCTTTATAGCTTTGTAGGGATTATGATAGGTGTGGGTGGAAAATAGGAGCATCCATCGGGTCGATAACCCTCTTGGTAGCATAATGAATCCAAGGAATGAGTCCTTTATTTATTTTTTGGATTACGTAACCCTATAATAGTGATAGGACATGGGTCCTCCATTCATAGAGTTGGTAACCCTCTCAGTTGATGCACACAATGCACATTAAGGTGTAGATCATTCATGGCAGCCAGTAACCCTCTTGAATAAAAAAGTATTTAGTGTTTAATGAGTCCATTATTACTTCTACTATTGAGGGAGGATGTAGAAGTGATTGATGTGTGGTAGTATGGGTGAATGTTAGGACATGAAAATGTGTGGCGGCAACTACCAATTCAAACACATGCCTAAATGGAATGATGTATACCACACTCGAGAAATCATGACATAAAAAGAAACTTCAGAAATCAATAAAATTAATAAAAAGAAACTTGAGAAATCAAGGAAATTTTAGGACATGAAAATGTGTGGTGGAAACTATGTGCCAAAAATGTTACATATATAAACCAAAAGTTCTCGTATTTGTTCAACACATCAAAAATACAACTACTCAGGGTTCAATGATGCATCGTCACCCTCTCCACCTTCATCTTCACTTTCTACTGTCACCTATAAGAACATTATATTGAAATTTAATTACAATTGTATATTTATATTAAAAACATAAAACCAATGAAAGTTATAAAACTAAATGAATTTGGTTTTTTGTGATTTACCTGCATACCACAAGTCATGCACTACCACTAGGGGAATATCTGCTCATCTGCTGATGTATTTCAATCAACTCTTTCTACAAAGCAGATATCTGATCCCCCTGCTGGTGAACTTTGTTTCATAAATAAATAATATCTTTCTTAGAATCTTCAGGTATGGGCTGAGTAAAGTCATGAGTAGATGCAGCTTCGATCCTCGGTGGCCTGCTAAAAACATCATATGGTACGGGTCCCAAACCCATCCCGCGCACTCTCCCAGGATGCTCTTTCCCAAGGACTTTAGCAACCGGGTCGTACCGGGAGACTGAGTAGGACTGTGCAGGATTGGCATCCCATAGTTATTTAATTTTTAGCTATAAATCAAATATCAATATATATTAACATAGTAAAAACTGATAATAAGTTATTATGATAAAAATTTGACTTCATACCCCAACTTCTTTAGAAGTCTCATTAGCAAAGCTTCCATCTCATCTCTTGTGAACATCCAACCACAGTTCAGTTCTGGATACTTCATGCCCTAAACTCTGGGACTGCATTAAGCAATGATAAATCAACAATTCAATATATTAAACAGATAATATTGTCTTATAAATATTTACACTAATTAAAATATTACCAATGTCGTTTTTCTTCTAGAAAAACTTTTTGAGCCCGCAGTGTGCGGGATGACTTGCTTAGCCCGGTTTGATGCATTATGTCTTTAGAGATCCTGAAATAAATAAAATTCAATTTAATATTAATGTATTGAATGTCATGTCATTTTCATATTCAAGTATAAATGTAAAATGAAGATAATATAATAATATATATTTCAATACCATCCGCTTCTGATCACGATGTCTGTCAACAAACACTTTCCATTGTTCTTTTGGTACCCCACTGGGTAGCTTCTCATACATTTGTTGCACGGTCAACGAAGTATCGTTGACATCACACCACAATCTCCATTTGAAATCTTCCCACTTATTACCTAGATTTTTCAATGTCCACTTCCATGTTATCACATCAGCAACGGTAAAGTAGAAGAACATCTGTATACAGAAATTCATTTTGAACATATTAGTAACATGACATTCAATTAAACCATAATGTAATAAATTTACCTTTATTTGAGAATCATAAACTTCATTTTTTTATCTTGGATGAATATTTCTCCAATCGTCATATGAAATGGGAAGGGAAACAGGCTCTGCTGCCAGCTGGCCTAAAATCTAGCCAAGTAACCCCACTACGTCAGCCGTAGGGACCCCATAAGAATCAAATGGCCCGACTATCTTCTCACCATTCATATTCCAAACATCTGAGATTTTTATGTTTTTCTCCACGGTTGCATTTTTTCATCTTAAATTAGGAAATAATTAGTATAAACAAAATGCAATAAATTTATTTAATTAAAATTTGTACCTAAGACAGTGACACTCCAATATGCCCGAGATGAACTGGAAGGGGTGTGTCGCTGCCCCACTACTAAGGCTCGTAAAGGGGGAGTCGACAACTCACCTCATAATGGGAAATCCACAGATGGTGTGAGAGATGATGCAGGGGGAGATAGTGCAGGGGTCTCGGCAGCTGATTCCTCAGATGTCGGGGGGAGGGAGCCAGATAGATCGCCATCTGTCGCAGAACTAGATGAAACAGTGTACTGCTTCCTCCTTGGCATTCATGTCATTTAATAAAATAAAATTAAGTTCAGAATATATATTACAAAAAAATAATGCAGAAAAAAATTAAAAATGATAATAGATGCTCAGTACTAACAGACAAAATATATATAACAATGATAATGAATGACTGCAGAAATGAAACAAGTGGTTGATGAATAAATAAATAATTGTACATACAATCATTTTCCCCTCCAATAATGTCAGTTTCCTGCTCCATTGCTTCATCCACTTCATTCAACCTTGCTAGAATAATATTTTCAATATCATGATGGACAAATAATCCGGCTTCATGTTGCTGATTAACTTCAATTTCAGAGGTCAAATTTTCCCCTTCATCACCCAAATCATACAAATCTCTTTGTATTATGTGAGAAACTACACTCCACCCTTCATCGGCAACATCATTCACATAATATACCATTTTTTCTTGTGATGATAAGATATATGGATCATACATTTCACGATCACCAACATCCATCAAGCGAGAGAAGTTCACAGAAGTAAATTACAAGGAATCTCTTTTAACACCTCTGATAAAATCGACCCATTTTCATTTGAATAAAACAACCGAAAAATGTCTTTGGTAGTTTAATTCAATAATATCATGCAGCTTTCCATAGTATTCCACTTCAGAAAATGTAAATATACCACTGTTCGGTGTTTTCAAACCCACTTCTCGATCGACTGTACGAAATCTAATGTCATTCACATTATAAGCGTCAAACTTTCTAATTTGTTTTAGAGGACCTCTAGCAAGAAACTTCAAATCTTCTGACACCTCTACTCGAGTATTAGTATTAATGATCTAAAAAAAGAAATATACTTTATTAGTTTTTCAAAATGTATGTGTCAAACTAATATTCGTATTTATTGTAATATTTATAAACTTACACGTCGTGCAAACCATTCTACAAGCTCTTTATTAACAGCTTTCATTATATCATTCTCATTTCGGGTTCGGCCTCTCATTCATCTCTTTGTTTTTATCCTCAACTCTTCAATAAATGGATCTACAATTTCACTATTTAGCATCACATATCTATGTTCCTGTAATAATTCCAATTCATTCAATGTCACATTTGAGGTCCTCCCAACTGATCGGCCAATAGCAAGAAATATTTTGGATTCCTGATGTATTTGAGATTGATTCGATGTGTCGTCAACACATACAACTCTATTAAATCTTGTCTTAATATCATACAAGTATCTAGAACAAAAGGTCAGACACTCCTTAGCCAAATAGCCTTCCGCAATAGAGCCTTCTGGTTGAGCTTTATTTCTCACGTATGATTTCAAATGCCCAAGATATCTCTGAAATAAAATAAACATGATTATGCATTTAATTAATTACAAAAAATTGTTTACATAATTGGAAAACATATAAATAAAGTACCTATCAATTGGATACATCCATCGATAACGAACGGGGCCTCCTAATATAGCTTCCTCAATAAAATGCATAGTAAAATGCATCATTATAGTAAAAACGACGGAGGAAAGATCATCTCCATTGCACAAAGGGTCAATACAAACCTCTCCTGGAGGTTGTCAAGCTGAAATGGATGTAGATATTTCTCACATAGTTGTCTGAAAAATGTGTAGAACTGGAGTACAACAGCAGTAATTTTTTCAGGTAATAATGTACGCAATGCCAATGGAAGTAACTACTGTAACAAAATATGTGAATTGTGACTTTTCAATCCATGTAACTTACAATTATTAAAGTCAACACACCTCGAGATTTTACTTAAATACCCATTAGATACCTTAAATTCTATAACATTCGAAGGAATGTATCTTTATCTCTATTTTTCATTGCAAAAATTTCTGAAGGATACTTTTCATTCTCATCTAGCCAGAGATTGTGTTTTATGTTCATTGCTTGTAAGTATTTGCGAGCATTGATATGATCCTTCAACTTTCCATGATAATTAAGAAATGTGAATATCAAATTGTCACAGACATTCTTACTCAATATGCAACACATCAATTTTATGCTGCAACAAATTAAATTCCCAATACGGACGTTTGAAAAATATATTTTTTTTCTTCCACTGTTGCGTTCCGGTTTTGCTTGACGATGCACATCAGACCTATTTTCCGCTCTCATTCAAATGATGAACCTTCCTAAATTCTGTTTCAACATTTTCAAGCTGTTTCAATATTTCAGAACCAGTTAACAAAATTAGAGGTGTTCTATGATCAATGGTACCATTAAATTTTGATCTGTTCAGCCGAAATCTATGGGACGCATCGAGAAATATTCGATGACACAAGAAGCACCATTTTCTACTGTGAGGTAGTCGTTTGGGCTCAAAATCAATGTTACAAATGGGACATCCCAAACTCGTGTAATTATTCCATCCAGATAAATTCCCAAGCCCAGGGATGTCACTAATGGTCCACATTAAAGTAGCATGCATTTTGAACATTATTTTAGAAGAAGCATCAAATGTATTAACACCGTTGCTCCATAACTCCTACAATTCGTCAATCAAAGGCTACAAGTATACATCAATATCATTTCCAGGAATTTGTTTTCTAGGAATAATCATCGAAAGGATAAAAGATGTTTGTTGCATACACATCCGAGGAGGTAGATTATAAGGGATAAAAACAACTGGAAAAATGCTATAACTGGTACTCAAAGTCCCAAATGGGTTGAATCCATCGGCAGCCAATCCCAATCGAATATTCCTAGGATCAACTGATAAATTGATATTTAATGAGTCAAATGTCTTCCACAATTTAGAATCTCATGGATGTCTCATTAACCCATCATTTTTATTATATACAGAATGCCACTTCATGTATTTAGCGGTTTGTGATGACATGAATAATCTTTGCAATCGAGGCTTCAAAGGAAAGTAACGCAAAACCTTTGTAGGTGTGTTCCTTTTCTTCTTCTCTATGAAACTATGTTCATTCAGACTTCCAACATCACCATTTTACTGCCATCTAGAAGAAGAACATTTCTTGAAATTCTGTCTACTTGAATCCTCTCCCCAATAAAGCATGCAATCATTGGGACACACATGTATTTTTTTATAATTCAGACCAAGCTTGTTAACAACTATTTTCATATCATAAAAAGATTCTGGGATTTTTGCTTCTGGAAATGCATCACAAATCAATTACAATATCATGGACATTTCCTTATTTGTAATTCCACATAGACATTTGATATGGTGCAACTTCAGCAGAAATGAAAGCTTTGAATATTTCAAACACCCACTATACAACTCTTGATTTCCATTGTCAACTAAATCATGAAACTAATTTTCCTTAGTGAAGTTTTCTATTACATTTGGATCAACACAATCAATAGGAGGATCCAATGATATGTTACAATCTTGATCTTCTTGTGTTATAGTCTCAAAAACGCCACTTGTCGCGTTGCAATTTGGAGCACCCTCTTCTGGTTGTTCTGATATGTTTTGATGCTGATAGTGGTGTCTTGCAGTGCTGAATGCCTCATTTATGAGGTTTTTCATTTCATTTTCAATTTTCGACGAACTTGGGACCTCATTCTGTGGATTAACATCAGTGCTCAATCTTTCTGTAACATTCAATTCTCCATGCCAAATCCAACACAAATATTGACCATGGAATTGCTTCAGTATTAAATGTACATAAACCTCATCTCTCTTCAACCATGTTCTAAATTTACATTTAGGATATGGACATTTTATTCTCCCTTCAATGGATCGATTAGAAATTTCAAAATCTAAAAACTCATTCAAACCCTTAACATACTGAGGTGTGTTCCTCGGTAATTTGATCCAGCTTTTATCCATGTATATCACAAAGTGCCTACACAATAATAAAAATAATTAAAACACATAGTTACTACTAAATAGTGAAAGATATTCATATATACAATAGTGTAACATTACAGAAACATAATATAATAAAGATGATCCCCTGAGTTAGATATGAACCCTCTTGTGTTTGGGATAGGGGAAGTTTCTTTGGTAAAGAGAAACAGTGTGGTAACAACATGGTACCTACTTTACCCTGAAAACCAAAGCATATTGTTAATTTGGAATAACCCCAACCTAAGTTCTCTATAGAGTCTTCATATAAAACTCTAATATCGAATAAATCTATTATAAATCATGTTTAGAGAATACCTTATGATGCTTACAAAACTCAACACATTGTTAATTTGGAGTGGCAAGAACCACATGAGGGATAGTCTTAAGGCATGATAAGTGGTGGTGTTCATGGAAATGCATGATGAAATATTTAATCAATAAAGATCAATGAACATTATATAACATAAAAACAAGAAAATTATTAGAGGGGGTGACACGTATGAGAGGAATACTAGAATCTTGGATATTTGAAAAATCACTGGGTATAAGTTTAATTGAAAAATCAACCACTTAGTTAGGTGGAAGACAATAAAATAAATGTTAAAAACATCAGCATATTCTCTCACAGTGAGAATTTAATCATGGTTTATCTTTTCTATAGTCTCAATAATTTGATATATATCTTCTCACTTAGAAGTAAAAATATCCATTCTTTACATAATGATTACCAAGGATAATCATCTTTCTATATTCACTTGTATAGAATGAGAGGGAGATTTATGATATTGAGGATAATTTTATTAATTATAAAATATATCCTATATTTATATAAGAAAAAGTAATTCATACACATAATTTCATTTAATTACACAAAAAGGAGTATCTCAAGGTTGTATTTTATATTAATCAAAATATTTCTTAAGGGAATGAATTATTATAAGGGGATGAAATGATTGACTAATTTTATCACATCAATAATAACTCTACATAGATGTTTTGATGGGGTGTTTTAACAGTTATACAAAACATTCATGATATGGAAGAATGTATAAAACATGAATAAAATTTTATTTTCTCTATACCTGAGTAATTAACTATCATAACTATAACCATATTATTATTAGGATCCATATTAGTAATTTTGTTTTCATAAGCTCACCCTTACCCTATAGACTATATATGTTGTTTTCATTGATAAAATTATATACCCCTTCACACAATGAATTCATTTAAATAGCGTACCCATTTATTTAATATAAATCATTTTAAAATATTATTGGGGTTGATTAGATAATTCCTT
Organism: Viscum album; assembly: GCA_963277665.1. NCBI lineage: Eukaryota > Viridiplantae > Streptophyta > Magnoliopsida > Santalales > Viscaceae > Viscum > Viscum album. Next base: position 1,288,008,387 of record OY728151.1, read on the forward strand.
TATTCCATCACACTGGTGGGTTTCTCCCATAGATATTCTCTAGCTATGTTCACCAATTTCCAACACCTGAATAATTTTCTTTTCTTATTCAGAAAATTTATGGAATGATTCTTCATACACTTTAGATAAGTGGAATGATAAATGTTCTTAACCCCATAGATATTCTCTAGCTATGTTCACTTATTATCTATTAAACCATGAAACCCTTGAGAATCAATGATCTCTATTTCAACTTTGAGGGTTTATCAAAAAATCTCTTTATAGACAAAAATTTCTCATATCAACAAATCATTTAATAGTTTCATATTCAGACAAAAATAATGGGTTTTAAGTGAACTTTTAGGTTTATTGAAAATGGATGAGGAATATGGTAAATGTCATATGATGTTTTCCTCATACACTTGAAGGATTATTCTTCCCTTTTCTTGAGTCCAAGGAAATAATTCTCAATTTTATATGAGATAGTTAAAGGAAAATATTTATCATAAATAATTTTCATAAATTCATTCCACTCCATCAATTTGATCTCCTCATAGAGCATCATTTTATTCATAAATGTACCACATTATATATATTCTATCTTTAACCATATCACCTGTAAAGGTATTATCATATTAAACCAATGGATTATCAAAAGAAAGTAAGCAATGGGGATTTTGATTTCCATGTAATTATAACAATAATGTATAGATTCCATATTTATAACATCATCATCAAATAATTATTCCACTTCACAAAAACTTCAATAATATGGAAACCATCAATATTTTCGGAAAAAAAACCCAACTCTTAACATGTGTCAATCATCATTGTCATGTCATCATATTAGCTAGAAAATATGTAATCCCAACTCTCAACCTATGTCAATCATCTCATCATCATCACATCAGCATAACATGAAATTACAACTCTCAACCAGTGTTAACCATCCCAATATCCACTAAATTTCCACATCATTACCTCAATGACACATGTTATAACCTCGAGCCATCATAACCAAAAACATGACATAGCCTTAAAGCCGTCACAACCTTGGGAAATGTGTACATGTTATACCTTAATCCTTTATAACTCATAATATAATCATGTATTGTAACCATGATTCATCACAACCCATGAGTATAGTATCAAAAAACCACAAACAATCAAGAAGATAGAAAAACAATGACTTAAGAATAAAAACTAACAAACACATAAAAAATCACATGCATTAAGTATAAAAACAAATAATCATAAACGAAAACATCTACATACAATACAATAAATAAAACATTACAATTTATTAAAAGAAACATTAATAATAAAGAAAAAACTAATATCAAAACAACAAAAAAATTAGAAATCAAACACTAGGGTTCGTATAGGTTGTCAGGGAAGCAGGGTCACCGGGGTCGCGGGGTCGCGGGGGGTCGGGGTCGATGGGGTTGCGGGGTCGCCGGGGTCACCAGGGTTACGGGGGGCTGGGGATGCGGGAGAAGGAATTGGGGTCGCTGGGTGAGAAAGAGGAGGGTTGGGGTGGGGGGGAAGGATCGGGGTTGTTAAAAAAAAGTTTCACGATGGTTTATTATAAACCGCAGCTACAAAACTGCCGCTAAACGGAGATTTTGTTGTAGTGGTTGCTTAGACTTTTGTAATGTGGTTTGGATTTCTTCCATTCATACTTATCTGGAATTCCACTAGTGGGTGTGGAAGCTTTTCTTGTTTTGTGAGTTGTGTTATAGCTATAGGTTTGCATACGAAGGGCTGAGTAAGACCAAGTGTTTATACTTGGGTATTATTATTTTATCTGTTGGTACCCTCACATTACTGGACTCAACCATGAATGAAATATTCTTGAGGTGGTAATGTTGTAGTTTATCCAAGGATGGATGTGAACTATGGGGTTACATTGGTATCTATGTCAGGTTAGCAAATGTGGTGTACTGCTAGACCCTACGACTATAGATGGACCGTGGTTCTGGGTGTTTTCTCTCCTATCGTAGCTAAGGAGACTTGTGCTACCCGTTCAATGATATCAACCTAGTTGTAGCTAGATGTGGGTGGAGATTGTACTTTTAGGTTTCCCTAATTGTATTCTTTAATGTGGTATGTGAACCCTTGATGAGCTCATCGATGTGGGTGTTCTAATGGACATATTAGTTTCCTTCAATTCATCTTAGGATTTTACTTTTCATAGATGAAAATCCATAAGGTGGGGAGAATTTAATAACTTTGTTTTTGACCTATAATACTTTGAAATATATGTAATAATATTTCTAAATCCTTTTTATGAGTCACCATGGGATTCTGAGGCCCAGAGATCCTCAAAGTGGTGTTATTAAAAATATTGATTATATTTTACCTTATGCATGATAATTCTCTTCAAATGAGAAATAACTCCTACAAATATTCTCGAATTGGAATTATGAGAGATCGGTTGAGTTCATAACATCGTGTTTACCTTAGGAGTGACATAAATTTTTTTGGTTTATGATCTTTAACTATAGGAAAGTAGGCGGGGGGTGTAAAAAGGGAGTTAATTGATTTAATAAAATTAAATCAATTAAATCCCCTACCCCTCCCCTTTTGTGCACATGAAATAAGGAGGAGGTTCAACCCTCCCCTCCCCCATTTGGTTGATGGATGAAATAAGGCTGAATCGAAACAACGAGGTGCTTCTGGTATTCATATTGGCAGTGATCATCATCAGATCAAGGAGCAACACGATCAAGGCATCATTATACACTCAATGTTTTGACCTTTCTCCCTCGAGGTATGAGGATTTCATATTTATTCTTGATCCCATTTATTATTATTTTTTTGTAGAGCCCTATTATGATTTTTAGAGATCCCTTATAGATCAATCTATGGGTTTCAGGGGGAACCAGTGTGAATCAATCAACTCACAGGGAAATTCTGATCAGAATTTCCATTTAAATGACATGTAAACTAGTGGACAACTGTGTATTCTTACCATTTAAGGAAGATTTATTTTGGGGACTACACATCATGTACTAGGGTTACATTCCATGTAGTGAACTCATGTCATATAACCAGATGACATGGTCAAGGTAGCCATGTGATAGTGCATGGTTGTGTAAAACTATAGGACCAAAGTATATGGGAATGGGGTTTTGTACATGGGCATTGGAAAGCTACACCAACAAGTGGTCGTTTATCCAGGACCTTCCATGTACTGAGTGGTAAACACCATGTGTGAGCCATGAATAGCTGATCTATGTGGAGGAAGAACACGGTCAGGGTTGGGAGAGGAAAGAGACGTCATGTACAATATATACATGCATTATACACCGACACGTCCAGAAAATCCCAGAAAATTAGGTACAAGGCTAGGTGATTGGGTGGGTTCACAAGTCGTGTGGACCCCAGTGCATGCCATGTACTTTCTTAAGATATTATTGGGATCTTATTTCATTCATATATTCTTCTCCATAACTCGTATTCAAGATTAATAGTAGCCTATCCAGGGAATTTTTTCAAGTAGAATGCAATGATGTCCTTTGTTATGGAATATGAAATACACTTTAGTGTGGTTCGAGCATGATGTTGTAGTAGTGGTGATTAACCTTTGGTAGTGACTATGGGGGATCACTGGGTTAATGTTAGTGTTGGTATTCTTCTCTTTCACCTATGGATGTGTGTCCCTAAGACTCTTTAGGCTGGTAGAGCAATGCTCCCCAATTTTTCAGGGTGTGGGCCCCCTAACCCTGGCAGTATTACAATGTGAGGTATGATATGTGTGATTTTCCTTTCAGTAAATCTTGATTGATGTTGGAGATCAATGTGGATCTTAGTGAGACATGTTAGGACTAGTATTACCATGTGGAATTAGGGTGTATGTTTCCCTTACATGTATGCTTTATTAGAGACAGAACTCCCCACATTGTGGGTGCGGATTTTCTACCCATGGATTAGTTCTTTAAGAGCAATTACTCCCCTATCGTACTAGGGAATGGATTCCCTATATCATTCATGTAATTAAATACAGTGCTCCCCTGCCATGCTAGGGTGTAGTCCATCCATGCTCGTGATCTAGATAAAGTAGGTACTCCCCTATTAGACTAGGGTTTGGGCCCTTTATCTGTGGGGTGAGTAATATCTTATCATTTCAGGGATTGGGTCATATATATGTGATATATAGATAGAGTGGTTACTCTCCAATCATTTCGGGTTATGAGTCTTCAATACATAGAGTTTCATTACTCTGTCATATTAGGGCGAGATTCATTTATCTGTTGATTAGTACTCCCCTATCTTTCCATAGTGTGGGTACTCATCAATAATGTAGTAATTTCACATATTCTAGTATTGGTTTGGAGTATGTCCTCCATCTAAGTTGGATCTACCTCGACTGTTGAGTATAATTATGAGAAGCTGGCACCTTCACTGGTTATGTGAAATACCTAGTAAAGAGTTAGTTCTCCCTCGATGGATTGAGGTGTGGGACACTTAATATAGGAGAGATAGAGGTTTTTTAGGATGGCTAGGATATATCAATCCCACAACTATAGGTAAATGGTGAGATGTGGGTCCCTTTATTCTCTCTCAAAAGAGAGGATGCACGCGGTGCATAATTTGGAGTAGCACTCCATTAACTATGTGCAGTAGTGAGGGGTGGGCCTCTCTACTTGGGTTCTTCTAGCCTTGAATAGGGAAAATGTTATCATTTTTGGGACCTCTACTATTGGGCACTAGATTTTGACCAAGAGAGTTAGTCCCAATGGAGCACTTTCTCTTTGGCATACCATCAGGGGTGGTAGATATGTTCCTGATGGAGTCCATCTATTGGACGATTTTCATCTAGTATAGAAGAGCTCATGGGGTGTGTTCTCCTAGTTGTGTTCTACATTTAGAGCCCCAAGTAGAATCTTATAGTTGTCTATGAGGTTGGGAACTCATGAGACATGGAATCTAAGACAAGTATATCTGTGTGATTTTGGGAGTCCTAATGGTGTTTCCATGTTTCTAGGTTGAAACACCTTATTGACTGAGCTGACGAATCATGCATATCCAAGGATGGTTTAAGATGGAGTTTCTATATCGATTGAGTTCCCTATGGCTACGTTAAGAGGAATGTTGCCTTTAATTTTCTCTATTAAATTTTGGGTTTTTAGGTCTCCTACTGAGTAATGTTCTAATCCCCCTTGCACACGTTTTTCCAGTATGTGTTTTATCTTTTGTAGACCAAAGGCCATTCGAAGGATCCCTCAGAGTACCTAAGGTAGGAAGATCTTAGTGAGCATGACTGACCACGGTGTTTATTGGGTTTGGGCTAAAAAGACTTCTGGAAGTTTCATTTGATAGCAGTTCCCTCCCTCTGAGTAGGTCATATGCTTTTATTGTTTTTGGTGGGCATGTTTTTCCTTTTTATGCTTTTATTACCTTTAGTGTACTCTAGTTTTGGATAGATGTATGAAAGCATTTTAGTTTCCAGCATTTTATATCTCTGCACTATTTCTTGGAGGTGTTTGTGGGTTTGTGCATAGAGTAACTTTTTGAAAATTCCTCTCATCTGTGATATATTCCTACTCAGTGATATTCATTATCCACTAACCTATTGGAGGCGATCTTGGGGGGTTGTGGAATCCCTCCCTGTTTGGTCGGGTCATAAAAAACATATCTCCCATATAATAATGGATTAGGAATCATTAGTTTTTTCCAATATTTGATCAAGCATATTGACTTGTTTCCCATAGTGGATAAAGTAGATCAACTTTCTTTTTTTAATTATCTCCTAAGATATAAAAATTTACCCAACGCATTAGAGGGGCATAAAATTACAAGTCTACCCATAACATAATGAAAACCATTCTTATGTGTCCCATAAGATAACAAGATATTCATCATATCATCATATCATACCACATCTAGGGAAATGGATTTCTAAAAATTTCATAATTTCATCCTATATTATCCTTTGGAAAATAAATGGGTTTCATAAAAATATCATCATCATAATAATAAACCATCCATAAAAATATTAAGGATGGTATAACGGTATCATATCCCTAGTAAAATATGATTAACATCAAAGGATGTTATTATTGATGAAAAATCCTAAAAATAAATAGTAGGAATATTTATTTAAGAAAATACTATTTTCATTTTAAAAACACTTATTAAATAAAAAATATCCCAAATATTAATGAAATTTTTTTATAGAAAATATCCATGTAAAATTGTAAAATAATCTTGAATTAATTTATTAGTCAGGATGGAGAAAATTTTCATTCTTGTCATACATGCTAAAATAAAACATTCATTTGTAAAAATTCAAAAACTACCTCATTTAGAAATTACCAAAAATGATTTATTTAAAAAATATATATATTGTCAAAAATTGGAAAAATTTACATTTAAATCGTAGTATAATTGTAAAAAAAATTAAACATTTTAGATAAAACATGGACATGGGAAAAAGTATTTTTTGACTGAATAGTACAACATAGTCGGTTTTCCATAAAAATGTTATTATGATATATAGTGTAAATTAAAGTCGATAAAATGATAGGAAAATGTTTATTATATTTATATAAATAGAGAATAATTAAATGAAATGGATTTATCATATAAGGATCATATAAATACCTCAATGGATATTCAAGCATAAAAAATCTCGATTAAAAATTGGATTGAAACATAAATCCTTTACCATAAGTCTCATATTTACTTGTCTTTTTTTTGAAGCTCCAATATAATAAATATATTTTTTATTACATGTAATATAGAACTTTATAACTATCTGTAATATAATTTATTATTTACTTATGAAATCTTGTCTTGTTTTTATTAAAAAAATTATTAAATACACTATTATGTGTGTTTACTACTTCTTTTTTCATGCTTGTTTTAATTCAAAAGCAACATTCCTAATATTTTGATTATGGTTACATCATATATATAATTTTCATAGTTATATAAATTTTATATAATTTCATTATATATATGTACATTCATACGTAAAAGGTAGATATAGAAAAATTAATTACACCATTCATGGGGATGGTTGGTTATACGTATGCATGAATGGTGTTTCGAATGAATATCCCAAAGGCCTAAATTTTTATTAATTTTTTTATAAAACCCTTTTTAAGGGAAAAAGGGGGAAAACCTCACAAGACTTCAAGGAAATAAAACATCAACAAAAATTGCAGGTCAAATCTCAGAACAAGAATATATAGACAAACTCCTCAGTAGCATAATCATCAGTACGAAAAACCACCATCAATGCATGACTATTCAGCAAGATGTCCCATGCAAAAATGCACGGCCCTGGAACTGATGGTGGATCCATACCCTCTCAAACTTCCAAATCTGGATAGTCGTGCCCAGTGAAAGCCCCAACTCTAATCCTCTTCTGGAGAAAATCCATGTAGATAGTCTGGAAAAGCCTTCAAAAATACAAATTAAGAACCATTGGTTCAAATCCAAGGAAAAAACATCACAATTCCACAGAACTAAACCTCCTTCATCCAAATAAACACACTTGCACACTAAACCAACTCATAGCCTTGAACATCCTCAAACCGAATAGAAATCACTGCCTCCTTCCATCCAAAATCAGACAAGAACATAAAGAAAACTCAAGCAGAAACCAAACAACAAGCATGCTTCCAAGTGAAAATAAAATGGAGACTTCTGCATCAAAACTGTGTCTTTGTCAGCAAGAGATGTCAAAAGCATCAGATACGTAGAATCCAAAGAACCAGAAGATCAACACCCAATCAAGGACTCAATTAAATATTATTGAATTATTATTAATATATATATATATATATTATTCATTAAATCTATCAATATTACCATCCATATAAATGGGAAATGAAAAACAAATCGCATCGCATCTTAGAGGTGGTGGTCCATAGGTATGTATGAGCGATGTTATCATTTTCTAGAAGATTAAAAAGTTAGAATTTGGATATGATATTATAATTATAGAAGTATAATTATATACTAAATATCATATATAAACATTAAATCCATCATAGTAACCATCCATGAAATATGGTGATGGAAAATGAAGTGTATCGTAAGGTGAATATAGTAAGTCATGCGTACACACGAGCGGAGATTTCACTTAACATTTGATGGAAAAGAGGGTAAATAAATGTTTTTTAGTAATAAATATAATACTTTAGTATATTTATGGTAATAAATTTGTTATTTTATGAAGAATATTAAAAACATAGATTATTTATAAGAAGAAAAAATTGAAATAGGTTGGTTTAGATGATTACCTCTTCTTCGATAAACCTCTGTAAGATTATTTCTTAAGGACCCTTGGAATTATATTTTAAGAAGAAAAGAATCTATAATTCTTTGTTATGTAATTTTAAAACAAAATATAATAGGTTTTTGGTGAGGTAAATAGTCAAAGTGGTGTAAATAAGAGAGAGCATAGGTTCCCACTTATAATTGATGGGAGGTTCACCCTATTAGTTTCTTAAAAGATTAAAATATAACAAATTAATTGTATGGAAAATGATTAAAATGGATATATATTTGAATATAATTTTGTTTTCGGTTTAAATTCAATCAACCAATAAAATTTTTATCATTTTATGAGGTGTTTTAAACCTTATCATTTTGTTTAACACCTTATTTATCATATTTTAACCTTAATCGTGGTAACATCTTTTTCACTCATAAAGGGTTATAATTGTTCTTATATGGTACAAATTGGTTCAGAAATGGATAATGGATAGTAATTTTGACAATATATTCTAAAAATTTTCCTACTTTAATATATTTATTATTTTTGAATAATTTAATAAATTATTATTCTTAAAAAATATCATTAATGTCATTTTCATCACAATTCATTTCATTTGACTATAAAGACGTTAAGAAAAAGATAAAATTCTAATAAAATCCTTAAAAACAACATGAATATTTTATATTCATATATAAAATTCTTGGAAGACTATAAATCACTCAAATTATATTTCTTCTAAAAATTTTAAAATCCTTAAATTAATTTATCTATTAATTTAAGAAATATTATATCAATGTTGAATAATAATTTTAGGTAATTACATAATAACTAAAATTTATAAAAAATTTAAATAATGAAAATAATTTCATTATAATAAAAAATGACTAATAATATTTATTCATAACTTGTTAGAGTTCCTATTTGAATGCAAAAGAGGTTTTTAAAACTAAATTGGTAATATTTTAAATTTAATTTTTTTAATTCATATAGTGGTCGTAATGAAAAGAAATATGGAACCAAGTAGAAATATATTAAATAGTTTTATGGAAATATATGTGATATATACATTGAATAACATAATGGAATGTGTTATTAAAATTTTAAATGCTTGTCCAAATGTTTTTTCTCCATTTTACTTATTTCACCCTTACCTAGGTGACAAAAAATTACTATGTTTTCTACTAATATTGACCAAAAATAAAATGGAAATATTAAAAAAATTTGAACCTCATGATTAAACATATTAAATATATTTTTTAATATTCATTTCCCTGAAGAGTTCAAAATTAATTTAAGAGAAAATCACAAAACATAAGGAAAAAATAGTTTTTCCAAAAAATGCATATAATGAACATTTTATAAAAAAAATTCAAACATAATATTGATTAAAATGAACTTAATTGAAGTATTTAAAATATAATAGAAAAAATTTTAATTTTAGATCACTTTTAAAATAAAATTAAATTGTATAAATATTTGAAATTATACTAAAGGTTTTAGTAAAAATAAATATTTTTCAATATTCACTAGAAAATAAATTTTTAAAAAAATCCTAAAACTTAACCCTCATATAATTTTGATGTGGTGATTTAAAAAATAATATCCTTATAATCAAAAAATATTTCTAAATGTTTTTAAATTAATTTTAATATTCGCTCACAAAAAGTAAAAAAAACCATTTTTGAGGAAAAAAGAAGTTTTAAGGGATATATGATTCAATTAAAATAATATTTTATTAATATAAGATTTTATAAATATATTTTCATTTTTTTATTATTTTACATTATTAAAATTTAGCATCAAGGGTATAACTATAATATGATACATTTAGGCTCAGGTTTGTTTGTATTGCAAACTATCAATGAAATTAAATTTATTTAAAGAGAAATATATCATAAAATCTTAGGGTGTTACACTTAAAAAGTCAATAAACCAAATAACAAGATCATAATACATATAGATAAATAATTAGGATGGTATAATTATACCATTTCATCAATTAAATATATAAACTTTAAGGGGTGTTAAAAAAATGAAAGATAAATTTATAAGAAGAAAACTACAAATAGTACCGCTTAACAAGTGATTATGAATTGGATCATTTGATACTTCGAATTTAATTCCCTAAAATAAAAAAAGAAAATTTTAGGTTAATAAATGAAATATAATTCTCAAGGAAATAAGTCCTTTTGAGTTAAATAAAAAAATTTAATCCAAATCATTAATGAATTCTTAGAAAACATTTTTTACATTGTCATAAGAAGTAGAATTTATGAGACGCTTTCAAACGTCAAATTTAAAGATGTGATGTTAATAAATTTTAAAATAATTACTTCAAAAATAATACCTAATAATGGATCCTTAAAAAATAAATAAAAATTATCTATATAAAATCTAGAGTGGGAGATAAAATATATTATAATGAAAGGAAAACCCTTTTTATATTTTAAAATACCTTCATTGAAACCTATATCATTTGTAAGAGTAATAAATCTTCCTTGTGAAGTTAGATAAATAGAAATATGAATATCAATAGGGATAATATTTATTTGGGTTTAAAAGTAATTATTGAAAAAAAAATAGAAAGAAAGAATATGTGAATGCAGGAAAGACAGTTATAAATGATGGTGAGAACTATATTTAACAATGTTATAATTTTATGAGATATAAATTTATCATAGAAAAAGATTTGAAATCAAAATTTCATGTTCACAAGAGGGAAAAGATAAAATATCATATGAAATAGTAGATTGGAAAATATTGGGATATTAGAAGAATTGGGTTCAATAAGAAATGTTATATCTAAATTAAATGAAATTGAGTTAGAAAAATACATTATAACTTGGATAGTAAATGAGTTAAAATAAATTTATTGAGATATTATGAAATGAACTTGTAAATCACGTGATTAGTGGTTATTTATGATGAAATAAATACATGGGGATATAAATAAACCAATTCAATGAATAATAGGTTAAAAATATGAAATCATTATATAATAAAAGGAAACTAAGTCAAATCCATTACCATTTTTCTTAAATACCGAAAAATCACTATAACCTCACTAAGGAATTTATTTTCCTCTTCAAATAATTAAAATAAATTGATGAATTGGATAATTTATTCAAAAAAAGGGCTATAAAATTTGGAATAACATTCTAGGAGAGTTTAAATGGAAAACATATTAACAGAAATTTAGAGGATAAGTGTGGATTTAAGTGTGTGGAAGGGGGATACCTTTATAAGTGAAAATGAGGGGTGTTTCCTTAGAAACTAAAGCTAGGTAAAGGGTAAAGATGGAACCACATTGGACTTAGGTGAGTTAAGTGAGTTAGGGGAGGAATTTTTGGTGAGAAATGTGGGATTTAATTTCCCCCAAAAAATTTATTCTATAATGTCTAGCATTCATGTTAATTTAGAAAAATCATATCCACTTTAAATTAACCCCTTTTACACTTATTAAAGATGACTAAATTTTTACCCTCGTGATTATTTTTTTACTAAAAATATATGATGGAACCTAATTACTAATTTTTATTTGATGAATATTAATTTGAAATCCATTTATGTAATTCAATTTATTAATATTAGAAAAATACTATTTAAATTAAAACCCAATATATAAAAAAATGATTTTCAAGAAAAATGTATTGCCATACATTATGTGTTTTTTTTATGATTTCATATAAATTAATAATTATATATTTTTTACTATATTTATTTATATGTTTAAATATCATATTAGAGTCAAAATGAATATAAAATTTTATTTATATGAACATTATAAATCATTTATAAACATAATTATCTGAAAAAAAATGTTTTATCATGATAACTGATATTTACTTCGGTGACTTTTTCAATATTAAAAATTAAAAGTAACTTATTAGAAAAATATATATGATTATTAAAAAATGAAAAATATTTGTTCCAAATTAATTTCAATAGTTGATAAAAATTAATTTTAATATAATCATGTAAAAATAATTTTTTAGAAAAACAATGTATTATTAATATGAAAATGAATTAATTATTATTACTTCCATAGTAATATCTTCTACATGAATTTTAATTTTTATTATTTTATATTATTAATATATTTTACTCAAATAATTTTTATTAGAGATTAATTTAAAAAAAATAAAAATAAAATTCAATGAAAATTATCAATTTTTTATAAAATAATATTCCCCAAATACTATTAATTATTCACATTATAAAATTTTAATTTTAAAAATTTATTAATGTTAAATTTTTCTTTGAAATTTAAAAATAGATCATATCATAATTTAATTATAATAATATATAATATAAAAAAATATCTTTATAAATATATGGTTTTATTAAATATTATATCTTTATTTCATTTTCCATTATTATTGAATTATATAATTTTAGATTTGTTGTTAACTATAGAAAACTCGTGTATACCTATTAGATACATGTTTATCTAGTGACCTTATTCCCGATAACCATATTTCCAATGACCACATTTCCAATGACTATATTTCTAGTGATCATACATCCCTTTATAACTGTTATATTACCACCATTGTCCCCTAAAAATTCATTACATAAATCCCTCTTGAATTACACTTATCAATCCCATTAATTTTAGATTTTAAAAAATACATTCTCTTTTGATGATGGTATTTCTCATTGAATGTTTACTTATACAATTGGTGATTCACTAGGGATAATATTATCAATGGGATATCCTAGTTTTAAATAGGTTATAATTTTTTGTTTATTTTCACATGTTTATTTATTCACTTTTAATGGATGTAATTATAAGGTATGTAATACATGGTTTCATGTACATTAATTATAATTTTTCATTGTAATATTTCATTATAAATGAATAAACTACTGTAAATATTAATCATATATTGTGTAATATATTTTTGACTCAAGAAAAAATATTTTAATATAATAGAAATAAATATATTATTTAATGATATACAAACATTTTAAGAAATTAAAATGTTTCTAAAAGCTTGGGGTGTAATATTTCCCCTATTAATTAAATTGCAACCTCATAGTTTTTATAAATATAGAAAAATAAAAAATAGCTAAGGGAATTACTCAAGATATAATTTCCAAATCATTATCAAGGGTAAGAATATAAAATGCATATTTTCCTTTCTAATAGGAATGTATTGATATTCTCAAATATTTTTCCAAATATATCTCCCTGACTATTGTAACTGCCCATCTTTTCATGAAGTTATGACTCATTTTTATAATTTTAATTTTTTGAAACTGCTGAAATATTGATGCCTAAAAAGGAAAGAAGGTCTCAAGTGCATCTGGGGGTCTTTTGCTGCTCGGAGCCCCAAAATGGGAAGAAAATACTAGGTCGCATGGTTAATAGAAACTATGAATCCCACCCAACATAGCTTCCCTAAACCATGTGGTTGTAGATACTGGGCACCTGGATGCTACATAGTTTTCCAACAACCAAGTAACTTGGGGTGCATGACCATGTGGTACTATTGGATTTTTTGATAGATCCAATTCACATAGTCTATGTATTGTTAGAAAAAATGTGTGCCTAATCGTGTGGTGTTCCCCTCTGAATCAATGAATGGAAAATGGTTTATGTACAATTTGGACAATCATTTTTCGAAACTGTTCACCCTTTTTTTAGGGTGAAAATTCCATTTTCCCCTCTTTAACATTTAGGTATAATTATTCTCTCCTCCCCTCCCATTCCTATAATTGTTCTTCAGTTTCATCATCCCATAGATCTCCCTCAAGATAGTCTAGGAATTAAGAAAACTTCCATGTATGGTGGGAGATTCAAGATCCAAAGAAAGTGTTGGATAACTTAAGGTGGGATCTCAAATCCTCTTTCTTATTTTATAATTTCATCATTGAATCCATCACACTATTTAAGGGAAAATATGTTTTAACTATTGTTAGGGTGTTCGATAGTTCCTTTAATCTATTATTACCTACTTTGAATTTGTGGTTGATATCGAGTGAGGAGTCATCTATAGACCTAACATAGGTGGTTTGATTGTTTTCCCCATGTTTTTTGATGTCACATATCCATGTCATTGTGTCACACACCATATTTTTCACAGTTTTTCATTTTTATGGAGTTCTTCATATCAAATTGACCAATTAACCTAGACAAACTCCCTTAGATCCTTGTTTAGATGTTTATAGGGTGTTACCCTCACATATGGACACTCCGTGGGTGTTCCATGTTTAATTTCCCATTGTGGTTAATTATTTCAAATTTCTAGATGGCCTATTTACATTTCATCATAGAATTGAAACATAATTTCCCTTGAGGTATGAATTTTTATAAAACGTGAGGAACATATTTGGAGTTTGGTTCAACCTTTATTTATAATTTTCCATGTAGGCAATTTTTGTGTTTCCCATGTCACCATTAAAATGGATTTTGAGCCTTATGAATTGAATTTACAAGTCTTAATAAATTAAATGGGTTAAATATATGAAAGGGTTTGTGCATGGTGGATGTCTTCCCCAAAATGAATTAATTGGTTTAAATGGAATGGATTATGCACATTGGTATTCTATCCTTTAAGGAAATGAATTGTTTGAATTAAATTTCTATAGGGTTTTATAGACACTCCTAAGGTTTTTTACATTAAAAATGCTTAATTGAAAAGTAATTCAGTATATATATAGTCTTGGTAAACATTACATGAGAGATATTTTTCCTCATGATTGATTTTATAAATGTTATTATTCTTTTTAATGGGATGTGGTGTGATGGTAAGGGTTCTATTGATCATGATGATATCAAACTCCCTTACTTTGGGTGTTGAGAATGATGTATCACACCATTGAAACTAGTTGTACATTGGTCTTTACATTCTACGTACCTTGTTTGAGTGTTTAAATGATGGCACACTCACAATCTCAAGTGATGAGAATGACGTCTCACACTCATTATGAGATGTAGGGTAGATACCCTATTGCATGAGCTTATAGGTTCATTAGACTGGTCATGGATGTCTGAGTGAAGTCTTGGTCTATCTTGAAAATAAAATAAAAGTTATATGGAAATTATTCCAGCACGTAATTAGTTCATATATGTGGATTCAATATATATAATTATGATATATATATATTGATGGATTAGACTTCTATTATATCTATTAGTCAAAGAATGTGGAGCCACCTTGTGTCCTTTCAGAACCTGATTGAGAATTTAAATATTTATTTATAATTTTTAATTAATTACTTATGCACACACACAGTTTAGTTATGATCACTTCTTGGATTACAAGTAGAAACCATTGGTGGTGGCCTACTAGGATTTTATCTCACACCCTACTCAGACCACCTTTGGTACCTAAGAAGATTATCTGCCTATTGGTACTAATATGGGAAATCACTCTGCTACTAATTTTTGATATACTTACCTATAATTAGATCATAGAAGCATAGGACCAAGAATAGACCTCGGATTCTATTGGAGCATATTTTCATCCTTTTTTACATTTTGTATAGAATTTTTGTATCAGTCTATACCATGATCCCTTTTCTATATCAGAATTTCATGTATCCGTGTATTTGACACTTCCAAGTAGATTTATTATCATTATTCAGTTCTTTATTTGGTTATTCTTCAGTTACTTTATTATTCAATCCATTTATAGTTTCTTCCATAGTTGTAAGTTTATGATTGTTTTCAGTTTTCCCACTCTGAAAAGAGGGTATACTCTCCCTACAATACCACCTTCACACCATCACTACTAGTCAGTCGCCACTACCATGCAGGGAGTGGAACTTGAGTCCATGTGACCAAATAGTCTTCATGAACCATTTATGTGGACCCCAGGTCGGGATGTTACTTATATCAATAAGTCCTCTGAGTTTATAGATACATAAATTTCATAGCTTTATTTCTATGATCATGTTCCTAATGATTAAAACTAAAATGGTTATGGTAATATCCAATAAAATATGAATAATTGATCATATAAGTATGAAAACTCTATGTAATGGTTACTCTTCCTATGACAGCTTCATTTCAACCTATGATACTTACAATTCAATTGTGATATAATTTTAAGGTGAAATCGACCAAAACTCTACAAGGATTATCTCTAGATGATGATACAAATTAGGATTAATTCTTCTAAGCAAATCCATTTGGATTTGGAAGAACGAGAGGGTATGGATTTTCCATCGATATTCGGCTCGTGCAACCCTATGTGGGATAGCTTTCTAAGTGTTCATGTGAGGTGGAGTATTTTCATAATGATGTAGTTTCTTGGGAGGGGAAATTCATAGTAGTCTTAATCTAGATTACTTCTTGTATGATTTTATTTTGGGTTTCCCACTATTTCCTCAAACGTGCTTTTGAAATAAAAAAATTTAATTTTCAGTCAGTATAACTCATTTTTTTAAACCTAGGTTGTTCAAAGTCATTTTCTTATTAAATTCTATAAACTAACTTGTTATATATTACATATTAAAATTCTATTAAAATAATTTTAATATTATATATTGTCCATGTTAAATGTCCAAAGAATATCTGCTTGGACTATCAAACCAGGTGTCTAGTTATACCAACTTATTGTCCATGGATTGAAGATTGAGGTAATACCCAACAATCATTGTCAAAAATTATTACACCTAAGTACATCCTTTCCATATCCTAAATCAAATTATTTGTAACAAGATAGAAATTTCATTCCTAGAAAGAAAAATACTCTATAATTTATTATAATTTTAGAATTGTTTTCTTATATTTAGATTAATCCTTAAGTTTTACACTATGAATTTTAGTCCAAATTTATAATTAAATCAAGATATTTATACTGTATCATAAACCTATAATTCAAGGAAACCTATTCTCCCAAAATTGAACATAACCCTTATACTCAAACAAATATAAAATTGATTACAAATAAATATATACCTTAATCATGTATACTCTCAAAAGATAACCAATGTTTCTTTAACCTCGAATTGCATAGAAGTCATAAGGTATTCCTATGCCTAAATTATATAATCTTCCTAACCACTAAAGTTATATTATTCATACTGTAATACCAATTGTGATGCCTTATATCCACACTCAAGGATCCAGTGTCAATAATCAAATACATTACATACTAGAATTGACAGAAACTGAAGTGACCCATACATGACCATACGTAATTACAATATCAACAACAAATATTGAGTCACTCAAAAGCCCATGGAATTTTTGGTTTATATTTTTTAAGAGTTAATAAAAAACATTAACTAACAGAACTAATATCCTTCACATACTATGGGAACATTTTCGCTATATCAATGATTCTTTATCTCGTATTACATCATCAGCATATTCACTAATATTATCTATATAATACTTCCTTCTAAACATAATCCTATAGATAATTTCCTGTGGAATTGTAAAAAATTAATAAGTGATATAAAATGTTATGTAATTTTTAGAAAATATTAGAAGTTATAATAAAATAAATAGGTCATAGATAACATGGAATGAATAAATGATATTCAATTAATTCAACATAACAGATTTCATGATCTTGAAAAAAATACATGAATAATATAACAATATAAACAATCATATAGAAAACAATATATCCTTTTCATATGAAGTAATTCATAATGTCATACATCTTAAAAATATAGTCAATGCCTCATTCCAACATATCTTAAATATCTAGAAGGGAACTATGACAACCTCAAGCTCACTGGTACATTAATTGTTTTTATTTTTCTTTGATTTCATTACTCATTTTCTTAGGTGTTGGGGTAAAAATTGGCATTTGGAAGAAACATGTCATGTTTCACGGTTGGCGCAATGGCCTGTCTAATCGTGTTTCTAACCGTGTGATAGGGGGGACAGTTCACTTTTGTATGGTTTGAGAATGGTTTTTAAATTAGTTCAATGCTTTGGAGAAATCATGAAACCTTTTTTTGGTCAGACAGAATCTCCCACAATATTTGAATATAGTTTTCCTAATCATGAATCCAACCCATGTGGTTTTTCCAACACATTAAAATTTAGTATTTTTTCCAATATTCAATTGTTAATTCTTTAACCCCTTAGCTTCATATCTCCCCCATTACATGTAAAGCCCCTCTCCCATGGTGTGGAAGCTTCATCCTATCCTTTTTATGGTGGATTATCTTTGGATCCAAGTTGTTCTCACATGAGATAAGTCATTTTCCTTGATTTTTCCTCATTCTTAACAATTTCATACCATTGTTCTTCTAGTTCCATTGAACTGTGTAACCCTAAATAGTTATTTGGATGAACCTATCATTTTTAATGGTTTTCTGATTTATTTCTCATATATTCTATTTATGTATCGCTCACCTTTCTATTTTGGGTTGTTATCACTGATAGAGAAGATGTTGGAATCGAATATGAGGTCAATGAATCTTTTTAATGGAATTTCCCATTGTTTACATTTAAATTCACAATTTACATTGGGTTATGTTATTAAAATTTCCATTTAATTGATTTGTAATTGGTGATTATTCCATTTTTTATGTTATCCATGGTTTTATTAGGTTTTTTTCATATTATTCGTGGGTTTTCCAAATGGGGGTGGCTAGAGTGCACCCTAAATGTTTGATAAAATGGAAAAATGGGTTTTGTGGTTCCAAATCTATTTCTAAAGTGGTTTTAGAAATAATTTTACCCTGATAATTGTATTTTCTTTAATGGTCATGTTTTTTTATGAAAATGGCTTATGAAGTGGATTTTTTTATGGAACAAGTGATGTGCTTGTGGAGGTATTGAGTACAAAATGGGATAAACAGGGTGTAAGAGTGTGTTGTCCAAGGGAATATGAGAGAATATGGTAGGAAGACTAAGAAAGATTCTATTTTTATTTAAGGGATCGAGATGGCCTTTGGGAGGATGACTGAGATAAATTACATTTTTTAAGGGATCGAGAGATCCTTTTAGAGGAAGAATGAGAAATATTTTAACTATTTTCTAAGAGATTGATAGATCCTTTTTTGGGATGTGAAGATATCTTCCACTTGTTTACAAAGATAATGATAGAGATATTAAGTGTAACACCCCGAGATTTTATGAAAAATATTCTTTTTAATTTCATTAATGTCTTGTGTTGTACGCTACACCAAAATGAGCTTGCACAACACGCATACTTTACTTTCCTTGCATTACACGCAATCGTGACCTTCCTAGATAGCGTGTGTAGTACGCAATATCGAGTTTCACTAAAGAACGATATGCTATTAAAATATTATTAAAACTAGACGTTATGAATAGTAATAACCACTTTTTGAAATTTTTTAATTTTTATTTTTCAAAATGGACTTCATTTCTGGATTCGGAATATCGAAATTAGCTTAGGGTGAAATTTTGGTACTTTTTGGATGACTTTCATTTTCTAATGAATAGTGAAAATTACTAAATTTTAATTAAAAACAACCTTTTTAATAGAAATAATTAATAATGATAAATTATTAATTTGATTGGTTTTAAAGTATATTTGGAATATATTTTTACAATTTAATATAATGTTGGTCATTAGATGTAATTCTACATTTAAACCAGACATAAACAAATGTCAATCTTTTGATAGTTATTATCTCTTAAGAACACGCTATTTGTTTTGACGACGTGAATTAATTTTTTAAATTAATTAATTCAACTGATATGTTTTTAATTTTGTAAAATAGACATCATTTTTTAATTCATAACATCAAATATAGCTTAGGCCTAATTTTTGGTATTTTTTTCTGAAAACTTTCAATTTTTGATGAATAGTGAAACCACTAAGTAGTAGTTAAAAAAACTGAATTTTTCATAAAACATAATTTTACCACTTCTGTTAGTGGAATTTAGAAAATCCGATAGATGTGGTTAATATCAAGGACTAAAATGTGGTTTAATGAGATGAAAATAATTTTGGTGAATAGTAACTTTTTACTTTTTTTTACCACGGTTAAAAGTAAATAGGGTAATTAAGATTACAAATGATATTATTATTACCTTAACACATGTCATAATTCTATTGGATAAGTGTAATTCGACCAAAAACAACCTTAGGAATAAAATATGACCATTTAGGCCCACTTGGATTAGATTAGGACATTTATTATTAATTTATATAAAGAAGGGTTAAAATAGTTAAAATCAAAGTTTAATAAGTAAATCATTTTTAATATGGGGTTATACATAAGATAAATTCGACTATAAATATTCATTAGAAATATAAAAAAGATTTCCTAAATAATGGTATTTTATATGTAATTTTTAGACATTAAATAATTTAATTTATTTATGACACAACGATGATGCAGTAATTATCTTATTAATGAAATATTGACATAATTTATGTTATAAATACCCAAATAAATGTAATTTGAGACTTTTTATGAATTAAACTAATTTTATAGGTTAATATGACATTTTAGTATTTATTTAATTAACTTTTTTCGAACTAATAATCCTGTTATTATTTTCACAAAAACCAATTACAAAATAGTGTCAAAATTGACATATAATAGTTTTTAAAACAAATATTATATTATTAATTGTTATTTTATTCCTAAAAATATAAGGTTCGGCCAAATGACTTATATAAGGTTATATATATTAATAATAAACAACTTGGGGTTCTTTTGGCTTGATATAGTAAGTTTATTAACCTTATAGTGTAAGAAAACATGAAGACACAGTAAAAGTTAAATTATCTAACTTAAAGTTAAATCTAAATGATAAGGTTAAAATTGATACCTAAACTTGTCTAAATTCTATTGGATGGGAGTATTTATACCCCTACCTACCTTATCTTCTAAATATATCAATTTGGAGCAATTAAAAACCGAATTTGACTTTATAATAAAATAATATTTTTAGTTATTCCAAAGGAGCCCCTCTCCTCCCTTATAAAAGGGCACCTCTTCCCCCTCTTCCTCACACCACTTTGAGCCTTCACGCTCGGCCAACCCCTGACAATTTATTCTTTCCACTTCCCTAGAAAAATCCTAGTGGTTCTGGTCTTCTTAAAAGACATATTTTAGTGCCCTAAAAGGAGGTCTCAAAGAAGCACTTCAAAGAACGGGTAATGTCTGTTACCGATTCTTTCATCTTTATTTCTTCTTCCACTTCTTCTTATTTAGTTGTTTCATTTTGAAGTAATAACATCAGTATCACTCATATAATGATATGTTATTATAAGTATGAAACAACCCTATTTCACCATCTATCCATCCTACGGAAAAAGAAATCACCGCGCGTGCGTACGTACGGAATACCGTCTCCACGCCGTGGTGTAATCTATTTTCCACAACCACCTTACATGGATGGGTATAATGGTATAAATAATGACTATATATGACTATTATAAAGTGATAATGATTCTGAAATAGTATACATATACTCCAATACAATTCAACGATCTTGAGAACGATATCATCGCTCGTGCGTACGTACGGACTACCGTCTGCACGACACGATGAGATTCATTCTCCACATTCACCATTCATGAATGGTTATAAAGTATATATAATAATTAATAATTAAATATATGACATAATAATTATTCTGGACTTATGTGTATATATATGTATGTCATCTACTTAATTCCATTCAATTCCATAAGGAATCGAAAACAGCGCTCATGTGTACGTACGGCCTACCGTCTCCATGAACGGTGTATTTCTTTCCATTTACTGATTTATTATGTATATGTATATTCTGAATATATATTATATATAAATCATGTTTTATATTCATGAATTAAGTAATCAATATCTAAGTAATCATATGAATAATTACAAGTCAAAACACGGACGACAAATGAAACAATTTTACCCAAAACGCTCATTAACATGGAATTTACAAAAGAACGGGTAATATAAAGTCATAAGTGAACCATATATGGTATCATAACAATTAGTATGATTCTGGAATAATTAAATGACATTATTTAAATTATTATACAGGAGGTTCGGACACTTACGAAGCAAATCGGACCTAAGGTAAGGAAAATATCACAATCTCATTTTTATCCGAGATTGTTTATACTTTAGTATTTACTGGGGTGTATTTTATCATCCACATCTATGTTTCCTCAATATGTAATATTATTTCCATACACCTACAATTTTTTAAATCCAATTTTACCCTTCGGTGAGTTTTTAGTAAAGGATATGAAAGGAATCTTTTGTCGTTTTTCGTACGTGGTACTTTTTGACTTTTCCGACGAAAGTACGAAGAATGTTTTTTTTAACTTATACGGCATGAATGGATTTTTAAAACATTATTTCCAAGAAGATTCCTTTACAAGTTTTCAAGTTTATTTTTAATCAACTTCTTTTATATTAGAATTTTACGACATGTTAAGAAAGGAAAAGTGTTTTGAAGCAAAAAGGATATTTTCCTCAAGAATGGAGTTCAAGTGTTTTATCAAAATTATTTTCCATCTAAGATAATAATGGGTTCTTTTTTATCCCTATTATTACATTGATTTGATTATGTTGGGATGTAATTGTATTTTTATGAATTCTTTTATCTTATATGAATTGTTTTATGATGTCATGTTGTTTAAGAATCCCATTTTTACCACATGGGTTATGCAATGATGTATGATTTATGATTTTGTGGCACACATAAGAATGGTATCATTATGAGATAGGTGGGACCTATATCTCCCTTTAATGAATTGGGTAAAGATTTTATATCTCATGAGATAGACATGGCTGGAACGGTAGGTTATACCAGTTCAGTGAAACAGGACTGAAACGAGGAGTGAACTCGGTTCAGAAAGGGACTTTGTCCACTAAGATAGTCTTGGCAATGAGTCTTGACTAATAAGAAATGATTCTCTATGATTATGTTTGTATTCCAAAAAGTTTCATGTTTTAAGTTATGATTATTGGGATTACATTTCACTGCTATGATTTATCCCATGATATGATATTATGATATGTTTTGCAGGTTAAGATTTCCAAAATGTTATGTTCTTATGAAGATGATGTGATTGATATTTCTTTTGTTTACCCTTACTGAGCATTTGATCTCACCCTATTATGTTTTATTTTCCCCAGGATATAAAGAAATGTTTTAGGTAAAAAAAAGGGAAGATCATTATGGGAGATGTTGAAGATCTTTCACCACGATTAGAAGATTTTATTCCGAGTTTCCAAAGACACTAAACTATTACGATCCTTGTGTGTGTGTTTTTTTATGTACTAAGTATTCCGCAAAAGTAATGTAATGTCCATGTACGTTAAGCTTCGGGACTCTACAGTTGGTATCAGAGGAAAATTTTATTCAACCTTTGGAAAGTAGGATGCGAAAATGTTAGTGAAATCCCTAAAGATATTTCTAAGGTATTTCTAGGGATGTCCCTAAGGAAAAGTATACGTATAGGATATAGTCCTATAACTATGGTAACGATATTAGATTAAACCAAAGATGCTAGATATTGAAGTTACTCCCCCTTTATTATGATTTTTGCCTCTCACACTATTCTTTTTGGGTTTTAGAAAATGGCTGGAAACAAGATGATTCACGATAATGGAGGATATGATGGACAATGGAATGATATTATTCATGAGAAACCAAATGAAATGGGATTTGGAAGTCCAAACATCATTATTATGCCGAATCCGAAATCTCATAATATGATCAATAAAGTAAAATTTGTTAAGTTTCCAGACTCGGCTAATAAGAGAAAGATGGAGTTTCATGATGATCATAGAGGAATGAAAGTTCAATTTCCCCTATGTAAATCATGTGGGAAGAGACATCAAGGAGAATGTTTCAAAGGAACTGGAATATGCTTTGGGTGTGTAAAAGAAGGAAAAAAATACAGTAAGTGCAAAGGAAAAGGTTCAGTTAACACCAGGGATGAGGATAATGGTATTGCTACGACATCAACAATGGTTAAATGTTTTAAATGTGGAATGTACGAGCATTATGTAAACCAATTCCCTACGGGAAAGTCTCATGAAGAGAATAAGTATGGTTGTATGGGTAGTATTTATGTGGATGATGATGAAGAGACTACAAATGATATGTGAGATGAAATAATTGTTGAAGCTCAGTCAATGGTTTAAGAATGTAGTGGAATGATTACATGTTTATCATGTGTAATGTTGTATAAGTAATCTCATGGTACTATGGAATAAAGAGACATCTTCGGATTGTTACACTGTTTTCTTTCCTTGAGTTTTTAAAGTGTATGATTAATGTTACCAGTATCCATGAAAGGTTATTCAGATATTTTTGGAAAGCAGATGATATGCACATAATGAAGGGATGAAGAGAATCTAATATGTTTGATAGTATTCCTGAGCTCATGATTGATATAAGGACTAAGTGATATCATGGTTTGAATATATAGAATTTTGAGGATTTTGGTATGTGGAATGTGTTAACTTTTAACTGCATTCATGTTTTCACACTGATTCAATGCTTATTCATTTTTCAAGAGAATACATGATTAAGGCCTTCTAATGTTTGGAATGTGACCAACAAGACATATCTCATGATATACAGGGATCAACGATCGTATTAACATGCTTGTTATATGAACTCTTTGGTAATCATTTTCACTATAATATGAGATTGGACAGTAGTATTTTGGATAAGCCTAAAGATTGGAAATGATTATGTTGGACATAAGTTAGTATTGTTTAGGGATAGAACTTTTTTTCGATATTATTGATGGGATGTTATAGTAATGTAGTTTTATAAAAAGGACAACATGTAGGACGTGCGACAGTCCATCGCGTCGGACAAGGCTGTGGGAATCGAACTCACAACCGAAGTGCGACTGGCCTTTATCGCCTACCATTGGCCTACAGGAAGTCCCTGTTTAGTAGAAAATAGTTTTATTATACTAAGAAGTATGATATATGAAGTATAAGTCCATTTTAGAAACCATATATGATTAATCTCACTGTAGATGGACTTATGTATTTTTTGATAACTTTTCTAACCTTTTGTTTGAGACAGATGGAATGACCCATCATTCTATCACATGATCTGCTAACACATCACGAATGACAAATTCAACTTCATTTAATTAAGAGATGAAGTGGAAATTGTCCAAAGAATGACCAACGGTGAGACTATACCAAAATCACGAAAGTATTTCTTCTAATTCTAATTTCATCAACTTTAGGGAAATGATCTTGAAAACTAAAAATGTTGCCCTAGTGCCCTTATATCCGATAAATCAGATGGTACCTTAGATCATCACAAATCTATGGCTTTGTGATCGATGGATTTTTCAAAGCCATGTTCTATACCACTCTTCATCATAACATGATGGTTAGATTTCTCTTCCATATCCATATTTTCACCTATGTGGAAACCTAGTGATTAGTTTATTTGGGTAACCATTACGTTTCATACTTTTGTTTTTAAAGATTGGTTTTGGTATTCCTTTTTACGATGTGGGTTTCTATTAAAGAAACTTTCGAATAGTAAACCATTTATAACCCCGACGAATTTCGAGGGAGAAATTCATTTTAAGGCGGGTAGAATGTAACACCCCGAGATTTTATGAAAAATATTCTTTTTAATTTCATTAATATATTGTGTTGTATGATACACCAAAAGGAGCTTTCACAACATGCATCCGTGACTTTCCTTGCATTACACGCAATCGCGACCTTCCTCGATAGCGTGTGTAGTACGCAATACCGAGTTTCACTAAACAACGATATACTATTAAAATATTATTAAAACTAGATGTTATGAATAGTAATAACCACTTTTCGAAATTTTGAAATTTTTATTTTTCAAAATGAACTTCATTTCTGGATTCGGAATATCGAAATTAGCTTAGGGTGAAATTTTGGTACTTTTAGGATAACTTTCATTTTCTGATGAATAGTGAAAATTACTAAATTTAAATTAAAAACAACCTTTTTAATAGAAATAATTAATAATGATAAATTATTAATTTGAGTGGTTTTAAAGTATATTTAGAATATATTTTTAAAATTTAATACAATGATGGTCATTATCTGTAATTCTATATTTAAACCAGACATAAACAAATGTCAATCTTTTGATAGTTATTATCTCTTAAGAACACGCTATTTGTTTTGACGACGGGAATTAATTTTTAAATTAATTAATGCAACTGATATGTTTTGAATTTGGTAAAATAGACATCATTTTTGAATTCATAATATCAAATATAGATTAGGCCTAATTTTTGGTAGTTTTTTCTGAAAACTTTCAATTTTTGATGAATAGTGAAACCACTAAGTGGTAGTTAAAAAAACTGAATTTTTCATAAAACTTAATTTTACCGCTTCTGTGAGTGGAATTTCAAAAATAAGAGAGACACGGTTAATATCAAGGACAAAAATGTGGTTCAATGAGTTGAAAATAATTTTTGGTGAATGGTAATTTTTTAATTTTTTTACCACAGTTAAAAGTAAATAGGGTAATTAAGGGTAAAAATGATATTATTATTACCTTAACACGTGTCCTAATTCTATTGGATAAATTTAATTCTCCCAAAAACAACCTTAGGAATAAAATATGACCATTTAGGCCCACTTGGATTAGATTAGGACATTTATTATTAATTTATTTAATGAATGGTTAAAATAGTTAAAATCAAAGTTTAATAAGTTAATCATTTTTAATATGGGATCATACATAAGATAAATTCAACTATAAATATTCATTAGAACGCTAAAAAGATTTAATACATAATGGTATTTTATTTGTAATTTTTATACATTAAATAATTTAATTTATTTATGACACAACGATGATGTAGTAATTATCTTATTAATGAAATATTGACATAATTGATGTTATAAATAGCCAAATAAATGTAATTTGAGACTTTTTATGAATTACACTAATTTTATATGTTAATCTGACATGTTAGTATTGATTTAATTATCATGGTTTGAACTAATCCTCCTGTTATGATTTTCACAAAAACCAATTACTAAATAGTGTCAAAATTGACATAAAATAGTTTTTAAAACAAATATTATATTATTAATTGTTATTTTATTACTAAAAATCTAAGTCTTGGCCAAATGACTTAGATAAGGTTATATATATTAATAATAAATAACTTTGGGTTCGTTTCGCTTGATATAGTAAGATTATTAACCTTATAGTGTAGGAAAACAAGAAGACGCGGTAAAAGTTAAATTATCTAACTTAAAGTTAAATCTAAATGATAAGGTTAAAATTGATACCTAAACTTGTCTAAATTCTATTGGATGAGAGTATTTCTACCCCAACCAACCTTATCTTCGAAATATATCAATTTGGAGCTATTAAAAACAGAATTTGACTTTATAATAAAATAATATTTTTAGTTATTCCAAAGGAGCCCTTCTCCTCCCTTATAAAAGGGCACCTCCTCCCCCTCTTCCTCACACCACTTTGAGCCTTCAATCTCAGCCAAACCCTGCCAATTTCTTCTCTCCACTTACCTAGAAACATCCTAGAGGTTCTGGTCTTCTTCAAAGACCTATTTTAGTTCCCTAAAAGGAGGTCTCAAAGAAGCACTTCAAAGAAGCGGTAATGTCAGTTACCGATTCTTTCAACTTTATTTCTTCTTCCACTTCTTCTTCTTTATTTGTTTCATTATGAAGTAATAACATCAGTATCACTCATATACTGATATGTTATTATAAGTATGAAACAACCTTATTTCACCATCTATCCATCCTACGGAAAAATAAATCACCGCGCGTGCGTACGTACGGAATACCGTCTCCACGCCGTGGTGTAATCTATTTTCCACCACCACCTTACTTGGAAGGGTATAATGGTGTAAATAATGACTATATATTACTATTAAAAAGTGATACTGATTCTTTAATAGTATACATACACTCCAATACAATTCAACGATCATGAGAATGATATCATCGCTCGTGCGTACGTACGGACTACCATCTCCATGACGCGATGAGATTCATTCTCCACGTTAACCATTCATGAATGGTTATATAGTATATATAATAATTAATAATGAAATATATGACATAATAATGATTCTGGATTTATGTGTATATATATGTATTTCATCTACTTAATTCCATTCAATTCAATAAGGAAACAAAAATAGCGTTCATGCGTGCGTACGGCCTACCGTCTCCAAGAACGGTGTATTTCTTTCCATTTACTAATTTATTATGTATATGAATATTCTGAATATATATTATATATAAATCATGTTTTATTTTCTGGAAGTAAGTAATCATGATCTAAGTAATCATATGAATAATTACAAGTCAAAACACGTACGACAAATGAAACAATTTTTCCCAAAACGCTCTTTAACATGGAATTTACAAAAGAACGGGTAATATAAAGTCATAAGTGAACCATATAGGGTATCATAACAATGAGTATGATTCTGGAATAATTCAATGACATTATTTAAATCATTATACAGGAGGTTCGGACACTTACGAAGCAAATCGGACCTAAGGTAAGGGAAATATCACAATCTCATTTGTTTTCCGAGATTGTTTATACTTTATTATTTACTGGGGTGTATTTTATCATCCACATCCATGTTTCCTAAATATGTAATATTATTTCCATCCAACTACAATTTTTTAAATCCAATTTTACCCTTCGGTGAGTTTTTAGTAAAGGATATGAAAGGAATCTTTTGTCGTTTTTCGTACGAGGTACTTTTTGACTTTTTCGACGAAAGTACGAAGAATGTTTTTTTAAATTATACGGCATGAATGGATTTTTAAAAAATTATTTCCAAGAATATTCCTTTACAAGTTTTCAAGTTTATTTTTAATCAACTTATTTTAGATTAGAATTTCACGACATGTTAAGAAAGGAAAAGTGTTTTTGAAGCAGAAAGGGTATTTTCCTCAAGAATGGAGTTCAAGTGTTTTATCAAAATTATTTTCCATCTAAGATAATAAATGGTTCTCTTTTTATCCCTATTATTACATTGATTTGATTATGTTGTGATGGAATTATATTTTTATGAATTCCTTTATCTTATATGAATTGTTTTATGATGTCATGTTGTTTAAGAATCCCATTTTTACTACATGGGTTATGCAATGATGTATGATTTATGATTTTGTGGCACACATAAGAATGGTATCATTATGAGATGGGTGGAACCTATATCTCCCTCTAATGAATTGGGTAACGATTTTATATCTCATGAGATAGACATGGCTGGAACGGTAGGTTATACCGGTTCAGTGAAACAGGACTGAAACGAGGAGTGAACTCGGTTCAGAAAGGGACTTTGTCCACTAAGATAGTCTTGGAAATTAGTCTTGACTAA
The DNA here is from genome assembly GCA_963277665.1 of Viscum album. Taxonomy (NCBI): domain Eukaryota; kingdom Viridiplantae; phylum Streptophyta; class Magnoliopsida; order Santalales; family Viscaceae; genus Viscum; species Viscum album. The sequence continues at coordinate 1,288,037,865 of OY728151.1, forward strand.
TAAGAAATGATTCTCTACGATTATGTGTGTATGACACAAAGTTTCATGTTTTAAGTTATGATTATTGGGATTAATTTTCACTACTATGATTTATCCCATGTTATGATATTATGATCTATTTTGCAGGTTAAGATTTCCCAAATGTTATGTTCTTATAAAGATGATATGATTGATATTTCTTTTGTTTACCCTTACTGAGCATTTGAGCTCACCCTTTTATGTTTTTTCCCCAGTATATAAAGAAAGGTTTTAGGTAAGAAAAGGGATGATCTTTATGGGAGATGTTGAAGATCTTTCACCATGATTAGAAGATTTTATTCCGAGTTTCCAAAGACACTAAACTATTACGATCCTTGTGTGTGTGTTTTTGTTATGTACTAAGTATTCCGCAAAATTAATGTAATTTCCATTTAAGTTAAGCTTCGGGTCTCTATAGTTGGTATCATAGGATAATTTTAGTCAACCTTTGGAAACTAGGATGCGAAAATGTTAGTGAAATCCCTAAAGATATTTCTAAGGTATGTCTAGGGATGTCCCTAAGGATAAGTATACGTATAGGATATAGTCCTAGAACTATGGTAACGATATTAGATTAAACCAAAGATGTTAGATATTGAAGTTACTCCCCCTTTATTATGATTTTTTCCTCTCACACAATTCTTTTTGGGTTTTAGAAAATGGCTGGAAACAAGATGATTCACGATAATGGAGGATATGATGGACAGTGGAATGATATTCTTCTTTAGCAACCAAATGAAATGGGATTTGGAAGTCCAAACATCATTATTATGCCGAATCAACAATCTCATAATATGATCAATAAATTAAAATTTGGTAAGTTTCCTGACTCGGCTAATAAAAGAAATATAGAGTTTCATGATGATCATAGAGGAAAGAAAGTTCAATTTCCCCTATGTAAATCATGTGGGAAGAGGCATCAAGGAGAATGTTTCAATGGAACTGGAAGATGCTTTAGGTGTGGAAAATAAGGACACAAATCCAGTAAGTGCAAAGTAAAAGGTTCAGTTAACACCAGGGATGAGGATAATGGTATTGCTATGATATCAACAATGGTTAAATATTTTAAATGTGGAATGTACGGGCATTATGCAAATAAATTCCCTAAGGGAAGGTCTCATGAAGAGAATCAGTATGGTCATATGGGTAGTATTTATGTGGATGACGATTAAGAGACTACAATTGATTTGTGAGATGGAAGAATTGTTGAAGCTCAGTCAATGGTTTAAGAATGTAGTGGAATGATTACATGTTTATCATGTGTAATGTTGTATGAGTAATCTCATGGTACTATGGAATAAAGAGACATCTAAGGATTGTTACACTGTTGTCTTTCCTTGAGTTTTGAAAGTGTATGATTAATGTTACCAGTATCCATGAAAGGTTATTCATATATTTTTGGAAAGTAGATGATATGCACATAATGAAGCGATAAAGATAATCTAATATGTTTGATAGTATTCATGAGCTCATGATTGATATAAAGAATAAGTGATATCATGGTTTGAGTATATAGAATTTTGAGGATTTTGGTATGTGGAAAGTGTTAACTTTTAACTGCATTCATGTTTTCACTAAGATTCAATGGGTATTCATTTTTCAGGAGAATACATGATTAAGGCCTTCTAATTTTTGGAATGTGACCAACAAGACATATCTAATGATATACGGGGATCAACGATGGTATTAACATGCTTGTTATATGAACTATTTGGTAATCGTTTTCACTATAATATGAGATTGGACAGTAGTATTTTGGATAAGCCTAAAGATTGGAAATGATTATGTTAGACATAAGTTAGTGTTGATTAGGGATAGAACTTTTTTTTGATATTATTTATGGGATGTTATAGTAATGTAGTTTTAGAAAAAGGACAACATGTAGGACGAGCGACAGCCCATCGTGTCGGACAAGGCTGTGGTAATCGAACCCACAACTGAAGTGTGACTGGCCTTTATCGCCTACCACTGGCCTACAGGAAGTCCATGTTTAGTAGAAACTAGTTTTATTATATTAAGCAGTATGATATATGAAGTATAAGTCCATTTTAGGAACCATATATGATTAATCTCACTATAGATGGACTTATGTATTTTTTGAAAACTTTTCTAACCTTTTGTTTGAGACAGATGGAATGACCCTTCATTCTATCACATGATCTACTAACACATCACGAATGACAAATTCAACTTCATTTATTTAAGAGATGAAGTGGTAATTGTCCAAATAACGACCAACGGTGAGACTATACCAAAATCACGAAAGTATTTCTTCTAATTCTATTTTCATCAACTTTAGGGAAATGATCTTGAAAACTAAAAATGTTGTCCTAGTGCCCTTATATCCAATAAATCAGATGTTACCTTAGATCATCACAAATCTATGGCTTTGTGATCGATGGTTTTTTCATAGCCATGTTCTCTACCACTCTCCATCAGAACATGATGGTTAGATTTCTCTTCCATATCTATATTTTCACCTATGTGGAAACCCAGTGATTAGTTTATAAGGGTAACCATTACATTTCATACTTTTGTTTTTAAAGATTGGTTTTGGTATTCCTTTTTACAATGTGGGTTTCTATTAATGAAACTTTCGAATAGTAAACCATTTATAACCCCGACGAATTTTGAGGGAGAAATTCATTTTAAGGGGGTAGAATGTAACACCCCGAGATTTTAGAAAAAATATTCTTTTTAATTTCATTAATGTCTTGTGTTGTACGCTACACCAAAAGGAGCTTGCACAACACGCATACTTGACTTGCCTTGCATTACACGCAATCACGACCTTCCTCGATAGCGTGTGTAGTACGCAATACCGAGTTTCACTAAACAACGATATGCTATTAAAATATTATTAAAACTAGATGTTGTGAATAGTAATAACCACTTTTTGAAATTTTATAATTTTTATTTTTCAAAATGGACTTCATTTCTGGATTCGGAATATCAAAATTCGCTTAGGGTGAAATTTTGGTACTTTTCGGATAACTTTCATTTTCTGATGAATAGTGAAAATTACTAAATTTTAATTAAAAACAACCTTTTTAATCGAAATAATTAATAATGATAAATTATTAATTTGAGTGGTTTTAATGTATATTTAGAATATATTTTTAAAATTTAATACAATGTTGGTCATTAGATGTAATTCTACATTTAAACCAGACATAAACAAATGTCAATCTTTTGATAGTTATTATCTCTTAAGAACACGCTATTTGTTTTGACGACGGGAATTAATTTTCAAATTAATTAATGAAACTGATATGTTTTGAATTTGGTAAAATAGACATCATTTTTGAATTCATAATATCAAATATATCTTAGGCCTAATTTTTGGTAGTTTTTTCGGAAAACTTTCAATTTTTGATGAATAGTGAAACCACTAAGTGGTAGTTAAAAAAACTGAATTTTTCATAAAACTTAATTTTACCGCTTCTGTGAGTGGAATTTCGAAAATCCGAGAGACACGGTTAATATCAAAGACTAAAACTTGGTTCAATGAGATGAAAATAATTTTTGGTGAATAGTAACTTTTTACTTTTTTTACCACGGTTAAAAGTAAATAGGGTAATTAAGGGTAAAAATGATATTATTATTACCTTAACATTTGTCCTAATTCTATTGGATAAGTTTAATTCGACCAAAAAAAACCTTAGGAAAAAAATATGACCATTTAGACCCACTTGGATTAGATTAGGACATTTATTATTAATTTATTTAGAGAAGGGTTAAAATAGTAAAAATCAAAGTTTAATAAGTAAATCATTTTTAATATGAGGTTATACATAAGATAAATTCGACTATAAATATTCATTAGAAAGATAAAACGATTTCCTACATAATGGTATTTTATTTGTAATTTTAGACATTAAATAATTTAATTTATTTATGACACAACGATGATGCAGTAATTATCTTATTAATAAAATATTGACATAATTGATGTTATAAATACCCAAATAAATGTAATTTGAGACTTTTTATGAATTAAACTAATTTTATAGGTTAATTTGACATGTTAGTATTGATTTAATTAACTTTTTTTGAACTAATCCTCCTGTTATGATTTTCACAAAAACCAATTACTAAATAGTGTCAAAATTGACATAAAATAGTTTTTAAAACAAATATTATATTATTAATTGTTATTTTATTCCTAAAAATCTAAGGTTCGGCCAAATTACTTAGATAAGGTTATATATATTAATAATAAACAACTTGGGGTTCGTTTGGCTTGATATAGTAAGTTTATTAACCTTATACTGTAAGAAAACAAGAAGACACGGTAAAAGTTAAATTATCTAACTTAAAGTTAAATCTAAATGATAAGGTTAAAATTGATACCTAAACTTGTATAAATTCTATTGGATGAGAGTATTTCGACCCCTACTTACCTTAGCTTCGAAATATATCAATTTGGAGATATTAAAAACCGAATTTGACTTTATAATAAAATAATATTTTTAGTTATTCCAAAGGAGCCCCTCTCCTCCCTTATAAAAGGGCACCTCTTCCCCCTCTTCCTCACACCACTTTGAGCCTTAAAGCTCGGCCAGCCCCTGCCAATTTCTTCTCTAAACATCCCTAGAAACATCCTAGAGGTTCTTTTCTTCTTCAAAGACCTATTTTATTTCCCTAAAAGGAGGTCTCAAAGAAGCACTTCAAAGAAGAGGTAATGTCCGTTACCGATTCTTTCAACTTTATTTCTTTTTCCACTTCTTCTTCTTTAGTTCTTTCATTTTGAAGTAATAACATCAGTATCACTCATATACGGATATGTTATTATAAGTATGAAACAACCCTATTTCACCATCTGTCGATCCTACGGAAAAAGAAATCACCGCGCGTGCGTACGTACGGAATACCGTCTCCACGCCGTGGTGTAATCTATTTTCCACCACCACCTTACTTGGATGGGTATAATGGTGTAAATAATGACTATATATGACTATTATAAAGTGATAATGATTCTGACATAGTATACATACACTCCAATACAGTTCAGCGATCATGAGAACGATATCATCGCTCGTGCGTACGTATGGACTACCATCTCCACGACGCGATGAGATTCATTCTCCATGTTAAACATTCATGAATGGTTATAAAGTATATATAATAATTAATAATGAAATATATGAAATAATAATGATTCTTGATTTATGTGTATATATATGTATGTCATCTACTTAACTTCATTCAATTCAATAAGGAAACGAAAACAGCGTTCATGCGTACCTACGGCCTACTGTCTCCATGAACGGTGTATTTCTTTCCATTTAATGATTTATTATATATATGTATATTCTGAATATATATTATATATAAATCATGTTTTATATTCTGTAACTAAGTAATCATGATTTAATTAATCATATGAATAATTACAAGTCAAAACACAGATGACAAATGAAACAATTTACCCAAAACGCTCTTTAACATGGACTTTACAAAAGAATGGGTAATATAAAGTCATAAGTGAACCATATATGGTATCATAACAATGAGTATGATTCTGGAATAATTCAATGACATTATGTAAATCATTATACATGAGGTTCGGACACTTACGAAGCAAATCAGACCTAAGGTAAGGGAAATATCACAATCTCATTTTTATCCGAGATTGTTTATACTTTGCTATTTACTGGGGTGTATTTTATCATCCATATCCATGTTTCATCAATATGTAATATTATTTCCATCCACCTACAATTTTTTAAATCCAATTTTACCCTTCGGTGAGTTTTTAGTAAAGGATATGAAAGGAATCTTTTGTCATTTTTCGTACGAGGTACTTTTTGAATTTTCTGACGAAAGTACGAAGAATGTTTTTTTAACTTATACGGCATGAATGGATTTTTAAAACATTATTTCCAAGAAGCTTCCTTTACAAGTTTTCAAGTTTATTTTTAATCAAATTCTTTTAGATTATAATTTTATGACATGTTAAGAAAGGAAAAGTGTTTTTGAAGCAGAAAGGATATTTTCCTCAAGAATGGAGTTCAAGTGTTTTATCAAAATTATTTTCCATATAAGATAATAAATGGTTCTATTTTTATCCCTATTATTAGATTCATTTGATTATGTTGTGATGGAATTATAATTTTATGAATTCCTTTATCTTATATAAATTGTTTTATGATGTCATGTTGTTTAAGAATCCCATTTTTACTACATGGGTTATGCAATGATGTATGATTTATGATTTTGTGGCACACATAAGAACGATATCATTATGAGATGGGTGGGACATATATCTCCCTCAAATGCATTGGGTAAATATTTTATATCTCATGAGATAGACATGGCTGGAATGGTAGGTTATACCGGTTCAGTGAAACAGGACTGAAACGAGGAGTGACCTCGGTTCAGAAAGGGACTTTGTCCACTAAGATAGTATTGGAAATGAGTCTTGACTAATAAGAAATGATTCTCTATGATTATGTGTGTATGCCACAAAGTTTCATGTTTTAAGTTATGATTATTGGGATTACATTTCACTACTATGATTTATCCCATGTTATGATATTATGATCTGTTTTGCAGGTTAAGATTTCCAAAATGTTATGTTCTTATGAAGATGATGTGATTGATATTTCTTTTGTTTACCCTTACTGAGCATTTGAGCTCACCCTTTTATGTTTTCTTTTCCCCAGGATATAAAGAAATGTTTTAGGTAAAAAAAGGGATGATCTTTATGGGATATGTTGAAGATCTTTCACCATGATTAGAATATTTTATTCCGAGTTTCCAAAGACACTAAACTATTACGATCCTTGTGAGTGTGTTTTTGTTATGTACTAAGTATTCCGCAAAAGAAATATAATGTCTATGTACATTAAGCTTCGGGTCTCTACATTAAGGTTGGGCCTTGGGAACACTATGAGAGATTCTACTTGCTTAATCATATAGCAAACATTGTTTAGACTCGCTAACATTAAACCCCTATGATTAGATCTACTAGTGAACATTACTCATGCTATGTTGATTTATACAGTTTTATGTATTATGTTAGTTCCTTGTTTGATGTGATATCATGTGTTGTTCCCACTTCTATTTATTTTTTACATACGAATATGTTTCTTTTGCATACCCTTGTTATGAATTTTTGGGTATATTGAAAATATTGTTCTATATGACCTTTCTTCTTAATTTGATCCATTATAGTAATTGTTTTTGGAAAAAATTTAAAAGAAACCCAAAATGATTTAAGAGGATCATTTTAAAGAGAATGGTTTTCAAGTGGTTTAGTTTTGGAAAGTGATTATTTTATCAATTTCTCATGGTATAAACAGATTAAATAGATTCATGGTGGTATCCTAATGGGTTTTGTGCCTGACACTCTACATATACCTTTCAGTTTCTATTGATTATGTTTTAAGGACACAAGTAACGGTATGGTAACTTTTTATAATGGTGGCACTTATTGATTACTTTTATCTGTCATTTTGTTGGAGGAGATAAGGTCTCAAAAGGATGGCTCTAGTTGGTTCTATTTTAGAAACTTTTATTTTTTTAGGTATGTATAGGACTTATTTGGCCTTAATAACATTATTTTGAGTTTTTTATCTTTGACTATAGATTCCATATATATTTCAGATTATAGAATGTTTTTTTTATAATGTATGTTGTAGATTATGGTACCTATTTAGACTTTTATAAATTTATTTAAATGTTTATTTATTATATTTTTGAAATTCATGATATTGTATTGTTTATCCCATGTCATGGATGGTTTATGTTGGTTTAACATGGGAAAAAACTGATCCCAAGTGGATATTTTTTAGATAAATTTCTTATTAATGGATTGGGGTTATCTGAAATTCACTTCTATCAATGTGGCATGTCGGTTTAGCTGACAGGTCGGGTCGACCCGGGCTATTTCAATATAAAATGCCCCAAAATGAGGTTTCTTTATTTTTGAGTTTGTGGTAGACTAGAGATAGGATTGATGGCACGCTGAAGGTAAGAGCATAAGTGTTCCTAACCATATGTTTTTTGTGTTTAACCTTGTGTTTCCTTGGGTATTCTAGGACTATTTTACATTTTGAGCCTAGTTAGGGGTTTTTTATGATATTTTGATGTAATTCATTATTTTTGTTGAATCATAGGGAATGATCTTTAGAAATTTTATGTTTCAGGGTGCAACAAGGGAGGATATTGGGGGCATAAAAAAGGAATATGTTTATTAGTAACTATACACAGACTTTGAATCCTTTTCTAACAAAATCTAGTGACACATGCATGATTGGAAAATGATTTACCTAATCTTGAGGCCAAACCATGCATAGTGGGAAATGATTGAAATTTTTTATGTTTTTTATTATTTTTTATTTTAGGATTCCATCATACTAATGTTGTTTGTTGAGAACTATGAGGAGGGTTCATTTGGGTTTTTCTGATGTGGTTTGAGATTTAATTATGAACTGGTTGAGCTTATATCGTTTTTATTATAAATGATGCCACCAAGAAGAACCTCATCCAGGATTAAAGGGGGTTATATGGGGACTACCTCCTAGGTAAATCCTCTTTTTGATTTATTTCTTATGTATTTACTGATTTTTTTGATATAATACTTGGATGAAGTGGTATTTAAATAGAAATCATGGATGGTTCACCACTTCCAAGAATTTACCATGCATAACCCACCAGTGTTTCGTGGTGATAGTGTGGAGATGAACCTGAGGAATTGTTGGGCGGGATTGATTGAATAATTGAGTTTCTAAATACCCATGAGGCCTTAAAGTTATTATTTTCCACTTATTTTTATATAGACTAGGGATAAATTTGTGTGGGTCAATAATGCTTTTGAGGTAATATGATGATCTCATGTAGACCACCTTCAAATTGTCTTGCAATCGGAAGTTATTCTCATAGACTTTGAGGGTGGTCAAAGCCCTTGAATTTTTGAAGTTTGATCAATTAAATAATATTTTGATGGAATACTGAACATAGTTTACCATGTTGGTTTAGGTTTCCCCCGATATCATCATGAACTATTACCTCAAGGCATGATGTTTTGATATGGGATTAAATCGAGAGTTCAAACCCATTCCTATTTGTCTTTTTTTATCGAACAATTAAGAATTGGTGGATAAGTAAGATATAAAAGAGGTATAATTGACATGATATATAGGTCTTAATGGAACCCCTTAATTAGTATAAGTCCATATATCATTCAATTTCAAGAATAAAAAGTGGGAATGGTCTCATTAGGGTGGGGCGAAAGAGTTTTCAACAATCATTATGTGCAATTAAGATGGATTATATTACATATAAGTTAGTTTCCATATATTAGTTAATGAAATTTTGTCACACTAGTAATAAATTCATAAATACTCGGAGGATGTGATTAAATTTTGGGATTCTATGTCATCTTTAGTACTTTTTTCAACTTTTCATGTAGGGGAGTGGTGTATGCATAATATTCATCTATGGTTCTCGGGTGTAGTATGATTCCACTAAGGGTGGAGGATCTCACCATCATGGAAAGGGGGATTATCCCCAAGAAAATAAATATTATGTAAATCTAGATTATATTCATCTTCAGGAATTTTAGGTTTTTCTAGAAGTAATAGAATCCAGCCTGGCCATTTGTGAGTGGTATGTTGTTTATTACTTCTTAAATGGAATCTATTCTTTCTATTTCACGCACATCCCATAATTTTATCTTGATAAAATTTCTTTATTATCTTGTTATGCATGTAGTGTATATTCCCATTGTTTTTAATTTTCTCAAACCATTAGATATTGATAAGAATAATGTTTTCAAGTTCCCGGACTTCAATGTTTTGGTCATCGATCTAGAAGCCATTTGGTATTTCCTCATTTTGCAATAGGATATTGTTGACCAAATAATCATCATGCATTGGTTGATTAACTTCAAGGATAAGATTCACACTTATTTTTTTAGGGCCCATTTCTTTATCCATGATGGGATAATTCAAATTTTAAAATTAAGTGGGACCTATAGCTAGGGAGAGAAAAACCAGTTTCCTTAGATATGGATCACATCTCATGCTAGTTTTCAAATTAATTCTTTGCCACCTCATAGTAGAGTTTATTAAGTGGAAATCTAGTTGTCATGGATAGGTTCCCAAACATGTTCATGGAGGATGTTCTAGGTTTATACCCCAGTGAGAGGATGAGTTAAAAAAATTTCTTTATAACACCATGAGATTTTTTGAAAAAAAATCCAATTAATTTAACCTTTTTTATATTTTTCATTTTACACGGCATTAGAGATAGTTTATTTTATATTAAATCACAATGTTTGTCTTGTGTTTTTTATAAAACCATGCTGGTTATGCACAAAATAAAATATAAACTTTAGCTTTTTACACATAGAACACTAATTTTATCTTGTGTTACATGCAACAATGACTTTTCTTGATGGCTTGTGTAAGACCCAAGACTGAGTTTTATCGAACAATAGTATATAATTAAAATATTATTACTTAATATAATAGGATATTACCTCACAGATAAATTAGAGGTTATGAATATTATTAACTAATTTATGATAGTATATTGTTTATAAAAATATAATATGAATTTATAGGTTACTAAATAATTTTAAATTAATATGAAAAACGATTGATATAAATGAAAATATTACTATTTTTAGGGCCACAAAGTTGTTTTACCCTAATAATCTAAATTAATTTCAATTAGGGAGTTATATTAATGTAATATATATATTATATATTCAATAAAATAATTTTTTATATTCATCCAATAGATTTAATAAACATAATATAAGAACAAACCCAATTTTAAGCTTAAAACCCAATATTTTTATTAAGGCATTTTATCGCCTTTTAATAGTGAACCCATTAAAAATCAATTTTTTTCACTTTTATAGATTTAATATTTCAAAATAAAGATAATATTTGAAATATTAACATAATAGTTAGGTTGAGGTAAATTTTTGGTATTTTTCTGTGAAGTTCAATTTTTTAATGATTAGTGAAAATACTGATTTTTATTTCAAAACTAATTTTTCATCTAATTTATTTATAAGGATAAATTATATTTTAAATTGGTTTAAAAGTTTAATTTTACAATATTTTTTATCATTTAATACAATTTAGGTAATTTATATCAATTTCACTTTGAAATTTGGTATAAAAATATAGAAAACCTTTGAATATTTTTACTTTAAAAACCTGCATTGTTGACCCAACTACAAGATTAATTTTAAATTAATTCCATCCCCATATGTGATTGTAATTTAGATAAATGTATTACATATCTTGAATAAAAATAATTTAAAAAATATTATATGGACAGCTTAGTTTTTTACCAAAAATATTATAAAATGTAATTAAAATTAATTACATCGATTAATGTAAAATTAAGCTTAATTAATGACTAAACCTTAAATTTAAGACCTAAAAAGACCTAAAAACTTTTCCAAGAGCCATTTTATGGTCATATTTAGACCCTATAATCCATTTGATATAATTTAGTACATTATTGGATCCTATTGACATGTGAAAACATGAATCGAATTCTTTTTTCAAAGTATTAGAAGAGTGCCACTCCTCATCCACTATAAAAAGGCATCCCCACCTCCACTTCATTACACATATAAAACCACTTAGGTTTGGCTAATATCATAGAAAATATCCTACGAAAAATCTTACCCTCCACCTTTATGCCCCCCATGGGCATATATTCTTCCAAGTAATCCATTTTTTTCAAACCAAATTGGGTTATCCAATTAAGAGGAGGTTTGAAAAAGTACAAAGAGAGTTAAGACACAATGTAAGCGGATTTAATCTCACTTTTTATTTTCATGATATTCATTATTTATTCACCACCCATTCCCTTTTTGTTGTTTTTATACTTACATTGGATACATTAAATTATTATTATACTTAAATTTATGGGTGTTTACATATCCATTTTATGATATTCCTTTTATGGGGTTTATGTTTCAAGTGTTACCAAATCAGTAAAAATCTTTTTTCTCAATTTTCCTTCTTTGGGACTCATGTTTTTTTATAAACCTAAATTATTTTTTGAGGTGTATTTAAGTTATTTTACATTTTATATCATAAATATCCTTATTGTCATGATATTTTAATCTTCATGTAATATCATTTCCTTACATGGAGATAATTATCCCAAGTTACCACGTACTAAGAATTTATTTAAAAAATCTAATCATTTTTCACGATTGTAAATAATTATGCTTATTTTATAAAATATTATGGTCAATATCTAAATAAAACTCATTTTTCCTTACCATATGTTTATTCAATATATATCAAAGTATTAGTACCATTTTCCACTCATTGGTACTTAAGATAATTAAGAAAAAAAATTAATAAAATCTAACTGTATTTCTATCTTTGGTCAAATTTTTTTTATTTCAAAAACCATATATTGAAAAATGTTTTCGGAAATGTTTTCAAATGATCCTTGAATATAATTTTAAAGGAAAATTAATTTTAAATAGTTCTATTTGTTTCAAATATTTATTTATAAGTTTTCAAAGAAATTTTCAAAGAAAGTTGCTTTCAAAAGTCTTTATGTTTTGAAAAGAATTTTTCAAAGAACCAAGGATATTTTCCCCAGGAAATGTTTATAAAATAACTTTAAAAATTATTTCCAATATAGGATGACATATTTTGATGGCACCCATACCTTTCTTTGAAATTATCTAAAGGTTTAATTCATATTATTTCCTTAAATGGGTTATGATTTATGTCTTGGTCTTTATTAAACCTGTTTCTCTTTCACAGGTACTATGTTTACGAAATACATTACTATTTCATGGGGTAAATTCTTATGAAACCATCTTATTTTCGTGATATTTTGATTTGATTAAATGATTATGAAACATATCTCCTTTCCATAGGTTAAGATATGATAACATGTTTATGAGACCAATTTAATTTAATGGGTTATGATTTAATTGTTTAGGATTTTGTGGCACATGTATGTATGATTTATTTATGAGATTGTTTGGACATATATCTACCTAAAGTTAGTTTTTTAATGATAAATGTTTTATGATATCAAAGGGTACATGTGAGGTAATATCAATCTAGAAATAATATGGTACATGGTAGGATATCCCATGAGAGGGTACATGGGAGTACATCCCAATCCCGAAAAAAGAGGATACACAGGAGGAAATCCCAAACCCAAAATAATTGGGTACATAAAATGAAATACAAATCCTAAAACAAGAGGGTACACATGAGGGAATCCTAAGCATGAATTAGGTGCATGGGTTATAAACCCCAACTTAACATGTTACAAAGTCATTGGAAGGTCGTCTTTACATGGGGTTTTATATGCTCATTTGTCTGCAATAATTCCATGCTTTATTCCTATGTTCTGATTTCGTGGATTATGTTTTTTACTTCATTATAATTAATGTTTTATGAAAATACAATATTTCTACCAGTATACATGTTTATGATATTTGATATGTAGGGTATGATCTTCTATTTTCATAATCATGTTCTCATACCCCAATGATCAAGATTATTCTTATGTATCTCCCTTATTTACCATTACTAATAATTTGATATCACCCCTTTTATGTTTCCTTCCCCCAAGTTATGAATATATGTAATATTTTTTATGTGTCTAATAAGGGTGATAGTAAAGAAGAACCTAGTGGGATATAATGTAGCTCATTTATATACTAGTGTTAGTATAATCTTTGGGATTCTATTTTTATAATGTGTTAAGTATTCCCCAAATGTTATGTAATGTTAATGTACATCAAGACTGGGCCGTTATATTTGGTATCAAAGTGAAGGTTTAGTACAACTTTGGGAACTTGGATGAGTAAACTTTATTTATATCTCTAGGTATATTTTTAAGGATATTTCTAGGGATGTCTCTAAGGATAAATATAAGGATGAGTTGAAGTTTAGGAAAATGTATTGTAATTTGGGTAAATAATAATGTGATTGGTTTCCTAAAAATACATCCCTTTATGGAAACATAAAGTGGATGTGTCTCCGGTACAGTTGTACGTAGGGGTAAAAACTCATAAAAGATATTTTGAACCTAACTTCGGGTAATCTAGTACTTGAAAATGGGCTTTATTTCACACCTGGTTTGACACTCCCTGGGGATATTCTTTGGGAATTCACAAAACTTTTCCTGAATCATCATGAAGGATTTAAATATAAGTTGGCTATGAATAACCTAGGATAAACTGAGGGTGTCATTTATTAAAGAAGGTTTCAGTATTTAGACATCATATAAGTAATTATTTTCATGACTTTGTGGTTTTCTACTATGATAAGTAATGCTCACACTATGGTTCTGGTTTTAGTTAATGGATGAAACTGGAAAGAACTCGATTAATGTTGAATTTGATGGTCAATTTTCTTATAAGGAGTTAAGTGGGATGGTCTATAGAGTGAAATATATTGTGATCATGCATAAATAGTTTTCACTGAACATGATCAACAACATCTACTATAAGAAACTCTTGGACACCCCAATGAATTGAATGAAAGATTTCACTAAGAGTTTGGGTAATGGAGACCAAGGATTAAGGAAGATTCAATTTACTTTGTGTCAAGAAAGTTGAAATAATCACCTAAGTGAATGAATTATATGAATAAGAAGATGTTTTTACTATGGAAAATAACAACCCAAAGAAAGTGGCTATAATGGAAAAATTAAGAGCTCAGTTAATGAATTGGATGAGAATATTAGCCTCCCAAATTCATCATCAAAGGTTAATTGTTCTAAGTGTTGGATAAATGGTCATTATGACCCTCAATGTCCCAAGAGTGAATATCATGAAAAGAATTAGCATGTTGGTTTGAGTAATGGTTACATTGCAGATGATGAAGAAACTACAAATAAAATAGACATTGTGTAATAGGATAAGGTAGCCTTGCTAATGGCATAAGGATGAAGTGAAATAGTAAAAGCTTATATGTATTTGGATTCAAGAATTATGTTATATGAAATTTGAAATATATAAGTATTGTCAAGTTTGTGTTCTTTCAATACTGAATTACAAGAATACATTAAATGGTTCTAAGGGAATATAATGGTGATTTAATGGAAAGGTTATGTCCATGGGAGACACATGATTAAGGGAATTATAACTATTAATATGTTCTTTATGTTATGATAATGTTTTTTGGATAAATTTATGTTTGATATTAGTAAATCTGATGGTGTTGATTAACATGGAACTACTTAAGTCCTTGTTGAAATTTTTTTATGATATCATGGATGATGTTTACTAATTCATGGATTTATGGAATATATCTAGTAATCTATCGAATAAGGAAGAAAGAAAGTTTTCCAGAATTATTTATGGTAATTTAGGCCATTACCATGATTCAAGATAATATATGACGAGGGTATTCACATGTTTTTAATGTGAATACCAAGAGCTACTTTGTTATATATGGGGGAATCAATGTTGAGAAGATTTCATGACTTTATTTATAATGTTATAGATTATACTCATATAGAAACATTATATGGTTAACCATTATGAAAAGTTTATTTTAGACTTTGGTGGAATTATTTAGGCGCTAATTTTTTAATGAAAACTTTGGTTAAAAGGTTATTTAGTGATAAATTCTATTTCAATGATGTCTATCTTATTTATTTTTGAAATTATATTAGTGTATTTTTACAAATGGACATCATGTATGTGGGGTGACAACTAATCAATTTCGTCAAGGCTACAGTTCATGAACCAAAGACCGAAGGATAATAAGGGTTTTATGCCTACCAATGTCCTACGTTATGTCCAAGTTAATGTGTAAATATTTTTTGTTCAATAAATATCAAAGCTGAACCAGTAGAGTTACTTTTTATGTTTACATATTACTTTATTAACCATGTTTAATTTTAAGAATAGATAAAGACAAATAGTTATACATTTCACTCTTTATAGGCCTTAAGATCTCATAAAAGTTTATTTTGTCACTTCAGGCATCAACGTTAATTTCTCGACATCCATTTCTTGAAGTAATATATGAATTAGAAATATATAAAAGAACAACTAAAGAATGAAATTTTTTTTATAGAAATATATCAAGTAAGTATATTTCCTTATATTATTGTTCAATAAAATAATTACTCATCATTAAGATAATTATCAAAATAAAATGTTTTTTCATAATACCTTAATTTTTTTAATTGGTTTCCTTTTAAATCATTATCGATTTATGACATTGATTCCCTCAAATTTTATTTGTTCATTCAACTGATTTAGATTAATGAACTTAACCACTCCCTATATAAATTAATGATTTTCCTCCATGTTAAATATTCACTCCCAAACTATGTTCTCCAATGTGGAAACCTATTTATATGTTACTTTTTTTTAACCATTATAGTTCTAACTTTTTCTTTTTAAGGGAAGTTTTAGTACCCATTATTTTGATGTGGGTTTCTATGAATAAAACTATCATGTATTAAAATTTTGATAACCAAAAAAAAAAATTCAGGTCAAAATTCATTTTTGGGTGGTATAATGTAATGCCCTGAGGTTTTGTGAATTATTTTGTTTGAATTAATTTAACCTTTTTGATATTTTTCATTTTACGCAACATTGAAGATAGTTTATTTTATATTAAAGTATTGTGTTTCTATTACATTATACAAAACCCCAAGTTAATCATACACAACATGAAACATAAACTATATATTTCATTACATATAACATAAAGGTTATTTTGTGTTACACATAACAATTAATTTCTTCGATGGATTGTATGACATGTAAGACTGAGTTTTACTGAACAACAGTATATCATTAAAATGTTATTACATAATATAATAAGATATATCATAGCTATTAAATTAGAATTTCTGAAAATTATTAACTAATTTATTAAAGTATATGTTTTGTACAAATATAATTTGAATTCATAGGTTAACAACTAATTAGAAATGAATATGAAAACAAATTGAATATAAAAAAATATATAATTATTTTAATGGTCACAAAGATGTTTTTTCCTAATAAATTAAATTAATAACAATTAATAATTTATATTAATGTAATATATATTTCATATATTCAATAAAATAATTTTGATATCCATCAAACATATTTTATAGACATAAGATAAGAAAACCCCTAATTTTATGCTTAAAATCAATATTTTTATTAAGGAATTTTTACTACCTTTTAATGGAGAACACATTTGAAACCCAATTTTAGGAACAATTATCGATTTAAAATTCCAAAAGAAAGTTCACCTTTAAAATAGGATAATAAAAATCAGGTTAGGGTAAATTTTTGGTATTTTTCGGTGTAGTTAATTTTTAAATGAATAGTGAAAAATACTGAATTTCAGTTCAAAGATCCCTTTTCATCAAATTTATTTATAATGTTAAATTATATATCAAATTTTTTAAAAGATTAATTAGATAATAATTTTTTCAATTAAAACAATTTAGGTCACTGAGATAAATTTTACATTGAAATTGGGCATAAAAACTTAGCAATTTTTTGAATGTTTTTACTTTAAAAACTAATATTGTCGACCCTACTACATGATTAATTTCAAATTAATTTCTACCACTTATGTGATTGGAATATAGAAAAATGGATTCCATATTTTGAATCATCAAAATTGAAAATGTCTTATAAGTTCAACTTAGTTTTTTAAAAAAAATATTAGTGAATGTAATTAAAATTAATTACATCGATTAAGGAAAAATTAATCTTAACTAAGGACTAAACCTTAAATTTAAGACCCAAAACGACCTATATACTTGTCCAAGAGGCCTTTTATGGCCATATTTTGACCATTTACTCTCATGAATAAAATTTGGTCATTTATTGTATCCACTTGACATGTGAAAAATGTGTATGGAATTCCTTTTTCAAAATATTACAACAGTGCCACTCCTCCACCACTATAAAAACATCTAATATCCTACACTTCATTAACCTATGAAACCACTTAGGTTCATCCAAGATATACTCAAATATCCTCCCAAAAATATTACCCCATCCTTTAATCCTTACTCTGGTAGAAAGTATTCTAGTGAATCCATTTAGTGAAAACCAAAAAGAGTTACCCTATTAAGAGAAGGTTGAACGAGAAAGACGAGACTCAAGACACATAGTAAGGGGGTTTCATCTCACTCTTTATTTCCCTGAGATACATGATTTAATAACTACCCATTATTTTGTGGTGTTTATACTTACCATTTATTTATTAAATGGTTCTTATAATTAAATTTATGGGTATTTACATATCCATTTAATTATCTTTATTTCATGGGGATTAAGTTTCAAAATATACCAAATTGGTATAAATGTTTTGTCTCAATTTTACTTTTTTGAGACACATGTTTTTTATAAACCTAAATTATTTTTCTACATGTATGTACTTATATTTTACATGTTATATCATGAATAACTTTATTTTCCTGATATTTTAAGATTCATGTAATATCATTTTCTTACATGGAGAGAATGACCCCATGTAACCAAGTGGTAAGAGTCTGTTTAAACAGTATTTATCATTTTTCGAGGTTGTTAATGATTATTCTTATTTGAGGAAATATTATAATACATATCACAAAAAGATTCATTATTTTAATTAATTTATATTTATTCAACATATAACCATGTATTATTACCATTTTTACACTCTTTTTTAGATAATTGGGAAAATGTTTTCAGAAATTTTGACTGAATTTCTCCCTTCGATTGGAAATCTGTTTTATTTCAAAAACCATGTTTCAAAAATGTTTTGAATTTTTTTTAAAATGATTATTGAAGGAAATTTTCAATGGAGAAGGATTTTAAAAAATTTTATTGTTTTCATAATTATTTTATAAGTTTTGAAATCTTTTTTAAATGAAAAAGGACTTCAAAAGACTTTATTTTTTAAAAAACATTTTTCAAATAAGAAAGGATATTTTCTTAAAAAAATGTTTCCAAAAGAGATTTAAAAATTATATCATAAGTAAGATTACATATGTTGATATTATTCATTCCTCTCTATGAAATTATCTAAATGGTTCATTCATGTTCTTTCTCTGAATGGGTTATGCTTAATAGCATGGGATTTATGAAACGTTTTTCTCTTTCACAAGTTATATTTTTATAAAATCGATTTCTATTTCACCGGTTATATACTTATACAACCAGATTCATTTCATGGGTTATTATTTGATTAAATTATAATGAAACCAATATAATTTCCACAAGTTAAGATATGATTACATTTTTATGAATACCATTTTATTTCATGGGTTATGCTGCGATTTGTTTTTGATTTTGTGACACATATGTGGATGATTACATTAAAATATGGGCGGGTCCTATATCTACCTAAAATTAATTACAAAATGGTAAATGTTTTATGACCTCAAATGGTACACTGGAGGCCATCTCATGTCTGAAACAAGAGGGTAAATGGGAGACATCCCAAGCCCTAAACAATAGGGTACACTAGAGAACATCCTAAGTCTGAAACAAGAGGGTACATAGGAGGAAATCCACATCCTAAAACAAGAAGGTTCACTAGTGGGAATCCAAAGCTCTAAGTAGGAATATTAGTGATTAACTCAAGCCTAACATGTTACCAATTCTTTTGTAGGCCTCCTTGATATAGGTATTTTTATACTTATATGTCTGCCACAATTCCATGTTCTATTACTATGTTAGGATTTCATGGATTATGTTATTTATTTACATATGATTAATGTCTTATTAACTACTAATGTTTATGTCTTAATACACATTTACAATCATTGATATGCATTATATGATATTCTATTTTCATAATCATGTTCTCCTACTACTCTACTCATGATTATTCTTATATATCACTTTTTTACCTTATTGAGCATCTGATATCACCCCTTTTTTATTTCTCCTTCCCCTAGGTTATGAAGATATGTATTATTTTGGGAATGTATAAGAAGAGTTATTGTCAAGAATAACCTAGTTGGAGATTATGTAGCTCATTTATGCACCAGTGTTTATGTTTTAATGCATCCAAATGCACCATACTAGAACAATCTTTTGGAATCTATTTGTATAATGTTTTAAGTATTCCGAAAATGTTATGTAAAGTTAATGTATGTCAAGACTGGGTTATTGTAATATTCTCCCAGGAATGATCCCCAATTATTTTAAATCTCATCATATGGATATGACCAATATGAAATATCTAAAAGTGTAGGTATAGGATCATGAGTGAATTTTTTTTATCCATCCTACCATATCACCATGGTATTTTATAGTTCTATTTATGAAGAAAGTGTACATGAATATCTGAATTTTTATAAACTATCACAAGCATAATTGGGTGAACATAAGGAATAAATATCTATTTACAATAATTTTTAATCTCTTTGGTCCGCTCCAATAATCCTTCGGGTTTTCAATGTTTGACCTTAGATCCAACTACCACCATTTTATGTTCAGAGAGGTGGAGGTTCTGAAGACTTTATTTCAAATACGGTATGGGAATTTTTAGTCTTTTTCTATGAAATTTGTCTTACCAATTGATAAAATCCTATTTTGTTGAATATTTTATTGATAATAAATGAAATAATGTCCTCACATTATGCTAAATATATACATTTATGAAATATTTGGGATTAGATCATTCATTTGAAAATTTGATTAAAATTCCAATTTTACCCTTTTAAAATGCACTGTAGTATTTCGCACATAAATATTTTTATATGACTAATTTGTACTTAACTTTTTGTAAAATTGTTCCTAACATAATTTTCTAGAACTTTTATTCATGACACTAGAGCTAAAGAGTGCATTTGAATGGAGTAAATGGGCCCTTATGTTAATGGTGGGCTGGACTCTCAAGAATGGAGGATTCTGTATTTGCACCATAAATTCTTCATCCGTAGTTTTATTAGACCCATATTTTGAGAGGGGTTCGAGGATTAAATTTCTTACAAATCATCCTTCTTTATGTAGATCTTATTCACTTGTGTTGGTGGTAAAATGGGTGGTGGAAGTTGGATTAAAATATTTGGCCGAATTTCTCCATTCACAATTGAAACCACTTATAACCTACCCTCCCCTCCACTCTATAAATTAGTTTTTTCTCATTTGGAGTGGTTGGGAAGTGAATTATGAGATTATAGGCAGAATATAATTTGTTTTACCAAAATTATCCAACCATTTTAAGAGGGGTATCTCTTGAATTAAGGATCCCCTCATCGAAGCCTTCTTCTCTTCATCATGTTGTAATGTTTTCATTTGTGTAATAAACTTCTTTGTTCTTCTTTTATTTCTTCCCTTTTCTTCTGTTTTGTTAAAATTTATTATTCTATTAATCTTCCTAATTAGGTTTTAATCATGAGTGGAGATTATATTGGGTTCTACCCTTCAATCCTTTTCTCATGAAAAACGTATCCACGATGACCGCACCGCCCATGGAAGAGCAATTTTCTAGTGATCGATTTACCTTCTACCGTCTTTATTTAACTTTTTTCAATCATTGACCTTCTGTAATTCACACAATATTATCCATGAATTTTGTTCTTAAATTATAAGAAACTAGTAAATCTATTTAACAATTACCTCAAAAACACAAGAGGTCGAGGTTTTGTTTAAATTGTTAGACCGCAAACTTAATCGGTAATACAAGATCACACGGGATAAGTTTTTAGGGTTTAAATATATTCCCTAAACACAATTAATCCTCATTATCTAGAATGGAAATATTCCTTTATTTACCATTGACCATAAGCTAACCTTAAAACATCAATCAAAGTAGGGTGTTGCTATTGCATGTTCTGAAGTTAACCTAGGGTTAAATTCACTTCATCGTTGTGGTAAAGTTAATTCTCGTAGGGTTTGGGATTTAACAAATTAAGGTATCTTAATTAAGTTCATGTTAATTTAAATGATAATGATAAATAATTTAGTGAATACATATAGTTAGATTGCTTATTCCTTTTAAATATTATCTAAAAAACATCTTCTTTTGGGTATTTTAAATCAAACTTCATTTAAAAAATAACAACAAAAAAAGAAATCTTCTTCCAGAAAACTTCTTCTAGTTTTATAAATGATAAAAAAACCCATTCTTGCAAGTAGTGTTTTTATTCCATTTTATTTTATTTTTAGAATACCTTCAAGAAGTTGTTATAATTTGTTTCCTCCTTTGAGAGATGACCTTGTTCAGCCACTCTGCTACACCTAACTAACCCGAAAAGGAAAATAATTTGAAAGCAACCATGACAACGCCTTTCACCAATGCTACAATGGTATTTATATCCTTGATGAACTTTATATGTCTCAACATTTTAGAATCATTCACGGTTATATTTTTTTATGACATCCTAATATATTTATACACATAGGTGGATAATTCTAACTATATAGAGGTTGTTTTAGGATTTTTCAAGGAACATATGATTTTTGGAAATATATCCAAATTTTATTTTTGGTTAAAATAAGTGTAGTTATTTGGCCACATGATTTTCAATAGAGCAGTTGTAGTTGATCCCAAGAATGTTTTAGTTGTCATTTTTTGGGAGAGGCCCAAGAATGTGTTCATGATCCAAATATTTTTATGCTTGGTCAGGTATTATAGACCCCATTGTTTACTACTTATCTAGGATAGATAATCCATTGATATCTTTGACTAGTAAAGGGGTGAATTTATGATAGGATAATAATTTTTAGATTTCTTTTCAACATTTTTAGGTCTATTAGATATCCATTTCAGTATTCGCAGTGTAATATATTGATTCTTGTCTAGGATTGGGATGTGTAATGGTGTAAGATAACCATTTAGTGGAAGAAGGATCTTAAAATATATGCACACCTGAGTGGAATTATCCCACTCATGGTTTGAAATTGGTAGTCATGATGAATGTGTTGAATACGTGAGGAAATTACCTCTTTAGAGTGAATTGTACTATATACTCAGATATTAAAAGCCTAAAATATATTTTCACCCAGAGGAACCAAAACCTCAAGTAGGGATGTTGGGTGAGATATCATCAAAATTTTTATTTTTACATTTCTTATACACCTATGAAGGGGAATGTGGTCACTGACACATTAAGAAAGAATCTTATAGTGTAGGCCACTCAAGAATTAGAGGATGAGTGGGATCCGATGAGTTTATTTTTTTTATTTAATTATGGAGGTGCTGAAATATGGAGAGAATGTGTTTTTTCCAAACATGCATGTCATACATTATATGGTTGATCAATTTAGGAGTTAGCAAGTATCCAACCCTTAGTTACTATATATTATTATTGTTCTAAATTCTCGGGAGAACTCATGTGACTGGCCTCAGTCTCTTGATGGTTCTATCCTATTTTCAAAATGGTTGTCAGTTCCTTTGATCTTGAGGTTGGAGGGGTTTTATGAGTTGAATCACTCCATTTGGTCTATAAACCCTAAATAAATGAAGGTGTTTTATACATTTTGAGGATGATATTGGTGTCCTAGGTTGATATGTGAAGTAACGGACTTTGTTTCAAGAAGTTTGGAATTCCATAGAATTAATACTGAGCATCAGTGACAATTTGGGTTGTTGTATCCTTTAAAAATCATGATGTGGAACTGGGATGAGATTGAAATGTATTTCATTATCATTATTCCTCATACATTGAGTGTAAAGGACACTATATATGTTATTTTCAATTGTTTGGTGAAATCAAACCACTTCATTTCCATTATAAAGGTGATAATGGTAGAGGATATCTGATGTTTCTATGTTTGATAGGTTAGAAGGCTCTATACAGTGCCCACAATGATAGTCTTTGATTGGGACAACTATTTTACTTTTTAGTTTTTTAAGGGACTCTAGGAATATTTAGGAACAAATCTGATGTTGAGCACTATGTATCATCCATGGATGGATGGTCATTCTGGGAGGACAATCCAGACTCTCGAAGATATATTGTGGGTGTGTGTTCCTGACTTCATAGGTTTATGGGAATGGAAACTGTAGTTCCATAAGTTTTCTTAAAATAATAGTTATCGAACATATGGAACTATGTCCCAATTTGAAGGTTTATACATGCATACATTATAATCCCTATTCTATTGGGATTATATGGAAAAAAATTCCTTTTGAAGACCGAGTGTCATCAAGGAGAAAAGTGAGATGGTATGGATGACTTAAAAATGTTAAATATGGATCAGATTCACCAAAAATCATATTCCAATTAACTTTATTTCCTATTGAAGTTTAAGTTTTTTGATTGGATATTTCTTTGGGTTTTTATTCGACTTGGACACTATTTCTTGGGAATGCATAGGAAACTAGTGGCGTCTAATGTCGTGCCACTTTCAGTTGTGAAACATATTGGGAATGTATCTTATTAATTGTATTATCCACCATGGATAACTATGATCCACAAATTCTTTAATGATTCCTAGATGAAGAAATAAAATCTAGACCCATCTCAAGTGTTAGACTGTAAATATTTTGGATCTTTTTCTAATTCCACTATTGTGGAGTATCATGTATGTGTTTTTGATTATCAGAATAAGGTGATTCATGGTAATTCTATCTCACTGGTCTATGTAAATTGGTATCATGGTATAAATTCCCAAGATACTTGGGAATGGGTAGCGTTGGTAAGGAAGTGTTGGCCTCACATATATTCTTTTGAGAATTCATGAGGACTATTTGGGGGTGCAAGTTCCATAGTGAGAAGTTTGTGAAACTATTGATTCATTGGTATGTGTTTCTTGAGTTATTATTTATCTTTTATTTCATTATTAGGTTTCCTAGGTGTTGTGGGTTGAAAAATAATTAGAGGAAACACACCCTGGTGCACGGTTGGTGCATGATTTTTCTAACCATGTGGATAAAAGTGTGAGGGGGTTGTTTTGGGGTAGTTTAATTTTTCATGGTTTGATAATGGTTTTTCAAACCATGAGAGTCCAAGGATAAACAATTCAGACTATTTTTGATAATATTGTAGCTCCATCGTAGTTTGTGAATAGTTTCCCTGACCATGTGATTTGTACAGCACATTAAAATTTTTTATTTTTAAAAAAAATCCCATGTTGAATTTTTAACCAAAGGGCCTCCTTTATTACCCTTTATGTGGTCA
The DNA here is from genome assembly GCA_963277665.1 of Viscum album. Lineage (NCBI taxonomy): Eukaryota > Viridiplantae > Streptophyta > Magnoliopsida > Santalales > Viscaceae > Viscum > Viscum album. The sequence continues at coordinate 1,288,062,936 of OY728151.1, forward strand.
TATCCTCTCCCTTCGTTTTGAAGCTTCTACCTATAAATTTTTGGTGGATTCTCTTTTGATAGATGTTTTTTAGCTTGAGTTAAGTCAATTTACAATATTTTTCCTCATACTTCCCCATCATTACCTTTGATCATCCATTTCCATGGATATGTGGAAGCCTAAATTAAGGGTTCGTAGAACCTAGGGTTTTTAATGGGGATTTTGGGTATTTTTGCTATTTCTTCGGTGTTTTAGTCATTATCCTTTCTATTTTGTGTAGTTTTCCTCGATTTCAATGTTCTTGGAACTATATCCAAGGTTGGTGTCCCTATTTAATGGTATTTTCCATGGATTACCTTAATATTCATAGTATCTTTTTTTTATTTTGATAAAATTACCATTTAATTGATTTTTTGAATGATTTTTATTATGTTCTTAGTGTTATCTATAATTTTATTGGGGAATTTTAAGCTTTATAAAGTGGGTTTCCAAATTGGGTTTTTCTAGAGTGCACCCCAAGTGTTATATATAATTGAGCAAATTATTTTTTGGATCCATATAGATTTATAAAGAGGTTTTAGAACTGGTCTCATCCAGAGAAAGGTATCTTATTTAAATGGGTATGTTTTTTTATGAAAATTTATTTTTTAGAGTATTTTGAGATGTGGTACTTGTGATGTGTTATGATGGCACTGTGTAGAACATGGGATAACTGGGCTATGAGCATGTGTTTTCTGAGGGAATTTTAGAGCCTTTGGGAGGGAGACTGAGAGATCTTCCTTTTATTTTCCAAGGTACCAAGATTATAGTGACAGGGGCATCTCATACAAGGATATTACAAATTTTTTTATGAATATTCATTGCATTGTATAAAAATGTGGTTGAGGACCATAATACATTAGTTATTTTCTAAATACGGAAACATAATCTTCTACATTGGTGAAACATATTCAATATATCCCATAAATATTTTCTCCTTTATAACTCTTAATTATCATACCCTACTTTAACCCCTTCTTCATAACCTATGGAAAGGAAACAAAAGAAAGGGTTATCTAAAATTCTTGATAAGGGTTAAAAAAGAAGATATGTAACCATGGAATAATCATAAGGGTATGAGAACGTTATCATAACATGTGGAAAATCAGACCCTACATATCTGTGATCATAAACATGAATCATATTATATAGAATAGAAGCTCATAAGACATGAATCATATGTAAATAAAAGAAGATGGGTCATGAGATCATAAAATAATAATAAGACATAGATTTTTGGAATACACATAATAATATAAAATACTATGTCAATGATACCCACCAAGACAATCATAACATGTTAGGCTTGGGATGACCGCCTGTCTACCTGCTTTGGGCATGGAATAAACTCTTGTGTACCCTCTTTCATGCTTGATATGACTACTCATTTACCCTTATTTTAGGTTTATAAACCTTCTTGGCATGAAACACCACTATCCCTCGTGGAATCCCTTTCCTCATATTGTAATGGTTTAACTCCATAAACCATCATTATAGAAAAATCCCTTTACTGAACCGAGTTCACTCCTCATTCCAACCCTGTCTTACTAAACCGGGTTCACTCCCCATTATAGCATTTTCCTTCTGAACCTAGTTCCCTCTTCATTCTAGTATTGTATATCTCATTAGATATAAATATTTACCTAATTAATTGGAAGGATATATAGTTCCCACCCATCTCATACTGAAAACCATATTTTTGTGTCCTACGTGATCATAAATATTCATGATATCATAACCCATGAAATGAAATTGATATCATAAAAATTTAATAATATCATAACCTATTGAAAAGTAACAGGTTTCATAATCATTTCATCATTGAATAACCTATGAAAATAAGAGGGTTTCAAAATAATTTTATCATGGTATAACCCATGTAATAGAAAAGGTTTCATAAACAACTTTCCATAATAAATATAAATATTTCATAAAAAAATAAGAACATTACCCTTTTAAAATATCTAGTTAAGTAAAAGGTAACATCAAAATATTTCATCATATATGGAAAAAAAATTTAAAGATAATTAAAAACATTTCTTGAGGAAAATATATTTTCCACTTTTTAAAGCATAAAACACATTGAATGCCTTTTTCATTGAAAATAAGCATGAAAACATATAATGTAATGTTTAAAATTCATTTAAAACCATTTTTAAAGATAAAATATTTTTAAAATATTTTTTATTAAAATAAATTTTTAAATATTTAATGTAATATTTAAAAATCATTTAAAACACTTTTTAAATATAAAACATTTTTAGAATAATTTTCTTTGAAAATAAACTTTGAAACTTATAACAGATTCTCTAAAAAAAGTAATACACTTTTTAAACATAAAATATTTTATAAATACTTTTATTTTAAAATTATCTTAAAATAAAATTTTAAAAAATCAAAACATTTCTAGAAAAAATCATTTTGGAAGAAAAAACAAATCCAACCGAAGAGGGAAATAAAGTCAGCTTTTCTTAAAAACATTTTTATAATTATATTAAGTAAAAAAGAGTATAAAAAATGAACTAATACTTGAAAATATCATGAATAAATAGAGTAGAATAAAACTAATTATAATTCATTAGATGTAGATCATGATATTTCGATATTGGATACTTAATCATAAACAATCCTGATAAATGATGAGATTGTAATATAAAATCTTTACTACTTTGGTAACATTGAATCATAAGATTTAAAAATAAATAAAATAAAATGAAAATTAAAATATAATGAGGTTAATAAATTCATTTTATTAAATTTTAAATGGGATATATGTAAACCTCGTTAATTAATATAAGTTCATAACATTACTTATGTCTCAAAGAAGGAAAATTGAGACAAAAATCCCTCACGAAGTGATGTATTCCATTTTCATATCGTATTGAATGAAAAATATATATATGATATATATATATATAAAAAATTCAAGTATAATTTTTATTTCATATATATAATATATTTTTATTAAACCCATCCTTAATACATTCCATGTAAATTGTGAAAGAATCCATCACTTCGTGAGGCAGTAGTCTGTCGTACGCTCGAATGAGGTTATCATATTCCCAAAAAATGGAAGGCATTAACGTATGTGTTATATAAAACTTCAAGAAGAATGAATACATAATAAATATCACATATATCATATATATATATATACATTGTGCATATCAGTATGCCCATTCTTGAGTGGTGTTAATGGAAAAATGAATGACATTGGTTCGTGTGGCAGTAGTACGTCATACACCTGAATGATGATTTTGTAACCCATTTGATGGTAGTGTGTGTGGTAGTAGGTTGTACAATTAATATTAAAAAAATATGTATATGTAATATACTTATTTTATTATATAATCATGATATAAACATAATTGAATGGTCTTGAGTAAGAAATAAAACAAAAACAATTGTTGAAGAACGTTACCTCTTATTCAGGTATCCCTTTTTGGTTTGAAAAAAAGGCCTGCCATGGTTGGATTTCAAACCCAATTAATACTTCTAGGATGAGTTTTGGTATGTTTTTAATTTATTTTGGTAGGGTTTTGTAGATCCAAATGGCATGATATGTGTGAATAGTAGGTGATAGTGAGTACCCTATAATAGTTGAGGAGGAGTGGCATTCTTGTAAATACTCAAAATTATTCAGTATTGGGAGATCAATCATACCTCAAGTGGAAATTTTTTTTAATAATAATGGATATGAGGGATAATTTTGTAGATACCCAAACTTGAAGTACACGGACATTACATTACTCTTTCAGAATACATAATACATAACAAAAAAAGACACCTAAAGACCGTATTAGTTTAGTGTCTTTGGAAACACAGAACATAATCTTCTAATCATGGTGAAAGATATTCAACATCTCCCATAAATATATTACCCTTTTTTTCATACCTAAAACCATTCTTTATATCCTGGGGAAAAGAAAACATAAAAAGGGTGAGCTCAAATGCTAAGTATGGGTAAACATGGAGAACACAAAACAAACCCTAAACATTTGAATGTAAGAACATGAACATAAAATATCAAAATCATGAGTAATGACATAAATCTTGGAAGTGTGTAAGGAATAGGTCATAAAGGAACATTAACCATAATAAAATAGCATGGTCATAAAATATGTAATTGTGGAAAACCATTAAGCACATGATATGATTTCCATAGTAGTTAAGGCTTTGCTGCCTGGACCATCCTAGTGGACAAAGTCCCTTACAGAATCGAGTTCACTCCTCATTCCAGTCCTATATCACTGAACCAGATTAACTTTCTATTCTATCCATGTATATCTCCTAAGATATAAATCTTTACCCAATGAATTGGAGGGAGATATATGTCCCAACCATCTCTTAATGAAATCATTCTTACGTGTGCCACAACATAAACATAAATCATTCATCATAACCCAAAGAATAAAATGGGTTTCATAAACATCATCCCATCATAACATAATCTATGTAAAAAAAATGGATATCATTTCATCATAAGAAAATTGAAACCATGTAAATCATAGAGACATTATACTTGAAAGATACACATATGAAATAATTTCATCTTATATGGAAAATGGTTTTGATAAAAAACATGAAATGAATTCTTGAGGAAAATATCCTTTCTCCTTCAAAATCATTTTCTTTTCACAAAATTCCATGCAATTTTAAAAGAAAAGAATTTTGTTGAAAATAATCATGAAATCTTGTATATGAATATTCATGAAAATTAGGCGTTATGAAACTGTACAAATCTGTTCATGTCGTATAAATTAAAAAAAACATGCTCCTCATACTTTTAACAGAAAATTCAAAAAGGTACCACGTATGGTAAACAAAAAAAAGATTCCTTCCATAATACAAAGTAAAAGTAAAAGAGGGGTAATCATGACTTTAACCATACATGGAATAATATTGAACACTTTATGAAAAACATATTTGTGGACATGGATGAAAAATATAACCCCAGTAAATACTTATAAATAAACAATCTCGATTGCGAATGAAATTGTAATAATTATCCCTTACCTTAGGTCTGATATGCTTCGTACGTATCTGAACCTCCTGTATAATGATTTAAATAATGTCATTGACTTTTTATAGAATCATATTCATTGTCATGATATCTTATCTGGTTCACTTATGACTTTATATTACCCGTTCTTTTGTAAATTCCATGTTAAAGCAGTGTTTTGGGTAAAATAGTTTCATTTATCGTACGTGTTTCGACTTGTTGTTCTTGATATTATTAATTATATCTTGATTTACTTAATTCCATAATGTAAAAAGTTATTTATATATAATATATATTCAAAATATAAATATATATGATAGATCGATAAATGGAATGAAATACACCGTTCATGGAGACGGTAGGTCGTACGTACGCATGAACGCTGTTTTCGTTTCCTTATTGAATTGAATGGAATTAAGTAAATGAAACATATATGTACATAAATCCAGTATCATTATTATGTAATATCTTTCATGATTATTTATTATATATACATTATAATCATACTTGAATGGTTAATCATGGAAAATGAATCTCACCGTGTTCGTGGAGATGGTAGTCCGAACGTACACACGAGCGATGATATCATTATTTTGATATTCAAATTGTATATAATTAGATGGTATATCATATATAAAGAAACATAATTATGTTATATTTATTATTTATATCATTTATACTCATTATTATACCCATCCAAATGATGAAAAGTTTTAATAAAAAACTACACCACATTGTGGAGACGGTAAGCCGTACGTACGCACGCGTAGTGACTTTTTCATTCATAGGATGGATAAAATAACTAATATGTTTGTAAAAATTTTATAATAACATAAAAATATATATAAGATATTGTATTTATTATTTAATAATGTAAACAGCAAATAAGTAGGAAGTGGAAGAAGAAAGGAACTTGAAAGAATCGGTAGAAGAGATTGCCTCTTCTTCGACGTGCCTCTTTTAAACTTCCTCTTAGGGAACTAGGGTTGGTCTTTTGAGAAGACCCGAACCTCTATGATATAACTATATAGGTTTAGAAGAGAAATTTTCAGGGTTTTTCCGAGCATGAATGCTCAAGATTGTGTAAAGAGGAGAGGGAGGAGGTGCCCTTTTATAAGGGAGGATAGGGGCACCTTAGGAAAAACGTAAAATATTATTTTATAATAAATTCAAATTCGGTTTATAATGGCTCAAAAGTGACTTATTTCTAGGATAAGGTGATGATGGGTCGAAATAATCTCAACCAATATGTTTTAGACAAGTTTATGTTACCATTTTAACCTTATCATTTAGATTTAACTCTAAGTTAAATAATTAACTTTTACCATGTCTTCTTGTATTCTTTCAATATATGGTTAATAAACATATTATAAACTACCAATAGAACCCCAATTGGTTCATTAATGTCATATATATTATTATATAAGTCTTTTGGATGAACCTTATATTTTTAAGACCATTATATCAATTAATAATATAATATTTGTTTTAAAAACTCTTTTATGTCGATTTTGACACTATTTAGTATTTTGTTTTCTCTAAATTCATAACAGAATTATTACTTCGAAACAAATTCATCTAACAAACCCTAATATGTTATATTGACCTATAAAATTAGTGTAATTCATAAAAAGTTTCAAATTACATTTATTTTGGTATTTATAATATCAATTATGTTAATATTTTATTAATAAGGTAATTACTGTATCATCATTGTGTCATAAATGAATTGAATTATTTAATGTATAAAAAATATAAATAAAATACCATTATGTATTAAATCGTTTTATCTTTCTAATTAAAATTTATAGTCGAATATATCTTATGTATAACCCTATATTAAAAAAATTTTAGTTATTAAACTTTGATTTTTACTATTTTAACTCTTCTTTAAATAAAATAATAATATGTCTCCTAATCTAATCCAAGTGAACCAAAGGGATTCATATTTTATTCCTAAGGTTTTTTTGGTCGAATTACACTTATCCAAGAGAATTAGGACATGTGTTAGGGTAATAATAATATCATGTTTACCCTTAATTACCCTATTTACTTTTAACCGTGGTAAATAAAAGTAAAAAGTTACTATTCACCAAAAAATATTTTTATCTTATTAAACCACATCTTACTCCTTGATATTAACTGTGTCTCTCGGATTTTTGAAATTCCACTCCCATAAGCGGTAAAATTATGTTTTATGTAAATTTTCAAATTCTCCTAGGAGGTGGGTAAAAGACGGTGAAAAGTTCTGTAAAATTTTTATATATCTAAAATTATTATAAATTGACTTCAATGAATTAAATTGAACTTATATAGGTATTATGTGTCTATTTTAACCTAAAATAAATTCAAATAAAATAAATAAAAATTTAAATAAAAATTCGGTTTTTAACTATAACTTAGTCTTTTTCACGATTCATCAAAAATTGAATGTTTTCAGAAAAATACCAAAAATTCACCCTAGGATAATTTTGATATTCCGAATCCAAAAATGAAGTCCATTTTGAACTATAAAATTTATAAAATTTCAAAAAGTGGGTATTACTATTCATAATGGCTAGTTTATATAATATTTTAATGACATATCATTGTTTAGTGAAACTCGGTATTGCGTACAACGCAAGCTATTGAGGAAGGTCGCTCTTGCGTGAAACACAAGCCATGAATAGTGTTTGTGTATAATACAAGCTAATATGGTGTTGTGTATAGTGCAAGCTAATCTTGGTGAAGTGTATCGAAAAAAGAATAATTCTCATAAAATCTTGAGGTGTTACATTCTACCATCCTTAAAATGAATTTTGCCCTCGAAATTCATCGGGGTAATAAATGGGTTTCTACTTGAAATTTTCTTTCATAAAAACCCACATCATAAGAAGGAATACTAAATCATCATTTTAAAAAGTAACGTTAGAAACATAATGGATACCCAAAATAACTCATCACTAGGTTTCCACATAGGATAATATAGGATAAAATATAGATATGGAAGAGAAATATAACCATCAAGTTATGATGGAGAGTGGTAGAGAACATGTCTAGGAAAAGCCAACAATCATAAAGCCTTAAATTTATGATGATCTAAGGTACCATCTGATTCATCAGATATGAGGGCACTAGGACAACATTTTTGGTTTTCAAGATCATTTACCTAATGTTGAAGGCTTTTTGAATTAAAAGAAATACTTACTTGATTTTGGTAAAATCTAAGTATTTTTTGTGCCTTGAACAATTTCCACTTTATCTCTTAATGAAATGAAGTTGAATTTGTCTTCCGTGAAGTGTTAGCAGATCATGCGATAGAATGATAGGTCATTCCATCTGTCTCAAACATAACGGTAGAAAAATTTATATACATAATTCCATATATGGTGAGATTAATCGTATATGGTTCCTAAAATTGACTTATACTTCATTTATCATACCTCTTAATAAAATAAAACTAGTTTCTTCTAACCAGGGACTTCTTGTTGGCCAGTGGTAGGTGATAAAGGCATTTTTCACTTCGGTTGTGGGTTCGATTCCCACAACCTTGTCCAACGTGACGGGTTGTCGCCCATCCTACATGTTGTCCCTTTTTCTAAAACAAAATTATTATAACATTCATGTAATAATATCAAAAAAAGTTCTAGCCTTAAACAATACTATCTTATGTCTAACATAATTCATTCTAATCTTTAGGATAATCCAAAATACTTTGGTTCAACCTCATAGTATAAAGAAAATGATTACTTGAAGGGTCACATAACAAACACGTGAATATCATCATTTATCCCCCATATATCATAAGATATATCTTGTTGGTCACATTACAAACATGTGAATACCTTAATCATGTATTATTTTGAAATATGAATTACCATATAACCTTAGTTAAAACATGAATGCTATCAAAATTTAACACTTTCCACATACCAAAATCCCAAAAATTATATATACTCAAACAATGATATCACTTTGTCCTTATATCAGTCATGAGCTCATGAATACCATGATACATTTCATTTTCTTCTTATCCCTTCATTATATGCATATCATCTGCTTTCCAAAAATATTTCAATCACTTTTCATGGTTACTGGTACCATTCATAATATACTTTCAGATACTTTAGGAAAAACAATAGTGTAACAATACTTAGATGTTTCATTATTCCATAGTACCATACATTATTCTTGATAAACATGCAATCATTCTGCTACCTTCATAAACCGTTGACTAAGCTTCAAAAATTATTTCATCTCATATATCATTTACAGTCTCTTCATCAACATCAACATAAATATTACCCATAAAACCATGCTGAGGCTTTCCCTTAGGGCATTGGTTTGCATAATGCCTATACATTCGATATTTAAAACATTTAACCGCTGGTGATGTCTTAGAAAAACCATTATCCTTGTCCATGGAATTAACTGAATAAAATGGGTTTCATAAACATCATCCCATCATAACACAATACATGTAAAAAAAATGGATATCATTTCATCATAAGAAAAGTGAAACCATATAAATCATAGAGAAATTACACTTTAAACATACAATTATGAAATAATTTCATCTTAGATGGAAAATGGTTTTGATAAAACACTTGAAATTAATTTTTGAGGAAAATATCTTTTCTTCTTCAAAATCATTTTCTTTTCCAAAAATGCCATGAAATTTTAAAAGAAAAGGATTTTATTGAAAATAATCATGAAATATTCTAGATTAATATTCATGAAAACTAGGAATTGTGAAACCTTAAAAATACGTTCATGCCATATAAATTAAAAAAACATTCCCCTTGTACTTTTAATTTAAAAGTCAAAAAGGTACCACATATGGTAAACAAAAGAATGATTCCTTCCATAATACAAAGTAAAAGTCAAAGAGGGGTAAGCATGACTTTAAACATACAAGGAATAATATTAAACACTATATTAAAAATATTTTTATGGACATGGATGAAAAATATAACCCCAGTAAATACTTACAAATAGACAATCTCGGTTAAGAACGAGTTAGGAATAATTATCCCTTACCTTAGGTCCGATATACTTCATACGTATCCAAACATCCTGTATAATGATTTAAATAAAGTAATTTACTTATTACATAATAATATTCAATTTTCTGATATCACATAAAGTTCATTTATGACTTTATATTACCCGTTATTTTGTAAATTTCATGTTAAAGCAGCGTTTTGGGTAAAATCGTTTCATTTATCATACGTGTTTCAAATTTTTGATCTTGATATTATTACTTATATCATGATTTAATTAATTCCAGAATTTAAAACATGATTTATATATAATATATATTCAGCATATAAATATATATGATAGATCGATAAATGGAACGAAATACACCATTCATGGAGATGGTAGGTCGTACGTACGCATGAACGCTGTTTTTGTTTCCTTATTGAATTGAATGGAATTAAGTAAATGAAACATATATTTACATAAATACAGTTTCATTGTTATGTAATATCTTTCATTATTATTTAATATATATACTTTATAATCATACTTGAATGGTAATCATGGAAAATGAATCTCATCGCGTTCGTGGAGACGATAGTCCGTACGTACGCACGAGCGATGATATAATTATTTTGATATTAAAATCATGTACAATTTGATGGTATATCATATATAAAAAGTCATAATGATGTTATATTTATTATTTATATCATTTATACTCATTATTATACCCATCCAAATGATGAAATGTTTGAATAACAAACTACACCACGACGTGGAGACGGTAAGCCGTACTTACGCACGTGTGGTGACTTTTTAATTCATAGGATGGATAAAATAACTAATATGGTTGTAAAATTTTTATAATAACATCAAATTATATAGAAGAGACTGGATTTATTATTTTATAATGGAAACAACAAAGAAGGAGGAAGTGGAAGAAGAAATAAACTTGAAAGAATCGGTAGAAGAGAGTACCTCTTCTTCGACGTGCCTCTTTTAGACTTCATCTTAGGGAACTAGGGTTGGTTTTTTGAGAAGACCATAACCACTATAATATAACTGGAGAGGTTGAGAAGAGAAATTTTCATGGATTTGCAGATATGTAAGGCTCAAAATTGTGTAAATAGGAGAGGGAGGAGGTTCCCTTTTATAAGGGAGGAGAGAGGCACCTTAGAAATAACGTAAAATATTATTTTATAATAAATTCATATTCGGTTCATAATGGCTCCAAAGTGACTTATTTAGAGGATAGGGTGGGTATGGGTCTAAATACTCTAAACCAACAGGTTTTATACAAGTTTAGGTTAACAGTTTAACCTTATCATTTAGATTTAACTCAAAGTTAAATAATTTGACTTTTACCGTGTCTTCTTGTATTCTTACAATATATTGTTAATAAACTAAATATAAACTGCCAATAGAACCACAATTTGTTGCTTAATATCATATATATTATTATATAAGTCTTTTGGCCGAACCTTAGATTTTTAAGACCATTATATAAATTAATAATATAATATTTGTTTTAAAAATGCTTTTATATCAATTTTGACACTTTTTGTATTTTGTTTTCTATAAATTCATAAATGAATTATTACTTCAAAAAAATTCATCTGACCAACCCTAGTATGTCATATTAACCTATAAAATTAATTTAATTCATAAAAAGTCTCAAATTACATTTATTTGGGTATTTATAATATCAATTATTTTAATATTTCATTAATAAGGTAATTACTGTCTCATCATTGTGTCATGAATTAATATATATATACTAATATATCTTATGTATAACCCTATATTAAAAATGTTTTTTTTATTTAACTTTGATTTTAACTATTTTAACTCTTCTTTAAATAAAATAATAATAAGGGTCCTAATTTAATCCAAGTGGACCAAGGAGGTTCATTTTTTTATTCCTAAGATTGTTTTTGATAGAATTACACTTATCCAATGGAATTAGGACATGTTTTAGGGTAATAATAATATCATTTTTACCCTTAATTACCCTATTTACTTTTAACCATGGTAAATAAAAGTAAAAAGTTACAATTCACCAAAAATTATTTTTATCTTATTGAACTACATTTTACTCCATGATATTAACTGTGTCTCTCAGATTTTTACCCTTAATTACCCTATAACTCAGTGTTTTTCACTATTCATCAAAAATTGAATGTTTTCAGAAAAATACCAAAAATTCACCCTAGGCTAATTTTGAGATTTCGAATCCAAAAATGAAGTCCATTTTGAGAGATAAAATTTATAAAATTTTGAAAAGTGGGTATTAATATTCATAAGGGAAAGTTTATATAATATTTTAACAATATATCGTTGTTTAGTGAAACTCAGTATTGCGTACAACACAAGATATTGAAGACGGTCATTCTTGCGTGCAACACGAGCCAATAATAGTGTTTGCATATAATACAAGCTAATACGATGTTTCTTATAGCACAAGATAATCTTGGTGAAGTGTATCAAAAAAAGAATAATTCCCATAAAATCTCGGGGTGTTACAAATTTGGTCAATAAAGACTTCCAAAAAACATAAATAAATGAATTTTTATAATTTTATTCCTTTACGTATAAGTTTCCCTATTATCACCATTTTGAGTTTTCACTACGTTAACTAATTTTATAACCTAGTTAATTTATCCTAATTTAAACTGGGAATTATTATAAAATATATACCTAGTAATTATAAATATTATATTTACATTATAAAAAAATTGTGTGTTTGAAATTAATTTCAACATAAACTCATTCAAGGTGAAAATAACATAGCTTTAACCCTAAATGCACTAAGAATGTTTTTACTATTTAGGGGTCAACATGTTCATTATAAAATAAAAAAAAAATCCATTAATGGACCATATATTATATTGATTAACATTAAAATATCACATATTATAATATAAAATTTTTATAAATTTTATATGATATAGTAAACATTAATTTATTATAAAATAATGTTAATGTTAATTCTAACATTATTTATTTATTTGGAAATTAAAAAAATATCAATAGAATTATGTAATTTAAAACTATTATGTTCAAACCCATTTATAATGATATACTAATCTGAAAATTTAATTTAATACCATAATTCATTTAATTTACTTCACTTTTAATAATTTTTTATCATTTATTTTAGAAAACAATTAACTAAATAATTCATGCGTTGGATTTTCTTAAGAATTTAAAGTAATTATTAAATCTAAAAAATTAAATAAATTATCATGATAAAAAAACAAATTTTACATTCAAAATAATATTTATAACTGATAATATGATTATTTATCCCTATCCTAATTATTTATAAATATTAAAGGTAAGTTAGTTTTTTTATCCTTTTCATTACATAACTTTTTATAGCGGTCACTTTCCTGGAAAAGTTTCCCAATAACTCATAAAAATAGAGAATAATATGTTAATTGTTTAAATATTTCTAGATAATGGTTTTTGGATAAGCTGGGAGGTCATTTTACACCTTATATTTTATGTTTAACCACTAAGTAAACTTGTTTTTACCTTAATCACTATAATTAACTTTAACTGTCATCACTAACAAATTTGTTAAAAAATTAAGTCAAAATTATAATAAAATATAAATTATTATTATTAAAAAAAATTAATACATTTTTTCAAATTAAATTCATATAATTGATATAATTTAATCTAAAATCAATCACACATTTATGATGAGAAAGAGGGTTTTTTAAAAGGAAAATATTTATTATTTTACAATGTTTTTATATCCAAATTTAGTATTGAAATGATTCAAATGACCGGAATTGGTTTAATATATCTTTAATTAAAAAAATGACTTTAAATCCAATTAAAAATATATTTTATCACTATAAATTATTTAAACAAAAACATAGTCTAAAATTAAAATTCAATATTTTTCACTATTCATCAAAAAATGAAACTTCTCATAAAAATACCAAAAATTCACCCTAATTTAATTTTGTATTAAGAATTAAAAAATGTTTTTTATTTTATCAAATTATTTTTATAATATTGTAAAATTTTAGTGTTAAAATTGGTGTGTCATGAAAATTCGACAAAAATATTGTTTAGAATAATACAGTTTTTAAGTGTAAAATTGTGTTTATTTATATATGTTATATAAAAAACGTATAAGATGAATGTTAAAAAAATTTATTGTATATATAATATTGAAATTTCATTAAAATCATTAACCAAAAGTGATTTTGTTAATTTATTTATATAAATCACACTTGTGCGCGTAAAAATAGTTTTTTAGAAAAACGTTTCCTTTTATTTTAAAAGGGGTTTTATTTTCAATTATAATTAATTAGTCACAAAAGAATTATATAGAAATGTGTAAAAATATTTTACTAATTTTGTTAATCCTAATCATACCTTCCATTCCAATGGATATTTCAAAACTATTGAATTTAATAATAAAATTAATTCTATATTGTAGTTCGGTAAAACTCAGTATTATGTGTAACACAATCAAAACATAGTGTTTCATTTACACAAGATAAAATTAGTTTTGAATGTAGCGTAAGATTATATTGGTGTTTCCTATAAATATATATTAACATATTTTATCATGTAATGAAATCCATCATTGAATTATTATTTATTTGAAAAAATTATTTCATAATAAACATGGAGTGTTGTAGAGAGTGATTTTGAGATGAAGACTGAGAGTTATTCATTTTTTTTCTAAGTGAATGAGAGTGCATTTTGTGGGAAGATCGAGATAGATTCCACTTGTTGACCAATATACCAGGATATCTCTTGGAGTAGGGCCCAATGAAGATTGTGAGAGCTTCTACTTATTTATCCAGTTAGAAAACATTTTTTAGAATAACTCAAATTATAACCTTTTGGTTAGTTACCTTAATGAAAATTTCTCATTTAAGGATGATTTATATGATTTATGGATTATTTAAGTGCCTTATTTGATGTGATATCTTGTTTTTTCCCATTTATTATTATTTCAATATATGATGATGATTCTTACACTTACATTTGTTATGAATTGTTTGGTATATTGATAATGTTGTTCAATTTGTCCTTGCTTAGTTATTTGATCCATGTTAGTAATGATTTTGGAAAGCTCATTTGTTTTAAATTAAATCAAATGTATTTCAAAATATCATTTTAAATCAAATGTTTTTAAAGTGGTTTATTTTTGAAAAGTGATATTTAAAACAATTTTATCAATTTTTCATGGTCTAATAGACTTAAATAGATTCATGTTGGTATCCTACTAGGTTTTTTGCCTCACACCTCCCATATACCTTTGGGTGTATATAGATTTTATTTTGTAGGAAATGGTTAAAGTTAAGGGTAATATGTATACTAGTTTTGGTTCTCGATTACTATTTATTATTCACCATTTTTTTGGAGGATATGAGGTCTCATGGGGTGTGGTTGTGGATGATCTGTTTTTTAAGATTTTGCTTTTGGGATGTATGTAAAGGCATTATTTGGCCTTATTATCATTCCTATGATTTTTTGAGCTTTGACTAAAGATACCATGAATATTTCCTATTATGGAATGTTTTGTACATGATTTATTTTTTTCTTAGGGGATCTATTTAGTTTTTATTGTGTTCCTTTGGATGTTTATTTATTATCCTGTTTAATATGATGATTATTGGTGTGGTCGTCCTATTTCCTGGATGGGTTATGATGGTTTATTGAGAGAAAAACTCTTCCCAATAAGATATTTTTCATTCTTGGTTCTTTTCTCTAGCTCGTGGAAATCAGTAACATGCTTTGGTTCGTGTCAAGTGGGTTTTGGTGACTCATCGGTTTAACTCGGGTTAGTTTATTATAGGAAAATTCCATAAAGTTATAATTTTATGGGAAAGTTATATTCACAATTACCCAAACTATTTTTTCTCATGAGACCTACTGATTAATAAAGGGTAAATATAATTTTAGTCTTCACCTATCACTTAATAAGTCCATAGGATTCATCATATGAACGAAATGGATAAGATTTCAATACGTAACAACTTTCCTAAGTAATCAATATATATACATATTGTAATATAAAACATATTGTATATCAATACTTTTCCTAGATAATAAATGGAATTACATGATCATAAGAAATCCAGAGAAATGTGCTGGATTATATTATTAGAGAACATCCTTAGTGAAACATTTGAAATTTGAATTTCGTTGACAAAGATGAAATACACCGTTGTAAAATGAACACTTTGAAAGGTACCTGAAGAGATATATTTTATGATGATTATTTCACCTAACTTAAAATTTTTATCATAAATATTTTAGTAAGGTAAACCTAATGTTATCTCCTAGGTGTATTCCGTAATGGAGTTTCACGATCAATATTTTCATATGTATTTAAAATGTTTTTAAGGTGAATTTTTTTCAAAAAAATATATTAAATTTTTTAAGAAAATAGTAATTGAAACTATAGAGATCAAAAGATGGTTTATGTTAAAATAAAATAACTGAAAAACAATTAATAGTGTGTGATTATAGGAAAAAGAATAGGAAATAAAATAGTAGACTTTCCTTGAGATTCTACCAATTCATCCTGCATTCATCACTTTTGAATATTTTCACTTTGTAATCACCCTCAAAACATGGATAAGAATTCATAAACATTCATATCAGTATGTATGAAAACTCAAGGAATACAACTAATATTTCAATTATTGAACTCTTTTCATTGATATCTGGTCTAAGCACGTTGTATTCATCGAGCTCTAAGCCACACAATTGATCATCTGTTATGCTCAGAATTCTCAATCAAGAATTGAGTGGTTTAAATAGTGAGAATCGACCTCAAAATCTTAACCAGACTGTTTTAACAATCTTTACTCAATGAGAAACACGCTTTGATTAGGTATATGTCTGTCATAGAATGAAATAAAGAGGATGAAAAAAATGACATAAAATATAATCATAGAACCTCATCCAATTGTATAAAAACATAATTCAAGAGATAATTTATAGAATGAATGATAAAAATTAATATTATAAAGAAATATCTATATAAAATCACTCATTAAATAAACTAAGATTCATATTCAATCATTTTTTAGGAACATGAAAATCCTTCAATCTTAATCTCTTTCCAAAAGAGCAACGTCTCTCTAAGAATAATTTCTGATGATCCTCTATCAACATCTATCTATTTTAATATCTTCCTCCTCTTCCAATCCTCACTCCTTTTCACAATAAATAATATGTTTTATTATTTTTCTCTATTGATCTGAAAATATCATATCCACTAATGGAAGGTGGTAGGAATATGTACGACTTGCATCCCCCTCACTTATGATTTTTAGGTGGTATTTATTTTTCTTCATTATAACAACTAATTCCTTAGCACATTTTCATAAATCTAAGCAAGAACCAAGAAATAAATCAAATTATATTATATATTCCTTCATTACTTTTTATTTCTGATATGTTTCAACAAAATAATTCAAAATTCAAACTCCTCAAAATTAAAAAATCTTCAGAATATTTTCCTTCTTTCACCACTACTCGTAGATTTAGATCTAAGAAGAGCCCGACTTTACTCGATCATGGAAGAATCTTGAACTTTCTCAATGATGTTCCTCATGCACACATTCTACTCAAAAATTATTCATATATGCACAAAACACTCACATCCCCTCTAAACCATAAGTCTGGGCACCTGGGGTGTGCCTATTCAAGAATCTATAATTGAGAAAATGGGGAGTACTAATTCCATAATCATATTCAACACTATGAAGAAGGAAATGATATCTATCAAGGATCATTATATTCTACTCTTTCGTGGCCTCGATCATGGTCTTTCATCCCTGACAATACACATCCACTTCAATTTCTATTAGTTTCATCAGTGATAACTGGGTGACCTCTATTTTGGGTCATCAAAAATTTAAGACATTGGATTTAGTTCTATGTTCTTTAAAATTGAATACCCAATTATTCTTCGTGGTAGATCTCGGATTCATTAATCTTTACCATCAACTTGATTTTAGATTCTCATTATCTTCAACAGACCTTTTGAAGTCCATTATTTTTAAAAATTGAATATTTATATTGTTTCATTAACTCCAACATGCCAAAATACCAAAGTTCTAGTTCTTCCAATTCATTTGAAATCATATCCAAAATTGATTTTTATTCATTGTAAAGGATCATTTTATAATATTTTATATTTTTATGATATCCTTTATTTGTTGACTTCAGATTGGGTAGCTCCGTCGACATTAAAGACTGACATACAATCACATTCTCCAACATCTTCGACTGGATCTCAAAATTCTAACTATAAATAGATTATTTTTCCTCAAAAATATTCTCATTATTATACTATATAATATTTAGTATCTAAATGGATTCATTGGTAAAAAATGACCATCCAATTTAGCTTCACCGTAACTAAAATTTTAGTAGTGTTCTTTTTCCTCAAATACCTCATTGGTTTGAACTACTTTTAAAATCATTTGTTCTATTTAACTTTATTCTCATATGTATATAAGATAATTTTTCTTAAGGATATTATATTACATTTTAGGATTTTAACTTACATGTATTTTCCAATTTTACATTATCTTATGCACTTCAGTGGTGTAATTTATCTTATGGTGAAATCCCTTATTCCAAGTGGGAAAAAATTATATTACATAAATCATTTCCCAAAATTTATATCAAAAATATATTACTCATATAGCCTTTCAAAATTATCTTAAGAGGGGAAATAATAAAATTTCTTAAAGTTCTTTGGGATTTGAAATTTATCTTACACACTACCTTCATGTTCTCTTATATATACAACTAGTGAAATTTCTCTTATGTGCGGTTTAAGATAATTCTCTCTCTAATTGAATAAAATATCAAATTTCCAATTATCCAGAATTAATTTATTTATAAGAATAATTTATCTCATGGATTATATAAATCTTAATAATGCGAACACCCTATCAAAATAAATCTCGTTCACATGGAATAAAATTTCATGTTGAAAATCGGTCTTCTCAATAATATATAATATAAAAAAATAATGAATTAAAGATAAAACTAATCAATACAAGATTATTCAAAGAAAAGTTAACATATTAAATGAAAAAAATAAAACAACATTTATTAGAAATAATTTGATATTGAATTAACATAACATGAAATAAATAAAATGGTAGAAACGTAAATTTGAACTGTTTAAAATTAAAAATAACCTAAGAAAAATTTCATTAATAATGATAAAATAAAAAAACTCTCAAATATTTATGGTAAGGACCAAGCACACAATAACAAATTAACTAATGAAAAAAAATCATTTATAAATATTATTTAATAAAATTAAAATTTAAACAAAAAATTTTCAATTATTTAATAATGCTAAGTTATATTAATATTCCCACAATAATACACCATATTTGGTGTGGAAATCATGCATCAAATATTTCCATATAGAATTCCACCCCACTATTTTATTTCTTATCCCCAAGAAATAACCCAAAAAAACACTCTAGAATACAAAATAGTCTCAAAACAAAAAAAATAGGAAAATCATAATTGATTGATTCATAAAAATATTTTCCATCAGGGATTACCTAAAGAAAAATAATGTGAACTAACTCTAAAAATGAATTATCTAAGTGAATAATTAGTAATTATTTATCGTAAATATGTGACATTAAAACTTATAAAGTGATTTTAATAAATTATTATTTGTATTAAATGGTATATTCATACTTATCATTACTTACTGGATAATAGACTCACAAAATTTAATAAGTCATAATAAATAGACACAATGTTGAATGGGGTGAATTTATAATTTATCAGTGGATTAAATAACCCATCCAGTAGTTGATAAACAAACAATTAAGATATAAAAAATTAAAAGCTTGAAAAAGATTAGAATTTTCATTTTATAATACATTTCTATTAACATATTATGATTCAAATTAAAATTATAAAATTTAACAAAAAATACCTATTATAAAAAAATTCCAAAATATTTTACCAAAATAAAACTTTATCAAGAAGGAAAGAAAAATGATTCACCCACATAAATCTATATGATAATATTAGTTAATCTTCTCAATGTGAAAGAACGACCGGAAATTTTAAGAGAAGTTTTCACCAATTGAAAAAATTATTTTTTATGCTTAAATAATTGAAAAAAATTTAAAAAAAAGGAGTTTATTATGGATTAATAATGAATGATAGTAAAACTCAATTAATACCCATCTCCCACACTTCAAACCCATTATTTCCCCTAATGTTTAACTTCTATGTGTAGGAATAAATAAAAAAATATCTCAAATAGATTTTCAAAGCACATAGATAAATTATTGTAAAGGGGGTAACATGATATCTCATTAAAAAATTTCGACGATAACACAAACAATCAACAAATCATAACATTAAAAAAATTCATATTAGTTACCACTTTATCAATTATGATCAAAAGTAAGATTTTTATACTAGTACATGTCTAGGGAAGTGTATAATTGGATTTAAAAAAAAGAAAAAATATTTATTGTGATATTGCAATAACATAGAGTCTAAAAAACCAAATTTAATATAACAAATCACCTTCTTTCAGACTTAATTTTATCCTGAAGAAAATCTTCCATATCAACTTTTTAAAACAAAAAAAAGTAGAAATATGCAGCAACCTCAAGCAAGTTTTAAAGAAATGTAAATGAGAATAATTCAATGTGATAATTCCCATAATATAGAATTGTATTCACATTTTATTTACTTATGTTATACCCCTTTATATCTATGAAAAAGTATCTTTGGTTGGCTCCAATATCCTAAAATTATTATAAATTAACATAAGATTCATTAAATTATAACTCAAGTAAAAAAAAGTAAGCATTGTTTAGAAAATAAAAGGGGTGTGCTTCAATATTACTTGTATTGTAGCTTATCATGATAATTATAAATTGTAAATTATATACTCTAAATTAAGTAAAGCATCCCCTATAGTTTTTAAAAAGGTAAAAAAATTGAACAATGTCTTTTCATCAGGCTTGATTTATTTTTTTCATGGAAACACTATGAAATGAAAAGATAAACCTAACACTAAAAAAGGTCATTACCTCCCCCCACACATATTCTAAAAAAACTAAATAGAAAACATGAGTTAAAATAAAATGACCTTCCCATTTGTAATGAAATTTACCTAGTATGATCCTAAGAATGGATTTATAAAATACAAATTTATCTCTAATATGTAAGTCATTGTCCAAAATGAATTTATCTTGAACATAATTTGTTTTATCTTTAAACATACCTGTATTTTCATAGGCATTGTTCTTTATTTCTTCAAAAAAATTCAACCAAAGATTCATTTATTTTCCAGAATTAAACATATTCAAATTTCATGACTTAATAGCCCAAAAATATTTTGGTGATAATACAATAAGAAAATTACAATCCCTTCCAAATTCTATCGTATGTGGTGATATCCCTATTGTAGTTTTAGAAGTTTTCTTATACACGTAAAATGATTCCTCGGGCCTTAAGATATAATCCTTGATATTTGGGTTAACCACTATGGGAAAAAGGGGTTTTTGCGACGGGTTATTTGCGATGGGGATAAATCCCGTCGCAAATAGTCCTATTAGAAACTTATTTGCGATGGGGGCATTTTCCCGTTGCAAATAACTACTTATTTGTGATGGGGAAAGATCACTCGTCGCAAAAGGTTTGGCGTGCAATGCGCGTGAAACCGCAGGAATGTTATTTGCGATGGGAGGTTACCACCCGTCGCAAATAACTGGCTGCGGTAAAAAATATTTGCGACTGGAATATACCCCCATCGCAAATAGTATGTCGGCAGGTTATTATTTTCGACGGGACCCGTCGCAAATAACTATTTAACCGTTGACCGTGATAAATGCGGGCTAAAGTATTTGTGACGGGTCCCGTTGCAAATAATACTATTTGTGATGGGATACCCATCGCAAATAAGCTAACCTATAAATACCCTCATCTGTTTTTTTCATTCATTCTCAAACTCTATCTTCTACTTCTCTAAAAACTCTATTTTTAGAGTTCAAAGTTTCTTAAGTTTTATTTTTATTTCTGGAGTTGATATTAAAGTGTTCAACAACTATCACAGATCAACCTCAGATCAATTTTAAAGGTATTTATATTCATTTTAATTTAATATTTATTTTAATTTTTTTATTAGTTTTAATTATTCTTAATTAGTTGTAATTTAATTATATTTAGATTGTTTTGTTATTTAATAAATTTAAATTATTAGTATTAATTGTTCATAGATAGTGGTAATTAGGAATAATTAATACTAATTAGATATAATTATTAATAAATAGGAATAATTAATAATAATTAGTCATAATTAGGAATAATTATTAATAATTAGTCATAATTAAGAATAAATACTAATAATTAGTAATAAATACAAATAATTAGGAATAAATGGTAATAATTAGTAATCATTAGTAATAATTAGTAATAATTTAGAATGATTAGGAAATAATTAGGAACAATTACGGAAAATAAGAAAAAATACGAATAATTACTAATAATTACTAATAATCACTAATAATTACTAATAATTACTAGTAATTACTTTTAATTACTAATAATTACTAATAATTATTACTAAACCTCCCCCATGCGCGCATTAAACTTTACAACTAAGCCATTTCATTTTTTTATACATTTAATGATCTATCTATATATATATATAGTTATATTTACTCGTATATTAATATAGATTTATATTAATATAAATATATTTGGTTATAAGAATATATATATATTTATTTATTTATTTATTTATTCATATATTAATATATATATATATATATTTATTCGTATATTAATATATATTTATATCTACTTATATATATATATATATGTATGTAGTTATAAATTTTTATTCGTATATTTATTTTTATATTAATATATATTTATAAACTTAGTTTTAATTAAATTTATAAAATATGTTTTTCATGTGAATTTATAAATAAATACATAAATACATAAATACATACAAATATACAATACACACACACACACACACACATATATATATGTATAGTTATGAATGAGTACATAGAAATGAGGGGGTGAAAATCCATCAAGAATGTTAAAATGGATATAACTTCTAATCCGTAAGTCCGTTTCAACTCCACAACTAGTAAAATTGAAGAACATGAAATGATCTTCGATATGATATGTGGTACAGGCCAAACAGACATCCGGATCAGAAGTTATAGCCATTTGAATGTTAAAATGATCATAACTTCTAATCTAGGAGTCTGTTTCAGCTTTACAATTAGTCAAATCGAAGAACATGAAACTATCTTCGATATGATATATGGTACCAGTTTATCAGACATCGAGATCAGAAGTTATAGTTGTTTGAATGGTAAAAAATCGGGGTACCCTGACTAAAAACTCATTTTTGGAGGCCTTATGGGCCTTTTTGGGCCTCGAAAAAACCTTGGACAGGTACCACCCATGTATAGGGTTGTAGAGCTCATCGCAGGTTTTTATTTGATATGATGTATAGCTCAAACGGAGTCCCGGATCAAAAGTTATGGACGTTTTATGTTTGGGTTTCATTTTCAACTTATTTTGGAACTTTCATTAATTTTATTATTTTTTTTTATTCAAAGAGTTATTAAATGACTATTAATTGATAAAAATTAAATAATTACTAATTAAAAATATTTTTTAATTTATTTTATAATCCTATTTTATTAAATATCTTATAAATTAATATTATATTTCCATAGATCCTTTCAAAAACATATTTATAAAATAAATATTATATTTATATCAATATAAATAGATTAATATATTTAAATATTAATAAATATTTTTTTAATTTTTTTAAATTTTTTTATTATTATTTGCGACGGGCCCGTCGCAAATAGTTTCTTCGAAGAGACTATTTGCGACGGGAAAACGGCCCGTTGCAATTTTTTTTAAACCAGAAATATATTTGCGACGGGCCCATTTCCCATCGCAAATAAATTTGTTTGCGATGGGCCCGTCGAAAAAAAATTAGTTGCTACGCCATTTTCTGCAATGGGTCATTTCAGACGAGGCCCCGTCGCAAAAGGCCATTTGCGACGGGATCCCGTCGCAAATGACCCATCGCATATACCTGTATTTCTAGTAGTGAACATTTTTTTAATAATAGGATTAAACACATATTTTGGCACTTAAAAAATCCCATTTGTTTGAGGATGATAGTGTGTAGACACATAATGTAAATACCCATATCATGTATTTAAAAAATATAAAAAAAACAAAGATTTTTTGTGGAATGTCATGTATTTGAAAAAAATTTCCTTATAATTAACAATATTTTTAGGTTATACATAACATATTTTAATATTTAAAAATGGTAGTCCAAAATACCCCTTAATCCAACACCATTTTGGTTCTTCTCTATAGACCAAAATTCCCTCGAAAAATATAATTATGGTAGAATTTTAGAAATAAAGAAATCTATAAAATTTGGGACATATATCCAAATATTATAGTCACTTCTCATATTCCATAGTTAAGGATCATACCTGACATATTTTTCTACTTATTAATCAATTTTATAACCTTCAGTTTAAAAATCAATGAGAAGTAACATCAAAAGCTATAAATTCACTATATCGCAACACTATAGTATCATGTCTACAATAACAGAATAAAACTTCTCTACAGGGAAAAACTATCTATTGGGTAAACCATATTAATTCCCTAGACATAACTCTATATATATCTGACTCAAATGATATGCTATAGTGTTCTCAATTCCATTTTTATCTAGGATATCTATGTAAAATTCTTTGAGAAACAATATTCATCTAACGAGCATCAGTTTTGACTCTTTTTAAACCAAGATATATATATTATTAGAATGGTTAGTGTAATCCACAAATTTAGACACCAAAATATAGAATCAAAAATTATAAAGGGAAAAAGGATAATAATTCCTTTTTTATTGTGGAGTATTTGTATTGGTAAGAATTTAGAGTTCTAAAATAATAATTATTGATAATTGATTTACTTTCTACTCCCTACCCATGAATATCCCCTAAAGATAATTCTAAATAATAAGCCATCTTCTCAAAAGACAAGTCCCAATTAGGTTTTTGAACTATTTTTAGGAAAATAATATTCTATTTATGTTTATTATAGACTTCATATACTTCACATAAAAGATAAAAAAGAATATATTTCTATATAAGTGTTATAAAAGGCAATGAAATTCACCTAGAGTCTTTTATGAACCTCTTAAATAATACAACATTTCTGATAAATGATTTAATATCTCCGAAAATATTTATAAGAGGAAATTAAATTATAATGTCATCTTTAACCTTGTCCACCTGAATTCTATTTCTAAACTCTTCATGACCAAACAAAATTCCACTCTTAACCATAAAATTGAATTTCCCATTGTACAAAACATGATTATATTCAATATTAACTCTAATTAAATCCCCAAATATTCATAGAAACCTCAAAAAATATAGACCATGCACTATAAAATAATCAATAAATGCCTTCATGCATTACTCAAAAAATTTAGAAAAAATGCTAAGTGTGCATTTTTAGTAGGTGGTAGGGGAATTACATAGTCCAAATGGAATTATAATAATATTATAGGATCCAAAAGGACATGTAAAAGTTGGTTTATCCTAATTGTGTGGGGAAATATGGATTTGGAAATATCTTGAAAATAATTTAGAAATAAATAATGGAATTGATAAGAAAACCATTCAAAGATTTGATCAAGAAAATTAACGTTAAATTGGACATTCCTAGTCACTATGTTCATCCTCTTGTAATCAATGCATACCCACCACTAATTAAGAAACCTACTAGGCACTAATTCACCAAATTAATTCTTGATAACTATGAACCCTCTATTTTTAGAAACAATATAGACTGTACATACACATTGGCTACAGAAATGGGGTAAATTATACTAGAAGCCAACAAGGTAGTCACCTCATTCTTGAACATGTCTAGAAGGGTAGGATTCAACCTCCTTTTGATTTGTCTAACAATTCTAGAATAGTAATCTAAATTTATCCTATGAATGAATGATATAGAACTAATTCTAGTTAAATATTCTAAAGACCAACATATGACCTTCATATTCTCCCTAATGACATATAAGAGTTGGTTTTCTTTTTCCCTAGCCACCCCACTAGAAATTATGACTGAAAATTTAGGTTTATATCTAATGTAAATATACATAAACATTTTATTAAAATAATTATGTTTTAATTTAGGTGGGTTTTCCTCATTAGAAAAAAAATAGGTTTTAAGGTTTTAGTCACATTATTGTCAAATACTAAATCATCCCTCTAAATAGCATGTTCACAAAACTCTAATGAAGTAAAGTAATTGTTCTTAAGAAGTGAATATGTTCTATTTACAATATAAACTTTATATTCAAGTTCACAAACATGAGGTGACACTTCATCAATATGATGATCAAATTTCAAGTATAATATAGTGGAATTAAAAGATGTTTTATGGGTTAAATAAATATTATCCATATAATTTTCATGTTCATCATATTTTACTTAAATTTCACCAATTTCAGCCACATTTGAACACAAAAATTCAGATTATTTGAAAGTAAAATTTATTTTAGTGAATAAAGAAAATATCATATTTATTTCACTATCATATTTTACAAAAGTCACATCATTTTCATATTCATAAATTACCAAATATCATGTAGTTTTTAAAAAACAAATTTAGATTCAAATTCATCATGTTTAAAAAATTTAGTTACAAAATCATCTTTAGTAGATAAGGGTATGTTTTTATAATAATTTAGAGGTGGAGGGTTTTGTGAAAAATCAATGAAATTATTTGAAGAAAAAAATATAAGATATGAAAAATATATTTTTCTATAGGGTGTTTCATTGATTCAGAAAGGTTAAAATTTACCATTTTACCTACAAAATCTAAAAATAGAGTCCCTTTAGGGAATTAATTGTTTCCTTGTAAGTTTTTTAAAATGTAATTCCAAATTTCAAAGGTGTATATAAAATAAATATACCACCATATATATATAAAATATAAAATTATGTAGTGGATACTAAATATTTTACCCTTAACAACACATCTTTAATGTCTTCATCTGTCCTATATAAACTCATATTATAAAGATGGATTATTATTCCAAACTTCTTAAGCTCACCAACTTGCATGGATGAAAATACAAAACAATGAATAACATATTAGAAGGCTCTTAAATATAACATTACCCCATATAATTGATGTTCAATGATAACAAATAGAATAGAAAACATACCTAGATACTTTCATTTAATTGGTAGATAATCTTGAATAATAGAGGAAATATTCAACCCCAATTTTTATTTCTCACCTCCCATTAACTTCATATTGTGCATACACATTTCATTAAAAATTATATCATATTTAAGGACATGTTTCCCAGAATGCAACATGGTAATGTAATCCTAAAATTTTCTACATATTTCAATCACTTCTTTATCAATTTCAGTTTCAATAATGTTTCTAACTAGTAGACTATCCATAGGGTAGGGAAGTGACTCTTTATAAATTTTCAGATCATTTTCAACTTCTTAATTCCATTTCTAAAATACAGTGATATTTCTAAAAACCCTATAAGTTTTTTATTTATTACTTTTTTCCTTTTTATTTTTTATTATTATGTAGTTTTGTTGATAGTAGGTTCATAAATATATTTAGTAAGTTCAATAACTAGTTCAATATGATGTTTTTGAATTTATTATTATTATTTTAATTTGTTTCAAAAGTGGAACATTCCTTTTTTAGGTTCTTGTTTATTTAGTTCATCTTAAGGGTTATTTATTTAACTTCCACTTCTCATAATTATGATACTAATATTATCTCTTATTCTTAGGTTTATTTCATATTCTGATGGATAATTACCATTTATTGGATATTTCAAAAAACTAATTTTAGTTTCCATTTGACCCATTTGTGTTGCAATATTCTATAATTTCACATGTCAATGTTGAGAATTTATTTTTTTATATTTAACCATATCCTAAAGATGTAAATAATTTCTTTGATAATTTTTCTGTTTTAGTTATCTTGATTCTGAAAAGATGAAAAAATTTAACCATCTTGCTTACAAAATTGATCTTGATCATACCAAGGTTTTTTATCAATATTTTTGGGAAAAAACTATCTATTTGGTTATTTATGTTTCTTAAAAGAATTATTTTAATTATAATTATAGATTTGGTTGAAATTATACTTGGTTTTAAAGGGAATATATTGAATTTTTTGATTGGAAAATTTATTTTTCATGTTATTATGTAAAGTATTTCTATAAAATTTCCCATTATAGGATTTAGGTGCTTCATGTAGTTGGGGACAATGATTATTGAAATGATCAGAAGCTTAGAAAATGGCATAGTGTATATGGACTAGAAAAATTGGTTCAGGTTCAATTTTTGAAGGGGTGGAGTTACATAAATTATACCTCATCATGTTGGTGAGATCACTAATATAGTTCTTAATTTGGCCACATTATTTATTTGAAGTAGACATTTCCCTGGTAGGTTGGACAAGATTTAATCCCATAGTAAAAAACTACTTTGAAATTTGATTCATATTCAATAAGATAATTATAGAATCAAGAGGGGTATTATAGACTAAAAAACTCTATATCAAGCATATATCATGATAATATCCATCAACATCAATCCCTTTGGTGAATACTTGATTAAAGATTGATCTGAAATCTATTGATGCGGACAACTCGAACCTAACTTCTCAAACATCTTCAAATATTCATGTAGAGTCTCCTCGTCATTGTCACCAATTAATGGATGTCATTTTTTATATTTTTTTAGCCAAAAATAAAATTATTATCCTTAATACATAAATATATTAACACCCATGTTTGTCTCTTATGAGGATTCCACTATAGAGTTCCATTATCATGATTTTTATAATGATTTCCAATGTTTTAAGGGTAATTTAATACTGAAATAAATTTTAACTAAATTTTTCTAGAAAAATGGGAATTGAAACAATAGATTTTGAACTAAAAATTGAGTTTAATGAAATTATCAGAAAAACAAGATTCAATATGTGAGAAGTGAAAAAAGAATCATAAATGAAATTGTGTTCTTTCCTTGTGATTCTCCTGGTTTTTCCTTTATTATTTAATTTTGAATATTTTCACTCTATAATCTACACCAAATCATAGATAAAAATCCCTAACCATGAATCTCATTATGTTTTAAAATTTTAGGTCAATAAGTAGTATATCATTTAACAGAATCTTTTTAGTAAGACATGTTCAAAGAACTCAATGATCACTAAGCACTATGAAATACAGTCGATATTTCATTATGATCAAAATTCTCTATGAATAATTGAGAAGTTTAAATAATGAAATCAACCTCATTATCTAAATAATATAAAGACAAAAATGTGCACTCAATGAAAAAAAACTTGGATCCATAATTTTTCAATCATAGATTATAATAAAGATGAAGAAAATGAAATGATATAAAAAGTGATCATAAAAGATCAATTGATAATTTAATGAACATCGGTCAAAATATAATTTATATTATGAAAGAATAAAAGTATGTATTGAAATAAATCACTAGTTTAAATAACTTGGTCCATCCACAAAAATTCTTATCCAATCATGTTCTAGGAACACAAAAATCCTTTAAAATTCATTTCTTTTAAAAAAAGAAGTATCTCTCCTGGAATTGGTTTGATTATACACTCTTGATGATGATGTATCTAAATGTATTACCCCTCTTCCAATCCCCCCTCTTTTTCACCAAAAAACACCTTTTATTATTTTTCTTTCGCGATCTAAAAAACTCACATCCTTTAATGCCAAGTGGTAGCAACATGTATTTCATTCATCCCCATATCATGTTAAAGTCATGTGATACTTTTTTTCCCTAGTGATAACTAATTATTACCCTCACATGCATCCAATGGAGATAAAACAATGATATCCCACTAGTCCTCTTGAATCTATCATTATTAGCTTCTAGTACAAACACATTTGAAAAAAAACAACAAGTCCCATGCCTTATGTGTGACCAGAATCAAGTGAATTTGTGCTTTATTCCAATACTACTCATTGTTTAGCATCCCAGCACAACTAGAATTCAAACGGTAAATGAATCCTCTCAAATATAATAAATATTGAACCTCATTCACACCTTCTACTAAAAAGGTAGTCAATAATCCACAAAACACTAACAAACATAATATTGCGCACCTGGTGTACGCCCGTTCATGAATCTGCTTTGAAGTGATGGGGAGTAATAAGTTCCCCATCAACTTTAATCTTGTAAACAAATAAATACTGAAAATAAAATATAGAAAATAAAATATATATAACTTTTTAAATCATTCTCATCCTCAATTGTGTTCCTCTATCTCTGAAAACACACATCATCTTTGATTTCAATCAAATTCTTCTACGAAAATCAGTCGATATCGGGTTTGAGTCATTATTATTTCAAGACATTTGATTTGGGTCCATCTTATTTAAGATCATATTACAATTTCTTATGCTTCTTTGATATCAACTTCATTCAAATTCACCAAAAACATAATCCTAGATACTCATCATCTTTAATATCCTTTTAAAATTCTTTATTTATACAAATCGAATATTAAGATGGTTTCATCGACTAAAACATGCCAAAAGGCCAAATTTGGATTTCATCCAAATAAAAAGATCCCAAATTCCAAATTGATTCATCTTTATTGTGATGAATCATCAACCACTGGTTTATCATTTCTATTTTATCATTCTTTCATAAACTTCAGCAAGGGTGGCTTCATTGACATTAGACGTCAATTTAAATTCACCTTCATCCACAACATTGACTAGGGATCAAGATTATTCCCATAAATTGTGTAGTCTTACTTGAAAATCATTGCATGGTTCTCATAAACAACCCATTTTCATAAAATGGATATTTCAGTGTAAAACAGACACCGAATTCATGTGCACCTCAGCTTCAAGTATAATCAGGTTCTCTTAATTCAACTATCTCATCGGGTTGATCTACTTTAGATTATAGTTGTTATATTTCACTTTATTCTCGTGAAAACATAAGATAATGGTTCATATAGAAATTATATTATACGGAATTATTTTATCTTATGATTATATCTCTATTTGATATTATTTTACACCCATTGGTGGTGAAATTTCTCTTATTGTGTAATCCACTTATTCTAGGTTGTAAAATATTTATCTTATGTAAATATTTTCTAAACATTTATCTGAAGAAATAGCACAAATGCATATAGAAATTAGCTTATGAATATATTCTATGAATAATTCTCTTACGTGGGATAATAAAAAATATATAATACGGAACTTCAATAGTTAAATTTCAACTTACACGGTACCTTCATATTCTATTTTTTAAATAACCTATAAAATTTCTCTCATATGAGGTGTAAGATAATTCTATTTTGTGAGAACTAAAATATAATATTGACTCTCAAAAAAATAATTGATTTTTAAAAATATTTTCCCTCTTGGATACTCTCAAGAATAACAATGTGAATTCCATCTCAAAATAATTCTCTTTCACATAGACTAAAATGCTAAATTCCTAATCAGTATGCACAATAAAAGACAATCTAAAAAAATTTGTAAATTTAAGACCAAATTAATAAACCCGTGATGATTATTATATAATTTAACATAGTAAATGAAAAATAATGAAAACAATATTATTTATAAACAATAAAAAATTTAATTAAATAATATTAAATAAATAAAACAACAGAAACATAAATATGAATAGTTTATAATTAAAAATCACCAAGAACAAATGTTTTTAATAACTTCAATTGAAAAATGCTCTTAGAAATTTATGGGAAATACCAAAAAAACATCAAATCAAAAAATGTAAAAAAAATAATTTCCAAAAATTATTTAAGAAAATTAAAATTTTAGAATAAACATATCAATTAATTAATAATACTCCATTATAAGAACGTTTTCACCATAAAACACATTAATACACCATAATTAATGTGAAACAAATTTCATAAAATGTGAAAAAATTTATACCACATAAGAAGAGATTAAGAATTGGATCATTTAATATGTTGAATTTGATTCTCCAAAAGAATAATATAATTTAGAGAGTAATTCAAGAAATTAAATTCTCAAAAATATAAATATTGTTTTTTTAGAGAGATAAATAGATACAAAATCATAAAAAAGTTTTTGAAAAAATTAACAATGTCATAAAAAACAATTTTACAAATCACTTTTGAAATTTATTTTCAAAAAGGTGATTTGAAGACTTTTATAATATTAATTTTAATAGGAATCTTGAAAAAATTGGGTATTGAAAAATACATAAATTTTATCTAGAATAAATGTTGAGTGGAACATAAAAATATATGATTATGAAAGGAAAAAATATTTCTAATATTTTCAAACTCCTTAATTGAAACCCACATTGTTTAAATGGGTAATAAATCTCCCTTTTGGGAATATTTAATGATAAATTTTAAGAATACAAGGCATAATAAATATTTTTATTTTCAAATAATAAATTAAATCATTTCTGGGAAAAAATAATATGGGAGTGAAGGTAAAATGGTCTTTAAATAGGATGAAAATTTTTCTTAACAATGTTATAATTTTTAAGAGAAGTAAATTCATAATTGAATAATATTTGAAAGAAAAATATCTTTTTTCCTATAGAGAGAAGAGGGAATATCATAAGAAATAGGAAATTGAAAAGTATAGGGAACATAGAAGAATTTAGTTCAGGAAGAAAACCTATAACTAAATGAATTAATGTTGAGTTATAAAAATCTCTTATAACTATGATAGTATATGAATTTAAATAATTCAAAATAATGATTACAAAATCAGATTATAAATCACACGATTAAATTATTAGGAGTATTCACTATATATATATGATGAATTTAATTACATAATTCACATAATAATTCTAATTACCACATTTCATGTGATAGTATAGTTCTTAATTTTATTCACTTCATCAAACATGACATACAAAAATAATGATAAAGTAATGAATATATGTTTTTTAATAGGAATGCATGTTCTATAATTTTTGGTATTTAAAGAGTATTATTATTTTTAAATAAAATTTCTCACACCCCTTTATCATATTTTAATTCAGTTAAAAAATATTTAGGATATAATCAATCCTCAACCCCAATAATTTTAAATTTACTTTTATACTAATAAATCTAAAATTTATATAAATTTTTAAACAAAATAGAATGAAAAAGATATATTTTTTAGGGTTCTAATCATAAGGATTTAACCATGTGAATCATTTCCTTTAATTATGAATAATGATCTAGATTAATACCCTTTATATAGTCTTCAAGACAAATATTACCCTATATTTAGTTGATCATTTAATCATCATGTCAACATTCCCAACAATAAATGTTTTTTTCAAAAAATTATAAATGTATATAGGAATTGTAACAACTATAAATATAATAATTATTTATAAAAAACTATTTTATTATACAATTTCAATGTTTTACAAAATGGAAATATTATCCATCCATTTTTATTCAGATTGAAATATTTTGATGCAAACTTTATATGAATTACATTATTATCATTCTGGTCAAAAAGTTTACACTTACATTGTATACCATATTCATGCAACATGATTTTAGACCAATCATCCCATGGTCAAAACTGTTTAAAATAATTTAGAGATAGAGTAATATTTTTACCTCATTCTTCTTATAATTCACAACAAATTATCAAAAAAACCTAATAATGATTTTAATTTGATATTTTTTCCAAATATATGAGAATCAATCACCCAAGTGCCTCTGATTTATTTATGTACACAATTATATTGATCATGTGATTCAAACCCAATGTACACTAACCCATATTACACAAAAAAAAGTAATTTTGGAAATTCATATACCTCAGTTCTAGCCTATTCATGATATAGTACTTCTTAGAATGTATGTCATCCCAAAATCATTGATATTCTCATGTTTATTTCGAAAAATGGGATATATAGAAATAATAATAAATGTACAGATGATATGATAATCTTTATTATGTTCACTATAATCATTTTTTACTTCTTTTATATCTTCATCAATAAGTGATTTGTCAAGAATGTTTTTCTTCAACACATAAAATCTTACTTCTAACTTGATTCTTAAATTTCTATATTAGTCTATGAAGGTAATTTAATTATGAATATACTTTTCAGTTATTTATATTAAATTAAAGTATTATTATGATTTTAATTTTTATAAAATAATATTTTGTCAAATGAGTATCATATTTAACAATCATTTAAAAAGTAATTATATTAAATATTTTAATACTAAAATGATAAAATCTTTTAATTTTACATCATATCCATTAGTGTTCCAATATCCATATTTCAAAAATCATTAGTTTACTTTATCATTTCTCCTATCACTTATAATTTAAAATCTCATAGTATAAACTTATTTATTCACTTTATGTATGCATTATTCAAATGATTTTTTTTATATCATATTCCATCAACTGAAAAAATAATTTTACTACATATTAATGTCTAAAGCCTTATAAAAAACCTGATTTTGGGTATTAACCTAATATAAAATCTAATTTTGAATCACACATTTACAAATACATCCCACTCAATAAAACCAATCATGTAATGGATTATAATCATATAAAACCAAAATCCCCACAAGATGTATTGTGTAACAGGTTTTAGACCCCTAATTTTCTTAATATAACCTAATACACTATGGTAGTGTGACAACTGAAACAAATCCCCACTATCCATAGATCATTACTCAAGTGGTAACTAAATTCATGTAAAATCGTAACACCTAATATGTATAAACCATGATCAACCTATACTTTCATGTACATAAAAAAAATCAGAGTCATGAATAGACATAACTAAATATTATATTATACCTAGTTTGTAACTCTTTGTATACATGATATGAAATTTATAAGAAGAATAATTAAAAATTAAATTAAATGATGAATTTATTTATAATATAATCATTTTATATTCATGGATAAATAAATAAGGGAGAAATTAAAAAAATTAAATTTTCTAAATTTATATTTTGATAAAAATTACATAATTAAAGAATTTATAAATATGTTATAATTTTATGCATGCTCATATTGATATTACAAAACATATAAATATAACCACTTCATATTTATATCATAAATATGAACATTTCATATTTTATCATTTAAATTTAATTTATATGAATTTACTTATATTTCAAATATATGATATTTTATAAATATGAATATTTTCATATTCAATATAAACATCTTATATTTTATGTAAACATTTTAAAAAAATAAATATCACATATTATGTTTTGTTTAAACCTTAATAAAATACAAAAAAAACTCTATTTGAAACTAATTAAATGAATTTCCAAATAATTCCTTCAATCTGAAAATTCAATATTATTATCTATGAAAATTTCATAATTTTATATAAAACAAATATATTTATGATTATTTTAGCATTTATAAATACATTATGAATTACTTAACCTTATAAATCAGACATTAAACCAAGATCTCACCCACTAAAATGTTTTTTCTATGGTCTAAATCCCCCTTTAGATTTGATGTGGGTCCAAATATCCTATTCCAGTAATGTTTTTTAGAATTTAGAGAAAATAAAATTTCTTTTAAAAATTTAAAACATGATCATTTTTTCCAAAAACCATGATGTGCTTCATCCCAAGTGAAAATAATAAAATAAATCCGTAAAAAAATTGTCTTCATTGAAACCATTTTGATTATAACTTTTAAAAGTCCTACTTATGATATCACCCCAGGGTAATATTAATGTTTCAACCACAACATCTCAAACACCCCCTAAGAGGGGGTGAATTAGGTAGTGAATTATTTCACCCTTGAAACATTTAATGGATCTTGTTATTTTATTTAAAATATAAATATGAACCTATAATTATAAACTACACAAAAAAGCATCAAAATACTAAAAAGTAAACATATAAACTCTAGTATTTTACTTAGTTCACCAATAAGGCCAATATATAAATATAATACATCGATGATGTTTTGATACATCAAAATCACAATGCATTATATAAGACTACATGATTTTGGAAAAACTCACTACTAATCCAAGGTTTATCTCCTCCTATTATATATTAATTAAATGATTTGAGAAAAGGTGCATAAAAATATCAAGAAATTGGTTTTAAATAATAATTCCCACAAAAATAAACAAAACCATGTATCTTCAATATCCTCAAAGATATCTATATCTTCAATATAACATTATAAAAAAAATAATTCTTTCTCTCAAATTCTAGATATATAAATTCCACTCACTCTATATTTATTTCCTAATGAATCACCTCTCAAGTTTTTTTCCCTTCTATTATAATATTTTTTATATCTATCCTTCCAAATGTTCCACCATTCACACACTGATTGAGCATAAAAAATAACCAATAGGTTTATTAGGTAACCATAATGTAACTTGTTAGAAAATCTTATAGTGAAATACTTTTGTGTATTCAAAATAGGATAGAAAATAACATATCATGGTGTGATATACCTCATTAAAATTTTTTGTTCTATTAAATTTCATTATCTTTAAAAATACCTTGTTGTGTTGTGGTGTAAAATTTATCATTATGGTGTTATAATCATCAATCATCAATAAATAGAGTCGCATTGAATTTTCATGTTGTTTAAATGTGTCGTATTTCATACTTGATCAAATAAGAATAATTCAATATTTTAGAATAACTATATACATTATAGAATAACCAGTTACTAGTATCAAATAGAGTGAAACCTATTTTTTCACAATGTCTTTGTTGCTCTGTGATCCTATTCTCAATATTTCCATGTCTCGAATGGTTTTAGTGTAGCATACTAATTACTGTATGGTTTATTCTAAAATATCCTTTAAATAATCCAATTTATTCTTATTTGAGGCCTATTACATCATAGAAAATCATGATTCAGCATAATATATTTTCTATCAGTTCAATTTACTCATATGTAGAACTCTTAATGGTGGATCATATTCATTATGCCTTTATTTTTTCATCTTTCAAAAAAATACTCTAAAATTCTCTAATATCTTCCAAACTTCTCCAATTATTAAATAATTTTCATGATATCACCAACAAGGACAATTAATAATAATAATAAAATTACTTATATCCCCAAGGGTTAATTCTTAACACTCTACTTATTTTTTAGGACACATTCAAACATATTTTATAATCAAGATAACATTGGTTTCACCTTTCTCCCTCTTTGGGTTTGTTGGAAACCTAAAATATTTTCTAGTTTTTGTTAGTTAAATTACACATAAAAATATAAAATATTATTAGAATAACTCTTCTGTTACTCTAATTATACATGGTAAATTCTTTTTTTTAAACAAGACATAGATATATAATTATATGCTCATTGCATACCTCTTATTAATAAACTTTTAAACTCCATTAATATCTTATTTCTTCAACATTATAGATATTTAATCATCACTAAGGATTTTATCTCTCTATATCTGGTATACAAAACATCCCCTAAAATGTATAATCCTCCTTAGGGTGATAATTATTATCTTCTCTATTTGTTTAGATACTTTATTTCCCCATTGATATATACATTGACCTTTCGAAATTATAATAACATTTAAATTTTTTCAAAAAAATCATTACATCATGTGTCACACACCAACCGTTATTTCATTTATTTATTTATCACCAGTCATGTACTTATTTTATGGATAATTCCTTTTTAAATTTTTGAAACATTTTAAGGTTGTTGTAGGTTGCATGGTGAGCATGCACAGTAAGTAATAATCATGTGGATGACCTAATATTTTTGGAAAAACATTTATAAATGTCTGGAGAATGGTTAGTCAAACCATGCATACTAATTATTCCACTTATAGGTGGGTCTATTGAGGTTCGAATAGTTGGATCTTGATTTATTGAACTATGAAAAAAAATGAGAGTTTTCGAGATCTAAAAAAAAATTAAATTTAAATCAAAAATTTAGAACCTAAACACACAACTCACACATTATATTCCCCCTAGTATGAAATGAAAATAATCCCAAAGGGATCCCTCACATATACCACTCTACCCTCTACATAACCTTTTTTCATCATCTAATTTCATCAAAATCTTCAAGGTTAAGGTCTATCTCACTCTTAACCTTCTCCTCTATCTATTTCTTCTTGTTTTTTCTTCTCTTCTTCACTGCTGGAGTTTCTTGTACAAACCATATCTTGCATGTGGTTTTTTTATTTTATTTTTTACAATAAATTGTGTGGTAGGATGTGAAGCTTGTTCTATTTTCATTCGCTGAAGTGGATGACTTTCAAACTTCGATGACTTCATTCTTGAATCTTGAGGTAGGTTGTCCCATGCATTTATCTTTAAATATAATAACTACTATTACTTCTAATTTAAACTAGAATTTGGAATACCTAATGGTATAATTAAAAATGTACAAGGGTTATTTTAATTGAAATCAAATTTTTACTTCATTTTCTCATCAATTCCTAGGGCCTTTCTCAAATAGAAAGCACGGTATAAAATTGCTTTATTTAATTTCACACATTTATTTTCTATTTATTTTCTCAAATGATTTTAATAAGGGGGTTTGGGTTATCAAAGTGTATTTTGATTTTAAAATTATGTTACCATGTGTCTATTTAGGTTTTCATATCATTTCAAGTATTACATGAAATTCCAAGGGTGCATAACATGTTTTTTAAGTTGGTCTTGAATAAAAATACAAGGTTCGTAAAACTATTTTATGATTTCATAGTTATGAAAATATAAATGGGTATGATTATAAGTAAATATAACCACATAAATTAACATGAGTATATGTTAATTTTTGAAATATTATTCATATGTGTGTGTGTGTGTATAAATATATATTTAAAAATTTAATTGGTAATAATGTTTAAGGGAGGATTTATAATTTAATTTGATACTTAAATTTGGTTTTCAGTCATGTTATAAGTGATTCCTAAAAGATAATTACAAGGCCTGGTTACTACCTTGGAAATCGATGGTTTTATTATTTTCCATGGTTTGTTGAATTAAATATTCTCTCCATTATTTCCAAATAATGTTTAAAATTGTTTTAATGTGTAAATGGTTGTTTCAAGGAAATATCATGTGTAACTAATGCATTGAAAATATTTACAACCTTCATCTGAAATTTGATATGGATATTTTATCAAACTTTTACATGAGTTAAAATTGATAATTATTTTATGTAAGGTGAATATAATATTGGAACCTCAGGTACATAGGATGGTAGACTATGACAAGTATTCTAGGAAAGGTATGTCCTATATATCTCTTGGACTATGATACAAAACTACCTAAACTATGTTATGATGATATGGATTGGTTACCATTAGTAATTTCACTCCAACCACATCAACAAATCATGCAGAAGAACAATTATATGTGGTTATAACACCAAAAGTATAAGCATTCTAGGATAACACAAAACCTTAGTAACCTGGAGCTTCCCATAGTGCTTGATTTATTCATTTACCTTTCCACTTACTTATCATGTTAACTAAAATTTTTAATTCTTATTTAAAATAATTTTTCTTGAAAAACAATGTTTACTTATGTAGAATGATTAAATTGAATAATTTATTAAAAATTCATGGCCCCCTATATTTTGAAGTTATATTGTCTTTGAAAATGATTCAAAATAATTATTTTGTATCTAAATAAAAATTGGAAATGAACATATAATTATAATTGTATTTAAAACTAGAATTTAATGGATTATTTTTTAAAATATTATACCTAGGATTTTTTTACTCGTCATTCCAAATGGGATTTCAAACTCATTCATATCTAACATTTCAGGTTCTTCCTTAGCTTCTATTTTCTGAAATATATTGTTTTACTAAGGTTGGATGGTTAATTTTAAATTCACATGGAGGTATGTTGTTTGTTTTATTTTATTGATTTTTTATTTTATCATGTTTCCCTTTTAGACCTTTTCAATGATTTCTATGTTTATAGGTGTATTGATACTACAGTGGATGATTATTGGCATCTAATAGAGGTCATAACTATAGGTGAGGGTGACTGGGGTGAGAAGATATATTTGTTTGTTTAATTCTTTTTCCAACTTTTACATTTTTCATTTGTTATTATTGTCTTCTACAAATTGTATTTGGCATGTGAATCTAACCTATGGATGGTTCATGTAGAAATTTTATTTAAATTTCAACTGTTTTTTTAATAATAATTTGGGAAAATCATTCACACTTGGTTTAAATTGATGTCTAACACTATTTTCAAACCTATAGGGATTCAGAATTCCCCATGGGAATTTTTCTAGACTATTTTGGGCATTATATGGGGGAACTTCACTGGTAGGTCATTATTAAATGGTGTTATAGTTATTTTTTTCATTTAGGATGTGATGGTAGTTTAGAGTTAGGATCATTGAATCTCAAGAGGTAGTTCATGGGTGGCTAACTGATACCTACTGAACATAAAGAAACTCAATTTACCCTAGTATATTTGTGTTTTTATTGTTATTATATGTTTTAATTTTTATTATTTATTTTGATATTTTATTTATGATGATATTGTTTTAAATTTTGATTCTATTACATGGATTTCATAATTATTTTCATTGTTTTGGGGATTAAATGGGAGTTCAACTAGTGGTACCCAGTGAGTTTTTTTTCTTAGAAAACCATTTGAATATCGATCATATGGTTAGGCCTAACACCACATAGAAATGGTATTATTGGTACATGATAGACAACCCATTTCGACAAATAATGTTTTCCCGCCATACCATTTTAGAAATATTATTTTGAGTTTGATATCATGAAAACTATTTGGGGTTATTTTTTAGTGTTTTTTTATATTGGTTTTAAAAAAATTTCACAATGGAAGTATAATTTTTAAAAGGGTTATAATTAATTCATAAAATCATAATAATAAAATTTTTTTCATTAAATTAGTGAAATTGAGTTTTTTATATGGAAATATGATTTTAAGGGTAAAAGTGGAGTTTTAAAAAATTAGAAGACATTTTCATAATGTAATTGAAGTGAACTTGATTTCTAAAAGTGTGTGAAAGTTTATATAAAAAAAATTAATTTTATAAGAAAAATAATCATAACTTTAATATTTAAAAACAATGGTGTATGATTTTTGAAATTATTTTGGAAAAGAACCTTTTTATTTAGTTTATTATTTATGACTTTTCTTTAGTGCTTGAGAATTGTTCCACTTGACCATTACCTGAAAGTGATTTGTTTTCTTTGTGTTTAGAATTCTAATAGATGTTAAATGTTGTATGAGTAACACTATTGGGGTCTAAATGGATTTTAAATATTATTTTAAATTGTTTAATAAATTTTTAATTTTATAATGACATTTAACCTGTTTCATGAAACCTTAAATGTAAAATTGTAAGCTTTTAAATTTATTTAGAAAGAGGAATTATTAATTTTTTCAGTGGTTGTGACTATTTAGTTGTATTTTAGTTTTGGTTTATAATTTGTTTCATTCCCATTTAGAATTTATCTCATAGGGATGTCCCACGGGATAGTCCCTCTCAATGATTTGGTGTTTCCTTTTTAGTGTTCAGTTATACACCAATTCTTAGACAAGTAATCATATTTGTATTTTTTTTCTTCTTGAGTTCTTTAATATGATTCAGTTTTTTTTTATCTTGGAAATAGATTAAGGTTTGAGTTTTTTCTAACATAATGATTCATTGGGTATTTCTGTGGTTTCTCATGTGTCAAATTTTTTAAACTGGTATCTTTTATTATGCATTCCTCATTGATCCTTGATGCCTCTACTATTATAATTATTATGGTAATAATTTAATAATATTTAACCAGGGTTTTGATTGGGTGATTTTGGTACTGTAAACCCCTAAATTCACTAATTAAGGGTATTCCTTAACCTTTTTTGGGTTGAATTATTAGTGTTTTATGGTTGTTGACTCAGATTTTAGTTCCAATATTACTCATCCTCTACTCAATACCCAAATTTTAATGCTATGTTGTTTTTATGAGGAAATTTAATGGTGTGTAATCCCCCATTTCTATTTAATTCCTATTTCAAAGAGTGGTGATAGGATCTTCAGTGGTCTCTATTTTTGGGTCTTTCAAATTGATATTTTGATTTGGATATTCTTTGAAAAAAAATTGATTAATTTTTTTGGCATTTACATAATTTTACATTTCATTATTTTTATATTATCCTTGTTTTTTATTATTGTTTTCATTGACTGGTGGGTTGTATTTTAAGAATTTTGATATCTTGTACCTTCTTAGAGAAGTAAGAATTATGTTATTTAATCATGGGTGTTTCCTTAATTGAGTATCCTATTCTGGATCACTTTTCTTTGAATATTGAGATTTTTCTTATAGTGACCCATTAGGATGTTCTTTTTTAGATGATCCATAATGTTATCATGATTATTCTATAGTGATGATACCTGTTAAATATCATTATCCCTTGATCCTTTCTATAATTTTTTAAGAACGATTATGATTTGAGGTCCTTGTATTTTTGTGGTTTTAGAGAGTTGGATTATTTCTAGAATTATTTAAAAATAATTAATTAGAAAAATAATTTGATCTCTTTAAGTGGGAAATTTTAATCATTCTTTTGTTAGACCATTATTTCTATCTTTACTCACCATTCTATTGGAATCCTAAAATGGTGGGGAGGTCTATTTCAGATCTTAGTTTTTTATTTATTTATTGAGATCACCATGCGTGAATTTTAGAGATGATATTCACATCTAGATTCATAATTTTGTATCTTTTAGTTTTAATATAGAATGGTTTGTAAATATTTTATGGTTTTAACCTTTTTAATTAATGAGTTCTCTTGATTAGACTCTCATTCTAAATTTTATAATTTCACTATCCATTAAATTCTATGACTTTCTAGGGGAAGCTTTTTTTATGGTGGTGATAATTATCATTCACTTCCATTATTTAATATATTTAGTTACCTCCAGTCCTTCAATCAATTTTCTATTCATTCCTTTTTTATTTTTTAAAAAATATTATGTTCATTTCAGGTTCCATGGTAAGTTATCACTATGAGAGCCCATGCAGAAGAGCTGTAGTTTTTGATAGAATGGTTTTACATTGTCGGTTCATGTAATTTAAAATCATTTGGACTAACCATATTTTTTCTAGGTGTGAAAATTTATGGACATACAGTTAGAAAATTGTTTAATAAGTCATCAGTCAAACAATATGACTTTTCAAAAATTAAAAATAAATAATATATCTAATTAAAAAAATTAAAAACTTAAACGCATGACCCACTCCCCATATTCCCCCTCCTTTTGGTGTGCACCATCCCAAAGGTATTATAACGACCCATACTTTACATACATTGTTAATACTTCAAAATTGAAGCACACTTATTACAACATATGACAAAACCACAAAGGACCGTATAGGTATAGTGTCTTTCGAAACTGGGAAACATAAACAACTGGATCATAAATCTTCTACAGTGTCTCCCATTTATTTCATCATATCTAGGGTCCCTTTTAGAATATTCTACTTAATATCCATCTTCCTGACCTGGGGAAAAGAAAACATAAAAGGGTGAGCTCAAATTCTCATCAAGGGCAAATAAAAGAAATAAAAATCATATCATATCTTTTTGAAAATCAAAACCTGCAAAAGAGATCATAATATCTTAACATAGAATAAATCATAGAAGTGAAAATGAGATCCCCATAATCATAACATAAAACTTGAAACTTTGTGGCATGCACACATAATCATGGAAAATCATTTCTTGTTAGTCATGACTCATTGCCAAGACTATCTTAGTGGACAAAGTCCCTTTCTAAACCGAGTTCACTCCTCGTTTCAGTCCTGTATCACTGAACCGAAATAACCTTCCGTTCCAGCCATGTCTATCTCATGAGATATAAAATCTTTACCCAATGCATTGGAGGGAGATATAGGTCCCACCCATCTTATAATGAATCCTTTCTTATGTGTGCCACATAATCATAAATCATACATCATCGCATAACCCATGTAATAAAAATGGGATTCTTAAACAACATGACATCATAAAACAATTCATATAAGATAAAGGAATTCATAAAAATGTTTCCATCACAACATAATCAAATCCATGTAATAATAGGGGTAAAAACAGAACCCTTTTATTATCTTATATGGAAAATAATTTTGATAAAATACTTGAACTCCATTCTTGAGGAAAATATCCTTTCTTCTTTAAAAACATGTTTTCCTTTCTTAACATGTCATACAAATTTAGACTAAAAGAAGTTTATTAAAAATAATCTTGAAAACTTGTAAAGGAATCTTCTTGGAAATAATGTTTTAAAAATCCATTCATGCCGTATAAGTTAAAAAAACATTCTTCTCGTACTTTTGTCGGAAAAGTCAAAAAGTACCTCGTACGAAAAAAACGACAAAAGATTCCTTTCATATTCTTTACTAAAAACTCACCGAAGGGTAAAATTGGATTTAAACTATTGTAAGTGGATGGAAACAATATTACATATTGAGGGAA
Organism: Viscum album; assembly: GCA_963277665.1. NCBI lineage: Eukaryota > Viridiplantae > Streptophyta > Magnoliopsida > Santalales > Viscaceae > Viscum > Viscum album. The sequence continues at coordinate 1,288,107,556 of OY728151.1, forward strand.
CATGGATGTGGATGATAAAATACACCCCAGTAAATACTTACGAATAAACAATCTCGGATAAAAATGAGATTGTGATATTTCCCTTACCTTAGGCCCGATTTGATTTGTACGTGTCCGAAGCTCCTGTATAATGGTTTAAATAATGTTATTGACTTATTCCAGAATCATACATATTGATATGATATCATATATGGTCATATTCTTAGCTTCTTGTTAGTAATATTTCATTGTTACTTGTTACTCGGGTCTTTATTGCCTTTTGTTCTTATGTGTGTTTTGCCGAATACATTCTTATTCTTCTTTTAAGGTTATAGATACCTTATATCCAGAATGGTATTAGTGTAACATATATCATATTTATTCATTCAATTCATTTATATAATTACTATGTAATGATGATCATGTAGAACGAGTCGCATCACATCGTGGAGACGGTATTCCGTACGTACGCACGAGTGATGATATCGTTCCTATGATCGTGGAACTGTATTGGAGTATATATATATTATTTCAGTATCAATATTACTTTATAATAATCATAAATAGTTACTCATTACACCATTATACCCATCCTTGTAAAGTGATGGTGGAAAAATAGATTACACCACGGCGTGGAGACGGTATTCCGTACGTACGCACGCGCGGTGATTTAATTTTTCCATGGGATGGATAGAAGGTGAATTAGGGTTGTTTCATATTTATAATAACATATCAGTATGTAAGTAATACTGATGTTATTACTTTATAATGAAACAACTAAAGAATAAGAAGTTGAAGAAGAAAGAAATTGAAAAGATCGGTAATGGATATTACCTCTTCTTTGGAACGCCTCTTTGAATCCTCCACTTAGGGAACTAAGATTGGTCTTTGAAGAAGACCAGGACCTCTAGGATTATTCTAGGGAAGTGGAGAGGAGAAAATGTCAGGGGTTGGCCGAGCTTGAGTGCTCAATTTGGTGTGAGTAGGAGGGGGAGGAGGTGCCCTTTTATAAGGGAGGAGAGGGGCACCTTAGGAATATCTCAAAATATTATTTTATATTAAAGTCAAAATCGGTTTATAATGGTTCCAAAGGGTCTTATTTCGAAGCTAAAGTGGGGATGGGTCGCAATCCTATCAACCAATAGGATTTAGACAAGTTTAGGGTATTATTTTAACCTTATCAATTAGATTTAACTCTAAGTTAAATAATTTAACTTTTACCATGTCTTTTTGTTTTCTTTCACTATATGGTTAATACACTTACTATAACATACCAAACGAACCCCAAATTGTTTATTATTAATATATATATCCTTATATAAGTCATTTGGCCGAACCTTAGATTTTTAGGAATAAAATAACAATTAATAATATAATATTTGATTTAAAAACTATTTTGTGTCAATTTTGACACTATTTGATATATGATTTTTGTGAAAGTAATAACAGAATTATATGTTCGAACCAAGTTGATTAAATCAACAATAATATATCATAGTAACCTATAAAATTAGTGGAATTCATAAAAAGTCTTAAATTATATTTATTTTGGTATTTATATTATCAATTATGTCAATATTTCATTAATAAGATAATTACTGCATCATCTTTGTGTCATAAATAAATTAAATTATTTGATGTCTAAAAATTACAAATAAAATACCACCATGTAGGAAATATTTTTAGCTTTCTAATGAATATTTACAATCGAATTTATCTTATGTATAACCCCATATTAAAAATGATTTACTTATTAAACTTTGATTTTAACTATTTTAACCCTTCTTTAAATAAATTAATAATAAATGTCCTAATCTAATCCAAGTGGGCCTAAATGGTCATATTTTATTCCTAAGTTTGTTTTTGGTCGAATTACACTTGTCCAATAGAATTAGGACATGTTTTAGGGTAATATTAATATCATATTTACCCTTAGTTACCCTATTTACTATTAACTGTGGTAAAAATAGTAAAAAGTTACTATTCACCAAAAAATTATTTTTATCTCATTGAACCACATTTTACTTACTGATATCAACCGTGTCTGTCAGATTTTTGAAATTCCATTCACAGAAGCGGTAAAATTAATTTTTATGCAAAATTCAGTTTTTAACCTACCACTTAGTGGTTTCACTATTCATCAAAAATTGAAAGTTTTCAGAAAAATACCAAAATTTCACCCTAGGCTAATTTCGATATTCTGAGTCCAAAAATGAAGTCCATTTTGAAAAATAAAATTTATAAAATATCAAAAAGTGGTTATTACTATTCATAACGGCTAGTTTTAATAGCATATTGTTGTTTAGTGAAACTCGGTATTGCGTACGACGCAAGCTATCGAGGAAGGTCGCGATTGCGTGTAAAGCAAGCCAAGCAAGTGTTGTGTAGAAAAAGATTCCTTTGATGATCTATATAACATAAAAGTATCGGGTGTTACATTCTACCCCCCTTAAAAAGAATTTCGCCCTCGAAATTCGTCACTTTGTAACAAACAGATGAGGATACTTCTCCCTCATCATATCCTCAAGCTCCCATGTAGCTTCTTCAAGTTGGTGGTTCCTCCATAAAACTTTCACCAATCGAGTGGTCTTGTTTCGTAGGACTTTTTCGCTATGATCCAGAATCTCTATCGGCTGTTCTTCATAAGAAAGATCTTGCTCCAGCGGTACAACTTCTCAGCTGAGTACATGTGAAGGATCTGGTATGTACTTTCTCAGGAGAGATACATGGAACACATCGTGAACTTGAGAGAGATTCGGTGGAAGTGCCAATCGGTAAGCTACCTTCCCAACACGATCCAGTATTTCGAAAGGACCGATATATCTAGGGCTCAACTTCCCCTTCTTTCCAAATCTCATAACCCTCTTCCAGGGAGATATTCGTAAGAACACTTTATCACCCACTTCAAACTCTAGGTCTTTTCTTCGGTTGTCGGCATAACTTTTCTGTCGACTCTGAGCTTCTCTTATGTGTTGTTGAATAGATCTGACCTTTTCTGCCATTTCATCAGTGAGATCAGGTCCTAATAGCTTTCTTTCCCCAACCTCATCCCAGCAAGTTGGAGTCCTGCATTTCTTTCCATAGAGAGCTTCATAAGGAGCCATCAGAATACTGGAGTGAAAGCTATTATTATAAGAAAATTCCACCAAAGGTAGGTGTTGATACCAACCTCCTTTGAAATCCATAGAGCAAGCTCTCAACATATCTTCTAGGGTTTGAATTGTTCTCTCAGACTGACCGTCTGTCTGGGGATGATAAGCAGTGCTGAAACTCAACTCTGTATCCAGAGTATACTGAAGACTTCTCCAGAACTTCGAGGTAAATCTCAGATCCCGATCAGATATAATAGAAAGTGGTACTCCATGCAATCTTACCACTTCCTTTACATATATCCTGGCAAGCTGATCTAGAGAGAAATCCTCTCTAATAGGAATGAAGTGTGCAGACTTTGTAAGACGATCAACTATGACCCAGATAGCATTATTTCCTTTGGATGTTTTAGGAAGTCCTGTGACAAAGTCCATAGTGATGTTTTCCCATTTCCATTCGGGTATGGGTAATGGTTGTAACATCCCCTTAGACTTTTGTCTCTCCGCTTTAACTTGTTGACAAACCAAGCATCGAGAGACATATTCAGCAACATCTCTTTTCATGCCATCCCACCAGAAGTACTCTTTCAGGTCCCTATACATCTTCGTGCTTCCAGGATGAATAGAGAATGAAGAACTATGAGCCTCATCCAGCAGCTCCTTCTTTAATTCGGGGATGGGAGGAACACAAACCCGATTCCTGAACATTATTATCCCATCATAATCAAGGTTGAATTCAGGAACATTTCTCACCTTCTTTTGTAACTCGACATCTTCTTTCTGTGCCTCTTTAATCTTCACATGTATAGATGGTTGAACATTCATTTGAGAAAGATAAGATTTTTCCCCTTCCATTATAATTCCAAGATCCATCCTTTGTTAATCCATAAATATTGGATCTTTTGTGATCCTCATCATGGATAAACTAGCATGGTCTTTTCGACTTAATGCATCTGCCACCTTGTTTGCTTTCCCAGGGTGGTAATGGATTGAGAAGTCATAATCCTTAATCAGCTCCAACCATCTTCTTTGACGCATATTCAACTCCTTTTGTGTGAAAATATACTTTAAACTTTTATGATCAGTATAAATATCACACCTTTCACCATAAAGGTAATGCCTCCAAATCTTTAATGCAAAGATTACCGCAGCCAACTCCAAATCATGTGTTGGGTAATTTTGCTCATGGATTTTCAACTGTCGTGAGGCATAAGCTATCACCATATCATTTTGTATAAGAACACACCCCAATACCTTCTTGGATGCATCACTGTAGATCACAAACCTTTCTCCACTACAAGGCAGTGTGAGCACAGGTGCACTGGATAACCTTCTTTTCAACTCCTTGAAATTCTCTTCACATTCCTCTGTCCAGACAAACTTAACTCCTTTCCGAGTCAACTTGGTGAGTGGATTAGATAATCGTGAAAAATATTTTACAAAACGTCGATAATATCCAGCCAAACAAAGAAAACTTCGGATCTCAGTTACTGTTGTTGGTCTCGACCATCTTTTGATAACCTCTGTTTTTGCTGGATCCACAGATATCCCCTCTTTTGAGATTATGTGACCCAAAAATGCAACTTTTTGAAGCCAAAATTCACACTTGGTAAATTTGGAATAAATCTTCTCCTTTCTCAGGGTCTTCAATATAATTCTCAAGTGATCTTCATGCTCTTCCTTTCTCTTTGAATAGACAAGAATATTGTCTATAAAGACTACCACAAATTGATCAAGATAGTCTCTAAAGACTCTATTCATTAGATCCATGAAGATAGCAGGGGCATTAGTAAGACCAAATGGCATCACTATAAATTCATAGTGTCCATACCTTGTACGGAAAGCCGTCTTTGGTATATCCTCCCTTTTGACCCTTAATTGATGATACCCTGAACGAAGATCAATCTTGGAAAAGTATTGAGCTCCGCGTAGTTGGTCAAATAAGTCATCAATGCGTGGGAGAGGATATTTGTTCTTGATAGTGATCTTGTTAAGTTCTCGATAATCAATGTAGAGTCTCATTTATCCATCTTTATTCTTAACAAATAGAACAGGTGCTCCCCAAGGTGACACACTAGGGCGTATGAATCCCTTATCAAGATTCTCTTGGAGTTGCTTCTTCAATTCCTGCAACTCAATTGGGGCCATTATATAAGGTGTCTTTGAAATAGGCAAAGCACCTGGTACGAGTTCTATTGAAAACTCAACTTCACGATTTGGTGGAAGACCCGGTAATTCCTCCGGAAAGACATCATCAAACTCCCGTATGATGGGCATATTCTTAATCGAAAGTTTCTCACCAACCATTTGAGATAATTAACCTTCATTTAGTGGAATAAATACCCATAAGATGGAAGCAATTTCCACTGGAAGATTATGTTCATCCTTGCATTGATATACGATCATAGATTGATCTGGAATATGAAATGTGACTTCCCTTCTTTGGAAATTGATATGAGCTCCATGTAGAGAAAGCCAATCCATGCCAAGAATCACATCAAATTCCACTAAAGGAAGGATCACAAGATTTGCAGGAAGCACTTTCCCACAAACTTCGATCAGAGAAGAATTATAAACTTTTGATGCGACTATTGTGCCATTAGGTGTTGTCACAGCTAACTCAACATCTAATTGTTGAGGTAATACGGTGATACCCTTAGAAAATTTTTCAGAAATAAAAGAGTGGGTGGATCCAGAATCAAATAAAACATTTGCTACTTTAGAGTGGATGGTAAGGGTACCTTTCACCACTTCGTTATCATACTCCACATCGCTGATAGAAATTGCATGTGACTTTCCTTTGTCTTTAGCCTTAATATTTTGTTGACATCGACCATCATCATCAACCCTTGGATTTGGGCATTGATTGGCATAATGCCCCATCTCCTTGCACTTGAAACATTGAAGTGTAGTAGGTTCATTCTGTGTATCCCTTCCTTTGTTTGCGTCATTAGACATCTTCTTCCCATTATCATGGCATTCAAATGCCCGATGACCTTCCTTTCCACATTTAAAACATTTACTTGTCCCTTTAAGACAACTCCCTACATTTTTCTTTCCACACTTTGAGCATAAGGAAAAGCTCATCTTCCATTCCGTGTGCTCTTTAGATTTTTCTTCGAATTCCATCTTCCTCTTCTTATCAAACCCATGTGACTGATGGGTTATTCCAATCTCCATCTTGACTTTGAGAGCACATCAAACGATTTCCTCATAGATATTGAAGTCCCTTATGGCTAACGCCCTTCGAAGACTTGGTTTTAAGCCACTAAAGAATCGATCGATCTTACTCTCAGGTTGGATAATAATACCAGAAGCGTACCTTGCAAGTCTTGTAAAATTTTCTTCATAGGTACCAACAGATTCATCATCCCTTTGCTTCAGTTCAAGGAACTCTTTCTCCATCTTTGTTCGGAGAATACGAGGGAAGTACTTATTGAAAAATAAGTTCTTGAACTCGTCACATTCCATAGACTCAATTTCATCCCTTTGCCTCATATTCTTAATAAGATTCCACCATTGATCAGCATCTCCTTCCGAACGATACACTGCTAGGATGACTTTATCATGTTCAGAACATTGAAGAACTGAAAATATCTTTTCAGTAGTACTAATCCATTGTTCAGCAACTAATGGATCAGTAGACCCACTGAAAGAAGGTGGACGCTGCCTCATGAAGGATTCAACAGAATGTTGCTCCTTCCTTTGCTCGTTTGGAAGTCCTGCATGATTCATAGCTTGAGAAAGTTGTGTGAGCATGGCTACAAGATTTTTCATTCCAGCTCCCATATCGTTTGGTTGCTCAGGGGGACAATCATTGCATTGCCCATCTCATTCCGCATTAACACGGTTCCTTCGGGTTCCATCCATTGACTAAAACCAAGAAGAATAGTGTGAGCAACACTAATTATAATAGGAAAACCACATAATTCAAGAATAAAATTTTCATGCTTAAGGTCTTATCCTAGGTTATTCAAGGACATTTTCTAAAATACTAAGATTGTGTTCTATGCTTAGACTTATCCTTAGGGTTCTTACTAAGGCTTTCATATCCTAGTTTCCAAAGGTTGACTATACCTTTCCTCTGATACCAACTATAACGACCCATACTTTACATACATTGTTAATAATTCAAAATTGAAGCACACTTATTACAACATATGACAAAACCACAAAGGATCGTATAGGTATAGTGTCTTTTGAAACTGGGAAACATAAAAAACTGGTTCATAAATCTTCTACAGTGTCTCCCATTTATTTCATCATATCTAGGGTCCCTTTTAGCATATTCTACTTAATATCCATCTTCCTGAACTGGGGAAAAGAAAACATAAAAGGGTGAGCTCAAATGCTCAGCAAGGGAAAATAAAGGAAATAAAAATCATATCATATCTTTTTGAAAATCAAAACCTGCAAAAGAGATCATAATATCTTAACATGGAATAAATCATAGAAGTGAAAATGAGATCCCCATAATCATAACATAAAACTTGAAACATTGTGACATGCACACATAATCATGGAAAATCATTTCTTGTTAGTCATGACTCATTGCCAAGACTATCTTAGTGGACAAAGTCCTTTTCTGAACCGAGTTCACTCCTCGTTTCAGTCCTGTATCACTGAACCGAAATAACCTTCCGTTCTAGCCATGTCTATCTCATGAGATATAAAATCTTTACCCAATGCATTGGAGGGAGATATAGGTCCCACCCATCTTATAATTAATCCTTTCTTATGTGTGCCACATAATCATAAATCATACATCATCGCATAACCCATGTAATAAAAATGGGATTCTTAAACAACATGACATCATAAAACAATTCATATAAGATAAAGGAATTAATAAAAATGTTTCCATCACAACATAATAAAATCCATGTAATAATAGGGGTAAAAACAGAACCCTTTTATTATCTTAGATGGAAAATAATTTTGATAAAATACTTGAACTCAATTCTTGAGGAAAATATCCTTTCTTCTTTAAAAACATTTTTTCCTTTCTTAACATGTCATACAACTTTAGACTAAAAGAAGTTGATTAAAAATAAACTTGAAAACTTGTAAAGGAAGCTTCTTGGAAATAATGTTTTAAAAATCCATTCATTCCGTATAAGTTAAAAAAACATTCTTCTCGTACTTTTGTCAGAAAAGTCAAAAAGTACCTCGTACGAAAAAAACGACAAAAGATTCCTTTCATATTCTTTACTAAAAAGTCACCGAAGGGTAAAATTGGATTTAAACTATTGTAAGTGGATGGAAACAATATTAAATATTGAGGTAACATGGATTTGGATGATAAAATACACCCCAGTAAATACTTATGAATAAACAATCTCGGATAAAAATGAGATTGTGATATTTCCCTTACCTTAGGCCCGATTTGATTTGTACATGTCCGAAGCTCCTGTATAATGGTTTAAATAATGTTATTGACTTATTCCAGAATCATACATATTGATATGACATCATATATGGTCATATTCTTAGATTTTTGTTAGTAATATTTCATTGTTACTTGTTACTCGGGTCTTTATTGCCTTTTGTTCTTATGCGTGTTTTGCCGAATACATTCTTATTCTTCTTTTAAGGTTATAGATACCTTATATCCAGAATGGTATTAGTGTAACATATATCATATTTATTCATTCAATTCATTTATATAATTACTATGTAATGATGATCATGTAGAACGAGTCGCATCACATCGTGGAGACGGTATTCCGTACGTACGCACGAGTGATGATATCGTTCCTATGATCGTGGAACTGTATTGGAGTATATATATATTATTTCAGTATCAATATTACTTTATAATAATCATAAATAGTTACTCATTACACCATTATACCCATCCTTGTAAAGTGATGGTGGAAAAATAGATTACACCACGGCGTGGAGACGGTATTCTGTACGTACGTACGCGCGGTGATTTCATTTTTCCATGGGATGGATAGAAGGTGAATTAGGGTTGTTTCATATTTATAAAAACATATCAGTATGTAAGTAATACTGATGTTATTACTTTATTATGAAACAACTAAAGAAGAATAAGTTGAAGAAGAAAGAAATTGAAAAGATCGGTAATGGATATTACCTCTTCTTTGAAACGCCTCTTTGAATCCTCCACTTAGGGAACTAAGATTGGTCTTTGAAGAAGACCAGGACCTCTAGGATTATTCTAGGGAAGTGGAGAGGAGAAAATGGCAGGGGTTGGCCGATCTTGAGTTCTCAATTTGGTGTGAGGAGGAGGGGGAGGAGGTGCCCTTTTATAAGGGAGGAGAGGGGCACCATAGGAATATCTCAAAATATTATTTTATATTAAAGTCAAAATCGGTTTATAATGGTTCCAAAGGGTCTTATTTCGAAGCTAAAGTGGGGATGGGTCGAAATCCTATCAACCAATAGGATTTAGACAAGTTTAGGGTATTATTTTAACCTTATCAATTAGATTTAACTCTAAGTTAAATAATTTAACTTTTACCATGTCTTTTTGTTTTCTTTCACTATATGGTTAATACACTTACTATAACATGCCAAAAGAACCCCAAATTGTTTATTATTAATATATATATTCTTATCTAAGTCATTTGGCCTAAACTTAGATTTTTAAGAATAAAATAACAATTAATAATATAATATTTGATTTAAAAACTATTTTGTGTCAATTTTGACACTATTTGATATATGATTTTTGTGAAAGTCATAACAGAATTATATGTTCAAACCAAGTTGATTAAATCAACACTAATATATCATAGTAACCTAGAAAATTAGTGGAATTCATAAAAAGTCTTAAATTACATTTATTTTGGTATTTATATTATCAATTATGTCAATATTTCATTAATAAGATAATTACTGCATCATCTTTGTGTCATAAATAAATTAACTTATTTGATGTCTAAAAATTACAAATAAAATACCATCATGTAGGAAATCTTTTTAGCTTTCTAATGAATATTTACAATCGAATTTATCTTATGTATAACCACATATTAAAAATGATTTACTTATTAAACTTTGATTTTAACTATTTTAACCCTTCTTTAAATAAATTAATAATAAATGTCCTAATCTAATCCAAGTGGGCCTAAATGGTCATATTTTATTCCTAAGTTTGTTTTTGGTCGAATTACACTTGTCCAATAGAATTATGACATGTGTTAGGGTGATATTAATATCATATTTACCCTTAGTTACCCTATTTACTATTAATTGCGGTAAAAATAGTAAAAAGTTACTATTCACCAAAAAATTATTTTTATCTCATTGAACCACATTTTACTTACTGATATCAACCGTGTCTGTCGGATTTTTGAAATTCCATTCACAGAAGCGGTAAAATTAAGTTTTATGCAAAATTCAGTTTTTAACCTACCACTTAGTGGTTTCACTATTCATCAAAAATTGAAAGTTTTCAGAAAAATACCAAAATTTCACCCTAGGCTTTAAGTTTTATGCAAAATTCTGTTTTTAACCTACAACTTAGTGGTTTCACTATTCATCAAAAATTGAAAGTTTTTAGAAAAATACCAAAATTTCACCCTAGGCTAATTTCAATATTCTGAGTCCAAAAATGAAGTCCATTTTGAAAAATAAAATTTATAAAATTTCAAAAAGTGGTTATTACTATTCATAACGGCTAGTTTTAATAGCATATTGTTGTTTAGTGAAACTCGGTATTGCGTACGACGCAAGCTATCGAGGAAGGTTGCATTTGCATGTAAAGCAAGCCAAGCAAGTGTTGTGTAGAAAAAGATTCCTTTGATGATTTATATAACATAAAAGTCTCGGGTGTTACAGGTATACCTCATACGTGCCTATTTCCCATCCATATCTCCTCTATTCATATTCAAATCTCAATCAAATCATCAAGGTTAGTGTCTCTCTCCCTCTTATCCTCCTCCTCCCTCTTTATCTTCTTGTTGTTTCTTCTCCCCTTCATCATGTATAATTATGGGCTAAACCCTAGCTTCTATGGGGAGCTTTTATTTTGTTATTTTTGGTTATTATGGAACATTAGACCTAATGTGAGACCCTTTCTAGACTTATTCATCAAAGGTGATGACATTCAGACCCTACTACTTAATTATGTATTTTTAAGGTAGGTTTCCACTTGTGCTTACCTTTAAATTTAATTACAATGATTTATTTTTTTCATAATAGAATTTGGAATTCATAATGGTAGTATTAAATAATTATAAATGGTATTTGTAGGGGAAATGAAGTTTAAATTGATTTTCACTTCAATTCCAAGGGTTTTTTTCAAGCCAAAATCATGGAATAAAATAATTTTAATTAATTCCACACATTTTGTGTCTGATTATTTTCTTAAAATATTTTAATAAATAGTTTTTAGATTAATGAGGTTTATTAATTTTTAAATGTATGTTATCATGTGGCCCTTTAGTTTTTCATTTAACTTAAAGTAATATATAAAATTAGAAGTGTGGATAAAATGTTTTTTTAAATGGTATTTAATAAAAATATAAGGATTGTAAATTCCTTTTGATTCTTTACAAATTATGCTTGTATACATGAGTATGCATATATATATATATATATATATATATATATATATATATATATAAATATATATATATATTTGTCTCTAAAAATTCATGAAAGTATATTTTAATTCATGCAATATTATTTTTATGTATATATATATATATATATTTGTGTGTGTGTGAGTGTATGTAATTTTATATTGTCATAATGATAAAGGGGGACTTTGGAATTTAATTTGGTGCTCAAAATTGGTTTTCAAAAAAATTTAGGTGCGTTCTTAAAAGATAAATTCAAGGCCTATTTGGCATTAATAAATTTATCAATTTCATGATTTTCCATAGTTTTATGCATTACCTGTTCTCTGCTTTATTTACGAATAATGTTAAAAAAATTAATATCTAAAAATTTATTTCATGAATTCATCTTGTGTGAGTAATGCTTTTAAAGTATTTTTCCCCTTTATGTGAAATATGATATGGATATTTTGGATTATCTTGACATATGATAATATAAATAATTATTTCATTTATGGGGAATAAATCATGGGAACACGAGTTACATAGGCGGATATACTATGACAAGTACACTAGATAAGGTATTTCCTCCCTAGCCCTTAGACTACACTAAAAACTAACAAAACATCATGAAGATGATATGAAATGGTTACCAATTGGACTTTCGATTCGACCACCTCAATGGATTTTTCATGGGAATGGTTTTGTATGGATTTATCACCAAGAGTATGAGGATCCTAGGTTGATACCTAACCTTAGTAATTGATGGATATCCACGATGTTTAATCTAATCATTTATCTTTTCATATTAATTTTAAAGGTAAATAAATTTTTTAATTAAAAATAAATAAATGTTTCTTAAAATAAAAATTTTCCCTTTTATTTAATAATTGAAATTATTTTTTCCTTAAAAATTCATGTCCTGTCATATTTTTAAATGATATTGCCTTTGAAAATAAATGGAAATAATTATTCAGTTTCGTAATAAAAAACAAGATTCTGACCTGATTTTATAATTGTATTTAAAACTAGACTATAATGTATTAATTTTTTAAATATCAAGCTTTTTATGTGGTTTAATCAGCATTATTACTTGTATATTAAGCTCACTCTTGTCTAACTTTATAGGTTTTTATTATACTTGTTTTTTCTCATGGATTGTTTTTTATTGAGATTGGATGGTGACTTGTAAAGTCACGTGGAGGTATGTGGTTTGTTATATTTTATTTAAATTTCCATTATCCCATTTTCCCTGTTTTCCTTTTTACTAATTAATAAAAATTTAGATTTAATGATAATGTAGTGGTTTAGGATAGGCATATGGTGGTGGGTTTTTTTGCAGGTGAAGGTGACTCGGCATAGTGGGAGGATTTATTTGTATAATTTTTTAACCCCTTTTATTTTTTTACTATTGGTTGTTATTTTTTCCACCTATTTGATTTGGAAAGGACGTATCACTTACAAATGGGTTATGTTGAAATTTTATTTAAATTTATGTTACTTGTTTTTTTAATTATTTATTGGGATAAATTATTCTGATTTCATTCACTTTGATTTCCAGCACTAGTTTCCAACATGTGTGGATTGGTAATACCCCTTAAGCCTTTTCATGGACCGATCCAAGCATTCAATTGAGGAAAATATCTAGTTGTTTCATGAAATATTGTATGTTTCCATTTCTCTCCCATTGAAAGTAATCCTCAAGGGAAAATTATTTTCAAACATAAGAAACCAAGTTGAATAGTTAATGTATTTGGGGATAGGTGTGTTTTCAATCACCCTTAAGTTGAGGGAGGTAGTTGAACATTGAGGTTCAACTAATTCATCCTAAATTCTAGTGTGGTCAATGGTTTAGTGAAAATACATGAAACTGGCCGATTTTCCCTGATAAATTATGTCTTGATGATTCCTTACTCAAATTTCACATTAATAAATTGGTATATGATTTCGATATGCTTCATGAAAGAGTGTTTCACAAGATTTTGCATCAATTAAATTACACTCAATTCATCACAATTAATTACAATAGGAACCTTCACATCTTCCCCAAGATTATATTTTTTTCATTATCTATAGAAACTATGTACAATCCTTCATAACTGAAATATGTTACACTTCATCCATTCAAAGATATGTTCTCTCTTTTTTATTACTAAGACAACTGATACACTTTCTCTTAATAAATAGTTCTTTATAACTTATAGATTTTCTATCCAAAATATCTTTAACACATTCCACAAACAAATATGAAATAAATTCACATTTTTTACTCTTCATCAAACATTAATCCATAGTTGATGGTACATTAAATGTACATCATGATTCACTCCATAATAGTGAGGTGTTTCTTCTTTGTAATACTTTGAAACCAAGTAGGAGTACATACAACATAAATTATTTCAATAACTTTTTGTTTCAGATACACAAAAATTCATAAATATTTTATCATATATTATTATATGAATAGTAATTCCTTCTTTATGATTTCTCATTTTTCCTCCAACTTCAATTTATTTTAAAACTAGTTTGCAATCATGCATCTTACACTTCTTCAATAACTTCCTTTGATATTTTTTTGATAAGTGAAGGTATATCATTTGATCTAATTCACTTAGATCTCAATAATATATGTCATCTATTTAATCATTGATATTTCAATCTCTATACTTATCAATATAGGAAACTCTACTAAGGAATTCATATTACTCCCATTAAAAATGATATCATCAATATGTATGAGTAGTATAAATTACTTATCCTTAGTTTACTTCACTTGGAGGTTGCGATCAACACCACATATCATGAATTATATATTACATACATATATATTAGATCAATAATAAGAATAACATGTTGATTACATTAATCCATACAAAGATTAATTCGAAATTTGCACCCGTGATTCAACATTAATGATTAGAATAACCTTAAATTGTTAAATATACACTAATTTTATGAGAACTTTATTCAAAAAAATTGTTTCTATGATATTTTGGTACACTTTAAATATTTTATGAATTTCAAAATCCATGAAAAGTATAATTGACTCAAGTCTCACAATAGTTGTGAATGTTTTCTTCACTTCAATTCCTTCATTCTACGTATAGTCCTTGTACAAAAATATTTCATTTTTCTTGATTTATTTTTGATATTATTCAGACTTGTTCATAAATAACCATTTAATACCAATGAAATTTTGACCCATTGGTCTTCTTAGAAGCTCTCAAGTATGGTTCTTCTCTATTTAATCCCACTTCTCATTCCTGATATGTACCTATGATTGATCCTTAAATTATTCTTCAAATTATGTTGGATTTTATTGATGCAATATAGTAGTGTTCTCTACCCTCATCATCTGTCTTGTTTGTATTGGATATGGTTTTTCACTGTTTATATTTAACTCATCAATTTCAACACTTTTATTTACCTTCTATGTCAATAATTATCTTTCTTCAACCATCTCTTTCTTCTCTAATGTTACCTCATGATCCTTATCAATTATTTTAAATGGGATAATCTATAATTTTTTTCATACCACTTCATCATAAATTTCAGTCAAATAATAATTTTCTAAATTATTTTTGATAGTCTTATTGATCAACTTAACATCAACACTGTATATAATTTTTTTAATCACTTTTTGAATGAATTCAAATTTTCTAATTTTTGTAGATGAATATTTAAAAGTTAAATATGAACATGATACAAGAAACAATTTCATCAAACCCAAACAAAAATTACAAAAATACAACGAAATCACCATCTCACAGTTAATGAATAAGACTTGGGCTTGACATGGAGATCATTGGTAGGGTCCAAAAGAGATAGTCCATCACCTCCACATACCTAAATTGATCAACTTGGAACCTGAAATCAACATCATCTGAACAAATAGATAATCAATGAATCCCCACCATTACCAATTGATTTTAATTATTGTGGGGACTTCACCAAGGGAATTTTTTTCTCTTGGGAAAAATCACACTAGAAATCCATAATCCATACCCTATAAAAATTCCATCACCAGATTCAAAAGAAATCACCACTAGGTTGTTATCAATTTAAACCAAATATTTATCCCCAATAAAATAATCTTCTTTATTACAACTATAAAAAAGGATAATCACTTGCTCCCATAGGTTCTAAAATCCAATGATAGACCAAAATTGTCCCAAGACACTATGAGATACATTGCAACATAGCAATTTAGGGAATAAATCAATGGGTCAATATATAATATTATATGAAAAATGAGAATTGTATTGGACTATGAGACACAGCCCCAAAATAAAACTTACCAAACATGAAGTCCAAAAACAACAATGATTGAATCACTAGAACTTTCACTCCTTGGTCATAGTCCCAAGACACAAAGGACACTAATGTGTTTGAAGAAAAATAGGTTTAGTGATATGGGGATAGCAGAAATAGAATAGGATAAATAAGAAATAGGATTTGATATTAGAATGCTATTCAATTATAATGAAAAAAAGCAGTAGGAACTCAAAACATAAAATAAGGAGTAACCATGAACTCCTAAACACATGAACAAGAAAAACACCGATGGTTTCAACCATTAAATAAGTAAAACAAAAAAAATATTTTAAAACATAAAATTCAAAAACATTAAAACCAAGATGAATTGAAATCACCATAAAGGGGAGAAAAATTTATATAAGAGGTGATAGCGACCACAAAACCAAAACATATTGAAGAGGAAAAGATGAAATTGGTTTTTTTTATATCCAAGAAAATAGATAAAAATCATTTTAGTGAGAGGGAAGGACAAAGGAGGAAACCCCTAATCATGAAGATAGAGTTACCAATAGAGAAAGGTATCATACCTAAAAAAATGGTATGTTCCACTTCTTAAAACACTCATAGCCGTTACTCTATATTTAGTATCCCAAAAAATTCCTTCATCAACGACATCACCATATTTTCCTTGATTTACTTCATTTTTATGAATATAAAATTTTCTTCTAAACACCCTAAAGTGTTTAAGTGTCAAATTTATTCCATGTCGTATATCAAATGGTGTTATTTTCTGTCTAAGGACTTTGAAATAATAATTTTTTTTATACAAAAACACTTATGATACTTATTTCCAATAGTTCCTTGAGTTACCACTTTGGATGAGTAATGCATTTATAATGTTAATCACCATCCATTTCCTTTATTCCAATCCACAATTTTGTTGTGTTTTTCTTATCAGTGATATCTTATATGTAATTCCATGCATCAAAAAATAATTTTCAATATAGATATAGGCGTACTTAGTTACATTATATGATCTCAATAATTTTATAGATCATTCAGTTTCATTTTTATCCTGTCTATGGAATTTTGTATGCACTCCATGACTTCCTTCATGGTCTACCGAAGCATGATACAAACTCTCCTACTATAAGCATAAAAATAATACTAAATATCTCTTTCCACTTGTTTTATGATTTTTTATTGGATTGCACACATCTATATAAACTAGTTCTACGAAATTGAAATATCAATTATTCGTTTTTGGGTAGGGATTTTCCACAATATTCATTCTCTAAAAAACACTACTAGTATTCTCCATATAATGCTAGAACTTTTAAATGATAAAAATTTCCTTTATATTTGAAGAATTCCCTATGATTTTTTATGTATGTAGAAATGAAAAATGGAATGTTTTCCCATGGGTCAAGTAGTATTAGAGCATGTTTGGAGTGGGGAGGTTTTCATGAAAATCCATATTTTTAGTGGACTTGTATGGAAAACCCATGTTGGTATCCAACTCATATAGGTAAACCAATGTAGATACTAGTTTCCCTAGGGGTTTTTAATTTTAATTAAAATCCCCATTTAATATCCATGAAATCCCTCACAACTTTTTTGAGTTATGATACCTCCATTGTATATCCCATGAGTGACACCTTCGGACAAAAAAATCCCCCCCCCCAATTTGAATGACATTCTCTATATATCTCCATCCATCCATCCCCTAAAACTAAATTTCATTTCATTACCACACCATCCTTAAGTCATACCCTTAAAAAACTACACTATCATACACTTCAACTTCACAGCCTCCTCTAGATCTAGAAAACTAGTACAAACATTCCATTCCTAGTCTCGTAGCCATTTTCCACCTCCCTCTTAGGAGACCCAATAACTCACAATAATTCTCCTCTATCCCTCTAACCTTAATGCACTACCATGCCTAATTATTAATGTATCCTACCCCAAAAATACATCATCGTTCACCTCCCTTAATTTATAACTGACGTATAAGTTCTTTCACCTGCATTACTCACATGAGACCTGAAGCATCTCATCTATTTATAAGCTTTCATTCACTATTTGCACTGAGTGATCAATCAGTTAACCAGTATTTCCTTCACATATTACACCAAATGAACCACATATTTTCTAATATTTCCTTAACAATACCCCTATTTGGATTAATTTTATGTGTAGTTGGTCTATATCCTCCTTCACCTATCACCCAAACTCACCAAGAACACATCATTTGTCCATATTCTATTTTACTTCCACTAATAGCTAGGGATATTATGCAGTGGGATTTAGAGGTTAGGGTCATTTATAGTTGGATAAGGGTTAGAGTGGCATGGAATTTGGAGGTGGAGGTCAAGGGGTTTCATAGTAAGAGATGGATTGCTGGGATGGATAATATTAGTGGGACACCTCCCACTCTATATAGTGTATCTCTTGTTTGGTTATCCCTCTTCACAAAACTCGAATCATACTATTTCTTTAATATATATTTTTTTATTTTATTTTTATCAATGTTTTATTAATATATAAAATGTTATAATTTAGTTGATTTTTTATATAGTTATGTTATATAATATTTTAAATATTTTGAAAAAACATTGTGTGAATTTGGGGCTTACCTATAGTTATTGAGGGCCTAGGAAAGATAATTACAAATTATAAAATCATAAAAATAATAAGTAATGCGGGTTGCTTGTGGGTTTTCCTACATCCACTGAGTAGTGTGGAAGGTTTGATAAATCCACCTATTTGATATAAGGATTTTTGTGGGTTTAGTCTTTCATGGGATTTTCCTTCCGTACCCTAAACCATCCATTTCATATTGTTAGATGTCTGGGTCGAACCCTCTGGTGGAATAATTTATTATCATATTCCACCTTAAAGATATCATTATTATCCTATATAACCATGTGATATATATTTCATTGGTTCTCTATCCATTTCTCAATAAATTTAGTAATGCGGCATTGATAGGGAAACAATGAGTGACTTAATGTCTCTAGACAAAAAGTTGGATCACACTATTGAGGATTTGTTGATGTCCAGCCACATATATAACTTTTTTATTCTTCAACTCATCATCGGTCTGTCTCATCATTCCAATTCTAATGATCTCTAATGTTTCATAATTTCCAAAAATAACTATACCATCAATAAAACCTTTAACACTCTTTAGAATTTACATTTACGTCCTTATTGATTGAACACCAACTTTCCAGATTCCATGTGAAACTATTCTTTGTTGTACTTAAATAAATTTTATCTAAAATATCCTTATCCTTCCAGATCCTTTTCATATAATAAATGTTCAATTAAGTTGAGAAAAGTAATTATATATCTTTATTTGATTCAACATGTGAAAAATATCCATACTCTTCTTCTTCCAAAGGTAAAATTATTTTTCCCAGTGGAATAGAGTTTAGGTGTCTTCTCTCAATTCTCCATGGTCTTCTATATAAAATATTTCCACTCCATAGTTTCTTATGATCCAAATATTTTTGTGAAATTTAGTTTGATAAAATCAATATCCAAAGAAATGAAATATTATTTAGAAGAAAGTTTATATTCTCATTTTCCTTCTTCGACTATCAGGTGATTCTCCAATCAGGTAGTTATCTGCTCACTCAAAATATGTAATATTTTGGACTAGGTAACCATATAATTTGAACTTGATAAAGGGAAAGAAATTCACTACATTATCTCTATATATCCATAGTTTTTGAGTTTATCCTATATATTTGATACACTCTCAATGGTTGAGATATATCTCCAACATTGTTCATATAATTACTATGTATACTCACTATCTCATTTTTGGATGATTTTGTTTCATAACTAGTTACATGATTTCCCATATAGTGATATCTTTTACTATACCATACCTTTAAAAAAATCCCAATACCTTTTAACCATCTATTTCATCTCCTCATTAATGAATTTCTCAAACAATAGTTTCTTATTATATTCACTTGTTTTTATTTTGGTGTCAAGCCTCTTTCTCAATATCACAAACTCTTAAAGAGTATCTGTATTATTTCTTATCTCTTCAATATAAGCATTAAGGTTATCAGTCACCTTAAATTTTTATTTAATTTTCAACATAAATTTAACCACTTATCTGGATGATCATTGATAAGTTCATTGTTCTCCAATAGTCTTATCTAACTGAGTAATTTTGAATTCATGTTGATCAATGTAATTTGATGAATTTTTCAGTATTTCATCAAACTTTATATTCTTGTTCCATTTTAGATCAATATCCTGTAGTCCACCATCAAGATCCACCTTGAGATAAAAAATTCCATCTGATTAGTTTTATTCTACTATTTCATTATGAACTTTATTAACTGTTACCGTCATTTCATTTTCTAAATCTAATTTAAATTTTGTTTCACCTTATTCAAAGTATATCACCTCATATTTATCCTCTTCCTTACTCGCTGTGATATTTATCTAAAATCATATTATGGATGTGTTAGTAGATTTATAGTTTATTTTATGAGGAAACATTGTTTTCTATTTTTATGAGTAACCAAACTCACCCTTATAACTTTATTTCCACCTAGTATAACTTTCCTAAATATTCTGAAATTTTTCATAATAAAACATTACATTGGTAGTTTTCCTTCAAATCTTATTTCCCATTATTTGAACTTACCTTCAATAAGTGAAAATAATTCATCACTTACACACTCTTATCCATCATTATCTTCATGAATAAAAATATTTTCCTTGTATTAAAATGAAATATCATTAAATTAATGACTCATTGTTATATCTAGATTTATATGGATCTTATATGTGACTGGATTACTATATAAATCATTAAGAGATTGCTCTGAATGGTTTGTTTATTTAATTGTTGACACCTCCAGATTGAATAAGGGTGAAAATATCTAAAAGATAATATTTTAAATATTCAAATCCTATGTCTCATCACCAAGTCTATAAATAGATCTAATAACCTTAATTATCTAGTCAAAGAAACTATTAATATTCTCACTTGGTTAAAACTTCAAATCAATAAATTTATTGTATATCACTATCAATTTTCATATTTAATTTAATAAATTCATTATAAAAATTATAAAACTTATCCTAAATAAAATTTTTAGAACTAAAAAATATTACCTTCATGTATATATGATCTGAAAATTTTTCAAAAAATTCATTACGTTACTTTCCATAAAAATTTAGTAATTACATTACCCCATTATCGATAGAAAAATCAATATCATAAATTGAATATACCTATGTGTATAACTAGAGAAAACATCAATACAAATAGATCATATATTTCATCTCAATCGGTTATTCTAAATCTACTAATTGGAACCATGAAGTAATTGAATTCCCTTTACATTTACCGTATTTTTCATATAAAAAAACTCATTTAATATATTCTCCTGTAATAAACTCAAGGATTTGATATAATTTGTTACAACAATAGAATCCAAAACACTCCTTAAGAGTCGGTTGATTAAGGAAAGAATTATTTTTCAATTCAAATTTCTGATGGATCTTTTTATCACATTGGAAATGACATAACCCAATCCACTAGATCCCATCCTATACCGATCATAAGCATAGTGTTACACCTCATAACTATCATTAATAAGGTTGGGAGAGGAAGGTAACACTAAGATGGAATAATGTACATATGAGTCTTTATCCTATAATAACCTACAATAAACATGAAACTCTAATACACATTATAATCAATAAAACCCATTAATATTTATAACTCAACTCAAAAACAACACATGTACTAGACATTAAAGGGGAATTACGATACCATAAATGAAAAACCTTAAAAAGAAGTACTAAATCATTTAAATATACAATTTTTAATGGAAAATACATGGTGAAAACACCTTCTTGCTACAAATACTCCTAGAATGTTCGCCGACTACATTCTTTTATGTCATAGACCAATTTACACTATTATGCATCCACACTACCTGATATACATCCACCATGGTCACCTCTAATCTATGTATGATCTTCAGTGAGAAAACATGTGTGTGTGTAAAATTCATGCAGGGGTGAGTATAAACAAATTTGAAGGATGCTCCCAAAACACAAAGATATGATAAAATGAAATGTTGGCTCAAGACTACAATATAAGAGATGAACGAGAAAAGAAATAAATATGTTTTTAATAGAGATATTACTCTTAGATATTGTAAAATATAGATCATATATGCTCAATTCATAAAAGTATCACATCTCATAAGCATACAAAGATTCTTAGATTACCTAAATACCAACAAAGTGGGAATTAAAAGGCTCGAATGTAAGTTAAATCTATATTATAGCCATAATGGTTAATGTGTTGAAATAAATATAACACCATAACTACCCAAATTTCATTATAACTTTCATTATTTCAAAATTATAAATGGGGGAATAATTTATTTCCAAGTTGTGATCATATGTCAGTGAATTATCAAAGTGTACATTAAAAATGACCCACACAAAATCCCATGTAGCAGACATTATCTTCTATAAGTGGAAGACTCACACCCTATCACATGGGAGAGTAATGAATATGAATCTAGTATGAAAATACAACACCATATTATCATAAAATTAGTACTGACCTAATACCTTAATATACAAGACCCATACCTTGGACCCGAAGTGGTGTACTTGAAATCTATTTGTAATATGATGGATAATACCCTATGAAAAGTATTTCTTCATGGGAGTGATTGATCCTAGTTCTTAGAGGAACACACTCTAACATTTGAGGGAGAACTTAACTACGTGTCTTGTGAAAACACCTCACCCAATCCCTATCATTAACTCTAAAATGTTAATATCCTCAAATTTATATTTCTATTGTGCCTCGTGAACAACCTCAAATGACTAAGATGATTATACCATTATTCTCTATAAGGAAAACACTTATAATAGAGAATTTATTTATTCAATAATATAAACCATGTGATATTATATCAAAACCCCAAGAAACACAAAATACATGGAATTTACTTATATGGACATGGGATGTGTGCCTCGAATAGTAGTTGGTCTTCTATTTTCATCATTCTTTAATGCATGGTCAACCTATAAAATTTTCTGAAAGAAGGAAAATAGTGTGTGGGACCAAATAATAAATCATGAATATATTTTAAAATCCAAATTCATGTTTCCCTACAATATATGTCATGTATTCACTACATATATGGAAAGTATAAATTGGGGGTCAATCTGTGTGTAGTCTGCCAATACATGAGTCACATTTCTCCATTCAAGGCATGTGACCTCAAACTATAGGTCATGTGTAGATTATAGATTTTTCAAGTTTATAATCCATTATGGTTGACCCACACTACATGTTCATAAACCTATATGGTGTGTGGGGCCAATGAGTTATCCTATAATGTTCTCTAGTACACTGTGAGCTATGTAAATCTATAAACCATGGTGTGTCTCCTATAGTCAAACATCATGTGATATATAAAAATTGGTGGGAACCATATCCCCATGTCTTAGATGAGAAACAATGTGTATTAAGGAACCGTATACCATATAAAATTGAAATATCCAAGTAAACCCTCACATCACATCCAAAACCATATAGGGAATGTCGTTCCTTAACAGAATGACATGTAGTTGGGTTTATTTCAAATGCATATTCTTCTCTAAATTCAATGAAACTCCTATTATTTCATCTATTGATATCCCCCAACACACTATTCATCATTTAATATATCTATAACCATTACTCTCAAGACTTATTGTGTTACAAACATTACCATCGACTCTTGTTATCTCTCCTATGTCAAACATACAATGTTGCCTCATCGAACTGATCCCACATCACCACTCCGCTAAGAGATCCCACACCCCTTATCCCCCCTTCCTTCACTATAATTTCTAGTAAGAAGCTACCATATCATCCTTAATTGAATATTTATAGGAAAGGTGGAGAAAGGGGAGAATGTAAAGTTGTGATTGGAAGGAATTATGAACACTCAAATTCTTATTTGCAGCTACATTTACAAAATAATAATAAGTACAAGAATTTATTAAAAAGAAACACAATAAATAGTGATAGGTTACAAGCATGGGAATTTTGTGTGACAAGAAATATAAATATTCTAAGGGAATTCTTGATGATTAATAATCCATAAAACACTAATATTTTTATGAAAAAATAATCAAATGAATTCACCATGATCATGAATTATAGAAAGTAATTATAATTTTATGAATTTCAATATTTATGAAACTAAAATTGATATAATGAAAATAAGGAGAGAAAAATTAATTGCAAAGCCCTAGCTCATGGAGAATCATGTAAACTTTAAGGATCATATTTTCGAGGCCATATAAAACCATCCTCAATATACAAATTCTTTGATCTATCATCATTCTCTAGTAATATACTAATGTATCATCCCTCTCTTTATTAATATAGTTCCCTATGTGAAATATCATAACCACCAAACCTTCCCACTATGACGAAAAAAAAACAAATAGAACCAATAATGCTATAATATGTCCTTCCATTTACCTGAGCCCTACAAAACAAGGTCTATAACTACGTAAAGGAAAATGTAAGGTGTTAGAAACGAATCCCAATAGGATTCCACTAAAGAATATATACAAGTTATAATATCATGAATTCACAAGTTCTATCTTTAAAACAAAATCATCTTCATACAGAACTAGTACCCCGCCCTTGCATACGCAGAACACTATAAATTAATTGTTATTTTCAAAATTCAAAAATAGATTGAAAACTTAATAATGTAAAAAAAATAAAGATATGTTAAAATGAGAAAGTACAAAAAAATAATACTGGAATACTTGTAGCATCTGATCCATCAACACGGTATATGTAAAAAAACATACAGTTAAAATTATAGAAAATAGGAATGAAATATGAACCATTAAATTTGGAATACTGAATGTAAATAAATGAAAAATTGTTTTCAAAGAAGTGTAACAAAATAATAGGTAATGACATAATAATATCAATGGAAAAACAAGGTGAGAAATGAAATAGCATCTGCACATATTTTTCATCCTGTTTTGTGCTAATATGATAGATAAATGTTCTAAAACTCATGTTACTAAATGAATATAAAATCAGTGAGTATTTGTTTAAGTGGATCCCCACACCTGAATGTTGGCTTCGTATTATAGTCCACCTCTGTATCTGAAAAAAAAATTGACAAATCGGAAAATGGGAATTCGGTTTTACCGGAAACAAACATTACAAATCAGAAAATGGGAAATCGGTTTTACTGTATACCATATACCCATCAGAAAGATTACCTATCTAAGTTAAGGATTTTATTAAAATGTATTTGTAAACTATAATATGAGTAGAGATAAATGTGGAGATAAATTTTCTAAAAGGAAATTTGAAACTTATAGAACGGAAAATGAGTTTCTAGTACCTTGGAAATTCAAGAAAAACTTTCAGTCAAGTTTTCCAGTTTTTTTATTTATTTTATCCTTTATAAAAAGATGAATATAATTGGAATGAGTTGATTTTGGAATGGAATCTTGAGATAGTGAAACATTTCATTTAACTGCATCTTCATCATCGAAGTCAGACAACAGATTTTTCTAAATAAAGATGTCACTATAATGAATGAGTAGAAATCAATACTGAAAATACTAACTATTAAAGTAGCAATGTAATATTTTATAGTTGAAAATTAAAAAGAACAAATGTAGTTGTTTTATAATCAAAGGAAAAAATAAAATGAAATGAAAAAAAAACCCAATATTTTCTATGATACACAATGATAGTAACACAGCATTAAGAAAGATAACATATACCTAATTTGAATATATAGTTGTACTTGTTGTAATGAATCCTGCATTAGTGTTGTAGCTAACTCCTGAAGATCCAGTATGGTGATGTTCCTATAATTAATGGGTGAAATTAATATTACACTTTTTTGTAACTACATTGTAAATAATAGGAATAGTAAAGAAGAAGAAAAAATATTATGTGGTAATAACGTTAAAAAGAATGTTGTTATGTGAAATTAATAAGGCTTTCAATGAAATTTTTTGGAACTATGAGTATATTTACCTGGATTTCTACAAAACTTTGATGATAGGTGATGATATAATTTTCATTATCAATAAGGAAGAGAAATGTGTATGTGTTTTGTTCTGAAGAATTTTCTCGATTATGAATGTTGTATGTCATGACATACAGTGACAACAAAACTCTCTTTGATTCGAAAATGTTTAACTGTGGGGGAAAACCAAACTCATCCTGGCCCTATTTTGTAATTGAATAGAAGTGTGAGTTTAAAATAACTAAAAATACATTAAAAAACATATTTGAAGAATCTTACTGGTATCAGAGTATCTCTCAACTGAGAATCTATTTTTTATAAACTGCATGACTTGCTTGTCGAAGAGAATGGCTGATAATGAATCTTTTTCATCATTCACAAGTAGTTGAACTCTAAACCTATTGTATTTATAGTTTTTTGAATTCATGGTGTTCAATAAATAGTATTAAAGTCAGTTACTAAGCAGATAAAGATGTGATATTTAGAAATAAAGGAGCGTATTACCAAAATACCATGGAGTAGTGCATATTGGTGATTTTTTTTTCAATTATGGCACCAATGGTTTCCATCTGTGGTTTGTGATTTCATCATGCAAGATTTTCATGATTCAAAATACCATTTATGAGTGATTTGAGGTTTTAGTATTGTATCAGCAACTAAACACCTTGTCGTCTATGATACAATTAGTGATATCAATATATACATTATAGTAGGCCTTACATGTACAGTGATTTCAATGAGATTGTCAAATTAAAAATTCATGATATATTACTTACCTCCAGACACTTTCTAACAACAGAAATAATTTTTTTTACTCTAATAATGTAAGTGTGTAACAGAACTATTTGAAAGTGTTGATGGTGGATTTAAAATTTTTGATTAACTGATGAACCCATAACTAATAAGTGTAGAAAATGCATAATTAAAAACAAAAAATTTTGGAGATTTCGTTCATCATGTAGGTATTTATATAAAAACTTGAAAAATAATATCACTTAACATGTTACCTTATTCTTAAGTTATGGACTACTAGAATGTTCAAGTTGAGTAGTAGTTTAAAATCATTAATTGAACATATGACTATCAAAGATTCTAGAATATCTTGAAGAGAATAAGAATATTTTTAAGTGGCTGATATTTAAACAGTAAAGTAAGTAGTAAGACAAAATTTGTAATTTTTATCAAGATTCTGTACAGGTTAATCACTTTTCCCTGATAAACTGCAAGATCAATATTGTATATGAGTCATTGATTTTTTCCATATACTTTGATATTATTTTAGAAAACTACCCCCATAAGCTATATTATAATCCCAATACTCTAAAAATAAAACATAAAATTTGTGTTGGTAATTCCAATATTTTATTTCAATTGTTTTTAGAAGACAAGGTTTATAACCTGTATTCCTCTAAAACAATTCAGATCCTTTTTTTGGAAGTATCAATAGATTGTATAGGATATGATTGATGTATATGTTTAATAATTTCTATAATAGTTAAAAGTGAAGTAGATACAGTAGGTGTTTATGAACACAGCATCACTGTTAAAAGTGTACGAATTTTACAGAAAATAACTCAATAGTATACGAAGGTAGCTCTATATTTTCATACTATATTAATTAAAAACATGTAGTAAAGATGCATATAAAAATCATAACATTCTTTAAAAGGAAGTTGTACTGAAATTTACCTATTAATTGTTTTTTTGAAACCCTATTGTTAATGATGTCATCAAAATAAGTGAATTCAAAACTGAACAATGGTAGTTGAACATTCAAAAATTGAACATATGTTGTTGTTGTGAAAAATTGTCAACAAGAATGTTTTTTCCCCAACTATCTCCCTTCATTAGGGTCAATTTTGAAGTTTTGTATAATGTTGCATAGGAATTTAGGAATCAGTGGTTTGTAATTGGTTATTAACTGGCAGTTTGTAATTGTACAATGATTTTTTGTCTCCTACATTAGTTATCTTTTAAAGTAAACCTTTTAAAAAAAATTCACATATCATTGATATAAAAAATTGTCTTGCAATAGATATACATAGTATTAGTGTTATGGAAATAGTACAGAAACTGAAACATATTCACATGACAAACCCACTTTTGCATCATATAGAATCAGATCAATAGCATCAATATCAATGTTTGGTGATGAGTTTCACCACAAATTCAATACATGGACTTGTATCTTCAATGTTTCATGGGCATAAATAGTATTCTCATTCAAATGAATACTTATTCATGACATTTTTTCGGTTCTGTATGTTTTCAATTAGTGTACAAATATAACACAGCAAGAAGTAATGGATGTCAGGTGTTTCTATATATCTAAAATTTATAACAAC
The DNA here is from genome assembly GCA_963277665.1 of Viscum album. Taxonomy (NCBI): domain Eukaryota; kingdom Viridiplantae; phylum Streptophyta; class Magnoliopsida; order Santalales; family Viscaceae; genus Viscum; species Viscum album. The sequence continues at coordinate 1,288,135,833 of OY728151.1, forward strand.
ATTGAAATTTATATATATTATAAATTAAAATATACTTAAGAAATGTTATCAAAAATTTCCCTAGATAAAATGTTTTGTGTACGGCCAGAGGCTGGGTTATCTCTATCATAAAGAATAGTTTTAAAATCCCTTGGTGACATGACTCTAGATACAAAAACATAATGTTGTAAATGACATAACATGGGCTTGTGAAGATATAAACATACAGAACATGGAGATTGGCCTTTACTCTTATTAATAGTCATTCCATAAGAAACATTTAAAGGATATTGTCTTATTTGTAATTTTAAAGGCCATATATCATCATTGTGTGTCATATTTATTCTTGGGATGAAATCTAGAAACCCATAATGATATCCACCTATAATTTCTGCTCTGATGACATGGTCACCCAAGTGTGTAACAATCAGAAGTGTACCATTTCATAACCCCAATGATTGGTCAACATTTCTAAGAAACATAAGGGGTACTCTGATCTTCAAAGTAATTTTGTTTGTAGGAATCCCAGAGACATTGATACCATTTAAAACGTCACTTGTATATATGTTCTCAGGTCAATATGTATCAAAACTTCCATTGAAAACAGAATCATAACAAAGTAATATTTTCCTTATGAAGTACTAAGAGTTAACAAGTATTCATTGACCTCTGGAACAATGTCATGGGTTAGAGCTAATATAGAAAGACCTTTCAAATATGATAAATATCCAAAGTTATTAATGAAATTTGGGTCATCAAACTCAACAAAAGCTATCAAGAGGGATATATTCATTTTTAGAAGATATGTTGATGGTATTTGAATGCATGTGTCACCATCATTGAGCTCACCAATTTGTCCTTCTCCAATATCCAAAATCCACTTGTAAAACTATTGAAATTCTTTTGAACCATCATTGGTATCATTTGATTGAAACCTCTAGTTTTGTGTCAATGTTGAAACATAACAGTGTCACCATAGATATGATGACTTTATACTTTCAAATAACATGTCCCTTCTGTCACCACCAAGAATTACCGGAAGTATTTTACTAAAATATCCACCTAGGACAACTTTTAGACCTCCAAAAGGTAAGTTTGAAGAATTTTCAATCTTTAGTGATAGTATATCTCTAAATGTAAAATCAAGAGCTTCGAAATATTTTTTATGAAGCATTGGATCCTCATCCAATATAATCAATTATATCGATTGTTTAAGTTCTAAAACATCACTCCATTACTGAATATTGCAAACTCAGTGGTCATTTATAGATATTGGAATTCTAAAATTTGAATGGGTTGTCCTCCCACCTGGTAAGAGTAATGATTCTATTCCACTAGAAGAAACTATAAGAAAAATTTTACCTTTTATCCTTAGTAGACATGTTAAGACACTCCATATGAAATTCTAAAAAGTTCCTATAAATCCATGAAAAAAATGACCCTAGCAGCATTACATAACGCAGAAATAATTCTGCCAATAACTTGTTTCTGTTCAACAATAAGAATAATTTGTAATGATTTGACCTCGTTATTATTTTTTCCTACTGTAATTAATCTCTTCAACAATAATCCAATTAGGTTGAGCAGCTATTGAATAATCTGGAACATAAATTGGAGGATAAAATTTAAGAGATTTAACATTGCTACAGATAATGTTGTCTATTTCAATCAAAGAAAACATTTGCCTTTGGTGATCCATGAGTGTCAAGTCTATAGGATAGGGGAATAGTATTAGAAATAAATATACTAACAGACATATGAAATGATGTCCAGTTCAATTTATGAATAAAGAATTCAATTTAACTGATAGATAGATCCATACTAATATCACTTAGTTACAAAACACTATTAGTGGAGGTTGAAACCATGTCCTGAAATCCATTATTATTAATACATAGTAGCAAAAAACACCAGTTTAATGTTTTGATTATTTTTTCAAAAACATTGGTTATGTATTTGTAATGAAGATGTTTGTGTTTCACAGCATGCGGTGATTTATTTTTATGTTTAAAAGTTATTTTGGTAAATATAATGTTAATAATATAAGAAATGGGTTGTAATAATATGCAAAGGTGGAAGATAAAATCATGTACATTTTTTTACAGAGATAGTAAAATGTTTTTACCTTGTATTTAAAATCACTGTTGTTGGGCATATATAATATCTCCAGTTATAATGTTCTGGGTTTCATGCCAAATAATGTCAGGTCAAGAAATGGTATTTGAGAATAACGTTTTGGTGAATAATATTCGCAAAGAGTGTCCCAGTCCCCAAGACGAGACATCTTTAATTATTGAATAAACTCATTATCATCATCTAACACTCCAAAATATGAACATGATTCTTTGAATGTATGATGAGTAATATTGTTCACTATTTTAATAGAATCATATGAATTTACACCCCTAACATTTGTAATAAGAATCTTCATGTAATATAGTTCTCTAGAAGAGGGTGTCATGTTGTAAAATCTTCCAATCCAAAATCCCTATTTGCACGGATACCATTTTTTTATGATAGCGGAAGAAAAAACTTGTTGGTAATTCTTAATATGTTTGACTTTTTTCCCCTGGGTACAACATATTTTCTTCAAACAATGATGTGAACATGGTATTAGAAATATTGTGCTTATTTAAGAAATCTTCAATATTATCATTGTCGGCGTATGTCATGCTCCTTTTTCCAAGTAAATGAAAATGTAACCTATTAATTAGATTATATCTAATATGTATATCATAAGATAATATCCTCAAATAAGCTTTATAAGGTGATAATTATTGATAGTCATAGTACATTTTAATCCTTTAGAAACTATTATCGGACAGATGTTTGTTTTTGCTATTATAGAGTGTTGTGGTTACATGATCATGACTGTAGATACCCGAGATTGAAGTACATGGACATTAAATTACTTTTGAGGAATAATTAATATATAAAAAGAACCAACACTCAAGGACTGTAATAGTTTAGTGTCTTTGGAAACTCAGAACATAATCTTCTAATCATGGTGAAAGATCTTCAGCATCTCCCATAAAGATCTTCCCCTTTTGTTTTCTTACCTAAAACCTTTCTTTAAATCATAGGGAAAAGAAAACATATAAAGGGTGAGCTCAAATTCTCAGTAAGGATAATCATGGATAAAATAAAACAAATCAGATACATTTTAAGAAAACACGAACATAAAGTTTAAAAATCAAAATCTTGAGAAATAAATATTGGAAGTACATGTGGAATAGATCATAAAGGAACATTAATCATGACAAAATAGCATGGTAATAAAACTTGTAATTGTGGAAAACCATTAATAACATTATATGATTTCCATAGTATCCAAGGCATTACTTCCAAGACCATCTTAGTGGACAAAGTCCCTTACTGAATCAAGTTCACTCCTCGTTCCAGTCCTATATCACTGAACCGGATTAACTTTCCCTTCCATACATGTCTATCTCATGAGATATAAATCTTTACCCAATTCATTAGAGGGATATATAGGTCCCACCGATATCATAATGAAATCATTCTTACTTGTGCCACAATATAAACATAAATCATTCATCATAACCCAAAGAATAAAATGGGTTTCATAAACATCATCCCATCATAACGTAATCCATATAAAACAAATGGATATCATTTCATCATAAGAAGAATAAAACCATTTAAATAATAGAGACATTATACTTGAAACATAGTGATACAAAATAATGTCATCTTAGATGAAAAATAGTCTTGAAAAAACACTTGAAATTAATTCTTGAGGAAAATATCCTTTCTTCTTCAAAATCATTTTCTTTAAAAAATGCCATTCTATTTTATAAAAAAGTATTTTGTCAAAAATAATCATGAAATATTATATAGGAAGCTTCATGAAAATAAGGAATTATGAAACCGTAAAAATCCCTTCACACTGTATAAGTTAAAAAAACATTATCCTCGTACTTTTAACAGAAAAGTCAAAAGTACCACGTATGGTAAACAAAAGAAAGATTCCTTCCATAACACAACGTAAAAGTCAAATAGGGGTAAACATGAATTTAAAGATAAATGGAAGAATATTATACACTTTATGAAAAACTTTTTATGTACATGGAAGAAAAATATACCCCAGTAAATACTTACGTATAAGCAATCTCAGATAAAAATGAGATTGAAAAATTATCCCTTACCTTATGTCCAATTTCTTTTGTATGTGTCTGAGACCCCTGTATAGTGGGTTTAAACATATTATTAACTTGTAAAAGAACCATAATAATATTTATGTTATCATATATGATTCACTTACACCTTTATATTACCCGTTCATTTGTCAATTCCATGTTAAAGTAGCGTTTTGGGTAAAATCGTTTCATTTATCGTCTGTGTTTTGACTTGTAATTATTCATATGATTACTTAGATCATGATTACATACTTCTAGAATTTAAAACATGATTTATATATAATATATATTCAGCATATAAATATATATTATAGATCGATAAATGGAATGAAATACACCGTTCATGGAGACGGTAGACCGTACGTAGACATGAACGCTGTTTTTGTTTCCTTATTAAATTGAATGGAATTATGTAAATGAAACATATATGTACATAAATCTAGTATCATTATTATGTAATATATTTCCTGATTATTTATTATATATAGTTTATAATCATACTTGAATGGTTAATCATTGAAAATGAATCTCATCACGTTTGTGGAGACGGTAAGTCGTATGTACGCACTAGCGACAATATCGTTCTCATAATTATTGAATGGTATTTGAGTGGATGGTAGAATATCTAAGAATTATTATCATGTTATAATAAAAATATATATATTTATTATTTACACCATTATACCCATCCAATTATGGTGGTGGTTGAAAAACAGATTACACCACGACGTGGAGATGGTATTCCATACGTACGCACGCGCGGTGATTTCATTTTTCGTAGGATGGGTAGAAGGTGAAATAGGGTTGTTTCATATTTATAATAACATATAATTATATTATTTATAGTGATGTTATTAATTTATAATGAATAAACTAAAGAGGATGAAGTATAAGAATAAAGAAACTTGAAAGAATTGGTAGAAGAGATTACCTCTTCTTCGACGCGCCTCCTCTTAACCTCCACTTAGGGAACTAAAGTTGGTCTTGGAAGAACACCCGGACCTCTAATAGGTTTTTAGGGAAGTTTAGAAGATTAATTTTCTTGGTTTTTCCGAGCTTGAAGTCTCAAAGTGGTGTGAGAAGGAGAGGGAGGAGGTTCCCTTTTATAAGGGAAGAGAGGGGCCATTTTGGAAACCTCAAAAATATTAATTTATAATAAACTCAAACCCCACTTAAAAATTTCCAAAGTGACTAAAATTTTGTATATGAGGTAATATAGGGTTTTAATATCCTCAACCAATCAAATTTAGACATTTTGGGAAATTATTTTAAACCTTATCAATTTGATTTATCCTTATTTAATTTATTTAATCTTATTAGGGGTAATAATATTCTAAATTTGAAATTGTTATAAATAATTACTTATCTGTTGTGAATTATCCATAATTGGATAATTTATTAAATTTTAGACCATATAAATTTCAATTTATAATTTTTAAATATTTATGGGATTTTTAAACAATTTAATAATATGTTATTTTTATAAAATAACAATAGTGTTAATTTTGACACTATTCTTTTATTTGAATTTAAATAAAATCCAAACCGAGGATATATTTGAACCAAAATATTTAATAGATTCCTAACATTTCATATTCATCTAGTAAATTTGTTTAGAACATTAATTAGTTCACATAAAGTTTATTTTAATATTTACAACACAATGTACTTGATATTTCTCTTAATAAAACAATTACTACATATTTTTTGTATAATCATTTAATATACTTATTATTTGCATAAAAATTAAAAATAAAATCATATGATGAATATAAATATAATACCTTTCATTATAATATTTTTACTCTAATTTATCATCTTAAAATAGCAGCATTTAAATTGTTATATTTATTAAATTACGAAGGTGACATCTTTGACATCATTTAAAATAAAATAATATAAATGTCATAATCTGTTTTATAAGGCTCCCAATGGTCCACAAATATACCCTTGGATTATTATGGTATATATATACTCTACCAATAACTTTTTTTCATGTTTATGGTCCTTTTGATAGGTATTATTATTTTAATAAAAACTATATTATTGATTTTTTACTAAATAAATAATTTCTACATCATTAATGTATAAGCTATTAAGGTAATTAAATATTTCTTAAAAATTAAAAATAAATTACCATGATAAAGATAAACAATTTATCTTTAAAATTAGTATTTATAATCAAAATTATATTCTGTATAATATTATATAAAAAATAATCTATTTATTAAAGTTTTAGTGAGACATATTTAAATTTCTTTAAAATAAAATAAATTAAAGGTCTTAATCACATCCAAGTGGGTTACAATGGATTCCATTTCGACCCAAATATGCCTTAGGACGAAATATAATCATCCAATTATATTAATACAAGTGTTAGGGTAATTTTATAATATTATATTTACCCTTAATTACCCGATTTACCTTTAACTATGGTAAATAAAATTTACCGTAGTTACTATTCATAATGCCTAAAAATAAATAGTGGCTTATTAACATAATTTGGACCTACTTATTCCAAATATGGAATCCATTTTTCTAAATTCAATACACAAAATTTTCATTATTTAATTTAAAATTAATCCCACTGTTGAGAAAACGGGTTTTAAAAGTTAAAACATGGAAAAAGATTGAAATGTTTCTACCTATGAATTAAATGTAAAATTAATGCTAATGACATACATTATATCAAATTTTAAAAAATATTCTATTTATACTTTAAAACAATTTACTATTATAATTTAACCATATAAATTATCTCAATGAAAAAAGTTATTTTTAAGTAAAATTTAGCGTGTTTTTACTATTCATCAAAATAAGAACGTTGTCAGAAAAATATCTAAACATTATCCAATATAAATTTTTATATCATGATTATAAATAAGAATTTTATTTTGTAAACTTGAACTTATAAAATTTTCAAAAATTTGATTTTAAATGGGTGCGCCATCAAAAGGCGGCAAAACTGCATTTTTTGAAAAATACTTCTTTTATCCGAAAAATTGATTTTGTTCTAATACCTCATTCCATTAAATGTGTAAGATGAATTATATTGTTATAAAATTCAAAATGTGTTTAATACTATTCATAACTTCTAGTTCATAATAATATTATTACAATATATCGTGGTTTAGTGAAACTTGATATTGAGTACAACACACGCTATTGAGAAAGGACTCCCTTGTGTATAATGCAAGCCAAGTCAGGGTTGCGTGTAGGGAAAGCTTCCTTTGGTGTTGCTTATAACATACTCAAAATATAGTTCGGTTATACATTGATCAAAATCTATACTTGGTGTTGTGTAAAATTAATTTTATTCAAGAGAACTTAAAATTGTGTGCATCACAAGCCAAGAATAGTGTTGTATATACTATAAGCTAATACGGTGTTGCGTATAGCGCAAGATAATCTTGGGGAAGCGTACAAAAAAATACATCAAATAAATTGAAAAGAATAATTCTCATAAAATCTCGGGGTGTTTCATTCTACCCCCCTTAAAATGAATATCACCCTCGAAATTCACCAGGGTTATAAATGGTTTATTACATGAGAGTTTCTTTCATAGAAACCCACATCATAAAAAGGAATACAAAAACATATCTTTAAAAACTAAAGTATGAAATTTAAAAGTTACCCAAATTAACTAATCACTGGGTTTCCACATAGGATAACATAGGTGAAAGTATGGATATGGAAGATAAATCTAACCATCAAGTTTTGATGGAGAGTGGTAGAGGACATGGCTATGAAAAATCCAATAGTCACCAAGCTATAAATTTGTGAGGATCTAAGGTACCATCTGATTCATCCGATGTGAGAGAACTAGGACAACGTTTTCTGTTTTCAAGATCATTTCCCTAAAGTTGAAAAAATTGTAATTAGAAGAAATACTTTCTAGATTTTGGTACAATCTCACCGTTGGTCGTTCCTTGAACAATTTCCACTTCATCTCTTAAAGAAATGAAGTTGAATTTGTCATTCGTGAAGTGTTAGAAGATCTTGTGATAGAATGATAGGTCATTCCATCTGTCTCAAAAAAAAGGTTAACAAAAGTTATTAAATATACAAAATCCATCTATAGTGAGATTAATCGTATATGGTTCCTAAAATGGACTTATACTTCATATATCATACCACTTAATAAATTAAAACTAATTTATACTAAACAGGGACTTCCTGTAGGTCCATGGTATGCGATAAAGACCAATGGAACTTTGGTTGTGGGTTCGATCCCCACATCCTTTTCCGATGTGATGGGTTTTCACTCGTCCTGTAGGTTGTCCTTTTTCTAAAACTACACTATTATAACATTCCAGAAATAATATAAAAAAAATGTTCTATCCATAAAAAATATAATATTATGTCAAACATGATCCATTTCAAATCTTTAGGCTTATCAAAAATACTTCTATCCAAGCTCATATTATAAATAAAACGATTACTAGAAATGTCATCAACTAAGAATGTGAATACCATCATTTATCCCCCATATATCATAAGTTATATCTTGTTGATCGCAATTCAAACATTTGAATACCTTAATCATGTATTCTCTTGAAACATGTATAACCATATAATCATTGTAAAAACATGAATGATCCAAGAATTTATATATACTCAAACCATGATATCACTTTGTCCTTATATCAGCCAAGAGATCATTAATATTATCAGACATTTCATTATCTTCTTATCCCTTCATTATGCACATATCATCTACTTTCCCAAAATATCTTAATAACCATTCATGGATACCAGTATAATTCAACATATATTTTCAAAAACTTAAGTAAAAACCATAGTGTAAAAATCCTTAGATGTTTCTTTATTCTAGAGTACCATGAAATTACTTTTACAACATTACTCTTGATAAACATGCAATCATTCCACAATGTTCTAAAACCATTGATTGAGCTTCAAAATTGTATTCCTCAACACTTATTTTATCTCATATACCATTTTTAGTCTCTTCATCATCATCAACAGAAATACTACCCATATGACCATGTTGATTCTCTTCATGAGATTTTACCTTAGGGCATTGGTTTTCATAATTCTCATACGTTCCACATTTAAAACATTTAACCATTGTTGATGTCTTAGCAATACCATTATCCTTATCAATGGTGTTAACTGAACCTTTTCCTTTACAATTACTGGCTTTGTGTCCTTCTTTTCCACACTTAAAGCATCTTCCTGTTCCGTTGAAACATTCTCCCTGATGCCTCTTCCCACATGATTTACATGATGGAAATTGAACTTTATTTCCTCTAGGATCATCATGAAACTCCATCTTTCTCTTATTAGCTGAGTCGGGAAACTTACCAAAGTTGAGATTATTGATCATATTATGATATTTATGATTAGGCATAATAACGATATGTGGACTTCAAGATCCAATTTCATTTGGTTTCTCATGAATAATATCATTCCATTGTCCATCATATCCTCCATTATCGTGAATCTTCATGTTTCCAGCCATTTTCAAACAACCCAAAAAGAATAGTGTGAGAGGGAAAAATCATAATCAGGGGGAGTAACTTCAATATATAACATCTTAGGTTAAATTCTAAGATTGTTTCTGTAATTCTAGGACTATAACAAATACTTATATGTAACCTTAGGGGCATCCCTAGACATACCTTAGAAATATCTTCTAGGGATCTCACTATATTTTTCTCATCCTCATTTCCAAAGGTTAACTAAACATTTCCTCTGATACCAACTGTAGATACTTGAAATTAATGTACATGGACATTAAATTACTTTTTTTTAATAATTAATAAATAATAAGAACAAACACTCAAGGACTGTAATAGTTTAGTGTCTTTGGAAACTCATAACATAATCTTCTAATCAGGGTGAAAGATCATCAACATCTCCCATAAAGATATTCCCCTATTGTTTTCTTACCTAAAACCTTTCTTTAAATCCTAGGGAAAAGAAAAAATATAAAGGGTGATTTCAAATGCTCGGTAAGGGTAAGCATGTAGAAAATAAAACAAATCATATACATTTTAAAAAAATGAACATAAAGTTTAAACATCAAAATCTTGAGAAATAAATCTTGGCAGTACATAAGGTAGAGATCATAAAGGAACATTAATCATGATAAAATAGCATGGTAATAAAGCATGTAATTATGTCAAATCATTAATCACGTGATATGATTTCTATAGTATCCAAGGCATTGCTTCCAATACCATCTTAGTGGACCAAATCCCTTACTGAATCGAGTTCAGTCCTCGTTCCAGTCCAGTATCACTGAACCAGATTCACTTGTCGTTCAAGCCATGTATATCTCATGAGATATAAATCTTTACCCAACGCATTGGAGGGAGATATAGGTCCCACCCATCTCAAAATGAAATAATTCTTACTTGTTCCACAAAATAAACATAAATCATTCATCATAACCCAAAGAATAAAATGGGTTTCATAAACATCATCCCATCATAACGTAATCCATATAAAACAAATGGATATCATTTCATCATAAGAATAATCAAACCATGTAAATAATAGAGACATTATACTTGAAACATAATCATACTACATAATGTCATCTTAGATGGAAAATAGTCTTGACAAAACACTTGAAATGAATTCTTGAGGAAAATATCATTTCTTCTTGAAAATCATTTTCTTTAAAAAATTCCATTCTATTTTAAAAGAAAAGTATTTTGTTGAAAATAATCATGAAATATTGTAGAATAAGTTTCATGAAAATAATTCATTATGAAACTGTAAAATCCATTCACACCGTATAAGTTAAAAAAACATTCTCCTCGTACTTTCAATGGAAAAGTCAAAAAGTGCCGCGTATGGTAAACAAAAGAAAGATTCCTTCCATAACACAAAGTAAAATTCAATGAGGGGTAAAAATTACTTTAAAAAAACATGGAAGAATATTAAACACTTTACGAAAAACCTTTTATGGACATGGAATAAATATATACCCCAGTAAATACTTATGTATAAGCAATCTCGGATAAAAATGAGATTGCAAAATTATCCCTTACCTTATGTCCAATTTCTTCTGTATGTGTCCAAGACCCCTGTATAGTGGGTTTAAAAATATTTTTAACTTTTAAAATAACCATAATAATATTTATTTTATCATATATGATTCACTTACGACTTTATATTACCCGTTCATTTGTCAATTGCATGTTAAAGTAGTGTTTTGGGTAAAATCTTTTCATTTATCATCCGTGTTTTGACTTGTAATTATTCATATGATTACTTAGATCATGATTACTTAATTACATAATGTAAAAAATGATTTATATATAATATATATTAATCATATAAATACATATGATAGATGGATAAATGGAATTAAATACACCATTCATGGAGACAGTAGACCGTACGTACGCATGAACGATGTTTTCATTTCTTTCATAAATTGAATGGAATTAAGTAAATGAAACATATATGTACATAAATCCAGTATCATTATTATGTAATATATTTCATGATTATTTATTATATATATTTTATAATCATACTTTAATGGTTAATCATGGAAAATGAATCTCATCGTGTTCATGGAGACGGTAAGCCGTACGTACGAACGAGCGACGATATCATTCCCATAACTATTGAATGGTATTGGAGTGGATGGTAAAATATCTTAGAATTAGAATCATGTTATAATAACCATATATATAGTTCTTCTTTAAACCATTATACCCATCCATGTAAAGTGGTGGTGGAAAAACATATTACACCACGGCGTGGAGATGATATTCCTTACGTACGCACGCACGGTGATTTCATTTTTCATAAGATGGGTAGAAGGTGAAATAGGGTTTTTTAAAATTTATAATAACACATAATTATATTATTTATACTGATGTTATTACTTTACAATGAAACAACTAAAGAATAGGAAGTATAAGAATAAAGAAACATGAAAGAATTGGTAGAAGAGATTACCTCTTCTTCGACGCGCCTCCTCTTAACCTCCACTTAGGAAACTAAAGTTGGTCTTGGAAGAAGACCAGGACATCTGGTAGGTTTCTAGGGAAGTGGAGAAGATAAATTGGTAGGGGTTTTCCATTCTTGAATTCTCAAAGTGGTGTGAGGATGAGAGGGAGGAGGTTCCCTTTTATAAGGGAAGAGAGGGCCACTTTTGGAAACCTCAAAAATATTAATTTATAATAAACTCAAACCCCACATAAAAACTTCCAATGTGGCTCAAATTTGGATATGAAGTAATATAGGGTTATAATCTCATAAACCAATTAAATTTATACATGTTGGGAAATTATTTTAAACCTTATCAATTTAATTTACCCTTATTTAATTTATTTAATCTTATTTGTGGTAATAATATTCTAAATTTTAAATTGTTATAAATTATTACTTATGTGTTGTGAATTATCCATATTTGGGTAATTTATGAAATTTTAGACCATATAACGTTCAATTTATAATTTAAAATATTTATGAGATTTTTAAACAATTTAATACTATGTTATTTTTATAAAATAACAATAGTGTTAATTTTGACACTATTCAATTATTTGAATTTAAATAAAATCCACACAGTGGATATATTCAAACCAAAATGTTTAATAGATTCCTAAAATATCATATTCATCTATAAAATTTGTGTAGAACATTAATTAGTTCAGATAATATTTATTTTAATATTTATAAAACCATTTATTTGATATTTTTCTTAATAAAACAATTACTGCATCATTTTTGTATAATCATTAAATATACCTATTAGTTGCATAATTATAAAAAATAAAATCCTTTGATGAATATATATATAATACCTTTCATAATAATATTTTTACTCGAATTTATCATCTTAAAATCACAACATTTAAATTTTCATATTTATTAAATTATGAAGGTGACATCTTTGACATCATTTAAAATAAAATAATATAAATGTCCTAATCTGTTTTATAAGGATCCAAATGGTCCAAAAATCTACCCTTGGATGATTAGGGTATATATATACTCAACAAATAATATTTGGTCAAGTTTATGGTCCTTTTGATAGGTATTGTTATTTTAATAAAAACTTTATTATTGATTTCTCACTAAATAAATAATTTCTACATCATTAATGTATAAGCTATTAAGGTAATTAAATATTTCTTAAAAATTACAAATAAATTAAAATGATAAATAAATACATTTTATATTTTAAATGAGTATTTATAATCGAAATTATATTCTATATAACCTTATATAAAAAATAATCTAATTATTAAAGTTTGAGTGAGACATATTTCACTTTCTTTAAAATAAAATAAATTAATGGTCTTAATCACATCCAAGCCAGTTCAAATGGATTCCATTAAGACCCAAATATTCCTTATGACGAAGTAAAATCATCCTATTATATTAGGACAAGTGTTAGGGTAATTTTATAATATTATATTTACCCTTAATTACCTGATTTACATTTAACTATGGTAAATAATATTTACCGTAGTTACTGTTCATAATGACTAATAATAGAAAGTAGCTTATTAACATAATTTTTACCTACTGATTCCAAATCTGGAATCCATTTTTCCAAATTCAAAACAAAAAAGTTTCAGTATTTAATTTAAAATTAATCCCACTGTTGAGAAAATGGGTTTTAAAAGTTAAAATGTTGCAAAAGATTGAAATGTTTTTACCTATAAATTCAATTTAAAATTAATTTTAATAACATAAATATATCAAATGTTAAAAATATATTCTATTTATACTTTAAAACAATTAACTATTATAATTTAACCATATAAATTATCTCAATGAAAAAAGATGTTTTTAAGTAAAATTTAGCGTGTTTTTACTATTCATCAAAATATGAACGTTGTCAGAAAAATATCAAAACTTTATCCAATGTAAATTTTTATATCATGATTCAAAAGAAGAAGTTTATTTTGTATAATTGAACTTATAAACTTGTCAAAAATTATATTTGAAATTGGTGCGCCATCAAAAGGCGGCAAAACTGCATTTTTTGAAAAATACTTCTTTTATCCGAAAAAATGATTTTATTATCATAACTTATTGTAGAAAATGTGTAAGATGAATTATAATGTTCCAAAATTCAAAATGCGGTTAATACTATTCATAATTGATAGTTCATAATAATATTATAACAATATTTCGTTGTTTAGTGAAACTCGATATTGCGTACAACACACGCTACTGAGGAAGGTCGCTCTTGTGTGTAATGCAAGCCAAGTCAGGGTTGCATGCAGGGAAAGCTTCCTTTGGTTTTGCGTATAACATACTCAAAATATAGTTCAGTTATACATTGATCAAAATCTATACTTGGTGATGTGTAAAATTAATTTTATTCAAAAGAAATTGAATTTGTGTGCGTCACAAGCCAAGAATAATGTTGCATATACTACAACCTAGTACGGTGTTGCGTATAAAGCAAGATAATCTTGGGGAAGCGTACAAAAAAAGACATCAAAGAAATCAAAAATAATAATTCTCATAAAATCTCGGGGTGTTACATTCTACCCCCCTTAAAATGAATTTCACCCTCGAAATTCATCAGGGTTATAAATGGTTTATTACATGAGAGTTTCTTTCATAGAAACCCACATTGTAAAAAGGAATACCAAAACTTATGTTTAAAAACTAAAGTATGAAACACAACGGTTTCACAAATTAACTAATCATTGGGTTTCCACAAAGGAGAACATAGGTGAAAATATGGATATGGAAGATAAATCTAACCATCAAGTTCTGATGGAGAGTGGTAGAGGACTTGGCTATGAAAAAGCCAATAGTCACAAAGACATAAATTTGTGGGGATCTAAGGTACCTTCTGATTCATCATATATGAGAGCACTAGGATAACATTTTTGGTTTTCAAGATCATTTCCCTAAAGTTGAAAAAAATGGAATTAGAATAAATACTTTCTTGATTTTGGTACAATATTACCATTGGTCGTTCCTTGAACAATTTCCACTTTATCTATTAAAGAAATGAAGTTGAATTTTTCATTCGAGAAGTGTTAGCTAATCATTTGATAGAATGATAGGTCATTCCATCTATCTCAAACAAAAGGTTAACAAAAGTTATTAAATATGCACAAGTCCATCTATAGCAAGATTAATCGTATATGGTTCCTAAAATAGACTTATACTTCATATATCATACCACTTAATAAATTAAAACTAATTTATACTAACCATGAACTTATTGTAGGCCAGTGGTATGTGATAAAGGCCTATCGCACTTCGGTTGTGGGTTTGATCCCCACAGCCTTATCCGACACGTTGGGTTGTCGCCCATCCTTCAAGTTGTCCTTTTTCTAAATCTACACTATTATAACATTCCAGAAATAATATCGAAAAAAAGGTTCTATCCTTAAACAATATTATCTTATGTCCAACATAATCCATTTCAAATATTTAGGCTTATCCAAAATACTTCTATCCAAGCTCATAGTATAAAGAAAATGATTACTAGAAATTTCATCAACCAAGCATGTGAATAACATCATTTATCCCCCATATATCATAAGATATATTTTGTTGATCACATTTCAAACATTTGAATACCTTAATCATGTATTCACTTGTAACATGTATAACCAAATAATCTTTGTGAAAACATGAATGATCCTAGAATTTCTATATACTCAAACCATGATATCACTTTTTCCTTATATCATTCATGAGCTCATTAATATTATCAAACATTTCTTTATCTCCTTATCCCTTCATTATGCACATATCATATGCTATCCAAAAATATCTGAATAACCTTTCATGGTTACCAGTACTATTCAACATATATTTTCAAAAACTTAAGTAAAAAATAATAGTGTAACAATCCTTAGATGTTTCTTTATTCCAGAGTGCCATGAAATTACTTATACAACATTACTCTTCATAAAAATGCAATCATTCCACTACATTCTAAAACCATTGACCGAGCTTCATCATTGTATTCCTCAAAACTTCTTTCATCTCATATACCATTTGTAGTCTCTTCATCATCATCAACATAAATACTACCCATATGACCATGCTGATTCTCTTTATGAGATTTTCCCTTATGGAATTTGTTTGCATAATGCCCGTACGTTCCACATTCAAAACATTTAACCGTTGTTGATGTCTTAGAAATACCATTATCCTTGTCGATGGTGTTAACTGAACCTTTTCCTTTACAATTACTGGCTTTGTGTCCTTCTTTTCCACACCCAAATCATCTTCCAATTCCTTTGAAACAGTCTCCCTTATTCCTCTTCCCATATGAGTTACATGAGGGAAATTGAACTTTCTTTCCTCTATGATCATCATGAATCTCAATCTTTCTCTTATTAGCTGAGTCGGGAAACTTACCAATGTTGAGATTATTGATCATATTATGAGATTTCAGATTAGGAATAATAATGATATTTGGACGTCCAGATTCAATTTAATTTGGTTTCTCATGAAGAATATCATTTCATTGTCCATCATATCCTCCATTATCTTGAATCATTCTATTTCCATCCATTTTCTAACAACCCAAAAAGAATAGTGTGAGAGGGAAAAATCATAATCAAGGGGGAGTACCATCAATATCCAACATCTTAGGTTAAATTATAAGATCCTTACAGTAATTTTAGGACTATAACCTATACATATATGTAACCTTTGGGACATCCCTAGACATACCTTAGAAATATCTTCTAGGGATCTCACTAAAGTTTTCGCATCCTAGTGTCCAAAGGATAACTAAACCTTTCCTCTGATACCAACTATAGAGACCCGAGCTTGACGAACATGGAAATTACATTACTTTTGCGGAATAATTAATACATAACAAGAACCAACACTCAAGGACCGTAATAGTTTAGTGTCTTTGGAAACTCGGAACATAATCTTCTAATCATGGTGAAAGATCTTCAACATCTCCCATAAAGATCTTCCCCTTTTGATTTCTTACCTAAAACATTTCTTTAAATCCTGGGGAAAATAGAACATAAAACAGGTGAGCTCAAATTCTTAGTATGGATAAGCGTGGAGAAAGTAAAACAAATCATATACATTTTAAAATAACATGAACATAAGGTTTAAACATCAAAATCTTGAGAAATAAATCTTGGCAGTACATAAGGCATAGATCATAAAGGAACATTAATCATGATAAAATAGCATGGTAATAAAACATGTAATTTTGGAAAACCAAAAAGTACATGATATGATTTCCATAGTAGCCAAGGCATTGCTTCCAAGACCATCTTAGTGGACAAAGTCCCTTACTGAATCGAGTTCACTCCTCGTTCTAGTCCTGTATCACTGAACCAGATTAGCTTGTCATTCCAGCCATGTCTATATAATGAGATATAAATCTTTACCCAATGCATTAGATGGGGATATAGGTCCCACCCATCTCATAATGAAATCATTCTTACTTGTGCCACAAAATAAAAATAAATCATTCATCATAACCCAAAAAATAATATGGGTTTCATGAACATTATCCCATCATAATGTAATCTATATAAAACAACTGGATGTCATTTCATCATATGAAGAATCAAACCATGTAAATAATAGATACATTGTACATGAAACATAATCATACTAACTAATTTCATATTTGATGGAAAATAGTCTTGACAAAACACTTGAAATGAATTCTTGAGGAAAATATCTTTTCTTCTTCAAAATCATTTTCTTTAAAAAATTCCATTCTATTTTAAAAGAAAAGTATTTTGTTGAAAATAATCATAAAATCTTGTAGAGGAATCTTCATGAAAATAAGGCCTTATGAAACCTTAAAAATCTGTTCACACAGTATAAGTTAAAAAAACATTCTCCTAGTACTTTTAACAGAAAAGTCAAAAAGTACCACGTATGGTAAACAAAAGAAATATTCCTTCCATAACACAAAGTAAACGTCAAAGAGGGGTAAACATGACTTTAAACATACTTGTAAGAATATTAAACACTTTATGAAAAACATTTTATGGAAATGGATGAAATATATACCTCAGTAAATACTTACGTATAAGCAATCTCAGATAAGAATGCGATTGCAAAATTATCCCTTAACTTATGTCCAATTTCTTCTGTATGTGTCTAAGACCCCTGTATGGTGGGTTTAAACATATAATTAACTTGTAAAAGAACCATAAAAATATTTATGTAATCATATATGACTCACTTACGACTTGATTTTACCCGTTCATTTGTCAATTCCATGTTAAAGTAGCGTTTTGGGTAAAATCGTTTCATTTATCGTCTGTGTTTTGACTTTTAATTATTCATATGATTACTTAGATCATGATTACTTACTTCCAGAATGTAAAACATGATTTATATATAATATATATTCATCATATAAATATATGTGATAGATCGATAAATGGAATGAAATACACCGTTCATGGAGACGGTAGACCGTACGTACGCATGAACGTTGTTTTCATTTCCTTATTAAATTGAATGGAATTAAGTAAATAAACATATATGTACATAAATACAGTATCATTATTATTTAATATCTTTCATGACTATTTATTATAAATACTTTATAATCATACTTGAATGGTTAATCATGGAAAATGTATCTCATCGCGTTTGTAGAGACGGTAAGCCGTACGTACGCATGAGCGACGATATCATTCCCATAATTATTGAATGGTATTGTAGTGGATGGTAGAATATCTCAAATTTAGTATCATGTTATAATAACCATATATATAGTTATTATTTACACCATTATACCCATGCAAGTAAGGTGGTGGTGGAAAAACAGATTACAACACGGCGTGGAGACGGTATTCCGTACGTATGCACGCGTGGTGATTTCATTTTTCATAGGATGGGTAGAAGGTTAAATAGGGTTGTTTCATATTTATAATAACATATCAGTATGTTAGTTATATTTATGTTATTACTTTATAATGAAACAACTAAAGTAGAGGAAGTGGAAGAATAAAGAAACTTGAAAGAATTGGTAGAAGAGATTACCTCTTCTTCGACGCGCCTCCTCTTAACCTCCACTTAGGGAAATAAAGTTGGTCTTGGAAGAATACTAGGACCTATAGTAGGTTTCTACGGAATTATAGAAGATAAATTGGTAGGGGTTGTCTGATATTGAAGGCTCAAAGTGGTGTGAGGAGGAGAGGGAGGAGGTTACCTTTTATAGGGGAAGAGAGGGGCACTTTTGGAAACCTCAAAAATATTAATTTATAATAAACTCAAACCCCACATAAAAACTTCCAAAGAGACTCAAATTAGGATATTAGGTAAGATAAGGTTGTAATATCATCAACCAATAAAAATTTTACAAGTTGAGAAATTATTTTAAAACATATCAATTTGATTTATCCTTATTTAATTTATTTAATCTTATTTGGGGTAATAATATTCTAAATTTTAAATTGTTATAAATAATAACTTATGTTTTTTGAATAATCCATAATTGGGTAATTTATGAAATTTTAGACCATATAAATTTCAATTTTTAATTTTTAAATATTTACAGGATTTTTAAACAATTTAATAATATGTTATTTTTATAAAATAACAATAGTGTTAATTTTGACACAATTCA
The DNA here is from genome assembly GCA_963277665.1 of Viscum album. NCBI lineage: Eukaryota > Viridiplantae > Streptophyta > Magnoliopsida > Santalales > Viscaceae > Viscum > Viscum album. Next base: position 1,288,155,519 of record OY728151.1, read on the forward strand.
TTTATTTGAATTTAAATAACATCCACATAGAGGATTTATTTGAACCAAAATTTTTGATAGATTCCTAAAATGTCGTATGAATCTTGAAAAAAATTTAGAACATTAATTAGTTCACATAATGTTTATTTTAATATTTATAAAACCATTTATATGATATTTCTCTTAATAAAACAATTATTACATCATTTTTGTATAATAATTTAATATACTTATTAATTGTATAAAAATTAAAAATAAAGTCCTATTATTAATATAAATATAATAAATTTCATAATAATATTTTTAATCGAATTTATCATCTTAAAACCACAACATTAAAATTGTTATATTTATTAAATTATGAAGGTGACATCTTTGACATCATTTAAAATAAAATAATATAAATGTCATGGTCTATTTTATAAGGATCCAAATGGTCCAAAAATAGACCCTTGGATGATTAGGGTATATATAAACTCGACTAAGAAGGTTTGGTAAAGTTTATGGTCCTTTTGATATGTATTTTTATTTTAATAAAAACTATATTATTGATTTTTCAATAAATAAATAATTTCTACATCATAAAAGTATAAGCTATTAATGTAATTAAATATTTCTTCAAAATTACAAATAAATTACCATGATAAATAAAAAAATTTTATCTTTCAAATGACTATTTATAATCTAAATTATATTCTGTATAACCTTATATAAAAATAATTTATTTATTAAAGTTTGAGTGAGACATATTTCACTTTCTTTAAAATAAAATAAATTAAGGGACTTAATCACTTCCAAGTGGGTTTCAATGGATTCAATTTCGACTCAAATATGCCTTAGGACGAAATATAATAATCAAATTATATTAATAAAATTGTTAGGGTAATTATATAATATTATATTTACCCTTAATTACTCGATTTACCTTTAACTATTGTAAATAAAATTAACCGTAGTTACTATTCTTGAGGCCTAAAAATAAAAAGTGTCTTATTAACATAATTTCGACCTACTGATTCAAAGTATGGAATCCATTTTTCGAAATTAAAAACACAAAATTTGTATTATTTAATTTAAAATTAATCACCACTATTGAGAAAATGGGTTTTAAAAGTTAAAACGTGGAAAAAGATTGAAATGTTTTTACCTATGAATTCAATGTAAAATTAATTTTAATGACATAAATTATATCAAAATTTAAAAATATATTATATTTATACTTTAATCCAATTTACTATTATAATTTAACAATATAAATTATCTCAATGAAAAAATTTGTTTTTACGAAAAATTTAGCATGTTTTTACTATTTATCAAAATAAGAATGTTTTCAGAAAAATATCAAAACTTTATCCAGTGTGTATTTTTATATCCTAATTCAAAATAAGGAGTTTATTTTGTAAAATTGAACTTATAAACCTGTCAAAAGTTAGATTTAAAATGGGTGTGCCCTCAAAAGGCGGAAAAACTACATTTTTTGAAAAATACTTCTTTTATCTGAAAAATTGATCTTGTTCTTATACCTCATTCCAGAAAATGTTTAAGATGAATTATAATGTTATAAAATTCAAAATTAGGTAAATACTATGCATAATTTCTAGTTTATAATAATATTATAACAATATATCGTTGTTTAGTGAAACTCGGTATTGTGTACAACACACGCTATTGAGGAAGGTCGCTCTTGCATGTAATGCAAGCCAAGTCAGGTTTTCGTGTAGGGAAATCTTCCTTTGGGGTTGCATATAAAAAACTCAAAATATAGTTTAGTTATACATTGATCAAAATCTATACTTAGTGTTGTGTACAATAAATTTTATTCGAAAGAACTTGAAATTTTGTGCATCACAATCCAAGAATAGTGTTGTGTATACTATAAGATAATACGGTGTTGCATATAGCGCAAGCTAATATTGGGGAAGAATACAAAAAAAGACATCAAAGAAATTAAAACGAATAATTCTCATAAAATCTTGGGGTGTTACAATGACCCTTTCTTATATATTTAAAAAGGTATTTGATAGAATTTGACTGATTGAAAATTTCAATATTTAGATGACCTTTAAATTTTAATAGAAGAATTGGAATGTATGGAAAAATGCACCAATTATCCAATTCTATACCATTTCTAACAATAGTACATCTATAATTTCTTCTCTGATATACAACATAAGCATTATCATTAGTTGTTGTATATGCAATAAATTTTTTTGGATAAAACATTGATCATTTTTCCCCCATACTAGGTGAGTGATGATTGGCATATCCACAAGGCCCATGGATCTTAAAATTTGTGACTAATTCATGATGTTTTGGGAAGGTACCTTTTTTTGAAATATGAGCGGAAACAATTCTATTAATGACTGTTGGAGTGAAAACATTGTCTTCATGACTAAGAAATAATATAATTTTCACATGTGGCAATCCACTATTCTAAAACTCCACAGTATGAACAACTACATTGGAGATAGTAGGGTAGATGAAAAAAACATGTGACATGTGTTGGTAAAGGCATTCATTTTAAACGTAAAGTATATTAGTGATGAATTTTCATGCCTATTGAAGACTTTCCGAAGAAACATACTTCTTGTCAATATTTCATGAGTTATATGACCTTAATATTGAAAATTTTAAATAGTATTTGAGGATAGTCTGATGGGTGAATATTTTTTACTTCAACAAATATTGAAAGTTCATTAAACATTAGAATAACTGTAAATGTTAAAAAAAATCTGGGTACCCTGCACAATTATAGATCCACATTTCATCTTGGTAATTTTGAATCATATACCTTGGACTTCTTGTAAATTTGAAAGTTAAAATGATACGCTTCCCACATGAAGACTCATCTCGGTGACCTCTAAGGAATGCATCTTGAAACCCATTATAATGTTATCCCCTCAAGATTTTTTGATTGAAGCAAATAAAAAATAGTCATTGAGACTCAATCATTGTATATGAATCTACAATAAACTATTTAAGAATCCCCTATGAATAAATTAGATTGGATGCATCATCGTAATAGAATTGAAGGTGAAAAGAGAAATATTCTCTCAGGGTTACTTTTCATAGTTTTTCAAATCTGTTGAAGGGTGTCGAATGATGGAATATGTTTTCAAAATATCTATCCTCTCCACCACAGAAAAACAACAGACATTTCAATGTATGGTAAAATAGGTGAAGCTCATCACTTCATTCAAGTCACCACTTTTTCTTTGAATAATGATATCCCTATCATGATTAAGATCTTAAATGTCACCAAAAATGTTCATAGCAATCTCAAAAGTTGTGGGTAAGTTGTATGTTTGTGCATCACTTCCTCATATTCTAAGAAAGCATATCATTAAATTTTTAGTGCCATGACTCTCAATAACATCCCTCGTTGTTCTGAATTGACGTGATAATGTATTCTTTTGGTGAAGCATATATTGTATTTTTTTAACAAAACATAAATCAATAATAGAGTTTTGGTTTCTATCATCGAAGCTACATAAGAAAGTCTTTTTTATAAAAATTTAAAAAGAAATAGACAATATTCAAATATTACCACTTAATGTCAGAGTTACTTGATGGCACATACTCTGTTGTGAGCTTCATTTGTAGTCTCATATACATAGAGCTGAGAAAAATTTGGGGGTTTTCTATCAGGAGGATATAAACATCCAATATAGTGGTAGTTTTTTCCATTTAATCTAAATATATTTGGAGACCCACCAGAGTTCACATATTTTTCTACATTGTCATCCAATGATTTGAATTCAAATATAGAGTTGTAAATTTTCATGTGGACTTGGAATGTTCTTGAATGTGTAGAGGTTTTATTCAAAACTATTTTTATAAGGTATTAAGTACATGAACAAAACAACTCTAAAGCAATATTTCCCAACGAGCAACATAAAAAAATGTAGGATATATTTGTGGATATATTTTTTAAATTACTCTATTCATACCATAATGTTAAACTACAGTAATCAAAAATGCTAGAAGGGTCTCCAAAATATTAATATTCTGAAGGATAAAGGTTTTACAGTATTTGATTTTATTTGGGAATGAAATAGTTGTCTTATAAAATTATATACATGTTCAATGTAGTAATATAATTGTATATTAAATCCAAATTACATGTTTGTTCAGTAGTTTGATGTTTTAGTGACTTATCTATAGCATTAAAATTCAAATTATTTTTTATTTATTTATATTTAGTAATAGAAAATAAATAGTAAAATATTTGAAATTTGAAAATATAATGTTCACGTTAGCAGACCTGTAAATTTGAATGAAGGATATATGTTAGAGTTTCTTTTTGGAGTAGTTTTTATGAATGTTTGATTCGTTGAATGTTATTCCTTGGGTGGTGGTGTAGAACCTGCATTCTTATTACTCCCTCTTCATAATAAAATCATGGTTGACAATGTTATCAAATATTATAAAATATATATATATAAATATATATATAGAAGAGAAACCTGAAATGCTAGCTAAACTACATAACATACATATATATATAAAAATAATGTGGTTTCCAATAATAGTATAAGGAGAATTGTTCATCATATTAGTTTCATGCATAAAAATAAATATTTCACTGACACAGAAGAAATTTTGTACTGGACTGTTTTGTACTTATTGTGACAAGGAGGAATCAGCTGACTCCGTAAAAGTATTACCATTTTTATTCATACCTTGTAAGAGTAATAATGGAATAGGTAGTTGTTAAATAGAATTGTAACATATTAACCATATAGTTAAACAATGTTTAATGAAAACATTATCATAGAATGAAAGACTTTGTTGTATCAGGGTATTCATTCGTTGTCTACTCTTGTTTGATCCAGCATGTATTGTTGACAGATTTAAACAATCATGAGGGACTGTGAAACTGGGATGTGATATATTATTTCAAGACATGGTTACCTATTTTGATGTATGAAATCAAAGTAATTAAATTGGAGATAGTAAATGGAACTTACCATTGGTTGATATAGGTGATAATACAATGTTTCAACCTATTTCTGTGTTATTAGCTGGTGTGACCAGTTTAGTTTTACAACATTTTCCAACCATTATTATTATCATCAAAGTGTCAGTACTATAAAAATATACATTATCAGGAATCTACATAATACGTTACAGAGGAGTGATATTTTGGTTTGAAATAAGTTAACCAAATAAATATTAATGGACTTTGTAAATTGAACTTATCATTACTGGGTAGAGGTGACAAAGGCAAAAATGTTCCTATTTGTGTGATTCCTTTTGGTGTTACAGGTTTAGTTTCATTAATGTTTTGAATATACATTTTTTCTGAAGAATTGAAATTATAGTAAATATATAGTCTGTTGATTGATAAATAAAAGAACAGCATCAGGAGAGCTGAATAAAAATAAGGAAACATGATTGTCATTGTTACCATAGTAGTCTTATTTGAAATCTTGTGTCTCTAGATCTTGATGGGGAGTCCATGTTTTTATTATGTATCTTATTGTTTGATGGTAATGTAATTTGACCGAACCATAAAATGTAGTACTATGATCAGAGTATAGACAATGTATATTCCAAAGAAAAATAATCTATAGAATGTGCATGTAGTCATTGAATATTCTGCTAACAGTAATGATATCTATTTTAAATCAAAAGTAACATAATTTATGGGGTTGTTTTTTTAATGCTACCAATTATAGTTATTTACTATGATGAATTGAATGTAAACCATGATAATAATGAATTGTCAATAAAAAAAGGCCGAGAAGATTAAACATGTGTACTTGCAGTATTTGAATAGAAAAAAGTAGTGTGAATCTTTGTATTCTGTATCTTATTATTTGATTATAATAGAATTGAATAGAACCATGGAATACAGTACTATGATCAAAGTATATACCATGTATATTATAAAGACAAATAATCCTTATAATGTGCATATAGTCATTGAATATTATGCTGATAGTAATGATATCTATATTAAATCAAAAGGAACATCACTGCTTGGGTTGTATGTCTGAATTATACCAGTTATAGTTATAACTATGATAACTCGAATGTAAACCCTACTAATAATGAATGGTAAATAAAAAAATTCCGAGCATATTGAACATGTTTACTTGGAGTATTTGAATAGGAAAAATTAGTATGAATGTATCAATACATTTTGATTACATGAAAATAATCGAAGATGGAAAAAATGGATAGGTATTGAAGGACAGTGGGATAACATAACTATTTCAGAGAGGTTGGTCTATAAGATGATTGAAGAATTTATGGGTTATAGTAATGTGGTTTGTGAGGAGGTTGTCAGGAATTGTAAACAATGGTTTTCCCTATAGCTAGTAACAGAAGGGATTGTGGGAGGTGAAATAAGGAGAAGCAGAGTGAACTCGTGGAGTTAAAGAGTATGGATTCTAGAGAATAAAAAAGGACAAGTAGGTGTTAGATGATTTAGCAGTTATCATAGGAAATGATGTAGGAGTCGTTTATCATTGGTAACCCAGATGCAAAGGTAGAGGAAGGAGGTGAAGGCGTTCGATGATGAAGAAGTAGTGAGAGGTGATCATGAAAGAGTTGAAATCCTAGATTGGGGATACCAAATGGACAATATTGTTTGGGGATACCAAATAGAGAGGCTTAGGAAACCCTAGAATTGGGGTACCGAAGGAGGTGAAAGTGGAGTATATAGAAGTATCACAAAACCTATATTTGGGAGAGCGATGAAGGTGAACACGACAGATGATAAGGAAGGATAAACGGTGGATCTAGGGGAACAGGGGATTGGGGAGATAGAAATCATGATAGGGAGAGAATTTCATTCAAAGGAAACTATAAATAAGGTTATTGGATAGGGAACAAATGGGATTAGGTTGTCACACTTGTCCCGTGACATGCCAACTTTAGTATATATATTTTTTTCTTAAATAAAACTTTTTTTAAACATTATTTTTTTTCCATAAATTCATAACATATTAACCAAATCTTGAAATATTTCAAATATAAAGGCAATATATGAGCATAAGAAACATCATCCATGGATACACCATAAGATTAGTGTGTGATAAATTATCCATGAAACAATCCATCGGGTGAAAAACCGGGTATAAGTGGAAAGTCACACTATTTTTTCTCTAGTCTATGGGAATATTTATTAGACATAAAATAATCCCAAACAAAGAATATGTTGGTTCCAAAAAATATAGATTCATTCCATAGTATTTCAATATCACAATACCTTTATTGACGTTACACACACTAAAGTGACATGTCCAATTCCCAATGCACCCAAGGTTCCCATTGTGCTAATTTTATCAAATCCATTTCAAAATCCATGATCACATTTAATAAAACCTTTTCATATCATATAAAATATATCATTAAAGACAAATACCTTATTAAAATGTGAATTATTTCCAAAAAAATCATTTTAAATATCAAAAAAAAATGAATTTGAATTCAATAACCCAAAGTAATTGAAAAAAACAAATAGAAATTCATGAATTAGAACCACTTTCAGGGATACACCTATCTTGAGAATGATAGAAACCTAGCCTCCTAGAAGAATGGAGATTCGAATCTAATAGATCTAACATAGAAATACAAGTTATGAAATAAAACTGAAAAGGGACAATAGAAAACATCAAATGATCACAATTAGTAACACAAGTGCAACCAACCCCCCTTTTAAGACCAAAGGCAATGAAAAAAGAATAAATTTGTCTTACTTAGGATGTGTGAAGAAACTGCCACAAGAGTAGAAAAGAAAAATGGAGTGATCTGGAAAGAGTTAGATCACCCAAAATCATCTAAAATCACTCTAAACTCAAGATGGAGGCCTATGCAGTAGAAAAAAAATATGTATTCTTATAGAGTTCTTCAAAATGATGATCTTGAACAATTCACAATGTAAACTCCTTTCATAAAATGAATTCCTTTAATAGTACATTGAAAAAGGTGTCACCTATGATTAAATTAAATACTAATTGACCCATTCATGATGTGTAATGGTTTCATGTCTTGTAAATTATCATGCTCAGAATAAGAATCACAACAACTTCCCAAAAATATGTTCACATCCTGTAACCCATTCACAACATGAATATATCTAGTGGGCATTTTACAATCTAGATTATTATAGACAAATACCAAACCAAAACATGAGGCACTCCAAACCCAAGGGGAACCCTCAAAATCTAATTACATATTTATACCTAAAATCCAATAATTTAAACAAAAATATAACCCCAGAAATTAGTTCATTTTCACCAAAAAAGTCTCTACATAATTAAGAAGCCCGCAATGAACCCAAAAAATTGAAACCAATACAAGGGTCAAGAAATTCATAAATAAAGGAAACAATGTTTTACAATATCCCCACTATAATGTATTTGTATCCCCATAAAGTCCTCAAGATCCTGTAATTGGAAAAGGAGAAGGCCACCATTGCCGCATCAAAAATTTCCTCTCCCATATCTCATGACTATCCCATCCACACTAATATAGTACATTGAAAAAAGGAATCATTTTACCTTGAATTAATTTCTCTTAATAATCCATAATATGAAGTGGTTTCTCAACAACAGTTGACTCAGCATCAAGATAAAAATCCTCCCACTAAATCTCATAGTAAGGATCCATATGATACCTCCTCAATAGGAAAAAACCATCATAGATAGAGGTAAAATGGAATGGTAAGTCCAAATGATACTGTAAAGACCCAAGCCTGATGTACATGGACATTATATTACTTTTTTCTAATACTTAATACATGACACAAAAATATTCCCAAATGCTATATTAGTTTAGTGTCTTTGGAAACTTGGAACACAATCTTCTAACATGGTAAAAGATCTTAAACATCTCCCATAAAGATATTCCCCTTTTGTTTTCCTACCTAAAACCTTTCTTTATATTCTAGGTGAAAAAACATAAAAAGGGTGATCTCAAATTCTCATTCAGGGTAAACATGGAGAACATAAAACAAACCATAAACATTTTAATGTAAAAACATGAACATAATGGTTAAATATCAAAATCTTGAGTCATGAAATAAATCTTGGTAGTACGTAAGGAATGGATCATAAAGGAGCATAAACCATGATATAATAGCATTGGTATAAAAAATTTAATTGAGTAAAAATAATAATCACATAATATGATTTTCATACTATCCAAGGCATTTATGCTAAGACCAACATAGTGGACAAGATTCATTACTAAACCGGGTTTACTTGTCATTCCAGCCATGTATTACTAAACCGGATTTACATGATGTTTAAGCCCTGTATTATTTAACCAGATTTACTTTTTGTTCTATTCATGAATATATAACGAGATATTAATCTTTACCCAATGCATTTAAGGGAGATATATGTCCCACCCATCTCATAATGAATTCATTCTTACATGTTTCACAAAACATAAATAATTCATCATAACATAACCCAAAAAATAAAATGGGTTTCTTAAATTCCATCATAAAATAATACATATGAAATACCATACCATAATTAATTAAATATAATCATATTAATAAAAGGGATATAAATATAACCCTATTTAAGATTCCATCTTATATGTAAAATAATTTTAATAAAACACTTGAATTTAGTTCTTGAGGAAAATATAATTTATTCTTCAAAAGCATTTTCTTTTCTCAAAATATAGTGCAATTTTAAAAGAAAAGACTTTACTTGAAAATAATAATGAAACAGTGTAGAGGATTATTCATGGAAATAAGGCCTCTTGAAACCGTAAAAAACCATTCATGTCGTATAAGTTTAAAAAACATTATCCTCGTACTTTTTTCAGAAAAGTCAAAAAGTACCACGTATGGTAAATAAAAAAAATATTCCATCCATACCATGTAGTAAAAGAAAAAATGGGTAAAAATGACTCTAAACATACATATAAAAATAGTAAACATTTTATGAAAACATTTTTAGTAAACATGGAAATGGATGCTAAACATATCGCCGTTAAATACTTACGTATAAACAATATTGGATAAAAATGAGATAGCAAAATTATCCCTTCCCAATTATAATCTGTGGAATCATATTCCTCATAAAATAAAGTAAATTACATGCATATTTAAATATCATAACCTTCATAATAAAAATATTAAAACATTCAGGGGAGTCATAAACACCACACAAAATAAATAGGTGGTGTTTAAGGCATATGTCCGACTGAAATAAAAGTGAGATGAAATAATCCCTTACCTTGTACTTTTTGTTAGTCGATGGTGTGTTAACCTCCTATATAATCCTTAAATTGAGTTGTTAAATTATACTAGGCCCATATCAATAATTATTATGTCATATTTTATCCTATATAATTTTATTATATCATTTTGTTAATAGTATTTCAATATACCCATTATTTTGGGTGTTTACTGCTTCATTTTCCCATTCCTGTTTGGTCATGTAAGTCATGATTTTTTTGAATAGTATTTACTTTATCCACTAAATTAAGTTCATAATTATTATTTTCACTCATAATATAAATTTTATAATCATTCTTCAATTGTAACGTGGAGAACGAATCTAACTGCATCGTGGAGACGGTAGGCCATACGTACGCACAAGCGACGGTATCATTCTCTTGATGGTTAAATGGTATGTAATTGGATGGTATATTAATTAAAAATAATAATTATAATGTAATATTAATTATTTAAATCCATTATATTAATCATTATAACCATCCTAATAAAAATACTTATGAATAAAAAATTACACCACGCCATGGAGATGGTAAGTCGTACGCACGCACGCATGGTGATATTGTTATTCATAGGATGGATACAATGTGGTATAAGGTTTTCCCATAATTATATTAACATATCATAATGTATCATATACTAGATTTATTAATTTATTATGGAATCAACATTGAAATAGGAAGTAGAAAAAATAAAATAACTTTGAAAGAAGGGATAAAATGATTACCTCTTCTTCAAGTGTTTCCTTTTGATTTAAAAAAAAGGGATCCTCAGGATGGCTATCTTACCAAATTTAGGACTCTTTGATTATGTTTGGGAGGTTTTTCGGAGAAATGGTCAGAATTTTTTCAAATCAAAAGGATTTAGAGGTGTGAGTTAAAGAGAAATGGAGGTTCCCTTTTATAAGATAGGTGTGGGGCACTTTAAGAAAAATCATGAAATATTGATTTATTATAAAAATATTTTATATTTATAATATATTCAAATTGATTGATTTCAAGGATAAGATGATGATGGGTCTAAATCATCACAACCAATAGGTTTTATGCTTGTTTAGGTCATAAAATTAACCTTATCTTTTAGATTTAACCCTTTGTAAAATAAGTTAACTCTTACCATGTCCTCTTGTATTTTTATACTACATGGTTGATATCTTCACTATAAAATTCCAAGAGAGCCTAAAGTTGACCATTGATGAAATTTGTGTCACTATATAATTTATTTGTCTGAACATTAGATTTTTAGGACTATTATATCATTTAATAAAATAATATTCTTTCATTTATGTCAATTTTTATACTATTCATAGCATGACTTTTTAAAAATCCATAACAACTTGATTATTTAGAAAAAACTTCATTAATTCAAATATAAAAAGTCATAATAATCCATAAAAAAATTTATGGCATGAAAAGTTTCAAAATAAATTTATTTTAATATTTATAATCTCATTTATTTAAATCATTCATTAATAAGGCAATCACTACATCACCATGGTTTCAAAAATAAATTTATTTCTTTGGTGTATAAAAGTTAAAAATAAACTACCATGATGTAGGAAATCATTTTATATTTCCAATGAATATTTCTACTCAAATTTATCTTATGTATAACCACATATTAAAAAAATTTATTAAGAAGATAAAATTTTATGTCATATTTCTCTTTACATTAAATTATTTCGTATAAAAAGTAATTTTCACATCCAAGTGGTTCCATGGGGTCCCAAAATTGACCCAAGGATGACCATGGTCAGAAATATCTCATCCAATAGGATTAGGACAAGTGTTAGTGTAGTTTAATATTATTATAATATTATTTTTTACCCTTATTTACCAAATTTATCCTTTAACCATGGTAAATAAAATAATTACTAATGTTACTATTCATAATGTCCAAAAATAAAAGGTACCTATTTACAAAATTTTAACCTTATGATTAAAAATATAGAATAAATTTTTCCAAATTCAAAAAAAAGAAGATGCATTAATTGATTTAAAATTAATTCCCGTTGTCAAAACCAAAAAGCGGGTTTTTAAGAAGTAATAAATGTCAAAAGATTGACATGTGTTTATGTCCAATTTAAAATATAAATTACTTAAAATGAACGAAATTGAATTAAATGATAAAAATATAATCCAATTATAATTTAAAAAGAATTAAAAATATAAGCTAACTATATAAATAAATTAGACAAAAAGGCAGTTTTTAATTAAAATGCGGTATTTTTTCACTATTCATCAAAATATGAATTTCATCAGAAAAATCACAAGATTTCAAATGAGTTACATTTTTATGTCCCTATTCCAAATAATATGTTTATTTTTTCAAATAGAATATATAAAATTGTTAAAAACTATATTTAAAAAGGGTTCTCCATCAAAAGGCATTAAAACTGCATTTTTTAAAAATACTTCTTTTATAAGAAAAAAATGATTATGTTCTCATATCATGTTCTAGAAAATGTTTAAGATGAATTATAATGTAATATAAAATTAAAAATGTGGTTAATACTATTCATAAAAACTAGTTTATATCCCATTAAATAATAATATTTTAATAATATATCGTTGTATAGTGAAACTCGGTATTGCATACAACGCAATATATCGTGGAAGGTCACTATTGTGTGTAACGCAATCCAAGAATAGAGTTGAATATACTGAAAGATAATATGGTGTTGCGTATAGCACAAAATAATATTGTTGTTTCATAAAACACAAGACATCAAAGAAAATAAAAAGAATTTATCCCATAAAATATTGTGGTGTTACATTCTACCCCCCTTAAAATGAACTTCACCCTTGAAATTGATCAGGGTTATAAAAGGATTAATACTTGAAATATTATTTCATTGAAACCCACATCGTAAAAATTAATAATAAAAAATCATTTTAAAAAAGGAATGTTAGAAACATAATGGTAACCCAATATAACTCATCACTAAGTTTCCACATAGGAGAACATAGGTGGGAAGTGAAAACATGGATATAGAAGAGAAATATAACCATCAATTTCTAATGGGTAGTGATATAGAATAAGATTTGGAGAAATTTAAATAAAATAAACCCATAAATTTGGGATGATTTAAGGGACCATATGATTCAACAGATAAAAAGGTACTCTGATAACATTTTTGGTTTCAAGATCTTTTTCCTAAAGTTGATGAATTTTTACATGAGGAGAAACACTGACATGATTTCAGTACAATCTCACCATTGGTAATTCCATGAAAAATTTCCACTTTATATTTTATTTAATGAAATAAATGTAAATTTTTCATTCTTAAAGTGTTACTAGATCATGTGATTGAATGTTAGTTAATTCTATTTGTCTCAACAAAATGGTTAGAATAGGTTATAAAATATGTATAAGAATTACTATAGTGAGATAATACATTAATCTAACAAACATCAACTTGAATATAACTTATACTATCCATAAATGGATAATATTACAATCCTTCCAAAAACTGAAAATATAAAACTTTAGAAGGAGGTGAACTAAATAAACTTAACATTTTTCTCCCATATCTCATTTGGCAGTTCTTGGTTTTCATATTCCAAACATGTGAATACCTTAATCATGTATTCTCTTTAAACATGATAATAACATTAATTAACATATAACCTTAGTGTAAACATGCATTCTATCAAAATTATCTCTTTACACTCACCAAAACTACCAACAATTCTATAAACTCAAACCACGATATGACTTTGTCCTTATATCAGTCATGAGCTCATTAATACTATCAAACATATCAATATCTCCTTATCCCTTCAATACGAACTTATCATGTGCTTTCCAGAAATATTTCAATCACATTTCATGGTTACTGGTACCATATGATTATTAAAAACCACAATAAACTAATACATAGATATTTTAATACTCCATAAAACTATAAATTAGATTCCAAAACAATATTTTGGAATCCCATCACTTAATCCTTCCACCACTTCATTTTCATACTCAACATCACCAATAGTGATCGCATGTTATTTTCCTTAATATTTGTCTTAAAAAGGTTTTTGATGTCGATCGTCATCATTAACCCTTGGATTTTGGAATTGGTTAGCATAATGCCCCATTTTCATTCACTTGTAACATTGAAGTGTTGGTGGTGCGTTCTCAGTAGTATTTTCTCTATTCATATCATTATCAACATTTTTCCCATTACATCATAACTCAACTGATCGATGACCTTATTTTCCAAACTTGAAACATTTTCCAGTCTCATTAAGCCTCTCTCCACCATTATGTTTTTCCACACATTGAGCATAAGGAAAGATTTATCTTATTTTCACTATTGTTTTTACATTTTCCCTTGAACTCCATCTTTTGTTTCTTATCAAAAGTATGAGAAGGATATGTAACACAAACTTCAAGTTCTACCTTGATATAACAATTAAAAATATCTTCATAACTACTGATGTGTCTTATAGATAATTCCTTCAAAGACTTGGTTTTAAGCCATTGAAGAATCGATCAACTTTACTTTCAGGTTGGATGATAAAGCCAGAAGCATACCTTGCAAGTCTTGTAAAATTTTCCACGTATTTACCAATAGATTAATTATCATTTTTATTAAGCTCAAATAAATTCATTTACATATTTTTTCTAAGAATATGAGGGAAGTACTTATTGAAAAATAAGTTCTTGAACTCATCTCATTCCATGGATTCAATTTCATTTTTTTGCCTTGTATTCTTAATTAGAGTCCACCAATGGTTTGATTCACCTTCTAATTGATAGATATCCAAAATGAATTCTTCAAGTTCTGAACACTGAAGGATGGAAAATATCTTTTTAATGGTATTAATCCATTTTTTAGCAAGAAGTGGATCAAAAGACCCACTGAAAGAAGGTGTATTTTTTCCTCATCAGGGACTCAATAGAATGTTGTTCCCTTCTCTGCTCATTTGGATGTCCAGAATGATTCATATCTTCTGTAAGTATATAAATAAGATTTTTCATTCCATATCCCCTAAAATTTGGTTATTCAAGAGGACAATAATTTCATTTCCTAGTGAATTGATCTTTAATATAGTTCCTTCAAGTTCCATCCTTCATCTAAAACCCATAATGATAGTGTGAGAAGAAAAAATCATACTAAGAAAAAAACATAATCAAGGGGGTGTACATTCAATCTCTAACTTCTTAGTTTTAATCCTAGTTTATTCATGATCATTAACATAATTCTAGGACTATAACCTATAGTTATACTTATCCTTAGGGACATCCCTATACATACCGTAGAAATATCTCTAGGGATCTCACTAAAGTTTTTTCATCCTAGTTTCCAAAGGTTGACTAAACCTTCACTCTTATACCAGCTATAAAGACCGAAGCTTTACGTACATGGAAATTAAATCAATTTTTCATAATACTTAATACATGACACAAAAAAATTTCCAATGACCGTATTAGTTTAGTTTCTTTGGAAACTTGGAACCTAATATTCTAACATGGTGAAAGATCTTCAACATATCCCATAAAGGTCTTCCCCTTTTTTCCTACCTAAAACATTTCTTTATATCCTAGGGAAAAGAAAACATAAAAAAGGGTGAGATAAAATTCTCAGTAAGGGTAATCATGGAGAAAATAAACCAAACTATAAACATTTGAACGTAAAAACATGAACATAATGTATAAACATCACAAACCGGAGTCGTGAAATAAATCTTGGCAGTACGTAAGGCATGGATCATAAAGGAGCATTAACCATGATAGTTTCATAAAACATGTAATTGTGGAAAACTAATAATAACATAATATTATTTCTATAGCATACGAAGAATTGTTTCCAAGACCATTATAGTGGAAAATATCCATTACTAAACCCGGTTTACTTGTCATTTCTAGCCATGTATTACAGAACCGTATTTACATGTCATTATAAGCCTGTATTACTGAACTGGATTTACTTTTCATTCCATTCGGGTCTATATCATGAGATATAAATCTTTACCAAATTAATTGGAGGGAGATATAGGTCCCACCCATCTCATAATTATATCATTCTCACATGTGACACAAAATATAAATCATTCATCATAACATAACCCAAGAAATAAAATGGGTTTCTTAAATTCCATAATAACATAATCCATATGAAATATCATACCATCATTAATGAATTGAAATTATATAAATAATAGGGATATAAACATAAACCTATTTAATAGTGTCATCTTAGATGGAAAATAATTTTCATAAAACACTTGAACTTTGTTCTTGAAGAGAATATCCTTTCTTCTTGAAAAATGTTTTATTTTCTCAAAATGACGCACAATTTTAAAAGAAAAGAATTTAGTTAAAAATATAGATGATATATAGTAGAGGAATATTCATGGAAAAAATGAGTCATGAAACTGTAAAAATTCATTCATGCCATATAAGGTAAAAACATTATCCTCTTCCTTTTGTCAAAAAAGTCAAAAAATACCTCGTATGGTAAATAAAAGAAAGATTCCTTCCATACCATGTAGTAAAAGTGAAAAATGATTAAAAATTAATCTAAAAATACATATAATAATAGTAAAAATTTTATGAAAACATTTTAAGGAAACATGGACATGGATGATAAATATATCCCCAGTAAATACTTATGTATTAACAATCTCAGATAAAAATGAGATTGAAAAATTATCCCTTTCCAATTATAATTAGTGTAATAATATACCTCATAAAATAAATAAATTTAAATGAATATTTAAATATAATAACCTTTATAATAAAAATCACAAACTTTCATGGGAAGCATAAACACCACACAAAATAAATAGGTGGTGTTTAAGGCATATGTCCCACTGAAATAAAAGTGAGATAAATAATCTCTTACCTTGTACCTTTCATTAGTCGAGGGTGTGGTAACCTCTGGTATAATGGTTAAATAATGTTATTAAATTATACCAGGACCATATAAATATTTATTATATCATATATGATACT
The DNA here is from genome assembly GCA_963277665.1 of Viscum album. NCBI lineage: Eukaryota > Viridiplantae > Streptophyta > Magnoliopsida > Santalales > Viscaceae > Viscum > Viscum album. Next base: position 1,288,172,665 of record OY728151.1, read on the forward strand.
ATATAATCATATTGTATCATTTCTTTAATAGTATTTCAATATTACTATTATTGTGGGTGTTAACTGCTTCGTTTTCTCATTCCTATTTTGTCGTGTAAGTAATTTTTTTATGAATAGGATATATTTTATCAATGAAATTATGTTCATAATTATTATTTTCACACATAATATAAATTTTATAGTCATTATAGAATTTTTAATGTGGACATCAAATCTTACCGTGTTGTGGTGATGGTAGGTCGTACGTACACACGAACGATGATATCATTCTCTTGATGGTTAAATGGTATGTAATTGAATGCTATATTAATTATAAAAAATAATTATCATGTAATATTAATTATTTAAATCCATTATAATCATCATTATACCCATCCTAATAAAGTATTTTTGAATAACAAATTACACCATAGTGTGGAGACTGTAAGTCATACGTACGCACGCATAGTGATATTGTTATTCATAGGATGGATAAATAGAGGTATAAGGATGTCCCATAATTATAATTACATCTCACCATGTATAATATTCTTGAGTTATTACTTTATTGTGTTATAAAAATATAAATAGAAAGTAAAATAAGAAAAGAACTTTGAAAGAAGAGATAAAACGATTACCTCTTTTTCATGTGTTTCCTTTTGATTTGAACAAAAGGGCTCCTCAGGATGGATATATAACCAAATTTAGGCCTCTAAGATTCATTGAGGAGGGTTTTAAGGAGAAATGGTCAGGTTTTGGCCAATCCAAAAGGATTTATAGGTGTGAGATAAAGAGAAATGAAGGTGCCCTTTTATAAGAGAGGTAAGGTGCACCGTATGAAAAATATTGAACTTTTAATTTATTATAAAAAGATTTTAGGTTTTTAATAGATCAAAATTAATTTATTATGAGACTAAGATGATTATGGGTTGAAATAATATCCACCCATAGGTTTTAGGAATTTTTATGTCATAAAAATAAATTATCTTTTAGATTTAACCCATTGTAAAATTAGTTAACACTTACCATGTCCTCTTGTATTTTTATACTGCACGGTTAATATCTTCACTATAAAATTGTAATATAACATAAAGTATATAATTTATATAACTTTTATCACTTTCCAAGTTATTTTACAGAACATTATATTTTTAGGACTACTATATCATTTAATAAAATAGTATTTTTTTCATTTATGTCAATTTTTATAATATTCATATCATGGATTTTTAAAAAACCTTAAAAAATTGATTATTTCAAAAAAAACATTATTAATTCAAAGATAAAAAGTCATAATCATACATACAATTTATGTATGGCATTAAAAGTTTCAAAATAAATTTATTTTAATATTTATAATCTCATTTATTTAAATCATTCATTAATAAGGTAATCACTACATCATCATTATGTCATAAATAAATACATTTATTTGTTGTTTAAAAATTATAAATAAAGTACCATGATGTAGGAAATATTTTTATATTTACAATTAATATTTATAGTCAAATTTATATTATTTATAAACCCATATTAAAATAGTTTTATTAAGAAGATAAAAGTTCATGTCATATTTCTCTTTACTTTAAATTAATTCTTATAAAATGTCATTTTCACATCCATATAGTTACATGGGGTCCTAAAATAGACCCAAGGATTCCGATGCTCTAAAATATATAGTCCAATTTTATTAAGAAATGTTTTAGGGTAGTTTAATATTATTATAATATTATTTTTTACCATTATTTACCATATTTACCATTTATCTTTGGTAAATAAAATAATTACTGAAGTTACTCATCATAATGTCCAAAAAAAAGGTACTTATTTACACAATTTGATCCTTCTGATTCAAAATATGTAATCTATTTTTTCAAATTCAAAACACATAATTTTCAGTAATTAATTTATAATTAATTCCCTTTGTGAAAAAAAGTGGGTTTTTAAGAACTGATAAATATAAAAATATTGACATGCGTTTATGTCCAATTTAAAAGTGAAATTAATTATAACGACCAAAATTAGATTAAATGATAAAAATATAATCCAATTAAACATTAAAATTAATTAAAAAGATAATATAACTATATAAATAAATTAGACGAAAAGGCAGTTTTGAATTAAAATGCATTATTTTTTTCACTATTCATCAAAATTTAAATTTCCTCAGAAAAATACAAAAAATTCAACCGAGTTAAATTTTGATGTCCCGATTCCAAATAATATTTTTATTTTGAAAAATAGAATATATAAAATTGTTAAAAACTAGATTTATAGAGATTTTTTCATCAAAAGGTGGTAAAAATGCATTTTTAAAAATTACGTCTTCTATTCGAAAAAATGATTTTGTTCTCATATCATGTTCTATAAAATGTTTAAGATGAATGATAATGTTATATAAAATTCAAATTTTGGTTAATAATATTCATAGTAGCTAGTTTATATCTCATTAAATAATAATATTTTAATAATATATCGTTGTTTATTGAACCTCAGTATCACGTAAAATGAAAGCTATCGAGGAAGGTTTCTCTTGCATGTAACACGAGACAAGAATAGTGTTGAGTATACTAAAAGCTAATATAGTGTTTATTATATAACAAGATAATATTGGTGTAGCTTACAACACAATAAATCAAAGAAAATAAAAATAATATCCCCCATAAAATATCTGGGTGTTACAGTTACACCACTATTCCAAGTATTCCAATGATCTCAAAGGGGACCAAAAACCTTGGTGCCAACTTACCCTACTTTCCCAATAAATAGTTTCGAAACTGATAAAAAACTCTAATAAAAACCCAATCACAAACCTCTAGCTTCAGTGGTCAACAAAGAAGATCCACTTAAGATTTCTAATGACTATGTGTCATGACCAATCACTTCCACATCAACTACACCCTTTTTTCATCTCTAAAAAGACTTTTCCAACCAAGGGCCACTCTCCCAACTCTTCCCAGCATAAGGGAGATCTACATGGGCACCCATAAAATGCCTCCAAGGGTTCCATTTTGATCAATGCCTGATAACTATTGTTATAATAAAAATCAACTAAAGGAAAATGATTTTCCCAAGAACCACTGAAATTAGGCACACAAGCCTGAAGTATATCCTCAAGAACCTCGATATCCCTCTCAATCTATCCATCCATCTACAATGGATATTCCATAATCAATTTCAACTAGGAAACCATCACCTCCTATAAACCATTCCAAAACCAATATTTAAACCCCATGTATCTATTAAAAAAACTAATGGTGGAACCCCAAAAGTTCTCACAATCTCTCAGTCATACTAGTACCCAAGCTGTTCCACTTTCATTATCTCATTAATTGGGAATAAATGAACTGATTCCATGATTCAATAATCCATTAAAATATCCTCCTATTTATATACTGGAGTGGGTAAGGTCTACAATCAACCAGTGTGTATTTTGAGCTCTACCTTAATCCTCTAACAAGTAATACACTGTGATATACTATTTGAAATCGACCATCTCATCCTTGGATAAAAATATTTAAATTTCAAATCACCGTACATCTTGTTAATACCTGGGTGTATGTACTATCAATAATTGTTCCCACTATCAATTAACACATATCTTATATAAAAATGAATAACCAACCTTTTTTTAAAACACAAATTTCCACTATGGTACTGAGACCACTCACATGAGGTCTCCCCATCATAATGGATTTTACAAAAAGCTCTATAACTTGAGGTCATATATCTTCTCAAGCTAAATCTGTTCATTAAATGATGATACATCCTTCATCTAATCCAAACATACCTTCCCACCAACTTATTTCATTCCCAATCTCATCTCAGCAAAAAAAATCATCAGAGAGAACTCTTCCATTAATTCATTTGCTGCTTCGGTTGGTAATTTCTTAATAATTGCATCAGAAATAATATTCACTTTCCCATGAGTATATGAAATATCAAAATGAAAAGTCTAGAGACACTCCACCCATCATCCTTATTGTAAGTTTAAATCCATCTAATTGAAAAAATACCTCACCATATTATGATCAGAATATACAACTAACATATCCTCAAATAGGTAGTGACACCATGTATTGAATTCATGCATAAATGTTGCTAACTTATAGTCATGGGTAGGTTAGTACTTCTCATGAAGTCAAAACTACAGAGATCCATAGTTTTCCATATGTCTCCCCAGTATCAAGACACTCCCCAAACCTGCACCAGAAGCATCATAGAAACACTCATTACTCAAACTTGAATCTTGAAGAGTCAAAACTATAGTTGAATTCAATCTCATATTCATTTACTAAAAAGATACTTGACATATATCATTCCACTCAAACTTTACACCATTATGAGTTAAATCTATTATCGGAGATGCAATCTTTTATAAGTCCTAAGAAACATCCTGTAATAACCAACCAACCTCAAGAATATTTGGATCTGAAACACATTTCTGGGATACACCTAAGATATAAATGCATGTACCTTTTTATGGTTTACTAAGACTCCCATATTAGGTATAATCTAACCTAGAAACATTACATATTGAATAAAAAATTCATATTTTGAAATCTTTTGATATAATAGATGTTTCCTAAAGGTTCTAAGAATGATATCTAAATGGTCCATCTACACCTCCTTTTTCTTGGAGTAATCGAAAATATCATCCAAGAACAAAACAACAAAAGGGTCTACAAACCAAAGAAATATCTCGTTCATCAAATCCATAAATACCAAGGCATTGGTAGTGGGGACAATTGTAATAAAAAAAATTAAAATCCCCATATCGTATCCTAAACATTTTCTTAGGTATATCCTTTTATCAAACTCTCAGTTGGTGTTACCCTAACCAAAGTTTAATATTTGATAACTAACAATCCACTCTATGTTGATCAAAGAGATCATCAAACGTAGGAAATGTATATTTATTCTACATGGTCACCTGATTTATCTTTAGATAATCAATACAAATTTTGAGGTCCCCATATACCTTATTATAAAATGGGAAATAAAAATACCATGCAGACACACTAGGATGAATTAATCCCTTAGCCTCTAGATCTGCAAGTTGGACCAGAAGTTCTTCCAACACAACTGGATCCATGTGACAATATGGCATAGAAATAGGAATCATAACATGTTGAAGATATATGGTAGACTTGAACTCTCTCTCTCTCTCTATGGTGGTAAACTCGGAAAATTGTATGGAAAGACCTTAGGGTAAACAAACACTACTGTAGTAACTAGACTAATCAAACAAGGATCAACAACATCTCGGACCAATTTTGATAACTGAAATGAGATCATCCTAGTGTATGGAACAACTGGCCACACTCTCCCATATCTAGAATCCCACTAACCCTAAATAACATGAGGGATTCCATCCAGATTTAAAAAACTAAAATATACCATGAAAACAATACATTTGGTCCATAATGTTGATCATAAAATTCATTAAAATAATCAGGATGAAGATACCAAGATCAATCTCCATGCATTCCCAATCCACCTCATGGTCTTCTATCATCACTCGACATGCTATAAACTTCAACACTTATTCGGAACTCTTTCCCAAAGGTGTGGAAATATCCAAAAGGAAGGAAATAATATCTAAATTAAATCACATCGTGTATTCTAACTCTTGTGATATAAAATATTGAGTATCACATGTATCAAAAAAATCTAGTACTATAGAAGATGAAATAATCATTGTACCTATAACAGTAGTTAGCCCTGCTTCAGATCCCTCTAGTACAAACACCACCATATAAAGATGTTCGAACTTAGATCCTACCCTAGATTTATTAGCCACATCAACATCACCCTTAGCCTAAGGTTAATACACACCTCACTTAAAAGAATCAGTGCAAACCTGTGAACCCTTGGTGAGAGTGCATCCATACTTACTGCCTTGGAATATCCTTTCACAAAAACACTTCAAATAGAAATATTTTCCAAAATGATGAAAATTACTGGGAGCCTTCATATAATTATATTTGGTATAACGAGGCCTTATACACTGATATAAAATAACCTACTATTTTCTAGACAAATCAATGAAAACTACTCTTAAATAAAATATTCAAACATTACACTTTCTTTTCTAGCTAGAAGATACACCCTGGATAATTATATTATCAATTAAAGCTCCTCTAAAACCTTTTATTTAGATATTTTATTCTCTTACAAATATTACTTATCAACTACCTCTATAATTTTTGGAAGGCATATTAGTATCATCATTAACCAAATATCATCCCTCAACCCCAAATCAAACCTTTGAGACTTCTGTTAATCATTTGTGACTATCTCTGGTGGAAAGTGTACCAAATTAAAATAATTGGTGGAATACACCAAAACTATGTACTCTTCTTAATATAAGTTTAAAAAAAATGAATCTTTTCCACTTGTAATTTCACAAGATAAAACTATAGGTTGAAGATTTTCATGAAATATACCCTAGTGAGATCCTCATACAACTTAGCTTACACAATAGGGTTTCATCATCTTTTTCCTAGTCCCTAAATTATATACATATAAAAACACACCTAAGATTCCCCTAGAGGATTCAAATATTTAAATATCCTCACAATCTTCTTAATACATTTTTTAGATTCCTGGTGTTATTTGTCACCACAGAAGAAAGTTAGATACTTCTTAGTAAATTTTCAGCGGTGGTCCACTGCTCATCATGTGTTCCTAAAACCTAATTGACCCAAAGTCTGAATTGTATGGACTATAGCTTCAACCAAATAAGTTTCCACTGGAGGATCTTCCTATGGATCTTGTATCATATCTTCCTCACTCAGATTTGGAATATCTCTTCTAGGAGGCATTGTCTAAAAATCAAAAGAAAAAAAACCAATAAGTCACGAGGAGATTTGAAAATTATAGGTCCAAATTATGGTATCCATATCAATGATTTAAAGTAAAATTGATTTATAAGATTATGAATTCTTCTAATAAATACAAAACTATAAGAATGAATAGTTCTATTTAAATAAACCTTATTTCCCATTTATTCAAATAACATCAACCAATAAGTCTCAATCTTGAAAAAAAATCCTTTAACACCCATGGTAACTCAGATTCAGACCGGAAAGTGGTATTTTTAGGTCCCTCTCCCCACTTACTACCTAAATTCTATAGATATCAACTATATTCTACCAAAACACCAAACCATAGCTAGGTCGCTTCAATTACACATTAGGCTGGATATGCCATCTCATACCAATTTTTCACAAACTTGCATGGGTCAACTAAACAAGTCATTCAAGATCTTCCACCATATGGTGAAAATATAAAGCAACCTCAACTATCATGTATATTTGAAGAGACAAAAAAATTAAAATGCGAAAGAAAGAAATACGTACCAATGAGACATACAAAATCAGTCCAAAAAAATCCATACTTGGAAGATAAAGCCCGGAAAATGAAATGAGTCCCCATGTGACCAGTTGTCTCCACCAAACTATCCCACTACAAAGTTGATCAATGATAAGAGAACCGAGCATTCTAGAATATTACCTTCCCTTTAACTAAAACCATCAAATAAAGGTCTAAAATTTCCCAATGTAAATTTTAGTGTGTGGGCACAAATCCAAATATAATACCATCAAATAATATGTAAAAGTTCTAATATTAATATTTAACAAGATATAGCTATAAAAATATTTTTTGTAAAGAATTTTCATAAATAAACCCCTTTTGTAAATATTCCTTTGGTTTCCATAAACTCATAACATTTTCACCAAATCTATTAATAAGCCAAATATAATGGAAATAAGGTAAGAATAAGAAAAAAATCATGTATACACCATTATATAAGCATGTGAGAAAATATCCATGAAAAAATCCATCATTTTATAATCCAAATATAAAAGAAAAATAACACCATTTGGGGTATATCCTATTCTAGACATAAAATAATCTTTAACCAAAATATTTTAGTTCTAACCAATACTGAGACCTACCACAATATATCGTTATCACAAAACCTCTAGTGTTGTTACACACACTAAAGTGACATATCCATTTCCCGATGCACACAAGGATCTCTATAGTGACCTAGGATTTTAATATAAATATATTAAATATTTTAAAATGAATATTCATTACATTACACAAACACATACCTAAGGACCATGATATTTTAGTGTCTTTGAATATGGGGTAATAAATCTTATAATTTGGTGAAAGATATTCAATATTTACCATAATTCTCTTCCCATTTAGTATTCCATATAGATATACCCTATATAAAACCAGTCTTCATAACCTAGGGAAAGAAACATAATAAAGGATCAGCTTAGATTCTTAGTAAGGATAAAAAAAGGATATATGTAAGCATTAAATTAACATAAGGGGATAATAACCTGAGCATAACATTTGAAAGCCATAACCTACATATCCAATATCATAATCTTGAGTCATGGAATAAATATTGGTAGTTCAAAAGAAATGAATCAAAATGTTATAAAATAATATGATCCACGCCAACATAATGTTGTAATAAGACATAGATTTATAGAATACTCATAAGCATAAAAAATATTTTGTTAAGGTTATCCATTGATACATTCATCACATGTTAGGCTTGTGATGACCACCCAAGTACCTGCTTTGGGCATGGGATAACCACCCATATACCCACTTTTGGGTTTGGGATAACCACCCATGTACCCTCTTTTTCATGGTTGGGCTAGCCACCTATGTACCCTTATTTTTAGGCATGGGCTATCCACTCATGTACCCTCAGATCTCATAAAAATTTATCATTACCAAATGAATAGCATATAGATATAGGTCCCACACATCACATAATAGAAAACATACATATGTGTTCCACAAGATCATAAAACATTCATTTAATTATAACCCATGAAAAGAAATGGGCTTCATAAACATTTTATCATATCATAAACTATGGATAATAAACATGTTTCATAATAATTAAATCATAAAACACGGAAAAAGAAGAAAATTTAATATGAATCATATCGTGGTATAACCCGTGGAATAGAAACAAGTTTCATAAACATCATTACATCATAAAAATAAACCATTTAGAAAATAATAAGAATGGTATCCTAAGATCATATCCCTTATAAGGCATGGGTAATATCAACAGGTGTAATCTTAGATGGAAAATTATTTTTATCGATCATTTATAACATTTATTGAGGAAAAAAATTCATTAAAAATAATTTTTAAAACCTAAATCCAATTTTAAAATCAATTTATTAGATAATAAAATTTAAATATTATAAAGGAATCTTAAAAAATAATTTGAAACAATTAATTGGGAAAATATATTTTCCTCATTCAAAAACATGTTTTAAAACCTAAAACATTTTGAAAATATTTTTCGTCAAAAATTACCGTGAAATTTTATAATGTAATCATAAAATAAAATAATGGTAATGAATATGGTATGTTTATTTCATGACATACATTTAAAAATAAATATTCATTTTTATTAAAATCTAAATGGGAATTTTTTGGAAAATGACATGAATATTCCTTTAAAAAATTATAAAAAAATTATAACATATGTAAAAATTTCTTTGAAAAATAATAGGAAAATAATAAAAAAATGATAAAATTTATAGAGAACATAGTTTTTTAAGAAAATGAGTTTCCAACTAAAAAGAGATATAATGTCATCTTTTTTAAGAACATTTTATCAACTATCTTAAGTAACAAAGAGTGGGAAAATGATACTATTAATTTAAAATATAATGATTATCCAGAGGATAAAAAAAATCATAAGTTTCCTGAGATATTCATCACATGATAATATCATTGTAATCATAATCATAATCAATCACAATTAACAATGTAATTGTAAGATAAAATATTTACCACTTTGGAAACATTGAAAAATAATCTCCATGAAGAAAAAACATAAACTTAAACTTCAAATATCATCAGGATAAATAAATTCATAATATTTCAAGTAAAAGGGGATATTCATATATATACCTCCAAATATAAATTTTTATTAAAAATCCACTTTAAGGACAAGTGGGAAACCATCATTCAGAAAACCAAAACCACTACGTGATAAAGGATCTCATAAATGAATATAGGCATATTACATAATGTATATCACAAAGAAAGAAAATTGAGACAAAAAAACCATTACCAGTTCGGTAAATTTGAAACAGTAAATACAATTGAAAGAGTGATCATAAAATAGATGTATAAATCACCATAATTTTCAGGATAATAGGAATAAAATACATTCATTGGAATTATATTTACCACATATAACAAACACATGGTTAAATGGAATTTTTTCTCATAGAAATTAAAAGTGAGAAAGAAATACCTTACCACTTTGGTAATAATTTGAATAATAATCCCCAATAAAGAATAAAATAAAATGAACCATTAAATATCATGAAAATAATGGTATTAAGTATATAACATGTCAAAGGGTCATTATACACACAAAATACAAAAAATGAGTGGAGGATTTTCATATGTCTCCTAGAGATAAAAGAGAAAGTAGAAATACCTTAGATTAAGTATTGACTAATGTCAAACACAAGGAAAATTCCAATATAATAAATATATATTTATTATAAATATATTAATTAAACATATTAATATATATATATCATACCATATATTTCTTTCTTATTACTTTTTATTAATCTTTTATTAACAATTCCATGTTAAAGTCATGTTTCGAGCAATAACTACATTGTTTTTTGTGTTTGTTTTGACTTGTTATTTTTTGTCTTATTACATTAATAAATGTTTAAACATATATATAATTTTAAAAATGAAATAAATATTATATATATTCATTGTATATTTATGTATATTAATCCAAAAAAATGATATTGATATAAAATGAAATACATTGTTCATGGAAAATTTAGCTCGTACGTATGCATGAACATTGTTTCCATTTTCTCAACGTATTGAATGATATAATATTAAATGATATATTATAAATAATAAATAATTTTTTTATATGTATCACATATTTTCATTATACTCGTTCTTATTACCTTCCATGTAAAGAGTGAACAAAACGCATCGCTTTTTGTGGCGGTAGTCCGCCGCACCCTCAAGTGACTTTATCGTATTCTCACAACATGGAAAGCATGAAGGTATGTTTGATAAAATAATTATATAAGTATAATAATTTAATAAATATCATATATAAACAATAAATACATCATTATTTATTACTATGAGAGGTGTTAATGTAAAAATGAATGACAATGATTCACGAGGTGGTACTGTGTCGTACACATGAACGATGATTTCATAACCCATTTGATGGAAATGGAGATGGTTATAGGTCATGAAAATAAAATAAAAACATATTATTATATAAAATATATTAATGTTATTATATAAATATGGTATAATAATAATTTAATTAGTTGTAGGAATAAATAAAACAAAAACTCTTGTTGATGAACGTTACCTCTTCTTCGAGTAACCTCCTTATGTTTACAACAAAATCCATCTTAGGATAGATTTATGTCAAAATAAGGGCCATGAGGATTATATGATTTAATTTTTAATTGATTTTTTGTAGGTATTGTCGAGCCCAAAATTGATTTAAGTTGTGATGTGGAGAGGATAAGGGAGGCCTTTTATACGTGAGAGGAGTGGCCCAATTGTAATGTTTTTGAAAGAGATAATTTCACCCATGTATTTTTTTTCATGTCAAAAGGATAAAATAATTGACCATTTTTTATAATATAAGGTATGAGTTCAAAACATATCCATAAAATTTGTTTTGGATAGGTTTTTCTTTATGTTTAACCCTTATCATTTTAGATTAACCCCCCGATAAATCCATTCTTACCTTAACAGTGGTAAATATTTTTAATATTTTTGAAAATCATTTTTGTTAAAAAAAATACATTGATCATATTATATAATATAAATTATTATTATTCCTAAAATTTAATCCATTTTTTTTAAATTCCATTCACATATGTGGAAAAAAATAATTTAAAAATAATCATGCAAATGCGATGAGAAAGCGTGTTTTTAAATAGAAAATGGTCAAAAGTTTCAAATGTTTTTATATAAAACAATCAATAAAAAAGTGATTCAAATGACATAAAATGGATTAATTTATATAAAATTATACTTTTAAATCAATTTAATATATAATTTATCTTTATAATAAAATTAAATTAAAAGGTATTTTTCAATTAAAATTCAATATTTTTCACTATTCCTCATAAAGTGTAACATTTCATAAAAATATTAGAAAATCACCCTAATATAATTTTGAAATAATTATTTAAAAAATAAATTTCATTTTATTATATTCATTTACTATAAGTCTCAAAAGTTAATTTTATTATTGATCACAAAAATATATTAAAAATATTTTTTAGAAAATAATATTTTTAAGCATATAAAGACTTTACGGAAAATTTTGTATTTTTATCAATATGTTTTCTTTATATAAAACAATTGTTATTAATATTTAAAAATCAGTTTTTACTATTAATATTTGTAATTTTAATGACTGTGTATAATGGACACATTTAAATAATTTTAATAATAATATATCATGGTTTCTTTAAAACTTTGTGTTGCATGTAACATAAGCTAACCCTGTGTTAAGTGTGAAAAAATCATAACATTGTGTTGTGTGTAATTAAATATATAAAATAAATTTAATTTATTAAAAAAATAAGTCATAAAAACTCTTGGTGTTATATTCTACCCCCCTTAAAATGAATGTTTCCCTCAAAATTTGCCACATTAGTATGAAAAACATAGCATACTTATACCTCATTTCATTATTAGGTTCCCATGTAGATTCCTCAAACTACTGTATTCACAAAAAAAACAATAACCAGGTGAGAGTTATTATTTTTTATAACTTTATGTGTTCAATCTAGAATCTCTACCGGTTGTTACTCATAAGAAATATCATGCTCTAGTGGTAGGACCTCTAAGTTCAGAACATGTGTTGGATCAGGTATATACTTCCTCGGTAGTCATACATGGAACATAATGTGTACTTGATAGAGGTTTCATGGAAGTACCAATGATAAGTTATTGTCCCAATATGATCAATTATTTTAATGGGACTGATATATCTAAGCTTAGTTTTCCCTTCTTTCTTCCATGGAGAAATTTGTAGAAATACCTTCTTACCAACATCAAATTATAGATCACATCGAAAATTATTATTTTAAAATATTTGTAAAAAAAATTCATTTTATACATGTTACTGGATATATTTGACCTTATCTTCTATCTCATCATTTTTTTTCTCAAGTCCCAATAGCTTTCTTCACAAAAATTCATTCTAGTACATTGCAGTTCTACACTTCTTTCCATAAATGGCTTTGTAAGGAGCCAACAGGATGGTCAATTGAAATCAATTATTGCAAGAAAAATAAACTGAAGGAAGGTTTTGATCACAAAAACCTATGAGATCCAAAGGATAATATCTTATCATATCCTCTAAGATTTGAATTATTCTATCAAACTGATCATCTGTCTGAGGATGATATGTAGTGATGAAACTCAACTCCATATCAATATCTAGTTGAATACTTCTCCCAAACATTTATTTAAGCTATATATTTTGTTAAAATACAATATCATGTGGAACTCCATGAAACCTTACCACTTCCTTAATGTATATTTTGGAAAGTGAATCCAAATAGAATTCTTCTTTGATAGAAATGAAGTGTTCTAACATTGTAAGGTGATCAAATATAACTCATAATTATCTCAACATCAAAGATAAGGTAAATCCTAATGGTTACTAGTAACTTTAATCATATATCCAGTAATTGTGCAGTCAGCCCTCCTAAAATAACTTTTTCACTATATAAAAATCCAAAGGGTGGCATTTCCATGAATATCTATTAAAATATCCTTAATATTGGTAAACACCCATCACAAAAAACCTAAAAAGGGGTTTCAATAACTTTGAAATTATGATAAATCATAAACTCATAAACCCATCACAGTATCCATAAATCTTAATTTAATCTTACATAGAGATATAAATGCTTCCAAAAGATAATTCACCCATTATTTATCAAATAATCACTTATCTTCTGCAAAAAAAATTATTGGAATCTTGGATTCAACCATGTACTGATAGAATATCAAATGTGATCTCATTATTCTATAATTCATGTATAGGGAGACAATAACATTAAATTTGACTAAATTATAAATAATAAGATTTTACTTGGGATCATTAAGAAAATGAAACCTAAAATTACCAAGTAAAGAGGGGAGGATTAGTGTTCCCCAATTATCATGATTCACTTAAACTGTCATGATTTCATAATATTACCCTTTTTCCTTTGTCTATAAAGGTTTCCAGTTTTTATTATTTTTATTAACCCTCATATTTGGTCATGTGTCAACATTTTACCCAAACTCTTTGCAATTGAATCACTGAATTGGGAGGTTCATTCTGTATAGCCCTCTAATTATTTTTATCACTATCTAACTTCCTCCCATAACTTCTGCATTCATTTTCCTGATGAACTTCCTTTCCACACATAAAAAACCAAGTAGTACCCATAAGATAAATTCTATGATTCTACTTCCCACACTTTGAGAATAAATGAAAACTTATCTTCTTGTCTCTATAGTTCTTAAATTCACCATTAAATTCCATTTTTCTCTTCATACCAAAACAACATGATTGATACATAACTCCAACCTCCATTTTTCTAGAAACCCACCATAGATTCCACTTTAAGGTCCCTAAGAAAGTGGCCACAGGACTTCAATCTCTCCTCCCTAAATGACTAACCCACCCTAGGGTGTGTCTATGGGGATAATATTCCATCCTTGATCAGAGTGATCATTGTAGAAAATAATTATGATAAATAGAATTGGAATAAATAATAAATATATGGAAATAGAAAGATAATAGTAAAACCATACAATCCAATAAAATAAAACAAAATTATGAATAATAAGATGATAAAATATGATTATTATGATGATGGTGAAGTAGCTATAAAAAATTAGAATTCAAGGAGAATGGGATACAATCATATAAAACATTCTAATAAAAAATAAAAAAAATCTTAAAACTGTTATAGCTAGAATCTTGATCATAGGCTTGGTCCTCTACCCCCAACTCCATCCTAAAGAAGGAAATCAAACACTAGAAGTTGGATGCTTCAATTTATTAATACCTGTAACCATAAACTATACTTGGGTTCCAAGGGTATCGAAAGAAGGTTTTTAGATACAATCTTCATAGACTACCACCAATGGTGTCTAGGACAATCCATTTTGTACAATATAGATTGAAAAGTGTTCTAGAAAAAATAATTCATAATAGAAATAAATAAATAAATGCATTATACTAGGTTCCACTTGGACACCCATACTATTTTACCAACTTCTTCCTGAGTCAGTGAGTCTGAACCAAGGAATCCTAAAAAGGAAATGTGAGAGTTGGAAGTTTTTAGAGGATGGGATATCCCCAATTCAGTTATTAGGCTTAGAGTACATTTCCCTATGTTTTCTAAAACCAAAAATCAATTCTCCATTGAAAATATTAATTTACCTTTTCTTCAATTCAATTTTAAAACCACTTTATAAAATAAAATGAGACACCCTAATCCCATCTATGTAAATATGGATAGACTTTTAATGTATCACTCGGGGGGATCAATTTATAACCAATTCAAAGGAGTATTCACAGGGTGACCCAAGTATCAAGTCCCATATGTCACTCCAATCATGGTGTGAAAATGTCATGTACTAACCTCTGATTCCATAACTGGTATCATAAGTAGGGACCTGAGTCTCTCAAGTGGCATAGTACAATCATTGTGCCTTTGATCCCATCCAAGGGGTTTCTCCTAGGGAACCGGTTTCACCTGTGTCGAGGTAAAATAGAAAACAGAAGGTGATCCCATCTTAAGAATAACTGATTCCACCCTGTAATTTTTAAAAATCGTTAAAAATTGTAATAGGAAGGCTCAAGAGTCCATCCAACGGGTCCTTAAATTTGAACCCCTTTTCACCCTCAGTGCTAGGTTTAAAGTAGGTAGAAAAGAGTTAAACATCTAAGAGGTTCAACTGAAAGGCCATTACATTTAACTTCAAAATTCATATGGTAATAGGCATAAGTGTTCATGGAATTTTGTTGGGAAAACTCGATTAAATATGACATAAGGAATTAATTACCTGGAAAATTAATTTAATTATATCATTTCATTCATGGAATGGGTGTATAGTATCCTAAGACATGATACATCACCCAAATCAAACCAATTGATCAATTCAAGTTAAATATGATAAGAAAAAACCCTCAATATGTGTTAGGAAAATTTGATCAAGGGTAACTTAGGCCTATAAGGTAGTGCACATCCATTGGGGTTCCATAACTCAAGGATATCAACTAAGGGGTTAATTCACCACTATCTTGGGTCACCAAAAGCTAGGTAAGGCATTCAATTTAATTTAATTGAAAAATTATAGGCAACATCATAATGGATAGGTTCACGAAACCACGGTGCATTTTATATAATGAAATTAAATGAGGGGAAAGGACATAAACAACCTACCTTATCCCTACAGATCATACCTCGTCAAGACTCATTCATTAATTTGAGATTTTTTAGAAGAAATCAATGAAACCGTCAAATTTATTAAAATGGGGAAAATGACCTTAAACCTAAATAGTGCACCATATGTTATGAAGAAAATGAAATATAAGGGAGACGATCGAAGATCTTACCTCTAGATTCCCATTGGATCTGACATCGAGAAAAATAGAAGAAGAAAAATAGAGCTACCTCGATCCCAAG
The DNA here is from genome assembly GCA_963277665.1 of Viscum album. NCBI lineage: Eukaryota > Viridiplantae > Streptophyta > Magnoliopsida > Santalales > Viscaceae > Viscum > Viscum album. Next base: position 1,288,189,434 of record OY728151.1, read on the forward strand.
CACTTAAAGGAGGAGAGAATATATGTGTGGGCAGAGGATAAGAAATTCCTAGAAAATAATGGCGATGAAAAAAAGGGATTAAAACATTAAATGGGTTAAAAAAGTAATTTCACCCTTATTTATAGGTTCATAGAGTTTTTCCACATGGTTGTCCAAATTTTTTTCCAACTATGCACCATTATCTTTTTAAAAGGGGCACTCCACATGGTTAGTTGTAGGGTTTGTTTAACCATTCACAAACCATGAAAAACCCACTATCCAAAAACTGCAGATGGATCGCAAGGTTGTGTTCCATGGGTCACCCAATTATAGACAAACCTTTTATCCCCCAGTTCCTCCCTATCTACATCCACACAATTTAGGGAAATCGTGTGGGTTGGTCTATATGATTTATTCTAACCATGCGTCTAGTATCTTCCTCTCACATTAGATCTCTGAGCTCCAAAAAATCCTCAAACACACATGAGATCTCTTTTACATGAAGAGGAATCATTATTAAGTAATTTTAAAGGAATTTTAACCAAAACGAAATATTCTATACCATTGGAAAAATTTATAATGTTACAAACTCCCATCCATAAGATAACTCATCCCCGAGTTACCCTTCTAAGTGTGGTATAATGTCATCTAAGAAGAGATCCAGCCACTAGGCATATATACCGTCTACCTATTTTCATGTCTCATCCAATATGAATTCATAATATCATATCACCCAGACTACAGGAACTGACCAACCACATATATCCTTTACAGTCTGATCAACGATATATATCATATGCTCCTCAAAAGATGTATTTGCCTCCAACTTGATATCTCCATGTTCAAACTAATGATACAGGTTAGGATGATACTATTGAAGCAAACATATATGGAATAGATCAATTATGGAACAATACCTCTGAGGTAATAGCAACCGATAAGATATCATCCCAACTCTCTCCACTATATCGAAGGGCCCAATATATCAAGGTAATAACTTTCCCTGTCTCCGGATTCATCTATGTCCCAATATTGGTGATACATGAGAAAAAACCTAATTTCCCACCTCTAACTCCATAATTCGATGGATACGATTGGTATAATAATTATTTCTTGATGAGATGTATCCATATGCTTTTGAATCAGTCGGACTAGCTCTAAAGTCTCTCAAATAAGATGAGGATCAAGTAGAGCTGCCCCACCTACCTCAAGCCAGCAAACAGGTAAATAAAACGACCCACTATAAAGGGCCTCATAATGAGCTATCTGGATCATTTCATAAAAAATACTATTGTAGGAAAACTAAACCATAGGAATATTCTTCTCTCAAGAATTTTCAAAATCATTGATATAGACCTGAAATATATAATCTAACACCCGAATAGTCTGCTCGGATTGCCGGTCGATCTGAGGGTGGTATATTATACTGAAGAGAACCGGTTAACACAATGCTTTTCTAACCCCTATTACAATCATGATGTATGTTCAGCATCTCTATTTGATATGATATAATGGGGAAACCATGAAATCACACTATCTCTCAAATTTAAATACTTCCTAGCTCACCAACTGAGAAGATTTTTTAGATCATTAGGAAGTCTGAAACCTGGTTTAGCTTATCGACAATCACCCATACTGCACCTCTGCCTCAAGGATATCTTGGTAAAGCTATCACAAAATCCATGGTGACATCATCACAATTCCACATGGTAATGGTTAAAGGATTTATAATTCTAGTAGGTTTTTTGTGCTGTACCTTTACCTGCTGCAAGGTGTTGTACTTAGTGATGAATCTTACTATCTATATATTCATATCTGGAAGGAAATATTGAAGGTTCATATCTTTTTATATCTTGGTAAGATAAGGGTGAACTTCCCAAAAAGAGGCATGATATTCTTTCATCATCTCTTTTTGTATATCATAAGGCACCCAACACTCCCACATAAGAGAAAGGTATCCCCCCCCCTCTACAACCTAACGAGGAGGTGTGTTTTCTTCTGTGACTCCTTCCCTCAAAAATTAGTCCCTTGAAATTATACAACATCATCATCTATAAATGCTCTATAAGGGAGGATGTCACTGCTAGAGCTATTGTAGAGGGCTACCTGTGTTTTTCCTGAACCTCAATATGCATCTTAAAGTATAGATCCATCAACTTCCACTCACTGCTATCCTATTTAATGGATTTTCTCATGTTCTTCTGGATCAAGGCATTAGCAATGTCATTACCCTTCCCATGTGTGTAAGTAAGCTCAAAGATAAACTATTATAGGTATTAAACCCACCTGTGGTACCTCAGATTCATGTCTCACTGTGTGGAGATTTATTTGATACTTTTATGATCAGTGTAACATTGAACTACTCACCAAGAAAGTAGTGCCTCCAATAGTGTAGATCTTAAACCACAGCATCTTGCATGAGTTCATGTGTAGGATATTTCCTCTCATGAGGCCACAAATAATAGGAACCATATATTACAACCCAATAACCTTGCATCAGCACTACCCCTATCCCGATCCCTAAAGAATCACAGTAAACAGTATATCTTTTTATCAGCATAGGAAGAATCATAATTGGAGCTAAATTGAGTCATACCTTTAATTCCTAAAAGGATTTGTCAGAAGATTCAGTCTATTTGTACTTATAACTCTTCTTAGTCAAGCCCATAAGTGGAACTTCTAGGCCTGGTAAGTCCTAAATTAATCACATTTAATATCCATCCAGAACTAAAAAAATTTGTATTTCAAACACATTTATAGTTTCTTTCCATGAAATCATGGATCTCACCTTCTTTGGGTCAATAGATACACCTAATTCAGATCTGAAATGACCAATGAAGTGAACCTTACTCATCCAAAATGTAATTTTCTTTGATTCTCATATATAAGGTTCTCTCCTAGTGTACTTAGAATGATCTCAAGATCATTTTCATGGTCGTATTTGGTGTGAAGGTACACTGAGATGTTTTCTCAGAAGACTACCACAAAGGAATCGAGATATAGGTGAAAACCCAAAACCATAATAGTCATAAATATTATCAGTGTGTTTTTAATACTGAACAGCATGACCATATACTCTTATAAGCTTTACATTCTCCAAAATGATTTATGTGGTATTTCTAATTGCCTCACATGTACCTGATGGTATCCTGACATCAAATCAATTTTGCAGAAAGTAGTCACTCCTCAGAGGAGGTCAAAGAGTTTTCCTATAAAAGAAGTGTATACCAGTTCTTCACCATCAACTAGTTCTGTCTATAGTAATCCATACACAATATAATGGTATCATCTTCTTTCTTTGTTAAAAGGACTAGTTAACCCCACAGAGATGTGTTGGGTCAGATAAAAACCTTAGCTTCTAAGTCTTCAAGTTGATTCTTGAGTTCTTGGAGCTCCGTAGGTTCCATATTATAAAGAGGAATGGACACTGGTGTTGCGCCTAGAACAAGATCAAAGGTGAACATGAATTATCTTTAAAGAGGTAAGATTAATAAATCATCAGGGAAGATGACCCTGAAATCATCTACAATAATAGGGAATTCCATGAGAATCATTCCCAGATCACTTATAAAGAGACTATCCATCTAGGTTGTTATTCCACCTAGTCCAGTATGCTTGATTTCATATCAACTGGGATGAATATCCCATTATCCCTTCTGGGTATACATGTTTTCTTTGGGTAATGTGAATGACACTCAGTAGCGATAGAAATCCACCTAGGCCCAATAAGGAACAAGCCAATCCATACTAAGAATGAGGACAAATCTAATCATCTCGAGGATGAAGAAACTCCACAAAAAATGATACCCACCTATTTCAATGGGGAACTCCTTCTTCTAGCGTATACCCTATGTTCGAAGTCCTAATGGAATATCAACTATAATAATAACCCTATATTACTCTATCACCAAACCCAAACTTCACATAGTTGTAGTAGATAGAAATTAGTGTGATAAACCCATATCGAATAAAGCAGATACTAGTATAGAGGCTACCAAAATAATACCTCTAAATATAGATAGACATAGACTTTGATTATATAGGATAGGCTTAATATCATAGTTATGGCCTAAATTGTGGCCTTGAGATTCTACCTATGTTGCCTAAGAAAGTCCACTCTACTAACGCTGAAATTATATGGCCTAACTACTTCAGCCACAACCACCTTCTCATCCTAAACACGCTTTAGAATACTATCTTCCTACCTAACAAGGATTTTATTATCCTAAACATGAAATTGGTTCTGGAATAGATCCCCTCTCACTTAGAACTGGATTAAAGGATCGGATGAAATGCTGGAGGGGACCCATCCTAATGCCATCCCAGCACATGATTGGGTTCCTCATACACTGGGGATTTTATGGCCTAGTTTTCTATACAAGTGACACACCACACTATTTCCATTGTAAGACTCATGGCTAGTACTACCCCCCACATGTTTAATCAAAGCATCACATCCTAAAATTCGAAAAAATACTACTCTTCCTCAAAGCTGAACTGTCCTACTTCACGTCACCAGATTCCCTCATTTTCTGCTCTGTGATGAGGACCTAATTCACTATCTCTGAAACTGTGGTCAGTAAAATGACATTCACCTATGATAAAATGGTATAATTAATCTCGTCATCAAGTTTTCTTGTAGTAGTGAGCTCATCATCTATCAATTTCAATGAAAACCACTCTAATTTGGTGAAGAAAGTTTAGTATTCCATCACCAACAGGTCACCTTACTAATGGTGCATGAATTTACAAACATGATCAATTCTCAAGGTTTGAGGAAAGAGGTATCAGAAAAATGATATTTGGAAGTCCTATGAGACTGTAAATTGATGTTTAACAGAATAAGTTAGAACGTACAACCAATTATTAGTGGAACCATGTAGCATATTGGTCAATAGCTTTACCCTCCACTCTAGAGGCATCTCGATCTACTTGAAGATCGATACCATTGCCTCTAACCAAAACTCGGCAGCCCGAGGCCCACCATCCCATGAGAAGGTGGGAGGATTATAATTTTTTAACTTACTGGTTAGAACGTCCATATAAGGGGCTAGTAGAGGTGCACACTAAACTGATTGCGTGAACCGAATAAAGCTATCTCGAAATTGGGAATCATCACCCAATGGAGGATCAGAATGAGTTGACTTAGGTGGCACTATAGGAGGTGTCATGGGTGGCTCAGGGCCCACAAATATATGAATATTATCATATCCACTTTCCTCACATATAGCATGAGGTCATTTCAGTGTCATAGCTCTACTATTTCCAAGATCATACCTCATACAGTATTTTTAACATATAGGGGAAACAATAAAGAAGGAAAGGTATAAGGACCACCTATAAACATACTAAAACCCCTATCCCACTCAAAGAGACAAGTCTAGGTGATAAGAATGAGTCCTAAAAGGAACAATTAGACAAGGACTACTTCCCAGTACTAGGTCAGGTTAGGTTCAAGGTTTCAAATTTCATATAAAGTAACTTTTTCATTTTAAGGATCATGTTTATTTAATTCATTTATGTATTTATATTTCTTTTAAGTAGTGGAATTTGATGAATCTCTATTTATAATTTATAAGGTCCCATAATATTATAAATTGGATGGTGGTGTCCATTTAATACTAACCACAACACGTTCTAACCCATGTGAATGATAGTCCATGGCACAACATGACACAATTGGCTATGTGAGGCGTTTTCTTTAATCTATACAATAAAAAGACTATTTGGTTAAGGAATATTATTTAATTTAAAATTGTGGTTTCTCATTCATATAAGGAAACATAAACATATTTCTACACATGTCAATCAAGGGACAGAAGGCATATTAAAAAAATCACACACAATAATCACATGTAATACAGGAAATGTATGAAAAAAAAACAAATATGTCGTGGAATAATTGATGAACTTTTAATCCTAAGGTGCCTAGTATGATGCATGATTTTTTATGTTCCCTCATATCATTGTGTGTAAATAAAAAATACTCCATCAAAATATTAACAGTACAAAATAATTGTGTCATGCTATGGTGAAATCCTTGAAACTGTAACAGTGTAATAAATAACATCATTTACCCCTACCATGCAATTGGAGTGTCCCCTACATATGGGTTAGCTACACAAAAACATAAGATCCTAACCAAATCACAATATCATAGCCTCCTATATAAATGAAAATATTAATACAAAATGGAAATAATCCTCTGATACCACTTTGTATTATCCCAACTCAGATACCACTACAATGTGCCCCGAGACAGTGGTCGCAAGACCTCTAGTGCACCTCCCTGAACACCAAAGGCTGAAAACTATTAGCGAGTTCCTAGGGTGTGTCTGTGGGGATACAATTCCATCACTTATTAGAGCTATCATAGATGAAAATAATGATAATAAATAGTGTAAGTAGAAATAAGAAATAGATGGAAGCAAAAAGATAACATATAAACCATCAAATCTAATAAACAACAATAGAAACCTAAATAATAATATGATACAATATGATGATACTGCTAAAGTATCTATACAAAAATGATAATGCAAGGGGAATAATATATGATCATATACAACACGCTAACACAACATAAAAAAGTATAAAAACTACTACAACTAGTATCTTGATCATTGGATCAGTCCTCTTCCCCCGACTCTATCCTAAAGCTAGAAATCAAACATTGGAAGCTGGTTTCTTCCCTTAATCAATACCTTCGACTATAAAGTCTACTTGGGTTCCAAGTTCACCCCATGTAGGGTCTCAGATACAATCTTAGTAGGATGTCACCCACGGTGTCTAGCCTAATCCATTTTGTGCAATATAGAATGAATAATGTGCTAGAATAATTTATCCATAATGGATATAAATAAATAAATGCAATGTACTAGATTCCACTTTGACACACACCCAATTTTTCTTACTTATGACTAAGTTAGTAATTATGAACCATGGAATCCTAATAAGTTAAGGTGAGAGGTGAAAATATCAATAGGATGGACTATCCCCAAGATTTTGATTGGTCTTGGAGGATGTATCCCTACATTTTCTAAATACAAGGATAAATTATCTTTTAAAAACATTAATTTTCCATTTTATTAATTAAATTTGAAATCCAATTTAGAAAAAACAATGAGACACCCTAATCCTGTCCATGGGAATCCAAAGAGACTTTCCATGTATCGATCGAGGGTCTTGGTTTATAACCAATGCTAAGGAGTCCATCCATTGTGACCCAAGGATGAAACCACATGTGTCACTCTAAGAATGGGGTGAGAATTTCAAGTAATAATATTCAATTATATACCTGGTATTTCACATAGGGGCTTGAGTCTCTCTTGAGTCATGCTACAACCATCATGAATTCAAGCCCATCTAAGGGTTCTCCCCTAGGGAATCGGTGTCACCATTCTGGTGGTAAAAAACACACAGTGAGCTCATCCTTGAAATAATTGATCTCTTCCTTAGGATGTTTACAAATAATTAAAAATTATAAATGTAATTCATGATATTCCTCCCAAGGGTTTCTTAAATCATAACCCCTTGATTTTCCCTTAGTGCTAAGGTGAAAGAAGCTAAAGAAGCATTACACATCTAATAGGTTCAACAGAAATTCCGTTACATTTAATTAGAGATTTTATATGCTAATAGGTATAGGAAGTCAAGGAATTACATTGGAAAAAACCTTGATGGAATAGTACATAAGAAATTAATCACTTTTCCAATTCATTTAATTATACCACTTCATTCATGGAATGGGTGTATAGGGGCCTAATAAATGGCTCAACACCCAAATCAAAACAATTGATCAATTCAAGATAAATATGATAAGAAAAACCCATCAAGGTGTGTTAAGAAAATTAGATCAAGGGGAACTTGGGCCTCTAAGGTATTGAACACTCATTGGGGTGGCATAACTCAAGGTGATCAATCTAAAGGGTTGATTTTCCACTATATTGGGTTGCCAAAGTCTATGCAAGGCATTCAATTTAATTTAATTGAAAAATTATAAGCGACGCAGGAATGGTTTAGCTTGAAAAATCATGAAAAGTTTTATATAATGCTAAAAAATTAAGGGGAAGTAAATATACCACCATAATTATCCATATAGATCTTCCCACATACATCCTTGGACTCTAATTTGAGCTAGGTTGGAAGAAATCATTAAAACCATAAAATGACCTAAAAATGGGGAAATGATCCTTTACCCAAATACTGAAATGGATGTCATGAATTATTTGAAACAGAAGGGTGAAGATTGAAGGGTGTACTATAGCTTCCCATAGGATCTGGTAGTAAGTGAAATGGGTGAAGAATGGGGGAGGTACCATTATCCTTATCTCTTAAAGGAGGAAAGCTCATACATGTGGGGGAGGAGAAGAAATCACTGGTAAAGAAGGATGGAGATTAAATAGGGGGTAAAAAAATTAATTTCACCCCTATTTACATGGTTTCATGGTTTGGCCACACGGTTGGCCAGTCTATGCACCAACCATGCGTCATTGTCTACTTCAAAGGAGAACCCTGCATGGTTAGCTGCATGGTTTTTTTAACCATGCACAAACCATGAAATACCAACTATCTAAAAACTACTGATGGGTTGCATGACCATGCACCTTGAGTTTCATAGTTCTAGACAAACTATGTGGCCCTAAGGTCCCCATTATCTTTAGTTTCACAGTTTAGGGAAATTTTGAAGGTCGGGTTGCACAGTTTCTTTTAACTGTGTGGCCCAATATTTTCTTCCCACATTGGGGCTCCGATATCCAAAGGAGTCCCAGATGCACTCGAGATATACTTGACATGATTATACATCATTATTAGGGATCTTTAAGAGGATTTAAACAAAAATCAAATGGTTTGTGCCTTTTTTTAAAATTGGGATATTATAATTTCCTCTTTGATAGCACGTTGAACAATCTTTTCATAGCTACTGATTTCTCTTATGGACAATGAAATTTGGAGAATTAGTTTTAAGAAATTTAAGAAATGATCTATCATGACCCGTCCCCCAGGGCCCGTGCCGTGACTAACCCAAGCCCGCCTTCCATAGGCTAGGGGCTGGCAACTAGCACTGAAAGGCATCATCCCTAAAACTGGGAAGGCATTGCCTTTATAACCTGTAAGCACATGAAACCAAGCACATAGAAAGATATGAACTCAAGTAAACTGAATAGTAAACAGAGTGAGTTCAGTAAGTAAAAGGGGCCAGAATACAAGCCCAATAGTAAAGGTACAAGTACAACTGAATACAATACAACTGAAGAGAAAGGAAAGTAGCCACTAGGTCATCCTCTGAGGTTCCTACCTGAAGGGTAGGTACAGATCACCTCCTCAGCACTCCACATCCACCCATCTCCTCTGTGTACCGACTAGTCATATGGTCCACCTCCAGGCACCATCCGGTCCTGGTACCCTCAGCCTTGATCAACGTTTTCCATCATCTGCACCAAACACAACAATGTGCGGGTATAGCCCATGCAGGGGTGAGCATAAAGATACTCATTAGGGACTCTGATACCCTCAAGGTATCAAAAAATCCACAAATGATAAACCACAAAGCGTGTATTCAACTGCAAACCTTACTTTGGTATATGCCCATACATATACCTAAGTTAAAAAGTAAACCCATCTCAACCATGAGGAAACATAGAGTCCAACTCAAAAGCCCAAAGATCAACTGTTCCACTAAGGAAGGAACGCCACGAAGGTAGTACCACATAGGTATGCCACATAGAAGAATACCTCCAAGGTATTACCACAAAGGAAAGTACCACACAGGTACGAACTCATCTCACACTAGGTATAACTTAAGTATAGTAGTAGAGATGAGTAGATGAAACTACTGAATCATCTTACTCTGTTAAGAGGCATACCCACACTGGATCGCTCAATGCTAACCCAAATAAGAGTTCTAGGTGCTGACCCACATAGGATCAGTCGGTGTTGACGCACACAGTATCGCTAGGTGCGGACCCACACAGGATCGCTCAGTGCTAACACACACAGGATTTATTTTCATTCTTCATATCACAGCCAGCTACAGGGTTCTCAAACTATGCCCGCTTATCTCTAGGAGGGTCCACTCCACAAGAAATTGGTTGATACTCCAGCTTCCATGAAGTCTCACTAAGAATAATCTCAAAGTACCGCTACGTCATAGGGGTCTCAATGCAATAGATGGTGTGTCAATCGGACACTTGGCCTGTGAGTTATTATCCTTTTAGTCCTGAGGGCCCGGTTGGATATGTGCTCAATCCAACCCAACCATATCCTGATTTATCCAAATGTCTAGTGGGTTATACCAAAGGGAACATATCGCTCTAGGGTTTATAGCACCACTGAGGGTTCTTCAAACGGATGCCTAATGCCAAAGATATGGTTGAAAGAGCGTATGGGGTGGAATCTGGTTGGGGTCTGGTCCCACCTGGTCGGATCGACCCAGCCCATGCTGGGTGGCCTATCCCGTGAGGTCCACGAGGGGATTTGGGGGTTTCGGAGGCCGTGGGGCTGCGTGGAGAGGCTTTGGGGGGCCACGAGGCAGCGCGGCAGGCCGCTGGGTGGCGCGGTGAGGTTGCGGGTGGCCACGAGGCGGCATGGTAGGTCGCGGCACGGAATGACGAGGCCACAGGTGTCCATGAGGGTAGCGTGAAGCCACAGCTGGCGGAGCGATGCAGGGAAGCTTGGAGGGCTACTGACGGCAGATCCGCAGGTGGTGGTGGCCGCAGACGGTGGAGGTCGCGGAGCGGTGGTCCGTCCTGGCTTGTCGTGCGGCGCGCACCGTATCTTCGCAGGCAGCCAGCTTGACCGGACACCCTTTGTTCATCCCCTTTGTCGTGGTTATCGAGTTCCATTGGTGCCAACCACTGTCATCGGTCACTGCTTCTTCCATTGCAAAGATCACACAAATAACATGGAGAACAGTGGAGGGGTTGGTCCAGGTTTGTTTGGCCCGCACGCACCGCCTTAGAGCGATAGCAAGCGGCTCAACAAAAATGATTCAATGTGAGAGGGAATTTATCATTGATCAAAATAAAACACACCCCAACCTCAATGGTTTGTTGAAGATTGTCCATAGTTGAGACGGATTGGCATTTGTCAATCCTGAAACAAGTCTCCTCCAACGGCGTCGGTGAGGAGAGGAAAAAGATGAAGTCGGTGATGATGGTGTGTCCTTGATCTTTGGTTCATTCGTCATTGGAGATCCTTCAATGGAGTTTGGAGAAAGATTATTCAAAGGAGAAAAGTTCTTCGTTGGTGTTCATCGTTGGAGGATGTGTTTCTCCACAATTCTCCAAAGCATCTCCCTTTCCCCAATTCAACCAAAAATTAAATCCCAGCATAACAGAATATGTTGTTTATTTAGTTTGTTGGCATAAATTAAAAAAGGCTAAATTAATTAATTGAGTTTGTATAATTAATTCAAGTGTGGTGGAACCATTAAAGTTGGAGGATACCGAAGGTTATCTCCCATTAATGGGGATTTCAAGAGGTTTCTCCCATTATGTGGGTTCAGGTGGTCCCCACCTTTTGGATTCAAAAATTGGGGGTTTTAATCTCGGGTGGTCCCCACAACCATAACCCATGTTGGAGGTTTATGTTCTGGTGGTCTCCACCTGTGAAACATCCACATGGGAGGTTTCAACAAAAAATAAAATAAAAGATTATTTTATTTTATTTCTATTCCCATGGAAAACCCAAATACTAACTTTCACCCTCGACCTACTACCATCGGGGTGAAAGTATCCTTAAGCGAATACTAGTGATGTGAGTTCAACGGTGTATCTTGAAAAGAAACAGGTGTGCCATAGTTAATAAGTTATACTTGGTGAGATGACTCAAATATTTCACAAAAAAGACTCTTGAAAACACACACGCAATATGTGTTTTCGTGTACTGAGTCGGAAATCAGAAGTCATGGTCCTGGTGTATGGATACGTCAGTCGCCGCACCAACACTGGTTTCCCTAAACTGATAACCACACTCACTACACTTAACACAATTGTTCTTAAAATAAATAACAGAGTCCTATGTTCTACGATAGATCTGAATCCTCTGATACCAATTTTTCATGACCCGTCCCTCAGGGCCCATGCCATGACTACCCCAAGCCCTCCTTCCATAGGCCAGGGGCTGGCGACTAGCAAAAAAGGCGTAATCCCTAAAACTGGTAAGTCATTTCCTTTATAACTTATAAGCACATGAAACCAAGCACACAACAAGATACTAAATCAAGTAAACTGAATAGTAAATAGAGTGAGTGCAGTAAGTAAAAGGTTCCGGAATACAATCCCAACACTAAAGGTACATGTACAACTGAAGAAAAAGGAAAGCATTCATTGGGTCATCCTCCAGGGTTCCTACTTGAAGGGTAGGTATAGATCATCTACTCATCACTCCACATCCACCCGTCTCCTCCGTGTACTGACTCGTCGTATGGTCCACCTCCGGGCACCGTCTGGTACTGGTACCATTAGCCTCGATCAATGTTGTCCATCGTTTGCACCAAACACAACAAGGTGCGGGCATAGCCCATGTAGGGGTGAGTATAACTATACTCAGTAGGGACCCCGAGACCCTCAAGGTCTCTCAAAATCCACAAAGGATAAACCACAAAGAATGTAGTCAAATGCCTATCATTCTTAGGTATATGTCCATACATATACCTAAGTTAACATGTAAACCCATCTCAACTATGAGGAAACACAGAGTCAGACTCAAAATCCCAAAGCTCAACTGTTCCACTAAGGAAGGAACACCAAGAATATAATACCACATAGGTACACCACGTAGAAGAATACCTCCAAGGTATTACCACAAAGGAAAGTACCACATAGTTATAAACTCATCTCACACTAGGTATAACTTAAGTACAGTAGTAGAGAGGACTACATGTAACTACTCAATCATCTTACTTTGTTAAGAGGCAGACCCACATAGGATCGCTCAGTGCTGACCCACATGGGATCACTAGGTGCTGACCCACATAGGATCACTCAGTGCTGACCAACACAGGATTTCTAGGTGATGACCCACACAAAATCGCTCGGTGATGACCCACACAGGATCGCTCTTCATTCTTCACGTCACAGCCAGCTACAGGGTTCCCGCACTACGCTCGCTTGTCTCTAGGATGGTCCACTCCACAAGACATTGTTCAATACTCCATCTAGCACAAAGTCTCATGAAGAAGTATCTCAAAGGATCACTACGTCATAAGGGTCTCAACGCAACAGACGGTGCACCAATCGGATGCCCATTCTGTGAGTTATTAGCCTTTTAGTCATGAGGGCAGGGTTGGATTCGTGCTCGATCCAACCCAACCATATCCCGACTTATCCAAATCTCTAGTGGGGTATACCAAAGGTACTCTCTCGCTCCATGGTTTCTGGAGCCACATATGGTTCGTCAAACGGACACTCGGTGCCAAATATATGGTTGAAAGAGCGTATGGGGTCGAATCTTGTCTGGGTACTATCCAACCCGGTCGACCTGACACGCTGGGTCCGGCCCAGCCCGTGCTGGGCGGCCCGGACCACGCTGAGCAGCCTGGCCTGGAGGCCCGACCCGTGAGGGCCGTGAGGGGCCGTGGGTTCGTAGAGGCCGCGAAGGGTTCGAATTCCATGAGGAGGAAACGAGGGTTGCGGGTGGCCGTGGGGCAGTGTGGCAGGCCCTAGGGCATCACGGCGAGGTCGCGGTTGGTCGTGGGGCGGCGCGGCGAGGTAGTGGGTGGCCGCGGGCTGGCGCAGCAAGCCGCGGGGTGGTTCCCCAAGGCCGCATGTGGCCGTGAGGGTGGCATGAGTCCATGGCCGGTGGAGCATCACGGGGCGGCTCAGAGGGCCGCTGATGGTAGAGCTGCGAGCGGTGGTGGCCGCAAACAGCGAAGGCTGCAGTGTGGCGGTCCGTTAAGGCTTGTCGTGCAGCGCGGTCGCACGCTGTATCTTCTTCGGCAGCCGTCTTGACCGGCCACCCTTCGTTCATCACCTTCATCACGGTTCTCGATTTCCACTGGTGCCAACCGCCTGCACCGGTCGCCACTTCTGCCATTGCGAAGATCACACAAATAACATGGATTATGGTAGAGGGGCCAGGCCATGTTTGTTTGGCCCGCACCCTCCATGTTACAGTGGTAGCAAGCAGGTCAACAAAAATGATTCAATGTGAGAGGGAATTTATCATTGATCAATTTAAAACACACCCCTACCTCGAAGGTTTGTTGAATATAGTCCACAGTTGAGACGGATTGGTATTTGTCGATCCCAAAACAAGTCTCCTCAAACGGCGTCGGTGAGGAGAGGAAAAAGATGAATTTGGTGACGATGGTGTTTCCTCGATCATCGGTTCTTTCGTTGTTGGAGATCCTTCGATGATGTTTGGAGAAATATTTGTCATAGGAGAAAAATTTTTTGTTGGCATTCGTCGTTGGAGGATGTGTTTCTCCATGATTCTCCAAATCTTCTCCCTTTCCCCAATTACACCAAAAATGAATTCCCAACATAATAGAATATGTTATCTATTTAGTTTATTGGAATAAATTCAAAAGGGCATAATTAATTAATTAAGTTGGTATAATTAATTCAAGGGGGTGGCACCATTAAAGTGCGAGGATACCAAAGGTTATCTCCCATTAATGGGGAGTTCAAGAGGTTTCTCCCATTATGTGGGTTCGGGTGGTCCCCACCTATAGGATTCAAAAATTGGGGGTTTTAATCTCGGGTGGTTCCAACCACCATAACCCATGTGGGAGGTTTTAGTTCTGTTGGTCCCCACCTGTGAAACATCCACATGGTTGGTTTCAACAAAAAATAAAATAAAATATTATTTTATTTTATTTCTATTTCCACAGAAAACCCAAATACTAACTTTCACCCTCGACCAACTGTTGTCGAGGTTAAAGTCTCCTTAAGTGAATAAAGGGGTTGTGAGTTCAATGGTGTCCTCAGATTTTAATTCCAAGCACCAGTTCAAAAGTTAGAAAAACCCGCTCGCACGTTTACTGAACGTACCCGAAAAAAAGTTCATAAAATCATTATGGGCACACCGGGCCTCGGAATCACGCACCATCAATTTTCATAGACTCTTAAAATACCCATATATTTGAAAAAATTACATGGAAATTACGGGTCTTTATACGATCAGCCTTACTTTTAGTTTGGATGATAATACCAAAAGTGTACCCCACATATCTTGTAAAAGTTTCCTCATAGGTACCAATGAATTCATCATCCAATTGAATTATCACTAAAAACTCCTTCTCCATATTTATATGAATAATAAATTGAATGTAATTATTGGAAAATAGGTTCCTGAACTCATCCTAATACAAGAATTAAATTTCATCCAGTTTCCTCATATTATTGATAAGAGTCTAAAATTGATCTTTTTTCATATTCCAAATGGTAGGAAACAAAAATTAATTTCTCATGCACCAGACACTAAATCATGAAAAATAACTTTTCTATGGTGTTGATCCATTTCTTAGAAACTAGTGGATTAGAAGACCCGCTAAAAAAATGTGTGCATTTCTGTATTAAGGACTCAATATAATTTTATTCACTCATTTTCTCATTTGGAAGTCATGCATGATTCATAGCTTGAGAATGTTTTGTGAGAAATACAATAATATTTTTCATTCCATATCTCATAAAATTTCATTGCTCAAGAAGATAATCATTATGTTTTCCATCACACTCAGTGTTAACACAATATATTTGGGTTACATCCTTTAACTGAAACCAAAATAATAGTGTCAGAAACACTATTCATAGTGAGAAACTACATAATCATAAAAAGTTTCTTATAGGGTTTCAAAATAATGAAAAACAATTTTTAATATATGATGACTTACGTTTATACAAGGTCATTCATAGTCATCGTGTATTTAAATCCTTCAAGATGGATCGTAAATAGTGTGAAATTAAAAGTCATATCTAGTAAGAGTGTCAAAATTTATTGTGAAACAAGTCCCATTGTCGTACCCCAGGTGAAGATCGAGTCTAGTTCAATAATCCATTTTTGGAGATATTACCTCTAGGTACCTCTTTTTCAGAGCCACATCTACTTTTAGTATCCAGATAAGGATTTAATTTCTTATAAACAACTTTATATATCATTTAAAAAATTCTAGGACTTTTTCCAAAACTTTGATGCATCATTAGACTTATCCTTAAATACATCCCATGTCATTTCCTTATAAATATCCCAAGACATATTTATAAAGTTTTCTCAACCTACTTTCCAAAGGTTAACTAAAACTTTCCTTTGATACCAACTATAGTGACCCAGGATTCCCATACATAGATCATTCATCTTTTTATATTAATAGTTAATACGTTACACAAACACATACCTAATGACCATAATAGTTTAGGGACTTTTAAGACTAGGTACACAATCTTATAATTTGGTGAAATATCTTCAATGTTTCCAAAAATGATATTTCCATTTATCAATCCTCATAAGAATACACTTTATAAAATTGTTCTTCGTAACATGGGGAAATGAAACAAAAGAAATTGTGAGCATAGATGCTCAGTGAGGATACACAAAGGATATATGTAATCATAAAATGAACATAAGGGTATAAGAACATGAGAGTAACATTTTAATACCATAACCTTCATTTCAAATATCATAATCAAGAGTCATGGAATAAAAACATGAATTTCATAAGACAATAATAATAATTTAATCAAATAAAATTATCCACTAGAGAATAACATTAGCATAATACATATATTTGGGTAATACAGGTAAGCATATAAAATCTAATTTCAAGGATTACCACCAAGACATTTATAACATGTTGGGATTGGGATAACCACCTTTGTACCTAATTTGGGCTTGGGCTGACCACTTGTGTACCCTCTTTTGGGTTTGGGCTAACCACCCATGTACCCTACTTTTCAGTCTTGGGCTAACCAACCATGTACCATCCTTTTCACGCTTGGGGTAACCACCCATGTAACCAATGATCTCGTAGAACGTTTATAATTACCCCTTGAATTGGAATGATATATACTTCCCATGAATCAAATAATTAAAATTATATATAATTATTAAAAAATATAATAAAACATTCATCATATCATAGACCATGAAAATAAATGTGTTTTATAAACATTTCATCATATCATAACATTTGGAATAGAAATAGGTTTCATAATCATCATAACTTAACCCATCGAAAAAATAAATAGGTTTCATAAAAATCATATCATATACTAACATGTGGAAGATAAATAGGTTTCATAAACACCAATCCATCATAAAAATAAACCATTTAGAAAGCAATAAGAATGATATCCTTCGATTATATCCCCATTAAGGAATAGGTAGAAGGCAAAAATGAAATCCCAAATGGAAAATTATTTTGATCGATCCTTTGAAACATTTACTGAAGAAAAAAATCTTTTAAAAACATTTTTAAAACATATAATATTTTTAAAAATCAATTTATATAAAAATAACATTAAATTATAATTAAGAAAAATTTTAAAAATTAGTTTAATCATTTCTCGAGGGAAATATACTTCACAAATAAAAAAATTTAGAACATAATACATTTTGAAAATATTTTAATTTGAAAATTACAGTGAAAAAATATAAATGAAGCTTCAAATAAAACAATGGTCATTAATATGTTATT
Source organism: Viscum album (assembly GCA_963277665.1). Lineage (NCBI taxonomy): Eukaryota > Viridiplantae > Streptophyta > Magnoliopsida > Santalales > Viscaceae > Viscum > Viscum album. The sequence continues at coordinate 1,288,207,051 of OY728151.1, forward strand.
TTTTGTTCTTGTCGTAAAAATCTAAACAAAGATTCCTTTCACGTATTTGGTAAAAGAAAAATAGGCATTGTTTAGAAAAAAACACAACGAATACTTTCAAAACATATTTTTTAAAAAATAAAACATGGGTAAAATATATTTTAAATATCATTAGATAATAATAAAATAATTTTTAAAACATATTTATAAAAAATGGTTTTTGAAGAAAACGGTTTTCCCACCGAAGAGAAATATTATCCTGTTTTCTTAGAAATATTTTTTGAATTATTTTATGTAACAAAGAGTGGGAAAATGGTATTATTAATTGAAAATATCATGAAAAACCAGGGGATAAGAAATTTCACAAGTTTGTTGAGAGATAGATCATAAGATTTTATCATGAGAAACATAATCATAATCAATCCAGATAAACAATGAGATTGTAACATAAAATCTTTACCACTTTGGTAAATTCGAATCATAAGCCCCATGAAGGGATAACATGAAATGGAATTTAAAATATTATGAGTATAAATAAATCTATGATGTTACATTTCAATGGTATGGTATATACACCTCATGAAATAATATAGGTGTATAAAATAATGTACATCTCAAAGAAGGAAAATTGAGACAGAAATATCTTACCACTTTAGTAAATTTGAAACTGTAAACCCCATGAAAGAGAGATCCTAAGATATACATATAAATAACCATAATTATATGTATTTTAATAATTAAATACATTCATTGGTAGTATATAAACCATATATAATAACACATTGTGAATATTCCATTTGTCTCATAGAAAATTAAATTGAGACATAAATCCCTTGCTTCTTTAGTAATGTTTTGAAAATTAATCCCAAATAAAGAATAAAATCAAATGAAACATTAAATATCATTAAAATATTGTTTTCATGGTATAACATGACAAAGGTGCAATATATACACCGTATAAAATAAATGAGTGGTGAATTTTCATATGTATCCCACAAATAAATGAGAGACTAGAATCCCTTACATTAAGTATTGAATTTTATTATACACATTCATAATTCATGTATAATAAATATAATTTTATAATACATCTATTAAATAACAATATTCATATATATAATTACATATATGTTTTACTTATGACCTTTTATTACCCCTTTATTAACAATTCCAAGTTAATGTCATGTTTGAGTCAATAATTTCTTAGTTTTTCATGTATGTTTTGACTTGTAATTTTTTCCTATTAATTAAATCATGGTTTCATAATATCTATAACTTTAACAATGATATAAATACCTTATATATTCATTATATATTTATTCTGAATAATAAAAAATATAAAGATAGAATATGAAATACACAGTTCATGGAGACGGTAAGTCGAACGTACGCATGAATGTTATTTTCATTTTATCAAAGTATTAAAAGAAAGAAAATTAGAAGATTTATTACCATTAAAAATTATTTTTCATTCATATATATCACATATGTTCATTAAAATTGTTTTTATTACCTTCCATGTAAAGGTTTAATGAATCACATCGCATCGTGATGTGGTAGTCCATCGTACACCCGAGTGACCTTATCGTATTCCCACAAAATGAAAATCATGAATTTATGTGTGATATAATAATTCCATAAGCACAATAATATCATAAATATAATATATAAACAAAAAATCCATCATTATTTCCATCTTTTGTAGATGATAATGGAAAAATGATTGACATCGATTCATGAGGCGGTGGTCTGCCGTACACAAAAATGATGATTTTGTAATCCATTTGATAGAAGTGGAGATAGTTAAAGGGAACACGCTTAACATAAAAAAATCTAATTATATTTAACATAAGGAAGTTATTATATAAGTATGTTATAATAATAATTTAAGTAGTCATAGGAATAAAAAACAAAAATGCTCGTTGATGAACGTTACCTCTTTTTCAGGTATCCTCCTTATGTTTTCAGCAAAATCCATCCTAGGATGGATTTCTATCAAAAATTAGTATTATAGGGTAAGTTATTTTAATTTTTAAAGTTATTTGTGATGTTAAGGTCCAATCAAAAAGTTTTTTAAGGTTTGAAGTGGAGAGGATAAGGGGTGTCCTTTTTTAAGTGAGGTGAGTGGCACAATTGTAATTTTTTTGAAAGAGAGGATTCCATCCATGTTTTTTCATGTAAAAATCTTAAATAATGGACCATAAATTATAATATAAATTATAAGGTCTAAATAGGACCCTAAAATGAGTTTTTTAATATTTTTTTATTATTTTTTACCTTTATATTTTTAGTTTAACCCCCAGTAAAAGCAATTTTTACTTTAAACACGGTGAATAATTTTTACAGTTTTTAAAATATATTTTGGTAAAAAATTAAGTTGAACATATTAGATAATATAAATTTTTATGATTAAAAATATAGAATCCATTTTTCTAAATTTAATTCACAGAAGTGGAAATTTTTAATTTAAAAAAATCCCACAGACGTGATGAGAATCACATTTTTAAAGGGAAAATGTTGAAACGTTTGAAATGTTTTTATATCAAAATTAAATATTAAATTGATTCCAATGACCAAAGTTGGATTAATTAGTGTATAATTAAACTAATTTATCTTTAAAAACAATTTAAAATATAATTTAACTTTACTGAAAAATTAAACGAAAAGACAGTTTTCAATTAAAATTCAGTATTTTTTCACTATTCATCAAACAATGAGACTTTTCATAAAAATACCATAAATTCACCTTAAGATTATTTTGTCATGATTATTTTAAAAATTAATTTTATTTTATAAAATTAATTTCCTAAATTTTTCAAAAACCAATATTATTATTTTGCAGAAAAAGACAAAAAAAATGAGAAAATATTATTTTTTAAAAATATAAAGATTTTACTAAAAATTATGTATTTATTTATAAATAAATTTTATTTATATAAATAAATTATAATTAATATTTTAAAAATATATATATTATTATTCATATCACAAGGTTTAATGGCTAGGTTTTATTGGTCGTATTTAAATAATTGTAAAAATAATATATCTTGGTTTTATTAAAGCGTAGTGTTACATGTAACGCAAGCTAACCCAATATTGGAAATGGCCCAAGTTTAACTTGGTTTTTTGTGTAAAAAAATATATAAAATAAATTTAATTTATTCTCAAAATAATAATTCATATAAACTAGGGGTGTTACATTTCCATTGTGCTATGTTTTTCAAAACCATTTCAAAATCCAAGCTCGCTTTTTGTAAAACCTTACCAAATAAAACTAAATAAATTTTTAAATCCAAATCCTTTAAGAAACATGAATCCTTTCCATAAAAGCCTTTAAAATTTAAAAAATTAATTTTCATTCAATATTCCAAAGTAATTTATAGGAACATATAGCAATTTAATAATTAGAACTACTTACATAGATACACCTACCTCAATAATGATAGATACCTAGCTGCCTTCAACAATGGAGGTTGGAAACCAAAAAGATCGACCTTTGAAAGATAAGGAATGAAATTAAACTATAATGGATCAATAGAAAATAGAAACTGGTCACAATATGAATCACAAATGCAGCCAACAACATTTCCATGACAAAAGGAAATGAACAAGCAATAAACCCTCTTACTAGGGAAATGTGACCCAACCTCCATAGGAGTCAAGAGCCAAATTGAGTGATTTTTATAGAGGGAGGTCACCTAAAATAACTGTAAAACATGAGATAGAGCCCTTAACACTAGTTAAAAAAAGTTTTATGTGTGTGGTTTACTTAAAATCATTGAGTACAAGTAATTAATGATGCAAACAACTTTCAAAATGTGATTTAAATGAATTTAAAGGAAGATAAAAAAGATATCATCTCATATTAAATTAAATATTAATTGAAAATTTAAATATGTATGATTATTTTATTGAATATAAATTTTTATTCTATTAACATGTCTCATGACATCTTTCCTATAATAGGTTCACATCATGTAACCCATTCTTGACTTGTACATGAATTTTATGAAGTGCATAGTACAGTTTCCTATAGAAAAATCCCAAGAAAAAAAATGAGGCACTTTGAACCAAAGGATAACCTTATAAATAAATTTTCACATTTATAACTAGACTCCATTAATTCAAAAAAAATACATCCTCAAACTTTTTTTCTTTTTCCCATCAAAGTACCTCCATCCCTAAGAATCCCGCAATACACCCAAACAAAGAGGTAAACCAAAACACATGACAAAGAATACATGAATGAAGGTAATAGGGTGTTACAATCCCCCTAGGAATACACTCCATAAATATTTATTCAAATATTAATCATCACAAGACATGGTGCATACACTATCATCATTAAAACCAAATATAAGGACATCACCAGTCCTAAATAATAAACTTCTACCTACTATCTATGAAAACCACATTATTACACCTCATAATATAACCAATGTTACATCCACAGTTGAGAATAACTCAGTTGGGTGATTTTCACTCTTTATGATGTCATATAATGAGGATATTAAGAAATTGATCCAACCTTACAAAATAGTCATGAAAATAACCCATAGCTCATTGGTGAACCATTTATCTATAATATGAAGTGTAAAATACAAACCCATTCAAAATACCATGATCAGCCATCTCCATAATAGAGGGTGATTCCTTTCCAAAATTTGTTACATAAAAACTCCAAAATACTATGAAACATCCTATCCAAAAAGATAAATTCTCTACAAGATGAAAATAAATTGTCGGTTATAACTATAACACTAAGGTCCCTAACCCCACTCGGTGTACTTAGGTTAAAATCACCCATCATAGAACCCAATTTTAGCCTCATAAAAATACCACCATCCAAACCTGGTATTGAATGGAAGACTCTCTAAATTAATAATATCGTTTAAGTTCTTTTCTTGATAATATCTAATCATACAAGACCCCAAAAATGATATTTCTTAGGTGGTCCTCCCTAATTTAGTGAAGAGATTGGGGCCACATGATTCATTAAAAGGTGTGTTATATTACCCTCTCCCATAAAAAATAACAATGATGCAATATACCATGAAATCCACTTCATACACTAAGTATATAATTCTACCAATAAATCAGTTATCATGCTTCTAATTTTCAACAAAGATCACATAATCTACCACATATTCATAATTTATAAATTCCAAACAATACACCACCATCCTAGAAAACATTCCTAAAAACCAATTTTTCATACCCATAACTCACGCCTTAAGAGTTTAATGTGAATTTAGTGCTCTTAAATAAATTCAAGAACAAACCAAAAAAATTACTTCACCTAAATTAAAATTATGGTATCATTAGTGAATAGCACTATAAATGATTCAGTGACTTTGTGAACATATAAAGGGATTTAATTACGACAAAAAACACTAGGGATTTCAAGATATCTATAGAGACAATTGAATACCATCCATGGAATGGACTCCTTATGAAATTAAAAATAATGACATTAAGACCTGAACTCAACCTTCATAAATCACCTTACTTCTTTCCAATGGTTAAAGGGGGCACACTGATCTTGATGAATAATTTCTCTATCTGATATCCTAAAAACACCCTTAGATCCATGATCATTACTTGGATATCTAATTAACTTTTGAGAATATCAAAATATCCAAAAAAACAAGCTAATATTAATGTTGATCTCCTGATAAGAGAAACACTATAACATTCTCCTAAAAATGATAATGTATTCCTCTACCACTGCTAGAAACCACACCTCTACGATATCCAATGTTCACTAAGATGAACTCCTTAACTATTATGTAATTAGATACTAACATCGTACTATCTCCAATGAGATTTTACTCGAGTGGTAAAAGCTCCTGATTGACATCCAAAAGACACGGGATCAAATCTAGGTGGGGTGGAATTTTCGAGTACTATAGCATAACTATAGTAGTTACTATGTAGGTATTATAGCAGTTGTTGTAGTATCAGAACTATTCACCTGATTTTGGTCTACAAACCCCATATTTGGTCATTCAAATCATAGGGAATTTAGGCCACCATAGGCATTTGAGTCACAAGGCATTTGGACACCATAGTCCTTCGGGCCATTGGACCTTTGGGCCATGATGCAGTTAAGGTTAGACCAGATGGGAGAAAGCCCCGGAAGAAGAATCAGATCATGTAGAAGCCACTAGAGAATAGATAACCTAATTATGAAATACAATATGGTATGTGAACGGCCATCAGTACAAAGCACCATGGTGCTTTCCAATGGGAAATGATAGCTAATCGACTATATAAAGTGGGGAGCTAGGTTCCATCAATTAAGTATATGATAGGGTGGGTAGTTCCAATGTATTCAAGTATTTGGGCATTCAGGTCATCTACTAGCCCTTATGCCTCAAGGCCTTTGGGTCAGGTAAGGGTTCCCCCTCATCCCATTAAAAAGGAGGATTATCTTAAGAATTAATAAAAATGTTAACAGCCTTTAGGCTAGGTTGACCACCACCACATCATAATATTTTCATACTCATCTTACATGATGTTCCAAATGACCATTGAGGGTGGACATCAACCCATCTTCCCAATTATACATTACCTTGAAACAACTATTAAACATCTAACCATGAATTGAAAATAACCAATACAGACTAAGGGTGATGATATAGGATCTCTTTAGGGTATAATGGAATCCCACTGAAGTCCTCACCCACTTGAGATAAATCTCACACTATCAGTTGATGTATATAAAGGGATAATTTCCACCAGTGGAAATCTCTAATTAAGGGGTATGTCTAAGAGATTCACTAGAATTTCTACCTCATGAATAAGGAAATAAGGAGAAAGTAATGGATCATTTTTCTATTGATGATTGTGAGTGTTATTGAATGAGTCAAAAAAAATTACATTGAACTCTACCAAGCACCACCTTCTCAACTCCATTATTCTCATGAGACTTTTTATAGACTAAAAATTAATACAATTTTCCAAAAAAAATACCATCTATAAGTGTTGGTGGAGATATATCTAGTAATTATCCCTCTATAACAACTCTTACACCACCAAATCATTTTCAAAAACTAATTCCTTTTAGACCAAAGATCCAATAATAAGGAGGTTTTTAATCAAAATATTTCCTTAAATGTAGAGTTTAGGAATGAAACCACTATAGATAACATTAGGAAAAACATTATTTTTTCCCAAAACTAGGGAATAACTTCAGAGGTAATGTGAGAAACTATGTGATTTTCACATATGGATTCACTTTAAATTTTTTAAATCATTTGTATTTTGATTTTTTTTGGTCAATAAGGTTCTAGAGGAAGTTTGGTATCTAAATATAATGATAATGTATGAGGTGGTGGTAATCTATCCTAGAGAGTATTTTCCACCAGAATCAAGATGTGTGTCCACAATACTTTCAATATTCATGGGAAGTGGGGTATACCACTTTCCACACCACCAGAGATCCAGTCGAATCCTAGAATGCCCAATTTTAGGTTGGGTTAGAATCATCCATCAATGATTCTAACCCCATTAAATCTATTCCATGGGTCATAATGTCTTGTACAAAATCTCCCTATAAAATCCTCTATTTAATTGAGATTTTTGCTTCTCCCACATTAATCATTGTCTAATTTAAGCTTCATAATTTTTTATTGGAATATAATGGTATTTATAATATTAATCCTACTTTAAATCATTATTTTTATCATCATTTTATAATTATACATTGGTTGACACTAATTTTTTGGGAGATGTTTCTAGGGATTTTGGTTCTTGCCATCTAAGTCAAAAAAAAATTGATGATACTTAATGAGTGGGGTCATACAAAATAATGGTAGGTGTTCCCTATGTTATCGTGATGGTTTATCAAAATTTTCAATCTTTTCTAATGTGTGGGATGAACCAATCATGTTTTATTGACCCAAGTTGAAATTACAAACATGTTTTCTTATTATTTGAGGATTTATTATGATTATTAGGACCATGAGTGGTTTACACATGATTTTGTTTTCATTTCAATGCATCCCTTGTTTGTCCAATCACATCAACTATTGTTTATGTTGGGATTTGGAACCCATAAGGGGTATTATTTTGTAATTTCGGACATATAAGACCTTTATATCTTCCATTTTTCATCTCTTAATATAATGAATTTTCTAACTTTAGGGGCTTGGGTATGAGACTTTCCCATATTGAAAATTTTAAATTGCCTTATTTCCTTTTTTTGTTTTAGTGGTATGTTATGTGAGTTTTATTTCCCCATAACTTATTGAAAATATGAAAGATTAGGTGTTGGAAAAAAATCCCCATTGATTGGTATTTGATTTTAGTTTTTTATAATGAAGTTGAAGGAATCTTCAAAATAGTCTATTTTAGTGTGATAAGTTATTATTTTAAATGTTGTAATTGGTTTAGAGAAATATTCTTCAGGATAGAGGATGTCTGAATGCATGTAAGGTTGAGACATCTATTTATAAGTTTTAGAAGGGAAATGGGGATCCACTTTATGAGGTTATAATGAGTATGGAATCCCTCATATTTATTACATAACTTTTCAATACATTTTACATAAATAGAATATTTTAAAGTGTAGTGTTTTGGAAACTAGGTACATATTACATGAAAACATGACAACTTTGTTCTAATTCACTTAAAAGGCTTAATCATAGGTTCATACTAAGTAAACATACTACATAAAATAACATGGGGACATACATCAAATAAAGGGGTAATCATAAAGCTGAGCAAGGGAAAAAGAAACACATAGAATGTGAGCAATAGGCATATAACCAGGAATGATCATATGAAAATGAGGCATCCCATAAAATAAATAAAATGAATCATAACATTTAAATGTGGCTAAAACATTTAATTTTTACATTCATAAGAATATCACAAAGTTCCATCCCCAAGGTGTCATAAATATTACCAAGTTTATTTTCCAAAGCATCGTAAAACATGTCACCTCTAGAGATTAAATTCATCACACAATGCATTGGATTGATATTAGGTAACACCCTTAATATGTATTAATTAATGTGAGACATAAATATCATAATATAAAATTTCATAAATATCCCATGTAGAATAAAATAAATTGGTTTTATATCCAAATCATGGTGTTTTAGAAAGTGCTTAAAACGAGATCCTTTTGATATTTAGAACCCACAGAAAAGGAAGGAAGGTTTCATATATGTAAATACAAGAGTTAAATAGATATTTTTGAGATATTTTCCAATAAACCTAAATATTTAAGAAATTTTGGTATTCAGAAAATAAAAAAAAGTATTTCTTTGGAAAAAGAGAGAAATTTTGAGAAAAAAGTTTTACAGCATAATGTAGAAGAAACATAGTTTTATAAAACATTAAAAAGGGAAGAGACAGGGGATACCCATTATTAAAATACTATTAATATATTATAGGGATATAATAAAATTTAAAAAAGAATATAGTATTGAAATTTTAATGACATACCATGTAAAAAAGAGAGATAGAAAGGAAAAGAGAAGTTGAGATCTCCCTTGCCTTGAATAATAAATCCTAAAACTCGATGATTGGGACCTTGGGGTCTTAAGGACACCTTGGGAGGACTACTTGGGAGGTAATAATATCATATATTCGTGGATAATAAATTGGGAATGAAATATGATTGTAAATTGGTTGGTATTTATAGAAAAAGGGAAGAAGTTTTTTATTAATTTACATGGACACCTCAGTTGTGGTATTTTCCAAAACAACAGGCTTTCCCATGGTATTAGAAACTTGGGAAATATATTACATTATAATAATACACATGAGTAAAACATAATTTTATATTACTAATTACATCATTATGACATAGTCATTATTTCATTAAACTTACCAAAAACTCAAAATTGTATTTTTACTATTCACCAAAAATCTATTATTTCAGAAAAATCTCAAAAATTCACCTTAAACATTTTTTGACATGTATAATTAAAAAATGAACTCCATTTTATAATAATTATGCTCTAAATATGATAAATTTAATTTTTAATTAAAATCATCATTTTCTAAAAAAAATACCAATTCTAAAATTATAACTTATTTTATAATACTTTGAAAAATTAACTAAGGTCTCATAAAATTTAATTATAATCATAATACAGAAAAAAATTAATTTTTTATTCTATTTTATGAAAATGATTTTACTTTTAAATCGTTATATTAATTATAAATTTGTAAATAATCATTAATGTTTTATAAAAATACTAATACTTAACTAATAATTTCTCAAACATTTATTTACTTATACTGTGATGTAATTATATCAAAATACCATTTATGATATGCCTAAATTTTTTTTACACTTTCTTAGGTGGGGTAACTATTCTACTGGCAATATTACTATTCATAAGGGTAACATTACTTTTCCAAAGGGTCAAGTTACTATTCACCAAAAGATTAAGTTGATCCAATTAGACTCTAAATATCTTACTGATCACAACCGTGTATGTCATATTTTTTAAATTCAATTCATAAAAGAAGCTGAATTATTTTTAATGATAATCTCACAGGTCTGGCGAGAAAGTAGGTAAAAAGAATGTAAAAGAGTATAATATATCTAATTCAAATATAAAAATGATTCCAATGATCTACATTGGATTAAAATATGTATAATTGATATGTTTTGACTTTAATAGTAAATTAAAATTATAATAATAATTTAAACTAAAAACACATTATCTAACTATAATGGAGTATTTTTTACTATTCATCAAAAATAAAACATCATAGAAAATAATAAAAGGTCACCATAAATTATTTTTGACATTTAAAATTAAAAAATAATAATTTTTATTTTACCATAATATTTCTCTAAGTATCATAAATTTATCATTTATATATAAAAATCCTAAATTATTAAAAGTAATAGCAGATAGAAAATGCATAGTGAAATTACATAGTGAAATTTCTAACACTTAAAAAATAAAATTATTTTATCATTTAATTTTTAAAAGGTGTGTTTATATCATGTAATTTAATTAAAATAATAATTATTTATAATAACATAATTTATTATAATAATTATATCATTTCTAAAAAGTACAATTTGGGTCTGGAAAGTCAATTTATCAAAATTTTCTCAGTTAAACATATATTTTATAAAGAAATATTCTTCTTAAATGTTTATATCCTATTATTTTTCATAGTTGTGCTAATAAAAATTTATGTATGATTTATTATGTTCTCAAGAAATAAAAAGTCATTATATGTGCATCTATTGTAAAATATAATAAAAACTTATTGAGAGGAAAGAGATCCATAAAAAAAGAAGTACATTTTTCGGGTCATTGCATTCTCCCCCTCATAAAGAAATTGTGTCCATTCAATTTTCTCTTATTTGAAATTTTTTACAATTATGAATCTTATAATAATAAATTAATTTTATGTTTAAAAACATCATTCTTAAAAAAATATTAATCTTTAACAAAAATTAAATTTTCTATAAATCCTTTATAATGGTTCATAAAAATATTTTGATTGACCATACATATCCCCTATGAGTGTCAAACCAGGAGTGTAGAATGGACCATTTTCATTCACTATATCCTATTAGAGTTTAGCTCAAAGCGATGTTTCTAGGTTTTACCCATGGATACATCTGTTCCAGATCCACATCCACTTGTTTATTTCTAGAGAGATATTTCTTTACTCGAAAACCACTTACATAACATTTCACCAAAATACCAGGATGTTTTACTATATTTTAACTTGTCTAAAATTTTATTCTTAAAAATTTCAAATCCTAATTTCCATAATTAACCAAACCTTCCTTTGATACCAAATATGGCATCCTTCCTTTCTATTATAAAATTTTACTTAGCATTTTAAAAATATAGAATATTTTCAAGTTTAGTGTCTTGGAAATTATGTACATATTATAAGAGAACATGAAACATTATTATAATCCACTTTAAAGGATTCATCATAGATTCATCCTAACTGAAAATATTTCATCTCATAACCTAGATACATGCATCAAAGAAATGGGTAAGCATAAATCCCAGTAAGGGAAAAAGAAACCCATAGAATGTGATCCATAAGAATATAACTGAGACTAATCATTTTAAAATGAGGCATGTCATTAATGAAATAAAATGAATCATAAAATGTAAATTTGGCAACAAAATTTAAGTTTTAAATTAATAAGAATATAACCAAGGTCCATCCCCAAGGTGTCAGAAATATTACCAAGGTTATTCCTCAAGGCATCATAAAACATGTCATCTCTAGAGATTAAATTATTTAACCAATGCATTGGAGCACTATCAGTGTTCACCCTTAATATTTATTAATTAATGTGATCCAAAAATATCATAATAAAAAATTAAATAAATAACTCATGTAGAATAAAAGAAATGGGTTTCATATCAAAATCATCGTGTTTTAGAATGTCCTTAAAACAATATCCTTTTATCATTTTAAACCCACAAAAAAGGAAGGAGGGTTTCATATATGACAATACCATAATTAAATAGATAATTTTTAAATATATATGAAAACCCCAAGAGAAGAAAGAGTTTTAGTTTAATGCCCTGACCCCAGTTACCCAGTGTCGGTGCATTATTACTTAACATTGGAATGATACAAGGAATCGTGTCCGGAAAGACTGATCAATTTAGTAGCCTTGGAAGTTCTAGGTACATTCATAAGTTTCACATTACATTATGAAATAAAAACATCAACAAAATTTTGTCCCCTTTTGAACACACTTATATTCTTATCCTATCCCTGCAGGTTAACCATAAAATACTTATTCCCATCCTGGAAAAAATAAAACATAGAAAGGGGTGAGCTCAGATGCGTAGTAAGGATAAAAATATAGTGGATATTTTCATAAATAAGAATAAACATTTAAGGTAATGTATTAGACTAAAACAAAATCCTTTTAAACTTAACTTTAGAATAATATGTCAAAGATAAAATCAAATAATTCCATTTACTTATTCACATGGATATTCTACAAGTTGAATAATAACATGCAATATCAATAGCCACTTTCATAATGATAGAATACATAATTCCATACTTCATAACCACATAGTCAAGGCCTTGTGTCAAGAATACAAATAAGATTGTGTCTAGGCCTTGTTCCAAGACACTAGTTTGTCTCATGAGACCTATCGATGCATCGAGGAGTTATAGCGGGCTCCACCCGTCACTTACTAAGTCCAATGCATTACTTATATGAAAAGGTTTAAACATAACATAAAAATTCGTATTATAACTAGCATAAGAAATGTCAATACTTTATCCATAAACCATGAATGGTATAATAATAACACATCCACAGTCCAACATATCACAAAACCTTCAATACAATATGGAAGATTTGTATCATAATAAATCAACCTCAAACAAGCTTAAAATCCATCAAAACATATAAGGTCAAATAAGGGTATAAATTTCATTAACCCATTGTCTTTTAAATAGTAAAAATGTTTTGAAATATATTTTTAAGAAAACATGGATGCGGATGAAAAAGAGGTCCCAGTAGATACGTACATAAAAACAAACTCGGATAATAAAGAGATTGTGAAATTAACCCTTACCTTGTACTTTTCCTTAGTCGATGATATGTTAACCTATTTTATAATATTTAAAACATTTTTATTAAATTATAAAATAACTATCTATATAATTACAGTATCATATATGATCCTATAATATTTCTTGGTTAATAATATTTTAGTAGTATCATCGTTTCGGGTGTAAACTGATCTATTTTCCTTTATATGCTCGGTTACGTAAGCCATGTTTCTCATGGATAGGATTTATTTTATTTATATCCATAATGATATTAAGTTTTTAAACATTATTTTTAATCATAAAATGAAAATTATTCTTGGGTGATTACGATGGGAATTAATCTCATCACGTTCATGGTGATGGTAAACCGTACGTACACATGAGCGACAATATCATTATATTGATGGTGAAATATTATGTAATTTGATGGTATATCATATATAAAGAATTATTAACATGTTATATTTATTATTTACATCAGTTATACTCATTATTATACCCGTCCAAAAATGAAGTGTTTTAATAACAAACTACACCACGATGTGGAGACGGTAAGCTGTACGTACGCACGTATGGTGACTTTGTCATTCATATGATGGATAGAATATTGAATATGGTTGTAAAATTTTTATAATATCATAAAAGGATATAGTAGATAATGGATTTATTATTTTATGATTGAAACAACAAAGAAAGAAGAAGTGGAAGAAGAAAAGAACTTGAAAGAGCTGATAAATATTTACCTCTTCTTCGGGTTCTTCCTTTTGATTTGATCAAAAGGGCTCCTAAGATTAGCTTTATGACCTAATTAAGGCCTCTAGGTTGAAGGGAGGATAGTTGAGAGGATTTTTGGATAGGGGTTGTCCGAGATAAAAGGCTTTGGAGGTATTAAATTAAGAGAAGGGGAAGTGGTCTTTTATAAGAGAGGTGAGGGTCACTTTAGGAAAAGATTGAAATATTATTTTATTATAAAATCATTCTCGTTTTATAATGGCTCCAAACTGAATTATTTCAAGGAAAAGTTGGGGATGGGTCGAAAACCTCTCAACCAATAGGTTTTATATAGGTTTAGTTCATCATATTAACCTTATCTTCTACATTTAACTCTTAGTTAAATAGTTTGACATTTACCATGTCTCTTTGTATTTTTATATTATATGATTAAGAAACATAATATAACAAGCCAATAGAACCCCATGTGGTTAATTATTAATTAATATAACCTTATCTAAGTCCTTTGGAAGATCCTTATATTTTTAAAAATATTTTATCAATTAATAAAATATTATTTGTTTTAAAAACTGAATTATGTCAATTTTGACACTATTTAGCATTTGATTTTTTGAAAGCCATAAAAACTTTATCACTTAAAATAAAATCTATTTAAACAATACTAAAATGTCATATTGACCTATAAAATTATTATAATTCATCAGAAGTTTCAATTTACATTTATTGAGATATTTATAATATCAATTATTTTAATATTTAATTAATAAGTTAAATACTGCATCAACATTGTGTCTTAAATAAATTAAATAATTTAATATATAAAATCTATAAATAAAATACTATTATTTAGGAAATATGTATATCTTTCTAATTAATATTTATAGTTGAATTTATATTTTGTGTAACTCAATATTAAAAATGGTTTAGTTATTAAACTTTGAATTTAACTCTTTTAACTCTTCTTTAAATAAAATAATAAAAAATTTCCTAATCTAATCGAAGTGAACCAAAGAGGATAATATTATATTCCTAAGGTTTTTTTTCGAATTATACTTATTCAGTAGAATTAGGACATGTGTTAGGGTAATTATGATATCATTTTTACCCTTAATTACCCTATTTACTTTTAACAATGGAAAATAAAAGTCAAAAGTTACTATTTACCAAAAATTATTTTTATTATATTGAACAAAATTTTACTTACTGATATTAATCTTGGCCCTCATATTTTTGAAATTCAACTCACAGAAGCTATAAAATTATGTTTTATGCAAATTTGCAAATGCTCCTTGGAGGTGGGTAAAAGACGGTAAAAAGTTCAATAAAATTTTCATATTCATAAACTTATTATAAAATGAATCCAATGAATTAAATTAAACTAATATAGGTATTATGTATCTATTTTGACCTAAAATAAATTTAAATAAAATAAATAATTACTTAAATAAAAAGTTGGTTTTAACCAATAACATAGTGTTTTTCACTATTCATCAAAAATTGAAAGTTTTCAGAAAAATACCAAAAATTCACCCTAAGCTAATTTCGATATTCCCAATTTAAAAATGAAGTCCATTTTGAAAAATAAAATTTATAAAATTTCAAAAGGTGGGTATTACTATTCATAATGGCTAGTTTGATTTGTTGTGGTGTTTTAGAATCTTGAAGTTGCGTATAATGCAAGCTATTTCATTTTTCAAAGAGAAACGTACCATGGAGGCTTGGGGTGTTACATTATTCCCTCCTTAAAATAATTTTGTCCTCTAAAGTTCTATAATACTACCGCATAAAAGATTCGGGTGGTTCTTCATCATAATTTCCTCTGGTTCCCACGTTGCCTCTTCCATCTTATAGTTTCTCCATATAACTTTCACCAAATGAGTTTTCTAGTTTCTCAGCACTTGTTCCCTTGTATCAAGAATTTTGACAGGCTCTTCACAATAAGAGAGATCAGGTTCCAGTTCAATTTCCTCATAGGTGAGTACATGCGTTGGGTCAAGCATGTATTTTCTCAACCGTGATACGCAGAACACATCATTAACTTTGAAGAGACTTGGAGGCATTTCTAAATGATAAACCAAAACTCGAATTCATTCTAGAATTTCGGAAGGTCCAATATACATGGGACTCAATTTACCCTTCTTAATGAAATGTATAACACCCTTCCATGGAGATACCTTCATGAAAACATGATCTCCTACCTGAAATTCCATATCCTTCATTCGGTTATTGGCATAGCTCTTTTTCCTACTTTGAGATACTTAGATGTGGGTTTGGATAACCTTGACATTTTCCATCATTTCCTCAACAAGTTTTGGGCCTATGAGTTTTCATTCACCAACATCATCCCCACAAGTTGGTGTGTGACATCTTTTTCCATTTAACGCTTCATATAGTGCTATCTGAATACTTGAATGGAAGATATTATTATAGGAAAATTCTACCAGAGGTAAATATTGATCCCACATACCTTTAAAGTCAACTGATTAAGATATCAACATGTCTTCTAAGGTTTGAATAGTTTGTTCTGATTGTCATCAGTTTGAGGGTGGTAGACAGTGCTCAAACAAAGTTCAGTATCCAGGTCCTTCTGAATACTTTTCTAGAATCATGATGTAAAAGAGGGATCACAATCAGAAACAATCAATAGGGGTACACCATGGAGTCTTACAACTTCATTAATATATAGTCTTTCCAGACATTCAAGTGGTAAATCTTCTATTATAGCAAGAAAATGTGATGACTTGGTAAGACAATCAACAATGACCAAAATTGCATCATTCCTTCTAGGAGACTGGTAGCCCCATGACAAAGTCCATCATAATATTATCTCATTTCCACTAAGGTATGGGAAGAGGTTTCAAGAATCCTCCCTGCCGTTTCCTTCCAGCTTTTAGTTGTTGAAAACCATACAACTTGACACAAAATAGGCAATCTCCCTCTTCATGTTGTCCCACAAAAAATGCTCTTTCAAATCTATATACATCTTGGTGCTACAAGTGTGTAAAGTGAAATTGGAGCTATGAGCATCATCCAACAATTCCGTTTTTAGATCAGGTATATCGGGAATATAGAGTCTCTTCAAAAATTTCAAAATTCCATCTTTATATACGAAGTCGATCAATCTCCCATCGTTCACAGCTTTAATTTTCTTTTGAAATTCCTCATCACCAGTCTGAGAACTTTTTATCCTTTCTAATAAAGATGGTTTTGCAACCATTTGAAAAGGTATTGATGTTTCACCTTCCACTGTTATTCCATTATCCATCTTTACTAGATCTATGAAAATAGGATCCCTTTCTACTCTCATCTTATTCAAAACTCCATGATCATTTCTGGTCAAAGCATCTACAACCTTATTTCCCTTCCTCGGGTGGTAGTTTATTGTGAAATCATAAACCTTGATTAGTTCAGTTCATCTCCTTTTCCTCATGTTTAGTTCTTTTTGTGAGAAAATATACTTCAAACTCATGTGATCAGTATAAATCTCACATTTTTTTACCATAGAGATAGTGTCTCCATATTTTCAAAGAAAATATTATAGCTACTAACTCAATATCATGAGTGCAATAGTTTTTCTCATGAATTTTTAGTTGTTGTGATGCATATGCAATAACTCTATTATTCTGCATAAGGACACAACTATGTCCTTTCTTTGAAGCATCACTATAAATAACAAACCCATCATTCCCCGCTGATAGAGTTAAGATAGGAGTATTAACTAATCATCTCTTCAATTCTTCAAAACATTCTTCACACTCTTTTGTCCAAACAAATTTAACCCCTTTACAAGTGAGCTTGGCTAATGGGTTATCCAATCAGGTAAAATTTTGGAAAACATGTTGATAATAACCTTCTAAACCAATAAAACTGCATACCTCAGTTATACACGTTGGTGCTGGACATTAATGGATTTCCTTGGTGTTTGAAGGATCAATAGAGATTCCATCCTTAGAGATAATATGGCCACGAAAATAAATCTACTAAATCCAGAATTCACACTTGCTAGACTTCCCATATAATTCATTTCTTCTAAGAGTCTTTAGAATAATGCACAAATGATTTTCATGATCTTCGTAGCATTTGAATAATACCAAGATATCATCAATAAATACCACAAAAAAATCATCAATATATTCCTTGAAAACTCTATTCATTAGATCCAGGAAGACAGAGGGTGCATTAGTCAATCAGAAAGTCATTACTATAAACTCATAATGCTCGTACCTAGTTCAAAATGTTGTTTTCGGAATGTCTTCCTTCTTCACACACAACTGATGATATGCAGATCGAAGGTCAATCTTTTAAAAATATTGATCTCCATGAAGTTGGTTGAATAAATCATTAATGTGAGGTAGGGGATACTTGATCTTTATTGTTATAGCATTGATCTCCCTATAGTCAATACACAACCTCATAGACCCATATTTCTTCTTAACAAAAAGGATAGGGGCTCCCCATTAAGAAATAGTTGGGAAAATAAATCCCTTATTACTCAATTCCTCTAGTTGTTTATTTAGTCCCACTAATTCCACAGTGTCCATTATATAAGGGGTCTTCGATATTGGCCTTGAACCATTAATTAAATCAATGGAAAACTCAATTTATCATTCTGGAGGATGTCCAGGTAAATCATCTCGAAACACATCAACATATTCTTTCCCAATAGGTACGTCCTCTATTTGAACATTTTTTCCTCATCCATAATTATTTCATTCTCATCCTCCCCAATAATTGAATTTAGTAGAGCTACTATGGTTGGATCTAGATAAGAATTATATGGTGACATTTCTGCTCTAAATATAAGGTACTCTTTATCATCACCGAGAATTGTAACTTCCTTCTTCTTACGATAAATTTTTGCATCATGGTCTGAAATCCAATCCATACCAAGGATTATATAAAATTCATTCATGGGTATGACAATGAGATCAGCAGATAAAGAACATTTGTATGCCCTAATGGGAACTCATTCAGAAAACTTTGTTGCAATGATACTTCCCTTAGTAGTTTTTACTGGAAAATCTCTTGTTAAATCAAATTGGAAAATATCTAATTTTCTAGGCAAACTGGGAAGATATGAAACAATGTGATGATCCAGAATCAAATAAATCATTGTCTAAACATGAGGAAACCATTAAATTACCTTCCACCACATCTTCCGGAGGTTCAACCTCAGGAGTAGTGATCGCATAAGCTGGGATTTTCTCTCTCGGCCTTTTTTGAGGTAAGTTCCCTTGGCACTTAGGAAATTCATTTTCATAATGCCCCTTTTCTTTACAATTGTAGCATTCAACACTGACAGTCTCTTTCTTTCTCTTGCAATCCCGAGCTTGGTGGCCTTTTTCACCACACTTATAACAGATTTCTATTCCCTTTAGGCATGTACCAGAGTGTTTCTTCCAACATTTACCGCAAGATGGATATTCAACTTTTCCCTTCTTCCCCTTTTTTCTATTTCCAGAGTGCTCAGCAGATATCTTCTTCTTTTTCTTTGCTTTAAAGTTGTAGGACTTAGAGAATTCTTTTTCTGTCTTGATAGCACATGAGACAATATCTTTTTATGATAAGAAGGATTGTGAGACTAATTATCACCTGAGAAATGGTATTAACCCATAAAATAATCAATCAATCTTACTCCTTGGGTTACGTATATAATCTACATCATGCCTTTCTAACCTTGTAAAGTTAGCCTCATACTTTGCGACATTCTCATCCTCCATTGGCCTCAGACTCAGAAATTATCTTTCCATATCCACTCGATGGTCACAAGGAATGTATTTTTCTAAGAAAATATCTTTAAACTCCCCTCATTCAATGTTTTATATCTCTTCATCTTCCTTTGTGTTTTGAATCAATGACCACCATTGATCTGCATCTCTCGTGAGGCGATAAACTACCATGACCACTTTTTCCATTTTGATACTCCCTAAAGCATGAAATATTTTTTCTAAGGAACTTATCCATTGCTCAGCTGCTGATGTATTTTTACTCCCATTTAATGTTGGAGGTTGTTTCCCCATGAAGCAGTCTAACATTGATCCTCCGCGTTGTGGATCTGGGTGCTCCATACAGGTAAGGTTATTATTCACAACCTAAGTGAGTAGTCACAGTATGGTGATAAGCTTATCAACACCAATTGCATCGCTAGATCCACTATAATTATCTTGCGTATGAGGGAAATCCATACATGGATTGCATGCATTGATAGGGTTTCCATTCCTTCCACTAGGCGCTATTTCTAAAAAATGGCATACAATAGATTAGTTTATGAATCGCAATACATAATTCTGAACTTTTAAAACACTTAACATAAATTAAATAGTTTATGGATATAATCCATAATCATAAAAATATTTTATTTGAGGACTTATATACTAATAAACCCTTCATAATGGTGTGTAAATAAAATGAGAATTATCCTAAGCATATCCCCTGGGAGTTTCGTAACCAAGAGTGCAGCAAGGCCCATTGTCATGCACCATTTCCCATTTGAGACTAGCTCAAAGTGGTGTTTTAGGTTTTACCCCTAGGTACATCTATTCCAAAACCACCTCTACCTACTCGTATACAGACAGGGATGTTTTTCTGGGAAAACTTACAAAATATCTACAGTACCAAAATTCTAGGAAGTTCTTCTATACTAATCCTCAAAGTCTATCTTAGGGTAGTGTTCTCTAATCATTGTTTTTCTAAATCTAGTTTCCAAGGTTTATACTAAACTTCCTCTGATACCAATTGTAATGCCCTAACCCCAGTTACCCAGGGTCAGTGCATTATTACATAACATTGGCATGATACAAGGAATCATGTCCCAAAAGACCGAACAGTTTAGTATCCTTGGAAGTACTAGATATATTCATAAGTTTCACATTACATCATGAAATAAAAACATCAACAACATTTTTTCCCTTTTGAACACACTTATATTCTTAGCTTATCCCTAAAATTCAACCAAAAAATACTTCTCTACATCTTCGGAAAAATAAAACATAGAAAGGGGTGAGCTCAGATTCTTAGTAAGGATAACAATATAGCGAAAACTTTCATAAATAAGTATAAAAATTTAAGGCAATGTATTAGACTAAAACAAAAGAATTTTAAACGTAAACTTCATCATAATATGGAAAAGATAAAATCAAATAATTCCATTTAATTATTAACATGGATATTCTACTAGTCTAATAATCACATGAAATATCAATAGCCACTTTCATATTGATGGAATACATAATGCCAGACTTCATAACCACATAGTCAAAGCCTTGTACCAAGACTACAAATAAGATTTTGTCAAGTCCTTGTTTCAAGAAACTAGTTTGTCTCATGAGACCTACTGATGCATCGAGGAGATATAGCGAGCTCCACCCATCACTTACTAAGTCCAATGCATTCCTCATATGAAAAGGTTTAAACATAATATGAACATTCTTATTATAACTAGCATATGAAATTTCCATACTTTATCCATAAACCATGAATGGTATAATAATAAATTAAATTATTTAATGTATAAAATTTATAAATAAAATAACATTATGTATGAAATATTTTTCTCTTTATAATAAATATTTATAGTTGAATTTATATTGTGTGTAACCCTATATTAAAAATGGTTTAGTTGTTAAACTTTGAATTTAACTCTTTTAACTCTTCTCTAAATAAAATAATAATAAATATCCTAATCTAATCCAATTGGACCAAGGAGGATAATATTTCATTACTAAGGTTGTTTTTTCTATAATTATACTTATTCAGTAGAATTAGGACATGTGTTAGGGTAATTATGATATAATTTTTACCCTTAATTACCCTATTTACTTTTAACTGTGGTAAATAAAAGTCAAAATTTACTATTCACCAAAAATTATTTTCATTATATTGAACCAAATTTTACGTACCGATATTAACTGTGTCTCTCATATTTTTTAAATTAAACTCATAGATTTAGTAAAATTATGTGTTCTGCAAATTTGTAAATGCTCCGAGGAGGTGGGTAAAAGATGGTAAAAAGTTCAATAAAATTTTTATATATCAAAACTCATTATAAAATGACTCAAATGAATTACACTGAACTTATATAGGTATAATGTATCTATTTTAACCTAAGATAAATTTAATTAAATTAAGTAAATATTTAAATAAAAAATCAGTTTTAACCAATATCATAGTGTTTTTCACTATTTATCAAAAATTAAATGTTTTAAGAAAAATACCAAAAAATCACCCTAAGCTAATTTCGATATTCTGAATTCAAAAATGAAGTCCATTTTGAAAAATAAAATTTATAAAATTTCAAAAGGTGGTTATTACTATTCATAACGGCTGGTTTGATTGGTTGCGGTGTGTTAGAATCTTGAAGTTTCTTACAATGCAAGTTATTACATTATTTAAAGGGAAACGTACCATGGAAGCATGGGTGTTACATTATTTCTTCCTTCAAATAATTTCGTCCTTGAAATCTCTATAATACTACCCCACAAAAAGATTCGGGTGGTTCTTCATCATAAGTTCCTCTATTTCCCACGTTGCCTCTTCCATCTTATGGTTTCTCCATAGAACTTTTACCAGACAAGTCATCCGGTTTCTCAGCACTTGTTCTCTTGTATCAAGAATTTTGAGAGGCTCTTCACAATAAGACAGATCTGGTTCCAGTTCAATTTCCTCATAGGTGAGCACATTCATTGGGTCAGGCATGTATTTTCTCAATAGTGATACGTGGAACACATTATGAACTTTGGAGATACTTTTAGGCATTTCCAAACGATAAGCTACAACTCCAATTTGTTCTAGAATTTCGAAAGGTCTGATATACCTGGGACTCAATTTACCCTTCTTACCGAAACGTATAACACCCTTCCATGGAGATACCTTCAAGAAAACATGATCTTCTACCTGAAATTCCAAATCCTTCATTCAGTTTTCGGCATAGCTCATTTTTCTACTTTCAGCTGCTTAGATGTGGTTTTCGATAACCTTCACAATTTCCATCATTTTCTCAACAAGTTCTAGGCCTATGAGTTTTCTTTCACCAACACCATCCCAACAAGTTAGTGTGTGAAATCTCTTTCCATATAACGCTTCATATGGTGTCATCTGAATACTTGAATGGAAGCTATTGTTATAGGAAAATTTGACCAGAGGTAAATACTGATCTCACATACCTTGAAAGTCAAGTGAGAAAGATATCAACAGGTCTTCAAAGGTTTGAATAGTCCGTTATGTTTTTCTATCAGTTTGAGGGTGGAAGTCAGTTCTCAAACAAAGTTCAGTATCCAAGGCCTTCGGGTGAATTTTCTATAAGATTGATGTAAAACGGGGATGACGGTCAGAAACAATCAATAGGGGTACACCATGGAGTCTTAAAACTGCATAAATATATAGTCTTGTCAGATGTTCAAGTGTTAAATCTTCTATTATAGCAATAAAATGTGCTCACTTGGTAAGATGATCAACAATGACTCATATTACATCATTCCTTCTAGGAGTCTTTGGTAGCCCCATGACAAAGTCCATTATAATATTTTACAATTTTCACTCAGTTATGGGAAGAGGTTGCATGAATCATCTAGGTTGTTTCCTTCCAGCTTTCACTTGTTTACAAACCATATATCTTGACACAAAATTGGAAATCTCCCTCTTCATGTTGTCCCACCAAAAACGTTCTTTCAACTCTATATACATCTTAGTCCTACAAGGGTGTATTGAGAAATTGGAGAAATGAGCATCATCCAACAATTCCCTTTTTAGATCGGTATATCAGGAACAGAAAGTCTCTTCCAAAATTTCAAAATTCCAACATTATATACGAATTTGATCAATCTCCCATCATTCACAACTTTAATTTTCTTTTGAAATTCCTTATCACCACTCTAAGAACTTTTTATCCTTTCTAATAAAGATGGTTTGGCAACCATTTGAAAAATTATTGATGTTTCACCTTCCATTTTTATTACATTATCCATCTTTACTAGATCCATGAAAATAGGATCCTGTTTTACACTCATATTGTTCAAAACTCCATGATCATTTCTCCTCAAAGAATCTTCCACCTTATTTTCCTTCCTCGGGTGGTAGTTTATTTTGAAATCATAAACCTTGATTAGTTTAAGCCATCTCCTTTGCCTCATGTTTCGTTCATTTTGTGAGAAAATATACTTCAAAATCTTGTGATCAGTATAAATCTCACATTTTTCACCATATAGATAGTTTCTCCATATTTTTATATAAAAGATTATAGCTAATGACTCAAGATCATGAGTGGGATAGTTATGATCCAGAATTTTTAGCTTTCGTGATGCATAGACAATAACTATATCATTCTCCAAAAGGACACAACCAAGTCCTTTCTTTGAAGCAACACTATAAATAACAATCCAATCATTCCCCGATGGTAGAGTCAAGATAGGAGTATTAACTAATCATCTATTCAATTCTTCAAAACATTCTTCACACTCTTTTGTCCAAATAAATTTAACCCCTTTATGAGTGAGCTTGGCTAATGGGTTAGCCAATCAGGTAAAATATTGGACAACACGTCGATAATAACCTACAAAACCAATAAAACTTCATACCTCAGTTATACTCATTGGTGCTGGATATTATTGGATTGCCTTGGTGCTTGAAGGATCAATAGATATTCCATAATTAGAGACAATATGTCCACAAAAAGAAATATCATGAAGCCAGAATTTAAACTTGATAAACTTTTCATATAACTCATTTCTTCTAAGATTCTTTAGAATAATGGTCAAGTGATTTTCATTATCTTCATAACTTTTGGAGTATACGAAGATATCATCAAAAAATACATCTACAAATTCATCAATATATTCATTGAAAACTATATTCATTAGATCTATGAAGACAAAGGGTGAATTAGTCAGTCCAAAAGGAATTATTATAAACTCGTAATGCTCGTACCTGGTTCGAAAGGATGTTTTGGAATGTCTTCATTCTTCACACACAACTGATGATATCCTAATCGAAGTTCAATATTTGATAAATATTGAGCTCCATGAAGTTGTTCGAATAAATCATCAATGCGAGGTAGGGGATACTTGTTCTTTATTGTTATAGCATTGATCTCTCTGTAGTCAATGTACAACCTCATAGACATGTCTTTCTTCTTAACAAAAAGGACAGGGGATCACCATGGAGAAATACTAATGTGAATAAATCCATTATTACTCAATTACTCAAGTTGTTTCTTTAATTCCACTAATTCCACAGTGTCCATTCTATAATGGGTCTTAGATATGGGTCTTGAACCAGGAATTAAATCAATGGAAAACTCAATTTCTCGTTCTGGGGGATTTCCAGGTAAATCCTTTAGAAACACATCAACATATTCTTGCATAATAGGTACATCCTTTATTCTAACATTCTTTTCCTCACCCATAATTTTTTCATTCTCATCCTCCCCAATAATTGAATTTATTAGAGCTACTAGGGGTGGATATAGATAATTCTAAACAGTTTTTGGATATAATCCAAAATCATAAAAATATTTTCTTTAAGGTGGTATATACTCATAAACCCTTCATAATGGTTTGTAAAGAAAATGGTAATTATCCTATGCATATCCCCTGGGAGTCTCATAACCAAGAGTGCAGCAAGGCCCGTTGTCGTGCACCAGTTCCCATTCAAGTCTAGCTCAAATCGGTGTTTTCAGGTTTTACCCTTAGGTACATTTGTGCCAGATCTGCCTCTACCTAATCATATGCATACAGGGGTGTATTTCTTGGAAAACTCACAGTATCTCTACAGTGCCTAAATTCTAAGAAGTTCTTCTACACTAATCCTCAAATTCTATATTAGGTTAGTTTTATCTAATCAGAGTTTTTCTAAATCTAGTTTGCAAGGTTTGTACTAAACCTCCTATGATACCAACTCTAATGTCCTGACCTCAGTTACCCTGAGTCCGTGCATTATTACATAACATTGGCATGATACAAGGAATCATTCCCCGAAAGACCGATCAGTTTAGTAGCCTTGTAAGTACTAGATACATTCATAAGTTTTACATTATGTCATGAAATAAAAACATAAACAACATTTTGTCCCCTTTTGAACACACTTATATCCATATCCTATCCTTGTAGGTCAACCATAAAATACTTCTCCACATCCTGGGAAAAATAATACATAGAAAGGGGTGAGCTCAGATGCTCAGTAAGGATAAAAATATAGCAAAACCTTTCATACATAAGTATAAAATTTTAAGGCAATGTATTAGACTAAAACAAAAGATTTTAAACATAAACTTCAGCATAATATGGAAAAGATAAAATCAAATAATTCTATTTACTTATTCACATGGATATTCTACTAGTCAAATAATAACATGAAAAATCAATAGCCACCTTCATAATAATGGAATACAAAATGCCAGACTTCATAACCATATAGTCAAGGCCTTGTGCCAAGAATAAAAATAAGATTTTTTCAAGGACTTATTCCAAGATACTAGTCTGTCTCATGAGACCTACTGATGCATCGAGGAGAAATAGCGAGCTCCACCTGTCACTTACTAAGTTCAATTCATTCCTCATATGAAAAGGTTTAAACATATCATAAAAAATCGTATTAAAACTAACATATGAAATATAAATACTTAATCCATAAACCATGAATGGTATAAGAATAACACATCCACAGTCAAACATATCACAAAAACTTCAATAAAATATGGAATTTTGTATTATAATAAATCCACTACAAACAAGCTTAAAATCCATCAAAAGGATGTAGACATAGATGAAATCAAAACTTTTTTTAGAGAAATATATCTTTCTATTTTGAAATAATTTAAAATTTGTATTATTATAAAAGAAAACTTTATTTTGAAAATATTCTTATAATCTTGTAAGGGAAGCTTTGATGATGTTATAATGGTAGAAAATATCCACACTCCCTATATAAATTAAGAAAACATTCTTACCTTAATTTTGTCGAAAAGGTCATAAAGTACCTTGTTTGGAAAACGATGGAAAGATTCCTTTCAAAAAAATATAAGGTGAAATAAGGGTATTAATTACATTAACACATTTTCTAGTAAATAGTATAAAAAATTTGAAATAAATTTTTAAGAAAACACAGATGTATATGATAAAGAGGTCTCAGTAGATACTTACATAAAAACAACCTCAGATAATAAATAGATTGTGAAATTAACCCTTACCTTGTACATTACCATAGTCGATGGTATGTTAACATACTTTATAATAGTTAAAAATTTGTTATTAAATTATACAATAACTATATAAATAAATATTATATCATATATGATACTATAATATTATTTTGTTAATAATATTTCTGTAGTATAATCGTTTTGGGTGTTAACTGATCTGTTTTCCTTTATATGCTCGGTTATGTAAGCCATGGTTGTTATGTATATGATGTATTTTATTCATATACATAATGATATTAAGTTTTTAAACATTATTTTTAATCATAAAATTAAAATTATTCTTGAATGATTACGATGGGGAATGAATCTCATCACGTTTGTGGAGACGCTAAACCGTACGTACGCACAAGCGACAATATCATTATATTGATGGTAAAATTGTATGTAATTGGATGGTATATGATATATAAATTATCATTAACATGTTATATTTATTATTTACATCATTTATACTCATTATTATACCCATCCAAATAATGAAGTGTTTGAATAAAAAACTACACCACGACGTGGAGAAAGTAAGTCGTACGTACGCATGTATGGTGACTTTTTCATTCATAGGATGGATAGAATAATGAATATGGTTGAACCATATTTAAAATTAAATTACAGTATGTAGAAGATATTGGATTTATTATTTTTTCATTGAAACAACAAAGAAAGTGGAAGTGGAAGAAGAATTGAACTTGAAAGAGGTGATGAAATATTTGCCTCTTCTTCAGGTTATTCCTTTTGATTTGAGCAAAAGGGCTCCATAGGTTGGATTTATGAACAAAGTAATACCTCTAGGTTGAAGTGAGGATAGTTTAGAGGATATTTGGGTAGGATTTGACCGATCCAAAAGTCTTTGGAGGAGTGAAATTAAGAGAAGGGGAAGTGGCCTTTTATAAGAGAGGTGAGGGTCACTTTAGGAAAAGCTTGAAATATTATTTTATAATAAAATAATTTTCGGTTTTTAATGTCTCAAAAATGAATTATTTCTAGGATAAGGTGGGGATGGGCAGAAAACCTCTCAACCAATTGGGTTTAGACCGGTTTAGGTCATCATATTAACCTTATCTTTTAGATTTAACTCTTAATAAAATAGTTTGGCATTTACCATGTCTCTTTGTATTTTTATATTATATGGTTAAAAACATACTATAAAAAGCCAAGAGAACCCCATGTGGTTCATTATTTATATATATAACCTTATATAAGTCATTTGGATGAACCATAGATTTTTAGGAATACTATATCAATTAATAATATAGTATTTTGTTTTAAAAACTCAATTATGTCAATTTTGACACTATTTAGCATTTGTTTTTTTGAAAGCCATAAAACTTTATTACTTCAAATAAAATTTATTTAACCAATCATAAAATGTCATATTAACTATAAAATTAGTGGAATTCATCAAAAGTATAAATTTACAATAATTGAGATATTTATAATATCAATTATTTTAATATTTCATTAATAAGGTAATTACTGCATCATCATTGTTTCACAAATAAATTAAATTATTTAATGTATAAAATTTATAAATAATATACCTTTATGTAGGAAATCTTTTTATCTTTCTAATAAATATTTATAGTTGAATTTATATTTTGTGTAACCCTATATTAAAAATGGTTAAGTTATTAAACTTTGAATTTAACTCTTTTAACTCTTCTTTAAATAAAATATTAATAAATTTCTTAATCTAATCCAAGTGGACCAAAGAGGATCATATTTTATTCCTAAGGTTGTTTTTTTTCGAATTATACTTATTAAATTGAATTATGACATGTGTTAGGGTAATTATGATATCATTTTTACCCTTAATTACCCTATTTGCTTTTAACCGTGGTAAATAAAAGTCAAAAGTTACTATTCACCAAAAATTATTTTCAATATATTGAACCACATTTTACTTACTGATATTAATCGTGTCTCTTGGATTTTTGAAATTCAACTAACAGAAGTGGTAAAATTGTGTTTTATTCAAATTTACAAATGCTCATAGGTGGTGAGTAAAAGACAGTAAAAAGTTCAATAAAAGTTTTATATATCTAAACTTATTATAAAATGAATCTAATGAATTACATTGAACTTATATAGGTATTGTGTATCTATTTTGACCTAAAATAAATTTAAATAAAATAAATAATAATTTAAATAAAAAGTTGGTTTTAACCAATAACGATGTGTTTTTCACTATTCATCAAAAATTGAAAGTTTTTAGAAAAATACCAAAAAATCACCCTAAGCTAATTTTGATATTAAGAATTCAAAAATGAAGTCCCAATTGAAAAATAAAACTTATAAAATTTCTAAAAGTGGGTATTACTATTCATAATGGCTAGTTTGATTGGTTACGGTGTGTTAGAATCTCGAAGTTGCGTATAATCCAAGCTATGTCATTTTTTAAAGGGAAACGTACCATGGAAGATTGGGGTGTTACATTTGGTCATTCACAAAAGGGAAAAAATATTTTTTGGAGAGAAAGGGAGAAATTTTGAGAAGATAATTCTACAGCATAACGGGTATCAAACGTGGTTTTAAAAAACATTTAAAATATAGGGGAAAATTTTATACCATTAATAAAACTCTTAATAAATTATAGGGTAAAAATAAAATGGAGCTAATAATATAGTATGGAAATTTTAAATACATACCACATAAAAAACATAACTAGAAAAGAAAATGGAAGTTGAGATTTCCAATACCATTAAGAGTAACTCCTAAAACTCCAAAATTGGGACCTTAAGAGCTTAAGGACACCTTGGTAGGAATCATTGGGATATAATAATATCAGATATTCATGGGGAATTAACATTGAATTAAATATAATGGTTAAATGGATGGGTATTTTTATAAAAAGTGAGGTAGTTTTTTATTAATTTCCTTGGACACCATAGTAGTGATATTTGAAAATCCATGGCCTTGCCCGTGCTATTTGACCATAGTATTGTCCATATGAGACACCTATTACATTATTATAATCCAAAAGAGTCCACCAAAATGTTATATTAGTGATTTCATCATTATGACATGGTTATGACGTCATTAAACAAATCAAAAACTAAAAATTATATTTTTATTATTCACCGAAAATTCAACTATTTCTGAAAAATCCAAAATTTTAAACCTTACCATTTTTCTATGTATAGAATTTAAAAATTAACTCCATTTTATGAAAATAATTTTATAAATAATAGAAACTTAATTTTTAATTAAAATCACCACTTTCTTGAAAAATAGCAACTCAAAAATTTTAACTGATTTTATAACACTTTGAAAAATTAACTAATGTCTCATAAAATTAATGTAAAATCATAAGAAAATAAAAAATTAATCTATGATTCTATTTTATGAAAATGAATTTTCTTTTAAATCATTACATTAATTATAAATTTTTAAATAAACATTTTTGTTTTGTAAAACTACAAATACTTAATTAATAATTTCTCAAATATTTATTTACATATGCAATTATATAATTATATCACATTATAATTTATGATATGTCTAAATTTTAATTATACTTTATTAGATGTGGTTACTATTACATTTTTCATATTATTATTCATAAGGGTAAGATTACTATTTCAAAGGGTCGAGTTTCTATTCACCGAAAAAATTAATTTGATCCTATCAGACTCTAAATATCTTACTAATCACAATTGTGTATTTTTGTATTATAAAATTCAATTCCCAGAAGAGATAAAATTACGTTAAATGGTAATCCTGCAGGTGTGGTGAGAAGGAGGGTAAAAACAACAATCAAAAGTTCAATATATCCAATTATAATATAAAAATGATTTTAAGGATCTACATTTGATTAAAATATTTATAATTTATCTATTTTGACTTTAAGAATAAATTTAAAGTACAAGAATTATTTAAATGAAAATAACATTTTTTAACTACATTGTAGTATTTTTCATTATTCATTAAAGACAAATCTTCTTAGAAAAATAATAAAAAATCACTGTAAATTAATTTTGACATTAGAAATTAAAAATGATGTTTATTTTACCATAATAATTCTCTAATTATTAGAAATTTAACTTTTAAATATAAAAATCCTTAGTTATTAAAAATAATAGCTGATAAAAAATGCATAGTGAAATTTCTAACACACAAAAAAATATGTTATCATTTGCATTTAAAAAGGTTTGTTTTAATCATACTATTTAATTAAAATAATCATTATTAACAATATCTTAATTTATTATGATAATTTTATCATTTCTAAAATGTATAATTTGGGTCTGAAATGGCAATTTATCAAATTTTTCTCAGTTAAACATATATTTTATTAAGAAAAACTATTCCTAAACGTGTATATACCATTGTTGTTCATAGTTGTACTAATCCAAATTTATGCTTTATGTGTGATATTATCATGAAATAAAAATTCATTTTATGTGCTTCAATTATAAAACACAATAAAAAGTAATTGGGAGGAAAGAGACCCATAAATAAAAGAAGTACATTTTTCGGGTCGTTACATTATTCCCCCCATAAAGAAATTGCATCCTCAAAATTTTCTCCTACTAGAAATTTTTTAATATTAGGAATATTATAATTATAAATTAATTTTATGCTTTAAAAAATAATGCTTAAAAAAATATTTTTCTTTAAGAACAACTACTTTTTCTATAAATCCTTCAAAATGGTTCATAAAAATCTTCTAATTAACCAAAAATATCCCCTGGGAGTGTCATGCCAGGAGTACAACAAGGGAAATTTTCATGCACTAGTTCCCATTTGAGTCTAGCTCAAAGATGTTTATTCGGGTTTTACCACTAAATACATTTGTGCCCAAGCCACATCCATTTGTATATATCCAGACATGGATCTCTTTTCTCGAAAACCACTTACTTAATATTTCACCAAAATACCATGATGTTTTTCTATTTTTTAACTTCTCCCTAGTTTTCTTCCAAAAGTTTTCAAATCTTAATTTCCAAAAATAACTAAATCTTCCTTTGATAAAAAATATGGCATCCCTCCTTTTTATTAAAAAATTTTACATATAATTTTACAAATAGAGGACCTTTTAAAGTTTTGTGACTTAGAAATTAGGTATACATTACATGAAATCAAGAAAACATTATTATAATCCACTTTAAATTCTTCATAATATGTTCATCCTAAGTGAAAATACTTCATCTCATAACCTAGGGACATATATCAAATAAATGGGTGAGCATAAAT
The DNA here is from genome assembly GCA_963277665.1 of Viscum album. Taxonomy (NCBI): domain Eukaryota; kingdom Viridiplantae; phylum Streptophyta; class Magnoliopsida; order Santalales; family Viscaceae; genus Viscum; species Viscum album. The sequence goes on from OY728151.1 coordinate 1,288,239,683, forward strand.
CCCAGCAAGGGAAAAAGAAACACTTAGAATATGAGCAACAGGCATATTACCGAGAATGATCATATGAAAGTGAGGAATAATATAAAGAAATAAAATGAATAATAACATCTAAATGTGGATAAATCATTTAATTTATACATTCATAAGCAAATCATTGAGGTCTATCACTAAGGTGTCATAAATATTACCAAGGTTATTCACAAAGGCATCGTAAAACATGTCATCATGAGATAATATATTCGTTTCCCAATGCATTGGAGGGATATCAGGGAACACCATTAATATGTATTAATTAATGTGATCCACAAATATCATAATAAAAAATTCCATAAATAACCCTTATATGATAAAATAAATTGATTTCATACCAAAATCATGGTGTTTTGGAAAGTGCTTAAAAACAAGATCCTTTTGTCATTTTAAACCCACGGAAAAGTAAGGTGTTATTCGTGTATGTAAATAAAAAAATTAAATATATCATTTTAAAAAATATATTAATACCCCTAGAAAATAAAAAAAAATTGTCTTGAAAAAATAGAAAATAATAATTTCAAGAGAAAAAGAGAGAAATTTTGAGAAAACAATTTTGCAGCATAATGGGTATGAAACATGGTTTTAGAAAACATTAAAAAGGGAGGGGAAATGGTAAACCATTAATAAAATACTCTTAATACAGTACAAGGAACGAATAAAATGTAAAAAAGAATATAGTATTTGAATTTTAAAGACATGCCACATAAAAAGAAGACATGAAAGGAAAAGGGAAGTTGAGATTTCCCATACCATAAAGAGTAACTCCTAAAACTCAAAGATTGGGATATTGGGGGATTGAGGACACCTTGGGAGGACTGATTGGAAGGTAATACTATCATATCATTTTGGGGAATTAATTGGGAATGAAATATAATAGAAAAATGGGTGGTTATTTATAGAAAAAGGGGCATAGTTTTTTATTAATTTCTTTAGACACCTTAGTAGTGGTATTTGCAAAACCATGGGCTTTCCTATATATTCCCATGATATTGGCCACTTGGGACACCTATTAAATTATTATAATCCAAAATAGTCTTCCAGAATTTTATATTATGGATTACATAATTATGACATTGTTATGATGTCATTAAACATATAGAAAACTCAAAATTGTATTTTTATTATTCACCGAAAATTCCAATATTTCTGAAAAATCCCAAAAATTCACCCTAACCATTTCTCAACATGTATAATTTATAAATGGACTCAATTTCATGAAAATAATTTTCAAAATATTAGAAATTTAATTTTTAATAAAAATCATCATTTACTTGAAAAATACCAATTCTAAAATTATAACTGATTTTATAACACTTTGAAAAATTAACTAAGATCTCATAAAATTAAATTATAATCATAATACAACAAAAAAATATTAATATAGTATTATATTTAATGAAAAGTAATTTTATTTTAAATCATTATATTAATTATAAATTTCTAAATAAACTTTTATGTTTTATGAAATTACAAATACTTAACTAATAATTTATTAAACATTTATCTACTTATACTCTCATATTATTATATCACATTAACATTTATAACATTCTAAAATTCTGTTTATACTTTCTTAGGTGAGTTTAATATTCTATTGTTAATATTACTATTCATAAGGGTAATATTACTATTCCAAAGGGTCAAGTTACTATTCACAAAAAAATAAATTTGATCCTGTCAGACTCAAAATATCTTACTAATTAAAAATTCAAATATTCATTTTTTAAAATTAAATTCACAAAAATAAAAAAATTACATTTATTGCTAATTACGTAGGTGTGGCGAGAAGGTGGGTGAAAAACGTTCAAAAGTTCAATATATCTAATTCAAATATAAAAATGGTTCCAATGATCTAAATTGGATTAAAATATGTAGAATTGATCTATTTTTACTTTAATAATAAATTTAATGTATAATAATTATTTAAATGAAAACATAGTTTTTAACCACAATGGAGCATTTTTCACTATTCATCAAAAAAAACTTTTTAGAAAAATACTAAAAATTCACCATAAATTTATTTTGACATTAGAAATTCAAAAATGATGTTTATTTTACCAAAAAAATCTCTAAGTATGATATATTTTAACTGTTAACTATAAAAATCTTTTGTTATTAAAAATATTAGTTGATAGAAAATGCAAAGTGGAATTGCATAGTGAAATTTCTAACACTTAAAAAAATAAAATTATTTTATCATTTAATTTTTAAAAGGGGTGTTTAAATCATGATATTTAATTTAAATAATAATTATTCATAATAAAATAATTTATTATAATAATTATATCATTTCTAAGAAGTAAAATTTCGGTCTCAAAAGTCAATTTATCAAACTTGTCTCAATTAAACATATATTTTATTAAGAAAAACTATTCTTAAATGTGTATATCCAATTATTGTTCATAGTTATACTAATAAAATTTATATATGATATATGATGCTCTCATGAAATAAAAAGTCATTCTATGTGCTTATATTGTAAAACACAATAAAAAGTTATTGGGAAGAAAGAGATCCATAAATAAAAGAAGTACATTTTTGGGTCATTATAATGAGCATACCCATATTGTTGGTACGAGTACCCATTAAGGTTGATACATGACCACATATGGTTTATACTGACCACAAGCACAACATTATTAGTTTTTCAAAATAACTCGTGAGGTTTGTGTGAGTCACTCATATAGTTTGGATGTGATTTTGTAAGGTTGGTACATACCTTCATAAGGTTGATTCGAGGAGACCGTAAGGTTAGGATGGGCCTTGTAAGACAAATTATGAGTTCACAAGGATTTTTATGGTTTTCCAGTAGTAGATTCAATTAACATTTCAAGATCCTTATGTGTAGTTATCCTTTAAATAAATATAATATTAAATTGTTGTTTCTCATGCAACCCTAAACTAAAATGAAATTGAGATACCTTTTATGAAGATAATCTTACAAGTATTAAATGAGATATTTATAATTGAGCCTATGAATCGGTGAATATAAATTGATGAAACCTCATTTTTAAATCTATATAGAATGAAAAATAAATAGTTTTTTTAATACCAATTAAATGATAAATCCATTTACTATTGTTAAATAACTAATATGATCATTTTATGATTTAAAATATATTTTCCTAAAAAAAAATTTTTTTAGTACCTATAAAATTTTATTTTAATAAAATAAATATATACTTATTTAATGTTTATTAAATATATTATTGTCAATAATAACATATTAAAACTAATTTAGTTAGTAATCGACTCAAATTAAGAATAAGAATAATTAATATTAAAAAATCCATTTTCCTATTAAAAATAGTTTTTCATTATATTTTATATTTCAATTTAAAAGTTAAATTATTAAATTTTAGAATTTAAATTTTAAAAAATAAACTTAAATTTTGGATATAACATTAAAAAATTCACATAGGGTGAATTTCTGTGATTAATTTGAAATAGTTAATTTCTAGGAGAATAGTGAAAAATACAGTTTTTACTAATACCATAGCATTTATGACTATATCCCGAGGTAAGTATGACTTAAAAACTTATAAAATATTCTTAATTTTTAGAATCATATGTATATATTAAAATTATTCATTTAAAAATTTTATATTTAGTTTTGAAAACTCATATTTAACATTTTGAAACATAAGTAATATTTAAACTACTTTGAGTCCTTTTTTAACTAAGTTTCCTAAAGCTGTAATTAAGATTTAGATATTTTTTAAAGACATATAAATCTTATTTGGAGGATAATAAAACATATAATTTCATATAGTTTAACAAAACTGATGATTTTATCATAATTATAATTTTTATGTATAAAAATACCATTTTCTAATAATTGGTTTTTACATGTTTTGTGCACTAATATTAAAATTAATTTTAATCACCATTAGAAATTTTATTTTATAAAATTTATTTAATTTCTAAAAATAATTATTTTCAATTTATTTAATAATTACAATTTTATTTTTATTAATTAAAATTAGATTACTTAAGTAAAAATTTATTACCATAGTAAAAACTAAATATGTAAAAAGTGAAACTTTTAAGAGTAAAAGACTCAAAAAAATTAAAAACATGTATGAAAATGTATTTATTTGAATTTATCAACCATAAATATTCCTCTAATCCGTTATTTTCCATTATTGGATCCTTTTGGCCCTTAAATAGTTACTTTTCCTTCTAGATTATTTGAAAAAATGTTACCCCCTCCACTTAGAAAAATGAGCCCTTACCACCCCAATTCTCCTAGCCATGAAATCTACTTAGTTCTAAAAAAATCTACCCAAATCCCTCAAAAAAATTCCAAACCAAATCCTTGTGATTTTTTTATTCTAAAAAATACAACCCTTTAAATGATTAATCCTTTTTACAAATGATTTTTCCAAGGAGTAGGGTAAAAATTCATAATTTATCCTTTTTCCATTTTAATTATTTTATTCCTTCTTCCAACTACTTGAGATATATTTTGTATATTATAGTATAATTAATTAAATATTTTTAATATATTTAAATTTTATTATGAATATGTAATACTCATTAACTACCCTTTTTCTTTTACATAGATAAATTAAAATGCTGGCATGCATATGTGCGGACTACAGCCTCCATGAACAACATGTTTGCTTTTACATTATTGACTTGAATGGATGGTGCATAAGAGGTAATTATTTTATTAATATTATATTTAAAACCCTATTAATATTATTATGTTATAAATCATTCTTTATATTCCTATTATTCTATCGAAAATGAATGTGTCTCTCATGCATACGTACGGACAATGCAAACCACAAAAGTGATGTATTTTTTATTTTATATAATATTTTATTATTTATCAAGATCTATAAAAATATTTTTAAACCCATTAAAAAATATAAATAATATCATTATGCCTAAATAATAATGATATTATGATAAAATAATCACTTTTTTAACCATAATCACCCATAGATTATATCTTGTTCTTATTTAGGTCGATTTAATAACCTACAAGAACAATGCTATAAATTTGTATCATGGATTGTTATAAAAACAGAAATATTAATTTCATTCTAAATTAATGATAAGATAATTTTTATTTAATTTTTTTTTATAAATTATATATTAAATATTTAACTTATTATTAATATACCACCCCTTTTATTCATTAAAATTTAATAAAATAGGCTCGCCATCGACTTCATCACCATGAATCATAACTACAATATTTATGAAATGAAATTATAAAATTATAAAAAATTATAAAAAATCTATTTCATTGCCTATAATGATATCATAATTATGATCTTTGAATCCATAAAAAATTATCAACACGTCAATTATGAAATTAGCACTAAACAAAAAAATAGAAACTTCTAAGATCTAATGGTGAAATTAAAATATAACTAACTGATATATTTTCACTAAATTATTATAAAATAAGTTTATAAATGTTAATAGTAATGAATAATATTCTAAAATATGTGATTAATATAGTTATTTTTTAATAAATGAGTTTAAAGCTTGTTCCACTAAGCATGACTAAAGGTAAGGTTTTTTCATAACTCAATTTCCTTTATCTAGGTTATATTGATTATTCTTGAACCCCATTATACTAAGTTAAATAATTTTATCATATTACTGTATAAATTTTTATTTCCACTTTAATTTCTATGTATTTAAAATTATTTCACATTATTTTCTATTTGAGAATAATCAAAATCCTCTTTAATAAATATTTCTCCACCATATCCATATTCTTTATTTTGAAAAATGTTTTCCTTTCATATTTTTTAAATCCTAAAATGTATTATCTCATGATTAATTTTTATTTTTCTTCACCTATTTTAAAAATAAATTTATATTTTCCTCTTTATTTTATTGGTTTTAAAAAGGATATTTTAAAAATTTATAAAGGATTCCCCTTTAATATTCATATTTTTATCTTCCACTACACATTTAATTTAGAAAACCATTTTCTGATTTTCTATGATCTATTATTAGGATTAATTTCAAATTATTTTTTTAAGGATAGTTGGTTTCATGTTACTTATTCTAAAATGACTTTTGAAAGTTAATCTTAAGTTCATATTTTTATGGAATTGTTAAAAATGCTTTATAAAATCACTTTTACCATTTCACTTCCATTTTCCTCTTTATTTTAAAAGTTTTTTACCTATTATAGAGTTTTGTTTTAGGGGTTATCCTCTAAATCATCCTATAGTATTTTATTTTGTGGTATTAAAATCATGGTATAAAATAACTTAATTCATTTTCCCTTCTAATGTGATAGTATTTGAAGTGTTCCTCTTAATAAGGTGTTTTCATCTATGTCAACATCCTTAAAATTTCATATGTTACACTTGGGATATGCCTTAATAATGAAATACACTTTATTTCTATTGATGTATTATGATAATATAATTATATTTATTGAGTGTGGAAAATGTTGACATAACTATATACCCATTACTTTATATAGTGTCAGTTTTATGGATGCTTGCTTTGAAAGTTATTCCACTAATTGATTGGGGAAACAATTATAATCTATATACTTGTCTTTACAATACAAATGTTTACTTATTAACTTGTCATATTGGTTATTTATTTTATAGTTTATTCATTCCTTTATATAATGAATGAATTAGACTTATTTAGTGGTGTGTGGGGGCTGAAATAGCCCCTCAATGCATCGGTGGGTCTCATGAGATAATTTATCGTTGATATTTGGTGAATTCCTTACCTATTTATTTAAGATATATTGGAACAAGGCCTTAACGGAAATATTATGATGTATGAAATTATGAATTCTATACTTTTGAAAATATTTTTTATTATCCATGTTATTATTTATATTCTCATGTCATCTATGGACTTATTTCAAGTTTATGTGATCAGGTATATGGAGTTATTTTATTTTCACTTACTTCCTTCCACATTATTCAAGACTTTTTTATTCTATGAAAGATTCTAGTGTATTATTTCTCTTACTTTGCATTTGATCTCTACCTTCTTATGTATCTATTTCCCTAGGTTGTTAATCAAATTATTACACATGATATGTCTAGAGGAATAATATGAATAAAGAATTTATGAGTGATTTTGAAGACATATTATAGATTGAGTAGTTCTTAATATAGTGGAAAAATATCTACTTGGTGATAAAGAAATGGGATATATTAGACAATTGTTGATTCAAATTATATAATATTCTAAACCGAAAATTTCATGGAAATGTATAAAAAGAAATATTTTCAATAGATCATTTAATTATAGGACAATTACCCTAGGGGTTTTACATTAAGGGTATATGTTATCTATAATAAAATATTATTATTCTTGTGACTATATTTAAATAGATATAATCATTCCTAAAATAAATCGAGTTCAATTACATAATGTTTTGATTATTTTATGATGGATTTAGGATAATTATATAAAACATAATTTAAATATGCACACTATTTCATGGAGAAAGTTGGCGATGACTTAGAGGATACTGCAATGTTAGTTCAATGAATTTAAAATACATGTTTTTGCTAAGTTTTGAGGAGAAAATCATCTCCGTTATTTGAGGTGATTTGGATAAAGTTTTAAAAGTTGAGAAGATTGTTTTATTGACTGTGGACATTTCCATGTTTCTAAAATGGAAAAATTTTATTATGCCACAACTTGAAAAATACATAAAATATAAAAATAACAAAATATTAAAGTAATACGAGTTCAAAAATGAAGTTGAAGTCTCACTGTATGAAAAAATATAGTGAAGATTAAGTATATATATTTGAAGGAATAAGTTAAGAAAATTTAGGTTAAGTATTTAGTTCCTTCCAGGACTAAAAGAAGAGAATTCAATGAAATTATAAAAAGCTATATGAAAAAATGGAGGTAAATATAGGAGTTCTACCACACTAGAAATTCATCAAACCTATAAAAAATTAAAACAACACTATAGGTGTATTTTCTATCCTTAATTTCAGAAAAAAAATATTATCAGCATAAGAAGCAGTGGTGAGAATATATTTTTGAAAAAGAGCAGAGAGATTTTCAAAGGTGTTTTTAAATAGTGAAACTGGAGGGTCATTCTTTCCACTCCATTATATAGTCATTTATAAAGTAGTGAACTTGGTGTCTTGGGTCTATAGTCACATTACCATGAATTCTAATTGGATTATCCCATTTCAGTGAACCAAGTAAAAAATTATTATGTTAATTTTTTTTGGAGGAAGCCTCATTTTATTATTAAATCAAAGCAAAGACCTCTTTTAAATGGGGTAGAGTTAAACCCATTACATAGCCTGAAGGCCCTGTGGGCATGTATCTCATTACATGGCCCGTAGGCCCATATTTTTTGCCCAAGGCCCATTCTTTGAATAGTACTGTTATAGTACCCAACTGCTATCATACCTATCGCTACTACAATACCCGCCGATTATGTTAATTCGTTACTAACTTCATCAATCAAAGTGTATTAGGGGTAAGAAGATTGTTCCTTAACAAATAGAGAAAAATATCAACATCAAGGATTAAATTTTAACAACTTTAATACCCTAATTCACCCCCACCCCCACTTGTCAAGGTATATTCTTTTTTTGGGACTAATTATGCCATTGGTATGATTATGAACATAAGTCATGAATTTGAGGATTGAAAAAGTTTATTTTTTTGGTGTGTTGGAAAATATCCCAACCATAATATAAATGGTTATATATTTTTTCTTCATCTATTTATTATATCATCATGTGATTTGGTTATGTATTCTAGATTTCATTCCCTTTTATTTTTTTACAGGTATGGTTGGGATGAGATTACTATATTCCATGTGTTATTAATGATGAGGGGCATTGTTCCTATTATATGGTATTCTTGGGAGTGGGAAATTATGTATATTACTTAGGGATAATTTCCACATCTATTTGATAATTCTTATGGCATAGTATGGCCTAACCAATGTCCATATATGATTCGTATTGTGGTATGGACTACCTATTCACCATACAACATTTATGGAGGGACACTATTCCTGAATTTTAACTATTTTCCATAGAAGGGGGATGAACTTTTTATATTGTGATGCTTCTAATAAATATGATTTAATGTATCACAACCTCATATTAGTGATTGATGTTGGAACTAGAAGAACTCTGAAATACCTCTAGTGTACCTACTAATACACCATAGGATATCCACTAGTGATGTGGATCTAATAAGACACCTTCAGGTGACTATACCCTCTAGTCAGAGTGTAAAAATAGTGGAAAATAAATGACATAACATACGTCACATAATACCATAAGCAATATCAAGATAGAATCCAAGCACCAAAAATAATTCATGTAATATCAAAAATTATGCTTCAATAGTTATGAGTCATGAATAAAAATGGTCATATACAATAGGTAAAAGGCTGTACAAAAGGGAATGGTCAAAAACTTAAAGACTTAAATGTGGCTCTATCAATTTCCCAACATCTATCACACAGCTCCATTCTAGAAGGTAATTGTTCATTGGCCATAGGGATATTTCCCAAGTCCCTACCTATATCCATGATATCTTCTTAAGTATCAAATGGCTAATTGATAAGGGTGTGAGTATGACTCAATATTACACTACCAATGAAGTCCCCAAATAATGAAATCTGATCAGTAACTTTGTGTGATGGTTTCATAAGTAAATAATTTAAGTAAATGGAATAATAATAAAAACATTGAACCAAGGATATTTCTTGGCACTTGAGGCTAGACCCACCTTCTTTGGACAATTTCAGATGTCTCTGATCATTTCTAAAAGATTTTTCCCACCCAAACAACTCCAAAATGGGGTAATATACCTTTCATCAGTACAACTAGAAGCTGGGTGAAATATACCAATCCTTAGGGGCCTATAATATACTAGGGGTCTATATTCACCATGGGTTTAACAATATACCAAAGACCCATTGGTCACCACATCCCCACAAGGGATAGATTCACCACGGGTTTAACCATCAATTATAAATCCATAAGTCACCAAAATACACAATTAAAGTATAACTAGGGAAGATCATACCATTTCCATGATAAAAAATAAAAAATTATAAGTAAAATGGATTAATTAACATTCTCATTCTGATTTAATCCCAACTTCCATTTTCCAAAAAAATCTCAAACACCATCTTCTACTTATTAACAAAAAAACTAACAAGGTTAAATTCAATTTACCATGTTCATTTCCAAAACTAATTATAATTTTTAAATCTATAACCTATTTCTAAAAACTTATAAAAAATAAAAACAAAAATCCACTTTCATAAACCACATTAAATTAACTAAAATAACCACCAACTAAAAACAATTCCAAATTTATAAGGGTATAGTCCAAGAGTAACATGAACACTAAGATTTCCAGTGATCCATCCCTTACTACTTTAACAAGAAAACACTTTTAATGGTTCTATATAATTATAAGATCTTATTTTAAGGCTTTGAATAAAAATTTTGACCAAACAAGGAAACTGAATTGAGTAATATCTCTATATCTTAAGGAAAAATAGTGCGATTATGGAAAAATGATTAAGGTTCACCTGCCTTTATTTAGAAGACTTAAAATTGTTGAGTATAAGCCATTGGTTCGAATGGAAATTATATAAAATGAATAACTAGACAAAATACCTTGAAATAGGGAACAATAGATAAATATGATGGAACTCGTATGGAAATGAAAGAAAATGAGAATGGGTGGATATGGAGTAATATACATATAAAAAGAACTTGATCACAATAAACATGATCTCTAATGGCCATATATTGAGAGATATTAATCCAAAAATAAGGGGATGTTAAAGGGTCTAATAAAAGAAGAGTTTTTGTCCAAAAAGGAGGCGAAATCGGGTCTAAGGAATAAGGTCTCAAAAGGTTAAAATTTTAATTTTACACTTTTTAAAGTGATGAATGGTTTGGTCACCAGGTTTGAAAAATCATGTGTCAAATGTGTTTTCCTATCTCTCCATAACATTTTGTGTCCTACAATTATGGTGCATAGTTTAACAAAACATGTGACTTGGATCTAAAATTCTCTACACACATTGAGGTGGCTTCAAGGTACCCTTTGCACCATTTGATAAAGTATGGACCTATACATTTTAGGAGGCATGGTCCAGGTATAGGGTCAAAACTAATGGTGTGTTAACCATGCACCCATGATGAAACTCTAAAACCCAAAATTTCTGAGCTCTAATCCCTCATGTTATGGACTCCCCTTTTGAAAAAAAAGCCTCTTCCTCGCGAATGGACCTGCCTCACGCACCTCCAGAATTTCAAACTTTTTTTAAGATTACTACAGTGGAGGGCGCTCCTCGTTTTACCCAACTTCCATCTCCGATGGTCTTTGACCCATGTCAATTCTAGTTGGTTTATCCTCCCATAGATTCTATCTCCCCTGGTGTTGCTCGGGGCCCCAGCGTCTCCTTCTTGGATGCCCTTTGCATATCATCTTCGAGGTCCTCGACTCCTTTATTCCTGGATATGTTCCTGGACTCTTCCACATTGATAAAGTAGGGTTCCTGTCTGACCTTATACGTCCCTGCTATTCCTTTGAAAGATGCGATTTCTCGGCTGAAATGGGCCCTTACCATATGCTCCTTCTCATGGTGGTTCTCTGCAACCCCATCCTATAATCTCCAAGGTGGCAGCTCTTACGAAGGCTGCTCGGGGTTCTTAGTGTGTTCCCAACCTACCTCCCAGCCTGCCTCTCTCCATGTGTAGAGGGATTCTTCGGTCCCTCACCCTACTTCTCGGGGGGGCTAAGTTTCCCAATTACCCTCTCTCAACCCCTTCTCCCCCCGGCCCCTCCCCCTACTGCTCTTTCTCTTAAGCAGCTTTCCTCGGAGGGGGAGTTCTTTTTAGAGTCTCCCCAGTATGATGTGGTAACCCAAAAGTAGGATTTTATCCCCCTTCTCCTTTAAGATACGCATCTCCATGAAGGCACTAAGAATGTGCGCATTGACTCTCCTCCTCATCCCTCACCCATAAGGCCATCTCTTCTGATCCCTTATCCTCTGGATAATTTATCCCCTCTAGTTACTCTTCCCTCGGTGCAGTCCACGAGAATGCGCATGCTGTTAGAATCCAAATACAGCTAGGAAGGTCCCTCTTTCCCTCTAAGAGTTCTCAAAGCATCTGGGTCCAAATCCAGGTGCCCCCTTTCTCAATGAATTCCATATATATTTGGTACTGCTACGGCATGGGTTCCTGGATCAAGACTGATTACATTTACCTGGAGATCAAAAACTCCAAGGATTCTATTATAGCGATTCTTGAACACAAGAAGGTTCCTTCCAGGATTGGGGATTTTTCTTGTAGAATTAGGATGCATGTCTACATGCATGTAAATCCCTCAAATCTCTGTATTTGGATATTCTAACACAAGGAGGTCTCTGTGGATTTAATATATGTGGATGACCAGTCCATTACTACTAAAGTGTTTTTGGGAAATACTAACTTCATCATTTCCTTCATCTATGGAAGCTGTGACACTATCAGAAGAGAATCCCTTTGTAAGGGGCTTAATTCCTTTGATCTAAGAAAATATATTTGTATTTTATGAGGGGATTTCAATATAGTTGATGACCCATAAGAGAATAAATGTAAAGGCCCCTTTCCTCAAAAGGCTAGTCTGGACTTCATGCAAGTCATGGACAGGAAAGGCCTCATGGGCATGGGATACTCTGGAGACCAGTACACATGGTGTAATAACCAAAGAGGTGGTTTTCGTTCCTATAGTCATCTGGATAGATGCCCAGCAAACTTTAAATCCATTTCATCCAACCCCAATGCTAATGTAACCCACCTTATTCATGGTATCTCAGCAATTCTTTGTTGGTGTCTTTGTCTACGAGGCAGGAGATATATGATTATCTTATATTCTCTCATTTCTAGACCCGTATTGAGGGGTATCATCAGCTTTTCAATAGCTCATGGAATTCCCCCTTGTAAGGTCACATGTGGATTAGGATCCATAAAAAGTTGAGACGTATCAGGCAGGATCTCCAAGAATTGATCAAGAAGAAACCTCCCATTGATGAGTACATCGATGGAACCATGAGGGAGATTGTTCGGATGGAGGCTTTCCTCATGGATGTGTGTAATGAGAATGTTTTTGAGGTCCTCTTGGGGAATAAGGACACTTTGGTGGAAATGATAATGAGGATGGAATGTGTGGCTCAATAAAAATCGAAGATTAAGTGGCTGCGTAAAGGGGATAAGAATATTGCATACTTTCACACCCAGATCAAGGATAAGGGGCATCAATTAAAACCAAATATATGGTTGGAATATGGGTCCTACACTATTAACTGATATGTTGTTAGAGGGATGGACCATTCAAAACATAAAGATCTGCTGGTTCATCCTAATCCATGCATACCTGAAGGTTACCTGAGTGGGAGAGGTACCTTTCTGGATGTAATCCACAATCTTGTTTCCATCCCGAATAATGAGATTTTGGGGTCGACTCTAGATGAGAAGGAGATCCATAAGGCTATCATGAGCCTTAATCCCAAGATCACTCTTGGTCTAGATGGCTTCCTAGGGGCGTTTTTCAGAGAGTCTTGGTTGATGTTTCACAATAATATTGTCCTAGATATACAGTATTTCTTTCATAGTGGTTGTATTCCTCGTGTATCCATTACAAATACACTCGTCCTCATTCCCAAGATCAAGTACCCCTCCTCCTTTCAACACTACAGGCCCATGAGTATCTACAATTTTCCATATAAAATCCTCTCTATTGTCATAAATAGAAGGCTAGCCTAACATATTTCACACTAGATTTCAATATAGGAGAACGATTTGTGATGGGTAGAACCTTCCAAGGTACTATTTCGATGGCTCTAGAGATGATCTATGACATCAATATCAAATCCCATGGTACAAATATGGCTATCAAATTAGAAATGGATAAATCCTATAATAGGATTGAATGGACAATACTGGAAAATTACCCTATACCCACGGTTTGAAACCGTGGGCTCTTGAGGCGTCAGGATTTCCCTATACCCACAGTTTTCTATAAACTGTGGGTATAGCCCACTGAAATTTCATTTTACCCACGGTTCTGGTAAACTGTGGGTATACATCTATACCCATGGTTAACAGAACCATGGGTATACATTTTTATAGCACAAATTATATACCCACGGTTAAGTAAACTGTGGGTATAGATAGTTTTCTTCACAGCACACATACCCACAGTTTAACGAACTGTGGGTATAGATTTTTTCACAACAGCATATATACCCATAGTTTAAAGAACCATGGGTATACACGGTTTCCCCAAAAACATCAACAGTTATCCCCCCATAGACACTCGGTTTTCCTAGAAACAGTTTTTGTCCTCCCCCCATAGACACCCCCCCTGTTGGACGCCCCCACTCCCCCTACAGCCCCACCCTTCCCCCCTGGACAGACCCCCCCCCCAGCACACCCTCCTCCCCCTTGCACACCCCCCACTCTCCCCCTGAACAGAACCACCTTGCACCTCCCCCCCCCTGAACACCCCCCCCCCCCCCCCGCTAGACACCCCCTAGACCCCCCCACCCCCCGGACACCCCCTAGACCCCCCATAGACACCCTCCCACCCACCCTTGGACACCCCCCCCCCTAGATACCCCCCACTGGACCCCCTGGACACCCCCCCTGGACCCCCCCCCCCTAGACACCCACACTAGACACCCCCTTGAAACCCCCTCCCCCTAGACACCCCCTCCCCCTGGACCTCCCCCTCCCCCAACACACCCTGCACACTGCCCCCCCCCAGCCCCCTGGACACCACCCCCCCCCCCCCACATCCCCACACTCCTTGTCCCCTTCACCCCCACTACCCCTGCACCCATCCCCCTTCACCCCAACTACCCCCCAACCTTCACCCCTCCCCACTCTCCCCCCCCCCACTTCCCACACCCCCCCCCACCTGCACCCCCACTGCCCCCTCCCCCTGCACCCCCATACACCCTTCCCCCCTCACACCCACTACCCCCCTACACATTGTCCCCCCCCCCCACTACCCCCTGCAAACCGCCCCCCCCCCCCCCTCATCCCCCTTTACCCCCCCTTCTGGATAGCCCCCCCCCCCCCCTTCTGAACACCCCTCCTCCTGGACACCCCTCCCCCCTAGACACCCCCCCTCCTGGACACCAGCCCTCCTCCTGCACCCCCACACCCCCTTCCCCCTTTACCCCCACTACCCCCTACACCCTTCACCCCAAACTTAACCCCCCCCCCCCCCCCCACCTACACACCCACTTCCCACACACCCCTAATTTCACCCTAACTACCCCCCCCCCCCCTCACCCCCACTACCCCCTGCACACTGCCCCCCAACCTTCACCCCCCCCCCCACCACCACCACCACCACCACTCCCCCATGCCCCCCTGTATCCCTTGCACACTGCCCCCCCCCCCCCCCCACAACCCCCTCCCCCCCCCCCCACCACCTCCTGAACACCCCTCCCCCCTGGACACCCCTCCCCCCTAGACACCCCCTCCTGGACTCCATCCCTCCCCCTACACCCCCACACCCACTTCCACCTTCACCCCCACTACCCCCTTCCCCCTTCACCCCCACTAGCTGAAAATGAGGTATACAGCACTGGTATATCCTCGTGTATTTTGGTTTTAAAACAACTGATGTTTGTTTTGAAATTAGTTTTGTGGACGTTTTAAAATAACTGTGTCATGTAAGGGCCTAAGGTTTGAATTGGGAAATGATCTCCATTTTGTTTTAGATGAAATAAGGCTCAATTTTAATGGTTCCTTGGTTTTCAAAATGTGTATTTTATAAATCCTTGACTATCTTAGTATAGAATGTGTTTTTTTCTCTTGTGAAGGTACAACATGGTGGGATTTTAGGGACATTACCACATAAGGGTCTATGTCTCATGTTGTTTGATGTGATCCCCTCCCTCATAAAGATATAGTGTAAATGTAAATTGTTCTTCATTGGGTTTTTTTCGAGGTATTGTTTATTTTTATCCCCTACCTGTGAATTTGGTTGTGTTCTAGTGCGCAGCACAAAAATGGCGTGCCTTCAGGAATGGGACCACCATTTCAACCCGTTTGAGGTTAAGAATTCAAAGGCATAGGTTTGGGTTAAAAATTTTAGGCTTAATTGGATTTTTTGGTGCCATAGAATTTTGCATAACATTGCTTCAACCTTGAGTGTTCCCATAAAAATGGATCAAACCAGTTAGGAAGTTAAGTCTAGTTTCTTTTCTCAAGTCTTGATTGAAGTGGATCTAAGCTCTTCTTTAATAGATGTAGAGAGTTGTTTTAACTGCCCTAGATGATGAATTCTTCTTAATAATAGTCTATGATAATGTTCTACTCTTCTGCTCTGGCTGCCAGTCTATTGGTCACATAAAATACCATTGCTGAAGAGATCAATCATGCTCTTTCTACTCAAATAAAGGTCATTATTTTTCACATTTCCTCAAGAGGAAAAATAATGTGGTACCACTACAATCTATTGAGGATATCAGGAATATTAATATTGAAGGTAAGAATGGATATGCCTAAAAGCTGAAAACTAAAATGAGTGATCAATCCAACACAGTGGAAGCTTCTCAGGTAAGAGGTATTGACGATGGTCTAAATAAACTAATGTCGGCTCATGATAGTCAAAATCTCAGTAAGAATTCTGGCAATGATGGCAGTCTCACTAAGTGGACTGGACCTTCAATGTAAGAAGAGAGACTGGGAAATAGAACTGTTCTTGAGGTTGGCAGTAAGGTGCATCCAATTGGTGTGAACCCTACTGAAATAAGGAAAACTATCAAAACATGGGCTCAAGTGGTGGATGTTGAAGCAGTAATGGATACTATGGAGAAGTCAGCAGCACATATATTACACCCATGTTGGATACAACATTCTTTTTAAGGATTAACACCTGTTGAATTGTAATGACCCAAAGTTTCATTAATGGAAATACCTATTGATCTAATTAAATGTATCTTTATATAAAATGTTTATTTAAAATGTCAACTTATTTGGTTTTATGTTAATAATTGTGACCGTTACTTTCATAGTCGTTGAACAGTGATCACATGATTAGTATAAATATAAGGCTTTAACAAACCCAATTTACTCAGAAAAAGGAAGCGATGGACTCATCCAGTAGAACTGCTCCATACGAAGCCCATTTTTCAGATCTTGGAAAGGAGGTGGCATCTTTGGGATTCACTCTTGACCAATCCCAAACTGAGCTTCATCATTTCAATATCAAACAAAGCCGTCTACGGGAAAAGTGGAAGTTGATAGAGATTACCACTCGAGCGATGTTATATGAGCCACCCCAAGAGTCTGTCACCATCGCACACCTTACCCTTAGGTCTTATGTGGCTGTTTTAAGGGGTTGTATAACAAATCTCTAGTACTATGTTCATGTACATTATTTTTTTATATAATAATGAATATACATTCTTGTCATTATTGATACATTGTAAATAGTTGTTAAAGTACAAATAGTGTTTTTAGTTATTATTTAATTAAGAGATATATTTTATTTAATTAAGTGATTTTTAAATTAAATAAAATTTTAATAAAATATTATTATTATTATTAAATTAATTTTTATTAAATATAAATGATCTTATAATTTTATGAATGCAATTGTAATTTTTATTAAGGTTTGAAATCCATTTTTTTCAAAAACCGTGAATTTTCGATAAATGTCAGTTTTTATTTTAAAAGTGAAAAATAACATATTTAGAAAATTATTTAGATAAAATAAATGTTATTTATGGAATCAGGATGTCGAAATTATCCAACGGTGAATTTTTCATAATTTTCTGAGACAGTTAAATTTTTGGATAAAAATTAAATACTGTTTAAATATATAATGTGTTTTATGACATCATAATGACCCAATAGTGATCTAATAAAATACTATAAGCTTTATTTTCGTCCAATATATGTTTTACCATTAAAATAATTTTATTTTGGGTTTGTTTTACTTATTTTACAAATCATTAATGGACCCCTCAAGACTTATTAAACATCTTGTCTTTTTAAATTATTTTCCATGGGAGTGTGACTCACCTCCACATAAGAAACCCCATTATTTTAAGAATTTAGGACTTTGTCCTTATAAAATATTTTTTCCTCTCCCCCTTTCCAAAAACCCATGGGAAAAAACCATGATATGATTTGATTTTTTGATTAGTTTAATGTAAGGGGTCTAAAACCTAAATAATAAAGAATTCACTCACCTTTCCTATATAAACCCACCCAAGCTCCCACTTCCTCCTCACTAAAAGCCTTTGGAGTTCATCCAACCTCTGCCCTACTCTCTCTATAATCCTCCCAAGGTGCCTAAAGCTCCCAATAATCCTCTCTCAAGCCTCTCTCAAGCCTTTGGAAGTACACTTCCAAGTAAGGGTTTTTCTTCCTTTCACTTTTTGTCCAAATTTTTTAATATTGTTATACCCTTTTAATTTCAATTATAAATGCTGGGGTATGGTTTTACACCTCCCCCATACTTCCATATTATTGTTTTAATGATGGGAGACCCATTTCTCTCTCATTAAATGCATCCCATGTACACCTGTTACTATGCTGAAATTCTGAAAGGAACTTCTCTCTCCTCATTTACATTCAAGCAATACTTTTGTATCATGAATCTAAATTCCATTAAAATTGTTTGGACATGTATCTATATGACCCAATTACTTTACATTTCATTTAGATATTATAAGACACCCCTTTCTCTCTCATCAACCATTTTTATGTATTCTTATATCACGTCGTTATGCTACCGAAATTGCACTGATTTTCTAATCCAATTCCATTGTGTAGTGAATACCATGCTCATTTCTCCATCAAGGGTATTCACCTTCATTCAAATTTACTTATTTATTATAAATTTTAATTCCACATTCCTTTTTCATGGAATAAATTATTATGTTTTATGAATCCATGTTTTATGATCCATGTGGCACACTTATGCATGAAATGAAATGTTTAAGAAGTGTGTGCCCTTATAGCGCTCCAATGAATTCGGTAAAGTATAGTGTCATGATACATCATGTGTAGTGAGTGTTGACTCATGATAATTCAAGTGCAATGAGTTTTTACTCGTGCTTCATGTGCAATGAGGATTTACTCATGCTCCATGTGCAATGCGCCTTGGCTCATGCTAATTACATATTAAGTGTGGTTTCCACATTTCCATGTTATGATTATCATGCTTTATCATGCCTTTATGTTCATGTTTATCATGTTCTCTATTGATATGCCTATTATCTAACATGTATTTTACTCCGCATGTATTCCATGTTTATTCCCTTACTGGGATTTATAGCTCACCCTTTTTCTTATGCATGTCCTCAGGTTATCCCATGCAATGCTAAGTACAAGGGAATGTAGTGGTCATGTAAATGAATTTTTCAATAAAGATGTTGTATTTCATGTTTTAAGTTGTTATGTAATGATCCTAATCCCCAAAGACACTAGACCTCTCGATCATCCTTGTTGTATCAAGTGAATAGTTTATGAAATAAATCATGTTTAAGTTTTTAATAAAAGCAGTGTTGTCATATGAATATACATAGACTTAATGTGAGTGAAGAGAGTAGTTATCATTTTATCTTGGTGAGGGTTGGTGTCACCAGAGCTCTGACTGGTCTTCTAGCTTGTGAGGTGTAGTGAACATAGTCCCAATGATGTAAGTCACGTTGTTCAAATGAGGGAAGTCGCTTTGTTGAAATAGGGTAAGTGGGATATATCTTTGTTGCTTATTATCACCACTAGCCTCTAACTGATTAAGATTCACATGACCTCCTATCTCACCCCTAAGTTCCTATCTAAGGACTTGATGTATAGCTAGAGGAGTGATGGGACCCCTCTAAAATTTTTTCACTCTATACACTACTCAACAAGGATCTCAATAGAGAGTATATTAGGAATGATTTATCTCACAAATAATTAATTAAAACCATGTAAAATTAAAAAAAATCATCATGACCCATCTGTATGTCGGATTTATATGCCGAAGGAAAGGAAAATAACTAGAACAATGAGTAAAATCAGATAAAAATAAAACACACTATTAATCCCTAAACTACCCCGATCTCCCTCCCCTGTAAAGAAAACTGTGTTTCCGCCTCCAGTTCTCTTCTACCCACTTCACAAATATAATTACCCTCCATCTATAGAAAGAGATAAAAGGCCTAAGTGGCCAATGAGATAAAGAAAATAAAATAAAAACTAAACTACAACATACCTGTCTCCTGTGATTAAACAAGTCACCGCCAAACATATGAGAACTGAAACTCCCCATGGGTTCATGTTTATACAAGAAAGGGGGAATAAAAATATGATGATAATGGTTTCACCTAATTATATTAATAAAATACATAATATAAATATGATGAGAAATGGAAAATAATATTAATGAAATAGAAGTTTAAGAGTGTTAAATTCTAAAAATAGAGTCTCTATAATTCATAATTCTAATGGAAATGAAACCCAAATATACTAAATCTTTTTTATATCTTTTAATATAATGATTTTATTTATAGTCATGATTCAATCTTAAGGTTTAAGAAGATAAACTATGTGAGCATATTTATAATAAAAAGAAACTTGATTAGTTTTTAGGAATAATGAAAGTGAAAGAATGTTGATTCTCAAGTAGAAGGAAGAGAGGAGAAGGTATGAGTGACATGAAATATGAAAATGGTATCAATATTTTTGGATGGGTTGAAAAAAATGACATGCTTTTGGTCCCATAGGGTAGGAAGGAACTAATAAGTCACTCAATGATAAATCTTTAAAACCACACATCCAAAAAGGAAAAGGGAGATTAAAATTGGGAAAACAATATCATAAATTATATCAGTTGTAATTATTTTTTAATGATAAATATATGAAAATTATCCAATTTTACAAAAAAAATAAATGCTTACAAATCATAAGATTTAGTATCCTCTTCTTCTATGTCATAACCCCCTAAAAATGATTATGACAAACTTTAAAATTAAAAAAACACTTTTCCATCAAAAATATCTTTTCTTAAAATAAATCCATACCAATATAAACTATAATGCATCATTACATAGTAAATGAAGATAATTTTCATGATTCTATATGAAACTAAAAATTCCACAATCATCCTTGTGGTAACGTAATATATATACACTAAATGAAACTAAGTGAAATACCATAAGTGAAGGGAAATAAAGTGGAAATGGTTTTCATGTATAGTTCTAATCATAAATGGAGAGGGAGATCCCTTTTATAGTTACCATGTGTACTTTTTACATGAAGAGGAAAACATATTACATATGATAATGATGGACTATTTACCATAATAACATGCAGTGGGTGACTTACCACCTCTTTTTGAGAGGTGAGTGTTTTCAATGCTTATACCAAATAATGGTAGTGACAACACATTAAGAGTTTAGTAAAAATATTATAGTTATAGTAATGAAATGTTTGGAATAGATATAGAATGATAATAGAAAATATGAAACATATATTGAAACACATCTCGGTGATATAATGATTTTGTTTCAAAATAGTAAAGGTGAACATGTAGCTAAGATTGTTTTTTTCACTTCACTGTGTTATTGGATAAGGAATTTAATGCATAGGATAGCTAAAAAACATTCTGTTTTGTCAAAATATGGAATTTTAGAGAAATTATAATATAAGATTATTTTAATGTGTGGTGAACATCAAAATAGAGAGTCAATGTACCTTTGATTTTTCTAACAATAACAATTATGGGAACTGATATAGCCACATGAAAGTTTTTAACATAGACTCTCATGAATGTGTATCAACCCACAATATATATTCCAAACCTGGAGGTGTATATAGTTGCTTACTCACAGTTATCTAGCAGTGCCCATGAAAAATACCTCATTTCACATTACATCTGCATCAACTAAAAAATAAAACCCTTTGGCCTAACACATGTATTTATAATATACAGTAAAGTTAAAATGAACACTACCTACTAGATAGAAGTAATCAAGATTGAATGATAGTTAGTATAGTAAGTATAACATCAGATCCTTTTTTTCATCCTCCAAGACATTCTCAATTGAAATGAATACACTTCATCTTATCCATCACTGCAAAGAAACATGGAAGAGGCATATGCATATTGATTTAGTTCATATAAATAAGAATATAAAAATACAATTAATAATGTAAGGTAATTACGAAAATTTTGGATCTATGCACTGTTTGAAAACACATTGATAAATGATTATAATATTCAAAATATATAGATATATTAGAAAATAAAAAATGGTGAATAGAGAGTAGAATTGAAGATAGATGTATGAAAAACATCTCATAATTAAACTTAAAACTAAATAAACATAGAATGATCACCTATGATGCACATTTTGACCATAGATACTTTAAGATGGTGTAATTTAACCCAATGTAATCCATGCGCACTCAGTTTCACAAGATAGCATAACTACCTAGAACAACTAAGAAAAGATTAGAATAAAATGCCACAATTACAAAAGATGACGTAACCAATCAAGGAGGTGTAGGATTATGCATAACAGAATAATGATTTTATAAAATTATTTTTTTATATTTTGAATCAAAAATGGGTAATAAGAAATAAAAATGTTATTTATATTTTTTATAATTGAATATAAATGACAAATATTCATTTTATAAATAATAATGGAGTTTTAAAAAAATAATTATAGTTATTACACTGTAATTACTAAATAAAATATGTTATAAAAATGAAAATGAAAATTATATACAGAAAATATATTTAAGGAAAAAAATTATAAATCATTAATAAAGTAAAATATAAAATTTTATTATATATATTAAAGATCATGAAAGTATTAGTACATTAAATATTAATGGTTGATGAAACTTCTTTAAAAAGAGTATAGAACCACAACTGCCAATTGAAGCTGTGAATAAAATAATTAAATTGATAATAAAATATATAATATGTAATATCAAAGTGAATAATTTATAAAAAAACATTTTTATCCAAGTTGGGGGTTTATCACTGGAAAAATAATGAGCATGAAATTTAATAATGGTATATTTAAGATTTATGTTATTTTATAAAAATACACAAAAATTTCATAACATGAAATTATTTATTGATTTTATTTTATACAAAAAATAAAACAGTATTCATACTGCTTCATTTTAGAAAAGTTTCATTCACATATTTCATCTGCATATGCTTTCATTTATTAAAGCATACTATTGTATACTTAAAATTCAAGATTGAAGTTATTAAAAAATTCCCATGTATAAATAAATACTAAATACTAATTAAATTTAAGATACGTTGTGATTGTATTAAAATTTAGTTTTAAAAACAATAATGTATAAATACAAACTGTATACTTTTCAATAGTGATAAAATAAAATGCATACTCTTCTATACAATATATCAATAAGAAGTTTCAAAATAATTATAGAGAAACAATTTATGTAGTAATGAAATATAATTGTATGTCAATAATTAACCCACTTGTAGTAGTTATCACTTTTGATACAGTTTTAAATATGTTATAGAAAAGCCGGATCTTTTAAAAATGAAAAGAGAAAAAATTGTAGACTATTAATTTTTTGTGAGAATTGAAAACTGTATAAAGATAGTAGTTACCACTAAACATATATGGATCTCAAGTATCATCTAATTGTTGATAGGAAATACTATTGGAGTCGAATAAGTGGTCACAAGTGATGTTGATGTCATATTAATAAGTTGGGAAGATGATAGTGGTGTTCACCTAAAATTTAATACCATGAATATACAAATATATGAACAATTATTACATAGTTTATAAATGTAAGTAGTTTGTATAGTAGAAATGAATCTAAGAATATGGATAATGAATTAGATGAGAATTGGTTACAAATAATGTATAAATTCTGATTGTACATAATAAATCACTTGAATGTAGATGTTTCCACAAATGGAATTCCAAAATTGGACATCAATTTCATCCCATACATAACAATTGCAGAATCTGTAAGACATTATTTGGAAAATTTCCATTTCAATTTGGATTAGGAAAACTACCTATTTACCAATAAATGATAATACCTCAAAAAAACCCTTCTCTTTACGGCCTGGGGGAGGTAGAGGTGGAGGCTACCGCGGAGGAGGAGGCAACGGTTGGGAAGCAGAGGCGGGGGTGGCCATGGCCGGGAGGAGGCGGAGGTGGCCGTAGAGGCGAAGGCGGAGGTGGAGTTGAGGTCTAGGAGGAGGAGGTGGTGGCGAGGGTTGGGAGGTGGGGGCGACGGATGGGAGGCGGAGGTGGGGACTGGGACGTGGAGATGGAGGCGGCTGCAGAGGCAAGAAAGCAGAGGCAGGGATGCGGGGGCCGAGAGCCGGAGGTGAGGGCGGGAGATTGAGGTCGGGGTGGGGAGGAGAGGTCAGGGAGGCCAGGGCATGGGTAGACAGGGTAAGGAAATGAAAAATTGGGCGGTGGAGCCCGATAAAAGTTTCAATTCAGTTTTAGTATACCCACGGTTCAAACAAAACCATGTGAATAGGTCAAAAATACTACATATACCCACAGTTTAAAAAATCGTGGGTATAGATGCATGGGGAAAAACCTATTTTCCAGTAGTGGGAGATTTATCAACATGGTTCTCACAGATATGGGCTTCTCCTCTTAGGTCACTAACATTATCTTTAGATTCTTTAGCTCCTCTTGGATTGACATTTCTTTCATGGGGAAAACACATGGATTCTTCAAGGATACCAGTGTCATTATGTAGGGGATCCATTGTCCCTAACCATCTTTATCCTTGCATAGTATGTGCTCAACCACTTTATTAATAGGAGCATGGATCAAGGGATTATTATTCCTTATCAGAGTCGGATGTTTATTTCTCCCATCTCCCACCTTATGTTTGACGACGACACCATTATCATCTTAAATGGTAGAAAAAGGTCATCTTGTGGTATCAATAGAGTCCTCCATGAGTATTTCCATTAGAGTGGTTAGGTGATTAACCATTAAAAAAAGTAGTTTTTTCATCTCTAGAAGATGCACGGTGAGAATATCCACCTCTTTGGGAAATTACTTGGACATGTAGAGAGGTAGTTTTCCTATGGACTATTTTGGTATGCCCATATCCTCATATAAACTCCATATTTATGACTTTAATCATATCATTAGTAGGATTATGGAGAGAGTATTCAGTTGTAAAAATATTTTCTTGTCCTTTAGAGGAAAAATAACGCTAATTAATAGTGTTCTTTCAGTTGTATCAGTTCATGCAATAGTAGCCACTTAAATGTAAATAGTTGTTACCACCACCATTGATAGGTTGATAGAGGGGTTTTTATGGGATTCTCTTTTGGAAGGAAAAATGTAACGACCCAAAAATTCATTAATGGAATTTCCTCTTGGTCTATTTAAATGTCTTCTTATAGTTATGTAAAATGCATGAACTTATGTGGTTTTATGTTTTGGATTTTAAAATACCATTAAGAATTATGATTTTTTCTAATATAGTCGTTGAACAGTGATCACAAGATTAGTATAATATAGGGCTTTAACAAATCCAATTAACTCATACAAAGGAAGTGATGGCCTCATCCAGTTGACTTGCCCCATAAGAAGCCCATTTGTCTGAACTCAAAAAGGATGTGGCATCATTTGGCTTCATTCTAGACTAATACCAATCCGAGTGTGAATACATTAAGCTTGAGCAGAACTTCCTATGAGAGAAGTGTAAGTTGATAGAGATTACCACTCGAGCAATGCTATCCGAGCCACCCCAAGAGTCTGTCACCATACTCCACCTTACCCTAATGTCTTATGCAGGTGTCTTAAGAGGTTATGTAACAATACCCTTGTATTATGATTATGTTCATTATTCTTGTATAGAGAATATACATTCTTTTTATAATTGTTACTTTATAAATAGTTTTTAAAGCACAAATGGTATTTTTAGTTAATATTCCACTAAGAAATCTATTTTGATGAATTAATGGATTTTTGAATTAAATAATATTTTAATAAAATATTATAATTATTATTAAATTACTTTTTATTAAATATAAATTATCGTATAATTTTATAAATGCAATTGTAATTTTTATTAAGGTTTGAAAGCTGTTTATGTCAAAACCCATGAATTTTCGATAAATGTCAGTTTTTATTTTAAAATTAAAAATTGACATATTTATAAAATTATTTAGATAAAATGAAAATTATTTTTGGAATCATGATATCAAAATTATCCAATGGTGAATTTTTCATAATTTTCTGAGACAGTCAAATTTTTGGGTAAAAATTAAATAACGTTTAAATATATAGTGTATTTTATGACATCATAAGGACCCAATAGTGATGTAATAAAATAATATAAACATTATTTTCGGACAATATATGTTTTACCATTAAAATAATTTGATTTTGGGTTTGTTTGATTTATTTTACAAAGCTTTAGTGGACCCGCCAAACTTATAAAATATTGTATATTTTTAAATTGTTTTCCTTGAGAGTGTGACTCACCTCCACATAAGCAACCCAATTATTTTAAGAAGTTCGGCCATTGGACATGTAAAATATTTTTTTCCACTCCCCTTTTGAAAAAACCATGGGCTGTTTTATGGTTTTGATTAGTTTAAAGTGTGGTGTCCCAAACCAAAATAATAAATAATTCTCACTCCTTTCCTATATAAACCCACCCAAGATCACACTTTCTCTTCACTCAAATCCTTTGGATTTTGTCCATCCTCTTCCCCTGTCTCCCTATAATCCTCCCAAGGAGCTCCAATCTCCCAAGAAGCCTCTCCCAAGCCTCTCCCAAGCCTTTTGGATCACACTTCCAAGTAAGGGATTCCTACCTTTCTCTTTTTATCCAAGTTTCTCAATATTGTTATGCCCTTTTATTTTTAATTATAAATGTTGGGGTATGATTTAAAACCTCCCACATACTTTCCAATTTATTTTTTAATGATGTGATTCCCCTTTCTCTCTCATTAATTCCTTCCATGTACACTCGTTACCATGCCAAAATTCCGTAAGGAATTTCTCTCTCCTCATTTAAATTCAAGAAATTATTTGGTATTATGAATATGAATTCCATTAAATATGTTAGGAAATGTATCTATATTACCCACTTATTGTAAATTTAATTTAAATATTATGAGACACAAATTTATTTCTCATCAACCATTTTTATGGATTCTTATGTCACGTTGTTACGCTACTGAAATTGCACTGATTTTCCTAGACAATGTCATTGTGTAGTGAATACCATGACCATTTATCTATCAAGAGTATTCACCATTATGAACATTTACTTATTGATTATAAATCTTCATGTATTTATTCCAAGTCCCTTTATCATGTAATAAATGACTATGATTTATTTCATGTTGTATGATCAATGTGGCACACTTATGCGTGAAATGAAATGTCTAAGAAGGGTGCACCCTGATAGCACTCCAATGCATTGGGTAAAGTATAGTATCATGATATATCAAGAGAAATGTGTTTTGACTCATGCTAATTAAAGTTAAACTAGGTTTTACTCATGATTCAAGTGCAATGAGATTTTACGCATACTCCATGTGGAATGATCCTTGGCTCATGCTAATGTCATGTTAAATGTTGTTGCCACATATCCAGGTTATAATTATCATGATTTATCATGCCTTTATGTTCATATTTATATTTTTATACATTTACATGCATATTGACTAACATGTATTTTATTCCTCATGTTATTCCATGTTTATTCCCTTAATGGGCTTTATAGCTCACCCCTTTCTTATGTATGTACTCAAGTTATCATGTGCAATTCTAAGTACGAGGGAATGTCGTGGTATAGTAAATGAAGTTTTCAATAAGATGTTTAGTTTTATGTTTCAAGTTTTTATGTAATGATCCTAAGCCCCAAACACACTAGATGCCTTGATCTTTTATGTTGTATCAAGTGAAGTTTAGGTAATAAATCATGTTTAGGTGTGTAATAAAGAGCAGGGTTGTTATAGTTGGTATCAAAAGATAGGTTTAGTTATTTTGGGGATTATGATTAGAAAACCCAAGTGAATCCTTACAGACTAGACTAAGTATAATAATAAAACACATCCCTAAGTTTTGGTGAGTATTGATTAAATAGTTTATCAAGAAAATACATCCCTTCCTGGATACGATCAAGTAGAGGCGGCTCTGGCACATATATACCTAGAAGTGAAAACTCCAACAAGGAGTTTTGGGCTTGACCTAGGGTATCTCGGTACACAACAATATGCTATGTTGCACTCTTGATTACGACACTCCCGGAGGATATGCATTGGTAAATTCAAAATGTTAGTATGAACCATTATTAAGGGAATAAAAAAATCCATTAAGAATATATGTTAGAAAGTAGATCATGGATAAAATAGATTGAATCCATTATATTTATAAGTTAAGGAATTAAAAGTTCTTTATAGGTAGTCCCTTTTTGTCTTTAGGTTCCCCTTTATGTGATAATACATTATGATAATCATCCCTATGTATATATCAGAAAGAGTATAACCAGAATCAAAAAGTGAAAGGTAGGGTTATCTTCCATAGTTCTACACATTCTTCTATATCCCAGAAGTTTAGTATAATAATCCAAACACCACAAAAAATCATGGAAGTAAATATGTCGGTGAGTACAGAAAATGGGGAAATCATTGCATCCCATTAATATAACTCCTCCCTGGTCACAATCTGTGGATTGAACTTTCCGGAAAACCTCTTCATACTCCATCTTGTGGAATTTGATGCAATTCTTGGCATGGATTGGATTTCCTTATATAGAGACAATGTAAATTGTCATGAGAGGGAAATCACTCTCCATGTGGCTAATCGACCCCCAATTCTATACAAGTGCAAGGAGGAAGATGAATCTTTTTTAGCACCATCATCTCAAGTGTGGATATTACTACCATATAAGAACGCTTATCTGAATCAGATGATTGATTCTAAGGAGGAAACTATCCTTGAAGACTTGCCTATTGTGGGGGAAATCACTGAAGTGTTTCCCGAGGAATTGCATGGTCTTCCTCCTATAAGAGATGTTGAAGTTTCAATTGATCTTATACCTGGGGAGATTCCAATATACAAGACTCTGTATAGAATGGTTGTTGTAGAGATTGAGTAGATGAAGAAACAACTAGAGGAGAATCTGGATAAAGGGTTTATACACCCAAGTGCTCAACCATGGGGTGCACCATTCCTCTTCGTCAAGAAGAAGGACGGGTCAATGCGCCTTTGCATTGATTATCGTGAGCTTAAGAAAATCACAATAAAGAAAAAGTATCCTCTATCATGAATTTATTACTTGTTCGATTAGCTATGTGTAGCACAATACTTCTCCAAGGTAGATTTGTAGTCAGGATATTATCAAGTAAGGGTGAAGAAGGAAGATATCCTCAAGACTGCTTTTCGTACAAGATACGGGCACTATGAATTCATTGTAATGCCTTTCAGACTCACTAATGCTCTAGAAATATTCATGGACTTTATGAATAGAGTCTTTAGATATTAGCTCGACAAATTTGTGGTAGTCATTATAGATGATATTCTAGTATACTCAAAAACCAAGGAGCATCATGAGGAGCATCTAAGAGCTGTACTAGAGACCTTGTGGAAGAAGAAGCTTTAAGCAAAGTATAAAAAGTGTGAGTTCTGGTTGAAGGAGGTCTCATTCTTGGGATATATCATTGCAAGCAATGGGATATCTTTGGATCCCTCCAAGACACCTGTAATAGAGGGGTGGTAGAAGAAAACATCAGTAATAGATATCCGTAGCTTTTTGGGGTTAGCTGGATATTATCAACAATTTGTGAGAAATTTCTCATGATTTCCCAACCCTCCGACTAGGCTAAATTAGAAGCGAGTAAAGTTTTCTTGGAGTGATGAATGTGAAGAAATATTCAAGGAGTTGAAAACGAGGCTTATCACTACACCCGTGATCACTTTACCCACAAGTGGAGAACTTTTTGTGGTATTCAGTGATGCTTCGAAGAAGGACATGGGATATTTGTTAATGAAAAATGAAAAATTCATTGCCTATGCTTCAAGGAAATTGAATGTTCATGTGCAGAATTATTCAACACATGATCTGTAGTTGGCTGTAGTGATCTTCACTTTAAAAATTTGGTGGCATTATCTCTTTATGGAGAAGTGTGAAATATATACAGACCACAAAATCCTCAAGTATATATTCATATAGAAAGAGTTGAACATGCGCCAATAAAGATGGTTAGAGCTGATCACAGACTATTACTGCTCAATCCATTACCACCCTAGGAAAGATAACAAGATGGAAGATGTTCTAAGTAGAAAGGACCCAGCGATTCTATAATTTATGAGAATTGGGAAGGATCCAATCTACTTAGATTTGATGAATATGGACATGGGAATCATAATGAAGGGAACATCATCAATCATTTCACAAATGATTTCTCAACCATCTCTTTTGGAAAAGTTAAAGGATGTTCAAAAGGATAATGTGGGAACCCAGAAGAAAGTGGAAACTATTAGAAAAGGGAAATCCTCGGAGTTCAATGTCAATGAAGAAGGAATTGTTTGATTTGGGAAAAGACTATGTGTTCCATCAAGTCTGGAGCTGAAGAAGGAAATTTTTGATGATGAACATAGTTCAAATTTATCTATTCTCCTAGGAAACACAAAGATGTATTGATATCTCTGAGAGAATTATTTGTGGGATAATATGAAGAAAGAGATTCCTGAGTATACATCAAAGTTCCTGGTGTGTCAGCAAGTGAAGGAAGCGAGGCAGAATTAAGGGGATGATGCAACCATTGCCCACACCAGCATGAAAATTGGAGAACATCACCATAGACTTCGTCACTGGACTTCTAAAGACATCCAAAGGCATCAATGCAATCTGGGTTGTTTTGGATCATCTTAAAAATTCTTCACACTTCATTATAATTCAGGAGGATTTCTCATTGGATCAACTAGCATGGATATACATCAGAGATGTGCTAAGGTTGCATGGAGTACCATCATCTATTGTATCTGATCAAGATCCAACATTCACCTCTAAGTTTTGGAAGATTCTTTAACATGATCTGGATACTGAGATGAACTTCAGTATGAATTATCATCCTCAAATTAATGTCCAATCTGAGCGGACTATCCAAACACTTGAGGACATGTTGAGAGCATGTTCAATGGACTTCAAAGGAGGATGGGATCAACAACTTCCCCTTGTCGAGTTCTCATACAATAACAGTTTCCACTCGAGCATTTGAATGGAACCTTATGAAGCCATGTATGGGAAGAGGTGCAGAACATAGCATGTTGGGATGGATTCGGTGAGTGTAAGATGCTAGGACCAGAAATGGTTGAAGAAATGGTGGATAAGGTGAAAACCATTCAGCAGCATATCAAGGAAGCCCGGAGTCGACAAAAGAGTTATGCAGATAATCGTCAACAAGACATTGAGTTTAAAGTTGGAGGCATGGTATTCCTACACATATCTCCATGGAATAATTTTATGAGGTTTGGAAAGAAGGGGAAGTTAAGTCCTAGGTACATCGTCCCCTTCGAGATTCTTGATCGTGTCGGGGCTATAGCCTATCAACTAGAACTTCCACCTACCTTGGCTAAAGTACATGATGTCTTTCATGTATCCCTCTTAAGTAATTACATACCAGACCCTTCACATGTACTCTCTCCAGAGGTATTACAGCTAGAGGATGATCTTTCTTACGAAAATAAACCAGTGAAGATCTTAGATCATAGAGAAAAGGTTTTACGAAATAAGACAATGACCCTCATAAAGGTTTTGTGGAAAAACCACAAGTTTGAAGAAGCAACATGGGAATCAAAATAAGTGATGATGTAGAGTTACCCACATCTGCTTTAGTGTGGGAAAAGGAAAATTTCTAGTGTGAAATTTCTTAAGGGGGGAAGATTGTAACGACCCAAAAATTAATTAATAAAAATTCCTCTTGGTCTATTTAAATGTCTTCCTATGGTTATGTAAAACGTATGAACTTATGTGGTTTTATGTTTTGGATTTTAAAATATGTTTAATAATTGTGACTTTTGTTAATATAGTCATTGAACAGTGATCACATGATTAGTATAAATATAGGGATTTAACAAATCCAATTTACCCAGACAATGGAAGTGATGGCCTCATCTAGTAGACTTTCCCCATATGAAGCCCCTTTTTTGGACCTCAGAATGGAGGTGGTATCATTTGGATTTGCTCTTGACCAAGCCCAAGCTGATCTTGAATACATTAAGCTCAAGCGGAACTTCCTACGAGAGAAGTGGAAGTTGATAGAGATTACCGCTCGAGCAATGCTATCCAAGCCACCCCAAGAGTCTATCACCATCACGCACCTTACCCTATGATATTATGTGGGTGTTTATAGGGTTCATGTAACAAGATCCTAGTACTAAGATTATGTACATTATTCTTTTATAGAGAATATACATTCTTTTTATTATTTTTACTTTGTAAATAGTTTTTAAATCACAGATAATATTTTTAGTTAATATTCAACTAAGAAATATATTTTGATGAATTAATGGATTTTTGAATTAAATTATATTTTAATAAAATATTATTATTATTTTTAAATTACTTTTTATTTAATATAAATGATCGGATAATTTTATGAATGCAATTGTAATTTTTATTAAGGTTTGAAAGCTGTTTTTGTCAAAACTCGTGAATTTTTTATAAATGTCGGTTTTTATTTTAAAATTAAAAATTCACATATTTAGAAAATTATTTAGATAAAATTAAAATTATTTTTGGAAATTGGATGTCAAAATTATCCAACAGAAAATTTTTCATAATTTTCTGAGACAGTCAAATTTTTGGGTAAAAATTAAATACCGTTTAAATATATAATGTGTTTTATGACATCATAATGACCCAATAGTGATGTAATAAAATACTATAAATGTTATGTTCAGACAATATATGTTTTACCATTAAAATAATTTGATTTTGGGTTTTTTTATTTATTTTACAAAGATTTAGTAGACCCTACAAGACTTATAAAACATTTTATCTTTTTAAATTGTTTTCCTAGAGAGTGAGACTCACATCCACATAATCCACCCTGTTATTTTAATAATTTCGGTCATTTACCTTATAAAATATTGTTTTACACTCTCCTTTGGCCAAAACCATGGGCAAAAACCATGGGCTAGTTTGTGGTTTTGATTAGTTTAATGTGTGGTGTCCCAAACCTAAATAATAAAGAATTCCCTCTCCTTTCCTTTATAAACCCACCCAAGATCCCACTCCCTCTTCACTCAAAGACTTTTGAGTTCTTCCATCCTCAGCCCTCATCTCTCTATAATCCTCCCAAGGTTCCCTAAGCTCCCAAGAAGCCTCTCTCAATCCTCTCTCAATCCTTTGGGATCGCACTTCCAAGTATGTGATTCCTACCTCTCTCTTTTTATCCAAGTTTCTTAATATTATTATGACATTTAATTTTCGATTATAAATGTTAGGGTATGATTTTTCACCTCCCCCATACTACCCTCTTTATTTTTGAATGATGAGATACCCCTTTCTCTCTCATTAATGTCTTCTATGTACACCTGTTACCATGCTGAAATTCTGTAAGGAATTTCTCTCTCCTCATTTACATTCAAGTAATTATTTGGTATTATGAATCTAAATTACATTAAATATGTTAGGAAATGTATCTATATGACCCCCTTAATTTCCATTTCATATAAATATGATGATACACCCCTTTCTCTCTCATCAACCATTTTTATTAATTCTTACGTCAGGTCGTTACGCTTCCGAAATTGCACTGATTTTCCAAGCCAATGTCATTGTGTAGTGAATACCATGCCCATTTATCTATCAAGGGTATTCACCTTTATGCACATTTACTTATTTATAATAAAGCTTCATGTATTTATTACACATCCCTTTATCATGGAATAAATAATGATGATTGATTCCATGTTGTATGATCCATGTGGCACACTTATGCATGAAATGAAATGTTTAAGAAGGGTGCACCCTGATAGAGCTCCAATGCATTGGGTAAAGTATAGTATCATGATACATCATCTGCAATGAGTGTTGAATCATGCTAATTTAAGTGCAACGAGGTTTTACTCATGCTTCAAGTGCAATGAGGGTTTTCTCATGATCCATGTGCAATAATCCTTGGCTCATGTTAATATCATGTTAAATATTGTTGCCACATATCCATGTTATGATTATCATTATTCATCATGCCTTTATTTTCATGTTTCTGTTGTGATCCACTAATATGGTTATTGACTAGCATTTATTTTATCCCTCATGTTATTCCATGTTTATTCCCTTACTGG
Organism: Viscum album; assembly: GCA_963277665.1. Lineage (NCBI taxonomy): Eukaryota > Viridiplantae > Streptophyta > Magnoliopsida > Santalales > Viscaceae > Viscum > Viscum album. The sequence goes on from OY728151.1 coordinate 1,288,274,040, forward strand.
GATTTATAGCTCACCCCTTTCTTATGTATATCCTCTGGTTATCCCATGTAATGCTAAGTACGAGGGAATGTAGTGGTCATGTAAAGGAAGTTTTCAATAAGATGTTTTGTTTTATGTTTTAAGTTGTTATGTAATGATCCTAAGCTCCAAATACACTAGACCTCTCGATCTTCTATGTTTTATCAAGTGAAGTTTATGTAATAAATCATGTTTAAGTTTGTAATAAAGATCATGGTTGTTATAAAAAATGCACTGGGTATCTTGGCGATGAATGGCCAAGCCGATAAGGGAAGGAGGAATTGACATGAGGAACCTATTTGACACCATTCAGTGCATGCAGGCCAAGTTATCATGGGAGGCCTTAGAGGGTCATACTCTCTAGGGTAAGGTGATTTTCGTGAGATGTTATGCAGGGTCTGGGTTGGTAATTGGAAATCCTCCCCCTCTCTAGTCCTCGATTTGTACACATATTTCTACTCTTCAACCTCACTCACACTAGATTATTGGGAAATGAGATATTTCATTTTGGTACCATAACTGGGCAGGTTCATGTATCCAGTATCCTGGTTGTTTGGATCCTTAAATATCCTTCAGGGAGGAGAGCTTGTTTCCTTCCTTTATTCACACTATCCTGGAAAAGGATCAATAGGAAACCTTTGAAACCATTGAACTCAACATGAAACTAGATAAGTGTGTGTTCTCTCCCACTAACTCAGAGGGTATTCTCTACCAGTGATTTTTGAAGAGATATTTCATTGTGGACCAGACCTAACTGGTGGAACGAGACCTTGTGGTGCATTAAAATACCCACTAAGAACAATTCCTCTCCTGGAGAATTAAGAACAAAGTAGTACTGATGGATGGGAACATTAGAAGGACTGGTATCACCCTGTTGTTCAGGTTTTCATGCTGAAACATTCATATGGAGGATAGTTCACTCTATATGTTTTTTGAAGGTGAATGGGCTCGGGCTATTAGGAGTTGCTTTGGTTATTTCACTTCAATCTCAAGGCAAGGATTTTCTGGGGTCCCTTCCTGGAACATTGGTTTCATGGAGCTCTGGATTCCGAGTTATTTAAACTCAAGAGTCCACATAGAATCATTTGAACTCAATAAACTCAACTTGTAGACTCGAATCATAGACATGTAAGAGTTTACTTCAACCTGATCATGCACCATCATTTGAAACACTCTTGCACCTAGAAGGTTATCAACCAAATTTTTAGTAAACAAACTGGATTCCATCATACATAGCCACATAAAAATCAATTATATCAATTAAATAAGATAAAAATTGGTACTCATGCATCTCCAATTTTTCATTAATAATGTTAGGAAGAAAACAGAAAAAAAAAATTGCAGTCAAGAATTTCCTCTTGTAAGAAATTCCATAATAAAAATCTCAATCATGAGCTGGTCTGAAGATAAAATATTCCAAGTGCTTTAATGTCTAAGGGGTTACTGATGGGTGTCATCTTGTTGTCCCCTTCTTGTGGTGGATGCTTCTTGTGTTCTTTTGGGTGCAGTGGATGGTGGATTGTATGGGGCCTATAACAAACACCAAATCATTCATCTCGTTTTGGTGTAAGCAGTTTTACCTCTTTGTATGAACCTGAAAATACAAGAGAAAAATATGTTAAATGTATTAACTCATAATATTAATTTAAGTAGATTTATTATCATTCTCAACAAACCATCTCAAATGCACTCCAATTCCACTCACATCTAGAAGAACTACTAGTCAAACTCAAAACACAGATCGCAAATCTTTTCAACTCAGGAACATCATCCCCATATGAATCCCACCAATCAGCTAGCGCCTTTTTATCCCTCATCCTTTTTGAAAAATACAAACCCAGAAATCCTCTCGCATTTTTGAAGTGGCCTAGCTGTAAATCTATTTGGTCCCTCTCCTCCTAGGTGGAGACCAATCAATTCAAGCAGTCATATAAGCCAATTTTGACCGCTGCACTAACCCTGAAGTTGGAACTATAGTGAAATTTAGGATTTAAATAATATGAAGCAACATGTGATGGTTTATTAAGTTTAACATCCCACATCTCATTAATTATTTACCAAATAGGCAGATAATTGTATATTAAATGATAACATAGGATTAGTATTCAATGAAAACCGCATAATAGTAATAAAAAATAACTCTTTAAGTGATGTACCTTTTCCTAGTATTACTAAAATTTTCCTTAATTTTTCCCTTTTCTCGGTGCATATTCTCATAAAGGAATCTCGTGGCTGTTTTCTCATTAGAATCCACAAGAAGAAGTACTTTAATAAGTGGGAATTCATCCCTTAAACAAGTCATGATATCACGCCAAAAAGAAGTATCTAACACGGTTAATTGCATTTTATTTCCATCTTTCTCTTTTGCAAACCTACTACACCACCATTTTTGTGATGTAAACATATTCATCCGAGGAACCTTATTCTCACTAAGTCATCCCAAAGTCAATTATGATGTAGCAAACTGAGTGATACCCTGTCTAATCAAATATCTCCCTTTTGTGAATTCATGTTGCAAAATAATGAGCATTGACCTTGAATAGATATATGTTGTGACATTTTTTCTCCTAGAAATGGTAACCTTAAGAACATCTAGTTTTTTCTCCAAATCATCTAACATCAAATCAATATAATGAGCAGTGCAAGGAGTCCAGTACAAGTTCTTTATTTTTAACATCAACATCTCTCCTGTAGCTTTATTGTTTGAAGCATTATCACTAAGTACTTGAACATCATTTTCCCCTCCAAAAAAATCCACAATCTCATCTAACATTTGAAAGATTTTATTAGAAGTTTTTGATATATCAGATGTATCAATTGATTTCATAAATAAAGACCCTTTTGGGATATTTACCAAAAAATTACAGATCGATTGTCTGTTCTTATCTTTCCATCCATCATACATAATAGAACAACCAATTTCTTTCCATTGTTTCCTATACTCCTTGAGTATATCTTGTGTGTAAGAAACTTAATTCTTCAAATTCTTCTCTCTTATATCATGATATGATGGAGGTTTATATCCATTTCAACATTTTTTAATCATTTAACACATCTTCACAAACTCTGTATTTCTAGCACAATTAAAAGGTATAGAACATGTGTAAAAAAATCAAGCTACTTAGGCATTTGTTTCCTCAAACAAATCCTTTTTCAAAAACTTATTCATAGAAGGTTTTTCATAATTAATTGGAGACTGAGTCTCACTAGATTTTTTTAAAAACCTTTCAATCATTGTGTCATCTTTCCCTAGACAAGAAGAATTCATTTCATCCCCAATATCATGAAGATATTTCCTTCTTTTATTACTCAAGACAATATTTATAAGAAGCATAGTTGAACATTATTGTTTCGCTTCGTCCGACACACTTATGCATGGTGCTATATCTTTATTCGTTTGAGAAAAATGGTGTTTCAATCAATTAATCCCTCTGGAAAACAATATTTCACAGAAAATGTACTTAACCTTTTTCCAATTTTTCCCAACATCAAAAAAAAATTTCCAACCAGAATCAGGCCTATTTCCATTGCTATTTTTGAAAACAATTTTCTTTTGGACAGATGAGGAAGACATTATCCGGAACCAAAATCAACATTCACAGAATCATAAGATGAAACAATCTATAAAAAATTATAGAAATACACGTGAGACAAAAAATTTACATCACTCCAATAATATTAAAATTATTAGTATTAAATATAAAAAATCAAGTACTAATAAATAAATTTAGAACACCCCAAATAATCATTAAAAGATTTCAATGGAAAACATACATAAAAAATGAATGGATTCTTGAAATGAGGTATTCCAATCACACATCACCACATTTACCAATTCTTTAATAAATTAAAAATCTTTCTCATAATATTTCTATTAAACATCCTGATACAACCACCAAAATAGTTGACTGAATCGTTGAAGTATTCCTCAATCCCAACCTTTTCCTTACCAATGTACTATATGTACCAGATTTTAAATTAAATTTGTTTTTAGCTGGGTAAATACTTAAAATCTAGGCTCATAATCCTAACTATTTTAGGGGAGACAGAATTCTAATTTCTAATAGATACATGCCTTATAAATCACACTTAATCCTCTTAGTTAGGATAGAAAACACCATGTGATATCCTTCGGGGTGAAATTCCAAATGACTATTTCCGGTGTGTTCTCCTAGGATATTCATAAAACAAAATGGATGACATAAATAATTGAATTAGAATTACAGGGAATAAATAAAAAAACCCAATCACTTGTCCCACCTCCCATGAGAGATGTGAGGTTGAGGGATGCCACTCACTCCTCTATGAGATGCGAGGTTGAGATAGACACGAGTCTTAGAGAAATGTTGTGGTCGATTTTTTTCGTGAAAGGTACTACCAAAAAAACAGAGCAGTAGAGAAAAATGAGTGTAAGGGAGGGTAGAGCGGAGGGGAAGAAATCAAAACCTGAAACCCTAGGCCGCTTTGAAATGTGAGGCATGCTTCCCCTTTGGTTGCGTTAAATACACAACATTCTATTTTTCTTTTTTTCAAAAAAAAACTTCACTCATTTGATGTGGCAATTTTTCCTGAGTCAACGAGTATGCTCCAAGTCTATAATTTTACAGACCGATTATACAGAAAACTAATTCCATCAACGATTTGAATCAGTGGGGATGAGTGAAACAGTTAACTCATACGAGCATATGACTTGGCTCACGAGTTTAACTACCTTGCTTGATTCTGGTCTGGAAATATTGGATTAGGCTATGATCCGGAATGCCAGATGTTGTTGTATTTGGAAAGTGAGGAACATAGCTATACATGAGGGGGTTCATTCTATGAGGAATTCCATTATCATAAGAACAAGGATACTTCTTATTCAATATTCTAGTCTACAAAAAAACATTTAGGATGCTCCTTCTCTTTTTCCTCTTCATACAAGTAGTATTTTAGGGAATGGTCCTCATAATGGAATCTAAAGCCATTAGATTCGTTGGAACCCACCTTCCTCAGGTCTCAAGATGAACACCAATGGATCTTGCATGATAAGAATCATGTGGGGTGGAGGGGTGGTCTGTGACATAAGGGGTTCTGTCATCATGGTTTTTACCAAGGTAGTTAAACTCACGATCCAACTCATAGGCTCGTACAAGTTACCCATTTCGCTCATCCCCACCGATTCTGCTCATTGATGGAATTATTTTTCTGTACAATCGGTCTGAAAAAATGTAGACTCAGATCATACTCACTGACTCGGGTAAAATTGACACCTCAAATGAGTGAAGAATTCTTATTTTTTTGAAAAAAAAACAAAAATCAAATGATGTGGATTTAACACAACCAAAGGGGATCACACCTCGTATCACACACCTGCCTAGGGTTACAAGTTTGGATTTCTTCACATATACTTTTCCCTCCCTCATACTCATTTTTCTCTACTTCTCTATTTCTTCGGAAGTACAATTCATGACAGAAATCAACCGAAACATTCCTCAAATACTTGAATCTATCTCGACCTCTCATCTCATAGAGGAGTGAGCAGTATCCCTCAACCGCGCATCGCACAGGGGAGGCGGGATAGGTGATTGGGGTTTTTTATTTATTCCTTGTAATTCTAATTCATTTTTTATATAATTCATTTTTATTTATGAATATCCTAGGATCACACACCTAAAATAGTCATTTGTAATTTCACCCTAAAGGATCTCACATGGTGTTTTCCATACTAACTAAGAGGATTACATGTTATTTATAAGGTGTGTAGCTATTAGAAATTTTAATTCAGTCTCTCCTAAAATAGTTCATATTATGAGCCTAGATTTTAAGTATTTTCCCAGCTGAAAACAAATTTAATTTAAAATCTAGTACATATAGTACATTGGTAAGGAAAAGTTTGGTATTGAGGAATACTGCACCAATTAAGTCAACTATTTTGGTGGTTGAATCAGGAAGTTTAATAGGAATATGATGAGAAATATTTTTCATTTATTAAAGAAGTGGTAAATGTGGTGACATGTGATTGAAATCCCTCATTTCAAGAATCCATTAATTTTTTATGTAAGTTCTCCATTTCAATATTTTAATGATTATTTGGGGTGTTCTAAATTTATTTATTAGTGCTTGATTTATTTATTTACTACTAATGATTTTAATATTAATCATTGGCCTATGCCTAAACTAATGTGAATTGTTGGTTTGAATTCTGATTTAATTTTTTTGATTTTAATTTTTATTGGAGTGATGTTAATTGGTGGTCTCATGTGTGTTGCTGTAATTTTTTTGGATTGTTTCCTTTTATGATTTAGTAAATATTGATTTTGGTTTAGGATAATGTCTTCCTCATCTATACAAAATAAAATTATTTGCAAAAATAATAGTGGAAATAGGTCTTATTGTACTTGGAAATATGGTTTTGATATTGAGGAAAATGGGATAAAAGTGAAGTGAAAGTTCTGTGGAAAATTGTTCTCAGGAGGGATTAATCGATTGAAACACCATTTGGCTCAAACTAATAAATATGTGGCACTATGAATAAATGTTTCGGGCAAAGAGAAAAAAGAATTTTCAACTATGATTCTTATAAATATTGGATTGAGTAATAAAAGAAGAAAATATCTTTATGATATTGCAGATGAAATTAATTCTTCTTGTCTATGGAAAGATGACACAACGATTGACAGGTTTTTGAAAAAATCTACTAAGACTCAGTCTTCAATTAATTATGCCCAACCTTCTATGAATCAGTTTATGCAAAAGGATTTTTTTTGTGGAAACAAATTCCCAAGTAGCTCAATTTTTTACACAAGTGCCATACCTTTTAATTATGTTAGAAATCCAGAGTTTGTGAAGATGTGTGAAATGATTTCAAGGTGTGGAAATGGATATAAGACTCCATCTATTCAGGATTTTTATTGAGTTGTTTGATTAATTCTCTAATATCTAATATTTTTGGTTTTGAACATTGTTTCTAAGGATTTTTTAATAACTACACTTTCTTTTAAAATTTATATTTTTTGGGGTTTTACTGATAGGATCAAATGAAGTCTGGTATAGTGGTTAGGCTTGTGTTTTATAATGTCTCCTTCTCTAGACCTTTATACTTCATGCATTCAGGGAAATATTATTCTGCTATTTATTTTTGTTTCAATGTTGAATTCTCTTTTAAGTACCAGTTAAGGAATATTCAATGGGGGGTTCTGGGGCTGGAAGAGGCAAATATTGCCTCACACCTAGGTTGGTTGTTTCACGTAAGTCTATAATCCTCCTTGTTTGATTAAGGAAGTATCTAAGCATGTCATCTTTTATGGGGGGTGGTGCTATTGAGGATAGGAATTCCACTAGGTAGAATAATACTTCATCATCTGGGGCCACCACTCATGTTCTCTTATTCCAGCTGATACCAAGGAGATACTTTCCACAGACCCTGAGCTTCATGTTTCATCTTTAAAGCATGGACTTGATAGAGTAACTCCATGTACAGTACTTCCAAAATCTCAAGCATGGATGGATGTTAATTCAATGAATACAACAATCTATTGATAATATGAATTGGTAATCAAAGTACATATTAATAAAGGAATAATTTTTCAGGTTTGTGGAAAATTATAAACCTTGTTTATGGAATCATTGTCTTCCATATTGAAATATTTAACCACTTTTAGGATACAGCGTGTGCCCATAGGAATGAATGTACCTCTCTTGTTTATCTTGAAAAATCTGTTTTTATAGTCAAATGAACGTTGTAAAGATAGTGATAGGATGAGGTGCTCTTTATCCTTGCAAAATATGAGGAAGTATAGGTAGAATGCTCTAATACATTTCACCTGCCATTGATCATGTTTATGTTTATCATTAAAATTGTCAGAAATAAGAACTTTGTTTCTATCTTTGTTAGGTAGATGATTTGATGGAAAAGGGGGTAGAATTAGTTATCTATAGTGGGCAGGTTAGTGTCTATACATGCAGTTTGGGTGCTCAAAGAAGTCATTTTTTCATCTTCTCTTTAATTGATGCAGGTAGGGTGTTGTCATTTGTTCTCCCCCAGTAAAACCATCCACAACACAAGCCTTAACTTAGTCAGCACTACACCAAACCCCAACCTTCAAGTCTATATCCAATCGATAAGTCAACGATCAAAAAAATGACAACACCACCTGCAGGAGACAATCTAGTAGCATTTCCCAACCAGACCACCACATCCCATCCAAACCATAGCCACAACACCCCAACACCAAGAACACTACACCATAGAGACCCCAACACACCACCACAACTGGCCAACACCTAGAACCATACCCGGATAGAAACTACACCGAGGCTAGAATCCTCCGCAGCAGCAGCTCCATGCACCAAGTAGTTGATTGCTACCCCACCAATCCCCACTCCACCAGACATAGGCCACCATACAAACCAACATCCACTACACCCAAAAGAACACAAGAAGAATCCAAAAAAAGTAGTGAACGACAAGATGACACCCAGCTGTAACCCCTCACGAATTAAAGAACTTGGAATATTCTATCTTCAGACCAACTCATGATTGACCTTGTAATTATGCAATTTCTTACAATAGGCAAGTCTTGACTGTAATTTTTTTCTGTTTGTTTCCTAACATTATTAATGAAAAATTGGAGATGCATGAGGACCAATTGTTATCTTATTTAATTTCTATAATTGATTTTTATGTTCCGGAGTATGATGGAATCCAGTTTTTTTACTACAAATTTGGTTGATAACCTTCCAGGCGCAAGAGTGTTTCAAATGATGGTTCATGATCAGGTTAAAGTAGACTCTTACATGTCTACGAGTCGAGTTTACTAAGATTGAATGAGTCTAAGAGGACTCTTGATTTTAACTACCTTGGTTTTTACAGTACACTTTGGTTGTGGTCACTCACCCCAAGCTAAGGCCATGACCATGCTCACTGGTCTCAAACGTTGTCAGAAATGTAATATTGATCTCATTGAAGCGGAAATAGACCGCCTGCTCATCTATAATTCTATTCTTGGAATAGGTATTACTCCTTGGTTGATCTCCTATAATATTAGAAAATGAAGAGGTATCCTCAACAAAAACACAAGTGTTGTTCACACCTGGAATGAGGGTAATAAAGTGGCATACCATCTCGCTTCCATAGCCGCTCATGATGATTTTTCATCATGCTCCACAAGAAGGGTTATCCTTTAGGGTGATGTTGAGAACATTTTTAGAGGGTATTCTCTTGTTTTACATTACTTTTTACCCCCTTAGGTTCTTTTTTTATGGTTTTTCTCTTGTTGTTGGACTTGTATCCCTAACTTTTTTTAAAATTTAAATAAATAATGATGATGATGATGATGAGCTCTGATCCTTCAGTTTTCTCTCAAAAATATTCCATCCTATGAAAAATTGCTTAACCAATATAATTAAAAGGGCTTTTAAAAATGAACATAGCACATATATTAGGAAAGGGGTAGGTGTTATAAACTCCCCACCATAAAAATAGATCATCAATGAGTTACATATACAGGCATCATCAAGCTTCCATGTTCAATAACTCTAGACATTGGGCATAGGCATCAGATTCTCACTCCCACCTATCCTTATAGTTTTTATCACATTTCCATATTAAGCATACTAGAGGTATTGTATTTTCATAGAGGGGATTTTCTTTGTATCCCATGATATACATGGGGATCTTCTCAAGGTAAACATCAACCTCCATACTTACACCATCAGCCTGAATAATGTGTGATGGGTCAGGATGATACCATTGAAGTTGATATATATGGAACACATCATGCATTATTACATACCTCTGTGGGATTTAAATTTTCTAAGAAACATGGATATCTCTCTCCACAAGCTCAAAAGTCCCAATGACCCTTAGTGTTAACATTATTTGCCTCTAAGTCCTCCATTTCCAAAACCTCACTGAGAAATGTAAGAAAACTCAGTCACCCACCTCAAACTCTGGGGTATGTCATCCTTGAATGGAATTGGATATCCTTCTACACTGATTAGTCATCAACCACAACCTAATAAACTAGATCTACACATAGAACTCCTATACTTGGCTGATCCCAAGAATTTATGACTTACCAAAATCTAACCATTGTAAGGGTGATTGGAATAGCCTTCCATACAAGGCCTCAAATGGATCCATGTGAATGAATTTATAGTATCTATATTTGTAAAGGAAGTATTCTGAGTCTAAATAAATCTCCCAATAACCACTAAAATCAAGTATGTATGATTTGATCATGTTCTTAAGCACCTATATCATGCACTAAGATTACCCATCCATCTATGGGTGATAAGTTTACTCATATAGTGTGGTGTTCTCAATGCCTTTTGAAGGTCCTACCAAAAATTCAAAGTGAATATATATTCTCTATTTTATATGATGATCCATGTTACCCCATGGAGTCATACTACCACATAGACATACAACCTCCCATGTTCATTAACTACAGAAGACTCGTTGATGGGGAAAAATTTAGTTACCTTCATTTTGCAATAGATGATAACCCAAACTATATCATTTCCCTAAATATCTCTTGGTAGTATAATCAAAAAATCAATAATCACATTATCCAATTTACATTATGGAATAGGAAATGAGTAGGTAAGAATAATATGATGCCAATGCTTGGATTTCACCTGCTAGAAAGTAGATCATTGAGAAACAAAAGCATCTATGTACTTCTTCATCCCATGAAACCATTATTTCCTCTAAAAATTGTGATACATATTAGTCAACCCCATATATACAACCCTTCTTGAGACATGGAGGTCACTTATTAGTTCCTCCTATATAATCCTTATGACTACCACCCAGCCTCAGACATATTGAATCTCAACATCATCCTTGGAATAATAAATAGTGATACCCTCACTATATTTATTATCCCTCATCATCAACCTTTCAAAATCAAGTATTTGGATATATTTTACCTGATTAAGGAGTGAGGAAAAAATAGATATTTAATCCAAAATCATTTTACCCTGGTACTCTTAGACATCCAGATATATATTTTCAAACAAGACCATGATCTGATGTACATAACTAAACTCTTAAAAATATGTGATTGATTTTTCCTTCTCAAATCATCTACCACTAAGATACCATTCCTAGTTGTATAATCCATCTCAAAATTTAATGATTGTAGGTACTCCACCCACACCCTATCGTGACGGTTTAGGTCATGCTGATACAAGAGTTATTTCAAGCATTTGTGGTCTGTGTAAACCATAAACCTCTCCCTCAAGAGATATTGTCCTCAATATATCAGGGTGTGTACCGTGGAAACAAGTTCTAAATAATGGGTCTTGTATTTACACTCATGTGATATCCTCTTCTTGGACCTGAAAGTAACTACCCACCCATCCTATATAATCACTTTACCCAAACCAACCCCAAACGTATTAAAATATAAGGTATACCTCTTACCAAGATGGGGTAAGCTTAGAATATTTGTGGACGTTATCTTTTTATTTAACTCTAGAAAGGAATGTTATATTGTCTCATTCTGAGATGGTGGTACCCCAACCATAAATCAATCTTTTAGAAAACCTGATCACCATTGAGTAGGTCAAATAAATAATTAATTCATGGGAGTGTATATTGGTTCTTAATCATGACCTTGTTAAGCCTATGATAATCAATATATAATCTCCAGAAGCTAACCACCATCTTGGAAAAAAATTAGATCACCCCAATGGGAAATTCTTGTATGGATAAACATATTTTCTTCTAAATCCTCCAACAGATATTTGAATTCCTAAATTTATTTGGGTAACAGTCTATAAGGAGGGATAGAAATATATTATGTACCTCTCAAAATATTGATCATAAACCTGAGTCCATGATTGATTGGTAACATATATAAGTCCTCAAGTAATAAAACCTAGAAAAAATCAACCATAATAGAAAATATAGTTATATGATACACTTCTTCATTTAGTAAAGACTAGCCACCTAGGTGTTGATTCAATCTAGTCATTGAAGGTTTTTTATAGCATGACTTTCCCAGACATCCCACTCTCCCACATACTCAAAGATTCCACCACCAAGAGATATAAATGATACCCATTTACATTAATAATTGATTTAGTATCGATAATAAATGATTCATTCTATCCCAATAATAATATCAAATGCACTTATTTTCAACAAGAAGAAGATACAAAAGAATATAGAGAATGAATGATGGTTTTTGATGACCAGATAACAACTAACACACTTCTAAATCCCTTATAACTTCATGCCCAAGGGTTTTTCAATTGATAGTGCACCATATAGATACTCCATTATAGAATCTAAGACTCCAAAAATGAATCAAATACAAACGAGTGTGAGTCTCCTGTGTAAATTAAGGTAGAGTAAAGAAAATACTTAACCAAAATCATTCCTCAAATGGTTGATAGACCGAAATCCAACCATATTGTAGTAGGCTCCACTATATGAAATTTTCTTACCCCATGGACCTATATGAAAGGTTGTATTCCCTTAGTCATACTCACATATTAATCATGATTCCATTGAACCTATGTTCCATGGCCTCCTCTACAGCTCGAGTGGTGAGTAGATATGTAGAGACCCGAAGCTAGACGTACATGGACATTACATTACTTTTGAGGAATACTTAGTACATAACAAAAACACACACACAAGGATCGTAATAGTTTAGTGTCTTTGGAAACTCGGAACGTAATCTTCTAATCGTGGTGAAAGATCTTCAATATCTCCCATAAAGATCTTCCATTTTTTTTACCTAGAACCTTTCTTTATATCCTGGGGAAAATAAAACATAAAAGGGTGAGCTCAAATGCTCAGTAAGGGTAAACAAAATAAAAATCAATCACATCATATTCATAAGAACATAACTTTTGGAAATCTTAACTTGCAAAAGAGAGCATAATTTCATAACATGGGATAAATCATAGTAGTGAAATGAAATCCCATTAAGCATAACATAAAACATGAAACTTTGTGGCATACACACATAATCATAGAGAATCATTTCTTGTTATTCATGACTCATTGCCAAGACTATCTTAGTGGACAAAGTCCCTTTCTGAATCGAGTCAACCTCGTTTCAGTCCTGTTTCACTGAACCGGTATAACCTACCATTCCAGCCATGTCTATCTCATGAGATATGAAATCTTTACCCAATTCATTGGAGGGAGATATAGGTCCCACCCATCTTATAATGAATCCTTTCTTATGTGTGCCACATAATCATAAACCATACATCATAGCGTAACCCATGTAATAAAAATGGAATTCTTAAACAACATGACATCATAAAACAATTCATATAAGATAAAGGAATTCATAAAAATATTTCCATCACAACATAATCAAATCCATGTAATAATAGGGATAAAAATAGAACCCTTTTATTATCTTAGATGGAAAATAATTTTGATAAAATACTTGAACTCCATTCTTGAGGAAAATATCCTTTCTACTTCAAAAACACTTTTCTTTTCTTAACATGTCATAAAATTATAAACTAAAAGAAGTTGATTAAAAATAAACTTGAAAACTTGTAAAGGAATCTTCTTGGAAATAATTTTTTATGAACCCATTCATGCCGTATAAGTTAAAAAAAACATTCTTCATACTTTTGTCGGAAAAGTCAAAAAAGTACCTCGTACGAAAAACGACAAAAGATTCCTTTCATACATATTACTAAAAACTCACCGAAGGGTAAAAATGGATTTAAACAATTGTAGTTGGATGGAAATAATATTACATATTGATGAAACATGGATGTGGATGATAAAATACACCCCAGTAAATACTTACGAATAAACAATCTCGGATGAGATTGTGATATTTCCCTTACCTTAGGTCTGACTTGCTTTGTAAGTGTCTGAACCTCCTGTATAATGATTTAAATCATGTTATTGACTTATTCCAGAATCACAGTCATTGTTATTATATCATATATGGTCCACTTATGACTTTATATTACCCTTTCTTTTGTAAATTCTTGTTAATGTAGCGTTTTGGGTAAAATCGTCTCATTTGTCGTTCGTGTTTTTAACTTGTAATTATTCATATGATTACTTAGATCATGATTACTTAATTCCAGAATATAAAACATGATTTATATATATATATTCAGAATATACATATATAATAAATCAGTAAATGTAAAGAAATACACTGTTCATGGAGACGGTAGTCCGTACGTACGCATGAACGTTGTTTTCGTTTCCTTATTGAATTGAATGGAATTAAGTAGATGACATACATATAAATATAAATAATTCCAGTATCATTATTAGGTCATATATTTCATTAGTACTTATTATATATACTTTATAATCATTCATGAATGGCTAATCATTGAGAATGAATCTCATCGCGTCGTGGAGACGGTAGTCCGTACGTACGCACGAGCGATGATATCGTTCCCATGGTCATGGAATTGTGTTGAAGTGTATTTATACTATTTAAGTATCAATATCACTTTATAATAATCATATATAGTTACTCATTACACCTTTATACCCATCCTTGTACGGTGATGGTGGAAAATAGATTACACCACGGCGTGGAGACGGTATTCCGTACGTACGCACGCGCGGTGATTTCCTTTTTTCGTAGGATGGATAGAAGGTTAATTAGAGTTGTTTCATATTTATAATAAAATATCAGTATATAATAAATACTGATGTTATTACTTTATCGTAAAACAACTAAAGAAGAAGAAGTTGAAGAAGAAAGAAATTGAAAAGATCGGTAATGGATATTACCTATTTTTTGGAACGCTTCTTTGAATCCTCCACTTAGGGAACTAAGATTGGTCTTTTAAGAAGACCAGGACCTCTAGGATTATTCTAGGGAAGTGGATAGGATAAAATGGCAGGGGTTGGCCGAGCTTGGGTGCTCAAATTTTTGTGAGAAGGAGGGGGAGGAGGTGCCCTTTTATAAGGGAGGAGAGGGGCACTTTAGGAATATCTCAAGATATTATTTTATATTAAAGACAAAATCGGTTTATAATGGTTCCAAAGGGTCTTATTTCGAAGCTAAAGTGGGGATGGGTCGAAATCCTATCAACCAATAGGATTTAGAAAAGTTTAGGTTATTATTTTAACCTTATCAATTAGATTTAACTCTAAGTTAAATAATTTAACTTTTACCGTGTCTTTTTGTTTTCTTTCACTATATGGTTAATACACTTACTATAACATGACAAACGAACCCCAAATTGTATATTATTAATACATATATCCTTATCTAAGTCATTTGGCCGAACCTTAGATTTTTAGGAATAAACTAACAATTAATAATATAATATTTGATTTAAAAACTATTTTGTGTCAATTTTGACACTATTTGATACATGATTTTTGTGAAAGTCATAACAGAATTATATGTTCGAACCAAGTTGATTAAATCGACACTAATATATCATAGTAACCTAGAAAATTAGTGGAATTCATAAAAAGTCTTAAATTACATTTATTTTGGTATTTATAATATCAATTATGTCAATATTTCATTAATAAGATAATTACTGCATCATCTTTGTGTCATAAATAAATTAAATTATTTGATGTCTAAAAATTACAAATAAAATACCATTATGTAGGAAATCTTTTTATCTTTCTAATGAATATTGAAAATCGAATTTATCTTATGTATAACACTATATTAAAAATGTTTTAGTAAGTAAACTTTTATTTTAACTCTTTTAACTCTTCTTTGAATTAAATAATAATAAATGTCCTAATCTAATCCAAGTGGGCCTAAATGATAATATTTTACACTTAAGGTTGTTTTTGGTCGAGATACACTTGTCCAATAGAATTAGGACATGTGTTAGGGTAATAATAATATCATTTTTACCCTTAATTACCCTATTTACTTTTAACCGTGGTAAATAAAAGTAAAAAGTTACTATTCACCAAAAATTATTTTCATCTCATTGAACCACATTTTACTTACTGACATCAACCGTGTCTCTCGGATTTTTGAAATTCCATTCACAGAAGCGGTAAAATTAAGTTTTATGAAAAATTCAGTTTTTTAACTACCACTTAGTAGTTTCACTATTCATCAAAAATTGATGTTTTTCAGAACAATGCCAAAATTTCATCCTAAGCTATATTTCATATTCCAAATTCAAAAATGAAGTCTATTTTACCAAATTCATAACATAGAAGTTTCATTAATTAATTTTATAATTAAATCCCGCTGTTAAAACAAATAGCGTGTTTTTAAGAAACAATATCCATCAAAAGATTGACACTTGATTATGTCTGGTTTAAATGTGAAATTACATCCAATGACCAACATTGTATTAAATTGTAAAAATATATTCTAAATATACTTTAAAACCACTCAATTTAATGATTTATCACTATTAATTATTTCGATTAAAAAAGTTCTTTTTAATTATAATCTAGTAATTTTCACTATTCATCAGAATATGAAAGTTATCCGAAAAGTACCAAAATTTCACCCTAAGCTAATTTCGATATTACGAATCCAGAAATTAATTCCATTTTGAAAAATAAAATATACAAAATTTCAAAAAGTGGTTATTACTATTCATAATGGCTAGTTTTAATAATATTTTAATAGCATATTGTTGTTTAATGAAACTCGTTATTGCGTACTACACACGCTATCGAGGAAGGTCGTGATTGCGTGTAATGCAAGACAAGTCAAGGATGCATGTTGTGCAAGCTCCTTTTGATGTAGTGTACAACACAAGACATTAATAAAATTAAAAAGAATAGTTTTCATAAAATCTCGGGCTGTTACATTCTACCCCCCTTAAAATGAATTTCGCCCTCGAAATTCGTCGGGGTTATAAATAGTTTACTATTCGAAAGTTTCTTTAATAGAAACCCACATCGTAAAAAGGAATATCAAAACCAATCTTTAAAAACAAAAGTATGAAACGTAACGGTTACCCAAATAAACTAATCACTGGGTTTCCACATAGGTGAAAATATGGATATGGAAGAGAAATCTAACCATCATGTTCTGATGGAGAGTGGTAGAGAACATGGCTATGGAAAAGCCAGCAATCACAAAGCCATAAATTTGTGACGATCTAAGGTACCATCTAATTCATCAGATATAAGATCACTAGGACAACATTTTTGGTTTTCAAGATCGTTTCCCTAAAGTTAAAGAATTTGAATTAGAATAAATACTTACTTTATTTTGGTACAATCTCACTATTGTTCGTGCCTTTAACAATTTCCACTTCATCTCTTAAATAAATGAAGTTGAATTTGTTATTCGTGAAGTGTTAGCAGATCATGTGATAGAATGACGGGTCATTCCATCTGTCTCAAACAAAAGGTTAGTAAAATTTATATACATAAGTCGATCTATAGTGAGATTAGTCATATATCATACTGCTTAATATAATAAAAATAGTTTCTACTAAACAGGGACTTAATGTAGGCCAGTGGTAGGCGATAAAGGCCATTCGCACTTCGGTTGTGGGTTCGATTCCCACATCCTTGTCCGACGCGATGGGTTGTCGCCCGTCCTGCAGGTTGTCCTTTTTCTAAAACTATATTACTATAACATCCCATCAATAATATCGAGAAAACTTATATCCTTAAACAATACTAACTTATGTCCAACATAATCCATTCCAATCTTTAGGCTTATCCATAATACTGCAGTCCACTCTCATAACATAGTGAAAAAGATTACCAGAGATTTAACACCATCGTCGATCCCCATATATCATAAGATATGTTTTGTTGGTCACATTCCAAACATTCAAAGTCCTTAATCATGTATTCTCTTTAATACCTTAGTGAAAACATGAATGCAGTTAAAAGTTAACACTTTCTACATACCAAAATCCAAAAATTCTATATACTCAAACCATGATATAACCTTCTCCTTATATCAGTCATGAGCTCATGAATACTATCAAACATTTAATTTTCTCCTTATCCCTTCATTATGCGCATATCATCTACATTCCAAAAATATCTGAATAACCTTTCATGGATATTGGTAACATTAATCATACACTTTCAAAACTCAAGGAAAGACAACAGTGTAACAATCCATAAATGTCTCTTTATTCCATAGTAGCATGAGATTACTTATACAAAATTACACATGATAAACATGTAATCATTCCACTACATTCTTAAACCATTGACCGAGCTTCAACAATTCTTTCATCTCACATATCATTTGTAGTCTCTTCATCATCATCCACATAAATACTACCCATATGACCATACTAATTCTCTTCATGAGTCTTTCCCTTAGGGCATTTATTTTCATAATGCCCATACATTCCACATTTAAAACACTTAACCATTTTTGATGTTGTAGCAATACCATTATCCTCATCCATGGTGTTAACTGACCCTTTTCCTTTGCACTTACTTGCTTTGTGTCCTTCTTTTCCACACCCAAAGCATCTTCCAGTTCCCTTGAAACATTCTCCTTGATGCCTCTTCCCACATGATTTACATAGGGGAAATTGAACTTTCTTTCCTCTATGATCATCATGAAACTCCATCTTTCTTTTATTAGTCGAGTCAGGAAACTTACCAAATTTTACTTTATTGATCATATTATGAGATTGTTGATTCGGCATAATAATGATGTTTGGACTTCCAAATCCCATTTCATTTGGTTGCTCATGAATAATATCATTCCATTGTCCATCATATCCTCCATTATTGTGAATCATCTTGTTTCCAGCCATTTTCTAAAACCCAAAAAGAATAGTGTGAGAGGCAAAATAATGCTAGGGAAAACAACATAGTAAAGGGGGAGTACCCTTAATATCTAACATCTTAGGTTAAATTATAAGATCGTTATCGTAGTTCTAGGATTATATCCTATACGTATACTTATCCTTAGGGACATCCCTAGACATACCTTAGAAATATCTCTAGGGATCTTACTAACGTTTTCGCATCCTAGTTTCCAAAGGTTGACTAAACTTTTCCTCTGATACCAAATGTAGAGACCCGAAGCTAGACGTACATGGACATTACATTACTTTTGCGGAATACTTAGTACATAACAAAAACACACACACAAGGATCGTAATAGTTTAGTGTCTTTGGAAACTCGGAACGTAATCTTTTAATCGTGGTGAAAGATCTTCAATATCTCCCATAAATATCTTCCTTTTTTTTACCTAGAACCTTTCTTTATATCCTGGGGAAAAGAAAACATAAAAGGGTGAGCTCAAATGCTCAGTAAGGGTAAACAAAAGAAAAATCAATCACATCATATTCATAAGAACATAACTTTTGGAAATCTTAACCTGCAAAAGAGAGCATAATTTCATAACATGGGATAAATCATAGTAGTGAAATGAAATCCCATTAAGCATAACATAAAACATGAAACTTTGTGGCATACACACATAATCATAGAGAATCATTTCTTGTAATTCATGACTCATTTCCAAGACTATCTTAGTGGACAAAGTCCCTTTCTGAATCGAGTCAACCTCGTTTCAGTCCTGTTTCACTGAACCGGTATAACCTACCATTCCAGCCATGTCTATCTCATGAGATATGAAATCTTTACCCAATGCATTGGAGGGAGATATAGGTACCACCCATCTTATAATGAATCCTTTCTTATGTGTGCCACATAATCATAAACCATACATCATAGCGTAACCCATGTAATAAAAATGGAATTCTTAAACAACATGACATCATAAAAAAATTCATATAAGATAAAGGAATTCATAAAAATATTTCCATCACAACATAATCAAATCCATGTAATAATAGGGATAAAAACAGAACCCTTTTATTATCTTAGATGGAAAATAATTTTGATAAAATACTTGAACTCCATTCTTGAGGAAAATATCCTTTCTACTTCAAAAACACTTTTCTTTTCTTAACATGTCATACAATTATAAACTAAAAGAAGTTGATTAAAAATAAACTTGAAAACTTGTAAAGGAATCTTCTTGGAAATAATTTTTTAAGAATACATTCATGCTGTATAAGTTAAAAAAACATTCTTCGTACTTTTGTCGGAAAAGTCAAAAAAGTAACTCGTACGAAAAACGACAAAAGATTCCTTTCATACATATTACTAAAAACTCACCGAAGGGTAAAAATGGATTTAAACAATTGTAG
Organism: Viscum album; assembly: GCA_963277665.1. Lineage (NCBI taxonomy): Eukaryota > Viridiplantae > Streptophyta > Magnoliopsida > Santalales > Viscaceae > Viscum > Viscum album. Next base: position 1,288,294,150 of record OY728151.1, read on the forward strand.
GTGGATGGAAATAATATTACATATTGATGAAACATGGATTTGGAAGATAAAATACACCCCAGTAAATACTTACGAATAAACAATCTCGGATGAGATTGTGATATTTCCCTTACCTTAGGTCCGACTTGCTTTGTAAGTGTCCGAACCTCCTTTATAATGATTTAAATCATGTTATTGACTTATTCCAGAATCACATTCATTGTTATTATATCATATATGGTCCACTTATGACTTTATATTACCCGTTCTTTTGTAAATTCTTGTTAATGTAGCGTTTTGGGTAAAATCGTCTCATTTGTCGTTCGTGTTTTTAACTTGTAATTATTCATATGATTACTTAGATCATGATTACTTAATTCCAGAATATAAAACATGATTTATATATATATATATTCAGAATATACATATATAATAAATCATTAAATGGAAAGAAATACACCGTTCATGGAGACGGTAGTCCGTACGTACGCATGAACGCTGTTTTCGTTTCCTTATTGAATTGAATGGAATTAAGTAGATGACATACATATAAATATAAATAATTCCAGTATCATTATTAGGTCATATATTTCATTAGTACTTATTATATATACTTTATAATCATTCATGAATGGCTAATCATTGAGAATGAATCTCATCGCGTCGTGGAGACGGTAGTCCGTACGTACGCACGAGCGATGATATCGTTCCCATGGTCATGGAATTGTGTTGAAGTGTATGTATAATATTTCAGTATCAATATCACTTTATAATAATCATATATAGTTACTCATTACACCTTTATACCCATCCTTGTAAGGTGATGGTGGAAAATAGATTACACCACGGCGTGGAGACGGTATTCCGTACGTACGCACGCGCGGTGATTTCCTTTTTTCGTAGGATGGATAGAAGGTTAATTAGAGTTGTTTCATATTTATAATAACATATAAGTATATAATAAATACTGATGTTATTACTTTATCATGAAACAACTAAAGAAGAGGAAGTTGAAGAAGAAAGAAATTGAAAAGATCGGTAATGGATGTTACCTATTCTTTGGAACGCTTCTTTGAATCCTCCACTTAGGGAACTAAGATTGGTCTTTGAAGAAGACCATGACCTCTAGGATTATTCTAGGGAAGTGGAGAGGAGAAAATGGCAGGGGTTGGCCGAGCTTGAGTGCTCAAATTTGTGTGAGAAGGAGGGGGAGGAGGTGCCCTTTTATAAGGGAGGAGAGGGGCACTTTAGGAATATCTCAAGATATTATTTTATATTAAAGTCAAAATCGGTTTATAATGGTTCCAAAGGGTCTTATTTCAAAGCTAAAGTGGGGATGGGTCGAAATCCTATCAACCAATAGGATTTAGACAAGTTTAGGTTATTATTTTAACCTTATCAATTAGATTTAACTCTAAGTTAAATAATTTAACTTTTACCGTGTCTTTTTGTTTTCTTTCACTATATGGTTAATACACTTACTATAACATGCCAAACGAACCCCAAATTGTATATTATTAATACATATATCCTTATCTAAGTCATTTGGCCGAACCTTAGATTTTTAGGAATAAAATAACAATTAATAATATAATATTTGATTTAAAAACTATTTTGTGTCAATTTTGACACTATTTGATACATGATTTTTGTGAAAGTCATAACAGAATTATATGTTCGAACCAAGTTGATTAAATCAACACTAATATATCATAGTAACCTAGAAAATTAGTGGAATTCATAAAAAGTCTAAAATTACATTTATTTTGGTATTTATAATATCAATTATGTCAATATTTCGTTAATAAGATAATTACTGCATCATCTTTGTTTCATAAATAAATTAAATTATTTGATGTCTAAAAATTACAAATAAAATACCATTATGTAGGAAATCTTTTTATCTTTCTAATGAATATTGACAATCGAATTTATCTTATGTATAACCCTATATTAAAAATGTTTTAGTAAGTAAACTTTTATTTTAACTCTTTTAACTCTTCTTTGAATTAAATAATAATAAATGTCCTAATCTAATCCAAGTGGGCCTAAATGATAATATTTTACACTTAAGGTTGTTTTTGGTCGAGATACACTTGTCCAATAGAATTAGGACATGTGTTAGGGTAATAATAATATCATTTTTACCCTTAATTACCCTATTTACTTTTAACCGTGGTAAATAAAAGTAAAAAGTTACTATTCACCAAAAATTATTTTCATCTCATTGAACCACATTTTACTTACTGACATCAACCGTGTCTCTCGGATTTTTGAAATTCCATTCACAGAAGCGGTAAAATTAAGTTTTATGAAAAATTCAGTTTTTTAACTACCACTTAGTTGTTTCGCTATTCATCAAAAATTGATGTTTTTCAGAACAATGCCAAAATTTCATCCTAAGCTATATTTCATATTCCGAATTCAAAAATGAAGTCTATTTTACCAAATTCATAACATATAAGTTGAATTAATTAATTTTATAATTAAATCCCGCTGTTAAAACAAATATCGTGTTTTTAAGAAACAATATCCATCAAAAGATTGACACTTGATTATGTCTGGTTTAAATGTGAAATTACATCCAATGACCAACATCGTATTAAATTGTAAAAATATATTCTAAATATACTTTAAAACCACTCAATTTAATGATTGATCACTATTAATTATTTCGATTAAAAAAGTTGTTTTTAATTATAATCTAGTAATTTTCACTATTCATCAGAATATGAAAGTTATCCGAAAAGTACCAAAATTTCACCCTAAGCTAATTTCGATATTACGAATCCAGAAATTAATTCCATTTTGAAAAATAAAATATAAAAAATTTCAAAAAGTGGTTATTACTATTCATAACGGCTAGTTTTAATAATATTTTAATAGCATATTGTTGTTTAATGAAACTCGTTATTGCGTACTACACACGCTATCGAGGAAGGTCGTGATTGCGTGTAATGAAAGGCAAGTCAAGGATGCATGTTGTGCAAGCTCCTTTTGATGTAGCGTACAACACAAGACATTAATAAAATTAAAAATAATAGTTTTCATAAAATCTCGGGCTGTTACAAGATACCCAAATACCTACCTATTGTAGTTTGGTACTTTCCCTAACCCTTCAACCCGGAACTCATCTAGAACCTCTACCGCTACCAACCTATAGCACTCTATACACAAGTCATACATACCTCATATTCCCACAAATATGTAACTCCATAGGTGGTTAAGGTCACTATGATCAAATGTGTCCCAAATGACAACATTGATAACACCGCACCTCACTAATCCCTCAAAAAGGGAGAGAAGAGTCACTAGACTGCCTGGATTGTCTTCTACCACCCTGGAGTGAGTCATTTGATCATCACCTTCAGATTCCTAAATATCCTCTCTAATGACATCACTTACTTCTAAGGAGGATAGATTCCCAGTACGGTAAACCTCATTAATATTCCTTTCAGAAATCAAATATTTTTTCATGATATCTAAGAAGGGGGGAAACAGAATGCATTTACCTAAACCTTGATCTCTTAGAACAACCCTTTATAAAAATTTATGGCTCTAGCAGCACCATCACCTACTTAGGACAGAGAGAATTTATGAAGATTCATTAACCAAGAAACATATTCCATTACTTATATATCCCCTTGATCCAACCTAATAAACATATGGTCCTCATATGATCATAGGGTCTCTAGAAAGAAGTGTAAAATGAAGATGGTATGAAAATATTTCCATGTCATCCGAACTAGTCTTTGACCCTATAAAAGAATTTACCAACACTGACATGCTACACCACACAACATGTAAACTTCCAACTAAACCCTCTTGTAATGGGGAGTTTCTAAGTGATTGAGAATATTGTACATGGACTCCATCCATAGCTCAGCCGCCTATGAACCGCCTTAACCTTTAAAAAGTTGAGGATTATAATGTTGGAACTCATGGGTGGGATCCAACATAGTTGGAGCAGTCTGAGGTGGTACCCTCTATAAGGAGTGTTTAATATATAGGAGGATCACATGGATCCAATCATATATAGAATGATCATGAATTGTAAGAGTCTTTGGACCCCTCACCGGTGGGGAATTCTCACCACCTCCCTCTACATATGGGACCATAACTCTCTATCCAGACATAACTCTACAACGGAAACGCAAGATCTCAGAATAATACATGTAGCAATAATTTCTAAAAGCTCAAAGTAAAATGAGATAGGCACAACAACCCATGTCATTTCATGATATACCCTTAATTTTAATTAACCCATATTTTACAATAATTTTAAATTATATTTATCTCATTATTTAACATGGTATTTTACTAATAATATAAAAATTAAAATTATTCAAGTTTATATCAAGGTTTAAATTTACAATGTATGTTCAAATATAGGTCTATTCACAAGCTATAATCCTCCTTATAGGTTTATTACTAATGATTTCTTTATCTAATCATCATCTAACATCCTATTTACATGTCATTATATCAATTTACTATCTAGGGAATTTTCCAAGTAAGATACCACCATAGCCATGCATGGGAAAACACCAAATAATAAGTTGATTAAACATTAAATGGTCAACCCCCTTTTATCTGTAGGTAGATGTTTACATATTTATATATTAATATTATTCAATCATAGTCAAGTCACAAATGATATATATTCATATGTTCCCATCATCATCCATGAACACACACATTCTCTATTTTTGTACCATCCCAGGTGATAAAATCCCAAGAAAAAATATTAATGAGAATCAGGTTCACTACTCAATGTGGAAATATATCAACTATAAAATAAAAAATAAATAAGAACAATCACATGCTTGGAAACTTGAATATTCCCCCATATGTGGTTTAGCTACTCCCAAGAATGAGCTCATTATCATGCCCCAATACATAATATCCTCTTACCTACGAAACCCAAATAATAAGATGGGGGAAAAGATGATATGACACCACTTTGTAACATCCAAACACCTCAGAATAATAATCAGTTCCCTAATTAGTGGAACACAACAATACCTCAGGCACACAACCTTGTATGCCAAAGGCTACAGACTAGTAGTGAGGGTCCAATAAGATACCTTGGAGAGACTATACCCTCTTCTCAAAGTGCAATAAAATTGGAAAATAGGGAGATAACATACATCACAAAATACCAAAAACAATATGAAGATATAATCCAAGAACAAAACATAATCAATGAAATATCAAAAATGATGCAACAATAATCATGAGTCATGCATAACAATAGTCATATAAAATAGGTTCAAAAGTGTTTAAATGTAAAATAACAAAAACTACAAGAATAAAAATTGGCTTGAGGTCTATCCCAACACCCATAACCTAGCTCCATACTAGCATGAAATCATGAATTTCCAATATGGCTCTTACCCTTTTCTATATATGTATCCAAAAAATATCCTCAACAACCAAACGGTGACCCGATAAGGTTTTGAGGACAACTTAATAGGACACTGCCAATGAAATACCTAAAAAACTAGTCTGGTTAGTAAGTTCATGTATTGGTACCATAAGTAAAAAATTTAAATAACTAGAAGAATAAATAAGTAATAAAAACTTTGAAATTAAGCTCTATGGTGAAACCTAAGCCTGGGACCACCTACTTTGGCCATTTTTGAATGTCTCTGAGCATCTTGTGCACGCTATTATAACCCAAACCACTCCCTAATTGGGTCAATATACCCATCCCCATTCTAACCAACACATAGGAGAAATATACCCTTATTTGGGGCATTATTGTCCACCCAAGGGAAAATTCACCCCAATTTTAACCATCAACCAAAGATCTATCTTTCACTGTGTCCACCACTAGTCTGAATTCACCCTATGTTTAACAATCAATGAAAAATATATAAGTCACCAAAATGTACAAGAACACCCCAACTGATGCATATCCCACAATTTCTATGATACAAATAAACATTTAAAATTGTAAGTGGTTAATTAATAATATGATTCTAAATTAATTATGACTTCCATTTTACAAGATATTCCACAAATACCATTATTCACTTCTTAACAATAAAATCAACAAGATCTAATTCTATTTACCAAGTTAATTTCCAAAACCAATTAACATTTTTAAAACTTGAACCCATTTCGAGGAACTTTTAAATGGAAATAAAAATTCCATTTTTAAATAAAACATTCAATTTTTAAAACTAAACACCAAATGATAAAAATTCCCAATTTACAAGGGTTTATTATAAATGGAATAATCCCACTAAGAGTTAAAATGATCCTTTCCTTGCACTTTTGACAAGAAAAAAACTTTCAAGGACTATAAAGAATACCAAAGTCTTGGTTTATGAAATTGAAATAAATAGATCAATCATAAAAACCATATTGATTCATATCACTAAAACTTAATAAAAATAACATGAATACGTGAAAATATGTAGGGAGAACCTACCATAGGTTGGTAGAATTCTATTTTTTGAGTATCAGTGTTTATTTTAGGTAAAAGTGAGAAAAAATAAAGAATTGGAAAAAATCCCTAGAAAATGAAGAGCATGGGCTAAACATGAAAGAACACATTTTTAAATTAAATAAAATGAAAATTATGGGAGTTATATTTTTATTCTTATCATAATTCCTTGATTGTACTAAATATTTTCTAAAATACCCATAGATTAAGGAATATTTATCTAATAAGAAGAGGAATAGAAAAGGGTGAGCAATGGATGAGTTTATATCCTATAGTAGTGTGTAATTGAGTAGAAGATATAATGATTTTTAAGTGTAAAAATGTAATTTTTAAATTTTTAAATATGGAGTATAGTTTGGTTTTATAGTTTGAAAAATCATGCGCTAACCTTGTTATCCTCGTGGTCCAAAACATGCCTTCTCACATGGTTACAGAGCACAATTTTACAAACCAGGTGGCATGCCTATAAAATTATCTACATACATTCATAGGGTTTTCAAGGAACCTTAGAATTATTTTAAAAAAACCTATATATATTTAAGGTCGTGAGGTTGGGGTTCATAGTTTTCATTAATAGTGCACTAACTGTGCACCTAGGCTACAACTTTAAATCCCAGATTTTTGAGCTTCAACCATGCAGTTCACTAACACAGACCTTAAAACCTCTGAAAATATTCTTAACCAACATACTGCATGGGGTTTTCAAAAAATAAATGAGTTTATACCTGAATAAATGGTTGAGTTCTATAGGGGATGAGATTCCTGTATGAGTATGACTTCTTTAGGGTTGGGATGCCCTCACCATTATGATATAGCCAAGGATTAGGGATGCCTTTCTATCTTCTAGTAATGACCATGTTTACTGATGTTATTACTTCTTATGATGATGTTTTTTGAATGCTATGTCTACTTGAGTGTGATGGATCTAGTACACTACACCCATCCATGGATTATTTTTACTAAGTATGCTTTCCCCACTCTAAATGAACATCTTTGGATGTGATTTCCATGATTATTTTATTCCCCAAGGTTGTCATTACCACTTATAAACCATTTTTATTAGGAAATTATTACCACTTTTATGACTTTATTTTTGTTATGTTCTATTAGGCACCCTAGACACGCACTCCTATATTTGGTGTTAAAAACAAACACATTATTCAAACATTACCGTGAATACAAATTGGGATGAACCTATCATAGTATTGCATTATTTATATAAGTTAAACATTATATATCACAATAAACATGTATTCACAAGAATGTAAGCATTAGTTTCTTTAACAATCAACTATATAAGAAACTGATTTAATGATTCTTGTGAACATTTCTCTATAATCAAACCACTCTATAACCCCTTTTACACTCCTCATAGGTTATTCCCATCTTCATAACCTAGGGAATGAAAATTTAAAAAATTTATAACATAAAATTCTTGGTATGCTAAAAACTCATCAACATGTTGACAAAGGTTAAATCTTAACCATATAATAAAACATGTATAGGGAAGAAATATATTATCAAAAAGAACATGGAATAATAATTTTTGTATATAAGTCATGATATAAGGACATGTAATCTCAAATGTTTAAAAATTTACCATGACATAATTGTTTGAGATAATAAAAATTATTCATAGATAATAATCATAGGTATATGACATAAAAATATGGTATAATCATAGGCATGAAAAATAATAATATTTATAAAATGGTTATGAGAAATCATTTCCAGGAACCAACCTGTGAATAAAGAAAAATGTGATTGCATGCATGAATAATCATGTTAACAAAGTTATATGTCATGATTTCCATGAACCATCATGTGAAAAAAATTGTATGTGATCATTTCCATGCCCCATAACGTGAAAAAATCTATATGTGATCATTTCTAGGAACTATCATGTGAAAAATTTATAAGTGATCATGTCCACACACAATAATGTGAACAAAGCATAATATGAACATGTCCTTGAAAATCCATTTTATATCATGAGATGTAAAATTTTAACCAATGAATTAGATGATGATAAAATACCCCACATATTAATCATCCATACATATGTGTGTTAATTCATAATAACCATTCATCACGTCATAAATAACCTATATAAATAAAAATGGGTTTTGTAACATTTCTAGATGGTATCACTAAAATTGACCTCAATAATATAAAATGTCGATAGGAAAAACTAACTAAACCAAAAATAGTATTTCATAATAAGGTTTTGAATTTGATTTAGGAAAAATAATTTCCAAGGAAATAAAGTCATTATAGATTAAGAGATAAATGGAAGTGAAATAGTAAAAGTTGTTTAAAAAACACTTTTATATTTTTTGTAAAATATAACGTTATAGTAACTTTGAAAAGTCATTTTTGAAAAGGTGGAGTGATAAATTTTGAAAGATAATTACTTTTAAAAATAAAATCCAGTACTTTAGCCTTGAAAAAGACATAAATATTTTAATAGGTGATGTGGAATGGTAGATAGAATTTTTATTTTGAAAGGATGGAAAATCATTTTGATATTTTCAAATACCACTTTTGAAAACCCACATAAAAAAATGGAGTAAAATTTCCCTTTGAAATTTTGTAATAGAAAATATTAAGGTCATAGGATTAAACACATATTCATATTTAAAAATAATAATAGTAAAAAAATTAGAAATAATGAACATGGATATAGAGGAAAACCATTTTTAAAGGTGATGAGATTTCTTTTCTTGAAAATATTACACCTTAATGAGAAATAAATTCATAGATAAAGAATATTTTAAATAAAAAATAATATTCCCTATAGTTAAAAGAGGGACTATCTTATGAATAGTAAAAATATGAAATTATCTAAATTTAAAGAATGATTCTCAAGGAATAACATGTTAAATCAAAGAAAAGAAAATTAAGTAAACCAAATCCTTTACAAATATCATAATTCATAAAGAAAGATGAATTTAGAAATGGAATTGTGTAGTAAAATGTAAATTCCTATAAAACAAAGATTAAATACCATATAAAAAATAAAATATCTGAATATACCCAACTTATATGAAATAATTTCAAGAATTAAAATCATAAAACTCTATTAATTAGAATTGAGTTTCCAAAAACCCTTACATTATCATTCTATTTCGAATTCAAAAATCTTGAAACATAGAAGATTATATGTATTTTTAAATCCATTATATTGCATGAAAATTATACTAAACTAAATATATGTCCAATATATACACCGTGAAAAATAAATAAGAGGTGAATATGTATTGTATCTCAATGAAGGAAAATTGAGATGCAAAAACACTTATCGTAATGGTAACATATGAAGCAAAAGAACATAAGCTAGTTTCCATGAAATTGACATTAAAATATCATGGAATGAAATATATTAAATATCATCAAAGGAAATTTGGTATTTAATACCCCATATAAAATAAATGGTGGTGTTAAATATAAAACATGTCTCATGGAATTGAAAATAGAGACAAATAACACTTACCTTAGTGAGCCAATGCATTGAAGCACTATATGGGCGCACCCATTCATAATCTTAACATTTATATACATAAGTGATCCACATGGATTATATAACATAAGAATATATTTCATAAATTTGAACCACAAAATAAAGGATTTTGGGTTATATATATGTAATTATCTAATAAATTAATGATATTTATATCAATGTGAATACCCTTGAGTGTAAATGGGGGTATATAATCACAACCCAATCGTTTAGCTTGAAAAAATGAAGTGAAAATTTATCAGTATAATGACAGTAATTAAAGTTTCATAAAATGGTTTAATTAGAGAAAAAGGGGTATCTCATCCTTTTAACATAAATATTACATTATTATGGATTTTTACAAAAATATCCCAACATTAGTAATTTTAATCAAAGGCATAAAACAAATTAGGTGCTTGAATATAAAATAAGAGAGAGAGGCCCCTTACATTTACAAAGTGATTCCAAAAGTTTGGAAGGAGATTATTGACAGATTTGGGGAACCTTGGAAGGTATCTTAATATTAAAGGGTAGATTAAGGTCATTTTAAAATATTTTTAGTGAAGATCGATGGTGTATTGGGTGGGTTTATATAGGAAAAGAGAGAGGTGTTATTTATTGTTTCCCAAACTAAGGTTTTAGACTCTATACAATAAATTATTTCAATCCACAAACCTTCCCATGTTTTTTTCCAAATGTTTATACCAAAGTCATGTTTTTTTCATTATTTTATAATTCCAATAACCAAAATAATTAAAATATTACCTTTGGTGATGTGGAAGTGAGTCATGTTTGTAAAGAAGTGATTTTAAAACCACAAAATATTATATAGGTTTTTTAGAGGATTTGTAAAGGATTTATAAAATTGATAAAATAAGTTAAAAACATTATTTTAAAGGAGAAATATAAATTTAGTCATGGATACCTTTTATGGTATATATTACATCACTTTTGGGTTATTATGATGTCACATTACATACTGTATATTTATATCGTATGTAATTTTTTCCATGAAAATTCGTTTTTATCAGAAAATTAAGAAAAATTCACAATTTGATAATTTAAAAGCGATAAATAAAAAAATTATATTAATTTTACGAAAATAATTCTATAAATATGATAAATTAACTATTTAAATCAAAATACCCATTTATTAAAAAATGATGGTTTTTTTTGACAATAACAGTTTTCTGACCCTTATAACAATTACATTTTCACTTCATAAAATTATATTAGAGTTTATAATTAATATATACTATTTAATAATAATATTTAATTAAAATATAATTTATTTAAAAATTATTTAATTAATCAAAAAGAGTGACTTTATAAAACTATATATTACACAAATTATAATTTGTATTTTATCATATCTAATTATAATTTTTATAAAACTCATTATTTAACCATTTATAAAGTATTAAAAATAAAAAATTATTATAATAATTAATTTATTAAAAATAAAATGTATATATTCCTATTTATTTAGGTTGAGGTATATAATCCTTTATTATACCAGCAAACGCTCTAAGGGAACGGCGTGTGATGTTGATGTTTTTTTGGGTGGTTTAGTGAACATGGTTTTGATCGTGATCTCATTGAGCTTGAAATTATATTCTAAATGGTTTCACTCATGATTTAGTTTTTGAATCTAGGTTTGGTATTGGTCAAGGTAAAATCCATGAGATGTTATCTACCACATAAGTTCTAATAAATGGGATTTATAGGGTAGGATCCTATTGGTTAAGGCCATCGCTTCTTTCATCTATGTCAATAGGACTTTCTCATAACTCTTAATTTATACTAATCATATGATAATTTTATAATGGATATATTATCAATGGTTATTATTCTTAATGGTATTTTAAATCTGATAGGATATAATATTTAGAAATAACAAAATTAGTGCATGTGTTTTCTATATCTAGATAACTTAATAAGGAATATATTAATTTAGAAAGATAATTTTTATTTATAAAATTTTGGGTCATTACATTATCCACCCCTTTAGAAATTTCTCCCTAGAATTTTTCATTTCATAAACTAAAACAGTTAATGGTATTTCTATTTTATCACCTCCTCTATTTCCAGCATATCTTTCTTAAACTTTTGGTTTCTCCATAGCACTTTGACTAGGTGCATTGTCTTATTTCATATAATTTTGTCCCTATGATCCAAGATCTTCACCATATTCTCCACATACAAAAGATAATTTTTCAATGGTATCACCTCTGAATTAATTACATTTGAGGGATCATTTATGTACTTTTTTAAGATTGACACATAGAATACATCATGTACTTGAGACAGGGTTGGTGGGATTGCTAGTTGATAATCAATGACACTAATGTAATTGAGAACCTCAAAGGAACCAACTATAAGGACCCGACCTTTATCATTACATATTATTGATTCTTAATCATGAATTTATTCTCTTACATTTGAGGATATTTTAGTTTTATATTTTTATATAATTACACCGTAACTCATACATAAAAAATCATAAAATAAAAAGTGGACACTTCCAATTAGTATCCATTTTTCCATTAAATAAAATGTTCAAAAAATAAATAATGATTTATTTTCATGGAATATCCTCATTAATTTAAAATTATATTCTTCCTTTCTCTTACCCATATTTAAAATCCATTGAAAACATTTTAAAATATTTTGATAAGCACAAAAATATCCATAAGTGGTAAAATAAAGGAAACCATTTGTTCAGTAAAAACATGAAAACCCATGAAATATTTACCTTTACAATAATGTTATTTGTGTGAAAGAAATAAAATATTTTCATAAGAAAAAACAAACATGTTTCTCTTAATTAAATCCATTAAAACCCGAATTAAGAAACTAAAACTCTTTTTTAGTAACTTAGATCGTCATATTCCTAAAACTCTTTCAAAACCCTTTTAATTGAATAACCATATAGACGACTTCCAATATAATAATTTCCCAATGAATTGGAGATCTATAATGGGGACCACCCTTCATATAAGCTATATTAGGATCACCCATGAACTATAATTGGTCTCAACCATTCCTATAAGTTATATCTGGCTCACCAATTTCTCATGACCTATAATGGGGCTAAACCCTTCAAATAAGCAATATTGGGATCACCTATGAGATATAATGGGGCTCAAGCCTTCATATAATCAATATAGATCTCTTACAATTAATATTATTCTCAATTACCATTTCATGAATAGAAAAATCAAAGTAAAACCCTTTTAAAAACTTTTTTAAACTCGTATGAAAATTAATTTTGGATAAAAATTCCATTTTCTTTTAAAACCCTATTTTTAATACCAAAACACCATCTTCTTTGGAAACACATTTTCACTACCAAAATACCAAAAAAGGGGAAACAGTGTTTTTCATTTAGTAAAACATATAATATTTCAATGGAATATATAAATTAAATAACATTCATGGTGTTTTAAAAATCATTATCATCGTGTATGCTAAGAATAGAAAATCCCTCTTATTGTTTATTGAAATGTTCCATATAAAACACATAAAAATATTAATTTTTTAAAACCATTTAAATGAGGTAAATATACATAAAATTTATTTCATAAATATTTTAATTTTATATAGAATAATTAATAAAAATCATTTTTAAATTATGTAATGGTAGAGAAAGAGAGTTTGAGGGAAAAACATTAAAAGATGATTTTTAAAAGGAAAATTGCCTTATCACTTTGGAAACACTTGAATAATAAAACCCATTAAATAATAAAGTAAAAAAATTAAATATCATGAAAATATAGAAAATCATAATATAACATGTTAAAGGATCTGTATATACACCTTATAAAAGAGTATTAGTTCATATCATCAAAATATGCCTCAATGAAAGGAAATTGAGATGAAATCCCTTACCTTGCGTCTGATTCATCACATGCATCTTTATATTATGAAATAATAAATTTATTTTAATTCTTTAATTCTTTTATAACATTATATTATTACTTTTATTTAGATTTTTACAATCTTTTACACATTTTATTAGTCAATTAAGTTTAAGTAAGAAGAATTGACCATATAAATCTTACGTGTCAAAAATGAATTTGGTAGGTAAACTATGGTTAAAGGTTTCATTATTTAAACACCTAGAGAATAGTAATAATGAAATAAATATCATATTTATATATATATTATAATTTTAAAATTAATCATGAATTATGGTTATTAAAAAGTAATTATCATTATGATCATGGAGATGGTAGGTCATACGTACGCATTAGTAACATTTCCGTTTTTACAATGATCATTATGAAAAGAAGTTAAATAAAATTCATATTTAAATCATTATAATTATATTGTAAACACCATGATATTTAATTATATATACTTATATGTATATATAATTATTGTGAAGTAAAATTAATTACATCACTTCGAGTAGGTTGTAGTTTACACGTCCACGAACGGCGTTATCACTTTCACATTGTGTGAAAAGATAAGAATAAAATTATATATTTTATATATAGAAAGATAATTATTTTATTAATATCAATATTATTTCATTTATATAATATATATATTCATTATATTTACCCTCATTACCTTCCATTTATCACGTAAGTGAAAAATGCTTCTCATTGCTTCGTGAGGTAGTAGTCTATCATACACACGAGCAATGTTATCATATCCCCTACAATATGAAAGGTAAAAAGTATATATATTATATAATGACTCAAAAGGTATATTTAATTTATAAATATCATAAAAATAATATATAAATAGTACTTAAACATTATTCCTAACCATGAGATGTGGTAATGGAAAAAACAAATGACATCAGTTCACGTGGTGGTAGTATGTTGTACACACAAATGATGATTATGTAACCCATTTGATGGAAGTATATGTGTGTATAGGTTTTTAACATAACATAATAACATCTAATTATATTCATGATACTATTTTTTTAAATAATAATGATATAAAAAATAAATAAATGGGTTTTAGGAAGAAATGAAACAAAAACATTCGTTGATGAATGTTACCTCTTCTTCAGGTAACTCCTTTTTCTTTTCACCAAATTCCTTCCTTTTATAGATTTATGTAAAAATTGAGGCTCATATAATGAGTTAAGGTAATTTTATTAGTATTTTTTTCAGGTATTTTCTGATAAAAAAGGCTTGAGAGGAGTGAAGAGAGGAGGAGAGTGGGTGGCCTTTTATAAGTGGGTGGAGTAGAAAACTTGTAAATATTTTAAATAGAGAATTCAAACCATGTTTTTTCTAGGTCAATTGTTTAAAATAATGTAAATAATAGATCATATAAGTCATAAGGTCAAAATATCTCCCAAAATTGGTTCTTTACATTTTTTTTAAATTTATCACTTTAAGTTTAAAGTCTAATCACTAAGTAAACTCATTTTTACCCTAATCACTGTAATTAATTTTAATTGATTTCACTAATCAATTTGGTAAAGAATTAATTTGAACCTATTATAAATTATAAATTATTTTTATTATAAATAAGGAATCCATTTTTTAAAATTCAAATCACAAAAGTGGAAAATTTTAATTTAATATTAATCATGCACTCAGGGTGAGACAGCGGGTTTTCAATAAGACTATTTTTTAGAAAAAGATGATTCTATATTAACTATATGACTAATAATAATAATTGTATTAAACTCAATTAATATTTAATGATATATTGTCTAAAAAATTCATTTAAATCATTCCCCATTAGTAGTTATTTTAATTAATTAAAAAGGATAAACATTATACATTTTTAAAACAGTTTTTAGAAGAAAAAAAACCTACCTTTAAACATAAAAACAAACTTATATTAAAAACCAAAATAAAGTTGATTCGAGAGTAATTAATTGGATTGAATATAACCAAATAATAATTTTTTTACTTTAAAACATATTCAAAACATATTGGGGCTCTTAAATCACATAATTTATTAAAAAGAAAAAACTTTTTTTTAAATTGATATTTTTCACTATTCATTGAAAAATCTATATTTATTGAAAAATATGAAAATTTAACCCAAAGTAAGTTTTGATATTACTATTAAAAAAATTAATTTTATTTTTTAAAATAATTTTTATAAAAGTGTTAAAAATTAGTTTTAAAATAAGAACACTGTAAAAAGGAGACAAAACTATTTTTTCGAAAAATGTATAGTTTTAATTGTAAAACTAGGTTTATTTTTATATCAGGTCTAGAAAAAAATGGGATTAATGTTAAAAACTATATTAAATATATTATATGTAAATATAATCAATATAATACAACAAGAGTTATTTTTTTAATATATTGGTATAAAACATAATTATTCACATTAAAAATAGTTTTTCAAAAAAAAGATTTCCTTTTATTTTCAAAAGGGTTTTATTTTCATTTATAATTAATTGGTCACCAAAGAATATATATAAAAAATATTTTCTTAATTCAATTAATATTTTTCATACCCTCTATTATAATGGCTATTTTATGATGGTAATATATATCATGGGTCGCTTAGGTTTGGTGTGGCGTGTTGAATAAGCCATCAAATATAAAAATCTCAGGGTTGCATGTAATTCAAGATGAACTGAGTGTTTCGTGTAACAAAAGAAAAATAGAGTGTTTTGAATACATTATTATTTTATCATAATTTTATTATTTTTAAATTATTAGGGTACTACATTCCCCCATCCCCTTTAATAAATTGTGTCCTTGCAATTTTTAACTTTATCTCAATAATCAAAGGTTGGAAATTTCAAAATAAATTGGTTGTAAGCCCACATCATAAAAATGGTGAATAAAACATCTTATTAATAAGAGATAAAATGAATTATGAAGTTCATATAGAATAACAAATTACTACATTTCTATAGGATAACATAGGAGGGAATGGAAGAAAAGTTTAAATAATTATAGAGAGTGATTGAGTTCATTGATTACAAGTAAGTGAATGATCAATGGAATGTTAAGGGGCCCAAAACCATATATATGTGATGATCAAAAAGACCATATGATTCATTGGATATGAATGTAATAACATATAATTTTTGTTTCAATATAATTTTTCAAAAGTTGATGGATTCTTTTACCATCTAAGAATATAATGAAATATAATCACTTGAAATGTTTCTATTGCGTAAGCACGATTTCGTCCATCAGTTGTGATTCAATAAATTTCAAATTCATCCCTCACTCAAAGAAATGAATATCCAAAAATTATTTTTTTATTCTTAATCACTAAAATTAACTTTTAACATATCATAAGATCCAAAAAAGAGTGAGAGATCTTTATGTCTCTCTCTAACCATTTTCCAAAATCAATATAGTTAGAAAAAGTTATGTAATATAATAAATTAATCACTAAACCTAAAAAAGTAACACCAATTTTTTATCATTAATATTAATTTATTTTTAAAAAAAATAAATGAAAATAATTTCATTAATGATCTTATTAACCATAAAGGTTATCAATACCTTTAAACTTATTTCTATAACATATAAATGAATTATTCCTCAAAAAACATTTCCACTAAAACCAATACTTTGAATGTCTATAAAAACTCAATAAATGGCACAAAATTTATTTCCATTAATTAAAAATAAAAAATGGGGTGCCAAGGTCATTTATTTTATGATGAAACATTGAAAAAACTGATCTCTTTGGAGCTATCACCACTTCCCCATATGAAGAAACATTAATTGTAGAAGTAGAAAATGATTTTCCATCATTTTTTCTTCTGATCATGATGATTTCCACCCTGAGTATGTAACTTCAGACACATATTTCCATAATTACCTAACTCATTGTAGCTAAATCATCTTACTGTTGACTTAATATCTTTTATCTCATTATTGGATTGTTCTGGGCTCTTTTCCTTGTAGTCACAAACCTTGTGACCAAACTTAACACACTGGTAACACTTTTCATATCCTAACAGACATTCCCCAAAATGTATTTTACCATATTTTGAACAAGTTTTGGGCTTAACACTAGAATTATTAGTTGGATAATTTTCCATTTCCATCCACTTTGACCATTTCTTACTCATTTTATATCATGGAACATAAGTGTCAGCAAACACCATCTCAACATTCTCAGCACAATAAAAAAAATTCACATAACATTAATATTATCTTACTGGTAAATAACTTAATAATCTTAGTTTTAACCCTGAGTAAAATCAATTAATTTTAATATCATTATTTCAAATAAATTATAGCATATACTTATCCATTCTTGTGATGTTTCTTTAAATGCATCCACAAAATCTTTATCTTTTTTCCTCAATTATAAGAGTTGTTTCTCTATCCTAAGTAGAAAAACCTTAGGGAAATATTTATCAGGGAAAATATCCTTTGATTTTTCCCTTCCATAGCATCAATTTCATCTTTCTATCTTGTATTATTAACCAAATACCACTATCAATCAGTTTCACTGTTAAAATGATAGATGGAAAGAGTTAAGTTTAGATGTTCTGAACATCCCATGACTATAAATGTCTTCTCTATTTCATTGATCCATACTTTGGATACCACTGGATCAGATTATCCATTTAAATATGGGGGATGTTGCCTCAGGAAATGCTCCACTATAGACAATTTCATTTATAGTAGATCGGGTTCCTCCCTAGAAAATATATCACCACCATTTATCGCTTATGTCAATTGATCCATCACTACAATAAACTATTCTATTCTAATTCCTACTATCTCAAGATGTTGATTGGAAGGATATACTTCTCTAGGTTACTTATAACTATTAATTTCCTATTTACACTATGTAAAACCATTCTAAACAGAAATTTTTTTGTCAAATATATTTGGTAATCTACAAATTCTATATCATTTCAACTTAAAAATAAATAAAAACACTTATAAGGGTATTATATGAAAACTATCCTAACCTATAAAGTTGTCTAAACCATTATTTGATACCAATTATAAGGACCCAGCCTTAAACGTTACATAATATTTATTTTTAGTGAAGAATTTATTCCCTTAAAGTTGAGTAACTGTTCAGATTCAATTTTTTTAAGAATTCGGCCATATCTCATCCATAAAAAAACAAAGTGGAATTTTTGGATTACTACACAGTTTTACCATAATATAAAACATTGAAAAAATAAATAATTATTTATTTTAATAGAAAATATTCATGAAATACAACTTCACTTATTCCTTTCCCTTAAAAATCCTAAAAAAATCAGTGAAAACATTTTATAAACTTGGTATGAACACAAAAAGCTCCGTAAGGTATAAAAGGAAAGAAACCATTAGTTTAGTAAAAACATGAAAACCCAAAACATATTTACCTTTACATCAATATTATTTGAGAAAAATAAGGAAAATGTTTTCATAAGAAAAAACACACACATTTTTCTCAATTAAATCTTTTAAACCCCATAGTAATAAATTAAAACTCTTTTTAAGTGACTTAGAGAATCATATTCATAAAACCATTTCAAAACCATTTTAATTGTAATAATCATATGGATGACTTACAATATAATTATTAATCAATTAATTAGATATCTATAATTTGTATCACCCTTATTATCCGTTATATCGATCTCACCCAAGAGCTATTATGGGGCTCAACCCTTCGTACAATCTATATCAAGATCACCAGTTTCTCATGAGCTATAAGAGAGATCAACCCTTCATATAATCAATGTTATGATCACCCATGAGCTATAATGGGGCTCAACCATTTGAATAATCTATACCGAGATCACCTGCTTCATATAATTCTCAAGTTTCATTTCATTAATAAAACAAATTCACCATAAATACCTTTTAAAAACATTTTTAAACTCATATGAAATGCATTTTCAGATAAAAATTCCATTTTCTTTTAAAAACTCATTTTCAATATCAAAACACCATTTTCATTGAAAACTCATTTTCAATACCAAAAAACAAAAAAAAAGGAAAGAGAATTTTTCATTTAATAAAACATTTAATATAATAAAGGAATATATAAATCAAATAACCGTCACAGTAGTGTAAAATTCATTTCCATCAAGTACATTATTAATAAAACATCCATTTTCATATTTCAAAAAGTTTTGTATAAAACACATAAAAATATTGTTTTTTGGAAAAAATTAAATAAATTAAAGAGACATAAAATTTACTTTATAGATCTCTTAATTCTATATTTAATATTTAATAAAAATCATTTTTAAAACATGGACATGGAAGAGAAAGTGAGTTTGAGGGAAACCCCTTTAAAGATGATTTTTTAAAAGAAAATTCCATTATCACTTGGGAAACACTTGAATTGTAAAACCCATTAAAGAATGAAATAAAATAAAACATTAAATATATTTAAAATATATAAATTCATGATATAAAATGTAAAAGGGTATGTATATACACCTTATAAAATATTATAGGTTCATAATATCAAAATATGCCTTAGTGAAAGAAAATTAAGATGAAGTCCCTTACCTTGCATTTGATTCATCACATGTTCCTTTATCTTCTGGAATTATAAACATTTTTTAATTATTTAATTTTTTGAGAACATTATTAAATTTTATTATTACTTTTATTTCACTTTTTACTTTGTTATATAATTTTACTTTGTCAATTAAATTTCAGTCAGAAACTTTGACCATATTAAGCTTAGGTGTCAAAAAAAATTTGGTAGGTCAACTATGGTCAATGTGGTCCTTATTTAAAAATCTAAAAATAATAAAAATGATACAAATATATTATTCATAGATAAATTATAAATTTAAAACTAATAATGAAATATGGTTTTGAAAAATTAACTAATGTTATGATCATAGAGATAGTATGTCGTACGTATGCATGAGTAACATTTCCAGTTTTTCAATGATCAATATGGAAAGATGTTAAATAACATTTATATTTATAGAATGATAATTATATCATAAATACCATTATATTTAATTATATATAATTATATATATCATTCTTGATATGTAAAGGTAATCACATCACTTTGAGGAGGCGGTAGTCTACATGTCCACAAACAACATTATCATGTTTTTAGTGTGTGAAAAGGTATGAATAAAATTATATATTATATTTATAGAAATATAATTACATAATTAATATAATAATTATGTATCTTATATCTTATATATTCATTATAATTTCCCTTATTACCTTCTATGTAACATGTTAGTGAAAAACTCTTCACGTCGCTTCGTGAGGCGGTAGTCTGTTGTACACACAAGCGATGCTATCGTATCCCTTGCAGTATGAAATAAAAAATGGTGTATATTATATAATGACTATATTGGTATAGTTATTTTTAAATATCATAAAAATAATATAAAAATAGTATATCCAACATTATTCATAACCATGATAGGTGGTAATGGAAAAATGAATGGCATCGGTTCGTGAGGCGGTAGTTCATCGTACACACGAACAATGATTTCATGACCCAACTGATGGTATTGTGTATGGTTGTATGTTTTAAACATAAAATAAAAACATATAAGTATAATTAGTATAATGATTTTAATATATAATCATGATATAAAAATAAATAAATGTGTTTTAGGAATAAATAACACAAAAATGTTCGTTGATGAACGTTACCTCTTTTTCGGGTAACTCCTTTTCGTTTCAAAAAAAGGCCTTACTTGAATATATTTATGCAAAAATTAAGGATTATAGGATTAGTTTATAGAATTTGATAAGCTATTTGAAAAGTTATTTTCCATGAAAAATATATTGAGAGGTTTGAAGAGAGGTGGAGAGTGGGTGGCCTTTTATAAGTGGGGTGAGTGAAAAACTTGTAAATTTTTTAAAGAGAGAATTCCACCCACATTTTTCCCATGTAAAGTGGATCTAAAAATGAAAAAATCCATATAATAGAAGTTATAATTTTAAAATATATCCATTAAATGGGTGTGTTAGAATTTTCTATGTCATTTGGCACCATAATTTTAAAGTATAATCACTAAGTAAACTCATTTTTACCCTAATCGTTTTAATTAATTTTAATTTTTTTCACTAATCACTTTGGTAATAAATAATAAGTTGTACCAATTAGAAATTATAAATTATTATTATTACAAATATGGAATCTATTTTTCAACATTCAAATCATATAAGTGGAAAAATATAATTTAATATTAATCATGCACTCGAGGCGAGGCAGCGGGTTTTTAAGAACAGTGGTTTTTTAAACATTATTCTATATTAACTCTATGACTAATAATAATAATTGTTAGAAAATAAATTAATATTTAATTATATATAGTCTATACATTTAATTTAAAATATTCCCATTAGGTATTATTTTAATTAATTAAAAAGGAGAAACAATAAGTATTAAAACAATTTTTAAAAATGCATACCTTTAAACCTAAAAACAAACTTATATTAAAACCCAATATAAAGTTGATTAAAATATAATTAAGTGGATTAAATATTATTAAATAATAAATATTTTAGGTTAAAAAGTATTAAAAACATATTAGAACTCTTAAATTTCTTAATTTATTAAAAATAAAATAATTTTTATAAAAAAATGGAATATTTCACTGTTCACTAAAAAATCAATATTTTCTAGAAAAACCCAAAAATTTCATACAAATTAAATTTTGATATTATGCTTCCAAAAATTAATTTTATTTTTTCAAATAAAGTTTATAAATTTTTAAAATTATTTTTAAAATAAGTGCACCATAAAAGGGTGGCAAAACTATTTTTTTGGAAAATGTATAGTTTTAAGTGAAAAAATTGGTTTTATTATTATATCATGTATAAAAAAAATAGGATTAATATTAAGAATTTGATATAATATATTATATAAAAAATTTATTAATATAAACCACCAAGAATTATTTTTTTAATTTATTGGTATAAAACACACTTGTGTGCATTAGAAATAGTTTTTTAGAAAAATATTTCTTTTTATTTTCAAAAGGGTGTAATTTTCATTTAAAATCAATTGGTCACCAAAGAATATATGTAAACAAAATTTTCATAATTCAGTTAATAATTTTCATACCCTCATTTCCAATAGATAGGTTATAAAATTAATATACATCATGGGTCATTTAGGTTCGGCGTTGCGTGTTGAATATGCCATCAAAAATAAAAATATTAGGGATGTGTATAATGTAAGCTTAATTGAGTGTTGTGTGTAACACTAGATAAATATAGTGTTTTGTTTCATTTATTCTATTGAACATAATTTTCTTCTTTTTAAAATAGCAGGGTGTTACACCAATGTACCTAGGACATAGCTTACCCTTCTTCCAAAATCTCAAGACTTTTTTCCATAGAGATATGAGTAGGAATACTTTATATCCAAACTCAAACTACTGGTATTTTAATTGATTATTATCATAGATATTTTTTACTATGAGAACTCTTTATATTTTTTGAATGGTGTTAAACTATTCCACCATTTCTTTGAACATTTTAGGACCCAGTAATTTAAGTTCACCTAATTCATCCCAACATGTAAGTGTTTTGAATCTCTTCTCATACAGGGATTTATAGGGATCCATTTCGATGATTTAGTGGAAAATATTATTATTTGAGGACTTTACTAGATAAATATAATGATTCCATATTACTTTTAATACTAGTGATCAAGCTCTTTACATGTATTCTAGTTTTTGAATAGTTCTCCTAGATTGGTTATCATCTTAAGGGTGATAAGTCATACTAAATTTTAACTTAGTATTTAGAGAATGTTGGAGAATCTTCTAGAAATTGGAGGTAAATATTGAATATTAATCTGATATAATTTGTAGTGGGGTTCCATGTAGCCTCGACACTTATTTAACGTATATCCTTACAGGTTGATCGAGTGATAATTATTCTCAAATTGCAATGAAGTGAGTGATATTTTTAAGATGATCCAACCCAACCCATATAGCATTATTTCCTCTTTATGTATTCATAAGACCATCGACAAAGTACATGGTTAAGTTTTCTTATTTTCATATAGGTATGGTTAATAGTTGTATCATCCCCTAGAAATTTTTCCTTCTATCCTTCACTTGCTGACATACAAGACACCTTGATGTATATTACACAATTTACTTATTCCTTTTTTCCAAAAAATAGTTCTCTTAGAGATCCCCATACAGATTCGTGCTCCCTAGGTGGATGGAGAAGATCGAACTATATAAGTCATTCAACATATCCTTCATTAACTATGTAATTTATGGTACACATATTTTTTACCAACATCTTACAACTCCTTCATTACTTTTTCACTCCTAGGATTTCCTTTTTCTTATATATTCCACCTTCTTCTGAATTCTCACATTATTCCTTTGAGAATACATTATCTTACTTATAGGGGATGGTTGAGAAATAATTTTTGAAAGTATTTATGATGTTCTTTCCATTTTTATTCCATTTACATCCTCTTATATCTTAATAATCTTAGATATTTATCAATTATCATTAGTGATAAGGTCACATGATCCTTTTTACTTAGAGAATATACCACTTTATTTTCTTTCTCAAGATGGTTTTATCTTGAGAATTCATAGTTCTTAATCATCTCTATATATATTCCCTAGTGAATATTCATCACTTTATGCTTGAGTATATACTAGAGGCTCTTATAATCTATATATATTTCACACTCTTAACCATAAAGACAATGCCTTCATATTTTCAATGTGAATATCACTATAACTAACTCCAAATCATGTGTTGGATAGTTTTGTTCATGAAATTTCAACTACATTGAGATATAGTCTATCATTTTTTATTTTTTATTTTTTATTAGTACACATCCCAAACCCTTATTTGAAACATTGATGTAAACCCCCCCCAAAGAATTACCCACTTGTGGGTAGTGTAAGTATAGGTGTAGTGATAATCCTATTTTTAACTCCTTAAATCTCTATTCACATTCACTATTCCGAACAAACTTGACTCCCTTATGAGTCCGTCTAGATTGTAGGTTTGAAAATCTTGATAAATTTCTCACAATTTATCAATATCATCCAGTTGGTCCAAGGAAACAATGTATATCTATCATATATGTCATTCTTCACCATACTTCAATTGCCTCTATCTTATAAGGGTCCACAAATATCCCATTGATTATAATAACACATGACATAATAATGGTACATCCTTCAACCAAAACTCACATTTTTTGTACTTTACAAAAATATTATTCTTTCATAAAGTCTATATCACGGTACTCAAATGATCCTTATTCTCCTCCTTACTTTTAGAGAAGATTATAATATAATCTATTATAACTTCCATAAATTTTTTGAGGTAGTCTCTAAAGACTTTATTCATCAGGTCCATAAATATTTCTAGAGTATTAGTGAGTCCAAATTTTATCACAATGAACCCATAGTGCTCATAACTTGTATAAAAAGTGGTCTTTGGGATATCCTCCTTATTCACCTTTACTTTATAATATCCTAAAAGAATATCCAACTTTTATAAGTATTGGTCTCCATATAGCTAATCCAAAAAAGTCATAAATTCATGGTCAAGGATACTATTTCTTAATCGTGATCTTGTTGAACTTGTGATAATTGATTCAAAGGCTCATTACCTCATCAGTTTTCTTGATAAAGAGGATTGGTGCACCCCATGGTGAATCACCTTTGCATATAAACCATTTATCCATATTCTCCTTTAGTTGTTTCTTCATTTCCTTAAGTTCATCAAAATTCATTATACATATATTCTTAGATATTGGAAATGATCAAGGTAAAATATTGATTGATAATTAAACCTCTCGTCTTTGAGGGAGACCAAGTAATTCTTCTGGAAAAACATCAGCTCATTCCCTCACAATGGACATGTCTTTAAGGATGATATTTTCCTTAGTATCAATAATTTTATCTATACACACTTTCTCATTGGGAAACAATATCCATTCGTATGATGATGGTGACAAATAAAATTCACCCTACTCTTTGTACTTTTGTAGTATTAGAGGATG
The DNA here is from genome assembly GCA_963277665.1 of Viscum album. Classification (NCBI taxonomy): domain Eukaryota; kingdom Viridiplantae; phylum Streptophyta; class Magnoliopsida; order Santalales; family Viscaceae; genus Viscum; species Viscum album. Next base: position 1,288,319,997 of record OY728151.1, read on the forward strand.
TTTCATGATATAGATGATAATTTCCTTCTCTTATAAATTTATGTGGGATCTATATAAGAAAATCTAATCCATGCCCATAATTGAATCAAATTACACTAAAGATGTTGTCACAAGGTTCATTGGGAATTTTCTACCACAAATTTTTATAGCGGGGGATTTATATTCTTCAGATGCAATAACTTCCCCAATTACTATTTTCACCAAAATCTCTACCTCCATGCATTATAGTGGTGTTTTAATATTTCTATTAAACTTGTTTTATATGAAATAATGTGTCATATCAAAATCAAAAAAGTGTGCTCGTTGTTCTTGAATGAATAACTATTGTACCTATCACCACTTAATTTTTATTGTCTCCCTCATTGGTTGTGATGGAATATTCTCTCCCTTGATACCTTGTAGGTTGTTGTTATTGATTGTCTCTAAAAACCCTTGGCTTAGGGAAGTGGTTCACATTGTGTCCTTGTACCTTTTAGTATAAACATTTTACAATAGGATAAGGGTTGACTATAGAATTCCTCTCTCCAATTACATTGGATTTTTTCTCCCATAATAAATCTCTATCTATTTTCCATTACTTTCTTCACCTAAATCATTTCCACATACCCTTAGGTAATTTCCAAGATGCTTCTTCCCTTGATTTTAACAAGAGGGGTGTTAAGATTTCTTTACACTGTTATTTTTATCAATCATAACACCCAAATTAAACTCAACTTTACTCTCCTTAACCCCATGAAAATACTAAGATTCACTAACATCTATTTTAACTTAGAGGTAACATTGTACAATTTCCTCATAACTGTCAAAGTCCTGAATTGTCAGGGCTTTTTATAGACTTTCCTTCATCCCACAAAGAAAGCAGTTAACCTTTTATTCTAGGGTAATGACAAATATCAATGCATATAATGAAGGTCTCTTGAATTTTATCTCATATTAACCAATGGACTCATCATATTTTTTCTTTAGGTCAAGGAAATCACTCACTATTTTATGTTTTATAGTGTGAGGAAAATATTTATCAAATAAAAAATTTAGGAATTCCTTACATTTCATCACTTTGATTACTTCATCGGGCTTCAGATTTTTTATTAACGTCCATCATTGATCATTTTATCCCTCCATGTGATAAAAAGATATTACAAATTTCTATTTCATAGAGAATTAAAGGATGGATAGTATTTTCTCTATAGAGTTTATCTATTGTTCTGTGATTAAGGGATCAAATGATCCATCGAAATTTAGAGTCCTTTTTCATATAATGGTCTCAATTAAATCTTGTTCTTTCTTAGGGGGGATGGGTAATTCCTAATGATTTAGGTTTCTTTGTATAACCAAAGTCAATTTGTAAATAATCATCATAAAGTTCACAATTCTTGCTCCCATTAGGTTGGGCATCTTGTTTGGCTAATCATAACATTTCCCCTCACATTGATTTTTGTCTGGTTCCTCCTATTTCTATCCATTTACTATAATAAAGGTAAATTTATGTATGATTAATTTTAAAATATTGAACACATAAATTTCAAACCATTAAAATTAAATTAATAACTCATAAATGACATATATTCCTTAACTTATGAATTTCTAGGCTTCGATCCATGTTATCCATGATATATTTCCTAATAAATTATTATAGGATTTATTATTCCCTTAATAATGGTTCTTAGTGAGATTATAAATTTACCAATTCATATCCCCCTAGATAATCAAACTAGGTTTGAAGAAAGACCCATTATCATGCACTATTTTCCTATTGAGTCTAGCTAAATACGGTTTTTTCATGGTTGTTACCCCTAGGTACATTTATTCCAGATCCATATCCACCTATATTATCCAGAAATGGATGTAATTTATTTGAAACCACTTAATCTATAATTTACCAAAATTTAGGGATGTTTTAATATTTTTATTCTTATTCCTAAGTCTTTCAGTAAAGTTTTTTAATCATAAAACCAATAATTACTAGACTTTCCTCTAATACCAACTATGACAACCCATGTCTTTAATATACATTAATTCATGATTATTACATAAATTTTCACTTAATACAACCCATAAGATTAAGAGGAGTAGTGTATTTGGGAGATTATGTATATAACATAATATCATAAAACATGGATACAATGACTTTATTGAAAACCTACTAAACATTATCTTAAATTTTCACCATTCTTCTAAAAATACATGGGATAACCTAGGTACATACATAAGGGGTGAGATATAAATCCCAATAAGAGAATAAATTAAGAATAAAATGATGAAATTATTAAATTTTAGTAAATATTCATATTAATAAGATATAAAATTGAAGATAATCCTAAACATGATCATCGAAGCATGATATGATAACATAATGACAACATGGGAATGTGGAAATAACATAAAACATGACTTAATAAGCATAAGTATAGGATAACCATCAAGAAGACAAAACATAATGTTCTCGTGATAAAATCATATTCACCATAAATAGAATATCATGAGACTAAAACATTACCCAATGCATTGGAGTGAAATATGGGAACACCAATTCATACTCATATCATGTACATGCATAAGGGTTCCACAAGGATCATATAACTTAAGACAGTGTTTCATAAATTTTAACCCCACAATAAAGAATTTTAGGTTACATAAATTGAATTCTTAAATCAATAAAGGTTATTTATATCTATTTTAATACCCTTGAGGGTAAATTGTGGTGGAAAATCATAACCCAATCATTTGGCATGAAAAATCGAGTGAAATTTCGGCAGCATAACGACAATACTTAAAGTTTCATAAAATGGTTTAGTAAGAGATAAATGTGTCTATACTAATTTTAAAATAAGAATTATAGTTTTTGGGATGTGTAAAAAACATATCCCAACATTATTAATTGGAAATCAAGTGCACAAAATAAATAAGGTTCTTGAATGGAAGAGAGAGAGAGAGACAGAGGTCCCTTCCCTTGAGAGGGTGATTTCAAAAGCTTGGGAGGAGCTTCTTGGTTGATTGGGGGAACCTTAGTAGATAAATAAAGAGTAAATGGTTGATTAAAATCATTATAAATGTTTTTTAGTTATGTGTACTGGGATCGTGGGTGCGTTTATATAGTAAAAGAGAAAGGAGTTCTTTATTATTTCCCAAACTTAGGTATTGGACTCTATAAAATAAATTATTCAAAACCAAAAAACATCCCTTGGTTTCTAAAAAATTGAATTCATTTTATTCATTTTATATGTCTAATAAACTAACTCATTAAAATATTAACGTCGTTGATGTGGAAGTTAGTCATGTTTATAAATAAATGATTTTAAAACCTTAAAATATTATATCGATTTTTCAATGATTGATAAAGGATTTATATAACTAATCAAGTAACCTTAAAAAACATTATTTTAAAGGTGAAATATGTATTTTTTTTATATACCTTTACTCGCACATATTGAATCAATTTTTGGTCATTATGATATCATAATACATGCAATATATTTATATTATATTTAATTTTTTACCAAAAATTTGATAGTATCAAAAAATTATAAAAAATTAAATGTTGGATAATTTTGATGATCTGAATCCAAAAATAATATTTATTTCACCAAATAAATTCTATAAATATAAAAAATTACACTTTTAAATCAAAATCCTTATTTATTGAAAAATGTTGGTTTTTTTACAATAACATTTTTCTAAGTATTAAAAAATTTACATTTTCATAAAATTATATTACCATTTATATTTAAAATATAATATTTAATTTAAATATTTAATTAAAATATATTTTTTATTTAAATAGTTATTTAATTAATAAAAAATTGTGTCTTGATTAAAACTATATATTACACAAAATAAAAATTTGTCTTTTATCATATCAAAATATAATTTTTAATATTTTATAATGTATAAAAATAAAGAATGAGTATAATAATTATTTTATAAAAATTAAAATGTACATATTAATATTATTAGGGTTGAGATACTTATACCTTAATTATACCAGCAAACACTCTAAGGGTAAGTTATGTGGTTGTGACATTTTCTTGTGGTGGTTCAGTGAACAGGGTTTGGTTCTTGATATCGATGATCTTGAGCTTCTCTCATAAATGGTTTCCATGTTTATTTAGTTGTTGAATCTACGATTGGGATTGCTTAAGTTAAAATCGCTAAGATTCTATCACCCTCATAATATCTTATAAAAATTAATCATAGTATATGATCTATCTGGTCAAAGTCGTCATTTCTTTTCCCAGTGTCGATAAGAGTTTATCAAAACCCTTAATTTATACTAATCATATGATCATTTTTAATCATCTATGTTATAAATTATTATGATGATTAAAGGTATTTTATATATTATAGAACATTATATTCCTAAGTAAAAAAATCAGTGCATTTGTTTTCTATATCTACATTACATTATAAAGAACATGTTCACTTAAAAATAGAGTTTTAATTTATGAAATTTTGGGTCATTACAAAATCATATAAACAATCTAGATAAATAAACAATGAGAAAAATACTCATAAAAGAGCTGAAAAATAATAAAAATACACCATCATATAACAAAAGAACTATATACTACATTCTAGGTGGTCATATGTCAACAACTAATCATAATTACATCAAAATCTAGAATATAAAAATACAAAATTGGAAAGAACCCTAAAATAGTATTGAGTCCTAACCCAATCCCAAAATCCCACGGTCCATCAATGATTCCAAAATCATCAAGAATTAGGCCTTTCCCAATCCCAGTTTGGTAATGAAGTATCATTTTCTAGGTACCCAAGTTTCAGGGAGGCCCAATCTATAACACCCCAATATTTCATAGTATGACTTACACTACACGCAACATCGAGTTCAAGCGCACCACGACTTACCAAACTAGTCGTTCAAAAGAGTTTATGAATAGTATTAACAGAATTTTGAACTTTATATAACCCTTATAAATTTATAATCCATATTATGAGTTTCTTAGACATAATTTAAGGACAAATTCATTTTTTTCAGATAAAATAAGTGTTTTTCAAAAAATGCAATTTTACAGCCTTTTAATGGAGAACCCTTTTTTAAATCAAATATTTGAAACTTTTATATATTCAATTGGATAAAATAAAATTCTTTCTTTGGGATCGGGACATAAGAATTTAGTTTCAATAAATTTTTGGTGTTTTTATGAAAACATTCATATTTGGGTGAATAGTGAAAAATAATATATTTTAACTGAAAACAAATTTTTTAATCAAAATAATTTATAGTGTTAAACTATACATATGACTGGTTTGGATGTATAATTAGATTATATTTTTACCATTTAATCCAATGTTGGTCATTGGAAGCAATTTCACTTTGAAATTGGACATAAACAAATGTCAATCTTTTGTTAGTTATTATTTCATAAAAATATATTTTTTGGTTTTGACAACGGGAATTAATTTTAAACTAATAAATGAAATTTCTATGTTTTGAATTTGGTAAAATAGAATTTATTTTTTATTTCATAATATCAAAATTATCTTAGGGTGATTTTTTGGAATGTTTCTGAAAACTTTTAATTTTTGATGAATAGTGAAAAACACTGAGTTATAGTTTAAAACCGAATTTTTATTTAAATAATTATTTATTTTATTTAAATTTATTTTAGGTCAAAATAGATACATAATACCTATATAAGTTCAATTTAATTCATTGGAGTCAGTTTATAATAATTTTAGATATATAAAAAATTTATTGAACTTTTCACCGTCTTTTACCAACCTCCTAGGAGAATTTGCAAATTCACATAAAACATAATTTTACCACTTCTATGAGTTGAATTTATAAAATCCTAGAGACATGGTTAATATCAAGGATTAAAATGTGGTTTAATAAGATAAAAATAATTTTTTGTGAATAGTAACTTTTTACTTTTATTTACCACGGTTAAAAGTAAATAGGGTAATTTAGGGTAAAAATGATATTATTATTACCCTAAAACATGTACTAATTCTATTGGATAAGTATAATTCGACCAAAAAAACCTTAGGAATAAAATATTAACCTCTTTGGTCCACTTGTATTAGATTATGACATTTATTATTATTTAATTCAAAGAAGAGTTAAAAGAGTTAAAATCAAAGTTTAATAACTCAAAAAAATTTAATATAGGGTTATACATAAGATAAATTCGATTATAAATATTCATTAGAAATATAAAAATATTTCATACATAATGGTATTTTATTAATAATTTTTAGACATTAAATAATTTAATTTATTTATGACACAATGGTGATGCAGTAATTACCTAATTAATGGAATATTAAAATAATTGGTATTATAAATATTCAAATAAAGGTAATTTGAGACTTTTTATGAACTAAACTAATTTTATAGGTTAATTTTACATATTAGTGTTGGGTAGATAAATTTTGTTCGAAGTAATAATTCTGTTATGAATTTAGCAAAATCAAAATACCAAATAGTGTCAAAATTGACATAAAAGAGTTTTTAAAACAAATATTATATTATTAATTGATATTCTATTCATAAAAATCTAAATTCTGGAAAAAGTACTTATATAATGATAGTTGTATCATTAATGAACCACTTTTGGTTCTCTTGGAAGTATATACTAAGTTTATTAACCATATAATATAAAAATACAAAGAGACATGGTAAATGTCAAACTATTTAACTAAGAGTTAAATCTAAAAGATAAAGTTAATATAGCGACCCAAACCTATCTAAAACCTATTGGTTGAGTGGTTTTCGACCCATCCCAACCTTATACTTTAAATAATCCCTTTTGGAGCCATTATAAACCTAAAATTATTTTATTATAAAATAATATTTCTAGCTTTTCCTAAGGTGCACCTCACCCCTCTTATGAAAGGGCACTCCCCCTTATCTCTAATTCACACCTTCAAAGCCTTTTTTATTGGACAAAACCTACACAAATATCCTCTAAAATTCCCTAACTTCATAATAGAGGCATTAATTTAGTCAGAAATCCAACTTAATGATCCCTTCTGATCAAATCAAAAGGAATAACCCGAAGAAGAGGTAATAATTTCACTACCCTCTTTCAAGTTCTTTTCTTCTTCCACTTCTTATTTCTTTGTTATTTCCATTATAAAATAATAAATCCAATATCTTCTATATAATTTTATTATATTATAAATATGGTACATTCATATTCATTATTCTATCCATCCTTTTAATGACATGTCACCATACGTGCGTACGTACGGATTACCGTCTCCACGTCGTGGTGTAATTGTTATTCAATACATTATTATTTGGATGGGTATAATAATGATGTGTAATTCATGTAAATAATAAATATAAAATGATAATTATTCTGAATATATTACATACCATCCAATTATATATTATTTTAATATCAAAAGAATGATATTGTCGCTCGTACGTACGTACGGATTACCGTCTCCACGAACGCGATGAGATTCATTCCACATTGTATCCATTCAAGACTAAATTTAATTTTATGATTAAAAATAATGTTTAGAGAGATTATATCATTCAGGATATGAATAATATACATCCTATCTGTAACAAATACGACTCACATAACAAATAATATAATGTAAAACGAATCAGTTAACACCTGAAACGACAATAATACTAAGATATTATTAACAAAGTAATGTTAAAAGATCATATATGATATCATATTAATGTATATTATTCTTGTATAATTTAATAACAATTATTTCACCATTATATAGGAGGTTAACCTACCCTCAACCAAGGAAAAATTACAAAGTAAGGGGTTTCTTATCTAACTTTTAATTCCGTGAGATTTCCATTGTTCACCACTTATTTATTAAATGTGGTGTATTGTGTACTGTCATTTGATATATATATTATCATTATTCTCTTTATATTTATGGTATTATGTGATTAATTTTGTTTTTATTAACTTTTTATCATACAACTCGGTTGATTACAATGAAGTTAGGGTTTTTATCTCACTTCCTATTTCCGTGAGATTCATGCCATACTGCCACTATTTCCTTTTGTGTGGTGTATATATTTCCCAATTATTGTATTATTTGTGTATTATACTTTGATTTTTGAGTAATTACTTCTTCATTTTATGATCTATATTTCATGGGATGTATTTTTTGTAAGTTACCAAATTGGTAAGGGAATTTCAAATTTCAATTTCCACTCATTCGGCTTTACACATACTTCATTGATTATTTTACTCCATGGTTATGTGTGGAATCACTATTCATTTTCTTATGTCATAATTTCCACTCCCCTTTCTATGTATATACTTTTTATACACATAATATCTGCATTTATAAATTCTCAACTCATCGATATGAACTTGATAAGAGTAATTTTAACTCAATATTCATTTATTGAGTTAAACATCCAATTCATTGGTGTTGTTTTTTTTACAAAAATATGTGTGAATGTCCTCTGATTGATTTACACTGAATATCCAATCACATTGAGTGTATTTATATTTTTCATGCATAATTATGTTTTTTATTTATACTTAACCTAAGGATATGGTCTTTATAAGATATTTCATCTCAATTTACATTCCATTGACACTTTTTTGTTGTTATACACCAAATAACTTTTATATGATGTACATAATGTACTTTGACATAGTATATCATAAATCCCTTTATTCTCTTGATATTATAATGTTTTTATTATCTCAATTATTTGTATTCAAGTGTCTCTCTTTTGGTTAGGAAATCTAACTAAAATATCATTTTAAATGTTTTAAAGATTTATTATTCTAAATCTTTCTCATTAATGTCCATGTTTTAAAAATGGTTTTAAGGATTTATTTTTATGGACATTAAAGTTTTAAAATTAAAATTTTTTATAAAATTTTCAAAGTGGTATGGGACACTTTGATTCAAAAATCTATTTTTAAAACGGCTTCTTGACAAATAGTTTTATTTTTAAATGTTTTCATGAAAAAGGGGGATATTTCTCTCAAATAGTCTTGATGATTATTTTCATCTATGTAAATATCCTTAATTATTCTTGTTTGAGGATAATCTGTTAAAATAAAATCTTCTATATTGTATTGAATGAGTTATGTTTGACTGTGGATGTGCTATTTTTATACCATTCATGGTTTGTGGATAAATTATTGACATTTCGTATGCTAGTTTTAATATGAATGTTTATGTTATGTTTCAAAATTTTCATATGAGAATGCATTGGACTTAGTAAGTGACGAGTGGAGAATGCTATAGCTCCTCGATGCATCGGTAGGTCTCATGAGACAAACTAGTGTCTTGGAACAAGGCCTTGACAAAATCTTATTTGTAGTCTTGGCACAAGGCCTTGACTATGTGGTTATGATAGTCTGGCATTATGCATTCCATCATTATGATAGTGGTTATTGATATTGCATGTGATTATTCTACTAGTACAATATCCATGTGAATAAGTAAATGGCATTATTTCATTTTATTTTTGTCATATTATTCATAATTTCAAGTTTAAAAGGCTTTTGTTTTATTTATACATTTCATTAAATGTTTATGCTTATTTATGAAAGTTTCCGCTATATTTTTATCCTTATTGAGCATCTGAGCTCACCCCTTTCTATGTTTTATTTTTCCTAGGATGTGAAGAAGTATTTTATGACTGACCTATAGGGATAGTCTGAGGGGATATGAGTGTGGACTATGGAGACTATGTTGTTGTAGTTTTTCACATTATGATGTAATGTAAACCTTATGAATGTATTTAGTACTTCCAAGGCTACAAAACTAATCGGTCTTTCGAGACTTGATATTTTATGATCATTCCAATGATATGTAATAATGCACTGACTCTGGGCTTCTGGGGTCGAGGCGTTACATGATCATGGTGTGAGTACAACTCAGTTGGACATCACCAATAGCAACCCTAAATACAAAGAGTCTTATAAAATAATTGTATGTGAGTTCCTGCAATAATTTTTTATGAAATTTAAATAAAATTAGTCAATAAAAAATGATACCCAGGATCTTTGGTGACACTCATGTTCAGAAAATACCACCATCTATCATCAAGTAAATGACCCCGATCAACTATACCTACTTTGGATAGTTTCAGGTGTCTTTAAGAACATTGTGTTGAATGTTCTGACCATAATATCCCAACCTCCCTTTCTGGTGTTTCCCATGTAAGTATCATGACTACCCCTAAAGGGTTTATTCACAACCTCCCACCACTAGAGTTTTCATGACTACCCTTTCTCATGTTTTCATGATCTCATCATGGGAAGTTTTCCAAATGAGTGTCAAAACATCACTGAATGGGGTTTTCAAAACATTCTATAATGGGAGTTTTTCACAGTATATCATAATAAACATCTTCAAACACCTCTCCATTTTCATCACAAGCTTTATTTCTCTTATCAAAAACAATTTTTGGTAATTATAATTATAAGGGAACTTAATAAAATCCATAAAAATTTACCATTCTACTTCCTACTTACCATATAATCACTTTTTACCATTTATGTTAATCCCCTTAAACACATTAACATTTGCTATTTTACTTTACTATCTCACTTTAATTCACAATTCCATGAAACCTAACAGACATTTTACATTTCCATGACCCAAGGAATATCAATTTAAATTAATAATATAAAAAAATAACCCCACCATTTCATTTCATACAAGGGTAAAATAAATTCACCTTGAAATATGTCCACTTAAGTTACTAATTTATAAATAGATAATTCCCCTTGGGAATGACCATCAGATAAATTCATTAACATGTTTAATAGGTAAATTAGGTTAATCCAAACCATATTTGAATTTCCAATTTAAATTTAGGGTCATTGTACTATAAAATAAAAAAATATCTCAAAACTTTCACTTTAATTTAACATGATATTATTTGTAAAAGTTTAGGGACTACCTAACTAAGCCTTAGAAGAGTCCATACATCCAATAACAACATTTAGTTTTAGCTAAAACTACATAAAATGAAGTGGAAAAAATACCTAGAAATATGTAATATTAGCTAAAATTGGAGATAGATAACTTGAGTATGAAAGAAATGAATAAGTAGAGGAAATAGAATCATAGCCTCACCTATGCCTTCAAATCACCACTAAAGGCACTCTAAATGGCCAAGGATCAAAGGAGAAACTCCTTATAGAATAAAGAAGGGGGATAGGATTTATGGGATGGTACTATATATGATGAGTAAAATACTAACAAAAAAGAATTAAGTGGTGGAATTGGGTATAATTGTGAGGCTACCCCCACTTAAAAACTACATATAAGACAATCGGCTAGCCGGTAACCTTCACTAGAAAGCTGTTATTAGGATGATCATTTGTCCCGTGATCCTAGGCCCCATGTAGTCCTTCTTCCTCTGTCACTAGTTTGTTGGTGGCACTACAGAAATCCCTCCTACTATATTCTATGTTTACCATAGGAAAACATGATCCTCTAGACCATTGTATGCCCCCAATGCATCTCATAACTCTAAAATAAACTAGACCATGGGAGGGTTCTCTTATACACAAAAAAAATAAACTGTTTTTTACCCCATTTAAGGGTTAGAATCTTATAATATCCTTACCTTATAACATATCATCCTCAATTTATACTCCCAAGAATCACTAAGACCCAACACTTATTCTCCTAATTATTTTGACTATCCCTACCTCTGGGAACAATCTTCCATCTCTTATGAAGGTGAAGGTGTTCAAACCTTATAAACACCTGCAAGAGAACATGGGCACCCACTTTAAAATACTAAGGTTGATAGAACCAATCCACATATGAACCATTCCTAATCTAGGTAGTCATAATTTTTTTCTAAGATCAATAGAACATACCTTGAGTCCTTTTAAGAAGACTTGATCCAAAAATGCTAATTCACCATCCTCTCACTGGTCAGGTTTGTGCCAAAATTTCACCCAATGAAACTTCACTTACCATGGCCTCACTACCCCACATCATGTGGTTCTGAACATTTCTACTAACTCTACCCTGATTCCACACCTCTAGTGGCATTTTTGGGTTCCCAATCAACTGAAACTCATACTCTCCTTCCCAATACTAACTAAAACATGAGGACTTTCTTATTAATTTATGTAAACTATTTTCCCCCAAGCACCAAAGCCTCACAAACTAGGTTACTCTACTAACATTCCTCTGGAAAATTAACCTCATTAAGATCACTCAACCATTACCCCTTATCTAGTAGTTATCATAAACCAGCATGAAAATACTACCCCAAATATGCTAAATAATTCAACAAAACTAAAACACTGCATTCCAATGATATATCAAATGTGATTTCCACCTCACTACGTCTAACCACAAAGAGTGTCATCAGTCAGACCCCCTGGCCAACTCTCCTTAAATTTTATCCACTATAATATCTGATCTACTACAACACCTCTTGATCATGATTAAAATATTCTAAAGTCAACTCAAATACCATATAAGAATGAACACTATAGTCTAAACCTAACTCCTAATGTCATTCCATGAATAGACCCTCAACCCACCATTACTATCATCCTTTTGTACCACAAACATCGATACACCCTTGATCCAACTCCTTCTCAGAACCCAAAATTATATATCGAGTCCAAAACTAACACTCAAACTTCAAAAAAATCATTTATGGGATTAAAATACATATTATCTTCAAACCCATAGAAACATGAATCCAACTTTACATCAGTATTCTGGATTCATTTCAACCATCCACCTGCCAGTGTCACTACATCAATAGTACTACCCACATAGAACCACATACTCATAACCTATTTGATACTCCCCACAATATTATTGTTATCATTTTAAGTAATCAAACCTAAATACCAAGCTTCTCAGTCTATCCTCCATCCATTAGAACATGTAATGACTAGATGTGACTGCCCCGCTCATACTTGAGTGACAAAACGACTCACTGACTTCCACCCACTCTCATCTCACCAATAATTTCATTCATGGAATTATATGGAAATATATTTAAAATAGGGTTCACACCCTTGACCATCCAATGGTTTACTCCACACCATATTTCCTCACCTATATCACACCTTGAGTGTAACCTCAACTATTTCAATTGTCAAAACTTATAATTTACTCCACTTGATTGATGTTTTTCCACTATATTAACCCATAAAGAGGGTCAAGATTGAATCGACCATTCCACCATACCTTAGCCTTCCTATATTATCTCCCCTCACAATATAAGAATCGTCTATTCTCAACCAAACATCCCAATAACCATGCCTATGAGCCTATCATCAAATCTATTTCAGTCCTTAGCCAACACATGGTTTTCTACTAATTCATGGTATATTAAGCACTATTTGTAACCATTAGAAAATATCTTGAAACAAATTAAGAATAATGAGTTTACTCTCCCATTACACCCAAAAAATATGCCAATTGGAATAGAACATATCCATCTTGAACTTATCTCACCGATCTCCTCAAAGTTCAACAACTTCACTCTCCTACATAACCCAATATTGGGCACAAGACTCAACTCCATGGAGTCTCATCCCACTAAAACTATGCTCAGGTTCCCTAGCCAATAGTTGTAAATACCTCTCTAATAGGTCAAATTCAACAAACCATGGGAATTATAGATGCCTCCATCCAAAAAATCATGACATCCCACATGTTTCAGGGCTAACCGCATGGACACCTACCATTTCAGGCATTATTTAAGAGTAAAAACCCAAGTGTATACAACACACCAACCATCCTTGTTCTAATAATTTAGGACTATTATTTCATATAAACACATAATCATACTATAATATAATAGTAAAAAGTTTTTTAATGGCCCTGCCCTTGAAAACTATCTTGATACTAACTGGTCTAGCACTTGGGGCACTATACATACCATACTCAATTGTTTTTCACCTAAATCAATCTCAATACGAGCATCCACCCCTATTTCCAAAATATAATGGTTCCCAATAGACCTGGTAAACCCATCCAGTGGTTAGCCTTGAACATGGCCTGAAATGAACTTACCAAATAGGGTCACATATCAAATCAAAATAACTTTCACTTAACTCAAATTTCATAACCCATACAAATCATAGCTCATAGGAAACACCCTTATTCCGTTATCCGAAACACAAGGCATTGACATTCTATTTTCCATGTAAGTTATGTTATATTAGTTTAAACCTAATCTACCCCATCCACTCATAGGTCAGGCACAAACTACTAGGTTCACAAGAAATCACAAGACATCATAGCTTATCACAAACCATAAAAGACACAATTCAAACCAAAGTCGCAATAGGAATGGAATTTTTCTACCTGATACCTCCCACATTATAAAGATATCAAGGTCAAAACTTAAGGAAATCTATAATATGGAAATGACATGTTATTCATTATATCTTGTATCATATAAATAACATATAACCAAGGTAGTATCACAACCTCAACTACTCATGCATGAGATAAAACACCAATTACCCATTAATTCTACTTCATATATACATAGGTTTCACATTTTCACAATTTTATATTTTACATTACTTGAAATTTTAATTATTGAGGGTATGCTAAATAAAATTTCAATAATATGTTATAGGGGGAAATCCTTATAATTTGTAATTATAATTCTTTTTAGTTAGTGAAATGTAATAATCAAGATAAGTGGTCATAGATTACACTTTTAAATATTTACATTAACAAGATGTTTTTCCATAAATAAGGCTTGGTTAGATGAATTTCAATATCAAGTTAGAGAGAAAAGCTCTATATACTTTTTAATTGGAATTTTATTTAACTGAGACCTCATAATAATCAAGTTAAGTATTTAAATAACATTATTTCTTCCATTTCAAATTTTTTAAGTACTATTCCACCTAAATATTATATAGGAAATATCACATAAATAGTTTTTGACATTTTAAGTAACTGACCCATATCATATTTTAGGAAATAAAATAATCAATCATAGGAAAACATTCAAATGAAATGAAAATCCTACATGTGTGGTGTGATTCATGTTCACATTTCCTCTTATTGTACCTTCCAAGAGATAAAATCCTATAAAAAGTAATCTCAAAATCATTTGTATCACTCAAAGTGAAATCAAGTCAATAGTAAAAGTGAATAGCATGAACATAAAACCCATCACTTTCAACAAGGAATTTCCTCATTTGAGGGGTGTCTGATCCCAAGAACAAGTTCCATACCATTTTCTGATAACATTATTTCTCATATTTACCTTTCCCAAATATTAATATAGAAAAAAGGATGTTCTCATATCAATTTTTAACATCCCACCTCCCTAAGAAGCTGATCATCACCCAAAACAGTCGTCGTTATTGTACCTTAGGTGTGCCTCCCCATACACTAGAGTCTATTGAATGGTGGAATGGGTTTAAGGTGATATATTGGGTAGAATATATTTTCATATCAAAGTAAATTATTGGATAAATTAATTGAAATCATATACAACATATAAACAAATAAGTAGTAATAAAAATACCTAGGCAGGTACTAGAAAATAATAAAAATAAACTATTATATAACAAATGAAAAGTGTACTACATTCCAAGAATTCATAAGTCAAAAACAATCATAAAATACATAAAATTAATAAGACCAAAAGACAAAACTTTAAAGAACCTCGAAAATCGTCCTGAGTCCCAACCCCATACCAAAATCTCATGCTCTTTCCTAACATCCCAAACCATAAAGAATTGAACCTTTCCCATGCCTAAACATATAATCAAGTAGTATCTTCTTGGGTACCCAAGTTTCTTGAAGGACCAATTAGGGTATGAGTACAACTTAGTAATCTAACACCAATGGCATCCATAAATATAACCAATCTAATAAAATTAGTGCATGTGAGGTAATGTAATAAATAGTTTTATAAAATTTAAATAAATAATAGTAAATAACCACTGATATTTGGTCTCTATAGTGACACCAGAATTTAGACCATACCATCATCAATCCTAAAGTTTGTGAACCCAATCATTCATACCTACTTTCACCAATGTCAAGTGTATTTGAGAATGTCGGGTGGACCATTACAACCATAATATCATGACCGCCATTTCAGGTGTTTTCCATATAAGTATCATGACTATCATGAAGTCCTATTGTATAACCTACCACCATGGTATTTTTCAATACCACGCATTCATGTGTTCTTTTGACCTCTCCCTAGGGTGTTTTCAAAAACTCCCCATAGGGAGTTTTCCAAATGAGTATCATGACCACCTCGAAGGTTATTTTTAAATCCTCCCATAATAAGTGTTTTCTGTAGAATATCATATTCATCATCTTCAAACACATCACTATTCCACATCATAAGGTTTATTTATCTCATCACAAACCATTGTTAGTAATTATTATTTTTAAGTTAATTTCATAAATTCCATAATAATTTACCATTCCACTTCCTTCATATCATCTCATCAATCTTTACCATTTAAGTCAAACGCATTTCACGCATTCACATTTAAAACTTTATTTGAAAATATCACAAAAATTCACACCTCATCAAACCCTAACATTCTTTAACCATTTACACAACCCATGGCTTCTCAATTTACTATAAAAATAGAAAAACATAAACTTACCATTTCATTTCATATATGGGTCAAGTCCATTCAACATTACATTTAGTCACCTAAGTTCGCAACATTTAACTATGGAAGTCCCCTTAAAAACATTAAAATAATCTCTTTAACACATTTATTATGGTAATTACATCAATCCAAACCATATATGAATGTCCAATTTAATTTTAGGGTCACCACTCAGAAAACCAGTGGAACCGCCCAATACACGCACTTTAATTTAAATTAATACTATAGGTAAAAGTTTAGGGAACACCTAAAATATCCATATAAGATTCCTGACATCTGATACTAGCCTTTAGTTTGAGCTAAAATGGAATAAAACATAGAGGTAGGAAAATTACCTGGAAAAGGAAATCTAATCTTAAATAATAGATAGATCTATTGATAATAAAAGAAATGAAGAATGAGAGGAAACACAACTATAGAATTACCACTAACTCTGAATTCCCACTTATGACACTCTAAATTACTAAGGATCAAATAAAATCCTAATTGGAAAAAAATGATATTCATTGGTGAGAGGGGATTTTACAATCCATGAGGGGGAGAAAAATCACAAGAAAATGGTTTATAGGGTGTCCTCAGGTAAAATTAATTGGATATCCTCACTTAAAAACTATATATAAGGCCATCGGTAAGTCGATATCCTCCACTGACTATCTAGAGGCCATCTTTATATCCACCATTGGAATCATCCATTGTTCGGTGAGCCTAATACCCATGTAGGTCATCTTCTTCTTCTATCGGCAAGTCGGTGTCTCTACACCATCTAGTTGGTGGCACTCTAAGAGCACATCGACCTTGGGGGTCCCCAAGACTAAAAAATATTTAAACTAGTCTTTACCCCCATAAAGGGACATCATCTTACAATATCACTTATATAATGTATAATATTATCTTTAAATAATATTATTATTATCATATATATCATTTCTATACATTAAATATGTTTTAAAATTCTTCCATGTTGGACAGTAATGGAAAAATAGAGCACGTCGTTTATAGAGACGGTAATATGCGAGTATGCATGATGAAATCTTCCTTTTTTAGAACGGTCTTGGAAGAATGTACAAATTTGATATTCCATTATTATAATAACATTTCAGAATACTAATAAAAATATGTTACCATAATTTCAAGGATAAATAATATTTTAGGGAGTGTAGGAATACTAATAAGAAAATTCTTAGGAGTAAGAAAAACTCATGTAGAGAACTTTATAAATTCTTTGTAAATATACTTGGAAATGGATGCCTTATGATAAATAATTTAGACGAGATAGATATGAACATGAGAGATACTTAAGGAGGATAAAATTTACATGATTTTATGAGTTGATTCAAATTAATAGGTGTATCATGAAGTGGTGTAATTGTTCCTCTTTTATAAGTTAAGATGAGGGTAATTTTGTAAGTACCCATTACATTTCAATAGTGATATGCCACTATTCTAGAGTAAAAGGCTATAATATTTTGAAATAATGTATTTTGGATTTATTTTGGGTAAATAAAGCCTCATCCAATAATTTTTACATATATTTTAATCATTTTTTGAGTAATTTACCATTAAATTTTTGCACTTTACCATTTTGGTTTTTCTGTTGATAAATAGTTTTTAACTAAGTAACATATATTTTAGTAAAAATATAAGATAACCAATTTCATAAAATTTGGGTTCTTAGAACCCAAATTGAATACCCATATAATATAATTTAATTTCAAAATAATAGAAATTTAAATTTAAATTTTTTAAGGACCCATGTTTTTTCGAACCGTAATTTTCAGTATAAATTTAAATTTTTTCTTCCAGATGCTTGTAAGGGGTAAAATAGTCTTTTAACCCAAACATATTATATTGGATAATTTTTTTGACCACTCTTTCTGTCCAAAAATAGGTTTTCTACCCTAGTATAGTAGTTTGGTGGAAATCCAAGCAGTTTTAATTTTAGCAGAATAATTAGTATTTAATATTAAATAAATTAAATATTAATTTATTCACACTCATTTGTTTTCTGATAACTTTTAAATAGATCATTAGATTGATATTTTTCTCCTCTATTGATTCTATGAAGTGTATTTTTTCCTAGGCGAGCTATAAACTCTTGTCGGGCACTAGGGTCGACCGGGGGCCCTTTTCTTTTTTTTTCTTATCTTTCTTCTTTTCTTTTTCTTTATTTTCTTTTCCTCTTTTATTTTCTTATTTCCCCATATAGATGTTCATGTATGCCCAAAGGTATCCTCCTTCACTATATTAATGGGAGATAATTTATAGGTATAGATAAATAGAGGGAGGGAGGGACGTACTGTTACGGATCTCTTGACACTCTAGATCAACGTGGAGCAACCGTGGACAGCGGAAATGGGAGAAGTTTCAGCTATTTTTTCTCAAAGGTCATCAATTTTTATTTTTCTTTAAATCCCTATATTTTAATTTTTTTAAGTTATAAATTCCTATTATGCTTTTTTGTTTCTTTTTATGGCCTCATCTACTGGTTTTTCAGTGAAAACTGGGGTTTTAGTGTGATTTGAGGGTTTTCCGTTCGGGAAAACGCATCTACATGGTGTGTGGTTTAGGGACACATACCTTTTGTTCTTAATTTTTGAGGAATATGAAGTTTTTGAAGTAAAAACCATGTAATAGGGTGTATACACCATGTACTGGGTCTTAGTTGTTTAGCAGAGTACCCAGCTAGGCTACCCGTATAGGGGTACATGGCCGGGTAGAGTACATGGCCAGAACCATTGTGGGTATCACACCATGTATGTCATGACCCATCCCAGTGGCTCCCACACCGTGACTCCCCAAGCCCGCCTCCAATAGTCCAGGGGCTGGTGACTACCACTGAGTAGGCATATTACCAACATGGGAGGCATTGCCTATGTACCTGTACACACGCACACATCTCTAATCCCACAAATGCCGAAATGTAAAAACCACTAAGGAAAAAAGAATGCATGCATACAACTAAACCCAACCAACAGAGTACGACGAAAGGTAGAGTACTGTAAAAGTAAACTGGGCCAAAATACAATCCCACCAAAAACAAACAAACAAACAAGAGTCTGAAAACTGCAAAGTCTAACCTATAAGCACAAAAGGTACTGGGACTACTGCTCATAGCCATAGGAACTCCTTGTTCTTTAGGGGACTCAGAAAGCTTGGTCTTGTCCTGGTCCACCCTGGACTCTGTCAAAAGGTTGCTCGTCTGCACAAGACACTAGACGTGCGGGCAAAGCCCGTGCAGGGGTGAGTATAACAATACTCAGTAGAGGACCCCGAAAACCAAAAATCAATACAAAGTAACGGTACAGTTAGCTATGAAGATTATATGTCTACAGAACAAATAGAACAAACCAGATATACTCAAAACCCAGACCCGTAGTCTAGAGACAAGTCACACAACCGCATACCCCCGTAAGGGATTCTGTTCGAAGATTCCATGATGCACTCGTTCCGGGAGAACACACTCCACGAGTCTTATACATCTGATGACGTCTGTCTGAGAAGTGTTGTTCATCGGGAACCGTCGCGAGAGATGGCTACACTCATTATGGGAGACACACTCTTGAGTGGAAAGGTTACGATAGATAGAAGCACTCATTACAGGAGACACACTCCTGAGTGGGAAAGATCACGATACACCGATTAGGATCACTTCCAGGGCCATGGCGGATACCGAGACTCATCTGGATTCACTAGTTAGGTGATACAACAGCTAGGTAGAGGATCAACGCCCGGTAAGGTTGGTCACGTCGATGCCTGACTCTACCTAGGGTCAAGAATGGATAGAGGATCTCGATCTGGGCCTCTCGGATGGATGCCTGACTCTATCACAAAAGGTCCTACTGAAGGGATCATACTCCTGAGTGGTAAATGAAGCCTGACCTTTAGGGGAATGAGAATAAGGGGCACTAACCCAAACAAAAGATGTCCAAGGTACGGTGAACGAAAGGACTATGCCATTTTCCAAAAAGTACACGGCGTGTAGAAAAGATACATGACGTGTTGTCTGACCCCGGGTATTTCCCATGTACAACGGCCCGTGTCATAGGCTGGTCGTGTAGGAAAAACTAAGTACACGGCGTATAGTACGGTGTACACGCCGTGTCTGGGTTACTGGGGTTGGCTCCGTGTACTCTAGCCATGTGCCCGTACACGGTCATCAACCTGTGTACTCCAACCCGTGTAATCCGCACACGGGGTGACCCGTGCTGCTGGCCTCACCTGGCTGTGTGATGGAGTACATGATCATGTACTCCATCCCATGTCTGCATATCCCCGAGATGCACGCCGAGTCCCACGCAACCGCTTCTGCCGAGTTGTACATGTCATGTTTCCTGAAGCTGTGTAGACCATCCCGTGTCCGTGTACTTCCCAAAGTACACGCCAAGCTTCAGGGAAGGTCCAACATGCCATGTGACTAGGGTCACAGGCCGTGTGATTCTTCTCTAACCCCGAAACCCTAGCCTCCGCCAGTACTACACGGCATGTTCTTCAAAAGTATACATCGTGTATTCTAGAAATTTCCAGAAACGGCTCTCTTCACCGGCGCGCCTCCCGTGCTGTCCCGATCGTTGATCCAGCCGTCGATAGCCACCAAACCTTCAGGTTTTGGTCACCCTGACTCCACAAAGCCGCTTCCAGTATTTTTGGACCTCCGATCAGCCCCAAAAACGTGTTTTGATCTTCCTGCATGAAGAACGCTCGAAGAACGCTCTTTCCGATCCGATTTGATTCGTCGTCTTCCATCCTCGCCGCACCTCCACAAGGGTGTTACGGTGTCGAACCTTCGATTTGGGATCGTTGCGTCACAGAATGGATGCGCAACGATCCGTTGTTCATTGCCCCGTGAAGAACGCGAAGAACGCGCGAGGAAATAAGGGGGAAGAAATCCAAATAAACAAATTGAGGGACGAACCTCCGCCGTCGTTCGTCACGGCGTTGATCTGCTCCCGTTAATAGGCTTAAACGGAGAAAGAATCAACAACAACATAAAGCATGGATCAATTCCCCAAAATAATCCCAAAGAAATCCCTCCCGCAAGAACGCACGAATCTATGGATCAACTTGTTTGTGGTTGATCCGCATTCATGGTTTAAACTCAAAAATGGGGAAAAGGAATTGAAATAACAAACCCCTACCTTTCGAAAGGATCTATCGTTGACGAAGGCATCGCGCTGCCATTGTCGTCGAGATCCTTCAACGTTATTGGCATAGAGATTCTCGACTTCGATCCGTCATCATTCTTTACCGAGAGTTTGCTCCAACGCGCCGCGGATTCGGTAGAGGTTCGTATTAAACTTCGCCAATGATCAACAATTGTTCACCCCTTTAAAAAGGGAAACAAGATTGGCACTTAATTACGCGGTGATATTAATGGTTCCTACTTTCCTAATCTTGAATCATTATGACGCGCCATTAGTTAAGGAAACAAACGTCCCGTCGCTGCGTATTAAAGAGTCCAACTTTCCATTTATTCACCATTATGACACAGCATTTAATTAAGGAAACAGATTCCCTTTTAACGCGCTGCAGCGGTTTTTTCCATAAAATAAAATAAACATTTATATTTTTATTTTATTTTATTATTAAAACATCCGAAAATTAACTTTTTCCCTCGACCCGCACCGGACGAGGTTAGCCTCATTCTTAGGTAAATTCTTTGTCCTAGACGCAACAGTGTGCTCAGATTTTTAATCTGGGCATCCGTTTGGAAACTGCCACAACCGCGCACAAGTGCCGACTCACTTAACTTAAAAAGTTTAAACCACCATTTCGGGATCACTGGACCTCGGAATGATGTGCCGTCTTCATGCCTGGTCTCGAAATAATTCCATATAATATTTAAATATAATAAATTGAAAATTTGAGACATTAAATTCTCCCCACCTTGGCGCTTTACGTCCCCGAAAATCCAAAACAAGGGCTACTCAAAAAGATGTGGGTACTAGGCACGGATCTGAGCCTCCCACTCCCACGTGCTCTCCTGAAGATTCCTATGCTGCCACTGGATGCGCACCAAGGGAATTGATCGCCCATGAAGGATCCTCTCCTACCGATCCTCGATCTCCACCGGGTACTCAGCAAAGCTCACTCCATCCTCGATGTCCATCTCGCCCCAGTCGATGACGTGCGATGGGTCATGCACGTACCTCCTCAGCTGTGACACATGGAAGACATCATGTACCCGATGCAACTGTGGTGGTAGAGCTAGGTGGTATGACACCTCGCCAACTCTACACAGAATCTGGAAAGGTCTAACGAACCTTGGAGATAGCTTGTCGCCTCGGCCAAATCTCTGCAACCCTCGTCGAGGTGAGACCCGAAGAAAGATGTGGTCTCCCTCTTCAAACTCCAGAGGTCTCAGTCGCCTGTCAGCATAAGACTTTTTTTGGCTCTATACAGTCTTCATCCGCTCTCAGATGACCTGCACCTTCTCTGTGGTAGCTCGCACTAACTCTAGACCCATTAGTGCTGACTCTTTGGGGTCGGTCCAGCAAAGCGGTGACCAGCAGGGTCTCCCATAAAAGGCCTCGAACGGTTCCATACCAATAGTGGAGTGGTAGCTTTTTTTTTACACAAACTCCACCAGTGGTAGGTGGTCCTCCCAACTGTGACCAAAGTCCAAGATACAGGCTCGCAACATATCCTCCAGAACCTGAATGGTTCTCTCTGTCTGACCATCTGTCTGGGGATGAAATGTTGTGCTCAAGCGTAGCTGAGTCCCAAAATCCTCCTGAAATCCCTTCCACAGCCGAGATGTGAAGCGATAATCTCGGTCTGAGACTATAGTTGAGGGAACTCCATGAAGCTGAACTATCTCCTACACGTAGAGGCATCCCAAGATCTCTACGGGACTCTGCTCCCTGATAGCTAAGAAGTGGGCCGACTTGGTGATTCGGTCAACGATCCCCCAGATGGAATCATGCCCCTTGGACGTCTATGGTAATCCCATCATGAATTCCACCGATATTCCATCCCACTTCCACTCTGGGAATTCCAGGGGTGAGCTAATCCCGCTGGAACCTGGTGCTCAGCCTTCACCTGCTGGCATTTGAGGCATCGAGAAACGAACTCTGCTACTGCCTTCTTCATGCCTGACCACCAGAACTGTTGTCGGAGGTCCTGGTACATCTTTTCCACTCTAGGATGTACCTCCAAAGGGGATGTATGGAACTCCCTCAAGACCTCCTCCTGCAACGCCACTGGTACACCAGTGCGTCCTCTGAAAATAAGTACGTGCTCCCCACCTTGTGAATATCCATCAGGAGCATGTCCTATGGATAAATGAGAAAGTAAATCCACACAGTCGACATCCCCAAGTTGTTCCTCCCTAACTCACTGTAAGAGTGGAGGGGTGACAACCATCGACTGTAGGTAAGTTGTAACCTCTCCATCCACGAAGGATAACTATAATGCAGCTAACTGATGTGTCGCCTCACTCAACAGCTGTGATCTCGACCTTCTGCTAAGAGAATCTGCCACCTTGTTCCCCTTTCCAGGAGTATAGATAATTCCAAAATAATAGTCCTGGAGGAACTATATCCAATGCCTCTGCCTCATATTTAGATCCTTCTATGAGAAGATGTATTTGAGGCTCTTGTGGTCAGAGTAGACAATGAACTGCTCGCCCATAAGGTAGTGTCGCCACATCTTCGATACGAATATTACCACTGTTAATTCGAGATCATGGGTCGCATAGTTCTTCTCATGTGGCCTAAGCTGGCACGAACCATAAGTAATCACTCCATGCCGCTACATCACGAAACAGCCGAGACCGGTCCCTGATGCGTCATAGAAAACTATGTACTCTACACCCTCCTCCAGAAATCTCAAGACTGGGGCGCTCATCAAACTCTGTCTCAGCTACTCAAAAGTCTGTTGGCACTTTTCTGTCCACACGAAGGGTTTCCCCTTCCTGGTCAAGGTCGTCATCAGTGTTGATATCCGGGAGAAGTCAGGAATGAACCTCTGGTAATATCCTGCCAACCCAAGGAAGCTTCGCACCTCCGTTACACTCCGAGGTGGCTCCCATGCTAACAATGCCTCCACCTTGGCTAGGTCCATGGACACTCCATCAGCTGAGATGACATTTCCCAGAAAGTGGACCTCCTGAATCCATAATTGACACTTCGAGAGATTCCCATAAAGCTGGTGCTCCCTAAGTGCGTCCAGAACCATCAGCAGGTGTCTCGCGTGCTCCTCCTCTGACGCCGAGTACACAAGGATGTCGTCGATGAAGACCACTATGAACTGGTCCAACTACGGCTGGAAGATCCGGTTCATCAATCCCATGAATACTGGGGGTGTTCGTCACATCGAAAGGCATCACCAAGAACTCATAGTGACCGTAGCGGCATCTGAAAACAGTCTTCGGTATATCCTCATCCCGCACTCGTAGCTGGTGATAGCCTGATCAAAGGTCAACCTTAGAGAACCATTGTTCCCATCTTAGCTGATCGAAGAGGTCATCGATCCTTGGTAGTGGATATTTATTCTTCACCATCACCTAGTTCAGGCACTGTTAATCCATGCACAGTCTCAAACTCTCGTCGGCCTACTTGGAAAACAAGATCGGGGCCGCCCAGGGTGAAACGTTGGGTCTCATGAAACCCTTTCTCTTCAAATCCTCCAAAATCACCCTCATCTTGAGAAGATCTGCGGGAGACATCTGATATACTTATGAGGATATCGGTGTCGTCCCTAAGTGTAAGTCGATTCCCCGGTGGGGAGGTAGTCCTAGAACATCTTCGGGAAAGACGTCCTCATACTCTGCCACCACTGCTAGGAACTGAGAGATCACAACATCTACTGCTCCGAGGGTAAGGATAGCCAACTCATGAGTGATCGGCTACACCCTCCTATGCATGATCTCATTTTGTGTTTCATGGGTTTCCTTTTCTATGACAAAGGAAAACCTCATTCCTTCACAGCGGACACACCGCACCCTTCGCCTAAAGCAGTCAATCTGAGCCTGGACCGAAGATAACCAATCCATACCGAGAATGACGTCATAAGGACTCGATGCTACCACCAAGAGTTTCCAACCGAAACTCTCACCTCTAAGGGTAAGATCACACTATCTGCAAAGGTGTGTGATTGTCGAGTCTCCTCACGTAGGTGTCTCCAAGCATAAAGATCGAGTCAACGGTTCAACCGGAATCTCGAGGTTTTGTACAATACATGTGGCTATAAGGGAATGATTGGAACTTGTGTCTATGAGTAAGGAAGATAAGGTAGAAAAGACACAGATCGCACCTCGAATCATCCCTGGAGCCCCTGGGTTGTATGCCTCGACCGCATGCAGTTGTCCTCTCCCTTGTCCCCCAGCTCCCTGAGCCTGGTGAAGACCTCTTGGGGGTGGTGGTGGAAGTAAGTCGAAGCCTCTGCCACCACCTGCAGCTCTCCCTGCTCCTCTTCCACGTCTGCCACCTGGAGATTCTGCCTGCTCTTTCCTCTGCCTCTGCCTTGGTGGCCCATCCACCGCTTCCCTGTCAGCAGCTTGACGGGTCAGGCAATCTCTAGCAAAATTTCCCCTACCGTCACATGCGTTGCATCGCTTCTCCCTAGGCTGACTAGATCCAGCCTGAGAGCCCTGGATTTTCGATCCCCTATCCTGGGTCCTCCTATGAAGTTTCCCATGTCCAGATCCATGTTCCTGACGTCGGATCCCTATTGTCAGTGTCTCTGCACATGTCTTCCTGCTGCTGACTGTCGGCAGTTGTCTCTGCTCTGCCAAGAAGCTCTTGATCACCAAGGCCCGCTCGAGCACTCCAGCATAAGTGGAAATTCATAGAGTCATGACACTAGCTCATATGTGATGCCATATACCTTGTTCAAAGGTCCGATATCTGAAGTACTGATCCCTGACCATATCCATCGAGTACCTGGTGAGGTTGGTGAACCTCGATGAATAGTCAGCTACTGTCATACTGCCCTACTGGAGATGAAGAAGCTCCTGGATGCATACAGCTCTCAGCGTAACTGGAGATAACTCCTCCCGCAAGAGTCTCTCAAACTTCGTCCATGAAATAGTTTCCTCATCATGAGTCTATGTGGTCAGACTCCACCATTGTCCGGCCGAACCCTGAAGAAGGCTCGCTCCTAGGATCACCATCTAGTCTGCTAGTGTCCTCACTAGTCAGAAAACCCTGGTCACTGCCTCAAGACAGTCCTCAGCCGCCTGAGAGTCGGGCTCACCTCGGAACCTGAGGGGTATCTTTCTCTGGAACTCATGGAGCGTGCTAATCCTGCGCTCCTCGCCGGTCGGTACTGTGGGAACCACTGGCTGCTCCATTAGTGGTGGTATAGTAGGTGCACCACCTGGTGGCAACGCCTGGGGAGATGGTCCCTGTATCGAAGCCTCGTTACTGAGGGGGTCATCCTCGTGATCGTGTTGCTTAATCCTAGTGGGTATGCATCACGGAGGCATCCTGTGAACAAACAAGATGTACTATGGTCAATGAGTATATCTGGATAGCTGACACAAAGGGCATGGAAAACACAACCCATTCCTATATGATGCATATACCTTTTTATTTCCCCGCAACCAGTGTTTTCGTGAACCGAGTCAAAAAGAAAGTTATCAGAGTCCTGGTGTATGGATACGTTGGCCGCCGCACCAACACTAGGGTCCCTGGCCTGAAAGCCGAACCCGAAATACTTAACACTGTGGCCCCAAACCAAACTCATAGACTCTTGGTCCTAAGGTAGAACCGACCACCTCTAATACCACTCTGTCACGACCTGTCCCAGTGGGGCCTGTGTTGTGACTCCCCAAGCCCACCTCCAATAGGCCAGGGGCTGGTGACTAGTACCGAGTAGGCATATTACCAACATGGGAGGCATTGCCTTTGTAGTTGTACACACGCACACATCTCTAAGCCAACAAATGCTGAAATGTAAAAACCACTAAGGAAAAAAGAATGCATGAATACAACTAAACCCAACCAACAGAGTACGACGAAAGGTAGAGTACTGTAAAAGTAAAATGTGCCAAAATTCAAGCCCACCAAAAACAAACAAACAAACAAGAGTCTGAAAACTGCAAAGTCCAACCTGTAAGCACAAAAGGTACAGGGACTGCTGCTCGTAGCCGTAGGAATGACTCGACCTGTAGGGGACTCAGAAAGCTCAATACTATCTTGGTCCACCCTGGACTCTTTCAAAAGGCTGCTCGTCTGCACAAGACACAAGACGTGCGGGCAAATCTCGTGCAGGTGTGAGTACAACAATACTCAGTAGAGGACCCAGAAAACCACAAATCAATACAAAGTAAAGGTACATTCATCTATGCACAGTATATGTCTATGGAACATATAGAACAAACCAGATATACTCAAAACCCAGACCCATGGTCTAGAGACAAGTCACACAACCGCGTACCCCCGTAAGGGATTCTGTTCGAAGATTCCGTGATGCACTCGTTTTGGGAGAACACACTCCACGAGTCTTATAGCTCTGATGACCTCCGTCCGAGAAGTCTTGTTCGTTGGGAACCGTCACAAGAGATTTCTACACTCATTACGGGAGACACACTCTTGAGTGTAAAGGTTACGATAGACAGAATCACTCATTATGGGAGACACACTCCTGAGTGGGAAAGATCACGATACACAGATGAGGATCACTGCCAGGGCCATGGTGGATACCGCAACTCATCCGGATTCACCAGTTAGGTGATACACCATCTATGTAGAGGATCAACGCCAGGTAAGGTTGGTCACGTCGATGTCTGACTCTACCTAGGGTCAAGAATGGATAGAGGATCTCGATCCGGGCCTCTCGGATGGATGCCTGACTCTATCATAGAAGGTCCTGCTGAAGGGATCATAGTCCTGAGTGGGAAATGATTCCTGACCTTCAGGGGAATGAGAATAAGGGGCACTAACCCAAACGAAATATTCCCAAGGTACGGTGAACGAAAGGACCATGCCGTTTTCCAAAAATTACACGGCGTATAGAAAAGATACACGTCGTGTTGTCTGACCCCGGGTACTGCCCGTGTACAACGGCCCGTGTCATAGGCTGGTCGTGTAGGAAAAACTAATTACAAGGCATGTAGTATGGTGTACACACTGTGTCTGGGTAACTGGGGTCGGCTCTATGTACTCTGGCCATGTGCCCGTACACGGTCATCAACCCGTGTACTCCAACCTGTGTAATCCGCACATGGGGTGACCCATGCTACTGGCCTCGCCTGGCTGTGTGATGGAGTACACAGTCGTGTACTCCATCCCGTGTCTGTGTATCCCTGAGATGCACGCCGAGTCCCACGTAGCCGCTTCTGCTGAGTTTTACACGCCGTGTCGCCTGAATCCATGTAGACCATCCTGTGTTTGTGTACTTCCCAAAGTACACGCCGAGCTTCGGGGAAGGTCCAACACACCAAGTGAACAGGGTCACAGGCCGTGTGATTCTTCTCTAACCCTGAAACCCTATCCGCCACTGCCAGTACTACACAGTGTGTTCTTCGGAAGTACACAGCGTGTATTCTGGAAATTTCCAGAAACGGCGCTCTTCACTGGCGTGCCTCCCGTGTTGTTCTGGTCGTTGATCCAGTCGTCCGATCACCACGAAACCTTCAGGTTTTGGTTTCCCCAACTCCACGAAGACGCTTCCGGTGTTTTCTGACCTCTGATCGGCCCGGAAAACGTGTTTTGATTTTCCCGCACAAAGAATGATCGAATAACGCTCTTTCTGATCCAGTCCGATTCGTCGTCTGCCATCGTCGCCGCACCTCCACAAGGTCGTTTCGGTGTCGAACCTTTGATTTGGGATTGTTGCGTCACAGAACGGATGCGCAACGATCTATTGTTCATCACCGCGTGAAGAACGTGAAGAATGCGCGAGGAAAGAAGGGGGAAGAAATCCAAATAAACAAATTGAGGGACGAACCTCCACCGTCATTCATCATGGCGTTGATCTGATCCCGTTAATAGGCTTAAACGGAGCAAGAATCAACAACAACCTAAAGCATGGATCAATTCCCCAAAATCATCCCAAATAAATCCCTCCCGCAAGAATGCATGAATCCGCGGATCAACTTGTTCGTGGTTGATCCGTGTTTGTGGTTTAAACTCAAAAACGGGGAAAGGGAATTGAAATAACAAACCCCTACCTTTCGAAAGGATCAATCATTGAAGAGGGTGTCGTGCTTCCGTTGTCGTCGAGATCCTTCAACGTTGTTGGCGTTGCGATTCTCAACTTTGATCCGTCGTCGTTCATCGTCGAGATTTTGCTCCAACGCACCGCAGATTTGGCAGAGGTTCCTCTCAAACATCACCAACAATCAACAATTGTTCATCCCTTTAAAAAGGAAAACAAGATTGGAAATTAATTACGCGGTGATATTAATGACTCCTACTTGCCTAATCTTTAGTCATTATGACGTTCCATTAGTTAAGGAAACAGATGTCCCGTCGCTGCGTATTAAAGAGTCCAACTTTCCATTTATTCTCCATTATGACACAGCATTTAATTAAGGAAACAACTGCCCTTTTGACACGCTGAAACGGTTGTTTCCATAAAATAAAATAAACATTTAGATTTTTATTTTATTTTATTATTAAAATGTCCGAAAATTAACTTTTTCCCTCGACCCACGCCGATCGAGGTTAGCCTCATTCTTAGGAAAATTCGTTGTCCCGAACGCAATGGTGTGCTCGGATTTTTAATACGGGCATCCATTTGGAAACTACCACAACCACGCACAAGTGCCGACTCACTTAACTTAAAAAGTTAAAACCACCATTCTGAGCTCACTAGACCTCGGAATGATGTTCCGTCTTCACGCCCGATCTTGAAATAATTCCATATAATATTTAAATATAATAAACGGAAAATCTGAGACATTACAATGTAGAAGTACATAGCTAGGACATGTAAATGGCTAGGATATTTGAGGGACATAGGAAGCTACCTTATCTAGGGTAAACATCATGTACTCACCTTACACGCCATGTACTTGGGCAGTTTACACCTCAAGTATGTCCAGAGTACACACCCACATAGGGCTTCGGGAGTACACGTCATGTATTCATGAAGATATGCCATGTACTGCCCCCTTGAAACCCTTTTTTTGGTTTTTTTGTTTCTTTTCACCCAGGATTCATAATTTTGCACCATTAGTATTCCATTATGAGTATCTTTTCATGTAGATCATAATGGTAAGACCTGTGATGTGTTATGAGAACTCCTAAGTAGCAATTCAATATTTTCTAGAATGAAGAGGTTATTCCCCTAGTAATCTTTTTGTGTAGTTACCTTAAGTGTGAGACATTTTCTAAGAATATCCATGAGTTATCTATCTTGACCGATGTTTTTGTATATTTTACCTTTAAGGAATTCTCCCTTTTGATGTGTTCCCTTATGGCCAATGAGGTCATGAGAATGGTTTTCCTGATGATCCCCTGTAGGATTAATATGTTTATGTTTCGGCCTAGAGGATCCCATTTAGGATACCTCTATCATATTTCTGTACCAAGGATCCATTAAGGGAGTAATTTTCTTATAATCTGATCTAGGGAGTCCCTTATAGGATCTCTTTACCTGTGTACTATTCTGAGGTTCCCATGTAGGATTCCTCTATTGGAGTTGGTGGCTTAGAACCAACTTCTATGTACTTTATGGTAACTTACATTCATATTTTTTGAATATATATAAACTCTTTATCACATCATGAGTATTCTTCTACATAACATTGTATGTGATAATGTACCAAGAGTAGTTGTCTCACTAAAAGGTCATAACAGTTCCCTACTATGATGAGAACCCAAAAGTGTTATGATACTATTCATAGATATATCTTTTATAGCCAGATGATATCATTTGAGGGAAACAAATGATACAGGCTATCAGGGGTGAAATCTCATAGGAATATAAGACACCTTCTTATGGTGTACACCCTTGGTGATATCAAGTAGGATATTATAAGGACAAGGCCCGACAGTATGAAATGAACATTTATAGGTGTCATTGGATGTTCCTATTTATAGAAGAGTGTATGTGTCCTTAGTCATTATGATTACTATTAATGGATATTGTGAGTCATGTATTATGATGTATTGACAAAAACCATGAAGAAAGATGTTCACTGTGAGGTAAGATACATTGGGTCTGTCACGAGTAATATTACATTAATAAATATTGAAACAAATGATTTATCCCTAATAGAATTTAATATCTTAGGCCACTACTACAAATTTTTCCTTTAACAATAACAAAAATGGCCTTTATCAATGCTAGAAAAGCGCTGACAATGTGAGTGATGTTAAAATAACAAGACTTTTATCAGTGCTAAAAAAGGTGTCATTTATCAACGCTAAAAAATCGCTGATAAATAGGGCCTTTATCAGTGCTTTTAAAAGCACTGATAAAAGACCCATTTATGAGTTCTGTAATTTAACACAACTAAAGGAACCCTTTATCGGTGCTTATAAAAGCACTGATAATTTTTTTTATCAGCACTTTTAAAAGAACTGATAAAGTTTCTATTTATCAATGCTTTTAAAAGAACTGATAAAGGGACATACTACAGTATGTTGTTACAGCACACTGCAGTACCATAAAGACATCAGATATCAATAAAAATATGTCCCAATATATAATTCAAATGAAATGAAATTTACAACAAAAATACCATAAAAAAACACTATGTTATAGACATTTCAATCATCACTGTATACAATTATATAAATTCAAATTATTACATACATTCAAAAACAATCCCAACTGTCAATGCTACCCTGATTTCCATTCACTTTCTTTGTCGAACTACCAACATTTCATGAGTAGTTTCAAACAAACCACCTCAAATTGAAAAAAAAATCCACCTGTATAAGAAAATAATTATTATGAGTAATGATAAAAAGAAATAAATTAAACATAAATATGAAATAATACATTAATTCTATGGATAATGATTTTACTGGTAAAATATCAAGAGTACCTCTGTGATTGAGTAGTGGAGGGAACTTGAAATAGAGTGATAAATTTCAACACTACAGGATTTAAAGGCTTTGTGATAGAAGAAGTGTGTGGAAGTTTTGGTGCAGAAAGGGATGAAATATGTACAGAGCACCCAAACTCGAACAAAATAATCCACCTATATAAGAAAACAATTATTATGTGAGTAATAATAAAAATAATTAAATTAAACATACATATGAAACAATAAATTTATTTTATGGACAATAATTTTACTGTGAAAATAGAAAGATTACCTTTGTAATTGATCATAGGTAGTTTCACTGCTCTTTATACATAGGAAGTGGAGGTAACTTGAAATAAAGTGTTAAATTCACCACTACATGGGTGAAAAGGTTTTAAGGGAGAAGGATCATGATGGTTGTATAGAGCACCCAAACTCGAACAAAATAATTCACCTGTACTAGGAAAGAATTATTATGTGAATAATAATAAAAGGAAATAAATTCGACATACATAAAAAACAATACATTAATTATATGGAAAATGATATTACTGTGAAAACATCAAGATTACCTCTATAATTGAGCAAAGGTGGCATTGTTTCTCTTCCTGTAAAGGTAGTGGTGGTTACTTGAAAGAAAGTGATAAATGCACCACTATATGGGTGAAAAGGTTTTAAGGTATAAGGAGCATGAAATTTGGACAGAGCACCCCAATTCGAACAAAATAATTCATCTATATAAGAAATCAATTATTATATGAGTAATACTAAAAATATGAAATAAAACATAAATATGAAACAATACATTAATTATATGGACTATTATTTTAATGTGAAAACATCAAGATTGCCTCTATGATTGAGTAGATACAACATCTTTTCTATTCATGCAAATGTAGTGGAGGTAACTTGAAAGAAAGTGATAAATGCACCACTATAGGAGTGAAATGTTTTAAGGGAGAAGGAGAATGAAAGTTTGATAGATCACACCAACTTGAACAAAAGAATCCACCTATATAAGAAAACAATTATTATGTAAGTAATACTAAAATGAAATAAATTAAACATAAATATGAAACAATACATTAATTATATGGACAATGATTTTACTGTTAAAACATCAAGATTACCTCTATGAATGAGAAGAGAAAACATTTTTTCTCTTCTTGAAAATACATGACACATGGATAGAAATATTCTAAAATAAATGAACTCAGTAAGGAATAATGAAAATTAAATCAATGTTCCATGATATTTTTTTTTAAATAGAAAAAGTATATCGTAACATTACCTTTGAATCTATCCAAAGGGTTTCTGTCTTTATAGTTTGTTCTTATGATGAATCAGTAACATCATCATGTGAAGAAGACGTTATCTGCATGAGTAGTAAAACATTTAATTTATATTATTTTAATAAAGTAGAGAAAATATAATATTATGAGGAAAAACATAATATATTAAAAAATATATTTTCCTTCTCATTGAACTATATTTCATTTTTTAAAAGTATTTATGGATTTTGTTCCTCTTTAGAGAATCCAAATCCCCTCTTTATGGTCCCCTATAACATATATGACATTGTCTATATTGGGACCAGTATGAACTAATTATGATGTCCCAAATAAAGGGTTGTCCTTGATTAAATTTTCATTTGACTCAACATTTGTTTTAGTTTTCATAATTACAATCGATCAATTCTTGTTTGTTGGATCAGTGACATAAAATACTTGCACGGCTTATGATGCCATTATGAATGGATCGTCTTTTTACCCTTCTATACTAAAATTCACCTTCACAAAACTCATTTCCTCAACTTTCACTCCATTGATTTTATCAACCCATTTTCAAAGGAAAAGAGGAACTTGAAATTTTGTATAATCCAACTTGTTTATTTGTTCGATAATGCCAAAATATTTCATATTTTCGTAAATTGGATTTTTAAACATGGAACCAGATATGTGCATCACTTCAGCCATAAGAATAACACCACTATTTTTCATCATACTAAATTCATCATGTTATTTTTTATAGAACTTATAACCATTGATTACAAACCCATTGTAAGATATAATATTTTAATTTGGTCCTATGGCTAGCTATTAATGTCATTCAGCAATTGAATTCTGATTTTTATATAACTCCTTATAAATTCGATCTCTGAACCATCCTATAAACTGTTGATTATGTGTATATGATATTCATATTTCATCCCACAATGGATTCAAATCTATAATAATTTCATTGTAGGATTAAATGTATGGATCAAAATCTTCACTATTCTATAATATGTAAATATGTGCTTAATCCCACTCTGTCAAGGTAATTTTAACAACATATCTTCAAGAAATTCCTTCACCCCTAAGGCATTCATTGTTATGAGACTTTGGTAGACCTATGCTTTCAACTTATGATAGGTAATCGGTACAGAATTCAATAGAATATTAAAAAATATATCATTCTTCAATTAAACCTTTTGTCCAACTTCGATTATTTACAATTACCTTTCAAAATCTTCATATATCGTTCAATAGGGTACATCCATCTGTAATGGGAAGGACCACATAGTTGAACCTCTCTGACCAAATGAACCATTAGGTGGACCATTATATCAAATAATGTTGGTGGTAATATCATTTCTAATACACATAATATTATTGAAATCTCATCATTCGTGATAGGTAACTTCGCTGGATCTACAAATTTACTACATATGGATTTGAAAAAGAAGCAGATTCTGGTTAATTTATGTTGTATTTTTTGAGGTAGAATGAAATGCAAAGAAACAGACAATAATTCTTGCATCAAAACATGACATTCATGTGATTTTAGTACTTGTAACTTCAAATTAGTCATTGACATGACATTATTGATATTTTATGAATACCCCCTGTGGAACTTTTACACTCATAAGAAAAAGGAAAAATTGCAATTTTCCTTATATGGATAAAGTGTATACTGCTTGAGGAAGAAAATTCCACATTTTACTCTTCACTGGTGCAAACTCTTCCCTTATCCACATTTCAATCAAGTCCAACATATCTTTGATACCATATTTCATTTTTCCAGTAACATTTAGTAACATTTCAATAACACTATCTTATTATTTTTCTTCTACATGCATAACATCAAGAAAATATCTAACATACAAACAATTCCAATATGATAATTTAATGAAAATTGATCTCTTCTTTGAACCTAATTTTTTAAGGTTTTTTGAAAATGGTTTACCAAAAACAGTGTCAATATTTTGTTAATTTTTTGTATAGTTGATCACCCATTTTCAGATATGGTGTTGTATCTTTTTAGATATTCCCATCGAATTTTGTCATCCAGGAGAAATATTTATGTCATCTAGGTAAATAAAATTTGATTTCCTAAAAACAGAGTATTTGAGGAATGTTACAACCAAACAGAGTATGTGCATTTTTCAAAAATGGGACACCCCAATATGCCTTTAATTCTATAGCCTGATAAATATCCATAAGTGGGGAATCCATTTATCATTTCATACAACATGGACCTTAATGTGAATTATTCACTTCTATGAGAATAATACATTATAACACATGTATCCCTCATCAATTTTAGATCTTCAATCAATGGAACCAAATAGACATCAAAATCATTACTAGGATGCTTTGGTCCAGATATAAGCATAGACACTAAAATGTATTTGTGCTTCATGCATAACCATGGAGGAAAGTTATAATTTACCAACATGACAGGTCATATACTTTGAGTACTAATTTGTACACCAAAATTATTTATTTCAATCTATAGATAATGCAAGATGAAAGTTTCTTGGCTCATCTCTAAATACAGGAAACACATAATCAATTTTCTTCCATGGATGAGAATCTGTTGGATGACATAGGTTCCCATATTTAATTATTATATATGCATTCCATGTTAATGGTCTTGTGGTTTCCTGACATCCACATAGTCTTATAAACTGTGGAAGGATAGAAAAGTACCATACATATTTCAAAGGACTTGATTCATTTTTCTTGTATTGATTTGTGCCACACTTAGGGCATTTGATGTGTGTTTCATGGTCCTTGTAAAACAATATGAAATCACTTGGACAATAATTTATTTTTTTAGTGATCATTCACATTGAAAGTAACATTCATTTAGCATCATATGTTCGGTATGGTAGTTCATTTTCTTCTGGTATCATATCTTTCAGAAGACAAAGTAGTTCTGTAAAGCTGGTGTCACTCCATCTGTTTCCATCTTTCAAATTATATAACTTCAATACAGCTAACAATGTTGTGTATTTAGTACAACCATTATTCAATGGTTTCTTGGAACAACTATTTAACTCCTAAAACAACTTTGGACAATCAAAAAGGTTATATTCAATTGTAATTTTCATTTCTTCCATGTGATCTCCATCATCTTTTACAAAGTTATTCATATCAAATGATTCATAAACCGTAGTATCATCCCAATCAATTTCCACATTTAGTTTTTCCTCATGTTTCATCCAACATTTATAGCTTTGATATATTCCATGACAAATAAAATGTTCTTCCAACTCTTCTGAACTAATTTTTCTTGAATAATAACAATGTAAACACGAACATATGATTTTAGAAGGGTATTCTGCATGCTCTCAAGAAAACTTGATGAACTCTTTAACTCTATATTCATATTAGTTTGTCAAAAGATTAGTGTGTATCCATTTTTGGTTCATATCCATCCAATTGGGTTCATAAAATATTAATTTTATACAATATATAAATAAATACACATAAGATATTCATTATCAAAAGTGAAAGTTATAGACAATTCTAATAAGGGAAATATTGATCATTTCTACTAGAATATTTGAGGACCTAGATATTCCAAATCCAATATTAAGGGCTTCTATAATTTAAAAAAATATATATAGGGAGATAAAGGAAGATAATAAATTATATTATCACTAAACTTTATAGGTGTAAACCGGATGATGGATAGTGTAATGACCCTGGCTTGAATTACCCAAAAAACACAAGGTCAAATCATCTAATGACCTCTAACACACCTCAAAGTCACTAAAAGATGGTTTAAACATTGGGTGTAAAAACCATAAATGTGAGGTGGTCCCCACCCCAAAATAGAAAAAATTAGTACCATAGGTCAAACAAAATTCTAGCATGACCCATGGGGTCAATGGACATGGAGACCCAAAATCAACATTATCCGATATAGGAATACTCGTTACACAAACAAATATGGAAATAAATGATGCCATAGCTATATAGAAACACATACCTATCATGCCAGCATAAAAATCACTCACTTATTGTCTATAAGAAATATCAAATAGATAAATTCCAGATATTAAAACATAGCATGAACTAAACGCACCATAATGATTCAAAGAGTGAAGGAATGGTGTGATAAAACCTCATGTACTTAACTAGGGATGTCCCCTTTTAATCTTATCCATAAGAAAACTAAGGAACATAGTGAATTCTTTGAGGAACTAGATCCTATGATATTTATAACAAATATACAAACATACATCACTCCACAAACTTGGTTACTGAAAAATAACATATGAAGTTGCATGTCCACTAAGGTGTCCATGAATGATATTAATATATATATAATCATTAGGGAACCACCATTGTGCCTCAAATTAGTAGTCAATAAACAAGAATGTACATGAAAATTTATACACATTTATATACATATATGACAAAATTATTTAGTAATATGATATAAAACATAGTAATAAAACAATAATGAATAAATCCAAGGTTCAGTGTCAGATATAAACAAC
The DNA here is from genome assembly GCA_963277665.1 of Viscum album. Lineage (NCBI taxonomy): Eukaryota > Viridiplantae > Streptophyta > Magnoliopsida > Santalales > Viscaceae > Viscum > Viscum album. The sequence goes on from OY728151.1 coordinate 1,288,358,278, forward strand.
AGATCATAAATCGGTAGTCAATATAAAAAAAAGGACCACAAATTGTTCCCTAAAAAATAGATCACAAACAAATCATAAACAATGGATCATAAACAAATCATAGAAGAAGAAATAAAAAATAAAACCAAAAATACACAAAGAAAATTGGAAGGCCTACCTCGCTAGGTTGAAGAAAATATGAGACCCTCTTCAGATATTATACAAGATGTTCATAAACAGTCATGTGGTGTGACTCGACCTTCGATCCACTAAGTAGGATCACAGACAGTGGGTGGATTTCATAGAAAGCTTCAATATCACGATGGGTTCAAAAATGGTTAGGGTTTTTAAAATAAATTGGGACACTTTTATTAACGCTTACCAATAAATGTTGATAAAGATATTTTTTATCAATGCTAAACTCAAAGCACTGATAAATGTTCATTTTATCAATGCTTTGTTTAGTGCTGAGAAATCCTCATCTTTATTGGTGCTTATTACTGAAGTGATGTTAATGGATTTATAATTATAATTGTAAATAAAAAAAATTGTAAATATTTATAAATACTAAATAAATATATATAAATTGAAATATTGTAAATATAATCCTTTATATATATATTAATTATAATCTTATAATTATTTATTTTTAATTATAGAAATATTTTTTAAAAATATTATTTATATCATTATATATATTTATATACTTATACATATATATATTTAATAAATATATATAAATATAAATATTGTAAATATATTCATTTTTAAGTAATTTTTTTATAAATTTTATTAATTATTTAAATATACATAATAATTTATTTATAATTATATAAATAATTTTAAAAAAATATTTATTTGTTTGTAATTATAAATATATAATTGAATAAATATAGTGAATATACATTTATAAATATATTTCTTTATGAATATTCTTTAAAAATATATTTTTAACATTATTAATGAATATCTAACTTTGAGTGCATGGATATATGAAAAAAATGAGTGAAATTGAAAAAATTAAGAATATAGGAACACTTTAACAATATTGAAAAAATGGATAAGTTTTGTGTGTGTGCATACTGTATATAAAAATGAATTAGTTACGTATATGTGAAATCAATATAACACGCATTTGATCTATATTAAATTGAAAACTCAAATGACATTAAATTATATGTCGAGTACTATGAAATTAGTCAATATTTTTAATTCATATTAATTTATAATTAGATACCATTATTCAATAAATATATGACAATTTAATATAAAGAACGTAAATATTTTGTAATATATAAATCATATTTATATGCATTAATATGTATCTATATATTTAATATATACAATTTAATAACATTAATTATCATAATTATCTAATTAATAAAATGTTTAATATTTAGTAATATATAATCAATTAATTCATTTTTATCAATAATTATTTAATTAATAAAAAATTTAATATTTTTATATAAACACATTTTTTAATTTTTTATTTATTTAATTATTTCATTTTATCAGTGCTAAAAATGAATTGATGAAGGAAATATTTATCAGTGCTTAACATATAGTGCTGATAAAGAATACCCTTTATCGGTGCTAAAAATAAAGTGCTGATAAAAGATTAAATTTATCAGTGCTTTCTTTAGTGCTGATAAATATGTCATTTATCAATGCTTTCTTCTAACGCTGATAAATAATAGTGTTGTTAAAGGCCTATTTTGTAGTAGTGGTCCCTTGTATGGAAATGATATATCCTAAATAAATCTATGGCTATGGTGTTCTATAATAAAGTTCTATTATCGAAAATTAAAATAAAGAGATATTGAGTATATAGGTTGATGGAAATTTCATGCAACCTGCTCGATTATAGATATTGTGATAAATGAATTATATTACATGATAAACATTTGTATTAGGTGACATGTCATTGTAGCATTAACTTCTTTCTCTATGGGTTCCTTGACGTGTTACTAGATGATAACCTTGTACTTTAGGATTCTCCACCTAATGTCATTGATAAAGAGGCCAAGAGGGTCACACACTAAGTGTATCTAGAATCTCTTTTAAATAAATTATTATTTAACAAGTTTAATAAATATTAATCATGGTCATGGTTTAATAATTATCCATGTATGCCTAATCACATTTTTTTGTCACTAGTTATTCAAGAGAATATATTGTGGGTGGAATAATTAATAAACATTAAGGAGGATTGGCGGACCGAGTTTAACGGTCCTATGAGAAATAATAATATTGAATATTATTTGATTAAAAAAAATTAATTGTAACTCACAAGTTAAGCGCAAGTCAGAAAATAATAATATTGTTGTTATTATTTGACCTGGGGTTTCTCTAGTATTAATGAAATAATCAAAGGCACTTGTGAAATTTATTTTATTGTTACCCTAGTGAAATAAATGCTCAGTTATATTATTCTCTCATTATCCAAGGCCAAGCTTTGAGACGCCTATTGAGTTTTGCACAACATTTTGGAGAAAAACTCTCAATCCTAGAGAGTTATTTCCTCTCTAAGAATGTTCTCAAGAATGAGAGTGATCCTCCTCCATCGGATCAAGGAGAATACTTTGGAAGTTGTTCTCAAGGTGATCGAAGGCAGGTAACTCAGGCATAAGGATCTTCAGTGCTAGCACCCGGAGACTCCTTCATCGACATCCAGATATTTTTGGAACACATGTGGATCACTACTAGAGGATATTTACCCTTGATATCTACAACACAACGACAGTTCACTGTAGATCTGTGGTCTAACACATCCATGAATAAAAAATAAACATTGGAGGTAATTCTTATTTAATTAAATTAATTATAAAAAAATAAATATTGATCCACTCTCTTGGTTCTAGGTTTCTATTCATTTGTATTATTTCTTTGATTCGATTCTGTGGATCACGGCGTTTATCATCACATAGATCCTGGATTGTTCATTAAATATGGAAAAAATAAAAGTTAGGCATTGTCCCTCCTCGGATTCCACTATGCCCAAAACCTACAGATGGTATCAGAGGGGGCATATTATTGTTTATAATTATTTAAATTCTTTTGTGATTTATGAATTCATAATTTTCTATTTCAATTCAAGTTTAATTTTTCATTTAATCTAAATTATGAGATCTATTTTGTCCTCCGTTGTTTCTCACAAATCTAACTGAAAAAATAATTTTTATGATTAAAATAAAATCAAGGATCTCATTCAGAGGTGCCAAGGATTCTACCTGGATAACATAGTAGTATATGGTGTGTAACTAGAGTTACACACTGTGTAGTTTTGATTAATTCCACAAGAGTTAATTCATCAATTAATCAACCTATGTGCATTAATTACACACACATTAGTTAATTCTTACACCACGTGTTGATTAAAACAGATAAGAAAATAGTTAGCTGAACTACATGTCATTTGGAACCAATGAAAATCGCTTGTAGTCTCTTTAGGGTTAGGGTTGGGTCATGTATATCATACACGTCTTATCATATCAGTGACTGTGTAATGTGGAGTGAACATGATGCGTGGACCACTGGACTTGTTTTGTACTCCAAGAATTCTGAAGTATGCCTTACATGCTGAGTCCCTAGAAGTGTACTTTAGATAAACGGTGAAGGTAGTACACGCCATGTAGATCGGATCTACATGTTGTTTACTTTTACCAAATTACAACGAATTAAAACTTTAATATCTACATAATGTCCAAATCTTCATATCATGTATAATTTGTATTACATGTTGTTACTCTAAGTGAATTGAAGCATATTACATGGGCAAAAAATCTTGTGATTCATGTGATCATTTTTGAAGTACAAGTTGTGATAGTAGGCATTAAATTGTGTATTATGTATGTCAAAAGAGTAAAATCGTATATGAGTATAATACATGTTTCGTAGATTTCGGCCGGTATTCACCGTGTTACCTCCAAGGTACATTTAGGTAAAATTTTAATTTTAAATTAATTTTTTTAATTTGTTTAAAATTATATCGATGAGAATCTCAAAGAAATTCAGAAAAGGATTAAGATAAAATGATTAATTAATTAAATATAATAATGAATCAATTACAGGGAGATTTATCTTAAAAAAGAACAATTAAAGAATAAAATTATAGTTTTATTAAATGTGTAATTCATTGAAATCATGTGGATGATCATGATCTAGACCAGAGCTTTTTATGTGATTGGTTTCCTTTTAATTTATTATTAAATTAAATTGTTGACCTGCGTTCCTTCTATCCTCATTAATATGTATGGCCTTTATGCCCATGATTTCTTTTATGTAAACCCCTTTTACCCCTCACCTGTGTGTGAGTAAAAGAATATGTAATGGTTGGATCTCCCAATCTAGTAGAGGCAGTTCAGGTTATGTGTTGATTCGAAACCAATCTAAGGAGATACAAAGGTGGAAAGGTGGAAAGCTGTAAACACAAACCTTAAATGGTTCAAGTTGTTTCATCCCCAGGTCAATGGTTAGTTTATCAACTACTAGATAAACTAAACATTAGAACAATATCATGATCATGCCCTTTATTTTATTTTTATCAATTGCATGGTTATCAATTATGGACCTTTTGTCATGATCACATAATTAATGAATTAACAAGCATGCCATATGAAACTAAAATAAACTGTCTTATGCATAAATATTATCTAATACATGGATAATCACTTAATCATATCCCACATAATATTAAAAATCATGTGAAAATATAATAATTGGAAATTTATTAATAAAGGATAAAATCCCTCGATAAAATATTAAGTTAGTAGAGCCTTCCATTACTTCGGTTAGAATTGAACCATAGTTCAAAGTTGTTGACCAGCCAAAGTTGGGGTGCTTTTAGTTATTGAGGAATTATAATTTGAGGTTTTGGGTTGACATAACTTGGTTGAAAACAAGGTTTCACTTCCAAAGTAGGAATTGGTGTTACTGAGAGGAAAACATTAAGGAAATATAAATTTATGATTTCAGGATTGTGGAGTCCACTCAATGGATCAAGGAACTATGAGTTAATTTAGTTGGAATTTGGAATGCCTACCTAAAACCATTTGAGTTACTTGACCAGCCAAAGTTGGCTAATGGGAATGGAATATGGATCCTTTCCATTAGAATATCCAAGAAAAAAAAAGATATTTTGAATCCAATGGTGTGGGTTATTGGGTTTCAAAAAAATAGTGGGATACTAATAAATATAATATTTACTTATTTGTCTAAAATTTATCAGATAAAGAACTAAAATTATGCTCATTTTATTTGTAGAAATAGAATCAAAAATAAAATCAAACATATCATTGTGATCCATACTCGATAAGGAAAACCTTCTCACTTGAACTAATTTCTAGGAGTGGAAATGGAGACTACATGCCATCCTTCACCATGAAAGAAAATGGTATGTGTTGTAAGAATCTTTACGAGTTACACCTAGAAATGTGGTGAGTGATGAAGAGTTATCTCTATACGAGAAACATCTAAATAATGCTACATATGTTCAGTACTTCATGATATCATCCATGTACAATGATATCTTAAAGAAACATGACGAAATGGACACTTATAGCATGATGTCTCACCTTCAAAATATCTATCAAGAGAAGGGGAGAGAAGAGAGGTATGAGATCTCCAACTCTTTTTTCGGTACTATTCTTAGTGATTCTATGCCAGTTGGGCCTCATGTAGTCAAGCTTATCAGTTACACTGATCATTTAGGCATCTTGGGGATTAAATTCCCAGATGGGTTTCATATTGATCTCATACTTTCATCACTTCTTAGGACCTTCTCTAGTTTTATTTTGAATTATAATATGAGAAATAATGAGAATAATCTATCAGAACATCTTACCTTAATTCACCATGTGGATAATAACATGAGGTATGACAAAACAACAGTCCTTATATTGAATAAGAAGTGTAATGATAAGGAAAAAGAGCCTAAGACTTATAAATAGTCTAAATCCCCTAAGAACCACCCAACCAATAAGAATAATATCCAAAGGCACGGAAAGGAAAATGAGGTAGTAAGTTTTTCATGTGGTAAGTTAGGCCACTGGAAGAGTAACTACACCTAGAGGAAAGGGGAATCCAAAGATGCATTTTTTATTCAGTAAAATCTTTCCATTTATACACATTAGGTATTATATATATCTTTTGGTGCTCACATTTTTATTAAAATTTAGGAACCAAGTAAATTTTGAAAAAATTCCAGAGGAGAGGTGGATATGAAATATTCCAATTGTGAAAGGCTAGCTACTCTTTCCATTGGTGACTACTAAATTTCATTTCCAATAGGAATGATTTTGGTTTTTTATGATTGTTATCATGTACCTACTATTTATAAAAACATAATTTTTGTATCAAGTTTAGATACAGATGGGCTTATTTTCATGTTTGGAAATAAAATTTGTTTCTTTTATATGGAAAACATATGTTATGGTATGTCACATTTAAATAATAGTTTGTATGTATTAAATTATTAAAACCAAGTGTTTGAAATCGATAATTAATTGTGTTCACACGACTCATATAACACCCAATTGTGGCATCACTATCTTTGTCATGTAAATGAGAAGCTTCTGACAAAGCTCTATTAATATGGTTATTTAGACTCTTCTATAAAAAACTTGAAAGATTTCATTTTTATTTACAAGGAAAAATGACCAAACCACCATTAGGTGGACATGGTGAATGGGCCGCATAGATTCCGGTATTGGTACACACTGATGTATGTGGACCATTTACAAAAGAATATATAGGTGGATATTTGTACTTCATAACTTTTACTAATGACTTGAGTAGATATGGCTATGTATACTTAATGAGGTATAACTCTCAGGCCATTGAGAAATTCAAGGAATTCAATAATTAGGTTGAAAATCATCTTGGTAATAATATAAAGAATATTTGATCAGATCGAGGTGGAGAATATCTTAACCAAGAGTTCATTGACTTTCTACAGGAGTTTGGGATTCTATCTCAAATCACTCCACCTTATACACCATAGTGGAATGGTGTTAGTGAAATAAGGAATTTTACCTTATTGGACATGGTAAGGTCAATGATGAGTCACACATATCTTCCATTATCCTTTTTGGGAAATTCATTACAAATTATGGCATACACATTAAACTGAGTACCAACTAAGGCAGAAAATGGAAATCCCTTTGAGTTATGGAGTAGAAAGAAACCCATTTTGTTACATACATGTATATGGGGTTGTGAGGAATTTTTTAAGGCTTTCACAAGAAAAAAACTAGCACTCCAAGGCATGAATTGTATCTTTATAAGGTGTCTCAAGGAAACAAAGGGATACTACCTATACAACCCCTCAGACAAAAAAAGTGATTTTCACAAGACAAGATTTTTTTCTTGAGTGGGAGCACATCCTCAAAAAGTATAGTGGTAGAAAAATTGACTTCAACGAAGTTGATGATCAAGATACACAGAAGTTGGTACAATAACAAGTTCCATAGGTCCTCATGAAATAAGTAGTTCCTAAAACACAAATACTAAATAGAAGTGTAAGAGAGGTAAGGGAACCATAGAGATATGGTTTTATAGTCACTGAGGATGGTGAATTATTGTTGTTGTAAAATGATGAAAATCACTCCTATAATAAGGTAGTAGAGAGATCAGAAGCTGCAAGATGGCTAGAAGCTATGAATTATGATATGGATTCCATGTATCATAACCAATTTTGGGTTTTAGTCGATGTGCAAGTTGATGTAAATCTTGTTGGATGTAAATGGTTATTCCAGAGTAATGTGTACATGTAAGGTAAAGTTAGTACCTATAAAGAAATTCTAGTGTCTAAAGGGTTCAAACAGTGTCAAGGAATTGACTATGATGAAACCTTTCCACTAGTTTCAATGTTTAAATCCATCATAATCATACTTTCTATAGAATCTTACCATGTCTTTGAGGTTTGGAAGATGGATGTCAAAACTGCATTCCTTAATGAGAACCTTCTGGAATATGTCTATATGACACAACTAGAAGGTTTTGTGACACTAGGTGATGCAAAAAGATTTTTCAAGTTGTAGAAATCCATTTATGGATTGAAGTAATCATCCAGGTCATGGAATATTTGATTCTATGAATCTATAAGAGAATTTGGTTTCATTTAAAAAATTTTATCCATGTGTTTACCAAAGGTTTAGTGGGAATGTGGTCCTTATCCTAGTATTATAAGTTTATGACATATTACTTATTGGAAATGACATACTAGTCTTATAGTTAGTTAAGGACTAGTTGAACAAGTGTTTCTCCATGAAATATTTAGGCAAAGAAGCATACATTCTAGGGATCAAGATCATTCGTGATAGATCCAAGAGGCTTCTTGGACTAATTCAAAGTAAATATATTGATCAGGTACTAAAAAGATTTAGTATCTAACAATCAAAGAGGATATTGGTTCCAGTATCATGTGAATTATATCTTTCTAAGAAAGTGTTCCCCCCAGACACAATAAGAGAAAGAGAGAATGAGTAATATCTCATAGGCTTCAGTGATATGATCAATCATGTATTCCATGTTATGTACTATACTTGATGTTGCTTATGAACTGAGCATGGTAGGAAAATATAAAGAAAATCCATGAGAATATCATTTGACTATTGTTAAGCCTATCCTTAAGTATCTAATAAGAACTAAGAATATGTTCCTGGTGTATAGAGGAGACGAGGATCCTTTCATCAGGGGGTATGTTGATGCTTGTTTTTATATAGATCAGAATCATCTGAAGTCACTATCAGGATATGTTTTCTACCTCAACAGAGGAGTTTTCAGCTAGAAGAGTTCAAAGCATCTATTTTTCTCTGATTTCACAGTGGAGTCCGAGTATATAGCGGTTTCTAATGCATCCAAAGAATATATTTGGATTTAAAACTTTATCTAGAATATTGATGTGGTTCCTAACAGTAAAGAACCTATCACAATCAATTGTGATAATATTGTAGTGGTGGCTCTTGAAAATGAGACAAGGTCATATCAACGGACAAATAACATACTCCATAATTATCACCTCTTAAGGGATTTTCCTCAAATGGGTGAATTTTTTGTAAGTAGAGTGTCCACATAAGTGAATGTAGTGGACACCTTAACTAAATCATTATCTATTTAGATACATGAGTATCATGTGAGAGATATCGGACTAAAGGTTGTTAGCATTTGGCTCTAGTACAAGTGGGAGTATGTTGGAGTTGGTTCCCTAGAACCAACTTCTATATAATTTATGATAACTTATATTAATGGTTTTTTAATATCAATAAATTCCTTATCACATCACGATTATTCTTCTATGTAACATTTTACATGATAATTTCCCAAAAGAAGTTGTCTCACTAAAAGGTCATAGTAGTTCCCCTCTTTGATGATAACTCGGATGTTCTATGAAACTATTATTAGATATATGCATTGTGGATGAATGATATCATTTGAGGGACACAAATGATATAGGCTATTAGGTTTGGAGACTCATAGGACTTTGAGGCACCTTCTCATGGTGTACTCCCCTAGTGATATCAAGTAGGATATTATGAGAACGGGACCCGACAGTAGGAAATCCACATTTATAAGTGTCATTGGATGTTCCTATCTAAGGATGTTTGTATTGGTCCTTATTCATTAATATTATTATTAATGGATATTATGATTCATGTACTTTGATGTATTGATGAAAACCATGATGACATATGTTCGTGGTGTGGTAGGATATGTTGGGTACGTCATGAGTAACATTTCATTAATGAATAATGCGAGGAAGGATTTATCCCTTATATTCACTAATGGAAGTTAATATCTCATACCCTTTGATGGAAATGATATAGCCTAAATAAATCCATTTCCATGGTTTTCTATAGGAAATTTCTATTTATGTAAATTCAAAGAAATAGATATCAAGCATATAGGTTGATGGCACTAGCATGCAACCTACTCGATTAGAGATATTGTGATAAAGGCATTATATTACATAGTAAAAGTTCGTATGAGGTTACATTTCATTGAATAATTAACTTCCTTCTCTATGGGTACCTTGGTGTGTTATTAGATTTTAACCTTGGACTTTAGTCTACTCGGCCTAATGCCACTGAGAAATAGTCCAACATGGTCACACACTAAGTGTATACAAAATCTCATTTAAATAAATTATTATTTAACAAGTTGAATAAATTATTATTTATCAAGTTGAATAAATTATTATTTAATGATTTTAATAAATATTAATCCTGATATTGGTTTAATAATTATTCATGTATGTCTGATCACATTTGTTCCATCACTAGTTATTCGAGAGAACATATTGTGGGCGGAATAATTAATAAATGTTATAGAGGATTGGTGGACCGAGTTTAAGGGTCTAGTGAGAAATAATAATATCTAATATTATTTGATTAAATAATTTTTAATTATAACTCACAAGTTAAGTTCATGTCAGTAAATAATAATATTGTTGTTATTGATTGACATGGGGGTTTTCTAGGATTAATGAAATAATTAAAGGTACTTGTGAAAATTATTTTATTATTACCCTAGTGAAATAAATTCATGGTTATATTATTCTCTCATTATCCAAGGAAAATCTTAGGGACACCTATTGAGTTGTGGAAAACATTTTGGAGAATATTTCTCAAGCCTAGAGAGTTTATTCCTCTCTAAGAACGCTCTCAAGAATGAGAGTGATCCTCCTCTACTGGATCAACGAGAACACTTTGGAAGCGGCTCTAAAGGTGATCAAAGGTGGATGACACAAGCACAAGGATATTTCATAATATCACCCATAGACTCCTTCAGTGACATTAGAAGATTCATGGAACACATGTAGATCACTGCTAGAGGAGATCTACCATTGATCTATACAAATTAATGATGGTACGCTGCAGATCTGTGACTGAACACATCAACAAAGGAAGAATAAACCTTAGTGGTAATTATTATTTAATTAAATTTATTATAAATAATATATTCTGATCATATCTCTTGGTTTTGGGTTTTTATTCCTTTGTATTATTTCATTGATTCAATTCTGTGGATCACGACATTCAACATCACATTGATCCTGGATTTTTCATTGAATGTGGAAAAAATCAATGTTGGGAATCGTCCCTCCTGTGCTTCCACTACTCTCAGAACCTATAGCCTCTATATCTTTCTCTACTGAGGATCCCATGTAGGATTCCTTGTTTACCTTACAATTAAGGATCCCAAGTAGTTTGACTTCAATTATGCATGGACCTTGAAGATACCAAGTAGGATTCCTCTCCAGTGTTTGACTTGAGGGACCCAGTGGTTACCCTATAATTGACTGACCTTGAGCTAGTATATCGAGTTTGGGTAGATATGGTAGTTGGTGTCACCTTAAAACCTATTCCAAACTTGTAATCCCATGGAGCTATGGCAGTAGTGTTGGTTTTATGTGTTCTTCCCCCCTCACTCTTTTGTTTATGATTTCACATGTTTATTAGTAATGAAGAAATGATTACCAGAGGTGATTCCTAGTTGGTGGTTTTTAAGCCTGATGAAGGCATCTTTCCTTCACTTTGAGATGCCTAGGCATTCTTCCTGGGATCCTTCTTTTGAGCCATGTTATTTTTATGTGTTTATTTTTATGCTTATAGGTACTTCCTGGGATTTGGATATTGATATATATGTTGGATTATTATATTATTGGGATTTTATAATGTGTTTCCAAGTATCTAGTTATTGTTCCTATGGCTATGATATATGGGCATATTATCCCAAGTAATGATACTCATTGATGATTACACTCTCCTGGGTGATGAGGATGATTACTCTCTCCTCCTCTCATGGGTTTAATGATTATGATTATGCTATCTTCAACCAGGGGTTGTTGGTGGATGATTATAATATCCTTAATTTGTGATCTATAGAGGATGATTACTCTCTCCTCAGCCTCTGGCTTATGGAGGATGAAAATGCTCTCCCTAGTTTGTCATGTTATGAGGATCTCTAGAAGTTCATTCTGGGATCAGGCTTATGATCCTTTACTTTTTTAGGGTGGTTGATCATGGAATCTCACACCAATGTTTGACATTCAATTTTTGATCTTTAGGGGTGGGTATAAAATATCACCAGTGAGCTCTCGTACAGATCGGCTTAGTGTCAGACCCTTAGGGTTCATCTGAGTCGCAATGTCATGACCACCTACATACTAGTACTTAGGTCTTAGACCTTAAACTGGATTTACATGGAATGACCAGTTAGATGACTAGCTCAGTGACCATTTACAGGATTTTTAGATGTACTTACCAAGAATCATTCTTTATAGTGATTGGAGGCATGAACAGGTGAACCCTGTTATTGGATGAGTATCCCCCTGAGGTGATGTATCTTGATCAGAGATATTTCTAGAATTGGTCGAAGTAGGTATATATTGAATGGGATTACATACCAAGAGATCGAATTAATGATACACAGCTTGAGTGAAAATACATCCAATTCAATCCCCATACATAGAATGTCCAGGTGATCTGGATTTTGGACCCAAGGATCGACTACTGATTGGTTTTATGTTATTTTATTCACTTACTCATGAATATTCATATTTATGTATGTATGTATAGGTATGGGACTATATATGTATACGTATATGGATATGAAAATATATGGTGGAACATTACTAGTTGATTGAGATTATAGACTCGGGATCGATTGTGGGTTCACATTTTGGTTTTAATTATATTTTTTGTTATGTATTTTCTAGGCTAAGCACGTTGCTTTTTCATACACTTATAGTAGCATATTTTATAGGTTCCTCATTGGGGTGGCCTACTATAATTATTTATCACCCTTGCACGTGAACCTCAATTTATGGTTAGACCTTGTGTATGATTTTCATGTTGATCACAGTTGTATGGTGAATAGGGATGAGGCCTAGTGTTTCATGTTCGAGCGGAGATAGTCATGTGGGTTCTTTTGTTTGGGCTGGTGCAATTTGATAGTTTCTAGAGACCAGGTATGTGGTCTGGATCTGAGTTAGTAGTAGAGCTTTGTACTTTTATTTCCATTTATTTTGTATTCCTCTATCTGTAATGTCATCCCAGTGGGGGACCAGTGTTTTGTTTATGACATAGTTTTTCAAGATTTTGTTTCTTTTTAATTTATTCATATAGAATTTTCTATTTTAGTTTATTTATTTATTTTTTTAATCTGTTTATTTACTACTTTTTCTATTACTTATATATTTATTTTGTTTCATAATCTGATATGACAGAATATTCTTCCTATTATCACACCATTGGACCTCGCTTCTAGTCAGAAGCCTCTTGTAAACAGGGATGTGTACTTGAGGCCAAGTAACTGACTGACTTGGGCCACCATTTTAGTGGAATCGGGGCCAGGATGTTACAAATTTGTATCATAGGTCTATTTTTTTCTGGTCTTTACTATTTGGTATGTGATATATAGAAGTATTAGGAATGTGTTGGAACCTATGATGGATATCATACTGGTGTGTTGATAACACTTGTTTCGATAAGAAGCCTTAGTTTCTAGGGGTATGGGATTTTTGTTTTGATCTATGATGTTATAGTTTTATATGATTTTCTCCATCAGTGATGCACAATTTCTGCGGCTACTATTATTTACTTTGGATCTCTGGATCTTGTCCATTGGAAAAAGTCAAGTGATGGATTTTGACTCTTTACCAGAAAACGAAATAGGTGTCACATGCATTAAATTTGGCATGTAGGATTCAGATCATATAGGTCTTCTAGAGTGAAATTTTTACTGATTGATGGGACATATTTTATAGGATATAATTACATGTATATATATTTCATTCTGATGGTAGGTTATGTGGATCTCTGTTGAGGTGTTTGGTGTTGAGGTCGATGACTCAGTCCCCATGTATAAGAGGTGCAATGAACCTAGTAGTTTGATATGAAATGTGATACCTTTATGTTTACCCCTTGCAGTGTGTTGTCCCTCAAGTCATGGTGATATAGTCTTATCACTGAGTATGATTTTAATAGACACCTAGTCCTTTCTTATGAGTTGGACCTCTAGGTGGTATTACCATATACGGATGCCCAGTGAGGGTCAGTACAATCTCTCTTCTTTGATGGTATGATGACCTCTAGGGATAAGTTCCTTATAAGTATTCTTGGTGAGGATTGATCACTTGTAGGTCATTTTTTCAGTTTTGACCCTCATAGTTCATTATGATCTTTACCTTCTTTAGGTTGGTTTGATATTTTAGGTTAGGTGGTCAGACCTTGTGACCTAGTTGTGAGACGTGTTCTATAGGACTAGGTGGGAGACCTAGAGACCCTAATTTTGTCCTAGACCAATTTAGGTTGATGTCTATTTTGTTCAAGGGAAACCTGTATGAGAGAGGTTGGCTTGTGTTTTTAGGATGCCTTTTTAATCAGTTATATTGGTTTTATTCTTGTTTTGAGATCAAATCATGGTAGTTTCATGAGTTTTTGTTATAGGATTGTTAATGCCTTCAGATTTTGATGAAGCACCTTGGGTGCTTTGGTATCAAGACTGAATTTGATAGGAAGGATTGTTTGGGTGTATGGAATGGTCAATCAGTTCTTTAACTATTTATAATGTATTTAGAACATGGGTAGATTCTTGTGATGGGAATGAATCCATGTAATGGGAAGTGATGGAATAAATTATGTCACAAGTGAGGTGCCCAATTTTGAAGAGGAGTTACAAGGGAGATTCTGGATTGTGAAACTAACGTTTTTTATGCCCATGTAGGGTAAATATCATGTACCCACATTATATTCCATGTACTCAGGTGTTTTAAAATATGAGTTCTTCTAGAGTACATGCCCATGTGGGGATTTGGGAGTACATGTCTTGTACTCATGGAGACATGTCGTGTACTACCCCCTACAACCCTTTTTGGGATTTTTCATATCTTTTTTCCCTGGAGTCTAAACTGGACCCATGAGTAGTCTATATTGAGTATATTTTCAATTAGATCATGATGGTAAGACCTTTGATGTGTTTTGAGAAATAATAAGTAGCATTTAAGTTGTTTCTTGAATGTATAGGTTCTTCCTCCAATAATCATGTTTAGTAATCTACTTAGAGTGAGACATATTTTGAGATTATCCATGTGCTACATCTCTTGAAGGATGTTATTGTTTCTTTTTAGTTTAAGAAAAAATACCTTGTGAGATGTTCCCTTTTGACCTGTTAGGATATGAGAATGGTTCTCCTGAGGATCCCCTGTGGGATTCCTCTGTTTACATTTCGACCTGTAAAATCCCATGTAAGATACCTCTATCCTCTTTCTATACCAAGGATCCCTTGAGGGATGGATTTACTTATATGATATTATAAGGATTCTCTTTTTGGATACCTTTACCTATGTACCATTATGAGGATCCCATGTAGGATGCATCTTCTTCTTTATCTTCTGAGGATACCGTGTATGATTCCTCCTTTACCTTGCAACTAAGGATCCCAAGTAGGATGCCTTATCTTATGAATGGACCTTGAGGATCCCATGTAGGATGCCTCTCTAGTGTTTTTCTTGAGGTACCTAGTGGGTTCCCCTTTTCTAACTGACCCTGATCTAGTACTTCGGGTTTGGGTAGAGATGGTAGCAGGTGTAACCTTATAACCCATTCAAAATTTGTAAACCCATGGGGAAGTGGTAGTAGGGTTGGTTTTAGGTGTTTGACCACCCTCACTCTTTTTTTTATTATTTTATTTGTTTATTTATGATACAGTGATCTTTACTAGAGGTGTTTCCTGGTTGGTGTCTATTGATCCTAACACGAGGCATCTTTCCTTCTCTTTGGGATGCCTACATCTTCTTCCTAGGGTTTTGATTCTGATCCATGTTATTTTCATATGTTTATTTTTATACCCATAGGTACTACCTAGGAATTTTCTATTGAGCCATATGTTTTATTATTATATTATTGGGATTTATGGAGGTGTTTCCTAGTATCTAACTATAGAGATTATGGCTATGATATATGGGCATAGCATCCCTAGTAATGATACTCATTAATGATTATGCTCTCCTAGGTGATGAGGATGATTATGATCTCCTCATCTCATGGGTTAAATAAGTACTATTATGCTCTCCTCATCCTAGGGATATCGGTGGATGATTAATATCTCCTTGACTTATGGTCAATGGAGGATGATTACGCTCTCCTCAACCTATAGATTATAGAGGATGACTATGCCCACCCCAATTTGTCATATTATGAGGATATATATATGTTCTTTATAGGATCATGCTTATGAGACTTTAATTTGTTAGGTTGGTTGAGTATGGTGTCTCACACCTATGTTTGACGTTCACTTTTGGATATTGATGTGTGGGTATGACATCTCACTGATGAGTTCTCCTACAAATCGCCTACAGGTCAGACCATTAGGGTTCATTTGAGTCACAATGTCATGACTTCCTATAGACCGGGACCTAGGGATAAGAAATTGGACTATATTTACATTGTATGAGTATAATAACGACTAGATCAGTGGCCTTTGGCAGTATATCTAGATGTGATTCCCTATAATTCTTATTTATAGTGATTGGAGGTGAGTAATGGTGAACCAAGCTGTAGGATGAGTATCCCCCTGGTGGTGACGTAGCTTGCTCATAGATATTTCCTTAATTAGCTGAATCAAGTATATATTGATTGGGATTCTAGACCCATAAAGCAAAATAATTATACACAACTTAAGTGAAATAATGTACAACTTAATTCCCCTGCACAGGATGTCTAGGAGATCAGGATTATTGACCCAAGGATCGACTTCTGATTAGTTTTATGTTATTTCATTCACTTACACATTAAAATTCATATATATATATATATGGGGGGTATGGAACTATATGTGTATATTTATATAGATATGGACATCCATGGTGGTACACGCCCAGTTGATTAGGATTACGGACCCAGGGTTCAACTGTGGTTTCATGTTTTGGGTTTAATTATCTT
Source organism: Viscum album (assembly GCA_963277665.1). Taxonomy (NCBI): domain Eukaryota; kingdom Viridiplantae; phylum Streptophyta; class Magnoliopsida; order Santalales; family Viscaceae; genus Viscum; species Viscum album. The sequence continues at coordinate 1,288,375,203 of OY728151.1, forward strand.
TTTAGTTGTGTCTCTACTAGCCTGAGCATGTTTCTTTTGCATACACTTGTAGTAGAATATTTTATATCTTCCTCATTGGGTGGCCTACTAAGATTATTTCTCACCCCTGCACATACACCTAGGTGTACGTGTAGACATTATGTATGCTTTTTAGGTTGAACACAATTTCATTGTGGATAGGTATGAGTCCCAGTGTTATATGTTTTAGAGGATCTATATGGGTTCTTCTATTTAGGATGGTGTAGTTCGATAGTGTATAAAGATTGGGTATGTGGTCTAGCTTGGTGTTAGTAGTAGATCCATGTACTTTCATTTCCATTTCTTTTGTATTATTATATTTGTATGGTCGGCCTAGTGGGTGAACAGTGTTGTATGTATGACATAGATGTTTGAGATTTTATATCTTTTTCATTTATTATTACATCGTGTTCTATTTCAGTTTATTTATTTCTTTCGTTCTCTATTTATTTAATATTGGGTATATTACAAAGCTGTTTTTTTATTTCTTACTCAGATATGAGGGAATAGTCTCCCCACTATCACACTCTAGGCCCTCAATTCTAGTCAGAAGAATCTGGAATATGGGGAGGTGTTCTTCAGGCCTTGTAACCAATTATATTTGGGCACCATTTTAGTGGCAACCGATCTAGGACATTACAAAATTAAAACATTTAATATATAGGAAAAATATTCTATAGAAAAAAATCAATGTTAAGTGTTCATAGTATTATTTAGTATTGATTTCCAATTGAATGGGTGTTAATATATTCAGATATAGATTTATAAATTATATTAAATTATTTTTTTATAAGAGATTAATATTTTTTATTTGATAAAAGTTACATAATGTTAGAAAAATAATTCTTTGAAAATAGTCAATTTACTATTATCATGGTAATTAACTGTAATTCATGGAATCTTATTTTCATGCCTAAAAATGAAATAGAACTTATTAAATAATATGAAAAAATTTACCTAAAATATGAAATACATTTTATTATATTTAATTTCTATAAGTTAAGGAAACTAATTTTTAATATAAGATTATAAAAACATTTTTTTGAGTAAAATATTACTTATATTTTCAAAATGTTAGAAATAGGATTTATATATTCAACATAGTATTTTAAAAATATTTATTTTACTTTATAACCATATTTTTTATATAAAAATGTTTCAAAAACTTTTAATTCATTTTTTTATTTTGATAATTTCATAAAAGTGATGGTATTTTAAAAATCTTTATTTTTTCACTATTTGAATAAAAATAAATTATTTTAGAAAAAACTAAAAAAATAACCCTAAGATACCTTTAAAATGATGAACTAAAAAATGAATTTAATTTTTAAAAAAAAATAGTACTAAAATATAAGAATTAATCTTTTAAATGAAAATACAATATATAAAGAAAAAAATTTATTGAAAATTTCCCTTCAAAAACTTTAAGTGTTCTTAATCAAATTTTTTATACATTATAAATTGGTTTAAATATTTTCAATTACTAGATATTTTATTATTATAAATAAAATTAATAATATTCATCTAATATATCGTGATTTTTTTTAGTTCTGAGTTGTATGTAGAGAAATATATAGAAATTTAGTGAAAATATATTACAAAAATCTCAAGGTGTTTTATTCCCTCGCCCCATTAAAAAAATTGAATCCTTGAAATTTTAATTATCTCCTACTAATAAAAATTATAATAGTGTCAAAAATATTAAAATGAATCAATATATACCTTCTAAAGAGATACAAATCTCGCTATCTTATGGAAGAATATGCAGTACATTATTTACCTAATGATTACGATTCTCAACCATTTATTCCAAACATGCCTTTATAGCTATGTTTTAGAAGTTTCTAATGCCATAACTTTCATATCTTCATTTTCAAGATCATATTTATAACTAAATATTAAAACAAAAATGATTTTGATAATATCTAATAGAATAATAGTAAATGATCATGAGAATATTATATCTTAAACATGATATGTATTTTTCAATGACACCATCATTTTGACCTATGATACTTTCGGTTCAACTGTGATAAAATTGGATTAAACTATAACTTCTTAAGTTTAACCTAGGTTTTCCATAGTCATATTCATATTTAATTCACTATCATACCATAATGAGGTTCTAAAATCTTTTATAACAGTTTTTAAAGAGTTTTTCAATTACCCATGCATATCACTTGGGCGTGTCTATCTAGATTTTCAAACTTAGTACCTATCATCATGCATTAAGTAAAGATAAATTAAATGCCCAAGGAGTATTTTCCTTAGTTATTACCCCTTATGTGAACATGTTCCACAACTACATCAACTTTTCATTTCCCATAGAGGGATTTAATTTTTAAGAAACCAAAAAATCTTTACTTTACCAAAACATTAACAAAATCTGATACTTAGACTTATTTTTAGGGTTTTCACTAAATTTATCCTATTCTAATCCCCAAAATAAAAAACATTAATCCTCAAAAAGTACTAAATATTACTCTAATACCAACTAAATTTCCCCATACCCTCACTCCTAGATCTGGTTCTAAAAACAAATACTAAATTTAATACAAAGTGATATGAACCTATCTTTATTTTACATCAATTATATGAGTTAATCAATTAATATCATAAAAATAAACAAACCTAGTCATGGAAAGTTTAGTGTCTTTAAGTTTCAGTTACATAACCAACTTATTTTATGATACTTGTGACCATTTCTCTATGATTAAACCACATTAGACCCCCTTTTATACTCCTTATAGGTTATACACATCTTTATAACCTATGGAATAGAAACATAAGAAATTTGTGATCTTAAATGCTCATTAGAGAAAAAATCAATAAGTAATAAAGGTTTTGATCATAAAACATGATAAGGAGATAAATATATTATTAAAAATAATATTGAACTATAATAGTTATTTGTAAGTCTTGATATAAGGAAATTGAATCTCAAATGAACAGTCATAAACCATGGCACAAGAGTGTGAAATGATGAACATGATACATGGATGATAATAATAGGAATATAACATAAAAATATGGAATAAGAATAGGAAAAATAAATCATAATATTCTGAATGAAGTTAAGAGAAACCTTGTCCAGGAACTATCTTGTGAACAATGAAAAAAAGAGATCATGTCCATGCACAATCAATTGAACAAAGCTATATGTGATCATGTTCATGCGCCATCAGGTGAAAAAAACTATATGGGGTCATATAATTGCACCATCATGTGAAAAAAATCAATTTTTGATCATGTACACAAACCATCTTGTGAACAAAGTTAAATGTGATCATGTCCATACACTATCTAGTCAACAAATCATAAAGTGGTCTTATCCATTAAAAACCTTATTATATAAAGAGATATAAAACATTAAAAATTAAATATAACATGATATAATAACCCACCAATCAGTCATTAATAGTGTACTAATTGATCAAAATAATTCATCACATCATGAAGATCCCATGGAAAGAAAATTGGGTTTTGTAACATTATTAGACGATGACACCAAAATTGACCTTAAGAATAAAAAATATTAATACCCAAATTTCAATCAAGAGAAAATATTGTTTTATAAAAAAATTTATACGTTGATTCACGAAAAAATAATTCCATGAAAATAAATCCTTTATTTATAAAGACAAATATGGAAGCAAAATCACAAAAAAATTACAAAATTATATTATCTTTGGAGTAAAAAAAGAATCTATGGTAACTTTGAACACTTGTTTTTGAACAGGTGAAGTGAAAACTTTTGAAAAATATTTACCTTAAAAAATAACTTTAAATTTTGTATCCTTTAAAAAGGCATAAATATTTTAAAATATAATGTTTTGTGAAAGATAAACCATATAATTTTTAAAGTATGCAAAAACATTTTAATATTTTAAAATTCCTTTAGAGAAAATCCACATCATAAAAAAAAGGTAGTAAAATTTCTCTTTGGAAATTGGTAATGATAAATAGTAATGTCACATGTGAATACAAATATTTGTATTTCAAAATAATAACATAAAAACTTTTTTGGGAATAATTAGAATGTAAATTTATAAAAAAATTGTCTTTAAAAGAGATGAGATTTTTTTCTTAAAAATAGTTCACCTTCATGGGAAATAAATTTATAGAGAAATAATTTTTCAGTTAAAAAAATAATTTACCCTAGATATAAAATATTAATTATCTTTGTAAATATTAAATTGAAAAATTATTCAAACTTATAAGATTTATTCCCATGTAATGATATTTTAACTCAATGAAATGAAATTTTAGTTAATCGAATCCCATAAGAATATTATAATTCATCAAGCGAGAGAAATTTGGAAATTGGTTTATGTGATAGAAATATAAATCCCTAAAAACAATATAATAAAATAAAATATCATAATCTATCCAAATTATATTAAATAAGTTCACGTAGAATGATCATAACTCAATTAATGGGAATTGAGTATCCAAAAACCCTTACATCGTTAGTATATTTAGAATTGAAACCCCTGAAAGGTAAAACATGAATAGAAGTTCTAAATTCATTATATTAAATTAAAAATTATGATAAAATAAATACATTGTCAGTATATACACCATAAAAAGGTAATAAGTGGTAAATACAAATCATATCTTAATGAAGGAAAATTGAGATGCAAAAACCATTACGGTGATGGTAACATAAGAATCAAAAGAACCTAGAGTCTTACAATGAAATTGACATTAAAATATCCTAAAATTAAAATTATTAATTATAATTAAATTAAATATGGTATTTAATAAACCATATAAAATAAATGTCACTTACCAATATTAAACATATCTCAAAGAATAGAAAATGGGGAAAATAACCCTTACCTTAGTTCCGGATTTGTTCTACATGTGCACCTAATATCCTAAATAATAAAATTATGTCTATTAAAAACATTATTGAGAAAATTTTCCATCAATATTTAATTTTATAACGTTTATTTATTATCATATGTTATTTATTTATTAAATATTTTTCTCTCATTATGGTTACTTTTGGTGGTTTGGTCGATTTCTCCAAAATATCCCCAGTATATTGACCATGGTAAAATCTGTTGTAAAATAGATTAATAATTTCTATTATTTTATAATTTTATGTATTTTTCTATTCCATTAACCCAAAATTAATTTTGTTCTATTGGTTTTCTGAAACTTTTTTCAAATTAATAAAGGTCTCAATACATTCATTTAAGGTAGTAAAAGTTTTTTATGACTTTATATTACGAATATAGCTTATATATAGTATAATATAACATTTACATGTTATTAATAGTTTCATAAATATAATATATATACATTAAATAAATTTCTAAATTTCTCTATGTTAGGAGGTAATTGAAAAATAGAACACTTCTTTCATGGTGGTGGTAGTCTGCATGTACGCATGATGATATCTTCATTTTTTGAATTATTTTGGAGGAAAGTAGAAAAGTGATATTCTATTTGTATAATAAAATTTAATAATATTAATAATTCTGATGTTATTATAATTACATGGATATAGAATAGTTTAGGGTTTATTGGAATGTTAAAAATAAATTTCTAAAAAGTAATAAATACTCACATTTAGAACTTGTGATATTCCTTCAAAATTTCATTATAAATGGAGGTCTAATGTAACTAAATGATACTTGAGGATAATAAAAGTGGGATGGGATTATAGTAGGAAAAAATATAATAGTTTTAGGATATAATTAAATGTAAAATTCATATCATTAATTCATGTAAGTGTTCCCTTTTTATAAGTGAATAGAAGGGTAGTTTTAGAAGTACCTATTACATTTCAATAGTGGTATGTCACTATTCAAGGAGAAAAGGATTAAAAGATTTTAAATAATATATTTTTAGGGTATATTGAATCAATAAATTAGAAAAAAATAATTTTAATTCATGTTTAAAAAATGTTTTAAGTCATTTAACATTAGATTATTACACTTTGGCATTTTTGTTTTTACCTTAGTAACTAGTTTTTAACTAAGTAATTTATGTTTTAATAAACATATTAGATAACCCACCTTAATATATTTTGGTGTTATAAAAAATTAATCCCTATATAATCTCATTAAATTTATAAATAATAAAAGTTAACTTTTAAATTAAATTTTTTAATATATATAACACTTTTGTAGAAAATACTATTTTCATCATTAAGTGTTTTAATCTTATTTAGGATTAATTACTAATTTAAAGAGTGTTAATATATTTATATATAGGTTTAAAAATTATATTAATTTCATTTTTGAGAAGATAATAATTTATTTTATTAGATAAAATGTGTACAATGTTAATAAAAAACATTGAAAATAGCATTTTTACCATTATTATGGTAATTAACTTTAATCCTAGTAATCTTATTATTATTATTATTAAATATAAAATTGATCATATTGAAAAATATTAAAATTTTAATCGAAAATATTAAACCCATTTTATTATATTTAATTTCTAAAATTGATGAAAACTAATTTTTAATATAAGCCAATAAAAATAGTTCATAGAGTAAAATATTAATTAATTTTCCAAAATGTTACACATAGGTTTTTTAAATTTAGAATCATATTTTTAGAGAATTTATTTTACATAAAAAAATATTTTTATAGAAATAGGTTTCAAAAACTTTTAAACCATATATGTATTATGATAATTTCATAAAATTGATGGTATTAGTAAAATCGATATTTTTTTACTATTCACCAAAAAATCAATTACTTTATAAAATTTTCAAAAATTTAACCTAAGATAATATTAACATGATTAATTAAAGAATGATTTTAATTTTTGAAAATTAAATTATATATTTATAAATTTATATTTTAAATTAAAACACAATATATAAAGAAAAAATACTTTTATTGAAAAATATCATTTAAATACATTAAGATTTCTTAATAAAATTTTATAAGAATCTCTAATTGATAAAAATATTTTTATTTACAAGAGGTTTTATTTTTATAAAATTGTATTAATATTACTCTTTTAATATATTTTTTATTGTTTTAGTTCAGGGTTTGATGTAGAGAAAGCTATCGAAATTTAAATAAAAATATATTCCAAAATATCAGGGTATTACATTCTCCCCCATTAAATAAATTGCATCCCATAAATTTTAATTATATACTACTAATAAGAATAGATAAAAGTGTTTAAAATATTTACATGACTTATGATATAACTTCTAAAGAGATACAAACCTTCCTATCTTAAGGAGTACTACATAACATATTATTCCCTCATAATAGGCATATATTAATATTGTCAACTGATTATTAAAAATATGCCTCTATAGATAAGCCTTGGAAGTTTCTAGAGACATACTTGATATATATCCATTTTCAAGATCCTATTTCTAACCAAATATTAAAACCAAAATGATTGATATAATATCCAATACAGTCATATTAAATGATTATATGAATCTGAAAACTCAAATATATGATGTCTTCTCCAATGAAACATTCATTTAAACCTATGATATTTTGGATTAAAATATTATATAATTGAATCAAAATATAAATGCTTTAGTTTAACCTTGTTATTCCATGTTCATATTCCTAATTGGTTCTCTAACCAACCATAAAGATGAATTCAAATCCTTTATTATGGTTTGTGAAGAGTTTATTGATTACCTAGTCATATCCTCTATGAGATTATATCATGGTGTGAAGTCTTAGGACCACTCATCGTGCATTGTTTAAAGATTAATTTAATGACCAAATAGCCTTTTGAGGTTATTACCCCTATGTGAATTTTTGAAATATCCACATACACATTCCAGTATCTAGATAGGGAAGTGATTATTAGGAAACCACAAAAACTCTACTTTAACAAAACATCTATAAGTTTTTTTATACTTAGACTTATCCTTAGGGTTTGAAATAAATTTATATTATCCTAATTCCCAAAAGGAATTGAAATTATCCCCAAAAATAACTTAATCCTAATATGATAGCAACTAAAATTCCCAAGACCATCACTATTGAATCTTATGCTAAAAACAAATACTTTCTTTAAACACTGGAATTAATAAAAAGTGTTATGAACCTATCATTATTTTAAATCATTTATTTATGTAAAACATTAAATAAAATAATAAACACACAACATCAAGAATGGAAGGTTTAGTTTCTTTGATTATAAGATACAAAAGCAACAAATTTTACAATACTTGTGAACATTTAGCCATCATCAAACCACACTAGACCCCCTTCTAGAATCCTCATAGGTTATACTCATCATTATAGCCTAGGGAATTGAAAAATAAGAAAGAAATGAGATAAAATTAAATATAACATAAAAACTCATCAATATATCAGAATGGATTATATTATAAGCATATGAGAAAATATGATCATGGGATAAATATCTTATTAAAAAATATGGAACAATAAGAATTGACCACAAGTCCTGATAAAAAGACATGTAATCTCAAATGAACAATCATAAATGTGTGAGATAATAAATTTAATCCATATAGAATAATAATATTCATATAAAATAAGAATATGGAACAATCATGGGAATAATTAATCGTAATATTCTAAAAAAATTGAGATCAGTCGTGTCTAGGAACCATCTTCTGAATAAATAAAAATATGAACATGTACATGCACAATCATATGAAAAAAAAGAAATGTGTGAACATGTATAGACACTATCATTTGAATAATGATATATGAGTTTATTTCCTCAAAACATCATGTGAAAAAATATATATGATATCATGTTCACACGCCATCATGTGAACAATGTTATATGTGATAATTACCATGCGCCATCATTTAAACAAAGCATAATGTGGTCATGTCCACATGTAACCTTGTTGTATCATGAAATATAAAAAATTAACCAATAAATTAGAGGGTAATATAGGTCCCCACTAATATATCATCTCGACATATGTGTGATAATTTACAGAAATTATTCAATACATCATAAATAACCTATGGAAGGAAAAATGGGTTTTGTAACATTTTCAGATGGTATAACCAAAATTGACCCCAAGAATGTAAATGATTGATACCCAAAATTCAATCATCTAACAATACTATTTCATAGTAACATTTAGATGGTGTTTCATGAAAAATAATTTCCAAATAAATAAATATTTTATAAATAAAATAAAAATGGAAGTAAAATTGAAAAAAAATTAATAAATACTTCTAAATTTGGCATAAATTATGATATTATGTTCACTTTGAAAAGTAATTTTTGAAAAGGTTAACTGAAATTTTTCTTTAAAAAAGAATTTTAAAAATAAATTTCATTAGTGGATCCTTAAAAAATACATAAATATTTCAAAATATAATGTGAGTTTGAAGACAAAATGTTTTATTTTGAATAGATGTAAATCCTTTTGAATATATTGAAATACCATTGTTAAAACCCACAATATAAAAAGATGTAGTAAAATTTCCTTTTTAAAATTGGTAATGGAAAATAGTAGGGTAATAAGATTAAACACTTTTTCATTTAAATATAAGAAAGTAAAAAAAAATTGGAATAATGAACATGGAAATTGAGGAAATTCTATATTTAAAGGATATGTTATTTTTTTCATAAAAAAATTTCACTTTTATGAGAAAAAAATAATCAAGAAAGAATATTTGAGTTAAAAACATTATCTTACCTGGATATAAAAGTGTAAATATATTATGAAATTTTAAATAAAATAATTTATTAAACTTTTAATAATTAAGCTCAAGGAATAACATTTTAACTCAAATAAATAAAATTTGAGTTAACCAAATCCCTTATAAATATCATAATTCATGAAGCCAGAGACATTTAGAAATGAATTTTTGTGGTAGAATTGTAAATCCCCTGAAAAAATATAAAATATAAAATTAAAAAATTAAATAGTATAATTTTCCCACCTTATATGAAATGAGTTCAATAATATTAATCATAAATCAATTAATGATAATTGAGTTTCCAAAAATCCTTACATCACCATTATCATTCGAATTTAAAAACCATGAAAGATAAAACATTAGGAATATTTTTAAATAAATTATATTTAATGAAAAAATTTGATAAAATAAATCCATTTCCAATATATTTACCAAAAAAATAAAAAAATTTGAATACACATCATATATCAATGAATCAAAATTGAGAAGCAAAAACCATTACAGTAATAATAATGTTAGAATGAAAAGAACATAAAAGGGTTACCATGAAATGGACATTAAAATATCATGAAATTAATAATATTCAGTATAATTTAATGAAATATTGTGGTTAATATCCCATATCAATGAAATTGTAGTGCACAATATCAAACATGTCTCATGGAATTGAAAATAGTGAAAAATAACCCTTACCTTAGTTCCAGATTTATTCTGCGTGTGGGCCTAACATCCTGAATAATCAATTTAAGTTTATTTAAAACTTTATTAACAAAATTTTCCATCTATATTTATTTTTATAAGGTTTATTTATTATAATATGTTATTTATTTACTAAATAATTTTCTCTCGTGTCGGTTACTTGAGGTGGTTCTGTTGATTTCTCTGAAATTCCTCAGTATATTAAGTAGGGTCAAATGTGAGGTAAAATAGCTTATTAATTTTCATAATTTTATATTTTTAAGTTTTTTATTATTCCATTTTCACAAAAATTTATAAAATTCCATAGGTTTTTTCAAAATGGATTAAAATTAAGAAAGATTCCTCAATATGTCCATTTTAGGTGGTTAAGTTTACTATAATTATTTATTATTAATATCACTTATAAAATGTATAATATTATCTTCAAATAATATTATAATTTTAATAAATATAATTTTATATATTAAATACACATTTAAAGTTATCCATGTTATAAAGAAATTGAATAACAGAACTCGTCGTTCATGGAGGCCATGTATGCATCACGACATATTCCTTTTTCAAATTGTTTTAGAGGACGGTATAAAAGTAATATCCTAGTAGTATAATAACATTTCATCTTATTAATAATACTAATTTTATCATAATTTTATTTATTGCAATTATTTTTTGGGCTAGAATAATATTATTTAGAAAGCACAAAGGAATAAGAAATACTCACTTTGAGAAATTGAGATTTTCCTTGGAAATATCCTTAGAAATGAAAGCCTTAGGATAAATAATTAAGATAGGGGGATTATAAAAATGATATGGGATTATATTAGGTGAAAAATTGAATCTTTTCATAATGAAATTATTTGAAATAGGTGTATCATGAAGTGGTGTATGTTTTCCCCTTTTATAAGTGAACAGAATGGTAATTTTTGAAGTACACATTAAATTTCAATAATGGTATTTCATTATTCAAGTGTTAAAATCTCCAAAAGTTTTAAATAATTTACTTTATGGTGATATTGGGTTGTTAAGTCCTCAAATATGAATTTTTATACATGTTTTAAACATTTTTTGAGTCATTTACCTTTAGTTTTTCACACTTTTCCATTTTGGTTTTTATATTAGTAACTCGTTTTTAACTACATGTTTTTTATTTTAATAAAAATATAACAGAAACCCTATTTCCAAATTTTTTTGGTTTTATCCTAAATTTAATCCACATAAAATATAATTCAATTTCTAAATAATATAAAATTTTCTTTTAAATTAAAACATTTAATATATAAAAAAATTATTTTTTAGGAAAATGTCGGTTTCAACAATAAGTGTTCTTAATATTATTTAGTATTGATTACTAATTATAAGTGTGTTAATATATTTATATATAGGTTTAAAAATTATATTAGATAAATTTTTTAGAATATATTAACTTATTTTATTAGATAAAAATTACACAATGTTAATCAAAAAATTCTTTAAAGATGACAATTTTATCATTATCGCAGAAATAAACTTTGATCCTAGTAATATTATTTTTATAAAAAAATAAAATTTAAAGTGTTGGATAATATGAAAAAATTTATCTAAATATGAAACCCAATTTATCAGATTTAATTTCTACAAGTGATGAAAATTAATTTTTAATAGAATTTAATAAAAAATATTTTTTAAAGTAAAATATTATTTGATTTTTCAAAACATTAAACAGAGGTTTTATAAATTAAAAATACTGTTTTAAAATTATCTATTTTTCTATAGAAACATATATTTTTATATAAAAAATATTTAGAAAACTCATAAATCATTCATGTGTTATGATAATGTCATAAAAGTGGTGGTATTTGCAAAATCGGTATTTTTTCACTATTCACTTAAAAATCAATTATTTTAGAAAATATTAAAAAATAACCCTAATATTATTTTGAAATTATGAATTCAAAATAGAATTTAATTTTAAAAAAAATTAAATTTATAAAATTTATAAATTTATCTTTTAAATGAAAATACAGTATATTAAGATTAAATAACTTTTATTGAAAAATGCATATTTAAAACTATTAGTGTTCTTAATCAAATTTTGTATGAATTTATAATTGATTAAAATATTTTTATTTACTAGAGTTTTAATTATTCTCAAATTTTATTAATAATATTAGTATACTATTTCAGGGCTCATTTTATTTTGAGGTTTCATGTGGAGAAAGCTATTGAAATTTACATAAAAATATATTCCAAAATCCCATGGTGTTACATATTACCCATGAGTTATCTACTATATTATGATTGGTCATTATGCCCATTATTATGACTATGGGAGTGATTCCTAGTTAATATTTCTCTTGATATTTTCTGATAAACTCTTTCACTAGTCGAATCAGGTATAGTTGCACTCGGTTGTTTGAGTAGTACATGTGGTTGTTAGTTATTTATTTCAGCTACCTTTGTTGTTATTTTCCTATAAACATATCATATTGTATAATCACCTATACATACAGGATTTTCTAGGGACACTATTGGTGGTGGATTACTAAGTTGTACTCACACCCTTCTTGGGTTCCTTGATACCCAGGAAGATCTAATAGTCCCAAGTATAAATTTGAGAAAGTGCTCTACACTTGATGGGTTAGCTATTAGAGCATGGTTGGTTCCAAGATATGGGGTTGAGAAAAGAATATATACCATATCTTGTAATATTATAATTATTTTTTTTAATTACACTATTATTCATATGGTCGAGCCATGGGAAAACCAACCTTTACTATATGCATGCCTTACATTACATTTTAGCTCATTTTTTGTAACATGTGTTGAGTTCTTTATTAGTGTTTGGTCTGTAACAGTAATTCCAATTTATGTTGTTATTATATTTTAATGGTTATTATTACTTTTTTCAATTTATGGACATTTTTACCAGATTTTATATCCCCCACATGACACATCAACCCTCACTCCTATCTTGAAACCTCAACATTGAAGTTTAGTTGTTCTTTTTGTAGCATGTGTTGGATGATTTACTAGTGGTTGGTATATAACCATAATTACACTTTATATTATTATTATTTTTTTGTTTTTTTACTTATTCTATTATTTATGTTCATTTGTCACAGATGTTATAGTCTCCCCACTTAACACATCAACTCTCGCTATGAGTCGGAAACCTCTAGCGTATTGGGAGGCATGCCTAAGGAATGTAGCACCATTAGTCCAGTCATGGTGGAGGTGAACCAAGTCAGGGACACTGAAAATTGCTATCAAATCCTTGTTTTCCCTTTTACATACTATTTTAGATATTGTATATAAGAGATAGGATATGTTCAGAATATGAGATAAACCTTGTACAAGGGCATATCTAACCCATGTATTGGGAATGTATAGGATACTAGGGATGGGATTTTTCATAGTTTCCACTTTTATAGTTGGATTTATTTTTACCGAATATGATGAATTGGGTTATTGATTTATTCTTTTTATTTTTAATCTTCTCTTAGGCTGTTAATAGTAAATTATATAGAATTTTCTTATATAACATGATGGTGGAATTATACTTAACCAATATTGATGTTTTTTATTATGTTACTATTGTTTAGAAATTAATCATGTGAATCATATTTATATATGATTATATCTCTAGTAGAGTGGTTATATGGGGATATATATAATATCCAAAGTTATTTTATACCCCTAGTAAGCTATGGTGTGTGTATAGTTTAGCGGGACACTCATCCTATTACTTATTTTAATATCTTTTGTATCAATACCTATTACAAATTTGATTCTACATCATGTATTTGATATTGTATTAACATTCCATCATGATGGCCGCCTCTTGAGTGAAAAGAGGGTGTTGATGAATATTTCATGTCATTTTTTGATCCAATGTCCCCAGTTATACTTGTACCACTTATTTATCAGTACCTCTAGGAGGTTTACTTGACATTATTCAGACAATGGTATGTGGATCTTGAAGATGTGATCCTTACCTGTAAGATCTAAATAGAGAGTTTTAGCAGTAGAATCCCACTATATTTACTATAGAGGGTGGAACTTAGGCTGTTGAGATGCGGGTTGAGTCTATTGAATCTATCATTGATCATCTTGTGATACCCCATAAGAGTAAGGTGAATATTATGATGTATATACTTAAACGGATGGTGAGGTTCTATTAGGATATAAAATTCTCATAAAATCAGTATGTGGGAATATATTTGGAGGATTTATAGGATATTTTATTTGATAAATTATTCCTTGAGACTCTAATAGATGATAAGGCACTGGATTTCATGAATATATTTCAATAGGTCATATTAGTGAGGAACTATCTAGCCTAAACTAGGTGTAAAATACATCAAGTTTTCCAACTTTATTGCGAGAGGATTCTAAAAAATAGTGATGGTCAATATAATAAGTTTGAATATTATATCCTCCTTAATATAGATTTCTATAAACCAAAATAGGAGAAATAATAATCAATAATCATAACATTACAAAATTAGATAAAATTGAACATCACAACTACATGCTATTAGTATGTTAATAACTACACCCATGCTGTAAAAATGATTTTTGCTATAATGTCACAAGGAACAAATCGAAAGTAAGGTCACTCATGGGATGAACATGTACAGGTTATCCAAAATAAATAAAATAAAAAATACTATATCATAACCCCATGATTTATCTACTATATTATAATGGGACAATATGACCATGCTTGATAATAGGGGTGTGATTCCCATTCCGTATTCTAGTGATATGTTTAGTGACTCCCTAGAACTAGTTGAAGAATATATAGTTACACCTATGTGTTTGAGTATTAATCATAGTTTTTAGTAATTTTTTATAGTTTCCTTTGTTTTTACTTGCTTATGATTATATCAAACAATAAATGCACCTAAAAATAATAAAATTTTTATAGAAACAATTGGTGGTGGCCTAATAATTTATTTTCATACCTTGCTCAGACACCTTGGTACCCAAGAAGATCACATGGTCACTGATATAGATAAGGAAAAGGGACTTACACTTTATGGGTGAGCTAGTGGGGCATGGTTAGTCCTAGAATATATGTTTGAGTGAGAAATTGGGATAATATCATATAGTATCCTTCTTTATTTGTTTTCTTTGGACTGTTATGCATATGGTCAGACCTGAGGTAACTCAGCTTTAATTGTATTCCATCTTGATATTATAGTTTAGATCATCTTATGGTAGCATGTTTTGGATGGTTTAATAGTGATTGGTAGATAACCATAATAATACTTTATTTAATTAATGTATTTTAATGTTTAGTATTACTTCCACTTTATCTAATATCTATCTATAGTAGATTTTATAGTATCCCCACTTAACACATCAGCCCTTGATGTTAGTCAACACCTATGAAATATTATGAGGAAAATTCGAGGTTAATAACACCACTAGTTTAGTCAAGAGAGAGGAGAATGGAGTTGGGAGATACTACAAAGTGGTATTGGATATTTTTTTCCCTTTTTCTTACCATTTAGGATATGGTAGAAAAGATATCATATATGTTTGGAATATGATATTGACATTATGCATGGGAATAACTGCCCAAAATAATGGGAAATTCTATGTTATTAAGGATGGGATTGGTTCTCTTGGTTATCTCATTTATATTTGGGTTAATTTTTACTAAATATGATGCATTCAGTTATTGATATATGATTTTTGGTTTTACCCTTGGAATGGGGTGGAATGAGACCATACATTCATGCATTATTATTAGAAGGTAAGATTCGCGTGATATTTAAATAGTTTCTTTTGTTTTAGTGCCTTGATTATGGTATAGTTTTCATTTATTTAAATTTTCTTCAACAACATATATATCATTTTCTTATATAACATTATAGTGTAATTATACATAATGGAGTTTATATTTTGTATTGTATTAATTTCATTTGTATATAATTATTTGAACAATATTTATATCTAGTTCTACCCCTAGAAGAGTGATGGTCAAGGCTAGAGACAGAGCTCCATAGGTTATGTGAACCTCCTGGTAAGCTACGGTGGGTGTATAGAATAGTTGTATGCTTTTCCTATTAATTACAATATTTTATTCTATATCAAGAGATGTTATAAATATTATTATGATTCATGAATTTGAGATTATATTGACATGACATTGTGAGGATTTCTTTATGAATTTCCTTGTGGTGGGGAAGAGAATTTCCCACTAGTTATTGAGTTTCAAGACCTAGTTTCACATATTCCACCAATGGATTAGCATCTCTATGAGAGTTCTACTAACATGATTCATTCAGTGGGATGTGGATATTCATGAGGTGATCCTTCCATATTAGACCATACCTGAGTGTTTTAACAACAGCACCCCCCCCCCCACCTCCTATTTACTAGAGAGGGTATAACTTAGGTTATCAAGATGTGGTTAGACCCTATACGTGCATTATTTGATCATATTAAGACACCCCTTGAGAGGTGGGTGAATCATGTAGTGTATATTCTTCAAGGACTAGTGAGTCACTACTAGGATTTCTTAGTCTAGATAGATTAGTATGTGAGAATATCCTAAAAGGATTTCCAATTTCATTTCTTTGAGTATTCATTCCTAGATACATTGAGAGTTGATAAGAATCAAGATTTCATACCTTTAGTTCAAGGGAGTATGTTAGTGATGGACTATGTAGTCTTATTTACTAAGTTTCTTTATTTTTTACTTTCATTGGTGAGTGATGAGACCTCCATAGTTCACTGTTTTGACTATATGATGAAACATTTGATTTAGTATAAGATAAATATATTTTGGATTGCGTATTTTCCTATTTTTGTGAACTAGGTCTCCGCTACTAAGTGGAACTAGGCTTAGGGTAGGCCCTCTAGTCAGTCTAGAATTTTTTTCTAGGTCTATGAGTGGATATTTAAGTGTCTAGAAGTTTCAGTTTTATAGTTCTCAATGGGTTAGTGATGGGATGTCAAGTTTGGGATGTAGTTCTTCCTCTTCCAAATGTGGGATACCTCCTCTAGTTTTTAATTAGTTTGGAAGAATGAGGAATACATGACTGTAATTTCACTACTATCATGGGAGTTTCATTCATAAAGATAAATAGGGAATCTATAGAATTTTTTCTAAGTTCATTTCAATTATGTAGTGTCTGTGTTGATGGCCAGGCTCCGGGATATATGGTTAGATGTTATTCTTTACCAAAGGGTGATTTGTAGAGTTATTCTATCCAATTAGGGAATATAATATATCATGATAAAAATCAAATGAGTAATAATAGTAGAGTTACATATGGTAGTTAGTCTGTGTGTGACCTGGGAGAGGCACAACCCTAGTACAAATGAAATCTATTAAGTAAGATTCTTCTAGTCATGATGAGGGGTCATTTACTATTTAAGGTATGATTTTAGTATCATCTGTCTTAGAATGTTTTTTGTTTTATATGATGGATTCACACTCATTTATATCTATATAGTTAGTTGGTTCCTTGGGGTCTGTTATTGAGTTACTATCTTGTATTATATTTATAGATACACTCTTATCGAAGAAATTTGAGGTTATTCAGATGTTTTAATAATTTGTTTCATGATCAGTAACTATGACCATCTCTAAGATTTATTTATATTATAAATACATAGTTTTTATGTGATTATTATAGTGGATTTGTAAGGACCCGACCCCAATTGACCAGGGTTGGTGCCTTATTTTATTACATTGGCATATAAACAAGGAATATGCATCCCGAAGTACCAAGTAGTTTAGTAGCTTTTGGAAACAAGATACATACATAAGTTCAACATTACTACATAAAATGAAAAACAACATATAAGTTCTGTTGGTAATATCCACCACTTTAATATTATCCCTGCAAGTCAGTCATAATATACCTCTTCTTGTTCTGGGAAAATAAAACATAAGAAGGGGTGAGGTCAGATGCTCAGTAAGGGTAAATATTATAGTGGAAGATAACATAAACATTAGACATGGTGAATAATTAAAAACACGTGCCTTTAAAAAACTTGAACATAATATGGTAGGAATGTGAGCTGAGTAAATATTTCCATAATAAAACATATTCACGGGTATTCTAATAGTCGAATAACTACATGAACTACCAATTTCTAGCTTCATAATGAGAAAAATTCATATGTCGGACATTCTGAAACTTATCATCAAGGCCTCAGCGAAGACGTCTAAAAATTATTAAGGCATCAGCCAAAACCATATCTCAAAATGGGCAAGGCCTCGTCCAAGTCCATATCTATTTATCTAATGAGACCTAATGGTGCATCTAGGGAATATATAAGGCCCCACCCATCACATTATAATTCCAATTCATTCCTCATATGAATGGGGATAAATATAAACAACATATACATTCATATTGAAACTAACATATGAAACGTAAATAACTTTCCCAAAACATTAATCTTATGTAAGAACCTGGTTTTTTCTTTGAAAGACTTTGGAATATTCTTGATGATATTCCAGAGAAGCGCCTTTAAACGGCGTGCGATTCCGAGCCCCGGAGTGGTCGGAATTAAATTTTCAGTGCGTTCACACTGGAAACGCCAAATAAATGGGATAACTCCTAAACGGAGTCCCGGACCGGAGATCTGAGTGTACGGATGGGTCCATAATGGGGTGTTTACCCTAGGAACGACATAAAACTTGTTGATGCGGGATGTTTGGACCCCTCGCCCGCTTTTGGAGCGTTAAACGGATTAATTAATTAATTAAATTAATTCATTTAATGTTGAAACGAAGGTATCTCTTAAACGGTGGCTCGGATTGTAAAACTAAGGGCACCGTTGAGTTCGGAGCCTGCCTTTTACCCTAAGAGGGGTATAAGTTTCGCGGGCGCGGGCCGTTTGTGAAAAATGGCCCCAGGGGCGTTTTTGTAATTTAGCGGCTTCAGACGTTAAATTTTATAACTTTTGAACGGGGTCTCAGATTAAAATTCTGAGACCTTCGTTGTGCTCGGGAGGTGGTGTTCACCCTAGGGGAGGCTTAACCTCGACCTCGTTGAGTGTTTCGGGCGCGGGATAAATTGGGGGTTAAATTAATTAAAATTTTAATTAATTTCTTTTTAAACCCCACCCCCACCCCTCTCCTTCCTCTTCCCCCTAGAAGAAGAGCTCAACCAAGAAGGAGGAGCTCCTCCTCTCCTCCTCCCCTCCGGCGAGGAAGCTCCGGCGAGGTGCGGATCGCCGGCGAAGCTCCGAGCAGCGCCCAGCAGGTAGGATTTAACATTTGCATTTTCTATTCCCGTACCTACTTTGAGCCCAAATCCTTGTATCAAACCTCCGCCTAATTATCGATCAAATCCCATGAATGCGTAGTAGGGGTTTTTCTCTTCCCATCACATTTTCCAGAATTTAATTTGGACTACGGAGGAGCTCGCAATTGGCCGCCGAAATTTGCGGGTTTTTGGAGTTCTTCCGGCCGGGTTGGCGGGTTTCAGGCGGTGGCTGGGCGAGCGGAGCCGATTGGAGGTCGGCGGGGCGAACGGTGGTTGGCCGGGGGTTTCAGGCGGTGGCTCTGGCGACGATGGCGTGCGGCAGCAGGCGGCTGCGGACGGCAGACCGGGGGCGGCGGGGCTCCCTCGGTGAGCGTCGGTCAGCGCCGGCTCGAGCGGAGGAGGCCGGCGAGCCTGCGGAGGCGACTCGCGAGGGCCGTGAGCCGCTGGGGGCGCCGAGCGGGAGCACCGGCCGGCTGTGCCGGCCCGTCGGCGCAGCAGCAAGGGTCGCAGCGCGCGACCCTGCTCGGGAAACAGAGACCCGCCATCGGCGGGTCTCCACGGGGAAGAAGGCCGACCGGCCAGCGGCCGGTCGGTTGAAATTAGAAAAAAAAAAAGAAAAAAAAAGAAAAAAATATATATAATTAAGTTAATAATAATAATATTATTATTATTATTATTATTATTATTATTATGGAAATGATTTATGTTAATAAATCATAAACCAGGGGTCGGTTCCGCGTGCCATCAGCGGGAGCGCGGACCTTGAGTCGTGAGGAACGTTTTGAAGTGGTTTCGGGAATTTTTAATTCCCGAAACGAGGGGCCTCGGAGGCGCGATGCATCTTTAAGTGAATGAGCGTTTTTCCGGGAATCTTGTTTTGAGCGGCGCGGACGCATGCGACGTCCGATTTGAGTGCCGTCAGTTGCGTTGGGACCCTGGCGCAAGGGGAAAGGTTTCCAAGGCAGTTTCAGGCGTTGAGACTAGATTTGAGGCGTGGGCCCCACGACCCGTCTTCCGAGCTGCGTGCAGCATTTAGCGACTTTCTCGTCGGGCATCCATTCGGGGCGTGCGATCAGTCGATTCTGGGTGCTTTTCTGAGGGGATTACAATGGAGCAATCTACCCGCTTAAATTTGGCACGGTGGTGCAGGCCCCATGAGGGCCGTTGGGGCGTTGACAGTGTTTTTGCAGCAGTATCACCGGGTGACTGTTTTGGACAAGTGAACAGTCCATCTTGTGTACTTTTTCGAGAGGATCGCAACGGTGTGATCCGTTCATTATGTTTCGGGACCGAGATGCGGGTCCCACGCGGCACCGCTCGTGTGCGGTGCGCCGGGATGCACCTTTTTCTCCGGATATCCATTGCACTCAAGTGAGTAGTGATTTTGACGTGTTTTCCTGAGGGGATCGCAATGGTGCGATGCGCCTGACTGTTTTCGGGGTCGAGGCTCGGGATCACGGGACGTTGTTCGGGCGTGAGGCGGTGTTGGTGACTTTTCCATCAGATATCCGTTGAAGGCGAGTAAGTAGTCGATCTCGTGTGTTTTTCCGCGAGGATTACAACGGTGCGCTCCGTTTGGTTGTGCGGCGCCTCTTGCCCGATCTTGTTAAATGTGGAAGCATGAAAGGTGCTCCCGTGGTGGTTCGCCCTACTTTTCTTATAGCGGACCTTTGGCGAGCGATCACGTGCACTCCCGTGTGAGAGATGTAAATGCTTGTGGTGACGTGGTTGGCCGTGACTGGGCCTTTGAGGTGGAGTTGTTACGTCACGCCTTCGCGTTGACGCAGGGTGCCGTGTGCACGATAGCCCTTGGGCTGGAGACATGGTATACTCTAGGAGTATGTGGGAGCGCTTGGAGGTACATGTTGTTTGTACCTGAGGCTGTTTGTGCGTTTGGTTGGGGTTTGACTTGGGGCCACACGTCGTGTGGGCCCCAAGTGTGTGCTGTGTTCTGCTTCGCGTACTTGTACCTCTCGTGGCGTAGAGGGTCCCTCTGTGTGTTTGTTGACCAGCAAGGTGGAGCTCTTCCCCTGGCTATGTGCTCGTTTGTTGACCAGCAGGGTTGAGTGGTCTCCCCCTAGTTTCGTTCTCAATGGATTGGCCGGTAGCGGTGCTAGTGATACCCCGTGCTGGGGCAGACGCTGCACCTCTTTTGGGAGAGCTGTTCTGGAGTTGGGTGGTTGTGCGACACCCACTCCGTGTTCGGTCGGCCAGTGTTGTACCCTCCTGTAGAGATGGCAGAGCGGTTCTGAGTTTTACCCTCCAGCAGGGCTGGGCAGTGGGTTGCTCACTGACTATTAGGGTCTACCCTCCAGCAGAGACTGGGCAGTGGTTCACCCGACGCTATTAGGGTCTACCCTCCAGCAGAGACTGGGAAGTGGGTCACCCGACAACCTCTTAGGGTCTACCCTCCAGCAGGGCTGGGCAGTGGGTCACCCGTCGTCTAGTTCCATGTCTACCCTCCAGCACGGCTGGGCAGTGGGTCGTCTGTCGACTTATTCCAGGTCTACCCTCCAGCGGGGCTGGGCAGTGGGTCGCCTAATGATGTGTTAAGTTTTACCCTCTAGCGGGGTTGGGCAGTGGGTCGCCGGATGATGTGTTGTGGTTTACCCTCCAGCAGGGCTGGGCAGTGGGTCACCCAGTATCTTAATATGGTTTACCCTCTAGTAGGGATGGGCAGTAGGTTGCTTGACAATGTATTAGGGTTTACCCTCCAGCAGGGCTGGGCAGTGGGTCACCCGATATCTGGTTATGAATTACCCTCCAGCGGGGCTGGGCAGTGGGACACCGGTTGGCATTCCAGGCTCAGTCCTTTCTACTAGGCTAGCCTGTGGCTTTCCTCCGTGATTACCGGAGCGGGACCCTTGGTTATACGGGTCGGTGTTGGGACGACTTTGACTTTGAGGAGACCTCTCGACTGCAGGTCAGTGATGAGGTGTGGTTTGACTTTCCTAGAACTCTCAAGTACGAGGGGCGCTTTCCCCACCGAGACGCATTCTTGCGACGCGATCTAAAACCATGCGGGCGAGTTAGTGCCGCCTAGAGCGGATAGTGTCAAGGTGCGGTGATTGAGCCCCTTGGCTTGCGGTTCAGGGCAGACGTGTGGGATGCTGGGCATCGATGATGGGGTTTTGTCTGGGACTGTTGGAGACACTTTTCTTGGGCTGATCTATGGGACGGAGATCCCCTTACGACGTTGTTCGGGCTTCTTGCTGAGCATAAAGATATGTATATACATTGTTTCTGGTACCCACTTCTTGGGTTTTGGCTACTCTCCTTTTAGGAGAGGCGAAGACGCGCGGGGTATGCCACGTGCTTTCCGTGTCTAGCTTCTCGTGGTTGGATGAGTCTACTCTCCTTCTATAGGTAGCAAAGACTCGACGGGAAGTTCATCTTCTCACCGTTTCCAGCTCCTTGTGCCTGGACGAGTCTACTTCCTTTCTCTTGTTGGGTTGAGCTGGACTCTTTACTTCACTTCCAGTTGTACTCCTTTTTATTACTTGTTCGCTCTACTGCTCACCCTTCGGTACCTCCTTTGTTGCTCCCTCGAGCTTTCGGGGTATCCTACTGGGTATTTTTATACTCACCCCTGCCTAGGCTTTGCCCGCACTTGGTGTGCCCTTGTAGACGACGGACAGGTGGAGCATGACTTCAGTGGAGCGTAGGAGCTTGGGAGCTTGGACCGCGTGCGGTGGTCGTGGCCGGGATCCAGGTGGGAGACCCTTCAGCTGTTCCTTTTTTGTTTACCTGTTGCCGGGTTGTGGAACTTTTTGGTTGGGTGCGTGTTTTGCCCCTTTTCTTTTCAGCTTGTACTTTGTACTTGTAGTGGTCGATGCACTATGTGGCTTTCTTTTTATATAGCAGTTGTTCTTTTTACTCTGCTTGTATTTTCTTTTACTCTGCACTGTTGCATTGAGTTTGTTGTGTGTGTGTGTGTACAGGTGCTTAGGAAAAGTCCTCCCCGAGTTATTGTGCCTTCGGCGCTGGTCGCCAGCCCCTGGCCTATGGAGGCGGGCCTGGGGTAGTTGCGGCTCGAGCCCGGGTAGGGTCGGGTCATGACATCTTAAATACTAACCATTCGAAGTAAATCGGTGTATGGTTTTATGATAGCATATCCACATTCAAACTAGTAATAATCCGTTAAATTAAACATGGTGTATAATATCATAAGATATTAGTCACGAAAATACATAATAATCAACAAGAGTGTTTAAATAGATGAAACCACTCTTATAAAACAATCGAGTAATTCTTGAGATAAATACTCCTTTACTTTGAAAAGAATAGTACTTTTGGAAAAAAATTTTATAAATCCATAAGTTAAGTAAAAAAGTATTTTAATAATAAAATTAGTGATTTTGGAAAAATATTGGTTAGTAAAAACATATTATAGAGTTTCCTTGAAAATATGTAAGAATTTGGGAAATTCCTTTAGATTGGGCTTGTATTTCAGAATGTATTTTGAAAGTTCCTTTTAAAACATATAGATACCTAATAAATGAGGGTAGGATTATGGTTGGTACACATATATATAACATTAAAACATAATTTATGAGTATTTCACATGAATGAATAATAATTTAATTTAGGTAATTAGATAATAAAAGTAACCCGAATGAAAATAGATGTTTGGGTAGGAAAACCCTTAACTTAAGTCTGAATGTGTTCCTCTCTTGAACTTAATGTCATGGAATATGAAATTAAAATTATTAATAACTTAATTAAGAACCTTTTAGACATTTATTTAGTTTATCATAATTTTATTAAATTCATTTATCTCTTTATTGATAAGTTATAAGATTGAATTCCATCGTTCTGGGGTGTTCGTTTCCTTGGTTTTCATGATTCGTATATGGTTATGGATGTTTGTGTGGAAAGAATTTAATTCTCTTGAATTTAAATTATATTTTATTTATTAACATACATAATTCTTAGTTTTTATTTATATAATTTGGTTACATGGCATGAGTATGAATCATTAGATGAAATATTAATGACAATCACTAATATTATTTTAGCAGTATTTTGATTATTAGGAACTAGTTTGGTCATATGATTTATTATTATGTACATATACTAGTTCTTGAATATTAAATAGGTTATAATACATATATTATATTATTTTTAAAACATAAAAATGGTTTCATGATAGTAATGAAGGATAAAATGAATAACGAAACTTCGTCGTCCATTAAGGTTGTAAATTGGAACCTCACAGATAATGATTTCATTTATAAAGAAGAGAGAGAGAGTAAGAATATTGATAATAGTTATTACATTAACATGTTATAATTAAAATATATAGATGATACTGGAGATATAAGGATCAATTTTATAGTGGAGGTTAAGATAGAATAAGAAAAGAATATAAATTTAAATGAAACTAAATGAAAAAAGAAAGATCCTTTACCTCTGGAAACAACCTCCTTGAGAACCTCCTTAAAGGAAGGGGTTTTAGTATTTTGGAAAGAAAAAGATATTTTGGATCTGGGGAGTGACTAGTGAAGGGTATTTGGGCAGAACTTTTACAAGGAACAAGGCTTTAGAGGAGTGAATAGAGGAGGGAGTGAGGGGGGGTTATAGTAGAGAGGAGTAATTTTTGAATATCTTAATCATTATTTTATTATTTTTCCAAAGACAACCAATATTATTGGTTATTGTGACCAATAATAGTAATATTTTCATGTGAGTTCTAACCATGTGGTATTACATCAGCCTTACATTACCTATGACTCATTAAATCATGTGTTTAGTCTTTATTGTGAATTATTGTATTTTACTATTCATCAAAAATTCACGTATTTTAGAAAAATACCAAAAATTCACCCTAACCATTTTTTTATGTGTATAATCCAAAAATGAACTCCATTTATTGAAAATAATTTTCTAAATATTAATAATTTAATTTTTAAATAAAATCATAGTTTATTCGAAAAAACAATTTTAAAACTATAATTTGGTTTATATCACATTGAAAATTTAAGCAAGATATCATTATCTTATAACCTTAAGAAAATAAAATAATAATCCTATTTACTATTCACAAGGGTCATATTAATATTCATATTACTATTCATAAGGGAATGTTACTATTCACATATAATTAAGTTTGTCTTATCAGACTCTAAATATCTTACTGAACGCAAATGTGTATGTCGGTTTTTCGAATTTCAAATCACAGACGTGGAAAAATTATGTTTACTGAATAGGTTATAAAAAGTTGTGTTCTGAAGAGTCTCAGTGTTTCATGCATTCAATATTTATTTTCAAAACCTTGGAGTGTTACATTCTCCCATCCTTACAAAAATTTTGTTCTCAAAATTCACAGAATGTTACCTCTCAAAAAGATTTGGTTAGGTCTTCATCATAAGCTTCTCAGGCTCCCATGTTGCCTCTTTGATTTAATGATTTCTCCAAATTATCTTTACCAGTTGAGTCATCTGATTCCTCAACACCTGTTCTTTAGTGTCTAGAATCCAGATAGGCTCTTCACAGTACGATAAGTCAGGTTCCAATTCTAGACCTTCAAAAGTGATAACATGTGTTGGGTCTGGCATGTACTTTATCAATAGTGAGACATGGAACACGTTGTTTACTTTAGATAGGCTAGGTGGAATATTCAAACAATATGAAAAAGCTCCAATTCTCTCTATAATTTCAAAAGTACCTATATACTTAGGGCTAAGTTTTCCTTTCTTCCCTAATCTTGTAACACCCTTCCATGGACATACATTTAATAAAACATGGTCTCCCACTTGAAATTCCAAATCCTTCCTTTGATTGTCAGCATAGATTTTTTTTCTTTTTTGAGATACTTTTATGTGGACTTAAATAGTCTTTAACTTCACTATTGTTTCCTTCACAAGATCTAGTCCCACAAGCCTCCTTTCTCTAACTTCATCCCAACAAGTTGGTATACGACATCTCTTTCCATACAATGCTTCAAATGGTTCCATTTGAATACTTGAATGGAAACTGTTATTGTAGGAAAGCTCACCTAAAGGTAAATATTAATCCCACATACCTTGAAAGTCAAGTGAACATGATCTCAGCATGTCTTCTAAAGTTTGGATAATCCTTTCTTATTTCCCATCAATTTGAGGATGATAAGCAGTACTCAAATGAAACTTAGTATCCAAATATTTCTGAATACTTTTCCAGAATTTTGATGTAAAACGGGGATTACGATCTGTCACAACTGATAGAGGTACTCCATGAAGTCTCACAACTTCATTGATATAGAGTCTTTCAAGGTTCTCCAGTAGAAAATCATCCCTTAAAGCGAGCAAATGTGTATATTTTTTAAGTAAATCAACAATTACCCATATTGCATCATTCTTTCTTAGAGTTTTGGATAATCTAGTGACAAAATCCATAGTGATGTCATCCCATTTCCATGTAGGAATAGGTAGAGGTTGCATGACTCCTCTAGGATGTTATCATTTGGTCTTCACTTGTTGACAGACAAAACATCTTGATACATAATCAGCAATTTTCTTCTTCATGTTGTCCCACTATAAATGTTCTTCAAATAAATATACATTTTACTGTTACTAGGGTGTATAAAGAAATTTGAGCTATGAGCATCATCCAATGACTCCCTTTTTAGCTCGGGTAGAGAGGGAACACATAGCCTCATCCCAAATTTCAGAATTCCATCTTTACACATGAAGTCAGCCAACATCCCATCTTTCACAGCATTAATTTTATATTGCAAGTTCTCATCATCACACTGTGAAGCTTTAATTCTTTATAATAAATATTTTCAGTCAACCATTTTAAAAAGTAGTGATGCTTAACCTTCTTTCACAATTCCCATATCCATCCTCTTTAGATCCATGTACAAAGTATCATTTTCAATCCTCATTTTGTTGAGAACCCCATGATCCTTCATGCTCAATGCATCATCTACCTTGTTTTCCTTTCTTGGGTGGTAGTTCATTGTAAAATCATAATCCTTGAGTAGTTTGAGCCATCGCTTTTGCCTCATGTTGAGTTCTTTCTGTGAGAATATATATTTTAGACTCTTATGATCTGTATATATCTCACATTTTTCTCCATAGAGATAATGTCTTCATATCTTTTGAGCAAAGATTGCTTATACTAACTCAAGATCATGAGTAGGATATTTTTTTTCATGAATTTTTAACTGCCTTGATGCGTAGAAAATAACTCTATCATTCTACATAAGGACACAACCAAGTCATTTCTTTGATGCATCACTATAGATCACAAACCCATCATTCCCTGATGGTAGAGTTAGGATCAGATAATTCACTAATCTCCTCTTCAAATCTTCTAAACAGTTATCCCATTCTTTTTTCCATATGAACTTAACCCCTTTACATGTAATCTTGGTCATTGGGTTGGCTAAATGGGAAAATTTATGAACGATACACTGATAATAACCTGTTAAACCAGTAAAATTATGTACCTCAGTTATGTTTGTTGGAGTAGGCCATTCTTTCACAGCCTTTGTCTTCGCAGGATCAACATATATTCCATACTTAGAGACAATGTTGCCAAGAAAGGAAACTGATTGAATCCAAAATTAACACTTTCTAAACTTCCCATATAATTCATTTCATTTAACAGTCTTCATAATAGTGCACAAGTGATTTTCATGATCTTCATAGATTTTGTAGTATACCAAGATATCATCAATAAATACCACCACAAAGTCATCAAGATATTTCTTTAAGACTCTATTCATTAGACCCAGGAAAATATAGGGTGCATTATTCAATCCAAAAGGAATTACTGTAAAATCTTAATGCCCATACCAAGTTCGAAATGAAGTATTTGGAATGTCTTCCTCCCTCACAAGCAACTGAGGATATCCAAATCGAAGTTCAATCTTCAAATAATATTTATCTCCATGAAGTTGATAAAATAAATAATCATTGCGAGGTAGGAGATACTTGTTCTTTATTGTTATAGCATTGATCTCACTATAGTCAATATAAAACCTCATTGATCCATATTTCTTCTTAACAAAAAGAAGAGGGGATCCCCATTGAGAAACAATAGGGTGAATAAATCATTTATCACTAAATTCCTCTAGTTGTTTCTTCAATTACACTAACTCCATAGTTTCCATTCTATAAGGGTAATTTGATATGGGCCTTGAATTAAAATTAAGTCAATGGAAAACTCAATTTCCTGCTCTAGAGGATGTCTAGGTAAATCCTATGTAAAGACGTCAACATATTCTTGCACAATAGGTACATCCTCTATTTGAACATTTTTTTCCTCACCCATAGATATTACATTCCTTTCCTCACTAATAATTGAATTTATTTGAGCTACTGGGGGTGGATATAGATGAGAATTAGATGGTGATGTTTCTTCCCTAAAGATAATGGATTCCACACCGTTCTCAAAAATTGTAGCCTCCTTCCTCTTACAATAAATTTTCACATCATGGTTTGAAATCCAATCTATATTGAGGATTATATCAAATTAAATCATGGTTATTACAATAAAATCAGTAGATAAATCATGTTTATATGTCATAATGGGGACTTCCTGACACAACTTTGTTGCAATGATACTTCCCTTATGATTTTTGACTGACAATTCCCTTGTTAAATCAAATTGGAAATATCTAATTTTCTTTGCAAACTTGGAAGATATGAAAGAATTCAATGATCCAAAATCAAATAAAGCATTAGCTAAGTTTGATTAAATGATTAAAGTATCTGCCACCACATCATTAGGAACTTCAATATCAACAATTGTGATCGCATAAGCTTATCCCTACTCCCTTGTCATTTTTTGTGGCATGTTTCCTTGATGATTTGGATAATCATTAGCATAGTGTCTCATCTCTATACAATTATAGCATTGAACATTAATATATTCTCTATTCCCCTTGTAATCACTATTAATATGGCATTTTCGTCCACATTTGTAGAATACTCATTTTCCTTTTAAGTAGGAACTAGGGTGTTTCCTTCCACAATTATCACAGGGTAGAAATTCAACTCTTCTCTTCTTCCCCATTTCCTTATTTCCTTTTCCAGAGTTTTCAGCAACCCTCTTCTTCTATTGATTTCGTTTAAAGTCATAAGACTTAGAGAATTTTTTTCTATCTTGATATCACATGAAACTATATCTTCATATGATGAGAAACTTTAGGAGACCAGTGCATGTTGGAGGAATGGATTTAGGCCATCAAAGAATCGATTAATATTTCTCCTTGTATTTCATATGTAGTCCATAGCATGCCTTTCTAACCTTGTGAAGTTAGTTGCATACTTTGCAACATTCTCATCTTCCTTTTTCCTCAAATTCTGAAAATTCCTTTCCATATCTACTTGTTATTCACGAGGAAAGTATTTCTCTAAAAATATTTTATTAAATTCCCTCCATTCCTTCGCTTCTATCTCTTACTCCTATTTTGTGTTTTGGATTAACAACCACCACTGATCCGCATCTCATGATAGATGATAAACTTCCATGATGACCTTATCTCTTTTGTTACATCCCAAAGTGATAAATATCTTCTCTAGAGAAATTATCCATTACTCAGTTACAAATGGGTTTGTAGTCTCATTGAATGATGGAGGATGTTGTCGTATAAAGCGATCCAACATAGATTCTCCATGTTATGGATCAGTATTCTCTATATGGGTAAGGTTATTGTTCATAACCTGAGTCAGTTGTCCCAGTATAGTTATAATTTTCTCAACACCAGTCGTAGTTCCAGAGCCAGTATCTTTATCTTTCCTCTATGTGTAATCTCTACATGGGATACGTGTGGTCATGCGGTTTGAATTTCTTCCACTATGCGCCATTTATAGGTAATGGAATACACTAGATTAGGTTATGAATCATAATTTATAATCTTAACTTAGAAAAATACTTAGCATAATTGAAATCCTATTCATGGCTAATCCCATAATCACAAACATGGTTTCTTTGAGGAAAAATTTACATTTAAATCTTTCATAATAGATTGTAAAGAAAATGTGAATTGTCCTAAGAATATCCCCCATGAGTGTCAAACTAGGTGTGTAGTAAGGCTCGTTGTCATGTACCAGGATACCCTGGGTCAAGCCTGAAACTCCTTGTCCGATTTTTCACTCCTAGGTACATTTGTGTCAGAACCACATCCACTTATAGTATCTAGACAGGGATGTATTTTCTAGAAATATCCACATAATTTATTCCTTACCAAAATACCAGGATGTTATTGTATGTTTATCCTCAAATACTCTCTTAAGGGTTTGTTCCATAATCTATGTTTTCTAAATCTAGTTTCCAAGTTTTCTACTAAACTTCCTATGATACCAACTGTAAGGACCCGATCCCAGTTTCCTAGAGCCAGTGCCTTATTTTATTACATTGGAATATAAATAAGGAATATGCATCATAAAGGACCAATTAGTTTGGTAGATTTTGGAAACAAGATACATATATAAGTTCAACATTATAACATGAAATTAAAAACAATATATAAGTTCTGTTGGGAACATCCACCACTCCAAGATTATCCCTGAAAGTCAGTCATAATATACCTCTTATTATCCTAGTAAAAATGAAACATAATAAGGAATGGAATCAGATGTTTAGTAAGGGTAAATATTACAGTAGAAGATAACATAAACATTAGACATGGTGAATAATTGAAAACACAAGCCTTTAAAAAACTTGAACATAATATGGCAGGAATAGGATCTGAGTAAATATTGTCATAATAAAACATATTCATGGGTATTGTACTGGTACAATAACTACATGAACTATCAATTTATAGCTTTATAATGAGGGAAATTTATATGATGAACATTTTGAAACTTATCATCAAGGCCTCAGCTAAGACGTCTAAAAATGAGTACGGCCTCAGCCAAAACCATATCTCAAAATGGGCAAGGCCTCGGCCAAGCCCATATCTATTAGTCTCATGAGACCTACCGATGCATTGAGGGGATATAGAAAGCCACACACATCACATAATAAGTTCAATTAATTCCTCATATTAATGGGGATAAATGTAAACAACATATACATTCATATTAAAACTAACATATGAAACGTAAATAACTTTCCCCAAACATGAAGCTTAAATACTGACCATTCAGAGTAAATTGGTGAATGGTTTTAGGATAGAATATCCACAGTGAAACTAATAATAATCCTTTAAATTAAATATATAGTATGATATCATAAGATATTAGTCCTAACAATACATAATAATCAACAAGAGTGTTGAAATGATGAAAACACTCTTATAAAACAATTAAGTAATTCTTGAGATAAGTACTCCATTACATTGAAAATAAGAGTTCCTTTGTAAAAATATTTGTATAAATCCATAAGTGAAGTAAGATAGAATTTTCATAATAAAATTATTTATTTTATAAAAATATTGCTTACTAAAAATAAATTATAGACTTTCCTTGAAAATAGGTAAGAATTTGGGAAATTCCCTTGGATTGGGAATGTATTTCGAAAAGTATTTTGAAAGTTCCTTTTAAAACATATAACTCCCCCATAAATGAAGGTAGGATTCTGGTTGTTACACATATATAGAACATTAAAAAATAATTTATGAGGAGTACACATGAATGAATAAGTATTTAATTGAGGTAAGTATATAATAAAAGTAACCTGAATAAAAATGGAGGTTTGGGTAGGAAAACCCTTACCTTAAGTCTGAATGTGTTCTGATCTTGAACTTAAGGTCCTAGAATATGAAATTAGACTTATTGATAAATTAATTCAGAAACTTTTAGACATGTATTTAGTTTATCATAAATTTATTAAATTCATT
This sequence comes from Viscum album, assembly GCA_963277665.1. Lineage (NCBI taxonomy): Eukaryota > Viridiplantae > Streptophyta > Magnoliopsida > Santalales > Viscaceae > Viscum > Viscum album. The sequence continues at coordinate 1,288,407,560 of OY728151.1, forward strand.
TATGTCCTTATTTATAAGTTATAAGATTTAATTTCGTCGTTCCAGAGTATTTGTTTCCTTGGTTTTCATGATTTGTGTATGAGTATGGATGTTCATGTGGAAAGAATGTCATTCTATATAATTGAAATTAAATATTATTTATGAACATATATAAGTGTTAATGTTAATTTGTATCAATTTTTTTATGTCATTAGGATGAATCATTAGATGAAATATTAATGACAATCACTTAGATTATTTTAGCGGTATTTTGATTATTTGGAACTTGTTTCGTCATATGATTTATTATTATGTACATATACCAGACCCTGAATATTAAATAGGTTATAATATATATATATATATATTATAGTTTTTTTCAACCATAAAAATGGTTTCATGGCCAGTAATGAAGGGGAAATTGAAGAACAAAACTTCGTTATCCACGAAGGTTGTAAATTGGAACCTCACAGATAATGATTTCATTTATAAAAGAGAGAGAGAGAGTAAGAAGATTGATAATGGTTATTACACTAACATGGTATAATTCCTATATATAGATGATAATATAGATATAAGGATCAATTTTATAGAGTAGGTGAGGATAGAATAAGAAAATAATATAAATTGAAATGAAACTAAATGAAAAGGAAAGATCCTTTACCTCTTGAAATAACCTCCTTGAGAACCTCCTTAAGGGAAGGAGTTTTGGTATTTTGGAAAGACCAAGAGATCTTGAAAGTGGGAAGTGACTAGGGTAGGGTGTTCGGGAAGAACTTTGACAAGGAACAAGGCTTGAGAGGAGTTAAGAGAGGAGGGAGTGAGGGGGGTTTATAGTTTAGGAGAGGAGTAATTTTTGAATATCTTAATCATTATTTTATTATTTTGCCAAAGACAACTAATAGTATTGATTTTTATGACCAAGGATAGTAATATTTTCATGTGAGTTCTAACCAAGTGGTCTTACATCAGCCTTACATCACCTATGACTCAGTAAATCATGTATTTAGTATTTATCATAAATTATGGTATTTTACTATTCATCAAAAAATCAAGTATTTTAGAAAAATCCAAAAAATTCACCCTAACCATTTTTCAATGTGTAGAATCCAAAAATAAACTCCATTTTTTTAAAATAATTTTCTAAATATTATTAATTTAATTATTAAATAAAATAATTGTTTATTCGAAAAATAACAATTTTAAAACTATAATTTGTTTTATATCACATTGAAAAATTAATCAAGATCTCATTATCTTATAAACATAAGAAAATAAAATAATATTATTATTTAATATTCATAAGGGTCAGATTACTATTCATAAGGTATGTTACTATTCACCAAAAAATAATTTTACCTTATCAGACTCTAAATATCTTACTAAACACAACTGTCTATTTTAGTTTTTCGAATTTCAAATCATGAAGGTGGAAAAATTTTGTTTACTGGCTAGGTTATAAAAAATTTGTGTTTTTTAGAGGCTCGGTGTTTCATACATTCAATATTAATTTTCAAAACCTTGGGGTGTTATAGGATTGGTTTACTCTTTATCAATCCTGCATCAATTTCTATCATTGAAGAATATATTTCACATCAGATGAGGGTGATTTTTATAACTCTTTCATAGAGTGGAATGTTTAAGAAGCTTATTTGGGAACTTACCATTGGTACATGAGGATGCTTTTAGCCTAATTTTCAAAAAATGCTCTCGATAATGAGGATATGTATCATAGGGTATATCCTCCAATTTTTGATCAATTCTAATGTAATGACTTATATTTTTTAATGTATTATTTTTTGATATTTTATAGATTATTTTTGAGACCAAGTACTGAGACGACATAAGATGATGTGTCTAGAATAAATGCTTGAAATATATTAAGTATATTAAATAACATGTCTCCTCAATTTTTCTGAAAAGGTGGAATAACTTCTAAATGGAACCTAGATTAGAAATTTGAGTGAACCATTGAGCCTAGAATGTGGGCTTTACCCTAGGTGTGACATAACCTTGGTTGGCATAGGGTGTTTTTAAAAAAGTCATCACATGCATAAAATGAATAAAATAATTGATTAATTATTTTATTTTATTTTTTTGATGTAATGACATGTCCTATTATTTAAATAAACAATTATATTGAATTCCTAGGTTTATCTACTAAATACCTAGAGATCCATAGGACCATTGGAGATTTGTCGAAGGAGATTATGTTGGCATATGATGACCGAATCGGAGATTGATGGACAGTTCGAGATAGAATCAAATGATCTCTCCAATGAAAATAATATAGGCTCATTCTTTATCAATGATTGATCCATATTTTTGTAGTACATTTGTTTTGATTGGATTCTTTCCCAATTCTTAATTCATATGAAAAACGCAAATCAATCAACTAACAGATTGACCTCGGGTTTGATCATCTAAAGGGATGGGTTTATTTACAAGATTATTTCAGGAGAATTTCTTCATGATTATTGATTCATCACTTATTTTTATAATAGATATAAATTGATTCCAAAATGAAAATTGGATGAGGTTTATTTCTCATGTTTGTGGTTATGCATTTCTACTATACTTTTCTGTTCATCGTGAGTGTTCTTTATTGACCCGTGGATCAACATCTACCAGGAAATTGATCATTGTGCACCTATTTTTTGGCATAATGATTCAATATTGTAGATATGGTATCAGCAAGACATGATGTTGTGTGATGATGTAAGTAGTGGTGGATCATGCAATTTTGGATACCCGATTTTTTGTTCTTCAACACGCAATAAATAAAGAATACAAATGCCTATTTCAAATAATATTAAAGGGACAGAATCTAGAAAATGGCCATGGTGAGGTTCAACTGGATCAAATCCTTTTTTTGGTAAGAACGAGTCTATATTTATTAGAATTTGTGGAATGGGTTCACACAAAAATAAGAACAAGGGTTTCTGTAAAAACCCAATCCACACATCATATAATCTGAGATTACACAACATCTGGGTCCCTCCTAGCAGCATTTAGGGTTTCAGAGGAAAGTTAAGGATCAAATGGCATATGAACCTATCACACTGAGTGTGACCACTCCCTAGTGGCTCAGCAAGTAACTCGGAGGGTACACAGACACAGGCTGGAGTACACGGGAAATGGAACGTCGTTTACTCCCACACAGGCATGGCTTGGCCTGATGTACACAGGCATACCCTTGTACTAGTACATGTGCAGAGTACATGGAAAGCAAACATTTCATGTATTGTTACAAAGACATGGACCTAGGACATGGGACATGGTATGTTTACACATGAAGGACCTAGGTTCAAAGGGACACATCATGTAACCCTACTACATGTGTTGTACTCCTAAAAAGTTGTCTTAGAGTCCTTTTACTCTGTATCTTGGACAAGTTTCATCAGGTTTCATACCCCATATCCATTTCTTGAGAGTTATTATAGAATCATATCATACTCCTAGGATAGTGATCCCTTCAGTAGGAATCCTTGGATAGTGATGTTAGAATCATTTCATGAGGCCCAGAGTGAGATCCTTTATTCATCTTTGTGCCCTGGGTGGAGTTCTTGGAATCAGAGAGATCAATACTACATGGTTTCTGATCCTTTACTTAGAATTTTAAGCCAGATTAAGTTTTTGGTTTTCCCCATGGCCTTGGGAATGAATATAATTTTTGTATCTTATCTATCTGAACCTCGAACGTGTACTTCTAATAGAAATATTGTACAAGAATTACCTCTCAAATGGATGCCATCAGTGCTTCAGACTCAAGAGTGTGTTCTCCCAGATGAGTTCTTTGTAGAACCTTTGATCTTGAATACTATGCTGGAATTATAGTTGTGAATTTCTTTTATATTGTGTAAATTTTTTGAGAATATCGAGATATTCATGTTATATGTGTTGTAGACATATACCTATGTAGAGATGAATATTATTCCTTTTTTATGCTTTGTGGTTTTGAGGTTTCCAACTGGGTATTGTTATACTCGCCCCTACACGGTCTTTTCTCGCACATGTCATGTCTTATGAATACAATCAATCTCTCGACAAATTCCTAGAAAAACTTGGAATAGATGGTTCTTAATGAGATCGGACAGACCAAGGTGTTTTCCTATGGTATCGTGACAGCAGTCCCCAATATCACTTTCTAGTTGGGATAATTTTTAGACTCTTTTTAGTGGTATTTTAATTGGCCCTATTTTCTTTCCTTTACTTCCTTTCATGATCTGGTTGTGTTATTTGGATATATGAATGCATGGTTGTTCAGTTATTTTTACATTTCATCATTGTATGGACTTGGATATGTGTGTGTGGGGGGGGTACTTATGTTAATTCCTCCCATGTTAGTGATAAGCCTACTCAGCACTAGTCTCCATTCCCTGGCCTATTGGAGGTGGGTGTAGAGAGTCACTACATGGGATTAATTTGGATAGGTCATGACCGAGTGGTATCATAGTAGTCAGTTATACCTTATAACTGGAGTCTATGAGATTGATTTGGGGTAATAGTGTTAAGTGTTTCAAGTTTTCCTTTTAGTCCACACACACTAGTATTGGTGCGATGGTTGACGTATCAATACACTAGGACTCTAATCACCTTCTTTTCGACTCATTATATGAGAACATTGGTTGTAGGTAACACAATGGAACATGCATCAAATAGGAATGAGTTATGGTTTCCATGTCTATCTTGAGCCCTCTCCACAAATATACTCATTTACCGTGGTACATATTGTTTACTATCAAGAGGCCTCTGTGATGTATTCTAGCTAGGAATCAGTATCAGGATCATGAGGATGATCCCCTTAGTGATGAGGCATCAATATAGGGACCAGTTATAGAGATGTTACCTATAGGTGGTACACCAGCTATACCGCCACTTGTATAAAAGCATGTGGTACCCACAATACTAATGTATGAGGTGCGTAAAAAGAGAATACTTCATGGGTTTTGGTAATAGAGACCCTTCAGGTTCCCAAGTGATCCTAACCCACTAGAGGCTGAGGACTGACTTGAGGCAGTGACCCAATTTTTCCATCCGGTCAGGACACTAGAAAATCAGATGGTGGTTTTAGAGGTGAGCCTTCTCCATGGCTCAACAGTATGATGGTAGGAGTTATTGACCTAGTCTTATGATGTGGTGACTATACCATGGTCAGAGTTTGAGTGACTTTTCATAGAGGAGTTCTCTAAAAATATGTTGAGGGATTTACATATCCCAGATCTTTTCTAGCTTTGGTAGGGTATCGCAACAGTAGCTGAGTATTCATCAAGGTTTACCAACCACTCTAGGTACTTGATGGATATGGTTCATTAACAGATCTTTAGGGATTAGAACTTTTATTGAGGTATACATAGAGACGTAAAATCTAGTGTTATCCCTCTATTAATTCCTACCTATTATTGGGTTCTATAGAGAGATTTGGTTTTTTATATTTTCTTGTCTAAGTAGATATAATCCGTGGTTAAAGGTAGTGGGCATGAAAGAGAATATACCTCAGCAGCATGGATTCGGTGTCAGTCTTAAGGACTTGGTCATGTGATAGGTTTTAAGAGGAGGTCATAAGAAAAAATTATTGGTAGTTTAGGGCTCATGGGATGGATCTAATCCTCCCATGAAGAGGTGGTGAAACTAGTGTGAGGGTAGGGTAAATCTTTCATGGGATTTTTCAACCCATTGTATGGCTAAAAGAGAGACAATGGATGGGAAACTGAGGTAGAGGAATTGGAAATAATATATAGGTCTATAGATTGGAAAACATAGAAGAGGATCTGAGAGAGTAGAAATAGGTGGTATACTCTTTGACTTATTACCACCAACACCCCTAGGTGGTCCACGCCAAGCTCATGGAGCTAGAGGATAGAGGAGGGGATAGTTGCAAGCGGTGGAAGCTTACAACCCAAAGGTTACTGGAATGATACGAGGTACAATCCATTTCTTTTCTAATTTATATTCAATACTGATAGACATAGGTTCTAGTCATTTCTTTCTTTCCACATATCTTTTTTGAGACTTAGAGATTCTGGTTGAGCCCTTGCCTCGACCCTTTCCCTTGGAGACTCCTACTGGAGATAACTTAGCAATCACACACTTGTACCAATAGTGTGACCTAACTCTTGGAGGTGAGAGTTTCTATTGGGATCAATTTATATTAGTAATGAGGCCTTAGGATTTCATCTTAAGTGTGTACTAGTTATCTATGTTTCATGCCTTGATTGACTATTTTAAGCGGAGGATGCAGTGTCTCTGTAGTGATGGAACTAGGTTCTACTTTTTATGTGAATAGAAAAACTAGGAAGCACACGATTGACTCACACATAGGAGGGTGTATAAAATTACTCATAAATTGGATATAATGACCCTTGGTGTAGTATATGTTATGATTTTTCAATTTTTTGTAGTGGTGGTGGAGTTCGAGGATGTCTTCCCTAAGGATGTTACAAGTTTACATCCCCACTAATAGATAGACTTCTACATTGATCTACACCTTAAGATGACACTGATATTTTCACCATCATATCATATGTCTCCCATAAAGATTCATGAGATGAGGGTTCATTTGGAGGACTTTTAGAGGAAGGGGTTTGTTAGTCCTAATGTTTCACCCTGGGCAGCCCCGGTTTTATTTTCCAATATGGTAGACGGGAGATTGAGGTTATGTGTAGACCAATGGAGCTTGAACCAAGTGATCATCAAGAACAAGTATCAAATACCAAGGATTAATGACTAATTTGACTAGTTTATAGGTTAATGGTGGTTCTAAAAGTTTTAACTTTTTTCTGGTTATCACTGGTTATAATTACGAGATGAGTATATACCGAAGATGGAATTCAGATGTTGATATGGTCACTATGAGTACTTGGTGATTCCCTTTGGCATAAATAATTCCCCATCAGAGTTCATGGGACTCATGAACCATATCTTTCATCTTTTCTTAGACCATTTTATGGTAGTCTTCATCGATGATATCCATGTATACATATTGTATGAGGAGGATCACTTTAGACACGTGAGGATGGTTTTGGATGTACTCTGAGAGCACTATATTTATGATAATCTCTCAAAGTACTAGTTCTAGATTCAGTAGGTCCACTTTCTAGGACACATTGTCTTGGGGGAGGAAGTGGCAGTGGACATGGACAAGGTTGAGTAAGTGTTAGCTTGGGATCCACTAGATAGAATGATGGAGGTGCAGAGCTTCCTTGGTTTTGAAGGATATTATTGGAGATTCATACTTTATTTCTCCAGGATATTATCACCCATGACAACTTTAACCTAAAATGGGTATACATTTTTGTGGAAAGATAGGTTCCAATTGAATTTTCTATGGTTGAGGTAGAAATTGGTGAGTTCTCCCATCTTGATATTTCTATAGGAGGGTGTTAAGTACGTAGTGTTAAGCGATGCATCAGGAATTAGGATTTTTTGTGTTCTGATGAAAAAAAAGATAGTGATTTTTGATGGTTCAAGTGTGTTTAGATCACGTGATTATAACTACATAACCCATGATATTGAGTTAGTAATGGTAGTATTTATACTAAAGATGTGTAAACACTTCCCGATGGGATAGAAATTTATCATTAACTCTGATCACAAGAGTCTCAAGTATATCTTACCTCAAAAGGATATTAACTTGAGTCATAGACAATGGCTAGAGTTCCTCTAGGATTATGACCTCAATATTATCTATACTCCTTGGAAGGGGATTTAATAGTATATACTCTCAGCTAGAGATCTTGTTTGTAGTTTTTGAAAGAGGATTCGGAGTAGTTGGCCTCATTAAAATTATCCTTTATGGATGGAGAAGAAGTAGCTTACCTCTAGTCGATGGTTGTCACCCCTATTATATTACATAAATTCTGGAAGTCGTGGCTTGGGGATACCTAATGTGAGACCCTACATACTCGGGTATCCACTAAAAATTCTCCTAATGGATTTTATGAAGGTGGGGAACATGCCTTTATCTTCAAAGGATGCACCATGGTACCAGTGACATTTCAGGAGGAGGTCTTGAGAGAGTTTCATACATATCCTTTTGTGGTACATCTAGGTGTGTTAAAGATTTACCAGGACCTATGGCATCAGTTTTGGTGGCTAAGGATGAAGAAAGGAGTTTCAAAGTTTTTCTCTCAATTCCTTACTTGTCATCAAGTGAAGGATGAGCACCAAGTTTCAATGGGTTTAGCTCAACCCCTTTAGGTGCCAGAGTGGAAGTGTGATGGGATATCCATGGATTCATGATGGGATTTCCATTTATGTATAGAGAACAAGATGTCATCTATGTGATCATAGACCGACTCAAAAATTCAGTCCACTTCATAGATATTCGGGATAAGAGTTCAGAAAAGATCATGGGATACCTCTACATATAGGAGATAGTCCAACTCCCTGGAGTTCCATAGATGATCATTTATGGTTGTGATTCTTGCTTCACATCTCAATTGTGGAAGGGATTGTAGAAGGTGTTTGGTACTCATTTATTCTTGATCATAGCATTTCACACCCAAACTGATGACTATATTGAGTGGACCATTCCAGTTCTAGAGGAGATGTTGTGGGCTTGCATGTTGGACTTTGGCCATGTTGGGAGGATCACCTACCAATGGTGGATTTTGTGTACAAAAATAGCTACCATTACATAATCGGTATGGAACCATTTGAGGATTTTTATGGGTGACCCTGTAGGTCACCACTTTGCTAGAATGACCCAGGAGATTCGAAACTCATGGTCCCATAGATTATACGAGCTACTACCAAAAAGGTGCAGATCATCTAGGAGAGGATTAATACTACACAAATCCATCATATGTCTTATAAGGACAAATGATAGAGGAATTTTGAGTTTGGGGAAGGATATCATGTGTTCCTACATGTTTCACCTCAATATGTATTATGAATATTTGGTTGGGATAGAAATCTATATTCGAGATTCATTGGCCCTTTCTAGATATTGTGTAGAGTTGGGGAGGTGGTGTACCACTTATCTCTAACTCTACAGTTGGAATGGGTACACGACGTCTTCTATGTGTCCAAGATGATGAGGTATGCACATAACCAATTGCAAGTTATCAAATGGGGCGAGATAGACATTGAGGATGGAGATACTTTTGTAGAGTACATGGTAGAGATAGAGGATCAGTAGGAGAGTATCCTTCATGGGTGAAAAATTCCTTTAGTTCAAGTCTCATGGTATCATGGGAATATCTAAAAGAGCACATGTGGGGTAGAAGTATCAGATTCAGACTCAATACCAACATCTCTTTGTGTATCTCTTGTTTTGGATTTTCGGGATGTAAATCTCTAAGTTGGAGAGAATGTAATGACTTGAATTTTTTTCATGTATTTTTTTGTATATTGTATGGATTATTTTTCAGACCATATGCTGAGAAAGTGTTAAATTGTAAGGCCTAATGTGCTCGAAATAAATGTTTGAAAGATATTAAATATATTAAATAACAAGCACTCACAATTTTTAAGAAAATTTGTAATAATTTATAAATGGGGACCCAAATTAGAAATTTGACTGAACTATTGAGTTCAAAATGAGGGTTTCACCCTAGGACTTACATAACCTTGTTCGTTGCGGGGTGTTTTTAGAAAATCAATCATAGGTGTAAAATGAATAAAATAATTGATTAAATTATTTTATTTTATTTTGTTGAAGTAGAGACCTAACATATTCTTTAAATAAAAAGGTATGAGTAATTCCTAGGTTTATCCACTAAAAACCTAAGGATCCATAGGACCATTAGAGATCCATCTGATGAGATTATGTAGGTTGGAAATAATTTAATCAGGGATCAACGACCGGTGTGAGGAGAAATCAAAGGATCTTTCCAATGACAACTGTAATGACCCAAACTTTTATGAATAAAATTCCCATTATTTTTATGTATTATGGATATAGAAAACACATGCACTCCTTTTATTTTATTATATCCATGTGAATTTAAATGACCTTTAAGTATCATTACCATTTATAAAGTAGCCATTGAAAATTTATCGCATGACTAGTATAAATATAGGGTTTTAACAAATCCTTTTGGCATAGACAAAGTGATGGTCTCAACCAGTAGGATCATACCCTATGAAGCCCATTTATCGGAACTTCTTAGGGAGATAGCATTTTTGGGATTTTACCTATACCAATCCCAAGTCTAGATCCAATAACTTATGCATAATTGAAACCATTTACGGGAGAATTTCAAGTTCATCGAGATCACCACCCAAACCATGTTCACCGAATGGCCGCATGAAAGCCCCACCATAGCACACCTTACTCTTAGGTTGTATGATGGTGTAATAAAGGGATATGTAACAAGACCATATCATTATTATTATGTGCATTATTTTTGTATAAAATAATTAATATACTTTCAGTATATTATTGTTACTTTGTAAATTATTTTTAAAGCACAAATAGTATTTTTCGTTAATATTCAAATTCAATTAAGAAAATTATTTTGATGATTTAATGGATTTTTAAATTAAATAATATTTTAATGAAATATTATTATTAAATTATTTTTATTAAATATAAATGATTGTATAATTTTTATGAAGTCAATTGTAATTTTTATTAAGGTTTGAAAACAGTTTTTGTCAAAACCCATCAATTTTAAATAAATGTTGGCTTTTAGTTTAAAAGTGAAAATTCACATTTTTAGAAATTTATTTAGATAAAATGAATATTAGTTTTTGAATCAGAATGTTGAAATTATATAACAGTGAATTTTTCATAATTTTCTAAGATAGCCGAATTTTTGGGTAAAAATTAAATACCGTATAAATATATATGTATTTTATGAAATCATAGTGACCCAATAGTGATGTAATAAAATAATATAAATGGTATATTTGGAAAAATATATTTTTTCCTTTAAAATAATTTGATTTTATATTTATTTTACTTATTTTATAATTCCTTAGTGAATCCTACAAAATGTATAATATATTTTATGATTCTAAATTCATTTCCTTAAGGGTGTGACTCACCTCCACATAAGAACACTACAAAAAAACCCTGGTTTTGCGGCGGTTTTGTGGCGGCGGTTCACAAAACCGCCGCTAAACGTTATCCGGGAAAGGTTTCGCGGCGGTTTATTAAAAACCGCCGCGAAACCCATTTTTTTTAGAAAACTCGCGATGCTTTCCCCTCATGTCGTCTCCCCTCTTCCCAGATCCGGCGACCCCCGCCCTCTCCTCACAAACCCTCCCAGATCCCCGGCGACAGCTTATCCCTCCGGCGACACCGGCTTCCTCCGGTGACAGCCGCACCCTCCGGCGACCCCCGGGCCCCCGACGAACCCCGCACCCCCCGGCGCCCCCTTCGACTGTCGGCGACCCCCACGCCCCCCGCGCCCCCCACGCCCTCCGGCGACCACCACGCCCCCCGCGGCCTCTGGCGACCCCCGCACCCCCCGGTGACCACCGCGCCCCCTGTGGCCTTTGATTTTGGTAATTAGAGGTTCCATTTTCAGATAATCATCTTCATTTACGGTAATATTTTATACCAAATCCCCTCATTCTATCATATATGTGTATGTTGTGAAATATTTGAATATTTTAATGGATCTGAAACACTATGTAATTGGTATTTCTGGTCCTACAAGAAAAATAAGAGACAAGGATTTGTTATTACCTATCTATACTTTATTTATTTCATATTTAAATCTTGTATGATATTTATTGATTCTGTATATGAAATCTCTACATGTCATTGTTATAATGGATTGGTTGATTTCCCATAATGGTCTTATTAATTATTACATTCATTTGATTTCCATTGCTGGACCTAATGGGTTTTTATGTATTTCAAGTAGAATGGAACCATATGTTGATTTGTGTTAGATATTCTCTTCTAGAGTTACATAGGATGATATACATGATTACAATTTTTCCTGAAAAGTGATCATCGTGTAGTGATCTTCCTCCCATATGTTTTGAGTTTCCAATGTGTTTTATTATAATATTTTGGTTTACATCTATTGAGAAGGGGTGGAGTTTTATAATAACATGATTTGTAAAATGTATCCTATTTTTTCACTTTTATCAAATCACACTATCTAAAATGAAGGATTTTAAAACATAGTTTGATGGTTTTTTTTCTAAAGGTTTTATCCAACCCATTTAATATGTTCTTGTAGGTTAAATAAGGTACTCTATTGGTTATATAATCTATTTGATCATGATATTAAAATCTTTAATTTTTTTAATCTTTTTGAATTTATGAAAAAAAGTATAAAGTAACCTCTACCCTGCCTCCGCCCTGCCTCCGCCCTGCCTCCGACCTGCCTCCGCGCTGCCGCCGGTGCCTCCGGTGCCTCCTCCTCCACCGCGGCCTCCTCCTCCTCCGCCGATGCCTCCTCCTCCTCTGCTGGTGCCGCCAGTGCCTCCACGTCTCCTCCTCCTCCACGTTCACGCCGCGGTCACCCTGCGGCCACGCCGCGGTCACGCCGCGGTCATGCCGCGGTCACGCCGCGGTCTCGTCGGTGCCTCTGCGGCCGCCGCCTCCTCCTCCGCCGTCGCGGCCGCCGCCTCCTCCTCTGCTTCTGCTCCTCCTCCTCCACCACCGGCCTCATCCTCCTCCTCCTCCGCTGCCTCTGCTGCCTCCGCTGCCTCCGCTGCCTCCGCCCTGCCTCTGCACTGCCGCTGGTGCCTCCTCCTCCTCCACTGATGCCTCCTCCTCCTCCGCCGGTGCCGCCGGTGCCTCCGCGACCACCTCCTCCTCCGCGGTCACGCCGAGGTCACGCCACGGTCACGCCGCGGTCACGTCGGTGCCTCCGCGGCCGCCGCCTCCTCCTCCTCTGCCGCGGCCGCCACCTCCTCCTCTGCTCCTGCTCCTCCTCCTCCTCCACCGGCCTCATCCTCCTCCTCCTCCGCTGTCTCCGCTGCCTCCGCTGCCTCCGCCCTGCCTCCGCCCTGCCTCTGCGTTGCCGCCGGTGCCTCCTCCTCCACCGCGGCCTCCTCCTCCTCCACTGCGGCCTCCTCCTCCTCCTCCGCTGCCTCCACTGCCTCCTCCTCTTCCGATGCGGCCGCCGCCTCCTCCTCTGCTTCTGCTCCTCCTCCCCTCCACCGGCCTCATCCTCCTCCTCCGCTGCCTCCACTGCCTCCGCCCTGCCTTCGCCCTGCCTCCGCGCTGCCGCCGGTGCCTCCTCCTCCACCGCGGCCTCCTCCTCCTCCGTCGATGCCTCCTCCCCCTCCGCCGGTGCCACCAGTGCCTCCACGTCTCCTCCTGGGTAACGGTCATCATCACCCTCATGGAATATGATGTGAGGATGTCATGGTGGTATAACTCTACAGTTTCCAAGCACATTCCTTAGATAATATTTATAGTAGATAGGAATCTAGTAAGGTAGGAAATGGTAGGTACAAAGCCTTCCTATAATGGGCCACACATATATACCTACTCCTAAGATAGATCTAGGTGATAAAAGCGATCATATAAATCTTAGAAGATTATTGTCTAACAATTGAAGAAAGAGACCATACAGCCCGATCTAGTAGAATTTAAAATCAGCATCAATACTGAGCCAGTAAAATTTGATTCATTCTCCAACTATATGATAGAAAGGTAAATGTTCTAGCTTAATAACCATAATTAAATAACATCCAGTAAGAAAACTGAGTTTTTATTTAACTTCTAGGAAATGATTTTTTTTAATTAGAGAAATAGGTTGACATTTTTAAAATTCACAATCTTACATTTATTTGAAGTTTCCTAAAAATGATCATCGATGTGATTTCTTATTCTTGATGTTGATTCATGAATACATGCATCAAGTAAAGTGATTATTGATATTCATGAAATGGCCCAATTGACCAATTTCATTTTTCCTATTCCTGAGATAGTTCTTAGCCTATTTTGAAACATTATTTCTCATTCACTATTTCTTGAAATAACTATGTGTATGAAAAAATATTATAACATTATTTTATGTCTTATTAACGCATGATTATTTTATGCCATATTAAAATGAATGAAACTAAAGATTGATTTTAATTGTTCTCATTTGAAAGTGAGGCCCATCTAACATTTGAACATTTGTTAAACCAGTAGAAACCCCTGTATCCCATGATAGGTTACCACATTTCATTATTCTTTTTCTTTACAACCCTTGTTCTTCGAGGTTAATTACATGAAATCACTTCATATTTAAAGAGTAAGAAGGGTGTTTCAGGGTGCCATTCAATGTGGGTTCCATAAATAAGTGTGGTGTTGTGAGTGGGTACCACCTAACTCATGTATTTATATTGAATACCATTACATGCATACAGTTTGATATATACATGTTTATATCTTACCAAAAATAGTGTTTGTTCTTCTGCATTGACTATATTTATATAGTGACATTCTAAGATTACATGTCATATAAAAAGACTATAGAAGTTCCTAGGATATAATGAGAACCAATAGACACCATGATAGTAATCTTAAATATATGTAATATGGTCCTGATACGTTAGGGTGATAGGGAAAAGATTATGTGTGACTGTCATGAGTTAGTGCCTCCGCCCTGCCTCCGCCCTGCCTCTGCGCTGCCGCCGGTGCCTCCTCCTCCACCACGGCCTCCTCCTCCTCCACCGCGGCCTCCTCCTCCTCCTCCGCTGCCTCCGCTACCTCCTCCTCCTCCTCCGCGGCCGCCGCCTCCTCCTCTGCTCCTGCTCCTCCTCCCCTCCACCGCGGCCTCCTCCTCCTCCGCCGCGGCCTCCTCCTCCTCTGCCGCGGCCGCCGCCTCCTCCTCTGCGGTCTCCGCCTCCTCCTCCTCCGCCGCGGCCGCCTCCTATTGTACTATTGTACTATTTTTTATTCTCTAAAGTAAATAACATGATAGAATGTAAATATTTAGTTTATTTTCTCTTATTTTTATTATTATGAACATATTCATATATATGGTTGGGTGCATGCCTACATGTACATTATGAAGAGGCCTACCATTATAATTATTCATTCTCGTCACTTATCTTTAAAAAATGGACTATGGTGGAAAGAATTGAGTTTTGGTGGCCTAGTCTTCCACTGTGAGGGGGTCATTACTGCGTCGAGTCTCAAAAAACCATAATGGGAAATTAAAACACATGGGTCATCAAAATAATGAAATATCTAAAAAATTATTTCAATTATGACAAATATACATGCCACCTTATCAACAACTACATGACTTAAATATTTCAAAATACCAACATATATTCCTATGATGTAGACATTGTTTTTGGGAGAGGCAGATAGATAGAGAAGGGGAAGGGGAATAAATTATATGGTTAGGAAGAAGTATATGTAACCAACACATCAAAAAGGTGATGCTAATGTAAAATAGGACATCATTTGATTATAAACTACTTGCATCAACCTTGGATAAATTCCTCTACAACATCATTCATGGCCATGGTTTGGGTCAAACATGTAGTATTATTTCCATTATGTATGACTACATTTGATGTTACCTTTACATTGTTCTTCATTTATTTTTGGATTTTTTGGTTAGATTTTGGAGATTATTGACTTGGTTCAACTTCATAGGTAATTTTTTTGGGATAAAGGTTAGAGTTCACCACAAACAATACATAAGTGGTTGGTTATTATATAGGTGGGATGAGGTGGGCTGGTGATTTTTAGGCAATTATTCCTTGTTGGTTTTAATTGAAATAAATTATAATTTTTATAATAAAATTATATAATTAACTATAAATTGTATATAATTATGTATTTGGTGTTGTGCCTTGAGATAGGTACTAAAGAACCGGTTGGCCGGTGCCCATACCAGCTGGCCGGTGCGCTAGCACCGGCTGACCGGTGGCTCTGGCAGAAAGCAATGCTTCTGCCAGAGACCACCGGCTGTCCGGTGGGAATCCACCAGTTGGCCGGTGGACTCAGAGAGTCCACTATCAGCCTTCTTGGGCCAACTCCTGGGCAACCTTTTTCCTAGCATCAAAACACTTGAAAACAAGTTAGAACACGATGAGAGTGATTGTGATCATTAAAATCCAAGGGTACAACAGTGAACATAGTGGCCCTCTTTATAGTTGGTTGTGTATGAAACCATTGAGAAACATCATTCCTCTTGGAGGACATCTAAGGTCAAGCCTAAACAATCACATAATGTCTCAGGTTTAAAATGAATTATGATCAGTTTCGATCACACATCAATGGGGTGTTGTTTGAGGCAACATAAATGTGTGATCGATAGTGTTATGATAAGTGTGTAGCCCGATATTCTTATTGCTCCTCAATGAGGTGTTGACGCTGTCTCCTATGGACCAGACTTGTTCTGTTGGTCTGAAGTGGTAAATGTGACCAATGAATCATCTTTATTATATTATGCATACTTTATGATCAATGGTTCATCTTTATTATATTATGTTTCTGTAATCTTACACTATCGTATATTTTTGTGTAGGCACATTGTGATATACATGGATAAAAGCTGGATCACATTATCGAGGAACACACCTCAATATGTTAAGGGTTTGAATGAGTTTTTAGATTTTTCAATTTCTAATCGATCCGTTAAAGGGAGAATAAGATGTCCATGTCCTAAATGTAAATTTAGAACATGGTTGAAGAGGGATGAAGTTTATGAACATTTAATACTGAAGCAATTCCCTGATCAATATTTCTGTTGGATTTGGCATGGAGAATCAAACAATACAGAAAGATTGAGGACTGATGTTAATCCATAGAATGAGGTCCCAAGTTTGTCGCCAATGGAAAATGAAATGAAAAACCTCATAAATGATGCATTCGGCACTGCAAGACACCACTATGAGCATCAAAACATATCAGAACAACCAGAAGATGATGCTACAAATTGCAACATGATAAGTGATGTTTTTGAGACTGTAACACAAGCAGATCAAGATTGTAACATATCATTGGATCCTCCTCTTGATTCTGTGGAGCCAAATGTAAGGGAAAACTTCAGTGAGAAAAATGTGTTTCATGATTTAGTTGATGATGGAAATCACGAGTTGTATAGTGGGTGTTTGAAATATTCAAAGCTTTCATTTCTGCTGAAGTTGTACCATATCAAATGTCTTTGTGGAATTACAAATAAGGCAATGTCTATGTTATTGGAATTGATTCGTGATGCATTTCCTGAAGAAAAAATCCCAGAATCGTTTTATGAGATGAAAAAAGTTGTAAACAAGATTGGTCTGAATTATACAAAAATACATGCATGTCCCAATGATTGTATGCTTTACTGGGGAGAAGATTCAAGTAGACAGAATTGTAAGAAATGTTCTTCTTCTAGATGGAAGTAAAAGGGTAATGTTGGAAGTATGACTGAACATAATTTCATGGAGAAGAAGAAAAGGAACACACCTGCAAAAGTTTTGCGTTACTTTCCTTTGAAGCCTCGATTGCAAAGATTATTCATGTCATCAAAAACCACCGAACACATGAAGTGGCATGCTGTAGATAATAACAATGATGGGTTAATGAGACATCCAAGAGATTCCCAATCGTGGAAGACATTTGATGCATTACATCCAGATTTCTCAGCTGATTCTAGGAATGTTCGATTGGGATTGGCTGCCGATGGATTCAACCCATTTGGGACTTTGAGTACGAGTTATAGCATTTGGCCAGTTGTTTTGATCCCTTATAATCTGCCTCCGTGGATGTGTATGCAACAAACATCTTTTATCATTTCGATGATTATTCCTGGAAAACAAATGCCTGGAAATGATATTGATGTATACCTGCAGCCTTTTATTGAATAATTGCAGGAGTTATGGACCAACGATATTGAGACATTTGATGTTTCTTCTAAAAAAATGTTCAAAATGCATGCTGCTTTAATGTGGACCATTAGTGACTTCCCTGGGCTTGGGAATTTATCTGGTTGGAACACTTATACGGGTTTGGCTTGTCCCGTTTGTAACTTTGATTTCGAGCCCAAACGGCTACCTCATAGTAGAAAATGGTGCTTCTTCTGCCATCGAAGATTTCTTGATGCATCTCATAGATTTCGGATGAACAAATCAAAATTTAATGGTTCCATTGATCGTAGACCACCTCCAAAGTTGTTAACCGGTTCTGAAATTTTGACACAGCTTGAAAATGTTAAAACAGAATTTGGGAAGGTTCAGCAATTGAATGATAGCGGAAAACGAGTGCGAAGTGCGTCGTCAAGTGAAATCATAATGCAACAATGGAAGAAAAAAAGTATATTCTTCAAACTTCCGTATTGGGAATTTAATTCTTTGCGCCACAATCTTGATGTGATGCATATTGAGAAGAATGTATGTGATAATTTGATTTTCACATTACTTAATGAGCATGGAAAGTCGAAGGATCATCTCAATGCTCGCAAAGACTTACAATTAATGAACATAAAACGTGATATCTGGCCAGATGAGAATGAAAAGTATGCTCCGGCCATTTTTTCAATGAAAAATAGGGATAAAGATACGTTCCTTCAAATTTTAAAGAATGTTAAGGTATCTGATGGGTATTCGAGTAACATCTCGAGGTGTTTTGACTTGAAGAATCATAAGTTATATGGATTGAAAAGTCACGATTCACATATTTTGTTACAACAGTTACTACCATTGGCATTGCGTACATTATTACCTGAAAAAGTTACTGCTGTTGTACTCCAATTCTTCACATTTTTCAGGCAATTATGTGAGAAATATTTACATCCATTTCAGCTTGACAACCTACAGGAGAGGTTTGTATTGACCCTTTGCGCAATGGAGATGATCTTTCCTCCATCGTTTTTTACTGTCATGATGCATTTAACTGTGCATTTGGTTGAAGAAGCTAAATTAGGAGGCCCCGTTCATTATCGATGGATGTATCCAATTGAGAGGTATTTTATTTATATGTTTCCAGTTAAGTAAACAATTTTTTTCATTTAAATAAATTCATAATATTATTTTTTTTTTCACAGATATCTTGGGCATTTGAAAGCATACGTGAGAAATAAAGCTCAACCAGAAGGCTCTATTGCTGAAGGCTATTTGGCCGAGGAGTGTCTCACCTTTTGTTCCAGATATTTGGATGATATTGAGACAAGATTTAATCGAGTTGGACGTGTTGACGACACATCAACTCATTCTCAAATTCATCAGAAATCAAAAATATTTCCTGTTATTGGCCGATCAGTTGGGAGGACCTCATACGCAACACTAACAGAATTGGAATTATTACAGGCACATAGATATGTGTTGCTGAATAGTTAAATTGCAGATCCATTTATTGAAGAGTTGAGGATACAAACAAAGAGACGAATGAGAGGCCGAACACGAAATGAAAAAGATATAATGAAAGCTGTGAATAAAGAGCTGGTAGAATGGTTTGCATGACGTGTAAGTTTATAAATATTGCAATAAATACGAATATTAGTTTGACACATACAATTTGCAAATCTATTAATTTTTTTTTTCAGATCATGAATACTGATACTCGAGCAGACTTGTCAGAATATTTTAAGTTTCTTTCTAGAGGTCCTATAAAACAAGTTAGAAAGTTCTGCGCTTATAATGTGAATGGTTTTAGATTTCGTACAGTCGATCGAGAAGTGGGTTTGAAAACACAGAATAGTGGTATATTTACATTTGCTGAAGTGGAATACTATGGAAAGCTGCATGATATTATTGAATTAAACTACCACGGGAATTTTTCTGTTGTTTTATTCAAATGCAAATGGGTCGATATTATCAGAGGTGTTAAAAGAGATTCCTTGCAATTTACTTCTGTGAACTTCTCTCGCTTGATGGATGTTGGTGATCGTGAACTGCATGATCCATATATCTTAGCATCGGAGGCAAAAATGGTATATTATGTGAATGATGTTGTGGATGAAGGGTGGAGTGTAGTTACTCATGTAATACAAAGAGATTTGTATGATATGGGTGATGAAGTGGAAGATTTGACCTCTATAATTGAATTTCATCAACAGCAGGAAGCAGAATTATTTGTCCATCATGATATTGAAAATATTAGTCTAGGAAGGATGAATGAAGTGGATGAAGCAATGGAGCAGGAAACCGACATGATTGAAGGGGAAAATGATTGTATGTACAATTATTTATTTATTCAGCAACCACTTGTTTCATTTCTGTAGTCATTCATTATCATTGTTAAATATATTTTGTTTGTTAGTACTGGGCATCTATTATCATTTTTAATTTTTTTTTCTGCATAAATTTTTTGAAATATATATTCTGAACTTAATTTTATTTGATTAAATGACAGGAATGCCAAGGATGAAGCGGTACACCATTCCTTCTACTTTTGCGACAGATGACGATACGTCTGTCCCCACGACATCTGAGGTAGTAGATGCCTACATCCCTGCATCATCTCCCCCTGCACCATCTCTGACACCATCAGTGGATGCCTCATTAGAGGATGAGTCATCGCCTCCCCCTACAGGAGCCTCAGTAGTGGGGCAGCGACACGCCCCTTCCAGTTCATCACAGACATTCTGGAGGGTCACAGTCATAGGTACAAATTTTAATTAAATAAATTTATTGCATTTTGTTTATAGTAATTGTTTGCTCATTGCAGATGAAAACAATGCAACCGTGGAAAAACACATAAAAAGTTATGATGTTTGGAACATGCATGGCGAGAAGATAGTGGTGCCATTTGATTCTTATGGGGTCCCGACGGATGACGCCGCAGGTTTACTTGGTCAGATTATAGGTCAACTGGCAGCGGAGCCCATTTCTTTGCCTATTTCATATGATTATTGGAGGCATATGCCTCCAAACTGGAAAAATGAAGTTTATGATTCTCAGATAAAGGTAATTTTATTACTTTATGGTTTAATTGAATGTCATGTTACTAATATATTCAAAATGAATTTCTGTATACAGATGTTCTTCCACTTTACCGTTGCTGATGTGATAGCACGGAAGTGGACATTGAAAAATCTTGGAAAAAATGGAAAGATTTCAAATGGAGGTTGTGGTGTGATGTCAACGATACTTCGTTGACCTTGCAGCAGATGTATGAAAAGCTACCCAGTGGGGTACCGAAAGAACAGTGGAAGGTTTTTGTCGATAGACATCGTGATGAGAAGCGGATGGTATTGAAATATATATTATTATATTATCCTCATTTTACATTTATACATGTACATGAAGAGGAGATAGACATTGAATACAATACTATTAAATTGAATTTTATTTATTTCAGGATCTCTCAAGACAGAATGCTTCAAACCGGGCAAAGCAGGTCATCCCGCACACTGCGGGTTCAAAAAGCTTTTCAAGAAGATGAATGTCATTGGTAATATTTTAATTAGTTTAAATATTTATAAGATAATATTATCTATTTAACATATTTAATTATTTATTTATCTTTGTTTAATGCAGTCACAGAGTTTAGGGCATGACGCATCCCGAACAGAACTGTGGCTGGATGTTCATAAAAAAACAGATGGAAGTTTTGTTAATGAACCTGCCAGAGAAGTTGGGGTATGAAGTCAATTATTTATTATAATAACTTATTATCAGTTTTTACTGTGTTAATATATATTGATATTTGATTTATAGGTAAAAATTAAAGAAATATGGGATGCCAATCCTGGGCAATCCTACTCAGTCTCCCAGGATGACCCGGTTGGTAAAGTCCTTGGGAAGGAGCATCCTGGTAGAGTGCGCGGGATGGGTTTGGGACCTGTACCATCTGAGGTTTTTTTCATGCCATCAGGGATTTCAGCTACATCTACTCCTGCTTATAGTCATTTCATACCTGAAGATGCTCAGAGGGAGATGTCTTCTCTACGAAACACAGTTCACCAGTAGGGGGATCAGATATCTGGTTTGCAGAAAGAGTTGCTTGAAATATGTCAGTATATGAGCAGATATGCCCCCGGTGGTAGTGCATCGGGTAGTGGTGAGCAGGTAAATCACAAAAAAATCAAAATCATTTAGTTTGAAAACTTTTATTGGTTTTAAGTTTTATTATAAATATGCAATAATATTTAATTTTCAATATAATGTTCTTACAGGTGGCAGCAGGTGGTGGAGATGAAGTTGGAGAGGGTGACGATGCTGCATCAGATGATGAGTAGTAGTATTATTTATGTGTTGAACAAGTATGATAACGGTTGGTTTGTATATGTAACATTTATGGAACATAGTTGATGATCTTATTTTATCCCAAACTTATCGTCGAACTCAAAGGTGATGTTGAAAGGGTAATGATTATAGTGGGATGGATCTAGGTTCCACCCTTGTTCATGCTGGGGAACAATGTATTAAATGGTTAGGTGATGGAATGACTAAGAAATTTCCTTGAAAGTCAGGTATGGGCTTATGTGAATGTGCTTGTGGTAAACACGGGATTTCATAGAGGAAGGAATTGTGGTTCAGGTTGTGATATGTGAGTCATCTAAGATGAGTATCTTGGGAATGGTTAGCTGAAAGTGGATTGAATTATTATACTTCTTCTTAGATGTATATAGGTGAAAGTATCCATTTAAATCATGTCACTAGGCTAATGTGGGTGTCATGAAAGGGTCGAAAATGTCTTCTGAGAAAGATTGCATGACTAGTTTCAGTTAGGCTGATTGGCATTTGATTGTTTCTTTATAGTAAGGTCCCTATTATGGCCTCAGAAGTATTTAGGATTTCCCAATTAGAGGAAAAATTCCAATATTATCATTGGAAATCTTTGGATATTCTTTATAGGAAATTACAATGGTGGAGAATACTATGGTTCATAATTTTCTGTTAATGTTAAAACCTATGGTGGGGAGCACGATCGGTTGGATGCTTAAAGGGATGATGATGTGATCATTTATCTATATTCTGGTTTGATTTATTTTTCAGGGCAGTGGTGTAGTACAACCAATATTATTTTTTTTCCAGTTCAGCATTTAGCGGTGGTTTTAACCGCCGCTAAATGCCTTGCTGGGCAGCATTTAGCGGCGGTTAAAACTGCCGCTAGATATATTACGTTTATATTTAGCGGCGGTTTTTACCGCCGCAAAATAGGCACATCAAACGGCATAATTTTGCGGCGGTTAAAACCGCCACGCATAAAAAGGTGTGGCATACCCATAAAACTGCCGCTAAATGGAGAGAAACTGCTGGGAAATGAGGCATATACGACACATATTTTAAACCGCCGCGAAATAGAAAAAACCGCTGCTAAAAGATTACCGACGCAAAGTTTAGCGGTGGTTTACAAAAACCGCCGCTAAGGGCTGCTTTTGTTGTATTGGAAAGGCTAAAATTTTAATGTATTAGTCCCTTGGCCTTATAAAATAATTTTTTCTACTCCCCTTTTCCTGAAAACTTGGTCACAACCCATGGTTTGGTCTTTGGTTTTGAATATTGTAGTGTGTAGTGTCCAAAACCTAAATAATAAAGAGTTCCCCCTCCTTTAAATTTACTATATAAACCCACCCAATCACCCATTCCTATTCACTTAAACTCATTTAATCTCATAATCACTCTACTATACACTCCCTAAAGTCCTCACAAGTTTCCCCCAATCTCCCAAGAAGCCTCTCCCAAGCCTTTGGGATCACACATCCAAGTAAGTATTCCTCACTTTCCTTCATTTCTCATTTTTGTCCAAGTTTCCTTATATTGTTATACCCTTTTATTTTTCAAATAAAAATTATTTGGTATGTTTTACCACCTCCACCATACTACCCTTGTTATTTTTTAATGATTATAGACCCCTTTCACTCTCATTAATCCCTCCCATGTACACCTGTTACCATGTCGAAATTCTGTAACGGATTTCTCTCTCCTCATTTTCATTCAAGAATTTCTATTATATTATTCATCTCAAATTACATTTCATATGTTGGGATACTATGATACATTATCCCCTTACAGCTGATTTCATGTCTAAATTATTATATACTCCTTTCTCTCTCAGCAACTTATTTTACGAATCCCCATGTGCTGCAGTTATGCTGCTGAAATTGCACCGTGATTTTCCACTCCAAAATCATTGTGTAGTGAATACCATGCCCATTTCTCTATAAATGGTATTCACCTTTATGAACATATACTTATTTATTATATACTTTCATATATTTATTCTATATTTCTTTATCATGGAATAAATGATGATGTTGAATGTATCCATGTTATATGATCTATGTGGCACACTTAAGCATGAGATTAAAATGTTCATGAGGGGTTCACCCTAATAGAACTCTAGTGCATTGGGTAATGTTTTTATGATGATAAATATTGTTGTTAGGATAGGGGTCTACATGATTCCTTTATAAGAATTTTTTCCATCATGTTGGGACAGGGGTTTACCTAATTCCTTTATGTTAATGATGCAGTGTTTTAAGGTGTTTCCACATTTCCATGTTATGATAATCATTCTATATCATGCCTTTATGTTCATGTTTCTATTTTTCTCCATTAATATGCCTATTTCCTAATATTTATTGTATTATTCACATCATTCCTTTTTTTACTCCCTTATTGGGCTTTATATCTCACCCTTTTCTTATGTATGTCCTTAGGTTATCCCATGCAATGCCAAGTATGAAGGAATGTTGTGGTAATGTAAAAGATGTTTTCAATAAAGATGTTGTATTTTATGTCTTAAGTTGTCATGTAATGTTCCTAATCCCCAAAGATGTTATACCTATTAATATTTTGGGTTTTATTATGTGCATATTTATGTAATAAATCATGTTTAAATGTGTAATAAAGATTGGGGTTATTATAGTTGGTATGAGAGGATCAGTTTTGTTATTTTTGTAATTAGGATTAGAAAACCCTAATGAAAGCCTTAGGGATAAGACTAAATATAAGAAAAACATCCCTAAATTTTTGTGGTTATAGAGTAAGTGGTTTATTAAGAAAATACATCCCTTCCTGGATACGAACAAGTAGAGGTGGCTCTGACACATATGTATCTCTGGGTAAAACCCAAAAACACCACTTTGAGCTAGACTCAAATGGAAACTAGTGCACGAAAATAGGCCTTGATGCACTCTTGGTTCGAAACTCCCACAGGATATAATTTGTTAAATTCATAATTTTAGTATAAAACATTATTAATGGAACAAAAAAATCATAAGAATATACATTAGGAAATAGATAATGGATAACTTAGATTGAATCCTAGAAATTCATAAGTTAAGGAAATTAATGTAATTTATAAGTTATCCATTTAATTTCATTGGATTCCCCTTTATGTGTTTAACTATTTAACATACTCATTCCTAAGTCTATATTGTATAAATTAGAACCAAAATCAAAAAGTGAAAGGTAGGGTTACCATACATAGTTCTACACATTCTTTCATATCCTGAAAGTTTAGTAGAAAAATCGAAACATCACCATAAAGAATGGAAGTAAATATGTCTGTGAAAATGGAAAATGGGGAAATTATTGCATCCCATGAATATAACTCCTCCTATGTCAAAATTTGTGGATTTAACTTCCCGTAGAACCTCATCATACTTCCCTTGGTGTAATTTGTTGTAATTATTGTCATGGACTGGATTTCCCTATATAGAGCCAACTTAAATTTTCATGAGAGGTAAATCACTCTCCATATAGTGAATCGACCCCTGATTCTGTACACGTGCAAGGAGGAGGATGAATCTTATTTATCACCATAATCTCAAGAATGGATATTACTTCCCTATGAGCACATGTATATTTATAAGATGATTGAGTCTATAGAATGAACTATCCTCAAAGACATTCCTATTATGAGGGAATTCGTTGATGTGTTTCCCGAGTAATTTCCTGGTCTTCAACCTTGAAGATATTTTGAATTCATGATTGATATTATACCTATGGTTTTTCCAATATCCAAGACTCCATATAAAATGGCTATTGTGGAGCTTGATGAGCTAAAGAAACAACTAAAGAAGAATCTGGATAAAGGGTTTATACACCCAAGTGCTTCACTATGGGGTGCACCAGTCCTCTTCATTAAGAAGAAGGATGGGTCAATGCACCTTTGCATTGAATATCATGAGCTCAACAAAATCATGATAAAGAACAAGTATTCTTTTCCATGAATTTATGACTTGTTCGATCAGCTATGTAGAGCATAATAATTCTCCAAGGTGGATCTGTGGTCGGGATATTACCAGGTAAGGGTGAATAAGGAAGATATCCCCAAGACTGATTTTT
This sequence comes from Viscum album, assembly GCA_963277665.1. NCBI lineage: Eukaryota > Viridiplantae > Streptophyta > Magnoliopsida > Santalales > Viscaceae > Viscum > Viscum album. The sequence goes on from OY728151.1 coordinate 1,288,433,633, forward strand.
GTACAAGGTATTGGCACTATGAATTCATAATAATGCCTTCTGGACTCACTAATTCTCTAGAAAAATTCACATAATTAATAATAGAGTCTTTATAGATTACCTCAACAAATGTTTGGTAGTCTTTATAGACGATATTCTAATATACTCCAAAACCAAGGAGGAGCATGAGGAGTATCTAAGAACTATACTAGATACCTTGTGAAAAGAGAATATTTATGAAAAGTATAGAAAGTGTGAGATCTTGTTTAATGAAGTCTCATTATCGGGGCACATCATCACAAGAAATGTGATATCTATGGATCCTTCCAAAACAAAAGAAATTTAGGGATGGCTGAGGATGATATTTGTGATGGATATCTATAGCTTCCTAGGGTTTTCTAGATATTATTGCTGATTTGTGAGAAATTTCTCATGATTTTCAAACCCTCTTACCAAGATAACTCAGAAGGGAGTCATGTTTTCTTGGAATTATGAATTTGAAAAAATATTCGTGGATTTTAATAAAAGGCTTATCGATTCCCTTGTGCTCACACTAACCACAAGTATGGACTTTTTGTAATCTTCAGAGATGCTTTGAAGAAGGTCTTAGGATGTGTGTTGATGCATAATGAAAAATTCATTGCCTATGCCTCAAAGAAGTTGAAAATTCATTATAAAAGTTATCCCATGCATGATATGGAGTTGGAAGCTGTGATATTTGCATTGAAAATATGGTGGAATTATCTCTTTGGGTAAAAGTGATAACTATATATCGATCACAAAATTCTCAAATATATATTCACACAAAAGAGATAAATATGAACCAACTAATATGGTTAGAGCTCATCAAGGATTGTGACTGCTCAATCCATTACCACCCTGGGAAAGGGAACAAGGTGGAGAATGCTCTAAGTAGAAAGGACCCAGAAATTCTATCATTAATGAGAAGTGAATAGGATCCAATCTTCCTATATTTGATGAAGATGGACATGGGAATCATAAATATGGGAACATAATCAATCCTTTAACAAATGATTCCTCAACTGTCTCTTTTGGAAAGGTTAAAGGATGCTCAAAATGATGATGTTGGAATTTAGATGAAAGTGGAAGCTATCATAAAAGGTAAATCCTTGTATTTTAATGCTAATGAAGAAGGAATTGTGAGGTTTGGGTCAAGATTATTTGTTCCATCAAATACAGAGTTAAAGAAAGAACTTTTGGATGATGCACATAGTTTGAATTTCTCCATTCACCTAGGAAACAAGAAGATGTATCAAGATCTCTGAGATCATTATTGGTGGCATAACATGAAGAAGGAGATCGTCGAATATACAAAAAATTTCCTGGTATGTCTGCAAGTTAAGTCTGAGAGGTAGAAGTATAAAGGTATGATGAAATCATTACCCATACCAACATGTAAATGGGAGAACATCACCATAGACTTTGTCACCGGACTTTCAAATACATACAAGGGAAACAATGATATCTGGGTTGTGGGGGATCATCTTACAAAGACTGCACGCTTCATTTCAATTTGAGAGTATTTCTCACTGGAGAAACTAGCATTGATATACATCAGAGAAGTGGTAAGGCTACATGGTGTACCACTATCGATTATATCTGATCAAGATCCAAGATTCACCTCTAAATTCTGGAAGAGTCTCCAACACACTCTGAATACTGAGTTGAACTTCAGCACGGCCTATCACCCTCAAACTGATGTCCAATCTGAGTGGACTATACAAACACTTGAGGACATGGTTAGATCATTCTCAATGGACTTAAAAGGAAGATGGGTTCAACATCTTCCTCTGTTTGAGTTCTCTTATAGAAACAGTTTCCACTCAAGCATCCAAATGGATCCTTATGAAGACCTTTATAGGAATAGTTTCAGAACACAGACATGTTGCGATGAAGTTGGGGAACAAAAAATTATAGGTCTGGAAATGGTCAAAGAAATGGTGTATAATGTTAAGACCATCCAGTGGCACATCAAATCTACTCAAAGTCGAAAAAATATCTATGCTTACAATCATCTACAAGAGCTATAGTTTGTTTTTGGAGACATGGTATTCCTCTACATATCTCCATGGAAGTGAGTGATGATATTTGGGAAGAAGGTAAAGCTTAGTCCAAGGTATATCAGCCCATTTGAGATCCTTGATCGCATTGGAGTAGTGGTCTATTGACTAGCACTCCCACCAAACATGTCTCAAGAACATGATGTATTCTATGTATCACTCTTGAGGAATTACATACCTAACCCATTGCATGTACTCAATACAGAGGTGGTACCATTAGATAATGATCTTTCCTATGAGGAGAATCCGGTGAAGATATTTGTTCATAGGGAAAAAGTTATAGAAAATAAGACAATGCCCCTAGCCAAAGTTTTTTAGAGAGACCACAATTTTGAAGAAACAGCATGGGAACTGGAGGAAGTGATGAGGCCTAGTTTCCCTCAACTATTTTAGTGTGGGAAATGAAATTTTGAGGGTGAAATTTCTTAAGGTGGGAAGTTTGTAATGACCCAAACATTTACTAAAAAAATTCAATTTATTTTAATGTCTTATTGATATAGAAAAGAGACATGCACTCCTTTTTTTATTATATCCAATTGGATTTAAATTACCATTGAGTATCATTACCTTTGATAATGTAGTCATTGAACAGTGATCACATGACTAGTATAAATAGAGGGTTTTAACAAATCCTTTTAGCATAAACAAAGGAAGTGATGGCCTCAACCAGTAGGATTGTACCCTATGAATCCCATTTATCAGAGCTTTTGAGGTAGATATCATTTTTGGGATTTTACCTAGACCAAGCCCAAGCCATGATCCAACAACTTAATCTTGAGCGAAACTGTTTACGAGAGAAGTTCAAGCTCATCGAGATGACGACCCAAACCATGTTCATCGAACGGCCGCATAAAAGCCCCACCATCGCACACCTTACTCTTAGGGAATATGCTGGGGTAATAAAGGGATATGTAACAAGACCATATAATTATGATTATGTGCATTATTTTTGTATAAAATAATGAATATACTTTCATTATATTATTGTTACTTTGTAAATGATTTTTAAAGCATAAATAGTATTTTTAGTTAATATTCAAATTCAATTAAGAAATCTATTTTGATGAATTAAAAGATTTCTTGAATTAAATAATATTTTAATAAAATATTATTATTATATTACGTTTATTAAATATAAATGATCATATAATTTTTGTGAAGTCAATTGTAAATTTTATTAAGGTTTGAAAACTATTTTTTTCAAAACCCGACAATTCTCAATAAATATTGGTTTTTTATTTTGAAAATGAAAATTCACATACTTATAAAATTATTTAGATAAAATTAATATTATTTTTGGAATCAGTATATTGAAATTATCCAATAGTAATTTTTTCATAATTTTCTATGATAGTCGAATTTTTGGGTAAAAATTAAATACTGTAAAAATATATAATATGTTTTATAACATAATAATACCCCAATAGTGATGTCATAAAATAATATAAAAGTTATATTCAGACAAATATATTTTTTCCTTTTAAATAATTTTAATTTATATTTATTTGAATTATTTTATAATTCCTTAGTGAATCATCCAAAATGTATAATATATTTTATGATTTAAAATTCATTTTCTTAAGGGTGTGACTCACCTCCACATAAGAAAGGATAATATTTTAATTTCTTTGTAACTTGGCCTTATAAAATAATATTTTCCACTCCCCTTGGCCAGAAACCATGGGCAAAAACCATGGTTTGGTTTGTGGTTTTGAATATTTTAGTGTGTAGTGTCCAAAACCTAAATAATAAAGAATTACCCCTCCTTTCCTATATAAACCCACAAAAGAACCCATTTATATTCACTAAAACTCCTTGAATATCTTCATCACTCTATTATAAACTCCCTAAAGACCTACCAAGGTATCCAAAAGCTCCCAAGAATCCTCTATCAAGCCTTTGGGGTTACACATCCAAGTAAGGGATCCTCATTTTCTTTCCTTTCTCATTTTTTCCATGTTTCCTTATATTGTTATACCCTTTTATTTTTCAATTAAAAATTATGGAGTATGTTTTTTAACCTCCTAAATACTTACCTTATTATTTTTTAATTATGATATACCTCTTTCACTCTCATTAATCCCTCCCATGTACACTTGTTACCATGCCGAACTTCTATAAGGGATTTCTCTCTCTTCATTTCCATCCAAGGATTTATCTTATATTATGCATCTCAAATTCCATTTAATATATTTTGATATTATTCTCAATGATCCCCTTACTTCCCATTTCATGTATAAATGATTATATCCCACTTTCTATCTCATAAACCCATTTTATGAATCCCCATGTGATGTTGTTATGCTGCCGAAATTGCATCATGATTTTCCATGCCAAAATCATCGTGTAGTAAATACCATGACCATTTATATATTAGGGGTATTCATCTTTATGAACATATAAATATTGATTATATACTTTAATATATTTATTCCACATTACTTTATCATGGAATAAATAATTATGTTGAATGAATCCAAGTTATATGATCTATGTGGCACACTTAAGCATGAGATTAAAATGTTCATGAAGGGTGCACCCTAATAGAACTCCAATGCATTGGGTAATGTTTAGTATCATGATACATCATGTTGGGATAGTTTTTTACCTGATTCCTTTATAATAATTTTTTGTATCATGTTGGAAAAGGGGTTTACCTGATTCCTTTATGTTAATGATGCAGTGTTTTATGATGTTTCCACATTTCCGTGTTATGATAATCATTCTATATAATGCCTTTATATTCATGTTTCTATTGTGATCCATTAATTTACCTATTTCCAAAAATGTATTGTTTTCTTCATGTTATACATTATTTACTCCCTTACTAGGCTTTATATCTAACCCTTTTCTTATGCATGTCCTCAGATTATCCCATGCAATGATAAGTACAAAGGAATATTGTGGTCATGTAAAATATTTTTTCAATAAAGATGTTGTATTTTATGTATTAAGTTGTCGTGTAATATTCTTAATCCCAAAATAAACTAGACATATCAGTCTTCTGGGTTTTATTAAGTGAATTTTTATGTAATAAATCATGTTTAAATGTTTAATAAAGATCGGGGTAGTTATAACAACAACACAGGCTCGTTCTTTATCAATGATCAACCCATATCAAGGTTGGAGGTTTTTTTATTTGATTATTTTCCCATTCTTAATTCCTATGATGAACATGAATCAATCAACTAATAGATTTATCATTGGTTTGATCATCTAATGGGATGTGTTATTTATGGGATTATTTTAGGAGAATTTATTCATGATTATTGATTCATCGTTTTTCGTTCTAATGGAAAATGATCGATTCCAACACGAACATTGGACAAGGTTTGTTTCTCATGTTTGTGGTTTTTCATTTCTCCTATATTTCTTTTTTCATTATATGTGTTCTTCATTGACCGACAGTTCAACATCCACTGGGAAATTGATCATTTCACACCCATTTATTAGAGAAACGATATGATGTTGTAGATATGGGATCGAAACGACCTAATGGTGGTGAGACGATGTAGGTAGAGGTAGATCAGATGGTTTTGGATACTTGGTTTTGTGTTATTCATCATGAAATGAATAATGAAGAGTGAGGATGGTTTCTAAATGGATAAAAGGTTAGGAATCTGGAAAATGGTCACCACAAGGTTTTGTTAGATAAGATCCTTGATTTTTGGAAAGAACGATGCCATATTTTTAGGAGGAAAGATCATGAGCATGTATGGAAGGAATAATGAGTATTTTAGGTAAAACATTACCCACAGGATGTGTAATCAATGATTACATGGTGTTTTGATCCCTCCTATCAGTGTATAGGGTTTTGGGAGAAACTTAAGGATCACACGGTGTGTGACCTCTCCGTAGTGGCTCGGTGTGTACCTCGGAGGGTACACAGACATGGGTTGGAGTACATGGGAAAGGGTATGTTGTGTACTCCCACATTGACATGGATTGGCCTGGTGTACATGAGAATACTCATGTACTAGTACACGGGAATAGTACATGGGAATCCAATATGATGTGTATTGTTACATGGAAATAGACATGAGACATGGGCTGTTTACACGGGAAGGACCCAGGGTCCAATGGGAATAGCATGTAACCCTACAACACTCCGTGTACTCTTAAAAAGTTATCATGGATCCCTTTTCCTCTATATCTTGGACCAGTTTCATTGGGGTGTATCCTCCATATCAATTTTATAAGGGTTAGTATGGAATCGCCTCCTACTCCTAGGATAGTGATCCCTTTAATAGGACTCCTTGGATAGAGTTGTTGGAGTCCTTCCATGAGTCCCGGAGTGAGATTCTCTATTCATATTTGTTATCTAGGTGGATTTCTTGGTATCTTTGTGACCAACACTAAGTGTGTGTTGATCCTATACTTAGCAGTTTAATCTAGATTGACTTTTTGGTATACCCCATGGCCTTGGGAGTGATCCTCATCAGTGTATCATATCTCTTGATAACTTCAATGTGTACTTATAATGGAGATACATGATGATCATTACCTCTCGAATGGACATAATAAGTGCTTCAGACTCATGATTTTTTTTCTCCTGGGGGAGTGCTTTGTGGAACCTTTATGCTAGAATCCTAGGCTGACATTACGATTGTGACTTACCTTTAGACTATGTGTGTTTGTTGAGTATATAAGGTTATTATTATTATATTTTTTGTATACATATACCTGTGTAGAGATGACTCTTATTCCTTTATTGTATTCTTTGTGGTTTCAGGGTCACCTACTGGGTATTTTTATACTCACCCCTACATGAACTTTTCCCTCATGTGTCATGTCTTGTGCAAAAAATCAACCTTTTGACAGATTCCTAGACAGACTAGGACTAGAAGGTTCTTAGTGAGACTAGACATATTGAGGTGTGTTCCTACAGTATCATAAAAGCATTCCCTAGTTTAACTTTCTAGTTGGGGTGGTTTCAGACTCTTTATTGTGGGCTTGTATTTGGACCTATTTACTTTCCTTTACTTCTTTTCAAACTATTGTTATAGGATTTAGATTTATGTATGGATGGTTTTTTAGTTGTTTTTACATTTCATATTTGTATAATCTTGGGGATGTGTGCATGTGTACAGGTACTTAGGCTAAGGCCTCCCATGTTAGTAATATACCAACTCAGTGCTAGTCATCAACCCCTGCCCTATTGGAGGTAGGATTAGGGAGTCATGGAATGGGCCCCATTGGGGTGGGTTGTAACATATAAAATGTGTTTCCTTGTGACTTCCCAAATTTTATACCAGAGGTTTAGGTTGAGTTTATGATTGATATAGTTCCATATATAATTCCCATATCAATTTTATCATATAATATATCTTTTTCTGAGAATTAATAGGTAAAATTATAGCTATAGTATATTTAAAGGATTGGATTTATTCAACCCTAACATATCCCATTAAGGTTCTCCTATTGTTTCACTAATAATAGTGATGGATTATTACATTTATTTGTGGATTACCTGAGGCTAAACTAAGTGACACACAATAATTGGTATACTCTTCCTCATATAGATGATCTATTTGAATAGCTAAGGGGAGAAATTTGATTCAGAAAGATTGTTTTGAGATCAATATATCATCAGTTTTAGTTGAGTCCATCCAAAATTCCTCAAAATAATTTTAGAAGCATGTATGGTTTGTATAAGTTCCTTGTAATGATGGACTCCTTTATGAACATATTAGTCATGTTTAGGGCCCTGGTGAATTAGGTTTTTTGTCCATATCTTGATTATTTTTTGGAAATGTTTTTCAATTCCATTTTGGTGTACTCATAGTCATGAGAGGATCAATCTCACTATCTAGATATTATTTTGAGAACACTAAGAGAGAATTTTATTTATCCCAAACTCTCAACGTATCAGTTCTAGATTATTGAGGTTAACTTTTTTTGGCATGTGGTATCTAAGGAAAGTATACTAGTTTATCCTGAGAAGTTTGAGGTTGTGATTTCTTGGGAGTAACCCAAGAACATTTTTTAAATTCATAGTTTCTTAGTTTTTGAAGGTTAATATAAGAATTTTACCCATGAATTCTCTTCATTGAAAATTCCAATGATGGTTCTAATAAAGAAGGTAGTGAAGTTCATGTGGTCTAATTATTATCATAGATCTTTATAGGAGTTGAAGGGAAGGTTGAAAACTATGCCAATGTTAACCTTAACTAATATAGGTAAGGATTATAACCTATATTGATATGCATCAAGCACAATCCTTGGATAAGTTCCAATGCAGGATGGTCATGTATTTGCCTATGAATCTAAGTAATTGAGGCAACATCATAGGAATAATCCATCTCTTTTTTTTTGAGTTAGCAGTGATAGTGAACGTGCTGAGGTGTTGGTATCACAACCATTTCAGTGAGATATTTTTGGTGTATACCGACCATAAGAGCCTCTTATATATATTATCACAGTATAACCTAAACCTTTAAAAATGGAGGTGGGTCAAGTACCTATAGACCTTTTATTAATATTTATCATAAACCCCTAGAAAAGATAAAATTATAGATGGTTATCTAGGTATAAATATTGGGGCCTATATGGTGAAAGAGTTGAGTAGCTTGTGGTAGATAGTGGACCTCATCATTGTGATGCATCTTTACATTTATAAGTATCATGGTAGAATGACGCTGGTGTTTATGGTTATTACCTAATTTATTTTTATGTGGGTGAAATAGATTTAGTTTTCATATTCATATTGTATATTGATATGGTAAAACTCTATAGTGGTGATCCACCAACTAATTGGACCCCATATTTTGATGATATTCTTTATATATGGGGTAGTGTGTTAATCCTTATTATAATACATGAGGAATTGATATGGGTTCACATTCCTCAATATTTACAATTCAAATGAGGCTTACTATATAGAACCAAGATAAACATATCTTTATTTTACTTCATTGTCATAATTTAAACATTAAATCACACAATAATCTCACATATCTCAAATAACATTTTGGTTTAGTGTCATTGAGTAATATTTACATAGGAAACTTATTTTAAAAAACATCTAAACATTTACCCATAATCAAAATCATATAGATCACATTATAGAATTCTCATAAGATATACTTGTCTTCATAACCAGGGAAAGGGAAACAAAATAAAGGTGTGAGATTAAATTCTTAATAAGGGAAAACTTATTAACATGACATCAAGGGTTATATTAAATCATGAGATAAAACATGAACATGTAAGAAATGTATTGTTAAAAAGAAAACGGGAAAATAAGATTTTTCCATAAGTCATGATGGAAGGACATGAAATCTCAAACAAAAAAATATACACCATGGAAAATGTGTGTAGAATCATGACATTAAATATGAGTCAAGGAGAATAATAATAGGTATGTATAAATATGTAATTTCATTGAATCGTTGTATAAAAAATAATTATATCATAAACATAAAAATAGAAAATCTAGGGAACAATGATTCCTGCATCATGTTCACACAAAAACCTGTATGAAAAACCTCCCAAATTTCATTCACACAATAAAATTATGAACAAATATTACCATGTATCATTAACACAATAAACTTGTGAACAAATATTATTGAATCTCATTTACACACAAAAAATTTTGAACAATTATTCTTACATCACATTCAAACACAAAATCTTTATTTCATATAATATAAAACCTTAACTAATTCATTAGAAAGAAATATAGGACCCCAACCATAATTATCCATACATATGAGTTCTATATAAAATAAAATCATTCATCTTATCATAAATAACTCATGGAAATAAAATGGGTTTCATAACTTTCAAAAATGTTATCACATAAAAAAATAATGATCGTTTGATACCAAAAACAGGATCACCCAAAAGGGGTATTTAAAAATAAGGAATATAGGGTCATTTATGAACCATTACTTTATTAGATAAACATTATTTAAAAATGGAATATAAATATCAAAAAATAATGTTTCTTAAAAAAAATTCTTAATATAATCTTAAAAAGGTGTGATTTTCAAGTGGCCTTCCAAAAACCATTTTTTCAAAAATAAAAATAAAACATATTAAAACATTTATTCAAAAAAATCAATATACCTTGAAAATAAATATATATTACATAAAAATGTGAAGTAAAAGTTATGAATATCATTGAAAGGAAAATCCTTTGAAGTATTTAAAAACACCTTAATGGAAAACCCACATCGTCAAAAGGATGGTGAAATATATGTTTTAAAATGAATAAATGGTAGAAAAAGGATCATTGGAGATGAAAAAATTAATTTTCCACTAGGTAAAGGACAATATTAGTGGGACTTAAAAACATGAATATAAAATAAAAATCTAATAAATTAAATGGTAATTATTCTTAACAAAAATGCATTTTCACAAAGAAATATAATCATAAAGAAAGAATAATTTGGTGTGAAACATTAGTTCCATATAAAATAAGGTGGAACTAAAATATAACATCATGATATTTTATAATAGATAAATTTTGAAATAAAATATTAAAAAGAAGTTATTATGACACAAGGAAAATATTTGAGTCATGAAAACCCCTGAAAACTTGAGTAACATTTTAATCAAATCCCCTTGAAAGATATAAGGATTAAAGGTGGAGTTAAAATATAATAAATAAATATAATTGATGATATTATATATCTAATAGGTAGAATACACACAATTTAAACGAAATTAAATACATAAAATAAAATGTGTCTCAAAGAAGGAAATTTTGAAACGAAACTCTTACCTTGTTCTAGATTCATTTTGTGCATGCACTTAAATTCCTGAATAATAAAATTAGATTTATTATATACCTTATTAGGAAACTTATTCATATAAATTAATTTAATATTTAACATTTTTAACATATGATATTTAGTTATTATATTTTTTCCCTTATGTTTGTGTGAAATTTGAATCAGTGTCGGCTTATTTCGGTGATTTTAGTGATCAAATATGATATGTCAATATTAAGTTCAATACTTAATATGATAATTCTAGAATAAAATAATTGTTTTTTATTAAAATATAATAACATTAGTTTTTAAGTTCCCATAGTCACCCTTAATAGTGTTTATATCATTTTTCATGTATGTGGTTAAACCAACCCCAAACATGAACAATTTATATCCCAATGGGTGAGAATGGTCAAGGAAGTATATAATATCATTCTAAAATAAGAATAATGATATTATTTAAAAATAATAATTTTTTTAATAGGATTTTAATTTTTTTGAAAAAATAAATATAATTAATATGAAAAACAAAAACATTACTTCGTGGAGGTGATAGTTCACACAACACACGGTTAACATTATTTTATTATTATTAGTGAATGAAAATAAAAAAAATAAAGTTTGTTAAATTAATATAATAACACCTAATTAAAATAATTATGCTTATTTTCTCTTATCACTATGGGAATAATTTCTTTTTAATATAAATATTAAGAATAAGAAAGTTAAGGATTAAGTTGCACTCACTTTGGGATTTTGAACATTCTCTTGTAAGTATCCTAGGAAATGAAGGGCTTAGGCTAAATAATTGATACAAGAGGCTTATGAATCTTATATAACCTTATATTATTTGATTAATTTATTTTTTTCAAGAATAAATTATAATTAATAGGCATAGTATGAAGGTGTGGAAGTGTCCCCTTTTGTAAGTGAAGAAAAGAGAACTTTTTAGAACACCCATTAATTTTCAATAATATCATTAAACTATTCAAGGGTAAAAACTCTAAAAGTTATAAATAATGGAATTTTGGTTGAGATTGGGTCGATAAATACCCAACCAAGTGTTTTTTTCACTTATTTTAAACATGTTGGAAGTCATTTTTTCTTAGGTTTTTACTTTTACCTTTTTTGTTTGTTTTTACCTAGGTAACTAGTTTTTAACTAAGAAAATTATATTTTACTAAAAATATAAAATTATAACTTTTAACAAATTAGGGTTTTATGAAAATAAATTTAATATAAATTTAATTTAATTCAATTAATAAATAATATAAAAATATATTTTAAATTAAAACATTTAAAATATATAAAAACATTTTTTTGTAGAAAAATAGTGTTTCAATAATTATGTGTTCTTGATATTATTTATCATTGGTTACAAATTAAATTTGTGTTAATTTAGTTTATATATTTTTTTAAACATCCTATTATATTTATCATTTAAAATATATTAATTTTATTTATTAGATAAAAATTACACAATATAAAAAAAACTTTGAAAATAACTGGATTACCATTATCATGGTCATTAAATTTAATCCTAGTAATAATAATTTTATTCCCAAAAATGAAATGGAATTTATTATATAATATGATAGTTTATACATAAATATGAAATAAATTTTTATATATTTAATTTCTATAACTAATAAAGTGTAATTTTTAATATAAGTAAATAAAAACTGTTTTTTGAGTAAAATATTAAGTTTCCAAAATGTTACATATGGGTTTAATAAGTGAATAATGTTATTTTAAAATGATTTATTTTAATTCTAAATATATATTTTTTTATATATAAAGTTTTTAAAAACATTTAATTCATTACTGTATTATAATAATTTCATAAAAGTGATTGTTTTAGTAGTGTTGGAATTTTTAACTATTCACCTAAAAACCAATTATTTCAGAAAATATCAATAATTCAATTAAATATAATGTTGTTATTATGAATAAAAAAAAATTTCATTCTTTATAATTCAAATTCTAAAATTTATAAATTCAAATTTTTAAAAAAATTACAAAATTTAATGAAAAAACATGTTTTATAGGAAAACAATTTTTATAATTTTAACCGTTCTCATTTATATTTATTATAATTTACTTATTAAATTTTTATTAACCAATTATTCATATCAAATATATTTTATCATCATTAATCACAATTTTCTTGAAATATAAATGAATATCACATAAAAAATAAATTTCTAGAAAAATACTTTTCTAAATAATAAATCACCTTATTAGTACTTTTAGGTAAACTAATTGAATTTAGTTCATATTGAAAGTATCATTTATTTTATTTATACAAATATTTCCTAAATTTATTACTCATAGTAATCCACACTAATTCAATGGATAGGTTTTTACGGTAATAGTTAAATATTAATATTTTATCTAAATATATCGTGGTTTCATTTTATTTTATTGTTGAGTGTGCAAAAAGATATTAAATACCTTATTTATTTAAGTAAAAAAATATCCAGTGAAATATAGGGCTATTACATTCTCCCCCTTAAATAAATTTTATCCTCATTATTTTAATTATTAATCATTGATAAAGGTAGGTGAGGGTAAATGTAACATATCCGTCATTCGAGATATAACTTCTATTATGATATCTACCTTACTCTCTTAGACTATTCCAAGTTACTTATCCTTCCTCAAACAAAATTAATATTTCATACAAACATATACCCAAGTATTTATATACCCTAATCATATATTCTCTATTACATAACTTTCCCAAAACAATTTTAACTTCCAAGACATTAAACCATAAAAAATCATATATTCCTTTATAAATAAATTCTTATCTTTAACCATTATTTCATAGAGTCATACACTATTATATATATATCATGATCTAAAAAATGAGATAATTTTACCATAAATATCATGGATCACTTTTTCATTAAATCAATAATCTATTCCAAGTCTACCAAAACTATCTAACTCGCTCTTCTCAAAAGTCAATGAAACCTTTATTACCTTAACATCAAACATATATTAAGCCTAAGAGTTATCCATACCTCAATCATATTTTCTCTTATATTTTTTACCAAATATTTAACATTATCATAAAATCTCTTTTCAATTTTATTGATACCATATAATATATATTTCCAAACCATTAAAGTAGAAAAAAATAATAGTCCTTGGATGTCTCATGTAATCCTCATAACTTATAGAATAAATCAGAATATCATTGATAAATATAAATTCATAAATAAAATAGATAAAAGTATCATGAATTTATTTTTATTAATATTTTATACTTACTACCTTATGAAAGACTAGGATACGCATTGATTCTATTATAATAGGAATATACTAATATTCTCAACTATTTAATTATGCTACCTTATTCAATTATAATACATAGTGGTTTCTAGATACATACCTTTCTCAGCTTTATTTTCACGGTCTTATTGAAACTAAACATTAATACCAAAAATGTATGTTAATAAAATCAATGTAAAATATCATGTAAATATAAAAACTCAATCCTAATATGTATTCCCTAGTGTCATATTAATTTCATCATTTGATACTTTCAGATCAATCTACTTTTCTTTAAGTTAGGTTCTCTTGTACTTCTTAAAAAATCCCTTAAATTCAATAGGAAATAAATCCTTCACAATGTATTATAAATAGAATTTGATTAACCAAAAAACATCCCCTGGGAGTTTCAAACTAGGTTTGTAGTTAGGCCTCTTTGTCATGCACTAGTATATGATTTTTTTAATACCCAACACACCCTTTTTAGGTTTATTACCCCTTGGTACTTTTTTTCAAGAACTTATATCCACTTGTAGTTTCCAGAGAGGTATTTTATTTCAAGGAATACCAATCAATCTATACTTTACCGAAATTTGAGGATGTTATGTTTTACTTAGACATACCTCTTAGTATTATCATGAGGTTTTTCACTAATGTTATCTAATACTAATACTAAATATATTTAAACTAATCCTAAAAAATAACTAAACCCTCCTTTTATACCAAATATAGTGAACCAAGAAAAAAATATCTTTATTTTATATCATTATCATAATTTAAATATTACATCTCACAATAATCTCACATAACTAGGAGAACCTTTTAGTTTATATTCTTTGAGGACCAATTACATTAGAAACTTATTTTACAAAACTTTTGAACATTTATATATAATAAAACTATTCTATACCCCCTTCAATAATTCCCATAAGTTATACTAATCTTTATAATCAAGGGAGGGGGAAATAAGAAAGGGGTAAACTCAAACACTTAGTAAGGTAAAACATATCAACATGACATCAAGGCTTGGATCATAAGCATGCAAGAGAACATGAACATAACAGAAATATCTTATTAAAAATAAAATGGTACAATAATAATTGTATATAAGTCAAGATGGAAGGACATGATATCTCAAATGACTAAACATATACCTTGGAAAAAGTGTGCATAATCAGGAATCATTCAACATGAGTCGAGGAGAATAATAATCTAAATATATAAATAATTCATTTCATTGAATCATATTACAAAAAATAACCATATCAAAAATATAAGTATATAAAATCTTATGAACAAATCTTTATGCATCACATTCACACAACTTGTGAAAAAAGATTCTCATATTCCATTCAAGAAACAAACTTGGGAAAAAATATTATTGCGCCTCATTCACACAAAAAACTTGTGAAAAATGATAACCACATCTCATTCACGCAACAAACTTGTTAAAAAATCTTCCCACATCTCATTAACACAACAATTCATCATCTCATATGATATGAAACCTTAACCATTGCATTGGAGGGTGATATAAGACCCCACCCATCATCATCCATACATATTAGTTTCATATAAAATCAAATAATTAAATTTATAATAAATATAACATGGAAATAAAATAGGTTTCATAATAAATTATGTATTAAAATTTTAAGTAAAGAGTAATAATGTCATTTAAAAAATCCTTTGAAGTATTTAGAAATGCCTTTATTGAAAACCCACATCATTAAAAAGATGACGAAACATTTATTTTAAAATGAATAAATGGTAGTAATTTTCATTTTAGGTAAAAAAAATTACTTTCCAATAGTTAAAGGTAAACATTATTAGGAAGTAAAAACATGGATATGGAAGAAAATTTCATTAAATAAAATGGGAATTATTCTTAACAAAATTGCATTTTTATTAAATAAGAGAATCGTGAAGGAAGAAGAATATGGTGTAAAACATTATTTAACTAGAAAATAAGGTTGAAATGTAACATAACATCATCATATGTTATAATAGATAAATATTGAAATATAATAGTCCAATATAAGTGATTATGATCCATGGAAAATATTTGACTTGGGAAAACCCCTAACATTTTGAGTAACATTTTAATCAAAACCTTGTGAAAGAGACAGGGATTGAAGTTTGACTTAGAATACCATAAATAAATATAATTCTTGATATTATATATCTAATAGGTTTTATATATACCATTTATATGAAATTATGTTCATAAAATAAAATATGTCTTAGAGAAAGAAATTTTGAGATGAAACCCTTACATTGTTCTAGATTCATTTTGAACATATTTTTAACATCGTGAATAATAAAATTAAGTTTATTTGAAAAAATTTTATGAACCCTATTCATGTATATTTCATTTAATATTTACCATTTATTATCATATTATATTTATTTAATATATTTTTTTCTCATGTTTGCATGAAAGTTGAACCGCTGTCAGCTTATTTCAGTGATTTTGGCAATAGAATATGATATTTTAATATTAAGTTAAATACTTAATATAACCATTAAAAAAATTATTTACTTATTAACTTATTATAAAATTTTTATTTAATATCACATACTCACTCATTATAGAGTTTTATATCATTGTTCAAGTAGGTGGTTAAACCAACCCAAAATATGAACACGCAATATCTTGATGGGTGAGAATGGTTAAGAAATTATATAACATCATTATAAAATATTAAAATTGATATTATTTATATTTTAATAAGTTATTTAAACATATTTGAGGTTATTTTTACAAATAAATAAAATGAAAATTAAAATTGAAAAAATTTTAGTTCATGGTTGCGGTAGTCTACAAAACACACAATTAACATTGTTTTGTTTTTCTAAGTGAATGGAAATGAATAAATAAAAATTGATAAATTAATATAATAAAATGTTATTATAATAATTATACTTAATTTATCATATTACTATTCTAAGTATAGGTTTCTAATAGAATGATTTAAAATAAAAAAAGTTAAGGATTAAGTATTACAAACTTTGGGATTTTACACATTCTCTTGAAAGTCTCCATGTAAATTAAGGGATTAGGATAACTAATCAATAATAGGGGATTATTAAATTGATATAGTATTATACGAGGAGAAAAATTGAATATTTTCAAGATGAAATTATAAGTAATGAGTTTGGTATGAAAGGGTGTAAGTTTCCCCTTTTATGTGTGAAACAAAGGGTACTTTCGAGAACACCCTTTAATTTTCAATGATATCAATACACTATTGTAGGTTAATCAACTCAAAAAGATATAAATAATTTATTTTTTGGTGATATTGGATCTATAAATCCTAAAAATTTATTTATAGATATGTTTTAAACATTTTTGAAGTAATTTTATCTTAGGTTTTTACTTTTACCTTTCTTTGTTTTTACCTTGGTAACTAGTTTATAAATAAGTAATTTGTATTTTACTAAAAATATAAAATAACTCATCATAAAAAATTGAGTATTATGAAAATAAATTTAATCTTCATTTAATTTAAATAAATTTCTAAATAATATAAAATTAAATCATTTAATATATAGAAAAACACTGTTTTTGTAGAAAATAGTGTTTTGACCATTATGTGTTATTAATCTTATTTAGAATTGATTAACAATAAAATCTATGTCAATACAGTTTATATATGTGTTTAAAAAAATATTAGAGTCACAATTTAAAATTAATTAATTTAATTTATTAGATAAAAATTACAAAATATTAGTAAAATAATTCATGAAAATAACAGTTTTAACATTATCATGGCTATTAACTTTAATCTTAGTAATCATATTTTTATTCCAAAAATTTAAATTTAATTTAATATTGATATAAAATATTAAATAAATTTTTAAATTTTTAATTTCCACAAGTGATTAATATTAATTTTTTATATAATCGAATAAAAACATTTTTTAGAGTAAAATGTTACTTGAGTTTCCAAAATGTTTCATATGGGTTTAATAACATCAAAAAATTATTTTTAAAAGATTTATTTTACTTATAAATATATATATATATATATATATATTATATATAAAGTTTTCAAAAACATTTAATTAATTTTTTTATTATAATAATGTCCTAAAATTGATGGTTTTAGTAATATTGGTATTTTTCACTATTCAACTAAAAACTAATTATTCCAAAAAATATATTAAAAATAATTTTAAGATAATAATATTATTCTAAATCCAAAAATGATGTTCATTTTTTGAAATTAAAATTCTAAAATATATATATTCAATTTTTTAAAATGATCATAAAATATAATAAAAATAGTTTTCTATAGGAAAATTGATTTTTAAGAATATTAACCATTCTAATTAATATTTCATATCATTTAATAATTAAGTTAAAATTAAAAAATTATTCATATAAAATATATTCTATCAACATTAATCATAAGTTTCTTAAAATAGATATTCATATCGCATAAAAAGGACATTTTTAGGAAAAAAATTACTTTTCTAAATAATAAATTATCTTCTTAGTACTTTTAATTAAACTAATTGAATTTAATTCATATTAAAAGTATAATTTATTTTATTTATACATATATTTCATAAATAGGTTACTCATATTCATTATTACTAATTCAACAACCAGGTTCTAACATTTAAACATAAATATTTATATTTTATCTGAATATATTTTGGTTTTGTTTTAGTTCAGTGTTGTATGTGGAGTAAGCTATCAACCAAATTTTCTATTTAAGGAAAAAAATTATACTGAAATTTTGAGTTTTTACACTTACCCAAATTTACCATAGCATAAATAGGTAGTATTGATATCTTAAGATTAAGAGGGATATAGAGAGGTTTTTTTCATGATGCTTTACCCGATAGAGGGTGAAGACTAAGCCTCATAGACCTAAAGGACCTCTTTATTAATTAACCAATCCCAACTAGAAATGGGATAATGTGACGATGGATTTTATGATGGGGATATCAAGGGGACCGCATGGTAGTGATGCAATGTTTTTTATTAAATAGTTCTTGACCTAGGTTTCGCACCTCTTACTGATTAGGGAGACTCATTCTGTTGATGGGATAGGCCTATTATATGTCCATAAGATAGTATGGCTACATGGTGTTATGAAGAGAATAATTTTGGATTATGATTCATGTTTTATATTTTGATTCGGGTAGGCCTTTGAAAGGTTCTTAACATGCAGGTTCACTTGAACACTACCTACCATCCTCAATTGGTGGTAAATATGAGCGTACCATTTGGATATTGGATAACATGATTTCAAAATGAATTCATGATTTTAATGGTTATTAGGAGAACCGTATTTATTTTTCATAGTATGACTATAACAAAAAAAATCAGGATTCTATTTATATGGAATATTTTGAGGCCTTGTACGAAAGTTCGTTTTGATCACCTTTATGTTAGTTATAGGGAGTGGACTCTTTTATTATTGATCTGAGCTTTATATAAGGGACTTTTAATCATATCAGTTTGATCTAGAATATTTTAGTGACTACCCATAGGAGGTAGTATTCCTATGTTTATTGGAACTACATTCCTCTTGATTTTGAGGTGGGTGGATAATTTTTCTTCAGTGTATTTCTCCTATTGGGAAATCATTATATTTGGAGATGGGGAAAGATTACACCTAGGTATGTGGGGTCATCTGAATTTGTTGAGAGGATCAGTATCGTGGCTTACTAGTTAGTGTTTCTTTAGTGGTACATTTTTATCCATAACATGTTTCATGTGTCTTGTCTCAGGAAATACCACCCTAGCTTAACTCATGTGATTATCATCAATGATGTTTATTTAGAGACTAATGCCTCATACAAGGAATTACCGGTTCATATTGTGGACTATAGAGATAAATTTATTCATGGAAATATATTACATCATGTATGAGTATAGCTATATAATTGGAATATACAAAGGATACCTAAGAATGGGTGGTTGATGTTTGAGTGTAGTCGATAAATCTGTTTGTCGGTGATGATCGATGATTCATCTCAAGGATGAGATTCCCTATTGTTAGGACATTGTAACACCCCGTGTGAATATGAGGTATAGATTTGATTTAAGTTTTTTCAATCCATTTGTATTTTTTCTACAAGATAAAAATAACATATAATCCTCACTTATGTAGAGGAAAAACGAATTAAAAAAGTATCATGAAAAAAGAATAATGGAAATAAGAAAAAAATAATTAAAGACCCTTGATATTACATTAAAATGTAAGTTTATTTTAGGTATATTACATACACAATTCACAATATAAATCTTAAATATTTAAATTTAATTTATTCGAGATAGGAGCCTTTAAATCTTCCATAATTTTTTCCCCATCCTCATAAGGATTGGTCCAGGATAATCCATCTGATGATGATTCCTTTAGTGATAAGGATCCTTTACAAGTAAATCCAAGACATGTAGTAATTGTTATGATTCACAAAAATATATTTTTAAGATATACCAATATTCCTTCTTCTTATAACTTCAATAGAAATAATAGGCCCCTTGAATGTTTAATATGATCTTATAATCATAAAGAAGTACCTATCAGGATTAACTTTATCCTGAGAGATTTTATCTTCTTTTTTGTCCATCTCCTTATTATGTTAATATATATCATTATAAGAAATATTTATTAGAATGGTTTAGCCTGATCTGTTTGTGTGAATTTGGGTCAAATACTAGTGGCCCATACTATACACTATACCACAACTCTCATGGTTTACCCTTCTTGGTGAGTTTATTGAGGGTTTCAAGGGGAGACGAACCCCTAATACAAGGTTCTGAGGGATGAAGGGACCAAGCCTAAATTTTTCAGAAGTGTGGAAACCCATAGAAGACTATATAATAGATGACCGATGACACCGACAGGGAACTATATTAGTGCAGACTTACTATAGCAACATGTGATAGGACATTGTTTTAGTGTAGAATTTGCAGGTAGAAATAAAAAAGCTCCATGAAATTTTAGTAACTAGTCACTATAGAATAGTGGACTTACTATGTGGTTGGTTTCACAGTAGAATCATCTTCTAATGAACTAATTTTAACTAGGGTTTCTATAGGTGTCTGAAACTCTAAAAAATATCTGTGTAATTTTGGTCTCTAATTTAGTGAAGTTTTAAATCTCTGTGGACATAGGTATTTTTTGTGAATCATGTAAATTTTTGTGTCATGTGATATTCTTATCATTATTTTGTTTTTTTTTTACTCTTCTATGAATCATTTATCATTTTTTTCTCAAGGAATTTTGTAAAAATATCCTTATTGAGATATCTAGTAATTAATATTCATTGAGTCCCCAAAAAATCTTTATGTGGTAATAATTTTTTTAGTTTATATAGTTTAAATTCATCAGGATTAATAATATTATCCTTCCATTTTGATTTCTAGATCAATAAAAACTATCAACTCTATCTTCTATGGGAGATGAAGGGACTAAAAAATAAAAATAATTAGACTCTAGAGAAAAACCCAATTGATTTTCAATAAGTAGAAGTGGATCTACCATGAAGACTACCATAACCATTCTTGCATTATATTCTAAGGTCCCCTACCACCCCTCTGAGAGCCCTACCACTTGATCATTTTCAATGATATCTAGAAAGTTAACAAAAAAATTATAGTGTGGATTCATCCAATAAATTCACTATATGTGGATTTGCGTAATTTTCTTTTTGTGAAGAAATATTTTTTCCATCCTTATTTTATTTATCACTAGACTAATGAACCAAAGGTTGATCCTTCAAAACTACCTAGATTTTAGTTGACTTAGAAACTGCAATAGGATGATCCTTAAAAATATACATAGAAGTTTAAGTAGTGCTCGGATAAATCTACCAACAACACCAACATTATTCATCACCTAAACTCCACCCACTTATTCATATCAAAAAGGATCTTCATCACTACCAAGGTTCATCCACTAAAAGGAAGGTTGGGAGCTCTTAGATGCTCCAGTCTTGGAAATTTTCTCACATCCTGAAAAATTGAATCCTTTCTTATAATTGAGATATTTTCATTATCATTATCAATATCTCTAGTATTTATATATTGTTTTTGTATATTTTCTTCCCTATGAAATAAATAAGAATATTCCTCCATCTTTGGTCATAAACACTAATCTGAGGAATGACCAAAAAATGGCAATTCCAGTAGAGTGGAAGGTCTTTTAAAATAAACTTCTATGAAAATCTAAACGATCCTTGATTTATTCAGCTAGAATAAGAAAAATATTTAAAAAACATTGAATTTTATACTAATTCTCACAAAATATAGATGAGAAAATTTTTGAGTAACAACATTAATTTTGACAGGTTTTCCCAAAACCCTTTTAATGGTGAACAAATCAAATTCATCAAATAGATGAATTGAAACCCACAGAAAGGAAATCTAGACTAGAACAACCAAAGATTAATTTTCTAGATAAAAATAATATACCATATTATAAATTTCAACTCAAAACCATAAAGAAATTTAATATTTACTAATCCAAAAACAATAGTAAAATTCCACATAATTGAAGTTTAATAGGATATGAATACCATCAATCTTACCCACTGATAATCCAAGGTGTATTTTGACCTATTTTTAGCTATAGGAGGGTCTAAGAGAAGTTTTGGTTTTAAATTTCAAGACAAAGGGTTAGGTAGTGGAAATCCTCCTATGATAATATTTCTCATCAGAGTCTTAATGGTGGTCCACTAAAGCATTATTGGGATAGGGTATTGGGAAGTACCACTACCCACCCTATTGAAGTTCTAGTAGGAACCCATCCACGTTTGGATAGGAGCCTAGAATTCCTGATTTTATATCAGGGTAGAATCTATTTTTAATGATTTTAAACCCCTTTAATCCATTTCATGGATCATGATTCCTCATATGAACTCCCAAATGATAACCCTCAATTATTTTGGTGATTTCGTTTCATCACACCTCAATTATTGTCATAATTGAGTTTTAACTATTGTGATTTTATGATAAAGGTAATTATAACCTTTCTACTCCCTTAAATCATTCTTTCACTCAACATTTCTATGATTTTTTCTAGTTATCCCTGATTTTTGGAGTATTTTTTCTATATTTTTTGATTCCTACAATTTTTTCCCAATTATTCATTAATATTTTGTTGGTTTGAATTCGGAAACATCAAGGTAGGTGGTCCCTAATTTTTTCTAATAGTTTATGTGTTTTTCAAGCATATGTGATGTGTGGACCATGAAAACCATGTATGATTAACCTATTTTAAATTTAAACATGTTTTCCTAGTGTTTTATAATTTATTATAATTATTAAGACCACGAATGGTTTACACAAAGTTTTATTTTGATGTCTCAACCACCAGAAAACATGCACCCAAATTAAATCATTGTCAATTGTTAGAGTTAAAACCTATATACGGAATCCCATGATTATTTGTGACTTAGAGGACCTTGATAGGTTTTATTATCCATCCCTTAATGGGATTAATTTTCCATATTGAGAATCTAGGGTATGTGAATTTCCTATATTAAAAAATAAAATTACTATATTACCTTTGTGGATAGTTTGATTGATATAAAGGGTGAGTTTTCTTTCCCCTTTGACTTATTAAAAAATAGATAAATTATTACTTAGGTGTGATTATAAGCATAGTTCAAGCATGTGAGGACCGATCTAGTTTATATTTAAGGTTTTTTGGACACTTTTCCAATGTTAATATAAATTCTTATATCATTTTTCTTGATTCAATTATTATATCATTATTTGATTTGGTTATATATATGGGATGTCATTCCCTTTTATGTTGTTGATGGGTAAATTTGGGATGAGATTCCCACATTCCTTGAATTATTTATAATTATGGTCAATATTCCCATAATATCATATGATTGTGTCCAAAATTTTATACCCATAACTCAGGGATGAATTTCCCCCTGATGTTGATGATGGATATCGAATTGGAATACCATATCAATCTATATATGTGATGTATTTTGTGGGATGAACTAACCATTAACCTTATGATATTTATGGGGGGATTCTATACCTAAATGTCTGTTATTTCTCTTGGAAAGGGGATGAACTTACTATATTGTGATACTTCTAATAAAGGGGTGATATTTCTAAATGAGTATGATTACTTAAGGGATGGGATTCCCTCACCCTTATAATGTAGTCTAGGATTAGGAACGTCCTTCCCACTTGTGGTTATACTGATGGATAGGGAAGTTATGCCCTCCTTCAAGGACTCTGCTAATATGTGATTCTCATTTGAGAGTAATGGACATGGTATTATATGATAATTTATGGAATATTGTTACCAGGGAAGTTTTTCTTTCACTAAATGCACATGTCGAGTCATGAATCCACTATTTTTTTTCCTAGGGACGTTGTGAACTCTTATAGACCATTGTAACCAAGATTATATTCCTACTATTATGTCTTAGTTTCTAGGATGTACTACCTGTGAGTGGTATTATATATTTTGATATGACATTTTCCCATTCTTATGACTAGTTATATAATTCCCATTCATTATTTTGGGTGATATTTTTAAACACTCCATGTCATTAGCCAATTTCACTTAGTTATTTGAGTAGTACCTGTGGATATGACTTATTTATTATGTTTTCCTTTTTTTTTAAATACGATCATATCACACTATATATACAACTGAAAATACTTTATTTTTTAGAAACATCATTGGTGGTGTCCTACTGAGTTATACTCACACCCTTCTCAGGTGACTTGGTACCCAAAAAGATCTCAAGGACACCGGTATGGATAAGATAAAGGGCCTTGTAAATGATGGGAGAGATGGAGGGGAATGGGTGGTGCCAATATATGGGGTTGAGAGAAATAATGGGATTCTATATTTTATTAGTCTTCTTTATTTATTTTCTTTGGACCATTACGCATATGGTCAGACCGTGAGTGGCCCTACTTTTATTGCATGCATGTATGAAATTTTAGTTTATAATATCTTATTATAGAAAGTGTTGGATGATTTAAAAGTGCTTAGTTTATAATCCTAATTCCACTATATATTGTTATTATATTTAGATATTTAGAATTACTTCCACTGTGATTTATGGAAATTTTTACATGATGTTATAGTCTTCTCACTTTACACATCGGCTCTCACTACTATTTGGAAGCCACAGTCATACAAGGAGGAATACTTGAGGTGTGTATCAACTCCAATTTGGTCATGTTGAAGGTGAATCAATCTAGGAGTAATTACAAGTAAATTATCAAGTTCCAATGCTCATTCAAGGGATTTGGTGTATATATGGGATACAAAGGGTCATAACCTGATCCTAAATATCACTCTAGAGGCCTCACTCAAATTCTCAATTTTGAATTAATCTATCATGAACCATATATAAGGATTAACATATCTATAAGACTTTATATATACTTAATAATGTTTATTCTTCCCTTGATTGGGTTCATCATATTCCCACTCAAGAAATATTTAATGTCCCTAGAAAAAACTCCCCCAAACAAGATCACAAACTCTAACCATGGAACCACTTTCAGTTCAGGTAAATTTCAATCAATGGGTTATTGTGTTATGAAGGAAACTCGATAAAATAACCATAATATGGTTAGTAGAAAACAAAACCATATGGAAAACATGATATTCATATTCTAAATAATCCTTTATCACCTAATGATCATGATTTCTTAGAAACCAAGGGTGTATCTATCACTTGAAAAAACATAGCACATTTTACCTATGGGTAAACTCATCTGGCTCATTGTGAACTAACACCTACTCTTCAACAAGGTATTATCAAATAACATATGGTAAAGTTATACTTTGATACCATTCTGACATGACTCTTCCCACCAGGGCCCATCCCAGACTAGCATAAGTTGGGTATTCCACCAAAATCCTACCTCTATTAAGCCAAGGGATGGTAACCAACACCAATAAATAATGTACATGGTAGGTCTTATCTTGTAACAACCTAAAATAGAAAATAAACTCCAATACATTATATACTCAATAACCACCATTGATATATATAATTGAATTGTAAATCAATGAAAGTATGAGACATTATTTAAGAAGTAAAATACCACATAATCAAAAACTACAAGAAGAAACAATATATCAGATTAAGTAACCATGTTCAAAATATAAGATAAGGGAAAACATCTATTGGATATAAGTATTTCTATAATGGTATATAACTACATTTATCACTACTATAAACCACTATATAGTATTATGCTTCAAAAATACCAACTTCATCCACTCTACATCCACCAAGGTCACCTATAAACTATGAATCATCTATATAGACACAACATGTCTATAAAAAACCTGTGTAGGGGTGAGTATAAACATACCTAGAAGGTTGCCTAGAAAAAACAAACATATGATAGAATGAAAAGTTAGATGAAATTTTTGATATAAGAGAATAACTAAAAAACCAATATATGATTAACATATAGAAAACTTTTGGACATTGGTAAATCCTGGTAATATAAACTTAGCTGTATAAAGCATCACATCTACTAAATAACCAAAGATACTTAGAATACCATATAACCCACAAAGACTAAATTCAATATCATAGTTGTTAGTTGAATCTGGAAGGAAACCATAAAGACTGGTATGTCAAATGACCCACAACACCAGAACTACCAAACCTTTATAACCTTATACTTATTTATAATTCCATTTTGGGGGGGTATCATGTCACACAAATGTATTTTTGTCAGTCTATAGATTATAAAACCCAAAAAAATGACATATCCATACCTTATATCAAGGGGGAACACTATATTATATAGGTGGAGGAACCAAACCTCATCACATGGGGGTATTGACTTCAGATATAGTATGGGGTGCCTATGCCTTATCAAGACTGAGTAAGTACTAACTCCATGATATAATATAAATTCCTCGCACCCCGTACCCTTAGAGAAGTACCTGAACCCCATGTACCATATAGGAGACTATAGTCTGTCATGATTATGTTACCAAGGGAGAACCTGAAACCCATGCATGAAAGATCATTCCCCAACACACATGGGTGTACCTAACTTCGTGCCTTCTCTAAACACCTCACACAAACCTTATCATCAACTATATAGAGCTATAATCCTATAAATTCTAGTGATTCCTTGATAATAGCCTTTGCTGACCAACAGGATCATAACATCATTATATATGGAGAAAAATTCATAGAATATACTATTTACTTGTTTGATTTTGATACCCATGAAATAAGATGCACAAAACACCAAGAAACTATAATACATGGTATGTAATTCTCTGGACATGGAGTGTGTGCCTTGAACAATAGTCGAGCATATTCTACCATCATTATGTCATGTGAGGTAAACATACACTATGTTCACAAGGATTTTACATGGTCTATGGAACCTAGGACTCAACCAATAATTTACTTTAGAAGCCCAAGTCATGTGTTCATTCTATACATGGAATGTCTTCCCTTTAGACATGACACATGTAGCTTAAGGGTTAATCATCATGTAACCAGTCGAGACATAAGTAATGATGATCTAGACATGGTGTGTAATCTCCTACTACACCTCGTGTGCAATTAACTAAGATTATAAGTTTATAATCATATGGTCTTTACCCACACATCATTTCTAACATCCTACACGGTGTATGGGTCTAGGGGGTTAGTTGAGCATGCATTCCAATACACCCTGAGTCTTGTGGTTGTGTAAAACATGGTATGTGACTTGTATTCACACACTGTATGATATTTAACTCCCAAAACCCTAACCTTTAACCGTAGATAAAATAGGGTGTGTGTCAGTGACCCAAAAATAGTGTAATATTTAATTTTCCATTAAACCCTAGTACCACATCTAAAATAGTAAATGAATTTTTTTTAGATTATACACCATGAATTAGGGTTTCTACCATATACATATTTTTTATAAATTCTCTATTTTCACCCTCATTTATACTATCAATTATGGCCAACATGTTTCCAACCACTTCCCCACATCATCACAATGCCTTTGGTATCCATCCATGACCCACCCATCACAACTACCTCACATCATTTCTCCTTTATTAAACCTACATCGTCACCTATCTGAATCGATCTCATGCCACCATTGTATCATGAGAACCCAT
Organism: Viscum album; assembly: GCA_963277665.1. Classification (NCBI taxonomy): domain Eukaryota; kingdom Viridiplantae; phylum Streptophyta; class Magnoliopsida; order Santalales; family Viscaceae; genus Viscum; species Viscum album. Next base: position 1,288,461,806 of record OY728151.1, read on the forward strand.
ACCCCTTGACCACCCTTACATCAACATCCTTTCTACATAATACAAACTACATTGAACTTAATTTAACCACCATTAAAAGATTATATAAAAAGGTAACACCCAAAAGTAATAATTAGAGGTGATCCTGACCACTTGAATTATCCTTCAAAACTGTATTTACCAAAGAACATGGAGAATGATAATTTCTTCAAATAAAATGAAATGATGACTATAACATTCATGAAAAATAATTTTGAATGAAAATAAATCCAAATATTTATTGGGAATTATAAAATATTAATAATACATAGAACATAAATATTTTATTAATACCAATAATCAAATGAAATTACCCATAATCATGAATTATCAAAAGTGATTCAAATTTTAAGAATTTATATTGGAATAAAACCAAATTTTACAAAACATGATGAATGAGGAAAAAATAAAATAAAAAATTCCTACCTCATGTTGAATCACTGATTCTTCAAGGATCTACTCATTAATGCCAACCAAACCCATAATCAATTTATAGATTCATCAATACATCATAATTTGTCTAATGATCTACTCCCATATCATCCATCTCTCTATATATAGGTTTTTAATCATCATTGGAAGCTAACCTTAAACATTAAGTATTATGCCATAATTTATAATTTTAGTTTTTAATATCCTATTATTTTAATTAATAACCATAACATGCACATCCCATATCCCGATATCGAAGAACATAAATTTTACCTCTCCTTGGTAAAATGACTCAATTAAAACACAACTACGATGTCAAAATTTTAAATTGAGGTTCTCTTAAGTGGATATAAATATCCACTCAAATGAAATTAATATTTATTTATTATATAACATTATTTATTCCCTAAAAATGAAACTATCTTGGAAACTCACCAAAACTCAACCCAAGGGTTAATATCAAATCTCAAGACCAATATATTGATAATAAAAAGTTCCAAGGTCATTTACTATGGTGAATTTTAAAATTTTATGTTTTAAAATGTTTGAGGCAACTAAACTCAATAATGATTTAAGTATTAACTATGGAAAAACCTAAGTCGTTATCGAAAATAAAAATTTGAACCTTTCATGGTCAACCACACCATAAAAGAATCCAAATATTGAAAAGAAGAAACACAATGGTTTTACTTGGTTCTCCTCTAAGTTTTTCATCTAATAATCATATTTCAAATATGTTTTAATGCACTAAAATCACAGAACATTATATGTGATTAGAAGGTTTTGCAAATAATCACTTTCAATCCAATTGTTACTCCCTCCTATTATCTCTCTAATCATTGATTTGAGGAAAGGTTTATTAAAATCTTGAAAAAAATACTTTATAATAATTACCACTAAAATAAAAAAAACACCAAAAAGTAAGGGTGTCTTTATTGTGCATCAATCTCCCCAATGAAATACAAATATTCAATAGAACTATGTACATTAGTTGCTTTTTTCTCTTAAATTCCAAATATATCAATTCCACTCTATTTTTTTATTGTATTTCCTCTTTAATTTCTTCTCCATTATTTTATAATCTATCAAATCATAACCCCTTTAAATTTTACACCTACCACAGACTAATTAAGTACCAAGAACGCCTAATTGGTTTATGAAATAACCACTAAGTAACATTATAAACACTCTTATTTAGAATTACATTAAAATATTCAAAGTAGTATAGAAACTAACATCTCATGGTATGAAAAACCTTATTTTAGTGTGAAGTGGTGTTATTAGATATTCTCTATAAACATTTCATGTTGTGTTATGGTTTGAAAAGCATCATTAAGATGTAATGTTCATCAATAATTACTACCTAGAGACACCAAAATTTTAACATGGTCTAGTTATGTCACAGTCCATAATTAATTATCCCAGGTCAACCTTATATTGTGATGTGATCATCTGCATTGTGGTGTGACATTTATCTAAGAAAAAATAAAGTGACTCCTATTTTGTATGGGGTCTCCATTGTTTCATGATCTTATTTTTATTATTTCTAGGCCTCTCATGGTTGTGGGGTATCATACCTGTTGTAACATGGTTTATTCTTTCATTTCATTTGAAGAATCCACTTTATTGTTATGTGGGACCTATTGTGTCATGAACCCTTCCATTATACTATGAGATCTTCCTTATCCCTTATATTTACTCATACTTAGCACCATTAACAATGTAATCATATAGATGGCACCATCAGTTTGATTTATTTCAGAAAAAACATGTCTAAATTTTCAATTTCTTCTTGAATTATCCATGTATTCAATAATTTCCACGATATCATCAATAAGTTCCACTTATAACAAAAAAATAAATTACCACATTTAAGATCAATTCTCAATACTTTCCTAATTTTTTAATGCATGTTCCAATATTATCTAATCTAAATAACTTTGGTTTCATAATTTCAACTACAACATGGTTTTCTTATAGAAATTCCATTTTCACACAATCCATGACCATTTTTTATAAAATAATTATGTAACAAACATGTTTTAAGATGATTTATTTTTTCAAACACTTTAGATAATAATTTTTCAAAAAAAATGGAATGGTTTTATAATCTTTATAAATCATTCCTAATTTTCATAGAATTAAATCATCATTATGAAATTCATTAGGAACCATGATCATTTTTAAAAACCCATCATAATTAAATAAAATTGTTTTTTTCTAGTTACTTTATTTATTTAAAATTTAAATCCAAACAATAAGAAAGTTACTCTAATACCACTAAAATATTTTGAAGTGAAAAAACCTTATCCAAAAAAATGGAAACAAACTAATAAAACCTTTTTTCCCATGAGATATATTAATATGTATGAATTTCATAAATGTAAATTAAAAACATACATTTTATTTTTTTAAATGGGTACCTTCTTATTCTTCTTCATTGTGGTTGATGAAGATATCTATGAATTAGCTAAAGGACTCCTTCCTTCTAGTATATCCATGGGAATTTATGAATCCAACAATGCTTTTGAAAGATCCTATATTCCTCATGGTATTATAAAACCCTAGAGAGAGAGGGGAGAGTTATCTTTAAATGATGGAGAATCAAATTTTGACCATTGGTATTCATATGAAACCCTTTGCACAATGATTCAACCTCTTTATATAGCCTCTAAGGATGCTCCTAGGGCTTCCAAAAAAAATTAAAATTCAATTATCATTGAAAAATTACTCAAATGTTTCAAAAAACTAAAACTCTTTATAACATATGGTTCAATTCATTTATAATGTGTTTAAAATTGTAAAATATTTTTGGGTGTTTAAATTTCCTTAAACATCATCAAATGAAGTTTTATTTGAACATGATATCTTGGAGTATGAGAAAAAATCAATTAGTATACATTATACTATAATAAATAAACTACCAAATATAAAATCAAGTCCATTTTGATAATTCATGTATTCATTTTGATTCATGTACTCATCTATTTCCTATTATTCTTCCCATTATTGGGAATTTTTAGCTCACCTTTTCTCTGATGTTTGTCTCCAGGTGATCATATATGTTATGAATATTATGATGGTTTATAAAAATATTTTGATAAATAATTTTAATAAATTTTGTGGTCTTGCATGAATTAACATTGTAATATGAACTTGATTTCCAAATACACTAAACCTCTCAAATTTGAAATGTGTAATAATATGTATATTCATTTAAAAAGTATGTAATAATTATGTTTTCAATTTATGGGTTACTATATTTATAAATTTTATTTATTTCATCTTACACATGATAAAATTTTAATTTTTTAAAATTTATAACATAGTTCATGAAATTTATCTTATTTCAGACATAGATAAATTTCATCATGTAGAATACATAACATCATACATTAATTATATTTAATATTTTACATGATATAAGTCTCAATTTTTAAAATATATATCATTATAGAGGAAATTTATCTCATCTAAAACATGAGATAAATTACATTTTATATAAGATATATCATCATACATGAAAATTATCTCATTTCTACCATGATAAAAAAATTATTTTAAAATATATAACATAGTACATGACATTTATCTCATCTCATATATTATATTCCTTTAATTTTTAAAAGTTTTATTATTATAGAATAATTTTTTCTCATATCAAACATGAGATAAATTTTATATTCTAATATATTTATCAATATACATGATTTATCATAACTCATACATAAGATATATTTTATTTTTATTATATAAAATATAATTATACATTAAATTTATCTAATATTTCACATGGAAAATATTATTTTTTAAAATCTATATAATGGTACATGAAATTTATCCCATCTCAAAGATATCCCTCTTCTCAATAGGGTTTAGTGGTAACCCTTACATGACCTGAAGGCCTAGTGGCTCAAAGACCCATTAAAATTTTTAATGGCCCCAAGGCTATGTGACCCAAAGTCCCAAGATTAGAAGCCATGATTCATATCATGATCACAGTATTCTCACTCCCCCCCCCCCCACCTCCCACCATCAGTCGTTTCATTTCACTGCCCCACCGTGAAGACCTAAAAGAGCACCCCTATTTTCAAAATTTCTAGGAAAAGTTCCATATGATATATTTCATCACACCCATCACTCTTTCAATCTTCCCACCCAACAACATTTTTATGTATCAATGACACGCTGCCTCCAAGATGCGTCGCTTCGCCTGTCTGGTTGTTACCATTCACATGATGTGTCTCCTCATCTTTTAAGAACCATCATGTTGTGCAGCCCTTTTGCAATGTCATCTAAGATCTCCCCTCTATCCCACATAATTATAAGGCTAGATGATAGGTTCCAATTCACCTATCACTCTTTCAAACTCCCACCCGGTGATGCTACCTGAACCTAAGTTGCACCGCCTACCTGATGTGTTACACCAATCGACTAGTCACTTTTTGCATCACCTATTGCTCTATGGTATCCTGTATTCTTGGTATCTCTAAGACCTTTGGTGGTCTGAAGGCCTTGTGGCCTGAAGGACCAAATTTTTGGCTTGTAGGCCCAAATAGGTAAATAGTTCCACTACTACAGTACTACTATAATGACTGTTATGGTAACTCAGAAATTCTACCCCTATCTAGATTTGATCCTAGGACTTTTTTATGCTAAGAATTAGATTTTACCACTTGGGTATAAGATCATTGGAATTTATATAATTATATATTTATTTATTTATTAATATATAAATATATATAGTTTAAACTATAATAAATATATTTATTATTTAAATATATTTATTATAATTTTATAATTATTTAAATATATATATATTTATTTATAATTATAATTATAAATATTTATTTATTTATTTATAAATATTTTTATATAACTATAAATATAATTATATATATATACCCAAAACTTTTCTAACCATGGGTAATAACCCATGATCCTAAAATTTATTGAAAATAAAACAAGTACAAATAACAGGGGAAGATGGTATTTGGGGAACAGTGACAAACCACTACCACAAGAAGTAAAAAAAACATCTTCCCAAGAAAAAAGAGAAGATTATTCATTTATTGAAATGAGATTGTTCACTTCCCCTACCTCTCAGATGACGGACCCTCTTCCATGTTTTGAGATTTTTTCATGTCTTTTCAACACTAGATTGAGGGTCAATGTTGTAATCTGGTGGGGTGGGATCCTCAAGGTGTGGAGGATCTTATTCTCTAGCCAGACTTGAGCCCTCCAATAATATCTTCATATCAGAACTACTCATTGCATTAATAGCCTCAGTACTTGAGTATTGTCCATAAACTCAGATATTCCCATGAGAATTACCAAATTCTCCAAGGAAAACCTCCTTGCTATTGGATTTATTTAAAATGTCTGTCAAAGTGAGTGAGTGCTTCCTTACCTTCAGTTGGACCTAGATCAAGGGAGACTCATTGGAAGATCCCTCAATTTGCACCATCCTAGAATTTATTTCCCAAGGTCTTTTGGTTTCCCATACTAGGAGGATTTTTCTATCTGAATTAATCACTCTAACCACCTCTTGCACTGAGGAATCCTATTTAAGCAATTCCTCATGTAGACTCTATCCAAAAAAAAGTATCCCCTGCAGCAATGGCCTAGCCAGACACCAATTCAAGATTTTCATTAGCCTCCAAATTTGATTGGAATTTATCCTAGTCACTTTACACATATTATTACTTTCCATTACCACATTTTTGATCCACTTCACTAATATAAATTATGTTATGAGTAGGATATGTATACACTAACTCGGATGAAGGCTCATATGCTTTGGATTTCTGAGGGATGACCAGTTGGAAGCTCTCTTAAATCACTAATATTTTCTTAACTTTGGTTAGAGACACTTACATGTATGATGTTTCAACATGTTTGGATGCCACTGGATATCCGTTATTAGATAATGTTGTAAGATCCTTTTGAATCCCTTTCTGCGGGTTAAGATGTTGATTAACAGAAGCAATCTCATTTCCTACACATGGATCAGTATCCCCCAAAGTGGGTAATCTCAAATTCAAACACATGTTTTCCATAAAATTCCCCTACAGAGAGGAATCATTTTCTAGTGGATCCATTTCCATAAGAACTCCTCCACCCTAGAACCTTCTCTGGTATATAGGTATGATCTTACATTCCTTTGGCTTAACCAGAATGGCTATTTGTTTGTTGTTCTGACCTATGGAGGGAATAAGATCATGATCCGTACAAAATTTAACATAAGTATCCAATTATTATTAAACTTTACTCACTAATTGATCATTATCATTGGGATCTTCATGCCTCTCACTCATCATAAGACTTTCCTTATGGGAAGGTAGTTCCTTCTTTCTATTGGGTTGTACAAAGCCATGTTCCTGCACAATAGTCTATTTAACACCCATCTCAATATATGCAACCTATTTTTTGGTATCATAAAAGGGAGTTTGTAAAGATTCTTGGCCCTATTGGATATCAGTAGTGCCTACCCTAGCACCAAACCTCCTTTTCCATTGGCTAAGGGTCCACCTAAAGCCCTACTCCATTCCTTAGACCACGTCGATGTTTGCTGATTATCAAGAACACTCCCATCCTGCATCATAGGAAACTTAAACATATAGTGTTAAATAAGGTGGTAATGATTTTATAATTTTAATACTTCAACCCTTTGAAAAATACTTCCTTAACATCTCCAACGTAGAATCAATTGAGAAAGAAATCAGGTACATGATCATACTCAATAGAGAGTTCAAATTTAAATTCATCAGCAATAAGAAAATAGTTTCAATCAGTTGAGCATAGAGATAAAATTAAACAAGAATTCAGGAAAATTTCTCAAATATATCAAGATATATATATATATATATATATCAAGTTTAATGGGAATTTCCATGGTAGAGGAAACATCCCATAGAATTATTGGATTCCAAAAAAACAATTCAGGGTCATTATCATTATCCGTGATTGAGTCGTTGATTTCTTCATTGGATCCGGATCAAACCATGGAACCCAATTCTAGAGTCTCAAGGTTCTCAAATAAATGGAAATATAGAAAAATACCCAGTATTTTAATTTTCATATCCTATGACGTAAAAATGATTTAAAAAAACTCATACCAATTGAGATGATGCGCCATTTGTCAAAACCCTGAACCTGAATAAGGTGCTTCCTCAAATCCTCTAGCTTTCATGAGTTTGGAGCTTCACAATGCAAACAACCACATAATAATGGAATGTTTTTATGATTCAACTCGATCCTAAAAGAATTTAGGATTCACTTTGAAAAAATAAAAAGCACTATTTTTTGTAATCTTGTGTGATGTCTTCAAATCCTAAAGGGATTCAGAGAAGAATCTTGAATTGAGGTGGCCAACATGATCACCCTTCAAATTGCTCAAATTTCCTACTGGGTCATCAAGTGAAGCATCACGATTCCTATAACACGGAACCATTTTCACCAAGCCTGTATCCATGCTAAGCTTGGAATCTTTTATCTTCCTGAGGAACAACAAACACATATTGAGTGTCATGACCTGACCCAAGCTGGGGATCGAGCCGTAACTACCCCAAGCCCGCCTCCATGGGCTAGGGGTTGAAGACAAGTGTTGAAGACACAAATAACTTGAGGAGGCCTTTTCCTAAGAACCTATACACACACACATACCCAACTCGATGAAAAATTGTAGAGGAAAATTAGAGAAAAAAAAAAGAAACTATTGTAAAGTAAAGTAAACATGCATGAACCTCTAGAAAGTACAAAGGTACAGTATCCAATACTGAAAAGTAAAGGGGGAAAATACACACCCAAAACAAAAATCAGTCCCAACCTAAATACAAATAATAAATAGTATCTTTTGAGAGAGCCAATCTCCTGTATCCCAATTATGACCACCATACACGGTCCACACATCTTGCAATACTATAATCCTCAGTAGTCATGATCATTCTATTTGTTGTCTTCAAAAGACACAGAACCTATTGGGAAAAGCCCATATAGGGGTGAGTATATACATACCCTATAGAACATCCCAAAAAGGTAAAGTGGGGGAAATAATAGATACAACTGAAAAGAAGCAATAAATGGAACAAGGTACAATAAAAGAGAGTGGAAAGAGTGCAGCTCAACCCAACAAGAGTGTGAAAGTAGACTCAATCAAACACAAGGAGCTAGATATGGGGAGGAGATGAACTCCTCTTCAAGTATTCACTACCTATATTTGGAGACTATACCCATCCAACCACGAGAAACTAGACACGGAAAACACATGGCATACCTCACGCGTCTTCACCTCCCTCAGAAGGAGGGTAACTAAGACTCAAGGAGTGGGTGCTTCAACAATATATATATATATATGCTCAGTCAAAGAAGAACAAATGAGAGAGTAAGGGGATCTCTATCTCAAATCCCAATCCAAGAAAGTTAGTATCCATCAGTTCCAAGTAAATCCATTTGTAATGCCCAGCACATTATAGTATCTTCCTAGGAGGCCCAATTCAAAGGGGCTCAAATCACTTCACCTCAATACTATATTCTTTGGGTGGCACTGACTCACCCGCATAGTTTTAGGTTGTGTCACAAGGATGCATCTCGGTGGGGAAAGCACCCCTCTTTCTTGTGATTCCTTAGGCAATTTGAACCATGTCGTTCCACTATGCCTACATAGTTGGGGGTCTGTTCTGAATCATTTGGGACTATGCTACCCAGCCCTACTGAGGGGTTATCCCAGTATCAGCTCGTCAAGGGCTACACTACCTAGACCTACTGAGGGGTCAGTCCAGTATCTTCTCGTTAGGGACTACGCTACCCATCCTTAATGAGGGGTCATCCCGGTATCTTCTCCTCAGGGACTATGCTACCCAGCCCTGCTAAGGGGTCAGCCCAGTATACTCTGGTAATCCTATCTGATCACTATAGTCATCGGGTGCTGTCTCTACGTATGCCAAATCCAAAACTTTCACATTATATATCAGAAGCTTATTTTGAGGGAACCATCACATTTTACATTGAAAATTAACCAGGATAGGCATCTCACAACTGAAAATCTAAGTTCAAACGGAGGAGATATGAAGGATTTAAGATTACTCAGATGAGATAAAATAGTATACGGAATGTGAGGGGTCCCACACAGCGTATGGACCCTCTTCATTGTCTGGTTGTGTCTCTAGTCAAACATGGGTCTCATCCCATGTAGTATTTCATTCCATGTAGGTGTACTAAATGGCATTGACCACCTATTTGGGGATCGAGTTGTGTTTGATGGTCATGTCTATGTACTCGGACTCCGTGTTTGTGTACTTAAGTACATGACGTGTTGGTCCACATGGGATGATGCCCGTGTGACCTATTCATGTCCATGTTCCTAGCATATAGTGTGTGTTTGGTCATGTATAATTCATGTGGATCATCTCACACTAAGATGCAGTACACAGCATGTCAAGGGGAGTACACATAGTGTCATCCTTATGTTTTCCCAAACCCTAGTGTCACTACTAAGGGAGGTTGCATGCCATGTGTTATTTATTGATAATTGCGTGTAGTTGGTATTTTTTCCAGAATCTTAGATATCTCCTGAATCTTCTCCCTCACTTCAAATATACTCTATCCATGGTCAACATCTTTTGATTTCTCTGTGAAATCATCGGATCTGGCCGAAGCACGCGAGATTTCTTCGTCATTCATCATGATTCGGCCCCGTCTGAAACTGAGGGTTTAGCAAGATCTTTCATTATCCATCGCAGATTTTTTCCTTGTCAGATCGGTGTGAAATCTTCAAATTTTTCATCCTTGAATCATGTCGTTTCCATATCTATTATTTTCTCACAAAATCTTTTATGTTATACGATTCCATCCTGTTTCCAGGCACTCGATAAAGCTTGGGTCACCTGACAATCATCGAATCGGGATCTATAGGGATATCAAGGTGAAGAACGTGTAGAAATTGAGGGGGGAGGCACCAAAACAAGGGTTTGGATCATTGGAAAAGTGTTATTGTCTAACCGATAATAATTTTACAATTCGGGGTAGATCATTCAACAAAGGATAATAAATCGATACATGGGATCATGCAATGTTTTAATTCAAAGACGTGGGTTCAATAATCAATTAACAACATGATAAAACATTTAATTTAGGGGTTAAGAAAAAAATAATGAGTTTTACCTGGATTGGATCGTTTTTTGTGGATGATGAACATGTCTGTCGATGAAGGAGGAGAATCTGTTGTATTCTCCGCATCTTAATCTGTCTAGAATCATGGATTTGTCTCCCTTTATTCTTCATTGTTCTTCAATATGAAGGAGAAAAAATAGGATATGAGAGGTCATCGCTGGAAAAAAAATAGGATTATGAGGCCAAATCCTCATAATCGGGTTTATATAACCCTTTATTAGGTTAAAGGATTTTAATTAATTAATTAAATTAATTAATCAAATCACTTAAAATGCACTACCAATGAGCAAGGGATCTAAATGTCTCGTACAGACTCATTTTAGCTTGCGCCTGGGGGAAACACTGCATTCCAGACCCAAATATGGTCACAGATTTCTGATCTGATCAACCATTTAAGAGTTATCCCATTTTCTTTAATCAACTTCATGGGAATATTATAAAATATATTTAATATTTTTATACAAATAATCATGGGCACACCACGCCTCAGAATAGCATGTTGTCTCAGTGCCTGGCTCTGGAATAATATTTAGAAATATTTTAGAGTATTATTAGGGAAAAATTAGGTCTCTACATCATTCCCTCCTTCAATATTTTTGTCCCTAAAAAGAAAAACTAAGCAAAAAACTCGGGATACTATGCCTGCATATGGCTCTCCCACTCCCAGGAACTCTCTCTCACGTTTTTGTGTTTCCATAACATGTGGACCAGGAAGATGGATTTTCCTTGTAGGGTTCACTCTTGTCGGTCCTCAATCTCTACCAGGTGCTCTGTAAAGGTGGATTTATCCTCGATGTCCAGCTCTCCCCAGTCGATGACATGAATAAGGTCATGCATGTAGCTCCTCAGTTGCAACACGTGGAAGACTTCATGCACCCGCTTCATCTTTTGGAGTAAGGTGAGGTGGTAGGCAACCTTGTTGGTCCTCTTTATGGTCTCGAACAGCCCGATGAACTTTAGGGATAGCTTACTTTCCCAGTCTAACCTATTTATTCCACGTTGTGGGGAGACTCTCAAGAATACATGGTCTCCCTAATCGAACTCAAAGGAACTATAATGACAATCTGTGTAGGAATTCTGCCATTTCTGGTCTGTCTTCATCCATTCATGGATGACCTATACCTTCTCTATCATCACATGCACCAACTATGGGCCCACAAGAGACAACTCTCCAACATCCATAAAGTACATGGGTGACCTGTAGGGTCTCTCATATATGGCCTCAAAAGGTTCCATGTCAATGGTAGAGTGGTATCTGTTGTTATATGAAAACTCTAAAAAAGGCATGTGATCCTCCCAGCTCTGGCCAAAAACCAAGACGCAATCTCTCAACATATATTTTATAACCTAGATAGCATTCTTGACCTACCTATCTATCTGAGGTTTAAAGGTTGTACTCATCCATAGCTGGCTACTGAATTCCTCTTTTAGGCCTCTCCACAGTCGTGATGTAAAATGAGCATTGCAATCGAAGACAATCATCGAGGGAACCCCGTGAAGGAAGATGATATCTCACATGTACAAATGCCCCAAACTCTCCAGTGAACATTGCTCCTTGATAGAAAGGAAGTGCACCAACTTTGTGAGTCGGTCCATTATCACCCAGATGGCATTGTGGCTATTCACTGTGCATGGAATCCCTATGAAAAAGTCCATGGATATGCCATCTCATTTCCAATCTGATACATCAAGAAGTTGGAACCAGGTGCTTAGCTTTCACCTGCTAATAGGTAAGGCATCATGAGACGAAATTATCTACACTCTGTATCATGCCAGACCACCAAAACTACCGTTAGAAATCCTAATACATTGTCCCAATACTGGGATGTACAACTAAGGGAGAAGTATGGAACTTCCGCATCACTTTCTCCCGCATCACCACTGGAACCATTGTTTTCCCTTGGAATAATATATCATGATTCCCTCCTTCATAATATCCATCAGGTGTGTCACATGTGGATATATGATCATGTAGAACCTCATAATTGATGTTTCCCATCTAAGACTCCTTCACACACTCAAGAATCATAGGAGTAAGGAACATTTACTGGAGGAAAACTATACCCTCCTACTCCATCAGGGTCAGCTGTAGGGAAGATAAATACTCTAAAGATTCACATAAAAGGTGATCCTGGGACTTCCTATTAAGGTCATCTACAAAAATGTTTCCATTCCATAGAGTATAGAATATCTCAAAGTTGTAATCCTTCAAGAACTCCAACCACTGTTGTTGCCTCAAGTTCAGGTCTCTCTGAGTGAAAACATACCTGAGACTCTGGTGGGATAAGTAAACCAAAAATCATTCTCCCTGTATGTAGTGTCGCCACATCCTCAAAACAAAACCCAATAATGCCATCTCCAAATCATGAGTCACATAATTCTACTCATGGGGTCTCAACTGCCTTGACCCATATGAAACAACTGCATGTTGCTATATTAGCATGCAACCGATCCCAACTCACGAGGTGTAATAATAAACTGCAAACTCGACTCTGTCCTCTGGTAGCCTCAAAATTGGAGTGCTCTTCAAACTCTACTTCAACTCCTAGAAGGGATTCTAGAACTGCACAGTCTAGGTAAGCAACTATCCCTTCTGCGTCAAATCGGTTAATGGGGTTGTGATTCTAGAGAGGTCTACCACAAATCTCCTGTAGTATCCCATCAATCTAAGAAAGCTCCACAACACCAATACATTCTTGGGTGACTCCCAAGTAATCACTTATTCAACCTTCACTGGGTCCATAGCTAAACCCTGCTCAGAAATTATGTTCCCTAAAAAGTGAACCCATTGTATCCAGAACTATAATTTTGAGAGATTTCCAAAAATTCGGTGCTCTAAAAGTAAATCAAGGACCCTCCTCGGGTGCTCTGCATGCTCCTCCTCTATGGAAGAGTAGATGAGGATTTCATCGATGAATACAATGACAAACTGTTCCAAGTTTGGATGGATGATTTGGTTCATAAAATCCCTGAAAATGGTGGGGGAATTCGTCATGTTGAAGGGCGTCACTAGGAACTCATAGTGCCCATAGAGACATTGAAATGTCAACTTTGGAATATCAGCCTCACAAACCCACACCTATTGGTAGCTGAACCTTAGATCTATCTTAGAGAACTACCTCGCACTCCAAAACTGATCAAATAGTTTTTCAATCCTTAGAAAGAGGTAATTTTTATTTATCGTGTCCTGGTTCAAGTGATGATAATCCACACAAATATATAAACTCTCGTTTGACTTCTTCACAAAAAAACTAGGGTTGCCTAGGGGGGACAGACTGGGTCTGATGAAACCTTTCTCAAGAATTTCCTCTAATTATAACCTCAGCTTCTAGAGCTCAGTGGGTACCATCTGATATGTAGCAGAAGATATTGGGGAAGTCCATGGCTGTAAGCCGATGCAAAACTCTAACTCCTACCACGAAGGTAGTCCCATAACATCTTCAATAAATATATCCATGTAATACTCCACCACTAAAGAGATCCAGATGTCTAAAGAGTCTACTGCACCAAGGGTCATACTCACTAGATGATGTGTAATGGGTTGTAACCTCTTGATCAAAGCACCCACTTGTCCCGCAACGATGTCTCTCTCACCAGAAAAAGAGAACAACATCCCATTAGCGAGTAGGCATCTGACTAACCTGTGATGAAATTCAATCTGGGATTGAACAGGGGGAAGATAATAAATGCCAAAGATGATGTCATAGGGTTCCATTGTGACAAACAATAGGTCCCACATGAACCTATCTCCTCTAAGTGACAGTTCTCACTGCCAGTAGATAAAGTGTACGAAGGAAGTGTTCCCTGTAGGAACCTCAAGGCATAGCTTCTATTCTAGTGTCTATAATAGAAGCTCTATCTCCTAAACAAAGATTCAAGAGATAAAATAATGGGTAGACTCTGTTTCTACTAGTACTTATTCAAGAGTAGAGTAAGCACAAACTGTACCTCGAATCATCTCATGTGATGCTGATTCGTAGATATCTATAGACTGCAGCTGTTCATGGCCTCGACCACCAGCTCATCGAGCATGACGTGGGCTACCTGAGGGTGGTGGTGGGAGGACCTCATAACACCATCCCCCACCTGAAGCTCCTCCCACTCCTCTTCCATCTTCCCCTCCATGGGGACCACCCTGTCTCTGCCTGGGAGATCCCTAATCACGGTGATACCTCAGCCGTTGCGGTCTGTCTACTTCCTAACTGGGATGCTCAGCATACCTGGTCAGGTAGTCTAAGTCCATGTGACCTCACCCATCACAAGTGTAGCATCGACACTCTCTTGGTTTCCCTGGTACTCTGCGCTACCCCTAAACTAAGAAACCATGCCCCTAAGTCTGATCGTAGAAGGGTCTCCTATTCTGAGACCTCTAGTGCCTAACTACTGCTGGAGATGACTCAAACCTGTCACAGATATTTCCATCTCCAACCACTTGGTGTCCCTCTTCCTGGAATATCTATGTTATGAGTGCCTTATCTAACACCCTGGAATAGGTGGGGATGCACAAGGGAACTATGCTAGACTGGATCTCTCTACAGAGTCCCTACTTGAACTTCCATGCTCAGAAGTAGCCGTCTCTGGTCATGTCAAGGGAGTAGCATGTAAGTTTGGTGAACCTCGCCATGTACTCCTCCACAATCATCCCTCCCTAATGTAGTTCTAGAAGATATTGAATACGGACAGAGTGTAAGAATTTGTGGCAGTACTCCTCACAAAATAGCTACTGAAATTCATCCCACGTGAGGGTTGCCTCATCACGCATCTAGGTAACCAAGCTCTGTTAGCGCCCAGCTACTCCAGGAAAAAAGGCTAGCTGCCAAAGCCACCTTCTAGTCCATCAGGTTTTGTACCAGTCTGAACATGTAGACCACCGACTCTAGCCAATCCTCTACCGCATGAGGATCTAGATCATTTGGGAACTGTAGCAGTCGCTGTCACTGGAACTTGCAAAGTGAACTCAGCCTACGCACATCCTCAGCCTGTCCTGCTGGGACCAACTACTGCTCAATGGGTGGAGGTGCTACTACCTATCCACCAGTAGGAAGGGGATTGCACGATGGTCCCGAAACTGAGGCCTCATCACTCATAGGGTCGTCGTCACAATCCATAGTTGGTATCTCGGCTGGCTGTCATTGCAGAGGCATCCTGAAAGTGGTCAAGGAGTATCGTGGTTAGGTGAACATATATATATATATATATATAAATGAATGGGGATATTACTCAAGAAGGACAATCAAATACTTGATCATATATGATGTATGTACCAGTGTTCCCCACAACATATGTCTCGGGTTCCCGATTCGACAAATGGATAATTAGGGTCCTAGTGAATGGATATGTCAGCTGCCCATACCATCATTGGACTCCTTGGCCTGAGACCTGATCTCGAGACACTTTGACATTGTTTACCTAAATCCCAACCAATTTATTTTTAGGAAATGTCAAAACAACATATCAAGGAATAAACCACCTCTAATACCACTTTGTCAGGACCCGACCCAAGCTGGGGCTCGAGCTGCAACTACCCAAAGCCCTCCTCCATAGTCTAGGGGTTGGAGATAAGCGTCGAAGGCACAACTAACTCAAGGAGGCCTTTTCTTAATAACATGTACACACACACAGCCAACTCAATGAAAAAGTGCTGAGGAAAAGTAGGGAAAAAAGAAACTACTTTAAAGTAAACTAAATAAGCATGAACCTCTAGATAGTATAAAGGTATGGTAGCCAATACTGAAAAGTAAATGGGAAAAATACATACCGAAACTAGAAATCGGTCCCAACCTGATGAAAACTGGGAAAGAGTATAGGTCAAGAGATCCCAGCTCTTGTATCCCAACTATGACAACCATATGCGGTCCAAACAACCCGTAATCTTACACTCCTCAGTAGCCACGATCGAATTGTCTGTTGTCTACAAAAGACATGACACGTGTTAGGAATACCTCATGCAAGGGTGAATATATACATACCCAATATAATTCCCTAAAAAGGTAAAGGGGGAGTAGTAAGAGATATATCTAAAAAGAAGTAGTAAATGGGACAAAGTACAATAAAAGAGAGCAGAAAGAGTGATGCTTAACCCAACAAGAGTGTGAAATTAGACTCATCCAAACACAAGGAGATCAAGATGGTGAGGAGATGATCTCCTCATCGAGTCTTCGCTAACTATAACTGGAGATTAGACCCATCCAAGCATGATAAACTAGACACGGAAATCACATGGCATACCTCATGCGTCTTCACCTCCCCCATAAGGAGGGTAACCAAGAATGAAGGAGTGGTTGCTTCAATAGGATAGATATATATATTCTTATTCAAAGAATCTCAAATGAGAGAGTAAGGGGATCTCCATCTCATAACCTAGCATGAGATTGTGAGTAGCCATCATTTACAAGTAAAGTCATTTGCAATGCCCAACACCTCATTGTATCTGCCCAGGAGGCCCAAGTCAAAGGGGAACAAATCACTACACCTCGATACTATCTTCTTTGGGTGGAACTGACTCTTCCATAAATTTTTATGTTGGTTTATAAGGATGCATCTTGGTGGGGAAAGCACCCCTATTTCTTGTGATCCCTTAGGTAAGTCAAACCACGCCTTGACACAGTGCATGCACAGTCAAGGGTCTGCTCTGAATCATCAGGGACTACATTACCCATCCCTATTGAGTGGTTATCCTAGTATCTACTCATCGAGGACTATACTACCCAGCCTTGCTAAGGGGTCATCCTGATATCTGCACATCAGGGACTAGCTGCCTAGCCCTGCTGAGGGGTCAGCCCGATATTTTCTCATCGGGGACTATGCTACCAAACCCTGTTGAGGGGTTATCCCGATATCTACTCATTAGGTACATTTTTTCCCATCCCTACTGCGGGGTCATACTAGTATGCTCTAGTAATCCTATCTTATCGTTGTCATCATTGGGTGTCATCTCTACATGTTCCAAATCCAGAACTTCCACATCATATCTCAAAATCCACTTTTGAGGGAACCATCACTTTATACATGGAAAACACTTAGGATAGGCATATCATGGCTTGAAATATGAGTTTAAACAGAGTATATGTGAAGGATTGAAGATTTCTCTGAAGAGATAAAATAGTACACAGCGTGTGAGGCGTCCCACACGGCGTGTGGCCCATCTTCATTGTCTAGTTGTGTCTCTGGTCAGACAGAGGTCCCATATGATGTAGTAATGCACACCATGTAGGTGGACTACATGTAATGTCCTGCCTATCTAGGTATAACAACCCATTCTTTACATACATTGTTATTACTTCAGAATTTAAGCACACTTATTACAACATATAACAAAACCAAGAAAGGACCGTATAGGTATAGTGTCTTTAGAAACTGGGAAACATAAACAACTGGTTCATAAAGCATCTACTTTGCTTCCCATTTATTTCATCATGTCTAGAGTCCCTTTTTGGCATATCCTACTTAATAACCTTCTTCCTGAACTGGGAAAAGAAAACGTACAAAAGGGTGAGCTCAAATGCTCAGTAAGGGTAAACAAAAGAAATATAAATCACATCATATACATAAGCACATAAATTTTGGAAATCTTAACCTGCAAAAGAGATCATAATTTCATAACATGGGATAAATCATAGTAGTGAAATGTAATCCCAATAATCATAACTTAAAACATGAAACTTTGTGGCATACACACATAATCATAGAGAATCATTTCTTATTAGTCAAGACTCATTTCCAAGACTATCTTAGTGGACAAAGTCCATTTCTGAACCGAGTTCACTCCTCGTTTCAGTCCTATTTCACTGAACCGGTATAACCTACCGTTCCATCCATGTCTATCTCATGAGATATAAAATCTTTACCCAATGCATTGGAGGGAGATATAGGTCCCACCCATCACATAATGATACCATTCTTATGTGTGCCACAAAATCATAAATCATACATCATTGCATAACCCATGTAAATAAAATGGGATTCTTAAAAAACATGACATCATAAAACAATTCATATAAGATAAAAGAATTCATAAAAATATTTCTATCACAGCATAATCAAATCCATGTAATAATAGGGATAGAAACAGAACCCTATATTATCTTAGATGGAAAATAATTTTGATAAAACACTTGAACTCCATTCTTGAGGAAAATATCCTTTCTACTTCAAAAACACTTTTCTTTTCTTAACATGTCATACAATTCTAAACTAAAAGAAGTTAATTTAAAATAAACTTTAAAACTTGTAAAGGAAGCTTCTTGGAAATAATGTTTTAAAAATCCATTCATGCCGTATAAGTTAAAAAAACATTTTTCTCGTACTTTTGTCGGAAAAGTCAAAAAGTACCTCGTATGAAAAATGACAAAAGATTCCTTTCATATCTTTTACTAAAAACTCACCAAAAGGTAAAATTGGATTTAAACAATTGTAGGTGGATGGAAATAATATTACATATTGAGGAAACATGGATGTGGATGATAAAATACACCCCAATAAATACCAAAGTATAAACAATCTCGGATAAAAATTGAGATTGTGAGATTTTCCCTTACCATAGGTCTGATATGCTTTGTACATGTCCCAACCTCCTGTGTAATTATTTAAATAACATTATTGACTTATTAAAAAATCATACTTATTTTTATGATATCATATATGGTCATATTCTTAGCTTCTTAGTAGTAATATTTCATTGCTACTTGTTATTCGGGTGTTTATAACTTTTTGTTCTTATGCATGTTTTGTCGAATAAATTCTTATTCTTCTCTTTAGGTTATAGATAACTCATTTCCAGAATGGTATTAGTGTAATATATATCATATTCATTCATTCAATTCATTTATATAATCATTATGAAATGAAGATCATGTAGAACGAGTCGCATCACATCGTGGAGACGGTATTCCGTACGTACGCACGAGTGATGATATTGTTCCTATGATCGTGGAATTGTATTGGAGTGTATGTATACTATTTCAGAATCAGTATCACTTTATAATAGTCATATATAGTCATTATTTACACCATTATACCCATCCAAGTAAGGTGGTGGTGTAAAATAGATTACACCACGGCGTGGAGACGGTATTCCGTACGTACGCACGTGTGGTGATTTCTTTTTTTGTAGGATGGATAGATGGTGAAATAGGGTTGTTTCATACTTATAATAACATATCAGTATATGAGTGATACTGATGTTATTACTTCATAATGAAACAACTAAAGAAGAAGAAGTGGAAGAAGAAAT
Source organism: Viscum album (assembly GCA_963277665.1). Classification (NCBI taxonomy): domain Eukaryota; kingdom Viridiplantae; phylum Streptophyta; class Magnoliopsida; order Santalales; family Viscaceae; genus Viscum; species Viscum album. Next base: position 1,288,481,658 of record OY728151.1, read on the forward strand.
AAAGATGAAAGAATCGGTAACGGACATTACCTCTTCTTTGAAGTGCTTCTTTGAGACCTCCTTTTAGGGTACTAAAATAGGTCTTTGAAGAAGACCAGAACCTCTAGGATGTTTCTAGGGAAGTGGAGAGAAGAAATTGGCAGGGTTTGGCCGAGCTTGAAGGCTCAAAGTGGTGTGAGGAAGAGGGGGAGGAGGTTCCCTTTTATAAGGGAGGAGAGGGGCTCCTTTGGAAAAACTAAAAATATTATTTTATTATAAAGTCAAGTTCGGTTTTAAATAGCTCCAAATTGATTTATTTCTAAGCTAAGGTGAGTATGGGTCTAAATCCTCTCATCTAATAGAATTTAGACAAGTTTAGGTTCCTATTTTAACATTATCATTTATATTTAACATTAAGTTAAATAATTTTACTTTTACCGTGTCTTCTTTTGTTCTTATACTATAAGGTTAATAAACTTACTATAAGCAGCCAAACGAACCCCAAGTTGTTTATTATTAATATATATAACCTTATCTAAGTCATTTGGCCGAACCTTATATTTTTAGGAATAAAATAACAATTACTAATATAATATTTGTTTTAAAAACTATTTTATGTCAATTTTGACACTATTTAGTAATTAATTTTTGTGAAAATCGTAACAGAATGATTAGTTCGAAAAAAGTTAATTAAATAAATACTAACATGTCATATTAATCTATAAAATTAGTGGAGTTCATAAAAAGTCTCAAATTACATTTATTTTGGTGTTTATAACATCAATTATGTCAATATTTCATTAATCAGATAATTACTGCATCATCTTTGTGTCATAAATAAATTAAATTATTTAATGTCTAAAAATTACAAATAAAATACCATTATGTAGGAAATCTCTTTATCTTTCTAATTAATATTTATAGTCTAATTTATCTTATGTATAACCCCATATTAAAAATGATTTACTTATTAAACTTTGATTTTAACTATTTTAACCCTTCTTTAAATAAATTAATAATAAATGTCCTAATCTAATCCAAGTGGGCCTAAATGGTCATATTTTATTCCTAAGGTTGTTTTTGGTCGAATTACACTTATCCAATAGAATTAGTACATGTGTTAGGGTAATAATAATATCATTTTTACCCTTAATTACCCTATTTACTTTTAACCGTGGTAAAAAAAGTAAAAAGTTACTATTCACCAAAAAATTATTTTCATCTCATTGAACCACATTTTACTTACTGACATCAACTGTGTCTCTCGGATTTTCAAAATTCCACTCATAGAAGTGGTAAAATTAAGTTTTATGAAAAATTCAGTTTTTTAACTACCACTTAGTGGTTTCACTATTCATCAAAAATTGAAAGTTTTCAGAAAAATACCAAAATTTCACACTAGGCTAATTTCGATATTCCAAATCCAAAAAATGAAGTCCATTTTGAAAAATAAAATTTATAAAATTTCAAAAAAAGTGGATAGTACTATTCATAACGGCTAGTTTTAATAATATTTTAATAGCATATCATTGTTTAGTGAAACTCAGTATTGCGTACGACGCAAGCTATCGAGGAAGGTTGCGATTTCGTGTAAAGAAATCCAAGAAAGTGTTGTGTAGAAAAAGATTCCTTTGATGATTTATATAACATAAAAGTCTCGGGTGTTACATTCTACCCCCCTTAAAATGAATTTCGCCCTCGAAATTCGTCACTTTGTAACAAACAGATGAGGATACCTCTCCCTCATCATATCCTCAAGCTCTCATGTAGCTTATTCTAATTGGTGGTTCCTCCATGAAACTTTCACCAATCGAGTGGTCTTGTTTCGTAGGACTTTTTCGCTACGATCCAAAATCTCTATCGGTTGTTCTTAATAAGAAAGATCTTGCTCCAGCGGTACAACTTCTGAGCTGAGTACATGTGAAGGATCAGGTATGTACTTTCTCAGGAGAGATACATGGAACACATCGTGAACTTGAGAGAGATTCGGTGGAAGCGCCAATCGGTAAGCTACCTTCCCAACATGATCTAGTATTTCGAAAGGACCGATATATCTAGGGCTCAACTTCCCCTTCTTTCCAAATATCATAACCCTCTTCCAGGGAGATATTTGTAAGAACACTTTATCACCCACTTCAAACTCTAGGTCTTTTCTTCGGTTGTCGGCATAGCTTTTCTGTCGACTCTGAGATGCTCTTATGTGTTTTTAAATAGATCTGACCTTTTCTGCCATTTCATTAACGAGATTAGGTCCTAATAGCTTTTTTTCCCCAACTTTATCCCAGCAAGTTGGAGTCCTGCATTTCTTTCCATAGAGAGCTTCATAAGGAGCCATCTGAATACTGGAGTAAAAGCTATTATTATAAGAAAATTCCACCAAAGGTAGGTGTTGATCCCAACCACCTTTGAAATCCATAGAGCAAGCTCTCAACATATCTTCTAGAGTTTTAATTGTTCTCTCAGACTGACCGTCTGTCTGAGGATGATAAGCAGTGCTGAAACTCAACTCTGTATCCAGAGTATGCTGAAGACTTCACCAGAACTTCGAGGTAAATCTCGGATCTCGATCAGATATAATAGAAAGTGGTACTCCAGGCAATCTTACCACTTCCTTTACATATATCCTGGCAAGCTGATCCAGAGAGAAATCATCTCTAATAGCAATGAAGTGTGCAGACTTTGTAAGACGATCAACTATGACCCAGATAGCATTATTGCCTTTGGATGTTTTAGGAAGTCCTGTGAAAAAGTCCATAGTGATGTTTTCCCATTTCCATTCAGGTATGGGTAATGGTTGTAACATCCCCTTAGACTTTTGTCTCTCAGCTTTAACTTGCTGACAAACCAAGCATCGAGAGACACATTTAGCAACATCTCTTTTCATGCCATCCCACAAGAAGTACTCTTTCAGGTCCCTATACATCTTCGTGCTTTCAGGATGAATAGAGAATGAAGAACTATGAGCCTCATCCAGCAGCTCCTTCTTTAATTCGGGGATGGGAGGAACACAAACCCGATTCCTAAACTTTATTATCCCATCACAATCAAGGTTGAATTCAGGAACATTTCTCACCTTCTTTTGTAACTCGACATCTTCTTTCTATGCCTCTTTAATCTTCACATGTATAGATGGTTGAACATTCATTTGAGAAAGATATGATTTTTCCCCTTTCATTATAATTCCAAGATCCATCCTTTGTAAATCCATAAATATTGGATCTTTTGTGATCCTCATCATGGATAAACTAGCATGGTCTTGTCGACTTAATGCATCTGCCACCTTGTTTGCTTTCCCAGGGTGGTAATGGATTGAGCAGTCGTAATCCTTAATCAGCTCCAACCATATTCTTTGGCGCATATTCATCTCCTTTTGTGTGAAAATATAATTTAAACTTTTATAATCAGTATAAATATCACACCTTTCACCATAAAGGTAATGCCTCCAAATCTTTAATGCAAAGATTACCGCAGCTAACTCCAAATCATGTGTTGGGTAATTTTGCTCATGGATTTTCAACTGTCGTGAGGCATAAGCTATCACCATATCATTTTGCATAAGAACACACCCCAATACCTTCTTGGATGCATCACTGTAGATCACAAACCTTTCTCCACTACAAGGCAGTGTGAGCACAGGTGCACTGGATAACCTTCTTTTCAACTCTTTGAAATTCTCTTCACATTCCTCCGTCCAAACAAACTTAACTCCTCTCTGAGTCAACTTGGTGAGTGGATTAGATAATCGTGAAAAATCTTTCACAAAACGTCGATAATATCCAGCCAAACCAAGAAAACTTCGGATCTTGGTTGCTGTTGTTGGTCTCGACCATCTTTCAATAACCTTTGTTTTTGCTGGATCCACAGATATCCCCTCTTTTGAGATTATGTGACCCAAAAATGCAACTTTTTGAATCCAAAATTCACACTTGGTAAATTTGGCATAAAGCTTCTCCTTTCTCAGGGTCTTCAATATAATTCTCAAGTGGTCTTCATGTTCTTCCTTGCTCTTTGAATAGACAAGAATATCGTCTATAAAGACTACCACAAACTGATCAAGATAGTCTGTAAAGACTCTATTCATTAGATCCATGAAGATAGCAAGGGAATTAGTAAGACCAAATGGAATCACTATAAATTCATAGTGTTCATACCTTGTACGGAAAGTCGTCTTTGGTATATCCTCCCTTTTGACCCTTAATTGATGATACCCTAAACAAAGATCAATCTTGGAAAAGTATTGAGCTCCGCGTAGTTGGTCAAATAGGTCATCAATGCGCGGGAGAGGATATTTGTTCTTGATAGTGATCTTGTTAAGTTATCGATAATCAATGCAGAGTCTCATTGATCCATCTTTCTTCTTAACAAACATAATAGGTGCTCCCCAAGGGGACGCACTAGGGCATATGAACCCCTTATCAAGATTATCTTGGAGTTGCTTCTTCAATTCCTGCAACTCAATTGGGGTTATTCTATAAGGTGTCTTTGAAATAGGAAAAGCACCCGGTACGAGTTCTATTGAAAACTCAACTTCACGATTCGGTGGAAGACCCGGTAATTCCTTCGGAAAGACATCATCAAACTCTCGTACAATGGGAATATTCTTAATTGTGAGTTTCTCACCAACCATTTGAGATAAATAACCTTCATTTAGTGGAATCAATACCCATAAAATGGAAAAAATTCCACTGGAAGGTTATGTTCATCCTTGCATCGATAGACGATCATAGATTGATTTGGAATATGAAATGTGACTTCCCTTCTTTGGAAATTGATATGAGCTTCATGTAGAGAAAACTAATCCATTACAAGAATCACATCAAATTCCACTATAGGAAGGATCACAGGATTTGCAGGAAGCACTTTACCACAAACTTCAATCGGAGAAGAATTATAAACTTTTGATGCGACTGTTGTGCCATTAGGTGTTGTCACAGCTAACTCAACATCTAATTATTGAGGTAATACGGTGATAACCTTAGAAAATTCTTCAGAAATAAAGGAGTGGGTGGATCCAGAATCAAATAAAACATTTGCTACTTTAGAGTGGATGGTAAGTGTACCTTTCACCACATCGTTATCGTACTCCACATCGCTGATAGAAATTGCATGTGACTTTCCTTTGTCTTTAGCCTTAAGAGTTTGTTGACGTCGACCATCATCATCAACCCTTGGATTAGGGCATTTATTGGCATAATTTCCCATCTCCTTGCACTTGAAACATTGAAGTGTAGTAGGGTCATTCTGTGTATCCCTTCCTTTGTTTGCATCATTAGACATCTTCTTCCCATCATCGTGGCATTCAAATGCCCGATGACCTTCCTTTCCACATTTGAAACATTTACTTGTCCCTTTAAGACAACTCCCTCCATGTTTCTTTCCACACATTGAGCATAAGGGAAAGCTCATCTTCTTTTCAGTGTGCTCTTTATATTTTCCTTTGAATCCCATTTTCCTCTTCTTATCAAACCCATATGACTGATGGGTTACTCCAATCTCCATCTCAACTTTGAGAGCACATCGAACGATTTCCTCGTATCTATTGAAGTACCTTATGGCTAAGGCCCTTCGAAGACTTGGTTTTAAGCCACTAAAGAATCGATTGATCTTACTCTCAGGTTGGATAATAATACCAGAAGCGTACCTTGCAAGTCTTGTAAAATTTGCTTCATAGGTACCAACAGATTCATCATCCTTTTGCTTCAGTTCAAGAAACTCTTTCTCCATCTTTGTTCGGAGAATACGAGGGAAGTACTTATTGAAAAATAAGTTCTTGAACTCGTCCCATTCCATGGACTCAATTTCATCCCTTTGCCTCATATTCTTAATAATATTCCACCATTGATAAGCATCACCTTCCAAACGATACACTACTAAGATGACTTTGTCATGCTCAGAACATTGAAGAACTGAAAATATCTTTTCAGTAGTACTAATCCATTGTTCAGCAACTAATGGATCAGTAGACCCGCTGAATGAAGGTGGACGCTGTCTCATGAAGGATTCAACAGAATGTTGCTCCTTCCTTTGCTCGTTTGGAAGTCCTGCATGATTCATAGCTTGAGAAAGTTGTGTGAGCATGGCTACAAGATTTTTCATTCCAGCTCCCATAATGATTGGTTTCTCAGGGGGACAATCATTGCATTGCCCGTCGCATTCCGCATTAACACGGTTCCTTCGGGTTCCAGCCATTGACTAAAACCAAGAAGAATAGTGTGAGAAAAACTAATTATAATAGGAAAACCACATAATCAAGAATAAAATTTCACACTTAAGGTCTTATCCTAGGTTATTCATGGCCATTTCTAAAACACTAAGATTGTGTTCTATGCTTAGACTTATCCTTAGGGTTCTTACTAAGGCTTTCACATCCTAGTTTCCAAAGGTGGACTATAACCTGCCTCTGATACCAACTATAACGACCCATACTTTACATACATTGTTATTACTTCAGAATTGAAGCACACTTATTACAACATATAACAAAACCAAGAAAGGACCGTATAGGTATAGTGTCTTTAGAAACTGGGAAACATAAACAACTGGTTCATAAAGCATCTACTTTGGCTCCCATTTATTTCATCATATCTAGAGTCCCTTTTTGGCATATTCTACTTAATAACCTTCTTCCTGACCTGGGGAAATAAAACATACAAAAGGGTGATCTCAAATGCTCAGTAAGGGTAAATAAGAAATATCAATCACATCATATACATATGCACATAACTTTTGTAAATCTTAACCTGCAAAAGAGATCATAATTTCATAACATGGGATAAATCATAGTAGTAAAATGTAATCCCAATAATCACAACTTAAAACATGAAACTTTGTGGCATACACACATAATCATAGAGAATCATTTCTTATTAGTCAATACTCATTTCCAAGACTATCTTAGTGTACAAAGTCCATTTCTGAACCGAGTTCACTCCTCGTTTCAGTCCTGTTTCACTGAACCGGTATAATCTACCGTTTCAGCCATGTCTATCTCATGAGATATAAAATCTTTACCCAATTCATTGGAGGGAGATATAGGTCTCACCCATCTAATAATGATACCATTCTTATGTGTGCCACAAAATCATAAATCATACATCATTGCATAACCCATGTAAATAAAATGGGATTCTTAAACAACATGACATCACAAAACAATTCATATAAGATAAAGGAATTCATAAAAATATTTCCATCACAAAATAATCAAATCCATGTAATAATAGGGATAGAAATAGAACCCTATATTATATTAGATGGAAAATAATTTTGATAAAACACTTGAACTCCATTCTTGAGGAAAATATCCTTTCTACTTCAAAAACACTTTTCTTTTCTTAACATGTCATACAATTATAAACTAAAATAAGTTGATTAAAAATAATATTTAAAACTTGTAAAGTAAGCTTCTTGTAAAAAATGTTTTAAAAATCCATTCATGTCGCATAAGTTAAAAAAACATCCTTCTCGTACTTTTTTCGGAAAAGTCAAAAAGTACCTCGTATGAAAAATGACAAAAGATTCCTTTCATATCTTTTACTAAAAACTCACCGAAGGGTAAAATTGGATTTAAACAATTTTAAGTGAATGGAAATAATATTTCATATTGAGGAAACATGTATGTGGATGATAAAATACACCCCAGTAAATACCAAAGTATAAATAATCTCGGATAAAAATTGAGATTGTGATATTTTCCCTTACCTTAGGTCTGATATGCTTTGTACATGTCCGAAACACCTGTATAATGATTTAAATAATGTTATTGACTTATTCCAGAATCATACTTATTTTTATGATATCATATATGGTCATATTCTTAGCTTCTTAGTAGTAATATTTCATTGCTACTTGTTATTCGGGTGTTTATAACTTTTTGTTCTTATGCGTGTTTTGTCGAATAAATTCTTATTCTTATCTTTAGGTTATAGATACCTCATTTCCATAATGTTATTAGTGTAATATATATCATATTAATTCATTCAATTCATTTATATAATCATTATGAAATGAAGATCATGTAGAACGAGTCGCATCACATCGTGGAGACGGTATTCCGTACGTACGCACGAGTGATGATATCGTTCCTATGATCGTGGAATTGTATTGGAGTGTATGTATACTATTTCAGAATCAGTATCACTTTATAATAGTCATATATAGTCATTATTTACACCATTATACCCATCCAAGTAAGGTGGTGGTGGAGAATAGATTACACCACGGCGTGGAGACGGTATTCCGAACGTACGCACGCGCGGTGATTTCTTTTTCCGTAGGATGGATAGATGGTGAAATAGGGTTTTTTCATACTTATAATAACATATCATTATATGAGTGATACTTATGTTATTACTTCATAATGAAACAACTAAAGAAGAATAAGTGGAAGATGAAATAAAGATGAAAGAATCGGTAACGGACATTACCTCTTCTTTGAAGTGCTTCTTTGAGACCTCCTTTTAGGGTACTAAAATAGGTCTTTGAAGAAGACAAGAACTTCTAGTATGTTTCTAAGGAAGTGCAGAGAAGAAATTGGCAGGGGTTGGACGAGCTTTAAGGCTCAAAGTGGTGTGAGGAATAGGGGGAGGAGGTGCCCTTTTATAAGGGAGGAGAGGGGCTCCTTTGGAAAAACTAAAAAATATTATTTTATTATAAAGTCAAGTTCGGTTTTAAATAGCTCCAAATTGATTTATTTTGAAGCTAAGGTGGTTATGGGTCGAAATCCTCTCATCCAATGGAATTTAGACAAGTTTAGGTTCCTATTTTGACCTTATCATTTAGATTTAACATTAAGTTAAATAATTTTACTTTTACCGTGTCTTCTTGTGTTCTTATACTATAAGGTTAATAAACTTATTATAAGCAGCCAAACGAACCCCAAGTTATTTATTATTAATATATATAACCTTATCTAAGTCATTTGGCCGAACATTATATTTTTAGGAATAAAATAACAATTACTAATATAATATTTGTTTTAAAAACTATTTTATGTCAATTTTGACACTATTTAGTAATTAATTTTTGTGAAAATCATAACAGAATGATTAGTTCAAAAAAAGTTAATTAAATCAATACTAACATGTCATATTAATCTAGAAAATTAGTGTAGTTTATAAAAAAGTCTCAAATTACATTTATTTTGGTGTTTATAACATCAATTATTTCAATATTTCATTAATAAGATAATTACTGCATTATCTTTGTGTCATAAATAAATTAAATTATTTAATGTCTAAAAATTACAAATAAAATACCATTATGTATGAAATATTTTTATCTTTCTAATGAATATTTATAGTCGAATTTATCTTATGTATAACCCCATATTAAAAATTATTTACTTATTAAACTTTGATTTTAACTATTTTAACCCTTCTTTAAATAAATTAATAATAAATGTCCTAATCTAATCCAAGTGGGCCTAAATGGTCATATTTTATTCGTAAGGTTGTTTTTGGTCGAATTACACTTGTCCAATAGAATTAGGACATGTGTTAGTGTAATAATAATATCATTTTTACCCTTAATTACCCTATTTGCTTTTAACCGTGGTAAAAAAAAGTAAAAAGTTACTATTCACCAAAAAATTATTTTCATCTCATTGAACCACATTTTACTTACTGACATCAACCGTGTCTCTCGGGTTTTAGAAATTCCACTCACAGAAGCGGTAAAATTAAGTTTTATGAAAAATTCAGTTTTTTAACTACCACTTAGTGGTTTCACTATTCATCAAAAATTGAAAGTTTTTAGAAAAATACCAAAATTTCACCCTAGGATAATTTCGATATTCCGAATCCAAAAATTAAGTCCATTTTGAAAAATAAAATTTATAAAATTTCAAAAATTGGCTATTACTATTCATGACGGCTGGTTTTAATAATATTTTAATAGCATATCATTGTTTAGTGAAACTCGGTATTGCGTACGACGCAAGCTATCGAGGAAGGTCGCGATTTTGTGTAAAGAAAGCCAAGCAAGTGTTTTGTAGAAAAATATTCCTTTGATGATTTATATAACATAAAAGTCTCAGGTGTTACAACAGGGACCGGTCTGTGTCTGCTGGTCGTGTCCTTGTACTCGAACTCTGTGTTTGTGTACTTCGGTACATGGTGTGTTGGTCCACACGGGATGCTGCTCGTGTGACCTAGCTGTGTCTGTGTGCCTGGAACATAGCGTGTGCTTGGTCATGTCTCTTTCACATGGCTCATCTCACATGGAGAGGTGGTACATGTCATCTCAAGGGGATTATACATTGTGTCATCCTTATGTTCAAAGCCTAGCGTCGCTGCTAAGGGAGGCCAAATGTTGTGTGTTCTTCGTTGAACACGGCGTGTAGTCTGGATTTTCACCAGAATCTCATAAATCTCCTAAATCTTTGCTCTCACTTCAAATATTCTCCATTCATGGTCAACATTTCCTGATTTTTCTCTAAAATCACTGGATCTGGACGAAGGTCCTGGGATTTCTTCGTCGTTCATCACAATTTGGCCCCATCCAAAACTGAGGGTTTGGTCAGATCTTCTAATCACAGTTGCAACTTCGTTCCTTGTCAAATCAGAATAAAATATTCAGATTTTTTATCCTTTCATCATGTTGTTTCTAGATCTATGCCTTTCTCACAAAATCATTGACGTTCTAGGATTCTGTCCAGTTTCCAGGAACCCGATCGGGCTTGGGTCTCCCGGAAATCATCAAACCAGGATCCATGGGGATTCCACTTTTAAGAATGTATAGAAATTAAGGGGGGGAGGAACCAAAACAAGGGTTTGAATCATTTTCCAAAAATTCTTGGCCAACCAATCATAATTGTGCAATTCGGGTTAGATCAACCGACAAAGGATAATAAACCGGCACTCGGGCTCATGCAGTGTTTGAATTCAAAGATACAGGTTGAAGAATCAATTAACAACATGCTCAAAAATTTAATTTAGGGTTTAAGAACACAAAGAATGATTCCTACCTAGATTTTATTGTTCGTTGTTGATGAATAACGTGTTTTTCGATAAAGGAGGAGAATCATTTGCATTTCCCGTGTCTTGATCTGTCTAGAATTAGGGATTTGTCGGCGTTTGTTCTTTGTTGTTCGTCAATAGGATGGAGATAAAATAGGAGAGGATATGTATTCATTGAAAAAAACAGGATTATGAGGCCAACTCCTCATAATCAGGTTTATATAACCCTTTATTAGGTTAAAGGATTTTAATTAATTAATTAATTAATTAATCAAATCACTTAAAATGTGCCGCCAACGAGCGAGCGATCCGAACCTCTCGCATCGAATCATTTTAGGTTACACCTAGGGGAAACACTACATTCTGGACCCAATCATGGTCTCAGATTTCCAATCTGATCAACCATTTAAGATTTATCCTATTTTCTTTAATTAACTGCGCACGCGTAATATAAAATATATTTAATATTTTTATAAAATTAATTCCAGGAACACCAGGCCTCAGAATCGCATGTCATCTCAGCGCCTGGCTCTGGAATAATATTTAGAAATATTTCAAAGTCTTATTAGGAAAAAATTGCGTCTCTAAATTGAGGATCAAATTAGTACTTTGGATCAAAGCTCATCACTCAATAGCCCTAAACGTCGTTAAATTGAAAAGGGAGAAGCTCTTAGGATCCCATCTTTTCTTTATCTTATATATATTTATATAACTATATATATTCATATAATTATATATATATATATATATATAATTATAAGTATAATCAAAGTATTTATTATTCAAATATATTGATCATAATTTTATAATTATTTAAATATATATTTATTTACTTATAATTTTAAAAACACTTTTTTAAAAACATTATATATATTTATAATTTTATGATCAACTATTTAGATTAACAAATTATTTAAAAATTAATTTAAATAGATTGATTATATAAATTTCAAAAATATTTTAAATGTTAAAACTTAATAAAAAATTAATAAATATAATTCATATAAATTACAAACCTATTGAAAATATTACATTTATAGCCCGAATGGCCCGAAGGCCTTCTTTTTTTTAATTATTAAAAAATAATTAAATTCCAATAAATATAAAAATCAATAAATATTAAAAATGAATAAATAAGATACAAAAAATCAACGAACAATTGAAATAAATAAGAGGGAAGAGTTGATGTTTATTAATTTCTTCACTTGGTATGTGGTGGTCCAGGTCGTGTTTCAGTGATAGGATGCTTAGGAGTTGAATTTGATCTTTTATCAGGCGATTAAAACATTGATAGGGCCGAGTCACTTGGTTTTGAGAACTGAAAATTTGAAGAAACTATTGAATTTAAATCAAATGAACCAGAAGTCTTGGGATGGGGTTCCCATGTTCCCTTTCCATTTCAGACAGCTCACATTTTATCAAAGGGGCATTTTAACAACCTATTCCAAGTAATTCAATTCATTAAACACTACATGCCACTTTGAAACATTACATTTCTTAAATAAATGTAAAAAAAATAAATTAAATAGTCCAAAATACATAAAAACCCATCACTATCATCATAACAAGGATTTAAACAATTAAATCACCTTTTATAATACATGGAATGAAAGTAAAATAATCCATCTATGGAATTATAATTTTAAATTACTTTAATGTTTTGAAAATACCATTTTGAGAATATTATTTTTAAGAACAACATTTAAAAACCAAGTTCAAGATATGGAATTTGAGTTCCTAAACCATCCTTTTTCTTTACACGTGTATGTATTTATAAATATATATACCACTCATCCTGTTGAACCTATTCACACATCATTGTGTGAAGATATGCAATAATGTATCCATATTTATATCTATGTATATGTGTATAAGTATCAAAAGTATCATGAAATATATTTTTATTAAGGACTATAAATATAAAAAATGGGAACAAATCATACAAACTAAATTAAACTCATTTCATATTTCCTATAAAAATTATAAACTAATCAGAAGATATTAAAATGATTGGGGTTCTTCTACTTGGTAATGAAATAAAATGGATAGAATTGTTTGATTTTAATCCATGGGAGCATGAAAGATACTTGGAACTTGTAGTGGATTATCATCTATGCACTGAAAAAACTCCTCCTACTTATCATTTGTAGTCAACACCTTACATGACAAGTGGGTAGAGTTTTTGTAGTGCATAGCTAGGAGCTCCATGAAATTGAAATGATAAATCATGATGAATGAGTGAAATCAATGTGAGGGTGAAGGAGAGGATGAAGCAACAATGGCTCGAGGAGAGGGATATTGATTGGAGAATCAGTGATGTAGATTATGGGAAAAAAAAGACCGTTCACGTGTACCCTTCAAACCCTTTGGGAAAATTAAAAACACACAAAAATGTTTGAGGGAGAGCGATGGATAACACATCACATAACTTAGGTTTTTAAAGTGTTGATTCATCTTAGATGTTTGAGGGAGCGCAATGGAAAATATTCATTTTCACGAGAGCCTGAATGATGTGAGGATGGAGAACTCTATTAGGGTTATATTTAAAAGACTGTGAAGGGTTTTATCAGTACTTTTATCAGTGATTAAAAAATTTTGATAAAACATAACTTTAACAATGCTAGAATTTTAGCACTTATAAAAATATGTTTTATCTATGCTTTATATTTAGTACTGATAAAGATAATTCTTTATCAGTGCTAAAAAGTATTGATAAAGATCCACTAAGTCTCGTGTGGTTTCATCCCACGTCGGACATCTTGTTTGTTTGGGCAGCTCTTTATAAGCTTGGACGTTCTTCTATCACAACGTGTTGTGGTTTTGGGGGATCGAGACTCTTATACACGTTCACACATGGGTCATCCCCTATATGGGTTGGCCCACCTTCTCAGCTGCTATACTCGACCCATCTACACTCTACCCTATAAATGGCCCACCTTCCAGCCAACATAGGCATTGGCCCTATTTTCTTATAAACTCCAATAAAAAAATAAAAAAAATATAAACCATAAAAAAAATTAAAAAATTTGAAATAATTAAAAAAATAGAAAATAAAAAAGAATAAATTACAAAAATTATTTAAAAAATTATCAACTAAATAATTATTAATAAAAATGAATAAATTTAATATATATATATATATATTACAAATAGTAATAAATAGTATATATTAAATAAAATTATATAAAATTAATAAGATATAATAATTAAACAAATAAAAATTAAAAATGAATACATTACAAAAACATTAAAACTATAGTGATAAAACGGTTATTAAAAAAATGAATAAATATAATATATATATATATATATATTATAAATTGTAATAAATAGTATATATTAAATATAAATATAAAAAAATGAATAAAATGTAATAATTGATTTTAATAATATAATTAATATAATTAAAAAATTCTGGTATATAATTATATATATATTAGGTGTTTGGGGGTATAATTAAAATAATTATAATTATATATTTATAATTATAAATATATAATTTCATAAATATAGTAAATATAAATTTATAATTATATTTATATATAAATATAAACATATTTATTTTTAAATATTTATTTACAAATACATTTTTATAAATATATTTTTTTCATTGTTAATGAATATGTAAACTTAAATGCATTAATGTTAAAATTGAGTAAAATTGAATAATTAAAAATGATGAGACTTCAAAAATATTAAAAAATGGATAAGTTTTATTAATTAAAAAAAATATTTAAAAATTGAAAAATGAATATATATTAAAATGAAGATGAATACATATTTATAATAGTAAAACTTATTAAATAAATATGCATAAATTTTAAAAAAAGAATAAATTCCAAAAAATATCAAAAATTAATAAATATCAGAAATGAAAAAAAAATATTAACTGAAATAATATTAAAAATGATTAAATAAAACTAAATAAATTAAAAAAAATATTGACCATTTAAATTTAAAAATTATTTAAAAATAATAATTTAAATAGATTCATTATAGAAATTTCAATCATATTTTAAGTGTTAAAATTTAATAAAAAAAGGAATAAATATTATTCATATAAATTATAAACATATTGGAAATATTACAAATATAGTAAATAAATATATGTATAAATAAATATGAAAAAATGATTAAATTCCAAAAATATAAAAAACATTAAATATTAAAAAAGAATAAATAATATTAAATTAAAGAAATATTAAAAATGAATTAATTGATTTTAATAGAAGAAACTATTTAAAAAATGAATCAATATAAGATTAACCACATGAATTGTAAACATGTATAGTGGAGGCTATGGGTGTAGGCGGACGGGACGGAGGGTAATCTCGACGAAACGACTGGGAAACAATAGGAAGACTCCCAACAGTGCAGATCTAGATGGGGTTCCGCGCAACTGCTCCCAGCTTCGCAAGAACTATCATATTGGATGAATGAGAGGGTTTGACATGTGCCATCGAGGCCAAGCACTATTCCTATATGCACAAGGCAATGCTAGTTGTGCACCCTTATAGATTTTGGGAGTCTGTGTGTGTGTGTGTGTGTGTGCTGGGTAGGGTCTTCTCCTGTAATTTCTTTCCTGGGCCTTCAATGGTCATGTATTAGGCCTAAGAGTCTCTCAGATTACGAGCAAAGGTTACCTCACAACCCATTAAAAAGGGGGAAATAAAATAAATAATTAATAGCCTTTGGGCTTGGTAGTAAACACATACAGAAATGAAGAAAAATATTAAAAATGCATTTAAATAACTTAATTATATAAATTTAAAACATTTTAAAAATATTACAACTTAATAAATAAAATTGAATATATACTAATCATATAAATTAAAAACATATTAAAAATAATTCGTAGTAAAATATAAATATGTATAAAAATGAATATATTCCGAAAATATTATATCAAAAATGAAAAAAAAATACATCAAATGTGAAATGGGTATATTCCATACATACACATGTACACATGTTCTATAAAAATATATGTACATCCCATATACATGTGCACATTTACATACACATACATATATCTAGACACATAAAACATATATATATACACATACAAAAAACACAGACACATAATATAATGCATACACATATATTCACATGGAAAATGATATAAATATATAAATTCAAATAATACATATTAACAATTCATCATTTATATTTATATAATTGTTTAAATTATTAAAAATATATATATTAATATATCATGTTTATATTAATTATATACAATCATTTTCTAATTAATGTATATAAATAAACATTAATTTTTGAATATGAATATAATGCTTTTATATATATTAATAATATTTTTTAATTAAAAGATTTTATCAGCTCTAAGAAAAGCACTGATAAAGATGAACCATTATCAAAGTTAAAAAATGTGTCATTAAAGGGTATACTTTTATCAGCGCTTTGTTTAGTGATGAAAAAGTTACTTTTATCAGCACTTTTAGTTAGTGCTGATGAAAGTTACCCTTTTATCAGTGATTTATGTTTACTGCTGATAAATGTCGGTTCTAGATAAAGCATGATCTTTAGTAGTGTTTCTAGTGCTTTTAAAAGCAGGATCTGTAGTAGTGTGACCCGAAAACCTAGTTGAATGTGGTCTAATGGCCCCTTAAGGTGATGAACTGAATACCCACATGAGCAGCATGCATCATGTCATGTCATCAGTCTTACTCCATGATGCACCATTTTTAGTAGTCGCCATTCCATATTACCATTATGAAAGTCGTGTTTCCCCTACCAAGAGTCATTGTGTCATGTTTCCCTCTGACATACCATGATAGGACACCCCTCTATCCCACATTATGAATCCATGCCGGAAAAGGCTCGAATGATAGGTGTCACCACACCCATTTATCTTTTGAGTTGTCCACTTAGTGATGCTTACGTGGAGCTCTGTTGCATCACTTGCCTATTATGTTGTGTCATTATACTAGTCCCATGGTGTATATAGTCACGTGGAATGGCACCCATCAATCCCACATCGAAAATCTATAAGGAAGGAAGGTCGATTGATCAACATAAGCTTGCACATCCCTCATTTTAGGTTATCCACCCAGGGATTCTTGTGTGTCATTATAGTAAAATGCATACTTGTTACGCCAAGTTGTTTTCCTTTTACCACCATGACACCTATCGCCAACCGATGGCGACCCAGAGGTTTTGAGGCACCGCAGCCCGAACACCAAAATCTTTAGCCCAAAATCCTAAATTGAGTGAATAGTATTGTTGTTACATTATAAATGAACATATATTTTTTTAAGTATATTTATATGAATATATGTGTATATATATATATATATATAATTTTTGGTGTCACTATAAAAAAATAGTGATTAGCGGTGGTTTTTTAGTGACAGTTTTAGAAAACCACCCCTATTTCACGATGCTTTATTAAAAATCACTGTCATTTAATGGAGGTTAATTTCACTATAGTTTAAACCCATGATAAATATTTAGCAGCAGATTTTTTAAAACCAAATTAAAATTTTTTAAAAATGTTTTTAAATTTTTTAAATTTATAATTATTTTTTATTATGTATTATTTATTATTTATTATTTATTATTTATTTATTTATTATTATTATTTATTATTTATTATTTATTATAATTATTTATTATTTATTATTTAAATTATAAATAATTATGCATGGTTAATTATTAATTATAATTAATTATTAATTATTAATTATTTACTAATTATTAATTACTAATTATTTATAAATATATTCATATATATTTATCTATATTTATACATGTGTGTGTGTATTTATTTATTTATTTATTTATGTAGATTTATATTATATATTAGGCGCTTGGGGGTACAATTACATTCAAACACACACACACTGGGTCGGAGAGGCCAGCCAGAACCCCTCCCCCCACCCCAAGGGGATAGCCCACCCATCAAGTCATATTTATTTATTTATTATATGAACCATAGGCCTTGAAATCCCAATGCAGTGTAGGCCCTGATAACAGGACTACGCTACATTTCTGATCTGCCACGCATCCTCCGTAGCTCATCGACCATAGGTCACTATTGCACTGAACCTTTCAGCCATCCCGGTCCACACACAGCAGTCTCGCCGCCCACTACTCCACCATCATCTTTCCTCCTTTTTATATAAATTAAAATGTTTTTATGTGTGTATATAAATATATTTGAGATAAAAGTATTCTTTTGACTTTTCTATTTCTTTTGGTTTTCAAAATCACAAACTCTCATTTCAAATGAATTCATATTTTGTTTTATCATGTTTACTTGAAGGATATTTGTTTTACATTTTATCATTAATATTTTTCATATGAATATGATAATAATCATACCCATAAGATTTACTTTATTACATGATTATCCTTATGACTCCAGATATGATCTACATAGTACTCACTAAATATGATTTCCATCATACACACTATTCATTATTGCATTAACAAGATAAATCATACTCGATGTCTTAACGAAAATCACCATACTCATTTATTGTTCAAAATTTTATTTTATTTGAAGAGCTAAATTATTTTCGGTCCCACTTTATCATATCCAAAAAATAGTATTATATCAAAATGAAAACCTTTTAATCGAAATGTTGTTGTGTATTCTGTTTTAATATACATTATAAAATGATGTCATTGTTTTAGTTACAAGATGACCGTTGGAGTTCTAGGTGTCCAAGTCCCTTCGCATTTTCAGGAAGAAATACAAAAGTTTAAGAAAAATATAAATGTTGGAGACAACGCCTATAAATACCAGGTCATTTGGATGAGCTCATAATTTTTTTGAAAGAACTGATACTCTTTGAGAGCTCTTCCAAAAATTGATTTGTGCAAGATCCTTGAAGTGATCAAGTTGTGAATAGCTTGTTCGGCGTACTTGTAATCTTCAATAGCTTTGTTTTTCTTTATGTGATGCCGATATTTGGTGATTATGATCGAGGGATTACGAGGATATAAAGATATATGTACTGATCATTTGTGGATCAAGGGATTCTGAGGCTTGGAAGATAGAGGTGTTGATTACCTTATAATCGAGGGATTTCAGGGATAGCAAGACAAGAGATGATCATTGTATCGAGGGCTTACCTTGGTGTAGGTAAGATAGACTTTCTTTAAATTATAAATCAAGGGGACTCTATCCAAGGTTATTGGATACCCTTCTCTTTGGTTTAAAATAAGTGTATTCTTTTACATTTTTACTGCATTGTAATAGAAATTGAATTGTTTTCTATATTAATTTTTTCTATTTCTTATTTTTTTTATTATAACCAATATTATTATGATACTTTTATAATATATTGTGATTACGATCTTTTTAATTACTCAATATGATTCAGTACGCTTTATGATTGAATCGTTTTATTTTTTTACTCTTATCATCATAACCATTGTGATTACTATCTTTTACACGCTTACTCTATTTAAATTTTTTCAACTGTAAATATGATTAGTTTCATTTACAACTTATGGATTACATCCTCAAAATCAACCATATTATGATACTTTTATAACTGGACTCGGGTCCCTGTTTGATTAATGTTTTAAAACATGAATAGGTATTGTAAATTGAATTAGTTTAAATTATTTTTAACTAAATATATTTATGGATAAAAATGAAAGGTTTTTAAGCCTAAAATTTACCCCCTTGTATTTTTCTATCTTCATATACATTCTGATCCAACAATTGGGGTCATAGGAGGTTTCCACTGCTTATATAACTTCTTATATATTTGATTAATTTTATTTTCAAGTTAGTTATATTTATTTTATAAATTTTTTGTTTATAAATATTTATTACACTAACATGTATTGTGGAAAAATAAATTATGTATTGTTTTAAAGATGGTAGGACTTAATGTCGATTCAATTGAAAATCTCAATCCTACAAGACCACCAATTTTTTATGGAAAAAATTATGAATATTGGAGAGATAGAATGAAAACTTTTTTGATCAACACAGGAGTTGAAAATTTTGTTATACTGACTGGAGAGTATAAAATTCCTAACAAGGAAGTTAGACTCTTTACCAACCAAGAGAAGCAAGAGTGTCAATTTAATTACAAGGTATGAAATAATTTGTTGTGTTCAATGACTAGAAACATATATATACATATTTCTTCTTGTGAATCATCCAATAGTATTTGGAAGAAATTGGATATTACTTATTTTGGTACATCTAAAGTGATTGAGACTATAGGAGTTATTCTAAGATAAGACTATCAGTATTTTGAATTCCATTATGGAGAACCTATTTCTAAAGTACAACAAAGATTTATGAAAATTTTAAACAGATTAAAATCCATCGAAGAGAAAATACTATATTATGAAACCATTATTTATGAGATCATAGATATCATTTCTAATGAGTGGGAATAAAAAAGAACTGTTATTGATGAATCAAGAAAGGTTACAAGTGTTACTCTTGATAAATCATTTGGAACTCTTTTTCAACATGAAAACATATTGAATAGTGATGCATAAAAATATAAGAAAAAGAATGATGGAGTTTATTTTACTACTAATACAAATTAGAACAAATATAAGACTCCTGAGAATATTGGTAAGTATACAAAGGCAAAGAAAGATGTGATTCAATCATATTTAGGTGAATAATAACATTCAGAGAATGAGTTATCCAATATTTCTTGAAGAATGAACAAGATTGTTATAAATAAGTATTTTTAGTATGGATATAAGAAAAGAAATAAAGATAAGAAAGATACTAAAGTTACTTTTTATGAATTCAAGAAAGTTGGACACATCAAACTTGAATTCCCAAAGCTGAAAAGAAAGGATAATAAGGAAAGACATTATGAAAGGAATCAGAAAAAGTATTATAAGTCAAAAGGAAATAATGTCTTAAATGAAAATGATTCATGGAGTGCTGGTGGATGAGAATCTTCATATGAATCTTCAAACAATGATAATTTTGGACAAAATAATATTGGTCTTCTTTCCAGAATACCTATTAAAAATCAATGTTTCAGGGAAAATGTACACACTGCTGAATCCTTAACCAATATTTACTTAAGTGAAAATTATACTGATGAGAATAATTCCTTATCTTCAGATTAATAATCATACTCATCTAGTGATAATAATTTATTACCCTCATAGAAATATATTTCTAGATTTTCAAAATTACTTGAAATTGAAAACTAAAAAGTTAATATGAAATTTGAAAAGTCAGATGCTAGAATAAATATTTTGAAAAATATAAGTATAAGATCTTTCTAAAGATCTTGATAAGAAAAGTTTTTAAGTTTATTATACTTATAAAAAACTTGAAAAATATAATTATAATAAGGATAATCGTTCAAAATATTTTGAAAAAGAAATTTATGAGAGAAAAAATGTAGGTTCAAAACTCACTTCTGAATCTAATACTAATGTGGATAAGAATTTAGTTATAACAGTAACGTCTGAAATATTTTATTTCATGAAAATTTTGACAAAAATTACCACTAGTAAATAAGGTTTTGACAAAATTTATAAATAAATTCTCCCATAAGGTAATAGTTTAGTAATGGGATATACTCATTCAAAACTATTTTTTTAGCAACAATTCTTTTGTTCCTAAAAATTCCCCATTTTCCCCAAATTTCAATGTGGAGGTCATTGGAATAAAAATTGTTCCTTAAATAAAATTCAATCTTTGGGGTTCCACAAATCCCATTTTTCAAAACAAATGTGGGTTCCCAAAAAAAATTCAAACATATCTTGATCTAAGAAATTTTGGATTCTGAAAACCAAATTGGTTTATTTTCATGAAAACAAAGGAAGTAATGATAAAAAAATATATGGTACATGTATAGTTGATGTTCCTGGAATATGAATGGTAACAAAGATTTATTTGAAAATATTATTGAAATGAAAGGTGGAAGAGTTACCTTTGGAGACAATTCTCAATAGAATATTGTTGGTATAGGTGATATTTTTCTTCTTGTAAGAAATTTTATTTAAAATGTTTTATTTGTTAAGGGTCTCAAGCATAAACTTATAAGCATAAGTCAATTATGTGATTAAGGTAACCTTTTTAATTTTAGGAATGATAAATGTATAGTACACAATTTCAGGGAAAATTCATTCTTTCTTCCAATCGGCATGAGAATGTTTACACACTAAACTTAGAATACCAAAGGAGCCAAGAATTACCTTTCCTTAGTGCAGTATAAGATCAATATTGGTTATGGAATAGAAGGTTAGGACATTATAACCTTAGGAACTTATATAAATTATCTAAGAAAATACTTATTAAGGATCTAATGGAACTTATATTTGATTCTTCAAAAGTCTATAACCCTTGTTAATATGGAAAACAACATAAGACAATCTTTAAATCAATTAGTGAAGTTTCAACTTATGATTATTTAAATTTGGTGTACATGGATCTTTTTGGTCCTAAAAATTTGGAAGTATTTGAGGAAAGTATTATGTATTTGTTTTAGTTGAGGAATACACTAGATACACATGGGTCTATTTTCTAGCAAAGAAATATGAAGCCTATTGTTATTTTAAAACTTTTATAGCCAAAGTTAAAATTGAGAAAAACCTTCCATTGATTACTATTCATAGTGATCATGGTGGAGAATTTTTAAATTTTGATTTTGAAAATTTTTTAGTAAGAAGGGCATTACACATAAATTTTCAGCACCTAGAACTCCTCAATAAAATGGTGTGGTTGAAAGAATAAATCATATTCTTAAAAAGATAACAAGAACCATGTTGAGTGAATATTCTATTGAAAAAATTAATTGGGCTGAAGCTGTGAGTACTACTTGTTATACTATAGATCAAGTTTTAATTAGACCATTTCTTAATAAAACACCTTATGAATTATGGACTAGCCTAAAACCAAAAGTCTCATACTTCAAATTATTTGGATTCAAAGTATTCATTCTAAATGAAAAAGATAATTTACATAAATATTTACCCAAATCCGATGAAGGTATTTTCATAGGCTATTCCACTACTTCTAAGTATTATAAAGTTTTCAATAAAAATACTTATACTATTTAAGAATCAGTGCATGTTAAATTTGATGAAACTGATCCCTTTGTTTTTATACAACTCCAACCTACATCTTCTGATGTGTTTTCCACAACTAATTACCAACCTTTGATAAAAGAGTCTTCTAATAAGCAATATAATCAAGAAATTTTTTTTGATGTATTCAATATGGAATACTTTATATCTTATATTTATGAACATGTTTTAAAAAACCCAAATCTATTGTTTCTTAAGAATCATACCTGTAATAGTATCATTAGTGATGTAAATAAACTTATAGGGAATATAAGTCATTTGATAAATAAAGTATAACATCTAGAATTTCTTTCACAATTTGAACCTAAAAGTCCTGATGAGGCTTTAGGTGATAAATATTGGATTAAAGTAATGCAAGATGAACTAAATGAATTTGAAAAGAATAAAGTATGGACCTTGGTTGAAAACCTAAAGAAACTTCTATAATTTCAGAAACAAATATTATGAAAATGGAATAATAATTAGAAATAAAGAAATACTAGTTGATAAAGGTTATAATCAACAATAGGTAATAGATTATGAAGAAACCTATGCTTAGGTAGCTAGAATTGAATATATTCAGATACTATTTGCCTTTGCAGCATTCATTAATTTAAAACTATTTCAAATGGATTTGAAGTTTGCTTTTCTTAAAGGATATGTTCAACAGGAATTTTTTTTTTTAACAACCTCATGGTTTTTAAGATAAAAAACATCCTGAATATGTTTTCAAACTTACCAAAGATTTATATGGCCTTAAACAATCCCCTAGAGCCTGGTATGATAGATTAATAGGATTTTTTGCTTCAAAACAATTTTTTTAAGGGAACTATTGATCCAACTCTTTTTATAAATAATGAAAACAAAAATGTATTGATCATTAAAATTTATGTTGATGACATTATATTCGGATCAACTCAACAATTTTTAACAGATTCTTTTGGGAATCTTATTAAATCTGAGTTTGAGATGAGTATGATGGGTGAGTTAGCATTCTTTCTTGGTTTTCAAATTTATCAAAACCCAAAAGGGTCTTATATATCCCAAAAAATTATATTAAAGATATTCTTATGAAAATACTAAAAGTATTAGTACTCCAATCGTTACCTCAAATACTCTTGAAATTGATGGAACTGGACCACCAGTAAATCAAACAACTTTTAGAGGGATGATAAGAAGTCTACTATACTTAACATCTAATAATCTAGACTTAATTTTTTCAGTATTATTATGTGAAAGATATTAATAAAATCCAAAGTAATCCCATTTAAAAGCTGTAAAAATAATTTTTTGTTATTTAAAGGGAACTATGGATTTGGGAGTATTTTACTCCTATGGAAATGATTTTGAATTAAAAATATTTTCGGATGCTAACATTAGTGTTTATAGAATGGACATAAAAAGTACATCCAGAACTTGTCATTTATTAAGAGATTCATTAGTTTCTTGGTCTTTTAGGAAAAAAACTCAGTAGCACTTTCTACTACTAAAGTTGAATATGTGGTAGTTAGAAGTTGTTATGCTCAAGTGTTGTGGATGCAACACACACTCACTAATTATGTAAGGAGATTTACTAAAACTTAAATACTATGTGATAACACCAGTTTCATATATTTAAGTAAAAATTATGCACATCACTCTCATTAAAAACCCAAAGATATTAGGAATCACTTTCTTAGGTATCACACACTTAAAGGAGATATCATTTTATAATTCAATAAAACACAAGAACAACTTTTTGATATATTTACAAAACCATTACCTTCCTATAGATTTCAATACATTAAAAAACCCTTATAATGATAACTATGAAATAATCATTCACATATACTTCTTGTTTAAATAATATCCTCATATTAAGTTACTCTTTTTCAAATGGGAGTATATATGTTTGATAGAAAAAAATCATAACAAAATTTTTCGTAACCAAAATTTTTCATAACCAAAATTTTTTCGTAACCAAAATTTTTTCATAACCAAAATTTGTTCATAATCAAAATTTATTTGTAACAAAAAAAATTCATAACCAAAATTTTTCATAAAAAAATATTTTCGTAACCAATATTTTTTGTTCTCATTTTCAAAAATAATATTGTTTCCAATTTTTTTCTTTTAAAAGAACAATCTAGTTAAAACAAAAAATCTATCCTGGCATTCCTAATGGTATAATTTTTTACCCTATACTATTTCAATTCATTTATGATTGTATATTCTTTATTTTCTTTTAAAACCTTTATCAGATTCATCCTGAATACAATAATTTAAAAAAACCCTCAATAGTTCAAATATTTTCTCAAATGTTGGATCTTCTTACTCTAATATCAGTCGTAGAATATCAACTTTCATAATTGATTTGTATATATAAAATGACCCCAAACTTATCCCACATCTATTTTTCCATCCTTTGCATTGAAGATCTACTCCTCCTCAAATTTTTGAATTCGTTTTTTTTCCTTCCTCAGAGAAAATTTTCCTATTCATGTCAGAGTCCACTGCATCCTCTCCCAAAGACATGGCTTCAAAAGATATGACTCTAAAGGAATTTTCTTCAATGAATTTTCAAAGATAATGGTTAGTTGAAATGTAATTTTATGAGAAATATGATTCATCTTTAAAAATAATTATAAAGTTTCAAGGTTGGTATTTGATTTTTATTGAAAACCCCAAAACTGATCCGGATATTTTCCATATCGATGAAGTTTTAGATTTTTATAAAACTATGAAAATTGATGATGATTTGAATATTTATTTTTCTATGTATGTAAAAGAATACACCTTGTCTGTAAAAAGCATCAAATTTTGTTGGAATACCTTGTGAGGGAGATGTTATCTATCCTTCCCATAAGATCCTGAAATAAGAAAGAACTTTTAATAAGAAAAGAGTAGAAGAATCTATTTTTGATATTCATGAGGATAAAAGAAATTTTTATCATCTTTATTCAGAAAATACTCTTATAGCTCTATGGATGAAAAGATTATTAGTTCCAAGGAAGGGTGATAAGTAAACCCTTAAGGTTTCAGATATTTTTGTACTCAACTATTTATTAAATATGAGAAAATTAAATCTGATGGGATTCTTCCTTTTGAAAATTAATAAATTGAAGTCTGGTGCCATAAAATCTCAATTGATTATATTTTCTAGACTTATAAAATGTTTCTTACTGGATGATTGAAGTTATGTAAAGTGGAAATATAGTCAGAACCGAAGAGTTTAAAATTTCACTTTATCAATGAAAATATGATCAAAAGGATGATATTACATTTTAATTTATAATTAAAGAATTTTGAAAAATACTATGTGGTTTAATAATTTAAATAAGAAGTTGGAGGAAGTCATCATGTCTCAAAAAAATCGGTCCCGATTGTTTCTATGGAGGAAAAAAATATCAATATGAATCCACTAAAAATTTGAAGAAGAAAAAAATAGTACTAGATGAAGTTGTAGCTGAGTGGAGGAAGAAAAAAGCATAAAGGAAAGAGGTTGATCCATAATTCGGTCTTGACCCTACTGAGGCTCTTACCAAAAAAATTTGTACCCAGGAAATCCTCAAGGAGGAAGAAAAGAAAAAGAGAATAAAAAAGATAAAGGATGGGGACATTGATATCGAAAATCTATTAAAGGGATTTGAAAAATCCAATGCTAATATTTTTTTTAAAAACATGTTGAACAAAGACCATCTATTCTATTTGTAAAATAGCAAGGAAAAGGAAAATAAAATATTGGTGAAGAATCGACTCCACCAAATAAAGCTCAAAAGAAAACGTCATAAGAAGTCAAGGTTAGTGATTTAAGAAAAGTTGATGAATAATTTGAAGAAGAAGAAGAAGGATAAGAAGAAAAATAATAATAATAGGATGAGAAAGAGAATAAAAATCAAGAAGAAGTTGTTTGTAGTGAAAGTCCTTCAAATAAAATTCATGTAGATTCCTCTGATGCAACATCTTTTCAATTTTTATCTCCAAGTATTCAATCATCAAAACAAGTTTCTAAGGAAATCATAACTGAGATGTTGATTCATATTTTTGAAAAATAATAATAAACATAGTTCGATGAAAATAAAAAACAATCCTTGAAGGATGTGGTCATTGGAACTCATTAGATGAGCTTTCTGATTTTGAATAGGAAATAGATTCTGATAGAACTATATCAATCAAAGGATTAAAATACATTGATCATGCATTAAAAATGATGGAAAATATCATTCCTTATTTTCCAAAAATTTATGCAAAGATTGATATGTTTTCTGATAGTCATAATGATATATTGGACTCAATCAATGTTTTGAAAGAAAATTTGATAAGTGTTGAAGAAAATTTCAATGTTTTTGAAGAATTTTTTCTTGAAAACAAAAAGGATTTCAACAAAGTAATAAAATGATCTTATAATGTTGATTCAAGTCTCAAAATTCAAGAGGACATGATTGAATATGTGATGAAGTTGGTGAATAAACTCTCAGAATATTTCAATAAGTTGACAAGTGAAACTTCTTCAAAAGTGAATCTGTTAAAAAATTATAGATCTTCAGAAGATAATCATCATGGATAAATTAAGGGTTTATTAAGCAAGCTAAAATATAATTCTTTAGAAATTATAAGGCTCAAGGAACTCAAGGATAAGGTATTTTATTTAAAGAGTAAAAAATATTTATTGAAAAACAGAGTTGAAATCCTAGAAAAGGTAACTAGGGGTCAGGTAGAAAAGTATCAGGATCAAGAAGAAAAGTTTCATACTATGGAATATAATATAAAATCTAGGAAGAACTGATTTTTACCTAGGACCAACTATTTGATGATCAAGAAAAAAATTCTGATCTCAATGAGAGTCTCTTGAAAAGTTGATGGAAGATAGGGAAGTGTTCAAGAAAATGAAGAGGTTTGTTTTGGAACTCATGAAGAAAGACAAGGAAAAAGAAAAGAAAAAGAAATGAACTATTTTAACTCTTGTTGTATTACTTTAAAAAATATTCAATGAATGTTTGTATCGTTTATATTATTTTGAAAGGATGTTTTCTATTTTTTTGGATAAATGTTATTTCATTATTTTTAGATGATCAAATAATTTATTTCTTCACATATTTCTTCTTGCTAACACCTTGTAGGTATTAGAAGATCTTCCCGATTCCTTTTTGAAAATCAAAAAGGGGTAGAATGTTTTATAAAGGGGTATAATGTCTTATATTGGGGGATAATTTATTTGAAAGTGTGAGAAATTATCAAAATGATAATAATACTGGTAAGGGGAAGAATTATTTATAGAATACAATCCTTAAGGGTTATTTTATCCTAAGGGGAAGGTTTTTTGTTTTCAAACCTTATTCAGATGAGTTTTAAAACTCAAAGCGAGGTAAGTATAATTGTTCACTTATGCATATGAAATCTATTTACTTTTATAAATATCTATTTTTTTTAACTTGTGGTTTGTGCTTTCCAAAAATGGGGAGATTTTTGAGACAAAAGAATTATTTTCACTTTTATATTCCTTTCTGTTTTGGAAATCACAAACTCTCTTTTCAAAAGAATTTATATTTTGTTTTATCATGTTTACTTTAAGGATATCTGTTTTACATTTTATCATTATGATTTTTCATATGAATATGATAACAATCGTACCCATAAGATTTATTATATTACATGATTATCATTAGGACTCCAGATACGATCTACATCATACTCACTGAATATGATTTCTATCACACACATTGTTCAGTATTTCACTGACAAGATAAATCATACTCTATGTCTTAATGAAAATCATCATACTCATTTACTATTCACAGTTCTATTTTATTATAAGAGCTAAATTCTTTTTAGTCCCACTTTATCATATCCATAAAATATTATTTTATTGAAAGGAAAACCTTTTAATAAAAACGGTGTCATGTATTCTATTTTAATATACATTATAAAATGATTTTTTTATTTTAGTTATAAGATGATCATTGGAGTTCCAGGTTTTCAAGTTCATCTACATATTTAGGAAGAAATCTGACCATTGGAGGAAAATATGACCGCTAGAGCCGATGCCTATAAATACCAGGTCATTTGGACAAGCTCTTAATTTTTTTTTGAAGAACTGATACTCTGCAAGAGCACTTCCAAAAATTGCTTTGTGTGAAATCCTTGAAGTGATCAAGTTGTGAACAGATTATTCGACATACTTGAAATCTTAAATATATTTGTTTTTATTTGTGTGATGTTGATCATTAGTGATTTCAATTGAGGGATTCTTGGGATAGGAAGATAGATTTGTTTATCATTTGTGGTTCGAGGGATTCTGAGGCTAAGAAGATAGAGGTATTGATTACCTTTTAATCAAGGGCTTGTAGGGATAGAAACATAGAAGCTGATCATCGTATCAAGGGCTTACCCTAGTGTGGGTAAGACAGACTTGATTGAAATTATAAATCAAGGGATATCTATCCAAGGTTATTGGATACCCTTCTCTTTGGGTTAAAACAATTGTATTCTTTTACATTTCTGTTGTATTGTAATAGAAAGTAAATTATTTTCTATATTCATTTTTCTGTTGCTTATTTTGTTTATCATAACCAATATAATTTTGATACATTTGTAATATAATGTGATTATAATATTTTTAATTACTCAATATGATTTAATATGCTTTAATATTGAATTGTTGTATTGTTTTACTCTTATCATCATAACCATTGTGATTACAATCTTTTACATGCTTACTCTATTTAAATCGTTTCAACCATGAATACGATTAATTTCATTTACGAACAATGGATTTCATTATCATAATCAACCTAATTATGATAATTTTATAACCAGACCTAGGGACCTGTTTGATTAATTTTTTAATACATTAAGAGGTATTGTGAATTTAATTAGTTTAAATTATTTTTAACTAAATACCTTTAGGGATAAAAATGAAAAGTTTCTAAACCTACAATTCACTCCCCCCCCCCTCTTGTATTATGCCATTTGCATATACATTTTGATCCAACATATATAATTATATTCAATTATATATATATATATGTATTTGTATATATATTTATGTAAATTTATTTATAATTATATATATTTATATATATTTATATATATTTATATGTATTATGTGTATTTAGGAATATTTATGTATATTTATCAATATTTATATATATTATGAAGGTACATATTTATATATATATATATATATACATACTACTACAAGCAAGTCCTTTACCAGCACTATAATAGGGCTTTGTTAGCACAAAAAAAGAGATGATAATCAGAGCACCCTTAAAATTCCTAGTTGTAGAGACCCGAAGCCTGACGTACATTGACATTACATTACATTTGCGGAATACTTAGTACATAACAAAAACACACACACAAGGATCATAATAGTTTAGTGTCTTTGGAAACTCGGAGTATAATCTTCTAATCGTGGTGAAAGATCTTCAACATCTCCCATAAAGATCTTCCCTTTTTTTTAATACCTAAAACCTCTCTTTATAGCCTGGTGAAAAGAAAACATAAAAGGGTGAGCTCAAATGCTCAGTAAGGGTAAACAAAAGAAAAATCAATCACGTCATATTCATAAGAACATAACTTTTGGAAATCTTAACCTGCAAAAGAGAGCATAATTTCATAACATGGGATAAATCATAGTAGTGAAATGAAATCCCAATAAGCATAAATTAAAACATGAAACTTTGTGGCATACACACATAATCATAGAGAATCATTTCTTGTTAGTCATGACTCATTGCCAAGACTATCTTAGTGGACAAAGTCCCTTTCTGAATCGAGTCACCCTCGTTTCGGTCCTGTTTCACTGAACCGGTATAACCTATCATTCCAACCATGTCTATCTCATGAGATATGAAATCTTTACCCAATGCATTGGAGGGAGATATAGGTCCCACCCATCTCATAATGATACCATTCTTATGTGTGCCACAAAATCATAAATCATACATCATTTCATAACCCATGTAATAAAAATGGGATTCTTAAACAACATGACATCATAAAACAATTTATATAAGATAAAGGAATTAATAAAAATACTTCCATCACAACATAATCAAATCAATGTAATAATAGGGATAAAAACAGAACCCTATATTATCTTAGAAGGAAAATAATTTTGATAAAACACTCGAAATGAATTCTTGAGGAAAATATCTTTTCTTCTTCAAAAACACTTTTCCTTTCTTAATATGTCATACAATTATAAACTAAAAGAAGTTGATTAAAAATAAACTTGAAAACTTTTAAAGGAATATTCTTGGAAATAATTTTTTAAAAATCCATTCATGTCGTATAAGTTAAATAAAACATTCTTCGTACTTTTGTCGGAAAAGTCAAAAAGTACCTCGTACGAAAAGCAACAAAAGATTTCTTTCATATCTTTTACAAAAAAACTTACCTAAGGGTAAAATTGGATATAAACTATTGTATAAGGATGGAAATAATATTACATATTGAGGGAACATGGATGGGGATGATAAAATACACCCCAGTAATTACCAAAGTAAAAACAATCTCGGATAAAAGTGAGATTGTGATATTTCCCTTACCTTAGGTCCGACTTGCTTTGTATGTGTCTGAACCTCCTGTATAATGATTTAAATAATGTCATTGACTTATTACAGAATCATATTCATTGTTATGATATCATATATGGTTCACTTATGACATTATATTACCTTTTCTTTTGTAAATTCCATGTTAAAGAAGCGTTTTGGGTAAAATCGTTTCATTTATCTTAGGTGTTTTGACTTGTTGTTCTTGATATTATTATTACTTATATCATGATTTACTTACTTCCAGAATATAAAATATTATTTATATATCATATATATTCAGTATATATATATATATACATAATAGATAGATAAATGAAATGAAAAACACCGTTTATGGAGACGGTAGTCCGTACGTACGCATGAACGCTATTTTCCTTTCCTTATTGTCTTGAATGGAAGTAAGTAGATGACATACATATATATATATATACATAAATCCAGTAGCTTTATAATGTCATATATTTCATTATTATTTCTTATATATACTTTATAATCATTCTTAAATGGTTAACATGGAGAATGAATCTCATCACGTCGTGGAGACGGTAGTCCGTACGTACGCACGAGCGATGATATCATTTCCATAAATATTGAATTGAATTGGAGTGGATTATACAATATATCAGAATCAATATGATGTTGTAATAACTATGTATAGTTATTCTTTACACCATTATACCCATCCATTTAAGGTGGTGGTGGAAAATAGATTACACCACGGCGTGGAGACGGTATTCCGTACGTACGCACGCGCGGTGATTTCTTTTTTCGTAGGATGGATAGATGGTGAAATAGGGTTGTTTCATACATATAATAACACATCAGTATATGAGTGATACTGATGTTATTACTTCATAATGAAACAACCTAATAAGAAGAAGAGGAAGAAGAAATAAAGATGAAAGAATTGGTAACGGTAATTACCTCTTCTTTGAAGCGCCTCTTTGAGACCTCCTCTTAGGGCACTAAAATTGGTCTTTGAGGAAGACCAGAACCTCTAGGATGTTTCTAGGGAAGTGTAGAAGAGATTTTGGAAGGGGTTGTCCGAGCTTGAGTGCTCAAATTGGTGTGAGGAGGAGGGGGAGGAGGTGCCCTTTTATAAGGGAGGAGAGGGGCACCTTAGGAATACCTCAAAATATTATTTTATATTAATGTCAAAATCGGTTTATAATGGTTCCAAAGGGTATTATTTCGAAGCTAAAGTGGGGATGGGTCTAAATCATATCATCCAATAGGATTTAGACAAGTTTAGGGTATTATTTTAACCTTATCAATTAGATTTAACTCTAAGTTAAATAATTTAACTTTTACCGTGTCTTTTTGTTTTCTTACACTATATGGTTAATACACTTACTATAACATGCCAAACGAACCCCAAATTGTTTATTATTAATATATATATCCTTATATAAGTCATTTGGCCGAACCTTAGATTTTTAGGAATAAAATAACAATTAGTAATATAATATTTGATTTAAAAACTATTTTGTGTCAATTTTGACACTATTTGATATATGATTTTTTTGAAAGTCATAACAGAATTATATGTTCAAACCAAGTTGATTAAATCAACACTAATATATCATAGTAACCTAGAAAATTAGTGTAATTCATAAAAAGTCTCAAATTACATTTATTTTGGTGTTTATAACATCAATTATGTCAATATTTCATTAATAAGATAATTACTGCATCATCATTGTGTCATAAATAAATTAAATTATTTAATGTCTATAAATTACAAATAAAATACCATTATATAGGAAATATTTTTGTATTTTTAATGAATATTTACAATCTAATTTATCTTATGTATAACCCTATATTAAAAATGTTTTAGTAAATAAACTTTGATTTTAACTCTTTTAACTCTTCTTTGAATTAAATAATAATAAATGTCCTAATCTAATCCAAGTGGGCCTAAATGATAATATTTTACACTTAAGGTTGTTTTTGGTAGAGATACACTTGTACAATAGGATTAGGACATGTTTTAGGGTAATATTAATATCATTCTTACCCTTAATTACCCTATTTACTTTTAACCGTGGTAAATAAAAGTAAAAAGTTACTATTCATCAAAAATTATTTTCATCTCATTGAACCACATTTTACTTACTGACATCAACCGTGTCTCTCGGATTTTTGAAATTCCATTCACAGAAACGGTAAAATTAAGTTTTATGAAAAATTCAGTTTTTTAACTACCACTTAGTAGTTTCACTATTCATCAAAAATTGAAGGTTTTCAGAAAAATGCCAAAATTTCATCCTAAGCTATATTTCATATTCCGAATTCAAAAAATGAAGTCTATTTTACCAAATTCATAACATAGAAGTTGCATTAATTAATTTTATAATTAAATCCCGCTGTTAAAACAAATAGCGTGTTTTTAAGAAACAGTATCTATCAAAAGATTGACACTTGATTATGTCGGGTTTAAATGTGAAATTACAACCAATGACCAACATTGTATTAAATTGTAAAAATATATTCTAAATATACTTTAAAACCACTCAAATTAATAATTTATCACTATTAATTATTTCGATCAAAAAAGTTGTTTTTAATTATAATTTAGTAATTTTCACTATTCATCAGAATATGAAAGTTATCCGAAAAGTACCAAAATTTCACCTTAGGCTAAATTCGATACTCCGAATCCAAAAATGAAGTCCATTTTGAGAGATAAAATTTCTAAAATTTAAAAAGTGGTTATTACTATTCATAATGGCTAGTTTTAATAATATTTTAATAGCATATCGTTGTTTCATGAAACTCAGTATTGCGTACTACACATGCTATCGAGGAAGGTTGTGATTGCGTGTAATGCAAGGCAAGTCAAAGATGCGTGTTGTGTAAGCTCCTTTTGGTGTAGCGTACAACACAAGACATTAATAAAATTAAAAAGAATATTTTTCATAAAATCTCGGGCTGTTACACTAGTCCTTTATCAGCACTAGAAAAACACTAATATAGTGACTCTATCAGTGCTAAAAAGACCTGATAAAGACCACCTTTATCAATGTTTCTTTAAACACTGATAAGTTCACCCTTTATCAATTCCAAAATTAGCGCCAATAAAGGGGGTCCTTTATCGGTGTTAGTTTAGTGCTGATAAAGTATCCATTTATCAGTGTATTTTCGAGTGTTGATAAAGGGTCCCTTTATCAGTGCTATTACTAGTATTGATAAAGGGGAATACTACCATAGTGTGTTGTTAAAATTACAACTCACTACACTAAAAAATGGGAGAAAATTTAGAATAAAATACAGAATTTAATTGATATTAAATTTATAACACAAATATAAGAAAAAAACTATATTATGGAAATTTTAAACATTGGTTTGTACAATTATATGAGTAAGTACAATTTATCACTTACATTCAAAAACATCAATGTTCCATTTTTTTATCCCCCTAACCCCCAGTCACGCTATTAGTTACCGAAAAAACCACTCCAACTCAAGAAAAATAATGCACCTGTATAAGAAAATAATTCTTATGTTAGTAATAGTATATAGAAATAAATTAAACACAAAGTTTCAATTTTAAACTAGAAACATATACTTTGAGTCATAACATACACACCGTATATTTGATTGAGTTACGGTTGATTCTTACACATCACACCATTTCTTACTATTATCAAAAGTAGGTGATCTTGAATTGGATCACATTTTTTGTGATGAAAAACTCACTATGTATGTGATCCAATTCCAGAGCTCTTGATTTTTGAGAACAAGAATTCAACTATCATATCATTTATTGTTCATCTTCAAGCATTATATCTTTTAAAATTAACTAAATAAGTATAAGATAAAAAATTTATGGAAATTAATTATGTAATAGAAAATAAAATGATGAGAAAACAGTCTGATCTTTTTATGCTCGGTTTTTTCCATTTAATGCGCATTTCAAACTAAAATAGAACTTCCATATTGAAAACATGCACTTCAATCCATACCAACCACATCGTGTTTTGGATTAATGTGTGTTCAATTTCTACAAATCACAAATTAATTATTGATATTTTACCTAAATTTTGAAAAAAAATTGAGATTGTTTTCTTGGTTTTGGCTAGTGACGTGCATTTTAAACTAAAATGACACCTTTAAATTGAAAGCACTCACTTTGAGTCATATCGGTCACATCATGTATCAGATTGATGTGTGGTCAATTATTACACATAAAAAATTAATTATGGACTATTTTACTAATGTTTAAAAATAATCTGAGATCGTTTTCTTGATTTTGGATATTTGATGTGTGTTTTAAACTAAAATGGAATTTTTGTATTGAAAACACACAGTTCAAGTCATATCGACCACATCGTGTGTCAGATTGATTTGAGGTCAATTCCTACACTTCAAAATGGATTATGGATCATTTTCCTAAATTTTGAGAACAATATGAGCTTATTTTTTCATATTTCGTGATTTGACACATGTTTTAAACTAAAATGGCACTTTTGTATTGAAAACATGCACTTCGAGTCATATAAACCACATAAGGTATCATATTTATGTGTAATTGATTCCTACATATAAAAAATGAATTATTGATCATTTTAATAAAGTTTGAAAATGATATGAGCATATTTTCTCAATTTCAGCTATTTGATGTGTGTTTTAAACTAAAATGACACTTCTGTGTTGAAAACACATAATTTGAGTCATAATGACCACATCAGGTGTCAGATTGATATGTTGTTGATTCCTACAATTCATAAATAAATTATGAATCATTTTGTTAAATTTTGAAGACAATATGAGCTCTTTTTATTAGTTTGGGTGATGTAAAATGTGTTTTAAACTAAAATGGGACTTTTATATTAAAAACACGCACTTCAATTCATACCAACCACATTGTATTTCAGATTGATGTGTGATCAATTATTATATATCAAAATGAATTATTCATTTTTTTCCTAAATTTTTAAAACAATTCCAACTGATTTTTTAGGTTTTTTCTATTTGATGCTTGTTTTAAACTAAAATGACACTTTTGTATGGAATACATGAACTTCGATTCATATCTACCACATCTCATGTCATATTGGTGTGTGGTAAATTACTAAACATGGAAAATGAATTATGGATTGTTTTTATAAAATTTTAAAATGATATAAGATCATTTTTTTAGTTTGGTATATATGACATGTGTTTTAAACTAAAATGATGCTTTTATATTGAAAACATGTACTTAGAGTCATATTGATCACATCAGGTATTATATTGATGTTCAGTTGATTCATATACATTATAAATAATGTATGGATCATTTTACTAACGTTTAAAAAAAATATGATCTCATTTGGTTGGTTTTTTCTGTATGATACGTGTTTCAAACCAAAATAACACTTTTCTATTAAAAACATGCACTTCGAGTCATATCGACCACATCGCGTGTTGAATTAATGTACAATAAATTCCTACAGGTCAAAAATGAATTATATATCATTTTTCTAAAGCATCAAAATAATATAAATTTTTTTCCTTGGTTTTGAGAATGTGACATGTGTTTTGAACTAATTTTTAAATTTAACAAAATAATCATCATATAAAAATGATAATGAAATTAACTGAAAAAGTAAATAAAATGATGATAAATTGAACTAAATAAGTATTAAAAATTCACTTGTTCTTTATGTCTATGTATATTCTAAAATCATGTATTCTTCCCATTCATTTCTAAACAAATCAATTCCCTCCATTATACTTCTCCTTGAGGAACAGATCAAAAATAATATATAAATGTTACGATACTACTGATTCATATCCCAAGGGTTTATCTAAGTTCATATCCCATACTAGATCAAAAAAATAATAGTTAATCACCTAAATTTGATTTTGGAAAAAAAATATGGTGCCATGTACTCTTCCCACTCATCTCAAAACAAATTTACTTCTTCTTTTGAGTATGTAGATTTTTGGAAATCTTGGTATTACTGAGAAAATATAGACAATAAAATGATTAATAAATATTTTTTATGAAATTATAATTACCTTCAAAAATTACTTATTCAAGGATGATAGTATTTTCATGGTATATGATATCCTTCACAAATTTTCAAACATAATATCCATAATAGTTGTAGTTATCTTGCTTCATACACTGTAGAAACATTGACTAAAATGAGTAAATTGTTTTGAAATATGTTTTGACAGTTAAATATTTCAATATATACCTTAATTTTTTCCATTTGAAGAAATATATAGGGTTCTTATGTTTATTCACTGGTATCATACCATGATTTAGCCTATATTTTTAGATCTCCCCTACCATAAAAAAATTCTTGTTAAAAAACAAACTAAAAATAATAATTTGAATTTTATCTATAAAATATTGAATGAAGTGCATTAAAAATTCATAGTATACATCACGTGTGGTCAATTTGATGGAAATTCATGCATTATATCTGAAAAATAAACATTTGGGGTATCCAAATTGATTTTTGATCAGCATTTAATTCTTCCTAAAAAACAAAAACAAATAATTAATAAAAAATAAAGAATTATTTTATATGATTATATTACAGAGTTTTTCCCCTGCATTGTAGGAATAAAAAAGAGACTATCTTCTATTATTTTCTTCTCAAATGACTTGGTTAGATCATCTTTTTTCTTATAAACTTATTTTAACCCAAATAAATTTCATTTGTAGAGACGATACAAGGATTAATGAACCCAAATCATGCATTGATGGGTTTTACCTTTATATAGTAGTAATATAAACATCTGTATAAAATATGAATATTTATTAACTTTAATGAATATAGTAGATCATTTTTTTTTACAGAAGGGTTATGAAAAGTTACCTCATGTCTATATTCAAAATTGAGACTCCCATCCATTAAAACTTGAGAATCTCATTTATACTCTCGAGAACAACTACACCAGCAATGTATGTTCCAAATTTTTCTTCTTCATATTGCATTTAGGACACATCTTCATCTTTGAATGTGGTATCTACATGAAGTTTTAATATTAACATATATTGTAGTGGAATTAGCGGGGAGAAGGTACTCCAAAAAGGTCCTTTTCTTTCTTAGACAATTCACTGAATCATCTTGGTATGAACTTTTTCCCAATCATTTTATCTGTCTATAATATCATACCTCACTTCAGGCATTTTTTCATCAGTTGTTACAGGTTTTCCATTTGAAGAAAAAAATATTAAGGACATACCTCAAGTATCTTTGTATGATTATATGGCCTTGCTATGAAAGTTACATGAGCATCATTGACCATTGTAATATTTGGATCATCAAGTGGAACAAGCTACTTAGCTCTCAGATATTGAGTTACTTCAATACCTACTATCATGTGATATTTTGGGAGTTATTTGTTCTGTATCATGTCTCCTAAGATATTATACATTTTACCCCTCACAATAAGGCAATTCATGGGTGTTGATAGATAGAAATAACATATAACTTTACCCTACATAATTTTAGTAATATAAAGTTATCGAAAGTTGTTTGATTCAAATTTAGGATAAAGGGTAATGAAAAAATTGATTACCTTGAGAAATGTATGTAGTTAATGTGAATGACTAGCCACAAAGACAGTGGGGTTATTTAGATGTTCATGTGTTGATATTTGTTCCATTATTTGTTCTCTTTGATCCTTTCACATGTATTGGTCTCCCAAACTAGATCAGACAATAATATCTTATAAAGCATATATTTACACCTAAAATTATTTCATCAGCTGATATGTATCTTCTTGATGTTTTTTCTTCTCAAAATAATTTTGAGGTGACACTCCAAAATGTACACCACTAAAGTGACCATATTGTTTCATCTACTTCAAAGCTACTAAAAGTAGTTTTTCATCAGGTATAGTCATTATCAATTCTTGTGTATGAACCATATAAAAAACATATGAACATAAATAAATGTTTTTATGTAATAATATTATAAATCATAACAAATTACTATTATTTCATACTTACACATGTTTCTCATACTTTTTTGTGTTTTCATCAACTATTTTACCCTCTTTATTTATGCAGACCTCCTTTTACAACACTTGATGTGGAATGGAAATGGTTTCGAATTTTGATTCATCAATAAGAATATAAAAAAAAGGAACATGTGTTTTTTCATATCACATAAAACTTTTATTATATATTTAAAATGCATAAAATTCTCTTCTCTAGTGAAGTGTACCCCATCCTTACTTTGTGATAGGGGTTCATTGGTTTTGATGCATGTTTTTTACATTCAACACCCCTTTTTTGTTTCATAAATGAACAATTTTGAATCAAATTGGATAAAATAAATAATTTAAAATAAAATATTATTGATACAATGAACCTAAAATGATTTCTAATTATGATTATTTATGAAATAATTTAATGTTTCAATCTTTATAATGTCTTCATATGTAACTGGTTGGTGGGGATTTACTTTCCCCACAACATCCCTAAGATGAGCTTGGTAAGAAGTGTCCATAAGACTCAATGGGCTTCTCCAGCATACATTAAGACATATTTCTTATGTAAATAATCTAAAATAAATGAACTCTATAATGGATAATGAAAGTTAAATCAACATTTCATTATATAATTTTTTTGGTAAAATAGAGAAAGTACATCATAACATTACCTTAATATCTTACCAAAGGGTTTCCTTCATTATAGAATGGACATGGCTCCATGAATCTATATTAATTAGGACATTAATTCTTATTGTGACCCCAACACAACTAATGAATATTAACTTGTTGGGGGTTAACATGTTGGTCATGTTGATTCCATTCAACCTCAAATTTTATACCCTTGCTTCTAGCCTTGATAATTTTAGTAAACACAATGATGCTATGTTGTTTTTGTTTTTTTCATCAATATGTTGTTGATCCCCTAATAATTAAATAGTTTTATAATCAACCATTTTTTATTCCCCTAGACTGGTAACATAATCATGTACAGAATTGATTATCAGCATAATTAGTAAAACATTTAATTTAGATTATATTAATATAGTATAGAACACATAATATTATAAGAAAAATCCTAGTATATTAAAAAGAACTTTAACTTTCTCAATGAACTATATTTTCTTTATAGATTTAAAGGATTTTTATGCTCTATCAAGAATACAAATCCCCTATTTATGGCCCCCTCTAATGTACAAGAAATTTTCTATATTGGGACTATCATAAAATGATTGTGATATCCTAATAAAAGGGTCATCCTCGATTGAATTTTCATCTAACCCTATAGTTGTTTTAGTTACCTATGGGTAAATTGACCAATTCTCATTTGCTGGATCCGATACATAAAATACCTTCACAACTTTTGATTCCATTATAAACATCTCATCCATATACCCTGGTACATTGAAATTCACCTTCATGAAACCTATTTCACCAACTTTCATTGCACTCCTATTGTCAACTCATTTGAAACAGAAAATTGGTACTTGAAATGTTGTATAATCCAACTCGTATATCTATTAAATGATTTCAAAACGTGACATATTCACATAAATTGTATTTCTATCCTTAAAACTATATATGTGCATCGCTTCCTCTATAAATATAACTCCACTATTTTTCATCATACTATGGTTTTTTTGTTATTTTGTATAGAATTTATAACCATTAATTATAAAACTAGTGTAAGACATAACATATAAATTTTTTCCCTTGGATATCCATCAAAATCATTTGGAAATTGAATTCATATTTTCATATAACTACTTATAAATATGATCTCAAAACCATCATATAAACTATTTATTATATGTATTTGATATCCATCCTTCATCCCTTGAAGGATTTAATTGTCTAAGAATTTATTTGTGGGATTCAACGTATGGATCAACATCTTCAATATTCCGTAAAATATAAAGGTGAGCCTACTCCCACTCTATGATGGTAATTATAACAACATATATTCCAAAAATCCCTTTGCACATAAGGTTTCTGTTATGATGAGACTTTGTAAGACTAATGATATCAACATATGATATGTAATTAGTAAAAAAATAAATGGATTATTCAACAATATATCATTATACAATAAAACCATCTTAACAAATTTTATTCTTGATATACCCTTTCAAATTCTTCATATACCATTCAATGGGGTACATCTATCTATAATGGATAGGACCACATGTTTGAACCTCTCTAACCAATTTTACCATTATTTTAACCATTATATCAAACAATGATGGTGGGAAGAACATATCTAATTCATATAATATAATTACAACCTCCTTATTTGTGATTGGAAACTTCACAGGGTCTATAAATTTACTGCATATGGATTTGAATAAGAAGTAGATTCTAGTTAATTTATGTCATATATTTTTAGAAAGACTATAATGTAAAGCAATGAGCATCAAATATTGCATTAAAACATAAAATCTGTGTGATTTTAGTCCCTATAACTTCAAATTTTTCATTTAAATGTCATTCTTGATATTTTGTAAATAACC
Organism: Viscum album; assembly: GCA_963277665.1. Taxonomy (NCBI): domain Eukaryota; kingdom Viridiplantae; phylum Streptophyta; class Magnoliopsida; order Santalales; family Viscaceae; genus Viscum; species Viscum album. The sequence continues at coordinate 1,288,523,631 of OY728151.1, forward strand.
CTCTAGAACTTTTACACCATTAAAAAAAATGAAAAATTACAAATAAATTTATCTGGATAGAGTGTAATATTTTGGAGGAAGAAAATTATTTCTTTTACCCTTCATGGGTTCCAACTCTTCCCTTATCCTCATATCCATCATGTACAACCTATTCTTGATGCCATATTTTGGTTTTCCATGTACATTTAGTAACATGCCAATAATAATATCAAATACATTTTTTTCTGCATGCATGACATCAAGAAAATGTCTAACATGAAAACAATTCAAATGGGCTAATTCAAAGAAAATTGATCTATTTTTCCAAAATAATTTCTTAAGGTTTTTCAAAAATGGTTTAACTAAAATAGTGTCAATATCATTTACTTTATTTAATAGTTGATCACCCATTAGTGGAGATGATGTTGTACCTTTTTTAGTATTCTCATCAAATACTATCATCCAGGATTGGTATTTAGGTCAACCAGGTAAAAATTTCCAATATCCTAAAAATATATTCTTTGAGGAATGTTTCAACCAAACTGATTTTCTGCATTCTTCACAAATGGGACACCCCAACATTCCTTTAATTCTATAGCCTGAAAAAAAATCATAAGTAGGAAAGTCATTTATTGTCCCATACAACATGGCCCTCAATGTGAATTCTTCACTTCTTTGAGCATCATAAATTGTAACACCTATATCCCACATCAATTTCATATCTTTGATCAATGGATCCAAATAGATATTAATATCATTATCTAGTTGTTTTGGTATATATATAATCATAGAAAACATAATTTATTTGAGCTTCATGAAAAACCATGGTGATAAGTAATAATTTACCAACATAACTAGTCATGAACTGTGAGTACTACTATATACACCAAATGGAATTATTACATCTATATATAATGCAATAAGAAATTTTCTTAACTCATTTATAAATTCAAGATACTCATTATCAAATTTCTTCCACATAGGAGAGTCTGCTAGATGACATAGTTTCCCATATTTAATTATTGCATTTGTATTCCATGTCAATTGTATCATGGTTTTATAATATCTATATAGTCATTTAAAATATATAATGGTATTAAATTACAATACATATTTCAAAGGACTTGATTCATCTTTATTATATCGATTCATGAAACACTTGGGGAATTTTATTAGTGATTCATGGTCCTTGTGAAAACAATATGCAATCATTTAGACAAACATGTATTTTTTATAGATCATGACCATTAAACGTAGAATTCAATTAGCATAATATGTTTGACAAGGAAGTTCGTTTTCTTCTGGTAGAATATCATTCAGGAGATTAATTAGTTTTATAAATTTGGTGTTCCTCCATCCACTACTAGCTTTCAAATTATATAACTTCAATACATATAACAGTGTTGTGTATTTAGTAAAACTAGTATACAATGGTCTCTTAGAATATCTATTTAACTTCTCAAATAACTTTAGACAATCACAAATTCCATATTTAATTATCATTCTCATTTCTTCCATATGATCTCCATCATCATTTTCATTGGTATTCATATAAAATGATCAATAAATCATAGTGTCATCCCAATCGGTGTGCATGTTTAGTTTTTCCCCATGTTTAGTACAACATTTATTGATTTTATCTATTCCATGACAAATAAAATTCCCTTTGAACTCTTCTAGACTAATTTATATTGAATAAGAACAATTTAAGCATGGAAAAGGGATTTGAGAAGGTTAGTATGCATGGTCTATTGCAAACTTGATGAACTCTTTAACTCCATATTAATTATATTTTTTATATGATTATCATGCATCCATTTTTTATTAATATCATCTATTAGGTTTATAAAGTATTAATTTTTTACATAAATTAAGTAAATTCACATAATATATTTATAATAAAAGGAGAAATTTATTGATAATTCTAATAATGGGAACTCGGTATTTGAATGTTATCAATTTTAATTCCTAAAAAGTTATAATTTTACACAAGGGTGACCTAAAAAGAAAACCCCTAGGGTAAACATGAGGTTGTTGGCCTAGGTTCTTGATTTGATGTTGTGAGGGACAAAAAGGTGGTAATAAATATCTTAGAAAACAAAATTTATTTCATATTGGATGGAAGGATTCCCTTGTAAATTCTTGTTCTTTCTTGTCATTTAATTTTGACATTGATTTCTAATTTTTTATAAAAATATCTTTCCTTGGAACATACAAGGTCATATGATTATTGGATTTTTAAATAGGGTCAAGGAGCTTGGAATTTCATGAAATGAATGAATGAAACTATTATTGATGATGGAAGTGAAGTTATATTCCATGTTACTCTTTTCTTCTATAGATTATTCTATACCATGTATTATAGGACTACCAATAAATATATTTTTACTATAATCCATTAATGAATCCCTATTTCAAAAATAGTAGAGTTATCAATCTTTTTTATATTTCACAAATCCTGAAATATCAATTTTATTAAAAACACCACAAATACTTTCCATTAATAAACATTCCCAAAAATTCAGTTAGCATGGATTTCACATCATTGAGATCCAAAACATTCTGATTCCACCTCTAATAATGACACAGATTACTATAATCTATCTCCCACATCTAGTAGTCAAAACCTTTACATGTACATCCAAAAGTGTATACTCATTCTTAATAAAATACATACCATATAACATCCCTCCTTTTTATCACATAAACTTTCATTACATTTTACAAAACCGAGGATCTTTAAGGTTTAGTGTCTTGGAAACCAGGAACTTAAAACATGAAAACATAAAACATTATTCTTAAACACTTGAAAGGATTCTCCTCATGTTCATCCTAGTTTCATTACTGCATCTCATAACCTGGGGACATACATCAAAAGAAAGGGTGAGCAGAAGGCCCAGTAAGGGAAACAAGAGAAACATTTTACATGTGAACTTGAGATACTTCAATAAGGTCATGAAAAGAACTTTAAGGCATGAGAAATAAATCATGAGGCATATCATAATAAAAATAAAATTTTTCATAACTTTAAGATGTGGCTGAAACATTTAATATTGACAATCATTTCGTTTCACCAAGTTCCATCCCCAAGGTGTCATTAAAAATTACCAAGGTTATTCACCAAGGTATCAGTCTAAAAAGTAATCTCTAGAGATTAATTCTTTACCCAATGCATTGGAGTGCTATCTGGGCATACCCTTGACATGTATTTATTATCATATGAGACACATATATCATCATCAATCATTTCATAAACAACCCATATAGCATAAAATAAATGGGTTTCATTTCATAATCATAACGTTTTAAAAACTGCTTTAAAGACATGATCTTTATGTCACTTTAAACCCACGGAAAAGGGAAAGCGGGTTTCATGTATGTAAATCCCAGAATTTAAAATAGAAAATTTTGATATATATTTGAATACCCCTATAGAAATAATTGATTTGAGTATTCACTTAATAACATAAAATAATTTTGAGATAAAGAGGGAGGCATTTTGAGACGAAAACTATGCAGCATAATGTCTACGATACATGGTTTTAGAAAACATTGAAAAGAGAGGGTACATGGGTCACCCACTCAAAAATGATACATAAAACAGTAGGGGAACAAAATATATATTATTTAAGAACATGGTAATGAAATTTTAATGATATACCATATGAAACGAAGAACTTGAAAGGAATACAAAAATAAGATTTCTCTTATGAGAATTCGGCAGCCTAACGGCGTCACTTAAAACTTCCAAAAATGGATTGACGAGATCAAATAGGGTCTCTCATAATATGAACATAAATGATCAGTATGATAGATATAGAGATCATACCCCCAACATAATAAAAAGAAACTTGAAATACTTGATATGAAAGTAGATCTTGAAAACGAGAAGGGTGAAAGAACCCCTTAGAAATTCGGCAGCCTAACGGTGCCACTTAAACTTCAACAAAAATGAATTGATGAGATAAAATAGGGTCTCTCATCATATGAACATAAAATATCAGTATGATATATTTATATATAATACCCAAACCTAATAAAAAGGAACTTTCAAGACTTGACATGGAATTAGAACTTTGAAAAAGAAGAAAGGTGAAAGAACCACTTAAAAATTCGGCAGCCTAACGGCACCACTTAAAACTTCAAAATACTAAATTGAAGAGATAAAATGGGGTCTCTCATCATATGATAATAAAAGATCAGTATGATAGACATAGAGATCATACCCCAAAAAAATAAAAAGGAACTTGAAATACTTGACATGAAATTATAACTTTGAAAAATGAGAAATGTGAACGAATCCCTTAAAAATTCGGCAGCCTAACGGCGCCACTTAAAACTTTAAAATACTGAATTGAAGAGATAAAATAGGGTCTCTCATAATATGAACATAATATTTTAGTATGATAGATATAAAGATAATACCCCAACATAATACAAAAGGAACTTGAAATACTTGACATGAAAGTAGATCTTTGAAAAATGAGAAAGGTGAACGAATCCCTTACAAATTCGGCAGCCTAACGGCGCCACTTAAACATTCTTAAAACGAATTGATGAGAGTAAGAGGGGGTCTCTAATCATATGAACATTAAAAGGAAAGTATAATTAATATAAAATAACACCCTCCAACATAATAACATGGAGCATAAAAGAAATGACATAAAAGAGATCACTTGTAAAGAAAGAGAGGGGGTCAGATCCCTTACCTTAAAATGTAACTCTTAAAACTCAAAGGTTTGGAACTTTAGGGCTTGGGGGCACCTTGGGAGGACTCCTTGGGAGGTAAGGAGACCATAACTTCGTTGTGGGAGAGTTGGGAGTGAAAACTAAAGGATGAAAGGGTGGGTATTTATAGGGAAAGTGAGGGGACAAGGCATTAATGGCCAAGGGACACCTCACAAGTGCTTTTCTCAAAACCATGTGCTCTCCCATGGAATTTACCATGGAGTTAGGCCACATGGGGCCCCCAATATAATAATCCATCACCTTTGGCCGGCCAACCCTTAAAATATCTCATGACATCATCATGACACAGTTATGATGTCATTAAACATACTGAAACCCTAAAACTGCATTTTTACTATTCATTGAAAAATTCATCTTTCTCAGAAAAATCCCAAAATTTCACCTTAACCAAATATCGATGCTCTGATTACATTTATGAACTCCATTTTATAAAAATAATTTTCTAAATATTTTTAATTTAATTTTTAAATAAAAACACTATTCATCGAGAATTCATTTTTTTCAGAAAAATCCCCAAAAATTACCATAACATAATATCGATGCTCTGAGTTCAAAAATAAAGTCCATTTTATAAAAAAAATATAATTATTTTTAATTAAATTTTTAATTAAAAAACACTATTCCCCCTGAAAAAACTAATACTTGACTAATAATTTATGAAACCATTATTTACCCATTTTATTGAATCTCATTACTTAATCAAGGTGTCTAAATTATATTAAAACATTCTTTAAGTGAGATTACTAATTAATTTGGACACATTACTAATCCTAATCATAAAATCACTATTCATAATTTACTATTCAAAAAAATTATGTAGATCTTATTAGACTCTAAATTTCGTACTGAACATAATTGTAGAAGACCATTTTTTGAAAATCATTACACATTTTTATTTATTTAAGGTTTACATAAACATTTTTAAAATATCCTTTCTCTAAAATTCATCAAAAATATGCATACTATATTTATCCGGACATTTGAAAATTCATAAACTTCATCATAAGAAGAAATCAAAAAATTTATTTAAAACAAAGGGTTACACAAGGCAGTTATGGTCTCCTTACATAGCCCCTTATCACACCAGCATAGGACCTAAGTGTAAGGTGTGCTAAGGTGATAGAATCTGAGGGAGGCTCAGCCAACATCGCACGAGTAGTAATTTCTATCAGTTTGAACTTCTCGCAAAGGCGATTTTGTTCTAGCTTCACACGATGAAGTTCGGCTTGGGTTTGGTCCAGAGCAAATCCCAATGGTGATACCTCCTTCCCAAGTTCTGTTAGATGGGCTTCGATCGGTCCAAGACTACTAGGTGAGGCCATCGAATCTTCTTTCTATATTAATTAACCAATATTACTTGTATTTAGAGAAAATAATCAAAACGTTTAGTTCCCAGTGGTCATATTGACCAATGGTCATATAACAGTCAAAACCCAATGGTTTCATTTTAATTATACTCATGTTATCAAATGAAACAGTTTTGTTGAGTATCAAAAATAAAATAACACACAAAATTAAGAAACAATATTTATTCAAAATTTCGGGTCGTTACAATCTTACCCCCTTAAGAAATTGCGTCCTCTCAATTTTTTTAAAATTGGGGTTTTGAAATTTCATTGAAAGTCCCACATCGGAAAAGGAGTCAGAAAAACTATTACTTTAAAAGAAATAAAGGTAAGTACAAAGGTCACCCGAGTTAACCCATACTAGGATTCCATGGAGGAAAACATGGATATGGAAGAAGAAAAAAGGGTCAAGTTCTGGGGGAGACTGATAGAAAACATGATTAGGAGAAAGTTAACCATAAGAAAATCTCAAACTTATGATGTGTGTAAACGGTCTTTGATTACCTAGTAGGAAATGTAAACCAACAACGTTTTTGTTTTACGTTCCCTTTCATAATTTTGAGGAATTCATTTACTACATAGAACAAAAACATAAGAAAATATACTTACATTCAAGTAGAGTTTCATCCTTTAATAAGTCTCTACCAAAACTAATCTTTTCTCCAAATGATGAGAATTCAAAAACACTTGGTCTCATCAAAACACAAGAATGATCTTTTAGAGAATCACATATTCCACAAAAGAAAAACTATCTATCTTTAAACATTACTCCCAAAAACAGAAAGGGTAAGATAAAACAACTCTTCAAAGAGAAAGAATCCCATAGGAATGAAAACTACTTTTAAATATTCAAAGTTCCATGGTACTACCCAAAGTTCATCATAGACCATTCCATAAATAACGGTCCTTAAAATTCCTCAAAATAAACCAAACCAAGATTGAAACCCAAATACAAGAAGGACTTGATAACATAGTCTTCCAAAATAAACTTCATTGTTCATATCCAAAAAAAATCAACCACTCCTAACATATTATAACAAAAGTAGCTAACCTAAACATATTTTACCCAAGATAGGTTAATCATTCCCATAAGTAAGCTAAATTACTATAATTCCACCTTAAATTCATCGATTCTTCAAAATATAAGTCAACCTTACTCCTCAATGAAAATACCATAGTAATCTATTTACCACGATCATATAGGGTCCCCAAAATAGTGAACGTCTTCCAAAATAATAATCATCTTTTAATACCCTAATCATCTCTGTCATATTAATACGACAATCGTCGCATTTCCTATCACATTGGTTGTCAGGACATGTTCTTCCATTTCTCACCATTAACTAAGAAGAGAAAGTATAATTAGGGGCTTAAATACTTAGCCAATAATCATGAAAAGGAACTTAAAGCATATAAGGATAACTTGTAGAATAAATTTATACCCTAAATTTCGATCCCCTAGGTCCCCATATAGGTTATCCATGATCATATATTCTTATGTGAATCTTTATTATATTTTATCTTTGTTCCTTTAACAATGGTTCATACTAAGCTTATGAATTTACCAAAGCATATCCCCCGGGAGTGTTGTAACCAAGAGTGCAGCAAGGCCTGTTGTCATGTACCAGTTCCCGTTTGAGTCTAGCTCAAAGCGGTGTTTTCGGGATTTACCCCTATGTACATCTGTACCAGATCCACCTCTACCTGCTCGTATCTAGACAGGGATGTATTTTCTTGGAAACCCATTACTCAATACTCACCAAAATACCAGGAAGATCCCCTATATATAAACTTTTCTATAGGCTTTTTCCTAAAGTTTTAATATCCTAATTTACACAAATAACTAAACCATCCTTTGATACCAACTATAACATCCCGCCTTTTAATCACATAAACTTTCATTACATTTTACAAAACTGAGGATCTTTAAGGTTTAGTGTCTTGGAAACCAGGAACTTAAAACATGAAAACATAAAACATTCTTCTTAAACACTTGAAAGACTTCTCCTCATGTTCATCTGAGGTTCATTACTGCATCTCATAACCTAGGGACATACATCAAAAGAAAGGGTGAGCAGAAGGCCCAGTAAGGTAAACAAGAGAAACATTTTACATGTGAACTTGAGATACTTCAATAAGGTCATGAAAAGAACTTTAAGGCATGAGAAAGAAATAATGAGGCATATCATAATAAAAATAAAATTTTTCATAACTTTAAGATGTGGCTGCAAAATTTAATATTGACAATCATTTCGTTTCACCAAGGTCCATCCCCAAGGTGTCATTAAAAATTACCAAGGTTATTCACCAAGGTATCAGTCTAAAAAGTCATCTCTAGAGATTAAGTCTTTACCCAATGCATTGGAGCGCTATCTGGGCACACCCTTGACATGTCTTTATTATCATGTGAGACACATATATCATCATAAATCATTTCATAAACAACCCATATAGCATAAAAGAAATGGGTTTCATTTCATAATCATAACGTTTTAAAAACTTCTTTAAAGACATGATCTTTATGTCACTTTAAACCCACGGAAAAGGGAAAGCGGGTTTCATGTATGTAAATCCCAGAATTTAAAATATAAAATTTTGATATATATGTGAATACCCCTGTAGAAATAAGTGTTTTTAGTATTCACTTAATAACATAAAATAATTTTGAGATAAAGAGGGAGGCATTTTGAGACGAAAACTATGCAGCATAACGTCTACGATACATGGTTTTAGAAAACATTGAAAAGAGAGGGGACATGGGTCACCCACTAAAAAATGATACATAAAACAGTAGGGGAACAGAATATATAGTATTTAAGAACATGGTAATTAAATTTTAATGATATACCATATGAAACGAATTACTTGAAAAGAAGACAAAAATAAGATTTCTCTTATGAGAATTCGGCAGCCTCACGGCGTCACTTAAAACTTCCAAAAATGGATTGACGAGATTAAATAGGGTCTCTCATCATATGAACATAAATTATCAGTATGATAGATATAGAGATCATACCCCAACACAATAAAAAGGAAATTGAAATACTTGACATGAAAGTAGATCTTGAAAACGAGAAGGGTGAAAGAACCCCTTAGAAATTCGGCAGCCTAACGGCGCCACTTAAACTTCAACAAAAATGAATTGATGAGATCAAATAGGTTCTCTCATCATATGAACATAAAATATCAGTATGATATATTTAGATATCATACCAAAACATAATAAAAAGGAACTTTCAAGACTTGACATGGAATTAGAACTTTGAAAAAGGAGAAAGGTGAAAGAACCACTTAAAAATTCGGCAGCCTAACGGCGCCACTTAAAACTTCAAAATACTGAATTGAAGAGATAAAATGGGGTCTCTCATCATATGATCATAAAATATCAGTATGATAGATATAGAGATAATACCCCAAAAAAATAAAAAGTTACTTGAAAGACTTGACATGAAATTATAACTTTGAAAAATGAGAAAGGTGAACGAATCCCTTAAAAATTCGGCAGCCTAACGGCGCCACTTAAAACTTCAAAATACTGAATTGAAGAGATCAAATAGGGTCTCTCATCATATGAAAATAAGAGTTCAGTACGATAGATATAGAGATCATACCCCAACATAATACAAAAGGAACTTGAAATACTTGACATGAAAGTAGATCTTTGAAAAATGAGAAAGGTGAATGAATCCCTTAAAAATTCGGCAGCCTAACGGCGCCACTTAAACATTATTAAAACGAATTGATGAGAGTAAGAGGGGGTATCTCATCATATGAACATGAAAAGGAAATTATAATGAATATAAAAGAACATCCTCCAACATAAGAACATGGAGCATAAAAGAAATTACATAAAAGAGATCACTTGAAAAGAAAGAGAGGGGGTCGGATCCCTTACCTTAAAACGTAACTCTTAAAACTCAAAGGTTTGGACCTTGAGGGATTGGGGGAACCTTGGGAGGACTCCTTGGGAGGTAAGGAGACCAGAACTTCGTTGGGGGAGATTTGGGAGTGAAAACTAAAGGAGGAAAGGGTGGGTATTTATAGGGAAAGTGAGGGGACAAGGCATTAATGGCCAAGGGACACCTCACAAGTGCTTTTCTCAAAACCATGTGCTCTCCCGTGGAATTTACCATGGAGTTAGGCCACATGGGGCCCCCAATACAATAATCCATCACCTTTGGCCGGAAAACCCTTAAAATATCTCATGACATCATCATGACACAGTTATGATGTCATTAAACATACTGAAACCCTAAAACTACATTTTTACTATTCACTGAAAAATTCATCTTTCTCAGAAAAATCCCAAAATTTCACCTTAACCAAATATCGATGCTCTAATTAAATTTATGAACTCCATTTTATAAAAATAATTTTCTAAATATTTTTAATTTAATTTTTAAATAAAAACACTATTCATCGAGAATTCATTTTTTTCAGAAAAATCCCCAAAAATTACCATAACATAATATCGATGCTCTGAGTTCAAAAATAAAGTCCATTTTATAAAAAAAATCTAATTATTTTTAATTAAATTTTTAATTAAAAAACACTATTCACCTGAAAAAACTAATACTTGAATAATAATTTATGAAACCGTTATTTACCCATTTTATTGAATCTCATTACTTAATCAAGGTGTCTAAATTATATTAAAACTTTCTTTAAGTGAGATTACTAATTCATTTGAACACATTACTAATCCTAATTATAAAATCACTATTCATTATTTACTATTCAAAAAAAATTAAGTTGATCTGATTAGACTCTAAATTTCGTACTGAACATAATTGTAGAAGACCATTTTTTGAAAATCATTACACATTTTTATTTATTTAAGGTTTACATAAACATTTTTAAAATATCCTTTGTCTAAAATTCATCAAAAATATGCATACTATATTTATCCGGACATTTGAAAATTCATAAACTTCATCATAAGAAGAAATCAAAATTTTTATTTAAAACAAAGGGTTACACAAGGCAGTTACGGTCTCCTTACATAGCCCCTTATCACACCAGCATAGGACCTAAGTTTAAGGTGTGCTAAGGTGAGAGAATCTGAGGGAGGCTCGGCCAACATCACACGAGTAGTAATTTCTATCAGTTTGAACTTATCGCAAAGGTGATTCCATTCTAGCTTTACACGATGAAGTTAGGATTCGGTTTGGTCCAGAGCAAAGCCCAATGGTGCTACCTCCTTCCCAAGTTCTGTTATATGGGCTTCGATCGGTCCAAGACTACTGGGTGAGGCCATTGAATCTTCTTTCTATATTAATTAACCAAGATTACTTGTATTTAGAGACAATAATCAAAACGTTTAGTTCCCAGTGGTCATATTGACCAATGGTCATATAACAGTCAAAACCCAACCGTTTCAATTTAATTATACTCATGTTATCAAATGAAACAGTTTTGTTGAGTATCAAAAATAAAATAACACACAAAATTTGGAAACAAGATTTATTCAAAATTTCGGGTTGTTACATACCACATGTATAGTTAGGGGAGACTAAAATAAACATTATAAAATTCTTCCATCATATTATAATCATATATGTGTATGAGATAAATGTGTTTTAAATTTGAACTTTTTATGGGTGACACTTAACCCATTCCTAATGATACACAATAGATCAAAATAATAATAACATTATGTACATGGCTTAATCAAAATAAATAATGTTATAAATAAGAATATGAAACTTATACATACCTGTACACCTCAAACCATGACTAAATTTTTCCTTGTCCACCCCTTATATTTAAGGTAACTAGATAATAAAATGAATTTGAAAAATTATTTTCCAAAAAATTATATTAACCAAGGAAACTCACAGCACCTTCAATCAAAGAGTTATATTCTAATGAAAAAAAAACATAATACTCAAAAACACCTTGAAACCTCCCAAGGAATTGATAGGTCCATTATATAACTATTTACCAAAATGTAAGGATAAAATAGGTTGAATCAAAAAAATTATTTTGTGTCCTCACATAATTAGAAAACCCCAAACCCTTTCAACTCTATTTGGACAAGATATATATTACAACCCTAGTATTCATTACACACTTAAACATGATTTATTACATAAAATTTCACTTAATACAACCCAGAAGATCAAGAGTTCTAGTGTCTTTGGGGATTAGTAACATTACATGACAACTTAAGACATAAAATACAACATCTTTATTGAAAACTTCTTTTATATGACCACAATATTCCTTCATACTTAGTATTTCATGGGATAACCTGAGGACATACATAAGAAAATGGTGATATATAAATCCCAGTAACGGAATAAACAAAAAATAAGATGAATAATAAAATAAATTTTAGGCAATAGACATATCAATGGATCATAAGAGAAATATGAACATAAAGGCACGATATAGCATGATCATCATAACATGGAAATGTGGCAACAACTTAAAACACTGCATCATCAACATAAAGGAATCAGGTAAACCCCTGTCCCAACATGGTGGAAAAAATTCCTATAAAGGAATTAGGTAAACCTATATCCCAACATGATGTATCATGATAATAAAAATTACCCAATACATTGGAGTGCTATTAGGGTGCGCCCTTCATGAACATTTTAATCTCATGCTTAAGTGTGCCACATAGATCATATAACATAGATTCATTCAACATCATAATTAATTGCATGATAAAGGAATGTGGAATAAATATATTAATGTATATAATCAATAAGTATATGCTCATAAAGTTGAATACCCTTGATAGAAAAATGGGCATGGTATTCACTACATGATGATTTTGGCATGGAAAAATCGCAGTGCAATTTCGGTGGCCTAACAGCATGACATAAAAATTCATAAAAATTGTTAGTGAGAGAGAAATGGGTACCTCATAATATATAAATTAAATGGATAGTAATTGGGTCATATGAATATATGTCACAACATAATTAATTTGGAAATATAAGGCGTAACATAAAAAAGAAACTTGAAGAAAGAGGAGAAATGGAATAACTCTTACAAAATTTTGGCATGGTAACGTGTGTACATGGGAGGGATTAATGAAAGATAAATAGGTATCTAATTATAAAAAAATAATAATGTAATTATGGGGGAGGTATTAAAACATACCCCATCATTTGTAATTGAAAAATAAAAGCGTATAATAATATAAGGAAACTTGGACAAAAATGAGAAAGGAAGGAAACCCTTACTTGGATGTGTGATCCCGAAGGCTTGGTAGAGGCTTCTTGAGAGATTGGAGGAACATTGGGAGGACTCTAGGGAGTGGATAGCAGAGTTATTACAATATTCAAGGAGTTTTAGCGAAGATTAATGGGTTCTTGGGTGGGTTTATATAGGAAAGGAGGGGAAATTCTTTATTATTTAGGTTTTGGACACTACACACTAAAATATTCAAAACCACAAACCAAACCATAGTTTTTGCCCATGGTTTCTATAAAAGTGGAGTAGAAAATATTATTTTATTATGAAAAGGTCTTAATATATTAAAATATTCCCCTTGATTATGTGGAGGTGAGTCACACTCTCATGGAAATTAATTTAAAATCATAAAATATATTATAGATTTTGGAGGATTTACTAAGACATTATAAAATAATTCAAATAAATATAAAATCACATTATTTTAAATTTAAAACATATATTTGGTCTAATATATCTTTTATGGTATTTATTACATCGCTATTAGGTCATTATGATGTCATAAAACACACTATATATTTATATATTATTTAATTTTTACCCAAACATTCGACTGTCACAAAAAATTATGAAAAATTCACCATTGGATAATTTTGACATCCTGATTATGAAAATAATATTCATTTTATCTAAATAATTTACTAAATATGTAAATTTTCACTTTTAAAATGAGAACCGACATTTATTGAAAATTGACAAGTTTTGATAAAAACATTTTTTAAACCTTAATAAAAATTACATTTGACTTCATAAATATTATATACTCATTTATTATTAATAAATTTAATTTGATAATAATATTTTATTAAAATATTAATCATTTCAAAAATTCATTAACTCCTTGAAACTAATTCTTTAAAATTACACTTTCTGTTTTATTGTATAAAAATATAACTCTTATCAAACTAATTACCTAATCATTTACACATAAGGAACTGATATAATAATCATTTATGATAATTTTTTTATAATATTATTAATAGAAACCATAGTTTAATATAATAATGTATATATTTCTCAAAAGTACCAGTTTTACATGAAAAATCAATTTATTAAATTCATCATTTTTTTAAGAAAGACTATTCCTATAAAAGAATTGATGAAATAAGAATTTTATTTATAGAAAGGGATTCAAAAATAAGTAACTAATACTTTGTTAAATAACCCTTTATAACACCCACATAAGACTTAAGGTTAAGGTGTGTGATGGTGAAAGACTCTTGGGGTGGCTCGAATAAAATCGCCTGGGTGGTAATCACTATTAACTTGAACTTCTCCTGTAGGCAATTCTAATCAAGATTAACATGTTGAAGCTTAGATTAGGCTTGGTCAAGATTGAATCCCAGTGATTCTACCTCCTTTAAGAGATAATAAAAATAATCTTCATACGACCTGAGTCTACTGGATGAGGCCATCCTCTCCTTTGTCTATGTCGAAAGGATTTTTTTTAAACATTATATTTATATCAGTTGTGTGATCATTATTCAACATTTATATTATCAACGGTAATAATAATTAATGGTAATTTAAAACTAATAATAATAATAATAAAGGTCATGTGTTTCCTATATCCATAAGACATTAAAATAAAGGGAATTTTATTCATAAATGATCGAGTTGTTACAACCTTCCCCCTTAAGAAATTTCACCCTCGAAATTTCATTTTCCCACACTAAAACATATGAGGGTAACTATGCCTCATCACTTCCTCCAGTTCCCTTGTTACTTCTTCAAACTTTTGGTTTCTCTAAAACACTTTGACGAGGGGCATTGTCTTATTTCATAGAAATTTTTCCCTACGATATAATAACTTCACCAGCTTCTCTTCATATGAGAGGTTATTCTCCAATGGTTCCACATTTTTATTGAGCACATGTGATGGTTCATGTATGTACTCCCTCAATAGTGATACATGGAATACATCATGTACTTGAGACAGGTTCGGTGGGAGTTCTAGTTGATAGTACACTACTCTGATGCGATCAAGGATATCAAAAGGATCGATGTACCTTGGACAAAGCTTTCCCTTATTCCCAAATCTCATCACTCGCTTCCATATAGATATACAGAGGAAAAACATATCTCCAAAATTAAACTCTAGGTCTCATCTACAGTTGTCAGCATAGAAATTTTGTCGACTCTAACCATCTTTGATGTGTTGTTGGATGGTTTTAACCTTCTCCACCATTTCTTTGACCATTTCTGGACCTAGAAGTTTTCACTCCTCAACTTCATGCCAACATGTATGTGTTCTTCACCTCTTCCCATAAAGGTATTCATAAGGAGCCATTTGGATGCTTGAGGGGAAACTGTTGTTGTAAGAGAACTCAACCAGAGGAAGATGTTGATCCCATCCTCCTTTGAAGTCTATTGATCATGATCTCAACATATCCTCAAGTGTTTGGATAGTCCACTCAGATTGGCCATCAGTTTGAGGATGATAAGTCGTACTGAAGTTCAACACATTATTCAGAGCGGGTTGGAGACACTTCCATAATTTAGAGGTGAATCTTGGATCTTGATCAGATACATTCAATAATGGTACTCCATGTAGCCTTACCACTTCTCTAATGTATATATGTTCCAATTTATCCAATGATAAATCCTCTAAAATTGAAATGAAGTGTACAGTATTTGTAAGATGGTCCACAACAACCCAGGTAGCATTGTTTCCTTTAGATGTCTTTAGAAGTCTGGTGAAAAATTCCATGGTGATGTTTTCTCATTTCCATGTTGGTATTGGTAATGGTTGCATCATCTCCTTATACTTTTTCCTCTCAGCCTTCACTTGTTGAAATACCAAGAACTTTGATGTATACTCAGTGATATCCTTCTTCATGTTATCCCACCAATAATTCTCTCATAGATCTCGATACATATTTGTGTTTTCTGGGTGAATGGAGAAATTTGAACTATGTGCATCATCCAAAAGTTCATTCTTTAACTCCATATTTGATGGAACACATAGTCTTGACCCAAATCTCACAATTCCTTCTTCATTAACATTGAAATCCAATGATTTCCCTTTTCTAATAGTTTCCACTTTCTTATGAATTGTCACATCATATTTTTGAGAATCCATTAACCTTTACAAAAGAGACGGTTAAGAAATAATCTATGAAAGGATTGATGATGTTCCCTTATTTATGATTCTCATGTCCATCTTCATCAAATCTAAGGAGATTGGATCCTTCTCAATTCAAATAAATGATAGAGTCATTGGGTCCTTTCTGCTTAGAGTATCCACCACCTTGTTCACTTTCCTAGGGTGGTAATGGATTGAGTTGTCATGATCCTTGATGAGATCTAACCATCTTCATTGGTGCATGTTTATCTCTTTCTGTGTGAATATATATTTGAGACTTTTGTGGTCTATATATATTTTACGCTTTTCCCCAAAGAGATAATACCACTATATTTTCAACATAAAGATCACAACTTCCAACTCTTGATCATGCATGGGATAGTTTTTCTCGTGAATTTTCAACTGCCTTGAGGCATAGGCAGTGAATTTGTCATTCTTCATTAATACACATCCTAGGCCCTTCTTCAAAGCATCGCTAAAGATTACAAAAAAACTCTCCACTTGTGGGTAGTGTGAGAACAGGGGTAGTGATAAGCCTCTTATTCAACTCCATAAATCTTTCTTCACATTCATTATTATAAGAAAACTTGACTCCCTTATGAGTTATCTTGGTAAGAGTTTTTGACAATCGTGATAAATTTCATACTAATTGGCAATAATATCCAGCTAACCCCAGAAATCTACAGATATCTGTCACATATGTTGGCCTCATCCATCCCTCAATTGATTTTTTTTTAAGGATCCACAAATATCCCATTACTTGTGATGATATTCCCCAAGAATGAGACTTACTTCAACCAGAAATCACACTTTTTGTACTTTTCATAGAGCTTCTCCTTTCGTAAGATCTCTAGTACAGTGCTTAGATGCTCATAATGATCCTAATTGGTTTTTGAGTATATTAGAATATCATCTATAAATACTATCAAAAATTTGTCAAGGTAATATCCAAATAATCTATTCATCAAGTCCATGAAGATTTCTTGGGCATTAGTGAGTATGAAAGGCATTAATATGAATTCATAGTGCTCAAACCTTGTATGAAAAGCAATCATGGTAATATTCTTCTTCTTCACCCTTGGTAATATCTTGACCACAGATCCACTTTGGAGAAGTATTATTCTCTACATAGCTGATCAAATAACTCATCAATTCGTGGAAAAGGATACTTGTTTTTTATCATGATTTTGTTGAGCTCATGATAATCAATGAAAATGAACATTGATCCATCCTTCTTCTTGAAGAAGAGGACCGGTGCACCCCATGGTGAAGCACTTGGGAATATAAACCCTTTATCCAGATTCTCCTATAGTTGTTTCTTTAGCTCCTCAAGCTCCATAACAGCCATTCTATATGGAGTCTTGGATATTGGAAACACTCCAGGTATAATATCAATCAATAATTAATCATATCATCTAGGAGGAAGACCAGGAAATTCCTCAGAAAACACATCAGTGGATTCCCTCACAATAGGCATGTATTTTAGGATGGTCCCTTCCTTAGACTCAATCATCTAAGAAAGATATACATACTCATAGGGAAGTAATATCCATACTTGAGATGATGGTGCTAAGGAATATTCATCCTCATCCTTGCACTTGTATAGAATTGGGGATCGATTCACCATATGGAGAGTTATTTCCCTCTCACAGCAATTTATGTTGGCTCTATATAGGGAAAGCCAATCCATGCCAAGAATTTCATCAAATCCACCAAGATAATTATGATGTGGTTCTCCGGGAAGTTCAATCCACAAATTTTGATGGGGAAGTTATATTCATGGGATGAAATAATTGCCTCATTTTCCATTCTCACTGACATCTCTACTTTCATGATTTGTGGTGGTGTTTGGGTTTTTCTACTAAACTTTCGAGATATAAAAGAATGCGTAGAACCAGAATCATAAAATACATTCGCTATTCTTGAATGAATAACTAGCGTATTTTTTACCACTTTATTGTTGGTATTCTCTTTGGCAGTAGTGATGGAAGAATCTTTCCCTTGCTACCTTGGAGGTTGTTGGTTGCCTCCAAAAACCCTTGGCTTAGGGAACTGGTTTGCAAAGTGCCTGGTTATTTGCAGTTGTAGCAATGAAGAATGCGTTGAGGGTTGAATGAAGTGTTCCTTTCCTCTGTCACAATAGCAGGTTTTTCTTGTGGGAAATTTCTCGCTTGGTTCCCTTCCTTCTCGCACCTAAAGCATTTCCCCATCCCCTTCAGGAAATTTTTAGGGTTCTTCTTTCTACACCTTTGGAAAGTGTGATGCTAGAATTTATTAGCGCCATTGGATTTTTCCATCGGAATTCCAGAATTAATGTCCATTGTTTGGAATGTTGAAGGATGGAGAATATCTTCTCAATGGATTTGATCCATTGTTTGGCGATTGAGGGATCAGATGATCCATTGAAAGTAGAAGGTCTTTGTCTTATGAAGCTCTCAATTGAAACTTATTATTTCTTAGGGGAGTTGGACGTTCCTCTTGATCCATATTTCTATTAAAAAATTGAGTTAACTGAGAGAGTATCATGACAAAGTTTTCGATTCCTGCTCTCATTGGATTGGGTATCTCATTAGAACATTCATCACATTGATTTTCTCATCAGTTGTTAGCCTGAGTCCTATTACCAGCCATTGGCTAGAATAAAAGGAAAATTAGAGGTAAATATTTTAAACTATTAAACACATAAAAAGGAATACAATGAAAAATATATATATAACTTATAAATTACATTTATTTCCTTAACTTATGAATTTATAATCTTCAATCTAAGTTATCCATGATCTATTTCCTAACTTATATTCTTGTGGGCTTTTTTTCTTGATCTCTTAGTAATGGATCACAATAAGCTTATGAATTTAACAAAGAATATCTCCTAGGAGTGTCAAACTAGGGGTGCAGCAAGGATTGTTGTCGTGCACCAGTTCTCGTTTGAGTCTAACTCAAAGCGGTGTTTTCAGGTTTTACCCCTAGATACATCTATTCCAGAGATACCTTTACTAGTTCTTATCCTGACAGGTATTTATTTTCTTGATAAACCACTTACTCTATACTCACCAAAAATTCGGGATGTTTTTCTTATACTTAGTCTTATCCTTAAGGCTTTCGCTAGGGTTTTCTAATCCTAATCCAAAAAATAACTAAACCTATCCTCCTATACCAGCTATAACAACCTTGGTCTTTATTACACACTTAAACATGATTTATTACATAAAATTTCAATTAATAAAACCTAGAAGATCGATAGTTCTAGTGTATTTGGGGCTTAGAAAAATTACATGACAACTTAAGACATAAAATACAACATCTTTATTGAAAACTTATTTTACATGACCACAAAATTACTTCATACTTAGCATTGCATGGGATAAAATGAGGACATACATAAGAAAAGGGTGATCTATAAAGTCCTTTAAGGGAGTAAACAAGTCATAACATGAAGAATACGATACATGTTAGGCAATAGACACATCAATGGATCATAAGAGAAACATGAACATGAAGGCACGATATAGCATGATCATCATAACATGGAAATGTGGAAACAACTTAAAACACTACATCATTAACATGAATAATACAATACATTTTAGGAAATAGAAACATCAATGGATTATAAGAGAAACATGAACATAAAGGCATGATATAGCATGATCATCATAACATGTAAATGTGGCAACAACTTAAAACACTACATCACTAACATAAAGGAATCAGATAAACCCATGTCCTAACATAGTGGAAAAATTCATATAAAGGAATTAGGTAAACCCTTATCCCTACATGACATATCATGATACTAAACACTACCCAATACATTGGAGCACTATTAGGGTGCACCCTTCATGAATATTTTAATCTCATGCTTCAGTGCGCCACATAGATCATATAACATGGATTCATTCAACATCATAATTTATTCAATGATAAAGGATTATGGAATACATATATGAAAATATATAATCAATAAGTATATGTGTATAAAGGTGAATATCATTAATAGATAGATGTGCATGGTATTCACAACACGATGATTTTGGCATGGAAAATCATGGTGCAATTTCGGCGGCCAAACAGCGTGACATGAAAATTCATAAAAATGGTTGATGAGAGAAAGAGGGGTATCTCACCATATATACATGAAATGGAAAGTAAGGGGTCATATAAATACATGTCCCAACACAATGAATTTTGAAATAGAATGTGTAACATAATAAAGAAACTTGAAGAAAGAGGATAAATTGAATAACTCTTACGAAATTCCGGCATGCTAACGAGTGTACATGGGAAGGATTAATGAAATATAAAAAGTTCTCCCATCATAAAAACATAATAAGGGAAGTATGGGGGTGGTGTGAAAACATACCCCTTCATTTTTAATTGAAAAATAAAAGGGTATAACAATATAAGGAAACTTGGACAAAAATGAGAAAGGAATGAAACCCTTACATGGATGTGTGATCCCAAAGGTTTGGGAGAGGCTTTTGGGAGTATGGGGAACCTTGGAAGGACTATAGGTAGTGGATAGAAGAGTTAGTATGAGCTTAAAGGAGTTTTAGTTAAGAATAATGAGTGTTTGGGTGGGTTTATATAGGAGAGGAGGGGGAATTCTTTATTATTTAGGTTTTAGACACTACACACTAAAATAATCAAAACCACAAACCAAACCATGGTTTTTGTCCATGGTTTCTGGCATTATTTTTTTATCAGGAAAAGGGCTGAAGATATTAAAATATTGACCATGCTTATGTGGAGGTGAGTCACACTCTCAAGGAAATGAATTTAAAATCATAAAATATATTATACATTTTGGAGGATTCACTGAGGCATTATAAAATAAGTCAAATAAATCTAAAATAACATTATTTTAATGTTAAAACATATATTTGTTTTAAGATACCTTTTATGTTATTTATTACATCATTATTGGGTCATTATGATGTCATAAAACACACTATATTTATATATTATTCAATTTCTACCCAAAAAATTGACTATCTCAGAAAATTATGAAAAATTCACCGTTGGATAATTTAGATGTCCTAAATCCAAAAAAAATATTCATTTTATCTAAATAATTTTATAAATATGTGAATTTTCATTTTTAAAATGAGAACTGACATTTATTGAAAATTGGTGGGTTTTGACAAAAATAGTTTTTAAACCTTAATAAAAATTACATTTGGATTCATAAAAATTATATAATCATTTATTATTAATAAAATTAATTTGATAATAAAATTTTATTAAAATATTAATTATTTCAAAAATTCATTAATTCCTTAAAATTAATTCTTTAAAATTACACTTTATGTTTTATCGTATAAAAATATAAATCTTATCAAACTGATTACCTAATCATTTACATATAAGGAACTGATATAATCATCATTTATAAGAATTTCTTTTATAATATTGTTAATAAAAATCATATTTTAATATAATAATGTATATATTTATCAAAAGTTCCATTTTTACCCGAAAAAATCAATTTATCCAATTCATCATTTTTTTAAGAAAGACTATTCCCATAAAGGAATTGATGGAATAAGACTTATTTATAGAAATGGATTACACAATATGTAACTAATACCTTATTACATAACCCCTTATAACACCTACATAAGAACTAAGGGTAAGGTGTGTGATGGTGACCGACTCTTGGGGTGGCTCAGATAACATCGCATGGGTAGTAATATCTATTAACTTGAACTTCTCCTGTAGTGTAGGTTCCGAGCACAGCGGAAGCGCGTTGGTGGGTGTAACTAACTTTAATTTTTGCATTAACAACGATAAATCTGAGATTCGTCACGATAATAAAACGTTGAATCTTCAGAATAGAACGAAGAATGAAAAAGAAAGAGGGGAGTCCGGAACCATAAATAGGATCATCATATGTTGGTTATAATTAATTTAATTAATTGATAAGAATTGCCCTGATGAAATTATTTTTTCGTTGATGTTTCCGATCACGATCCAATGTGATCCATAGTTGCATCGTAGAATCCAAGTGTAGGATTCCTCTAGCAGTGATCCACACATGCTCCACGTATCTTTGGATGTTGCCGAAGGGATCTCCAGGTGCTAGCGTGGAAGAGCCTTCACTTGCGATGTCCGCCTTCGATTTCCTTGATCTGGTGGAGGTGGATCTCTCTCTCTCATAGCTTGAGAACATTCTCGGTGAAAAAAAGAATTCTCTCTTGGCTTGAGAGCCTTTCCAAATCCGTTGTGCACAACCACACAAAAAATGGCTAAGCTAATGAGAAATAAATAATTGGTATTTTTAATTACATAGAATAATAAAATGAATTAATTACCCAAAAGAATTTATTCATTTCATTTAATTCTTAGTAATACCACATGTCTAATAATAACATTTGACTATTATTATTACCTGACATGTGCCCAACGAATTACACCTAATATTATTTAATTAAATAAATAATATTTATTTCTCATAATTTCCCATAAAAAAAATACACGGCATGTATATTTAATATACACGGTGTGTACTTTTATTTTTTCATTTTTCTTTATTTCCTCCACCACATTTATTAGACCTTGAGTAATGGCTATTTATTTCTAAAATAAATATCACTGCATTACTCGCTAATAAATATATTATTTTGCCCACAATATATTCTCTCGAATAACTAGTGTCGAAATAAATGAGATCAGGTATCCTTAAATAAATATTAAACCACAATCGGGAATAATATCTATTTAACTTGTTAAATTAATATTTAACTGAGATACTTGGACACACATAGTGTGTGACCCTCTAGGCCTCTTTCTCAGTGTCATTAGGTGGAGCTTGCCTAAATTCCAAGGTTAGCGTCTAGTAACATGCCAAGGAACACATAGAGAAAGAAGTTAATACTGCAATGACGTGTCACCTCCTACGAATGCTTACCGTGTAATATAATCACTTTTTCTTGATATATCAAATCAAGCGGGTTGCATGCTAGTGCCATCAACCCATGTGCTCGATTATTCTTTCTTTGACTTTCCAGAATTGAACTTGCCCATTCCTCACCATGGCCATTGATTTTTTTAGGCTATATCAATTCCATCAAAGGGCCTAAGATATCTACTTCCGTTATGGAACAGAAGGGAAAAATCCTTTCTCACATTATCTATTAATGTAGTATCACTCTTAACGCACCCAACGTATCCTACCTCGCTGCAAACAGTGTGTCGTCATGGTTTTCGTCAATACATCTGAGTGCATGAGTTGTAACACCCATTAATAATAATCTTAAAGTTTAAGGACCAATACACACGTCTGCAGATAGGAACATCCAATGACACTATGAAATGTGGATTTCTTACTGGCGGGTCTCGTTCTCATAATATCCTCTTGGATATTATGAAGGGCGCACACCATGAGAAGGTTCCTCAAAGTTTTATGAGTCCTCACCCCTAATGGCCTGTATTATTTTTTTCCCTCAAATAACATCATTCGGCCATAGAATATATATTCAAGAACAGCATTATGGTACTTCCGGATTCTCATCATAGAAGGGATATGTTATTAACCTTTAATGCAATAGCTATCCTTAGGACATTATCACATGCATTGTCATGCAGAAGAACAGTCAATATGTGATAAGGTATTTATTAATGAATAAAGTACAAAGTAGTTGGTTCTAGGACACCGACTCCAACAGACTCCCACTTGTACTAGAGCCAAATGCTAACAACCTTTAACCCACTAGCTCTCACATGATATTCTTGCTTCTACTGAGATAGGCCTTTAGTCATGGGGTCTACCACATTCTCTTTCGTGGACACTCTACTCACTGCAACTTCACCCCTTTGATAGAAATCTCTCAAGAGGTGATACTTCTAGAGTATGTGCTTTGTTCGTTGATGTGACCTTGGTTCTTTTGCAAGAGACACTGTTGTAGTATTATCACAATACAACGTGATAGAATCTTTACTTCTAGGCACCACATCAATCTCCTAAACAAAGTTCTGAATCCAGACATCTTCCTTGGCTGCATTAGAAGCTGCTATATATTCAGACTCCACTATAGAATCAGCGACAAGTAGTTTCTTTGAACTCTTCCAGCTCACAGCTCCTCCATTGAGACATAAAACATATCCAGATTGTGACTTCAGATCATTCTGATCTGTCTAAAAACCAGCATCTGCATACCCTCTGATGAAAAGCTCCTCGTCTCCTCCATACACCAGGAACATATCCATAGTTCTTCTCAGATACTTGAGGATAGTCTTAACAGTAGTCCAATGTTATTCTTCTAGATTTTCATGATATTTTCCTACCATGCTCAGTGCATAGGAAACATCAAGCCTGGTACATAACATGGCATACATGATGGATCCTATAGCCGAAGCATATGGGATCTTACTCATTCTATCTTTCTCTTGTTGTGTCTAAGGACACATTTTCTTCGAAAGATGTAGGCCGTGTGGCACTAGAACCAATCCCCTCTTGGATTGTTCCGTACTAAATCTCTTTGGTATCTGGTCAATGTATGTACCCTGACTTAGTCCAAGTAGCCTCTTGGATCTATCACGAATGATCTTGATCCCTAGAATATAGGCTGCTTCACCTAAGTACTTCATGGAGAAACACTTGTTCAACCAGTCCTTAACTGACTATAAGACTGGTACATCATTTCCAATAAGCAATATGTCATCAACATATACTACTAGGATAATGATCTCATTCCCATTAAACTGCTTATAAACACATGGATCACATTCGTTCATAATGAAACCAAATTCATTTATGGCTTCATCAAATCGAATTTTCTACGACCTGGATGATTTCTTTAATCCATAAATAGATTTATGAAACTTTCAAATCCGTTTGGCTTCACCTGGTGTCACAAACCCTTCTATTTGTGTCATATAGACACTTTCCTGAAGGTTCCCATTAAGGAATGCTATTTTGACACCCATTTTCCAAATCTTGCAGTCATGGTAAGCTGTTATGGAAATTATGATTCTTATGGATTTAAACATGGAAACTGGAAAGAAGGTTGAATCATAGTCAATTCCTTGATATTGTCTGAATCCTTTAGCCACTAGAATTGCTTTATAGGTGCTAACTTGACCTTCTATGTCCAGTTTTATCTTGAATACCCATTTTCATCCAACAAGATTTACATCAACTGGCTCATCGACCAAAACCCAGACTTGGTTCTGATACATGGAACCCATATCAGAATTCATAGCTTCTAGCCATCTTGAAGCTTTTGAGCTTTCTACTGCTTCCTTGTAGTAGATAGGTTCATCATTGTCCAACAATAATGATTCATCATCCTCGATGACTAGGAAACCAAATCTCTATGGTTCCCTTACCTCTCTTGAGCTCCTACGCAGTACATGTGTTTCTAGAACCTCTTCCAAGGGGACCTATGGAACTCCTATGGAACCTCTTCCTGTACAAACTCCTATGTATCATGAGCATCAACTTCATCGAAGTCAATATTACTCCCACTATCCTTTTTTAGTATGTGCTCCCTCTCAAGAAAGACGGCTTGTCTGGAAACAATCATTTTCTTGTCTGAAGGGTTATATAGGTAATATCCTTTCATTTCCTTGGGATATCCTATAAAGATACACTTCGTGCCCTGGGGTTCTAGTTTGTTGCATGATAAGGCCTTAACAAATGCCTTGCATCCCCATACACGTGTGTGATACAAAATGGGTTTCTTTCCATTCCATAACTCATAGGGAATTCCATTATCTTCCTTGGTTGGTACTCGATTTAATGTGTATGTTTCAGTTTGTAATACATATCCCCAAAAGGATAATGGAAGATCCGCATGACTCATCATTGACCTCACCATGTCCAACAGGGTGAGGTTCCTCCTTTCACTAACACCATTCCACTGTGGTGTATAAGGATGAGTGAGCTGAGATAGAATCCCAAAATCCCTTATAAGATTGATGAACTCTTGGTTTAGATATTCTCCTCCTCAATATGATCAAAGTTTCTTTATCTTATTACCAAGCTGATTATCTACTTCATTCTTTAATTCCTTAAATTTCTCTAAGGATTCTGACTTATACCTCATTAAGTATACATATCCATATCTACTCAAATCATCAGTAAAATTAATGAATTAATAAAATCCACCTCTATATTCTATTGGAAATGGTCCACACACATCCGTGTGCACCAATCCTAGAAGCTTTGTGGCCCTTACACCCTGTCCACCAAAAGGAGGCTTGGCCATTTTACCCTATAAACAAGCATGACATCTATCAAGTGGTTTTAGCTCAGTAGAGTCTAAATAGCCATCTTGGCAGAGCTTTGTCAAGCGCTTCTAGTTTACATGACTGAGACGGTGATGCCACAACTGGGTGATGTATGAGTCATGTGAGTCTGTTTCGTTATCGATTTCCAACACTTGGTTTTCGTAATTTAATACATACAAACCATTATTTAAATGCGACATACCATAACATATGTTGTTCTTATAAAAGAGACAACCCTTATTTCAAAACTTGAAAATAAATCCATCCATATCCAAACAAGATACAAAAATTATGTTCTTGGTAACACTAGTCACATAATAACAGTTATGTAAATCCAAAATCATCCCAGTCGACAATGAGAGGTAGTAATCGCCAATGGCTAACGCAGCTAGCCTCACGCCATTGGTAGCTTGAAGATCCACCTCTCCTATGGCAATATTTCTAAATCTACTTGGTTCCTTCATTTGAATACAGATGTGATCCCCACAAGCTGTATTTAATACCCAATGTGTAGAAATGGAAAGATTACACTCGATAACGAATTCACCTTTAGCATCCCCTCGCTTCTGGGTGTAGTTCCTCTTCCAGTGGCCTTGCTTTCCACATGTAAAACATACTGCCTCTCGTTCCTTTCCCTACCTCTGGATATTCCCATTCTTGGAGGGACGACGCTCAGGGGCTTTAGACCATTTATAAGTCTTTTTCACCTTTTCCTTGTCCTTCCTTTTCTTATTCACCATAAGAACTGTGGGTTTGTCATGCCCCATGTCCTTATCTACCTGGAGAATTAAGGTCAGAAGTTCAGATAGACTCTTCTCATTGTTTCTCATGTTTTAGTTGACAATGAAGCTAGAGAAGGTCTTGGGAAGTGATGATAGGATGAGATCTATATGCAACTCATCTGAGAACTTAATCCCTAATATGTCTAGGAGTTCAATGTAGCCAATGATCTTGACTACATGAGGCTGAGCTGGCGCAGACTCTCCAAGCTTAGTTGTAAACAAAGCATTGGAGATCTCATATTTCTCATGTCTCGCCTTCTCTTGATAGAGATCCTTAAGGTGAGACATCATGCTATACGTGTCCATGTTTTCATGTTGCTTCAAGAGGTCATTAGACATGGCTGACAGCATAAAACACTAGACATTTGTGGCATCATCCATGTGTTTCATATAGAGATATAGTTCCTCATCACTAGCCACTTTTCTTGGTGCAACTAGAATAGTCTCTTCCAGCACATACAATTTCCTCTCGTGGTGAAGGATGACGCGTAAACGCCTCTACCACTCTTAGAAATTGGTGCTGGTGAGAAGGTTTTCCTTCTTAAGTATGGTTCGCAATGATATGTTTGAAGTCATTTTTCTTGTCGTTTCTAAAAATTAAGATGAGAAAAGGTTTAGTACTTTATTATGATAAAACTAAGAAAAATAAATAAATTAATACTTATTAGTCTCCCACTATTTTATCGAAATACAATAGCCCTCACCATTGACTTCGGAATATTTTGTTTCCTGAATATTCTAGTGGCAAGGATCCATATTGCCCATCGCATTACCCCAACTAGGGTTGGTCAAGCAACTTTAAGGGTTTTATGTAGGCATTATAAATGCCAACTACATTAACTCGCAGCTCCGCTGAGTGGACTCCCCAATCCTAAAATCCTTTGATTTTTGGATTTTCTCAACCTTTGCCTCTTGGTCACACAAAGTCCTGATGTGGAAGTCAACCCTTGATGTGAACCAAGTCAAGTCAACCCAAAACCTTGAATTTAGAATTCCCCGATAACTGAAAGCACCCCAACTAGGGTTGGTCAAGCACTTTGAACTATGGTTCGATTATAACCAAGATTATGGAAGGCTATACCGACTTAATATTTCTTTGAGGGGTTTTATCCTTATACGTAAATTGAAATTTTATTATCTTTGATTACATGCTTGTTAATATTAAGTGGGATATACTTAAGTGATTAACCATGTCTAAGATAATATTTACGCATAAGCTGGTCTTATTTTAGTTCCATCTTGCATGCTTGTTTAATTCATTAATTGTGTGATCATGACAGCACACCCACAATAAATAAACCATGCAACTGATCGAAATAAAATAAATGGTATGATCATGAGCTTGTTCTATTGGTTAGTTTATCTAGCAGTTTGATAAACTAACCCAAGACCTAGGGGAGAAACACCTTGAACCTTTCGGGTTCGTGTTTACAGCTTTCCACCTGTCCATCTTTGTATCTCCTTGAATTGGTTTCACCTTGGATCTTGACTTGAGCTGCCTCCACTAGCTCGGAAGCTCCATCCATTGCATATTTATTTATCTCACACGCAGGTGAGGGGTAAAAAGGGGTTTTTACATAAAAGAAACCTTGGGCGCACAGACCCTACATATTAATGAGGGGAAGGCTCGTAGGCCAACAAATTTAATTTAAATAAATAAATTAAAATAATCCATTCACATACAAAGGTCTTGGTCTAGCTCATGATCATCCATACATGCAATGATATTTACGCATAAATAAAACTAGCATTCAATTCTTTAATCGTTATTGTTTAAGATAAATCACGCTCGAATCAATTAATTATCTTTAATTAATCAATCCTTTTATCTTAAACCTTTTTTTTGAATTTCCTTGAGATTCTCATCCATCATAATTTTAAAAAAATAAATTCATTTAAAAATTTCTTTGTACGTAACTTGTACCTTGGAGGAAACCCGGTGAATTCTCATTCATAACTATCCAATGAGTAGAAATGAACATTACGCAGATGTTAAATTAAATACATATATATAAAACACCTATCATGTGTAGTGCCTCAGCTTTACACCTGCACTATGGTACACATCTCAAGGGTTTGTAGAATATAATAATAAATTTTAATAAATCTGCGTAATTTGGATGAGTACACAGCGTGTAGTTCCGACTACATGGCGTGTACTTTTGTTCATCGTCCATCTGAAGTACACGCCTGGGGACATGGCGTGTAGATGTACTTCGGAAATTTTCGGAGTACACGGTGTGTTCAGTGGGACACATGTCATGTAGTATCCGCGTTACACAGTTTCCAGTAGGGAAAGCCGTGTATGGGGTACACGGTCCAACCCTAGCCCGAAAGGACTACACACCGTGTTTAGTGGACCACACGGCGTGTAATCCAGAAACTGTGTGCCACCTATTCCTGGTCAACACACAGTGTCATTTATGACTTAGGAATACTCCAACACACGGCCTGATTTGGCGGACCAGTCTGATGCATTGAAGCTAGACTACACGGTGTGTACTTTTGAATACATGTCGTGTATTCTGGTGTTGTATGAACCGGAACATTTGGAACCTCCAGATGAAATCCTCTATTTTATTTTAATCAAAATTAAAAGAAAAATTTGTTTCTGTAAGGTGAATGAGAAACGTGAGAGGAGGAACAGATCTCGAGATTCATATTTTAAAGAATTATTAACTTGAATTGAAACAACAAAATTATTAAATGCGTAAATCACCAACAAAAAACTTAATTAATTATAACCAACGATATGACCGCTCTGATACCACTTGTAGGTTTCAGGTGCAACGGAAGCACGTTGGTGGTTGTACCCAACTTTAATTTTAGCGTTAACAACGATCAATCCGAGATTCGTCACGATAATAAAATGATGGATCTTCAGAATATAACGAAGAATGAAAAAGAAAGAGTGGAGTCTCGGAACCATAAATAGGATCATCATATTTTGGTTATAATTAATTGAAAAGAATTACCTTGATGGAATTCTTTCTTCATTGATGTTTCCGGTCACGATCCGATGTGATCTGTCATTGCGTCGTAGAATCGAATTATAGGATTCCTATAGCGGTGATCCACACGTGCTCCACGTATCTCTGGACATCACCGAAGGGATCTCCAGGTGCTAGCATGGAAGAGCCTTCACTTGCAATGTCCGCCTTCGATCACCTTGATCCGGTGGAGGTGGATCTCTCTCTCATAGGTTGAGAGCGTTCTCGGTGGAAAAAGAATTCTCTCTTGGCTTGAGAGCTTTTCCAAATCCGTTGTGCACAACCACACAAAAAATGTCTAGGCTAATGAGAAATATATAATTGGGATTTTTAATTACATAGAATAATAAAATGAATTAATTACCCGAAATCATTTATTCATTTCATTTAATTCTTAGTAATACCCCATGTCTAATAATAACAGTTGACTATTACTATTACCTGGCATGCGCCCAGTGAATTACACCTAATATTATTTAATTAAATAAATAATATTTATTTCTCATAAATTCCTAGAAAAAAATACACGGCGTGTATATTTAATATATATAGCATGTACTTTTAATTTTCCATTTTTCTTTATTTCCTCCACCACATTTATTAAACCTTGAGTAATGCCTATTTATTTCTAAAATAAATATCACTGCAGTACTCACTAATAAATATATTATTTTGCCTACAATATATTCTCTCAAATAACTTGTGTCAAAATAAATGCGACCAGGCATCCTTAAATAATTATTAAACCACAATCAGAAATAATCTTTATTTAACTTGTTAAATTAATATTTAACTGAGATACTTGGACACACTTAGTGTATGACCCTCTAGGCCTCTTTCTCAGTGGCATTAAGCGGAGCCTGCCTAAAGTCCAAGGTTAGCGTCTAGCAAAACGTCAAGGCACTCATAGAGAAAGAAGTTAACGTCGCAATGACGTGTCACCTCCTACGAACGCTTACCATGTAATATAATCCATTTGTCTTGATATCTCGAATCAAGCGGGTTGCATACTAGTGTCATCAACCCATGTGCTCGATTATTCTTTCTTTGTCTTTCCAGAATTGAACTTGTTCATTCCTCACCATGGTCATGGATTTATTTAGGCTATATCAATTCCATCAAAGGGCCTAAGATATCTACTTCCCTTATGGAATAGAAGGGACAAATCATTTCTCACATTATCTATTATTGTAGTATCACTCGTGACGCACCCAACGTATCCTACCTCACTGCGAACAGTGTGTCGTCACAGTTTTTGTCTATACATCTAATTGCGTGAGTTGTAACACCCATTAATAATAATCTTAAAGTTTAAGGACCAATACACACATCCGCAGATAGGAACATCCAATGACACTATGAAATGTGGATTTCCTATTGGCGGGTCTCGTTCTCATAATATCCTCATGGATATTACCAAGGGTGCACACCATGAGAAGGTGTCTCAAAGTTTTATAAGTTCTCACCCCTAATGGACTATATTATTTGTGTCCCTCAAATAACATCATCCGGCCATAAAACATATATTCAAGAATAGTGTTATGGCACTTCCGGGTTCTCATCATAGTATGGATCCGTTATGACCCTTTAATGTAACAGCTATCCTTAGGACATTATCACATGCATTGTCACGCAGAAGAACAATCAAGATGTGATAAGGTATTTATTAATGAATAAAGTACAAAGTAGTTGGTTCTAGGCCACTAACTTCAACACGTAGGTGATTCTGTTCAAGTTTAATGTGTTGAAGCTTGGCTTGGGCTTGGTCAAGAGCGAATCTCAGTGATGTTACCTCCTTTCCGAGCTCTGAAAAATGAGCTTCGTACGGCCCAAGTCTACTGGATGAGGTCATCCTCTCCTTTCTCTACGTCGAAAGGATTTTTTTAAAACCTTATATTTATATTAGTTGTGTGATCATTGTTCAACGACTATATTATCAACAATAATGACACTTAACATTCATTTAAACCCAATAATAAAAAAAGTGTGCATGTGTTTTCTATATCTATAAGACTTTAAAAGAAAGGGAATTTTATTCATAAATGATCGGGTCGTTACAATATAAACCTTATAGTATAATATAAAAAATTCTTTAACTGAAACCTTATATATTAAAATGATCATATCCTAAATACTTAAAATAAAACACACATTAAACCCCTGTAAGAAACCCATTTAATTGGTCTCTCATATCATAGATAAGCTTAATCAAAACCATGTGTTTACATTTAAAAGAACATATTCATATTTTTAACTCTAAAAAAATTAATTCAATTTTTTTTTCATAAAAAATGATTATTTACCCATTTAATCGTGTAATCTGTTTAGAAATCAATTTTATAAAATCCTTGACTATTCATATTCTTTTTCAAAACTAATTCATTAAATCAACTATAAAAACTATTTCATAGAAAATCACAATAAAAGAAAATCTGTCGATGATACAATGTTGTTTGTCTGGTCACTACTGCATTACCGCCCGTCGAATAATGAAGCCATATTGACCACTAGATCTAGCAGACAGAGAAACCAATCAGGCATCTGTGACCCTCAACAACCATCAAATATCATGTCCCATAAGCAGCCAACCACAACCCACGGCTGCTGCTGAATGTCGCGATCTGATCATCATCTATGACTTGTGATCACTAATCGGTGTCGCGGAGTGAAGCAGGACCGACCGTCGGACCACAGTCTGAAGCCAACTTTGTCCAATGGGTTGCCCTCGATGAACAAGATCTGCTACCATCAGACACTAGTGAAGACCGAGACCGTGCACCATAAGTTGACGGTTATCCAAAGCCTACTGCAGCACGAATCGTCAGTCCACCAACCAAAGCTCGAGAACCACACCAAATCTACAATCGAGTGCCTGGGAAGTCGAACACCACAAGTAGGAAGGAGCCCGGGTGGAGCGTGTTGACGACATCACCAAGGGAAAACCCTAGGAGAAGAAGGTGATTTGCTTGGGAGAGCACACCCTTATCTTTAATTTATATATATATATTTGTGTGTGTGTTTATGTATATTTATTTGTGTATATATATATTATGTGGATATATATACAGTTATATGTATATATATGTGTGTGTGTATATTTATTTTTGTTTATTTATAATTATATTTTAAAAAATATGTGTGTGTGTGTTTTTATATATATTTATGTTAATATATTTATAAAAAAATTATATGTATTCATGTCTATTTACATTTTTTTTTTGTATTTATATATATTTATATATGTTATGTGGGTATATGTATATACTATTATATTTAACAATATATATATATTCACATTTATATGTATTTATATATATATATGTAAATTTATTTATATTAATATATATTATGTCAATATATATATACACGCCCACATATAATTATAGGTTATTATATTTTTATATGTATGTATTTATAAATTATGAATTAATATATGTACACATGTATGAATTTACATGTATTTATCTCTCTATCTCTCTCCACACACACACACACATATATATATATATTAAAGTATGCTTAGTTAGCATATGAAGAGTTTGGTGGAGTGATATAAACTTTGTATCATAACAAAGTGGTAACATATCCCCATGGTGTAGCATTGTTGGTAGCAGCTGTTGTGGGGTGTCGTTGAGATCTTGAGTTCAAGTCTCACCTAGTAATTTTATGTATTGTGGGGTCTTTGTTGTGGGGTGTCGGTGAGATCTTGAGTTAAGTCTCCGCTAGTAATTTTATGTATTGTGGGTCTCAGTGAGATTTTGAGTTGGAGTCTCGCTCAGTAATTTACTGTATTGTGTGTTAATGGGGAGAGTTTCGAAATAATAGATAATTTCAAGTTGGTGTCGTGAGGTTTTGTAAGGCGATGATGGGCTGGATTTGTCCTTTTCTTTGATCGCTTCAAGGAATCTACCCGCCATTAAGTCCTTTGTAGGGTTTCGCCACCAACATTTCGTCACGGCTTTCAAGCTGAGAATCATCCAAGGATTTTGAACTCATCGATCCAACCCAACAACCCCTGCCATGGCCATGTCTGACCAGTCGCCCATCCACTATCACTTCCAACCACAGCTTAAAGTCCAATCCACAATACCTGCCACCGCCATGTCTGACCGGAATGATACTACATTTGACCCCCGCCTCTCCCGCACCATCTTAGTGATTCCTTTGCATTTCCGCTATAAATAGTACCCATGGCGCGCCCTGTCTGCCACAGATTTACCAACCCACGCAGGAAGAACGTCAGCCCAGATGTTTCCGGCCACCGCTGCTCTTCTGGTAGCTCCCCTCGCCCTTCTCTGGTTCTTTATAAATCTTAGAACACAAAAAAATGGCCACCCACTCCCTCCGGGCCCACGGGGGCTACCCTTAATCGGGAACCTCCACATGATGGGCCAGCTTCCCCACCGCACTCTCCGCCGCCTCGCTCAAAAGTACGGCCCCATCATGTCGCTGCGCCTGGGGCAGGTGCCCGCCGTCGTGGTCTCGTCGCCGGAGGCGGCCGAGCTGTTCCTCAAGACCCACGACCTCGCTTTCGCCGGCCGTCCAAAAACCGAAATCGCCAAGCACTTCCACTACGGGTACAAGGGCCTCATATTTTCCGAGTACGGCCCCTCCTGGCGGAACCTCCGGAGGCTGTGCACGGTGAAGCTTCTGAATCCCGCTAAAATCGACTCTTTCGCCGGGAAGAGGCGGTGGGAGGTGGAGTCGATGGTGGCGTCGATCAAGGCAGCGGCGGAGGCGCGGGAGGCGGTGGACGTGAGCTTGAAGGTGGCGGAGGTCGTGGAAAACATGGTGTGCCAGATGATGATCGGAAGGAGCGGCGACGGGAGGTTCAAGCTGAAGGAGGCCTTCCAGGAGGGGACGCAGCTGGCCGGAGTTTTTAATATCGGGGAGTTCGTCCCGGCGCTCCTGCCTCTGGATCTGCAGGTGCGTCTTCAATTTCTGTGTTACTGCAATTAGGCGTGAATTAATTCTCCACGAACGCATCAGGGTGTTTCGAGGGCCATCAAAGCAGCTGCCCAAAGGCTGGACAAAACCTGGGACTTGATCATCAACGAACGCATCAAGGAGGGCCGCGACGAAGAACAGAGCGAAGACTTCATCGACGTGCTGCTTTCACAGGCGAACACCTCCGTCGGCGATCATCACAACGATGACGGCGACCCGCCCAGCAGCCCCATCGACCGAGAAAACATCAAAGCCATCCTGCTCGACATGTTCGGCGCCGCCATGGACACCTCCGCCAGCACCATCGAGTGGGCGGTCTCGGAAATATTTCGACACCCGGACGTCATGCGCAAGCTGCAGGACGAGATAAGCAGCGTCGTCGGGCTTGGCCGGACGGTGGCGGAGGAGGATCTGCCGAAGCTGCCGTATCTGGAGATGGTGGTGAAGGAGGGCATGAGGCTGCACCCGGCGGCGCCGTTGCTGCTGCCTCACGAGTCCATGGAGGAGACCACCGTCAATGGGTATAGAATTCCGAAGCGGTCACGGATCATCGTGAACGCGTGGGCGATCATGCGGGATCCGAACGCGTGGGCTGACCGGCCGGAGGAGTTCGTCCCGGAGAGGTTTGAGAACAGCAGCGTGGACGTGGTTGGGAGGGACTTCCAGCTGATCCCGTTTGGATCGGGACGGCGAGGGTGCGCCGGAATCAGGCTGGGGCTGACCTTCGTCCGACTCGTGGTTGCGCAGCTGGTGCACTGCTTCGACTGGGAGCTCGCCGGAAACACGTCGCCGGGCGAGTTGGATTTGGATGAAAAGTTTGGGTTCGCCCTGCACAGAATCAACCACCTGCGTGCTCTACCGTCGTATCGCTTGGAGTGCTAGCTTTTCTCCCATTTTTCCCATGGAAACCAGAATAAATAGTTTCCATTGATGTAAGTTTGTTGGGGTTTTCATATAATAAAAATTAGAAAAAAAGACATCACAGGCATTAAATTATCAAATTAAACTATAAAAAAGATTTAATTTTGAAATTAATTCATGTTGAATATAACTCAAATCACTAATACAAATATTCAATCTAACCGTTAGCTAAAACATAACAATGACTTTACTATCAAAGTATTTTCACCACATACTATTTTATATCATCATGGACTTAGTCAAAGTATTTTCACCACATAAATAATTTGGGGATCATTGCCCTAAATTTCCAAGGTAAATTGAACTCGTTTGCTCGTTTTATTATTATTTTACATCCATTTCAGATTTGTAAATAAATATTATTTTTTTGATAATGAGTAATTCAAATCTACATGTCATAAATAGCATGTGGGTTACTCTCGTTAATTTTCAAAAAAATAAATCAATGTTTTTTGCTCAGTTTTGATTGTTTTACACAAAAAAAAAATGAATATTAATTATTTAAATGTACTTTTGACTGTTCAAAAAATCTATCCTATCATATTCACGCACTTTTCATTTCTACAGGTCCCAAATGATAAGGATCGTCCTCCTAAAGTTTCATGGGCTTTGTTTAGTTCATTTTTTGTCATTTGACATTTATTTAGTACTTAGAAAGAAATATAAATACTTAACAAAAATACCTTTGAGCATTTTAAGTGCCTTAATCAATAAATTAACTCATGCTTTGTTTATACATGTCACAAATGATACATGTGTCGTTGTAAAGCCCTAACCCTGTTATCTAACCCAATACTTGAGTTAAGGTGCAAGTCCTCAAGTACACTCCCTAATCGCTAAAGGCCAACAAATAATACCA
The DNA here is from genome assembly GCA_963277665.1 of Viscum album. Classification (NCBI taxonomy): domain Eukaryota; kingdom Viridiplantae; phylum Streptophyta; class Magnoliopsida; order Santalales; family Viscaceae; genus Viscum; species Viscum album. Next base: position 1,288,560,731 of record OY728151.1, read on the forward strand.
TGAGACAATTCAGCGGGTTAAAAAAATGGTATCAGGTCATATTTTTTGTAAGTTATGGTGGGTGTAGAGTTTGGATGGTTGGATGGTTCGTTCATTCAAATCTTCACGAGTAATGAACTAGGTTTGCCTGAGGAATTAATGACTTATGCTATAAATATTGATACACCCTTGTGACAAATAATTGAATGTGAATTTAAGTGTCCATCATGTTCCATTATGATCGGCAATGTAGAAATATCCTGAGAATTTTTGGTTCTTCAAACACTTATGTCTTATCATCAAAATGAATTAGTTGGTGGAATGTGAGTTCATATTATTGATTAATGTTTCTTTTTATCTCACAAGATGAAAATGTATACACTTTCTAAGGAGAGGAAGATAATAATGCAAGCCAAGAAGAATTCATTGTTCGAGATCTTACATCTTTATATTAAATGGTTGGGCTAATTCTTAGATCGGCAAAGTCAGAGGATCAACCTAGATTGTCGGCTATGGTTGAAAGATATGTCAAATTTTCTATTACCTTGGTTCATAGGACAAATCCAATTTCTTTAACCTCTTATTGCATGGCACAAGTGGAATTGTAAGAATTAAAAGTGCATATTGATGACATGGAGAACAAGGGATTCACTACCACAAAATCGGGTTTTCACAGCGCCACTCCTTTATCAGCGCTAAAATACACGCTGTTAAAGGGGGGTTTTATCAGTGTTTTTTTAAAAGCGCTGATAAAAGGTATATTTCAAAAAAAACATTAAAATTAATATATAAATATATAAATATATTGATATTGATATAAATATAATATATATTTTTTAAAATGTGTTTTAAATAAGGATAAATAGAAATTTAAACTTAATATATAATATATTCAATAAAAAAAGCTTATAAAATAATTAAAAAATATTTTTAATTAAATTTTTTGTTATTTTTATCGAATAGTAGTCATTTAAGAAAAATTCGAATATAAACTAAATAAATAAATAAATAAAAGATCTAAAATAAGTTGAAAAAACAACTCGAACTTCAAACAGTCATAACTTTTGATCTGAATGTTCGTTTGAGCTCTAACACATATCAAATCGAAACTTGCGACGAGCTCTATGCCATTGTAACAAGAGGGGATCCCGATTAAGGTTTATTTGAGGCCAAAAAAAGCTCAGAAGGCCTCCAAAACTGAGTTTTTAGTCGGTGTACCCCGCTTTCTTAACATTTGTTGGATTTTTAGATTCATTTATGGGGGTATTTTAGCCCTTTTTTGGTAGGAACTAAATTTATTCATAGGTCTTTCAATGATATTGATATAATTGTTTTGAAATTTTATCATTTTTCACAATGTACTGTTATTTATAATCAAATATATAAGAATATATACATATTTTTATATATATTCGCACATAAAAAATTAATTTTATAAATAATTGATTAAACATATTTACATATAAAATATATTTATTAATATATGTCTTACCTAAATAAAAACTAATATCCATTTTATTTAAAATACAAAATATGAATATTTATATCTCAATATAATGTGTGTGTGTCTATATATATGTATATGTATATATATATATATATATATATATATATTAGTGTATTTGTATGTTTTAGCAAACTGATATATATTATCTATATGTTCTAACATATAAATAGACACATTAAAATATAATAATGTAAATATATATAAATATATATAAATATGTATAATTATACTTACATATACACACATATATATAATATATATACATGTGTATGTATGTTGTATATATGTATTTATTTATTTATACACAAAAAAACATATTTTATAAATGTATTTAAAACTAATCTTACAAATATATATCAATATATGTATAAATATATAACTAAATATATATTAATATACGAATAAATATACGGATAAAAAATATAACTATATATATACAAATATAAATAGATATAAATAGATATTAATATACGATATATATATATATATATATATATTAATATAACTAAATATATATGTGTATATTAAAATAAATATATTTTAATATATGAATAAATATAACTAAATAGATATATAAATAAATAGATATATCATTAAATGGAGAGCGAAGCAACATGAAGGAGTGGTAAAGTGTCCAGGCGTGAAGGGAGGAGGTCTCGAGTTTGAATCCAGGGAGAGACATGGGTGCGCGCGCAAGTGCAGGGGGGCTAGCGCTATTAAAGGGCTTGAGGGCGGTGTTAAAGGCAGGCAGGTGGGGTTGGGGGGTGAGCGCTGTAGAAAAGGGTGGCAGATGCTGATAAAAGATGTCTTTTATCAGTGTTTTTTTTAACGCCGATAAAAGGGACCCCCTTTAACTTCGCTAAGATTAACACCACTTTTTTAGCACTGTTAAAAGCTATTTCAACGCTGATAAAAGCGCTATTAGTAGTAGTGATTCATTCGACGAAATATTTTTTTCTTAGGCAACACCAATTCTATTTTCCTAGAATGGTGATGTAAGTCCAAACTTATGCATTTATTATTGAAATTTGAACAAGTTAACCATCAACGATGACAACATCCTGCCCAAAAACCACTACCAAAAAACAAGGCCTTAGTGGTGGGTATTTTGCTGTACACAGCGGTTTAAACCACCGCTGTATTGTTTAGCGATGGTTATTTAAACTATCGAGTATTTCATGACTGGAAATCATTTAGCAGTAGTTTTTATAGTGTAGTGGTGGTTAATTTAAGTGTCATTTTTTAGGCGCTTAGCAGCGGTTATAAATTAATTTTATGAGGGTTTTTTGGGGGTCGGGTGGGGGAAATTAACATAACCGCCGTTAAATAGATTAGTGACGATTTATTTACCCAGAGGCAAAATATAATCGAATCCATCAGAACCGCCGCTAGAAGAATTAGTGGTAGTTATGTTTAGCGGCGGTTATAATAAACCGCTGCTAAACATATCAAATAATTTTTTTCCAAACTATTTAATAAAAAATGATATGCATATAACAAACTCAATCGTACAATAAACTAGACCATAAATAAATCATCATACATCCATACATCCATACATCCATACATCCATACACTACAAGAAAATGTGAAATTTGTGTCGGTTTTCAAAACCGCTGCTGAATATTTCATCAACATTTTTTTAGCGTGGATTTTTAAAAAACCGCTGTTATTTTAAAAAAAATTTAAAAAATCTATGTTTAGCGGTGGTTAGTAATAACCGTTGCGAATTAGTGGTGGAGTTTTAAGGAACCGCTGCTAAAAAGAAAAAAAAAACAGATTTCAGCATCAAATGATCATAACTTTCGATCAGAGTGCCTATTTTAGCACTACAACCAGTCAAACCAAAGCATATGAAATGAACTATAGTGACATTATACAATAATTTGGTTATAAGTAAAAGAATAAAATTTGTTATGGTTTTAAGAGAAGTTGAAAATCAAACTTCAACTTCAAACGACCATAACTTTTGATCAGGGTGTCCGTTTGAGCTTTATCATATTTCAAATCAAAACCTATGAAGAGATCTATGTTGTGTTGACCAGGTAATCCACGTCACTATTTTTCCAAGGTAAAAATATGTAAGGAAGGCCCCAAAAATCAATTTTTTTTGTTCAGATGCCATGATTTTTGAACATTCGATGCGATTTCAGCTTCATTTAAAAGTATCTTCATATGCTTATTTATATTTAAATAAATTTATATGTAATTATATATATATATATATATACATATATATATATATTATTTACTATTTATTATTTATTATTTATTATTTATTATTTATTATTTATTATATATTCATTTATTATTAATTATTAATTATTAATTAACTATAAATTAATTATTAATTTATTACTTATTTATTACATATTGGTTTATTATTTATTATTAATTTATTATTAATTCATTATTTATTATCTATTTACTTATTTACTTATTTACTTATTTATATATTATTTTTTACTACTTATTTATTATATATTTCTTTATTGTTTATTATTTCTTAATTTATTTATTAACATTATTATTTATTATTTATGGTTTATTATTTTTATTATTATTTATTTATTATCGTTTATCCTTTATTGTTTATTCTTTATTATTTATCATTTATCATTTATTAATCATTTTTTTGTTATTTATTAGTTATTTATTTCATATTTATTTGTCATGTATTACTTGTGTTTTTTTTATTTATTATTTAAATTTTATTATTATTTATTAATATTATTATTTATTATTATTATTCTTTAATATTATTATTTATGTATATGTATTTATATTTATTTTCATGTATATATATATAGGTATATTAATTTTTTTTACTCACCACATGAAGAGCTTGCTGTAGTGGTAAAGTATTTGCCGAATAACTAAAATGTAAGTTGTTCAAATATCACCCAACACATATATATGCATAATTTATGCATGGCATGCATGACATATGTATGCATGGTAGAATAAATAAATAAAAAAATAAAAAAATAAAATTTAATTAATAAAACAATTAAATAAATAATCAATAATATGAAAATATGAAAATTTTATTTAAAAAAAATAACAAAACCACCGCTAAACAATTAATGGTGATTTTTAAAACCACTGCTAAATATTTTTGCGATAATTTTTGAAAACCGATGCTAAATATTTCACGATGCAACTTTTCACAACACAAATTTTCTCAATGGTTTTGAAAAATCGATGCTAAATACTATTTTTCCTATAATGATACATCCACACATCCACAATCATAAAATAAAAAACCATTGGTCAACTTTAAGCTCAACAATCATATATATATAGTTAAAATATGTCCAACATCCACCAACCCATGACCAATACATCAATCCCACCACCTCAACTACATCCAACTTCCTCTATAGCTAGAGTCATTATATGCAAAACCGACCACATCATGTCATCAACTAACAAAAAAATATAGAAATCAAAACTGAAAATAATAACAAAAAATTATAGCAAAATCATTGATAATATGTAACCATACCATACACACTATGAGCCATCATGACTTCCTTTTGAAGAGTGTTGTGGATTAGAATGGTCAACCTCCTACCTACTACTAACATCTTTCACCTACAATACAAACCAGAACATTTTAGAAAAGAAATAAAAAACATAATATGCGCAGAATATATTCATAATTTTTCACTTAACATTTGTTATTTATTCAATAAAAAATGACATAAATTTTAACATAAAACAAATAATATATCATGAAAAGTACTTTGAAAACAAAAAATTACCTATTTAAGATATGATTCAACACTTTGAACTTAATATAGAAAAGTATATAACAGTTTAATCACTTTTTTTCTTGAAATTATTCAATAAACACGTTTTAAAGAATTTGATATGAAAACATTTTCTATATTTAAAAAGTAAGTCAATAGTGATTGTATCATGATTTTACATCAATATGAGGTCATTTTCTATGGTTTTGACCATTAAACACACATTTTAGTGTTTTAAAACACTAAAAATGCATTTATGGGCATCCTGGGCAAACCATAACTCAGATTGAGGCAGTTTTGGTTCCTATATTTGAAAAATAAATCTATAATCATTTTCCTATGATTTCACAGCCATTTGATGATATTTTATTGGTTTGATCCCCTGAAACACGTTTTTAAAGACGTTGGTAACCTTTAAAACTGATTATTGAGTCATTCTGAGCACAACGCACATCAAATGGATGTGTTTTCTGTTTGCACATGTCAAAAATAATTCAATGGCATTTGTATCAAGATATCATATCAATTTGATGTCATTTTCTATGGTTTTGACCGTTACACACACGTTTTAGTGTTTTAAAACAGTAAAAACACATTTACAGGCATCTCGAGTAAACCGTAACATGGATTGATGTGACATCGATCCCTACTTTTCAAAAATCAATATACAATAATTTTTCTATGATTTTAAAGTTATACGATGACTTTTTCTTAGTTTGACCCTCTCTCACACGTTTTTGAAAAATTTGGTATCTTTTAAAACTGATTATTGAGTCATTCTGAGCACACCACACATCAGATAGATGTGTTGTCTAATCATACATGTCAACAATAATTCAAATATTGTTTTCTTATGGTTTTACATCAATATGGAATTATTTCTTAGGGTTTTGACTGTTACACGCTTGTTTTAGTGTTTTAAAATACTAAAAACACGTTTACTGGCATCTTTGGAAAACCATAACTTGAATTGGTGTGGATCTGGTTCCTATATTTCAAAAATCAATCTATGGTTTTTTTCCTATTATTTTATGTCCATCCAATGTTGTTTTCTTAGTTTTGACCCTCCACTGCACATTTTTAAAGACTTTGGTGTCTTTTAAAACAGATTATTAAGTCATTATGATCACACTGCATGTGGGTTGGATGTGTTGTCTACTCATACACATAAAAAATAATTCAATGGTGGTTTTCCCATGATTTCACATCAATATGAGGTTGTTTTTTATGGTTTTGATCGTTTCATGCATGTTGTAGTATTTTAAAGAACTAACAATGCGTTTATGGTCATCCCAAGCAAACTATAACCCAAATTGATGAGGTGTTGATTCTCACATTTCAAAAATAAATCTACAGTCATTTTCCTATGATTTCATGTACATCCAAAGCCGTTTTCTTGGTTTAGACCCCCTGACACTCATTTTTAAAGACTTTGGTATCTTTTAAAACCGATTATTGAGTCATTCCGAGCACACCACACGTCAGATGGATGATTTTTCTACTTGTACACATCAAAATAATTCAACGAAGGTTTTCCCATGATTTCACATCAATATGGGATCTTTTTTATGGTTTGACCATTACGCACATGTTTTAGTGTTTTAAAACACTAAAAATGAATTTACAGGCATCCTGAAAAAACTGTAACTCAAATTGACATGGAGTCAGTTCCTATATTTCAAAAATCAATCTATGGACATTTTCCAATGACATGAAATCAGACTTTAGTATCTTTTAAAACTGATTATTGAGTCATTTCGAGCACACCGAACATTAGATGGATGTGTTGTATACTCATAAATTTAAGAAATAATTCAATGATGGTTATCCCATGATTTCACCACAATATGAGTTCTTTTTATAAGTTTTTTATTATTACATGCACGTTTAAGTGCTTTAAAACACTAAAAATACGTTTATGGGAATCCTGAGAAAATCGTAACTCAGATTGATAGGGAGTTAGTTCCTAAATTTAAAAAATAAATCTATGGTAATTTTTCTATGATATAATGATCATCTAACATTGTTTTTTTGGTTTTGACCCCCTCACACATATTTTTAAAGACTTTGGTATCTTTTAAAACTGATTATTGAGTCATTCTGATCACATCTCACATCAAATGGACATGTTGTCTACTCATACACATAAAAAATAATAAAATAGTGGTTGTCCCATAATTTCACATCAATATAAGATCATTTTCTATGGTTTTCCCATTACATGCATGTTTTAGTGTTTTAAATCACTAAAATCGCGTTTACAGGCATCCCGGAAAAACTGTAATTCGGATTGACATGATGTTGGTTCATATATTTCAAAAATCAATCAATGGTAATTTTACTATGATTTTTTGGCCATATGATGCTATTTTCCCAGTCTTAACACTCTAAAAAACGTTTTTAAAGACTTTGGTATATTTTAAAACTGATTATTGAGTCATTCCAAGCACACCACACATCAGATGTAAATGTTTTCTACACGTAAACATAAAAAATAATTCAATGGTGGGTTTCCCATGATTTCCTGTTAATATAAGGTCATTTTCTATGGTTTTTAATGTTACACACACATTTTAGTATTTTAGAACACTAAAAACTCGTTTACGGGCATACCAAGAAAACCATAAATCAGATCGATATGGCGTCTATTAATACATTTAAAACTTCAATATATGGTCATTTTCATACGATTTCATGGACATCTGATACTTTTTTCTTGGTTTTGACCTCCAAATACATGTTTTTAAAGACTTTGTGGTGTCTTTTAAAACTGATTATTGAGTCATTCCAAGCACATTGCATATCATATTGATGTTTCATCTTCTCATAAATGTCACAAATAATTAAATAGTGATTTTAACATGATTTCACATCAATATAAAGTTATTTTCTATGGTTTTGACTATTGCACACATGTTTTAGTGCTTTAAAACACTAAAAACACGTTTATAGGCATCATGGGAAAAATCGTAACTCGGATTGATGTGGTGTTGGTTCAAACATTTCTAAAATACATTGATGGTCTTTTCCTATGATTTTATATCCATATGATTCCTTTTTTGGGATTTTATCCCCCTAACACGTGTTTCAAAAGACTTTAGTGTTTTTAAAACTGATTATTGAGTCATTATGAGAAAACCACATGTCATATGGACATTTTTCGGATAATACACATAAAAAATAATTCAATAGTTGTTTTACCATGATTTCACATCAATATGAGGTCATTTTATATGGTTTTGACCATTACATGCATATTTTAGTGTTTTAAAACACTAAAAACGCGTTTACAGTTATCCCAGGAAAATTGTAACTCGGATTGACATGGAGTTAGTTTCTACATTTAAAAAATCAATTTACAATCATTTTCATATGATTTTATATCCATTCAATACTATTTTATTCATTTTGACCCCATAACACACATTTTTAAAGACTTTGGTATCTTTTAAAACTGATTATTGAGTCATTCTGAGCACACCGCATGTTAGATGGAGGTGTTGTCTAATCTTACGCATAAAAAACAATTTAAAGGTTTTTTCCAAATATTTAATGTCAATATGAGGTCATTTTCTATGAGTTTTATCATTACACACACATTTTAGTGTTTTAAAAAAGTAAAAATGCATTTAAAGGCATCCTGGGAACTGTATAAATCGGATTAACACAACGTTTATTTATACATTTAAAAAATAAATCTATAGTCATTTTTATATGATTTCACAATTATATGATGCTATTTTATTGGTTTTGACCCCCTGATGCATGTTTTTAAAGACAGATATATTTTAAAATAGCTTATTGAGTCATTCCGAGCACACTACATGTCATATTGATGTGTCATCTGCTCGTAAATATAGAAAATAATTCAAAAGTAGTTATCCCATGATTTCATGTTAATATTAGGTTTTTTCTATTGTTTTACTATCAAACACACATTTTAGTGTTTTAAAACACTAAATACACATTTACAGGCATCCCAAGAAAATCATAACTCAGATTGATGTGGAGTCAGATCCTACATTTCACAAATAAATCTACAGTAATTTTACTATGATTTCATTATCATTCAATGTTGTTTTCTTAGTTTTGTCCCCATGAAACATGTTTTTAAAGTCTTGTATATTTTAGAACTGACTATTGAGTCATTCCAATAACACCGCATGTTAGATGAACATGTTGTTTGCTTATACACATCAAAAATAATTTTATGGTGGTTTTCCCATGATTTCATGTCAATTTGAGGTTGTTTTCTATGGTTTTTACGATTACACGCATGTTTTAGTGTTTTAAAACACTAAAAATGTATTAACCTACATACTAGGATAACCGTAACTCAAATTGAAATGGAATCACTTCCTACATTTCAAAAATCAATATATGGTATTTTCACTATGATTTCACATCCATGTGATGTTGTTTTATTGGTTTTGACCCCCTGATGCACATTTTTAAAGACTTGGGTATCTTTTAAAATAGATCATCGAGTCATTTAGATAACACCGCACATAAAATTGATGTTTTTTACTCATGAAAATAAAAATTAATTCATTGGTAGTTTTCCCATGATTTCAGGTTAATCTGAGGTCATTTTATATGGTTTTTACCATTAAATGCATGTTTTACTATTTAAAACACTAAAAATGTGTTTACAGACATCCCTAGAAAACCGTAACTCATATTGATTTGACATAAGTTCCTACATTTTAGAAATAAATCTATTATCATTGTTCTATGATTTTAAAATAATCTAATTCTGTTTTCTTGGTTTTGACCACCTAATTCACATTTTTAAAGACTTTGGTATCTTTTAAATCTGATTATTGAGTCATTCTGAGCACACCACATGTAGGATGTATTTTTTTCTACTCACACATGTCATAAATAATTCAAAGGTGGTTTTAACTGATTTCACATCAATTTGAGGTCATTTTCTATAGTTTTGTTTGCTACATGTGTGTTTTAGTGTTTTAAAACACTAAAAATGCTTTTAAGGGCATATTGGGAAAACCATAACTCTTATTTATTTGTAATTAGTTCATAAATTTTAAAATATAAATATAAAATCATTTTCTTATTATGTCACAACCAACTGATGTCGTTTTCTTGGTCTTGAACCCATGATGCATGTTTTTAAAGATTCTAGTATCCTTTAAAACTGGTTATTGAGTCATTTTGAGCACACTGCACGTCGAATGGGTGTGTCGTATTCCCATTCACATAAAAAATAATTCAATGATGATTTTCCCATGATTTCATGTCAATCTAAGGTCTTTTTCTATATTTTTGACTGTTAAATGCATGTTTTAGTGTTTTAAAACACTAAAAACACATTTACAGGTATCTTGGAAAAACCATATCTTAGATTAACATGGTGTTGATTCCTATATTTCAAAAATTAATTTACATATATTTTCATATGATTTCATAGACATCCAATGGCATTTTATTTTTTTTGACCTCCTGATGCACATTTTCGAAAACTTTGATATCTTTTAAAATTGTTTATTGAGTCATGGATTGAGTTTAGAATTTACCTCAGAAGGATGAGATATAAGACTAAAAATTTCCTAAGTATTTATTCCCATCATCCTCTAAAATACAAAAACTAAGGTGTTTTCCATTGTCGACCGCCACCGGTCCTGTGTTTTCTGGTAAGAGTCTTGTTCTTTCATTTTTTCTTTCAACCTTGAAATTTCTCTCTCTGCTTCATGTTCAATGGCACTGCTCAAACCCCCACTTGGTATAGTAGTAAATCATGATGAAACCCTACTAATGACATCTTATGGAGTATGCCCAGAACCCATCCCTCCTACATTCTTAGGATTCTTCTTTCTGAAAATAATTGCAACTGCATCATTCCAGGAAACTGATGATGATTGTGAAGGGTTCACATCCTAGGCTTCTTGATTTGTAACATGTTTATACAACAATATTAATAATGATTTTTTAAATTATCTTAACTTAATAATATTATCTAATTAATAAATTTCTCATTACTATTTAATTTAATTTTCTTACTAGAAAAACATAAGAATGTAAAATAAATTATAACAACAAAAAAGTCTTAAACCCAATTAATTGGGGCCGACTACATTGATCAAATGACACCAACGGAGTTAATTAGAACCGTTTGATCCATGTATATAGCCCCATTTAATTGGGTCTAAGGATCATTTGTTATTGTAATTTATTTTTCATTATTATGTTTTTATAGTAATGAAATAACATTAAATAGTAATGAAAATCACTTACTCCAATGTATTTGGTAGGTTCATTCAGAAAACTATCATCGGGTTTCCTATGAACTTCAGGCCACATATTTTTTCATCCAACTGAGTGAAATAATTCATTAATTTTTTTAAAAAATATATAAAATTTATAAAAAACCTTTAGTTATAATAAAATATTAATACTAATAATGAATAAAATACAACCAAGATTTCTCTTTTTCTAGAAAAACTCTATGACCCAACGATATGAGGAATGAATTTTTTATCACAATTCAACATATTTTTTAGATAATTCTTGAAAAAAATAGAAACATTAATAAAAATTATAATTTTATTATGTTTATGTTATTAAGATACTCTAAAATATGCAATTACCTCATGAGATTAATCTCTATTAATATCAACATACATATTTTACTGCTTATGAGAGACGCCTTGAGGAACTTTATCATATATTTTTCAAGAGATCAGAGATGCGTCATTAAAACCATGTCATAATATCTATTTCTTTCCCAATTTTTTCATGGTCCATGGGATTGAAATGGAGTCAGGGACATCAAAATAAAAAAAACATCTATAAATAAAAAATATAATAATTTATAAGTATATTAATAATTTTACTCATTACTTTTAAATTAATTATCAATGAATATTAAATTAATATTACCTTTACTTGATTATCAAACACATCATTTTTCCTAGCCATGGGAATATGCCTCCAATCTTTATAATTGATAGGAAAACTCACCATCTTGTAAGAAAGCTACCCAAGAATCTATCCATAGATTTCGACAACATCACTAATAGGCACCCCAAACTCATCATATGGAATGATAATTTTTAAGTATTTCATGTCCCATACATCTACCATGTTCATATTTATAACTATTCTGTTATTATATTTATCTATTTGAAAAATGAATTAAACAATTAATAAAATATTTTTTGTACAATGACATACATACCAGTAATGATAACTCTCCAATATCCCCTAGATGTAGGGGTGACCAATTACTCCATCGCCAAAGGTGAATATGATGGTGGGCTACCAACAACATCTGGGGAAGCTACTAGCTCAATATAAGTCTCTATTATAGTAGAATCATTTGGATCCACTGAAGCTGATGGTAGTGGTGGTGTGCTTTGAGATGTTGATCGAATAGGATCTCAATTTTTTTGCTCTTGATATTTCTGCAATTAAAATGGTTTAAAATATATTCAATGTTTTAAAAAAAAGTAAAATATTTTTACAAAAAAAGGAAAAAATAGAACAATTTATATATGTATGAAACACTTATAAATGAGAAATTGTAATATAGTTTCATTACCAATTTATACATTCAATTATATTCATCTTCATTGTCTTCATTATTATCAAACTCTATTGTGATGAATACTTCATTTTCACCCTCTCTTGCAAGTTTTATTATTTTAATATTGTTTGGAAAAAACCATTCAATGTTTTGTGGTTGATGAGGTTTACTATCAAAAAGTACCAATTGACCTTCATTGCCCATATCATAAAAGTCTCTATGTTTTATGTGTACAACAACTCTCTAACCTATTAGTATTTAAAATTGGGTAATAATTTAACACTTTTCTTTTTTATAATTGTTTTGATAAATTATCGTTTCATCACATTTAATTAAATTTAAATTTATAAACCATAATAACGTTTTCTTATTTACATGTTATAATTTTAAATTTTTTCTTAAAATATTAATTTTCTATGATTTTAATTTATATCTCTTCTAAAATTACTTGGTCTCTTAAAGTAAAAAATTAAGGGCCATCCATGGCTAACCCAGGACAGACCTCAACACACAGGGGACCCAAGGGGTCAAGCCCATGGGAGAGCTAGCCTAAGGGCCATACATAGCAGCATTAAAGATCCTTTGTATAAGTCATGTAATAGTTCTCTCCTAGAGGAGCATATAGAGATGGTCCTATAGGCCCACTGGACCAAATCCCATGTGTGTGAAAAGGTGTAACGGGTGCTTATTGTAGGTTCCAGGTGCAACAGAAGTGTGCGATGGGCGGTGCACAACTTTGATTTTTTCCATAATCGATGATCAATCCGAGATCTATATGATGATGAATGCCATGATTGATGTAATTGAGTCAAAGAAATAGACAATGAACAATTACGCCAGAACTAAGAAAGAGGATCATCACATATAATTTATAATTAATTTAATTAAATAAAGAATTAACTTTTTTTGAATTATTTCTTCATTGATGAATCCGATGATTGATCTACAGTCTACCGTCATTGCGTCATATAAATAATGTGTAGATTTCCTCTAGCGGTAATCCACACATGTTCCCTGAATCTCTAGACATCACCTAAGGAATCTTTGGTTGATAGCATGGCAGATCCTCATGCTTGCATCGTCTGCCTTTGATCACTTCAAGAACTGATTCCAAAGTATTCTCCTTGATCCGGTGGAGGATAATTGCTCACCGTTCTTGGGAGAATTCTTGGAGTAGGGAGCTCTCTAGGATTTAGAGGATTCTCCAAGATTTTTGTGCACAACCCAAACAAATGAATTTTATCTGTTGAGAAAATAACATAATTGGGTATTTATATTGCTAGGGTTAAAATAAAATAATTACACAAGTGACCTTAATTATTTTATTTAATCCTAGAAAAAACCCATGTCAAATAATAATAATAATAATATTATTTCTCAACATGCGCTTAACTTGCAAATTATAATGAAATATTATTTATTTAAATAATATTCAATATCTATTATTTCTCACCGAATAATTAAACTCAGTCTACTATTAATCCACAATATTTATCAGGCCATGATTAATTCCTATTTTTTTATTAAATAAATACCACTTCATTATTCACCAATAAATAAGTAAATATTATATTCACTAAATAGAAAATAAATAATTATTAGATATTCCGCTCATAATATATTCTCTCGAATAACCAATGATAGAAAAAATGAGATCAGATATACATGAATAATTATTAAACCACACATGGGAATAATATTTATAAAAAATTTTAAATAATAAATAATAATATATTATTTAACTGAGATTCTGGATACACTTAGTGTGTGACCCTCTAGGCCTCTTTCTCAGTGGCATTAGGCAGAGCGGCCTAAAGTCCAAGTTTAGCATCTGGAAACACGACAAGGCTCCCATAGGGAAATAATTTAATGCCACAATGACATAATATCTCATACCAATGCGTACTATATAATATAATACCATTATCACAATATCTCAAATCAACTAGGTTGCATGCTGGTGCCATAAACCTATGTGCTCAATGTCTCTTTCTTTGAATTTATAAAAATAGAACATGCCTATAAAACACAATGACCGTGGATTTATTTAAGCTATATCATTTCCATCAATGTGCCTAAGATATAAACTTTCATTAAATAATATAAGGGACAAATCCTTTCTAATATTATTCATTAATGCAATATTAATCATGATGCACCCAACATATCCTACTTCACCGTGAACATCTATTGTCATAGTTTTTATCAATACATCAAAGTATGAAAATCATAATAATAATTAATAATAATCTTAAAGTCTAAGGACCAATAAACATGTTTTTAGATAGGAACATCCGATGACACATATAAATGTGTATTTCTACTAGCGGGCCTCGTCCTCATAATATCCTACAACCAAGGGAGTACACCATGAGATGGTTCCTTAAAGTATTATGAGTCTCCACCCCTCATATCCTGTATCATTTGTGTCCCTCAAATGATATCATCTAGCTATAAAACATATATCCAAGAATAGTGTTGTAGCACTTCTGGGTTCTCATCATAGTGGGTAACTGCTATAACCTTTTAGTGCGGCATCTACTCTTAGGATATTATCACATACTATGTCATATATAAGAATAATAATGTCGTGATAAGTAGTTTATTAATATTCAAAACAATTAATACATGTTTATCATAAAGTACATAGAAGTTGTTTCTAAGGCACCAACTCCAACAGACTCCCACTTACACTAGAGCCAACTGCTAACAACCTTTAGTCCACTATTTATCAAATGATACTCATGCTTCTATTGAGATAGGTCTTTAGTAAAGGGGTTCACCATGTTCTCTTACTTGGGTAATCTTCTCACTGCAACTTCACACCTCCAATAAAAATCCCTCAATGGGTGATACTTCCGAAGTATATGCTTTGTTTGTTAGTGTGAACTTGGATATTTTACAAGAGCCACCACTACAGTATTATCATAATAAAATGTGATAGGTTCATTACTTCTAGGTAGAAAATATATATCCTAGAAAAAGTTCTAAATCCAAATGACTTACTTGGAAGCATCATAAGTCGCTATATACTCAGACTCTACTGTAGAATTAGCGACAACTGGCAGATTTGAACTCTTTCAGCTCACAACTCCTCTGTCGAGACAAAAAAAATATCCTGATTGCAACTTCAGATCATTCAGATCTGTCTGAAAACTAGCATCAATATAAAATATAGTTACCAACTCCTCATATCCTCCATACACTAGGAATATATCCTTAGTTCTTCTTAGATACGTAAGGATATCCTTAACAGCAGTCCAATGATGTTCTCATGGATTTTCTTGATATCTACCTACCATGCTCAGTGCATAAGAAAAATCCAGTCTAGTATATAACATGATATACATGATTGATCCTATCACTAAAACATATGAAATATTACTCATTCGCTCTTTCTCATGTTGTGTTGGAGGAAACATGTTCTTAAAAAGATGTAAACCGTGTGAAAATAGAACCAATCCCCTCTTGGATTATTCCATACTAAATCTATTTAGTATCTAGTCAACATATATACTTTGACTTAGACCAAGAAGCCTCTTGGATCTATCATGAATGATCTTTATCCCTAGAATATAGGCTGCTTCGCCTATGTCCTTCATGGAGAAAAACTTGTTTAATATATCCATAACTGACTATAAGATTGGTATTTCATTTCCAATAAGTAATATGTCATCAATAAATACTACTAGGATAACGACTGGATTCCCACTAAACCTATTGTAAACACATGGATCACATTCATTCTTTATAAACCAAATTCTTTGATGGATTCATAGAATCAAATGTTCCATGACCTAGATACTTGCTTAAATCCATAAATGGACCTATGTAACTTGAAAATTATTTTGGAATCACCTAGAGTCACAAACCCTTCTGATTGTGTCATATAGAAATCTTCCTGAAGGTTCCCGTTAAGGAATGTAGTTTTGACATCCATTTTCCAAATCTCATAGTCATGGTAAGCTATTATAGTAAGTATAATTATAACGTATTTAAACATAGAAACTATAAAAATGATTCATCTTAGTCAATTCCTCAACACTATTTAAACCCTTTATCTACCATAATTTCTTTATAGGTATTTAATTTACCTTCTATGTCTAGTTTACTCTTTAATACCCATTTGTATCCAAAAATATTTACATCAATCAGCACATCAACCAGAACCCAAACTTGGTTCTGATACATGGAATCCGTTTTAGAATTCATGGCTTCTTTCCATCTTATAGCTTCTGATCTCTTGATGAAGCTCACATTTTCATATATTTTATACTTTAAATCATTGTTTATAATCTCACCATAGTGTTATTATATGGGTAATTGTCACATTTTTAGGTTATAGTGGTAATTTGAGCTTAAATGCAAAAAGCGGTTAATTCTGGATTTTAGACATATTTTTACATCAAGGGTATTTTATTCATTTCATGAAACATATAAGTAAAAATTTGGTGATTAAATTTTTTTTATAATCCTGATTTAATTTCATTCAACATTTTCTTTTGGACTAGGAGATGATTCTGCCATCTAAATGGCCTAAAAATTCATTGAAGTAGGACATTTTTCCGGGAGGACAGCATGGACCCCACCACCATAATAGAACCACAAATCGTCCTTCACACATACAATTGAGGTGTTTCCACCTGGTATAGCATGAGGATAGATATAAACGACACTAAAATAAATTTGGGGGAGGTTTGAAGTAATTAAGGCGACCATTGATCGACATACTTTTGGCAGAACCTTTCTGGAAGCTTCATCCAGAAACAGAAACCGCCAATAAAAAATTAATAACTCATTCATAAGGTGTCCAAAAAATATGAAATTTGTAGTGTGAATTACCAAAATATTTATGAAAAACTTTGAAGAAGGGGTCCACGTGTGAAACTTCCATTTAATTAGTCAAGAATGTGCAAACTTTTGGAGTACAAATTTCTGCCTATAAAAGGAGGCCCTCACCTCCTTCCCAAATCATCCCATTCTCCATCCATTCCTTCAAGTCACCAAGGAAGAGATATCCACCGAGGGAGGCCATCCATAAATCTTCCCCATTTAATTTTTATTTATTTATTTTATTTTTTCTATTGTAATTTAGATTTCCAATAAATTAATGCATTGTTTTTATTTCTGTGTCCACCCATCCACCCTGTTTTCTTCTTCATATTTTCTCATTCTTTTCTTCTTTTATTTTTCTCATATTATCCACCATGAACTCTTACCCTAAAAAATTAGAGGTTAACCTGAGACTTGGACAAGGGGAGTTATGTAGAAATTTAATTTATTCTGTGCTTAAATTCCTATGTTTTATTAAGTTTGTGATGAGCAAGAGTGATGTGCACGGGTGCGATCGTCCACCACGACACTGATCTCAAACTCATTTATATTATTTTGTTAAATATTTTCCCTCCATTCTAATGGATACAAGCTCTTAATACGATGGATTTGAGACATTCAGTGGTTGAAATGTCATACGATGGAGCCAAGTCTTGGAAGATGTCACACTCTCGATCGAGGTGTGCCATCAACCTTGATTATAGTAGGAGGTGAAGTTAAGATTTCTAAATGAATTCAACATTTCACACCAATAAATAAAATAATAGTAATTAATGAATAATATCTCATAATTTAATTATCAAACTCAATTTAAATACCAACAAGGAGAATGATGGATCCCACAAACCAACCCATAAAGGCCAAGTTCTTTCTCAATTAATTGAATTTTGTCATTGCATGTTAGTTTTATCTTTTATTTTAATTAAATTGTATTCCATTCCTAGATAAAATAAAAACAACCAAAATAATTAGTTTATTTAAATTAGATTAAGTGAGTGAAGGGCTGAAAAGGATCCTCAAGAGAGACAACCTTGGTCAGCCTCTATGCTGCACTAGGAAAATTAAATTACTTTTGCCATGCCCTAGGATAGACGTGCGTTAAAACTGGCGCTGTTTCTGGGGATCCAATCAGTATTTTACTTATCTTTTTCAATTTTCACATTGTAGATAGATTTTAATTTTTTTAAAAAAAATCTAAAAAAAAGTAAAATTTCCATGATGTATCCAAACTACAATTACTATGCATGGAATGACTACTCACAGGTGCAACAACAATAAGAGGAAGCTGCTTTAGAGTATAACAGAGCTCATGTGAATGAACTTAAAGAGGCCATAAAAGGACTAAAGATTCAAATAGAAAGGCTAACAGAATATGTCCATACTTCTCAAGAGCAATCAAAACCTGAGCCAAAACCTGAACGACAACGAGTTGTGGAAGAGATTTCACCAATCATTTTTTATGATAAAGAACCTAAGGTGGGTGAGAAAGAACTTATAAAGGAATTAATCACATCATCCCACACTCAAACATTGCTCAAGGTGGTCCCCTAAGTACACATTCCAACTGATGCACTCATGGGATATCAACATTTTTTGGAAGAATCCTGGAATAACATTGTCAAAGATAACTTGAAACATGATCTTCCCATCCTTGTTGATGAAAAATCAGAAACATTCCACCTCTCTATTTATTTTTAAGATAATTAAGAAGATGCACCTTCTAAGATTAAGTTTCCAATGGTCATGCCTGAAGAGATCAATTACCAAGCTAACTTACTTTAAAGGGAAGATTTCTTTATTAATTCCTCATGTTTTAATCTTATTAAAGCTGAATTGTTTTCTAAATTCTCTTTCTCTGAAATTTTTGATACAACACAATTGGATCAGACCTTGGATGTTAAAGAATAGACCACTCAAGTGGTGGTTATTGAAGAAGAAGAGTCAGAGAAGATGGTGGTGTGACTACCTCTTCAACAAAAATTTTCATACCATATAGAGGAGGACACCACATAAATTAATAGGGAGCACCCCTATATTCTACTCCCTCCCACTTTGGACCTTAATTTCTTTCTTTATTATTTCTGTGGGGTTGGGAACTATCTTATCTTCTTTGGGGTTCTCTACTTTCAGTGTTTACTCATGGAAATTGGGAAAACTCACATGTGGTGGTTCATCTCAAAGAAACTACACCCACCTTCTGATTGGGGATAATTTACTAAAACTGCCTGACTAGGGGCAGTAAAAACCTAGCACCCGCTTGGGGGTCTAAACCAAGAATTATCTCTTTTATATTCCCTTTCTCCTTATTTTTATTTATTTTTCTTATGTGTTTTCATTACTTTCTTGTAGTCTTGAAGTGGTAGATTCTAGGAGCTTAACTCAAGGCATCCACTTCAAAAATAATGTCAGGTTGTATCTTTCTTTCTCTTGGCTTTTCTACCTTTATATTTATATTTTGTTGAGTTGAAATGAGGGGTAGTAAAATATAAGTGTGGGGGAGTGTAAACTTTTTAGTTTTTCTTGTGTTTTTATTTTTTTTTATTTTTTAAGGTTTTTGAGATTAAGTGAATATTCTTATCACTTTTCACACATAGATTGATTTTGAAAAAAACTGAAATGATTTTTGAAATAATGGATTTTAAATGATTTTTGATTTGAATTCATTTTACTTGAAATGAATTTTCAAATTTTTTTTATGATTTCAACTGATTTTTGAAATCCATGCCCATAAAACACTGACTCAAAATATTTTTCCAATCTTGTGAGGTATTCTAAACCACTTTTACATATTCTTCTAAATACCCACACTTTCTTGGGGGAAACTTGAATTTTGTATGAGAACCATAATTTGTGAATATTATCTTTCGAAGCTTTGGATTTCATGAAATGTATTTGAAATGATTGTGGCATATCTTTGGCTAGCCACATTTTATCTTGAGACCCACCTTTACATTTATCCTTCGTAAGCCCTTAGATGCCATGAATTGCTTTATAGGTTTAAGACATATTATAAGCCAATTTCCTTACCTACCCACACTTATAGTATTTTTGCATGGATATTTCAAGTTTGAGTGTGGGGGAAGGGCCTTTCGTGTGCGTTAATTAGGATGTGTATCATTTATGGGTGGTGCGAGGAGTGTGTCAATACTTTGGGCAGTGGATAATAAGATAATTGGGCATGTGCTGTCATTTTATTGTGCTTTATTTGTTTCATCAATTTCTCCTTCAAAAAAAATGAAAAAATAGGAGATGAGTTTTAATTCCTCATTTTACATTATTTTATGACTCATGTTCCTATCAAAAATCAAGGGAATGAATTGTCATTCATTCATTGTATTCAATTTTCAGCTCATCCTCCATGAAAAAAATAAAGTTTTTCCTTTCTAGAGCTTCAAAAAAGGAGAAATTAGATGATATCATTCATTATAATCACTTCTTGTCTCATGTACCATGTCATAAAAGGGTTTAGTGTTGTTTTTCACATTTTCAAGTGGGATTGAGAGAGGAATTTCATGTGTTTTCACTTGAATTAATCATGCATTGTACTTAAGAGTCCAACCTCCACTTTCTAGCCTGGAACTTTTTCAATCATTTTCCCAAAAACCCTAAGCCATAGAATCATTTGAACCTTTAATTAAATCCCTAATGATTTAATTCATTTTCATTTTTCACGCTGTGGATAAATGATAATTTTCACAAGCCTATGGTGATACATGCAATTTCCAAGTATGAACATAACTCTAGAATCAATTTCTCTTGAGTGATGAGTGACATAAAATTCAATGTGAGGTAGGTTGTGATTGGGCCATGGATTAATTTATTAGGTTGAACAAATTTTAATGATTGAAACAAAAATTATAGAGAATTGTTTTTATAGATGATACATGATGTAATTCTATTTTTGATAAGATCATTGATATTTTCTCATTTTTGATTGTTGTGTGGATTTTGATTTGGATGTAAGATGATTGCCCAGGAGTGCAATGTTTAAGTGTGGGGGAGTGATGAAGCTAAAATTTTCATATATTTTATACTGTAAATCATTGTTTATAATCTCACCATAGTGTTATTGTATGGGTAATTGTCACATTTTTAGGTTATAGTGGTAATTTGAGCTTAAATGCAAAAAGCGGTTAATTCTGGATTTTAGACAGATTTTTACATAAAGGGTATTTTAGTCATTTAATGAAACATATAAGTCTAACTTTTTTGATTAAATTTTTTTTAGAATCCTGATTTTATTTACTTCAGTATTAACTTCTAGACTAGGAGCTGATTCGGCCATCTAAATGGCCTAAAAATTCATTGAAGTTGGACATTTTTCTGGGCGGACAACATGGACCCCACCACCATAACAAAACCAAAAATCAGACTTCACACATAAAATTGATGTGTTTCCACATGGAATATCACGAGGATAGATAGGAATGGCACTAAAATAAATTTGGGGGAGGTTTGAAGTCATTAAGGTGGCCATTGATCAACATACTTTTGGAAGAACCTTCCTAGAAGCTTCATCCAGAAACAGAAACCGCCAATGAAAAATTTATAACTACTTCATCCAATGTCCAAAGGATATGAAATTTTGAGGGTTAACTCACAACATATTTATGAAAAACTTTTAATAAGGGATCCACACGTGAAACTACCATTTAATTAGTAAAGAATGCCAAAACTTTCAGAGTACAAATTTCTACCTATAAAAGGAGGCCCTCACCTCCTTCCCAAATCATCCCATTCTCCATCCATTCCTTAAAGGAACCAAGGAGGAGATCTACACTGAGGGAGTCTGGACATAAATCTTCTCCATTTCATTTTTATTTATTTATTTTGGTTTTTATATTGTAATTTAGATTTCCAATAAATTAATGCATTGTTTTTATTTCTGCGTCCACCCATCCACCATGTTTTCTTCTTCATCTTTTCTCCTTATTTTTTTTATTTTATTTTTCTCATATTATCCACCATGACCTCTTACCCTAAAAAATTAGGGGTTAACCTGAGACTTGGCCTAGGGGAGGTATGTGGAAATTTCATTTATTCTGTGCTTAAATTCCTATGTTTTATTAAGTTTGTGATGAGCAAGAGTGATGTGCACGGATGTAGCGATCGTCCACCACGACACTAATCTCAAACTCATTTCTATTCTTTTGTTAAAAATTTTCCCTCCCTTATACTAGATACAAGATATTCATATGATAGAGTTGATCCATTCAGTGGTTGAAATGGCATACGATGGAGCCATGTCTTGGAAGATGTCACACTCTCGATCGAGGTGTGCCATCAACCTTGATTATAGGAGGAGGTGAAGTTAAGATTGCTAAATGAATTATAGATTTAAAAACAATAAATAAAATAATAGTAATTCATGAATGAGATCTCATAATTGAATTATCAAACTTAATTTAAATACCAACAAGGAGAATGATGGAACCCACAAACCAACCCATAAAGGCCAAGTTCTTTCTCAATTAATTGCATTTTGTCATTGCATTTTAGTTTTATCTTTTATTTTAATTAAATTGTATTCCATTCCTAGATAAAATAAAAACAACCAAAAGAAGTAGTTTAGTTAAATTAGATTAAGTGATTGAATGGATGAAAAGGATCCTCAAGAGAGATGACCCTGGTCTGCCTCTATGCTGCACTAGGAAAATTAAATTACTTTTTCCATGCCCTACGATAGGAATGTTTTCAGCTCTCTACTTCCTCCTTGCAGGAGAGAGGTTCATAATTTTCAACAAATAATGAATCAACATATTTGGTGACTAAAAAACCACATCTCTTTGGTTCTATTACCTCTCTTAAACTCCTACATAGTACTTGTGTTTTAGGAACAACTTCTTCCATGGGGACCTATTGATTCTATTCCTGTATCAACTCTTGTGTATCTTGAGCATCAACTTCATCTAAGTTAATTTTGTGCCTACTATCCATTTTGAGGATATTCTCCATCTCAAGAAATATGGATTATCTGGTGACAATCACTTTCTTGTTTGAGGGGTTATATAGGTATTATCATTTTGTTTCCTTGGGATACCTTATAAAGATACACTTCATGCTCGGGGTGCTAGTTTGTTTTCTAAGAAGGCCTTAACAAATGCCTCACAACCCCATACATGTGTATGAAAAAAATGAGTTTCTTTCCACTCCATAACTCGAAGGGAATTTCATTTTCCACTTGATTTGGTACTCAGTTTAATGTATATGCCACAGTTTGTAATGCATATCCCCAAAAAGATAATGAAATATCTGCATGACTCATCATCAACCTTACCATGGCCAACAAGGTATGGTTCCTCCTTTCACTAACACAATTACACTATGGTGTATAAGGTGGAGTGAGTTGATATAGAATACCAAACTCCCATATAAATTTGATGAACTCTTGGTTAATATATTCACCACCTTGATCCAATCTAAGCTTCTTTATCTTCTTACCAAGATGATTCTCTACTTCATTCTTGAATTCCTTGAATTTCTCAAAGGACTTGAACTTATAACTCATCAAGTAGATATATTCATATCTACTCAAGTCATCAGTAAAAGTTATGAAGTAAGAATATCCACCTCTATATTCTATTAGAAATGGTCCACACACTTCTGTGTGTACCAATCCTAGAAGTTCTATGGCCATTTCACCCTATCCATTGAATGGTGGTTTGGTCATTTTTCCTTGTAAACCAGCATGACATCTATCAAGTGGTTTTATCTCAGAAGAGTCTAAATAACCATCTTGATAGAACTTTGTCAAATTCTTCTTGTTTACATGACCAAGATAGTTATGTCACAACGGGGTGTTGTACGAGTCATGTGAACATGATTCGTTATAAATTTACAACACTTTTTTATCATAATTTAATACATAAAGACCATTATTTAAATGTTCCATACCATAAAATATGTTATACTTATAAAAGAAACAACTTTTATTTCCAAATTTGAAAATAAAACCATATATATCTAAACATGACACATAAATTATGTTCTTAGTAATTTTAGGTACGTAATAACAATCTATTAAAACCAAAATCATTCCCATTAAAAATGAAAGGTGGTAGTCACCAATGGATAGAGTAGCTATCCTTGCACCATTAGTAGCTCACAGATCCACCTCTCCTATGAAAATATTCTAGAACCTACTTGGTTCCTATATTTGGATACAGATGTGATCACTACAAGCTGTATCTAATGCCCAATGTGTAGAAATGAATTTTTTTCACTTAATAATGAATGAACCTTTAGCTTCCCCTTGATTTTGGGTGTATTTCAACTTTGAGTGGCCTAACTTTACACATGAAAAACATACTACCTCATTTTCCTTGTCCCGCCTCAGGATCTTCTTCTTCTTGTAAGGATGATTCTCGGGATCTTTAGACTGTTTATAAGTCTTGGGACCCTTTGACTTGTTCTTCCTTTTATTATTCACCATAAAGACCTTGGGTTTATCATGCCCCATGTCCTTATCCACTTGGTTAATTAAAGTAAGAAGTTTCGAAAGACTATTATCATTATTTCTCATATTATAATTGATAATAAAAATGGATAAGGTCTTAGGTAGTGTTGAAATTTTGATATCTATACACAACTAATCATGGAATCTAATCCCTAAGATGTGTCAGTGTTCAATGTAGTCAATAAGATTTACTACATGAGGCCTATATGGCGCATAATATCCAAGTTTAGTTGTGAACAAAGAATTGGAGATCTCATACCTCTCTTGTATTTCCTTCTCTTGATCAAGATCCCGAAGGTGAGACATCATGCTATAGGCATCCATATCCTCATGTTGCTTCAAAAGCTAATTAAACATGGATGATAACATGAAGAACTGAACATATGTAGCATCATTCAGATGTTTCTCATAGAGAGATATCTCTCCATCACTTACCTCATTTATAGGCATAATTGTTAAAGGTTCTTACAACATATACAATTTCCTTTCATGGTGAATAATGACACATTGGCACCTTTTCCACTCTTGGAAATTTGTGCCAATGAGAAGGTTTTCCTTAACATGTATGGATCACAATGATATGTTTGATTTAATTTTATTTTTGTTTCAACAAAATAATATGAGAATAATTTTAGTACTTTATTTGATAAAATTTAGAAAAATAAATAAATATTTTATTTATTAGTCTCCCACTATTTTATAAAAACCCAATAGCCCTCACCATTGGCTATGAAATATCCTATTTATTGGAAATTGAAGTGGTAATGATCCATATTACCCTTATTATTACCCCAAATTTGGTTGGTCAAGAAACTTGAATGGTTTTAGGTAGGCATTCCAAATTCCAACTACACTAGCTCATAGTTCCTTGATTGGCTGAGTGGAATCCCTGATCATAAAATCCTTAATTGGATTTCCTCAACCTTTTAATCTTAGTTACACCAAGTCCCACTTTAGTAGTCAAACCATGATGTGAAACAAGTTATTTCAACCCAAAAACTCATGTTCTAATTCCCCAATAATTGAAAGCACCCTGACTTTGGATGGTCAAGAACTCTGAACTATGGTTCGATTTTAACGGAAGTAATGCAAGGTTATATAGACTTAATATTTTATTGATGGATTTTATAATTTTATGCATAAATTTAAAATTATTATCTTTATCATATGATTGTTAATAATAAGTGGTATCATGTAAGTGATTAACCATGTCTTAGATAATATTTACGCATAAGCTTGTTTATTTTAGTTCTATCTTGCATGATTGTTAATTCATTAATTATGTGATCGTGAAAAGACACCCATAATTAAATAACCATGAAACTGAAAAAAAATAAAATAATAAAGTGGTATGATCATGAGATCTTACTAGTAGTTATTTTATCTAGGGTTTAATTGAAAGTTCCAAGTCGGAGTATTGTATCACTGAGAGGGGGAGGGGGTGAATCAGTGATACTCTTTTTTTATGTTTCTTTTCAATTGAAACAAACTTCACCTCCTATCATGGATTTAAATTCCCTATTGATAAAAAAATCAACACACATCCAAAGGAACACAAATATTTACAAGGTTAACTATTAAATAAGAATAGCTACGTCCTTGGTATGGTTTGGAAATGATCCAATACCATACAATACACTAAGAAAACAATCCTTGGGTTACAATGAGTAGGATGTACCCTTTCACTCATGTAGCACTATGAAACAATCCCACTAGTGTGTGTGTTACCTATTAGCACAATAGACTAATAAAATTGTTTTGTAACAACTCATGTTACCTGTTCTTCTTTTCAATTCAACAAATGTATTCAAATTTTCATACAATTCATCAATTCATTACCGAGAAGAGAGGTAAGAACCACATGGACTTTGTTATGAAACACTGAGTCTGATTCCTCTGAGTCTGATTCTTTCATAATAGATCTCCCAAACTGATTATTTCAAAACAAATCTCCCAATCCAATTCTTTCAAAACAAAGCTCCCAGTCCAATTTTTAGATAGAAAACAATAGAGTAGAATTGACACCAATTCAATTACCAAATACAACTGTTATACTAAATATAATATGAATGAATCAGCACCACCTAATAAAATTGTAAATCAGAACAGAATTGAACTCTCCTTCTCTTTATAAACCTAGAGCATCTCACTCTGCAACTCAAACAAGTACACTCTACTTCACGCCTTTTATAGGTGACCCAAAACATGTTTAGGCAAGAATCCCAAAATACTTTCCCACTCACTTAAATTCACCCAAATCTGAATTTCTCCTAAAATCTAGAAGAAATTATGACTTCATCAATACTTCTTGATTCCTCTCGAATATTCTACAATATTCATCTCTTATTTTCTAGAATCCCATTTAAAATTTCAATACAATTACAATTGATGAGCAATAAATGGGTCTGAATCCAATTCTCTCATACTAATTTCTTCAAAACAATGCTCGATACCATACTAATTGAATGTGTTTGAAGAAATTCACTTCTCCACTTGAGATAAAATAACTATTTTAAAATAAATTATCCCTTTTAAAATTCATTCATCTATCTACACTTTCTTTTCTTTTCTATTGATCCTCTTGAGAAAAAAAATCATCATATTCAAAAACTTGTGCTTGAATCATGACTACCTTCATGACTTTGAATTATTTGAGGATCATCTTTAGCATCGTATGACTTCAATTATAAAGTATTATAAATTTCTATTCATTCCTGGTTATTTCTTTTCATCTCTATCCAAGCATGATCTTTTCTGAATACAAATGGTTTGGATACTATTATCCTGAATATGATCATATCTGGTTATGATCATTCTGGTTATGATCATTCTGGTTATGATCATCTTGGATACGATCATTCTAGTTATGCTCATTTTGGATACGATCATTCTGGTTACAATTATGCTGGATACAATCATTCTGGATATGATCATTTCTGGTCACGATCATTCTGGATACGATCATTCTAGATGCGATCAATCTGGATATGATCATTTCTGGTTATGATCATTCTGGTTATGATTCCAGGTTATGATTGCTAGTTACGATTGCTGAATACGATACAAAACAATCTGATAAGGATGATCTTCCCAGATACGATACAAAACAATCTGATATGATTCATTCTCAATCGACACTATCTCATGCATTTTCTTATACCTGAATATGATTGTTGTGAAAAAAATTGATGTCTCATCTTCTATCGGTATCACCTATTCCATCGGCACTACTTCAATCGACACCAGTTTCCATCAGCATCACTTTTCCCATTGACAACACTTTTCATCGAAATCACCTTTCAATCAACACCACTTTAATCAGCACCACCTTTCCGTTGGTACCACATCCATCGACACCACCTTTCCATCGGTACCACATCCATTGGAACCACCTTTCCAACGACACCACATTCATCGGTACCACTTCGATTGTTTTGAAACACAATCCATACTTTCTATTCAATCTTGATACAATTGTTTTGAAAAGAAATCAATATAATCTGGATACGATTGTTTTTAAAAAAAATCAGTACCACTTCTTTCTCTCTTCCATCAGAATATAATTCTTTTCCAACTATTTTGAAAAAAATTCATACAACCTATTTCTCTCTGCCATCTGGATATGAATATGATTCTTTTCTGATTGTTTTGAAAAAAATATGAATACAATTATTTTTTGATTGTTTTAAAAATAAATCTGAATATAATTATTTTCTAATTGGTAGTATATCTTTCACTCCCCCTTTATTTTATCAATATTTAATCATAAGTTCTCAACACAACTCATGATTTATATGAAATAAAAATCATAAAAGCATCATCACAATTAATATGGGTCTGATTATTTTCAAAAAAACCCAAAACAATTGTTTCCACAAAAATAAGTGAAGTGATTTCCTTTCTTCAAAACTTACCTTGACAACAAAAAACAACACTTGAATACAAAACACCTTCATCATCAGCTCAATCCTAACAATATACCCCTTTGGATTTTGTTGTAAACCAAGTTTCATAAATCACTGAACTTTGTAAGCTCAATCAATGGATTACATATCAACAATTCTAAGCCCACGTGAGCTAACTCATTGTAGGAAACAAGAACCATTAATAGAAAAACCATTCTATCCAAAAAATAGTGATCATGAAAACCTCTTTATTTCCACTTTATTTTCTGCATTCTCCCTAGAAAACAATTCAATTTATTTTCCTATAACCACTTTAACAAACAGTTAGAATAGTTCACACACTAAACAATGCTGAATTCACAGCTTACCCACAACTCTCTCTTTTGAGAAATAGATTTATGAAACAAAACAATTCCCCCCTTGAAAAAACAATCCAAAGGTAATATGAGATAGGGGAAAAATACACATACCTCAACCTTGAAGAGAAAGAGGTTTGACACCCATGTTCAACCTCATTTTTGAGAATGATTCATTCGATAAAGGTTTTGTGAAGATATCAACATCTTGTTCTGATGTTGGAACATAATATAGCTTCGATTCATTCTTCTCCACATGCTCTTTGATGAAATGATATTTGATATCAATATGTTTTGAATGATAATGTTGCACTGGATTCCTGGTGATATTGATTGTACTTTGATTATCACAACCCAAGAGCAAGGTTAACTTTACTTTAATAAGTAAATCTTACAATTGTGTTTTCATCCACATTAGTTGAGTAGTGGCTTGAGCAGCAGCAACATACTCGGCTTCAGTCGTACTGAGAGTTACTGAGTTTTGTTTCTTCAAATTCAAACCAACACAATTCTTTCCCAAAAAGAATACACCACCAGATGTTGATATTATATCATCAACATTTCCTACCCAATTTGCATCAAAATACCCAAATAAATCAATACTATCTGAGCTGTAATACATGATTCCAAATTCTATTATGCCTCTAATGTATCTAAGAATTATTTTTCCAGAAATAATATGTGATTATCTTGGAGCACTCTGAAATCTTGAACATAAGGTAACATCATAAATAATGTTGGGTCTTGAGGTATTGAAATACAATAAACTTCCAATCATCTTTTGATACTCTTTCTGATACACTTATTTTCCATCTCCATCATTACTCAGCTTTTTTCCCACTAAAATGGGTGTGGAAATAGGTTTTAAATTTTTTATGTGAAACCTCTTGAGAATTTATTTTGCATACTTTTCTTGGGAGAGGAAAATGTATTCTTTATTTTTTTGGATTTGTAACCCAAGAAATTATTTCATTTATCCCATCATGGACATTTCAAATACATTCTTCATTTCTTAATCAAATCTTTAACAACTTCCTTCATCATTCCCAACAAATATAATATCATCAACATAAATAATTAAAATAAGGGAATTCTCTTGACTTTCTCTGATGTAAAGATTACTATCCACTCTTCCTTTGTTAAAATTCATCTTTCTTAAGCATGTATCCAATTTGGAATACCATTCCCTCAAATCTTATTTTAGGCCATAAAATTCCTTTTTCAATCTACTCACATAAACTTCATATTTTCCAATAATGAAGCCACAAGGTTGGACAATATAAACCTATTCTTCAATATCACTATCCAAGAATATAGATTTAACATCCATTTGAAAGATCTTGTAGCCTCATTGTGCGGAAATAGCAAGAAAGATTCTGAATATTTCAAGTATTTCCACTGGAGAAAAGGTTTCATAAAAATCAATACCCTCAATATGTAAACACCCTTATTTCTTTGTTTCTTATAACTTCACCTTCTTCCTTCATCTTGTTCTGGAAAAACCATTTTTTTCCAATAATATTTTTGTTTTCTGGCTTGGGTATGAGTTCCCTTGTATTGTTCTTTTCAATTTGATCCAATTATTCATTCATGGCTTGAACTCATTTTGGATGCTCAAAAGCTTATTTCAAATCATTCGGTTCCACTTTTGAATACAAAGAAGTGTGTGTAATGAAATTGGTTATACTAGGGAAGGCTTAAATCCAATTACTTTTTACAACATTGTTGATAATATTACCAATCAACTTTCTTCTTGGAAGGGTAAATCTCTCTCTATGGCTGGAAGAATTTTTCTTTTGAAATCTACAATTGTCTCCAAAATGGTCTACTCAATGATGGTTTAAAAGTGGCCTACTGGTCTCCTTAAGAAACTCAATGTTTACATTATTTTTTTTGTTTGGACCATTAGTACGATTGAACAGAAGATTGTGACCATTCCTTGGGTCACCTGTTGTAAACCTTTGGACAAGGGTGGTCTTGGAATAAAAAATCTTAAGCTTTTTAATGACTCTATTTGAGTGAAGATAACTTGGATGTTGATTCATAATAACTCTGATTCCATGGATTTTCTTAAAAAAAAGATTCATGTCTAAATTTAAGAATGGAAATTCGATCTACATCACTTATTCCATATGGTTGTCCATTAGGCAATCCTTCACCAACATTATGAACAACTCTAGATGGATGGTTAGTGCTAATTCCTCTATGAAATTTTGGATTGATAACTAGACTGGTGTGCCTTTAATCTCCATGATGCCTTCCACTCCTCCTCCTGACAATATCAACTCCACTATTAGGGATATTGTTAATTCTCATGACATCATTCTCCTTAATACCATAAGTCATGTTATCGACAATTATACTTTCTCTAACTCTGAGGATTTCCTCATTTAGGAACCTTCTTACAATGGTGTTCTAGATTCAAAAAGCTTTTACCTTAACAATTTCACAAATTATGACTCTGGCCTATGTTGGTTGAAAGCTTTTAGTAAACCTTAGATTAATCCCTCGAGAGTTACTCTTATTTGGCGTATTGCTTATAACAGGATCCCTACTGAAGCTTGCCAACAATATTTTGGGATTTATCTTTTCTCTAGATGTCACATGTGCAACCAACACAGAGAGTATTCTAATCATTTGTTTCTATCTTATGCTACAGCTGCAGCCCTTTAGAATTACATTCTTGACATTTTTGGTTGCAGATAGTTACTTCTTGATTCTATCATCTCGCAATTGCAGCATTGTGTTAATTATAAATATTTTCAAAAAATCAAGAATCTTTTTCAACCTATGGTGGATGAACTCCTATATGTGACCTGGTATGATAGAAATAATATTCTTTATAATAATTGCTCATCCAGGCACAATGCAGGTAAGACACAGATTCTCATTTCCATTCGGGATGCTGCCTCAATTCAGAAATCGTACTATGACAACACTGTTGGTGACTTTGAGATCTTTCACCAAATTCAGATTTCTGGTTCTTACAGGCAACCATGACACACTTTTGAGGTATTTTGGAAAGCTCTGCTTCTAGGATGGATCAAAGTGAATGTCGATGGTGCTTCGAAAGGAAACCTGGGACCTGCTGGATGTGGTTTCATTTTCAAAGAATATCTTGGTAGGTGTCATGGTTGCTTCTTTACAGGTTGTGGTACGACCTCGTCTTTGGAAGAGAAAATTATTGGGGTTATACATGCCATGGACCTAGACAAACAAGAGGATTGGAATAATCTTTGGATTGAAAGTGATTCAACTACAATTTTCCAAGCTATTTGGAAGGGGGTGGTGTATCTTTCCTATCTGCTTACTTCCTGTTGGATGAATTGCCTTGCTTTACTCTCAAATATCAACTACATTACCACTCATGAATTTCGTGAAGTGAACATGGTTGCTGATGGTATTTCTAACAAGGGGGTCAACCAGGACATTACATGGCAGGATGACTTGCCTGGTGATTTGCTCCCTTTTTATGATAAATATTGTAAAAAATTTCCATCTTTCAGACTCTTGTAACCTATTTTTTTTCAATAAATTGTGCCTTGGTCTTTGAATGAGGCACCACCTTCTTAAAAAAAACTGGAAATAGATGAGTCTGATTCTTCACCTTTATTAGGATTACAATAGTTTGTATCCTTGTCAGAATTATCTTCATCAACTTGCTCAACTTGTTTATCTATTTAGATATGTTGATCATTCTGAGATATTTCAATAACTTTTACATCAACAGTATAAACAATTATTCCTATTTGTTTGTTGAAGCATCTGTATCCTCTTTATTCTAGAGTGCAGCCGAGAAATATTCCATCCTCACCTTTTTGCTCAAACTTACTATAGTTTCCACCTTTCTTCTTTATAATACAAGGACTCCAAAAATCTCTAAAGTTATTCAAACATGGAGTTTTTACATAAAATAATTCATAGGGATTCATACCTTATTGAGGCCTATAGAAACAATGGTTCTAAATATAAACAATAGTACTCATGTCTTGCCTCCAAAAGTAATGAGAAAGGCCAGCTCAAGTAACACGGTTCTTCCCATTTCCACTAGGCTTCTATTCTTTCTTTTAGAAACCCCATTTTGTTGGGGAGTGTATCAAGAGATATACTCATGTTAAATTCCATGATTCTCAAAATAGTATTAAAACTATTCAATTCTATATTCACCACCATTATCAATTCTCAACTTCTTCATAGAATACTCACATTCTTTCTCAGCTTTTCTTCTAAAATTTTTAAACATTTTCAAAGCATCTGATTTGTGTTTCATGTACATAACACAAGTAATGCGAGTAAAATATTCAATGAAAGTAATGAAGTACTTATATCCATGTGTTTATTGTTTTCTCATTAGACCAAATATATCAAAATGGATTAGCTCTAGGTGTTGTTTTGAACAAATATCAACTTTCTTATGCACAACATTTTTAATTTTTCCTTTATGGAAGATAGTGCAACACCAATATGTTATTCTTAGAAAATCAAGAATGTCTTGAACACTATCACTTTTAGATAACTTTCTCATGTTTCTCTGACACATATGTCTAGGCCTTTTATTCCATAACTGATTCTCTTCCACCATACTCATGTAACAAGAGTTTTGTGAATCACCAACCCGAAACAAATTTCCCTTCGTACGTTGACCTCTTGTAACAATATTTCTGTATTATTCACTCTTTAAAACAAATCCATATTTCTTGAAGATAACTTTGTTACCCTCATTACACAATTGTGAAACACTTAGCAGACTGTGTTTTATCCCATAAACATACAATGTTTTCTTAGATTTCATATTTTCTTTTCCAATGATAGCTGACCCAACACCTTTGATTTTAAATGATTCATCATTGCCAAATGTCACTGTTCCTTCTTTAAAATATTTCACATCCTTTAACAATTTCAAGTCTCCTATCATGTGAGAAGAACACCCACTATCAAGTATCCAAGTTCTTTCTCCTTTCATGGATTTAATTCAGTTTCAACAACAAGTGCCTTTTCTCCATTATTTTCATTCTTCACCTTCAGATTTTGAGAATTGAGAATATTTTGATGAGATGGTAATAAAACAAGACATCCTTTTATAAGGATTCTTGGTTGTTCACATCTTTCACGAATAGTTTCCAAGGGTTGGAACCTATTTTCAATCTTCACTTTATTCTTTTCATATTTATTCAAGACAACCTTATCATTTTTCTTTCTTTGAGGAGATTAACTCCCCCACAATATCTAAATTTCATAACCTGTGGGATAATAGTAATGTTGTTGATTGAACCAACACATACTTGCTGTGTTCCCGAATCCACCACAATACTAGCAATACCCATAGAAAGAGTATTTTTCTTTGAAACCTCCACACTGATCAGAATTGTGAATGTGTTTCTCATCCACCTTCTTATATTTATTTTCCGATTCACCAACCTTTATATTATCAATTGGATTCCTTATTTTATTTTCTGAATTATCAGAACTAGAAGTATTGGAAACATTTCCAGATTCAGAATGTTCCAAAACATTCCCAACCTTGTTGGTCTTGGCCACATACATAACATTCCCAACTTTCTTCATTTAAAAAACAATTCCATTATTCTTCTCACACTTTGAAGGTATATTTTTTTGAACATTCTAAAGTTTCTTATTACAAGAACATTCTCCAACTTCAGTGATAGTGTTTTGGAAACATAGACTTTTCTTTTTAGCTTCAGAGAGTTTTTTTGGACAAGTTCCAACTGTTCTTCTTTTTCCTTCAGCTTCACTTCCAAATGCACATTACTATTATTTTCATCTTCAAAAGACTTATTCAAATCATCATTATATTTAAATATATTTTCGTTCTCACCATAAAAACATTCTTGGTTGCTTGAGCATTCATCTTCTATCCTTTTGTTTTTCTTTTCAAACCTACAGATCATTCTCAAACATTCTTTCAACTATTCCTTCAAATGCATTTCAAGCTGAGTTTCTTCTTCTTCTTCAGAACTACTGCTTCCAAATTCTTCATCATTCACTATTGCAATGAATGTATTTTTATTACCATACTCAATGTATTTTTCAGATTCAGTATCACTCACTTCTTTATCATCATCTTTGGACAAGAAACTTCTTCTTTTTGATTTGAATAATTTATTTTCTTTTCCTTTGTCTCTATTTTTATTCCACGATCTTCTTGTATTTCTTTATTCAATATCACTATCCTATTATTTCTTTATTTTAGGACAATTAGCTATAAAGTGAACAACACCTGCACATTCAAAGCCTTTCAAGGGAAGTTTCCCTTTGTATTTCCTTTTAACTCTTTTCACATTTTTAGAAAACAAGGATAAGATTTCATTGAGATTTTTAAATACCTCATTTTCAGAGTCAGAATCACTAGCTTCATCTTCAATAACAATCCTCTTTGACTTTTATTTCTTCATAGCTTTGAAAGACATTTCTTTATCAACCTTTGTTTTTCTCTTCATAACATTCTCTCTTCTCATTTCATAAGTGATAAGAGCTCTATGTAAATCATCAAGAGATAATGTTTCTAGATCTCTATATTCCAATGAAGAAACTTTTGCATTGAATTTTTCAGGTAAGATTCTCAAGATATTTTCAACAACTGTAGAGTCCTTCAGATTTTCACCAAGACATTTGATAGTACTCACAATGTCATTCACCATGGGAAATAATTCCCAAACATATTCATGCTCACCCATCTTCAAATATTCATACTTCAATCTCCATATTTGTAACTTTTCCTTATTCACTTTTTTATTTCCTTCGTACATGTTTTTCAACTTATCCTATATACCTTTAGCTATGGAAACAGATTTCACTCTCAAGAATTCAATTTTAGAAAGTGATGATAATATAACATTCTTGGCCCTTCCATCATTCTCAAGAAACTTCTTGCCAATAGGTGTAAGTGGAGAACTATCATTAATGGGAGGAAACCCAACTATTACAGCTTCAAGAACATCATAACTAATAGTTATAAGATATGGAAACATTATATCTTTCCAGATATGATAGTTATTTCCATCAAAAACTGGAATAACTTTACTATTCACATAGTTCACATTCTCCATTAGAAAAGAATAGCGAAGCAAACCTTCCCTCTGACACTAATTGAAAGTGCCCAGTTGGAGTATTGTATCACAGAGAGGGGAAGGGGGTGAATCAGTGATACTCTTTTTCTTTTATATTTCTTTTCAATTGAAACAACCTTCACCTCCTATTAAGGATTTCAATTATCTGCTGATAAACAAATCAACACACATCCAAAGGAACACAAAGATTTACAAGGTTCACTATTCATTATGAATATCTATGTCCTTGGTATGGTTTGGATATGATCCAATACTATAAAATCCACTAATAAAAAAAAATCATTGGATTACAACAAGTAGAATGAACCCTTTCACTCATTTAGCACTATGAAACAATCTCACTAGTGCGTGTGCTCTCTCTTAGCACAATAGAGTAATACAATTGTTTTGTAACAACTCATGTTACCTGCACTTATTTTCAATTCAACAAATGTATTCAAATTGTAATACAATTCATCAATTCCTTACCCAGAAGAAAGTTAAGAACCACATAGACTTTGTTATGAAACACTAAGTCCGATTCCTCCGAGTACGATTTTTTCAAAACAGAGCTCCTAGTCTGATTCTTACAAAACAAATCTTTCAGTCCGATTCTTTCAAAGAAAAGCTCCCAGTCTGATTTTTAGATAGAAAAAAATAGAGTAGAATCAGCACCACTTCAATTCCCGAATACATTTTTCATGCCTAATAGAATATGAATGAATCGACACTACCCAAGACAATTGTCAATCCAAATGTAATTGAACTCTTCTTCTCTCTAGAAACTCGGAGCATCTCTCTCTTTAACCTTCACAAGTACACTATACTTCATGCCTTTTATAGGTGACCCAAAACATGTTTAGGTGGGAATCCCAAAACACTTTCCCGCTCACTTAAATTCACCAAAATCTGAATTTCTCATGAAATCTCGGAGAAATTATGACTTCATCAATGCTTCTCGATTCTTCTTGAATATTCTACAATATTCATCTCTTCTTTTCCAGAATCCCATTTCAAATGTCAATATAATTAAAATTGATGAGAAATACATGGGTCTAAATCTGATTCTCTCATACTAATTTCTTCAAAACAATTCTTGACACCATACCAATTGAATGTGTTTGAAGAAATGAACTTCTACACTTGAGATACAATAACTCTTTTAAAAGAAAGTCCCCCCCTTGACAATTCATTAATCTATCTACACTTTCTTTTCTTTTATATAGACCCTCTTGAGAAAATACATAATCACATTCAAAAACTAGTGCTTGAATCATGACTACCTTTATGACTTTGAATTCAATTAGGATCATCTTTAGCATCGTCTGACTTAAATTGGAAAGTATTATAACTTTCCATTAATTCCTAATTCTTTCTTTTCATCTCAACCCAAGAATTATCTTTTCTAAATAAAAATGTTCTAGATACTATTATCTTGAATACGATCATATCTAGTTATGATCATTCTAGTTACGGTCATTCTAGTTATGATCATCCTGGATATGATCATTCGGGTTACGATCATTCTAGATACGATCATTTTGGTTACAATCATGTTGAATACGGTCATTCTGGATACAATCATTTTGGTTATAATCATTCTGGATACGATCATTCTAGATACGATCAATTTTAATATGATCATTTTTAGTTACGATCATTCTGGTTACAATTGCTGGTTATGATTGCTGGTTACGATTGCTGGATATGATACAAAACAATATGATAAGGATGATCTACCCAGATACGATACAAAATAATCTGATATGATTCATTCTCAATTGACACCATCTCATTCCTTTTCTTATACCCGAATATGATTATTTTGAAAAACAATAAGTGTCTCATCTTCTATCAGTATCACCTCTTCCATCTTTACCACTTCGATCGACATCACTTTCCATCAGCATCACTTTTCCCATTGACATCAATTTTCATCGGCATCACCTTTCTATCGGCACCAATTTAATTGGAACAACCTTTCTATCGGTACCACATCCATTGGCACCACCTTTCCATAGGTACCACATTCATCGGTACCGCTTCAATTGTTTTGAAACACAATTTCTATAGTCTCTTCAATCTGGATATAATTGTTTTGAAAAGCAATCGATATAATCTGGATAAGTTTGTTTTGAAAAACAATCGTTACCACTTATTTCTCTCTTCCATCAGAATACAATTCTTTTACAATTGTTTTGAAAAACAATTGGTACCACTTATTTATCTCTATCATCCGAATCTGAATATGATTATTTTCTGATTGTTTTGAAAAACAATCTGAATACAATTCTTTTCTGATTATTTTGAAAAAAAATCTGAATACGATTCTTTTCTGATTAAAATCATCTCTTCCACTCCACTTTATTCTATCAAGATTTCATCATAAGTTCTCAATACAACTCATTATTTATATGAAATATAAATCAGAAAATCATCGTCACAATTAACATGGGTCTGATTGTTTTCAAAACAAACCCAAAACAATTGTTTCCTCAAAACAAAGTGAAGTGATTTCATTTCTTCAAAACATACCTTGACAACTAAATAAAACACTTGAATACAAAAAAACTTCATCATCAGCTTGATCCTAACATTAATAAAATAACTATTGAGTTAGGAGAAAACACCTTAAACCAATTAAGTTTCATGTTGCGTCTTTCCACCTATCCACCTATGTATCTCCTTGGATTGGTTTCGAATCAGCTCTGAACTTGAAATTCCTCCACTAGCTTGGGAGATCCATCCATTATATATGAATTTTACTCAAACATAGGTGATGAGAAAAAAGGGGTTTACATAAAATAAACCATACACATGCAAGTCCTACATAATGAAAGGAGATAGGGCATGCATGCCAACAATTTAACTTAATAATAAATTAAATGAAACCAATCACATACAAAAGGTCTGCTCTAGCTCATGATCATCCACATGCATGCAATGAATTACACATTTATTAAAACTAGCAATAAATTTTTAATCATTCTAATTTAAGATAATTCACACTCGAATCAATTAATTATCTTCTTTAATTAATCCATTATTTTATCTTAATTATCATTATAATTTACTTGAGATTATAATCCATTATAATTTTAAACAAATTATATAAATTCATTTAAAATTAACTATGTACATAAATGTAACTTGGATACAATATGGTGAATACATGTACTAATCTGCTCAGCATGTATTATACTCGTATACTTGTTTATTCTTTGTGACATATAGCATACACAACTTATCACATACTTTCATGACATGTACTTCACAGATGATTACATGAATTAAATGATTTTTCGTCCATGTGTTATGCTTAAATTCATGTAGAGTAACAACTTGTATTACGAATCATACATGATCTGAAGATCTTAACATTACGCAAATATTAATTAAACATTTAAATATTTATGTATATTAAAAACTATCACATGGTGTGTTTTATCTTTAGGACTACATACAAGCACATGTCTCAAGGTTTACATAGTAAAATAAATAAATTTTAAATCTGTATAACTTGGTATAAGTACAAGACATGTACATACGATCTATATGGCATTTACAATTCTCACTGTATATCCAAGGCACATGCCTAGGGTCTCAGTCTGTGAATCATACCACAAAAACTAGAATACACGGTATGTATAGTTTTCTACACACTGTGTAATCTCCAAATTACATGCTCACTAATCAGGTAGGCCATGTATTGAAATACATGAACCTTCTTTGGCTAAAAATGACTACACACTATCTACACGAGTTACATGGCGTGTACTCCAGTTGACCATGCAACAATTTGTCCTAGTCAACACAAGGTGTAAGAATTAACTACACCACGTGTCATCAATGCACACGGTTTGAGTAATTTTAGAATTAACTCACGGTGCATTGACCACAAGTACATGACATGTAATTTCGATTACACAGAGTGTGATCCTGTGTTTTCTAGATAGAAATTTTGGCACCTCTGGATGAGATCCTCAATTTTATTTTAATCATAAAATTAATTGTTTCGATTAGATCTATGAGAAACGAATGAGGAAGAAGAAAATATGACAATTTGGATTAAAAGAACTATTAAAATTGAATTGAAAAACTAAATTAAAATTCATAATCACCAATGATCTTAAATAATTATGAATAATTATGTGACCACTCTAATACCATTATAGGTTTCAAGCACAGTGAAAGTGTGTGATGGGAAGTCCCTAAATTTTATTTTTTTCATAATCTATGATCAATCCAGGATATATATGACGATGAATGCCATGATCCACAAAATTGATTCAAATAAGTAGAAAATGAAGAATTATTATGGAACCGAGAAAGAGGATCATCACAAATTATTTATAATTAATTTTATTAAATAAAGAATTACCTTTGTTGGAATTATTTCTTCATTGATGAATCTGGTGATAAATTTTCGATCCACTATCATTGTGTTGTAGAAATCAAGTGTATATTTCATCTATCAGTGATCCACACATGTTCCTCGAAACTCCATACATCGTAGAAGAAATATTTGGGTGCTAGCACAGAAGATCCTCATGCTTGTGTCATTTTCCCTTGGTAGCTTCTAGAACCACTTCTAAAGCGTTCTTCTTTATCTAGTGGAGGATAATTACTCTCCGTTCTTGGGAGCATTCTTAGAGGAGGGATATCTCTAGGTTTGATATGATTCTCCAATATTTTTGTGCACAACCCAAATAAATGAATTGTCTCTGTTGAGAAAATAACATAATTGGGTATTTATATTGCTAGGGTTAAAATAAAATAATTGAAAAAGTTACCTTAATTATTTTATTTAATCCTAGAAAAACCCCAGGTCAAATAATAATAATAATAATAATAATAACAACAATAAAATTTATCAATATGCACTTAACTTGAAAATTATAATTAAATATTATTGAATTAAATAATATTCAGTATTTATTATTTCTCACCATACTATTAAAATCAGTCCTCTATTCCTCCACAATATTTATCAGTCCTTGAATAATTTCTATTTATTTATTAAATAATTATCACTGTATTATTTTCCAATAAATAAATAAATATTATATTCACTAAATAGAAAATAAATATTTATTAAATATTCCACTCATAATATATTCTCTCAAATAACTAGTGACCAAATAAATGTGATCAATCATACATGAATAATTATTAAACCACATGCAGGAATAATATTTATTAAACCTATTAAATAATAAATAATAATATATTATTTAACTGAGATTATGTATACACTTAGTGTGTGACCCTCTAGGCCTCTTTCTCAGTGGCATTAGGTGGAGTGGCCTAAAGTACAAGGTTAGCAAATAACAACACGTCAAGGAACCCATAAAGAAAGAAGTTAATGTTTCAATGACATAATACCTCATACAAATGCTTACTGTGTAATATAATCCATTTATCAAGATTTCTCAAATCAAGTAGGTTGCATGCCAATGCCATCAACTTATGTGCTCGATGTATCTTTATTTGACTTTCTAGAAATAGAAATTTCCTATAAAACACCATGGGTAGGGATTTATTTAATCTATATCATTTCCATCAAAGGGCTTGTGATATCAACTTCCTTTAAAGAACAGAAGGGATAAAACCTTTCTTGCATTATTCATTAATGCAATATTAATCGCGACACACCCAATGTATCCTACTTCACTACGAACATCCGTCGTCAAAGTTTTTATCAATACATAAAAGTATGTGACTCATAATACTCATTAATAATAATATTAAAGTCTAAGTACCAATACACACATCCATAGATAGAAACATACAATAAAAAATATAAATGCAGATTTAATACTAGCGGGTCTCATTCTCATAATATCATACTGGATATTACGAAGGGCGTACACCATGAAAAGGTGCATAAAAGTCCTATGAGTCTCCACCCCTGATATCCTATATCATTTGTATCCCTCAAATGATATTATCTATCTATAGAAAATATATTCAAGAATAGTTTCATAGTAATTTTGGATTTTCATCATACTGGAGAACTGCTATAAACTTTTAGTGCGACAGCTAGACTTAAGAGATTATCACATTATATGTCACACATAAGAACAATCAAGATGTGATAAGTACTTTATTAATATTCAAAATAATGAATAATTTTTTTCATAAAGAATATATAAGTTGGTTCTAGGACACCAACTCCAACATCAATCCCCTACAGTCGGCTCGAGGGGTTTCGACACACATTTATTGTTATAACAAAGGGAAGAAAAAATGCTTCTCTGATGTGGGAAATGAAAGCTAAGGTTAGTGTTATTCCATTATTAAAAATATGGAAAAATTAAAGTATTCTGATCGGGAAAATCTAGACTATTTTTTCTCATTAACCCATTTAGTTTAAATTAAAACTCATCATCTTCTTCCTCAAACGATCATATGAGGCTACAATTATTCAAGTTTTTTGTTTCTAAGTCATTATGATCGAACTAATCTATTACGATCATATCTATTTGATCGTCTTGGAAATTCAAATAGGATCAAATGTTTATCAAACATTTTTTTCATTAAATAAATGAATATATTTCAACTGTCGAATGAAAACGAAGTTGAAGTTGTATATTAATGTATCCAAAATTCATGGATGAGTTTGAAGCTTCCAAAAATTATTAAGCACACAATTCATTTCACCTATATAGGATCCAGTACATAACTTGTTTTACCTGTATACCTACCAGTTATTCTATTTGTAGTTACTATGAAGGTAACCATGAAGGTGACTATGAAGGTGATCATGAGCATCACTTTAAGTAATCGTTCTTCCTACCATTCATTTCTCCAACTTACCATGCATAGCTAGAGTGAACCTAACATGAAAGTGGTAACCACCTTACCATGAGTTCAATAAGAAAAGTTACGACATGAGTAATGAGGTTACCATGAATTATTACTATGAGGATGACTCCTAACCTACTGTGAGTGATCATTTCAACCTACCATGGGAAATAGAACCTACTGTGAGTTATGAACAACCTATATTGAGTAAATTTCTACTTATCATGAGTATTTTATACTATCTTCAATTTTTTTATCACTGAACACACATTTATTTTTTTTAACTGTGCTTTCATGGTAAGTATAATGATCGTACATGATTGCATGATAAGTGTACCAACTATGGGGACTGTTCCTCACATGTTCAGTTCAACACTTTAATGATTTTCTAGAAATATTAT
Organism: Viscum album; assembly: GCA_963277665.1. NCBI lineage: Eukaryota > Viridiplantae > Streptophyta > Magnoliopsida > Santalales > Viscaceae > Viscum > Viscum album. Next base: position 1,288,604,343 of record OY728151.1, read on the forward strand.
ATTTTTACGACACTATTTTAGTGTCATTTTTATAAAATGTTGTATTGTAACTTTTTTTTTATATTTCTTTGACTATTTTATTGATTTATAAAATAATTATATATCATGATGAAATTTTTTATAAAATTTTGAATATAAAATATGGTGGAAATTCTTATGAAAATAATAATTGTCATGTTATTCATTTTATAATTTTTTCTATAATATTGAAATCATTCATTTACTACAAGTTTATGAGATAAATTTTATTTGTTTTAATTGTATGAAATACTCTCATTTACTTTAACGGTTAAATTAGAAATGTTTTTAACATGTTTCTTACAAAAATAGAAGAATGCGTGAACTATTTATCAATGAGAACCGTATTTTCAAATGAATAGTAATGATAATATTTTATTTTCTATTATTCTCTAATAAGCGGTATGAAGTGATTGGATCACTTGAGGCTCCAAGAATATCTTTGAAGTTAATGAAGTTGGATTAATCTATTAGATATTTAATCAAGGAAAATAAACTATATATATATTAATGTGAAATTTCTGTTCACACAGTGGTGTTACATATTTCTTTTTTCTCTCAAACAATAATGAAACTTGTGTGACTTCTGTTCCTTTATTGTGATCAGAGAGGGACTTCATCACTTGACATTCTTCCATTGAAGTGATCAAAGATCATCGAACCTCATCATCCTTATCTTCATATCATTGTTCTTGATTTTATTTGTATTATTTTCTTTGTATTATTATTTTCTTTATCTATTTGTAATCTATTCATGTATGGTTTATGTTTTCCCCCATCAAAAGTAGGTATTGTTTGTTTTGGTTATTCTAACACCTAAAAAGAAGTTTGGGTTGTGACTCCCGATGGAACATTAGGCCACATACTAGGTTCAAGGATCCTGTAAAAGTTTGGGTTGTGCCTATAAGTATTTTTAAAAGATAGATTCTATAATAGGTTATCACACATTTAAAAGTGAGTTTCTTAGTGGGTGAAAAATTCTCACATAGTAGATAATGTTTAGGAGTGGACTAGGATCTTGGTGATCCAAACCACTATAAATCACTATGTTCTTTCTTTTTATTTCCATTGAATTTCATATCTTGAATATAGATCTCACTAAAAATTATTTAATTAATAAAACTCTAATTGTTTTGTCTTTAATTTTTGAAAAAGAATATTCATAAATCTCTAGTATTAATTTCCATCACGTACAGTCCAAAAATTGCTATCAAAAGGAGGCTATTCAATAAAATGATACTTAGAGTCTATGATTGTTTCATTTGCTTATTTTTAACTCTAAACTAACCTGATATCCTATAATTAATAGCCTAAGGAATAAAAGAAAACTTTCTTTTAAGATAGCAGGTGTCAATTCCAATGATGGTAGGATTCCAACCCCCCATTATTTTATGGAAGTGACTACAGCTACTGGAAATACAGAAAGGAGTCCTACCTAAAATAGTTGAGTGTGGATCACTAGACTATCATGGATAAGCCATATGAGCTACCCAAAGTTTATCTTGAGAAACTTGTAGGTAATAACATGATAAAATATGTTTTTAATTATAAAGTCAAAACTATTTTGTACTATTCTATAAGTAGAAGTGTCTATATCCACATATCATCTTGTAAAAAACCCCACAATATATGGAGAATACTTCATGTGAATCAGTATGGGAATGAAAATCTTAAGATAAGAATGCTAGGAATGCTCTGAGTAAATTACCAAGACTTCAAGATGGGAGATGAAGAATCAGTAAACCAAATGTTCCATCGATTTACAAGTATTAAAGATTGTATGATTTATCCTTGAGAAGTTTTGGACAACACAGATCAAGTTGAAAGAGTACTAATATATCTTCCAAAAATATGGCATGAAAATTAGTTTTCCATTGATTAGAGTAAGAATTTTAAAGAGCATACCTTAAAATAACTAATAGGAACCTTGTTGCAGTGTGAGTTAGAGTTGAAAAACATTGCTAATGAGGAGTCTTTTAATAGAAAAGAAACTTTTAAGTCTAATATCAATGAAATATATAACACCTCTGAATCTAAGTTATAGGAAAGTGACAAAGAGAAGACTCACTTTATCAATAAGTTTTTCAAGTTCATGAAAAAAAGGTAGTAAGAGGAAGTTCATAAGGATTCTAAAAAAGGATTACAAGAAGTTTAATTCTAGTGATAATAATGATTTTTTAGAATTAACATGTTAGAAGTGTAGGAATAATGGTAAAATTATGATAGAAATACCGAAAATCAAACATCCAAACAATGAAAAATAAAAAATAAAATAATAAACGAAATTTATTTCTAGAGGTTGGGACTTATCAAACTATTCAGACTCTAGTAGTGATTCTAGATGTGAATAAGAGACATGGAACCTTTCTCTGATGGGTGTATAGTGTGAGGTAACCAAATCTATTTTCACTCAATTAATCACTCCTACTAATGTAGATCACAACTCTCTATTTGAAAATGAAAATGAAAGTGAAAATGATTCTAATTCACAATCTGATTCTAATTATGTAAATTCCAAAGTTAAATAAATTCTTAATGAATAATCAAGGAATGATAGAGTAAGGATGATTGAAAAATAAACTAACATAAAAATTAAAAATAATAAATTGATTAAAGAAAATGAGAAAATAAAAAATGAATGAAATAATTTGAAAATATTTGATTCCCAAAATGATAAATCTAAAGAAAATTATGATTTTGAGTTGTTAAAACTAAAATAGAAAAATGAAAGAGTTAAAAAATTTCTTTTAGTAAATGATAAGGATAAATAAATATGATTTAATTTAGTTCTAGATTATTTAACCAAAGTTGAAAATTATTATAATAAAAATAAGCAAGAAAATTGGAAATTAAGAAACATAACTTCTGGATCAAATGTGAAAGTTTATACATAGTTAGATACTATTCAAAAAGAGAATATAAGTTTGAAAAATTATGTTTCTAATCTTAAAGAGAATTTATATACATTTTATCAAGATAAAGAATAACATGATAGAATTATTTAATTGATGAAACTAAATACTGATATGAAAGTTTTTGGTTATAATAGTTTATCACCAAGGAAAAATAATACTAACTCTGTTAAAAGATCAAAAGGAAGTATTTCCACTGTAATATATATTAAATATATAATGAAAGGAAATTATAAAAATGAATTCTCACTAATATTTAGAAAATATTTTGGGCATAAAATCACATTCACTAATAGAGATTTATTTTCTAAATAGCCCACTAATAAATGCTTTAAATCAATTTGGGTTCCAAAATTCTCAGTTACTAATCCTGTTGGACCCAAGTTAGGATAGGTACCAAAACAATCTATTTGATTATTTAATTTCAGAAAATATGACTTAGAAGTATCCAATAATCATGTTATTTAGATAGTGGATGCTCTAGAAATATGACAGGTGATATTTCTAAATTTATATCCTTCAATTAATGTGATGGAGGCCTTGTCACATTTGGAGACAACTCTAAAGGTCATATTAAAGGTATTGGTGAAGTTGGTTTTTCTAAAACTGTTATTATTTTGGAAGTATTATATATTGTTGGTTTAAAACATAATATAATAAATATATAATAGTTATGTTATGATTTATTAAATGTTATTTTTGAAAATGATAAATGTATAGTTTTGAAAAAAAATTGTTTTATTTTCTACAAATAGAAAAGAGAATGTTTACACAATTGATTTCTCTAATCTAACTAAACAAAAGGTTAAGTCTTTGAATGATATAGATAAAGATGAAAATATGTGGCATATGAGGCTTGGGAATGAACACTTTATACTTTTGCACAAACTGTAAAATCATGAATAGGTTCTACAATTACCAAAGTTACATATGAGTACTTTATGTGTGATTCCTATTTAAAGGGTTAGCAACACAAAGAAAGATTTAAATATGTAAATGATGTTAGTACTATTATATGATTATAAATATTACATATTGAATTATTTGTACATATAAAACCTATTATTTTTTGTGGTAATAAGTATATATTTTTAATTATAGATGATTATAATAGATTTATCTATATTTATTTCTTATCACATAAAAATTAAGCTTTAAATAAATTTTGTTATTTTTGTAAACTTATTCAAAAATTCAAGAATATTTAAATCATATCTATTAAGAATGATAGAAGTGAATATTTTTTTAATTTATAATTTGATAAATTATGTGAAAAAAATGGATATAAATATTATTTTTCATCCCCTAAGGCACCACAAAAAATGGTTTGGTTGAATAAAAATATATCTATACAAGAAATGGTTAGATAAATGCTTATATAATTTAATGTGCCTGGAAATTTTTGGTAAAAAATCTATAAATAATATTTTCATGTTTTTAATAGAGTATATATTAGAAATTTTTTAAATATGACCCCTTATGAACTGTTTAAAGGGTTTAAACCTAAAGTTGGATATTTTAGGGTATTTGGTTGCAAATTTTTCATTTTAAATAAAAAATATAATTTAGAAATATTAAATTCTAAAAGTAATGGAGGAATATTTTTAGGATATTCCAATAATATAAATTTATATAAAGTTTTTAATAAGATAAATTAGTTATTGAATAATGTGTACATGTTATGTTTAATGAAAATAGAAATAATAAGAAAAATTTTATTTTAGGAAAAGATTATGATGAATTTAGGCAATTCAATTTTGGTGAAGATAATGACCGATATAATGAGAATTAATCATTTTAGGGGGAGTATATCTCTTCTCAAAATGATCCTAAAGAATGGAAAATAATTAAAGATAATCCAATTAAAAAAGTAATCGGTAATATGGAATCTAGTATACAAACTAGAAAATTGGTTTTACTTTACTGTGAAAAATCTTCATTTGTTACTAATTTTGTTCCTATAAACACTGATAATGATTTAATTGATTCAAATTTGATTAATTACTTTCATAATGAATTAAATAAAATTTAAAGGAATAAAGTGAGAAATTTGGTTGATTTTCAAAAAGATAAACCTACAATAGGAACTAAATGAATGTTTTGTAATAATATTGATGAAGTTAGAAAAATAGTTAAAAATAAATAAAGACTAATCACTCAAGTTTATTCTTAGAAAGAGGGAATTGTATTTGAAGTTTATTTTTCTCCTATTTCTAGGATGGAATTTATTATAATTTTATTAGACTTTTATTGTTTTCAAAATATAAAATTATTTCAAGTGGATGTAAAATATGAATTTTTAAAAGGAATAATTTTTGAGGAAGTTTTTGTTAAGAAACCCCTCGATTTTAAGATGAAAAATTTACAAATCATGTTTTAAAACTTGATAAATATTTCTATAGTCTAAATCAAGCTCTTTGAACTTGGTATGAAATAATAACTCAATTTTTAATACAAAATTAATTTTTAAAGGAAAGGTTGATCCAAACTTATTTATAAAGAGAGTTTTAAATGATATACTAATTATAAATATTTATGTTGATGATATAATTTTTGGATCAAAAAATGATTCACCGTGTAATGATTTTTCTAAGATGATGAGAAGTGAATTTAATATGAGTTTAAAGGGAGAATTAAAATTTTATCTTGGTTTAAAAATTATTTAATAAAATATGGTACTTTATTAAATCAATATTAGTATAATAAAGAACTTTTTAAATAGTTTGGGATTGATTATAGTAAGACTATGAAAAAACCAATGAGTACCAATTATAAATTGGACTTGGATGAATCTAGAAATATAGTTGATATTAAACTGTATAGAGGTATGATAGGTAGTTTATTATATCTCACTAAATCTAGACCACACATAATGTTATCAGTTTGTTTATGTGATAGATTTCAGTAAAACCCTATGGAAAGTCATATTAAAGATGTTAAAAGAGTAATAATATATATTAAGGGTACTGTAAGCACTAGTTTATTTTATTCTAATCAGAAGTGTTTTGATTTACTTTCTTATTCTGATTCTGAATTTGGAGGTTGTATGCTTGACCAGAAAAGCACAACAAATATGTGTCATTTTCTAGGTAAAATATAAATTTCATGGAGTTAAAAGAAACAATTGTTAGTATAACTGTCTATAGATGAGGATGGATATGATTTTTCTTCTTGTTCTTGTACACAAATTATTTGGATAAAACAAATTTAATATGATTTTAATATTTTTTTATAAAATTCCAATATTCTATGATAATTATAATAAAATTTTAATTTATAAAAACCTTATACTACACTCTAGGACAAAACACATAGATTCTATATTTAATTTTCTAAGGGATCATGTAAATAAAGGTGATATATGTTTAGAATTTGTTCTTATTGAAAAACAATTAGCTGACATTTTCACTAAACCTTTATATTCTATCAATTTTGAGAGAATAAAGTTCTAACTAGGAATGATACAATCTTAACATTTATGTTTATAATAATAATTATTTCTATAAAATTTATCTCTCTTTTAAATTATCTTTACTTATATTCTATAACTAAATGTTAATTTTTATGAAATAATTATACTTCGATTAATGCTAAGTAATTCATACTATTTAAAAAGGAGAATGTTTTAAAAATTTAATTTTTAATACAATTTGTGATAAATTTTAAAAATGGGTAGAATGTTTTGGAAAATTTAATAAATGTTTTATTTTAAATTAAAATAAGGGGGAGATTGTTAGAATTTGAAATTGGATTTTAGTACTTTAACATTATTCTTTTTATTATTGTTTCATCATATTTAATTAAATTTAAATTGTTTAAAACATAATAATGTTTTCTTATTTAAATTATATAATGTTTAATGTTTTCTTTAAATCTTAATTTTCTATGATTGTATTTATATATCTTCTAATATTTCTTGATGGCTTATATTAAAAAATTAAGTGCAAACTATGGCTAACCCAGGCCAGTCCTCAACCACATAGGGAACCCAAGGGGTCAACCCAATGGGAGAGACATCCTAATGGACAGAAATGGGGTTGGTATTGGGATCATGTATAAGGCCTATAATATCACATGCCTGCATAATCATATTGAGATGGGCCAACTAGGCACATTGTGCTGAATCCCATGTGTGTGCGTAGGTGTAACATGTGATGATCCCCTATAGCTAGTTCAAGGGGTTACAGAACACATTTATTTTTATACCAAAGGGAAGCTGTAGTGCTTCTCTAATGTGGGATGTGTTCACTATTGTTACTATTCCTCTATTTTTAAAACTATGGATGAAATAAAATCCCTATGATCTAGTGCATCTTGACCGTTTGTTCTCCCACACATGTCAAGTTTAAATTAAAATTCATTATCTTCTTGCACCAATGATCGTATGAGGATATAGTTTGTTGATTTTTTTTGTTCAATATGATAGAAAATATATAATATGATCTTTTACATTTGATTATCTTTGAAATTCAAACAAAATTTAAGGTTCATGAAAATTTTGTTTCATAAAATAAATGAAGATCTTTCCACTGCCAAATTCAAACAAAGTTGTAGTCATGTGTTTGTGTATCCAAAACACATGGATGAGTTTAAAGCTTCCAAAAATGATGAAGCACACAATTCATTTCACCTACATAGGATCCAGTACCAACCATATTTTACCTATATACCTATCGGTCATTCCGTTTTTAGTGACTATGAAGGTGACCATAAAGGTAACTATGAAGGTGACCATGAGAATCACTTCAAGTAATTGTGCTTCATACCATGCGTGTCTCCAAATTACTGTGCACTGCTATAGTGAACTTACCATGAATGTGGTAACCACTTTACAATGATTTCAATCATAAAAGTTACCCCGTGAGTAATTATATTATCATGACTCCTTACCTTGAGGAACCCTCCCAAGCTACCGTGAGTTAGCATTTCAACCTACCATGGGAAGGATAACCTACCGCGAGTTATGAAAAACCTACAGTGAGTAAATTTCTACTTATCATGAGTATTTCATACTATTTTTGTTTGTTTATTATTACTAACTACAAACTTTTTTCTATGAATTCACGACAGTATATCAACTTCACACGATTTCATGGAAAACATACTGACCATGAGGCATGTGGCTCACATGGTCAGTTCAACACTTTTCTTATTTTCTAGAAAAATTATATTTTTATAACACTCTATTTTAGTGTCCTTTTTTATGAAATTTTTTACTATAACTTTGTTTATATTGTTTTAACTATTTTATTTATTCATAAAATAATTATATATCATAATGAACTTTGTTATAAATTGATGAATAAAAAATATGGTGTAAATTATTATGAAAATAATAATTTTCATGTTATGTTTTATGTAATATTTGAATTATTAATTTACTATAAGTTTATGAGAGAATTTTTTTAATTATATGAAATACCCTAATTTAATTTAATGATTATATTAGAATTGTTTTTAAAAAATTTCTTGCAGTAACAGAAGAATGTGTGAACTTTTTATTAATGAGGGGCATATTTTAAAATTATAGGTAATATTAATATTTTATTTTTTATTCTTAGCTAACAAGTGTAATGCAGTGATTGTGTCACTTTAGGCTCCAATAATGTCTTTGAATTTAATGAATCCTAATTAATCAATTATAGATATCACCAAGGAAAATCAACTATATATAGATTAATTCAAAATTAATTTTCATACATTGGTGTTACACAATTCTTACTACTCTCATATCATCAAGAAACTTCTATGAATTTTTTCCTTTAATGTGATAATATAAGAACTTAAATATTTTAATTTCTTCCATTAAAGTGATCAAATATCATTAGATATCATCTTACTTATCTTTAGATCGTTATTTTAGGTTTTATTTGTATTTATTTTCTTTATATTATTATTTTATTTATTTATTTGTAATCTATTCATGTCTAGTTTGTACATTTCCCCCTAAAAAATAGGTTTTGTTTTTTGGTTATTCTACAACCTAAAAGGATGTTTGGGTTGTAACTCCCTATAACATCCCGACCCAAACCACTATGTACTAGATGAAACACCATATGAACTCATGTGCACCTCCCCATACACAAGAGGTTGTCATCCAGTAGTGAGGGTCTTAAGAGGAACCAAGGGGAGACTATAACCTATGTCAGAGTGCACAGAAGAAATAAATAACCAAATTATAAAAATAAACAATATAATATACACAATCTGAGTATATGTAGACATTGAAGTAAAAAAAGGAATATAATTAAGTGTCTCCCAAAGTGGAAATCTTGTCCATTGTAAAAAGAAATATATAAAATAGATAAATAAATAGTTGGTCCTCTAAAGTTCATCCTGGTCCAATACTATCTCCATTATCTAATGCTCATCAACCCACCAAAGGGAACTTTACCTTTTTTTGGTCTCTCATGAAATCTATAAGTGCATTAAAATTCCTGAGTAGGTTGTGATTACAAGACCCAGTAGGACACCACCAATGTGTCCTTACTTGCTGTGCTCAATTATAAAAAGAGTATTCCATAATAATAATAATAAATGAGGGAAGAGGTAATACATAATACAAAACTAAGTGGTAGAGATCTAACCAAGTGGCCACCAAACCCCCAACCATATCTTCTTTAGTTCTGTACCAGATTGATAATCATGGAATTTCTCAGGGAGCATGAACCATCACATGGTCCTCATAATCTAGCTCCAAATGGACCAGCGCATGGTGCTGAGAATCCATCTCTTAGTGTTAGTAAGAGAATGAATCAGTAATACACTCATAATCCATATCTCAGTGGTGGTAAGGCATCAAGTCACAAAATAGACCACATATAAAAATCTCGAATCATGTCATAGGTCACAGTTCCCCTCAGAACGTGTGCCCTAGTTAGGAATCACTATTTCCAAACTATTTCTAACAGATTTGTTTATGGAACCGGAAACACCCAATAGTTCTATATACAATGGGGCATACTTTCGAAAGGCAGGTGTTCATTAGGTACTTTGACCAATGACTCGTAATAACTCGCATTGGTCGAGAGGATGGGAGGTCGGGATCATCACACCCTTTTGGGGGGAATTAATGCCTACTTAGGGACTCTCTTATAGATTTAAGATATGTTAATGTATCCTTTATTGATTCCCAAGTATGAGGTAGGTTATCCCAACATTGGAAATCAATTATTAGCATGTGTGGAAATCAAAATCATCTGTATGTATTCAAGGTTCTTCATCAATGGAGATATCTATATGTATTTGAGGTTCTCCATCAAAGGTATCCTCTCATATACTACTTAGAGATTATTTAGTCTTTATTACGACAATGATATTTTTTAAGCCACTCAGTGGGGCACTCTGGAATTTAGATACATCCAGGTAGATGAAGGTCACTCTAGAGTTTATTGTCATCCAGGGAGATAGAAGTTGTTTTGATGTTGGGATCGAACCCATAGATGGGATTCCTACGTATCCTTGTAAAAGGAATCAGAACCCATGTAGTTAGATGCCGCATAATGGGATACATAATACCTTTTAAGGTAATGTTATAAGGAACCAATCATACAATTTAATGTCATGTGGCAAGGAAATCTAGGCAAAAGGTTCCCAGTTAAAGTTTTGTGTGGGACTTATACAGAAGCATCCCAATGAACCTAGAAAGGATATGAGTTTCCAAATAGGATTAGACCTTTTTGGGAATGTGTCCTAGAGAGAACAGGGTTGATTTGGGATATTAGGTTTGAAACTCAGGGAGGCTTCCTATGTATCCCACTTGGATGGGAATCAAATCCCACATAGTTCGGTATGTCTCATAGGGAAGTATGTCCCTTTTAGAGAAATATGTTGGGGCTTAATCATAAAGAGGATTCTCTAGTAACATGGTCCATGAGATATGTCTTAACTCATAGAGGTTTAGGGGGTTTTAAATCGGGGATTACTCCTAAGGAGGATTCCTAGATTAGGGATTAGGGTTGGACTCCTATGGATGATGTCTAGTGAGATCAGGCCCTAGGTGAAGGCTTCCTACATAAAACAGTAATAGTGGGAATCAAAGTTCTATTATTTCATTCAGTTAGGTGGATTATATGGATTTTGTGATCATTAAAAATCTATAATCCCACATGAGTCGTGATCAGGGTGAGAAAAAAGAGGATATGAAAGATTCAACAAACCACACACACTTTTCCTCTACTGCTGATAGAAGAGGCTGGGCCTATAGCGGAAGAGGCCATGGCTATGGAAATTTCCCCTATTCTATTTACATTGTATGAGGGTACAATCTAAATAAGGGATTGAGGTTAAGTGTGTATAAAGTTTCAAGACTACAACCACCTATGTGAAAGGCTTGGGGCATACACCAGGATGGATGCCATTTTGAGGTTTAGTTGGGGCTTACTCTGTAGTAGGATTCCCGTTGAGCTTTGGTTGGGGCTTACTCCTAAGGAGGATAACCATTTTAGAATCGGCTAGGGGTTACTCCGAAGGAGGATTCCTATTTATATTTGGTTGGGGATTACTCTTAAGGAGAATACCCATTGAGCTTTGGTTGGGGGTTACTCCTAAGAAGGATCCCCATTGAGATTTGGTTAGGTATTACTTTTAAGGAGGATGACCATTGAGCTTTGGTTGGGGAATAATCCTAAAGAGAATGCCCATTGATCTTTGGTTGGGGATTACTCCTAAGGAGTATTCCCATTTATCTTTGGTTGGGGATTACTCCTAATGAGTATTCCCATTGATTTTTGGTTGGGGCTTACTCCTAAGGAGGATTCCCATTGAGCTTTGGTTGGGGCTTACTTCTAAGAAGGATGCCCATTGATCTTTTATTGAGGCTTACTCCTGATAAGGATTCCCATTTGAGGATTGGTTGGGGCTTACTCCTAAGGAGGATTCCCATTGAGCTTTGGTTGGGGCTTACTCCAAAGCGGGATTCCCATTGAGATTTGGTTGGGGATTACTCCTGTGGAGGATGAACATTGAGATTTGGTTGGGGATTAATTTTAATGAGGATTCCCATTGATCTTTTGCTGGGTCTTACTCCTAAGTATGATTACCATTGATCTTTGTTTGGGGATTACTGCTATGGAGGATTCCCATTGAGATTTGGTTTGGGCTTACTTCTAAGGAGGATTCACATTGAGCTTTGGTTGGAGTTTACTCCTAAGGAGGATGTCCATTGAGATTTTGTTGGGGATTACTCCTAAGTTGTGATTATCCAATAAAAACACATATGTTAATTACATTTTAATGGTATTAAATTTTCATTTTTGATATTATGGGCCTGAGTTAGTGGATTTTGATTTTGAACATCCATTCTCATCATTTGTGCACTTCATGCCTAATGTACACCAATTTAGTCCCAATGAGTCATCTGATTATAAGGAATGTAATTATCCATATTTTAATTTTATATTTTGTGAAATGGATCTTCACTTAAATTTAAACATTTTTCATTTAGGTATCAATGGATTATTCATAAAGGATGATGGAGATATTTTGCGATGAAAAGAAACAATTCTGGAGAAGGCAGATTGGACACCATCCCACTGATGAGAATGTGGGGCCCAACATATAGGCCCAATGAATCCTAAATTTCGTGGTATTCTAGAAGAAATGTATATTAACAAATCACTCTTCATGATTCAATGCTAATTCGGCCTCCATGGTGTCCATTTAGTCGGCCCAATTTAGAGATAAAATTCTGGGCCAGATTCTGCGACCCAGAAAAACATCCCACTAATATGATCATATATAGGAATCAAAAACTCCAAATGGGCCCAAATTTTACAGGAGGTTATAAGAAATACGGGGATCCATTTTATTCTTCTATGTACCACTTTGATTCAGCCATCTAGAAGGTCTTACATGCACGTCTGTTTGGTGAAGGAAAGCTGGATGCCACCTCGGGTCAAGGGTGGAAAAATCAACTCTCACTTACTTTCCACCCACCTATGGCCTACCAAAATTAATTGAGGAGACTTGGAATATTGGAGGATAGACCCAAGGGCTAAAAAATTCCTATTTAAGGCAGTGGTGTTGAAGGATTTAAAGATCTTTGAGCTTTGTTTTCATCTTAATGTTATGCTGCCAATTTCTCTTTGTAACGTTCTTCCTTCACATGTAAGTTGTTTTAATTCATCCTAGTTTCTTAATAAAAGTTCTTCTTATAATCTTATTCTGTTGATATACATATCACGTTGATACTGTTGGTTCAAAGTGTGAATTTATTCACACCATACTTTGTGATATTTATCACACAACGGTGGAGTGATCAATTTTTGTTGTTGTTTTCTTTACTTCTTCAACTCCTCCCTCATGAGTCTACTTCCCACTTCCATTGAAACCATAACATAAATGGAGGGATAAAATACTTATGGGTTGATCCAATGGTGTATCAATGGGCTGGATTGGATGTTATTTATCACCCCATTAATGTATAATCACTTCTTTAATTGAGATTTTTATTTGATGATTTTTTAAACTCCATCGTCCTTTTTGAATTTAAGACCACACACTTCTACTGCTAATATGAACCATTACCTTGAAGTGCTCAAAACTTTGATACTTCAAGTGTATAGGTGATTAGTATTAAAGGGTGTTGGAATTAAACTAGTAAGTGATGATGTTTTTTTATCTCCTTAAATTAACCCATCTCAAATATAAGAAATTGAAATCATTGAAAAGAAAATACGTCCAATCCACCCCGAGCGATAACCTAGGATCAACTCATTATTTTAAATTTAATTCACTTAAATCTGTTAGTTATCCTTTAAACCCATATAAAATCAACCCAAGTTGGCCACTTCATAGCCAAAAACAGTCCATAGAATGTACGTGTCTATAGGTTTCTTCTTAGGTCTCTGAGGATTCGATAACCCAAGCTAAACTACAAGGACCATTCTACCTTCATCTCTTGGGTAAATTTGAGCGAGAATAAAGTTGTATGACCATTTGAGGATTGGTTTGGGCTTACTCCTAAGGAGGATGTACATTGATCTTTGGTTGGGGCTTAATCCTAAGGAGGATTCCCATTGATCTTTGGTTGGGGCTTACTCTAAAGGAGGATTCCCATTGAGCTTTGGTTGGGGCTTACTCCTAAAGAGGATTCCCATTTGAGGATTGGTTATGGATTACTCCAAAGAGTATTCCCATTGATCTTTGGTTGGGGCTTACTCCTAATGAGGATTCCCATTTATCTTTGGTTGGGGATTAATCCTAAAGAGGATTCCCATTGATCTTTGGTTGTGGGTTAATCCTAAGGAGGATTCCCATTGATCTTTTATTGGGTATTACTCCTAAGGAGGATGCCCATTGAGATTAGGTTGGGGCTTACTTCTAAGTAGGATTACCATTGAGATTTTGTTGGTGCTTACTCTTAATGAGGATTCCCATTAATCTTTGGTTGGGGCTTAATCCTAAGGATGATTCCCATTGATCTTTGGTTAGGGATTACTCCTAATGAGGATTCCCATTGAGACTTGGTTGTTAGATCAAGAAGTCCTATCTAAGGTGCTTAGCATAGGTCCTTAGGGTTGGTCCTTAGGGAAGGTCTTTAGGGTAGGTCCTTTGGGAATACCCTTAGGGAACATTCTTAGCATAGGTCCTTAGGGTAAGTCCTTAGGGAAGGTCCTTAAGGAAGGTCCTTAGGGTAGGTCCTTATCACAGGTCCTTAGTTAAGGTCATTAGCTCAGGTTCTTAGGGTAGGTCCTTAGGGCAGGTCCTTAGGGAAGGCCCATAGTGTAGGTCCTTGGATTAGGTCCTTGGATCATGTCCTTGATATAGGTGTCTTATCTTCTGGACCCTTATGATAATTTGATCCAACTTATCCCATTTAATTATCTCATCTTTTAGGTTTCAGAGAGCTACCAGAGAGTTTTGGAGGACTTGGGAGAAGGGGGCCGTGCAATGAGAGCTTTGGGGATTCTTTCAAACTTTCAACTCTTGAAATTAGGAGCCCAAGGGACCTATTTATTGGAAATTAGGGGACCTTAGAATAGGTCCTCTGCATATTCCCTTGACACAGGTCCTTGACACAGGTCCTCAGTACAAGTCCTCGGTGTAGGTTTGTAGTGTAGGTCCACAGTGCAGGTCCATGACACAGGTCCATAGTGCAAGCCCTAATGTAGGCCCCAGTGTAGGTCCCCAGTGTAGGTCCTTGGCACAGGTCCTTGGTGTAGGTCCAAAACCTAGGTCCTCAGCATAGGTCCTTGGAATATGTCCTCATTATCCATTTATTAAATTTATCTAACTTCCAAGATCCTAAAATTTTGATCCGTGAGTTTGTTTGGGCTCTGCAACTAGTCAAATCAAATATCTCGAAGAGATCTACACTTCCTGATATGGGGAATGCACCAAATCTTCTTGGAGGAAACTCATAAATTTAATTTTTATGCGTTGACACCATTTTATCATTGATCTTTAAAATCTATGGCCTACTCTTGGAAGGGGGTCTTTACACTTATACCTATTTGTGGATAAATCTCATGGAAAAATAGAAATATAACCATGAATTCTATGGAAAAGTGCATGGAACACATTTCATAGTGTCAACAAAAGACTCCCCTTAGAATTATATTCGTTCATAATGAAAAGAATCTAGTTCTAAGGTAACTTTAGTGAACTTTGACACATTCTAATATCATTTTGTGGACTTTGGAGGCATGTCAAGTATGGAATGGTGATATAAATTTTTCCTAAGCCAATGGACCTAGAGAGTATAGTTTGACTATTTCTAGGGTCATATGGAAAACCCTAATTTTTTTTGTCTTTTGTATCATCACCTTTTTTCCTAAAACTAATATGAAAGAGACTTAGCAAGTGAGACTTGGATTTTTCTTGGGCCTCCCTTTTCAGGTTTTCATCCTAAAAATATTTATGCCTTTAAAATTTTTATTGCTTGATATTTCCTAAACCGTACAGAGTGTAGGTCTAGAGAGATGAGACTCTATTTTTTTAAGAGCTCCCTTTGTCTATTTTCAATCTGGTGAGTGCTGTCTTTTTTTATGGGCAGTTTACATTCAAACATGTCAGAATGGTATGGCTAATGTTTTAGGTTGAATATATTTGACCATGAATTTTTAAATTATAACCCAAACACATATTGATGGCTAGTAATGTTCCGACATTACTCAGATACTTCCAAGGGGAATCTTGAGACAATTTTACGATCTCCAAATCTAAACATGACATTCGAGAATAGAGAAGGTATTTCCTAAGAACGAAGTTATCCCCAGTTGAAAAACATGTTATAAGGGATGTTTTATGCAAGGCCAACTAGGGAATATACTACATAGTCAAGTAGTAGTATCCTTAGGTTGACAGACCTGTTATGTGGGTGGATTTATACAAGGCCAATTGAGGCACATACTGTATAGTCAGGTAAAGGATTTCCTAGTAATTTTTGAATTTTATTACTGATATACAAAGGGGTTTAAGATTTGGATATCTCAAGACCACAGTGGGTGGATTTTCCAAGGAAATATGTCTAAGAATAAAAGGGGCCATCTGTGACAACATAGGTCATGAATGAGAAGCCACTCCTACATGAATTTGATGTGTGAAAGAAGGTAAAATTTTCAGAAAGGGGATTTCTGATATTATGTTGTGTTATTTAGAGTCATGCAGTAAGTACATTATGATATGTAGTTTCAATTCGTGCAACAAGGACATTATGCTCTTCAGTTTCAAGTAATGTAGCAAGGACATTATGCTATGCAGTTTCAAGTCGTGTAGTAAGGACATTAAGGGATTTTTGATAATATGCTATGTAGTTTAAAGTCATGCAGTAAGCACATTATGTTGTGCAGTTTAAAGTCATGTAGTAAGGACATTGGGGGGATGTATAGTTTAAAGTCATGAATCAAGGAAATTATGGTGATGTGCCATTTAAAGTCATGTAGTAAGGAAATTATGGTGCTGTGTAGTTTAAAATCATGAAACAAGGACATTATGAGGCTTTAATTCAAGGTCTTTAGTTTTGTTCAAAGATTTATTGGTTTTACAATTCTTGGTAATTTTTTTTGGAAATGTACTACCATATTAAAGTATGTAAAGGGAGAATTGTAAGATGTTATTTGGAGATTTATGAATCTAAATAATGACACAGAAAAAGGGTTAATGGAATTTAGAGGAGGTTTTTTCCAGAACAAAGTTACCACTATTTGATAAACCAGTTATGGGGGATATATTATACAGAGACAATTAGGGAATGTTCTTTATATCCAAATAGTGGAATCCTTTGGATGATAGGTCTTCCATATAGGAAAATTTTATTCAAGGCCAACCAAGGAACGTACTAGATAGTCAGGTAAAGGATCTCTTAAAAATTATGACATTCTATTTGCTAAAATTCAATGAATGTTTATAGAGATTTGGATCTTCCTAAGTAAAAATTTTGTTTTATGGAGGAAAGTACATGACTATAGAAAGAATATTTCCAATAGTTATTTCTAAATAATTGGATAAATAGGCTCTCTATGAAGGTCTAACCCAAACATAGGGAGTATGGTGCCTGCAGTTTTAGTTCATACGACTAGGATTATAATATTATGGAAACAATGGAGGATATGTGGTCAAATGGTCTAAGGTTATTCCAATATTCTTTGAACATATAAAGATGGAAAATTTGTAGACCAAAATCTTAGATACTTCCAGGTCGAGAGAAATGGTATGGGAAAAATATGAAAAGGATGATCATTTTAAAATACATGTTTTTAAATACTATCATCAAAGTTTAGAGGGGATAGAAGAGGATTCTCCCGAGAAATAATTTACTACTATTTGAAAAACCTATTATGGGGGATATATTATGTAGGTCTTGATAGAGAATATTCTTCATAGCCAAATAGTGGCATATTTTGACCAATGGGCTCATTATATGGAAAACTTATGCAAGACCGCCTAGGGACACACACTACATAGTCAAGAAAAAGAGCTCTCAAGTATCAGAAATTTTATCACAACAAAACAAAGAAAGATTATGAAGATAAAAAATTATTCAATATTAGGAGTATGAAATGTGAAAAGGGTAATGTCCAATTCATAAGGGAAGTATTTGGACGAATATTATCCATGAGTTTGGAGTCCCTTATATAGATTTGACTCATATGTATCATGGGGAAATCTTTTGTTTCCTTAGTGGGATCTCTAATGAGAGGACCTAAAATAAATGATCCTACATAGATTTTCAATTGTATATGGGAGAGGGGGAATTTTATTTTAAATTGCAACTGGACCCAAGATAGGAGATCTGCGCATCACTATGTATCTCATAGGGATAAGAATCAAGCCGAACATAGTTTATGAAATTCCATACAGTTTAATGTCATGTTGTAAGGGAAAATATGAACTGATGTGAAGTGATGTAAACATTGTGGTTTGGGCCCAAGAGTGATAATCTGAGCACAACTACGTATTTTATGAAAATGAGAACCGAATCACATATAGTTCTTAAGAAGATCATGCAGTTTATTGACATGAAATGAGAAAATCTATTTTTCCTTTTAAGGTCTTACAAATAGGACCATTGATAACCCTGAAATGAATTGAGACAATTTATTTATGTAGAGAATCTCTTTACCCAATTCCTAAGCCTAGGTGAGATATGCTCAGTGTGAGAAAAAAGGAGTGGTAAAAGTTTCTTCTGTAACATAAGGGTGACACAAGTGAAGGATATGTGTATGATGATTAAGTGGTGGATGAGCCAGGGTATAGGAATCGAGTTTCACTATGTATCTTGTTGGAGTAAGATTCAATCCACATATAGTTCTTGAAATTGTTCCCCATATCAACCAGGTTTTGACATGGGGAAGAGGGATTTTTACAATTTCTAGGCTGATGGTTGGTCCTAAAGTAGGAAGCCTAGGCTTCACCATATATCTAATTGTAATAATAATCAATTTTCAAGTCCAAGAAGAGATCCCTATATAGATATAACTCATGCATAGGGAAAAGTAAAGGGGTTTTCTCTTCCAAAATCATGGTTGGGCCTAAGTTTGGAGATTTGGGCATCACTATATATCTCAATGGGATGAGAATCAAGCCACACATAGTTCTTGAAATGTTTCCTGTGTAGGTTTGACTCATACACACAAGGAGTGAAGGAGATTTTTTTATTATGATTGGACCCAATATTGGAGATTTGGGATTCACTACATATCTAATTAATATGAGAATCAATTTATACATAGTTCTTGAAGATGATTCGACACACCAACTAGATTTTTATGTGAGGAAGGGTTTTTTTAGTCATGGATGGGCTTAAGATTGGAGATTTTGGATTCTCTATGTATCTCATTAGAATGATAATCAAGACATACATTGTTTTTTCCATGCATTTTGTCATCATTCGGTAGGGACGTGGGTGACCTAACATGAAAGAAACATTACGGAAGAGCCTAATAATGAAATTTTGGGCTTGAAAACATATCCTGTTGGGGAAATAATTAAGCCTCATGTGGAGTTTGACAGGTTCTATGTGTAGATCTGATTCATATATAGGAAGTAAAGGGACTTAATGATTAATCGCATCTAGACCCAGGATTTGAGATTTGGGCATCACTATGTATCTTTCTAAGGCAAGAATCAAGCCACACGTAGTTATTGAAGGTGCTTCCTGTGTGAGTTTGATATGTACGCACAAGGGGTGAAGGGAATTTTTCAACATTTTGGCTAAACCCGAGATAAGAGATATGGGTGTCACTACGTATCTTGATGGGGGCAAGAATCAAGTCAAATGGAGTTTTTGAAATGTTCCATGTAGTTTAACGTCATGCAGTATAGATGAAGATGAACCGATATAAAAAGATGGAAATATTATAGCTGAACTAGGGGATATGACCCAGGTGTCACTACATATTTCATTAGAATGGGAATCAAGACACACATATTTCTTGAGGATGGTTCCCCACACCAATTGAATGTTGATGTGAGAAATGATGGATTTAATACTTTATAGAATAATGGTCAGGCCCAAAATACAGTATGGTATGAGAATCAATCCATATTTCTAGAAGGGTTCCTAGTATAGAATTAACTTATATACAAGGAAAGGGGAAATTGTTTAGTTTATGGTTGTGGTTGGGCCTAAGATAGTAGATCTGGATGTCACTACGTATCTCATTAGGTTGAGAATAAATCTACACATATTTCTTGAAAAGGGGTCCCTATGAAGATCTGATTCAAACATAGGGAGAAATGGGGTTCATGTGCCACTAGGGAGCAGAAATGATGTGAGAAATTCCTATGCATGAAAGATAATCATCTTTTAAGGGACCAAAAATAATATCAATTTGTGGTATCTTGGGAGATTTATTAATTTTAAATGATTAAGATGTTAACCATACAGTTTAATGTCATGTGGTGAGGACAAAAAATGTTTTTTAGTTTCAAGTCATGCAACTAGGACCACATGCCGTGAAGTTTAACATCATGTGACAAGGAAGAAGATGCTATGCCATTTAAAATCATACTTCACAGACGTATATGGTGCTATTTAGTTTAACATCATGCAACTTGGATGTCGGTTGTTACGTATTTTATTTTCATACAAATAGTATGAACTTTGTGTGATTACACAAATTAATTCTTTAGGAACCTTGAATTGGTTGGAGTTGTAGTGGGTTATCCCTCCATTGAAATTAAGTAATAAGCTCCATTATAGTAGATATTATGTACAAAGTAATTTCCTTCCCACTTTGGCTCAAATTTTGGAGGCTTCTTTTCTATTATAATCAATGTTTTAAGGACCAATACCAATTATCCTTGGAGGAATGAATGGAGGAAAACTTTTTTGTTGAAAGATTGTGCTATTCAGTTCTGATAGATTTCCAAGTGATGCAAGGTATGAAATATCTTTTGATCCAATCGATTTATCTCATCTAGTCACTTCTGATACTACTCATCTGTAGATAACTGACCACAAATAGATACTAATAGTGAAAGAAATTGAACTTCAATGGACAAGACTGCTTTTGTTCCATATACCAATGAGTATGGAGTTGATTGAGTTTCTGTATAGGTAGTAGTCCTATAAGACCATAAGGCATGAAAAAGTTTATCAGGACAAGACTTTTTATCTTTATCCACCATTTTCTAGAGTATATTGGACAAGGTTTTGTTTAAATCCTCTATATTTCTAATTTCCACTGCATGATAATAGGATGAATGGTTGGATTTGATATTGTATTCATGATATGACTTCCCTACCTCAACATAACATAAATTGGTGCCGTTTTTCATCAATATGGTATGAGGGAAACCAAATATGGTAATGATATTATCTTTGATAAATCTAACAATGATTTCAGCCTCGAATTATTTGAGAGGTATTGACACATCCCATTTAGAGAATAAATTGGTAGCAGTAAGGATGTACTTGAACTTCATGTCCATAGCTGGAGGATAAGGTCCTACTAAATCCATTACCTATATATAAAATAGCCATGAGTATTTAGATATATCTAGCAACTCCGAGTGTTGATGAATGAAGTTGGCATGAAATTGGAAGGGATGACACTTCTTAGTGAAATCTGTGAAATCTTGCACCATTTAAGGCCAAAAGTATCCAAGCCTTAGGATTTGATCAGAAAGTCTATACCCAAACTGGTGGGCACCACACGCTTCTATATGTACTTCTTTTGTGACAACCATGGTTTTTTCCCCATCAATGTATCTGAGGAGAATTTCATCTAAACCTCATTTATAGAGGATGCTCTGGTGGTTTGAGACACCATAAAGAGTAAAATTTACTATTTATCATCGGACTTGCTCTTTTCCCGCTCTATTCAGAGGAAGTAATCTTTCTTGGAGATATTCTATGATGGGTTTTATCCATCCCATGGTAGGACCAAACAGTTCATGAATGGGGATGATTTCATTTATTTCCTCTATTTTGATTCGAATAAAAGGTGAACCACTCAATGATGAGCAATGATAATGATTTTATCATCTCGGTTCAGATCTTCCAGGGTTGTAGCTGTATTTTATAATACATCAGATTGGGCATTTTGTGATCGTGGGACATAAGACAATGTTGGTTTTGAGGGAAATTCTTCCATTAACCCTCAAACATAATCACACAGGGGAATTAGTTCTTCTTTTCTGATGTAATAATCCCCATTGATTTATTTGATTACCAATTATGAATCACATTTCACCTCCAAGTGACCCATTAGTACATGGAGTCCTAATTATTGTCCTATAATGAGTGCCTGATATTCTACCTCATTGTTGGTACCACCTTATGATAACAGGAAGTAGTATGAAAACACCTCCTTTTCGAGTGAGATAAGTAAAATTCATAACCCAACTTTATTAGGCTTAGGGTATTCTATTCCCTTCCTCATTGGACTTCTAGAAGCACTATCAAAGTACATTTCCCATGGTTGGAGAATATCTTGTATAGATAATATTTATTCATCAGGAAGTTCAGTATTCAATGATGTTTCCTCTGTAGATGGGTTCTTAGCAAGGAATTCTACCAAGGCTTGGCCTTTTATTTATTTTTGAGGCATGAACTATATATCAAATAGATGCATAATAACTTACCACCATGCCATATGTACTATAAATATAGGATGACTGAGGATAAATTTGAGCAATTTATTGTGAGATACCAAGTGGACATCATAATGCTACAGGTAGTTCCTCAGCTTATAAACTTCAAAGATTAATGCTAGGTAGCTCTTCTCAATATTTGAATATCGAGTCTCTGTATTGACCATGGTTCGAATAAGATAATAAAGGTTTTTTTCATTTCTATCATCATTATTCTATACATGGAAGTTTCATAGTGATCGCTCTAAGGCTGTCACATAAAGGATGATAAGTTTTCCCTTAGCAGGTGACATCAATACTAGTGGACTCAAGAGGTATTTCTTAAGGGTATCAAATGTCTCTTGGAATTCATTGGTCCATTGATATATGACCCCATTATTCATCAATTTGGTGAAGGGAAAACACATGTCTACCAAATTAGCTATGAAGCATTGGATGTATGAAAAGTGTCCTTGAATTCCTCTCAATTATTTCATGTTTTGAGGGGGTGACATACCAAGGATATCTTTAGTCTTCTCGGGATCAATTTAGATACCGTTATGGCTTACAAAAAAACTAAGAAATTTTCCTGAGGTTACCCCAAACACACATTTCAAGGGGTTCATCTTCAGATTATTCTTTTGAAGATTACTAAATACGGTCTCTAATGTAGTCAGGTGATCAGAACATTTTTTGAATTTTACCACTAGATCATCAACATAGTATTCAATAAATTTCCCTAAGAAGGGTTTGAAGATGTGGTGTATTTCACGTTGATATGTCACACAAGCATTATTTAAGCCAAATGGAATTAACTGATAGAAAAATACCCCTTGAAGGTCTCTGAAGTCTGTAGATTCATTACCTTCAAGGTACATCTAGATTTGGTTATACCCAGAGTATCCATTCATGAATGAGAGAGCTTCTTAGCCATCTATTTCATCAATCAAGAGTTTTGTGATTGGATTTGGGTAGTCATCTTTGTGACAATGTCTATTGAGATCTCTAAAATCAATGAAAACTCTAATTTTCCCATTCTTATTTTTCACATGGACAATATTAGATAACCAATTTGGATATTTCACCTCTCATATGAAGTTGGATTTGATAAGTTTTTCCACTTCAGCCTCAATTATGGAGGTGTGAGTCCGGTGTGTTCTCCTTGCTACCTGCTTATATCCATAATGCTCTTTTGGAAAACTCAAATGATGGGTGGCCACCTCAGGGTCAAGATCTGGAATTTCTATGTAATTCTAAGAAACAAAATCCGAATGTTGCTTCATAAAGGAAGTATACACCTCTTTCTATTCTTGAGTCATGGATGCACTAATCATAGTGGGGTTTAGGTCTTCCTCTATACCTATATTTATTTCTTTGAGTTAATCCACATTGGTGATATGCCTTCCTTAAATGATGGAGGGGTATCCCTGAGGTATTTTTCTTCTTCTTCATGTGTTGCTTATTCTGCCTCTTTATGAAGGGTAGGTGATGAAGGAAAACTTTCAGAGCTAGGGGAGGAGTCGGTATTTGGAAATCCTGAAGAGAAGGAAACCATATCTGACCCGACTGATAATGGAGGGTCTTTTTGAAGATTTTAAAGAGAAATAATGGGTTTAGAATCAGAATATCTATATTTTTCCATGAGTGTGAAAATTTATTATAGCCTGGCTAATAAAGCAGATGTTGTTGAAGCTTGGTGGATGGAATGAAGACATATCCATTTAGGATTTCATCACTACTTAGTGAATCAATGATTTATCTTGTACTATCAGGCTTAGTATCCAAAACTGACATTATATAAGCCACTGAATGAGTGCTTGGATTTGGGCCAACCATTTAAATTTGATTAATGGGTAGCACTAAATCTGAACTAAGATGTTTGAATGGGTTATTTGGGATATTTTATAGACCATTCAAAGCATTGATTATAGTAACATTATTCACCATGAACTATTTTCCCTTTGTGTGATAGAAATCCGCATCAATGTACCGAGATTAATAAGTTTTGAATGAGGCCTTATCACTATGAAATGTCCCAATTTGACCATTTACACAATATTTGAGACATTGATTATATGATGAAGGAATAACTGTATAATAATATAGCCAAGGAATCCCCAATAGAATGTTGAAAGCTATGTCTTGTTAGACAACCATGAACTCTAAATCAGTTATGAGATCCTCAAACTGAGTTCTGAGTGTAATATCATCAAGAGGTTCTTTCCCATTATTTTAATAACCCTATAACATCAATGTGGAGGTAGAAAAGTGGAATTCAGTGAGGCCCAATTGGTGAAGTTTTCAGATGTGAATGAGATTGAACCATGAGCCATTATCAATGAAGGATTATTGGATGTCAATATCATTGATCTTGAGAGATAGATACAAGGGTTTAATGTGTCCATGTATGATAAAATACTCATCCTAGTATGTGAATGATATGTCTACATGACATTCTTTTGGGTCATTCTCTATACGGTGAACCTATGTGGAAGCAACCTCAATTTCAAACTCTTAAGGGCTTGAAAAAGCCTCAATAAGTGATTCTTGAAGATCCTTTGATAAATTTAGAGCATCCAAGATTGATAGATTGGCCTATACTTGGTCCAGTTTCTTCAACACATCATACTTTTGATCCAAAGTTCTGTGTTTTCTAGTATGGAAATTCTATTTTCAAGTGAATTAGAAGATGATTATCCTGATGTGGATGTACCATTTGTTAGGGTAGAAGCTGGAAATACTTCTTCTCTTGGTGGATTAAGCTGGATATGTCTTCCCACTCATCGAGAAGGTGATAGTATAGCCTCTAATCAGTATTTCAAGATGAAATTTAGGAAAAACCCTATCATGTGTTGGAGAATTATCTTATTCTTACTGAGCCCACTGGAGAGATCTCCCATGAGTTTTTGCTGCATAAACAGTTCAAACAGGGGTGTGGTTGGAGTAGTGGATTCTAGCATACCCATGTCTTCCCCTATTTCCTCTACCTTTATGACCTCTTACCCCAGTTCCAAAATAAAGTATGGGGAACTCAGGTTCATAATCAGAATCATCATTTGCATAGGGACCCATTAAGTAAATAACGTTAATGGAACCTAAGATCAAATCTTCATCTGATGAAGATTATGCCTGATAGGTTTATTCTTACTATGCTATTTGGAAGGGCGGTGCCCGTGCTTTTGAGATGGTTGGAATGAAATCCACTAAGGTCTATAGAAACTTTGTCTTTGATGCAAAATCATCTTCTTCTACTTCTTCCTAATTCTTCTGACCAAGCTGCTTCTTTGAGGACTGGCCTTCAGAGGATTGGGATTTTGATGAAGATGATTTTTCTATAACAGAAGTGGCAGGATACACATTTTGTTGTTTCAATATTGTTCTTAGAATTAAATGAGTTCATTTTATTGTTTTCCTGACCATCCAATCATCAAATTTCTAAGAATTCTTAATTTTGACTTCCTGCCACTCACCTTCTTCCTCTAGATCAGTAGCAGTAACACATGCTACCTAGGATGGTGATTTTTTTAGCTTCAATTTCCCAGAGTCCTCCAATTTTTATAGAAGGTAATTGAAAACAAAACACTCATGGATGGGGTGCCTCAAAATTTGATGGAAGGAGAAATATTTTGGGAGGTCCTTGTCTCCATATTTGTTAGGTTTCTTTGTCCTTGGAAGATGAACTAAGTTATTTTCCAAAGTTCAGATGAAGTAGCCAACGACTTGGTCATTTAGAAAAGAATAGACCTTGTTTTTCAACTCCTCAAATTGTCTCTACCTTTGATATTTTTGATCATCTTGACGAGGCAGTCATTGCTGCTGATTCTCAGGAGGTTGAGTCCTATGGTATGATGAGGGAATTGAAGTAGGAGCAGGTACATGGGTCTTCTTAAGTGTAACTGTAGCTGCCTATACTCTTCCCTATATTATTTTAGGAGTTGATGGGATTACTCAAGATTTGGATCTACTCTCTATTATGGAGTTTTAAACCTATTGAGTAATCTAAGACAGATCCCTAAACTCTCTTATATATTTCAAAGGTATTAATGGTGTGCGAAACTCATCACAGAGATTTTCAACACAAATGGGTAGTAATTATTCTTGAGGTAGTGTTATATTCAAGGATTATGTTAATCATTTCCACCAAGAAATGAAATATGAAACTCTAGAATTCTCCCTTTGCTTGAAGTTTATGCAATCAAAGACTATTGTATTCCAAATTATCGAGATGAATTAGAAAAGGAAATTCTAATAAATATCTTCCCATCCAGTGATCGATCAAAACTTCAAAATTTTTTACTATACAAAGGTTGTCCCTTACAATGATTATATGAAGAATCTGAGTTTCACTGCTTCCTATTACTTAGGGGTCCTTATCATGGGATCATAGCGAGAGACAAAATGTTTCAAGTGGTACTCCAGATCTCCTGACCAATTGAAGATTGGAAATGTGGGATTCCCAAAATTTGGTAGAGGAGGGGTCAGATCCACCCATTCAGGATAAACCTTATTTTCTGGTTGTATTGGTGCACTCCATCCTTCCACAGCTTCCAATCGAGTCGTCAATGGATCAATGGTGTTCATGAACATTTAAGGAATATCTGGATGAGATGGGACCTGAATGAGTGTGGAAGTTGGAGCCTAAACTGGTGTGGAAATTGGTAGGACAACTAGTGGTGACACTGGTGGTATTTTCCTTAGACAACAGATGGGGATAGGCCTGTAAGGATGTGTTTGACCCTGTTATAGCTATGTACCCAAAGAGGTAATTCATTGTCCAAATTATTAGTTTCAATAAACCCTCTTTACTAATGTGTTCCTACTAGAAGTGTAAGATGATGATCTTCATGTGGAGAATATCTGACAGGAATTATACCTTTAAGTAACTCTGTGTTGAGTCTTCTCAACTCCTTCATCTCCTCCTCTTGTTGAGAAAATATTTTTTCAAGTGAAAGGGATCTACCTTCTCTAGTGGAAAGGTGAGGCATGGTTTGACCTTTAAATTTTCCTATATTAGGTGCCTTTCAAAGAGGTGGAATTTGATTATTCAAGGGGATAACTAAATTTTGGGTAAACCTATGATTTCAACAACACACACCTTTATTTTCTTCAGTGTGGACCAAATTATGAATAATAATTTCATCCTTTGACTCCCCTAAACTGGAATCATTTTCTAGAGTATCTTCCATGACTACATTGATGACATTCACCGATGCATAATACATTGCTAGAATCCGGTCAGAATCTTTTTGATATCATCTTCTTCTGCATCCTCCACATGACCTGGTCCTCCTGTTTGCTGATTCCCTAGTAATTTACCAAAGAACAGTAACCTGAATGTAATTATATGATATTTTAGTTGTTCATTCATTTTGCAGCTTCTTCCCTAATTGGGAGAAAATTGACTTCCACTGAGGAGGGGATTGTGAATGTGAAAAAGCCCCCAGCTTTACGGGCTGAGGCTGTTCCTATTCTTCTTTCTCAAACATTCAGGATCTATTTTTTGGCTTTGAGGGTTGGGTTAAAAATGGGGTGGATCCTGAACTACTATGGATAATATTAGTGTATATTCTCTTCTGATTTTATGAATTCTGGTCCGAACATTGGTTTGGGGAATTATCCATCACTCACTTAAATCGCCTTCTTTGGAAGACCATTGTGCTATTTCTGACATTTTTGCAATATTATGGATAATATCCTTTAAGTGGGAGGTTTTCTCAATTTTATTAGAATCTTGATGTAAAATAATCTCAATAGATTTATCTATTTAGGCCTGACTTTGGTGAAATCCAATCAAGGACTGTTCTTGCTGAGCATCTCTTCGGTCATGAACAAAATTTTCTTATTGTAGATGGCCTAGGGAAATAACATTTCATGAGACCACTTTTGATGGGATTTTTTGGTTCTAGGTAATAGTGAAATGAAATGCTTTGTGTGCATCCCATCCTATGATATGAACACCAGATGTGGTTTCTATGATCAATTTTTATTACCTCTTTAGTGCATCAAGGAATTCATGTAGAAGGGATCCCTACCGCTTCTCGATTTTTAGATGTTAGGAAACCTAGAGAGATGCCAAGTCAATTTGGAACTACAACCCTTATATTACCTTTACTTGACTTGGATATTCATCATAAGGTAATACTTTCACATTGAGATGACAAAGTGTTTTCTATATGTTGAGGTGAATATCGTGAATACAATATTCCATAAACATTTCTATAATGTTGTATTGAGAGGTGGCCAAAGGCCAGAACATGACTGGTACTTCACCCTTAGACAATTGTTTCCTCATATTCAACATATCCTATGCATCTCTTTCTAGAGGTTTCTCTACTTGATCAGACCAAAGTTGGCATTTTCCTACCGCTTTATCAGAATCATAAATATTGGTAGAGAATTAATTTATTGTATTGAAAGTGATGTAGCCCAAGGATAGTTCGGAGAATTACTATCACGTTGGGATATCTTTCAGCTGAGAAAGTATTTCACCTGCTATTTACAAGGCATCATACATGGATGTAACTGTATTTGAAAGTGCCACAAGATAAGAGGGCTTTCTCATCACTACATTGTAACATACTGAATTCTCTTGACAATGTGATATACTACTTTGGAGAGGAATTTCACAATGAACGCCATCATGGGGAGGACCATCATGGTGGATTACATCATGGGATATATCCACTTAATCATTGGTCTTCAGGCCACATGGAGGGTTTTCGTGGTTCTAATTAAGAGATAGGGTATTGAGATTGATCGAATTATCATGAATCAAGCCTTCATGAGTAAGTGTCTGAGGAGGACCTTTAGACTTACTTCTACTACTCCCATAATTTGGTAATGGGAGGGTAAGGTCTTGAGCTACAATAGATAAATGTCTAAGGGCTTCAAGAAATCCAGTACTAAGTGAATCCAGATCATAGATCGGCTCTTGATTCTTTAACTATGTTTGATGAGACTTCCTCTTAGATGCCTTCTTACTAGAAGTTAGGGACACTTTCTGGGAAAATTAGTTATTATGGGTAGGTGTATGTTAGTACTTTGGAGTGGATATCAGAATAGAATGATTATATCCAATTGAACGGGTGTATGTTCTCGACCCAATTGTCCGTATGATATGGGGGAGTATGATCCATAACCCTTCTAGACGGGAATAGAGGTATGTATCTTCTCTGGGGTGAAATGTTGACGAGCCAACCTACTTGTGGGGACAAAGTTATGTTTCTATCCCTCTGGTACTATTGTTTTCACTATGATAATATCTTGGAATGTATCTAGGATATGGAAGAAATTTTCATCTTCCCTTTCACCATTTTCAAGATGTTCTTGGTGACTTCAGCGGCCGAAATGAGAATATACATCCATTACATATCTAGAGTAGGTGTATGTACCTATTCCTGTCCTCCCTTTCCTACTAGTGGATATTGGTAGTACTCATGTGTTGGGGTAGAGAGTTGTGCCTTCCCTCTTCTTGTCATCAGATCTTTTGGGATGAATTCTCTGGGTTCTTCCAAATGAGGTTGTTGAAAGACTTGATGATTGTGGGTAGGTGTATGTTCCTGCTTGTGGGTTTACACCAAATTGGTTTGGAAGGATTCCTTGAACACTACCAGACGAGTCTGATGGAAGGCTTGATGATTGTAAGCATGTGTATGTTATTGCTCACATCAATTCACTAGATTTGAATGACAGGATTGGTTGGAAACCTCCAGAAAATTCTACTGACTGACAGAATGAAGGCGGATGGGTGTATGTGCCCACTCACTATTTGCCACCAAACTAGGTTGGTGGGATTATCCAAAGGGGGAAAAGGTAGAACTCTGCTCCCTATTAGCCAGTTGTTGTCCCTGGTGGTTTGTCTTACATGCTTGGGTATGAGGGACCTAGGATGGACAACTGAAGATAACACTTTCATCATGTTGAGGGTTTGCTACCACCATACATTGGCAGTGGTGATTGTTGGAAGTAGCCTTCAGGAAGGACCCCTTTATCTTAGGGATGAGGCTGTGAGTGACCTCTTCATCCACCTACCATAAATATGGGAGGGACTGGTTATTGTGTTCCAGGGATAAGATCTTGAAACAGATGAAGATAGTTCTAAGAATCATCTTCCTCTGGACCATCGATTGTCATTGACCAGATGATCGAGGGTTATTATTGATTTGGAGGGCCTTTTGGGTAGCTTCCAAGGTTGGGATAGTACCATGTTGATGGTACTCTTGGAATAGTGCATTGGAGACCCAATGTTAAAGATGCTGAGTCAGTGATGGCATCATTTGGGTGGATAAAGATCCATCTTGAGCAGCAACCAGGGAATTCGTTGGTGAGAATTGGAAGGAAGCCATTTGGAGTGAAGGGAGTTCTTGGAAAGAATTTCCTGCATATATGACAAATATAAAAAATAAACTCCAGTAAAGCTGCATCTTTTGGATGAACACATGCATGATTGATTGCCTTGTTTGTCCCTCTTTTATCAATTGACAAGGGCCTGCCAAATGGGTAACACTATCATCTTGGTTAAGGATTCACATTAGGTTCACAATTTTTTTGTTTCCCTAAGAATGTGAGTCTTGGTTTGGAATCACTATTTCTGAACAGTTTCCAACGAATTTTTTTATGGAATTAGAAACACCCAATAATCCATTATCCAAAGGGAAATTATTTTCAAAAGAAGGTGTTCATTAGGTACTTTGACCTATGACTCTTAAGAACTCACATTGGTCTAGAGGATGGGAGTTTGGGATCATCACACCCTTTTGGGGGGAATTATTGCCTACTTTAGGACTCTCTAATATATTTAAGATATGTTCATGGATCCTTTATTAATTACCAAGTATGAGGTAGGTTATCCCAACATTGGAAATCAATTATTATCATGTGTGGAAATTATAATCATCTGTATGTATTCAAGGTTATTCATTAATGGAGATATCTATATGTATTAAAGGTTCTCCATCAATGGTATCCTCTCATATACTACTTAGAGTTTATTTGTTTTTTATTATGACAATTATAGTTTTTAATTCACTCATTGGGGCACCCTGGAATTTAGATTCATCTAAGTAGATGAAAGTCACTCTGGATTTTATTGTCATCCAAGGAGACGAAAGTTGTTTTTATGTTGGGATCGAACCCATAGATGGGCTTCCTATGTATCCTTGTGAAATAATTATAACCCATGTAGTTTAGTGCCTCTTAATGGGACACATCATACCTTTGAAGGTTTTGGGATAAGGACAAAATCATGCAGTTTAATGTCATGTGGCAAGGACATCTAGGAAAAAGGTGCCTTGTAAAAGTTTGGTGTGGGACTTATACCGAAGCATCCAAAGGAACCTGGAAAGGATATGAGTTTCAAAGTTGGATTAGACCCTGTTGTGAATGTTTCCTAGAGAGAATAGGGTTGATTTGGGATGTTGGGTTTGAACCTCAGGGAGGCTTCCTATGTATCCTACTTTTATGGGAATCAAATACCACATAGTTCAATAAGTCTCACATGGAAGTATGTCCTTTTGAGAGAAATATTTTGGGGATTACTCCTAAAGATTATTCCCTTGTAAAAAGGTCCACGAGATATGTCTTAACTCATGGAGGTTTAGGGGGTTTCAATTAAGGGTTTACTCTCAAGGAGGATTCCTATATTAGAGATTAGGTTTGGACTTATGAGGAGGATGTCCCGTGATCTTGGGCCCTAGGTGAAGGCTTCCTAGGTATCCCAGTTATGGTGGGAATCCGAGTTATTTTAGTTCATTTAGTTAGGTGGACTGTGTGGATGTTGTGATCATTACAAACCTCTAATCCCATGTGAGTCATGTTTAGTGTGAGAAACAAGAGGATGTGAAAGATTCAACCAACCACACACACTTTTCCTCCTATGCTAATGGAAGAGGTCAAGCCTACAATGAAAGAGGATGTGGCTACAAGACTTTCCCCTATTCTCTTTACATTGGATGGGGGTATATGGTAAGGAAGGGATGAAGGTTAAGGGTGTTGAGAGGAGCAAGACTGAAACCTCCTACGTGAAAGGATAGGGGCTTACCCTAGGATGACTGCCCTTTTGAGGTTTTTTTGGGACTTAATCCTAAGGAAGATTCCCATTGAGCTTCAGTTGGGGCTTACTCCTAATGAGGATTCCCATTTGAGTATTGGTTGAGGATTACTTCTAATGAGGATTCCGATTGATCTTTGGTTGGGGATTAATCCTAAGGAGGATTCCTATTGAGCTTTGGTTGGGGCTTACTTATAAGGAGGATTACCACTAGTCTTTAGTTGGGGCTTACTCCTAAGGAGGATTCCCATTGAGATTTGGTTGGGGATTACTCCTAAAAAGGATTCCCATTGAGCTTTGGATTGGGATTACTCTTAAGGAGGATGCCCATTGAGCTTTGGTTTGGGCTTACTCCTAATGAGGATTCCCATTGAGCTTTGGTTGGGGCTTACTCCTAAGGATGATTCCTATTGAGCTTTGGTTGGGGATTACTCCTAGAGAGGATGACTATTGAGATTTGATTGAGTATTAATCCTAAGGAGGATTCCCTTTGAGCTTTGGTTGGGGCTTAATCCTAAGGAGGATTCCCATTTTAGGATTGTTTGGGGATTACTCCTAAGGAGGATTCCCATTGAGATTTGGTTAGGGCTTACTCCTATGGAGGAAGCCCATTGATATTTAGTTGGGGCTTACACCTAAGGATGATTACCATTTGAGGATTAATCTTGAGGATTCCCATTAATCTTTGGTTGGGGATTACTCCTAATGAGGATTACCATTGATATTTGGTTGGGGATTACTCCTAAGGAGGATGGCCGTTGAGCTTTAGTTGGGGCTTACTCCTAAGGAGTATGCCCATTGAGCTTTGGTTTGGGTTTAATCCTAAGGAGGATTCCCATTGAGCTTTTGTTAGGGCTTAATCCTAAGGAGGATTCCCATTGAGACTTGGTTGGGGCTTACTCTTATGGAGGATTCCCATTGAGCTTTTCTTAGGGATTAATCCTAACAAGGATACCCATTGAGATTTGGTTGGGGCTTACTCCTAATGAGGATGACCATTGAGGTTTGGTTGGGGCTTACTCCTAAGGAGTATTCCCATTGATATTTGGTTGGGGCTTACTCCTAAGGAGAATTCCCATTGATCCTTGGTTGGGGATTACTACTAAGGAGGATTCCCATTGATATTTGGTTGGGGCTTACTCCTAAGGAGGATTCCCATTGATATTTGGTTGGGGCTTACTCCTAAGGAGGATTCCTATTGATCTTTGGTTTGGGATTACTCCTAAGTAGGATTCCCATTGAGATTTTGTTGGGGCTTACTCCCAATGAGGATTCCCATTGAGCTTTGTTTGGGGCTTAATACTAAGGAGGATGCCCATTTGAGGAATGTTTGGGACTTACTCCTAATGAGGATGCCCATTGAGCTTTGGTTGGGTCTTACTCTTAAGGAGTATTCCCATTGGGATTATTTTGGGGCTTAATCCTAAGGAGTATTCCCATTTGAGGATTGGTTATGGATTCTCCTAAGGAGGATTCCCATTGAGATTTGTTAAGGGATTACTCTTAAGGAGGATTCCCATTGAGCTTTGGTTGGGGATTACTCCTAGGGAAGATTCCCATTGATCTTTGGTTGGGGATTACTATTAAGGAGGATTGAAATTGATATTTGGTTGGGGATTACTCCTAAGGAGGATTCCTATTGAGCTTTGTTTGGGGCTTACTCCTAAGAAGAATGAACATTGAGATTTGGTTGGGGATTAATCCTAAGTATTATTACCATTGAGATTTTGTTGGGGCTTAATCCTAAGGAGGATTCCCATTGATATTTGGTTGTTATCTTAGGAAGTCCTTAGCTAAGGTGCTTAGTGCAGGTCCTTAGGGAAGTTCCTTAGAGAAGGTCCTTCAGAAAGGTCCTTAAGGAAGTTCCTTAGGAAATTTACTTAGCATAGGTCTTTAGGAAAGGTCCTTAAGGTATATTATTGGGGAAGGTCATTAACTGAGGTCCTTAGGGCAGGTACTTAGCTCAGGTCCTTAGGGTAGGTCCTTAGGGCAGGTCTATAGCGCAAGTCCTTAGGGAATGTCCTTGGCTCATGTCCGTGGTGTAGGTATCTTATGTTCTATACATTTAGAGGACTTTGATCTAACTTATCCTCTTTAATTATCTCTTCTCTCGGGTTTCAGAGATCTACTTGAGAGTTTTTGAGGACTTGGGTGAAGGGGGCTGTGCAATGAGAGATTCAAGGCTTCTTTCAAACATTCAGCTCCTGAAATGAGGATCCCAAGGGTCATATTTATAGGTAGGTAGGGGACCTTAGTATAGGTCCTCCGTGAAGGACCTCGATACAGGTCCTCAACACAGGTCATCTATGTAGGTTTTCGGCGTAGGTCTACGACATTGGTCCCCAATACAGGTCCCCGGTGTAGGTCTGTGGTGTAGGTCCTCAGCGCAGGTCCCCGATGTAGGTCTGTAGTGCAGTTCCTTGGCATAGGTCCTTGACGTAGGTCTACAGTTCATGTCGTAGTAATCCCTTTATAAAATTTATCTAACTTTCTAGATCCATAAATTTTGATCCATGTGTCTATTTGGGCTCTATGACATGTCAAATCTAATATCTCGAAGAGATATACACTTCTTGATAAGTGTAATGCACTAAATATTCTTGGAAGAAACTCCTAAATTGAATTTTGATGCGTCCACACCTTTTTATCATCGATCTTGAAAATACATGGCCTACTATTAGAAGGGGGTCTTTCTGCTTATCCCTCTTTGTGCAGAAATATCATGAAAAAATGGAAATCCAACCATGAATTCTACGAGAAAGTGCATGGAACACATTTCATGGTGTCAACAGTCACACTCACAATCTTTCACATTCCTACAATGCCTCAGGTCAGGCTACAAAATCATCATTCCCCTAATGCACTACCACAAGTCAGGCCTCCAAATGCCATTCCCCATAATATGTTCTTAGGTTTATCATCATCTTTGTCACAATCCACACACACAATCCCCCACTAAGGGATGTAAACCACATGATGGTCCACCGATATTGAGTGCCAACACAACTTCCAAGGAAATGGTAACACATATCATAGAGTAAACATACACGGAAGGAATATCACATCATCATGAGTATATAGTAGCAACATTACAATATGTGAACAAATCAAACATGGGAACAATCTACAAAAATATCACTCATGAAAAACATATATCACAATAGATATTATGACCAAACACACACCCACATGTGATCACAATCATGAATTATGAAAATAAAGTCCAACATAAATAATCATCATGAAAACATGCATAAATGAGAGCCCAAGATGGTAAGGAACTACCTACCTTAGGTGAAACAAAGATTTGATGATAAGGGTTGACATCCGAGTTCAATTTCATAACTGAATCATCATTTAATTTGAAAAGAAATTTAGGATTAAAAGTTTAATCATTGAGATGAATGAAATAGAACCGATAATGCATCAATCCAATTTGTATCGCATGAGATGTCAAAGAAAGAAGTTTGGAATAATATAAAAATAATAATAATAAAGCCGAGAGAGGGGTATATAGGGAGATATGTAAGAAAATGAATAATTGTGAGGGGGAGATGAATTCCAATGCTTCCTTAGGTGCCTCACCATTCCCCCTTTTAATATATATATATATATATATATATTTATATTTAAACTCCTCAATTAATATTTTATCTCTCTTAATTCCATACACACAAGGAGCTTTAAATTACCCCTAAAATTCATGAGTCGCACCCCCGAAGCCCACTCCCATCAATTATTTATTTATTATTATTATTTATTCCCTTTAAAACCATCTAACCGATTCATTAAATATATCTATTAAAGGTCATCCATATATATATATATATGTACTTATACACATTATATATATATATATTTACATACACATACATATATATAATCTATATATATATCTGTGTTATATATATACACACACATCTGTATACACATATATAAACCCACACATGTACATATATATATATATATATTTATTTCATATATATGAAAAAAATATATATATATAAACCAATATTATTTTCTCATAAATAATAATAACAACTTCAACAATATGTTATTATTATTATTAAATCTCCACAATTATATCACCATTAACATTTTAAATACAACTTCCATTAAATGACCATAATAGGTAATAAATTAATATTAACCACATGTTTTCATTTATTTATCACAATGTAATAATATCATCGTTATTATATAACCTCCCAATAACTATTTAACCAGGGCGAATCATTTCTCATTTATTAACTGAATACCAAATTATTTAATTAAACATTTAAATTCCATTTTTTCCTCAACATAAATAATAATAATAATAATATAATGATTATTTCCTTTACATGTGATGTAACCAAACATCCAATGTGCACAAATGTTATGTTGTTCCTAGGTTAAACCCTACATCGCCGACCTAACAGTGGTCTCATATTTCTTATATGATAAACCATTTAAGAGATATTCAATTATTTTTTTGTAAAAAATTATAATAAAAATAACCAATAAATTACCCTCACATGATATGTTACCAAAAACATGATTTACACAAATGTTATGTCACATCTAGGGTAAACCCCACATCCTAGAACCAACGGTGGTCTCAGATTTCCCATATATAACACTATTCAAATGATATTCCATTATTTTGAAAAAATAGCTTTCATGTGATATAATATATTTAATTTTTTTATTCTATCAGTGCATTGGCTCTACGAGCCCTGGAATTCTATGCTAACTCAACTTCTAACTCCAAAAATATTCTATAGAATATTTAAATGTGTTAACTGAGCTTTTACCCTTACGTAAATCCTTTAAACTATCCATTAGGTATTTTTTTTGAAAAACTAATTTTTCACATAAAAATACTCATAATTTATTAACAAAGTGGTTTTTTATTATCATTAAAAACTAAGGATATTACAACCCCCACCTCTATTTACATTTCACCCCCAAGAAGTAACTCTAGTAGTTTTGTTTTCACAAATCAGGTCAATGAGATTGAATATCAGACTCCTTTTCTAAGGTATCCATAATAGGAAGAACATTAGGAACATAAATAGATCCTATCTAGTATATGAGATCACACAATATTCTCCTTGTAGTCTACACTTAACCCAAGGTATACCCTTCCCAACACTAACACTGGTCTCTGTCCCTGTACATTAGTCACAGTCATCATATATATACTAACAAAACAAAATGCTTGGTTCAAATCATTAATTCCAATAAATATATATCACAATAACAAGGAAAAAAAAATATCACACAATCAGAGACATTATCCTGAATAGATAGAAAAAATCAAGACATTTAATTAAATAACTACTATACAACACAAAAAAGCACACACACACACACACACACACACACACACACACACACACATATATATATATATAAAACTAACATGTGAACCTATGTGCCTAGTCATGATGCATGGATGCACCCAAAACCTCATAAATCACATATCAACATCATGTGCATCACCCAAGGTGAATTCAGTAAATAGTAATAGAAAAAAATAATTTCCCCATTTTATGGAAAACCAGAGGTCCACTATATAGTGCTAGAAAGATACTGTCATAGTTACCCCACCCAAGTCCCAACTATCCTATCATCTATCTACCCTATCCCAAATGAAGGAAAATAGAAGAAAAAAGTTAGTGAGTCCTGGCCCTTTGATACCATTTTGTAACATACTGACCTGAACCACCAAGTCTGAGCTAAAATGTCACATGACCTCATGCTCACCTCCCCATACACAAGAGGTTTTCGACTTGTAGTGAGGGTCTCAAGTGGAACCATGGGGAGATTGTACCCTCTATCAGAGTGAAAATGAGAAATAAATAACCAAAGTATATCAATAAAAAATATAATAAACACAATCAGAATACATTCTAAAAGTGAACTAAACATGGAATACATATAAATGAATCCCAAAGTAGAAAGACTACCCAGTGTACAAAGATGTAGAAAAAATAAATAAATAAATAATGGGTCCTATGAAGTCTTTCCCAGTCCAATAATAGGTCTATGACCCCCTACACATCCACCTACCACAAGGCCCTTTCCCATCTCCAAGTCTCTTAGTAAATTTACAAGCGCATCAAAATTCCCAAGTAGGGATGTGAGTACAAGATTCAGTAGGACACCTCCAATGTGATCTTACCTAGTGTGCTCAAGTATAAAAATGGTATTCTATAATAATAATAAATGTAGTAAGAATAAACATACAATCCAAAACTGAGTGGTAGTGTGCTAACCAAGCCACCACCAAACCATTGGATGTACCTGATTCAGCTCTATGATGGAAAAATAAACATGGAATGTCTCAAGGAGAATAAACTAGCTCATGGCGCTCAGAATAGATATTTTAATGGACCATCACATAGAACTTGGAATCTATATCTTAGTGCCAGTAAGAGAATGGAATAGTAATACACTTAGAATCTATCTCTTGATGGTGGTAAGACA
Source organism: Viscum album (assembly GCA_963277665.1). Classification (NCBI taxonomy): domain Eukaryota; kingdom Viridiplantae; phylum Streptophyta; class Magnoliopsida; order Santalales; family Viscaceae; genus Viscum; species Viscum album. The sequence goes on from OY728151.1 coordinate 1,288,643,316, forward strand.
TCATGTTATAGACCATATCATGGAACAAAATCCAGAATCATGTCACGGGTCATGCTCGCGATCCATCACATTCTAGTGATGACTTAGGTTAGGCCACTAGAACATCATCCCCTAACACACTACCTCAGTTCATTACTCCAGAACATTATGCCCCACACCCTATTCTCAGGTCCATCATTATCATCATCTTCTTAATCCTCACACACACTCCCCCACTAAGGGATGTAAATCACATGAAGGTCCACCTGTCTCGAGTACTAAAAAAACTTTTAAGAAAATTGTAACACATATAACGGAGTAAACATACAAGGTAGGCATATCACATCATCATGAGTATATATTAGCAACATAAAAACATGTGAAAACATCAAACTTGGAAATAGGATACATAAATATCACTCACAAAAAAATATATCATAGTATATATCACAACCACACACACACACCCACATGTGATCACAATCAAGAATGATGTAAAGGACAACATAAATAATCATCATGGAAACATGCATAAATGAGATCCCAAGAAGGTAAGGAGCTTCCTAACTTAGGTGAAAAAAATATTTGATGACAAGGGTTGACTTCTGAGTTCAATTACACCACTAAATCCTCACTTCCTTTGAAAAAAATTGGATTAACATTTTACTCATCAAGATGAACCCAATGGAACATATGGTGTGTCAATAAAATAAGTATCACATAAGATATTGAAGAAAGAAGTTTGTAATAATATAAAAATAATAATAATAAAACTAAGAGAGGGGTAGAGAGGGAGATACACGAGCGAAATAATAATTGTGAGTGGGAGAGTAATTCCAATGATTCCTTAGGTGCCTACCCATTCCCTCTTTTAATATTTTTTTTATATTCCTCAATCAATATTTCTCTCTCTCCTCATTCCATACACACGAGGTGCTTTAAATTCCACCTTAAATTCATGTGTAGTGCCCTCCAAGGCCACTCCCATCAATTATTTATTATTATTATTTTTTATTCTCCTTAAAACCATCTAACCAATTCATTAAATATATCTATTAAAATTCATCCATATGTGTATATATATTTATATTCATTATATATATATTTACATAAGTATATATATATAATCCATATATATATACATGCTATATATACATATACACACATCTATATACACATATATACACCCACAGATGTATATATATACACATATATATATATTTATCTCATATATATACACATTATATATATACACACACCAATATTATTTCCCCATAATAATAATAATAGTAATAATAACAATATGTTATTATTATTATTAAATCTTCACCATTATACCACCATTAACATTTTAAATACAACTTCCATTAAATGACCATAACAGTCAATAAATTGATATTAACTACACATTTGTATTTATTTAGCACAATATAATAACATAATTATTATTACATAACCTCCCAATAACTATTAACCCATGGAGAAATATCCCTAATTAATTAAGTGAATTCTAAATTATTTAATTACATATATAATTTCCATTTTTTTCATCAAAATAATAATAATAATAATTACCCTTACGTGCAATGTAACCAAATATATGATGTGTAAAAATGTTATATCACACATAGAATAAACCCCACATCCCGAATCTAATGGTGGTATCAGATTTCTCATATGATACACCATTTGAGAGATATTAATTTTTTTTTTAAAAAATTATGATAAAATTATTAAATAAATTACCCTCACGTGTGATGTTACCAAACACCTGGCACACACAAATGTTATGTCTCTACTAGGGTAAAACCCACATCTCAGACCTAACAGTGGTCTCAGATTTTTCATATGAGAAACCATTCAGGAGATATTCCATTATTTGGAAAAAATAGTTCATGTGTGATATAATATATTTAATATTTTTATTATATCGGTGCATAGGCTCTACAGGCTATAGAATCCTAGGTTAACTCATTGTCTAACTCAGAAATTATTCTATAGAATATATCAGGGTGTTAACTGGGATTTTATCCTTACATAAATAATTTAAATTATCTATTAAGTATTTTTTTTTGAAAAATTACATTTTCACATAAAAATAATCATAATTTATTAACAAAGTGGTTCTTTATTATCATTAAAAATTTAGGATATTACAATTCCCCCGTCTATCAACATCTCATCCCAAAGAAGCAACTCTAGAGGTTTTGTTCACACAAATCAGGTCACTGAGATCGAATATCAAACTCTCACGATCATGATTCCATAACAGGAGGAACATTAGGAACATAAATAGATTTTATCCAATCTATGAGATTACACAAGGTTCTCCTTGGAGTCTACCCTTATCCCAAGGTATACCCTTATTAGCACTAACCTTGGTCCTTGTCCCTATACATTAGTCAATGTCATCATATATATACTAACACAACAACATAATCAATTCAACTAATTATGGAAAACAAAGTTATATCACAACAAAAAAGAAAACAGATATATCACACAATCAGAGACACTATCCCAAAGAGATAGAAAAAATCAAGGAATTTAACTAAAGAACTACTATACAGCACAACCAAAAGTATATATATATAACTAACATGTGAACCTATGTGTGTAGTAATGATTCACTAATACACATAAAACCTTATAAATAACATATCAACATCATGTTGAAATAGTGGGTACCTTATAACCAACTATATAGTACTTTTCGATTTCCATTTCATGTATACAGTTACATATGCATGATGTACACTTACCATTATAGTGTAGAATTTTCTACACCCGCTATTTAATGTTAATTTCCATAGATTAATTTTCATATCAAAAGGTTATATCATATCCCATGATATAATGAGAACATCAAGATATTATGACATTAATATTAAATATATTTCATATGGTCTAGATACAACATACTGACTGGACATAGTTGATGTCTGAATATCAAGTGCTGGAAGATCATAATCATTTAGACTTATTCTCATGAAGTTTACACTTGGTGATCTCTATTAGTTGAGATCATGAGGACAAACCCGACAATATGAATGCCACATGTTTCAGGTGTCATTGGATGTTCCTATATATGGACATGTGTATTGGTCTATTGACTTGAGACTGTTATCAATGTGTTCCATTTGATTGTGCACTTTGATGAAAGGAAAAAACCATGGTAATGGAATCATGGTGAGGTAGCTTTTTTTGGGTGCATCATTAGTGTTATTCCATTGGTATAATGGTCAAGATATAATTTCTCTCTTTTGGGTTAAGGAAGTAATATATCTTGGCCCTGATTGATCAGGATAGTGGTGCCTTCATAAGTCCTTGTCCAAGGTAGTTGAGGGAAAATCTCTTCAGTTAGATAAAAAAATAATAAAGTAAGAAAGGATGATAACACAATTGTATATCCTGCTTTATGATATATCTAAAGACAAAGATATTATATTACGTAGTACATGTCCGTAGGTTAGTTTTCAATACTATGACTACTCATTATCTCCTTAGGGGCCTTGATGGGTTACTAGAATCCACTTTTGGTTTGTGAATACTATTATGTACTATTGAGATAAGGTTCTAGAGGGTCACACACAATAATGTATTCAAGAATCTACTATATTATGTTGAATTGGTATACAGGACATGGTGAACCCCACCAAGAGGTCCAAGAGTTGTCCAGTTTTATCGATCACCAATAAATTAATTAATTAATTACTATTTGAGTAAAGAATAATTGGGTAAAATTTATTTATTAAAATTGTTTTCATGTTTTTTTAGTAAATACAAGGAATAATATTATTTGAACAAATATTATTTTAATATTACATGTTTGTTTAATATTAGCGGAAATTATGAGTTGAGTTAAATGACTTAGTTTTATCACACAATATATTTAATATATATTACAGTTATGTGATAAAATATAAATAATATTTATGATGTAGTTTAATTCATCATAATTATTTATTTATTTCTTATTTAGTGGATGTTGATTTTCCATAGGTATTTTCTCCCCCAATATATAAGTAGGAGGAGAGGTTCATTCTGATAACTATTCATGCATTTAGAATGATATATTCTCTCTCCTCATCCCACTTTTTAGAGAGATAGAGACTCTCTTTAAGTGATTGATCCAAGGTGCCTTCATAGATCAAAGGAATATGATAGAGTTGATCGACACGACGGTGAAGGATTCATCATAGCTCCGTGATAGCACCCAAAATACAATAAATAGAGAGAATGAAGATTATTGAAGTGTTTGTGGATGATCTAGAGGGGTTTAGCTTTAGATCCTTCTAGAAACATTTTCTAGTGATAAGATTTAGTCATTCACGCTTTGATTCAGAATGAGGTACATGTTCTATTTATTTTTCTGTGCTCTTTTTAATTCATGCAAGATTCTCAAGATCATGATGAGTCTTAGATCTCTAGAGATAACAAGTTTCATCATGCCAATGATGAAAAATTTTAAACCCCCATCCCACCAGATTTCATTGTGTGCCCCGATACCAGCAATTGGTATCAGAGTAATCACATAAATTATCTGATCCAATAAAAATTAAGTTGCATTAAAATTAAGTAGAGGGTATTAAATCAGTCTCAAGTGATCCAACCACAATTCGATCTGATCTTAGATGGCCGAGTTATGGTCATACAAAAAAAAATTTATGGATCATTTATGGTTTGATTTCAGGTATTCAAATTTTCAAACATATATTTTATAAATTTTATTACAAGCTCTTTCTCTTGACCAAGGAAATTTTGATGGATTCCTCTTAACCCAACCTATTTCCAGTCGAACACCGTAACTAGAATAGTGTTTTACAACAATGTATTATTCCACCAATAATGTGGATTTTAAAAGTAATTATCATTATGTTTAAATCCTATACCTTATCATTTGGAAATTAGTACTCAAACAATGAATTAAAAATGTTTTCTATGCACTGTAGGTTGAATTTTTGCACACAAACAAATTAAATTTTGAAATAATAATAAAAAAGTAATTAAATATGGGGTCACACTGAAAGATAAACAAAAAGGGGAAGTATGGAGGGCCCTCCTTTTTTTTATTACTGAGAAAGACTAGTTGTCAGTCCTCCCCTTGACAGTGACCATGCGAGCACCCAGCCAGATTGACCTCTAACTCACCTTCAAGCATCTCTCCCTCTGGCCATCCTTCACGAGTCATCCTCCCACTTACAACAACATCACAGACCCAAGCCCCACCGTGGGCTCCTCCTGACTTCTTGCTCAAGATCCATTGCTCACTACTCAAGGTTTCCATCATATTGGTCATCTCCCATGGCTCCTCCCTGACCTCACCCATGCACTGACTGCCACCCTTCTGATCCCAGTCACAGGATGAGCCACCGCCACTCTACCCATCAAGACTTGGCCTCCTTAACTGTAGATGGTCACCAGCCATCGTGAAATCTCAACCGAAGCCAGCCATCATGGGGGTCCCGACCAGACTTCTTCACCCCTCACCTTTCATGATCAAGAGCCATGATCTTACCAGACCAACCACCTTGGTATACCCTTAGTTTTCCACCCAAATAATGTGGAACCACCCTCTATAGGACCTCCCCACTAACCCAACATATGAGGTGGCCACCTCCCATCATCAGCCACCACTGCGGACCACCAATGACATCACCATGCATACCTTGTTCTAGATAGCCATTTTCTAGTCTGGACATTGAATTTTATCTTCCTACGACCCTGGTCCAACTAAGCAAACTCCTACACTAGAAGATCTAGAGAATCCCCCTTCCTAGCCGTAATCTGGGCTTTTGACATGTATTTTCTCTATCAAAACGGGCCTACATGGGCTTGGGAGGATCTCCCTGACCCAAAATGGTCCAGGGTGGGTCTTCCTATCCTATAACACCCTCACAAGGGTTCTACCCAGCCCGAAATGGGTCTATGTGGGTTTGACCCGACCCACATTAGCATTTCTGAGGGTTTTTGGACCCAATAATTATTTCTTTAATCAAAATTTATCAAGATAATTAATTTAATTTTATTATTAAATTAAATTAATTATAAAAATTAATTTTAGTTTAAATACTAATATTTAATACTCCTATAGAATTAATTTATTTTTTGTTATTAAATGAAATTAATTAATTAATTAATTAATTTTTTGAAATTAAAATTAAATTAATACCGGGATGAATATAATTAAATTAATTGAATTTAAATAATTCAATTAATTTAATTAAATACCCTCATACTTTAATTCATTTCAATTTAGTTTTTATCGCACATTTATTTTACCCATTGACCGGTCTTGATTAATTAACCACCCCTGTGTTTTTTTTCTTTATTTATTTAATTAATTTTTTAGTTGCGTGTAGTGATTATAATAAAATATGATGGTATACACATCATATTCTTTTAGATAATTATGTATAGGGGTTTTCACATCCCAATTTATTATTTGTATATTGTTCCCCTAATCCCCCCACCTGTGAGCGAGTATATTTGTACTTTTACGAAGATGATGTATGGAATGGAACCCAACCAGATGAGGCAAAATCTAGATGAGAAGTGGACACACTGGATGAGGAAAAATTGTATTATTAGTCAAGCTACAACTTAGGTATGATTCCCTTAGGCCATGGAAGATCTATTAAATTTAAATGGATTAACCAATATTAAATGCTCAAGACCAGTCAGGTAGTTTTTTTTACTTTATGAATTTTCTTATTATTTTATGAATTTTCATGATAGTTGGAAAACATATAAAATAATAAATAAGAAAAAATGAATAAAGATGCAATGAATGTTTTTCTATTAATGTTCAGTTGTGAGCACGACAACATAGATTGAACAAGTTTAACAAAAATGGATTACATTCATAAAAAAAATATAAAAACTCCTCAATGAAATATTAAGTTACAAAATGATTTCCATCATTAAATTTTGAACAATATTGGGTGTTTGGGGTGTTCTTCATCCAAAGTTGAGGGTTCCTTTTACTGTCGAGGAGTTCTTATGAGAGTGATGGGTTGAATTAACTAAATTTGAAATCAAATAAATATCCAAATCTATCTTTTTGAAAATCTTGTGGAAAACATTGAGTAAATCATATTTATGATTTTAGAATATGGTAATTCACTCAACAGATCAAGGATCCGCGAGTTAATGGGGTTAACCAGGAAAAAATCGACCTTGAAATCTTCGAGTAGTGGTGCAACCAAAGCTTATAGACTATGAGGAAATATTCACAAATCCTTTCCACTAGAATAATAAAGATATATAGTACTCTAATTATATTATAGAGGGTTCCTAGAATTTGATAAAATATTGGGATACATTTAATGATTTAATTAATTAATCAATAATGTATAAATCAGTAATCAAGATAAAAGGACCAATTTTCTAGATTTATTTTTTTAGAAAATGGAAAGTAATACCACAATATCACTATGATAATATTGGAAAAAGTAAATTTCAACATTGGCATGAGTGTCTAATAGTAGTACTGACACTTTTATAATGTTCTATGATATTATAAATTCAAGGTATTGGTGTCCCAATACCTGTTAATCCACCTCAAGAAGATAGGGTGTAAAATGCTTAAAGGAGACTCATATATGATGCATATGATGGGTTTTTAATAATTATATCATTAACATACAATGTGAGTTATGGATAAAATCATCATTACATCGATGATATCATGTGTTATCTCATCTCCAAGAAGCTCATGATGATAAAGTGAAGCAATGGTATAAAAAGTGATGATTACACTTGATATGTGTAAATTTAAAGATGGATCATGATCCTTAAATGGATCCCTTTCTAATATCATTTTCAACCATATAATTTAGTCCCACTTAAAACTATAAAATTATCATTATGGAGAAAAACACTTCATTACCTTTTTGGGTATGGTTCTCTAAGAAACAATAATTTAAAGTATAATATTTAATTATTATGGTGAATAAGTTTAAAGAAAAAGGGAAAAGGCCAATGTAAAGAGAGTTTCCAAAGGCACGTTCACAAAATCTTTCAAAGAAGAGGTATTTTATAAGAGGTTATTTTCTTTGTATTTCATGAAATAATTTTATGAAAGTTTAGATGTAATGAATTGAATTGAAGAAGCAAGTTGTCATTTCATCTTTAGGTATATTCATAAATTGAAACTAATGTTTCTATTATACTTATTTGGTATTTAATTCAATGTGTCTATTATATATGTGTATTTGAATACAGTAACCAAGTGAGTATAGAAACATTTCAATAATTAAGGTATATTTTCCAAGTGGCTGAGAAAGGGTGGTGCCTAAGTCAGTAGTGAGAAGTACCCAACTTCTATATTACATGGTGAAAAATTATAGTAGAACTTTTATTAAGTATTACCAAAAAATTAATCTCATATTTCTAATATACATAATGATACATTATTCCAAGTCAGGAATGGAATTTGTTTGTGGTGTCTCATACTCAACCAGTAGTTCAGTAATACATAAATCATAGGAAATACATGATATATATAAAATATAATATTTATATACCAAGTTGTGTCAAGATAATTATTTATCAAGTAAAACTAAGTGTGGACATCAAGGATATACCCAGTATGGTATTTAGAATAAGTGGATCTAAAAAAATTAGGTATTATTGACGTATATACTTACTTAGGTTTGGAAAAATAAAACTTTATAAATAAATGTAATCAACACATATTTGAAAAATAGTTTAGCTAAAGAGCATGAAATATTACAAGGGTAATATAGTGGTAAAAATACTTCATTATATCCCTTTAAGTGTTTATTAATGAATGTAAAAATGAAGTTTGGTATATACATGGTTATAAGATATGATTTTCTTTAGGCGGGCATGCTGAAGAATATATTAACCAAGCATTCATCTATCATTATAATGTAGCATGGAGTAATTCCTAAACACACATTACCTTTTCCAAATTAGAGATATGATAATAATTAGGATCCATGATGAGTATTTCATATTAACATTGATCAATAAAATGTAGCATGGAGGAATTCATAAACTCACATTTTCTTATATTCATTAGAGTCATGATGTAAGTAAAAGGATAATCAATGTTAAAGCTTATGCATTACAAATACATCTATATTTTAAGACATTCTTAAAAAACAATGGCATTATCCTATAACCATGTTCCGACTATAATGAAAAATGGATATCATATGATATTTAGTATGATATAAATCGATTATTTCATAAGTAAATATTTTTTCATGCAAAGTTTTTGTTAAGGATATAAACAAACTTGCATCATGAAAAAAATGTGCATCTATAATAATTATCCTAAAGTTATCTTAGGATATTATAGAAATCCCTATGATATAAAAAAAACTGCAGTCAAGTGATAGACTTCATTTCTATAAAAAGATGCACATCTCTATTTGAGATAGTGGGAGTAATATTGATTATATTTAGTTAATTATTTCAATGCACAAGTAGTTGGAATAGAAATAAGTTCCACAAGAGCTCGTGGAAAAGGATTTTTTATAAACACATACCACATAGGAAGGATAAAACCATGGTGATGGTTTTATAATCACTATGGTTGGTGATAAATTATTAATTGAGAATAATAATTCCTACAAGTAGGAAATATATGGTAAGTTTCTAAAATTTAAAAGGTAAATTAAAATTCAACAATGGATTCCATGTATCAAAAAATATGGGCTTATTATTTTGAGTATTGTGGTGGGTATTCTTGTGATACTATACATGGATGGTAAAAGAAAAGTACCAATAAGGATTGATTGGTAACACTAGGTCATTATGAAAAAATCCATTAGAATTTTAATTTTCATAGATAATGTATATGATCATTTTATTGAGAATTGGATGTCAAGACCACCAATCATGGAATGTGTCTCTACGATGCATCCATAAAGGGATGATGACATCATAAATTCCAATAAGGGTTTCCAGTTACTGAAATCCAGTTCAAGATTAAAAGTAAGAAACAAGATCTTAGAGTATTCATTTGTAATGAATATTTTCCATGTGTCTACAAGAGGTTAGTGTGAGCATCATAGTTTTCCAAGTATAATATGTTTGGTAACACATGTAAAATAGCTATTGGTATTAAAGTTAGTTAATACCAAGATGAAATTAACTCTTCAGAGATTGAATTAAATTAGAAACCTAAGTTTTAGGGAATCAGATTAACTGAGGTTGATCTAACAGTTGATTAGACCTAGTCAATAATACATATACAGACAAGGTATTGAAAAAATACAAGTTGTAACAATTCGAGAGAGAATTATTACCAGTGTCAAACGGAATAAATCTCTCCAAGAATATATGCATGGGCATATGAGGAGATTAATGTGATGAGTTGAATTCCCTAAAATTTAGAGATGGGTCAATCACATATGCCATGATATGTACAAGATATGATATTCCTAATATATACTTTATGGTAGAAAAATATTAGATATATCCAAGGGAACTTCAAGGGAAGTGGTCATAACTATCCAATTGTACTTGATAAAGTACCTTGGATATATATACCTGGTATGTAGAGGGGAAGGGATACTAGTTTTTAGGGGATATAAACTAGTATTACTTGGATAAATATGATATAATATCACAATTAGGCTAAGGTAATGAGTGAGACAAGCTCATAAAATCAAATGGTAGCTATACCAACAAATAATGAGTACATTGCAGCTTTTAAGGCAGCTAAGAAGAAGTTATTAAACAAAATGATTTATTATAGTTCTTGGAATAACACCTAATATGTAAAGTTTTATCATTATGATAATTATATCACTAGTAATGGAAAATACTTCGTGTTTTGAGAGTGTAAAAAAGGGATATACTTGTGGATTACATCACTTGAGAAGTTTTAATCTAGGAGGTGAGGTCACACTTAACAAAAATTCCATGCAGAAAAGATGTGGAAGACCCAACAACTAAATCCATGACTTAGAAGAAACATGATATTAATCATGTGAGAGCTAACAAGGTTGGTTATAAAGTTGGATCTTGTTCAAGTGAGAGTGTTTTAATAGTGGGTGCTCTATATCCAACTATAAAATACTTTTCAATTACCATTTCATGTATACAATGAGATATGTATGATGCACACTTTCAATTGTAGTGTATAATTCTATGCGTCCACTATTTAAAGGTAATTTCTATAGATATATTTTTATATCATAAGGTTATAACAGATACCATGCTATAATGAGAACCAAAAGATAATATGAAATTAATCTTAAATATATGCCCTATGGTCTAGGTACATCATACTGACTAGACACAGTTGATGTCTAACTATCTAGTGCTAGGGGATCATAAGAATTGAGACACCTTCTGATAAAGTTTTCACTTGGTGAACTCTAGTTTTGAGATCATGAGGACAAACCCACCAATAGGAACACCACATGTTTCAAGTGTAATTAGATATTCCTATCTATGAACATTTGTATAGGTATCTTAACTTGATATCCTTATCAATGTGTGTTATTTTATCATACACTTTGATGTAAGGAAAAAACCATGATAATGAAATCATGGTGAGGTACCTTGTGTTTGGTGTGTCATTGCTGGTATGACATTGGTTGAATGGAAAATAAATAATTTTTCACTTCTGAGTTAAGGTAGTAATATATGTCAGACTTGTTTGATTAGGATGGTGGTGCCTTCATAAGTCATTGGAAAATTTAGTCGAGGGTAAATCCTTCCATTTAGATCAAAAAATAATAAATCAATAAAGTATAATGACACTAATGTGCATCCTATTTTATGAGATATCTAAAGACAAAGAGATTATATTGCTCAATATGTGTTCTTAGGTTGGTTTTTGTTCCTATGACTACTCCTTATATCTTTATGGGACTTTATGGGTTTCTATAATATAATCTTGGTATGTGAAAAATATTCAAAACTATCAAGATAAGGGCCTAGAGGGTCACATAGAGTAGAGTACTCAAGAATCTTACTTATTCTGTTGAATAGGTATATAGGACACTGTAGTCCCCACCATGGGGTTTGAGAGTTTTCTGGTTTTACTGATCACTGATAAATAAATAAATAAATTATTATTTAAATATAGAATAATTGGGTTGAATTTATTTATTAAAAGTATTTACTAGTCTTTAAGTAAATATGAAGAATAATATTATCCAAATGAATATTATCTTAATATTATAGGTTCGTTTAATATTAATGGGAATTATGAGTCGAGTTAAATGACTTGGTTTTATCACATAATATATTTAATATTTATTATAGGTATATGATAAAATATAAATAATATTTGTGACATAGTTTAGTTTATCATAATTAATTATTTATTGTTTATTTAGTGGGTATTTATTTTTCTGGGGTCGGGGAACCCTTTCTAGGTATTTTCTCCACCCACTATATAAATAGGAGGAGAGGTTCATTCCAATGACTATTCATGCATTCAGAATGATTGATTCTCTCTCCTACCCTCATATTATATATATATAGAGAGAGACTCTCTCTGAGCGATTAATACAAGGTGAGTTTGACAGATTGAAGGGACGAGATCAAGGTGATTGATGTGACATAGAAGGATTTTTGGAGCTTTGCGCTAGCACCCATAAATCAATGAATGATGAGCCTGAAGATTCTTGAAGCATGTATTATTTGATCTAGAGGGGTTCATCTTTAGATCCTTCGAGAAACAGTCTCTAGTGAAAAGTTTCATTCATTCACACTTTGATTTGGAATGAGGTACATGTTCTATTTATTTTTCTGTGCTCTTTTTAATTCACGCAAGATCCTCAATAATGTTTTGGGGCTCAAATCACTAGAGAAGATAAGATATTTCATCCCATTGATGAATTTTTTTAAATCCCCAGCCCAATGATTTCCATTTTCACCCAAGTACCAACACATCATGTGCATCACCCAAGGTTAATTTAGTCAATGGTAATAGAAAAACATAATTTCTCCATTTTATGGAAACTTGGAGGTCCACTATACAGTGTTGGACATACATTATCATTGTTCTCATGCCTAAGTCACAACCATGCTATATCCTATTTAACTTGTACCAAATGAAATAAAAGAGAAGAAATAGGTTAGTTATTCCTAGTCCTCTAGTACCATTTTGTAACATCCTAACCCGAACCACCAAGTCCGAGCTGAAATGTCACATGGCCTCATGCATACCTCCCTGTACGCAAGAATTTTTAGACTAGAAGCAAGGTTCTAAAGTCACACAATGGGGAGGCCATAATCTATATCAAAGTGAATAAGAGAAATAAATAATCAAGTTACAATAATAAACAATATAATAAACCTAATCAGAGTACATGTAGAGTGTGAACTAAACATGGAATATAAATAAATAGATCCTAAAGTGGCAAGCCTATCTAGTGTAAAAAGAAATATATAAAATAAAAAAATAAATATATGGTCATTTGAAGTCCATATCGGTCCCCTAATATCTCCATTATCCATTACTAATCCACCTACCATAGGACCCTTTCCCTTCTTCGGGTCTCTCATGAAATCTATAAGTGCGTCGAAATACATGAGTAGGGTGTGAGTATAAGACTCACTAGGTCACCAAAAACATGTCCTTACCTAGTGTTCTCAAGTATAAAAAGTGTATTCCATAATAATAATAAATCTAGGAATCATAAATTCACAATCTAAGATTGAGTGGTAGTGCACTAAACAAGTCACCACCAAACCCTCAACCGTACCTGCTTCAGCTCTATACCAAAAAGATAATCACGGAATGTATCAAGGAGCATGGATCAGTGCATAGATCTTTGAATCCATCTTTGAATGGACCAGCACATGGAACTTGGAATCTATCTCCCAGAGTTAGTAAGAGCATGGACCAATAGTACACTCAGAATCCATCTCTCAGTGGTAGTAATGCATCAAGTCACAGACTAGATCATGGCTCAAAATCCAGACTCATGTCACAGGCCACGATCACAATCTATCACATTCCCACGATGCCTTAGGTCATCCCACCAGAACATCATTCCCCTAATACACTACCTTAGGTTAGGCCTCCAGACCATCATGACCTATACTCTGTGCTCCGGTCCATCATTGTTTTTGTCACAAGTCACCCCCCACCAAGGGATGTAAAACACATGACGATCCACCTATCTCAAGAACCAATAAAAACTCCAAGGAAATGGTAACACATATTAAAGAGTAAACATACAAGGCATGCGTATCACATCATCATGAGTATATACTAGCAACATAACAGCATGTGAACACATCAATCATGGAAATAATCTACACAAATGTCACTCATGTAAAACATATATGACAATAGACATCATATCCACACACACCCATAAGAGATAAAAATCAAGAATGATGTAAAGAAAGTCTAACATAAATAATCATCATGGAAACATGCATAAATGAGAGCCCAAGAAGGTAAGGAACTTCCTACCTTAGGTGAAACAACAATTTGATGATAAGGGTTGACATACAAGTTCAATTTCACCTCTAAATCCTCACATCCTCAAAAAAAATATAGGATTAAAATTTTAATCATTGAGATGAACCCTACAGAACTATCGACACATAAATCTGATCATTATCGCATAAGATATCAAAGAAAGAAGTTTGTAATAATATAAAAATAATAATAATTAAACTGAGAGGGGTAGAATGGGAGATACGTGTAGGGGAGAATAATTGTGAGGGGGAGAGGAATTCCAACGCTTCCTTAGGTGCCTCCATATCCCCCATTTTAATATATATATTTTTAAATTTTTCAATTAATATTTTTCTCTCTCCTCCTACTATACACATAAGGCACTTTAAATCCCCCCTTAAATTTATGCGTAGCAACCCCAAGGTCACTCCCATAAATTGTTTATTTATTATTATTTTTTTATTATCCTTTAAACCATATAACCTATTCATTAAATATATCTATTAGAAGTAATCCATATATATATGTATATATACAAATTATATATATATATATATATATTTACAGACTCATATATATATACCCACATATATATATATACATCCACATATATATATATATATATAATCCATATAAATATACACACACATTATACACACACACACACACACACAGAGAGAGAGAGAGAGAGATGTATACACATATATACACATGCACATGTACATATATACATATATACATATGTATATATATATATATCCCATATATATACACACATTACATATATACACATGCTAATATTATTTTCCCATAAACTATAATAATAATAACAACAATATGTTATATCATTATTAAATATCTACCATTATACCACCATTTAAATTTTAAATATAACTTCCAATAAATGACCATAATAGTTAGTAAATTAATATTAATCACACATTTGTATTTATTTAGTACAATGTAATAATATCACCATTATTACATAACCTACAAATAACTATTAACCCATAGAGAAATGTAGCTCATAAATTAAGGGAATACCAAATTATTTAATTGCACATGTAATTTCTATTTTTTCATATAATAATAATAATAATAATATAATTATCATTACCCTTACATGCGATGTAACCAAAATTATAAAACACAAACATGTTTTGTCGTGCCATGGGTAAACCCCACACACCAGACCTAAAAGTGATCTCATATTTATCATATGATATATAATTTGTGAGATATTCAATTTTTTATAAAAAAATTATAACAAAAATATTAAATAAGCTATCGTCACGTACGATGTTACCAAACACCCAATGCGCACAAATGTTATGATTCGCTAAGGGTAAACCCCACATCCTAGACCTAATGGTGGTCTTAGATTTCCCTTATGAGACACCGTTCAAGAGGTATTCTATTATTTAGAAAAAATTTCATGTTTGTGATTTAATATATTTAATATCTTTTTCTATAAGTGCATAGGCCATATAGGCCTTGAAATCCCATGTTAACTCATTGTCATACTTTGAAAATATTCCATTGAATATTTTAAGTTGTTAAGTGGTATTTGACCCTTATATAAATCATTTAAATTATGTATTAAGTATTTTTTTGAAAAATTAAATTTTCATATAAAAATAATCACAATTTATTAAAAAAGTGGTTTTTTATTATCATTATTTTTTTGGATATTACAACCCCCTCTATCAATTTCTCATCCACAATAAGTAACTCTAGTAGTTTTTCTCACACAACTCAAATCATTGTGCTCGAATATTAGAATCTATCTCTAAAGTATCCATAACAAAAGGAATATTGGGAACATAAATATATCCTATCCAATCTATGAGATCACAAAAGGTTCTCCCAAGAGTTTAGTCTACCCTTAATCCAAGTTTTACCACTCCTAGCACAAACCCCGATCTTTGTCCGTGCATGTTAGTCACAATCATCATATATATACTAACACAAGAGCATTATTAGTTCAAAAAATTAATGCCAATAAAGATATATCACGACAACAAGGAAAACATATATATCACAAAATCAGAGAAATTATCCCGAATATATATAAAAAATCAAGGCATTTAATTAAAGAACTACTATGAAACACAACAAAATGTATATATATATAACTAACATGTGAACATATGTGCCTATTTATGATGCATGAACACACCAAAAAACTTATAAATAACATATAAACAACACATGAATCACCCATGATGAATTTAGTCAACAATAATAGAAAAACACAATTTCCCCATTTTATAGAAACTTGGAGGTCCACTATACAGTGAAAGACAAACACTGTCATACTTCCCCTTCCTAATTTCCAACCATCTGATCTCATGTATACCCTATCCCAAATGAAGGAAAAGAGAAGAAACGAGTTAATGAGTCCTATTACTATGAAACCATTTTGAAACATCCCAAACCAAACCATTAGGTCCGAGCCAAAATGTCACATGACCTCATGCATTCCTCCCAGTATTCAAGAGTATTCTAACTAGTAGAAAGGTTCTCAAGTGGAACCATGGGGAGACTATACCCTCTTTTAGAGTGCACAAGACAAATAAATAACCTAAGTATAATAATAAAAATTATATTAAACATAATCAGAGCACATGTGGAAAGTGAACTAAACATGGCTTGCAAATAAATGGCCCTTAAAATGGAAATCCTATCCAGTGTATAAAGAAGTATATAAAATAAATAAATAAATTGAGAGTCCTTTGAATTCTGTTCTGGTCTACTACTATCTCCATGATCCACTACTCATACACCCACTACAGGGACCTTTACCTCCTCTAGGTCTCTCATTAAATCCATAATCACATCAAGATTACTGAGTAGGGTTTGAGCACAAGTCTTAGTAGGACACAACCAATTTGTCTTTACCTGGGTTGCTTAAGTGTAACATGTGTATTCTATAATAATAATAAATGTTGTAAGTGTAAACACATGATCCAAAACTGAGCGGTAGTGCGCTAACCTAGCCACCACTAAACCCTCGACTGTACCTGCTTCAGATCTATGTCAGAATGATAATAATTTAATGTCTCAAGGAGCATAAACCAATTCATGGTGCTCGGAATCCATATCTAAATGGACCAGAACATGGAACTAAGAATCCATATCTTAGTGTAGCAAGAGAATGGACTATTAATACACTTAGACTCCATCTTTATTCAATGTTAAGGCATCAAGTGATGAACTAGCTCATTGATCATAAGCTGGACTCATTTTATGGTTCATTCTTGTAAGTCATCACATTCCCAAGATGCATTGGCTCATGAAACTAGGCCTTCATGTCCCTCATCTTAGCCCACCAAACCATCATGCCCCTAACATGCAACCATGGGTCAGGCCTCCAGACCGTCATGCCCTGTACTATGTACTCAGGTCCATCATCATCATCATTGCAAGCCATATACACACTCCCCCACAAAGGTATGTAAACCAAATGATGACCCACCTGTCTCCAGTACTAACACAACCTCCAAGGTAATGGTAACACATATCGTAGATTAAACATACAAGGAAGGAATATCACATCATCATGAGTATATAGTAGTATCATAATAGCATGTGAAAACATAAAACATGGCAATAAGATACACAAATATCACTCAAAGAAAACATATGTCACAACAAATATCATGGAAACAACCACACCCACATATGATCACAATAGATCACAATGTAAGGAAAGTACAACATAAATAATAATCTTGGAAACAAGTAAGAATGAGAGCCTAAGAAGTTAAGTAACTTCCTATCTTAGGTGCAACAATGATTTTATGATAAAGGTTGACATCTGAGTTCAATTACACAACCAAATCCTTGCTACCTTTGAAAAAAATAGGATTAAAATTATACTACTCAAGATAAACCCAAGGAAAATGATGATACATCAATCTGATAAATATCACAATAGACATCGAAGAAAGAAGTTTAGAATAATATAATAATAATAATGATAAAACTAAGAGAGATGGAGAGAGGAAGATACACGAGAGAGAATAATTGTGAGGGGATAGGAATTCCAATGCCTCCTTAGTCACCTCACCATTCCCCATTTTCATATTTATTTTTAAATTCCTCAATTAATATTTCTCTCTCTCCTCATTCCATACAAACAAGGCACTTTAAATTCCCCCTTAAATTCATGTGTAGTGCCTCCAAGGCCAACCCCATCAATTTTTTATTTTTTATTATTTTTATTTCCCTTAAAAACATCTAACCAATTCATTAAATATATATATTAAAATTCATCCATATATGTATATATATTTATATGCATTATATATATATATTTACACACCAATATATATATATATACACCTTCATATGCACATATATATACACACATCCAAATATATATAATACATACATATATATATATATATATTATTCTTATATATACACACACATCTGCATATACATATATAAACCCACACATGTACATATATACATACATACATATATATATATCCAATATATATATACACACCAATATTATTTTCCCAATAAAAACTATAATAATATGTTATTATTATTATTAAATCTCTACCATTATACCAACATTAACATTTTAAATACAACTTCCATTAAATGACCATAATAGTTAATAAAATAATATTAACCACACATTTTATTCTATTTAAAACAATGTAATAATATCACCATTTTTACATAAACTCTTAATAACCATTCAACCATGGTGAAATGCCACTCATCAAATAAGTGAATACCAAATTATTTAATTACACATGTAATTTCCACGTTTTTCTTCTTCAACACAAATAATAATAATAATAATATAATTATTATTACCCTTATGTATGATGTAACAAAACGTCCAACACACACAAATGTTATGTCACTCCTAGGGTAAACCCGGTATCCCAGACCTAATAGTGGTCTCATATTTCTCATGCAATACAACATTTGAGAGATATTAATTTTTTTGTAAAAAATTATTATAAAAATATTAAATAAATTACCCTTGCATGTGATGTTACCAAACACCTGGAACACACAAATGTTATGTCTTGACTAGGTTAAACCCCACATCTCAGACCTAACATTGGTCTTAGATTTCCATATGAGACATTATTTGGGAGTTATTATATTATTTTGAAAAAATAGAATGTGCATGATATAATATATTTATTTTTGTGTTTTATCAGCACAGAGGCTCGACGGGCCCCAGAATCCAATTATAACATAACACATAAATAAAAAAATATTCTATAGAATATTTTTAGATGTTAACTAGCCTTTTAACCATATATAAATGCAATAATTTTTTTTTAAAATTACGTTTTCAAATAAAAATACTCATAATATAATAAAAATGAGGGTTTTTATTATCAATAAAAATTGATGACATTAAAATACTAATCAAAAGTTATGTCACAAACTAGGTTCAAGGATACTATAAAGGTCTTAGTTGGACCTTTGGGTATTTTTAAAAGACATAGTCTATAACAGATTCTCAAAACTTTAAAAGTGAATTGTTTAGTGGGTAGCAATCTTCTCATGGAGTAGATAAGGTTGAAGAGTGGACTAGGATATTAGTGATCCAAACCACTATAAATCTATATGTTTTTATTTTTATTTCCATTAAATTTTATATCTTGAACATAAATCTCACTAAAAAATCATTAATTAATAAAATTAAGATTTTTTGTCTTTAATTTTTGAAATGACTATTCACACCTCCATAGTCTTAATTACCATTGCTTACAATCCAAAAAAACCTTAATGTATTTCATCATACAAATAATAAACCATATTCTCTTGTGAATCCAAGATAAATAGATCATGCTCCATGTAATTATCAATATGTATCAAGATAAAGAAGTTAACAGAAGTAAAATGTAACAAATCTTTCGTTATACCCCTATTAATGTTGAACCATTTCAATTTGAATAAGATAACTAAAAAGTGACCTTGATAGTTTAATTTTATTATATGAATCATTTTTCCATACTATCCCACCTATAAAAGTATAAATACACCACTATTTTGAGTTTTCAAGTCTTATTCATGATAAATTTTATGAAGCTTGAATCCATGAATATTATTAGCATCAAATCTCTTAGCCTTCCTTAGAGTAACTCAAGCCAAAAATTGCCAATCATTTGATATTTCAACTTGATTCTCAACATTAATTATTTAGAAAAGAATATATACCATTTTAATTTTAACATAGTAAAAATAAATACATATCAATAATATGTATATGATTATATACTTACATGATTGGAAAACCATTCAACAATCTCCATATTATTATTATTATTTTGTTAATTTCAACTCATTTTGAGTTTGACTCCATAATCATCTCTTTGTTTCCAATCTAAATTCTTAAATAATTGGATTTTCAATAATATTGTTGAGTATCACATATCTACATGCTTGTAGTAATTCCAATTCTATTAGTGTAAAATTTGACCCCTTTCCAATTGGTCTTCCAATAGTTGCAAAATTATATAAATGGTTTTTAGAATGACAATTAGCGGATATGTCATCAACAAATCCAACATAATTGAATATAGTCTCTATCCCATCCAAATACCTTGAATATATGGTTAATCACTCTTTGCCTATATAACCTTTAGTAATATAGCCTTTTGGTTGAGTTTTAATCATTACATATAATATCAAACGACCTAAGTACCATATTCAAAAAAAGATATTTAAATTTTTTATATAATGATTTGATAAAATTGAATTCATCAATGAAAATAAAAAATAATATTAATTTACTTCTCAATTGGATACAACCAACAATAGTGTACCAGTCCACCAATTTTAGCTTCATCAACTAAATGAACAGTCAAATGAATCATGTCTGCGAAAAATGAATGGGGAAATAACATCTCCATTTGAAAATGTGTCAAAAAAAATTATTTCTTTAATTTTATCAAGCTAATTTGGATTTAGAGTTTTTACAAAAATATCTCCAAAGAAGGTAAAAAACTCAACTAAAACTACATTTACTTTTTTAGGTAACGTATTATTAAATTCCAATGACAACAACTTCTCTATAAAAATATGTGAGTCATGAATTTTCAATCCATGTAAATTTTAATGTTTTATGTCAACACACCTTGAAATGTTACTTGAATATCCATTTGTTACTTTTATATTCTTTAAAGTTCAAAAGAATATCTCTTTTTCATGATTTTCATTGTAAAAATATCTGAAGGATACTTTCCATTATCATTTTCCCACAAACCATGCTTTATATTCATTGATTCAAAATAGTTATGAGCATTAAGGTGATCCTTAAATTTATCCTAGTCATTAATAAATGTAAACATTACATTTTTATAGACATTCTTCTCAATATGAATTATGTCGATATTATGACATATCAAATTAAATGAACAATAATGAAGTTTGAAATATAAACCCATTTTCTTTCACTGTTGTGTTACAACTACTCAGATATTATACCTCATACCCTTCCCCCTTGTTTAAACTGATTATATTTTTCTAAATTCTATAGTGAAATTCCTTAATTGTCCCAATATCTATAAACCAAAAAACACCTTTAGTGACTTTATCAATTCATTCTCTCCATTCAATTATGTCTTGTTAAACCATAATTTATTAGAATCATTAAGAAATTGATCATAAAATATAAAACATCATTTTCTAATATGAGGTAATCATTGATGTTCAAAATAAAAATAAAAAACTGGAAAAACAAAACTAGTATGAGTGTTCCAAATAGATAAGTTTCCTAGTCTAGGAAAGTTTTTAATTGTAAAAGTTAAATAAGTATGAATTTGGAATATATTTATTATTTAATATTCATATGTTTCCATGCTATCATCCCATAATTCTTACAATTCTTTGATTAGAGGTTGAAGGCATACGACAATGTCATTTACAATAATTTTATTTCTAGTAATAATCATTGAAATAATGAAATAAGTATTGTTTATACACATATATAGAGGTAGATTAAAGGGGATAAAAATATCTATCCATATTCTATATTTGCATCGATTTTGGGGAAGGGTCTACAATATAAAGAAAATCATGAAATAAAAAAATGTAAGAAAGTAATCAGTGAGACTCAAACTCAAGACCTCACCAAGAACCACAAGGGTAAATACCACTAATCTTCACCCTAAGGGAAGATGGATATATTCTATAATTATTACTTAAAGTACCATACTCTATAATTATTACTTAATGTACTAAAAGGGTTAAAACCATTATAAGGAAATCCCAAACATACATTCCCATGATCCAAAGAACAATATGGATATAATGAATCAAACACCTTTCATGATGTTTAATATTTTGGATGTCTCATAAATCCATCATTGTTATTATCCCGAGAATTCCAATTCATTCCATATTCATTTTTAGATGACATGAATAATCTTTACAATAATAGATTTAGAGTAAAGTAACACAATACCTTTACGAGAATTTTTTTCCTCTACTTCTTCCTAGTTTTCATTGATTTATACTCTCATTATTTCTCATTTAATTCCATTTTATTGTATGATATATTATGTATTATTTTTTATCGGACACTTCTACCCAGTAAATCATGCAATCATTAGTGGATGCATGTATCTTTGTATAATAATGTCCAAGTTTGTTGATAATTTTCTTCATCTCATAAAATTATGAAGAGATCTTAGATTCACTAGATGCACAATAAAGAAACTCTAAAATCATGGACACTTATTTTTCAATAATTCTATATATACACTTGATATGATACAACTTAAGTAGAAAATACAACTTCAAATACTTGACACATCCTTCATGGAGTTCTGGTTTTCCATCTTCAACTAATCCATAAAACTCATTTTTCACGGAATTTATGAGGAATATTATCATACTCATGATCAATTGAGGGTTTTAATGATCTATTAAAGTATTGGATATTGTATTCTGTACTTCCAAATACGTCATTTATCATGTTTCAAACTGAATTATCCTTTGGTAAGTCACTTTTTTTTGATTGGATAGTTATTGTTTTTACTTTCCATAACATTCAATTGTCCATTCCAAATCCAATATACATTTCAAGAAGGAAACTATTTAAATATAAATTTATCATATACTTTGTCTATATTCAACCATCTCAAGAATTTACAATCAGATCACTTAAAACTTAATTTAATATCCATTGATTGGTTTTCAATTGCATAATCTAAAAATTATTCCAAACCCTTGGAATACTGATGTGTGTTTTGAGTTAAATTTATCCATCTTATGTCCATAGGTATTGTTTTTTCACTCTTTTCATTATAAATTCAAATGCAAATGTATAAAAGTTTAATCAAACAAGTGAAATCAATTTTTAACATCACCCAAATTTTTTATTGAATAGGGTAGGATCTTGATTCAATAGAACACAAATTTTACATGAAAATGATTCCATATAACATGAAAAACATAAAAAAATAAATGAATAAATATTACCCTCACAATTATAGGGTCGGATGTCATGGAAGAAGGTCATCGAGGTAAGGAGAGGCCAACTTACAACATGGAGATTCAGGATCTGATTCCAACAATGTCCGACCTAGACATAATTAGGGGAAATTGAGGAGGTATAGAGGAGGATAGGGTAGTGGGGAAGGGGTTTGGGATCATCCACCATCGGGGGTGGTGGTCGCCGATAAATATAGAAAAGGGGCATCCATCATGGTGAGAAGAGCAGTTGAGGTGCGTCACCATAGTTGGCATCAAAGGAGGGGGTCGATGGTCATTGATGAGGGAGGGGGTTGGGGTTTGGCATGGGGTGGGGGGGGAGTCAGTGGCCGATGATTATCAACGAGGGAGGGTGGGCCCATGACCATCGTCGTGGTCAACGATCAACATTGAGGGAGGGGGATTGGGGTTGGGTGTGGGGTGGGGGGATGGGTTAATTAGTTTTTATAAAGATTATAGTGATGGTTTATATAAAATGACCACTAAATAGAAGGAATAGAAAAATTTGGTAAAACCGCCACAAAGATTCAAGTGATATTCAAAAAGTTTTAATTAGTGTTAGTTATAAAAAAACAATTAATAAACTAAGTCTAAGGCTTGTAGTAAACCCCATTGATCGAGACAATATCAAACCCATCCTATAAGAAATATTTAGTGCTTCCATGGACACCTCTCCCAATACCATAAATTGGGAAGACTTGGAACCCAAACATCATGTGCAAGACATAAGATGAGAAAAGAAGAATCATCATGATCTAAATAGGTCACAAATCATCATCAATTCTTGGGAGATCATGTGGGATCCAAATGCGTAGCCTAACCGACCAAAGGAGTTATTTCCAGAGAGGTTTCAAAACAACACCATAGATTTGGTGGGGAAGGACTTCCAGTTGATCTAATTCAGGTTGGGATGGAGAGGGTGTGCCAAAATCATGTTGGGGATCACTAATACAAATATCCAATTCAATGGTTAGCTAAAACATTTTAATGTATTGAATAGTGAACAATGAACTTCAATGACTTAGTAAAATTATTTTAACCACAAATATTATTTTCTATTACCATCTAGCTTTCTAGATTTATGTGATTCATTTTTATATGATAGAAATGATTTGTGGAAAATTTTCCTAAATTTCCTAGGTAAATTGAACTTTTTTGCTCATTTTTTTTGTTTGACATCTATTTAAGACATATTAAAACATATTAGCTTTTGAAAATTTTAAGAACATTCCATATTCTTGTGTAATTCAAATCTACATGTCATAAATTTCATGTGGGTTATTGTCTTTAATTTTCAAGAAAAATAAATGTTTCTTACTCATTTTTGATTGTTTTACACACAAAAATAACACAACCATAGATAGCACTTTTAAAAGATCTTGAAATTGTATTTGTCAGCTCTAAAAAGTTCTGAAATGCTAAGTACTCTCACAATATGTGACATTTATTAGGGCTAAAAAATATAGATGAATTCCAAATTTATTAATACTAAAAAAGCACTAATAAAAGATATCTTTATTAGAACATAAATAAAGTGTTGATAAATTCATCTTTAATCAACTCGTTTATTTAAGTACTAATAAATGTAGAATTTATCATTATATTTAGTGCAGATAATTTTTTTAAAAAATTATTATTTTTTAACTGCTCTCCCTCCCCCCTTAAATTCTTGAATCTCACACTCTCATGCACCCCTTATGTCAGTTCTCACAACACCCCTTTTTTAGTGTTTTTCCAATGCCTAGCTATCTGTTCACCCACTCATGTTCCTGGACTCGATCCTATAACCTCTATTGGGAAATTCAAACCCCTTTAACATTTCCCCAAGATTGTTTTATTATATATTTTATGATATATATATATATATTTACATATATCTTTTTTATTCAGATATTTATATGTATTTATATAATTATTTTAAAATACATTTAAAAAATATATTTTCATGTGTGTGTGTATGATATATATATAATTACATTTATTTAAATATATTACATATTAATATTCATTTACATATAAGCTAAATTACATACTCGAAAGTGGAACACAACATAAAGGAAATAAATTGCAATAAACACACAGGTCAAGGGACTTGACCCTACAACCTTCCCCTCACCCCAAAAACCCTTACCACCCCACCACCAATAGTGGGGCATTAATATTGATTTAAATATATTAGAATATGAATATAAATATATATCCATTTTTATACACACATATATGTATATATAAACCTTAAATATGGACTTGTATAAGTATATATATATATATATATTCATATATTTTTATAATGTAAAAAAATGGTTAGATACTGTTTTAAATAAAATGGATAATAATTATTTTCATATGATTTAAATAATTATTTTTAAATAAATTTACATATATATTTATGTCTACCAATTTACACACACACACACACACATACATATTTTCATATAATTTAATATTTAGATATATTTTTTTTGTAATGTATTTATAAATATTTATTGTAAATTTTTGGGTAAAAATCCATCAGAGTAACATTACAGTATTTTTAGGTTGATTGTGTTTGTAGAAAAAGAAGGTTTCTATGGTCAGTTGGAGGTCTAGAGGCATTATTAACTCTATATGTTGACAGAGATCAAAGAAAAATGAATGGATACCCTGGAAGTGGTGCATAAAATTGCGTACAAATGGTGATGTAGTTTCCTAGTATTAGCCAAATTTTTGGGGTCCAAAGTTTGGAGGATTGATAGCATCATAAAAATTGAATTTCCTTGAAGGCCATGTGAAAATATGGAAAATGCAAGAGTTTCATAAATATTGGGTTTCACGAAGGGTGTTTCTATCACGACCCGTCCCCCAGGGCCCGTGCCATGACTACCCAAGCCCGCCTTCTATAGGTTAGGGGCTGGAGACTAGCCTCGAAAGGCGTATTCCTGAAAATGGGAAGGCATTGCCTTTAAATCTGTACAAACACACGGTCCGAGAACGGAACAAGAAGAAACTATGAAGTAAACTGTTATAGAAAAAGGAGTGCTGAAAGTAAAAGGGGCCATAATACAAGCCCAACTGGAAGTGCGAGTACAACTGAAAAGAACAAATACAACTGAAAAGAACAAATACAAATGAAAAGAACAATACAACTGAAAAAGGGAAAATAGCTACTGAGTCATCCTATGAGGATCCTACCTGGAGGGTAGGTATAGATCGCCTCCTCAGCACTCCATGTTCGACTGTCTCCTCTATGTACCATCTAGTCCTGTCTCCCTCAAGCCTCATCCCAGCTACTCGTTGTTTTCACAAGACACAACAAGGGACGGGCATAGCCCGTGCAGGGGTGAGTATAAATATACTCAGTAGGGACCCTGAGACCCCCGAAGGTCTCTCAGAATTCCACAAGGAAAACCAAAAATCATGATCTCAATCATAAATCACAAAGTAATAGACACAACTCAATTAGATTCTTGGCTCAAACCAAGCATACAACTTAGAGAAACAGGATTATGATGCTGACCCACAAAGGATCTCTATGAAAGCTAAGAGCCAGCCACAAATTCCCTAGGCCTAGGAACAAGTAACATTCCTAGTCACAACATAGAACACCTCATCTACTAGTGAAATCCTCCTCTATTGAGTATAGTGGGCCTGCCGTATCACATAGAGACGCTTCCCACTAACCTTGAACTGCTGAGGTACTCCTCCATATCGCATACCGTGGGTCTGCTGGGTCACATAGAGCTACTCCCCACCATGGCCTGCTGAGGTACTCCTCCCCATTGCATACCATGGGTATGACGTGTCAAAAAGAGTCACTCCCCACCATGGGTCTGCAGCTTCACACAAAGGTGCTCCCCAATGGGCTGTTGAGTCACTCTGAGTTGAAAATTCAATAGTTGTCAAGTCTCAGCAAGTCGCAGGGTTTTGTACGTAGCGCGCATGGGAGAACCGATCCCCAAGACATCGGTCATATTACAACCAAAATTAAGCCTCATAAAGAAGTAACCCGATGATCCGCCATGTCATAAGGGTTCCAACGCAATAGAAGAAACGTCAATTGGACGCCCGGTCTGTGCATTATTGACATTTCAGTGCCGAGGGCCCAGTTGGATTCAGGTGCAATCCAACCTGGACGTACTCCAAGTTTCTCCAAAACTATCATGGGGTAAGTCTAAAGGACCATCTCTATACAAGGATCCCAACGCTATAGATGGTTCATCAAACAGATGTTCGGTTCTCAAGATAAGGCCCTTTAAGTGTTTTTGGTTGGTACTGGGTCCGGGTCTGGTCTGCCTCGGTCGGACCGGCCCGACCCGGTTTGGCATGGGCTGACCCGGATTGACCTAGGTCGACCCAACCTGACTTGGTTCCAACCCGAACCAGGTCAACCCGGCCCACTGGGCCCGACCCGACCCAGCTGGGCCACGGGTCATGTAAAGACCCGTAAAATTCAAGGGAAATTTTTTCTTAATTTTCTTTGGAATTTTACAAGAGCGCAGTTTCTGACAGCACCTGATTTCGAGGCCCGGTGTGCCCGGAATCATTTTCCGAAGTTTGGCTCGGGTACGTTCAGTGAACGAATGAGCGGGAATTTCTAACTTTTGAACCGGTGCCCGGAATCGAATTCCGAGGGCACCGATGGAACCGCAATGCTGGTAATTGCTTAAGAACTCCTGTTCCGTAGTTGCGTTTGCACGAATGTTGATAATAAAAATTGTGGAAGTTTATTATATAATTACACTACAATTTTTTTTATTTTACTCTAAGTGTAAGCTCTTGATGGAAGTTGGGTAACCACCCAACCTCCCTTGGGAGGTTATGAGGGTGGTGGGGCCCACACGAACCCCACCTCTTCATATCCTCTAAAACCCCCCTCAACTCCCACTTAATTATGTTAACTTAAGTTATAACCTATGACTTAAATGTAATGAGTTTAATGAGGTGAGTTGTGTGTGGTTATTGAATTTCAAATTCTTGAAATTCAAATGTGTTGTTGTGTTAATAAAATAAGAAAGAGTCTTATTTTATTTTTGGTTAGAGTTTTGTCTCCTTGAGAGAGTTTGGGAAGCTTTCTTCATCTTCTTCAACCTCGATGAAGAACGCGAAGAACACCGTTCTTCAACGACGAACTTCTCCGCCAAAGAACACGGTTCTTCTGCGACGCCATATCCACGACGCAACGTTCTTCTTCTGCGACATCTCTTCTACGACGATTTTCCGCGACGAAATCGCCGTCAAAGAACTTCGAATCCTCGATTCGCGACGTCGACGTTCTTTCCCCACGATGCCCGACCTTCGCGACGCTCGTCTTCCGCGTGTCGTTGACGAACACCGTTCCTGAACTGAGGTAGGGGATTATTGTTAATTTATTACATTATTTCCGTTCTTGATTCTAGCATGTCGAACTTCGTGGTTAATCGATTAATGTTATCGTTTAACGAGAGGGGGCCGGACCGCACAAACATGGCTTAACCCCCTCCTATGTTCATGTTTGTTCCCTTGCGGATGGAACGGGATGGCGTGGTGCCGTCTCACCATGCAGGAATCACACGACAAGTATTGCGCGGCGCCGTCGCACTGCGCCGTGGAAAGAAATTCAAGAACGCGACGCCGTCGCGTCGTGTCGAAAGAATTCGAAGGCGCCACGGCCGGAGCGGGGCTGCGGCGGAGGGGCGCGGTGCTGTCGCACCGTGCCGGACGACAAGGGCTGCGGCCGGTTCCGGGCCGTGGCAGAGCTTGGTGACCGGCGGCCAGCCAGGCCGTCGGTGTCGGAGCCGGAAATGGACCGGCCACTGCCGGTCCCGTTGAGGAGGAGCCGACCGGCCAGGTCGGGCCGGCCGGAAAGGAGAAAACTGGGGGAAATAAATTCCCCCGGCCAGCAATCAACGACCCCCCATTATGAGGGGGGGGGGGTTTCAAAGGGGGGGGGGGCAGGCGCCCACCGTTTTTCCAACAGCTCGGCCGAAGGCCGAGCTGGCAGCGCGCCCAGCGCGCTGCGCTGAGCCGGACCGGCGCCTGGCCGGTCTGCCAGGCCGGGCCGCGCCAGGCCGGGCTGCGCCGGGCCGTGCCGGGCCGGGTCGACCCTGTCCGGGGCGGGTCGACCCGGTTCAGGCCGACCGGGGGGTCTCGGGCCGGGTCGGTCCGGGCCCGAAACCCCCGATACCGAACTATTTAGGTTCAAATGCCCATAACTCGGGCTACGGACCTCCAAACGACGCGCCGTCAGTGGGGATGCAATCCTTGGATCGAGACGGCCGTTTCGGTATATCACACTCAAGGTTTCGAAATACTTTGAGTTCGGCCGGGTTGGTTCGTACACGAAACCAACCGGGCCCTCGGAGCAGAAACGCTCATATCTTGAGCTACAGACGTCCGATTGACATGCCGTCAGCTTTGTTGAGTTCCTCTTAGTGAGACGGATCTTTTGGCATTCTCCGCCCAAGGTTTGGATGCAGGTGGAGTACGGTCGGGTTGGTTTTGCCTTAAAAACCAACCGGGCCCCTAGAACGATAAAGCCAATAACTCTCAGACCGGGCGTCCGATTGACGCGCCGTCTGTTGCGTTGAGTTCCTGTTGACGATACGGAACTTTTGGATACATCAACTCTGGACAATGTGACAGTTGATGTATCAGCCTCTCGGCTCGTGGAGCGGACCCTCCCGAACGAGCTTACTGTGTTCAGGAACCCTAGAGCTGGCTGCGACTGCTAATGTGACTGCGACGACGACTGTGCAGAGATCCTTAGTGGATTCGATGACGACGACTACAACACTCAGCGATCCTGTGTGGATCAGTGCTACCGATCCTGTGTGGGTCCGATCCTGTTTGGGTCAGTGCTCAGCGGTCCTGTGTGAACCAGCGCCTACAGATCCTGTGTGGGTCCGATCCTGTGTGGGTCTTTGCGGGGGTTAGTACCTATCGATCCTTTGTGGGTCCGACGACTTAGATGGATTAGTGATCATCTCTATCATCTTCGAAGATTTATACCTGTGTGAGCTGAATCCTGTTTACCTTCCTGTGTGGATTGTGTTGTGCTATCCTGTGTGGATTACGTTTTGCTTTCCTGTGTGGAATACGTATACTTTCCTGTGTGGACTGAGTTGTACTTGGGCTCGGAGGTTGGAGCGTATTGAAATGATGACTTAGGTATATGTATGGGCATATACCTAACAAGTGTCAGTTGTTACTTCGTGATTGTATCTTTCCTTTGTGGTTTATCCTTTGGGGATTTTGGGAGACCTTCGGGGGTATCGGGGTCCCTACTGAGTAGCCTATACTCACCCCTGCACGGGCTATGCCCGCACTACGTTGTGTTGGTTGCAGACGACGGACAGCGTTGATCGTGGTTGAGGCTCGCAGAGTAGGACGGTACCTGGAGGTGGACCAC
This sequence comes from Viscum album, assembly GCA_963277665.1. Classification (NCBI taxonomy): domain Eukaryota; kingdom Viridiplantae; phylum Streptophyta; class Magnoliopsida; order Santalales; family Viscaceae; genus Viscum; species Viscum album. The sequence continues at coordinate 1,288,674,554 of OY728151.1, forward strand.
TGGGCGGGACGTTCTCGGAGCGGACGGCGGGACTCAAGGAGCAGTGGAGCTATCTGTACCCACCCTTCAGGTGGGATTTCCAGTGGACAGCTCGGTGTAGCGGATTTTACTTTACAGTTGTTGTTTTCCCTTTCGAGTTGTACTTTACTTTCAGTTTGGGTTTGTATACTGGCCCATTTACTTTTCCGCACTTCCAGTTGTACTCTGTTTTTACTTAGTGTTTACCTTTTTGCTTTCTTACTCTGTGGTGCTTGTTTACTTTACAAAGGCAATGCCTTCCCTTTTTACCAGGATTTACGCCTTGGTGCTAGTCGCCAGCCCCTGGCCTATGGAAGGCGGGCTTGGGGGAGTCACGGCACGGGCCCCGAGGATAGGTCGTGAAAAATTGGTATCAGAGGAGTTCAGTTCTACCACAAACTCTGATTTTTTCTATGTGAAGCAATAGTGTTTAGCATATTGAGTGTGGTTATTAGTCTAGGGAGTCCAGTGTTGGTGCGGCGGCCGACGTATCCGTACACCAGGACCCTGACTTCTGATTTCCGACTTAATGCACGAAAACATTGATTTCATGTGTGTTTCAAGTTTTCTTTATGATTACTTTGTATCAGCTCACCAGGTATACTATTCTGACCGTGGCGCACCTGTTTCCTTTTCAGGATGGCCCCATGACGGCAGCCAGCTAGGGTTCTGAGAGTCGAGCGTGATGACAACCCACCGAGCGACGAGGCCTCGGTGCAGGGCCCTTTGTCAGCAGTGGCACCGGCAGTAGCACTAACCGCCGAGCCACTGATACTTCCAGCACCAGCTGCTGATGATGCACGTCGCCTCAGCGCACTGCATGAGTTCTATCACCAGCGACCGCCCAGGTTCCGCGGGGAGACGGACCCCCAGGCAGCTGAGGACTGGATGGAGGCAATAGTACGAGTTTTCAGGCTAGTGAGGACACCAGCAAACCTCATGGTGATCCTCGCTGCGAGCCTACTGCACGTAGCAGCGGGCCGATGGTGGAGCTTGATGCTCCAGGTGAACGATGAGGCATCTCTACTTTGGACGGACTTTGAGAGCCTCTTCCCCTCGGAGTTCGTTCCGGCCACCCTCTGTAAGGTGCGTATTTAGGAGCTTCTTCAGCTGCGGTAGGGCAGCATGACGGTCGCTCAGTACTCGGCGAGATTTACTGATCTCTCGCGCTACTCGACCGACATGGTACGAGACCCATTCTTCCAGGCCCGGACCTTTGAGCAGGGTTTGAGACACGAGATCAGGGCATCGCTGATCTCCCTCAGCATTCTGACTCAGACAGGAGTACTGGAGCAGGCCCTTTTGATCGAGAGCTTTCTTGCTGAGTCTACACCAGCACCGAGACCCACCGCAGGGCGGCACGTAGCAGAGTCTTCTGCAGCAGGCAGTCAACGGATGACTCAGGGGTCTAGGAAAACCAGACCCTCAGGCAGACGACCTCAGGACACTGGCTCAGCAGTGCTGGGCACACAGCGTGGAGCCAGTCTTTCGAGAGGCAGACAGTGCTACTCGTGCGGCGGTCAGGGCCACATGGCTCGTGACTGCCCGACCCGCCGTGCCGAGGAGCAACAGACGGTTGAGGGACCACCGAGGCAGAGGCAGAGGGTCGACCGTGGCGGTCCGCAGGGAGGAGGCGGACGAGGCAGGGGAGCTGGCCGAGCAGCAGGTGGTGGGAGACGCTTTGAGGATTTACCACCACCACCACCAGGAGGTCCACCCCGACCACAGGGATCTGGCGGGCAGAGACAGGCACAACTCCAGGAAGCAGAGGCCTACGACCACGGCGCGCCCGAGATGATTCGAGGTACTATCTGTGTCTATTCCACCCTTGCTGCAGTACTTATAGACATAGGAGTGAGTCACTCTTTCATAGCCACTTCCCTTGTTCGGAGCTCCGAGATTCTGATAGAGCCGTTGGCTCGATCCTTATGGCTAGAGACTCTTACGGGAGCAGACTCAACGTTTACGCACTGGTGCCGGCAGTGTAAGCTTACTCTAGGAGGCGAGAGCTTCGGCTGGGATCTTCTTGTAGCAGCGTCGAGGCCTTATGACATCATCTTGGGTATGGATTGGTTATCTATGGTCCATGCATAGATTGACTGTTTTATGTGCAAGGTGCGATGTGTACGCACTGACGGGAGCAGGTTCACCTTCACCGGCGAGAAGGGAACCTTTGCAACACAGGATGGATTTCCGCGGAGGAGAGGACAACCCATCACTCATCAGTTGGATAGCCTCATCCTAGGAGCAATTGAAGTGCAGAGTCCTGGTTTTCTTGCAGTGGTGGATCAGTTTGCAGACATTTTTCCTAACGACGTTCCAGGACTACCTCCTCGCAGGGAGGTAGAATTTTATATTGATCTGTACCCCAGGACAGCCCCAATATCCACTCCAGTGTATCAGATGGCCCTCACTGAGCTTCGAGAGCTGCGGGTACAGTTGGAGGACTTGTAGGGAAAGGGGTTCATCCGACCCAGTGTTTCACCCTGGGCTTCCCCGATTTTGTTCGCCAAGAAGGCGGACGGGAGCTTGCGACTTTGTGTTGAATATCGTCGCCTGAACCAGGTGACAGTGAGGAACAAGTATCTGCTACCGAGGATTGATGACCTCTTTGATCAGCTCAAGGGAGAACGGTGGTTTTAGAAGATAGACCTCAGGTCAGGCTATCACCAGCTCAGAGTTCGAGACGAGGACGTATAGAAGACGACCTTCAGATGTCGGTATGGCCACTATGAGTTCTTGGTTATGACATTCAGCGTAACCAATGCTCCAAGAGTGTTCATGGCCCTCATGAAAAGGATCTTTCAGCCATACCTCGATCGATTTGTCATGGTCTTCATCGACGACATTTTGATTTACTCGACGACTGAGGAGGAGCACGCCTACCACTTACGGGTTGTACTAGACACACTCTGAGAGCACCAGCTTTATAGTAAGCTCTCGAAGTGCCAGTTTTGGATACGTGAGGTCCACTTCTTGGGACACGTCATCTCTGAGGAGGGAGTTGCAGTGGATCCTGCGAAGATCGAGGCAGTGTTAGCTTGGGAGCCACCCAGGAGAGTGATGGAGGTTCGGAGTTTCTTGGGACTAGCTGGATACTACTGGAGATTTGTGCCAGACTTCTCCAGAGTTGCGGCACCACTCTCATCTTTGACGAAGAAGGGGAAACCCTTCGTGTGGTCAGACAGATGTTAGCAGATCTTCCAAGAGCTGAGACAGAGATTGACCAGCACACCTATCTTGAGGTTTCCTGAGGAGGGAGTAGGGTACGTAGTCTACTGCGATGCATCAGGGACTGGACTCGGATGTGTCCTGATGCAGGATCGGGCAGTGATTGCCTATGGATCATGTCAGTTGAGGCCGCATGAGTAGAACTATGCTACCCATGACTTGGAGTTAGCAGCAGTGGTCTTCGCTCTGAAGACATGGCGACACTATCTGATGGGCGAGCGCTTTACAGTCTTTTCTGATCATCAGAGTCTCAGGTATATCTTCTCGCAGAAGGACCTGAACCTGAGACAATGACGATGGCTCGAGTTCCTCCAGGACTATGACTTTGAGATAGTCTATACTCCTGGGAAGGGGAACGTAGTAGCCGATGCCCTCAGCAGGAGGACGAACATTCAGCTACTTGAGGAGGCGACGGAGCAGCTATCTTATTTGTAGATATCCTTCGTGGATAGAGATGGAGAATCCTTCCTTCAGTCACTCACAGTCACTCCTCCACTTCTACAGCGGGTCAGAGAGGCATAACATGGGGACGCTGACTGTGAGACGCGACGTGCACAGATATCCTCAGGACAGGCACCTGATGGTTTCTCCTTTGGAGTAGAGCACGACATCCTTTTCAGAGGACGTACCATGGTACAAGTTTCTTTATGGGAGGAGGTGCTGAGAGAGTTTCACACTTCTCCCTTGGCGGTACATCCCGGAGTGGAAAAGATGTACCAGGATCTCAGACGACAGCACTGGTGGCCAGGCATGAAGAAGGCTGTGGCTGAGTTCGTTTCTCGATGCCTCACCTGCCAGCAGGTGAAGGCTGAGCACCAGGTACCAGCAGGCTTGGTACAACCCTTGGAGGTCCCGTAGTGGAAGTGAGACGAGATATCTACGGACTTCGTGACTAGACTTCCACGTACTTCCAGAGGTCACGACTCCATCTGGGTGATTTTCGACCGACTCACCAAGTCAGCTCACTTCTTACCCATCCGAGAGCAGGGCTCAGTGGAGAGATTTGGACGTCTTTACGTTCAGGAGATTGTACGGCTTCACAGTGTGCCATCATCTATCGTCTCCGATTGAGATGCTCGCTTTACTTCCCGGCTTTGGAAGGGGTTGCAGGAGGCGTTTGGGACACAACTACGTTTGAGCACTGCCTTTCACCCTCAGACGGATGGTCAGACGGAGAGGACCATTCAGACTCTCGAGGACATGCTCCGCGCATGTGTCCTCGACTTTGGTCGTAGCTGGGAGGACCACCTACCCTTGGTGGAGTTTGCGTAAAACAACAGCTACCACTCCACCATCGGGATGGCACTGTACGAGGCGTTGTACGACCGAACTTGTAGATCTCCTTTGTGCTAGACAGACCCTGGGGAGTCAGCACTTGTGGGGCCGGAGATGGTCCAGGCCACGACATAGAAGGTCCAGGTCATCCAGGAGCGGATGAGGACAGCTCAGATCCGGCAGAAGTCATACGCTGACAGGAGGCGGAGGCCACTAGAGTTCGAGGATGGCAACCACGTCTTCTTTCGGGTCTCACCTTGACATGGTATACGGAGATTTGGCCGAGGGGGCAAGTTATCTCCGCGCTTCATCGGACCCTTCCAGGTCCTCAACAGGATTGGCGAGGTGGCTTATCGCCTGGATCTACCACCTCCGTTGCACCAGGTGCACGACGTCTTCCACGTATCTCAGCTGAGGATATACGTGCACGACCCGACGCACATCATTGACCATTGGGAGCTTGACGTTGACGATGGGGCGACTTTTACGGTGGTCTCGGTGGAGATCGAGGATAGACAGGAGCGGGTTCTACGTGGACGGTCGATTCCTCTAGTACGCATCAGATGGCAGCATGGGAATCTCCAGGAGAGCACTTGGGAGATGGAGGCTCAGATGCGTGCTCAATACCCTCATTTGTTTCCCTAGTTTTGATGTATCTTTACGGGGACGTAAATCCCTGAGGTTGGAGTAATGTAAAGACCCGTAAAATTCAAGGGAAATTTTTTATTAATTTTCTTTGGAATTTTACAAGAGAGCGGTTTCTGACGGCACCTGATTCCGAGGCCCGGTGTGCCCGAAATCATTTTTCGAAGTTTGGCTCGGGTACGTTCAGTGAACGAACGAGCGAGAATTTCTAACTTTTGAACTGGTGCCCGGAATCGAATTCCGAGGGCACCGATGGAACCGCAACGCCGGTAATTGCTTAGTAACTCCTGTTCCGGAGTTGCGTTTGCACGAATGTTGATAATAAAAATTGTGGAAGTTTATTATATAATTACACTACAATTTTTATTATTTTACTCTAAGTGTAAGCTCTTGATGGAAGTTGGGTAACCACCCAACCTCCCTTGGGAGGTTATGAGGGTGGTGGGGCCCACACGAACCCCACCTCTTCCTATCCTCTAAAACCCCCCTCAACTCCCACTTAATTATGTTAACTTAAGTTATAACCTATGACTTAAATGTAATGAGTTTAATGAGGTGAGTTGTGTGTGGTTATTGAATTTCAAATTCTTGAAATTCAAATGTGTTGTTGTGTTAATAAAATAAGAAAGAGTCTTATTTTATTTTTGGTTAGAGTTTTGTCTCCTTGAGAGAGTTTGGGAAGCTTTCTTCATGTTCTTCAACCTCGACGAAGAACGCGAAGAACACCGTTCTTCAACGAAGAACTTCTCCACCGAAGAACACGGTTCTTCCGTGACGCCGTATCCGCGACGCGACGTTCTTCTTCCGCGACATCTCTTCCGCGACGGTTTTCTGCGACGAAATCGCCGTCAAAGAACTTCGAATCCTCGATTCGCGACGTCGACGTTCTTTCCCCGCGACGCCCAACCTCCACAACGCTCGTCTTCCACGGGTCGTTGACGAACACCGTTCCTGAACCGAGGTAGGGGATTATTGTCAATTTATTACATTATTTCAGTTCTTGATTCTAGCATGTCGAACTTCGTGGTTAATTGACTAAATGTTATCGTTTAACGAGAGGGGGCCGGACCGCACAAACACAGCTTAACCCCCTCCTATGTTCATGTTTGTTCCCTTGCGGATGGAACGGGATGGCGTGGTGCCGTCGCACCACGCGGGAATCACACGGAAAGTATTGCGTGGCGTCGTCGCGCCGCGCCGTGGAAAGAAATTCAAGAACGCGACGCCGTTGCGTCGCGTCGAAGGAAGTCGAAGGCGCCGCGGCCGGAGCGGGGCCGCGGCGGAGGGGCGCGGTGCTGTCGCACCGTGCCGGACGACAAGGGCCGTGGCCGGTTCCGGGCCGCGGCGGAGCTTGGTGACCAGCGGCCAGCCGGGCCACCGGTGTCGGAGCCGGAAAGGGACCGGCCACTGCCGGTCCCGTTGAGGAGGAGCCAGCCGGCCAGGTCGGGCCGGCCGGAAAGGAGAAAACCGGGGAAAATAAATTCCCCCAGCCAGCAATCAACGACCTCCCATTATGAGGGGGGGGGGTTACAAAGGGGGGGCAGGCGCCCCCCGTTTTTCCAACAGCTCGGCCTGCGCTGAGCCGGACCGGCGCCTGGTCGGTCTGCCAGGCCGGGCCGAACCCAGCCGGGCCAGGCCGCGCCGGGCCGGGCTTGGCCGTGCCCGGCCGGTTCGACCCTATCCGGGGCGGGTCGACCCGATTCGGGCCGACCGGGGGGTCTCGGGCCAGGTCGGCCCGAGCCCGAAACCCCCGATACCGAACTATTTAGGTTCAAATGCCCATAACTCGGGCTACAGACCTCCAAACGACGCGCCGTCTGCGGCGATGCAATACTTGGATCGATACAGTCATTTCGGGATATTGCACTCAAGGTTTCAGAATACTTTGAGTTCGGCCGGGTTGGTTCGTACAAGAAACCAACCGGGCCCTCGGAGCGGAAACACTCATATCTTGAGCTACGGACGTCCGATTGACGTGCCATCAGCTTTGTTGAGTTCCTCTTAGTGAGATGGATCTTTTGGAATACTCTGCCCAAGGTTTGGACGTAGGTGGAGTATGGTCGGGTTGGTTTTTCCTTAAAAACCAACCGGACCCCTGGAACGATAAAGCCAATAACTCTCAGACCGGGCGTCCGATTGACGCATCGTTTATTGCGTTGAGTTCCTGTTGACGATACAGAACTTTTGGATACATCAACTCTGGACTATGTGACAGTTGTTGTATCAGCCTCTCGGCTCATGGAGCGGACCCTCCCGAACGAGCTTGCTGTGTGCGGGAACCCTAGAGCTGGCTGCGACTGCTACTGTGACTGCGACGACGACTGTGCAGAGATCCTTAGTGGATTCGACGACGACGACTACATCACTCAGCAATCCTGTGTGGATCAGTGCTACCGATCCTGTGTGGGTCCGATCCTGTGTGGGTTTGATCCTGTGTGGGTCCGATCCTGTGTGGGTCAGCGCTCAGCGGTCCTGTGTGAACCAGTGCCTACAGATCCTGTGTGGGTCCGATCCTGTGTGGGTCTTTGCGGGGGTTAGTACCTATCGATCCTTTGTGGGTCTGAAGACTTAGATGGATCAGTGATCATCTCTATCGTCTTCGAAGATGTATACCTGTGTGAGCTGAATCCTGTTTACCTTCTTGTGTGGATTGTGTTGTGCTATCCTGTGTGGATTACGTTTTGCTTTCCTGTGTGGAATACGTATACTTTCCTGTGTGGACTGAGTTGTACTTGGGCTCGGAGGTTGGAGCGTATTGAAATGATGACTTAGGTATATGTATGGGCATATACCTAAGCAGTGTCGGTTGTTACTTCGTGATTGTATCTTTCCTTTGTGGTTTATCCTTTGTGGATTTTGGGAGACCTTCAGGGGTCTCGGGGTCCCTACTGAGTAGCTTATACTCACCCCTGCACGGGCTATGCCCGCACTACGTTGTGTTGGTTGAAGACGACAGACAACGTTGATCGTGGTTGAGGCTCGCAGAGTAGGACGGTACCTGGAGGTGGACCACTGGGCGGGACGTGCTCGGAGCGGACGAAGAGACTCGAGGAGCAGTTGAGCTATCTGTACCCACACTTCAGGTGAGATTTCCAGTGGAGAGCTCAGTGTAGCGGCTTTTACTTTACAGTTGTTGTTTTCCCTTTCGAGTTGTACTTTACTTTCAGTTTGGGTTTGTATACTGGCCCATTTACTTTTCCGCACTTCTAGTTGTACTCTGTTTTTACTTAGTGTTTACCTTTCCGCTTGCTTACTCTGTGGTGCTTGTTTACTTTACAAAGGCAATGCCTTCCCTTTTTACCAGGATTTATGGCTTGGTGCTAGTCGCCAGCCCCTGACCTATGGAAGGCAGTCTTGGGGTAGTCACGGCACGGGCCCTGAGGACGGGTCGTGACAGGTTAGGCTGCGGGGCTGCGGGTCGGCCTGCTGAGCGGCGGGTCGGTCCGTTGGGCCGACTCGGCGGTGCCACCCGCCTGTCAAGGCGGGATTCCAGGGATACCCGGATGCAGTGTGTCTGGGTAGGGCTGATGTGGCATGGAGCAACGTCAGAGGGTCAACCCATGGGGGTTGACCAAATGCGGCGACACGCGGCGCTGTGGGTCCTCCGTTCTGCGGTCGACGGGCCGCTGCTTTGCCACCGGGTGCACCGCTGGTGCACACCCTGTTCCCTGGCCACCGGTCGATCTGGAGGCTCGTGCTCCCACTGCGGCCAACGCAGGCCATGGCCTTACTGCCACGTGGGTGCGCCCCACCCCCTGTTGGTTCTGTCGTGGCCGGACGGTGTGTCCACCGACCTCTCAGCGGTGCGTGACGGCATGCTGCACCGTCACCCACGGTCGGCCGGTGTGTCGACCGCCTTCCTCCAGTCACCATGGCTGACGAGCTGTGGCCTCCATTATTCATCAGCGGCGCGCGATGGCAGGCTGCGCCTCCTCTGTGGCCGGTCGGTGCCAGCTGCTTCGATGACCGCCTCGGCTCTGTGCTGTGGCCTCCTCTTGCGGCTTGCATCGACGCGCTATCCACCACGTTGACGATCGGAGTCATCACACTGTCGGTCTTCTATGGAGGCACGAGGATGTAACAAAGATATTGGAGGGTTCAGGCCGGGTTCGTTAGGCCCGTGACCTCCACGTTAGCTCGTAACATGAGGGGGGTTAATGGTTTAATAATGAATTGAATTAAACAACAAGATAAACCCCACAAGATACCCCACAACAACCTCTGCAATAACGAATGAATCATGGGTCAACTGGTTAGTTGGTTAACCCATGTTCTTCATATTATTCAAGAATGGTGAAAAGGAAATCAATTTAAAAGCATAAACGAATAAACCCCCTACCTTGAAAACCTATTGGAGAGTATCCGCGCTTGAAGGTGGATCATGTTATTCGTTCCCGCAATGGGTTCCCAAAGACTCCACTCGTACATCATCCTTCGGTGTATGGTTTGGTGTCATCCATCACCTCCTACTAGGTTTGGCTCCATCCTCTAAGAGTTCGGCGTTGCGGTGCTCTTTCAACACTTCATTGCTTGGAAAAGCTGTGCCGATACCCCTCCCAAACTCCATATATATAAGAGAGGGGGTGGGTAAGTAACGATGTGGGAAATTAATGGGGGATCATAAATTAGAAACCTTCCTAATTCCCCAATGACTTCGTTACTCAGGATTGGCAGGTCAAGCCATTTATTGTCTTGACACATCGCTGGCCCTACACTTTGCTTGTCCGTTGGAGGATATGAAATAAAATAATAAAATTATTTTATTTTATTTATTTTAAAAGTCATAAAACTTAACATATTCTTCAGACCTACTACGGTCAAGGTAAATTCCCCTTTAAGAAAATCTCAATGCGGAAGATTCAATGGTTCCCTCAGATTTTTAATCCGAGCACTAGTTCAAAAGTTAGAAAACACTGCTCTCATGTTTACTGAATGCAATCAAAAAAACGTTCAATAAATTATTAACATTCACCCTTGACCCGTGCTGGTCGAGGTTAGGCTCCACCTAAGGAGAAAACTTGCCAAAAAACTTAACTGTACTCTCATATTTTCAATCCTAGTTACGGTTTAGAAGTTATGGGTTTTACAATAAAATAGTTGTCACTTAATTATTTTTTTTATGGCCAAAAACTAACTTTAACTGGTGGCTCGCACCAGCCAATGTTAGTATATGCCTAAAGAGAGCATACCCTCATGAGTTTAGTGGTGGTATCATATTTTTAATCTGAGTCACCGTTCGTGAGTTATAAGCATTTGAAAAACAAAATAACTTTATTTAATTATTTTACTCAAGATTATGCCATTTTCGGGTTTTCTCACAGGAGGCCTGCGCTGACTAAACTTAAGTCATGCCTAGGGTAAACCTGCCACCCTAAAGGCAACAGTTCCCTTAGATTTCTGATCCGGGAAACCGTTTAAGAGTTATTCTACTTTTTCAGGAAAACTGCTTACCCACGCTAATTAAATCTTTACAAAACTTTGATGGATCATTCCGGGTACTCCGGACCTCGGAATCACGCACCGTCAGATTTATCGGTCTCAAAATAATTCCATGTAATTAAAAAAAATTATAAAGAAATCTTGGGACATTATATTCTACCCACCTTATGGTTTTATGTCCCCGAAAGCAACAACATAGACTAAGGAAACAGATGGGGGTACTGAGAATGAATCTGAGCCTCCCGCTTCAATGTGCTTTCCTGGAGTTTCCCATACTGCCAGTGAACTCACACTAGAGGTATCGATTTTCCCTGAAGGACCCACTCCTACTGATCCTCAATCTCCTCTGGTACCTCTATAAACGTTTCCCCATCATCTAAGTCCAGCTCTCCATGGTCGATGACGTGAGATGGGTCATGCACGTATCTCCTCAGCTGGGATACATGGAAGAAATCGTGCAACCTCTCCAACTACGATAAAAGTGCCAAGAGGTATGCCACCTCGCCTATGCTTCAATGCATCAGAAAAGGACCGATAAAACTCAGTGATAACTTACTACCTCAGCCAAATCTCCACAACCCTCGTCGAGGTGAGACCTATAGGAAGACATGGTCTCCCTCCTCCTATCGGCATAAGACTTCTGCCAGCTCTATGCAGACTTCACTTGCTAACAAGTGAGGCATCGTGAAAAAAACTCTGCCACTGCTTTCTTCATCCCCATTAACTGGTGATGACGCCAGAGGTCCTGGTACATCTTCACCACACCGGGATGTACCTCCAGAGGGGACGTATGGAACTCCCTCAACACCTCCTCCCGTAGCGCCACCGGTACCATGGTACATCCTTTGAAGAGGATGAAGTGTTCCCCACCTTCAAAAAATCCAACAGGTTACTATCCTAAGGATATCTGAGTACGTCGAGCCTCACAGTCAGTGTCCCTAAGCTACACCTCCCTGACTCACAGAAGGAGTGTGGGAGTGACTATCATAGACTGGAGGTATGCTACTACATCTCTATCCATGAAGGATATCTGCAACGTGGATAGCTGTTATGTCGCCTCACTCAACAATTGTAGACCAGACCTCCTGATGAATGAATCTGCTACCACATTCCCCTTCCTAGGAGTATAGACTATCTCAAAGTTATAGTCATGGAGGAACTCTAGCCATTACCACTATCTTAGGTTCAGGTACTTTTGAGATAAGATATACCTGAGACTCTTGTGATCAGAGTAGACTGTAAAACGTTCACCCATCAAGTAATGTCGCCACACCTTCAAGGATAAGACCAATACTACTAACTCCAAGTCATGGGTAACATAGTTATTCTCATGCTGTCTTAGCTGCCATGAGACATAGATGATCACTGCTCACTCCTACATCAGGACACACCCAAGTCCATTCCCCGATGTGTCACAGTAGACTACACACCCAACTCCCTCTTTTGGTAGCCTCAAGATGGGGGCACTCGTTAGTATCTGACTCAACTTTTGGAAACTCTTTTGGCATCTCTCCATCCATACGAAGGGCTTCCCCTTATTCATTAACACTGACAAGGGTTCCACAACTCTGGAAAATTCAGGCACGAATCTCTGGTAGTAACTAGCCAAAACAGAATTCCCTCTCCCTTTAGGGAGGTAATCCGGATTTTTTTTTGAAAATATGTCCCCACACTCTACCACTCCTATTGGGAAATGAAAACTCAAAAATATGAGGGTAAGTCTAGCCGACTCAAGAGTGACCAGCTTTCCTATGCATGATTTTATCTTGTTCAGCCTGGGTTTCCTTTTTTGCCGACCAAGGAAAACCCAATTCCAAAACCACAAACTTTTTTCCTAATATAGTCAATATAAGTATGAACTGTGGGTGTCCAGTCCATACCCAAACTAACATCGTAAGGCCTCGAAAATTCCACCAAGTGGTTTCAACCAAAACTCTCACCTCAAGGGTCAGATCACACCATCGGCGTAAGTGTGATTATCGTGTCTCCTCTCAAAGGTATCTCAAGAAGTGAGGGTCAAGTAAATGGTTTAACTGGAAACTCCAGGTCTTGGATAAGATTCGTGGATGGAAGGAATGATTGGTACCTATGTCTATTAATACAGTATCTAGTAGTATACATAGACTGTACCTTGAATCATTACTAGAGCCCTTGGGTCAGACTCCTTGACTGCATGCAGCTACTCCCTTCCCCTGTCCTCTAGCTCTCTGATCCTTGTGAGGACCACACTGGGGTGGTGGTTGTAACATGTCAAAAAGTATACCACCTTATGATGCTCTCCTAGACCCACTTCTAAGTTTACTACCCTATAGATTCATCTATCCCTAACACTTACTCTCCCTATTACATTCTATACACCCAAGTCTCTAATACTGGTGCCAATTTCTTACTTTACCACTGCTAACATTCACTGGCTGTTTCTGCTCATCCAAAGAACATTCAACCACAAAGGTTCTCTCTATCACCCTTATATAAGTAGGAATGAATAGAGGAAAAGTTCTAGCTCATATGTCCTTAAACACACTTTTTTAGGAATTCAGATCCCTGAAGCACTAATCGTATCGTATTCATCGAGTACCAGGAATGATCGGTACACCTTGATGAATACTCAGCTACCGACATGCCATCCTACCGAAGCTATAGATGCTCTAGGGAACTCTCATCCACCTCCTCAAGACAGTCCTTAGCTGCCTATGAGTTGGGATCACCTCAGAACCTGAGGGGTATATGATGCTGAAACACGTGTAAGGCACTAAGCCTACATGTGTCCTCTACCGGTACTGCCGGTTGTAACTGCTGACCAACGGTCAGTGATATAGCTGGCACACTACCCGAAGGTACCATCTTAGGCAACAGTCCAAGTACTGAAGCCTCATTACCCTATAGACCATCCTCATGGTCACGTACTGGAAAGGACCAGCAGCTAGGATCACCATCTACTCAACCGGTGTCCCAACTAGGTGGAAAACTCTATCCACAACCTCTAGCCAGTCCTCAGCTGCCTAGGAATCTGTCTTGCCTCAAAACCTCAGAGGCCTCTGCCACTGGAACTTGTACAACACGCTCAGTCAGCGTGCACCATCCGCCGATGTGGCTGGTGGTAGCTACTACCCAACGAGTGGTGGTGCTGCTGGTACACCACCCGAAGGTGGAAACACAGTAAGAGGGCCCTGCACCGGAGCCTCGTCGCTCGGTGGGCCGTCATCACGTACCCCCTCAGGAATCCTAGCTGTTTGTCTACATGGTGACATCCTTATATGGAATAGGTGCACTGCGATCATTAAGTTATACATGGTGAGATGACTCCAAAGAAATCAAAAGAAAAACTCTTAAAAAACACACGCAATCAGTGTTTCCGTGCACTGAGTCGGAAATTAGAATTTAGGGTCCTAGTGTATGGATACGTCGACCGCCGCACCAAAACTGGACTCCCCAAACTAAAAACCACACACATAACACTTAACACTATTTCTACATTGAAAAGGTCAGAGTCCTAGTTCTTTGGTAGAAACGAACTCTTCTGATACCACTTGTCACGACCCATCCCCCGGGGCCCATGTCGTGACTACCCCAAGCCCACCTTCCATAGACCAGGGGCTGGTGACTAACAATGAAAGGCGTATTCCCTAAAATGGGAAGATATTTCCTTTAAACCTATACAAACACACGGTCCGAGAACACAACAAGAAGAAACTATGAAGTAAACTATTGTAGAAAAAGGTGTGCTGAAAGTAAAAGGGGCCAGAATATAAGACCAACTAGAAGTACGAGTACAACTGAAAAGTAAAAATACAACTGAAAAGAACAAATACAACTGAAAATAACAATATAACTGAAAAAGGGAAAACAACTACTGAGTCTTCCTCTGAGGATCCTACCTGGATGGTAGGTATAGATCGCCTCTTTAGCACTCTACATCCGTCTATCTTCTCCAAGTACCACCTAGTCCTGGCTCCCTCAAGCCTCAGCCCAGCTGCTCTTCGTCTACACAAGACACAACAAGGAGCGGGTGTATCCCGTACAGGGGTAAGTATAACGATACTCAGTAGGGACCTCGAGACCCCCGAAGGTCTCTCAGAATTCCAAAAAACCAAAAAGCATGATCTCAATCACAAATCACAAAGCAATAGACATAGCTCAATTAGAGTCTCATCTCAAACTAGGCATACAACTCAGAGAAACATGATTATGATGCTGACCCATAAAGGATCGCTATGAAGGCTGATAGCCAACCACTGATTCTGTAGGCCTAGGAACAAGTAACATTCCATGTCACAATTTCAAACACCTTGGCTATTGGTGAAATCCTACTCTATCGAGTATAGTGGGACTACCGTGTCACACAAAGGCACTTCCCACTAACCTTGAACTACTGAGGTACTCTTCTCCATCACTTACCATGGGTCTGTCGGGTCACACAAAACCGCTCCCCACCGTGGCCTACTGAGGTACTCCTCCCCATTGCGTACCGTTGGTTTTCCATGTCACACAGAGGTAATCCCCACCTTGGGTCTACCACATCACATAGAGGCACTCCCCACTGGGCCATTGAGTCACTCAGAGTCAAAAAGTCAACAGTCGTCAAGTCTCATCAAGTCGCAGGGTTCTGTAAGTTGCGCGCTTGGGAGAACCGCTCCCCAACCCATCAGTCGTATTAAAACCAGCACAAAGTTTCAAAAAGAAGTAACCTGAGGATCCTCCACGTCATAAGGGTTCCAATGCAATAGACGATGCATCAATTGGACGCATGGTCTGTGCGTTATTGGCATTTCAGTGCCGAGGGCCCTGTTGGATTCAGGTGCGATCCAACCCGGACGTACTCCAAGTTTCTCCAAAAATCTCACGGAGTAATTAAAAAGGACTGTCTCACTCCAAGGATCCCAACACCACATTCGGTTCATCAAACGGACGTCCGGTTCTCAAGATAAGGCCCTTTAAGTGTTTTTGGTCGGTGCTGGGTCCGGGTCCGGTCCGCCTCAGTCGGACCGGCCAGACCCAGATCGACCTGGGTCGACCCGGACTGACTTGGGTTCAACCCGAATCGGGTCAACCTAGACTGATGGGCCACGGGTCAGGCTGCTGGGCCGCAGGTCGGCCTGTTGAGCGGTGGGTCGGTCCGCTGGGCCGACCTAGCGGTGCCACCTGCCTGGCGACGTGGGTCACCAGGGATACCCGAATGCACTGCGTCCAGGTAAGGATGACGTGGCACCGAGCCACATCAGTGGGTTAACCCATGAGGGTTGGCCCAAATTGGTTCCATGTGGCGCCTCAGGTCCTCCATGCCGTGGCCGATGGGCCGCGGCTTTGCCGCTGGGCGCGCCGCTGACACTCGCCCCGTCCCCTAGCCACCGGTCGATCTGGCGGCCCTTGCTCCCACCGCGGCCAACGCAGGCCGTGACCCTGCTGCCGCGTGGGCGTGCCGCTAAGGGTGCATCCCAACCCCTGGCAGTTCCTTCATGGCCGGCTGACCTCTCTAGCGGCGCGCGACGGCGCTCCGCACCATCACCCGCAGCCAGTCTGTGTGCCGACCGCCTTCCTCCGGATGCCTTCCTCCGGTCACTACGGCTGAGGATCCATGGACTCCTTTCTTCATAGGCAAAGCATGATGGCATGCCACTCCTCCTTCGTGGCCGACCGTTGATGGCCGCTCCAACGACTGTCGCGACATTGTGCCGCAACCTCCTCTTGCGGTGCGCGTCGACGCGTTATCCACCACGTAGCCGGTCGGAGTCATCACGCTGTCAGTATTCCATGGAGGCACAAGGATTTAGCAAAGATAGAGGATGGTTCGGGCTGGGTTCGTCAGGCCCACACCCTCTGAATTATCCCGTAACATGAGGGGGGTTAAGGGTTTAATAATCAATTGAATTAATCAACAAGATAAACCACACAAGATACCCCTCAACAACCTCCGCAATGAAGAATGAATCGCGGGTCAACCCGTTATTCGGTTGAACCACATTCTTCACATTATTCCAGAATGGGAAAGATGAAATCAATTTAAAAGCATAAATGAATAAACCCACTACCTTGAAAACCCATTGGAGAGCGTTTGTGCCTGAAGGTGGACCTTGTTCTTCATTCCCGCAACCGGTTCCCAACGACGCCACCCATATGTCGTCCTTTGGTTCGTGGTTTGGTGTCATCCATCACCTCCTACTGGGTTTGGATCCATCCTCGGGTCCGACATCGCGGTGCTCCTTAAGCACTTCATTGCTTCGTGATGTCACGACCTGTCCCCCAGGGCCCGTGTTGTGACTAAACCCAAGCCCGCCTTCCGTAGGCAAGGGTCTGATGACTAGAACCAAAGGAGTATTCCCTAAAACTAGGAAGACATTTCCTTTATAACCTATAAACATAGGCAACCAAGAACACATAAAGATACGAACGCAAGTCAAATGTATAGCAAAAAAAGTACTGAAAGTAAAAAGGGGCCGGAATACAAGCCCAACAGTAATAGTACAAGTACAACCAAAATACAATAAAACTGAAGAAAAATATGGGCAGATATTATGTTGTACTCCAGGTTCCTACCTGAAGGGTAGGTACATATTTCCTCCTCAGAACTCCACATCCATCTATCTCCTCTGCGTACCGTCTTGCCGTATGGTCCACCTCCACGCACCGTCCAGTCCTGATACTCTCATCCTCAGTTAGCGCTGTCCGTCATCTTCATCCAACTCAACAAGGTGTGGGAATAGCCCATGCACGGGTGAGTATAAAGATACTCAATAGGTACCTCGAGACCCTCAAGGTCTCACAAAATCCACCCAGGATAAACCACAAAGTATGAAATCAACAGATAACCCTACTTAGGTATATGCACATACATATACCTAAGTTATCAAGTAATCCATCTCAATCATGAGAAAACATAGAGGTACTAAGTTGGCTCACACCAGGTATATTTAAAGTACGGTAGTAGGGATGATTAGTTATAACTTAATAAATTATTTTACTACATTAATAGGCTCTATTGCTGACCTGCACAGAATCTCTAGGAGCCGACCCGCACAGGATCGCTAGGAGATGACCCCCATAGGATCATTGGGAGATGACCCACACATGATCCCTGGAGTTTACCCATAGAGGATCGCTAGGAGATGACCCACATAGGATCGCTAGAGATGACCCACACAGGATCGCTAGGAGACGACCCACACAGGATCGCTGGAGCTGACCCACACAGGATCGCTAGGAGCTGACCCACACAGGATCACTGGAGCTGACCCACACAGGATCTCTAGGATTTGACCCACACAAGATCGCTAGGATCTGACCCACACAGGATCTCTAGGGAGCTGACTCGCACAGAATCGCTTGGAGCTGACCCACACAGGATCACTAGGAGCTCTCTTCACGTCACATCTAGCTACTGGGTTTTCGAACTAAGCTTGATCGTCTCCGGGGGAGTCCGCTCCCCAAGCCACTGGTCAATTTTCAAACTTCCACATTGTCCCATGAAGAAGTATCTCAAAGTACCACCACGTCATAGCAGTCTCAACGCAACAGACGGTGCGTTGATCAGACGCCCGGTCTGTGAGTTATTAGCCTTTTATTCCTGGGGGCCCGGTTGGATTCATGCTCGATCTAACCTGAACATACCCCAACTTAATCCAAATCTCCAGTGGGGTATACTTAAAGGGACAGTCTCTCTCCAAGGCACCTAGCTCCACTAACAGTTCGTCAAACAGACTTCCGGTGCCAAAGTTATGGCCAAAAGAGCGTAAATGGGTCATAGTGGGATCAAGTTTGATCCGACCCGGCCGGACCGACCCAGTTTTGGTCGACCGGGCCTGACCCTATGGTTCAAACCTGACCTGTTGTGCGGTCCGGTCTACTGGGTGGTCTGGAAGGCTGCGAGGGCCGCGGGGGCCGCGAGGGTCCGCAGAGTGCCACGGAGCAGCTCGGCCATGAGGGCTGCTCAGCCGCAGGGCGGGTGCCACGAGGGCGGCTCGGCCGTGGGATGACTCGGCCACAGACGGCGTGAGGCCGCAAAGCAGCTTATCTAGGGTGACTCGGAGGGCCGTGGGTGGTGCGTCTTGGGCGGCTCAGAGGGCCACGGGCGGCGTGGCTGGAGATGGTGGCAGTGGCTCAGCCCAGACAGCGGCGGCGGCTCAGCCCGGACAGTGGCAGCGGCTCAGTGGATGGCGGCAGCTGTGGGCAGTGCGACGGGGCAGCGGGTGGCTGAGCCAAGAGGTGCGGTGGGCTTGGGTGCCGTAGAGTGGCTCGACCGTGGGGGTTTCGTGAGGGCGCGGAGGTCGAGAGGCTGCGGTGGCCGTGGGGCGATGTTGTTGCGCCGTTGCCTTCGTCGCGTTCAACACCACAAATCATCACAAGATTTTTGGAGGGGTCAGGCCATGTTTGTTTGGCCCATACCCTCCACGTTAGGGTGGTAGCATATGGTTCAACAAGAACTTGAAGAAGAACGTCAATCTTTACATCCTTCTGCAACAATTTAGTCCCAAACCCAAAAAATAAATCATGGGAAGAACATGGGAAAAGTATTCATTCACAAATGAACCCCTACCTTGATCATTGGTTGACGTTGACATTGAGGGAAGAAGGTGAAGCTGTCGACATTCATCTCGTCCACCACACACATCCAATTCCGGGCTCGTGCATCAGTTCGTCATAGTCAAAGACGTTCCTCCTTTAAGGCTGTCCCGAGGAAGAATTCGAAGTCGGCGTTCTTCATCGGTGGAGTGTTCTTCATTGGAATTCTTTGTTGGAGAGCTTTCTACCACCAAGAGCTCTCCCCTTTTCCAACAGATGATCTCAAAAGAAAATCCCAGACAAATAAAGAGTGTTTCCCCAATTTTAATTGTTGGAATAATTTCAAATTGGATTAATTAATTACATAGGTTGGCATAATAAAAGTATGTGTGTTGGAACAATTAATGTGGAGGGAGTCAAGAGGCTTCTCCACATTAAAGAGGGAGTTGAGAGGTTTCCTCCCCCCATTATTAGGGACTCGGGTGGTCCCCACCACCAAGCTTTGAATTGGGGGTTTTACTAGATCGGGTGGTCCCCACCACTGATCATTCAATTTATAGGATAAAACTCCTTTGGTCCCCACCTCCATAATATTCACATGTGAGAGGTTTTAGTAGAAATAAAATAAAAGTTTATTTTATTTTTATTTTTCATTTCCATGAAAAACTACAAAAACTATTTTTCAGTGTTGACCCACTACAGTCATGGTGATGGTCTCCTTAAGCGAATACCAACGCTGTGAGTTCAACGGTGTCCTCAGATTTCAATTCCGAGCACCGGTTCAATAGTTAGAAAAACCTGCTCACATGTTTACTGAACGTACCCGAACAAAAGTTCAGAAATTCATTCCGGGAACTCCGGCCCTTAGAATCACGTTCCATCAAATTTCATGAACTCATAAAATTCCCATTTAATTAAAAGAAATTTACACCGAATTTCCAGGCCTTTACATTCTCCTCACCCAGGGCTTTGAGTCCCCATAAGCCATAACTCAAACTAGGAAAACAAGTGGGGGGTACTGAGCACGCATCTAAGTATCCCGCTCCCATGTGCTCTCCTGGAGGTTCCCGTGCTGCCAGAGAACGTGCACCAGAGGTATCGACCACCTATGAAGGACCCACTCCTATCAATTCTCAATCTCAACTAAAACATCTGTAAAAGTCACCCCATCATCGACATCCAATTCTCCATATTCGATGACAGAGGAAGGGTCGTGCACGTATCTCCTCAGTTGGGATACGTAGAAGATGTCATGTACCCGGTGCAACTGAGGTGGAAGAGCTAAGAGGTAAGCCACCTCACCAACTCTACTGAGGACCTGTAAGGGTCTGATGAATCTTAGAGATAAATTACCGCCTCGACCAAATCTCCACAAACCTCGTCAAGGTTAGAACCTTAGAAAAATGTGGTTTCCATCCTCGAATTTCAGAGGTCTTCGTCTCCTATCGGCATATGACTTATGCTTGCTCTATGCAGTCTTCATCTACTCCTAGATGATCTGTACCTTCTCTGTTGTATCCTGAACCATCTCTAGTCCCACTAGTACTGACTCCCCTAGGTCAGTCCAGTACAAGGGTGATCTGCAAGGTCGCCCGTACAACGCCTCAAAAGGTGCCATCCCAATGGTGGAGTGATAGCTATTTTTGTACAAAAAGTACACTAAAGTCAAGTTATCATCCCAGATGTGACCGAAATCAAGGACAAAAGCACACAACATGTCCTCAAGGGTCTGAATGGTCTGCTTAGTCTGACCATCCATCTAAGGATGGATGGCGATTCTCAAACGAAGATGCATCCCGAAAGAATCCTGTAACCCCTTCCATAGACGGGAATTAAAACATGCATCATGGTCAGAGAAAATCTTTGAGGGTACTCCATGTAACCGCACAATCTCCTGCACATAGAGGAGTCCCAAGATCTCTACTGAACCCTACTCTCTGATTAATAGGAAGTGGGCCGACTTGGTGAGTCGGTCGACGATCACCCAAATCAAGTCATGAACCCTGGATGTACGTGGAAGTCCTGTCACAAAGTTTATGGATATCCCATCCCTCTTCTACTATGAGACGTCTAAAGGCTGGACCAAGACTACTAGTACCTGATGCTCCACCTTCACTTGCTGACAAGTGTGGCACCGAGAAACAAACTCTGCTACTTCTTTCTTCATTCCTGGCCACCAGTGCTATCTTCGGAGATCCTGGTACATCTTCACCACTCCTGGATGTACCGCTAGAGGGGATGTGTGGAACTCCCTCATCAATTCCTCCTGAAGTGACACTGGTACCATTGTACGTGCTTTGAAGAGGATGACGTGCTCCCCACCTTCAAAAAATCCATTAGGTGCTTGCCCTATAGATATCTGAGCATGCCGAGCCTCGTAGTCAGTGTCCCCATGCTGCACCTCCATAACTCGCTGAATAAGTGGGGGAGTGACTATAAGAGAGTGAAGAAAAACTGCTCCATCACATTCCACGTAGGATATCTTCAAAGTGGCCAGCTACTCTGTTTTCTCACCTAGCAACTATATACCAGATCTCTTGCTGAGTGCATCTGCTACAACGTTCCCTTTCTCAGAAGTATAGAATATCTCTAAGTCATAGTCCTGGAGGAACTCAAGCCAACATCGCTGTCTCAGGATCAGGTCCTTCTAAGAGATGATATACCTAAGACTCTTGTGATCTGAGTAAACCGTAAAGTGTTCACCCATCAGATAGTGTCGCCGCATCTTCAAGGAACATTCCACTACTGCTAACTCCAATTCATGGGTAGTGTAGTTCTTCTCATGCTATCTCAGCTGTTGAGAAACATAAGTGATCACTGCTCGCTCCTACATCAGGACACATCCAAGCCCGGTCCCTGATGCGTCACAGTAGACAACTTACCCCACGCCATCCTCTGGTAGCCTCAAGATGGGGGCACTAGTCAGCCTCTTCTTCAGCTCCTGAAAACTTTGCTAGAGTGTTGGTCACACCGAATGTCATAACCAAGAACTCGTAGTGGCCGTACCAACATATGAAATCCGTCTTCTGCACGTCTACGACTCACACTCTGAGCTGGTGATAGCCTGATCTGAGGTCTATCTTCGAGAACCACCGTGCTCCCTTCAGCTGATCAGAGAGGTCGCTGATCCTCATGAGTAGGTACTTGTTCTTCATGGTCACATGATTCAGGCACTGATAGTCAACACAAATCCTCAAGCTCCCATCTGCCTTCTTGGTGAACCAAATAAGGGCTTCCCAGGGAGAAACACTAGGCCAGATAAATCTCTTCCCCTGCAAGTCCTCTAGTTGTACCCATAGCTCGCAAAGCTCCGCGGGAGCCATCCGATATGCTAGTGTAGATATCGGTGCCTTCCTGGGGTACAAGTCAATGTAAAAGTCCACCTATCTCTGAGGAGGTATACCCATAACATCATGAGGGAAGACATCCGCGTACTAGTCCACCACTATAGGATAACTCAGACTCCCCACATCAACCGATCCGAGGGTAAGGCTATCCAAATGATTAGTGACTGACTTCACTCTCCTCTGGGTAAGTCCATACTATGACGTAAAGGCTCCCTTCTCATCGGTGAAGGTAAACCCGGTCCCATCCGTGCAGACACACTACACTTTGCGCCTAATGCAATTTATCTGAGCATGGACTATAGATAACCAGTTCATACATAAGATGACGTCGTAAGGCCTCGACGCCGCTACTAGGAGATCCCAGCCGAAGCTCTCACCTCCTAGAGTAATCTCACAGTATAAGAACCAGTGTGTAATCATCGAATCCGCTCCCATAGGAGTCTCTAGCCATAAGGATCGATCCAACGGATCTATCGGAATATTCGAGATCCGAACGAGGGTAGTAAAAATAAAATAATGAATGGAACCTGTGTCTATAAGTGCTACAAATAAGGTGGAGTAGACACAGATTGTACCACATATCATCTCTGGAGCATCGTGATCGTAAGCCTCAGCTGCCTGGAGCTGAGCTCGCCCCTGTCCACCTGCTCCCTGAGGCTGGGGTGGACCTTCTGGTGGTGGTGGCGGTAACATCTCGAATCGTCTCCCACTACCAGCTACACAACCAGATCCTCTGCCACGTCCACCTACTCCCTGTGGACCACCTCAGTAAAATCTCTGTCTCTGTCTGGGCGGTCCTTCGACTGTATGCTGATATCTGTACGATGGGTCAGACATTCACGATCCATGTGACCCTGCCTGCTGCATGCGTAACACTGCCTACTCCTGGCATGTCTATCTCTACCTTGGGTGCCCCATTCAACCCACTCTGAATCCTGCGGTCGTCCACCGGTATGTCTGGTCCTCTTGGACCTCTGTGACATCTGTCTGCTTCAAGATGCAGAAGACTCCACTACGTGACGTCCGATAGTGGGTCTCGCTACTGGTGACTGCTCAGCAAGGAAACTCTCCACTAGGAGGGCTCTCTCTAACACCCCCGCCTACGTCGGGATGCTGAATGAGAGCATCGAAAACCTAATCTCCCACTTGAGACCCTGATCGAAGGTCCGAGCCATGAATAATGGGTCCCACACTATATCTATGTAGTTTCATGAGAGGTCAGTGAACCTCGCTGAGTACTGAGATACTGTTATACTGCCCTGCTGCAGATGAAGAAGCTCCTATATATGCACTGCGTGAAGATTTGTTGGGACAAACTCTGTTTGAAACAAGCTCTCGAAGTCTACCCAGAGAAGCGTCACCTCATCGTGAACCTGGAGCATCAAGCTCCACTATCTGCACGCTGCTTCCTGTAGAAGGCTGGAGGCAAGAATCATCCTGAGATTAGTTGGTGTCCCTACTAGTCGAAAGACTCTCACCATAGCCTCCAGCCAATCCTCAGCCGCCTGTGGGTCCATCTCTTCCCTGAACCTGGGTGGCCACTATCCCTGGAACTCATGCAACGTTCTCAAGTGGCATGCACCCTCTACTGCTGGGGCCAG
Organism: Viscum album; assembly: GCA_963277665.1. Taxonomy (NCBI): domain Eukaryota; kingdom Viridiplantae; phylum Streptophyta; class Magnoliopsida; order Santalales; family Viscaceae; genus Viscum; species Viscum album. The sequence continues at coordinate 1,288,698,606 of OY728151.1, forward strand.
TGGCATCGGTGTCCCAACGGGTAATGGTACCGCTGGTGCCTCCTCTGGAAAAGGGCCCTACACCGAGGCCTCGTCACTCGGTGGGCTATCAGTGCATACTACTCTCGGAACCCAAACTGGATGTATTCATGGAGACATCCTAAAAAGGAACAAGTGTTCCACATTCAATAAGTTATAACTGGTGAGCTGACTCAAGAGATCACAAAGAAAACTCTTGAAACACACATGCAATCATTGTTCTCATGCACTGAGTCAGAAATTAGAAGTTAGGGTCCTGGTGTATGGATACGTCGTCCACTGCACCAACACTAGATTACCTAAATGGATAACCAAAATTACTACACTTAACACTATTTTCGTTAAAAATAAAGATTAGAGTCCTATATTCTGCGGTAGAACCGACTCCTCTGATACCAAATTGTTATGACCCGTCCCCTAGGGCCCATGCCGTGACTAACCCCCAGCCCGCCTTCCATTGTCCAGGGGCTGGTGACTAGCACCAAGGGTGTATTCCCTAAAACTGGGAAGGAATTTCCTTTATAAACTGTAAACACATGCAACCAATAACATAGAAAGATATGAACGCAAGTCAACTGTAGAGAAAAAAGAGTGCTGAAAGTAAAAAGGTGCCAGAATACAAGCCCAACAGTAATAACACAAGTACAACTGAAATACAATACAACTAAAGAAAAATATAGGCACCTATTGGGTCATCATCCAGGTTCCTACATGAAGGGTCAGTTCAGATCTCCTTCTCAGCACTCCACGTCCATCCGTCTCCTCTGCGTACTATCTCGCCGTATGGTCCACCTCCGTGCACCATCCAATCCTGGTACTCTCTGCCTCAGTCAGCACTGTCTGTCGTCTGCATCCAACACAACAAGGTGGGGGAATAGCCCATGTAGGGGTGAGTATAACAATACTCAGTAGATACTTGGAGACCCTTAAGGTCTCACAAAATCCACCAAGGATAAACCAAAAAGTATGAAATCAACAAATAACCCTACTTAGATATATGCCTATACATATACCTAAGTTATCAAGTAATCCATCTCAATCATGAGAAAAAACAGAGGTACTGACTCAACTCACACCAAGTATATTTTAATTATGGTATTAGGGATGATTAGTTATAACTTAATGAATCATTTTACTACGTTAAGAGGCTCTATTGCAGACCTTCATAGAATCGCTAGGAGCCGACCTGCACAAGATCGCTAGGAGCTGACCCACACAGGATTGCTAGGAGATGACCCACACAGGATCACCAGAGCTAACCCACATAGGATAGCTAGGAGCTGACCCACACAGGATCACTAGAGCTGACCCATAGAGGATCTCTAGAAGCTGACCCACACAAGATCGCTGGAGCTGACCCACACAGGATTGCTAGGAGCTGACCCACATAGGATTTCTAGGAGCTGACCCACACAAGATCGCTGGAGATGACCCACACAGGAAATCTTGGAGCTGACCCACACAAGATCACTAGGATATAACCCACACAGGATTTCTAGGGAGATGACTCACACAAAATCACTTGGAGATGACCCACACAGGATCACTAGGAGCTCTCTTCTCACCACAGCCAACTACCGGGTTTCTGAACTGAGCTTGCTCGTCTCTAGGAGAGTCCAATCCCCAAGCAACTGGTCAATTCTAAAACTTCCACGTTTTCCCACGATAAAGTATCTCAAAGGATTTCCATGTCATAGGGGCCTTAACACAACAGACGGTGCGTCAATCGAATGCTCGGTCTGTGAGTTATTAGCCTTTTAGTCTTGGGGGCCCGGTTGGATTCGTGCTCGATCCAACCTAACCGTACCCCAACATAATCCAAATCTCCAATGGGGTATACTTAAAGGGACCATCTCACTCTAAGGTACCCAGCGCCACTGACGGTACGTTAAACGGACGTCCGGTGCCAAAGTTATGGCCAAAAGAGCGTAAATGGGTCTTAGTGGGATCAGGTCCGGTCTGACCCGGCCCGACCCAGCCCGGGATGACCCGGTTTGGGTCGACCCGGCCTGACCCGTTGGATCAAACTTGGCCCATGGTGTGGCTCGGCCCACTGGGCAGTTCGGCAGGCTGTGAGGGGCCGCGGAGCGGCCCGACCGTGAGGGGCTGCCGCGAGGGTAGCTCGGCCGCAGGGTGGGGGGGGGGGGGGCTGTAAGGGAAACATGGCTGCGGGCCGGCTTGGCCGAGGATGGCGCAAGGCTGTAAGGTGGCTCGGCCCGGGTGGATCGGAGGGCCACATGCGGTGCGGCTAGAGAAGCTCGGAGGGCCGCGGGTGGAGTGGATGGAGACGGTGGTGGTAGCGGCGGCTCGGTCTAGACAGTGGCGACGGCTCGGCCTAGTTGGCGAAGGCAGATCGACGGACGATGATGGCTCGGTGGATGGTGGTGGCGACTCGGCCCAGATGACGGCGACGGCTCGACTCGGTCGGCGGCGGTGGCTCGACGGATGGCTATGGCAGCTCGGCGGACGACAACATCCATGGGCGGCGCAACGGGGTAGTGGGGGGAGGAACTGCGAGGCGCGGTGGCTGTGGGTGCCGCGGAGTGGCTCGGTTGCGGTGGTGCCATGAGGGCATGGAGGGCATGAGGCTGCGGTGGCCATGGGGTGGTGATGTTGTGCGGGTGCCTTTGTCGCGTTCAACACCCCAAATCATCACAAGATTTGCAGAGGGGTCGAGCCATGTTTGTTTGGCCCATACCCTCCACGTTAGGGTGGTAGCATATGGCTCAACAAGAACTTGAGGAAGAACATCAAGATTTACATCCTTCCACAATGATTTATTCCCAAACCCAAAAAATAAATCAAGGGAAGAACACGGGAAAAGTATTCATTCACAAATGAACCCCTAACTTGATCGTTTGTTGACGTCGACAAGGAGGGAAGAAGGTGAAGTTGTCGACATTCATCTCGTCCGCCACACACATCCAATTCCGGGATCGGGCATCGGTTCGTCATAGTCAAATACATTCCTCCTTGAAGGATGTCTCGAGGAAGAAGTCTAAGTTGGCATTCTTCATCGGTGGAGCGTTATTCATTGGCATTCTTTGTTGGAGAACTTTCTCCCACCAAGAGCTCTCCCCTTTGCCAACATATGCTCTCAATAGAAAAGCCCACCCAAATAAAAAGTGTTTCCCCAATTTTAATTGTTGGCACAATTTCAAATTGGATTAATTAATTACATAGGTTTTCATAATAAAAGTATGTGTGTTGGCACAATTAATATAGAGGGAGTCAAGAGGCTCCTCCACATTAAAGAGGGAGTTGAGAGGTTTCCTCCCCCCATTATGAGAGACTCGGGTGGTCCCCACCACCAAGCATTGAATTGGGGGTTTTACTAGCTCGGGTGGTCCCCACCACTGAGCATTCAATTTGGAGGATAAAACTCCTGTGGTCCCCACCTTCACGATATTCACATGTGGGAGGTTTTAGTAGAAATAAAATAAAAGTTTATTTTATTTTTATTTTTCATTTCCACAAAAAACCCCAAAAACTATCTTTCACTCTCAACCCACTACGGTTGATGTGAAGGTCTCCTTAAGTGAATACTGGTGCTGTGAGTTCAACGGTGTCCTCAGATTTCAATTTCAAGCACCGGTTCAAAAGTTAGAAAAACCCACTTGCACGTTTACTGAACGTACCCAAACAAAAGTTCATAAATTCATTCCGAGAACTCCACGCCACGGAATCACGTGCCGTCAAATTTCACGGACTCATAAAATTAAGATTTAATTAAAAAAAATTACATGGAATTTCTGGGTATTTACCTTCTCCCCACCTCAGGGCTTTGAGTCCCCGTAATCCACAACTCAAACTAGGAAAAAAAGTGGGGGTACTGAGCTCGCATCTGAGCCTCCTGCTCCCATGTGCTCTCCTGGAGGTTCCCTTGCTTCCAGCGAACGCGTACCAGAGGTATCAACCGCTCACGAAGGAACCGCTCCTGTCGACCCACAATCTTAACTAGAAACTCTGTAAAAGTCACCCCATCGTCGACGTACAACTCTCTATGGTCGATGATGTGGGAAGGGTTGTGCACGTATCTCCTCAGCTGGGATACGTGGAATACGCCGTTCACCCGGTGCAACTGAGGTTGAAGAGCTAAGGGGTAAGCCACCTCGCCAACTCTACTGAGGACCTGGAAGGGTTCGATGAATCTCAGAGATAACTTTTCGCCTCATCCCAATCTCCGTAAACCTCATCGAGGTGAGACCCATAGAAAAATGTGGTTTCCATCCTTGAATTACAGAGGTCTCCGTCTCCTGTCGGTATACGAATTTTTCCTGCTCTGTGCAGTCTTCATCTGCTCCTGGATGATCTGCACCTTCTTTGTGGTAGCTCGAACCATCTCTAGTCCCACTAGTGCTGACTCCCCTGGGTCAGTCTAGCACAAGGGTGATCTGAAAGGTCACCCGTACAACGCCTCAAAAGGTTCCATCCCCATGGTGGAGTGATAGTTGTTTTTGTACGCAAACTCCACCAAAGGCAAGTTATCCTCTCAACTGCGACCGAAGTCAAGGACACAAGCACACAACATTTCCTCAAGGGTCTGAATGGTCCGCTCAGTCTGACCGTCCGTCTGGTGATGGATGGCAGTGCTCAAACGAAGCTGTATCCCGAAAGCCTTATGCAACCCCTTCCATAGCTGAGAATTCAAATGTGCATCAATATCAGAGACAATTGTTAAGGGTACTCCATGTAACCGCACAATCTCCTACACATAGAGGCGTCCCAAGCTCTCTACTGAAACCTGCTCTCTGATCGGTAGGAAGTGGGCCAAATTGATGAGTTGGTCAACAATCACCAAAATTGAGTCATGACCCCTGGATGTACGTGGAAGTCCTATCACAAAGTCCATGGATATCCAATACCACTTTCACTATGGGACCTCTAAAGGATGAACCAAGCCTGCTGGTACCTGATGCTCTGCCTTCACTTGCTTTCTTCATTCTCAGCCACTAGTGCTATCTTCAGAGATCCTGGTACATCTTCTCCACTCCTGGATGTACCGCTAGAGGGGATGTGTGGAACTACCTCATCACTTCCTCCAGAAGTGACACTGGTAATATGGTACTTCCTCTGAAGAGGATGATGTGCTCCCCACCTTCAGAATATCCATCTGGTTCATACCCTGTGGATATCTGAGCATGTCGAGCCTCACAGTTAGTGTCCCCACGCTGTGCCTCCCTGACTCACTGAAGAAGTGGGGGAGTGACTATAAGAGACTTAAGAAAAACTACTCCATCACGTTCCATGTAGGATATCTGCAAAGTGGCCAGGTACTCTGTCTCCTCGCTTAGAAGCTGTATACCAGATCTCCTGCTGATTTCATTTAATACAATATTCCCCTTCCCAGGAGTATAGACTATCTCAAATTCATAGTCCTAGAGGAACTCAAGCCAACATCACTGTCTTAGGTTCAGGTCCTTCTGATAGAAGATATACCTGAGAATCTCTAAGTAAACTGTAAAGCATTCGCCCATCAGATAGTGTATCCACATATTCACGGTGAAGACCAATGCTGCTAACTCTAGGTCATGGGTACTGTATTTCTTCTCATGCTATCTCAGCTGTCGAGAACCATAAGCGATCACTACTCTCTCCTGCATCAGGACACATCCAAGGCTGACCCCTGATGTGTCGTAGAAGACTACTTACCCCATGACCTCCTCCGGTAGCCTCAAGATGGGGGCACTAGTCAGCCTCTTCCTCAGATCTTGAAAAACTCTACTGGAGCATTGGTCACACCAAATTTCATAACCAAAAACTAATAGTGGCCATATCGACATCTGAAAGTTGTCTTCTACATGTCTTCGTCTCACACTCTGAGCTGGTGATAGCCTGATCTGAGGTCTATCTTTGAGAACCACCGTTCTCCCTTCAGCTGATCAAAGAGTTCATCGATCCTCAGGATTGAGTACTTGTTCTTCACGGTCACTTTGTTCAAGTGCTAATAGTCATCAAAAAGCCTCAAGCTCCCATCTACCTTCTTGGAGAACCAAATCGGGGTTTCCTAGTGAGAAACACTGGGCCAGATAAATACCATCCCCTACAAGTCCTCTAGTTGTACCCGCACCTCATGAAGCTCCATTGGAGCCATCCAATATGCTGGTGTAGATATCAGTGCCATCCTGGGGTACAAGTAAATGTTAAATTCCACCTCTCTGTGAAGAGGTAGACTCCTAACATCATTAGGGGAGACATCCGCGTACTGGTCCACCACTACAGGATAACTCAAACTCCCCACATCAACCAATCCGAGGGTAAGGCTAGCCAACTGATCAGCGATCAGCTACACCCTCCTCTGGGTAAGTCCATCCTATGATGAAAAGGCTCCCTTCTCGCCGATGAAGGTAAACCTGGTCCCATCTGTGTGGAAACACCGCACTTTGAACCTAATACAGTCTATCTGAGCATGTACTATAGATAAACAGTCCATACCTAAGATGATGTCGTAAGGCCTCGACACTACTACTAGGAGATCCCAGTCGAAGCTCTCACCTCCTAGATTAATCTCACACTACCCGCACCAGTGCGTAATCGTTGAATCCTATCCTGTAGAAGTCTCTAGCCATAAGGATCGAGCCAACGGCTCCGTCAGAATCTCTGAGCTCCGAATGAGGGTAGTGGAAATAAAAGAATGACTGGCACCTGTGTCTATAAGTACTGAAGCTAAGGTGGAGTAGACACAGATCATACCTTGTATCATATCTGGAGCACCGTGATCGTAAGACTCAGCTGCCTGGAGCTGAGCTCGCCCCTGTCCACCTACTCCCTACAGTCGGGGTGGACCTCCTGGTGGTGGTGGCAGTAACATCTTGAATCATTTCCCACCACCAGCTGCACGGCCAGCTCCTCTACCACATCCACCTGCTCCCTGCGGACCTCCTCGTTCGAATCTCTATCTTTGTCTAGGCGGTCATTTTACCATCTTCTGATCATCTGTACGGCGGGTCGGACAACCACAAGCCATGTGACCCTACCCACTGCATGAGTAATATTGCCCACTCCTGGTATGTCTGTCTCTACCTTGGGTGACCCGCACAACCGACTCTGAATCCTGTGGTCGTCCAGTGGTATGTCTGGTCCTATTGGACCTCTGTGACATCTGTCTCCTGCCATCTGTAGAAGACTCCGCTACGTGACGTCCCGTGGTAGGTATCACTACTGATGACTGATCAGCAAGGAAAATATCCACTAGGAGGGCTCTCTCTAACACCCCCACCTGCGTTGAGATGCTGAGTGAGACCATCGAAGCCCTGATCCTCTGCCTGAGCCCCTGCTCGAAGGTCCATACCCTGAAGAATGGGTCTTGCACCATATCTGTGGAGTAACATGATAGGTCAGTGAACCTCGTTGAGTACTGAGCTACATTCATGCTGCCCTACTGCAGATGAAGCAGCTCCTGTATGTGCACTGTGTGAAGAGTCACTGGGAAAAAATATTCTTGAAATAGGCTCTCAAAGTATACCCAGATAAGCGTCACCTCGTTGTGAACCTGGAGCATCAAGATCCACCATCTGCCCACTGCTGCCTGTAGAAGGCTGGCGGTAAGAATCACCATGAGATCATTTGGTGTCCCTACCAGTCGGAAGACTCTCACCACAACCTCCAGCCAATCCTCAGTCACCTGTGGGTCCATCTCTCCCTTGAACTTGAGTGTCCTCTGGTGCTGGAACTTGTGAAACGTGCTCAAGCAGCGTTCACCCTCTGCTGCTAGGGCCGATGGCATTGGTGGCCCAACGAGTAATGGTACTGCATGTGACTCCATTAGAAAAGGGTCCTTCACCGAGGCCTCATCGCTTAGTGGTATATCAGTGCGTAATACTCTCAGAACCCTAGCTGGCTGTCTTCATGGAGGCATCCTAAAAAGGAATAGGTGCGCCACAGTCAATAAGTTATACCTGGTGAGATGACTCAAGAGATCACAAAGAAAACTCTTGAAATGCACACGCAATCAGTGTTTTCGTGCGTTGAGTCAGAAATCAGAAGTCAGGGTCCTGGTGTATTGATATGTAGGCCGCCGCACCAAAACTAGATTCCCTAAACGGATAAACACACTTAATACACTTAACACTATTTCCGTTAAAAAGAAAGATCAGAGTCCTATGTTCTGTGGTAGAAATGACTCCTCTGATACTAAATTGTCATGACCCGTCCCCTGGGGCCCGTGCCGTGACTAACCCCAAGCCTGCCTTCCATAGGCTAGGGGCCGACGACTAGCACCAAAGGCGTATTCCCTAAAACTAGAAAGGCATTGCCTTTATAACCTATAAACACATGAAACCAATCATAGAGAAAGATATGAATCCAAGTCAACTGTATAGCAAAAAGAGTGATGATAGTAAAAAGGGGCCGGAATACAAGCCCAACAGTAATAGTACAAGAACAACTGAAATACAATACAAATGAAGAAAAAGATAAGAATCTACTGGGTTATCCTTCGGGTTCCTACCTAAAGGGTAGGCACAAATTTCCTCCTCAACACTGCACGTCCATCCGTATCCTCTGCGTACCGTCTCACCGTATGGTCCACCTCCACACACTGTCCAGTCCTAGTACTCTCAACCTTAGTCAGCGCTATCCATCGTCTGCATCCAATACAACAAGGTGCAGACATAGCCCATGCAAGGGTGAGTATAAAGATACTCAGTAGGGACCTCGAGACCCTCAAGGTCTCAAAAAATCCACCAAGGATAAACCACAAAGTATGAAATCAACAGATAACCCTACTTAGGTATATTCCCATACATATACCTAAGTTATCAAGTAATCCATCTCAATCATGAGAAAACACAGTGGTACTGACTCATCTCACACCAGTTATATTTTATGTATGGTAGTAGGGATGATTAGTTATAACCTACTGAATCATTTTACTACGTTATGAGGCTCTGTTGCTGACCTGCACAAAATCTCTAGGAGCTGACCCGCAGAGGATCATTAGGAGCTAACCCACACAGGATCACTAGGAGATGACCCACATAGGATCACTAGAGCTGACCCACAAAGGACCGCTAGGAGCTGACCTACAGAGGATCACTAGAGCTGACCCACACAGGATTGCAAAGATCTGACCCACACAGGATTACTGGAGCTAACCCACATAGGATCACTAGGAGATGACCCACACAGGATCGCTAGGAGCTGACCCAAATAGGATTGCTGGAGCTGAACCACATAGGATCTCTAGGAGATGACCCACACAGGATCACTAGGAACTGAAATGCACAATATCTCTAGGAACTGACCCGCACAGGATCACTAGGATCTCTCTTCTCATCACAGCCAACTACTGAGTTTCCACACTAGGCTTGATCGTCTCTGGGAGAGTCTTCTCCCCAAGACATTGGTAAATTCTCCAACTAACATGTTTTCACATGAAGAAGTATCTAAATGGATCACCACGTCATAGGGGTCTCAATGCACCAGACTTTGCATCAATCAGACACCCGATTTGTGAGTTATTAGTCTTTTAGTCCCGAGGGCCCAGTTGGATTCATGCTCGATCCAACCTAGCCATACCCCAAATTAATCCAAATCTCTAGTGAGGTATACTTAAAGGAACCATCTATCTCCAAGGTACCCAGTGGCCCTGATGGTTCGTCAAACGGATCAGACCGGCTCGGTCCGACCCAGTTTGGGTCGACCCGGCCTGACCCACTGGGTCAAGCCCGACCAGTGGTGCGACCCGGCCCACTGGGCGGTCCAGTAGGCCATGAGGGGCCGTGGAGCGACTCATCTATGAGGGGGTGTTGCGAGGGCGGCTCAGCCGCAGGGGCGGGGGGGGGGGGGGGGGTGCCGCGAGGGCAGCTCGGTCGCCGACGGCGTGAGGCCACGAGGTGGCATAGAGGGCCGTGGGCGGCGTGACTAGGGTGGCTCAGAGGGCCGCAGGCTGCACGACTAGGGATGGCAGCGACGACTCAAACTGGAAGGCGGAAGCGGCTCGACCTGGATGGCGTCGGCGGCTCGGTCCGGATGGCGGTGGCGGCTCGGCCCGGTCGGCATCGGGGGCACGACGAATGGCAACAGCAGCTCAGCGAACAGCGGTGGCCATGGGTAGCATGGAGAGGCCGCGGGCGGCGGAGCCGCGAGGTGTGGTGGCCATGGGTGCCTCGGAGCGGCTTGGCCGTGGGGGTTCCATGAGGTCACGGAGGTCATGAGGTTGCGGTGGCAATGGGGCAGTGCCGTTTCGCCATTTTCTTCATCGCGTTCAACACCAAAAATCATTATAAGATTTTCGGAGGGGTCAGGCCATTTTTTTTGGCCCGTGCCCTCCGCGTTAGGGTGGTAGAATATGGCTCAAAAATAACTTGAAGTAGAAGTTAAAGCTTTACATCCTTTCGCTATTATTTATTCCCAAACCTAAAAAAGAAATCAAGGGAATAACACGGGAAAAGTATTCATTCACAAATGAACCCCTACCTTGATCGTTTGTTGACGTCGATGAGGAGGGAAGAAGGTGAAGTTGTCGACATTCATCTCGTCTGCCACAGACCTCCAATTCTGGGCTTGTGCATTGGTTCGTTGTAGTCGAAGACGTTCCTCCTTGAAGGCTATCCCGAGGAAGAAGTCAAAGTCGGCGTTCTTCATTAGTGGAGCATTCTTCATGGAAGAAGTTCTTCGTTGGCGTTCTTCGTTGGAGAGATTTCTCCCACCAAGAGCTCTCCCATTTGCCAACGAATGATCTCAAAAGAAAATCCCACCAAAATAAAAAGTGTTTCCCCAATTTTAATTGTTGGCACAATTTCAAATTGGAATAATTAATTACATAGGTTGGCATAATAATAGTATGTGTGTTGGCACAATTAATGTGGAGGGAGTCAAGATGCTCCTCCACATTAAAGAGAGAGTTGAGAGGTTTCCTCCCCCCATTATGATGGACTCAGGTGGTCCCCACCACCATGCTTTGAATTGGGGGTTTTACTAGCTCAGGTGGTCCCCACCATTGAGCATTCAATTTGGAAGAAAAAAACTCCTGTGGTCCCCACCTCCACAATATTCACATGTGGGAGGTTTTAGTAGAAATAAAATAAAATTTTATTTTATTTTAATTTTTCATTTCCACGAAAAACACCAAAAACTATCTTTCACTCTCGACCCAATGCGGTCGAGGTGAAGGTCTCCTTAAGCAAATACCGATGCTTTGAGTTCAATGGTGTCCTCATATTTCAATTATGAGTACCGGTTCAAAAGTTATAAAAACGCGCTCGCACGTTTACTGAATATACCCGAACAAAAGTTCAGAAATTTATTCTGGGAAATCTGGGCCTCAGAATCACGTACCATCAAATTTCACAGACTCGTAAAATTCCCATTTAATTAAAAAAAAATTTACACATAATTTCCAGGTCTTTATAGGAGAATCTGTTCTAATACCCCTCCACAAGCTCCATATATATAGGAGAGGGGGAGGGTAAGTAACGATGTGTGGAATTAACGGGGGCTCATAAATTAGAAACCTTTCTAATTCCCCAATGATGTTGTTACATAGGATTGGTAGGTCAAGCCGTTTATTGGCATGACACATCGCTGTCCCCACACCTTGCTTGTCCGTTGGAGGATATGAAATAAAATAATAAAATTATTTTATTTCATTTCTTTTAAAAGTCACAAAACATAACTTATTCTCCAGAAGTATGATAGTAAAATTAAAGTCTCCCTTAAGTGAATCCTAACATTTCGGATTCAACGGTGCCCTCAGATTTTTAATCCGAGCACCGGTTCAAATGGTAGAAAATGCAGCTCACACATTTTCTGAACGTACCTGAAAAAAAGTTCAATAAATTATTAACATTTACCGTCAACCCGTTCCAGTCAAGGTTAGTCTCCACATAAGTAGAACACGCCCCAAATAACTCAACGATACTCTCATATTTTCAATCCGAGTAACTGTTTAGAAGTTATGTATTTTAAAATAAAATAATTGTCACTTAATTATTTTATTTACGACCAAAAACTAACTTTCACTGGTGGCCCGTTCCAGGAAATGTTTGTATCTTCCTAAAGAGAGAATACCCCCACGAGTTCAGCGGTGGTCTCAGATTTTTAATCCGAGTCACTGTTTGTGAGTTATAAGCATTTAAAAAATAAAATTACTTTATTTAATTATTTTATTTACGGTTATGCCATTTTTGGGTTTTCTCACAGGAGGCCTGCGCCGACTAAACTTAAGCCACGTCTAGGGTAAAACCACCATCCTAAATGCAATGGTTCCCTCATATTTCTGATCTAGGAAACTATTTTAGATTTATTCCCCTTTTTTAGGAGAACTATCTACGTGCGCTAATTAAAGCTTAATAAAACTTCGAGAGATCATTTCGGGAACTCCAGGCCTCAGAATCACGCACCATCAGATTTAGCGGTCTCAAAATAATTTCATATAATTAAAAAAAAATTATATGGAAATTACAGGACATTAAAATTTCATGAAGGGTGTTTCACGAAGGTATGGATCATTATGAATGAGAATCACAAATCCCGAAAGAGTTTATGGTAATCTTCATGACTACGAAAAGCATCACAAATAGTGAATATTCCATAGAGCTTCAAAAAGTAGGGAGTATTCCAATTGAAATGGGATAGCATATCAAAATGGTGATGATGTGGATGGATGCTTCTAGAATAGATAGAAACTCCTATAAACAGACCTCTACCCCATTCAGAAAAGTATCGAGACTTAACAAAGATCTTAAGGCTCCAGATTGATGAAGGTGATTTGCCAAGGGTGTTTTGAAAAAATGTTTGGGAAGAAATGTGGTTTTTGAAGGCCATAAATTCCAACAAAAAATTGTGAGTATCATGAAATTATTGAAGTTTGAAAAGTACATAAAAATCCAATCAAAAGTTCCGAGCTTCGCAAAGGCTAGTTGAGTTTCGTGAAATAAGTGAGCTTCACGAAAGGTGGTTTCCACATGAATGCTATTTGAGCTTCATGAAAGAGTTGAACTTCTTAAAGGAAGTAAGAATTGTGAAAGTTTCAAGAAGTGATTACCTTGTAAATATTTGGTAAATTTGAATTCATAAATTGGATGAAAGTGGAACTTAAACAGAGAATCTATCTACAATTGAGGATGTGTGTTCATTAATGATAATAAAGGGAACTACAAGTCCAAAAACTATGGGTGGACTCATTCCAAGAGCAGTGAGAAAAGGAAGAGGAAGAAGGTGATCCTTTTAACCATTAGTGAGCTAGAGATAGAGACTCAGGGAGTAACCTTTGGGAAAGTAGTGGGCTGACCCTAAACCTTGTAAAGGCAGTGATATTGGGCATAGAAGTGATCTAACCCAAACCCTATAATTTGGAAGCGAGGTGGATTTGGTACATCAGCACACCACTATTGTATTCTCCCTGGATGTAGCATAGTGAGGGTGAAGCAAGTAACATTTCTATGTCTCATGCGTGATTTGATTTCCATCTATACATTACTATGAGATAAGGAGAGAAGAGAATTTTGTTTAATAATGAAAAAAGATCTTAAGGGGTAGTTATTTTAATCTGTCATACCCTGATTCACCCCCCTCTAAGGTTATTTAACCTAGTTAGGATAAAAATGTTTATATACTATATTTAATTATAATGATATATTTATAAAAATAAACTTCCATATGGTGTATTTACAAAATACTTACACACGTACACACACACACACATATTTATACACACACATACACATTTATATTTTGAACATACATGCACAAAATATTTAAATATATGTATTTATTCACATATATGATAATATAAATATACATATAAATTTTTTTATTGGTACACACACAGAAATATATTTAAAATATTGGGGTTGAAGCCAATTGTTATTATGAAATCAAAGACCACTTTCTATCTAAGTATAGGGAGACCCATTACATAGCCCATAGGCTCAAGGCCAAGTATCCCATGAACATGGAACCAAGGCCCAATGCAGCATCATGCCTACATCATCCTACATGAGTCACTAGGCTTGTGTCACCACTAGCATGCATTTACACCTATGTCATAAATCCCTCAAAGTGATTTCCAGGATTTAAACCAAGGTCTTTTGGATGTAGATTATCTGTTTTACCACTCAGGCTCTACCCCAACTGCATATATATATATAAACATTTTTTATAGTATTATAAATATATATTAATTATTTTTTAGAATTTAAAAAAAATTTATAATTTTTTATTTTAAATTCCTCATGGTTTTTATATTTTAAAATGAATTTTTATGTAAATATGTTTAAATATTTATTTGCACAATTGATTTACTATATGAAAATATAAGAAAATATGTATATATTTAATTATAAATATAAATAAAAAATTTCAAAGTGATAAAATTTCAGAACCATAATATCTTTATGAATATAATACTTGAGAATAAATTCAACCTTTAGTAAAAAAGGACAATAATACCTTCTTAAACGAAGATTAAATCTCATAAAATACTAAAAAATTAGGGTATCCCAACTAAATACTCAATTTTGGAGGCCTTCTAGGCCTTTCTGAACTTGAAAAAACAATAATTAGGGTCCTCCTAATTAACCTAACATAGATCTCTTTGTAATATTTAATTTGACATGAGTTAGAGAGAAAATAGACACCTAGATCAAAATTTATGGTCGTTTGAAGTTCAAGTCATGCTTTCAACTTATCTTATATCGTTCATTAATTTATTGGATTTTTGTGTTATATAATTTTTATTAAATTAATATTTATCAATAATAATTAAAAAAATATTAATTAATATTTTTTAAATAATTTTATAATCAATTTCTCACTGAATATCTTATATATTAACTGTAAATACATATTTAGTCTTATATAAATCATTTTTAATAAAATATATTATATTTAGATCAATATAAATATATAAATATATAAACATATAAACATTTTATTTTTAATTATATATAATTTTTCATGACATATAGATTTTATGAGTGCTATTTTAGCACTGATAAAGCCTACCCTTTATCAGGGTTAACTAAAAGCACTGATAAAAGATATTTTTATCAGTGCTAAAAAAGCATTGATAAAGGGTCAATTTTATTAGAACTATTTTTATCACTAATAAAAGTACAATTTATCAATGCCTTTGGATATTGCTAAGAAAGGGTGTCATTTATCAGTTCTGATAAAAGATCCCTTTATTAGTACTAGTAAAAAGCGTTGATAAAGGGTACTTTTATTATCACTAAAAAAATGTTGAAAAAGCACTCCTTTTCTAGTGCTTTTTTTATCACTGATAAAAGCATCCTTTATGTTTTTTTCTAGCACTGATAAATGCACCCCTTTATTAGTGATTTTATCTAGGACTGATAAAGAGTAGTGATTAATATTGCATAATATTTAGTAATGTGGATTTTATTGATTAAAATGGAATTCTGACTATTCCCAAAATATCTTCTATCATATTCACACACTTTTCATTTCTACAAGTTAAAAATGATAAGGATCATTCCTCTAAATTTTCATGACAAAATGACTTCATTATTTCTTTTTTATCATTTTAATTTTATTTAGTACTTGAGAAAGAAATATCAATCATTTCCAAAAATACCTTTGATCATTTTGAGTGCCTCCTGCATCAGATTAACTCATGCTTTATTTTTACATGTCACAAATGATACATGAGTCGTTGTAATTCCCTAAACATGATATCTGACTTGATACTCGAGCGAAGATTCCATAAGTCCTCAAGTGCACTTGTTAATCACTAAAGGTTGACAACTAATACCATGAGATATCAAAATGGGTTTCTAGTTCGGGGTATTAAAAATGATATCAAGTCATATTTTTTAGAAGTTGTGTTAGGTGTAGTGATTGGAAGGTTGGATCAATATTTCATTCAAATTTAAACGGGTAGTGAGAAAATAAAGATTTCCCATGAAATTAATGTCTTATTCTATAAATATTTCTACTACCTTGGGAGAAATAATTGAATGTGAATTTAAGTGTCCTTGATCAATTATGATAAGAAATGTATAAATATCATGAGATTTTTTGGTTCTTCAAACACTTATAGACTTATTATTTTAATGAACTGGTTTCTTGGATATAAGGTTCATATTGATTATTTTAACCATATATTTTCATTTATCTCACTAAAAAAAATGTATACACTTTACAAGGAGAAAATATATTAATGGAACCCAAGAAGAATCCATTTTTTGAGATCTTAGATCTCTATCTAATCAAATGGTTGGTTTTGTTCTTAGAGTGGTAGAGTCAAAGGATCAACATAGATATTGATTTAGATATCTATTTAGGCTCTATGACCTATCAAATTAAATCTTACAACAAGATCTATGTTGTTTAGATTGAGAGAGGGGTTCCCTAGTACTTATTTTTTATCAATAATTTTTTTATGAAAGGCCTCAGAAACACAATTCTTAGTTTGGATACCCTTATTTTTAAACATTTTATGGAATTTAAGTTTAGTTTAAGATAATATTATTATGATTTTTGGGTTTTTTATGATTTTATTTCATGTTTTTAAAGGTTCCAAGTGTAGAAAAAACGCTGATGGGTGCATGGAAAACTTGTATTTTTTTCGAAATCCATGGATAATCCTTGATGTACATGATGGAGAATCATCATGATTAATTGAATTAATATAAATGTTAAATTTTAAGAACCCCTAACCATGAATAGAATACCTTCTCATATATAAATTATAATTAATTTATAAAACTAATAATTACCTTTCATTGAATTATTTATTTAATATCAATGAATCGATAGACCACTCTTTTCATACTATCACTATGTTATAGGATTCAAGGGTGTATTACCTATACTAGTGATCCAAAAGTTCTTTGCGAACCACTGATCATCATCATAAATTTTTTTGGATGCTAGTGCAGATGAATCTAATGCTTGTGATGATCAACATTAATTTCAAACTAATCCTTTAAGGGAGAAGAGATTCACTCTAGCAGAGGAGGAGAATATCTATGCATTATTCAAAAGGTTCTAGTTGATATCTCTTTATAGATTAATAGATTCCTCTCTAGAACTCATTTTTTCATAATGAAATAATGTGGATCTCACTTTTAGAGAAGGTCATGACTGGGTTTAAATAATTATAGGGTTAAAAATAGTAATTGCATTAGGGAACTTGCTATTTTCTTAATCCCTCACGAACCCCATGTTTAATAATATTAGAATTATTATTATTTAATTTACATGTTATAAACTCATGGATAAAATAAATATTATTTTTATTGAATAAATATATTAATATTTATTCAAATAATTGTTAGGTCCACTAGGTTGAATACCCTGAGGGGGGAGGGTGAATCAGGGTATGACAGATTATAACTTCTTCCCCTTTGGATCTTATTTCATCATTAAAAAAAACTCTCTTCTCTCTTGTTCTTTTTTAAAATTATGAACATAATTTAAATCATGCAATATACACAAAATATTTTACTTGGTTCACCCTCATTGGGCTACGTACAAGGATCATACAACAATGGTGTGCCGATGTACCAAATTCACTAAGACTCACTGTCAATAATGAGTAAAAAGTTTGGGCTAGATCTTCTATGCCTAGGCTCAGTGCCTTTACAAGGTTTAGGATCTTATCACTTCATTCCCAAGGGTCACTCCCTATGCCTCTTTCTCTGGATCATTACCGGTGGAAAGGGTCACCATCTTCCTCTTCCTTTGCTCCCTTCTCCTGGAAAGGAATCCACTCATAGTTTATAGACTTGTAGGTTAAAAAAAGTTTATGGACATGTCGGTCCCTTAATTTGCATGAATTAATACATCTTCAACCATAGGTAGATGCTCTTTTGAAGTCCATTTTTCACCCATAGATGGAATCCCCCTTTCTGTGTACTGTTAGGTAATGAAAATGAATTTCACAAAAGGACTTGAAACTTTTTCAAGATTTCATGAGTGCTTTGTGAACCACCTTCTCCTACCACATACTGTGTACTGGGTATGGTATGTGGAACACCTCCTCCACATACCGCTACCGCTTTTGTGAACCGCCCTTTGTTCGTGGATTCCTCTTCCTTCACTGTCGTGTACTACCTACACATACTGACTCCAAAAACCTCCTTGGAGAACCACCTCTGTGAACCACCCTCTTTCTGTGAACTATTATATATTCGTGGACTACCTTCACTTCCACGTACCAAAGCTCCCCCTCCGCCTAACGAATTCTTCTTTTGTATAATTTTCTTCCTTTGTGAACTAAAAAGTCCTGTAAAAACACTTTCACTAACTATTCCATGAACTTCTTCATCCTTTACAGAATCGCTTCCTGTAAACCACTTTTGGACTTTACCGAATTCCTAGAGTAAATAGATTTTCAAAAATGATATTTGGTCTCTCTTATAATCAGTGGGATTATATATCCTTTTATAGGAAAATATATCCTCTTAATTTGATAAATTGATATTTACCAAATCTTTGATTTAGCACTACCTTCACTGTGTACCGATCCTCCTACAATGAACCACACCCATTCTGCAAACCATTTTTCCATGGCGGTCCACATATTGCCTTTTCTCTTATGCAGTTCCTTTCTCTTCTAGCATCCTATGAACCATCACAACTTCTTCATACTGTACGCCCTTCATTACAAACTATCTCTGCAAACCATTTTAGGTTTCGTGAACCGCCCCGTGTACCGTTCCTGCTTCTTGGTACGCGACCGCGAACCCTTCTCAAACATGGTACATGGTCTATGTACACAGCTCTGAATTTCTCTTCCTTTTAATATTTATTTCACCATTCTTCACACCATTCAGTCCTATGAAGAAAACCTTTCATTTCCAAACACAAATTCATGATTTTGGGGCCCAAAAATTTGGCAAACACTTAGAAACTACGCCACCTTAAAAACCTATCTTCGGCAAGAACCAACCATACTCAATCAAAATCACCTGGATTTTTTAACAAACCCAATAACACCCAAAACTTACCTAGAGGACACATTGAGGGATTTTTTCCCAATAATAATATTTAAGGTGAAATTTCTCATCAGATCATTAAACTCGGTCTGCTAATCCTCCTCAATATTTATTAGGTTTTGAATAATATATATTTAATAAAATAAATAATTACCAATTAATTATTCTCCAATAAATATATAAATACTATATCCACCATATTAGTGAATAAATAATTATTAAATATTCACATAACTAAATAAATAAAAAAATTTACAGCTTGTGAATAAACTAGAAAAAAAATTTATATTCACATAATTTAATAAATAATTAACTAGTTAATAAATATTTATTAAATATCTAAATAACATATATATTTTCTTTAATAAATTTTTATTGAATATTTTTAATCAAAATAACATGAATAATTGTTATACAATGTATGATAATAATATTTATCCAACATGTTAAATTCATATAGAATTTAATTGAGGTTTTTAATAAAATTAGTTTTTTATAACTTTTTAAAAACGCATTTGAGAAAATAAAATTCATTTTTAAAATCTAAATTTAAAAATTATATTTTGGTGAATTTTCATGATTTTTTGTAAAGATTATGTTTTTGAGGAAAAGTGAAAAATACTGATTTTTATTAAAAACTGCCTGTTTTATTTAAATTATTTTAAAATGAAAATTATATTTTAAATTTGTTGTAAAATAAAATTAGTTCAATTACGTCAAAATTTAACTAACTCATGCCATTGTAATCAATTTCATATTGAATTTTGATATTAAAACATTCTACTTATGAGAATTTTCTCTTTGGAAAACCACTCTTTCATCGCGTCTGTTGTTTAATTTTAAATTGAATTATTCCACTTCTGTGTGTTTAATTTAGAGAAATTGATTAAATATTTTTCCTCATAATAATTTATATTATCTTAAAATTTTACATTAATTTTTGACCATAATGAATAGTGAAAACAGTAAAAATTAATTATCATGATTAAGGTAAAAATGGGTTTACGAGGGGGGGGGGTAAGCTAAGAAGATAAGGGTTAAAAATGTCTTAAAATTATAAAACACCCATTTTATGGCCATATTTATACACTATAATATTTAAAGTTCGACAATTACCAATTTTTGAAGTTTTTTTTATGATAAAAATGTGGGTATCAATTTATCTTTTCAAACATTCCATGTGTGTCCTCTACCACACTTATAAAAGGCCACCCAATCTATTTCCCTATAAACATTTCCCAAACCATTTTTTCAAAAAATACATGAAAAAATAACTTCCTTACAACCCTCCCACATCCTAGAGGCCTTATTTTTGTTAGGAATCCCTAATAAGAATTATTTAAGTATAAACATAAAGAGGAACTCTGAAGAAGAGGTAAAATTATTAAACGTATGTATTTGTTTTATTTCTTATTCCACCTCCATAAAACCATATTAAAATATGATAATATAATAAAACCATTATATCTTATATAATTATATTTTATTATGTTAATTTCATAACCCAGATCTATAATGAACCTATCCTTTTACATAGAACATTACATGATTTTAAGCATAATTATACAATAGAGTATAAGCCAAGGATTATAAAGTCTAGTGTCTTGGAAGACTAGGTACATAAAACTGAAAACATGGAACTAAATAAAAAATTTATTTATTTAATATTAAAATGGATCTCCTAACTTCCATTGCGATCATACATCTATATAGGATAACCTAGGGATAACATGAATAAAGGGATGAGCTAAAAGGTCAGTAAGGGAAAAATCATAGTAATAAAGCTTTAACACATGGGTTTGGAGGCATTGAATAATGATATAAAAAGGAATGAAACATGTGAAATCATAACATATAATCATGTAGTAATAATAATTTTAAAACAACATAAAAAATGAGTTTATCATGAGTTAAGGCTAATCTCCAAGATCGTTGCACATGGTAGCACATGCTAAGGCTAATCGCCAAGACTACCGCACATGGTAGCACAAGCCAAGGATAACCGCCAAG
Source organism: Viscum album (assembly GCA_963277665.1). NCBI lineage: Eukaryota > Viridiplantae > Streptophyta > Magnoliopsida > Santalales > Viscaceae > Viscum > Viscum album. Next base: position 1,288,719,542 of record OY728151.1, read on the forward strand.
ACCATCGCACATAACGTCTCATGAGACTCAAGTTTACCCAATGAATTAGAGTGCTATTTGGGTGCATCCATATTAAAATTTCATGTTTATTTTTTCCACATAAATAATCATACATAATCAATCTCACATAAATATAAGGGTTTCCCATATAAAGAATTGGATACCACAATTATGTCATAAAGCTTAACAAATGGGCATATCATAAAAGTGTCCATGAAAGAAAGGAACTAAAATATACCTGGAAATTCATAAGGGAAAATAGGCATGTATCATGGTATGTTATGTCATGTATAAGTTATAACATGTAATAAAAGTATTTAATAAATTTTAGCATTAAAACATTTTTGTGCGGTTTTAAGGAAAATACTATAGAGCCTTTAAAATAGAAAAGGGAACAATATTTTATATAAAACAAGAAGTTAAAAAATAGGGTTTTCATAATAAAATACTAATTTTATAAATACAATGGTGGCTTACAATAGAGGATAGAGAGCACTTGAAATCAGGTAAGAATTCGGGAAGTTCCCTTAAAACAAGTTTGCTTATCAAGAAGTATTGAGGAGGGAATCAATTAAAACATGTATATACCAGAAAGAGAATGAGGGATGGATATTGAAACATGATTTTGTAGAATATATAAATTATGTATAAGTTTTACACAAAAGAAAAATAAAACTTTATTTGGATAAAAAGAAAGACAGAGCAACCCGAAGGAATATACGAGGTTCGGGTAGAATCCCTTACATAATATCAACATGGTATCAAGTGTAATTAGGAGGGATTAATGTGATAGAAAGGGTTTTATAATATTTTATACATAATTATGTAAGTTTAGGAGAGGTGTGAAATCATACCCCATCCTTAGTAATTACACATACAAGGGCATAACATATAAGAGATTCTTGAATAAAAGTGAAATAGAGAGGATCCCTTACTTTAAGTCCTATGGTGTTCTTAACTTGATATTAATGACCTAAAAATAAAATTAGGTTCATTAATTAATAATTCTAGAACCTATTATATATTTAAAATATTTATTATAACCTTTTTAAGTTTATTTATGACCTTTTTGATGGGTTAAGTGGTTCAATTTCATTGTTCGGGTCTGTTTGTTTTCTTGGTCTTTACGATCAGTTTACTTATTTTCATGAATGGAGAATCATATAAAATGGGGATGGTTGTCAAGAATTGGAGTTATATTTTATTATTTAACATCCATAATGTTACATGGTTGTAAATTTAATTTGGTTACTTGGAGTGAAGTTGAATCATTACATAAAACATTAATGATAAATACTTGGATTAATTTTGTGATTTTTCTCACAATTAACTTGTTTTATATTATTATTTTACATCATGTGTGAAAAAGGATTCCAGAACATAATATAAGATAAAATAAATATATATTATGATCTGGTTTAACCATTAAAATGGTTTCATGACCAGTCTAGAATATGGTAAAGCAAATTGAAAACCCATCTTCCTTGAATGTGATAAATCAACACATCTCAGAAGGTATTTTCATTTATAGAGTGAAAGGATGGGAATAGAGAGATTATGATAAAATATACCATTAGAATAATATAATTCCAGTAATTTTATGTTACTGTATTTATCATACCATTTGGGTGAAGGGAGGTGAGGAAATAAATAATAAAAGAAAAGAACTTGAAAGAAAATAAAAGAATCGGAAAGAGGAATTTACCTCTTGAGTTTATATCCTTTGAGAGCCTCTTAAGGGGATATGATTTAATCTTTTGAAGATAAAAAGGGTTTTTGGACATGGGGGAAGATCTTGGGGAATTATTTTTCCAGAATTTAGGCAAGTAACAAGGCTTGAGAGGAGTTAATTGAAGAGGTAAGGAGGAGTGATATTTATAGTGGAAGAGAGAAGGGTTTTCATAGTATTTAATTCCTTAGTTTATTAATTTCCTTCAAAAACAGAAATATTGATTATTCCCTAAAAAACATTAATATGAGAATGTGAGTTCTATATTTGGGTGATTAAATCACTTATTATGTCAAGAATAGTGGATTTAAATTATAATGTATTTATACGACAAATTAATGTATTTTACTATTCACAAAAAATTCAAGTATTTTAAAAAATCCAAAAAATTCGCCCAAACCATTTTTTGTTGTGTATAATACAAAAATTAACTCCATTTTTCAAAAATAATTTTTTAAATATGATTAATTTAATTTTTAATTAAAATCACAATTTACTTGAAAAATAGAAATTTTAAAACTATAACCGATTTTATAATGCTTTCAAAAATTACATAAGGTCTTATAAAATTATCTTAAAACCATAAGATGTAAAATTATTAATTTATGAAAATATTTTAGGAAAATAAATTTTCTTTTAAATTAATTAATTAATTAAAATTAATTATTTATGACTTAAAAAATACCAATACTTGTACAATAGTCATATTATCACTTATAAGATGCCAGGATTTTATTTATACATTCAAGGGCGAGGTTACTATTATTCTAGAAAATTTACTATTTATATGGGTAATATTCATATTCATAAGGGTAAAATTACTATTCATAAGGGCCAGTTACTATTCACAAAAAAATATGTTTGTATTATCAGACTTCAAACATCTTACGAATCGCAACCGTGTATGTAAGATTTTCGAAATTCAAGTCACAGAAGTGTCAAAATTATGTTTAAAGATCACATAGTACTTAGTAGTTCATTATGTTGTGATTTCATGTGATTATATGACATAATTATAAGAAATTAATTTCCATTAGTAAAACATTGGGTCATTACAAGATCCATCTCCACTTCTATCAAATGGGAAACAAAATCATCAATCGTGTGTACGACAGACTACCTCCTCAAAAACCGATGTAATTCGATTTCCATCACCACATTTAAAGGGTGGATGTAAATATGGATTTAATATATTTATAGTTTATTTATAAAATTCTTATGATTTTGAAATTATGATCACATATACTTTCTTACTTTCCATTCTGTTGGTGATACGATAATGTCACTCGTGTGTACGACGGACTACCGACTCATAAAGCGACATGATTTATTTTTCACTTATGATTTACATGAAAGGTAGTAAGGTTAAATTTAATGAATATATGTGATATATATTATCTAAAAATAATTTTTGAAATATAATTTCTCATATAACATCTTACCTTCCAGTCCATTAGAAAACAATAACATCGCTCGTATGCACGTGTGGGTTACTGCCTTCACAAAGCGATGTGAAATGTTTTTCATTTTATTTTTGCATGGATGGTAATAAGGATGTAATTTATTAATAAAAATTATATATATGAAATAATAATTATTCTTAAATATGAATTAATATTTATTTTACTTTCATTCCACCCTTTGAGAAAAATGGAAATATCGTTCATGCATACATACAACCTACCTTCTCCATGAAAAGTGTAATCTTTTTTTATCTATAACATTAATATATTATTATAAATACATAAATAACGAATATATATGATATTTATATAATTTTTAACTTTCTGGAGATTAATTTTCCATGATCAAATTAAAAGGACCAAAATTACTGAACTAAAACATACATGAAAACAAAGCAATTATCACCTAAAAAAATTCATTTTAACAAAGAATTGTTAATAAAAAGATGATAAAAGACTCTAATTAAATAATATATGGTATGATATATATGATTATTGTTTTATAATATATGTATAATAAACCTATATATATGAAATAGGAGGTTCATTCATATATGAACCAATTCAAACCCGAGGTAAGGGTTTCTCATCTCACATTTACTTTCATGAGACATACATCATATTCACCAAATTATTCCTTTGTGTGGTGTATATAGTTAACCTTTTGATATGCTATATCATTAATATATTTATATTCATGGTATTTAAAGTTTTATTTCAAGTTATTTATTTCATGGGGTTTTTGATTTAGAAGTAAATAAAGTGGTAAGGGTTTATTTCACAATCTCATCATTATTCAAGATTGTATTTGTTTAAGTATCCCTTGGGGGAATTATTTTATATTTATATATTAAAATCAATATATTTTATTTAAATATGGTTATTCTTGAACTTTTTCAATTAATAGTACCATTTTCCCACTCTTTGGTACTTAAAATGATTAAGAAAACATTTTAAAGAAAATCCGACTTTATTTCTCTCTTTGGTCAAAAATGAATTTTCAACAAAATAATTTTTTTAAATGTTTTCAAATTTTTTTTACCATTATCCAAATTATTTTTAAATATTTTATAATTTTTATAAATTTTTAAAGGAATATTCATATCATTTTCTAAACAATCCCATTTGGATTTTACCAAAAATGTGAAAGGAATCGTTGTTTTAATATGTGTGACATGAATGAAATTTTATATATTCATGACCAATCTATGTTTTAAATATTATTTTACAAGTTTTAAAAGGTTATTTTCAATGAAAATTATTTCTAAATTTTTTGTGAATTTTTTTCTTTAAAAGTGTTTTTCAAAGTAAAATGTTATTTTCCTCGAGAATCTTTTTAACGAAATTTTTATGGTATTTATATTCATAAATGACATAAAAAGTTTATTGTAATAATGATACACTAGGGATATTATATATTGATATCATATTTATTATTTCTTTGGATGGTTTTTGATCAGTTTGATCGAGGATGTATAGTTTTATGACCATTCACCATGTTATTTTGGATGACATATGTTTATGTTTATTTGATTGGGGTAAGTACTAAAATTTTATATGTTAGTTTTCAATATTAATTTTTATGTTCATTATGTTTCAGCACTTTAATATGAGGAATGAATTGGAATTAGTAATTGACAGGTGGGACCTAATTATAGATATCCCCTCGATGCATCGATAGGTCTCATAAGACAAATCAGTTGACCATATCATTTGGGTTTATACCCATCGATTTAAACTGTCTTGTTAAATGTCATTATTGTATGTTCCAGATGTCATAAATTATTAATTTCCTAATTATGAGATAATTTATTATTTTCCTTTTGATTATTAAATTAGTTATAATATCCATGTATAAGTTTCAAGATTATGTGATTATTTATATGTTTTATTTGATCATAATTTATTTATTTCATATTATCCTCAGTTTATTGATTAAATGAAATGTGTTTCCGTTTTTTACCTTTCCATATTGATTATGAAAATTTATTCATGATATCTTCTATTGTACGCTTACCCTTACTAAGCATCCGAGATCACCCCTTTTTTATGTTTTATTATTCCTAGGATACTAGGAGGTGTTTTATGATTGATATACTGGGATATTCTAAGGGGGATAATGGTGTTTAAAAATAAAATACTTTTTTTGTATTTTATATCATAAAATGTATATGAAATTAAAGTATGTATCTAATTTATTAATACTAACAAACTATTTAGTCCTTCAGAATGAAATTACTTGTATCTAGTGCCAATGTAATAAAGTAACCATAAAATTTAGGCCACTAGGGTTAAGGTCCTTACACGCCTGTAGGAAATCCACATATTTATGCATCCATGGACCTTTCTATCTATGAGTGTGTGTAATGATCCTTAGACTTTAATATTATTATTAATGTATACAATAACTTGTGCACATTGATGTATTGTTGTAATCCATGATGAGATAATCATAGAGAAGTTGGGTATGTTGGGTATGTTACGAATGATATGTTATTAATGAATAAGACAAGGAAGTATTTATGCCTTCTATATTTATAGAAGTTGATATATTGACCCTTTGATTGAAATGAAACCATCACATTAAATTCCATGCACATGGTGTAATGATGAGTTTATTTCAGGTATTCAAAGAAAGTTGTATCAAGCATATAGGTTGATGAAACGAGTGTGGAACCTACTTGATGAGGAATCATGACAAAGAGATTATATTACACAGTGTTCGCTCGTATGTGGTATTATCCTTACAACATATATTTGTTGGCCTCCTCTAGTTTTAATGCTCACAAATCAAGCTTAATTATGCTGATTATGATTTATTAAGATACATTGTGTTTAATTATGTTGAATCATAACTATAAACTTAGGTTGAAATGTTTACATAAAAAGATAGGTTAATAGATTTTGGACAAGTATGAGTCACTGATAGACGAGCTACCGATGCCCGACCTACCAACACCTGACCTACTGACGCCTGACCTAGCGATGCCTGACCTAATGACGCCTAACCTACCGATGCTTAACCTACTGATGACTGATCTAATAATTCCTGACCTACCAATGGACTGAATCACCGATAGTATAAGTCACCGATAGTCTGAGATGCCGATAGTCTGACCTGATAACAGAATAAGTCACCAACGATATGTCTTAAATTCAAAATTAATTCAAATAGTCATATTTATGAAACATAGTACTACTTATTACATTAATGACATTGTTTATCTTTTGTAGACATTTTCAGAGACTAGTACAAGGTATGAAGTACCTATACGTGATAGATATCATGCTTTATGTCGATCTTGTAGTGATAAAATCAAGCACCTGGGTGAAAGAAAAAGTGAGAGAAGTTTTTTAACAAAAAACCACACGACTGTGAAGCAAGATCTACCAATAAACTGTTCATACCAAGAGAAATTATTGAGAACCAAAAAGGCCACAAAAAACCGAAACAACAACTTGGAAGACAAGAACACTTCGACGAATCTTCTACCCTACTGGAACTGAACATAGAAGAAAAAAAACTCTCTGTTTTGCTGTTGTTTCCAAAAGTCAACTCCAATATCATTTCTATCATTTAGAAGGAGTCCAGAAGATTTATTTAACATCAAATAGATCATTCTAAACTTTTCTTATATTTTTTATCTGCCTTTGTACTTTTTTTACATTTTGATCAGTGTGTGTATATTTATTTAATACACACCAACTCTTGTGCTAAACTGGAAGATACATAGATATCTTCACCAATCTATCCTTTTACACTTTACACTCCCATAGATAATAGTGGAAGAGGTCGCAACATGTCCTGTCTCTTTGTTTTATATTTCCACGTAAACTATGGAAGAGGTTAGGTGACTTGGATAATTGTATGCTTTTGTACCCTAATCTAGGGTGTGGATCAAGTTTATTTTATATAAACTGCTTGGTGGTAGGTGATCACCAATTGAATATGATTATGTGTCAGCTTTATACTGAACCTATTGTTTTAAATTTTCTATGACTTTTCAATTTTAGTTTTCTTGTCTACTTTATTCATTAAAACAAGAAAATTTCAATTCACTCTAATAGTTAATCTTAAATACTTATTATACTAGAATTTGTTTTAGAATATTGATTTTAAAATCTGAAATATTAATCCATATTGTTTTAACTGAGAACTAATCAATCTTTGAGAAATATTTTGAACAAATAAAACTTTTATAAATCGACTACATTGGTTAACTGGGATGTTTAGTTTTAAATTTGGGAACTCTTAAATAATTTAATAATGTTTAAATAAAGGTTTTAGAAAGAAATTTTTATATGAACTCAATTCAGCCCCATCTTGAGCATCCTACTCCGACCAACATTTGGTATTTGAGGTGGTTTAAAATCCTTTTCAAAAACCTTTTCTCAACTGTCATTTTAGTTGTGCTTTTAAAGATCTCTAAATTTCTTTTAGTTCTAAATTTTTAGTTTTTTAAAAAGGTATTTTATTCTTTAATATGGAAAATATATAGGAAGGTGCTACTACCAATAGACCTCCCTATTTCAATGGTACTAATTATAACTAGTGGAAAACAAAGATGAAAATGAATTTAGAAAGTATGGGTTTTAAAATCTGGTCTTTAATTGAAGATGAATATAAGATTTCTACTACTTCTAGGAACACTTGGGATGATACCACTAAGTACCCTACAATAATAAATGTAAATCTATGAATGAATTATACTACTCTTTTGGGGATGAATAATTTAATAGAATTTCTGAATTTAAAACAACACATGAAATTTGGGATATACTAGATATTTCACATCAAGGAACCACTAATGTCAAAGAAATGAGTCTTAATATGTATACTATTAAATAATATAACTTTAAGATGAAGCTTGATGAACCTATTTCAGAAATGTATCTCAGGTTCAATGAGACAGTAAATATGATGGTCTCTTTGGGAAATACAATCACATCAAAGGAACAAGTAATGTGAATTCTCATATGTTTACCAAAAAAGTGGATAGGAACCTTAGTGCCAATTAGGGAATCCTGTGACATAAACACTCTACATTTAAAGGACCTGATAGATAAACTAATGATGTATGAGGAAGAACTGAAGGTCAATAGAGAAGAATATGACAAACCAAATATAAAGTCAGTGGCTTTCAAAACCATTTCCTCTAATCCAAAAGAGAAAGTGCAAGATCATGATGAAAGTTCCAATAATGAAGAATCATCAAGTGATAGTGATTAGGAGATGGATTAGCTATCCAATAGATTTAAGAAGTTCTAAAAAATAAATAATTTCATTATGAATCCCGGTAACAAATGAAATCATAACAAAAAAGGAAATTGGATAAAGGACTGGAAGAAAAATGAAAATGCTAATGAGATAGTCTTCTTTGAGTGTAAGAGAAGTGGACATGTGAAAAATGACTGTCCTAAGTTAATGCTTAAAAGGAAATATGAGGAAAAATATAGAAAATATAAAAAGGAAATGAAGTCCACCTAGAGTGATTCTGAGGATAGATCAAGTGACTCAGAGTCATCACGTGATGAAAAGGATGAAAAATCTAATATGTGTTTCATGAAAAACACATCCCAAGTAACTTTATAATCTTCTATAGAAAATTGTTATTATTTTGGAGATGAATTTGATTATGAAAATATGAAAAATAAAGAAATGTTTGAATATTATAAAATGCTTGAATTCATATGAAATGAAATAAAGGATAAGTATAAATCTCTAAATAAACAACATGATCTTACTTTTTCTTTTGAATCTAAACTTACTATTTAAAAATAAAAGAATTCTCAACTACTCAATAAGAATAATGAACTCAAAATTTATAATGATAAATTAAATAAGGATCTTGAGAAGTTCATAAATGGTAAAGATACCTTAGTTCAAATTCTTGGAAAATAGGCCTCTCCTAAATACACTACTAGTATTGGATATTAACCTAGAAAAATAAATTTTGTTAAAATAAAGTTTGTATCTAAATATGGAAAATATAGTTTTATACCTAAATTTGAAAAATTTTATACAAGTTCAAGAACTGGAAATGTCTTTACTGCTTCTTGTTTTTCTAGAACCAATAGAGTTTATTTTTCAAAGACTTTATAAAACTATTATAGGAATCCCATGAAAAAATATGGGTTCCCAAATATTTAATCACTAATATTACTGGACTCAAGCAAGTTTGGGTACCAAAATATTTTCTTGGTTAAATTGTTTTATAGGAAACCTGCTTGAAGAGATCATATAAAAGAATATGGTACTTGGACAGTGGATGTTCAAGATACATGATAGGGTACTACTTGAGCTTCAATAATCTTATTAATATTGATAGTGGTAATGTCACCTTTGGTGAAAATGCTAAAGGAAAAATAATTTGCCCTGGCCAAATTGGTAACACTAATTAAATTTTAATTTATAGAGTTCTTTTTGTTGATGGTATTAAGTATAATATTATTAGCATCTCATAGTTATGTGATGATGGATTTCATGTTAAATTTGAGAATGAATCTTGTAATGTTTTTAATTATAAAAATGATTTAGTATTTAATGCTTTTCAAAATGATATTATTTATGCTGTAAATATGGATTCTTTAGTTTCTCATAATGTTTCTTGTTAAGTGACATTAAAAAAGAGTCTTGGCTCTGGCATAAGAGACTTGGCCACTATAACATACACTCCCTTAGAAATCATACTATAAAAGGTTGTCAAGGATCTATATAAGCTTAGTTTCCAAATAAAAAAGTGTGTAATCCTTGTCAAAAGGGTAAACAAAACAAAATATATTTCAAACCAAAGAAAGAAGTTTCAACTTCTCAACCTCTTGAGTTGGTTCACATGTATTTGTTTTGACCATATAGAGTTTGAAGCCTAAATTGGAAGCACTATGTCTATGTTCTAGTAGATGAATTTTCAAGATATACTTGGAAATTCTTTTTAGCTTACAAGAGTGAACCTTGTTCTTACTTCACCAAGTATTATAGAACTATAGAGAACCTAAGTGGTCTTAAAATTAAAACCTTAATAAGTGACAATGGATGAGAGTTCTAAAACCAAGAGTTTGAATCCTTTTACTCTCAAAGTGACTATAGTCATAACTTCTCTACTCCTAGGACACCCCATCAGAATGAATTTATAGAAATAATGAATAGAACCTTACAAGAAATAACCTGAACTATGCTCAATGAATATGACTTACCTATTTAATTTAGGGAAGAAGCTATGAATATAACTTGTTTTATAATTAATAGAGTATTTATGAGACCTATCCTTAATAAAAATACCTATGATCTAGTGAACAATATGAATCCTAAGGTGAATTACTTTAATGTTTTTGGTTTCAATGTTTTTATCCTTAATACAAAAGATAATATTGAAATGTTTTCTCTAATAGCGATGACAGAATTTTCCTAGGTTATTCAACTTCTAGAAAATACTACAGGGTCTTTAATAAAATAACTAAGTGTGTGGAAGAATCTGTTCATATCAAATTTTATGAAATAGATCCACATGAACATAATACCTTATTGGAAAATATTGAAGATGATTTTTCCACTCTGGACTTTAATGCTAAACCTTCCGACCTAGCTGTTAAGAAGGCTGCAAAATCCTCCAGTTCAAGAAAATCTCTAGACTCTGATCATAGTGAACCTGAACCCATATAGGAACCTCAAATAACTAGTCTATTTTTTTCTAGATCTATTAGAACCTTTAAAAACCACCCCTTAGATGATGTAGTTGGAGACTTAGATAAAGGGAAATAGACTAGAGATTCTCTAAGAAATGAGATTGAATATAAAACATTTTTATCACAACTTTAACCTAAGAACATAAATGATGTAATAAATGATGAATTTTTTATGGATACACAAGAAGAGTTGAATCAGTTTGAAAGAAATAAAGTTTGGAAACTAGTAAATAGACCCAAAGACACCTTGACAATATGCACTAAGTGGGTGTTTAGGAATAAAGTATATGAAGCTGACAATATATTAAGAAATAAATCTAGACTGGTTGCACAAGGATGTAATTAAGTAGAATGAATTGACTGAGAAGAAACCTTTTTCACCAGTTTCTAGACTTTAAGACATTATAATTCTTATAGAATATTCAACACATATTAATTTCAAAATAAGTCAAATGGATATAAAAAGTGCATTCCTAAATGTTTATATAATTGAGGATGTTTTTTTAAACAACCCCATGGTTTTATAAACCCTCATTTTCAAAATCATGTTTTCAAATTAACTTAAGATTTGTATGGTTTAAAACAGGATCCAAGAGCTTGGTATGACAGGCTCAGAACTTTTCTTATTTCCAATGTTTTCTCAAAAGACATTGTTTATACTAAACTTTTTATAAAAATAATTTCTAAAGATGTTTTGGTTGTTTAAATCTATGTTGATGATATTATGTTTGAACCATCAAAAAACTCTTTATTTATTAATTTTTCAGAAATGATTCAAAATGATTTTTAAATGAGTTTAATGAGAGAACTTAAATTCATTATTGGATTTAAAATTTTTCAAAATAAATAATGTATTATTTTAAATAAAATTAAGTATATTAAATATATTTTGAAACATTTTGACTTATATAGCACAAAAAGTAGTAATAATCCAACGAGTACCACCTGTAAATTGGGTCTTGATGAAAATGGAAAATTTGTTGATCAAAATAATTACATAAGTATGATTGGATGTCTACTCTACTTGACTGCTAGCTAGCCTGGTATTATGTTTTGTGTGTGTATGTGTGCTCGTTTTCAAGAAAACCCTAAAGAATCTCATTTAATTTCTATTAAGTGAATTTTAAAATACCTCAAGTATACTACCAACTTAGGTTTGTTTTATACTAGAGGAAAACATTTTGATTTAGTTATCTATTTTGAGGTTGATTTTTATGGTTTCAAGTTAGATAGGAAAAGAACCTCCAGAACATGTCACTTTTTTGGGAAACTCTATAGTATCATGGTGTAGTAAAATGAAAAATTTTGTTGAATAATATACTGTTGAAGATGAATACATAGCTAATGGTAGTTATTGTGCTTAGATTTTGTGGATAAAACAAACTCTATTAGATTATGGATATCATTTTAGACATTTCCCCATAAAATGTGACAATTCAAGTGCTATTAAAATTTCTAGGAATCCAGTTTCTCATTCTAGAACAAAACATATTGATGTAAGACATCAATTTTTGAGATATCATTATCAAAAAGGTGATATAACTCTTGAATTCATTGGCACAAAACATCATCTTGTTGATATTTTTACCAAGCCATTAAATTCTGAAAGAATGATTAACATTAGACATGAGTTGGGAATGATCAACGTTGAGAACTAATTATTAAGTGTCTCACCGACATGACTCACAAATGATGTCTCGCCAACATGACTCACTGATGATGTCTCACCGATGTTACTCACCGATTATGTCTCACTGATGTGACTCATCAATGATGTCTCACTGATGTGACTCACTGATGATGTCTCACTGATGTGTCTCACCGATAGTGTCTTACCAACTGAAATATTTTTATTTCTCTGTCTGGAATTTTAAACGATGCTATTTTTAATTACTTTATTTTATTTTAACTCAAAACAAGTATTTTATGATTTCAAATCCCTAAATTATATAATTAAGGGTCAATCCAACTTTTCTAATCACTCTCACACTCCCGGTCTCATAATCTTTCCTTTGAACCTTTTCTCTTCTGAGCTTCTACCCTTCCTTGTTTGAACCAAAACCCTTAAAACCTCCAATGCCTAATTTCAAACTCATTCTATAATGATCAGAGGATGAATTAGATCATTATAAAATACAAATAAGAAAATTCATCTGACCTAAGCTACCACCAATTCATCCAGATATTTCTAATTGTTTCGTGATTCCTGAAAAACGTACTTTCAGACTGGATGTTGTCTGGTAAGTCTCTTCAGTTAGATTTATTTCAAGACCAAGCCTGGTTGGAGTGGTTCCCTAACAATAAGAGACCATACTATCTAATGCTAGTACATTACTTCTACCTCAATTTTGAGTTTCTACTTAAACTAGATGATGAATTCTGTATAAACTCAATGATAGGTGGAAGAAGAGTGTCTTTATCATATAAGCATTGGGAAGATTGTCTAAAGGTACCTCATAAAGATATATTTGACGATCACTAGGGGAGTGTAGCTCACACTAGTGATTTCTTCAGCTGTGAGGCTGCTCTAGATGAGTTGAAATGAAATTTAGAACACATAAGACCAATCTCAACTCATCTAGTTGGTGGGATAAGGTTTTTGTTTAAATTCATCGAACAACAGTTGTGTTCCAAGAAAGGAGATTTTTCATATCTTAAGTTGCAGAATGTTTATCAAATGTATCTATTGGAGAAATTCCGAAAGGTAAATTTGTAAAAATATATAATGGTTCATATTAGTGAGATGATAAAACCTTCCTATAGGAGAAACTCCTTGTTTTACCAAAATATTATCTCTGCCATGTTGAAGGACAAAGGCTTTGTAAGTGAAAGTGAAGAGACCATTTTAGTTTGTGATAGTTTGTTCTTAATTAAAGTTATATAAAATAGAATGAGGATTAACTAGAACCCATGGAAGAAAATTTGGGTTGAGGATAGTGATAAGATATATAAAGACTTTAATCCTGTTCACCATCTTTTGAGGCCAAGGGTTATGGAATACCTTGGTCTTTGACCTGGTGAGGTTGGTGTCTATTCTGATGAGGAGGCGGCTGAGGAAATTTAGAGAGATTAATATCCAATAGATGAGAGGAGTGATCCTAACATTGTTGATAGCCTAAAAAGGGTGACCTATGAACCTTCTAGTCCACCTAAACCTCTACCTAAAAAAGAACCACTTTTACCTAAAGAAGATAGTGAAGAGACAGAAGAGTATGAGGATGCTGATTATGAAATTTGATCAAATACTGAATAATAATCTGGAGAATAAGAAGGAAGTAAAAGCGAAGAAGAAGCTAAGGAAGAAGTTGAGGAAGCTGAGGATGATGATGAAGTTGAAGAATATGTCGAGGAATCTGATGAAGGTGGAAGATAAGATGGAAGTTAAAAGGAAGATAAAGGGATTGATGGTTTAGAAAGTGAATCAGATCATCTAGATGATGATCAAGGTGTTGATGTAGAACCTATTGGAAATACTATAGTAGAACCTAAACCGTTTGAAACACCACATGTAGCTCATGATTCTCTTGTTGAAGAAGTTGTGGAATCCTCTGAGGCTACTAAGAAAGCTGTGCTAGAAGAGAGAGATCCTAATAATACTACCCATACTAAACCTGAATTAGTTATTGTCGAGGAAAGGGATCCTCCTATCCTTGTTTAAGAAGACAAATAAGGTTCTTCTGTAAGAGATGTACCTATAACTCCTGTGAGGGAGTAAGTGTATTCGAGGAAGAGGACATCATCTGAGGGAGAGAGACAAAATAAAATGTAAAAATTTTATATCATTTCTCCCATGGATGATATTGTGGTACCTATATAGAGGAGGGACCCAAGGTATGTGTCTCTGGGATTGGATTATCCTGATGTAGATGGAAGGACTGCTCCTACTCCAATTGTTGGTTCAGAAACTATTGAGTATATTACCAAAGTTGATTTTAATGCATTCAAGGAAGAATTGTTGACTCTTGTTTGATAAACTCCTTTATAGCCACCTTCTCCTGTTTCCAAAAATTATTAAAGAGATATTGAGTTGATTACTGAGAGAGTTGTGTCTCAATTTGAGCCAAAGTTAATAGTTCTTGCTGAAGTTTTTGTTTCAGAAAATCAGAAAATGAGAAATGAATTGGTTTCTATGGTCTCGACAATTAACAAATTAACAAATAAATATTAAGAATATTTGGATAGAGTTTTGAAAGTATTTGTAGATACCTATTCAAAGTATTTTGAGGATGATTCATCTCCTCCTTCAAACCTTGATCTAGAAATTTTGAAATATATTGTAAAAGATGCAGTGACTAGAGATCTAATCTCTATTTCAGCTCATACTCATATTTTTGATGTGAAACAGTTAAGGCTAAACATCAGAGATATAGTGCAATGTGAAACCAAACCTAAAGATCCTGTTTCTCACTCTCCATATGTTGATATGGTTAGAAAAATTATTAGAGAAGAGCTATATACCATTATTGGTGACACTAGCCAGGAGAATCTTTCCAAAATTAGGCATAACTATGATCATATTCATGAAATGGTTAGGTTTTTCACTAGAGGTGATACCAATACTCAGGAGGAAATTACAAAGAAGGTAGATTTGTATTTCAAGAGAGTTTATACCAATCATCAGCTGACCAGTCACTTGAAGTATTTAGTGTATAATTTGAGGTTGCCTCCAATGACTAAGTCTTTCAAAGACCATGTTTAGAATTTGAAGGATTTTAACCCTACCCTTGAGAAGTTCATGGAAAATAAGGATGATTTTGAGAAGGCAATAAATTAGGATTGTGAGGTCATTAGGGACATCATAAATTTTCTCAAACCGTACCTGCACCATCATAGAACAAATAATGTTAATCCTGCTGCTACTCCCATCCATCCTAGAGTGTCTCCTTCTACCCTTTTTTCACCTGTAACCATGACCCCTGCTCAGGTTCCAATTCAGATCAAACCAGTCATTCACGAGAAAACAAGACCTCATTCCTCCTCTATCCTGAGCTTATCTTCTTCAGTTTTTACAAGATTAACTCTGCCTTCACTCACTGTTGGCTCTGTCCCTTCCAATACTACTACTTATGTACCTACTGCTCCTATCCATGATGCCACTGACTCTGATAAGGGTAATGGGAAGGATAATGATTTTGAGAAGAAGTAGTTAGATCATTTTTATAGGGATTTGATGTTTTTTCTTTTCGATTATCCTATTCTGTAATCCCTTGTAAATATTGAATCATCGAATAAAATTATCTTGATTTATTTCCTTTATTGTTATTTCATTATTTTTTGTGTATTTTACTCCATTATTTCCTTTTTGATAATCCCAAAAGGGAGAGAACTAATGTGTATGGAATATATCTTATTCTTGAGATTAATAGGGCTCATATCATTAAAAAGAAAATTTAGCTAGTAATCTATGCTTGGGTTTAATTGTAAAATTTCATCTTAATACTCTGTGTCATATCTTAATCAGATTTTTTATCTGATCCTTATACATCAATTATTATGGTATAGAATGACATGATTTTGGATCATCAAAAAGAGGGAGATTTTTGGCCTCCTCAAGTTTTAACTCTCATAAACCATGCTTAAATATGTTGATTATGATTTATTAAGATACATTGTATTTAATTAGGTTCCATAATAACTATAACCTCTGATGGAATTGTTTACATCAAAAGGAAGGTTAACAATTTTTTTCCAAGTATGAGTCACCAAAAGACGAGCTATTGATGTCTGACCTACCGATGCCTAACCTACCGACACCTAACCTATCAACTCCTGACCTACCAGTGCCTATTCTACCAACATACTGACTCAAAAACAACATAAGTCATCGATAGTCTGAGATGATAGTAGTCTGACCTGCTGACAGACTGATTCATCGATGATCTATCTTAAATTAAAAATTAACTCTAATGGTCATATTTATGAAACTTAGTACTGCTTATTAAATTAATGACCTTGTCTTTATTTTTTAGATATTTAAAGAGACAAGTACAACGTACAAGGCACCTACATGTGATAGAGATCACACTCCTTGTCAATCCTGTAGTGATAAAAGAAAGCACCTAGGTGAAACAAGCTATACCATCCAACTGTGCATACTAAGAGAAATTTCCAAGAAACAAAAAGGCCATAAAACATTTCATAAACAACTTGGAAGACAAGAGCACTTTTAGGAATCTTCTACCCTACTAGAACTAAACCCAGAAGAAAAAACGAATCTCAATTTTGATGTCTGTTTCCAATAGTCAACTCCAACTTCATTTATATCATCTAGAAGGTGTCCATAAGCTTCATTGAACATCACACAGAGCATTCTAAACTCTTCTCATCTTTTTCTCTCTCTTCATGTTCATTTTATTTTCATTTCAATAAGTGTGTGTCTCTATTTTTTAACACATACTGAGTCTTGTTCTAAACTTGAAGATGCATAAATATCTTTACCAATCTATCCTTTTACACATTACACTCCCACAGATAACAGTAGAAGAGATCACGACGTGTCCTGTTTGTTTGTTTTTTATTCCTATAAAAAATGTAGAAGAGGTATGGTAACCTGGACAGTTGTATGCTATTGTACCCTGATTCAGGGTATAAATCAAATTTATTTTATATAAATTGCTTGGTGGAAGGTAATCACCAAGTGGAGAGGACTAGGTCTTAGCATGAGACTGAACCACTTAGTTTAAATCCACTGTTCCTTTTCAAGTTTAGTTTTCTTATCTAATTTATTCATTAAAACCAGAAAAATTAACTTCACTCAGATAATAAATATTAGATAGTTTTTATACTCATTGTTTTAGTAGATTGATTTCAAAAGATGAAAAAACAATCCATCTTATTTTAACTGAGAGCTAATAAATCTTTGAGAAATATTTCAAACAAATAAAACTTTTATAAATATTCTAATTTGGTTAACTGGGTTGTTTAGTTTTAAATTGGGGAATTTTTAAATAATTTGATAATTTTTAAATAAAGGTTTTAAATAGAAATTTTTATAGGAACTCAATTCACCCCCTCTTGAGTGTCCTACTCTGACCAAAAATCTTCTTCATCTATGGGTGCCTTGGACCATTGCTAGAAAATAATCTTAGACTTTAGGTAAGCCTGCCTAATGCAACTAAGGATGTGACCTAGAGGTTCACACAAAAATGTGTTTCCTTTGATCTCAATTAAATATTATTTATATTTAATAGTTGGAATAAATATTATTCTTCTGATTGAGAAATAATATTTATTGAAAATTTATGAAATGATCACAAATATTAAATAAATATTTATTTACAAGGTAATTGTTTAATTATGATAATATATAATATTTATTTATCTATTTTTATTCATGCCCTAAAAAATTATGTATTTAGTTGTAAAAATATTAAATAAATATCCATTCACCAGTCTGTGAGTAAAATATTTATTTATTTATTGAATAAATAAATATTTAATAACAATTTTTTTTTCTGGTATTCAATAAATGGTGAGGAGGATGAGTGGAATGAGATTTGGTCTGATGATAAATATTAATTTTCAAGTCTGTAAAATAATATTTATCACTGTTCTAGTTAGTCCACATCATGGAATAAAATGATAATAATATTTTATTACATTGCATGGGGCTTCTTGGGGTTTACTATTTTAATAAAAGGACATTATGAAATTAATTAAATATTTAACCCTAACCCTAGTTCTATAAATAGTTTGTTATCAAATTCTTGATAAGTTTAATCATTGTGTGTGATATATTCCTCTCTAGATCATCCTCCTACTCTCATCCTCTCAAGAACAAGATGAACAAGAGAGATTCCTTCAAGCCCGATGAAACATGAAGCTATCAAAGGCGAATAACACATGATGATCAATCAGTCATACTATCACCCAATGACTCATTGGTGTTTTTTAAGATTTAAGGATAATATATGAATCATCTCTAGAGGGGATTTACTTTAGGTCCTTACAATGAAATAATTATATACCAATTAGGTTAGAATAATCGACATCTTTATTGAAGAAAGATCTCAAGATGGAGATTATTTTTATTATTGTACATAAATTAATTATAAAAATTATCTTAAAAGATATTCTCTTGGTTCAAACATTTTATTTTTCAATATTATTTTTAAAAAATTTCATTGGTAATGAATTTTATTTCTTGTACATTGGGAATGACCTATGGAATTTAAAAAAAGATATGTTGGTCATTACCCCAAACGCATGCTTCCACCATACCTAGAACCACTAGTTGTCCTATATCAAATTGATATCTACCCACCATATACTTAATTCATAGGAAATATCATTACAAATAAAAAAATAACATAAATGATAAACCTTATCATCAATGTGTATAGGATCACACTCATTCTCTCTCTCTCTCTCTCCAATTATGTCCAAGGACACATTTCTTAGAGAGATGTATACCATGTGGCACTGGAACCAATCAAATCTTGGATGGTTCCATACTAAATATATTCATTATTAGGTCAATTTATATACTTTTACTTAATATAATTTGTATTTTTGATCAATCATGAATGGTCTTGATTCCAAGTGTATATGTTGCTTCACCTAAGTCCTTTATTGAGAAGTACTTGTTTAACTAGTCATTAACTTCTTGTAAGACTAGTATGTTGTTTATAATAATTAATACATCATTAAAATATAATAATAATAATATGGCCACAACCCCACTAATATTATTTTAAACACATGGCTCATATTTATTATTTATGAATCCAAATTCTATTGCGGCTTCATCAAAACAAATGTTCCATGACCTAGATGCCTACATTAACCCAGAAATGGATATCTACAGCTGAAATATCTTATTGTAATTTTTGGAGTCATAAAACCTTTATATTATGTGATATAGATATCATCTTAAAGTTTTCTATTACATAAAACTATTTGAAATCAATCTCCCAAATCTCATTTTCATGGAATGATGCTATGATAAATAGAATTATGATGGATTTAAACATGGAAAATAGAGAAAAGGTTTCATCACAGTCAATTCCTTGGCTTTATTTAAACCCTTTAGCCACTAGACTTACTTTATAGGTGATCAATTTACCTTCTATATCCATTTTTCTCTTGAATACTCATTTTCACCCAATGGGATTTCACTATAAAAATAATGATTTTCTATGGTGGGTTATTAATGATAGATTTCCATAAAAAAAGTTATCTGAGGTAGAAATTAATTAAAAATAAATTTTCATATAAAATCACATTACAAATAATACTATTTGTGATGGAACATCACAAATAAGATTATAATGATACTATTAGTGATGAAATTAAAACTTTGTTGCAAAATTTTTTTTGTGATGAAATTAAAATTATGTCAAAAATAATGTTAATATATATATAAATAAAATTCAATCAATAAATAATAAATTATAATATATTAATTAACTAATTAAATAAAAACAATTAAATATAAGTTAGATAATTAAACCACAATAATTTTTTTATGAAACTAAAAATTACTTAAAAATAGATTTTAAAAAATAACAAGACCTTAAAATATAATTAAAATATATATTTTAAAAAAATATATAAAATTATTAAATATAAAAAATTAAACCTTTTAAAAATAAAGATATTTGAGAGTGTTTTGGGAGTGTTTGAAGTTGGGGAAATGAGAGACTGAGTGAAGGAGGGGGATGCAGCTGTATTTATAGTTGATTTTTAAACAACCTTTTTATGATGGAGTATTCCATCATAAAAGTACTTCATTTGAAATATTTATGATAGATAGTTTTGATAGAATTAGTATTTTGTGATTATTATTTGTGAAAGAATGAATATACATCACAAAAAGTAGCCACCAAAAATATTTTTACTGTTTAGTTGAAAAAAATCCCACTTATTTGAAAAATTAATTGAGATGAACTGTTAAATCTGTGGAAAATAATTATGTGAAATTTTTTTATTTATGATAGAATTATAATTCAATCATAAATAACCAGTTTGAAAATAATTTTTTTCAATAAAATAAAATTTCTATGACAAATAACACTTTCCTAAAAAAATATTTTTTTTTGATGGAAATATTTTGTAAATTATCCATCGTAAAAAAGTAGCTACCATAAATTTTATCCTTCTTATTAAAAAAGTATTTTCCTATTAATTTTAATTGTATTTATAATATAATCTTAAATTCTTCATAAATAATCATGGATATTTACCATAGATTTATCATTACTTGATAAATAACTCACTGGAAAGTGATTATTTTGGACAAATTTAAGAGTACATAATAAAAAATCATCCCCGCTACAATAGATGAATTTCCATAAAACCTACTAGAAATAGATTATAATTCCGTAAAAAATATTTGTCTCAACTTATAGTATTTTTTATGGAATTTTAATCATAACGTGAAAAATCCATTTTAATGAACTATTTCTAATGGACTCCTAATTCGTCACAAATACTCCATTGTAAACAATTTAATTTTTATTAGTGATTAAATACATTGGGAGCTCAATAAGAACCTAAACTTGGTTATGATAAATGGAATACATATTATAATTAATGGATTCTTTTTGTATTATAGATTTTAATCTCTTTACTACCTCCTTATAGGAAATAGGATCATTAATATCAACCAATAACGATTATTCATATTCAGTGTCTAAAAAAACAAATTTCATGGTTCTCTAACTTCTCTGGTGATCCTATAAAGTACTTGTGTTTTAGGAACAACATATTTCATGGGGAACCATGGAATTTGTTCATGTACCAACTCTTTTGTATCTTGAGCATAAAATTCATTGAATTCAATATTCATCTCATTATCCTTCTTGAGAATGTTCTCCCTCCATAAAAAAATGTGTTATCTTGTGATGGTCACCTTATCATATAAGAAGTTTTATAGATTTTATCCGCTTATTTACATGGGATACCCTATAAATATACAATTTTCATCCCAATATTCTATTTTTTCACCAGACTTGGCCTTAAAAAATGCCTCACAACCCCATGCATGAGTATGTGACAACATAGTTTTATTTACATACATTAACTCATATGGTATATCATCTATCATCTTACTTAGTAATCTATTTATAATGTGTTTTTCGTTATGTAATACATATCTCCAAAAGGATAATGGAAGACTTTCATGTCTCATCATTGACCTTACTATGTCAAGAAGGGTACACATAGATCATCATGGATCTTAAATTCTAAGATGTCCAAGTGCTTAATTTAACCAATAATCTTGACTACATGAGGTATAGTTGATGAAAAATCTCCAACTTTTCACGTTTATAATGAATTAGATATATCATATATCTATTATATCCCCTTATCTTGATAAATATCCCAAAGGTGATATGTAATTATATACATATCTATATCCTCATGCCACTTTAAAATATCACTAGATATAGATGATTGCATGAAGCATTAGACATCTGTGGAATCATAAAAATATTTCATATAGAGAGAAAATTCTTCTTCATTGGACTCATTATTAGGCACCTTAAGAATAGGGTTTTCTAGTATATATAATTTCCATTCATGGAATAGTATAACATGAAAATGCCTATACTATTCCAAGAAATTCAATATGGTGAGAATGGATCATAGTGATATAGTCAAAGTCAATTGGTTTTCCATTTCCATAATAAATAAGAGCACAATTTAAGTATGTTATATTGATTACTAAATTAGATAATAAATTTTAAATTTATTAATCTCTAACTATTTTATCAAAACCAAATTTTCCTCAACATTGGTTTCAGAATATCCAGTCTCATTGATATCCTAGTAGAAAATATACATATACCACTTATTATAACTCAGTTGAAGGTCTATTAAGATACTCATATTTATTTAGGTAATCATAAATTTCCAACTAAATTAACTTGAAGCACCTTGATCTGTTGAGTGAACCCCCAATCTTGAAATCTGAGATTAGGATTTTATCAACAATTTTACAATTATTTTCAATATGTGTTTCAAAGGTGATTAACCCTTAATGAAAGTTTTGTTAATTTATCCCAAAAGTAAAGATATATATTCCCCAATAATTGAAATAACCCTAATAGTGGTTGGTCAAGGACTTTGAATTATGGTTTTATTTATAACTAAGTAATGGAAGGTTATAATGAATTAATATTTTATTTGTGGTATTTTTATATTTATGTGAAAACTAACCAATTTATCTTATCACATGATTTTTAAAATTAAGTGGATTTTACTTAAGTGATTCACTATTTATAGATAAATTTTAATCATATTATAATACTTATTTTAATTCCATATTATATTCTTGTTAATTAATTAGTCTAATTATTTATACATTTATAAAAAATTAACTATTAAATTCATAGAAATAAAATAAATAAAGTGGTATGACCCTGATATTATCTAATGGTTGGTTTATCTAACTGATGATAAACCAACGTTGACCCTAGGGAATTAACTCCTAGAACCAATCATGGTTCAACTTGCATCGTTCCACCTATGCTCTTGTGGACCTCCAGGACTGATTTTACCTCAGATACAAACTTAAACAACCTCTACCTTCCTAGTATCTAAATCAATTACATAAATTTACCCACACACAGGTGAGGGGAACAAAAGGATTAGTTAAGATTGTGTTTATATAAAAGGAACTATGGTTACACTTGCCCTTGCTTAATTAGAATAGAGGAATGAATCAATAAACATTATTTAATTTAATAAATTATTATGAAAACCATGAAATATTAAATTAAATAAACTAATCACATACATAGGCTAGTCATAACTAATGGTCATCCACATATGAAATGAATACACAAAATTTCACTAGATAACATTCAATTCAATTTATTCTTTATTATTAAGATAAAAATGCTTGAATTAATTAATTCCATTTATTTTAATTATCATTTTAAGTCTCCTAGAAATACCCATCATAAAGTTAATATGGAAAATAAATAGTTCGACCTATAATTATAGATTATTTCTGGGAATTAATTGAGAATTTACTAATTATAAAAACCTTTATTACACATCCAACACCTTATATGTCAACAATGTAATTAGGTTTTTAATTCTTCAATTACTTATTCTTTAGGAAATTTAATTATGTTCTTTATAGGGTGACTACACACTAATGAGATACATATTGTGTTTGTTGATTATTATTTATATGGGATAATCGTATAAGGACTCAACATATTTCTCATTCGGGTTACATGGAATGTACTAACAGGATATAGTTCGCATGTTCCACTCATCATGTATCCATATAAATCCCCTGTTGACCCAGTGTGTTCTTTGGATATAGGAATTAATGAGTCACAAAGTGTATATTCCTACTACAAGTCATGTATCTCATTAATTATATAGGATATCAATATCACATGGCATGATGCCTCACATTTTACCTCATTATTAGTGTGAATTTCTATACTAAACTGTGAAGACAATATGATTTGTATGTATGCTACAGGTCGTGTGGTTTAATAGATAGCGTGTTAGTAAAACTTGGTCAACACGAGGTGTGAATAAAATGCACCAAGTTCTATTACTAATCTATGCATTTTTTATCCCATTAGATGTCCAGGTGTATTGAACTTAGGTATACATTGTGTAATTTTGATCACACACCATGTATCTGTGTCCACCGGCCAGAATCTTCAACACCACCTAATGAAATCTCTAATCATTCTTAAAATATTTTTAACCTGCGTAAGATGATATGAAAATTTAATGAATCATATTAATATATTGAAAACATGTTAATTAAATTTTTGATTAAATAATTAATACACTAGAATAAAAAACTAACAACAATTACATATAATCGATCAACGAATAATAAATAATTATAAATTATTATTTGATATCTTTGATACAACTTGAAGGCTACAGGTGCAGTGGATGCACCAGTGGGAACATGGAAACCAAGTATTTTCTTCTTAATCCATGAATAACCAGTGATATACATGATAAAAAATCATTATGATCAACAAAATTAATATGAAGATTAATTGATAAGAACTTGTAACCAAGAAGAGTGATTCATTTCACATATAATTTATAATTCAATTTTAAAATTTAAAATTACCTTTTTTCATTCTTTCTTCAATATCAATGAATCAGTAGACCACTCTTATTGTACCATCATTTCATCAGAGGAATCAAGGGTATATTCCCTCTAGTTGTGATCAACATATTCTTTTTGAACCTTCAATCATTGATATGGATTTTTTTAGGTTCTAGTGTGGATGATTCTAACACTTGTGATGATCATCATTGATCTCAATCAAATCCTTCAAGGGAGAAAGGATTCACTCTGGTGAGGGATAAGAAATACTCTGCATTCAATTGAGAATTCTAGGGAATATCTCTTTAGGTCTTGAGAGAATACTCCCTATAACTCATTGTGCACAATGAATGAATGCGGATCTCATGTTTGGATTATTTCATAACTGAGTTTAAATAATTTGAGGGTTAGAAAATAATAATTTTACAAGGGCCCTTAATATTTTTTAGTCTCTCATGAACCCCATGTCTAATAATAATATAATTATTATTATTTATATGACATGTGATAAACTCACGAACAAAATAAACATTATTTTTCTTGAATAAATATATTTATATTTATTTAAATAATATTTAATGTGAAATTTCTCACCGAACCATTAAACTCAGTCCACCAATCCTCCTATATATTATCATGTTTTGAATAATGATTAATTAATTAATTAAATAAATACCACTGCATTATTTTCTAATGAATTTATAAATATCACATCCACCAAATTTATGTCTAGATATTTATTAAATATTCATGTAACTAAATAAATAAATATTTTTTAACTTGTGAATAAACCATAATAAATAAATATTTTATATTCATGTAATTAAATAAATAATTTTCTAACGAATAAATATTTATTAAATATTCAACCCATATATATATTCTATCAAATAACCATTGATTGAATATTTACTATCAAAAAAACATGAATAATTATTAAACCAGAGATGAGAATAATATTTTTACAACATGTTAAATTCATATACAATTTAACCGAGGTTCCAAATACACTTTGTGTGTGACCATCTTGGCCCCTTTCTCAGTGGCATTAGGCTACACTAGCTATAGTCTAAGGTTAGCATTTAACAACATGACTATGCTCCCATAAATAAAGAATATAATGCTGGAATGAAATGTAACCTCCTATGATCATACACTGTGTAATATAATCCATTTATCATGATATCTCTAATCAATTAGGTATCATACTGTGTCATCAACCTACATGCTCTTTGTATCTTTCTTTGACTTTCTTGAAATAAAATTTTCAACAACACCACCATGACCATGTAATTAATTAGACAAATCAACTACCATCAAAGTGAATGAGATATTAAAGTCCATTAAAAATAGAAGGGATAAATCCTTTTTCACATTATTCATTAATATAACATCACTCATGATGTACCCAACATATCATACCTTTCCTTGAGTTCATGTCATCATGTTTTTTATAAATAAATCAAAGTATGAAACTCATGACTTGTGTTAATAATAATATTAAATTATAAGTATAATTACACATGTCCATGGATAAGAATATCTAATGACACATATAAATGTGGATTTATTATTAGCGGTCCATGTTCGTATAATCTTCTATACTGAAGATTACAAAGGTTGTACACCATGAGAAAATTTATCAAAGTCCTATGAGGCTCCATGCCTAAAATGCTATATTATTTGTGTCCCATCAAATGATATCATTCTTCTATAGAAGTTATATTAAAAATACTATCATGGAACTTATAGGTTCTCATCATAGTGGGGAACTGCTATGATATTTCATTATGATAAGTAACCTCAGGACATTATCATATACTATGTCACAAAAAAGAGTAATCATGATGTGATAAGAAATTTTATTAAAATATTCAAATACAAGAATACAAGTATTCATAAAGTACTTAGAAGTTGGTTCTTAGGAACCAAATCCAATAGAGTTTACATTCTTATCAATATGATTGTGTTGCAATTGTAGTGGTCTTCCCTCCTTTGCTGATTTAGTAATTATTAATTATATATATATATATATGTATTTATATATATTTATTTATAATTTATATATATATTATCTATATTTATTTATAACTTTTATATATTTATCTATATTTATTTATAATTATATAATTATAGATATTTATATCTACTTAAGAATATTTTTGTATACTTATTAATATATATATATATATATATTATTTAATATTATTTATTTATTTATTATTTATCATTATCATTATTTATTATTTATTATTATTTATTATTATTATTACATATTTATTTATTATCTTTTATTATTTATTTATTATTTATTTGTTAATTATTATTATTTATTATTCAGTCTTTATTGATTTATTATGTATTTATTTATTATTTAATTATTATTTATTTATCATTTATTCATTATTTATTTACCATTTATGTATTATTTATTTATTATCAAGTGGTACTTATTGCTAACCTCCACATCCAAGTGACCAATGTTTGAATCCCAGAAACCCCCTTAGGGGTATTAATAAAGTAGGCATTGATGCGGGTACATAGTGGTGAAGGCGGCGACGCAAGGTGGTGATGCATAAGTGACACAGTAAGGTGTTCAGACCCATGTAATGGCATTTGGACCATTGGGCCTTCAGAAAAATCAATGTAATGCGCTTGATGTGGAGTGGGTCAAACCTTGGAAGGTGTTGTGACCTGTCCATATAACCCCATGGGTGTGTGTTTTTTCCTTTACTTTTATTCTCCATGACCATAAATAACAATAATAATAATAACAACAAAAACAAAAATAAAATAATAATAATAATAATAAATAAATAAATAATAAATATATGAATTCATATGTATTTAGATATATTTTTCTATATATGTATATGTATATTAAAGTCTTTTTTGTCCTAGCAAGAAGATCATACTAGAATGGTAATGCCTTTTCAGAATATCCAAGAGGCAAAGAGTTCAAATCCTAGCCTAAAAACATATATATTCTTTATTTATGAAGGGTATAAAAAATAAAAAATAAAAAATAATAAATAAGAAATAATAATAAATAATAAATTATAATAAATATTTAATGAATAAATAAATAACTAAAATAAAATACCACTTCTAAATTATTAACGATGGTTTTAGAAACTGTCATGAAATCATTTTTGCAATGATTTTTGAAAATCATCACAAATCATTTCACGACTATAACACCCTACCCCTACCTCGTTGGCTTGAGGAGGCGGTGAGGGTTATTTGGCCTTAAGCGACATTCCCAAGGTGCCAAAGGCTAGCAATAAATGCCAAGGGCTTCAAGGAATAGCGGGACTGATTTTCCCTTAAGAAGGAACCAACCAAACCATCCACTAACAGCCACTATATGATGCATGTCAATAAAACATTCAAGCATGTATTCCTAAAAGACAACCAAGTTGTTCCACAATACAACCCAAAACCAATAAAATAGACATGTCTACAAAACATTAGAGTACAAAGTGGAAACTAAACAACAAAACACCACGAACCATGACACTACCATCACTCCACACCAAGCTCCAAGCACCAGGCTCCACCAAAATATCACAATACACCACTAAAGGAGTGTGATTCTGTACCTTTTCCCATGTCACGGTACACGACATCTACAAAGACACCAAAGTGCCAAAGTAGGGGGTGAGTATAACTACTCAATATGATTTCCCCAACTGACTTCCCTACACATGCCACTATGATAAAACCATTAGCACATTTATATAAAACTTTTTATATAAAGAAAAACCAAGCTACCAATTGTTTATAATCCAAACATGCCATAAGCCAAAAATTCCACAAAAGGAATCCAAATAAACCATGACACACAAGGAAGCCAATTAACCCATGCCACAACCCGATTACCATTTTCATATTTCACTCACAATCCCCATCTACAAACATTACCCACAAAGAACACAACAAACCATGGTGGTACCTCCCTTCCAACCCATTCATTACCAATCCACTCAAGTGATACTTCCCGCACACTTGCTATTAATGGTGGCCCTTCCGTCTACTGTCCATCCCCTTTTTATAGTGGAACTTTCTCGTCCACTGCACCACGTCCCAACATCACCACCCAATGATATCACCCATTTCCACAAAATCCACAACAATAATCATGAATTATTGTCAATACCAACAAATACCATTTCCATGCCAAACACATTTTAATATCACCCATTTATTGAAATCAATGCTCATGCTCACAAGCATTACCATTTTAAAATCACCCTTTTAAAATTAACCAATTGAGCCCATTTTAACAAAACCCAAATTTCATGCAAAACCCCCCAAATCGTCACCCATTTGAATTTACAAAAAAATTCACACGACATGATTAAAATTAAATTAAATCAACCAATTTAATTGTAAATGAACTTCAAATTTCAACCTAGTGAAGTTGAGAGAGAAGCCACCTACCTCTTAGGGATTGGATAAATTGACCCTTTTCCCAAACACACTCCAAACCAGGTGAACGCCTCCTCGAAACCACCTCAAAAACCCTTCCCTAACATCAACAAGATCAACCTTTAACACACAAAGGCAATAAAACCCTAGATCTACATGAAACCCTTGTAGATCTAGGAAAATAAGAGAGGGAAAGGGATAATCCTAACCAAAACCTCAAAAAACCAAAAGAGGGACTTAACTGAGGAGAACCGCCTTTGATGCACCAAGAAACAACTTCGATTTGCCTCCAAAATGAGTTAAGGAGATCCCCAAACCTCTGAAAACTGGAATTCCCATGTGAGCCATCAGTGGGAGGAATAATGAGGGAATAAATGGGAAATCTGGAGTGGCCCATGACTTAAAAACCCCAAACTTTAAGTGGCTGCATGGTTACCCCGCATGGTTTGGCAAACCGTGCACCAACTATGAGGTTGCAAATGTCTCACCCAGGGAATTCACATGGCTTGCCCGCACGGTCTGAAAAACTGTGCGCCACCCATGTAGAGCCTAATGTCAAGGGTGTACTGTTTCCTGGGCTGGCCGCATGGTTTTTTTAGACCGTGCGCCAACCGTGAACCTCTGCACAACCTCCACAACATTAACATTTTTTACCAGAGTTGTCCAAACTTCAACCAACCACTTCAAAAAGCACAAACGAACCGAAATAAGGGCCACATACCTCAAACTGGGGGGTACTACAATGAAACTGTATTTCTTGAAGATTTAAATTACCGCTAAACACTAAAAAACCACCACTAAATGATATTTTTATCATAGTGTATCAAATATTTATTCAATCAACTTAAAGGATAAAATTGGTTTCTAAAATTGACTTAAAAAAGTGATATAACTAATTTAGATAGAGTTATCATGATATTCTAAAGATGAATTTTAGAAGCTAATATAAACATTATGATTTTTATTGATGTTTTTTGACCTACCAATGTTCTTACAATGTTCATGAATTTGATGAATCAAAATTTACACTAAAATATTGACAATTTTGTTATGGTATTTGCGGATGATATTATAGTTTATCTATGATCCAAGGTAAACTATGAAAAATCTAACAATTGTCTTAGAGACATCAAAAAAACATAAATTGCATGTTATGTTTTATAAATGTCATTTATAATTCCATGAGGTGAAATTTTTTGTTCACGTAGTTTATGAGAAAATTATTTCCACTGATTCTGAGAAAGTTAAATCAACGATGTCTTGGGTAAGACCAAATAATGTCTTAAAAGGATATTATTAGTGTTTTATTCTATTTTTTAAATCAACATCACCATTGACAACTCTAACATGAAAAAGTGTAATTTTTGGAATGAATAAATTTTTTTAGGGTACATTAAATAAAATGAAGAGACAATATACTTTAACTCAAATATTTATATTACTTAAACATGATGATGGTTATACTATTGATTATAATGACTATGGACTTGGTCTATGTTGTGTGCTTATAGAAGGAGATGATGTGTTTTACACCTCGAGTCAGGAGTCTAAATCCCATGACGTGATCCTGGATACCACTTTTCCCTAAGTGAATCCCCTAATTGTTAGAGGCCTCCAAAAAGTGGTAAAGGTTCAAGTAAACTATACAGGGAATGATCTCCCTTAAAACATAAAAGAGGAAAATTCATGTGTATATAAAATTTTACATTAAAAGAAATCCATTTGGAAACAACTTTATAGAAGAAATAAACTCATTTAAAAAAACAATATTTAATAGGAACAAATGAGACACATAAAAAAATTAAAACCGAGTGATCAAACCTCAATACACTAAATTTTCCATCATAGATCCAATGTGGTTCAATGGTTCACAATAAATAAGGAAAAAAATCATCCCTATACTTTCATAATGGAAAATCAATTCTACATTTCTACTGAAGTGAACATGTTGGGGGTGGGTATAAAATCAACAATATTTCCCCAATGAATCCAATACACTTAAATGCATTAGAAATTTAAATATTCAATTCTAGTTAATAATAATATATTAAAATAGTTTAAAATAAAAATATTTTATTAACCAAACACTTTTCCAAGGAAAAATCATGCAGAAATGCTAAATTCCAAATTCCACAATTTTCTAAAAACATAAGCCAAGAAATATTTTAATAATTTCATAATTTAAGTTTTCAAATTTCGAAATATTTCCTAAAAAAATTATTCTCTTCAAATTCATAGAAAAAACCCATTTTCATAGCCTAAAGGGAAACCCCCCATCTTCAAAAAACTAAATAAATATCCTTGTTTTCCCAATATCTGATGAAAAATAACTATTTTGAAAAATATATTAGAAAATATCTATTTTTTTAATATCCGATGGAAAATACCCATTTTCAAAATTCAATGGAAATTATATGTTTTTTAATATTTTTCTCATGATAAGGAATCCCTGTGAATAATACAAAATTCCTTCACCAACTAGCTTTACCAAGGTATGAGTCCTCATTTATACATCCTCATTTATACATCCTCAATCCACACCATAGTGAGTGTTTCCTTTTAACCCCGGTTATCTCAGCCATGTATAATCATAATAGACACTCTTTAACCCATCATATCCCTATGGATGAAACCTAGATGTTTCAAAAATAATTCTCACAAAAACCAATTTTCCCATCTAGACACACACACACCATGTGATAAATCCAAGAAATCTCAAAAATATATTTTTACAAAAAATTCATAATCAAATAAATATTCCAAATTTCTATTATATAATAACCTGATTTAGATCCATTGAAAAATTACATTTTAAAATTTCAGTTTTAATCTAATTCAACAATGGAAATTAAATCCTAATTTTTGAAAATCCATATTTACCAAAAATACAATTTTTATATAAAATAATTATTTAACCTAAAACATGTAATTTCATTAAAAATTAAATCCTAATAAATTAAAAAAAAATAAGAAACTATTTAATATTATAAAAGGTATCAGATCCACCTACCTAGATGTTATGAATTCTCTAAAATCTAAATTCTACAATCCAAAAGACACTTAATAATATTTAATCATTCAAATATCTAAATTTATGAATCAAAATTATCAATATAAATCTATAGGTTCATAGATCCTTCATCACCAAGCATATATTATAGATAGATCAAGTGACCATTAGAACAAGATGAGGAGAGTTCTGAGGATTGAATAAATCATAAAAATATCATAATATATTTTACATTAATCTGATCAATCCTCAATAAAAATTCAGTTTTTTTTGATGGATAAGCCTTAATTTCACTCCCAAGAAGCCCTAAAATCACATAATGTTAAAGGAGTATTTTAATGGAGGTTTTAAGATACAAATAATACTTTAAAATATAAATTTACACCATGATTCTCAATAAGAATTTTTATCATGCATAGTTAGGAAAACCTTGTGTCTAACCATGTCCGAATTACTAGTATTCCCTTTGAAGTCACATGGTAATATTGTGAGGTTAGACTAACAACGTTCCTAATAATGTAGATGCTACTTGATATAATTTTCTCCATATTTAGTTAGCCTAACCATGTGAAAAATCATGTTCCTCTCCCTACACCTCTAAAAACATGAATTTTCAACTAGGAAACGTCAAAAACTCAAAAAGTAACATACTTATAAAATCCTTGGTTTCAAAATTCTCCCTACCATAGGAATTTTCATCCCATAAATGTTACTAGGATCTATTATCCTTGAAATGATTTGACCATTGTTTTGTCATCTCTACCTATCTCCACCAAGTATACTCTTGTATCATTCCACATCACCATAACATCCATACCAACATAATACTAAATCCACTAAGAATCATTTCTCAATAATCCAAAACTCAAATTAATCTCTACATGGAAGAAACATTACATTCTATATCATCTATCTCTCACCTCAAGAGATGATATAGATCTTACTAAGAAATATTGAAAATGTTATGAAATGTTTCATAACACAATGTAAAATCTAATAGATAATCTACTCCACCAAGTCACTTAATGATTTTAAAAGGTACCGAAAACCATGAAAATAATTTACCTTACTTTCCAGGACACTAGAGACCCAACTGAGGTGTCACCTTAAAAATACGTAGTCTAAAACCTTAAATCTTAAAGGTTTTCATATATGGTTTACATAAGAATTATACTTAATCTATAATGAAATCATACAATTATGAATCAAATAAAACTGACCTCCATCTCTTACACCAAACTTAGTATGACAAGATGCCTCTCACCTTAAATGAAAAAACATAATAGTTATTGACATGTTCAACCACATAGTGCCTCAAATAGTTTCATATGAATCAATGATCGATATATTTTATTATAAAAAACACTATCATTGGAAGATGATCCTCCCAAAAACTTCTAAAATTATGACACAATATTAGATAATGTCTTCCAATACTGGTATAACATGATCTTTCATCCAATAATTCTAGGGATAATACACTAAACTCATATTCACTTATATTTATATAGTATTCTAGATTCCCTTCTATAATCTTGATATAAAACAATGATCTATATCCAAAATGAGAGACTATAAACCCCATTAAGCCTAACAACTTACTTCACATAAATATTTTTTATCTTATCAACTAAAAATTCTCTTGTATTATCTAGAAATTAAAAGGTTTCATGTGTCGATACAATATAACATAGACTCCATCATGCTTCTATGGTGACCTTTTCAATCCAATCAAAAATTCCATATAAGTATCCACTTATTTCTATGTTAGAAAGAATAAATATTGAAATAAACCTTTATTTCATCAATTACCCTCCTTAACTTATAGGAAATTAAGATAATGAGAAAAAAATTCAGCCACATCCTTATTCATTCACCACTGTAAATATGATCTATACCAACAGTTTGGAACCATTGGTATAGGCCTCCAAACCGTTGGTATAGCCTATACCAACGGTTTGGAGAACCTTTGCCAAGTAAGCCATGGGGATAGGTCTATACCAACGGTTTTGGGAAAACTGTTGGTATAGACCTATACCAACAATTTTCAAAACCGTTGGTATATGTAATATAAAAATCTATACCAATGGTTCCATAAAACCATTGGTATATGTAATACAAAAAAGAATCATCTAATTGGTTTTGATC
This sequence comes from Viscum album, assembly GCA_963277665.1. Taxonomy (NCBI): domain Eukaryota; kingdom Viridiplantae; phylum Streptophyta; class Magnoliopsida; order Santalales; family Viscaceae; genus Viscum; species Viscum album. The sequence continues at coordinate 1,288,754,050 of OY728151.1, forward strand.
CCAGCACCTCCTGTTTGTGATTGAACGACATAACCACAAACCTAACTTAATTTTGTGAACATAATTTCATAAATATATATATATTTATTATCATAAGTATTTTAAATTTTGATTTATTTATTGTACTCTGTAAGAAGACACCATTAAAAATACATGCACATATACCAACGGTTCTCAAAACTGTTAGTATAGACCTATACCAACAGTTTTGAGAACTGTTGGTATAGGTTCTTTGATTTTGGGACCTATACCAATGGTTTTGGACAAACCGTTGGTATATGGGGGACCTATACCAACGGTTTGGCCAAAACCATTGGTATATGGTCTCTATAATGGACTTATACCAATGGTTTTGGCTATACCGTTGGTATATGTCCCAATTAGTGAACTATACCAACAGTTTACCCAAAACCGTTGGTATAACTCCTAATTAGTGACATATACCAACTATTTTGGGAAAACCGTTGTTATAGGTCCATATAAGTGACCTATACCAATAGTTTTGGCCAAACCGTTGGTATAGGTCCAAATTAGTGAACTATACCAATAGTTTTCCCAAAACCATTGGTATAGATCATATTTCAAGTAGTGATTTATGATAAATAGTGTTATAATTATATATATGATACATCTTGGTAGATCCTAGATGAACTACCTAGCTCAAATGGTGAAAATATGTTATAGCTTCACTTCTGAGATAAGAACCAATATCATATCTTTAAAATATATGATTGAATCTATTGAAAATAAACATCACTCAATTGTACGCCCACTATTAAAGAATTTTTTATCCTTTAATAGTCCTCACCAGATAACTTACACTCTCAGACTTGGTATAAAAACATTCATCTTACATTGATACTAGAGAGAACCAAACAATCCATCATCTCTGTCACTTCAATGTGAATGTTCTCCAACAAACACAGAATATTCTATTTATCCCCACCTTCCTCCACTACTTTAGTTATAGATTTTATACCCAAGGAAACCAATATTTCATTCTCATTTCATAGTGTATACATGAGTTTATATTTAAAAGTTTTAATATATTCCACCCACTAATGTTATAACAAATTGATACCACACTATGAGATTATTTACTTTAAACTCATATGATCCATATATACTATAAAATTTTCAAAAAAAAAAATCAATTCCTATAAATCTTCAAATCATGAATAATGAAATATAATTCCCAATCATGGTTAGGGTATTTATTCTCATGAGGTATCAGTTTCTTATACACATATTCCATAACTTTACTCCCCTTAACCAAGACACACCCAATCCTTATCTGGATGTGTCATAAAACACATCATACCCAACACCTGATTCAAAGATAATAAAGATTGTTAATAAATTAATACTCTTCTTCAATTCCTAAATCATATTATATCATTTACCAATCTTTTCAAACTTCAATCCTTCTTGATTCAAGAAAAACATGGTAATTGTTAAAAATTCTAAATAAATATCACATAATATATATCCAAACCCATAAAACACTATATTTCAAATTAATTATTTATTATTTCCAAATAAATCATGACATTAAACTTATTAAGATCAATAAAAAATGATTTTAGAATACAACATGACCAAGGAACTTCCACCATGAATCCAAAATTGGAATTTGGATAATTTAATAAATTTTATTCTGAAAAAAATCTCCAAAACAATATCTTGGTCCATCCCATGATATTCTTACAACCTTGAATAAATAAGGATTTAATCTCTATATATCACCACAAATTAATGAATATATATTTGGAAGATACTATTAATTAATTCTATGAATATTACAAGATCATTGGTACCTTCAAAAGGAATGACTAAAAACTCATAATGATCATATCAAGATCATAAAACTATTTTTGAAATAAATTCATCTTTTACCCTTAACTAATGAAAACCAAATAGATAAAGAATCTAGTAAAAACATTTATTTACCTCCATTTGGTCAAATAAATCATTATTTTATGTTAAAGGATACTTTTTTTTTTCAATATCACGTACTTGTACTTCTGATAGTTAATACACAACTTCAAGTTATGTTTATTTTTCTTAGAAAACAAAACTATTCTATGCAAGGGGAAAAACTCAATTGATTGAATACCATTTTCTTATGCTTATATAATTGCCCCCTTAGTTCCTAAAAATCTGTTGATTTTATGAGATAATATGGAAATGAAATAGTATTCTTCCTAGGCACCAAGAAAATGAAAAACTTCATATCCCTTCTTTGTGGTAATGTAGATAAATACTATGGGAAAATATATAGATACTGATCCACTACCCTAGTAATTATAGGTAGACTCTTCATTTATATGAACCTCATCACTTGTTGGAGATGTAACATAAATCCAAATCTTAGGGTATGATATATGGTGTATCATATTATATGAAATTCATGTATACAAAGAATATCACATGCCTTGGTATTTGGAATATCATAAGATCATGGTGGAGGGATGTCATTTGGCTACATCTTGGTGATATTTATCTATCACTATAAAGATAGTGGCATAAATTTTAATCGATGGAAGGTACACACAAGCAATTTCTTTATTTTATTGTTTTAATGGTTTCAGTTTTCTTGTATGGTGATACAATTTAGGTTTCTTAATCACTTATGCTGCTTAGTTTAAGTGTTAAACTACCATTAGACACCCAAAAATCATAACAAATCCTTACCATGTGATTATATTCTTGAAATCATTTTTCGAAAATGATGTTTTGAACCCTTTGAAAAAATAGAGTATTGAATAATCTTAATAAATTTAGTACAAGTCATTAAATATGATTAACTGGAAGGCTGAAGGGGATATCATGACATTAAAATAGACTGTGTAGGATAAGTTATTAATAAATCCTATCCATCCCATATATCATAGGACATGATAGCTAGAGCAACGTTGTTATCATTTTATAGGTACTATGAAACTGACTTATTCTTATTCCGATGCTGAGTTAATTTTACACAAGCCTATAAAATGTGAGTTATTCTTATATGGTCCAACATGATTTAAATCAAATGCAATCTATTCTACACTATATTGATTCCACAAGATTCTAGTTATAATATTATGCGAGTCTTGGATTTTTTTTATTCTTTTGTGGGAACTATATATTAAGTTGCACACTCACTCACCTTATGACAATGTGATTTAATCATACATGGGAAATCATGGATTTATTTCTATGAAATGATTATTTTTATATTACATGGGCCTGTGCCTTTTTAATCTCATATAGGTCCATGTGCTCCGATTTCTCCTTATATGAGCTGGATTATATCATTTTGTAAAAAATAATGTATATCGTTAAAAACATTATAATTAATAATTTTTTTAAATATTTCAATTATGAATTGAATTATATAATTTATAAACTGTTTATAAATAATAGAAAAATGTATTTAGGGATATTTATTAATTTATAATGGAATTTATAAAATAATTAATTATAAATTTTTTATAATTAAATATATTTTTTTGAAAACATTATTATATAAATATCCATAATATTAAAATATTCCTTTTCAAAAATACATGTTATGTTTATAATTTAGATATAAAATTTTTATATGTAGATTATAAGGGTGATTTATAATGTGTTTATAAATTAAAAAATAATGTATAAAAATAAGAGTGTATATTTAAAATTATGAATTGTTCATAATTACATAATTTGAATTGTTCAAAATAAATGACCTTATTTTGAAATTATTTAAACCATATCAAAAGGAGTTTTTGATAATTTATTTTGTCAAGGTTTAAATAATAATTAATATGTGGTATCTTGATTATGTAAATAGTTTTCATAATAGAAACTTGATTATAAAATATTTATAATTTATTTAAAATCATATATTTAAATAAAATTTCATATAATGAAAAATACGAAGGATTTCATATTTGGAATCAATATAAATACTTATATTTAAGTAATTATTGAATTTAAATAACGAATGCTAAATTATAAAGTTTTTAATTTAGCTTTATTTATGAATTGTTCAAAATTGATAATCTCTTGTTTAAATTTATAAATTGTTCATTTATTTAATTAATCCATTGTTTTTTATTCATATATATAATTGTTATATTATGAATTGTGATGTATGATTTAGTTTAAAGGTGTTTATACTACTTCTATAGATCATCATACACGCATCTAAGGAGTTATATGCAATGTATAATAAATTATTTAGTATTCTTCTACCAAGACTTTGGATTATATTGAGTTATGAGCTTGAATTGAGTAATTTATTATGACTTATACATATTATGAATAAGTATTATTATGTAATTAAGATCTCTTTTTTTGTTATTTATCCTTGGATAGTGAGACTTTGGGTCAAACTTTTCACTCTCTTGGAGGTTTATGTCATGTCTATAAAAGTAAGGGTTGACTATCTATGGTTCTAGTCTTACTCATATAAGGATTTTTGATTTATTATAATTATAATACTTTATATAATTTTTTTTGACATACCTTATTCATGGGATGAATTTGGATATGTATGAATATAATTGGATTTTAATTTGGGTTAGTAACAGAAGCTGTGAATTGTGTAAAAAGTTACACATCAAAATGGTTTGAAAATATTGGTTTCGTGAAAGTAATGTGATTCCAACTAAATCATTAGAATAATTCATATATATGAAGGGAATAACATGAGATAAGATGATGAGATTGAATCTTCTTCAAAATACTAAGTTTCATATTCCCTCCGATGAGAACACTTTTCAAGTCCTAAATCATTCAAATGAGTATGTCATTCCAAATATGGGTGCCCCTGAATTATTCTAGATAAGGAAAACTAGTAATGGGTGACCCTAATAGGATTAGGTGACCATTATTGGTATTTTATTTGGGTTACAATTAGAAGAGAAACCTTAATAGGACTAGGTTACCAGAGGAACAAAGTTGAGTTTATCCATTTGATGGATTGGATAAAGTGTTATCTACTACACTATACAAGAGTCATATATGATGTTATTGGGATAATTACCTATCTAAATAACTAATTGGTAAGAGAAAAACCAATGTAGACTCATCGGTTAGTGGAAAATATATTGTCCCATTAATGGATATGATGGATTTTAAAATGGGTTATCATTTTGATGGGAGAAAATTTAATAAATGTATTTATTAAATATTTATAAGCATTATAATCATATGATAAAAGAATCTATTTTAGATAAAAATCACTATTATCATCAAACATAGCTTTGAGATCAACCCTGGAGAAAGGATAATCTTAGTGTAAGAAAATACTAAGACTTGTAGCTTATGAAAAGTTCTTAATAAATAGATATTACATGTCTTAGAAAAATAACCTCATGAGTAGAAAATTGTTGAAATTGTTCAATTTTTGTAATTTTTATGATTATTATTAATATATAATGATTCAATATAGGTATTAAAGTCATTATATGTACATTGAACTAAGTAGTTTTTAGTCTCCACTCATATTCTCAATATGGTTGAGTATGACCTGATGATACTAGATGTTTCCTTAATAATTATTCTGGTAAAGAAATTCATACTATTATCATAAATGGAAATATTATAACAATGAGAATGATTTTGATAATTTTTTACAACATTTTCAATAATTTTTGTTGATAAATTTACTAGTAATGTTTTGAGAAGTTTATAATTCCTTTTAGATAGTACATGTGGTTAAAAGTTCAAACTAAAAGAAGATAATTTAGTTAGGGAGTCCAATAATGTTTCTTAAAATATCAAACCAAGGTTATTGAAATCTAATTTAATAGTTAGTAATAAAGAGTAATAATTACATAGGATGGAATTGTTTGAAATACCTAAATGATTTTGGAAACATCATGTAATTTAAAAATCAGATATCGATGTTAAATAAATCAATTATATAGTTTTGTAGGGTATGTGATACTAAATTTACACTTTAAAAATGTTGTGAGTATACAATATTTAAAAATCAAGGTAAAAATTGATAGAGTATGCAATATGTATTCAAATTAAAAAGCAAATGGTTTCTAAATCATGCATTTGAATGAAAAAGAATATATCAATATCATATAAGTCTTAGTTTAGGATGTGTATAGTTATCTCATTTATCTTATGTGATAAAAGGAATTGTTTACAAAAAATAGTTGTTATAAATAATATGATATTAATACACATGGTTTATGATTCATTAGATTCTATAACATATTTAAAAAGGATACAAGGATTTAAATTTTTTATCTAGGATAAAAGTGTTTATCTAAGTGTTTGTTAAAATATAATGGATTTGATCCCACTACCCTCATTGAAACATTTTAAAGAATAATATTTTTTTTCTTAGTAGTGATCTAAATACATAGAATACTATATAATATATGGTATTAATATTTTATTTATTAAATAATATCACTAAAGGAAGTAAGTGTTATTTTATTAACATAAAATAGTTTTTTAGAATGTTATTATGAAGAGAATATACTGCCTAAGAGGCCAATGGGAGTATATTTTGACTTAAAGATGATTGAAGTTAATAGATAAAGGATTATACTAGTCAAAAACTAATGTGAAATATCAATTTCAATTAAAATTAATGATGGAAATCAATCTAAGAGTGGTGGTGATATTCTTAGAAATAGTTTTAAGTAGACGATAGAAGTTAGTAACATCATAAAATTAGATTTTAGAGAGTTAATGAGTTTGAATATTTTCAAAGAGATGAAAATTAATAATATGATTTATAATTCACACCATTATTCAAACTAGATTTTTTCATTGATGTTACTAACTAAAGAGTTTAACGGTAGGGTTTTATATAGTGATCACATAAATATACAGAAGGAATTATATATAAATATAATGGGTTTATAAAAAACCTAAAAGTGTAGAAAACATAAATATTATATGGAAATCTATCATACATGATAATTTTTACATGAGATTATTTATAGTTTTTCTAATATTCTTAAAGGTGTTTAAAAAAAAAATTTATCATGTTATATAAAAGGAAATATCCATTTTATCATTCTTTGATATTGACTATATATATGTATCTTGAAGTGAAATGATAATTGACACCCCAAATTATAAATTTTAGTTATCTCTAACCGATGATCATCATGGAGTATTATAGGTTGGAATGAAATGTTATTTTTAGTATGAGTAGTATTCTTGTATCAAGATACAAAATATACTCATAAGGCATAAAATAGGGTTTGTTTATTAAATGGACCACTAAGTGTATACCATATAATGTGTGATACACTATGCATTTTGGTATACTAGGGGCGAATTGTTCATATTTAGATCCCCCACTACCTTTGGTTGGTGAGATTCCTAGATTCAGAACCTTTATAATTTTATACCTTTCTTATGTACTCTTTTTGGATTAGATAATCAATGGTGGTTTTGTATACTTATGATTATGTCATCGGTTAGAGCTTAACCAATATAGGATTTATCCTCTCATTTGATGAGTATGTAATCTAGGCCCTTGACTGAGGTAGACTGACAAAGTATGTGGTCATAGCTAGATAGTACTTATAATGAGAGTATCTATTAGGGTGAGGGGAATTTTATGCGATCATACACAACGGTGAATTATAGGTGATATATTCATTGAAACATTCAATATATACTTATAAAATTGAGAACATATGAGTCAGTTATATGGGATTGACATACTTTTTGTCCCATGTTTACTTGATGTATTGGTAAAAGTAATCATATGAGAATGCATTCTTTCATTTGGTATAGTTGGTAGATATAGATATATAGAGACATGTGTTTAATGGAGATCGGGACAGACGCCATTGTAACTTGAGTAAAACTGATTCTTTTTTAGAGGCTGCTATTTTCTTACATTTATGAGTTTAAGAATTCATATTTGTATTCAATCCTATAAAGGAACATGGTGTCAAAATTTGTGGTTTACTGAATTATGTTTGAGTTTGTCTTAGAGATCCACATTAAAAATGTTTTATATTCTTATTCAAAAGAGTTTTTTAAGGGTATTTACAAGTTTACACATATGATGTGGTATGATGTGAATTTAATAATAACTTTCCAAAAGTGTTTTAGAAGATATACAGAAGGCGTTTTGGATATGATTTCATAATTTATTGTATATAATGTTATATAAGGTAAAATTGTGCTATGTTTACGAGGTTTTAGTTTAGGTGGGATATTGTTGTAAATTTTTCCTAAATAAAAATCCTAGTGTATGATATATATTCTATCATATTGTTAGAAATGCATGTATAAAAGGCATATTGTATGACTTGGTATTTCTCATATCATAAGAGCATGCTATATGACACCAAAATACTTATAATAGAACGTTTTCATTCGAATAATCACATATATAAGTTATTATTGGTATGATTTTTCCATGAAATGAAATGCATGGGAGTTTTGGATAAATGTTTACAAATAGTTTGCAAACTAGTGTAATTTACTCAAATATTACATAATGATTGAGTGAATAAATGGAGGCGTGAGAAGAATCTACAAGTCCTATATATACATAGTCACTATGATATGGTTTACTTCCTAACTCTACTAAACCTTGGATGATTCTCTCCCACTCTTATAGATCTCATCTACTTTCTCTATTTACTATACAGGGCACTATCATGCAATGATGAGAAGAAGAGACCTAACTGAACATTGGGTGATTCAGATTCAACCCATGGATACACCATGGAAAATGGATTTAATTTGGTATCCCCTTGGTGTTATTTATCAATCTTGATAGATATAGTAACAACATAATTCATAGGTGAAAGGTACACATGAGTAGTTTCTCTTTTTATAGTTTTCATGGTTTCAATTTTCTTGCATTGAAATTCGGTTTTGGGTTTCCTAATCACTTCCAATACTTAGTTTAACTGTTAAAATACCCTTAGAGACCTAGAATAAATTATCCCATTGACTGAAATGATATATATTACATTGTACTATCCACTGACCATATGACCTAGGCATTTTTACATTGCCTATAAAATATCATTTATAGAAATCATAGAATATATCTTAGTGGATGACCAAGGTCTTCTTCCAAGGATCTAGGTAAATACCTATTGATATTAATCATGTATTATATTTTTTGTTATTTTTTTTATATTCAAATCATAAAAAATGAGGCCGATGTTAAATGAAATATAAAAAATAAAACATGAAAAATAAAAAAAAATCAATTTTAGTATTTGTTAAAAAATATGGGTTTTCCTTAGTGGATTTCACATTTGGTCGACTTCCTTATACAATTCAACATTTATCACCTTTTCGTATCCTCACTAAATGGAAAAAATCAATATCATTTATCCTACCATCTCCCAATATTTTCAAATGTAAAGGAATAAATATATTACCATTTCATATGCATTACACTCTTGTATTTTCTTAGGACTAGTGTTGGATATTATATCTCAATGCACTAGACTAGCCCCCATGTAAATACTCACCATGATAGATTTTTATACACAAGATCTAGTTGAACTCTCCCCTAAAAACCATCCTAATCTATATCCACTACTGCTTAGATCCTAACATTTGAAACCCATCATCACCATTCCTCTATGTAATTATGATTCTTCATATCCCCTATTAAATATTATGATCATTGCCACACCAAATTTCATTATCCCCTATCACTATCTTAAAAATAGGTAAATCCTTGGTCAGGGGATCTAGTAGTGATCGGTCATGAAATCCAGTGACTACTAGCCACCGATTACATCATAATAAAGAAATAATAATAACAAAAAAATCAAGAATATTGTTCATAATTAATAATAGTAATAATAATAATAATAATTTATTTAAAGTACCTGGAGTTTATTGGAAAAGTAAACAACACACATCCCCTTGGGAATGCAATGATAGGCCACCCCCTCTAAGGGTTAACCCATTCCATAACAAGCCCAATATATTGATTGTTCTGAAGGCCCAATGCCTGAAAGGGTATTACAGGGGTCTTAACCCCTTCTTGCATCACTGCCTTATATCATGACCTACATCATTATCTTTATGTGTTAATGCCAAAATCACTACCTTTGTTATAAATCCCCCCAAGGGGGCTGCTAGAATTTGAACCTTGATCTCTTGGATTTAGAGGCTAGCAGTGAGTACCACTCGACCATGGCCAAGGAAAAATAAGTTGTCAGGCCAAATAGTATAAATTCTCTAAGTCCCTAAGGAAATAATAATTATAATAATAATAATAATTATGTTATTATTTTTATTATTATTCCACTAACATTGGTGCCAGTGGTTTAAGAGAGATGGGGGATAGGTTAACATCAAAGATCCAAACATGAGATCTATAATATATCATGTGTGTGAGTTTAAATAATTTAATTTATTATTATTTTTTACCCCTAGTCCATTAGTTAGGATTAGAGATGAAATATAAAATTTCCATGGTTAAACTCTTAGACCCTGCTAATTTATCAAAATTATGGGTTTGTTTGATTAATGGTGTATAATAGGGATGGTTGGAATAACAGTAATAGCGGAGAGAAAATAGATATAAATCCATGTAATAATGATTTAGTGATGAAGGAATATTATGTTATAATTAGTGGTTAGGTGGTGGGATGACTAGGGATAGTTAATCTACACCATGGAATATGGTGTTTTGTAGGCACAAAGGCATGATTGGTGTGTGGGGGTCTCATGTGGGTTGATGGAATTATAAGTGGCTACTTTTAAAGTGTCTAGGAGGTAGGATTCTTGTATGAAGTTGGATACAATTTATGAACCCAACATGCATGGTTAGATGCTGAAGTGGTGTGGATTGTCACTATTATAAAAAATTAAAATAGAAATAAAAAGCTGATGGATAAGAGAATTAGCCTACATTTCATGTTTGTAAAAAGGGTCTTGTGACATTATATAATTTCCCAATATTACTAGGATGTTTGAAAATTGTGCTTTAGGACTATATAATGATTGATCCATCTTTTGTGTGGGTTAAACTTGTAAAAGGTGTCCAACCTGACCAAGTTTGGATCTATTGGGTGTGTTTATTGTTTGATTTGATTGAAAATACTATATTACCTACTAGTAACAACAACAACGACAATTTTTCTTAAATTAAAAAATATATAATAAAATATTTAAAACTACAATTAATATTCATGAAAAACTTAACAATTAGTTTAATATCTTACCTTAGGGGACCATCATAGCCTCCACAACACCTTTAAAAATTCTTAAGTATGCTCTTCTTGGTTTACATGAAAAATAAGGTTCAATGGGAATAATCATGTATTTATAAAAAAACAAGCCCATCTAGGATTAGAACCCAACTCCAAATTATATTATCATTAAATGATAAACCACAACATAAGCAATACTATGCTGATATAATTTCAATTTGAATCCCCATTTCTGAGTTATCCTCTTTTTTCCCAAAAATTAAATGAATGGAATACATCTCTTAAATAATAAGAAGATTTAATTAAATTAAAACTATAAAAGATCCTGTAATTCACTTAAAACTTTCACCCTTTGGTAAAACCATAATTATAAACATAACTAAGCCTTTAATTTTTTTAATTTGGGGTTATTTAATTGAATAAAATTAAAAAATTTCCCCTTGGGTGTGAAATGGAAAAAACTCCCATTCAAAGTTCAAAAACTCCAAGATTAGATTTTTTAAACCTTTTAAATGGAGGGTTTGTAATAATACAATGTCAAATGGGAGACCTTGTGAGGTCATGTGTAATGATATGAAATGTATTGTAAAGAAAGGTGACCTATGTTAGGTGATAAGTTATAGATTCTCCTATTCATTCTTATATGAAATGGGTGATTAGTATCCCAGATTTATGGTGTTCATAAAAGAGATGACTATGAGGATTGTGAGACATGACAAGGGTGGATGGGAAAATGATGGGTATGATAGGATGTGTGATGCATGATATGTGATTGGGTATTTGAGGGATATTTGAAATGGTCCATGCAGGTGCATATTTACTATTTTATGAACCTAAATTATGTTGTTGATGTGATTTATTGATCAAAATCTTGAGAATAATATGAGTATATCAGACCCATTATTTAGAGATCATTTCCCTAGGGATAGATACATGTATTCCAACCCACTATTAAGAAGATTATATAATATTTTGATATTTTCATGCTAAATAAAAATTCATAGGACACGTATAGAGTATCATATATATCACACCATTGAATTATTTTGCGGGCCTTTATGAGTCTAGTTATGAGTCTATTATGATTAATATCAATTATCTCACCCTTGAGTAAAAAAATACATATACCAAATTAGCCAAGAGTACTTGTTATTGATATTGTAGGCTCACCATGTGAGAGGTGGTTCCACCATGATCTATCTAGTATGTACTAGGAAGTAATTTTATAACTCACCAATATTATTTGATGCTGGTAGTTTCAATCATTGGGGTGTCTTCATAAAAAAGAAATGGTGTGACTTGGGCAATGCATGTTTATTGTAATTTCTTAAATTTCATACCGTACATGCACTCACATATATATTGGATTATTTAAGGGGGTTGTTCTTGGTGTCATACTGATTTTTTACACAAAACCTACATGATCCCCTTAATATATATATAATCTTTATGATTTGAGATGTAGGAAATAGAAATTTCCCTATGACAGGTGGTTGAGTTGGAACAACTTGATGGGGATGTGGATACTATACTGAGGTGAGGCTAAAGAATTTTTATATCAGAGTCTTCTATTTATATAGATCATTTTTATACCATATAGATGGTTAGTCCTTAAGTGGTCTCATTTTTATGTATAGATTCATGGCTTGACATGGGTTCATTTTTTATTACATGGTGATATGTATTGATGATTATTTTCTATTTTTAATCCACATTACATTGAAATTGTTATTCAATATTGTGGTTGTTTTTTATTACTATTATCAATGATGATCTAATTAGGAGTATTGTCTCCCTATAATATGGACCAGACATTCCCTTCTAGTTGGTAGAATTCAGTGTAAGAGGAGGTGTGGTTAATGTTTTGTGGAATATCTCCCAAGTAGGAAGGCATACTAGGGAGGGATGTTACGTTAGGTAGTGACTCACCCACCTCACAAGATCTAACAATACTTTCTATAACTGATGCACTTTCACATCTTCCAACCTTGACTGAACATCAACATTTTTATCTCTCATTCACTGTCTCTCTTCATGATCACATGGAGATTCACCAGCACTACCTCTTTTGGCTTCATTATACTCAATCATAGATGGTTGATTCATAGTTAGGGGATGTATTGAAAATAGTAGCCTAGATGCCTAGGCTTTCATGAAAACTTTATCAATGGAACCAATAATAGTTATACCATTGACCATATATACTCATGGTTATTGGTCAACTATGATGCTTAGGATGTAAGATCAGTGGAAACCAACCACCATTATTTCCAAATGTAATTAAAATAATAACCTAGGTACATTGAGGATGATTTTTTTTATTTCAATAATGCTCCCAAGATACCTCAAACCTGATAGTTGTAATAACACCCCCATGTGGCCCAATAATAATAATAATAATATTATTATTATTATTATCAACAATATATATATATATATATTAAAATTTTAAAAATAAATTTAATATACACAAAAAACTTAACAAATGGTTAAAAAATCATACGTTTGTGGGACTACTAGTTCCATCTCATGACTACTCTAAATTTTCTACCTTTATTCCCATGAAAATGTATATTTAAAAGAATAATTTATTATTTATAACAAAATTGGACCAGGATGGACATAGGGACCGCTATTAGATTATGTCTCCACTAAATGAAACACCGTGCCTTGAGAAATATGAAATTGATAGAATTTTGATTCAAGGTTTTTCTTAGGTGATATTTCAATTTATTATTAGACTTAAATAAATAAATTTCATCATTTAAATAAATAAATAAATAAATTTAAAGAAAACCTTAAAAAAAATAAACTCCTCATAATTGTGCCAAAATATCACCCATGGGTAAACACCAATTACTAAAATCAATGTAACCTTTTAAATTTCCATATGATGTTGTTTACTAGGTTAAGATGTATATTTACCCCCTTGAAGGTGAAATGACTAAAATACACTTTGAGAATTTAAAAATTCAAAAATTGAAATTTTTTTACCTATAAAATAGTTACACCTTAAAAACATTTCATCCTCAAAAATACAAAAACTCATCCTTATAAACAGAAAAAACTCAGGAATGCCGAATCTTGTAAACCAGACTCATAAACTTTTATAAAATATACCCCTTAAAAAAGATCAATTCATAATTCAAAAAAATTAATAAAATAAATAGATAAAAAACAACATAACCTTTATTTAATTTAATTCTCTACAAACACCACCTAAAAATTAATTTTCATCAATATGATAAGGGAAATAAATTAAAAAAAAAGTATTTCAATTTTATATTGAAATCAAACTACCTAAAGATCCCCTCTATACCTCCATGACTCAATATCAATTGAACTTAAAGGATAATACACTCCAACATGACATACTATAGATGGTTTTGAATATAAATGATTTTATTAATGAATGTCACATCCTTATCTAAATATAACTCATTATATTCCACCCCATGAGAAGGATTAGGAAGATAACCCAACAGCTGAAAATTGGTAAATTACATACACCTACACATAGTGAGATATTAGAACTATGAAATAAACTATCTCCCCAACCTAATAAAATATCACAAATGTTTACAGAATACCTGATGGAAACTTATTTTTACTGAAATTTTTTTCCTACATAAAGATAACATCAAAATAACATAACCATCCAAATAAAACTACAAAGGTATCTTCCAATGATTGAAATATAATTTCTATCATCTTAGTGTTGTGCTCATGAAATCCTAAAAATATTGTAATTCCAAAATCTACTATACTTAACCTAACTTAGATCAATATTCAAGGTATCTGACTCTCAAAATTCATCCCAACACGTTGGAGATATAATGTGTCTCCACATAATAAATATCATTTGTGAAGAAAAAAATTTCACATAAGTTTTTTTGTACTTTTAACATCAGTTACCTCATGATTTTGTTGTAGGATATTTTGTAAATATGTTTTTAATGTCAGTTAACAATAACAGATGTGATAAATATTTTTTTAATTACGATTTTCTAAAAACATATCATATAAAACCGCCTAAAAATACATAATTCAAAGGGTTTTGACATTGGTTTTTATATAACTAAGTTGAAAAACCCTTTATCAAATCAGTTATTTTAAATAAATAATGTAAAAAATAATTTATCACATCCGTTATATAATAAATATTGTGAAAAATATTTTTAAAAAAGTTAATGCAAATATATTCACTCAGCAGTTCAACTGAAAAACTAGAAAAAATAGTATAAAAACAAAAAAGAACAACATCACAAATTAAAATCATTTTAACTTTTCAATTAGAAATTTTAAATTTACAATATATATAAAAAATAATCTAAAACCTAGTCATAATTGTTAAATATTCCACCCATTCTCTTTGTTAGTGACTTAATTCTTATTCAGTATAAGATAGAGGGTCATCATAAAGCTAAAATTTTAAAAAACATTTAACATGTATTCTCAATATGATTGTAAGATAAATTAAAGGAAATTTTATAATAAAAAACAACCTTGTGTAATTTTGTAACTATCCCAATTGAAATTATTTCAAATATAAATATTAGAAAATAATATCCACAATTATTAACCCCGTTTTAAAGATGAAAATTTTGTTTCAAAATTATTTTTCAATTAAATATAGCATTCTATGTACTTGCAGCTAAACTGTAGTAATTATAAATGAGAATTGACCATGAATTTTATATATTTGATCTTTGTAATCTTCTTTCCTATTGTATCTCTAATGAAATACCATGAAATGTTTGAATATTATTTTTATGAAATAAAATTAAAACTCATTATAATATATAAGTTTTAAAATAATCAAACTTAAGTGATCAATACATTGGTAAAATTTTCTTACACATTACCATGTATAGAGAATAACCTGAAATATTTATTCTCTTATGAAAAAAAACACACAACATCATATGGACACTGATATATAAAAAATTTCATATGATTAGTTATTTAGTTAAGATAAATAATACATTAATAAATAAATGTTTAATACCTTTAAAGTTAAGGAATAATTCAACACTTAATTGCATTATTTTGAAATATTTTAGTAATATATATTGTTCTTTCTTCATCTTTCATTATCATCATTATAGTAGAAATAAATTGTGGGTCTAAAAATTCATATATTGATGTCTCATAATACTTAATACAAAGAGTATAAAGATACCTAATAAAAAACAAACATAATTATTAATTTTTTAAAGATTAAAATAACTGAAAGATACATGATAATCAAATTACATGAAAAAGACTTTCATCACGTTGATTCCCAAAAAATATCTATTAACAATCTCTGTGATATCTCTATTTTAAATCATCAAATTAAGTTCACACCCACAAATTTTAGCATATTTTGGAATCTCATGTACTTCCAAAACTAAATATGAATATGTTGATAATATATTAAGTCCATAAAAATTTGTATATGAAGTCATAGTTGATTGTACTTATTGTGGTCTATACAGTATGTCTTTACCTTTAAATTATTCCCCTAAAAAAATATATAAATTTTAAAATGTTGAAAATAATATAACTGTAACGCCCTAACCCTAGTTACCCAGATTCGGTGCATTATTACATAACATTGGCATGATCACAAGAAAGATAGAATCCCTGAAGACCGATTGGTTTAGTAGCCTTAGAAACACTATATATATTCATAAGTCTTACATTACATCATAAAATGAAAAACTACTACAACAACATATTGTGTCCATAAACCACACTCATATCCCCACATAATATCCCTGCAGGTCATTTATAATTTACTTCTTCACTTCCTGGGAAAAAATAAAACATTGAAAAGGGGTGAGATCAAATGCCCAGTAAGGATAACAATATAGCAGAAACTTTCATAAATAAGAATAAACATTTAAGGCAATGTACAACTAAAACAAAAGCCTTTCAAACTTGAACTTTCAACATAGTATGGCATAAATAAAATAAAATAATGCCATTTACTTATTCACATGGATATTCTACTAATCGAATAATCACATGCAAAATCAATAACCACTTTCATAATAATGGAATGCATAATGATGAACTTTAATTTCTTTGTCAAGGCCTCGTCCCAAGACCTTAGGGCTAACTGTAACCGGAACCCAACCTGGAGTGCCTCTAATAACCGGACACCAACCCGGAGTGCCTCTAATAACCGGACACCAACCCGGAGTTCCTCTAATAACCAGAGACCAAACTTGAGTTACTCTAATAACCGGAGACCAAACCGGAGGGCTTACTTTTACCGGTCCCCAACCCGGAACATACTTGTCTAACACATTCATCTGAATGAAAGGTTGAAATATAACATAAACATTTGGATTAAAAATAACTTATAAAGTGTCAATACTTTAAACAAAAACCATGAGTGACATAAGAATAACTTATCCATAGTAAAAAATATCACAAAACCTTCAATAAAATAGGGATGTTTTGTATCATAATAAATCAACTTCAAATAAGCTTAAAAATCCATCAAAGGATGTTGACATAGATGAAATCAAAACTATTTTAGAGAAATATCTCTTTTTTTTCAATCATTTTAAAAGTAATGTAATTATAAAATAAAACATTCAATTTGAAAATATTCTTATAAGCTTTTAAGGGAAGCTTCAACAGTTTTATAACGGCGGAAAATAACCGCACCCACCGTATAAGTTAAAAAAAACATTCTTACCTTAATTCTGTCGAAAAGGTTAAAAAGTGCCTTGTTTGGAAAATGATGGAAAGATTAATTTATAAACCACTTATAAAAAGTCAAACAATGGTATAAATGAATTTAACCCATATTCTTGTAAATAGTAAAAATGTTTTGAAATACATTTTTAAGAAACATGGATATGGATGATAAAGAGATCCCAGTAGATTATTACGTATAAACAACCTCGGATAATGAAGAGATTGTGAAATAACCCTTACCAATTTGGTAACTTATGAAACATACAACCCATGAAAGAGGTATAATACAATGAATATGTAAATACACATAAATTAGAGTGTATTACACAAAGAATATAATTATGGGCAGTACATACACCACACAAAAGGTGATGGTGGCAATATGGCATGAATCTCACGGAAATAAGGAGTGAGATGAAAACCCCTTACCTTGTAATTTTCCTTGGTTGGAGTAGGTTAAAATCCTGTATAATGGTGAAATAATTGTTATTAAATTATTCAAGAATCATATATATTAATATGATATCATATATGATCTTTTAACATTGATTTGTTAATAATATCTTTTAATTATCGTTGTTTCGGGTGTTAACTTACTCATTTTCTTTTATATGTTTTGTTACATAAGCCGTGTTTGTTATCGATAGGTTGTATCTTATTCATATACAGAATGATATCAAGTCTTTAAATATCATTTTTAAATCATCAAATGATAATTATACTTTAATGGATACGATGGAGAATGAATCTCATCGCGTTCGTGGAGACGGTAGTCCGTACGTACGCACGAGCGACAATATCATTATTTTGATATTAAAATAATATATAAATGGATGGTATATCATATATACAGAATCATTAACATGTTATATTTATTATTTACATGAGTTACACATCATTATTATACCCATCCAAATAATAATATATTGAATAACAATTACACCACGACGTGGAGACGGTAAGCCGTACGTACGCACGTATGGTGACATGTTATTCAAAGGGTGGATAGAATAATGAATATGGTTGTACCATATTTATAATAAAATCACATTATATATAAGATACTGGAGTTATTATTTTAGAATGGTAATAACAAATAAAGAAGAAGTGGAAGAACAAAGGAACTTGAAAAGGGGTGGTGAAAACATTACCTCTTCTTCAAGTTCTTCCTTTTGATTTGATCAAAAGGGCTCATTAGGTTGGCTTTCTGATCAAACTAAGGCCTCTAGGTTGTAGTGAGAGATGTTGGGAGAGTATTTCAGCAGAGTTTGGCCGAACCAAAAGGCTTTGATGGTGGGAAGAAATGGGAAGGAAGAGTGCCCTTTTATAAGAGGGGTGAGGGGCACCTTTGGAAAAGCTTGAAATATAAGTTTATATTAAATTCATATTCGGTTTATAATGACTCCAAAGTTGATTATTAAAAGGTTAAGGTGGGGATAGGTCGAAAACAACTCAACCAATATAATTTAGACAGGTTTGGGTGCTTATATTAACCTTATCTTTAAGTATTAACTCTAAGTTAATTAGTTTCACTTTTACAATGTCTCTTTTTATTTTTATATTATATGGTTAATAAACTTACCATATACATCCAAGAGACCCCCAAGTGGTCAATTAATGATACACCTATCATTATATAAGTCTCTTGGACGAAACTTAGATTTTTAGGAATTTAATATCAATTAATAATATAATATTTGTTTTAAAAACTCTTTTATGTCAATTTTGACACTATTCAATTATTGATTTTTTGTGAAACTCATAACAGAATGATTAATTCGAACAAAGTTAATTAAATCAATCCTAATATGTCATATTATCCTAGAAAATTAGTGTAATTCATTAACAGTTTCATATTATATTTATTTGGGTATTTATAATATCAATTATTTTGATTTTTCACTATTATAGTAATTACTGCATCATCATTGTGTCATAAATAAATTAAATTATTTAATGTCTAAAAATTATAAATAAAATATAATTATGTAGGAAATCTTTTTATCTTTCTAATAAATATTTATAATCTAAAATCCAACATATATAACCCTATGTAAAATTTTTTTTTCTAAAAGATATATGCTTGTGTCATTTTTGTATTCATTTTAACTTAATTAAAATAAAGTGTCCCTATCACCTACAAGTCGCACCATGGGGTACCAAAATCGACCCAAATATACCTATTTTCGAACATGTATCAACCAATAAGGCTAGTACACGTTTTAGGGTAATTTAGTATTATTATAATATTATTTTTTAACCCTTATTTACCGGATTTACCCTTAACCATGGTAAATAAAATATTTACCGCAGTAATTATTCAAAATGTCTAAAAATAAAATTTACCTATTTACAAAATTTGAACATCCTGATTCCAAATATGGAATTCATTTTTCTAAATTCAAAACACAGAAGTGGCAGAAATTAATTTAAAATTAATTCTCACTGTCAAAACAAAAAGCGTGTTTTTAAGAGATAATAACTATCCAAAGATTGACACTTGTTTATGTTCGGTTTAATTGTAAAATTATTTCCAATGACCAAAATTATATTAAATGGTAAAAGTATATTCTAAATATACTTTAAAATCACTCAAATTCATAATTTATCACTATTAATTATTTTGATTAAAAAAGTTGTTTTTAATTAAAATTTAGTAATTTTCACTATTCATCAAAATATTAAAGTTATCCGAAAAGTACCAAAATTTCACCTTAGGCTAAATTCGATATTCCGAATCCAAAGATGAAGTACATTTTGAAATATAAAATATATATAATTTCAAAAAGTAGGTATTACTATTCATAACGGCTAGTTTGATTGGTTGTGGTGTGTGTTAGAACTCGAAGTTGCGTATAACACACGCTACTGTATTATTCAAAGGAAAGTGTACCGTGGAATCCTGGGATGTTTCATTTTAATTTTTTTTGATGTCCCCATTTAGTCAAAAAGTTTAAAATATTTTATTTAAAAAGGGTTCACCATTAAAAGTTGGCAAAAGTGCAATAATGAAAATGAATTTGTTCTTACATTATGTCTAAGAAACTCATAATATGGATTCTAAAATTATAAGGATTATATAAATTTTAAAATTTAGTTAATACTATTCATAACCTCTTTTGAACGGCTTGTTTGGTAAGTCATGGTGTAATTGAACTCGGTGTTGCGTGTCGTGCAGGTTATTGAATTATTTTGAAGAAATAACACATTATGAATTCTTGGGGTGTTACACTCTCCCCTCCTTCAATAAATTGCGTCCTCGCAATTTGAAAGTTTTCTTCGAAAATAAAAGGTTGAAAATAGAAAATATATTTGTGGGAAAACCCACATCGGAAATTGGGTTACTAAAATTTAGTCTTAATATGAGGAAAAGAGAAATCAAAGGGTCACCACCAAATTATGATCTCGATTTGGAGAACATTGGTGGCAATTAGAGACATATAATTGGAGGAAAAATGTAAATATTTATAAGTAGTGATTGAGGTCATCAATCACAAAAAAGTGTAAAATTGAGGTCCTTAAATTCATCAATCTATGATGATTTGAAATACCATCGGTTCAACAAAACATAGGGTATTAGGATAACACATTTTTGACGTTTCAAAATATCTTAGTTGAAATCCCACATCGAAAAATCAATTAATGAGGCCTCTATTTAAAATAAAGAGTGAAAAGTATGAAGATTACCGAAAATAACACATACTAGGGTTCCATGTAGGAAAATATGGATATGGAAGAAAAATATAACCATCAATTATCTGATGGAGAGTGGTAGAGAACATGGCTATGAAAAGGCCAACAATCCCAAATCCATATATTAGTGATGATTTAAGGTACCATCTAGGACAACATTTTTGTTCTAAGTTCCTTTTCTTAATGTTGAGGAATTTATTTATGAGATTGGCTAAGATCATAAGGATATATACTTACTTTATAATTAGAGTTTTATCCATTAATACATTTCTACCACAAACTCATCTTTCACTCTAAAAGATAATAGAACGTAAAAAATTCTATTTACACTATTCGTATAGGGTTCCAAAATAAACGAATTTATAATTCATCTACAAGATCTTTTATTAAAAACTACATTATTTAATCCAGGACATCTCGTGGGCCAGTGGTGGGTGATACACCCTTGTCGCCCTTCGGTTGTGGGTTCAAGTCTCATGGCCTTGCCGGTCGCGACGGGTTACCGCCCGACCTCCGGGTTGTCCTTTTATGGCAATCCAAAATTAATCTCAAACTAGAACTATCCAAAATACTTCAGTCCAAAATTTATAAGGAAGGTAAACATAATAAAGATCCTTTTTCCACGTAATAACATCTGAACAACTTTATGATGTATTCTTTTAAAACACTGCAACATCCTGAATTACCATAAAACCTTATTGATTACGTTCATGATCCCTTATTCCTTAAAGAATAATAGATATACTACTTCAATCCAAAAATGTTTTAAACCCCAACAATGATGGAATATACAAATCATTAATTAGTTTCAAGGTAGTCAAGAATATCCAATATAATTTATCCAAATCAATCATGTATTATTCTAAAATCACTACCTCGGTATCAGAACCATATTATGGTTTATCTTTCTCTGAACCATATATTTCCCAAAAATTTAACCTGCTATTGAGTCACTTTTCTTTGTTCCACACAATCTCAAGTCCTTAATGAAATAGTACTGCAGTACAATCCTTATATACTCCATAATTATTATAACAAGTACATTGTTGATACAACACTCAATTGACATAATCAACATAAGAACTATAATCATTCCTCTTCATCTGTGGTAGTATCATAACTTGATTATTATCTAATAGCATCATTTGCAGCATAGTCTGATGACTGGGACATAGGTTCGCGTAGTGTCCAAACTCCTTGAAAATGAAGCATTGTACATTTGAAACCATTTTCTTACCCTTGTAGTCACGTACTTTGTGCCCTTTTTCTCCACACTTATTTCAGGCAAGTTCCAGGGTGTTTCTTCCCACAGTTATCACATATGGGAAAATTCATCTTTTTTCTCTTCCCTTTATCCATCTTTCTCTCTTCCATCCTTTTCTTCTCTTTCTTCCCTTCAAATCCATAGGACTCAGTAAACTCTTTACTTATCTTATCAACACATGATATTATTTCTTCATATGATGATAATACATGCGAGACTATTTCTCTTATAAATTCTGGCTTAAGACCATGAAATATATGATCCTTCTTTCTCTTTGTATCATGTGCATTGCTGGAGTTCTCATTCCTTCTACTAGGCGCCATTTCTAAACAATGGCATACACTAGATTAGTTTATGAATAACAATACCTAATCCCAAACTTGTGAAACACATAACATAAATTAAATAGTTTATGGATATAATCCATAATCATAAAAATGTCTCTTTTGAGGAAGTATATACTCATAAACCCTTCATAATGATTTGTAAAGAAAATGAGAGTTATCCTAAGAATATCCCCCGGGAGTGTCGTAACCAAGAGTGCAGCAAGGCCCGTTGTCGTGCACCAGTTCCCGTTCGAGTCTAGCTCAAAGCGGTGTTTTCGGGTTTTACCCCTAGGTACATCTGTGCCAGAGCCGCCTCTACCTGCTCGTATCCAGACAGGGATGTATTGCTTGGAAAACTCACAAAATCTCTACAATACCAAAATTCTAGGAAGTTCTTCTATACTAATCCTAAAAGTTCATCTTAGGTCTACGTGCTCTAATCAGAGTTTATCTAAATCTAGCTTCCAAGGTTTGTACTAAACTTCCTCTGATACCAACTGTAATGCCCCGACCCTAGTTACCCAGAGTTGGTGCATTATTACATAACATTGGCATGATCACAAGAAAGATAAAATCTCGAAAGACCGATTGGTTTAGTAGACTTGGAAACACTAGATATATTCATAAGTCTTACATTACATCATAAAATGAAAAACTACATAACAACATATTGTCTCCATAAACCAAACTCATATCCCCACATAATATCTCTGCAGGTCATTCATAATTTACTTCTTCACTTCCTGGGAAAAAATAAAACATTGAAAAGAGGTGAGCTCAAATGCCCAGTAAGGATAACAATATAGCGGAAACTTTCATAAATAAGAATAAACATTTAAGGCAATGTATAACTAAAACAAAAGCCTTTCAAACTTGAACTTTCAACATAATATGGCATAAATAAAATGAAATAATTCCATTTACTTATTCACATGGATATTCTACTAATCGAATAATAACATGAAAAATCAATAACCACTTTCATAATGATGGAATGCATAATGCTGAACTTTAATTTCTTTGTCAAGGCCTCGTCCCAAGACCTTGGGGCTAACTGTAACCGGAACCCAACCCAGAGTGCCTCTAATAACCGGACACCAACCCGGAGTGCCTCTAATAACCTGACACCAACCTAGAGTTCCTCTAATAACCGGAGACCAAACTGGAGTTCCTCTAATAACCGGAGACCAAACCGGAGAGCTTACTTTTACCGGTCCCCAACCTGGAACATACTTGTCTAACACATTCATCTGAATGAAAGGTTGAAATATAACATAAACATTTGGATTAAAAATAACTTATAAAGTGTCAATATTTTAAACAAAAACCATGAGTGACATAAGAATACCTTATCCATAGTCAAAAATATCACAAAACCTTCAACAAAATAGGGATGTTTTGTATCATAATAAATCAACTTCAAATAAGCTTAAAAATCCATCAAAGGATGTTGACATAGATGAAATCAAAAATATTTTAGAGAAATATATCTTTTTTTAAATCATTTTAAAAGTAAAGTAATTATAAAATAAAACATTCAATTTGAAAATATTCTTATAAGCTTTTAAGGTAAGCTTCTACAGTTTTATAACGGTGGAAAATAACCGCACCCGCCGTATAAGTTAAAAAAAACATTCTTACCTTAATTCTGTCGAAAAGGTTAAAAAGTGCCTTGTTTGGAAAATGACGGAAAGATTCCTTTATAAACCACTTATAAAAATTCAAACAAGGGTATAAATGACTTTAAACCATATTCTTGTAAATAGTAAAAATGTTTTTAAATACATTTTTAAGAAATATG
Source organism: Viscum album (assembly GCA_963277665.1). Lineage (NCBI taxonomy): Eukaryota > Viridiplantae > Streptophyta > Magnoliopsida > Santalales > Viscaceae > Viscum > Viscum album. Next base: position 1,288,778,983 of record OY728151.1, read on the forward strand.
GATATGGATGATAAAGAAATCCCAGTAGATTATTACGTATAAACAACCTCAGATAATGAAGAGATTGTGAAATAACCCTTACCAATTTGGTAACTTATGAAACATACAACCCATGAAAGAGGTATCATACAATGAATATGTAAATACACATAAATTAGAGCGTATTACACAAAGAATATAATTATGGGCAGTACATACACCACACAAAAGGTGACGGTGGCAATATGGCATGAATCTCACGGAAATAAGGAGTGAGATGAAAACCCCTTACCTTGTAATTTTCCTTGGTTGGGGTAGATTAACCTCCTTTATAATGGTGAAATAATTGTTATTAAATTATTCAAGAATCATATATATTAATATGATATCATATATGATCTTTTAACATTGATTTGTTAATAATATCTTTTAATTATCATTGTTTCGGGTGTTAACTTACTCATTTTATTTTATATGTTTTGTTACATAAGCCGTGTTTGTTATCGATAGGTTGTATCTTATTCATATCCATAATGATATCAAGTCTTTAAACATCATTTTTAAATCATCAAATGATAATTATACTTTAATGGATATGATGGAGAATGAATCTCATCGCGTTCGTGGAGACGGTAGTCCGTACATACGCACGAGCGACAATATCATTCTTTTGATATTAAAATAATATATAAATGGATGGTATATCATATATACAGAATCATTAACATGTTATATTTATTATTTACATGATTTACACATCATTATTATACCCATCCAAATAATAATATATTGAATAACAATTACACCACGACGTGGAGACGGTAAGCCGTACGTACGCACGTATGGTGACATGTTATTCAAAGGGTGGATAGAATACTGAATATGGTTTTACCATATTTATAATAACATCATAGTATATATAAGATACTGGAGTTATTATTTTAGAATGGTAATAACAAAGAAAGAAGAAGTGGAAGAAGAAAGGAACTTGAAAAGGGGTGGTGAAAACATTACCTCTTCTTCAGGTTCTTCCTTTTGATTTGATCAAAAGGGCTCCTTAGGTTGGCTTTCTGATCAAACTAAGGCCTCTAGGTTGTATTGAGGGATGTTGGGAGAGTATTTGGGCAGATTTTGGCCGAACCAAAAGGCTTTGATGGTGTGAATAAATGGGAAGGAAGAGTGCCCTTTTATAAGAGGGGTGAGGGGCACCTTTGGAAAAGCTTGAAATATAAGTTTATATTAAATTCATATTCGGTTTCTCATGGCTCCAAAGTTGATTATTCAAAGGTTAAGGTGGGGATAGGTCTAACAAAACTCAACCAATAGAATTTAGACAGGTTTGGGTGCTTATATTAACCTTATCTTTAAGTATTAACTCTAAGTTAATTAGTTTCACTTTTACAATGTCTCTTTGTATTTTTATATTATATGGTTAATAAACTTACCATATACATCCAAGAGACCCCCAAGTGGTACATTAATGATACACCTATCATGATATAAGTCTCTTGGACGAACCTTAGATTTTTAGGAATTTAATATCAATTAATAATATAATATTTGTTTTAAAAACTCTTTTATGTCAATTTTGACACTATTCAATAGTTGATTTTTGAGAAACTCATAATAGAATGATTACTTCGAACAAAGTTAATTAAATAAATCCTAATATGTCATATTATCCTAGAAAATTAGTTTAATTCATTAAAAGTTTAATATTATATTTATTTGGGTATTTAAAATATCAATTATTTTGATTTTTCACTATTATAGTAATTACTACATCATCATTGTGTCATAAATAAATTAAATTATTTAATGTCTAAAAATTATAAATAAAATATCATTCTGTAGGAAATCTTTTTATATTTCTAATAAATATTTATAATCTAAAATCCAACATATATAACCCTATGTACAAATTGTTTTTCTAAAAGATATATGCTTGTGTCATTTTTGTATTCATTTTAACTTAATTAAAATAAAGTGTCCCTATCACCTACAAGTGGCACCATGGGGTCCCAAAATCGACCCAAATATGACTATGTCCGAACATGTATCAACCAATAAGGCTAGGACATGTTTTATGGTAATTTAGTATTATTATAATATTATTTTTTTAACCCTTATTTACCGGATTAACCCTTAACCATGGTAAATAAAATATTTACCGCAGTAATTATTCAAAATGTCTAAAAATAAAAGTTACCTATTTACACAATTTGAACATCCTGATTCCAAATATGGAATCCATTTTTCTAAATTCAAAACACATAAGTGGCAGAAATTAATTTAAAATTAATTCCTGCTGTCAAAACAAAAAGCGTGTTTTTAAGAGATAATAACTATCAAAATATTGACACTTGTTTATGTTCAGTTTAATTGTAAAATTATGTACAATGAACAAAATTATATTAAATGGTAAAAATATATTATAAATATACTTTAAAACCACTAAAATTCATAATTTATCATTATTAATTATTTTGATTAAAAAAGTTGTTTTTAATTAAAATTTAGTAATTTTCACTATTCATCAAAATATTAAAGTTATCCGAAAAGTACCAAAATTTCACCTTAGGATAAATTCGATATTCTGAATCCAAAGATGAATTCCATTTTGAAATATAAAATATATATAATTTCAAAAAGTAGGTATTACTATTCATAACGGCTAGTTTGATTGGTTGTGGTGTGTGTTAGAACTCGAAGTTGCATACAACACACGCTACTGTATTATTCAAAGGAAAGCGTACCGTGGAAGCCTGGGATGTTTCATTTTAATTTTTTTTGATGTCCCTATTTAGTCAAAAAGTTTAAAATATTTTATTTAAAAAGGGTTCACCATTAAAAGTTGGTAAAAGTGCAATACTGAAAATGAATTTGTTCTTACATTATGTCTAAGAAACTCATAATATGGATTCTAAAATTATAAGGATTATATAAATTTTAAAATTTAGTTAATACTATTCATAACCACTTTTGAACGTCTTGTTTGGTAAGTCATGGTGTAATTGAACTCGGTGTTGCGTGTAGTGCAAGTTATTGAATTATTTTGAAGAAATAACACATTATGAATTCTTGGGGTGTTACAATAAAACTAATATGAAATTAAGTATATAATCTAAATATACCTCAATGGTATTTTTTTAGATTATTATATATAGCCAAAAATAATAAATGGCCAATATATTATATAACTATAGTAACCTCATCAATAGAAAATGGTACTCTTGATGATCTATCTATAATATCTTGCACAATGACCCTAAGATACTCCATATCTATCTTTTAATGATTAACTATATCTCCAATTAATATAGAATCTCATATGAAACAATATTATGTTAGGGATCTGCAACATATAACTCATAATATATGGTAAGCTATATAGGATGAGGTGTAGGAGTTGGATAAGCAGTGGTAGGTGGAGGAGTGGGATCTGTAAGAGGAGGGGGAGGTGTAGGATCTATATCATGAAACTATTTTTTCATATATGTAAGCATTAACTATATCAAATATCTGATTTCAACTTGAATTATCTCACCCAACTCTTAAGCTTTAACTTCTAAAGCATCTATTTTACTTTTATATACATCATTCTTTAAAAAATGTTCAGAATGGACAAACACTTTTTTTATCAATATATCTACTGTGTATCCTCATATGTGACCTTGGTTTCTGGGTATAGCATCCCGCCTTTTTATCACATAAACTTTCATTACATTTTACAAAACCGAGTATCTTTAAGGTTTAGTGTCTTGGAAACCAGGAACTTAAAACATGAAAACATAAAACATTCTTCTTAAAAACTTGAAATGATTCTCCTTATGTTCATCCTAGTTTCATTACTGGATCTCATAACTTAGGGACAAACATCAAAAGAAAGGGTGAGCAGAAGGCCCAGTAAGGGAAACAAGGGGAAACATTTAACATGTGAACTTGAGATACATCGACAATGTCATGAAAAATAACATTAAGGCATGAGAAAGAAATCATGAGGAATATAATAATAAAAACAAAGTTTTTCATAACATGAAGATGTGTATACAACATTTAATATTGACAATCATTTCTGTTTCACCATGGTCCATCCCCAAGGTGTCATTAAAAATTACTAAGGTTATTCACCAAGGCATCGTTAAAAATAGCCATCTCTATAGATTAACTCTTTACCCAATGCATTGGAGCGCTATCAGGGAGCACCCTTGAAATTTATTTATTATCATGTGAGCCACATATATCATCATAAATCATTTCATAAAAAACCCATATAGCATAAAAGGAATGGGTTTAATTTCATAATCATAACGTTTTAAAAAACTGCTTTAAAGACATGATCTTTGTGTCACTTTAAAACCCACAGAAAAGGATGGTGGGTCTCATGTATGTAAATCCCAGAATTTAAAATAGAAAATTTTGGTAGATATGTGAATACCCCTATAGAAGATAGAGATTTGAGTATTCACTTAATAAAATAAAATAACTTTAGAACAAGAGAGAGGGACATTTTGAGACGGAAATTCTGCAGCATAACGACTAAGTTTTGGGGTTTTAGAAAACATTGAAAAGAGAGGGGAAATGGGTCAAACATTCATAAATGACCCATAAAACAGTAGAGGTACAAAATATGAAGGATATAGTAACATGTTAATGAAATTTGAAAGATATACCATATGAAATGAAGAAAATGAAAGGAAGACAAAAAATAAGATTTCTCTTATGAAAATTCAGCAGCCTAACGACGTCACTTAAACTTCAAAAAATGAATTGACGAGATCAAATAGGGTCTCTCATCATATGAACATAAAAGATAAGTATGATAGATATAGATATCACACCCCAACATAAAAAAAGGAACTTTAAATACTTGACATGAAAGTAGAACTTTGAAAAATGAGAGAGGTGAACGAATCCCTTAAAAATTTGGCAGCCTAACGACGCCACTTAAAACTTCAAAATACTGAATTGAAGAGATCAAATAGGGTCTCTCATAATATGAACATAAAAGATCAGTATGATAGATAAGAGATCATACCCCAACAAAATAAAAAGGAACTTGAAAGACTTGACATGAAAGTAGAACTTTGAAAAATGAGAAAGGTGAACGAATCCCTTAAAAATTCGGCAGCCTAACGACGCCACTTAAAACTTCAAAATAATGAATTGAAGAGATAAAATAGGGTCTCTCATCATATGAACATAAAATATCAGTATTATAGATATATATATCATACCCCAACACAATAAAAATGAACTTGAAATACTTTACATGAAAGTAGAACTTTGAAAAATGAGAAAGGTGAACGAATCCCTTAAAAATTCGGCAGCCTAACGGCGCCACTTAAAACTTCAAAATACTGAATTGAAGAGATAAAATAGGGTATCTCATTATATGAAAATAAAATATCATTATGATAGATATAGATATCATACCCCAACAAAATAAAAATGAACTTGAAAGACTTGACATGAAAGTAGAACTTTGAAAAATGAGAAAGGTGAACGAATCCCTTAAAAATTCGGCAGCCTAACGATGCCACTTAAAACTTTAAAATACTGAATTTAAGAGATAAAATAGGGTCTATCATCATATGAACATAAAATATCAGTATTATAGATATATATATCATACCCCAACAAAATAAAAAGGAACTTGAAAGACTTGACATGAAAGTAGAACTTTGAAAAATGAGAAAGGTGAACGAATCCCTTAAAATTTCGGCAGCCTAACAGCGCCACTTAAAACTTCAAAATACTGAATTGAAGAGATAAAATAGGGGCTCTCATAATATGAACATAAAAGATAATTATGATAGATATAGATATCATACCCCAAAAAAATAAAAAGGAACTTGAAAGACTTGACATGAAAGTAGAACTTTGAAAAATGAGAAAGGTGAACGAATCCCTTAAAAATTTGGCAGCCTAACGGTGCCACTTAAAACTTCAAAATACTGAATTGAAGAGATAAAATAGGTTCTCTCATAATATGAAAATAAAATATCAGTATTATAGATATAGAGATCATACCCCAACATAATAAAAAGTAACTTGAAAGACTTGACGTGAAACTAGAACTTTGAAAAATGAGAAAGGTGAACAAATCCCTTAAACATTCGGCAGCCTAACGGCACCACTTAAAACTTAAAAATACTGAATTGAAGAGATCAAATAGGGTCTCTCATAATATTAAAATAAGATTTCATTATTATAGATATAGATATCATACCCCAACATAATAAAAAGGAACTTGAAAGACTTGACATGAAAGTAGAACTTTGAAAAATGAGAAAGGTGAACGAATCCCTTAAACATTCGGCAGCCTAACGACGCCACTTAAAACTTCAAAATATTGAATTGAAGAGATAAAATAGGTTCTCTCATCATATGAACATAATACTTCAGTATGATAGATATAGAGATCATACCACAACAAAATAAAAAGGAACTTGAAATACTTGACATGAAAATAGAACTTGAGAAGGGTGAAAGAATCCCTTAAAAATTCAGCAGCCTAACAACACCACTTTAACATTATTAAAATTAAATGATCAGATAAATAAGGGGTATATCATCATATGAACATGAAAAAGATAGTAGGATGAATATAAAAGAACATCCTCCAACATAAGAGCATGGAGCATAAAAGAAATGACATAAAAGAGATTACTTGAAAAGAAAGAGGGAGGTATGATCCCTTACCTTAAAATGTAACTCTTAAAACTCAAAGGTTGGGACCTTGAGGGCTTGAGAGCAACTTGGGAGGACTCTTTGGGAGGTAATGAGACCAGTGATTCGTTGGGGGAGAGTTAAGAGTCGAATGGATAGGAGTATGACTTGGTATTTATAGGGAAAGTGAGGGGACAAGGCATTAATGGCCAAGGGACACCTCATTAGTGGTTTTGGAAAAACCATGGGCTTGCCCATGGTATTGGCCCATGGTATTGGCCACTTGGGACACCTAATACCTTAATCTTTCTATTCATAAGTCCACTATATTGATTACATACTTAATACATCATTTAATGATGTCATTAAACACTCGTAACTTAAAAACTGTATTTTCACTATTCATCGAAAATTCAACTTTCTCAGAAAAATCCCAAAATTTCACCTTAACCAAATATCGATGCTCTGATTTCAAAAATGAACTCCATTTTAAAAAAATAATTTTCTAAATATTTTTAATTTAATTTTTAAATAAATACACTATTCACTGAAAATTCATTTTTTTCAAAAAAATCCCCAAATATTACCTTAACATAATATCGATGCTCTGAGTTCAAAAATGAAATCCATTTTATAAAAATAATTTTCTAAATATTTTTAATTAATTTTTTAATTAAAAAACACTACTCACCCGAAAAAAATAATACTTGACTAATAATTTATGAAACCGTTATTTAACCATTTTATTGAATCACATTACTTAATCAAAGTACCTATATTATATTAATGCTTTATTTAAGTGAGACTACTAATCCATTTGGTCACATTACTAATCCTAAGCATAAAATCACTATTCATAATTTACTATTCATCAAAAATTGAGTTGATCTTATTAGAATCTAAATTTCGTACTGAACATAATTGTAGAAGACAATTTTTTGAAAATCATTACACATTTTTAATTATTTAGGGTTTACATAATTTTTTTTAAAATATCGTTTCTCTAAAATTCACCTAAAATATGCATACTATATTTATCCGGACATTTGAAAATTCATAAACTTCATCATAAGAAGAAATAATTTTTTTTATTTAAAACAAAGGATTACACAAGGCAATTACGGTCTCCTTACATAGCCTCTTATCACACCATCATAGGACCTAAGTGTAAGTTGTGCTAAGGTGAGAGAATCTGAGGGAGGCTCAGCCAACATCGCACGTGCAGTAATTTATATCAGTTTGAACTTCTCACGAAGGCAATTCGGTTCTAGCTTCACACGATGAAGTTCGGCTTGGGTTTGGTCCAGAGCAAAGCCCAGTGGGGCTACCTCCTTCCCAAGTTCTGTTAGATGGGCTTCGATCGGTCCAAGACTACTGGGTGAGGCCATCAAATCTTCTTTCTATATTAATTAACCAAGATCACTTGTATTTAGAAACAAAATAAAATGAAACATTTAGTTTACAGCAGTCATATTTACCAATGGGAATATAACAGTCAAAACCCAACAATCTCATTTTAATTATACTCATGTTATCCAATGAAACAGTTTTGCTGATTATAAAAAAAATAAAATAAAACACAAAATTAGGAAACAAGATTTATTCAAAATTTCGGGTTGTTACAATCTTCCCCCCTTAAGAAATTGCGTCCTCGCAATTTTTAAAATTGGGTTTTGAAATTTCATTGAAAGTCCCACACCGGAAAAGGAGTCAGTAAAACTATTACTTTAAAAGAATGAAAGGGAAGTAAAAAGGTCACCCGAGTTAACCCACACTAGGATTCCATGAAGGAAAACATGGACATGGAGGAAAAAACCAAGGGTCACATTCTAAGGGAGAGTGATAGAAAACATGATTAGGAGAAAGTTAACAATAAGAGAAACACAAAATTATGATGGGTCAAATGGTATTTGATTTCCTAGTAGGAAACGTTAACAGACAACGTTTTTTGTTTTATGTTCCTTTTCATAGTTTTGAGGAATTCATTTACTACATAGAATAAAAACATAATGAAATATACCTACCTTAAAGTAGAGTTTAATCCTTTAATAAGTTTCTATTAAAACTAATCTTTTCTCCAAATGATGAGAATTCAAAAACACTTGGTCTCATCAAAAGCACAAGAATAATATTCTAGAGAATCTTGTATTCCTCAAAAGAAAAAATATCTATATTTAAACATTTATCCCAAAAATAGAAAGGGTAAGATAAAACAACTCTTAAAAAAGAAAGAATCCCATAGGAAGGGAAACTACTTTTAAATCTTCAAAGTTCCACGGTACTACCCAGAGTTCATCATAGACCATTCCGTAAAAAACTGTCCTTAAAATTCCTCAAAATAACCCAAACTAAGATAGAAACCCAAATACAAGAAGGACTTGCTAACATAGTCTTCCAAGATAAACTTTATCGTTCATATCCAAACAACATCAACCACTCCTAACATCTTATAACAAAAGTAACTAACCTAAACATATTTTCCACAAGATAGGTCAATCATTTCCATAAGTAACCTATAATACAATAAGTTCACCTTAAATTCATCTATTCTTCAAAATATAATTCAACCTTTACTCCTCAAAGAAAATACCGTAGTAATCTATTTACCTCGATCAAATAGGGTTCACAAAATAGTGAACGTCTTCCAAAATAATAATAATCTTTTAATCCCCTAATCATCTCTGTCATATTAATACGGAAATCATCACATTTCCTATCACATTGGTTGTTGGGACATGTTCTTCCATTTCCCGCAATTAAATAAGGAAAGAAAGTACAATTAGGGGCTTAAATACTTATCCAATAATCATTAAAAGGAAACTTAAAGCATAGAAGGATAAACTTGTAGAAGAAAATTATACCCTAACTTGTGATCCCCTAGGTCCCAATCTAGGTTATCCATGATAATACATTCTTATGTGAATCTTTATTTTATTTTATGTTTGTTCCTTTAATAATGGTTCATACTAAGATTATTCATTTACCAAAGCATATCCCCCGGGAGTGTTGTAACCAAGAGTGTAGCAAGGCCTGTTGTCGTGTACCAGTTCCCGTTCGAGTATAGATCAAAGCGGTGTTTTCGGGTTTTACCCCTATGTACATCTGTACCAGAGCCACCTCTACCTGCTCATATCCAGACAATGATGTATTTGTTTGGAAACCCCTTACTCAATACTCACCAACATACCAGGAAGGTTTACTATATTTAAACTTTTCTATAGGGTTCTTCATAAAGTTTTCATATCCTAATTTCCACAAATAACTAAACCATACTTTGATACCAACTATAGCATCCTGCCTTTTTATCACATAAACTTTCATTACATTTTACAAAACCGAGGATATTTAAGGTTTAGTGTCTTAGAAACCAGGAACTTAAAACATGAAAACATAAAACATTATTCTTAAACACTTTAAAGGCTTCTCTTTATGTTCATCCTAGGTTGATTACTGTATCTCATAACATGGGGACATACATCAAAAGAAAGGGTGAGCAGAAGGCCCAGAAAGGGAAACAAGGGGAAACATTTAACATGTGAACTTGAGATACATCAACAATGTCATGAAAAAGAACTTTAAGGCATGAGAAAAAAATCATGAGGCATATCATAATAAAAAAAACATTTTTTTATAACTTGAAGATGTGGCTACTACATTTAATATTGACAATAATTTCTGTTTCGCCAAGGTCCATCCCCAAGGTGTCATTAAAAATTACCGAGGTTATTCACCAAGGCGTCGTTAAAAATAGTCATCTCTAGAGATTAAGTATTTACCCAATGCATTGGAGCGCTATCAGGGAGCACCCTTGACATGTATTTATTATCACGTGAGCCACATATATCATCATCCATTTTTTCATAATCAAACCATATAGCATAAAAGGAATTGGTTTCATTTCATAATTATAACGTTTTAAACAACTGCTTTTAAAGAAATGATCTTTGTGTCACTTTAAAACCCACATAAAAGGAAGGTGGGTCTCATGTATGTAAATCCCAGAATTTAAAATAGAAAATTTTGGTATATATGTGAATACCCCTATAGAAGAGAGAGCTTTGAGTATTAACTTAATAAAATAAAATAACTTTAGAACAAGATAGAGAGACATTTTGAGACAGAAATTCTGCAGCATAACGACTATGTTTTGGGGTTTTAGAAAACATTGGAAAGAGAGGGGACATGGGTAAAACATTCATATATGACCCATAAAATAGTAGAGGGACAGAATATTAAGGATATATGAACATGGTAATGAAATTTTAAAGATATACCATATTAAATGAAGAACATGAAAGGAAGACAAAAACAGTATTTCTCTTATGAAAATTCGGCAGCCTAACGACGTCACTTGAACTTCAAAAAATGAATTGACGAGATCAAATAGGGTCTCTCATAATATGAAAATAAAAGATCAGTATGATAGATATAGAGATCATATCCCAACATAATAAAAAGGAACTTGAAAAACTTGACATGAAAGTATAACTTTGAAAAATGAGAAAGGTGAACGAATCCCTTAAAAATTCGGCAGCCTAACGACGCCACTTAAAACTTCAAAATATTGAATTAAAGAGATAAAATAGGGTCTCTCATAATATGAACATAAAATATCAGTATGATAGATATAGATATCATACCACAACAAAATAAAAAGGAACTTGAAAGACTTTACATGAAAGTAGAACTTTGAAAAATGAGAAAGGTGAACGAATCCCTTAAAAATTCGGCAGCCTAACGACGCCACTTAAAACTTCAAAATACTGAATTGAAGAGATGAAATAGGGTCTCTCGTCATATGAACATAAAATATAAGTATGATAGATATAGAGATCATACCCCAACAAAATAAAAAGGAACTTGAAAGACTTGACATGAAAGTAGAACTTTGAAAAATGAGAAAGGTGAACGAATCCCTTAAAAATTCAGCAGCCTAATGACAACACTTAAAACTTCAAAATACTGAATTGAAGAGATAAAATATGGTCTATCATCATATTAAAATAAGAGTTCAGTATGATAGATATAGATATCATACCCCAACAAAATAAAAAGGAAATTTAAAGACTTGACATGAAAGTAGAACTTTGAAAAATGAGAAAGGTGAATGAATCCCTTAAAACTTTGGCAGCCTAACAGCGCCACTTAAAACTTAAAATACTGAATTGAAGAGATAAAATAGGGTCTCTATTCATATGAAAATAAAATATCATTATGATAGATATAGATATCATACCCCAATATAATAAAAAAGAACATGAAAGACTTGACATGAAAGTAGAACTTTGAAAAATGAGAAAGGTGAACGAATCCCTTAAATGTTCGGCAGCCTAACGGCGCCACTTAAAACTTAAAAATACTGAATTGAAGAGATAAAATAGGGTCTATAATCATATGAACATAAGATTTCAGTATGATAGATATAGATATCATACCACAACAAAATAAAAAGTTACTTGAAATACTTGACATGAAAGTAGAACTTTGAAAAATGAGAAAGGTGAACGAATCCCTTAAAAATTCGGCAGCCTAATGGCGCCACTTAAAACTTAAAAATAATGAATTGAAGAGATAAAATAGGGTCTCTCATAATATGAACATAAGATTTCAGTATGATAGTTATAGAGATCATACCCCAACAAAATAAAAAGGAACTTGAAATACTTGACATGAAAATAGAACTTGAGAAGGGTGAAAGAATCCCTTAAAAATTCGGCAGCCTAACGACACCACTTTAACATTCTTAAAATGAAATGATGAGAGAAAGAGGGGGTCTCTCATCACATGAACATGAAAAATACAGTATGATGAATATAAAATAACATCCTCCAACATAAGAGCATGGAGCATAAAAGAAATGACATAAAAGAGATTACTTGAAAAGAAAGAGGGAGGTATGATCCCTTACCTTAAAACGTAACACTTAAAACTCAAAGATTGGGAACTTGAGGGCTTGGGGGAACCTTGAGAGTACTAATTGTGAGGTAATGAGACCATATATTTGTTTGGGGAGAGTTGGGAGTCGAATGGATGAGAGGATGGCTTGGTATTTATAGGGAAAGTGAGGGGACAAGGCATTAATGGCCAAGGGACACCTCATTAGTGTTTTTGGCAAAACCATGGGCTTGCCCATGGTATTTGCCCATGGTATTGGCCACTTGGGACACCTAATACCTTATCTTACTATTCATAAGTCAACCATATTGATTACATACTTAATACATCATATAATGATGTCATTAAACACCCGTAACTTAAAAACTGTATTTTCACTATTCATCAAAAATTCAACTTTCTCAGAAAAATCCCAAAATTTCACCCTAACCAAATATCGATGCTCTGATTTCAAAAATGAACTCCATTTTATAAAAATAATTTTCTAAATATTTTTAATTTAATTTTTAAATAAATACACTATTCACCGAAAATTCATTTTTTTCAGAAATATCCCTAAAAATCACCTTAACATAATATCGATTCTATGAGTTCAAAAATGAAATCCATTTTATAAAAATAATTTTCTAAATATTTTTAATTAAATTTTTAATTAAAAAACACTATTCATTCGAAAAAACTAATACTTGACTAATAATTTATGAAATCATTATTTAATCATTTTATTGAATCACATTACTTAATCAAGGTGCCTAGATTATATTAATGCTTTATTTAAGTGAGATTACTAATCCATTTGGGCACATTACTAATCCTAAGAATAAAATCACTATTCATAATTTACTATTCATAGAAAATTAGGTTGATCTTATTAGACTCTAAATTTCGTACTAAACATAATTGTAGAATTTTGAAAATCATTACACATTTTTAATTCTTTAAGGTTTACATAAACATTTTTTAAAATATCCTTTCTCTAAAATTCACCAAAAATATGCATACTATATTTATCCAGACATTTGAAAATTCATAAAATTCATTATAAGAAGAAATCAAATTTTTTATTTAAAACAAAGGATTACACAAGGCAGTTACGGTCTCCTTACATAGCCCCTTATCACACCATAATAGGACCTAAGTGTAAGGTGTGATAAGGTGAGAGAATCTGAGGGAGGCTCGGCCGACATCGCACATGTAGTAATTTCTATCAGTGTGAACTTCTCGCGAAGGCGATTCCATTCTAGCTTCACACGATGAAGTTCGGCTTGGGTTTGGTCCGGAGCAAAGCCCAGTGGGGCTACCTTCTTCCCAAGTACTGTTAGATGGGCTTCGATTGGTCCAAGACTACTGGGTGAGTCCATCAAATCTTCTTTCTATATTAATTAACCAAGATCACTTGTATTTAGAGAAAAGAAAACGAAAAATTTAGTTTCCAGCGGTCATATTGACCAATGGGCATATAATAGTCAAAACCCAAAAATCTCATTTTAATTATACTCATGTTATCCAATGAAACAGTTTTGTTGAGTATAAAAAAAAATAAAATAACACACAAAATTAGGAAACAAGATTTATTCAAAATTTCAGATCATTACACTGGGAATTCCCAATGAGGTAGCTAAGATATAATTCATACCATTAGGTATGAAGGTCCCCTGTGTGCTCTACTCCTCAAGGGATTACAATTTAGAATATTTTAAAAATTCATTACTGAATCACAATATATAAAGATTTTAATTAACTTAAATGACATAAATAAATTAAATAACTTCTTAAAATCCTCTCAGTTATAGCCCTCGACTCTTTTGTAAGATATTTTCCCTTTTTCTCATTCAGGCCCTCTTCCATTTTTCATGTTTAGCTAGAGGGAAGGATGATCATCCTCTATGGAGCCAAAAGACTTATCTCTCATTTTTTGAAAATTTTCTCCTATCATTTTTCCTTATAATAAATATTCGCTCTGAAAGATAAAGTATGAGGCTCTATATTTTTTCATTGAATCTTATGATGATATCTTCACTTTTACTATAAATTAAGAATAAATAAACCATTAATATAAAAAATGATAAAAGAAAAAATTTCAATTACTAAAAATGATTCTTGTCATATAATTTCAAAAAACTGCTTCCATGTATATTAATCGAGAAATGATATATATATAAAATGGATTTTTTATTTTTTATTTCTCAAAAAATGAAATCTGATGTGAGGGATGATTTAAAATCCCTCTATCTACTAGAATCCAAAGCCAAAAATTTCTTCTTTTCTTCTTTAGTGTCATATAAATCATATTTTAATTGATAAGAAGGGAGAACACCTATATAAGTAAAAATATTACATGATAAGTAAAATAATAATAAATGATATTTTCAAAATTTTCTCCCATAATAGAGACATTTTCACCTTTTCGACACTTCTATAATCTCAAATCAAAATACTAGTTTTCGCTTGAGATTACATTGAAATAAAAGTATTAAATTGTTTTGGATTTTGACCCCTATAAATATCATTATAGTCAAACACAATTGGTATCCTATGGTCTAAACAATTTGAAACTAATAATTTTGAGAAATGTGTGCTACTAAGTTTACTAACCCTGGAAGTCTTCTTTAACCCTATGGAAGTAGATGGATTGGTGTAGAAGGATGGGGAGAATCCTCAGTAGAATTATATTTATGATCCTATTGAGAAGCTTGAGGTGACTTAGATGTTATGTATGAAATTATCCTACAAATAAAAGTAACAAAATAAAAGAAACAAAAAAATAGTACCAAATTATACAAATCCAACTATTACATATAAAATTATATAAAAAATGAAAAATGGTCCAACAAAAATTAAACTAAACTAAACACATATTTATTCATATTTGTTAAAGTAATTAATGAAAATTATAAAAACATTAATGAGATTTGAAATGAAATAAAAAATTAAAAATGAACCCAACTATTATATAAAAACATGAATAAATTTTTTAAAATGATACAAATAAAGAAAAATAATATTAAAAAACCACTCTTTATATCTCTTAACACTGTTTCTAAAAAAATTTCCATATACTACAATTTTTTTATAGTGAACATAATCATTACATGTAGTTGAAATTTTTTCATTTTATAAGAATCATACAATCTTATACCTTTCACTCATAAAAGTTTTAAATCATTAATTAATGGTGATAAGAAAACATCAATATCTTTTCCAGAATTTTTTTTTCAGAAATCATTAAACTCAGCATGATATATTTTTGATTCGTACAAAATTTCATAGATAATTTATAAATTACTAATAAAACAATCCATGAAATATTTTTTCTACTAAGTATTTGATATGGATTCATTCAATCCATGCACAGTACAAGTCTAATATTTCTAACTTATGTTCCAAAGGTAGGAAATTGTTGATCAATTTTCTTCCACTACAGACAATCATTAATATTATATAATTTTCTATCTGATATTAAATCATATATATGACATATTAACCTTTTTACATCATTTTATTTTTCAAATAAATGTTTCAAATGAGAAATTATAGGAAGACAAAAAATTTCTCTAATAGGAGTCTCTGTAACTGCTAAATCAAGATGTGATTTTTCTTTTAACTTATACCATGATGTCCCACATTTAGGAAACTCTGATAGACCTTCATTTTCATTCCTATATAGCACACATTAATTTGACTAGACATGTATCTTCTTATACCCCAAACACATTACAGTTAATATTTTATTTGTATTATATTGGGAATATGAAATATTGTTTTCTTTAGGAAGTTTGTCTTTTAATAGTTTTATCAACTATGTAAAAATCTTTTCACTCGGTTCATTTTTCACCTTCAAGTAAATCATTCTTACAACCATGGATAAAATCACTAATTCCATATATACAAGATACAATGGTTTTTTAGAATTACCATATAAATGCTCAATTATCAATTCGTTCCCAATTTCTTCAACAATGATATAAAAAATCATTTCTTTAATTTGATTAGACTTATCAACTTGAAAATCATCATTGTCAATAGATCTTGAATTATTCACAATTTCACCATGCCAAATCCAAGGTTTTAAACTCATATTAAAATTATGAAAAATTAAAAGATATTTTATTTCTCTACTTTTAAAATTCACCATATTTAAACATTTCAAGAATGGAGAGAAAAATAGGTTATTTGTTAGAAAATTTATTTTTGAAAGTTCCAAAAAAGAATCAATAGTTTCCTAATATTCATTACTTATTCACAATGTAATAATCCAACTTCAACTCTTTATTATCTATAAAAACATAAAGAATTTAAAATAAGTTGTTATATTTTAAAATTTAATTTGAGATTTAATTTCATAAATAAAAATTAGAAAATACCATAAAATATTTCACAAATAAAATAAAGACAACATATTTGATAAATAAAAGTATCACTTTGAACATATTTAATTATCATTTTTTCATAAAAAATAAAAAAGTATAGTGAAATCAGCATGATCATCTAAATATATATTATCTATACTCTATTTTAAAACTCCATAATCCACTATACCTTTAAAACTCTCATTAAAAATACAAAAAAAGAACATAACTTCAACATAAATTAATCAGTAAACTAATATTATATATGAAAACAATTAGTAAAATAATCATTTAATAAAACATTAATCTCAAAAAAATCATTCATCAATTAAAAAAAAACATTAGATTCCTGAATAACTGGGACTAAAAATTGAAACACTGAAGAGAATTCAACACCAATGGAAAATAGAATGAAAAATCAGAACTGTAAATACAAATGAAAATAACTTGAATACATGGAAAATAAAAACAATAAATAGAAATTGTATTTTGATATCTGAATGGGGATGATTGAGAAGGTGAAAACAATGGGAATATGACACAGTGATAGTGACAGTAGTGGTTAATAATGATTTATGGTAAATGGTGGTTGTTAATGCAAATTGAAAGAAATTCAAGGACACCAAATTGAAGAATGAAGGGTTAAAGTTCACTTCAAGAGAGAAAACTAATGGATTTTGTGTGAAAGAATGAACTTAAAATGACTCATCCCAACATTTCATTAAAATTTAGAAGGTTTTTCATGTCATTTATTTAATAATTGACGTAGAAAACAATATTTTCAATTTCGATTATTAAATAACCAATGTGAAAGATGATTTAAAATTTTAGTTAAAAATTATTGATTTGAAAAACCTGCCATCTTAAATTCATTATGTACTAGTGTCTAAATAATTAATTCCAATGACAGACTGATATTTTTTATTTTATAAAACTTTGTTAAGGGTAGTTTTTTTGATCATACAACCTTAAAAGACATCGATATGCACTCTTAACACTTCCTCAAGAGTTTGATTTTTCCTCATATCATGCCTATAGATATGTAGTGAAAATAATTAGTTAATTATATTAGAGTTTCAAAATATATTTTCAACCTATAGTTCAACCTAGGTGTAAAAAAGATATTTTAATATATTACAACCATTTATGTAATTCTATAAAACCTCACTATCTCAACCATGAGAAACTTTTCCAAGATAAAATCTAAAAATATAATGATATATGATAAATTTTAAATTGATAATGAATAAACCTACCCAAAGAGGCATTAGTAATCATTCTTATATATGGGTAAACTATACAATAATTTTAATTTAACAAGATTGTACTAATGGGTTTACATGATAATCATTTATCTTTAAAGTATCACTTTAAAAACAAATAATATTTAATGGATTCTAGATCAAAGGGATGGAATTTTGATGTAATGAAATAGATATCTCATACATTTTCAGTGAAACCAATGAATATAAATATATAATAAGGTAGGTAGGGTGATTTATATTACTATTATTTATGCATAGAAAATTCACATAATTAATTCCGTAGAACAATTAATAATAATATAATCATTAATAATTAGTTAAATTGATTTATCATAACCTATTTACCTTATTATAATGAACTTTTCATTCCATGGCATGTCACCCAAGTTATTACTATTGTATTTCATATTATTATGACTAAGAATCTGATAATCCATTTCCTGAACAATAATTTCATCTCCAAAACTCATGGTAAAACCACATAGCACTAAGTTGTATCCCTGATCCAAGTGTAAAACTAATTCAAAACCCCCTTTATTAACTTTTTAGTGACTCAATTTATTTCTAAGGGAGAATGTTGGGCTTCCAAACTTTAAGGAGAAAAATAATTTTGGTTTTTTACTTAAAAAATGTTTTATCTTGTTGTAAACATTATTTTTAATGTCTCCTAAGTATAATTTAATTATTTAATGAAGGAAAATTAAAATCATCACCCTTTAATTTTGTAAGCCACACTTTCTCAATCTACTTTATCAAGACACATCATTATGAGCAATTTAATCTACTCATGAAATTTATCTTCTCAAAATTTCATCCACAAGCTACAACTATATGGGAAATCATTTAAAGCTAAAGAAATTTTAATTTCACAAGACCAGACTTATGAATGAACCTTTAATTTTGAACCTATCAAATTTTTATCCCAACAACAATAAAAATTCCCATTATATCACTCGCTACCTCATAGTTATTGTTGATGTATAACATATCATTGTTAACTTTATTATTATCTCCATACATCAAAAGTCTAAAAAGAATCATAATCTAATCATTTTCAATACACTTACGAATGTGACTTTAGAGAAAAAAAAATATACCAATAATGACAAATATTTACCATTTCACCTTAAAAAGGGGTTTAATATTTTTATCATGTTACTCATCAAGGACCAACAATGATAAAATCCAAATAAGAAAAGTTTGTGGTGGTCTAGATAACATTAAAATATCTACTATATAGTCTATAATGAAACATGATAGAGAAATAAATTCTAACCAAGACTGAAATGAATCATTTTCAAAATTAATCCCATGTAATGGGAATAAATTCATGAATCTCATAAAGAAAAAAATCTATCCATATGAATCAATGGGAAAAAATTTCATATTTATAGCTAGTGAAATCACTATAATAAAATATTAGTGGTTTGAACCTGTAACATTTCAAACTCCAGTGAACTACCCCTTAATCATGGTAAGTTCAAATTTTTGAGTAATTACCCCATGGGTTGGTTTCCATTCACAGAAGCATCCTACTGTATATTTTAATCTAAGGTTCCCACAAAAATTTATCTTCCTACCAATCAATCATCACCGAGTTCACACTCTTAGAATGATAATGTTAATCCATTTCCAAATAAAATGATACCAATCTAAATCTTATAACATGTCACTTTGGTTTAAGTAAATAAGTGATATCATTTCTAATCACCTTTAGTAACCCATGATCATAGCGATGATTCTTTATAATATTGGATTTCAATATCCTGTGAGAACTGAAAAAACCCTCACATAAAATGGTATGCTCTGTATCTTTCAATAAACATGTTCCAATCACATATATCATATTTTCTATAAATTATAAAAAATCAACAACTAAATTCTATTGAAGTAACATGAACCTCTATCTTCGGACCAAGATACTCATCTCTTAGTCTCAAATGATCAATGTACACCACCTACCCACTAACCAAAAAAATATCTTTATGAAAAGATATATTATAGATTCAAATACCCTCAATAGGAGAAAACATCCTTTATATCTCATCCATTCAAGGCTCTATCACCTCACATTAGGCTCACACCATAATACATGTCACATCAAAAACTATATTTTATTCAATGACTTATCAATATGAGTTCTCTCAACCTCCATAGTGAGGTCAATACGTAGTATAATAGGGGGTGTGAGTATCTCAAGACTGGGTATAAATTCCTTTCGATCCTCATAATCGTCATTAATTGGAACTTTGATAATTGTAGACCCAACCATCCTCAGACCATTACATTTCACAGAATATTTGACATGGTATAGTAAAACATTTAATTGAATTGATAAATATAGAAATTGTTTAGGGAAAATAAGATATATTACTAGAATATATCATTAGAATTTACTGAAAATTCAAAATGAAATATTACCTCTCTCATAATAAAGTATGAGCATATACCATATCCTAAACACTATACGATGCATGTACCATCCTAATTATAACCATAATAAAATGACCATATTAATTTAGTAAGTTGGTAAAAAATATGATTTCTTCTATAAGAATGTCTTGGCTACCAGGCCCTATAGCTATGTACTCTAGACTGACATACCATACTCTAATAATTGCCACAATTTATCACAAACAATCTTCACATGTTCCAAACTACAAAATCAAACCTAGATCATAACTGAATACTCTACTACCACTATGAAATTATCAATACTTTTCATGAGACCTCACTATAACAGTGATGAGAATGAAAGTAATATCTAAATAACATCTTCAATATACTAGGGTTTTATGACTATTTTTGTTTTTTTAACACTCATGTTGAAGGAATTTTACTCTAGAGAACATAACAAAAGAATAAAAGATAATAAAAATCCAAACCATAAATAAATGAATAAAATAAATCCTAAATGATCCATATAATGAATGAATTATATATGACATCATAAATGGGACACAACTAAAATTATAGTTATATTAATGAAAAACATAAAATAAATATCCCTAAAATTTAAACTCCTATATAACTTAGTGATATATAAAAAATAAATACCAACTATGAAAATCCTACCACCTATGAACATTAAGATAAAAAATACACCAACATTATCCTAATATTTTCAAGAATTCAAATGTTAACATAACCACCAGTACACCCCCAAACAAGTTACTTTTTTTGGGTGAGTGTAACAAAACCTAGTATGATGCTCCATGTATTGAGCAATAAAGATAGTACCATGTATGAATAGTAAATTAAGTAGTAAAATCATAATATATAATCATGAACTCACCACCCAATATCAACCAAAGGTAAAATAATTTAATCCCTAGACTAGGGGAATAACTTAGCCTATAAACTTTCAAGTCATCACTTAAGGCCCATAAAAGTAATATTCACCCAATATCACTACAAGTATCACTCCCTAAATAATAAGTATGTTTAGTATAAAACATACCAAAAAATATATAAAGGGTACCCTATATACCAATTACCACTAACTATTACCCATTCCCTTAATGTATAATATCCATCCACCAACCCACTGTCATAACCACATCACATCCATCTCCAGAACCAACTCACCACATATTTAATCCATGAAAACTAGTAGGGTGAGGGGGGAATACTAATTTTTCCATCAATTCATATTTCTCACTAATTGGATGTTGGGATGAACCTAAGAAAATCACCCTTAAGTGGTGATTGCAAAGCGAATAGTATTTTCGTTATTGAAATAAGATCAAAATATAACATGGAATAAATCAAATATTATCATTCCCATATTTAAGACACAGAAATAAAAAATCACTGAGATATCCTTGTCATCATCATATGCTAACTGGTAGTTTTCACAAGTTTAAGGAATTCATGATAATAATGTCTAAAGGTAATGTCACATATTAGCTTGAACATATATTCAAAACTGATTCCCATTAATATCATCTCTAAAAATCATTAGAATAATTGAAAGTACCACTCTTTATAACTATGAAGCTCTTAGATGATATAAATCTCTTGGATAATTATCTATAATAAAAAAATTATTCAATGATTTATGAAACTAGTGTCTCTCACAAGTCATGTTATAGTTACATAGTCTAACATTAAATAATATCCCACCTATCATGGAACCAAAATTATTTTACCCTACCCTTATATAACATATAATAAAATTAGTACAAGTATCCTAATATCTATAGTCCCATGATATCACAACACTGAATCCTAGATTCTACCTCAAACTATATTTTATAATAATTTCACATAATCAATATGAAATTATATTAGTATTGTAAAATTATCAACCATGTCTAATAATATTTTCCATCTAAAAATATATGAAATTTATTTCACAACTAATAATAATCAATAAAGTTTTTTTTGCTAGATTAGTTGTTAAATTTCCTTAACTATCCATTATATTAAGTTATTTTTTGAAATATCATTTCACGTTGAACCATTATTCTTAGGAAATAATCATAGTCTTATCCAAGGTCTTTATCCCACTAGAATCTCATTGTGCCATGTTGTCATTGCAACTATCGCTAGATTTCAATAACACATACTTAAAACTAAAATATATATATTTTTAAAAAATATCCTAAGTTATTTAAATTATTTGATAGAAGGTATCATTGAAATCTACTGAAGAGAAGAATATGGAAACCTTGAAATTTTCTTCAGCTAAATCACCATCAATTCAAGTGTCTAATTAATTAAAATTCCAAAACACCCTAAAAATGTTTTCCAATGGACACAAAAACCTTAACCTTATGATATATATTAAAAATGAGTAAAATTGAATAATTATATGTGATATATGGACCACATCCCAAAATCCCATTATTTTTTCCATATTTTGAGTATAATTGGGAATATTTGAAGCTTTTGTGCCTCATAAGACATGAAAGTGTGTAGGTCATGAACATAGTGTACTCGGAGGCCAGCCTTGGATTGGGATTTATGGTATAACCCTATTAAATCCTAAAAAAATACTAAGGTTAAGCCCTTGTGTTATCATATATTGACCTAGACTGGTTTGGAATTATCTCCCAAACCATGACCAATAACGACAAACTTCCCCACATGACACTCAATATATGATTGATCACTATCCATGTAATCTACCATAATAACCATAAAAAAATTTCTTCTATGGATGCACCATACTCCCACACTAGTATCCCTACCTACAACGAGCACCACTTCCTCGTTATCCTACTTTGTTCCTCACCAAGACACCACCTATTGTTTCCTTATCCACTACCGAACCCTCCATACCTAATTTGAATACCCTATTTAGATCTACCCACAAAATTCCTCTACTAACCTTGAAAAAACCTTTTCACTATGATCTCTCCCTGTCTATCCCTCTATAATCACATAGATATTGAAACCCTTTAATTATTCTGGATTTATATCACTCAATCTCAGATGAATTCTTCTCGATGACAAAATGGATCAAACAATAGATAAATATCCTTTAAGATACTATGAGAGCTCAAAAAATGTGGTAAAATATGGCTATGTCAATTAAAATTTATAATCATGAACATTGGTCCATAGAGATACTATAGTAGTATTTCTAGTGACAGTTTGTTTCTAGAATTTCCAAAAGTAAGAATAATAATAATAATAATAATTATTATTATTCTTATTTATGGGTAAAAGAAAAATAAATGAAAAAAACACCTACAAGGACCAATCGGGGCAATCCATCACTACCCAAGTCCTTTTACAACAGGGACTGAAAGACTTAAAATATATATAGAGGCTTAAAAGCCCCATTCAAATCATTCCATAATCCTATTATATTAAATGCTATAGTTCTGCTAAAGTAATATAATAATTCACTACCCTGGGATTCTATCCCTAGTTTTTTAAATTTCAACACCCATCCCTTACAACTCCACCAAGGGTATGAGTGTATAATTATAATAACAACAACATCAACAACATCAAAAAAAATAATAAAAATAATAACAACAATAATAAACAAGAAAAAACGTGATCTACTAAGATCTATAATTATCATTAGTATATCTAGAAAAAAGTATTCAAATCATTTCAATATGATTCATATTAAATTTAATGGGATATGGAATTGGGTAAGGATTTTCTTTATCATGATTGATAATTATTGTTTGATATATAGTTTTCTAGGGTGATGATATTGATGGTTGATATTCTTGCATTATAGAAGAATGGGTGGTCTTTCTAGAGAACTCGATTGTTGTATTATTAGGTTTTTTCTATAATTTTATGTAAGTTATAGAAATATTGTTGGTTTTTATGATATATTTTTCATTGATTTTGAATTATAATTACCTATCTCACTATACTATGTTATCATTTAATAAAAAGTTTGGATATTTATTTTCTAATATTACTACTTACCTTACATTAAATAATTATAATAAACTGGTAGGTTTGGCGTTAAAATATTGACCCATAATACCCCTAATTAATTTTTGGGGGTGGGGGGTTATTTTACATGATCATGTGATCGTGCATGTACATGACTGACATGGATTTTAAGTGACCCAAGGGTGGTGGGAACACAGGGGTGTAAATGAGAATTAGAGTATAGGATGGTGGTGTACTGGAATGGTGTACATAGATGGTGGGGGACATGATGTCTTACTGTAGTAAGTATGAGTAGAAAATAATAAATAAATACCTTTAGGACTTCGGGCCTTCAGTATATCTACTTATAGGCCTTTATACCACCATCAATTGGGCCTCAAGGTCACTAAATATGTAATTAAAATAATCATGGTTACTTTCCTATCCTAGTTGGGATGGATAAAGATTGACCTATGTGTGGTACTTGGTGAGTTTCTTCTTGTGTTTATAACCCCTTTAACTAAATTAAAGTAATAATAATAATAAAAAATAAAAACAAAAAAACAAAATAAAAACAAAAAAAATAACAACAACAACAATATTGTTTTTGTTTTTGTTATATTTGGATGTCAACTCAATGGTTTAGGGTCATTGTTGAATCCATGTTGTCTGATGTTTAACACCCAAATATAACAACTTCACCCCTTATTTTTAGGGGGAACTATTTTCTATGTAATTTTTCACATAGGGGTGGTGACCTCGTTTTAGTTGTGTGACATGGGAATGGTATTGGAAAATTCCATGGGTGAGTAGGTGAGGCATATTTCATGTCCTGGATGGTTCTAGAAAAGGATGAATAGCAAAGTAAATAGTGTCTATGGAATGAAGATTTTATTGGGAACTAGTGGCATGTGAAATGATATTCAAGTGCTATGTTGGGTGAGCCACTTAGAGGGTTATTCCAACAGTCTGTTCAAATAGTCCAAATAAAATGAAACTTTCAAATGTTAATATTTGGGCGCACAATCCACTCAATGTATTATACTAGGATAGTTAAGGGTAATCCTAACCAGGAGGGGTGGGGTGAAGTCTATCCCAACTATCCTTGGGTGTGTGAGTTGTTTTGATTCTTTATTACCCTAAATATCTACTATTGACTATTATTTGTTTTTATTTTTTTATTGTTGTTTTTATTATTATTATAAAAATGAACTATATATTAATATTTTAAGACTAAGATTCATATATATAAATTTATTCACAAATGGTTTATCAATCCTTACCTACAGGGAGTAGAGTCTCCATCTCTAGAATTTTTATAATGCATTACCTTAATTCAAGTTCAAATTTATATCAATAAGTTTAATTAGATATTTATAAAAAGAAACATGCTCAAGGTGGGTTTAGATCCAACTATAAAATTATGTCCTAATTAAATGAAACTATATACCCCAAGTAATACAATGCTAATAGAATTATAATCCATGATCTTATATATAATATATTTTAAATTAAAAATAAACTTAAATAAATAATACACACCACTTAAATAATTAGATAAATAAATTTAAATAACACCTTTGAAAACTAAAATCCTCCTAATTATACCAAACTCTTAACAAATATTATATAAAATATACCAAACTCAATAAAACCATAACAATGTTCATGTGAATTAATTTTCTAGATTAAAGTGAAAATTCAACCCTTAGGTTTGAAATGACCAAAATACCCTTAGAAACTTTATGTATCCAATAATTGATTTTTTATTCACACCTATACACCTTGAAGGAAAATATTTTAATAACTTTATTAACTTAATGTTAATTTTATTATTAAAGAACAAAAAAATCTCATTTAGTTGGATCCATATCATCCCCTAAATTGGATTTAATTTTTATTCTAATTCATTAATGGTATTGTATACTCATATATGTTTTTATGAAAAACAATATTTAATGTAATAAACATTGTCTAAAAAATGTTAATTCAATATCACAGTATATGAATAAATACTTCTCGAATAAGAAAAATTTATAATTATATTTATATGGAAGTGAAACTATGAAAAATTCACATTCATAAATTCAATTACTTTATATTGACATTATATATGTCAATTAATAATACTATTATTTTTATTTAAATGATTTGTTTATTCCTAAATAAAAAAACATGAGAAATAACATTTAATGACTTCAAAATATACCTAATGTGTGGATGAAATATAACTCAAAATATAAGAAAAATATCAGATATAATTTCATTAAAGAGGAAAATTAGTATTTTGAAATTAATAATATTACTTTTTATATAGAAAACTCCCTTGAAATGGTGTTTATGATGGAAGATAATACATGTCATCAATATGTGAAAATGATTTTTTATTACGTAATTGAATATATATAATTGATTTTGAGATTAAAAATGATTATAATTTTAGATTCACAAATCATGAAATAATATTTACACTTTAATGACTATCCAATTTGAAAATAGTTGTAAAAGTAACCAAATTTTTTAGAAAGGACCCATATTTGAACAATTTTAGAATATATATATATATATATTTCATTTTAAAAATATTTTATTTTAATATAGTAATTATCCAATTTAAATTTATTCCATATAAAACACAATACCTTATAAAATATGTTATTATATTTTAATAATTCAAGATTATAAATATTCAATTACATTTAATGGATCTTGTTACTTTAAATTGATGTGTTCATATTAGCGACACAATTTAAGTGAAAATACTTAAAGGATTTAATTTTTTTTTCTAAATTTACATCGATCTAACAATTTAATAATGATATTAAAAATATATAAAATACCTTCTTGAATCATGGTAGGACACTTGGTTTTAAAGATAAAAGTCCCTAAAAAACAAAAGTTTCAAATATATGTAATGATATAAATATGAAATTTAAAGATCTATAAAAACATAAAATTCAAGTGTTCCTGAAAAAAAAACAATGATATAAATAAATATACTTTAATTAAAATTGAAAACCCGTAATGTATTTAGAATTAATATATTAAATTTAATTTTTACACTAATAAAAAATTAAGGAATTTAAATAGATCAGAAAATAAATATCAAATACTTTTCATTCTTAGTAACATATGATATTATAAATGAGAATAGATATCCTTAACCAAAGTCAACTATTGAATGGATATCATGGATTTATGAGGGAGAGTTAAGAATGTGTTATTATTTTTCATTCATCAAATATTTTCCCATCAAATATTTTCTGATAATATTTTCAATGGGCCTAATTATAATAAACTTGAATTTCAATCATTCGAGCTTCACTTGTTTTCCCAATAAGGTTTTTTAGTGATGATTAAATAATATTACATAAAGTAAATAACATCCAAGGGTAGGTGTTAAAATTAATTATTATATTGATGGGTGTAACAATTCCTATATAAGTTTCTCACTTATAACTCGGTCATTTAAGATTAAAAATGTTAACTTTCCAATTAATAGTTATGTAATTATAGGTTTACATATGGCTTAAGTATCTTATATAAAAGGTTTCCAACATTATTATTATTCACAAATAATATAAATTATTCATGGGTTGTAATATTTAACATCCTATGTATTTTTAGGTGATGATTCACATTTATTTTGGCCAAAAAAGGTGTATTTTGAGCAATTTTTATTATGGAAAGGGTCAGAGGTGAATCGAGTGTGAGTTTATAAGAAATATTATATGTGATGGAAATATTCCTAGGATTTGATTTCCTAATAGAAGTCTAGTGGAAGGAAACCAAACTTCTAGTATCCAAGGTAGATACTATTACCTCTGCCCCTAGGGGTCCGATGGGGATGCATTCAAACCTTGGTTTCCCACCTGAGTTTCGATGGGGGTTGTGTTATTTTATTAATTTTTAATAAATTCGATTTGAATTATAAAATTTTATAAAATGAGTGTTTCTTCTCATTTCTCCGGGTACATTTTCAAACCTTTCCTCATTTCTCTTAGATTATCTCTCTTCCATACTTAGATTCCCTTCTTTAGTGACTAGATCAAAGCGTTCTCGGTCCTTGGTTATTTTTGAAGGTAAGGTTAAGAATACTCTTTTATCCATTTTTTATTTCGATTATTTTCAGTGTTCTTTGTAGGTTATTACTTAATTTAGGGATTTAATCCAATTTTTCTATTTTTTCCATCATATATTGATTCATCTTATGATATTTAGTGAGAAGAGTCCCACTATGATTATGTAGGTGGTCTGTATGATTTCCCATTTTTTACATGGGATTTTAAGAGTTTTGTAATGTGTGAGACCTACAGGGCTTGTGTGAATTCTCTAGTATGAAACTAAATGTGGTTTATGAAGATCAAATAAACAAAATGACAATATTCTGGGTCATAAGTGGTCTTCTATATGTTGTTCTTGACAAAACGGACACTGATAACCATGTTCTTGACTAAAATGTTATATGAATAGGGGATTGGAACCCATGAGGGGTTTCCCTAGTCATGCTATAACTTAGTAGACCCTAATGAGTGTTTAAGATTTAATATTCATTATGAGAAGAACATGAAAATGGGGTTAGCTAATGGGAATACTTTAATGAGAATTGGTAAGGGGGAAACACGTTGTGTGTGAGTATACAACCTAATATAAAATATGGAATGGATTTGGATGGAATTCCCATCAATTTTGATCCTTTTGAGGTATATTTTTTATACATCATGTCTTATTATCCTTTTTTTATTGTAAGATATGATTATTATGACATAGATATTGATTATTTGTTTTATATATGATTATAATACTTGGTATAAGTTGTTTGTAATTTCAAACCATGGTTATTTTTGGGATATGGTTGGGTGTAATGCCAATTAATGGTATTGTTTTGTATATGGTTGGGTGTAATTTCAACTTGGAAAAATTTGTGACATGAAGTTTAGTGTTATTATAAATGGTTTTATAGTTGACATGAAATTGGGTGTATTGACAATGTGATTTTTTTTCTAGTATATGGTTGTGTGTAATGTCAACCTGGGGATATTTTTGACATGTGGTTCGGTTTAATTAAAAACATGGTTACATTTGATATTTAATTGTGTATAATGCCATCCAGGGGTATTTTTTTGAATATGGTGAGGTGAAATGCCAATATGGTGATATTTGTGACATGCGTTTGGGTGTAATGGAAACTAGGGTTATCTATTGGTATATAGTTGAGTGTAATGACAGTCAAAGGTTTTATTTTTTATGAATTTTGGTGTAATTCCATCTTGAGTATATTTGTGAAAAATGGCTATATATAATGACAATTGGGGTTTTTTTGATATGTGGTTGGGTTTAATTTCATTCAAGGGTGTTTTTTGATATTTTATTGGGTGTAATGATCACATGAGGATATGTTTGGGATACAATATGGTGTAATGAAAACCCAAAGACATGTATGTTATGAGTTTTGGTGTGCTATGTTTGGCGTGAGAAGTCATTTTCAAGATAAGTACTAAAGTTTCTAGAAAGGAGTAAATTTTGAAACTTTATACCGGTATGAGATACAAGGTGGATGTTCTCTCAGAAGTAGAATTATATAAGTATCATCAATAGTGGAGGTTAGTTTGAAAGTGGGTGAAAGTGATGAAGTTATTGAATGAGTTTTGGAAGCTAGAACTAATGCAGAAGTTGATGCGATAGAGACACAATGGATCTTGCATAAGAGTAACTATGTGAATTTGTAAGAGTTATTTTGTGAATTATTTCAGAAGTATGTATTATTCCCCAAAAGGACCAGTTAAGGTAGTGATTTCTATTGAGCATGTGGGAAGATTCCCACAAATATCAGATCCATGAGGCATACACTCTATGAATATCTGTTAGTAGTGAACAATGTATTACCACATGTTATTTTCTATAAAATGGTTATGGGGACATCTGTAATATAAAATGGTTTTATAGTAACCCTAATCTTATGTTATCTTTTTCTTTTGAGTTAATCATTTAATTGAAATATATTTTTTAATGTTCTAATGAATTTTTGTTTTCTATGGATTAAGAATTATTTCAAACCATTTAAATCATTGTGTTTATTTAATTTTTTTTATTTATCTAAATTTATTTATTGTTCCATTTGGTACGTATTCTATGAGTGTTTTAAAGTTTTGGATTGTGCACGGTTGAGGTTCACGGATTCTCAATTCTAGATACATCAATCTATGGTATCTAGTTCTTCTAGACCTTTTGGAATCCTTGTTTTGTATTTTAGTTTCCAAAGAAAAAAGGGATACATATAGAATTATTTCCATGAGAGGAATATTAACTTTGAAAAATATGCTTCCAAATCACTTGGAAATTACACAACTAAAATGGATAATGTAACTTAGGTTATAAGTGTCACAAGTTTGTTGGAGTCATGGATTATTGATTCCAGAGTGCCATTTCACTCAACTTCTAAAAGTGGATAAATATGAAATTATGTATCTAAAATCCTTGGAAAGCTTCACCTTATGGATGTAAACACATTTTCGGTTACTATTTAGGGATATTTGAGTATTTAAACTAATAATGAATGTCTCTTTCATCTTCAATTTGTATGACACATCCCCAGTTTACATGAGAACTTAATTTCCATTATTTAGTTTGATGTTGTGGGATTGTGTATAATATTTATGTATGGTTTTTGTAAAATAAAATGAGGTTACATGGGGGTTTACTATGGTTTAAATGATATAAATTTGTACCTAATAGACATTCCATAAGTTATCAAGCATGTTGGAGAAAAAATTACAGAATATCAAAGTTGCGGAATTATCATCTTGGTCACATCAGTGGGAAAGTTTTACTAACCATGGATGATAAAGGATTATTGAAGTTGGATTATTTGGAGTATGTAACATGTGGGGTTTTTATTCAAGGAAACCAATGGAAGGTGTCATTTATAATGGATATAAGAACACCAAAGAATCAGAACCTCAAGATGATTCATATAGATATATGGGGACCATCACCAGTTTGATCTCATGGGGGAACACTAAAGGTGAATATTAAGGAAGAGAGTTCAAAACATTCTATTAGATGATTGGATCCAGATAGTGAATAAATTACCCAAAAAAACTTAGTATAATGGTTTTTTAGAATATATGAATAAGATACAGAATGAGAGAGGCAATAATATGAGGTCAAGTTTTAGTTTCCCAAAGGAATTAAAAGTAGTTAATTGTGTAGTTTATCCTTTGAATTAAATTCCTTCTAGACCTTTAGCATAAAAAATTCATGAATAACTATGTTATAAAATTATAGTGGATTTTAATCATCTAATTTTTTTAGTTGTATCATGTATTCCCATGTCCATGCCAAGTAAAGGGATATGTTAGAAGATAATTCTTGAAAATTCTTATTTATTGTATATGAAGATGAAAAATATGGTTTTAAACTTTGGGATATAACTTAGTGAAAAGTTATTAGAGTTTGAAATTTCCTCTTTGTTGAGAAGATATTATAGAATGATTAAATAAAACTATAAGATACTCTTGGGAAAAATAACCTAATAGAGTAAGCCAAGGTTGAGTTGAGAAAAGGCTAGGTGGTGTCAGGATATTCAGGGAGCAGAGAAGGTGTGGTCCAAAAGGTAAAAAAATATTTCAAAATAAAAAAACTGATCAAGTAATATTAGTACTAAGGTCTCATGTATCATAAAACTCAATGGATGTAGAAGATCGAGGAAGAGTTTTAGAAGTGTAGGGTATGGAAGGAGCTGGACCATAATAGGTTATTTTTTCTAGTAGGGTTAATAAGCTAGTGTAGAGGTTTCAATCCAAAATGAAATTTATACTTCACATGAAAATTGGGAAACCTAAAGGAATTAATGAGGTGAGAGGTGTAAGTAACTTATTTCATTGGGAGTTATAAATAAAGGAAGAATTAGATTCCTTATATGTTTTGAAAATATATATGATAACAAAACTTTTAGAAGGAAAGTGGAAACTTCATAACAAATGAGTTTATTTTCTAAAGAGATAAGTGTATGGTAGGGTCTGGTATACAGGTCTTCTAGTTGTTAAGGGATTAAAAAAAATCAGAATGAGTGGATTTTATTTATAATTTCCCTCTTGTTATGATACACAAAACAATTCATAAGGTTCATAACCTTATTTCCATGAAAGGTTTACTTCTTAAAAAACTTTTTGTCGAGATAGTGTTTCTTCATGGATATTTGGAGTATGAAATATACATAGATAAATCGAAAGGTTTCATACTGGAACAAAACAAGGTATTATCATGAAATCTCAAATGAATCCTATATGGGCTTAACCAGCTACCAAGGCAATGGAATTGGAATTTTGAAAACTTTATAATTGAAGACGGGCTCATATGAAGTAATGAGTATTATTTATATTATCAAAATGTGTATGAATATTAATGTTTCATCATTTTTATTCTATATATTGATGAATTACTCTTATATAGACCAGTAAATGAAAGGATGGAGGACTTAATTGTGAATTTTATAGATGTTTCTAGATGAAATATCCTGGTTTCACAATGTGGGTTTTTGGGATAACAATAACAAGAGATATGAGATCCCCAAATTGGTTCCTCTCTTAGTTGGAGTACATATGGAAAGTACTAGAGATATTTAGAATTAGTGATTCAAATATTTTAAGTAATCCTTTGGAAGAAAAAATTAAAATTTTAAAGGATAAGAAATAAAAACTTGATGATAAGGCTAAGTACATGGTGAAGGTGATGTATACATCAGCTGTGAGAAGTTTGATGTATTATATGGTTTTTACAAGGATTGAGGTGTAAAGACCCAAAATTTCCATGTAATTTTTTTAAATATATGGGAATTTTATGCGTCTGCAAAAATTGACGGTGAGTGATTCCGAGGCCTGGTGTGCCTGAAATGAATTTCTGAACTTTTATTCGGGTATGTTCAGTAAATGTGCGAGTGGGTTTTTGTAACTTTTGAACCGGTGCTCGGAATTGAAATCCCAGGGCACCGTTGAACTTGAAACGCCGATATTCGCTTAAGGAGACCTTAACCTCATCTACAATAGGTCGAGGCTGAAATTTAGTTTTTCACTTATTCATGAGAGAATAAAAATAAAATAAAATGGTGTAACATTTTTTTTATTTTCTTTTGAAACTCACATGTGGATGTTTCAAAGGTGGGGACCACCTGAACTAAAACTTCCCATGGAAGGTTATGGAGGTGGAGACCACCAAGAATAAACCTCCCATGAGAGGTTATGGTGGTGGGGACCACCTGAGGCTAAAACCCCCATGAACTCCCTCTTTAGTGTGGGGAAGCCACTTAAACTTCCCCACTTTAATGGTTCCACCCCCTTGATTTATTATGACAACACAATTAATTAATTAATCCAATTTGAATTTTGTGCCAACAATTAAATTGGGGAAACACAATAGTTTGGCTACTTTTCAGTTTGGTGGAATTGGGAGAGAAGCACTTGGAGAAACATTACCCTCTCGAACGAAGAACTCCTCCCAATGAAGAAGGACCACCGGAGATCGAAGAATGAGGAAATCGACCCCGAGCCGAATCGGAAGCACCTTGCATAGGCAACCAACATGGGACATCTTCAACAACATCGAACCAACGATTAGGGAAACACCGGCATCACCGACCCCACCCCGTCCAACGTCAATGAGAAAAAATGGTAGGAGTTTAAATTGAGTATGAATATATTCCCATGTTCTTCCCTTCTAAAACAATGAATTTGGATCAAATCACTATCAAGTTGATCTTCAGATGTTTTCTCTTGCGGGTTGGGAATAATTATTATGGGAGGTTGTAGGGTGGTTGTTTTAAATTCTTCCCCTTATCTGTTCTTGACAATTCATCGTAAAGTCAGGAAGAGATTATAGCTGTTTGCTACCGCTCTAACATGGAGAGTGTGGGCCAAAAAAACATGGAACAACCCCTCCGCCGTTCTTCCTTTTTGGTGTGTTTTTCATGTTGGAAGAAAACGACTTTATTACACAGAAACCAACCTCGATGGGACACAAGAATGGCATCCGACACCACCACCGACCGCGACTAAGGCGATGGCGTAACGACGCCGCCTGCGGCCTCCGCCGTCCGCGGCTTCGCTGTCCGCAACCACCACCGTCCATGGCCTCCGACACTGTCTGCGGCCACTGCCACCCCGCGACACCGCCACCGTCCGCGGCCTCACCACGCTGCCTGTGGCCTCGCTAATCCACCCCATTGCCTCACAGTTCCACCCCACGGCCCCCATGCTGCCCCATGACATCACTGCCCCACAACCCCCTCGCGGCCCCTCACGACCCTCGCGGCCCTCACAACCTGCCGGACCGCCCAGTGTGGGCCGGGCCGGACCCAGCGGGCTATGCCACACTGTGGGCTGGTCCAGACCCATAAAGTTGGGCCGAGTTGACCCAAACCGGGTCAGCCCAGGCCGGGTTGGGCCAGGTCAGTCCGACCGGGTCGGACCGGACCCGGACCCACTTCGACCCATTTATGCTCTTTTGGGCATAACTTTGGCACTGAACAACCGTTTGATGAACCATCTGTGGTGCCAGAAACCTTGGAGAGAGACAGTCCCTTTGGTATAACCCACTGGAGATTTGGATTATGTTGGGGTATGTTTGGGTTTGATTGAGTAGGAATCCAACCAGGACCTCGGGATTAAAAGGCTAATAACTTACAGACCGGGTGTCCGATTGACGCACCATCTATTGTGTTGAGATCTCTATGATGTGGTGACCCTTTGAGATAATTCTTCGTGGGACTCCGTGGAAGTTGGAGTATTGATTAGTGGTTGAGGAGCGAACCCTCCTCGAGACGAGAAGGCTTAGTGCGGGAACCCAGTAGCTGGCTGTGACGTGAAGAATGAAGAGCGATCCTGTGTGGGTCAGCACCTAGCCAACATGTGTGGTTCAACACCTAGCGATCCTGTGTGGGTCAACACTGAGTGATCCTGTGTGGGTCAATACCAATCAATCCTTTGTGGGTCAGTACCAAGAGATCCTATGTGGATCAGCAGAAAAGCCTCTTAATAGAGTAAGATGATTCAGTAGTTACATCTAATCATCTCTACTAATGTACCTACGTTATACCTAGTTTGAGATGAGTCTATTCCTATTCGGTACTTTCCTTCATGGAAATAACTTAGTGGTATTATTCTTTTTGGCGTACCTGTGTGGTACTTTCCTTCGTGGTATTATCTTCCTTTGTGGAATAGTTGAGCTTGGGGCTTTGGGGTTGGACTCTATGTTTTCATCATGATTGAGATGAGTTTACTTGATAACTTCAGTACATGTTTGGGAATATAACTAAGTAGGGTTGTGAGTTTTTTACATGATTTGTGGTTTATACTTTGTGGATTTTGTGAGACCTTTAGGGTCTAGGGGTCCCTACTGAGTATCATTATACTCACCCCAGCACGAGATACGCTCGCACCTCGTTGTGCTAGACGCAGACGACATATAGTGCTGATTGAGGATGAGGGTACCCGGACTAGAGGTAGCTCGAAGGTGGACCTAGGTGACGCGTACCTTAGAGACACCATTCCAAAGCTGTACCTACCATTTAGGTAGGATCCTTGGAGGGTGACTATAGGAGTTGTTCCAGTTTACTTGTACTTTTAGTTTCTTTGTACTTTCCAGTTGGGCTTGTATTCTGGCCCCTTTTACATTCTGTACTAACTTTGTTACTATACAGTTTTCTTGATTTTGTATCTTTCTGTGTGATTGGTCATGTGTGTTTACAGGTTATAAAGGCAATGCCTTACCAGTTTTATGGAATACTCCTTCGGTATTAGTTTCTAACCCCTATCCTAAGGAAGACGGGCTTGGGTTAGTCAAGACACGAGCCCCAGGGGACGAGTCATGACAAATTGGTATCTGAGGAGTCGGTTCTACCGTAGAACATAGGACTCTGATATTTATTTTTAACAGAAAAAGTGTTAAGTGTAGTGAGTGTGGTTATCAGTTTAGGGAATCCAGTGTTGGTGCGACGACCATCGTATCAATACATTGGGACCCTGACTTCTAGTTTCCGACACAATGCATGAAAACACTAATTGCGTGTGTGTTTTCAAGAGTTTTCTTTGTGATCTCTTGGGTCAGCTCATCAAGTATAACTTATTGACCGTGAAACACCTTTTTGTTTTCAGGATGCCTCTACGCAGATAGCCAGCTAGGGTTCCAAGAGTACTACGCACTGATATCCCACCGAGCGATGAGGCCTCAGTGTAGGGCCCTCTTACAGTAGAGGCACTAGTGGAGGCACCGACAGTATCATTACCTATTGGGCCACCGATGCCACCATCCCCAACAGCAGAGGGTACACTCCTCTTGAGCACATTTCACGAGTTCCAGTGCTAGAGGCCACCCAGGTTCAGGGGAGAGACGGACCCATAGGCGGCTGAGGATTGGTTGGAGGCTGTGGTGAGAGTCTTCATACTAGTAGGGACACCAGCTGATATCATGGTTATCCTTGCCGCCAGCCTTCTACCAGAAGCAACAGGAAGATGGTGGATCTTGATGCTCCAAGTTCATGACTATGTGACACTTATCTGGGCAGACTTTGAGAGCCTGTTTCAGGTAGAGTTTGTCCCAGCGACTCTTCGCGTAGTGCGCATACTAGAGATGCTTTATCTGCAGTAGGGCAGCATGACTGTAGCTCAGTACTCAGCATGGTTCACTGACCTCTCACACTACTCCAAAGATATGGTGTGAGACCCATTCTTCAGATCCATGACCTTTGATTAGGGACTCAAGTGGGAGATTAGGGATTCGATGATTTCACTCAGCATCCTAAAGCAGGAGGGGGTGTTAGAGAGAGCCCTCTTAGTGGAGAGTTTCCTTGCTGAGTAGTCACCAGTAGCGAGACCCACCACCAATCGTCATGTAGCAGAGTCTTCTGTAGCTGGCAGCAGACAGATGTCACAAAGGTCCAAGAGGACCAGACCTATAGGTGGATGACTGCAGGATTCAGATTCGGTTGTGCGGGGCACCCAAGGCAGATCCAGTCATTCCAGGAGCGGACAGTGTTACGCATGTGGCGGGTAGGGTCACATGGCTCGTGACTACCCAACCCGCCATATGGATGATTAGAAGACGGTCGAAGGACCTCTCAGGAAGATACATAGGTTCAATTGAGGCGGTCTGCAGGGAGCAGGCAGACGTGGCAAAGGATCTGGCAATGCAGCTGGTGGTGGGCGACAATTTGAGATGTTACCGCCACCACCACCAGGTGGTCCACCCCGACCACAGGGAGCAGGTGGACAGGGGCGAGCGCAGCTCCAGATAGATGAGGCCTATGATAACGATGTTCTGAAGGTGATATGAGGTATGATCTGTGTCTATTCCACCTTAGCTGAAGTACTTATAGACACAGGTTCCAATCATTCTTTTATTTCCACTGGCATTGTTCGGAGCTCGGAGATTCTGATGGAGCCATTAGATCAATCCTTGTGGCTAAAGACTCCTATGAGAGAAGATTCGATTATTACGCGCTGGTTCCGGCAGAGCGAGCTTGCTCTAGGAGGCGAGAGCTTCAGCTGGGATCTTCTAGTAGCAGCATCAAGGCCTTACGACATCACCTTGGGTATAGATTGGTTATCTACAGTTCAAGCTCATATTGACTGTATTAGGTGTAAAGTACGGTGTGTCCACACGGATGGGACCAGGTTTGCCTTCACCGGCGAGAATGGAGCCTTTACAGCACAGAATGGACTTACTCACAAGAGAGTGCAACCGATCACTCCTCAGTTGGCTAGCCTTACCCTTGGAGCGGTTGATGTGGAGAGTACGAGTTATCCTATAGTGGTGTACTAATACACGGATGTCTTCTCTGATGATGTTCTGGGTCTACCTCCTTATAGATAGGTGGACTTTTATATTAACTTGTACCCTGTGATGACACCGAAATCTACACCAGCATATCGGATGGCTCCCGCAGAGCTTCGTGAGCTGCGGGTATAACTAGAGGCCTTGCAGGGGAAGGGATTCATCCAGCCCAGTGTTTCACCTTAGGCAGCCCTGATTTTGTTCACCAAGAAGGCGGATGGGGGCTTGAGACTTTGTGTCATCTATCGATGCCTGAACCAGGTGACCATGAAGAAGAAGTACCCACTCTCGAGGACTGATGACCTCATTGATTAGATGAAGGGAGCATGATGGTTCTAGAAGATAGACCTCATATCAGGCTATCACCAACTCAGAGTGAGAGACGAGGATGTGCAGAAGATGGCTTACAGATGTCGGTACGACCATTAAGAGTTCTTGGTTATTCCATTCACCGTGACCAGTACTCCAGTAGTGTTCATGGGACTCATGAACAAGATCTTCTAGCCATACCTTGATCACTTTGTAGTAGTCTTCATTGATGACAATATGATCTACTTGACTACTGAGGAGGAGCATACCTACCTTTTGCAGATAGTTCCAGACACACTCCAAGAGCACCAGCTTTATGGTAAGCTCTCGAAGTGCCAGTTTTGGATCTGAGAGGTTCACTTTCTGGGACATGTAATATCGGAGGCTAGAGTTGTAGTGGATCAAGCGAAGATTGAGGTGGTACTTTCTTGGGAGCCACCCAGGAGTGTGACAGAGGTACAAAGTTTCTTGGGTTTGGCAGGATACTACCGGAGATTTGTGCCCGATTTCTCCAGAGTTTCAGCACCATATTAAGTGTTGACGAAGAAGGGGAAAACCTTCGTGTGGTCGGAGAGATGCCAGCAGAGTTTTCAGGAGTAGAGGCAGAGGTTTACTAGTTCCCCCATCTTGAGGCTTCCAGAGGAGGGAATAGGGTACGTATTCTACTGCGACGCATCAAGGACTGGACTCAGATGTGTCCTGATGCAGGGGCGAGCAGTGATCGTATATGGTTCTTGACAATTGAGACAACATGAGCAGAACTACAATACCCATGACTTGGAATTAGTTGCAGTGGTCTTCTCCTTTAAGATGTGGTGAAAATATCTGATGGGAGAACGATTTATAGTCTACTCTGATCAGAAGATTCTTAGGTATATCTTCTCTCAGAAGGAGCTGAACCAAAGATAACGATGTTGGCTTGATTTCCTCCCGGACTATGACTTCGAGATAGTCTATAATCCTTGGAAGGGGAACATTGTAGCAGATGAACTCAGTAGGAGATTTGGTATACAGCTGCTAGCTGAGGCAATGAAGCAGCTGGATTCTTTACAGATATCCTTTGTGGATCAGGATGGAGCAGCTTTTCTACTATCTCTTACAGTCACTCCCTCAATTCTTCAGCGATTCAGAGAGGCGCAACATGGGGACACTGACTTTAAGGCTCGACATGCTCAGATATCCACAGGACAAGCACTTGATGGATTTTATGAAGGTTGGGAGCACGTCATCCTCTTCAGAGGATGTACCATGGTACCAGTGTCACATCAGGAGGAAGTGTTGAGGGATTTCCACACATCCCCTCTTGCGGTACATCCATGAGTGGAGAAGATGTAACAGGATCTCCGACGATAGCATTGGTGGCTGGGAATGAAGAAATCAGTAGCAGAGTTTGTATCTTGGTGCCTCACTTGTCAGCAAGTGAAGGCGGAGCATCAGGTACCAACAGGTTTGGTTCATCGTTTAGAGGCCCTAGAGTGGAAGTGGGATGGGATATCCATTTACTTCGTAATGGGTATTCCATATAAATCCAGGGGTCATGACTCGATTTGGGTGATCATTGAACGACTGACCAAGTCGGCCCACTTCCTACCTATTATAGAGCAGGGTTAAGTAGAGAGATTGGGACGCCTCTCTGTGTAGGAGATTGTGTGGCTACATGGATTACCCTAGATGATTGTCTCTGATCATGATGCAAGTTTTACTTCCTGACTATGGAAGGGGTTGCAGGAGGCTTTCAGGACGCAGCTTCGTTTAAGCATCATCATCCATCTTCAGATGGATGGTCAAACTGAGCAGACCATTCAGACCCTTGAGGACATGATGCGTGCTTTCATCCTCAACTCTGGTCGCAGTTGGGAGGATCACTTACCTTTGGTGGAGTTTTCATACAACAATA
This sequence comes from Viscum album, assembly GCA_963277665.1. NCBI lineage: Eukaryota > Viridiplantae > Streptophyta > Magnoliopsida > Santalales > Viscaceae > Viscum > Viscum album. Next base: position 1,288,819,527 of record OY728151.1, read on the forward strand.
GTTATCACTCCACCATTGGGATGAATCCTTTTGAGGTGCTGTACATGCGACCTTATAGATCATCTTTATGCTGGATTGACCTAGGGGAGTTAGCACTAGTGGGACCAGAGATGGTACAGGTTACCACAGAGAAAGTGCAGATCATCCAGGAGAAGATGAAGACTCTAGAGAGAAAGAAGAAGTCGTATGCTGGTAGGAGAAGGAGACCTCTCGAGTTCGAGGATAGAGATCACATCTTTTTACGGGTCTCACCTCGACAAGGTTTGCAGAGATTTGGATGATGTGGAAAGTAATCTCCAAGGTTCGTTGGACCCTTTCAGGTCCTCAGTAGAATTGGCGAGGTGTTTTACCGCTTAGCTCTTCCACCTCAGTTGCACCGGGTGCACACCGTCTTCCACGTATCCCAGCTGAGGTGATCCGTGCACGACCCTTCTCACATCATCGACCACAGTGAGCTGTACATCAATGATAAGGATACTTTTATGGAGGTTCTAGTAGAGATTGAGGATCAACAAGAGCAGGTTATTTGTGGGAAGTCGATACCTATGGTGCACATTCGTTGGTAGCATGAGAACCTCCAGGAGAGCACATGGGGGCGGGAAGCTCAGATACGTGCTCAGTACCCCCACTTGTTTACCCAGTTTGTGATGTGGCTTATAGGGACATAAAGACCTAAGGTGGGGAGAATGTAAAGACCCCGAATTTACATGTAATTTCTTTTTAAATATATGGGAATTTTACAAGTCTGCGAAAATTGACGGCACATGATTCCAAGGCCCGGTGTGTCCAGAATGAATTTCTGAACTTTTATTCGGTTACGTTCAGTAAACGTGTGAGCAGGTTTTTGTAACTTTTGAACCGGTGCTCAGAATTGAAATTTGAGGGCACCGTTGAACTCACAACACCGATATTTGCTAAAGGATACCTTCACCTCGACTGCAGTAGGTCGAGGGTGGATGTTAGTTTTTCACTTATTTTTGAAAGAATAAAAATAAAATAAAATGGTGTAACATTTTATTTTTATTTTCTTTTGAAACTCCCATGTGGTTATTTCATATGTGGGGACAACCTGAACTAAAAACTTCCATAAGAGGTTATGGAGGTGGGAATCACCGAGCCTAAACCTCCCATGAGAGGTTATGGTAGTGGGAACCACACAAGGCTAAAACCCCCTTGAACCCCCTCTTAAGTGTGGGGAAGTATCTTAAACTTCCCTACTTTAATGGTGCCACCCCTTGATTTATTATGCCAACACAATTAATTAATTAAGCCTATTTGAATTTTCTTCCAAAAATTAAATTGGGGAAACACAATAGTTTGGATACTTTTATATTTGGTGGAATTGGGAGATAAGCACTTGGAGAAACTTTACCCTCTCCAACAAAGAACTACTCCCAACGAAGAATGACCACTGGAGATCAAAGAATGAGGAAACTGACCCCGAGATGGATCAGAAGCACCTTGCGCAGGCAACTAACATGGGACGTCTTCGACAATATCGAACCAACGATCGGGGAAACGCCGATGCCACCGACCCCACCCATTCCAGCATCAACAAGAAAACAAGGTAGGGGTTTAAATTGATTATGATTATATTCCCATTTTCTTACCTTCTAAAATAAATAATGGGGATCAACTCAGTATCAAGTTGATCTGGATATGTTCTCTTTTGCGGGTTGGGAGTAATTATTGTAGGAGGTTGTAGGGTGGTTGTTTGAAATTCTTCCCCTTATCCATTCTTGATAATTATTCGTAAATTCAAGAAGATATTATATCCACTTGATACCGGTCTAACGCGGAGGGTACAGGTGAAACAAAAATGGCCCGACCCGTCCGTCATTCTTCCTTTTTGTTGTGTTCTTCATGATGGACGAAGACAGATTTGTGCCACGCCAACCAACCTCGATGGGGCACGAGAACAGTGGCCGACACCACCGCCAGACGTGACTAAGTTAACGGTGCCGCCCCGCGACCACCGTGCCACCCACGACCTCCAACATCCATGGCTCCGCCACACTCGCGGCCTCCGCACCCTGCGGCTCCGCAGCCATCTGTGACCTCCACCGCCGTCCGTGGCCCCCGCCGCCAGTGGCCTCCTCCTCCGTCAGCGGACCTCGCCACCCCACGGCACCGCCGACGTCTGCGGCTTGGCCATGCCGCCCGCAGCCTCGCCATGCCGCCCTGCGACCTCGCCATGCTGCCCTGTAGCCACCGCGCCGCCCTGCGACATCACTGCCCCGCGACCCCCTCGTGGCCCCTCATGTCCCTCCGCAGCCCTCGCGGCCTGCCGGACCGCCCATCACAGTCCAGGCCGGTCCGGGTTGACCCAAACCAGGTCGGACCACGCCGGGTCAGGCCAGGTCAGTCCGACCGGTTTAGACCGGATCCGGTCCCACTTCAACCCATTTACACTCTTATGGCCATAACTTTGGCACCAGACGACCGTTTGACGAACCGTCTGTGGTGCCAGAAACCTTGGAGCGAGAAGGTCACTTTGGTATAACAAAATGTAGATTTTGTTTAAGTTAGGGTATGGACAGTTTGGATTGATTACGAATCTAACCGGGCCCTTGGGACTAAAAGAATAATAAATTACAGAACTTGTATCCGATTGACACACCGTCTATTACGTTGAGACCCCTATGATGTGGCGGTCCTTTGAGATACTTATTTGTTTGACTTTGTGGAAGTTAGATTATTAAATAGTGGTTGAGGAGAGAACTCTCCTAGTGATGAGAAGGCTTAGTGCAGGAACCCAGTAGCTGGCTGTGACGTGAAGAATGAGGAGCGATCCTGTGTGGGTCAGCACCTAGAGATTGTATTTGGGTCAGCACCGAGCGATCCTGTATGGGTTAGTACTGAGCGATCCTATGTGGGTCAGAACCAAGTGATCCTGTGTGGGTCAGCAGTAGAGCCTCTTAACAGAGTAAGATGATTCAGTAGTTACATCTAATCATCTCTACTACTATACCTAAGTTATACCTGGTGTGAGTTGAGTCTGTACCTGGGTGAAACTTTCCTTCATGGAAATACCTTAGTGGTATTATTCTCTATGGCGTGCCTGTGTGGTACTTGCCTTCGTGGTATTATCTTCCTTTGTGGAACAATTGATCTTGGGGCTTTGGAGTTGGACTCTATGTTTTCCTCATGATTGAGATGAGTTTACTTGATAACTTAGGTATATGTATTGGCATATACCTAAGTTGGGTTTTCAGTTGTTTCTATTCTTTTTGGTTTATCATTTGTTAATTTTGTGAGACCTTGAGGGTCTCAGGGTCCCTACTGATTATCGTTATACTCATCCCTACACGGGCTACGCCCGCACCTCATTGTGTTGGATGGAGACGATGGACATCACAGACTGAGGATAAGGGTACCAAGACTGAAGGTAACTCAGAGGTGGACCTAGATGAGGCATACCACAGAGACAACCGTTCGAGAGTTGTACCTACCCTTCAGGTTGGATCCTTGGTGGGTGATCACAAGAGCTGTTCCAATTTACTTGTACATTCAGTTTCTTTGTACTTTCTAGTTGGGCTTGTATTTTGGACCCTTTTACTTACTGTACTCACTTTATTACTATAATGTTTTCTTGAGTTCATATCTTGCTGTGTTCTTGGTCATGTGTGTTTACAGGTTATAAAGGCAATGCCTTCCCAGTTTTAGGGAATACACCTTCAGTGATAGTTACCAACCTCTGCCCTATAGAAGGCGGGCTTGGGGTAGTCACAACACAGGCCCCGGGGGATGGGTCGTGACATGATGTCACTCAAGTGCAGGCATGGTTAGTAGATTCAAGTAGAATCTAGAAAAGGAACACTAGTAATCTATTATGTGGATCTTCTGGTACCTTAAAGGTTTAGTGAATCTTACACTATATTTTGGAAATATCATAGAAATTCTAGTTTTTCAAGTGCCCTTTAGTATTTTTATCATAAAATATTCTATTTTTTTAATTTTAATTTCAATTGTTTATATAATTATACACATTTTAGGATAATTTTTAAGACCTCAAGCCATATTACACTTTTTTATAGAGATAATGGGATCTAAATCTAATGTGGGGCTTGATTCATTGGTCATGATATCACTTTAATGATAATCCCATAATGTTAACATATTATATTTAATTGAGATTTTTTTTAAAAAAAAATTATGACTCTAATAAAAATATTTCATTAAACTTGATCCATATCTAGTTTGGTAATTTGGATAGTCCAACAGTTGTTGCAAAAAAATATTTACTTTTAAATCAATTTTAAACTTTTTTATTTCATAATTTTAGAAAACCTATCCTCCCATTCAATCTATAAATAAATATTATTTACTTTTAGAGGGGAATGTTTATGTATTGGAGAGTTCTTTTCCATTAGTAGATTATGTTTTTCCATTTTTTATCAATTTTATTGCAGTGTAATTCATGAATTGCTTGCTTTAATAAAAATCATGTATATTCCTTATCTTTCTCATAACTCCCTATACCCCCTATCCCTCTTTCTATTCACTACGATATTTTACACTCATGATGGTGAGTGATTGACTCAAGGATATTACATGGTGGAGTTTTCTTTTTTATTCCTGAATTCTTATTGTTTAATTCTTTATATTTTTATTTTATTTAGAGTGAGTTAGAGATAAGTGATATGGTTTGGTGTGGAAATCATCTATAACATCGTTTTGAGACTCTCAAACTCATTATATTCTCTACCAAACAACCATTACCTCCCTTATCTCATACATAGTATTCATATATAGTGTTTGAATGTGTTTGAGAGAGAAAAAATATACAATGGAGCTAGGTTTTCAAAGATGTCGCACTCTCGATTATGGTTTGTTCATCATTCATGACTATTAAAGAAGGTGTGGTTTGGTGTTATAAAGAGATAATCTAGGAATCTTAATTTTTATACTGATGGTAGGGATTAATAGTCCATGTATGCTGGGATGGATTATTAAATACAATTTAGACAATAATAATAAATAATAAAGGAACATGAGTAACCCACCCTAGGAACAATTTTTCTTTCTTACTAACTCTATCCATTCTACCTATATTTCCATCTTCATGTTTATTTCTATTATTATATTCTAATTCAAAAATCCAAATATCTTTTTTTTTAGTTTTTATAAAATTTAATAACACAAAAAATACAATAAACCATTTAGGAGTACTGAGTGATTGACTGCAAAATATCCTCAAGAGATAAAAATATGGTTAGCCATTATATTGTACTAGGAAAAATAGAAATAATATTTTTCACACCCCATGACAGGTTATTTAAAATTTGGTTTCATTTTCAAGGATCCTATCCCATATTTCACTCATTATTTCTTTTCATTCTCTAAATATTTTATTGTTTAAAAATTAAATTTTAATTTTTTTTTTTGTAAAAAATCAATCCATTGTTTTACTCACCATTTCATATGTATGATATCATTTTTTTTATTTTCTATCCAGGTGATGGGTCTATTTAAATACAAATATAAATATATAGAATTCTAATATCTAATTGAGGACTTGAAGTAGGACCTCAAACAACCCATTTTAGAAACTTTATCCAAGGAGTTCCAAGATTTCTCATAATAATTTTTGAAGCTCCATAAATAAGTTGCTTTGGTATAAAAATATATACTTCCCATATTTCAAGAAGATATTAAATTCTTTGAGGTAAACTTATATTATTAACCACTTCCCACTCCTATGAAAATTATTTTAGAGGAATGCATACAAGTGAATGATCTAGAGTATGAGTCACTCAAGGGAGTAAAAATTTCATTAGAATCACTTAATTTTGATTTATATTTATTAGATTCACGTTATCACTCCTTGTATTGTGAATTTATAGATATAAATGAGTTTTAAAATTCCTTATACATTGATAAATAATTTAAATAAGTCACCTATAAATAGAAGATGATGCTAGAATTTGAATATGAAGAGTTAGGGATGTGAAAGATTAAATGAATTCTAGAACTAATATTAATGAGGGAGAATTAAACCAAAATTATGAATTCTTTGATTTTTTTAAATATAACTAGTCTATGAAATTCCAATTTTTTAAATTTTTAATGAATCACATGACGAGATGACTAGTTTTCAAAGACTAATCTATAGTTTTGATATCATTAGATGATAAAAGAGGAGGCCAATCTGAATACTACCTTCAAGTACCATTATGGGAACTTCAAGTTTGTGGTTATGTCATTTAGTTTCACCAACACCTCATCCATTTTCATGGGACTCATAAAATCCATGTTCCATGAGTTCTTAGATTAGTTCATGGTAGCATTCATCGATGAAATTCTTATATAGTCAAAGTTAGATGAAGAGTATGTCAAGAATATTAGGGCTATTTTATAAGACCTTAATCACCACCATATCCATTGAAATTTTCCCAAGTGATTTTTTTGTATGAAAAATTTATATTTTATTGGGAATGTGGTGTCCTAATAGGGTGTGGTAGTCAATTCTTTGAAAATTAAGGAGGTTTTTTCTTGGGAAACCCCCAATTATATTGTAAAGGTCTATAGTTTCTTTGGTATCAAGGGATATTATCATAGGTTTGTGTCTAATTTCCTTAGGTTTATAAACCTGATGAAATACTTGACTAGGAATGAATAATACTTCTAATAGAATGATCTATTTCAAGAATCCTATGACCATAGATAAGATAGTTCGATCAATGATCACGTTCTTTAGCTACCAAAGAAGGGAGTGATGTTAATGGTTTTTTGTGAATCTTCTCATCTCAGTTTAGGAAGAATCATAATGAATAAAAGGAAGTGATATCATATTGGTATAGGTAGTTACATATCCATAAGAGTAAATATTACACCCATGATCTTGAGTTGTCATTGGTGGTATTTTCTATGAAGTTGTAGTGAAATTATCTCAAGAGTGAGATCTTTTAGGTTATCATAGATTAAAAGATCCTAAGGTATATTTCTTATCTATGGGATAAGAATATATATCAGTGGATGTTAATTCTTATAGTACTATAACTTTTAGATCTCTTACACCTTGGGGAAACTTAATTAACTTTCAAATGATTGAATATAATGTCATGGGGATATGTTGTTCAAGAGTTTGGAGATTATTGGAGAGTGATGAAGGAGCTCAAGAAAATGTATATTGATATGAAGGAGGCTGGTGGTATAGGTATCATGTAGAATATTATAGTGAACTAATAATTAATGTAGTAGGTGGATAAGGCTTAGTGGGGAGACTTATATTTAGAGGTGACATGGATTCATGTCTTCTATGGTGATGCTCCTGAGAGGTGGTTGGAGGATGATCAACATCAGATATTATTTCAGGGGTTATTGTATGTTCAGTTTGTGAGGTGTGAGGAGGTTCTCTATGCGTTAAATTATTTATCTTTGAAAGTGTATCCTGGTATATAAAATATGTATCATTATTCTATAGTTCATTTTTAATGATGGGGGATGCATTTGTCCATGGAAGAGTTTGTGTTGTGGTGTTTAGTCTGCCTATAGGTGAAGGTAGAGAATCATTATTTGGGTGGTCTGTTTCATATGTTGGATGTTTCTAGGTAGAAGTGGGAGTATATTTTTATAGATTTAATAATCATTTCACCATGATACCAAGATGTATGTGATAGTATTTGGGTGACCGAGGATTGGTTGATGAAGTCAGCTCAATTCTTGGTAATCAAGGAGTTGAGATCCATGGATGTTCTGGCCAAGAGGTATGTGGATGAGAATGTGAAGGTTTATGGGGTAATAAGGATCATCATCTATAATCATGATACTCACTTTACCTCGTGATTTCAAAGAGTTATTGTAACATCCCTAGATTTTAAAATAAGACTATGTTCGATAGCATATACAACACAGAACACTAAGATTAAATGAACCATGACATATTATTAAAATATTATTATTTAAATTTGACCATTATAACTTAGAAATTAAATTAGAGGGTATGAATAGGATTAACTAATTTATGAAATATAAATAAAGTTTCTTATCATTATAAACTTATTTATAAATACTTAGTAAATAAGATCTCAATTTTTAAAAAGAACATTTATCTTTAAAAATGATTTTTATTGTCTCCTTGAGAAAATATTATAATTAATTTTTGGATATTTTAGAAATATTATTTTATAAAATTAAAATATATTTTTTATATAATCATATTAATATTAACTTAGGGTGATGTTTTGATATTTTTTATAAAATATTTATTTTTTAGTGAATAGTGAAAAATTCCAATTTTTGTAAAACTGTTATTTCATTTAATAAATTAAGAAATTTAAAAGTAACATTATTATTTTAATTTTATTTAAAATTAACATAAGTTTTATTTAGTTATATATAGTGTAATTAATTACATTAAAATAACCTTGATACTAGATTTTAGCATAAGTTTATTCTTAGGCTTAAAACACATTTTTTTTGAAAGCTGTTTTAAAGTGAATATTGTTCCTCCATTTTAATTAATTAAAATAAAACCAAATGGGAAATGATTTAATTGAATCTTATTGATAATATAAATATAAATATTAATTTAAATTCATATAATTTTTATTTCTAGTCATAGAGTTAATATAAAATCATCTATTTCTTGAAAAATGCATTTCTTGAAAACCCATTTTTCAACACGTTTTACGAGTTTAATTTTAAATTGAATTGTACCACTTATGAAATTTTAATTTGATAAAATGGATTATATTTTTTTAATAATAATAATTAATGTTATATAATTATTTTAACTTAATTTTTATCATAATTAATACTAAAAACATTAAAAAACTAGTTATCGTGGTTAAAAAAATTCAAATGTAGAAAGTGAGTAATCTTAGAGGTAAATGAAATAACATGTTTAAAAATGTTTATTTTTTAATGTTGGAGGTTTTGATAGAAAAAATATATCCTAAAATATATTATTAATCAATTTTTGAGGCACTTTTCTTAAGAGTGACTTCACATTATTGAATAGTTTTGGGTATGTACAAAAATGTTACTCTTCCTCAATTATAAAAGGTCACATGATCCCATCACTTATTCACATATATCAAGCCATTTGGATCAAAAAACCATAATAAAATATCTCAAAAACATCCTTAACCACATTATATATCTTTTTTTTTCTAAAAATACCAACCTTAGGGTCTTTTATAAGAGAACCAAAAGAGGTTCTTCTAAGCGGAGGTAATAGTCTTCACCAGACTCCTTTTTATAATTCCTTTCCCACCTTAAATTATGTCTAAAAAATTATAATATAATAACAAAATTATATATTATATAATAATATTTTTTTATTTTTATGTCGTAATATTTATCCATCATCTCTTCCATCAAATGGAAAACAAAATCATTGTTCGTGTGTACGATGGACAACCTCCTTGCAAACCGATGTAATCCATTTTTCATCATCGCCTATCATGGATGTTCATGATGATGGATTTAATATTTATATATTATATTAATTAAATATTAAAAATTATGTAAAATTAATATATCATATAATTTCTTACCTTAACATCAAAGGAAAAATGATAACGTTGTTCATGTGTACATCAGACTACCTTCTCACAAAATGTTGTGATTCATTTTTTATCACTACATTAAATGGAAGGTATATATAAGTGTATTTAGAAAAATAGTATGAAATTTATTATATTATGATAATTATAAAAATATAAAATAACACATACATTCTTTCCATCATGATCTTTGAAAAATAAAAACGTCACACATGCAAACATACGACCTTCCATCTCAATGATTGTAACATAGTTCATTTTTATCACCATAATTCATGGACATTTTTAGAAATTATGATTTATGTATAAAAATGATAATTATTTCATGATGAATATTCAATATATTATGAAAAAATTACCCCTTTTACCATGGTCAACATACTGACATTGTTTTGAAATTATGAACTGAGTGTCCTCAAAACACCCAACATAGACATAACTAAAAATGTAATTAAATATGTGATTAAAATATAAAAAGTAAATGGTTGAAGAATAATTAATTAATCTTGGAAAATTTTCTTAAGAAAAAAATCAAATTATATAATTTTATTATATAGGAGATAAAGGACATACACGAAAAGTCTGGACTTAAGGTAAGAGTTTCGTCTCAAAACTTCCTTTTTTGAGACACATGTTTTCAGGCACCTAATTTATTTTAAATGGTGTATATATTCCAAATTTACATATTATATCATGAATCATTCATAATTAATTATATTTTAAGTTAAAATTCATTTACTTAATTCATGGGAGGTTTGATTCAAAAGTTACCAAAGCGGAAAGGGTTTATGTTTCAATCTCATTTTAATTGGGATTATTTATTTTTGAATTTCTGTTATAGGAAATTATTTTACCATTGTATAATAAAACCATTTAATTTTATTATACTATGGTTTTTCATGAAATATTAAAGTAATATTACAATTATCCTCTCTTTGGTAATTTAAATAATTGATAAAATGTTTTTAATAAAAGCTGGCTTCATTTCTCTCTTCGGTCGAAAATTATTTTTCTTCTATATCCATGTTTAAAAAAAATATTTTAATGAATTTTTTCAACATTATATAAATGATTTATTTTATTAATTTTCACCCATTTATAAATTTTCAACATTATTTTGAATGTAATATTCTTTTTATTTTCTGAATGAGGCACTTTTTAACCTTTTTACAACAATGTGAAAAGAATGTTTTTTTAACTTATATGACATATACAGAATTAACCACCCTCAATACCACTCAATTATTTTAATATTAATTTATAAGTTTCCATGGTTATTTTTAAATAAGATTTTTTCTATAAAATTTTGGAAATATTTAGACTTTTAATAAGTGATTTCAAATTGGAAATTGTATTTTTCTCAAGAAATATATCATGTAATATTTTAAGGAAATTTTCATAAAAGGAAACAACATTGGATATTAGATATTTCTTATAAATTATGTATATAGGTCTATCACATATATAACTATATTATTATCCATTACTTTGATGTTTTAATACATTCCTTATGTTCATCTCTCAAATGCCTTAATTATAAAATTTCCTTTGATTATGATATGAGATAAGATTATATAACCCAGTTTCTTTTCATTGGTAAATATTATGTTTATTAATTATGATTTATTTCCATTTTTTGGCACACATAATCAGGAACATGTTATGATGGGTGTTACAAAATAGTTCTCTAATGAATTTTGTAAAGATTTAGTCGCATGAGGATTCATGTGTGGGATTAGGGAGTAAACCTAATCCATTATGGGACTTTGTAAACCTTGTGATATTGTCTAGGGAGTTATCTTTGACTCATGTCTGTTCCATGTTATATGTTTCTACCATATTTACTATGATTCCATGATCTTATGATAACATTTTTTTATGTTATGATCATATTTTTTTACTATTGTGCCTTATTTTTTCTATTATATCATGTTATACCTTTGAATCTATTTTTATGATTCCTAATAAACTTTATTCCCTTAATAGGATTTTTGGATCACCCATTTTATCAATATATTACCTAGGTTATCCCATGTGATTTTAGGATCTCAAAAGGATTTAGAATCTCATTATAGAGAATAAAATTAAGATTTTTCTAGACTCACTTTGATGCATTATGAACCTATTCATCAAAATAAACTAGGCCTCATGATCTATGGGATGTAATTATTGTATATTTATATTAAAAATCAGGGAATAATATGTGTAAAAATATTATATCTCTATAGTTATTATAAGATCAAGTTATGTTTATTCTTATGTATAAGGAATATAATAATTTATTGAGAATCCTAGGGATAATTATAAGGATAATGATAAGTATAAAAAAACATCCAAGAATTTTGGTGAAGTATAGAGTGAGTGGATTCCAAGAAATTACATCCATGTCTGGATACTACAAGTGAATGTATCTCTATCAAAATTGTACCTATGGGTAATAAACCTAAAAATAAAAAAATTATATGGACTCAATCATGACATGGTGCATGAAAATGGGTTTTAATTCACACCAGGTTTGACACTCCTAGGGGACATGCTTTAGAAATCCACAAAACTCTTTATGAACCATTGTAAAGTACTTGAAAAAATTGTTATCTTAGAAAACATAATATGAAATATTACCATGGATAACCTATATTAAAACTTAGAGACTCATAAGTTGGTATATAGTTATAATTTTTATGTTATTATTTCTAGGGTTATAAGTTTCCCCTTTTGTATGTTAATGTATTCTCATCTGGTTTTTTTCTCTTAGTTAATAATAGGAAATATAATAAAGCATGATAATAACCAAGGTGATGGTCAATTTAATGATTTATCTTATGATATTACTAACCTAATGGGAATGGGAGTAAAAATTATTATGATCATTCCAAATGTGTTATCTTGAATTATGATAAAAAACTAGAATATAGTTTAATTTCCAAACACATCAAAGATGAGAAGGATAGTGTTTCATGGAATTTAAGGTGTTAAAGATGGTAAATAAATAAAGACTCAATTTACTTTATCTAAAAATGTAAGAAGAGGTGCCATAGAAAATGCATTAAAGTAATTGAAAGATTCTTTATGTGTGGAAAATGATGGAAAAAATATAATTGTTGAAGAAAAAAGAAGTTTCCAGTTAACAAGATGCAGGGAAATAAAGTTCAACTTAAGGAACCACTAGTAGTTCCTTATCATAGATTTGGGGAACTTGGCCATTATCAAAGTCAATTTACTAATAAAAGGATTAATTCCTAAGGTCCAATGCTAAGAAAATAGTTTAAGTGGAATGATTGAAGTGTCGAGGTGTTGGAACTTGAGAATCATGTTGTGGATTTTTTTTGGTAATTTGGTTATATGAATAATGAAACTTCTAAATTTTTTTCTATAACTATTTTTTCTCTAAGGATTTCAAAGAATATGTTAAACAGTATTAATGAAATATAAAGGTGATTCTATGGTAACATTATATTTTATGTAAAAACAAATTATTTTGTAAAAGATAATATTTTATATTTTCTTGAAGTTGAGGTAATTATTGTCAATTAATATTTTTTTTTATTTTTTTGAAAGGAATGAATTGGATCGAAAACCTTATTGGTTAAACAAGGTGATTTGATTATTACTAGTATTGTTGATGATGTTTATCATATTATTGACAATTTTATAGGATAAAGTTGAATTATGAATATGATTATCACTTTTGTATATCTATTGTTTTAGAAAAAGGATAACCCATAATACGGGTGACAACCCATCAAATCTGGAAAGGTCGCGGGACTTGAACTTACAAACTAAGGGTGATAAGGGAATTGTGACATCCTAACTTAGAATATAATAACCAGTTCCTCATGATGTTTGGAAACATGACCTTAATAATTCCTCCTCATATTCTAGAGATTGTCAACTGGAAGTGAGGGAATATGGTGTGTCTGTGGGGAGACTATGCCCTCATGAGTAAGAGTATAGCACAATGGTAAGTAATAAATGGGAAACATTATAGGTAGTAATAAAAACACAGTATTGGAATAATAAATAAAAAACGCATAAATAAATAGGTGGGAGTTAAATCATAAATATATACAAAATGATGATGATAATGTCATGTAGCTATAAAAAAATGAGGTATATGGGATATAGGGGAAACATGTATATAAAAAATTCTATATAAAATAAAAAAGTCCAAAATATACCTCTTCTAACATCACAAGTATACGCTTGGTCCTATACTCCCATACTCCATCCTATTACTTAGAATCAAACATTAAAATTTGGACGCTTCCCTTTATCCACACCTGCAATCAAGAAGTATGCTTGAGTACCAAGGGTGTCTTGAGTAGGGTGTGAGATATAATTATTAGGACCCCACCAATGGTGTCTAGAATAATCCTATCTATGAATATAAAACAAGTAGTGTGCTATTAATAATAAATACAAGCAAATAAATAAATAAAATTCATAGGAATAGGTTCCTCATGGATACTCGACTGAAACTACCTACATCAGCCTATGCCAAATATCAATGATCTAAAATCAGCAATTACAGATATAATATTAGTGTGATAGTGGGTCATCAAAAATCAAGAATCATGAACAGACAAAAATAAAGCATGATATTTGTCTTGGAGTATGCATCCTTTAGTTTTAAAGATTAGCATTCCTGAAATTATATAGAAGGAATATCTATAATTTAAATAAGTGGCATCCTGGATCCATGCAAGGAGAACTATATCAAGGAACCCAAGTATCTCATAGATAGAAAAATAAAAACTCAACATTGTAAGTGTCTATCCATGTAAATCCATAAATGGAATCCTAAATATCACTTATATCATGGTGTGAAGACAATAATATTTGAGCCCATCCCTGGTATCTCACATAGGGGACCATGTATCACTCGTGGCATGGTGTAACCATCTTTCCACCAATCCCATCCATGGGGTCTCCCCCATGGAACTAGTGTCACTCATAAGGAGGTAGAGAAACCACATGGTGAGCCCTTACAAGGAATACTAAGTATCATTCCTATCATATTTACTATTCATCAACAAAATTATTGTTATAAAACCCGATGATACCATCCAAGGTGATCCATAAATGGAATCCCAAGTGTCTATCTCATCATGATAGGAAGGAATGGTTTAGCTATCAAGATATCATACCATTTCATCATGGAATTACTGTCATAATACTTTAATCAAGTTGGATAATTTATTTAATTTTAAGAAAAAAACTATAGAATAATGAATAGGGACCTATCTGATGGCCTATCATCCTTCTATAGTTCATTTCACATTTCAATATACTTATTACGAGGAAATATGAAACTCAAATAGTGATTAAACGATTTAAGGCAAATGAAATTTGGTCCTAAGGAAGGGAACACCCATGGGGTGTTTAAAATCAAGGCGATCAACCAAAAATGCTGAATCACCACTAGCTAGGACCTTATTAGGTATAGAAAAACAATTTAATTTAATTTATTAAACATTTTAGAGGCATCGTCAGATGATTATGGAACCCAGAACAATAGTGCAAAATACAAATGCAATGAGACTTTAAGGAAAAGAGCTATACCACCTACCTCAAGATCTTAACACACTAATCATCCAGTATCAGCAATTGAATCATGCTTGAAAGGGAGAAATCGAAATAAAGGACCAAAAAACTGAAAATAAGGATTATAACCTCACAAAAAAATATCACAAAAGAAAATAAGATAAATGATGAAAGGAAGGAAGAGGAGGGAATAGATTACCATTGTGAATCCAACACATCTGTTGGTGAAGAAAAAAGAGCTTAGATAGAGGAGATCTAGTGGAACCTAGTTTAGGCATGGAGAGGAGAACTTGTGTGCTTCTCCTTTTGTATGGGAGAAAAATAAAAACCTTATAAGAAAAATGGGGAGTTATTTCTATTTTTTTAAATGGAAATGGTATTTACATGACGTTTAAATGAATTACACACCATGTAATGCTCAGGTCCTTTCCCCTGAGAAAAAAAATTACATGGTGTGTAAATGAATTGCATATCCAATAATGCATGGTTTTATTCCTTCCCAGGGAAAGACCAATTCATGATGTGCAATTCAGCTCTGTCTAACCCATTATATGTTGTGTATTTAATGCATTACATGTATTTTAAATACACACCATCTATTTTATATATGCCAAGTATTCTAGATGGCTTGTTAATAAGAATTCTTCTTTAAATTTCTGGTTTGATAACTGGACTGACTCCCCCCTCATATCAGAGGTGCCTAATATTTTCTCCCATAATCCCACGAACTGATCTATCAGGGATATGATCAATTCCTCTGGTTATTAACTCCTAGATCCTATTAAAGAGATTTTTGATAATTATTATTTCACTTCCAATGAGGATTTTCTGGTTTGGGAACCTGCTCATAATGGCCTGTTGGATTCTAAAAAATATTATTACCATCATTTCCCAAATGAGGATGAAAATTTTAATTGCATTGCCAAATTCAATAAGGCCTAGATCAAGCCCTCTTGTCTTACACTCATGTGGCGTATTTCTCATCAAAAAATCCCAACTAAAGTTTGCCTGCAATCTTATGGCTTTTATCTTTGTTCTAAATGTCGATTGTGAAATCCACATCGAGAGGACATTAATCATATTTTTTTATCTTGTGATACTGCTATAGCCCTTTGGCATTACATCTTTGACCTTTTTGAGTGCAGATGGCTTTTGGACACATTTATTTTCTCACAATTGAAAAGAACGTTGGAGTTTCTGAGGTCTCCCCAAATCAAGAATCTCTTTCTTACTGCTGTTGGGGAGCTTCTACATATTATATGGTATGGTAGAAATGATTCTTTTTTCAACAATAACTCTTTTAATATTAATGGAGGTAAAATGAGGATTCTTCTTGCTATAAAAGAGGAAGCCACAATCCAAAAAGGCTATTGTGACAATTCTGTCATAGATCTTGAAACCCTTCGCCGAATTGTTGTCAAAGGTAATTTTCCGAAGACACACTACACAATTGAAGTCTTCTGATAGGCACCTCCAACTGGATGGATTAAAGTTAATGTGTACGGAGCCTCAAAAGGCAACCCTGGACTTTCGGGATGTAGAGGAATTTTCAGAGACCATCAGGATCGTATCCTCGGATGCTTCTATGGAAGCTGCAGCATTGATTCTGCGCTGGAGACAGAAATTCTTGCTACTATTCATGCCATCTACTATGCAAATCTTTTCAACTAGAATAATATTTGGATCAAGAGCGACTCCACTACTATTGTACAAGCCATCTGGAAGGGTGATGCTCATCTTTCTTGGTCTCTCACCCCCCGTTGGATGGACTGCCTCACTGCGCTCAATGACCTCAACTTTATTTCCACTCATACCTATCGTGAGGCTAATACGATCGCTGATGGGCTTTCCAACATGGGTGTCTCACATGAGATCACTTGGAGGAATGAACTCCCTCCATAGTTGACACCTTTTTTTTATTAAGGAATCTATAAAATTACCCTCTTTCCATCTCATGTAACTTGTATGATTCTCTTTTCTTTTGAATAAATCTCTAAGTTCTGGTCTTTTGACCAGAACTCACCCTTTAAAAAAAAATATCACCCATACTAGAGTAATTGACCTTCCTCAAAGATCGTTCATTCTCTATTCAATGATACTTATCAGATTCTCCTAAAAGGACTCATATTCCTCCAGCGCAGTATCCTTAGGTTTAAATTAATTATATGGTTTAGAATGATAAC
The DNA here is from genome assembly GCA_963277665.1 of Viscum album. NCBI lineage: Eukaryota > Viridiplantae > Streptophyta > Magnoliopsida > Santalales > Viscaceae > Viscum > Viscum album. Next base: position 1,288,836,766 of record OY728151.1, read on the forward strand.
AATGAATTTGTGATACATGTAAGACATTAGGAATGGAACGATAACTCTATGGTAACTACTATTGATGGGTTACCAGATAAAGTCTCTCCATGATCTCAAAATTACTGACATAATAAGGCAATATATTTCCCAATCTCTATATCATTCAATGATCCAATCTAGACAAAACTCCTAGAAAGACCTGATGTCCCACCTCAAACTTAGAGGCCGACAATGAAAACTGGTATAAGAACTCTTCCTAGACCGAGATTTAGCTATACATTTCTAAATTAGCTACACTTTCTCTGAAGTCTCCTTAATGAGAAAAGGTTCCAGTAGTGCTGCCTCACCTATCTCTGACAAGCATAGAGGTGAAAAACATGACCTATCATAAAGGTCCTCATATGGATCCATCTGATTTTTTTTTTGAAAAATATTATTATAGAAAACTCAATAAGAGGTATATGTTTTTCCCATGAACCTCCAAACACAAGGACACATACCTGAAGTATGTCCTATAACACCTATATCATCTAATTTAATTTCCATCGATCTGAGGGTGATAATATGTACTCAAGATCACCTGTGAAATCAGTTCCATCTGAAACCATACTAGAACCATGCTATAAAATGAGCATATCGATATGATATAATAGAATCGGGAGCACCATGAAGGCACATAATCTCTCAAGGGTAAATCCTCTCAAGATTGTAAACTGAGAAGACCTATTGAATAGGTATGAAGTGTGAAACCTTGGTTAAACTATTGATGATCCCCCATACCACATCACTGCCTTGAGGGGAACTGAGCAAGCCTATCATGAAATCCATAGTGACATCATACCATTTTCACTCAGGAATGAATAGAGGTGATAGAAGTCTAGAAGGTCCCTGATTCTCATCCTTCACCTGATAATAGGTGAAAAAACTCATGATAAAACCTGAAATTTTCCTCTTCATAACTGTCTATGAATACTGACAACATATTTCTCGGTACATCTTGTTACGACTAGGGTGTACTTCCCAAACATAGGCATGATATTCCAACATAAACTCCTCCTATATGTCAGTAGGAACTTATACACTCCCATGGAAGTGTAGGATCTCATTATCATTATCAACCTAACCAGGTAATGGGTTCTCACACAAGACACTTTCCCTTGGGAGGAGGCCTTTAGGATATGGAATCTTTCTCATCCTCACATATTCCAAAAGGGAGAATATCACTGCTAAATATAGAAAAAATGTTCCCATTACATTCTTTAACCTCTAGGTTCATCTCAGAAAACAAGTAAATCAACTTCCACTCACTACTAGCCTCCTAGATGGCTTGTTTATAATTCTTCTGGCTGATAGTATCATCCAAAGCATTATTCTGGGTGTATAATCAATCTCAAAATTTAATGACTGTAGGTATTATATCCACCTATTACACCAAAGATTCAAATCAAACAATGTTGAAATGTATTTTATATTTTTATGATTTGTGTAAAAAATATAATCTTTCCCCCAATAGATAATTCCTTCAACAACATAAATTGTAACACCCCGACCCCAGTTACCCAGATTTAGTGCATTATTTCATAAAATTGGCATGATACAAAGAATCATGTCCCGAAAGATTGATCAGTTTAGTAGCCTTGGAAATACTAGATACATTCATTAGTTTTACATTACATCATGAAATAAAATCATCAAAAACATTTTGTCCCCTTTTTTAACACACTTTTATCCTTATCCTATCCCTATAGGTCAACCATAGAATACTTCTTCACATCTTGGGAAAAATAAAACATAGAAAGGGGTGAGCTCAGATGCTCAGTAAGGATAACAATATAGAAGAAACTTTTATAAATAAGAATAAACATTTAAGGCAATGTATTACTAAAACAAAAGACTTTTAAACTTAAACTTCAGCATAATATGGAAAAGATAAAATCAAATAATTACATTTTCTTATTCACATGTATATTATACTAGACGAATAATCACATGCAATATCAATAGCCACTTTCATAATGATGGAATGCATAATTCTAGACTTCATAACCACATAGTCAAGGCCTTATTCCAAGACTAAAAATAATATTTTTTCAAGTCCTTGTGCCAAGAAACTAGTTTGTCTCATGATTCCTACCAATTAATCAAGGAGATATAGCGGGCTCCACCCATCACTTACTAAGTCCAATGCATTCCTCATATGAAAAGGTTGAAACATAACATAAACATTCATTTTAAAACTATCATATGGAATGTCAATACTTTAACCATAAACCATGAATGGTATAAAAATAACACATCCATAGTCAAACATATCACAAAACCTTCAATAATATATGGAATATTTTTATCATAATGAATCAACTTCAAACAATTGTAAAATCCATCAAAGGATGTTGATATAGATGAAATCAAAACCATTTGAGTGAAATATCTATTTCTTTTTTGAAATAATTTAAAGTCACATAATTATAAAATAAAACATTTATTTTAAAAATACTCTTATAAGCTTATAAGGGAAGCTTTAAAGGTGCAATAATGATAGATAATGACTGCACCCTCCGTATAAGTTAAAATAACATTCTTACCTTAATTTTGTCAAGAAGGTCATAAAGTACCTTTTGGAAAACGACAGAAAGATTTATTTCAAAACATAAAAGTTAAAATAAGGGTATAAATTACTTTAACCCATATTATATTAAATATTAAAAATGTTTTGAAATACATTTTTAAGAAACATGTATGCGGATGATAAAGAAGTCCTAGTAGATTATTTACATATAAACAACCTCAGATAATAATGAGATTGTGAAATTAACCCATACCTTGTAATTTTCCTTGATAGAGGGTACGTTAACCTCATGTATAATAGTTAAATAACATTTATTAAATTATACAAGAACCATATACATAAATATGACATCATATATGATCTTTTAATATTTCTTTGTTAATAATATTTTAGTATTATCGTCGTTTATGGTGTTAACCGATTCGTTTCCCTTTATACGTTTTGTTATGTAAGTCATGTTTGTTATGGATAGGATGTATTTGATTCATATACAGAATGATATTAAGTTTTTTAAACATCATTTTTAATCAGTAAATGAAAATTATTCTTGAATGGTTATGATGGGGGAAGGAATCTCATCACGTTCGTGGAGACGGTAATCTGTACATACGCAAAAGCGACAAAATCATTATTTTGATTTAAAATTTCATGTAAATAGATAGTATATAATATATACAGAATCATTAACATGTTATATTTATTATTTAAATCAATTATACATCATTATTATACCCATCCAAATAATAATGTATTGAATAACAACTACAGGATGACGTGGAGACGGTAAGCTGTATGTACGCACGTATGGTGGAATGTCATTCATAGGATGGATTGAATAATGAATTTAGTTGTACCATATTTATAATAACATTAAAGTATATATAAGATACTGGAGTTATTATTTTATAATGTAAACAACAAGTAAAGAATAAGTGGAAGAAGAAAATAACTTGAAAGAGGTGATGAAATATTTAGCTCTTCTTCGGGTTCTTTCTTTTGATTTGATCAAAAGGGATCCTTAGGTTGGATTTATGACCAACATAAGGCCTATAGGATGATGGGAGTATAGTTGGGAGGATATTTGGGTAGGGTTTGGCCAAGAAAAATGGCTTTGGAGGTGTGAATTTGAGAGAATGGGGAGTGCTCTTTTATAAGAGGAGAGAGGGGCACCTAAGGAAAAGAATGAAATATCATTTTATAATAAATTCATATTCGGTTTATAATTGATAAAAAATGATTTATTTCAAGGATAATGTGGGTATGGGTCTAAATAATCTAAACCAATAGGTTTTAGACAAGTTCAGCTCACCATTTTAACCTTATCATTTAGATTTAACTCTTAGTTAAATAGTTTGATATTTACCATGTCTCTTTGTATTTTTATATATATGGTTAATAAAATTACTATAAACTGCCAATCGAACATCAAGTGGTTCATTAATGTCATATATAATATTATTTAATCCATTTGGATGAACCTTATATTTCTAGGAATATTATATCAATTAATAATATAATATTTGTTTTAAAAACTCTTTTATGTCAATTTTGACACTATTAGGGAATTTTGATTTTGTTAAAGTCATAAAACCATGATTAATTCGAAGAAAGTTTATTTAATAAACCATAACATGTCATATTAATCTATAAAATTAGTGGAATTCAACAAAAGTCTAAAATTATATTTATTTGGTTATTTATAATATCAATTATTTTAATATTTCATTAATAAGGTAATTACTGCATCATCATTGTGTCATAAATTAATTTAATTTTTCAATGTCTAAAAATTATAAATAAAATACCATAATATAGGAAATATTTTTATATTTCTAATTAATATTTATAGTCTAATTTATATTGTGTGTAACCCTATATTAAAAATGATTTAGTTATTAAACTTTGAATTTAACTCTTTTAACTCTTCTTTAAATAAAATAATAATAAAAGTCCTAATCTTATCCAAGTGGACAAAAGATGATCATATTTTATTCCTAAGGTTTTTTTTGAATTATACTTATCCAATAGAATTAGGACATTTTTTAGGGTAATTATGATATCAGTTTTACCCTTAATTACTCTATTTACTTTTAACCATGGTAAATAAAAGTCAAAATTTACTATTCACTAAAAATTATTTTCATCTTATTGAACCACATTTTACTTAATAATATTAACCCTATCTCTAGGATTTTTAAAATTCAACTCACAGAAGTGGTAAAATTAAGTTTTATGCAAATTTGCAAATGCTCCTAGGAGGTGTGTAAAAGACGGTAAAAAGTTCAATAAAATTTTTATATATCTAAAATTATTATAAAATGAGTCCAATAAATTACATTGAAATTATATAGGTATTATGTATCTATTTTGACCTAAAATAAATTTAAATAAAATAAATATATTTTTAAATAAAAAGTCGGTTTTAAATAATAACTCAGTGTTTTTCACTATTCATCAAAAATTGAAAGTTTTCAAAAAAATAACAAAAATTCACCCTAAGCTAATTTCGATATTACAAATCCAAAAATGAAGTCCATTTTGAAAGATAAAATTTATAAAATTTCAAAAAGTGGTTATTACTATTTATAACGGCTAGTTTGATTGGTTGTGGTGTGTTTGAACTCGAAGATGCGTACAACACAAGCTATTGTATTATTCAAAGGGAAACGTACCGTAGAAGCTTGAGGTGTTACATTATACCCTACATAAAATAATTTCATCCTTGAAATTTCTATAATATTACTGCATAAAAATATTCAAGTGATTCTTCCTCATAAGTTTCTCGGGTTCGCACGTTGCCTCTTACATCTTATGGTTTCTCCATAGAACTTTTACTAGACGAGTCGTCTGGTTTCTCAGCACTTGTTCTCTTGTATCAAGAATCATGATAGGCTCTTCACAATAAGACATATTGGGTTCTAGTTCTATTTTTTCATAGGTGAGTACATGCGTTGGGTCATGCATGTATTTTCTTAATAGTGATACGTGGAATACATCATGAACTTTGGAGATAATTGGCGGCATAGACAAATGTTAAGCTACAACCCCAATTCGTTCTAGGATTTTGAAAGGTCCAATGTACCTAGGACTGAATTTACCCTTCTTGTCGAAACGTATAACTCCCTTCCATGGAGATACCTTCAAGAAAACATGATCTCCTACCTGAAATTCCAAATCCTTACTTCGGTTATTGGCATATCACTTTTGCCTACTTTGACCTGCTTTGATGTGGGTTTGGATAACCTTCACCTTTTCCATTGTTTCCTCAACAAGTTCTGGGCCTACGAGTTTTCTTTCACCAACATCATTCCAACAAGTTGGTGTGCAACATCTCTTTCCATATAACGCTTCATACGGTGCCATCTAAATAATTTAATGGAAGATATTGTTATAGGAAAATTCTACTGGAGTTAAATATTGATCCCACATACCTTGAAAGTCAAGTGAGAAAGATCTCAACATATCTTCTAAGTTTTGAATAGTCCGTTCTGATTGTCCATCAGTTTTAGGGTGGTAGGCAGTGCTCAAAAAAATTTCAGTATCCAGGGTCTTCTAAAGGCTTTTCCAGAATCTTGATGTAAAACAGGGATCATGATCAGAAACAATTGATAGAGGTACTCTATAGAGTCTTACAAATTCATTAAAATATAGTCTTTCCAGATGTTCGAGTGGTAAATCTTCTCTTATAGCAAGAAAATGTGCTGACTTGGTATGATGATCAATAATGACCCATATTGCATCATTCCTTCTAGGAGTCCTTGGTAGACCCATGAAAAATTACATTGTAATATTGTCCCATTTCCACTCAGGTATGGGAAGAGGTTTCATGAATCCACCAGGATTTTGTCTTCTTGATTTCACTTGTTGACAAACCATACATCTTGACACAAAATCATCAATCTCTCTCTACATGTTATCCCACCAAAAATGTTCTTTCAAATCTATATACATCTTAGTGCTACCAGGGTGTATAGAGAAATTAGAGCTATGAGAATAATCCAATAATTCCCTTTTCAGATCAGGTATATCGGGAACACAAAGTCTCTTCCCAAATTTCAAAATCCCATCTTCATATACAAAGTCGATCAATCTCCCATTACTCACAACTTTAATTTTCTTTTGAAATTCCTCTTCATCAGTCTGAGAACTTTTTATCCTTTCTAGTAAAGATGGTTTGGCAACCATTTGAAAAAGCATTGATGTTTCACCTTCCATGGTTATTCCCATATCCATCTTTACTAGATCCATTAAGATATTCCCCCTTTCAATTCTCATCTTGTTCAAAACTCCATGATCATTTCTACTCAAAGAATCTGCAACCTTATTTTCCTTCCCTAGGTGGTAGTGTATAGTGAAATCATAATCATTGAGTAGTTTAATCCATCTCCTTTACCTCATGTTGAGTTCTTTTTGTGAGAAAATATACTTCAAACTCTTGTGATCAGTATAAATCTCACAATTTTCACCACATAGATAGTGTCTCTATAAATTCAGATAAAATATTACAGCTGCTAACTCAAGATCAAGAGTAGGATAGTTTTGCTCATGAAGTTTTAGCTATCGTGATGCATAGGCAATAACCCTATGATTCTACATAAGGACACAACCAAGTCCTTTCTTTGAAGCATCACTATAAATAACAAACCCATCATTCCCTGATGGTAGAGTCAATATAGGATCATTGGATAATATTCTCTTCAATTATTCAAAACATTATTCACACTCTTTTTTCCAAACAAATTTCACCCCTTTACTCGTGAGCTTGGTTAATGGGTTTGCCAATCGGGAAAAATTATGGACGAAACGTCGATAATAACCTGCTAAACCAATAAAACTGCATACCTCAGTTATACTTGTCAGTGCTGTCCATTCTTGGATTTCTTTGGTCTTTGAAGGGTCAACAGAGATTCCATCCTTAGAGACAATATGGACAAGAAAAAAAATCTCCTGAAGCTAGAATTCACACTTTTTAAACTACCCATATAATACATTTCTTCGGATGGTTTTCAGAATGGTATGCAAGGGATTTTCATGATCTTCATAGATTTTGGAGTATACCAAGATATAATCAATAAATACCACTACAAATTCATCAAGATATTCCTTGAAAACTCTATTCATTAAATACATGAAAACTGAGGGTGCATTAGTCAGCCCAAAAGGCATTACCGTAAACTCATAATGCCCGTACCTGGTTTGAAATACTGTCTTTGGAATTTCTTCCTTCTTCACACACAACTGATTATATCTGGATCAAAGGCCAATCTTTGAAAAATATTGAGCTCCAGGAAGTTGATCAAATAAATCATCAATGCGAGGTAGGGGATACTTGTTCTTTATTGTTATAGCATTGATCTCCCTGTAGTCAATACACAACCTCATAGATCCATCTTTCTTCTTAACAAAAAGGATAGGGGATCCCCATGGAGAAACTCTATGGTGAATAAATAACTTATTAATCAATTCCTTTATTTGTTTATTTAGTTCCACTAATCCCACAGTGGCCATTCTATAAGGGGTCTTCGATATGGGCCTTGAACGAGGAATTAAATCAATGGAAAACTTAATTTCTCATTCTGGAGGATGTCCAGGTAAATCCTTTGGAAACACATAAATATATTCTTGTACTATAGGTTCATACTCTATTTGAACATTCCTTTACTCACCCACATTTATTTCATTATCTTCCTCCCTAATAATTGAATTTAGTTGCGCTACTGGCAGTGGATCAAGATAAGAATCAGGTGGTAACGTTTTTACTATAAATATAAGGTACTCCTTATCATCATTGAAAATTGTATCCTCTTTCTTATAACAATTTTTTTCATCAAGTTATGAAAGCCAATCCATACCAAGGATTATATAAAATTTAATCATGGGTATGATGATGACATCAGTAGATAAATAAAGTTTACACGAATTAATGGGGGCTGATTCACAAAACTTTGTTGCAATGATACTTACCTTAGGAGTTTTGACCAACAACTCTCTTATTAAATCAAATTGTAAATATCTAATTTTCTTAGAAAATTAGAAAGATATGAAACAATGCGATCATCCAGAATCAAATAATGCATTGGAGAAACTTGAGGAATGCATTAAATTACCAGCCACTATGTCTTTCGAAGCTTCAACCTATGAAATAGTGATCACATAAGCTTGGACTTGATCCCTTGGCCTTTTCTAAGGTATGTTTCTCATAATCTTAGAATATTAATTTTCATAATGCCCTATTTCTTTAAAACTGTATCATTTAACATTGATAGCCTCTTTCTTCCCCTTGCAATCACGAGATTGGTGGCCTTTTTCACCACACTTGTAACAGAATCTCATTCCCTTCAGGCAAGTACCAGGGTGTTTCTTCCCACATTTACTACCAGATGGATATTCAGATTTTCCCTTATTCCCCTTATTTCCATTTCTAGAGTGTTCAGAAGATCTCTTATTCTCTTTCTTTGCTTTAAAGTAGTAAGACTTAGAGAATTCATTTTCTGTCTTGATAGCACATGAGACAATATCTTTGTACGATGAAAAGGATTGTGAGACTAATACTCGATGGAGAAATGGTTTTAACCCATCAAATAATCGATCAATGTTACTCCTTGGGTTACATATATAATCTATCACATACCTTGCTAACCTTGTAAAGTTACCCTCATACTTTGCGACATTCTCATCCTCCTTTTACCTCAGACTCAGAAATTGCCTTTCCATATCCTCTCGATGGTCATGAGGAAATTATTTTTCTAATAAAATATCTTTAAACTCCCTCTATTCCTGGTTTTATACTTCTTCATCTTCCATTGTGTTTTAAATTAATGACCACCATTGATCTGCATCTCTTACGAGGTGATAAACTGCCATGACAACTTTTTCCCTTTCGCTACTCCCCAAAGCATGAAATATTTTCTCTAAGGAACTTACCCATTACTTAGCTATAAATGGATTTGTAGTCCTATTGAATATTGGTGGTTGTTGCCTCATGAATCGGTCTAACATTGATCCTCCACATTGTGGATCAGGATGCTCCATACGGGTAAGGTTATTATTTATAACCTGAGTGGGTTGTTCCAGTATGGTGATAATCTGATCAGCACGAGTTGCATCACCAGCTCCACTATAATTATCTTGAGTAGGAGGGAATACCTACATGTATTATGTGCATTGATACGGTTCCCATTCCTTCCACTACATTCCATTTCTAAACAATGACATACACTATATTATTTTATAAATCACAAAACAAAATTCCAAACTTGTAAAAAACTTAACATAAATTGAATAGTTTATGGATATAATCCATAATAATAAAAAATGTTTTCTTTGAGTAAGTATATACTTATAAACCCTTAATAATGGTTTGCAAAGAAAATGAGAATTATCCTAAGCATATCCCCTAGGAGTTTCATAACCTAGAGTGTAGTAAGACCCATTGTCATGCACCGGTTCTTGTTTGAGTCTAGCTCAAAGAAGTGATTTCAAGTTTTACCCCTAGGTACATCTGTTCTAGAGCCACCTCTACCTGCTCGTATCCAGACAGAGATGTATTTTTTATAAAACTCACAAAATCTCTACATTACCAAAATTCTAGGAAGTTCTGCTATACTAATCCTTAAAGTATATCTTAGGGTAATGTGCTCTAATCAACGTTTCTCTAAATCTAGCTTCTAAGGTTTGTACTAAACTTACTCTAATACCAACTGTAACACCCCGACCCCAATTACCCAGAGTCGGTGCATTATTATATAACATTGACATGATACAAGGAATCATGTCCTGAAAGACTGATCATTTTAGTAGCCTTGGAAATACTAGATACATTCATAAGTTTTACATTACATCATGAAATAAAAACATCAACAACATTTTGTCCCCTTTTTGAACAGAATTTTACCCTTAGCCTATCCATGTAGGTCAACCATAAAATACTTCTTCACATCCTGGGAAAAATAAATCATAGAAAGGGGTGAGATCAGATGCTCAATAAGGATAATGATATAGAAAAAACTTTCGTAAATAAGCATAAACATTTAAGGCAATGTATAACTAAAACAATAGCCTTTTCAACATAAACTTCAGTATAATATGGAATAGATAAAATAAAATAATTCCATTTACTTATTCACATGGATATTCTACTAGATGAATAATCACATGCAATATCAATAGCCACTTTCATAATGATGGAATGCATAATGCCAGACTTCATAACCACATGTCAAGGCCTTGTGCCAAGAATAAAAATAAGATTTTGTCAAGGCCTTGTGCCAATACACTAGTTTGTCTCATGAGACCTACTGATGCATCGAGGATCTATAGTGGCTCCACCCATCACTTACTAAGTCTAACTCTTTCCTCATATTAAAAGGTTGAAACATAACATAAACATTTGTATTAAAACTATCATATGAAATGTCAATACTTTAACCATAAACCATGAATGGTATAAAAATAATACATCCATAACCAAACATATCACAAAAACTTCAATACAATATGGAATATTTGTATCATAATTAATCAACTTCAAACAATTGGAAAATCCATCAAAGGCTGTTGACATAGATGAAATCAAAACCATTTGAGAGAAATTTCTCTTTCTTTTTTGAAATAATTTAAAGTCACATAATTATAAAAGAAAACATTTATTTTTAAAATATTCTTATAAACTTGTACGGGAATATTCAAAGGTGTAATAACGTTATAGAATAACCTCACCCACCGTATAAGTTAAAAAAACATTCTTACCTTAATTTTGATGAAAAGGTCATAAAGTACCTTTTAGAAAATGACAGAAAGATTCCTTTTAAAACATATAAGGTAAAATAAGGGTATAAATGACTTTAATTCATATTATATGAAATATTAAAAATGTTTTGAAATACATTTTTAAGAAACATGGATGTGGATGATAAAGAAGTCTAAGTAGATTACTTACATATAAACAACCACGGATAATAAAGAGATTGTGAAACTATCCCTTACCTTGTACTTTTACTTGGTCGAGTGTACGTTAACTTCCTCTATAATAGTTAAATCATTGTTATTAAATTTTACAAGAACCATATACATAAATATGAAAACATATATGATCTTTTAATATTTCTTTGTTAATAATATTTTAGTATTATCGTCATTTCAGGTGTTAACTGATTCGTTTTCCTTTATATTTTTTGTTATGTAAGTCATGTTTATTATAAATAGGATGTATTTGATTCATATCCATAATGATATTAAGTTTTTTAAATATAACATTCAATCATCAAATGAAAATTATTCTTGAATGGTTACGACGAGGGAATGAATCTCATCGCGATAGTGGAGATGGTAATTCGTACGTACGCACGAGCGATAATATCATTATTTTGATTTAAAATCGTATGTAAATAGATGTTATATCATATATAAAGAATAATTATCATGTTATATTTATTATTTACATCAATTATACATAATTATTATACCCATAAAAATAATAATGTATTGAATAACAACTACACCATGACGTGGAGACGGTAAGCCATACGTACGCATGTATGGTGACATGTCATTGATAGGATGGATAGAATAATGAACATGGTTGTACCATATTTATAATAAAATCATAGTATATAGAAGATACTGGATTTATTATTTAATAATGGAAACTACAAGAAAATAAGAAGTGGAAGAAGAAAAGAACTTGAAAGAGGTGATGAAATATTTACCTCTTCTTCAGGTTCTTCCTTTTGATTTGATCAAAAGGGATCCTTAGGTTGGCTTTCTGACCAAAGTAAGGAATCTAGGATGAAGGGAGGATAGTTGGGAGGATATTTGGGTAGGGTTTGGCTGAGCCAAATGGATTTGGAGGTGTGAATTTGAGAGAAGGGGGAGTTCCCCTTTATAAGACGAGTGAGGGACACCTTAGGAAAAGATTGAAATATTATTTTATAATAAATTCATATTTGGTATATAATGGCTCCAAAATGATTTATTTCAAGTATAAGGCGGGGATGTGTCGAAATAATATCAACCAATAGGTTTTAGACAAGTTTAGGTCACCATTTTAACCTTATCATTTAGATTTAACTCTTAGTTAAATAGTTTGACATTTACCATGTCTCTTCATAACAACATGATTAATTCGAAAAAAAATAATTTAATCAACTATAAAATGTCATATTAATCTATAAAATTAGTGTAATTCATCAAAACTCTCAAAATATATTAATTTGGTTATTTATAATATCAAATATTTTAATATTTCATTAATAAGGTAATTACTGCATCATCGTTGTGTCATAAATAAATTTAATTATTTAATGTCTAAAAATTATAAATAAAATATGATTATGTAGGAAATCATTTTATATTTCTAATGAATATTAATTTTCGAATTTATATTGTGTGTAACCCTATATTAAAAATGGTTTAGTTATTAAACTTTGAATTTAACTCTTTTAACTCTTATTTAAATAAAATAATAATAAAAGTCCTAATCTAATCCATGTGGACCAAAGAGGATCATATTTTATTCCTAAGGTTGTTTTTGGACGAATTATACTTATAAAATAGAGTTAGGACATGTGTTAGGGTAATTATGATATCATTTTTACCCTTAATTACCCTATTACTTTTAACCGTGGTAAATAAAAGTCCAAATTTACTATTCACCAAAAATTATTTTCATATTATTGAACCACATTTTACTTCCTAATATTAACCGTTTCTCTCAGATTTTTGAAATTAAACTCATATAAGCGGCAAAATTGTGTTTTATTCACATTTGAAAATGCTCCTAGGAGGTGTGTAAAAGACGGTAAAAAGTTTAATAAAATTTCTATATATTTAAAATTATTATAAAATGACTCCAATGAATTAAATTGAAATTATATAGGTATTATGTATCTATTTCGACCTAAAATAAATTTAAATAAAATAAAAAATTTATTAAATAAAAAGTCAGTTTTAAGCAATAACTCAGTGTTTTTCACTATTCATCAAAAATTGAAAGTTGTCAAAAAATACCAAAAATTTACCCTAAGTTAATTTTAATATTACAAATCGAAAAATGAAGTCCATGTTGAAAGATAAAATTTATAAAATTTCAAAAAGTGGGTATTACTATTCATAACGGCTAGTTTGATTGGTTGTGGTTTGTTTGAACTCGAAGATGCGTACAACACAAGCTATTGTATTATTCAAAGGGAAACGTACCGTGGAAGCTTGGGGTGTTACATAAATCATGAACCACATATGACAGCTTGATGTCATGCATAGGGTATTTACCCTCTTGAGGTCTCAACTAGAGGGACTTGTACACTACAACTCGATCACCCTATATAAGAACTTCTCCTATCAAGATTCTGGAAGGATCAAAGTAAATAGAATGGCTTCTACCTGGCTTGGAAAAAATTAGGATCAAATCTCAAGTTAGTCTCACTTTCAACACCTAAAAGGATTTCTCACAAACTTCAAACCAATATAACTTCACACCCTTTTTAGTCAATCCTGTAATAGGTGATTCTAGGCATTAGAAGTCCTATATGAATCACATGTAATATCTATCTATCCCCAAAAAACTGCTTATGTCAAATACATTCTTGGGATACTCCTAGGAAACCGCAATTCTCATCATCTATAGGTCAATGGAAACTCTATCCTTTGAGATAATATAACCCAATAAGTGTACCTTTTCAATCCAAAAGTGGATTTTAATGAGATTATCATATAGATGGTGCTCTATCAGTGTATTCATCATGATCTCATGGTGATTGGAATGGTCATTTCATGTATGATAATACACTAAGATTTCATCCACAAAGACCATCACAAATGAATCTAGATACTGGTGGAAAACCCGTTTCATCAAATCCATGAAAACTATCAGTGATTTCATAAGGCCAAACGACATAACAAGGTACTCATACAAGCCATATCTACTGTGGAATGTTGTACGCAGTATATATGATGGTATCTCATGCACCTGATGATAAGCTGACCTCAAATAGATCTTTGAGAATAATTTCTATCATGAGATTTGGTTGAAGTGGTAATCTATACAAAGAAATGGGTACCAATTCATAAATATAAACTGGTTCAACTGTTGATAATCTATGCATAATCTAAGGGTACCATAATCCTTCTTAGAGAAAAATATAGGTGGACCTCAAGGTGAAGTATTGGGTCATATAAAACCATTTACCTCTCTATCTTCCAACTATTTCTTGAGTTCCTAGAGCTCTGTAATTTCCATCCTATAAATATAAATGGACACTAGCACTGCTCCTAGAACTAGCTCAATGGTTAACTCTATCTTTATCATAGGAGGTAATCTAGAGAAGTCTTCAGGGATGATGTACCAAAAATGATCTAAAATAGGAGGTAATTATAAAATCTATGTTCCATAATAGCTTATAAGGATTCAATCCATCTATGATATCACTCCTCCAAGCTCATGATGCTCAAGTACAACTCAACTCGCCTATACATTCCATTCTCCCTTATGAATATAATCCCTACCTTCAGGTGAAGTAAATGAAACCCTTCAGTAATAGAAATCAACATGATAATGATAAGGCACTATCCATTCCATAATGAGAATGAATTCAAAGCATGTCATCTCAAGGATAAATAAATCACATAGGAATCGATACCCATCGATATCAAGGGGCACTCCTTACACCAGAACACACTCTCAGGTCAAAACCCTAACAGTGTGTTGGGAGTCATCACATAATAAAGTACTCAATCTTTAGGCCCACACTTTGCATAATTTACACAGATATAAAATAGTGAAATAAACATATATCAAATAAGGTAAAAACTATAGTAGAGACTACTAGAATAGTAACTCATGATGTATATGGCCTTGGACCCTTCTCCTTGGGTCTGGATGCACTATATAGATATGGCCTAAAGTGTGGCTCTGAGATACACCTTGACTAACCTGAGAAGGCCTACTATGCTAGTATTGAACCACTATATTATTACTAACTTATCCATGACCACATCTAAGCCTGATTGGTCAATAGTAGAATAGACCCCGGTCCATCACAGATCTATAGATGTTGTACCTCAATGTGGTATCATCATAGATCCATTCTTGCTAGGCATTGAACAAAAAACATGGATGAAATACTAAAGGTGGCCCATACTATTATAGTCTCATCACTCGATTAAATCACTTTTACACTGGGGATTCTTATGGCATACCCTACCACACTAATGAAACACCACATAGCTATTGGTGCATGTCATCTAGTTGGCACTACCCCGACATGCACACTTAAAACGATGCTTCCTTCCACTAGATAAACCACAAACCTATCTCGAAGTTGAACCACCCAAGAACACATTTCCAGTTTCTCTCAGGGTTAGCTCTATGATGAGGGCCAGGATTACTATCTCTAAAACTATAGTCAACATGAAAACATTAACATATGATTAGATGGTGTATGAAATACCATCCTCAAAACATGTCATAGTTGTCAACTCATCACCATTTAGGGTCAACATGAAATGATGAATCTTGGTAAAATGATTTGAATACTCCATCACCAACATATAACCATATTGTAGGTGAATAAACTCGTGAACATGGTTTTATCTAAACTTATAGGGGAAAAATTAATCATAAAAGGTTGTTTGAAATCCTTCCCAGACCATACCCTAATGATGTCTGACCTAGGTGATGAAATACCAACAACCTTTAGCATAATAATAAATAATATAGGTAGTAAGATTAAACGTCCAATATGGATGCATCTCCAAATGATCAAAGATAGCTAAAATGCCCTCTATCCATGACTCAGTAGAATAGGGACTGCCATCGCCTATGAAGGTGGGATGATGCTGATGTTGGAATTCTCACTTCAACTCTTCCATAGTATGTGCATGTCAGAGAGCTCCCTAAACGGACTGTATGGAGCATAAAAAGTTATCTCATAACTGAGAATCAGTGCCTAGTGGAAGATTAATAGGAGGTTCCTCAGGTGGAACTATAGGAGTTAATAATGGTGGTTCAAGGCCTACTACATCCAAAGTATGGTCTTCACCACCCTCTGGGCACAAAATATGAGTACTTCATGATTTCTTATCTCTATAATTTCCATACACATTCCTTAGACAATATTTAATAGAATATGGTAAACTATAAAAGCATAAAAGGACATGTAAATTTCCTTCCTATAAGAAAGTGACACCTCTATTACTACTCTTAAATCCAATTATAGGTGAAAATAATGATCATAATAAACTATAGGAGACACTACTTACTACCCAATATAATTTTTGGGTCAAGGTCAAGGTCTCACATACCGTAGTGGCCTTGATATATGGAGTGTCAATTGAAATGTGTAGAGAAAAACACCCTTTACTCTAAAATTTTCATCCCCATTTAACCATAACTATTTGATTTTAAAGTTTAAATTTATTTTATTTCATACTCATTTATATGTATATAGTTATCATAGTCTAGTTAAATTTTCACCATTCCCAATTTATAAAAGACCATACTATTTATAAATTATAATTGGAAAATCAAGTAATTATGAATTGACCTTTAAATATAGTATCAGGATGTAACGGGTCTTGTATAATGATTTTTTTGCATGAACTACCATTCCTAATTTATAAAATTAAATTCTTCAAAAATTATAATTGGAATTTAATAATCGAATCATCTAATGTTTCAGTCCATTAAACCAATGGTTCATGGATCAAACGTGGAATAATTGTTTAATTAAGGTTCCATCACCAATATATGTGGTAATTTTTTTGATTGATTTAGGTACTTTAATTAAACCAATTATGTTATACCTATAAGATACATTAGCACATTACCACATATAATAATCCAGACACTAACTATATACAACATGAAATGCTTGTAGAAAATAAATTTGGCATGAAAAAATGCATGGAATATAAGTCTTAAATTTCCTATAATGATGCATGATATGATACCTCCTTGTCGTATCAGGCCAAGGAAAATAATTCCATAATAATAATATCAATAATTAATAATTTAAAAAAACATGTGCATCACTCAATGGTGAAATCAATACAAGTATAATAGGTACAAACCAATAACAACAGTAACCCATCCCAGGTAATTTAGGTTTCCCATGTATGTGGGTTATCTACTCCTAAGAAAAGGATCATTACCAAATTCCAATACATCCTAGTCTCTTTTATAATATCCAAATAGTATGAAAAAGGAAATTAACTCCTTTGATCACACTTTGTAGCATCCCACCCCGAGTGCTACTAAGTGGTGCCCCTAAATGGTTGGCTACATGACCTCAAGTGCACCACCCCATATGCTAGAGGCTTCCGACTAGCAACGAGGGCCTATGGTGTGTCTGTGGGGAGACTATTACCTCATGAATCTAATTATATCATAGTGGTAAATAATAAATTGAAAACAACAGAGGAAGTAATAAACACGTAGGAGCCGAATAACAAATAAACATCCCATAAATAAGCAGGAAGAATCTAAATCATAAATAGATACAAAATTATGATGATGATTTCATGTATTTATAAAAAAACGAGGTACATAGGATATAGGGTAAACATGCATATACAACATTTTTTATAAAATAAAAAAGACCAAAATTTTCCGCTTCTAGTATCATGAGTATAGGCTCAGTCCTCTACTCCTGTACTCCATCTTAGTACTCAGAATCAAATATAGGAAGCTAGACACTTCCATTAATCCACACCTACAATCACAAAGTATTCTTGGGTACCAAGGGAGTGTCAAGAAGGGTGTGAGATATGATCTATAGGCCACCAACAATGATGTCTAGAAAAATCCAGTCTATGCATATAAAATGGGTAGTGTGCCATTAATAATAATGGCAAGGAAGTTAAAAAATAAAATACATCAGGCTAAGTTCCTCATGGATACCAAACCAACACTACTTACATTTTCCTATTTTGAATATATCTGATCAGAATTCATCCTATACAGATATAATATGAGTGTAATAGTGGGTTATCACATATCAAGATTCAGGAATACAATGAACCCAATCATATTATTTGTCTTGGAAGTTTCATCCTTGAATTTGATAAATTATAATTCTTGAAATTATATAGAAGGAATCTATAGAATTTAAATAAGTGGAATCTTGAGCCTATCCAAGGTGAACCATATCAAAGAACCCAAGTATCACACTAGGATCACAATAAAAACTCAACAATATAAGATTCTTTATAAGGTGATCCATAAATAGAATCCTATGTACCACTCCTAATATAGTGTGAAGAGAATAACCACTGAGCCCATCCCTAGTATCTCACATAGGATACTAACTATCACTTAAGGCATGGTGTAACCATATTTCCACCGAGACCATCCATAGGGTCTCCCCTAGGGAACCATTTTCACTAATTAGGAGGCATAGAAATCACATGGTGATCCCGTCTAACTCATGCTCTATTTTTCTCCCAAAGTATTTAAATTTCATCAAAAAAATTCTAGTTATAAAGCATGATGATCCTATCCAAGGAGATCTATAAATGGGATCCCAAGTGTAAATCGCAACATGAAAGGAAGGTATGGATTAGATATCCAGATCTCATACCATTTCATAATGTCATTACAGTCATAATACTTTAATCAAGTTGTCCAATTCATTTAATTCAAGAAAAACAAACTATGGAATAAATCATAGGGGCCAATCTCATGGCCTATAATAATTCTATAGTAAATTTCACATTTTGATGTATTTATTACAAGGAAAAACACATCTCAAAAGGTGATTAGACAATTTAAGGGAAAGGTTATTTAGGACCTTAATGAAGGGAACACCCATAAGGTTGCTCACATCAAGGATATCAACTGAAAATGTTGATTTTCTGCTAGCTAGAAATGTATTAGGCATGGAAAAACCATTTAATTTAATTTATTAAACATTTTACAGGTGTCTCTGGAGAAGTAAATTTCATGACACAACGATGTATAATATAAATTTAATGAAACTTCAAGGAAAAGAGCTAGACCAATTGATGACCTGAAAGGGGGTTTGGCCAACCAATTACATGTCGTGTATTCAATACACACCATGTATTTGAAACATGCTTCATATATGGAATTCAGACACCCTCCAGCCCACCTATAACCATTCCTTAAAAATATACACCAACTTAAGGGAACATTTAACCAGTCTTAAGCCAAAAAAGGGGAACTTAGCAAGGTTTGGTTGAAATTAAAATAAAACAGACCTCATTGAAAAGAAGAGACATTATAGGTATAGTTCCTACTACAATACAACTTGATGTACTATTTAGTATGAAATTGTTTTTATTTAAATGATTTGGTGGAAAAATATTAAGCTGATTTGGAAAAAATATTAGAGGGTCAAATATTTTAGATTTTTTTTATGATTTTGAGGTGATTAATGATATTTTGGGAAATGTTTTATTGTTTGAGATATATATAACCTTCAAGTTTTATGTAATGAATTATTTTGGAATAATGATATTTTGTTTTTGGAGATATAACATGAAGGGTATGTGACAACCTTTGAGGTTAAAACCATATTCCATGTTGAGGTTATTTGGGATATAGGGTTATTTATTTAATGAATTATTTATGTTAAACCTTTGGTTTTATTATTGAATTTTGGAGATTAATATATTCATATTAATTTTGGGTATTATCTTACATTGTGATAACAAATTTTTTTTTAATAAATATAAGATTAATAACTTGTTACTATTTTATAGATATTATGATTCGTTAAAATTTAATTTTAGTGATTCAGGTATAAAAAATTTATGTTTGATATTAATTCCTTATAGTAAGAGGTGAAGTGGAAATTTATTAAAGCACAATAAAAGGATGAAATTGTGTTCGTGAAATGAAAAGATATAAAGTATGTATATTTTTTTCTATTCTCTATATTGATAGTAAGAGAATACCTCATCTTTAGGAAAACGATATTGAAACAAAACTTTTATCTTATTACCTTTATATCCTATGAATAAATGGTCTTTTAATTCATCATATATTTATTGTTTTTTGGCTGTTAACTTTCTCTTGATCATTCAGTTTATTATGATCAATAATCTTTATAAATATCAAAAATTATTTATGATTTTGATTCATGTGCATATTTTCACTTCTCACCAATGTTCTCCTACTTGGAAACCTAGTGATGTGTTATTCCATATGCCCTTCATAGTTTTCTTTCCCTCTTTTAAGAGGAATTTTTATTAACCCTTTTCATGAAGTGGGTTTTCCACAAAGGGAATTTTTAAATTTTAAACACTTAATTAATGAGAAAAATTTCAACTTGAGGGGATGAAATTTATTTAATTAGGGTATCATTTGAGACCCTTATATTTAAAAAAATATAATTTTTGATAGTGTATACAACATGAAACAATGAGAATAAACGAACCATTTCAATTATTGAAATATTATTATTTAAATAAGACCATTATAACCTAACAATTAAATTATTGAATATAAATAATATTAACTATTTTATGAAATATATATAAAGTTTCAAAAAAATATAAATGTATTTATAAATTATTAGGAAATGAATACTCAATTTTTAATACAAACATTTATTTCAAAAATGATTTTTATTTCTTTTTGTGAGAAAATATTGCAATAATTTTTAGATATTTTTGAAATATTATTTTATAAAATTATTATTTTTTAAATTATCATATAAATATTAAATTAGGGTGAATTTTTTTATTTTTCATAAAATTTTGATTTTTCAATGAATAGTGGAAAATACCATTTTTTATAAAACTATCATTTCGTTTAAAAAATTAAGTAATATAAAAGTACCATTAATATTTTAGTTTTATTTAAAGTAACATAAGAATTATTTAGTCATATATAATCAAATTAATTAAATTTAAATATCTTTTATACTATATTTTCGTATAAGTTTATTTTTAGGATTAAAACACATTTTTTCTGAAAACTATTTTAAAGTGGATAATTTTACACTATTTTAATTAATTGAAATAACCCATAATTAGGAATAATTTGGACAATATTTATATACTATATATCTATAAATATTAATTTAAATTAATATAATTATTATTTCTAATCATACATTTAATATAACATCATCTATTTCTTAAAAATGCATTTCTTGAAAAATTGTTTTTTGACACGTTTTATGGGTATAATTTTAAATTGAATTCAGAAACTTATTTGATTTTAATTTTATAAAATGGATTTGAAATTTCTAATAATAATAATTAATTTTATTTAATAAGGTTAAATTATTATTTTTTTCATAATGAATAGTAAAAACAATAAAAAACTGTTATCATGGTGAAAAAAATTAAAATGGTAAAAAGTGGGTAATTTTAGAGGTAAATGGAATACAATGTTTAAAAATGTAACTTTTGAAATGTTATAGGTTTGGATAAACTATATAAACCCCTCCAATCCATTATTTATCAATTTTGGATGGACTTGGTTTGAGAGTGACTTCCCATTATTGAATAGTTTTGGGTATTTACAAAAATGCCACTTCTCCTCAATTATAAAAGGTTACCCCCTCACCTCAATTATTTGAACCTATATAGACATTATTATTAACAAATCACTAAAAAAAATTCTCCCCAAAATCCTTATCCACATTATAGATCTTCTGGTCTTATGAAAATAATAACGTTAGGGTTCTTAATAAGAGATCCAAAGGACGTTCTTCTAAGCGAAGGTAATCATATTTACTGAGCTCTTTCTTTTTAATTCGTATTTTCCACATAAAATTATGTCTTTAAAATTAAAATATAACAACATAAATATATCCTATATAATTATATGGTATTATGTTGATGTAATAATATTTATTCATCACATATTCCATCAAATGGGAAATGAAACCATCATTCGTGTGTACAAAGGACTACTGCCTCATGAACCAATGTAATTAGTTATCCATCATAGCCTCTCATAGATATTCACGATGATGGATTTAATATTTATATATGATATTAATGAGATATTAATCATTTTATTAGTTTAATATATCACATACTTTCTTACCTTACCATCCATGAAAAAATTATAACGTCGTTTGTGTATACGGAGGATTACCGCCTCACAAAATGATGTGATTCATTTTTTATTACCAAATTACATGGATTGTATATGTAAGTGTATTTAAAGAAATAATATTTTATTTTTTATAATAGTATTACTATATAATGATAAAATTACACTTACATTCTTTCCATCATGATTATATAAAAATGGAAATGTTACACATGTGTACGTACGTCCTACAATCTCCATGATTGTAACGTAGTTAATTTTTCATTATAATAATTCATGGTTATTTTTAAAATTATAATTTATGTATAAAAATAATTATTAATTAATTATTATTATTTATATTATGAAACAATTTCCACTTTGACCATGGTCGACACACTAATGCCATTTTGAAATTATGAACTGAGTGTCCTCAAAACACCCAATGTGAACATTACTGAATAAGTAATTAGATATTTCATTAAACTAAATGACTTAATTTTTTTTAAGAATATGTGTTTAAAAAATTAAAGGTTTATTAATAAAATAATTAATTGATATATGTTTATTATATACGAGATAAAGGACACACACGAAATGTTTGGAATCAAGGTAACAATTTCATCATAAAAATTACTTCTTTGTGACACATGTTATTTTATGCACCCAATTTATATATAATGGTGTATATAATTATAATTTAAATATTATATCATTAATGTTTAATAATTTATGATATTTTAAGTTAAAATTCATTTACTTTATTCATTTTAGATATGATTGAAAAGTTACCAAAGTGTTTTATGTTTCAATCTCATTTTAATCAGGATTGTTTGGGATTGGATTTCATTTGTAATAAATTATTTGATAATTATATAATAAAAACCTTTAATTTTCTTCTCATATGGTAATTTATGAAATATTAAAGTAATATTAAAATTCTCGTCTCTTTATTACTTAATATTATTGGGATTTTTTTTTAATAAATGCTTACTTCATTTCTCTCTTTGGTTGAAAATAATTTTTATTCCATATCCATGATTTCAAAAAATATATTAAAGGATATTTTTAACTTTCTAAAAATGATTTATTAATGAAATATTTAACCATTTTTTAATTTTAACAAATTTTTTTGAAAGGAATCTTCTTGTTATTTTCTGAATGATGTACTTTTTAACCTTTTTTAAAATAGTGTGAAAGGAATGTTTTTTTAACTCATATAGAATGTATGAAATTACCCATCATCAATACAATTAAATTATTTTAATATTCCTTTATAATTTTCCATGATTATTTTTAAATATTTTTTCCATAATATTTTGTAAATTTTTAGATTTTGAAGAAGTGATTTCAAATTAAAAAGGGTATTTTTATAAAAAAATATTTCATGCAATATTTTAAAGACATTTTCATCAATGATGACAACCTTTTATGTTATGGATTTATTCTAAATTATGAATATATATCACTCACATATATACCTATATTATCCTCCCTTACTTTTACAGGGTAATACATGCCTTATGTTCATCTCTCAAATTACTTCATTATGAAATTTACTTTGATTATGATACGAGACAAGATTATGCAACCCAATTTTTTTCATGGGAATTTATTATGTTTATGAATTGTGATTAATTTTCAATTTGTGGCATACATAATCATGAACATGTTATTCATTAAGTAAATATCTAGTCACATGAGGCGGTATGTGTGGGATTAAAGAGTAATCCTAATCCATTATGTGGATTTTTCCACTATGTGTTGTTGTCTGGGATGTTAGACTTGAATCATGTTTATATAATGTTATATACTGATGAAACATTTAATATGATTCCATGATCTTATGATAATTTTTTCTTTATCTTATGCTCACATGTGATTACTCTTGTGCCTTATTTTTCATGATATCATATTATACCTTTGACTCACATGTTATGATTCCTTATCATGTTTATTAACTTAAATGTATTTTTATCTCACAACATTTTTCACTGTATTCCTCAGGTAATCCCATATAGTTCTAGGATATAAATAGGATTTATAATCTCATTATGGAGAATAAAATTAAGAATTTTTATTTTATTCTGACTTTTATGTATTATGAACCAATTCATCCAAAAACACTAGGCCTCATGATATTTGGGTTGTAATTATTGGATGTTTATTTTAAAAATCCTGGAATAATATCTGTGAAAGTCTTGGGTCGCTATAGGTCTCCAATGTACTTCTTGCTCTCAGTTATGCCTAAGCACCACTTTTCACCCTCATATGGATGAAAAAACATAGAAAAATCATTCAAATACTAGAGTATATACCATGAGCTTGTGTTTTTTATTTTGTTGGATCAGGGGTGAAGCACATGCCTTTGGTTGAGTTTTCCTATAAAAACAATAACCACTCTTCCATTGACATGGATCTATTTAATGAATTTTGTGGGAATCCTTGAAATCTATTATTGTGGTTGAATGATTTTGGGTAGTTAGTAGTCCTTAGATTAGATGTGATGAAGATCATAATTGAGAAAGTTCAAATGATTTGAGAGCTAATAAAGGCAGAACAATACCATCAAAAATATTATGCATATAAATGGAAGAGACTTCTAGAGTTTGAGTGTAGAGATCATGTATTCTATAGGGTTTACCCTAGTTATGGAATACATAGGTTTTTCTTTGTGGGTAATATCTATCCTTAGTTTAATAATCTTTTTAAGGTGTTGGGGTGCATCAATAAGGTGGAATATATGTTAGTTATTCACCCACAGTTGGATCAAATCCACAATGTCTTTTTTTGTGTTGTAACATTGCCTATATCTTCACAAAGATTCTCATGTCATAAATTTGGGAGGTTTGGATATAGATAATAGAGATAAATTCCTGGAGCATCAAATTTAGATTCCAAACCATTGAGAGATGGTGTTTTACAAACATATCATTCCTTTGGTCTCTGTTTTATAGAGTTAGAGTGGAATGAAGAAATGTACATGGGAACATGATTCACAGATGTGCGGTCAATATATTAAGAATTTTTGAGACTTTTTGTTGTTTATTTGATGTTTAATTTTCTCTTAAATTGATTTAAATGATTGTTAATGGATAATTATATGAGATTATTTTGTTTTTATTTTAATTATTTGAGTTTATATATCACTTATGTTTATTTGTTCCATGGTGGTGGTGTTTTATTTCTTTAATAGGTATCTCCTATGGAGTGTTGGGATTCATGGATGTGGTTTTTCTTTAGGTTTTGGTTTTGATTATTGGGGATGAGAATCTTTTGAGAGGTGTCAAATATAGTGACCTAAACCTTTCTGACATATTACTTTGCATGATTTGGGTGGTGGATGTATTGAGGAAAAGGTTGGAAGAAGAGAGTTGTAGGTTGAGTGAGATTATAGATTGAAGAGGAAGTTTATGACATGGATGTCTGAGTCAGAATATGAGGGTTTGGCTATAACACCCCAAGATTTCATAGTAAGTAATTTTCTTTAAAGTAATTCAATAGCTTGCGCTACACGCAACACCGAGTTCCAGCGCACCACGACTTACCAAAATAGCCATTCAAAAAGAGGTTATGAATATTATTAACTTAATTTTGAATTTTATATACTCTATATAATCTTAGAATCCATATTATGTGTTTCTTAGACATAATATAAGAACAAATTTATTTTTTTCAGATAAAGGAAGTATTTTTCAGAAAATGAAATTTTAACTCCTTTTAATGGAAAACCCCATTAAAATACAATATTTGACACTTTTATATATCTAATTTAACAAAATAAACTTCTTATTTTATAATTGGGACATAAAAATTTAGTTTTGATAAATTTTTGGTGTTTTTCTGATAACTTTCATATTTTGGTGAATAGTGAAAAATCTAAATTTTAACTGAAAACAACTTTTTTAATCAAAATAATTTATAGTGTTCAGTTATACATTTGAATGGTTTGGAAGAATAATTAGATTATATTTTTATCATTTAATACAATTTTTGTCATTATAAGTAATTTCACATTTAAATTGGACATAAACACATGTTAATATTTTGATAGTTTTTACTTTTTATAAACCCGCTTTTTGGTTTTGACAACAAGAATTAATTTTAAATTAATAAATGAAACTTCTATGTTTTGAATTTGGGAAAATAGTATTCATTTTTTGAATTCAGAATATCAAAATTATCTTTGGGTGAATTTTTGGTATTTTTCTAAAAACTTTCATTTTTTGATGAATAGTGAAAAACACTACGTTATTGTTTAAAAATGACTTTTTATTTGAATAATTATTTATTTTATTTAAATTTATTTTAGGTAAAAATAGATACATAAAACCTATATAAGTTCAATGTAATTCATTGGAGTCATTTTATAATAAGTTTAGATATATAAAAATTTTATTGAAATTTTTACCGTTTTTACCCACCTTCTTGGATCATTTGCAAATTTGCATAAAACACAATTTTACCACTTCTGTGAGTTGAATTTCAAAAATAAAAGAGAAACGATTAACATCAGTAAGTAAAATTTTGTTCAATAAGATGAAAATAATTTTTTGTGAATAGTAACTTTTGAGTTTTATTTACCACGGTTAAAAGTAAATAGGGTAATTAAGGGTAAAAATGATATTATAATTACCCTAACACATGTACTAATTATATTTGATAAGTTTAATTAGACCAAAACAACCTCAGGAATAAAATATTATCCTTTAGTTCCACTTGTATTAGATTAGGACATTTATTATTATTTTATTTAAAGAAGAGTTAAAAGTGTTAAATTCAAAGTTTAATAACTAAACCATTTTTAATATAGGGTTACACATAAGATAAATTCGACTATAAATATTAATTAGAAATATAAAACGATTTCCTACATAATAATATTTTATTTATAATTTTTAGACATTAAATAATTAAATTTATTGATGACACAATGATGATGTATTGATTACCATTTTAATGAAAGGTTAAAATAATTGATGTTATAAATATCCAAATAAATGTAATTTGAGACTTTTGACGAATTAAAATAATTTTATAGATTAATAATACATGTTAGAGTTGATTAGATAAATTTTTTTCTATGTTATAAGGTTGTTATGACTTTCACAAAAACAAAATTCCAAATAGTGTCAAAATTGACATAAATTAATTTTTAAAACAAATACTTTATTATTGGTTGATATAATAATCCTAAAAATCTAAGGTTCTGGAAAAGGGATTAAATAATATTATATATGTCATTAATGAACCACTTTATGTTCTCTTGGATGTTTAGAGGATGTTTATTTTCCATATAGTGTAAGAATACAAGAAGAAACATTAAAAGTTAAACTATTTAACTAATAGTTAAATCTAAAAGATAAGGTTACTATGGTGACCTAAACTTGTCTAAAACCTATTGGTTGAGATTATTGCGACCCATACCCACCATATATTCGAAATAAATCAATTTTGATTCATTAGAAACCAAAAATTATTTATAATAAAATAATATTTCAAGGTTTTCCTAAAGTGACCCTCACCTCTTTTATAAAAGGGTACTTCCCCTTCTCTTAATTTTACACCACCAAATCCATTTGGATCTGCCAAAACCAGCCCAAAAATCCTCCCAACTACTATCACAATATCCTATATTCCTTCTTTTTATCATAAAACCAACCTAATGATACCTTTTTATAAAATTTAAAGGAAGCACCCGAAGAAGAGGTAATAATTTCTCCACCCACTTTCAAGTTATTTTCTTCTTCCACTTCCTCTTTATTTGATGATTCCATACCAAAATAATAAATACAGTACCTTATAAATATTTTAATTTTATTATAAATATGGTACAACCATATTTGTTATTCTATCCATCCTATAAATGACAAAGTCACCATACATGCGTACGTACGGCTTACCGTCTCCACGTCGGGGTGTTGTTTGTTATTCAAAAACTTCATTATTTGGATGGGTATAATAATGAGTATTACTAATGTAAATAATAAATATAACATGTTAATGATTCTCTATATATGATATATCATCCAATTATATAAAATTTCACCATCAAAAGAATGATATTTTGCTTGTGCATATGTACGACTTACCGTCTCAATGACGCGATGAGATGCCATTCCCCATCGAAACCACTCAAGACTAATTTTATTTTGATGATTAAAAATAATTTTTAAAGAATTGATATCATTCTGGATATTAATCAAATACATCCCATATATAACAAATATGACTTACGTAACAATACATATAAAGGAAAATGAATTAGTTAACACCCGAAACAATGATACTACTAAAATAGTATTAACAATGCAACATTAGAAGATCATATATGATATTATATTTATATATGTGGTTATTGTATAATTTAATGACAATTATTTAACTATTATACAGGAGGTTAATGTACCCTCGACTAAGGAAAAGTACAAGGTAAGGGGTTTTTGTCTCACTTCTTATTCTTATGAGATTCATGCTATATTGCCACTATTTCCTTTTGTGTCGTGTATGTACTGCCCATGATTGTATTATTTGTTTAATATAATTTAATTTATGTGTATTCACATCTTCATTATATGATATTTCTTTCATGGGGTGTATGTTTCAAATGCTACCAAATCGGTAAGGGAATTTCAAATTTCAATTTCCACTCATTGTGCTTTACACATATTTCATTGATTATTTTACTCCAAGATTATGCGTGGAATCACTATTTATTATTTATGTAGTAATTTACACTCCCCTTTGTGTGGATATACTTTTTATACACATAATAACTCCATTTATAAGTTCTCAAGTCATTTATATGAACCTGATAAGAGTAGTGTTAACTCAATTTCCATTCATTGAGATAAGCATCCAAGTAATGGGTGCTTTCTACAAGAATATGTGTGAATGTCCTCTGATTAATTTGCACTGAATAACCAATCATATTGAGTGTATTTATATTTTTCACACATAATTATGTTATTGATTTATCCTTAACCTAAGGATACAGTCTTTATAAGGGACTTTATCTCAATTTACATTCAATTGAGACTTGTTTGTTGTTATGCATCAATTAATTTTTATATGTTGTATATACTATACTTTGACATAGTATATCATGAATCCATTTATTCTCATGATATTATAAAGTTTTTATTACCTCAATTATTTGTATTCAATACTCTCTCATTTGGTTAGGAACTCTAACTAAAATATCATTTTAAATGTTTTAAAGATTTATTCTTATAAATCTTTCTCATTAATGTCCAGGTTTTAAAAATTGTTTTGAGGATTTATTTAGATGGACATTAATATTTTAAAATTAAAATTCCTTTCAAAATTTTCAAAGTTTTATGGGAAACTTTGATTCAAAAATATATTTTAAATGAATTCTTTGATTAATAGTGCGACATTTAAATGTTTTCAAGAAAAAGGGGATATTCCTCTAAAAATAGTTTAAATGACTATTTTCATCATTGTCAATATCCTTTAGTATATTTTATTCTTTATTGAGGTTGATTTATCATAATAAAATCATCCATATTGCATTTAATGATTTATTTTTGACTGTGGATGTGCTTATTTTATGCCATTCATGATTTGTGGTTAAAATATTGACATTTTGTATGAAAGTTTTAATACGAATGTTTAAATTATGTTTCAAACTTTCATATGAGGAATGAATTAGACTTATTAAGGGATGTGTGGAGCCCACTATATCTCCTTAATGAATCGGTAGGTCTCATTATACAAACTAGTGTCTTGGAATAAGGCCTTGACAAAATCTTATTTGTAGTCTTGGCACAAGGCCTTGACTATGTGGTTATGAAGTCTGGCATTATGAATTCCATCATTATGAAATTGTCTATTGATATTTCATGTGATTATTTGACTAGTAGAACATCCATGTGAATAAGTAAATGTAATTATTTTGATTTATATTTTCTATATTATGATGATGTTTAAGTTTAAAAGGCTTTTTTTAGTCTTATATATTTCCTTAAATGTTTATGATTATTTATTAAAGATTCCACTATATTGTCATCCTTACCGAGAATCTGAGCTCACCCCTTTCTATGTTTTATTTTTCCCAGGATGAGATGATGTATATTATGACTGACCTGCAGGGATAGTCTAAGGGAAATGAATCAGGTCAAAGGAGACTATGTTGTTGTAGTTTTTCTTTTTATAATGTAACGTAAAACTTAAGAATGTATCTAGTACTTCCAAGTCTACTAAACTAATCAGTGTTTCGGGTCTTGATATTTTGTGATCATGCCAATGTTATGTAAAAATGCATCAAATCTTGGTAACTAGGGTGGGGGTGTTACAGTTGGTATCATAGGAAATTTAGTACAAACCTTGGAATCTAGTTTTAGAAAAACTCTGATTAGAAAACACTACCCGAAGATAGACTTTGAGGATTACTATAGAAGAACATCCAAATTTTTTGGTAATGTAAATATTATGTGAGTTTTCCATGAAATAAATCCCTGTATAGATATGAGCAGGTAGAGGTGGCTCTGCCATATATGTACCTAGGAGTGAAAACTCTAACAAGGAGTTTCAGGTTTGACTTGGGGAATCCTGGTACAGGACCATGGGCCTTGCTTCACTCTTGGTTACGACCCTCCCGGGGGATTTTCTTAGTATAATTCACATTTTCTTTAAAAAAATATTTGAAGGATTTTAATATAAGATGAGAATAAATAACCTTGGTTAATCCTAAGGTGTTTTATATTGAAAATAATGTGTCATGATAATCTCTAAATGATTTTATAACTATTATTACTCACACAATGCTTTCTAGTTTTAGTCAATGGCTAGATTCCAAGGAAGTCATTGTAACATTGAGTATGATGTACAATGTGGGAATGATGGTGGAAATGTGAAACAAAATGGAATGTTGATAGGTGTAAAAGACATTGTGTTCATGCCAAATGAATTTTCCAAAATTATGATCAACAACATATATATTAACCAACTCCCGGACTCAACAAAGAAGAGAAAGGCGATGAATGATAAGAGCTACATCAGTGGAGACCATGGAGAAAAGAAATATCAATTTCCATCATGCAAGAAATGTGGAAGGATACACCCAAGAAAGTGTCTCAATGGAATAA
The DNA here is from genome assembly GCA_963277665.1 of Viscum album. NCBI lineage: Eukaryota > Viridiplantae > Streptophyta > Magnoliopsida > Santalales > Viscaceae > Viscum > Viscum album. Next base: position 1,288,868,435 of record OY728151.1, read on the forward strand.
AGAAATTATTTATGTGTGGAAAAGAATGACATAAAGTAAATAATTGCCATGAAAAAATGAAGAGTACTATGGAAGAAAATAAAAATGATCCCAAGAATCCATTTACAGTCATTTTTTTGTAAATGTAGGGGACCTGGCCATTACCCGATTTAATGCCCTATTCTATAGGATAACCTCTTGGTCTAGGAAGAACCTATGTGGAAATAAATGGATGGAGAAATGTTTAAAAGTATTAGTGCTCTTTGTTGATGAGATTACTTTGGAAGACTTTTCTCTTGTATGTGTAACCCTGTAGTTTGTTTTGCAAAAATTCTATTTGATGAAGAATTATCTTATACCTTGTGGATATAGTTATAAATAACCATTTGGGTTTATATGATCCTTGAATTTGAGGCAATTATAAGTTATTATATTCTGGGATGAAAATGCGAGGTATGAGATAACATTTGTGGTTAAATTATGTTATGGTTATTTTGAGGAATTTATCATTTTGGGAATGTTATAAAATATAGTTTTTGAAAAAGGACAACATGTAGACTGTGTGACAACCCATCAGGTCAGAAAAAGCTACAGGAATTGAACCCACAACCAAAGTGCGACTGAGATTTATCATCTACCACGGGACTACGAGAGGTCCCTAGTTAGTGTGACTAATTCTATTTAGTTAAATGATTTTATTGATCAATAATAAGTTGATTTGGGATCATTTTTTTATCAAATGGATATCGTTAGTATAGGAAAATGATTTGGTTATTAAGTGATAAATGTTATTTTGGAAGACGCTTGCACTATTGGGAACACTATATTCCTAAGGAAAATAGAATACTATGTGATTTAATTTGAGGAATAATGATGGATTTTTTTATACATATTTAGGTTATTTATGGACATTATTAACTTATCATAGAGAATATGTTATTAGGTTAACTACTTTTCAGTATGTGACTTTAATAGTAGTTGATGTTATTTGGAGATACAATTTAATATGGAAGAATATGTAATAAAATTCTTCTAAGTTTTGGGTTTCAATATTAGTTTGGATTATATTAAAGTATTTTAAGGAAAATTATTTATTGAATGGTATTTATTGAACTTTGGGTATTATTGGTTTAATTTTAGAAATTAATATTAATATTTATTTCTTTAATGGATTATCCTTTTTGGGGATCATATGATCTTGTACTAACCATTTTGGTTTTGGTTAATTTCTAAAGACAAGGGAAATATATAGTTTATCCTTTTTGGATAATGTGACTCTCTAGAAGTTGATTATAACACTTCAGGTGTGACCAATTCTTCTTGAATACTCAGCGTTTAAAAAAATATGAGTTAGTGGTAGAAATTTATTAAAGGATGAAACTCTACTTAAAAATTAATTATATCTCTTTATGTTCTTAGCCAATCTCATAAATAAATTCCTCAAATTTATGAAATAGAACTTAAAACAAAAAACGTTATCTGTTTACTTTTCCTACTGGGAAACTAATGACCGTTTATCCCATCACAAGTTTGTGATTTTATTGTTGTTATATTTCTCCTAATCATGTTTTCTATCACACTCAATTAGAACTTGACACTTATTTTATCTTCAATATCCATGTTTTTCTACATGGAATCCTACTATGGGTTATCTCGGGTGACCTTTGTACTTCTCTTTCTTTCTTTTAAAGTGATAATTTTATTGAATCTTTTTCCAATGTGGGACTTTCAATGAAGTTCCCAAGCCAAATTTTAAAATTGGGAGGATTAAATTTCCAAAAATGGGGGAATAATTTAACACCCCAAGATATCATAGTAAGTTATTTTCTTTAAATTAATTCAATAGCTTGCACTACATGCAACACCGAGTTTGACCGCACCACGACTTACCAAACTAGCCGTTCAAAAAGAGGTTATGAATAGTATTAACTGAATTTTTAATTTTATATACTCCATATAATTTTAGAATCCATATTATGTGTTTCTTAGACATAATATAAGAACAAATTCATTTTTTTTCCAGATAAAGTAATTATTTTTCAGAAAATGAAATTTTACTGCCTTTTAATGGGTAACCCCTTATAAATCTAATATTTGGAACATATATATATTAAATTTGACAAAATAAACTTCTTATTTAGAATAGGGACATAAAAATTTAGTTTCGATAAATTTTTTGTGTTTTTCTGATAACTTTCGTATTTGGGTGAATATTGAAAAATACTAAATTTTAACTGAAAACAACTATTTTAATCAAAATAATTTATAGTGTTCAATTATACATTTTAATTGTTTGGAAGTATACATTGATTAAATTTTTATCATTTAATACAATTTTGATCATTATAAGTAATTTCACATTTAAATTTGACATAAACACATGTCAATCTTTTAATAGTTTTTACTTTTTATAAACATGTTTTTTGGTTTTGACAATGGGAATTAATTTTAAATTAATAAATGAAACTTCTATGTTTTCAATTTTGTAAAATATACTTCATTTTTAAATTCATAATATCAAAATTAGCTTAGGGTGAAGTTTTGGTATTTTTCTGAAAACTTTCAATTTTTTCATGAATAGTGAAAAACACTACGTTATTGTTTAAAACCGACTTTTTATTTAAATAATTAATTATTTTATTTAAATTTATTTTAGGTTAAAATAGATACATAATACCTATATAAGTTCCATTTAATTCATTGGAGTCATTTTATAATAAGTTTAGACATATAAAAATTTTATCGAACTTTTTACCGTCTTTTACCAACCTTCTAGGAGCATTTACAAATTTGCATAAAACATAATTTTACCGCTTCTGTGAGTTGAATTTAAAAAATCCGAGACACACGGTTAACATCAATAAGTAAAACGTGGTTCAATAAGATGAAAATATTTTTTTTATGAATAGTAACTTTTGACTTTTATTTACCATAGTTAAAAGTAAATAGGGTAATTAAGGGTACAAATGATATTATAATTACCCTAACACATATCCTAATTCCATTGGATAAGTGTAATTCGACAAAAATACCCTTAGGAATAAAATATGATCCTTTGGGTCCACTTGGATTAGATTAGGACATTTATTATTATTTTATTTAAAGAAGAGTTAAAAGTGTTAAATTCAAAGTATAAAAACTAAACCATTTTTAATATAGGGTTACACATAATATAAATTAGACTATAAATATTCATTATAAAGATAAAAATATTTCCTACGTAATGGTATTTTATTTAAAAATTTTATACATTAAATAATTAAATTTATTTATGACACAATGATGTTGCAGTAATTACCTTTTTAATGTATGGTTAAAATAATTGATGTTATAAATATCCAAATAAATGTAATTTGAGACTTTTGACAAATTAAACTAATTTAATAGGTTAATATGACATGTTAGGGTTGATTAGATAAATTTTTTTCTAAGTGATTAAGTTTTTTTACTTTCACAAAAGCAAAATACCAAATAGTGTCGAAATTGACATAAATTAATTTTTAAAAAAAATACAATAATATTGGTTGATATAATATTACTAAAAATCTAATGTTCATAAAAGGGATTAAATAATATTATATACTTCATTAATGAAAAAATTTAGGTTCTCTTGGAAGTTTAGAGTAAGTTTATTAACCATATAGTGTAAGAATACCAGAAGACACGGTAAAAGTTAAACTATTTAACTAATAGTTAAATATAAAAGATAAGGTAGATATGGTGACCGAAACTAGTATAAAACCTATTGGTTGAAATGATTTCAAACCATAACTACATTATATTTGAAATAATAAAATTTTGATCCATTATAAACTGAAAATGATTTATAATAAAATAATATTTCAAGGTTTTTCAAAAGTGACCCTGACCTCTCTTATAAAAGGGTACTTCCCCTTATCTTAATTTCACACCTCCAAATCCATTTGGCTCAGCCAGAACCTTCCCAAAATCATCCCAAATACTGCCACTACATCCTAGAGGTCTTCCTTTTATTAGAAAGCCAATCTAAGAAGCCCTTTCGATCAAATCAAAAGGAAGCACCTAAAGAAGAGGTAATAATTTCACCACCCTCTTTCAAGTTATTTTATTCTTCTATTTCCTCTTTATTTGATGATTCCAAATCAAAATAATAACTCCTGTACCTCCTACATACTGTGATTTTATTATAAATATGGTACAACCATATTCTTTATTCTATCCATCCTATAAATGACAAAGTCACCATATGTGCGTACGTACGGCTTACCGTCTCCACTTCGTGGTGTAGTTTGTTATTCAAAAACATCATTATTTTGATGGATATAATAATGAGTATAACTATTGTAAATAATAAATATAACATGTTAATTATTCTGTATATATGATATACCATCCAATTATATATGATTTCACCATCAAAATAATGATATTGTTGCTTGTGCATACGTACGACTTACCGTCTCCACGACGTGATGAGATGTCATTCCCCATCACAACCACTCAAGAGTAAATTTATTTTGATGATTAAAAATAATGTTTAATTTTTTGATACCATTATGGATATGAATCAAATACATCCTATCCATAACAAACATGACTTAAATAACAAAACATATAAAGAAAAACAAATTAGTTAACACCCGAAACAATGATACTACTAAAATATTATTAACAAAGCAATATTAGAAGATCATATATGATATCATATTTATGTATGTGGTTCTTTTATAATTTAATAAAAAATATTTAACTATTATACAGGAGGTTAAATTACCCTCGACTAAAGAAAAGTACAATGTAAGGGTTTTTCATCTCACTTCTTATTCGTGTGAGATTCATGCTATATTTCCACTATTTCCTTTTGTGTGGTGTATGTACTGCCCATGATTGTATTCATTGTGTAATATAATTTAATTTAGGGGTATTTACATCTACATTTTATGATAATTCTTTCATGTGGTGTATGTTTCATAAGTTACCAAATCGGTAAGGGAATTTCAAATTTAAATTTCCACTCATTGGGATTTACGCATACTTTATTGATTATTTTACTCCAAGATTATATGTGGAATCACTATTTATGATTTATGTAGAAATTTACACTCCCCTTTGTGTGGATATAATTTTGATACACATAATCACTACTTTTATAACTTCTCATGTCATTTATATGAACTTGATAAGAGTAATCTTAACTCAATTTCCATTCGTTTAGTTAAGCATCCAAGTCATTGGTATTTGTTTTCAAGAATATGTGTGAATGTCCTCTGATTTATTTAGAATAAATAACCATTCATATTGAGTGTATTTATATTTTTCACATATAATTATGTTATTGATTTATCCTTAACCTAAGGATACAATCTTTATAAGGGACTTTATCTCAATTTACATTCCATTGAGACTTGTTTGTTTTTATGCATCGATTCATTTTTATATGGTGTATATACTGTAATTTGACATAGTATATCATGAATCCATTTATTCTCATGATATTATAAATTTTTTATTACCACAATTACTTGTATTCAAGAATCTCTCATTTGGTTAGGAACACTAACTAAAATACCATTTTAAATGTTTTAAAGATTTATTCTTATAAATCTTTTTCATTAATGTCCATGTTTTAAAAATAATTTTAAGGATTTATTTATATGAACATTAATGTTTTAAAATTAATATTCCTTTTAAAATTTCAAAGTTGTATGGGAAACTTTGATTCAAAAATCTCTTTTAAATGACTTCTTTGATAAATAGTGTGACATTTAAATGTTTTCAATAAAAAGGGGATATTTCTCTAAAAATAGTTTTAATGAATATTTTCATCTATGTCAGTATCCTTCAGTATATTTTATTCTTGATTGAGGTTGATTTATCATAATAAAATAATCTATGTTGTATTTAATGAGTTATGTTTTATGGTGGATGTGCTATTTTTATTCCATTCATGATTTGGGGTTAAAATATTGAAATTTCGTATGCTAGTTTTAATACGAATGTTTAGATTCGGTTTCACCCTTTCTTATGAGGAATGAATTGGAATTAGTAGGTGACAGGTGGAGCCCTATATAGCTCCTCAATGCATCAGTAAGTCTCATGATACAAACTAGTGTCTTGACACAAGGCCTTAACAAAATCTTATTTGTAGTCTTGGAAAAAGGCCTTGGCTATGTGGTTATGAAGTCTGGCATTATGCATTCCATCATTTTGAAATTGGCTATTGATATTTCATGTGATTATTCAACTAGTAGAATATCCATGTGAATAAGTAAATAGAATTATTTTGATTTATATTTTCCATATTATGATGAAGTTTATGTTTAAAAGGGTTTTGTTTTAGTCTTATACATTGCCTTAAATGTTTATGCTTATTTAGGAAGGTTTCCTCTATATTGTTATCCTTACAGAGCATCTGATCTCACCCAAAACTATGTTTTATTTTTCCCAAGATGCGAAGAAGTATATTATGACTGACCTGTAGGGATAGTCTAAGGGAAATGAATCTGGTCAAAAGAGAAAATGTTGTTGTTGTTTTTCATTTTATAATGTAACGTAAAACTTAACTATATATCCAGTACTTCCAAGGATACTAAACTAATTTGTCTTTTGGGAATTGATCTTTTATGATCATGCCAATGTTATGTAATAATGCACCGAATCTAGGTAAATAGGGTTTGGGCATTACATTGGATATAGTAGAGGGGTAGAGTTTTGTTTGATGTGTCACGATATAGAGAAGGTTTTATAGCCCAGTGCATAGGATGTGTGGGTTAGTATTCGGGATTTATTGAGGAGGACTCTTGGTCATAATTTTTCGGAGGTTCGTTGTAATTTCACACCACCCTAGGACACTAATTGGTGCCAAGAATGACGGTCTCTACTATACCTCAGGCGTTTCACCCCATACGATAGATGTTTCTGACTAGAAAGAGGGGTCTAAGGTGGTATTGTGGTGAGACAATACCCCTTTATCATATTGAATAATAAATAAAAAATAAAAAATAATCATACATCACAAATAAAACAAATACAGTAGTAGATAAATACAAAAAGACCAAAATAAATAAATAAAATTACATATAGGCCTGAACAACCATGCTATAAATATATCAGACTACCCATTGGTCCTGTTATATATACATCTAGAATAATTTAATGAAATAAAATAAAATGTTGGATCTATGACATTCTAGTTTCATACCTTATCTTAAGCACTATATAAACATCCAAGGCATCCCACTCTATCAACCTCATGCCTTAGACCAACCTGCTCTTGGAACCAAGTGAACATCTTCTCAGGTACCCAAGTGCAGTGGCAGCCTGAGTAGGGTGTGATTACAAAACTTATTAATGTTCCACCAACATGTTCTCATACTAACCTTCATATATTGTGATATGTTCATGTTACATGATCATATGTATAAATAAATAAACTACAGAAAACAAATCACCACACTACCTTCTTTGGCCAGTGTTGGGGTGTCTATGAGAACATCACAAAATCATTACAACCACAATAATAACCTAGATTCCACCTCAATGAAATCCCCGACCACAGTATCGCAACCCTCCCACCTTGGATGGTCTGGTATACTGGTGTTATCAATAGATTACAAGACCCCAATAGACCACATGCCATGATCCCCACTAAAAGCCACCATCAGGATTGAACATGATATTCCTCCTAATCATCCTAGATCCAAGTCAATGGAAGCCCAACAATATATGAGCTCCAAATATGTGGAATATCCATATATATCAGCTCCAGATCCATGGTAGTTGAACCAGTATTGAATAACTCCCATATTGAAGTTTTCTAAATTGGGACATAATCCCTATAGGAATCTCAACTAATATCCACTATAAAAGTTCCCACATCTTGGAAATATACCCTATAATCATTTCATCCCTCCCCTATGGGAGTTTCAATACAATATTAAAACACCATATAGTTTATACTATGACAAAAATAAATATAATAGTTTTAAACATGGTTCTCCATATGCCTAACCCCCCATGAAGACCCTGGTTGTACTCCCTAGAGTGAGAACAAACTCATCTCTGCCCAAACATGAAAAAATAATCAATCTAGTCTCTATGGTGACACCTGTGATCACCATATAACATTCCCAAAATATACCCACTTATGGACATTTACCAAAAATTATAACCCATAGGTGTTACCTAGGTCATCACATCAGTGGAGACATCGCACTCAACATCCTCGATCACATCTGGATTCTGAGGCCTAATGTCACGACCCGTCCTCGGGGCCCGTACTGTGACTACCCCAAGCCCGCCTTATATAGGCCAGGGGCTGGCGACTAGCACCAAGGCGTAAATCCCGGTAAAAAGGGAAGGCATTGCCTTTGTAAAGTAAACAAGCACCAAGAGTAAGCAAGCGGAAAAAGTAAACACTAAGTAAAAACATAGTACAACAGTAAGTGCGGAAAGTAAGTGGTCCAGTATACAAACCCAAACTGAAAGTAAAGTACAACTCGAAAGGGAAAACCACAACTGAAAAGTAAAAGCCGCTACGCCGAGCTGTCCATTGGAAATCCCACCTGAAGGGTGGGTACATATTGCTCCAATACTCCTCGGGTCCCGCCGTCCGCTCCGAGTACGTCCCACCCAGTGGTCCACCTCCAGGTACCGTCCTGCTCTGCAAGCCTCAACCATGATCAACGCTGTCCGTCATCTGCAACCAACACAACGTAGTTCGGGCATAGCCCATGCAGGGGTGAGTATAAGATACTCAATAGGGACCCCGAGACCCCCGAAGGTCTCCCAAAATCCACAAAGGATAAACCACAAAGGGAAGATACAATCACGAAGTAACAACCGACACTGCTTAGGTATATTCCCATACATATACCTAAGTCATCAATTAAAATACACTCCAACCTCCGAGCCTAAGTACAACCCAGTCCACACAGGAAAGTATACATATTCCATACAGGAAAGAAAAACGTAATCCACATAGGATAGCACAACACAATCCACATCGGAAAGCAATCAGGATTCAGCTCACATAGGTATACTTCTTCGAAAGATGATAGAGATGATCACTGATCCATCTAAGTCGTCGGACCCACAAAGGATCGATAGGTACTAACCCCCGCAATGACCCACACAGGATCGGTAGGAAACTAACCCCCGCAAAGACCCACATAGGATCGGACCCACACAGGATCTGTAGGCGCTGGCTCACACAGAACCGTTGAGCGCTGACCCACACATGATCAGACCCACACAGGATCGGTAGCACTGATCCACATAGGATCGCTGAGTGTTGTAGTCGTCGCCGTCGAATCCACTGAGGATCTCTGTACAGTCTTCATCGCAGTCACAGTAGCAGTCGCAGCCAGCACTAGGGTTCCCGCACACAGCAAGCTCATTCGGGAGGGTCCGCTCCACGAGCCGAGAGGCTGATACATCAACTGACACATAGTCCAGAGTTGATGTATCCAAAAGTTCCGTATCGTCAACAGGAACTCAACGTCGTAGACGGCGCATCGATCGGACGCCCGGTCTAAGAGTTATTGGCTTTTTCGTCCGAGGGGCCTGGTTGGTTTTTAAGGAAAAACCAACCCGACCGTACTCCACCTGCATCCAAACCTCGGGCGGATTAAGCTAAAAGATCCGTCTCACTTAGAGGAATTCAACAAAGTCGATGACACGTCAATCGGACGTCCGAAGCTCAAGATATGAGCGTTTCCGCTCCGAGGGCCCGATTGGTTTCGTGTATGAACCAACCCGGCCGAACTCAAAGTAATCCGAAACCTTGAGTGTGATATACCGAAACGACCGTCTCGTTCCAAGGATTGTGTTACCATTGATTGCGCATCGATCGGAGGTCCGTAGCCTGAGTTATGTGCAATTGAACCCAAGTGGTCCGAAAACGGGGGTTTCGGGCCCTGACCGACCCGGCCCGAGACCCCCCGGTCGGCCCAAAACGGGTCGACCCGCCCCGTTCCGGGTCGGACCGGCCCGGCATGGCCTGGCATGTCCTGGGCGTGGCCCGACCTGGTGGTCCGGCCAGGCGGCCGGCCCGGCTGGGCACAGCGCGCCCAGCGCGCTGCCAGCTCGGCCGAAGGCCGAGCCGTTGGCCAAAGGGGGGGGGGGGGGGCGCCTGCCTCCCTTGTGTAACCGCGGCCCCCCATTTATGGGGGCCATTTGAAGTCCGGCCGGGGGAATTAATTCCCCCGGATCCTCCCTGTCCGGTCGGCCCGACCTGGCCGACCGGTTCCTGCTCAACGGGACCGGTGATGGCCGGTCCCCTTCCAGCTCCGACGCCGGCAGCCCGGTTCGGCCGCCGGTCACCTTGCTCCACCGCGGCCTAGAACCGGCCGCGGCCCTTGTCGTCCAGTGCGACGCGACAACGCCACACCCCTCCGCCGCGGCCCCAGAACCGGCCGCGGTATTTTCGGGTGTCTCCGACGCGGCGCGATGGCGTCGCGTCCTTGGATTAATTCGCGGCGCGGCGCGACGACATTGCGTCCTTGGTCTTCTTTCCACGGCGCAATGCGACGGTGCCGCACATTTTCCTTTCACTTGATTCCGCGTGGTACGACGACACCACGACTTTCCGTACCAAACCACAAAGGAATCAAACATGAAATAAGGGGGAGGGTCGGCCGTGTTTGTGCGGTCCAGCCCCCTCGCGTTATTCGATAACAATTGGTTTTAATCCACGAAGATCGTCAAGTTGGTATTCATGAACAAAATAAATAAAAAAACCCCTACCTCGGTTTCAAGAACGGTGCACGTCAACGAGTTGCGGAAAACGAGCATCGCGGAGGTCGGGCGTCGCGGAAAACGAACGTCGACGTCGCGAAGCGAGGATTCGAAGACGTTGACGGAGATTTCGTCGCGGGAAACCGTCACAGAAGTGAAGACGTGGAAGAAGAACATCGTGGAAGGAGACGTCGCGTCGCGTGTCGGTGTCGCGGAACACGGTCTCTGAGGGCTCGGCGCTCCACGTCGGAGATCGTTCGTTCTTCGCGTTCTTCGTCAAAGGGAATGAAGAACTCAAGGCTTCCTTTGTTTTTTTCTCTAAAAGCTCTCAAACAACTAAACACCAAACCAATTAAAATAAGTTCTAAACTTATTTTATTAACACAACAAAGCTTTTGAAATTCAAGAGTTTGAATTTCAAAAACTTACATTTAACTCACCACATTAAAACCATAAGTTTAATAAACTTAATTTATCAACATTTAAGTGGGAGTTGAGGGGGTTTAGAAGATATGAAGGGGTGGGGTTCGTGTGGGCCCCGCCACCCTCATAACCTCCCAAGGGAGGTTGGGTGGTTACCCAACTTCCATCAAGAACTAAACACTTAGAGTAAAAATAATAAAAATTTTAGAATAATTATAAAATAAACTTCCACAATTTTTATCATCAACTCTCGTGAAAATGCAACTCCGGTGCAGGTGTTCCTAAGAAATTACCGGCGCTGCGGTTCCATCGGTGCCCTCGGAATTCGATTCCGGGCACCGGTTCAAAAGTTAGAAATTCCTGCTCGTTCGTTCACTGAACGTACCCGAGATAAACTTCGAATACAAATTCCGGGCACACCGGGCCTCAGAATCAGGTTCCATCTGAAACTGCGTTCTTGTAAAATTTCAAAGAAAATTAAGGAAAAATTTCCCTTGAATTTTATGGGTCTTTACATTACTCCCACCTCAGGGCTTTACGTCCCTGTAAAGATACATCGAAAACTAGGGAAACAAATAAGGGTACTGAGCACGCATCTGAGCCTCCCGCTCCCAAGTTCTCTCCTGGAGGTTCCCGTACTGCCATCTGATGCGCACTAGAGGAATCGACCGTCCACGTAGGACCCGCTCCTTTCGATCCTCTATCTCCACCGAGACCTCCGCAAAAGTCACCCCATCATCAACATCAATCTCCCCATGGTCAATGATGTGCGTCGGTTCGTGCACGTATCTCCTCAGCTGAGATACGTGGAAGACGTCGTGCACCCAGTGCAACTGAGGTGGTAAAGTCAGGCGATAAGCCACCTCTCCAATCCTACTGAGGACCTGGAATGGTCTGATGAAGCGTGGAGACAACTTGCCGCCTCGACCAAATCTCTGTAATCCACGTCGAGGTGAGACACCCAAGAAGACGTGGTCGCCATCCTCGAACTCTAGTGTCCTCCGCCTCCTGTCAGCATATGACTTATGCCGGCTCTGAGCTATCCTCATCCGCTCCTGGATGACCTGGACCTTCTCTGTCGTGTCCTGGACCATCTCCGGTCCCACAAGTGCTGACTCCCCAGGGTCTGTCCAGCACAAAGGAGATATACAAGGTCGGCCGTAGAACGCCTCGTATGGTGCCATCCCAATGGTGGAGTGGTAGCTGTTGTTGTACACGAACTCCACCATGGGTAGGTGGTCCTCCCACCTGCGACCAAAGTCGAGGACGCATGCGTGGAGCATGTCCTCGAGAGTCTGAATGGTCCTCTCCGTCTGACCATCCGTCTGAGGGTGAAAGGCTGTGCTCAGACGTAGCTGCGTCCCGAACGCCTCCTGCAATCCCTTCCATAGCCGGGAAGTAAAACGAGCATCTCGATCGGAGACAATAGAATATGGCACACCGTGAAGCCGTACAATCTCTTGAACGTAAAGACGTCCCAAGATCTCCACTGAGCCCTGCTCTCTGATGGGTAAAAAGTGAGCCGACTTGGTGAGTCGGTCGACAATCACCCAAATGGAGTCATGACCTCTGGAAGTGCGTGGAATTCCAGTCACGAAGTCCATAGATATGCCATCCCAATTCCACTCCGGAACCTCCAAGGGCTGTACCAAGTCTGCTGGTACCTAGTGCTCTGCCCTCACCTGCTGGCAGGTGAGGCATCGTGAAACGAACTCTGCCACAACCTTCTTCATGCCCGGCCACCAGTGCTGTTGTCTGAGGTCCTGGTACATCTTCGCCACTCCAGGATGTACCACTAAAGGAGAAGTGTGAAACTCTCTCAGCACCTCCTCTCGTAAAGCAACTGGTACCAAGGTACGTCCTCTGAAAAGGATGTCATTCTCTGCTCCAAAGGAGAAACCATCAGGTGTCTGTCCTGAGGATATCTATGCACGCCGCGTCTCACAGTCAGCGTCCCCACGCTGTGCCTCTCTGACCCGCTGCAGTAGTGGAGGAGTGACTGTGAGAGACTGGAGGAAGGCTGCTCCATATCTATCCACGAAGGATATCTGCAAAGAGGCTAGCTGCACTTTCGCCTCCTCAAGTAGCTGAATGCCCGTCCTCCTGCTGAGAGCATCAACTACCACGTTCCCCTTCCCAGGAGTATAGACTATCTCAAAGTCATAGTCCTGGAGGAACTCGAGCCATCACCTCTGTCTCAGATTCATATCCTTCTGAGAGAAGATGTATCTGAGACTCTGATGGTCAGAAAAGACTATAAAGCGCTTTCCCATCAGGTAGTGTCGCCATGTCTTCAGAGCGAAGACCACTGCTGCTAACTCCAGGTCATGGGTAGCGTAGTTATGCTCATGCGGCCTCAACTAACGTGATCCATAGGCGATCACTACCCGCTCCTACATCTGGACACATCCGAGTCCGGTCCCTGATGCATCGCAGTAGACTACGTACCCTACTCCCTCCTCAGGCAACCTCAAGATAGGTGCGCTGGTCAATCTCTGTCTCAGCTCCTGAATGCTCTACTGACATTTGTATGACCACACGAAGGGTTTCCACTTCTTTGTCAAAGCTGAGAGTGGTGCCACAACTATGGAGAAGTCTGGAACGAATATCCGGTAGTATCCAGCTAGTCCCAAGAAACTCCGCACGTCCGTCAAGCTCCTGGGTGGATCCCAAGCTAGCACTGCCTCGATATTCACAGGATCCACTGCAACTCCCTCCTCAGAGATGACATGTCCCAAGAAGTGGACCTCACGTATCCATAACTAAAACTTCGAGAGCTTTCTATAAAGCTGGTGCTCTCGGAGTGTGTCTAGTACAACCCGTAAGTGGTAGGCGTGCTCCTCCTTAGTCGTCAAGTAAATCAAAATGTCGTCGATGAAGACCACAACAAATCGATCGAGGTATGGCTGAAAGATCCTGTTCATGAGATCCATGAACACTGTTGGAGCATTGGTTACGCCGAATGGCATAACCAAAAACTCATAGTGGCCATACTGACATCTGAAGGCCGTCTTCTGCACGTCCTCGTCTCGAACTCTAAGCTGATGATAGCCCGACCTAAGGTCTATCTTCGAGAACCGCCTTGCTCCCTTGAGCTGATCGGAGAGGTCATCAATCCTCGGTAGCGGATACTTGTTCCTCACTGTCACCTGGTTTTGGCGACGATAGTCAACAAAAAGTCGCAAGCTCCCGTCCGACTTCTTGGCGAACAATATCGGGGAAGCCCAGGGTGAAACACTGGGTCGGATAAACCCCTTGCCCTGCAAGTCCTCCAACTATACCCGTAGCTCTTGAAGATCAGCGGGGGCCATCCGATACGCTGGAGTCGATATCGGGGCTTTCCCAGGGTACAGGTCAATATAAAAGTCTACCTCTCTGCAAGGAGGTAACCCTGGAATGTCGTCGGGAAAAACGTCCGCAAACTGATCCACCACTGCAGGAAAACCAAGACTCTGCACGTCAACTGCTCCTAAGATGAGGCTAGCCAACTGATGAGTGATGAGCTGTCCTCTCCTCTGCGAGAGTCCATCCTGTGCTGCAAAGGCTCCCTTCTCACCGGTGAAGGTGAACCTGCTCCCGTCGGTGCGTACACATCGCACCTTGCGCCTAATATAGTCAATCTGTGCATGGACCGTAGACAACCAATCCATGCCCAAGATGACATCATAAGGCCTTGATGCCACTATAAGAAGATCCCAGCCGAAGCTCTCGCCTCATAGAGTAAGCTCACACTACCGGAACCAGTGCGTAATCGTCGAGTCTGCTCCCGTAGGAGTCTCTAGACGTAAGGATCGAGCCAACGGCTCTATCGGAATCTCCGTGTTCCGAACAAGGGCAGCCGCTATGAAAGAGTGACTCGCTCCTGTGTCTATAAGTACTGCAGCAAGGGTGGAATAGACACAGATAGTACCTCAAATCATCTCGGGCACGCTGTGGTCGTAGGCCTCTGCTGCCTGGAGCTGTGCCTGTCTCTGCCTGCCAGATCCCTGTGGTTGGGGTGGACCTCATGGTGGTGGTGGTGGTAGAGCCTCAAAGCGTCGCCCACCACCTGCTGCTCGTCCAACTCCCCTGCCTCGTCTGCCTCCTCCCTACGGACCACCACGGTCGACCCTCTGCCTCTGCCTCGGTGGTCCCTCAATCGTCTGCTGCTCCTCGGCACGGCGGGTTGGGAAATCACGAGCCATGTGGCCCTACCCGCCGCACGAGTAGCACTGTCTGCCTCTCGAAAGACTGACTCCGCGCTGTGTGCCCCGCACTGCTGAGCCAGTGTCCTGAGGTCATCTGCCTGAGGGTCTGGTCTTCTTGGACCCATGAGTCATCCGTCGACTGCCTGCTGCAGAAGACTCTGCTACGTGCCGCCCTGCGATGGGTCTCGGCGCTGGTGTAGACTCAGCAAGAAAACTCTCGATCAAAAGGGCTCACTCCAGTACTCCTGTCTGAGTTGGAATGCTGAGGGAGATTAGCGATGCCCTGATCTCGTGTCTCAATCCCTGCTCAAAGTTCCGGGCCCGGAAGAATGGGTCCTATACCATGTCGGTCGAGTAGCGCGAGAGATCGGTAAATCTTGCCGAGTACTGGGAGACCGTCATGATGCCCTTCCACAGCTGAAGAAACTCCTGAATGCGCACCGCACGGAGGGTGGCTGGGAAGAACTCCGAGCGGAAGATGCTCTCAAAGTTCGTCCAAAGTAGAGATGCCTCATCATGCACCTGGAGCATCAAGTTCCACCATCGGCCCGCTGCTGCATGCAGTAGGCTCGCAGCGAGGATCACCATGAGGTCTACTGGTGTCCTCACTAGCCTGAAAACTCGTACGACTGCCTCCATCCAGTCCTCGGCTACCTGGGGGTCCGTCTCCCTGCGGAACCTAGGCGGTCGCTGGTGCTAGAACTCATGCAGTGCACTGATGCGACGTGCATCGTCAGTAGCTGGGGCTGGAAGCATCGGTGGCTCGGTGGGTAGAGCTACCGCCGGTGCCACTGCTGATAAAGGGCCCTGCACCGAGGCCTCGTCGCTCGGTGGGCTGTCGTCACGCTCGACTCTCGGAACCCTAGCTGGTTGCCGTCGTGGGGCCATCCTGAAAAGGAAACAGGTGCGCCACGGTCAGAACGGTATACCTGGTGAGCTGATACAAAGTAATCACAAAGAAAACTTGAAACACACATGCAATCAATGTTTTCGTGCATTAAGTCGGAAATCAGATGTCAGGGTCCTGGTGTACGGATACGTCGGCCACCGCACCAACACTGGACTCCCTAGACAGATAACCACACTCGATACGCTAAACACTATTGATTCACATAGAAAAAGATCAGAGTTCGCGGTAGAACCAACCTCCCTTTGATACCAATTTGTCACGAACCGTCCTCGGGGCCTGTGCCGTGACTACCCCAAGCCCTTCTTCCATAGGCCAGGGGCTGGCGACTAGCACCAAGGCGTAAATCCCGGTAAAGAGGGAAGGCATTGCCTTTGTAAAGTAAACAAGCACCACAGAGTAAGCAAGCGGAAAAAGTAAACACTAAGTAAAAACCGAGTACAACAGTAAGTGCGGAAAGAAAGTGGTCCCGTATACAAACCCAAACTGAAAGTAAAGTACAACTCGAAAGGGAAAACAACAACTAACAAGTAAAATCCGCTATGCCGAGCTGTCCACTGGAAATCCCACCTGAAGGGTGGGTACAGATAGCTCCACTGCTCCTCGGGTCCCGCCGTCCGCTCCGAGTACGTCCCGCCCAGTGGTCCACCTCCAGGTACCGTCCTGCTCTGCAAGCCTCAACCACGATCAACGTTGTCCGTCGTCTGCAACCAACACAACGTAGTGCATGCATAGCCCGTGCATGTGTGAGTATAAGCTACTTAGTAGGGAACCCGAGACCCCCGAAGGTCTCCCAAAATCCACAAAGGATAAACCACAAAGTAAAGATACAATCACGAAGTAACAACCGACACTGCTTAGGTATATTCCCATACATATACCTAAGTCATCAATTCCAATACGTTCCAACCACCGAGCCCAAGTACAACCCAGTCCACACAGTAAAGTATACGTATTCCACACAGGAAAGCAAAACGTAATCCACACAGGATAGCCCAACACAATCCACATAGGAAAGCAATCAGGATTCATCTCACATAGGTATACTTCTTTGAAATATGATAGAGATGATCACTGATCCATCTAAGTCGTCGAACCCACAAAGGATCGATAGGTACTAAACACTGCAATGACCCACACAGGATCGGTAGGAAACTAACCCCTGCAAAGACCCACACAGGATCGGACCCACACAGGATCTGTAGGCGCTGGCTCACATAGAACCGCTAAGCGCTGACCCACACAGGATCAGACCCACACAGGATTGGTAGCACTGATCCAAATAGGATCGCCGAGTGCTGTAGTCATCGCCATCGAGTCCACTGAGGATCTCTGTACAGTCTTCGTCGCAGTCACAGTAGCAGTCGCAGCCAGCACTAGGGTTCCCGCACATAACAAACTCATTCGGGAGGGTCCGCTACATGAGCCGAGAGGCTGATACATCAACTGACACATAGTCCGGAGTTTATGTATCCAAAAGTTCCGTATCGTCAACATGAACTCAATGTCGCAGACGGCGCGTCGATCGGACGCCCGGTCTGAGAGTTATTGGCTTTTTCGTCCGAGGGGCCCAGTTGGTTTTTAAGGAAAAACCAACCCGACCATACTCCAACTGCGTCCAAACCTCGGTCGGAGTAAGCCAAAAGATCCGTCTCACTTAGAGGAATTCAACAAAGTCGACGACACGTCAATCGGACGTCCGAAGCTCAAGATATGAGCGTTTCCGCTCAGAGGGCCCGGTTGGTTTCGTGTACGAACCAACCCGGCTGAACTCAAAGTAATCCGAAACCTTGAGTGCGATATACCAAAACGACCATCTCATTCCAAGGATCGTGTCGCCACTGACGGCGCGTCGATCGGAGGTCCGTAGTCCGAGTTATGGGCAATTGAACCCAAGTGGTCCGAAAACGGGGGTTTCGGGTCCGGACCGACCCGACCCAAGACCCCCCGGTCGGCCCGAACCGGGTCGACCCGCCCCGGTCCGGGTCGGACCGGCCCGGCGCGGCGCGGCCTGGCGCGGCATGACCGTTTGAAGTCCAGCCGGGGGAATTAATTCCCCCGGCTCCCCCCTGTCCGGCCGGCCCGACCTGGCCTGCCGGTTCCTGCTCAACGGGACCGGCGATGGCCGGTCCCCTTCTAGCTTCGACACCGGCGGCCCGGTCCGGCCACCGGTCACCTTGCTCCGTCGCGGCCCAGAACTGGTCGTGGCCCTTGTCGTCCGGCGCAGCGCGACGACGCCGCGCCCCTCCGCCGCAGCCCCGGAACCGGCCGCGGTATTTTCAGGTGTCTCCGACGTGGCACGATGGAATCACGTCCTTGGATTAATTTGCAGCGCGGCGTGATGGCGTCACATCCTTGGTCTTCTTTCCACGGCGCGGCGCGACGGCGCCGCGCATTTTCCTTTCGCTTGATTCCGCGTGGTGCGACGGCACCACGCCTTCCCGTACCAAACCACAAAGGAATCAAACATAAAATAAGGAGGAGGGTCGGCCGTGTTTGTGTGGTCCGGCCCCCTCGAGTTATTTGATAACAATTGGTTTTAATCCACGAAGATCGTCAAGTTGGTATTCACGAACAAAATAAATAAAAAAACCCCTACCTCGGTTTCAAGAACGGTGCACGTCAACGAGTTGCGGAAAACGAGCGTCGCGGAGGTCGGGCGTCATGGAAAATGAACGTCGACGTCGCGTAGTGAGGATTCGAAGACGTTGACGGAGATTTTGTCACGGGAAACCGTCACGGAAGAGACAATGCAGATGAAGAACTTCGTGGAAGGAGACGTTGCGTCGTGGGTCGGTGTCGCGGAAGACGGTCTCCGAGGGCTCGACGCTCCACGTCGGAGATCGTTCGTTCTTCGCGTTCTTCGTCAAAGGGAATGAAGAACTCAAGGCTTCCTTAGCTTTTTTCTCCAAAAGCTCTCAAACAACTAAACACCAACCCAAATAAAATAAGTTCTAAACTTATTTTATTAACACAACAAAGCTTTTGAAATTCAAGAGTTTAAATTTCAAAAACTTACATTTAACTCACCACATTAAAACCATAAGTTTAATAAACTTAAGTTATCAACATTTAAGTGGGAGTTGAGGGGGTTTAGAGGATATGAAGGGGTGGGGTTCGTGTGGGCCCCACCACCCTCATAACCTCCCAAGGGAGGTTGGGTGGTTACCCAACTTCCATCAAGAACTAAACACTTAGTGTAAAAATAATAAAAATTGTAGAATAATTATAAAATAAACTTCCACAATTTTTATCATCAACTCTCATGAAAACGCAACTCTGGAGCAGGTGTTCCTAAGCAATTACTGGCGCTGCAGTTCCATCGGTGCCCTCGGAATTTGATTCCGGGCACCGGTTCAAAAGTTAGAAATTCCTGCTCATTCGTTCACTGATCGTACCCGAGCTAAACTTCGAATAGAAATTCCGGGCACACTGGGCCTCAGAATCAGGTGCCGTCTAAAACTACATTCTTGTAAAATTTCAAAGAAAATTAAGAAAAAATTTCCCTTGAATTTTATGGGTCTTTACACCTAATACTGACGATTGATGGAATTACAGCCCCTTGGTATCCTCAATGTCATCATTTGGCCTCATTGATCTCAATGTTCACTTAATTTTAACATCTCTGTAATGATGTAATTTAAGAACATCTCACTATATCCATCACCACTTGGTTGGTCCTCACACCCAACCTAACCACTAAGTCTTTATGGGGTTTACTTACCCGATTGTCATGTCCTAGTGGTAGAGAAGAAAAAACCTCTCCCATCTATCCAAAGATATAATAAGGCTCATAAAATATGTCTATTAGTAAAAATTTATCATTTAGACCTCAACAATCGATGACCAAAGAAACCATCCAGTGCACGAGTGTCCAAAGAGGCTCTCAAAACTTTGTCTAATTCCATGGATTTTATTTAATCAAATCATTTTAATTAAATTAAATATTCATATTAAATTTAATAATTTAATAAATATTAGTTCATCACCCTACTGGGGAGGCTGAATTCCCACATGCATATAAACACCATAAAAAAATCCATTGGGTAAGTATGAAGGACCACAACATTTTCCCACAGCTTTTCCATCTTATTGGTAAGGGCCAAAATAGATAACAAGGCTCATACAAGCCTATCCGTCCTCATCCTCAAACAACCAGGATTGTATCATTGTACTGATCCTACAAATCCATGAAAAAATCAATAATTATTTAGTTATAACATTTATATTTAATTAATTAATTAAATTCCAACTCAACATAAATATGGATAAATAATTGTGTGTCTAATAACTGATGGTCCTTTTAATAATGAGGTGTTGAACACCCCCAACACACCCCCTAACCCAATACAAGAAAAATAAACAACCTAATCTGCTAATTTAATCATTAAATAATTTCAATTTTAATGAAAACCTAAATAAAAATACACAACACAATGTACTTTTCATGGTTCGATGAATGAACACACTTAGACATCATCATGGGATATCCTTGACCTGGGCTGCTCGAAAGACCCGTAATTATAATCTAATTACACCATGATCTAATGGAATCTAAACCAAAACCACTAAACTAGGGAAATTAAAATCAAGAGAAAAGAGTGGATGAGAATATTAGAATCCAAAAAAGTTAACTTTGTACCTTTAATTTCTATGGATTGACCTCAAAATCCACCCCATGTTAAGAGGGGAGAAGAATATATGGGAGATGGAGCTAGATGACCAAAAATAGGGATGAGTATAATATAAAGGAAGGATTCCTATTTAAAAATTTTAATGGTAAAATAAGTAACTTCCCCCATTTAATGATCATCAAGGTTTGGCTGGACAATTTTCCAATCTGTGAGATAACGGTGTGGTTGGAACTGCCTCTAAACCCATCACCTCACACAATTTGGATACATGATTTTCCATACTATATGTTAACCATTTGATGAATCTACAACCCTATAAAACCATCTCATGGTTTCACCAATAATTTCACATTGTTTGACCTTAACCATATTCCAAACATGAGAGATAATTATGCTCTATAGAAAATGAACTAAAAGTTCATCAAGCATCAAGGTGACACAAAGTTTCCCCTAAACCATTCACCCTGGCCAGAAACCGAAAAAATTACTTGAAACTATTGAGGATCATCTAAACACCAAATATATCTCCCAATCCTAATTCAATGTCTAAAAGAACCACTTTTAGACATTATATATAACTGAATTGCATTCTGAATATATGATCAAAATTTGACCCATACAATAATTGATAATTCAAACTCCTTTTGAAATTTTCAATGCTTATGGACATGGTATCTTAAAACCTCCCCACCTTAATACTTCTCATCGTTGGTAATCCTTGATGTAAATCCACATGAATATCCCAAACTCTCTCAATCGTGAATCCCTACCCAAATTTTCATGTTCCTTAAATGAACACCTAGAATGATTCTAAAGTTCCACTTTCTTACTAGTGTGCTCAAGCCACCCAACCACGGACCATCTCTAGAAAACACCACAAAAACATGGAGATAACACTCTATTGAAACCTTATATATTGATACCATATCTCACCAACATCTCATTCAACATCAGATCTATAATGCTTCCCACCATAAGACCTAGGTTGTAACGGCCAATTCTAAGCCAAAATGCCTCCACTTTCATAATTATATATCAAAACAAACCTATAGAATTCTAAAAATTATATTGGATTGGTTCCCAACACTAGTACCCACCACATATGAGAACACATCTCACAGTTCTTGATTCTAATATGAAATTGTCAACCTCTAGTTGAAAAAGGTCACACCTGATCGCATGGAGTTTTGCTTGAAAATCCTCAATAAATACTCAAAATGCACCCATTGTATCCCATAAAAGTTCCCATTGTAGTTTCTAATTGACTACATACAATTACATGTGAGAACACAAGCTGGCCCACATTTGGCTGACTTTACTTGAAAATGCAAGGCTCTAGTCACTGATACGTCTCCAAAATGCAATCACGATGCCTTTATCCCTAGAGACATCATGCAATCATAGAATCATGCTAAATGTATCCTATACCCTAATTTTGATGAAATTATCTAAATGAACCATCTACTTTCAATTTTTATCACAATTTCATACTTCCAGCATTGATGTACCATGATCTAACACATCTGGTTCATTAAAAACCTTCCCGATCCTAAAAACCATTCTTAGACTCTAATAAACACAATATCTAAACCTAAAGCTAAAATTCACTAAGGAATCCCATAGTACTCAGGTACATTTATCCCTTGACATATGAATTTCAAAAATGATCATTGAATATATGATCTCACTACCATAACCCATATCATTCTAGGGTAACATGATCACAATTGATATCTCACTCCCCACCATATGAGCGTACTTTTCATCACACCACCAAACATAAACTCCCCAAATCCTCCACTAAATTTGACCACTTACGTTGAAAAAACCCACTAATTCTGAGCACCAACCCACAATGAGACCCACAACCAACGTGTGTCATTCCTCATGATCCATACTCCCTAAAAATTCATGTAAGGTCCAACCATGGGATAACCATCCCACAAAACTCAATCCTTTCTAGAATATTCCTCATCTTAGGGAAAATTATTTAATCCATCTAAATATTTGTGTCACAATGATCGTACGTGTCTTGTTAAATTCCATTGATCCTTGGACCACTTATTGTATTCGTGAATTCCAACACCATCCCAAGCTCACATGAGTTTCATTACCCAAATCCAAGATAACCATATTCTACATGACATTAGTCTTGACATTTCAGAAACTCCCTTGGAATTTCTCTTCA
This sequence comes from Viscum album, assembly GCA_963277665.1. Classification (NCBI taxonomy): domain Eukaryota; kingdom Viridiplantae; phylum Streptophyta; class Magnoliopsida; order Santalales; family Viscaceae; genus Viscum; species Viscum album. Next base: position 1,288,891,469 of record OY728151.1, read on the forward strand.
AAATTAATTACTCAAATTGTTCCATGATTTATCCCATGACCACTTCCATATGGTGTTGTTCCAACCCACATGTGCCCATCCTTGGATCAGGGCACGCTAATCTCATCCACACATTTTTCATCCATCTGGTGTAATTTTTTCACAATCATCCAATCTTTCTCTGATCATGATATGAAAAGAAACCAAATTCTTAGGACCATGTGTCATGTTGGTCCCACCCTTAAAACAATACTCTGACACCTAAATAACTAACACCCAAGTTAATTTTAACCAAAACCTAGGAACCTCCCATGCATCAGTTTTATACCCCAAAGTACCTACCTGTGATTCTTTATCTAAAGAAAAAAACAAACCAAGCTAACCCTTATAATGGGTCACCCTCAATCAAAACACACATTTAACGACTGGGTCCAAGACAAAACTAAGGGCTTATATGTATCCTACTTTTCCCTACCAGTCAGATCCCTCACCAAGTTCATAACCCAAGTGGCATTATCCATGATTTTTTCTTGAAGGTATCATGATATCAACATTCGAAGAACCCACTCACGAGTCTCTCATATGATGACATCACACACCAACAACTAACCACAACTAAGGTAAAAATCCTCACAAGCATCCACTAATTAGACCAATCCATCAAGGATCATATCTCATCAGTGAATAGGTATATGAATAGTAATATTATACTAGAAAACCCATGCCTAACAAAACACATCACATAGTCAAGTTACGTAGAGTTTCATTCCAAGCTATATGGGAAAACACCATATAGATTTTTGCTGGTCACTTTAAATAACAAAATTTAAATAAAAACACCCCATGAGGGGTTCATCATTAGGAACCTAGTTCAATGTTGACCCACCGGTGTCACTACATCTTTTATACATAAGGACCACATAATCATTCTCATTGTCGAGCATCTCACCGTAGATCCAAACAACCTTCCATCAAAAGCAATTGCATATAAAAGTCATATCATATGAATAAAATGACACCAATTAATTATATGGAAAATATCTACATGATTAGTTGTTGAAACGTTAAATAATTTATTCTTAGTGGTAACAAACTTCATGAACTATAACAAGTGAATATTATGTTCCTGAAATGATGCATGCGACACCTCTTAACTCTATGGGCCAAGAGTCAAAATAAAATCACTTACCTCTAACCAAATTAATAAGAGCCATAAATACATAATAAATTATAAAATACAAACCAAAAGTTCATTATTCAAAGAGGAAATCATATAAAAATATAACATCAGAAATCAAAACAACAATATTATATCCCTGGTAAGAAAGACTTAATAACATAATAGGTGTTCAAGACGTAGTTGTCCAACAACCATCATATACTCTGACACATTCCTAAATCTATAGAATACCATATCATAAATTCATAAGGAAAAATAAAAATAATTCAATAATACATGTTCATAATGTCCAAACACCCTGATCCATTGACTAGTGTTTGGAATGATGGTCACCACTGTGACTCATGCACACCTACCCATATGCTAGAGTCTGTTGACTACCAGCTAGGGTCTAAGGTAGTACTATAGGGAACTATAACACCTATATCATAGTGAATAATAAATAAAAAATAACCAAACGTTGTCCATCACAAATAAAATTAATGAGGAAGAATATAAATATAACAAGATAAAAATAAAAAAATAAAATTCAACAAATTCTAAAATAGACATGCCACACAAACATCAGTCCACCCACTTTTTCAGTTACATATTTAGAATTGAATAAAAGGAAATAAATGTTATCACCATGATATATTTGAGCCATAACTCATCCCAAATTCCATATACATGATTAATCCATCCCACTCTATCAAATCTAAGAATCAGCCTAACATATTCCTATAAAAAAGTGAACATATCCCAAGGTACCCTTGTGAAATATCAATCTGGTGTGAGAACAAAACTCAGTAGGGCACAACCAATACATTCCCATCCTAACCGGAATTTGTTGTGATATGTTCATATGACATGTTTAAGTGAATAAATAAGTAAACTATAGAAAATAAATCACTATTATCAAAACTCTGCTTTTCATTACACACTTAAACATGATTTATTACATAAACTCTTAACTTGATACAATATAGAATATTGAGAGGTATAGTGTATTTAGGTATTAAGAATATTACATAACAACTTAAAACATGAAACCCAACATCTTAATTTAAAACTTCATTTACAAGACCACTACATTTCCTCGTACTTAGAATTGTATGGGATAACCTAAGGACATGCGTAAGAAAAGGGTGAGCTATAAAGTCCAGTAAGGGAGTAAACAAGGAATAATATGAAGAGTAAAGTACATGTTATGCAATAGGAATATCAAAGGATCATAAGAGAAATATGAACATAAAGGTATGATAACATGGAAATGTGGAAACAACACTTAACATGGTATTAGCATGAGCCAAGGCTCATTGCACATGGAGCATGAGAAAAACCTCATTGTACTTGAATTATCATGAGTAAACCCTAATTTAACTTGACTTATCATGATACTAAACTTTACCCAATACATTAGAGCTCTATCAGGGCACACCCTTCATAAACATTTCATTTCATGCATAAGTGTGCCACATTGATCATATAACATGGATTAAAAAAAATCATCATTTATTCCACTATAAAGGAATGTGGAATTAATACATAGAACTATATAATCAATAATTAAATTTGAACAAAGGTGAATACCCTTGATATATAAATGAACATGGTATTCACTACATAATGACTTTGGCTTGGAAAATCACAGTGCAATTTCGGCAGCATAATTGCGTGATATAAGAGTTCATTAAAATGGTTGATGAGAGTGGAAGGGGTGTCTCATAATATCTACTTGAAATTTAAAGTAATAGGGGTCCTATTTATATATCTAAAATAATATATAATGGAATTTGGATTCATAATACAAATAATTGTTTGAATGTAAATGAGGAGAGAGAAAATCCTTACAGAATTTTGGCATGGTAACAGGTGTAAATGGGAGGCATTAATGAGAGATAAATGGGTCTATAATCATTAAAAAATTAATAGGGAAGTATGAGAGAGGTGAAAAATCATACCCCAACATTTATAATTGAAAATAAAATGTAATAACAATATTAACAAACTTGGATAAAATGAGAAAGGAAGGAATCCCTTACGACATTTCGGCATGGTAATAGGTGTACATGGGAGGCATTAATGAGAGAGAAAAGGGGTATCTCATCATTCAAACATAAATATGTAAGTATGGGTGAGGTGATAAATCATTACCCAAAATTTTTAAATGAAACTAAAAGTGCATAACAACATAATGAAATTTGTAAAAAATGAGAAAGGAAGAAATCCCTTACTTGGAAGTGTGATCCCAAAGTCTTGGGAGGGGCTTGAGAGAGGATTCTTGGGAGCTTGGGGTTCCTTGGGAGGATTCTAGAGAGAGTAGGTCAGAGTTTGGTCAAGCTAAAAAGGATTTTAGTGAAGAGTAAGTGAGGTCTTGGATGGGTTTATATAGGAAAAGAGTGAGAATTCTTTATTATTTAGGTTTTGGGCACCACACTTAAACTAATCAAAACCACAAACCGGACCATGATTTTTGCCCATGGTTTTTTCCAAAGGGGATTGGGAAAAAATATTTTATAAGGAAAATGGATGAAATTATTAAAATAATAGGGTTTCTTATGTGGAGGTGAGTCACACTCTCAAGGAAATCAATTTAAAAAGGTAAAATGTTTTATAAGTCTTGAAGGGTCCACTAAAGTATTTTAAAATAAATCAAACAAAACTAAAATCACATTATTTTAATGGTAAAAAATATATTGGCCGAACATAATGTTTATATTATTTTATTACATCACTATTGCGTCATTATGATGTCATAAAAAAAATTATATATTTAAGCAATATTTAATTTTTACCAAAAAATTCAACTGCCTGAGAAAATTATGAAAAATTCACCATTTGATAATTTCAACATCGTGATTCCAAAAATAATATTCATTTCATATAAATAATTTTATAAATATTTGAATTTTTACTCTTAAAATAAAGACTGATATTTCTCAAAAATTCATGTGTTTTGACAAAAATAGCTTTCAAACCTTAATAAAAATCACAATCGTATTCATAATAATTATACAGTCATTTATATTTAATAAAAATAAATTTAGTAATAATATTTAATTAAAATATTATTTAATTCAAAAATCCATTAATTCACTAAAATAGATTTATTTATGAACTAAAAATGCTATTTTTTATTTAAAAAACTATTTACAGAGTAACAATAATAAAAAGAAAGTATATTCTATAAACAAAAATAATGCACATAATCATAGTACAAGGGTCTTGTGACATAACCCCTTATAACACCTGCATAATACCAAAGGGTAAGGTGTGAGATGGTGATCGATTCTTGGGGTGGCTCAAATAACATCTCTCGGGTGTTAATCTCTATCAACTTCCACTTCTCCCGTAGACAGTTCCGTTTGAGCTTAACATGTTGAAGCTCAGCTTGGGATTGGTCAAGAGTGAAGCCGAATGATGCCACCTCCTTTTTGAGATCCAAAAAGTGGGATTCATATGGGGAAAGTCTACTTGATGAGGCCATCACTTCCTTTGTCTGAGTAAATTAGATTTGTTAAAGCACTAAATTTATACTAATTATGTGATCACTGTTGAACAACTATATTAGAAATGGTTACAATTTTTAACGGTATTTTAACATCCAAAAACATAAAACTAAGGAAGTGAATATTTTATATAACCATTTTACATAAAGATACATTTAATTAGATCAAGATTAATTTTCATTAACAAAAGTTTGGGTCGTTACAATCTTACCCCCTTAAAGAAATTTTGCCATCAAATTTTCCTTTTACAAACTAAGACGAAAATAGGTGAGGGTACTTCTCATTAATCTCTTCAATGAGGTATTTAGTCTTTCCTATTATAATTTCTTTTAGGTATAAAGTGTCCATGCATCACAATGGTACCTCAAGGTTTTTTCAAAATCATCTACTTACTTTTCCCCAAAACTCCTCATCCATCTTGGATTATATTGATTGAAGCATCGATGTGTCATAAAAAATTTATTTCCTATATATAATTTTGAGACATCATCTTGAACATGTTTTGTATAAAAAAGTCTTACTGATTCATCTTCAAATATTTCAAAATAGGGTTTTGGTAAATTAGTATTCATATATCCCAAAAGACAGAAATCTATAATTCAATACATATAGGCTGCAAAGTGGTCTCCCTCTTCTGCAACATCTAGAAAATCATTTAGTGCGTCATAATTTTGAAATAAAGTGAATAATTTGAAAAGACCCTGATGTTACTTCCCACACTTTTAATGGTAATAATGTTGAGTGCAAGATTCTCCAATAAATGATACTTTATCCTTTAAATAATCGTGCAATGCTAGAGGTATTGGATGCCTCATAAAGTTGTTTTCATGTAACCTGGATATTTCAAAAGGTTTCAAATTCATTTGTGCATGACTTCTGGATAATCGTTCTAATTAGTTCTTCAAGGAGAGAGAGAAGAGTTTTTCATGATCTTCCTCATTCCATGTTTAAACTAAGAAAAATAAAATACAATTAGGGGGTTTGAATAATTTTCTAAAATAATGTAAAAAAACATACGACAAAGAAGGATAAACTTGTATATGAATAATTTATCCTAACTTGTGATTCCCTAAGTTACAATCTAGGATATCCATGATCTATTTCATAATATCTATTGTTATGGTAATTTTTTTAATTACCTTAATAATGGTTCATACTATGCTTTTGAATTTACCAAATAATATCCCTAGGTAGTGTCGTAACCAAGAGTGTAGCAAAGCCCGTTGTTGTGTACCAGGATACCCCGGGTCAAGACCGAAACTCCTTTTCAGAGTTTTCACTCCTAGGTATATCTGTGCCAGAGCCACTTCTACCTACTTGTATCCATATATGGATATATTTTATTGATAAACCACTTACTCAATACTCACCAGAATTTATGGATGCTCTTATTATACTTAGTCTTATCCCTAAGGCTTTCACTAGGGTTTTTTAATCCTAATCCCAAAAATAACTAAACCTATCCTCTAATACCAACTATAACAACCCTGATTTTTATTACACATATAAAAATGATTTATTACATAAACTCTTATCTTGATACAACATAGAAGATATAGAGGTATAATGTCTTTTGGTCTTAGGAACATTACATAACGAATTAAAACATGAAGCACAACATCTTAATTGAAAACTTCCATTACATGACCACTATATTTCCTCATACTTATCATTTCATGGGATAACCAGAGGATATTCATAATAAAAGGTTGAGATTTAAATCCCATTAAGGGAGTAAACAAGGTATAACATTAAGAGTAAAGTACATGTTTGGAAATAGCTATATCAAAGGAGCATAAGAGAAACATGAACATAATGTCATGATAACATGGAAATGTGGAAAAAACACTTAACATAGAATTAGAATGATACAAGGATAATTGCACATGGAGCATGAGAAAAACCTCCTTGAACTTTAATTGTCATGATTAAACCCTCATTGAACTTGGTTTATCATGATACTAAACTTTACCCAATGCATTGGAGTGCTATCAGGGCGCACCCTTCGTAAACATTTCATTTCATGCATAAGTGCGCCACATTGATCATATAACATGGATTCATTAAACATAATAATTTATTCCATGATAAAGGAATGTGTAATTAATACAGGAAACTATATAATAAATAAGAAAAATTTCACAAAGGTGAATACTCATGATAGATAAATGGGCATGGTTTTCACTTCACAATGACTTTAGCTTGGAAAATTGCGGTGCAATTTCAGCATCATAACGACCTGACATAAGAGTTCATAAAAATGGTTGATGAGAGTGGAAGGAGTGTCTCATCATATTTACATGAAATATAATTTATAGGGGTTATATATATAAATTCTCCAAGATACGTAATGGAATTTGGATTCATAATACAATAGATTTTCTTGAATGTAAACGAGGAGAGAGAAATTCTTTATAGAATTTCGGCATGGTAACGGGTGTACATGGGAGGAATTAATTAGAGAGAAATGGGTATCTCATCATTAAAACATAAATAGGTAAGTATGTTGGAGGGAAAAATAATACCCAAACATTTATAATTGAAAAAAAATGGCATAAAAATATTAAGAAACCTGTATAAAATGAGAAAGGAAGGAATCCCATACGACATTTCAGCATGGTAAGAGGGGTACATTTGAGGATTTATTGAGATAGAAAATGTGTATCTCATCATTAAAACATAAAAAGGGAAGTTTGGGGGAGGTAAAAAATCATACCCCAACATTTTTAAATGAAAATAAAAGGGAATAAAAACATAATTAAATTTGGACAAATATGAGAAAGGAATAAATCCTTTACTTGGTAGTGTGATCCAAAAGGCTTGGGAGGGGCTTAAGAGAGGATTATTGGGAGCTTAGGGAACCTTCAGAGGATTATAGAGAGAGGATAGAAGATTTTGGTCGAGCTCCAAAGGCTTTGAGTAAAGAATAAGTGAGGGATTGGGTGGGTTTATATTGGAAAAGAGAGGGAATTCTTTATTATTTAGGTTTTGAGAACCACAAATTAAACTAATTAAAACCACAAACCAGCCCATGGGTTTTCCCATTTTTTTCCAAAGGGGAGTGGAAAAAATTATTTTATAAGGACAATAGCCTAAATTCTTAAAATAATAGGGTTGCTTATGTGGAGGTGAGTCACACTCTCAAGGAAATGAATTTAAAAAGGTAAAATGTTTTATAAGTCTTTAAGGGTCCACTAAAGCATTGTAAAATAAATAAAACAAAAATAAAATCACATTATTTTAATGGTAAAACTTATATTAGCCAAAAATATTTTTTATAGTATTTTATTACATCACTATTGAGTCATTATGATGTCATAAAACACATTATATATTTAAATGATATTTAATTTTTACCCAAAAATTTGACTGTCTCAAAATTTTTGGAGAAATTCACCGTTAGATAATTTCAACATCCTGATTACAAAAAAATAATATTCATTTTATCTAAATAATTTTCTAAATATGTGAATTTTTACTTTTAAAATGGAAACCGTCATTTCTCGAAAATTCGTGGGTTTTGACAAAAATAGCTTTCAGCCCTTAATAAAAATCACAATAATATTCATAATAATTACAAGGTCATTTATATTAAATAAAAATAAATTTAGTAATAATATTTAATTAAAATATTATTTCATTCAAAAATCCATTAATTCATTAAAATAGTTTTCTTTATTAACTAGAAATGCTATTTTTTCTTTAAAAAACTATTTACAAAGTAACAATAATAAAATGAAAGTATATTCTCCATAAAAAAATAATGTACATAATCATAGTACTAGGATATCATTACATAACCCCTTATAACACCCGCATAAGACCGAAGGGTAAGGTTTGTGATGATGACCGACTCTTGGGGTGGCTCAGATAACATTTCTCAAGTGGTAATCTCTATCAACTTCCACTTCTCCCATAGGTGGTTCCATTCGAGTTTAACATATTGAATCTTGGCTTGGGATTGGTCAATAGAGAAGCCCAATGAAACCACCTCCTTTCCGAGCTTTGAAAAATGGGCTTTATATGGGTAAAGTCTTCTGGATGAGGCCATCACTTCCTTTATTTGAGTAAATTGGATTTGTTAAAGCCCTATATTTATACTAATCATGTGATCATTGTTCAATGAATATATTAGAAACAATCACAATTTTTAAAGGCATTTTAAAATAAAAAAACATAAAACTAATGAATTTCATATTTTATATAACCATTTTACATAATGAAACATTTAATTAGATCAATAGGAATTTTCATTAACAAAATTTTGGGTTGTTACAACCATACTTCATGCTTTGGCCAGTGATGGGGTGTCTTTGAGAATGTTTTAAAATAATGAAAACAACAACAACCCATGCTCCACTTCTATGTAAGCCCAAACCAGAGTATTTTAGACCTCCCACAATAGAGAGTTTTCTTCTTCATCATAGACCACACATATGGGAGTATAAAATATTCATCACAAACTAGGAGTCAATATCACTTTGGTATACCAGACCAGCCACACATCAGCAGATAGTAGGCCCCTGACAGATTTTAGGCCATGATCCCCCATTGAAGGACCCCCACCAAGATAGAATGTGAAGGTATATATGATCATCCTTCCTCTAAATCCATGGTTTAGAAACAATATTTGAGTTACAACTATATGTAAGCTTCATCCATACCATCTCCATACCCATGGTAACGCAACAAATATCACATACCTACCATATGGGAGTTTTCTAAACCAGGGAATACGACCTACAGAAATCTCATCCATCCACCCCTTTGGGAGTTTCCACATCTAATGTATACTCACTATAAGTATTTTAGTCACACCTATAAGATTTTCCATCCAATAACCAAGCATAATTTTGAATATACCATGAAAAACATTAGTATAATATTTTTAAACATGGGTGTCCATATGGATAACCTTCCATGGAGACCCCAGTTAGAGTCCCCAGTGTGTGACCTAACTCATCTCTGCCCAAACAGGTTAACTCAATTATCTAGGATCTAAGGTAACATCTACAATCACCATAGATCATTCCCAATATATACCCACCCAGGGTCATTTTATAAAAAGGGGTATCCACAGGGGTTCCCTAGGTCAACACTTTAGAAAAGGCATCCCATTGCGGATCCTTTGTCACATATGGATTTCTGGGTCTAAGCCTGATTCCCTAAGGATATAAAGTACCTCAGCATCATCAACATAATAATATAGAATCATAATCCTTGAGGTTCAATCAATTCTAAACTATCTAGTGTGATGGTCTTTAATCCCATATCACTCTCTCATTCACCACTAGGTTAATCATCACACCAAACATAATGACCAAGTCTCTACAGATTCTACTCACCTGAAAGTCATGACCTATTGGGAGAGAAGAACACACCTCTCCCCTCTATCCAAAGGTATAATATGGCTCCTAAAATAGGTCCATTAGTAAATATTTATCATCCAAGACTTGAATTTTTGTGGCTAAGGAAATCATCTAGTTCATGAGGGTTCAATGGGACTCTCAACACTTGGTCTAATTATAGGCATTTTATTTAATCTATAAATTTAAATTAAATTAAACATTAATATTTAATTTAAAAATTTAATAAAATAGGGTATTTTCCCTCTTGGTAAGGCCACACACCCACATGAATATAAAAACCATGGAAAAAGATGCAGGGCAAGTACCAAGGACCACATACCTTTTTCTGAAGCTTTTCTAATTTATCTGCAAGGGCCGACGGTAGCCTATAAGGATCCTCTAAGCTTTTCCACACTTATCCTCCATAGAGAAGGCCCATATCAACAACCTAAGCCCCAAAATCCATGAAAAAATCAATAATTAATTAATTATAACATTAATTATTAATTAATTAATGTAATTCTAACTCAGTATGAAGCTAGATAACTCACCAAAAACCTAGTATAGGGAAATTAATACCTATATAAAAGATAGGGGTAGAGAAAAATAATCCCAACAGAGTCAAGGGAGTAGCTTCAATCACTAAGAAACAACCTCAAAATCCACTCTAAGTCAATGGGGGGATAAAGATCCAAGGGAAAGGGGGGAGTCTGGACACATGCGAGGAGGCGGAGAAGAAAAAGGAGGTTAACTACTTAAAAATTTAGAGGGGAAAATAAATAAATTTTCCCTTTAATAAGATATAAATTTTCTCCAAATTGTTTTTCAAACTATGTGAAAACTATACATTTGGAAATGCCTCATAACCTACCACCTCTCATGGTTTACCAAAACTTGTACCAACCTTGCGGTGGCTCTGTAAACCTCTGAAACACTCCCATTTTCCCCTATAATGTCACATGGTTTTATGTTAACCAAGAACCAACTATGTGATCTAACCATGTTCTTTATAAAATGAACTGAAATTTCATCGAGCATCAGGGTGCTATATGGTTTCCCCCAAATTGTGCACCATGGACCAGAACCTCAAGGACATCCAAACTGACTTGAAACATCTGATACTCATATGAACACCTATGCTACCTCCCATTCTTCATTCCATATATAAAATCACCACTTTTAATTGTTCCAAATCTCATTATTCCATTATAAATATCCGATCAAAATTTAAGACATCTAGTAATTAAAAATTTAAATTCATCTCGAACATTTTCAATTGGGATGAAAAAAAGATCTCAAATGTGTTTTTTACATGAAGGATCTAGAAGGGTAATGGGGGAAAAGGTATAAGAATTATAAAATTTTAAATAGTTTTATTAAATTTTGAGGAATCTTAAATATATTTTATTACTCTTTCAATTTCCCCCATTTTTGTTTTTTAGGTTGTGTAATGTAGGTTTGTTTATGACATGATGGTGCCTTAGGTATTTTTTGAGGTTTTACCCGAATGGGATTCATGGTGTGGCCATCAATTTTGTTTTATGGATACCCGTAGGATGAGTTTTAGTGGTTCTGTTTTGGGTGATATCACACCGTGGTGGTTGGGTCATGTCGTGACCCTTCCTTGACTGTATAAGATTAAAATATTGACTGAATGAGAAAGATATGGTGCAACATAAGAGGATTCACTACATTATTTATATAGGTTATATGGAATTATAACCATCACAACATGAATATTATCTATCATGTTGTAATAAATTAGATTCCAATATCGGTATAAATTCAAAATCCCATATGAATTATTCTTTTTTCCATTATTTTTCTCAAGAATTAGGTGACTAGGGGTGCATCTATAGATACCCTTGAACCATCACTGTTTTTATACAACCTTTGTATTGTATAAATTATACATTGGTGATCCAAGGTGAGTTTCCCGTATTTTCTTCTTTGTGACTCTCTATTTACTTCACTTGGGAAGGTTGTGGCATTTATTTTGGGTTAATTTTGGTGGATTTGGTTCATGGTTTTGATGGGGAATATTATGTTCTAGATTATTGATTATTTCTTTGCGTGGTTTTTTCCTAATGATCATCCCTCACTTGCCTTGTTTTTGCATGGTGGTTGTAATTCTTTGATTGAGATAGTGGATTTAAGGCTTCTATTTATTTATATGCATCATTGGAATTAATATTTATTTTATTTGGTGGATAATTTGTATTTTCTTAATTAAGATAATGAATTGGACTAAGAATATTGATGTTAAGGGATGAGTGACATGTTTTGACATGTTTCTATGATTTTTCTTAGGTGATTTTAAGTTATCCCTTTAATATTGCTAAAAATATTTTACTACAGAGATGTGTATATATACTATTATGATGATTTAAATGATAGAACCACCATTCATAAAAGTCTAAATACAAACTGATGTTAATAGAACTAGATGTATAACAGATTAATGGATGTCTTATAACCCATGAAATATATATTTAAATTAATGTGAATCCATTTCATGAAATAGGGAATTGTGAAAGTGATTTGTTGCTATAATTGGGAATTGTTTACTATAGGGTTTCCTTGTGATTATGTATTTATTATGTGAACTTGGATGAGAATTTATTGTGGATGGTTTGAGATGTTAGTGTGGATTGTGTAGTGGGCAATATGATATCCTTTTTATGGTTGGAAAATTGATTTGTGGTTATTGATGTAGAGTGATGGTATAACTAGTTATGTGGAAAGAGGTTATGGTCTAAAATTCAATGACTTAATAAATAACAGTTCATTAGAAATTTATCAGCGGATCACTCAAAATCACGGGTCAATGTTTTAAATCCATAATCTACTTCATGGGAAATGCTCGGGGAGGAGATTTTATGATTGAAATATGTAACCCCCTATTATCTTACTTTAGGAATTCTTTAACTCGTGTTTTGGTTTCCCTTTTTTTGGTGAATTGTAGGATTCTCCAATATAGAGAGTCATTGATGGAGAAAATGATCTAAATTACAAGTAAATATGTATTTTTTAATTAACGGAGTCCAGGTATAAAATTTTAAATGGATTTAGAGGGTGCTCATTAGGGTTGGTGATCCTCAAGAATGGGTTTAGAAATTTTTTGTTGGAAACTAGACTATGCACTACCTTCTAAACATATTCACATTATGAATGGGTTACATGACATGATCTTGTTACAGGGAAGATTTTGTGAGTCTTGTTCAAAGATTGAAAATTTACAAGTTGTGAAACTATTACACACCATGAATGGGTTGACCAGAATTTAATTTAACCTAAGGTAATGACTTTTTTGGTCTATATGAAAATCATGGAATTCATGCCATAAATGGTTTTCACCGAGTGAATTCTATGGGTTCTGTGGTTTTAAACATGTTTCACACATAACCGTTTTTTATCCAGTGTGGAAACCTCCCTCTTGATATTTATGGTGATTATATGTGTTATTGAGTGATATTCTTCCTTCATAATCTCTATATTTAGTGTTTGACTTTGTGGAGGTTGTGTCGCATATCCCTACTAAGTAGTATTCCTGCTTTTTCATTGTCATTAGTCATGACTGTGAAGTTGGACATCTTTTTTATTAAGATTTTTATTGGTTGGTATTTTCTATCGATCCATTGCAGTTTTATTCCATACCTTTTCTTTTGAAGTACAATCTATTGGTTTCCAATCTCTGTTGTCGAAGGTAGATAGTTTTCCATCATTCTTGAGGTAGGTTTATCTATGAAAGTGATTTTAATTATTTAATTTCTATATTTTCTTGTCAATTCCTTTAGGTTATTGAATGAAAATTCATTTTTGACATTTAAAAATATTTTTTGGAAATAATTCATATTTTCAAAGAAATTTGGATTTAAAAAAATATTTTTTTGATATGAAATATTTTTATTAAATGTGATCATGGATTTTTAAATGGTTTTGAAAAATGTAGCACATTGAGAACCTTGGGTGAGTTGGGAAATGGACATGTCACTTTGATGTGTGTGACAACACTAGAGGTTTTTTGTCATTGAGAAACTGTGGAAGGACTCAATATCAGTTGGAAAAAATATATGACTAGTTTTTTATTAATTTATTTCAAATGTATATTCCAATAATTTTGAGCCCAAATGGTGTGCTTTTTCATTTATATCTGGTTTATCTCATGATGGTTTATTTCATGGATATTTTCTCACATGTTTATATTATGGTTCATCCATGGTTGGTTTTTCCTATACTTACCTAATTTATTTTATACATAACATATTACTAGATTTGGTGACTATGGTCTGCATTTATTTAAAGTAATTTAATTATTACAAAATGTTTTTTTATATAAATGATTTATAAACTCTATTTTTTAAGCTAGAACTTGTGAATTATGGATATTATAACTTCTGTAGATTCTTTTTTGGGATCATACTAGGATTTTCACACACGATTTTTTATTTTTTTCCTATGATCTGATTTATCTTTTGGATATGGGTTTTTAGATTGAGTCCTGAGTGTGTTATTTTTAAATTTTGTGTTTTAGGATGTTTTTCTCTTAGAACATGGTTGGTGCACTGTTAGAGGAAACCATGGGGCCTATCCATAGTGACCATGTGGGCCTTGGAGTGCTACTGATTGAGGGAGCATAAACCTTTCATGGTTATTTAAACTATGTGTAGAGTGAGTGGGAATACTCTATCTCTTGGAAGAACTATTTCACATGTTTAGCACATGGTTTGGTAAACAATGAGACCAAACCATGTGGGCTACCCTAATCCCTAAAAATGTGAAATTTATATTTTTCTACCTCATTATTTTTATGCCCAATATACCCATTTATTTCTCTACCTAGTTTGTACAACCCTAGGGAATCTCCTCTTTATTTATTAAAGCCTCTCCTTCCTCCCTTAGTGTAGATCTAAGGCGGTTCTTCGAGTTTGGGGCTAGATTTATCAAGGTAATCCTCTCCTCTCTTCTCCATCTTCCTTTATCCTTGAATTTTATCTTGAGTTATTCTTATTCCTTGGTCATATGGAAATATGGTTTGTGTTTCACTTGATTCATATTAGGGGTTTTGTGTGTTTAAGGTTCCTTGTGGTTGATCTTGCTTCCTAGGACCTTCACAGGGTGGTTTCAGGTATGTGTTGTTAAAGTGCCGTGAGTTTGAGGTAGGTTTCCTTTTGCACTGGACTTTAAATTTAAGAATCATTGGTTTCTTGATTTCATCATATTCCTTATATGTTAAATATTTATGTGTGATATTTGGAATGATTTTTTTTTGAAAAGTAGTGATTTATTCCTTATTATGTGATAAATGGAATTGTTTTGTTAAAAGTTTCACACCAAGTGTTTGATAAAATGCCCGATTGGATTTTGCATGTGATATGTGGATTGTAAAGCATAGTTGGGATTTTTAAATGTTTTTGTGACATCTTGATGGAGATTTTGGGTTCCTAAAATGGATTTATAAAAGGTTTGGACTTGGAAATGGTGTTCATTTTTTTCATTAAAAATGAAATGGCATGTGATAATGATGTTTGGCATGATTGGAACATTGATGGAAATGGTTTTGGTTTTCACATGTGGTGAAAGTAATTAAATGGTGTTTTATAAATGTTTATAAAATATAAAATTATATGTTATCACCTTTTTGGAAAGGTGTATTTAGTTCTTATAAAAGTGATGGTTATGTGTAACATGCTTGAGGCCCGTTTCGAAATTTTATGAAAATAGTGAAAGTGTTTATCATGAAAAATATCCTTGGATAATATTCATTAATTATTTATATTCAGTAGATGTGATTTCCTCACTGTGGAATGATCATGATCCATTATGTGAATGGATGGGATTTCATCACTATGTACTACTTGTGACTCATTTACTTAGTGCACAGTGGGAGATCCTCAGTGTGGACTCCTTTGAGATCTATTTATTTATGGTAAGAGATTGATCCTTGGAGTGACTTAAGTGATGCATATTGTGTGAATTATTTATATATGATATGTGTGAATTTGATTGGTTGCTCGGTTGCCATTGGTTTTCTCACTCCTTTATACTCTTGACATGGAGACCTGACATAGCTATTGAATTTTCTGAGAACAATTATTTCACTAGTTAGGTTACACACTAGATAGTGTCCCTTAATAGGGGGATATATTTTATTATTTTTGTTAGGGGATTGTGCCCCTCATTCTGTACCATGTTGGGTGTGGATAAGCATGTGGGCGTATTTGATATCATTAAGTAAGGCATGGTTTATAAGATGACTTAATATGTATTAGTATGTTCTGGATTATTCATGACTTCTTAGGTTCTCCCATGTCTATTGGAACTTAGTTTACTGTAGTGATGATTGAGATGCATTGTTGATTGGTTATATTTGTCTGCTTATTTCCATTTCCCTTATTACATGATCTTTGTTATGGATTACTTTTATGGTGTTCTTCTTGGATAAAAATGGTGTGTTGGATTTAAATGTTTTATAGAAATTTTTTTAAAGTGGGAATGTTTTATACACTCTTGTGCCTATTTGAAATGAAATAATCACTTTCCATTTGAAAATGTAAATGCTATTTTTTTTGAAAAAATGATTGTGGACTTAAATGGAAAAATGGAAATAGACCATGTTTTGCTTTAAAGTGAAATGTTTGGAAAATATTATCTTTATATATTGTATTTCAAACATGAAGTTGATATTTCTTTTATTTTAAAGGAAGTGCATTGGGAATATAATTTTTTTAAGAATATCTATTGAGTTTTAACACTCATGCCAATAGTTTAATTTCTTATCCTTTGGTGCAAGTTTCAACATGAGTTCAATTTCTATGGGTGATGGCCAGTTTTGGTTTTAGATAGTGACCCTTGGAGTCACATGGAGATGTTGTGGTTATCAGGTTTGGTATATCTTATTTCCTTAGTTGTTTTATTTCTATATTTCTTTTAAAATTATGTTCAATTTGGATTATTTATATATTTGGGATTCTCTATTTTTCTTTCTGTAGTTTCTTTTATTTATTTATTTTCGGGGAAATCATTCCCTTGGTTTTTTTGATGATGCCTAAAACGAGTTTCCATCCCAGGGGGATCAGGAACACCCTTTGGACCTTTTCATGTATCATCTCAAGTGACCAGTTCAGGGTCGACATGGGTTGGTTTGTGAAAAGGATCTATGATCACACCCTACTCTTTCCTTTGGTTAGGTATAAACCTTGTTTTGTAGGACTCAGGTAAAGGGAAGTTCATCTCGTAGCATGTCAAGTTTTCTTTTTATTCAACACCTTCATAGTGGGATGGTTTTTTGGTGATGAATGATCACATGGATACTTGTTTAGTACGATATGCTCTAAATTTTTCATTTGGAATGTTTGTATGGACTTTTTTTGTCTCATGGATATTTATTTCTTTCTTCATTGATGTACTTTTATGTTTCATTAGTTATATGTGATACTTGTAGTACTTTTCTATATCTCACCATGTGGTAGACCATCTTGTGTGACTTTTCTAGTTGACCTAATATGGTTTGTTACAAATTGGTATCAGAAGGAATGCCCACCTTAAAGTGTTGTTGACACTTCCTAGGTGAGGTTCAGTGTTTTGGCATACCGAAGTTTGGATCTTCAAAATTTGGGTAGTATGTTTGGAAATGGTTCCTGGACATCTCACTTTCGTGTTTAAATTTGAGCTACCATGGGTGGTAAGGGATTTATTCCAAGATTGAGACTTGGTGGTTGAGGTTGGTTTAATGAACCATAAATAAGGTTTATTTAAATAGACATGTTCCTTCTTTTTGTTCACTATTTTTTCAAAATATTCATAATTTCATTAAATTTGTATTGTTTTATATAATTTATATGGATAATTAATGTTAGTCCTATGATTTTGGAATTTTATCCTAACTGATTGGTTTTTGTTTTTGATTGATATACAACACCTCTTATTAGATCTCTTATAAATCTGAGTGAGGAAGCTGTGAGACAGGTTCCACAAGGAAATCCTATGAGGGATACTTCTTCGGTAGAAGTTGTAATCTATATTATTCAGACTATTTATCAGGAAGGTGTTGATAACCCAACAAAAATAGTGGATCACTACTCAGAATTTAATAAGAAGCATCCAATTATTTTTGAAGGTGAAATGGACCCCATGAATCTAAAGAATAACATGAGTGGATTGAGAGGATATTTATATTTATAAAGACTTGTGGGGACTATAAAGTTGGTTTTTCCATGTATATTCTTGAGGTACCAGGAAAGATATGGTTGGAATTTATTGTGCAAGCTTAGTTTTATGAGGATATAACTTGGGTATCTTTCAATAAAATAATCAACCAATAGTTTTTTCCTAATACATTATGAGGGGAAATGACCTGGGTGTTTTTTACCATAGAGAAAGGAGAGTGTATAATTATAGATTATTCCACCCATTTTTTTAAGTTGGTTCAATTGAAACTAGATCTAGTTACCAATGATAACCTAATGTCCCAGAGGTTTTAGTTGGGGTTGAGGGATCATATTTGGCCAATGCTGATTCACATGTGCCTTATGACCTCTGTCGAGGCAGTTGATAGTTCATATTTGTAAGAGGCTAGAATAGATTTAAAAATAGGTTTGGTGGGAGCTTCAATTTTTTACTTTCAATATCTAGGGTGCATCTTCTATCTATAAAATGAATCACAAAGGTAGAAAATTGTCTTTTGGACTAGTTTTGGAGGATTCATAAAGAAATAAGCAGGTTTTTTTCTATCAGTTTGGAAGGAATGGTCATACCAGGCCTAATTATATAGAGGATCCCAAATATTTTCATCTTTTTGTAAAATCTGTCCATCTGAACCATTTTTTTAAAAGGATATCCCAAGACAATAAGGAAACATCCTCTCTCACTAAGGGTTCTTAGGTTCATACCAACGATTACAAGGGTGGTGGGTCATATCCCTAGGTTAGTGGGGATGTTCATGTGGCTAAGAAATCTCTAAGTGGATATGAGATTTGATATATTTATGTGATGGAGTATGAACTATAGGAATCTGAAGCGGGGCCAACTACATTCTTAGGTATGATATTTATTTCCCCTTCTATGGTGATAGATCTATTTGATATAGTTGTTAGTGATTATTTTATATTTTCAAAGTTATTATATGTTTTTGTATTGTTTTTAGAGCTTATTCATTTTTTTGAATATTTCCATGCCTTTGGAAAAGAGGTCTGAACATGGTTTCAAGTGTCCAATATGTCGAGCGATGATAACTGACTATGAGGTGAAGTGGGACTTCTTGGTACTTGATCTTGATATATTTGACCTAATTATTGGAATCTATGGGATGATCATCATTAAGGTCCAGATTAATTTTTATATCCATATGGAATCACTCAATCTTATTTGGGTGAGTGGGATTCCAAGCCTGGGAGAGCGAGGCATGATGTTCCTTATACTAGGGTGATCTTATGTCAGTTTATGGAAGTGTTCCTAGATGTTGTTAATCCTTATTTGAATAGTCCAATTTCTATAGTAGTGTGTGTGTTCACTGAGGTATTTATAGGGTATATTTATGTGTTATCTCCATAGAGAGAGATTTAGTTTACCATAGACCTACTGTCTAGCATGATTCTAATTTTTATTCTATATTATCACATGATGCTAGCTAATTTGGTAGAACTCAAGGTAAAGCTTGAAAACTATGAGGCTAAGGGATTTATTCATCCTGGTATATAACCACGAGATTTTCCTATCGTATTTTCTAGAAATAAATATGGGATCATCAGAATTTGTATTGATTATCAAAAGTTAAATTAGGTGACCATTAAGAAAAAATATCTCTTTCCTATGATTGATGATCTCTTTGATCATCTTAGAGGGGATCATTGGTTTTCAAAGATTTACCAATGGTTAGGGTACTACCAGTTGAGCGTTCAAGAATATGATATACCTAAGACAACATTTATGATCCAGTATAGGGATTTTGAGTTTCTGTTTATGACATTATTTCTCACTAACACTCTTGTGGTTTTTTATGACTTTGATGAACTATATCTTTCATTAGTTCTTGGAATATTTGTTGTTGTGTTCATGGATGATATTTAGTTTACTTCAAGTCAAAGGAGGATCACAAAAACTATTTGGACATCATTATTATAACTTTGAGGGAACATCATCTATATGTTAAGATTTCAAAATGTGATTTTTGGATTCAATAAGTAAAATTTTTGGGGCATGTTATATCTGAGAGGGGTGTCTTTGTGGATTCTGATAGGGTCGGAAAATTTATTTCCTAGGAGAGGACCAAAAATGTGTTTGATATCCAAAACTTATTGGGGTTTACTTGTTATTATAGGTGTTTTGTTTGGTAATTCTCCAATATTGCATCTTTGATGACAGATTGGACCCATAAGGGTGTAAATTTTGATTGGAATGACAAATGGCAGAGATATTTTGAGGAACTAAAGTTGATTTTGACTTCATATCTAGTTTTTATTCTTCCAGAACTAGGTTTGGGTTATGATGATTTCTAGAATACTTATAGCATGGTTTTGGGGTGCATCTTAATTAACGGGAGACAAGTAGTAGCCTATGGATATCACTAGTTACTCCCTCATAAGCATAAATACCCTAGCCATGATCTTGAGTGGGAATAAGTTATGCATGAACTCAAAACATAACACCACTGCCTATTTGGGGATCTGTTTACTCTATATTCTGATTATAAGAGCCTGAGGTAAATTTTCACTTGGAGGGATTTGAACTTGAGATAGAGACACTAAGTGGAGTATCTCAAGATTTTTATTTTGATATATCTTATACTCTTAGGAAAGGTAATGTAGTCACTAATGCATTGAGTAGGAAACTACCAACACAAGTCATAAAGAAATCAGTGGAAAAGTGGTATCTGATGAGTATATTTACTAATATGATCTTGGGAATGGAAGAAGATATTTGGAAGGCATGTCTAGAATCAATAAAGTCTAACTCTTAAATTGATGAGGGGTTTTGGATATAGACAATACTTTTCACCGACATCCAGAGCATTAGTAAAAAACATTATTGTGGGGATACGTGAGGTGAGTGGTCTCAATATCCCAGTGGAACTTCATGTTATTGAAATTGGTTGTTTTTTTTCCTTTTTCTCTAAGGAAGGAGTTTATAGACAATTGACATCATTATTTTTGGTCTATAAAGCAAGGTACTAACAATATGTATCATGATTTGAGGTATCCGTATTGCTGGATGGGGATGAGATGGTCAATTGAAGATTTTGTAACATGGGGTCATACTTTTTAGAGAATTAATGTGGATCAACAGAGACCCACTATTTTGTTACAACCCTTACCCATTTTGGTATGGAAATTGTATTATATTTTCATGGAAATCATCATTGGTTCACCATGAATTCCTAGTGGGAAGTAAGATATTTGTGTGATTGTTTTTTGACTCATGAAATTAGCGCATTTCCTCTTTATCAAGGAGACGATAAAGATAGAATAGCTTGGGGAATTATGTGTTTGAGAAATTTTGAGACCTCATTAGGTTCCATCTATAATTGTTTCTGATTGGGACCCACAATTCCCATCCATGTTTTGGAATGGTGTGCTGGAGGATATGATTTCCCATTTGAAATTGAGTACAACATATCATCTTCAGAATGATGGAAAGCTGGAGAGGTCTATCAAGGCTATTGGGGATTTAATCTTGGATTGTGTGCTTCATTTTGGTGGTTCTTAGGAAAATAATCCTCCTTTAGTTGAGTTTCCCTATAAAAATATTTATTTGGCATCGATCGAAATGGATCTCTTTGAGGGTTTGTATGGGAGGCCATGTAGATCTGCCATATTTTGTGAAGAGTTGGGAGAGAATTCCTTGGTTAGGACGATTTTTGTTCAGTAGATGAAGAAAATGGAGTAGTTAGTCCAGATGAGATTGATCACAATACAATGTTATCAAAAATCATATGCAGACCATCATAATTGGCCACTAGGGTTTGAGTTCGATAATTAGTTAAAATGACCCAAGATTTACATACATGGATATTACATCATTTTAGATGAATATTTATCACATTAAAAAAAATATATTCATGAGGACCATAATAGTTTAGTGTTTTTTGAAACTTGGAAACATAATCATCTAACTTGGAGAATTATATTTAACATATCTCTTAATGATCTTCCCATTTAATACTTCTACATAAAAACCTTTCTTCATAACTAGGATAAAGGAAACCTAATAAAGGGGTGAGGTCAGATTCTCATTAACCGTAATCAAGGGAGATATGTAAGCATAACATGAGAATAAGGGTATGAAAAGATGATCATAAAATAGAAGATAATAACCTGCATATCAAATTTCATAATCATGAGTCATGGGATAAATATTGGTAGTTTAAAAGACATGAATCATAAGGAAATCAAAGAACACGAGTCATGAGAGCATACAATTAGCATAAGACATAGACATGTGTCATACAAATAATCATATAAAACATTCCCTATAAGTCATGGTCATTTCCAAAACATATTATTAGACTTAATGGGGACTATACCTACTGGGAGGGACACAACACCATCCCTAGTAATAGTCTTTTCCTTGTAAGGAATTGGGTTTCCCCATCTTCCCATAGTGGATGGGGTTTCCCCATCCTCCCATAGTGGATCGGGTTTCCCCATCTCCCCATAGTGTATCGGGTTTCCCTATCTTCCCATAGTGGATCGAGTTTTCTCATCCTTTATAGTGGATCAATCCTATCAACTTGATTCCCATCATTATCTCTTGAGATATATATATTTACCCAATGTATTGGAGGGAGATATAGGTCCCATAAATCACGTAATAAAATCATCCATACATGTTTCGTAAGAGAATAAAACTTGTATCATATCATAACTGATAAAAAAGAGATGGTTTTTATAAACAACATATCATAACCCATGAAATGAAATTGGTATCATAAAAATTTCATCATATAATTAACTATGGAAAAGATATAGGTCTCATAATCATTTCATTAAAGAATAATCTATAAAATGAATTAGGTCTAAAAAGAATATAACCCATTGAAGAGAAACATGTGTCATAAACATCATTCCATGAAAACATAAACCATTCAATAATGAATATGAATGGTATTATTGGATCATATCCCTAGTAAATAATAATATATAATGAAGTATTTCACATTATATGGGGAAGGATTTAAAAATATCACATGGAACATTTCTTAAGTTAAATAGTCTTTCATTGAAATTAATTTTCATAAAACCATTTCAAAAATCATTTTCTCATAATTAAATATTTACAATTTCATTTTAAACATTTCTTGAGGAAAATAATTTTCCCTCTTTTAAAAACACTTTTTAAAACATAACTCATTCTGAAAAACATTTTATTCTAAAATTATTTTGAAAACTTATAAAATAAGCTTGTAAATATTTTGAAAACCTTTTTCTTTGAAAACACCTCGAAAAATAATAAAGAAATATTAAAAAAAATTTGAAAACATTTTTATTTGAAAATCCATTGAAAACATTAAATAAGTCCTAAAATAATTTTTAACCCTTTTTCAATAAAATTTATTTGAAAACATATAAAAAAACTTGAAATCATTTAAATAATTTTCTTTGAAAATAACATTTTCAAAACATATAAAGTAACCTTGGAAAATCCTTTAAAAAACTTTTTAAAAATAAAAGTTTTTTGAAAACCTTTTTATTTTAAAAGTAATTTAAAATACATATATTTCCATAATATTTAAGAATTTTTTAATTAAAAATAATCTTTTAAACTTATAAAATATTCTTTAAGGAAATGATGGTCATGATGATGGGTAAGTCTGTACATACCAAACATTCCTTTTCATCTTAAAAAGTTTTAAAAGGTACGTCGATTGGAAAACAACAAGAATATTATTTTTAAAACAATTTTTTAAAAAGTTAAAACATGGGTAAAAAATTTATTTTAAGAATCATAGGATAATAGTAAAACATTTTTCAAAACATTTTTTTATAAAAGACAGTTTTTAGAGCACACATATTTCAGACCGAAAGGAGAAATAAGGTCGGATTTTCATAAAAACATTTTCTTAAATATCATACATACCAAGGAGAAACAAAACAGTAATAGTACATTAATATATCATGTATAACCATAGGATAGTAAAATTCATGTGTTATTTTGAAATATGGATCATAATATTTCATCAATGGATGCATAATCATAAACAATCTCGATAAATGATGAGATTGTAGTGATAAATCGGTACCACTTTGAGAAATTTGAATCATAACACAATAGAAATAATAAATTAAATGAAGCTTAAAATATTATGAAAATAATGGGATTCCTAATATAACATGTCAAAGGAATGTATATACACCTTGTAGAAGAATATAGGTGCATAACATGGCATGTGTCTCAAAGAAGGAAATTTGCGAAAAAATTCTTTACCGATTTGGTAACTTTTGAACCATAAACCCCATAAAAAATCATAAAATGGATATTTAAATACCTATAATATATGTATAAAAATAATATAATATATTAATGGGTATTATATACACCACACTAAATTAAGGAGTGGTGTATAAGGCATAAATCTCACAGAAATAAAAGTGAGACTAGAAATCCCCTTACCTTATTCCTTGACTCTCGCTGTACTCATTAAAAACACATATATAATAATAATAAGTTTATTATAAATATATGAAATAACAATATTATTATATGTAATACCAAATATTTATTCATTATGACTTTATATTACCCATTTATTAACAACCCCATGTTAATGTTACGGTTCGGGTAGTATCCTATATTTTTCGAATGTGTCTTGATTTGTTATATTTTGGGTCCACATTCTTATATCCTGATTAAATGATCTAAATAATTATATAAATGATATAAATATAATATATATTCAGTATATATATATATATATATTTATAATAATCCATAAAATATATAAATAGAAAATGAAATACATCGTTTATGGAGATGGTTGGTCGTACGTACGAATAGACGTTGTTTTCATTTTCCTGGTGTATTGAATGAAATGAAAGTAAATGAAATATATGTATATATAATATAATTAAATTATAATTATTATGTCATATGTATCATATAATTTTTATAATCTAATCCTTAATAAATTCCATGTAAAGTGTGAGTGAATCACATCGCTTTGAGGTGACGATAGTCCACACGTTTACAAACAAAGTTATCATTTTTACAAAAAATGGAAAGAATGAAGGTATTTTTTATATAATA
The DNA here is from genome assembly GCA_963277665.1 of Viscum album. Classification (NCBI taxonomy): domain Eukaryota; kingdom Viridiplantae; phylum Streptophyta; class Magnoliopsida; order Santalales; family Viscaceae; genus Viscum; species Viscum album. The sequence goes on from OY728151.1 coordinate 1,288,916,707, forward strand.
ATTAAAAAAACATAAATAAAACATAAATATAATATATAAAATATAAAAATATAGTTTCTATCATAATTCCCAGTCATGAGAGGTGGTAAAGTAAAAACGAACAACATTATTTCGTGAGGCAGTAGTTCGCTGTGCACAAGAATGATAAGTTCGTTACCCATTTGATGGAAGTGTTGTCTAGGTTTAGTTATAACACATAGAATAAAAAACATCAGTGTATTTAGGATAATTATTTTATTATATAATCATTTAATAATAATATTTTATATGGTGGAGAATAAAAATAAAACAAAAGGTCTTGTGGAAGGACGTTACCTCTTCTTTGGGTAACTCATTTTGGATTACACCAAAGGGGTTCCTTGGTTAGAGTTATGATAAAAGGGAGTATTATAGGATGAAGGGTGTGATTTTGGTAAGATATTTGTTCAGGTTTTGGATGAGCCAAAATGGATTGAGGGGTATCAAGAGAGGGGGAGGAGAGGATTCCTTTTATAAGAGGGGGAAAGGACGCATTGGGTACTCTTGAAAAGAATTATGTGCTCCCCACATTTTAATTTTCCCAAAAGGGTTAAAAATAGATAATTATGTATAATTAGAGGTTAAATGGTCTAAATATTTCCATAAAATAATTTTTATACATATTTAAGGTCATTTTTACACCTTATTTTTTAAGTTTAGTCATTAATTAATCTCGTTTTTACCTTAATCATTATGATTAATTTTAATTAAATTCACTAATATTTTTTTGTCAGAAAATTATTTTATCTTATTACAAATTATAAATTATTATTATTACAAATATGGAATCCATTTTAATAAATTAAAAATACATATGTGACAGAAATTAAATTAAAAATAATCCTGCAGCCAGTTTTTAAAGTGAAAAGTCCACAAGATTGAAATGTTTTTATAACCAATTTCAAAGTGAAATTAATTCCAATGACCTAAATTATATTAATTTATACATAATTGGTATAAATATACTTTAAATCTAAATTAAATTTTAATTTTACTATATAAATAAATTAGATGAAAAAGAAAATTTGAATTAAAATTCAATATTTTTCCATATTTATCAAAAAACAAAACTTCTCAGAAAAATACAAAAAATTAACCCAAAGTAAATATTTATATTACTATTTCAGAAATTAATTTTATTTTTTCAAATTAAAATTATAAAAGTGTCAAAATTACGTTTAAAATAGGTTCACCATTAAAAGGTAGTAGAATTGCCTTTTAGAAAAATATCTCTTTTGTTCATATAATTGGATTTATTCTTATCTTATTTCTATCAAATATATAGGATGAGTATAAAAAATATTTATTGAATATATAATATATAAATTTTATTTGAAACAAATTATAAAAAGTGGCTTATTTAATTTTATTGAGATAAATAGTGTTTTTATGTTGAAAAATAGTTTTATTATAAAAGGAATTTCATTATTCTCAAGTAGTTCTTAAATTAATTTATAACCAATTTATATAAAAATAATTAATTTTATATGAATATTTAAACAATATTTTCATAATTTATTCAATTTTATTCATATATTCCATTCTAAATACTATGTAGTAGTTATAATAATATTTTAAAAATAATATTAATAATACATTTTAGTTTAGTAAAACATTGTCTTGCGTGTAACACAAGCTATCATAGGGGATCAGTATTGTGTGTAACAAAATAAAAACATAGTGTTTCATGTATCATAAGCTATTTTTAGTGCTACATATAGTGAAATATTAAATTGGTGTTGCGTATAATGAAAGAAAAACTTAGTGTTTTTGAATAACAAAAGCTATATTCAATTTTTCATGAAATGAAGAATATTGAAAATATTAATTTAATTAGAAAGAAAAAATATTTCCCAAAATATTAGGGTGTTACATTTTACCTCTATTAAAATATATTTCACCCTCGAAATTCATCTGGGTTACCAAAGGTTTAATACTTGAAAGTTCCATTCATAGAAACCCATATTGTAAAAATGAATACGAAAAATTCTTTTTAAAAGGGAAATTTGGGAAAATAAATGTCACACAAAATAACACATAACTAGGGTTATGTATAGGAGAACATAGGTGGAAAGTGAAAATATGGACATGGAAGAGAAATATAACTATCAAGTTCTGATGGAGGGTGATAGAGAACATGGTCAGGATAAATTTAACAATCCTAAACCCATAAATTAAAAATGATCTATGGGACCATTCGATTCATCAGAATAGAACGTAGTAGGATAACATTTTCAGTTTCAATATCCTTTACCTATAGTTGAATACATTTAATGATAAAAAATACTTACTTTATTTCATTACATTTCATAAGAACAATCTTATGCTTACATCGTGCCGTGATCAATTTCCACTTCATCTCTTATTCTAAGAAATGAAGGTGGTTTTTTTATTATTGAAAACCCAATAGATCAAAATATCCATAAGATTAATTACTTCAATCTTTAGTTACAAGTTAACATTGGTTATCAAATATGGATAAATATTAATATGGTGAATTTATACATTAATCTTTAACACATCATCCAAAGTTCAACTTAAACCTTTCTATAAATAGTTAACCTCGAAAGACTTTCAAAAGTTGAAAATCCAAAACTTTAGAAATAAGGCCACTAAATTTCTCAAAATTAGATTAACATTGATCCACCATATATCATAAATCATATCTTGGTTTTCGCATACCAAACATGTGAATAAATTTATCATGTATTCTCTTGAAACATGGTAATAACTTGAATTACCACAAATACTTATTGAAAACATGCATGTTTCATTATTCTAAAGTTTGTTGGATACATTACATAAATAATTTTTTTTAAACATCATCAATAACAACATAAACCAGTTATCAAAAAATCCTTAATTAGTTCCAAGGTAATTAGTACCATCTAATTAACTCATTTATATATAACATATCTTTATCCAAACATCATTATCTTAACTTACAAAACACATTAAGGGTTATCTTTCCGTTAATCAAGTTTTTCCTATAAACATAACCTTTCCATTAAATCACATTTATAGTACATCATAACCATTCAACATATTATTTTATATCCTCAAAGAAAAACATAAACTAAAAAATTCTTATATATCTCACCATTCATATAACATAATTCTTGAATCTAAATACATATTAAATTTGATTATTCCCCTTTATCCTTAATACATTAATAAGGATAACTCATCCTTTTACATAATACCTATTTCCTTTCATATTTCACTTATAACCTTATCATCATCAGAAATATTACTATCACTCATACCAACTTCCTGATTATCTTCTTGATCTTTCCACTTGGGAAATCGATTAGAATAATTACTATTCATTCTAAACCTAATGAATTTAAACTTTAATGATGTATTAGGGAGGCCAATATTACCCTCCATTGCATTAATTGAACCCTTCATTTTTCATTTTTAGTTACTTTCTTATTTATTTATTTTCCATAGTCAAAACATCTTCTTATGTATTTAATGTATTCACTTGGGTGATTATTTCCACATTCTTGAATCAATGGAAATTGAATCTTCATTCCTCCAAGGTCTCCATTACCCTAACTCTTAGTTAACTCCTTCCATCTCTTCTTTGGTGTGTCTAAGAGTTAGTTAAGGTACAATTTATAAATCATGTTCCATAAAAACTAACTAGGCATAATCACAACATCCTTCACTTCAGTGACCATCCCATTTGATTTCTCATGAAAAAATTGTATATCACATTCAACTTTTACCTAGTTATTTCTTAGTACCTCTACTGACTAAAACTCTAAGGTGTAGTGTGAGAAACACTTATCATAGTGTAAAATCACATAATCATTTAAAGTAAATTATATGATGTCCAAATTATGAAACCTACTTTTAAACCTAATACATTGTAAAATTATTATTAGTGAAATCCCGAGATATCTCCATAGAAATATCCCTAGGAATCTCACTAAATTTTTTCTCAACCTAGTTTATAATTGTTGACTAAAAATTCCTTTTGATATCAAATTTAATGACCCAATATTAACATACATGGATATTACATCATTTTATATGAATATTCAACACATTACAGAAAATACACGCCTAGGGACCACAATTGTTAGTGTCTTTGGAAACATAGAAACACAATATTCTTACTTGGTGAAAGGTAATCAACATCTCCCTTTAATATATCCCCCTTTAGTACTCCTACATAAAAACCTTTCTTTATAACATAGAGATAGTTAACATAAGAAATGGGTGAGCTCAGATGCTTAGTAAGGGAAATTAGGGAAGATATGTAAGTATAACATGATCATAAGGGTATAGGAACATGAGAATAACAATAGAAGATCATAACCTTCTTATCAAATATCATAATCATGATGCATAGAATAATTATTAGAAGTGCATAAGATATTTATAATAAATAAATCAAAGAACATGATTCATGATAGCATTCAATTAGCATAATACATATACTTGTGTTATACACATAATCATATAAAAACATTCCCTATAAGCCAAGGCTCATTTCAAAAACATATGAGGGCACTTCAGGGTGACTACACCTACTGGGAGAGACACACCACCATACCCAATCATAGTCCTTTCCTTATAATGGATCGGGTTTCCCCACATTCCCATAGTAGATCTGGTTGCCCCATTTCCCCATAGTGGGTTAGTTTTCTCCATTTCCCCTTTTCCCCATAGTGGATCAGGTTTTTCTATCTTCCTATAGTGTACCGAGTTTCCCCATCTTCCCATATTGGATCATGTTTTAACATCTTCCTAAAGTGGATCAGGTTTCCCCATCTTCCATAGTAGATCAACCCCATCAACTTGATTCCCATCATTATCTCATGAGATATAAATCATTACACAATGAATTGGAGGGAGATATAGTTCCCACACATCACATAATAAAATCAAACATTCATGTTCCATAATATAATAAAAATTTAATCATATCATAATGCATAAAAAGAGATGAGTTTCATAAAAATCATCTCATAACCCATGAAATAAAATGGGTACCATAAAAATTTCATCATATCATTACCTATGGAAAAGAGATTGGTCTTATAATAATTTCATCAAATGATAACCCTTGAAAAGAATCAGGTTTCAAAAACTCATGGAAGAGAAATGGGTGTCATAAAAATCATTCTATCAAAACATAAACCATTCAAGAAATAACATGAATGGTATTATTGGATCATATCCCTAATAAAGTATAAACTATAATAAATTATGTCATCTTATATGGGGATACATTTTTAAAGATCACATGGAACATTTATTAAGTAAAATAGACTTTCTTTGAAAATATTTTCATAAAACCATTTCATAAATACTTTTCTTATAAAGAAATCCTTATAATTTCATTTAAAAAATTCCTTAAGGAAAACCACTTTTTTTATTTCAAAAATGATTTTTAAAACATAAAACATTTTGGAAGCCTTTCTTCTTTAAAATATATTTGAAAATTTATAAATGAAGCTTGAAAATATTTTGAAAACCTTTTTCAATGAAAATACTTTGAAAACATAAAAATTAGTCTTGAAATAATTTTGAAAATACTTATCTAGAAAATGGATTTGAAAAAATATAAAGAAATCTTGAAATCAATGAAATAATTTTATTTGAAATTAACCTTTTGAAAACATATAAAAGAATACTTGAAAATCATTTAAAACACTTTTTAAACATAAATCATTTTTGAAAAACTTTTTATTTAGAAACCGATTTGAAATTCAAAAAATTATAGAGTATTTGGGATAAAATTTTCTTTAAAAATAACCTTGTAAAATAATATAATTATTCTTAAATAAAATGAAGGCCATGATGATGGGTAAGTTTGTATATGCCGAACACTCCTTTGGACCTTAAAAAGATTAGAAAGGTTCCATGGTTGGAAAACAACAAGAAAATTCCATTTAAAAAGGTTTTGTAAAAAGTTAAAACATGGGTAATAATTTAATTTAAACATCATAGGATAATATTAAAACATTTTTGAAAACATTTTTTAGAAAACGTGGTTTTGAAAGAACATAGATTTCCAACCAAAAGGCGAAATAAGGCCAGATTTTCATAAAAATATTTTATTAATTATCTTAAGTACCAATAAGAGGGAAAATGGTACTAATTCCTGAATATATATTGGATAACCAGATTATAATAAAATTAATGAGTTTTCTTGTGATTAATATCATAATATTTCATCAATCGAAGTGTAACCATAAACAATCTCAACAAAATATGAGATTGTAGCAATAAACTATCACCACATTGGTAACTTTGAATCATAATACTATGGAAAATAATAACATTACATAAACTGAAAATATTATTAAATGAATTATATTCATGATATAACATGTCAATGGTCAGTATATATGTCTTTTAGAAAAATATAGGTGTATAACAAGGCATGTGTCTCAAATAAGGAAAATTAGGACTAAATTAATTTTCAGATTTGGAAACTTTTGAACCAGAAACCCCATGAAAGAAATATAATAAGATAGATATGTAAATAGCCATAAATATATGGGTAATAATAATAGAATATATTCATGTGTACTATACATACCACACAAAATAAACAAGTGGAAAATAAGGTATAAATCTCACAGAAATAAAACTGAGACTAGAAATACCATTACCTTATGTCTTGACTCTCTCCATACTCTTTCAAAACTCATGTATAATAAATATAACTTTATTATATATCTATAAATTAAAATTATTATTATATATAATAGCATATATGATTTTATTATGACTTTATATTACCCATTTTATTAACAACTGCATATTAATTTTATGTCTCAGGTAATATCCGCTTTGTTTATCACATGTTTCTTGATTTGTTATATTTTTAGTTCACTTACTTATATCATGATTAAATAATCTATAAAATTATATAAATGATATAAATATAATATATATTCTATATATATTTATTTATAATAATCTACAAAATATATAAATAGAAAATTAAATACATTGTTCATTGAGATGGAATGTCGTACGTATGCATGAACACTATTTCCATTTTCATGGCGTATTGAATGAAATGAAAGCAAATGAAATATATTTATATATAATATAATTATAGTAGAACTATTATTTAATATTTATCATATATTTTCACTAAACCCATCCTTAATACATTCCATGTAATGTGTGATCAAATAACATCACTTTGAGGAGGTGATAGTCCACATGTCCACACACAATGTTATCATTTTTAAAAAAAATGGAAATAATGAAGGTATGTTTTATATAATAGTAATATAATCATAAATAAATCATAAAAATAATATATATTATATAAAAACATAGTGTCGATCATAATTCCCAACCATGAGAGGTGGTAAAGGAAAAATGAAAAACATCATTTCGTGAGGTGGTATTTTGTCATACATAAGATCGGTAAGTTCATTACCAATTTAATGGAAGTGTGTGTAGTTGTAAGTAGAACACTTAAAATAACTACATATCAGTATATTAATGATACATAGGTTATTATATAATCATGTAATAATAATATTTTCTGTGGTGGATAATGAAAATAAAACAAAAGGGCTTGTGGAAGGATGTTACCTCTTTTCTGGGTAACTCCATTTGGTTTTCACCGAAGGGATTCATTGGTTGGATTTGTAATCAAATGGACGATTCTAGTATTAATAGAGAGATTTTTGGAGGATTTTTGGTCAGGTTTTGGTCGATCCAAAAGGTCTTGAGATGTGTAAATAGAGGGGAAGGAGAGGAGACCTTTTATAAGAGGGGAAAAGTACACATTGGTTATTCTTGAAAATAATTGGGGTCCCCAACGTTTTATTTATTACCAAAGGGATAAAAATGGAAAATTATAGATACTTAGATGTTACATGGTCTAACTATTTCTAAAAAATTATTTTTAGACAAGTTAGGGTCATTTTTACACCTTGTTTTCTATGTTTAGTCATTAATTAAGATCATTTTTACCTTATTCATTATGATTAATTTTAATTACCTTCACTAATATCTTGGGTATAAAATTAATTTCATATTATTAAAAATTAAATATTATTTTGATTCCAATTAAAAAATCAAATTTTCTAAATTCTAAACATAGAAGTGGTAGAAATTAAATTTAAACTAATCCTATAGATGGGACGAGATGATGGGTTTTTAAAGTGAATAATTACAAAAGTTTTAAATGTTTTTATATCTAATTTAAATGAGAAATTGATTCTAATGAACTATATTGGATTAATTGATGTATAATTTTTCTATGTATATGTTAAAACCAAATTAAAATATAATATAACTATATAAATACTTTAGACAAAAAAAGATGTTTTGAATTAACATTTAATGTTTTTCCCTATTCATTAAAAATGAAACTTATTAGAAAAATAACAAAAATTCACCCAAAGTAAATTTTTATACTCTAATTTGAAAAGTAGAGTTTATTTTTTTCAAATAGAAATTATAAAAATTTTCAAAAATTAGTTTTGAAATAGGTTCGCCATTAAAAGGTGTTAGAATTACTTTTTATAAATAAACCTCATTTTATTCCTATAATTTTATTTATTCTTATATTATTCCTATAAACTCTATTAGATGAGTATCAATTAAGTTGATTAAATATATGATATATAAATTTTATTTTAAACATTTATCAAAAGTTTTTTGTTTAATTTTATTGAGAAAAAATGGTGTTTGTACGTAGAGAAATATTTTTCTTAAAAAAGGAATTTTGTTTACTCTCAAATAGTTCTCACTTTCATTTATAACTAATTGATAACCAAATGATTCATTTTATATACATGTTTAAGCCATAGTTTCATAGTTTTTCAATTTCATTCATATCTTCCAATATAATGGCTATGTGATAATTATAATAATATTTTAATAATAATATTAATAATATATTTTAGTTTGGTAAAACATTATCTTAAGTGTAATAAAAACTATAGAAGGGGATCATTATTGTGTGTAATAGAAGCCAAAAATAGTGTCTCATGTACTAAAATAAAATCTAAGTGTTGTGTGAAGTGAAAGAAAAACTTGGTGTTGCGTATAACCCAAGCCAAACATAGTGTTTTCGTATAAAAAAGATATATTTAGTGTTTCATGAAATAAAGAATATAAAAAAGATTAAATTATTTTGAAAAAAATATTTCAAAAATTCTCATGGGGTTACATTATGTCTTTCTTAGAGTTTCACCTCTCTTGTGAAATCATCAGTTTGGGAAGTATGGTAAGTTGGCACTGTGGGTTGTGGGCCCCTTTGAGAGCATTGAAGACATGGAAAGATGGAATATCGGCTGGACTTACCATCTCATTTGAATACCATACATGACGTGTTTCATTTTTCCTAGTGGAAGAGGTATCGATTAGATCCTTCCCATGTGATTGAATTGGAGAATATTGATATTTATATCGACACCACTTTGTTTGAGAAACTATTTCAGATTATGGGTCACTAAAAGAGAGTGTTGTGTGGAAAAATGATTCCCTTGGGTTGTGTACTGTGGAAGTGAATATGAGATAGAAACAATATGTGGGAGTGGGAATTATTGATGAGGTAGTAGTGACCTTCACTTTTTGTGAGTCCCTGATATCGATGTCTCTCTAGGGATACAAAGTGTTTATGGTGGGGATATTATGACACCCCATTAATTTCCTTCAGGTATACTTTGACTCTTGTTTCGAGTTCCCTTTTTGTTTGGGTGTATTCCCAGATTCTTACGGATGAAGAGTCTTTTCTAGAGAAAATGACCTAAAGTATGGGGAATTGTGTTTTTTAATTAATATCGTCTAGTTATAAATGTGTAAATGGATTTAGTAGGCGATCCATGGGTTCAGAGAGCCTCAAGAATGGTTTTAGAGATTTTCTTGAGGAAACTAGACTATGCACTACCTACTAGAGACATTCACATTGTAAATGGGTTAAATGACATGAACATGTTGTAGGGAAGATGTTGTGAGTCTTGTTCATAGTGTGGAAATTTACAATCCATGAAACTATTACACATAGTGAATGATTTGATCTAGATTTAATTTAACTTGAGGTGATGCCTTTTTTTGGCATACTCTAAACTCATAGAATTCACACCATGAAAGGGGGTCACAATGTGAATTCTTCAGGTTTGGTAGTTTTAACCACGTTAACCCTTTTTGTTATCTAGTGCTAATACCACACTCTAGAGCTTGAGGGTTATTTTGGGAAATTTTGGGTGATCTCCCACTTTCCGGATTACTCCATTCAAAGTTTGACTCTAATGAAAGTTGCGTCATATATCCCTGGTAAGTGGTCTTCCTACTTCTTCATTATTTTTGGTCACATCAGTAGGGATGGCCATGTTTTTTATTCAAATTTTGATCGGTTAATGTTTTCTATCGATCCTTTACAATTTTATATCATGTCTTTTCTTTTGAAGTCTGATATGTTGGTTTCCAATCCTTATTATCGAAGGTATCTAGGTTTTAGTTATTGTAAAGGTAAGTGTATCTATGAAAGTGGCTATAATTATTTCAATGTTATATGTTCTTGACAATTCCTTTGTTCTGTTGAATGAAAATGCATGTTAAACATTTGAAATGCTATATTGGAAAGGATTCGAGTTTTTAAAAGGATTTTTCTTTAAAAATGGATTTTATTTGATATGAAATGGTTTTATTAAATGTAATCATGTATTTTTAATTTTTTTAAAATCATAGATCATTGGGAACATTGGGTGCATTGGGAAATGGACACATCACTATAGAGTGCATGATTCTACTATAGGTTTTGTGATATAAAAAAAATGGTTAGAATTGATATCAGTTGAACAAACATATGCATATTTTAGGATTATTTTATGTCAAGTACGTATTCCCATAGGCCAAAGACCAAATGGTGTGATTTTTCATTTATACCTAGTTTCTCACATTATGGTTTATTTCATGGATATTTTATCATATGTTTATCTTATTGTGCATCCATGGTTTGTTTTTCCTATGATTAACATCTTTATTTTATACTTGAAATATTCCTAGAATTAGTGAATATGGTATAAATTTATGGAAAATGATGGTATGTTTATAAAATGGTTTTGTTTGTGAAAATTCATTATAAAATAGATTTTTTTAAAGTTATAACTTGTGCATTCTTGATATTAGAACTTGTATAGAATCTTTGATTGTATCATACTAGTCTCTGTGATCATACCATAATTTTTCCTTTGGTAAGTTTTATACCTTGTTTTTAAAGACTCATGTAAAGATAAGGACATCATGTAGCATGTCAGGTTCTCTTGTCATTTTTTGCCTTTATGGTGGGATGGTTTGGTGGTGACAGATGGACACATAGAGACTTGTTTAGTATGGTCTGCTTTATCTTTCCAGTTTGGCATGTTTGAATTGACTTTGTTTGTCTCATGGATATTTATTCCTATCTTCCCCATTTTACTTTGATATTTCTTCAGTTATTCATGAGACTTACAGTTCTTTTTTTCATCTTACCAAGTGGTGGTCCATCTTTTTTGACTTGTCTAGTTAACCTATGCTATTTTTTACTACTATGAGGTTTTTTATGTTTATTAACTGGGTAGATTGTAATTTCAAACAACATGAAAATATAGGTTTTTCCAAAACCTTCCCATCAATATTGTGGTCTCTCTCAAAATCATTGTCAAACTCCATATCATTGTCTCTCTCATCTTCACTAACATCAGAATCACTGATCAACACATACATCTTATGCATGCAGTTCACCTTATGGACCTACACCCTATCCACCACGACCTCACTATCCCTTATGTAACTATTGGTGCATTTATAAGGTGAGGCCAGGGAGATCGAACCCCCCTCCTCGTTTCCCATCAAGTCTCCCTTTCACAGTAGTGATCAGTTTTTCTGATTCACTTTCCCATTAACTCAACTATTATATCATTTATCTTTTTATCTTTAGCTTCATGGAATCTTATGTTACTCTGCTTACTTTTATTGGAGTTTTAATTGAGTAATAAATGGTTTTTTTCAAGGGAAATAGAAGGTTAGTGTCTTTGGATGAACTAAAATGAGTAAAGCTTCTATATTAGGGGAGTTTCTGTTCAATTTTTACACTTGTTCTATTTATTAATTTATTAAAAAAGAATGTGTTATGTTTTTATAAATTAAATAGTTTAAAAATTATTTTGAAGTTTTTGTTACATGATTGAATCATTGAATAATATTTTCCAGTTTATGATACTTTTATAGATTTTTATGATGAAATTATGATATTTCATGTTTGTTTTTTGTGTCTTGTTGAAAGTCCTTTTGAATTTCAAGTTTAACCACAAACTCTTATGAAACCTCTTGAATTCAAATTGATATGTTTATGTAGAAAACTATTGGAAAATATTTACAATGATATGAAATCTTTTAATTATTGTGTTGTGTATAAAATATGATTTTAGAACTTTTTTTGTGACCCTTAAAACATTTTTTTACAATTTTATTGAAAAATGTTTTGGAACTAAAACTATTTTAAATTGTTCTTCCATTTTGAAGTTAGAGATTGGAGACAATGTTGAGTTTTAGTTTTGGGAGATGAGTTTTCATTTTTTGTTATACTGTATTTCAAGAAGTTCACTTAAAAAACATACCATTTTTTTTTCAATTTGATAGTTTTTAAGATTTAATTCTCATTTTTTATTGTTTTGTTTATTAAATTTGGATTTTTTTTTCCATGATATGGGGGTTCATATTTTTTATTTTTTCATGGATTCAATTGGGAAACATCATTTCTTCTTTGTCTAAAAAGTATTTTCTTTTAGTGAAGCTTTGGTAGTATGTTTGACAATGATTATTGAATTTGAACCTTTTGTTTGAAGCTAAACTAATAATCTTTTCATTCAAAAGGTTTAAGAATGAACTCTCAATCACGGGTGAGGTTTTTATTTTATTTAAAACTTTTTTATGAGTTAATTATTATGTTTAGTTAATTATTAAACTTACTCTTTTATTATTTGCAAATAATTATACCAAGCTGCTAAAATATTTATGTGTATTCACTAGGGAGAAAATGAGAAATTTTATAGAGTAATTGAATGCGGGATGAATTTTGTTAGGGTATTTTCAAAATTTTCAAATGTAATCATATTTTGAAAACAGTAAACCATATTTTTATTGAAAACATTTTTTTGAGAGATAAATCAAGCATTTTTATGTGAGATTTTCCATGGGAGAATCATTTGTTCAAATAAACCCTTTTTTGGCATGACAATTCTTTCATTTTTAAGATTAATCTATATTCACCGAATATGTTTAATAGTTTTTTTGAGAAAAAATAGTGTTTGAAGTTTGTGTACATATTTTCGACATATTTTTCATGAAATTATAATACTTTTGATGATAAATTTTTCCTTATTTGGTAATATATTAAAAACTGATCATTTTTAGAGGAAAATATAATTCTTTAAATTTTTATATGAAAATATGTGTTATGGTTCCAAAATAGTTTAAGGGATTCAACTGAACTTATAAAAATGGAAATCATGGGCCCTTTTCATTGAAGGAGTCAAATTAGATAGGGGATTGGTGACTGAGACCAAGGCTGGATGAGTATCGAGGTGATTGAAAGGTTGGCTACAGTATTGAGATGAAATAGAAGAGGGAACTAGTTAAAGATGAGATGATTAATGCTGGTATAAAACTAGAGAAAAATGGAGATGCTGAGAATGAAGATTTGAAGTTGTGGAGGTGGGGCATTAATTGAAGGATGAAGACCAGTCTCGAACAAACGGTTACTTTTCTGTTGCAAAAACCCGATTCCTTGGCCAGAGATGTTCAAACTGATTGAATAAAGAAGATGATCTAAGTCGATTAATTTAATTATAAGAGGATTTATGTTAAATGGATTTATTCTTTTTTTAGGTTCATATTGATGAAGATTAAGGGGATCCATTATTTTTGGGCACCACAGTTGTGAGGATGGGGGTGAAGTCTCGCTTGGTGTTCGAAATAAAGCTCAAATGGGGTTTTTTATAATTGAAGATTCTAATCCACATTTCTGCCATTGGTGGAATTATTTTGATCTTATATTTACCTCATATTGATTCTCATAAAAAGGATATTTTGGATTGAAAACATCTAGGTGTGATTTTTGGTGAGTTTCTGATGAATTTCTAATGAACTACTACTGATCTGAGCATGGATTAGGGTCTGAGTGAAGTAGATGAAGAAAATTTATACCTTTTGGTTTTATTTTTCTTACATGATTTAATTTTATAGATCCAAATGATAAGGATGGGGGTTCTTGAGGTTAGTATTGTGCTAAATTTCATTGAAAATGCACAATGTCTTGCTTTACTGAAGTGTTCCCAGTGATTGACATAATGAGCCATTGGAGTCATGGTCTTGACAGTTACATGTGGATTTTTAAAGTCTAGGAAGGAAATTATTTTAGAATTTTTGTATATCTGTTTTGATGTAGTGACAACCTATAGAGAAATTAGAAAAGTGAGGTGGTGTAACTGGAAAGTTATGTTGATAGAGAAATACTTTAAATAGGGGAGCAACTGAATAGTGAAAGATTCCACCAAATTAAAAATTATTGGATAAAAATATTGTGACTAACAAAATTGAAGAGTGATGAGATAGGGATATTTTTGGAAGCATGAGCTAGTTCTTTAAGGATAATGAATACTGAAGATACACGGGGGAGTGGAGATCCCACCCCAATAAAGAGGGATCCATTTTTTTCCTTTTTCATTTTCTATTTTCTTTCTTAGTTTAATTCATTGATGGGAATATGATTGTTGTAATTTGTTTCTATTATAATTTTCATATTTTTTACTTCAAGAATGAATCTAATTCATCTTGGTATTTTGTTCATTTAATTCCATTCTTGATCTCTCTTGACATATCTACAGATCCAGAATAATTTTTTAGATTGTTTCAAATTATTTTACCCAAAAAAATAAATTGACAGAATGAATCATCAAGACTAGTTGAGTGAGAATTGAAAAAATAACAACATTTAATTTTTGAATGACTTCATAGTTTTCATGTTATGTTGATTTATTTTTTCAGGATCATTATTCTTTCATAAGGATGGTTCAATTTGATTCCCCTTGATATCATTTTTTTTGTATCTTACCCAATAATACTCATCTAAATTTTTTGACTTATCAATCATTTTCTTTATCCTTCCCAGTCTTTCATTCTATACTTTTCATTCTTAACATCCAATTTCTTTCCCTGATTTATTAGTTTAGAATAAAATAATCCCTTGGAACATTTACCCTAACTTATTTTCTGTTTGACTATTCACAATTATTCTAGTATAGGATATTTAAATGAAATTTTGACGACTATGGAAACTTCTAGATCCTGTCAAAATTTGGTTGCCTATTTTAGTTCTTAAATTAAGGGTGATGGATTGAAACTTAATCTAAAAATTTTCTCCTCCTTTTCCTTGAAAACCATTGTGTTTTTGTTCCAATAATTCTAAAATCCTTCTCTCTAAGAGAAATTCACAATAGGTTCACTTAACCATAAACACTACGAAGACCCAGAAATAAAGTGTCAATCAATTAATGCACTTAAAAATATCTCAAATTATTACAGTGAGTATTAAAGGTAATTTCTCCATTAAATCACTCAGGACATAGCTCAATTGAAAATATTTAAAACAAATATAAGAATATACATGAATTTTCATTTTGAACTGAACAAAAGAATTTCCAAGGAGGATCAAAAGATTAACATGTTTAACAATTTTTAACAAGCAACGAAACAAATTATAAACAACTTATAAAATTATAAATCAATCAAAATAAATTTTTATGATACCAAAAAAAGATTTCAAAAAAGATTTAAAATGATTTACAATAGAACAATATTAAATAATCTTTGCACCCACCAGTTTCAAATAGATTTAGCATGTATTCGGTTCCAATAGTTATGTAAAAACTCACCCACGCTTTGTTTCTATCCCTGAACTAATTTAGAACAAAACATTAATAATCAATTAGAATCAAAATTTTAGGTAAACATGCATCTATTTAACCCAAAATTTATTTTTTCAAGTAAAATGAAAGAGAAAACTCCTCCAATAGCTTATTATTGTTATTTATAGAACAACCCTATTGGTCACTCTCCTTTAACACTTCATATCCCACTTGGTTTTTATGTTAAAGAACCTATAAAATTAAAATCTATTATCCATTAGATTCTACCATTGAAGATGGAAAAATGAAACCATGTAAACAAGGAGAGGATATGGAAATGAAGCTCCTTTCCACTGATGACATATTTGATACTATAGTGGATAAATTTTTAGCATTTTAGATGAAGGGAAAAGTGAGAAGAAGGGAAGCTACACAAAAATATAAGTGAGGGAATTTTTATTTGAAAGAGAATAAAAAAACAAAAATGTTTTATAAAACCATGGGTTGCCTCCCATGAAACACAAGTTTTAATATCCCCAATCATACTTTTCTATAAAAATAAATAGTCACTCAAATGGTGTAATTTCCTATCCATAATCAAACCAATGTTTTTTCCTATTTTTGTTTTATAAAAACTAATTTCTAAGGGATTTAAAAAATATATGAAAACAAAAAAAATCCTTCATAACTGCAAGGTACCTATGGAATCACTCCTCTATAGTGGAGGAAGAATTGTTGTGCACTTCTGGAAATGATTCATAATTGAAATATTTTAAACTTTATTGAAGGGAAACCAGTGTAAAAGGTGTTTCTAAGGGAATGACATGATCCTTATAGCTCTCCTTCTCATTTATCACCTCAAATATATTAAAAAATGGTGCACATGGTTGAGTTTTAACAAAAATATATAGGAAGTGGGGTTTTAATGATACTTTTAGTGGTTTTTAAATATTTTATAATAAAGAAAATAAATTCCCTTCCAAGTTTCTCACAGATCCTAAGTTAATTTTATCACCTAAAAAAATTATGGAATATATTAAAAATGGTGAATAATTAATTTTTTCATCATTAAAGTATTCAAACTTAGGTTTTGTTAAGATGCAATTTTCTTCAAAAAATTCCCTAACTAAAAAAGGCAACCAACCTTCACTACTTGTGAAAAATAATTTCTTCCTAGGATAAATAATGTGTGCTCAAATTCTGGTTCAAGTTCCAATATTTTATCACCTAAGGAAAATGTAGTCAATTTTTGGATATCTAATTAAACCTTAGGAAAGAAGCACTTAACTATAGTTCCATTGAAAATAGAGCATGAAAATTCAAGATTAACGTAATCCTCTCCCAATAAATCTATATTTGTTCCTAAATCATCATTAAATTCAAGAGGGAAATTTTTAGTGATAGTTTCAAGGAGTGAGTGTTCATCAAATAATCATTATTCAAAGATAACTTTCTAATCATTTTCATTATGAACCAGTTGAAAAATAATTAGGTTCTAAAATTTTAAGCAGAGAAGATCAGATTTAAGTGCCGTTTAGAATATTTCATAATTAAAATTTTCTAAATTGAAGTTTTCTTATTTTAATTCCCTAACTTCTAGATCAAGTTCATTACTCAACATTTTAAAAAAATAATTTGATGTGGTTTTACAATTTAAATTCTCATTCTCAAGTTTCTCCTCAACCTAAGCTTATATAGCCTCAAAATATCTGATTTTTTCTAGTTTAGGTGGAAATATAGTAATGAAAAATTCATCTTCTAACAACATTGAAACCTTTTGAGTGAATTGATATAATATTTTGAAATTTTATACATTATAAGATTCTCTCCCATTGATTTTATCTTTTTTCAAACTTTCCATAATATGATCACTCTCAAACTCCACTAATTTATTTTCTTGATGTTGGTTTTTCATTTATTTACTAAGATACCATATTTTAGTTTATAATCTTTTGATTATAGATTCATGAGATTCTTTGTTTTGATCAAATTTATCAGTCATATCCATTATCAGTTGTCTTAGAACTGATTAATATTTAGGTTTGTGCTCAAAATAATATCGATTTTATTTAAATAGATGAGGCTTACTTGAATAGTTATAGGGACATTTTAAAGTAGTATGCACATAAGAAAAATAATAATCACAATAAATTTCACTTTTTCATCATGACTCGTCCTCGTCAGGCTATGAACCTGGTCACCTAACCCCATTGGTCTCTGGTAATACCTCGGTTTCCATCCCAACACATCATATACTATTACCCACTGAGGTCTCTTATCAAACTAATAACTATCCCCACAGGCCAACAAATATTCTTTCAATGTGATTTTTTCTCACTTATACACACCTTGAGAAACTTTCCAGGAGGTCACCCATCCTAACACTACTCATAGCCAAGCCTCGCTTAACTATGGAGTGCTAATCAGGTAGACTCCCGAAAAGAAAAGTGCACCTTGTTAACCCTGGTAGCAACATTTAACCTTTTATGTGTCACTTTTCTAGGGGTGTTACATTCTTCCCCCTTTAATGAAAAACATCCTCATGGGGGACACCACACCTCAAATCTAGGTAGTGGATCTACTATAACATACCAGAAATTATAAACTTATTTTCTTTTTTAAATATTTTATTAAATGGATTAATTTATAATTGAAACAGACTAATAATATTCATGACGTGATTTTTTATGAAAATAATAAATATTTATTTTCAATTAAGTTAAAATAAATCCACTTATAAATGTTATAACTTAAAAAATAAGATATAATTTAACTAGATAGTAATAATTTAGAAACAAGAAAAATAAATAAATAAATAAATAATGACATCACTCTGAAAATGAGAATTTATTATGTAATATTTTTAATAGTTAAATTTTATCAATTAATTATATATTTCTACATAAAATGTTTAACCATATTAATTTATCATTAAGAAAATAAGTTAAATGCTTAAAAAATGTGTTGTAATTATAAATACATAAATAAATTTATTTTACCAATTAACTTTATCAATTAATTTTTCTGTTTCAACTATAATTTTATACTTATAAGATTTAAGAAAAATGATGACAAGAATAATTAGAGATAATATAATTTAATTGATATAAATAAAATTATAAACATTAAAAGAAACATATTTTAATTTTTATATAATATTTACTAAGTTTTATTATATTTTTATTTTTATGGATTATTTGATATGAAATATCAATATAATTAATTTTTTTATAAAATTTTAGTTTCCAAAATATGATATATATTAATATATATTTTATTTTTAAAAAATGGTCATGATAAAATGAATAAATAAAATAGAAAATTGATTTTTGGATAAAGAAATCATTTATGAGGGTTTCATTTCGGCTGATCCAAAGCCGAACTGCAGATAAGATGTCTCAACCTGAGAGAAAAATTCAAGCACAAATCGATCGTGCATGATGGAGACCAAGTGCAGATCGAGTAAAGTTAAGGCATTTTGAGCACAATGAGGGGGTTCCAATCATAGTGAAGTTGAAGCTATGAGGATGCGTCAAACATTAAAGGAGGCTTGATTTACTGAAGTTATTTCAAAATAAGATGGGGTAAATGTCGAGCGCTAACCAAAATACCGTCATCTTCCTTCTCCTAAGTTTTGAATTGTATATCTATTATAGGTAGGTTTTAGAATCCTTCATTTTTGGTTCATTAATTCCATATTTTAGATCTTCTTCCTCCCACCATCTTTGTTGAAACATTGATTATTTTTAACATCTATTTTAAGTTATTGAACCAATTTTTTAGACATTGGTCATCCCTGTTATTTAACTATTTATTTTTCTTCCTTTGATCTTTATCAATGATCCACTGCTTCTCATCAGTCATAATTATTTATGTGAAAATATAATTATATATGGTGCTTTGAATACATGGTTCATTCATTTTATTGAAATTTTTTTGTTTGGTTTTGGACAGGAGCATGAACGTGGAATTATTTTATTGTAATACAATTATTTTTCATTCAATACTCCAGTTTTGGTCTCTTGAATTAAGGGTCAAAGTTAAGTTTCATTGAATTTTTATTGAATTTGAAAATATAATCATCTATAACACTACCGTATTCTATAACTATTTCAATAAATTTGAATCATCATGCATCTTCTTCTTGTTTTTTTGAGTGTATATAAATATGTGGTTGGAGAGACAATCTAGCGAGTCTTTGTAGAGTAAGGATTACGAAATTAGGAAGTTTTTGTTTTTATTTTCCGTGTGTTCATTGCTGGGAAATACGAGATACAGTGATAGAGAGAGAAAGGAAATTTTATGCCTTTATCTCATATTCGGTTTTTTCAATATACAGCAGACCCTGTTTCATCAAATATGTGTGTCCAATATTTCTATAGAGGTCTTAAATGGTTCTTTTTTTCTTCTCAATTTTAGGTAAGGGAAAACTTTATATTTCAAATATTTATATTAAAACATATATGATTTCATTAAAATAATTTATATTTTTCAATAAAAAATATAATCTTACATTTTATGTAAGAATTTGTGAAAGGGATTTATTTTCAAAAATTTAATTTGATAAAAAATTATATTTGTGAGAAAAAATATTCTTATTTGAAAATACTGATTATGTAAAAATTATGTTTTCTCTTAGGTCATTTAATAGTTAAAATTATTCAATCCCTAATAATTTCTTTTAATGAAAAAAATTATATTTTATGTATAAGTAATGTTTTCACAATAAATTTGTATGTTTCATGCTAGAAACCTATATTAATGTTTATTTTATAAATTATAATTTCATGTGAATTGAATTATTTATGTTTCCTATGAATATATAATGTTCATGTATTAGTAATATCAATAATATTACATGCATTGAATTAAAATGTTTTTAATTTAATTAGGAGAAGTGTTTAAATTCTGCCTTTGGATTTATTAAATTTATTGATTTCTTGAAACTCTAATATTTTTATGAAATATATTTTTTTGAAATTTTTTGGATGATGTAAAATTATTTTTTGTATTAAAAATTATTTAAGTAAATTTTTGAAAGGGTTTTAAGGAGTTTTTAATGAGAAAGGCAGATCTTTAGTAAAAATATTTTCTTTAAAATAAAATTTGGAAGTTGTTTATCAAATGAATTGATGAGGAATGGGGAGTGAAACCATGAAATCACCGGACACTGTCCTACCAGTGATATCACTTTTTTTTCATCATTTTCATATGATATTCTATGTATCATTTTAACTTATAAAAGTATTATTATTTTAAGTGATTTTCAGGAGAAATCCTATTTCTTTTAGAGGAAGTATTTTAAAAATTAAATTTCAAAAGTATAATTATTTTTAAAAAATGTTTTGAAATTTATTTTATATATCAAATATATATATATTTTATATAAAAGTTTTTTGAAAAGTTTTTAAATAAATATTTATTATTATTTTTCACTAGTTTTTAAACCCCATACTGAGAAATTTCATGATCATCCCATGTTTTTAGAATATTTTTCCTAGGTATATTAGATGTTCTAAAATGGATATCTTCACTTAAGGATTTAATGCACTTTAAGAGAATTGTTATTTAATTATATATTTATACTACTATGATAAATTGTATAGTGCTATCTAATTCTCCCAAACCTAGACCAGAAACAATACTGGAATGTATAAAGTATTGTGTATTGTTTAGTTAACTTTTATAAAAAAACACATCATATTTTTAGTACTGAATCTGGAATCATGGATTTGGGTCTTTACATTTGGTGTGAGAACATAGATCTAGAAAAAAATCTATGAGTGGCAATTATATTTTTAACATCTAGTTATGTTCCAAAAAGATTATAGAAGTCCAGTTGTTTTAATTCTAAAAAAGGAATTTCCGAATTTTCGTAAGTCTAATGAACGAATTGTGAAGGAACAATTCTGTTTAAGATAAGAGAATGTTACATCCCAAAAATTATAATCTTATTTTTCTTTTTTATAAATATTTTATCAAATGGAGTAATTAATAATTGAAACAAAGTAATAATATTTTTTAGATTATTTTCATTGTAAATAATAAATATTTATTATCAACTAAGTTAAAATAAATTCAATTATAAATATTATAAGTTAGAAAAGAAAATATAACTTAAATTGATACTAATAATTTATTAATAAGAAAAATAAATAACTAAATAAATTATAATGATACTCTGAAAATGGGAATTTATTAAATAATATTTTTAATAGTTAAATTTTACCAATTAATTATATATATAAAAAATGGTTTTGAATATTATTTTATCATTAATAAAATAAGTTAAATTATTTAAATTTTTTGTTATAATCATAAATACTTAAATAAATTAATTTTACCAATTAACTTTATCAATTAGTTTTTTTATTGAAACCAAAATTTTATACTTATAACATTTAAGAAAAATGATGATAAGAATAATTAAACAAAATATAATTTATTTGAAATAAATAAAATTTTAAACATTAAAAGAATTGTATTTTAATTTTTATATAATTTTTATAATGTTTTATTATATTATTATTATGAATTTTGAAATATAAAATATGAATATAATTAATTTGTTTTTATAAATGATGACTTTTGGAAATTTGATATATTTTAATATATATATTTTATTTAGAAAAAATGATGATGATAAAATGAATAAATAAAAGAGACAATCGATTTTTTGGTAAGGAAATCATTTGTGAGAGTTTCATTTCAGGCGAGCTGAAGCTGAACCATAGAGAAGAGGTCTCGACCCCAGATTAAAACTGAAGCACAAATCGAGCATGGATGATGAAGGATGAGTTTGGATCAAGTGAGGTTAATGGGTTACGAGTTTAATGAGGGGATTCCAAGCATAGTGAGTTGAAGCTATATGGATGAGTCGAATGCCGAAGGAGGTTTGATTTACTGAATCCATTTCGAACTCAAAAAGGGGTCAAGCATGAACTTAAATCCTATAATCTTCCATATCTTGAGTTTTGATTTGTAGATATGTTATAGGTAGGTGTGGGAATCCTTCATTTTTGGTTCATTAATTTCATATTTTGGATATTTTTCCTCCCACTATTTGTTGACACATTGATTATTTTTAATGTTTGTTTTAAATGTTTGAACTTATTTTTTGACTTTAGTTGACCCTATTATTGATATCTTTATTTTTTTTCTTTCAATCATTATCAATGATCCAATGATCTTCATAGGTCATAATCATTTATGTAAAAATATAATAATATAATATGCTTAGAATCTATGGTTCATTGATTCTATAGATTTTTTCGGTTTGGTTTTGGAAAAGAGTATGAAAATGGATTTCATTTATTGTAATTCAATTGTTTTTCATTCAATACTCTCGTTTTGGTCTTCTAAAATAATTACCAAAGTTATGTTTCATTTTATATGAATATAATTTAAAAAGAGACTCATATATGACTCTACCTTCTAGTCTGGCCAGTTCAATAAATTTGAATATTCCTGCACCTGTAGCTTGTTTTGTTGAGGCTATATAAATATGTGTTTGCAAAGAAAATGTGGTGAGGCTTTGTTGAGCAAGTCTTGAAACAATATGAATATTTTGTTTTTATTTTCTACGTAT
Organism: Viscum album; assembly: GCA_963277665.1. Classification (NCBI taxonomy): domain Eukaryota; kingdom Viridiplantae; phylum Streptophyta; class Magnoliopsida; order Santalales; family Viscaceae; genus Viscum; species Viscum album. The sequence goes on from OY728151.1 coordinate 1,288,940,197, forward strand.
TCCTATCTAGGAAATGTGAGAGACAGTGAGAGATAGAGAAAGAAAACATTCTACCTTCATCTCTAGTTCGGCGTGTTCAAGGTCTAATAGACCTTTTTTCATTAAATCCAATTGTCCATGATTTCGGCAGAGGGATTCCATGGTTCTTTTTTTCTCATTAAAAGCCAAGGTAAGTAGATATATTTTAAATATTTGTTTTAAAACATATATGAATTTATGTTTTGGTAAATGAGTTATATTAAAAAAAACATAATTTGACATTTTATGTAAGAATTTATGTAAGGTGTTTATTTTCAAAATGTTTGTGTGATAAAAAATTATATTTTTGAGTGAAAATATTCTTATTTTCAAAGATTTATTCCATTAAAATTATTTTTTCACTTCATTAATTTAATATTTCAAATTATTCAATCTCTAATAATTTCTTTTTATGGTAGAAGTTATATTTTATATATAAGTAATATTTTAAAAATAAATTTGAATATTTCAGGTTAGCAAGGTATATTAGATTACATTTTATACAATATCGTTTCATGCGAATTGAATTATGGATGTTTCCTATGCATATATCATTGAAATTAATTATGAATATTAATAATATTACATAGATTGAATTATTATTTTTTAATTTAATTATAAGATGTGTTTATATTCTTCTTTTGAATTTTTTAAATTCGCGGATTTCTCCAAACTCAAAAAGTGTTTTATGAAAGATTTTTTTTTGAAAAAGTGTGGATGATGTACATTTATTTTATATTTTGAAAATTATTCAATTGTATTTTTTAAAGGGTTCTAATGGGTTGTTAATGATAAAGGCATATCTTCAGTAAAAATGTTTTCTTAAAAATTAAATTCATCACTTGGGTATCAAATGAATTGATGAGGAATAGGAAGTGAACCCACAACCTCATAGGACATTGTCTAAAAAGTGACAATGCTTGTGGCCACATGGTTTTCATAGGATCTTCCAAGTATCATTTTAACTCAAAAATGTATCAGTATTTTCAAATGATTTTATAGAGAAATCCATTTTTTTCAAAGAATTATATTTGAAATGAATTTTCAAAAGTATTAGTATTTTTAAAAAAGGTTTTGAAATGTATTGTTTATATCAAATATATATATTTGATATATAATATTTTAAAATATTTTTTAAATAAATATTTATTAAATTGTTTTCACTAGTTTTTAAACCCCATAATGGGAATTTTATGCTCAGCCAAAGTTTTTTAAAATGTTTTTAAAAATCATTTTAGAAGTTCTAAAATGGATGTCTTCACATAAGGAGTTAGCGCATTCAGATAGAATTAGTTGTTTTATTATATATTTGTATAACTCTGATAAATTGTATAGTGTTGTCTAATTCTCAAGAACCTAGACCAGAAAAGGTCCTTTAATGTAAAAATTACTTTTTATTATTTAGTTATATTTTATATAAAAAATACACAACATTTTTTTAGGAATGAATCCTAAAGTGTGGATTTGGGTCTTTACATGTACTCTTTAGAATGATTATTGGATCTAATACCATTTTTCATGACCCAAACTCCCTAAACCATGAGCCTAATCACCAGACCCCATAGGTCTCTAGTAATACCTTGGTTTCCTTCCCATCACACCACAAGCTATTACCCATTAGGGACACTAATTAGAATAATGTTTGTCCTCATAGTCTAACACATGTTCTTTCAGTGTGATTTGTCTTCAATTACACATACACACACTGAGAAACTTTCCAGGAGGTCACCCATCCTGACATTACTCTAAGACAAGACTCACTTAACTATGGAGTTATAATCAAGAAGGCTAATGAAAATAAAGGTTCATCTTGTTGACAAGGGTTGTAACATTTATCCTTTTAAGTATCAATTTTATAAGGGTGTTAATTTTTAGATTCCAAAAAATGAATTGATCCTTTTTTAAACTAGAAATGAATTCATAACTTACAGGAAAAAAAGAATAAATTAAAAATTAGTTGCAAAATTGAAGTGATAAAACTCAAAAACTAAGTATAATAAAATAAAAGTCTCATTATAAGTGTCTCTTAATAGAACAACAAAATTTTAATGCTCAAACACATAGTCAAAGCTATATAATTTGAAATATAAAACATAAAAAATAGATTCAAAATTGTGAAAAAACAATTATTATCTTCTCTCTTTTTATATTAATTTTTTTTAATAAATCTATCCTTAAATACCAATCCCTCCCCTGTAATGGAACTAAATTTTTATAGGATTAATAGGTCATCACGATCATCAAAATATTATTTATATATCCTAAACTAGTATAATTATGAAGGGTCATATCCAAGGGAAGGTGGTTGAATGTTTTAAGGGATTATTTTATTCCAAACTAATGAAAGTAAGGAAAGAAATTGGTTGATGATAATGAAAAGTATATAATTAAGGAGTGGAAAGTTTAGAGAAAATTATCAAGAAGGAAAGAATATTAGATGGGTGTTACTAGAAAAAATAGATGAAAAATGATATCAAGGGGAATCTAGTTGAAGTATCCTAATAAAAAAATAGTGATCTTATAAAAATAAATCAACAGAACATGAAAACTATAAAATCATTAATAAATGAATAATCATTCATTATTTAATGATCACTCAACTAGTCCCAATAAATAAATATGCCGATTTTTTTTATACATAAAATAATTAAAAATAGTCTCAATTTTTTTCAGCGGTTGATATATTATGCTAAATCAAGGAAAAAAAGAAATGATAAAATCCATGAATAATGAGTTACTTCCTTAAAGTAATAAATAATAAAATGAGAGTAAAATCAAATAATAACAAAAATATTCCCCTCAATTAATTAATCTACAATTCATATTTCAAAGATGGTGGATTTAACGGGCAATAAAAATAAGAAATACAATATAAAATGACAAATTAAGGAAAATGATCTTTCTTCGTCGAGTTGGAATATCCATTCCCCCATATATCTTCACATTTCATTCTCCTTTAAGTGTCATCTTGTGCTTCAAAAAGTATTTCTACCCTGCTGCTCTCAATTCTATTCATTATGATATTTCTATCTAGGAACTGGTTTATTAGTAGATTCCTTCATTGTTATGTTTCTCCCTGTTAGAATGTTTTTTTACACGAACTTAACTTTCAAATCCCAAGATATCACTTTTCTAATTTCACTATCATTCATCACTACATCAATACATCTATAATTTTATTTTAAATGAATTTTCTTCCTAGACTTTAAAACTACCCATGTTAGTATGAAGACCACAACTCCCATAGTTAATTAAATCTATCACTGTGACCACTTCTTACACACACCCAAAAAATATAGTGTTAATATTCAAACAATCCCATGGTCAATTATTGAAAAACATCTTCTAGTATAGAAACTTCACTGAAGAAAAATATCGATAATTTTTAATGAAATTTAGCAAAATACTAACCTCAAGCACCCATATCCTTACCATATAGATCTTATAAATTTAATTATACAAGAAAAATAAAATAAGAAAGAATAAATTTTATTCATTTTATTTTTCTCATATCATAAATCATTATTATCTCATTTTTAATGGATTAGAAATTCATTGGAGTCTTTCTCACAATCATAGATCACTATTTTTAATCCACAATCTCGTTTATAGGAAATGAACAGTGAGTCCAAAATAAGCTTCTTATAACTAAACTAATGGAACAATGGTGGATTTACATCTTCAATTAGTTAAAAGTACATTGGAGCATTATGTCGAAGACCTAGTGATATTTCACCCCATCATCACAACTGAAACACTCGAGAACAATAGAGCCCCTTCATCTTTGTTAATATGATAATTAAAATAGAGTAAGTCTAACAAACACAAATCCTCTTTTACTTCAAATTATTAACTCAAGTTGTTTTATTTTATTCAATTTATTTAAACATCTATGGACAAATAATGAGGTTTTGTAATTGGTAAGTCACAGTTCTTTGGAAACTCTTCTTCATTATTCAATCGAAGCTCGAGCTTTCATAACTTTATTTCCCAATTCCTAAAATCTCTATTTAACTTTCATTTCATACCAACACCAATCATATTATCTTTAACTATAATCCACTCCTATTTTAGATCAATTTTATAGTCAGCCTCATAATCTATTTCAACCCATCAAGCTTTTTTCTTTTACGACCTTCTGATCCCATTTTCAAATTGTCACTCTCATTTAAGTTAATTAAAGTAATAAACAATCTAGGATTCCATTGGTAATCCAAATCATTAAATTTGATCATTTTCATCGTGCTCAACTTCTTCATCCATGTTCTAGTTTGTCAATGACCCATTTAAACTCCCTTTATTCGGTTTCCAATACTCAGTCCAATTCGACTCCTTTAATGACAATAAACCTTTATCTCTTTCTGTTAAAGTTTGGTCAAATACCTTTTACTTTTTTTCCTTCTCAACCTAACATCCATTAAAAGTGATTTATCTTTTATCACATTGAATCCTTATCATCCCTTTAGAATATTAAATGGTAAACCAATATCTATTTTTCTTTGGACACAACTTAATTGGTTGATATAATTTTTTTTAAAAATGTTTGATCCAGTATAAATTCCTCTCATCATCGACTCAATTTTTAACAAAGGAAAACTAAGGTTATCCTTATGAGACTTGGTGGAACATTCTTACAAATCTAGAGACTTTATCCTCATATTGGATAAAATTCATCAGTATAAAAATTTCAATTTATCCTTACACATATCGTCTTTTCCACATTTTTTCACTTTTAGTAGATAAAAAGAGTCCACATAAAAATTTTAAAAAAATCCTTAGACATAGAAAACGCATCCATATGAAAATATGAATTTTCCATATTATACTTCTAATAAAAAAAGATGATTATGAAAATCATCTCCTAATATAAAATTGCACGACTTGGAAAAAATATGTCAAAAATATAATATTAAACTCAAATAGATTTTAACAAAAAAATTATAAATTCAAATACACACACACACACACATCTATATATATTCCAACAATTTATTTTTGAGATAAAAACCATGAAATATTGAAAGAATTAATTCCAAGAAAAAACTCATTTCAAAATAAATTTGAAATATATATTTCAATTTAAGTTTCATAAAAAATATTCAAAACATTTTTTCTGAATTATATAAAAAAAGAAATAATAGAACATTTAAATAATTTGGCACCAAAAATTTAACATTCCGATTTGGTTTACTCTGAACAATAACCATACCTTTGGCACCACATGACCTTAGGCAAGCCTCCTCATGTGCTTAAGGCGGCCAATTAATAGTGGGGGTCTAATGTAGTACTATTAGAAGACTATACCCCTAGATCAGAGTGTAAAATCATATTGAAATAACCAAACATCAACCATAAATATAAAACATAAATCCAAGTACATGGTAGAAAATAAATAAATAAGAATCATCAATAATAAAATAATGCAGGGTTATATAGTCATACAATAATAATAATCATACATTGGACTGATGAGAATATAAATAAATCAATAAATAAAATAAAATAAAATTCAATGAATAGCTAATATCAATCCTAGAATAACCTCATCCAAAAATAAATTTCAAATCTTATCTAAGATACTATAGATTACTCAAGTAATCCTAGGACTCATGCTTACTTGAAACTGTAATAAGTGAGGGATGCATGGGTAACCAAGTGCATTGGAGGCCCAAAATAGATGTGAGTACATAAATTTGAAGGGTACCTCCAATGTGGTCCTGTACTATATTGGAAATGAAGTGATATGTACAGGTGGAATACTCAATAAAAATAAATAAACTAATAAAAATTGAAATAAACAAAATCATCATAACCTCATAGGGGGACTGATTCCCTCCCGGGTGTCGATCCTTAAGTCCATGAATCGATTAACCATGCATACTTTAGGCAGTGTTAGGGTGTCTATGATCAAATAAAGATTACTATGCTAACCCCATAACATATATAATTTTAATCCATGAAATTCCCAACCATATCTTCATGATTCCTTGGATCAATCCAATGGTATTCCAACATCCGAGCTCCAAATCAATGCCAACTCCAACAATTTCCTAAAATAAATCCATTTTAGTCCATTTGTATCCTCATGAACCTCAGGTCACATTCCACAATAGTCTAACATCTAAGATCCAAATCCATGGAAGCTATAATAGCATATCCGGGTTTCAAATCCATGGAAACCTTAGCACTGATCTCCAAATCCATGGTAACTCCAATAACATATCCAGGATTCAAATCCATGTAATCCCCAACAACAAGCTCCAAATACATGGAAACTCTAACCACATATCCTAGCTCTAAATCCATAGAATCCCAAACTCCATGATCCAAATCCATGGTATCTCCAACCGCATATCTGATCTCCAAAACAATGATATCCCAACAGTATCATGTCTTCCTTGAGTTGTATTCCAAGTGAAATAGTAGTAAAAGAAATGTAGAGTTAAATAAACACCCAAGACTTCCATCTCTATTCATATCCCACCACACATGCTCAGGTTCGGCTTGTCATTAGGGTACATAATATTTTCCCCTAGGTTAACACTTGTGCAAGGTAATCCCACAAGGGTACCCAATAATATCACATGTCTCTGAGAGGACATCACACCCCCTTCTAAAGGCCAAAGTCATAGCTCAGTCTCATAGGCCCCATTGAAAAACCTCACTAGAATCCATCCCAAGATATGGCTCAAGACGTATCTCTACGTATGAGGTCACTCTAGGCCTATTAGATCATCCAACCAATCCAACCTAGTCAATGTATTTCCACATAGTCCTAGTCACATAAAAATATATAGGGTCACTCATTACTTATTCATCTCCACAACCCAATAGCTTAACAGAACCCAAAGGTCCTTAAAAATCTCCATAGGTAATGGTCTCCTAGGTCCACCCACACTTATATCTATGAGTCATATAAAGATCCTATGCATGGGATAAAAAGTCACATTAGGTTTGGATGCACCACTTATGAGGTCTGAAGCAACCTGATGTCTTAATGGTCCCACCCATCCCTCTTGGGCTGGTTATCTCAACCCACAACACTTCTCCCTCAAGTGGAAGTCATGGGATTCTACACTAGGGCCACATGGTCTCCTCAAGACTCATCACTCCACAAATAGGCCAGGTAGTCACAAGTCATACTATGGTTTAGTCCACAACCTTTGATGACCAAGGCATCAAGCCATTGTTTTAGGACCATCATGTCCTTGTCACTTTGGTTTTCTCATCTAAGATGTTTTATAGTTCTAATAATTTGATTAAAATTAAGCATTTAAATTTTTAAATAAAACATTTAATTTAATTAAGTTAACTAGGGTAATCTTCCTTAGTGGAAAGCCCAATTTTCCACATGAAATATAACTAGATAGCATAATACATAGAGATATCATGAAATAACTCCAACCTAAGTCTAAGAATCTTTCCAAATATCTATAAGGGTAGGTTTTAGCTTCCAAGGACCATCCAAGACCAAATATGTCCATTCCAAGAATTCCTCAGAACTTGAGTCCCCAGTTCATTCCAAAAATTCCAAACACTAAAAATTATTTAAAAATCACATTTAAACTAAATTAATAATTTAAACCAAGTTGGTATATCTATCTAAAACCTCACCATGTCACTACACCACACTAAAATTAAAGATTAAGACCTATGGGATATATAAAATGGATCCTCAACCCCAATTTAGTAAAAACCCCTTACATGTGTTTCCAAAACCTAAACCAATTAAATTTAATTTAATTTAAAAGCCCCAATAAATTCATAAATGTGATGTACCATTGACGAAATGATGATCTTTGGTTGGTGGGAACTCTCTATGGACATCCTCTAAGAAGGATGCATGAAAACCCCTTCATTTCAGGATGATTCCACCATTATTTGGTGTAATTTTCTCAAAACTACTAAGTGTAAAGGAAGGAGATAAACATAAATAGAGGGGGAATCCAAGGATAGTGTGAATATGGAGGGAACTAAATTATATCGCCACTAAAAACCACAAAAAACCATACCTCATGAAGGTGGATCAAAGGATCCAATGGATGGTGGTGGATCGACTAAATGGCCTCCACTCATAACCCCTTGAATCTCAAATACCTTAGGGTTTGGCTGGTGAAATTACTACCATTCCCCTCATTTTTATAATCCCCCAAATCTCCACTGGCCCACAGGAGATCCTAGCAGTGGAACAAGGCCTGTATCTAGGCTACCACCTAACTGGTGCCTACATAATGTATCCCCAAGACACCTGAATTCCTCTAGTGTTTTTCCAATACTCAAATCCACCTCTTGAACTACATTCTATGTCTAAAACGCCTGTTTTGAGAGGTTCTAACTCTTAAAATTATTCTTCAACCCCTAGTTCAATATTTGGATTGTACACTAACTCAAAAAATAATATTTTTCGTGAATTTCAAAACCATATATGGACATAAGGAATTAAAAAATCAACACCATAAGATTTTTCATCCCTAGGAACTCCTAGTTTTTATCCCATTATACAATCCAACATATCTAATTCATCAATTCATCATTAATAGGCTGTGTCCCAACTCGAAATTCTAATCACGCTTCTAAAGAGAAACATCAAAATTATGGCATAAAGCCATTGAACAATGAGATAAAACTCATAACCATTACCAAAACACCATTATTACACATTTACAAATCCTTACACCATGATAAATGACCACATCATTTTCAAATTTCTCATCTGACCATTTGGGATTCCCACCACAAGACTTGACTTTTAATTGTGAATTTTGATGCTTTGGAACCTCAACCATTAGAATTTTTCATTGAAACTCCATAACTTCATTAAATCAACTTTATTGGTGTGGTTTCTAAGTCACAACACTTGAACACTCGTGAAAATGCTTATAAAACCCCAATAACCATCCTTTCAACCAAATTATAAGTCAGAGTGGACGATCCTCCACCGCCCATGCATAACATGAGAATGCCGAATTTTTACTAATTCCTCAAAAAATTCCAAAAACACACTAATTTTTGAACAAAAAAATAAACATGATATAGTTTCATGCTCTTTGAATATAAATAACCATAAAATCATTCATTATACTACCTTCAGCTAATTCATCTTGAAAGCACTCAGCTTCAGCCACCAAAACATCACCAATTCCTTGATCATAGTTCCCTCATACCCAGAGGCATCCCATGATATTCCAAACGTCCCCACCAAAGCTAATGCCAAAATTTTGGTGTGATCTCCTCGAATGGGTCATCAGTTGACTGAACCAACATATTTCTCATCATGAGCACTAACACATTCTAACTCCAATGTACTTGGATCATAATAAACTCACCAAATCTTTATTCCCATACCTAGACTCCACCAAATACCATATCCCAATCCATTTTAGGAACTCACCTAGTCATTGGAATCCAAATTTCATCAAAACCATCCACTAACTTGTCTCAAAAAACCACAACCCTACTCACATTGGGTTTCATAAACCATGACTAATTGGAAACTCTCCAATATTATAGTCAATTTTTCAAAACTTCACTTGATCAAATTATAATCACCATGGACCATGACTGTTTATCCCCAAACACAATGACTGGATGTGTCAAAAACTACTCACATACAAGAACTATCACCAAATTAGTTACCAACCTTTCTTAGATTCTAGAAATGACATCACAAAACAAAACAAGATCTGATCCATAATGAGGGCCTCGCCCTCTGACGGTCAATGGTGTATCCACCACTATACAGATTCCCTTATACATCTCCTTGAGTTCCACCTCAAAAAGTTCCATTACTGTGCATATGTCACTACTCACAATCTACAATCATTTCATCCTAGGAAACACTTTCTTTAAATACCATATTGACAATATCACTGCATCCAATCTATTTTAAAAAAAAACCCTCACCACTGGGGAAAACCTTTTTATTCCATACAAACATATGGGTCTCTATTCCCTCAAGAATCTTACAAAAATGTTCATCTATCCAATATCTACTCATTAATGTCACTAATTAAAAATTCCATGGCCACATGCATACCAATAATGTGATGTTTATCCTCATTCAAAGTTATAGCTGCACACCCTTGTACCATCCGATCTTCCAACCTAACTCATGTATCCATGACTCGTATATTACTATAACTCAAAAAAAGTGCCTAACCACTGAGGACACTTATCAAGAATGTTATCCCCATTAAACCAGGTGCTACCATGGAAATCCTCTTCAAAATCAGGAACTTTACCTAGGCCATGTTTTATCTTATGACCACCTACTACATGAGTGTCATTCCTAAACCATAAGCATCCATCCATGCCCCAGGGCATTTTAATATCATCTATGATCTTATCCACCACCCAATGCCTTACTCTAAAAAAAATTCCTACTAACACCCATATACATATAAGATTATGTTCTAACAATTGAATTAAGCACCAAAATAGTCCTACCCTCAATGTATAACCTCTCACTAAGGCACTCCCAGTGCCCCATATTCCAAAAACACTAGCACTCAAGGTCAATTCACGTTCAAGATCCATTAAGGAATCACTGTAACTATGTCATATACCAAGTCCCACATAACAAGTATTAGTATTATACCAAAAATCATCTTATTGTACTTACCATCTCTGATGAGAACATAAATTGGATAACCCATCTCGTAGGTTACCGCTGATCAAGAAAGTCACTGAATCACTAAGGTCCATGTTGAAGCCATAAATCTCTAAGTCTTCCACATATCCCAAGTAGTTTGGTCTTACATCAGGGTCACTAGGTCCCATAACTTGGCCCATAAAAAAATGTCCCACTAGGGTCATGAATCATGGGAAATACCTCATTATCCCATTCATACATCCCACATCATCCCATTTTCCAATTCCCTCTCAAGGGTTTCACAACACAACAACATCACATGCCTAAATAAAAATCAAACTAGTCACTGAATCTCATGAGAATACCTACATAGAATTGCTCCATTGAGAACCAAAACTCTTTATACATTATTTCAATAACCAATAATTACGTCATAGATTATCATCACCGAGGTAAACAATTCCATTGGCCTAGTTAAGTATAATTCCATTCCAAGATATATGAGAAAAATAATATATATCCTGTTACTGGAACATTAAGTAACTAAACTTGTATAATGAAAACCCACAAGGGGTTTATCATGAAGTCATCAAATGCTTTCATTGACCTACTAAGGTCACTCCATGTCCCATACACTGAGGGACTGTACCTTTATCCTTACAATCATCCCAAAATAGATAAACATGAACTACCATCAGAAAGAAATGAATATACGGGCCACCCATGATAAGTATAATGCCTCCAAGTACTTATATGGGGAAATACCATTTGAATATTTTCTGACACTTTAAAAAACTAAATCACTATCATTAGTTATAAAAAATCACACTAACAGGACCCTACAAGTCATGTGAATCCTATGTGCTGAGAATGATGTATGTACAAACTCCTAATACCTCTACATTCTAAGAACATCAAGATCTACAACTAGTCTCATTCAAATGTTCCAAGATACAAAAATCCAATATCTCATCAACCATAAATCTCAAACCACATGTATTTCATGATAGGTGAAATTCACCAATAACTACAAAAATGACAACCAAGAACATAAACTCCATGCCCCTATAAACTTGTAGTTATATTAGAAGAGGCATTTTTGACACACCAGTTTGGGTTCCATCACAGGATCTAACACATTCCTATGTATCATATCTACCATTCCCGAAATAGTAAGACAAAATAAAAAAGGCTCTGACACCAGATTATATTGTACCAGCTCAGATCACACTAAAAATTAACTATATAGGTGGTTCCACATAACCTCAAGTGAGCCTCCTCATATTCCCAAGGCTAACGACTAGCAGTGAGGGTCTAATATGGTACCATAAGAAGACTATACCCCTTGGATTATAGTGTAAAATCATAAAAAAATAACCTAAAATAAACCATAAATAAATAAAATCCATCAAAGGACCCAAAATCAAATAAATAAATTAGAATCATCAATAATAAAATGATAAAGGATAATACATTCATACAATAAGATCGATCACTCTATAGGTTGATTGCATACATAAATAAAAAAATACACCGAGGTGCCACCGAAACCTCAATATATACACTCATCCAAAAATATTAACTGTATTTGAGCTACTCTATCTCACTTTAGAAATACTAGGCCTCCACCCTACCTAAAACCACAACATGTGAGGGTTGATCGGGTACCCAAGTAGACTGGTGACCCAAGCACTATGTGAGTACATAACTCAGTAGGTCCCCACCAATACGGTACTTTACTATACCATAAATGTAGTGATATGTTCCTGTGACCTGATCAAGGTAAATAAATAAGTTTATAAAAATATAAATAATAAAATCCACCATAACCTCACAGGGGGATCAAGTCTCACTTGGGTGCTGATGCTTAGGTTCGTGACCTTGATTGACTATACCTACTTCAACCAGTGCTGGGGTGTCTTTAAAAAAATCACAAAGACCATAATTACCTAGTAACATATGATTTACAAATTAATGATAGCCCCAAATGTATACTCAATATACAATGGACCCATCTCATGGTATTTTAACATCTGAGCTCTAAATCCATGGAAACTCCAACAATGTTCAGATCTAAATCCATGGAAGACAATCCATACCCACCAAAATCTAGGGTACCATCCCATAGTAATACAACATCTAAGCTCAAAATTCATTGAACCTCTAATATCATATCGAGGCTACAAATAAATGGTATCCCCAACACTGAGTCTTAAAGCCATGGTGGCTCTAATAGCATATCCGATCTAAAAAATCGTGGTATTCCCAACACTGTGCTCTAAATACTTAGAAGCTCCCACCACATATCTAAGATCCAAATCCATGGAAGCTCCAACCACATATCTATGATCCAAAACTATGGCATCCCAACTATATTACATATGTATTGAGGCATATTCCAAGTCAAAAAATAGTGAAATAAAGACAGGGTTATCCAAATACCAAATCCTTCTATTGCTATCCATTTCCCACTACACTCACTTGGGGTCATATTGTCATTGGGGTACCTACCATCCCCCTAGGTAAATAAATACATGAGTAAATCCCACAAGGTTCCTTAATATCATCCCATTTCTCTCAGATGATGTCATACCCGCTCAAAAAGCACATAGTCAAAGATCATCCACATTGGACCAATGGGAAAACCTTATTGGTGACAATATCAAGAGATATTTAAAATATTATCACCATACCTAGGGTCACTACAGAATGGATAGTTCATACAACCATTCAAACTAATCCTAGTTCTATCTACCTAGTCTCGGTCACATCATATAGGATAAGATTACTCGTCCCGCACATATCTCAATAATCTAATTTCTCGAAGACACACAATGCGCCTTCTAAGGTTCCCATAGGTTAAGGTATCCTGGGTGAACCATCACTTCCATATTTTATGTGTAAAATTCCCCAAAACATAGGCTAACTTATCACATTATTTTTGACCTCACCTATCATGAGGTTTGGAATCCACAAGCTGTCTTAAAGGTCCCACCAAGCCCTCTTGGTCTGGTTATCTCAATCCAAAACACTCCTCCATCAAGAGGTAGTCATGGGATTCAATATTTGAACCACAATGTCTCCTCAAGCTAGGTCACTCTCCTTAGGGGTTTGGTAGTCATATGGAATACTATGGTCTAGGTCTCAACCTTTAGTGTCTAAGGCATCAAGATATCACACTTAGACCAATGTGGTCTTGGAACTTTGGTCTTCTCATCTAATTTATTCTATAGTTCTAAACATTTTATTAAAATCAATAATTTAAATTTTTTTAATGAACTATTTCGTTTAATAAAGTAAACTAGGGGCATAAACCTCTATAGAGATACCAAACATCCATATGTAGAAAAACTAGAATGCATAAGCCATAGGGCTAGTACATGAGACCAACAAATTCTATCCAAGAAGCTTTAAAAATATTTATAAGGGATTTTAGTAGATACTAAGGCCCTTTTAATCCGAACAATTTCCATTCCAATATTTCCTAACCATCCAAGACCCTAAATTATTCCATAAATTCCAAACACAAAAAATTAATTAAAAATACCATTTATAATAAAAAACCAATATAAACTAAGTTGGTATAACCACCCAAAAATATCAACACAACACTACACTACACAAAAACAAAACAGAAATGTTTTTGAGAGGTCCAATATAGACCCATGACATCGATATGATCTAAAAAATTGTCATGAGTCACCAAAATTGATACCAATTAAATTAAATTTAATTAAAAAACCTTAATAAATTTGGAAATGCAATGTACCCTTGATGAAACAATGAATAATGGAAGAAGAACATTGTATTAGTAAATCCTATACTAAGGTACATGAAAACCCATTATTTTTTGGTTGATTCCACTATGATCTTATGGAATAATATATTAACTCTATATAAAAAGGAATAAGATCAAAAAAAAATAGAGGGAGAAGCCAATGATAGAGCATAGGTGGAGGAACCAACCTTATATTTCCTCCATAAATCTCACAAAACCATCCCCCGTGAAAGGGAAAAAAGGATCCAAGGTAGTGGGATGACCTAACTGTTAGGTCCAAAATAAGACTAGATACCCTGTGGGGGTGAATTAGGGTATGGATATTCTATTCCAACTTATTCTTCATACCACACTAGATCTTGACCTCTTTATTATAAGTGTCACTTTGTTCAAACTTATGTGTTGACACTGTTCTTATTCTTCCCTTATTTATTTGATTATGATGCTTTGAATGCGATGCAAGAATGAAAGAAGATAGACACATAGATTTTTACTTGGTTCACCCTCACTAGGCTACGTCCAAAGAGAATAAAATGATGATGTGCCGATGTACCAAATCCACTAAATCTCACTGAAAATTAACAATGTTAGGTATAGATCAGTTTTATTCCTAGGCTCACTGCCTTTAAAAAGTTTAGGGTCAACACACTTCTTTCCCAAGGGTCACTACCTGTTTCTCTATCTCCCTTGCTTACTACCATTAGAAAGGATCACATTCTTCCTCTTCCTTTTCTCACTACTCTGGAAAGGATCCACTCACATTTTAAAGACTTGTAGGTCCTTTCATTATCACTAATGAATACATCCTTCACTATATGTAGATTCTATTTTGAAGCCAAAATTTCATCCACTAATGAGTACCACGTTTCCACTAAACACAGAGAAATATAACCTTGGAACTACCTTTGAAAATATCACTACTTCCCAAAGCTCCCCAATTTCCAAAGCCCAAAACATCCTTTGAAAAGATCTGTTACGAAGCTCGCAGGTTCGCAGAGCTCACAAGTTCACAAAGCTCACTAGATCAAAGAGCTCTGTAGATTGCAGATTTCACACTGGTCTTTATGATTTCAAAAAACTAAAAAAGACTTTGGGTAGTGCACATCCTCCACAAAGGTGAATTGGCCTTTGCAGCCCACCTTTATTTCATAGAGCTCAACTACCGATGAAAATTCTTTTTTGTTTCGCAAAGCTCCCTGCACCATGAATCTCTTTCCCATTTTGAGAGCTTAAGGTTTTTCGGTTGATCTCTATACTTTTTAAGGGGGTTGAGGACTATTTATAGGTGAATCCACTGACTCGAGAACCTTCCATGAAAATTCAGTACCACATCATCTCAAATCATAAAGCTCTAAAATTTCTGTAGAAATTCTCTCTATATAGTGAAGCACTATGTAAATTTTCGAATCACAGAGCTTGTTGTAATCATGGAGCATTCCATCAATTCCTTTGTGCCATCACCTCAATGCTCCCACAAAATGCTCTTCACCTCTACTATTCAAAAAGCTCATCATAATCATAGAGCTCACCATCAACATTCTTCATGTCTTCGTGAAATAAAATTCATGAAGCCCATCTTCACGAAACTCATGACTTTTCCATATTTTGAATAGATATTCATGAAAATCCACTAATCACGATGCACACCAAATCCCAGATTTTGGACCCCAAAAATTTGGAAAACATTGGAAAATGGTGCCAATTTGTATCTGTTCTTTTATACCACATATAAATATTCCATTCCTTTTTCATGGTTCTTTGTTAACATGTATTGTTAATAACATCTCTGGAACATGACATTTCACCATGAAAACCTTCCTTTTCAACAAAAAAACTGACCCAAAAATGTTGCAATGTTACCTTGAGAGATTTTTTCCCAACACTAACTGAATAGACTCCCCTCACCCTCCCTTAACACTCAAAAACTTTATGGGATAACTAGTGAAATTACCAGATTTCCCCTTATTGGTAAGGCTTATTTTGTTCCACCAAATCTCATAAATTCATCTATATTTTGATGATAATAAAATCCTCATTTTTAATAGATATGTTAATCATATGAATTTTAGGATCATATATTGTGTTTATTCTCATATTCTTAACTCGTTTTAATACTTTGGGTTGTTGTCTAAAAAATTACTAAGAAATTATTGTTATGATCTTAGATGTATCTTACGTGCTGAATAATTCTGTTATAGATAGTCTCATCACTTTTTCTAAAATTATGTTTGTAGTAAATGGATTTACATTATGGATGATCAATGTAAATGAGTTATCTTACTATTTAAGTAAATTATCTCATGCCCTAGATAAATTATTTTATGTAAAGAATTCATTCTAAGAAAAATTAATAGATAGATACTAAATTAATTATTTTCTCTTACAAGAATCATGATATATCTTACAAAAAGGAACTTTGTATGTAAATTTTCTTAAATTATGAAAAAATAAATTGTTTTTAATTCATTTATGTTATGGAATATAATTTATATTATAATGATTGAATTATCTAATGAGAACAGTACTTCTAGACCATTTATTTTATGCAGATCAAATTATCTTACGTAGGTTTGTTTTTCATCCTCGAATTAAGAGTATCATTCAGAAACACTCTTTAACATTACTATATATTTTGAAAATTAAACTTATTATTTTCTATGTATCAGAGAATAATTAATCCAAATAAGGAAAGGATAATTTAAATAATTTTTTTATTTTCAAGAATAGAAAAAATTGATGATGAAACAATCCTCTACAACCCACTACCTCTATTTTTTTCGATATTTAGTGAAGAAGGACACATGATAATTAAGAAATTGTTTCTTTATATTTCAAAAAGGATTATTTATATTTACTATTGAGATATAAATAGTATGACTTTCAAATTTGAAAAAGTATATATAAAATTTATAACACGCATATGCATGTGTCATTTTGTAAGAAAAAACATATATAAATAAACATATATACCCATTCTCTACTACTCGATCAATTCTTGAGAATCTCTATTTCTATGCTTATTAGTATATCTATTGAAACTAAGAAACCTCTTGAGATACTCTTTGAAGATATTATATCTCTATAAATGTTTCTTCTTTAGTTTTTAATTGTTTCTTGCAACTGTATACTAAACCTACATCAATCTATTACTTTTCATATTTCTAATAATTTTCACTCATTTTTATGAGTGTAATAAGATCCTGTAAATGTATTGTGAAGGGATATGCTATTTAAAATCTCTTTTACCTTTGTACCAAATGAAAAATTCTTGGACTCAGCTGGGTAGCCCCCTAAAAAAGGGTCGATCTAGTGAAAATCACTAAACTCTTGGAGTAGAGTGTTGTTAGAGTGGACTAGGGGATATTTGTGCCCCAAACCACTATAAGAAATCTATATTCTATCATTATATTACTGTTTTTCAATCCATTTCCTATTTTTGGTAAGATACTATTAGAATTATTCTTAACTTAAGAGAGTTTTGTTTTTAGTGAAGAAAATTTTAATAACTCAATTCACCCCCTCTTGAGTCATTCTGAAAAATCTATATGAAAAACAACTGGTATAAAGGGATTTTCAATTTTGAGTTCAAAATTTTCATTAGTTTAAGTTCAAGGATACAATTGCGATAATTAATGACATTAAAGAAGTAATGTGTTTGATTTGGGATTGTGATTTCAATGGAAAAATATGTTGATGTAGAGTGGCTCAAATGATTATCTATTTGAAAAATATTGGTACAAAGGTTTATTTAAATGTCATCAATACTCACAAAATTCTTAAAAGAGTTCCATAAAAATGAGATGCTACTATAGAAGGTGAGTAGGATATAAACTCCAAAGATATGAATGAAATCATATATAGACTCACTTTATATGCATTCAATAGATTTTCTCAATTTACAACACATTAAATATAGATAACTATATCAATATCTTATAAAGGTACTAAAAATTTAAGATAGTTATGTAACGATACTTAAAAATTTAATTTTGACACCTTTAAAATGATTTATGGAAAGAGAATAACATAGATAAACAGAAAGATGATTGAAATCATAAAAAATGTGGATAACTTAGGAACTCCTATTTCCAAACCTAACCAAGGTCTTAAATTTCATAGAGTTCTTTAACCTAGAATGGAGTGGAATTTCATATTCCCTTAGGAAATCTAATACTATAAAATATTTTAAAATAAATTTATTATATGGAATACTCATGATGTATGAGACTGAAATTTATGTTGAGTCTGTAGAGCATAATATATTTATGAATGAAAATAATATGAAATTTTAAACTTCCAATGTAGAAAATAAATCAAAATAAGTATCTCTTTCTAACTCATCTCGTGAATAAGAGTCAAAAAATATTGATTTTGATGGTGAACTTGCTCAATTTTTTAAGAAGTTCAAAAATTTATATAACAAGAGAAGATGATTCAATAAATACTTTAACATGTACAAAATGTTTTATGGAAATATCAGATAAAAAATATTCTATGAGTTCATGAATATTGGATATAACAATCATGACTTCCCTTAGCTTCTAGATAAAAAGAATTATGAAAAGATGTTCTTCAAGAAGGTTGGAAAGAAGAAGAAAGAAATGAAATCTATAAAGGATACATGGATTGATTTTGAAGAATTTATTGATTATTATTCTTCTAAATCTGAATATAAAATATCAAAAAAAAAGTCTAACATGTTCATTATGTCCTAAGAAATAGAGGTAAATTCTTTTTATTATTTTGAGCATGAATCTGAATTTGAAACTTAAAATTTATATTTTTAATAATTAAATTAATATTGTACTATGTTAGAAGATAAATATGAAATATTTAAAAATATGAAAAAGTGTTCCTAGAAAATATTATGATGTTTTCATGAGTGGAAAATATTCTCTGAATAAAAAAATTTAAGATAAAAAAAACTATACAAATATGTCATCTCTTATGATGATCGCGATGATAAAATTAAAAACATAAAAAGTGATTTTAAATAATTTAAAGATAATTATAGTTTATTTACAATGGTATAAATATAACTAAATAAAATTATTAGAAAGAATAAATCAAATACTCAATGATTTGATATAGGTAGTAATAGAGATAAACCTAAAATATATAGAAATTAGTTAGTTCCTAGTTTTAAGAAAAAATTCTATCTAAAGTTACTTGCTTTCAATGTAGAGATATTGGACATAATGAAAAAATTAGTATTAAAAACTATCATTTTTTGGTGTTAAGAAATCCATTAATTCAAAAAATATTTCAAAATTCATTGCTAAAAGTTATTAAGAACAGAAGAAGATTTGGATTCCAAAATCCTTGGTTTCTAACATTGCATGACCCCAGATTATATAGGTACCAAAACACATTATTATTTGATTTATTTTTTGGAAAAAGGTATGGGATTCAAAATGAGACATAGAACATGGAAAATGGATGCTTAAGAAAAATGATTGGATGTTTTTCAAACATTCACTCATTTTCCATGATTGATAAAGGCTATATCACTTTTGATGATAATGATAAAGAAAAAATTATTGGAGTTAGTTTGGTTGAAAATCCAAATTTAGTTATCATCCACAAAGTCCTTAATGTTTAAGGTTAAGATAACCACATTATAAGTTTCACTAAATTTTATGATGAAGGTTACCTCATAGAATTTTCAAAAAAGTCATGTTCTTTCTTAAAAGAAAAGTCCCTTAAATTTAAAGCACCAGGAACTGTAAATTTTTATACCTTAGATATTTATTCCTTGTGTAAAAGTTTTTTTAACTATTTTAATGCTGTTATCACGGAATATTGGATTTGGAATAGAGGACATGGACATTATAATGCTTACTCTTTGGGAAATCTATCAAATAAAATTTTTATTTCGGATCCACCTCACCTTAAATAAGAAAAAAAGAAACTATGTGATTCATGTCAATTGGGAAATTAACACAAAAAATATTTTAAACCAATTAAATTAGTTTATACTTATAGACCATTATAACAAATCTATATGGAACTATTCAAACCCTTTAAAAGAAAGTGATTTAGTAGTAAATATTTTTTTTAAGTTTTAGTTGATGTGTTTTCTCAATTTATGAGGGTTTAATTTTTAAGACATAAGAGTGAATAAATTTCTATCTTTTATTAATTTTTTCAATCTTATGAAAATTGAAAAGGATTCCAAAATAATGACTTCAAGAAGTGACCATGGGGAGAATTTTAAAATCATGAATTCAATTCATTTTTTTCAAAACATTAAATTAAACATACCTTCTCTTACCCAATAATGCCTCAACAAAAAAGAGTTGTTAAAAGGTGGAATAATAATTTGTATGAAGTTTCTAGAACTATGTTATATGAATCTATCATGCCCTCTCAATTTTGGTCTGAATCCATTAACCCAACATGTTATATCATCAATAGAGTTCTAATAAAGCCAATATTAGGGAAAAACACCATGAGTTATGGAAGAATAGAAAACAAAAGGTTGGATACTTTATAGTTTTGTATTTAAAGTGTATATCTTTAACCCCAATGATAATTTTTGTAAGATATATCCAATGGCTGATGAACGAATCTTCCTAGGATATTTTACTACTTCAAAGACTTATATATAATTTTTAAGAAGAATTATAAGTTAATTTAATAATCTACTTATGTTAAATTTTATTAAAGTGATCCTTTTGATCAAAAAATACTCAAGTTGATAACTTATGTGATTCTATGGACAAATTAGAACTTGAAACTCACTTTAATTATAAAAAATATGATGATTTATAACATGATCAAGCACAACCCATACTTGAAGGGATTGATTCTGAAGAACTGAAAAGTGTTCTTCCTATAAGACCTAGAATCCTTCAAATCCATACTTCAAAAACATTCAAAGGAAACCTATATATATGTGTTAGGACTAGAAGAAGTGTAAGATTTTTTTTTTAATTTTATACATTTCTTTCCCACATTGAACCTATAACTATTAAAGAATTCATAGAATATAAAACGGGTAGTTTTTATTCAATAAGGGCTAAACTAGTACTAGAATAACTGGGTATAGGAATTATTTGATAGACCCTCTAATTTGTTTATTAGTACTAAGTCGGTATTTAAGAACATATAATACGATCAAGGTGTAACCACTAGAAATAACCCTATATTAGTTTCCAAAGGATATAATCAATAATAAGGAATATATTTTGAGGAAAAATTTTCACCTATTTATAGATTATAATACATTGGAATACTTTTAGCATATTCATCTCATATGAATTTTAAAATATATCACATAGATGTTTAATATGCTTTTATAAATTGATTTTTATTGGATGAAGTTTATGTTGAACAACCTCTAGGTTTTGAAAACCCACATTTCCAAAATTCTATTTTCAAACATAGAAAAACATTGTATGGTCTTAAACAAGAACCCATGTCTTGGTACAAAAGATTAAGTTCTTTTCTTTTGTGAAATTATTTTAATGTGGGATTCGCAGACCCCACACTTTTTAAGAAAACATTATAAAATGATACTTTTTCTGGTATAAATTAATATTGATGATTTTTTTTAAATAAACCAAAAGATGTGTAGTGATTTTTTAAAACCTATAAAGAAATTATTTTAAACCAGTATGATAAGTGAGTCAAAATCATTCTTTATATTTAAACTTTACCAAAAATATTTTAGAAATATTTTAAATCAGTGAAAATAAAAACTTGGTTTACTTAATGTATTTGGAATTGAATGATGTAAGAATTTTTAAACTCCTATGAGTTCCAATATTAATCTTAAAATAGATGAAGATGAGCAAATAGTTAATAATAATATTTATAAAGGAATAATTGGGAGCTTAATTTTTATAACTACAAGTAGACTAGACATTATGTTTTTAGTAAGTATTTATGATCTTTTTTAGTTAAATTAAAAATAACCACATTTGGATGCTACCAAAATAATGTTAAGATATTTGAAAGGAAAAATATCTTTATTTTGAATTTTCTAAAAAACACTAACTTTGATTTAAATTCTTATTCAGATAATTATTTTGAAGGGTGTAGGTTAAAATAAAATAATTTCCTTAGTAACCTATCACTTTACAGGAAAATATTTAGTTTCATGGTTATGTAAGAAGAAATAATTTGTTACATTGTCAAAAAAAAAATAAGCTGAATACATTGCTGTTGGTAGTTGTTGTAAACAAGTATCATGGATGAAACCCAACCTTATTGATTTTGGATTTAATTTTGAACATATACCAATCAAATTTTAAAACAATAATTCTATTAACATTTTAAAAAATCCACTAAAACATTTGAGAATAAAGCATATAGATTTATAAAATAAATTCCTATGAGATAATTCACAAAAGTGGGATATCTTATTAGAGTTAATCAGTATATAAAATCAAATTTTCGAAATTTTTACTAATAAATTTCTTACTAATCTACTTTATTTTATAAAATGTGAACTAGGCTGTTTGATTCTATTTTTTTTCATTCTAAATATATTTTTTAATGATTTTATATGATGAAATATATTTTTAGCTAATTTTTTTGATATGTATCACTAGATTTCCCTATTTAGTTTTATATGTGCCAAAATAAAAAACATTTCTCTTTTTTATGATTATTTTTCACATCACTCTTTGGTGACCTTTTTAATATATTTAAATAAGGAGTAAATCAATCCTTCGAGAAAAAACACCAAACTTTTGCAAACCTTAAAAATTGTTCTTTCAAAT
The DNA here is from genome assembly GCA_963277665.1 of Viscum album. Lineage (NCBI taxonomy): Eukaryota > Viridiplantae > Streptophyta > Magnoliopsida > Santalales > Viscaceae > Viscum > Viscum album. The sequence continues at coordinate 1,288,963,313 of OY728151.1, forward strand.
GTTTATTTCGCTCAATACTTGAATATCTTATCTTTTCCATTGATAGACCATGAGAAAGATAAAGTTATTATAAACTAATTTCCTGAGTAGTTCAAAGAGACAAAAGACACAGAGAATGGTGCTGAGTGTGAAAGATATAGATTTTAGTTGGTTGGACATAACTAATATGCTGTTGAAGAAAGTAGTGAATCATCAAGGATGGTTTTTTTGAATAGTGGAAAATGATATTTTATGAGTAATAAGTGAGATAATTTTTTCAACACATAATTTTTCATTTTGGAGATAATGAAGTCATAGTTACCTCAATGATGAATTATGATTTTTTTAATATCTTTTGTGGAAATGGATAAAGTTTTTCAATGTCCACATGATGGATATTTCGAATATAGCACCTCTATTAATTATATTTATGGGGTTATCCAAACAAATGTCATAAAATCTCTATTTGAAGTTTTATATGTACAAAAGATTGCTGTAAAGGGCCTCAAGCTAAAATGGAATATTTTGGTTATGTTTATTCAATCTGAAATCGCTCAGTGAGATGGTGAGTTTGAGAATATTTTATTTTAAGATATTTATCTATTGTATATATTCTTGATAGATAAGCATGTAAATATTATGAGATAAATTATTTGGTATATGGATAATGTTCATAATAAGTTAGTGAATTTATATAATTTTCAAAGAATTTTTACTCTCATCTTTAAAAATGTTAGAGTTTGGTTGAATGATGCAATAACCACTCATTTTCATGGTCTAATAAATATCAGAGCAAGATTACATAGGTAGAGAGGGTATTTTTGGAGTTCCACTCTGAAGAAAATATTACCTACTAGAACTGATAAGGATATTAAATTTAACCATGCTCCAGTTTTGGTGGAGAATTTCAAATTGATTATTATTATTGAAAGACTTAAAGAAGTTATTGATATTTTATAATTAGAAGACCCTCTTGATGATATATCACTTAATTATAGAATAATAATAGTCCTAATGGTTATACTTTATTAAATAAAACCCTAGGTTGCTAATATAAATGATGAATCCAATTAGGGAGTTAAATTAGTGGTGAATTATACTATGGTTCAGACACTCGAAGATGAAGATGTCTCTCCTCAAATTCACGAGTTTTAAAATCATGAAACAATTTAACTAGAGTTTGTTATGATATTTTATTCTACTATAGAAGGATTTATTAGTTCCATAACTAAAATTATTTCTATTTTTTATGGATAAAAAAGAAAATATTTATATTTATGGGTGAAATTCCCTTCTTTGATGATTTTAGACCCATATAAGCTGAATGGTTAGTAAATAAGGAGTTGATTCATTTTATTGAGAGTGATTTTATAGGATCATAATAAGAATAATAAATTTTTTATTGGGTAAATTCCTTTATTATACAAGAGTAATCAAAAGTGAGTTTAGGATCAACCCTCTTGCATAGAAGATACTATTGAATTTACCTATCTTATTCGAGTTGAAGCCGAGTGTAGTTGCACTGAGGTGAGCATGACTATAGTTTTAAACTATGTCGATCACATTTTTTCACAATTTTATGAGTTATTAGATGAAGTTAGTTCCTTGAATGGTATGTTAGAAGAATCCAAAACTAAAGTTCATATTCTTATGGAGAGTTAAGTTTTGAAGGATGATGTCGATTTATTGAAAAAGATATTGGTATCCTAATTTTCGTATATCAAAATAATACCACTAACTCAACCTAGTATGGTATCCAAGATAGATTTTTAATGTTTGAAAATATTTATATAATACCATTTGGATACCTCTAAGGTGGTATCCATTTCTATGAAAAGAAAACAAGGATCAATTGATCGAATTGCAGTGAAATAAAATTTGGAAGTAGTTACTCTTTCACTTGATTAACTAAATGAAAAAATTGACTCGATGCAATGTGATCTTATTTCACAAAAAAATCTAAAAGTGGTTAAAATATATTTTTATGTTGATATTTTGGAGTATTATTGGTTTTATTATAATTAGTCTCGAATGTCTTGAAAGGACTATAAAGGATTTGTGAAGTTGTGTTCAAGATAATGTTTATTTAGTCACAGAGACTTCTTTAAAGACCATTAAAGACATGAGTTTCATTACGAATTGACTTGGAAAGATGGATGGTTCTATTTCGAACATCTTTTCCTATATTAAGGAAAATATCCCAAAAACTAATTACTTGGTTTCCCAGTACCACTCTTATGACTCTTCATCATCTAAATAATATTCCTTTACTGAACCAGTAGAGATAAGTTATGATAAGTAGAATAAATAGGTTGTTATAGTTGCTTCTTATCTAGTTGTTCCAATTGTATCTACCCCAACACCTTGTGATACTAGGTATAAATATGGGTAGATGGATTTTTTTGAATAGTTTGATTAATAGTTGTTCTAGATTGTCTGATTTTCAAAGTAGCATCAGCACCTTTGGCTAGAAATTATGGTTATGTTTCACTATTCATATATACTTGTCTGGAAATGGAATTATGAATTTGATTGGAATGTGTGAAGATGAAATCTTTTTGTTTCATGATAAAAATTTTCTAAGACATTCTATTCCATATTTCCACCCTATAATTTCAAAATTTATGAAAGATATTTTCAATGTTGTTGCTATATATGTGAAAGAAAATCCGGAGATTTTTTATAAAACCTTAACACCACTGATTCTATAACTTCCTATTTAAAAATTAATTATACTCATAAGGACTTGTATGAAATATCCAAATATCAAGAATCATTTTCTGGAATTTTGGCTAGTACTTCCAATATAGTTCTTCATGATTGATTTGGACTCAAAGGACAGTTTAGATCTATTTTCCCTCTTGAAAATATTTATTATTCTTTGAATGTTTAGTCATCAAGTCCAAGACAAATTTTATTCATTTTAGTTCTTTATATTTAATTTGTTTCTAATTGGTAATGTGATATAATAAATGTGTGGTCATTATATCAATTTACCATACTTTTTGATATCACAAAATGGAGAGTGTTTATGGGAGTATTTTTTTATGAGAAAACACAATATTTTATTTCAATTATGATTCTCTAATCAATATAGAATATCTTGTTATTTTTTGTTATTTTTTTTGCTTTTATGATCATAAAAAGAAGGGATTTTTGGATAGAATTATGCGGTTACACTCTATCTCATAAAATCATCAATATATTGACACTCAAAAAATAATCATTTGTTTTGATGATATGTTTATATTAAGTGTTTTAGGATCATATCTCATTTTTATTCTTGTATTCATATTTTTTTTTGAATAATTTGATTTTTCATAAAAAAAATCTTAAGGAATTTGTCTGATGCATGATTTATTTTAAAGATAGTCACATCTCTTCTAGTAAAATTTAGTTTGTGAAAAATGATTCTATCTTATAAAATATCAACATAAATGAATTATCATACTACATAAGTAAATTATTTTTCATCATATATGAATTATATTATGGAAGAAATACATTCTTATAAAATTGAAGAAGATTGATATTCAGTATGTATTTTATCCTACATGAATCTTGATTTATCTTATGAAAATGATGATTGTAACTAAATTATCTTACATGCCAAAAAATTAAAGATATAATAAGCCATTTATCTTATATAAATTTCTTTATCTTATGAAGATGGATTTATTTTAGGGTAAAAGTACTTCCAGACCATTTATTTTATGCAGATCAAATTATCTTATGAAGGAATGTTTTTTATCATTAGATATAGAGTATCATTTAGATACACTTTTTTATTATTACTATATCTATTGGAAAGTAAAATTATTATTTTATGTGTATTGGAAAAGAAGTTTTCTAAATAAAGAAACGATGACTTAAATAAAGAAAATATTTCTAAGAATATAATTATTCGATGAAGAGGAAATATGCTATAACCTTTTACCTGAATTTTTAAAATATTTGGAGAAAAAGGAAACACATTATTTAAGATCTTGTCACTTTACATTTCAAAATATATTATTTCACAAAAATAGTGGATTAAAAAGTGTGTGGAGTTCAAATAAAAACAAAAGAGATATAAAAAGAAGAAAACACCAATATATGTGAACATATATAGAAACATATACATATATTGATAGACACACATATCTGTACTCTACTTCTCAATCAATTACTGAGAATCTTTGTTTATATTCTTATAAGTTTATCTCTTGAAATCGAATAACCTATAAAGATACTTTTTGAAGATATTCTATATCTATGGACATTTCTTCTTTATATGTCAGTTTATTCTTAAAACAATGTGCTGAACTTATGTAAATTTGTTACTTTTTATATTCTTAATGATTTTCATTCATTGTTATGAGCTTTATAATACCATGGATATTCCATGTGAATGGATATCCTAGTAAAAATATCTTGGACCAATGTACCAAGTGATAGCTGCTTAAACTCAGCAAGGAAGCCCCCTAAAAGGGTTAATCAAGTGAAAATAAAAAAACTAATAGAGTAGAGTGTTGGTGGACTGGACTAGGGTATTTTTGGGCTCCAAACCAATATTATTACTCTATATATTATCTCTCTATTACTTTTTTTCATTCTATTTATTATTTATGATAATATAAGATTAGAATCATTCTTACCTTAAGAGAGGGTGGTTTTAAGTGAATAAAATTTTAGTAACTCAATTAAGCCCCATCTAGAGTCATTGTGCGACATCTATCCAATCAACATCCCTCATTTTTGAATCCACCAAAGCTATATCAGCTAGCATGTGGATGCAGACTACAACTCTAGGACACTCGTATTATTCTGGTGTTCTCCTATTTCCCTTGGTCACCTTCCATAATTTTTTCCAAGTTCAAAACACATATTTTTAGAGGTTAAAACTCTCCTAATTTTGATCTAATTCACATATCAAAATCCAGTCCATATATTAACACAAAAATTAAAATATCTCTTGAATTTTGAAAGCTTTTATAGACATGAGACATTATAAAGAATACCTTTTTTCATAAAAAAATGATTTAATTATATTTTTTATTAAAAATTATTAGGTTCTAATATATTTCTATATAAAGAACATTTTATCCTCAAAATTATTATAATTTCATCTAAAATATAGGGAAAAATGTATTAAGATTAACCCTCATCAGTGTGGATTGTACAGGGGCACTGTGAGTGCCTTTCCCCATTTGTAAATTGGAGATGCGGTTATTTTGTGAAGTGATTATATGGCTGGTGTTGGGGAACGAAGTGATGGCGTGGTGGTTATTTTGGTTATTTTCATGTGAAATAGGATGGTTCGAGTGGTAGATGGTTGTGTGATGTGGTTTGTTTTATAGTTTCCCAATAGTAATGGAATTTATGAGTGGTGATGATGAATGTGTTAACAGGAGTGGGGTATGGAACTAAATGAACTATGGCTTGTGAATGGAGTGATAAAAAATTTGATGGTTGGTTAATGACTTGAATGAAATGTGGATAATGGATAATGAGCAGTCTATCATTAAATATGGAATTGAATGGTAAAATGAATATAACAAGGTTGATAAATCGTAAATTTAAAAACAGTTAAATTATTTGATTAAATTTGAAATTATTAATGGTTGTTGCGGCATTATTGTGTAGAAAGTGAAGCTAGTTTATGGCATAGAAATTGGAAGTGATGGCGGTGTGAGATGGAGATGATGTGGTGGATATACTAGTACGAGAGTGTTAGTTTTGTGTAAGCCCTTTAGAATGGGATTGTGAATGATTATATATATATATATATATTCAAGTGATTTAGTATTCTCCCCACCCAATTCTTATAATCTTACTAATATTTTTTTGTGGATCCACACGTCTTCCTCAACATCCAGGTTGGTGAGGGGAGAAATTGTTGACTACTCTCTCTTCCTCACTCTCCCTTATAGTTAGGGTATGGTATAACATACCAAACCTGTACTCCTAAAATCTAGTTATAATAAACAACTTATTTACATAAAAACTTTAAAATCAATGAAATATATCCAATCTAAACCATCAATAATTAAAATATCACTAAATAATATTGAGACATATAAATTAGAAGTTCCAATTCGGTTTAATGTTTTAGAGGGTTGTGAATTTTTTTTAAATATTAAAGCCCATAAATTTATCATCAAATGGACATTTATTCCCACTATTTAAGAAACTTCTTAATCTATACTAGGTCTTAAACATCTCCCACAAAATTCTCCACACATTCTACTCTTCTAGAAACATCATGTGTAATAATTTTCTTCATATCTTGGTCAAATAGAAATATAAGAAGGGTGAGATAAAATGATCAGTAATGGGAAATGTGTATCAAAATATATCAAGGCATGAAATTAACATTAATAACATATAATGAAATAAATTATAATAAAATAATTACATAATACCGATCACAAAAGATTGAAATTAATCCATGGTTAATAATATAAATAAACCCAAGGGAAACAATAAATAAATTCTTGGGGATGAAATTAATATTTCTATATATCTTCATCTTTACCATCAAGGCCTCAACAAATAAATTATTCTTTCCATAAAGGATGTATCCAAGATGTAACACCCTAAGAATTTATGGGATAGATTATTTTTATTTTCTTTGATGTATTGTGTTGTACGCTACACCAATATTAGCTTGCTCTATACACAACACCATATTATCTTGCAGTATACACAACACCATTTTTGGCTTGTGTTACATGAAAGAGAGAACTTTCTCGATAGCTTATGTTGTACGCCATACCGAGTTTCACTAAACAATGATATATTATTAAAATATTATTATTTAATGGGATATAAACTATCTGTTATGAATAGTATGAACCGCATTTTTAATTTTATATAACATTAACAATCATCTTATGAATTTTCTAGACATGCTATAATAACATGTTCATTTTTTCAGATAAAAGTAGTATTTTTCAAAAAAATATAGTTTTACCGCATTTTGATGGCACACCCATTTTAAGTCAATTTTTTGACACTTTTATAAATTAAATTTGACACAATAAACATTTTATTTGGAATCTGGACATAAAAATTTACTCTTTTTTTTGAATTTTTGGTATTTTTATGATAAAATAAAAATTTTAATGAATAATGAAAATACTATATTTTAATTCAAAACTGACATTTCATCTAATTTATTTACATTGTTATATAGAATTTTTAATTGGTTTTAAAGTGTAATTGGATTATATTTTTATAATTTAATCCAATTTTGGTCATTGGAAGTAATTTTACTTTTAAATTGCACATAAACACATGTCAATCTTTTGATAGTTAATACTTTTTAAAAAAAAGTCACTTTTTGGTTTTGAAAACAGGAATTAATTTTATATTTTGGGACCCCATGGAGCCACTTGGATGTGAAAATGAAATTTTATAAGAATTAATTTAATGTAAAGAGAAATATAACATAAACATGTATCATTTAATAAAAAACATTTATATGGGGTTATATAATTTATATCTTAGACTATAAATATTCATTATAAAACTAAAGATATTTCCTATATTAAGATATTATTTTCATAATTTTTAGATATTAAATAAATAAATTTAATTATGACACAATAATGGTGTAGTGATTGACTCATTAATAACTGATTCAAATAAATGATATTATAAATATTAAAATAAATGTAATTTGATTTTTTTATGCCATAATTTTTTTTATGGATTTTATTGAAATATTATCTTTGATTCAAACCCTTTGGTTCAATGAAATCAGACTGTTATAAATTTGTAACAAAGAAAAGTATGAATAGTGTCCAAAAATGACACAATTCATAACTTAAAACATAAAATATTTTATTAAATGATATTAAATTCCTAAAAATATAATATTTATCAAAATTATTAAGAAAAGTACAAATATATCATAAATTATTTTTTTGGGTCTTTTGACATGATATGGTAATAACATTAACCCACAATATGTAAATAACAAGATATCATTGTATGATTGAAAAGGGTAAAATAAGGGTTAAACAAAAAATTTAAGAATAAAAAACATTTAAAACTTATATAAATATTATTTGATGATGGTAATTCTAAAATAAAGAAACCTATATTTTAATTAAATTATTTTTGGACCATTTTTAATCTATATTGAATTTATAATAAATTAATATTTTTAATGTTTCCTAAAGTGCCCCTCTCCTCTCATATAAAAGGGCACCTACTCCCTGTCCTCTTCACTCCATTTTGAGCATTAAATATCATCCAACCCCTGACCATTTCTTTTATAAACTTCTATAGTTACATTATATAGGTACTGGACTTCTCAAAAGACCAACTCTAGTTCCCTATGAGGTAATTTAAAGGAGGCACGTCGAGGAAGAGATAATCTCTTCTTACGATTCTTTCAAATTTATTTCTTCTTATACTTGCTCTTAATAAGTTGTTTAATTATATATTAATAACATTAGTATCAATAATATAATTATATATTATTATAAATATTAAAATAACCTATTTCATATTCTATCCATCCTACAAAAAATGAGATCACCGTGCGTGTGTACGTACGACTTACCGTCTCCACGCCGTGGTGTAATCTATTTTTCACCACCACCTTACTTGGATGGGTATAATGGTGGAAATAATAACTATATATTATTATTATAAAATTATACTAATTATAAGATATTATAAACCATTCACTTCAACACCATTCAACAATTATGGGAATAATATCGTCACTCGTGCGTTTGTATGACTTACAGTCTCCAAGACGCGATGAGATTCATTCTCCACGTTAACTATTCAAGAATGATTATAAATAGTATATAACAAATAATCATGAAATATATGAAATAATAATGCTACTGTATTTATATATATATATATATTTCATTTACTTACTTCCATTCTATTCAATATGGAAACAAAAATAGAGTTTATTCATACGTACGACCAACCGTCTCCATAAACGGTGTATTCCATTTATTTTATCAATATTATATATATATATATAATGAATATATATTATATATAAATCATCTTTTACATTATTTAATTATTTAAATCATGATCTAAGTAATAATATCAAGAATAAAAAGTCCAACCATGTATGATAAATAAAATGATTGTTACCCAAAACGTTGCTTTAACATAGAATTGAAAAATGAACGTGTAATATAAAGTTATAAGTAAGTCATATATGATATCATAAATTTTATTATGGCCATGTTACAAGTTAATAATATGTTTAAACCCACTATATAGAAGTTTCATACACATACAAAAGAAATCGGAACTAAGGTAAGGGAAAACTTTTCCAATCTCGGTTTTATCTGAGATTGTAATGGCGATATATTTATCACCCATGTCCATGTTTTATATTTTATTAAAAATATGATTAATATTATTACATGTATATTTAAATTAATTTTTATCAATTTTTAATTTTACAACATTGTTTGGAAGGAATCTTTATTCCGTTTACCATACGAGGTATTTTGACTTCTCTGAAAAAGTACCAAAATAACATCTTTTAACCTATACGAAATGAATGGATTTTTATGGTTTCATGAAAATTAATTACCATTATGATTACTCTACACTATATGAATTTTATTTTCAACTAAATACATTTATTTTAAATTTGCGCGACATTTTGAGAAAAGAAAATGTTTTTGAAGAAAATAAGATATTTTCCTCAAGAACTGAGTTCAAGTGGTTTATCAAAATTATTTTTCATCTAAGATTACTCTATTTAAATAGGGTTATGTTGTTATCACTATTATTAAAATGATTTGATTGTGTTAATGATGCAATGGTATTTTATATGGATTATGTTATGTTTGAATGATGTTTAATAAAACCCATTTTATTTCTTGGGTTACGCTATGATGAATGATTTAGGTTTTTGTGGCACAAGTTAGAATGATTTCATTATGATATGGGTGGGACCTATATCTCCCTCTAATTATTTGGGTAAAAATTTATATCTCATGGGATAGACATGAATGGAACAAAAAAAATCTAGTTCAGTAATACATGGCTGGAACACCAAGTAAACTCAGTTCAGTAGTGGAATTTTTCCACTATGATCATCTTGGAAAAAATTAATTAGATACTATAGAAATCATATTATTTACTTTTTTCCTAATAATTCCATGTTTTATACCAATTCTATTTTATCATGATTAATTTTAATTTATGATCTATTCCTTACGAACTACCAAGATTTATTTAATGACTCAAGATTTTGATGTTTAAAATTTATGTTGATATTTTTACGTTAAAATGTTTATGTTTTTTTATGTTCTCAATGTTTACCCTTAATAAGAATTTGAGATCACCCTTTTTATGTTTTTTTATCCAAGATATAAAAAAGGTTTTAGGTAGGAAAACAAAAGGGTAAGATCTTTATGGGAGATGTTGGAGATCTTTCACCAAGCTAGAAGATTATGTTCAAAGTTTTCAAATACACTAAACTAATACGGTCCTTGGGAATATATTTTGTGTAATGTATTAAGTATTCCGAAAAATAAATATAGTTTCCATGTACTTCAAGCTTGGGTCGTTAGAGTTGGTATCATTGTGAATGTTTTTCCAAACTTTGGAAACTAGGATGCGAATACTTTATTGAGATCTCTATAGATATTTATAAGGTATGTCTAGGTATGGCCATAAGGGTAAGTATAACTATAGATTATAGTCCTATAATTATGGTAATAATCATGAATAAAATATTATTAAACCAAAGATGGTAGAGATTTAATGTATTACCCCCTTGATTATGTCATTTCCTAGAATGTTTTTTTCCTATCACACTATTCTTTTTGGGTTTTAGACGATTGATGAAACCCGAAGGAACCGTGTTGATGATCAATGAATTGGGAAATAAAATGATTGTCCTCCTGAACAACCAAATGTTTTGTGATATTGAATGAAAAATCTTATTGCTATACTTACATAAGATATGAATCATTCTGTACTTCCCAATGACCAAAGAAGGGAACAAAATTCTATTGAGTCCTTTATGAGGCAACGTACACATTCTTTCAGTGGGTCTTCTGATCCACTTGTTTCTAAACAATGAATCTGTAACCTTGAAAAGATGTTTTCCATACTTCACTATTCGCAACATGAAAAAGTCATTTTTCATGACTATCGATTAGAAGGTGAAGAAGACCAATGGTGGCCTCTAATTAAGAATACAAGACAACAAGATGAAATTGAATCCATGGGATGGGATGAGTTCAAGAACTTATTTTTATATAAGTACTTCCCTCGTATTATTTAAATAAATATGGAAAATTAGTTCCATGAGCTTAGAAAAAAGGATGATGAATCTGTTGGTACATATGAGGTGAATTTTACAAGCCATGCACGGTATGATTCTAGCTTTATCATCAAACCTAATAGTAAAGTTGATTGATTATTTAGTAGCTTAAAACCAAGTCTTCAACGGGAATTTTCTATAAGAGACTTCAATAGATATGAAGAGATTGTGCGTTGTGATATCAAGGTAGAACTGGAAGTTGGGGTTACATATCCATCTCATGGTTTTGACAAGAAATGAAAGATGTTGTTCAATGGAAAATCTCAAAATAATGGTGATAATAAGATGAATGTTCCCTTATTCTCAAAGTGTGGAAAGAATAATGGTGGATATTGTATTAAAGTAACTAGAAAATGTTTCAAGTGTGTAAAAGAAGGCCATTGATCAGTTGAATTTTTAAATAATACGAAAAAGGTGGTTAATGATATGAAAAGAGAAAAGACTATAGAGAACATCACACCAACACTTCAAGGCTATAAGTGCAAGGAAATGGGGAATTATGCTAACCGAAGCCCAAATCTAAGGGTTAATGATGATGGTCGACATCAACAACCTATTAAATGCAAAGATAAAGGAAAATCACATGCAATAACTATTGGTTATGTTGAGTATGACAATGATGTGGTGGAATGATTAAGTGTTTATGTAATGGGACTCCAAAATGGTTTTGTGGAATCTCATTTATAGTATTATGGAATATTAGAATATATATGTATTGGTTTATTGAGGTTTTCAATAATTATATGGTACTAGTAACCATGAAAAGTGATTGAAATATTTTTTTAAAGATGATGACATGCATATAATGAATGGATAAGGAGATAATGAGATGTCTGATAGTATTAATGAGCTAATAACTGATATAAAGACAATGTGATATCATTGTTTGATTATATAGAATTTTGGGTATTTTTGGTGTGCGGAAAGAGTGAATTTTGATAGAATGAATGTTTTCACTATGGTTGGTTGGTAATTCAAGTTATTATAATGTTTAAAGAGATTACATGATTAAGGTAATCACATGTTTGGAATGTGACAACCAGGAACTTCCAAATGAGATATGAGAGACAAATGTTATGTTTATTTAGTTCACCTCCTTCTAAAGTTTTATATTTTTCATTTTTGGAAGGATTGTAATATTATCCATTTATGTTTAGTATAAGTTATATTCTAGCTGATTTTTTTTAGATTAATGTATTATCTCACTATATTTATACTTTTTCATATTTGATAACCTATTCTAACATTTTTTTGAGACAAATGGAATAACCTATCATTCTATCGCATGATATGATAACACTTCAAGAATGAAAAATTAACCTTAATATCTTTCAATAAGATATGATTTGGAAATTATTTAGGAAATGACCAATAGTGAGATTTTACTAAAATCATGTAAGTATTTATCATCATGTAAAAATTCATCAAATTTCGGAAAAAGATCTTGAAACCAAAAATGTTATCCTAGTACCTTCTAATCCACTGAATCATATGGTCCCTTAAATCATGACAGATTTATGGATTTCTGGTAGTTAACTTTCTTCAAACCTTATTCTCTATCATAACCCATCATAACTTTATGGTTATATTTCTCTTCCATATCTATGTCTCCATATCCCACCTATGGTTTCCTATGTGGAAACCAAGTGATGAGTTAATTTGGGTAAATTTTATGTTTCTATATTTCTTTTTTTAAAATGAAGTTTTAGTATTCCTTTTTATGAAGGTGATTTCCATAAAAGAAACTTTCAAGTATTAAACCATTTATAACCTGAAGAATTTCTAGGGCAAAATTCATTTTAAGGGGGGTAGAATGTAACACCCCAAGATTTTATGGGATGCATTATTTTTATTTTGTTTGATGTCTTGTGTTGTACACTATATCAATATTATCATTCACTATACATAACACTGTATTATATTGCAGTATACACAACACTATTTTTTACTTTCATTACATGCAAGAGAGACCTTCCTCGATAGCTTACGTTGTATGCCATACCGAGTTTCACTAAATAATGATATATTATTTAAATATTATCATTTAATGGGTTATAAACTAGCCATTATGAATAGTATTAACCACATTTTTAATTTTATATAACATTAAAATTCAACTTATGTATTTTCTAGACATAAAACAAGAACAAGTTCATTTTTTTGGATAAAATAATTATTTTTCAAAAAATGAAGTTTTACCGCATTTTGAGGGCGCAATCATTTTAAATATAGTTTATGAAACTTTTAAAAGTTAAATTTGACAAAATAATATTTTTATATTTAATTAGAACATAAAAATTAACTTTTGTTGAATAATATTTTATTTTTGTGATAAAATTCAAATTTTAATTAACAGTGAAAAAATATTGCATTTTAATTCGAAACTGCCTTTTCATCTAATTTATTTATATAGTTAGATAAAATTTTTAATTTGTTTTAAAGTTTAATTGGATTATGTGTTTATAATTTAATACCATTTTGGTCATTTGAAGTAATTTCACTTTTTAAATTGGATATAAACACATGTCAATCTTTTAATAGTTATTACTTCTTAAAAAAACCCGCTTTTTTGGTTTTGACAATGAGAATTAATTTTAGATCAATTACTGAAACTAATGTGTTTTAAATTTGGAAAAATTGATTCCATATTTGTAATCATAAGGTCCAAATTGTGTGAACAGTTACCTTTTATTTTTTGACATTATGAATAGTAACTTCAGTAATTATTTTATCTACCATGGTTAAAGGGAAAATCTGGCAAATAAGGGTAAACAAAATAATATTATAATAATATTAAACTACCATAAAACATGTACTAATCCTATTGGATGAGATATGTCTGACCATGTTCATCCTTGGGTCGATTTTGGGACCCCATAGAGCCACTTGGATGTGAAAATTACATTTTATAAGAATTAATTTAAAGTAAAGAGAAATATAACATAAACATGTATATTTTACTAAAACAATTTTTTATGGGGTTATGTAATTGACCACTTTGACTATAAATAATAATTATAAATATAAAAATATTTCCTATATCATGATATTTTATTTATATTTTGTAGATATTAAATATATAAATTTAATTATGACACAATCTTGATGTAGTGATTGCTTCATTAACAATGGATTCAAATAAATGATATTATAAATATTAAAATAAATTTAATTTTATTTTTATGCCATAATTTTTATTATGGATTATATTATCATATTATATTTGATATAATTGTTTTCGTTCAAAGGAATCAGGTAGTTATAAATTTTTTTAAAAGTCAAGTATGAACAGTGTCCAAAATTGACAAAATTAATAACTTAAAACATAAAATAGTTTTTTAAATGATATTAACTTTTTAAAAATCTAATATTCTAAAAAATGGTTAATACATGTCCAAATATTTCATAAATTACTTTTTTTGGGTCTTTTTACATGAAATGGCAATTAAATTAACACCGAATGTGTAAATAACATGATATCACTGTAAGATTTAAAAGGGTAAAATAAGGGTTAAACAAAAAAGATAAGGATAAAAATATATTCAAAACCTATATAAAAATTATTTTATGATGGTTATTTGAACCAAAATCATCATATATTTTAATTAAATGAGTTTTGTATAATTTTTAATCGAAATTGAATTTATAATAAATTAATATTTTGATAGTTTCCTTAAGTACCCCTCTCCTCACTTATAAAAGGGAACCTCCTCCCTCTCATCTTCAATCCTTTTTGATCCTTCAAGATTGGCCAAAACCAACCCATTTCTCTTATAAACTTCCCTATTTACACTTTTTAGGTTTTGGTCTTCTTAAAAGACTAACTCTAGTGCCATAAGAGGAAATTTAAAAGAGGCACGTTGAGGAAGAGGTAATCTCTTCTACCTATTCATTCAAAATTATTTCTTCTTATACATCCTCTTCATGATTTGTTTCATTATTTAGTAATAAAATCAATATCACTCATATATTTATATGTTATTATAAATTTTAAACAACCCTATTTCACCTTATATCTATCCTACTAAAAATGAAATCACCGCACGTGTGTACATACGACTTACCATCTCCAAGGCGTTGTGTAATCTATTTTTCACCACCAGCTTACTTGGATAGGTATAATGGTGGAAATAATAACTATATATTATTATTATAACATTATAATAATTCTGATATATGATAACCATCCACTTTAATACCATTCAACAATTATGGTAATGATATCGTCGCTCGTGCGTACGTACGACTTACCATCTCCATGACACGATGAGATTCATTATCCACATTAACCATTAAAGAATGATTATAAATTATATATAATAAAAAATCATTAAATATATGAAATAATAATTCTACTCTATTTATGAATATATATAGGTCATTTACTTACTTCCATTCAATTCAATAAGGAAACGAAAATAACATTCATGCGTACGTACGACCTACCATCTCCATGAACGGTGTATTCCATTTATTTTATCTATATATATATACTGAATATATATTATATATAAATCTATTTTTACAATCTTGATGTATTTAAAACATGATCTAAGTAACAATGTCAATAATAAAAATTTGAAACACGTATGATAAATAAAATGATTATTACAAAAAACGTTGCTTTAACATGGAATTGATAAATGAATGGGTAATATAAAGTCATAAGTAAATCATATATGATATCATAAATATTATTATGGTGCTGTTAGAAGTTAATAATATGTTTGAACCCACTATATTGGAGTTTCATACACATAATAAAAAAATCAGACCAAAAGTAAGGGATAGCTTTTCCAATATCGTCTTTATCCTAGATAGTTCATTTGTAAGTATTTACTGGGGATATATTTTTCACCCATTTCCATGTTTTAAAAAAATGTTTTAATAAACTGATTAATTTTCTTATATGTATATTTAATTCCATTTTTACCAATTTTGAATTTTAATACATGGTATGGATGGAATCTTTCTTATGTTTACCATACTAGGTACTTTTTGACTTTTCTAGAAAAAGTATGAGAAGAAAGTTTTTTTATCTTATAAGACATGAATAGTTTTTTAGAATTTCATGATTATTTATTTCCATGAAGATTTTTCTACACTATATCAATTTTATTTTCAACTAAATTCTTTTCTTTTAAATTTGTGCGACATTTTGAGAAAAGAATACTTTTTTGTAGAAGATAGGATATTTTCTTCAAGAACTCAGTTCAAGTGGTTTATCAAAATTATTTTCCATCTAAGAATACTCTATTTAAATAGGGTTATTTTTGTATCCCAATTATTTATATGTTTTATTGTGTTAATGATATAATGGTATTTTATATGGATTATGTTATTTTGGATTTATGTTTAAGAAAAACCATTTTATTTTTTGGGTTATGCTATGATGAATGATTTATATTTTTGTGGCATATATAATAATGATTTCATTATGAGATGGTTGGGACCTATATCTCCCTTTAATTCATTGGGTAAATATTTATATCTCATGATATATACATGATTGGAATTACAAGTAAATTCAATTCAGTAATACATGGCTAGAACGACAAATAAATATAATTCAGTAATATATGGCTGGAATGAAAAGTAAACCCAGTTATGTAATTGAAGTTTTCCACTATGATGGTCTTGGAATCAATTCCTTGGCTACTATAGAAATCATATTATGTGTTTATTTTCTTCCATAATTCCATGTTTTATACCAATTATACTTTATGATGGTTAATTTTTCTTTATGATCTATTCCTTACTAACTTCCAAGATTTATATCATGACTCAATATTTTGATGTTTAAATTTTATGTTCATGTTTTTACATTCAGATGTTTATGGTTTGTTTTATGTTCTCCATTATTACCCTTAATGAGAATTAGAGCTCACCCTTTTCATGTTTACTTTTACCCATGATATAATGAATGGTTTTAGGTAGGAAAAAAATGGGAAGATCTTTATGGGAGATGTTGAATATCATTCACCAAGTTAGAAGATTATGTTTCGTGTTCCCAAAGACTCTAAACTAATACAGTATTTGGGCATATTTTTTATGTAATGTATTATGTATTATGAAAAATAAATGTAATGTACATGTATTTCTTTCTTGGTTCATTAGACAAGACATCATTATTTCTGGTAAGGTCACAACGAAGACATCGTACTTTTATTCGGTAGGCATACACCAAATACCCCAACCTTTTGCCTCATGAGACCAACCTATGCATCAAGGGAGTATATAGTACTGGGACCTATCCATCACTTCATTAAGTATAATTCATTCACTATATGAAATATATAAATATCAATATAATGTATAATAAATTTTCCTTATGCATCAATAAAAATGCATATTTATATACAAATATATGGAATGTTGATACTTTTCTAGACAATAAATGAACATAATCCATCCGGATAAAGAAGGTGGTTGGTAAAAAATACAAAATAAACTTTATTAAGTAATAAATTACATCTACATTAGAATAATAAGTATAAATATTTTCAATATTTCCCCAATGAATCTATGTATGGAATCAAGGTGAACACCCTTAAATCAATGGAATGAAATATAGAGTGTTCATAGAGGGCAGAAAATGGAAGAAAACTTATGTCCATAGTAGATATGGATTTGGTAAGGAAAAGGTAGTGATGGATTTCCATGTGTTTAATACCTAAAAATAAAATAGTTTTAGAGGACTTAAATTGTAATCCATGACCAATACATGCACCAAAATAGGAAAATAAGTGGTGAATATGAATCATATCTCAATGAATACAAATTGAGATGAAAAAATCCTTATGGTAATAGCAACATAAGAATCAAAATAAGATGATAAGGATACCATGAAATTAAAATATAATGGAATGAAATATATTAATTATAATTGAATGTAAAAGGGAATTGAATACACCCTATAAAATAAAATACTTTGGGAAATATCAAACATGTCTCATGGAATTGAAAAAAAGACACAAATAACACTTGTGGGTTTAGAAAATTTCAAATAAAAACTCTTTGAAGGATATGATTTCAAATGAAATATTAAATATCATAAAAAATTATATGATAATCACATAAAATATTAAATGGTAATTAGATACACTATTCCAAATAAAAGATGTTGTATAATAAGAAATTTGTCTCTAAAATTAAAATTGAGACTAGAAACCCTTACCTTAATTTCTGTTTAGTCAGAATGTATTTCGAAATACTATATAAAAAATAAATTCTAAATAATATATTAAATAACCTTATTCACATATATTTATCTTTAAAAAATTATTTTTTAACTTTATATTACGAATATATTACTCAATTATACTTTATTTCCATCACTGAGTTTAAGGAAATTTCAATTGTTTGTTTCCTTCAAGTACCACAATAATGGGTTCAATTATTACTAATTGGTTAAAATTTAATCATTAAAAGATAACATAAGATAATATAATCATATTTTTAATGATTTATCAAATCTCATTTTCATTTGAGGAATGATAAATGTATGGTTTGTGAAAATGGAAATTATGAAGAACTAGTTTCGATATATTTTACAAACAAAAGGTGATATATTAATAAATATATTTAATATCCTTAAAACCTTTCCATGCTCATTAAAATTTATTAAATACATTATTATCACATGATATTAAAATTATATAACACACCTTAATCATTTGTGATATAAACATTATAACAACGTTCACTTAGGTGGTAAAACCCACCCATATGAGAGTATGTTATAATGATTTTATGAGCATGAAAATGTTTTTATATAATGTTAAAATAAAAATTAAATAATATTAAAAATTTATAAAATATAATTTACCTTAATTAAATTTATTCTTATAACCATATGTGCAGGATGTTGATGACAAATGAAATTCATCATTTATGGAGGCGGTAATCCACACATATACATGATTAACGTTTCCATTTTTCAATGAATGAAGAGGAATAGAGGTATATAATAAATTATCAATTTAAAATAGTAATTATAACATATTATACATATCAATTAATTAAATTCAACCACTTTACCGTCTATAAAATATGGTGATGAAAAATAAAAGACGTTGCTTTATGGAGGTGGAAGTTCTCAAAAACCCAAGATCAATGTTCTTTTGTTTTTCTATGTGAACAAAATAGAATAAATAATGGTTGTTACATTAATATAATAAAAATTAAGTATAATAATGATATTTGGGTTATTTTATTACTAAGTTTAGGGTATTTTTGAATGAAAATGATATATAAGAAAAGGATAAGGATTTAGTAATACTCACTTTGGGACCTTGAACTTTCTCTTGAAAGACTCCATGGAAATGAATGGATTAGGATAATTAATTGAGACTAAGGGCTTATGAAATTGACATATGTTTCTATGTGGTAAAAATATTATATTATAATTAATAAATTAGAATCAATAGGTGTGTCTTGTTGCGGTGGAATTGTCCCCTTTTATAATTGAAGAAAATGCCATTTTTATCAACACCCATTATATTTCAATAATGTAATGACAATATTCAATGGAAAACGGTTCCAAAAGTGATAAACAATGGATTTTGGGGTGATATAAGGTCTATAAATAAACAAAAAAGTATTTAAACACATATTTTAAAATTATTGGAATCCATTTTTTCTTATATGTTTACTTTTACCCTTCTTTTTTTGTTTTTACTGGGATAACTAGTTTTTTTCCAAGTTACTTATATTGTAATAAACATATAAAATAACCAATATTAAAAAAATTAGGTTTTATAGACCTAAATTTAATATATATTTAATCTAAATCAACTTTAAATTAAGACAATTAAAATTTTAAATTAAAACATTCTATATATAGAAAAAATATTTTGTAGAAAAATATTGTTTTCACCACTAAGTGTTCTTAATCTAATTTTGTATTGATCACTAAAAAAATGACTGATAATTTATTTAAATATAGGATTAAAATTCATATTAATATAAATTTTAATAAAATATTAATTTATTTTGTAGTATAAAAATTACACAATAATTATAAAATAATTCTTTGAAAATAATAGTTTTATCATTATCATTATAAATAACTTCAATCTTAGTAATCATTATTTTATGACCAAAAATAAAATTTAGTTATTAAATAATATGATAATTTTAATCAAAAATATTATAACCATTTTTTATTTAATTTATAAAAGTTCTAAAAGCTAAATTTTAATATAATAAAATAAAAATAGTTTTTAAACTAAAATATTACTTAATTTTCAAAAATGATAAACATGAGTTTTATAAATACCACATATTAATGCTAAAGGATTTATTTGACACACACCCACACACACACAAATATTATAAAAAATTGGTTTATAAACTTTTAGTAATTCTTATATTATGATAATGTCATAAAAGTGATGGTTTTATCAATATTGTTATTTTTTCACAATTCATCCCAAAGGAAATGTTTTTAAGAAAACATAAAAAATTCGTATTATGGTAATATTGACATGATGAATCTAAAAATAAAGTTTATTTTTTCATATTAAAATTATAAAATTTTAGAATTTAACATTTAAATAAAAATATAAAAATATAAAACTATTTTCATAGAAAAATAACTTTTTAAAATATTAACTTTTCTGATTATTATTTCCTGTCAATTTCTAATAAATTTGGGTGTTATTATATTATTAATAACAATATTATCTCTTATCCATAATATATTTAGTTTCATAAAAAAATAGAAAATAATTTTTTTAGAACGGTTACATTTTAAACTATAAATCAATTTTATTAGTTACTTAGCTATTCAAATTGAATTTTCATTAATGAATTTTAATTAATAATGAACATTATTTTTTATTTATAATGATATTTCATAATTCAAATACATGTATTTTTACAATTTATTTAGATGGATATATTTTAATGGACATATAATTTTCTATGGTTTGTTGGGGTTTAGTGTTGTATGTGAATCAAGCTATTGAATAACTTAGTTTTCAAGGGGAAAATATAATTTGAAATATTGGGGTGTTACATTATCCCCTCTGAAATAAACTACATCTTTGAAATTTTAATTATCAAGTACTAATAAAATTATTCAAGGGTATATAAATGATATATGTAACACAATATATAGTTTCAAATGATGTTTTTACCTTAATATATAAATTAAGGCTGGAAGAAATTTCTTTTTCCCATATAATGTTAACCAATTGATTTATATTTCTTTTGAAACATGTTGCTCTATGCTCTCCTTTTACACACATAAATAATCTTACAATTCCTTAATGAAATTCCCCTGGGTGTCTCTTCCCACATTTTTGACTTGTAAGAAATTAAATCTTCTTCCCTTCATCATATTTGTCACTTGAAATTCCATGAAACACCATCCATATTTTTTTGTGTTTATAGGAATTTAATTAGGTTCAAATTTTTAATCATAATTTGTGATAGCTGGTTTGGAATAACCATAATATTTATCACTTAAACTCTTATCCCATTAGGTTTCCTGTTGGTAAAATCTTCATGTTTTCCATGAAACCCATCATAAACTTAGTTTCTTTAAGATTGAGTTATTACTAAAACCAGAAGAGTTAACTTTATTTATTAACAATTAGCATCATAAAAGGATTATAAAAATTAAATATCAATATATACCACTCTATGAGACCATCATGTTAGCTTAAAGTTCTTTTAGTTTAAACTGAATCACACTTGGTTTAACCAATGTTGTTTTAGATTTAATTCACATAATAATTAAAAATAATGTTACCATATTCCCATAAACATTATAAAAATATTCTAAAACCAAAAAATCACTAGAATCTACGATCATAAAATCCAAATTACCCTTATCCAAGAAATCACATATCAGTTAATATTTACCTTAACTTAGGAATCTCTACACCTTAATCTAAGTTATCTATGATAATTTCCTATAAGGTTCTCTAACCATATATTTACATCCTTCATAATTTCCAATAAGGAGAATGCGATTAACCATAACATATCCCACAAGAGTGTCTTGCTAGGTGTGCAATCTTAAGACCACTGATCGTGCACCATGTGAAGATCGATTCTATTATCAACTAGCTCTTTTTGAGGTGATTACCCTTAGGTACATATATGCTAATATCGAGATAGGGATAAAATATATACGAAACCAAAAAATATCAACTTTAACAAAACTTTAAGGATGTTATTATATACTTAATACTATCCCTTAGACTTATCCCTAGGGTTTTCACATAAGTTATCTTATCCTAATCCCTAAAAAACATAAAATATTTAATACAACCACAATAAAAATAAAGGGTTATCTATACCTTTGAAATAATGATCAAACTTAACATATCAAACCTTTATGAAATTTAAAACTCTTAAATTATCATCAAATGATAATATCCTAACATCTAATGTTTTATAAACCCTACTTTGATTCTATCTATGATGACCTCCACCCACTCTCTTAGAATCATGTTAAAATAAACACCATCTTTACTTATCAGATTTGGAATGAACCTAATCGATCCATTTTAACCATTAAAAATTACAATATCACCGAAAAATATCAAGTCACATACATTCAAAGGACTATTTAGGGTCGTAGTTTTATAGATTTAGAAAGAACTTTTAACTATAAAATCCCATGAATTAATCATTAAATGAACATTTTCCACAATTTAGGAAACTACTTAATCTATAATAAGTCTAAAAAATATAACACAAAATTATCCACACATGCTACTCTTCTCTACACATCAAGTGTAATACTATTCTTCATAAACTAGGGAAATGAAATCCTATGAAGGTTGAGATCAAAAACTCAAAAAGGGAAAAAATATATAAAATACCATCCATGAATGAACATGGATTGAATAATATGGTTGAAAAAATTATAATCAAATAATTCCATAAATCTAAACACATTATCTTGAAACTAATTGACATTTAAAAATATTAATAAACACATATACAACAATAACTAAATTCATAGCGATGGAATGTATAATGACAGGAATATTAGTGTTTACCATCAAGGCCTCATCTCAGAGATTGATATTTCTATTAAAGCCACTACTAAGACATAACTCTTATCATCAGGGTCACAACCAAGATATCATACTTTAATTGGGTAGGCATATAAAAAAACCAAAGAATTTGTATCATGAGACCAATCAATGCATTGAGGGGTTATGTAATACCAAGCCCTACCCCTCATTTCATTAAGTCCAATGAATTCAATATATGAAAGATATGAATATTAATAAAATGGATAATCAACCTTCATTAAGATTCAATAAATATATGTATTGGGATACAAACATATAGAATACTAATAATTTTACAGTTGATAAATGAACATATTATATCTAGATAAAGAAGGTAGATGGTTAAATGATACATAATCAAATTTCATTAGTAATATATGAAATTAATATCAAAATAATAAGTATATTTTTTTTTCAATATTTCCCTAAAAAATTGATGTATGTCATCTACGTAAACACCCTTCAATCAATGGAATGAAATATAATGTGTTGATAAAGGAAAGGAATTGAAAGAAAAATTATAGCTATAATAAAAAAGGACTTGGATAGGAAAATGAAGTGATGGATTTACATTATTTTAATCCCCCAAAATAAAATATCATTAGGATACTTAAAGGGTAATACATGACCAATATATACACCATAAAGGGAAACAAGTGGTGAATATGAATCATATCTCAATGAAGAAAAAAATGAGATTTTAAACCATTAAAGTAATGGTAATGAACGAATAAAATGAACATGATATAAAGAACATGAAATTAAAATATAAAGAATTAAAATATATTCATTATAATTTAAGTGAATAGTGTAGGGAATAAAACATATAAAATAAAATGTGGGGTATAATATCAATCATGTCTCATGTAATTTAAAATAGAGACAAATATCACTTACAATATTAGATACTTTCGAATAAAAACCCCTTGAAGGATATGTTTTAAAATGAAAAATTAAACATCATTAAAAATGATCGTATCATGATAAAAAATATTAAAGGTTCATCAGATAAACCATTCCAAATAAATAATATTGTATAATTAGAAATATGTCTGAAGAAATTAAATTTGAGATAAGAAAACCTTACCCTAATTCCTAATTAGTGAAAATGAACTCTAAAATTCCCAATAAAAAATAACTATCTTAATCAAATATTATATAAAATTATTCACATATATCTTATTTTATACACCTATTTTATAACCATATATTACAAATATATCACTCAGTAATAGTTTATTTCCATTATCGAGTCTTAAGATATTTCAATTTTTTTTATTTCATAAAATTACCATGGTGGCGGGGTTAATTATTAATTATTGGTTAAAATTTAATCATAAAACAAGAAACCAAAATAATTGTGTTCTAATGATTCATTATAACTCATTTTCGTTTTGTGAATTATAAAGCTATAGTTTCTGAAAATGGAATCTGTGAAGAACTAGATTCGAGATGTTTAACGGTCGAATGGTGATATATTTATAAATATATTAAATATAATCGAAACTTTACAAAATCATTAAAAATGTTAAAAAAATTATTTTTATAGGATATTAAAATTATATAATATTTATTAACCATTTTTGATGAAAAATTTATAACATTGTTCACTTCAGTGGTAAAATTGACCCAAGAAAGAGTGTGTTATAATGATTTTACGAGTAAGGAAATGTTTTTATATAATGTTAATAAAACCTTTAAAGAATCGTAAAAATTTCATAAATATTATTTTACTTTATTAAATTCATTCTTATAACTATCCATGTTGGGTATTAATGAAAAATGAAATCCATCATTAGTTGAGGTGGTAGTCCATACGTACCCATGATTAACATTTCCATTTTTAAATGAATGTGTAGGAATGAAGATATATGATAAATTATAATTTCAAAGTAATAATTGTGAAATATGAAACATATTAATTAATAATTACCATCCTATTTTTCATCTATGGGAGATGGGGACGAAAAATGGAATACGTCGCTACATATAGGAATTAGTTTGCATAAATTCAAAATCAATGTTCTTTTATTTTCAAAAGTGGATGGAAAGGAATAAATAATGGTTATTAAATTATCATAATAAATCTTTAGTGTAATATCAATTATAAGGTAATTATATCACTATTGTTAGTGTAGGGTTTAAAGAGAGTGATTAAGAAGAAAGAGATAAGGATTATGTGTAACATCCAAAATTTCCAATGAACATTTTTATAAATTTTATTCTAAAAATTTAAATTTAAATACTAAATGTATTTATTTATTTTTATAAACCAAATATTAATCAGCTAATATATTAGTTTACATATTTTTTTAAGTATAATGGAAATTTATTTTAGAAAAATGGTAGCTCCTAGGCCAAGCGACAACCCATCACATCCGGTAAGGCCACGAGTTTTGAACACATGACTGGAGGGTGGATCACCTACCACTAGCCAATGTGATATCCTATTTTCATAAACCATACTTTTTATATATATTCCAATGTAACAGTTACTATATTTACAATTATTTATACATATATAGTCTTATATGATAACAAAATTGATTTTATTAGTGGTGTTTTATTCATGATAATTATGTTATTAAAAGTTAATGATTAAATATTATTTTTAACGAATAACTTATTATAAATTGTTAATTAAAATTTGGATCATTCAATTTAAAAATGTTTTTTTATCAAATTTGGTTACATGTTTTATTACTCTGAAAATTTCCTTTTAAAATAATATAAGTAACATGATTCATAATAAAAATAAATTATGAAACATATATTATTTGTATGTAAATAATTATTTATTATTACCCAAGAATAATATTTTGGTTTGATAAAATAGTTTTTGAAGAACTAAAATGATCTTTTCAATGTCATTTTAATTATGAAATATAAAGGTTGTTTCACTATACCTGTTTTTATCATTTTCATATTTAGAAACTAAATTCCAATTAATTAAAATAATAACTTCACAAAATTCAAAAAATAATTTTCTTATAATATAAGTTATAATAACATTTAATAATAACTTTCATACACACCTATATTATAATGAAATTCTATTATCTAAAAGTAGTGTTTTTGAATTTTATGCATCGAATGCTTGATTTTGAAATATATAAGTAATTGTAAATTTCACATAGGTAGATAATTATTTTTATTAAAAGTAAGATTCTTTAACTGATCATATAAAAATTATTTTAGGGTAATTTTTTTGGTATTTTTCTGAAAGAATTGTTTTTTGGGGGTATAAAGTGAAAATACAATTTTTATGAATACCATGATTTTTTGTAATTATTAGGATAAAATCATGACTTAAAATGTTATGAAATAATTTATTCAAAACATAATTTATTTAGTGAGTATAATCATGAATTTAAAAACATTATGTTAAATTTTGAGACATATATATGCTTGATATTTTTGAACCTAACTTTTTAATTTTATAAATATTGTTTGACATGTTTTATAACTATCATTTTAGAATTAGTTTTTATCACTTTTGGATATGGAATTATAAATTAAAAAAATTTATATATGGAATTAGAAGGCCCAAATTAGGTAATAATGGTATAAATTGATTTACCACAATACCGGTAAAATATTGTAAAAAGTTAAAATTAAAGAGTAAAGGAATAAAATTATTAAAAAACACCATTAAATAGGTGTTTTATGGTTTTAATGACCATAAAATTACATTTAAACATTAATTATCAACCAAATTATTTTAATTTAATGCTATGGAGAATTATTTATCCAAAACAACAAAAAAATCATTATTTAAACCCTTAAAACCATACACAATCAAGTATAAATACCCACACCTCTTCTAATTCTACCACATAAGAATTAAAATTTCTATCTTCATAGATCCTTCATGGATTATCTTAAATTTATATCTCTTAAATCTTGGATAATTTTTAGTTTGAAGGGTCATATTTAAACTAAGAAGCTCAAGAGAGGTAAGGGTTCCCAATCCTCCTATTTCCTTTTCAAGTTCATTACTTTTGTTATATTGTATTTTTAAATCCATTTTTCATATAATACCTTGTTTTTTATTCCATTGTATTATCTTCCATTTAATATTTTACAAATGATAGTTTATTTATTCCCTCTCATTATAGCCTTTTTATAAGACATTACAATACTGAAATAAGGGATCTTCACCCATACTTTACCATTATATTTGTGAGTATATTTAATTTTTTTCAATGGGAAATTTTATTATGAATCATTATTATAATTTAATTACTATTTTATAAATGATAGATAACATTTATTCTCATTATAAAACCTTTATAATTTGTTTTAATGCTCAGACTTTCCCGTAGCCATAAAACTATCCTAAATTTGGTAAAGAAAAGTGTGGGTGGTTTTACTAGCAATAAAACCCCTGTATTGATACAAGAAGTGGATATAGGCTCTAGAATATATGTACCTATGGGTGGAAAACATGAAAGGACGAGACTGGGTATTTATTCAATCATCACTTGGTGTACAACAAAGAGTCTTAAATACAAACATGGGTTGAAACTCTCACGGGATTTGATTTGGATAATTAACTTGCACATTATGATCCATAATAAAGGATTAGAATAAATAGAATCAGATTTGAATTCAATTGAACGAAATATTCCATTATATTAACCTATACCACTTATTTTATCATTCCACAAATTTGGGTACTACCCATTTCATTGTGAACATCTTATAGTTTCTAATTTTGATTGTTGGATATTCACCTATATAGCTGCATTAATACATTTAAGGGGGTTCTTTTCCAAAAAACTTATAACCAATGTTCATGTTATTTATAACTATATATATTTATCATGGGTTTTACCTTACTACTCCATGTCCATGTTTCTATGTACCCAAGGTATGATAGAAATGAGATCTCTATACGAAATGATCCATCACTAACTTTTTATTTCCTTATCATAAACTATGAATAAACATATGTTTTCTTCTAATACCATTCCTTGTGGATACCGTTGCATGAATCTTATTATTAAATGGTGTTCACCTAGTTACGCATAAATTGATTTACTTTAGAAATTATTGAATAAACCATATACCCTTTTTATATATGGTGTAAATACCTTATTATTTAGAATATTTATTGATGGGAATTTTCCTAGAAAGTTACCAAAGTTTATTAGATAAAAATTTAATTTCCAATAGGTTTATGAAGTTATGATTAGTGATAGATTTATGTATATTTTCTATATGTTTGACACATAAATTTGGTCATATGAAGGGTACACCATGATATCACTCCAATGCATTCGGTAATGAATTAATCTCTAGAGATGACATGATTATAATACCCTAAAATCATGTCTTAGTAATGTTTTATGATACATTTGTGGAAAATAGTGGTAATATGTTTTAATGAACCTTGGTGATATGATTATGAATGTCTCATGTTTATGTTTTTCCATATTCTTATGATTACCTTACTTATGATATCATTTTATTTATACCATGCTACCATGTGATTATA
Organism: Viscum album; assembly: GCA_963277665.1. Taxonomy (NCBI): domain Eukaryota; kingdom Viridiplantae; phylum Streptophyta; class Magnoliopsida; order Santalales; family Viscaceae; genus Viscum; species Viscum album. The sequence continues at coordinate 1,288,992,141 of OY728151.1, forward strand.
TATGATCCTCTCTATCTATGTTATCATATTATGCCTCATGACTCAAGTGTAATTCTTCTTCACTCATGATAAAAAATATCAATGTTTTTATGTATAAATTATTTTGATTTATCCATTATTGAAAATTTATCTAGCTATTTTTTTATATTTCTCCATTTCCCTAGGAATTATAATACAAGGGATACATATAATTGAGATGCATATGTAGAGATTTTTTATAGATGATATATACTTTATATTGAGCGTTAAAGATATAAATATACATAGTTCCCAAAGAAACCAAATTTTGATCCTTAATATTGGATATATCTCTTGATATATTTTTAAAATAATGTATGTTTATCACAAGATATAAAAGTGTGGGTATGAGGCATCTCATTAAATAATACTCACTTCGAGGCCTTGAACATTCTCTCGAAAGTCTCCTTAGAAATGAAGAGCGTAAGATAAATAATTTAGACCAGAGGATTATGAACATGATATAGTTCTCTAGGAGGATAAAAATGACATGGTTACAAGAATATATTCCAAGTAATGGGTGTGTCATGAATGGGTTGAAGTGTCCCATTCTATTGGTGAAGAAAATGGAACTTTTGTGAACAACTATTATTTTTCAATAATGGATTAAAAATATTCAAGGGTCAATGGTTACAAAAGTGATAAATAATGGAGTATAGGGTTATATATGGTTGATAAAGCCTCAATTGTTTTTTCCAAAAATGTTATAAAATTTTTTGAATTCATTTATTCTTATATGTTTTTTATGTTTTTTTTGTTTTTACCGGGGTAATTATTTTTTACCCAAGTAAATTATATTCTACTAAATATATAGAATAATCAATATTTCCAAATTTGGTTTTTATGAACCTAAATTTAATCTCCATTTAATATATTTAAATTTATATTTAAAAAATTATCTTTTAAATTAAAAAATTTTTTATATAGAAAACCCATTCTGCAGAAAAATATATTTTCACCATTAAGTGCTATTAATATTATTTATTATTGATAAAACATCAAATGAGTGATAATTTATTAAAATATATGATTAAAAATTATTTTTAATTTATTTTTTAAGATATATTAATTAATTTTATTATATAAAAATTATACAATATTAATAAAACAATTCATTGGAAATAACAATTTTACCATTATCATTATCATTAACGTTAATCTTAATAATCATAATTTTAGGACCAAAAGTAAATTTTAACTTATTAAATAAATTCCTAATTTTTAGGTGAAATATGATATCCATTTTATGTATTTATTTTCTAAAGGGGGTGAAAACTAAATTTTAATGCAAGCGAATAAAAATATTTTTTTGAGTAAAATATTACTTAATTTTCCAAAACATTAAATATGAGTTTTATAAATTACACATGGCAATTTTAAAAGATATAAATTACTTATAAATATATATATATTATATATAAAAGGTTTCATAAAATTATAATTCATCCCTCAATTATAATAATGTTATAAATGTGACAGTTTTAACAGTATTCATATTTTTTTATTATTCATTTAAAAACCATGTTTTTCTAAGAAATACCAAAAATTACTCTTTATCTCATTTTTTCAATGTCAATATAAAAATGAATTTTATTTTTTAAAGTTTAAAATTTTAAATTTTTGCATTTATTTTTTAAATAAAATCAATAAAAATATAATGAAAACTATTTTCATAGGGAAATAATATTTAAAAATATGAACTATTATTATTCTTATTTTATATCAATTATTAATCAAAATTTGTGTTAAAATATTATTCATATAAGTAATATATCTTATCCATAATATATTCTGTTTCTAAAAAACATATAAAAATATATTTTAAAAAAGGTTACATTTTAAAGCATAAACCAGTTTTATTAGTTTCATATCTACACTAATTGAATTTTCAGTAATGCCTTACAATTAATAATGAACTTTATTTTTCTCACATATATTTCATTTTTTGTTTATATATATTTTTACCTACCATTTCTATTACTATATTTTAACGGTTATATAATGCTTCATGGTTCATTAATGTTCGATGTTATGTGTGAAGAAAGCAATTGAAAAACAAAGATTTCAAATAAAAAATATAAATTAATATCTCAGGGTGTTACATATAGGCTGTAATGGCTCATAGTAAACTGGTTATGTTGATTTGGGGATGATACTAGGTGGGGGTCATTCAAGGTAGGAGTATTGAATGAGGTTGATGCCCATCATGTTCATAATAACTTAATGAGATAGATATTTGATAAGGTTGTGATGTGTGGTAGTGATGTAGATATATGATCTATGGTTGTGATAATGGTTATGGTATAGTTGATTCTGGTACCAAGGAGAAAATTTGACCCTACATGGGATATGGAAGGCGAGGTTGTGGTCTAACCCACATTAGGCATGACAAGATTAGAACTATTTTTTAGAGATGAAAGGCATGGAAGCATGAGGAAGTTTGAAGTTGGGCCATGATAGACAAAAAATTTTGGGGTACCTCTTGATTTATTATTCTATTATTATCTTAATACACTTGGATATGGTATATAGTGAGAAATCCTTGGTGAGGATGGATAATAGTTCACCTTGTAGGTTCTAGTTGGTTAGGTTATTTATTCACTAAATCATTAGTATTTTTCTTCAACAAAGTCATAAGAGGTCTTGAGGAGTATCCTACTTATTAAACATATATTCTCACCCCTATATATATAAATCTATTTTTTAGGTTTCTAATTTTTGTTTGGAGATCAAGATGGACGTTATTATCTTATAGTCGGGTGTTTTGGTTAGAGTTTCTTACTAGGAGTATATTTTGGTATTTACCGTGGTTAATTATATTTGTTTTAAATTTTCATGCAGTATAGTTATTATGGAACATTGTTTTTATTTATGATTTTGGTTTTTATTTTATGTTTCTAATGATTTTCATTGGATTTATAATGGTTATTCCTCCCATTTGTGTGATTTATAAACTCAATGCTAGTTTCCATCCTAGGGACTATTAGAGATAGGTCTTAGGGGTGACTCTTGGCATCACCAGAGGCCCAATAGGGGTTTATAGTGGGGGTGGGTTGTGATGTCACATGTGAGATCAAGTCACTCACTTTTTATTTTCTCTCTTAATGCCATGAACACTTCTTCATTGAAGTTTTTAAATTTTAATTTTTTTATATGGATCCTTTTATGAAAATAAATTATATAAATTATAGATTTTAATCTATATGTTCAAATTTATCATCCTATAAATTCTTATCTTATATTTCAAAATTTTTATCAAACACATTTTAGTCATTTGAAATAAAAAAGTGAAATTGGTAAAATTTAAGGTCATAAAATCATGTGCAATGTAAAATACTGAATTCAGAATAAGTTTTTACCCTTGGTTATATGTTTTTTAAAAATATGTAAAATAATTATTTCATAATATCATATTTGGATGAAATTATATTTTACCAAATTAAATATCTATAGGGTTATTTCAAAAATTTTCATGAAATTATTTTTTAAAATAAATAATATGAGTTTCGGGTGATATGTAAGTTAGAGGAAATGATGGAGGTTTAATCAACTACATAAATGGAGATATTTTTTAGGGAAAAAATAAAAAAATTAAATATTTAATTAAAGTTAGTTAAGATATTAATGGGACAGTTATGTTAGTGGGAATTATGATAGAATGTTTTTTTTAAAATCTATAAAAGGAGTTTGTGTTTATCCCACCCCTATAAAATTAAAATATTCTCTATTATTCTCCCCAGTAGTGGAATCTTGGTGCTCCTTGGTGTTGAATGAATAATATAGTGTTACCAAATGAAGAATGATGAGTATAAGTTAGTGTTTAATTTTTAAATTGAGGTAGGTTATATTAATAACGTCATCTTATACAATATATACAGTTTATGTGTGGTTTTATAGTCTGTGATGGGCAATTAATTCATGTTATAATTAAGATTATGAAAGACACGATAAATAAAAAAATATGATTCATATGGAAAATGAAAACAATTATGATTGAATTTGGGTATTTTCATATGATTATATGAAATCCTAAAAATAATTATATGTTCTATGATATAATTATATACATATATGATGAAAAATGGGATTATGTTATTAAACGTGTAAAATAATGAATATTTGATCTTGATGAAGTTTAGAGGATGGTGTATTGTGTTGATTATTGGAATTATTCTTTAATATATTGAATGTGTGATGCACTTGATTTGATTAAAATTTTATATTTTCATTAAATTTTATCAATCCCATTTTTATTCTTTTTTGAATTAGGACCTACCAAATTGCATGGGGGTCATGAAACTCTCTAGGTAAAACCCTTGATAATGATATACACTTCAAAAAACTAGACTATATGATAAAAAAGGATCAATCCACATGGAATAGGATTCATGTCACTTACTGGGGAAAAGTTACTTTCATATAGTAGCTTGCGTGGAGGTCATTAATTGACACATGAGTCTATGATGAAGTATCATGGGATTGTGAGGAATTTTTAACAGTGCCATGTCTCTTGTTGTTTATCATTATTTAACATTCATCATATAGAATAAAGGTGATCAATGTTGTATTAGTTTTATAAATATTTAAATCATTATAGATGCAATGGAAATTTAAATGAGTATATAGAAGAGACGAGTAATATGATGTAGAGATTAAGATTTATGTTATATTTAGAGAATTAATTTTTTTTTTGTTTTTATAGATTAGAGATGAAGGAAATAGATGATGTATCTAAATTAAATGTTATGATTTTTTAAAATTATTAGGGTTTTTATGGGAATTGGATTGGTGTAATCATTTTTATGTGGTTAAAAATCATCAGGACCTTGTAAGCTGGATAAGTCTTATTTTAGGGTGGTGTGTTATAGTATTTGAATAATTAGTGGGATATTGATGAAGTAATTATGGTGGATTATGGTAAAATGATACTTTTAAGATATTTCTGGGATCATCATACTAGGTTTTATGGGATTTTATAGTTACATATGTTATATTATTATATATATATATAATTATGGTATTATTCCAATTTATTTTTAACCATCACCCGGGTTGAAATTATGTGTGACCAAACATTTGTGTTTCATTGGATGAGTGATAAATTTCTGATCCCTATATTACTTGAGGAATATTGTATTCCGTAGTAATGTGGTATAGAGGGAAGTTATATTCTCATATGGTGTGTTTTGTAGAGATTTTGTAGTCCCTAAGGATGATGTGGTGTATATGATGGTCTGGATTTTGGTAAAAAAGGAAGGAAACCACATAAAATTTCTCATTGGGACTTGTGGTGATGAATTTAGTGGGAGTTTATTTGTGGGGATATTTTTTAACAAGAATATTTATATATCCATGTGTTATATTACACTTATATCATAGATTTTTAAATAATTTTTGTTGTGTGATATATGTGAGACTTATATGTGATGGGATTGATTCTAAGGAGGCTGGTTTTATGTTTTATTTATTTATTCATGAATGAATCAAGAAAATCTAATTTTATTTACATGAGGGTTTAAAAGGTGAATCTTACTGAGAATTTTATATTTTTCCTAGATTTATATGAATATTTCACTAGCCTGTAAGATTGGGTGGTAGAGGTGTCATGTGATGTTAGTTTGGACATGGTGTTCCAAAGATTTCAAGGTTTTACATTTCTATTTTATTTTTAGGTATTGATGATTATTATTTAAATCATTTTTTCTATTATAATTTTATTATATTTGAGGCTTTTATGTTTCATTAATTATTTTAAATTATTATGATAATTGCTTTCATGGTTACTATTAATTATAATTTGGTTTTTTTAATGTTTTATTTGGATTTTTCTTATATTTTAATTGTATTTCCTTCCATAATCATGTGATTATACCATCATTGCAAGTCACCTATCCCTATTCTATTGGTGTTAAGCATGGAATTTCATCTCATAATAACTTTGTTCACCAACGTGGGGTCACTACTGGAAATTATATCTTTCCCAACACTTCTATACCAACGGTTTGAAAAAACCATTGGTATAGGTCCCCTTTCCCAAAGGTTTGGCCAAACTGTTGGGAAAGGCCCCCAAATTGGCCACTTTTCCCAACGGTTTGGCCAAACCGTTGGGAAAGGTACCTAAAAATGCCACTTTTCCCAAAGGTTTGGCCAAACCGTTGGGAAAGGTAGACCTATCCCAATGGTTTGGCCAAACCATTGGGAAAGGTCCCTAAAAATGCCACTTTTCCCAACGGTTTGGCCAAACCGTTGGGAAAGGTAGACCTATCCCAATGGTTTGGCCAAACCGTTGGGAAAAGTGGGCCAAAAAATCAACGCACCACCCAGAATCAAAATCACTACCAATACCTATAACAACAGTTGTTAAAACCATTGGTATAGGTCTATACCAACGGTTTTAACAACCGTTGATATAGGTACTTCCATTTTTTATCAGACCTTCATACTGAGAACATTATATAAATCAAAATTTAAAATATTTATGAGAATACATATATATATTTATATAATTATTATCACAAAAGTCATGTTAGGTTAGTGGTTCAGTCGTTCAATGATAAACGAGGGGTCCTGGGATCAAATCCCAACGAATGTTTTATTTTTGGAATTTATATACCAACGGTTCCATTACCGTTGGTATAGATTTCATATTACCTATACCAACGGTTTTTGGAAAACTGTTGGTATAGACCTATCCCAACGGCTTACTTGGCTATGGTTCTCCAAACCGTTGGTATAGGCTATACCAATGGTTTGGAGGCCTATACCAAAGGTTACAAACCGTTGGTAAAGGTTAGTTTTCCAGTAGTGGGTCCTGGTGGGGTTGATCCAGGAAGAATGGTATTGGAGACCTCAAGATAAAATAGTGTTTAGAGTTGGAACATATGAGTATTGTGATGTGATAATGATGTGGTGGTACATATACACTTAGGATAAAAAATTTGACCAGGGAAACTATCTAAGGATATTAGTGATTGATGTATTATTTTACAATAACCTAGATTATTTATTAACTATTACTATATGATGTGTGTACATACTATAAGAAACTCTTATAGGCTTGGGAATATAAATCATGTAGTTATATTTTTGTTCATTATGATCACATATACTAAGTAAATAATTCTTTTATTCACATGGTATAGACATGGAAGTAAAGATATATGTCTCTATATTCATGGACGTAGTTAATTTTTAATTCCTATGATTATGTCATTTGGGTATAGTCATAATAGAATATAGCCAAATGAGGTATGGAAAGAACTTCTTACAGTTCATCAGTTTCATGACTTGAATCCATTATAACTCCTCATGGGTTAGAAGTAAATCCTTGTTTAACTCTCGAATCCCACCTCTAATAGGCCATATGATGTTGACTAGAACTGAGAGTAAATAAAATGAAATATGAAATCCATTACCCTTTTTGATATGAAGAATAATGGAAAACACAAATTAATTACAAAAATTATAGATATAATAACATAGAATCCCCAAAATTGTAAAAATTCATGTAATGGATTATGAAGCTAGTAGAAAATAGCATCTCTAAAGAAATACCAAGAAAAAAATATTTCCAAAGAATGCCACATGACTCCTATAATTTCATTCAATCACAAAGTGATGAGCTAGTAAGGTCCAACCCATTCTCCCAAACTATTTTAAAAGTATATATTAATGGTATAGAGAAGTAGGGGTAACCATACAAGTATATACATTTAGTTCCTCTTTTTAATATCTCATGGTACCATGGAAGAAGCAAAATATAAATTTAGTAAATAATCTATAAACCCAACTTGTGTCCCATCATATGTCATCTTTGAAACCATAACACTATAATAATCTTCATTTGAATCAACATACAATATAATTGTAGTAAATTATTAAAATATAGTATAAGTGATACCTCTCACCCAGTTACCTACTGATCTAGTCACTCTCACATCCTAATGAAATATGTCCTCACAATCCCATCCTTTCTCTTATCCACATACCATGAAATTCCATAACCATAACCACATTCCACACCTCATACTATAGTGAAGTCTTCTATATAACAAAACCTTATACCATATAAAATTAACTGAATTTACAACCATTACCATATGTATGAATGGAAAGAAGATTAAGAGAAGGTGAGTAGTCAACCATCTATTCCAACCGCATCTTCGATGTTTACAATTCACCCAATACCCAAAAACATATATGGGAATGGATTAGGTTATATGAATCAGGTGGTGGTGTGTAAGAAATATAAATAACATAAAATGATATGTAATATCTCGCAATCCTAACTTTGGATCCTCATCCCATAAAGCCACCTATACAACATCCCATATCAACAATATCACTGTTACAAACAATTATTATCATTGCTACAAAAAAGGATAGTACATCAATTATTCAACTTAGTATAACAATTTTAAATACCAACCACTTGCAATTATAATTTTTTACCAATTATCACATAATCCCTTCACCACTTTTGATAATTATCTTATTTCTTTATCAATTTATTTTATGAAAAAAATCCCATATCATTAATTAAATTCAAATATTTTTTCTATTATTTAATAATCTAATCATAATACATCACAACCAATTACACTTATTTAATTCATTATTTCATTCCTCATATTTATCAATAGAATAAATATACTCAATGATCTAACTGAATCACCCCCAATTTAAAAGAACCACATAAATGATAAAGTACAAAAAAAACTATCACCGTAACTCTTTGATCACATTTTTATATATCACAACAACTTACAAAAAGTAACAACAATAACATAGATATTGAAATATATCTAAGACCCTCTTATAATTAATTAATTTTATATAATTAATCAATCCCAACAATATACCAAAAGAAAACTAAATCATACTAATCCTACATTAACAAAAATAATAAAATAAGAAAGGTCCTAAATCAATTACCACAAACTATTTCTTAAGTCATCACATCATCAATGATCAAGGTTCAATGAAAAAAATACCCAAGTTATCATGAATGCCCTCAAGAAAAATAATACCCAATCACCCCAAATAAATTACATATTATCCAATACCATACAATCCCAATAGAATGAAAGATATATAGAAGAATGAAGAATCATGTTAGGATTACCTCGATTCAAGTGGATCCCATTTATCGAAAGAATAAAATCATAATTTTTAAATAAGTGTTTTGGGATATCTAAAACTTCCCATGGTATCCAATGACTACTCAAGTGGATAATAAATCTAGTGGAAAAAGATAAACCACTCAAATTTATAAATAAAATGGGAAATTTAAAAATTGTACTGTATCAGCCTTCATTAAAGTGTAAAAAGGTCCATTCAACTAGAAGTATATAAATCACAAATAAAATATACTTATCTATTCCTAAATATTGCAAACCCAGAATTTTTAAATCCATATATATCAAGTATTATTACGGTACGATTTATATTGTTACATTATAGTATCCCAAGTCAAGGTATCAATCTAATATTCATAGTGCAACCCACTCATTGTATTTAAATTCCTTAATAATCATTAATTTTAATTTAAAACATATTGAATTTAAATTAAAATATAATTAATAATACAATGATGTAATTTAAAAACCACTTGAAAATCATGGCCTAAAAATAAAACCTAACCACCTTCCTATAATATCCATCTATGATAGAAAAAAAGATCTCTAATTATTGTTATGGTGAAATTTAACCGACTACAACCCAATAATAGAATCCATGGTGAAATTCCTAAGTCAAAATGGACAATGGTGCACCTTCCTTTAGCTCAAAGACTTTCAAAAAATGATCCATTTTCCAAAAAAATCATGACATAGTGATACCCATTTCTATGAGATTTTCACATTAGATATAATTTCACCCCAAACTCAACACTTCATATTCCTTATCCATCTCAAAATTATATAATATATAATGTAAGTAATACATTTAAAATTTAATTCCTAATATTAAATACTTCATAAAAGATTATTGTCTTTAATAATATACATAAAAAAATTATTATCAAGGTAAAAGCATAAAAAAATAACTACCACATGATATACCTATCAAGAAAGTATATTTAAATGAAATAGGATAAAGAATAACATAAAAATGAAAGGAAAAAAATAATTTAATACATACAAGGATTGAAAACAGGTTTCAAAATATCCTTGGATATCAAAACTAAATCTATAACAATCTCTCCCACATAATTCCATCAAACAAAAATGCCTCCATAATATAAATAATAAAGGAATGAATCACCCTTATAGAACCATCTCTTAAATAACATAAATCTATATGAGCTGTTACATGAATATTTCATCTTAATTAATTTTCAAATCACCCCAATTAATGACTAATGAGTTATCATGAAGATATATTTGAAGATACAATATGTGGAAGATGTTATGAACTTAGACCATTTGATATGGAATATCCAACCTTTATTCCACAATAACTGTCCACATCAACTCCTTGAAAGGTTTAACCAAATATAGATTATGATTTATTCCTCTACCAAACATCCATTTCCTATGATGGGGGAAAACATTGAATAACACATGATCAATGACACTAGACTATAGAGTTCTCTTCCTATAATTTTCATAAGACATCTAAAAATACTATGAATATTTAATCCACTATTAGATTACCTATAATTTCTCTATCATTCTCTACAAAAAATATTTTATAATGAGCACCAAATTTTTAACCCCTTCCTAGCACAATTTTTTCCTACACATTCACCCATATAATTCTATAATGGTTGCATGTCATTGGAAGATTGATAGATATCCTTATGGGAAAACTTATCCAAAGGAAACTGCTTCACCCAAGACCCCCCCCCCAAATCAAGGACATATGCACACCACATTTCCTCTAATGTCAAAATCGTATGATCCATATTCCTAACCATATATGGATGAAACTCCATGTTAAGGTATAACTAAGTGATAAAATCTCACTAAAATACTTTCTACAATTTTGAAGGAATGTGAAGTTCTTGACCAAATATGGTCATCCGCAGAACTCGATGAAGTCTCATCAATTCTAAAATATAAATAATCGCTAAAAAATTCACCAATATTAACTCCTTAACCACCATAAAATTAGATAAATTAATTAGTAGATCCATAATAACCTAAAAATTTTCATATACTCCCAACAATTTTGGAAAACTTATCAGAAAATCCATGCATATATCTTCTAATTTTATTAAGAATATTCATAGGGTTGTAACAAACCATTTGGAAATTTATTATTAGATTTAATACACCAATAAAAAATGATTTAAGATATGAAATACACCATAAAATTATTCATTCTAGAACACAAAAAATTTACCTTTAAAGGGTGATAAATTTTAGAAATACTAGAATGCAGTGTTAGAGGAAGGGTACATAACTCATATGAAATTATATCTTACATCACCTATAGAACAAATAAATTCCCATGATATTTAAATTTATTATATTAATCCAATATCCATCCCTCAATATTTTCACCATGAATGAATTGATCTCTCTCTATATATACTTATAGATATCCCATCTCACAATCCACCTCCCATAAAAACAAAGGATAGAACATCATCATTTTATACTATTACACATCAAAAATAACTAATTCTACATGAAAATATAACGCCTCAATATCTTCTATAATCTTACATTCATCTCCATCCTCATGGGAAACATCACCATATTTCTTCTAGCTTAGTGATTTAGTTACCATTTTTATTTTATTAGCTGAATAATAAATTTGAAAATTTTTATCTTGCAAGAACTCCACACAACCCTACTTATGATTATTTATAAATCACTAAGAGAAGATATATCATGGGATTTTATGATCTATGAATACAAAAAATAACGTTATAATGTAATAAAATCACTAAATATTCAAGGAAAACACAAAAAATTTAAGCTCATGATCAGGGGAGACATAGTTACACACATGGAAAGGAAACATCCTAGACCCATAGTATATGAAAAATATATATTTAATCAACAAATATCCTAGAATAAGATGATAAGCATCATAAAAAAGCATTAAAATGGCTCATTTTTATATAAATTAAAGGATCAGTGCACTGGTCAACTTCTATTTCAATTACATGATTATATTTTTTTGAAAGGTTGGGGCCAAAGCCACAATTTTATTATTTTAATGTAAATACATCTTTATAATGGGTAGAGGGAGACCCATTACATAGCCCAAAGGCCCAAGGCCAAGTGGCCTGAATACAAGGCTTGAAAGCCGATTTTTTGGCCCAAAGGACCCCTCGGTGAACAATACTGCTACAGTACCCATGCTACTACAGTCCCACCACCACTACAGTACCTCCTACAGCCCTCCACCGCTATAGTGCCGCCACTGTTACAGTTCCTCTGCTACTACAGTACTGATAGAGTTCCCTGCTACGGTACCCCTGGAAATTTTCCCCTACCCAGATTTGATCCTGGGTCATTTGGATGCCAAACAGGATCCTGTACCACTAGGGTACAGGCTTTTCGGCACACATGATTGTATTCTTGAACTAAAAAATCCCGAAAAAATCAAGATGCTTCACAATAAAATAATTAAAAGGTATCACAATCTAATAAAATCTGATAATAACCTCCTGTAGTGCTTGATATACCAATGATGTTATGTACCCATGAAATGTTCTTATCTACTCCTCAATAAATGAATGAACCAGTAATTGAATCATTAACCACTACACCTTTTTGATACATGGCATGCCTATGTAAAATCACAAAATGCATCTAAAACATACACTTGGATAACCTTCTATACAACTGTTGTCATTTATGAATCTCCATGGATATCCCCAAATTCTCTACATAATCTTCCTCCATCCTCAAACACACATGGATAATTTTGATAAAAAATAAATTAAATAGATCTTAATTCTCATTAAACACTAAATTCATTAACCCCATGAATTATTTTGGTGAATTTATGACTCTAAAAGGAATAAAAAAACTCTAAATTCCTATAAAACACTTGAAAGAAATATTAAAAACATATTCCTCCCTCACCAACATCAGATGATGCCTCAAATGAAAATAAATCTTTGGGAACCAACTAACTATAAAAAATTAGTGAAAAAATTATCAAACCTTATGAGGGGATAATTTTTATTTTAATTATTTGGTTTAACCATTAGTAATCTATAAAAAAAAGTAAACATATATTTTCATTATTTAAAAATAACATTGGAGCTCCCCATGGTGAGATAATGGTTAATATAAAAGCTTTCAAAAATAGATCATATATATAAATCTGTAATTCATGATACTTTTAGGGTTACATTATATAAGGTGACATTGAAATTTTAGAAAATATAGATAAAAACTTTATCAAAAACTTTATTTCATTTCAATGGTGTAGCATTATAATCACTTTATAGAAAACATCATAGAACTCTACCATAACTTTTGGAAATTCTTTCACCTATATATTTATCAATCCTTAAATCAATCCTTCCAATTAGGACTTACTCAAAATTTCATACTCTAACCCAATCATTCAAATGATATGGGGTAAGGAATTGGCGGTTTATAATCCTCACTATGAACTCTATTATGCTTGGGATCCCCTATCGGGCTAAATGATGCTCTTTTCATTGTTGACAATTTAGAATCCTGAATATAAATTCTACTTGAACCAAACTACCAAAAAACTCCCACATAACATTTGATTTGTTATGACCTCCAAGATCAAGGATCCACCATTACTGAACTTAACCTAATAAAAAACTAACCACTAAAGGAATACAATGATATTTCAATATAAACATAAATCCTAAAGTAATCTCAATATCCATCAACCACTTTTATTTCTATTGATAAAAAGGAGAACCTGCATACCTTGTAGAATTCTTTCACTAAAACTCACACAGTGTCACACTCTATGAATCATCCTCTATAGTTTTATGTTATACATGATCATTAGGAGTGTCATACTACACCACTAATACTTAAGCTACATGTGGTTCTCATCTTTCCATTCCTAAAAGCACAAGATAGACTCCAAATCCCATGATATAGGATTAATTTAATGTATTTTAAATATATTAAGAATAATTTCCTTAATAAAATACCTAAATTCAAACACATGCATAAATAAGGATGAAGTATGTAGAACACCAAGGTTTTTACTGTAACACCCCAAGCTTCCATGGTATGGTACTCTTTGAATAATACAACAACGTGTATTGTATGAAACTTCGAGTTCTAACACACACCACAACCAATCAAACTAGCCGTTATGAATAGTAATACCCACTTTTTAAAATTTTATAAATTTTATCTTTCAAAATGGACATCATTTTTGGATTCGGAATATCGAAATTAGCATATGGTGAATTTTTGGTATTTTTCTGAAAACTTTCAATTTTTGATGAATATTGAAAAACACTAAGTTATTAGTTAAAAATAGACTTTTTATTTAAATAATTATTTATTTTATTTAAATTTATTTTAGGTAAAAATAGATACTTAATACCTATATAAGTTAAATTTAATTCATTGGAGTCAGTTTATAATAATTTTAGACATATAAAAATTTTATTGAACTCTTCACCGTCTTTTAACCACCTCCTAGGAGAATTTGGAAATTCACATAAAACATAATATTACCGCTTCTGTGAGTGGAATTTCGAAAATCTGAGAGACAGGGTTAATATCAAGGATTAAAATGTGGTTGAATAAGATAAAAATAATTTTTGGTGAATAGAAACTTTTTACTTTTATTTACCACGGTTAAAAGTAAATAGGATAATTAAGGGTAAATATGATATTAATATTACCCTAACACATGTCCTAATTCTATTGGACAAGTGTATATAGACTAAAAAAATCCTTAGGAAGAAAATATTGTCATTTAGGTCCACTTGGATTAGATTAGGACATTTATTATTATTTAATTCAAAGAAGAGTTAAAAGAGTAAAAATCAAAGTTTATTAACTAAAACATTTTTAGAATAGGGTTTTACATAATATAAATTCGATTATAAAGATTAATTAGAAAGATAAAAATATTTAATACATAATGGTATTTTATTTATAATTTTTAGACATTAAATAGTTTAATTTATTTATGACACAATGATGATGCAGTAATTACCTAATTAATGAAATATTAACAAAATTGATAATATAAATTCAAAAATAAATGTAATTTGAGACTTTTTATAAATTACACTAATTTTATAGGTTAATATGACATGTTAGTATTTATTTAAATATGTTTTTTTGAATTGATAATGCTGTTATGTTTTTTACAAAAATCAAATACCAAATAGTGTCAAAATTGACATAAAAGAGTTTTTAAAACAAATATTATATTACTAATTGATATTCAATTTCTAAAAATATAAGGTTAGGCCAAGAGACTTATATAATTATATATGTATAATTAATGGACCACTTGGGTGTCTATTGTATGCATATAGTATGTTTATTAACTATATAATATAAAAATACAAAGTGACATGGTAAATGTCAAACTAATTAACTAAGAGTTAAAACTAAAAGATAAGGTTAATATAATATCCCAAACCTATATAAATTCTATTGGTTGAAATTATTTCGACCCATACCCACCTTATACTTTGAATAATACTCTTTGGAGCCATTAGAAACCGAATATGAATTTATTATAAAATAATATTTCTAGCTTTTCCAAAGGTGCCCCTCACCCCTCTTATAAAAGGGAACTCCCACTTCTCACTAATTCACACATTAAAAGCCTTTTGGATCAGCCAAACCCTACCCAAATACTCTATAAACTTCCCTCAATTAAACCTAGAGGCCTTATTTTGACCAGAAAGACAACCTAAGGAGCCCTTTTGATCAAATCAAAAGGAAGAACCCGAAGAAGAGGTAATATTTTCACCACCTTTTTTCAAGTTCATTTCTTCTTCAACTTCTTCTTTCCTTGTTATTTCCATTATAAAATAATAATTATAGTATATTCTATATAATTTGATGTTATTATAAATATTTAACAACCAAATTAATTATTCTATCTATCCCTTGAATGACATGTCACCATACGTGCGTACGTACGGCCTACCGTCTCCACGTCGTGGTATAATTGTTATTCAATATATTATTATTTAGATGGGTATAATAATGATGTACAATTAATTTAAATAATAAATATAAAATGATAATGATTCTGTATATATGATATACCATCCAATTATATATTATTCTAATATCAAAAGAATGATATTGTCGCTCGTGCGTACGTACAGACTACCGTCTCCATGAACGCGATGAGATTCATTCCCCATCGTATCCATTCAAGACTAATTCTAATTTTATGATTAAATATAATGTTTAAGGACTTGATATAATTCTGGATATGAATAAAATACAACCTATCCATGACAAACATGCCTTATGTAACAAAACATATAAAAGAAAACGATTAAGTTAACACCCGAAACGATGATAATACTAAAATATTATTAACAAAGCATTAATAGAAGATCATATATGATATCATAATTATGTATATGGTTCTTTTATAAATTAATAACAATGTTTTAACTATTATAAAGAAGGTTAACATACCATAGACTAAGGAAACGTACAAGGTAAGGGTTTATTTCACAATCCTTTCACTATCTGAGGTTGTTTATACGTGATTATCTACTGGGACCTCTTTATCATCAACATCCATGTTTCTTAAAAATGTATTTCAAATAATTATTAATATTTTAAAGACTATTGTATAAATTAATTTATACCCTTGTTGAATTTTTATAAGAAGTTTATAAAGGAATCTTTCTGTCGTTTTCCAAACAAGGTCCTTTTTAACCTTTTTGACAGAATTAAGGTAAGAATGTATTTTTTAACTTATACGTCGGGTGCAGATATTTTACGCCATTATAAAATCATCAAAGCTTCCATTAAAATATTATAAGAATATTTTCAATGTATATGTTTTATTTTATAATTATGTGACTTTTAAAAAAAAATCTATGTCAACATCCTTTGATGGATTTTAAGCTTATTTGAAGTTTATTTATTGTGATAAAAAACTTCAATACATTATTGTAGGTTTTGTGATATGTTTGACTGTAGATGTGTTATTTTTATACCATTCATGGTTTATGGTGAAATTATTGACATTTCGTATGCTAGTTTTAATACGAATGTTTATGTTATGTTTAAACCTGTTCATATGAGGAATGCATTAGACTTAATAAGTGACGGGTGGAGCCCACTATAGCTCCTCGATGCATCGGTAGGTCTCATGAGACAAAATATTGTCTTGGAATAAGGCATTGAAAAAATCTTATTTGTAGTCTTGGCACGAGGCCTTGGCTATGTGGTTATGATAGTCTGAAATTATGAATTCCATTATTATGAAAGTTGTTATTGATATTGCATGTGATTATTCGACTAGTAGAATATCCATGTGAATAAGTAAATAGAATTATTTCATTTTATCTTGTCCATATTATGCTGATGTTCAACTTTAAAAGGATTTTATTTTAGTTATACATTGCCTTAAATGTTTATGCTTATTTATGAAAGTTTCCACTATATTATTATCCTTACTAAGCATCTAAGCTCACCCCTTTCAATTTTTTATTTTTCCCAGGATTTGAAGAAGTAATTTATGAATGAACTTTAGGGATAGTATGAGGGGATATGAGTGTGGATTATTAAGACACAATGTTGTTGTAGTAGTTTTCACACTATGATGTACTATAAAGTTTATGAATGTATCTAGTTATTCCAAGGCTACTAAACTAATCAGTCTTTAGAGACTTGATATTTTGTGATCATACAAATATTATGTAATAATGCACCGACTCTGGGTAACTGGGGTTGGGGCGTTACAGTTGGTATCAGAGGAAGTTTAGTACAAAACTTGGAAGCTACATTTAGATAAACTCTGATTATATCACATAGACCTAAGATGGACTTTGAGGATTAGTATTGAAGAACTTCCTAGAATTTTGGTATTTTAGAGATTTTGTGAGTTTTTCGAGCAATATATACCTGTCTGGATACGAGCAGGTAGAGGTGGCTCTGGCACAGATGTACCTAGGGGTAAAATCTGAAAACATCGCTTTGAGCTAGACTCGAATGGGAACTGGTGCACGACAACGTGCCTTGATGCACTCTTGGTTACGACACTCCTGGGGGATATGCTTAGGATAACTACCATTTTCTTTACTAACCATTATGAAGGGTTTATGAGTATATAATTCCTCAAAGAAAACATTTTTATGATTATGGATTATATCTATAAATAGTTCAATTTATGTTAAGAGTTTTATAAGTATGAAATTATGTATTTTGAGTCATAAACTGATCTAGTTTATGCCATTGTTTAGAAATGGCACCTAATGGAAGAAATGGAAACCATATCAATGCAAGCACTCCATGTAGGGATTTACTGCCTACTCAAGATAATTATAGTGGAGCTGGTGATACAACTGGTTCTGATCAGCTTATCACCACACTGGGACAACTTACTCAGGTTATGAATAATAACCTTACCCGTATGGAGCACCCTGATCCAAAATGTGGAGGATCAATGTTAGATCACTTCATGAGGCAACAACCACCAACATTCAATTGGAGTACTAATCCATTGGTAGCTGATCAATGGTTAGGTTCCCTAGAGAAAATAGTTCAGGCTTTGGGGATTGGTGAATGGGAAAAATTTATCATGGCAGTTTACCACCTCACTGGAGATGCTGATAAATGGTGGACATTGATTCAAAACATGAAGGAAGATGATGAAGTATCAAATATGGAATGGAGGGATTTCAAAGATCGATTTTTAGAAAAATAATTTCCTCATGAACATCGAGCAGATATGGAAATGGAATTTCTGAGTCTGAGACAAAAGGAGGATGAGAATGTCGCAAAGTATGAGGCTAACTTTTCAAGGTTAGCAAGGTATTCTGGAGATTATATACATAACCCAAGAATTAAGATTGATCGTTTCTTTGATAGGTTAAAACCATCTGTTCAACGAGCATTAGTGTCACAATTCTTCTCGTCATACGAAGATATTGTCTCATGTGCTATCAAGACAGAAAAATAATTATCTAAGTCTTATAAATTTAAAGAAAAGCAAGAGAAGAAGAGATCTGCTGATCAATCTGGGAATGGAAATAAGGGGAATAAGGTAAATGTTGAATATCCATCTTTTAGTAAATTTGGGAAGAAACACCCTGGTACTTGCTTGAAGGGAATGTGATTCTGTTACAAGTGTGGTGAAAAATGCCACCAAGCTCTTGATTTCAAGGGGAAGAAAGAAGATACCTATGTTCAATGCTACAACTACAGAGAGATGGTAAATTATGCCAATTAATGTCCTAAGAGTCAGGGGAATATACCTCATAAAAGGCCAAAAGATCAAGGCCAAGATTATGCTATCACTACTGCTGAGGTAGAAGCTCTGAAAGACGTGGTGGCAGGTAATTTAATGGTTTCCTTAAGTTTAGAAAATGAATTATTTGATTCGGGATCATCGCATTGTTTCATATATTCCCAGTTTTCTAAGAAAATTAGATATTTCCAATTTGATTTAACAAAGGAGTTATCAGTTAAAACTCTTAAGGGAAGTATCATTGCAACAAAGTTTTGTGAATCAGTCCCCATTAGAGCACATAAATGTTCTTTATCCACCGATCTCATCATCATACCTATGGTTTATTTTGATATAATCCTCGGTATGGATGGGATTTCAGACCACGATGCAAAAATTTATTGTAAGAAGAAGGAGGTTACTAATTTTTATGATGATGATAAGGAACACCTTATCTTTAGAGTGGAATCATCACCACCTAATTCTTATCTGGATCCACTACCAGTAGCTCAACTAAATTCAATTATTGGGGAGGAAGAGAATTAAATGACTGTGGGTGAGGAAAGAAATGTTCAAATAGAGGATGTACCTATTGTGAAAGAATATGTAGATGTGTTTCCGAAAGATTTACCTGGACATCCTCTAGAACGAGAAGTTGAGTTTTCCATTGATTTAATTCCTGGATCAAGGCCTATATCGAAGACCCCTTATATAATGGACACTGTAGAATTAGTAGAACTAAATAAACAACTAGAATAATTGAGTAATAAGTGATTTATTCGACCTAGTGTTTCTCCATGGGGAGCCCCTGTCCTTTTTGTTATTAAGAAAGATGGATCTATGAGGTTATGTATCGAATATAGGGAAATCAATGCTATAACAATAAAGAAAAAGTATCCCCTACCTCACATTGATGATCTATTTGACCAACAGCATGGAGCTCAATACTTTTCAAAGATTGAACTTCGGTCAGGATACCATCAGTGGTGTATGAAAAAGGAAGACATTCTGAAGACAGCATTTCGAACCAGGTACGTGCATTATGAGTTTACAGTAATGCCTTTTGTGCTGACTAATGCACCCTCTGTATTCATTGATCTAATGAATAGAGTTTTCAAGGAATATATAGACGAATTTGTGGTGGTATTTATTGATTATATCTTGGTATACTCCAAAATCTAAAATGATCATGAAAATCACTTGCGCATTATCCTGAAGACTCTAAGAAGACATGAATTATATGGGAAGTTTAGAAAGTGTGAATTCTGGATTTTGGAGATTTATTTTCTTGGCCATATTGTCTCCAAATATGGAATCTCTATTCATCATTATAAGACCAAGGAAATCCAAGAATGTCCAGCACCGATGAGTATAACTGAGGTACGTAGTTTTATTGGTTTAGTAGGTTATTATCGACCTTTCGTCCAGAATTTTGCCTGATTGGCTAACCCATTAACGATGTTCATACATAAAGGGGCTAAATTTGTTTGGACAAAAGAGTGTGAAGAATGTTTTGAATAACTGAAGAGAAGATTAGTCATGCTCCTATATTGACTCTACCATTAGGGAAGGATGGGTTCGTTATTTATAGTGATGCATCGAAGAAAGGTCTTGGTTGTGTCCTTATGCAGAATGATAGGGTTATTGCCTATGCATTATGATAGCTAAAAATTCATGAGAAAAACTATCCTAATCGTGATATTGAGTTAGCTGATGTAATATTTTCTTTGTAGATATGGAGACATTATCTCTATGGTGAAAAATGTGAGATTTATACTGATCAGAAGAGTTTAAAGTATATTTTCTCACAAAAAGAACTCAACATGAGGCAAAAGAGATGGCTTGAATTACTCAAGGATTATGATTGCATGATAAACTACCACCCGGGGAAGGAAAACAAGGTGGAAGATGCTTTGAGCAGAAAAGTTCATGGAGTTTTGAACAATATGAGAATTGAAAGGGATCCAATTTTCATGGATCTAGTGAAGATGGACGTGGGAATAACCATAGAAGGTGAAACATCAATGATTTTTCAAATGGTTTCCAAACCATCTTTACTAGAAAGGATTAAGAGTTCTCAAACTGATGATGAAGAATTTAAAAAGAAGATTAAAGCTGTGAATGATGTGAGATTGAGAGACTTTGTGTATGAAGATGGAATTTTGAAATTTGGGAAGAGGCTTTGTGTTCCCGATATACCTGATCTAAAAAGGGAATTGCTAGATGATGCTCATATTTCCAATTTCTCTATACACCATGGGAGCACCAAAATGTATAGAGATTTGAAGGAACGTTTTTGGTGGGACAACATGAAGAGGGAGATTGCTGATTTTGTGTCATGATGTATGGTTTATCAACAAGTGAAAGCTGGAAGGCAACATCCTGGTGGAGTATTGCAACCTATTCCCATACCTGAGTGGAAATGGGATAATATTATGATGGACTTCGTCCTAGGGCTACCAAAGAATACTAGAAGGAACTATGCAATATGGGTCATCATTTATCGTCTTACCGAGTCATCACATTTTCTTTCTATAAGAGAAGATTTACCACTTGAATGGCTAGCAAGACTATATATTAATGAAGTTGTGATACTTTATGGAGTACCCCTATCGATTGTTTCTGATCGTTATCCCCATTTCACATTAAGATTCTGGAAGAGTCTTCAGAAGGCCTTAGATACTGAACTTCATTTGAGCACTGCCTACCACCCTCAAACAGATGGACAATCAGAACAGACTATTCAAACCTTAGAAGACATGTTGAGATCCTTCTCACTTGATTTTCAGGGTATGTGGGATCAATATTTACCTCTGGTAGAATTTTCCAATAACAATAGCTTCCATTCGAGTATTCAGATGGCACCATATGAAGCGTTTTATGGAAAGAGATGTCTCACACCAACCTATTGTGATGATATTGGTGAAAGAAAACTCATAGGTCTAGAACTGGTGGAGGAAACGATGGAAAAGGTGAAGGTAATCCAAAACCACATCAAAGCAGCTCAAAGTAGGAAGAAGAGATATGCCGATAACCAAAGGAAGGATTTGGAATTCAAAGTTGTAGATCATGTTTTCTTGAAGGTATCTCCATGGAAGGGAATTATACATTTCGGTAAGAAGGGTAAATTGAGTCCCAGGTACATCGGACCTTTTGAAATTCTAGAGCGAATTGGGGCTGTAGATTACCGTTTGGAAATGCCGCCAAGTCTCTCCAAAGTTCACGATGTGTTCCACGTATCACTGTTGAGGAAATACATGCCTGACCCAACGCATGTACTCACTTATGAGGAATTAGAACTGGAACCCGATCTGTCTTATTGCGAAGAGCCCATCAGGATTCTTGATACTAGAGAACAATTGCTGAGAAACCGGACGACTCATCTGGTAAAAGTTCTATGGAGAAACCATAAGATGGAAGAGGAAACATGGGAACCTGAGGAACTTATGATGAAGAATCATCCGAGTCTTTTTATAAAGTAATTTTCTAGAAATTTCTAGGAAGAAATTATTTGAAGGAGGGGATAATGTAATAGCCTAAGCTTCCACGGTACGCTTCACTTTGAATAATACAGTAGCGTGTGTTTTATGAAACTTCGAGTTCTAACACACACCACAACCAATCAAACTGGCTGTTATAAATATTAATACACACTTTTTAAAATTTTATAAATTTTATCTTTCAAAATGGACTTCATTTTTGGATTCAGAATATCGAAATTCTCCTTGGGTGAATTTTTGGTATTTTTCTGAAAACTTTCAATTTTTTATGAATACTGAAAAACACTAAGTTATTAGTTAAAAACCTACTTTTTATTTAAATAATTATTTATTTTATTTAAATTTATTTTAGGTCAAAATAGATACGTAATACCTATATAAGTTCAATATAATTTATTGGAGTCAGTTTATAATAATTTTAGACATATAAAAATTTTATTGAACTTTTCAGTGTCTATTACCCACCTCCTAGGAGAATTTGCAAATTCGCATAAAACATAATTATACCGCTTCTGTGAGTGGAATTTCGAAAATTCTAGAGACACGGTTAATATTAAGGATTAAAATATGGTTCAATAAGAAAAAAATAATTTTTGGTGAATAGTAACTTTTTACTTTTATTTACCACGGTTAAAAGTAAATAGGATAATTAAGGGTAAAAATGATATTAATATTATCCTAACACATGTCCTAATTCTATTATACAAGTGTATCTGGACCAAAAACAACCTTAGGAATAATATATTGTCATTTAGGTCCACTTGGATTAGATTAGGACATTTATTATTATTTAATTCAAAGAAGAGTTAAAAGCGTTAAAATCAATGTTTATTAACTAAATAATTTTTAATATAGGGTTTTATGTAAGATAAAATCGATTATAAATATTAATTAGAAATCTAAAAATATTTCCTAAGTAATGGTATTTTATTTAAAATTTTTATACATTAAATAATTTAATTTATTTATGACACAATGGTGATGCAGTAATTACCTAATTAATGGAATATTAAAATAATTGATAATATAAATACCCAAATAAATGTAATTTGAAACTTTTTATGAATTAAACTAATTTTATAGGTTAATATGACATGTTATTATTGATTTAATTTTGTCATTTCTAAGTAATAATTCTTTTATGTTTTTCACAAAAATCAAATACCAAATAGTGTCAAAATTGACATAAAAGAGTTTTTAAAACAAATATTATATTATTAATTGATATTCAATTCCTAAAAATCTAAGGATTGGCCAAGAGACTTATGTAATGATAGGTGTATCATTAATGGACCACTTGGGTATCTCTTGGATTTATATAGTATCTTTATTAACTATATAATATAAAAATACAAAGTGACATGGTAAATGTCAAAATAATTAACTAAGAGTTAAAACTAAAAGATAAGGTTAATATAATAACCCAAACCTATCTAAATTATATTGGTTGAAAGTATTTCAACCCGTCCCCACATCAGACTTTGAATAATTCACTTTTTATCCATTAGAAACCGAATATGAATTTATTATAAAATAATATTTCTAACTTTTCCAAAGGTGCCCCTCACAATTCTTATGAAAGGACACTCTCCTTTCTCACTAATTCACACATTAAAAGCCTTTTGGATCGGCCAAAACCTGCCCAAATACTCTCTGAACTTCCCTAAATTCAACCTAGAGGCCTTAGTTGGACTAGAAAGCCAACCTATGGAGCCCTTTTGATCAAATCAAAAGGAAGAACCTGAAGAAGAGGTAATGTTTTCACCACCCGTTTTCAAGTTCATTTCTTCTTCAACTTATTCTTTCCTTGTTATTTCCATTATAAAATAATAACTCTAGTATATTATATATAATTAAATGTTATTATAAATATGGAACAACCAAATTCATTATTCTATCCATCCCTTGAATGACATGTCACCATACGTGCGTATGTATGACATATCGTCTCCACGTCGTGGTGTAATTGTTATTCAATATATTATTATTTAGATGGGGATAATAATGATGTATAATTCATGTAAATAATAAATATAACATGATAATTATTCTGTATATATGATATAACATCAAATTATATATTATTTTAATATCAAAAGAATTATATTGTCGCTCGTGCGTACGTACGGACTACTGTCTCCATGAACGCGATGAGATTCATTCCCCATCGTATCCATTCAAGTATAATTCTCATTTTATGATTAAAAATAATGTTTAAGGACTTTATATAATTATGGATATGAATAAAATACAACATATCCATGAAAAACATGCCTTATGTAAGAAAACATATAAAAGAAAATGATTAAGTTAACACCTGAAACGACAATAATACTAAAATATTATTAACATAACATTAATAGAAGATCATATATGATATCATAATTATGTATATGGTTCTTGTATAACTTAATAACAATGTTTTAACTATTATAAATGTGGTTAACATACCATAGACTAAGAAAAAGTACAAGGTAAGGGTTTATTTCACAATCTCTTCATTATCCGAGGTTGTTTATACGTGATTATCTACTGGGACCTTTTTATCATCCACATCCATGTTTCTTGAAAATGTATTTCAAATCATTATTAATATTTTAAAGACTATGGTATAAAGTCATTTATACCATTATTAAAATTTTATAAGAAGTTTATAAAGGAATCTTTCTGTCATTTTCCAAACAAGGTCCTTTTTAACCTTTTCGACAGAATTAAGGTAAGAATGTATGTTCTAACTTATACGGCGGGTGCAGCTAGTTTCCACCATTATAAAATCGTCGAAGCTTCCCTTACAAGATTATAAGAATATTTTCAAAGTAAATTTTTTATTTTATAATTATGTTAATTTTAAATGATTTCAAAAAAAGAGATATTTCTCTCAAATAATATTGATTTCATCTATGTCAACATCCTTTGATGGATTTTAATCTTATTTGAAGTTTATTTATTTTGATAAAAAACATCCATATATTATTGAAGGTTTTGTGATATGTTTGACTGTAGATGTGTTATTTTTATACCATTCATGGTTTATGGTGAAAGTATTGACATTTCATATGCTAGTTTTAATACCAATGTTTATGTTATGTTTAAACCTGTTCATATGAGGAAAGCATTGGACTTAATAAGTGATGGGTGAAGCCCTCTATAGCTCCTCGATGCATCGGTAGGTATCATGAGACAAAATAGTGTCTTGGCACAAGGCCTTGACAAAATCTTATTTTTAGTCTTGGCACGAGGCCTAGGCTATGTGGTTATGATAGTCTGGCATTATGAATTCCATCATTATGAAAGTGGTTATTGATATTGCATGTAATTATTTGACTAGTATTATATCCATGTGAATAAGTAAATGGAATTATTTCATTTTTTATTTACCATATTATTATGATGTTCAACTTTAAAAGGCTTTTGTTTTAGTTATACATTGCCTTAAATGTTTATGCTTATTTATGAATGTTTCCGCTATATTGTTATCCTTACTAAGCATCTGAGCTCACCCCTTTCAATGTTTTATTTTTCCCAGGATGTGAAGAAGTAATTTATGAATGACCTGCAGGGATAGTATGAGGGGATATGAGTGTGGATTATGAAGACAAGATGTTGTTGTTGTGGTTTTCACTTTGTGATGTAATGTAAAGTTTATGAATGTATCTAGTTATTCCATGGGTACTAAACTAATCGGTCATTCGAGACTTGATCTTTTGTGATCATGCCAATATTATGTAATAATGTACCGACTCTGGGTAACTGGGGTCAGGGGCTTTACATTTACCCCAAAATCAGAACATGATTACTTAAAACATGTTTAGTTTCTAGTAGGTTCCTTGAATTAGATTTCAGTTTCCCTCTATGTCTTACCTATTATCTCTATCCTACAACACATTCTAAAATTAAATGATATTTTTTCCTAAGAAAACCAATACGATCCTCACCTATTCCTCCTCCAAACTCTATCCTAATTCAAAACATATCTATGATATCGCTCTTTCATGGCCTAAATCCTCTATAATCCCACTAGTATTAGTATTGAAGCCAAGTGTATCTATTAAATCCCACTTTCAGTATGTCATGACTTGGTAACTAGTACCAAAATTATATAAAATTATACATGGGAGTCATTATCATATTTGAATCTAGAAAGAAAGGAAAACCACATATCAATGAAAACAAATATATATTAAATAACCAAAAGTCCCAATAATATAAAAATCATATAATTTCATTAAAATTATATTGAAATTAGAATATCCAAAATATTCCTAGAGAACAGGCTACTCTAAAAAATATAATAATGATCCTCCAATACCAACCAATCACTTTTCTATAATCTAGTAAGGTCTATCCCATTATATCACGCTATCTTGAAAATCCATAGAAATTGTATATAGAAGTTGGTGTGATAATGAAAGTATACTAAATATTGACCTCCATATTAAAATTCATAAAAACTTATAAGAAACATACTAAGGCTTAAATGAATAAACTATAAAAGATATTGATTCCTGATCCTAGATCATATATAAACCTATCTCATCATAATATATTTATAATCATTTTTTATTTTAAAATATCCACTTTATGGTTTAGTGGGATACAAATAAAAACCACCATCCAAGTCCAAGAAATTAAAAACATAATAGAACAACCAATCTATACAACCATTTAAATAAAAAAGGGAATTAATTTATGACACATTTGGATAACTAGATGTATTGGAAAACACATGTGAATCCATGATTTTTGTTAGATGTAATGATGTGGGGTACTTGAGGATGATCACATCAATTCTTGCATCAGTCACTAAAATCTACTAACACCCATTCCACCAACCAAGGTAGTATAAATAAGGTATATTACATCAAGGCCTCATAAATGATATCATGCCATTTTCTTCTCATCACTGAAGTCCAGACCAAACACCCAACAACTCAAGTAATACCTGTAAACCAAAATACCAAAAGGATCACCAGTAACTACCATTTCAAAAGCATCCTCAATTTGGAATTCCGATATACACCCAGACCACCCATATTTCCAATGAGCACAACTAGTATGACCACTAAAGTAGAAAACAACTAGCCCCAACCTTTTCCACTACCACACAAAGTCTCTCTCTTGGGAATCCACTATTATACTAAATGCAATAACACCATTAGAGAAACAATATTAGAAAACATTACCTACAAGTAACATTATAATAATATTATAAGGGTTGGAATAATGTGGTTATGTGAGAAAATGAGATTAATGTAAGGATATTCGTTAAATAGTCACTAGACCCGAATATATCCCACCACTAATGAATGAAGTTACCATTAGAAATACCAAAAAAATAGATATGATAAGAGGAACCAATATAAGAACAACCAAAACCAAGAAAACCCACTAAAAAATAAGAATAAGAATATATGAATATTGTATGCACTCACTTGATCTTCTATCAGACTCTCCCACTAACATAAACTAAAAAAGCCTAGAAAACCAATGTGCTAGACCAAAGGTGGGTCCTTTATTGGCGGGGTATGAAGAAAAAGATGATATAGAGAAAAAAATATTGGACCATGGTAGAATGAATGAAATATGGATATGGAATCGATGTAGGCAATACTCATTATATTTTCCCCCAAATATATACACCGTCATAGTTCCAAATCACCATAAAAACTATCTCACCTGACCATGGATAATGTTAACAATAATGGTTTAGACCAAAATAATAGAGGAGGATGAGTAGAGAATCCCTCATCTACAAGAACAAACACAATATAATTACCACCTCCAAAATAGGGAACACATCTCAAAACTAGAGTAAAATAAAAATCTAAATCCACAACAATCTGTGACAAACGATTGACGAAGAAAACCCCCACAAAATTAAATGCAGTAAGAAATAAAATAACAATAATAAAAGATAGCAAGAGTGAACAAAAATTATGAAAGATGTAGGGAATAAGATTTGGGGAAAATAATACCACTGAAGTGAGGAGAAGACTAGATCAAGGAAAATGGAAGAGAATAGAAGGGTTATTTCTTAAAAGAGATGAAATAACCACTTGGGGGGGGGGGGGGTAAAAAGAAACCTTTCCAGCCATGAGATACAAGAGAGAGAGAGAGAAGACAAAAATAATATAGGATAATGGGGAGTAATATCTATGATCTTGGATTCACCATAGGATCACACTCTGAATTAGTATATAATATTAGTATAGTAAATCTTGTAATTATAGCATAAAAGGTACTATACACCTACATCCCCACTTATTTAGTCCAAATAATATTGAAAAAAGAT
This sequence comes from Viscum album, assembly GCA_963277665.1. Classification (NCBI taxonomy): domain Eukaryota; kingdom Viridiplantae; phylum Streptophyta; class Magnoliopsida; order Santalales; family Viscaceae; genus Viscum; species Viscum album. The sequence continues at coordinate 1,289,021,307 of OY728151.1, forward strand.
ACATATAGGCTTTCCCATTAATTACCATATTCATATACCACAAAATACCATAACCTTGTTCCATTGCCTCATACCATTTTCGAGTCCACCACATACCATAATGTCATACCTCACCCACTTCCTCCCCATACCACAAACATTTCCAAAAGTATATCTAGAAGGAATAGTGAGATATTGGTAGTTGTTCATCATCAATTCCCACCACATCCTAGATGTTGTGGTTTAATCATAAGCCAAAAATATATATGGGTGTAGTTAGGTGATCTAACCTGGGTGGTGGAGTGTTGGAAATTATATAAAATACGAAGATATATAATATCTTAAAATCGTAACCCAAGGACCTCATCACATAAATCCACCTCTATAACATCCAATCACTATATTGTCACCTTTATACACAATAACTATAAATTACACATAGGAAGTTTCAACACATCAATTACGCAAATTGGATTAAACAAATCAATTCCAAACTTTTTACACTTCTAAATAAGTTAAAATTTATCATAAAACTACTTTATAATTTTTTTTAATTATATTCAACATTAATAAATTAATTTCATGAGAAATTGTTTTCCCATGAACCATGTTTTCATATTAATTCAAGCATTTACTAATTCAATCATAAAAAATCCCAACCAATTCCACTTAATTAATTCATTTATTCCTCACCCATGTCTAGGTAATTATAATCATTTACAATATTACTACATTGTACCTAATAAAAAACCAACTCATAAACATAATACTACTTTAAAATTCACACCATAAAACTTTAATCACATTTTCATATATCACAAATATATAGAAAAATTAATAAAATAACAAAATATACTTCAATAACTCTAACCCCCAAAGATTAAAATTATTTTATATAATTAATCAATATTCATAATCCACCCAAAGAAAAATAGAGAATGAAAATCCTACATTAACAATATTAATCAATGAAGAGAGTTTCTAGATCACCTACCTAAAACCATTTCTCTTGTTATAGTGTTTCCAAGGAATAAGGTTCGATGCTCAAATACCTGTGTTCTCAAAAAAATATTCCAATAAATATATAACTAGTCACACAAAATCAATACCTTAATATCAAATATTATATAATCTTTATTTAATAAAGTATATATAGAGAAATTAAGATTCAAGTAATGATTACACAATTAATACATAACTGGTCTCTCAGTATAATTAAATAAAATGTTTTCAAGGATTCATTTTGAGACATCAAGGAAACTCCCATGGTCAGCGAGGGTCACTAAAATGAAGAAAAAACTAATTGGAAATAGGGACACAACAAAAATTAAAATACAAAAATGGAAGGATAAAATTTATGGCACTAGTGAAGAAACATGATTTAAAGTCGGTTTTTAACCGATGTCTATAAAGGTGATGTAAATAATATTATTTTGGGTATCAGTTTTCAAAAAAACGATACTAAAAATAAATTTTCTTAACGGTTTCAGTGTCTATTTATGAAATAAACCGATGTCGTGAATCAATTTTCGGCATCAGTTATTTAAAAACCGATGCCAAAAATCAATTTGGTTAAGGGTTTTGGCATTGGTTTTACCTAAAACCGATGCCGAAAATCAAGGAGGATCGGATTTACGGTGTTAGTTTTATCTTAAACCGACATCGTAAACCCGTTTTTTTAAAAATCAGCGTCGATTTTTAAAATAACCAACGCTATAAATTAATTTTTTTTAGAAAATTAATAAAATTTCACTTCTAATAAAAAAACTCCTATAAAAAATATATACATCAATCAAAAAATATTTATCATTCAATAAAAATCTATAACTTAAATGTTTTATCTAGTTAATAAAAAAATTATCTAAGAATTTATATTATAAAGTAGAATTAAAATACACTTACCTGCAATCAATGAATTCTTCAAGAATTTTTGTGACCTTTTCAAGTCCCATGTCTCTAGAATTTATAGTTGTCACACCACCCAACTATTCTTTGATACCAAAGACAATACATTTGAGTCACTAAAAAATTTACATGAATTCCAGTTAATGATCAATGAATTAATAAATCTTATAAATAATCAGACAAAGAATTTGCAGAGGCACTTGAGAGAACTCAATGAATTCTAGTGTCGAATGTTGGATGAATATGCCACTGTAGGCAATGAGGCATCTTTGGTTAAGGATTAATGGGATGTTTTGATGGTAAACTGTACTACAATGGCTGATCATAGAAAGTAGGCTGAGAATGAGATGGCTAATGCATATATCAAGTGGAAAAACTTCATTTTTCATTTCAAATTAGTGATTTGTTTCCTTTTATGTGTGTGTTGATATCCCATGATGGATGAGTGTATGTACATTTCTTATAATTGATATATACTAGGATGTATGTTTATGATTTTTGTGATAGAATTCCCAAATTACCATGTTTCCAATTTCATAGAAATATGTGATATGTTAGAAATAATCAGGGAATAAGTAGATAAAAATCTTATATTTCCTTCTTATTTGAGTTATAAGATGAAAAAACTAGTTTAATAGGATACCTCAAAAATCTGTTACCACTTGGGGTTATCATATACATTGGAGGGAATTACGTGCATTCCATACAAGTTATTTTCTTGTTAACCTCTCGTGGATTTAGAATATATTGAAATATATGTGTTTCCAATGTGTCCAGGATTTTTATGTTATGCACAGTGGTGTGTGTGTGTATAGACATGAGAGACATTTTTTGATATGGTAACTAATTTTCATGGGTATCCCATGAGGCCATATTTTATGTTTGATTCCCTAAAACTTCTTATGTAAATTGTTGCCATGTTAGATAATTATCACATGTTTATTTATGTTTCTATAGATATCTCATGATGACATGTATTGAGCTTCATTTAATGATATTTATTGTTTAATGTATTACTATAAATAAGAAAGCATTATTTGGTAGTTGGAACAAGTGGACCGTCATGATCTGATTATACCATGGTGTTTGACCTGACAGGAGACAATGATTATGATGTAACTATGATATTCTCGTGGCTAGGCCTAAAATTTAATTCATTATGGATACCAAGTACCATGAAAGAAATTGATGCCATGTGGATATCAATTACATGTTCACTCGTCATTATTGTGGACTGAATCAATACGCAAAGCCTTAAGGATACCACGTAATATGTTTAATGAACTTTTAGATTGTTGTTGGTCAATTCTAATGACTTTTTATCCTTTTGGCATGGAGTTGTAGCATGTACGACATGGGTTCCAATCATATTAGATAGTACATATCCTCTTATCAAATGGTTTATTGATTGTTTATTCTTTCAAATACCAAGCATAAACAAAAAAAACAGACACCAAAAGTTAATTTTTAAAAAAAAAATCAAAATATAAAACTTTCAAAATAAATTAGAATTAAAATACACATACCTGAAATTTACAACATGCTCATTTTTGGTTATTATAGAATCATTCATTTGATTATTAGTAGATTAAAACACCTAATATATCAAAAGAGTTAGTTTTTTAAACCCATCTGTAATTTTATTTATAAATATTAGAATATACATACCTCAAATCCTAGTCAGACATAACAAATAGTTTACAAAAATAGTTTGAATATGGTTCATATCAGATTGGGAATAAGGCTGTGAAACATATAATGCCGCCAATAACATTGAATGATATGAGATAAAAAAATATAATAATATGGCATAAAATATGTAAAAATTAATACAACTAACCTTATAAAATTCATTAGTTTCCCCTTTTGTGATTATCTCATAAATGAATCATAGAATATAATAACCACATTCAACATGTACTTTTTGATGATGACACTACAATTATAAAACATTAAACTGTTAAAAAAATTAATATATAATAAAAAATCCGAATAAATTATAATATAAAAACTAATTACATGTATTTCTACATATTTGATTTTATTCTCGGTCTTTATAAACATGTATTCCTTGTTAAATGTTATCCTTGAACTGAATTTTCATATATACAAACTAATAATACATATATAATCAATGAGAATAAAACATAATGAGATTAAAAAAACAAAAAAAAATCTTACCTTTCAAATAAGGTGGAAAATATTTTACGAACATTCTCTAATAAAGAGAAAATCCAATATAAGGTTCACTCACTTGGGCACGACACACCTAACATCCAATTCCCCCTATAATAAAAAAGTTCATAATTAATAACATTATAATAATCATTATTTCATAATTATATTTCTGTTCTTACTTATAAATAAATGGCAGAAACCAACACTAAAACTTCGTATGTGATAATCTCTCACACATATATGCAACTCTATCAGGATTCTTCACATGTTGCACTTATATGGAAATGAATTATGGATTTATAAAACTGTAAATGTCTGCACTTTCATTTTTTAGAATAAGCTTGTGTAGATACCTAATTTTAAAAAATATAGTTAGTCAATTTAAAACCATATTTTATTAAATAAATACAAATACAAATTTCAATTTACTTACATGGAACACAACTGCACCACATTCAGGCCGAGCTCTTAATAATTAACTAGACACATGATATCTTCTTTGATTAATCTAAATGGATATTCTCTTCCACATATATCGGGAATCATTGAAAACTAATAGATATAATTCATTGAAGAAGATTCCTTAGATAATATTTGTATCCCATAAGAAATATATGAGGTATATATAGTCGATTGTTCTAAAACATTTTTTTTCATTTGCGTAGCTTCTTCTACATTTAGATAATCCTATATAAGTTAAATGCCATAAAACATTGTAATTAATTTTGAATCATTTTTAATTAATATTTTAAAAAACACATACCTCATATGAAATATAACAAAGAAAACCAGTTTTCCAAAGTAAAAAATGACCCAGACAATCCCCAACTCTGGTGATCTCCTCGGTAGGAAATGGTAGTAGAGTATTAGGATCTATAATATCGAGTACTAATACCCTAACCTAACCCATCTTCATAGGATGGAGATGTAAATAATACCCCAAAAAATGCACAAGTCCTAACGCAACAACATGTATGTGAGGATCTACAGCAAACAACTCGCATTATACGTTTTGGTCCAAGCATGGTGGTGGAGATTCAAATTAACCAGATGGGGTAGGGTAGTCTGGGTGAGCAGGCTTGGAAGGATAGAAAATGAAAAATTTATATTAGTGTTTATAATTTTTAAAATTAAAATATTTATGACAAATAAATAATATACCTAGGATGGCTGCTCATATGGGGCGTGATAGACAGATGGGGCAGGGTAGTCCGGGTGAGAAGGCTGGGAAGGATGAAAAATGAAAAAGTTATATTAGTATTTATAATTTATAAAATATAAAAATTGATGACAAATAAATAATATACCTGGAAAAGATGCTCATACGGAGTAGGGTAGGCAAATGGGGAAAGGTAGTCTGGGTGAGCAGGCTGGGAAGGCTAAAAAATGAAAAAGTTATATTAGTGTTTATAATTTATAAAATAGATAAATTGATGACAAATAAATAATATACCTAGAAAGGATGCTCAGATGGATTAGGGTAGGCAGATGGGGCAGGGTAGTTCGGGTAAGTAGTATGGGAAAGTTAAAAATTTTAAAAGTTATATTAGTTTTTATAATTTATAAAATAGAAAAATTGATGACTAATAAATAATATACCTTGGAATGATCCAAAGACTGTGAATATATTTCCAAGTGTTCTAACAAAGCCTTATGCACTACTGATTGAATTGGATCACCCATAGACTGTTTCATATCTTTCAGTTCTTCTTTTAAGGATTCTATTTCTGAGCCTCTTGATTGATTACTCTTATGAAAAACCATCCGAATATTAACACCTTCCTGATATCCTCTAACCTGGGTGGGGTGTTCTATCTGTCCCAAAGAACTAGCCAGGATTTCCGTCCTACCCTCAAGGGATAAAAGATCCCTATGTCTTCTACTCCTAAATTTCATCTTGAAATAGAAAATAAAAAAGGTATATTAGTTTTTATAGTTTATAAAATAGAAAAATTGATAATAAATAAATAATATTTACTTAAAATTTTATCAGCTACTTTATTAGTTTCCTATATAAGATACCATTAATTTTTCCTTCTTCTTTCTCATTTCAGTTTTTCAAGGTGAGTGGGAGGAGATGTAGGACCAAACTAGACCTCTTCTAAACCACTACTAGATCAAGCTCTTAATGATTCAAATTTTTCATCAATCATTTTCTGATCCAAATAAAAATACCCTCCATGTGATAATGTATGAGGGTATACATTTTTCAACTGGATCACCTGAGGAGATCTCCTGGATGCCTGTTATATAAAAACAAACTACTAAGTAATAATAAAAATATATAATATATTTTACAATATAAATTAATTATCATACCTAAAATTTTTCTTCATTACGATTATTAACAAATCACTTCCATGTATCTTCATCTATAAATTGATACTTGAGGTATGGTATTTGAAACATTTTCTTTCCAAAAGCATAATTTTTCATCAGTTTTGTTTTAAAATATCTCAATCGAATCGCCACTAAAGGGAGATGTATTTTACTAATTTATTTTTTTTCCTCAAAATTGAATGTCATCTGTAATGGAATAAATTAAATATGTCATTTAAAATATACAATATTCAAAAAATGAGATAAAAGAAACCAATTAAGATATTTTACCATCACAGTCTCCCAAAGCTATTGCTTCACCATCCTGTCCACTGAATTGCAATCAGGATATAAAATACTAATCTGGCAATGGCTCTACATCGCAATATAATTGAAAAACCAAACTACATTTAGGTCAGCTGCATTATCATCATCATCAAAATGGATTTGTACTCTGTCATCATCACGAGAAAGTGATAGTTTTGGTAAACATGTAATATCACGTTTACCAACTTGAGAACATTGGTTTATAGTAGTAAAATGAGAAGTGTCCTCTGCCGAGGATGCATCAGTAGTCCTGCAAGTTTTTTTTAAATTAACAGTTTTATGTCATTAAATTATTATATTTTTGAATATTTAATAATACGTAAAAATAGATATACCTCAGTAACTGCTCCTCTCAATCTGTATCTAACATTTCAACTTGAAAGTGTAATGAAATTTTGTGTACATGCATATCATTAGAAAAATGAATATTTTGAAACAATGTATAAAAAAATAAGTAATTAAAAAAATAGGCATGCATTTGTATGTTTCAAAAAAAGAAAAAAAATATAAATATTTACCAAAAAAATTAGGAGACTAATTTAGATTTTCCCACATTCCTTCATCATGATCATTACATATTTCATGCACTATGTCTATCTTATACTCATTGTAATCATCTAAAAAATTGGTAATAGATGAATAAGGCTTATGTAAATCACTAACATCATCAGAATCATCCTCATCACCCAAATGGTATCTTTTTCATTGAAAAAAAAAACTACCCACTGATCATTTGATGGATCAATTACATAAAATACATTCTTTACATGTGTTGTAATGATAAATGGTTCCACATTGTAATTAAATATTTTAAAATCAACCAATTTAAACCCATATTCATCATGTTTCACACCAATATTACTATAAAACCAATTACACTTAAGAATAATGACTCAAAATTTAATACAATCAATTTCCCATATGTCTTCAAGATCTCCAAAATATAGCATTGATGCAGAAATTGGGTTTTTATCTTTGGAACTCAAAAAATGCACTACATCAGTGAAAACCATCACACCACTATTCTAAATGATACTCTTTTCATCCTGGTTTTTTGTGTAGAATGTGTATCCATTGATATCAAAACTAGACCATATGATCAAATTAAGAGATAGTCCCCCTGCTATCCCCTTCAATGTTTCTGATGCAGATATATCTGGGGTGAATTTCTTTTTAAACCATGAAACAGATGTCTTCTTATGGTCAATCATCAACCACTTTTTTGTTTCTTTTCTAATATCATAACTTTAATTCAATAATATGTGAGGATATATATGATCTAACCTCATCTGTGTTGTTAAAAATTTATAAATGTGCCTGCATCACTTCTTCACGTGGAGTGAACTTTACCTTTATTCCTCGAACCCCTCTACCTTCATTATCAACTGTCATATGTCAAGATACAGGGAGACCAATATGCTTCACCTCATACAAATAATCAGTACAAAACTTAATCAATGCTTCTAATACATATTTTTGAACAATATAGGCCTCTGGTCGATAATGATTTTTAACATATCCCTTACAAATTTTCATATATATTTAAAAAGGATACATCCATCTTAAACAAATATGCCCACATATTCTTATCTCACAAACCAAATGAATTAGTAGATGAACCATTATATAAAAAAATTTGGGTTGGAAATACATTTCTATTTGACAAAGAATAATATTTAATTCATAATCTAAAACATCTAACAAATTTGGAGCAAAACATTTTCTACAAATAGATTTGAAAAAATTACATAACCTGAGGATAGTCTTTCTTATAGCTATTAAAAATATTCCACACAATGATACTAGTAGAAGTGGTTGCATCAAAACCTAGAAATCATGATATTTAATAACTATCAATTTAAAATTATTCATTGACACCAAATTATTGACATTTGAAGAAAAACCACTAGGTATTTTAATACCATTAATACACTGAAAAAAATTCAACTTTTTAATCTTGCTTAATCTGTGGAAAGACGGAGGTAAATATGTTCTGTTTTCATTCATAGTGGGAGGAATATCCAAATGTATTCTCATTAATATCAAGTCGAATCTAGCATGAAATTCATCTTTCATCTTTACATTTATATCTAACAAAGTTCCAATCAAACTGTCACATATGTTTTTCTTAATATGCATAACATCGATATTATGTTTTATCTCTAAAAATCTCCAGTAAGGTAGTTCGAAAAAATAGACTGCTTCTTCCAGGTATTTCTTTGAAGTCTAAAACTTTTTTCCTTGAAAATGTTGAATCAATATCTTTCACAATGTCATAATATTCTTCAAATGCCAATGGTTGTGGGGGAAGTTTGTATTCTTTTAATATGTTAAATTATTTTTTCTATCTACAATAAGGATGATCCATTATCATAAATCATTTATGTCCCATGTACACTGTCTCTCTTCCATTCTAAAATTGATAATATAATGTCTGTTATTCAAAAAATTGTCAAAATTTATGTCCCTTAACACTATATCTAGATAAATTTCCATATGCATGAAATTCGTTTATAGTGAAAATTATCATATCACACAAAAGAGAATATTATTTCTTGTATGCATCAAAAACTTTAACACCTGCCTCCCATATTAGTTTAAAACCATCAATCAATGGTGAAAGATACATATCAATATCATTTACTAGTTTTTTTGGTCCAGAAATCATCAAGTTCATCATCGCATATTTTTTCTTTATACATAGATGTGGGGACAAGTTGTAAACTATGAAAAAACAAGCCGTGAACTATGTTGGCTAGTGAGGCTCCGATATTGATTCATTCCATCAGTACACAATCCCATTCTGATATTTCAATTTTCATTTCTAGAATCATGATTTTTTTTATCAAAACTCTTCCATTGTGGTGAATTGGTAGGGTGAAATAAGTTACCATCATAGATGCACTCATCTGAATGAAATCTTAACCTTTTTTCATCAATTGAATTCGAAAATAGGAACTTCAAATGAGGAATTATTGGAAGGTACCAAATTGCTTTAACAAGAGTTTTGATTCTAGTACCTAAAAATGAATCACAATTGAATTATCAAAATTGTATGAAAAAAATATTCGATGATATCATTATAAAGTACAAAATTGATTTTTCATGACATTAGATGATACACATGAGAATGAATCTAAGTTGACTTTCCCATCTATCTTATAGTGTGATGTACCACATGTAGGAAAACTTGATAAATATTCATTTTCAATCCTATATAGTACATACTCATTAGGGAAAGCATGTATCATTTTATACGCCAATCCCATTGGGGATAATATTTTCTCCGCCTCATAATTGGAATCTGAAGACCATTTCCATCTTGAAGTAGCTCTTTTAAAAGCTTAAGTAAGCTAGAGAAAATTTAATCACTCCACCAATTTTTTTTATGTTAACTAATTTCAAAACTACTGATAACACTATATATTTACTGCAACATAGCAATAATGGTTCCTCATAATATCCATACAATCATTCAAAATTTGATGTTTTTTCGATGGTTTCAACACCAAAATTATGAATTAATTCTTCAATACAATCATCTGCCTCATTATGAATATTTCCATCAACATTGGATGTTGAATTTTCAGTTGTTTCACCATGTGAGATCCAACATGTATAATTAAATCTAAAACCATAACAAATGAGATGATCCTTGATTTCTATGGATTTTAACTTTCTCATATTTAAACACTTCAGACATGGACAAAAAGTAAAATCAACATTTTTAAGATGTCATTTATCAAATTACAGGAATTCATCAACTCCTTTTTCATATTCACTAGTGGTTCTTCGTAAATATATCCAGTTACGATCCATTCAATATCTGATATCACTAAATAATTGATGAATATATTAAATCATATAAACACACACACACACACACACACACATATATATATATTTAAAGATAAATTGTAAAGAGAAACACATTTAATAAATACTATTAATAATTAGATAAAAAACATCAGAAATCAAACACATTTACAAATAATAAACATTTTATAATTATATTATATACATCTATTATATTGATATTATAATTTAATTAGAATATCAATCTTCTAAAATTTATTAGTTCAATTTACATAGTTGTTGTATTATTTCGATGTTGCATGTGTCAAAATTATTTAATATTGTATTAATTTAAAGGGTGAAGAATTAGTTATTAATAGTAATATGAAATAATAATTATAGTAAATGTTCATATTATAATGGAAATCAATCCTAATACTCCCAAAATTATAACATCTGAAATTAAATGCATAACTAAATTGGTATATCTTACAACAAATTTGTTTGAGAGAACAATAGAATCATCTGAGGAATAATAAGTGGGTGTGAAAAAATTGCATTTTCTAATGAGTATATACATATATTATTTGGTAAAAATATGCTAGAGAAAGTATCTACTAGTTGTGAGTAAGAATAAAGAGTTGGTGTGATTGAGTTGAGAGTTGTGACCTCACAAAGAATGAAATTAAGAAATTGAATAGGAAGCTGATATAATTTCTATTTTTTAGGATCACTGATGATAAAATTAATGGATAATTATATAAATTGATTCATAAGAATTGATAATTGGGAATTGGTCATAATATCATAGTTCAATTTAAATATCTTTATTTCGTGATGATCTACATGCATTAAAAGATTCTATGGTGAGTAACTTTAATAAGAAGTTGTTTGAAAAGGAACTAGTGGGATTCCAAAACAAAGGTGTTATGGGATGTAGTATAATTTTTTCATGGGTAATATTATGTACCATCTTGAGAATTATGGAAAATACAGAGTCAAGATAATCCTTAGACACCCATTATAAATGATTAATATATTATAGTAGAGAATATATGTCTCAATGGGAGTTGAATAGGATACAAAGTAGGTTTTCTAAATCTAGTCTAAAGCATGTGAAAATAACACATTTAGATTTTATATTTATATTTTATATTGGATGTGGGTTTGGATTATTGAGTAAAAGATAAAAATATCTATTTATTTTCTAACTGACCATAGAGTTTCAATGGACCAAAGTAGTAGAAAAGCTTAAAAATAATTCAATTGGTTTTTGGTATAATTTAGGTAGACATGATTCATGCCCCCACCCTTCTCAAGTGTATTTTCTCACTCCTATGAGGATTCATATTGAGTTATCCTAACATAAAAACCTGAAATCACACAACTCCAATCCATATCAAGAATATTTTCTAATACATTTAAACATAATGTGAGATAAAAATTCATAACCTAAAATCACACAACTCCAATCTATATCATTAACATTGACTAATCACTCTTAGGGATGGATATTAACCATATTCCAACACATGTAAAATAAAATACAAACTAATAATTAAAGAAAATCAAAATCAAAATCAAATGATAAATAATTTATCTTCAATTGTTTTTAAAAAAACTTACAAAATTCTAATGAAAATACATCCCCAATCTGAACTTTTATACATATATTTCTTTGGAAAATTAATCACTACAATATCTATACAAAAATTGATTGTAAAAATGAAAAATAAATATAAAAAAAAAATTAAAATAAATCCATGGTTAAAAGTATCCCAAAATAGGTTTCAGAAGAAAAAAAAACTGTTGATGATAAACGAAGTGAAGATAATGAATAAGTCATACCACAGATCATAAAAATGGTAGAAAATCATCAAAAATGGTCTTTGGAGATCTCACATAGGGCTTCAAAGTCTTCACAAGTCCAGAGGAGCCACCGCGGGTTTTGATTTCGAAGATCCAATAACATGAGGGTTTCCTGATCGTGATAATTTTTAATTGACATTCGGCGTCAGTTTTTACAAAAACTGAGGCCGAAATAAAAAAAACCTTTTTGCGTCAGTTTTTGTCAAAACCGATGTCGAAAATATTTAATATTTTTTTATTTTTGTTATTGGTTTTTTGGAAAACTGATGCCAAAAATTACACATATGGAATCAGTTTTCTCTAAAATCGACGCCGAAAACATTTTTTTTGATTTTTGGCATATGTTTATGTGAAAACCTATGCCAAAAATCATCGTATTCTTATTTTTGGCATTGATTTTACTAAAAAACGATGCAAATAATCACTAATAAAAATATTCGGCGTTAGTTTTTTGTAAAAAAGATTCCAAAAATTACTTTTACATATCATTGATGTCAGTTTATAGAAAACCGACGTTATTACTTCGATGTTAAATCCAATATTTCTACTAGTGTTGTGTAATGAACTTTATTGTGATTTAATGTGGGTTGGTCAACTTGAAATCCAAAAATCATCAATCAAAGTTCTTTCTCTCTCTTTAAATTTTGTGTCCACAAAACATTCAAATTATATTGGATCAGATATCATTACTCTATGATGTTTGTCATTATGCTATGATATTTGAATCCAAGGCATCGATCGATAATTCATAGTGAAACTTAAACCTTATATACAATTTTATTAACCATTCTCTATTTTGAACTTGAACTCATTTTAAATAAATCATAGTAAATAGATAATGTAACGAACCAAACCATTATAAATAAAATTCCATGTTTTGATTTATTTAAATGTCATATTATGTAAGACATTTATAGAAAACACATGTAATCCTTTGATTTTATCTTATATGATTTAATTGAACATTAGGAATCATTACCGTTGATAATATGTCCATTGGAAAATAATGACATTATTAATATAAATATAGGATTTTAAAAAATCCAATTGTCATAGAAAAAGGAAGTGATGCCCTCAAAAAGTTGGATCGTACCCCATGAAGCCCATTTATCAAATCTTATGAGGAAGATAACATAACATGGATTTTCCCTTGACCAATCCCAAGATGATATCTTACAACTTAAGCATTACAAAAATAGTTTACGGGATAATTTCAAGCTCATCAAGATCACGACCCAAACCATATTCATCGAACCACCCCATGAAAGTCCCACGATTTCACACCTTACTCTTTGGGTGTTTTTTGGTGTATTAAAGGGATATTTATCAGGACCCTAGAAATATTATTAGGTATGTTATTTTTTATATAATGTTGAATATATTTTCATCCTATTTTTGTTACTTTGTAAATGATTTTTATTTTGTTAAAATAATGCACACATTATATTTTTGGTTAATTTTCAAATTCAAATAAAGAATTTTTAAATTGTAGATAAATAATTTTTTCATAAAATATTATTATTAAATAATTTATATCAAATATAAATGATCATATAATTTTTATGAAGTCAAGCGTAATTTTTTATAAGTGTTCAATAACTGTTATTACCAAAAAACCCAACATTTCATAATAAATTTCAATTTTATTTTTAAAAAGAAAATTATAATATTTAGAATTTTTTAGTTAAAACAAATATTATTTTTGGAATCAGAATTTTTAAATTATCCAATGGTGAATTTTTCTTAATGTTTTGAGATAGTTGAATTGTCAAGAAAATTAAATACCATATAAAAATATTTTGTGTATTATGAAATCATAATGATCCAAAAAATGATGTTATAAATACTATAAAAGGTATTCATGGACAAATATATGTTTTAAATTTATAATAATGTGATTTTATGTTTATTTTATAAAGCCTTTGTAAATCCTTCAAAACTTATGGTATATTTTAAGGTTGTAAAATCATTTTTTAAGGGTGTGACTCATATCCACATCGCTAAGGGTAATATTTTAATATGCTAGGAACTTTTCCTTATAAAATAATTTAAAAAACTCTCATATGTTAGAAACAATGGTAAAAAACAATGGGATTGTTTATGGTTTTGGATATTTTGTTATGTATAGTCCAAAACCTGAATAATAATGAAATCCTCCTCATTTCTAATATAAAACCACCCAAAATCCCATTTATCTTTACTAAAATTAATTAGAGAACATCCATACTCTTATATACACTCTCTAAAGTCCTCCCAAGTCATCCCAATCTCTCAAAGATCCCCTCCCAAGCTTTTGGATTCACACGCTCAAGTAAGGGATCTTCCACTCTCTCCTTTTTATCAAGAATTTGTTTTTTGTAATGTATCTAAATTTAATTTTTCTTATGTTTTACTTTTGATATTATTAATAAATAATAAGAGGTTCCTTACACCCTTTTTAAGCCTTCTATGGTCCTTTATGTACACCCGTTACTATACTGAAATTCAGAAAGGGATTTATCTCTTCTCATTTCAATTCAAGAACATACTTTTTACATTATATATTAAATTACATTTTATTATGTTAGGATATGTTTTTACAAGTTACCGTTAATTTTAATTTAATACATAAATGATGATATCCCTGTTTGTCTTTCATTAATCCTCCCATGGTTCTTTATGTTAAACTGTTACCATGACGAATTATAGTTAGGGTTCTTTTTTTTATTCACATTTCTTCATTACCTTATGCCTTCTATTTATAATTTATAATGTTGGGATATATTTTTTCATGTCACTACTAAATCCCATTTTATTTATATGTTATAAGATACCCCTTTATATCTCCTCAAAACATTTTATTAATTTTTATGTAAAGACCTTATGCTGCCAAAATTTCACTAATATTTTTCCACGTCAAAACAATTGTGTAGCGAATACCATATTGATTTCATATAAAGGATTTTCACCTTCATGAACATATAAATTTTTATTGGGGACTTAAATGAATCTATTACACACTAATTTATCATTGAATAAATTATTTTGATGAATGAATCCATGTTGTATGATCTTTGTGGAATAGATAAGCATGAGAATTAAATGAACGTGATCAGTGTGTCTGGAATTATATAGAGCTATAATGTATTGGGTAATGTTTAGTATCATGATACATAATTTTGGGATAGAGGCATACTTTATTAATTTAAGACACCTTTTCCACCATGAGGTATTGGAGGATTTATCGTTGACCTATGTTTATGATGTACTGTTTTAAGTTGTTTCCACATTCCCCATGTTTCCATTATGATTACCATTCTATATCATTTCTCATTGTTAATGTTTATGATTCCTAATATTTTTATTCCCCATAGATATTAATATTTTCTAACATGTATCATATTATTAAGGTTATTACTTGTTTATTACCTTACTGGTTTTTATATATCACCCCTTTATTATGTTCTCCATAGGTTTTCCCATGAATTTTTAAGTTCATTAGAATATTATGATCATGTCAAGGATGTTTTTAATAATGTTTTGTATCCCATGTTATAAGATGTTATGTAATGTACCTTATTCCCCAATACACTAGAATTATCGATCTTTTGGGTTTTATTAAGTGTAATTTTATGTAATAAATCATGAATTTTGAACGAATAAATATAAGGGTTGCTATAATTGGTATCAGGGCAAAAGTTTAGTTCTTTTGGGATTAGGATTAGAAAAATCTATGAAAAGATTTAGGGATAATATTAATAATAATAAAGGATACCTAAATCATGGTTATTATATGTTAAGTGTTTTATCAATCAAATACATACTTGTATAGATACTACAAGTGGATTTGGTTCTGGCATATTTTTACCTAGGAGTAACAAATCCGACACGGTATTCGGAGCCTGACTTGGGGTAACTTGGTAGATGAAAAAAAGCCTTACTATGCACCTAGATTTGAAATCACAAGGGATATACTTTGGTAAATTCATAAGATCATTATGAACCATTATTAAGGGGGAAAACTTATTATAATAATATATGTTAGGAAATAAATCATGGATAACAAAGATTGAAGCCCAAAAACTAGTAAGTTAAGAAATAATTTTATTTTAAAAGTTATATATTTAATGTCATTGGATTTCCTATTTATGTGTGTAATAGTTTAAATATACTCATCACTAATCTTTCTTTTAATATATATGATGGCCAATAATAAGAGGAATTAGGTAAAAAATCAATGCAATGAGAAATGCGATGACTATCCAAATGAGATGCCCAACCTGATGGGAGAAATAATTGAAAACATCGTGATGATACTCTCTCAACTGACTTAGGTTCTGAATAGAAACCTGGATCAAGAGGAGCATCCAAATACCCCCAACAAATAACAAGTCACAATATGTATCTTTATAAGAAAAATTCCTCCTACTTTAAATGGATCATAAGATCCATTAATCATAGAAAAATAGATCAACTCTATTTAGAAGATATTATGCATCCATTAATGTTCAGAGTAAGATAAAGTTATATTTACTATTTATGAAATGGAGGAAGAAGTTGATCAATGGTGGAAATTGATATGGAATACAAATCCTAGGGAAGATATTGAAGCAATGGAGTGGAAGGAATTCTATGAAATGTTTTTTGATAAATATTTTCCTCAAAATATCCTAATGAAAATGGAAAGGCATTTCTTTTCCCTCAAGAAAAAAGATGATGAATCTATCAATGCGTATGAGGAAAACTTCTGAAGACATTCCTGAAATGCCTCCAGTTTTTTCATTACCCCCGAATTCATGGTTTAATACTTATTTTGTGGGTTAAAACCTAGTCTACGATAATACATAGGAGTCATTGAATTTGATAGCTATGAGGAAATTGTATGATGTTCCCTCCAATTTAAAATAGAGATTGGAGAATCTTAAATGTATCATAGGGATAAGAAGCGGAAATTGGATATTAATTATGGAAGTATGATATAGATATATAACGATGCTAAGAAATTTAAACAACCCACTTGTCAAAGGTGTAGGAGGACGCACCCCAGAAATTGCCTAAGGGGTACGAAGAAATACTTTAGGTGCATGAAAGAAGGACAAATATCCAGAAATTTACAATGGGAGGAACCCATGAATGAGACAGAGGAATGTAATGCTCTGGTAAACCCTTAGTGCATTTTTTGTTACTTCAAATTTAAGGAAATTCAAAACTTTCCAAACCAATTTACTAAGCTACAGTTTTTTGAAAAAAACCAATAGCCTCTAAGGAAGTAGGGGAGGGTTTTTTCTATCACCACCACTGAAGTGGATACTGATAATGAACTGGTGATAGGTATGCTAGTTAATAATTCAAGAATAGTGAAGGTACTTTTTGATTCTAGTTCTACCTATTCCTTAATATTAAGAATGTTTAGTATAAAAATTAAAACACCACTACAAATCATGGAAGTATAGATGTCATTGAAAATAGAAAATGGGGAAATTAATACATCCCAAGTATACAACTCCTACCCTATCAACGTATCTGGGATGAAATTCCTGGAAAAACATGTCATACTCCCTTTGGTTGGATTCGATACAATTATAGGAATATGTTGTCCTTCCCTTTATAGAGACAATATAAAATTATAGTGAGAAGGAAATCACTCTTCATATCGATAATTGACCCTAGATTCTATACAAGTGTAAGGAGGAGGATGAATATTATTTAGCACCATCATCTCATCAATGGATATCATTTCCCTGTAAGAAAGAATATCATTCTCAAATGATTGAATCTAAAGAAGGAAACCTCATTAAATACATGCCTATTGTGGGGGAATACACTGATGTGTTGCTCGAGGGATTTCTTAGTCTTCCTTCTAGTTGAGAGGTTGAATTTTCATTTGAGATTATACCTAGGGAATTTCCATTATTCAAAAATCTATATAGAATGGATGTTGTAGAATTTTAGGAGTTGAAGAAACAACTAAAAAAAATATGGAAAAAGGGTTCATATTCCCAAGAGCTTCACCAAGGTGAGCACCTGTCCTCTTCATCGAGAAGATGGATGGGTCAATGAACCTTTCCATTTATTATCGTGAGCTAAACAAGATCGCGATAAAGAACAAATATCCCCTACCATGGATTGATGAATTGTTCAATGAACTACACAAAGAACAATAATTCTCCAAGTTGGATCTTTAGTCAGGATATTATAAAGTAAGAATGAAGAAGGAAGATATCCCCAAGACCGATTTTCGTAAAAGGTATGGGACTATGAGTTCATATTGATGCCATTCAGACTCACTAACACTCCAAAAATATTCATGGACATGATGAATAGGGTATTTATATATTACCTCAACAAATTTTTTATAGTATTTATAGATGATATTATAATATAATCCAAAATAAATGAGGAGTATGAAGAGTGTATGTTCACTGTTTTAAAGACTTTACAAAAGGATAAGTTTTATATCATGTAAAAAAATTAGATTTTTGGTTGAAGGAAGTATCTTTATTAGGGAATATAATAATAAGAAATGAGATATCTATTTAAACCTCAAAGAATAAAGAAACTGAACGATGGTCAAGGCCAAAATCTATGATATATATCCATAGTTTCCTTGGGTTAGATGGGTATTGTTACTAATTTCTGAGAAATTTCTCAAGATTGTTGAACCCTCATACCAAGCTAACTAAGAAGGGAGCCAAGTTTTCATGGAATGATGAATTCAAAGATAGTTTCAAGGAATTTAAGAATAGGATTATCACAACATCATGTACATAAACTGAACATAAGTAGAGGACCTTTTGGGGTATTCATTGATGCTTTGAATAAGGGCTTGGGTTGTGTATTAATGTAGAATGAAAAAGTGACAACCTATGCTTCACGGCAGTTGAAAGATCATGAAATGAACTACCCAAAAAATGATCTGTATTTGGATTCATTGATATTCTCTTCAAAAATATGGAGTAATTATCTTTTTGGGGAGAAGTGTGAAATATATATATATATATCACAAAATCCTCAAGTATATATTCAAATAGAAAGAGTTGAATATGCGCTAACGAAGATGGTCAGATCTGATCAAGGAATGACTCCTCAATTCACTACCATCCAAGGTAGACATATAAGGTAAAAAATAATCTATGTAGAAAGGATATATCTACTCTATAGTTGATGATAATTGAGAAGGATTTTATCTACTTGGACTTGAATATGATGGACATGGGAATCAGAAAAGAAGGAACAACATCAATACTTTCAAAAATAATATCTCAACCATCTCTTTGGTAAAAATTTTAGGATGATCAAAGAGTTTATGTGTGAATTTAGAAGAAATATTAAGAAATAATGATAGGTTAATTCTTGGAGTTCAATTTTGATGGTGAGTGAACTGTGAGATTTGGGTCAAGATAATGTGTTACATAAAATCCCGTATTAAAGATGGAACCGTTGGATGATGCACATAGTTTAACATTTTCCATTCACCCAGGAAGTTCAAAGATGTATCATTATATTAATGAGCATTATTAGTGCGAAAATACGAATAAGGATATTACATAGTATACATCAATGTGCCTCATATGTCATCAAGTAAAGACTGAAAGGCATAAGTCTAAATGGATGATGCAACCATTACCCATACCAACATGTAAATGGGAGAACATCATCATGTAATTTGTCACCGGAATTCCTAATAAATATAGGGGAAATAATAAAATATGGGGTTTTTTGGGTCGCCTTACAATGAAAACTCACTTTATCACAATTCACGAGTACTCCTCACTTGATCAACTTGCATAGATATACAGGAGATAAGTGTTAAGTCTTTATGGAGTACTACTATCGATTGATCCGATTGAGATCCGAGATTCATCTCCATCTTCTGGAAAAGTCTCCAGCATTATCTAAACACTAATATGAACTTCATTATGGCCTATCATCCTCAAAATGATAGAAAATATGAGTGGAATATTTATACATTGGAACACATGTTGCGATCATGTTCTATGGACTTTAAGGGAAGATGATGCTAACATCTTCTTTGGTTAAGCTCTCTTACAACAACCATTTCCTCCTGAGCATCCAAATGGCTCCCTATGAATCCTTTTATGGGAAGAGGTGAAAAATACCTTTATGTTGGGATGAAGTTTTGGAAGAAAAACTTTTAGGTCCTGAAATGGTCAAGAAAATGGTGGAAAAGGATAAGACCATTCAAGAAAATATCAAGGATGATCGGAGTTGACAAAATAGTTATGTTGAAAATCATTCACATGACCTAAATTTGATATGGGAGACATGATATTCCTCAGCATGTATCCATGGAATAAAGTTATGAGATTTGGTAATAAGGTAAAGCTTGGTCCATTGTACATCAACCCTTTTGATATCCTTGATCGGATCAGAGCATTTCCCTATCGAATAACACTCCCACCGAACCTATCTCAAGTACATGATTTATTCCATGTATTCCTCTTAAGAAAGTTTATATTAGACTCTTCACATGTACTCAATCCATAGGTTGTACCATTGGAGAATGAACTTTATTATGAGGAGTAGTAGGTGAAGATCTTAGATCACAGGGACAAATTCCTAAGAAATAAGACAATTCACCTTGTCGAAGTGTTGTGGAGAAACCATATGTTTTAATAATAGAAATGAGAACTAGAGGAGGTGATATAATAGAGTTACCATTTTCTATTTTAGTGTGGGAAAATTATTTTTTGGGCGATATTTCTAAAGGGGGGATGATTGTGGTGACCCGAACTATTATAAATAAAATTTCACTATTGATTTATTTAAATGTCATATTATTTAATATTGTTATAGAAAACACATGAACTGCTTTTATTTTATCATATTGGATTTAACCAAATATTACAAATCATTACAATTGATAATATAGTCATTGAATATGGATCACATGATTAGTATAAATATAGGGATTTAATAAATCCAATTATCATAGAAAAAGGAAGTGACGTCCACAATAAGTAGGATCATTCCATATGAAGCCCATTTATTAGAGATTATGAAGGAGATTTCATCAATTGGATTTTCCCTTCACCAAGCTCAATCTGAGATCCAAAAACTCAAGAACAAATGAAACCATTTGTGGGATAAGTTCATGCTAATTAAGATCACAACCCAAAACATGTTCGTTAAACCACCCCATGCAAGTCCCACTATCATTAACCTTACTCTTAGGGAGTTTTCTGGTTTATTAAGGGTATATGTATCAAGAACCTATAAATATGTGTAGGTAAATTATTTTTTATATAATGATGAATATATTTTCAACCTATTATTTTTTACTTTGTAAATGATTTTTATTATGATACAATAAAGCACAAATTATATTTTTGGTTAATTTTAAAATTAAATTAATGAATTTATGGATTTTTGAAATAAATAATATTTTAATAAAATATTGTTATTAGATAATTTTTATCAATTATAAATGATCATATAATTTTTATGAAGTTAAATGTTATTTTTTATAAGGGTTCGATAATTGTTATTGTCAAAAAACCAAACGTTTCTTAATAAATGTCAATTTTTTAAAAGTGAAAATTCACATATTTATAAAATTAATTAGTGAAAATAAATACTATTTTTGGAATCATATGATTAAAATTATCTAATAGTTAATTTTCCATAATTTTCTGAGATAGTCGAATTTTCAGGTAAAAATTAAATACCATATAAATATACTTTGTGAATTATGACATCATAATGACCTCAAAATAAATGTAATAAATACTATAAATTATATACATCAAAATATATATGTTTTTCCTTTAAAATAATTTTATTTTAACCTTATTTTATTTATTTTATAAATCCTTTGTTAATCCTCCATAACTTATAATATATTTTAAGGTTTTAAAATAATTTCAACCAGAGTGTGACTCACCTCTACATCACCGAGGGTAATATTTTAAAAATTTCAGACTTAATGCATTTAAAATAATGCATCCCACTCTCATTTGGAAGAAAAAATGTAAGAAAACAAGGAATGGCTTGTGGTTTTGGATATTTTATTATCTAGATTCTAAAACTTAAATAATATAGAATCCCACTCATTTCACATATAAACCCACCAAATATCCCATTTATCTTCATTAAAACTACTTTTCTAAATTTAATACTCTTCCATACACTCTCTATAGTCCTTAAAAGGGTCCCTAATGCTCTCAATGATCTGATACCATGCTTTTGGAATTAGACACTTTGGTAAGGGATCTTCCACTCTCCACTTTTTATCAGGTACTTATTTTTATACTGTCTCTAAATTTCCTTTTTAATATGGTCTGATATGTTATTAAATATATAACATACTGTCCATTTTATTTATAAATAATTATGTCTTCCTTACACCCTCATTAATCCTTCCATTATACATTATATACACCCATTAGTATGCCAAAATTCCATAAGCGATTTCTCTCTTCTCATTTCTATTCAAGCACTTATTTTATGTTTTGAATATCAAATTCCATTTTATTATTCTAGAATTTGTTTTTAAATATTCCCCTTAATTTAAATTTAATTAAAAATGTTGATATCACCCTTTCACTCTCTTTAATCCTCCAATGATCCTTTATGTTAACCCATTACCATGCCAAAATATCGTTAGGATTCTTTTCATTATTCATGTTTCTTCATTACCTTATAACTTATATTTCTAATTTATATTGCTGGAATATATTTTTAAATGTGATTATTAATTCCAATTTTATGTATATATAAAGATATATACATTTATCTCTCATGAACCTATTTTATGATTTTTTATGTAAAGTCGTTATGCTGCCAAAATTTCACCGCTATTTTTCCATGTCAAAACAATTGTGTAGTGAATACCATATACATTTATTATCAAGGGTGGTCAACTTCATAAAAATTTACCTTTTAATTGAGGATTTAGATTTATTTATTCCACACCCCTTATTTTTGGAATAAATTATATTGATGAATGGATCCATATTGTATGATCATTATGGCACACTTAAGCATGAGAATGAAATGAATGTGATAGGTGCACCAAGAATAATATAGCTCTACAATGAATTGGTTAATGTTTAGTAACATGATAAATAATATTAGGATAGGGGTGTACTTGATTTATTTATGATACTTTCTCTAACATGAGGTATTGTTATATTTATCCTTGACCTAATTTTATGATGTAGTGTTTTAAGTTGTTGCCTCATTCCCTATGTTTCCTTTATGATTACCATGATATATTATGTCTCATTGTCCATGTTTATGCCTCCTACTCTTATTATGCCCCATATATATGTCTATTTTCTAACATGTATAATGTTATTAATGTTATGTCTTATTTATTCCCTTAACGGACTTTATTGATCAGCCCTTTATTATTTTTGTCCCCATGTTATCCCATGCAGTTTTAAGTTCTTTGAAATATTATGATCTTGTCAAGGAAGTTTTCAATAATGTTTTGTATCCCATGTTATAAGGTTTTATGTAAAGTAACTAATTTCCAATGACACTAGAATTTCTGATATTTTGGATTGTATTAAGTGTAATTTTATATAATAAATCATGAATTAATGAACTAATAAATAGTAAGATTGTTATAGATAATAGTATGGAATAATTCACTAGTGCCTTGAAAATAATAGTCTAAAATAATAACCTAGATTTTCTCCCATGAAAAACTACCATGAAACTAAAATTATTCTATACTAAACATTAAAGTGTGACCTAACCCACAAATTTAAAATAATAGAAGTCACAATACAATTCTTAATCTTTAATAACCAAGGATGAAAACTTCCTTAAACTCTAAAACTTAGACAAAATCATCCATGGCCAAAACAAATCACGATGTAATGAGACCCAATATGGTTTGATATTAATATCATATAGAATTACACCTCAAAAATAAACTTTAAATATTATTCACCTATGAAATTATCCAACATGCAAAGAAAGGAATGAACAGAAGACATTGTCCCCTATAATATAAGGATACACCCAAAAGGTAATTTTGATAAGAGAATGATGATGTACGATCTATAGTGGATTAATTTTTTAAAGAATAAGTTATTAGTCTCTAATAATGATGTTTAGTTCTATAATGAATAGTTTAATATTTATTTTTATATTATTTATGTTGGGGTGGAGCATTAGATATCATTGATAGTGAATTTTCTAAGAGGGTAATATTGAAAAAGGTGGAATATTTTCCTTACTGTTTCTATAATTTGATGAATTTAGTTTAGATACCCGTTCATGGAAAATTTATTATCATTAACTCTTAAATAAAAGAGATAATAAGAGATTCAAACCATTTATAAAGGTTATTATAAGATTGATGTTTTCAAGGTGAGATTCATGAATTTTCTACACTATTATTTAGGAATCTTATCATACTAGGAATGGTGAGATCATAACATTGAAAGTGATTTTACCCAAATATTCAACATTAGTATGGATATTTCACACTAAAGAACTACATAGAAGAGTTTAATAAATTTTAAGTCAAAGAAAAATATTTATCACAAAAGATTTCTACTTAGAAGGTATATGAGAAGATTTATTCTTAGATATGAGCTAGATTTAAAAGCTATAATATATTCATTTAGACATTTTTTATATATGTATAGTCCTTTACTCCATATTTGTATTATTATTCTAGTGTTGGAATATCACATCCATCTAATGGAATCTGAGTAATCATATTCTATCATTATGGTGGAAATGTTCATCACTTATTCGTATACCATTATAATCTTGGGGGTCATTGTGGGATTAAGTAAATAATTATTATGTATAGGACAACTAGTTTTGAATAGAGGAAAAATAAATAGTTGTTTCTATGAACATTAAATTATTAGAAATATCGCTGACCATTTAGACCACCGGTGTAGAGTGGTGTTCCTGTGGTTATTCAAGGAATGTTCCTCAACCCAAGGGACATCAAACAAATAAATTATGAGGATAAGTAGGAAGTATAATGTAAAGTAAGTTCAGTTTTCTATATACATCATCATGTTATGGATATGAATGAGGTATAAGGATCAAAGGTCATTCAATGTATGATTTATACCTTTTATACTCTTGTTTTTATATTTATTTATATTATTTTATCCCATTAATTCATCATTTATACTCTAGTATAAGGGTTAAAACTTCATATAGATAATTTTTATAAACCATTTTAGATATTTAATTATTTTGGAGATCAATAAATTATAGTTTAAATATATCATGGATTTGAGTTAGTTATGGAAAGGGAATGAAAAACTTCGGACCTAATCATTCCATCAATGAAACTATATGATGAAATCCATGGGATGATTTTTTTAATTATATGCTATCCAATATTTATTTGTATCATATAAGGTTACACTTACTATTATGAGAGGTAAACATGTATTTTTTCATAGTGAGAGAGAACATTATTTGATTCATTGACATGTTATGATGTAAATCATTACATCCCTTCTAGAAAGTTCAATATTATTCACAAATGGGAAGAAGATGGAGGAGCTTCCTTTAGTTATAAGATATTTTCCATAACATGATTGTGAAAATTACTCAATTATATTATAATTAGTTTAGAAATGAATTGTATCTAATTATATATATTATATCCATTTTTTATTATCAAATGATACCTACAACAATTTAAGAGTTATTCATTTTAAACAAAGATATACTAATATACTAGAGTGAGGCTTCATTTGACTTAGTGTGTCTCCATGGTGTGACCCGATATTATTCAGAAAGAAGGTAGATGAATGTTTGATATTTTCCATTGATTATTGATAGTTTGACCAAGTGATTATAAAAAACTATTATTAATGTTAAACTATATTTATATGAGTAATGAATTGGGTGTTAAATCTTATCTTGATCAATTTATTATAGTTTTCATTGATCATATATTATCTTTTTAAAAGAAAATGTAGAATATTTTGAGCATTTGTGGATAGTTTTGGGATTTATTTGACAACATCAATTGTGTAGAATTTTATCTAAGTATCGATTTAAAACATGAGAGGTTTGTTTTTATTCTAAAATTAATTGTCAATAAGGAGTGCCTATGGATACATCAAAGGTTTAAGTGGTTACTACATAGAAGGTACTTAAGAAATTTTTTGAGGTATGAAACTTAATTCATTTAACATGCTATTATCAGAGGTTTGTGTTGGAATTATCTTATATTTCTATGATATTATTAGTTATAACAAGAAAGATGATTATTTTATTTATTAAGACCAATATCTATCAACTTCTGAATAATTGAAGTATATGTTTACTAGGGTATTTTTTTTATATTCCTAAGGAGGGAGTTTTCTTAATGTTTATTTTTATTACTATTGTATCCCAATCCTTAAACACACTTTATTTCATAATATTTCACATATATTTCCAACAAATACTACCCAAGTATCTATTGGTATAGTGTAATTGGAATATTAGATAAAAAAATGCATCATCTTAAAAGTAAAAACAATATATTTATTTAAAACTCCACATAGTTCTACTAAGTCCCATAGATAATCCAAAATAGTATATGATACCCAGGGGAAAATACATAAGGAAAAGGGTGATCTAGAAAAACCTACAATGTAATAAAAATGGAAATAAATCAGAACACGAGGGTCAAGAGCCATTACATGATATAATAATGAGAATGATCATAATTATGAAAACATGGAATAAGGAAATGAAATCATAATATCACGGAATCATAGAATATGCAGTAACAACATAAGACCTGAAATCATTGAAATAAGTAAAGGGTCACTCCCAAGACTATCATCATAAAGTTTAAAAGGTCCTATTGTGGATTGAGTTCACTCCCCTATTTGAAACATAGAATCTTATGAGATATATATCTTAACCTAATGCATTGGAGGGATATATAATTCATATCCCACCCATTTCTTGAAAGCCCGAAGTAACTTTTTTTTATTAATTTATTTAGATAATCTCCTTTTTAATTGAGTTGAGGGGTAACCTTACATGAACTATAGGACAATAGGTACTAGGACTAGAACCTGAACATTGAAGCCCTAAAGACCTAACACCCAGCAAAAATCCCTCCCTAGATTTTACTATAAAGTTTCTCCTAAGTGTCTGATCTATCATTCTAATCATTTAGAAATGCCCCATGCTAGACTGCATGATGCCTGGTACTGATGTGAAATCCATAACCTCTCAATATTCTAATATTATTATATTTTATGGTGGTTTATTCTTACTTTAAACATCTTTTGGGACTTCACATATGTATCTAAAATATTTTCCACTCTTTTTTCCCCAGTCAAAATGTCGCTTCCCTACTACTATTCAAATTCCACCGAGGCCACCACTCCTGTCATCTTCAACGCTTCCAAGGTCCTTCCAGAACCCCACTATAGATCCAATGAGGGCATAATACTCTCACCTCCCTATCTAACCATCCTTCTCTACCGAGGAGTACCACATGGTCTTCTCAATATCGCTGTTATAGGATCCACTCATGCATCCTCCAACCATGACTTAAGACCCATTTCTTTCACCATTGAGCAATATAACAGTGATGGATGGTCTCAAAGGACCTACTTTTGACCTTCTATCATCAACCATGGAAAACCAATGTATTAAAAATTCATTATAAGGTCCAGTATATGTATGAATAAAATTGAAACACTTGGGTGAAACTTTATGAAATAAACAAATGAACTTTTTAAAGAAGGAAAACAATTATTATTTTCTTTAAAACCATAATTGAACCATGAGGGTTTACATAAAATAATGATTATTTTTGGAATATATTAATTAGTTAAAACCACTTAATGGTGGTGATTATTTAATTGCGACAAAAAATATGAGAGTTCCACGAAACTCGGTTTATATAAAATTGTGAATTTCAAAGGGAACTGAAAACATTTAAAACCCTAAAAATGAAAAGGATATTTAACTAGGTAAATATTTAAGGGAAATATATATAAAAATAGAATAATTTTTTGATAATAATATTACATTAAAGGGAGAAAAATGAAGATAACTTATAGCCTTAAATTAACAAGGGAGGTTCAGGAGATCCCTTTTTTATGTTTTAAAAACACCTTTGTTGAAATACCACATCATAAAATGGATAAAAAAATTTCTTTTAGAATATGAAAATGGAAATATAATGTTCTGATATTATAATAAGAAACAATAATTCCAATTAAAAAGGATAAAATTATTGGGATGTGAAGTTATGGACAAGGAGGATAAATCACCGTTTAAGAGGATGAGAATTATTCTAAACATAGTTTAATTTTCAAGAATGAATAAAACTCATAAATAAAGAAAATTTGAATCAAAATTGATTCTACAAAGATAGAAATAGGGTATACTATACTAAATTAAATATAAAACTATAGGATGAACATTATAACTCAAGGAAGTAGATTGGGTTATGAATGACCCTTATATTTTAGGAAAGATATCAATCATAGTCCACAAAAAGGAAAATATTGAATAGAAGTGTAGTTTACATGTTAAAAAATAATTTATGATATTATTAATATAAATAGAAGTATTTAAATAGTCAAAATAAATATTGGCGCAGAATATTGAAGCTTGGATCTATGAAGGGTAATTGAGATGGAAACCCTTAAGCTCAAGAAACATTCTAATAAAACACCTTAAAAGAGGAAGAGATAGATATATATTATAGTTATAGTTAAAATACCATGAATAAATATAATACATGATATTCTATATTCAATTTTATGTATACAAATCATTTAAAATAAATTAGCTGCATTAAATAAAATGCTTCCTAAATAAGGAAATTTTGATACGAAACCCTTACCCTGTCCCAGATTCAATCTACAAACACGCATACATCCTGAATAATAAAAGAAATTTTATTTGATACCTTATTAGGAAACTTATTATTTAATATTTAATTTAATATGGACTATTTATTATAAAATTATATTTATTTAATATATACTTTTTTCTCTATTTGTGTAAAAATTGAACCATTGCCGACTTATTTCAGTAGTTTTAGCGATCAAAGATGGTGTTTTAATAATAATATAAACACATAATATAACCCTTATAGAACCAAAAAAAATTAATTAATTTCTTATTAATATATAATATTATTATTATTTATGTTTCCATAGTCATAAATGATAAATTTTTATAGGATTATTCAAGTCAGTGGTTAAACCAACACAAACATGAACACACCAAATGTCGATGGGTGAGTATGATAAAGGAATTGTATAATGTCATTATAAAATAATTATAATAATATTATTTATATTTTTTTAGGTTTATTAATCATATTTTATGTGGTTTGGATAATTAATGAAAACCATAATAAAAAATGAAAAACATTCCTTCACAGAGGTTGTATTTCGCACAACACACATTTATCGTTTTCGTTTCATGAAGAATGGGAGGGAATTATGGTACATGATAATTTAAAATATAATAATAATAGTTATATTATAGGTATCATATTTATTCACAAATTCCATTATTGAAACTAACCATGATATGTTTTATGAAAAATTGAATACATCACTATGTGGAGGTGGTAGTTTGTGCCATACACTAACGACACTTTTTTTTTTCAAAGCGAATGAAGAGGAATATATAATTATTATACCATTAATAAAATAAAATCTATGTATATTAATGATAATTATTTAATTATATTATTTTTATATGATATATTTTTAAGATTAAGATTAAGGAAAAAATGTTATGTAAAAGTTAATACTTTCATTATATAATTGATATTCTCTTAGAGATCTTTTTATGAGTGAGGGCCACGAGATAAATTTTAGAGATAAGGGGATTAAGGATGAGAAAAGGACTTCTAGGAAAGGTAGTTTGATATATGGTTAAAGGGAATTTCTAATGGGTTGTGTAATCATGGATGGGTATAAATGATCCCTTTTTATAAGTGAAGAAAAGAGGAATTTTTGGTATTCCCTTTACACTTCCGTGATATCATTACACTATTCCTTGGTCAATGAATATTCAACTAAAAATTGATTAATTTAAAAAAAATTAATTCAAATATATTTTGATATAATAAAATAAAAAATTAATTTTATTTTATAAAGTTCAAATTATAAAATTTATATTCTTAGCTTTTAAATGAAAAAAATTTTAAATTAAAATAATTTTATTGAAAAATGGTGCTTTTAAAATATTATGTGTTCCTAATATTATTTCATATCAATTTATTATTTATGTAATTTATAAATATTAGTTAATATATAATAATATTTTAGAAGATTCAATTTAATTTATCAGTAAATAATTTACAACATTTATTAAACATTTACTCTAAAATAAATATTACCGTTATACTAAATATGTTTTAAAAAATACCATAATTAGTAATTAATATTCTAAAATTTAATTTCACAACTAAAATGATATTAGAATATTTATTTTAATTTTTATATACATCATATCATAATTTAGTAATAAGATTATTACTTATAATTAACAGATAAATTTATATATTTATAATATTTTAATATCAATTTTTTATATCATCATGAGTTATATTTAAAATAATACATGACTTTAGTATACTTATTGGATGTATATACAATAAAAATTTCTACAATGACCATATTTTTAATGAATATATTTGTAATGAACATGTTTGTAATGACCATATTTTCAATGACTATATTTTGTTTTTATATATAGACTTATTAAACTTATTCAATTAACATTTCTCATTTATATAGTTTTAATTTTATATATGACAATATTATTTCTCTATTCATGATGTTATTCATCATTATAGGTTTTCTTTGGCCATTGGTGATCCTCAAAGGTTAATATGATCCAAGATATCTCACAGTGTTAAATATTTTTATTAATTTCTATTAATTTCTTCTTAATTTATTCACTTTTAAGGATTGTACTAGTCCATGGTCAAAGATGAAAATGATCCAAGAGATATACTTGTGTTGAATATTTTATTTTTTTTCTATTTATTTTCCCTTTAATTTATGCAGTTTTAATGGTTATACTAGTTCATAGTTAAAGGTGAATATGATCAAAGAGATTTCCTAGTGTTGAAGATTTTATTATTTTATATTTATTGTATCCATAATTTATGCACTTTTAATGGATGTGCTAGTCTATGGTGATTAATAATCCATGATGTTTAATAATTATTTTCATGTTTTTTTGTTTTAATTTCAGATTATGAATGAATAAAATGTTTTTGTTTTAATTTATATCATGCATGTATTATTTAAATATCTATTTAAATAACGTAGAAATATAAAAAAAATGATTAGAATGATAATTATATAGTTAATAGAAAAAATATGATTTTTAAAAACCTAGGGTGTTACAATTAGTATCATCAATATCCAAGATGTGTGTTAATTTAATTGAGAGCATCCATTTATTAAATATCTTTATTGTTACGACCTCATGATCATAACTATGTTACCTGATTGAAAATTGTTTTTTATTATTATACCAACATTTTTTGGGAAAAAGAGAGAAACCATACATGACTTCACCATTTCACCACTTCACCACTTCACCACTTTCCCACTTCCCCACTTAAAACAATACAAGCCTTCAAAAAAAATGACATTCAAGCACAATGGATGGACAATCCATTCAAGCATTAAAACTGACATACCTTCATAACATGAGCTGAAATCATCAAGAGAAGGCCTAGGTACAACGGACTAGGAATCACAAACATCATAAAAGATAGAAAAACCATAGAACCTGCCTCCTTGCATGCCCACCAGTGCGACCATCGACACCAGCCCAAATCCCCAAACCCACAGGCGGACTCTAGTCAGAGTTCGTCCAAACCCTCCAGTGACGTGAGGTAACCCAAATGACATCCAAAAAGGGAGAGTATGAAACTAGAACATGGAAGGTCAAGCCATCCAGACGCCGCATCCTACTCCTCAGATGCCACATCGCAACCACGAACTAGTCGAAACTCCACAAACCACAATAAAATCAACCACACAAAAAACCATCGTGAGCAGCGAATTCACAACATTTAAAATGTATATCATTAATCCAAAACACTACTGCCACAATACTAATGAGGCCAACAAACCAAAACCATAAAAAAATCAATAGCCTCTAAAAAATTCACATCTAAACCTCATGATCCAACATAGAATAACCATATCAAAAATCACGGCCATCAGAGAGTCCTTCATTTCTAATCAAAGGTGCAAACCGCACATATCTGCACATCATCCCTCAACTGAAGACCATCCACTGCCAGATCCAATTAGATCAAACTCATGGAACTAACATAATCAAAAATAACCAAAGAACCTCCCTTTAGGGATACCCACCACTAGATCCGAAACCAGAAACCCTACCGTTTCCACAGAACACCCTTCAACCCAAAACACGAAGAACCAGAGAGGAAGGCGAACCAGGTAGTATGAAGCCAAGTCTTCATCACCTCAAAACTGGAAGAAACAACTGAAACCATTGAGCATCACCTTGTGATTTATACAGTTTATAAGATCTTGAGATATATATTCAATTACAGAGATCTAAACTTACCTCAAAGAATATGGGTGGATTTTATTCAATATTATGAATTTTATATCACATATATCCCATAAGGTTTATTATTATAGTTTATTCCTTGACTCATAAATCATATGGTGATATTTTATGAGATGCAAGTGAATATTGGAGGATTATTAAGAAAATTTTATCTTTTTACCAGGACATGGATGAATTTGGCGGTGGATATTACATATATTAAATGATAGTGTATTCTACCTAAATTTGATAGGAAATAGATTCTCAATAAGGAGACCTTGATATGAATGTATGGATAGGTAATATTGTTAGTGTTAATGTTTCTAATGGTCAAATGAAAGATGATGAATATAATATTTCATTTGAGGAGAAGTTATTTGTACACAGTAGTATTTGAGTGTATGTTATACACATATTCCATAATTTACATTTATTCATGCATACAGGTTCATTGTAATGGTCTACAAAAATATTATAGAGTTTTATATGTTTATAATGGAATTTTGGAAATTTTATAATAAAAGGAGGTAAAATTGTAATTTATCCTAGTAAATAAACCATAAAAAAGATTTTGATGATTTTATAGATCATGGAAGGGATTTTTTTATCTTGGTGATGAAGTATAAAATTAATTTGAAGTGTTTTTAATTATAAAACAGTTAATTATTTAATATTTATTTATTAAAAAATTTGTGTGTGTGTGTTTCAGTTTTGGGGTGGGGGATGGTTAATTACCAAGTTTAAATATTAAAAATAATTTGAATCATAACATCAATATCCTAGTATGGTTCTTTTAGTAGTTTGAAAGATGAATGTGATTTAGATAAGCATTAAATTTAATTCATTTTTGAATTAATTAATTAATGAATTATGACATGATGTGTTTATATTTAATTATCTCAAATAATAAGTTGGAATCAAACTTTGGTTCTATCCTAAAGCTATTTTTAGTTTTTAAATATTATATCTTTCTCAAATATATTGATTTTTCATGTTGTTTGATGGAATTGGAAATACAGAGGATTGAAGGAAGTGCCAATGGACCACCCAAGGAAGGGTCATATGAACTTCTCCAAACATTTATGAATTTATCAAATCATACAATCATAATCCTTGGTTGAAATTTTCATTAATTGATTATTACTTTAAAATATATTTTAGAATTTATGAAAATAAATTTGTATGGTATTTTTGGAAATCATTGGAAAAATAAGTACCTCCAACATCGTGAGTTTTAGTTCAAAATGTCCAAGATCCAATCAGAACCTAGTAGGGGAGGCCTATGGGATAGAGACAATAAGGATCAGTTTGACCAAGAGAAATTATAGATGTTAAATGAATGAAGAAGAGGAAAGGTGTTGTCAATAGTGGTGTAGATCAACATTGGATGTGCAGTAACTGATAATTTGAGGAGGTGTTAGTTAATAGTGGTTAAGTAGGTTTCTGGGTGCTGGATTGGAATGTCACAAGAGAAATTGTTGGGACCTATGATGGTAGTTCCAAAATATCGTGGCAAGGGGGAAGTAGATCTTGTGGAAACTAGGGTTATGCTACTTATTGAAGATGGAAATTGTCTATTAAGAGTCAAAGATCATATGTATAACTTATAATTAAGTTTTTATTTTTGTTTCTTTTTATTTTTACTGTTGTCTTTATTGTTTTTTATTGTTTTTATTTCATTATATGTCTATATATATGAATATACATGTACATAAATGGTAAAAAGACATAATTTTAGGCTAGTGTTTGTTTGTCACAAATGAATAGTCAAAATCACCCAATATTTATTTTAGATCTTGATGGGGATAATTTTAGGGGAATTTGAGTATATTTGAGGGTAATTTTGTGATTTTTAAAAATGTCATTGAACTATAATATTTTGTGCATAAATAAATTCTATTGGGAATCCATGTTGAACAAAGGGAGACAGTGACTTCACTCCAATGACCTTGGTTTCCAAAAATTATATTTTTAGGATTATATTTTAATTAAACAAGGTAAAATATTAAAGAAACAATGAGGGTGTGTTTCATATTCATAGAAGAGAATGAGATTCAAATATATAATATAAACGAATGAAGTTAAAAATCATGGAAATCTCCATTTGAACACAATTTTAGTCCTATGATTCTATTTAATGAGAATTTAAACCTACACCTACTCTCCTCAATATCCTATTGTCACCATAACCACCTACACTATATTATAATATATTGGTGTCATCTCACATTTCAACAAGTACATTGTTCCTAGGTAATGTGGTCTACATCCCTTGGGAGTATAAAGACACACCGATATTACTCAACCACATCCTCTCACAAGGTATGCTTTAAAAAGTTCCAATGCACTAACAACGTCACCATGCCATTATTGTGGACCATTAAATCCTTAATCATTCAATCTATTTCTTACAATTTATGATCAAGGAATGAATTTGTTTTAGGTTCAATGGTTTAGAGAAAAAATCACGTTGAAGAATAATGGGTGGAAAATGTCACGCACTCCACCATCTCTCAACACTATGAAATCTCAAATTTAGAATAAGGAAGATAAAATAGAAATAAATAATTACTATTAGAACTCAAGAAGCTAAAATTGTGATCTCCCTCAGACTAACCAAACATGTTCATCCTTCCATTGATATGAAAGTGATTTATAGAGAGTGGTAAATAACCAAATGAAATACATGGTATGAAAAAACCTAAGATATTCCATGACCAATACCTTGGATGGGAACCCATATTATCTCATCCCACATTAAGATTTATACCTATAGTTGAGAGTATTCATGTGCTAAGATCACTATTATAATTTCTCATCATGGATCTCCAAAATGGAACCTGAACAGGGTTTCCACATATATTCATGCATGCATCCTAGAATTATAGAGGTTTTTGACTAGTAATGATGGCCTAAAACAGTCATGCACAAATTATTCCCTCAAAATTAAATCCCAAGGATCATGCCTGAATCAACTGAAAATTTTTCATTATCCATTCATATAACGAACATCCCAAAAACTTGTAGTCATTAATATGGATCCAAGAGGGGGCCCATATTCTAGAATAAAAAGGTATAAAAATTCTATATGACGTATCATAAAATGACTAAGAAAAAACAATGGATACACATCAAAAGTACCAAAAAATAAATATAAAATTGGTACATTGGATGGTTTATATTTTGAAAAATATCTAGAAATTAAAAATAGTGTCCGTCAGACCAACTCACATAATCATCCTTGTTGAAACTTCAACCTACAAAATTTTCTAGACCCAAAGGACATGGCCAGATCCAAGTGATACCTATGCCTAAAAGTAAACATAAAGATATACTCATATAAATTGAAACCCATGTAATATATATGGGTAGGGGTTGAGTCCAAAGAAGCAGATGGATTCCCCCACCCACCTCAACACATTGATAACTATTGTGATCAAGTGGATTTGTTTGAAAAATAGATAAGAGTGAATGTTTTGGCCCTTCAACAAACCCATCAAGAAACATAACACAAGATACATATATAATAAAATATGTTAGATCATCATGTGATAATCATGACCCCACAACACCTAACTATAATGACCCAATGTTTTATAAATGGAAATTTAGTTCTTATAAATATTTCATATAATAACATAAAATCACAACATAATGATATAATAAGTGTTATGTGACCTTTAAACATAAGTTTTTCACTTCTATTTTTGGAATTTTTAAAATCTGACATTCATTGTTGTGATCAGTAAGTTATTTGGATTTTGATAAGAAACACATAATTTTTTGTGAATAGAAACCTACCCTTATGAATAGTAGCACACCCTTATAAGTAGTTATATACCATAATTAATAATAACCTACCTGTGACAGTATATAAATAAGAATCAAGTGGGAGTACAATATATCTATATCTTGAAATAAGAAAATAAATGTTTTAAAATTGTTATTTTTTTGAGTAAACTGTGATTTCAATTGAATATTAAATAAATCATATTTATAAAATTATTTTTTAAAAATGGATCTAATTTTTGGATTCTACATATCAAAAAGTGGTTAGGGTGAATTTTTGGTATTTTTTAAAAATATATGATTTTTTTATGAATAATAAAATACGATAATTCACAATAAATGCTAAAAGCTGATTTTCTACATCATTCATGAGTCAAGGATGATGTGAATGGCCGTTGTTTAGAAATCACATGAATTTATTACTATTCTTGGTCATGGAAGCATCACTATTTATAGTATTTAGGTAAATTAATAAACTAATGATTAAAACACTATGAAAACACTCCTCTCATCCACTATAACCGCCCCTCACTGCCTCTTCCATTAACAACTATCAAGCCTTGTTCCTGGACAATATTCTACCCAAATCTCTCCCCAATCTCCTTGTACACATAAAAAAAATCCTCTAGTCTCTTCAAAACACCAAAACCTCACCCCTTAAGAGTTTCTCAAAGGAGAAAGACTCAAGAGGTAAATTCATCTTTCCAATTCTTTTATTTATTTTAGGTTATTTTCATTTCTTGTTTCTTTCCTCACCTCCCTTCACAAAAATTGTATGATAACTCTATTAAAAAAATGAATTTTAATTCTATTATTCTGATGGTATAATTCATTATCTTCTCTACTTTCCCCATCTTTTATTTTAATGAATTGAAAGAACCGTTTGAGATGTGTCAATTTAGCACATTCAAGGACATCAATTTATCAATTTCTATTATCAACTTTAATTATGGTCATAAAACCATTTGTGTTGTGGTTAAACCAGATTATTATATATTTAATAAATTCTAGTTAAGGTTTTATAATCCTTTTGTACAAATGGTATTAAGTTATAAAGATAAACATGTTCACTGTAATCAAACCCACCGATCAACCAAAACGATAATCTCTAAGGTTTTAAATAACAATTCATCTTCACTCCCAATAATAGAATAAATTTTTATAAACATTTAATCTTCTGGATTTTCACTAATAACATACAAATTCAATTCTGGACAACCACTTTCATCTTACTTGTTTATCCAAACATGAATATAAGTGAACTGGTTATTAAAACCAAGTAAGCAAAGAGACCTGAACAATGAAATTGAACCTTTTAACCAATGAAAAAGGTATTTAATGAACTAGAAAAAGGTTATAATAAATAAATTACATATATAATAAGTTATTGAATTATTAATTAATAAACCTAATTTTTTTATTCAGGTCATTAATAACAAGTGGAGAACACCAACATACTTTACATAAGGGATCCACTCCATTTCACTCTTAATCAAGATGGTCCTCTATGCGATACCATTTTATGTGTAATACCAAATGATGGGGTATGATTTCAGACCTAGCAAATAATTTCCTTGGGATGTATATGTGATTATAAACACCTTTTCTCTCCCATAAATCCCTCTTAGTTACACCCGACACCATGTCGATGATCCGTAACAAATTCTACCAGAACATCATTTGTTATTTCGGGTTGCCTTATCATTATTTATATCAAAATGGAGTTATCTTATCTGTTTATGTGAATATTAAAAATGTTGTGTATTTTTAAAAAATTAATTTATAAAGACCCTTTCATCATGCTCTCTTGGGGATATACATGTTTTTTAAACGATTCCCACCTTAGTACTTTTCAATACGCAAACCTATTTTAAGGGAACTTCCCAATTTTTTACCCAATTTCAAGTGAAATATATCCTCAGTTTTAAGCCAAAATTGTCTTTTTAAAATCAGTATTTTTATTCTGAAAACCTTTTTTATTCACTTATGGTTTTATATAAAATATTGTTCCCTTTTATATCTTGAAAACTCTATAATATTTTCCTTAAAATCGCACTAGAAATGTTTCAATGCTAAAATTTATCAAATACATTTATTATATGTTGTCACTTATTTTTTGACATCAATAACAATGATATATTCCTATTTTACCTTATTAACTTCCATGTCTATTCTAATTCCTTTATTTCATGGACACTTTCATGATGCGTCCATTGGTTATGCTTATGTCATGATTGTGCTACCCAATTCTTTCCACAGGTAACCCATATGTTTTTGTAATATTGATTATGTACGATTATTTATGTGTAAAATATATTCATGAAATGTAATATGGGTGAACCCAGATTGCGCTATAATGAATTGGGTAAAGTTATATCTCATGATATTCTATGTACAATGGGATTGGCGATTTGCCTTGACCCATACTACTATGGGAAATAGGATTTGTGGTTAGCCTTGACCCGTACTACTAAGGGAACCCAGATTTTCGGTTAGACGTGACTTATACTAAAGACATGTTTTATGTTTTTTCCTCATTTCTATGATTCCATGTTTATATTATCCCATTTTATATGTTATGATTCCATATGTACCATGATTTTGATATGATTATCTCACGCCTCCTAACTCATGTACTTTTGATTTATTCTTATGTCCATTCCCTTATTGGGATTTTTAGATCATCCCTTTGTTCATGTGTTCCCCAGGGTACCCTATATATATGTAGTGTCTCAAAGGAAGTTAGGACCTTTATATGGATATTAAATAAAGAACTTTTTTAGCCCCTTGTTTTATGTTTTATGTACCTCTTCTTCAAAGCCATTAGAATTAACGATCATTATCTTGTAATATGATGTATAATTATTACTATCATCTTGTAATTTTATATGTAAAAGGCTAGGGTCGCTATAGTTGGTATCATAGGACGTTCTATTTTTTTTGAGATTTGGAATAGAGCACTTTAGTGAGAACCTTAAGGGTGAGATTAAGTATAAGAAAACATCCTTAAATTTTGGAAATTATAGTGTAAGTGGTTTATCAAGAAAATACATCCCTTTCTAGATACAAATAGGTAGAGGTGTCTCTAGCACAAATTTTCCTAGGAGAGAAAACTCCAACAAGGAGTTTCTGGCTTGACCCGGGGTATCCTAGTACACGAAAACGGGCCTTACTTCACTCTTGGTTTGACACTCCTGGGGGATATAATTTGGTAAATTCACAAGACTTGTATGAACCACTATTAAGAGAACAAAAAGGATCCCATAAGAATATACTTTAGTAT
Organism: Viscum album; assembly: GCA_963277665.1. NCBI lineage: Eukaryota > Viridiplantae > Streptophyta > Magnoliopsida > Santalales > Viscaceae > Viscum > Viscum album. The sequence continues at coordinate 1,289,061,268 of OY728151.1, forward strand.
ATATATCATGGATAACATTGATCGAGGCATAGAAATACCTAAGTTAAGGAGATAAGTGTAATTTGTAAGTTATCCCTTTAATTTCATTTGTTTCCCCCTTATATCATACCTATCCCTAAATTTTCTTTTATTCTAGCCAATGGATTCTAATAGGATGAATCATGTCAATAGCTAATGCGAAGGACAATATGATGACTACCAAAATGAGATCCCTCATCATATGGGAGCTCAAGAAGGACATATCATGATTTTTCCAAACCAGATATTGAAAATCACGATTAAAAATTGGTAATTGGTTGAATTCTCAAGGGATTCAAGGAAGAGGAAGATGAAATATCATGAAGGTCCATCTGAAAAAACTATTAAGGGAAAGAAGACCCAATTTCCATTGTGTAATAACCGTGGAAAGAGGCACTAGGGGAAATGTCAAAAAGGGACTAGGAGATGTTTTAGGTGTGAAATATTGGGCACAAAGTAGACAATTTACCTTATAAAATGTATAAAGTGGTGAATGGAAAAAACGATCCATATAAGGCATCGTACATAGTTCTATGTCATAAATGTGGAGAAGTTGGACAGTATCTTACTCGATGCTTTACTGTAAGGGTTGAGAAGCATGATGAGAAACAACAATATCTATTATTAAGGGAGCACTGAAGGTCCTATTATAAGGTGGATGATGATGAATGAATTACATGTAACCAGTAGTTAAAATTATATTATGTTATAATGTATTTTAATTAATTTCCTATTAGTATATCTTTCATATTTTCTAAGAACATTGTGTCCCCACCTAAAATCATGTTATACCATTAGGAAAAACTTCTATGAGTATTGTATAGAATTTTGATGTTTAAGGGAATTTTGTTCTTGAAAATATTATAAATCCACCTTTGGTGTAATATGGGAAAAAATGAAAAATTTATAGACTATGCCTCAAGGAATCTGAAAATACTTGATCAAAACTATCCTACACATGATCTAGATTTGGAAGCAATGATCTTTTCATTAAAAATCTTGTGGTATTATATCTATTGGGATAAGTGAGAGATATATACTAACCAAAAGAGTATCAAAGATATATTCACACAAAAAGAGATTAATATTTTCCAATGAAGATGGATAGTTCTCATTAAGGATTTTGACTGATCAGTCCACTACTATCTTGGTAAGGAAAATAAGGTAGCGAATGCTCTAAGTAGAAAGGATCCAACAAATTTATCAATGATGAGAATTGAAAAGTATCTAATCTCCTTAGATTTGCAGAGGATGGAAATGGGAATCATTAAGGGAGGAAAATAATCAATTCTTTCTCAAATGGTTTCCCAACCATCCCTCATGATGAAAATATAGGATTCTCAAAGAAATGATGTGGAAATTCTGAAAAGGGTGTAAGTTTCTCAAATTGGAAATCCTCAAATTTTAAGGTGGATGAAGAAGGAACTATAATATTTGGGTCACGAATATGTGTACCATTCAATCCAGAGAAAATGAAGCAGCTTCTGAATAACACACATAGGTCAACCTTCTCTATTCACCTAGGGATCACAAATATGTATCGAGATCTCTGAGAGAACTTTTTTTGGGACAACATGAACAAAGAGATTACTGAATATACATCAAGGTGCCTAGTATGTCAAGAAGTGAAGGTCGAGAGGCAAAAGTATAAGGGGATGATGCAACCACTACAAATACCAATGTGGATGTGGGAGAACATTACCATGGACTTTGTCACTGTACTTCCAAGGACATTGAGAGGAAACAATTCTATATGGGTCGTTGTGGATCATCTTACAAAGAAAGACCATTTTATCAAAATTAGAGAGGACTTATCATTGGATAAACTTGCAAGGATTTACATTAAAGAAGTGGTAATGATATATTGATTACCACTATCTATTTTATCCGATTGAGATCCAAGATTCACCTCGATGTTCTGGAAAAGTCTAAAACATTCTCTAAGAACTGAACTAAACATCAGTATGACTTATCAACCTCAAACTGATGGCCAATCTAAGATAACTATCCATAAACTGGAAGATATGTTGAAAAAATGTTCTATAGAATTCAAAGTAGGATGGGACCAACATCTTCCACTATTTGAATTCTCCTACAACAATAGTTTCCACTAGAGCATCCGAATTACACCATATAAAGGCCTTTATGGGAAAATGTGCAGAAAAACAACATGTTGAGATAAAGTCAGTGAGCGTAAGCTTATATGACTTGAAATGGTCACAATAATGGTGGATAAGTTTAAAACCATTACGCATCACATCAAGGCATCCCAAAGATGACAAAAATGTTATACAGACAATCGTCGACGAGACCATGAGTTCAAAGTTGGAGACATGGTATTTCTACACATATATCTGTGGAAGAAGTTCATGAGGTTTGGAAAGAAAGGGAAGTTAATTCCTAGGTACATAGGTCCCTTTGAGATCCTTGATCGAGTCAGAGATGTGACCTATAAACTGTCACTTCCACCTACCATGTTGAAAGTACATGACGTCTTTCATGTATCCCTCTTAAGGAAGTACATACTAGACCCTTCACATGTACTCTCTTCAGAGGTGGTATAATAGGAGGATGATATTTCTTACAAGGACCATCTAGTGAAGATATTGGATCATAGAGTTAAATATCTACACAACAAGACTACTTATCTTGTCAAGGTACTATAGAAAAACCATAAGAACGAAGAGGCAACATGGGAACTGGAGGAGGAAATGAAGGAAAAGTACTCACGCATATATACATCATATGAAGTAAAATGAAATTTCAAGGGAGAAATTTCACAAGGGGGAAGAATTTAATGACCAAATGTTTTATAAATAGAAATTCTTTGCTTATAAATATTTCGTATCATCACATGAAATCACAACAAAATGAACTACTAAGTGATGTGTGACCTTTAAACATAAGTTTGTCACCTCTGTGTTTGGCATTTTAAAAATCTGACATATATGGTTGTGATCAGTAAGTTATTTGGAGTTTGATAAGAAAAACATAATATTTGGGGGATAGTAACCTACCCTTATGAATAGTAACATACCCTTATGGATAGTGATATACCCATAGTACTTTCTGATAAGAAAACCTGTTTTAGGGAGACGTCCCTAATTTTTACCCAATTTCAAATGCAATCTATCCTTTATTTTAATCCACCATTGCCTTTATAAATTTAGTCTTTTTTGATATGAAAACCTTCTTGGTTCACTTTTGGTTTTATGTAAATGATTTTTCCCTTTTCTATTTTTAAATATCAATAGTATTTTCCATAACACCGCACTAAAAATGTTTTAATGCTAAAAGTTCTCAAATAAATTTATTATATGTTGTCACTTATGTTTGACATCACTCGCCATGATATTGACTATTTTACCTTATCAATGTCCTTGTATGTTCCAATTCCATTCTTTCATGGACACTTTCATGATACACCCATTAGTTATACTTTAAGTCATGATTGTGGTACCCAATTATTTCCATGGGTAACTCATATGTTTATGTAAGATTGTTTATGTATGATTCTTTATGTGGAAAACATATTCATGAAATGCAATATGGGTGTGCCCAGATAGCGCTCCAATGCATTGGGTAAAGTTAAGTCTCATGAGATGCTATGTGCAATGGGATTGGTGGTTATCCTTGACCCGTACTACTATGGGAAACAATATTGGTGGTTAGCCTTGACACATACTACTATGGGAAATCGGATTGGTGGTTAGCGTTGACTCATACTAAATAAATGTTTTATGTTTATACAACATTTCTCTGATTCCATGTTTATATGATCCTATGTTTATATGTAATGAATTCATATATACTATGCTTTTTTATATCATTATGTCATGCCTCTTAACCCATGTGCTTAAGCATTATTCTTATTTCCATTCTCTTACTAGGATTTTTAGATCATCCCTTTGGTCATGTGTTCCCCAGGGTACCCTATGTAGATGTAAGGTCTCAAAGGATGTTAGGAGGTCTTAATGGATATTAAATAAAGAAGTTTTTCCCCATGTTTTATATTTTATGTACCTAGTCTTCAAAGATTCTATACTTCACAATAATTGGCTTGTAATCTAATGTATAATATTTCTTAACATCATGTAATGTTATATGTAAAAGGCTAGGGTCTCTACACTAACCCAAAGTACTTAAACCAATTCTTGTAATACACTTTGTTTTAGTGACATAATAAGGAATCCCATTAGGAAAAGACATATCAAAAGACAGTCCTAGTATAAATAGAACTCATCACATATAAAAAGAAATCTGAGGAGGGAATATCAATATTCAACCTCCCATGTAGGCTAAATTATCACCTCAGTGTAATGAACTATGTACATGTATCACATCCACTAGTTGAAATCAGAGGTGATCTGAGGAAGGTATCTGAATAACCATCCTCTCCTACATATTGAACCAAATACCTCATCAATGGTGAGGTACCAAGACTAATATTATACACGAAAAGCATCATATGAAGAATTTGTGTAGGGTATCATAATAATCAACCTCCTACATAAGATGAACCACACTAACATGAGGTAAGTCCCATTGAAATTTTATCTCTATAACTAAGAAAATAAGAAATCTGAGGAGGTCATCTCAATAGCCAACCTCGCACATGGTCCAGACCATCCCCTCATGGTACAGTCCTATAGCCATGCCTTACACCTACACTATCCAACTTAGGTTGATGTCTCAAACCATTTCACATACCTCTTCACATAGCTTATTATAACTCAACATCCTCTAACTTAGGGTTTGGTCTCATAGCATATCACATCCCAGTCTGTCCCCTTTCACTTTGGAGAGGTCCAAAATTAATATATTGGGATTAAATCACCTATATATTGTGTCCCAAATATCCAAAATCCCAAGCCATCACATCACAACCTATAATCCTCTCACTCAGGTAATGGTCACAACCATTAGTATTAGTACACAAATGAAAAATAAATTTGAACTTGGAATAATTGATCAAACACAGAGGCTCAACCATTAACATAATAGAACATCACAAACACAAAACACTATGAGGATAAACCATAATCTTATCCGAAAAAAACCCCTCTAGGTTACTTACACTAGTCTTGTTCTTGCACCCAACACATATGAAAATAAAGGATTCATCACCTAAACCCATATTCCAAAATAATTGGTCACACAAGCCTTAACTGAACCCAAACTGCTCAATCTAAGCATAATTTACACTATATGAAAACCCTACATCTCTTTATGTAACCAACCACATTTTATAGAACCAAATATATTTTCAAATCTCTACCCTATAAGGGATCAAATAAATAAATTTAACCCAACATATTCACTCGATACCCAAAATAAAACATTATCACAAAGTCCATACAACCACATAGAAAAGCCATATTATTGTAAAAAAATTTACATAGTTAAGAATAATTATATAGTAAAAAAAATCTTCCTCAATCATACCCAAGAAGGAAAAAATAACATACAGAGTTAATAAAATAGGGTGTTGAACACACAGGGTCAACTAGTCCAAAACTATATCAAACCAAGTCCTTCCATATTCCCTTAAAAACCATGTAAAATTCATATTTATAAATTATTTAGAAAATTAATCACATGTATTCTTACCCGAGATATAAACTTAAATAAAATACCAATGAAATATTTTTTTAAAAACTACTTCATTTTTTTGAAATACCATCTCAAAACCCATTCTTTAATTCACCGACTTTAGTTAAAAATTATATTTTAGAAAGATCACTTTAAATGACCCATTTCAAATTAAAATATCATATTAATTCATTTCATTTAGAGATCCATTTTCTTAAAAACCCTTTTTTAAAGTAATATTTTTAAATGAAAATCCATGTACCTTGAGAATAGAAATCACACAACCAAATAATCTATGAGGAGGGAAACCGGCAATTATTTAACCAAGACCCCACCAATGAACCATTTTGAAAGATATGAGGTCCTTGCTAACTATTAAGCCAACATGAGGTCATCCCAATTTATGGGGTAAGATCAAAAAAGTTATGCAACATAAGAATAATAAAAACAATAAGGATCACATGCACATATAGTCAAAAAATGATAAAGATACTCTGTAATGTGAAGGCTACTACCTCAATTGATGATTCATTTATAAATCCAAAGCACATACTAACCTCATCTGACTCCATGAGAACTTATCTCATAAAAAACAATCAATTACACCCAAACCATTGTAAATCCATAAAATATGAAATAATTGAAATACTTCAAGACACCCAAACATAATCCAATGTGTTCATCCTCTAGAGATCCCCTCGAACTAATCCATGTGAAAGACCTATCATATCGGTCTGATTCCACCATGCTCAGGTAGAATCAACTCAAACACTATCCTAGAGACACCCAAATAAATATATAATGAAGAATAATATTAAACAAGTAAAATGGATTAAATAATACCTTAAATGATAAGAAAAACCACCCCAATTTCCATGGATCAAAGACTTTTAAATGGGGAAAAGGAAGGGAAGAGAAGATCAGTCTCCCCTTCACACAAGTCCTAAAAATAATGAATTCAGAATGGGATATTAAATTTAAAATCATAATGGACTATCCTTCTCTTGGAATTTATGAACTGGATAGTAGGTTGTGATGTCTTAGTCTCGATACACTCATATGTAACCGATCTTAGTTGGTCACAAGGCCTCAAGCGCACCTCCCTGTACGCTAGAGGATACTGACTAGCAGAGAGAGTCCATGGTGGTATAATAGGGAGACTATAACCTCATAATTAGAGTGTCTTAGAGGAAGTGTAGAATTTGACCATAACCCATAGGTCAGAGGATCGAAACCCCCTCTGATACCACTTTGTAATGTCCCAGCCTCGGTTCTCTCATAAGTAACCAATCCGGATTGGTCACAAGGCCTCTAGTGTGCCTCCCCATACACTAATGGTTGCTAACTAGCAACCAGGGTCTATAGTGGTATAGTGGGGAGACTATACCCTCATAATAAGAGTGAAAAACAGTGATATAATGAAGCCGAATCATAATATATACAAATAGAGTTGTGGAAGTAAATTATCTAGACATTAATAATACATCAAGACAAAAATGGAACCATATAAAATTGGATGAGTATGTAATGGAGCTAAAAAAATTAGGAATACATACATAGTAGTCTCAAAAAATGAAAAAAATACCAAAAAGGCTATTAAAAATAATCACGATCGAAGCCTAGATCCCACACTCCCAAGATACCATGATATAATAAATCAAACATCAAAGACCAGTAGATTTCCATTATCTCTAATTGCTTACATTAAGTCATTCCATGAACTAAACAGTGGCCTGAATAGGGTGTGAGATATAATTAGTAGGCCACCACCATCAATGTATAGAATTATCCATCCAGTGCATATAATATGAGTACTGTGCAGATATTGTAATGGTAAAACATTAATGTAAAATATTAATGGTCAGTTATGGTTACTAAAGGACACCAGGTTAACACTACCTACTTCATCCCATGATGGGAAGCCTTTGAACAATTCTCACTATGAACATATATATATATATATATATATATATATATATATCTGTGGATGTATTTATATATATTCACTATATACGTAATTACATTTATATCCATATATATAGATACATAGTGCCATCCAGGACCTGAGGCACAACTCAGGTATCCATGTCTAGTCACTAGTGTCTCATATAGTGGTAGAGGACATTATGACCAAGTATCATACATTATAAGGTTGACACTGAACAATTATCATTGGTATATTTGATTCCATTACCAAGTATCATTGGTGTTTGGGATTCCATGCCTGAGTATCATATTAGTAGGGACTCCATACCCAATTAACATAAGTACATTAGACACCATGCTCGAGTATCATATCAATAGGGACACCACGCTAGATTATCATAGTTATATGAGACTCCATGCCCGAGCATCACAAGTAATATAAAGTCCAATAAACTTTAATATGATACCATTAATAGTTTATAATTCAATATTTTTCCACTAAAATAGGGAAATAACCATTTTTTTGTGTAAATTCACATGATGTGATCAGACCATTAACTATCCATTTTATTCATTATAGTCATTTAATAAAAATTCCAAGACAAAACCACTTAGAAGGTGGTCTGGTCACATAAGAATTTATAATTTCAATGGCTAATTACATAGGAACACATCAGGGGGTGTAATTAGTGGATGGGGACCAATTCCAACAAAAATAAAGGGGCATGACTTCATTTTTATCAAGTCTAACAAATTAAATAAGGTAAACATTTATTTTTTATCGAAACACATAGAAAATATGGCTTGTGGCATCATGATGAATAATATAAATAAAAAATTATTTAGGGATAATTACTGGACCTCTAACCTTATGGAGGTAGAGTACTCATCCAGTATTGGCTTCCGATTCGGCTTAGAATAGAAGAATATTTTAAACCAAACCAATGTCCTAAAGATAGTGAATATTATATTGCACAAAAATAACTCCAAATATTTTGATATAAATCAAGGAATGTTGGTAAAGGATTTAAGAAATTATCAGGAGTGATCCAACGAGAAAAACAGTAGCTCAATCAGAGTCTAGATGAGGGAGAATGTAAGGAACCAAGATGAGGAGGAATGGAGCTCTTTGTGTGCCACAGATGTGAGAAATAATGAAGGATCATGTAAATGAATGAGGTCCTTATCTTTTTTTAAAAATTATCCAATTAATATTCACCCCAACAATTTTATTCATGCCATGAATAACTTGAGTTTTCCCCCTCTAGGAAAAACTAATTCACATCCTGAATAGGGTCTGTCAAGACTAATTCATGTTTTTAATTACATTCAGGTCATGAATTATTTTGGTAGCCAGGCTCCATCCCCCTGCTACATTCTTCCAAAAAATAAAACAATCATCCTAAATGTGTAGTTTATCGATATAAGAAAAAAACACAAACATAATAATGGTTTAAAAAAATTTAATGGATTCATACCTTATATTGGGAATCTTACACATGCCTATAATGGCCTAACTCCCTAGAGCACAGTATGATTTCCCCCTCTAAACCATCAAACACAATTTTTACCATGTTTGAAACCCTTAGGTATCAACTATTAAAAATCATATTTTGTTTAAATTCTGGTTCAAACCTTAAATATCATGAAACCAAACCTTATGTATCTTCAAATAAACCTTATATATCAGGGAATTTTATAATTTTTTAGACACTTATGTATGAAAGGGAGACCTTTAAATTACATCATTATTAACCCTTTTGTATGGAATTTACTGATTTTATAACCATAAATTATCTTATTAACCCTTATGTATCATAGAGTAACCATTAAATATCATAGGGTGACCCTTATATACCATAGGGTGGACCTTATGTATCAGGTACTTAACAATATTTCTAACATTCATGTATTAGGGTAACCCTTACCTATCATAGTGTATCCTAAAATTTATCCAATTTATTATTTTTTGATTCTGAATGACCCTTACATATAATAAAATGATACATTTTTGTATTGTAGAGGATAGTTAGACCAACCCTTACATATTTACTTTACTATAGGGTAATGATTATGCATGAAAATACATTGACATTAGGACCATTATGCATGAGGACTTAGTCAGCTTTTTTTGATGTGTTATAGATCCTTGTGCATGAGGACCCTTATTTATCACACACTATAGACTCAATCACAATAAAATATTACTATAAAAAATACACCATGCCAGAATTATCACCATTGATAGTGCGACTAGTCACAAACCAACCTAGATTACCCAACAATCTAAAACCTCATCTGATTCTGACATAACTCGATGGGCGTCTCTAATATCCACTAGTGGGAGAAAAGCACAAAGGAATCAAGAAATAACTTTGGGAATGTTTTTTCATCAAAATTAAATAGAACATAATTACATGAATACAGAGAATTCCAGTATTCCAATATTAATAGATAATGGAAAAGAGACAAAGGTAAGGCAATATAGGTTTCAAAACCACAAACCAAACCAATGTATAGTTGAAAAATACCCAACTCTACATGAAACATAGTCACCTTAAGACACCGACAACTTACAAACAAACCTTCCCCGAACCTATAGTGATTTACCTTTACATGCATTAAATAAAACACAATCTACATAAACCCAAAGGTGTATACAGGGTGTCAAAAAACATGCCCAGTAGGATCCCATAATGTCTTTCATAAACTGACTATATAATATAAAACAATTATGATCAAGCAAAAAAAGAAAAAAGGGGTTATAATTTTACATAATTTAATATAAATCATGTAAGTACACACTTTTAAAAACATATAAAACGTTTCCAAACAAACAAGTTTTCAAATTATTTCATAAACATTTCAAAAATACATTTCAAGGAAAACTAGCCCTTGTGGTAAAATTGGGTATGGATTGGTGAAGATCCTTACATAATCTCTGTGATCAATAGGACACCTGGTGTGTACATTACCACATATCAAAAAGCCTATGGGGTATAATTTCACTCCTAAGAGTGGATCCTTTCCACACATTAGGACACCTAGTGTACACATTACCCTATAATAATAGGGACAGTGGCTAAGAGTTCCACCCTGAGGATGGATCTCTGCCTCACTAATAATCACCATTGGACTTACCATAATAAAATAAATTTAAGGTAATTTGACATGTAGGTAAAAAAAATCCTATGAAACTATATAAAACATTCTTTAAAACAATTTTCATTTACAAAACTAAAGGGGGGAATCGATTTCATAATCAATTTCATAAAAAAATCATATTTAACAAATCAATCATATTTCAAAAATCATTGTTTTAATTTTATTTTGAATCCATTTTCAAAATAAATCCACAAATCAGGATTTCAAACCAATTTAGGAACCAATTTTGAAAAGAAACTAAGAATGGTTTGTAGAATAAATCCATTTTCTGAAAATACCTACCTCAAACACTTAGAATCCAACTATCAGAAGGAATTCATAAGCTCAGGAGAGTAAAAGATTAAAGAAGCAATGTTAAGATCCCTTAGAAGAACAATTATGAATTAGGAACCTAGATAAAATTAATTCTCAAGGATTATATGACTAATCCATAGGAAGAAGAAATCATAAAAAACTAAAAAAGAATATCTAAGTCCAAATCAATGTTTGACTCATTGAAAGAGGATCACAACTTTGATCAGTGCTTTTATCCACTAAGTATTCAATTTAGGAGAACCAAAAATCTAAAAAGATGGGATAGTTTTAGGTTTAGGGAGAATGATTAAGAAATAGAATGATGGTTCCTATGAAAAAATAAAATAATATTCTTACTTTTCTCTACAGTATTGGAATCACTGGCTGGTCTTTGGCCATTCATTGGTTGTCTAGTAGACCACAAAATGGATGGTGGAGACCCATTGTCTTGCCAATATCTATAGTGGAATGTTTTATCCACTTCCTAGACCATCAAAAAGATAGATAATATCACATATGAGTCAATATACCTCCTTCAACTTCATTAGCTTCATGTTTAAGCTCACACTCTAATAACTCCATAAAGAACACCTCCATACCGTCTTGAAAACTATCAAAACCAGGAAACATTTGGGCTCAATAAAATGAGGAATAAAGCAAAAAAAATTTATGAGAATAGATAAAAAATGTTAGTATGTGAAAATTAACCCCACCATGTTTCATTCTACCCCACAAATACATGTTGAAGAAGGATAATCCACAAAGAGTTGAGGTTATTAATCACTAATCATAGACTCCCACTCCCACATCTCATGAGTTTCTATATCATTATTCCAAATAAATATAACCATTGGAATTTTACAGCCTCATAAAACATTTACTTTTGAATCAACTATTTGAAATAGTTTCTTAGTAAAAGATATTTTAGGTTCTAGGTTGAGGTCTTCCAAATTCAAAACATGAGATGGGTCAGGCTAATACTTCATTAGTTGAAACACATGGGAAAAAATTATTGACCAAAGAAAACTGTAGTGTTAAATCCAAGTGATATGACACCTATAAAATTAATTAAATGATCTCAAATGTTCCCACACATCTAAGAGATGGATTACCTTGTTTTCCAAGCCTTTAGTGACCCAAATAGGGATATAATTTAAAAAACACTTGGTCACCAACCGAAACCTTCAAAGGATGATGATGATTATTTATGTAAGATTTATACCAATTTTTTTTCCATCACTAAATAATGAATAATAATATGAATATTTGTTATTACCTCCTTAACAAAGATCATTACTATCAAGGAATATTCACCAATATTAGAACAAAAAATAGGTGAGGTGTAGTTTCAGCCATATAAATCTTCCGAAGGTTCTATCTTGATGGATGTTTGGTAATTGTTTTTATTAGAAAAATAGACCAACCCCAAAAAGGATATCCCTAGAACATTTAAATTATAGTAAATAAGAACATAGAATATATTCTATAATTTCAATAACTCTTTATATTCACCCATCCATATGTGGATTTTAATCTGTGGTCAACTTGACCTAATTTCCAATCATCTCCAAGAGGCCCTTCCAAATCTAAGAGGTAAAATGAGAGTCTCTATCCAAGAAAATGGATATTGGAGTTCAATAGAACCTTATGAAAACTTACACATATAAATTTCCTAAATATTTCACTTTAGTGGTATCAAAAATTGGTAATAAATGAGATGAATTGGTCAACTGACCAATCACCACCCAAATAGAATTCTTACCCTAGGGAGTTCAATGTCAGATAATAATGAAATCCATTGTAATCTCATTCCATTTCTATGTTAGTGCAAGTAGAGTCTAAATCATACCATGAGGATCTTAGTGTCTAGTAGTAATCTATTGGAACGTATAGTATTGAGATACAGTGTTTGATATGTCTCATTTCATATTAATAAACCAGAAATTATTCTACATGTCATAATAAATATTTATAGTTCTTGGGTGGATAAACCAAAAAGAATGATGAGAATATTATAGAATGAGATTCTTCATGGATTAAGGGACTACATATCAATTCCTAAAGAAAATAATACCTTCCAAGGATATATACCATTCAATGATTGTATCCCTACCATATAATGAATCTATAATATTTTGGAACTCATTATTGTGTTGTTGCTTCTAGGGGATCATATCAAGGAGAGAAGATGTAAAATTAAAACTTTCTAGAACATTACATAACTTCTTATCCCAATGTCCCAAGTGAATCTCAGAAAAATTTCCCATTAGTCTCCATTCATCATTTGATTCCTTCAAAGGCTGAGAAGTAAAATTCATTCTAAGAGCATCATCTACCACATTTCCCTTTCTGAGAGTATATGAAATTTCAATGTCCAATGACTATAGGTATTCCACCCATTGTCTCTACTAGAGAATAAAATACTTAGGAGAAAAAATGTACCTCAAAATATTATGTTCAGAGAAAATGATAAACTTCTCCCAGAAAATATAGTATAACCAAATATAATTGGAATGCAAAATAACTGCATTTTATAAATCATGAGTGGTGTAATTACTCACTCAAGGTAAAAGTTGGAGTGATATATAATCCCACACATGACACCCTTGAATAATTACATATCCCAAACCTATACTTGAGGAATCATAATAGACCACGTATCCTTATATATCCTCTGGTAGTTTTGGGATCAATGATGAGGTCCACACCACTTTAGTTAATTAATGGATGACTGGAAATCTGAATCCTACAAGAAATTAACCCCCTTATGGGTGAGAGTAGTCAATGGAATTAAATTTTAGAGAAATATATTAAGAACAACCAATAATAAGCTACTAATACTAGGAGTATTTGAATCTAAAGAACATTATTTAGTTCTTCCCATGACATGGTAGCTACCACATTTTTAGGATCAACTGAGATACCATGTTCTGATATTACATTTCCCAAGAACATAACTTCTCAGATCTAGAATTCTTATTGTGATAATTTTTAATAAAATCGGTGATCAGATATGATTCCAAAGATATATCTCAATTGATACACATGATCCTATTCGTTCTTTCAGTATAATATAATTTCATGCATTAACACTATGAATTTTTTTTCAATATACTAGTGCAATATCAGGTTCATTAAATCCATGAAGACTATAGGATAATTATTTCGGCCAAAAAGCATATGGAGATACTCGAAATGGCCATTACGGCCCCTAAATAAAGTCTTTAAAATATAGGGATTCTTGATTCTAATATTGTGATAACCAAACCAATGATAAATATTTGAAAACCACTTTCTTCATTTCAAATGATCAAACAAATCATCATTTTGGGGTAAGGGATTTTTATTCTTGACTTCAACTCAATTTATTTTCTAGTAATCAATGTATAACCAGAGAGTTCTATGAGAATTCAAGATAAAGTGCTCATGAACTTCCTAGGGTGACACACATGAGCATAAAAATCCATTGGATCTTAGATTAGACAACTGATTTTTCATCTCTTTCAACTCACCTGAATCCATACGATATGATAGAATTGATATTAGAAGAGTTACCAAAACTAATTCAATCAAGGAATACACTTCCCTCTTTGAAGGAAAACTAGAAAATTCATTTGGAAACACTTTTGAAAATTCATTAAATATGGAAGGAAGATCATAACTAAAAGATTCTTATCCTAGTTTGACTAAAAAAAGACATAAAGTTACTAAACTATAGAAGAGAATGGCCCGACTAACTTGACATCGAGTCTCATTCTACTTGAAAGACATAAGAGTTCACATCAAGGGTATTAAAGGACACCTGTTGATGATGAAAATCAATTGGATATTTTTGATAAATAAACCAATCTATACATATTATACTAATATTTGTTATTATTATTATTATTTAATTACATACATATACATGTATATTAGTGGGTAAAATATAGTACTTTTAGATGTTGTTCATTTTTGACATATAAATAGTCGAAACTCTGGTTTTTTCACATCTATCATGATGGTAATAAGTTTGAGGGAATGGAGGTTCATTCAAAGGGTATTTTGGGAATTGGAAACATATTTGGTGTATAAATGATGAAAACCCAACCCAGTAAATTTATGAGGTCACTAAACAAACTTTTTTTATGAGTAGAACATTATGTATTCATTCTTATATTGTTTTGGAGCTAGAAATTTCATGAAAGGGATACATTATTATTTTTTATATGGATTCACCTAATAATTATATGATAATGATTTCTATGATTACAAATATTGAGTAACATTCGAAGGAACCCAAGACATTTGGAAAAGAATATTAGGATCAGTGTGGATATGTAATATGACCCATTATATGGGTTTTATTGAGTTTTTTGTCATGATAATTTGAATTGTTACTTCCAATATATTATATAAGTTTAAGACTATGAGATGGGATTTAATGATGAGTATGAATAACAATATATGTTTTGATCCATAAAATTGAGGAGATGATGTATTCAAGAACAACATATAATGAAATGTAATTGATCAAAAGTTTTCCCTAAAAGATTGATGTAGAATATTATGTACTATCTGACTCAAATTGATGATGGAAATCATGATGAATCAAGGATTATTACAATGAATATGAAGAATAAAACACATTTGAATATATGAGTGATGGAATTAATTACATGTATAAGATAAGTTCCAACATGTCATCAAGGAGAAGACATTCCTACTGGAATGCCATGGAATTATCTACAATCTAAGGAACTTAAATTAATGATAAGTATAATGATAAATAAATTTTAAATATGACGAATGAATGACCTTGATTATTTCTCAATGATGATAGTGAAAATGATGATTCTATAGAATATATAATGATGGATTTAGGGTAAATGTGATGATGTCTTGATAAGGATTATAATGAAAACTATGATGATTAATATGATAATGAGGAAGATAATGAAAATAATGGTGATTTAATAGGTGTTAATAGTGACGTGATTGTAATGAAATATGATGATACTACATGTGGTGATCATACTATGTTATTCTTCTAGATAGTTGTTCCTAGAATATTTATAATAGATGTAGCCTACCTATAGTAGTTTTCTAGATGGAAGGTAGTGTAACTACATATGAATTTTTTGGAGTTAATTTACATGAGCATTATTATACACTCAACCTTGGGTGTTAGGTATGTGTATAAATATTTTGACATGAGAGTATCACATATAATTTTGTTGGGAGTAGCAATGTGATTTTGACCATACAATAATATTATAAATATTATTCATTTCATAATATGTAAGTTCTATATATTATGACAGTGAGAGTACTTTGAGGATTTACTCATACCTTTGGCATTCTATATATCCAATATTTTGTGATATAGGAGTACCGCATAATATGTTAGTGGGAGTACCACGTATGTTCACGTTTGACCATGATTAAGGATATGTACTTGATTTTATTTATTTATTATTATTTCATGTGATGGGAGTACCAACACAACCTCTTCCTAAGGGTGGGTTTCTTAGTTATGACCCAACACACACTTAAAAGGTAGCTACTATAATGGCCACCTAGTTGACATATCTCTCACTCCACCTATGGATGCAGATACGAGGTTGAAATATTCTTGAGGTTGTGGTAATGGAGTTTCTGTCCTTTATGAATTAGATATGAGGATATGGGTTATAATAGCAAGGTAGACATATGAACTATTGGTTTTTGGGTTGGTGGGAGTGGTTTTCAGGGCCATTATTATTATTATTATGGTGTGAATGTGGTGTCTATATATATATATATATTATTTCTATATTTTTAGAGAGTATGATTATTAGTGAGTTCAGAATCAGATAGAAATGTGAAATGTTTATAAAAATAAGCATATATTTATAGGACAAACTAGATAATTCTTAGGTTGTTATTTTTTAACAGTGAAATCAAAAAAACACCATAATGATAACTATTTTTTTATTATGATTAGTTGACGTTTATAATTTTTTTGGTTCTTTTGGGGGTAAATTATTGACTATTTTGATATAATAACTCATAGTTTTATATATAGGTTTGTAATATTTTACAATGGAGTTATTGAAAAATGATTTCTCAATGATCGGGGGTGATAGAAATTGTTTTGTGTAGGAGATTATTTTAATTTAAAAAAAGGTAGACTCGTAGTTTAGATTTTATCTGTATGTTGGGAATTATCAATTATTTTAACAAGTTGTACATATCTTACATTTTGTAGTTATTAGAATGTCTTGGAAATTCCATGTACTTTTTTTTAAATTATATGGGATTATTTTGAGACCAGGCACTTAGACGAAACTTGATTCTGAGGCCCATTGATCCCAAAATAAGTGTTTGAACTTTTTTTATGTTTATTTAAAATAACGCATGTGAGCTGTTTTGGAAGCATCTAAACAGGTGCCTAGATTAAATATCCAAGGGCACTGTTGCATCTGAAATAATGACTTTACCTAAGTACCTAACCTCAACCATAACGGGTTAAGGGAAAAAGATAATTTTCCTAATTTTAAGAAAATTTAATAAAAGAATTTTATTAAGGAAAAATAATTTTTTTTTATTTGAAAATTTAATTTTGTTGCAGTGTACCTGAGAAGCAGTTTCATAAATGAAACATCGTAACGACATTGCATCATAGCATAACAGAAATTCCGAAACATGTTTTCTCTATTTAATGGGTTGACCTAAGACCGATCATTGAAATGATCAAGTATTCCTCAGAAATCAGAGATTTTTAGTTGGAAAACGATGATCGACGAATCACCCATGATGACAAGAACAATTCTCCCTTCTCACTTCCATAATTTGAATGATAACAAACAACAACAATGGGATGAGAATCAAGGAATGAATAAAGATGACAGTGTGATCTTCATCAATGAATTATCCAACCATGAGGTAGGGGTTTTATTCTTTGTGATCCAGTTTCCCTGTTCTTTCTTTCCAAATGACGAATGCGGATCAACCCACTAATAGGTTGATTTATGGATCATTCGTTCCTATGGGATGGGTTAAATATTAAGGGACATGATGGGTATGAACTTGGTAATTAATCCCTTTCCAGTTTCCTTATAACGGGATGAACGAAGCCCGAATGAACAAGGCCATCATCCGTCCCTCAGGTGTTCTTGGTGTTCTTCCTACCCCATCCTTTTGTACTTTGCTGATAGAACCACATGGATGTGCCCGACATTTCCGTGAGGTTTGGAGCATGACCAGACCCTTGGATCGATGAATATATGACTTGGAGTATGTAGAAGTTAGGGCAATGACCTGAGGACCCCCATGATGCTTGCTTATCGAAGAACACACCACCAGAGAAAGTCTGATGGCCTGCGGAATAAACTACCGGTGCACTAGCACCAGCATCGATAACACAAAGTGATGACCGCATGTGGGAGGTGGAAGTCACTGGTAGAACGCCACATAAGTGGAGATCCCTAAGGAATTAGTTGTAGGGCAGGAAAGAAGGGCCACTGACAATAGCTGGCGGCGAGGTCTTTGGTGGACATGGTATCGAGCTGCGTCATGTGGCCAATGGGAATACAACAGGAGGGCTTTGCAGTGACCCACAGGGTGGTCTCGTGGTGAGATCACCGCTTTTTCTGGGAGTGGATGTGGTGACCATCACTATGTTCGAGCATGGAAAGCTAGACCACACAAAGTGGGTTGGTCTAGAAAAGGCGGGCCGAACTCAGACCGAGTCAGATGTAACACCCCGACCCCAGTTACCCAGAGTCAGTTCATTATTACATAACGTTGGAATGATCACAAAAGATCATGTCTTGAAAGGCCGATTAGTTTAGTTGCCTTGGAAACACTAGATACATTCATAAGTCTTACATTACATCATAAGGTGAAAAACTAATAAAACATAGTCTGCATAGTCCACACTCATATCCCCTCAGGCTATCCCTGCAGGTCAGTCATAAAATACTTCCTTACATCCTGGAAAAAATAAAACATAGAAAGGGGTGAGCTCAGATGCCCAGTAAGGATAAAAATATAGTAGAAATATTCATAAATAAACATAAACATTTAAGGAAATGGTAAATAAAACAAAAGCCTTTTAAACTTGAACTTCAACATAATATGGAAAAAATTAAATGAAATAATTCCATTTAGTTATTACCATGGATATTCTACTAGTCGAATAATCACATGAAATATCACTAACCACTTTTATAATGATGGAATGCATAATGCGAGACTATCATAACCACATAGTCAAGGCCTTGTGCCAAGACTACAAATAATATTTTTTCAAGGCCTTGTTCCAATACACTAGTTTGTCTCATGAGACCTACCGATGCATCGAGGATCTATATCGGACTGCACCCATCACTTACTAATTCCAATGCATTCCTCATATGAACAGGTTTAAACATAACATAAAAATTTGTATTAAAACTAGCATACTAAATGTCAAAAATTTCTCCATAAACCATGAATGGTATAAAAATAACACATCCACTGTTAAACATATCACAAAACCTTCAATACAATATGTAATTTTTGTAGCATAATAAATCAACTTCAAATAAGCTTAAAATCCATCGAAGGATGCTTACATAGATGAAACCAAAACTATTTGAGAAAAATATATCTTTTTTTGAAATCATTTAAAAGTCAAAAAATTATAAAAGAAAACATTTACTTTGAAAAAATTCTTATAATCTTGTAAGGGATGTTTCAGCAATTTTATAACGGCGGAAAATAGCCGCACCCACCGTATAAGTAAAAAAAAGACATTCTTACCTTAATTTTGTCGAAATGTCTAAAAAGGACCTTATTTGGAAACCGATGGAAAGATTTTTTTATAAACATCTTATAAAAATTCAAACAAATTTTTAAATGAATTTAACCCATGACCTATAAAATAGTAAGAATGTTTTGAAATACATTTTTAAGAAACATGGATGTGGATGATAAAGAGGTCCTAGTGGATAATTACGTATAAACAACCTCGGATAATGAAGAGATTGTGAAATGAACCCTTACCTTGTACTTTTCCTTGGTCAAGGGTAGGTTAACCTCCTGTGTAATGGAGAAATAATTGTTGTTAAATTATACAAGAATCATATACATTAATATAATACCATATATGATCTTCTAACACTGCTTTGTTAATAATATCTTAGTATTATCGTTGTTTTGGGTGTTAACAGATTCATTTTCCTTTATATTAACTGTTATGTGAGTCATATTAATTATGGATGGGATGCATATTATTCATATCCCGAATTATATCAAGTATTGAAACATTATTTTTAATCATCTAATGAAAATTAGTCTTGAATGGATATGATGGGGAATGATTCTCATCACGTTCGTGGAGATGGTAATCCATACGTACGTACAAGCGATAATATCATTCTTTTGATATTCAAATAAGATATAATTGGATGTTATATCATATATACAGAATAATTATCATGTTATATATATTATCTACATGAATTACACATCATTATTATACCCATCCAAATAATAATGTATTGAATAACAATTACACCACGACGTGGAGACGGTAATCCATACGTACGCACGTATGGTGACATGTCATTCAAAAGATGGATAGAATAATTAATATGTTTGTACCATATTTATAATAACATCACAGTATATAGAATATACTAGAGTTATTATTTTATAATGGAAATAATAAATAAAGAAGAAGTGTAAGAAGAAAATAACTTGAAAGAGGGTGGTGAAATTATTACATCTTCTTCAGGTTATTCCTTTTGATTTGATCAAAATAGATATTTAAGTTGGATTTCTGACCAAAGGAGGGACTCTGGGATAAAGGTAGAATAGTTGAGAGTGTATTTTCGCAGAGTTTATCCAAGAGAAATGGCTTTGAAGGTGTGAATTAGAGAGAAGGGGGAGTGCCCTTTTATAAGAGGGGTGAGGGGCACCTAAGGAAAATATTGAAATATTAGTTTATAATAAAATCATTTTCGGTTTCTAACAGCTCCAAAATGTATTATTTAAAGTATAAGGTGGGGATGAGTCCAAAAACACTCAACCAATAGGTTTTAGATAGGTTTGTGTCACTATATTAACTTTATCTTTTAGATTGAACTCTTAGTTAAATAGTTTGACATTTACTATGTCTCTTTGTATTTTTAGATTATATGGTTGATAAAAATACTATATACTTCCAAGAGAACCCAATGTGGTTCATTAATGATACAAATATCATTATATAAGTCCTTTAGCCGAACCTTATCTTTTTAAGAATAGAATATCACTTAATAATATAATATTTGTTTTAAAAACTCTTTTATGTCAATTCTGACACCATTTGATATTTTTTTCTAAATTCATAACAACATTATTACTACGAAAAAAATTCATCTAACCAAACCTTATATTTCATATTTACCTATAAAACTAGTGGAATTCATAAAAAGTCTCAAATTATATTTATTTTTATATTTATAATATCAATTATTTTAATATTTCATTTATTAGGTAATTACCACATCACCATTTTGTCATAAATAAATTTAATTATTTAATTTATAAAAATTATAAATAAAATACCATTAT
Organism: Viscum album; assembly: GCA_963277665.1. Classification (NCBI taxonomy): domain Eukaryota; kingdom Viridiplantae; phylum Streptophyta; class Magnoliopsida; order Santalales; family Viscaceae; genus Viscum; species Viscum album. The sequence continues at coordinate 1,289,082,826 of OY728151.1, forward strand.
GTAGGAAATATTTTTAGCTTTATAATTAATATTTATAATCTAATTTATCTTATGTATAACCCTATATTAAAAATGGTTTAGTTATTAAACTTAAATTTTAACACTTTTAACTCTTCTTTGAAATAAATAATAATTAATGTCCTAATCTAATCCAAGTGGACCAAATAGGTTCATATTTTATTCTTAAGGTTTTTTGGGTCGAATTATACATAGAAAATATAATTAGAACATGTGTTAAGGTAATAATAATATCATTTTTACCCTTAATTACCCTATTTACTTTTAACCGTGGTAAATAAAAGAAAAAAGTTACTATTCACAAAAAAAATTATTTTTATCTTATTTAACCACATTTTAATTCTTTATATTAATCCTATTTCTCATATTTTTTAAATTCCACTCACCGAAGCGGTAAAATTATATTTTATGTGAATTCCTAAATTCTCCTAGGAGATGGCTAAAGACGGTGAAAAGTTCAATAAAATTTTTATATATCTAAAATTATTATAAACTAACTCTAATGAATTAAATTGAACTTATATAGGTATTATGTATCTATTTTGACCAAAAATAAAATAGAATAAATAATTATTTAAATAAAAATTCGGTTTTAAACTATAACTCAGTGTTTTTTTCACTATTCATCAAAAATTGAATGTTTTCAGAAAAATACCAAATATTCAGCCTAGGATAATCTCGATATTCCGAATCAAAAAATTATTTCTATTTTACCAAATTAAAAACATATAAGTTGCATTTATTAATTTAAAATTAATTCCTGTTGTCAAAAACAAAAGGTGTATTTTAAGAAATAATAACTATCAAAATATTGACACTTGTTTATGTCCAATTTAAAAGTAAAATTACTTACAATGACCAGAATTGGATTAAATGGTAAAAATAAATTCTATTTATACTTCCGAACCATTAAAATTTATAATTTAACACTATAAATCATTTTGATTAAAAAATTTGTTTTCAGTTAAAATATAGTATTTCCATTATTCACCCAAATATGAAAGTTATCAGAAAACACCAAAAATTTATTGAAACTAAATTCTTATGTCTTGATTATAAAGAAGATATTTATTTTTTCAAATTGAATATATAAAAGTTTCAAATATTGGATTTAAAAAAGGTTCTCCATTAAAAGTTGGTAAAAGTGCATTTTTTAAAATACTTCTTTTATCTGAAAAAAATTAATTTGTTCTTACATTATGTATAAAAAACTCATAATATGGATTCTAAAATTATATGTATTACATAAAGTTCAAAATTTATTTAATACTATTCATAACCTCTTTTGAACGACTAGTTTGGTAAGTCGTGGTGCGCTGAACTCGGTGTTGCGTGTAGTGCATGTTACTGAATTACTTTTAATAAATAACATACTATGAAATATTGAGGTGTTACATTCTTCTATCCTTCAATAAATTTCATCCTCGCAATTTGAAATTGATCTTCTAAAATAAAAGGTTGAAAATAGAAAATAACTTTGTCGGAAAACCCACATCGGAAATTGGGTTAATAAAATTTGGACTTAATAAGAGGAAAAGGGGAAAGAAAAAGTCACCACCAAATTATGATCTCTATTAGGAGAACATTGGTGGAAATTAGAGAAACATAATTGGAGGAAAATGTAAATGTTCATAGGGAGTGATTGGGGTCATCAATCACAAACAATTGTAGAATTGTGGGCCTCAAAGCCACCAATCAATGATGATTTAAAATACCACCGGTTCAACAAAACGTAAGGTATTAAGATAACTAATTTTTCGTTTTAGGATCCCTTCCCTAATGTTTAATAATTAATTTATCCATAAAATAAGAGGGGAAAAAACATATGTATATATACACTTGACAAGTAGAGTTTCATCCTTCAACTAATTCCTATCACAAACTCATCTTTCACTCTAAAAGATATCAAAAAAATATTCTATTTATCCTAATCTTATAGGGTTCCAAAAATAATGAATTTATAATTCAAATATCAGACCCTTTAAAAAAAGAAACTACATTATACAATCTATGGACTTCATGTATTCCAGCGATAAGTGATAAATCCCAATTGCACTACGGTTGTGGGTTCAATTCCCAGAGCTTTGTCTGACGCGATGGGTTGTCACACGGTCTGTGTGTTGTCCTTTTATAAAAATCCCAAAATAACCTTTCCAACTTAATCCATTCCAACCTTTATACTTATCCAAAATAATTCTATCCAAACTCATAGTACAAAATTTATAAGAAATTTAAACCCAATGAAGATCCTTTTTTTCCATGTAATGACATATGAACACCTTCATCACGTATTATTTTAAAACATGGTAAAACCCTGAATTACCATAAAACCTTATCGATTACATTCATGCTCCCTTATTCCTTATATACTATTGGATATACTTCTTCTATCTAAAAATGTTTTAAACTCCAACACTGACGGAATATAAAAATCATTAATCCGTTTCAAGGTAGTCAATAATATCCAATATAATTTATCCAAATCAAACATGTGTTATTCCAAAATAACTACCTCAGTATCAAAACCATATTATGGTTTATATTTCTCTCAACCATATATTTTCCAAAAATTTAACCTACTATTGAGTCACTTTTCTTGGTTCCACATAATCTCAAGTCTTTAATGAAATAGTACTGCAGTACAATCCTTATATACTTCATAATTATTATAACCTGTACATTGTTGATACAATAGTCAAATGATATAATTATTTAATAATAACATAAGAAATCTAATAATTCTTCATCATCTGTGGTAGTATCATAACTTTATTATCATCCAATAGCATCATTTGGGGCATACTCTGATGATTTGGACATTGGTTCACGTAGTGTTCCAACTCCATGAAAATGAAGCATTGTATATTTGAATACTATTTCTTACCCTTGCAGTCACGTACTTGGTGTCCTTTTTCTCCACACTTATAACAAACCCCTATTACCTTCAGACAAGTTCCATGGTGTTTCTTTCCATAGTTATCACATATGGGAAAATTCTTCTTTTCCTTCTTCCCTTTACCAATATTTATCTCTTCTATCCTTTTGTTCTCTTTCTTCCCATCAAAGCCATAGGACTTAGAGAATTATTTACATATCTTATTAACACATGATACTATTTCTTCATATGTTGAGAATACATGGGAGACTATTTCTCTTCTAAATATTGTCTTAATACTGTGAAAGATATGATCCTTCTTACTCTTTGGATCACACATACTTTTGGAGTTAGAATTCCTTCTACTCGATGCTATTTTTATACAATGGCATACACAATATTAGTTTATGAATCGAAATACATAAATCCAAACTTGTAAATCACTTAACAACATAAATTGAATAGTTTATGAATATAATCCATAATCATAAAAATGTTTTTTTGAGGAAGTATATACTCATAAACCCATCATAATGGCTTGTAAAGAAAATGAGAATTATCCTAAGCATATCCTCCGGGAGTGTCATAACCAAGAGTGTAGCAAGGCTCATTGTCGTGCACCAATTCCTGTTCGAGTCTAGCTCAATTATTTGTTTTCGGGTTTTACCCCTTGGTACATCTATGCCAGATCCACCTCTACCTTCTCGTATCTAGATTGGGATGTATTGCTTGGAAAACTCACAAAATCTCTACATTACGAATATTCTAGGAAGTACTTCTATACTAATCCTCAAAGTATATCTTAGGGCTATGTGCTCTAATCAGAGTTTATCTAAATCTAGCTTCCAAGGTTTGTACTAAACTTCCTCTCATACCAACTATAACACCCTGACCCCAGTTTCCTTGAGTAAGTGTATTATTACATAACATTTTCATGATCACAAAAGATAGTACAACATAGTCTCCATTGTCCACAATCATATCCCCTCAGACTATCCCTATAGGTAAGTCATAAAATACTTCTTCACATCCTGGAAAAAATAAAACATAGAAAGGGGTGATCTCAGATGCACAATATGTATAGAAATATAGCGGAAACTTTCATAAATAAGCACAAACATTTAGGGCAAGGTATAAATAAAACAATAGCCATTTAAACTTGAATTTCAGCATAATATGGAAAAAATAAAATGAAATAATTCCATTTACTTATTCACATGGATATTCTAATAGTTGAATAATCACATGCAATATCAATAACCTCTTTCATAATGATGTAATGCATAATACCAAACTTTCATAATCACATAGTCAAGGATTTGTTCCAAGACTACAAATAATATTTTTTCAAGGCCTTATGCCAAGACACTAGTTTGTCTCATGAGACCTACTGATGAATCGAGGAGCTACGACGGGCTCCACCCATCACATTCTAAGTCCAATGCAATCCTCATATGAATAGGTTTAAACATAACAAAAACATTCGTATTAAAACTAGCATACGAGATGTAAATACTTTCTCCATAAACCATGAATGTTATAAAAATAACACATACACATTTAAACATATCACAAAACCTCCAATACAATATGGAAGTTTTGTATCATAATAAATCAACTTCAAATAAGCTTAAAATCCATCAAAGGATGTTGACATAGATGAATCCAAAACTATTTGAGGGAAATATCTCTTTTTTTGAAATCATTTAAAAGTAACATAATTATAAAAGAAAAAATTTACTTTGAAAATATTCTTATAATATTTTAAGGGAGGGTTTGATGATTTTATAATGTTGTAAAATAGCCACACCCACCGTATAAGTTAAAAAAACACATTCTTACCTTAATTTTGTCGAAAAGGTTAAAAAGGACCTTATTTGGAAAACGATGGAAAGATTACTTTGTAAACATATTATAAAAAGTAAAACAAGGGTATAAATTATTTTAACCCATGGTCTATAAAATAGTAAGAATTTTTTGAAATACATTTTTAAGAAACATGGATGTGGATGATAAAGAGGTCCCAGTAGATAATTACGTATAAACAACCTCAGATAATGAAGAGATTATGAAATAAACCCTTACCTTGTAATTTTCCTTGGTCGAGGCTCGGTTAAACTCCTGTGTAATGGTGAAATAATTGTTATTAAATTATACAAGAATCATATTCATTAATATGATATCATATATGATCTTTTATCATTGCTTTGTTAATAATATCTTAGTATTATCATTGTTTCGGGTGTTAATGGATTCACTTTCCTTTATATTATTTATTATTTGAGTCATATTTATTATGTATGGGATGTATCTTATTCATATAAAGAATTATATCAAGTCTTTAAACATTGTTTTTAATCCTCTAATGAATATCAGTCTTCAATGGATATGATGGGGAATGAATATCATCACGTTCGTGGAGACGATAATCTGTACATAATTTCGAGTGACAATATTTGTCTTTTGATATTAAAATAATATATAATTGGATGGTATATCATATACACAGAATCATTATGATGTTATATTTATTATTTACATGAATTACACATCATTATTATACCCATCCAGGTAATAATGTATTGAATAACAATTACACCTCTACGTGGAGACGGTAATCCGTATGTACGCACGTGTGGTGACATGTCATTAAAATATTGGATAGAATAATGAATATGTATGTACCATATTTATAATAAAATCACAATATATAGAATATACTGGATTTATGATTTTTTAATTGAAATAATAAAAAAAGAATAAGTGGAAGAAGAAACGAACTTGAAAGAGGGTGGTGAAATTATTACCTTTTCTTCGGGTTCTTTCTTTGGATTTGATCAAAAGGGATACTTAAATTGGCTTTCTGACCAAAGGATGGCCTCTATAATGAAGGTAGGACAGTTAATAGGGTATTTGGGCAGAGGTTAGCCTATCCAAATGGCTTTGAAGGTGTGAATTAGAGATAAGGTGGAGTGCCCTTTTATAAGAGGGGTGAGGGGCACCTTAGGAAAAGCTAGAAATATTATTTTATAATAAAATAATTTTCAGTTTCTAATGGTTCAAAAATAGATTATTCAAAGTCTAAGGTGGGGATGGGTCTAAAAACACTCAACCAGTAGGTTTTAGATAGCTTTGGGTCACTATATTAACTTTATCTTATAGATTTAACTCTTAGTTAAATAGTTTGACATTTACTGTGTGTCTTTGTATTTTTATATTACATGGTTAATAACCTTAATATATACTTCCAAGTGATAGCCAAGTGGATCGTTAATGATACACATATCATTATATAAGTCCTTTGTCTGAACCGTATATTTTTAGGAATAGAATATCAATTAATAATATAATATTTGTTTTAAAAACTCTTTTATGTCAATTTTGACACTATTTAGTATTTTGTTTTCTCTAAATTCATAAAAGCATTATTACTTCGAAAAAAATTCGTCTAAAAAACCATAATATGTCATATTAACCTATAAAAGTAGTGTAATTCATAAAAAGTATCAAATTACATTTCATTGGTTATTAATAATATCAATTATTTTAATATTTCATTAATTTGGTAAATACTGCATCACCATTGTGTCATAAACAAAATTAAATCATTTGTTGTCTAAAAATTATAAATAAAGAACCATTATGTAGGAAATCCTTTTATCTTTATAATGAATATTTATAATCGAATTTATCTTATGTATAACCCTATATTAAATATGTTTTAGTTATTAAACATTAATTTTAACTCTTTTAACTCTTCTTTAAATTAAATAATAATAAATGTCCTAATCTAATCCTAGTGGACCAAATAGGTTCATATTTTATTCCTAAGTTTGTTTTTGGTCGAATTATACTTATCCAGTAGAATTAGGACATGTGCTAGCGTAATAATAATATCATTTTACCCTTAATTACCCTATTTACTTTTAACCGTGGTAAATAAAAGAAAAAAGTTACTATTCACCAAAAACTATTTTTATCTTATTGAACCACTTTTTACTACTTGATATTAATCCTATCTCTTGGATTTTTTAAATTCCACTCAAAGAAGAGGTGAAATTAAATTTTATGTGAATTCGCAAAATCTCCTAGAAGATGGGTAAAACACGGTGAAAAGTTCAATAAATTTTTTATATATCTAGAATTATTATAAACTAACTCCAATGAATTAAATTGAACTTATATAGGTATTATGTATCTATTTTTACCAAAAATAAATTTAAATAGAATAAATAATTATTTAAATAAAAATTCAGTTTTAAACTATAACTCAGTGTTTTTTTCACTATTCATAAAAAATTGAACATTTTTAGAAAAATACCAAAAATTCACCCAAGGCTAATTTCAATATTACAAATCCAAAAATGATGTCTATTTTACCAAATTAAAAACATATAAGTTGTATTTATTAATTTAAAATTAATTCCCGTTATCAAAACCAAAAGGCGTATTTTATGAAATAATAACTATCAAAAGATTGACACTTGTTTATGTCCAATTTCAAAGTAAAATTACTTACAATGACCAGAATTGGACTAAAAGGTAAAAATATAATATATTTATACTTCCAAACAATTAAAATTTATAATTTAAAACTATAAATTATTTTGATTAAACAAGTTGTTTTCTGTTAAAATATAGTATTTTCAATATTCACCCAAATATGAAAGTTATCAGAAAAACACCAAAAATTTATTGAAACTAAATTCTTGTGTCTTGATTCTAAAGAAGATGTTTATTTTTTCAAATTGAATATATTAAAGTTTCAAATATTTGATTTAAAAAAGGTTCTCCATTAAAAGGGGGTAAAAGTGCATTTTTTTAAATACTTCTTTTATCTGAAAATTTTTTATTTGTTCTTAAATTATGTATAAAAAACTCATAATATAGATTCTAAAATTATAATGATTATATAAAGTTAAAAATTCAGTTAATACTATTCATAACTACTTTTGAACGGCTAGTTTGGTAAGTCGTCGTGCGCTTGAACATGGTATTGCGTTTAGTGCAAGTTATTGAATTACTTTGAAGAAATAACATAATATGAAATCCTGGGGTGTTACATCAGATCCGGGTCAAGTCAGTCCCAAGTTGGGTTGGTCCTAAGTTAAGGTGGGCCTGGGTCAGGTTGGGGAACCCTGAGCCGGGTCAGGTCAGTCTGACCGGGTCGGACTAGACCCAGACCCGACATACCTCTTTTTACTAAAACATCCAAAATATCCAAACCGTGCATCCTATTGACGATCCATTTTTTGAATAGGGACCCTTATGACAATACAATCCTTTTGACATAATCCATGTGAGTTTCATCAAAGTTGAAATACAACTGAGGTCTTGGAGATGAGATTCTCTCAAAATCAAGCGTGCTTTGAGCGGGATTCCTGTGAATGGCTATGACGAGAAGGAAGTGACAAACAGACCTCAGTGTCCCGATAGATTAGAAGAGTAGACCTAAGTGGCCTGATAGACGAGTGGACATCATTGTATTAGTAGAAGAGTAGAACTTAGTGGCTTAGTAAACGAGTGGACCTTTGTGGCCCAATAGAAGTGTAGACCTTAGTGACCCAGTAGACCTCAGTGAGGAATGGAACTAAGTGGCCCAGTGGACAAGTAGACCTCAGTGGCCTAACAGAACTCAATTAATCATCGAGTATGAGTCCCTGAGCAGTATAGGATGTTCAGATTCATGACTAATAATCTTGCTTTTATACTTCAGGTTATACCTTTGTGAGTTGACTATAGTATCTCCCTCTTTCAACTATACTTATTAGAGGATAAACTCCATGTACCACTTTGGTAGTCTACTTTGTGTATACATTCCTTTGTGGTATTAAATTTGTGTTTTGGGGTCCTTAATAAGTATTGTGTTACTCACCCCTGCATAGGCTCCACCCACATGTGTTATGTATTGTGAATAGGACAAACGCTTTGACAAAGACCTTGGTGGTCCTGGACATGGAGTTTCCTAGTGATATAGGACAGGCGAGGCATAATCCTATGGATTATGGAAGCTACACTTCACCTACCCATCAGGTAGGGTTTTCTGTGGAGGGATTATAAGAGTCCTTGTACTCCCATGTTTATAGCTTATCTTTTGTTGGGATTGTATTCTGGTCCATTTTACTTATAGATGGTACCTATACTCCCAATGTTTATCTTAGTGGTATGCATGATTTCCTTTTAAAAATTGTGGGATGGGGTTTTGAGTGTCCGTTTGTACATGTACTTGGAAAATGCGTACCATTTCTGGATAATTCCTTCGACGCTAGTCACCGATCCCAGAACTTTGGGGGGCGAGCTTGGGGTTGTCATGGCATGGGCCCCAAGGGACGAGCCATGAAAAATTGATATCAGAGAAGGTTGGTTCTACCTTTATGGCCGAGAGTCTCTATATTTGTTTTAGGGAAATAATGTTGAATGTTTTGAGTTTGAATTTTAGGATCGAGGAGTCTAGTGTTGGTGTGGCTGCTGATTTATCCATACACTAGGAACCCAAATTGTAATTCTTGACTCGGTACATGAAAACACTAGTTGCATGCATCATGTAGGAATAGAGACTGTTCTCATGTTCTTCTTGATTCAGAGTTAGCTCAGCAGGTATAATCTATTGACCGTAGTTCATCTTGGTCTATTTCAGGATACCTCCATGCAGACAACCAATGAAGATTCCAGTGTGTAACCATGAGGATGGTATGCCGAGTGATGAGGAATCAGTAAAAGGACTAGTACTGGAGATTTCCCCACTAGGAGGTGCACCAGTGTTTCAACCACTCATTGATCATTAGTTTCTACTAGCGCTACCGATAGAGTAAGCACCTATGTGGTGTTCCTTACACAAGTTCCAGAGGTAGAGAACTCCGAGGTTCAGTATTGAGACTAACCCCCCATGTGGCTGAGGATTGGCTCAAGGTGGTTACACGAGTCTTCTATCCAGTGAGGATGCCCCTCAACCAGATGGTAATCTTAGCAGTGAGACTTCTTCCAGGCTCTAAGAGAAGATGGCGGATTTGGATGATCCAAACACACGACGAGGCGACACTCACCTGGATAGACTTTGATCACCTCTTCAGAATAGAGTTCTTTCCTGTGATGTTGTACTTAATGCGCATACAGTAGCTACTACACTTATAGAAGGGTAGCATGAAAGTAGTAGAGTACTCAAAAAGATTCCCTAGGATTTATTTCCCATCCACAGACATGATTCGAGACCCATTCTTCTAGGATTGAGCCATTGAGCATGGAATTTTATGAGATATTAGGGAATCCATGGCATCTATTAGTATCCCTATTCAGGTTAGGGTTCTAGAGCGATCCCTATACATGAATCGCTTCTAGTCGGAGTAGACGCTGGTAGTAGGAGCTACCAGTGGATAGAGCGCAACATAGTATTTAGTCATGGGTAGAAGGTAATAGATATGGGGGACCAAGTGGGACAGGAATTTTGGGGGACAATCCCAGGATACATAATAAAAAATACAATACCCCCAGGGTAGAGTGAGTCATTATAGGAGTGGGGTGTTCCACTCAAGTGGCGAGTAGGGGAACATGGCTCGTGACTACCCAAATTTCCACGTATACGATCAACAGACTCTTGAGGGACCACCAAGGCAGAGGTAGAGGGTCGAGAAAGGTGTTCCGCAGGGAGGCGAACGTGATAGGGGAGCCAGAAGAGTAGAAGGTGGTGGGAAGAGGTTAGAGGTGCTACCAACACCATCCCAAAGCGGTCCACCATGGGCTCCAGGAGCCATGGGATATGAATGAGGCTAACTTCATGCGATGGTGTCCTACAACCACAGTTCTCCAGAGATGATTAGAGGTACAATCTATTTATTCTCCACTATAGCTGTTGTTCTTATAGACACATTTTCTAGTCATTATTTCCATGCCGCTAACATTTTTTAGAGCTTGGAGATTCCAGTTGTGTCATTTTCTTGATCCTTACAATTATAGAATACTATGGGAGGGGATTCATTTATTAAAAACTAGTGTTGGTAGTCTGATCTTAGTCTTGGAGTAGAGAGATTCAGATGAGATATCCTAGTAGCAGCATCAAGGCCTTACGACGTTATCTTGGCTATAGACTGGTTATCCAAAATTCATGACCAGATCGACTATTTCAGATGCATAGTGCGGTGTGTCCGTAAATACGGGACCATGTATTCCATCACTAGAATAAAGGGATCACATTCAGTGTAGTATAGAATTACTCGGAGTAGGGTATAACAGATCACTCACCAATTGGATAGCCTTACCATCGGTGTGGTGGATTAGAGGAGTCCTCAATTTCCTGTTGTGGTGGACAGGTATGAAGATGTCTTTCCTGAGGATGTTTTGAGATAACCTCCTTACAGAGAGGTAGAATTTTGCATTGATCTATACCCTAGGATGGTATCGATATACACACCAACATATCATATATCTCCCATGGAGCTTCGAGGGTTGAGTATGTAGCTCGAGGATTTGTAGGATAAGGGATTCATGAGGCGCAGTTTTTCACTTTGGGAAACCCTGGTATTGTCTTCCAAGAAGTAAGATGAGGGTTTGAGGTTGTGCATGGAATTCTGGTTCCTGACTCCGGTGACCGTGAAGAACAAGTATCTACTAATAAGGATTTTTGTCCTATTCGATCAGTTGAAGGAAGAAATATGGTTCTCGAAGATAGACCTTAGATCAGGCTATCATCATATTCATGTATGAGATGAGGATGTACCAAAGTTAGCCTTCAGATGTCAGTATGGCCACTATGAGTTCTTGGTGATGTCTTTCATCATGACCATAGCACCAGGAGTGTTCATGGGACTCATGAATAGGATCTTCCTGCCTTACCTTTACTAGTTCATCATGAACTTCATTTATGACAGCTATCATGACCCATCCCCCGGGGCCTGTGCCGTGACTACCCCAAGCCCGCATTCCATAGGCTAGGGGCTGGCGACTAGCACTGAAAGGCGTATTCCCTTAAATGGGAAGAAATTACCTTTATAACCTATAAACTCACACAAACCAAGCACACGGCTTGATATGAACACAAGTAAACTTTATTGTAAAAAGAGTGTTTACAATAAGAAAACGGGGCAAGAATATAAGCCCATATGGAAAGTAAAAGGAAAACTAAAATGTACAAGTAAAACTAGGAAGTACTAGTAGAACTAGGAAGTACAAGTAAAACTGTAACAGCTCATAAGAACACCTGCCAAGGATCCTACCTAAAGGGTAGGTACAACTCTCAAACAATCGTCTCTATGGTAAGCCTCGTAAAATGTCCACCTCTGCGATACCTCCAATCCTAGTACCCTCGTCCTTAGTTAGCATTGTTTTTTGTCATCACCAATCAAAACAAATTGCGGGCGTTGCCTGTGCATGGGTGAGTATAATGATACTTAGTGGGGACACTGAGACCCTCATAGGTCTCACAGAATCCACAATGGATAAACCAAAAAGAATGAAAACAACTGACAACCCTAATTAGGTATATTCCCATACATATACCAAAGTTGTCGAGTAAACACATCTCAATCATGAGGAAACACAAGGCCCAGCTCACAAGACCAAATCTTAATTGTTCCACGAAGGAAAAAATACCACAAGGGAAACACCACGAAGGTAAGTACCACAAAGGTAACGACACAGAAGAATACCATAAGGGTATCTCCATGAAGGTATTCACCACAATGGTACACCACACATATGATTAACACGAAGGTAAAGACTATTCTCACACCAGGTATAGCTTAGGCACGGTAGTAAAGATGATTAGATGTAACTACTGAATCAATTTACTCTGTTGAGAGGCAGAACCACGTAGGATCCTAAATCATCAGACCCACATAGGATCCTAGTACAAAAGACCCATGTAGGATCCTAGAGTAGTCCCACATGGATTCCTAGAGCAGACCCAAGTGGGATACTAGAACATAGACCCACGTAGGATCCCAAAGCACAGACCCACATAGGATCCCTTTCTCATGTTACAGCTAGCCACAGGGTTCCTGCACTAAGCTTGCTTGATCCCAGGAGGGTTCTCTCCTCAAGCCACAGGTTGATACTACAACTTACATGAATTTCCATGAAGATGTACTCCAAATAACCTCCATGTAATAAGGGTCTTAACATAAGAGATGGTGCGTCAATCAGACACCTGGTTTGTAAGTTATTGGCCTTTTAATCCTGAGGGCCTAGTTAGATCCATGTTCGATCCAATCCTGCTGTACCACAACTTTATCCAACACTGATGTGGGTATACCCAAAAGGACTGTCTAGATCCAAGGTTTCCAGGGCAGTAGACAGTTCTTCAAATGGATGCCCGTAGCTCAAGTAATGGCCAAAAGAGTGGAAAGGGGTCAAAGATGGTCCGGGTCTGGTCCGACCCGGTCGGACTGACCCGGACCGACTCGGCCTGGGCGGACCTGAACCAGTTTAGGTCGACTTGGCATGCTGGTTCTGGCCCGACCCCCTAGGTCTATCCCATCCTGGGGGGTGCGGCAAGGCCCCTCGGGTCGGCCCGCAGTGCGGCTTGCGATGGGCGGCCCACGATGGGCGGCCTACTGGCCCGCACTAGCCCATGGCTAGGTGTCCCCATGGTGGGGTCTTCCCTATCCTCCAACCAATGGGGAAGCCCCCACTGGGTACCTCGAACGACCCAACCGTTCGGGATGGGTGGCCGACTGACGGGCTCCACGTGGCATCGGCAGCTGGTACACAGGACCTGGGGTCCCGCTCATCTCCCCGGTTGGATGCATGGCCCGCCCTCCTCTACGGAGCGGTCTCCCACCACGCCACAACCGGTGGCTTATAATGAGCCTCCCTCCCTCCCTGCACTATACACCCAGAGTCCCGAATGCGCGCCACCACCCCCTTCACACGGTCGACCGTGCATCGACCGCCTCCCTTTATCCACCTTGTTCGATAGGCCATGTCCCTTCTCCAGTGGCATGGTTGCGCTACCTCTATTTTCAAAACCATCCAGAGTTCTGAACGCCACTCACGTGTACCACTAATTCTAGTTACCGCCACGGTCACTGGCGACGTTCCTCGGGAAACCGGGCGTGACCCAGTGGCCCGTTATCCATTCCATAGAGTCACGTTCTCATCTCAGGATGTCACCATAGATTCAATACCACTGATATCGACATTGGTTGTGGAGGGGTTGAGTCATGTTCATTTGGCCCGTACCATCTGTGTTAGAATGGTAACATGCGGCGTAGTTTTCATTAATTCAAGAAGAATGACAGGAACGGTGAAAGGGTTACGCAAATCCCTACCTCGATTTCTCATTAGAATTGTCGTGAGATGAGGTCATTGAAGGCGATGAGGGTGCCAACAATTGTCTCTTCCGCAACATGATTCTAGAGTCATCTTGTGTGTCATCCCCGCTCTTGATTCCGAATTATGTTCTTCATTTGAGAGGTAGTTCTTCATTTGGAGGAAATGTTTCTCCAATGTTCTCCCAACTCTCTCCTTTTACAATGATTTCCAACCATGAAAAATGGGGAGCCAACCTATTAAAAAAACAAGTCTATCATTTAATTAAATTTGTCACAATTAATTAATTGAAGTTGGCACAATTAATCATGGAGAGTTGAAAGGTTTTCCCACATTAAGAGGGGTTCGGGTGGTCCCCACCTGTATGAATTCAGAATGGGAGGTTGTCTATCTTGGTTGGTCCCCACCTTCATAATTCAAAAAGAGAGTTTTCAAAAGAAAAATAAAGAGTTAATTATTTTATTTTTCTTCTTCCAAGAAAAACTAAAAAACTAACTTCCACCCTTGACCTACTGCAGTCGAGGTGAAGGTCTCCTTAAGAGAATATAGGCGCTGCGAGTTCAATGGTGCCCATGTATTTTAATTCCAATGACCGATTTAAAAGTTATAAAATTCTTCTCACGTGTTTACTAAACGTACCTTAAAAAAAGTTCAAAAATTCATTCCAGGCACACTGGGCCTCAGAATCACGCACAATCAATTTTTGTGGACTCGTAATATTCCCATTTAATTTTTTTTAAAAAAATTTACATGAAAAAATATGGTTCTTTACATTCTCCCCACCTCATGGATCTGCGTCCCTGTAAGCCACAACTCAAACTAAGGGAGAAAGTGGAGGTACTGAGCACGTATATGATCCTCCCACTCCCATGTGCTCTCTTAGAAGTTCTCATGCTACCAGTGAACGTGCACCAAAGGTATAGATCACCCACAATGGTATCTCTCATATCTATCCTCAATCTCCACTGGAACCTCTATAAACATCACCCCATTGTCGATGTCCAACTCACCATGGTCGATGACATGAGATGGGTCATGCACGTGTCTCCTCAGCTGGGATATGTGGAAAATGTCATGTACTCAGTGCAACTAAGGGGGAAGTTCTAGGCGGTAAGCCACTTCGCCAACTATGCTAAGGACTTGAAAGGGTCTGATGAACCTTGGAGATAACTTTTTGTCCTGGCCAAATATTCAAAAATCTCGTTGGGGTGAGACCCATAGAAATATGTGGTCACCATCCTCAAACTCTAGAGGTATCTGTCTCCTGTCGGCATAAGACTTCTGCCTGCTCTGTGTGGTCATAATCCACTCCTGTATAATCTGTAGCTTCTTCATGGTAGCCCATACCATTTCTAGATCCATGTGTGTTGTATGCCCTAGGTCAGTCTAGCATAAAGGTGATCTTCAAGGTTGGCCATACCGAGCCTTGAAAGGTGCCATCCTAATCGTGTAATGATAAATGTTGTGGTATGAAAACTACACAAAGGGAAAGTGATCCTCCCAGCTACGACCGAAGTTGAGGATGGAAGCACGTATCGTGTCCTCGAGGGTCTAAATGATTGAGTCAGTCTGGCCATCCGTTTGAGGATGGAAGGCGGTGCTCAAATGAAGCTATGTCCTGAAATCCTCCTACAACCCCTTCCAAATCCGGGAAGTGAAATGTGCATCATGATCGGAGACGATCGTCGAGGGTACTAAATGTAGCTGCACAATCTCCTGTACATAGAGGTGTCCCAAGATCTCTACAGAACCCTACTCTCTGATTGGTAGGAATTATGCTGACTTGGTGAGTCGGTCGATGATCACCCAGATAGAATCATGACCCCTGGATGTATGTGGAAGTCATGTCACTAATTCCATGGATATCCCATCCCACTTGCACTCTGGGACCTCTAAAGGTTGAACCAAGCATGCTGGTACCTGATGCTCCACTCTTCACTTTCTGACAAGTGAGGCACCGAGAAACAAACTTTGCTACACCTTTCTTTATTCCCATACACTAGTGCTGTCATTGGAGGTATTCGTATATCTTCGCCACTCCTGGATGTATCACTAGAGGGGACGTATGGAACTCCCTCAACACTTTATCGCGAAGTGAGACTAGTAACCTGGTACGTCCTTTGAAAAGGACGACTTTCTCACCACCTTAAAAAAATCAATCAGGTTCTTGTCCTATGGATATATGAGCATGCCGAGCCTTGTGGTTAGTGTCCCCAAGCTACACCTCCCTGACTCCTTGAAGAAGTGGGGGAGTGACTGTAAGAGACTAAAGAAAAGTTTCTCCATCTCAATCCACAAAGGATATCTGCAAAGTGGCCAGTTACTCCGTCGCCTCACCTAGAAGATGTATACCAGATCTCTTGCTGAGTGAATCTGCTACAACGTTCCCCTTCCTAGGAGTATAGACTATGTAGAAGTCATAGTCTTAGAGGAACTCAATCCAATGCCATTTTCTAAGGTTTAGGTCCTTTTGGGATAAGATATACCTGAGACTCTAGTGATATGAGTAGACCGTAAAATGGTTTCCCATCAGATAGTGTCACTACATCTTCAAAGAAAAAAACACTATTGCTAACTCAAAGTCATGGGTAGCATAGTTCTACTCATGTGGTCTTAGATGTCAAGAACCATATGCGATAACTGATCGCTCCTGCATCAGGACACATCCGAGCCCGGTCCCTGATGCGTCGTAGTAGACTACGTACGCAACGACCTCCTCTAGAAGCCTCAATAGGGTGCACTAGTCAGCCTCTGCCTCAGCCCCTGAAAACTCCACTGGAATCTCTCTAGCCATATGAAGGGTTTCCCCTACTTCGTCAACACTAATAAGGGTGCTGTAACTCTGGAGAAATTTGGCCAAACCCAGGAAACTCCATACCTCCGTCACACTCCAGGGTGGCTCCCAAGAAAGTACCACCTCAATCTTCACTGGATCCACCACAAATCTAGCCTCCGAGATGACATGTCCTAGAAATTGAACCTCTTGAATCTAGAACTGGATCTTCAAGAGCGTACCATAAAGATGGTGCTATCCGAGTGTGTCCAGAACTATCTACAAATGATAGGCATGCTCCTCCTCAGTAGCCGAGTAGATCATAATTTAATCAATGAAGACCACCTCAAAGCGATCATGATATGGATGAAAGATCCTGTTAATGAGTCCCATGAACACTTCTGGAGCGTTGGTCATGCTGAATTTCATAACCAAGAACTCGTAGTGGCCATACTGACTTATGAAATCCATCTTCTGCACATCCTCGTCTCATAGTCTGTGCTGGTGATAGCCTGACCTGAGTTCTGTCTTCGAGAACCACTGTGATCCCTTTAGCTGATCAAAGAGGTTGTAAATCCTCGGGAGTGGGTACTTGTTATTCACGAGCACCTGGTTCACACACCGATAGTCAACAAAAAGTCTCAATCTCCCATCAGCCTTCTTGGAAAACAAAATCGGGGCTGCCCAAGGAGAAACACCGGGCCAGATGAACCCCTTCCCCTATAAGTCCTCCAATTGTACCCGTAGCTCAAGAAGTTCCGCGAGAGCCATCTGATATGCTGGTGTAGATATCTATGTCATACCGGGGTACAAGTCAATGTAAAAATATTCCTCTCTATGAAGAGGTAGTCCCATAACATCATCAGGGAAGACATCTATGTACTGGTCCACCAACACAGGATATCTCAGACTCTCCACATCAACCGATTCGAGGATGAGGCTAGCTAACGGATGAGTGATCGGCTACACTGTCATCTAGGTAAGTCCATCCTATACTAAAAAGGCTCCCTTTTAATCGGTGATGGAAAACCTAGTCCCATTCGTGCAGACACACCGCACTTTTTACCTAATACAGGAAATCTGAGCATGGACTGTAGATAACTAGTCTATACCCAAGATGACATCGTAAGGCTTCGACGCCACTACTAGAATATCCCAGCCGAAGCTCTCGCCTCCTAGAGTAATATCACACTGCCGACACTAGTGTGTAATCATCGAATCCCCTCCCATAAGAGTCTCTTACCATAAGGATTGAGCCAACGGCTCCATCGAAATCTCCGAGCTCTGAATGAGGGAAGTGGAAATAAAAGAATGACTGGAACCTTTTTCTATAAGTACTGCAGCTAAGGTGGAGTAGACACAGATCATACCTCATATCATCTCCGAGTCGTTGTGGATGTAGGCCTCAGCTTCCTAAAGCTAAGCTCGCCCCTATTCACCTACTTCATGTGGTCGGGGTGGACCACCTGGTGGTGGTGGCGAGAACACCTCGAATCGTCTCCCACCACCAGCTGCATGACCAGCTCCTTCGCCATGTCAGTCTGCTCCCTGCGGACCTCCTCTGGCGAACCTATATCTCTGCATGGGTAGTACTTTGATCATCTTCTGATCATCTGTATGGCAGTTTGGGCAGTCACGAACCATGTGACCCTGCCCGCTGCATGCATAACATTGTCTGCTCCTCAGATGACTCGCTCTGTCTCGGCTTCCCCACACAACTGACTTTGAATTCTACGGTCTTCTGCCTATAAGTCTGGTCCTCTTCGACCTCTATGACCCCTATTTGCTACCAACTGTAGAAGACTCTGCTACATGACGCCCGATGGTGGGTCTCACTTCTGGTGACTGCTCAGTAAGAACACTCTCTACTAAAAGGGCTCACTCTAACACCCCCGCCTATGTCGAGATGCTGAGAGAAATCATAGAAGCCCTGATCTCCCGCCTGGGTCCCTGATTGAAGGTCTGGGCCTTGAATAATGGGTCCCAAACCATATCAGTGGAGTAACATGAGTGGTCGGTGAACCTCACTGAGTATTGAGCCATAGTAATGCTACCCCACTACAGATGAAGAAGCTCTTGTATGTGTACTACACGAAGGGTCGCTGGGAAAAACTATGCCCGAAACAAGATCTCAAAGTCTGCCCAGAGAAGTGTCACCTCATCGTGAACTTGGAGCATCCAGCTCCACCATCTGCTTGTTGCTTCCTGTAGAAGACTGGCGGCAAGGATCACCATGAGATCAGACGATGTCCCTATTAGTGGAAGACTATCATCACGGCTTCCAGCCAATCCTGAGCCGTCTGTGGGTCTGTCTCACCCCTGAACATGGGTGACCTCTGGCGCTGAAACCCGTGCAACGCGGTCAAGCGGTGTGCACCCTCTACAGTTGGGGTTAGTGGCATCGTTGGCCCAACGGGTAATGGTACTGCTGGTGCCTCTGCTGATGCCTCTACTGATAAAGGGCCCTACACCGAGGCCTCATCACTTGGTGGGCTATCATCATGTACTCTTCCTGGAACCCTATATGGTTGTCTACATTGAGGCATCCTAAAAAGAAACAGATGCACCATGGTCAATAAGTTATACCTGGTGAGCTGACTCAAAGAGATCAGAAAGAAAACTTTTCAAAACACACACACAATTAGTGTTTTCATGCATTGAGTCAGAAATCCGAAGACAAGGTCCTAGTATATGGATACGTCGGCCGCCGCACCAACACTAGACTCCCTGAACTGAAAACCACACTCATAACACTTAACAACATTGACACTTAGAAAATATTAGAGTTCTAGTTCATCGGTTGAACCGAACTCCTATGATACCAATTTGGCCTGACCCATTCCCCAGGGTCCGTGCCGTGACTACCCCAATCCCGCCTTCCATAAGCCAGGGGCTGGTAACTAGCACCGAAAGGTATATTCCCTAATATGGGAAGGCGTTACCTTTATAACCTGTAAACTCACACAAACCAAGAACACATAAAGATACGAATACAAGTAAAATATATAGTAAAAAGAGTGGGTACAGTAAGAAAAAGGGTCCAGAATACAAGCCCAACTAGAAAGTACAAGGAAAACTGAAAAGTACAAGTAAAAATTTGAAGTACAAGTAGAATTGGGAAGTACAAGTAAAACTGAAACAACTCATGTGAACACCCACCAAGGATCCTACCTGAAGGGTAGGTACAGCTGTCGAACGGTCGTCTCTACGATAAGCCTCATCTAATGTCCACCTCCGATCTACCTCCAATCCTGGAACCCTCGTCCTCAGCTAGCACTGTCCGTCATCTGGGCCAAACACAACAAGGTGCGGGCATATCCAGTGCGTGGTTGAGTATAAGGATACTCAGTAGGGACCCCAAGACCCTCTTAGGTCTCACATAATCCACAAAGGATAAACCAAAAAGATTCAAAACAATAGACAACCCTACTTAGGTATATGACCATACATATACCTATGTTGTCGAGTAAACCCATCTCAATCATGAGGAAACACAAGGCCTAACTTAAAATCCCAAATCTCAAATGTTCCATGAAGGAAAGAATACCACGACGGTAACCCCACAAAGGTAAGTACCAAAAAGGTAAAACCACATAGAAGAGTACCACAAGGGTATCACCACAAAGGTATGCACCACAAAGGTATTCAACACAGATGATTACCACAATGGTAAAGATTCATATCACACCAGGTATAGATTAGGCACGATATTAAAGACGCTTAGATGTAACAACTGAATCATCTTACTCTTTTGAGAGGCAGACCCACGTAGGATATTAAATCATCAGACCCACATAGGATCCAAGTACAGCAGACCCACGTAGGATCCTAGAGTATTCCCACGTGGATTCCTAGATCAGATATAAGTGGGATAATAGAACACAGACCCACGTAAGATCCCAAAGCATAGACCCACATATGACCCCTTCCTCATGTTACATCCCGCCACAGGATTCCCGCACTATGCTCGCTTGATCCTGAGAGGGTCTGCTCCTAAATCCATAGTTTGATACTCAAACTTCCACAAAGTAAGATGAATAAGTATTCTAAAGGATCAACGTGTAATAGGGGTCTCAACACAATAGAAGGTGCGTCAATCGGGCACCCAGTCTGTAAGTTATTAGCCTTTTAGTCCCAAGGGCCCTGTTGGAATCATGTTCAATCCAATCCGAACATACCCCAACTTTATTTAAAACTCAAGTGGTGTATACAAAAAAGTATAGTCTTGATCCAAGGTTTTTGGTTCCACAGATGGTTCGTCAAACGGACGCTTTTAGCTCAATTTATGGCCGAAAGAGTGGAAAGGGGTCGAAGCTGGTTCGGGTCCGGTCCGACCCGGTCAGACCTACCCGGCCTGGGCCGACCCAACCCGGTTCAAGTTGGCCTAGCCTGCTGGGTCCAGCCCGACCTGCTGGGTCTGACCCATGATGGGCAGCCCACGGTGCAGCCTGCTCTAGCCCGATTTTGGGTGGCCCCGTGGTGGAGTCTGCCCTAGGTGCCACCCAAGGGGGAAGTGCCCACTGGGTACCCCGAACGGCCGGCACCACTAGGCGCCGAAAACTAATATGTGGGACCCGGGGTCCTGCTCGACTCCCCGACTGGCCGAACAGCTAGCCGTCCTCCGTGGCGCAGTGGCGCACCGCGCCCCCTCCGGCGGCCGGTAGTGAGCCAACCGCCCTCCCTTCGCTGTTGTGGCCTCATGTCGCGGCTCCTGCATGCCTGGCGGTGTAAACTTGCACTGCCGCCCCCTTCGCATGTACGACCGTGCGCTGGTCACCTCCCTTGATCCGCCACGGCCCTTCTCTAGTGACGTAGTTGCACCACCACCATCATCATGGACAGCCGGAGTTCCAACCACCACTCCCGAGTCCCGTCGGTGCCAGTCATCGACACAGTCGTCAGTGACGTTACTTGGGTCATTAGGCACACCTCGGTGGACCATTTTTCATTCCATAGACTCTTTAACTCCTCTCGGGACGTTGTCATCAATTCAAGATCACAAAAATCCACAAAGGTTGTGGAGGGGCCGAGCATTGTTCATTTGGCCCGCACCCTTCGCGTTAGAACAGTAGCAAGCGACATAGTTGATATTGATTCAAGAAGAATGACAAGAATGGTGA
This sequence comes from Viscum album, assembly GCA_963277665.1. Classification (NCBI taxonomy): domain Eukaryota; kingdom Viridiplantae; phylum Streptophyta; class Magnoliopsida; order Santalales; family Viscaceae; genus Viscum; species Viscum album. The sequence goes on from OY728151.1 coordinate 1,289,104,874, forward strand.
AAGGGGTACTCAAAACTACAATGTCTACCTCGATTGTTCATTGAAAGTGTTGCGAGATGGGGTATGTGAAGGCGATGAGAGTGCCAATGATTGTTGCTTCCACAACACGCTTCCAAAGTCAGCTCATGCATCATGCTCTCTCTTGATTTCGAAGTATGTTTTTCATTGGAGAGGGCATTCATTGTTTGGAGGAAATGATTCTCCAAATTTCTCCCAAATCTATCCTTTACCCACTATTTCAAACTAGGAGAAATGGGGAGCCAAACTATTAAAAAAAATAAGTCAATAATTTAATTAAAGTTGGCACAATTAATCATGGCGAGTTTAAAGGTTTACCCACATTAAGAAGGGTTCTGGTGGTCCCCACCACCACGAATTCAAGAATTGGAGGTTTTCCAGCTTGGGTGGTCCCCACCTTCATAAATCAAAAAGTGAGGTTTCAAAAGAAAAATAATGTTTTAATTGTTTTATTTTCATTCTTCCATGAAAAACTGAAAAACTACCTTCCACTCTCGACTTACTGTCGTTTAGGTGAAGGTCTCCTTAAGAGAATATCGGCGCTGTGAGTTCGACGGTGCCCTCAGATTTCAATTCCGATCACCAATTCAGAAGAAAGAAAACACCACTCACGCGTTTACTAAACGTACCTTAAAAAATTTCAAAAAGTCAATATTGGCACACCGGGACTCAGAATCACACACCGCCAATTTTCATGGACTCATAATATTCTCATATAGTTTTAAAATAAATTATATGAAACAATTTGGGTCTTTACATTAGCCTGGTGTACTCGGAATCCGAGGAGGATCACACCACACACTTACAGATAAAAGATAAATTCCCAGAGCACCCACTTTATGGGTAGCTCTAAGAGTTTCAGTTCTAGATTCAGGAGGTCCAATTTCTGGGACATGTCATTTCAAAGGTGGGAGTTTTAGTAGATCCAACAAAGATAGGGGAGGTTCTTTCTTTGGAGCCACCCAGGAGCATGACTAATGTAAGAAGTTTCTTATATTTGGATGGATACTATTGGAGGTTTGTTCCTGAATTTTCCATTGTACCATCACACTTATTATCTTTGACATGGAAGGGACAACCCTTCATGCGGTCGGAGAGGTGCCATCAGTGTTTTTAGAAGCTGAGGCAAATACTGACGAGTGCCCCCATCTTAAGAATACCATGGGAGGTCATTGGGTATTTAGTGTTCTATAACACATCAGGGGCCTGGTTGGGTTGTTTCTGGATGTAGGGGAAAGCAGTGATAACCTAATGTTCATGATAGTTGATGCAGCAGAAGTAGAATTATGCGACCAATGACCTAAAGCTAGTAGTAGTGGTCTTTTCATTGAAGATGTGGTAACATAAAATTTTGGGAGATAGGTTTACCATATAATTTGACCAAAAAAGTGTTTGGTATATCTTCTCCTAGAAGGACCTAGACTTGAGGTAGTAGTGGTGGCTATATTTCATCCAGGACTATGACTTTAAGATAGCTTATACACATAGGAAGGGAAACGTGGTGGCGGACGTGCTCAGCAGAAGACCCAGATTTTAGTTTTGGATTGAAGAGTCATATCAGTTAGCTATAACGCAGAAATCATTTAGGGATGGTGATAGGGAATATTATCTTTAGTGTATGGTTCTCAATCCCCCACTATTACAGCGAGTGTGGGAGGCACAACTTGTGGATGTTGACTGCGAGGCCCGAAATGCTGAGTTTTCCATAGGAAAATCTCTTAATGGATTTTCGATAGGTACAAAGCACATCATCTTTTTCTATAGGACAAACCATTGTACCAGTGGCGTCACGTGAGGTGGTTATGAGGGAGTTTCACACATACCCTTTAGAAGTAGTTCGAGGAGTGATGAATATGTACTAGGATCTTTGATATCAGTACTAGGGGCCAGGGATGAAGAAGGTAGTGGCAGAATTCATTTCCTAGTGCCTGATTTGTCACCAAGTAAAGCTAGAGCATCAGGATCTAGTAGGCTTGACTCAGCCACATGAGGTGAAAGATTGGAAATGGTATTGTATCTTGATGAAATTCGTGATGGGTTTACTCCTCAAATCTAGGGGTAATGATACCATTTGGGTGATCATTAACTGACTCTCCACGTCGACCCACTTCCTACCCATCTGGGAGTAGGGTTTAGTAGAGGTCTTGGGACACCACTATGTACAGGAGATAGTTCCCCTCCATGGAGTCCCATCGATGATATTCTCAGATCGAGACACATGATTTACATCCTAGTGGTGTAAGGAATTGAAAGATCCATTTGGGACCTCGCTATTCTTGATCACATCTTTCCACCCATAGACAGATGGTCATATAGAGTGGACTGTCTAAGTTTTAGAGGACATGCTTGGTGCTTGTATATTGGACTTCGAGAACAGTTGGAAGGATCACCTACCACTAGAAACATTCATGTAAAACAATAGCTGCCACTCCAAAATAGGTATGGCACCATTCAAGGCATTGTATGGGTGACCATGAAGGTCACCATTATGGTGGAAAGACCCATGGGAGTTAGCACTGATGCGGCCAGTGATGATACATGATACCACTAAGAAGGTGTAGGTCATCCAGGAGTAGATGAGGACTGAATAGATCAAGCAGAAATCTTATGTTGACAGGAGATGGAGGCGCTTGAAGTTTGAGGAGGGAGACCTTGTATTCCTTTGGGTCTCACTCTGATAGGGGTTGTAGAGATTTGGCTAGGGTGGAAAGCTATCTCTGAGGTTCATCGACCCTTTTCAAATTTTGGGATGATTTAGAGAGGGGGTATACTACCTATATATCCCCCCCATAGATGCACCTGGTGCATAATTTCTTCCATGTATCACAGCTTAGGAGGTATGTGCATTATCCATCACTTGTTATCGACTAGGGAGATTTGAATATTGGAAATGTGGAAACATTTGTAGAGTTCCCGATAGAGATTGAGGATCTACAGGAGTGGTCCTTCGTGAGTGTTCAACTCCTCTGCTACATGTTCAGTGGTAGCACAAGAATCTCTAGGAGAGAGATTGGGAATGAGAGGCTCAAATCCGAGCTACGTACCCACCCATTTGTTTTTTTAGACCTTGTTTTGTCTTACGAGGATGTAAATCCCTAAAGGTGGGGGAAATGTAATGTCCCAAAATTTCCATGTATTTTTGTTAAATTTTATTGGATTATTTTGAGATCAAGTGCTCAGTCAGAACACAATTATGAGGCCCGATGAGCCCAGAATATGTGTTTGAAATTTTTTGAGGTTTATTTAAAATAACACAGGTGAGTTGTTTTAAAAGCTTCTAAATGGGTTCCCTGATTAAAAATATGAGGGCACCATTGCATCCAAAATAATGGATTTACCTAAGTACGGACCTATCCTCGACCAGCGCGGGTCGAGGGAAGAAGTTAATTTTAGTACTTTTTTGAAAATTAAATAAATGAATTTTCTTAAGGAAATATAAAATAATTTTTTTATTTTATTTGAATTTTGAATTTTTTTGAAGCGTAAGATAAACATTGTTTAATAAATGTAACAACCTAATGATGCTGCAATGCAGTGTAATAGAAATGATGAAACATGTTTTCTCTATTTAATGGGTTAAACTAAGGCTGATCATTGGCACGATCAAGTGTTACTCTAAACTTGGAGATTTGGCATTGACGGGTGGGGATCTATGAATCTCCCGCGATGACGAGCACCATTCCCCCTTCATTTTTCCATCCTTCAATGACTCAACAACAATAATGGTGGGCTACGAATCAAGGAACGATGAATGACAGTGGAGTGATCTTCTTATGCATAAAATTAATGTGATGATTTCTTAGGGTATTTTTCACATTGAAAGGAGAATAAAAGTTCCTCGATATAATGAAAACCTTGAAATTCCATGAAAATATTCTTAAATTTGGTTCTACAATAAAATAAAATTATATAATGGGGAACATATTATTTTGACTATTATATGAGAGTACTCATAAGTAGATGAGACTTATTCTTATGATGTTTTTTATGGTAATATTCAAGATGAGTGATTATAAGGACATATACACTAGTTGGAACTTTTAATGATAATTTGTCATCAGATATTCTTGTCTGTGAGTGTGTGTAATGGTCCTTAGACTTTATTATTTTTATTAATTCATGTCATGGCTCACACACATAGACTTACTGAGTGTGGTGACTATCTTCGTGAGACGATGCATAAGAATTCTAATAAAGGGATCCCTACTAAGTAGATATAATCACCCTCTAGATATAGCTTGCTTCATTTCAACACTGATGACTAGTCTAAATCCTCTCTAGATGTGGAGACATATGTTTTTAGGGATAGTCTAGATTCTAAGCATGAGGATAAATTCTCAATCAGGGTGGAAGGTACAAATTACTTGATGGATAGGTTGACACTGTACATATTAAGACAGGGGAATAGGGTATCATTTAATCTAATCTACTAAAAAATATTCACACTAGGTTTATTGTGGGGTTCCCTCCAATTTTATAGCTGACTAAATTAAAATAGAAAAACCATCCACCCGATAATGAAGTGGATCCTTTTATTCAAGTATACCAAGGTAATATTGTGAGTAGGAAATATTCTAATGCTTCTAAACCTAGAAATTCACTATCTATTAAAAAATCATCACCCATTAGTGGGAACTTTTTGTTATAAGAGTTTTATAAGGAGTCTCTTTCCCTGTAGAAGGAAGACTATAATGAGGCTTTTTAATATCAGGCATCTAATAGAATTGATTTCCTTAAAAAATATAATAATTCTAGGGGAAAAGGATATAATCCATACTTTGAGGTTGATTATAATAATGGACCCCAGATAAGAGGGATGCTTGTTTCCAAATGAGTATATATATTTTTTAATTTACATGGGATTAACAATGTAGAGACCTCTACGTCCATAAGACATTTCATCTCTTAGCATAGGCCCCTATTAATTAGTATTGAAAATACTATGGTCATAAATAACTATTTTTGTTACTTTAACTAGAGAAAAATTGGATATGAATGGGTTTCTATTAAACCAAAGAGTTCTCATGTTGAAACCTTATGGGTGTTAAGAAGAAGGGATGTGATATGCTCCCTCTATGATGTGAGTAATCAGCAAGTCACCATTAAAGATAACTTTGGAAGATCCTCTTGCATGATCTATTTTATTTATGTCGATACATATTGTATTAAAAGAATGGAGCTTTGGGAAGAGATAACAATTATTAATCCTCAGTTTAATTGCAATTGGGTGTTAATTAGGGACTTTAATATTGTTATAAATAGTAATGAGAGACTAGGAAATAATATTTGTAGGATTTCATCCTTAGAGTTTCAAAAATTCATTGATTATTATATATTAACAAAATTAGGTATATTGGTGAAAAATTGACTTTGTGTATGAACACAGTTAATAGGAAGTGGTATAGTGGAATTGATAGGGATTTTATATCCATTCACGGAGATAAACCCACTCTCATCATTTCCTATAGAACTCTTCCAAGATTTCACTCAGATCGTACATCCATTATAATTTAAATCTCTATTGGTAAAATTCTTACCATACTATTTTAAAAATTCATAGATAAACTCCCAAGAATATAGGGCTTTATTCTAGGATATGTGGACTAAATCTGAATTTAGTGATACCATTCATGTTTTCTTCAAAAATATAAATAAGTATAAGATAAATCTACATGAATGGAGTAAAAATAGGTTTTAAAAACCTTGACTCTAAAATTATGAAAGATAAGAATTATCTATAAGACTTCTAGATGAGGCATTAAAGGAAGGATATTCTATATGAGTAGTAAAATCAGAAGGCCCAACAACTATATAATCTTATTTTCATGAAGGAGTCTATTTTGAAAGAGAAGTTCAAAATTAGATGGATCAAGGAGGTTGATAGAAACATGAAGTTATTTCATCTTCTCTAAAGGTAAAGGAAGGATATAAAACCTAGTTCTACCTTATGTTTTAATGAAGTTACTCTATTTAATGGGGATGGAATGTGTGATGCTATGATAATTCATTTGACCCAACTCTTTAATGATTTTTTCCCTGAGTGATGAGCTAGACCTGTTTGATGTTATTACTTATTCAATGAGTGATATGAAGAATGATTACATCAATACTATTTATCTAGATGGTGAAATCAATTATTACATTTTTTTCTTTAAACTATGAAATATATCTAGGACTAGATGGTTTCTGCAACAAAAGTCTCCGAAATTTTAGGAGATTATTCAGGTGAACATTACCTATGTTGTTAGGGAATTATTTATTAGGGAATTAATTCCACCTAGTCTTAAATACAAATTTATTAATCTTATACCCATGGTGGACAATAACATGGATATTAATGAATTTAGGCCTATTTAAAAGGAAAAAAACTTCTAAAAATTGTTTGGAAGATCATTTCTCTTTGTTTTGGTCGTATCGTTAGTGACATTATAACCCCCAAAAAGTTTTGATTTATTCCAAGGAGACAAATACAAGACTACTTATACACTTCATCTAGAGCGGTCAACCTTGTACATAGATTTTCCATGAATTGAAATATGGATATAAAGCTAGATATCAGTATGGTATTTGATACTTTTGGGTGGCCTTTCATCATGAAGATATTTCAATGCTATGTTTTGTCCAAAAGATTTACCAACATGGTTTCCTCTCTTATTAGTATTTCCAAACTCTTAGATAACCTAAATGGTAGGATAGAAGATCGTTTGAATGCTATGGGGGGGGGGGTAGAAAGGGATAACAGGTCTCTTACCTTATCATTAGGTTGATTGAATACTATCTAAGTCGATGTATTATTCAAGACATTAACCAAGGTAGTATTAGACTTATTAAGGTAATATGTAATTTGAATGTCCCTACTCACCTCCTATATGTTGATGATATTATCCTATTTTATGAAGTTGATGATAATTATATTGCTACTGTTAAGGATTTATTCTCACAATATGAAATGTATTCAGGGTAATCTATTTAATAGAGTAAATAAACTGTTATCTTTGTGATGGGAGTCTCTAATTGTAGGATGAGGCATATTAAAAATCCTCTTGGAGTTAAACAAGGTGTGTTACCTGTTGTCTACCTTGGTTTTCTTTTGATTGCATGGAGGGTTAAGGGCTCTTTTCTGGAGGGTATTTCAAACCAAATTAAGTCAAAAATCATAATCTAGAAGGGAAATGGAATGTCATAAGATAGATGAATATGACTTGTTAAATCATTTACTACCTCCATGTTTGTTTACTCCTTCCATATGTACAAGTGGACAAGGGAGATGATTACAAAACATGCTTCTCATATTAGGAATCTTTTATGGTATGTGATCATACATGGGTGGAAAATGATTATAGTTTCATGGAGAAAATGTAACAGACCCATTGATATAGGTGGAGATGGATTTAGAAACCATTCAATATTTAAAAGAGAACTTGTTTATAGATATGTATGGTGACTTTTTAATTCAAGGGATACTTAAACTAATTTCTTAAGAAAGAGTCTTATTGATAGGATTCAACAATGGATTTTTTCTTATCTTCCAACATCTATTTGACCAATGTTAAAAAGGAATTATTTGATATCGTACTGAATACCCATTTGTATCCATATTGACTCTATTATATTAACTTATGGAATTGTAAATGGATCAGAACCACCCTCTTATAGGTTTTTAGGTTCCCATACCTAAAATATCATTCTATTTCTATGTCCCTTGATTAGATTTCTCGGATAGAGCATATTATTTGGAGTGAACTGTTACAAGAAATATTTTTGTATTCCCTCACTATCCATGATAAACCATGTTGGAAACCTACTATTCTAGGCTCCCTCAACTCATGGTTCGATTATATACACCAGTTTTTGATGGAGGGTGAACATGAATGATGGATGAAGCTAATTAGAAGGACTTTTATACCCCCATGATCATAGTTTATGGTATGGAAATCTTGGATCAATTTATTACCTATGGATTCAAGTCAAAAAAAATTCAGGTATGTAGTTGGTCTCTATTTTATCATTATGTTACAATAATTTTTTGGACCTATCTCATCACCTCTTTCTCTATCCCTTTACTTTGAAAATATAGATGTTTTGGAGGACATTTTTGGGTTCCTTCATCAAACCCGCAATAACATGGACACCTTTATGGATGATGTTATGTTCTTTGTGAATAGTGAGATTGTTGGAAACCTTCATTGTTGTGTAGTAACCTATTTCATAAATCAAATATGGGGTGGTATAAATAACCAACGATTTAGGGTAAATAACCCCATGCTGAGGCTTCTTCTCACTAATATATTGAAATATTATAGAAGATCCTACACTTTCAAGATGGTCCCCATGAACAACACCATAAATGACCTTATTATAACTAGTAAAATTTTAGTTGTTGGAGTTATAATATTGCTAAGGTAGATAAAATATATTACATGGATACCTCACCTCCCCATCATATATAAAGATTAACATGGATAATATGAAATTCCTGTAGGTTGGTCTATCAGGCTATAGTGCTATCTTTTGTACTTGTCGAGGGTTTATCAAAGGTTTATTTTATCATTTTATTGGTTGTTTTAGGACCTTTAATGTAGAGATACTAGAATTTATTCATGATATTTACTATGAGAAACATTATAATTGGTGAAAGGTTTGGATTGAAGGTGACTTGGTGTGAAAAAATTACTATTATCAGAAACAAATCATCCCTATTTCCCCGAAATATGTATATGGAATGGTGTGATTGCCTGTCATATCAAGAGAAGATTCAACCCATGGTTTCACATATATACATGGAGGCCAATGTAGTCATGAATGAACTATTAATGAAGTGGTGGAGGATTGGGTTGCTCCGTGTTCCTTTAGTCTCTCTAGTTCTTTTCTACATTTTCATGTAGCTGTTGTGTGTGGTGATTAATTCATGCAGCAATAACTCCTATAATTCCATATATTTTTTATTTATTATTAAATTTGATGGGAATGGATACTTAAATCCCTTACTTGGACCCTATTGATTATTATTGAGACTAAGGAAATATTTTATTCAAGACTTATTGGTCACAAATATATATTCAAAAGATAATAAATAATTATTTATTTATTACTAACTAAATTATTTAATTACATGAACAATTGATAAATATTTACTAACTAGACTGTGAATAGAATATTTATTTATAAATAAATATTTTTTTGGATATTTGATAAATGTTGAGGAAGACGAGTAGGCTAATATTTTGTCTGGTGATAAATATCAATTTCCAAGCCAGTAGAATAATATTTATCAATGCACTAGTTTCCACGCATTATAAAAATAATAATAACATGATTATTATATGGTATGAGGTTTGATATGGTTTGTTATATTTTTAAACTCTATTTTGGAATTAAATAATATTTTAACCTAAACCCTAACTCTATAATTAGTTGGATGCATATACTTTTAATGGTTGATCAAGACAAATCTAAATTGAGAATCATTGAACACAAATGTTTTTGGATCCCTCTCTTAAGACCAAATAATAGTCCATAGGTTCTACTCCCCCTGCCCTCCTCTCAAGAATGAAAGTTCAAGTTAAATTCATCAAGATTTAAGGAATTGTAGAAATTATCAAGAAAAACACCGAAAGATTATTTTTCTACCACCCTAGCACCCGAAAACCCATTAATGTTGTTTAGTGATCAAGGGAACATTTGTGGATCACCTATAGAGAGATTATACACTTGGATCCTATAAACAAAATAATGGGTGACCAAAATATCTTTCGGAATATCCCCATCTTCATTGAATAAAGATATCAAGAAATAGGTATTTTTTCTTATGATCTAATTAAAACAATTATAAATTTGACATGAAAAGATATTCTTTTGTTTTTAGTAACCTTTATTACCAATACTCATTGGAAAAATTGTGATTATCATGATGTTTACATATTGTAAAATATATGAAGGATCCATAAAATCCAATAATGACTAAGTTATAATCATCCAATATAATCTCTTTGACTTGATTATAATTTTCAATTGGTATCTGATTGGTCACATTTAAATTTATAATTATTTTGTTGTTGATCAATTATACATGGGTCTAGTTAGTTTTACACTTATAGTTTATTCATTTTTTTAAAACTAAATATTAATTTACATGTTTTTTATATATTAATTTTCTTCATTAGAGTTTCATATTTTTTGAAATATTTCTTAACTAGGATGAAAAACAGTTGCAGATGTTATCGGGAGGTGCCAAAGATTTTGACTTGTATATTGGGTTACCTTGTGTATAGACGGAGTACACACAATGTACCCATGTTTGCTTGACCTAGATGTGTTGCAGGATACACGATGAAATGTGATGTTATTATAAAAAGTTCATTTATTGTACACCACATGTTGACTGGGCTAGCTTGGAACATTGTTTGTCAGACTAAACGACATGTAGCTGGAGTACACACCATGTGGTCTACACAATTTAGTGGTGAAATTCACAGAAACAATGTGGGAGAAAGATTATTTTTTCTAGGATGTCTAAGGCCAAACATGTCAGTGAAGAAGGAAAGTTGTTAACCTTCCCTATTGGAGGCAATTCTGAGAAAGGAGAAGAGGGATGTTTTTCACTCTATTGTCTTCACAGAGGAGACAGATAGATGATGTTTTACCAGTTCGTCTTCAGGTATCTTCAATGGAATTGAATATAGGGGGCTTATACATATGGTACCTGATCAGGATGAGTGGGATTTGTGATTATGGTGTAATTAAATCCCCATAAAAATGAATCTTCTGGTGTGGAGGCTATGGAATCGAGCAATTGCAATGGAAGATAATGTTCAAGTAGGCCTCTTGCTATTTTTGTTGTAGTAGTCCGCATCTGGAGTTTGTTTTACATTTATTCTGTTTGAGTGAGTGGGATGTTGGAATTTGGTCTAATATCGATGTTCGGATGGCTGCTAGGCATGATTATGAATCGTTTAAGGATTTCATTTCATTCTGGTTTATGGGGTTGGACCACTACGAGATGGAGAGCAGGATTCACTGCATAATTTTCAGTTCCATTTGATGGATTTTATGGGACAAGTGGAATCTAACTATAATGGATAAAATACCTTCTATGTATTACTTAAAATAAGAGTTAAGACTCTCAAACATGAGCTAGCCACAATTTTGAAAGGCGGACACCGATCATAGGTGCTTGGCAGATTTCTGAATAAGCCTAGTGTTGTTGATAGCCCGCCAAGCCAATAGGGTTAGATGGCTGCCTCCAATTATCAGTTTCAAGCTTAATTTTGACGGTTTATTCTGGAATGTTCTTATGAGAGGGGGTGGTTTGCTCAGGGCCGCAAATGGGTTATTTATTGTGGCTTTCATTTCTTTTTATGGTTCGAGGAACTCCTTGTCTGTAGAGGTGAGGGATTTTATCACCGGATTCTCTCTTTGTCGATGTTTCATCTTGCAGTTCTTCGAGGCTGAATCAGATTCCATGATTTTGGTAAGGTCTATCCAAGGGAAAGTAGATCCTCTATATAATTTGATATATCTTATCAGAAGCTGTACTAATGAAATCAATGAAGTTTGCATGGTTCATCATGTTTGGAGAGAAGCAAATTTTGTTGCGGATGCTCTAGCACGTGCAGGAAGTGAAGAGGAGTTGCTTATTATTTATTCCAGTTTAGGTTTGCTTCCAAAACATTATAAAGATGTGGTCCAGGGGGATGCCTTCAGAATTCACCACTTAAGGCCTCCATGATTGTTCTATTAATCTTCTGATGGGTGTCTACACATTATTTAATAAAAAATTAATTTTTGATCGATGTTTTCACGAACCAAGCCGGGTCTCCTTCTGACCCAGTACCCAACCCGGTCTGTGGCATGGCCCGAGGGGTGTTCCCAATCCCCACAGGCTGGCACAAGTGCCCGGGTGTCAAAAATAAATCTTGGGAATTATTTACCTGAATAAATAAATATAAAAAAACAGCATGAAAAAGAAAATTAAAACTAGAATCAAACAACCAAAGAGACCCTTACACTAAGTTCAAATTGAATATTTACAACTTGAAATAAAATTCCAAAAGAGGATAAAACAATGGGAAACCAAAACCCCAATTCAAACCTCTGTGCGACATGAGGAGTCTCATCCCCAAGCCACCATCACCAAACCAACACAAGGATTCCACTGATAACATGAACCACCAATGCTATGCTTGATGCCTCAACCTGGAATGTATACGAGACAAGATCTACATAAACCCAAAGGAGTATGTAGGGTGTGAGTTGAAATCCAAGTAAAATGCCACCAAGAAAAGTTTCCGTGCATAATTATCAAATGAAAAAACATTTTCAATTTTAATTAAAGAAAATAACTAAATGCATGAACAATTTTAGAGAAAAAATGGTTAAAGGAAACAATTTCAAAGGAACAACTTAAAAAAAACACACACACACACACACACACATACTTTTAAAATAACCAAAGTGTCACACTAATGAGAATAAAATAACAAAGGAGCACCAAATATGGGAGAGGCCTCATGGGTGTTAGCTATCTTGGGTCCCTAGATCATCGTGTCTCGGTGAAACGTGGATTAGAAACCACGAACCTCAGAAAACAGGGCTTAGAAGGACATGACCCTCAGAAAACGTGGCTTAGTAGACCATGACCCTCAAAAAAGAATATGTTTAGTTAGTGTTGTAGTCATCAATCCTGCTAAGAGAAACAAGACCAAAGACACCCCTATATCACTAGCCCACTAGTCTAGTCCACCCTCCTAGTTACCCGAGCTTCCGGCTTTATACTCAAACAAATTTCGAGTTCATGTCACATGTAATATTTATGAACCCAAATAAACAAGACACTACACATGTCAAAAACCACTACTCTTGCTCCAAAATGCCATTTTGAAAGAATAAACACACTAAAAATATTTCAAAACTAAATCTGCACTACTAACACAACCAATTAAAATTACTGCGTGGTCAAAGAGAACACTTCCATAGTCAAAAAAACCATTAAAATAATTTATAAAAAGAATTTCAACATAAATCACAAGTCTTTAAACACCAACAATCCACTCGAATGCATATTTAAGATAGAAATCAAACAGTCACTACACCAAAACATTGATTTCACCCATTTCACGCACAAATTATCTAAAAATAAAAATAGTAGTAGTAGTAATAATAATAATAATAATAATAATATGCATGCCAAGAATCTTTACACATCTAAATTAAAAAAAAATCATCCTTAATAACTATTTAATAAAAAATTTATGATTTTAATAAAAAAAAATTGAATAGAAAAACATGACTTTGCACAATAATATTATTTAATTAAACATTTAACAATTTATCAAAACAGACCAATAATGCACCACATGGATTTACGTCAAAAGCACCACCAAACACTCTTTTTAGAGTAAAACACACACAAATTCCATACCAAGATATAATCTGCATCCATTGCATGATTTTATAGGAAATGTGCACAATTTATAAAACACTAATAACCAGCTAGACATGGTATCTGATAGAATATCACATTTACATCACATACACACATTAATAATAAATCAATGCTTATGAGTTCTCAATAAAATAACATAAAACAATTAACCCCATGAAAACTAATTAAATAAGATTCTAAATTAATTAAACCACAAATAAATTCATCAAATAATAATTATGAGCAGAACCATCTACCTCGGTGTAGACCAACATTTCAATTACGCACAAAACTCCCGCGACAGGACAAATGCACCATGACCACCATCAATTTGACTATAATTAAAATATTTGAACCAAAAACATCAAAACTGAACTAATAACCACACTAGATCCTAACCGAAACATAAAAAAATAGAAAGAATAAACAACTGAGCTATAATACACCTACGGAAAGGGGTCCGAGATGCTGTCCGAGTGAGTTGGAGGGTTCCAGAAGGTGTTGCGCCAGCTAGAGCCTCGCTGGTAGAAGGTGCAGCCAAGGGAGTCACAACCAGGGGAGCCAGACTAGGTGGTTTTAGTGCAAGGAGGGTTTTGGGAGTCAGTTTCATCATCATAAAATATCACCAAAATAGAAAGGGGGTGTGGCCAAGGGTGGTGCGTGCTATGGCTTTGAAGTAGGGAGGATATCAGTGGTGGCTCGGGGGTGCTGGTCAGCGTAGGGGAAGCTCACCACAGGGTGGCCGTCGGGTGGCTTGGACGAGAGGGAGGCGGTGCGAGGGAGCAAGAGGGTGGCGCGACCGCGTGAGGTGAGCCGGATGGGAGAGACACTGGATATCCGCGAGCCGGTGAAGGAGAGAAAGGGGTAAGGGGTTTTGCAGCGCAGGTAGGGTTAACGACCACTATTCAAAAATAGAAAGGGGGGAAGGTGTCTGTGTGGGAGAGAGGGAAGAGAAATGGAAAGGAAGAAAAAAATAGAGAGAAAGAAAAGAAAAAAGTGAAAAAAGAGGGAAATGGAGAAAGACAAAAAATAATAATAAGTGAAAATAAAATACAAATAAAATAATACAAAAAAATTCTAAATAATCATAAAATAATTTTAATACTAATAATGAAACTAAAAATAATAAATCCAAAATAATAAAAATGACCAAATTTTTGTGTCAACTGAAATTATAATATTTATAATAAAAAACTAAATGAAAAATTAACTTTGATTACAATAATATAAAGAATAAAACTAAAAATATTAAAAATAGTTGCAAAATAATTGCATTAATTATTGAGTCTGGACCCCGCGCATAGACATGTGCATGGTTGCGACATAGTCACACACCCATGAAATAATAAATTTAATCATAAAACGTTCCTTTATTACGGTTGGGCATTACACATGGTCGCGTGTATTGTCACTCACCCATATAAGATCCCAATTTTTTTTAAAATAGAACCGGTTCAAATCGCATCTCAAAAGTGAGACCCCAAAATAATTAAATTAAAACTAAGTGTTGATCGGGGTGTGACAATTCTCCCCAACATAACACTTTCTGCCACAAGAAATTCCTAGAAGTCTTAACCAAGCCAAGATTCCAAGAAAGACCGCGAATATAACTAATGAAAAAACTCAATCACCCTAAGATGAGAATTCACAACACCCATTACCTGAAACATCAAATATCTCAAAACCAGAATCACCAAACCCAATGACCAACAACAAGGAATTCACCTCAAAATAGAACTACAACATGGAACACCTCGACCCCTGACTTAGGGATCACTGATGCCACTCGAGATGTCAAGAACACTCATCCAACAAACCTCTACCCAAGATAACCAATTAGCATGGCCGAGGTCAGACGGAACAGAAGTAAGGGGTTGCCCCACCAAGAGGACTTTCAAAACAGAGTTTCCCCCATTTTTTTCCTATGGTGGTCTCCCCACCATATTAGGATTCTTGTCAAACAATGGATATCCAAAACAAAAAGACTCACAAACCCATAAAACCTCTAATACTGGCTTGCCCCTCAAAGTTCACTAAGTTTAACCAAGCCAACACAAGAGTGGATGTAGGCGAGACCCATAGTGGGTCTCCCCACCATTTTAAAATTTTCATAGCCCAACGACTCCCACACGATCATTCCCAATTTACTTTGAGCAATATGGACTGGAGTCTTCATCATGAACTCGCCAAAACGGGTCATCCTATGTGGATGATTCCTATCCTGACCAATACTCTAAAACATGTGATAGTCTTGATAGCAGAAACCCCTAACCTAGTGGAAAAATTGTCAAGCACACATTAATCCCACAAGACAAAATCATCTCTAAAACGAGTATAATTTCGATCCATAATTGATTACTAGAAGGTTCATAGAGCACGCCCGCTGTCTTTTCAAGAATATAGGTTCTCTAAACCTTTTTAAGGTCCAAGAGGGACTCCAATAAATGAAAAAAACAACAAGGAGACAAGGCCTTTAGGCCCTTCACAACAAAGATGAAGACTTTAGAGGCAATACTGCAATAGATAACTTAAGTCATCCCCATTCTAACACTATAGACCTAGGTCGGACCAAACCCATCCCACATATGACAAGTTTTTTGACTGCGTGCAAGCTTCACCCTTAGACCAATGGATAGGGACATGATATTTGAAGCATCAATCTCCACACAGTCATAAGCTGACCACATCTGACTAAAACTTCCTCCGATGGAAAATCAGCTTACCTACTTCTCCTCCTGTCCGAAGCAGCCACTCCATCAACATACTAACTAATAATTGTAGCAAATGACTTAGAGTGTCTGACAGACCACAATAAATATAGGAGATTGACCTGTCTATCAAACATGCATTGCAAATTGATGGAAGGATCAATCTAAGAACAAGAACCTTTGGTTCACACCCCTCATCAGAAAAGGGACCAACACTTACCACAATATGAGAAAGAACACAATGATTTCGAGTTTTAAACTGATTACTCAACACTACTTCTGGGGAACATGAAACTAACTCATCAGAAAGGTCAAGACACCTCAATCTCCACCTGTTGATTGGCTGAGTACCTACGAGATCCACTACTTTCTCTCTCCTTCACTTCCTTAGGTACAATGATGGAATGAGGTTATTCTTTAGGATCTCTCACAATATCCCCATTAGAAACTAAAATAGAACAATCCCTGTTTAGCTTTCTAGTCCCACTTCACCAGACATACTCGAGACAATTGACACCAACACAACTTTTAGAGTTACTCAAAATCTGGAGACACTTACAACTTTCTCAAAGCACTCAACGATATCAAACTGACCTTGACAGCTATGAACAATCGACACCACCGAGAAGAACCCAACTCCACCACTCCACTAGGAGTCTGGGATGAGCCAAGAACCGAGAGACCTTCTATAATCCCATGGGAAATTTCTAGAGGGCATAGGCCGAACAAGAAACAAAAAACAATATTCTACAAATCCAAACACATCACAAAAAAACATCCACATACCAGACACAAATCCAACAAATTCAATTTAAAACATCAATTAATTCTTAAAGAAAAGCACTCGCATGAAAAACCAAGAACTACACAAGAATCCAAAAATCTATTTTGAAAAAGCCATTTTCACTCTGAACTCAATGTCATTTTCCAATTTACTAAACCATTTAAGCACAAAAAACCATTTTAGAGAATAACCCACTTCTTAGGAAATAAGAAGCAGCCTTAGAAATCAATCAATCACTACTAATATTCCATGGTGCCTCAAAAATATGAATTTTCGTGCCACTCAGGCACCAATCCACATGATCCTCCAACTTTCCATCAATCAATCCACATGCACACGCAATCACCCATTAGAATACCATTGGAAAGAAACAAGGCTACTCCTCTTTTAAAACAGAACATTCTCAATATCCGAAAATACCTTTTTTTCATCCAAAACCATTTCAAAAATTCAAGGAAAATTTCCAGAATGCTTTCCATTTCTAAAACAACCCAATTCAATTTCAGAAAACCCAATATTTTATTTTAGAAATTTGACATTGATAAATAAAACACCAATTTCCATAGACAAGGTTCAAAAGAACACACCCCAAAAATCAAGTCAAACTCATAGAAAAAGAAAAATAAGAGCAACCCCAAGGTTCGATTTTCTTTTAAAAGAAAACACTTTCACGCCAACCCACAATGGAAGAAATACATCATGGTCACTAAAGCACCTGGACAATGAACTAGTGGTCATGCCTAACCTGGATACAAGTTTTAGCAGACCATGCGCTAGGAAAGAGCCAACCACTAAGAGTGTTGAATCGTACTCTCAGGCATCACATGGGTTGATACTCCATGTGAGGCCATGAACAGTGCCAGTTTACTCTTATTTTCGTCCCCCATCCACAAATACCAAAGCCAAAAATTAAATCCCGAACTACCCTTGGTTACTCAAGGATCTGAACGAGCAAGAGTTCGCAATGATCTTCCCACACCAACCACTCAAGTACCGACAGTGCAATCTCTGATATACCTAAAACCACAAATAACAATAATAAAACCTCATCTAATACCATTTTTTCACAAACCAAGACATATCACCATCTGACCCGGCACCCGACCCGGTCTGCGACATGGCTCGAGGGGTGTTCCCGATCCCCACGGACTAGCACAAGTGCTCGGGTACAAAAATAAAACATGTGAATGATTTACCTGAATAAATAAATATAAAACAAACATAAAGATAAAATAAATTAAAATAAGAATCAAATAACCAAATAGAACCTTACACCAAGTTCAAATTTAATGTTTACATCTTGAACTGAAATTCAAAAAGAGGGTGAAAGCAAAGGGAAACCAAAACCCCAATTCAAACCTATGTGCAACATGAGGAGTCTGATCCCCAAGCCACCACCACCGAACCAACACGAGGATGCCACTGATAACCCGATCCACCAATGCTATTCTCTATTCCTCAACCTGGACTGTAGAAGAGACAATATCTACATACACCCAAAGGTGTATGTAGTGTGTGATCCAAAATCTCAGTAAGATGCCACCAAGAAAAGGTTCCACACATAATTATTAAATGACAAAAACATTTGTATTTTTATTAAGGAAAAGAACTAAATGCTTGAACAATTTTAGAGAAAACTGTGTTAAAGAAAATAGTTTCAAAGGAACAACTTAAAATTAAACATAGACACACACTTACTTTTAAAATTACTAAAGTGTCACACCGATGAGCATAAAATATCCAAGGAGCACCAAATATGGGAGAGGCCTCATGGGTGTTAGCTTGCTTGGGTCCCTAGATCTTCATGTCTCGGTGAAACGTGGCTTAGAAACCATGACCCTCAGAAAACGTGGATTAGAAGGCCATGACCCTCAGAAAACATGGCTTAGAAGAACATGACCCTTATAAAAGCATATGTTTAGTTAGTGTTTCAGTCTTCAATCCTCCTAAGCGAAACAGTGCCAAATCCACCCCCGGATCACTAGCCCACTAGTCTAGTCCACCCTCTTAGCTACTTGGGATTCCCGCTTTGTGCTCAAACAAATTTCGAGTTCATGTCACATGTCATATATATGCACCCAAATAAACAAGACACTACACATTCCAAAAACCACTACTCTCACTCTAAAATACCATTTTGAAAGAATATGCACACTAAAAATATTTCAAAACTAAATCTTTACTACTTACACAACCAATTAAAATAACCGCGTGGTCAAATAAAACACATCCATAGTCAAAAAAACCATTAAAATAATTTATAAAAACAATTTCAACATATGTCTCATGTCTTTAAACACCAAAAATTCACCTGAATGAAAACTTAAGATAGAACGCAAACAGACACTACACGAAAACATAAATTTCACCCTTTGTACCAACAAATTCTCTAAAAATAATAATAGTAATAATAATAATAAATATAATAATCATAGCTACACCAAGAATCTTTACACAAATCAATTTAAATAATTTTTCATCCTTAATAACTATTTAATAATACATTTATGATTTTAATAAACAAGTTTTGAAGTGCAGAACTTGATTTTCACACTAATATTATTTAATTATACATTTAACAATTTATTAAAGTAGACTATTAAAGTCCCACATGGAATTACATCAAAAACACTCCCAAACCCAATTTTTAGAATAAAACGCACACTAACTCCTTACCGAGATATAATATGCATCCATTGCATGATCTAATTATCCAAGTGCACAATTTATAAAACACTAATAACTAGATAGACATGGGTTCTCATAGAAAATCATATTTATATTTCATAAACACATTACTAATTAATCAATGCTTATGAGTTCTCAATAAAATAAAATAAAACAATTTTGAGCCATTAAAACTAATTAAATAATATAAAAAATTAATTAAACCACAAATAAATTCATCAAAAAATAATTATGAGCAGAACCACCTACCTCGGTGTAGGCCAACTTCACAATTTGGCATGAAACTCTTGCGGCAGGACAAATGCACCATGAGAAATGTCAGTTTGACTCTAATTAAAACATTTGAAACAAAAACATCAAAACTGAACTAAACACCACACTAGATCCTAACCACAAATTAAACAAATAGAAAGAACGAACAACTGAGGTATAATGCACCTATGACAAGGGGTCCGAGAAGCTATATGAGTGATTTGGAGTGTGTTGGAAGGTGTTACTCCGGCTAGAGCCATGCCGGTAGAAGGAACCACTAAGGGAGTCACGACCTGGGGAGCCGAGCTAGGGGGTTTTAGTGCAAGGTGGGTAGCGGGATCCGGTTTCTTCATCAAAAAGGAGCACCAGAAGAGAAAGGGGTTGTGAACAAGGGTGGTGTGCACTATGGCTTTGAAGAGAGGACGATAGAAGGGTTGGATCAAGGGTGATGGTTGACATAGGGGAAGCGCACCGCAGGGTGGTCGTTGGGTGGCTCGGCTGAGAGGAAGGTGGCGTGAGGGAGCAGGAGGGTGGCACGACAGTGTGAGGTGAGCAGGATGGGAGAGACGCTGGACAGCCACGACCTGGAGAAGGAGAGCAAGGGGTAGGGGGTTTTTGTGGCATAGGTAGAGTTAGGGACCACTATTCAAAAATATAAAGTGGGGGGGGGGGTATCTGTGTGGGAGAGAGGGAAGGGCAAGAGAGAGAAAGAAAAAAAATAGAGAGAATGAAAAGAAAAAAGGGAAAAAAGATAGAAATGGAGAAAGAAAGAAAAATAATAATAATAATAGAAAATAAAATAAAAATTAAAAAATTAAAAAAAATTATACAACAAAATTTTAATTAATCATAATTTTTTAAATACTAATTTTGAAACTAAAAATAATAAAAATGACCAAATTGTTGTATCAACTGAAATAATAATAATAATAATAAAATAATGGAAAAATTAACTTAGATTACAATAATATAAATAAGAAAACTAAAAATAATAAAAGAAGTTGGAAAATAATTGCATTGATTATTGAGTCTGGACCCCACACATAGATGTGTGCGTGGTCAGGACATAGTCACGAGCCCATGAAATAATAAAATTAATCATAAAACATTCCTTTATTATGGTTGGGCATTACACATGGTGTCACATATAGTCTTTCAACCATATAAGATCCCAATTTATTTTAAAATAGAACCGGTTCAAATCATATCTCAAAAGTGAGACCCCAAAATAATTAAATTAAAACTAAGTGTCAGTCGGGGTGTGACAAATGTGGTCAAATAAATGGTTTATACTGTGTGATACTGATAATATAAATCTTTAATGAAATACACAGTGTGTTACTAGTTTATATTTCATGTTAATCATTAATACTAGAGTCCTATGAGCATAACAATTAAATTGATGGGTTAAGGGGATACACGAAAAATAGACCACACAACATGTAGATGGCGTACATGTAGTGTGACCCATTAATTTTCACAACTGAAGAACAAGAAAAGTCAACGGGTGTGTTACAAAGACACACAAAAATCAGAACACACAATGTGTATCTCATTAGTATATTCCATAAAATTCAGATGAGATACACATCGAGGCCCTATGAATTTATCCTTGGTACACAACAAGTGAGGAACATGATGTGTAGCTCACGAGTTCATATAATTGAGTCTCCAAATAAATAAAAGAATTAAATGTCATTAAAAAATAGTTAATTGAAACATTAAAAACCTAATTACATCATATGCACAATATTTGTTGACTATGTAGTAATGTTTTGAAAAATAAATTAATTCTTAATTAATTATAATTAATTATATTTCATTATTGGTGATGTTGTTTATTTTACATTAATTAATTTATGATTTATATATCCATGAGGCTTTTGATTACCATTATAACAAATTCAATAAATTGATTGATTGTTTAATTAATTAATTTAATTAATACAAGAACTTGTATCTTAATAATAAAGAATGAATTGAAATGAAGGATAACCAGTGTCCTTTTGAGAATTCATTGCATGTTTATGTCCGATTATGATATTTGACCAGACTTGTGTATGAGTTGGTTTAATTTAATTGAATTTTATTTCATGATTTTGTAATTATTTATTATTAAATTAAATATTATGGTGTATGTTTAATCCATCCATATTTAATTATGTAGGACCTATGATTCTAATTTTTTTATATAACCCCTTAAAAAATCCTTTTATTCCCCTCACCTACAAGTCAGTTATAAAATATATGTAATAAAAACAGTATATCGTTGTACAAATAGGTGGTTCAAGAAAAAAAACGAAACCAACCCAGAAGACACATAGTTGAATAGGAGGAATGTTTCAACTCACTCCAAGACTGAAAATGTAGTTTTCCCCTAGGGTGAAAGGTTGATTTATTGTCCACTCAGTAAATCAACCATTAGATAAACTCATGATCATGATCATGTAATTTATTTATTTATTTTAGTTCTATCTTATTAATGACAAATTTTATGGATGAATAACAGTGTTCACATAAATAAATGGACTAATACAAAAAAAGAAATTAAAATAAACAGATTATGTGTAAATTTTTTATTATAACATGGATAATCCCATAAAAAAACCCAATTAATATTAAAAATTCATGAAAAGTATGAAATAATAAAATTTATGCATAAAAAACAAAATCTATCAATGATATATTAAGTTATACTAAGGACTACAATACATAATTAAGAATGAAACCATTGAACTATGTGTTTACATGGACATAGTCTGGACACTTAATTTTATTGGGAATTTACCATAAGGGTTTTCGGTTGACTTAGCCAAACTTGTATAGAATTTACCGTTTATAGTTTGTTCAATTCAAATTTGGATGTAGGTGTTGAGGAAATATGAGTCAAGATTTCAGGATTAGGGATTTCACTCAATGTAATAAGGAACTACAAGACTAAAGTTAGAAAGAAAACCTACCTAAACACATTATTGTTCTAATTTCCATAGTCTGGATCATAAAGAGGGAAATACAAAATCTTTCCACTAGAATGTTCATGCAGCTATACATTCTGAGTTCAATGGTGAGGGCCGTTGAGACATGATAAAACTATGGGGGACTTAATAAAATTAAAATTATTAAATCTCACATAATTTGTAATCAAATAAATTACATTTCATATATTTTAATTATTCAATAAAAAGAATAGTAAAATGAAAAAAACACTGTGATGATTTCTTAACTCTGGGTATGTTCTTATAAATGAAAATTTCCAAATATGGTATAATATTTTATGCGATGCATTATTATTAGAAAATTTATATTATGAATTGAAATCCCCTATTCCTATTCTTCCACTCTAGTGGTAGAGAAAATGTGAAAATGATTCCAACCAGATATATAAGGGATGCTTCCTATTTCTACTATATTATATTATAAACTATGTCCAAAGATTTTATGATACAATAGAAGGACATGTATAGTGAAATTGTGATTCCAATTATGCAAGAAATTATCCATTAATATTATCTTATAACCCTTACCATTAAGGTTATCCTTATTTTTCCAATCATGGATGAATTAAATTGATAAGTCACTCATGAATATTTTTACCACACATTACTAATTAGATAAGGATTTATTGAAACTTGTTTCTCCATCCCTTATGGTGAAAGGTTTGAAATACAATCATAAAGATCCCATGTATAATATATGCCAAAATATCCTTTACAACAACCTTCAAAAAGAAAAAATATTCAAAAGTATATTAATGAACCAAAGGCTATTTTCTTCTCATGTAGAAATAATGGACATTGGAAAAATAAATAGAAATGAATTTAATAAGTAATCATATTCATCGCCTTCAAGTATTTTCGTCAAGATTCTATTTGATACTTGTGTATTAAATATAAAATTCATACAACATACATGTATTTAAATACATGAAACGAGAAAGAATAGAAAGGTTATATATTTAACAAAAAATGAGATGAAAAATGGAGATTCATACATTAGCCAAGGCGATCTAACAACTTATCATTTCTATATGGATTGATTCATGTTTTTAATAGGTTTTTTCAAAAAAAATTATCTCTGTGTCTAAATGAACACAATGAGACATTATCTAACATTTTAAACAAAGGTTCTTATGTCCCTTTAATACTGAACTAAGGTTCATTAACCCTTGAATCAATTATATCCATCACACTGAATGATTTATATAAAATATATGACTTGTACCAGATTGTGAATTGATATTTTTTTCAAAAAAAATCTTAAAGTGGTTAAATTTTTTATACACATAAAAGTGTTTTAGTCTTAATTGAGCTAAGATAATGGATATAAAAACAAAATAATTATCATATTTTATACAAAGAAACATTTATCAATAATGTTATTCCACCCATAATTTAAGAGTTAGTCCCACATGGCCACGTGAACCATTATAAAACTATAGGTAACTTTATATAATTCAAGGTATTCCTTTAATAAATTATAGAAATCCTCAGTGAAGTAAATTAATGAACCTAGTAAAGATTGAGGAATATAAAAATGTATTTTTAGAGAATATATTATCCATGTAATAATTGATCATACATGTTGATTAATGGTATTCCAAAACTCATGTCTCCTTATATATGTTAATATCGTGATGGTAGTAAAAGTAATATCAATGATGATTCATATATATATTGAAAATATTACAATGTTTTTTTCCCAGACATGTTTTAAAAATAGAAATAAGACAAATAACCATATGAAAAATATATTTTCTAATGGATATCGTATATGTTTTGATATTAAAATAATATATTAGGACACTATCAAAAGATTTTTTTTTGAAAATTATTGGTTAAATTATAGATTCAGCTACAAATGAACATCAAACACTAAGGTTTATCTAATTTAATAATCATATAGACACTAAGAATTTCAAGTCTAATAAAGATTGAATATATTTATATAAAGTAATGTTATAGATTTAAATATAGTGGGATAAGACTTAACTTATATCGGTTAAGGCTCTAGATGCACATGGTTTGGCATAAGAATACTGGACTCCTCAAATCATTATTGTAGGACTTGTTCCAGAGACATAAATTACATAAAAATCCATAACCAATGATCCTGTTTATTTTAACTAAGGTGGGTGATATATATTATTCATTCAAAAAAATTATTCCCTAAATGAGTTAGTATATGAAAGAATGTAAATGATAAAAATTATGTATAAATTTTTAGTGTCCTGACATGGGAGACACTGAAATGGTGCCTTGGTCATGTTGACCACTAGAACTCAAGCATGACTCCCAGTTTTCTAGATTTTGTGGACTAGAATCGAGGGTATAATGAATTTATGGTGGGGGGACTATACCATATGAATCAATTATAAATACAACAAAAGTAATATTAAATAATGTTAGTAGAACAAAAAAATTGAAAAAAATAAATGAAGAGTAATCATGCATGAATATTCCATAATGGGAAACATCAAACCTACCACAGGTAGAAATAAACAATATATATGGAAATGAAAAAAATCACCAAGGGCCATCACTATAAGAGTCCGGAGATCTGGCTCAATCCTATACTCCTAAGAACCCACGTACAAGCATAATAAGATAGGTATTAACCGTGAACTAGAACCTACAACCATGAGGTTTGTTCAGGTACCCAAGTGCAATGGAGGCCTTAATAAGGTGAAAGATATAGTCAGTAAGCCACCACCAATGGTGTTTAAAGCTATATAGTCCAAGAATATAAAATAATTAGTGTGTAGGTATATCAAAATGAAGTGGTAAACAATAAATAATAACATGTTGAGCTCAGGTTCCTTAAAGACACATGGATGACCATACATGCTTCAGCCTAAGATTAAATATTCCTACGCACAAACCATATTGTATATGTATGCATACTTAAGACAATAATTTTCATATATATACATGCACAAATGTGGACCCAAGGTTTACTACCCTCGTAATCCACATGGGGGGATCACATATCAAATAAGGTACATCATGACCTAGGTTCCATACTCATAATCAAAATATACGAGACCATGTGATATAAATATAATAATATGAAGGTATCCAAGGTGTTACCGAGGCATCCTTGACCATAGTGGGTCAAGCCAACTCATAGTTTTGATTCATTCAGTCTGAATATTGGGGTATGGATGTGATCCATAGGTTAAATCCTTATAATTCCACTGTAAAAAGTTCTAATCGAGTTTGGGGTGTCTTGTACCATGTAATATTAGGTTGAGCATGATTTTGAATCCATAGAGGAAACCCTTGGAATCATGTGTCTGAGGACATCAAAATGAATCCAAGGAGTGTATTAGAGGAGTTCTAATATTAGAAGTAGAAAGAGAGATGGTGAATCATCAAGGACACACTGAGGCATTCACATATGATACATTTACCATGTTTCAGGGTGGTTATATCCCTTATATACTATTGAAATTAATTTCGGTGGTGTTTCATGGGTGCTCAAGGAATTACCATGGGAATCCAGGGATGGATCATGTCTGGACACTCCTAAAAGAAAAAAGATTGAAATCTTAGGGAACATTGCATATAATAGATCATAATCAGCCATGAAAAAAATTGACCCCATTTCCCATTTACATTATATTCATTCCATTTATAATTTCACTTTTTTAATTTATACTTCCATTAACCAGAAGACAAAATGTATCCAAGAAATCATAAATAGGAATTAAATCATTTCCTTTATAATCAAATATGATATCCTTGGGAAAACCTTTCCAAATTAACACTTCCATTAAATTTATGTATTTTTTTCCATTTATAATTATAAATGGTTCGAAGGTGGATTGACAACATTAGTCGTTATATTAAAATATCTTTTAAAACCAAAAATTAAAGTATATGAGAAGCACTTATTTCTTAATAGTAGTCAAGGATATTTTAGATACCTCATTTATTTAATTTATAACTCAATGAACATAAAAGGTGGTTTTCTTATAAAATAAAAGTTTGGTTGCCACATCAATTTATTAAATCCACATTATTCATCTCCCTCATATGGAATGACTCATCACACCTCAAGGGAGATTTAAGGAGAACACCCAAAGGTAAAATAATCATAGGGAAAGGGATATATAACCAAATAGAAAATAACCCACCTTAATAGGTGGTTCAAGTTGAGGCTGTCAGACCCAAACCCCAAAAATATGTCATACCATTTATAAAAATGGTTTATGTAGTTTAATTTGAGTCATTTAATCATTATAGAGAAAGAAACGAAAAGTCTAGAATTTACCATTATGACAATCATTTATAGACAAATAGTATTTTAGAGAAAATAATCTAGACCACCAACCTGATACATAAGGTATTCCACTTATCCAATGCCAGGATTTGATTCGATCTGGAATGGGAAAATTGAAATAACCATAAAACACCCTGAAATTGAGAAAAATAGTTCACATGGAATTATCATTCTATATGCTGAGATAAATGAGAAAAACAAGAATAAAGAGTCAAGAGATTAATAATATGGTTCCAATGCATCTGACAACACCTAAATCAGAGTTCGTATGAAGGAAAACCATGGATTCCTAGAGGAGGCCAAATGGGGGAGATTGAGTGGCCTAGTCATAAGAGAAAATAGAGAGGAAGGGGAGGAAGAAAGAAATAACGTTGAAAGAGAAAAAATGGTCATTTCACCCATCTTTAATGACGTGTATAATTAGTCTACATAGTTTGGAAAACCATGAACCACAATGTAGATCATATTGTTGAAGTGATATAATATACATGGTTTGGCCACATGGTTATGGATAACCATGCGCAAACTATATTGTGATACTTTTTAAGTGGAACTAACCATGATTTTAGGTGCTGAGTTTGGAAAACTGTGTGCAGCCCGTGAACCCACCTTAAGGGTTTACTTCATACTTTTCGCATGACAACGTGGACAACATTTCAAGGTTTAGTAAATCATGTGACACCCTTTACAGGGCTGCACAATTTCTCTTGAGGGGCCGCGTGGTTTAAAAAAATCATGTTCCCTGACTATTTGTCCTAGAAATTAAGCTTTTAGAGCCCGATGCTATCAAAAATCATCCAAACATTCGAGACACCTCTTGGGCCTTAAACCACATCAAAAAACAAAAATTTAAAGTGTTAAAATTCTATGGTTTATAATATGAGGCCTAATTAAAAATTAATCTTGTTAATCATCCATGATGTTCAAATTATTTATATAATTCAACTGGTAGAAAATAGTGGATGTTACAACCTCTCCACATTATAACTTATCGTCCCCCAGAATTATTATGGTATAATGGAACAAAAAACGATCTAATTGGGTTTTAGCCTCCCAATACAATAGTCACATTGTGTATCTGAATGCCCAATGCACTTTCAAATTCTATTTTAAGCATACACTACTTGAACCATTAATCTCAAGCTAATCCTCATATTCAAAACTGAAATATCAAGATGATGCTTACCCAAGTCCATCTAACATGAGACATGATCGCACCATTTTCTCTTACATAATTTAGCCTATGGTGCTCCCAACCATAGGTTATAGTTTTAAACATCCAATTATAAGTCATGAAATGCCCACAATCAGAATTTCCTACTAAAACATGTCAAAATAATTCCATTGACACTCTAAAAACATTTGTCAAATTACATGTGAGTATATTACCCTTGGTCCTAAATATGATCAAAATGGTCGAACTACAATTGAAGAATCTTAGTTGGTTACATTAGATTTTCCTTTAGAATCTGTGACCAACCATTTAATCAGCACCTGTGTCATCCTGATATTGTTCTCGATGTGATTTCCTCACTAACTGCATCCAAAGGTATACTAAATTCTCGTAAAATTTTAAAAAAAACATGGATCAAACTACCGGAGTGTCACTATAACCAATCTTAAAGAATTATCCAAAGGCCTGCCAATATCGTTCCATGAACGTTCCCTAAATCCTGTAACCAAATTCTAGTGATGTGTATTGATTAAAACTTGTCCTTCTCAAAACCATTATGTTGTAACACTAGAACCAACACTAGACCAATCCAGAAACCATGCGTCATCATAAGGCACTTCAGGCTTAATCCCCGCATCAATATTTCTCCAAATCCATCAACAAACATTACTTGGAATTTACTGAGGATTCTAGCTATACCTTGCTCTATCTATTAATTGGCATAAAAGTTCTAAAATGAGTATCAAATAACTAATCTAAAGGCCCCACAACCTTTCTCTCCTAAGGGTTTCCCACTGGGGACTAAAGTCATTCTCCCCGCCTTAGGATCATCCTTGTTTCCTCTTAAATGAATTGAAAAATTATTACCTCAGTGCATACCCAACCCCTTCTGAATATATGACTGGCATGAAAAATAGCCCTCTCATACCCAAGAAATAAGTAACATTTCCCATAACCGATTATCGCTTTTTGAGAATGGTCCTTGTGAAATTTTTCAAAAAATGAACACATTGTGGGTCATTACCTTCCAATGACAAGTGGTGTAAAATGAACCATTTTTCTTAGCTTAAAACTGTTATTTGAGTGAAACTCCCTAGGAGTAATTTTTTCAAACCATACAAGCTATTTGAATAGGTATGTTGGAAAATAGATGATGCTCTCTCACCATAATCATGGAAATGTCAAGTGAAAGGGCATGGTATCCTCTTTAATAGGAGAACATTGAGATTTTATTGATAGGTGGTCATATCTTCCTCTGAGACACACTGAAATTAACTAGGCCACACATTACTTTTTCAATATCTGACACCACGTATCATGAAAATGCGTTTCCATATCCATTCTAGTTTATCCCTCATCTCAGGTACTTTCTTTAAATTTACCATAAGATCAGTGTCACCATTCCCACGAGTGTCATATTATAAACTATGGATCCAAAACCATTACCCATCGCTCATCAACATTCGTTTCTAAATAGATTCTATAAGAAATGGGCACAAATTGACTCATTATTTACATCCATTGTACTATCCTATACCACCTGGTTAAAAAACCCAAATCACACTTCTGAGATTTATCATCCAAAAAGGTCAAAATAACCGTGCTATATTGCACACCATCTTCCATTAAGCTGGGAGTTACCTTTGAAAACCTCTTAAAATTGGTCATCTTACCTGTTCCGTGATTTATCAAATAAATGATAGCCTAATAGAGTCATTTTTAATAAAGTTCACACAAAACGCACGATCACTACAGATCAACTAGTCTAAAAAATCGAATAGTCCTACTCATTAAAACTAGTTTCAATAATAAATCACTCAGTGTGCTTTCTAAAATCAATGGAATAACATTCCAGAGTATAAATACTCAACTAGCCACCATACATTAATAAAAAAAGAGTGTAAAATTAATCTTACCATAAATGGATAATATAGTCCCAAACTAACCACTTATGTAGGTTTCCCTTAATAGAACAACATCATTGACCTTCAAGGGTTTGGGTTAATGTGATGGAATCTTGGTCGATCCACCTGACCTGAAGGTCTCTATCTTGAGAACCACAACCAATTTATGGACGTCATTTACACATTATTTAAAATTCTTAGAAACACTCTTTTATAAGTAGTTAAACTGAAGTAGGTAAGAAATTATTAACCTAAATGGGTAAAAGTCAATCATCATAGGCATAACAGTATCACCTGAAAACATCGAGATATCATTCCCTGATCTTCACCAAGAATATGAATAGGGGTGTGCTCATTAAAAGTTCACAACACTAACATAAAGGATAAATATTTGTTACTATATGGTATTCCTATATACGAATACCCCCTTAAAGTACCACTTACCATAAAACCACCTATTTAATAGGGGGTTTCCTTTCATTGTTTAAGAGTCTTACCTAAGTCAACTAGATCAAATATGCATCACTTAACATGCTTATAAACTCATCTCAGGGATCCAATGATTTTACATCTAAAAGGGATATACTACATGACTAATTCCTCATTTTAACATAATGAATAAATTTTTTAAACTAGTGTCATTCCTAAAAAGATCACTTGGGATCTACCACCTATCCATTATTTTTAAGAAACAATTGGTTAGAAGGTAAATGTGGCCTATGGTAAATGCTCATGTTCCCATTAAAATAAATTATAATGATAACCCTTATTTGAGATTTCATTCTATAAATTCCAATACATTTTTTCATTTTAAGGTAGTTAAAATAATTTATTTTAACTTTTAAACAACTAACATATAAGGGATTTCAAGTAACTATTTTAAAAACAATTATAATAGGAATTTTATTTAGCTCATATTACAAAACATTTAAAAAAAATATCTTATAATTTACCCATTAAGAATTTATTTAACTCGTGTGTTTTTAGAACTAGATCAATTAAAGAAAATGTCAATAGAAAGCTACAAAGTAAAATACTCTTTAGTTGAAATTGTAATTTTAATTAATTCATTCCTCATAATAATAAATCTGAATAGAAGATAACAATTATATAATTAATTAAGGGAACTATTCAAGTAAGATCAAACCATAAATTTATATATAAAAGCATATTAGTGGATATAGAAACTATAAATGACCATTCCATTAGAAATAACATACCGCAATGGGGTTCAATTACTAAGGCATAAAATGAATAAGGAAAATGTTCAGGGTACCATCATGTTATTCATGATTTTTTAAAAAACACCCTTATTGGTTCATCTTATAAGTAGAATGTCCCAATTCACCTACTTAGGTCTAGTTGTGCATTAGGGATTCTAGTCATACGGGTTTTCATACCCAAATAATAGGTAATACGCTTTATAAAGGAAACCATTTTCTATTATAAATTTAATTAAGAATATAAATATATATATATATGCATCATGGTTCACTTAGATGAATTAATATTCCCACGGTATAAAGGTGCTTTAATTTATAAGTTACAAATCGAATTCATGCAACTTTAACCATGTTTTCATCTGTGGTCTCAGATTTGAAAAGTCCATATATGATGGTTTAATTACACATGTCAAAATTATCAAATTTATAAAAGACCATGATCATTATAAATTGGTCCATTGGTTCCAATTTAATTGAAACCATACTACTATATTTGATTCCAAAACATAGAAAGCCAATATGAGATGGTTCGACTACATGGGTCACTATTTCCCAATTTATAAAGCACCCATAAACTTTATAAATTGAAAATATGGAACCCATTTAATTGAAACCATTAATGTTTCATCTCATAAAACTAATGGTCATGGATCAAACATATCCAAATTGGTCATTTAAATACAATTCATCCATCAATCTATGTGGTAAAAAACCATTTAGTTTGATGTTGACACTTTATTTAACTAGCCATATTTTCTAATTATAACCAGGAATTCCATTAGAGGGAAATAAATATATGTAATCAATAATGAATAACACAAAAATAAGCATGTTGATAAATGAAACATCATGGTACATGTGAAAGCTTTCTGAATGAATCACCTAATCAAGACACATAGGTAATCATGCTAAATAATTACTTAAGTAGGGTATACAAAACACTATGCACCAAGAAATCAACGATGAAACATACACAGCGTGACATATGCATGGAATGTGAATTATATGTTTCTATAATGATGAATATAACAACACTTCATTACTATACTTGGCCAAGGTTAAATTTCATAAATCATAAATCAATTACAAGAAGAAGTAAAATAATTAACCAAGGTGAAATAAGAATAAAATATAATATAGAACAATATGAACAATAGTCCCATCCATGGAAACTTAATCTTTCCATCATGCATGTGTTGGCCAGACCCAGACACAATCTATTTACCAAGTGTCTACACATTCCTAGTCTCCTATATAACATCCAAAAAAAGTAAGCAAAAAGGAAAATAAAACCTATAATACCATTTGTAGCATCCCAATCTGATAGCCACTAAAATAGTGACCAGAGCCAGTTGGCCACTAGGCCTCAATCATAACTACCCATACACCATAGGCTATAGACTAGAAATGAGGATATAATGGAGATATAGTGGGGATACTATACCCACTAGATCAATAGTAAATATAGAAGAAACAATAATAAATGAAGACAATGGAATAAACAAAAACTGAAAATAACAAATAAAGAGTAATCATTCATGAATATTCCATAATGTGAAACATAAGACATAATGTAGGTATAGATAATCAATATATATGGAAAATAAAAAATACCCTTGTGCTATTTATAGGAGAATCCTATGATCTGAATCACTTGTGTACTCCTAAGTTCCCACAAACATGCATAATAGTGCAAGAGTGAACTATGAATCTTAACCTACAACCATGATGTCTGTTTGGTTTCCCAATTACAATGACAGACCAAAAAAATATGGGATATATACACAGTAATCCCCCACCAATGGTTTATAAATCTCTCTAGTATGTGAATATAAAATAAGTAGTGTGCGTGAATATCTGAATGAAGGGGTGGCAATAAATAATAAAATGTTCGGCTTGGGTTCCTCAAAGACACCTAGCCAACCATTCCTACTTCAGCCTAAGTGGGAATGTCTCTTCAAACCCAAAATAAAGTATATATTTTAATACAAAAGATAATCATTTTCATAGATATACATGAACTAGCATGTACTTGAGGGTTAATACCCAGGTCATCCACATTAGAGGATCACATATCAGATAAGGGACATCATGCCTAGGGTTCCATACCCAGAATCATAGTATAAGGGACCATATGATATAAACATAATAATAAGGATGGATACAAGGTGTAACTAAGGCATCATTGAACATAAGGTGGTCAATCTAATTCGTAGTATTAACTCTTGAAGTATGGATATTTGGGGTTGAGTGTAATCTATCGGATAAATCCTTTGAATTCCACCATAAAAATTTCTAACAGTCTAGGGAATAATTTACCAAGAAATCTTGGAATAAGCAAGATTTGGATCCAAAGGAGGTAACCCTTGGCATCACATGTCGTAGTAAATCAAGATGAATCCAAGGATTTTATCTGAGGCACTCTAATATCCAGATTAGATAGGGATCTAGTAAATCATCAGGGACACATAGAGGCATCCACATATAAGGCATTGACTAAGTTTTAATGTGGTTATCTCCCTTGGAAACTGGATCATTGAATTAGGGTGATTTTCTATGAGTGATCAAGGAATTACCTCGAGAATACATGATTGGATCATTTTTGAACGCTCCTAAAAGGAAAAAGGTATAAATCATAGGTCAATATGCATATAATAGATCATAACCAGCCATGGAAAACATCCATTACAATTCCCTATTTGATTACATTCACTCCATTCGTCATTTCATTTATTTAAATTTGTACTTCCATTAACCCATGGAGAGAAAGAATCTAAGAAATAATAAACATGAATTAAACCATTTCATTTATAATGAAATGTGAAGGCTATGCTAAAGCCATTCCATATTACCACTTCTATTCAATTTTAGACATTTCCTTTCCATTTATAATTGTAAAATGTTCAAAGGAGCTGTCATACCTCTAGTCACTATATTTTAATCTCATTTAAAAATAAATGTAAAGGCCATGAGAAGCACTCATGACATAATATCATTCAATAAAATTTTAGATATCTCATTTATTTAATTTATAAGACAGTTAACCTCAAGGGAGGTTTTATTAGAAATCTGACGTTTGGTTGTCAGATCAATTTATTCAATCTATATTATTCATCACCAACATGTGGAATGACTCATCGCACCTCAAGGGTGATTTAAGGGGCACACCCAAAGGTGAAATAATCATATAGAAAGGGAAATATAACCTAACAAGAAAATAAACCACCCTAGGTGGTGGTTTGGGTTGAGTTAATTAGCCCCCAAATATATAAAAATGTCACACCATGTCTAAATATGATATAGGTAATTTAATTTGATGCATTTCATCATCTAAAAGCAATGTGTATAAAGCCTAGTTTGTGGAATAAAGAAAATAATTTATAAAAGAATAATCCATTAGGGAAAAGAAACTAGACCACCTACATTGTACTTAGGATGGTCCTCTCATCCAATACTATGATTTTATTCAATCTAGAATTGGATAAATTGAAATAATTATCCAAGACCTAAAAAATATGACAAAAGAGATCTTATGTATTTAGTATTATATATAGAAAGATAAACGGCGAAAATAAGCATGAGGATTCAAGAGCTAATTGATATAATTCTAATGCACCCAATGGTTCTTGAATTGGAGATCATATGAGGGAGAACCATGGATGCCTAGATGAGTCCAAATGGGGGAGATCAAGTAGCCTGGTTATAGGAGAATATATGGGAAATGTGAGAATGAATATAAAATAGGTCGAAGGGGGAAAAATTCATTTCACCCATCTTTAATTAGGAACATGGTTAGTCTGCATAGTTTGGATAAACATCAACAAACCATTTGGCTAACAATTTCCAAGAGCCATACCCCAAATGGTTTGGTCACATGGTAAGGGAGAACTGTGTTCCAACCATGTGGTGCTACTAGCCAAGTGGAACTAACCATGTGGCCAGGCACACAATTTGAAAAATCTTCCACACCCAGTGTGCCACCACTATAGTTTACTTCAGTCTTTCTACATGTATATGTTCCCTAACATGCACAATTGAGAAAACTATTTGACACCCCTTATAGGGCCACATAGTTTCTTCTAAGGGGATACATGGTTTAAAAAACGGTGTGCCCTATCTATTTCGTCTGAAAAGTGATATTTCAGAGTTTGAAACTAACGAAACTCATCCAAACTTATGAGAAACCAATTTGTCCTTAAACCACACCCAAAACAACACTTTGAAGTGTTGCAATGCCTATAATTATATTCCTATTGTCATATAAAGATTCCACATGTTCCCCAACTAAAATGTTCAAATACCTTCAATAATTCAATCAGTCCAAAAAACAATAGGAATTATAAAATTCAGGTATTGAACACAATGTATCAAGAATCAAGGACTCTATATTTTGAATGATTCAATGAATTGATACCACTAGTGAGTATTTAAGAGAAACCATTCATCGATGGTATAAGTCTATACCAATAATGAGTGATTTTTTATTGAAAGGTTTATGAAAAAATATATTAAAAAATCATCAAGACTAAAACCCTTTTTGAATTATACATGTAAATTCATAGTTTTATAATCATCATATACGGTTTTGGATAGTCAAGGCCTCTCATTTGGAGGAATCGTTATAGAATATGTCTATATGACACACTAAAAAATGATACCCTCTATAATATGTCTATAAAGAATAACTAGAAATAATC
Organism: Viscum album; assembly: GCA_963277665.1. Taxonomy (NCBI): domain Eukaryota; kingdom Viridiplantae; phylum Streptophyta; class Magnoliopsida; order Santalales; family Viscaceae; genus Viscum; species Viscum album. The sequence goes on from OY728151.1 coordinate 1,289,141,026, forward strand.
TGTGACATTAGTAAATTCTTATATAGATATATAGATTATGTAAATTCATTTATGAATAAATCATGAATAGTGATCATAAAATATTTATTTATAAATGAATGAGTGATACATGTCTCTAACTAGTTAGTGGGAGAACTACTGGTTCTCAAGATAAATATATTGATAACATGAGGAAAACAAATGTCATGTATTACCGGTTTGTTAAGACTCAGTAATGAAATTTCTCTAAGAACAACTTAAATTAGAAACTGTGTTATAAGAAACAAGATCTACAAAAATAGTTCAATGTACTCATTAAATATATTCATAGTATATATATTAAACGATTATTGAAAAATAAAATTTGAATCAATTCAAGAACAAATTATTATTGGCATATAATCCTTCAAGTAGAGCATGCATAGGAATGGGAAGAGATTATAGAGATTAAAATAATTTGACATGATTAAGTGCTCAGATTTTATATCATATACCAGGATATGTAAAAATATTTTTATTATTTCTTCATAATATACAGTAGGTGAATATAATATATATCCAATATCACTTCTTTAAATTTTAGTTAGAACTATCTGACAGTACTTTGAAATGTATAACTAGATGAGTTCTTGGTGTCTGGAGAAGTGAGAATACTAGTGATCATTGGAATTGAACAATTGACTTAACTTAGTTCAATTTTATATAGCATCATAGATAATTCTAAGGTAATATACTTGAAAAACATATTTCATCCAATGGTTTCCTTATATACAATATCTGAGTTGGTTACAGCTTCTGATGCATCTTAAGAAGCGATTTTGAAATATCATATTCTGATTTTTGGTTATATTGAATGAAATAGTTTTTATTATTCAAAATTGGGTAATAATAATTTAATAATTTTGTTTTTATAATAATTTTACTAAACTACAATTTCCCCTTTTTTATTAAATTTAAAAATTTTAAGACATGAAATCATTTTTTACATTAATTATTTTTATTAATGATTAATGTAAATTAATATTTAAATGCATAAGTATTTACTTAAATGTTGTAATGTTTTTAATTTATTAATTATTTATTTTTTTAATTAATATTTTAAATTTAATTTGTCTTTGTTAATGAATTTTGTTTAAGTGGCTTAAGTAAAATGTTTGTACAACCTTGGCTAGCCCTACTACCTCTTAGTGGGACCCTGAGGTCAACCGCAATAGGAGATCAGCTTAAGGGGCCAATCCTTGGTAGAAGGATGTGTATAGGCCTAGATGAATGTGATCGTGCCTGAGTATAAGTCTCATTGGATCATTCCTGGAGGAGTACATGTGTTGGGTATGGTAATCCCACTAGGTCGAAGCCCATGTATAAGTGAATGGGTGTGTAGGTGTTGATCCCAAATAGGCATCTAGATGGTGATATTTGAGTGATTGATTTATATACCCCTATATATACCAAGTGGTTTTTATTTTGTGGTATGTGGGTATCGTAAATAATTTTTATCTGGTTTAAAAAGTTCAGATATTCCCTTGGTTGTTCGATCATCTTCACACAAACTGTTCGATAAAAATATTCATCTCCCACTCCATGATAGATCTATCATATTTCATTTATATGAATTCAATTATACTCTTCTTCCGGTTCCTAGAAGGTAACACTATACATTGGTTTGATCCATTTTAGTTATATCCCGGAATCATGACATGGATCGTCCTTCATGCAGTTATCCATCCTTGGTTGACAGTTCAACTGATACTCGATGCCAAGCCCCTCCTTGTACAATGGTTGTAGTAGCATAATCCTTAATGATAGCTTCTTCCCTATAGATTCTACCATCATAAAGTAGTATATAAAGGATGATTTGGTAGATCTTTCTTCACCAATAGATCATAGACATTAGTAGATCTCTTACACCTATAAATATATCCTTCCTTAGGATGGTACAACAGTTTCCGTCAATGGTAGACTATCTATCTACCGCTCAACTACAATGGTAGACCACGATCCATTGGTAGATCACACTAATGGTCAACTGCTCAACCATTATACCATTCTACTTTCCCCCTTTTCAATGTTATTATAATCTATTATTTTAACCATCTCATTCGTGTATACTAGCTAAATAATAAATAGTAACATTTTCTTGAATCAATGATAGACCCCTCCACTACTGAATGCCATTGGCAGAAAAATCTAATTATATACAATGGTATATCATATATTCATTAAAATATAGTAGATCAATGTGTAATGGTGGATCTACATCAATGGTATATCAGTTCAACGGTACATTGTCAGCTGTCGCTTGGTATTTCAATCTTCCATTAGTTCAAAAGAATTTTTTTATAAAAAATGTATTTTTAATCTTTTTAATTATTATTATTGAAATAAATATTTTATTATATTTTTCTATAATATAATTATTAGTTGTGTGAAAATAATTTTCAACATATTTTTTCACATATTTACATGAAGTATATAATTTATTATGATGCATTGTTTTATGAAACTTTTTATGTTTTAAAATCTGAAAGTTTATTATTTTTATTCTAACAGTTATATAAAATTGAATTATATAAATTTATTCAACTCAATATTTTGGAATATTTATACTATTATTTCATGAATAAATATAGAGTTCAAATGTTCTTTGTTTATCAGCATAATATTTACAATAAAAGGTAACAATAATAATATTATTTTTATGGACTAAAAAATGCCAAGTGGGTATGGGTTCTGAAGTTGATATGAGAATATCATTTTTTTAATGACGTGAGAGTAATTAATTAGAGATGTCTTTTGGGAATAAAAAAACTTTTTTCATAGATATTTCATCATATTTGTTTGTGAGAGAACTATAATATAATACTTACTACTCTCACATGATCAAGAAACTACTAAAACTTTTGTTCCTTTTCTATAGTCATTTAAGAACTTAAATGTTCAACCTTATTTCATTCAAGTGATCAACAACCATTGAGTTTCATCATCCTTGAAATCATTTGATCATATTTTAGTTTATTTGTATTTATTTTTCTTTATACACTCTTTTATTTATTCTGTTTTTAATTGTTCGAGTCAAGTTTATGATTTTCTGATCCAAAAGCTGGTCTAGAATTGTATGGTTATTCCACAACCAAAAAGGTTGTCTAGTCTATGACTCCCTACCAAAATCCAGGTCATATACTAGGTTTATTCTATGATAAAACACTCAGTTATGCATTTAGGTATTTGTACAAGGTAGAGTCTATAAGAGGTTATGACACATTTTAATGTTTAGTTCTTAGAAGGAACCATTCTTCTCATAGAGTAGACAATGCTAAAGAGTGGACTAAGATATTCGAAATATGAATCACTATAAATATTTCTATTCTATATTTTTTATTTCTACTACACTTCATTTCAATAACACAACACTTACTATTGATTATTTTTTATAAACTCTAATGTATTAATAAAAAAATTCAAATGAATATTCCCCACTTATAGTCATTATTTCCATCACTATAGATCCAAAAAATAGTTTGAGAGTGTTTGAAAATCCTGAAATGATAGTTATACTCTTTAGTTATTTCAATATGATACCTAACTACTAGTATCAAAAGATAATTTTTCATTAATTTTTTTAAGATTATATTACTATTTATGTTTTTTATTTTTAACTATATTCTAACCTTATATCCAAGAATTAACAATCCAATCAATAAAAATAAAATAATTATTTTAATATGGTTGGTGTAAATGAAAACAATGTATATATTACAAAAAAAAACCGATTCATTAATGTAAGGGACTATGGATACTGAAAAGACAGAATGTAAACCTACTTGAAATTGTTGAGTGTGGATCACTGGACTATCATGGATAAGTCGGATGAGCTACCCAATTTTGACCGGGAGACACTTTTAGGAAATAAAACTATATTATATTTTTTGAATTGTAAAGTTAAAAATATTTTGTATTGTGGTATAAGTAAAAGTGTCTATATCCATATATCTACTTGTAAGACGACCCACGATATATGGATAATACTTCATGTGACTCACCATGTGATAGAAAATATCAAGAGAAAAAATATATGAATGCTATAAGAAGAATACATGGATATAAATATGGTAGATGAAGAATCATTAAACCAGATGTTCTATCGATTTACAAGTATTATAAATGGTATGATCCCCAATGGATATGTTTTGTAAAATATAGATCAAGTGGAAATAGTATTGAGTTATCTTACAGAAATATTTAATTAAAATTAGTTATCCATCATTGAGAGTGAGTATTTTTAAGAGTATACCTTAGATGAACTAATAGTATATCTATTTCATTATGAATTAGAGTTAATAAGCATTTCTAATAAGGTGTCTATAAATAGAAAGGATATTGTATTTAAATATAATGATATTGATTCAGCAAATTAATTTTATTATGAGTTCTTGGAACGTGATAAGAGATGGATCAATTTAGTAATCTGTTTTTTGAGTTCATGAAAAACAAAGATGGAAAGTGGTAGTTCCTGAGGAAGTTCAGATCAGATTATAAGAAAGTTAATACTAGTCATAATAATGATGTTTCAGAATTAACATGTTATGAGTGTAGGAATAAAGGGAACATAAGGAATAAATTACCTAAAATAAAATATCCAAATAAAGACATATGGAGAAGAAGAAAAGAAATATTTATTTATAGGCTGGGATTTCCTAGACAGTTCTAACATTAGTATTAAATCAAAATAAGATTGGGAATATTTCCCTGATGGGTATATAGTGTGAGTTAAATGATTCAATATTTACATAGTTAATAACTCTGGAAAATGTTTATCATACTTTTTTTTCTGATGATGAAAATGATTGTCATTCACATTATAATTATGATTCTATAAATTCCAAAGTTAAACAACTTCTTATAGAAAATGATGAATTAAAAATCAATGGTGTTAGGATAATTGAAAATTATACTTACATAAAAATTAAAAATAAGAAGTTGATTAAATAAAATTAGAAAATAAATGGGGTACTTGATAATAAATTTTTTTTGATTCCCAAAATTAATGATCTAAAAAGGATTATGATTCTAAGTTATTAAAACTAAAAGAGGAAAATGAAAAAGTTAAAAACTTTTGAGTAGTAATTGATAATGATCAAGAAATAATATTTTATTTAGTTTTAAATTATTTAAATAAATTAAAAAAATGATTTTATGAAACTTAAGTAATAATGTAATAAATTAAGATTTTTTTTGGATCTAATGAGAAATTTTGTATAGATTTTAAAACTATTCTAAAAGATAATATGAATTTTAAAGAGAAAACTATCAATATTAATGATATTTTTTATGCTTTTTTTAAAGGTAATGAATAACATGATAAAATGATGTATTTTATGAAAATGAAAACAAATATAAATGGTTTTGGTTAAAACCGTTTATCATCAACTTTAAATAAGACTAAATTTTTTCAAATCTCAAAAGGAAGTATTTCCAGTGTAGCCTATTTAAAACATGGAATAAAAGGGAATTATGCCCATGAGTGTTCACCCAGATTTTCACAATCATTTAGATATAATAGAACATTAATATATAGATATTTACTTTTTAAACATCCCACTAATAAATTATTTAAATCAATTTGGTTTCTATAATTTTTCACTACTAATCAAGTTGGACCCAAATTTGCATGGGTACCAAAATAGTTTATTTTAACTGTTTAATTTCATAAAATATTACTTTGAAATATCAAATACTCATGATATTTAGACATTGGATACACCAAACAAATAACAAGGGATATTTCTAAATTTTTATCCTTCATTTCATATGATGATGTCCTTGTCACATTTATAGATAACTCTAAAGAATAGAAAAAATGTATCGGAAAAGTTGTTTTTTCTCAAAAGATTATTATATAAAAATAATTATATGTATATGCTTTAAAATATAGTTTTATAATTATATCATGGTTATGTAATGATGAATTAAATTATATTTTTTAAATTGATAAATATACAATTCTGAAAAATAATTTTATTTTATTTTCTACAAATAGAAAATGGAATGTTTACAATATTTATTACTCTGATCTAATGAAACAAAGGGTTAAGTGTTTGAATGATATAGAAGACGAATAAATTTTTTGGAATAGGAGACTTGGTAATGAAAATTTAAAACTATTACACAAACCATCAATTAATTAACAAGTTATTCAATAAAAAAACTATATACAAGAAAGTACTTCATGTGTGATTCATATTTAAAGGGTAAGTAGCACAAAGAAAGGTTTAAATCTATAAATGATTCTTGTACTATTAGATTATTAAAATTATTACATCTTGAGTTTTTTGTACCTATACAACCTATTTTTTTTTGTGGTAAAAAATATGTATTTTTAATTTTTGATGATTGTAGAAGATTTTTATTAATCTGTTTTTTATCGTATAAAATTGAAACTTAAACCAAATTTTCTGTCTTATGTAAGCACATTAAAAAGTGACAGTGGTGGTGATTTTTTTAATTTATAACATGATAATTTTTCGAAGAATATTTTTATAAAAATTATTTTTCAGCCCATGGGACACCATAATAGATTGGTGTGGTATAATGAAATAATATATATTTTCAATAAATTTCGAGTTCAATTCTAAACAAATTTAGTTAACCTAAATACTATTATGTTGAATATATTAATAAATATTTCCATGTTTTAAATAAATTTTATGTAAACCCATGTTTAAATAAGACCCTTATGAAATTTTTAATTGTTTCAAACCTAAAGTAGGATATTTGGGGTTATTTGGTTCTGAAGTTTATCTCTTAGATACAAAATATAATTTATTCAAATTCGATTCTATCAAGGATGAAGGTATATTTTTAGGATATTGTAATACTATAATATATTATTGAGATTTAAATAAGAAAACTTAAGTTATTGATGTGTCTGTACATGTTATGATTAATGAAAATTTCAATAACAAGAAAAAAATGATTTAGAAAAAATATGATGATGAATTTATAGAATTTACTTTTAGTGAAGATAATGAAAAATATAATGTGAATGTATCAGTTTAGGGGGAGCATATAACTTATCAAATGGAAATTAAATAAAGTAAAATACATAAAGATCACCCATTTTAAAAAGTAATTGGAAATATTGAATTTGGTATACAAATAAGAGAATCTATTTTACTTTATTGTGAAAACTCTTTTTTTAGATTTTTTTTCATGTCAATATTTATAATGATTTAATTGATTAAAATTGGATTAATGATATTTATGATGAGTTTAATCAATTTGAATGAAATAAAGTGTGGAATTTAGTTGATTTTACCAAATATTAACCTATAATTGGAAAAAATGGATTTTTTCTAATATGATTGATGAAGTTGGAAACATAGTTGAAAATAAAGAAACACCAATACCTCAAGGTTATTCACAAGAAGTATTAATTGACTTTGAAGATTATTTTTCTCCTTTAATGAGATAGAATGAATTATAATTATATTAGCCTATGTTATTTTTCCTAACATATAATTATTTCACGTGGATGTAAAAAATGTCTTTTTAAATGGATTAATTTTAGTAGAAGTCTATGTTATACAACCACCTTTATTTGAAAATGAAAAATTTTCAAATCAGGATTATAAAATTAATAATGATTTATATGGTCGTAAAAAAGCTCCATGATCTTGGTATGAAAGAATAATTTTTTTTATTACAAAATAATTTCATAAAAGGTAAGGTTGATCCATCCATATTTATAAAAAGAGTTTCAAATGGTATATTGATTATATAGATTTATGTTGATGATATAATATTTGGTTAAAAGAATGATTTAATGTGTGATTATTTTTATAAACTCATGAAAACTGAATTCGATATGAGTTTAATGGACGAAATAATTTTTTTCCTTAGTTTTAAAATTAATTAAAGTAAAGATGGTATTTTCTTAAAAAAATGTAAATATGGTAAAGATCATGTTAAAAGTTATGGGCCTGATTCAAGTAAGACTATGAAAACACCAATGTGTACAAATTCAAAATTGGATAGAGATGAGTCTATAAAGTAAGGTGATATTATACTATATAGAGTCATGATAGGCAGTTTATTGTATCTCCATACACCTAGACTAGACATTTTTTTCTTAGTCTATTTGTGTGCTATATTCCCTGATAAACCGAAAGAAAGTCATCCTAAACCTATTAAAAGAGAAATTTGATATATTAAGGGTACTATTTATATTGTATTTTTTCTAATAAAAACTATTTTGATTTACTATCTTAATTTTTTTTGATTTTGGAGGTTGTAGACTTGGCTGTAAAAGAACTATAGGTACGCAACATTTTCTAGATAAATTTTTAACTTCATGGAGTTATATGAAATAACTATTTGTAACATTATCAAAAGATGAAGCTGAATATGTTGATGATTCTAGTTTCTATTAACAGAGTATATGTATTAAACAAACACAATTTTATTTTCAAATTTTTAAAATAAAATTTTCAATTTTATGTGATAATTCTAATGCTATTCCAATTTCTAAAAACCCACTTCAATATTTTAGAAAAAAAACATAGAATTTAGATTTCATTTTCCATGGGATAAATTAAATAAAGGTGATATATTTTTATAATTTGTCCCTAATGATAAATAGATGGTTGTCATTTTTACAAAACCTTTGGATTCTATTAAATTTGAGAAAATGAAGTTTGAATTTGGAATAATTGTTTATAAAAATTTCTATTTAGTATAATTACTATTTTTTGATAAAAATATTCACTGTTTTTAAATATATTTTTTACATGTGTTATGTAATTGAATATTAATATTTTATATAGTGTTTAAAATGGATAATTATTTTAAAATTCAATTTAATTTACTTTTTTATAAATTTTAAAAATGCAGATAATGTTTTTTAATGTTTAATAAATTTTTGGTTTTGTAAATTAAAAAAGGGGGAGATTGTCAGTAGTTAAACTTGTGTTTTAATATTTAAAAATTATATTTTGATAATAGTTTTTATTAAGTATAATTTCAACTCATTTATTAAATTTAAATTATTTATAACATGTAATCATTTTTCAAGATTTATTATTTTTATTAATGATTAATTTCATTTAATCGTTGAAATGTTTATTTTTTTATTTACATGTTTTAGTTTTTTGAATTGATTAATTATTTTTTGTATTTTTTAAATCATTTTTTAAATTTAATTTATCTTTATTAATGAATTTGTTTTAATAGGATTAAGTAAAAAGTTGGTCCAACCATGGATAGCCCACAAGGGCCAACCCTACTACCACTTGAGGGGTCCCATATGTCATTCCCCATGGGAGAGAAAACTAAGGATCCATAACACAAAGGAAGGAAATATATATGCCCTAAAGAAATAGATTTATCCCATGTATAAAGCCCACAAAATTACATAGGGAGGATCACATGAGCTGGGTATGGTATTCCCCCTAGGTCGAAGCTCATGTATTGATGAATGGGTGTTGAGGCATTGATCCCCAACTAGCCGATTGATGATACTATTAATGTAGTTGAATGATATACCACTGGAACTACCGTGTAGTTTTCTTATGAGGGATGTGGGGATCATAGATATTGTTCATTCTATTTAAAAAATTTAGACATACGCTCAACCATTTGAACAGTTTCAGATGAACTATCTGATCAAAACATTGATCTCCCATGGCACGATTGATCTCCCATAATTCAATTATTTGAATTCCATCATATTCTTCCACCAATTTCTTGTTGGTATCACTATACTCCAGTGTTATCCATTATAGTGACATCCTTGTAGCATAATATGGCTCTTACTTCATGTAGTTATCCATCATTGATCGACATTTCTACTAGATATTGACACCGAGATCGTCCTTGTATGGTGGTTGCAGTGGCATGAAACTCAATGACTACTTCTTATTTGTATCATCTACTATCAAACACTAGTATATCTCAGACCACTAATAGATCTCCCTTCACTTTTAGATCATGGACATTGGTAGATTTCTTTCATCAGTAGATATCTCCTTCATTATGATAATAATATAATTTCTTTCAATGGTAGATTTTCTATCTACCAATTTACTATAATGATAGATCATTATCCACTGGTAGATCATGTCAATGATTTAACATTTGACCACTTGACCATTCTACTTTAATCATTCAAAAAGGTACAATAAGATGTTATTTAAAACAGTTCATTCATGAATATCAGATGAACAAGAAACAATAACATTACCATGAATCAATGATATATTTATATACCACTCAACACCATCGATAGATCAATCTACCAGTGGAAAATGGTAGATTCTATTTTCTTCACACCAACGATATATCATGGTGAAACAATAGATCTACTTCAATGGTAGATTGGTCTAATGATATGTTTTCACCTAATTTCAAGTATATTAGTCTACTATTTGTTCAAAATAAATTTTTTCTAAATACTATACTTCTTAAATTTTTAATTGATATAATTAAGATACATATTTTGATAAAGGTTATATTATATTTTTCTAAAATTTAATTATAAGGTGTGTGAAAATAATTTTGAGCATATATTTTCACATATTTACATGAATTATATATTTTCTTACAGTGATCTATTTTATGAATCTTTTTGTGTTTTAATAAATTGGAAGTTAATTACTTTTATTTTAACTTTTTTATAAATAATTAATTATATAAATTTCTTCTACTTGATATTTTGGAAGATTTATATTTTTATTTCATGACAAAATAAAGAGTGGAAAATTTCTTTGTTTATCAAAATTGTATTTACAATCAAAGGTAATAGTAATATTATTTTTGATATGCACAAATAAGTGGCATGAATCTATTGGTTTTGTATATTCTCCGACAAGATATTTGTTTTACAGAAGTGAGAGTAATTTATTATTGATGTATTGAAGGAATAAAAGTATATTTTTTGTGGATATTTCATTATATTTTTTATGAAAAAATTTTCATATAATTATTGATGTCTTACACAATAAATAATCTACAACAACTTATTTTTATTTTCTATAATAACATAAGAACTTCAAAGCTTAACTTTTTTTTTCAAATGATCAACAATCATTCTGTTTCATTATCTTCAACATCATTTGATCTTCTATTAGTTCCTTTTTATCTTCTTTTCTTCATTTTATAATTAATTTATTTGGGTTTTCATTGTTCAATTATGGTTAATTATTTTCCCAATAAAAATAAATTATTTCATTTTCTAGTTATTCCACCACCAAAAGGAAGTATGGTTTGTAAATCCTGATCAAAATTCAGGTTATAGACTAGGTTTAGTCTCCTATAAAAATATAGGGTTTTGCCTTTGGGAATTTGTAAAAGGAACAGTTTATAGTAGGTTCTCACACCTTTAAAAGTGGGGTTCTTAATTGGAACCTATATTCTCATTGAGCGGAGAAGTTTGGGGAGTGGACAAGTATCTTGACGATTCAAACTACTATAAATCTTTGTGTTCTGTCTGTTTATTTTCACTGCACATTATTTCAAGAACACAACACTCGCTATAGATCATTTTTTTTTATAAAATATGATGGATTTATAATAAAAAATTTAAAAAAAAACATTCACTCATCTAGCAATTATTTCCATCATTATCAATCTAACAATAGTTTTATCATTATTATAATAATATTTGACTATGGAATTAGTCAAGATTTCAATATTATGACATGAAAACATGAGGTGGATACTTGGTTATGTCACTACTTGAGGTATTTTTTCATGGTATTAATGTGTAAAAATGTATATTTTCTACATAGACATGTGGTATTACCAACATTATTAATGAAAGTGTGGAATTCACAAAAGATCTAACCATATTTAGAAGAAGCATGTTTAATATGTGATAACTAACCAGTTGTTAGTAGTTGGTTCTAAAACAACTTAGAGTATGTTGTAGTTAGTTCCCTAGAACCAACTAATTTTTACTTTAAATTTCATATATATTAATTGAAGTAAATATTAACCTAAATACCTTATAAAATATTGATTATTATACTTACTAAAATTAATGTGATGATGTATTAGAGTATATGTTGCATTGAAAAGTGCACAACAGTTCCCATCAATGATGAGAAAATTGAAATTACATGATGGTATTATAAAATATTGTTCTATGGTTAGATAAAATTATGTAATGGGGAATATAATATGTTTAATTATAGGTGTGAGTACTCGTAATAAGATAATATTTCTTTTTATGAAATTTACAGTTGGTAATCTCCAGGATGATGTTAATGAGAACAGACCTATCAGTAGGAATTATGCATGTTTATGTGTCAATGTATATTCCTTTCTATGAGTGTGTGTAATAGTCCTTATAGGATAAGATTATTATTAATACATGTCATGAATCACTCACTTATATTTACTAACCAAAACAGTGACACCCAAAGTTCATGGGAAGTATGGTACATTGGGTGCATCATGAATGAAATGTTATTAATTTATAATTATAGGATGGATTTATACCTCCCATCTTTATGGAAGTTTAAATCTCATGATTGTTATGGAAATAGAACCATTTCATTAAATTCCATGTCCAATGTGTAATAATGAGTTTTTTTTAGAAAGTCAAAGAATGAAGTGTCATGCATATTGGTTGCTGGCATGAGTGTGAAACCTACTTGACACGATACTATGACAAAGATGTTATATTACACAATGAGAACACATTTGTGGTTATTAATGTTGCAACATTAACTTCTTCATCTTGGGTGACTTGAACCATTACTAGATTGTAATCTTTGACTTTATTAAATACTACTAAATGCCAATGAGAACGAATCCTATAAGGCCACACACTATGTAACATATTTATTTTTCATGAAGTAATAGACCGATTAAATTTTGGTTTAACCCTTTCATTTTATATGAAAGTGACTAAGAGTTTAAGGAAGGGTTCAGGAGTATCTGAGGCTTGTTCAGAGCTTGGATCTCCAATTTTTAGAGAAGAAACATGCGACACATAGGTGGTGCATGATTAGTGATAACCAAGAATCTAAATTATGCACCTCAACCATGAAACCTATATATAAATGAGAAAAATTAGAGAACCCATGTAAGGTAGGACACACGACTATGTGAAATGGTGTATGTTTGTTATAGATAAGGAACACACGACTATAGAATGGTTTTTATAATCGTGAAACTAAATGTGCGAGGGGTGGAGTTATTGAACTATAAGCATGCATAAGATATGAACAGTTTTTCAAACTGTGTTATTAGATATGTAAGGGGGTTCCACTTTAGGTAGTGAGTGCACGTGGTTAGAGCATGGTTTGGCTGACTGTGCATCCACACTATTCATCCTTTAAAAATGGGAAAATTCATATTTTCCCCTACCTTATTTAAATTTTAAACCATATTTTCTTTCCCTCTCCATGCATAGAGGCCCTTTCATCTGATATCCCACATGGTTATCCTTTAGGATTTGATCCATCTTCCTTATATTATGTCAGGATCACTCACCATTTGTCACATTACATTCTCCTTAGTAAGTGATTCAATCATATTTGTTACCTTCTTCATTTATCTCACTGTGTCTAATGCAAAATTTATGTGAGATAATGTGACATATTTTCTGGGTATTTTTCTATTTCTTTGATTCCTCACATTTTACCCAAATTATAAGCTGATATTGGATGGTGATTTTACTAACCTGATATTGTAGGTGGTCTTGTTATTTTTCCTAAAAGTTTGAGTGTTTATATTTTGTATCCATTATGAAACATGTCGGAAATACCCAACATTGCTCATAAAATTAATAAAACCCAGAAATTAATTATTATACATTGTTTTTGACATGTTATGAGACCTTGATAACTAGTTATAGGTTTACAACCTCAACTTGAACCACCCCCTTGGATGAGTTCTATTATATTCCTTATTGAATTGTGTTTTCCTTATGACCAACACATTATAAATGGTGTTTATGTTATTTTTGAGAATTGAAATGTTATTAAGTGAGTTAATAGAATTATTTACTAGAAAAGATTACATACCTTGGAAAACTTTATATTACTTACTCTTTAAATGGAATAAATGATAGAATTAATTAAATAATTGAAGGTGTGATTCTATGTATAATTGAATATAATTTTAAATGGATGTGATTACATAATTCTTACCTTCTATACTGGATGTGAAATTCATTTTTTTATTTACAATCATGGACACGACGTTCCTTTTATTCACTGGGGACTTATGGACAAGATGTTACTTAAAATTTAATGGGATAAATGGACACGACATTCCATATTATATAGTTGGTAAAATGAAAAATGATGTTCCATCCTGTTTATTAAATAATTAATGGACATGATGTTCGATAGGTTTTATTCCTAACTAATGGACATGAAGTTTCATATTGATTAATCCAAAATAATAGTTATTATGCCCATTATTGTCATATGTAATAACTGTTTAGAGACATCCAAGATTAGGCCGAAGAAGGTAGTATCAAGAATGTATCCCAAGTAGAACCAAGTCTGATATAGCTTATTTATTATTGCATTACATTTACTATTACCTAAAAATTGATCATATTATATTCATTGACTGGATAGTGATAGAAACTATTAGTGGTGACCTATAATGTTTATCTCATTCCATGTTTGTGCCGCCAATTGGTACCCACATAGACTTCCAGGATGCAGGTAGAGACAAGGGTAAGCATCTAGTTATAGATTCCCGATTTTCGATACTAGGATGGAGTATGGGAGTAGAAAACAAATACTATGAACATATTTAAATTGGATATAGTTTTTTTTTAACTTTTTTCTTATATTTTTATATGATGTTGTATATGTATGATGCTCTATTTTCATGTGTCACCCATTTTATATAGCATACGAACATGAAATCATTTGGTATATGTAAATGGATATGGAATTATTTGTTATTGATGTTGTGCGACTGATTATTATAATTTTGGATGTTATGATTTTTTTGTTGTATTATCTTTATTCTGTTTATTTTTTTATTATTTACTGTAGTTCTCCACTCTAAAATGAGGGTATATTCTCCCCACCAAACATCATAAACTCTCAATATTAGTCGATAGCCTCCTGCATATGATCAGGTGCACTTGAGGTCATGTGGCAAATCTGGTTCGATTACATATGATTATTCCAAAATTAGGATTCTATAAAGTGGTATTAGATTGGTTTTTTTCTTTTTTCTAACTATTTTTCATTTTTATATTGGGGAATAGAAATGCCTCTGAATTTGGTAATGATTGGGTTCGTGGGAGTAGCTAACCCATATATAGGGAATATCCAAATTACCTAGGATGGGGATTATTATTCTGGATTGTTCTTATTACAGTTGTACTAATTTCACCAATGGGTGGCACACATGATTTGTCGAATTATTAATATTATTATTATTTTGGATTATCTTTAACCCTTAGACCAATATGAAAATGAATTATTTTCATAGGAATCATTATAGGAACCTTATTATTTACATGTCATGCATATGACATGATATATTTATTTTATTACATGAATTTCCTTCAACATGTTTTAGTTCCTTGATTGATATATGTATTATTAACTAACATTTCTGAGGGATGAATGGGATAAATAATTGGTTATTAAAGTTTATTACTCAACCTAAATTATGTTTTCCAACATAGATTGATGTTGGAACATTAATTAACTAACTATTACATGTTAGAGAAATGAAACTGTGGTTATATGAGCAAAAAGCATTAGTTTATTTTGACTATATGATTTCTGATTTTAATTTATAAATAATTTAATTATATAAATTGGGAATAAAGATTGATATAATTGAATCATCGTATATGTATTGTTATATCCCGATACCAGATGTAAGGGTCTGACCTAAGTTGCAAGATGTTCCAAATATGACATATAAATCCTATTCCTTTATAACTTGGCGATGTCGAGTCATCTATCTAGATCGTGATTTATATACATATAAATATGTATTTACTTGAATAAATTAAAATTCCCAAAAGAAATGGTTGGTGGAAAATGGGGGTTCCAATTGAAACATAAATGGAATTTTCCTATACATGTTTCAATTGAAACTCCAAATACATAGACCCATAATACGAGACTCAAACTTTGAACCAACAATGTCCTTAGTAGTGGGATGTTTGGAGTGTCTCTTTTATTCATTTATGCCATGTTATATCTCCTTGATTTTTCTTTAGGAGAATGAAAATATGTGTTGGATCCTTCATTGGAAGGCCTGTACCAATCCGATTATTTTATCGATGATTTTCTTAGTTATCAAATAATTATTTGAGGTCAATTTTTATAATTTTATAGATATTCTACCATGAAATACTTGATTCATGAACCAAGATGGTGGTGATGACCATTCACTAAAGGTGGTGGTCCCTAAGCCACTAGTTTTACCACTAGTTGTGCCCCCATTGGAACCTCATACTATTCCAGATATGTGAGTTGATTATCAAATTCAAGAGTGTTTTTTGAATTTCCCCTTCTTTGGTAGAGTTGAATAGAGAGTTACAGTAGTAATACCCTCCTACCGTTTCAAGGGAATATGGTTCCCAGGCCGTTGAGTCTGTGATTTAGGCCATGCTTTCAATCATCAAGAACCTTGAGATACCTCACAAGGGGAGAGTGAAGCTCATTATGTACATTCTCCATTGATCCACCAAGAGAAGGCGGGATATTATCAAACAGGAAGGAAAACCTTGGGTTATAGTATGGAGTGTTTTTCATATGGTATTCTATGATTACTTCTATCCTAAGACTTTGTGGGTTGATCTATCACAGGAGTTTATGCACATGGTGCTAGGAACTATGTTTGTTATGGAATACTCAACTCTAGTAGCTAAGCTTTAGTTTTTCACACTAAATCTTATGGGTGATGTGATTTCTAGGGATAATAAATTTTAGGGTGGACTCAAATATGATATATAGTAAAAGGTGAATAAATTTCGTTTGACTATCATTTCAAGGATAGTTAATCAGGATCTCATCACCTTGCATACTATGAGAGAGGATAAGGCTGTGGGCGTGGGTTGTTCAACACCTAGTCTAGACAGTGATTTATCAAGATATCAGAAATGTCACCTAGAGAGTTCTTATCAGAATGGTGGTGTTCAAAGTGTCTATACCAATATACTTGTATTTTTTTCAATAGTATGGGAGGCCAGGTCACTCGATTCCTCAATGTGATAGAGACACTATTCAGTAGAAAGCCTATGGAAGCATGTTGTATATTCAGTGGTTTTGCTACACCTTCCCACATGTTCTTAGAGGGATGGGATATGAACCAACTCTACCTTTGGGAGTGGGATAAGTGGATGCTCTCCAAGAGGGAAACTTGAGTACTACCGACCACTTAGGCTAAGGAGGGGGTCTTCGTCGAGGGATACAAACACATGACCTCCAACACTAGCAATGAACACTTACCTAAGGTTTCCAGTTTGTATCTCAAGGTCATGGTTCTTAACAAGTATATGGAGTGTAGCTAGCACCTGGGGAGCAGAGTTATAAGACTTTTATTTTCTTAGTTATGATTTCAGTATCCTCTATTTAGTACCAACCATATTTGATAAATAATCTTCATATTCATTAATATTTATCAAAATAATGGACTGTATTGGACTCAAAATAGAGTGTTTCTATTGATTAATGGCCCTCAATACTCCTATAGGGAATCAATCAGAGGGTGTACACTGATTTAAGGAATTATCCCTTGAAATATGTGGTTATCATTTCATATCGATCCTTTTTTTATTTATATGATTTTCTTTAATGTAATTCTTGAGATGGAATGGCTAGTACATTTTGATTCTCATATTGACTATTATCATAGATAGTTTTCCTTTATATTACCTAAGGGAAGTAACTATATTCACAAGGGTGAGTGGTATGTCCATGTGAGTAGAGATAGAATCGAGCATCATGGGTGGGTGGGGGGACAACATAGATTGACATTCATTATATAGATGATCAAGGAACACGACATATAGATTTATGTCTGATAGTAGATCATTTCAGGGATTCCATCCCTAATGAATTTTTAGGAATACATCATGGAGGTAGATTTCACTATTGAACTAATTCTCGGAGAATAACCAATATCAATTCCTCTTTACAGTATGGCCAATATTGAGTTATGGGAGCTCAAGAGGTAGTTAGACGATTTGGAAGTCAAGGGGTTTATTTCACCCAGTACATCAGCATGGGGTTCACTCATTCTTTTTTCCAATATGGAAGATGATACCCTCAATATTTGTGTGGATTAACTTTAGTTAAATCATCTTATGGTTAATAATTAGTACCCATTACCTTATATATATGACCCTTTGGATCAGCTCTGAGGAGCTCAGTTTTTCTTTGATGTCTATTTAAGGATGATATACCGTTAGGTATGTGTCAAAACTTTTAAAAAACATTGTACAACATTTCCTAGTAGATAAGGATTTTAATAGTATTTAGTCATACCATTTAGATCTAAAAAATGTGCCGACAGTCCTTATGGCTATGATGAATCATGTTTTCCACCCATACCTAGATGATTTCATTGTTGTTTTTGTGGATGATATCTTAATATATTCTCATACTTAGCATGATCATTCCAAACACCTTGAAATCATATTTTTCACACTAATAGAGAATAAGTTTCATAACCAGTTGATGAAATTTTAGTTCAACATTAAAAAATTTCACTTCATGGGTCACATTATCTCATAAGAAGTAGTATCTGTTGACCTAGAGGAGGTGAGGACAGTTGTTTCTGGAGATAATACTTAGAACGTATTTGATATATGGAGTTTATTGGAACTAGTTGGATATTAAAAGTTATTTATTTTGGATTTATCACACTTTACAACACCTATTATGAGATTTACCAATAAAGTTGTAAAATATTTGTAGTATGAATCTTGTGAGAAGGAATTTTAGATGTTGAAAGGAATACAGACTTCATTGATGATCATAATTCTTCCAGAGTTGAGAGTAATATATATAATATATTATGAAACAACAAGAATTGGTTTGGTAGTAGTTCTGATATAGGGATATCAAGTTGTGGCACATGTGTCCTTCCAGTTAATACCTCATGAGCATGATTACTCAATGTATGATATCAAGCGAGCTGCAATTGTTCATGCCTTATGTTTTTAAAGGAATTATTTGTTGAGAGAATGATTCATTGTATAAACCTCAAATAAATCTTTATATAGAATGATTTGAACCATATTCAATGAATATGGGTTGAATATTTATAATAATTTGATTTTGAGCTTGATTGTATGCCTAGGAAATGAAATGTTGTGGTTGATGCACTGAACTGAAAGACTAAGGGATAAGTCATTTAGGAGGCCAATAGAGAGTGGTGGTTGATGACCTCATTTTATGAGATGCACATGGAGGTGATGGACCATTATGGGTCACCTATAATAACTTTATTAGTAGTAACCTCTTCACTTTTGGATAGAGTGAAGATGATATGGACTTATAATCTTATGGGATTGGTCGTATGGGGGAGTGTTTTAGGTGAGGACCCATTACCTAGTTGGGTCTTCGATGTGAATGATACCTTTCACATTCATGGGAATGTATACGTTCTAGTAGACATATAAGATGATTAAATGTGATATTCTCATGCCTCTTCTTGGTAAGTACCTCATGATCTCATGAAGATGTATCGTGATTTACACAACCATTATTGGTGTACTAGTATGAAAAGGGAGATAGTTTTGTTTGTTACTCAGTGTTCCACCTATCAATAAGTGAAGGTAGAGCACTAGTGACCAATGGTAATTTTATAATTGTTTCCCATTTCAAAGTGTAAATGGGACACATCAAATATGTATTTTGTGAGGATTTTATTGAGGGACACTCAAGGAAGTGATGAGGTATTGGTGATTATTGACAGACAGATAATGGTCACCCACTTCTAGCCTATTGGGGGGCCTTTTCAGTATATGATATATGGATGATATATGTCATAGAGATCATATTATATCTGTATTTACACGTAAAATTCCTCTTAGAAAAGGACATTTTTTGACATCATAGTTCTAAATAATATTACATAAGACACTGGGTTCATAGGTGCTTCTATGTAAAACATATCACCCTCAGACTAGCGGGTAGTCAGAAGATACTATATGGGTGTTAGAGGACATTCTATGAGTATTCATCCATGATTTTGGAGATTCTTGGGATAAACAATTACCTCTTAATGAGTTTTAATTATAATAATAACTTCTGAGAGACTATCCACATAGTTCCTTATGAGGACTTATATGGTAGGTCATTCTATTCACCTCTGTTCTCATTAAAGGTGTGTGAGGAATAGATGCTGGGACATCATCTCATGTAGGATACATCAAAGTAAGTTTAACATATTAGGAAGCATATGGTTACAAATAAGTCTAGAAATAAGTCTTATTCCAATTGTCACCACTGAACATTGGAGTTTGAGGTCGGACATCAGGTATTCTTGTTATTTTTTCGAGATTGGGTCATATACAGATATGAAGGTGGGGATGGCTATCTTCATGATTCATCATAACTTTTAAGGACTTGGAGAGGGCCGGAACAATTTCTTATCAGTTATTACTTCCTCAGAGATAATGGGGCATGCACAATGTCTTCTTTGTATCTCAAGATTACCATTATCATTCTACCCCCATCACATTCTTTTACACTTGAGGAAATTCAATTGGAGGCTGATTATTATTTTGAGGAGTATTCAGTTCATTTCATTAATTATAGTATGAAAGATCTTCAAGGTAGATCACTTCCTCTATTTTGAGTGTTATGAAAAAATGTCCATGTATAGGATGAGACCTAGGATGGAGAGTCCGACCTACATGCTCGGTGGAAATAACCATACTTGAATGATGTTCCACCACCATCAAAAGATTAACTTGGGGATGAGTTGTTTTAAAGAGGATAGGTTGAAACTTATTGGGTTTTCCTAATGGTATAAACCCTTTAAATGTTAGTTTAATCCTTTCTTTTTATATAATTGTTCCTCATAGTTTAAGGTATGGTAAAATAGTGTCTGATGCTTGTTTAGAGGTCGGAGTTCCATTTTTTTGATATACAACATGACGAACATAGTTGGAATTTGGTTATTGGTAACCATGTATCTCAAACATGAAACCTATATATAGAGGTACATAGTTATATAAACTATATATGGGCGGCCACACAACCATGAAAAATTATGCAGCCATGTTGAATAGTTTAAACCAACAATTAGCACTTGGAATATATAACAATGTAGCTAACTATGTTGGGGGGTGAAGTTGTTGGATAATACGAATGCATAGGATTTTTATGGTTTTTAAAAACATGTTCCTATCTATGTGATGGGGTACCTCCTTAGGCAGTGAGTGCACACGGTTGGCACATGGTTTGGCCAACCGGGAAACCAAGATATGTTCCCTTAAAAAATGGGTGAAATTACCATTTTTATAGCCTTATTTAAAGTTCAACCACTTTTTTATTTTCCTATCCATGCACAATGGAAATTATTTTCAAGATACCCCATGGTTCTCTAGTAGGATTTGATCCATCTTCCTCAAATGATTTTAGAATCACTCATTGTTCATCAAGTTGAATAAACCCCAATAAGTCATTCAATACTCTTACTTATTTTATTCATTCATCATTTCATGTTGAATTCTAAATCTATGTGAGATAATATTACCCATTTCCATTGTATTTGTATATTTATTCAATTTATATCATTATATCCCAAATCATAAGTTGATATTAGATGAGGAGTTTACTACTAAGAAAAGGAAGGTTATCTCGTGCTTTCCCTAAATGTTTGGGGTTTTATATTATTTTTTCATTGTGTTTCATGCCATAATTACCTAAAATTTCTCCTAAAATTGATATACCCATAAATTAATTATTGAAACATAGTATTATACATGTTATGAGACCTTTATAACCAAATGGAGGTTGAAATCCTCCACTAAAACCACACCCTTGGGCGAGTTCTAGTATATATGTTGTTGATTTTTTATTCCTTGTGACCAAAACACCATAAAGGTGTGTTTGCATTTCCATTGACCAGTGAAATGTTATTAAGTGGGTTAATATAATGAGGCAGTGGCATGAATTAGATACCTTGTCCCATATTATATTACTCATCCATTATATGGTTTAAATTATCTAATGAATTAAACAATATAAAGAGTGATTCTCTTTAGCCTTGAATATAATTTTACATGGATGTGATTATACCATTATTTCGTTTTTTACTAAAGAATACACTCCTTATTTTTATTTATGATTATGGACACAATGTTCCATATTTTTTACTTCGGATTTATGGACATGATATTCCTTATAATTATACGGGATAAATGGACATGACGTTCCACATTATATACTTGGTAATAGGATACATGACATTCCCCCATGTTTATTTTATAAATAATGACCATGATGTTCCAAAGTGACTATACCTAACTAATGTACATGAAATTAGATATTTTTTAAGTATAATTAAAGGAAATACCGCCCCAAAATACACCGTGTGGTGCCTCGAGATGGTTGTCCACAATACCTCAAGCGTGCCTACTCGTATGCTAAACTTGGACAACTAGCAGTGGGGGCCTAGTGTGTGTCAAAGGAGAGACTATACCCTCATGAGATAGAGTGTAGAATAGTAGTAATAAATATATATAAGACGTGGAGATAGATAATAATGAGCAGTAATGGAATAACATCTAGTAAACATTCAATAATAATAAACAAACAGAAGTAGAACAATAAATCAATACAAAAACGATGATGATCATGTCATGTAGCTATAAAAAAGCGAGTACATAGGATACAAGGGAATATGGTATGAACGAAAAGATAAAAAAAGTTCAAAAAGACTCTTATACCAGCATCTCAAAATTAGGTTCAATCCTCTACTCCAATACTCCAACCTAGAACTCAGAATCAACTACTAGAATCTGACTGCTTACCCTTATCTATAACAACAATCCTGAAGTCTTCTTGGTTACCAATGAAATCCCAAGAATGTTGTGATATATACTGAATACTACCACACAAATTGTATCTTGATCAATCTAGTATGTACATATAAAATGAGTAGTGTTAAAATAGTAATAAATTCAAGGTAATAAATAAATCAATTCATTTGTCTGGGTTCCTCGTGAGATACCCAAATGATTCTACCTACTTCATCCTAGGATGTATGTCTCTACACTGAGGTGAACCTATAAAAGTGTGATATAATGTATAGATGGGTCATCATAAATAAGGTATTAAAGGTGGAATATCCCCAAGAATGTTCTTTGTCTTGGAAGATGTATCCATGGATTTTCAGCTTCACATTCTTAAATTTAAAATTCATCTTAATAAATTATGAAGAGGCACCCTGATCCTGTCCTTGTTGATCTAGAAGGAATCCCAAGTATCACTCTAAGGGAACTGTAAACACTGAATTCCATAAGATTCCATCCACGGTGATCCATAAATGAAATCCCTATTATCACTATCAGAATGGAATGAAACCAACCCTCCCAGCCCATCCCTGAAATCTCACGTAGGAGACCGAGTATCACTCAGGAACTGGTTTGAACATCTTCCCACAGAGCCCATCCATGTTGTCTGCACTATAGAACCGATAAGAATCACATGGGGGTAAGGTAAACATAGAGTGAGGCCATTATAGCCATACCTAGTATCTCTCTTGGAGTGTATACAAACCATTTGAAAATTCAAATTAGAAATCCAAACAAGCTCGTCTAAGGCATCCCATAAAGACCAATGTATCACTCTCAGCATGAATATGAGGCATGGATTAGCTATCAAAATCCATCCATTTGGAACAGAATTTCACATATAAAATTTTAATCATAGGATAATAAATTTAATTAATTAATTCAATTAGGCTTGGGGGATAAGGCCTAACTCATGGAAAACATCATTCCTAATTCATTTAATACATTCAAAAGTACTTATTACATGTCGACACACCTTTCAAGAATGATTTAATAATTTATGTTAGAGGGAAGTTACACTACCAAGAAAGGAACACCCATAGGGGTGGCCTATGAATAAGTGAACAACCTAGGATGTGGTTCACCATTATCTGGTATCACATTAAGCATGAAAAAATATTTAAATTAATTTACCAAGAATTTTTGAGGAATCTACAGAGAAGTATGCACATGACACAGTAATGCATAGTATAAATTCCACTAAACTTGAGGGAATGAAACTGGTCCACCTACATTAGGTTCATAGTGCTCTCCTCATCTAGTGTCGACCCTTGATTTGATCTCAAATGGGTTGAAACAGAATAATCATCAAATTCCTAGAAAAAAGGGAAAATTAGCTCGCACCAATATAGTAAAAAATATGAGAAGAGACACTATGAAAATAAGGAATTGGAGTGGAGAGGTTTCTGATAGGAATCCAATGTACAATATGGAAAAATAAATAGAGATCATATGAGCGAGATACTTGAATCCCTAACGTAGGAGTAATGAGGATTAATGGGTGACACCTTGTGGAGAAAACAAAGGAGGAGGAAGATATTAGGGGTATAAAATATATTAGGGGAAAAAAGTTAATTTCCCCTTTGAATTTGGGGTTGAACGATTTTTTTTGCACGATTGGAAAAACTGTGCACCAACCGTGAACCACCCTCTATCTAGCAACACCCCTCACATGGGCTAGGTGCACAGTTTGAATAACTATGAACAACCCATGAAAAAGACAACATCAACGTGGTCTACAATCCCATAATGGCATGCATCCTAGACCATACGGTTGTAGAAAAACCATATGACGTCTTTATATACACTAGGTGACTACAAAGTTTAGGTCCATGATTAGTGCTAACCATGAAATAACCATGTAGCACAGACTTCCTCCTTAAATTATCGAGCACTAGGATCTGAATGAGTCCCATACTCCCTCCAACCTCTACTTAGACTTTAAAGAACATTACTAGAATATAACGAGAGGTTTTTAATATAAACATAAAAGTTAATAACTCTAAGAAAATATATGACATTATAAACTCCCCTCCTGAAAACAAATCATCCTTGAGTTTCCCCTCTTAGGATGGTGAGGCATATTTTAAGAAATGTTTCAACAACTACCCACTTACATCGGCCTCCTACTCGCAAGTCTCATTGTGTACATAGTCATGCTACCATAGAACCCATAATAGAGAGATTAACCTACCTCACAGAGCCTTCATGCTCTAATGAATGATACACATCAGATGGTCCTTTAATGATGCATCTATCTCCAACTCAATGTTCTCAAGTTCACACAGATGAGATATGTCATCATTATACCAGTAAATATGGGATACATGGAATAATTTGGGCATGGACCTGTACCTCTGAGTTAACTACAACCAATTGGATATTTGGAAGACCATATCTACTATCTTGAATGTCCTAACATAACAATGTGATAGCTTTCCATATCTCTAAAGTCATGAATGACCCAATGTGGGAAAAACATGTAGAAAGACCCGATGTCCCCCTCAAACTTGAGAGGTTGACAATGATGATTGGTATAATAATTTTTCCTTGAATGTGATATATTCATACATTTCGAAATCATTTTTACCTGATATGAAATCTACTTAATGAGATTAGGACCCATTAGTGTTGCCTCACATACCGTTAACCAGTATAAAGGGAAAATTTATGGCCTATCATAAAGGGCCTCATAGGGAGCCATAAGAATCATTTTGTAAATATTCTAATTGTAGGAAAACTCTACCAGAGGTATATATTTCTCTGATGAACATCTAAAATAAAGGATTTATTACCAGATCATGTCCCATAACACATGTATCATCCACTAGGAATTCCTGTCATTCATGAGGGTGATATGCTATACTCAAGAGCATTTATGAACCCAGTGCATTTTGAATCCACTTCCAAAACCATTATGTAAACTGGGAATCTCGTTATGATACAATAAAATGAGGAACACCATAAAGGTAAAAAATTTCCTAGATAGAAAGCCTCCCTAGATCATAAATAGATAAGGTCTCTCAGATCAATAGAATGTTTCTGACTTTGGTCAACCTATCGATGATCACCCATACTACATCGCTACCCAAAGGGGATCTTGTCAAGCCGACAATGAAACCCATGATGACACCATTCTATTTCCACTCAAGAGTAGATAAATACTATAGAATTCCAGTAGGTCGCTGGTGCTCTTCATTCCCCTACTGAAAGGTGGAATACCTCTTGGTGAATCTTGCAATCTACCTCTCCATACTAGGACACCAATATTGACGATGTATATCATAATACATCTTGTTAAGGCCAGGGTGGACTACCCAAAAATTGGTGTGAGATTCCCACATCAGCTATTCGTGTATGTTAGCAAGCACCCATACTGACCCATGGAAAATAAGGGTCTCATTCCCATTAACAAACCAACCAGGAGTTGGGTTTTCACCCAAGACTCACTCCCTCAATATGAGTCCCTCATGATCTAAAAACCCCCCCATACTCACCCCTTATACAAGAGATGATGACTTTGATAATGATTCTAAAATTAGTATATCATGAAATTACTGAACCTTCGAGTGAATCGTGAGAAATGGAGCCATCAAGTTCCACTCACTTTTAGCCTTGTAATAGAATATGCTTGAGTCTTTCATCTCAGGGGGTCAGCTACTACATTACCTTTTCTGGGTGTATAAGTATGCTCAAAGTCGAATGATTGAAGGTATTCAACCCACCTATTCTACCTTAGATACAATTGTTTCTATGTGGAAGATTATTTGACACTTTTTATCTGGTTAAATAATGAACCACTCACAAAAAAGATAATTCTTCCAATATCATAGACCATGAACCATGAATACAAGATAGAGGTCATGCGTGGGCTAATTCTACTCCTAAGGTCTCAACTGGTGGGACCCGTACACCACAACTCTATCTCCCTATATCAGAACTTACATTCCCATAATTCCTAAAGCATAATAGTTATTATTATAGCCTTTTCTTGGATCCAAAACAATTAGTATCGATGTTGAAGTTATTATCCCTTTCAAACCCCGAAAGGCTATCTCATAAGATTCATAATTGAATAACTTCATAACCTTTTTCATCAAGCTCATAAGAGGCACTACTAGGCATGGAAAATCCTGTATGAATCTCCTTTAACATCCAAACTAGCCCTAAGAAAATGTTTATTTCAATGAAATTATTGGGATTCTCTAGAAAACCACAACAACTCTCTTTATCTAGGTTAATAGAAAAGAATAAATCTGAAATTATATGACCTAATAAGTAAATTTTATTGATCCAAAAGTATAATTTATCGATTTTTTCATATAGATGGTGTTCTCTAAGTGTAGTCATCACAATATCAACATGGTTATAATAGTTGTGTCTATTATTAGAATAAACAAATATTTAATCCATGAATAAAACCAAATATGAATCCATGTATGGGTGGAAAAACCATTTCAACATAGCCATAAAGACCACTAGTGAATTCGTAAGGCCAAGAAGAATAACCAAAAACTCAAACATGTCGTAAATTCTTCATAAATCTATACATGGTATGACAAATGATATAACACATTCATGAGGGTAGCCCAACCTCAAATAAATATTAGAGAAATCTGTCACTCCTTAGAGCTGGTTAAAGATGTCATCTATATGAGGCAATGGATACCATTTCTTCAATGTAAGATGGTTCATCAATATGTAATCAACACACAACCTAAGTTATCATCTTCCATCATGGAGAAAAGGATTGGTGAACCCCATAGTGAAGTGTTGGGTCAGATGAAACCCTTTGCCTCTAGATCATCCAAATACTTATTAAGTCCCTAAAACTCTATAGGTTCCATCCTATATGGAGGAATGGACATGAGTTCCACACCAAGAACTAGATCATTGTTGAAATCCACCTCTATCATAAGAGGCAAGACCAAAAACTGATAAGTGATGATATCCTGGAAATGATCCACTACATGAGGTAATTATGTAAACTATACTACCTAACCACACTTAAAGACACTAGACATCTAGGTTGTCACCTTTCGTAGCCCAGTACACATGGGTCCAACTCGACTCTCCTAGATATCCCATTTTCTCTTATGAATATAAGAACTACCCTCAGGTGATGGGAAAGAGACAATCTAGTGATAAAAATCATCATGGGATTGATAAGGAACTAATTAGTCCCTATCGATAATGATGTTTAAGTTGATTAACTTGAGGATGATGAAATTCCATAAGAAATGATACCCACCTATCTTAAGGGTGAACTCATTGAACTGGATTATTCCCTCTGATCGAACCCCTAATAGTGTTTCGAGAGTCATAATGCTACTCAAGTAATCTATTTGAAGTCCCAAACATTCCATAGTTGCAGTAGATGTGAAGGAATGTTTTGCACATGTATCAATTAGGGAATAAAACTAAACTAGGGGATACAAAAATAGAACCAAATAAAGTAAAATGCCCTAGACTCTACTCCTCAGTAATAGGATTCAATTCACATATATGGCCTAATTTTTATCCCTAAGATACAACATGACTAACATTGGTTGGTCTTATTTTCTAGCGTTGAACCTATTATGTATGACTACCTTAGCCACAACTACCTCCGTGGCTAGTTCATATTGTAGTAGACCAGGTACCAACCTGAAATGGAGCTACCGAACCTGTACTTGAAAGAGGTGTCAAAAAATATCCCTTATCAGAAGATACATGAGGTAAAATTTGGTAGAAATGCTATTAGAATCCCATACTATTTCTTTCTCAGCACTTGATCAGGGTACTCATACATTGAGGCTTCTTAGGCCCTACCCCACCACACTGGTGACACACCACACAACTATCGGTATGTGTCATCTAGTTGGTGATGCCCCATCATTCACCCCCAAAGTAATGTTTCATACCACTAGATTAACATTATGCCTTCTAGGAAGCTGAAATTCCCTCACTATCATTTCCACCTTACCTCAGATTCTACTCTATGATGAGGTCCTCATTTTCTATTTTTGAAATAGTGGTCAGTTAGAAAATGGTCACCATCCATCAGATGGAATACAATATACCATCCTCAAAATGCATTATATTTTTAGATTGTCCCTAGTAAGATTCATTGAAAAATTATGGAACTCGGTGAAATAAGATGAATATTCCATCATCGACATGGCACCCTATTATTGGTTCATATACTCTCAAGCATTGTATCCTCAAAATATTTTTGGGAAGAAGTAATCATATAATGTTATCTAGAATCCCACCTAGGCCATACCCTGTTGACTTCTATCCTAGGTAATCATGTTCAACCAGTGTTTAGGATAATCATGAATCATGTGGTAGAAATCCCGACCCTCGACTATGGATGTGTCACCAAATTCACAAATATCGAAAACATAGTCTCCATATAAGATTCATCCACCTGAGGTCCTCCATCCCTTGAAAAGGTGGGGGGATGTTTATGTTTGAATTCCTGGGTCAACTCTTCCATAGTAGGGGTAGGTCAGGGAGCACCCTAAAGTGACTTCATAAAGAGGAAGAAACTATATTGAAACTAATCATCAACACCTAGTGTAAGATCAACAAGGGGTGCCTCAAATGGCACTACAGGAGGCATTTTTGATTTCTCAGGGCCTACCACCTCTAGAGAATCGTCATTTCCACCCTCTTGGTTCAAAAATTTAGTAATTCATGGTAGAATAGATAACAAATTTCTTAGTGGATGTCTTAGATAGGATTTAATTGTAGAAGATAAGGAAGAGTGAAAGAAAGAAAGGATATGTACATAACCTTATTATAAATGAGTCACACCTCTCTGCATGCTCTTAAATATAGGTCTATGTGATAAGTAAGATAAAAATGGTCCATGTTAGACACTTCCTACTACCCACTAATAATGTTGGGTTAGGGTCAAGGTCTCCTATAACACGTCAGAGGTTTCGGTATATAGAGTGTCAATTTCAAGGTACAGAAGAAAACACCCTTTACATTGCCATTGGTATCCCATTTATAAGAAACCATTAAATTTTAAAACATTAATTTATTGAAATTTTTTCTAATTTATTTGGATATATACATCTCAATCTAGTTATTTTTTTCACCAACCCCAAATTCATAAAAGACCATAGTTTTATAAATTTTAATTGATATGAAAAATAACTACGACCAAACCATTACATCCAAAATTAGAATTTAACAGGTATTGTATAGAGATTTGATTGAATAAACTACCATTCCCAATTTATAGGATTAATTTCTTCTTAAATTGTCATCAAAATTCATCAATCAAATCAACAAAAATTTTATCTTGTAGAACTAGTGTTCATGGCTCAAATGTGGCATAAAACGTTAATTAAGGTGTAATAATCAATCTATATAAGAAAACACCATCTATATTGATGTGGGAACTTTAATTAATCCAATTATGTTATCCCTGTAAAAAACATCATCACATTTAAATATATAACAATCAAGGTAATTGCAAAAAGAAAACAAATTACAATAAATGCACATAGATATATAAATATAGAATAACATAATTAATTAAATTTGAATCAAGTGCCCAAAATGATGCATGAATTGATACACCCTCATCTCATTAGGCCAAGGTAGAATAAATCCCATAATAATAATATAAAAAATAATAATTAAATAAATTAAGTTCATCACCCAATGGGGAAATCTGTAAAACTCTAATAGGTATAACCGATAACATCATAACCTATCCTTGAAAATTTGGGTTTCCCCTATATGGGGGTTAGCTACTCCCTGACACAAGATCATTTCCAAATTCACTTACATTATAGTCCCCTATATAATACCCAAAAAATAAAAAAAAACTAAAATAGAAGTTATGATACCACTTTAAAACATCCCTCCTTGAAAACCAATGAGCGGTGCCCCAAAATTGTTGACAACAAGACCTCAAATACAGCTCCCCATATGCTAGAGGCTACCAAATATCAGTGAGGACCTAGGTTGTGCCTAGAGGGATGTTATTTCCTCAGGAGTTAAATCTCTAAAAATGGAAATAAAAATAGATACGTTATAGAAATATATAAGAACATTTAAAAATATAAGAATAACAAATAAACATTGAAGAATAATAAAAAGACAAATACAGAACTGTAAATCAATTCAAAAATGGTGATGATCATGTCTTGTATCTATAAAAAAATAATTTCATGGTATATAAGGGAATCATACATACCCAAAATGCCAAAAAAACAAAAAAAAATCCAAAAATCTACCTCTACTAGTATCACGATCATAGGCTTTGTCTTCTTCTCACATACCCCAACTTAGAACTCAAAATAAAGCACTGGAAGCTGGTTTCTTATCTTTATCTATAACTGTAATCATGAATTCATATTGGGTACGGATGTTTTCTAAAGAATGGTGTGATATGTACCCATAAGGGAACCTCCAATGATGTTTTTATCCTTCTAGTCAGTGCATATAAATTGAGCAGTTTTCCAATAGTAATAAATAAAAGGTAATAAATAAATCAGTAGATCTGTCTGGGTTCCTCATTGGATACCCTACTGATTCTACCTTCTTCAGACTATGATTGATGTGTATGAATATATGTGAACCTATAGAAGTATGATATAATGTATAGATGGGGAATCATAAATAAGGTATCAAAGTGGACCATCCATAAGAATGTTCTTTGGATTGGATGATGCATCCCTGGATTTTCAGATACAAAAGCATCAATTTAAAAGTTATATTTAGAAATTATGAAGTGGAACCCTGTTCCCCTCAAAGGTGATTCGTAAGGAATACCAAGTATCATTCTAGGGGAACTATAAATATCCAATACCATAACAGTCCGTCCAAGGTGATCCAGAAATGGAATCCCTCGTGTCACTATCGACATGGTGTGAAATCAACCCATTGAGTCCATATATGGTATCTCACATAGGGAACCAGGTATCACTTGTGACTTGGTCTGACCATATATACACTAATCCCATTCAATATTTTTACCATAGGGAACTAATATCACTCACATAGGGTTAAGTTAAACGCATGTTGATCTCATCATAAGCATATATATTATCACTCCCGACATTTATGCAAACCATTTTCCAATTAAAACTACAAAGATTGATGACCCCATATAAGGAATCACATAAGGACCCAAGTATCAAATTCTTCATGAATATGAGTTATGTATTAGCTATAAAAAATCATCCATTTATCAAGGAATTTAACTTACAACATTTTAATCATGTTTTCAAGACATTTATTTATGAAATTCAACTAGGCATATGGTAAAAGTCCTAACTCATGTTCAAAACTCTCTTAATTCATTTCATACATCCAAAAGTATTTATGACATGTCAACACACCTTTCATGGATGGTTTAACAATTTAAGATAGAGGTAAAATAGGCTATCAAGGAATGGAACACCCATAGGGGTGGCCCATGACTAGGAAAAAAACCTAGGATTTGATTCACCATTATATTGGATAACATTATGCATGAGAAACCTTTCAAATAAATTTACTAATCATTTGGAAAAAATCATCGAAGAATTTCGACATGTGGAATGATGGTGCATAATATAAATAAAACTAAACATGAGGGAAAGAAACTATACCACCTACCTTATGTTTACAGTAATCTCATCATTAAGTGTTTTCCCTGGATTCGAGCTCAAATGGGAGGAAACATAAGAATCATTAAATTCCATGAAATTAGGGAAAATGACCTCACACCAAAATAGAACAACAGATTAGAAGATAAAATGAGAAAATAAGGAAGATGAGTGAAGAGCTTATTGAGAGGAATCCAATGCACATGATAACAAGGGATATATAGATTTTATGAGGGAGATACTAAAATCCATAATGGAATAGGAAGGAGGAGCTTTGAGTGCCAGCTGCTGAAGAAAATGATAGAGGATTAAATTGGGGATTTAAAGCATAATAGAGGAATATATATACATCTCCCTTAAAATTTGGGTTTTCATGGTTTGGTAACATGGTTGGTCAAACCATCCACCAACCATGCACCAACCCCTGCCCACGAACACCACATGCCCAGGTTAGGCACATAGTTTGACTAACTATGTGTAGATCATGAAAAAATACACTATCAAGGTGGTCTGCAATCCATTATTATCATGTGTCCTAGTCTGTAAAATTGCTTAAAAACCATGAGACCCCTTACTATGAATTGGGTTCTGGCATGGTTGAGTAGCACTTCTAACACTAATCATGTGTTAACCAGGAATCTTAGTCTACCTCCTTAAATTCTTGATCTTCAGGCTCCAAATGAGCCCCATATTCTCCTAAACCACTTTTAGCCTTTAGAGTACATTTATAGTAGAAAATATGGGGATTTTTTTATTGAAACATAACAGTTCATACATATTTGAAAACCTAATATGTTACAACATTCTATATTGACTATTCCTAAATAATTGTCGTGACACCCATTATTATTGTATGTAATAAATGTTCAAAGACATTTTGTCTTAGTCCAAAGTAGGTAGTGTAGAAAGGAGTACTAAATGGAACATGGACTAATGTAGTTTACTTATTTCAACATTACATTTACTGTTACCTGGACATTGATCATTGTATTTTCATAGACTTGATAGTTCTAGACACCATTCGTGGTGACCATGTGAGTTTACCTCACAGACTTTTCAATCCACCGATTAGTACCCGAACGGAATTCATGGACTTAGGTAGGGAAACAGAAAAGTTTCCATCTATGGATGCCTAATTTCTTGTACCAGGATGAATTATGGGAATATAATTCCAAGGATATTCTTATGATTATATTATATAGAAATTTTGGAAATTTTTGTCTACATTTTTTCATAGAATGTTGTATATTCATCTTAGTAAGTTTCTCGTGTATCACCAATTTTCTATATAATACATAAATAAAATCATTTTGTATATTTTACTAGATATGAATCTATTTGTTGTTAATATTATCCTAGTAGTTATTATTATTTTGGATTTTATGCTTCCACTATTTTAATATCTTACTTCCACTGATTTATATATTATCTTCCATTGCGCTCCATTATGACATGAGGGTATAGAATCCCCAATTTACCATCATAGACCCTTACTATTAGCTGACAACCTCGGGTGTATGGGATGACATGCTTGAGGCCACGTGGACATTTTGGATTGGTTACTTTTGAGTGAGCTAGGCATGAGATGATACACACTAAGTACATCCATTTATCTTAATTAAATTATATTTGAATTAATTTATTTTAATAAATATTATTTTCAAGACTGAGGAATAATTGTTTTTCCAGATTTATCAATCATAAATGTTTATTTTCATGGAGATTAATTTTTATTAATTCATTAATATATAATATATTTAATTATGTGAATATATAATAAATATTAATTCATCAAACTATGAATGAAATATTAATTCATGAATAAATATTTAATTAAATATTTATTCGGGCATTCGATAGGAGCTAAAGAGTAAGAGAGGACCAAGAGTGTGTCTGGAGATAAATATTAATTTTAAAGATAGGAAAATAATATTTATCATTGTACCATTTATTTCACAACATAAAAATAACAATAATAATAATATTAAATGAGATGAGGTTATATATGGTTTAATATATTGTTTATGGGTCCTTGTGTCATGAATTAATATTTTAACCTTTACCATAACTCTATTAATTGATGGTAATTTATTTTATATAGAGTAGATTGAGATGTGTCATTATTAAGAATCATTTTACACAAAAAATTTAGAGCCGACTCTCAAGATTGAAGAATCCTCTAGAGATTATTCTCCCTCCACCCTCTCAAGAATGAGAGCATAAGAATGATTCTTCAATCTCCAAGTAATCTACATAGTGGCCAAAACAAACACAATAACATGATTGATTTTCTATGATAGCATACAGAAATACATTTCTGTTCTTTAGAGATCAAATGAGTGCATGTGGATCACTATTATTGGGATTCAACACTTTGTTTTCTAAAAATGTAATGATGGTAGACTAAAAAGGGTTTTAGGAGAACAATATCGTCATCATATAAATATCCCAAGACTTAGGTATTATTTCTTATGATATAGTTAAATTAATTATAAATTTAATATGGAAATTTATTTTCTTGGTTCCAATTACATTTTTTTAAATATTATTTATATAAATTTTGTGGTTCCTAACTTTATATCTTGGGTAATATGAAAATGATCCATCAAATTTGACAATTATTGAGTCCGAATTAGCCTCGGTAAGTGCTTCAACAAATGACTAGAACCATCAGTATTAAAATTTAGTATTACCAAAACTCTAAACCAAATAAATTAACAATTTGGTAGGCTACCTAGACCCTGAAGCCCATCCTAATTTTTTATGGGCTACCTTAACCTAATTTTTTCAGGTCAGGTAGTGCTGGGTACCCGAAAAATAGGTAAACATTTCCATCCCCAATCAAATTAATACTAATATAATGATAAATATATATATAATTTCATATATATTCATTAAACATAATCTATGTTAACTACCCATTAAGGCGGTGATAAGTAATAATGGACAATATCCCAGAAGGTAAGAAAACTGACCATTAATAGGAATTATCAAAGATGAAGAGAGTTATATTTTTAATACATTATAAATAGTTTATAATGAATATATAGTATCATATTAATATATAAATATATATAATCCAAATTAAAAAAATGTAACAGTTTTTATACAATAGTTATCAACAACATCTATATAAATGGTTAAACCGACCATTAACTAAACATAATCAAAAGTGGGAGGGAGATTATATATGAATTATAAATAGATTAATATACTTTTTAAGTAGTATAATGAAATTAAAATTTTATTAAAATACTTATTATTTAACTTTAGTAAAAATAGCTTTGAGAGGGATATGAGAACATGAGAAGGAAATAAGAAATTTGAAAGGAAAAAAGTGAGGGAACACTACCTTGTTTTTAATGTTCCTCCTTTTCTAAGAACCTTAATGCCTTAAAGGATTTGGGTTGGGTGAGACTGGAATGTCTTTAGGGATCATAGGATACTAGTGAAGAGATATTTGGGTAGGTATTAGGAAAATTTATGAAATTTGAAATAGTTTTCCAAGGTGGTGAGAGGGTGTATTTATATGTGGGGATGATGGGTAATTTATGTTAAATTTATGAATAAAATATTATTCCAAATGTAAAACATGAAAACGTTTTCTTAATCATAATTATGAATTATATTTTATTAAAATTATAATATTTTTTTCTTTTAAACTATTTGAAAACATAATGTACTAGTTTATACAACAGAATGAAATAGAAACAATAATTGTTTTTTAATGGTGCACTTTATATTTTTAGACTTTGGAAATAATTTTTTCAAGTATGGAAATTATGTTTATTACTTTTAAATGAATAATTTATATTATTAAACATATTTTTTGATGATAAAAATATTTTGTGAATTATTATGCTATAATTACATAAACATTATATAATAAAACATGTAGTTTTTAAATAGTTATATTTTTACTATTCACATACAATTGATGTTTCATGAAAAATTATAAAAAAAAACTTGGAAAATTTCAACATGGTTATTCTAAAATTTTATTTTATTTTATCAAAATAATTCATAAACTTATTTAATATTAATATTTAAATGTTAATATTTAAATGTTAATATTAAAATTAGTGTTTTTTACAAATATATTAAAACATAATTTATTACATATACAGTTATACTTTTATTACGTTTCTTAATTTTAATATTTTTTGATGAATTTATTGTTTTTATAATTAAATAATTTTTTCATAGAAAATATTATTTAAAATTACTTTTTCTATTTTAGTTTTCATGTTACTATTATAATGGTTAGATTATTATTCTAATGATCTGGTTACTATTCTAATGGTCATATTACGGTTCTAATGGTCATATTACCTTAATACTTCCTACAAATACCTCTCATTTAATTTATTTATCATTAATTTAGTTTTACATCAAATTTATCTACCAATTTTACAAAATTTCAATCATTATTTATGTTATTTTATTTATTTCTAAAAAAATTTCATGATAGTGATAAATCTAGTATACAACGATGATCCAAAATTTTAAATTTTATTTATATTATTTATATTAGTGTATTATACCATTATAATATTATTAATTATAAAGGTTGTGTTTTTTCTCCAGAGGTCCTTTTATATATTATTAAAATAAACTATTATTGGTTTTTATCAAGTGCTTTAAGATTTTTCTTTTATATATTATACCTAGATATGGAACACACACACACACATATATTAAGAAGGTGAATATCATATATAAAATTATGGTCATTACATTCTTCCCCCATAAACAAATTTATCCTTAAATTTATAACTCATATCATGAGTCAACAATAGATGAGGGAAATTCTATTTTATTATATTCATAGTTTCTCTAATTACCTATTCGTACTTATGGTTTCTCCAAAAAACTTTGATAAGGTATGTTACCTTTTTTGTGTAGAACTTTTTCACTATGATCCATGATCTACATCAATTTCAATTCATAAGAGATGCCATTATACGATTTTAAAATTTCTTAATTCAATATTTGTGAGTGATCAAGTATGTATTTATTCAAGATAGATATGTGAAACACATCATGTAAATGATCCATACATGGTGGAAGTAAAATTATATATACCACAACACCTATGTGATCAATGATCTCAAAGGGAGAAATGTATCTATGGATGATATCTGCCTCCTTTCCTAACCTCATCACTCCCTTATATGATGATATATAAAGAAATAATTTCTCACTAACATTAAACTATATGATTATTTGATGGTTTTCAATATAACTATTTTGTTCATTTTTTTCCACTTTAATGTATCACTGAATGGAATAAAAATTATCTATAATTTCTTGAACAAGTTCTTTTCTAAGAAGATTCCATCCACTAACACCATCCTAACATGTTAGAGTTCTATATCTCATTCTATATAGAGCTTCATATGAGGCCATATGAATAATGAAGGGGATACTGTTATTGTATGATAACTCAAACAGAAGAAGATGTTGATCCCACATACCTTTATATTATATTGATCAAGCTCATATTATATATTCAGGAGTTTAAATTTTCTATTTTGATTGACCATTGGTTTGTGGGTGATAGAATAAATGGAAGTTCAGCTTATTATTCAAGCCATGATTAAGACTCTTCTAGAACTTATAAGTAAACCTTGTATCTTGATCACATATGATCAAAAGTGATGGCAAGTTCATGATAGAAATATTCCTAGATACTGATAAAGTGGTAAGTCTTGGAAATTTAATCCTTCACAACCAATATTTTTTTCATTAGATTTCATATAAATATTTGTGACAATATATAAAGTGATGTTCTCCAACTTCCATATTAGTATGGATAGTGGTTGATTCATCCCAAATAAATTTGTATACCCTATATTTAATTGATGGCATAACAAACACATTAAGTTGTATTCAGTAATCTCATTCATCATGTTGTCTCAATATAGGTGTTCTAAAACATCTTTGTGCATCTTGGTACTTTTAAAGTGTACGGAGAAATATAATCTTTTTGAAACATATAATATCTATTTCTTTATCTCTAGTGATGATGGAACATTGAACTTAGTTCAAAACCTAAAAACTAAATAATTATTTATGTTTAATTCATAAATCCTTACATCATTAGTTTCTCTCACCTTATTTAGAAGATCCGAAACATCCCTTTTCTCCTCATTGATTTTATATTTAAATGAAATTTGGGAAAGGTTGGGTATTTTCCTTTTCACTTCTTTATCCATTTCATATCACTAAAGACAAGAACTTTCTCATTCCACATCATGGATAATGTAAATTATTCCCTTATGATAAAATCATCGTAAACCTTATTTTACCATCATGGATTCTGGTATATTGATTAATCATAACACTTGATTAACTCCAAAAATCTTCATTAACACATTAAACTCCATATATTGGAATATATATTTCAAACTCTTCTGATTATTATATAGGTTACACTTCTCTCCGCAAAGGTAATACCTCCAAATATTGAATGAAATGCTCAGAGAATCTAACTCCAAATAAAACATCCAGTAGTTATGTTCATGGATTGTTAATTTTTGTGAATATTATGTTATTAGTTTATTATATTTCTTGAGTAAAAAACACAACACTATATTTGAAGATAACTATATATCATAAAGTAACATACAATTGAGGGTAGTGTGAGTACAGGTGAAGTGATTAACTCCTTCTTGATCTATTAAATATTTTATTTACATTGTTCTATCCAAACATAATTTACCCCATTATGTTTTAACTTAGTTAATGGGATAGAAACTCATGGGGAATTTCTCACAATGCATTGGTGGTACCTAGTTATCTACAAAATCTATGGATCTAGGTGACACTTGTTGTTTTGAACAAACCCCCAATTTCCTTTTTCTTTAAAGGATCCATAGATATTATCTCTTTTTTGACTACATAGCCTAAGAATTTGACTCACTAGATATAAAATTCACATTTTCTAAAAAATATGTATATCTTATACTTATTTTAATTCTTTATAAAAATCCTTAGATGTTACCCGTGTTCTTCCTTTCATATAGAGTATATGATAATATCTTCATTAAAAACTAACAAAAATATATTGTGGTAGTATCTAAAGAATATTCATAAAGTCTATGAAAAATGTTC
Organism: Viscum album; assembly: GCA_963277665.1. NCBI lineage: Eukaryota > Viridiplantae > Streptophyta > Magnoliopsida > Santalales > Viscaceae > Viscum > Viscum album. The sequence continues at coordinate 1,289,180,743 of OY728151.1, forward strand.
TTGAGTTTTTAGGTTCAAATGGAATCACTATGTATTCATAGTGTCTATATCTCATATGGAATGTTCTCATTTGAAAATCCTCTCTCTTCACCATCAGTTGATTATATATAGAATGGAGATCCACCTTTGAGAAGAATTGATCCCCTAAAAGTTGATTGAATCATTCAAAATTTTTGGGAGTGGATACTTGTTCTTTATGGTGTTCTAGTTTAGATCCTGGTTGTCTATGTAGATTCATCTTAACATATCACTCTTTTTAACAAAGAGCACAGGATCACCCAATGACGATACACTAGGATGTTGGAACCCTTTGTAGAAATTCTCTTGTAGTTTATTTTTAACACCTATAGTTATATGTGGGTTATCATATATGTGGTATTATATATAGTAATCAAACTAGTTATATGTTATATTGAAAACACTATTAAGATAATAAATGTTAAAATGTGAGATTAATTGATTTAAACCACAAAAATTGGATGTTGAATCCACTAAATGTTCAGATATACCGGACTTCATGTACATTGGTGTGCCACACCTCCTTGACTAAGATATATAGAACATAGGGTAATAAAATAACTCTAAATAAACCCAAAAAAAGTCTTCCAACAAATTTAAACACATCAATACAAACAATAATTAATAAGAAAAAAAAGTAAAGAACACTTTGCTTTTTATAGCACATATTTTCATCTTATGTCCATGGGAGAACACTGCAATAGTTTTATTTTTGTAAAAGTAAAAAAGCCTCAAATTGAGTGATTTGTCGACCTTGTTGATAATTTAATTATTTAATCACATTAAAATTCCTAGTACACATTATTAGGTGGTATGAAACCAAATTATAATGGGGCACGATCAGTAATTCAGTTGTACTAACCTCTTATATTTTCTGTCCTCCATATGTTGTAAATAGTATCCAATGATCCCTAGTAGAAACCTTAAAATGTAATAACTACTTCTAGTAGACTCTTAATGTCATAATATAAGGGATACTTGACCTCACTACATGATCCAATTTATACATAACTTCTTATAAATTCTTTTGGATCAATTTCACTTATTGAAGTCTCACTAACATAGCCATCTTTCGATGAACTAAAAACCGTTATTCTGGAAAACAAATTCTTGATATTGGAAGAGGCTTCAAAATCATAACAATATCCCAATTTAATACTAATTAAAGTATCCCTAGTAAACCTCCAACACTTAGATAGATTCAAGCTTCTCATCTAACTTATGAATACATGAAGTGATCTACACCATCTTCTAACCACCTCAATCCCAATGAGACACAATGTTGCCTCATAATTTCATAGATAAAAGCTGTAGTTCAAATTTCATCCAGATCTTTCTTCATGGAAATATTCTAGATATCTACCTCACCATATTCAACAAACATTTGAATATAATTTTATTTCATGTAGATATGTTTATTCATTGAACAGGACACCAAAATTTTCACCCAATGAATCTCACTTTAGTTATAAAAGAAAAGAAAACTACTTTCTAGATTCCTCATGAGTTTCACCAATAAATGTTTCAACCAAACCATTTCATTGTCTTCTTCCATTATCGAAACATATTATACATGTTTTTCAAAGATCAAAACTGTACACTATAACATGGAAATCCAATTTATTTCCATTCATCCAATTATAAACACAAATCCTATTTTACTCTTATGATTATCTGAATCTACTCCAAAATATACATCAACATACATTTGTAATGGTTCTAATAACCCGAAATATAAGTCAATATCTTCATCTTAATAGATATATTTTATAATATATTTTATGATGTCCCAATGTACTTTTCCATATTTACCATATACTAGCTAATTAATCCCACTACAAATGAAATTATAGGGTGTGTTTAAACCATCTCATAAAATAAACTCCTGAATAATGAATGAAATGAAAAAAATTCCATGTATCTTTAATTATCTTATATTTATGGTTCTTTCCCATCTTACAATTTAATTTAAAAGATTGGAGTTGATGAAAATGACTTACATCTAGTCATTTGACAATGCTTAATGACCTTTTAGATGTACTCTCTTCGATACAATACTAAACTCCAAATGTTATTATATATTTTAATCCTTATACAAAGAAACTTCTTTTCAATATTTTCTTCCTTCATTTCCAATTTTTTTTAAAAATAGAACTTTAATTCTTGGATCCACTTAATACGAGGACCAACCAGAATAATATCATTAACATATAAGAGGAAGATGATAAATAAATAATTCATGAACAACTTTCTATATAAAAAATTTTCTAAGTTACATTTCATAAAACCTTTATATACAATAAAAGTATAAAATTTATAGTCCCACTGATGTGTTTATTATTTCAATATCTAATCAATACATTTAAGCCTATACAAGAAGTCCTAATTCTGATTAACCTAAAAAATAGTTGGATTCTTCACAAAAACTTATTACTCCAAATCACTAGGATGGAATGTAGTCTTTACATCCATTTTATCTAAGCACAATTTATCGATAGTAAGTAAAATTTTTACCTTATGAATTGTAGTTTATTTAACTAATGGTGAATGTATTTCAGTTAAATCCATACCATATTTATATTTAAATCCTTTCACAACAATCCTAGCTTTATATTCCTTACTTTTGTCCACTTTTTATTTCAATCATACCATCTATTTATTATTATGATATTTCCTTCCTTATAGTAAATCTATTAGATCGTAGGTTTATTTGGAATAAAATGAATATATTTTATCTTTTATGGATAACATCCAATTACCGTAATTGTTGAGTAATATTTATTCTTCCATCCTTTTAGGTTTTCCTTCATCCATTAGGAGTGGGAGTGAAAAACATAACCATACCTATATAATAGTGATATAACTCTGAAAAATATTTACAATTCAATATATAATTCTACTCTTTTTTCAGACACACCTTCTAGCTCCTAAATTTACAGTGTCTAGAATTTTAGATCTCTACTTTATGCCTCGATTTCCCTTGAAAATTTTGGTTTATCATTCCTTGGAATATCTTCCAAAAAACTTATTCCATTATCTGGATTCACTGGAATTGGTGTACATTTGGTGATCCCATATAAAGAAAATTAAATATGGATTTTTATTCTTTATGATCATCTTTAACCTCTTTCATGTTTTATTATTCTTTCAATACCCTGTCATTAATAAGAAATTTTTTAGGTTTAATGATCTTTGAATAATTGTCACCCCAAAGTCGATACCCAAATTTCTATTCTTCATACCCCATAAAGAAACTAATATTGTACTTTGAGTCAAGATTATCCCTGTACTTATCATCAATGTGAACATATGATAGACTTAAAAAATCTTTTATATGATGAATTTCCACTATTTTATCATACCATAACTGCTCAGGGATCTATACCTCAATAGTTCCAATAGACTTCGATTAACTATGCATACAACACAATTCAATGCTTCTACCCAAATTTCTTTAGATATATAAAAACTCAACCTAATCCTTCATACCTTCTCATTCCACATTTTTTTCATATGTTCAACCATAGTGTTTTATTTTGGTGTACCAGAATAGTATTCTCATGACGGATTACCTTATTCTGACAGTATTGTTTGAATTCCCTTCTAATGTATTCACAACATTTATCAAATCTAATATAGTTTAGAATTATTCCTACTCCGTTTTTAAAAAATAATTCTCTTTAGTGAAAATGTTAAAAATCCTTAACTTTTTCTATTGGAAATATACCCAAAAATTTCTCATTTCATCATTAATAACTGTAGATATTTATAAGGAACCTCTGTGATACTGAACTAGGGCTGGTCCCCAAAAATCATAATGAATAAGTTTATGATTTCAACAATGATGTATCATTTAATTAAAAATAAATTAAAATATCCTATGTTTCCTGAGTCTACAATTCTCAAAACATTCACCATTTTTATGATTGAGCTTTAGTACGAAATTTTACACAAGAAACTTCATGTTCATCTCACTGAGATGATCAAGTCGATTATTCTATAACTCTAGACTTCTAGTGTGTGTAGTTATAACCATAAAATTTCCATATGATCTTCCAAACATATATAATATACATCCTTAACTAATATTGACACAAACACTAATCCTTATATAACATTATATTCACCATTATAAAATGTAATCCAATATCCTTATTTATTGAGCTATCCCATAGAAATGATATTTTTCAGTAATCTTGGGATGTTTCTAACCCCATTCAACTAACGGAAGTTACCATTAAGAATAAATACATTCAAATCACCATTTATAACATCTTAAATATCCTCTTCATTCACCATGTATACCTTATGAAATATTTTGGATACATAAATATCCTTGAAATCTTACCCCGACGTGTAATAGAAGGATTTTCCAAAACCAATTACCCATGATTGTACTAGAAAACTAAAACTCAATAGAAAAATATGACGAACTTTCACTAAATTAAAATAATTATAAACTTTAAATATTGGTTTTATAGGACTCAACATATATTCTTTCCAATATTTCTTGAGATTCCTACTCTTACCATAGTTTCAACAATTAGGTCTATGTGTGATATATTTACTTCTACACTCATCTCAAGATTGTATATCTATATTATAACTTAACTTAGGGTTAGGTGACCATACTCTAACATCCACATTCAATTTATATTCATTAGGTTCTTATAAATCCCTATACCTAACATATTCATTCAATATTAATTTCTTGACATTTTCAAATATTAAGTCAGATTTTATGATGGAAGTACTCACAATGGTGACCATAAATTCCCAAATCACTATTAGTGAAGATAATAAAAGAAATTCCGAATAATAATCAATAAAACTAACTTTCACTAACTTGAGATAAATCTTTATCATATTGAAATCATTAACATGTTATATATCTAGTCTTTCTTCAAGAATCTCGTACTGAATGACTTACATATCAAAAGAACCCTATTTAATGTTTGTGATTTTTCATACATGTTTGTCAAGGTATCCATAATCTATGATGTTGTTTAATTATCAAAGATATTAGACATTACATTATATTATATTGAAGACCTTATCCATCTGAGTGAATTAAAATCCAGTCACTCCCATTCATATTTTCTTCTTCTAATGGTTGAATCTAGTTGATAGAACATCCATGTCTATTTGGATGATATAATCTTCTATCTAAATCCTCCAAAATACATACTATTTTATTATAAACATATCAATAATAACATTACTTTTCATTTTTGTCATTACCATAATATAATAACCCCCACTAAATGAAACAATGTCAACAAATAAACTAAAATTTTGATATATTAGTATCCTGAGTGAAAACCCCCTTATCATAAACCAATATTTGATACCCCTATTGGGATAATAAAATAAAAAATGTATATTTAATAGATTTTTAAAAAAATTATAGGATGTCGAATCCATAAAAATTTCATCTTTATTAGAATTAAAATTCATAGGTATGCCACACCACCTTGAAGAAGAGAAATAAAACTTAGGTAGCTTAAAGAACCCTAAATAACCACAAAAAAATCTTAAAAAATGAAGACATAAGGATAAGCACAAGTAATGGGAAAAAATTTAAATAACAACTTTTATTTTACATGGTTTTTATTTAAATCCTATGTCTATTGGAGAACACTTTAAAAGTATTATTTTTCTAGAAGTGTGAAGATTATAAAGGACTGACTTGTTATCTATGTGGATAAATTAAAAAAGGAATCACATTACAAGTCATAGTACACATCAAAATGTGGACCTATACCATATTAATAATTAGGTCTAGAATTTAATCTAGTTGCACTGACCTCTTATATTTTTTATCCTCCAACCATTAGAAACAATAAAAACCGATCTCTTGTAGTAATACTCAAATTAACTAGCATCTTTTAGTAGACTCAACCTATCACAATATCTCGGATACTCAACCTCACTATGTGATCCAATTTATTCTGAAATCTTCATAATTTATTCTAAATAAAATTTTCTCTAGTTAACATCTTGGTTCTATAACCATCTTTTGATGAACCAAAAAACATTTTCAAGGTGAACTGATTCTAGATCCTTTGTGAGGATTTAAAATCCATTAAAACTCTACCTCATAATCCTAGGGGAGACCGAGAAACTATTTCGAGAGTCAATGATTATTACCTTAAATTGGGGATATCTTCATGGTTGATTTGGTCCTTTATCAAAATCATTTGAGAATTATATACTTATTCATTAAGAATCATCACCCATTCATTTGAAGGATTTTCTAAAGGTGATACAGAATATTAATTACATTTATATAGGAACAAGGGCTGGTTTGAGATTTAGAGAGATATTTACCTTTCTCAGAAGTTTATATAACGTCTTTATAGAGATATATAATTTGTGCTAATTATAGAATCAATTTCCTCCAAAGGAAGAATTACATGATTCACTGGTAGAATCTTCCCACAAATGAAAACTATGGAATAGACCAACACTAGAGTTTTAATTATCACACCACTTTATATTTTTATAGATATGTAAAATTCAACATATTGGGGAGGTTATTTAATAGTTATATAAAAAATTCAAGATATTTTTTTTGAACATGAATAAAATAAGACATTCTCCATTCATAAGTGAATAGTGAGAGTACCTTTCACCACTTAATTTTTCTTTTCTATCTTGAGGGTGCTAATAGAATAAAACTTTTCTTTTATATCTTATAATAAGTTGTTATTGATGTTTATTTCCCTCAAAGACTCTTGTTTTGTTGTAATAAAATTCATATCACATAAGTTTATTACAGTTGAATAATTAGAGAATTAATGGCACATTGAGTAGTGCCTTTATTTTCTATATTTTATAATGTGGCCTTTTCACATTCCTTTATGATTTTTGATCTTGAAGAATTTCATTTCTTCTACTCTAAGGTGGTTCTCTAGGTTCTTCTTCCCACATATTTGAAATGTAGGAATTTGGATCTTTTTTCCTTTCTAAACTTTGCTATTTTATTATCCAATGTGAAACTTGATTCTGCATTTATTTTATTAATAACATTGGAAACATTCTCCAAAATCGATTTCTACATTGAGATCCCACTGAAAAACTTCTTTAAAACTCCAAAATCTATAATTAATTGATATTTAGGGAGATGTACATTTATACCACTAAAGAATATATCTACTTTACAATCATAGTTGATAACGAAACAAGTGGTATAACATTCAAAACATGTGAAATTCACTTCATATGTTGTGATAGATTAATTGTCAATTTTCTTAAGAACTATAAATTCCCTCATTATTATGGTATGAAGACTTCAAGGTAAATATTTGGTAAGAAGTATTTTATTAATGTTTTTACTCCATTACATCTACATCATCCTTAAATGTTTTATTCTTGATAAATTTACTCTATAAATCAACTACACTTTCTAAATTGTTGAAGTCCAGAGTAACTTTATATTTATTAGTATAATAAAAAATAAAAAATAATTTTTCTATGGATTTGACCCATCATTCCATAATTAGTAGATTAAAAGATCCATTAAATTAAGGATTTCATTTTCACATGGAGGATTCAATGGATAATTTTTTCTAATTAGGTGAAGGTGAAAATTAAACACAGTTCTTATTTTTTTCATAACCTTGGAAAATTATTTAACTATCAACATAAGGATTTGAACTCGATCTCCCATCATTTTTGTAATATTTTTTTGAAAATATTTACATTTTTCATCACATGAGTGGTTGGAATGATTTCTATTAGTTCCCACCATTTTCTAAAATGAATAAAGCAATACTAAATGAAATATTAATATGGGTAAGACAATTATATGGTCTTAAATTATTAACCACTTAAATTTAACGATGGTTTTCTTTTACTAACCTTATACCTAAATTATCTAAAAATTTCTCTCACACCAAATACACTATTCCATATCGTAAATACATGATTATTAGATTATTTTAAGACAAGCATAGATAATAATAAGATATTAAACATCAATAGATTTAGTGGCATGAACCAATTAGGTGCATACATTCTGAATACATATGAAGCCTTAAAATATAATTCAATCCTTCGGTACATTTCTCTAATTAGATTTCATGTTTTTTTGAATATAAGTAATCACATACGGACATACATCAATGAAATGGAGAGCTAAAATCCAATAAAGGGAATGGATAATATGAAGGAAAATGAGACATGAATAAATAAAAGTAATTGGGTGAAAATAATAATAATAATCATCATATCAATAGAATAGAAATATCATCACAAGTATATGAAAATTGTAATAAAGATATATTGAATGTTTCATATGCATAATATTGAAACATAATAAACATTATGAAAAAAATTAACAATATCATGCCCATCCATAGAATGTGAAAACTGTATAGCATCATGTATACTCATAACAAATGTGTCTAGATCTATATGCATCTTGTACACACATAACCATCCCAACAGATATGAAAAATTACCTAATTAATTGGAGAGAAATATAATTTCAGGTCCACACATCAAATTATTATATGATTATAATTATTAATTCCATTATTGATGCCCATCAAATGACCATAAAAATTTGTAAGATTGGATAAATACCTAATGAAAATGTATTATTTTATCCAAAAATAAAAGAATGTAAGAGCATAAACACATGGGATTAAGAGCCTAGGTGATATGAATTGAATTACTATAGAACAATCATGCAGGAGATTCATGCACTTCACATTATATGTTTACGATATTGTAAATTCCCTATGAAAATCCCTCTTGATCTTAAAAAGGATTTTAGATGATCGTTGATGATCACTGATGATCAGGTAAAGGCTTCTATATTATTTATTCGGATCATGTGGCATGATATCTGAAAACACTTGATGATCAACTAATCTATTTTTAAAATAAAATAATAAATAGGAAAAACCATCATGTGAAGGGAGTTACATTTATTTTCAAGAAAAGGACTGATATAGTTCACATGATCAGTCCATTGATCCTAAAAAAAATCCTTGGGGACATGGTGACTTCATTGCACGAAAGCTATTGGACATGTTACATTCATAATCTAAAGGATATAAGACATGTTTGATTGATTATTTGATACCCTGATGGATAAAAAATGGGTGAATTCCATAAAATTTATAAAATAATATTTGAAAATATGATACCCTTATATTAAGAAGAGTTACATTGTTTTTCACGTTAAGGGGTTATGCAGTTCGCATAATCGGTTTTATGGTCATGAGAAGGCCCTTAGATAGGCCAAATTGATCTTGTGAAGGCCCCTAGATATGTCTATTTGATCATGAGGAGGACACGTTACATTTCAATTGAATCATGCGAAGGATATCAGAAAAATGGATTAGATCTCACAAAGTTTCTTTGATATGTCCATTTGATCATATGAAAACCCCATGACAAGACATGGGTTCAATAAATATAGTAATGATGGAGTGATCATGTCACCATGATTTTTCATGCAATGTAAATGAGAATTCACGGTTAACCCATGGCTAAATCACGCGAAATATATTATGTGACACTCCCTCCACTGACTCAAGCCTTTATATGTGATTTAAGCATTGTGAAAAAGTGGTGAAGATCTGGGGTTGAAATTCCTATAAATACCCCTCGGCATAGAAAAAACACACAACGAGAGTAGAGGCAAGAGAAGTATTTTTAGAGGATAAAAACATTCAATCATAAGATTCTTCCACTTGGTAAGCCAAGGGAACAACTTACGGTATCATACAGTATGTCTATAAGCTTCTTGTGACCACCTCATGGATCATGTAAATGACTTTTGGTATACTTATCAGATCATGCGAAGGGTCTCCTATGTGTTCAATTGATCATGTGATGCAATAATAGGCTAGTTATTGATGGATTTTGAGGAATTTATGTGATAATTGTTGAAAATTATGAAATCTTCCATTGAAGAGGGATATGTTGATTTTCATGTGGGTAGTTGATGCGCTTCATATGATCTGCTCACTAATCATGCGACGAACTATGTATATGTCATCCATGTCAGACGAATTCCTTTATACATGTCATAAAGTACATTCTATGAACAATATACATGTCATATTGGTCACACAAAGTCCTAAAAACATGTCAACCAAGTCATGAGATGACCCCTATACATGTCATATGGTTTATGTGATGTCCTCTAGACATATTGGTCAGGTCATGCGATGAACCCTTAACATGTCAGCTGGTTCACGTGATAGACTTCAAACATGTCACCCAGATCATATGAAGTTATTTGGACATGTAATTTCAATCTCAGGGAGAAAGTTGTACATGTCATCCAAATCATACGAATTCTTCCAAACATTTTATACGATCACATGATGTCCTCTATACATGTCAAATTTGATCATGAGAATCACTTTAAACATGTCATCTTTGATCATGTGGAGACCTTTGGAAATGTTATCCATGTTAGGAAGACCCCTCATACATGTTGTGAAGACACTCTACATATTTTATGTAGACACTATAGACATGTCCGAAGTTCACTATGGGTATTTCAGGCAGACACCCACGAACATATCATCCTTATTGAGTAGGAATACTTCGGCATGTACCCTATAACCATGCAAACCCCCAACCATATGCCCTTGGTCAGTCACCCCCCTTTATATAAGAAGTGTCCATATTGTGATAAGGAAGGGAAATTAAGTAACCTTATGGGTATTATGGTATCATCATGCCATCAAAGCATACTCGTTTGGCCAATTATGGTCCCCACTATTTGTACGTCAGAGGATAAGGCTTGGATACCTTACAATGGGAATCCACTTTTGGGTAAGTACCTGATATCCCATTTACTATAGTTCAGATGACCCACCCCCCGTGGGTCTATAATTATTCCTCATATATATGTGGATTGAGAAATTTATTAAACTATGAGGAATCTAATTTCTACAATATGTAGGATACGTTGGATGCCTTCCCAAGGTCTGATCTCCATATCAAACACTCTATCAGGTCCGACCTAGAGAATAAGTCCCACATCCATATACAATTTATTCGATTAATTTCCAACCCTTGTTTCTTAAACTAAGCAATAATCATGTAACCATAGGGATTTTCAATAATAGTATCACAGGAACTGTAAAATTCCCCTAGTTCTAGAAACATTAGTGTGGAAGCGTTGTTCAATGACATGATAAAAATTCATCCATATATGGGCATCCACCTTGGTGTAAATCTATAAGGAATTACCATATTGATAAACTTTGGGGAAATAACTCCCATGTGTATTAATTATCTATCCATACCCATTAGCAGACTTAGGAAAAACTGATCTATAGAGATTCTGATTCTAATTATAAGTAGGTTGTATGGGAATCCTTTCTAATTCCCAATATCATTTCCCAATTCTATGTTCCCTCATATATTTTCATTTCATGTGATGTTAAACTTCACGATTTGGTACAATCATATGATCTAAAACTATTTCAAAAAAACTACGCGAGTTTTATTTCTTCTCTTACAGGATATATAGGATTCCTCACTGAGGATCAATACCATTCTAAAAAATGCATTCACCTTCATGGATGATATTAAACTCTTGAGAACATGGTTATATAGCTTTAAAACAAAATAATATACCCATTTCTATGAAATAATTGGAAAATAGAGAATATCTGATACATACAGATAGTGTCATCAATAGAATCCCATTTTCACATAGAAGGATTCAAAACCTAATCATTTAATTAGGGTGTCTAATCCTATATTGGGATTTTTGATAGATTCCCAAGTATATCTTAAATCTATAAAAGATTCCGAGAGTAGGACACAATCCCCCCCCAAAAGGGTGTGATGTACTTGACCTCCCATCCTCTCAACCAATGTGATTTCCTAAGAATAAAAGGGTTAGAAACCCAAAATGTTCTCATATATTTGGAATGTAGGAATTAATTCATTACTTATATGGGAACCATTGAGTGTTTTTATAGATAAACCATACCAACATTATTGATTGTAAATCTATACTGATCCCATCACAATCAACCATCGGAACAAATGATTCAGATGAAAAAATGGTGAACCTAGCCTGAATATTTCAATTGATAAAAATGATAGGGTGACACATGTCAGACAATTTTTTTTGTTCCTATTATAGGGAAAAAATGATAAACTTGATTTGAATCGTTCAAATAATAAAAATGATTAGTTTCTAATAATAAAATTTAATCATGGTTCCAATGAAATAAGAAATTTCACCATGTACATTACAAAAAATAAAAATGGATGATCCAAAAACAAGAATTAACAATTTTATTACTCATGCATAGCTAATTGATCATGTTTCAAACTTTTGAGGATAAAAAGACTAGACAAGTTGTTCCTTTTTATTTTTGTGACTACAAATATTCTTCATACAAATATCACCTTGACTCAATATCATGTCATCATCAAGCGAATATTTTTGAACCTCAGCTATGATAGAAACCCATGTGGGTCACAAAACTACATCACCTACCTGATTCCATCATATTAGGGTGATAGACATGATGGTCTGGGAGTACCACTTATGTTCTACAATCCCAACCCTTGAGGTTTAGAATAGAGGTATACATATGTTGAGGACTATGATCCTGTCTCATTCAAGGAAATATGTAATGAAACTGGTGATGCATGTCACCACTACCAACCACATTAGAAGCCTATAATTGGACTATAAAAAGCAAAATATTACTTAACTTAGGAAGGTGGATCAAATATTAAACCACATCTCCATCCCGGTTTAAGAGATTCTGAGGAGGGCTCCTATTAACCACTATCACCAGCATCATCCCACCAGTGCCCCCCATCCACCTACTTAGGGAACCACCCAACCAGTCACTACCTTGTACACACATTCATGGTTACTAAGGAGATCTTGTTGGGCATGGAAATATATAGATAAATGGAAGTGGGATCATATCCACTCACTTCAACCCTCCAATTCCCATATAGTTTGTGATAGAGGTATTTGCAGATGATCTTTACTGAGTGAAGACTATGCTAGAAGAATTTCATTCCACCATTCCATTCAAAGAATATACACAATATGAGTACATATAGGGACATATATGAAGATTGTATATTTCAAGAAAAAATGATAATGTCTACATCCAAAGGGATGTGGTTGTAAATGGTTGTAGGATTAACCTCATCCCAATATGGACCCTCCAATGTCTTGGATATATCAAGGTTGGATTGTATCCAATGAAGCAAAGAATTCAAGGTTATGAATTGAGTGAGAAAAGGACTCTTAGAAAGATTGATCTCAAGGATCAGTTTAGGGATATCTCATGTAATTTTGAGTTCATGGTCATCTAGGAAGACAGAACATACAATGTCCTGCTCAAAAGACCTTGGCTTCAATCCACATGTTGGTAGATTTAAAATTTCATCTATTCATTAAATACCCCATTAACGGAAAGGTTGGAATAATATATGGTGATAACACCTCATTTGAGTCTTAAAAATCCTTATACATTGAGGTATGTTTCTATAAGAGGGAAGGAAAACAACCAATAGTGGATGATGATATATAAGTTTCCACTCCCAATGGATTCGGGACCACCCCTATGATTCTTGATATCATTTTTGACAAAAATTATGTGCTACCCATAAACCTAATCAAGGTAGTAGACTCAATCATAGAAAAATATCATGGAATTAAAACATCACTAGACCATGTACATATGATAGAAATAATTTCAGACAAAGAAGATTTGTCGAAGGATAATCAGAATAATTCTCTATTGGGATATATTAATTACCTTATGCCATTAGAAAAAAATGAGAATGATCCCAATACATTCTATGAAACTTCGGATGTAAATATCTATCATATCCTTAGTAGTCGCTTAAATTAAGATAAGGATATGTAGAATATCTCTGTGGAAACTCCTGATGATTAGGATGTTAATGTCTCTTCTCATGGACTCTATTATCTCAATAGAGATGAGTATTCACTCGAATTACTGACCATGACTAAAAGTGTCCTCGTGAACAGATAAATTGAAGAAGAAGAAGAAGACCTCGGGAATTCTCCCTTCACATTTGAGGAAGGTGTCTCCACCACAATTGATGAGTTCAGGCAGGTGAATATGGGAAAAAAATAATACCCACGAGCTATGTTGTTTAGTGTTTCAATAACTCTTGAGGAATAAGAGATATGTATTTCATTCCTAAAGCATCATTGATAAATTTTCACTTGTAATTATATAGATATTCTTGGACTGAACCCTGATGTAGATACTCATCACATTGGATTTCCCAATTAATATAAATATTTCAGTTATAAATCAAGGATAATGAACCCCACTCATGCTACTAACATAGATTTGGATGTTGAAAAATTGACAAAATATAGCTTTTCTGATAGGTATATTACAAAAAAATGAATTTTCATAATAGTACCCATCATGAAAAAGAATGAAAAGATCCAGGCCTATAATGATTTTAGAGACCTTAATTGACACTTCTTGAAGGACTATTTCCCATTGAAAAGCACAAAACTTTTGATCGATGAAAACCGTATCTTCTTATCCCTTTACTTTATGGATGGGTGTTTAGGGTATAATCCGATAAACATGAACCATGTAGATGATAAATATACTGTCTTTGGATTAATGAACATTGTAGATAGTTACCAATGTTTAATGCATCATGTCTTTAATCACTTTTTGGGAGGAATAACATAATGTTAAATTGATGACATGGTGGTCAAATATTGACAACGTTGTGATCAACTCATTTATCTTTAAAAAATATTCAAAAAATCATAGAAGCACATTTTAAAGATGAATCCTTTGAAGGGTTCTTCTAGAGTAAATTCAATGAAATTTCTTGGCTTTGTAGTACTCAAGTTGGACATTGAGGTCAATAAAAAAAGGACAGTTTAATCCTAGAAATTATATGCCCTTACAATCATAAATAAATAAGGGGTATCTTGGAGAACCTCACTTATATTCAACATTTCATTGAAAACTGGCTATTGAATCTCTCTCATGAACTATGTAAATGAAGAATGGGGTCACCTACCAATGGGGTGAGGACTATCAAGAAGATTTTGAGAAGCTCAATAAATACCTTCTACACTAATCAATCTTGATGCTGATAGTATAAGGAAGTCCACTTATCCTATATGTGGCTACCATGGGATGATATCTTGGTTATCTTCACACATATAAAATCAACACGGAGTATAAAAATGATATCTACTATATTAGTAAAACAATGATAGATTCTAAGAATTTATATTATAATATTAAAAAGAACCACCTCACACTTATCTTTACAGTGAAAAGTATATGACATTACTTGAAGCATCATAAATTTTATATAGTCTCTCTTATTTAATTTTTGAAGTACATTATTTTCCTCTCTATTCTGACTAGTTATCTGGCCTAATGGGAATTTATTCGGAAAAAATATGACATCCAATTTGGGTCACAAAAGGCAGTTAAGGGGAAATCCTTGGATAATTTTTTATGGGAAATGATACCCCTAAAAACATGATAATGTACACTAAACATAAAAATGAAGATGTTTTTTATGATCATGAAACTCTATGAATATGGGAGATGTATTTTTACGATGCCTACAAAAGTCTTATTGGCAGGAGAATAGAATACCAAAAGGTCAACTAGGTTGGTCTAGGATTTATATTTGTTTCCCCCAAAAAATAAAATTTTCCCTACTCTTTCTCACTATCTGTAGGCTGCACCAATAACGAGGTAAAATATCAGCCCCTGCTTGTAATCTAGTATTTATCCCTACAATTGTATATAGAATACCTAAATATGAATGGGGACTTGAAGATAGTAATCAAATAGATCAACAACGGGTAATCAATATAGAAGAAATAACTTTCCCCTCTCATCGATTACGTTAGAGGATTGATGGAAGTATTTTCTTTTGAACCAACACCACATCATGTCCCTCAATCAAAAAATGATCATACTGATGCAGTAGACAATGTTGACATAGTTTTGGATGATCTTGATCAAGATGAACTAGTTTTCCA
Organism: Viscum album; assembly: GCA_963277665.1. NCBI lineage: Eukaryota > Viridiplantae > Streptophyta > Magnoliopsida > Santalales > Viscaceae > Viscum > Viscum album. The sequence continues at coordinate 1,289,196,791 of OY728151.1, forward strand.
CATCATATACTGAAGGGGGGGTCAAACCAGTCATTTGCTTGTGACATGGAGGAAATCAACCAGGTCAATAGCTCCCCAGAGTGTGATGAGCCAATATCCACCCTTGGATATATTGATCCCATAATATATTTCCTTCAAAATGGGTCCCCCCCTATATGATTGATCCAAAAGTGAACATATTATATGTATATCCATGAAATTTACCTTTCAAAATGGACCGAATGAGTAGAAAGATCTCTATAAACAAGGATTTGATGGAATTCTCCCCAAATTCATTTTAAATGGATAGATTCTCACCATCATGGAAGAATTACATGCAATCTCCTATGATAATCACCAGTATGGATCCAAAATCTCCCACTAAATCTGGAGGCTTGGTTACTATTGGAAAAAAATGATACATGAACGTGTTGAATTCAATTGGAGGTGTGACGAATTTCAAATTCATGAGAACTTCATCCATTATCCCGCATAGTTTCTACATACAACTATGTATTCCTGGTCTATTTTCATATGGGGAATGGATATTTTGCAGACATATTTCCAAGATACTACTAATAATTTTAAATAAATATTTACTTCAACTAACATATTTTAAAAATTAGACGTGACCATACCCATCAATTAAGATTTGATGATGAATATCATAATCTTTATAAATTCCAACATTATCACTAGATTCAGTGTCCCTAACATGGTTTTGACATAAAATGACCCCAACTTATATTCTTACAAGCTTAAGTGACTGTATCGGGAATATAACAAAAATTCCAAACATTAATCCCACTATCATGTAATGGAAAATGGATATATAGTGTCCTTCAATATGAAACTATCAAATATACTCTAGAAAATGGTAGAAATAGATAAGAATTCTTGGCTGGGTAGTCCCTTACATGCTTTATGAGACTACTGTACCACCAAACATACTACCACATAAAAACCCTCATATTCATTGGTCTATGGGAAAGAGGAATTGTTTCCAATCAAATTATAGATTACCGTACTACAATGACATATATATGGATAAATATTAGATGAAAAAAAATCATATAAAAAGCTAGATGAGTTTGAATGACTCAATGAGAAAAGGTTTTTCACAATACAAAACCTCAAAGTTCATCGGAATCAGATCACACAAGCCTCAAAAAAGAAATTTTTCCATTGGTAATTCCTCAAAGGAGAACTAGTATTGGTTCTCAGAACACCAATGATATGAGTTAACAATCCTACAAATTTGCAACCCATGTAGGAAGAACCTTATATAATACATAGTTTCTATTCCAATGGATCTTAATCTTCGGAAAAATGGGCGAGGAATGTGTTATGACTCCCACTAATGTGAGATTTCTTAAGAATTACTTCCCATAAATGCTTCATTTCCAATGTCCTGGTAGAAATTAATTGAACAAAATAGAATACAGCCTCTTTACTTGATGATATTAAACCACATAAAAGGCATCCTTTACACAAGCCATTAAACTATGTTGAAGAAATCCTACCATATGACATCAAACTACATGGAGGACGTCACTTCATGAATGATTCATTGAACATGGTCTAAACCCGTGTAGAGTAAAAATGAAGTATCTCTGTCCCTATGTGTATGTCAGATATGCATAGAGGACTTCTATTACTACATGTGGATTGATTCCTATTTATATAGGTTATGTAGTGATCCCCAAATCCCAAATCATGGGTCCAACTATAATATAAATAGAAAAAATGTCCTCACTCTGCATATGGTTCATAAATGTATATGAAATTTTCTATTCAATAACTATGTAAGGATTGATTCCTTCACTCATAGGATATGTTGTGACACCCAGATCCAAAATCTTAGGCCCATCCATAACAGATTTAAAAATTAACCCCTCCAGGTATATGGGATAGATCTATATAGGGATATTTCTCAAGAACTATGTTTGTCTTGATTAATATTAACACATGATACATAGTGACATCCAGATATCTAATATTTGGTATAGTCATAATATAAATAAAAAAGACCCCATCTTTGTGTATGGGTCATACCTGCACATAGAATTTTCCTTTTAAGAAGTATGTGTGGGTTGATTTCTATTATCATGAGATATGTAGTATTGAGTTGATACCAAATATTCGGAATAATTAGGACATGATAAAAATTTACTCTCCAACACAGGAACTCGAGCAGTGTAGGGAATTTCCCAGGAAATAAATACACGTGGCTTCTTTCCTGTTATCATAGGATACATAGTAACACATGTATCTTCCATTCCATGCCCAAACATGAGTTTCTATCACTCCCAATCATGTAAAAATTTGATATTTAGACTTATGTTAAGGTTTTAGTCCACATTAAATTGTGAACACACCCACATATTCCATATAACACACTCTCGTACAGTTCAATATATTTCCAAGTTATACCTTATTTCTCACACCGAGAACAACTCATGTGATATTAGGGAACCTGTAAATCCAATCTCACTAGCATGATCAATACATGTTCTGTATATGGAACTGTATCCTTGTTTCATGATGTTAAAATGCATGGCTATATCCTAGTTTCATGATACTTAAATACATGAAAACTTCCTAGTTTCATGATGTTAAATTGCAAAACCATAGGTATTCATGCCAAAACAATCATCCCCTTTATGGATGTGTATTCAAGAATTGGTTGTTTCATCCTTTCAACTTGAAAATGTGTTCAACACACATTGGAGTGGCCATTAAAGAACTAAAACCATTCATGAATCATACATTCCCATTGAAAAACATCATATATTCAATGTTAGAGTTAATACCGAAAATTCCATGAGTGAAAATCCTTCTCTTGGGACCTCACAAAACATAAACCCACATAATCTTGGTTTCCACCTATAACAAATAGGTAATAGGTTTGAGTTAATGCAAAGGGTACCCACTAGGATTTTATGGTGAATAACACAACACCTCAGATCTTGTACCTCGTGGATTTGGTCTCAGAGTAGAGTCCCCCCTAAATATAGAATCTATTATCCTTATTATTTGGAATATTGTATTCTCTCATGACCAATGATTAACCTACACCCACTGATCCTCAGGTCCATTTAACTCAACTATTATTGGGTTATTATTTACACAGCCCGTAACCCAACTATTAAAGAGGTTTTAGGTATCATTAAAATTAAGCATATTTTCATCATAACCATGTTCAAATAAAGATTAATAAATTATATTCTTGTACCCTTTATTTTTGGGGATTGTATCATTTGTGAAGAACTAACTTGACCTTCAAAATACCTTTGGACACCATCCTTATCCACCATATAAACTTAATGTCCCCCTTTTCATGTCTAAATTTCTAGATAAATCGAATTCATATTATCATGGAATTTCACCGCCTATTGGTAATATGAACTATAAAATCAAGAAGTGGAACCTATAGGATTCACTAGTGAATAAAACAATTCTAATGATGTTGTGACTAGATGAATTTTGGTTCATGGAGTGACCACAGTAAAATTCAGTGGTGAATAACACAACGCCTAAGAGTATTCCAAGAGGATATTTTGAGCCTTGAGAAAATGCCCCCTTAAATCCATGATCTATTTATATAATTGTTTAGAATTAACCCAACCAATTATCAGATGATCATAATTTATATATACATCTAAATACATAATTCATTTAATCTATTTTCCCCAAATAAAAGAGGGATCAGAATGTCTAGGTATTCTATACCTTCATATTCTATGTCCTGGTGGTTGGACTCCAAAATACATATCATTATACGAGTGTCTTGATTACTATCACCACAAGATATGTAGCGACGCTTGAGTCTCAAATCTTATGTCCAGATGTGATATAATGATAAAATTACCCTTCTCTTCACATGATCCTGATCAATATATGGATCATTCTTCCTTAGAACTAGGTTTTGGCCTTATTATTATTACCACATGATACATAGTGATGACTAGATCCAAATCCTATTTCTAACCACAATATAAAGGGGAAATTCCCCTCTATGCATATGAGTTTGACATGCATAGGGAACTTTACATTTAATAAATATGTTTGGATTGATTTTAATCCCCTTGAGATATGTAGTGACACATAGATATCTCTTTTAGTCTTATCCATGAATAATTCCCTAGATGAGATCTATATCCATGTAGAAGCCTTTGGCACATGAGGAACCTGTGCCTGATTGTAATGTGAGCTTAGGGAACATGACGAGTCACTCTGACGAGGTTGATTGAGGCACATTCTATCCAAATACAGGGAACCACGTCATAGTCAGATGACATTAAACTTCATGATAATGTCAATGTCATATTATATTAAACTGAATGACAATGCCCTTGTCATATGATGCTAAACTACATATAAATAAGTCTTCACATTGAACGAATCATCCCCTATGATGGTTTTGTATTCATGAATCACATGTTTTATCCCTTCACCTCAAAATTTGTTTAATACATGCTAGCGTAGTCTTTAGGGTGCTCGAACCCTTCTTGAATCTTACATTATCCATTAACCAACTTTATATATTTAATATGAGAGTTGATAAAAACCAATTCCTCTAGTTTATACCCATCTCTAAGAACCAAATGTATAATGATCTCCTGTGATCTTGGTACTCTTGTTGAAAATTGGTAACATGTAATAGTAAATCAAAAGGGGTCCCAATAGGATTCACTAGTGAATAACACAACACCTTAGAGCTTGGGCCTAGTGGATCTAGTCCTAGAGGATATCCCCCCAAATTTAGGAGTTATTTTTCTAAATGTGTGGAATATGGGCATTATATATTTCTAATGGTTGACTCATACCCACTGCTCCCTAGTACCAGTTAACTTAGATATTCTTGGGTTATGATTTACACTTCCCATAACCCAACCATTCAAGAAAATTCTAATACCCTTGAAGTGACACATTTTTGCAATGTAACCATTGTTAATGAAATATTATAATATTCTATTCTTGTACCCCACCATCCCAAGGTATGCATCACCTATGAAGACCCAATTGTAATGAGTTAGTATTTCCTCTTGATGATACATCCTAAACACATGACATTAAACTACATGACAACATACTAATCACATGATGTTAGACTACATGGAAACATCCCAGTCACATGAAATAAAAAAATAATTCATATGATATATCCTTCAAGAAATAAAATTACTTAGAATGTGGGTTGTCGTATCTATAAATTTTTATCGGAGTATAGTGTTTCACCTCCATTCCAGAATGAAATACTGAAATTCAAATTCCCTATGTATGAAACTGATATACATAGAGAACCCTCTATCCCGCTATGATATTGAGGCTAAATAAGGGATGTTAAGAAATATCCACAACTTGAATATGAGATAGATCAATGGAGGGTCTCTCTTTTTCTAAGAACTATGTGTGGCTTGATTCGTGACTTTTCAAGATATGTATTGATTCTTCGGTATATTTTACTTGGCCCAACCTTAGGTTTTCCACTATCAAAACCTTATTAGGTGCTTCATATATATTGGAAGCTATAAATATCATTTGGTCATGAAAATATATAAATTCTCCCACTAGTGAAATGTCAATACCAATATGAGAGCCTTTAACTGTAGTGATACCCTTGACTGTCACAGACCATGAACCCAAATAGTAGTAGATGACTTCCCTTTTAGAGGAAATATACCCCTCTGCCCTACATATGAGTCATATATACATAAGAGGGCCTCTTCAAAAGATCTGAATATAGAGTGATTACAGCCCTTATAAAGTACATAGGGAAATACAAGAAGCTGAAACATAGAATTTTCATATGCCTTTAAACCCTGGTCCACCTCAAAATACTATAAAATGATCAAGGATGGACAAGACATATAAACTTATTTTTCGTATATACGAATCAGATCATTTTATATATTCCTCTTGTATGAGATATATATATTCAAGAAGGGATCCATCAGATAGATACCCAATAGTAAAGATGTAAAAGGATAAAATATGCATCTCGCATCTAAATTCTCTCAACCAGGGAAAACTATCATTATGGATATCTGGCATTATTTGACATCAGTTGCCACATTATTAGAACAAGATGGTAAAATAAAAGGTGATTTCCTTTTTTAATGATGTTAAAACCAAACAACAGATGCATCATCACTACATGATGTTAAACTATGCAGACCATCTTCCATCATCACTCCTTATCAAAGGGCCATAAAATTTTAATCCTAGTAAACAAAATATTGGTATGCATCCATCATCTTTTTGAGTACCTCAATCCATAAACCACACATCATGTCTTGAGTGCCTCAAATAATTGAAAACCTTTTGTAGCTCTTGGAAAAGAACACCCATCTTCAAGGGAACCTTTATTTGATTGTGAATGCCTGCCTCTAGCTCATGCTTGTAATCACCCATCCTATTGACCAAATGTGTCTTTTCCTTAAAAAAACAGATTATAATACTTGTGATCCCTCACATTAGAATATTATAACTCATCATTATAGTGTGATCCTCGTTCATCCTCAACATGAATATACCATTTCATCACTCATGATTCAAGAACCTTGTTACATGATTTACCTCACCATCATCCTCCATTAATAAGGGTGTTGGAGTACTCATGACCTTTGTAATCCTAATTAGTTGAATATTTAACACTTCCCTCAAATCAATTCCACATCCATCATGACCTTAAACAACATGGAATTTGGTCAAATGTATATGAACATCAAATTTTGACAATGATGGTCCAAGATGCAAGACATTAAACTCTTAGATAAAGAGACATAATACTTGTCTGGATGAGAAACCAAAAATGGAAGTTTTAGAAAAATTCAAGTCTCCAATTTATAAAATATTCAGCTCTAATGCTTAGGAAAACATTAGATCATATAAAAAAGGTATAAATTTAATGGGGCCCATCATATTGTCCTAGAGAAAGTTGATCCATGTACCCTAGACCCGTTAGTCTTGAAGAAACGTAGATGAATTATTTTTCATTTATCCATTATGTGATAACATGTCCACTAGGTGGTGATACAACCTTTAGGGTTCAAAAACCCTTCTAGGATATTATATTTTTTAAAAATAACCTTCATGTCTTTGAAATCTACGCTGGAACTATCTAATTCCTTAAGTTGATACATTTCTCTTAGAACTCCATATCCTTGAGTAATTTTTATTGGTTCTTCCCTATAGTGTATTGGTAATAGGGATAGAATAATCTAAAGGGATCACACTAGGATACACTGGTGAATATCACAATGCCTTGGATAATGAACATAGTGGGTATCTTGCCCCAAAAGAAACACCCCCCCTGAAATCCACAATCTATTGTCCCTGATACGTGCAATACTAGTTAAACTAATACTTATGGTTGACCTATATCCACTATACCATGTTTTTGGATGACATAGATATTTCTAGACCATAATTTACAATCCCCATAACCTGACTATTCATGCAAATTTTACACCATTGATGTTACATCACCATTTATTTTACATATTCTAAGAGAATGAATGTGATATTCCATTCTCGAACCTTTTGATGGTCTACACCATGTGAACTAAGATCAGATGTTGTAGGTCCCAATCTTCACAATGATAAAATAGAACTACCCCTAGGGTTCCATAACCCTCCATGGATAGTCATTCTTCTATAATATACATAATTTTCAAAGTGTTTGAATCTTTATAAATCTAAAACATCCATTGGAAAGAAGAAGAGAGCCTATTTTTTGACCATGTATGAGTTGGATCTGTATAAGGGACCTAGACCTGTCAAATAGAGGCATCCCCTTTTTCTAAGAAAGGAACTCAAATACTCATGTTCTCTAGAATCATTATAGTGGAACATGGCACCAAGGAGTGTTTTGTGGTCTTTCTGGACATGTATGACCCATTTCATCACCATCGGTTAAGACTCATGGATATGTGATTTACACAACTCATGTTACAACCATCCAAGTAGATTTGAAATCCCACACATTATGCCACAATATACCAAATCAAATTTTAGCAATGATGTGGGCTATCTGAACTCTTCATTAATAAACATCATTTATAATCGTAGAAATGATGAGGGGTTCCTGAAAAATTCATGAATACCCGTCCGTCATCATCATAAAAAAGATACAGGGTTTCAAAACTCTTTATGAATTTAGATCCTTCATGACCTATGAAAGGACACATAGTACTCAATCCCTTCATGAATACATATCCTCCAACCATTCCAGGTCTTAGGAAAACATATCAATAGATGGTCCATGATAGATAACCCTAAACTACAGAAACAAATGGTATGATCAGGAAGGTCCTAAAATACAAAAACAGATGGTCCATACTAGAAGACCCTAAACTATAGAAATATATTGTTCAAGCTAAAGGATCCTAAACGATGTAGAATAATAGATGGTTTGAGCTAAATGTTCCTAAACTAAAACAATAGATTGTCCAAGTTAAAATACCTAAAAATAAAAAAATATATTGTCCGAGATAAAAGAACTTAAACTTCAACAACATATAGTCCAAGACATAAGACCCTAAACAAGATCAACACACATTTCAAGCTAGAAGAACCTAAAATAAATAAACTGTATAGTTTGTATAACCTTAACATATATAATTGAAAGGGAAACAATTCCCTCCATGTTGAAAACACTATAAGGGAAACCTAGAAAAAATTGTTACTTTTCTTACTGGACACACACTTTGTTTGATTTAGGAAACATTAAGCAATTATGAAATGAAAAAGGAATAAATCCTTTTAGGATGAAACACCTTAAAGGGATTAGATTTTCCCATATGAAACATAATCAAAAGTTTTGTAAAATATAAAATAAAATACATAATCAACGATTTTAGGGAACATTACCTATTCCTATAAAAAATTACGTTATTCTCACTAAGTCCATTGTATTAGAGAAAAATTGTAGAACTTTCCTAGAGGGACATATTTACCAAAATTAACATTTTTAGCTAAGTGATCTCAAAGTAAATGGAGCAGATACATTAGTAGGAATTCTTATACCATTAATAATTTAAAGTAAATTCCCAATAAAGTCACTAAAATGTTAATAATGTCATAAATGAAAAGAAACCCTAGAATAAACATGTAAATTTTGAAAGGTTTAATTATTTGATAATGTGAAAAGGAGGAAGGAATCCCCACATTTCAGAGTCTCTCCCACATTTTCACAAAGAGAGATGAATTCATATGTTCATAGGCAAATCATAACAAAATCTGATTGGTTGAGCTTTCTAAATCTTCCAGAGTTTGATGATAGGAATCAATTGGGAACTAAAGTTGTTTCTTCTCTATTTCATCCACTATCACTAAACATTAAAAATTTTCAATAAAATAAGAAAAAAATTCACCCCCTTTATGAGTGATTTCTAATAAAGATAGTGATATAAAAATATCAAAACATTCATAAGCTATAAGTGCTTCATGTTTTACTATCTCTATAGTCAATTCACCGATATGAGCATGAAAATGATAGACTTTCTTGTATCTCTATTCAAACAACATTGAATCTTATATTATTTATTAGACCATATAAGTCATGTCATCAAGGATTCATAAGTCCCTTGCATTATTGTCATGTTTTTTCTAATCTAGGACAATATGTAGTATGATATCATATAATTGGAGATGGTCAAAGCCACTATGTCCCAATTCACAAAATATATAGTGAATGGGTTCCTCTTGGTCAATGATCTTCTCCATGGGATTCTTAGTAATTAGGGTATGTATTTGTTTCAAAATAACCCTTTGTGATACTTTTATCTCAATGACTACTTGAGAGGGAATATTTGAAGGATTAGTGGTTGATGTTATGTATTAAAGAGTTATGTTCATTTAAAGAAGGATATCCCGAGTCAATGAGGAAGAAAGAGAAGAAGTATTATGTGTTTTACCTCAATAATCGCACCATATATCATTGATATCATGGGGCCAAATTCCTTAAAAACCCTTACCTACCGATGGGATACAAATCACTTTGGAGAGAGAGCTTCCTTGGGAGATCTTCTGAGTCCTGAATCAACTCTATCATTATTAATTATAAGGGGATCAAAATGGAAAATTGCTTTTCTACTGGGTAAACTAACCAATTTAGTATACCGATCGGGTAAGATTACGCCTAAGCATGGGAGTAATCCCATGATTGGAAGATAAAGACATTGATATGTGAAATAATGATTTCAACATTTGTATATTTAACTGACATTATAAGCCAGAATTAGAGATTGAGTCTAAGATGTCATTATTCATAGACACCAGATAAGGGAAGTAGAGAAATCATTGAGTGTACAAAAATTATAGATAAATCCAGTTGGGGTTGAATCCATCATAGATGATTAAATCATCTATATGAGCTGCAAGAAACTCATCCTGAAGAGAGACATTATATAATCTCTTAGTAAGGGAACCAATTCCAATGTCAATAATCATCCTAGTTAGTGAGGGGTATAGTATGAAATTGAAATAGTTATGCTAGATCAATATATTGATAACCTCATCAGCACATAAGGACATTGCCTCAACCCCAGATATTTTTAAAATATTAGGGTAGAACATGGTGTGAGGAATTTCTGTTGTATTTTTATAATTCTAACACTAAAAATTATCTCTTTTATATCCAAATAAAAATTAAAAATGGAATAAGATATGGTAAGGTATATTACCCTGTTGAATATGAACAAGAATTTGATAAATATGATCAAGTGATGAAATAAGTAGGTTGAGGGTTCTCCCTTATTCTAGTTATGCTATCATCACCAACATGCTAACTTGTACTACCAATCTTTCTTCCCCAGTAATGAAAACACATCCATTAAAAAAATAAGAAAAATAAATATAACAAAAGGAAAAGGGGTGACTTTGGATATACCTTATAGACCTATGAAGCATATTCCCTAGCCTCTAGGATACTCCAAGAAGAGACTAAACAATCCCAAAAATTTCAAGAAGGGTTGCGATAAGGGAATATTGTAGTCGATTAAGTCCTTTAAAAAAGGAATAAGTTAATCTAATACTTGGAAGAAATAATTGAATGTAATTTCATCTCTTTATTCAAACCCTAATTTTCAATGATAAACATGTAAGATTCCATGGTTGAAGTTTACTCAGGGTTATCCCAAACATCCACAGTAAGAAGGAAATCCTCATACATTTCTCTAAGGGGGAGTATTGTCGTAAGCTAATAAGTATCGCATAGGATTACTTATACTTTTCCATGGACCAAATGAAAATATTTGGTGTCGGGACACCAAGGAATAATTATCTCTATGAGAAATTTAGATTGAAGACACATGATGAACTGAGAAATCCATGCTTTCTATAAAGATGGATATCATTAATTTGATAAAATATTTCTATGAAGCTCTTCCAAACCAAGAATGTCCAAGTCCATTCATCAAAAAAATTTCCACCATGAAAAAAATACCACTTCAAACTCCAGCCACTTTTTGGGATGTCCAAAGAGGAGTTGAGTATGTTTGAGTAGTTATAGGAAATCAATTGCTGGGATAGATTTCAATCGTTTATACCTAGAGGGTAATTAGCCAATGTAAAAGATAACCCTTGGGAATGAGCCAAAATTAACTGAGTATCCTTGTAAACTGTCATTTGAATGCTGTCAAGAGAGGGTGATATTGAAGGAGATGAAATATTTTAATCCGAAGAAGGAATGGAAGTGTTATCCAGAAGGAAAAATCCATATAAAGGTCATTTATTGGGAAATGGATAGTTTTGATGCTCATATGGAAGAATCCCCTTTATAACCTCATTATATAAAAATACCTAGTATAAAGGGTTAGAGTTGTGATTCTTGGAAATCATAGCTCTTCAATCTACCACATCAAGAGGTGCATGTGATCTGAAATCCATATATACAGTGTAAGAAACATATGTCATATGGGAAAAGGGACTTTTCAAATGGATTAAAATAAGTACATAACTCATGAACCATCTTGCTAATCACATGACCCATATAAGGGTTTTTGATATCAAGAATTGTTATAGGTCTCATGAATTGCATGACCCATTTTACATATCAGGATCACATGATCTGTTTTAAGAATATCAATCGTGTGACAATATAATGGTCACCCAAATATCATAAAGATCAAGTTATCACGATACATCCCTCTAAATCACACGAAACATTTGATATGGCCCCATGCCCTAGAATGTGCATCACAGTACAAGTGACTTACCATTTATCAGTTAGTAGATCTATTGTGTGTGTTTCCAGGATAAAAAAACCATGCTAAGAGTTCATATGATGAGATCACATGATCACGTATCCAGAAAAGTTCTTGTGATGGGGTTACACAAAGTGGTATTTCAATGAAATCACATGAGAGAGGAGATCACTAGATCTCTAGAGGATTGGGTCATAAGTTAAGTGACTGATCCCATGCTCCTTTATTTATAAGGAACCATGAGAAATGTCAAAAATCTCCCAGAAGACCAAAAGATGCACAAAATACCTACGATGCACAAAATACCTACTAGTGAAATCCCATGATACTTAAGAAGGAATTTACTTCCTCAGAAACAAGTCCTTGTACTTTCAGACTTTGCTTCCAAGAGGGGAGGATGATCATTTGTTGACACCTGCCAAATGAGAAATAATAATATTATGATTTGAGAAATATCATAAGCACAAGTTTTATTTTCTGAAAAAATAACATAAAGTCATAAAATGACCACATGAGGATTAGGACCCTAGATCATATGAATCACATGACCCTATAATAATCACATGAGTGAGTTGTGTGATTCATGTTATCTATTCATGATCTTGCAAAGTCCCTCCAACAATCCCTCCATATATCATGTTGGATTCTAGACAAGTGTTGATGATCATGTGAAGACTAAGATATGAGTTATTCTAATCATGGGGAATGGCATCTAATGATCACTAAAAGATTTTCTAACCCATTTTTAAAATAAATTATAAAAATGATGTAATATTTATGAGAAGAGAGTTATGCTGATTTTCATGTGAAGAACTGATGTAGTTTGCATGATCAGTACATTGATCATGAGAAATCCATAGGTACATGCCATCATCCTCACATGAAGGCCACTAAACATGTCACCTCCTTCATATAAAGGATTTCATACATGTATTTTTGATCATGTTATTCCTTAATGTAAAACCTGTGAGAGAATACTATATGATTTTAAAAAATAAAAGCTAAAAATGTGGTACCCTTATGCGAAGAAGATTTATGATTTTTTTTCATGGGATGGGGTTTTGTGCTTTACATAGTCGTTTTACCAATCATGAGAAGTCTCTCCAACTTACTATATTAATCTCATGAAGGGACCCAGATACGTCGGGCTGATCTTGAGAAGGCCCCTTAACATGTCAACTCAATCTTAAAAAGGATATCATAAATATATATTTGTTCTCATGAAGGTCATTTGGACTATTTATTTGATCATGATAAATCTACATAACAATCCATGGGTTTAATAAATGTAGTAATGATGGAGTGATCATGTGATCACTATTTATCACCCGTTGCAAAGGTGACATAATGGTTACCCCATGAATAGATCACACAAAACACATGATGTAATGTTGCCTCCACTAAATCAAATCCATATATGAGACTTAAGAACCACGAAAAGTGGTGTCGAGTCATGGTGGCAATGAATGTAAATTCCCACCCCAACATAGAAAAGGTACAAGAGGAGTAAAGGTGAGAGTGGAATTTACAGAGTATAGAACCACCCAATCCAAAGATTCTTCAACTAGGTAAGACCATGGAACAACTTAAGGTATCAAAAATTATGTTTATGTAATTCGTGTGATCTCCCCATTAATCACATGCAAGAATTCTAATATGATGACTAGATCATGTTATGGGGTTCCTTTTTGTTCACTCTATAATGTGATTCCTTAATAAGACATTACATGAAGAATATTGAGTAATTTTTGTGATAAAGGATAAAAATGAAGGAATACTCATGTGAATAAACAAATGTTTATTTTTAGGCAATTGGGTCATGTGTTACCCACAATTTTCTCTCTAATCACACGATAACATCAGAACATGTCATCCAAGTCACAAAAATCCCATCTGACAAGTCAACCAGATCATGTGTCGACCTATAGGAATGCCATCCTAGTCATACAAAGTTCTCCAGACATGTCAACCAAGTCCTTTGATGACCCCAGTACTAGTCATCTAGTTATTTATAAGTAATCACGACCTATCTATTAAGTTAAGAGATGAACCCTAAACATGTTATATGGTTCATTTGATAGTCTTTAGATATGTCAACCAGATCATGTGAAGTCCATCAGACATGTCAGCCAAATATTATGTTGAACTTGGGACATATCATACATATCCTATGATGTTCTCTAAACATGTCATCCAGATCATGCAAGGTTCTCCATACATGTCATCAATATCATGTGAAGTCCTCAACACATGTCAGCTTTGATCACAAAATGAAACTTGGATATTTTAGGTTAGATCGCACAGAGACCCCCATGGACATGTCAACCTTGTTAGTTAGACCCCTAAAACATGTCAAGAAGACACTATGTACTTGTTAGGCATTGACTTTGGACATGTCAGGCAGACACTATGGGCATGTCAGGAGAACACCCCCAAACATGTAAGCCTTTTCCAACAAGAATACATGGTCATGTACCCTCAAACCATAAGAACCCCCAGCCATTGGTTTTTAGTGAAACATTCCCCCTTTATATGGGTATTTTCCATAATGGGATAGGGATGGGAACCCGTGAAACCTTTTGGTTTTATGGAATCATCATTCCATCTAAGAATGCTCAGTCAACCACTAATCATCCCCACTCCTTATCCATAATAGAATAAGGGTAAGATATCTTATAATGGGGTTCCACTTCATTATAATTCCATGATATTCCATTTACTCTAGTTCATAGGACCCAACCCATGTGGGAATATCTCTATTCTTCATCCATTAGCAGACTAAGAGAAATTTTAAACTATAAGGACTCTGTTTTTTGTTATAAGTAGGATACATAGGCCACCTTCCTAGGGCCTAAGATCCATATCAAAAACTGTATCAGGGATACCCTAATTCAAAAATCCACATCCATATACATTTCCTTTGATTACATACCATATATTACTTATCACATCAACCATGACTCACATGAGCTTAGTGATATTAAACAATTACATCACTAGCACCATAAAATTACCCTAATTATGGAAAAAATAGAGTTTAATCCATGTTTGATGACATGATAAAAATGACTTGTTACATGGGAGTCCTCCTTGGTGTATCTTCCTAAGGAATTACTATATTGGTAAACTCTGGGGAAATAAATCTAATGATTATTAGTTATCTATTTCCACCCATAAGAAAATTAAGGAAAAATTGACCTTTAATGATTTGGATTTCGGTAATGTTCATTATACATAAAATTCCTTACAAATGCCTAATATCCATACCCAATGACTAGGTTCCCTCATATATGTCCTTACTAAATGATGTTAAACTACATGTTGTGGTCTGATCATATGACCTCAAACCATGTCAAACAAACTATGTGGGTTTGATTCCTATTTTCGAGGATATGTAGGATTCCTTGTAGAGGTTCAATCCCATTATCAGAACACCAATCACCTTCCATAATTGTAGTAAAATCCAAAGTTACTGGTTATATGGACTTGAAACCAAATAATCTTCCCATTTACAAGAAATAACTATAAAAATATGGACATACTTTGATACATATAGATGTTTTCATCAATAGAACCCCTTATTCATATGGAAGGATTCAAAACCTTGTCATTTGATTAGGGTAAACAATACTATATTGGTATTAGGGAGAGATTCGTGAAAATATAATAAATAAATAATAGAATCCTAGAGTAGGCAATAATTTCCACCTAAAAGGGTGTGATGATCCTGAACTCCCATCCTCTCTACCAATGTGTATTCCCAAGCATCATTGGGTTTGATACCCTAAATGACTGTCTTCCTTTGGAAAGCATGCCTGGATTCGTTATGGTTGTGGGAACCATTAGGTGCATCTACAGATAAACCATACCAACATAATTTATTGTGAAACTATATTTATACACTCACAACTAACCATAATACTTAAAGATATAGATGAAATTTACACATAGAAAGTAAAGCATACAACAATGATGGACATAAAATAGACCAATTTAAAAAATAATAGGTTTCATTATAACATAAATAATGTTAATTAAACATGGTGGTTCCAAAAAAATAACAGTAGTCATTATTTAGGATATTGAGGGGTAGAATTAATGAATAAAATGTCATATTTTATGGATCAGATAAGAATAAATATAAGAATAATCAATTTGATGTTTCTAAGAAAATGTCTTTATCAAAAATCAGGAAGGTGGATACAAATACATCCAAATGAAATAAATACATGAATAGACCCAAGAAAGTAAATTTCAAAGTTAATTAAGTATATTTAGAATAGATTTTATAAGAATTATTGAAAAAATGGAGAGTATTGAGTGATCCCAAAAGAAAATGGAAGAGTTTAAAATACCTTTACCTTAGGCCTTGTTTTTTATTTTGTCACATTTTCACCCACTAAATAACCAAATTATAATTATTAAAACATAAAATCTAAAATATATTGCATCCATTTATTTTATTTTGGATCAATCATAGTCATTGGGATTTATTTATTAATATTTTATTGAAGATAATTTGGTTTATTTATATTTTTTTTGGATTATACCATTCAAATTATAATTTTATAATTTTTATTCATTATTATTTATCCATTGGTCAAATTATAAATAGAAGCACAAAAAAATAAAGAAAACATATTTATTCATTATAAATATATTACACTAACTTGTTATAAATGTAGTTTTAATACCTCAACCATAATGACCGGGTATGAACCAGAGTGTCACATGACCTTATACACACTTCCCTATACACAAGATGCTGTCAACTTGAGAAGAGGGCCTAAATATTATTCCTAGAGTGACTATTCCCTTAGTAAAAATATCCAACTAATAAACATACATTAGGAAGCAATTAATAAATAATAAAACCATAAAATGGAAGAAAAGTCATGAAACCATTCCCTATTAATATTTCATACATGACATCCAAACAACCCATAAATTGTAAGTCATGTACTAAAGAAAAAAATATATAAAACAAAATGAGATACCATGATAAGAAACCTGAAGTCCGCTATAACTCCTCCCATCTATCCTACTCCTTCATCTCTATCTCCCAACATGGGGTCATTTCCCTTAATTAGATCCCTGATCATAAATTCTATACATGCATTGAGATTCCTATGTTTGGTGTGAGTATAAAATATAGTATTAACAAAAAATTCATAATTGGAATAAGTGAAACATTTATATAAATGTGTATGAAATTGAAAAAAAAATACATAAGTAAAAAATCACAAGTTAGGCCACTGTGCACTATCCAGGCTACCACGAATCCCAACCCTACCCTCCTCAACTCCATAATTGAAAAGAAGTTATGTCTTGTTTCCATGAATCCTATAACAATCCACAAGGAAAATATAAGACTTAGAACATTCCAAAAGTCCATCACACCATGGGTTATGCCAAAAATCATTCTTTCCCACCATCTGTCTCAGGATAGGCCATAAGGTCATTATAACCAACTACCTATCTCAAGTTAGGACTCAAGTCCACCATGCCCTACCATCAGTCATCCAAGACACCACCATAATCATTACATGTCATGTCACGCATGATCCCCCTCTAAGGTATTAACCAATCCTTTTCCAGTCCACCAATCACTTTGATACCATATAGTAGAATTCAAAAAGACATAAACATATATACATAAAAAATACAAAATAAGAGAAATCTTGAACTATAAACATACAAAAACATGTCAAATCATATAGTTTTATAAAATTTCCATATCAAGGAAGGAAAATTCCAAACTTATGAGTATCAAAACCCAATGTCATGATTCCTCACTCGGATCAAGCTATCACATCAAAAATCCCTAGAATCAACCCCAAATCACTATGTGAGGATTAAAAAGTGATGATCCATGAATAATAACATGAAAAAGGCTAAGATCGGTTTCGACATAACCAACAAGAACCAACATAAGGATAATCTAGAGAAATTAGAGAATAATCAAGAGAAAAGTGGATTTCTACATTTATTTTCTTCAAATCTAGATTGAATCACATTAGAATATGTACTAATTCCAAAATTTTACCATGAAAGACTTGATATAGGGTCTTTTACATGGAGAAGAGAGAATATCTAGAAATAACTACAATAATGGAGGAAAATAATATTTTACCTTGAAATCTCTAGTTCCAATATCTCTAGAAATGATGGAATTTATCTCAGTAGGGAAGGAATTCACTATGAAGTTCCACTTGATTCATAGGTTTGAGATACTTTGGTGTGGCAGGAATAATGAGGGGTTTCATGGAGTTTCGGGTTGACATAAAAAAATTATATTATTTAAGTTTATGCGAATGATTTACCAAACCATGCACCAACTATGTGAGGCTAACTTCCACTTTAGGGAATCTACATGATATTCCGACATAGTTTTTGTAATCATGTTCCAACAATGATTTTTCGTGTATTCCACATATTTAACCAATGTATTTTTCATGGTTATGTCTAACTATATGGAAACTGTGCACCACCTACTGACTCATTCCAACATGACACACAGTCACCTATGAAAAACCACATGGTTTCCCCAAACCATACTCAAACTATGCTCCCCCTTAAAGCATTATAAATCCATCCAAAACCCTTCACAATATACCAAATGCTTCATGCAACCAAATAATAACTCCAAAATAATTTTATAATGTATTTAAGCGAGGTATAATGCACATGAAAAGTTTGAGGCTCATATATTCTTCCCCCTAAGGACTTATCATCCTCGATAAGTGTCTATAGATGAATTGCTCAATGAACATGGGACATTGATCCCACATATCTGATTCCATCTATTATTTGTTCTCTTGGATAAATATGTGACTCCATAAAACTTGAATGAGAGGAACCATCTTCCCTCATAGTAACTTTTCTCTCTGATAAACAATCTACACCAGACGTTCCTTGAACAAAGCAACTACCCCCAAATCAATTTCCTCGCTATAAATCACATGTGAATGACATGGAGCATAATTTTTGAGTATAGAAACATGAAAAATTTCTTTCACATGCCTTTATTTCATGGGGGTAGATCTCATCACTAATCCAACATCTAGATCTATTTCACTATATTGAATAGTCTTGTGAGCCGTGGTGCTAATTTCCCCAATATCAACAATCTCCAATTCCCTAAATGTGGTGATAATAAAAAGAAAATTAGGTCATACATAGTGACCTCCAAAGGATGAAATCATTTTACTGGATAAGAAATCTACCGATTTTTAGTGGAAAATAACCAATTCCGGATTAACTACACCCTCTCAAAATTTTCTTCCACTAAACTCAGCATAATAAGAGCTAACTATTATGACCTTATGGGAACATATTATAGAATTTTATGGTTTCCCATAAATATCCTTAAATGGAAATATAAATTGATTATGGAAAAACGTAATTATATAAAAAAAATTGAATGAAATATATTCAGCCCATGCTCCACTATTGTCTAGCATACATTCCCTAAACATGACCTCTAAAATATGGATTTCCTTATCATATTGATCATCTACAAAAGGGTGATATAACATACTAAGATTAATATATGACCCCATATCTTTATAAATTACTTCTAGAAATGCAATGTAAAGTGAGAATCTCTATCCTATATGATTCTTATAGGAATTCCATGCGCCTACACTATCACGTAAATGTAAAACCTACCCAACTCATTTGCAGACTGAGTTTTTTGAATGGTCATGAAATGTGATTTTTTTAAGCCAATAAGCTAAAACCCTCACTTTATCTGGAACCCTTGGGGTCCTAGGAAACCCCATGAAAAATTCCATCACCAACTCATGACACTTCCACATAGGTATATAAAGAAGTTTAAGTGAAGTATTCAGTCATTGATCCTCCTCTTTGATCCTATGTCTAGTGAGGAAATGAGAGATTAACTCTACTTTTTCATTTTTCATGTCTGGATGTCAGAAATAATGTCACATACCATGATATATCTTAGTTGATATTGGGTTTACCCCCCATTTTTAGGGTTGTGAAACCCTCATCAATTCCCTTATCAAAAAAATAGAAACAACCAATCTACTATGGACATGAAGCATGTCAATATCATATAAGCACAATCCTTGAATAATGTATTCACATGTCAGCCTCTCCCACATCACTAGAAAATTTGGACGAGTCACCAAATTATCATTGAATTGGTAAATCCAGATATAAGTGATGACTAAGGGTGCATAAGATACCACCTCCTAACCTTCAAATATTTCCACTTGCCAATATGTGAGAAGATTCATCAAAGTCAACTCTTTTTCTGATTTCTAAGATCCTAAATCATATTTATTCCTTCTAAGATCATCTGTCAAAAAATTACCATTTTATATTGGAATGTGCTATATATATATAATATTTGTAAAGACTCGACCCAAAATCATATCATTGAGAGAAATATGTCATATGATCTTGTGGTCCTTATAGACGAAAAATATCACACCGATGAGATAATGATTCCAATATCCCAAGGTATAAACCCCAATACCTACTTTATTTCACGAGTGGGGTAGTTTAGATAATGGGGTCATAAATTGAGAGACTGAAAAGAAAGTAATAGATCATTAAACATTATGAAATCCCCAGAAATAACTCCAAAGGAATCATAGTACACTATATAACCAGTCCTAGGTTTTGGTAGAATCAGAATCAAAGTAGATTTCAACCTTATTTTTAGCTTTAGGAAGGCATCCTCACATAGGTCAATCCACTTAAAAATTACCCCATTCATGGTAAGTTTGGTCATGTGTGCTGATAAAAAAGGTAATTCATAGATAAATGGTATATAATACATGAATAATCTAAGGAAACTCTAAATCTAGAACATCTTCCTAAACTAAAACCATGATATTAAAAACTCCACCTTCTCAGGGCTAGAAGAAATACGTTTCTCAGAAATGATATATCTAGGAAATAATTCCTCTTAGATTCAAAAGTGGAACTTTGAACACTTGGTGTAAAAACTATGTGCTCAAATCATACTCAACATGCCATCTAAATTTATGGCATGAAATTATGAGAACCATGAATATACTAATATTTTGTCAACAAACACCACCATGATGTAATCAATGTATGGGTGAAAAAATTTAGTTAAGAGGACCATGGACTTTTCATGATAATTATTCAACTAAAATGGTATTAAAAGGTACTCATATATCCCATATATGATCATGAATGACATATTATGTATATCCACTTATATAAATTGAATTTTGAGATATCCCAAACATATATCAATTTTGGAGAACCATCAGTCACCCTTCTACTGATAAAAAATGATCTATCCTTAGTAATGCATATAGGATATTCACTTTGACCTAATATAGTTTTCAATAATACACATATATACTTAGGATACCATCCACCTTAATGAAAGCAATAAAATAAATAACCCAAGTGGATGTGATCAGATGAATAAACCTCTTTTTCTCAAGGCCTTTAAGCTGCACATTTAACTCCTTTATCCAGATGATGCCATAAAATATGGAGGAATCGATAGAGCTTTCACATCTGGCATGAGTTTAGTCATGAAATAAATTCCCTTATAGGGAGGGAGCCTTTAGAAATTATTTGGAAAGACTGTCTATTAAAGGACCACCATAAGAGGAAGAGTGGCTAGAGTCATTTACTAATCTGTTTCTTAAACCATACTCATGACTTGAGATATAGTGGTCTTAGTTTGATTAATAACCAATCCCACTATACCTACTCTTAGATATAATTATTTGGTCAAAATATGCTTCTCTCCAATTTAGGAGGTAAAGGTTACCCATATTCATTAATAATCAATATAGGATCGGTAATGAGTCAACTCATCAAAAATGGTTATCTCAAAAACCAAGAATTCCAACATATGATTATAGCGTACAACAACTATAGGAAATTTTTGAAAAATTTATATATTATCTATCCTATTTTTAATATGATTATCAGGAGAAAATAATTTATGGAAAATATTTTTTTGGAAAATTTATCCCAAAAAATACATGGGAATATATAGAAGAATGGGAAGGTCTTATATCAAACAATATAGTATAGAATATAGATGTAATAAAAAACACACCTTGAACTTTAAAAGTACCCTCTTAGTCATATTATAGAATATGATCCAATGTATATATTCTAACCAAATCATATTGAAAAACATGTCCCTATGATCCATGGTTCACCTGATTCACCTAATGTTATAGAGTTTGTAACTACTGCAAAGACACCCTATCTAATCTATGACCCATACCTCCTATAGTATCTTAGTTCCATATCCAAGATTCTCCTAGACATTCCATTTTAGATAAGTTTTTATTAACATTTCCATGTGAAATAGATCGTGA
Organism: Viscum album; assembly: GCA_963277665.1. NCBI lineage: Eukaryota > Viridiplantae > Streptophyta > Magnoliopsida > Santalales > Viscaceae > Viscum > Viscum album. Next base: position 1,289,219,334 of record OY728151.1, read on the forward strand.
TACTCTTTAACAGAAATGTAAAAGATGTCCCATATTACCACACTAATGAAATTTTCTCTATGTATTTTGGTACAATTTGTAGTAGTGTCCAATATTTACATAGTTAAATAACTAGAAAACACATCCTAACATAGGGATATATGAATAAATCTTTATCTTCTTTGGTTGATAATTTTCTCCTAGACACATCTCCTCAACCTTTATATTTTTATTATTATATGGGGAAACCATAGCATTAATAAAAACCCACCTACTGGTGTACTATTGATAGAATAAAGATAAAAAACTTTATCCTCTTATAGACACTTATCACATATAAGTTACTTCTTAATCACTTATTAGTATGACTAGGTTTAAGTTTATCACTTTTCACCTCAACTCAAGTAAAAGTCCAATCTCAAATTTCCAGGCTTGTTATTCCTCATCCCCATCCAAAAGAGGAGAAAATCGTAGAAACTCTTTATAAAAGCATAATAATTCATTACTATCATCATTACCTACTGAATTTCCATAAACTCCTAGTATCTATACAAAGTAAAAATATATATAAGGAAGTCCTCAAAAAAATTCATTAATGGTCTCCCAAGATAGACCCTCATGCCTTCTAGGTAGATTCATTATGCTTCACCATATTGTTACCGGTCTTTGAAGTATATATGTGGCCAATTTCATTTGACTTTTTCCAAGAATATCTACTAGATAAAAAATTCCCTTGATTTATTCAATCTATTCCACATTATTATTATGAAAAAATCTGTATATGGTGGCAGTTATTATTTTTTGATTTCTCCATGGTTTAAAACACCACTAAATGATTCTATAATAGTTTTAAAAAACTACCATTAAATTTAGCATCATCATTCCACTCATTATGCTTCCATTAATTTAGTAGTGGTTTCCATAAACTATCTTATAAAATTTGTTTAGTGGTGGATTTTTTGGTTTTAGTGGTGTTTTTATTGTTTTTAGCAGTGGTTTCACCTCCCAAAAAAATGCCTAAAGAATAACAGTGGTTTGAACCAATGCTATTTGGAAAAAAAATTTTGGGAGGCCAAACAGCCGCTAAAACCAATAATCCACCAGTAAATGAAGATCGATCCTATATAAGTGGTTTTAACCACCAATAAACAATAATTTTTCATTTATAGTGGTGGTTTAAACCATTGCAATATATCAATTTAAATATAATATAAAGAAGTAGAATCTGTAGCCCTAGAACAAAAAAATAGATATCAACTATTACACATTATGATATAAATAATCACTAGATTTTCTAAATACATCCTCCCACCTCTCGAATTTTAATAAAATACCTCAACTTGATGGGTTTTTAATGTACCATTTTGATAACATTATGTATCCAAATCATTTCATACAATCCAATTCAAAAGTCCATAAGAAATCACTCCAACTACTGGAAATGTATTTAAAATAGTAAAAATTCACATTGATTGGTGTTCCAAATTCACTACTCCATGTACCATCCTAAGGAACTATACATGATACCCTCTCCATCTACATATTTTCTTCCTACTTCCCCTATATGAATGAAAATTATGTTGAAAATGAAACGGTGTTGTATGTTATATTTAAACAAAAAAAAATAAAAGTTTTTATACCAAATTATTTTAAAGTTGTGTAATTTACCTACTCAATACCATCCATAAATGAAATATCTATAGGGATATATCTAGTAGTCTTCTAATATAATTAAATCAATGTATTCTGTTGAGTGATGACTATTGCATCATGAATTTTTATATGATCCAGATGTTACTGAATTGTTCTTTTCATTGCTACAAGCTCCCTCTCTACTATGGTAAAGTTGAATAACATCTATACAATGAGATTAATTTTTAAAATATTTGAATTTAAATACAGAATGACATTCAATTACACTATAATGTCATAAAATTATCTTTATCTGTGATTTAAAGACTATAATTTTTTAATATTATGGATCATGCCTCCATCAACATAGGTAATCATAAGGGTAACCAACTCCATAGCCATCTAGCCTAGAGTGTGGCCAAATAATCCTGCTATATCATCTGTAGGGACCCCATAATATTAAAATAGGACTACTATCTTAAATCCATTTAGATTCTAGACATTCCAACTATAAATATTTCTCTTAGTATGTTTTTTATCAAATTTTTTGAAAAAAAGATAGTAGTATAAAAAAATTAAAATAAATTTATTCAAATTAAAATTTGTACAAATAAATATCACCCTAAAATATCCTTAATAATAAATAAGAGTGACTACCATATCCCTTCCTGCGAATGGGGAGGTACTATCTTAAATGCCAAGAGTCGACTGTGATAAGTGAAACACTTCCTCCTTTACATTCCTATCATTTAATCAAATAAAATGGACTTCAAAACTTATATTTACAAATTTCATAAAAAATTATATTTATAAATGATAACATATGCAAATTACTGACAAAAAAAAAAGATACAGAGCTATGATAATGAATGACTGCATATATAAAGTAATTGGTTGATAGATTATTGGATTACTTCATATACAATCATCTGGTACATCAGTCATGTATTTGTCCTCCTCTATAGTTACTTCATATAATTGATCATCCCTTTAATGGATAATATTTTCAATATATTTATGTAAAAATAACTTTAAAATGAAAACTAGGTTTCATAGTGCTAAAATAGCCATAATAAAGGGGTACCTTAATCAGTGATAAAAAATCACTGATAAATGGAAAATTTAACATCACTAAAAAAGAATTGTAAAAAGTGCCCCTTTATTTGTGATTTTTTCGCACTGATAAAGGCACCCCCTTTATCATCTTTTTTGTACTATTAAAGGGGACACCTTATCAACCCTTTTGTTAGTATAACTGATAAAGGGGATATTTATTATCAATTTTTAATAGAGTAGATAAAGGGTAAATTTTTTAAAAAATATTTCAATAAAAATAATATATATATATATATATATATATATATTTATATTGCTATAAATATAATATTTATTTTTAAATATCAATTAGATAAGTATAAATAGCCATTTTTACTTAATATATAAGATATGTAGTGATAATGTTTTATAAAATATTAAAAAATATTATTATTTAATAATTTTCTAATTATCATCAACTAATGATCATTCAATAACAATTTAAAGGCACAAAAATCCAAAAACGTAACAAAATATCTAAAATAAGTTGAAAAAATTACTCAAACTTCAATCAACCATAACTTCTGATATGGGTGTCCATTTGAGCTCTACTACAAATCAAATCCAATCCTACGATGATATCTATGCAATAATGACACAAGGGAACCATATATAGTGTTTTTTGAGGCCCAATGGCCCAGAAGGTCTCCAAAACTGACTTTTTAGTAGGGATACCCAAAAATTTTATCATTAGATGGAATTTAAGCCTCGTTTCAGGGGGTCTTTTTTCCCTTTTTTCAGTGGGGAATAAATTTATTCTGAGGGATTACATTCATATTGATACTATGGATTTGAAATTTTATCATTTTCACAATTTACTATTATTTATAATCAAATATATTATAATATATACATATATTTTATATATTAACACATAAAAAATTTAATTTTATAAATAAACAATCAAATATATTTACATATAAAATATATTTATCAATATCTAATAATTATCTAAATAAAGAACTGATGTCGATTTTATTTAAAATTCAAATATATGAATATTTATATACCTATATAATGTGTGCGTGTGTTTATATTTGTGTGTGTCTGTATTAACAAACTGATATATATTATCTATATAGTCTAGAAATATTTATATACATTTTAATATATAATTTTTTGGAATATATATAAATATGTATAATTGTACTTACAGATAACGATATAATATATATATATATATATATATATATCTATCTACGTGTGTGTGTGAGAGTGTATGTTTTATATATGTATTTATATATATATTTATTTTTAAACACACAAAAAAACATATTTCATAAATGTATTTAAAACCAATATTATAAAAATATATAAATACACAAATAAATATACGGATAAAAAATATGAGTTAAAATATATAAATAAATAGATATAAATATATATTAATATATTAATATATGAATAATTATATAGATATATAAATATATAAATATATAAATATAACTATATACGTGTGTATATATATATATTAATATTCAAATAAATATAACTATATATATATAAATAGATATATCATTAAATGGAGAGAAAACAACATGGAGGAGTGGTAAAGGGTCCTAATGCTTGGGAGGGATGTCTCTATTTTGAATCCAAGGGGAGGTAGGGCCGCACACACTGGTTGGTGAAGGGGGGAGCTAATACTGTTAAAGGGTTGGGGGTGGGGCTAAAACGTGCAGGGGTAGTATGGAATGCTGGAGGGGTGCTTCAATAGCGCTGTTGAAGGTGGTCAATCACCGTTAAAACCCCCCATTCGATTTTCATGATTTTTCTTAATTTTTTTTAACTTTTATTAGTTTTAAAAAAATTACTGATAAATGATCCTTTTATTAGAATAGATAAAAGACCCCTTTTATCATTAATATTTTTAGCATTGATAAATGGTTATTTATCAAGACTTATTTTGGAAATGATAAAAGGGAGAACCATTTAATAGCACCTCAATTATTAGTGCTAATAATGTACTTTTTAGTGATGATAATAACCTATTTTGTGGTTGTGTAAGTTCATTTCTATTTGTTGATGGGATTCAATGTCAGAGTTAAAATCTTCCACTTCATCTCCCATATCATACAAATCTCTTTTGATGTGAAAAACTACACTCCACCCTTCAGATATGTCATCTTCAATATAATTTACCATTTTCTCTTGTGATGATAGAATATAAAGATGTTGTAATTCACAGTCACGGACATCCTTCAAGTGAGAGAGGTTTAATGAAGTAAATTATAAGGAATCTCCATTAATACCCCTATTAGTATCAACCCACTTTCATTTGATTAAAAAAACTAAAAAATTCCCTTGGTTGTTTAATTCAATAATATTAGTCAACTTTCCATAGTATCCCAATTTTGAAACCATTACTATAAAACTATTCTATGTTTTCAAACCCTCTTTCAGATCGAATGTATGAAATTTATATCCATTCACAACGTCAAAGACAAACATTCTATCCTATTTTAGAGGACCTTGACCCAGAAACATCAAATATTTTGACAACTCATCTTGAGTCTCAGTATTCATGATCTAAAAAAAGTAATATACATTATTAGATTTAAGAAAAGGATGTGTTATCTTAACACACATATTAATTGTAATATTTATGAACTTAAACGAAGTGAAAACCATTCTACAAGATCTTTATTAACAAATTTTGGTATATCTTGATTATTTTGTGTTTGACCTCTCATCCATATCTTTGTTTTTATCCTATGATATTTAATAAATGGATATAAAATTTCATTATTGAGAAACACATATCTATGTTCCATTAATAATTCAACTTATGATAGTGTAACATTTAAGCTCTTCCCAACTGATTGACCAATAACATGAATGATTTTTTGTTTCCCATGTAGTTGAGGTTTATTCAACATGTTGTCATCATGTATAACTCTATTTAATCTTATCTCAATATCATCCAAGTATCCAGAAAAAAATTTAAGACACTACTATACCAAATAGTCTTTAGAAATAAAGCCTTTATGTTGTGCCTAATTTTTCAGGTATGATTTCAAATGACCAAGATATCTATTAAATAAAATAAATAAAACGTAATTATAAATTTAATTAAGTACAAATAAATTTTTACGTAATATGAGAAACATATAAATAAAGTTCCTATAAATTAGATACATCCATCGATAATGTACGTGGCCTCTTAATTTTGTTTCCTTGACCAAATTTATAGTTAAATGTATATTGACAGTAAAAAACGATGAAGGAAATATCATATCCATTGTACAAAGTGTCATTAAAAATATTTATTGCTGGGTTTAAATATTGGATGATTTTAGAGTTTTCTCACTTAGTTGTTTGACGAATGTTCAAAATTTAATTACAACAGCAGCAAACTTTTTAGGTTTTAATATACGCAATACCAATGGTAGTAACTGTTGTACAAAAATATGTGAACCATGAATTTTCAATCAATATAACCTAAGATTCATTAAGTTAACACACCATGAGATGTTACGTGAAGACCCCTTAGATACCTTTACATTTTTTAAAATTTTAATTAATGTATCTTTATCATTATTTTTCATTTCAAAAATGGCTGGAGAAAACTTTCCATTCTCATCTTTCCCGAGATCATGATTTATGTTCATTGTTTGTAAGCCCTTACATGCATTAAGATGATCCTTAAATTTTACATGATCACTAATCAATATGAAGATAAATTTTTCACAGTCATTATTCTCAATATGCATAACATAAATATTATTCCGCATCAAATTAAATTCTTAATATGAATTTTTGAAGAATATACTTTTTCTACTATTTCATTCTGATTTCAATTGATGATGGACTTAGAACTCATTTCCCACTATAATTCAATTGATGCACCATCCTAATTTCTATTTCAATATTTCCATGTTGTACCAATATTTTAGAACCAAACAAAAAAATTTGTAAGTTGACTCTGATCAATATAACCATTGAATTTTTCTTGTTCAATTGAAATCTCTGAGATGCATCAAGAAATATTCGATGAAACAAGAAGAACCATTTTTTACAGTAAGGGGGTTGTTTAGGCTCTTAATCAATGTTACAAATAGGACAAGCCAAACCCATGTATGTGTTCCAAACTAATAAGTTCTATAGTCTAGGGAAGTCACTAATGTCCCACATTAGAGGAAAGTGAGTTTTCAACATTATTATAGAAGATGAATCATATGACTCAACACTATTTCTCCATAACTCCTATAATTATTCAATTAGAAACTGAAAGTATACATCAATATCATTTCTAGGAATTTATTTCTAGGAATTATAATATAAATGAAAAAATAAATTTGTTTCATACACATCTATAGAGGTATATTGTATGGGATCAAAACTATCGGCCAAATGCTATAGCTGGTGCTCAATGTCCCAAATGGGTTAAATCCATTGGAAACCAATATCAACCAAAAATTACTAGGATAAAATGAGAAATATGGATGTAATGGATCCAATTTTATTCCAGGATTGTGAATCTATTTGATTCCACATTAACCAATCATTATTTTTATCTATAGAGTCACTACTAGAAATCCATGCTATAGCCACAAACCTATAGCCACAGTTTTATAAGTTTGTGGCTATAGACTAGTTTATAGCTACACTTTTATTAAAACTTTTGCCATATCATAATTTATTTCCATGATAAAAAAAATCCTTATCTATATTTTTTTGACCATATATTGGGGTCCTCCCCACCGTCTGCGACACCCTACTCCTCTCCTCCCCCGATCTGCGACTCCTTGAACCATTGACCATGACCTTTTATCCACACACTCCTCACGAACATCACTACTAAAATTCTTGGACAACTGTGTTTCATGGTGGCCTCCCCACAGTCACACTCGAATTTAACCAATATCACTACTACCCTTCCTGACCAATGGTGTTCCAAGTTGGCCTCCCCGCCCTCTTGCTCGACTTTCCCCAACATCACTGCTACACTTCCCGGCCAACGGTGTCTCACAGCGACCTCCCCAACCTCGCTCCTGACATTTCTCTCCCACCCTTGACCCTCTCCCTCGGAGAATACTCCTCCACCCTCATTGTTCCCCTCCCTCTCTATTCTTATAGAGACCGAATGGTCACAAATTTTATCCTATAAGTTGATTGGAATTTTTATTTTTTCCTGGCATGTATGCTTGGTTTCTCCTGAATATGTAAAACTTCCAGGAAATTTGAAACGAACGTCAATGAATAGATTTAAGTTTTAGGGTAAATTTTGAACAGGAGTTCCCAGGCCGAGCTGTATTTGACTCATCTAGCTCAATTGGTTCTGGGAATCGATAATTGGTTTTGAAATTTATTTAATATCTCTTGCTTCTTTGCATTTTTAAAATGTTTCACAGCCAGAATGTTGATGGGATTTTATGTAGTGTTTTACAAATGTTTTCCTTTTCATCCCACATGATTCTTACACATTCTTATCACAAATGAATTTCTATTCTTATTTCTATATAAGGTTCAACCTTTTATCTATTTTTCCTGTCCACTTTCATAATAGTAGTAATCAATAATATTATGGTAGTGAAGGATCATAGGGAATTTAAGAGGGATTAAGCGGGATTTGGTTGATCTGATATTGATAAAAATAAGAAAGATGAAAAAATAATAGTGATAGCGAGTGGTTAGAAACTTAAGAGAAGAATTTTTATTGTCCTCCATCCAGCTAGAAATATTTTATTGGAGTACTCTCAGTGCAACTGAAGAGGCCATAAATTTCCTATTTGTTTTAATAGGTTGAAAGAGTGTCATAATTAGGAAGGGGGTTTAGAGGGGGGGCTTTCCAGGGAATGGGACGTGGTTGCAGGGGGGTGGTGGTGGTGGTGGTGGTGGGGGGGGGGGGGTTTCCATGGGGTGGGTGGGGGCTGTGTAGGGTGGGGGTGGGGGGTTGTTCAGGGGGAGGGTGACTGCAGGTGGGGGGGGGATCCAGGAAAGGATGGGGAGGATGTATGGGGGGGGGGGGGGGTTGTGTAGGGTGAGGTGGATACCCCAAGGGGAGTGGGGGGGTTTCTAGTGAAAGAGGGGGGCTGGGGTGGGTGTAGTTTGTTATGCAGTGGCAGGGGGTTGTGGGGTGAGGGGTAGGGCATGGGGTCTACTAGAGTAGGGGGGAAGGGCAGGGGGGTCTACAGGGGAAGGTGAGGGGGGGTCTACAGGGGCAAAGGAGGGGGGGGGGGTGTAGGATTAGGGTTGGGGTGGGGGGTACTGGTGTTGGGTTAGGTTGTGCGGGGGAAGGTTATGGTTTACTATAGTATTTGTTAATTGTTGGTTATAGATTCATGTATCATTTACCATGTACAATTTATACAATGATCACATATTTATAAGAAGTTTTTATATCTCATTTCTTTTCCCACTATTTTATTATAGGTGGATTCTTATAGTGGGGCTAGTTCTATCCCCCACCCTCAAAGACAGTGATTTCAACATCATATTTGGGTATGTTTTATTCCATTTTTATTCTTTGGCCCAATTTTCAATATGTTTTTTTTTATTTTTGGGTTCTTTATATTTTTGTAGTGCATTTTGGATTTCGTTGAGGTGGATTCGAGTCTCCATTGACGAAAGCTTGCATGTGTATTCATAGGTAGGCACACACACACACACACACACACACACACACACATATATATATATACGTTCCTCCTTTGTATAAATTCACTCATGGCAGTATGGATATATATATTGGGGATAGGTGTGCTTATATATAGATATAAAAATGCATACATGTGTAAGTGTAAAGGGGTATATGCAAGTATAAACATATATCTAAGGGCCCCTTGTGCATATTTGGACATGAAAATATGTACATACGGGCTAAGTGTCCTTATATATATGTGAAGTTTCATATGAGTGAATGAAGAAAAAAGGAAGATTGGAGTTTTCATCGTCAAAAGAGAACATGCCATGAGGTTGAGGTAGGGTCCCTCTCATAGCCTATTTAATTAAGGAATTTTTTAAATTGCATTTAGTTTCCTTCTTAATTATGCATGTTTATATTAAATTGAAATTCTTGAAGAAGTGATAGTTAAGTTAATTGTTTCATTTTATAAATATGTCATGGTTTTTTAATAAAACCCCTCCAACAAAGGTGCGCTATCTGAGAAAACTCACAGTGGTATACATTGCTTGAAATTATTGCATTGATGTTTTCCTTATAATTGATGTCATTCTTAGTCATAAAGAGAACATCATACATGACCCTTTTTATATCCTTTTAGGGGGTTTACCTCTTTTTATCTAAAGAGTTGTTTGAACCAAGACACCCGTTAAGTTCCTTTAGACTTTTAACATCGAATCTACCATAATGACCAAGTCACCACTATGTGAATAACATGATTTGGATGGAAGGGCTTGTACATGGTTTTAGTATGGTCAAACATATTTCATTAATTCACATAAACTCTATAAATATTTCTCCCCCAACAGATTTAGGAATCTTCTATCCATTGTGATTCCATAAACTATGGACTACAAAATGATCATGATTCCACTATTTTATAAATCATTTAAATTAACCTTACATCCATGAGTTTTGACATGACATGGGGAAAAAATGCTATCCATTTTCTATCAACTATGATCATGGTCCATCCCCTCCATGGGGTGGTCTTCCTCTCTTTGTTGACACTATATTTATGAGTCCAACATTAGACTTTAGTGAAGGCATCCACTATTTCATCATTCAATATGATATATATACCACCTTTGAAGTCCTGTGGTACTAACCTATACCAAAACCACAAGTTCTTGAATACTGCTTAGTTCCACATCTCACTAGGTTGTTATTTCCTCATCACAGAACCACATTGTACTAACATTGTGTTCCTCATTCACCACCCAATGCTAGTTGCCATTTATCCTAGTCATTGATTCATGGGGGAAAATTCTAGATCTTATGCATAACTATGGATTGGTACTTTTTCTCTCTTATCCTTTCAATGTTTTACTTTAAAAAAATAAACCTTATGCACACTTGGAAATTGTCATTTTTCTCATTGCCCTCTTCACTGACCACCATGACTTTTTCAAGATAATCAGATCATGGAGCTCTTCATCGTTTCCCATGGATAGGATTAAAATTTTGGAACTCTAGTTAAAACACCCATAACAACTCCACATTAAACATTTCCATATCCATTAAGGATTATCCAAATTCACTAAGGAGTGGTTCATTCTATAGTCAAGGATTCCATAAATAATCTTCATTTACTAAAATAAATCAAAGTATTATCATACATTTAAGAATTATAGATTTATCCTTTCATCATTCATAACCCATGGAAATTTATTATCCCTATATACATTTTCCATCAATAATATTATGTAAGTGAATTTACTAGTTAGCATTGAGTCATTGAAAAATTCTATAACCCTACCAAGAGAGAGCTCATTATTAGAAACCAAATTTTTAAACAAAAATTTCAAGTTTTCAATTTCACTAATCTTTTAAAATAAAAGATAATAGATCGACATTTTTAAAATCTCAAATACATCAAAATATTATATCAATTGATACAACTCATTTCTGAAAACTTGTGATACCACTTGATGTTCTTTGTATATTCTTTACAATCAAACTCTATTTTCTTTAGATAAGGCTAAATAACTATTAAGTTCTCATTGTTAACTCCCCCAAATCATATTTTAAAATATTCATGAACATAGGGAAACAATTCTTTTTAATTCCATTTTTTCTCTCACCAAATATTCTCAATATGCTAAATATAGTTAACTTATAACATTTTTTATTATATAAATAAATAAACATGTAATAAAGGAGTGGCATTGCTTCTCCACTAGAGCCATCTTAATATTATTGGTAGTACCATTCCAATTGAAATGTGGTCTTATATCACTTTTTTATCTTAAAGGATAGTTTAATACCATTGAAATGTTCAAATATAGATTTTAAACTACTTAAACTTTTTATCAGGCTCTACTTAAATTTTTCTTTATTATTCTGAGGAGCAACACCAGATTTGGTTTTGGAAATTTAACATGGTTGTTTAAAACCACTTATTGAGTTAGATAAAACATTACACCATTTGGATGATCCTTATAACAAATTATTATTTTTGGAAGTGCCTATTACAAATTTTTATCTGTAATATATCTGCATCATCTTATTAAAGGTATCTCTTTTAGATCACCCACAGTATTTTCCAACAAACAACATATGTGTATTTTTTATCAAAGTCACACCTTAAATCCATATATTTTGAATGTGTATATCTCATGTATTATACCTCCACCTTAATCTTGCACCATTTACAATATATAATTGACTTATTTATTACACGGGGGTAGGGGGATTGGATAGGGGCAGGGGGAGGGGGTAGGGGGAAAGTTTGCATGGCAGGGGGTTAGTTTGTAGGGGCTCTGTTAGGTAGGGGCAGGGGGGAGGGGCATGGGGGTAGGGGTGAGGGGGGAGTTCTACAGGGGGAGTGGAAAGGGGGAGGGGGAGGGGGAGTTCTGAAGGGTAGGGGGTGGTCTGTAGGGAGTTTGTAGGGAAGGTGAGATGTCTCTAGGGTAGAGGGGAGGGTTTATATGGGGTTCAAGGGGGGAGTGGGGTGGGATAATGGGGAAGGGGGTGCAAGGGGGTAGTGGGGGAGGGAAAATTGAAGGTGGGGGGGGGGTGTAGGGGTGTCTATAGGACAGGGGGAGGGTGCAGGGGCATGCAAGGGGGAAGGGAGGCAAGGGCGTGGGTTCGAGGGTGCAAGGGGGTAGTGGGGGGGGGTGGGAAAGTGGGACAGGGGGTGAAAGGTGTGAAGTCGGGGGAGGGAACACTGGAAGGAGGTGGGGGTGTAGGGGGGAGGGGGTCTACAATCTAGGGGGAGGGTGTAGGTGGGGTGTAAGGGGGCAGGGGGTACAAGGGGGGTGGGGAATAGGGTTCAAGGGGGGCAGTGGGGGGACTTAAAACTGGCAGGGGTGGGCCTCGTGTATTCTATAAGTAACTCCATGAAAAGATCAATTTTTAATTTCCCATCCACCCCACTTCTGTTATATAATATTTTTCATCCAATATTATGTTGATTTTACTGACCACCTTCCTACCCTTCACTTAGGCCTAGAAGAATTATGTGTTCTAATAACCCTCTTTAAGCAAGAGGTACCTTGATTTTTCCCTCCAAGCTCTTTCCATTTCTTGGATTCTTTCAGCTAGATTAGTTTGCTTTTTCCCCAGATTTTCAATAATCTCATCATCCTAGATATCATGAACCTCTCCTAAATACATTCTATGTCTTTTTTGATACCCTCTAGGCTATTTTACATACTCGTTCTACCCTACATCTATCTTTGAAGGTCTTTATTTAAATGTTTTAGGTGATGTGTTAAACCCACCCAAGAAGATACCAACTTGTACTAGATGAAGAAATACCTCCATACTTATCCAATTCCTTGAGTAAAAAAATTACATACTCCTTATTTCATCCTTCTTTAGATTCACTATGACTTGTGAGTGGTCTGAAAAATCCCTTGGGAGATTATTGATGGATGTGTGTGTGTATGTGTCAATGCCTTAGAAGTTTAAAAAACCTTGATCCAACCTACTCTATATTCTCATACTTCCTTTCAAGATGTTGCACCATGTAAATTTTCTCCCTAAGAAACCAAAAATGTAGAAGGAATTTTGCATCTATGAGTACTATAAAATACTCCATGGTAATGGTTACATATGCTGAAGCCCCTTTCATTTATGTCTAGGAGGGAGGGGGTTTTCTAGGAGGGAGGGGTGTCCAGGAGGGGGGTGTGGGGGGTTTGTAGGGGGAGGGGGTGTGGCGTGATATGACAGTTTCAAAAAACTGGTTACCTCCCAACTACTTGAAACTAAAGTGCATTGTGGTGTGATCAATCTCTATTATGGTGTGACCTCTCAATCCTGAACTCTTAAGGGGAATTTAATTTTCACTTCCAATTACTCCATGATGTGACCACAGGTAGGTGAAATTATCCCTCTACGATGTGACCATGAGTTGGTTCAACCTTCTCTCCATGACACAACTTCCTTTTCCCATAATAACTAATTTTTCACGCGACATGGAAAAATTATGGTGTGATCAATGTCGTCCCTGCACAATTTTATTCTCTCACGATGCAACCTACTATCCCATAAAAAACAACAGGAACTCAAAATTTCCTTGCCAAACCATTTCAATGTGATGTTCATGTCATGAAGGACCGACTCAAGGGGGGTCTGCAGGGGGTGGGGGTGTGCAGGGGGTGTGTAGTGTGGTATATTTGGGTGGGGGGGGGGGGGGGGTGGGGTCAGTCCCTAGAGGGGGGGGGGGGGGGGCTATCCAGGGGGAGTGGAGGGGGGAAGGGAGGGGCTGCAGGGGGTGTGGGGGTCCAGGTGAAAATTGATTGGTTATTTTTCTTCAAAAAATTTAGCACGACGAGCATAATACTCTTATATATGGCCATTTTATCTTTAACATTTAACTATAAACCATGGATTGTTAGACCAAAAGCTTGGTCCTTCTAATTTTTCTGTTTTAATATGTCTCACCACCTATCGACCTTATACCCACTTGAAAATAAACATAATCATAGTGGGATTGACCATTTCACATAGGTAAACTCAATGAACACCACTAGATAATGTCTAAAATTAATTATAGAGCCATAGGGTTTAGATTTTGGTATTAATAAAGGTGTAAAATATGTGATATTAAATCCTATTGGGTGAATCCAATGCCCCCCTCCCTGAACTAGGAAAACGGGTGTGTTGGTGGGGACCTGGAAGGGGGATACTAGTGGGTGGGTGGGGGTGTTTAGGGTGGGGACCTGGCATGTGGGATACTGGTGGGGGCGGGGGGTATAGGGGGGTCTCCAGGGCAGGGGGAGGGTGTGTGTGTGTGTGTGGGGGGGGGGGGGGGGGTCCATGCTTTTTCCAGGGGGAGGCGGAAGGCGGGTCGGCAGGGGAGGGGTTTCTGTAGGGTAGGGGGAGGGTGCAGGCGGGGTGTTTGGGAGGTTTGGGGTGCGGGGGGGGGGGGGGGATCTACTGGGCAGGGGGAGGGTGTAGTTGGGGTGTCCCGAGGGGTGTCGAGAGGTTATCTAGTGGGGAGGGTGTAGGGGAGGGGGGATGGTGCAGGTGGGGACATGGGTGCAGGTGGGTTGTCTATGAGGGGTTTTCCAGAAGGGGAGGAGGGTGTAGGTGGTCTGCCGGGCAAGGGGAGGGTGCAAGTGTGGTGTCGAGGAGGGTAGTCCATGAGGGGGTGGGTGTCCAGGTGGGGTTATCTGGGAGGGGGTGGGGGTGACTGAGGTTTGTACGGGGGGGGGGGGGGGGTGGGGGATGGGCATGGGGGTCTGTAGGGGAGGGGTTTTTGGTTTCTGCAGGGCTAGGGGGAGGGTGCAGGTGGGGTGTCCCGGGGGGTGTCCAGGGGATGTCCTGGGGGAGGGTGCAGGGGAGGGGGAGGGTGCAGGTGCTGTAGAGGTGAAGGTGGGGTGTGTAGAATGGGTTGTTCAGGAGGGGGGAGGGTGAAGGTGGGGTGTCTAGGAGGGTTGTTCAGGGGGGGGGGGTCTGTAGTGGGTGTAGGTGCGGTCCAGGGGGGTCTTCAAGGCATGGGGGAAGGAATGGTGGAAGTGGGGTGGGGGTGGGAACCTGGAGGGGGGATACTGGTGGGGGGGGGGTCAGTAGGGCAGGGGGAGGGTGCAGGTGTGGTGCAGGGGGGTGTCCATGGGGTGCAAGCGGTGCAGGGGGGGTTCAAGGGGTGCAAGGGGCTGTCCTGGGGGGGTGTAGGGGGTCTGTCCAAGGGGCATGGGGGTGTAGAGGGTGTTCAAGGGGTTGCAAGGGGGCTGTCTAGGGGAGGCATAATGGTGCATGGGGGTGTTCAAGGGGGTGCAAGGGGGCTGTACTTGGGGGTGCAAGGGGATGTCCATGGGGGACATGGGTGTGCCGGGGGTTGTTCAAGGGGGCTATCCAGGGGGCATGGTGGTGCGGGGTGGGGGTGTTCAAGGGGGTGCAAAGGGGTTGTCCAAGGGGGTGATAGGGGCTGTCTAGGGGGCATGGGGTGTGGGGGGGGGGGTGTTCAAGTGTGTACAAGGTGGTTGCAAGGGGGATGTCTAGGGGGGGGGGTCCAAGGGGGATATCTAGGGGGCACGAGGGTGCAAGAGGGGTGTTCTACGGGGTGCAAGGGGTGGCGTTTTATGAACTGTTATGCACTTTAGACATGGTTTAAAACCATTTCTAAAAAAGTTTTGTGGCTTAATGTTCTTACATGGTTTCAAACCATGGATATAGGTCTTGCCCTATAGCCATACCAATACCAGCCACGGTCTATGGAACAATGGCTATAACTTATAACCACAGCTTTTGGGATTAGATCCATGATTTCAAACCGTGGTTGCAGCCTAAATTTATAGTTGTGAATAACACATCATGGTATCAATGGTTTTCGATAACATGAATAATATTTACAATCGAGTCTTCAAAGGGATGTAATGAAAATCCTTTGTAGGTGTGTTCTGGTTCTTCTTCATCATAGTAGTATGTTTATCCATGATTCTAACATCACCAATTGTATTATATCTTGAAGAATAGCATTTTTTACAATTCTATATAATCAAGATGTTAATCCAATGATATGTTATATTCATTATATGTTTGTTCTATAGTCTAAAAAACATCTTGATATGGTTGTGATATAGTCAAGAGTTTGATCCAATGATATGTTATATTCTTGATATGGTTGTTCTATAGTCCAGAAAACATCAGTTTTCATGTTATTATTTGTAGCACCCTCAATTGGTTTTTATGATATGTTTTTATGTTGGTGTTGTGGTCTTGCAATGTCAAAAGAATCATTTATATGGTTTTTCATTTCATTTTCCATTTTTGACTAAGTTGGAATCTTATTTTGTATAATAACAATAGTGATGAAATGTTTCATAATGTTCGACTCTCCATGCCAAATCCAAAACAAATATTGAGCAGGGGATTGTTTCAATATAAATTGTTCAGAAACATAATCTCTCTTCAACTATATTCTATGTTGACATTTAGTACATGGAAATATTATTTTCCCATCAACATATCGATTGGAAATTAAAAAATCTAAAACCTCCTTCAAACCCTTAGCGTACTGAGGTGTGTTCCCCAGTAATGTATTCCATCTTTTATCCACATATATCACAATGTTCCTAAAAATTATTAAAAAAATTAAAACACATAAGTATTACTATGTTTGAAAAGAGATAAATGGAAGTAAAAAAATAACCGAAGTATTAATTAGAAGATTCATTCAATTACTCAAAAAGGAAACTTAAAGAAATGAAATCAATCATGGATAATATTACATAAAAAAGAAGTAAGAGAAAAATCATAAAATCATTAAGAAACATACAATTATTCATCAATAAAAATAATCCCATTATGGTATCATAATAATCCTTAGGAATAACTATATGCACAAGAGGATCAAGAGGGTTTTACACATTTATAAAAACATTTTTATTAAAGTCTCAATATGGATTTTATAAAGAACGTCAAAATCCAAGTAATTTTTTACACCATTTGAAAACTACATTTCAAATTTTCTTTGAAGATAATTTATCATACCACACATTGGAAACCAATTTTGAAATATATCTTTTTATATAAAATCAATTTTTAAGGAATATATATTTTAAAATTTCAAATTCATTAATAGAATGATAAATATATCATTTTTTTAATTACCAATAAATAATATCAGTAAAAATTAATTTATAATATAATTCTATCCATTCCTTGAATTGAAATACTAATGTTATATTCATTTGACCTTAATGAAGTGATGTTTTTAGTATGATTCCATTAACAGAACATATGATTTTCGAAATCATCAACAATAGAAGGGTTAGTAATTTTCCTGAAGGGAAACAAAATAATTTTTTTTGTTAGAAAAAAAGGTTGTATATTTTTTCCCAATTATTCCCATATAAGAATCCTAGCATGGTTTATTACTGAATAATTTATTCACTAATAAAATGTAGTGTCTTAATGTTGTGATTTATCTCTATCATTGTTCAATGATTTCACATTGTAATTCACAAGTTCATGGATTATATTAGAATTCATATTTTAGAATGAATTGGAATGAAGTTATATCTATTGTAACAAAATATCTTATGATTTTATGGAAAGGTAGAATAATATGTGACATTGAGTATACCACCCTTTATAATGAATATTATTAAATAAATAGAAGAATTATGTTTTGATTCATGACTAACATGGGATGGTCGGTAAATTCAAAGCTATATTATTATAATGTTTTATCATGTTTGTTTTTGGAATGATGTTTCTTTATGTATAGGTAATGTTTTTGATATTTATTTAGAATTTAGGGACTTTCAAACCAGTTTCAAGTAGATAATGACGTTAAATTTGTGTCTCATCATGTTAAGGGTAATTAGTGTTCATTATAAAGAACGTAAAAATAATTTTTTGAGTTTTTCATATAGATAACTAAATAAATTTTATTATTAGAGATAAATAAATCCGATTTTATATTTATATTTATCAAGAATAGGTTTTTATGGTGTTAGTTTTTTCATTTGGTCACAATATATTATAAATGAATTGGTTTAATTATTTGAATAGATAATGTTTAAAATTTATCAAAATCATTTGTGTACCGTAGTTGAGTGGTTTGGATGATTTAAAAATTTATAATGTGTATTTTTAAAAAATAATGTTAATGAAACCATTGAATCTATTTAGAATAATTTTTATGATCAACAATGTAATTTACTATTAAAGGGGGTTAGTTAATTGGGCTTTGATTATAGATAAATAAGTTTATATAATACTGTAAAAATTGAAAATTTTAGTGAGAAATTATACAATAAAGATAAATAGATAGAATAATTTCAAAGGAGGTGGTATGATTATGGACATAAAATCATTTTGAGATCAATTCAATGTGACTTATATTGGTGTCCTTCTAAGAATATTTATGATTTGAAATCAATCCTAAATTCTAAAGTACCTTGATGGAGATGAAAAAATATTGATTCCATAAGTCATTAATAGATGGCTGTTATGTATCCATACTGAAATTAGATAGTTAATGTTATAAGAATAATTACCAAAATGATGCATTAACAGTAAAGAGTAAAAAATAGTACAACAAAAATATTAAAATCCAAAATGTATAAAATTATCATGCTTCACACTAGCTAGAATATATTCAGTACAAATGAAAATAATGATATAGAATAGCATCTGACCTGACTCACATTGTGTATTTAATCAATTATTAGCCTTTAATAACCAATCAAAACTAAACCACATGACCTATTAAATGAAATACATGAACCTAAACTCAAACATGAAAATTACCCTTATACTTTTAAAACCGGGTGATGTATACAAGTAGGAGTCTACACAATCAATCCAATAAGAAAAATCCTCTACCTTGAGAACCAAAAACCACATCATAGGGGATTCCAAGAACCATATTACAAACCTAACATTGGTTATATGGGGAAATGGAATAAGGGGGTATAAAAATAAAGATTACCACAAGGTGAGTAGGGGGAGAAGGGGTGTTGGTAGAGATGGCTTGTCAGAGAAGGATATGGAGACCAATCGGAGAGATCATGGGTGAATGAAACTCTAGTGTGGGAGACCGCAGCTCCAGAGACCAAGGGAGATGGTTTGGGTGAGGGTGAGGGTGATGGCTCTGGATTAGGAGAGGGAGGGGGTGACGAACTGGGGGGGGGGGGGGCTTAACAGTGACCACAATTCTGGCGAGGGATCGACGAGCTAGGGATTTGAGGTCTCAGTTGATATAAGAGTGATGAAAAAGGGGGAAACATCATTGGTGAGGGATCAGGATTAGGAGGGTGGTTGGGAGGGGGAGGGATCAGGGGAGAAGAATGGGGAGGGGGAGAGGTTATTTTTTTTATTAAAAAAATAATATTTAGTGGTGGTTTTTATAAAACAACCTCTAAATAATGAATATGGAGTAGTGATATCTATGGGGATTCTAATTTCATGGAATACTGGGAGATGATGTAACTGGATAACTTAGAAAAAAATAAACTACACACGGATTGAACCTAAAATATTCTCTAACCTAAACATGTATTAACTAAAATACTATTACCTAAAGTGGTTCAACTTCCTAGAACATTGAATAAAATGTAAGCGAATGATTAGTTGCATTATCCTTCACATTTATATGTGTGATAAGAATATTTCCCATGATGGGAGAATCCAAACTCACATTCCTAGGTGGCCCCTAAAACATCATTAAGGAGTCATTATCTAAAATTCCATAATGAAAATATGAAAAACCATTTAATAGCATAAATATAAAAAATACATAAACATTCAGTTGGTATACACATAAAATTCACTTCATGAAGACTCATACTAAGGGGATAATTATGATAATAATACATATCCCATTACATTACCCACGGAATAAGCCTATGTTTTTGGTACCTTAATGTTAGTGACATTAATTTACATATAACAAGATATAGTATTTTTAGACTCAAATAATTAAATGTTAGCACTGATACTTCAAGAGGGAAGATAAAATAGATTATAACTAGTACTTAATTAATTAAAACTCTATCAATGACGTGAAATATCCACATGACATGTTGACCTATGTGCCTACAAATGATGCATTAACTCCCCCTAATCACATAAACTATATCATCCAAAAAATACACAATATCAACACAAAACTACAATACCACATTTATTAATAGAAATTACACTTTATTTGATAACTTAGAGGTCCATTACACATGAGTTCTCCAAGAAAATGTCTAACTCCCCTACTTGAGTCCCAGCTATCCTCTATCCTTTCTACCAAAACCCCAAATTATATTCATGAAAAAAATACTCTAATACAATTTTTAATTTCACTAACATGAATCACCGAGTCTAGGAGAAAGTGTCCCATAACCTCATGAAGACCTCCCCATATGTAAGAGGCTACAAACTAGTTTTGAGCGATTAAATCATAAATATGAAGAGACTATTCCCTTGGTATATATATCCAAAATGCACACTAACATTAGAAAAAAATAATAAATAAGAAAACCACACAATGATAGAAAATGATATAAAAACATGTTATATCTATATGTCATAAAAGAAAATAAATAAAATGAAAGTAAAGTACTATAGAATATAAATACTAAAGATTATAGAAGACTCCATGAAAAGAAACTAGAAATACATTGTAACATCACATATCTGCCTTGCTCCTCCAGCTCAGCCACTCGATACATGGACCTTACCCTTAACTGGATCCTTGACCATAATTTCTTCATGCACATTGAGATACCCATGCATGGTGTCGGTATAAGACCAGTAGGACACATCCATTTCCATTTAATCATATGTGAAATTTTTATATAAATTTTTATAAAATGATAGAAAAGTAAATTCACAAGTAAACAATCACATGTTAGGTCATCCTACACTAACTATACTTCCCTAAACTCTGAACCTACACATTTTGCCGCATTCAACAATCAAATTTATGTTTGGTTTACATGAATATTATAATAATAAATAAGGCCAACCTATGTTGTTGAGTTGTCTATAAGGACACCAGGACCCAGGTCAGTCCACAAGGATGTCATACCCCACCAACGTTCTTAGGAAAGGCCACAAGGCCATCATTCCTGATGACCTATATTTGGTCCGGACATAAGGATATCATTTCATTTCCATATATAATCTAAGATCCCACCATAATAATATTGTATCACATCATACATGCTCCCCTTAAAAGGTATTAACCAAACCAAGAAGGGTCCACCTATCACTTTGATACAAAATATAAAAAGTCTATGGGGCATCCACATATATGCATACATAATCCATAATAAGGAAAATCTTCAATGATAAAAATGTACAAACATTTTAAATGATATAGTTTTATAAAAATTTCTAAGAAGGTAAGGAACTCTCTAAATTAAGCTTATCGATGTCCAACATCAAGGTTCACCCCCAAATTAAACTCTAACACCTATGATCCCTAGAATCAACCCCAAATCACTACATGAGGATTTAAGAGTGAATTTACAAGAAGAATAACATATAAAGGGATAAAATAAGTTTATAATTAAACAATGATATCCAAAATATTTGGTTTATCAATAAGAATCCAAGAACGATTGAGAAATAAATGGATTTCCACCTTTATTTTCTTCAAATCATGAAGGAATCACCATAGATCATATCAAAATTCATAGATCCAACAATGAAAGTAAACATCTATGGTATTATCCATGTAGAATAGAGATGATCCAATAATAAAGAAAACAATAGTGGATAATAAATCACTTACCTTGAAATACCTAGGTTTGGAGTCTCAAGATCTGATGGGAATACTCTCCAGACGGATGAAATTTTTCAATAAGTGAAATTCAAGCCCCTAAGTATGAGAGCCCTAGGAATGGGAGGAAGAATGAGGTGTTTCATGGAGTTTCTATGTAAAAATAATAATATTTGGATTATTTAATTCGATAAAAATGATTTATTCACATGTTTTACCAAATTTTGAATCAACCATGTGAGGATCACTACCTTTTCAGGGCACCTACATGGTTTGGATGCATTGATTGGTAAAACGTGTGCCAAACATGATTTTGACTATTTTATAAGTCAGATGGTTACCTAAGGAATTTTTTATGATTAATTATATCCATGGTCCAACCATATGTCACATACTTCCTCTCATTAACAAGAATCAGGATTTTCTGGGAAAAAACTATATTATTTCCCCTATCCGTTCTCAAACCGTGCTCCCCCTTAAAAGATTCTAAAACCCTCTAAAACTAACCAGAAGCGACCCAAGACATCACCCATTGAAATAATTACTAAAAATACATAAATAAATGAAAATTTAAATTAACTAAAAACCTTACAATTCATATTCCAATACAAATGTGATAAGTATTGAATTTTAAAAAATCATCATAGGCTTATAAATTGATCATTAATGGGACTTTATCAAAGAGGGAGTGACTGATAATACTTATACATTATAAATAATTTATAATTAATATATAGTATCATAATATAAATTATATACAAATATATATTCTACACTAACCATACATAAAGGTGGTGATAAAAAAATGAATTGACAACATCCTAATAGGCGGTTAAACCGACCACTAATGGCACATCGTCAAAATAGGGTGAGAGATTATACATAAATTATAAATAGATTATAACAATTTTATAAAAGAAAAATGACAATATTATAATATTAATATAATAATTAATTTATTTTAGTAAATTGTTTTTGAGATATACAAGATAATAAGTGAATGAAGGAATAAAAATGAAAGGAAAAAGGGAGGGAGCTTTACCTTGTTTTTTATATTACAATTTTTCCTAGAACATTAATGCTTTAAAGGATCTGGGATGGCTGAGACAAATATTTATCTACGTATATAAGGAGTCTTGTGAAGATAAATTTTTATAGGGATTAATAAATGGAATGAATTTTATAATTGGTTTTCTAAGGTCAAGAGGGGGTGTTTATATATGAGGAGGGATATTTTAGGTTAAAATAATGAATAAAATATTATTCCAAAAGTGAAACATAAAATAATGTTTTTTTTCATATTATAAATTATAATTGATTAAAATTTTCTATTTTATGACTTTTAAAACATTTCAAATACGATTTTATTAGTATATTGAAGAGAAAGGAAGAAAAAAAAATCAAAATTTGATTTTTAATGGTTTGTTTTATCTCTCTAGACTTTGGAAATTACTTTTTAGGTTTGGGGATTTAGTTTATTATTTGTAAATGAATAATTTATACTATTAACACTATTTTTGATTGAGTAAACTATTTCAATAATTTATTAGTTTATTATTTCATCATTATTATGTAAAAACATGAGGTATTTGAAAAATTGTAATTTTACTATTCACTTAAAAATTGATTTTTTTTATAAAATTAAAAAAAATAACTAGTGGACAATTTATTCTTGATAATTGAAAAAAATATATACATTTTATCAAAATAAATTTCAAACTTTGGTGATTTAATATTTAATTATTTACATTTAAATTATGGTTTTTACAAAATATGTGATAATATACTATATTATAAATATAAACATATAATTTATTCGAGCTTAATAATTTGAAATTTTATTTTATGACTTCGTAATTTTTACATTTAAAAAATATATTAATAGTAAATTTTATTTACAATTCATTATACTGCTCTAATTGTCAACATCAGGTCTTTATTCCAATGGGCAGGTTACTATTCCAATAGTCATATTACTATACCAATAGTCATAGTTCTTTGATACTTACTATAATGACACATAATTTCATTCAATAATTATTCTCTTATTTTCACTCAATGTTCAATATATCTTTTACAAAAAGTCAATCATAATTATAATGATTTGCTTTCTCTTTATAGTGTTCTTCATGAATGTAATAATTCTTAGAGCCCATGATTCTCTCAAATTATAAATTCTACTAAATTTATTTATTTGTGTTTAGAGTCCAATTGTAACATCATTAATTTTATGTTTTATATTTAGTCTCCATATGAAATGTTCTATATTGTTAAATTAATTTGGTGTTGTTTTTTATTACATGGTTAATGTGTTTTATTTTATACCTTATACCTAAATGCGATACACAAACACATATATATTATGACAGTGAATATAATGTAGTTTTTTAGTTTGTACACTTGGTTTGGACATACTCTCACTCAACATCTCGTTTTTAATTTCCCAATTTTTATACTAGTTATAAAAGAGTACAAGTCCCATATTAATAAATAAAAACATGACCATGAAAAAAAACACACCCAACTAACCTAGAATATGCTAATCTCAAGGTTTCTGTAAGTAAGATATCAAATTATGATGGTCCACATGAGATATTACTTATTAAACTTGGGTAATAGGGAATACTATAAAACATGAATTTCAAACATACCATTGATATTGTGAAAGAAACTCCATGTTGAATAGTTAAGATGGACTTTTAAAATAGATTAACACACTTTATCCTTTAAGAGTAAAATTTGTATAATGATATGAGCCTATACCCACATTGAAATTATGATGCCATCACAAGTTATGCATTTTCAAAGAGATTGTGGATGAAGGAAAACTCATTTACATACTATGAGGGGTTAGTTATCATTATTATTTCATGATATTTTCAGCGCACAAGAAATATTGATAGTGAAAAATTCATTCATATAATATTATGCATTTGTATATTCTTTTTCTCTTTTAAGTGAATAGTAACACACCCATATACGTAATCATCATCCCCACCACGTCTAAAATGAAAAAACTCAATGTCAATATATTTTATACGTTATATGGTTTTATTAAAACATGTTTCATAATATACAACACTTTTCATAATACTTATATAACCCATACTATATCTTTATGGTTCTATTTAATAAAATCATCCCAATAATTTTATATAGTGATATTACATCTTTTAAGAAATAATATTTTTATATTGGTGAGATAAGGATTCATAATCATTATGTTCTACACTTAAAGATTATATCCTAAATTTTTTACTTTTCAACACCGCATAATATGAGGTACAAAACTTTTTTTGTTGAACTGGTTAACACTTAGAACCCATTCCCATAATATACACTTTATTTGAGATTACTAGTGATATAAAACAATATAACTCTTATATAAATTTTTATTTTACTGATACATATTAAAAATTCTTATAATATACTTTAAATTAATCTGGTATTAATATTTATTTTATATATATTTAAACATCTCTAATTGTAAAAATATTCCCATGAGTTTTATAAAAATTATAGTTTCTCAAAAATTATTTCTAATATGAACAAAAACTTTGTTTAATGAAAAAAAAATTATTTAATTTTGTGTGAATATATTAAAAATTATTCTTCACAACCATATCCCATATGGTGTTTTATGTGTTTAAAAGAATATCCTAAAAGGAAAATCCATATTTATTATAATATATAACTAATGGTTGGTTGGAAATTTTCCCCTTATATCTTCATAAGTAACACAGATAAAACATTTTTGTATTGGATAAAACACTTTTTAGATTTTCTTTTAAAACCATGTGATAGATTTTATCATTTCATAAATCATGTTTCTTATATAAGTATCACATTTTATTCAAAATTATTGTCTTATATAAAAATTATCTTATCACAAAAGAGAAAATTGAGATAAATATTTATATTCAAATTTTTAATTTCTAAATCCAAAGAGCATTAATTAATCATTTAAATTAAATTTTTCAAAGTACCATCTCCTGAAACAATATTTATCTAAAATTCATGTTGCTTCAATCCTTTTTAAATTTTCAACTCCCATACATATTTATAATAATTTTTTTAATGCACAGATCATATCAAATATCATTTAAAATAAAATAATTTATTTCTATAATATTAATACTGGACATGTACTCTCAATATACTTTCTTACACCCTTTCTGGTAATATAGGAAATATCACTTATATTGTCTAGGATATCAATAATGGAAATATTTTACTTTCTTATTGACACATCCATTAGCCTTCGTTGGCTCCGAATAACTATAAAACCCTATAATATTTCTTATCTTCTTCATGTTTAAATTCTATCCCTTTGACACTATCATTACAACACCCGAGTTTAGACCACTCTTGTCCTGAACAGTTATCCTCAATATATTGAAGTGGACAAATAAAATTTCATTGAGATCATTTATATTTTTGTTTACATTAAATTATGAGAACCTTTAATGTAATGATTTTAGAGTGAAGAACATATCCAAATACATCCCTAAAGGAGATCTCAACCACTCAAAGTCACTGACATTCCTTGTCATATTGAGTACATTATTAAGTATTTAAGTTCATTAAGTTATTTTTTTAAACAATGTATTTGAAACTTTATATCTCTCTTTCCATTATTATTCATGAAAGAGCCCCTTTAGGTTATCTATTATACAGAACACATTTATTTTCCCTTGATACTTTTGAAAAATAGGTTCCATGGAAACATGAATTAGAATAGGTACAACAAAATATTCCATTTGCATGATTAAAATAATGATCTATATTTAATTATTGAAAAAATTACCAATTTGGTTGTTTAAGAAGGGGCTACTCTAATACATAAAAGTTTTCTTCTTTCTTGAGAATAATTATCATGTTTTGGTAAAAAATAACAATTTTATTTTTTTAATAATATGATTTTATAATATTGATATAATATGAATGGTTTGTGATATTTCTAATTTACCTAAAATAGAAACATTGATAAAATCTATTTCATATCTTGCATGTATTTAGTAAGTACTTTTATTAAATTTTATCATACTAAAATGAAGATTTATTTTAATTATAATCATACATACTAGTGGTATATGATCAATATTTCACTAATATTTGATTTTCTTTGTCATTTCACTCACTTGTTAACTATGTAGGTTGAGAATATAGTCAATTATATCCTAATCTATTCCTAAATAGTTTAGTGGATAACTACCTTCCATAATACATCATATGGATTATACAAACTCTTAATTTATAATTGTAATCCAATTAGGGTCACCCTAATACGTGTGACCTAAATTTCAAAGATGAATATGAGTACCTAATTTCATTAGGGTCATACATGCCCAGTGTGTATAACAAAATATGATATTTTGGTATCTTTTCTTTGACTTAACATATCCATTTGAATAATCTAGGTCTTGAGATTTGTTCACTTTGAGAGGAATTTATAATATTTTATTTTAAAGGGGTCATTAATAACCTCACAATATTATCTATTTTATTCATTGAATATATTAATATTTATAATAATGTAGTTTTGTATCATATACCTACAATAAAATTAAGATGTTCCTTATATATTAATGCAATATAATTTATATAGATAATGGTTTTTTTACTTATCCAAAAATAAAAACCAATTATGTTGGGTCTGGGACCACCATGACTGAAAGAAACCCACAAGAACATCAATTGAAGAAAAAGTTACAAAACATCTAGAAATTGATGAACCTACAAAATCAATGAACCATAAAACATAAGATGAATATACCCCAACCAACATATTGAATCTCTACACTCCAAAACTCACAAGTCCTGAAACAATAACTAAAGAAAAAAAGAACTAAAGTAAAAACAACAGGTACATGGTTTGGAATTTAGTCCTACTCCCACTAAAGAACATAACTTCTTTATTTATACTAATGGAAGAGAAATCCAAAAAAATTCAGTTACATTATAAATGACCCACCCCAAAAATTTATAGAGGGTCCCAGCCAGTTGAGTCAGGTTTTACTACCTTTCGAACATTATGAAGAGCCAAATATTGATCTTGGTCACCTTAGAATGCCTCTTAATTAAACCAGCTCAACCTATTCAATCAAGTTATAAATGAAATTTAAATTCATAAAACCCTCTTAAGAATCTAATGTGACCATTAAAAACCCAAAAGTAAACTTATGAACTTTTGAGTAATTCCTACACAGACTATAGCTTACACACTTTCATCATTCAGACATGGTCACTTGGAACCTAGTTCTAGAATATGAACATTCAGACCAACCTACCTCTACCAATCTTTCCCTGTTATAAGCCTTCTAGAAGATCTCAAACCCATGTACCAAAGACACTCCTTCCATACATAGGGAATCAAAAATCCTAAAATAATTATTTACAAATACTAAAGAATTATATATAGAAAACCAAAAACATGTCATAGCAAAGGCATATAAAACAATTTTAAATAGAGGATTAGAATTAATGAAAACTAAAATCTTCTCTGATAAATTTGGGCGTGACATGTATCTAACACCCAAATTTCTAGATCATACCCTAAATTCTCAAGCCAATGAGAAGTACGACTTAAGGTCCCACTATCTATTTATCAATTAAGAGAGACCTTATTTATAACCAAATATTAACATGTACTATGTATAAATGATAATTATACTTTATTATTAAATTTATAACCCAAAAATCATAGTCTTGGTGGAATGAAACAAAATCAAATATTGAAATGTTGTAAGAGTTTTTTGTTTCAATATTTCGATTAAAATTATTCTTTAACTAAAACGCCCAGTAGTGACACGCCTTAGTTCTGCCTCAAAGAGGAATAATAACATACACTATTTCTCTATGCCACTTTTATAATTCAAAATCTAAAATATTACGAAATATGGTACTAAAAATATACTCAAACATATAACATGAATGTGAAATATAATGAAAACGCAGTGTATATTAAAATGATATACAGGATACAAAAAATTAAAATGAATATAATTAATTAAAAGAAATTTTTTGATGTACTCGAGAGTTGCAATGATGAAAATAATTATTAAAATTAGAATCCAACTTTTCTCTATATCTTGTTAAGTGTAAATATCAACATTCTTTACTAAACAAATATCTTGTTTCAATAGTGATTATCTTGCATAGAAATAAAAAATATGAGGCATGCATGCCTACTTCCTTCAAAACATAGTCCTACAATCATATCACTATGAAACAATACCATAAGTCTAGTCGATCATATACAATGTAGTGATATTGAGGAGTGGAAAAAAATATAAACTAAAGGAGAAAAATATTAGTAGACCTTAGAAAGATTCAACATGGAAATCACAAATCATTATCAATTTTACTATTTCTGGACTCTCAAAACATAGAAATGGGAAGTAATAAAGAAAAAAAGAACACAAAGAATCACAATAAATATAAATAGAAAATAATATCTCTATCATCACAGAGAATAGATATTTATAGGAATGTTGGGACACATGGATACTAATTGTTTTAGTGTGGATGGAGAGGATTTGGTGAGGTGATGGTGGTGGTCTCTAGCTAGGGTTGGAGAAGGGTCACTCGTATTCGTAGATACTTGTGTAAAGATATATAATGTTGTGGTGTGGTTGTTTCATAATGGAGTTGGGTGATGTAGCTTCTACATTGGGATAAGAGTATTTTTTACATCCAAGGGTAGGTATGTAATGGATGAATTGGGTATTTTGGGTTTTTGGTAGTGGGTTTGGGAAGTTTGGGGTGGATGGTTTTTAAAAAAGGGATTAGGACTATTGGGGAGTACAATGTATATTTTTTTTCTTGGATTCCACATAGATTGAATGGTGGATACTTCTAGACATCAAGGGTGGAATTCCTAGGGGAATTTCTTTTCTCTTATTCTGTTTCCTTATTTGTCAGTGTTCATCATTGTAAATTGGTGTGTGATGACAAATAGAATTATATATCTCTCTATCACTCTCACTCTATCACACACACACACACACATATATTTAGATCTCTACTAATTTATTAGAGATTTCATGTGTGTGAATCAAGAAAGAAGATATTGAATAAGAGAATGAGTGATGGAATTACAGCAATATAAGCTACATGTTATTGAAGAAGTGATGGAGAGTAGAGTCAAAAAACTTGGAAACATCATTAAGAGAGAGGAAATTTTGTTTTCAGTGTCAGGATAT
This sequence comes from Viscum album, assembly GCA_963277665.1. Classification (NCBI taxonomy): domain Eukaryota; kingdom Viridiplantae; phylum Streptophyta; class Magnoliopsida; order Santalales; family Viscaceae; genus Viscum; species Viscum album. The sequence goes on from OY728151.1 coordinate 1,289,249,542, forward strand.
TAGAATATAATGCAAGGAAAAACTTTTATAATATATTTCATATAATATGGTCCAGTTTATCCAGAACTTGATGAAGGGATAAAATCATAAAATATGTAATGAGAATTATATTGTGGAAGAGGGTAGGGAATGTGGAAGTGGCCTGAAATCAGTCGAATGGGAGGAGATTCATGAAAATACTTAATACCTAGAGATGATAACATTTTCTAGAGAGTATCCCATGACATAGATCATTAGAGATAAAAAAATTTCACAATATATTACCTTCAGGAGAAGTGGAAGGATCCAAATGCTATTTTGTGTATGTAAGGTTCAACATTCATTTGGAATTTTTTGTTTGAATCAAATAAAAAAGAGATAAGCTAGAAGTTTTTCAATGAAAAATTGTTTGAGAGATTTGGAGGCATGAAAGAGGAGGAAAATGAGGTTTAAACTACTTAGGATGAAATGAATCTTTCCAAACATCAAGCACTAGATGGACAGATTACATGTGTTGAGGACAAGTGGGATGCAAGTAAATTCTTAGTTTTACACCGTAATTGTGATAAATTCGGGGCTTAGAGTAGTACGGGAATTTATTAGTATTCTTAATTTCTAATGGAGGATAATAGGTGGAATCATAGAAGTATACAGGTACTAGTTCACACTATGAAAATAAGAGGACATGTTACAACAATTGGAGATGTCCTAAATGATGTTTTGGACATGTTTGAGGAAGATAATGGTCTTTCTTTGCATGTCCAGGGAATAGAAACCACAAATGAGGGTTCTGATAATAATTTTCATTCAAATGTGAAGGAAAGTTGGGGTTTTCCTACTTTTTCAATGATTTCAAGACAACCTTAGATTTAAAATTTTGTTTCTATACAACACACATATGGAAAGAAATGCACCGAGGTCTCGACCCCATGACACATAGCCCAAACCCCCTCAAGATAACCTCATATTTAGTTCAATGTTGAAGTTGTATCTATTTTAATAAAATTCATGGTTATGTAATTCTTTGATTTAGATCCCCTTAACAATGTTTAACACATATGGGAGAAGCAATGTTGGGCTACTTGTATGATAGAATTGGCCTTCCTCCATAGTGGGATACATATACACAACATGGGAAACTAGGTGGGGAATAAACTTTATATACATGAACAAATAGTTGGTGGAAATTTGAACCTTGTTTTTCATATTCAATAATTTCGGTTGATGTTAATTTTATAGTCGAGGATATCAGTGGGAACTGTTTTAATTCTAGTGCTATTGTGAATCTTGACATGTGTGTTTATGGGTGGAGGGATGGCAATAATCATTGTTCAAAATAATGCGATGTGTTGTTCCACTTCTGTTTCGACCAGATGGTGTTTGTTAGGGAGAGGAATTCTAAATAAATATCTATAATGATACTTAATCTTAAGGAAAATATGGTCTTTCAAGCGGTGGAAATTATAGGAATGTGGGGTTGCATGGATACTGGGTGTTTTAATGTGGATAAAGATGAGTTGGCGAGGGGTTGGTGGAGGTATCTAGCATAGGTTGCCAAAGGGTCACTGATATCCACCTATGTAATGATGGATAAGGTTGGAGTACTATTGTTACAAAAGAGAGTTGGGTGATATAGCTACTGTGTAGAGATATGATTATTAGTTACTATTTGAAGAAGATATGTAATTGATGAATTTCTTAATTGGGGTTATTGGTATTGTGTAAGGTTAGGTTGGGGTGTTTTGATAGTAAATAAGAGGTTATGACTATGGGGAAGTAAAAATGATGTTATTTTCATGGATTAAATTTCTTTGGATATGCAGTTGCCAAGCCTCCAGGGAGGCCTTCTTAGTGGAGGTTATTCAATCCTCTTTTTCCATTATTAAATGGTCACCATTGTATTATAGTATAAAATAGATAATAGAATTAACTTATTCATCTCTGTCCCACATTTAGATCTCTATCAGATAATCACCCCAAAGAGGAGAATATGAGAAACCGTTTTGATATAATACAATTTTAGTCATAGAGAAACCATATATAGAATCCCAGAATAGTCCCATAGTTGGAATTTTCCTAGGGAATTTAGCCTAAAATTTTTTATATAGGAAAATACACCAGAAAACATAGATAAAACCATTTGCAATGAAAAACTAGATCAAACCATTAACAATAGTTAAAACCTAGATCAAACCATTTGTAGTGGAAACACTATCTCTAGGAAACAATAAAAACCCTGAATAAGATCGAATCAGTGAACCCAGATTAGCTTGAACCTATACTAAACATTAACTCTAGAATATCTTATAACTCTAATAAAAAAACCATGAATCATCTTTGTACATATACTACATAAAACTCTCTAACCCCAAATCCGAACGATGATAACATGAACCAGTAGAAATCTATCCAGATATCCATTTCTTGAATAACAGGTAGTGAAGAAACTCCAAATAAGTATTCTAGATTTTATCAGACACATTATCCATCTTCAGATTAATATTTGTTTGAATCCAATGGCATACAAATCTCCAATAGTGGAACGGATTAATCCCTTGTGTAACCAAGTCTGATGAAACAACACTCAAATCCCCACCTCAAGAGGAACAACAACTCTGAATCATCACTTGTTTAGCATCGATGACCTGCGGAATAAAACTCCAGCTAGGGTTCTTGTTATATTTAAGATTTAGACATACACTCGAAGTTATCTACTGAAAAATATAATCAAATGTGTATTAATCATCAAAGTTAGTCAGATAGATATATTTGAAGTGAGCCAACAACACTATCTTTTCCTAGAAGGCTCAAATATTGGCACATGGAATTTTTATTTATCCCACTAAAACTATAGGCCTAACCCATGATTAAATAATAAATGGACCAAACTTTAGTTATAAAAAATAATAAAACAATTTAGTTAACATGTTTCATTCCAAAAATATATTAATGAATAAAAAATGTAACTCTAGAATTTATATTCAATTAAAATTCATAATATATTTCAATCATCAACAATTTATTTATAAATGTAATTATAAAAATTAAAATATATAATTAACCAAGATTCCATTTATAAACTAAAAACTACAAATAATTTTGAAAACTAATTCATACCAAGGATCTAATATCAAATGAAGAATTTAAATAATAAATAACCATTAAAATACTCAGTAAAACCAAGCATCATCAATCTACCATACTTTTCAATTTTCTAACCAGATAAAATAATTTACTCAAGCAAACATAATTCCATGTATTTGAATATTAATAGTTTACGTAGTAAAAAATTAGTTTTGGTTTGGGAAAATATTTCATATGAAAATGTGATGTTTATAAAATATATTTTTGTTCATGATATTCAAGAAGAAAAACTATTTTATCACAATCTCAAATCAAATGGGTTTGGTGAAAATCATGTTTTTAATTTGAGAAGATGATCAAATATAAAAAAATTTAACATAAGAGAAAATAATTTATCCAATTCTCTAACATTCTTCAAAAACTACACCCTTTTCTAATTATTAAGCACACAGAGACATGGACTCATAACAAATTATCAACTTGTTGAAATAACTAATTTGATAAAAAATAATTTGTTAGTAAATAATCAATCTCAATGATCGACTTAATCAAGAAAAAAACACACAAAACCCAACATGGTCTTGGAGTTTTCTTTAGAATACATAAAACATAATTGATATTTTTATTCCAATTTTAAATCCAAATAAAATAAAATAGTGAAATTTAAAACCAAATACACTATGTGTTTTAAATAGATTGATATTAGAAAGTGTTACTTGAAAGATATTAGGGATAAAAGATGGAATTATTTAACCTCTCATTATCATATAAAAATAGCAATCATTTTCAAAATAATGGAACCTTACTCAGCATTCAAACTAATACCTAAAGATAAATAATTTTTAAAAAAATCAAGGAAAATTAACATGTCTCAAATAATAACAATTTAACATATTTGAAAGACCATTCCCCCATTCTTAAAACTCACATTCATCTTCAATTTTGAATTTTAAGGTGGATGGTGATATTATCAAACATGTTTAAATATGATTTTTAATTACATAAACAAAAAGAATGTAGAATTTCAAAATCTGGCTCAAAACATCATGAAAATCCCTAGAATTTGCATGTAAATAACGATTTTCAATGTGAAATCATGATTCTAGTTAAATTTCATACAAATATTCTAATTAATACATACAATTCATGTATTACACTCATTTCAGCATGATATAAGATTCAAATCCTTAATAAACCACATTATTTCAGTAATAATCATGATGTACCATGAATGTTATATAATGAACATTCCCCTAAAATTATCTCATTCCATGTTTACAGTACCAAATGTTGATATAAATATTCTAAAATAAATCATAAATAGATATTGGAAAAGATCAAGGATATGAAAATATACAACATGTATTTTTATTCTTTAGAATGGAATACATAGTGCTTCGATCTTATGTTGACGTATGATATTTTCTGATAGGATCTTGTATGAGAGAGGAAATTAGTTGTTTCTATCAAATATTTAAAACTTGATTAAAATAGCTCTATAGAAGAAGAGGAATATGGAGAAAAAAGAGAATAAATAGAAGAATAATAGACGATTAAAGAGTCTCTCCTGGATATCACTCATTAAGGGTTGATGCCTAAGCATTATGAATCCAGTTTCCGCTGAAGACCAATATTATGATACCTCTTCTAGAAATCCCCATCCAACATTTAATGGTGGGTATAATCTTCTAGAGAAAACTTATACAAACATCTAGAATAAATATTTTAAACCACTATACTATCATAATAATAACCCAACTAACCAATATATTGGAAGTCCCCACCCACTACCTCTTACAATTTATAATTCATCCCTTGGTAGCTTATTAGAATAAAGTAAATAGAAAAGTACTACCACACAATCCAATCCATTCCACCCCTTATAAATCAACTTTTAATCAAGGTACAAATAACCTATGAAATTTCTGGAATCTAGGATAGAATATTCCGACAAAAAAATATCTCCATGGGGGAGGCTTTGGTGGAGGCCTATGTAGCCATGAGGCTTCTTGAACCTACTCCATTTCTAGTACACAATTTATAACTTGACAATAATTTTTACTATTTTGAGTTTCTTGATTATTTTTACCTAACTTAGAGAATTCAACCTCTACAACACCTTTAAGAAAATATTTATTTCTCACTTATACAATATTTACCTCTATGAATTTCCCTTTTTTTCCTTTTTCAACTCTATTAATTACTGATTCAAACTTTTTACATATCTTATATGATTCCATAGTCTATAGTCATCCCAAATTTTCCTACCATGTAGCGACCTTGGTGAATTCCTTTTACAATTATTTAATTATATGTTTAAGCTCATTATGTATCCATATGAACTACACCTTCTCCGGTTACACATGTATTTGTGCCTACAAGGTCTCCAACACCTCCTACAATAGACTCCCATATTCTTCTGGATGGACATGGTCTAAAAACAATTACACATCTTGGTTAATGATATCAACCAAACTAAAATGAAAAACTAACCTATTTTATACTATTAAATATTTCCTCAATTAATTTAAATAGATAACTGAATCAGCTTCTTCTGCACTATCTTATCTCCCAAATAATTCTTACATGAATTGTGTCTAAGTGAGTTCTGTCTTAATCAACTTAAGGGAGACGATCCAATATTTAACCATACATTCTAGGAATATTTTTTCCATTGAGACTTTCATCTCCACATGTATATATTATATTGAAAAATATGTTTCATCTCTAACAATCAAAGATAATGGTTCCTCTCCAGAAAATGCAGAAACTCCACAGGTTTTGAAAGCTCAAGACATACTTTACACTCAATGGTGTGTATTCCTATTGCATTTTATACATATAGAAAATTGTATTACTTATCCAGATATAAATCTATTAAAAACCATCATTGACACTGTCGAAATCAAATATTTCATCTGAATATCAAATCACTAATGCATAACTTCCTTTAATTTATTTTCGACCTCCTGAAATTATGCTCAAGATTGCAGATGTAGAACTACTGACTCAATTCTTACAAATATTCTATCCATTGACAAGGTCATATAACAATAATAAAAACTAAATTTTCTATGAATAAAATGATTTATTTTAATCCAAGCTCCATAACTCTTATCCCCCCCCATAACTTTGTCCTCTTCTAATTAATGCACCAATTGATAAGATATTGGATGAGAGAGAGTGGGAGAAATAAATAGTTTATATTAACTATTTTTAACTAGATTACATCAAAACAATATAATAATAAGTGGAATATAGGGAATAAGGGGAATAAATAGAGGAAGAAGAGAATATAAAGAAGAATCCCCTAGGATACTGATACATGAGGCCTGAGGCATAACCCTCACAAATCTAGTTTCTATTGAAGACCATTAAAATAATCCCTCATTAATCCCTATCCAGTCATAATTTCATGGATAGTGGAAAAATACATAGAAACCTCCTCCTATTAACTATAATTAACCATTCAAACCACTCTACAATTGTATTAATAACTAAACTAACCCATAGCCTGGTAGTCCCCAACCATGATATATTCTAATTTATTGTGATGTACTTGGAAGATGTTTAGAAAAACCTATATAGTAATCTCATATCCCATAGTAATATCAATTCTCCGACCATTATTTTATATGAGGATATCAGAAAAACATTGTTCAACTGAAATAAAATAAAAAATAAAAAAATATAAATGCATATTTTCAAGTAGATAGTTGTATTTATGGATCTCCAGTAAAGTGAATAATATTTATTCCTTTATTTAATTTAGATAAAAACAAGAAAAAAAATTATACTCAGACTAATAAAACAACTAAAAATAAAATAAATGGAAATAATTTCTTATGATGAACTCCCCAAAGGATGAGGTGTTTTAAAAATCATCTTCTAGAAAGAGAAATCCCCTCATCTCCAATCTAATGTGGGATATATATTCATTGGAAGAAACCACCCAAATTTATTTTTACCAATATATTTTTTATAAAATGAGTTAATAATAACCCTTGATAAATTTTTAGAACTGAACCCTCCTTAACTTGACAGTAGTCCTTATTGAATAGAGGAGGGTGTTGGTAATAGTTATAGTGTCGATGAAAAACTTCATCCAATTCTACAGTGATTTTTTCTTCACCTCTTGAGGTATGAAAAAAATAAATTTAATATATTAAATTTAAAAAAAAAAGAAGTTTATTTTTAATATTCAATTTATTTTTTTATTAAAAGGTTGAATTAAAATCAAGTTCAAACCCCCTGGTTTTAATTTATCATGCCTTATCATTATATACATTTCATCTAGAGTAGTACTGGTTAGGTGAGTTAGTGGGTCTTCTTCATATAATATCTTAACCTCTAGTTCACCCTCAACCTCTTTCATATTTTCTATGATAATCCCACAATTTTTAAAATTCTATAAATGTTTATGAAAGGGAAATATAATACACAATTCATGTTCTACAAAATATAATGAAAAAGAATTAAATTTCTCATTTATCTCAGATTTCACACATTTTCTCTCTTGGAATGCTGCTGAAAAATATCGACAATATGATATAGGAGAATATCCTACATTTTCCTAAAAATAAAATACGAAAGGTGTTTCATATTATTTATATTAATTGTCTTGAAAAATTAAAAAAATTACTAAATTATCTATATTTGTACATTTAAAAACATTTTCTAGTCAATTTTATATAAAATTTGACAAAAATGAATACAAAGTTGAGTCACTCCCTAACTTACCTAAATTTATTACTAATTTTAAAATTTGAAATCCTCTAGAATGTTTTAAATGATTGGAGGTAGTAATTCATCCTCATCCCTGATATGTTCAAACACTATTACAAAATTGGCCATTAACACCACAGACCTTTATCAGCACTAGAAAAAAATAATTGATAAAATGTATCAGTACCATATTATTACTATTTTTTAAACATCTTAATTTTGACTATACTTTTCATTGGATTCATTTAGTGTTGTTTCAAGAGAAATTTTAAATGTTTTGAAAATTTTGGACTAGAACAAGATAGGTGCATGATTTTCCCAAACCGTGTGCCCTCTCAGGGAATACAAAGAAAACCTAGACAATGCGGTTTTGAATGAATTACACACATTTTGAAAAAAATGTGCCAAATTATGAGAAATCATGAAGGCCATTAAAAATAGTCACATGAATTTGGAGGATAGGTAGGTCATATTGTGTGGACCTGCATAGAAAGTCATGCGTATAGGATTTTTAATCCAATTTTTAATTTTAAAACACCCAAAACCCCAACATAAAGTACCCGAAATACCTGTATGAACCAAGAGAAATTTATCCTTCCTTGAGATCTCTTAAGGGAAACACTTTACCCTAAGAACCCTCCTAGAAGTGGATCGAATATTAAAGAATGGTGGTCGATCCTCTCTTTGTAAGTTTCCTCTTCCCATTCTCTATCTCCTGCTCTCTCCTCTTTCCTCAATAAGATTTCATATATCTCTATGATGATGGGGAGATCTAATACCCTCTGTATTGGGTTTATAATTTTTTTTTGATTCTCATATTCTGTTGTCGTCATTCTCTATTGACAAATCCCAATCAGGGTTTGGAGTATCAAGATCTAGCGATTTCGAGGTTTGGGGTTCCGTCTTGATGTCCAATTTTTATTGACCGTAAATTTCTAATTAAAATTCAGTTGTAGTTATGAATGTAATTTCTTAAAATTTATTTATTAAAAACCCAATTCTATTGAATTAGGGTTTTTTGGAAATTGAATTTTTTGCCTAAAATTGGAAAAACCCCCAATTCTATTGAAGTAGGGTGTGATTTTGAAATTGGTGAAAAAATTGGAGATTTAAATTATAGAATATAGATTGTGAATTTATAATAACTGTTTCAATTAAATTATTGAATTTAAATGCGGGAATTGACTTTTGGTATTTAATTTTGGAATTTATTTCAAATTATTATTTTGGAAAAAATTTATTAAAATGATTTTTATTGAAACCGTTTGGTTTTGGGTTGGAAAAAGGCTTGTTTTGATTGAAAACCCATTTTTGGTTTTTAAATGGAAAATTGGAATTTTTGAAATGGGATAATGGGATTTTATAATAATTTAAGATTTCTTAAAACAGAATTTCCATCGTTGATTTGTACTAGAGCACATTCAATCCCATGTAGTTAGTGAGTTATTAGGGAAAAACATTCTAGGATGGAAATGCCTTAGCACTGGATTGTTGATTTACAACTATAACATAAACAAATTGACACATTTTATTTCCCTATAGGATAAAGATGATTTCTCTTTGACCTATATCAAGGGATGTGTCTACAAACATTCATTATCATTATATAAGTGTGCGAAGATCCCATAACTTGGAACTATAATACCTCTTAGAGGATGACCATGTTTCTCACTTGTTTACATATATGAGATATAAATGTATTCTGATGTTTCTAAACTTTTTTAAATTCCTTCTAAATTTATAAAAACTATTTTATATAAATTTTTTTGTTTAATACATTTATTAAAAGTATTTCCATCATTTAAAATGTAAATCCTGGTTTTTTTAAATGTTATTTTGATATTACAAACCTATTTATTTAAAAATTGGAAGATACCTATTTGGTTTATTAAATATTATAATATCGTATGGAATCCTTTGGGAGACCCTACCGGGCTTTTAGCTCACACCCTACCTATTCCTTTGGGTGTTTGTAGATTATCTTCTCCCAGGTTCAAGAATAGGTAAATCACCACATGGAGGTGGTTCTAGTTATTGATTCATGGACTTGGTGAGTTTCACACATTAGAACTTGGGTAATTATTCTTATGTTCTTGTAAATTGATGTAGTATTTGGGTTATTATACATGTTTTTATTATTGTACACTTCTTCCAATGGATTTTATTTTGTATGAACATTAACTAGATTGTATTTACTTCTACAATTATTGTTGAAAAATCATTCCTGCTTACATTTTATATGATTCTAGGTGTTGTTCACCAACCCATGGGGATTGGGAACACCCTTCAGGTCATGTCAGTGTTGGCTCAGTTATTTTGTTACTTGGTTACTCGAGTTGTTTTGTGACAAATTGATATCAAGGGTCTTGGTTTTTCATTTTTCAATGATGTTAGTATGTAATTGTGTAATATTTTTATGACTTAATTGGTAGTTGTGATTAAGTGACTAGCTATCTCTCACTGTAATGAGCCTTAAGTCACTAGGGGAGTTTTGGGAAATTCATCTTGAGTATTATTTATAGTATTTTACTTTCTTTTGATTTGGATAAATTGAAATCCAAATCCTGTTTGTTCTATATTTTGGGATTAATTTCCCTTGATGCTCTATTTTAGTGTTAATGTGATGTCTTCATTATTTTCTAATGATGGTGTGTAGCATCACACCTTTAAGAAGATGTGAGAATCAGATCCAAGAGGGAGATGCTGATGAACTTAAATGAGAGAATCCTCTTATGGACTTGATTCTTGTTAGGTGATCATACATAATATCCATGCTATGGGATATGAACCTCCACCAATTCCCGTTCAGGCACCAGTTGTGGAACCACATATGGGAATTCTCAAGATTAGTTCTCTAGAGTCCTTTTCCAGAATACACTAAATTTCAAAGTCTAAAATGATCCTCAAGAGGCTGGGGAATCATTGAGTTTGATAGAATGTTTGTTTGGGTTCTTGGAGATACATGAAAAAATAAAGGTGGTGTGTGCCACCTTTATGATAGAGGGATCAGACATGAGATGGTTGGACACTGGGTTGATAATGAAGAATCATGATGGCTCAGAGTGGAATGAATTGTATCAAACCAATGATTATATCAAATGATAAGATGAAGTTTCAAACATTCGAGTTGAGAATATGATCTAATAGTCATTATCAAGATTTATTCTTGATGATTCCTTCTTATGATTAAGTGTTGGATTGGGCACTGATGGTCAAAATGTACTTGGCTTGAAAGCCAAGCCTTTCAGGATTTTCATTATCTCTGAGTGATGATGTAAGTTCCTTCAATGGAAAGCATAAGCATGATGATTCTCATGGTGGTTCTTGATATCAAAGATTTTATAAACCTATTATATTTTTGAGAAGAGTCCCATTGATTTTCTACAAGTGTGGAATGATTGGGAATTCTAAGAGGGTTTTCACTAAGGCACCCAAGTTATGCAATTCTTGTGGATGGTTAGGTCACTTACAGAAGTTCTGCAATATTTATTACACTATGATTAGCGGAATGAGATAATAATATACTTCTAAAACTACAAGAAAATCATTTTATTCAAGGAAAAATGGGTTCTAGGCACAAACATCTACAATGAAGCTTCATCACGTAGTGAAAGAGTCTCTAGAGGAAGCGAATATGGGTCGAGTGATAGTTAGAGGTACCATTAATATATCTTCATCATTAGTGACTGCTCTATTTGATACTGGAGAATCTCATTCTTTATTTCAACTCATATTTTAAATATACTAAATCACCTTATATATCTTTTATCTTATGTAATGGATATTTTTACACCCATTAGTACAAAGAGATAAAATGTTCTCCATAGTCCCATTTCTGTTTTATCAATATTAGATACCGAGATTCCTTGGATTTTTCTAGTTATAAACATGAAATTACATGATTTCATTTTTGGTATGGATTGGATCATTACCAATAAATCACAGATTTATTATTATCATTGGTGGTTCTCCTTTGCTGCACCCAATGAGGTTTGCTGAATATTTCAATAAAAATGAGACTGAAGTCGAGTAAAGCCAGACCTTCTTATCCAAAGTAAGAGAAAGTGATATCTGTGTTCTCTTTTGGTCTGGAGTGATAATATTTGAGAAATTATCTCACTCCAATTTTCATCGCGTTTCCCGACATGTTCCCTTCTGACACTTATGGTTTTTCACTTATAACAGAGGATGAGTTTTCTATCGAATTAGTGACTGGTAATCAATAGGTATCTATTCCCTATTACCGCATGTATACATCTAAAATGAAGGAGTTGAATACTATTTTGGATGATCTTATAGAGAAAGTTTTTATAGGCCTAAGTGTGTTACCATGGGTGGCTCCTATTCTCAATAATAAGAGGGATTATGGTTCGATGCATGTTTGTGTTGATTATCAAAAACTCAATTAAGATTTTATAATGAATAGGTATCCATTTCTATGTATGGATGATCTATTTGAGTAGTTGAAAGGGGTGAAGTGGTTATCCAAGATTAATATTCAGTCTTCTACCATCTATTGAGGATAGAAAAATATAACATTGAAAATACTACCTTTCGAAGAAGCTATGACCATAATGGGCACATTGTCATGTCCTTTAGTCTAAAAAAATCCTCTATAGTATTTATGGATTTGATGAAAAAGATTTTCCATGTGTATATTGTCACCATAATGGTTGTATTTTTTGATGAAATCTTATTTTACTCTAATTCCAAGGAGTATCATCAGCATCATCTGAGAACAATTATGAGTTTTGTGAGAAATCACCAACTTTATACCAAGATTTCAAAATGTGATTTTTGGATATTGTAAGTGAGGTTCTTGGGGCACATAGTGTTAGAAAATGGTATTTCAGTTGATCCTAAGATGGTGAAGGCTATTATGAGATGGGAAAAGACATGAAATGTTCTCGAGATTCAGAGCTTATTGGGTCTAGCTGGGTATTATCATGGTTCGTTAAGTAATTCTTAAAGTTAGCATCCACGATGACTGCTCTAAATATAAAGTGAGTAATTTTTTTAAGATGATAAATGTAAGAATTATTTCACTGAGCCAAAATTATTTTGACTACTACTCCGATGTTGACTCTTTCAGAGGCCACGTAGAGCTACGTAGTCTTTTGTGATGTATCGGGTTCAGGTTTGGGTCATGTTATTATGTAGGGTAATCATGTTGTTTCTTATAGATCTAATAATATTAGGCCAAACAAAAATAATTATCTCACCCATGACCATGAACTTGCAGTTTTGATGCATCCGCTTTAGAGTTGGAGGCATTACCTTTATGGAGAAAAGTTTATTGTTTTTTCAGACCACAAGAGCTTGAGGTATATCTTCTCTAAAAAATATTTGAATCTCATACAAAGTAGTTGGGTGGAATACCAACAATATTTCATCATTATCATTTCCTATACCCTGGGGAAATGGAATGTCATCATAGATTCTTTGAGTATGAAACTTTTGGACCGGGCTATAAAAGAATCATTAGAAGAGTGGAACCTAATGGATCTCTTTGTATAGTTTCATATTAGAGTCATGGAATATGGGGATGATGCTTATTTGTCCCATGTAAAGTTCAAATCCACACTACTCTTGACGATCCTTCTGAAGTAGCAGCTTGATGATGCGTTCTGTAGCATTAGACACACTTGTTATGGTGGGGAGACTGTTTCTGAGTGGTCAATCTCCAAAGAGGTAATTCTAAGCTCCCAGAATCACTTTGGTGTGCTGTTAGTGGTAATGAAAGATGTTATAGTGGATTTCATCAATTCTTAGTGATATTTTCACTGAATAACCATGACTATTTTTTTATAACATGTGGTGGAAGTTATGGTGGAATGGTATGAGATGAGGCATTAATGATTTTTTCTCTTGTTGTTACACTTGATAACATGTTATGTCCGAGCACCAGAAACCATAGAGTTTGCTTCAGACACATCCCATCCATACTTGAAAGTGGGATGAGATCTCTATGGACATTAGGGTAGGGTTTCTATGTATCCAGATAATGAATAATGTGATATGGGTTTTGTTCAATCAGCTAACTAAACTAGATAACTTTATACCCATTCATGATATAATAAATATTGAGGAGTTTGGAAATCACTATGTGAAAGAGATTGATCAATTGCACATATTTCCATCCTCGATAGTTTCTAATAGAGGTAATATACTCACTTCTATCGTTTGGAGAGACATTAAAGAGGCACTCGTATCTATGATCCATTTTAGTATCGTATTCTATTTGTAAAAAGATGGTAAGACAAAAAGAACTTTTCATATTCTTGAGGATATTCTCAACAGTTGTGTTCTGCACTCTGAGGTTTTGGTATGATCATTCGGGGATGGTGGAGTTTTTATATAATAATAGTTACTAGTATATGATCATAATGGATCCATTTTATGCCTTGTATGGTTGACCTTGTTAATATTTGTTGTGTTGGTCAGAGATTAGTGGATGTTACATGTTTGCACCAAGATTGGTTCAAGGCATAAAAAAACAGTCGATTCATTAGATAATGCTGATGAAATAGAGATGATATAAATAGTATACTGATTGTAGTCATTTACCTTTAGAATTATTAGTCGGTAACCATGTTTTTTTGAATGATTCACTCCAGTTGGGTCATTGAAGGCTTGGGAGGTAAGGGAAACATGATCCTCATTTTGTGGGACCTTCCTAAGTTATTAAGTAGGTGGGGAATGTTTCTTACCATTTATCACTTACACCATAGATAACATAGATACATAACATATTTCATGTATCTTAATTGAAAATGTATATATCTGATCCATCTCTTGTTTTTAGAAGGAGTGATCTTGAGGTTGAACCTGATTTATCTGTGACTGAATGACCAGTCATGATAGTTGATTCTAAAAGAAAGGTACTTAATGGGGGGATTATTGCTTTGGTAGAAATTATATGATAAAAAGTTTTGATAATAATTAAATTTGGGAGAGGGAGTCACTGATGAGAGAGTAGTGGAATAATCTTTTTGGAATGGAAGCTTATGAGTAGGATTTACGGGGATTGAAATTTGAATTAGTGGAGAGGTTGTAACATCATGATACTGTTTTAAAGTATTCGTAAACCCCTCCTTTTAATGATTCTTTGGATGATAGTTGGGGTCATAGACTAGTGGTAAAGACTACCCTATAGTCCTACATCAACTAGGGTTCAATCCCAGAAAGCATCAATATTTAGGTATTTATGGAACATATGGCAATGTGTGGTGTGGGGGTTTAGTGGTCGGGTACTTTAGGAGGGGGAAAATCCTTAAAAGCATGATGAGGGCTCCGAGGATTTGGTGATGATTAAGGGGATGGTGTTTTAGTGACCCCAGTGTGAAAAAAGTCGAGACCAGTCACTTTGAGGATTCAGTGATAGTTAGAGAGACAATGTAACAACAACCCACATGTGTGGTAGGGTGAGCAGTAGCTTGACGGGGGGAAATGAGAGAGGTTATCTGATAAGAGACGATAGTAGAAAATGGTGGATGGAATTGTTTCTAAGGTGGGTCTTCTTAGAAGAGTGATGATGGTGAATGATATAGGGTGCTGATGGAGGGGGTGGTTTGATAGATTGATGGATTTTTTGAAAGAAACATTTTGTCAGAAATTTAGATGTGGTCCCAAATGAGGTCAGAGTAAGAGAAAGAACCGAAAAAATGAAATTGGACTTGGTTGAATGAGAGGGTATAGATTCTCCATTGGTACTAGGACTCATTAATTCATTCATGGGATTTTCTTCTTGATCACATTACAGGTCGGAGATTTGAATAAATTTTATGAATTGGCTGGGAGGGATTTCTGTTTGGTGTCTAGTCTTGGGCCAACAATGGCTATGTGTTAAGGCCTTTTGCCTTTGGGTCTATGGATAATGTAAAAAGGTTACCTATCAACCTTTAAAAAGGGGGAATTCCAAAATAAATAAAAAAATAAAAAACCTTCAAGCATTATGGCTTCTGCGGGGCTTCATTTGTGGTTATTTCGAGACAAATTTTAATTTTTGGAATATTTTGGTCTAGTGCATGGTTGGAGCATGGTTTTACCTCACTATGAAAAATCTCAAGGAAAAAATTAAAAACCTAGAAAATTGGGTTTTCCATAGATTTTAAATAGTTTTAAAACCCATGAACCAACTTAGGAGAAACTATACATCCCATTTAAAATAGGCGAATGACCAGGGCACACATTTTAGACTAACCATGCAGACTTACCATGGAAACCATGTGTATGAGAATTTTTAATCTGGATTCTAATTTTAAAACACCTAAAACACCCACTTAAGTTACCCAATGGAACTATATGACCAAATAATGATTTCTCCTTATGTGAGATCTCCCAAGATAAATTCTTGGCCCCTCATAACTTTAAAGACCCAAAATTTTATTAATGAAAATTCTTCTTGATCTAATTAAATGTCTTATTATGAAAACTGGTTTTATAAAACTTATGAACTTCTTTGGTCATATGTTTTTTTTATTTTTAAATACCGTTATGAATTTTTACCATTCCTAATATAGCTGTTGAATTGTGATCACACAATTAGTATAAATATAGGGCTTTAAAAAATCTAATTTACTCAGAAAAAGGAAGAGATGGCCTCATCCAGTAGAATTGATCTGTACAAAGCCCATTTGTTGGAGATTAGAAGGGAGGTGGAATCAATGGGATTTTATCTTGACTAATACAAGGACAAGCATCAGTATGTTAAGCTTGAATGAAACCGCCTATGGGAGAAGTGGAAGTTAATATAGATTACCACCCGAGCGATGTTATATGTGCCACCCCAAGAATCTATCACCATTGCACACCTTACCCTTATGTCTTATGCCGGTGTTATAAGGGGTTATGTAACAAGACCCTAGAACTATGGTTATGTTCATTATTTTTTATAAATAGTATATATTCATTTTATTATTATTACTTTGTAAAAAGATTTTAAAGCACAAAGAGTATTTTTAGAAAATATTAAATTAAGAAATCTATTTTGAGGAATTAATTGATTTTTGAATTAAATAATATTTTAGTAAAATATTCTTACTAAATTAATTTTTATTAAATACAAATTTTTGTATAATTTTTATGTAAACAATTTTAATTGTTATTAGGGTTTGAAAGCTATTTTTGTCAAAACCCATGAATTTTTGATAAATGTTGTTTGTTATTTTAAAAGAAAGCATTCAAATATTTAGAAAATTATTTAGATAAAATGAATATTAATTTTGGAATCAGGATGTCGAAATTATCCAATAGTAAACTTTTCGTAATTTTCCTAAGACAGTTGAATTTTTGGCTAAAAATTAAATACCTTTTAAATATATAATGTGTTTTATGACATCATAATGACCCAATAGTGACGTAATAAAATAATATAAATGATATGTTCATAAAATATATGTTTTAACTTTAAAATTATGTTACTTTTGTTTTTTTATTTATTTTACAAATCTTTAGTGTACCCTCCAATACTTATAAAATATTTTCACATTTTAAAATGATTTCCTTGAGAGTCTGACTCATCTCCACATAAGCAAGACGAATATATTAATAATTTTGGAAACTGGACTTATAAAATAATGTTTTTAACTCACCTTTTGAAGAAACCATTGCCAAAAAAGCATAGTTTGGTTTTGGGTTTTTATTAGTTTAATGTGTGGTGTCTAAAACTAAAATAATAAAAAATTCTCTCTCCTTTCCTATATAAACCCACTCATCCTCCCATTACACTTCACTGAATCCATCTGGAGATCAACCACACTCTGACCTCCTTTATATATAATCCTCACAAGGTTCCCCAATATCCTTATAAGCCTATATAAAGCCTCACCCAAGCCATCGGGATCACACTACCAAGTAAGGGATTTCTTCCTCTCTCAATTTTGTCCAAATTTATTTATGTTGTTATTCTCTTATATTTTCAATTAAAAATTTTGGGGTTTGATTTATAACCTCCCCTATACATCTCTTCTTATGTTTTAATTTTTATATACCCCTTTCTCTCTCATTAATTCCACCCATGTACACCTGTTACCATGCCAAAATTCCGTAAGTAATTTTCCACTTCTCATTTACATTCATGAAATTCTTTTATATTATGCATCAAAATTCCATTTAATATGTTGTGATATTTTGTTAAATGAACCCCTTAATTTACATTTCATCTATAAATGATGAGAGTCCAATTTATCTCTCATCAACCCATTTTAGGATTTCTATTTGAATTCTTTATGCTGCTGAAGTTACACCAAAATTTGCATGCCAAAATCATCATGTAAGTTAATACCTTACACAATTCTCTATCAAGGGTATTCAACATTTTTCACATGTATTTGTTGATTGAATACATAAATTTATGTATTCCACATATCTTATTCATTGAATAAATTATTATGTTTGATGAATCCGTGTTTAATGATCTATGAGGAACATTTATGCATGAAATGAAATGATTAAGAAGGGTGTGCCTTGATAGTGCTCCAATGCATTGGTTAAATATTAGTATCCAGATATTTCAAGTCAAATTAGGGTTTAATCATGCTAATTCAAGTGAAATGTGGGTTTACTCATGCTGCATGTGAAATGAGACTTGGCTCATGCTAATATAATGTAAAATGTTGATTCCACATTTCCAAGTTAAGACAATCATGCTATGTCATGCCTTTATGTTCTTATTTCTCTTACGCTCCATTGATATGACTATTTCCAAACATGTAGTATATTATTTATGTTATTCCTTGTTTACTCACATATTCGGATTTATAGCTCACCCTTTTCTTATGCATGTACTCAGGTTATCCCATGCAATGCTAAGTACGAAGGAATATTGTGGTCATGTAAAATAATTTTTCAATAAAGTTGTTGTGTTTTATGTTCTATGTTATTATGTAATGTTCCTAATTTCCCATGACACTAGACCTCTCAATACTCAGAGTTTTATTAAGTAAAATTATATATAATAAATCATGTTTATGTGTATAATAAAGAGTAGAGTTGTTGTAGTTGGTATTAGAGAGAGGTTTAGTTATTTTTGGGATCTAGGATTAGAAAACCCTAGTGAAAGCCAAATGGATAAGAATAAGTATAATAAGAACATCCCAAAATTTTGTATAGTCTTGAGTAAGTGGTTTATGAAGAAAATACATCCCTATCTGGATACGAGTAGGTAGAGATGGATTTGGAATAGATGTATCTAGGGGTAAAACCTAAATACACCTATTTCAGAAAGACTCGAACAAGAACTGGTGCATGAAAACAGGTATTGTTTCACTCTTGGTTACGAAAATCTAGGGGGATATTCTTTAGTAAATTCATAAGATTATTATGATCCTTTATTAAGGGATAAAAATTCCCCTAAGAATATATGTTGTAAATTAGATCATGGATAACATAGATTGAAGCCTATAAATTCATAAGTTAAGGAAATAAGTGTAATTTACAAGATATATTTCTTTTGTCATTTGATGAAAATTTATGTGAAACCACTGACATTACTTTTATTCCAGCCAATGTCCGATAATAGGAGGACTTGGGCTAACAACCGATGCAAAGATCATTGTGATGCCTGTTCTAATATGATTCTCAATCCAATGGGAGTGGGAATCAAAAACATTGTCATGATACTCTCTCATTTAACTCAAGTTTTCAGTAGAAACAGGGGTCAGGTGGAATGTCCAACCCCCCTTAGAAAGGACAAGCCTCAATCAAGAGCTTCATGAGACAAAGGCATCCTACATTTAATGGATCATATGATCCCTCAATTGCTAAACAATGGTTAAACTCCACTGAAAAGATCTTCTCCATACTTCAATGTTCTGAAAAAGTGAAGGTTCTTATGGTTTCTTATCATATGGAGGGTGAAGCTAATCAATGATGGACTTTGATAAGAAAAATACGAAGCCTGAGGATGAGATCAAGGTGTTGGAATGGAAGGATTTCTAGAAAATATTTTTCAATAAATATTTTCCACACACCCTCTAACTTAAAATGGAAAGGGACTTCATTTCCCTCAAGAAAAAAGAACAAAAAATACATCATAGCGTACGAAGAAAACATCAAAAGGCTTGCATGATATGCCTATAGCTTTGTCGTTACCCTGGAATGCATGGTTGACCACATCTTTGGTGGGCTAAAAACTAGCATACAGAAAGCTCGGGTGATCCCCAACTTTGATAGCTATGAAGAAATTTTTCTATGTGCCCTCAAGGTCGAAATGGAGATCGAAGAATCTCAGGGGTATCATGGGGATAAGAAATGGAAATTTGAATTTAATTCTTTTGGTTTTATGGATAAATCCAACAATTCTAATAAATTCCAGCACCCCACATGACAAAGGTGTGGAAAGAATCACCCTGGGAATTGCCTGAGGGGGAAGAGGAAATTCTTTAGTTGTGGAAGAGATGGGCGCCTGACTATTATCATCTGACAGGAAAAACCCTATACTATGAAAGAGGATTGGAATGATCCATTTTACCCTCAATTCATTGTTCATTACTTCATCTTCAATGAACAAGCGCACTTTTCAAACCGGTTCCCTAAACTATGGTTTTTCATAGGCAACCATTAACCTCCAAGGCAGAGAGGGATATATTTTTCCATCACTATTGCCGAAGTGAAGCCGAAAAAAATGTGGTGACAAGTACACTAATTATTCATTCAAGAATATAAAACATACTTTTTGATTATATTTCTACAAATTCTTTTATATCCCAAAATATTAGTAGAACTATGATATCACCACAAAAAATTAAGGAATTAGATATGTTAGTGAGAAAAAAATGGGGAAATCATCACATCCCCTGAAGATTACTCCTCCCCTATCACAATTTGTGGTTTGAATTTCCCAGAGAACCTATTAATACCCCCTTTAGTGTAATTTGACGTAATTCATGGCATGGATTGGCTTTTCCTATATATATTCAACATAAATTGTCGTGAGATGGAAATCAATCTCCATACAGAGAATCGACCCCCGATTTTGTACATGTGCAAGGATGAGGATGAATATTCTTTAGAACCATCATCTCCATCATGGATATTACTACCCTATGATCATGTGTATCTTGCTCAGATGATTGAGTCTATGGAAAAACCACTATTGAAGACATGCCTATTGTGAGTGAATTCGCTGAAGTGTTTCCCATGGAATGGCTTGGTCTTCCTCTGAGAAGAGATGTTGAATCCTTAATTGATCTTATACCTAGGCATTTTTCAATATCCAAGACTCCAGATAGAATGGCTATTTTTGATCTTGATGAGCTAACGAAACAACTACAAGGGAATTTGGATAAAGGGTTTATACGCCCAAGTGTTTCACCATGGGGTGCATCAGTCCTCTTCATCAAAAAGAAGGATGTGTCAATGCTCCTTTTCATTGATTATCGTGAGCTAAACAAAATTGAGATAACGAACAAGTATCCTATACCATGAATTGATGTCTTTTTCAATTATCTATGTGGATCACAATAATTATCCAAGTTGGATTTTTGGTCGGGATATTACCAAGTAGGGTTGAAGAAGGAGGGTATACCCAAGACTGATTTTCATACAAGGTATAGGCACTATTAATTCCTAGTAATGCCTTTCAGAATCACTAATGCTCCATCAGTATTCTTGGACATGATTAGTGGAGTGTTTATAGATTACCTCGACAAACTTGAGGTAGCCTTTATAGAAGATATTCTAATGTACTCCAAAACCAAGGAGGTGCATTAAGAGCTTCCAAACACTGTACTAAAGACCTTGCAAAAGGAAAAGCTCTATGCAATATACAAAAAGTGGGAGTTCTGGTTGATGGAAGTATCATTCTTGGGTCACATAATCATAAACAATTTGATATATATGGATCCCTATAAGATAGCTACAGTTTAGGTATGGATGAGGCAAACATCAGTGACATATATCTGTTGTTTCCTGGGTTTAACTGGATATTATCGCTGATTTGTGAGAAATTCCTCAAGATTATCAAACCCTCTTACCATGATAACCCGAAAGGGAGTCAAGATTTCTTGGAGTGATGAATGTGAAGAGAGATTCAAGGAGTTGAAAAGGAGGATTATCACTACGTATGTGCTCACATTACCCACCAGTGGAGAACTTTTTATTGTATTTAGTGATTCTTAAAAGAGGGGTCTAAGTAGTGTGTTGATGTAAAATTAGAAAGTCATTGCCTATGATTCAAGTAAATTGAAATTTAATGAGAAAAACTATCAAACACGTGATCTAGAGTTGGCTGTAGTGATCTTATCTTTAAAAATTTTGTGGCATTACATCTTTGGGGAGAAGTCTGAAATATATACAAATCAAAAAATCCTCAAGTATATATTCACACAGAAAGAGCAGAACATGCACCAAAAAAGTTGGTTAGATCTGTTTGTTGACTATTATTTCTCAATCCATTACCACCCTGGGAAAGCAAAAAAGGTTGAAAATTATCTAAGTAAAAATGACCTAATGATTATACCATTGATGAGAATTTAAATGTATCCAATATTCTTATATTTTATGAATAAAGACATTGGAATCATAAATAAGGGAACATCATCAAAACTTTCACAATTTTTTTTTCAACCATATCTTTTGAAAAGGATAAAGGATTATCAAAAGGATGTTGTGGGAATTCAAAAGAAAGTGGAAACTATCATAAAATGGAAATCCTTAGAGTTCAATGTTAATGAAGAAGGAACTATAATATTTGGGTCAAGACTATGTGTCCTATCAAGTACGTAGTTAAATAAAGAACTTTTGGACTATTCACATAGTTAAAATTTCTCTATTCACCCAGGAAACACTATGATGTATCGAGATCTTTGGGAGAATTATTTCTGGGATAATATGAATAAAGAGATTGATGAGTATACATCAAAGTGACTAGTATGTCAACAAGTGAAGGCAGAGAGGTATAATTCTTAGGGGATGATGCAACCATTACCAATACCAATGTGGAAATTAGAGAACATCACCATGGAATTTGTCCCTGGACATCCAAATACATATAAAGGAAATAATGCTATGTAGGTTGTTGTGGGTAATCTTAAAAAGATTGCACACTTCATTTCTATTCAAGAGTATTTCTTATTGGATCAACTAGAACGTATATATATTATAAAAGTGGTAAGGATTCATGGAGTACCAAAATATATTGTATCCGATTGAGATCCAAGATTCACCTCTATGTTCTAGAAGAATATACAACATGCTCTGAATATTAAGATAAACTTTAGTACGTCTAATCATCTTCAAACTTATGGAAATATGAGCAGACTATCCAATCAATTGAGGACATGTTGAGAGAATTCTCAATGAACATCAAATGAGGCTGGGATAAACATATTCCTCTGGTTGAGTTATATTACAATAAAATTTTCCACTCAAGCAAAAAAATGGATCCTTATGAAGCCCTTCAGGGGAAGAGGTGCAGAACACCGAATTGTTAGGATGAAGTTTGGGATCAAAAACTCATAAGTCCATAAATGGTTGAGGAAATAACGGATAAGGTTATGACCATACAACAACACAATAATGATACTTAGCGTCGACCAAATATCTATGTTGATAATCATCGATGAGACATAGAGTTTGATGTTAGAGACATGGTATTCCTCCGCATATCACCACAGAAGAGAGTTAAGAGATTTGGGAATAAGGGAAAGCATAGTACAAGGTATATCGACCCTTTTGAGATCTTTGATCGCATTAGAGCAGTGGTCTATCAACTATCACTCCCACTGATCCTTTCCCAAGTACATGATTTATTCCATGTATCACTCTTGAGGAATCACATAACATACACATTGCATGTACTCAATCCAGAGGTAGTACCATTAGAGAATGACCTCTCATCTGAAGATAATTCATTGAAGATCATAGATGGTAGGGAAAAAGTTCTATGAAATAAGGAAATGCCACTCATAAAGGTGTTGTGGAGAAACCACAATTTTGAAGAAGAAACATGGGAATCAGAGGAAGTGATGAAGCAGAGTTACCCTCATCTGTTTTAGTATGGGAAAAAGGAAATTTCAAGGGTGAAATTTTTTAAGGTGGGATGATTGTAACGAACCAAACTTTTATTAATGAAAATAACTATTGATCTATTTATATATATTATTATGTGAAATAGTTATATAAAACTTATGCACTTCTTTGGTTTTATGTGTTTTTTGGATTTCAAAATACCATTAAAAATTGTTACCATTGAAAATATAGTCCTTGAACAGTGATCACACGATTGGAATAAATATAAGGCTTTAAAAAAATCCAATTTACTCAGAAAAAGGAAGTGATGGCCTCAAATTGTAGAATTGCTTCGTACGAAGCCCATTTTTCAGAGCTCGGAAAGGAGGTGGCATAACGAGTCTTCTATCATGACCAAGACCAAGTCTAGCTTCAACTCTTTACACTTGAACGAAACCACCTATGGGAGAAGTGGAAGTTTATAAAGATTACCACCCGAACAATGTTATCAGAGCCACCCCAAGTGTCTATCACCATCTCAAACCTTACCCATAGTTCTTATGTGGGTGTTATAAGGGGTTAAGTAACAAGACCCTTAAAATATAGTTATGTGCAATATTTTTTTATAAAGAATATAATTTCATTTTATTATTGTTACTTTGTAAATAGTTTAAAAGCAGAAATATTTTTTTAGTTAATATTCAATTAATAAATCTATTTTGATGAATTTAATGGATTTTTGAATTAAATTATATTTTAGTAAAATATTATTAAAATATTATTTTTTATTAAATAGAAATGATCATATAATTTCTATGAATACAATATTATTTTTTATTTGGGTTTGAATATTTTTTTTGTCAAAACCCATGTTTTTTATAAATGTTGGTTTTTATTCTAAAAGTAAAAATTAACATATTTAGAAAATTATTTAGATAAAATGTATACTTTTTTGGAATCAGAACTTCGAAATTATCCAATGGTGAATTTTTCAAAATTTTCTAAGACAGTTGATTTTTTGGCTAATAATTAAATACCCTCAAAATATATAATGTGATATATGACATCATAATGACCCAATAGTAATTTAATAAAATACTATAAAAGGAATTTTCGGACTATATACATTTTAACTTTAATATAATGTGATTTTAGGTTTTTTTTGATTTATATTTGAAAGACTTAGTGGACCCTACACGACTTATGAAACATTTTAATTTTTTAAAATGATTTCTTGGAGAGTGTGACTCACCTCCACATAAGAAAGCATAATATTTTAATAAGTTCATAAATTGTCCTTATAAAATAATTTTTTCCAGTCCCCTTTGGAAAAAACCAAATGGAAAAATTAGGGGTTTGTTTTTGGTTTTGTTTAGTTTAATGTGTGGTTTCCAAAACCTAAATAATAAATAATTCCCTCTCCTTTCCTATATAAACCCACTCAAACTCCCATTCCACTTCACTAGAACCATGTAAATATTGAACAACCTATTAAATTAACTCTATAGAATCCTAAAAAGGTGCCCCAAGTTCCATAGAATCCACTCTCAAGCCTCTCCCAACCCTTTGGGATCACACTTCCTTGTAAGGGATTTCATCCTCTCATTTTGGTCCAAATTTATTTTTATTGTTATGCCATTTTATTTTCAATTTCCAATGTTGAGGTATGATTTCTCAACTCCCATATACTTCCATCCTTAGGTTTAAAAGATTTTATACCCCTTTCTCTCTCATTAATTCCTCTCATGTACACCCGTTACCATGTCAAAATTCGGTAAGGAATTTTCTCTGCTCATTTACATTCAAGAATTTCTTTTATAATATGAATATAAATTCCATTACATATGTTGGGATATTATATTAAATTACACCTTACTTCCGTTTAGTTTATAAATGATTATATACCCCTTTATATTTCATCAACCCATTTTACGATTTCTATTTGATGTCGTTATGTTGCCGAAGATACTCAAAATTTTCCATGCCAAAATAATCATGTATGTGAAAACCATACCCATTTCTTTATCAAGGGTACTAAACTTTATGCACATTTACTTTTTGATTAAGTAAATACATTTATTTATTCAAAATATCTTATTTTTGGAAAAAATTGTGATGTTTAATGAATCTATGTGGTATGATCTATATGGAACACTTATGAATGAAATAAAATGATTAAGAAGTGTGCACCCTGATAACGCTCCAATGAATTGGGTATAGATTATTATTGTGATACATCAAGTGAAATGAGTGTTTAATCATGAAAATTCATGTGCAATTAGTTTTTACTCATGCTTCATGTGTAATCATCCTTGGATCATGCTAATATCCTGTTAAATGTTGTTCCCACATTTCCAAGTCATGATAATCATGCTATATCATTCCTTTGGGTTCATATTTCTCTTGCGCTCCATTGATATACATATTACCTAACATGTACTATATACTTCATGTTATTTCTTGTTTACAACTTTACTAGGATTTATAGCTCACCCTTTTCTTATGCATGTACTCAAGTTATCCCTTGTAAATGCTAAATACGAATGAATGTTGTGGTCAGGTAAAAGAAGTTTTCAATAAAGATGTTCTGTTTTATGTTCTATGTTTTATGTAATGTTCCAAATTTCCCAATACACTATAACTCTCAATCCTCATAGTTTTATTAAGTGAATTTTTATGAAATAAGTCAGGTTTATGTGTGTAATAAAGTAGATATAATCTTAGATAATAATGGTCGATCCTCTCATAGATAGTTTCTTCTTCTTGTTATCTATATCAATCTCTCTCATCTTTCCTATATAGGGTTTCATAGATCTTCATATTGACAGGATTATATAATAACCTCTATTTTTTATCATAAACATTGGTTTCATTCCCAGATTTTGTTTCATCATTCTCTATTAAGAAATCATGGTTAAGGTTTGGAGTTTTGAGATATTGAATTTCTATGTAAGGGGTTACATCATGATAAACAATTTTTATTATCACTAAATTTTTTACTTAAATTAAATTGTTAACTAAAATTACATTTCTATCGTGAATAAAATTAATATCAATTTATTGATTAAAAAATTAATTCTATTGAATTGGATTTTTTGGAAATAGGATTTAGTACATGAAATTGGGAAAACCACAATTACCTTGAATTTGGTTGTGATGGTGAAATTGATAAAAAATTGTAGAGATCAAAATTGTGAATTGATGAGAACTGTTTCAATTAAATTATTGAATTTAATTATGGGAATTGAATTGTGAAATTTAATTTGTGAATTTATTTCCAATTCTTATTTGGGAAAAATGTCTTAAAATGGTTTTGATAGAACCTTTGGGTTTTATCTTGGAAAAGGCGTGTTTTGATTAAAAACCTTTTTTATTTTTTCAATGGAAAAATGGAAATTTTCTTATGGGATAATGGGATTTTTTTAAGGTTACTTAAAATAAAATTCCCATCATTGATTTGTAGTAGAGTATATGAAAGTCTATGTAGTTAGTGAGTTATTAAGGAAAAATATGCTAGGATGGGAATACCCTAGCATCAGATTGATGCTTTAGAACTCTAACATAATCTTTTTGGAAAATTTTAATCTGTAGTGGTATTTAGATGAGTCCTCTATGACATATTTCAAGGGATGTGTGTACACATTTCCATTATCATTATATAAGTGTGTGAAGATCCCATAACCTGGAACTATCATACCTCTTGGAATATGACCATTTTTCTCTATTGTTTATATATATGAGATATAAATATATTATAATATTTATAAACTATTTTACATGCCTTCTGAATTTCTATAAACTGTTTTATATAATAGTGTTTATTTAAGGAATTTCTGTAATGTAATTCCATAATTTTAAATGTAAATAATGATTTGACTAAATGTACTTTTGAAATTCCAAACCTATTTTTGGAATATTGAAAGCACTATATTTGGTTAATTAAATGTTTGCATCTTTTATGGAATCACGGGTGAAACCCTACAAGGATTTTATCTCACACCCGACCTAAGGCTTCATGTGTTTATAGATTATACCTTTCTAGGTTCGAGCAGTGGTAATACACCACATGAAGGTGGTTCTACCTATTGATATGCGGACATTGCGAGATTCGTCTATTGGGACTTTGGTAGTTTGTTGTGTTTTATACTACTTTGATGTAGTACATTTGGTTGTTATACATGTTTGAATTCATGTACACTTTTTCTAAGGGAATTCATTTTTTATGCATACTAAATTATTTTCCTTTATTTCCCAAATGCCTATGGAAAAATCGTTCCCACTATCATTTTGTATGATGACGGGTTCTAGTCTCCAACCAGTCAGGATTGGGAACCCCCTTTGCGCCATGTTAGTATTGGATTGGTTATCAGGTTACTAGGGTACCGAAGCTGGTTCGTTATAGTAACCTTTATCAGTGCTTTATTTTTAGATGTAATAAATGGTACCATTTATCAACTCTTTATTTTTAGTGACGATAAAGGTCCTAAATAAAATGAAATAATTAAATAAAAAAATGAGTTTATAAAGAAATTATTAGTTTTTTATTATTAAATAGTTATTGATAAAAATAATGATATTTAATATACTATATATAAATTATAAATATTAATAAATAGTACATATTAAATATATTTGTATATGTTTAAAATGAAAATTACACAAATAATAATATAAAATAAGTAAATGTAAAAAATACTAAACATTTTATTAAATATATAATTATTGATAATATTAATAAGTCAAATATATTAAATATAAATAAATATAGGAATGTATATAATATGATTTATATAATAAAAAATATTTATGCTTTATATTAAATAGTGATATTTTTAATGAAGAATAATGGTTTATAATAAAAAATTCGAATGAATAAAAAATATTGACTAATTTCCTTAAGTAATGGACATAAGTTACCATCATTTGATTATAAATTTAATATATATCAAATGTGTGTTATATTGGTTTCACATACATATACGTAATTAATGCATTTTTATGTACAACTCCCATACATAAATATTTACATAAATAAAGATATAATTATGTAATTTGTTGAAATTTAAATATTTATTTTAGAATTTAATTATGAAATGATACATTTAATATATCATGTCTTTAATCAGTAAATTTTATTTATTCATTTTTAATTTTATTACAGTTAGGTTTTAATTATTATTTTAATACTTTTTTACTTTTTTTTGGGAATTTATCAATTTATATTATTTATTTATATATATTTAATTACTATGTATTTATATCTTCAATATGTATTCATATTTATTTCAATATATATCAATTTTTATTAATAATTTTGTTTAATTGAGAAAACTTCTCTATTTTTCCAATATAGTTAAAGTGTACTCATTTTTAATTATCCAATATCACTCATTATAATATACATGCACATAAAATTAAATATTCATTGTTATTTTTAAAAATATTTTTTAAATAAATATTTATAAATTTATATTTACAATATTTATACATTTATATATATATAATTATAAATAAATAGATTATATTTTTTAGAAAGTGTTTATATAATTATATATAAATAATTATATATATAAATAATTTGAAAGTTATCATAAATTTATTGAAATATTGAATATATGTGCTATATTTATTATATATATATATAATCATCTAAATATATGTGATGATATAAATATATAAATAGAAGAAGGATAGAGATCCTCTCTCTCACGAATGGAGAGAGTCCCTCTCTTGCTTAAAAATGGGATGGCTTTAGCCAACCCATCCACGATTTATGATGATGATATTTACAGTAATTTTACTGTGTTTGTGCAATGTGGAAATCAATATAAGTGTAAATATTATGTTGAAGTGGGTGTTGATGAAGATATGGGAGGTGGCTTTCCACCATATGATGGTGATGACATGCTTGGTTGGGAGATGAGGGAAAATGATACTCCTAGATGATGGCGTGACACTGGTAGTGGACTCCGGTTGGGTTGGTTGATGACAACAAGCAATCGAGAAGATGGAAGGGTGTCGAGAGGGTTCTTCAGTCAGGTCAAGTGAATGGAACTTTGGGGAATAATAGATCCGGGTAGATCGACAATTAACAACAATGGTGAGGTGGGATTTGTCACGACGGTGGCATGTCTGGGCGATGTGGAAAAGAGATGAATTACTTAGAATCCAGGTGGTTAGAGTTGAGCTCTACGACTACTAATAGTTAAAATTCTCTAATAGATAGACTTTTAAGGTGATCGAATGGCATGGTGATCCCGGAGGTTTCATGGTCAAGGATGAGGGTGGCGATGGCTGGCACCAATGCACATATGGTGTGTTAGATGGCGGAGATCAGTGGACATGGGATATGGGAGGCATGGAGACCATGGTTGGAAGCTAGAGACGAGGATAGGGTAGTTTACCTCGATATGTGGGATGACCTCAGGGGAACCCTTGATGGATGATAAAGAGATATAGAGTTGGTAGGCGTGGGTGAGTTGTGAAATGTGGCCGAAAAGGATAGCGACCTTGGTTGCAGAGATGGAGGCCTCGGAATGTAGGGTGGGTGATGACTTCAGGATGAAAAAGTGCCTATGACTACGAAGTTGAGTATAGGGTGTTGAAACATTATAGGCCAAATGGTGCTATGGAAGTGTGCCATTTTTAAGGGCCTATGGGGGGGGGGTCTTCAAATCCCATTTGTATTTGGGACTTATTTTGGTTGTTTTTTGGGACTTGTGGTGTTCTCTATGCCACATGATGTGTACCGTTGCAATGAGTTTTTATTTTCATTAATAATTTTTTAGGACTAGGCTCTTACCCAGATCCTAAACTATAACGCCCCGACCCGATTTACCGAGAGTAGGTGCATTATTACATAATATTGGCATGATCACAAAAGATCATGTCTCGTATGACCGATTAGTTTAGTAGCCTTGGAATAACTAGATACATTCATAAAGTTTACATTACATCATAAAGTGAAAACTACTACTATGAAATCTTGTCTTCGTAATCCACACTCATATCCCCTCATACTATACATGAAGGTCATTCATAAATTACTCCTTCACATCCTGGGAAAAATAAAACATTGAAAGGGGTGATCTCAGATGCTTAGTAAGGATAACAATATAGCAGAAACATTCATAAATAAGCATAAACATTTAAGGCAATGTATAACTAAAACAAAAGCCTTTTAAAGTTGAAAATCAGCATAATATGGCAAAGATAAAATGAAATAATTCCATTTACTTATTTACATGGATATTCTACTAGTCGAATAATCACATGCAATATCAATAACCACTTTCATATTGATGGAATGCATAATGCCAGACTATCATAACCATATAACAAAGGCCTCGTGCGAAGACTAAAAATAATATTTTGTCAAAGCCTTGTTACAAGACACCAGTTTTTCTCATGAGACCTACCGATGCATCAAGGAGTTATAGCGGGCTCCACCCATCACTTATTAAGTCCAATGCATTAATCATATGAACAGGTTTAAACATAACATAAACATTCATATTAAAACTAGCATACAAAATTTCAATAATTTCACCATAAACCATGAATGGTATAAAAATAACACATCCATAGTCAAACATATCACAAAAACTTCAATAATATATGTTATTTTTGTATCAAAATAAATAAACTTCAAATATGCTTAAAATCCATCAAAGGATGTTGACATAAATGAAATCAAAACTATTTGAGAGAAATATCTCTTTTTTTTAAATCATTTAAAAGTTACATAATTATAAAATAAAAAATTTACATTGAAAATATTCTTATAGGCTTGTATGGGAATATTTGACGATTTTATAAAGGCGGAATATATCCACACCCACCGTATAAGTTAAAAAAGACATTGTTACCTTAATTCCGTCGAAAAGGTTAAAAAGGACCTTATTGGGAAAACGACAGAATGATTCCTTTATAAACATCTTATAAAAAGCCAAAAATGGTATAAATGACATTATACAATAGTCTTTAACATAGTAAGAATGATTTTAAATACATTTTTAAGAAACATGGATGTGGATGATAAAGAGTTCCTAGTAGATAATCACGTATAAACAACCTCAAATAATGAAGAGATTGTGAAATAAACCCTTAACTTGTACTTTTTCTTAGTCGATGGTATTTTAACCTCCTGTATAATAGTTAAAACATTGTTAGTAAGTTATACAAGAACCATATACATAATTATGATATCATATATGATCTTCTATTAATGTTTTGTTAATAATATTTTAGTATTATCGTCGTTTTGGGTGTTAACTTAATCGTTTTCTTTTATATGTTTTGTTACATAAGCCATGTTTGTTATGGATATGTTGTATTTTATTCATATTCATTATGATATCAAGTCTTTAAACATTATTTTTAATCATAAATTGAGAATTATACTTGAATGGATACGATGGGGGAATGAATCTCATCGCGTTCGTGGAGACGGTAGTCTGTACATACGCACGAGCGACAATATCATTCTTTTGATATTAAAATAATATATAATTGGATGGTATATCATATATACAGAATAATTATCATGTTATATTTATTATTTACCTGAATTATACATCATTATTATAACCATCTAAAAAATAATATATTGAATAACAATTACACCACGAAGTGGAGACGGTAGGCCATACGTACGCACGTATGGTGACATGTCATTCAAGGGATGGATAGAATAATGAATTTGGTTGTTCCATTATTATAATAACATCATAGTATATAGAATATACTGGAGTTATTATTTTATAATGGAAATAATAAGGAAAGAAGAAGTTGAAGAAGAAATGAACTTGAAAAAGGGTGGTGAAAACATTACCTCTTCTTCGGGTTCTTCCTTTTGATTTGATCAAAAGGGATCCTTAGGATCGATTTCTGGTCAAAATAAGGCCACTAGGTTGAATTGAGGGATGTTTAAAGAGTATTTGGGTAGGGGTTGTCTGAGTCAAAAGGCTTTGAATGTGTGAATTAGTGATAAGGGGGAGTTCCCTTTTATAAGAGGGGTGAGGGGCACCTTTGGAAAAGCTAGTTTTATTTTTATAATAAATTAATATTCGGTTTCTAATGGCTCCAAAGTGGATTATAAAAAGTCTAAGGTGGGGATGGGTCCAAATAATTTCAACCAATAGAATTTAGACAGGTTTGGGTTATTATATTAACCTTATATTTTAGTTATAACTCTTAGTTAATTTGTTTGACATTTACCATGTCACTTTGTATTTTTATATTATATAGTTAATAAACATTCTATATACATCCAAGAGACACCCAAGTGGTACATTAATGATACAACTATCATTATATAAGTCTTTTGGACGATCCTTAGATTTTTAGTAATTGAATATCAATTAATAATATAATATTTGTTTTAAAAACTCTTTTTTGTCAATTTTGACACTATTTGGTATTTGATTTTTGTGAAATACATAACAGCATTATTACTTCATACAAACATTATTAAATCAATAAAAAAATGTCATATTAACCTATAGAATTAGTGTAATTCATAAAAAGTCTAAAATTACATTTATTTGGGTATTTATATTATCAATTAGTTTAATATTTCATTAATTAGGTAATTACTGCATCACCATTGTGTCCTAAATAAATTAAATTATATAATGTCTAAAAATTATAAATAAAATACAATTGTGTAGGAAATATTTTTATATTTCTAATTTATATTTATAATCGAATTTATCTTATGTAAAACCCTATATTAAAAATGTTTTAGTTAACAAACATTGATTTTAACTCTTTTAACTCTTCTTTGAATTAAATAATATTAAATGTCCTAATCTAATCCAAGTGGACCTAAATGACAATATTTTATTCCTAAGGTTGTTTTCGGTCGAGATAAACTTTTCCAATAGAATTATGACATGAGTTAGAGTAATATTAATATCATTTTTACCCTTAATTATCCTATTTACTTTTAACCGTGGTAAATAAAAGTAAAAAGTAACTATTCAACAAAAATTATTTTTATCTTATTTAACCACATTTTACTCCTTGATATTAACCATGTCTCTCAGATTTTCGAAATTCCACTCACAGAATTGGTAAAATTATGTTTTATATGAATTCACAAATTCTCCTAGGAGGTGGGTAAAAGACGGTGAAAAGTTCAATAAAATTTTTATATGTCTAAAATTATTATAAACTGACTCCAATGAATTACATTGAACTTATATGGGTATTATGTATCTATTTTTACGTAAAATAAATTTAAACAAAATAAATAATTTTTTAAATAAAAAGTCGGTTTTTAACTAATAACTCAATGTTTTTCACTATTCATCAAAAATTGAATGTTTTCAGAAAAATAACAAAAATTGACACCAGGCTAATTTCGATATTCTGAATCAAAAAAATAAAGTTCATTTTGAAAGATAAAATTTATAAAAAATTTAAAAAGTGGCTATTACTATTCATAACGGCTACTTTGATTGGTTGTGGTGTGTGTTTGAACTCGAAGTTGCATACAACACACGCTACTGTATTATTCAAAGAGAAGCGTACCGTGGAAGCTTGGGGTGTTACATTCTCCCCTCCTTCAAATAATTTTTCCCTTGAAATTTCTCGAAAATTACTGTATAAAAAGACTCGGGTGATTCTTCGTCATATTTTCCTCGGGTTCCCACGTTGCCTCTTCCATCTTATAGTTTCACCATAGAACTTTTACCAGACGAGTTGTCCGCATTCTCAGCACTTGTTCTCTGGTATCAAGAATCCTGATGGGATCTTTGCAATAAGACAGATCAGGTTCCAGTTCTAATTCCTCATAAGTGAGTACATGCGTTGGGCCAGGCTTGTATTTCCTCAACAGTGATACGTGGAACACATCATGATCTTTGGAGAGACTTGGAGGCATTGCCAAACGGTAAGCTATAACCCCAATTCGTTATAGAATTTCGAAAGGTCTGATGTACCTAGGACTCAATTTACCCTTATTACCAAAATGTATAATTCCCTTCCATAGAGATACCTTCAAGAAAACATAATATCATACTTGAAATTCCAAATCCTTCCTTCGGTTATCGACATATATCTTCTGCCTACTTTAAGCTGCTTTGATGTGGTTTTGGATAACCTTCACCTTTTCCATCGTTTCCTCCACCAGTTCTGGACCTACAAGTTTTCTTTCACCAACATCATCCCAACAGGTTGGTGTGTGACATCTCTTTCCATATAATGCTTCATATAGTGCCATCTGAATACTCGAATGGAAGGTATTGTTATAGGAAAATTATACCAGAGGTAAATATTGATCCCACATACCTTGAAAGTCAAGTGAGAAGGATCTCAACATGTCTTCTATGGTCTGAATAATGTGTTCTGATTGTCCATCTGTTTGAGGGTGGTAGGCAATGCTCAAATGAAGTTCATTATCCAAGACCTTCTGAAGACTCTTCCAGAATCTTGAAGTAAAACGAGGATCTTGATCAGAAACAATCGGTAGGGGTACTCCATGAAGTCTCACAACTTCATTAATATGTAGTCTTTCTATCCATTCAAGAGGTAAATCTTCCCTAATAGAAAGAAAATTTGCTGACTTGGTAAGACGATCAACAATTACCCATGTTTCATCGTTCCTTCTAGGAGTCTTTGGTAGCCACATGACGATGTCCATCGCAATATTATCCCATTTCCACTCAGGTATGGGAAGAGGATGCAACACTCCAGCAAGCTGTTGCCTTCCATCTTTCACTTATTGACAAACCATACATCTTGACACAAAATCAGCAATCTCCC
Organism: Viscum album; assembly: GCA_963277665.1. Lineage (NCBI taxonomy): Eukaryota > Viridiplantae > Streptophyta > Magnoliopsida > Santalales > Viscaceae > Viscum > Viscum album. Next base: position 1,289,285,050 of record OY728151.1, read on the forward strand.
TCTTCATGTTGTCCCATCAAAAATGTTCCTTCAAATATCTATACATTTTGGTGCTCCCAGGGTGTATAGAGAAATTGGAACTATGAGAAGCATCCAGAAATTCCCTTTTTAGATCAGGTATATCAGGAACACTAAGCCTCTTCCCAAATTTCAAAATTCCATCTTCATACACAAAGTCTCTCAATCTCCCATCATTCAAAGCTTTAATCTTATTTTGAAATTCTTCATCGTCAGTCTAAGAACTCTTAATCCTTTCTAGTAAAATTTTTTGGAAACCATTTGAAAAAGCATTGATGTTTCACCTTCCATGGTTATTCCCATGTCCATCTTCATTAGATCCATGAAAATTGGATCCCTTTCAATTCTCATATTGTTCAAAACTCCATGATCATTTCTGATCAAAGCATCTGCCACCTTGTTTGCCTTCCTCAAGTGGTAGTGTATCATGAAATCATAATCCTTGAGTAATTCAAGCCATCTCCTTTACCTCATGTTGAGTTATTTTTGTGAGAAAATATACTTCAAACTCGTGTAATCAGTATAAATCTCACATTTTTCACCATAGAGATAATGTCTCCATATCTTAAAAGAAAAGATTACATCATCTAACTCAATATCATGAGTAGGATAGTTTTTCTCATGAATTTTTAGCTGTCGTGATGCATAGGCAATAAACCTATCATTAAGCATAAGGACACAACCAAGTCCTTTCTTTGATGCATCACTATAAATAACGAACCCATAATTCCCTAATGTTAGAGTAAATATAGGAGCATTGACTAATATTCTATTTAGTTCTTCAAAAAATTCTTCACACTCTTTTTTCCAAAAAAATTTAACTCCTTTACGTGTGAGATTCGTTAATGGGTTAGCCAATCGGGCAAAATTCTGGACGAAACGTCGATAATAACCTGCAAAACCAATAAAACTACGTACCTCAGTTATACTCGTCGGTGCTGCCCATTCTTGGATTGCCTTGGTTTTAGAAGGATCAATAGTGATTACATCTTTGGAGACAATATGGCCAAGAAAAGAAATCTCCTGAAACTCGAATTCACACTTGCTAAACTTCCCATATAATTCATGTCTTCTCAGAGTCATCAGGATAATGCGCAAGTGATTTTCATGATCTTCGTAGCTTTGGGAGTATGCCAAGATATCATCAATAAATACCACCACAAATTCATCTAGATATTCTTTGAAAACTCTTTTCATTAGATCCATGAATACAGAGGGTGAATTAGTCATCCCAAAAGGCATTACGTCAAACTCGTAATTCCTGTACCTAGTTCGAAATGCTATCTTTGGAATTTCTTCCTTCTTCACACACAACTGATGGTATCCAGACAGAAGTTCAATCTTTGAAAAGTATTGAGATCCATGCAGTTGGTCAAATAAATCATCAATGCGAGGTATGGGATACTTGTTCTTTATTGTTATAGCATTGATTTCCCTGTAGTCGATACGTAACCTCATAGATCCATCTTTCTTCTTAACAAAAAGGATAGGGGCTCCCCATGGAGAAACACTTGGTCGAATAAATCTCTTATTACTCAATTCCTCTATTTGTTTCTTTAGTTCGAATAATTCCATAGTGTCCATTCTATAAGGGGTCTTCGATATAGGACATGATCCAGGAATTAAATCAATGGAAAAATCAACTTCTCATTCTAGAGGATTTCCAGGTAAATCTTCTGGAAACACATCTACATATTCTTTCACAATAGTTACATCCTCTATGTGAACATTTATTTCCTCACACACAGTCATTTCATTCTCTTCCTCCTCAATAATTGAATTTAGTTGAGCTATTGGGGGTGGATCCAGATAAGAATTAGGTAGTGATGATTCCGCTCTAAGGATAAGGTGTTCCTTATCATCATCATCAAAAATAGTAACCTCCTTCTTCTTATAATAAATTTTCTCATCATGGTCTGAAATCCAATCCATACCGAGGATTATATCAAACTCAACCATAGGTATGACAATGAGATCAGTAGATAAAGAACATTTATGCGCTCTAATAGGGACTGATTCACAAAACATTGTTGTAATGATACTTCCCTTAGGATTTTTAACTGACAACCCCATTGTTAAATAAATTAGAAATATCTAATTTTCTTAGCAAACTAGGAAGATATGAAACAATGAGATGATCCAGAATCAATGAATGAATTTTCTAAACTTGAGGAAACCATTAAATTACCTGCTACCACATCTTTCGGAGATTCTACCTCAGCATTAGTGATATCATAATCTTGGACTTGATCCCTTGGCCTTTTCTCAGGTATGTTCCCCTGACACTTAGGACATTCATTTGCATAATGTCTCATCTCTCTTCAGTTGTATCATTGAACATCAGTAGATTCTTTCTTCCCCTTACAATCACGATCTTGGTGACCTTTTTCACCACACTTGTAATAGACTCCCATTCCCTTCAAGCAAGTACAAGGGTGTTTTTTCCACATTTACTGCAGGATGGATATTCAAATTTTACATTCTTCCCCTTATTTCCATTCCCAGATTGATCAGTACATCTCTTATTCTCTTGCTTTGCTTTAATGTCATAAGACTTGGAGAATTATTTTTCTGTCTTGATAGCACATGAGAAAATATCTTCGTTTGACGAGAAGGATTGTGACACTAATGCTCGACGACGAAATGGTTTTAACCCATAAAAGAAATGATCAATCTACATTCTTGGGTTATGTATATAATCTCCAGCATACCTTGCTATCCATGTAAAGTTGGCCTCATACTTTGCGACATTCTCATCCTCCTTTTGTCTCAGACTCAGAAATTGCCTTTCCATATCTGCTCGATGGTCGTAACCAAGAGTGCCGCAAGGCCCGTTGTCGTGCACCATTTCCCGTTCGAGTCTAGCTCAAAGTGGTGTTTTCGGGTTTTACCCCTAGGTACATCTGTGCCAGAGCCGACTCTACCTGCTCATATCCAGACAGGGATGTATTGCTCAGAAAACTCACAAAATCTCTACAATACCAAAATTCTAGGAAGATATTCTATAATAATACTCAAAGTCCATCTTAGGTCTATGTGCTCTAATCAGATTTTATCTAAATATAGCTTCCAAGGTTTGCACCTAACTTCCTCTGATACCAACTGTAACGCCCCTACCCCAATTACCATGAGTCGGTGCATTATTACATAATATTGGCATGATCACAAAAGATATAGTCTCAAATGACCAATTAGTTTAGTATGATTGGAATAACTAGATACATTCATAATGTTTACATTACATCATAAAGTGAAAACTAATACAACAACATATTGTCTTCATAATCCACACTCATATCTCCTCATACTATCCCCGGTGGTCATTCATAAATTACTTCTTCACATCCTGGGAAAAATAAAACATTAAAAGGGGTGAGCTTAGATGCTCAGTAAGGATAACAATATATCAGAAACTTTCATAAATAAGCATAAACATTTAAGGCAATGTATAACTAAAACAAAAGCCTTTTAAAGTTGAATATCAGCATAATATGGAAAAGATAAAATTAAATAATTCCATTTAATTATTCACATGGATATTCTACTAGTCGAATAATTACATTCAATATCAATAACCACTTTTATAATGATGGAATGCATAATTCCAGACTATCAAAACCACATAGACAAGGCCTCGTGCCAAGACTACAAATACAATTTTGTCAAGGCCTTGTTACAAGACACTAGTTTGTCTCATGAGACCTACCGGTTCATCGAGGAGCTATAGCAGTCTCCACCCATCACTTATTAAGTCCAATGCATTCCTCAAATGAACAGGTTTAAACATAACATAAAAATTCGTATTAAAACTAGCATATGAAATGTCAATAATTTCACCATAAACCATGAATGGTATAGAAATAACACATCCATAGTAAAATATATAACAAAACCTTAAATAGTATATGGAAGTTTTGTATCATAATAAATAAACTTCAAATAAGCTTAAAATCCATCAATTGATGTTGACATATATGAAATCAGAACTATTTGAGAGAAATATCTCTTTTTTCAAATCATTTAAAAGTCACATAATTATAAAATAAAACTTTTACTTTTAAAATATTATTATAAGATTATAAGGGAAGCTTCAACGATTTTATAATGGCGGAAAATAGCCGCACCCACTGTATTAGTTAAAAAAGACATTCTTACCTTAATTCTATCGAAAAGGTTAAAAAGGACCTTGTTTGGAAAACAACAGAAAGATTCCTTTATAATCATCTTATAAAAAGTCAAAAAGGGTATAAATGACTTTATACCATAGTCCTTAAAATAGTAAGAATTATTTGAAATACATTTTTAAGAACCATGGATGTGGATGATAAAGAGGTCCCAGTAGATAATCATGTATAAATAACCTCAGATAATTAAGAGATTGTGAAATAAACCCTTACCTTGAACTTTTCCTTAATCGATGGTATGTTAACCTCTTGTATAATAGATAAAAAAATTTATTTTGTTATACATGAACCATATACATAATTATGATATCATATATGATCTTCTATTAATTCTTTGTTAATAATATTTTAGTATTATTGCCGTTTCAGGTGTTAACTTAATCGTTTTATTTTATATGTTTTGTTACATAAGGCATGTTTGCTATGGATAAGATGTATTTTATTCATATCCAGAATGATATCAAGTCCTTAAACATTATTTCTAGTCATAAAATTAGAATTAGACTTGAATGGATACGATGGGGAATGAATCTCATCGCGTTCATGGAGACAGTTGTCCGTACGTACGCACAAGCGACAATATCATTCTTTTGATATTAAAATAATATATAATTGGATGGTATATCATATATACATACTAATTATCATGTTATATTTATTATATACATGAATTATACATCATTATTATGCCCATCTAAAAAATAATATATTGAATAACAATTACACCACGACGTGGAGACGGTAGGCCGTACGTACGCACGTATGGTGACATGTAATTCAAGGGATGGATAGATTAATGAATTTGGTTTTTCCATATTTTTAATAACATCACATCATATATAATATACTGGAGTCATTATTTTATATTGGAAATAACAAGGAAATAAGAAGTTGAAGAAGAAATGAACATGAAAAAGGGTTGTGAAAACATTACCTCTTTTTCGGGTTCTTCCTTTTGATTTGATCAAAATGGCTCCTTAGGTTGAGTTTCTAGTCAAACTAAGGCCTCTAAGTTGAAATGAGGGAATTGGAGAGAGTATTTGGGTAGGGGTTGTCCGAGCCAAAAGGCTTTGAATGTGTGAATTAGTGAGAAGGGGGAGTGCCCTTTTATAAGAGGGGTGAGGGGCACCTTTGGAAAAGCTAGAAATATTATTTTATAATAAATTCATATTTGGTTTCTAATGGCTCCATAGTAGATTATTCCAAGTATATGGTGGGGATGGGTCAAAATAATTTCAAACAATATAATTTAGATAGGTTTTTTTTATTATATTAACCTTATCTTTTAGTTTTAACTCTTAGTTAATTAGTTTGACATTTACCATGTCACTTTGTATTTTTATATTATATAGTTAATAAACTTACTATATACATCCAAGAGACACACAAGTGGTCCATTAATGATACACCTATAATTATATAAGTCTCTTGGCCGAACCTTAGATTTTTAGGAATTGAATATCAATTAATAATATAATATTTGTTTTAAAATCTCCTTTACGTCAATTTTGACACTTTTTGGTATTTGATTTTTGTGAAAAACATAACAGAATTATTACTTCTAAAAACATAATTAAATAAATACTAGAATGTCATATTAACCTATAAAATTAGTTTAATTCATAAAAAGTATCAAATTACATTTATTTGGATATTTATATTATCAATTATTTTAATATTTCATTAATTAGGCAATTACTTCATCACCATTGTGTCATAAATAAATTAAATTATTTAATGTATAAAAATTATAAATAAAATAAAATAATGTATCAAATCTTTTTAGATTTCTAATTAATATTTATAATCTAATTTATCTTATGTAAAACCCTATATTAAAAATGTTTTAGTTAATAAGATTTGATGTTAACTCTTTTAACTCTTCTTTGAATTAAATAATAATAAATGTCCTAATCTAATCCAAGTGGACATAAATGAAAATATTTTATTCCTAAGGTTGTTTTTGGTCGAGATACACTTGTACAATAGAATTAGGACATGTGTTATGGTAATATTAATATCATTTTTACCCTTAATTATCCTTTTTACTTTTAACCGTGGTAAATAAAATTAAAATGTTACTATTAACCAAAAATTATTTTTATCTTATTGAACAACATTTTACTCCTTGATATTAACCACGTCTATCGGATTTTTTAAATTCCACCCACAGAAGTGGTAAAATTATGTTTTATGTGAATTTGCAAATTTTCCTAAGAGGTGGGTAAAAGATGGTGAAATGTTCAATAAACTTTTTTATATGTCTAAAATTATTATAAACTGACTCTAATGAATTACATTGAATTTATATTGGTATTAGCTATCTATTTTGACCTAAAATAAATTTAAGTAAAATAAATAATTATTTAAATAAAAAGTCTATTTTTAACTAATAACTCAGTGTTTTTCACTATTTATCAAAAATTGAAAGTTTTCAGAAAAATACCAAAAATTCACCCTAGGCTAATTTCGATATTCCGAATCCAAAAACTAAAGTCCATTTTGAAAGATAAAATTTATATAATTTTAAAAAGTGGGTATTACTATTCATAACGGCTAGTTTGATTGGTTGTGGTGTGTGTTAGAACTAGAAGTTGCGTACAACACACACTACTGTATTATTCAAAGAGAAACATATCGTGGATGTTTGGGGTGTTTCATAAACATTCCATGTAAATATATAAATATATAAATATTATTTTAAAAAAATATTTATATAATTACACATAAATAATTATATATTTCAGAAGCTTTAAAATTATAATAAATATATATGAATAATGTATATATTTACTATATATATATATATTATATATAATTACATAAATATATTTACAAATTTTTTAATTTATAATTATGATTATAAATCCTTTATTAGTGATTTTTTGGAAGCACTAATAAAAATGCCCCAATCTATTTTAAGAATCCTATAAATTGTGAACCAATTGTGATATCCAAATAATTCTCTAGAAGTTAGCATTTGGTGGTGCTCCTCCCCATAAAATCCAATATTGAACCAAGAATTGAATAAAGGCTCATATAATTCCAAATATAAAATCCTTGGATCGAACGATTCAAGGGTAAAATAAACCCAAGGCTTGAATGAATTCTAGGTTTGGCGATATATCTACTTTCTATCAGACGATTCAAAGCTTCAATATAAGGAATAATGTTTTCTCTTCATCCACACTTGTTTATTGTTTGTTTGATGATATCTATTTTTTCTTTTTAACACAATTATTTCTACCACCACCCCAAATTTCCATCGAGTCACCCTTGATTGCCACCACCCCTATACCCATGATATCTGCCATTCTGTTCCCCCTAATTTCAACAACCAATGGTTAACCATTACCATTCTTGGAACTAAAGTTCCTCTCGAGTTGGAATGCGAGGTGCTTGCCTTTGCTGGGTGAGGAACTCACCTTTGGAATGCATCAGTGGGGTCACACTACCTCCCCAGTTGGGAAGCGCACTAGGTTCCCCTAACATCGGCTAACACCAAGGTGCGTTGAGGTCCATACCTTTTAGATAAATTCCATAATCTTATATAATCTTTGAAATTAAATCAATTAATTAACCCTTAAAAATATTTTTTACACAACATCATTTTTTTGAACAAGAGTAAGGGGGTCAGGTCAATGATCAATTACTAATATTGAATTTATAATTGACTATACAATATTTTATGTATCAATCTAGTTATGAATTCCATTTTAGTGGATGGAATTTTTTTTTCATTCTATATGATGTAACAAAATATACAATCCAATTATAAATTACACACCTTTAATATTTGGGGAATGGATTTTTACACATGAATGAACCCCTGGTCATCTAATTAAAATGGAATTAATTATTACTTTTTTAAATTGTGTTTGGCCATTTTTATGTGTTTACGGTTCATTTTTTGATTTGATGTGTGGAATATATTAAATTTGTATTTTATCTTAATTAATGTATGAATCACATTGTGTGATTTTTCAAAATGATTAATCATGTAGTATGTAATTGAATTTTATGTCGAGACTTTGTTAATCTATGTGATTTTAAAATGTGTGATCTGTGCTCAAAGACTTATATAGATGAACTATGACTAAAATTTGACATCTATATTGAATTTCATTAAATTTTAAAAACTGGAATGATATATTCACATCATTATATGTTATTTGGGTTTTATGTTAATTATTTATATTTTACTTTAGTATTTAAAATTAATTATTTTATGAATTATTTTTAATATAATTCAATTTTTAATACATATTTATTATTAATTTTTAGTTTACATTCATTGTAAATTGGTAATTGATGAGTTTCATTTATATATTAATAAATTATATAATTTTTATGAAATTATAAAAACATTTAATCATAATTTTTTGTTTACTTTTATAAATCACTTAAAATTGTTTAATATATTTAAACTAATTTGATGAATATATTTAATGAAAATAGATGAGTGAATTTAGAGTGCTTAGTCCACAATTATTTATGTGATTAGATATATTATTTTATCATTATTTTACAATCTCAAAAAGAGATTACATTATTACATGTCTATATTAACATTTTACTAATTGAAATTATTGATATCATGATTCTTTCAATGGTGTAACTCTCACAAATGAGATCAATTACCCCTTTTAGAGAACATAATGGAGTAAAACTATCATCCTCACCAAATTCATCTCCTAAATAGTTATTATTGCAATTTGTTGCTTAAGACTAATACCTTATCTATTTTATGTTGTATGTACTACTCTGAGTAGCAGTCATCCCATGGATGACTCCTACTTAGATTATTTTAGTAAACATAAGTGCGTGTCCACAAGAGATGAAAGATGAGTGTCACACAACAAAATGAAATGATAATTGTTCAGGAGATGAGTTGATAAGGATGAAACTTATCTATAATTTTCACCTTTGGATGAATTCAATGGAAAACACCTACCATAGTGGAATAATTATTTTCTTAAATTCAATTACCCATTTTTGTTAAAGAATACTGAAATTATTTGAAATAATCAAATGTTGAGTTTCCATTATTAGAATTATCTATAGCATTCACCTTTTATAATGGATATATTATGTGTATTTATTTATTTATTGTAAAAAATTAATATTTAATGAACCCAAAAGGATGGATATAAATCGTAAATTGATAAACACAAATTTCTTGACAAAAGAGTAGGAAGATGGAGATAAAAAGTTAATCAAGTATGAAATAAATCATGCATAAGACCCTTATCAATTCCTTTATCAGTGTTTTCATTGTTATTGTCCAAGATAAATTAGTATAAAAGAGTTATTTTATTTTAGAATTTTTATGTCCATCTTTAATTCCTTTCTGTAATAAAATTTCCACAGACTTCTTCTTCCATAAATCCTTTTTACACATGCAGTGTTCAAATTTATGAAATTACTAAAAGTTCCCTCCAATACTCAATCATAGTGGGAATATTGAAGTTTTCAGATTAAAATCATTATCTATATAATTAATGTATTGTTTTACATTTATGTTTATTTTTTTATGACTCACATAAGAATTGTTTTCTTATATGACTGGATTCTTGTAACAACCCAGGAAAATAAAGAATATAAAATTTTCAAATTTATTAATATTTTTTAATTAAATATTAATTTTATTTTAAAGTAGATTCTATATTCAATGGAGTACATGATATATAACAACATGTTTCATTGAAATCTTACTTTTCACACTAATAATATAATATTATTATTTTAAATGGTACTTAACTCCTAGCCGTTGTGTTGGTAGGAATTAATAAAACTAACTAAAATATGATTATATATGATTGTTAAATGTTTTTACATTCATATAATAAAAGTAATAGGATTAAAATGTAAATGAATCTAATTTTAAGAATAATTTACTTTAAAAGGTCTATTTACCACCTTTTGATAGTGAACCTCTTTTAAATCTAGTTTTTGTCACTTTACATATTATATTTGACAAAATAATTTTCATCTCAATTTTAATTCCGTGAGATTTCAATTATTCGCCACTTATTTATTTCAGGTGTTGTATTATGTAATTTCATTTTATATATATTATCATTATTCCCTTTATATTAATTGTATTATATAATTCATTTGGTGATTATTATCTTTTGGTCATACGACTCGATTGGTTACAATGAGGTAAGAGGATTCTTATCTCACATTTAATTCTCTGGTATTTCCATTGTTCGACACTAATTTATTTCATGTGGTGTATTGTTTACTGAAATTTTATATATATTATCATGATTCTATTTATATTCATGTTATTCTGTGAATCATTTTGTGGTTATTATCTTTTATTCATACGACTCGATTAATTACAATGTAGTAAATGATTCTTATCTCACTTTTAATTCCATGAGATTTCCATTGTTCGCCACTTATTTATAGCATGTGGTGTATTGTGTACCACCATTGGTTATATATTATTAGGATTATCTTTATATTCATTGTATTCTGTGATTATTTTGGTAGATAGTAATTTTTGGTCATACGATTCGATTGAATACAATTTGGTAAAGGATTTTCGTCTCACTTCTTATTCCTGTGAGATTCATGGTATATTTGACACTATTTCCTTTTGTGTGTTGTATTTACATCCCATGATTGTATTCTTTGTGTAATATACTTGAATTTATGGGTATTTACATATTCATTATTTGATCCTTCTTTCATGGGGTGTACGTTTCGAAAGGTACCAAATCGTTAAGGGAAACTTTCACCCTCCTCTTTTAAGTCATGACTTCCTCTATGTTATGTCTTATAGTTCCATTATATTATGTGGGGGATTGATCTTATATATCTTTAATACTTCCCATTTCATGTCCAAATTATGATATAACCTTTTAACTCTCATCAATTGATTTTCTAACATTTTATGTGAAGCCGTTAGGCTGCCGAAGTTTCGTAAAAGAAATCACATTTTGTCTTTCCTTTCAAGTTTCATTTTAATGTGGCATGTCATTAAAATTTCCACACCATGATCTTATTCCTATTTTATTATGTCTCTATACTGTAAGATGATTAATTTATGGATTGGAGACCCTTGTCACCTCCCTTTTTATTGTTTTATAAAACCATGTTATATAGCTGTTATGCTGTAGAAATTTCGACTCAAAATTTCTCCCTCTTTCTCTCAAAAGCTTAACTTGTTTTATTTATGAGAATACCCAGACATATTTAGTTTCTATGGGTGTTAATAAATAAAAAATTATATATTTGATTCTGGAATTTACATACATATAACCCTCTCTCCCTTTCCATGTGTTATAAATGACATAATGATCTTATTTTTAAGTTCTTTTTAAAACGTCATGATTTTGAAATGAAACCCATTTCGTTAAATCTCTATGGGTTATTCATGAAATTTTTTATAATGATATAAGTGGATCACATGAAATTAAAGACATATTAAGGGTGCACCCTGATAGATCCCCAATTCATTGGGTAAATAATTAATCTCTAGAGATGACAAGTTTTATGATATGTTGGTGAATTTTTAAGAATCCCTGGGGATGGACCTTGGAGATATGTTCATTAATGTCTAAATGAAATTTTGTATCCACATATTCAATTATGTTTCATGTTATTTTCATTATGATATGCCTATACATCCATTTCTCATGTCTTTATGTTTTTATTCAAGTTCTTATTGATATCAGAAGTAAACTAATTCCCTTGCTTTCCTTTCTGGGCCTTATGCTCACCCTTTACTTTAATTGTATGTCTCCAGGTTATGAGATGTTGTAATTTTACATAGTATGAACTTTTAAAGAATATATTCAAGGGTATTAAAAGGAGTGTTTAAGTTTTCATGTTTTTATTCCTGATTTCCAAGACACTAGACTTTAAAGATCCTCTGTTTGTAAATTGTAATGAAAAGTTATGAAATAAAATGGAAGGATTTCATAGTTGGTATCAGAGGATTGTTTAGTTTTTTAGGGATATTATGCAATGAAAACTTTTGAAATAACCTTATATTAAAGTTTAAATATAGGAAAACTTCCTGGTGTTTTGGTGAGTATGAAGTAAGTGGTTTATCAAGTAAATACATCTCTGTCATGATACGAGAAGAACTATCTTAATGTATTGGGATGAAAATGAATGTTATAAGAAAACCATTAAGGTTAAAACTTGTTAAGGTTATTTTTTAGTTTTATAAGAAGGAAAACACACAGACCATGTGACAAAATGTCACGTCGGACAATGCTGTGGGAATTGAACCCACAACAAAAGTGTGATTGGGTTTTACCACCTACCACTTGATTGCGTGTAGTCCCTAGTTAGTATAACTTATCCTTTTTAGTTAAATGATTTTATGGATCAAGAATAAGTTTATTTTGAGAAATTATGTTTTATCAAATGGATATTCTTAGTATATGAAAATGATTTGGTGATTAAATGATAAAAATTATTTTGGAAGATGTTTTCTCTTTTGGAATATTATATGCCTAAGGAAAATAAAATACTATAGGATTTCATTTGTGGAGGAATGGTTGAATTTTTTATTTTTTTGTAAAAATGCATGTATTTATTGTGGAAATATGGTTATTTGGGTTATTTATGGAAAATGATTAACTTAGCATAGAGAATATGTGATTTGGTTAATTACACTTTAGTATGAGACTTTATGTGTAGTCGATGTTATTTGGAGATAAATGTTTAGATTTATTGTGGAAGACTGTGTGATTAAATCCATCTTAGTTTTGGGTTTCATTCTTAGTTTGGATTATTTTGAAGAATTTTAAGGATGATTTTGTATTGAATTATCTTTCTTGAACTTTGGGTACTTTTTTGTTGAATTTTGGAGATTAATAGTAGTATTTATTTTTATAAAGGATTATCCTTTTTGGGGATTATATGATCTTGTACTAACCATTTTGGTTTTAGTTGACGTCTAAAGACTTGGTAAATATATAGTTCTTCTAAGGATTATGTGATTCTCTAGAAGATGATTCTCATACTTTTGATGTGACCAATTCTTTTTGAATTCTCATTTTTTGGAGAAAAGATTAGTTTTGGTAGAAACTTATTAAAGGATGAAACTATACTTTAAGGTAATTATATTTCCTTATGTTTTTATTCTATGTAGTAAATGGATTCATTAAAATTATGAAAATGAACATAAAAAAATGTTGTTATTTTTCCTTTCCTACTGGGTAATCAGAGACCATCTACACACATCATAAGTTTTTGATTTTCTTGTGGTTAAAATTCTCCTAATCATGTTTTCTACCACTCTCCATCAGAACATGAAACTTTTTTTTTCTCTTCCATATCCATGTTTACCTACATAGAATCCTAGTATGGGTTAACTTGGGTGACCTTTGTACTTCTCTTTATTTCGTTTAAAGTGATAGTTTTACTGGCTCTATTTCTGATGTGGGACTTTCAATAAATTTTCCAAGCCCAATTTTAAAATTGCAAAGATGCAATTTCCAAAAATGGGGAAGAATGTAACATCCCTGGAAAATAAAGAATATGAAATTTTCAAATTTATTAATATTTTTGAATTAAATATTAACATTATTTTAAAGGGGATTCTATATTTAATGTTGTACATGACATGCAAGAAGGAGTTTTTTTGAAATCATACATTGCAGAGTAATAGAATAATATTATTATTTAAAATAGTAGTCAACACCTAGCCGTTGTACTAGCATGAATTAATATAAATAACTTAAATATGATAATATATGTTCGTTAATTGTTTTTACATTCATCCAATAAAATTCAGAGTCTTGAAATGTAAATGAATCTAATTTTAAGCATAATTTACTTTAAAATGGCTATTTACCACCTTTTGATAGTGAACCCTTTTTAAATCTAGTTTTTCTCACTTTTACATATTATATTTGAAAAAATAATTTTCATCTCTCTTTTAATTCCGTGAGATTTCCACTGTTCGCCAATTATTTATTGCATGTGGAGTATTATGTACTTACATTTGATATATATTATCATGATTCCATTTATATTCCTATTATTCTGTAATTTGTTTGGTGGTTATTATTTTTTGGTCATACGACTCGTTTGATTACAACGAGGTTAGGGGATTCTTATCTCACATTCAATTCTATGGAATTTCCATTGTTCTCCACTAATTTATTTCATGTGGTGTATTTTCTACAACCATTTGATATATATTATCATGATTATCATTATATTGATGTTATTCTGTGAATCATTTGGTGGTTATTAACATTTAGTCATAGGACTCGATTGATTACAACGTGGTAAGGGATTCTTATCTCACTTTTAATTCCGTGATATTTCCATTGTTCACCAATTATTTATAGAATGTGACGTATTGTGTACTTCCATTGGATATATATTATCATGATTCAATTTATATTCATGGTATTCTATTATTATTTTCGTGGTTAGTATTTTTTGGTCATACGATTCGATTGAATACAACGTGGTAAAGGATTTTCATCTCATTTCTTATTCCCATGAGATTAATGGTATGTTTGCCACTATTTCCTTTTGTGTGGTTTATGTATGGCCCATTATTTTACTATTTGTATAATATAATTTAATTTATGGTATTTACATATTCATTATATTATCCTTATTTCAGGGGGTGTACGTTTCGAAAGTTTCCAAATTGGTAAGGGAAACTTTCACCCTCCTCTTTGAAGTCATGAACTCCTTTATGTAATGTCTTATAGTTCCATTGTATTATGTGGGGGATTGATGTAATATATCTTTAATACTATCCATTTCATGTATAAATTATGATATAACCTTTTTTCTCTCACCAATTGATTTTCTGAAATTTTAAGTGACCCTGTTAGGCTGCCGATTTTTCGTAAAAGAACTCGCAGTTTGTCTTTCCTTTCAAGTTTCATTTTCATGTGGTATGTCATTCAAATTTCCACACAATGATCTTATTTTTAATTTATTATGTCCATATACTGTAAAAGTATTCATTTACAGATGGGATAACCCTAGCCCCTCTATTTATATTGTTTTCTAAAACCATGTTATATAGCAGTTATGCCGTAGAAATTTCACCTCAAAAGTTTCCCCACATTCTCTCAAGAGATTCTCTTGTTTTATTTATGTGAATACCAAGACCTATTTCATTTCTATTGGTGTTCATAAATACAAAAATGATATATTTTATTCTTTAATTGACAAAGATATAACCCCCACTCACTTTCCATGGGTTATAAATGACATAATGATCTTATTTTTACGTACTTTTTAACACGTCATGATTTTGAAATGAAAACCATTTCATTAATTATATATGGGTTATTTATGAGAAGTTTTATTATGATCTATGTTGCTTAAATGAGATTAAATTAATATTATGTATGTGCCCTGATAGCGCTCCAATGCATTAGGTAAAGAATTTATCTCCTGAGATGACAATTTTCACTATATCTTGGTGAATTACCTTGGTAATGTTTTATGACTCCTTAGGGATGGACCTTGGTGATATGTTCATGAATATCCAAATGAAATGTTTTAGCCACATATTCAATTGTGTTTCATGTTCTTTTCATCATAATATGCCTATACATCCATTGCTCAAATCTTTATGTTTTTATTCAAGTTCTTATTGACATCACAAGTAAACTAATTCTCTTGCGTTCCATACTGGGCCTTCTGCTCACCCTTTCCTTTGATTGTATGTCTCCAAGTTATGAGAATCATCAATTTTACATTGTATGAAATTTTCAATATTCTTTTCATGGGGATTTAATGTAGCGGTTAAGTTTTCATTTTTTTATTCCTGATTTCCAAGACACTAGACTTTAAAGATACCCTGTTTGTAAATTATAATGAAAAGTTATTAAATAAAATGGAGAGATGTCATATTCCTTTTGTTCGAGTTGGGGTGGTTTGCAAAAATTTTCTCATAATCATGCGGGATTAAAAATCTAGGTTGCAAATAAGATAATAAAAATAAGGAAATGGGTCAAGAATGTATACAACCATTATTAAAAGGTGTATTCATTTTACTTATTTAATTGATTTGGACATCATTTTATCTAATATTTTTAATTTAACTTTCTTGTAATTTTTATCTAATACTTATTTAGTTTTTTCCCTGTATTTTTTGGAATAAATATTTTCACTTCTCCTTTATTTTACATGATTTTTGTCAATCTTTCATTCCATTCTAAACAAAATCTTCTACATAATTTTTCTCCCTTAAAGCATTTCACCCTTTTAGTGCTAAAATTTATCACTTTCCTTCAAGTTCCCCCCACTGCTAAATCACAGAGGTAATCTGGATGTTTTCTTAGAAAAATTATTTTCCATAGTATTAATGTATTATTTCATATTTATGTTTAATTTATTTCTTTTTAGTATTACTCAAATAATAATTTTTTTTCTTATACACAAAAATTGTTTTATTGGAGTTGGGTTGGTTTGTTCGATGTTGTTCATACTCATGAGATATTGGGCTTTGAGGAGTCAACTATGACAATGACAATATGAAATTTGGTCAATAAAGCATACAATCATCATGTAAAGGTGAATTCATAATACATATTTAATAATTTTTTATCATTTTATCTACTCTATGTAAGTTAATTTACCTATAATTTTTTTCTAATACTTATTTACTACTCCCCACAGATATTCTGGGAAGTCATATTTTTATATTTTCTTTTATTTTATAATACTTCTATTTATCTTGCATGCCTCTTTTCACCAAAACATCCATAGAATTCATCTCCCTCAAAACCGTTTCAACCATATAGGGTTGGTATTTATCCCTTTCCTTCATGTTCCCTCCACTGATCAATCACATAGGTAATATTGATGGTTTAATAGTAAATTAATTTTCCATAAAATTATATTATTGTTTCAAATTTATGTTTAATTTTTTTAGTATATCTCACATAAGAATTTTTTTCTTATATATGTGGATTATTTTTTTCAATTTGGGGTGTTTTGTTCAAATCTTTTCAAAATAATTAGAGATTGGACTTTGAGGCTACAATAAGATAATAAAAACAAAGAAACAGGTTACGAATTCATAAAACCATCACTAAAAGGTGAAGTAATACTAATTATTTAATTAATTTTATAATAATTTTATCTTATATTTGTAAGTTAATTTCCTTATAATTTTTATCTAATACTTATTTATTTTTTTCCATATCTTTTGGAATGTTATATTTTCAAATTTCCTTTGTTTTATAATATTTATGTCCATATTTAATGCTTTTTTATACCAAAACCTCCATAGAATTATTCTCCCACAAAACATTTTCTCCCATACAATATTAGAATTTATCAATTTATTTCAGGTTACATCCACTAATAAATCATAGATGTAATATTGATGTTTTCACATTAAAATAATTTTCCATAGAATTAACGTATTGTTTCATATTTATACTTAATTTTTTTATTATTACTCACATAATAATTGTTTTATTATACAGGTGGATTTTTTAGTTCGATTTGAACAGGTTTATTCGAACCTTCTCAAACTCATGATAGATTAGATTTTGAGGCTGTAACTAAGATAATGAAAATATGGAAATGGGTCAAGAATGAATACAAACATTAGAAAAGTGTAATTCCTACTACTTATTTAATTAATTTTTTCATAAATTTATCTACTATTTGGAACTTAATTTCCTAATCATTGTAATCTTATACTTATTTAGTTTTTTATTGATCTTTTGTAAAGTCATATTCCCATCGTTGTTTTATTTTAGTATATTTATATCTCTATTTCAAGCATTTTATTTACAAAAACATCCATAAAATTCTTCTCCCTCAAAATATTTTCACTAATTAGTGTTGGAATTTATCACATCCCTTGAGGTTCCATCCACTAATCAATAAAAGAGGTAATATTGATGTTTTTATAGTAATATTAGTGCCTATAAAATTAATTTATTATCTCATATTTATGTTTAATTTATTTTGTTTTTGTAGAATTCATATAATTATTGTTTTCATATACATGTGGATTATTTTGTTCAATTTGGGGTGGTTTGTTTGAAGATTCTCATGCTTGTGAGAGATTGAACTTCAAGCCTACAACGGAGAAAATGACAACAAGGGTATACATCAAGAATTCACATAATAAACATGAACAGGTGAATCCCTAATACTTATTTAATTATTTTTTGTCATCATTTTGTCTACTATTTGTAAGTTAAATTTATTATCATTTTTATCTAATAATTATTTAGTTATTTTCAAACATCTATTGGGAATTCATATTTTTTATTCAGCATTCTAAAACAAGCCACAAAAGAGATAATATGTTCATTTTTACCAATGTTACCATTCTTTCAATTTCCAATTTTTTCAAACTACAACACTACATATTGATTCGATGTTCTTAGCTGAAATAAGATTTTCATATTAGAACATCAGTTCAAAATGCAGTGTTAGGAGTTTGGAAAGAACATCCTGTAGAAAAAGTGGTGACATTGGATTTTATGATTTTTTCCTAATTGGGATGTGTAGCAATCACTATCACCACAATTCAACACTTGGTGTGACCTATATGACTCAAATTTCTTATTTTTATTTAATATTGACATTAATTTTATTTAAAAAAACTAACAAACATAAATCCAATAAAAAATATTCATATTGTTTTTAATACTTTAAGAAAATGATACAATGTCATTTTCATGTGTAGGAATCATCCTAACCTCAATTTGATATAATATGTGCCCATTATGAATCAATGTTTTTGTTATCTATTTAAAATTAAAATTTTAATTCAAAAAGCATCTCTCAATGAAAAATATATAAAAATGCTCAGATTGTATTTATAATACCTGAAAATTATTCCTATGAAAGTTTTGATGTTTATTGATCTTCGTAACATCAAACTGATACATGATGTTTCTGATATGAGTCAAAGTGTGTATTTTCTATTTATAATGACATTTTATTAAAAAATAAAAGTGATGAACTCAAAACATAGAAAAAAATTCATATTGTTTTTATGATTTATTAAAATTATTCATAATTCATTTGGCATGATTAGTAATCAGCTCCACCTCAATCTGATACATGATGTGATCGATATAACTCAAACTGCATCTTTTAATTTAAAATTGACACTAATTTTAGTAAAAAAGACAACTGAATAACTCAAAACTGAGAAAAGGATTCATATTATTTTTATACTTTTATAAAACTATCAGTAAGTCATTTTTTTCATGTTGGAATCAACCTAACCACAATCCAATACCTGATGTGCCCAGTATGACTCAAATTGTACATTTTAAGTTATACTCGACGTTTAGTACAAAAATATCTCTCACCAAAAACTGGTAAAGCGTGCTTATATTGTCATGTAGATTAAGGAAAATGGTTCAAAAATTATTTTTTATGTGTGAATTAGTCTCACATCAAACCGATACATGAAGTGACTGGAATGAGTCAAATGCATGTTTCGAGTTTAAAATGATATTTTAGCATAAAAGAAAAGTGACATGATAAAAACATATAAAATACATTCATATAATTTTAATATATTAGTAAAATGTTCCTTAATTCATTTGATATGTGTAGGAATCGGCATCACCTCATTCTAATGCATGGTGTTGCCGATTTGCCCCAAGTGCGTCTTTTTATTTTAAATTGACATGAATTTTAGTAAATAGTAAAATCGACCTACTAAAAACCAATAAAAAGAATTATTATTATTATGAAACTTTAGTAAAATGATCCATAATTCATTTTGCACATGTAGGAATCACTCGTACCTCAATCTGATGCACTGTGTGACGGGTATGACATAAAGTGCGTCTTTTTATTTAAAATTGACATCAATTTTCATAAAAAAGACAAGTGACATACTCCAAACCAAGAAAAAAAATATTTATTATTTTTATAATTTATTAAAATGATAAATAATTCGTTTTTTATGTCTAGGAATCATCCACACCTCAAACTGATACACGATGTTTCCAGTATGACTCAAAATGTCCGTTATCAATTTAAAATTTACATTTTAGTTCAAAAGTGTCACTCACAAAAACCTAAGAAAAAATACTTAGATTTCCATGATAATTTAGTAATATTATTCATAAAATATTTTCTATTTGTAAGAATTTGTCTCACATTAAACTTATAAACATTGTGACGGGTATGTGTCAAAGTGCATTTTTGCAGTTTAAAAGTCCATTTTAGTAAAAAAGAAAAGTGGCATAATAAAACATGATAAAGTTCATTAGGATTATTTTTATACAATATTGAAATTATCAATATGTCATTTTATACATGTAGGAATCAATTTCCACTCAATACGATGCACGGTGTGACCGATATGACTCCAAATGCATCATTTTATTTAAAATTGACATCAATTTTAGTAAAAACAAAAAAATGGCCTACTATTAAATGATAAAAAAACATTCATATTATTTTTATACCTTATTAAAATGATGAATATGTAATTTTTGATTTTTATAAATCATCCTCACATAAATTAGATACATAATGTTCTATTTAGGTCTCAAAGTGCCCGTTGTCAACTTGAAATTGGCATATTAGTTCAAAAAGTGTCACTTAGTGAAGATTGAGTAAACATGCCAAGATTGTCATAATAATTTTGTAAAATAATTAATAAATCATTTTTGATGTGTATGAATTGGACTCATGTCAAATCGATACACGATGTGATTGTTATAAGTCAAATTTCATGTTTCCAGTTTAAATGACACTTTAGTAATAAAGACATGTTACGTACACAAAACCAGGAAAAATCATTCATATTGTTTTAATACATTATTAAAATGATATATAAGTCATTTAATATGTTTAGGAATCATACTCAAATAAATATTACATATTTTTTTACTGATATGACTCAAAGTTTTCTTTTTATTTAAAATTGACATCAATCTTTGTAAAATGACTATTAACATACTCAAAACCATGAAACACATTATGATTATTTGTATAGATTTTAAAAATGATCCATATGTAATTTAGGATGTGTAGGAATCATCCACACCTAAATTTGATACACAATGTGCCAAGTATGGCTCAAATTGTCTGTTATCAGTTTAAAATCGATATTATAGTTCAAAAAGTGCCACTCATCGAAAACTATGAAATCCCACTCAGATTGTCTTGATAATTTAGTAAAATGATTCATAAATAATTTTTTATGTTTATTAATTAATCTCATATCAATCCAATTATTGATTTGACTAGGGTGAGTTGAATTACATTTTTCTATTTTTAAATGAGATTTTACTAAAAAAGACAAGTGACATAATCAACACTGAGAAAACAAGTTCATATTTTATTATAATTTTTAAAAAACATTCCTAATTAATTTTATTTGTTTATTAATCAGAATCACCTTAATAAAATGAATGGTGTTACCAGATTGACTCTATGTGTGTCCTTTTATTTAAAATTGAGATCATTTTTAGTAATAAAAGACAATTGACCTATTCAAGGCCAATAAAATGCATTCAAATTATTTTGGTACTTAAGGGAAACTATCCATAAGTCAATTTTTACATATAAGAAAATTCATAACCTCAATCAGATACATGTCTTGTCTGGTATAACTCAATGTGTTCATTATCAATTTAAAACATACATTTTTGTTCAAAAAGTGTCACTGAAAAATTAGAAAATGTGATCAGATTGTCTTAATAATTTAGGAAAATGATTCATAAATCATTTCTTATAGGTAAATATGTTACCATTATGAAACTAACACATAAAACTAACACAATATTTTACTAGTATGAATTAAAGTTATTGTTTTTGATTTAAAATGACATTTTAGTATATAATACAAGTGACATACTCAAAACTGAGTCAACGCATTTAGATTATTTTGATACTTTTGAAAAAATACCCATAAGTCATTTTAGATGTGTAGGAATCATCCCAACCTCAATAAAACACACAGTGTGATCGGTCTGACTCAATGTGTGTCTTTTCAATATATAAGTGTCATTTTTGTATAAAATGCGGATCACATTGGCAAAACTGGTAAAACAAGCCTCCATTGCTTTCTCATCATTCTATCTAATTTTAAATAATTTATTTACTTATAATTTTCATCTCAAAATTATTTAATTAATTTTCACATTGATAATTATTTAAGATGAATAAGAAATGGTGTGATGTGCCAGAATCAACCGCAACTCAATCTGATATATTGTGTTCCTGATCTAACTTGATGTTTAGTTTAAAATTAGCATGTTTTTTAATTCATGTCTTTATACTATTACTAACATAAGATATGTATTCTTATATAGGTGAAATATTTTTCTTGAGAAGGGGTGGTTTTTTTATCAATAATATGATTTAGCATTAGGATCAAAAGATAAAAGAACATTGATGTTTCTGAATGTATATAATAATTTTTACTTATATAATTGTATAAACCCATGCTCGAAATTTCTATAATATAGTGTTTTTTCTTATATTTATTTTTTAAATTTCATTTTTTTTTCAAATCTATTTTGGTACATGTTTTTTTTGATATCTGGTGATGTTTCTAGAGTAGTGTTGTACTATTAGAGAACACTTCAATGGT
This sequence comes from Viscum album, assembly GCA_963277665.1. Classification (NCBI taxonomy): domain Eukaryota; kingdom Viridiplantae; phylum Streptophyta; class Magnoliopsida; order Santalales; family Viscaceae; genus Viscum; species Viscum album. The sequence continues at coordinate 1,289,307,796 of OY728151.1, forward strand.
GTTTTAGTGTGCTGTTACAACACACTATAATATTCCCCTTTATCAGTGATTTTAAATGTGTTGATAAATGTTGTCTTTTATCATTTCTTCAAAAAATTACTGATAAAATCATAGGTCTTTTAATCATGATTTGTTAGTCAGTTCTTCTCTATATATGATAAATTCAATTTTTAGTGTTGTTAAAGGCCTATTTTGTAGTATTGAAAATAGATCAACTCATGTGTATCTTCCTCTTTGGATATGATATGGTCCAAGGAATCTATTTTTTAATCTCCAAAATAGGGTGTTTGCATAGGAAATTTCATCCAGAACAAAATCTACCCAAAATTCATCCAAAATACTTTAATCTCATATATCTATATCTATAGGAATTTATTCTTTGTACTCGTCCTATAGAAAATCAACAGTGATATTTCATGGTGGATTCTCATGTTTTCCATCAACCTCAAGATTATCTTATTCATTAATGAATGTTGCTAGAACAAGTTACTTTTTACATTGAATATCAAATTATGACTCTTTTAAACTATGATTTCTATCATTTTCTAGGGAAGTAGAAATGATTCCATTTATTTTTTACACTTCTTAATGTTTTTTAAATGATAAAAATTATTATTATTATAGAGACGAAATTCATTAATAGACATATTAATTGAAGAATTTTATGTAAATTATTATGATTGAACACATTTTTTCGGTGTATAAAATCATATTGATTATGAAAACTATTTTTATTTTGAAAATAATTGAACATAACTTATGATTTTGGCCTTGTTTTTTTCATGGTGATATTTAATAAAATGTAGTGTCAAGAAAAAAAATCAACGTAAACCTAACCCCGTATAAATCATGAAGCATACACACTTAAAAACAGCCTTTAAACAACTTCGGTTTTCAATTATTTTTATCCACCCAACTTTAGACCTCGAAACATAAGCATTACCAATCCTCCTATCTCACAAAACCTGGATATGTACAAATGTTTTCATAGACGTTGATCAACCCATCTTTAGACCAATCCGCATAAGCATTACAAATGTAACTTTCGATGAACTGTGATACTCGCATGAGCTATTAGTACCATTATCACAACCCAATCATATAAAGTCAGTCCCAAACATGTTTTTTGAATATTGAACATCTATAATCATCAAAGATTCTACAAATAACTTAAAAGACTCATAATAATCATATGTATAATCTAGGGATGGGGGATGCGTGGGTAGATGCCTCCTCCTACATCAGTCTTCATCATCACCATAGATATACTATTTATGATAAATCCCCTATTATTCATGGAGATGATCCCTCAAATACAAAATAAAAAGTTGAGTAAAGGGATTAAATAGGTCCATATGTACACATATATGAGTATCCATCATGCGTTTCAAAGTAATTTTATTATCATAACCACATAGGAAGATTCCAAGTGACATATAAATCACTTTCAAAACCATAGGTTTTTGAAAAGGTATAGAAATACATATTAGATGAACCCACATTATTTCCATATTCTTATTATTCCTAAAATATAAATATATAAACCATTTAATGAGAGGATACAATACTAATCATAGATCTATGAATCCAAAGGCTATTCCATAGTAAAATCAACATATGAGAAAAGGTTAAAGTTGAAATGTATTCAATTAAGGATGGAAACCATAATAGGATAAGATAATCCCCAAGATAAATTAATTATATAATAAAATATTGTGATTAATGTCTTATTTGGATTAAATTTGGCTATTTGGGTTCTATGATCATAGTTTACCACTGAATGTAAATTTGATGTGTAAAGGGAGAAGGGAAAAACACCATCCTTATAAAAAAAAGCTATGATTTATAAAAAATACCTGAAAAAATATTCAATTTTTTTTTCAACCACTAATATATTTTGTACTTTAAACAATGTGGACTATTTTATAGCAATTTCATTATAAGAATTAAAAATTACCTCAACATCCATTAAAACATTAAATTAATTGTAATTAATTATTTTTACATTAATTATCTTTAATTACATAAACATTGAAATAAATAAAAACGTTTGTTTTTTGGGAAACTTAACCAAAAAATGAATAATAAAATCGATATAAAGGAGGAAAAAGAAATGTGAATCAGAATATGATCAGACATTTACACCAAAACCTTTTATACTCATAAGATGAACCACATATTGTATATTTCAAAAAATAATGAAAATATATGTATGATGATATTCCTTGGTCAAACATGTTTTAACATCTAAATATAATTCAATTCCTATTATTAACGTGAACAAGAAAAAGAACTATATCATATAGTCAATATCAATATTCTTTGAAATTTATTTCATAATTTATAATAATATTCAATGAGATTTAAATGATCTGGGTCAAGCCTCTATTTATTAATTGGTAAAAGTAATTGAAACTCCCTTTTCATCAACTAGGTTGAGAGGGAATTTGATACCTTGACCATCGTCCTAGAGGCATATAGGATAAGAAAATGGGTGACTTGAAGGAATGGGAACCCCATTCATGTGAATTATTCACCATATATATCCATCCATCATAAGCCTCATTCCCCCTTCCAGATTCATAATACAAATCTTAGTAAGATAATTCTTATGTAGACTAAGACACTAAACCCCCACGTCTCTGTGTGAAACTATTTTAGGCATATATTTAAACATTTATATTTCATAAATGTAGGTCAAATTAACATTATTTAGATTAACCTATTCATTTCAACCTAACCTACCCTTTCTCACAGGAATACAATTTTCAAAACCTACATATGTAAGAAATCCTTAAATTCAAACATTTTTATCTCATTTGATATTTTGTTTTTTAATTTTATTCCTTTTTTAATTTATGTTGGTTTTTTAATAGATCTTTTTTTGATAAAAAATTTAGTATATATTTGGTATCAAAATATTGGTTAGCTCGATAAGGTTATGAAATTGATCAAATAAGAAATTATTTTTTGTTCATGTAAACCTTTAGTCATCTTGAACATGTTTGGATCTGAACAAACATCTATAATGAAAACGAACCCACCACCATCGATGAGCTCCATATTTAGATTCTAACACCAACATTAACATCGATTATTCAATACACATGAGCTTACAAACCCTCATGATTATGGTTCAAACACATATTTAAGAAAATAATAAATTGATCACTTAATTCATTATTTTCACCTTGATATTCCCAAATTAGTATATTTTTAAATGATTGAATGAATTGTTGGAGTCTTGGAACTTCTAGTGGAAATAACCTCTGTAAGATAACCATTCCTTACATACTTGTGATCCAATGTTATATTTCATTCATCTTCTAGTTATCCAATGATATGAGGTAAATTTAAATCACCCTCCTATCATAAACCCAATTTCTACTTCCAATGTTTGTGTCACTATAAAATGGATATGTATCCTCTCTATTAGTATTAATAATAAAATTGTAATCCATTTTAAAGTCCCAATATAATTCATGACCAACCCTTCTTATCTGAATTTTCAAAAAAAATTCTAATGTTGTAAAAATATTCAATAAATATTTTATTATAAAAAACATGAATATATCACATTATTATAATTATAACCTAATAAATTTAATTATCTTTTAAAATGATTCATTTAACATTTTTTAAATATTTCATGAAATATTCATAATAATATAAACACACATATGTTCCTATTATTTAAACAAATAAAAAGGGTAATTGTTCATTATAAATTACACAAATGATATTAACAAACATCACTCAATCACATACCCAGTATATATCTCATTATATTTAAGGAATGATATTTATAATAATTGGTTTAAACAATTTTTATTAAACAATGCATCAACTCATGATATAAAAAAATTATATTTAAGGATAATAATAAAATGGGGAATTTAAAAATATATAAAAAATGAAAATATATAGACATGGTATAAACATTCATTTAATTTTCCAAAATTAAACAATTATAAAATTTTATAATTTTAACATGGAATTATAGGCATTTCATAATAAATAAATATGAAGAATTTATACTTATATTTTAATATAAACTCTTCATACTTCTTTATTTACTTGTAAAATATATAAGATCCATCATATTTTAATGTACAAATCTATATGTAATGTAACCCCTTTGTATTCCTCCATATTTTAAGACATTATATTAATAATGTAATAAGTTAGAATTATTTTATAATAATATTTTTTATATTTATTTAAATTGCTAATAAAACTCATTAAATCCATTTTGACATAGTTAAAATAAATATACAAAAAATTAATTTAATAAAAAAATTATATTATAATTTATGAATATTCCAATAAAATATAAACTTTGTTATATTTATTGATAATTTATAATTTATTTAAAATTTATAAATTATTTTTTAGTTACATGTTAATCAAATTATATTAAAACATAAAACATATAGATTGTAAAATCAAGTCTTTAAACATAGATTTCAACCACTAAAATAAATTCATGTTATGTCTAAAGCCCCATTCAGATGCATCACGGGACCTATACGCCCACCTAAGTGAAGGATTTTGAAAAATTTAAAACATGATTTTTTGTTAATAAATTATAAAACCACAAATTTTTTAATATAATACCATGAATTTGTTCTTCACATGTATAAATGGATTTCCAAATGAAGACCATAACATTTTTCCTTTTAAAAAAAATATTTTATGGAGTCCTCAAAATTTATATCTTTCCAACATGATGTGGTTTTTTAATCCATGTAATGATTTTCAGTTTGAAAATCCAGTTACCATATAAACTATGTAATTTTTTAGTTAAAACTAAGATTTCACAATGCATTTTTATTTATAAACATCATTAATATTTATTTAAAACCAATATAAGATTTTATAAATTTTCATAACCCACAACTAATTTATTTTAAAAATGTTTTGTGGTTAAAAAAATCACCGTAAACCTTTCTAGTTTTTTATATAACAAACCAAGGTTCTTGAAAAATTCAATTTTTAAAGATTCTCAACCATTTAATCTGAATGAAATGGTTTTTATACCATTTAGGGATTTTAATAGGGCAATAATTGTTGATATCAAGTGAAATTAAACACAAAATCATTTCACCACATGATCTAATAATATTTCATTTTAATTAAACAAAATAAATATGAAAAATACACCACATTAATTTGAAGAAACTATTAATTGTATTATTCACAAGTTATTGAGGGATGACCATTAAAATAACCTAAAATTTCATAATCAATATTCCATACCACACCTTATTGGGCCAAAAATTATATCCTTTACGGAGTTCCATCCTAATAATAATGGGTGATAAGATGAGTATTTCACACTCCAAAATTTTGAATCGTGTACAAAGCCTATTTTGTGTTTGTATTTTTTATTTCAAAGGATCTGTAGTTTAATGAGGGATTAAAATGGAGTTTTTGGACATCATCATGTAAAAAATCATGGACCATAACTATGGTAGAGGTCTTGGTGTACCCTTGGACCTCTTAAGTGAAACAAATTGAGTCACCATGTCCAGTGTAGGCTTTGGAATTCTAGTGGGTTCCCTATGAACCATGGACAACAAGCCTCACCAGAGTCATGGTACATCCTATGCCTAGGCCAATACAGATCGAGTCTCAAGGTCAGGGCATGGATGGTGTTGGTGGGTAAGTCTCCACAACATAGTGGGAAGCACCTAGAAATAGTTGTAGGAATTTTAGTTTTTTTTTGAAATTCACATTGGGATCCAAAACATATGGGGGTGGTTACTCTAGCCACATAAAACTTTAATTAGGGTGTTTTAATGCATTTTTTTCATTTAATTCCCTAATTAAATCAATGGTTCTCTCTTTTTTGGTTCATATTTCAGATTTTTCATATTCCAAGGAGGAATTTTGGATGTTATTTTTTTATCAAGTAGTTTCTCAGGGTGTTTCTTTTATTCTTATGATTTCGTATTGTAGATCTTGGTTAATGAGGACTAGATATCTTCCTCTCCCATCCCCAGGTTTGAAGGTAGTATTTTTTAATTTTTTATTTTGTTATGAGTCTCTATAAAATAGTTATATCCCTTTATTTACCTTTCATTCTTGTAAAATTACATTGGTATTATTTATGAAAATCATTTATTTGACTTATATGAGGGTTTTTCTAGGAAATTATATCTTGGGTGTATTTTGAAAATGTTTCTAAAGGTATTGTTATTTAAAAATTAATTTATTCACTTCATTTGTTGAACGAAATTCCTCGAATATGGTTTTTACTCTAAGTGAATTTTCATGCATGATAGCAGTGGTGCTTATATTTTTATTTTTCCTTAAAATTTGTGATCATGGTTTATGAATAATGTGTGAAAAAATTGAATATGTGAACTTTTAGTACCATTGGGTCAGGATATATGAAAATGTTAGTGAGTGTGGTTTCACTAGGGGTTATGGTTTTGAAATTTATTGATTGTGGAAACACTTGATATTGTTAGGAATCACATTATTCCTAGTTTTGTGTTCCATATGTATCATAGACATGTTTTCCAGTTGGATAGATACCAAATAGGTTTATTAGTCCTTGTTTCATTTATGTATGAGGTTTTATATGATCACTTGGTTATCCTCTAGGATCTTAATGTTTTTATTATCTCCTTCTATTTTTTTATTCATGTTTATTCTCATATTAGTATGGCTTTGAATATGGATTATTTTCAAATAAAATCAAAGTATTATTTTTGAAAAGTTTTTTAAAAGGAAATATATTTATAAAGTTTTTTTAAAGACAAAACTAATAGATGCATGTGGATTGAAATTGTATAGATTCTTGGTAGTATCCTACTAATATTTAGTGATCCCACCCTATTTTTACCTCTGGGAATTTGTAGCTTTGGTTTTGTAGGATATAGGTAAAGTGAAGGCTTTCATGTAGCTCATAGGATTCTCTTTGTTGTATTTTGTTCGTAGGGTGTTAGGATGGAGGTGAAGTATGTTCAAATAGATTTTAATTTTTATCTTGCTCGATGGATTCTTAATTTTCTTTCTTTTTGGATTTATCCTTCTTTCTTGATTTATATTTCTCATGCATATATTCCATTTTATTCCATTACATACATTTATGAATTATCTATTTTATTTATACATGAGGAATTATTTGGTACTTTTTTGATTTCCACCCTATAGTGAGATATTGTGGGTGATGTGTTATTTTGAACTCTGTTGGTTTATTATAAAATACATTACCTTTTTATTATAAGGAATATAAGATTAAACTAAAATATTTAAGGCCAAATGAATTATTCTTCCATGGATATCACCTTAGTCTTTTCTAGTTCACTTTACAAATAAGGAATACTTAATCCCATGAATTTGTGTTTATTAATGAAATATTAATCATGTGAATCATAAAAAAAATCCTTTCTTAGGATTGATGATATATATGATAAAATTTGGGGAGCTGGATAGTTTTCTAAAATTTATCTTCTTTTGGGGTTCCATCATTTAAGGGTCTATGATAGGATATTCCTAGGATATCCTAAATGAGAAGGTATGTACATTATGAGCATTTTATTATTCAATTTGGTCTCAGAAGAACTCATATGGTGTTTTTGGATTATATGATTATGATATTTCATCAATTATTTGATTTTTTTTGTTATTTTTTGTGGACGATATTTTGGTGTACTCCAAGTCAGTGGAGGAACTCATGTATCATAAATATATCATCCTCAGAACACAAAAATACAATTTATTCTATGGAAAGAGATCTAAATGTGTGTTTTTAATTCAAGAAGTAAATTTTTGAGGCCATATTATATCTTATAAGGTAATATCTATGAATCCTAAAAATATTCAAGTGGTTATGTATTGGGAATAATATTGAAATGTGTTTGAGATCTAGAGATTCTTGGGTATAGTATGATATTATTAAAAAATCTTTATTCATGAATTCACTAAGGTTTCATATATGATGATCATGTTAACCCATAAGAGTATCATGTTTTAAAAGAATGAAAAGTAATTAAAATTATTTTAAAAATAGAAGGTGATATTGACTTCTACCGATTTTTTGATTTTTACGGAACCTGGTGTGGGAGATGTTGTTTTTTTATATGGATCAGGCATGGTGTTAAGATGTGTTCTCATTTATGAGAAATAGGTGGAGTCCTATGGCTCTCATCAACTATATCCTTAGGAGAAGAATTATCCTACCCATGAATTTTAGTTGGATGTAGTGATGCATGCTCTTAAGACTTGGAGCCACTATCTCTTTAGTGACAGGTTCAGTATTTGAGTAGATCATAAGATTATGAATTATATTTTCACCCATAGAGACCTAAATTAATGGTAGAGATGCTGGGATGGGTATCTGCATACTATTGATTTTGATATTGTGTATTCACAAGGGAAAGAGAATGTGTGCACTGATGCACTGATCGGGAAGTTACCAATAGATGACACGAAAAAATTAATTGAGGATTGGTATTTGATGACTCTATTCACTAAGACAATATTGGATGTCAAGGAAGTTTATGTTAAGGTATTTTTATAATGTATGAATATTTATTCATATCATGATGATAAGATTTGTATTGGTTAAAAAATATATATCAACTGTCATTATTTTAGTAAAATACATAATAGTGAGGAGACCATAGGTGACTAGTATCAATATCATGATGGGTCCTTGTGTTTCCAAAGAAGGTTGGTTGTTTAGATACCTCTATGAAATGACTTAATGGATAATGGATATCAGTCTATTTGGTGGTTGGGGATGAGGGGATTGATTGTAGACATTTTTTAATAGTCACATTCTTATTATATTATTATGTAAGAGCACCTGAGACTAGATAAGATGTTCCATCCTATACCAATTCTAGTGTGGTAGTGGGATATGATATCCCTGGGCTTCATTGATTGTTTACCAAAGACTAATATTAAGATATATTTGATTTGAGTAATAATTGATTGACATAGAAAATCAGATCATTTACTTTCTATCAAATATATGATGATGGTGGTAGATCTAGGGAACCTATTTTTGTCAGAGATTAGTAAGGTTTATAGAGTGACTTCTATGGTTATTTCTGATAGGGACCCATGATTTTCATCCAGGTTATGAATTTTTTTTTCAATTGGTTAAGGGTACACAACTAAAGTTTATCATGGTGTATCCCCCTCATATGGATGGAAAAAATGAGAACTTTATTAAGTTCTTAAAGATATTCTTTGGTTTTGGGTTCTATATTTATATGGTATTATGGTAGAAAATATGCCTTTGGTTGAGTTTTCCTATAAAAATAATTATAAGGCATCAATTAAAGTAGACCAAATTGAAGCATTGTTTGGGTATCTATTTATATATACTTTTTTGGAGTATTTTGGTGAATAATTTGGCTAGACCAATCATTATTATATTGATAATGGAAAATTTACAACTAATCCAAATGTTTTTGGCAATAGTTTATAGTCACAAATAATATTATACAACAATTATCATTTCCCATTAGAGTTTGTGGTGGTTGATTGGGGTTTCCCATGGTGTCATCTCATATGGTAGATCATTATTTCATAATTAAGCATAAGTTAACAATGAGGGATTTTATCCATCTTGAGATCATTGAATAACTTGGGAAAGTGTCTTATCTGTTAGAAATTCCATCTATCTTGACATAAATTCAAGATGTGTCTCCAATTTCCTAACTGAGGAGGAATCAACTAGACCCTTCCCATGTTATATAATGGGAAGATATTGATCTTTAGTTTGACACCTTAGTGGATGAACAACTACATTAGTTTGTGGATCTCCAAGGTAAGGTGTTGTGTGGTAAACCAATTAATTTTGTATATGTATTATGGATTTTTGGGTTGGATAACCATCAGATATGGGAGGGAAAATCATTTATAAGTTATCCGTGACCTTCCCTTTTTATGAGATCAGAATCTAAGAGTAATTTCTAGCAGAATAACACTTTTATGGTGGGAAGAATTATCACACCCCATCACGTGGAATTATTTATGAAGTATATTTTGTATTTTTATTTTTGGATTAGTAGTGAATAAATGATTATAAAGGATATTATTGTATTCATGGTCAGAAAACCTAGACAGAAAACCATGGAAGAGGTCATGGTGTACACTTCGACCTCCTGTTTGAAACATCATGTGCCTCCACATGCACTGTTGGCCATATTTGGAAGAGTGTCCTACTGGTGGGTTCCTTATGTGCCACATCCAACACGAATCACTAAAGTCACGATGGATCTTGTGGATAGACAAAAAAAGTCATATGTATCGAATATATAGTGTGGCCGATGATTTGGGGTGAGCCCACCATGCTATATTGGGAAGCAATGAGGCACTATGGTAGGAGTTTCAGTTTTTTTTAAAATATCCTTGGTTTTTATAACCCCACAAATAAGTAATCATTCCATGTGAAACTATAATGCGAGGTCTTCAGACATATTTTGGATTAGTTTTCCCATATCAAACGAATGATTTTTCCTATATGGACTATATTTTATATTCTGTGTGTTATAGGAAAGGATTTTGGATGTTAATCTCTCATCCAATAACATCATAGGGTGGTTCCATTCTTTTTTTCCAAAACATTATAGATTGTTGTTTTTAAGGAATGGATATCTTTTTTTCCCATCACTAGGTTCAAAGTAAATAATGTTTTATTTGTTCTTTGGTTAGGTGTCTATATATAATGGGTTTCCATTTATTGACATCAAATTATTATAAAATTATTGTGGTTTTATTTATGAAATTAATTGATTTGAATTATTTTATGGGTTTATTATATTAAATATAATGTGGATTTTGAAATGGGTTTTCAAGGGTTTTTTCTTTATAAAAATATTTATGAACATCATTTGTTCGATAAAATGCCTCAATTATGGTTTTTACACTAAAGTGTATTTTCAAGGATGAGTGTGGTTATGATTTACTTATGAAATTTTTTTGTTATGTTTTGATCATTATTTTTGAATGTTTTTAAAAAACATAGCACGTGAGAATATTTAGGTACCTTTGGTAAGGACATATTTAACCGTTAGTGAGTGTGGCACTACTAGTGGTTATTATTGTGATGTTGAAAGATTGTGGTAGAGCATGATATCAGTATGATTCAAATTATACATAAATTAGTGTTCTTTCTATATCATAGTCATGTTTTCCCATACACTACTATAATTTTACACTTTAGGAATGGTTGTGAAATGTTGGTAAAGGCCTGGAAAGCATTGGTATATAGTATACCAATGGTTTCCTCAACCGTGGCCACGTATGCCGTGAAAATAGGAATATACCAACAGTTCTATGAAAACTGTTGGTATAGGTGTAAAAATAGAAGGTATACTAATGGTTTTCTACAAACTGATGGTATATGTGTGTTAACAATAACATATACTAAAGGTTTGTGAAACCATTGGTATTTGTGTGTTACACATATACCAACGGTTATAAACCATTGGTATAGAAGGGATATGAAAATACATAAGGCTATACCAACAGTTATAACAAAAAAAATTTATAGTTATATTATAGAATCTATACCAACGGTTTTGAAAACCATTGGAATAGATTTACTCAACTCCACAGCAGCATGACCCCCTCCCCTTCCCAGACCTGCAACAAGCTCCACAGTAACATAGAAACTCATCTTAACCTATGTAGACATGAAACACCACCAATAAAAAATCCCAATCCAAAGTATTAAAATTTATAATTCATTCCAGAATTTAGAAATTTAGAAATTTAGAAATTCAAATGCAATAACACCCATAAGAGAAAAAGCCTACATGTTATAGGAAATGCAATAACACCCATAAGAGTATTCCAAATTTAGAAATCATTCCTCACTCAAACCACAACACCAACACACATAAGAGTTTTCAAAATTTGGAATTCATTCCTCAATCAAACCACAACACCAATACACACAAGAGAAAAAACATACATGTTATTGGAAGCACATGGGATGTTTAGTCATGGTCTTCAGTTGAGTATCTTAAAAACAATAGAAAAACATGGGTAGAGTGGACAAGGATCATGATACCCATAAGATATACAGTGGTAGTGGTCATGTGCTTAGACCTATTATTATTTATAGGAAGCACATGGGATGTTTATATTCATCTAATGATTATGTATCCATGTATAAATGGCTCTTTATGTGTTAGTTGGAAAGATTGGCCAATATCGACATATGAGATGGGTTACCAGAATTGCCTACATGTTTTTCATTGACTTTTCAATTAGAATAAGGGGGTATGTGGCTAATTTTAATTTGCTCTCCTGGAGGTGATGTGAGATGAATCCCCATCTTGGGTAGTGGGTATGAATATTCAATTAATTCATTGGTATTGGGTTCTTAAAGGGACTTTGGTTTGGTCCTAGAACCCAATGTTTGAGGATGGGACTGAGGTGATCCATGGGGATATGGTGTCCCCATATGTATTCCTCACCATTGGGGTATTTTTATGAGACCTGGAAACTTATTTTTCAAGAATCTATGTGTATCCTTGTTTACCTATTTGTTATATTGTATGCTTGAGTGTTTATAGGTTTCATATGAAATCAATATATGATATTTATTTGTTGTAGGTTATTTTATAGAATGAATGACCTGTGATTGAGAATTAGAACATGAGTGTTGGTGCATGTTCATGATGGGATGTCGAGACTCATTCCTAATATAATTCATGTTTTTATATATATACTATGACCCATTGTGTTTCAATCTATGCCTTGTGAATATTTTTTCCTAATAATGTATGACCATTAGATCATATTTTATTTTTTATCCCTTAATTTCAAGAATCTATGTGTAGCCTTGTGAAGATTTTCTGTATTCCAGTTGTTGTTTTCACATAAAATGTTGTCCATTTCAGACAAAAGTGAGACACTTTGAGTGATACTAGTCACACCATGCCTCAGATTGAGGTGGGAAGCTGTCTGGGGGGGGCTGTCCGAGTGGTGTGTGGGGTTGTCTGGGGAGTGGGAGGGCTCTCCGGGTGGTGCGAGGGGGATGTCCGGGGGGTGGGGGCTGTACGGGGTGAGTGGGGGGATGTCTGCGGGGTGGGGGGCTCTCCGGGGGGTGGGGGGCTTCTTGGGTAAGGGGGCTATTTGGGGGGTTGGGGGGTTGTCAGAGGGGTGGGGGTCATTCGAAGTGGGGGGGGGGGCTATCCGTAGTGCGTTTTTGGCCACTACGGTCACACGAAACCTCAAATAGACATGTCGTATAGCTGACCATTTCACAATTAACCTAATTTTTGTTGTCATCCGATTTAATGGTATTCCGAGGTCGTTCGGCCGGTTTTGACCACCCCACACACGCTTTTCAAGCACGCCAAACACCTAAAAACACATATTCTAACATGCCACCCAAACCGCACATCTTAATGACATCCCATCTTTTCGTACACCTCACAAATAATAATTAGGGTGTTTTCCTGTGATTTCAAGTCATGCTGATATCGTTCGGTATGTATTTGACCGTAAAACGCATGTTTTGGTCAGTTACGACACGCGTAGTGTGTTTTCGGCCACCACGGTCACACAACACCACTGGTAGAAGTTCTGTCTACCTAACCATTTTACATTTCACCCACCCTTTGTTGTCGTCTGATTTCATGGAATTCTAAGGTTTTTTGGCCAGTTTTGACCACCCCACGTACGCTTTTCAAGTGCACCAAACACCTTAAAAACAAGTATTCAGCCGGGTTACCCAAACCACACGTCCGAATGATGTGTTGTCTCCTCATACACCTCAAAAATAATAATTAGGGAGTTTTCGTGTGATTTCAAGTCATTCCTATGTAGTTCGATATGCATTTGACCGCTAAACGCATGTTTTGGCCATCTATGACATGCGAAGTGTGTTTTTGGCCACAGCGGCCAGATGACACCTCTCATTGATGTGTCGTATGGCCGAAAATTTCACAATTCACCCACCATTTTTTGTCGTCTGATTTCATGGATTTCTAAGGTCATTCGACCGGTTTTGACAACCCCACACACGCTTTTCAAACGGGCCAAACACCTAAAAAACACATATTCAGTCGTGCCGTGCAAACTGCGCGTCCGAATGATGTGTCATCTTCTTGTACACCTCACAAATAAAAATTAGGGTGTTTTTGTGTGATTTAAAGTCATTCTGATGTCATTCGGTATGCATTTGTCTGTTAAACACATGTTTTGGCCATTTATGACACGTGGAGTGTATTTTCGTCCATCGCGGTCACACAACACATCTGATTGACATGCTGTCTGGTTGACTGTTTCACAGTTCACCCAACCTTTGTTTTAGTCCGATTTCATGGAATTCCAAGGTCGTTCAGCTGGTTTTGACCAGCCCACACAGACTTTTCAAGCACGCCAAACACCTAAAAATCATATATTCAGTTGTGCCGCACAAACTGCGCATCCGAATGATGTTTCATCTCTTCGTACACCTGAAAAATAATAATTAGGGTGTTTTAATGTGATTCCAAGTCATTATTATGTCATTGGGTATGTATTTGACCGTAAAACACATGCTTTAGCCATTTACGACACATAGAGTGTGTTTTCGGCCACCACGGTCCCATGAAACCTCCGATTGACGTGTCGTCTGGCCGACCATTTCACAATTCCCGCACCCTTTGTTGTCCCCTAATTTCATGGAATTCCGAGGTCATTCGGATGGTTTTGACCATCCCAGGCATGCTTTTCAAGCACACCAAACACCTAAAAAACACATATTTAGTCACGTCGTGCAAACCATGTGACAGAATGATGTGTTGTCTCCTCGTACACCTCATGAATAAAAATTAGGGTGTTTTCATGTGATTTCAAGTCAATATGATGTCATTGGGTGTGTATTTGACTGTAAAATGCATGTTTTGGCCATTTACAACAAGCAGAGTGAATTTTCGGCTACTGCGGTCACACGACACCGCCTATTTACGTGTCTTATAGACGACCAATTCAAAATTAACCCACTCTTTGTTGTCGTCTGATTTTATGAATTTCTGAGGTTGTTTGGCCAGTTTTGACCACCCCACACACGCTTTTCAAGAACACCAAACACCAAAAAACACATATTCTGTTGTTCCATACAAACCCCACATCCTAATGACATGTTGTCTCCTCATACACCTCACGAATAAAAATTATGATTTTTTGTGCGATTTCAAGTCATTACAATGTCGTTCGGTATGCATTTGACCGTTAAACACATGTTTTGGCCATTGACGCACGCAGAGTGCATTCTCGGACACCACGGTCACACGACACCTCTGGTTGACATGTATTATGGCTAACCATTTCACAATTCACCCACCCTTTGTTTCTGTCTGATTTCATGGCATTCCGAGGTCTTTCGGCCAGTTTTGACCACCCCACTCACGCTTTTAAAGCGCGCCAAACACTTAAAAAACAAATATTTAGTCATGCCATTCAAAATGTGTGTCCAAATGATGTTTTGTCTCCTCATGCACATCAGGAATACTAATTAGGGTGTTTTTGTATGATTTCAAGTAATTCTGATGTCGTTCAGCTTGCATTTGACTGTAAAACCAATGTTTTGATCATTTACGACACGCAGAGTGCGTTTTCTGCCACCGCGGTCACACAACACCTCCATTTGATGTGTCCTCTGGTTGAGAATATTAAAACTCACCCACCCTTTATTTTTGTCTGATTTCATGGCATTCCGAGGTCGTTCGGCTGGTTTTGACAACCCCACTCAGGTTTTTCAAGCACGTTAAACACCTAAGAAACAATTATTCAGTCGTTCCATGAAAACCACACATCTGAATGACACGTCGTCTCCTCATACACCTCAAAAATACTAATTATGGTTTTTTTCTGTGATTTCAATACATTCTGATTTTGTTCAGCATGAATTTTATCGTAAAACACATGTTTTGGCCATTTACGACATACAGAGTGCGTTTTCGGCAACCGCAGTCACACGACACCTCAGATTGATGTGCTGTCTGGATGAACATTTCTAAAATCACCCACCCATTGTTGTTGTCCATTTTCATGGAACTCTGAGGTCGTTCGGCCGGTTTTGACCACCCCACGAATGCTTTTCAATCACACCAAACACCTAAAAACACATATTCAGCCATTTCGTGCAAACTGCGCGTCCGAATGATGTGTTCTCTCCTCATACACCTCATGAATAATAATTAGGTTGTTTTTATGTGATTTCAAATACGTTTGGTTGGTTTTCCATATGCCAGTTGTTTTTACTTAAAAGGGTGTCCATTATAAACAAAAAAGATACACTTTGAGTGATATCAGCCACACCATGCCTCAGATTGAGGCGGGGTTGACTCGTACACATCACATATAACTCATGGATCATTTTACTAAAGTATCAACACAATTCGAATGCATTTGTTTGGTTTTTCGTATGCTAGTTTGGAAAATAGTGCAATAATAGTGATACTATCTTATACTTAAACTATAGACATTGTGCATGATGTGCATCCCCTAGTGAGTGGTCTAGGGAAAATCATTCTCATTGCTTCTAATATATAGCACTATATGGTTGGTAAATACCTTTTGGGATGGACTTAAATTTTTTACAATTCATGAGGCACAATGTTTTTCTACACCGACCGGAGTTCTGAGCTCCAAAAAAGCCCTAGAAGCCCCATTAACCATTGTAACATCATTAGGCTTCCATATTTGGTAAAAAATAAAGAGTTATACTGAATTAAAAAATATTATACCAGAGTAAAAAACCATGTTAAAAATAAAGAGTTATACATAATTCAAAAATGTAATAGATCAATCTACCCCTCATCATTATCACCATCACCACTGTCATCATCAGCCTCATCCTTGTCACCATCTCTCTCCTCGTCATCGTCCTCTTCATCGTCCCCATGATCATCCTCGGCCCCGTCCTCACCCTCGGCCCTATCATCACCCTCCTCCTCATCCTCATCCTCACCCTCGTGCTCTTCAGAATCTTCGTCATCACCAGGAACATAATCATCTCAACCTCCACTAGAACTACCACATGGTGCATTGGATAATGCACCCATCGACGACATATATGTTTAACAAGCGGCACAATCCTCTGGTGGAAGTGATGAAGATAAATCTTTGACCAGTTTCATAAATTATTTATCCCTCATTTGAACATGTTCTTCCAACTCTATAACCCTTTTATCAGACTGTCTTGCATGCTCCTTGAACTATTCCAACTCAGTGGTACTATAATAGATACATAGAGAGGACCAATACCTCATAGGGACTATATTCTTACTAGGTTGACGGCGTTCTCAACCAGAGTGCTCATCTCCCAAAACCTGATATAAAAGATCATGTGGCCCTAAATTGTCAGGCTCCTGGGCATAAAGGACCTCTAACGTAGCCTGTTAAAAATATTAACAGATTATTAAATTTCAAAATAGATATTAAACATTGAAAGAAACAAATTAAAACCTACAATATTTTCTTGTGTCAGTTCATTAACCGTAGTTCCATCTTTTTCCCTTCTACTCGAGCAAAACAATTTTTCTCGGGGGAGACGTCCTTAAATATCCAATTTGTGATTCTGTAATTACATTGAGAAGATATAAAGTACAAGTGCAATCATATATTCAATATTAAATAAATCACATAATTTAAGTAGGAAACAATAAAAATGGAAAGTCCTCAAGAAAAATTATAAACAACTATATCGTACCAGCAGCCACTCATGATCTGACATAGTAGTGCGCCCCAAAGTGTGGAGGTATTGCTTGGAATCAATTTTTTTTGGTTTTTTTAGAAGATTCATAAATAATGTTTAATAATAAATAAGATAATATTAATGAAAAATATGAAAACCCTCATTTAAATACCTCAAATGGGAATAATACCTTAAATTTGGCAGTCACCCAATGGGTAATAATTTGGCGATATTGCTTTATCAGGAAGTCATCCATAATAGGTACTGTATCCAACTCCATGCCCAATCTACCATAGCATCCAACATACATCCCATGCTTATAAGATCTACAAAGCTCTCCTAGCTACTTTAAACGTGCTGTTCGTGCAACTTCACCATCAGGGAAGTTAAACTGACGCTGACACCCAAAAGATTATTTAATTTAAATAAAAAAATGACATTAAATCCAATAGATTTTTTACCCATATTTGTGCCCACGCATTATCCTTGACTTCATGTGGAAGATGTCTCCAAGAGAGAGGGCTGACCAAAATGATGTTGGAGTATTTGCCTAGTGTCGCCCAAAAACCTCGACATTCCTACCTAGATTTATCAATCATCTGTCCATCATCAATGTATTCAACCATCAACTGTGTCTGGCGGTTCCATAACGTAGGAAAGCGAGTACGGCCTTCCCCTACTTCCTATAAATAGTTTAATATGTTATTAAAGAAAAAAATACCAGTACAAGTTATAATAAAAATAAATTTCGGTATAATTTTTTTTAGAGTTATATAAATATACATGTGGTAGTTGGATCAATGGGTGTCACTGGATGTTCAGAAGATGAAGGAATATCCTGTACAGGTAGAGTGTCCCTTAGTGTACGCTACTCTACCACATACTATGTTGGAGTAGGAGTTGAAGAAGGTGGAATATAATAGGTTGGTGATAATGAACTAGAAGAAAAAGATGATGGCACAGACGTCTGTCGAACTGGTAGTGTAAACATCATAGGCCTAAATATCCCATGTGTCCCTAAAGAAAAACTAGGATTAGAACGGGGCATAGAAGTTAAGTCTATGGTAGGGGTATAGTCCAATCGGGTTCAACCAGTGGATCGTCTAACTGTCACACCACAAGCCCTCGTACCATCGACCTCAGTACTAGGACCAACAGATGATCGTCTGTCTTTGAAACCACCCCCTCCTACCACCAACCTCTATACTGGGAGCAATATCAGGCTCCTCTTCGGATATCTCTCTTTTAGGGGGTGGATCCTGAAAGAAATTTTAACACAAAAGTAAAGACATGATATTATAATTTATTGAAATATATATATTTGAAATAAAATACTCACAATAGGGTTGAGTGGTGGAACACCCATCTCTGTCATGTGACTATTATTTTATGTCATCTTTTTCCACCGCATCTCTTCAGTGGGTGTCATTTCCTGCAATAGAAACAAATTTGGAAGTAATTAGAAACAGATAACTAACGTGTAACCCAAAAAAAATATATAGAAAAACCATTATGATAAAAAAAACATAAAGAAACAGAATATTTTTGGTGGTTTAAAGGTAAGTACTAGGATACACACTCTAAATGATGTGGGTGAAACATGTAGGTGAGAACATGACTGTATGATTCTATATATTTCCCACAACAGCTTCGGGTTCACAATCAACTCTGAACATTGAGCTATTGGAGTCATCAAAAGTAATAAACAGATTACTTCCAATTGTAGTAGTGATAATGTCAACTTCATCATCACCATCATCAAAAACATGTCTAGGATTTAATTCAATAATTACACCAATTTTTGGAGGATGATGATCTTTGACATAAAAAACTTGTTTCACCATTGATGCAAAGACATATGGTTCATCTATGGTAGGAGTGCGAGTCATATCAATAACTCGAAATCCACAATCATCAATAAAGGTGCCTTGCCTCGTCATTGAATCAAACCATTGATATTTCATCACCGTGACTTGACCATGTGAGTAATAATCCAAAATTATTATTTTCTCCATGAATCCATAATAATCTACATTTTCAGAATAAGGTCTATTATACTATGAACTAGCATAATAGTCTGTTGTGGCAGTTATCATAACACCATCATGTTGTGTTCTCATGTTTGTTTCTCGTTCAGTGATAATAAATTTGTATCCATTGATCACAAGTGATTTACAAGCACGAACCATGGTATTAGGACCAAAATCCAAAGCTCTTATTTCCTCAGAAACAGAGTTTGCAGAAAAACACGATACTTAAAATATAAACAAATAGTAAAATTAATTAAAAATTACTTTTATTTAGTTATTACAAAAATATTTTTAGCTTCAATTTCAATCAAGTAGAAAACCCTTTTCTATGGAAAGTCTCTTTCCTTCACAAAGATAAAGAACGGTGCTTTCAATATATCAATTCTTTTTGTTCCCTGTAGATAAAAATAATAATAGTTTAAAAAATATTTAAAATTACAAGAGATAAGATACGAGATTCAGGTACGATTTACTTACTTGATATACTCATCAAAAAATCACAATTAAACAACACTCTGTGATGTGCCATCTCTCGCTCTTGAAGGCTTAATGTCATCAATATATATGATCCCATAATTCCTCTTCTCTTAGGAAGTGATGGAAAACTGGGTTTAATTTTCTCATACTATTCTTCTTCATTTCTCATTGGCCGGTTTATTCTCATAGTAAGATCAGAAAAAAACATTGAGCAGAAATCCATACATTCTTGATCCAAGTAACCGTTCACAATATAACCTTCGGGATAATTCATGTTCCAAACATATTATTTCAATGTGTACATGTTTCTATCTGTTGGATACATCCAACAGAAAGCAACGGGTCCTCCAAGAAGTATTTTGGTTGGAAGAAGGATAGTCAGATGCAACATGAATGTAAAAATGATGTAGGGAATATTTTGTCTAACTCACAAAATATTAATGGTTTCTCTTCCAACAATTTTTTAAAGAAGTATTTTGAAAATTCATAGCACAATGATCTCTAAAAAAATAGAACAATTGAATAACTAAGACTCTTACATTATTGGACAAGAGATGATTGATTTCTATTGGAATCAACTCATGAAAAAGGACGTGATAATCATGAGTCTTAAAAGATTTCACCTTCAACTATTTTCTGTTTACCTGTTTTGATATATTTATTGAATAACCATCAAGAACTTTAATATTCTCTAGCACTTCTAGAAATTTATTTTTTCCAGCTGGTGTCATCACATAAGAAGCACATGGAACTTGCCATTTAATTTCACTGATACAGACATGATGCAATTCTAGTATGATCCCCCAATCTACCAAGTCATGATGAGATCGTAAATCATCTTTTTTCATCCCCTTAACATTTAGAATAATCGATAGAAACATTTCACATATATTATTTTCAATGTGCATTACGTCTAAGCAATGACATAACAAGTTGGTTGACCAATACTACAACTCAATGAATATACTCTTCTTCTTAAAATTGTAACAGGTATCATTGGAATCATTTTTCCTCTACCAAGATTTCATTACACCCTTCCCAAAAGAATAAATTAAATCTTTCAATTCATTAAGCACATCAGTTCTCGACATATGCTGAGGTGGATCGTCAGTCTCCATGGTATTGTCAAATCTTCGATGATTGTTTCAATATGGATTGTTCATTGGACAGAATCGTCGATGCCTTATAAAACTAAAACTACGATGATATTTCAGTCTTCTTGATCGAGTATTCTTCTTACAAACATAAGATTCCAATTTTCCTTTTGTGCTCCATCCAGACATAATTTAATAAGCATGAAAATCAATGATAATCCACATAAGTGCAGAACGTATCTAAAATATGTCTTTCAAACAAGAATCGTATGTGTGCACACCCTCATCCCAAAAAAGTTTCAAATCTTTTATTAAACGTTTCATGTATACATCTATATCATTGTCGAGATCAGAAGGGCCAGATATCAGTATACTCAAGAAAGTGTAAGGCTTTTTTCATACACAATCATGGGAGAAGGTTATAAATGTGTATGAAAACCAACCATGTGTTGTGCGAAGTAAGCATCTTCCCAAATGGATTAAAACCTTCACATGAAAGACCCAATCTTACAGTACACACATCGGCTGAAAATTCATGAGACCGAGCATCAAATATCTGCCATGAAAATCCATCTAGAGGGTGAACTAACTCTTTATTATTCTTTTTCCTATCGGTGTCATGCCATCACATTTTTACTAATATTTCATCAGAAATGAAAAGGTTCTCTAATCTGGGAATCAATGGAAAGTTCAACATTACTTTTTGGGGCACACGAGATGGTGTTCCATCATATTTTGGATTCCATCGGGAGGTTACACATTTGATACAATCATTTCATTCCGCAGTTTCCTCCCAAAAGAAGCTGCAATCATTCGTGAAAGCATGATTTTTTTTTGAGAATCCATGTTCATCAACTAACTTCCATACAATATAGTAGTTTGCGGAAATATATACATCATCTGGAAGTAAGTCATTCATGAAGGTAAGAATGTAATCGATTGCAGTATTTGAAATCCCATAAATAGTTTTCCCATGAAACAATTGGATTAAAAATTCCAACTTTTTCATTTTACCAAGTTGCCGATATAATGGAGTCGTCATAGCATCATTAAATTTATTCACCCTATCAACATCATCATTTTCATTTTATGCATCATGTGTGCTTTTATCGAAATATTGTTGGCTGGACATCCTTTCCTTCTCATGATTACAAATAAATGGAAACTGATCATATATCAAACTCTCCAATTAAGTCCTATCATTTGGATCATTAACATTTTGAGATTACATTTTCTTTCTATTGTGATACCACACATAATAGTTTGTTTGGAAACCATATTAGGTTATATGATGGTAAACTGCTTCACGACTCAATCCAGGTCTTCCAACATAATTAGAACATGGGAAGTGTATGCGACCTCTATCTAAAGCATTGTCAAAAGAAAAATCTAAGGACCTGTTCAAATTATTTTGAAAATCGGTTGAAATCTGATCAATTTCTTATATCCAACTACTATCCATTCTGTAAAAAATTTCAATAAGTCATTTTAAAGAAATTCAATAATATTGAAGTTCAATAAAAAAAATGTTTAGGTAAATGACAATTGGTTACTTTATATAAAATCATAACTAACACATTAATCTATGTGAGAATCATATTAAGAAACACAAAAAAATATAGTGTATATAAGAAAATAAGATACAGAATTTATAATGCCTATATTCAAGGATTTCCCAGTAAGATTTTGGAAGTGGTTCAAGGAATACATAATCCTTAAGGGACTTGTTGGGAGTACATGAGTTTTATACTTTAACTTCTTTTGGGAGATCAGGACGAGGAGTAGGATGAGGATCACATCAAAAGTAGTTATGGCCTCATCAAGTTTCACCTTAACTATGGATAAGAGAATCCTTGTATTGGGGCCATAGATCATAGGTTGGTAGGCTGTATTCATTGAATCATGTCCCAATTGATTTTGGAGAGGTTCCTTCAATAGTTATAGATATGGATTTGATTAGAAACACCTATAAAAAGGATATCTAGGAATTGTGGCATCCCAAACCAGGATGCCACTCATTATTTTCCCAAACCTAGATGGCAACATGGCCTCAAGAACATCTACCAAAATTCCAAATGTTATTGACTAATAGTGAGAGCATTTTCCGTATCTGGGGGAGAATTTTCCCTCATTACCTAAGTTGCACAATTTTAATATTATCAGTTAAAAAGTGGAAGAAATATAACAATGGGAAAATATTTGAAATGGATGAAAATAACCAAATCAGTAATACCAACTAATAACATAATCGTAAACCGAATGATGGTAAAGTATCTCCTGTATCAAGAAGAAAAACATAGTTACAACTAATAGGATGTAGTACTATACAAGAGGCTCAATAAATTAAAATATTCGACCTAGATTCTTGAGCTACAACCCAATCATCTGCTACATGCTCCATCCTATGTCATGTGAGTAGTCTGTATCTTTAAAATGGTGATTCCCCTTATCTAAACATATAATCATGTAGTTTATCTGAGTACCCAATGGCATCTCGAACAATGTGTGAGATACAATTCATGTAGGTGACCATCGAGAGGTCTATAACTATCCAGTCTATTTATATAAAATTTAATATAATTATATGATAAATTAAATTCACAACTAAGAAATCTAAAAGGGTTTTCTATGGTTCCAAAAAAAATATAAAAGGGTTTTCTAGTTTAAATCAAAACAGAAAAAAATAGATACACATCAAAATCAAAACTTAAAACAAAAATATTATATAGATAACAACAAAAATAAGGTACCTCTTGAGAAAATACCTAATTTGGGATGGTTCAGATGAATATTCATCAACTTGGATGGGGGGAGCTAAGATTACAACCGTTCGGATGGAGGAATTGTGATGAACCCGAGAGAGGTGATGTCTGAATGGGGGAGAGGTGCTCTAATCACGGGGGAGAGGTGCCATCCAAATGGGGGAGAGGTGCTGGATCGGGGGGGATAGGTGAATTAGGGTTCTGTCTGAATGGGGGAGAGGAGAAGGGATGTGTGGGGATATTGGGGCAAACATTTACCAATGGTTTTCAATAACCCTTGGTAAAGGGGGGAATTTAGCCAGTTTTACCAACGGTTTAAGCAAACAATTGGTAAAACACTTATATACCAATGGTTTAAGAAAACCATTTGTATATAAGTATTGGGGAAACCCCTATTCCAGTAGTGATGATATAGAGCCTAATTATTTTTATTGAAATTATTTATATTTATATATATTGTTTTATATTCACACTTTTTATCCTTTGAGTTACGAATATTTTGATTCTTTCCTTATATATTGTAATTCTTGTTTATACTCATGTTATTATGGCTTTGAATGTGAATTTGTTTTAAAATAAAATTAAAATATTCTCTATGAAATGTTTTTTAAAATTAAATAGTGTTCTAAACTTGTTTTTTAAAGATAGAACTAAAATATTCATATGGATTGAAATTGCATGGATTCTTGGTGGTATCCAACTGAGCATTAGTGCTCACGGCTTACTTTTTTATTTGGGAATTTGTATCATTGGTTTTTTTGGATACATATAATGGTAAGGGAATCATTTACCTCATTGGATTCTCTTGGTTGTTGTTTTCTTTTTAGTGGGTTGGGATGGTGGTGATAGTCGTTCACATGGAGTTTTGGTTTTTTCTTTGGTCATGGATTTAATATTTTCTTCCTGGGTGTATCCTTTTTTCTTGGTTTATATGACTCATACTTATTCAACCATTTATTTAATAAAATTATCAGATGTTTTATCTCATTTCTGGTATACATGATACATGTTTTCATTCTTGTGTTGATTTCCACCTTATGGAGAGATATCATAGGTGATGTGTCATGTCAACCTAGTTTTGTTCATTACAAAGTATCCCACCAATATTATATTTTTTCCAATATACCTATTTTTGAAAAATATGTTATTTATTTTACTTTAAAAAATCCCCTCTTGAAACTAAACACCACACATCTGGGCCTCTTTTTTAATGAACACTATTCTTCCTCGCCAGGACATGTCACCCGATCACCTCAAAAATAAGATGGATTTTAATGTTAGGCATCAACATGGATTAGTATATTATAAGTAATATATATCCAATAGTACATAATAAAACTATGAGAATTCTTTCCACAACATAGTTGGTCTAAAAAATTTCTTATATACCACTTTTCATGGTTAAAATACTACCCCACACCTTACTATTCCCAACATTTAACATCAAATGCTTTTTAAAACTAAGACTAATTGGTGAAATATGGATTATCCCATAAATATTATATGTTATAAAACACTCCTCTATTAAATCATTGTGTAATTAAGTTGACTAGAAATAATATTTACTCATCGGATAGTCTAATATTTGTTGAATCAAAAAGATAAATTATTAGTATGACATTATATAACTCACTTAACTTTCTAAAACCATTAAGAAAAATGGAAATATAGATTATGAGAGATCCATGATCAATTTTTTTTATGATTTTATGACATTGAAACCACATTTCACAAGGATTCAACATCAATTTATATAATTATAAATGATTTTATTAATATTTTCAAGCATTTTATAAATGCATGACCATTACTATTTTATGTTTTATAAACATTTGATTATGTTACAACCCATTATAATTTTTAGTTTATCCTTCAACATAATTTTTTAATATCTAGTTAAATTAAAATAAAAATTTTAACTCCTTAATATCATTATCTAATAATAATAAATTCAAAATGAAATATTTAGAGTGGAATTATGGAAATAGATATCACACGTTATCATATACTGCATTTTTTTATAAAACCCTGACATGATAAATTTCACCATGTCATGTGTTCTATTTCATAATCCAAATTATTGTGTCATTCATCACATCATGGTTTTCTGTTAAGGAATAATTATTTAATCTCCTTCTTTCTCTTTCATATTTTTGAATAGAGGTGTTCTATGTTGTATTGGTTTTTTGAATAACAAATGTATTTGAGATTTAGTAATATATTAAATTAGTATAACCTATAAATAATTAAGATAATGTAGTGTTTAGGTAAGGTTTTATATTACAATAGTATATGTAGATGTTTTATTTTTAAGGATTTGTGATGATGTAAATAAATATTATATTATGGTGATATATTAAAAATATTGTATTTAAGTGGCTTGATAGTGAGAATTGGATATTTGTAAAATTATTTTTATGGTTAAATACCCTTAGGATATTGTGAGGTAAATATTTCTAGTTGTAGCTTACTGCGTTTCATGGTTGTAATATGTAGTGGAATATGACTGAAATAATGATGGTGAATTATTATCATATGATATTTTTGAGATTTTCATGTAATGAAATGACATGGGTTAATATGAATTTAAAGTTATAATATATTATGTTTTTTAATTTAGAAATGTAGATGTTGTATCCAACCAATTACTACACAACCACCACCAGTTCTGGTATCAAGTGAGACCGAAAATCCATGTTTTAATAGATGATTGGTAACTTTCCCTATCCTGCTCTATATATAGGGATGTTTTATTCCCTGATGATGTGGTATGAAGGGATTTTTTATTCCGAATGATACGATATGGAGGGATATATTATTACATGAGGTGGATGTGGTGTGGATGATGATTTGGACTATATTAAATCTAGATGATATCCCCATGATATTTATCATTAAGAGTTGAAATGATTATTTTTTGGGAGAGTAGTCTTATGGGGTCCCCTTTTAATATACATATATATATATACTAGAATATATTATGTTATACTTATATAATGTGTTTGTAAAACATGATTGACTTGAAATATGGGGGAAGTTTTTAAGTGATATTATTATAGAAGCACTATTCTTAGGAGTTAGAGTTTTAATCCATTGATTTTATTTTAATGAATTGGAAATTTTAATCTTAATTATTTTTCCTCCTATAGATTTATTTAATTTTTGGATTTTTAAGGAATTAAATATTTTAAATTGTAGTAATAATTATTTTTAGGGATTTTTTATCCATATTTTGGGTTCATATTGATGTGGGAATTGGAGTTTTTTAGGATAATCCCTTCCATTATTGTGCACTTTTACGCTCATTAAAGTCACTATGCCTTTTCTTATTGAATGTAATAATGGGGCATTATTAGTTTAATTTATTTTAGTCCCATGTGTGATTTTGGTGGAATTTAGTAATGAAAATTTGGTATCCAATACATTTGGATAACATGGTTCTTGGAGTGGGAACAAGTTTTAAATATATTGGGTTGGTGAAGTAGTGGTACATTTAAACCTTAGATAAAAAAATAGACCTTAAAAGATATAAAAGGATATGATAAACTGATACATTTTTATATAAGGACCTTGATTGTTTATTAATTATACATAGAGGACGAGTGTACTTACAATATTGTGCTTTTATAGGCATGTGAACATGAATAGTTTCGTTTCTATTTATGTTATGGTGATTTTATATGATTAGTGGAATATAATTTTCTCATGGGTTGAGCTATGAAGAAGAGTTATATATTTTTATATCATTGGGTTTAGATTATTTATATTTCTTATAGTTATTTCATTTGTGCATCATCATGATGGATCAAAACCTCATGAAGTGTAATATAAACATAGGATGGTTCATTGGAGGATACAATTAATATCTCATGTTTGATAGAAAATTATTTTTTCAACAGTTCCATTGGGAAAATTCCATTAAGTATGAGGGATTCGTCTATTATCATGAGACTTAGTGCTATATAGAATAGGTGAATATTTATACTTTGTTGATTCAGGTGTAAGATGTATATTAGATACTATTTGTAAAAATATTTACAGTGGGATCATATTTATAGTGGTTGAATCTTGTAAATGTATATCGTATCCTTTATATTATTTGATATATTTTGTAAAATGACTGATTTAGTGAAGGGTTTTTATCATTGAATCATAATGGTGAGTGATAATTAGAGTTGACAATTTACAAGGGGAGTTTAAGAGTTTCTGATTTTGGGGTGAGACACATGATTTTACTACGTTATTTTATAGATTTATTATCAAAATAAGTGTGTAGAGATTATTAGATTAAGATGGATTTTCACTTAGACACTTAATTCCTATTATGTTCCTTTGTTGTCAAGATATATTCTATGGTAATAAATAATGTTAAAGTCATTGTTTAGAAATTGAAGAATATCTAGATTCATGAGATATGTTTTCTTAATAAATTTAATTTATTATTATTATTATATATTTGTTCTCTATCCCATAACCATTTCTCAAGAGTTGGTAGGTCGCATCTTTTAGGTGTAAACAAGAACATTGGATATTATTGTTATGGTGTTCATGGTCATCACATGTTTCTATTTCCTTCTAATCACGGTGGTAAATGTGATAGTGAGTCGATTATGACAAAATATAGGAAACCACATTAGTTTTATGGGAAACCACATTATAAGTTTCAATTACTATTATAGTAACATTTGGATAATTTACCTTTATAACCATTAATGCATGGTGGTATTGGTGTAGATTAGTCGTGGGATTCCTCTCACCCCATGGGACTTTGAGTTGATCCCTGGTGAAGTTTATATAGGAAACAATAACATAAAATAAGTGGTGTTATTCATGGATTTCATCATTTATTGGATATGAATGGGGTAAAAGAACCTAAGATCATTTGAGGTAGGATTTTCATAATATTTACTCTTTTTTATATTGATTGATATTAATGTTTCTCATTAATTCATCACCCCTATCTTACTAAGAGGGTTAGAACATCCATTAGAGAGGTTTCATTGATAATTGGATTAATATACACTTATTGAGGATTAATAAAGGTTTATAGAAATATTTCATGTTTATGAGTTATTTATGGGATATGAAAAATCATTATGAGACAACATCTTTCTACCAATGCCGTGTCTCCCATTACTTCTCCTTATAATGAAGGAATACTTCATTATATTAGATTCAAGAATATTTAAATTATTTTTGATATTAATTCATTTTATATAAAATTGAATTATAGATTTTGAAAATAATAAAATGGGTAGATTAGGTATTGTATTTTGAGTAGATGTGGATGTCATATTTGAAAAAACCAATGATGAAGTAAACAAATGTTTTATTTAGGAAATATGTTATTGATGTTATATTTTGAAGGTTTCGTGTTGAGAATTGGATATTTTTTAACCTTTTTGTTTTTCCCATGATATTTAGAATCATTGTAATGTGGTTAAATCACCATAGGAATTGATGGATTTGATGGTTTTAGGTGGAGGGAAGTGTGTTGCATGATTGAAAAATTTGATTGAATTTTGAAAAAATAATTAAAATAATTATTCACTATAGAATAACCAAAATGTAGTAACTATTACGAGAATATGTATTATATTAAATAATGGCTGGATTTCATTATGTTTGAATAGTAGTGTATATGTTAGGAAATAACACAATAATTTTATTGTCTCCTACATTAGAAATAATTATTCTAGATTAGGTTTTATTATGATAAATTGTTTAGGAGTTTTAAAAAATATGAGTCATATAAAATATTAAATTATTCAAATTTTCTGTTATAATAAAACCTCTAAAAATATTGAATTTAACATGAAATTTTATGAAATTATTAGTATTCATGATTGATTATTTTAATATCATAGTTATGTCTGTTAAACATGAAATATCACCATGAAATGGAATTTGTATGATAAAACCATAAAAAATATTGAAATTGAATCACTCAGTTATCTCACTTACATTTAACAAAAGGTCTTAACAGGTTGTAGGAAAGAGAGAATCTTACCTAAGTGTTAGGTGATCCTTTATCATGTGGACTATCTATTGAGAAAGAAGTTTTTTGGTTGTTTACATGGGATATATTTCAATCACTTTAAAATATTAAAAGGTTAAATTTCTTAAAAAAACAGTGAGGCATTTTGTTCTTTTTTTCTTGTGTTCATTTTAAACAAATTAGGATTTAATCTTATAATATATATTTAAATGATTGTTTCTACAATATTTTGAAAATTTTTCTCCCCACTAATACCAAAAAATTCAATTAGTTTTTTTAACCAACCTGAGAAAACAATGAACTGATCACCCATGTCGACCTCTGGTAAAGCATGAAGGGAATTCCCAATTCCCACAAGTTCGGAAAAAGCACCTGAGTATCAAATATACACAAAGTGGAAATTATTTCTCTTGATAAAATAGAATCATTATTAAATAAGCAACATGTGAATAATGAATATATCATATAACCAAAATAACCCCACGCAACTGGGTAAGATTCAAAAAAAACATGAAAGATGAAGTGGAAGTTGTAGCTAGGACTACTAGATGAAAATAAATAAATAAAACCACTACTACCAAGTATCTATATGAATGTGATGTAACACAAATTATTCCTCCACTAAAAAGAAGCAAGAGATCTGAGGACATCCCACATATCTATGTGTCCTACTAAACCTATAATGATACACATGTAAGCTAAAAAACTCAATATGTCACCATATGTCAACCCAATTCATAATTGTCAAAAGTAAATACATTTAAGGATAGTTTGAAAATAAATATACAGAGAGGTTTCATCTCTTATGAAAAAAACATTCTAGTAATTTAATTTGAAAAAACCACACTTTCATAAATCTAAGATACATTCTAAATAAAACCATAGATTAAATTCCTTAAATGAAATCATTTACAAATTTAAGTGAAAATTATTTTAAATAAAATATTGAAGGAGATCAAAATACAATTTCACAGACTGAGATATATCCATTCTATGAAAAAATAATGTCATCAAGGAATCCAAGGATCTCAAGGTGAAAATATATTAAATATATAACATGGTTAGATAAAAGATATTACATGCACCCAACATCAATTAACATTCCAATAGTCCTTCTCGAATGCCCGATACTACCCTATATATCCTAACCATGGGGAAACATCCCATAGGCTAATATAAGTCCCCCCTAGGGACAGAATCTAGAGAATAATTATAATCTAGTGTTCATCAGTACCTAGACTTTACACATTTCTAAATTGGTATTTCTATGACAGAAAAATAGTTATGATAATTTCAATGTAATAATTATACTATATAATTATATCAAAAAACATCCATTTATCTTAAAATCACCTCTAAAAATCCTCCATAGGAACATCCCCTTTATCTAAGGATAACAAAAAAATTCAACTTCCCACTATAGGGTACTTATCAAATGTATTTAAACATTCAATATTTTCTTTACATTTAAAGGGATATGTCATATGGGTTTTCCTTTCTTAGAAACCATTAATGGTTCAAATTTAGACTTCAAAAAAGAGACTTAGGATTGATTATTTCAGATTATTTCAAATAAAATTTAATAATTAAATAAATATAAGTTTTCAAAGAATTATAAAAATGTCTAAACCAACCCAAGCATAGAAATAAATTTTTTTAAATCATATTTGAAATCCACATCATATAAAAATTTGAGAAACAATTATTAAAGATCCTTCTAAAAATTTAAATTTCCAAATATGGGATTGAACTATTAAAACAGTTTTTCACATCCAATTGCATGATAAACTCCTTTCCACATTTACCAAAAAAACAAGAACACAAAATTATGTGATATAGAGACTAAAATTTAAGTTAAAATTTTTAAGACATTTATATCTCATCTTAAAGGCTTAATAAATCATATATTTAATTTTAAACAGTGATATGAGGGACACCTACCTCAAACCTTGTCACTTTTAATTACCACAATTTTAATCTACCAAAACATGTACCATGAATCCTTAAGAAACTAACAGGGATCGAAACAAACCAAAAAACATTATAACCCCAAATTAAATTTGATCCAAATGAAAACCTAGTTCTCCAACGCCTTTATAGTTCAAGTGAAGAATGAATAAAGGAGAAAAAAGAATAAAATATGAATTACTTTGAAGAACTGAACTTAAAAGTTGAGGAAACTCAAGTGACAAACCATAGACAATGGTAGGAATGAAGGAGATACTGATGTAATTTATGGGTGTTTAATGAAGTGGATAAAAAACCCTTAAATTTAAAAAGTGGTAAAATTGATAAAACACATTTCAAATACTAGGTTGACCACAATCATGACATGACACACTTTTAAATGTGTGAATGGATTCCTCCACTAACTCATTGAAAACATGAACCTGACCATAAAATATTAAATAATATCAATATATTATAGACAAGTGTTTCCTAAAATTATTTCATGCAATGAAACCCTATGTCACAACTTGACTCAATATAATCTACAGTTTTCAACACTAAAGCCTCTCCCACACCCTTATAATCTTTTTAAAACTAAAGAGGAAAAAAATACAAGGTAAGAACCCATAAAAAATATTCATAAAAATAAAATATAGGTTTTAATGTGATAATTATCCCAACCACAACACATTGTTCCACCATATGGTTTCAAAGATAATTGTTGATCTAGTTGAAGAAAAAACTATCAACTCATGAGGTAAAAACCAACCAAGACTACACTTTCAAAAACAAACACCAAACCAATACATAAGAAACACCAAATGATTAAATATCATATGTAAGAATATAAAATAGATTCTAAACTATAACAAGTGAGAATCCTAAACAATCAGGAAAAAAAATACAAGGGAAGAAAGAAAAAAAGGACAAATTCAAAAAATCCTACACCAAAAAACAAGGAACATCATGAACATATCTGGGTTATGATTTATAATTCTAATTGATGCCAACAAACCACAAACACCATCTATCTCCAAAAGTACCTCAAAGACTTCCATGAAATCCACAATACCCCCAACTAGACATGGAAATATATTAGGGATGATTGATTTAACCACTGATGGACTCAAGCTAAAGCCAAACGTGGTGGTACTACACATGGTAGTCTCCCTACCATTTAATGATTTCACTAAGACACTAATTATTCTAAAATAGTTTGTCTCTACCAATTGTTGTTGATAATAATCACTAATGTCCCAATGAAACATCAATGTAATACACTCAATCACCCTTATATATTACAGTACAATAAGATACTTTAAGGATTACCACCTCAAGAAGAATAGTAAAAATAAGATTATTAAGAGAAGAAATTAATCTAACTAGAAATATCAAATGGAAAAATTACTAAAAAAGATATATATAGTCATACCTTGGGTAAATTGTGGTTAACATGGATCCGTGGTTTAAGATACCCATATACTATTGAAGCCAACCAAAAAATAGAATATAATATGCATCCTGATAACCCATAACATAACCAAGACATTACCGATACAAACCCTCTATAGAAATGGTCTATCACCAAACCTACATCATACCAAGAAAAAAATTAAAACAATCAAGGAAGTATTAAAATTCTTATTGCATCCGTCATAACATAGTGGATAGTCAAGAGAACAAACAAGATAAAAAACGAAACATGAATTTCCTGAATGGTTTCAATTTCCTAAGCTCTCCATCTTTTTTTCGATAAATGAATCATAAAACACATTAGATTTAAACAATTAAAATAATTCATCAAAATATCAGAACCCAAAATAGGTGAAAGGTTACATGAAAATCAATATTAAATAGATCCTTAAACCACTAATATAGAGTCCATCAGTGACAATGTGAATTCAATATATCACCATTGAAACTCCAAAATAAATAAAATACGATTTTTGACATCATAAGATCAACTAGAAAAACAATTACATCAAAATAATACTCAAATTTTCATCACTATGATATCAGGTTTAGTGAGTTGACCTGATGATATTTAGAAGTGGTAGATTTATCTCTATGATTCATAAAAGAAACTCCTCTATTAGAACAATGAAAATGATCTCAATGTCCATAAGTATGATAAGGGTTAAGAGTTCCTTATCAATTATCCTTCTTATGAATTCCCTTTTTATACTAATAAAAAATTCATGTTATTACTTATAGAAGAAGATGTTGGGAAGAAAATAGATGTTATTCTAATATCTATACCAAAAATATTTTAATTGGAAGAAATATTTTTTCCCTTGTTGGAGATTCCCCACCACACCCAATAATTTGATAAATCTCCAAAACCTATGGTGCTTCAACATATCCTACTTCAACTCAGATATATTTCTTCACCATCACTCCATAGGATATAAAGAAAAGGAAAGAAACTAACATTGATAAATATGGTTGATGAACTTCCCCAAAATACCAATCTATTAAAGAATCATCCAAATACGAATTAGGAATTTATGATATCAACTTGATAAATTTTTGTTCCTACTCCAATACTATTCTATATCCTTACTTGAGGTTATAAAATTCCATTACCTTTTGTACATTCACCACATCTAAAAAAATAATGAATGAACCACACCATGAAACTTATAAAAGAATGGAAATTATATGTGTTAGAACAAATAATAGATTTCAACAATCACCCTGAGATTTTAAAATAAGAACATGATTTTCAATAGAATATATGACATGCAACACTAAGCCTAAAAGAACCAAAATATACCATTTAAACATGAATTTTATAAACAATCCATTAAGATTTTGTTTATGATTATGAATAACCAATTTTTAAAAATTAAACATAAATATTTTAGATGAATCATATATATTGAAAAATAAGGAATCAATTTTAAATAAATTATTTTCATGATTCAAAAATACATTTTTCTTTATAAATAGTTTTTATTTATTTTTTATGAGCATATAATATAATTAATTTATGATAATTTTAAAAATTGTATTGTAAAAAATGAACATATTTTTTGAAATAATCTTTTTAGAAGTAAACTAGTGTAAACCTTTTTGGATTTTTAGAATGTAGAAATTTTTAAGTGATTGTGAAAAATACATATTTTTATAAAATTTTCATTTCTGTTCAATAAATTAATTAATTTAAAAGTATAATTATTATTTTGATTTTATTAAAAATTAAACTAAGAATAATTTAGTTAAATTTAACCAAATTAATAACATTTTAATCCGATTCACACTATTTATTTTTAATAGAATATCTTGAGGCATAAAAATGCATTTGTTCGAAAACTATATTTAGTACATAATGTTTGTCTATTTTAAATAATCAAAATAAACCCAAATTATTAATGATTTAAATAAAATTTATATATTATTTATCGGTATTCATTAATTGAAATTCGTATAATGTTGATTACTATTTATATAGTAAATTTAAGTTCTTCTTATACTTGAAAAATTAATTTTTTGAAAAACTGCTTTTGATAGGTTTTACTAGTTCATTTTTAAATAAAATCCTACCACTTATGTGAATTTAATTTTATAAAATATATTATATATTTGGAATTATTTTAATTAGTATAAATTAATAAGGTCAAATTAATTTTTAGTCATATTTAATAGTAAAAATAGTAAAATATTATCACCACAATAAATTTGTAAATCAGGTCAAACTAGGTAAAAACTAAGGAATGATGCCACTTATTTTTCATATTAACTATTATCGGATGAATGGATTTAGAAAATTTTCACCTTATTCTATATATTATGTTATATACATGATTCTCTTCCATGAACATTACCCTTATAAATATTTAAGAAAAGAAAACAACAAAATGTTATTGTATTTCCTTTAAATATCTCTTTTATGTGAACATAGGGATTAAAATAAGTGGTGAACATATATTAAATGTTATTTTGAGTATAATGAAATTATTTCAATGATGAAATTTTTTTTTATTCTCTAGTGACTATTTAGTTACCTTAAATTCTTATACAACGCTCAAAAAATGCTTGTGTAAACCATGGAAAACTCAAGGTTAACAATCTAAAAAACATTACACTAAATGAATTTTGGATTTTTTATAATTAAATTTTCATTATTTTGAATAATTTTTCATTATTTATTATTAAATGATTTATATTAAAATTTTATTATCATCTTCATGTATTTAATGTGAAATTAAATGAATAGTGTAAAAAGAGAATTTAATGAAACATTATTTTGAATAATATTTTATTGAATTATTTTAAAATCCTAAAAGTAATGAAATATAAGAAATTAGGATGATAAATAGTATAAAATTTCATAACTTTTTTATTTATTATCTAGTTTTTATCATATTATAAATATTATAATCCTTCTAGTTTGAAAATGTTGTTCCATGGTTAAGGTTAAAATGAGTTTACCATGGAGGGGGGTGTTACACAAAGAGATAAGGGTTAGTTGATAATTAAACTTATAAAAATACCAATTTTTGGATATATTTAGATATTTACCTATCCATAACTCAAATAATTATCCTTTTGGAAGTATTTCAATTGAACATAACCATATTATAAATTAATATTTTATGAATTTTCAAAAGTGCCCCTCCCCACACATATAAAACCACACATACTGTACTATTTTATTCCCACATAAATAAATATTTGATTTAGTGATTCCCTAAAAAAATAACTTAATTACAATTATTAACATATCCTATAAGCCTTGGGTGTAACACCCCAATATTTCATAGTGTGTTATTTCTTCAAAATAATTCAATAACTTGCACTACACGCAACACCGAGTTCAAGCGCACCATGACTTGCTAAACCAGCCGTTCAAAAGAGGTTATGAATAGTATTAACTAAGTTTTAAACTTTATATAATCCTTATAATTTTAGAATCCATATTATGAGTTTCTTATACATAATGTAAGAACAAATTCATTTTCAGTATTGCACTTTTACAAACTTTTAATAGTGAACCCTTTTTAAATCCAATATTTTAAACTTTTATATATTTGACTAAATAAATTTACTTTTTAGAATGGGGACATCAAAAATTTACAATGAAACATCCCAAGCATCCATGGTGCGTTTCCCTTTGAATAATGCAATGGCGCGCATTGTACGCAACTTCGAGATTCTAACACACCACAACAAATCAAACTAGCCGTTATGAATAGTAATACCTAATTTTTGAAATTTTATAAAATTTATCTTTCAAAATGGAATTCATTTTTGGATTCGGAGTATCGAATTTAGCCTAAGGTGAAATTTTGGTACTTTTCGGATAACTTTCATATTTTGATGAATAATGAAAATTACTAAATTTTAATTAAAAACAACTTTTTAATCAAAATAATTAATAGTGATAAATTATGAATTTGAGTGGTTTTAAAGTATATTTAGAATATATTTTTACCATTTAATACAATTTTGGTCATTGGACATAATTTCACAAGTAAACCGAACATAAACAAGTATCAATCTTTTGAAAGTTATTATATCTTAAAAAGACGCTTTTTGTTTTGATAGCGGGAATTAATTTTAAATTAATTTATGCCACTTCTGTGTTTTGAATTTGGAAAAAAGGATTCCATATTTGGAATCAGGATGTTCAAATTTTTTAAATAGTTAACTTTTATTTTTAGACATTTTGAATAATTACTTCGGTAAATATTTTATTTACCATGGTTAAAGGGTAAATCCGGTAAATAAGGGTTAAACAATAATATTATAATAATAAAAAATTACCCTAAAACGTGTCCTAACTTTATTGGTTGATACATGTTCGACCATGGGCATCTTTGGGTTAATTTTGGGACTCCATGGTGCCACTTTTAAGTGATAGGGACACTTTATTTTAATTAAGTTAAAATGAATACAAAAATGACACAGGCAAATATCTTTTAGAAACACAATTTTTACATAGTGTTATATATGTTGGATTTTAGACTATAATTATTCATTATAAATATAACACTATTTACTACATAATTATATTTTATTTATAATTTTTAGACATTAAATAATTTAATTTATTTACGACACAATGATGATGCAGTAATTACAATAATAGTGAAAAATGAAACTAATTAGTATTATAAATTTCCAAATAAATAAAATTTGAGTCTTTTAATGAATTACACTAATTTTCTAGGATAATATGACATATTAGGATTGATATAGTCGAGTTTCTTGGAACTAATAATTCTGTTATGATTTTCGCAAAAATCAATTATTGAACAGTGTCAAAATTGACATAAAAGAGTTTTTAAAACAAATAGTATATTATTAATTGATATTAAATTCTTAAAAATCTAAGGTTCGGACAATGGACTTATATCATGATAGGTGAATCATTAATGGACCATTTGGGGGTCGTTTGGATGTATATAGTAATTTTATTAACCATATAATATAAAAATACAAAGAGACATTGTAAAAGTGAAACTAATTAACTAAGAGTTAATACTTAATGATAAGGTTAATATAGTAACCCAAACCTATCTAAATTATATTGGTTGGGTGGTTTTCGACCTATACCCACCATAAAATTTAAATAATCCACTTTGGAGCCATTATACCGAATATGAATTTATTATAAAATAATACTTCTAGCTTTTTCCAAGGTGCCCCTCACCCCTCTTATAAAAGGGCACTCTCCTTTCTCATTAACTCACACCTTCAAAGCCTTTTGGTTCGTCCAAACTCTACCCCAATACTCTCTCAACTTCCCTCAATTCATACTAGAGGCCTTCCTTTAGTCAGAAAGCCATCCTAAGAGCCCTTTTGATCAAATCAAAAGGAAGAACCCAAAGAAGAGGTAATGATTTCACCACCCTTTTCCAAAGGCCTTTCTTCTTCCACTTCTTCTTTCATTGTTATTACCATTCTAAAATAATTAATCCAGTATCTCCTATATACTGTAATATTATTATAAATATGGTACAACCATATTTATGTATTCTATCCATCCTTTGAATAACATGTCACCATACATGCATACGTACGGCTTACCGTCTCCACGTCGGGGTGTAATTGTTATTTAATAAATTATTATTTAGATGGGTATAATAATGATGTGTAACTCATTTAATTAATAAATATAACATGATAATGATTCTGTATATATGATATACCATCCAATTATATATTATTTTATATCAAAAGAATGATATTGTCGCTCGTGTGTATGTACGGACTACCGTCTCCACGAACGCGATAAGATTCATTCTCCATCGTATCCATTCAAGTATAATTCTCATTGGATGATTAATAATAGTATCTAAGGACATGATATAATTCTGGATATGATTAGGATACAACCTATCCATGAGAAACATATCTTACGTAACAAAACATATAAAAGAAAACGAGTAAGTTAACACCCGAAACAACAATAATACTAAGATATTATTAACAAATCAATGTTAAAAGATCATATATGATATCATATTAATGTGTATTATTCTTGCAAAATTTAATAGAAATTATTTCACCATTATACAGGAGGTTAACCTACCCCCATACAAGGAAATGTACAAGGTAAGGGTTTATTTCGCAATCTCTTCATTATCCGAAGTTGTTTATACGTAATAATCTATTGGGATCTCTTTATCATCCACATCCATGTTTCTTAAAAATGTATTTCAAAACATTTTTACTATTTACAAGAACATGGGTTAAAGTCACTTATACACTTGTTTTACTTTTTATAAGTGGTTTATAAAGGAATCTTTCCATTTTTTTTCCAAACAAGGTGCTTTTTAACCTTTTCGACAGAATTAAGGTAAGAATGTTTTTTTAACTTATACAGCGGGTGCGGCTATTTTCCGCCGTTATAAAATCTTTGAAGCTTCATTTACAAGCTTATAAGAATATTTTCAAAGAAAATGTTATATTTTATAAATATATGACTCTTAAATGATTTCAAAATAGAAAGAGATATTTCTCTAAAAAGAGTTTTGATTTCATCTATTTCAACATCCTTTGATGGATTTTACACTTATTTGAAGTTGATTTATTATGATACAAAACTTCTATATTTTATTGAAGGTTTTTTGATATGTTTGATTGTGGATGTACTATTTTTATACCTTTCATGGTTTATGGTGAAAGTATTGACATTTCGTATGCTAGTTTTAATACGAATGTTTATGTTGTGTTTAAACCATTCATATTGGAATGCATTGGACTTAATATGTGATGGGTGGAGCCCGCTATAGCTTCTAGATGCATTCCTAGGTCTCATGAGACAACCAGTGTCTAGGCACAAGGCCTTGACAAAATCTTATTTGTAGTCTTGGCACGAGGCCTTGTCTATGTGGTTATGATAGTCTGGCATTATGAATTCCATCAATATAAAAGTGGTTATTGGTATTGCATGTGATTATTCGATTAGTAGAATATCCATGTGAATAAGTAAATGGAATTATTTCATTTTATTTTTTCCATACTATGTTGAAGTTCAAGTTTAAAAGGCTTTTGTTTTAGTTATACATTTCCTTAAATGTTTATTCTTGTTTATGATAGTTTCCGCTATATTGTTATCCTTACTGGGCATTTAAACTCAACCCTTTTCTATGTTTTATTTTTCCCAGGATGTAAAGAAGTAAATTATGAATGACCTATAGGGATATTATGAGGGGATAATAGTGTGGACTATGGAGACAATATTTTGTTGTAGTATTTCTTCACTTTATGATGTAATGTAAAACTTTATTAATATATCTAGTTTTTTCAAGGCTACTAAACCAATCGGCCTTTCGAGATTTTATCTTTCTTGTGGTCATTCCAATGTAATGTAATAATGCACCGACTCTGGGTAACTAGGGTTGGGGTGTTATAGTTGGTATCAGAGGAAGTTTAGTACAAACCTTGGAATCTAGATTTAGATAAACTCTGATTAGAGCACATAGACCTAAGATTGACTTTGAAGATTAGTAAAGAAGAACTTCCTAGAATTTTTGTATTGTAGAGATTTTGTGAGTTTTCTGAGAAATACATCCCTGTCTGGATATGAGCAGGTAGAGGCAGCTCTGGAACAGATGTACCTAGGGGTAAAACCTGAAAACACTGATTTGAGATAGACTGAAATGAGAAATGGTGCACGACAACGGGCCTTGCTGCACTCTTGGTTACGACACTCCCGGGGGATATGCTTAGGATAACTCTTATTTTCATTACAAATCATTATGAAGGGTTTATGAGTATATACTTCCTCAAAGAAAACATTTTTATGGTTATGGATTATATCCATAAATAGTTCAATTTATGTTAAGTGTTTTATAATTATGGAATTATGTATTTTGATTCATAAACTGATCTAGTTTATGCCATTGTTTAGAAATGGCGCCCAGTATAAGGAATGAGAACTCCAGAAATGCACATGATCCAAAGATAAAGAGGGATCATATCTTTCATGGTATTAAGCTGAAATTTATAAGAGAAATAGTCTCCCATGTATTATCATCATATGAAGAAATAATATCATGCGTTGATAAGATAAGTAAAGAGCTTACTGAGTCCTATGGCTTTGAAGGGAAGCAAGAGAAGAAAAGGATGGAAGAGGGAAAGATGGATAAAGGGAAGAGGGAAAAGAAATTTTTTCCCATATGTGATAACTATGGGAAGAAACACCCTGGAACTTGCCTGAAAGGAATGGGAGTTTGTTATAAGTGTGGAGGAAAAGGGCACAAAGTATGTGACTACAAGGGTAAGAAAATGGTTTCAAATGTACAATGCTTCATTTTCAAGGAGTTTGGACACTACACAAACCTATGTCCTAGTCATCAGACTATGCTACAAATGATGCTATTGGATAATAATCAAGTTATGATACTACATAGATAAAGAGGAATGATTAGAGTTCTTATGTTGATTATGTCATTTGAGTGTTGTATCAACAATATACTTGTTATAATAATTATGGAGTATATAAGGATTGTACTGCAGTACTATTTCATTAAGGACTTGAGATTGTGTGGAACAAAGAAAAGTGACTCAATAGCAGGTTAAATTTTTTGAAAATATATGGTTGAGATAAAGATAAACCATAATATGGTTTTGATATCGAGGTATTGATTTTAGAATAATACATGATTGATTTGGAAAAATTGTATTGGATATTCTTGACTACCTTGAAACTGATTAATGATTTGTATATTCCATCATTGTTGGGGTTTCAAAATTTTTGGATTGAAGGAGTATATCTATTATTCTATAAGGAATAAGGGATCATGAATGTAATCAATAAGGTTTTATGGTAATTCAGGATGTTGTAGTGTTTTAAAAGAATACACGATGAAGGTGTTCACATATTATTACGCAGAAAAAGGGATCTTCATTGTGTTTACCATCCTTATAAATTTTGGACTGAAGTATTTTGGATAGTTCTAGTTTGGATTATTTTTGATTTCCATAAAAGGACAACCCGGAGGTCAGGCAGCAACCCATCACGTCCGGAAAGGCCGCGAG
Organism: Viscum album; assembly: GCA_963277665.1. NCBI lineage: Eukaryota > Viridiplantae > Streptophyta > Magnoliopsida > Santalales > Viscaceae > Viscum > Viscum album. Next base: position 1,289,350,266 of record OY728151.1, read on the forward strand.
ACTTGAACCCACAACCGAAGGGCGACAAGGGTGTATCACCTACCACTGACCCACATGATGTCCTAGATTGAATAATGTCATTTTTTAATGGTTCTGATAGATGAATTATAAATTCATTTTTTTTAACCCTATACGAATATGATAAATAGAATATTATTTTTAAGTTATACTATCTTTTAGAGTGAAAGATGAGTTTCTGGTAGAACTTAGTTATAGGACGAGACACTTCTTTTCAAGTATATATTTTTCTTATTCTATTATTCAATGAAGAAATTAATTCTTATACTGTAGTGAAGGGATATTAAAACAAAAAATGTGTTACCCTAATACCATATGTTTTGCTGAACCGATGGTATTTTAAATCATCATAGATTGATTAATTTAAGGCCCTCAATTTTACACTTGTTTGTGATTGATGACCTCAATCGCTACCTATAAATATTTACGTTTTCCTCCAATTATATGTCTCTAATTTCCCCTAATGTTCTCCGAATAGAGATTATAATTTGGTGGTGACCCTTTCATTTCTCTTTTCCTCTTATTAAGACTAAATTTTTTTAACCCAATTTCCGATGTGGGTTTTCCCCCAAAGATATTTTCTATGTTCAACCTTTTATTTTTGAATAAAAATTTCAAATTGCGAGGATTCAATTTATTGAAGTAGGGGATAATTTAACACCCCAAGATTTTATAGTGTGTTATTTCTTCTAAATAATTCAATAACTTGCACTACACGCAACACCGAGTTCAAGCGCACCATGACTTGCTAAACAAGCCGTTCAAAAGAGGTTATGAATTGTATTAACTAAATTTTAAACTTTATATAATCCTTATAATTTTAGAATCCATATTATGAGTTTCTTATCCATAATGTATGAACAAATTCATTTTCAGTATTGCACTTTTACAAACTTTTAATAGTGAACCATTTTTAAATCCAATATTTTAAACTTTTATATATTTGACTAAATAAATTTACTTTTTAGAATGGGGAAATCAAAAATTTACAATGAAACATCCCAAGAATCCACGGTTCATTTCCCTTTGAATAATGCAATGGCGCGCATTGTACGCAACTTCGAGAATCTAACACACCACAACCAATCAAACGAGCCGTTATGAATAGTAATACCTACTTTTTGAAATTTTATAAATTTTATCATTCAAAATGGACTTCATTTTTGGATTCGGAGTATCAAATTTATCTTAAGGTGAAATTTTGGTACTTTTCGGATAACTTTCATATTTTGATGAATAGTGAACATTACTAAATTTTAATTAAAAACAACTTTTTAATCAAAATAATTAATAGTGATAAATTATGAATTTGAGTGGTTTTAAAGTATATTTAGAATATATTTTTACAATTTAATAAAATTTTGGTCATTGGACATAATTTCACAAGTAAACCGAACGTAAACAAGTATCAATCTTTTGATAGTTATTATATCTTAAAAAGACGCTTTTTGTTTTGACAGCGGGAATTAATTTTAAATTAATTTCTGTCACTTCTGTGTTTTGAATTTGGAAAAATGGATTCCATATTTGGAATAAGGATGTTCAAATTTTGTAAATAGGTAACTTTTATTTTTAGACATTTTGAATAATTTCTTCGGTAAATATTTTATTTACCATGGTTAAAGGGTAAATCCGGTAAATTGGGTTAAAAAATAATATTATAATAATACAAAATTACCCTAAAACGTGTCCTAACCTTATTGGTTGATACATTTTTGACCATGGGCATATTGGGGTCAATTTCGGGACCCCATGGTGCCACTTGTAAGTGATAGGGACACTTTATTTTAATTAAGTTAAAATGAATACAAAAATGACACAAGCATATATCTTTTAGAAAAACAATTTTTACATAGGGTTATTTATGTTGGATTTTAGACTATAAATATTAATTAGAAATATCAATAGATTTCCTAAATAATTATATTTTATTTATAATTTTTAGACATTATATAATTTAATTTATTTATGACACAATGATGATGCAGTAATTACAATAATAGTGAAAAATTAAAATAATTGATATTATAAATCCCCAAATAAATACAATTTGAGAATTTTAATGAATTAAACTAATTTTATAGGATAATATGACATATTGAAATTGACTTAATCGACTTTTTATGAACTAATTATTCTGTTATGAGTTTCAAAAAAATCAATTATTAAATAGTGTCAAAATTGACCTAAAAGCGTTTTTTAAAAAATAGTATATTATTAATTGATATTAAATTCCTAAAAATCTAAGGTTCGGCCAAGGGACTTATATCATGATAGGTGTATCATTAATGGACCACTTGGGGGCATTTCGGTTGTATATAGTAAGTTTATTAACCATATAATATAAAAATACAAATAGACATTGTAAAAGTGAAACTAATTATCTAACAGTTAATACTTAATAATAAGGTTAATATAGTAACCCAAACCTGTCTAAATTATATTGAATGGGTTTTTTTCGACCTATAACCACCTTAAAATTTAAATAATCCACTTTGGAGCCATTATAAACCGAATATGAATTTATTATAAAATAATACTTCTAGCTTTTCCAAAGGTGCCCCTCACCCCTCTTATAAAAGGGCACTCTCCTTTCTCATTAACGCACACCTTAAAAGCCTTTTGTTTCGGCCAAAATCTGCCCAAATACTCTCTAAACTTCTCTCAATTCATCCTAGAGCCCTTCCTTTAGTCCGAAAGCCATCCTAAGAGCTCTTTTGATCAAATCAAAAGGAAGAACCCGAAGAAGAGGTAATGATTTCACCACCTTTTTCCAAGTTCCTTTCTTCTTCCACTTCTTCTTTCATTGTTATTACCATTCTAAAATAATGAATCCAGTATCTCCTATATACTTTAATATTATTATAAATATGGTACAACCATATTTATGTATTCTATCCGTCCTTTGAATAACATGTCACCATACGTGCGTACGTACGGCTTACCGTCTCCACGTCGTGGTGTAATTGTTATTCAATAAATTATTATTTGGATGGGTATAATAATGATGTGTAACTCATTTAAATAATAAATATAACATGATAATGATTCTGTATATATGATATAACATCCAATTATATTTTATTTTAATATCAAAAGAATGATATTGTCGCTCGTGCGTACGTACGGACTACCGTCTCCACGAACGCGATAAGATTCATTCTCCATCGTATCCATTCAAGTATAATTCTCATTTGATGATTAATAATAGTATATAAAGACTTGATATCATTCTGGATATGATTAAGATACGGCCTATCCATGAAAAACATAGCTTACGTAACAAAACATATAAAAGAAAACGAGTAAGTTAACACCCGAAACAACGATAATACTAAGATATTATTAACAAATCAATGATAAAAGATCATATATGATATCATATTAATGTATATGATTTTTGTATAATTTAATAACAATTATTTCACCATTATACAAGAGGTTAACCTACCCCCAACCAAGGAAAAGTACAAGGTAATTTTTTATTTCGCAATCTCTTCATTATGTGTGGTTGTTTATACATAATAATCTACTGGGATCTCTTTATCATCCACATCCATGTTTCCTAAAAATGTATTTCAAAACATTTTTACTATTTACATGAAAATGGGTTAAAGTCATTTATTCCCTTGTTTGACTTTTTATAAGTGTATTATAAAGGAATCTTTCCGTCATTTTCCAAACAAGGTGCTTTTTAACCTTTTCGACAGAATTAAGGTAAGAATGTTTTTTTAACTTATACGGTGGGTGCGGCTATTTTCCACCATTATAAAATCTTTGAAGCTTCCATTACAAGCTTATAAGAATATTTTCAATGAAAATATTTTATTTATAAATATATGACTCTTAAATGATTTCAAAATAGAAAGAGATATTTCTCTAAAAAGAGTTTTGATTTCATCTATGTCAACATCCTTTGATGGATTTTACACTTATTTGAAGTTGATTTATTATGATATAAAACTTCTATATTGTATTGAAGGTTTTGAGATATGTTTGACTGTGGATGTGCTATTTTTATACCATTCATGGTTTATGGTGAAAGTATTGACATTTTGTATGCTAGTTTTAATACGAATGTTTATGTTATGTTTAAACCATTCATATGGGAATGCATTGGACTTAATATGTGACGGGTGGAGCCCGCTACAGCTCCTAGATGCATCGGTAGGTCTCATGAGACAAACTAGTGTCTAGGTACAAGGCCTTGACAAAATCTTATTTGTAGTCTTGGCACGAGGCCTTGGCTATGTGGTTATGATAGTCTGGAATTATGCATTCTATCATTATGAAAGTGGTTATTGGTATTGCATGTGATTATTCGATTAGTAGAATATCCATGTGAATAAGTAAATGGAATTATTTCATATTATTTTTTCCATACTATGTTGAATTTCATGTTTAAAAGGCTTTTGTTTTAGTTATAAATTGCCTTAAATGTTTATTCTTATTTATGAAAGTTTCTGCTATATTGTTATCCTTACTGGGCATTTGAGCTCACCCCTTTTCTATGTTATATTTTTCCCAGGATGTGAAGAAGTAAATTATGAATGACCTACAGGGATATTATGAGGGGATAATAGTGTGGACTATGGAGACAATATGTTGTTGTAGTAGTTTTTCACTTTATGATGTAATGTAAAACTTTAAGAATATATCTAGTGTTTCCAAGGCTACTAAACCAATCAGTTTTTCAAGATTTTATCTTTCTTGTGATCATGCCAATGTTATGTAATAATGCACCAAATTTGGGTAATTGGTGTCGGGGAGTTACATTGGGTTTATTAGAAAACATTCTTAGGAAGTATTTTGGTGTAAACCTGAAGAGGTTGTCCGAGGAATGGGTATCATTATTAACCAAGATTTTTTTATTTATTATTCACCTCCTTCAAATATTATTAAAATATGATGATATTATAACATCGTTATATAAATAATAATGATATATTTTTATGTTAATAGAATATCTTACATACATATCCTCTTCCATAAAATGGGAATCAAAATTGTCCTTCTTGTGTACGCCAAAACCACCACCTTATGAACAAACGTAATTCATTTTCCATCACATCTTATCATGAATGGTTTTAATGATCGATTTTATATAAAAATATTATATTTATAAAATATTTATCATTATTTAAAGATAAAATATCAGATAAATTATTACATTTCCATTCATATAAAACTGATTACGTCGCTCATGAATAGGTGTGGATCACCACATTCCCAAAGTGACGTGATTTATTTTTCATTACCACATATCCTAGATTGTATATGTAAGTATATTTAAATAAAAAATATGATAATTAAGATATAAATATTATTTTATAATGATAGAATAAATAATACCATCTTTCTATCATGATCATTGGAAAATGGAAATGTTACTCATGTGTACGTATGACCTAATATCTCCCTGATTGTAATGTATTTTATTATTTATAACCATAATTAATGGTTTGTTTTAAATGTATAATTAATCTATAAAAATAATATAGTTTTTATTTATTATTCTTTATATAATGGATTAATAACCAATTTACCATAGTCATCCTACCAAAGTCATTTTGGATATATTAAAAAAATATCATCAAATATTCCAATGTGAGCATACTTGATTAAGTAAAAAAATATAAAATGGTAATAAATAAAATAAATAAAAAATAAAGAATAGAATAATTATTAATAAAAAATAATTAACATAAATTTAAAATTTAGGAAGATGAAGAATGAAAATGATTAGTCATACCATAGGTAAGGGATTTCGTCTCAATTTCCTTTCATTGAGTCATGTTTGAATATTATGTGCCAATTTATTTCATATAGTGTATATACCAAAAATTTTCAGGAAATGTAATTAGTAATTCATACTTCATGGTATTTAAAATTTTAATTAAAATTATTTCGTTCAAGGGGAATTGACATGAATGATACAATTTTTATGGGGTTTCATACCTAAATTTCTTTTCATTGGATTATATTACATATTAACAGTATTTGGTATTCCATGATTATGCATGTAATGAATGTTGATTATTTTATATTGTATTTCCACATGTTTTATGTGGATTTACATTTGATACACATAATCAATTCATATAATAATTCTCACATCAACAGTACGGTCTTTGTAAGATATTTCATCTTAATTTCTACTCTATTGGGATATATTTGGAATTATACACCTACTATTTCATGAGGTTTATCTACTTGAATTTTGATATGTTATATCATTAATCTATTTATATTCATGTAATTTAATATTCCATTTATGTTATTTCTTTCATGGAGGTTATGATTAAAAGGTCCTCAAAGTGGTAAATCTCATTATAATCAAGATTTTTTTCTAGAATTTCACTTAAAGGAAATTATGTAATTATTATCAAATGAAAATATTTCATTTTATCCTTCTCAATTTATTCATAGTAATAATACCCTTTTCCTATAATTTGTAATTAATGTGATTGAGATTTTTTATGAAAATCCAGCATTAGTTCTCATTTCCGTTAAAAAAAATTTCTTCCGTAGCCTTGTTTTATAAAATTGTTTTCAGGTGTTTTTTTATTATTATCCTCAGATTATTTAATGTAAAATTTACCGATTTTTTCCTTTTTTAAAAATGGTTTAAAATTAATCTTCATGTTATTTTCTAAATAAGGTTTTTTTCACAAAAAATATAAAAGAAATATTTTTTTAATGCACTCAATAGGAAAATAATTTTCCCAAAATCCTAACCACTCGTTAATTTGAATACTACTATTTAGAATTATAAGGTTAATTTGGAATATATATGGTTTTTCCTGATATTCCAAAAAAATTTATTTTTTAAAATTTATTTTCAAAGTGAAAAGTTATTTTCCACATGAAATTTTTTATTTTTCATTTTATGATATTTCTATTCATCAATGAAAACAAACCTCTATTTTAATAATACTCAAATAGTGATATATTTTAATGATACGATACTTATTCTTTATATAGATCTTTTATGATCAGCTTGAATAGGAAATCTATTGAGCTTTACTTTCTTGAGTAATTTTGTAGCCGATAAATTTCTCTTGAAATATTTAATTTCTTGTGATCATTGGATATTAAATTTATCTTAATTATACTTATATATTTTTGTATCAAGGATACGAATATTTCTTAATCCATATATAAATTATTTAAATGTTATTTTACTATGAATGTTATTGATTTATTGAAGAAATATTGATATTTTTTGTAATTTACCCAGTAGAGATATTTTTTGGTAAGGAATAATTCTTATGAATTGAATTGATCATTCCATATAAGAATAATTCGTTAGAAATGTAGTGGTTGGTGGGTCCGATTATAGATATCCCCTAGATGTATCAGTTGGTATCAGAGAAAAATTAGTAATCTATCATTAAATTGATTTTTGAAACATTCCCACCCATCTGTTAAAATGTATTGGAGAAAATGTTTTATGATATAGATACCATGATTTCCAAAATCATGAAATCCAATATTTTGAATTTCATTAATTGAGAATTAAATTATTATTTTCCATGAGATTGAAACATTGATATTATTTATGGGTTCATTTTGGGCTCAATCTATTGATTAAATGTCATGTGTTTTTAGATATTTAATTTTCCATATTCATTATTCCAAATTTATTATTGATAGATTTTACTGTACATAAACATTACCTAGAATTTGTTCTCACCCTAATTTTTTTATTTCCCCTGAATATGAAGAATGACTTTTTTAATGAATTTTAGGATTAAGAATATGGTTCTTTCACAATATTTTATTTTTATGTTATCAATTTTAATGTGACATTCAAGTATGTATTAATTTTACCAAGACTGCTAAATTATTTGGACCTTTGGGATGTGATTCCTTATATACTATTACTTTGTAATAAAGTAACCACCAACCTTGGGATACCACCTTCAGGTTCTTTATAGTTAGTATCATAGAAATTTGGGAAGAAATATTGAGAAATAAATTAATAAAAACATAACCCTATTATGGACTTTGAGAAAATTTTCCAAAGACACCAACTTTATGATTCAGATGAGGATTGTTTAATATTTTTAGTACAATAATTTGATAATATGTCTATGTATGATTATATGTTTGAATAAATAGATACCCATTCAAAGGTTTTATATATTGGAATTACCTTTTATACATTTATTAAGTTTTAATATACGATTGAGAGATATATAATTCTTATGTATAACTCGTATGTTAGTGAGTAGGTTATTTGAGGAATAATTATTTCATATTTTTTTTAAAAAAATTTATAAGTGTTCTTAAACTTTGAGTTCATATGATTATTCATGTTATGATAATTGTAACATCCCTCCCCATCTCATGGGCTTGAAAGACGGAGGAATGCTACATGGCCTGAAGAGACTTTCCCATGATTCCAAAGGCTGGAAATAAATACTGAGGGATTTAAAAATAAAGTGGGAACAATTTTACCTTGAGATAAACCATCCAACCCAACATTCCACTATCAACAACTACATGATGCATGTATACAAAACAACCAAACCCATAAATTACCAAAATACAACCAATTGTTCTATAAAATTCTAAAAGACTAAAACAACCATACAAAAATCAGAGTACCAAGAAGAAGACTAAAACAAGACATTGGAAGAAGTAGGACATTATCCATAGCTCCCCACCTAGATCCATGCTCTAAGAACCACAACAACACCAAATCATCATGCAGAACCACTAGAAAAATGACATGCCTTACCCTTACCTGTGTCCCAGAACATAACATTTTGAAAAACACCAATGTGCCAAAGTAGGGGGTGAGTAAATATACTAAGTAGGTTTTCCTCAAATGAATTGAATACACATGCCATTAGGATAAAACCATTAGCTCATTTATACAAAAACTGTTTATAAAAAACATTCAATAGTGAAACAACTTACAACATACCATACATACCATTACTAATCCTTAAAAAACAAAGGAAATCCACAAAAATCCATAAGAAATATCCCATCACGAATTATAATATGAAATTTCATATTTTCAACGGAACACACAAAAAAAACATTACAGTAAGACTTCCATCCATACTGTTCACCCTAATCCCAACTGGTGGTCCTTCATGACCACTATCCATCATGGTGTTTCTTGTGACCACTATTCATCACCTTTTGTAGTGAGACTTCCCGCCCACTTCCACACAACATTTCAACAGGACACAACCAAGTATACAACTCACCAAGGCCATAGAAACATGCACATAACCATTTACACGACATATCAATCCACTTTAATAAATCTCCCATTTATTGAAATCGCCCATTAACTAATGTCCCATGCCCAACCACATTTCAATAAACAACATATTTATTGAAAACTATCTTTCACAAAACATCTTTCATAATCCACCACTAATGCTTTTAAATTAATCCTTTTAAAATCACGGAATAATCCCCTTTTTGAAATAATAACCCATTTTTCCGAAATCATTAGCAAATGGGTTCCAATAAGATTCACACATCATTATCACAATTAATATCAAGAAAAAATATTAATTATAACAAAAAAGAACTAGTTATAACCATGTGGAGTCAAGAGAGAAGCCACCTAACTTTAAAGGATCAGATGAATTCAACCCCCAAGCAACCGCACCCCAATCCAAGAAAATAATCCACTAAAACTGCTCAAGATCTCTTTACCTATCATAAAAAAGCCTTAAAATCAAAACCCAAGGCAAAAAAACCCTAGATCTATACACAACGGGTGTAGATATAGAATACCGAGAGAGATGGATATGTTGATCTAGAGAAAACCACCAAGAACTAAGCAAGGATACATTCAAGAGAAGATTAGACTCAACCACACCATGAAAAACCTTTGTTTTACATCCAAAATGAGTGGTACAACACCCCTTACCCTTGAGAAGTGTAAATACCTAGTGAGGCTCAAGTGGTGGAGTGTTTGGGTGTTGTTAGGGCTGTCCTAAATAATCCCAAATTTTAAAAATAACCCCATTTTTATGAGCCACAGAGTCAGCTCAAATGGTTAGAAAACTGTATGCTAACCATCGCTAGCTGGTGCCTCGAAGGGGAACCTCAGACGTCCCGCCTCGCATAGTTAGACAAACTATGCACAAGCCATGCATACCCCACTGCCATCATGGTTCATCTAGCATTGTTTCTCCAAACCGTGCTCATACTGTGTGGCCTTAAAAAGGCCACCAATGCTTCCAAAACCTTCCAAAACTCTCCCAAACTCATGCAACCTCATCCCTATCACTTTAAAAACATAAAAAGAAATTAATTAAGGATACATACCTCAAGTTGGGGTGTTTCATTCTCTCCACCATTGTAATTTCCATCCTTGGAAAGTAGAGAATCATCACTTTGCTAAAAGATCATGGGATATTTCTCAGAAATCTCTTTCTCTAACTCCCAAGTTTCTTCTTGAATCTGACCATGATACCAAAAATCCAAACTAATCCAATGCTTTTACCATGTAAGACTTTTTATTGCCTATCCACAATATGAAATGTCACATGCACCAAGGAAGCATCTGGTTCTAGCTCAACATGATCCCAACGAATAACATGGTCACAATCTGGCTGATACTTCTTCAACTTTGACACATGAAACACATTGTGCACTGCACTAAACTGTGTTGGAAAATCCAACCGATAAAACACCTCTCCAATCCATTTATGTTTCTCAAAAGTCCCAATATACATTTGAGATAACATACCCTACTTTCCAAACCTATGATTTCCAAACCTAGGAGAGATTCTAAAAAACACATGATCCCCCACCACGAATGACAACAATCATTGATGATGGTCCAAATACGATTTATGAGAACTTTGAGCATTCTCCATCCTATTTCTGATTAAATTGATATTCTCCATAATATCTTGGACAAGTCTTGGTCAAATCATTGAATTCTCTCCTGTTTCCACCCAAAATTGTGGAGAACGTCAAGGACACCCATATAATGCGTCAAACGGAGCAATATTTTTTGAAGCATAATAGTGGTTATTAAAGGAGTACTCCACCAATGGTAAGTGATCCTCCCATGAACCGCCAAAATCCATTACACAAGCCCTTAAAATACCCCCTTGGTTTGTATCGTCCTATCTGATTGTCCATCCTTCTAAAGATGATATTCTCTTCTCATCATCAATTGTTTCCCAAGGGCTTGCTGCAAGGATTTCCAAAAAGGAGATGTGAACCTCAGATATCTATATGATATAATATAAATGGGAAGAACATTCCTATTTACCACCTCCCAGATATAGATTTTTGACAAAGCCTCCACCATATGATATTCACAAATATGAATGAAATGGGCTGACTTTGTGAGTCGATCCACAATCACCCATTTGGAATCATGATTAATAACCATTAATGGGAGAACTGTCACAAAATCCATTTCTATTTTTCTCCCATTCACTCTCTGGGATAGGTAAAGACACCAAAATTCCTATTGACCACTAACGCTCTTCCTTGACCTCCTGACAAGTAAAGCATCTCGAAACAAAATCATCCACATCCATTTTCATACCAGCCCACCAAAACAGCACTTTCAACACCTTGTACATTTTCTAAATTCAAGGATGGAGATACCACCTAGAGTGATTTTAATCCCATAGAAGTTCCTCCTGACAAGCCACTAGTACTACCCTCCGATTTCAAAAATACAAGACTGAATTTCCATTCAGTTCCCAACCCTCAATATTCTCCCACCTATTATATTTTTACCTTATCTCCACACATTAAGAATTAGATGTTTGTGCCTATTTAACAAAACTAGCAAAGTCAGGAACCAACGAAACCAAAAAATAAGACTGCTCTTCCTCCTTAGTCCTCACATTCCAACTACATTTCGGCTATGGCCGACATCAACTCCCACTGATCTGATGCCCGTTTCACCATTTGAGCATATGATTTACAACTTAAAGAATCCACAACCAAATTTTCCTTACCTAGTGTGTACATTAAGTCAAAATAAAACATCTAGAGATATTCTATACATCTCCTTTTCCTCAAGTTCAAATCTCTCTGTGATAAAATATGTTTTTATCCCATTTGATCGGTAAACACTGTGAATTTCTCACTGTAACGATAATGACACCACATTTTTAAAGCATAAACCACTACCACCAACTCCAAATTATGTGTCGGGTAGTTCTTCTCGTTAAACCTCAACTTACATGAGCCATATGAAACCACATGACTACCCTACATGAGAAAAACCCCCAAACCTAATCCTGATGTGTCTCAATACACCAAGTACCCTTCCCCTTGTTCAGGAAAAACCGTGATTGGTGCTGAGGTAAGGTGACCCTTTAACTCTTGAAAACATTTATAACACTTCTCATCACAATTGAAATGGGATATTATTCATTTTCAAATCTTTCATTGGTGAAGCCAATCATGTGAAATCACGAAAAAAACATCGATAATACCCAGCTAGACCAAGGAATATCCATATCTTGAAAACATTCTTTTTCAGTTTCCATGAAATAATAGCCTTTATCTTTTATGGATCAAAAAAACACCCTTCTCATAAATAACATGCACAAGGAAATAATCCTCTTATATTAAAAAGTCACACTTTGAAAATTTTTCATACAACTAATGGTCCCTCAAGATCCCCAACATCATCACCAAGTGCTGCTCATGATCTACCCTTGTCCCCGAATACACTAGTATTTCATCAAAAATACCACCACAAAAGAATCTAGATATCTCTGAAATATCTGATTCCTCAATTCCAGGAACAACGTTGGTGTATTCATTATACCAAAGGTTATAACCAAATTCTTTTAATGGACATATATACTTCTGAAATCCATTTTAAAAATAATTTCCATCCTCACTAGCAATTGGTGATAACCTGACATCAAGTCAATCTTGGAGAACCACTGATCTCCCCACAACTGGTAAAAGAAATCATCAATTTGTGGAATTGGATATTGGTTCTTTATCATAACCTGAATAAGTCTATGATAATCAACATAGAGCTGAATGGTCCCGTTATCATTTTAAAAAAACCGGCACTACACATGGAGAAGTTCTAGGCCGAATGAGCCCTTTGTTTTCAAACTCTTCCAACTACACATTTAATTCCTGAAATTATATTGGTTTCATTCGGTAAGATGGAAGTGAGATAGAACTGGTCCACGAAGGGAGATCAATATTTAAACTCCACTTATCTCATAGTGGAAAACCTAAGAATTATTTGTGGAAGACATTCATAAACTGATCCACAACCACTGAAAGAAAACTCTGCTCAACACCTTCCAGCGATGCCAATGACAAGGCCTCTAACTGATAGAAGATCATGCTAATGGATGGTGCCAAAAAATCTATTGCACCCATATTTTGATTCTTCTACCCTCTAAAGAGATATCCAATGCCATCCTCCATCACAAAACTAAATGGTCACACATAGCAATCAATGTGGGACTTAAACATTAGCAACTAATCCATTCCTAGGATTATATCATAAGCATCCATATCAAGAATAGAGAAATCCCACATCAATTCAATTCCATCCACAACTAAATAATGACCTCAACATAAGAAGGCTCGACAGTATATTTGACCTAGGGGAGTTTGTTATTCCAAAAGATAAGGCAACATTTCCACGTGTAAACCCAACAAATAAACAATGCGAGAAGCAATAGAAGAATGACACGCACCCATATCAAATAAGGCTTTCATCAATGTGGATTTTAAAATAAAAATATCTTGCACCATGAATGGTCCTGACTGATCATCCATCACCTCTTGCTTATCTCCGAACAAATATTTACATGCCATGCTCTTCTATTTATTACCCTATTGAGGAGTCGTGGTGTTCATTGAATCACCATGACTTATCTTTGTTTGATTCTGAGGGTATGCTGTAGCCCCCACCCCATCAAAGCATAAGTCCCCTAAGACCCCTAAGGATTGTCACAGACACCTGACCTTGGAGCATTCTGAAAATAACACTGTAGATTCACTCTCTTCTTACAATTATGATATATGTGAGGTTATTCCAATCAATACCACTTGTTGGGTCTCATAGAACAATAATGAAATCATCCCATCTTACTCTGAGGCTTCATAGGAATATTCAATGATCCTGCCGTCGGATTCTGAGCTATATTACCACACTAGAAATAAGTATCATTCTTCCTCTTGAACCCAGCATTCGAGTTCCCAATATTCCACATGGGTACCAACATACCTTCCCCGCCTGTAGCCCCAAAAAGATCCTACTCAGCCACCATAGCTCTATTCACCATTTTTGTGTAATCATCCATACAAAGAACTGCTATCTTGGAATGAATTTCCAGGTTCAACCCAGCTTATTCATGCCTTCAGTGATGTACTACCCTCCACCTCGGGTGAAAGCTTCACTAAGTTCATAAAAATTCTTTCATATTATATTACCCACATGTTTCCTTACTTAAAACTAATGAAATTTATTGTACGTTTAATTCCAAATGTATGAGGGTAGAATTATTTATCAAACAATTCCTCAATGCCCTCCCATTTAACACATTGGTCCGTCCCATCTTGGACCACCACCAGCCACCACTAATGGGAAATATATTCTAATATACATGTGGCTAGTTTCAAATTCAACTATTCCAGTGCTCCTAATAAGTCAAATATCCTATTCATTCTGTTTAGCCACACTTCAGCCCTTTCTGGCTCTGAATCACCCCTAAATATGGGTGGATTAATTCTTTGAGACTAAACCGCATGATCCAAAAAACTTTTTTCATCCACTTTATTCCCACTTTCCACATTGTGGAAAGCTTTCACTATACTCTGAACTAGCTATTGGTTCTCCTGATGCTTAGGTACAACAACATTTTAAGCAGCTTCCTCCAGTTGGTCTCTACGACACCTATCCAGTGCCATTTCTATCAATAAAAAAACAAACATAAGTCCCAATCCTGTAACAAGAAAGGTATTAAATTTTTAATTTCAATTAAATATCAAATATTACAAATAGGATTTCCAAAAGTTTAGATTTCCCCTATTTCACTATTCTGAAAAATCTGCCATGTTTTGAAAATCAACCCATTTTTAAAATACCACGAATTTTCATTGTTTAAATCCACAAATCAAATTTTTACAAAATCCACATAGTCATTCAACAACATAAATCATCATACCACAATGAAATATGCACCATTTTTTCTGTCTTTTCTACCATTCATTCCATGCTAATCTCATTGGCTTTACCCAGGACAATGAGATATCCAATTCCTATAAGTGTCTCAAAACACTTATGTAAACAACTCCAAGTTAACGTGAAGTTCCGTATAAAATGATTAGCTATGTGCTTTTTTCTATACATTACATGTTCTGAAAATCCTATGCCTTGATACCATCTCGACTGAAGGAATAGACAAAGAACAAATGTAAACACTAAAGGACCGAACAACTGCTCTCACATAAAAGTAAAGGACCGAACAAATTGACACCACTTGTAACATCCCACACCATATCATGGGCTTGAGATATGAAGGAATGATACATGTCTTTAAGAGATGCTCCCAAGGCACCAATGGATGGAAATAAATGCTGAGGGATTTGAGAATAATCCGGGGAATGATTTTCCCATGAGATAAACCAACCAAGAAAACAATCCACTATCAAAAACAGCACGATGCATGTCTACAAAACAACTAAACCCATACATTACCAAAAGAAAACTAATTGTTCCATACAAGTCCCAGAGACCAAAAAAACCAACCAAAAATCAGTGTATTAAGTGGAAGACTAGAACAAGATTCCATAAGAACTTGGGAACTATCCATAGCTCCATTCCAAGCTCCTTGCTACAAGCACCACAATAAAACAAAGAATCATGAAGAACCAATATAAAAATGAGATGCCTTAATTTTACCCGTGTCCCAGAACAAAACATCTGAAAAAGCACCAAAGTGACAAAGTAGGGGTTGAGTACAAACACTCAGTGGGTTTTCCTCAAATGACTTCCCTACACACACCACTATGATGAAACTATTAACTCATTTATATAAAAAAGATTATATAAAACATTCAATAGTGAAACAAAGTAGAACATGCCAAACATTCCCGTAACAAGCCTTGATAAACCAAGGAAAGACACAACCATTCCATAAGCCATATCCCCATCACGAATTAGCACAAAAAATTCCATCTTTGTAGAGAAAACACAACAAAACAACCATTACGGTGGGACTTCCACCCATCCGGTTCACCCGATTCCCAACGACCGGTGCTTAAATACCACTTTCCATCATAGTAGTTCTTCCAACCACTATCCATCTCCTTTAATAGTCAGAATTCCCTCCCATTTCTACACAACAATTCAACAAGCCAAAACCAAGCATATAACTCACCAAGGCCACAAAAACATGAAAATAACCATTTCCATCACATGCCAATCCACTTCAATAAATCACATATTTAATGAAATCACCCTTAACTAATGTCCCATGCCCAACCAAATTTCAATAAACCAAATATATATTGAAAACCTTCTTTCACAAAACATCTTTCATAATCATCCACTAACTCTTTTGAAATCAACATTTTAAAATCACACAACAAGCCCCTTTTTGCAACAATAACCCATTCTTCCAAAAATCCCTGTATCAACACCAAATGTATTCCAAAAAGATTCCCACATCATTACCATAATTAATTTCAAGGAAAAAAAATAATTTTAACCAAAACCGCTAGTTCTATCCAAGTGGAGTCGAGAGAGAAGCCACAAACCTTTTAGGGTTCCAGTGAATTCGACCCACAAGCAACCACACCCTAATATAGGAAACCCATGTAATAAAAATTCTATATATCTAATTACCTATAATCAACAAGAATTAAAATCATCACCCAAGGAAAAACCCTAAATACACACACAACAGGTGTAGATATAGAAAACCAAGAGAGGGAAAAGTAGATCTTGATAAAGCCACCAAGAACTAAGAGAGGAGACTCATCAGAGAATAGTCGGCTCAACCACATCACAAAAACCCTTAAATGTTATTCCAAAATTAGTTTTAGAGCACCCCAAACCCTTGAGAAGTATAAATATAGAGTGAGGCTTGAGTGGGAGCGAGTTTGGGTGTTTTTTGGGCAATCTCGACTAATCCTGTATGAAAAAACCCATTTTTACAAGCTGCATGGTTTGACAATCTATGCGCTAACTGTGCGCCTACTACATACTCAAAGGGAAATATAATATAGACCAACCAAAATAGTTATAATTATAGTTCTCATGCCATGCGTACCCCCATTTCCCTCACAGTTCATCTTGCACATTTCTCCTAACCGTTCTCAAATTGTTCAACCTTAAAAAGGCCCCCAATGTTTTCCAAAACCATCCCAAAGACTCACAAACTCATCCAATATCATCCCAACACCTTAAACACATAAAAAGATATTCAAAAAAGGATAAATAACTCAAACTGGAGGCACTATATTAATAATATCATGCTATGATTGTTTGATTTTATGAAAAAATAGGTCATAAAGAAAACCTTTGTGGTCAAAAACTGATTTGATAACTAATTTTATTTTTTTTAAGTTATTATAATATTTTTGTAATTTTATAGGAATTATATTTACATAGTTTTCGAAAAAGGTCAACCCTCCTCCTAGATAACAACCTATCACATTATTCAAGGCCACTAGGCTTGAACCCGCAACCAAAGAGAGAGAAAGGTGTGATACCTACCACCGGCCTTTGTCATGTCATGGTAAGTTTGATATTGTTTTTACATAACTGGTTTTTTAGATAAATATTATAATTATTTTGGGAATCAAGTTATAGGATCAAATATGTTTTATTTTTAGGTGATTAATGACATTTTTGGAGATGCTCTATTGGGATGAGGAATATATATCACCATTAGGTTTAACATGAAGTATTAATTGGGAAGAATCAAATTATATTTTTAGGGATGTAAGTTAAAAGGTATGATATCACCTTGGAGATGAAAATAGTATTTAATGTTGAGAATAAAGATGCTAATAAATATTTAGGGTTATTTATTTGTTTAATAATATAATTTGAACCTTTGGTGGAGATTTTTTTAATTAAATTTACGATATCTTCAGATAATGGTGTATACATTTTTGTTATTGTCTTTACAGATGGTAACCATTTTATATTTGGATAATATTGAAAGAAAATAGTAATAAATTAGTATTATTTTATAGATCTTATTATCTACTAAAATTCAATTTTATTACTTCAAGAATAAAAAATAAAAATTGTATGTAATTTTTTTTGAGTAAGAGTAAAAGTAGGAATTGATCGAAGCACAACCAAATAATGAAATTTTTCTTAGGAAATGGGAAGATACCCTGTAATTATAACCACTTATGATATAATTATAGATGGTAATGTAATTACTCAAATCTGGGAAGATTATTTTGGAATAATTTTTTTTACATATTACAATAATTTCAGATAAATCCATAGTCTTTTCACCAATAAAATTTTAATGGTTCTGTTGGTTTTAACCTTCTCCCGACCATGTTCTCTATGAAGCTCTATTTTTCCTTGGGAGATATTTTTCTACACCATATTCATATTTTCAATTCCCAATAATTTTATCATATTTGTAAAAATATTTTTGTGTCATTCCAGATGACCTTCAAATTTCCCTTTCCCCCTTTTTAGGAGGAATATTGATTTACCCTTTTACGATCTGGGTTTTCCATAAAAGAATTTTCAAATTTCAAACCATTGAATCTTGAGAAAAATTTTAACTTTTTATGATAAAATTTATTTATGGAGGGGAGAATGTAACACCATATGATATTAAAATAAGAACATGATGTTTGATAGGATATACAAGATGAAAAATCGAGCGTAATAGAACTATGATAAGCTATTTAAATATAACCATTATTGCCTATTTGTAAAAATTTGGGGTATGAATAAGAATACCAAATTTTTGAAAATCATGTTTAAATATTTTAGATGAAGAAAATATATTGGTAAATAAGGACTCAATTTTTAGTAAAGTCTATTAAATCCTCAAAAATATATTTTTCATTAAAAATGTCTTTATTTTTATTTGTGAGTAAATAATATAAATAATATCTGAAAATTTTAGAAATTAAATTGAACATAATGAACATTATTTTTGAAATAATCATGTAAATATTAACTTTGGGTGAAATTTTGGGATTATTATGACTTGAGTAATTTTCAATGGATAGTGAAAACACCACTTTTTTTAAAGATATCAATTCTTGTCAATAAATAATGTAATTTAAATGTTCCATTATGATTTTAATTTTATTTCAAATTTAAATGACTATTATTTAGTTATATTAAATATAATTAATTACATTTGAATCATATTTATACCATATTTTTTCATAAGTTTATTTTTAGGCTTAAAAATACATTTGTTTAAACTATTTTCAAGTGCATAATGTTTCTCATCTTACTTAATTAAAATAACCCATAATGAGAAATGATTTAAATTAAATTTATATATTATATATCTATATGTATTAATTTTAATTCATATAATGATTATTACTATTCATAGATTTTGTGTAATATTATCTTATGCTTGGAAATTTCATTTATTGAAAAATCATTTTTCGACACATTTCACAGGTTTATTTTTGAATTAAATTATTCCAATTATTTGAATTGAATTTGATAATATGGATTCCAAATTTTTAATAATAATAATTAATATTAATTAATTATTTTATCTTAATTTTTTTGTCATAATTAATAGTAAATCCCAAAACATTTTTCACCATGGTAAAAGGGTAAATAGCGTTAACCTATGTTGAAACTAAGTGGTAAGGTCATAATTTTTTTCATATTAATTATTATTTGATGAATTGATTTATAAAATTATACATTTTTTCATAATTTTTAATTATTTATGGAATATTTTATAGGAAAGTGTCCCATATTATAATTTCGGTAAAGAAAAAGACAAAATGTCACTTTTTTCCATTAAATATATTATATATGTTCACATAGAGATGAAAATATGTCATGAATGAATATTAAAGGTTATTATGAATAATTAAATTATTTTGATGATATTTATTTATTTTTTAGTTGAAATAAAGTTACCTTAAACACTAACAAAACACTAACAAAAATCTTGTGAAAAGTGAAAAAATCAAGGTAAATAATTTTAAAAATAATAAAAGTAATTAATTTGGTATATTTTTGGTTCTAAAATAATATAATTGTTAAAAAATCTGTATTTTTTGGAGAAATTTATTTTATTCAGTATTCATTATTATATTAATGTAATTAAAGTAAGATTAGATGAATAGTTTCGAAAATTACATTAATGATATTATATTTTAAATAATATATCATTAAATTATTTAAAAACTCTAAAAATAAATCAAGAGGAAAATGAGGTTGATATGTAGTCTAAACTTTTACCCCTTTTTCCTTTATTATCCATTTTTTATCTTATAATTAAAATTATAACCCTTTTAGTTTGAAAACGTTTTTAGCATGGTTATCCTGTAAACAAATTTCCAGAGGGATAAAACCAATAGATAAGGGTTATTACTTAATTAAAGTTATCTAAATATTATTATGTGGACATATTTATGCCTTATCCTATCCAAGACACTAATTCATATACATTTTAAGTATATTATTTGAATATGACCTTATATAATTTAATATTTTAATAAATTCTAAAAGTGCCCCTCTGCTCACTTATAAAGGGAACCTCTTATCTTCTTTTACTAACACTTCCTAAAACATTTTTTTTCACCAAATACCATCCAAAATACCATCATTAATTCCTTTATAACATACTATTGTACTTTTTTGTTATAAAACCCTCATATAAAGGCTTTTGGTGTAAACCTAAAGAGGTTGTTCGAAGAAGAGGTATCGTTCTTAACCAAGTGTTTTTGTTTTATTTCAAATGAAAACAACTTATAATTTTATTCAACCATTATGATATAATAACTTAATTATATAGAATATACTGATATTTTAATATGTTAATTTTATAACCAAAATAAATCTTCATTGACATTAAATGGTAAACAACACAATCATTCGTATGTATCGAAGACTACTGCCTCGAGAACTAATGTAATTCATTTTCTATCACAACCAATCACATATGTTTTTAATGATGGGCTTGGTATAAATATGTATGATATGTATGATATATTTTTCATTCTATAAAGATAACATATCATATATTTTCTTACCTTTGTATTTGTTTAAAAATGATAACATCGCTCATGCATACATGTGAATTACCTGCTCCACGAAGTGATGTGATTTTCTTTTCAATATCGCATCTCATAAGTGGTATATATACATATATTTGAAGAAATAAAATGATATCTAATATATTATTATAATTATTTAATGTAATAATAATAACTAACTTCTTTCCATCATGATCTTTGGAAAATGGAAATGTTACTCATAAGTACTTATGACCTATTGTCTCCATGATTGTATCATAGTTAATTTTTCATAAACATATTACTTGGTTGTTTTTATAGGTATAAATATTGTAAAATTGATGATTATATTATTATTATTATTCCTTAGATGATGGGAAAATGAAAAAATTTACATTAATCAACCTTCAGAAGTCATTTTGGATATGTGAACCAAATTTCATGAAAATGTCAGATGTGAACATAATTGATTAAGTAAAAATATTTTAACATGGTAATAAATAAAATAAAAAGACTTTTAAAAGGTTCTCAATAAACTAAATAGTGAATATATGTTTATTATTTTGAAACATAAATAATTTACGTGATGATTTAAACATGAGGTAATGGATTTCACCATAATTTCTTTTTATTGAGGCATATTTTAATATTATGCACCAATTTATTTTATATGATCTATATAATAAAAATTCTAATATTATATCATGAATCACTCATAATTAATTTTATTTTATGTTTTTATTCCAAATTTTATCCAATGGGATTTAACTTTAATATTACCAAGTGGTAAGGGCATAACGCAGTTTCTTTTCACTGGGTTACACTACTTCTTCATTGTATAATATTATAATATTATCTGTCTATTGAATTTTTATTATTTTATGTTTTACTTATACTCTTTTACAATTATTTAAATTTGATATAGATAAATAACTCATTTATTAATTCCCAGTTTAATTTTATGATATTTGTAAGATATTTCGTCTCAATTTCCACCTCATTGTCACATATTTGGTATTATGAACCTATTTATTTTATGAGGTAAATATAATACACTTATGACACGTTCTATAATCAATATCTTATTATTAATTTTATTAAATGTATCATTTGATGTTATTTATTTCAGGGGGTTATTATTTAAAAGTTAACAAAGAGGTATGAATTTATTCGTCAATTGCCTTTTAATCAGGATTATTTATTCTTGAATTTACATTGATGGAAATTATTTTATTATTGTATAAAAAACGATTTTATTTTTAATCTCCTTTGATTATTGATGAAATTTTAAAGTAATAGTACCAATTTACACTCTTTGGTACTTAAAATTATTGATAAAATGTTTTTCAGAAAACTCAACTTTATTTCTTCTGTCAGTCGAAAATAATTTTCCTTCTTTATACATGTTTTCTAAAAACATTTTCATAAATGTTTTAAATGATTTAATATTATTTTTCAATTTAATATTTACCCAATTTTGAATTTTTATAAAATATTTTAAAAGGAATGTTATTTTATATGTCTGAATAAATATTTTTTTTGACTTTTCACTAAAAAAGGAATCTTTGATTTAACATTCTCTACATGAATATATTTTTTCCATAGACATGAAAAATTATTGACTTGAATATTACTTTAAAATATTATATGTTTCTTTTGAAATAAAATGTTTTTCCTAATATTCCATATTTTTAAATTCTTTTTTCAATGTGAAAAGGGTATTTTCCATAGGAATTTTTTAATGATATTTTTATTGAATTTATATTCATCAACGACAATAATCCTTTATTTTAGTTATACTCCACTATAAATATATTTTAATGATACCATCATTATTCTTTATCAAGATGGTTTATGATCTATTTGAATGGGTAATGTATTGACATTCATTTTCTTGATTAATTTTGTAGCCAATAAATTTATCTTAAAACATTAACCTTCTTGTGATAATTAGAAATTATATTTATATAAAATATAAATATCCATTGAATCATTAATATTAATATTTACTAAACCACATATAATTTTTATATATTGTGTTTTAGTATAGAATTTATTTAATTGACTGGAGACATATTGTTATTATCTATTATTTTCTCGAAATATATTTTTTTTGATAAGGCACATTTGTTACAAACTATATTTATTGTTCAATATATTAGTAATGGATTGGAAATGAAATGAATGGTGGGGCCATGTTATAGATATCCCCCCCAGAATTGATTAATCTCTTGAGAAAAATCAGTATGATATAATTAAATGGGTTTTTTGTGTACACCTATCCATCGATTAAATTGTCTTAGCATATGTCTTTGACGATATAGATGTCATGTTGTTTGAAATCATGATGTATAATATCATTTCATTTAATAATAATTAAATAGTTATTATCCATGAAATTACTATATTTATATCAACCCTTGATTCATTTCTTTATCATGTTATTAATTAAATGGAATATGTTTTAAATTATTTACATTAACATATTGATAATTAAATATTCTTTTTTGATACCAACTACTGTATATAACCCTTTCTGATCATTTTTTTTCACCCCTAATTTTGTCTCCTTTACCCAAGATACGGAAATATAATATCTGAATGAGTTAAAGGATTCATTATATTTTCATTCACTCCATTTTATTTTTATGTTTTCAATT
Organism: Viscum album; assembly: GCA_963277665.1. Taxonomy (NCBI): domain Eukaryota; kingdom Viridiplantae; phylum Streptophyta; class Magnoliopsida; order Santalales; family Viscaceae; genus Viscum; species Viscum album. The sequence goes on from OY728151.1 coordinate 1,289,374,142, forward strand.
CTAATTTGACATTCTAGTATGTGTCTTGTTTACCAAGACTACTGAAATATTTGGACCTTTAGGGTGTGATCTCTTGTATATTATTCTAATCTAATAAAGTAACCATCAACATTGGTTTACTAGGTTTACGGTCTTTAAATAAAACATTTCCAACATTAACCCTCTAGAGTTAAGGTATAAAACATAACCATAAGAGATTCGGGAAGCTCAACTTGTATGATCATATCCTCAACATTTTTCAGCTATACCACTAATTTATTATAATCTTATTGATCAATAAAATTAGGCGGTTTAGGTCTAGGAACTTTGGAAAGATATCCATATAATTGGGAAAGAGATGAAGGAAATATAGATCTGATATCAGATAAGATGGATCAACATTACCTAGAAGATCTAGATATACTAAAGAGAGAGTTTTGGGTTATCCCATCACAGATCTTGGGTAAAAGTCCATTAAACCTGATTTAGGGAATACTCTAAAAAACAATTATGAACACTATAAAAACAAATCTAGAACTCACAACTGATGATGAAAAACATAAATTAATAATAAATCACAAAATATCCATTTTAATAATCCTGAAATCCATCACTTCATAAATTCAGGGATAAACTATGGCATCCCGCCTTTTTATTACATAACATTTCATTAAATTTTACAAATAGAAGATCTTTAAAGTCTAGTGTCTCAGAAATTAGGAACAATATACATGACAAAAACATACAACATTCTTCTAATCCACTTGTAAGGCTTCATCATAAGTTCATCCTAAGTAAAATTACTGCATATCATAACCTAAAGACATATATCAATGGAAAGGGTGATCAGAATGCCCGGTAAGGGTAAATAAGGGAATCAGTTTACCTGTGATATAAAAAAGAACTTGATAAAAAACATAAAGGCATGAGAAATGGAAGAAGAGTAATTTAATAATAAAAATAAAATGAATAATAACTTGAATATTTGGATACAACATTTAATTTCTACATTCATGAACATATTACCATGTTCCATCCCTATGGTGTCATAAACAATTATGAAGGTTATTTACCAAGGTATCGTGAAACTTGTCATCTCTATAGATTAAATTATTTATATAATTCATTGGAGAGATATCAGGTTGCACCATTAATATGTATTTATTTTCATGTGAGACACATATATCATAATCAAACATTTCATAAATATCCTAAATTGAATAAAATAAATCGGTTTCATTTCAAAATGGTGATGTTTAAAAAGTGCTTAAAAATAAGATCAGTATGTCATTTATAACCCATGGAAAGGGAGTGAGGGTTATATGTATGTAAATTATAGAATAATTCAATCAATTTTAGGTCTTGATCAATACCTCTAGACATTAAAATATATTTGTGTGTTTGGATAAATAAAACAAGAAAATTTCTTGAGAAAAATAGAGAGATTTTGAGACGAAAATTCTACAGCATAACGGCTACGTAACATGGTTTTAGAAAACATTTAAAAGAGAGGGGAAAGGATAAAGAACTTATAAATAACTAATAATACAATATATAGACAGAATAAAATAGAAATAATTCATTATATGGATATTTTAACAACATACGACATGAAAAGGAAACTTGAATGAAAATAGAAGCTGGGATTTCTTTTACGAAAATTCGACAGCCTAACAGTGTCACTTAAAATTTCCAAAAATCAGTCGATGAGGGAGGAAAGGGTATCTAATAATTTGGACATAAAATTTACAACAATAAGGATATAGAATAACATACCCCCAGATAATAAAATGGAATCTAGAAGACATATCATAAAGGAAGTAATGACTAAAAGAGGAGGGTGAAAGGTTCCTTTACCTTGGAGAGTAACTTTGAAATCACGAAGGTTGGGACCTTGGGTGGCTTGAGGGATATTTGGGAGGAATATTTGGGATTAAACAAGACCATATATTTGTTAAGGAGGATTTTGGAATGAATTTAATGAGGGAATGGATTGGTATTTATAACAAAAGTGAGGGAATATTTAAATAATTTCCAAGGGACACCTCACTAGTGGTATTTGCTAAACCTTGGGCTTTCTTATGATATTTTCCCATGGTATTAGCCACTTGGGACACATCATAACATATATTACTATTTACAAGTCTACAAGAATTATTACATCATTATGACATCATTAATGATGTCATAAATCACACCGAAACTCAAAATTGTATTTTTACTATTCACTGAAAAAAAAATATTTTATAAAAATCCCATAAATTATCCCTAACCTAATACCGATGCTATAAATTCAAAAATTAACTCCATTTTATGAAAATAATTATCTAAATATGAGATAATTAATTATTAGGTAAAAACACTATTTTCCTGAAAAATATTATTACTTAACTAATAATTTCTTAAACAGTTATTTACTTTTTCTATTATCTCACATCACCATTCAAGATGCCTAAATTAAATTTATACATTTTTAAGTGAGGTTAATATTACATTGGTCACAATACTATTCATAAAGTTAATATTAAGATTCATTCTTTACTATTCACTAAAAATTAAGTTGATCTTATTAGACTCTAAATTTCTTACTGATCACAACTGTCAAAGTCCATTTTTTGAAAATAATTTCACATTTTCAATTATTTAAACTATACAAAAATATTTCAAAATATCTATTTTCAAAAATTCAGCAATAATTTGGAACTTTTAAAAATTCATCCTATATTTATTTTGACATATAAAATCAATTTTTTTACCATAATAAGAAGTAAAAATTTTATTTATACAAAAGGATTACAGAAAGTGACTGAGGCCTTGTTACATAACCCCTTATAACACCTGCATAGGAGCTAAGTTTAAGGTATGCTATGGTGATATAATCTTGTTTTGGCTCAACCAACATTGTCTGAGTGGTGATTTCTATCAGCTTGAACTTCTCCTTTAAGCGATTTCATTCAAGCTTCACATGTTGATGATCAGCTTGGGCTTGGTCCAGAGTAAATCCTTGTGACACAACCTCCTTCCCAAGATCTGACTGATGGGCTTCGTATGGCCTGAGTCTACTAGACGGTACCATCAAATATTATTTCTGTATTAATTAACCCAGATCACTTATATTTATAAACAATAATCATAATGTGAAGAGTTTAGTTTCCAATAGACACATTGAAAAATGGTTATATAACAGTTGAAACCAAACGATATCATCTTAATTATACTCACTAAATTAATTAAAGGATATTGTTTTATTGAGTATTTAATTAAATAAAAACCAAATTTAGGAAACAAATATTATTTAAAATTTCGTGTCATTACAGTCTTCCCACCTTATGAAATTTCATCCTCTAAATTCTTACTCATACCATCAGGAGAGAAAATGTGTGGGTACTTCTGCCTCATAGACTCCTCTGGTACCCATGTGGTTTCATAACAAATTTGGTTTCTCCACAACCCCTTAACGAGGTGGGTAGTCTTGTTGCATATAACCTTGTCTCTAAAATCCATGATCTCCACTGGTTGTTCCTCATAAGTGAAGTCATGTTACAGTTGTAACACCTCTAGATTTTTTACATGTTAAGGGTCAGGTATGTACTTCCTCAATATGGATACGTGGAAGGCATCATGAACTTGTAATAGATTTGGAGGGAGTGCAAGCCGATAGTCCACTGCTCCTACGTGATCAAGGATTTCATAGGGGATAATGTACCTTGGGATGGGCTTCCATTTCTTCCCAAAACTCTTGAATCTATTCCAAGGTGATGTTTAAAGAAAGACCTTCTCACTAACATCATACTTCTAGTCCCTTCAGTGGTCGTCAGTATAGCTATTTTTTCAACTGTGAGCAGTCATAGTTTGTTGCTAGATGGCGTGTAATTTTTCTATCATCTCTTGCACAAGATCAGGCCCAAGAAACATTCTCTCACCAACTTCATCGCAACAAGTAGGAGTTCAACATAAATTACCACATAGAGATTCATAGGGTTCCATTTGAATGATCGAGTGGAAGCTATTCTTGTATGAGAACTCAACTAAAGGGATATGTTGATCCCATCCTCCTTTAAATTCCTTTGAGCATGTTCTTAGCATTTCCTTGAGTGTTTGAATAGTCCTTTCATATTGTCCATCAGTTTGGGGATGATAGGCTATACTGATATTCAATTCACTACTCAGAGCATGTTGAATACTTCTCTATAATTTTTATGTGAACCTTGGATGAAAAGAAGATACGATAGAAAGTGGAACTCCATACAGCCTTACCAATTCCTTCATGTAAATCCTGGCAATTTGATCAAGAGACAAATCTTCCTGAATGGAGATAAAATGGGAATTCATGGTGAGATGGTCCAAAATAACCCATATTACATTGTTTCCTTTGGAAGCTCTTGAGAGACCAGTGATGAATTCTATAGTGATATTGTCCCACATCCATTCTGGTATGGTTAGTGGTTGCAATACCCCTTTAGGGAGTTGTCTCTCTTCCTTCACTTGATGACATAGGAGGCACCTTGAAGTGTAGTCATAAATCTCCCTTTTTAAATTATCCCACCGATAATGATCATGAAGGTTCCTATACATTTTTTTATTCCAGTATGTATAGAGAAAGTAGAGCTATAAGCTTCATCCATCAGCTCCTTCTTTATTTCTGGACAATATTGAACACATAGTGTCGTACAAAATTTTAGTACACCTTTATGATCAATATTGAACTCAAGAAACTTTCCATCCCTCACAGCCTCAAAATTCTTCTGTAATAAAGGATATTATTTCTAATATTTCATGATCTGATCTAGTCATGAAGGCAGAGAAATTATTTGGGTTCGGGTTCATGATGTCCCTTCCTTTATAATTCCCATGTCCAGCTTTAGTAGGTCATTGATCCATGTATCTCTTTGAATCCTCATCATGGATAGAACAACTAGGTATTTCTACTTAATGAATCAAGGAATGTCTTTTCTCATCCAGGATGATAATGAACTGAACAATCATAGTCCTTACAAAGTTCCAATCATCTCCTTTGTCTCATGTTCAATCCTTTTTTTGGAACATATACTTCTTACTTTGATTGTCTATGTATATATCACATTTCACCCCATAAAGATAGTGCCTCCATATCTTTAGAGAAAAAAAAACCACATACAGTTCTAGATCATGTATAGGATTGTTCTACTCATGAATCTTCAACTGTCAAGATGCATAAGTAATGACTTGGTCATTTTGTATGAGGTCAAACCCATGACATTTTAGAGATGCATCTCTAAACATACTGAACCCTTCTCCACATGAGGATAGAGTAAACACAGGTGGGGTAACCAATCTCTTCTTCAACTCATGGAATCTATCCTTATACTTCTTTGTCCAAATGAACATGACCCCTTTTTGAGTTAACATGGTTAATGGATTAGAAATTTGTGAAATGTTTTTTCACAATCCTTCTATAATATCATGCTAATCCAAGGAAACCATGAATCTCAGTTACTATTGTATGATCAGGCCAGTCTTCTACAACTATTGTCATTATATGGTCAACTGTGATTCCTTCATTGGTTACAATGTTCCCCAAGAAATAAACTTAATATAACAAGAATTCACATTTTCTAAACATTCCAAAAATACTCTCTTTCCTTAGAGTTTTAAAAATAACCCTTAGATGATCCTCATACTCCTTTTGAATTTTGGAATATATCATAATATCATCATTAAAAACTATAAAAAAGTTATCAAGGTATTTCTTAAAGACTCTATTAATAAAATCCATAAAATTGAAGGATCAATAGTTAGTCCGAAGGGAATAAAAACAAACTCATAATTCCCATATCTTGATCAAAAGGATGTTTTTGGAATATATTCATTATTCACCCTCAATTGATGATAACTGGAACTATGATCAATCACAGATAAGAATTCAGCCCCACAAAGTTGGTCAAATAAGTCATCAATTCATGGAAGAGGGTATTTGTTCTTCACTGTGATCCCATTTAGTTCTCTATAATCAATACATAGACACATTGATCTATCCTTCTTCTTCACAAAGAGAACTGGTGCTCCCCAAGGAGACACACTCGGTCAAATAAACCCCTTCTCCAAAAGATCTTGGAGATATTTTATTAATTCCTCCAGCTCCACATTTTCTATCATATATGGAGTCTTTGATATCCGATGAGAGGTATGAGTTCAATTTAGAACTCTACCTCTCTTTCTAGGGGAGGTCTGGGTAACTCCTCAGGAAAAACCTTAATGTATTCCTCGATGATAGGGACATTTTCTATCCTTATACTCTCATGTCATTCATCTTCACCACCGATCAAGTCCATAAATAAAGATATAGAAGGCTCTTATAGACTAAGATCAGGTTAAGATATATCTCCTTGGTTGATAAATGTAGGTTTTCCATTCAAGACTACTGATATTTCCTTTCTTTAGTATTTGATTTTAGAATAATGCTTTGAGAGCCAGTCCATCCATATTATAATGTCAAATTCCAACATGGGAATGAATAATAGATTTGAGATAATATTGTTCTCACTAATGTAAATACTTGTGTTTATAAACACTTATAATGCTTGGATAATCCCACCCAGAGTCTTGACTTACCACTCTACTTTTATAAAATCGGGGGTTGATTCTAAATTCTTTGTAAACTTTGAGGAAATAACGGAATTCGTAGAACCAGAATCAAACAACATACTTGATAGCTTTGAGATAACAACAAGAGTACATCCCAACAAATCATTTGGTTCATCAACTTCAACCATAGTGATTGAAAAAGTACGACCTTGATCCTTTGGTCGTTGCTGAGGCTGATGGCGATTCCCCTCCATTGCCCTCAAATTTGGACAATGATTTTGAAAGTTCCCATGTTTTCCACAATTATAGCGTTAGACATTAGATAGTTCCTTCACCATATTTCCATTTTTGATAGTGTTTGGGAGTTAAATCTTCTCCTCACTATGACAATTCTGTGCAATATGTCCATCTCTTCCACACTTGTAGCACTTCCTGCTCCCGAGTAAGCAGTTTCCCAAGTGCATCTTCCCACATTTATTACACATGGAATGTTGCACTTTCTTTCCTCCACTTCCCTGATCGATGACCCTCCCTATGCTTGGCTCCATTGATCACTTATTTTCATTGGATTTATGAGACCAATGTGTCTCTTCGAACTTCAGTTTTACTTTCATCGCACTTCGAACAATCTCCTTATAGCTATCATTGTCTCTATTGGATATATTCTTTCATAGATGAGGTCTGAGTCCACAAAAGAATCTATCAACCTTACCATTTGGATCCATGAAAAAGATAGAGGTGTAATGTGAAATCCTTTTTATGTTCATCTCGTAGCTTCCCACATATTCATTCTTCTTTTACTTCAGATCGATAAACTCCATCTCCATTCTTATTCTCATGGAACACGGGAAATACTTTCTGAAGAAAATACATCTGATCTCTTCCCAGTCCATAGATTCAACCTACACTTTTGGACTTTTGTTTTTAATTATTTCCCACCACTGATCAACTTCTCCTTCTAAGTGGTAAATAGCTAGGGTGACCTTCTCTTGTTCCGAACAGCGGAGCACCGAAAAGATCGTCTCGATAGAGCTGATCCACTATTAAGAAATCAATGCTTCGGTAAATACACTGATGTTCTGTGGTCATTTATGCATAAATGACTAAACATAATGTTGTTCCCTTCACAGTGAGGTCAGTCTCTTAGCTTGATTCAAGTAATTTCCCTTAACTTGAGTCAATTGGTTCATGATTCTCATGAAAGTTTCTATTCCGGCTTCCATAAGAGGGCCCTCAGCGCATGGTCCATTACTGTCACCATTTTCATGGTTCCTCTTATTTCCCCCCATTTTATAAAAGAATAAAAACATAGTGATAAACTTATTTCATTTACGAATCTTTTAACTATAATTGATTTTATTTCATAAAACTTCTTGCTGAAAAAATAAAATTTCTCCATAAATCCTTCATACTGATTCATAAAAATCATATGATTAACTAAACATATCCCCTAGGAGTGAAAACCGGGAGTGCCACAATGCTCGTGGTAATGTTCCAGGATACTCTGGGTCATGTTCGAAACTCTTTATCAGAGTTTTTCACTCCTAGGTACATTTGTGCCATAGCCACATCCACTTGTTCATATCCAAACAATAAATTATTCGTTCGGAAACCAATTAATTAATATTTCACCAAAATACCATAACGTTTTCCTATATATAAACTTTTCGATAGGTTTATTCATAATTTTTTCACATCCTAATTCCCATAAATAACTAAACTATCCTTTTATACCGACTATTCCATCCTGCCTTTTTATTACATAACTTTTCATTACATTTTACAACCAGAGGATCATTAAAGTATAGTGTCTTAGAAATTAGGAACAATATACATGGAAAAATAATAAAAAATTATTCTAATTCACTTGTAAGGATGCATCAAAAGTTCATCCTATGTAAAATTACTACATCTCATAACCTAGAGACATACATCAATGGAAAGGGTGAGAAGAAGGCCTAGTAAGGGTAAATAAGGGAATCAGTTTACCTGTGATATCAATAAGAACTTGATAAAAAACATAAAGGCATGATCAATGGAAGAAGAGGCATATCTTGATAAAATTAAAATGAATAATATCTTAAATATGGGGCTACAATATTTAAATTAGGCACATCATGAACATATCACCATGGTTCATCCTGAAGGTTTCATAAAAAATTACCAAGGATATTCAACAAGGAATCGTGAAACTTTCCATCTCTATAGATTAAATTCTTTACCCAATTAATTGGAGTGCTATTGGGGAGAAACCTTAATATGTATTTTTTTAATGTGATCCACATAGATCATAATATAAAATTTCATAAATAACACAAAATGAATAAAATAAATGGGTTACATGTAAAAAACGTGATGTTTAAAAAGTGCATAAAAATAAGATCATTATGTCATTTATAACCCACAGAAAGGGAGTAAGGGTTAAATGTATGTCAATTATAGAATCAGATATATCAATTTTATATGTTTATTAATTCATCTAGAAATGAAAATATATTTGGTTATTCACATAAAGAAAACAAGACGATTTCATGAGAAAAAGAGAGATATTTTGGGATGAAAATTATGCAGCATAACGAAAATGTAAGATGGTTTTAGAAATCATTTAAAGAATTGGGACAAGGGTAAACCACTCAGAAATAAATCCTATTAATGTAAAGGTACATAATAAAATATAAATAATTTCATGACATGGAAATTTCAATGACATACCACATGAAAAGAAAACTTGAAAGAAAAGGGAAGATGTGATTTCTTTTATGAAAATTCGATAGCCTAACGATGTCACTTAAAATTTCAAAAAACCAGTTGATGTGAGTGGAAAGGGAATATCATCATTTGATCATAAAATGGACAGCAATAAAGATATATAATAACATACCCCAACATAATAAAATGGAAACTAGAATACATAAAATAAAGGAAGTCATGACTAAAAGAGGAGGGTGAAAGGTTCCCTTACCTTGAAGAGTGACTTTGATTGCTAGAAGGTTGGGACCTTGGGGGTGTGAGGGAATGGTGGGAGGACTCCTTGGTAGGTAAAAGGACCAGAACTTTGTTGAGGAGGATTTTGGAATTAATGGAGCGAGGTAATGGCATGATATTTATAGAAAAAGTGAGGGGATATTTAACTAATTTCTAAGGGACACCTGACCAGTGATATTTGAAAAACCATGGGCTTGACCATGGTATTCTCCCAGGGTATTGGCCACTTGGGAAACATTATAAAGTATCTTAATATTCACATGCCAACCATAATTATTACATCATTATTACACCATTAATGAAGTCGTTAATCACACCGAATCTCAAAAGTGTATTTTTACTACTCACTGAAAAACAAAACATTTTTAAAAAATCTCATAAATTCAGAAGAACCTAATATCGATGATCTTAATTCAGAAATGAACTCCATTTTATGAAAATAATTTTCCAATTATGAGATTTTTAATTTTTAAGTAAAAATGCTATTTAACTGAAAAATATTATCACTTAATAATTTATGAAACAGTTTTTTACTTATGCTATTATCTCACTTCACCATTGACGATTCCTAAATTATATTTATACTTTCTTAAGTGAGGTTACCATTCCATTTGTTGCATTACATTTCATAAGGGGAATATTACTATTCATACATTAAAATTCACTAATAGTTATGTTGATCTTATTACACTCTAAATTTCATACTAATCACAACTGTAGAAGACCATTTTTTGAAAATAAATTCAAATTATTAATTATTTAATATATAAAAATATATATTAAAATAACCATTTTTCCAAATTTCATCATTAATATGGAACTTCTATAAATTCATCCTATATTTATTTCTTCATATTAAATCCACAAATTCTACCATAATAACATGAATAAATTTTATTTATACAAAAATATTACATAAAGTGACTAAGGCCTTGTTACATAGCCCCCTATAACACCTATATAGAACCTAAGTGTAAGGTGTTCTATGGTGATAGAATATCGGGATGGCTCAGACAACATTTCCCAAGTGGTGATTTCTATCAGCTTGAAATTCTCCCTTTGGCGATTTCGTTCAAGCTTCACATGTTGAAGCTCAACTTGGGCTAGGTCCAGAGCAAACCCTATTAACACAACCTTCTTCCCAATCTCTGATAGATGGTCTTCGTATGGCCTGAGTCTACTGGATGAGGTGATCAAATCTTCTTTCTATATTAATTAACCAAGATCAATTGTATTTATAAGAAATAATCATAATGTTAAGAGTTTAGTTTCCAACGGCAATATTGACCAAAGGCCATATAACATTTGTTACCCACCAGTATCATTTTAATTATACACAATTCATTAATTAACGAATATAGTTTTGTTGTGTATAAAATAAAATAATACAAAAATTTAGGAAATAATTATTATTCAAAAGTTCAGGTCATTACATAAACAAAAAAATCATTTTTTGTTTGAATAAGAAGAATAAATTAACTACCTTGACCCAATAGGGTTTTATAAAAACTCATTTCAAAACAAAAATTCATTATTCAAGCCAAAATTTTTACACACTCAAAACTTTTAATAAAAATTACCTTGATATAAAAATATTTTAAAAAAATAAATTATAAAATTACTTTGAACATAAAAATATTAAAGTATCCAAATAAAACTTTATAAAAATCATAAAAAACAATGAAAATAAGGAACACCATTCCTATTTATAATTGAATTTACAATCATTAAAAAACCAATCATCATTTTTTATACAAAATATTTTTGAAACCATTCCAAAATATAAAATAATTTTGAATCTCTTATATTTTTAAAGTGGTTCCAAATTTATTTAAATCTTCACCACATTTAAAATATAAAAAATGTTTTCAAAAATTTCCAATTAAAAATTTAATTTCAATTTTACCCCAAGTAGTATCAACAATACCAAAAACTGAAATTCCCATTTGATAATCTTAATGAGAAATGAATAAAATCAAAATTACCAAAGAAAAAATTCCAAAATTTGGAAATATTGGTTTATATAAGGATTAACCACATGGCATGAGAATCCGAATACTAATCATATTCATCCAATTGATGAAACATTGGTTTCATAGTATACACATGGTTTGATAGACCTTATAATGGAACCAAATTCCCTTGAGTTCCTTTATATTTACATTAAAACACATAAATCTAAAATATAAAACATAGATATTGAAATAATTTCAAAAAATTTCATGAAAAAAATTGAGAATGAAACTTGATTATAAGGCATGGAAATCTCAGAAAATCTTGGAAACACATGTATCATCATAAAAGACGGTTATGACGAAGCTACTCCTAATTTTACCTCCTATATCCTGATGATCTTAAATCTATATTAAAATTAACCAAATAAAAACCAGATCTTTTATACCAATTTTTTAGTAACTAACAAGAGTTATTTCTAAATCGGGAACCTGGTCCAGTACATAGCAAGGCCCGAAGGGCGTTCTAGGTCCCTATCGGCTGAAGAAAATAACCTTGGTATTAAGCATACACAAAGTGGGAATGATTTCTCGGGATAAAAATGAAAAATTATTAAATAAGAAGTGGGATAATAAATAACATTTCTTATAATCAAAATAACCCAGCATCAATAGACATGAGATAACATTTTAAAAAGGAAATCTGATACGGCTAATGAAGTTGGAAAAAAAGGTAAAACTAAATAAATCAAAACCCACCACTACCAAGTCTCCATATATATGTGAGGTAACAACACTTTTTATTATGAAAACCCAAACCAATTTATTCAAGAAAATATTCAACATCCTAGAGTTCTGAAAATGTATAATGGTAAAGTGATGAGTTAAACAACCAAGTAGGATTCCACCCAATGGCCGAAGTTAGAACTATTTAAAAGTAAAGTAATGTCATACTAGTTTCAATATAAGTATATTAATATTTTTATCTTTTATGAATAATAATAATAATGTAATTTACATTAAAAACACCAAACAATAATAAACATTGGACTTTTTCTAAATAAAACCAATGTTTATATTCCCATAATGAAATATTCTATAAATTTAAGTGAAAACTAATTTAAAAAAATTATTGAATGATATTGATACAAATTTTCACAAAGTGAAAGATATCCATACTATGAAAGTAGAATGTTTTAATTGAATACTAGGTTATAAAGGGGAAAATATAGTATAGAGTTAACATGGGAATATATAGTCTACTCGTCATGTTGGAAATCAAGAAATATATCAATCAACCCACCTAAAAACCTGATATAACCTTTCTTTAACTAACCAAGGGGTAACATCCCCTTGGTTGACCTAAGTCCCCACCTAGGGCTAGTAACCAGAGCATAATTATAAAATAGTGGGCATGTGTACCAAGACTTCCCATGTAGCCAACCAGGTTTTCCAATGTCATATAAATGGAGGAGACCATTTCAAAGTAATTATTATTCCATATAATCATAACATAAAACAACCATTTCTCCCACTATCACCTCTGAACACCCTCTATAAGAACATACCATTTACCAAATAAAATTAATGAAAATTCAAATTACAACTAAAAGGGTCTTATAAAATAGTATTTAAACTCGTATAATTTCTATCACAATTAAAGGGTTAGGTTCTTTAGGTTCTCTTTTACAAGAAACAAGTAAAATTCCCAACCATGAATTTCTTAAAATCTACTTGGGATTGATCCTTTTAATGATATTAAAACCCATTTAAATACTTAATAAAGAAAATTTTTCATGGTATTCAAAAAAAGTCCAAACACAACCGAGATTAGATATAACACTTTATACATAATTTTGGAAATAAACATATTATATAATTTAGAGAAATAATTTTTTAAGTGACTTCCTGATATTTCAATTTCCATAATATGGTCTTGTAGCTTTAAAATATTTTTACACATCCAACCGTATGAAAACACCCTTTTCAAATTTATAAAATTCTCCTGAAAAAGTAACTTTTGATATAGTTACTAAAATATAATGAGTGGCATAATAATTATTTTGAAAACTGCCTTGAAATCCTAACAAATAAAATATTTAATTTTATGGAGTGATGCAATGGTCACCTACCACAATCCACATCACACTTGATGGCCATAATACTAATCCGAAAAAAACAATACCTAAGAAGATCTAAGAAACCATATGAGATCTAACATTTTTTTTAAAACATCAATACACAAATTATATTGGGTCCAAATGAGGTTTATATGACTTTATAAGTAAATAAATGAATATAGAAAGGATAAAATAGAAGATAAGTGGACTAATACTTAAAACCAACCTAAAACATTATAAAACTGAATTGATTCACTATAAAGGAAGAGATGAATACAGGGGAAACTATTAGAAGTCATGGCTATAAAATGATGGGGTAAGGAACATAAAATTATTAAATTTTATTTGAGGTAAAAGTGAAAAACACATTTTTAATGTCGGGATAACTGCATTTATGATGTGAATAGATTTCACCCCAAGAAACATTTACAACGTGATGATAACCTTCATGAAATGAATAGTTTTGAGATGTCATTGAAACGAGTTGTGTAAGAATGGTACATGGAGTGAATCTATGAGTCATGACAAAAACTAATTTATTATACAATTTTTATCACTATAGTCTCTCATAGGTCTTCCAAATATCACAGAATCTAAAGAACTAAAAGGATCCAAGGGATTAACCCTTAAATAAACAAATAAAAAGAAATGTGAGTTTGGGATGTGACATAATTCCTCTTCAATTTCATTTGGATTGAATAATTTTTAGATAGAAATATGGAAAAGAGTATTATATTGAACCATTATGTGTTGTTTTAAAAATGCTCATCATTTATGGTGATATCCATGGCCATAGTTACATCAAAATTAAAATGGCCATTGTTTATGAAAAAATTGTTAGTCCACATTATTTTTTTCCAAGAAATTATCTTGTAAAATGTTTCCAAAAAATAAATCATCATAAAATCAATCAATAGATCATTATTTAAAAATATGGCCATGGTGCATATCAGCACTAGATTCGGATATAAAAAACAATGTCATGGTAGATCAAAGGTGTACTATAGTGAAAACGTGTGAATTTTGAGGACACTGCCTAAAATTGATTCTATAGAGGAAATACATAAATGTATTTATTGGGAAATTCATTTCCACATAGGAATAATTATTACATGGTGGATAGAAACATAAAATAATTTTTTGATTTATTAAAAAATTGATTATTGTTATACCAAATTATAGGCACTTACACATTGTGTTTTAAACCATTAAATTTTTTAGGGGTTGTAATCTGGGTTTAATGTGGATTTTCATGGATTATGTTTAAAATATTATTATAATGGTTTTATGTTAAAATTATGAATTATTTTATATCCAACTTATAAATTTTTAAATGAGGATAAATTAATGAGTTTATATTTTTTTTATGAAATGGTCACAAATAATAATACGAATTTCTCATATTAAATTATTTGTTTGGGAAACTAATTGAAACTAATATAGAATGGATTTAGTTTATATGGGTAAATGTTTTAATAAATATAAAATACATTATATTTAAATAATTTAAATTGGTTAAATTATTAATATGAAGTATTTATATATTAAAGACTGTTAATGGTATATATTTTTTAGAGAATCCTATATTTTAATATGAAGGAGTTCGTATATTTTCCATGTGTGTAAGGAAATATGAAGATTTTATATTAAAACACAAACATGTATTTGTTATATATATATATATATTAGGAAATATCTATAAAATATTTTCTAAATTAAAATGTGTTTATTTTTGTTCAATTTACGAAATCTTGATAAATATATATTTCATATTAAAATATTTTGATTTTTCATATGTTTTTTATTCTATAATTATTTATTATTCATAAATATTAATCAGTGATATAGTTATTGATGTTTTAATTTAATTTTTTACGTTGTTTATTATAATTTTTTCATTGGATACCTTGTTAACAATATGTATTATTATCATCATAGATTCACCGGGGGAGGGGGTTAAATTAGTAATTTTTTTATTTTATGTTCTACTAATGAAAATCATCATTACAAGTTAAATTGAATGAATTTATTGCTATTATATCTTTACAACCATATAAATAGAAAAAAACATAAAACATAATTAATTTAAATGGTTCAGTACTAAAATATTTAATCCATAGAATGATATAAAAAACCCAATATCGCAGGAACCACTAACCATCAAGGATTTAATAGAGAACAAATTATCCATGAAGTTTCCATACATAAAAAATGTATTTTGGATGATGTAATGTTCTCCTATATACTAAAATAAATAATCTTCCAAGATACAATAAATAATAATAAAAAACTCTCATTAGAGAATCCACTTTATATAGTTGGGATCCAACCCCTCTTTTCTTCTTCAGACACTAATAATAGGATATTGAGCCAAACATCCCACTAACCCATTAGCTAGGATTTATATTCTAAAGTTTGGGGATGACCAAGTGTCATGGCATACATCCTATTCAGTATATTTTTGGTTTTATATTATTCAAAACCATTACATGAAAGGGTTTCGTGTACCATATTCATGATATGACTTTAGATATCTATGAATGTGATAAAATTTTGTTTTTGGGTATCACAAATAATTAGTTACTTAAAATTCGATAAATTAATATATTTTATATATATTACTTTGGTTGAAGGTATATTGTATAAAAAATAAATCCTTATATGAATGAATTCATGTAGGGGATACATGATATAATATGATGAGATGTTATTGAACCCATAAAAAATATGAAGTATTAGATAGATTCTTTGAAGTTCACCATCCAAGACCACTATTATATAAATGACTGTATTATAAAAAAATTTCTCACCCACAAAATATTTTTTTGATGAAAAAAATATATGTATGGCCCTAATAGGATTAGTTTTCCTTGTTTTCTCTAGATTAAATTTTTTATGTGGACTAATAAAATTATTTTTCTAGAAAAATTGAGTGGGAAAATACATATGATGGATTAGGGAAAAGAGTTTTCATTTCAATTATCAAATATTTATATATAATATAATTCATATCATTATCCACCTAAATAGCTGAATCATGATAGAAACACCAAAGATAAGAAATTTTTTGTAAAATAAATATTTTTTCTCACTAAAAGATATAATGAAAGATATAGGGTAATTATTTTTGTGGGAAAATATTTAATAAAATTACATATTAAATACATAAAAACATGATACTCATATGATAAATGATTCTATTGAAAATTAAAATTTTCCATCATTAAGATTTTATTTTTAATCTATCATATATTTGGGTAATCTTAACATAGGAAACTTATCATACCAATAAAAAAATGTGAATTTTTCTAAATTAAGGAAAACATATAATTTTTAAAATAATTACTTCCTATGTATGAGACATGTATTGTTTCTCAACAAACATATTCAGATATTTATTTAAATTATTAGAAAAGTTAAATTTATTTATTTATTAAAATTCTTCTATCCATGGAGCATACATTGTATAATAAATATTAGATCATTGATGTGTTCATGATAATAAAAAACAAAAGAAATTTTTAAAAGAGTAAGAAAGGCATGCTTGATATAATAACAACATTGTTTAGATGAAAAATGGTTAATGAAATATTGATCTAAACTCATATAATTTGCATCATTAGGTTTATCGATGACTTAATGAGGATGATATCTTATTTAAAGACGTATCAATATAGAGATTTCATTTCACAAACTTATCTAGAAAGGTTCATGAAATTTATTATGAACTTAATTTTAACAACCTTAAATCTAGTAACCTAGAATTTTTTCTTATTTATTATAGTGTAAATAGAATATATAGATCACAACATAAAAGATAATTTTTTTTAATAATTTTAGGATACTATATATGTGCTTGATAATTAAATCCCATTGAAATATAAAGTATATGGTAATATCATATATAGATTTATTATTACATCATTCCTTATCCTTAGACCACATATGATATTCATCATGTTTTAATGAGGAAGATAGGAATAAAATTAAAAGGGTGACCATAGAAACTCATTAATGGGTAGCATATAGTAGAAGTTAATCATGTAATAAGCATGAAACACAAACCATTCAAAGAATACATAAATATATATTTTTTATATTCATGAATACATAATCACAATTTATCCATAAAAAATTAAATATATAATAACATAGATAATAATGATGAATATCATAATGATAAAATTCATAATTCAAGATATCATAACCATACCATCGAGGCCTTACATAAAAACAACACAAATAAAGCTTAAGGAATATCTCATTACACTTTTTTAGTTTGTCCCATTAAACCTACTGATATATCAAGGGGATATATAATTATAGGCCCCAAAAATCACATAATAAGTCAAATTCATTCATAATTTTAATAGAATAGATAAATAATAATAATTAATATTCTTGAAATTCTCTTAGGATTATAAAGGTGTTGTATTTTTTTCAACATCATTCAGAAGAATGTTTCTGTGTTGTGATTTAAAATAATTTTTTCTTTTGAGAACTATATCATGAGGTTTTTTAAGGTTACTTGAAACTCATAGAGTGATGAAGAGTTGGAGGTGTATAATAGGGTGCTATAAAATTTTTTTTAGATAATTCTATATCATTCTATCAATAGAATAACATAACCATATTTGGAGACAAAAAAAAGAATATAAAAGAGTTGATTACAAAAATAAGCGGTAGGATAAATTTTGAACACAATTTATGTGAATCAAATTTACAAAACCCTGTGAATTAGTTAATTTACAAAAATATTCAATTTTTTAAGGCTATAAGAGGTTATGATTAGCTAAAGGAAATGAAAATATAGAAAACGAGTAATGTAAAGTCTATATAAGTACATTCATTAGAACCTATCGAGTGACTTAACATAAACATTGTGAAGTTACAAACATTATGATGATGATAAGTTGGATGTTTTAAGTTAACTATTTATAATGTAAATGTCACAACATAGGTTGATATGTAGGGAGGAGTTTAATATTGTTTACACTGAGTCCGATGATGGAAATTAAAAATTCAGGAATCTGATATCTTTGGAAGATAATAATTGTTGTTTAATAAGAAATTTAAGTGTGTGGAAATTTCATGTAAATAGTAAAAAATTAACTAATGTTATCATATAATGTATGTATATTAATGTGGGAAATGAAGCTTTCATGAAAATTAAGACACTTTATGTTAAATAAAGATATCACAAAGTTGTGTTTTCTAGAAATTAATGAACCAAAATAATAAGGTCTGAGGTAATGAAATTTAAAATGGAAATGTTTTTGAGAAGAAGATAGTTTTATATGTAAGAGTCTAAGGGGATAATTTTTTACATCTAGTGGGAACCAATATAATCATATTTTCAATAGATTTTTTGCGGGGGGTTATATTTTGGGTGAAGTTTGATCCCTTCCTATACCACTGTAATAATTGATTGATCATACTTGAAAATCTATGACTTAAATATCATGATAACAAAAATGAGTAGGTTCCCCCATTAGGGCCGAACCTTGTAAAGATATATGTATATTATTTTCTTATTTTCATTACTATATAGAGTGTTTTTAGTATTTTAATTCAAGGATCATAACCTTAATATGTTATAGTGGTTAACTTGATGTTAAAGAAAATGTTAAAAATGTACCATTGATTCAGCACCTACATTATCTATTGTTCAACCCATTCTAGTTTATCGAAAGTTATATTAGAGTTATTTCCAACTATTCGATGAATTTTTTTGAAATAGAGAACTTAAATTCTGGTAAAAACCATATTATCACTACATATGATGGGAACAAATTTCATGGATGGAAAAAAAATATAATACCCAATCTCCTATATATTATCTAGGAAGTGGTGTATACTACAACATATGGGTTTTATCCCTAGAAGGAATATTCAACCATGAATTTTTCATTAAAATGGAATATAGAAGTTGATGGTATGACTCAGAATACATTCTCATGTCCTTGTTAGATGAGGTTTACACCAAGGTCATGAGTAATCAATCAGATATGTAAACATGGGATACGATAGATTGCTTATTTTAAGGTAATGATAATGTAAAAGAATAGAAAAAATTAAACAGAGAGAATTCAGTTTGAGGACATGAAAATGATTAATGAAGAAACCATTGATGAATTATTTAGAAGAGTTAAAAAAATATTAATTACCCCAAAGTATTTTGGGAAACATTGACTAAATCAACTATTGTAAAGATGTAAACAAGGATATTCTAGGGTATATTCAATACAATGTTCATAGATCTACAGTATAAAGATGATTTATTTCTACATGAACTTGAAAAATAGTTTTTTATTATATAAAATGTTGAATAATCCAACATTCCAGAAAAGGTATAAGGATGAAATGGATTTTGAATCTATAAGGAAACAAAAGCTCAATATACCATAAGATAAAACATATGATAAATTATTTGATGAAGATAAGATAGAAAGATAGAAAAAAAGTATAATGTGTATTATCTCCCAAAAGTTTCGAAGGGAAAAGGGTTTTATAAACTGATGATTTCATTAAAATGTTTTGAGTGTGCTAGATGTGGTCACTTTGACATAAATCTCTGTTAGATGATAGGTAATGAATAAAAATAAGATGAGTCCAATTAAAATAATTGTATGAATAAATTGAATATATATATTAAAGGAAGAATAGAACTATATGAAGATAAAAGTAAGTCTTCCCAAGATCAGAAAAGGAGATTGTTATCCAAATAATAAGGAGCATTATTAGGGGAAAATTTATATTTCGATGGTGATCTTCTGAAGAAATTTAAAAATTTCGTGGATCACATGAAATTTGAGGAAAACTCAAGTGGAGAAGATATATAAGGTAAAGAAACATTATTGGAACACATGATGAAATAAAAACGTGAGAAAAATTCCAAAATACAAATGGAAATTCTCATCAAAAGGGAAATGATAGAATAATATTTCAAATGAAGAAGTGTTTCTAAAAATTATAATGAGTTTTAGAAATTAAATAACCTCATGTTAAAGTTAGTAAATAAGGAAGAAATTTTAATGATAATGGTGAGATGATAGTTGTAATGAATGATCCCTCAACAAAGGAATAATCCAAATATTTTAAAGTTGAAGGAACTTTGAACAAATTGAAATTTGGTATGAAAAAGACTATAGAAGTTAAATATGAATATTAATAATATATTTTTGATAAAAAGGTGAAAATACCTTCAAAAAATTAATATAAATTATTTTTACAAACAATGTATATATCTCAACCAAAAATGATTAAGTACTAACTATGAATAAAAGAGGGAGTATTTATATTAAACAAATGAATGTTTGAAACAATATTCCAAAAGAAAGATCCTCAATGTCATAACTAAATGGTAGTTATTTATATAAATGAAATATAACAACAGTTCTACAACTATAACTTCTATTAAATATTAAGGTGGGGGTTGGTAGGATATTAATATTTTTATAGAAAATATTCACCAAAAACCAATTTTTTTAAACATATTGGTTATAGGAATAAGATATGAGTTTTGTGGGAGAATATCTTGATAAAAAGAAAATACCAATCAGAATATGAATGATGATATCTCATAAGAGGAATTATAAGTTCATAACTCTTAATAATAAATCATTTTGACTATCTAAAATAAACCTATAATATATTTGATTAGGCAGGTCTCTGTGAGGAAGAATGAATGACTACACATCATGGATTGGCTCTATATATCGAAGGTGAGAATAATAAAGGAAAAAATAAAAAATAAAAATCCCCAATTGATGAAGTCACTTTGAAATATTTCTATAAGGATAAACTATATATTACTGATTACGGATGCTCCTAAAAAAGTAATGGTTAATTTAAAATCTTGGGAAACATTAAACATTACATTGATGTCATAATTAACCTTTTAAATTATAGATCCTTAAAATTAAAAGGAGGTGTAACAACTATCATATATAATTATAAGCTAAATAAAAGGAAGTTATTTTGTTTATGAATGTAAACAAAAATTAATGAGGGTAATATTGTTTTTTGATGATGTAAATGACGTGATACTTTAGAGAAACTATTGAACCTTCTTTTTCATGAAGTATAGAAGAATTATTTATGAAAGAGTAAGAGTTGAAGGAAATATGCTTCAGATTAGGGATTGGGTTAAATTATGTAATCTAAGATAGGAAGATGAGAATCAATTATGGGGTAGAATAAGTGATCATCTTTTTCAATGGAAGATTACAAAAATATGAAAGAAATAATCTCTGTGAGATTTAACTATACATAAAAGAGAGTAAACCATCAATTGTGGGTTTTTTAGAAAGGGAACATGAATATAGAAAAATATAAGAGTATAAATTTAGTCCATCTAACCATATAAACATATATATTCAGATATATATATACTAAGGAATAATCAATCCCTAAAGGGGGATGTTTTACTATATCACATTTTTTGATGACATCAGACAAACAACCAGTGTTATGGTCTAAAACATATATATTTTTTTAAATGTCAAATTATTTTAAGAGGTGAGATGTTAAAAAACATTTTTTAAATATCTAAAAGATAAAAAATAATGCAATATATTTTACAAGATACTCTTTAAAAATAATTTCTTTAACAACATATAATAAAATTTATGTATATTTCTCTCTACACTCCTTAGAAAAATAGGTTTATAGAGAATAAAAAAAATAATTTGTTTGATATTAGATGAACCATGGTTTCAATGAGTAAACAACATATATTTTTTTAGACAGGAGCCACATGTAAGGTGGTACATTTTAAGAATACAAGTCTACTAATAACAAATATATTAATTACCCCATGAGATGTGTTAGAAGAAGAATCAATGGTGAAATATTTTAAGGGGTTTTTATGACCTAACCAAATGAAGATCAAAAAATTAAAACATAGGAAAATATTATGAAGAAGGTAAATAATGTTTCTTTCTAGGATGCACAACAAACGGAAATATCTTTATGATTTTGGATAAACAATCACCCAAAATTGTGTAAACATGTGATGTTGATGTGATTTAAAATGATTCAAAAATAATCAAAGAAGAGAAAGGGGAATATGACAAACCAATATAAGATGTCATAGAATGTTCCAGAAGAACTGATTAAGATGATCAAATTTATCAATATAATTTTGAACAAACAAATTATGTTGATTTTATTGATAATTGTGGCCCTATAAAAAACATTAACAAAAAATTATAGACATTAAAAAAGTAGTTTTAGTTTATTAATGTCACCAGAAGTTATAAAACTCTATTTTAGAAAATGAGGAAGGTGAGAATGACTAATCAAATGATACTTGTTTCATAGGTTGAACCTCACCAAAATGATAAGTAATTTAGCATAAGGAATTGTTAAAATATATGAATGAGGAGTTCCGTCAAATTGAGAAGAATGAGACCTAAGAACTTTTCCCCAGACATGAAGTGTGAAACCCCACATTTGGAATTAGGTATTGAGCATATTTATTTAGTATTTTTGTATTCTGGTTCATTCATTGGGTGAGATAAGTGTTTTTGGAAGTTAGTGGTAGCCTGAGCCCATTGTCTAGGGATTGAGTGATAGAGACAAGATGGTGAACGCCTGTATTACACTTGTAAGTCCACAAGATCCACTTACTAGCCTATAAACTTCCATTATCCCACTAGTGGAGGACTAATTAGTTTTGACTCATTGTAGATACCCATCAGCCAATTGGAGGTTCTCAAATGGCTAAACGGTGAAACTAATGGAAATGTCATTTTTGAGAGGACCAGTTCAGCATATACACAACACTAAGGAGGGGGTGATTTTGTTTTAGGAACATTTTAACCGATTATAATTTTCTATCCCTTTACCAATTAGACATATTAGGATCTTGATTCTCCTATTAGCATTTAATTATGATATACAAGTATGTGAAACCATGTAAAATATGGTGAATGAAATTTTTCTAAGGTTCTCTAATCAATAAGAGTATAAATTCCTTGTAATGTATGGTGAGAATTGGTGAAAAAATTCTCCACTATAATAAGATATAATGTACAGCAGTTTGGATGAAAAAAATACCTTCACAATGTGTGAGTCTCCCTATTTCTGTAGGGGGGATAAAAATAATCCAGATTCAATGGAATTTTGATAACCTAGTCCAACATGTAAGACCTCACTGGTTCATTATCCTACATTTGAAAAATTTATTCACCTTCTTCTTAAGGTAATTAGTAACATTTAGAAATTATTTAACCATATTAGAATTATATTTGATATCACAATACTTATTTTTCAATCTCTTCATTCTTCTTCACTTTTTTACTTGTGTATAACCATAAAAAAATATTCCTTATTCTTCCCACCCTCATCCAAAAATTTTCCATCAAATCCTACATACTATATTTTAGTATGATCTATACATACAATTATGTTCATATAATGATGAAATGTTTAGTACTAGTTTTTCTAGTCCCTTAATTTTCAACAAGTTCATCTAATACAGAATGAAAATGAAAAATATATATCTGGTATCTGGATTTACCTTCCTTATTATCCTTGATCATTCGGTGTATTTCATCATGTGATAAAAACCTATGTGATATATTCTACTTAGTCCTGTAAATTTTCTTTTTCCGGTATTCTTATTTCGAAATTTTGTCACAAATGAGAATTTATCTCACACTTAGTGGCTGTTAGTTTCTTACAGCTCTTCAATTATTCATCCTAATTCCCATTTGTGCTTCTTCATCACTAAATGAAAACACTTCAAAAACCCTTTATATAGGTATCTGTTCTTAGTAATTTTAGGTAAAGACAAATACTTCAAATGAAAACTTCACTATAACCACAATTCACTGGATACTTCTCAAGCATTCTGGAATATTATTAATGCATCATAAAAACTTCTACATTTGCAACCATCTACAAACATCCTTAACCAAAAAATTTAGATACTTATTCAAATTTCATTCTATTTTATAGATGATAAAACATTGTATGATAAGAATCACATCATCCTGATTAATCATTTTAAAAAAACATTAAAAATTTCTTCTAACATGTTGTCTTATAATACTTCATAACACATATTCCATTCAGTGAAACTTTATCTGGTGATGCCTCTTTTCCTTTTAGGAACATATCAAAATATTTCCCATGATACTTTATCTCAATAGTGAAATGTTTTAAATAATACTTCTTATGATAAATTATTGGTTCATAAGTGCTATTTGATCTTCTATTTTAATGTTCATTAATCATAATTTCATAGTGTTATTCCTCTTTCTGATCAGTTCATAGATGTTTATTATTTTTCATCCATATGATGATCCCTTATATGTGTTGCCTATTCCCATCTTATGGATTCATATAACTCTTTAAATTAATATTTTAACACCTATAATGATGTATTTGAAACACACTTTTGATGATAATTATTGGAAGCTTCTATATGATGCCTTATATCAGAAACCTTTAGAAACCTAAGTCCATTGGTCCAGAAACTATTCTACAATAATTAAAAAATATTTTCATCCAATGATCTGCACACATTTTATATAATAGATTACTAGGAATGGAAACACGTGATTAATCATTTTATATCTTCTGTCAATTACATATTTTCTAAGGATGCACCAAGCTTGTACGATATAATTATTCCCTTTTGTATATTTCTTATTTTATAATTTCATATGATAGACTTTATAAAACCCTTCATATGAATTTAATTATTACCTCACAATGTTTGGTAACCATAGTTCCACTTTGATATATTTATGACATGAATATTTCACAACCACTACCCACTTGCCATTTTTTCTTATGCATATTGAACCTTCTTTATGATACTTTTCACTTATTATAAAATTCATCTTGAGTCCTCACTATAAGGTATTGTGATGTTTGATCCAAGAAGAATACATTACATAGAAAATTATTATATCTGTTTTTGTCATAATTATATGTATAATGTAACCATAAATGTAATTTGTCAAATATTTATTACCACCAATCAGCAGATTGACACAGTCCATCCAAATCAATATGATGACAATGTGAATGTTCCTTCACTATACTCCTAAAGTTTCTTATTCCCATTCAGACATTAAATATTTGGGTTTTTGATTGAATCTGTATTGATTAATTTATAAAATTCAGTCCATTGAATACTCCATCAGATGACATAGGTCACAAACCTATATTTGATTATGCTACTTGGAAACATTCATATGATGGACTAGGTTCGATCAACTTCATCTGATGACCTCACTATCCTCTATACAATCATCTTCCCCATCTATGTCTATTTAGGTGCACAAATCTCTTAAAAAACCCCTCAATAAAACATCATGAACTTCATAAAGTTTATTAAAACATGTTAATCCAACAATCAAACATATATTTGATACATTAGGAATAACGCACCAAGCATTATAAGTAAAATTAATGTCTTCAAGTGAACTCTCAACTTTTTATACATAATAATACTTGATAAAATTATTAATTACTTATTCATTAAATCATCCAATCTATGTTAACTTTGTTTCCAAACCTGTATACTTGAAATAAACTATCCAACAACTTATTCTTTGAAACTTCTTCAACATATTAAAAATAATTAAAAATGTATATTTCATTTATAATCATTTAAAGTCATTAACATACATTAAAAAAACTCACAAAAAAGTTGTTTTAACAATCTCGACATCTATATATATATTTTAATATACCTTCAATGATATATTAAAAAGAATATATCAATATTTGAAACTCTTTTATTTCTCTCTCATTAAATTTTCAAACATTCATTTCACATTCCCTCCCTATTATTGGAAAACTACAAAGTTAGTAGGAAAATGGTATCAATTCATATTTTTGAAATTTTTCATAGATCATTTCACTCTAAGTCTATGTGATCCATGTTTGTTGTAGAAAACTAGAAGATTTGTTTTTTATATAAAGTCTATCCCATAACAATTGATCTTGACACCACATGAAACCAGAACTAATATAATTTTCATCAATGGTTATCTAATTTTATTCTATGATGAAAGATTCCAATGACATATGAAAAACTAGTAATATAAATCAACCTAAAACCTTTTTACTCACTTCAACAAATAGATAAAAAATCAAGCGTAATAAAGAAGGATATGAGGCCTTGAAGAACTTATATTCTTCCTTTTTCTTATGTCACATTAAGTCAATTTCTCCACCTTTGTCTTATATTTTCCATTTTTTGTACGCAATGATCAGAGATTGAGAAATATATACCTTTTCCAATGACACTATCCACAAGATATTTCTTGAATAAAAATATTTGTATGATATAATGATTCAAAAAACATCTTCAGAATTCTTTTAATGTATCACAATTTAGGAGAATTTTCTTATAAAAATCATAATTATGAATCTATTTAATATATATTCTTTATGATAATCAGGTTGAGAATGCACCCAAATTGATCAATTTTTATATGGATGAACATACATGAAAATTTCAACATCTTCAACATAGAAGATCCTTTTATAAAATTTTTAGTGAACCAACATAGAAAACATTCCCAGATGGAAAAATCTATAACATGGATAATTCTTTTTCCATACATTAGTCCTAATTATATTCTCCAACATAGGATATGCCTTATATTGAATTCCCTATTTTTAAATAAAGAATACAAGACACCAAATTTTATAGAATAAGGTGGACCCTTCCTCACTTCTTCTTAAGAATAATAAGGTTGATAATATTTTCTAAACTAAGAAGCTAAATTTCCTCCAATATTAATTCTTATACATATAAAAATCAAATAGGATTTGGGGTGTGAGGATATTATCATTTCATCAATTTATTTTTGTGAGAACATTCTTTCAGTAAGATCGTTCAATGAAATTTTGTTACATGGTGAAACTTTTGTAGGTTCCGGGCGCAGTGGAAGCGCGTTGGTGGGTTACACCAACTTTAATTTTAACGTTAAAAAACATTCAATCCAAGATCCGTCACGATATAAAATGCGAAATCTTCGGAATATAATAAAGAACTAAAAGAAAAGAAGAGTCACAGAACCCTTGAGGAGGATCATCATATGTTGATTATAATTAATTTAATTAATGCATAAGAATTACCTCATTGGAATTCTTTCTTCGTTGTTGCGTCTGGTCACGATTCGGTGATCCATCGTTGCATCGTAGAATCCAAGTGTAGGATTCCTCTAGTGGTGATCCACACGTGTGTCACGTATCTCCGGACGTCGCCGAACGTATCTCCGGGTGCTAGCGCGGAAGAACCTTCGCTTGCAATGTCCACCTTCAACCGCCTTGATTCGGTGGAGGATCTTGCTCTCGTAACATGAGGGAGTTCTTGGTGGAAAGAGAATTCTCTCTTGGCTTGAGGGTATTTCCAAATCCGTTGTGCACAACAATGGCTCTTTAAAATGTTGGGGTTGTGAGGATATTTATAATCGGGTTTGAGGTTAATAGAGTTATGACAATAAATAAATGTGTTACGCGTTTTATTTATTTCATTAACTCTTATTGAAAACCCCCATGTCAAATTATTAATTCCTTGACATGCGCCCACGCTGATTATAATAAATATCATTTAATCAAACAATATTAAATCCTCAAAATCCCAAATGGAAAAACTATATAGCGTGTAATAATTAATACATGTCGTGTACTTGTTTTCCATAAAACTACACGGCGTGTATATTTAATATAAATAGCGTGTACTTTTATTTTTCATTGTTCTCCACCACATTTATTAGACCTTGAGTAATGACTATTTATTTCATAAATAAATGTAACTGCATTACTCATTAATAAATATATTATTTCTTCCACAATATATTCTCTCGAATAACTAGTGTCAAAATAAATGTGATCAGACATCCTTAAATAATTATTAAACCACAGTCATGAATAATACTTATTTAACTTGTTAAATTAATATTTAACTGAGATACATGTACACACTTAGTGTGTGACCCTCTAGGCCTCTTTCTCGGTGGCATTAGGCTGAGCCTGCCTAAAGTCCAAGGTTAGCGTCTGGAACATGCCAAGGTACCCATAGAGAAAGAAGTTAATGCCGCAATGACGTGTCACTTCCTATGAATGCTTACTGTGTAATATAATCCCTTTTTCTTGATATCTCCAATCAAGCAGGTTGCATTCTAGTGGCATCAACCCATGTGCTTGATTATTCTTTGTTTGACTTCCCATAATTGAACTTTCCCATACCTTACCATGGAAATGGATTTATTTAGGCTATATCAATTCCATCAATGGGCCTGAGATATCTACTTCCATTATGGAACAGAAGGGACAAATCCTTTCTCGCATTATCTATTAATGCGGTATTACTCGTGACGTACCCAACGTATCCTACCTCACTGTGAACAGTGCGTCGTTACAGTTTTCGTCAATACATCTAAGTGCGCGAGTTGTAATACCCATTAATAATAATCTTAAAGTCTAAGGACCAATACACACGTCCGTAGATAGGAACATCCAATGACACTATGAAATGTGGATTTCCTACGGTGGGTCTCGTTCTCATAATATCCTCTTGGATATTACCAAGGGCACACACCATGAGAAGGTGCCTCAATGTTTTATGAGTCCTCACCCCTAATGACCTGTATTATTTGTGTCCCTCAAATAATATCATCCGGTCATAGAACATACATTCAAGAACAGTGTTATGGAACTTCTGGGTTCTCATCATAGTAGGGATCCGCTATGACCATTTAATGCAACAGCTGTCCATAGGAAATTATCACATGTCATGTCATGCAGAAGAACAATCAAGATGTGATAAGGCTTTTATTTAATGAATAAAGTACAAAGTAGTTGGTTCTAGACCACCAACTCCAACAGACTCCCACTTGGACTAGAGAAAACTGCTAAAAACCTTTAACCCACTTGCTCTCACATGATATTCATGCTTCTGCTGAGATAGGCCTTTAGTCATGGGGTCTGCCACGTTCTCTTGCGTAGACACTCTACTCACTACAACTTCACCCCTTTGATAGAAATCCCTCAAGAGGTGATACTTGCAGAGTATGTGCTTTGTCCGCTGATGTGATATTGGTTCTTTTGCAAGAGCTACCGCTGCATTATTGTCACAATACAATGTAATGGGATCTTTACTGCTAGGCACCACATCAAGCTCTTGGACAAAGTTCCAAATCCAGACGGCTTCTTTGGCTGCATCAGAAGCCGCTATATACTCGGACTCCGCTGTAGAATCGGCGACAACTGGCTGCTTTGAACTCTTCCAGATCATAGCTCCTCCATTGAGACAGAAAACATATCCAAATTGTGACTTTAGATCATTCTGATCTGTTTGAAAACCAACATCAGCATACCCTCTGATGACAAGCTCCTCGTCTCCTCCATACACCAGGAACATATCCTTAGTTCTTCTAAGATACTTAAGGATAGTCTTAAGAGCAGTCCAATGTTGTTCTCCTGGATCTACTTGATATCTTCCTACCATGATCAGTGCATAGGCAATATCAAGCCTGTTATATAACATGGCATACATGATGGATCCTATAGCCGAAGCGTATGAGATCTTACTCATCCTATCATTCTCCTATTGTGTCTGGGGACACATTTTCTTAGTATGATATTAGCCATGTGACACTAGAACCAATCCCCTCTTGGATTTTTCCATACTAAATATCTTTAGTATCTAGTCAATGTATATACCCTGACTTTGTCCAAGAAGCCTCTTGGATCTCTCACGAATGATCTTGATCCCTAGAATGTAGGCTGCTTCTCTTAAGTCCTTCATGGAGAAACACTTGTTCAACCAGTCCTTAACTGACTTTAAGGCTGGTATGTCATTTCCAATAATCAATATGTCATCAACATATACCACTAGGATGACAACTGCATTCCCATTAAACCACTTATAAACACATGGCTCACATTCTTTCTTAATGAAACCAAATTCATTTATGGCTTCATCCAATAGAATGTTCCATGACCTGGATGGTTTCTCCAATCCATAAATGGATTTCTATAACTTGAAAACCCATTTGGCTTCACCTGGTGTCACAAACCCTTCTGGTTGTGTCATATAGACATCTTCCTGAAGGTTCCCGTTAAGGAATGCTGTTTTGACATCCATCTGCCAAATCTCATAGTCATGGTAAGATGCTATGGCAAGTATGATTCTTATGGATTTAGACATGGAAACTGGAGAGAAGTTTTCATCATAGTCAATTCCTTGACACTGTCTGAATCCTTTAGCCACTATCCTTGCTTTATAGGTGCTAACTTGACCTTACATGTCCAACTTTCTTTTGAATACCCATTTGCATCCAACAGACTTTACATCAACTGGCTCATCGACCAGAACCCAAACTTGGTTCTGATACATGGAATCCATCTCAGAATTCATAGCTTCTAGCCATCTTGTCGCTTCTGAGCTCCCTACTGCTTCCTTGCTAGAGAGAGGTTCATCATTGTCCAACAATAATGATTGACCATCCTCGGTGACTAGGAAACCAAATCTCTCTGGTTCCCTTACCACTCTTGATCTCCTACGCAGTACTTGTGTTTCTAGAACCTCTTCCATGGGAATGTGTGGAACTTGTTTCTGTACCATCTCCTGTGTATCTTGAGCATCAACTTCATCGAAATCAATCTTGCTCCCATTATCCTTCTTGAGGATGTTATCCCTCTCAAGAAAGACGGCTTGTCTGGCGACAATCACTTTCTTGTCTTGAGGGTTATATAGGTAATATCCTTTCTTTTCATTAGGATATCCTATAAAGATAAACTACGTGCCCCGGGGTGCTATTTTTTTCCTGAGAAGGCCTTAACAAACGCCTTGCATCCCCATACACGTGTGTGCGAAAAAGTGGGTTTCCTTCCCTTCCATAACTCGGATGGAATTCCATTTGCCGCCTTAGTTGTTACTCGGTTTAATGTGTATGCTACAGTTTGTAATGCATATCCCCAAAAGGATAATGGAAGATCCGCATGACTCATCATCAACCTCACCATGTCCAACAAGGTGCGGTTCCTCCTCTCACTAACACCATTCCACTATGGTGTATAAGGAGGAGTGAGCTGAGATAGAATCCCAGACTCCCGTAGAAGATCGATGAACTATTGGTTCAGATATTCTCCACCTCGATCCGATTGAAGCTTCTTTATCTTCTTACCAAGATGATTCTCTACTTCATTCTTGAATTCCTTAAATTTCTCTAAGGAGTCTGACTTATACCTCATTAAGTATACATAGCCATATCTACTAAAATCATCTGCAAAAGTAATGAAGTAAGAATATCCACTTCTAGCCTCTACTGGAAATGGTCCACACACATCCATGTGTACTAATCCTAGAAGCTCTATGGCCCTTTCACCTTGTCCACCAAAAGGTGGCTTGGTCATTTTTCCTTGTAAACAAGCGTGACATCTATCAAGTTGTTTTAGCTCAGTAGAGTCTAAATAACCATCTTGGCAGAGCTTTGTCAAATGCTTCTCGTTCACATGACCAAGGCGGTGATGCCATAACTGGGTGATGTATGAGTCATGTGAGTTTGTTTCGTTATCGATTTCAAACAATTGGTTTTTGTAATTCAATACATACAAACCATTATTTAAATGTGCCATACCATAACATACATTGTTCTTATAAAAGAGACAACCCTTATTTCCAAATTTGAAAACAAATCCATCCATATCCAAACAAGATGCAGAAATTATGTTCTTGGTAAAACTAGGCACATAATAACAGTTATATAAAACCAAAATCATCCTAGTTGGCAATGAGAGGTGGTAGTTTCCAATAGAAAACGCAGCCAGCCTTGCGCAATTGGCAGCTCAAAGATCCACCTCTCCTCTGGCGATCTTTCTAAATCTACATTGTTCCTGCATTTGAATACAGATGTGATCCCCACAAGGTTTATCTAATACCCAATGTGTAGAAATAGAAATATTTCACTCAATAAAAAATGCACATTTAGCATCCCCATGATTCTGGGTGCAGTTCCTCTTCCAGTGGCCCTGCTTGCCACATGCGAAACAGACTGCCTCCCATTCCTTACCCTACCTCTGGATCTTCCCCTTCATGTAGGGATGATGCTTGGGGGCTTCAGACCATTTATAAGTCTTTGGCCCGTTTCCCTTGTCCTTCCATTTCTTTTTCACCATAAGGACCGCGGGTTTGTCATGCCCCATGTCCTTATCTACTTGGTGAATCAAGGTCAGAAGCTCCGATAGACTCTTCTCATTTCCTCCCATGTTATAGTTGAAAATGAAGCTAGAGAGGGTCTTGGGTAGTGATGCTAGGATGAGATCTGTATGCAACTCATCCGGGAATTTAATCCCTAAGATGTCTAGGCATTCAATGTACCCAATAAGCTTGACTAAATGAGGCCCACCTGGCATAGAATCTCCAAGCTTCGTGGTAAAAAAAGAATTGGATATCTCATACCTCTCCTATCTCACCTTCTCTTGGTAGAGATCTTTAATGTGAGACATCATGCTATATGCGTCCATGTTTTCATGTTGCTTCAAGAGCTCATTAGACATGGCCGATAGCATGAAACATTGGACATCTGTGGTATCATCCATGTGTTTCATGTAGAGAGATAATTCCTCATCACTAGACTCTTTCCTAGGCGCAACTGGAATAGGCTCTTCCAATACATTTAATTTCCTTTCACGTCGAAGGACGACGCGTAAATGCCTCTGCCACTCTTGGAAATTGGTGCCGGTGAGAAGGTTTTCTTTTTCGAGTATGGTGCGCAATGATATGTTTGAATTCATTTTCTTGTCGTTTCTACAAATTAAGATGAGCAAAGGTTTAGTACTTTATTACAAAAAATTAAGACAAATAAATAAATTAATTCTCATTAGTCTCCCACTATTTTATCGAAATCCAATTGCCCTCACCATTGACATTGGAATATTCTGTTTCATGGATATTCTAGGGGAAAGGATCCCTATTTCCCTTTGCATTACCCCAACTAAGGTTGGTCAAGCAACTTGAAGGGTTTTAGGTAGGCATTCCAAATGCCAATTGCATTAACTCGCAGCTCCTTGATCCTCTGAGTGGACTCCCCAATCCTGAAATCCTTTTTGGATTTCCTCAACCTTTGCCTCTTGGTCACACCAAGTCCTACTGTGGCAGTCGACCCTTGATGCGAACCAAGTAAAGTCAACCCCAAACCATGAATTAGAATTTCCTGATAATTGAAAGCACCACAACTAGGGTTGGTTAAGCACTTTGAACTATGGTTCGATTCTAACCAAGATTATGGAAGGCTATGCCGACATAATATTTATTTTGAGGGATTTTATCCTTATACATAAATTTCCATTTTATTATCTTTAATTACATTCTTATTAATATTAAGTGGGATATACTTAAGTGATTGACCATGTCTAAGATAATATTTACATATAAGATGGTTTTATTTTAGTTCCATCTTGCATGCTCATTTAATTCATTAATTGTGTGATCATGACAACACACCATAATAAATTAATCATGCAACTGATAGAAATAAAATAAATGGTATGATCATGAGCTTTTCTATTGGTTAGTTTATCTAGCGGTTGATAAACTATCCCAAGACCCAGGGGAGAAACACCTTGAACCTTTTGGGTTCGTGTTTACAGCTTTCCACCGGTCCACCTTTGTATCTCCTTCGATTGGTTTCACCTTGGCTCCTGACTTGAGCTGCCTCCACTAGCTTGGGAGCTCCATTCATTACATATGCATTTATCTCACACGCAGGTGAGGGGTAAAAGTGGTTTTTACAAAAAAGAATCCTTGGGCACACAGACCCTTCATATTAATGAGGAGATGGCTCGCAGGCCAACAAATTTAATTTAAATAAATTTATTAAAAGAAACCATTCACATACAAAGGTCTCGGTCTATCTCATGATCATCCATACATGCAACGATGTTTACACATAAATAAAACTAGCATTCAATTCTTTAATCATTCTTGTTTAAGATAAATCACGCTCGAATTAATTAATTTTCTTTAATTTATAAATCCTTGTATCTTAAATCCCTTTTCTGAATTTCCTTGAGATTCTCATCCATCATAATTTTAAACAAATAAATTCTTTTAAAATTATCCTTGTACGTAACTTGTACCATGGAGGAAACCCGGTGAATTCCCATTTATTACGCAGATGTTAAATTAAACACATATATATAAAACACCTATCACGTGTTGTGCCTTAGTTTTATGCCTACACCATGGTATACGTCACAAGGGTTTGTATAATGTAATAATAAATTTTAATAAATCTGCATAATTTGGGTGAGTACACGGCGTGTAGCTCCGACTACACGGCGTGTACTTTTCTTCACCGTCCATCCGAAGTACACGCCCGGGGATAGGGTGTGTTAATGTACTTCGGAAATTTTTAGAGTACACGGCATGTACAGTGGGACACACGCCGTGTAGTTTCCGCGTTACACGGTTTCTAGCTGGGCAGGCCGTGTATGGAGTACACGACCCAACCCTGACCCGAAGGGACTACATGCCATGTTCATTGGACAACCCATCGTGTATTCCGGAAACCGTGTGCCACCTGTTTCTGGTCAACACACGGTGTCTTAAATTCTTAGAAAAAATCCAATACACAGCCTGATTTGGCGGATCAGTCAATGCATTGAACCTAGACTACACAGTGTGTACTTCTGAATACACGCCGTGTATTTTGGTGTTATACGGACAGAAACGTTTGGCTCGTCTGGATGAGTTCCTTTATTTTATTTTAATCAAAATTAAAAGAAAAAAACGTTTCTGTGAGGTGCACGAGAAATGAGGGAGGAGGAATAGATCTCAATATTCAGATTTCCATAACGATTAAACTTGAATTGAAATAACTAAAATATTAAATGCATAAATTACCAAAGAAAAACTAAATAATTATAATCAACGATATAACCTGGCTCTGATACCACTTGTAGGTTCCAGGCGCAGCGGAAGCGCATTGGTGGGTTAGCCCAAATTTAATTTTAACGTTAAACAATGTTCAATCTGAGATCCCTCAGGATATAAAATGCCGAATCTTCAGAATAGAATGAAGAACGAAAAGAAAAGAAGAGTCCCAGAACCCTTGAGGAGGATCATCCAATGTTGATTATAATTAATTTAATTAATGCATAAGAATTACCTCGTTGGAATTCTTTCTTCGCTGATGTGTCTGGTCACGATTCGGTGATCCGTCGTTACGTCGTAGAATCCAAGTGTAGGATTCCTCTAGCGTTGATCCACACGTGTGTCACGTATCTCCGGACGTCTCCGAAGGGATCTCCGGGTACTAGCGCGGAAGAACCTTCGCTTGCGATGTCCGCCTTCGACCGCCTTGATCTGGTGGAGAATCTTGATCTCGTAACTTGAGGGCATTCTTGGTGGAAAGGGAATTCTCTCTTAGCCTGAGAGTATTTACAAATCTGTTGTTCACAACAATGGCTCTTTAAAATGTTGGGGTTGCGAGGATATTTATAATCGGGTTTGAGGTTAATAGAGTTATGACAATAAATAAATGTGTTACGCATTTTTTTTATTTCATTAACTCTTATTGAAGACCCCCATGTTGAATTTTTAGTTCCTTGACATGAGCCCACGCTGATTATAATAAATATCATTTAATAAAACAATATTAAATCCTCAAAATCCCAACTGGAAAACTACATGGCATGTAATAATTAATACACGGCGTGTACTTGTTTTCCATAAAACTACACGGCGTGTATATTTAAAATACACGGCGTATAATTTTATTTTCCATTTTTCTCCACCACATTTATTTGACCTTGAGTAATGACTATTTATTTCTTAAATAAATGTAACTGCATTACTTGCTAAAAAATATATTATTTCGTCCAAAATATATTCTCTCGAATAACTAGTGTAAAAATAAATGCGATCAGACATCCTTAAATAATTATTAAACCATAGTCGGCAATAATATTTATTTAACTTGTTAAATTAATATTTAACTGAGATACATGGACACACTTAGTGTGTGAACCTCTAGGCCTCTTTCTCGGTGTCATTAGGCTGAGCCTGCCTAAAGTCCAAGGTTAGCATCTAGAAACACACCAAGGTACCCATAGAGAAAGAAGTTAACGCCGCAATGACGTGCCACTTCCTACGAACACTTACCGTGTAATATAATCCCTTTGTGTCGATATCTCCAATCAAGCGGTTTTCATGCTAGTGCCATCAACCCATGTGCTTGATTATTCTTTCTTTGACTTCCCAGAATTGAACTTGCCCATACCTTACCATGGCCATGGATTTATTTATGCTATATCATTTCCATCAAAGGGCCGGATATATCTACTTCCATTATGGAACGGAAGGGACACATCCTTTCTTGCATTATCTATTAATGCGGTATTACTCGTGACGCACCCAACATATCCTACCTCACTGCGAACAGTGTGTCGTCATAGTTTTCGTCAATACATCTAAGTGCACGAGTTGTAATACCCATTAATAATAATCTTAAATTCTAAGGACCAATACACACGTCTGCAGATAGGAATATCCAATGACACTATGAAATGTGGATTTCCTACTGGCGGGTCTCGTTCTCATAATATCCTCCTGGATATTACCAAGGGCGCACACCATGAGATGGGGCCTCAATGTTTTATGATTCCTCACCCCTAATGAACTGTATTATTTGTGTCCCTAAAATAATATCATTCTGTCATAGAACATACATTCAAGAACAGTGTTATGGCACTTCCGGGTTCTCATCATAGCAGGGATCCGCTACGACCCTTTAATGCAACAGCTGTCCTTAAGACATTATCACATG
Source organism: Viscum album (assembly GCA_963277665.1). Taxonomy (NCBI): domain Eukaryota; kingdom Viridiplantae; phylum Streptophyta; class Magnoliopsida; order Santalales; family Viscaceae; genus Viscum; species Viscum album. The sequence continues at coordinate 1,289,411,549 of OY728151.1, forward strand.
AAATGTCATGCATAAGAACAATCAAGATGTGATAAGGCTTTTATTTAATGAATAAAGTACAATGTAGTTGGTTCTAGACCACCAACTCCAACAACTTTCATCATCTCTATTAACCTTTTTTGTTCTAGAATTATTGTAGAATAATTTTTTAGAGTGTTTCAAACCATATTGTAGCTAACATACATAACATTATATTCCTGTGGAATCTTTCATTTTTATTTTTCACAAGACTCTAACTTTTATTTTTTATATTTTTCTAATTGTATCCAAATATTATAGCCATATAAATAATATATCATAAATCACATTACAAGAAATTTTGTATCTTACTCATGGATTCTTACGAGTTTCATCCTTATTATTATTTCCTCTAAATGATTTACCTTTATTTAACTTCTTTTATTTTTAATCCTTGGTATTCTCACCATTCCTACTATTAATATTCTTGGGGTAATTTTTGTTTTCAACATTATTCCGATTACTTCCCAAGGTCTCATCTTATTTATTCACCAAATAAAATATCCTTATTTTATAATTTGATTTATATAAATTTCGAGATGTGCATATACCAAACCTATGATCATGATGTTCTCTAATATCACATTAATTTTCAAACATTCCAAAGCCATTGTAAGTATTCAATTTTTTTACACTAATAATTTTTCGTCTTCATCTATATCTTTATCCACCTTGGCATGAGCCTCCATTGTGATTTACAAATTATGGGTCTATACCCACAATCTAATAAATATTTTATGAATCTATTATAGTACCAACAATGATCAATATACCATTATTTAATAATTCGAATGTATGGTTTTGTTTTCGATCTTCTTTATAAATTATTGGGATCAATGTGGGGAACCAACATCTAAAATATTTTTCATATACACCTTAGTCATGGTGGCATGTTTCATTTTAGCTTTCTTCATCCATACTTGTAAATATTTTATTTTTCAATATGAACTATGCATGGAAAAATATTTAAAAACATTATTACTTGAAGGTATATATGGTACCTATTTGTTTACAACTCCTTGATATAGATAGTCAAATATAGTAATGATCTTCTTATCATAAATTGGAATAATTTTAACCCTAGAATCCTCTAATGATCATTGAATAGTATTAGAAACTTTCTACTTCTTTTGTTCAGTCTCAATATGTGTCTTCTCAATATTGGATTACCTAACTTCCAATTTAAGATTAGAAGAGTTGGTGTCCTTGAACCAACTGCATTTACATTGATTACATGGATATTTAATGTATTATTACATATTGTTCATTGTTCTACATGACTATGATGTAATAATGTACTAGTGTATTTATTTCATTGATAAGGTCATGACAGTTTCCCTTAATGATGAGGACCTTCAAATACTATAACAATATTCTTAAATATAGTTCTACGGTTGGACAACATACTACGATGGGACACATAGCTTACATATTGTCAGGTGCGAGTACTCGAAAGCATATGATACTTCCTCTCATAAAGTTCACACTTAGTAATCACCAAGATAGAAGGTTATGAAAATAGACCCACTAGTAGGAATTCTGCATGTTTTAGTGTCATTTGATATTTATATTTGCGAGTGTGTGTAATGATACTTAGAATATAATATTATCATTAATACGTGTCACGACTCACGCACATTGATTTACTGACAAAAACCATCACACAGACTATTGTCAAGAAGTAGGGTACGTTGGGTGCATCACAATTCACTTGTTATTAATGGATAAGTCTAGGATGGATTTGTACCTTCCATTTATGGAAGTTGATATTTCATACCTTTGACTAAAATAAAACCGTCATGCGAAATTCCATGGCTATGGTGTAATGATGAGTTTATTTCATGTAGTCAAAGAATGACGTATCAAGCATAAAAGTTGATTACACTATCATGAAACCCTCTTTGTGAGATATTGCGAAAATGGATTATATTATATTGTGAGCGTTTGTATGTGGATTTTGTTGTTGCGACTTGATGTTCGTTCTCTTTGGTTCCTTGACCAGTTACTAGACAGTACTCTTGGACATTAGGAAAGCCCGCCAAATGCCAACAATAAAGAATCCTCGAGGGCCACACACTAAGTGTTTATTCTGGTCTCAGTTAAATTCAAATTGAATTTAATTAATGAAATAATGATTTTTCTCAAGACCATTGAATAATATTATTCATGTTAAAATTATCTCATAAATTAAAGATAATATAATTTATTTATTTTATTGAACATTTAAAAAATATTTATTTAATAGTTTGTAAAAAAATATTTATTTAAGATCATAATTTAGTTATTTATTTATTTGTTTGTTCAATAAATGGAAGTAGAGTTCGAGAGGACCAAGGATAGTATAGTAGTAGAATACTTATTCTCAAGATGGTGAATAAATTTTTAACTTGTTGGCACAAGTTATAATAATAATGACCCTGGTATTATTTTGTGAAATAGAATTTTATTTTAGAATTCCATTTTGTGCAAGTTGGTGCACCCTGAATAATGACGCGGTATTATTATTATGGGCATGGGTTTTGTCTATGTTCATGAATGTATTTAATTTTTGCTATGTAATTAATTATTGTAACTGAAATTCCATGTATATAAATAGACATGTAGCCCTATTATGCAATCCACCACACCACATTCCTGGTGAATTGAGAATTGTTGAGACAAACCATTTCTCTCATCCTCTTCTCTCCCATATCAAGAATGAGAGATGTTCTTTAAGGATGAAGAACAAGTGATCAATAATGACCGACATAAGACACTCGCTTCACCATGCTAGCACCTGGAGAACGAGCTGTGTCGATCGGAGAACATGTGGATCACCACTAGAAGAATTCTAGTTTGGATCCTTACAAGTGTAGTGAGATAATCCATAAGGGTCATTCTGAATGGTCAACATCATCAACATATAAAATACCAAAGATCCAAGTAATATTTTTCTTTATAAAATTAATTAAATAAATTGTAAACATGATGTACAAGGTCCTCTATTAAGGTTTCAGGCCTCTTTCTTCTTTATCTAAATCATTGATTATATTCTGTGGAGACTAGAGTTCATCATCATATTGATCCCGGAATAATCGTTGATCATGGTAAAAATCAATTTTGGGTGTTGTACCAACCACGCTTCCACTGCGCTCGGAACCTTCATGTGGTATCAGAGGGGTTACATCAATGTTTATAATTATTTAAATATTTCATTTATGACTTACACATTTAATAATGTAGTTGTCTCAATTCAAGTTAATCGTTTTTAAATCATAATATCAATATCTATTCAACATCTTTCATTTCTCGTTCACCCTACAAAAATAATATTTTCATTTATTTTTTATTAAAATAAAATAGAGAACATCTTCCTGAATTTCCAATGCTTCCGGGCTGTACAACTCCAGGAAACACGACATTTATTCGGTAGAACAAACCTTGTAGTCAATATTCAATGCATCAGACAAGTCTACCAAACCAATCCATGTGATGGAGTCTTTATAAGTCTTAAATTACACTATGTGTTGACCAAGAATAGGTGGCACACAATTTCTGAATTACACACTGTGTGGCCCCAATGCACATGGCGTGTAGTCCCTTCAGGTTAGGGTTGGACAATATACACCATACATGGTTAGCCCAACTGGAGACCATGTAATGAGGAACTACACTGCGTGTTTCCTACTAGACAAACCGTTTACTCTTAGGATTTATGATGTACACTCACCCGTTGTTTCCCCATGCGTGTACTTCGAATGGACTGTGAACAATAGTAAATGCTGTGTAGTTGAACTACACGTCGTGTACTCTTCAAAATTATTAATATTTATTATTATATTGTACAAACCCTTGAGACGTGTACCATCGTGTGCGTGTAAAGATGAGGCATAACACATGATAGGTGTTATATATATATGTGTGTTTAATTTAACATCTGTGTAATGTTCATTTCTACTCATTGGGTAGTTATGATTAGGAATTCATTGGGTTGACACCAAGGTACAAGTTACCTACAAAGATATTTTTAAATGAATTTATTTGTTTAAAATTATGATGGATGATAATCTGATGGAAATTCAGAAAAGGATTTAAGATAATAGGATTGATTAATTAAAAATTATAATTAATTGATTTGAGCATGATTTATCTTAAACATGATCGATTAATTAATTGATTTCTAGTATTATTTATACGTAAATATCATTTCATGTATGGATGATCATGAGCTAGGCCAAGAACTTTTTTTGTGGATGTTTTCTTTTAATTTATTTATTTGAATTAAATTTGTTGGCCAGTGAGCCTTATGCTCATTAATATGTTGGGCATGTGTCCCAAGGATTATTTTATGTAAACCCCCCTTTTAACCCTCACCTACATGTGAGTTAAAAAGGGAATATGTAATGGATGGAACTCTCATGCTAGTCGATGCGGTTCAAGCTGGAGCCGATACGAAACCAATCATAGGAGATACAGAGGTGGACAAGTGAAAGCTGTAAACATGAACCCAAAAGGGTCAAGGGGTTTCTCCCCTAGGCCAGGGTTAGTTTATCACCCGCTAGATGAACTAACCTTTAGAAAATATCATGATCATGCCATTTAATTTATTTTATTTCTGTCATTTTCATGGTTTATCATTATGGATGTGTTGTTACGATCACATAATTAATGAATTATACAAGAATGCCAGATGAAACTAAAATAAACCAGAATGGAGTGTAAATATTATCAAGACATAGTTAATAAATGTATGTTCTACTTAATATTGAAAATATTGGGATAATAATAAATTCAAACACAAGGGATAGACACCCCTCAAATGAAATATTAAGTCATACCAAGCCTTCTGTTACTTGAATAAGGGCAAAAATCAACAAAACTATGAGTTTGACCAACCCTTGTTGGGACACTTAATTTTATATAGGAATCCCTTGTAAAAGGTTTCAGGTTGACTTAACCATATTACATCAAGAGGATTTTCCATTTCGGGACATGGTGTAATATTAGAAACAAGAGTTGATAAAATCCAATGACATGATTTCAGTATTGGGAAGTCCACTCAACAGATCATGGAGCTGCAAGCCCACAGTTGGCAAAGACTTGAAAACCTAAATACCTTTTAATAGCTTCAACAAACCTTGTTGGGTTATGATAATGGGAATATGAATCCTTTCCCATAGAATTTCATGGAAAATTGACATTTCATGTTCAATGGTGAGGGCCATTAGGACTTGATAAAATAGTGAGAGACTTAATAAAATTTATTATTTCTCATAAAATATTATCATTAAAGTACTAATGATCTGCCCCTTTAATTGTAGAATAAAATTGAAAATCTTATCAAACACACTATCCCTATGATCAATTCTGGATAAAGACGACATCCTCACTGACAGTAACTTCAATGAATGGTTTAGACACCTTTGGGTTATCCAATTCCCTCAACAGAAGTCTTACATTATAGAGTCAGTATTACTTAATCTGCCTACCAAAGAGGTGGGTGATGAGGATTTATTGGTGTATGAGAAGCATATGAACAACAAAGTCGACATTCAGTGTTTAATGTTATCATCAATTTATAGTGATCTCATGAAGTCTCATGAAAACATGGATACTTATATTATGCTCAAGAATCTCCATGGTCTTTACTAGGAGAGATCAAGATGAGAAAGGTTTGTGATCTCTAAGGCACTCTATCATTGTAATCTTGGAGATGTTTCCCCAGATGTGCCTTATATAGTCGAGCTCATTGGTTACATTGAGTGCCTAGAGGTTCTAGGGTTTAAACTCCTAGAAGAACTGGGCACCGAACTCATTCTCACACCCCCCTGTAAGAGATTCTCTAAATTTGTTGTCAATTTCAATATTAACAACATTGAGAAGTCTCTATCTAATCTTCTTATCCTCATTCGCAAAGTGGACAAAGATATGAAGTGTGAAAAGTGTTCTGTCCTAATGGTGAATAAGTGGAAAGGGAAGGCAAAGAGATTTAAGCCCAAATATTATTCACGACCTTTAAAATAATGTATGATCAAAGGAGAGGCAAGGGAACATGAGGCTGTTTGTTTTGCAAGTGGCAAGAAGGGCCACTGAAAGAAGAACTACACCCATCCTAAGAAGCAAGGGGAATCTTCAGGTGCATTTTTTATTGAATTTTGTCTATCTATTTCTAAAAATTATGTACTAGATATAGCTTTTGGTGCTCAAATTTGTATCCAATTACATGAACCATGTAGTCTCAAGAAGATTGATCGAGGGGAGGTAGATCTATGAGAATCCAATGGAGTTAGACTTGTTGTTGTAGCTATTGGGGACTACCACCTCACATTGCCAACTGGGATGATCTTTGTGATAAATGGTTGTTTTTATGTGCCTTCTGCAACCAAAAATTTTGTTTCTGTATCCAAACTAGATATATATGGATTTGTTTTAATGTTTTGAAAATAATTTTTTTTCTTTTATAAAGATAGATTTTTTTTATTAGGGATCATTTACACAATGATCTTTATATGTTGGATTACACAAACCGAGTAATGGAAATCGATGACAAAGATACATCAAATGACTCATACCACAACCAAATTTGGCATCACCGACTAGGTCATTTAAATGAGAAACTCTTGACTAAGATACATCCAGATGGATATTTAGATTCTTTTGAAATAAAATTGCTTGGTGTATGTCATTCATGTTTACATGGAAAAATGAAAAAATCCCCATTTGGTGGGATAGGTGAGAGGGCTAAAGAGCTTCATGAATTGGTTCATACCGATGTGTGTGGACCATTTGCAATTGGAGAAAGTGGTGGGTACTCATACTTCATAACTTTTAATAATTATTTTAGTAGATATGGATATATCCACATAATGAGGTATAAGTCAGATTACTTTTAAAAGTTCAAGGAATGGAAGAATGAAGTTGAGAACCAGCATGGTAAGAAGATTAAGAAACTCAGCTTACACTGAGGTGGGGAATATCTTAATTAGGACATCATTGATTACTTATGAGAGTTTGGGATCCAATCCCAACTCACCCATCCTTACACACCTATATGGAATGGTTTAAGCGAAAGTAGAAACTGCACCTTGTTGGACATGGTGAGATCAATGATGAGTCATGCAAGTCTTCCATTATCCTTTTGGGGGTATGTGTTACAAACAATGACACAGATATTAAAAAAAATACCAAATAAATTGATAAATTGTATTCCATATCAGTTCTGGCGTGGGAGAAAATCCATGTTATCAAATTTACATGTGTGGGGTAGTGAAGCGTTTGTTATGGTCTCTTCAAGTAGAAAACTCACACCCCGGGGCACAATGTGTACCTTTATAGGATACCCCAAGGAAATAAGGGGATATTACCTATACAACCCCTCATAAAAAAATGTTATAGTGGAATGATATGTCATATTATTTGAGAGGTAGAAAATCCCCAAACGAGATAGTGGGAGAAAGATAGACTTTGATGATGTCGAGGCTCAAGGTACACAATAGTTGGTACAAGGACATATTCCACAAATACCCATGGAAGAAGAATATATTCCAGAGACACAAGTACTATGTAGGAGTACAAGATAGGTTAGAGAACTGGAACGGTATGGTTTTATAGTTACAGAGAATGGTGGCTCTTTATCAGTTGATAATAATGATCCTCTAACATACATGGAAGCAGTAAGTAGCACAGATGTTGCCGAGTGGCAATAATACATGAATTATGAAATGGATTCCATGTACAAAAACAATTTCTATATTTTGGTAGATCCTCTAGTTGATTTAAAGACTATTGGTTGAAAATGGGTATTCAATAGGAAACTGGACACCGAAGTACAATTCATTACCTATAAGGCACGACTAGTTGAAAAAGGGTTTAAACAACATCAAGGAATTGACTATGATGAAACCTTCTCACCCGTTGTAATGCTGAAATCCATCAAAATTATACCTAACATTGCAGCTTACCATGACTATGTGATTTGTAAAATGGGCTTCAAAACAGCATTCCTTAATGGTAACCTTCAAGAAGATGTCTACATGACACAACCTGAAGGGTTTGTGACTCCAAAGGATGCTAATAAGGTATACAAGTTGCAGAAATCCATTTATGGATTAAAGCAAGCATTAGGTCAATGATCGTTTGTTTTGATGAATCCATAAAATAATTTGGTTTTATCAAGAATGAATGTGAGCCTTGTGTTTATAAATGGTTTAGTGGGGGTGCAGTCATTTTCCTAATAGTATATGTTGATGACATATTACTTATTGGAAACGAGATACCAGTCTTATAGTCTATATACGCATGGTTGAATCAATTCTTCTCCATGAAGGACTTGGGAGAGGCAACATATATTATTGGCATCAAGATCTATAATGATAGATCCATGAGATTTTTGGGCCTATGTCAAAGTACATACATTGATAAGACACAGAAGAGATTCAATATGGAACAATCCAATTGGGGATCATGGCCAGTGTCACATGGCATTCATCTTTCCAAGAAAATGTTTCCTTAGACACATGAGGAAAGAAAGATAATGACAAGGACCCATCCAAATCATAAAATGGGTCAGTCATGTATTCCATTCTATGTACTAGGATAGATGTGGCCTACACATTGTGTGTGATAGGAAGATATCATGCTTACCCAGGTGACTGACATTGGATGACATTTAAGACTATCCTAAAGTATCTGAGGCATACTAAGGATATGTTCCTGGTTTATAGAGGATATGAGGAACTAGTCATTATAGGATATGAATATGCTAGTTTCCAGACTCATCAAGATGATATGAAGTCACAAAAAGGATACATATTTACTTAGAATGGAGGTGTAGTGAGCTGGTAAAGCTCAAAGTGGAGTGTGGTCGTAAGTTATACTGTAGAGTCCAAGTATATCACAAATTTTGTGGTACCTAATGAATATTTTTGGATGCAAAGCTTCATCTAGGAGCTAGATGTGTTACCTTGTAGTAAAGATCCCATCACACTGTACTGTGATAATACTGCATTGGTGGCTCTCGCAAAAGAGCCATGGTCCCATCAGCTAATGAAGTACATACATCAGATGTATCATCATTTGAATGATTTTTCTAAGAGATGAGATGTTGAAATGAGAAGTATTTCTATAGAAGACAATGTAGATGACCCCTTGACTAAATCCTTGACTCAATAGAAACATGATCATCATGTGAGGTCTAGCGGACTGAAATTGGCAGGCAGTTGGCTATAGTCAAAGTGGGAGTTTGTAAGAGTTGGTGTCCTGGTTTCAATAGGAATTACTTTGATTCCATGGATATTTAATTTATTATTACATATTTTTCATTGTTCTGCATGAATATTATGTAATAATGTCATAGAGTATTTGTTCCATTGCTAAGGTCATGACTATTCCCCGTTATTATGAAAACCTAGAAATTCTATAACAATATTCTTAAATATAGTTCTGAGGTTTCATGAAATACTATGATTGGACACAATACCTACATACCGTTAGGTGTGAGTACTTGTAAGTATATGAAACTTCCTCTCATAAAGTTTGAACTTGGTAATCTTTAAGATATGAGATTATGATAATAGACCCACAAGTATGATTTTTTCATGTTTTAGTGTCATCAGATATTTCTATCTGCGAGCATGTGTAATGATCCTTAGACTATAAAATTATCATTAATACATGTCATGACTCGCAAACTTTGATTTACTGATGAAAACCGTCAGGGAGACAGTTGGCAAGAAGTAGTGTACGTCGAGTGCATCATGTGTGGCCTATTATTAATGGATAAGTAGAGGAATTAATTGCCCCTTCCATTTATGGAAGTTGATATCTCGACCCTTTGATTGAAATAAAATTGTCACAGGAAATTCCATGGCCATGGTGTAACGATGAGTTTATTTCAGGTAGTAAACGAATGACATATCAAGCATAAAATTTGATTACACTATCATGAAACCTTCTTGATGAGATGTTGAGAAAAATGTATTATATTACACAGTGAGCGTTTGTATGTGTATTTTGTTTTTGTGACTTTACATTTATTATCTTGGGTGCCTTGACCCATTTCTAGATAGTACTCTTATACTTTAGGCAAGCCCGCTTAATGCCAATGACAAAGAATCTTAGAGAGGCACACATTATGTGTTTTTTGGTGGTATCGGTTAAATTCTATTTGAAATTAATTAATGAAATAAATATTATTCTCATGACCATGGAATAATTTTATTCAAGTTAAAATGATTTCATAAATTAAATGAAATATATTTTATTTATTTTATCAAACATTTAATAAATATTTATTTACTAATTTTTAAATAAAATTTTTATTTAAGAGAATAATTTATTTATTTATTTATTCAGCTGTTCAATAAATGTATGTGGAGTTTGAGTGGACCAAGGTCGGTTTGGTAGTAAACTAATTATTTGAAATATAGTAAATAATTATTTTACTAGTTGGCATAAGTTAAAAGAATAATGATGCTGGTATTATTTTGTGACACAAAATTTTATTTTATATTTCTGTTTTGCACAAGTTGGTGCACCGTGAATAAGGATGCAGTATTATTTTTATGAGCATATAGTCTCTCTATGTTCATGAATGTATTTAATTGTTGCTATGAAATTAAATATTGTACCTGAAATTTCATGTATATAAATAAATAAGTATCCCTATTGTGCCATCCACCACACCACATGCCTGGTGAATTGAGAATTGTTGACCCAAACAATTTCTCTCTCTAATCCTATTCTTTCCCCTCTATATAATAAGAGATTTCATTCAAGGCTAAAGAAAAATATATCTGGAATGACCGAAACAATACACTTGCTTCGCCGCGCTATCACCCGAAGAATGAGTGGTGTCGATCGAAGTTCATCAAAGCACCTGTGGATCACCGCATGTGGGATTCTATTTTGGATCCTTACAAGAACAACAAAATAATCCGTAAGGGTCATTATGAACGATCAAAATCATCGATGAATAAAATAACATAGATCCATGCATTAATTTTCTTTATGAAATTAATTAAATTAATTATAAACATGATGGGAATGATACTCTCTAAAGGTTTAGGGCCTCATTATTATTAACCTATATCATTGATTATTTTCCATGGAGAATGGCCTTCATCATCGTATTAATCCCAGAATAATCATTGATCATGGTAAAAATCAAAGTTGGGTGTCATACCAACCACACTTCCACTACGCCCAGAACTTTTATGGACATCTCATAGTGAGGGATTTTTTTGATATTCAATCATAATAAAATTATCTTCATAAACCATCATTGTTAATTCTAATTTCACTTCATGAAGATTGTATTCTGTTTCATAACAAGGAGTCGAGATCCATTTTTTATTTTATTTAAATTATAAATATAAATCATTTACATCATTTATATTATTCATCTTTTATTCAAGTGATGGTATATTTTCTTCCAGAGTCTTCATGACTCCATACTTCTCTTCACCTTTTTTGAGCGGTCCACTTTAAAATTTTGAGGAACATATTTCAACCTCCACATTTCTTTTTTAATGTTTCTAACCTATCTGGAGATATTTATACATTCTAAAACATTTCATTACAAATCCTTCACCATTTTATTTGCATCTAATTCTAGCTTGGTGATATCTTCATGCATACTTTGAAATTACCCACAAAACGTAATTCTATTTCTTTATGAATGAAATTCACAATATGTAATAATATATCAACAAATATATCGTGATAATTTATAGATTGATGATTATCATCACTTATGCTAGGATATTGTTCTTGAGAAAAATTTATAAAAACCAATTTACATACCTCATGAAATATTTCTACCACACAAAAATTCTAAAATAAGACCCTTATATTTGATAGCATATGTGACACGTAAAACTGAGCTTAAAAACCCAAAAAATATATTTCCTTAATTTTAGTCTCTTCGATGGCTTACAGAACACATAACACCGAGTCTAATGGAACAATAATATAGTATAACATTTTAAAAAATTCATTAAATTATAGTGTATGAATAGTAATAATGAAATTATGATAATTATGGTTATAAATTAATTAGATATAAAATAAAAATCATTTAAATGATTTTTTTCAAAAAAACTAATTTTTTTCTTCCAAAAAAGGATTTAGTCGCCATTTGCACACATAATTTAAAATTAATTTTTAACAGATATTGAAAATTTATTTAAAAAAAAATTATATTTCAATTAATAAGATAAAAATTATATTTGTTTTTCATTATGGCATTTTTATGAAAAGTTTTATTTTTCAATGAATAGTGAAAAATATTGATTCTTATTAAAAATTTCCTTATCATTTAAATAATTTACAAGGATAAATTATATTTAAAATTAGTTTCAAAGTAAAATTAGTTAAATTATATTAAAATCTAACTAATTTATTTTATTTAAATGAATTTTTATATAATTTATATATTGAAACCATTATACTTATGATAATTGTCTCGTTGAAAACCCGCTTTTCATCACGTCTACATGCATAATTTCGAATTGAATTATAACCCTTATTTGAATTGAATTTATAAAAATGGATTCAATAAGTTGATTCATCCTAATTTATATTTTATAATAATTTTAACATAATTTTTTTTATCGAAATGAATAATGAAAATAATAAAAATTAATTACCGTGTTAAAGGTAAAAATGGGTTTACCAAGGGGTTAAAATAAAAATATAAGGGTTAAAATGAATTAAATTCCTAAAAAAATATTATTTGATGGATATATTTTGACCTTATATATTGAAAATAATATAAGTTCATTTAGAAGTATTTTTATTTGGAATTAATTTATCATTTTGGAATCTTCTCTGAGATCTCAAATTAATTTCCAAGAGTGATTCCTTTCCCCATTTATAAAATGGGAGTCACTCCCCTCACTTCTCCACACATATCAAAAACTTTGGATTAAAAAAACGGCCCAAATATTTCTAATAAATCATTATCCACATTTTATTGATTCTATGTATTCCCAAAATATCATCTTCTGGCCCTTAATTGGAGATCAAAAGGAGGTTTCTCTTAGGGAAAGTAATTTTCTTAACAAAGATCTCTCATTTTATTTCTTTATTTTCCACTATAAATTATGTATTAACACTTCTTATAAAATATCAATATTATATAACATATAATTATATGTTATTATGCTGATTTAATAATATTTATCCATCTCCTTCTCCATCAATTGTGAACCAAAATCATCGATCATGTGTACGATGGACTACCGCCCCATGAACAAATGTAATTATTTTTTCTATCACAACATTTCAAGGATAGATATAATGATGGATTTAACACAAATATATGATATTTATGATATAATTATACATATTTAATTATAATATCACATATACCTTCTTAGTTTACATGCATTTTAAATTATGATAACGTTGATCATGTGAATGGAAAACAACCTTCTCATGAAGCGATGTGACTCGTTTTTCAATCACGCTTTATATGGAAACTTTTAAGGAAAAATTTAACAATTGTATTCTTTATATATGATATGATATTTATTATTGAAAATTAATATATAACTCACTTACTTACCCATTGACACATTATGTAAATTATAACGTCACTCGTTCATACATACGACCTACCATCCCCACAAAGCAATGTGATCCATTATCCATGTTCAAATTTAAATAATGGTAATTAAAATGTATATAATGAGAAAATTATATTTATAATATTAATTTAATTCTATATATTATACATCTATATAATATTCACAAGAACCATAACATTCATGAAATATAATGAATAACAAAAAAAAGAAATTAACACCCAAAACAATTAAAATAATAAAATATAATTTAAAAAATTGTAGAAAAAAGTTATAAGTATATTTTATATGAAATATATAAATAAATATGTTTTTATAAATTATTAACATTCTTAAAACCATTATAAAGGTGGTTAAATCACATTTAACAAAGTAAAAGTTTTAGGTAAGGGAATTCGTCTCAATTTCCCTTAATTGAGGCTATTGTAATATTATGAACCCAATTTGTTTTATATGGTTTATATACTACCCCTATGATATGAAATATAATAATTACATAATAATGTATGGTATATTATGTTTTAATTTGATTTATATCATCCAAATGGATTTTAACTTAAAATACACTATGTGGTAATGAATTTCATAACTCAATTTCTCATCATTCGGTTATATTGCTTCTTCATTGTATTTTACATCATCAGATTATTTTTGGAAAATATTTTGACTAAAATATATTTTATTTCCACATTTTTTATGTTTATTCATATTTTATGCACTAAATAGATTCATAAATTATTCCTAACCTTAATGACATGCTATTTATAAGGGTTGATTTCAGAATATCAATTTAATTCATATTTCTTATACTGGAATTTAAATTAAATGATATTATTTGACCATTGTCTAATAAAACCCCCAAATTTTCCTAAACCATTGTTTTTCATTAATTATTCAAGTAATGTTACAATTTTTTCGTACATTTCTACATAAAATTATTTAGAAAATTTTTTCAATGAAATCCAATTTCATTTTCCTTTGAAAAAATATCCTCTTTATTCTAAAAAAATGTTTATAAAAATGTTTTCAATTTTTTTAAAATTCTTAAAAACTATTTATTAAAGATATTTTTACCCATGTTTTACTTTTTATAGAAAAGACTAAAGGGGAATTCATGTTTCTTTACACAAATGTTCTGTTTAGATTTATAATAAAAGTTAATGGAATATTTTTTTTAAAATGGGTGGTATATAGAAAATTTCCTACCGTCATGAACAATTAATGTTATAAATCATCATTTATAAGTTTTAAAGGTTATTTTCAATGAAAATTTATTTCAAAAATGAAAACATATTTTAATAAATAATATTTAAAAATCTATTTTTATGGTATTTCTATTTGAAAATGAAAAAATACTTTATTTTACATATATTCCACTGGGGATATGTTGTATTTGAACCATACATATTGTTCCTCTGGATGGTTTATGATCAATTTGACCAAGGAAATTATTTCCATTCACCTTCTTGATTAATTTTGGTAGTCATTCACTTTCCATTTAATTATTCATTTTCTTACGATCATTGGATATTAAGTTTCCCCAAAATATTCATATTATTTATCCTATATATGAATATTGATAAAACCATATATTCTTTATACATATTTTGTTTTACATTGAAATTTATTTGATTGATCGGGGAAATATTGATAATTTGTATTTTATATTTAATATAAATATTTAATGGTAATGCATGATGTTCATGAATTAAATTTATTATTTAATATATGATGAATGATTTAGAAACGAAGATATGGGTGGGGACTAGTTATAGATATCCCCTCAATGCATCATTAGTCTCATGAGATGCATTGGTTTTATAACCATAGTAAAATCATTTTCTTTTTTACTCATACCCATGAATTTTAAACTATCACTACTACAATGTTCACCATTAGCGACCGCCAAAAGCGGTCGCTAATGGTCTTTAGCGGCCGCCTTGCGACCGCTTTTGGCGGTCGCTGTTGCTCCGTCGGTAAAGACCAATAGCGACCGCCAATGGCGGTCGCTAAAGGCCCTATACAGAAAACACGCTGGGCACGTGGGGAAATGGAAGGCGTCAAGGGGTGGCGACGGTGGGCACGCGGTGGACTGTGGCCGCCGGCCATGGCGGAACTACGGTGGTCGGAGGGAGGGGTGGCGACGGTGGTGGCCGAGTGTGGTAGGGGTGGCGGTGGGGGTTGCAGCGGGGAAATGGGAGGCGTCGAGGGGTGGCGACGGTGGTGGCCGAGGTAGGGGTGGCGGTGGGGGGCGACACCGGTGCTGCTGCGGAACGGCATGGGCGGCGGGTTGCAGCGGGGAAAATGAAGAAGACAGAAGCGGGGGCGGGAAAAATCCGGCTAAAATATTATTAGTGTTAGCGGCCGCCATTGGCGGTCGCTACTATTATCAATAGCGACCGCCTTTGGCGGTCGCCCGTGTCCAGAGGCGCAGAAACCAGATTTTCTGGTAGTGTATCATTAAGAAGGTCATGATAGTAGAGGTTTTTATCATTCCTGAGATAATGACATCCAATAATTAATCATTTTCTTAATTAGGAATTTAGTTATAATTATCTATGATATTTTCAAAATGATATTATTTCAGGATGAAATTCATTCCCAATTTATTGAGAAAATGGAGTGTTTTTTTAGTTATTTACCATTCTATATTTATTTTTATTGTCAAGATGATTAAATAGAATGGGTTTTAATTTATTTACCTTTCAATGATGAATATTAATATTGGTTGATGATAGATATCACTATACTTAACCCTTACTAAGAATTTTGGTTCATAATTGTTTAGTCTCCTTTCAAAGGAATCCGTGAAGTGTACTACGATTAATATGCAAGGATATCCATAATAACTTTATGTTTTAATTTTTGTTTTCAAATATAATATGAGAATCATGTTTGTATCTAGTTTACATCGATATATAAATTATTTAGTCCTTCAGGTTGAAATTCCTTGTATATTATGCCAATGTAATAAAGTAAGACCGCTACTCAGAGTTACATGATTCAGGGTCATAATAGTTGGTATAAAAGTAATTTTAGTACAAACCATGGTAAATAGATTTATGAAAAAATAAATTAAGGATCATAACACTATGATTTATTTTTAGGATAAGTATAAAAGTACATCCTAAAAGTTTGGTATGGAAGAGATTAAGTGTTTTTTCTTAGAAATATAACCATGTCCATATTATACATGGAGACGTGGTTCTAGTGTAAATATACCAAGGGTTACATATCTTAAAAGGGTGCATTAGGATTTTCCTGATCATCCCCTAGTGCGTGATAATGGGCCTTACAACACAACCAATTTAACACTTCTAGGGTATATTTTTAGGATAATTCACATTTTATATACAAACCATTATGAAGGATTTAAACAGATGATGCTAATGAATGTACTAGGGGAAAACCTAGTTGTCTTATATTTAAAAGAGGTTTCATGATTTAAATATCCAATAAATGATTATAGAGTTCTCCCACTATGATTTATATTTCTCATACTATGCTTTTCGATTTTAGTTAATAGTTGGAACATGAAGAAATCATGTTAACATTGAACATTATGTTTAATGTGGTGACAATGTGAAACCAAGTGGGGTGATTACAAGAGGGAAAGATGACATAATTATGCTTAATAATTTATCCAAAAATGTAGTTAATAACATATACCATAACCGACTATCAAACTCACTTAAGAAGATAAGGATGAAGTTTTCTAAGAGATAAAGTGGTGGAGAATATATAGGAATGAATTATTGATTTCAATAGTGTAAGAAATGTGGAAAGAGTGACCCCTGAAAGTGTCTCAATAGAATGAGAAAATATTTTATGCATGGAAAAGTCGGTATGACAGAAATTAATTTCCAAAGTGAAATAAAGAGAATGATGGAAGGAAATAGATCTCATCCTAGGGATGTAATTATAATTCATTGTCTTAAATGTGGAGAACATGGGAATTATCTGATTCAATAACCTTACATAAATTTTAATACCTAGACCAGGGAAGGACCTATGTAGAAATAAAATAGTGAATGTATTTATGTATTTTGAATCAATAATTAAATTGTAGAGTTATTTTCACCAATGGTATTTGGGTTATAATAATCATAAAATATCTGAGGATTGTGTTAAATTTTTGAATCATAAATGCATTCATTCACTTATTAGTTATGGAAAAATCATGGGTTTATGTTTTTTAGGTTGATCATAAGTTAAAATTATAAAACAACCCTTATAATATTTTTTGTATGAATATAATATGATTAAGGATATTTTTTGAAAACATTAAAGGGAATAAATCCCATTAGTTTTGTTTATGAAAAAGTTACTTGAGGATGAATGCCTCTACATTTTAGAATTAAGTTTAATGGTATTAGAAACCTTTAAGGTTTATGTAATATTTTATTTTTTTGTAATTATAGATCATCAAAATTTGGAATATTTATAGTAATTATATTAATATAGTTTTTCAAAAAGGATAACTTGTTTTATTTGGTGACAGTCATGGGTCTTGAACACAAAATTTAATATTACTAAGGGTAAAAAACCTAAAATTGGTCTACATTATGTTTTGGTTAATATGTAATTGAATTTAATTAAATTATTTGACAAAAAAAATTAATGACGAACCAGTGGTGTTACTGTTGAGGATTAGAGATTAATTTATTATATACGACAACTTGATCTAACAATATAGGATTTGTAAAAAAGTTAGAGACCAATAGAATGACTTGTCACTATTTTATGGATCTTATGATCCATTAAAAGTTAATTATTTTACTTCTAACATAAAAAATATTTTTTGGAAATTCATTTCTTGGAGTAAGTGATAAATTTCAAATTTATCAATGCACAACCAAAGGATGATTTGGGCTTATTAAATAGACATGTACTATGTTAGTCTATTTCCTTATATTCTTAGATAGTAAAATAGTTCTTCAATTTAGGAAAATTATATTTAATTTCATTATCCTATTACCTTAATATATAATGAATCAAATGGTATTTTAAATCATTATATATTTATAGTTTTTAGGTCCTTAACTTCTCATTGATCATTCAATTTTTTGTGATCAATGACCTTTATCACTCTCTATAGTTATTTATGTTTTTCTTCGGTGTATGTATCTTCAGGAACCACCAATGTTATCCTACTTAAAAAATAGTATTATTTTATTCGATGTGATATTTTTACATCCATTTCTCTCTTATTAAGTGGGAGTTTTATTAACACTTTTTATGATGTAGGTTTTTAACAAACGAATTTTCAAATACAAAATCCTTGATTTTTGAGCGTAAGATCAAATTTCTTGGATGTAATTTAATTATGTTGTGGGGAATGTAAAACCCTAAATATATAAAATAATAAAATTTTATTCTATATAATATGTGACATGAAAAATGATCTTAAATAATCCATAAAATATATTTATTTAAATTTAATCTCTTTGATAATAATGTGAACAAACAACCCCAATTTTAAATGAACTATAAAATAGTATACAATTATAACCAAGTAAATAAATTAGAAGGTATTAATAGTAATAAATAAATTATTAAAATTATTATTATCAATTTATTATAAATAAAAGAATAATTTTTTAAAAGATATGTTTTATGAAAAATTTATTTTTCTAAAAAATGGTTTAGTGGCGCTTTGACAAAATAATTCAAAATTAATTTTTAAGAATTATATATAATTTATTTGAAAAAATATACATAATTTTTAAAATAAAAATATCAAAATTATCATAGGGTTAATGTTTTGGATTTTTCTAAAATGTTTCATTTTACAATGAATAGTAGAAAATACTGATTTTAATTGAAAAGTTCATTTTCGTTTAAATAATTTAGAAGGATAAATGAAATTTTAAATTTTTTTTAAATTAAAATATATTCATTTATAAAAAACTATATCTAATTTAGGTCATTTTAATCAATATAATATTGAATTTTTATATTAAAACCTTATATAGTTTTGATAATTTTCTCTTTAGAAACCCACTTTTTCGTCGTTTTTATGAGTAGAATTTTAAATTGAATCAGGAAGTTTATTTGATTTGAATTTATGAAAATAGATTAAATATTTTATGTAATCATAATTTATGTTATATAATAATTTGACTTAATTTATTACTAAAATGAATAGTGAAAATGGTAAAATTTAATTATTATGGTTATTGTAAAAATGTGTTTAATTGGGGTTTAAATTAGAAGATTAGGGTTAAAATAACCTAATAATATGTAAATATATTATTTTATGTCCTTATTATATACTTATACTTTAATAATTGAAACATAATATCATTTTTAAGCATTTGGATTTGGAATGAATTTCTCATTTTGGATTATATTGGGAAATTTCCAAGTAATTTCCAAGAGGGTTCCCTTTCCCCACATATAAAACGGAACTCACTAAATTTACATATTCACACCTACCAGGACCCTTGGATCGACCTAACCATAATTAAATACCTTCCCAACATTATTATAAAAATTTTATATCATCTTTTTCCTCTCAAAATACCAATCCTAGGGTCCTTTAGAGGATATCCAAAAGATGTTTCTCCACGAAAAGGTAATTGTCTTAAGAAATCTATTTCATTTTCATTATTATTTATTCACCATAAATTATCTCCTAGAACATATAATAAAATAAAACCAATATATAACATATAATTATATTTTATTATGTTGATTTTATAGTATTTATCCATCTTATCCTCCAACAAATAGAAAATGAAATCATCGATCGTCTGTATAGTGGACTACCGCCTTGTAAATTACTGTCGTTATTTTTCCATCACAACCTTTCAAGGATGGATATAAATTTGGATTAAAAAAACTATATAATATTTATGATATTATTATACTTATTGAATTACAATATCACATAAAACATCTTACTTTTCATACCTTCTAAATTATGATAACATCCCTCATGTATACGATGACTACCATCTCACGAAGCGATGTGATTCATTTCACATTTATAATTTATATGGAATGTAGTAAAGATATATTTAATAAATATATGTGATTTATATGAGAATATATTGATTATTTAAATTTAATATTTCACCCACTTCCTTATCCTTACACCCATTAAGTAAATGACAATGTCCCTTATGCATATGTATGACCTACCATCTTCATAAATTAATGTGATATATTATCCTTTTTAAAATTTTATTAATTATTCTAATAACATATATTATTCAAAAATTATTTTTTATAAAATTAATATAATACTTTATTGGATGTAACAATATAATATACACAAGAACCAAAACATTCATAACATTGATCGAATGAGAAAACAATGAAATTATCACCAGAAACAATGAAAATAATGAAATTTTATGAGAAAGTGGGAAGTAAAATGTTATAATAGAATATTATAAGAAATTATAAAAAATAATGTTGTTATGGTATAAATTTATAACATGCTTAAATCCATTATACAAGAGGTTAAATCATGTTTAATGAAAAGGAAACATGAGGTATGCGACTTCATCTCAATTTCTATTCACTAAGCCATATTGTAATGTTACACACCTAATTTATTTTATATGATGTATATAAATTTGATTTAATATAAAATATAATTATTAATTAATAATTCATGGTATTTTAAATTTCAATTTTAATAATTTCATCCAAAATAGATTTTAATTAAATTTTACCAACTGGTAAAGAATTTCAGAACTCATTTTCTCTTCATCGAGATAAACTACTTCTTCATTATCTTTGACATTTTTAACATTATGTTGGTAAATACTATTGAATTTACTATTTTGTATTTAAAATTGTTTTATATTTATTTACATTTGATAAAAATAATTAATTCATTGATTAATCCTCACTTCACCATTATGATATTTGTAAGGTTTCTTTTCATAGACACATTTTAATAGAGATTGTTTATTCTTGAATTTACAATGAAGGAAATTATTTGAGCATTATTTATTAAACACATTAAATTTTATTCTCATTTTTCTATTCATGTTGTTTTCAAGTAATATTACTCTTTTTACACTCTTTGGTACATAAAATTTTTGATATTTTATTTAGTAAAATCTGACTTCATTTCACTCTTTGGTTGAAAGTATTTTTTCTTCAAAAACCATATTTTTTGAAATTTTTTTAAAAAAGTTTTTAGAGTTCATAAAACTGATTTCTAAACACATTTTTAAATTATATTCTTTATCACAAATGATTTTAAAAGAATCTTCATGTTTTTTTCGATATAATTCCCATTTGACATTTACTAAAAAAATGGAATGGATCTTTATTTTAATGTTTATAACATATAAACAATTCCTTATTGTTATAATCACTTAAATTTTATTAATGATTCATTAACAATTTCAAAGGATATTTAAAAAAATTAATTTTCGAAATGAAAATGAAATTTTACTCAATAACATTTTTAATGATCTTTTTACGGTATTTATATTCCTAAATGATAAAAACCCCTTAATTTTACAAATACTCTATAGGGGATATTCTGTATTGATACCATTATTATTCTTCTTACAGATGGTTTAGGATCATTTTGAACATGGAAAGTATTGAAATTTACTTTCTTTATTTTTTTGGTAGTCACTAACTTTCCCTTTAATTATTAACTTTCCTGTGATAATTGGAAATAAAATTTACTCTAAATATCTATATTTTTTATCATTAATATTCTTATTTATTAAACCAAATCCCATTTCTACATATGGGGTTTTATATTGAAATTTATTTGATTGACTAGGGAAATATTTATAATTTATTTTTTTTACTCAATAAATATATTTAATGGTAAGGAATATTTTTCATGAATTAAATAAATTATTTGATATATGAGGTATACATTGGACATGTAGATATGGACGGTTGCCGGTTATAGATAACCAAGATGATTAAATGGAATGTGTGTTCATTTATTTACCACTCCATGTTGATTATGTTTATTGATCAATGATTGATTCTACTCTACATAGCCCTTATTAAGAATTTGAGATCACCAATTTTTTTTTCTTTATTAGGACTCCACAAAGTGTACTATGATTGATAAAAAAGGGTATGATATAGGGAATAAATATATTCTTAAAAAAATCATGGTGCAATTTTCATTTTCAAATGTATGGTGGGAATCAAGTATGTATCTATTATAAAAAGACTACTAAAATATTCATTCCTTTAGGATGTGTTTCCATTTATCTTATAGAAATATTATAAAGTATGACACCACCTCTCGATTACTAGAGTAAGGGTCATTACACACTTAACATTCTTGATTCACTTGAGGTATGAATGTTATCATTATCCTTAGTGAAAACTTAACCCATGTGTTATTTAATTTATATATTAGATATATCTCATTTGTTATCATGGTGTAAAGAAGTGGATTCACCCTCTTTATTAGGAAATATTCATTTATTCTTCCGATTTCATTTTCATTTATTTATTATATTCATCATGGTATTGGTAAAAATATAATTATGATCAGAGATAAATATATATTCACAAAAACCAAACATCGTTGTAAAAAAATATTCAATATACTCTAATCATTAAATGAGAATTACATAAATATAGAGAATACAATTTAGGTTATCCTCAGTGTAATAACGAATGATAGGAACACTTTAGGATATACTCAACCTTGAGAGGGGTGGGGGTGATTCCGTGTTGGGGAAATTTTTTCCAATTGTAAATTTTTATCTGTTTACCTATTAGAGCTATAGGATATCAATATTCTAATTATATTTTCTTTATCTTATGAAATTACATGAAACTAAGTAAAATATGGAACATAATATTTTTAGAAGGTTTATTTCTCTGTAAGATTATCTATTCCTTGCCACACATTGTGATTACTAACTGCAAATCATTTTTTCATTCATTTTCTAAAGGTCGGTTTGACGGTTGTCGATACCCAATATAGGACTTCACCACATACACACACCACATCAAAAAATCCAGCTCCAATTCGAAATTCAAAGTATAAAAACCAAAATCAACGCGATAGGCCCTCGAGCCATGCACCTGCCAATATACCACACACCTATCAACGCACATTCCACACACCTACCATCATGCCACGCCTCAGTCCATGATCCATCACCACGCTCCACCATTCACAGTAGGAAGACGTTGGAACCATCAACTTTTGTCTTCACCGAAGAACTTGCCCGCAAATGATCCTGCCGCAATGATCCCACAACAGCCCTATAACACTGCAACAACAAGAAATCCACATAGCAGGTGCTCCAAGATGTAAGGTGCCGAGTCATCGCCACCTAGGGCTGGAAGACCTAGAAACCACACCACAGAAGCGCCACCGAGGAGGGGATCCAAGCTAATATGAACCAGAAGCGCCGCTCTGGGCTGAAACTTTAAAGATCTGAACAGAGGAGGGACCATCACCAGCTGCTGAGACAGACGAAGCCACCGAACAGCGAAAGGGAAGCAACGAACTAGGTGCATGACCATGTCAGCGGTTCCAGAACCACAGATCGAACAAAAACCAACTGAAAACAAAAACCACTGCATCACCTTATCAAGATGCCATCTCGAAAAACCCATAGGAGAAAATCCACCGACAGATTTCAAGACCAGAAATCCTCCCCCTCCTATCCGCTGTGAAGACAACACTGAGCCTCACCTCACCGGAATGCCATATACCATGTATAGTGGATTGGATGGAAAACAAACCTTAGCCTACCTGTGAGACCCTACACTTTTGGAGGATGGATGAAAATAACCATGAATCCCCAGAATGGTGATGAATTGGTCCAACTTTTAGGTTATCACATGTTCTTAATACTATCTCTAAAGATAGTCTTTACCTTATTCATAATGTACTTTGTAACACCATGGAATATATGCCCCTAGTTGAGACTTCCATTGGATGTCAAAATGCTGATTTTCTATTCTCTCAATTCATCTTAACTTTTAAATTGAGTATAAATAGGCAAAATACATTCCTCCTTCTTCCCCTTCATCTTGAAGCTGTCTATTTGATCTATATATCAAATCTTCTCATCTGATAATTTTTATTTGGTGATTGTACATCCAATAAAATTTTACATATTCCCTTCTTCACCTTCTCCATAGAATACGAAATCATAATAAAAATTTCTATCTAGTATTTGGCCAAAAATTCCTTATTTTACTTTATTTATTATTACTTTTCATCCAGTGCTACTGCCCTATCTGATAGCTTCTTATCAACTAGGTACCTCAGTTTCATCTTATATTTATTATTTCAAAATATATGTCCAAATGATAAATTTTAAAACACATTAAATCCCATACATTATTACTAATCTTCAAATATTTATTATAATTACCATCAATAATTATTCATTACTACATTGTAATGTATCAAAAAGTCTCTAAATAGGTAGTAGTTCTCCATAATTTTAGGGTGATGTGGGTACTTCCCATTTGAACTTCTCATTCACCAAAATTCAGTATATTCTTCTCAAGAATTATAAAATATTCATTAAGCTTCATGAAATCTCCAGCATCCATAACCTTATATGAACTTCCTTAACCATAGTGTTTTGATAATTTTTTATACATCCTTATATTTTCATGATAAGTAAACATTGAATTCTAAACATTGCAACATAATGATTATAATTTTATAAAAAACATCATAAAGTTCTTGAAAAATTCCATCCATTGCAAATTAATTTTAGCTCTTCCATCTAGTGAAACATTATTCATTGTTCCGTTATAAATTTATAGGAATATAGACAAATATTTTTAAAAGATTATTCCTATGACCAATCACTTTTTTAATAAAAATTTTAACCTGATAAATTCTTTTTTCTAAAAACCTCCTTAAATATTCCCATTGATGGTTTATTCAACATACTTTAATAGGGTTACTCCTCCATTAAATTTTGTCATATATGTATAAGAGTTTTTATCCATTCAATAAACCATAATTGTTATTCTGTACTACTTTTGTCTGATGGAAATGTAGAAATCTATAGGAGGAATTTTAATACCAAAATTGATTTCATAGTAAAATCATTCTGATAACTTCACTTGAGAAGTTATGTTTGATGCATTATATTCTAATCCTTCAGATATCTATATATGATGATCCAGAATATGTTCACCAATCATTTGACAATATCTTAATTTAGTGATATTAACACATTCTATATAATAGTTCAATATGTTAATAAATATTTTCTTGATTATTTTAGAAATTATGTCTTATAGATTTTGTCTAATTACTCTCTAAGATCAAATGATATAACTATTCAATTAAAATCAGATTATTTATACAAGTCCATATGATAGACTTTGTATAACTCTTTATATGAATTTAGTTAGTAATTTATAATAATGGGGAACCATAATTCCACTTTATATCTCTATTAATTGAATATTGCATCGTCACTACTCAATATCTCTTTGGACTTAAGATGAATGAACTTTCTTTTAAAGACCTTTATTTACTATAATTTATATATAATCATAGTAATATGTCATTACTATTTTTTATTAAATAAGAACATATTAAATAATATTGAATGAATTTTTTTATAGTCATTATCCATATGATGTAACCATGAATGTAATTGGAAAAATATTTATTACCAATAATTAGTTGATTTACTCAGTCTATTCACATTGGTCTGATATTCAAGTTAACATTCTGTTGGTGGACTCCAAATATTTACTTTTCTAGTTTTGAATTTAAATACTTGTCTATATGATTTAATCTATATTTATGGATTTAAAAAAGTTGTTCTATTTGAAACTATATATGATAGCATAGTTTGGAAACTACCATCCAATTATGCTACATTGGAACCTTCAACCATTTTCATACGTCCAGTCAATTATACATGATCAATTTTTGTCCTCCATATAATATTCTTCATTATATCTACCCATTCCGCAATAAATAACTCATAAGTAAACTTCTTAAGGAATCATTATAAACATTTTAATTTATATAACAGATATGTTTCTCCAATAATCAAGTACATGTTCATGAAATTAGTTACAACACATTAATTATAATAACTACATTCATAGTCTTAAAGAGAGCTATAACTTTCTCATTATAATAGGAATTATGTAATTTATTACTTCTTCATTAAGTCATTCTCCCAAGTTAAGTTATTTTTATTAACATGCATGGATAATTCAACTAAACTATCCACCAGTTTATCCATTTTAACTTCTTCGATATATTGACATCAAGGAAATCTTTCTATTTCATTTACAACCAATGAAAAAAATAATACTCCCACACAATTTGGTCTTAATTGTTAATTGTGGTCTTAAATATCATTTTAGATAAAAATTAATATTTTACTCCTATTTGCCTTCTCTATTGACCCTAATGTGAATTCATTTGGTTTAGAGGATCCTTGGTGTTGATTTTGTCTATATTTTTCTTCTTGTTTCTGGATATTCATGCTAGTTTTAAGGTTAGATCTATGTTCGGTGTGATTTGGTAAGTGAAATATTTTATAATCTATTTCATTCTATTTTTATCCATGCATTTTATAACTTATTCGACCATATCATTAGCTCTAGCATTGACACGGATAATTGAAAATGTTTTCATCTAATCTTAGATCTTGAATATCCTATCTACTCCTCTCCCATAACCCATCTAGAAGTTAATTAGGTTTTTATAACACCCCGTGATTTTATGGTATGTATATTCTATAACAAATTCATTTCATTTGATTGTTTTCTTTACACAGAAGAATTGTGATGTGCGATTAAATTATAACATGAGAGTTGGAATAGTAATATGGCCATTATAAATAATAATATGACCAATAGAATGGTAACCTTACCTAAGAACGTATAAATAAAATTTAGGTACCTCATGAATTAAAATATGATATATTTATATTATGAAATAAGTCAATA
Source organism: Viscum album (assembly GCA_963277665.1). NCBI lineage: Eukaryota > Viridiplantae > Streptophyta > Magnoliopsida > Santalales > Viscaceae > Viscum > Viscum album. The sequence continues at coordinate 1,289,439,043 of OY728151.1, forward strand.
TATTTATTGATACTGATAAATTATGTTTTGGTATTTTTGTGAAACGTAAACGTTTACTTACAATTTTATCATTTGTATAACAATTTAAAATAAATTTTATAATCATAAAATAGATTCATAAATTAATATTTTGTTGCCTTATTATTAGAATATAATTTTATGGGACCTTAATTAATTTTGTAAGGTGTCATAAAACCAGTTATAATTTTAAAATTGTTATTTTTTCGAATAAATGATTATTTAAATTAAAAATTATATTTATCATATTTATAAAATTATTTTCATAAAATGGATCTAATTTTTTAATTCAACACATATTAAAATAGTTTGGTTTTTTTGGTATTTTTCTAAAATAGTTGAATTTTTGTCAATAGTGAAATACGATAATTTAAGGTATATATACATTATAAGTTAAATACCATATTTGTTGAGTCATAGCTAACATAATTAATCTAATATTCTACACCCCTTATATATTTAATTCATGTAGACATGAGAATCAAAACTATTTATAGTCTTGATCCAAAATAAAAATCCAATGAATAAAATAATAAAAAAACACTCCTCTCCTTCACTATAAATACCACCCTCACCAGCCCTTCTCCCAATAACTTCAATGCCTTGATGATTATCCAATTTATACCCAATCCCAAGTCTATCCCTCATTTCCAAGTGCATTTGTTCTCAATAAAAGGCCATGACACGTGTTTCTTAAGGTTTTTCTCAAGGAGAAGAATTCAAGAGGTAAACCCCTTAATCCTTCTCTTTCAATTTTTATCATTTTCATATCTTTTATTATCCTTCCTTGACATCCTCTATAAAAAAAGAATAATAACTCCAATATATTATATATATATATTGTATTTTTATTATTTTTATGGTAAATTCATCATCATAGACCTTATCCTCTCCCTTTTATTCCAAAATGAAAATATTGTTTGTGATGTTTTTATTTACCGTCATCATGGAAGATGAATTTTCATTTTCTAATACCACCTTCATATCTGGTCAAAAAACCATTATCATGGTTAAATCATAATTTAAAATGTATATTACAAATTATTTAGTGTTCTAGATAAGTATATATAAAAAATATTAATTAATAAAACAAAACTAGTTCGCGATGATCGAAAAATGAAAAAAATAACCTAAACGGTTATCATTAACATTTTATCTAATGAATCCTCATCAAATTTGAAAAAAAATATATATTAGAAAATTTAATATTTTTCAAGTTCATCAATAACATATAATTTCAATTCTGTATAACTATTCACACTTTACATGATCCTCATACATTTATACAAGTGAACCAATCATGAAAACCATGGAAATGAACACTCCAAAATGACAAAATTGTATCTGATAACTCATAAAAAAAGAGATGAATGAACTTAATAAAATTATAATAAATCAAATAAACATTGAATTGGTTAAGGATTAAAATTTTAATTAATATAATTACATTATCAATGATATTATGTGAAGTATCATAACACTTTAATACAAAAGGTAAGTGATTCTCCCCGAAATTCCATATTTTCCTTCAAGTTACTCTTTATCTCTATTTACCCCAATGTAATTGTTAATTATTATTATGTACTCCTCCTAAATTATGTTTTTACATTCATAAAATACTTACCTAACATCAATTCTTCTTTCCTTTATGGGTAAATACTTGTTTTATAAGGCATTCTTTTCAATTCATCCCGACATGAAAGCCCGATTAATGAGAACATCCCAATTTCATACATGTTCTCAAGTACATTCCATAATCCATTTTAACACAACATTATATTTTATAAATCACTCTTTTTGTCATGAAAACATTTATTTATTAAATTTTTGTTTTATAAAAACAATTATTCTTTTTTTCATTTTAATGTTTCTTTTTACATTTTTCATGTAATCATAATAAAGGGGCTCCTTTCAAAAGTTTTTTAAACACTATTTTTACATATTTTCACTTATTTTACACATGATGTATCCTGATATATGCCCATTTAACCTTATGAATTTCCATGTATCATTTGAATCCACTATTTCATGAACTCCATTATGATAATCCCTTTAGATATTCTATGTGTGTGGTGTATATATACTTCCCTTTTATTCATGATTATCATTTATTGATGATTTCATTAGATATACATATTTCTTGTATAATGGATATGTTTTTTGTATTATGATTATATAATTTTTACATATGAATTTTTAGTTGAGTGATGTTATTCAATTTAATCAATTTAATAAGAATGCTTTGGACATCTAATGATGGGTGGGTCCATGTTATAGATATCACCTAAATGCATTGATATGTATCATGTGAAAAAACTATTGGTTACGAACCCATAATGTTTGTTTCCAAATTGAATCAGAATAGTTTTTACCCACAAACATATATCGTAATTACGGTATAATGGTTCATGTTCCAGATAAATGACCCCGAATAAATAAGAATTTTTTTATTTATTATTTAATTATTATATTCCATGATATTCTAACTATGAAAAAATATAGATTCATTTAGATTCTCAGTTTATTGATGTATTTTTTTGTAATTTTTGGCCTTTCCATTATTATTATCAATTATTGTATTTTGATTACTATTTTTGATTCATGTAACCCTTATTGAGTGTTTGAGATCACCGCTTTTATTTCCCCATTTTTTAACGATGGAATCCATGAATAAGTGTTAAGGAAGAATTTTATTTTTGTTATTTTTTATGTTTAATTAAAAATTTAATAAAGGTACAATATATGTATCTAGTTATTCCAGAATATTAAACAAATCAATCCTTGGTGATGTTAACTCATGTATCTATTCCATTGTAATAAAATAACCACTGAATCCGGGCTACTAGGGCCAGGGTTGTTATGGTTGGCATCAAAGGAAGTTTAGTAGAAACCTTGGGAAATAGTTGTTAAATAAACATGAGAATTATAATAACTACATATAGTGAATTTTTTTATTAGAATGCATGATTATCATGAGATAACTTAGTGTGTTCCATTATTTAGTAATGGTACCTAAAGGAAGGAAAGTAATCAATACACAAAGTTAATGTACTAATTTCCCAACATAGAAATCCAACATAGTTAGTGTTTATTTAATAATAAAACTTACTCATGTTATGATTAATAACTATACTACACCTATATTGGAACATTTCATGTGTCATAAGACCCATTATTTTACTGAGAATACTAATCCAGTGGTAGCTAAGTAGTGGATCGTGTCCTTGAAAAGATATTTCAGGCATTGAGATGTAATGAAAATGAAAAAGTAGTACTGGTAGTATATTTTCTCAGTGGAGATGCTGATTAATGGTGGTTGTTGACCAAAAATACCTTGGAGGACGATGAAATAGAATAAATTGAATGGATACCTTTTAAAGAAACATTCTTCAACCAATATTTGACTCATGAGAATCTAATTGACATGAAGAGAAAAGTCCTTTTCATAAAGATAAGGGAAAAAGAGAGTGTTGAAAATTGTGATGATACCTACTCAAGACTAGATAAGTATGCTATAGATTACATACTGGATTTAGATGAAAATATTGACCATTTCTTTGAATAACATAAGCCATGTCTCTGAAAGGTATTCAATTCTCAAACAGTTCAATAATATGATTAAATAGTTTTATGTTCTGTAAAAATAGAGAATGAATTTTATAGATCCTACTTTGTTCATGTTAAATCAAGATATAAGAGGTATTTTTAAACCATGGAAAAGTTAAAACATCAAATAAGAATAATGGAATGAAGAAATTTCCATTATGTGGAAATTTTGGAAAGAATCATCTTGTGAAATGCATGAATGTCATGGGATTTTATTATAAGTGCACAGAAAAGGGTCATCAAGATAATTGATTAAAGGGGAAGAAACAAATCAATGATGATCATTGCTTCAACTATAATTAAATGGGGCATTATTCAAATAAATGTCCCAAGCGTCAGGGGAATCTACAATAGAAGAGGCTAATGGGAGATGTTCATGATTATGTAATCACTATAGCTAAAGAAGAAGTAAAAATGATGTGGTGGATGGTATAATAATGACGTTTTTAAATTTATCCAATTCTTTATTTGATTATGGATAATTTAACACTTTTATATCTACAAACTTTTTCTAAGAAAATTAGATATTTCCCTTTTGATTTAATAAAAAAGTTGTCAGTAAAACCCCATAAGGGAAGTCACATTGCAACAAAAATTTGTCGAGTAGTTCCCATTATGGAATAGAAATGCTGTTTATTTTATAAACCTATCATCTTATATATGATTGAATTAGATATAATCATCAATTTATACTAGATTTCAAAATATTATTCAATAATATTTTATAATAAAATGGAACTGAGTAATTGCAAGGATGTCAGAGAATCCCATATCTTTATAGAAGAAACTTCATCATCTAATTATTATCTACATACTCCTAATGTAGATATAATGAATGAAATTCTTGGTGAGGAAGATAAAAAGACATCTATGGATCATTGAATTGAGGATGTACCAATTGTACCGGAGTACAATGATGTATTTCTTGAGGAATTACATGGGGACCCAAAAGAGCACGATGTTTAATTTACCATTGATCTAATCTCTGATGGAAGACTAAAATCAAAGAATCGTTATAGAAAGGAAACTGTGGAATTAGAAGGAATAATGAAAAAACTATAGTATTTGAGTAATACACTATTTATTATCCCTACAATTTCTCCATGGGGATCCTCTGTCCTCTTTGTTATGAAGAAATATGGAACTTTGAGGCTATGCATTGAATATAGTGAAATCAAGGCTGTTACAATAAAGAAAAAGTATCATCTGCCTCACATTACTGATTTATTTGATCAAATTCAAAAAGATCAATATTTATCAAAGACTAACCTTCATTCCGGGTATTATCAGTTGTGATGAAAGAAGGAATATATATAGATGACATCATTTTAGATGTGGTGTAGACATTTCATGTTTAATGCAATTCCATTTTGAGGGAATAAAGCACCTCTTGTTTTCATGGATCTAATGAAAAAAGTATTCAAGGAATATTTTGAATATTTTTTAGTATTCATTAATTATATTTTGGTGTATTATATTATCTATGAAGACCATATGAATAAGTTGTAGACTATTTTTGAGACTCTTAAAAGGAAAGATCTATATGGTAAATTTAGAAAGTCTGAATTCTGGATTTAAGAAATTTATTTTCTTGGCTATATTTTCTCTAAGGATGGAATCTCAGTTGATCATATTATGAAAAAGGAAATCCAATAATATACTAAACTAATGAATATAACCAAGGTACATATTTTTATTTCTTTTGTAGGTTACTATTAGCATTTCATTTATAATTTTTCCAAATTGGTGAACCCATTAACCAAGCTCACACATAAAGTGGTTAAGAATGTATGGACAAAAGAATGTGTTGATTGTTTTGATGAATTGAAGATAAGATTAGTGAATGCCCCAATTTTGACATTAATTTTAGGAAAATATAGGTTTGTGATATATATAACTTCATTGAAGAATAGAAAAGGTTATGAATTTATGAAAAATGTTAAATTATTTCATTTTCATCAAGGAAGATGAAGAATAATGAAAAAAATAATTATACTCATGATCTTGAGTTAAAAGCCATAATCTTTGATATAAAAATATAAAGACACTATATCTATGGAGAAATATGTGAGATATATATGGATCAGAAGATTTTGACATACATCGTTACATAGAAATAACTCAAAACGAGGAAAATATGATGGTTCAAGTTACTTAAAGATTACGATTTCTCAACACACTACCACCACGGAAAATAACATAATGTAGAATTTGAATTAAAAAAGAAAGATCATGGGATTCTAATCCAAATGTTTTTCGAGAATGATCCTATGTTCATGTATTTAAAAAATATGAACATTGGAATTATTAAGGAAGAGTAAACATAACTCATTATTCAAATGATTATGAAACCATTATTAAAAGATAAGACAAAAATATCTCAATATGATGATGAGAATTATGAAAAGAAAAATTAATCCATTAAGGATGGAAGATTGGAAGACTTCGTGTTTGAGTATAGATTTTTGTAATTCAGAAAGAGGTTATTTGTTCCATCAATACCTGAGCTAAAAATGAAACTATTAGATGGTTCTCATAACTCAAATTCCTCTACACATCATAGTAGTACCAAGGTGTACAAAGATCTGAAGAATTTTTTTTGGTTTGATAATATGAATTTGGAAATTACTAATTATGTATCAAGATGTCTAGTTTTTCTACAAGTGAAGGCTGAGAGACAACATCCTAAAGGAATCATGCCACCTATTCCTATTCTAATATGTATGTGGGATGTCATTACTATGTAATTTATCATTGGATTACCAAATATTCCATGAAATAATGATATCACATGGTTTATTGTTGACCACTATACAAAATGAGTACATTTTCTTCATATAAGATAAGATTTACCTCTTGAGTTCCTAACAAGAATGTATATTTATTAATTTGTGGGAATTTTTCATGTAACTATATCAATTATTTATGATCAAGATCTCGATTATACATCAAAATTCTAGAAGATTATTTAGAATGATTTGGATACTAAGCTTCATATGAGTACTGTAATGACCCAAAGTTTCATTAATGGAAATCCCTCTTCATCTAATTAAATTTCTATTTATATTTATATAAAGTGTCAACTTCATTGGTTTTATGTTAAGAATTTTGACCGTTGCTAATATAGCTATTGAACAGTTATCACATGATTAGTATAAATATATAGCTTTAACAAATCCAAATTTACTCAGACAAAGGAAGTGATGACCTCATCCAGTAAAATTGCCCCATACGAAGCCCATTTGTCGGAGCTCGGAAAAGAGGTGGCGTCCTTCGGATTCACTCTTGACCAAGCCCAAGCTGAGATTCATCATTTCAAGATCGAACGAGACCGTCTACGGGAAAAGTGGAAGTTGATTGAAATTACCACTCGAGTGATGTTATCCGAGCCACCCCAAAAGTCTGTCACCATCGCACACCTTACCCTTAGGTCTTATACGGCTGTTTTAAGGGGTTAGGTAAAAATCAATAGTACTATGTTTATGTACATTATTTTTTGTATGTAATAATATATATACATTCTTGTCACCATTGACACATTGTAAATAGTTTTTAAAGTACAAATAGTGTTTTTAGTTATTATTTAATTAAGAATTATATTTTATTAAATTAAGGGATTTTTTTGAATTAAATAATATTTTAATAAAATATTATTATTAAATTAATTTTTATTAAATATAAATTATCTTATAATTTTATGAATTCAATTATAATTTTTATTATGTTTTGAAATCCATTTCTGTCAAAACCCGTGAATTTTCGATAAATGTCAGTTTTTATTGTAAAAGTGAAAATTAACATATTTAGAAAATTATTTAGATAAAATAAATGTTATTTCTAGAATCAGGACGTTGAAATTATCCAATGGTGAATTTTTCATAATTTTCTTAGACAGTCAATTGTTTGGGTAAAAATTAAATACCGTTTAAATATATAATGTGTTTTATGACATCATAATTACCCAATAGTGATGTAATAAAATACTATAATCTTTAAATTCGGACAATATATGTTTTACCATTAAAATAATATGATTTTGGGTTTGTTTGATTTACTTTTGAAAGCATCAATGGACCCCTCAAGACTTACTAAACACCTTGTCTTTTTAAATTAATTTCCATGAGAGTGTGACACACCTCCACATAAGCAACCCAGTTATTTTAATAAGTTAGGAATTTTCCCTTATAAAATATTGTTTTCCTCTTCCCTTTACCAAAAACCGTGGGCAAAAACCATGGTATGGTTTGTGTTTTGGATTAATTTAATATAGGGGCTCCCAAACCTAAATAATAAATAATTCCCTCACCTTTCCTATATAAACCCACCCAAGATCCCACTTCCTCCTCACTCAAAACCTTTGGAGTTCGTCCAACCTCTTCCCTACTCTCTCTAGAATCCTCCCAAGGTGCCCTATGCTCCCAAGAAGCCTCTCACAAGCCTCTCTCTATCCTTTAGAAGCACACTTCCAAGTAAGGTTTTTTTCCTTTCTCAATTTTGTCAATTTTATTTAAGTTGTATTGCAATTTTAATTTAAATTATGAATGTTGGGGTATGGTTTCGCACCTTCCCCATACTTCACTCTTATTTTTTGAATGATTGGAGACCCCTTTCTCTCTCATTAAATTCCTCCCATGTACACCCGTTACTATGATGAAATTCCAAAAGGAACTTCTCTCTCTTTTTTACATTCAAGCAATGATCTTGTATCATGAACCTAAATTCCATTAAAATTATTGGGACATGTATCTATATGACCCCATTACTGTCCATTTAATGTAAATATGATGAGCAACACCTTTCTCTCTCATCAATTTTTTTTATGAATTCTTATGTCACACCGTTACGCTGCCGAAATCGCACCGATTTTCTAAGCCAATGCCATTGTGTAGAGAATACCATGCCCATTTCTCCATCAACGGTATTCACCTTTATGCACATTTACCTATTGATTAAAAAGTTTCATGTATGACTTCAACATTCCTTTATCATGGAATAAATGATTATTTTTAATGAATCCATGTTTTATGATCCATGTGGTACACTTATGCACGAAATGAAATGTTTAAGAAAGGTGCACCCTTATAGCGCTCCAATGCATTGGGTAAAGTATAGTATCATGATACATCATGTGCAATGAGTTTTGACCCATGCTAATTCAAGTGCAACGAGGTTTTACTTGTGCTTTATGTGGAATGAGGATTTACTCAGGCTCTATGTGCAATGAGCCTTGGATCATGCTAATTCCATGATAAGTGTTGTTGCCACATTTCCATATTATGATTATCATGCGTTATCATGCCTTTATGATCATGTTTCTTTTATTCTCTATTGATATGCCTATTGTCTAACATCTATTGTACTCCTCATGTTATTCCATGTGTACTCCCTTACTGGGCATTATAGCTCACCCTTTTCTTATACATGTCCTCAGGTTATCCCATGCAATGCTAAGTACGAGGGAATGTAGTGGTCATGTAAAGGAAGTTTTCATTAAAGATGTCGTATTTCATGTTTCAAGTTTTTATATAATGATCCTAATACCCAAATACACTAATCCTCTTGATCTTATTTGTTGTATCAAGTGATTTTTTATGTAATAAATCATGTTTAAGTTGTAATAAAAAAGCAGGGTTTTCATAGTAGGTATCAGAGGATAGGTTTAGTTATTTTTGGGATTAGGATTAGAAAACCCTAGTAAATCCATAGAGACAAGAATAATTATAATAAAAACATCCCTAAGTTTTGGTAAGTACTGAGTAATAGGTTTATCAAACAAATACATCCCTGTATGGATACGAGTAGGTAGAGGTGGCTCTAGAACAGATGTATCCTAGGGGTAAAACCCGAAAACACCGCTTTGAGCTACACTCAAACAGGAACTGGTGCACGACAATGGGCCTTGCAGTACTCTTGATTACGACACTCATGGGGGATATGTTTTGATAAATTCAAAAGATTAGTATGAACACTTATTAAGGGAATTAAAAAAAAATCCCCTACGAATATATGTTAGAAATTAGATCATGAAAAGCCTAGATTGAAGCCTATAGACTCATGAGTAAGGAAATAAAAGTGTATTTATAATTCATCAAATTTTGTCTTTGTATTACCCTTTTTGTGTTACCCCTTAACTTTCCGTTTATTCCATCCGATGGCCGGTAATAGGACGACTCGGTCTAACAACCGATGTGAAGATCAGTGTGATGACTGTACTAATGAGATGCCCAATCCAATGGGAGCGAGAATCACGAACTTTGTCATGCTTCTCTCTCATCTTACTCAATCATTGAATAGAAACACGGTTGAAGAGGAATGTACAAACCCCCTAAGAAAGAACAAGTCTCTATCGAGTGCTTCATGAGGCAAAGGCCTCTTACTTTTAGTGGATCATCCGATCCCACGATCACTGAACAATGGATCAACTCCATTGAAAAGATCTTCTCCATCCTTCAATGTTCTGAACAAGAGAAGGTTCTCCTGGATGCTTATCATATGGAGGGTGAAGTTGATCAATGGTGGATGTTGATAAAAAATATGAAGCCTGTGGAGGAGATCGAGGCCTTGGAATGGAAGGATTTCCGGAAGATGTTTTTCGATAAATATTTTCCGTGCACCCTCCAACTTAAGATGGAAATGGACTTCCTTTACCTCAATCAAAAAGGTGAATAATCTATTGGAGCGTACGAGGAAAACTTCACAAGGCTTGCATGATACACTTCCAGATTTTTCGTTACCCCAGAATGCTAGGTTGACCGCTTCTTTGGGGGTTGTAGCCTAGCTTGCGGAAAGAATTAGCGATCCATGACTTTGACAGCTATGAGGAAATTGTCCGATGTGCCCTCAAGTTCGAAATAGAGATCGGGGAATCATTGGGGTCTCATGGGGACAAGAAGCATAAGGTGGAATTCAATGTTGGTGGTCTGATGGATAAATCCAACGGTGCTAAGAAGATCCAGCACCCCACTTTCCAAAAGTGCGGAAAAAAGCACCCTGGAAATTGCCTTAAGGGGATGAGAAAATGCTTAAGGTGTGGAAGAGAAGGGAACCTAGCTATTAATTGTCGGTAAGAAAGACCCGCAGCTGCGACAGAGGAGAGGAACGCTCTGTTTGAACATCAACGCATTGTTCAATTCTACAAATTCAAATAATCGGGTCATTTTTCAAATCAGTACCCTAATCCAAGGGTTTTTGGTGACAACCAACAACCTCCAAGGCAGCAAGGAAGTGCTTTTTCCATCACTTCTGCCGAAGTGAACCCTGAAAATGAAGTGGTGAAAGGTACGCTAGTTATTCATTCAATAATAGCGAATGTAATTTTGGATTTAGGTTCTACGCATTCTTTAATATCTCGAAAGTTTAGTAGAACAATCCCAGCACCACCACAAATCATGGAAGTGAAGATGTTGATGAGTACGGAAAATGGGGCAATCATTGCATCCCATGAATATAAGTCATCCCCTATTATAATATGTTGATTGAATTTCCTATAGAACCTCGTCATACTCTCTCTAGTGGAATTTGATTAAATTCTTGGCATGGATTTCATTTCCTTATATAGAGCTAATATAAATTGTCGGGAGAGGGAAATCACACTCCATATGGGGAATCGACCCCCGATTCTTTATAAGTGTTAGGAGGAAGATGAATCTCCTTTAGCTCCATCATCTCAAGTATGGATATTACTCCCCTATGAGCACACGTATCTGGCTCAGATGATTGAGTCCACGGAAGAAACCATCCTTGAAGAAATGCCTATTGAGAGGGAATTCGCGGAAGTGTTTCCCGAGGAACTGTCTGGTCTTCCTCCTAGAAGAGATGTTGACTTCTCAATTGAACGTATACCTGGGGCGCTACCAATATCAAAGACTCCATATAGAATGGCTGTTATTGAGCTTGAAGAGCTGAAGAAACAACTACAGGAGAATCTGGATAAAGGGTTTGTACGCCCAAGTGCTTCACCATGGGGTGCACCAGTCCTCTTTGTTAAGAAGAAGGATGGGTCAATGTGGATTTGCATCAATTATCGTGAACATAAGAAAATCATGATAAAGAACAAGTATCCTCTCCCAATAATTGATGACTTGTTCGATCAGCTGTGTGGATAACAATACTTCTCCAAGGTGGAATTTCGGTTGGGATATTATCAAGTAAGGGTGAAGAAGGATGATGTCCCCAAGACTGCTTTTTGTACAAGATACGGGCATAATGAATTCATAGTAATGTCTTTCGGACTCACCAATGCTCCAGAAATATTCATGGACTTGATGAATAGAGTCTTTAGAGATTACCTTAACAAATTTTTGGTAGTCTTTATAGATGATATTCTAATATACTCCAAAACCAAGGAGGATCATGAGGAGCATTTAAAAACTGTACTAGAGACTTCGCGCAAGGAGAAGCTCTATGAAAAGTACAGCAAGTGTGAGTTCTGGTTGAAGGAGGTCTCATTCTTGGGTCATATCATCACAAGCAATGGAAAATCTGTGGACCCCTCTAAAACAGATGCGATTGATGGATGGCCAAAGCCAACATCGGTAACAGATATCTGTAGCTTCTTGGGGTTAGCTAGATATTATCGAAGTTTTTTGAGAAATTTCTCCCAATTGTCCAACCCTCTTACCAAGATAACTCGAAATGGAGTAATGTTTTCTTGGAGTGATGAATGCAATGAAAGCTTCAAGGAGTTGAAAATGAGGCCTATCACTACGCCCGTGCTCACATTACCCACAAGTGGGGAACTTTTTGTGGTATTCAGTGATGCTTCAAAGAAGGGATTTGGTTGTGTGCTGATGCAGAATGATAAAGTGATATCCTATGCCTCATGGTAGTTGAAAATCTATGAGTGAAACTATCCAACGCATGATCTGGAGTTAGCGGCGATGATCTTTTCCTTGAAAATCTGGCGGCATTATCTATATGGGGAGAAATGAGAGATATATACTGACCACAAGAGTATTAAATATATATTCAAACATAAAGAGCTTAATATGCGCTAGAGAAGATGGATAGAGATCATCAAGGATTATGACTGTTGAATACAATACCACCCTGGGAAGGTGAACAAGGTGGCTGATGCCCTAAGTAGAAAGGACCCATCGATTCTATCAATGATGAGAATTTAGAAGGATCCAATCTTCTTAGACTTGATGAAGATGGACATGGGAATCATAGAGAAGGGAACATCATCAATACTTTCAACAATGATTGCTCAACCGTCTCTTTTGGAAAGGTTAAAGGATTCTCAAAAGGATGATGTGGGAATTCAGGAAAAAGTGTAAGCTATCAATAAGTTAAAATCCTCGATGTTTAATGTTAATGAAGAAGTAATTGTGTGGTTTGGGAAAAGACTATGTGTTCCATCAAGTCTGGAGCTGAAGAAGGAACTTTTGGATGATTCACATAGTTCAAATATATCTATTCACCTAGGGAGCACAAACATGTATCGAGATCTCTGAGAAAACTTTTGGTGGGATAATATGAAGATGGAGAATGCTATATATACATCAAAGTGTCTGGTGTGTCAGCAAGTGAAGGCAGAGATGTAGAAGTCTAAGGGGATGATGCAACCATTTCCCATACCAGAATGGAAATGGGATAACATCACCATGGACTTTGTCAGTGGACTTCCAAGGACATCCAAAGGCAACAATGCAATCTGGGTTGTTGTGGATCATCTTACAAAGACTGCACACTTCATTGCTATTTGGGAGGATTTATCCTTGGATCAACTGGCACAGATATATATCAGGGAAGTGGTAAGGTTGAATGGAGTACCACTTTCTATTGTGTCTAACCATGATCCAATATTCACCTCTTATTTTTGGATGAGTCTTCAACATGCTCTGAATACTGAACTAAACTTCAGTACGACCTATCATCCTCAAACTGATGGCCAATCCGAGCGGACTATCCAAACACTTGAGGACATGTTGAGAGCATGCTCAATGGAATTTAAAGGAGGATGGGATTAACATCTTCCTCTGGTTGAGTTCTCTTATAATAACAGTTTCCACTTGAGCATCCAAATGGCACCATATGAAGCCCTGTATGGGAAAAGGTGCAGAACACCGACATGTTGGGATGAGGTCGGTGAATGTAAGCTGCTTGGACCAGAAATGGTCGAGGAAATGGTGGAGAAGGTAAAAACCATTCAACTCCATATCAAGGAAGCTCAGAGTCGACAGAAGAGTTATGCAGATAATCATCAATGAGACCTTGAGTTTAAAGTTGGAGACATGGTGTTTCTACGCATATCTCCGTGGAAGAAGGTCATGAGGTTTGGATGGAAAGGGAAGTTATGTCCAAGGTACATCGGCCCCTTCTAGATTCTTGATCATGTCGGGGCTGTGGCATATCGACTAGCACTTCCACCTGCCATGGCCAAAGTACATGATGCATTTCATGTATCCCTCTTAAAGAAGTACATACCGGACCCTTCAAATGTACTCTCTTTTGAGGTGGTAAAATTAGAAGATGATCTTTCTTATGAGGAGCAACCAGTGAAGATCTTAGATCGTAGAGAAAAGTTCTACGAAATAAGACAACTCCCCTCGTCAAGGTGTTGTGGAGAAACCAAAAGTTTGAAGAAGTGACTTGGGAATCAGAGGAAATGATGAAGCTGAGTTACCCACATCTGTTTTAGTGTGGGGAAAAGGAAAATTTCGAGGGAAAATTTTTTTAAGGGGGGAATATGGTAACGAACCAAAGTTTCATTAATGGAAATCCCTCTTGATCTAATTAAATGTCTCTTTATGTTTATATAAAGTGTCAAATTCATTGGTTTTATGTTATGAATTTTGACCGCTTCTACTATAGCCATTGAACAGTGATAACATGATTAGTATAAATATAGTTCTTTAACAAATCCAACTTTACTCAGACAAAGGAAACGATGGCCTCATCCAGTAGAATTGCCCCATACAAAGCCCATTTGTCGGAGCTTAGAAAAGAGGTGGCATCCTTGGGCTTTTCTCTTGACCAAGCCCAAGCTGAGCTTCATCATTTCACGCTCAAACGAGACCATCTGCGGGAAAAGTGTAAGTTGATTGAAATTACCACTCGAGGGATGTTATCCGAGCCGCCCCAAGATTTTGTCACCATCACACACCTTACCCTTAGGTCTTATGCGGCTGTTTTAAGGGGTTATGTAACAAATTGATAGTACTATGTTCACGTACATTATTTTTTGTATATAATAATTTATATACGTTCTTGTCACCATTGATACATTGTAAATAGTTTTTAAAGTACAAATAGTGTTTTTTGTTATTATTTAATTAAGAATTATATTTTATTAAATTAAGGGATTTTTTTGAATTAAATAATATTTTAATAAAATATTATTATTAAATTAATTTTTATTAAATATAAATGATTTTATAATTTTATGAATGTAATTATAATTTTTATTATGTTTTGAAATCCATTTCTGTCAAAACCCGTGAATTTTCGATAAATGTCAGTTTTTATTTTAAAATTGAAAATTAAAATATTTAGAAAATTATTTAGATAAAATAAATGTTATTTCTGGAATCCGGAAGTCGAAATTATCCAACTGTGAATTTTTCATAATTTTCTGAGACAGTCGAATTTTTGGGTAAAAATTAAATACCGTTTAAATATATAATGTGTTTTATGACATCATAATTACCCAATAGTGATGTAATAAAATACTATAATCTTTATGTTCGGCCAATATATGTTTTACCATTAAAATAATTTGATTTTGGGTTGGTTTGACTTATTTTCAAAGCATTAATGGACCCCTCAAGACTTATTAAACACCTTGTCTTTTTAAATTAATTTCCATGGGAGTGTGACTCACATCCACATAAGCAACCCTATTATTTTAAGAAGTTCGGACTTTGGCCTTATATAATATTGTTTTCATCATCCCTTTAACAAAAACCATGGTCAAAAACCATGGTATGGTTTGTGGTTTGGATTAATTTAATATAAGGTGTCCCAAACCTAAATAATAAAGAATTCCGCCACCTTTCCAATATAAACCCACCCAAACTCCCACTTCCTCCTCACTCAAAACCTTTGTAGTTCGTCCAACCTATGAACTACTCTCTCTAGAATCCTCCCAAGGTGCCCCAATCTCCCAATAAGCCTCTCACAAGCCTCTCTCTAGCCTTTGGAAGCACACTTCCAAGTAAGGGTTTTTTTCCTTTCTCAATTTTGTCAATTTTATTTAAGTTGTATTGCCCTTTTAATTTCAATTATGAATGTTGGGTATGGTTTCTAACATCCCACATACTGCCAAATTATTGTTTGAATGATGGGATACCCCTTTCTCTCTCATTAAATGCCTCACATGTACACCCGTTACTATGCCGAAATTCCAAAAGGAACTTCTCTCTCTTTTTTTCATTCAAGCAATGCTCTTGTATCATGAACATAAATTCCATTAAAATTGTTGGGAAATGTATCTATATGACATCCTTACTGTCCATTTCATGTAAATATTATGAGGAACCCCTTTCTCTCTCATCAACTTTTTTTATGAATTCTTACGTCACACCGTTATGCTGCCGAAATCGCACTGATTTTCTAAGCCAATGCCATTGTGTAGTGAATACCATGACCATTTCTCCATCAAGGGTACTCACCTTTATCCACATTTACTTATTGATTATAAAGTTTCATGTATGAATTCCACATTCCTTTATCATATAATAAATTATTATGTTTAATGAATCCATGTTTTATGATCCATGTGGCACACTTATGGATGAAATGAAATGTTTAAGAAGGGTGCACCCTTATAGCGCTACAATGCATTGGGTAAAGTATTGTATCATGATACATCATGTTCAATGAGTGTTGACTCATGCAAATTCCAGTGCAACGATGGATTAATCATGCTTTAGGTGCAATTATGATTTACTCATGCTCCATGTGCTATGAGCATTGGCTCATGCTAATTTCATGATAAGTGTTGTTGCCACATTTCCATGTTATGATTATCAAGTGTTATCATGCCTTTATGTCCATGTTTCTTTTATGATCTATTGATATTACTATTGTCTAAAATTTATTGTACACCTTATTTTATTCCATGTGTACTCCCTTACTTGGCTTTATAGCTCACCCTTTTCTTATGCATGTCCTCAGGTTATCCCATGCAATGCTAAGTACGAGGGAATGTAGTGGTCATGTAAAGGAAGTTTTCATTAAATATGTTGTATTTCATGTTTCAAGTTTTTATATAATGATCCTAACCCCAAATACACTAAACCTCTCTATATTCTTTTTTGTATCAAGTGATGTTTTATGTAATAAATCATGTTTAAGTTGTAATAAAAAGCAGGGTTGTCATAAGTACTATTTACCACCCTCAGACTGACAGATAAACTGAATAGACTATTCTAATATTGGAAGATATGTTTAGATCATGTCCAATTTACATTCAAGGTATGTTGGATCATTATTTATTTTTGTTAGAGTTTTCCAATAATAGTAGTTTCCATTCTAGTATTCAAATAGTGTCATATAAAGCATTATATGGAATGAAATTTCGAACTACGACTTGTTGGGATAAATTTGGGGAGAGGAAACTTATAGGACCAAAACATATTAAAGAGATGATGAAAAAGGGAATGACCATTCAGTAAGAAAGGGAGAATGAACCTCAGGTACATCATACCATTCGAAATTTTGGAAAGGATTGTAGCTGTATCATATCAATTAGAAATGCCACCAAGTCTCTCCAAAGATCATTATGTGTTCCACATATCATTATTAAAGAAGTACACGCTAGAACCAATGCATGACCTCACCTATAAAGAAAAAAATATAGACCCGGATTTGACTAACTATAAAGATCCTATTAAGATTTATGAAATTAGGGATATATTTTTGATAAATCATATGATTCAACTCGTAAAAGTTATTTTGAGGAACTATAGAATGGTGGAAGTATTGTGGGATCCCGGGGATTTTATAATGAAGAACCTCCCACATTAGTTTAAAAGGAAATATTCACAAAAATTTTAAAAGATGAAATTTAAGAAAGAGGGAAGAATATAAAACACCATCATTTTATGGTATGTATATTCTCAAATAAATTCAATTCATTTGATAATTTACATTTCACAAACAAACCATGATATACAATTATATAGTAACTTGACCATTGGAATAGTAATGTGATCATCAGGAATATTAATATGAATAATAGAATAGTAAACACACCTATTAAAGTATAAATAAAATTTAGGTATCTTATGAATGGAAATATGATATATTTATATAATGGAATAAGTAAATAAATTTATTAAAAATTATAAATTATGTTTTGGTATTTTTGTGAAATATAATTGTTTATTTACAATTTTATGATTAATATGATAATTTAAATGAAAGTTTATTTTCAGAAAATATATTCATAAAAAATATTTTTTTTATTATGATTATTAGATAATTTTATGTGAACATAATAAATTTATCAATGTTTTATAAAATCTGTTATAATTTAAAAATTTGTACTTTGTTTGAAAAAATGATGATTTTATTTAAAAATTAAATTTCTCATTTTTAAAAAATTATTTTTATAAAATTAAGTTAATTTTTTAATTCCAGACATTGGAAAAAGGGTAGAGTAAATTTTTTGTTTTTTTAAAAATAGTTGAATTTTTGGTGAATAGTGAAATACAGTAATTTACATTATATATAAATTATAAGTTTACTCAACTATTTATTGATTAATTACTGATGTAATAACTATAATCTATAACAATACTTATCTATTTACTATATTTATTAATGTTTATAAAAACTATTAATATTCTTGATCCAAAGTAATAAACTAATGAATAAAATAATCAAAAAACAACCCTCTCTTCTACAATAAATACTACTCCACACTTCCCCTTCTCCTCAAAAAATCCAAAACCTTGAAGATTTCAAAATTTCTACCAAATAGTCTAAATAATATTTTAACCCACTCCTATTATCCTTTTCTCTCAATAAAATACCAATACTTATGTTCGTAAAGGGGGTTCTCAAGGAGAAGAATTATAAAGGTAAAAACCTTAATCATTCTCTTTCAATTTCATTCAATTTTTTTTTCTTTTTCTAACCCTTAACTAACATACTCTATCAAAACATGAATTATAAATCCTTTATCTTATATATAATATAATTTTACTATGTTTATGGGAAAAAAATCATCAAACCCCTTATCCTCTCTCTTTTTGTTCTAAAAATGAAAATACCATCTGTGTTGTGTCGATTTACCGACATTGTGGATGATGCATTTTCATTTTCTAATACCACCATCAAGTCTGGTCATAAAACTATTATAATGGATAAAAATGAATTTAAAATTTATACTAAAACATATTTAGTGTTCTAAGATGATTATAAATACATAATATTAATTAATTAAACAACACTAGTTTACGATGATCTAAAAATGAAAAAATTGTCAAAACAGCTATCATTAACATTTTATCTTATAAATAAACCTAATATATGAAAAAAATAAGAATATTTAGTATTATATAAGTTCATTAGTAACATATAATTTAAAATCTATATAATTATTTCCATTTTACATGATCTTTCATACATGTATACTAGTGAACCAATCATGAAAACAAATTAAATGAATACTAAGAAAGACAAAATTGAATCTTATAACTCATAAAAATTCCATAAATGAACTTAATAAAATTATACTAATTAAATTATTTTTTAATAATTCACGAATTAAAATATAAATTAACATATTTTCATTTTTTATTAAGGTTAGTGAAAGTGAATAACCCTTTTAAACATAAGGTAATGTATTCTCCCCGAACATCCATTTTTTCCTTCAGGATACTCTTTCTCTCTCCTTTACCAAATGTAATTATTCATTATTATTACATACTCATTATAAATTCTATGTTTGTTTTCCATAAATATTTACCTAGATTAATTATTCTTTATTTTATGGGTAAATACAAGTTTTATAAGGTTCGTTTTTCAATTCCTCCCAATAAGAAACCCCGATTAATAGGAACTTCCAAATTTTTTACCCATTTTCAAATACACTCAATAATAAAATTTAAGACACCATTTTTTAGTAAAAATAACTCATTTTTATTAGGTAAAATGACATTTTTCCATTCCTATTTCTATTCAATCAATTATTCTTTTGTTCATTTTAATAACAGTTACATTTTCCCATTAATCGTAATAAGGAGTAACTTTATTAAAGTTTCTTAGAAACTCTTTTTACATGTTTTCCCAAATTTTGGACATTATTTTTAATAATCTATGACCATATTCCCTTATTAATATCCAATAATAATTTAAATACATTATTTTATGAAAACCATTATGATTTACCATATAAATATTCTATATGTGTGATGTATGTATACTTCTATTTTATTTATTATCATTATTCATTGACGATTTAATTAAATATCGACATTTATTGTATCATGGATATGATTTATTTTCTTATATGTATACAATTTTTACATACATAGTATTCTTTTAATGATGTTATTGAGTTGAATATATGTATAAATAATGATTTAGACTTGTAATTATGGGTGTGACCTGGTTATAGATAGCCCCTTGATGCATCGACGGAACTCATGAGACAGAAAAATCTGTGACAAACCCTTCCAGTTTTTTATAAATAAATGGGTTTTTGACCACATAATTTAACCTTATTGATGGAATAATGGTTCACGTTCCTTATACACAACTTCAATGAAATAAACATTTTCTTTATTCACTATACAATTATTAATTTCCATGATAGTTTCACTATGAAAAAATATATGGATTCATTTAAATTCTATGATTACTGATAGAATGTGTTTTTTAGTTTTTTACCTTTCCATTATGATTATTACTTGTTACCTTTGTGTATTTATTATTGATTCATTTAACCCTTACTGAGAATTTTAGCTCACCCCTTTCATTTGTTTTCATTCCCTAGGTTCTGAAGATGAAATCTTAGAAGAATTTTTGAGTAATAATTTAATTTTTGTTATGTTCTATGTCTAAATAAAATTATAATAATAGTGTAATATATTTATTGAGTTCATCGTGACTACTAAACTGATTGATCCTTGGTGATGTGATCTCTGTATGTATTCCATTGTAATGAAATAACCACCAACTCTGGGTTACTAGGGTAAGTTTTGTTATAGATTTCATTGATATTGATGTTGGTGTATCTATCATAAAACCAATACATTGGAAATAATTTTTTTCAGTTGATCTCAATGATTTGTATTTATAAAATTGAATTCTTGAAATTTGGAGGTAAGGGAAGGTTGTTTCAAAAAGGGTTTTAATTGAAAACTAAATTTTATGCACATGCTATTTTTAATTAAATTGGAAAAAATAGTTTTGAATTGGAAATGTATTTTTATCATGAATGAAAGTGTTGTATAATCACCATAGAAATATTTTTAGGAAATTTTTTTCATGAAACTAAAATGAATTTTCCTTGGATAATTTTTATTGAAATCTCCTAGCTTGGATTTGTTTGGAATATTGATTTGGTTCTGAGAATGTAACAATAATATAAGAACATATTGGGAAGACCTTATGGTATAAGGAATAAAAAATCATAGATATGACTTACTGTAGTAATCTATCACTAAGTTAGGTTACCATGTATTAACACTATGATATTTTATAATATATTTCTTTTTAATTAAATATTTTTTCAATAGCTTATGTTACACGCAAGTCCATATTAAAATGAACTCTGATATATTATTAAAATATTATGGGGTTATTATTGAATAGTTGTTGGGTTGGTGGGTATGAATATTACTAACTAAATTATGAATATTTTATGGTTTATACATGTATAAAATAAATTAATTGATTACCAATTTGTTAGAAATAAAAATAAAATCATTTAAATGTAAAGCGATATTTTTCTTGAAAATTGTTTTTATGAACACAACCACAATTTATATTGATAAATTAATTATGTCCATTTTGTTTAATTATTTTAATGAAATTAATATATAATAAATGTAATAAATTTTTTATCATTCATCTTTTTTTTCTGGTTATGTAAAAATATTAAAATTTAGTTTTATGCTTATAGATATCGTTTTTATAAAAAGATCTTTTTCATCACATGTCACATGATTATTTTAAAATTGATTTCTACTAATTGTAAGTATTTAGTATTATAGAAAATGATTATATATTTTTAATTAGGAGAATATAATTTTATAATTAGGTCCCTTTTATTTTAGGTCTATATGAATAATTACCTTAGTAAAATTTATCATAATGATATAAAGAAAATCAAGTTAACACGTGTTAACGATTGTTAATAAGGAAATAATTTTTTATAATAATAATTATTGGGTTAATTTAATTATACCCTTATCACCTTATGCTTTAAATTTAACTATATAAGTTACCTTTTTCATTGATAATATCCTATATAATATTTAAATCATATAAAGTTACAAAATGTCACTCTCTCAGTTTTAAATATAACTTTTTTGTCTAAATCATGAAAAAAAAATTTATGAATGAATATAAGTGTATATTTTTAGATTAATTAAATTATCTTGATGATTGATTTTTTGTTTATAAATTTTAGAAATTATGTATGATTCTTAAATACTGATACAAAACTGATACAATATTTCTCAAATTAATAAAAAAAATTAATAAATGATTGTAAAAACATTAAATGTATTATATTTTGAGTGATTAAATGTGTAATAATAAAATTTTTTATGAATATGAAATATTATTGTTATATTAAATTTATATATTTTAATTAAAACTTCTTATGGAAGTCTTATAAGTCAAATTATAAAAATAGTGACTAAATTGGCAATAATGATATTTGATGAAAATAATATTTTATTAAATTCATAAAAAGTAAAAAAATATTAAAAGTAGAAAATTGGGATAAGATATGGTCTAAATGTTTATATGTTTACCATTTATAGACCATTTGGAACCATTTTTATTTATAATTACTTTAATATATTTTAATCTTGTAAGAAATTCCAAGGGAGAACCTCCCCTCAACTATATAAGGGATGCCCTACTTTGTATTATTCAACCCAATATTTCTTTATAGATCAACCGAATCAACAATATTTCAATTATAAACTCTCCTAGACACATTATAGAGGATATGGTCTTACCATAATAACAACACTAGATCAATTAAGTGTATATCTAAGGGAGTTGATTAGAAGAAGAGCCAATCGCCTTAACCGATCACTTTATTTTAAATTCATATTTTACCTCCTATAAATATGTTATTTTATTATTAAAATAATTAATTGTGTTTCATAAATATACTTAAATTTTATTATGATTATGAAACCACATTTATTCACACTATTTCATTCAAATAGAATGTGAAAGCATCGCTCGTACGTATATACGACAACAGTCTTTATGTAGAAATGCAATTTATTTTCCATCACCACCCTTCACATATTGTAATTATTATGGAATTAATATGTATATATGATATTTATTATATATTTATTGTTCAATAATTATAATAACAAATCCACATTCTTACTTTTAAAACCATTGTAAAAAGATAACAGTATTCATGCCTACGTGTAGACTACTACCTTCACAATGAGATGATTTTTTTAATTTCTATTTACTTGGATTGTAATACAGATTGATTTCACAAATATATATTATATAATATTTATTATTCAAATTTTTGTTATTATTTACATTTCTTTCATTCCATATTTTAAAAAATAGATTCAACTATCATGCATACGTATTTCCTATTATCACCATGAATGATGCACTTCATTGTTATATCTATAACTTTTGTGGATGACCATAAATATTTATATAATGAATATATATGATATTTATATTATGATTAAAATTATAGATATGATTTCTCCATGGTAAAATTAAATGGACTAAAACTACTTAACCAATATATTTTTGAAAACAAAGCAGTTATCACCCAAAATAGTGATTTTAATAAATAATTTTTAATGAATAGGTGATAAATTTTTCTTAGTAAATCATATGTCGAATTATATGTATTATTATTGTTATATAATTTATCTGTAATTAATTTATATTTATTATACATGAGGTTCTAAAACATATAGAGTAAGTTGGACCAGATGTAAGGGATTTCGTCTCACGTTAACTTTAGTGAGACACATTACATATTCACAACATGATTATTTTATAAAGTGTATATGATTCCTAGGGAGGAATTTTATTATGTTTCCTATGAATTTTATGGGTATAGAAATATCCATTTAATGTTTTTTCTTTCATGGCACTTCGGATTCACAATTGACCATGTTGTGATGGTTTTAGGTTACAACCTTGTTGTTTATCGATATAATTTATAGTTAAGTTCTAATGATGAAATATTATGTTATACCTCTCAATATTCTCATGAACTTTTCCTACAACATATTTTTATAAAATAATTTTTTTCTATTCATTTTCCTCCCCTTAAGTACATCAAATAATGCAAATTTCATTAAGGAAAATCGACTATATTTATCACATCAATTGAAAAACAATTTTTTTCCATATTCTTAAAAAGTTTTCTAATATTCTAATATGAATTTTTAAATTATATTTTACACATGATTTGTATTTTTAAATTTTTTAAAAATTAAAATTCATAGCATTTTTCAAACGAGTTAATTTTTTTACTTTTACCAAAAAAATGTGAAAGGTGTGCTTTCTTTTTAATTATACATAATGAAAAGAATATCCATCTATCATCACCGCTCAATTTTTTGGAATATTTATTTATAATTTTTAAAGGGTATCTTCAAATAATACATTTTCTTTATTAATTTGGATTTTTATTATTTTTTTATTTATTTTCAAAATGGAATGTTTATTTTCATCAAGAATATTCATTGAATTTTTTTAAAATATTTTTCATATATAATATCATTTGATGTTAATAATGTATTTCTTATGATAAGATACATTGATAACATTCATACTTTTTATCAAATTTTTAAATTTTTACGTTGATGAGATATTTATAAAACCCGTATATTTTTTATGGGTTATGCTATGATGAATAGATGAAATATTTATGAAACTCATTTTCATTTCATGTGTTATGATGTGATTATATGGTAAAGGTTTTTATGATATTATATAACTCATATGTATGGTTTTAATTATGCGATGGTGTTTACATTATAACCAAGGATGTTGGTTATGTTATAACCAAGGATTGTTGTTACATTATAACCTAGGATAGTGGTTACATTATAACAAAGTATTATGGTTACATTATAACCAAGGACAATGGTTATGTTCTAACAATGTATGTGTGGGATTATAATTATATATGCCTCTAATTCATGGGATAATGATTGATATCTCATGAGATAAATATGACCAGAATGGAGGGTCAACCCTATTTAGTAAGGGAGTTTTTGCACTATGATTGTGGTAGGAGTCATCCTTGAATACTATGATGTAACGGGTAGTGATCATAAGTCACTATGATAGTCTTGGAAATGAGCCTTGACTCCTAATATAATAATTTTCGATGCTTTTTCCACAATTCCATGTCTTATGCCAATTTTATTCTCTCATGGGTCATGTTTGTTGATTCCTTTATGATTCATGTCTTA
Organism: Viscum album; assembly: GCA_963277665.1. Lineage (NCBI taxonomy): Eukaryota > Viridiplantae > Streptophyta > Magnoliopsida > Santalales > Viscaceae > Viscum > Viscum album. The sequence continues at coordinate 1,289,464,281 of OY728151.1, forward strand.
TGAACTTCATTAATTTATGCCTTGAACCAAGTTTATGATATTTGATATTTAGGGTATGGGTTTGAAATCTTATTCTTTTTTTCTCATACCATTATGATCATGTTGTGTTTATTTGATCATTGATTTCTCCCTTATTTATCCTTAGTGAGCATTTAAAATCAGCCATTCTTATGGTCTCTTTCCCTATGGTATGAGGACATGTATTGAGTATGATAAGTATAAAAGGGTGAAAAGTTTGAATAAATTTATGGGAGGAACTTATGAATTAGTTTCTTATGTGTCCAATTTTCCAAAGATACAAGACCTATATAATTTTGGCATGGATCATAATATTATGTAAGGAACATTCATATAATAATATGTAATATCTCTATATGAATTTTGTGACTCATTAATGATGGAACCAGATGAAGTTTTAGTAATCCTTTGGAGACTATTATGAGAAAATTTACTAAGAACCCTAGTTATAAGTCTAAGTATACGATAAAATCCTAATGATTTGGTAATGACAACGGATAACCAAGGTTAAACCTAAGTTATCATAGATCGAAGAGATTGTTCCATGAGTTAGACTTCCTATAAATCATTTTTCCAAATTTTTTAGTTTTTCACTATGATTTGTGTTTCTCACACTTTTCTTTTTTTGTTTTAGTCAATGGATGGAACTAGAAGACAATATTCCCCCAATTAATGTGATGGAGAATGCAATGATTGTCCACCTAAGAGACCAAATTCTATGGAATATGAAATATATATTCTTGTTTCTATGATCACAAAAATAATTCATGACATTAATGATGTTAATCATACAAATGATCAAAGTAGGGAACACTGTACAATAGAATATTTTATGAGGAAACATATACCTTATAATAGATTCTCTGATCCACTAGTAGCTGAGTGATGGATATGCACCATTGAGAAAGTATTTTATATTATCCAATGACCAGAACATGAAAAATTTAACATCGTAGTTTATCATTAGAAAGGAGAAATAGATCAAGGGGGAAACATTATAAAGAATATGACCCAAGCGGAAGAAATTGAATCAGTGGAACCATATGAGTTTAAGAGAATATTTTTGAATAAGATCCTCCCTTTTATTCTGCATACATGGATTGAGATTTAATTTATTTAGCTCATTCATAAGGATGATGAATCTGTTGGTAGTTATGAAGCTAATCTTACATGATTTTCAAGGTATGGTTGTGGTTTAATCATCAACCCTAAAATAAAAATTGATCACTTCTTTAGTATTATAAAACCATTTTTTCAAAAGGATTTATCTATAATATATTTTAGTAACTATGAATTTTTTTTTCACTCAAGGTAGAAATGAAAATTTATGATTCCCACCATTACTATGGTTTTGAAAAAGAAATAAAGATCGAGTCTAATGATAACTCAAATAAATAACATGGTGGAAAGAAATTCTAGTCCCCTACATACATGAAATATAGGAATAATCATCATGGTTATTGAATTAGTAGAATTATGAGATGTTTTAAATGATGGAGGGAACGTCATAGAGCCAATTTATGTTAAATGGAAAGGCTAGTTTATAAAATAGAGGAAAGGAAGGTGCAAACTAATACACCACCCATGATCCACGACTTCATATTAAAGGAGTGTGGGAATTATTCCAAATAAGGAATGAATCGAGATGTTTTTTATGATCAACATCAATAGCTTCCTTTTCCCAAATCCAAAGGGAAATATAATGTAATCACAAATTTCAATGTGGGTTATGATAAGGACATGGTGAAATGTACAATTATCAATCACTCTAGAATAACTAAAATCTTACTTGATTTTAGATCTACCCACTCTTTTAAATAGTAGTAATTTTCAAAGGGTGTTGAATTACTAGGTCAATGATTAAGAATTGATTTAATGGGGAAAACTCTTAATGGTTCAATGGTATAACATAAGTAAATAGTTCCTCTCTGATTGATGTTTTTGGTAAATTGCTTCTTAAAAATATTATTTCTCCTCCATCAGTTGAATTTTATGGGTATCTTGGAACTAATTGGATTTATTTATGTGGATCCCATATCAATTTTCAAGGAAAGAAAGTCACATTTTATATTACAAATAAACCCATGATCATATATTTCTGTAATGATAAATATGAACTTCCGATGGAAATCACATCCATTATATGGGTCTCGATTCTTATTCACGAAGTTATTTATATTAGATGGATATGGGGAAAATAAATTTAAAATATATTCCTCTTTATAGATTATTAATGTCTTTATGGAAGATTTTCCTAGTCTTACACAAAATTGTGATGTTTATTTCTCAATATAACTCCAACCTAGTTCAGTATCAAATTGAAATACTCCCTATAAAATGACCCTAAATGAGTTGCTGTAATTGTAGAAGAAACTGTAGGATAATTATAACAAGATATTAATTCCCCCAAGTGCATAACCTTTGGGTGCACTTGTTATTTTTGTTAAGAATAATTTGAATTAATTCCACCTTTCATTTCTTATCTATATCCTCACAAGATCACTATCAAGAATAAGTCTCCTTTACCCCGTATTTAGGGATTATTTAATCAAATGTGTAGAGTTAAATACTTTTCTAAGATTGAAATTCACTTTGGATATCATCAATTATGGTTCAAAAAGTAATATAAACCCAAGGAGACATTCCATACAAGTTATAGAAACTATGAATTTATAGTTTTACCATCTAGTCCAAAAAATTCCCCCATAATATTCATGGATTTAATGAATAGATTCTTTATAGATTACCTTGATCAGTTTGTGGTAGTCTTTAAAGACAATATTCATACATATTCGATGAGAAAGGAAGAGCATAGTGACCAGTTGAAGATTTGGATGAAAACCTTGAGGAAGGATAAGGTTTATGAAAAAATTACCATGTGTGATTTTTTTACCCAGAAAGATCCATTCCCCAATCATATAATATGCAGTGTGGGTATAACAATAGATTCTTTAGGGATTAAATTTATTAAAAATTAGCCCAGAACAACAATTGTGAATGAGATCCATGTATTTCTTTTTTTGGCTACATATTATTGGTGCATTATGGAGAATTTATCTTGGATGTTAATCCTCTAACAATGTTAACTTTGGAAGGATAAAAGTTCCTTTTGATGGATGAATGTGAGGATACATTAATTGATCTGAATATAATCTTGCTTAGTGAACCTTTACTTGCACTACCTTGTAGTGGAGAAGGGCTTTCAATCAACAGTGATGCATCCAAGAAGGGATTAGGATGATTTTTCATGAGGAACTATATAGTGATAACTTATGCATCAATCCAATTGATTGTTTATGAGAAATATTACCCAAATCCTGATTTAGAGTTATAGGTGGTAATTTTCTTGTTAATGGTTCATAGACATTATATGTATAGGGAAAGATGTGATATATATATATTGATCATAACTGTTTAAATTATATTTTCATAGGGATTGAGTTTAATATGTTAGATATAACATGGTTGGAGTTGATTAATTATTATGACTTATCAATTCATTACTACCCTTGGAAAAAACAAGGTTGTAGAAACACAAAGTCAAAAGGACCATGATAGCATATTTATGATAAGGATCATGAAATAACTATTATTTCTCTAATAGCACATCATGGATATGAAAATATATATAAAAGGGGAGAAATATTATTTTTCAAAAATGAATATTCAATAATATATCAAAGTAAATATTAGAGAGGCATAGAAGGAAGGTGTGGAACTAAAAAATAAGGTGTGAAATTTTCATATGATTATCCTTGATTGTGATGGAATTATATTGTTTAAAAACACTATATGTGTCCTATACAAACCATATTTGAAGAAAGAACTATTGGATGAGGATAATAGTTCATCATTTTCTTTTCATCATGACATTATAAAGATATATAGAGACATAAAATAATATTTATGATAGGACAACATGAAGAGATATATTTACAATTATATATCTTGGTTCTTGGTTTGTCATAAACTTATGTTGAAGTGAAAAAAGTGTAAAAATATGTCACATTCATTACCCATTCCAAGATATAAATTAGAAAACATCACTATGAATTTTTTCATCAGACTCCCAAAAACTTCTAAAAGACACAACAATATTTCGATTGTAGTCTATCAACTTACAAACTCAACACACATAATTTCTATTTGATATGATTTATCTCTGGGTTATATTTCCTGGATATATGTTAAGGAAGTGGTTTGGTTTAATAGAGTACCAAATTTCATTATATTCTATTGGGATCCAATGTTTACCTCAACATTTTTGTGAATCCTTTTATAATATTTTGATACAAAACTCAGTTTCACTGTGTCATATCATCCTGAAATATATATTTATTCTAAGAAATCCATTTATACCTTAGAATATATGTGGATATATTTTTCTATGGACTTCAAAGGTAGTTGGGATCAATAACTTACTATTTTCAAGTTTTCTTATAAAAATATCTTCCACTCGAGAATTTGGATGACTCATTATAAAGAACTATATTTAAGGAAGTGAATAACTCCAATATAATTTTATGAAGATGGATAGATATAACTATTGATACCTAAGATAGCTTAGGAAATGGTGAATAAATTATGATCTATTCAACAACACATCAAAGATGCTTAAAGTCAATAAAAATGTAATGATGAAAATCACCAGACAGATATAGAGTTTGAAGTTGATGAAAATGTATTCCTCAAGATATATGACTTGAATAATGTTATGATGTTTGGAAAGAAAGAAAATATTATCCCAAGATATATTTGTCCCTTTTAAATTATTGATCACATTAGGACAATAGTTTATCATTTTGTGTATCTATAGAATCTCTCTTAAGTTCATGATATGTTCCATGTATCTCTCATAAGGAAGAAAATACCAGATACTTCACATGTACTAAACTTTGTGGTCATACTACTGAAGCCTGACATTTCTTATTAAGAACAACCAATATAAATTATTGATCATAGAGGTAAATTTCTACAAAACAAGACCACACACCAAGTCAATGTTTTGTGGAAAAATCATAAAATTCTTGAAGCTATGTGGGAACCCAAAGACGTGATGTGGCAGAAGTATCATAATTTGTTTATATTAGAATGAAAAATTTTAGGGTAAATTTAATTTTAATGGGAGCATAACGTAATACCTTAAAATTTTATAACACATATATCTAAAAATTATTATTATTTCAATATATTGTGTTACCCACTACACCATGTTTAGATGAACTATGATATATTATTCAAATATTATGGGGTAGTTATTTCCCATAAATTAGATTAGAGGCTATGAATAACACAAACTAAATTATGAAATATTTATTATTAATTAATTTATAAAATAAATTAATTTTTAACTAATTTATTAGAAATAAAAATAAATTCATTTGAAAGTAAAAGTTATATTTTTGTAGAAAACAATTATTATGTGGATAAACACATTTTATTGTAATATATTTCCAACATAATTTTTGGGGAATTATTTTAATGTAATTTATAGATTAAAAATGTAATCAAATATTTTTTTCTTGTTATAGAATAAGAATAAAATCAACATTAATGCTTAAAATATATTTTTATAAAAAGTGAGTTTTCATCACGTGTTATACGCTTATTTTAAAAGTATTTTTAACCAATTATAGATATTAAATTTGATATAATGGGTTCTATATTTAGTATTTGGTGTTATAAATTTGGTAAATAGGTCCTTTTTTTCAATACAAATTGTATCCTTAGAAAAATTTATCACCCTGGTAATGGTTAAATCATGTTAACATAGGTTCAAACCAAGAGAAAACCCCTTAAATTTGCATACCAATTATTATTGGATGAATTTAATTACAAACTTATCATATTAGTCTATAAATTTAATTATTTACGGGAACTTGTCCATCAAAATGTCCAATATAATATTTAAATCAAAGAAGGATACAATATTTCTCTCTCTTTGTTTTAAATATATCTTATATGTCCACATAGGTTTAAAAGAAATAAATGAATCAATATAATTTTATGTTTTGATATTAATGAAATTTTATTCTTCTTACAAACTTATTTATAATTTTTAGTAACTATATAATGATATCTAATTCTTATGCATTACTAATGTAATATTTCTCTAATTAAAAGAATATAATAAATTATTTTAAAAATATTAAATCTACTATTAATTAACTAATTTAACGTGTTCAAAAAAAAATTTATATGAATATGCCATATTATGATTTTAAATTAATATATTACAATTCCAAATTTTTATTTATTTATTTTAGGAAAAATTTAATGAATACTGTCTAAATTTTCAATAATGATATTTTATGAAAAAAATTTTTATTAAATTTCATAAAAATAAGAAATTAATTTTAAGTGAAATAGAGGTATCATATATAGTCTAAAATTTCATCCATTTCCCATTTATAGTCTATTTGAAATCATTTTTCTTGATAATGACTTAAATTTATTTTAATCTTTTATGGAATTTCAAGAGTACCCCTCAAATCAATTATCAAATAAAACCCATTATTTCTTCTCATCACACCAAATTAACCCTTCTATCAAGACCTAAATCCACCAATTTGTCTTGAAAAATATCATATCCACATTTTATAAGTTATAGCATTTCCAAAAGATCGACCATATGGTACTTAAGAGGAGATATAAGGGAGTTTGTTTTTTCAAAGAAGAGCTAATTTCCTTAACCAATAACTTTCTATTTAATTATTTTTTACATCCTAAAACTATATTTTATTTATCATAAAATAATAAATTTATTATCATAAATTTAATAAAACATTATTATAATTTGTAAACCATCATTATTCACCCTATTTCCATCAGATGGGATTTGAAAGCATCGCTCATCTCTACATATGGGTTACTGTCTCCACATAGTGATGAAATTCATTTTCCATAATCATCTCTTATGGATTATTTTTATTATGGTATTAATGATTATATAAGATATTTTTGAAATTATTGTTTTTCTAAAATAACAATACAATATATATTATTACCTTTGAAACCATTGGAAAAATATAACATCATTCATGCTTATATGTGGACTACCACCTTCAGGAAGCGATGTTATATACTTTTTCATGTCTATTTTACTTGTACGGTAATACATTAGGATTTAATTATTATATATGATATTAATTATATAAAAATTAATCCATAATTTTTTATTTATTATTTATTATTCTTTCATTCCATCTATTGAAAAATGGAAACATCGTTTTTTCATATGTATGACCTACCATCTCCAGAGGCGGTGCAATTCATTTTTCTATCTCTAAATTTTTTATATGACACTAAATATTTATATAATGAATATAAATTATATTTTAATTATGAATAACATTATTATATAATGTATCCATGATCAATGTACATTGGACACAACTACTAAACTGAACTAGACATGAAAAATGAAGTAGTTATCACATGCGATAGTGATTTTAATATAGAATTGTGAATGAATGGGTGATAAAAGAGTATATGTAATTAATATGTGGTATTATATGTATAAATATAGTTCTAAAATATATTCATAATAAATATATATTTTTTATACATGATTTTTGAACCTGGATGAAGGGAGTCAGACCTAAGGTAAGGCGTTTTCATCTATCTTTTACTTCTGTGAATCACATTCCATATGGAGAAAAATATTTATCAATAATAAATCAATAGTATTTTATTTTAAGAAACCAGGAATGTGAAGATGGATACCCTGACTTCAGTGTTCAGGCATTGTTTTTAATTATAGGGGAGGAGTCCTCAAATTTGAGAAAAGATTTGGTGACATCTGAAAACATAAAAAAACATAAATCCATATGGAAATCTATCATGCTCACATAATAATATCCAAATTATGTATTTATGAAAATAACAAATCTCTCTCAATTAACAAAGATTCCCATAATAAATAATAATACAAATCTCCACGATCATCATTCACGATCTCCGATATTTCCCTATTCATCATAGCATGAAAACCTCCTTCTATGACATCCATATTGAATTAATTCACTATAAATATTCATCTGTAGATGACTTGAGTGAATCTACTATTCAATAGAATTTTTAGTAGCTCAAAACTCTATGAAACTTAGCAACCATGATCCCACTCTTACATTATCTCCATGTGGATGGATCAATAGTTATGATAACTGAGTATCTCTTCTTGAATCTCTTGTTCCCACAATCTACTTAACATGAAAAATTAAATATTTTTAAATTAGAAAAATATAGAAAATTTCACACATAATATACTTTCCTCATGTAACATTTTGGTCAATGTAAAAATTTTATATCATAGATCCATTTGATCTCATGAATCCATTTGGTCATGTATCCATTTAGATCTCACAAATCCACTTGGACTCAAGTATCCATTTGGTAACATAACCAATTTCTGAGGTAGGTGATTGGTTCACATTATTAATTGGGTCAATAGTAGGTTAATTCATAGTAGGTTCTTGATATTAAATATAACTTTAAGCTAGATTTCAAGGGGTGATAATACGATTCTCTTCATATAGAAAGTTAAAATAAATTTTACCAAAATGTTTCACAATCTATATAATGATCATGCATGGTAAGATAATTGGTCATTCCCTTCGTGGGGCCAGATCACACAGTCACTTAACTAACTGTGCCCTTTCTTACACTCAATAAATAAGTCCTTTTCCCGAAAATAAATAAATTATATTTAATGTATTATAATTTTAATAATAATGACATAAAAAAGAAATAAAATTAATTCAGAAATAAATTGATTTCATTGTAAATAAATGAATGAATTAATAAATTTATTATTTTTGTACATTAATTATATTTATATAAATGAATAATAAAATAAAATTCATAAATTTAAAAAATAATAAAATTTTCAAATAAAATTTGAATAAATTAAAATACATGAAATTATTATTTTAAAATAAATTTTACATTTAATTTAATAAAATCAATGGATAATATTAATAAATGGAATATTATTATATTGAAGAATATAAAATCCAAAAAATGAGAATAAATGAATTAAAATAAATAACGAAATGAAAAGATATTATTTTAAAAATTATAAAGGAATGTTAAATGGTGATTAATAAAAAAATTATTTAGTCAACTAAAAATTAAAAAAATAACTAAAATAACCGATTATATAAAAAAATTTACATTAAATTTATATTTTTAATAATTAAGTAAAAAATTATCTATAATTTTAAATTATTCTATTGAAAAAGTATTTTTACATTAAAAACATTTAATTACAATAAATTATGTGACTAAAATTAAATAAAAAAGAGCCAAATCAAATTCCCTAACACTTAATCAATTTCAATCCCCGAATATTCAATTGATTTTATTTAATGATAAAGGCTACAAGAAAGAAATGGGAATCCTTCTTAATTTGCAAATCAATCAAAATAAATGGAAACAAAAAATCTCCCCAATGCTTGAAATTATCATGCTTCCTAATGGATGTCACTAACTACATCACTTACATTTCAAATTTGAGTTCTAGTTCTAGGAATAAAACATTAAGATGTGGACTTTAATTTTTAACAAAAGAAAATTTCAATTATCACTCTCTATTGGGGTCCAAAAACCATGGCCCATTTTTCAATTCATTGAAACAACTAAAGTGATTTCTTGTAAGTCGATTATCCCCTTTTCCATTTGTTTGCAATTTTACCATCACAATAATGTACTCATTTTGACTATTGGGCACTATTTTTTAAAATTATACTCATCCATGCACATTAAGAGAAATACAAAAAATAACGTAATTTACATGTATAAATGGATTATGCACATGCACACAAACACACAAACAGTTCTTAAAGTCTTAGATATTCATTATGGGATCAAAATTTCACATTTTACTCTAGTTACAAAGTTATTAAATGACTATCATTTGAGTTGTCTCCAATAGGTGTTTATTCAAAAAGGGTGTTCCCCCTAGATTGATGTTCAAATTTATATTTTTCAGAATTTATACTATCAATTCCAAAAAATTTATCCTATCACAATCCATTCCCTAGTTCATAAAATAAATTTCCATAAAAATATTTGACAACAACACTAATAAATTAAACTATTCTATTAAATTAATAATTAGTGAAACCCATCAACTAATTAATGAAATTATCACCTAGATAGGATGTTATGGTTTTGTTTTTTTTCTATTTTATTGTGTTTTTTGGGTTTTTGTTTATTTTTTATTATAATATCCTAAAATGAAATTTCACCAAGAGGTATTATGAAATTATTTTATGATTTTTATGGGTTTACAGAGAAATGTATTTTAGCACAGATAAGACCCCTTCCCCATAGTTAATTTTCATAGTTTTCTCCAATGTTGAGTCTTAAAGATGGATAAAATTAAATTCAAATCATGTTTTTAATATAGAGTAAAATAATGATGAAACAGTTTTAAGAAAGGTAGACTATTTGTTTTCCACATTAAAATAATTAAAATAAAAACATAAAAAAATGATCCCTACCTGTGACTACCAATGAATCAAGTATAAAAATTTATTTTTTTGAAATGTTCATGCTCCTAATTATTAGAAAATGAAAAAAAAATCTCAAATATACTCAAATAGAATCATTATAAATAATTAGGTACTAAAAAATCAAAACACCTAGTTAATAAAATAGATTAAATTTTTTAAAAATGAAAATAAATGGATATTCCCCCACACATAATTCCTAATAGGATGCAATATGAAAATAATTAAAAATAACAGAATTAAAAACAAAGAACCCCTGGTGAAAAATAGTTTCATTTTTTGTCCAGTTGAGGCCACCCTATTATCCTTGAAAATATTGTTCAAGATTCTCTATTCAAGTTCAATAAAGATAAAATAAACTAATATTATAATTCTTAATTTATAACACAAAGTGAAAAAAAACTAGGTTTGAGTGAGGGAGTGTTTTCTTGTTAAAATAGTGTGTTTCTCCCCTTTAGCCTTTACTGAATTCCATGTGGAATTACAGCATGATTATTATCCTACTAGAAACAAAATCATACAAAACATTAAGAATATAAAATAGGAAAATGAATCATATATTCTTGGAATAAACCCCAAGGAGTATTGTGTTTTGACATTACCCAACTGGATAGTCTTTCTGTCAACCCCATTCTGATAGTGGACGTCGTTTCTTGTAAAAAACCACCACATGTTTTCTTACTCTTTTATTGATACTTTATAACTGGATGAGTACCCCTTTTAAAATTTCAAACCAATCCCACTCATTAGTAGATGAACACTTGTGGAAAAAGGGAGGGTAAACAAGATATATGGGTACCTTATCTCTTCATCTTAAGGTTTTAGGTTCGTGGTTTGTGGGGAATCAAGTCGATGATGTGACTTGTCATATGGTTTAATCCATTAAATAAATTATTATTTTCTAACAAAAATGTTTAAAAATACTACCTGGTAACCATTTAAGGTTCCAATACATCCTCATTAGTGGTAGTTCCCAAACTATAATCTTAAACTAGATTAGGGTGTTCCGGAAATTCATTAGTAGGTGAAACATTCTCAAGACCCTTTAGGAAATCACAAACTTTTACTGACTTTTAATAATCTAATCAGGAAGAACAAAAATATGTATCTTCAACAAAAAAATAAGAGTCAAATTAAAGTAAATCTTGTTCAATAATGTGAAATTATATGTCTATTTTTTATGCTTTCTCTTCCTCTTGAATAAATTGTTCTCTTGGGAGTGTTTATGTGTATGGAGTGAGGCATTTAATCTCATATAACTACTCTTCAAAACAGAACACCTCAAGTTTTGTGTATTCCAAGTCAAAAGTGAGGATTTATTGTGGTGGGTAATTTTGGTGACTTAATGATAAGTCATTAGAAATTTAATTATAATTTAAATCAGTATATAATGGTCAAGAATAATTATATTCTAAATTGATTCCAATTTTTTCGGATTTGGTATCTATAATAACTTTCTATTAATTAAACTAATTCTCCAAATATCGATCCTAGAAATCTTGGTTATTGTCCAAGGGATTGACTAGATCAAAAATTAACATCTCTGGTTTCTAAGAGTCATCTTGTATTGGTTACTAGAGTTTTCTCGTAATCTTTTAATCATGTTGAGCTGAATTGGATTATATTAATATATACAATAACCTCTCAAAATCTATGACGTCTAGAATAGAACGTGCCTTGAACATCCTTCCCTATTTCCAGTTCTGGAATCCATCCAATTATTGTGTAATATATTTATTCTAATAGTGACATTGTTTCAAGAATTTATGATTCCATTATCATGATACAGGTTTTTATAAATAAAATATAAAAAACAAATAGGGAATCTGTTTCTTCCTTTAAAATGGTTCCAAAATTTCATCAAATGTGTCTATTTCAACCTGTGGTCAAATATAAATTTATAAATACTAGATATACTGTAGTGGTGAACATTGGGGTCAATCTAAAGGAAACAATGTCAAATGACCTATTAGTGTTCCCGAAGTTTTTTTTGTTATTTTAAATAACTTAAAAATATATATATCTAACAATGTAGAAGGTAAAAAGTGATGAAGAAAACAAGGAAAGAAACAAGAATAGATAGTTGAAATATAAATAACAAGAAGTAAGATTGGTAATTAAGAATAAAACCATCTCTAGAATGATAAACTCTTTTTATACGTACCACCAATATATAATGTTTTAACGCCATCACGGAACATTACTCAATGATTGTTTTATGTCTCTATAAAAACACCATTATCTCCAAATATATTTAATTTTCTTTCATGGAATTTTTTCTTATAAAATAAAAATCTCCCAATAAATTAACAAGGACAATGTGCACTCCCATTTAATGTATTTCATGAAAATATGATAATGAAAAGATCATCAGAAAACACGATATCTCTTGAATACCATGTAAAATGACTGAGAGATGAAGGGGAAAAAGGGGGAGAATAAGAAATTATAATGCCATTCATGTTAATGATAATTCCATCACTACTAATTTTTCTACTGTAAAGACCCGTAAAATTCAAGGGAAATTTTCCATAATTTTCTTTGGAATTTTACAAGAACGCGGTTTCTGATGGCACCTGATTCTAAGGCCCGGTGTTCCCAGAATGAATTTCAAAAGTTTGGCTCGGGTACGTTCAGTGAACGAATGAGCATGAAATTCTAACTTTTGAACCGGTGCCTGGAATCGAATTCCGAGGACACTGATGGAACCGCAGCACCGGTAATTGCTTAGGTACTCCTGTTCCGGAGTAGTGTTTACACAAGTGTTGATGATAAAAATTGTGGAAGTTTATTTTATAATTACTCTATAATTTTTATTATTTTTACTCTATGTGTTAGTTCTTGATGGTAGTTGGGTAACCACCCAACCTCCCTTGAGAGGTTATGAGGGAGGTGGGGCCCACACGAACCCCACCCCTTCATATTATCTAACCCCCCTCAACTCCCACTTTAATTTTGTTAACCTAAGTTATAACTTATGACTTCAATGTAATAAGTTTAATGAGGTGAGTTGTGTGTGGATAAATAGAATTTAAAACTCTTTAAATTCAAATGGTTAGGTTGTGTTAATAAAATAAGACTTGGTCTTATTTTATTTTTGTTAGAGTTTTGCAACCTTGAGAGGATTGGGAAGCGTGAGTCTTCTTCTTCTTCAACCTCGACAAAGAATGCGAAGAACACCTCCGCCGAAGAACGCGACGTCTTCTTCCAACAACGTATTCCATCTGAACGCACCTCAACGACAATAGAATCGACGTTCGTTCTCCGCGACATCGACCCACAACGCGACGTCTCTTTCCAAAACGGTTCTTCGGCGATGCCGTATCCGCGACGCGACGTTCTTCTTCCGCGTCGTCTCTTCCGCCACGGTTTTCCACGACGAAATCTCCATCAATGACTTCGAATCCTCGCTTCGCGACGTCGACGTTCATTCTCCGCGACGCTCATCTTCCGCCGCTTGTTGACGAACACCGTTCTTGAAACCGAGGTAGGGGATTATTTTATTTAATTATTTCCGTTCATGATTCTAGTTTATCGATTATCGTGGACTTTCAACTAGATGTTATCGTTTAACAAGAGGGGGGCCGGACCGCACAAACACAGCCAAACCCCCTTTTATGTTCATGCTTGATTCTTTTTGGATGGAACAGAATGGCGTGGTGTCGTCGCACCATGCGGGAATCACACGGAAAGTATTACGCGACGCCGTCGCGCTGCGCCATGGAAAGATGTCTATGAATGCGACGTCGTCGCCCCGCGTCGAAGGAAATCGAAGGCGCCGCGGCCGGAGCGGGGCCACGGAGGAGGGTCGTGGTGTCGTTGAACTGTGCCAGACGACTAGGGCCGCGGCCGGTTCTGGGCTGCGGCGGAGCAAGGTGACCAGTGGCCGGACCGGGCCGCCGGTGATGGAGCTGGAAGGGGACCGGCCACCGCCGGTCCTGCTGAGCAGGAACCGGTAGGCCAGGTCGGGCCGGCCAGAAGGGGAGGGGCCGGGGGTATTTAATTCCCCTGTCCGGTTCAAATGGCCCCCAATAAATTGGGGGGGGGGGCGTGGTTACACAGGGGGCAGGCGCCCCCCCCCCCTTGCCGAAACGGCTCGGCCAAAGGCCGAGCAAGACAGCGAGCTGGGCGCGCTGTCCCCAGCCGGACTGGTGCCCGGCCTGTCTGCCAGACCGGGCCGCACCGGGCCGTGCCATTCCGGGTCGACCCGGTCCGGGGAGGGTCGACACGGTTCGGGCCAACCGGGGGGGTCTCGGGCCGGGTCGGTCCGGGCCCGAAACCCCCGTTTTCGGACCGTTTGGGTTCAATTGCCCATAACTCGGGCTATGGACCTCCGATCGACGCGCCGTCAGCGGAGACACGATCCTTAGAACGTGATGGTTGTTTTGACATATCACACTCAATGTTTCGGAATACTTTGATTTCGGCCGGGTTGGTTCGTACATGAAACCAACCGGGCCCTCGGAGCAGAAACGCTCATATCTTGAGCTACGGACGTCCGATTCACGTTCCGTCAACTTTTTTGAGTTCATCTTAGTGAGAAGGATCTTTTGGCTTACTCCAACCAAGGTTGGGACGCAGGTGTAGTACGGTCGGGTTGGTTTTGCCTTAAAAACCAACCGGGCCCCTCGGACGAAAAAGACAATAACTCTCAGACCGGGCGTCCGATTGACGCGCCGTCTGCGACGTTGAGTTTCTGTTGACGAAACGGAACTTTTGGATACATCAACTCTACACTATGTGTCAGTTGATGTATCAGCCTCTTGGATCGTGGAGCGGACCCTCTCGAATGAGCATGTTGTGTGCGGGAACCCTAGTGCTTGCTGCGACTGCTACTGTGACTGCGACGACGACTGCGCAGAGATCCTCCGTGGATTCAACGACGACGACTATAGCACTTAGCGATCCTATGTGGATCAGTGCTACCAATCCTGTGTGGGTCCAATCCTATGTGGGTCAGCGCTCAGCGGTTCTGTGTGAGCCAGCGCCTACCGATCCTGTGTGGGTCTTTGTAGGGGTTAGTTTCTACCGATCCTGTGTGGGTCTTTGCGGGGGTTAGTACCTATCGATCCTTTGTGGGTCCAACGACTTAGATGGATTAGTGATCATCTCTATCATCTTCGAAGAAGTATACCCGTGTGATCTGAATCCTGTTTGCTTTCCTACGTGGATTTTGGTGTGCTATCTTGTGTGGATTACGTTTTGCTTTCTTGTGTGGAATACGAATACTTTCCTGTGTGGACTGGGTTGTACTTGGGCTCGGAGGTTGGAGCGTATTGGAATTGATGACTTAGGTATATGTATGGGCATATACCTAAGCAGTGTCAGTTGTTACTTCGTGATTGTATCTTTCCTTTTTGGTTTATCCTTTGTTGATTTTGGGAGACCTTCGGAGGTCTCTGGGTCCCTACTGAGTAGCTTATACTCACCCCTGCACATGCAATTCCCTCACTACGTTGTATTGGTTGCAGACGACGGACAACGTTGATTGTGGTTGAGGCTTGCAGACCAGGACAGTACCTGGAGGTGGACCACTGGGCGGGACGTACTCGGAGTAGGCGGCGGGACCCGAGGAGAAGTGGAGCTATCTGTACCCACCCTTCAGGTGGGATTTCCAGTGGACGGCTCGGTTTAGTGGCTTTACTTTACAGTTGTTGTTTTCCCTTTCGAGTTGTACTTTACAGTTGGTCTTGTATTTCCGGCCCCTTTTACTTTCCGCACATTCTGTTGTACTCAGTTTTTACTTAGTGTTTACTTCTTCCGCTTGTACTCTGTGGTGCTTGTTTACTTTACAAAGGCAATGCCTCCCCTTTTTACCGGGATTTTTGCCTTGGTGCTAGTCGCCAGCCCCTGGCCTATGGAAGGTGGGCTTGGGGTAGTCACGGCACGGGCCCTGAGGACGGGTCATGACAAATTGGTATCATAGGAGTTCGGCTCTACCGAAAACTCTGATCTTTCTTCTATGTGAAGCAATACTGTTTAGCGTTTTGAGTGTGGTTATCAGTCCAGGGAGTCCAGTGTTGGTGCGGAGGCCGACGTTTCCGTACACCAGGACCCTGACTTCTGATTTCCGACTTAATGCATGAAAACATTGATTGCATGTGTGTTTCAAGTTTTCTTTGTGATTACTTTGTATCAGCTCACCAGGTATACTGTTCTGACCATGGTGCACCTGTTTCTTTTTCAGGATGGCCCCACGACAGCAGATAGCTAGGGTTCTGAGAGTCGAGTCTGACGACATCCCACCGAGCGACGAGGCCTCGGTGCAGGGCCGTTTGTCAGCAGTGGCACCGGCGGTAGCTCTACCAGCCGAGCCACCGATACTTCCAGCACCAGCCACTGACGTTGCACATCGCCTCAGCGCCCTACATGACTTCCAGTGCCAGCGACCACCCAGGTTTCGTGGGGAGACGGACCCCTAGGCAGCTGAGGACTGGCTGGAGGCTGTCGTATGAGTTTTCAGGCTAGTGAGGACACCAGCAGACCTCATGGTGATCCTCGCTGCGAGCCTACTGCACGCAGCAGCGGGCCGATGGTGGAGCTTGATGCTCCAGGTGCACGATGAGTCATCTCTACTTTGGACGGACTTTGAGAGACTCTTCCGCTCGGAGTTCGTCCCAACCACCCTCTGTGCGGTACGTATTCAAGAGCTTCTTCAGCTGCGGCAAGGCAGCATGACGGTCGCCCAATACTCGGTGAGATTTACTGATCTCTCACGCTACTCGACCGACATGGTACGAGACCCATTCTTCCGGGCCCGGACCTTTGAGTAGGGTTTGAGACACGAGATCAGGGCATCGCTGATCTCCCTCAGCATTCTAACTCAGACAGGAGTACTGGAGCGGGCCCTATTGATCGAGAGCTTTCTTTCCGAGTCTACACCAGCGCCGAGATCCACCGCAGGGCGGCACGTAGCAGAGTCTTCCACAGCAGGAAGTCGAAAGATGACTTATGGGTCCAGGTAGATCAGACTCTCAGGCAGACGACCTCAGGACACTAGCTTAGCAGTGCGGGGCACACAGCGCGGAGACAGTCTTTCGATAGGCAGACAGTGCTACTCGTGCGGCGGGCAGGGCCACATGGCTCGTGACTGCCCGACTCGCCGTGCCGAGGAGCAATAGACGGTTGATGGACCCCCGAGGCAGAGGTAGAGGGTCAACCGTGGCGGTCCGCAGGGAGGATTCGGACGAGGTAGAGGAGCTGGCCGAGCAGTAGGTGGTGGGCGACACTTTGAGGCTCTACCACCACCACCACCAGGAGGTCCACCCCGACGACAGGGATCTGGCGGAAAGAGACAGGAAAAGCTCCAGGCAGCGGAGGCCTACGACCATGGCGCGCCCGAGATGATTTGAGGTACTATCTGTGTCTATTCCACCCTTGCTTCAGTACTTATAGACATAGGAGCGAGTCACTCTTTCATAGTTGCTGCCCTTGTTCGGAGCTCGGAGATTCCGATAGAGGGGTTGGCTCGATCCTTACAGCTAGAGACTCCTAGGGGAGCAGACTCGATGATAACGCACTGGTGCCAGAAGTGTGAGATTACTCTAGGAGGGGAGAGTTTCGGCTGAGATCTTTTTGTAGCGGCGTCAAGGCCTTACGACGTCATCTTGGGCATGGATTGGTTATCTACGGTCTATGCACAGATTGACTATTTTAGGCGCAAGGTGCGATGTGTACGCACCGACGAGAGCAGGTTCACCTTCACTGGTGAGAAGGGAGCCTTTGCAGCACAGGATGGACTTCCCCGGAGGAGAGGACAACACATCACTCATCATTTGGCTAGCCTCATCCTAGGAGAAGTTAATGTGCAGAGTCCTGGTTTTCCTACAGTGGTGGATCAGGTTGCGGACGTTTTTCCCGATGAAGTTCCAGGACTACCTCCTCGCAGAGAGGTAGAATTTTATATTGACATGTACCCCGAGACAGCCCCGATATCCACCCCAGCGTATCGTATGGCCCCCGCAGAGCTTCGAGAGCTACGGGTACAGTTGGAGGATTTTTAGGGCAAGGGGTTTATCTGACCCAGTGTTTCACCCTGGGATTCCCCGATATTGTTTGCCAAGAAGGTGGACGACAGCTTGTGACTTTGTGTCGACTATCGTCGCCTGAACCAGGTGACAGTGAGGAACAAGTATCCGGTACCAAGGATTGATGAATTCTTTGATCAGCTCAGAGGATTACAGTGGTTCTCGAAGATAGACCTCAGGTCAGGCTATCATCAGCTCAGAGTTCGAGACAAGGACGTACAGAAGGCGGCCTTCAGATGTCGGAATGGCCACTATGAGTTCTTGGTTATGCCATTCAGCATAACCAATGCTCCAGCAGTGTTCATGGCCCTCATGAACAGGATCTTTCAGCCATACCTCGATCGTTTTGTCGTGGTCTTCATCGATGACATTCCGATTTACTCGACGAATGAGGAGGAGCATGGCTACCACTTGTGGGTTGTACTAGACACACTCCGAGAGCACCAGCTTTATGGTAAGCTCTCGAAGTGTCAGTTCTGGATACGTGAGGTCCACTTCTTGGGACACATCATCTATGAGGCAGGAGTTGCAGTGGATCCTGCGAAGATCAAGGCAGTGTTAGCTTGGGAGCCACCCAGGAGCGTGACGGAAGTGCGGAGTTTCTTGGGACTAGCTGGATACTACCAAAGATTTGTGCCAGACTTCTCCAGAGTTGCGGCACCACTCTCAGATT
The DNA here is from genome assembly GCA_963277665.1 of Viscum album. NCBI lineage: Eukaryota > Viridiplantae > Streptophyta > Magnoliopsida > Santalales > Viscaceae > Viscum > Viscum album. The sequence continues at coordinate 1,289,483,513 of OY728151.1, forward strand.
TGACTAAGAAGGGGAAACCCTTCGTATGGTCAGACAGATGTCAGCAGAGCTTCCAGGAGATGAGACAGAGATTGACCAGCGCACCTATCTTGAGGTTTCCTAAGGAGGGAGTAGGGTACGTAGTTTACTGCGATGCATCAGGGTCCGGACTCGGATGTGTCCTAATGCAGGAGAGGTCAGTGATCGCCTATGGATCACGTTAGTTGAGGCCGCATGAGCAGAACTACGCTACCCATGTCCTGGAGTCAGCAACAGTGGTCTTCGCCCTGAAGACGTGGCGACACTATCTGATGGGCGAGCGCTTTACAGTCTTTTCTGACCATCAGAGTCTCAGGTACATCTTCTCGTAGAAGGACCTGAACCTGAGACAGCGGTGATGGCTCGAGTTCCTCTAGGACTATGACTTTGTGATAGTCTATACTCCTGGGAAGGGGAACGTGGTAGCCGATTCCATCAGCAGGAGGATGGGCATTCAGCTACTTGAAGAGGCGACAGAGCAGCTAGCCTCTTTGCAGATATCATTCGTGGATAGAGATGGAGCAGCCTTCCTTCAGTCTCACACAATCACTCCTCCACTACTACAGCAGGTCAGAGAGGCACAACGTGGGGACGCTGACTGTGAGACGCGGCGTGCACAGATATCCTCAGGATAGGCACCTGATGGTTTCTCCTTTAGAGCAGAGCACGACATCCATTTCAGAGGACGTACCATGGTACCAGTCGCTTTACGGGAGGAGGTACTGAGAGAGTTTCACACTTCTCCTTTGGCGGTACATCCTGGTGTGGTGAAGATGTACCAGGATCTCAGACGACGGCACTGGTGGCCAGGCATGAAGAAGGCTGTGGCAGAGTTTGTTTCTCGATGCCTCACCTGCCAGCAGGTGAAGGCTGAGCACCAGGTACCAGCAGACTTGGTACAACCCTTGGAGGTTCCAGAGTGGAAGTGGGACGACATATCTATGGACTTCGTGACTGGACTTCCACGTACTTCCAGAGGTCACGACTCCATTTGGGTGATTGTTGACCGACTCACCAAGTCAGCACACTTCTTACCCATCAGAGAGCAGGGCTCAGTGGAGAGCTTGGGACAACTTTATGTTCAGGACATTGTGCAGCTTCAAGGTGTTCCATCATCTATAGTCTCCGATCGAGATACTCGTTTTACTTCCCAGCTATGGAAGGGATTACATGAGGCGTTCGGGACGCAGCTACATCTGAGCACAGCCTTTCACCCTCAGACGGATGATCAGACGGAGAGGACCATTTAGACTCTCGAGGACATGCTTCGCGCATATGTCCTCGACATTGGTCGTAGCTAGGAGGACCACCTACCCTTGGTGGAGTTTGCGTACAACAACAGCTACCACTCCACCATCGGAATGGAACCATACGAGATGTTGTACGGCCGACCTTGTAGATCTCCTTTGTGCTGGACAGACCCTGGGGGGTCATCACTTGTGGGACCGAAGATGGTCCAGGCCACGACAGAGAAGGTCTAAGTCATCCAGGAGCAGATGAGGACATCTCAGAGCCGGAAGAAGTCTTATGCTGACAGGAGGTGGAGGCCACTAGAGTTCGAGGATGGCGACCACGTCTTCTTGTGTGTCTCACATCGACGTGGATTACGGAGATTTGGCCGAGGTGGCAAGTTATCTCCATGATTAATCGGACCATTCCAGGTCCTCAGCAGGATTGGCGAGGTGGCTTATCGTCTGGCTCTACCACCTCAGTTGCACCGGGTGCACGACGTCTTCCACGTATCTCATCTGAGGAGATACGTGCACGACCCGATGCACATCATTGACCATGGGAAGATTGACGTTGATGATGGGGTGACTTTTACGGAGGTCCCGGTGGAGATCGATGATTGACAAGAGTAGGTCCTACGTGGACGGTCGATTCCTCTAGTGCGCATCAGATGGGAGCACGAGAACCTCCAGGAGAGCACATTGGAGCGGGAGGCTCATATGCGTGCTCAGTACCCTCATTTGTTTCCCTAGTTTTAATGTATCTTTACGGGGACGTAAAGACCTGAGGTGGGAGTAATATAATGAACCGTAAAATTCAAGGGAAATTTTTTCTTAATTTTCTTTGGAGTTTTACAAGAATTCGGTTTCTGACGGCACCTGATTCTGAGGCCCGGTGTGCCTGGAATCAATTTCCGATGTTTGGCTCGGGTACGTTCAGTGAACGAACGAGCGGGAAATCCTAACTTTTGAACCGGTGCCCGGAATCGAATTCCGAGGACACCGTTGGAACCGCAGCGCCGGTAATTTCTTAGGAACTCTTGTTCTGGAGTTGCGTTTACACGAGTATTGATGATAAAAATTGTGGAAGATTATTTTATAATTACTGTACATTTTTTATTATTTTTACTCTATGTGTTAGTTCTTGATGGATGTTGGGTAACCGCCCAACCTCCCTTGGGAGGTTATGAGGGTGGTGGGGCCCACACTAACCCCACCCCTTCATATTCTCTAACCCCCCTCAACTCCCACTTTAATTTTGTTAACCTAAGTTATAACTTATGACTTTAATGTAATAAGTTTAATGAGGTGAGTTGTGTGTGGTTAAATTGAATTTCAAACTCTTGAAATTCAAATGGTTAGGTTGTGTTAATAAAATAAGACTTGGTCTTATTTTATATTTGTTAGATTTTTGCAACCTTGAGAGGATTGGGAAGCGTGAGTCTTCTTCTTCTTCAACCTCGGCGAAGAACGTGAAGAACACCTCCGGCGAAGAACGTGACATCTTCTTCCAACGACATCTTCCCTTCGAACGCACCTCGATGACAATGGAATCGACGTTCGTTCTCCACGACATCAACCCGCGACGCGACGTCTCTTTCCGCAACGGTTCTTCCATGACTCCGTATCCGCGACGCGACGTTCTTTTTCCACGTCGTCTCTTCCGCAATAGTTTTCCGCGATGAAATCTCCGTCAATGACTTCGAATCCTCGCTTTGTGGCGTCGACGTTCATTCTCCGCGACGCTCGTATTTCGCGGATCGTTGACGAACACCATTCTTGAAACCGAGGTAGGGGATTATTTTATTTAATTATTTACATTCATGATTCTAGTTTATCGATTATCGTGGACTTTAGACTAGATGTTATCGTTTAACGAGAGGGGGGCCGGACCGCACAAACACGGCCGAACCCCCTCCTATGTCCATGTTTGATTTTTTGTGGATGCAACGGAATGGCCTGGTGTCGTCGCCCCATGCGGGAATCACACGGCAAGTATTACGCGACGCCGTCGCGCCGCACCGTGGAAAGAAGTCTAAGAACGCGACGCCGTCGCGCCGCGTTGAAGGAAATCGAAGGCGCCGCGGCTGGAGCGGGGCCGCGGCGGAGGGGCGCGGTGTCGTCGCACCGAGTCAGACGACAAGGGCCGCGGCCGGTTCCGGGCCACGGCGGAGCAAGGTGATCGGCGGCCAGACTGGGCCACCGGTGATGGAGCTGGAAGGGGACCGGCCACTACCGGTCCCGTTGAGCAGGAACCGGTCGGCCAGGTCGGGCCGGCCGGAAGGGGAGGGGCCGGGGGAATTAAATTCCACGGCCAGTTCAAATGGCCCCACATAAATTCTGGGGGGGGGGGGGGGGGCGGTTACACAGGGGGGCAGGCGCCCCCCCCCCCTCCCCTTTGCCAAAACGGCTCGGCCAAAGGCCGAGCCAGACAGCGCGCTGTCCCCAGCCGGACCGGCGCCCCGGCCGGGCCGTGCTGGACCGGGCCGCGCCCAGCCGGGCCGGGCCGGGTCGACCCGGTTCGGGCCAACCGGGTGGGTCTCGGGCCGGGTCGGTCCGGGCCCGAAACCCCTGTTTTCGGACCGTTTTGGTTCAATTGACCATAACTCGGGCTACGGACCTCCGATCGACGCGCCGTCAACGGCGACACAATCCTTAGAACGAGACGGTCGTTTCGACATATTGGAATCAAGGTTTCAGAATACTTTGAGTTCGTCCGGGTTGGTTCGTACACGAAACCAACCGGGCCCTCGGAGCGGAAACGCTCATATCATGAGCTACAGACGTCCGATTGACGTGTCGTCAACTTTGTTGAGTTCCTCTTAGTGAGACGGATCTTTTGGCTTACTCCGCCCGAGGTTTGGATGCAGCTGGAGTTCGTTCGGGTTGGTTTTTCCTTAAAAACCAACCGGGCCCGTCAGACGAAAAAGCCAATAACTCTCAGACCGGGCGTCCGATTGACGCGCCGTCTGCGACGTTGAGTTCCTGTTGACGATACGGAACTTTTGGATACATCAACTCTGGACTATTTGTCAGTTGATGTATCAGCCTTTCGGCTCGTGGAGCGGACCCTCCCAAATGAGCTTGCTGTGTGTGGGAACCCTAGTGCTGGCTGCGACTGCTTCTGTGACTGCGACGACGACTGTGCAGAGATCCTCATTGGATTCGACAACAAAGACTACAGCACTCAGCGATCCTATGTGGATCAGTGCTACCGATCATGTATGGGTCCGATATTGTGTGGGTCAGCGCTCAGCGGTTCTGTGTGAGCCAGCGCCTACCGATCCTATGTGGGTCTTTCCGGGGGTTAGTTCCTACCGATCCTGTGTGGGTCTTTGTGGGGGTTAGTACCTATCGATCCTTTGTGGGTCCGAAGACTTAGATGGATCAGTGATCATCTCTATCATCTTCGAAGAAGTATACCTGTGGGAGTTGAATCCTGTTTACTTTCCTATGTGGATTGTGTTGTGCTATCCTGTGTGGATTACGTTTTGCTTTCCTGTGTGGAATACGAATACTTTCCTATGTGGACTGGGTTGTAATTGGGCTCGGAGGTTGGAGCGTATTGGAATTGATGACTTAGGTATATGTATGGGAATATATCTAAGCAGTGTCGGTTGTTACTTCGTGATTGTTTCTTTCCTTTGTGGTATAACCTTTGTGGATTTTGGGAGACCTTCGGGGGTCTCGAGGTCCCTACTGGGTAGATTATACTCACCCATGCACGGGCTATGCCCGCACTATGTTGTGTTGGTTGCAGATGACGGACATCGTTGATCGTGGTTGAGGCTTGCAGAGCAGGACGGTACCTGGAGGTGGACCACTGGGTGGGACGTACTCAGAGTAGACAGCGGGACCCGAGGAGCAGTGGAGCTATTTGTACCCACCCTTCAGGTGGGATTTTCAGTGGACAGCTCGGTGTAGCGGCTTTAATTTATAGTTGTTGTTTTCCCTTTCGAGTTGTACTTTACTGTTGGGCTTGTATTTCCGGCCCCTTTTACTTTCCGCACTTTCTGTTGTACTCAGTTTTTACTTAGTGTTTACTTCTTCCGCTTGTACTATGTGGTGCTTGTTTACTTTACAAAGGCAATGCCTTCCCTTTTTACCAGGATTTACGCCTTGGTGTTAGTCAGCAGCCCTTGGCCTATGGATGGCGGGCTTGGGGTAGTCACGGCACGGGCCCTGAGGACGGTTCGGGGAATCTACTTTCATTTTTTTCCAATTGTGCACTAGATGCAGAAAATCAAATAGAAAATTCTATATGAAGATAGTATTTGAGCTTCACATCCTATAAATAGTCATAATATAAGCCCTCTATTTCTACAAGTTAATCATCACTGCAAGGGCGGATAAAAATTAAAATTTATTCACCTAAAATTTACTACATTAAAAATTGATAAACATGGTATGAGAAGCTGGATCCCAGAAGTGTAGTGTCTGAGAGTATTTGTAATTCCCGAGGAAGAGTCCTCCTCTTATTTGAAAAGAATAAAGTAAATCCAAAAAATAACTATAAGTTGAAATCCATATGGAATGACTTTATGTGCTCATTATCAAATCTGAATTACATATATTTTAAATTATCTAATACTGTGTAGAATCCTATGATTCCCCTCAAATGAAAAGCTGCTCAAAACTCTTTGGAATATAGATACCATGATCCATCTTTCCATGTGGACAGATCAATGATTGTGATAACTATGTGAGACTTCTCAAATATCTACTTCCCAAGATCTCATTCTCCTAAAAATTGAATATTTAACAATTCAAATGATGTATAAAATATCTCATGTAATCGATTACCTCAAGGTATGTGTTTTTTCAAAGTATCCATTTGATCTCGAGTAGCCATTTATTCTCACATTACAATTTTTCACATAGCTGTTTTGATATCACATAACCATTTGGTATGACATTTCCATTTTTTCATGTAACTAATTTCCCACATTAGGGATTGGTTCATGTAACCAATTGGTTCAATGGTAGGATATTAAATATTAGGATATTAATATTAAAAAGCACGGAATGTTGGATTTCAAGTCATGGTAACATGGTTCACATCATACCGTAAGTTGGATAGAAGATTTTCAAATCAGTTCATGGATAGTATAGTGAGTGTGCATTGTACATTTGCATAGTTTGTTAAGTGATCATTCATTTTCCTGCACATTTCCAGTTGGTCCTTCACTGAAAAAAAATAAAATAAAAATTAAATTTGAAATAAAAATAACATAAAAAAGATATAAAATTAATTAAAGATTAAATTAAGTTAATTATATATAAAAAAATAAAATAAAAATTTATTTATTTTTGTGAAAATATTAGATTAAAATAATATAATAACACAATAAACTTATTTAATTACAAAAATAATAATTTTTTTAAAACTAAATATAATAAATTAGAATACATGAATTTTTTTTTAAAATATAATTTATAATGAAATAAATAAAATGAAAGAATAAAAGTAATAAATAATAGATTACTATATTGATGAAACTGAAAAAATAATTAAACTAAAAAATAAAGAAATGAAAAACTATTATTTAAAACATAAAAAAGGAATTAGAAATGGTGATTAATTAAAACAGTTTTTTAATTAACTAAAAATTTAAAAAATAAGAAACATAACCAGTGAAATTAATATTTTAATTTATATTTTTATAATTAAAAAACCATTATCTACATTTTTAATTTATTCAATTAAAAACATTATTTTGACAATAAAAATACATTTAATTACAATAACATATGTCAAAAAGGTAAATAACTAAGGGCCACATGACTAATCATGAATGAATTTTTTGATTCTTCAAATGATTTCTATGGGAATTTATATATCCATATATGTTTCTTTATTTAATGGGGATTATTATTCAAAAGTCATCAAATAGGTAAGAGTTTTATGTTACAATCCCATTGTTTATCAGGATTGATTATGGTTAAGTTATATCGATGAAATCATATGGTCTAACTTTTTACATTCCCATGTATATTCTGATTCTCTAGTCATTTCTAGAAAATACATGATCTGCATTCATTTTTATCAACATAATAACTCAATAGATTGAGATTTTTTTTGAAGCAAAATCGACTTTATTTCTCTATTCAATCGAATTTTTTTCTCCATATCCATGTTTTTCTAAAAATATTTTAAATATGGGTTTTCACTATTCTATTATGAATTTTAAAGACATTTTTACTCTGGATTTTTTTAAGAAATGGATTATAAAAGAATGTACTTTTCAATTTTGGAATGAGGTATTTTTTGACTTTTACCAAAAATAATTGAAAGGAATGTTTTCTTTTAACTTATACACTATTAATGGAAGTTCCTTCCATCATAAACACTCAATGTTTTGAGTCTTTCTTTAAAATATTAATAGGTTATATTCAATGAAATTTTTTTCCATGATACTTTGTAAATATCTGTATTTTAAATGTTGTTTTAAAAATGGAAATGTTACATTCCTCAAGAAATGTTTCAGTGATATTTTAATGAAATTTTAATATATGAAAACATCATTTGATTTTAATTATGATTTACTAGGAATATGATCCATTAATACCATTATTAATCTTTCCAATAATGGGTGTTGTTTATACTGATGAGATGTTTATGAAACCCATTTATTTTCCATGGGTTATGCTATTATGAATAGATGGAATTTTTATGAAACCATCTTTCTTTGAACAAGTTTTGATTTGATAATATTGGGAATGTCTTCTGGTCTTGTGGCACAAATATGAATGATTTTACTTAAGTGGTATTGATTACATTATAACTAATGATGGTGTTTGTATTATAACCATGTAATGTGGTTAAGTTATAACCTAGGATAGAGGTTATATTATTACCAAGCAAGGGGGTTATGTTATATCCAAGGGTGGTGGTTTTTTTCTTACTAAGGATGGTGGTTATGTTACAACCAAGGAAGAGTAACCATAGAATTATACACCCCTCTAATGCATTGGTTAATGAGTGATATCTCATTTTTTAAGTTGGAATGGAATTGGGGGTGAACCCAATTCATTAAGGTACTTTTCCACTATAATGTCTTTGTAGTGAACCTTGATTACTATGATGGAATCATAAGTGAACCCATTCCACTATGATATTCTTTTAAATGATACTTCACTGCTAAGGAAATAATTTACTATGGATATTCCATAATTCTATGTCTTATAAAAATATTTTGTTCCAATATTTCATGATATTTAATTCCTTGATTATTCCAATCATTGAAAATTCATTTATTTATTCAATGAATCAATATTATGATCTTTTATATACAAGGTATGGGGTTCAAATGTTTCTTAGAATGTTCTCATAACCTTATCCTCATGTTATGTTTAATTTATTATTAAAATCCCCATTATTTACACTTACTCATCATTTGAGCTCCCCCTTTATTATGTTTAATTTCCATTGGTTTTGATTAAAAGTATAAAGTATGATATGTCTAATAAGGGTGATATTTATGTAGAACATAATGGGATACATGTATAAACTAGTTTTTTATGAATCCACGTTTCCAAAGATACTAGACCTACATGATTCTATCATGGATTCTAATATGATGTATTGAGTATTCATCTAATAAGATATAATATCAAAGTATAAAAATTATTGGTTTTTTATTCTTGATTTTGTGGTTTATTGTAGGATTCATGTATAGGTTAACCGATGCGCACTAGGATGGATTCATTTAGACTAACTAGTGTCTCTGATTAGTCTTAGTTGATTACACCCTTATTTCCTGGATTTACCTTTCGTGCTTTGTGGATAAATTATATGCAGGATTATTTGATAATATTTTTTCCCACTTGATAAGTATATGGATTCTTTAAACCTCTTTTATTTCTCTTTTTATGCCTCATGGATATATTTTATTTCACATTCCTTTTATTATTAGAATATATAATGTTTTTGAAGAAAAACATAGTATGATTATGAATAAAAAATGATTTCCTTTGAGGTTTTTTGAAATATATTTCATGTATGAACTAAGAAATACATCTGGATAGACACAATATAGATTATTTGGTGGTAACCTACTAATATTTATTTCTCAAAAGCTACTTTTCTTTTTGGGTGATTATAGACTTGATTTTTATGGATATTGGTAATGGGGAGAGTATTATATAGAGGAAATATCTCTTGGATCAAGATTCCTTCTCATCGGTTGGGATAGAGGTGACATATTATCATGTGGAGATAGAAAACTAGGTTACATTAAGTCATACTTTGATAGTATTTCAGTTTTATATTTTATACCTTCTTATCCAGCAATTGAATTCCTCCCTTCTAGTTTTTTTATTTTTACATATGATGTATTAATGGATATTGTTTGTGATACATTATTTGTTTCTTTATTATATTATTTATACTAATGGTGAAATTATTCCGATATTTTTTTGTCTGATACCTTAGTTCTTTTCCCTAGCCCATGGTGATCAAGAACATTCTTTGATCCTTGTGGTGGGCCAATTTAGGTGACATTATGGGTTGAATCATGTTTGTATTTTATAACATGGTAGAAAGATGTTAGGTTAGTACTAAATCCTATAATAATAATTTTGTATCACCCTATTGTGTTTGAAGGTTATTGATAGACTAAATGTAGAACAATCAGAACTCGAGAAATTGTGTGGGAGTGTGTATGGTCAGCTCACTGTCATTTCTAACATCATGTTACCACAGGAAGTCATGAGTTTTCTAGGATTATTGTTTGTATTTTTATATTTATGGTATTTGGTTTTCAAAATGTTGTTTAGGATTTTGGAAATGAATTATATTTTAAATTGTTTCTATCCAATTTGTTTTATTGAAATTGGATCCTTCAAGAAGAATATCTCTGAATACTAGAGAGGAATCTGCAGTGAATGTCCCATAAGAAAATACCCTAGTTGACTTTGTATTGGTTGAAATGATAGTTTTAATGACCAAATTCATTAGTGATGTATCCAATAATGAACCATAAATAAGGGTGGAATATAATTCATAATTCACTAAGAATCATTCACCAATATTTTTTTAGTGAAAATAGACCCCATGAATTAGATTAATTGATCAGCATGATTGAGACGATTTTCCACATTATAAAAATTCTGGAAAACTCCTAGGTTTGTTTTAATGCATATATTATTGATGTATAATGAAGGAAGTGGTGGGAATCTTTTTTTTTCTATTCTAGTAATGTGGTGATATCTCCTTCTCAAATTTTACGAAATCCTTTAATCAATAGTTTTATCTAGAAACATTGAAAGTAGTAAAGGCATGAGAGTTCATTTCCATGGTGCAAAGAGATTTTTCTATCATAGAATATGATTTTTGGTTTTTGGTGTTGGTTCACCTATATCTAAACCCCGTTTTCACTAAATAAATCAAGGAATAGAGGTTCCAAATGTTTATAAGGCATGATATCTAGTCTATTTTGATTATAATGTACCTATCCACATTTACGGAGGTTATAGATAGGTAATCTATGGCTAATGATGATATACATTAGAATATAGGACCTTATAAAAAATCAGTTATAGTTTGATGTATACATAGATCATTTAATAGCTAGAATAAAACTTCGGGTAACCAGCATTGAGTTAATAGAAGGGGTGTAAAACAAATGTTAGGATAGTGTGAGGTGGTCTATTATGAATGTGTAAGAAAGGCACACCTCAAACCTGATTATACATAATTACCCAAGGTGTGGCACACATGTAAAAAAACCCAGTCATCTTAAAAAAATTTATGAGTGAGTATCCCATTTTAGTAGATTTTGATCCACCATCACCATGATATATCAGTTTATATTTTATATTGAAAAAGGTGTGGGATCTTATCATAATACCAAGAATGGTGATTATCTTCAAAAAAGCTAGGATGGGGACATACATATCTATAGATTGGAGTGTACACCATAGTATTTAAGGAAATGATAAACTACTATGATAGTTATGGTGTTTATTTTATCTTCTATTACTATAGAAATATTTTATACAAGTGAAACTTATTTGATATATTGATCAATATTTTTTATGTGTTGGGTTTTCATTAGGAGAATAAGTGTTTCATGATGAATGTTTCCACTTCTTTCGGAATGAATTTAGATCAAGGTTTTATATGTACCAAATTTGGGGGGATTATTACAAACCATGAAACTGTATGGGTGTTTTTAGTTCATTATCTTGACATATTTAATCTCAACATTGACATGGGTTTGATGATTATCTATGATGACCAAATTTATTACCATTATCTTTGTGGATAGTTCCTCTCTTATAATGGTGTAACTCATAACTTTTAGGGAGAGTGGGATCTTAGAATAGGGAGAGTGGTCTCATTTCTTCTAATTATGTGGTGATCTAATTCCAGTTGTCTAAATTATTATTGACGTCATTGATCCATATCATAGTGGTACTCTTCCAATAGTGGTGAGTGATTATTGTACAAATTTTATAGACAATTTCTCTTTGTTACCATCCGAGGGAGAAGTAAACTTTTCTATAGAATTACATTTATAGACGATTCCTATCTAATTTACATTTATATTTTATGGAACCCAATGAATTAAAGCAATTAAATGTTCATAATTAGGATATTAACGCTATGGGAATTCATTTTTCATTTTGTTTCACCATGGGAATAATTTTAATTATTTTAAAAGAATGAATATGGGAGTCTCAATCAATTTATTGATTATTAAAAACTCAACCAGGAAATATATAAGAAGAAATATCCCTTTACTAGAATTGATGACCTCATCGATCTGCTCAAGGGATCCATATTATTTTAATGATTGATATGAGATCAAGTCACAATAACCTAAGGGTATAAGAGTATGATATACCTAATATGACATTTAGAAGAATTTGAAATCATTATTAGTATTCAATCATATATTGATCCCTTATAAATTATGCTTGGATGTTTTTAGATTTAGTGAATTGAATCTTATATCAGTTTTTGGATTCATTCAGGGTTATTGTTATGTATGGTATACCCATTTCATATTGATTCATGTAGGATCATGTTGATGATTTGAATATCATCCGCGTAATCTTAATGGAACATCATCTATATGGAAAGATATCTGAATTTCATTTTTGGATTCAAGTGTTGAATTTTCTTATTTATGTAATTTTTAAGAAGGGGCCCTATGTTGGTCCTGAAATGGTCCATGTAATGATGTCTTGATAGTATCATATAATTGTGTTTGGGATATGGAGTCTCTTGGAATTAACTAGATATTACATGAATTTTTTTTGGGTCTTCTCCAAGCATGCATCTCGTATGATAGAGGTAACCAGTAATATTGTGAAGTTTCTTCAGAGAAATCAGTGCTAGAGATATTTCGAGGAGTTTAAAGTGATATTGACTTCTACACCGATCTTGGTCATTAATAATATGAATTTTGGAAATATTGTTTAATATGAATCCATTGGTATTTGATTAGGTTGTGTTCAGATATAGGGGAGGCATGTAATAGATTACGGCTCTAATAAGTTATGCCCTAATGAGAAGAACTGCCACATTAATGATCTCGAGTTAGTAGTAGAGATTCACACCCTTAAGACTTGCTGCTATTAAATACTAGTGGAGTAGTTTATAGTGTATTAGGACCATAATATTGTGAAGTATATTTTCACCAATAGGTATCTAAAATAGAGAAAAGGATGATTATTAGATTACCTTTAGACCTTATATTTTGATATTTCATACACCCCTATAAGAATAAATATGTTCTTCGATAATTTGATTAGGAAATAACTAACTTAGGAACCGAAGGAATTAGAGAAAGAGAAGTACTTGATGGTTTTCTTATGGACATGCACATAGATGAAGTGAGAGATAGAAGATAGGTGTTACTAGCTTTTGCTTGGGTCAGCTGATATTTGGATGATTAAATATTACCTGGATAGGATGATGTTGTAATGTTTCCATACATTATTAAGGAATTTTATAGTGGGGAGGGCTTGGTTAAGTGGTCTCAGTCTCCGGATGGAGAGTTTCTCTTCCATTTCTATAAAGTTATTTCGAATAATATGAGATAATGACTAATAGATAATAGACACCAATCCAATTGTTCTGTACACCTTGGAGCTACCAAGATGTATCTGTACTTGAGGTGTCACTTCTGATGGCTGGGAATGGGGAGATCAATTGAAAATTTTCTGTCTTGGTTCCTTACCTTCCATGGAATTAACGCAAAAATTTGAGTTTTGTTGGATTTCTATAACTTTTACTCATCATAGTATGAAAATGGTATGTGATAGGAAATGACTTCATGATTGAGCTACCTTGGATACCAAATCGTAAGGGTGGGATATGGGTGACTATTTGTTAACTCGCAAAATTAATGCATTTACTACCAACAAATGAGTCTAAAAAGTTAGAGTTTCCCATGAACATATATGGGTGGGAGATTTTTTCAATCCATGGTGTTTTATCGACTATCATTTTTGATAGGGATCCTCAATTCACATCCCAAATTGGAGTAGATTTTAGATAATTATGTGTTCTAAATTGAACTTGATCATGATATATCAGCCCTTGATATATGGAAAGATTGAGCAATCCATATAGATTCATGAATTCAAGCTTCAAGCATGAATGGTTAACATCAATGGATCTGGGGAGAAACATCTTCCCTTTTTTATATTTTCCAATAAAAATATTTATCACGATTTTATTATGATGGATCCATTTCATGTGTTGTATGAGTGGCCATGTAGATCAACTTTTATTTATAAATAGGTTAGATAATGGTCCTGGGTTGGACCGAGCACTGTTCAAGAGTTGATGAATATCACAAAATTGATTAGGATAAAATTAATGATGGATCAATGTCCCTAGAAATAATCTATCAATCTGAATCATTTCCCATTAGAGTTTAATTTAGGTGATAATTATTTCCTCTTTTCACCTAAATTATGAAATAGATATTTGGGGAGGAATGATAAGTTATCACATCATACTATTATCCCATTTGAGATTGTGGGGAAACTTATGAAGGCGACATATCGATTATAATTAACAACTCATCTGAATTCTATCCATGACATGTTTTATGTTTCCAAACTGAAGAAGTATCATTTAGATATTTCCCACATGATCAAGTGGGATTATGTAGAAATTGAACTTAACACCTTAAGGATTAAAAATCCTGTTTAGATAGTGGACCAACAAGATAATGTGGTACATTTAATGATGATCCCACTTGTTTGAGTGAGATAATATTGTGGTAGGGGTATCCATTAGACATATGCGTGTATGTCCTTGAAGATAAATTAATGGAATTATCCCTTTTTGGTTTGGTGATCCCGATCATTTATTATGAAATAAAGATTTTATGGTGTAGTGAATTTTTACACCCCACACATGGAATCAGATATAGAGCCTCTTTTTGTATAGTATTTTTGAATTCCATGTCATTTGTTTTTTATGGGAAGTGTTTTTTTAGAGTTTGTAGTAGAATGATACAACCAAATAGTAGTTGAGGGACACTAGATAGATGGTGTAGGTTAGATAAGAACCTGTAGGTCCGTAAGAGCCTCCAACTAGCTAGTGGAGGACTTGTAGGTACATTCCCACTTCTTACATTCACTAGACAACTAGAGAATTTATAGAAACTAGTTGATGATGTTGTTGGGAACAAGGTTTATTGGGGTACTAAATGTAATTTTAGCTAGAAATTAAGATTTAACTTCTCTAGTTATCCTATCTTGACCCTAATATGAATTACTTTAGTTTATAGTCTCTTTTGTTAAATTTTGGATCTCTCTCACTCTTCTCGTTATTAGATCTTCATTTCAATTTGATGATTGTTTATCCATTAGGTGTTATATATTATGTGGAGTCATTTATAATTTATTTTATTCACTTATTATCCATGTTTTTGATTCCTTATGAGACTACATCACAATATATAACATGGAAATGGAGAAATGAAATTGTATACATCTGATCAATTTTCTCTAAGATCTTATCTCTTCCTCTCACATATCCACTCTAGAAGGAAACTATGCATTCAACAATATTTCTGTACGTGAATCAATATTTTAGTCTATCCCATGGTGAAACTTGGGTTCTTATGCTATCATTTTGTTTTTATTTATGATATTAAATATTTTATATTTTTTATAAAGGGAATGTGTTTTCAAAATTTTGTTTCTTTAAAAACTACATTTTATACACATGGTGTGTTTGTAAAAATTTCAGAAAGATGGTTTAAATTTTTGAAAGGGGGTTTTCAAGAAAGGAAGTGGAATTAAATAATCATATTAAATGTTTTATAAAAAAAATTTCATGAAAATTAAATGGATTATCTTTGGTTAATGAGATATGAAATGGATTTTCATGCATTTTTTATTGAATATGGATTTAGATTCTTGAATGTTATGATAATATAATTTCCCATTTGGAAGACATAGGGATATGACAAAAAACCAAAACATATATGGTCGTTAGAAGAGTAAGATGTAACTAAGGAAGGTTACCTTGATTATATGGTTTCTATTGAGTAGTCTTTATCTAATAATCAAGGCTCGGAATGTTAGGATTTACTTAGAAAGTTTAGTGTCTCATAGTGGTCTTATTTGTGTACACCATTATGTCTTGGATTAAACATTGGTAATTTTTTGGCAGATTACATACATGATTGTTTGATAAGATTATTTCTAAATTGGTATGGATACAGATTCTTGAAACCTATTTTATTCATCTTCTTAAGCCTTATGCGTATATGAAATTTCATATTTCTTTAATAATTAGAATATGTAATTTTTTTAAATGTAAACCAAAAGAATATTTTAATTTTAAAAACTATTTATTTTTGAATGTTTTGATATTTATTTTATACAATAACTTATATATTCATGTGGATATACATCATATATACTTATTATTGTATCATACTGATATTTATTATTGACATCGTACTTTTTCTTTTTGGTGTTTGTATCCATGGTTTTACAAGATACTAGTAAAGGGAAGAGAAATATATAGTGGATGGAAATCATGAATCATATAACCTTTTTTTGGGTTCAAGTTTTGGTGACCTATGGTTACATGGAGATGGACCCATGGGTTACTTCAGGTTCTATTTTGATAGTCTTTCAATTTTTTCATTTAGACCTTCTAATCCAGTTATTTGATATTTTTGTTCGAGTTCTTTATTTTTTTGACACAAAATGTATTTATGGATATCTATTGTGATAATATTTTCTTATTATTATCATATTTATGTTGATGTTGAATTCATTACCACATTTCATTATGTGATACCCTGGTTCTTGCTACTCCCCATAATCAATGGGAATGCACTTCATGCCGTATGAAATGACAATTCATGGGATATTATGGGTTGAAATAGGTTGGTTTTTATAATAACTAGAAATATCATTTGAAATAAATGGGCATTTATTAATAAGATCAAACAAGAGAGAATTTTTTAAAAAATAAACCATGGTTAGTTTTCAAAGGACACTCACTGGTGAAAGGTGTTTATTTTACAGAAACATTTTTCCATGCTGCAAGAATAGAGACCATCCAAATGTTTTTGGATGTTTCTACTATTCAAAAGTACTAGGTTTATAATATGGATATAAAATCAGTTTTCTTTAATGGTGAAGTTAGATAATACGTTTACATTGAACAACATGAAATATTCATTCTTAAAGGGGATAGAAATATGGTTATTAAACATAATAACTCATTATCTCGATTGAATTAGGATCCTCATGGATTTTATTATAAAAATTACATCTTCTGGATGATGTTGAAATTTTATAAAGGAAATTGTATTTAAATTTATATAACAAAAGGGGGTGTGTTATGGAACTATGATAGTCAATGTATACATTTTTGATATTGTATTTATTGGTGACAACCATCATGCATGTGAGGAATTATCAATGAAAATGAAAGATCACTTTGAAATGTCAATTATTGAGAAGTTGGATTTCTTTCTCCTGATATTGGTCATAAAAAATTGATGATAAATCATACAATAATTGAAATAATATAAAAATTATCCATTAAAAAAGTTTTACATGGTATATTCTAAGTAAGTTGAAACTCTTATATCTGTTTAAGTAATGTTTATAAAAGATAAATACAGTAAAATTTTCAATAAAATAGAATTTATAAATTTTATTGAAATTTTAGTATATCTAATAGCATCCTGATCAGAAATTGTTTATGTATTCACTTTTTGTGCCTTGTATCAAACTGATATGAAGGTTTAATGTCGAATAGCTACAAAATAATTTTGAGGTATGTTAAAGAAACATTATGCTGTGAATTGATGTATAAAATAATTGATAATTTAGATATACTTTGGGTCATGCACGCTGATTGTGTTTGTGATTCCAATTATTAAATTCAAATTATGGAGAAAAATTATTTTTAGGAGGAATTTTTGTTTGATAGAATTGTATGAATAAAAAATCAATGAATTAATGTACAATAGAATCAAAATTTGTTTTTTCGACACATGATTTCACTAAAATGATCTAGATGAATGTTCTACAAAATATATTGAAAGAGAATTTGGAAAATACATTTAATTTTTTTTATGATAATCAAAGTTCAATTGATATTTCAAATAAACTGATTCAATATTGTAGTTCATAATATGATGACATCAGGTTCCATTTCATTGAACAGAAAGTTTCTTCTAGAGAAGTTATCTTATGGATAATTTCATTAAAGGATAAAATTGTTGATATTTTCACTAAATATATTACAAGGAAAAGGTTTTAGGAATTAATACTAAAACATCATGATCGACCATATCCACCCCTTAGGAAATTTGTAAGATAAAATCCCTCATTATGCCATTGATTATACTGAAAAAGGGGGAGAAAAGAGAACCTAATTTTCTATAAGGTTGTGTAAAAACATTTATCCTAAATGTCTATTTGAAGAATAGATTTTTCATAAAAATGGGGGATACATTTTAAATTGTTTGAATAGAGGAGGAGTATGTGAAAATTACTTTTCCAAAGATAGAGTTTCACTGGCAGTTAAAATTATCTCAAAAATGTTTCTTTCTCTAATAGTGTAGTGTTAGGTCTTTTATCCATGATAAAGGATGTTATTATATAGAAATGAAAATGTTTAATGGTTTGAAAGTTAGTATTGTTTCCAAAAAATATAAAGTTATAGATTCAAGTTACTTTAGGGTTATAACAATGTTTTTCTTTATTCCACTCCATGGGGATGAATGTTTTTGAGTTTGGTTATAAAATATTTTTTACTTGAACAATTTAGTTAATAGGTTTTCATAAGATCATTAAAAACTCATATATGAATAATGATTTTGTGTTTCATCCAAGGGATCTCTAAAAACATGGTCAAATGATGTTATACTATTTGATCAATAGAAGAAAATCACCATGTCGGAATAATTTAAATGATTCTAACAAATCTAGTCAGAAGAAGAAGGTATATACCTAAGTTATAATGTAATTTAAGGGAAATGGATTAAATCCACTCATATAATACCTTTTGTGATAAAACTATTCTCTTTTATTATGGTTTTAGGAGATTACGACGAGATAATGTGAGGGAAGGACTGGATGATGTGAACAATAATATCAATAGAAGTATGTTTTTCATAATTTTTCTAGTGACTTCACATAAACACTATGATATTACAACCATTATAATGATTCTAATAAGTATGTTCAAAGATAAATGTTAATGAAGTAGTGATCATTATTTAATATTAGATCTATTTAAGATCTCAAGACTATTAATGATGAGTCTTGTAGAGGAATTTAAAATGTTAAGACTTCAAAATATTTTAATGATAATAAAGGATATTTAATGAAGACATGAAGTGAGGGGTGAGTTTAAAATAAATTAACACACCTTAAAAATATTTATTAATGAATATTTGGTTATATATAGGGGAAACATTATTGGAAATGTTGTAATTATTATTTTATAAATTATTCATTTTTCATAAAGAAAATCATCCAAAGCCTGACAAACATATTATAGAAGATACATTGTTTCTATGTAGGATTTAACTAAGTTTATTTTACATGAAATTGAATAAATTAAAGAATAATGTTATGTATAATGATATTTTGGATGATGAACTAATGAGGAGAAACTATTTTGATATTTATAAGGCTCAAAAGATAAGGGAAATATTATAACCGGTGTGAAAAAATATAGTCTTATTGTCCAGAGGCATTTTTGTATGTTTAACTTATGTAAAAATGATATTACCTTCCCATAAAACATTAAATATTTATTGATCATATTGTTAAATATGTTACTCAGGCATCCTGAGTGAACCAAGGAATAGGTTCCCTCATTGGGTCTAATTCATGTAAAAATCCTTGTGAAATGCTTTCTTATTTTCTTTAGTACATGTTGGTTGAGTGAACTTTTTTAATTTACAATACCATAACTATAACATGTTTCATAGTTAAACATGAATTTAATGAAATTTATAAAAATTAAACCACTAGTTAACCCTCATACATCTTGATGATTCATCACATTACTGGGTATCGTAGTTCCCTAAGGAACCTCCTACATAATCTTGGATAAATAATCAATAATTACCCATATAAATACGGTGTGTATAAAATTTTCCAATATATTTCCAATTAAATAAATAATATAGCTTCTCATGTAAATACAATTTAAAATGAATTATTATGTTTAGGGTATTTACATAGTATTGGGTGAACGGTATACGTACAATTCAATATTATAAAAATAATAAAAATAATAAAAATGGTATATAAAAATTCCTTAAGATAAATTAAATTTTAATGTAATAAAAAGATAAATTAAAGTGAATAATAGGGTGTGATAGAGAATACAAACACAATAAATGAAAAATATTATAAGATAATCCTTAAGTAAAATTTAATATATAAACTATAAATCTAAAAATATATATATGAAAACCAGTAATACAAATAAAATAAAAGTAAAATAGTAATTTATAGATTTCTGTATATAAAGAAAAGTCAAATTAGGGGAGATAAACAATATATAAAATATACACAAAAGTAATGGATATTTTCAAATAAACCCTTATTGAAACATAGCAATGACTTATATAAAGGGCTCAATATAGAAGAATGAATAATATCTCATGGATAATTGATAAAATGGATTTTAATAAAAAATGATTATTTGTACTGAATTATATCTATATGATGTTTTAGAAAGATTATATCAAAAAAAGTTCAAAAAAAATTGGGGTATGATTGGGAACTCATAACTTGTATATCAACTTAATACATATATCCTTTAACATCATGAATAGTAAAATTCAATTTTGTAAATTTTTTTATTTAAAACCATTTTCAGGATTATTTTAGGTATATTATTTACTTTTAATCATTTAATCTCTAAATACTAGTTTCATGTTTTTTATACATATCATTCTATGATATTAATTCCATAGTTCCATAATTGGTATGATATAATTGACAGTTACATATGGGTGCACAATATCTTTGTGATGGAGATATTATATGTAGTTTCCCATGGTTGGATAACATCTTATTGGTGTTGAGATAATAGTGATGTTCCTATAGACAATAAACTGTATAATAATGTTACATTGTGGTCCCTATGGGTGTACTACTTCTTAGTGCGTTAATGTCGATTAGTGGTGGTTATTTTTATATGGTGGTTATATAGTGATGTTGGATGAGTAATGTGATGTGATTTTGAATGTGTGGGGATTGTATGGTATAGAATTAATGTTATTTCATTGTTTACTTTTTCATGATGGATATTGATCACATTTTTTAATTTTTTTTATTCAATAAAATGATCCATTAGTACGCTTCATTCACTTGGACACAAAAATCTTTTATATAATAAAATACAATGTATATTTATATTCTATCCCTATATATATATATTCAATTTATCTTCATAGAGTTAATGGAGATATCAAATGACTTTAACTCTGGACACATTGGACTTGTTACCAGAGGTGGATTACATTTTACATTCCTTAAGGTATAAATGAGATGATAGTGTTATTATTTTTTGACATATGAGGAATTGTTTTGTATGAAATGACTTGAATTGATGTATATAATTCATGTTATTTGGTTAGGGAATTAATTATATTATTTATTGTGATCTGTAAATTTTATTTATAATGGGTAATTTCATCTATATATTTATGGAGATATACCCTTGATGCTACTCTCTAACCAACAACCTATTAAAGGTGGGATTGAAGGATCACAGTCAAACTGATTATGGACTATAGTGCAGCAAAATTTGGATTTTATCATGGAATAATGGTATTAATCTGTGTATTTTTATGATGGATTTTGGAGTAGGCACTATTGAGGATTTAATGGTTGGTAATCTAATATTATTACTCAAACCTAGTTTGTGAAGTATCCTAGAGAAACATTCTTGATGTAGAAGTTACCCTATCATATAAGAGGGGAATCTATATCAAATTGTTCAACACTTGGGGAATATTATACTAGGTTCATGGAATCTTGATAGGTGTGGACATAAGATATTATGTGTGAGCATATACTGTTCATAGATCCTCTATGATGTATGAAATTATGTGAGTAAATTTAACTTCTTTTAATTTTGTAGAGACCTTTTATTGGGAGAGTGTAGTCAACCGTGAGAGTTTGTAGCTATCTTGTGATTTATTATGAACTATTAAAGTCAGTAATGTGATTTTTTGTGCCTCCCCGTATGCTATAGGCTACCGACTAGTAGCTAGGGCCTAGGGTGTGCTTGTGGGGATACTATATCATCATTTAAGAGTGTAGCAGATTGGTAGTAATCGTAACAGTCAATAGATAAATCATATAATTGACATATAGAATATAAACATCCAATATTGTAAAAATCAAAAAATTCCAATGGTAATATCTAATACAAAATGATTTTTAATATCTCTACAAATGAGAGAACTAGTTATATAGACGTCCAATAGAATATATGTATCAAATGAAAAAAACTAAAAAATGACTGTGTCTATATAGCATCATGAGCCTAGATATGTCCTATTATTCCCTAATCCTACGCACAAACAATCTAGAATCATATAGTGAGAACTTTCCCTGGTCCATACCTGTCACCATGAAATCCATTGAAGTACCCAATGATGGACTGAAAATGGTGTGAGATAACACATAATAGGACACCAAAAAAGGTATCTATAGCACATCTAGTCTGTATAATATAAATAATGTAATTGTTCAGTATATCACATGTATTATAGTACTAAAATTAAAGTGTCAATAAAAAGTGATCACTTCTATCTAATCAGGGATCCCTGTGAAAAAATAATTGAGCTACCATAAGCAAGGGTAGCTGTAAAGCACAAATAATTAGAAGGGATAGAATGAAGAGAAGCCTTATATTATAAAAGTTATTAAAAATATAAAGGTCGAAAAAGACGCATTAAAAGGGGGATTTTCAATCTTGGGTATGAAAATCAACATTTTCATCCACTTCAACCAAAATTGACCAAAAATCCATTTCCAAAATAGACTATCTCAAGCTGGTATCCATGACTTCCCAATTAGAGAAAGAATCAATATCCTGATTTACATCCTATAAACATGTGTAGCATCAAGGATGATACAATCCCCATGATGAAGAAAATCAATAAAGGATGGAAACATTGTCCAAGGGACGGTCTTGGAACCCTCCTTAAGGATTTCAACTTCCAAACTAGAATCGTACTCCATCCATAGTGACCATCAGCCATGATGGACATCAAACATGACCTCCTTGATCACCACCCATAATTCTGCTCAAATTACATGAACATTGAAAATGAAATGATACAAATAGCCTTTAATGAGACCACAATGAGTATGGAAGATATTACCACAACCCAAGTGTCATGGGGCACCTAAATCCACCCCATAAACATTAATTTTCATCCAACTAGAGATCAGAGGGATCCATCAAATATATTTATCCACCAATTTTTTTTTACCGTGGCACTAACACCAACATATATCAAAATAAGTTATCCATAAAAATGATTATTCATGGATCCAATTTGGATTTTGGAGGAAATTATTATTTTCATGATGAATTTTAGTAACTAAAACATTAAAATAGGATGCCTAATCCTCAAAATATAACCCATTTATTTCCCTCTATAAATAAGAGATGATAATAGATGTAGCTATGAAAAAAGATCTTGAATATGATTTATATAAAAGAATTATATATGGATATCACTAGCACCTCAAAACTGCCATATTCAGTATGGAAGAAGAATATTACCTGAATATACATATGAAACCTGGATGGGAACTTACAGTAGGAAAACAAGTGGTCAATGGTCTCCTTGGCTTGAAGATAGAAGTAAGAGGCATAAGGAAGATGAATCCCTATACGATGGATGAGTCTATGCAGAGGCATACAACAACTATAGATTCTCTAGACAAGAAGAAATATTATTTTTTAAATATATCAATTCTTAAATCCCTTCATCCATAAAGTTACAGTGAAAGATTCATTAGAAAAAAAGATAGTAGTCCCTGATAAAGAAAATGAAATTCAAATTTAGTGTCTAGACAAGAATTTCACAATCAGTTTACTCATATATGCTAAAATACATATTGAGATGGGGGGAATCATCTCATAATCATTGATATTACCCTATAAATCTGAAATGATGAAATCTTTCATAGAATTAGGAATATAAACCTCCCCATTTATTGTCCTTGAAATATATAGTGTACACCAATTATTTAAATAAACCATCTTACAGACCATCCACCTTAAGGATAGAATTATTTCATAATGATCCTATATAATAGCTAGCCAAAAAAATGAAGGAACATACATATAATATAAATTCTAAAATCTAGAAATAAATATAGTGGAAAGAAACATCAATGAAGGGTTATTTAAATAGATATGGCACCACATGAATTTTTTAATTATATACTCATTGAAAATATTGAAATATTTGATTCACATTCCCCCCATATTCACAAGTCTGAAATAATATTACCAAGAAAATATTATTGAATTCCTTTCATGAATTGAACCGGTACAAATAAAATTAAAAATCATGATCTGGAACTCTTTAATTAGAGTTCTAGGCCTTATGTATAAAGAAAATTTATAGACAAACATTGAAGTTATCACCAAATTGACCAAAAAAATTATACCTTCTTGTGACAAAGTCTTCCCTTTCCATGTTTCAATTTTATTGATAATTTTGGAGTAAATAACCTCTAAATAACACCTTCTCACCTTACCCTATATAATTTGTAACCCAAGATAGAAAAAAGGCGGGACCCTCTATTAACACCAAGATCCCCAGCCAATCTATTTTTCCTAGATAGTTTCACTATTTCCCCAAAGACCACAGATGACTTATTCCAACTGATAACATGACCAAAAACCTCCTCATAATTCCCAAATATTACTCAAATTTATGAGATAATAATTATATTATCTTGTCCTAACATAACAATATCATCATCATATAGAATGTGTGAGGGTGCAAAGAATCCTATTCCAACATGCATCTTCTTATAAATCCAAACCAGAACGCGTTCATTGAGGAAAAACGTAAGTAATCCTCATAAATAGAAAAAAGAATCCCATATTAAAAATCTCCATACCTTACCCCTCTATACAGCAAGAATAAACCCCTCAGGGACCCATTCATAAGAATGGTGATCATGTCACTATTGAGGAAGCAATTGACCAAGTTGAAAAATTTAGAAGACAAAATAGGCATGCCCTGAATAGAAAAGATGTCATTCAATTTTATTATGTCAAACAACTTGTATACATCTATTTTTAAATCCATATTTCCATCTGTTACCATTTTACTCATTATGTTGACACATTCTAAAGTTTTATGCAAACAATTTTGAATTTTATTACTAGGGAACAAATGAAGATGATTTTTAGAAATAAATCTGTTGGTAATATCACCCATTCTATAAGACGTGACATTGCTAATGTCAATTGGAATTCATTTCCCAATATGAACCATAATAAAGTCATTAATTTAAAAATAATTCTCTTTTTTTTGCGATAAAACCAATAAATTTCGATTTTAATCTAAAAGGAATTGATTTATGATTAATGAATTATCTAACAACATTGATAACCTCATGATGCACAATTTCCCAATAAAATATTAATAATTTAATTGTGAATCCATCAAGTCCATCCACACTATCAAATAATGAGTGGGAAAATATCTGCCTTTATTTCCTTTTCATTAGGTACCAAAAAAATACTCTTATTCTGAAAATCATCAAGTGTAGTAAAAACATTATTAACCATTTTTTAGTGTTTTGATACCCTTTTTCAACATACATGTCCTCAAAATATCTGGTTTCTTCATTGGAAATTTTATTTTTAAAACTATAAAAAGTCCCATTAATATTTAGGGAAGTGAGGCCTCTTCTTTATTTCTTCTCCCTATGAATGAATTAAAACAAAATTGACTTTCTATCTCCCTCCTTAATCCAAATAACATTAAATGATGTTCTAGAAAGATTCTCCTTAAGAGAAATCAGGTCATTATGCTTGAATAGGGCTTGCATCTCCTATAAAGAGGGAACATCTTGGATCTGATTGATTTATTGTCAATGAGCCAAGTGATTTCCAGCCTCTTTGATATCAAATACAATCATGGAAAATGAAACTTTTCTACCTTATTTAATACTTTATTTACCACTTTTAATCTTGATGCTAAATTTTGCAAGGAACTTCTATGACAATCAATATTCAAAGAATCCATAATAATTTCCCTACAGTAAGACATATAAAGAAAAAAATGGTTAAACATAAAAGGTAATTGACCAGGGATTGATTTATTGATAAAATATCAACAAGAAAAGGGTTATGATCAAAGTTAATTTTGGGTAATTTGAGGCTAGATAAATCAATATAACCATTCTTTTAATCCAATTTTACAAATTACCTTTCCAAATTACTAGACTACCTATCATTCCTGGTGATTCTACAACATGTGAAATCAGCTCCCACCATAGGAACCTCATCCAAACTACATTTTCCAATATTGTAATAGAACTCATAAGAAGATTTTCTACAAAAGTTAACTTCCATTTTTTCATTTAGGTCTTAACACTGCATTGAAATCCCTAATTAGGACCCAACTCTGGGACATATTCTCACAAATATGCATTCTAGACTCCTCCAAATATCTCTTATTCCTATATACATACTAAAATAATAGAAAAATCTCATTGAAATATCCTCACATTTCGTTCCATCATAAACAATAATGGACTGTTGATCTCTACTTTAGGAGTAATTCTATCAATATTTAGAACCCAAAGAGACTCTATAACACCTCCATAGTTATTATGAGAAACAATGAAATAACCTACGTAATTCCATGTAAAATCATTCCAACAATAAAATATAATTCTCAGTTTATCAAGAAAAACATTCAAGGGTTTTTTTAGTCACAATAAATTTCCTATGTGCTATGACTGCTTGAGATTTCCAAGGCCTTTAACAATTCTAGAAGAGGACCTTCATTGGTTAAGGGATTGGAGGCTTATTCGAGGCCCATATTGTTGTTTGTTCATGATTTGTTTAGTTTTTAGTATATTAATTTTCCTAATTACCTATTCTTCTACACATTGATCAATATTACATCCACCCTCTATAGGAAAATTATTATTATGATCTTGCTCAAATGAGGTTGAATCAATAGAACCTTCAGACCCAAAAACACACAGAAAGGGGTGTACATATTAAGTGATTAGATAGGTACATAATTTAAACTGTCCTAGGAATTTATTCTTGTTGTTTTAGAAGGTGAAAACTATAATAAAAAAACCTTATTCTTGATAAATAAGAGAAGGTAAATCCATATCCTATCCAATTATTCCTCTCATTTTTCTTTCCATTTCAATAGCCAGACATGCTTTATTAACCATCACAGTGTCATGTGAATTAAAGGGGCTTCCATCAACCTAGACATATGAGGGTGGAAAGACACCCGGATGACTAGTATAAGTAGAAATAAAATCACAACCTTGTATTTCAGCCTACTCAGATAAGAGGTTAAGCGAATCACCTTGTTGTATAGACCCATTATTAATAGAGGCCTTGTTAGAGGAAATAACATTTTTATCCCAAAGAAGAGCAGTGTACTCTTGATCATTAAAAGAATACCCAGGTACAACCACCCTATTTACTCCCCTTACCTAAAGATCTAAATAAATACTGATAGTAACAATTATAGAAAAATCATTTCCAATAAGTGTAACTGTAAAAAAATTAATATGAAAACCATTATTCAAATCCTCAACCATAGGGGGTGAAGGATTCAAATCATATTATTCAGTGACATCATTCACAAGGTTATAGTATGATGAACCATAAATATGTTCTATAATCACATCACTTTATGGCCCAAGATCAAGATCATGGGTCTTAAAATTGGGGACCTCAACTTTTCCTTTCTTCCGTCTACATGTACTATTATCATGATCCATAATTTTTTTAAAAAATTAAAATACTTTATCTCTATTAGAATCATAAGAATGTTTTCCAAAATATTCCCAATTCAAGAAGAACATTGATTTCCTCTCTTATTGAACCTCTAGTTTGGTTCTATCATCACTGGTAGCCAACACAACCTCTTTAACTAAGGTATATGACACATCAACCTCTACAAGTATCCTTTCATAATTGAAAAATATCGAATTGTACATATTCCATATCCATTATCTTGGGATTTACAACATAGGAGTAAATATCATAAAGTATTTATGTATTCTATTAAAACCAATTAGGTTTACAAATATGAATCCATAACTGAGTAGGAGTGTTTCTAACAATTCAAGGATTAAAATTTTGATCCCATTCCAAAAATTAGAAGAAACCAGGGCTTTAGAGAGACTGATCCAAGACTCCAAGCCCACATTTTATATTCATTTGAGGGAAATATACATGGTAGTAACCGCATCCCATATAATTCATCATCCATTTTTCAAAACCCTAGATCTCATCAATCCTTTGGGTGAGCACATTGAATTTACACTACCTATCCCCCTTTGGAATTAAGACTCCAGAAATTATGGAGAATCTATAGAGGATCAAATGTTCCTCAACCACATATTGATTGGAAAAAATATCATTAATTTCACATTTTTTGATGAACCATCCAGGTGGAGGAGAATAAAAATCATAGAATGAATGGTTCCCCATAGCTTGGACTATGGAATCCCGTCTTTTTATTAAATAACTTCTCATTACATTTTACAAATAGAGGATCTTTAAAGTCTAGTGTCTTGAAAATCAGGAACATAAACATGAATGCATAAAACAATCTTATAATCCACTTGTAAGGCCTTATCCTAAGTTATTACTAACTACAATTATTTAATCTCATAACCTGGAGACATACATCAAAGGAAAGGGCGAGCAGAAGGCCCAGTAAGGGTTAATAAGGGAATTAGTTTACTTGTGATATCAATAAGAACTTGACAAAGAACATAAAGACATGAGAAATGGAAGAAGAGGTAAATTATAATAAAAAGAAAAAGAATCATAACGTGAATATGTGGCTAAAAAATTTCATTTATACATTCATGAACATATCAGCTAGGTTAATCCCCAAGGTGTCATAAAAAATTACCAAGGTTATTCACCATTATGTCATGAAACTTGTCATCTCTAGAGATTAATTCATTACCTAGTGAATTGGAGGGATATCAAGGTTCACCCTTAATAGGCATTTATTTTCATGTGATCCACAAAGATCATAATAAAATATTTCAAAAATAACCCATAGAGAATAATATAAATGGGTTTGTTTTCAAAATCGTGACATTTAAAAAGTTCTTAAATATAATATCATTTTGACATTTATAACCCATGAAAAGGGAGTGTGGGTTATATTTATGTCAATTATATAGTAAAATAAATAAATATTATGTCTTTATGAATACCCTATAAATTAAAATATATTTGGTTATTCACATAAATAAAACAAAATAATTTCATGAGACAAATAAAGAGAGATTTTGAGAGGAAAATTCTGCAGCATAACTGCTATATAACAAGGTTTTAGAAAAAAATAAAAAGAGAGAAGACAAGGGTATTAAATTCATAAATTAATAATTTTTAACATATAGGGAAATAATGTAATTTAAAAAAGATAATGGTATGTATATTTGAATGAAATTCCACATTAAAAGAAAACAAGAATGAAAAGATACAATGCGATTTTTTTACGAAAATTTGGCAGCCTAACAACATCACATAAAAATTATGAAAATAAATTGATGAGATTGGAGAGGTTATCTCATCATTTTGAAATTAAATGGAATGTAATAAGGATATATAAGAACATACCTGAACATAATAATACAGAAACTAAAAGAAATAACATAATGGAAGTCATGATTTTGAAGAGGAGAGTGAAAGGTTCCCTTACCTTGAAGAGTAACTTTGAAAGCATGAAGGTTGGGACCTTGGGGGACTTGAGGGAACCTTGGGATAATACCTTGGGAGGTAAAATATTAGATCTTTGTTGAGGAGTATTTTTTAAAGAAAGTAATGAGGTAATGGTTTGGTATTTATAGCAAAAGTGATGGAATATTTAATTAATTTCCAAGGGGCACCTCATCAGTGGTATTTGAAAAACAATGGGCTTTCCCATGGTAATGGCCACTTGGTACACCTCATAACATATATTACTATTCAAAAGTCTCACATAATTTTTACATCATGATTACATCATTAATTATGCAATTAAACACACCGAAACTCAAAATTGTATTTTCACTATTCAACGAAAAACAAAACATTTCATAAAAATCTCATAATTTCACCCTAACATAATATCGATGCTCTGAATTCAAAAATGAACTCCATTTTATGAAAATAATTTTTTAAAATATTTTTAATTTAATTTTTAAATAAAATCAATATTTATTCGAAAAAACAACTCTAAAACTATAACTTGTTTTGTAACGCTTTGAAAACGTAATCAAGGTCCCATAAAATTATCATATAACCACAAGAAAATAAAGTAACAATTTATGGTTAAATTTTATAAAAATACATTTCCATTTTAAATTATTTAATTAATTATAAAATTGTAAACAAATTATTTATGACATACAAAAATAACAAAACATATACTTGGATCATTTTTTCACTTTTAAGATGTGTATATTTTATTTATACATTCATGGGTGATGTTTCTATTTTTTGGCTGATTTACTATTCATTACTATTCATAAGGGGATGTTAGTATTCATACTTTACTATTCACTAAAAATCATGTTGATCCTATTAGAATCTAAATTTCTTATTGATCACAACTATAGGAGACCATTTTTTGAAAATCAATTCACATTATTAATTATTTAAAGTATATGAAAATATTTTAAAATACTGTTTTTCATAAATTTATCATTAATATGGAACTTCTATAAATTCATCCTATATTTAACTGGACATTTTAAATTCAAAAATTTAACATAATAATAAGTAACAATTTTATTTTTAAAAAAGGATTACACAATGTAACAAAGGGATAATTACATAGCCCCTTATAACACTTGCATATGACCTAAGTTTAAGGTGTGCTATGGTGATAGAATCTTGGGGTGGGACAAAAAACATTTCCTCAGTGGTGATTTATATCGGCTTGAACTTCTCCCTTAAGAGATTTCATTCATGCTTCACATGTTAAAGTTCAACTTGGTCTTGGTCCAGAGTAAAGCCCAATGATGCAACCTCCTTCCCAAGCTCTGACAGATGGTCTTCGTATGGACTGAGTCTACAGGATGAGGTCATCAACTCTTTTTTCTATATTAAATAACCAAGATAACTTGTGTTTATAAACAATAATTGTAATGTTAATATTTTTGTTTCCGATGGTCATATTGACCAACAGTCATATAACAATCGAATCCCAATGATATAACATCATTAATTAAATGATATAGTTTTGTGGAGTATAAAATGAAATAATACACCAAATTAAGAGACCAAATTATTCAAAAGTTCGTGTTGTTACATTATTCCCCCCTTATGGATTTTTTCCCCAAAATTTTAATTCGTACCCTTAGAAGAGAAAAGGTGAGGGCACTTCTGCCTCATAGACTCCTCTGGTTCCCATGTGGCTTCTTCACATTTGTGGTTCCTCCATAAAACCATAACATGGTGGGTAGTATTTTTTCATAGAACCTTGTCTCTACAATCCATGATCTCCACCGGATTCTCCTCAAAAGAGAGGTCATTTTCCAGTTATACCACCTCTGGATTTAGTACATGTGAAGGGCCAGGTATGTACTTTCTCAAGAGGGATACATGGAGACATCATGAACTTGTGCAAGATTTGGAGGAAGTGCAAGCCGATAGACCACTGCTCCTATGTGATCAAGGATTTCCTAGGGGAAGATGTACCTAGGGATAATATTCCCTTTCTTCCCAAGCCTCATGACTCTCTTAAATGATGAAATTCAAAGAATGACTATGTCACCAACATCAAACTCCATGTCTCTTCGACAGTTTTCGGCATAGCTCTTTTGATGACTCTGAGCAGCCTTAAGGTGCGTTGGACGGCATGGACCTTTTTTGTATTCTCTTGCACAAGATTAGGTCCATGAAGCTTTCTCTCACCAGATTCATGCCAACAAGTAGGAGTTATACATCACTTACCATATAGAGCTACATAGGGTTCCATTTGAATGCTTGAGTGGAAGCTGTTGTTGTAAGAGAACTAAACTAAAGTGATATGTTGATCCCATCCACCTTTAAATTCCATTAAGCATGTTCTCAGCATGAATTTGAGTGTTTCAATAGTCCTTTCAGATTGGCCATCAGTTTGGGGGTGATAGGCCATACATAAATTCAATTTTGTACACAGATCATGCTGAAGACTACTCCATAATTGTGATGGGAACCATGGTTCAGGATCAGATACAATAGAAAGTGGAACTCCATGTATCCTTACCACTTCCTTCACATAAATCCTTGAATGTTGATCAAGAGAGAGATCTTCCCAAATATAGATAAAATGGGCAGTCTTGGAGAGACGGTCCACAATAACCCATATCACATTGTTTCCTTCAGAAGTTCTTGGGAGACCATTGACAAAGTCCATTGTAATATTGTCCCACTTCCATACTAGTATGGGTAGTGGTTGCAATACCCCTTTAGGATGTTTTCACTCTACCTTCACTTGCTGACATACCAAGCATCATGAACTATAGTTATCAATATCACTATTCATATATATCCCACCAACAATGATCATGAATAACTCTATACACACCCAAATGGCTCGATGGCATTCTTTTTATTGATTTTTGATAAACCCCCTTTTAAGGGATTAGAGTGAACCCTTACAAGGCACGTAGGCTCAGAGATTACATGACCCGTAGGTCTTAGGAAAAATACAGACTATACTTGGAACTCCTCCTCCCATATTCTTCATCTTGATATCAACTCTCAACATTTTAACGGATGTTCGACTTGGCTTCCCATGCCAGCACAGGCTGGTCCCGATGGAAATTCCATACCCGATATTTTTGACAAATCCTCTTAGCTTCTACTTTGGTGAATGCGCCTGCTCAGAATCCCTCTCTAGAGTTATCTCCTTGTAATGTTTTTTTTGATCATTTAAGCACCATTTCAGGTGGCCCAAAGACCTTGAGGTGGCCCGAAGTCTTTGAGGTGGAACGAAAGCCTTGATGGTCAAAAGGCCTTAGGTGGCTTGAAGGCCATAATGGACCTGAGGCCCAAATCGGTGGCCCGAAAGCCCAAACAGATGAATAGTCCCGACTGCTATAGTACCAAACAGTAGTTTCTATAGCGCCTGCTACAGTACATCTACAATAATCTGGAAATATTTTTCTGAGAAGTTTTGAACTCTGGTCTCTTAAATGCACTTATAGAGTCCTCACCAACTAGGTTGAGGCTATAGTGCATGAAGGTCTCTATACTTTTTCATGCTTCCTAGGTGTAAAGTGAAAGTAGAGCTATGAGATTCATCCATCAACTCCTTCATTATTTTTTGAATATATGGAACACATCGTCTTGTATGAAATATCAGTACACCTTCTTGATCAATATTGAACTCAATAAACTTCCCATC
The DNA here is from genome assembly GCA_963277665.1 of Viscum album. NCBI lineage: Eukaryota > Viridiplantae > Streptophyta > Magnoliopsida > Santalales > Viscaceae > Viscum > Viscum album. The sequence continues at coordinate 1,289,516,877 of OY728151.1, forward strand.
CTTCACATCCTCAAACTTATTCTATAACAAAGGATCTTCTCTATCAGATTTTCGGATCTTCTCTAGTAATGTCAATTGAGAAATCACTTGGGCTATGGTTGATGATGCCCCTTCCCTTATAATTCACATGTCCACCTTTAATAGTTCATTAATCAAAGTATCTCTTTGAATCCTCATTATCGAAAGAGAAACTGGTTCATTCCTTCTTAATGCAACAACGACTTTGTTTTCTCTTCCTTTATTATAATGAATTGAAAAATAATAGTATTTAAGAAGTTCCAACCATTTCGTTTGTCTCAAGTTCAATTCCTTTTTTGTGAAAATATACTTCAAACATTCATGGTCTGTGTAAATATCACATTTCTCCACATAAATATTGTGCCTCTATATCTTTAGAGAAAAGATGATTGTAGCTATCTCTAGATCATGTGTAGGATAGTTCTGCTCATGAGTCTTCAACTGTCGAGATGCATAATCAATGACTTTGTCATTTTTCATGAGGATGAACCCAATCCATTTAAGAGATGCATCGCTAAAAATAACGAATCCTTCTCCACTTTAGGGCACATTTAACACGGGTGCAGTCTCCTATCTCTTCTTCACCTCTTGGAAACCTTCCTCACAGTCCTTTGTCTAGATGAACATGACCCCTTTTCTAGTTAACTTGGTTTATCGATTATAAATTCGTTAAAAGATTTTCAAAAACCTCCTGTAATATCCGGCTAATCCAAAGAAACTAAATATCTCAGTTATTGTTGTACGATGAGGCCACTCCTCTACCAATTTTGTCTTTAAAGGTTCAATAGTGATTCCTTCATCGGTAACAATTTTCCTAAAAAAAGAAACTTGTTGTAACCAAAATTTTAATTTTCTAAACTTTTTACAAAGCCTCTCCTTCCGTAGTGTTTTCAAAATAATCCTTATATGATCCTCATGATCTTTATGACTTTTGGAATATATCAGGATATCATCAATAAAAACTACCACAAAGTAATTAGGTTAGTCTTTAAATACTCTATTCATCAAATAAATAAAAATAGTAGGTGCATTAGTTAGTCCGAAAGTCATAAAAACAAACTCATAATGACCATATCTTGATCGGAAGGAAATTTTTGGAATATCTTCTTTATTCACCCTCAATTGATGATAACTAGATTGAAGATCAATCTCAGAGAATAATTGACCCCATGAAGTTGGTCAAATAAGTCATCAATTCTTGAAAGAAGGTATTTTTTCTTCACTATGATCCCATTTAGTTCTCTATAATCACTGAATTTCCACACTGATCCATCCTTCTTCTTAAAAAAGAGAACAAGTGCTCCCCAAGGAGACACACTTGGTCAGATAAACCCCTTCTCCAAAAGATCTTGAAGTTGTTTCCTTAATTCCTCCAACTCTAAATTTTATATCCTATAGGGGTTCTTTGATATCTGATGAGATCCAGGTATATGTTCAATAGAGAACTCTACCTCTCATTGCAGGGGAGGTCCGGGTAACTCTTCAGAAAATATGTCAACGTATTCCTGGACCATGGGGACATTTTATATCCTCAAGCTCTCATTTACATCTTCTTATTCACTGATAAACTCTAAAAATAATGATACAAGAGGTTATTCTAGAAAAAGATCAAGTCGGGATATCTCTCCTTAGAAGATAACTATAGGTTTTCCATTCAAGACTACTGAGATTTCCTTACTTCAGAATTTTATCTTAGCATTATACTTTGAGAGCCAGTCCATCCCTAGTATAATGTTTAATTCTAGCATGGGAATGACTACTATATCTGCAATAAGACTGTGCTAACTAAAGTAAATAATAGAGTTTCTAAACACTGACGATTCTTGGATAATCCCACTAGGAGTCTTGAATGATAACTCTAATCTTAGAAATTTAGGGGTTGATTCTAAATTCATTTCCAACATGGTGGATATAAAGGAATGTGTAGAACCATAATCAAACAATGTACTTTCTACCTTTGAGAGAAAAACAAGAGTACCTGCCCCAATAAAATTTGGTGCTTCAACTTCAGTCGTAGTGATTGAAAAAGTGCGACCTTGTACCTTTGGATGATGCTGAGGCTGATGGTGATTCCCCTCCACTGCCCTCGGATTTTGACAGTGATTCATAAAATTTCCTAAGTTTTCCACACTTATATCATTGGACATCAGGTAGGTTCCTCAATCTTCCCTTTGTCGTTAGTGTTTGGGATTTGAGGCTTCACCTCACTGTGATAATTTCTTGTGATATGGTCATCTTTTCAACACTTGTAGCACTTCCCGCATCTAAGAACGGAGTTCCCCAAATTCTTCATCTCACATTTATTACATGTCGGACATTTCACCTTCTTTACTCCTATTCCATGATCAAAAGTTCTCCCTAATCTTGTCTCCATCGATCTTTTCTTTTCATTGGATTTACGAGACCATTGTATCTCACCAAACTCCAGTTCAACTTTCATCACAGTCCGCACGATCTCCTCATAGCTATCATTGTCTTGGTTGGCTAGATTCTTCCACATATGAGGTCTCAATCCAACGAAGAATATATCAACCTTTCCATTTTGATCCATTACAAATCTAGAGGTGTAATGTGAAAGCCTCATGAAGTTAATCTCATAGCTTCCCAGAGATTCATTCTCCTTCTGCTTCAGCTCAAGAAACACCTTCTCCATTCTTGTTCTCATGGAACGAGGGAAATACATCCTGAAGAAGATACCTATGAACTATTCCCACTACATAGATTCAACCTCCACTCTTGGCCTCATGTTTTTTATCAGCTCCCACCACTGATCAGCTTCTCTGTCTAATTAGTAAACAGCCAGGGTGACCTTATCTTGTTCCGAATAGCGGAGAACAGAAAAGATCTTCTCTATAGTGCTGATCCACTATTCGGAAATCAATGTCTCGGTAGATCCACTGAAGGATGGTGGTCATTGATGCATAAATAACTTAATATAATGTTGTTCCCTTCATGGTGAAATTGATATCTCAGCTTGATTCAAATTATTTACAACAACTTGATCCATTTGGTTCACCATTCTCATGAAAGTTTCCATTCCGGCTTCCATCGAAGGGTTGTCAGCACATGGTCCATTGCGGTCACCATTTGCACGGTTCCTCCTGTTTCCTACCATTTTATAAAATAATAAAACCTTAGTTAGAATTTTATTTTATTTTTTAATATTTTATTTATAAAGATTTTATTTCTTAAAACATCATGCTTAAACAATTACATTTCTCTACAAATCCTTCATAATGATTAATAAAAAGATTCTGATTGACCAAACAAATAACCAAGGAGTGTCAACCCAGGAGTTAAGAAAGGATTATTGATGAGTAATAAGATACCCCGGGTCAAGCCCACAACTCCTTGTTAGAGTTTATACTCCTACGTACGTCTGTGCCATAGCCACATCCACTTTTTCGTATCAGGATTGGAATTTATTTGTTCGGAAACCAATTACATAATATTTCATCAAAATACCATGAAGTTTAGCTATATATAAACATTTTTATAGGGTTATTATTATGTTTTCAAAGCATAATTTCCATAAATAACTAAACTATTCTTTGATACCAACTATGGTATACTGTTTTTTATTACAAAACTTTTCATTACATTTTACAAGTAGAGGATATTTAAAGTCTAGTGTCTTGAAAATCGGGAACATAAGACATGAAAAGATAATATATTATTCTAAAACACTTTCTCAGCTTCATAACAAGTTTTTCCTAAGTAAAATTATTGCATCTTATAACCTAGAGACATACATCAAAGGAAAGGGTGAGCAGAAGACCCAGTAAGGGTAAAAAAGGGAATCAATTTACATGTGATATCAATAAGAACATGATGAAGAACATAAAGACATGAGAAAGAGAAGAAGATTCATTTCAAAATAAAAAAAATGAATCATATATTGAATATGTGGACACAATATTTCATTTATACATTCCTGAGAATATCACCAAGGTTAATCCCCAAGGTGTCATAAATTTTTTTACCAATGTTATTCACCAAGGTATCGTGAAATTTGTCATCTCAAGAGATTAATTTTTTACCCAATTCATTGGAGTGCTATCATGGATCACCCTTAATATATATTTATTTTCATGTGATACATATATATCATAATAAAAAATTTCATAAATAACCCATAAATAATAAAAAAAATGGTTTCATTTCAAAATCGAGAAATTGTAAAAGTTCTTAAAAATAAGATCATTAGGTCATTTATAACCCATGGAAAGGGAGTGAGAGTTATATGTATGTCAATTCTAGAATAAAATATATCAATATTATGTATTTATTAATACCCTATCAATGAAAATATATTTGGGTATTCACATAAATAAAATACGATATTTTCATGAGAAAAAGAGAGAGAGATTTTGAGATGGAAATTTTGCAGTATAACGACTATATATAATGGTTATAGAAAACAATAAAAATAGAGGGGACAAGGGTCTTTCACCCATAAATGAATCATTTTACAGTATATGGAAAGAATAAAATTGGAATAAGATCATGGGGTGTATATTTTATTGACATACCACATGAAAAGGAAACTTGAATGAAAAGAGAAAATGTGATTTCTTTTAAGACAATTTGGAAGCCTAATGACGTCACTTAAAAATTAGAAAAATAAATTGATGAGAGTGTGGAGGGTCTCTCATCATTTTCTAAATTAAATGTACAGTAGTAAGGATATATAATAACATACACTAAAATAATAATATGGAAACTTAAAGACAAAACGAAAAGGATTTCATGACATAAAAGAGGAGGGTGAAAGGTTCCCTTCCCATAAAGAGTAACTTCAAAAGCATGAAGGTTGGGACCTTGGGGTGCTTGAAGGAACCTTGGTATAACTCCTTGTGAGGAAAAACGATCAGATCTTTGTTGAGGTGGATTTTATAATGAAATGAATGAGGTAATTACATGGTATTTAAAAAGTGAGGGAATATTTAATTAATTTCTAAGGGACACCTCATCGGTGGTATTTGCAAAACCATGGTCTTTCCAATGGTATTTTCCCATGATAATGGCCCCTTGGGACAATAAATAACAAATATTACTATTCAAAAGACTACCAGAATTATTACATCATGATTACGTCATTAATGATGTCATGAAACACACCGATACTCAAAACTGTATTTTCATTATTCACCAAAAAACAAAACATTTTATAAAAATCTCATAAATTCACCATAACATAATATCAATGATCTGAATTAAAAAATGAACTCCATTTTATGAAAATAATTTTTGAAATATTTTTAATTTAATTTTTATATAAAATGATTATTTATTAAAATAACAACTCTAAAACTATAACTTGTTTTGTAAGGCACTGAAAATGTAATCAAGGTCCCATTAAATTATAGTATAACCATATTACAATAAAGTATAAATTTATGATTACATTTTATGAAAATAAAATTCAATTTTAAATTATTAAATTAATTATAAAATTGTAAATAATATATTTATAACATACAAAAATACAAAAACTTATAATATGATTGTTTTTTATTTTAAGATGACTAAATTGTATTTATACATTCATGGGTGAAGTTTCTATTTTTTTGCTGATTTACTATTCACTACTATTCATAAGGGTATATTACTATTCATACATTACTATTCACTATAAATCAAGTTGATCTTATTAGACTTTAAATTTATTATTGATCACAATTGTAGAAGACCATTTTTTAAATCATTTCACATTATTAATTATTTAAACTATACAAAAATATTTTAAAATACCTTTTTTCCAAAATTCATCAATAATATGGAAATTCTATAAATCATCCTACATTTATCTAGACATTTGAAATTCACAAATTTAACAAAATAAAAAATAACAGTTTTATTTATACTAAAGGATTACACAATGTAACAAAGGTCTCATTACATATCCCAATATAACACACACATAGGACCTAAGTGTAAGGTGTTCTATGGTGATAGAATCTTGGGGAGGCTCGGGAAACATTACTCAAATGCTGATTTCTATCAGCTTGAACTTCTCCCTTAAGCAATTACGTTCAAGCTTCACATGTTGAAGTTCAGTTTGGACTTGCTCCAGAGCAAATCCTAGTGATGCAACCTCTTTGCCAAGCTCTGATAGATGGGTTGTGTATGGATCAGGTCTATTGGGTGAGGCCATCGACTTTTCTTTTTGTATTAATTAACCAATATCACTTATATTTATAACCAATAATCGTAATGTTAATATTTTAGTTTCCAACGGTCATATAACAGTATAAAACTAATGGTATCACTTCATTAATTAAAGGATATAGTTTTTTGGAGTATAAAATGAAATAAAACACAAAATTAGGAAACAAACTTTATTCAAAAGTTTGGGTCATTACATGGACCACATCTGAAAATTCCTCTTAGATCCAAGGGCCTTTTGAGTTGAAGGACCCACAACAATAAATTTTTTTCCACACGTAATCTAAATATCTCCTTTTTAACAACACATTCTAGACAATAAACAACTAGACTATAATCACCCCCTTCACATAATAATCATGAAAACCATTTTTAGGGTTTACATCTCCTTCCACTCCTCGATCCTCCATCATCCTCCCTATAAAGCACCAATACAAAATTGTTATACTATCAGTCTAACAACTATAAACTAATAACCATACCAGGGGTATAATTAAGAATATAAAGACGTCCACAATGATAAATCTTTTCAATCAAATGTATAACATCCACAATGACCATTCTGTGTAATGCAGTGTAAATATCCACAATGGCCACACTGTGTAATCCAATGTTAGTACACAATGGACCAAATCCAATGTATAGAAGACAAAAGAATACTCATATATTCCCAAGGGAATTTCAATGGAACTCGGTGAATAATTGAGTTGTGTATAAGGGGTATTTCAATAGATCATGTCCAATGTCAGTTCAAGAAATCTATATCCAAGGGGTAGCAAGTCCCATGACATTCTGCAGAATCAGGATCCAAGGAGAAAACATGTCCTAGGTATCCACTGCTGTAATCAAGATATGTGGAGTAAAAAGTTCCAAGGAATCTCAAAGAATCTTGATCTATTGAGATCATCCAATTAATCCAATACCATTATCAATTCATCAATCTATTCATTAATAATTTTATAACCACTCAAAATAGATAAGTTCATCCAACCCATGAAATAATTACCATATAAACCATCTAAATAATTAAATCAATTAACATCATGTAATAAAATATAAAGGAGGCATAAAATTATCCGAATAATTTATTCAATTATCATTAAATTTATCAAGTATCCCTAAAAAGTGTCGAGCATTCAATCACCCACTGAGGTGGAATAAAATAAGGCAGATATAATGACATTACTCATTGTGACCTAGGTTAGAGATAAAAACCAGTAATGCTCACAAAGGCAATAGTGGGAAACCTAAATGTGTCCATAAAATTCAATCAAGGATTCCAATTAATTTTTGGAGAAATATTGGAATGTTGATGTGGAAAAAACTATGGAAATCTATCAAATAACCAAACTGTGGGGGAAATCTGTAGAAAACATTCCATACACACAAGGTAGCACAGGTATATGGTTTTATCCTTTGATTTAGTGTATGTTAGAAGAAAATGGAGTAATGGAAGAAAAACCGAGAAATAGTGAATATTATATCATAACAAAATAACTCTATCAATATGAATACAAATGAGGATCAAAATAATAGGATTGTAGAACTTATCGTCCTAGATCCAAGAAGATCAATGGCAGAAGAACCAAAGTCTAGAGTGTGAAACAACACCAAATCATAGATTTTTCATGAAAAGGATTAATGGGAGTCTATTCTATGTGATAGAGCCAAGGGTTTCTATAAAAATAGTCCCTACCAATTATTTTAAAAATTACTACTGGGAATTTACATGGGGGGTAAATGCATTAAATGTCATGTAAAGATCAGGGTCTTATCCTAGGAAAAACCCTTTACACAGCATGAATTGACCTATCCAAAAACATACACAACATTAATTGAATATAGGACACATAATCCAATTAAAAATCACGTAATAATAATGTATCAGACATTTATACCTTTATTCCCATTCTATTACAAAATAACTCAACCAACCTATAGGCCTGACTATAGGGTCTAATCCTAGAAGATAAATTTATAAGAGTTTAAATAGTAAAATAATAAGATCCATACCTCATTATAAAACCCAGGATCTTACAATATTCCAACCTTAAAGCAATTCATCCCCATTCTTCTCCTCCAAGGGTGGTCAAGAATTGTTTTAGAATAATTCTGGACACTAAGAAAATACATAAGCCTCCCATAACCAAGTCTCATCCTATAAACGTATATGATGCCATATCACCTATACTAGAGGAACATATAATCCTCAAATAACCTTCATGCTCTGATCAATTATACAAACAAGATTCCCCTTGAGGGATGCATCTACCCATAACTCAACCTCATCTGGATTATAGATATGAGATGGTTATAACTAATAATGAAACAACTGAGATACATGAAAGACTTCATGCATGGCTCGATACATCTGAGGTAACTAAAACCAACAGGATACCAACTCGGCTCTCACTAGAATCTTGAATGACCACATATATCACGGTGAAATATTACTCTATCTCTCGAATCTATCAATGTCCAAACCTCTATGAGATACATAAAAAGACTGGATCACAGATCTCACCCTCTATTGGTTTTCAATGAAAATCAAGGTATTTTTTTCCTCTGTGAGGTATCCATCTGTTTAGGGATCAATTGGACATACTTTGACTTAAATTACATGAGACATTGTCTGGGATACACTGCCTCTTCTTTTTCAAACCCACACATGGGTGTTTAACATGGCCTACCATACAAAGAATCATAAGGTTTCATATGTATCATTTCCTAATAACTATTTTTTAGTCCAATTCAACCAAGAGTATATGCCTCTCCCAAGAGCCCCTAGAATCCCAGACACATGATCTCAAAATTTCTTCAGGAATATAAATCATGCACTCTAACTAGCCACAAGATTGAGGGTGGCATGACATGCTTAAAAGAACCTATGTACCCAATTCCCTCTAAATACTTTTCTAGAATTGATATGTAAACAAGGAATCAATGTCCATTATAATTGTCTTAAGAAACCCATGAAGAAACACTATCCAAGATGTACATATCCTACCTAACTCATCAATTGGTATGGTCTCCCTGATTAGTAAGAAACAAGTAACCTTCATAATCTAGTCAATAAAATATCACAAATCATCACTAAGTTGAGGCGACCTCGGTTCCTCCGTCATGAAATCCATTATGGCGATTTCCAATTTCCACTTGGGAATGGATAACTACATTAAAAGTTCAACTAGTTGTTATTGTTCTAAATTCACCGGCTAACATGTATAACACATCATAACATAACCAGTTATCCACCACTTCATACACAACCACCAGTATTGATGGCGCAAGTCAAGATACATCAAGGTAACACCGGGATGTACTTCTTAAGTCTATGCCTGGAACTATCACATCAGATCCTCACACATGCCTTCTTGAACCTAAACATGACCATGAATTCAAAGAAGTTCATTTTTCCCATGGTCCAACTAGGAGGTGGGTCATTAACTTACATAATATTTTGCAGGAATAGTCCCTTATAATCATATAAATATATCAACCTCACTATATACATTAGAGTATGTTTTGCTACTAAGGATGGGTGAAAAGTCCATCCTTGACTATCCTGCACCTCCATGTGCATCTTAGAGAATAAGGCCATAAGCTGCAACTCACTCAAGCCTCCTAAACATCCTATATATAATTCCTCTTACAAAGTGCATCAAAAAATTCATTTCCTTTTCCAGGAATGTAGGATGATCGATGTCAAAATACTATAGGTTATCAACCCTCTTCCATTTCCTCAATTTCAATTCATAATATATAAATATATAATTATAGATTTTGTGGTTTGTTTACACCAAACAACACACTCCTTGTAACCAATTCCTTCAATAGTGAAAGGAATGTAGAATAACAGTTAACTCATGAACATTTGTCAAGATATTCCTCTCATGTGGCCTCAACTATAAAGAGTTCCACACCAAGAATCACTCATTATATACCATAATTTATCCCATCATGATACCTGATTCATCACAGTATATAGTATCGATCTAACTAGAATCTGGTATAATCAATATTGGAACTCGTGTTAGTCTCTATTTCAGCTTTTGAGACGCTATCTCATATGTATATGAACATAAACATTTCACACCCATCATTGTCAATCTTGTAAGAGGTGTTTCTAATCATGAAAATTCATGTAGGAAATTCTTATAATAACCAACTAGCCCTAAGAAACTCCGTATGAAAATATGTTCAAGGGTGGGTCCTAGAAAACTACATCTCTTACCTTCCTTAGGAAAACTGATACTCCTATCATGATGATTATATGACCCAGGCAGTGAATATTATCCATCCAAATACAGTAGTTATTTATATTATAATATTACTAATGATATATCAGTGTATCCAAATTGATCTCAAGATGTTCGACATGGTCATTTTTATTATGATAATACATTATGATATCATCCAAGTATACAACCACAAAATAATCAAGATAAGGAATGGGAAATTGGTTCAATAGAGCCATGGAAACTATCGGCACATCCACAAGACTGAGCGTAATAACCAGATACTAATATAAAACATAACTCCTACAAAAATATGTATGAGGTATGTCTCCAGTTCAAACATGTACCTAGGGATAACATAATCTCAAATAAATCATAGAGAAAACCCAAGATCCTCAAATCTAGTAGAAGAGATCATCTATCCATGGAATTGGATACTGATTCTTAACCATTAAATGTTTAAATTTCTAATAATCCACATATAGACTTAGGGTTTCATCCTGATCTATTGCAAAAAATTACTAGTGAACCCCATGGAGTAGTACTGGGTCATATAAACCCCTTTGATTCCATGTCCTCTAGTTACCTCTCAAGCTCCTACAACTCCACAGTAGCCATCCTATAAGGATGAATGGATACTGGTGCAGCTCTTGATTCAGGATAGATTGATAAATACATATGTATCTAAAAAATAAAGAATAAAATGTTATCCAAGATGAAGTCCTTGAAATAATCATCGATTAGAAATAAGTTTTCATGACACATTTTTTATAAATCCAGATATTAACTAGAATTATGGTCTATTATTCCACCCATTCCTTGATTCTTGGGTCAATCATAGCTTTCCTGAACATCCCATACTACCTCGTGAATAAAAATACCACCCTTTGGAGATGTTATGGTCACCTTTTAGTGACATAAATTGAAATGGGATTAACATGAAACTAAACATTTCATCATGAGTATGATATAAAAACCTGACATCTCAATAAAAAAATTATTTCATAAGAAGTGAAACCTTCCTATCTCAAGGGGAACTCATTTTACTAGTAAAAACTCTATAATTGGAGTCCCAAAGAAGCATATAGTTTCATAACTCCTTTAGGAAACTAAACAATGATCCAACTATTCTCCAAAAAATGTATTGATATAAATCTATAAGAATAAACTATATCAAAAGGATAATATACTAGAGTAGAGGCTACTAAGATCATACCTATCATTATAGAAATACCTAAACTTTACTCCTCAAGTGTAAATTATACAAAATATATCTTTCCTAAACTATGCCCCTGTGAACTAACCTCACTACCTAAAGTAGGACCACTTTAATTTTTAAGTAAAATCAGTGCATGGATACCCCATCCATGACCCCAACCTTGACCTGAAAAAACAAAACTACTAATGGTCCTAGCCTAATGTGGATCTATAAATCCAAATCATGAACCTGGATTTGGATTCAATCCCATTCCATTTAATAAAGTAGGGAAGATCCTATATAAACTTTGTGCGTGGCCTATATTTCTACATGCTCGACACTAGATTGGGTCTCTATTACATTGGTTCCTTAGGCGTCCCTTCTACCAAATTTATGGGATAATATAACACTACCATTTATAATATCTGGACTCGTACATCCATAATGATAATCCTAAGAATGGAGCTTCCTACTAAGTATCGATGAACCAATAGGGAGAGATGTTGAACAATACTACTCTTCTCCTCCAATTCTCTCAGGTTATGTTTAGTTATTAGTGTCTGATTCATCATATTAGTAATAGTTGTAAATGTAAATACATTAACCTATGATCAAAAATCATGCTTGAGTCCTTCCGAGAAGTGTATATCCCTCGATGGATGTGCAACCAGATAAATCAGTGAAAATATTTGAGGCTTCATAAGGCATATAGAATAATCTATAATATTTATAGTTCCCTTCTCTATATGTATAAACTCATTTTTCCATTAAGCACTCTGGGTCTTAGAAAAAAGTAGTCATACAACCTATAATATAAATCCCTCCAAACCGTACATTGAATTCTATCATCCTGGTTTAAAATATCTCGCCGACCCTTAGCTTCTCCCTGAAGCATATATATTACAATCTTTACTCTCCTCTCATGAGTTTTCTCCACATTATCTAAGATAAAAAAGATTGTATCTATCCACAACTCAGCATTCCATGTACCTCCATCCCCCAAAAAGGTGGGAAGATGCTATCGCTTGAACAAACACATCATCTATTCCATATACGAGGCATGTTTTGGGGCCCCATAAATGGTATATATAAAGTAGATAAAACTCTTTAGAATCTATTCATCAACACCCATATCTAATACTAAAATTGGTTCCACAATTTTAGTTAAAATATGATCTACTAGGACCCATGGCCCACCACCTCCAAAACATAATCATCTCCACCCACCTAACGTATGACTGGAGGTTATGGTGGTGGTATGTCTCTAATATGTGAAACACATGCCACAAAAAAGATCAACAGAAAAATGACCATAGATAAAAGTTTTGGACATTTTGATGAATTACTAAAAAACACACCCCTCTACCAACTTTTAAATCTAGTACATAAAAAATGGAACAACTGTAAAAAGTTCCAAGGTCACTATATACTACCCCCACTAAATTCAAGTCAATGTAAAGTTATCAGTTTCACAATTCCAATCCATTTAAATTAATTGTTGTTTTATAATTCTCTTTGGATGGATGAACCAAATTGCTCACCACTTATGATCCATAGGGTCCCATTAACCTCGTAAACCAAAGTGTGGAATCCAATTAATCTAAACCATAACACCTTCCATTCCATGAGACCAATGGTCAATAACTCAATGTTCAATTATTGGAATTTGATGGTTTTTACTATATCCTATGTAGGAAAACAATTTTTAGGTTATGGAAGACACTCTATGTACAAATGATGTTTCCTAATTCCTTATACAAATAATTTATATAAAAAATGGTATATCACTCAAGGAACACATAATAAAGTCATGTTGTCAAATAATCCATCCTATATGTCATGGAATAATATAGGGCATAGGAGTTGTTTAAGGTTCCTAAAATGATGCATGAGATGGAATACCCTCATATTATAGATCCAAATATAAAAATATATAACCAAAATAAAAATCAAAAATCAAGTGTGTCACCTAATGGTGGAATCAAATCAACTATAATAGGAAATCTCCAAAAAAAAAATATGTTCCATTTTAGGTAATTTGTCTTTTTTCCTGTAAGTGGGGTAGCCAATCCCAGCCCCAACTTATTACCAAATCCCATTTCGTTCCTAATCACCTGCCTATTCTATCAAAATGAAAAATTACAAAAAAGAAAAACCCTCAGACACCACTTTGTAATGACTTGACCCAGGAGACACTAAATGATGCCCTGAGTTGGTCGGTCACATGGCCTCATGCATTCTTTCCCATATTCAAAAGGCTGCCGAAAGGAATCAAGTGTCTATAGTGTGTCTATGTGGAGACAATACACTAAATTTGGAGTATAGGAATAGTTTAGTAATCATAACAATAAATAATGGATGTTGATAAATGGTAGACATAAGATAAACATCCAATATAGTAATAAATAAACATTTCCAATGGTAATATCATATAAAAATGATTTTTCCTATCTCAATAATGTATAGAAACATGTATGAAGGCATCTAGTACAATAAATGTATAAAAAAAATTATTATATCCAGATAACATCATGATCCTATCACCGTCCCATGATCCTCGGCTCCTAATCAAGAAAAATCAAGTATCGTACAATGGGTGCTGGCCTCTATCACTACCAGCATCCATGAAATCAATTTGGGTTCTCAATGGTAGCCTAATCAGGGTGTATGATAACATTTAGTAGGCCACCACCAATAGTGTCTATGACATGTATATTCTGTTTAATATAAACAGAAGTAGTATGTAGTATATGATGAATATGATAGTACTAAAATTAAAGATTCAAGAAAAAGTGATCCTATCGTTCAAAGCACATATCCTTGTGAGACAATAATTTATATCCCATTATTAAGGGAATTTGTAAAGAACAAATAAACAAGTGTGATATTTTCACTCTAACAACTGTAAACTGATACCCATATTGGGGCTATCTATAAGAATAGGAAGACATGAACAATGGACCAACCATGCAATCAAACATATAACATCAATAATAGCAACATCATGTAATCCAATGTCATACCATGAAGGGTTGGATGCAATGTAAAGAACACCAGTTCATCCTCATCGAGTCCCAGAAGAATCTCAATGGAAAATCTATAAGTACTTGGGTGGTGTTCAAGGAGAATATAAATAAATCACATCCAATAAACGTCCAAGAAAACCATATCAAAAGGGTATCAAGTTTTGTCTAATCCCACGAAATCGGTATCCAATAAGAAAACATGTCTGAGGCATCCACTACTATAATAAATATTTTTTGGAGTATAAATGTCTACAACATCTAATGGAATCGGGATCAATGGAGCCTATCCAAGGAATACACTATAATGACCAATTCATCAATCCATTCATTAATAATTTTATATCCATTCAAAATCCATAACTTCATCCAACCCATAAAATAATTTCCATACATACCATTTAAATAATTAAATAAATTAACATCATGTAATAACATGGAAATGCTGAATAACCTTATCCTAACCATTCATGAAATTCCCATTCAATTCATCAAGGATCCTAAAAAACATTCTATATCACACTCACCCATTGGGGTGGCATAAATAAGGGAATATAAAAATAAACACCCCTTGGGTAGACTTTGTTCCTGCTAAGAAAATCCAATAATACAAAAATACACTAGTGGGAATCTTAAACTGGTACCAAATAATTTAATCCAGGCTTCCAAATAATTTTATGGGAAACATGAGAAAGTACGGCGTATGAAAGAACTGTGAAAATATATACAACCATCGAATCTTAAAATAAATGGTATCGACCAGCTACTATTTTCCCATGGTAGAAAACTCTTCCACTATCAAACACTAATTTGGTTCATATTTTTAGAAAAAAGGAAGAATGGATGAAAACCCTATAAATAGGGCATATTAGCTTACAAAAAATTAACTCCAATGATATATAGAAAAAAAGTAATAGAACAAGTGTAACCTAGAACATACTAAAACTGATCGAATGAGGCTGATAATAGAAGGAACAAAGTCCAGACTGTGAAATGACACAAAATCTAATTTTTTTTCTTGAAAAGGGTCATGGATGGATATCATATGCGAGGGAGGTAAGGGATTCTATAAAAAATATGCCATGCCCCTAATTTTAAAAATAGAACATGGGAATTTACATTGTGTGTAAAGGATTTACATGACCTGTAAACCATGGGGGTGTACCCCATATGTTGTCTATTTAAACGTCATGAATTTTCCTTACTAGTAAATTACAAATATTGTATTGAATACACATTGTGTAAACATATTAATTATCATGTCATTAGACTGAAACTAATCTATTTCCACCCTACCTATTCCTTTACAAAAACAACCCAACTGACCCACCAGCCAGAATTTAGTGTCTAATCCCAAACAAGAACATTAAAATAGATAAAATTAGAAAATAAACAGTTCCACACCTTTTTAAAAACAAAATATCTTACTTTGTGCATATACAATCTTCCCTCTGAGAGTTATGTATTCTACTAAATTAACTCAAATTATGATTATACCATACTTTCAAGGATAAAATTTTATGATATTACTACCCATGATTTAAGAAATTAGATATGAACTATGAACCAATGATATACTGCTTGGTATGAATATTCATGTTAATAAAGCAAGATTGTTGAAGATGATATCAAATGAGTATGGGTGAGTATGAGATACATGAATGTAGATTCACATGATTTCATGCATATATAGGGATAATAGGAAATCCATGATTGAATTATTTTTTACTTGATATGTCATCATGCCTATAGGCATGGAGTGATATTTAAATAGATTGATTTGTTCATGAAGTTTCACATACATGTTTGTAAATCTAGAAAACAAATAAGAAGAAACATAATAATAATTCATGTAATGATTTAGGAAATATGAGGCCATGATTATTGAAATTTGTTTGCATAATTTTTTTAATACCTGAGTCATTTGGGTATTAAAATGTGGAGTTATTCATAGATATTAAAAATAAAATAATATATAGAATAAATTAGGATTTATTTAACTTCCATTAACCACATTAAAAAGTTAAAAATACACACTATAAATGATTATAGTGTTTCCATATTTATGGAGTAATAACTATAGTAATTATGAGTATAATATTAACTATATTTTTTTATAAATTTAAATAAAATATATAGGTGATGAAGTATGTGTTAAAATTGCACGATTCTTTTCATATGTTGGGATATTTTGAGAGAGCCCAATAATCCAAGGATTGATGGGAGAATAAGACAAGAGGAAGAATGGTCACATAAAATATCTTGGGTATTCAATGAATTAAGAAAGATCCAGATCACTAAAGATATAGGGAAGTATCAAGGATAAGAGTTATAAATATCTTGATATTATAAAGATGTAGACCTACTAATCTATCTATTCATTAAGGAATATCATATTTCTAAGGGGTGAGGTAACAACAAAATAATCGTAGGAGATATTTATATGTTGGATTATCATTATTGTAGAAGAACCATTACTTATAATGTTCTAACATCTATATTTTAATATTTTGCATGAATTGGGTCTCTTATTTACTACTGAATGGATCATGATCATTAAAAAGATCAAGAGGATAATTTTTAAAAGGAATAATAAATAAAACAAGACTACTCATTCACCCCTTCCTATTGTATCATCTGTCCCAGCACTCTACAAGTTGAATCAGATACATAATCGACTCTAACAATTGAAAAATAAATTTAAGAGATGGAAAATCGTAACTTTGTCAAAACTAAATGTGTAGCCACATTTTATTGGAACAATTATCATATATGAAAAAATAAGATGCTTATATATCTCCAATCACTTAGCCTAGAGGTGAAAGATGCATCCATATCTAGGTTTCCATTGTGATGGTGTTATGATGAATCAATCTAATTAGATAATTTTTGACTGTTATGAAAAGGATAAAAAATATATCATAATGTATCTATCTGATAATGTATATACCAAGTTCATGGGTCTTCAAACTTCACAAGAAATATGGGAAAATTTAATAAGTAGATATAATGGTAATATCAATGTCAAAGAAGCCAAGATAAAAGTCTATAAGAATTAATTTGAAGATATAATGATGGGTTGTAATGAGACTATCGATGAATACTTTATAAGGGTCAATGATATTTTGAACAAAATTTTAGGTCTTGATGAGAATCTAGAAGATTATATAATTACTAAATAATCAATGGTCAATTTTACAGATCAAATTGATTAAAAAATAAATATCAGAAGAAAGATATGATTTTACACTGGATGAGCTATACAACATACTCATTTCTCATGAGGTGAGGAATATTAAATCCTTCAATAATAATGAAAAAGATAAGATGGATTTTAAATCCATGATAAAAGGAAACAAATTAAATTAAAAGTCCTTGCATCAGGTGATATAAATAGTGATTAGGATGATGAAGAATTTAATAAAAAAATTCTCTTCAATTAAAAGGATTGAAATATGTTAAGTTTAAGGGACATAGCAAGAAACCACTAAAATGTTACAACTATTGTAACTCTGGTCATTTTTCCAAAACATTTATAGGGAATAAGGAAGAAGAACCCGGATGATGATGATGATATACTTTGAAAACCAAAATGGGGTAATGATAAGAATAAGAAAAATAACTTACACAGTAAGATGATGAGTTCAATGAGAAATAAAATGAAATATTCATCATCAATTAATTATTAGGATGGTAAATTTAGTGTCATTGTCTATGTAAAGAGGTACTCTAACTCATATAAAATTAGTTATGATAAAGAGGAGAGGGCATAAATTTAGTGGGAACTACAAATAATATTTTCATCACACCTTAAATAGATTACACAACTCAAAAATTAAATGAATAAGGTTCCAACTGAGAAAACAATGTATCTAATGAAAAATAGGAGTCGATCAAGATGAAAGGGATATATATTGACAAGATTTAAAAAAATAAGTTATAGGTTGTCAAACATGATAATATAGTGGCTTATCCGTAGGAGAGACTAGCTCTAAATAAAGAAGAACTATTTGAGTCACATGGCATATATCTCACTATTCAACATTACTTGAGCATTTCTAGAGAATGTTTTAAAATTTTTGTTGAGATAAAAAGATATTATTCTGAAAATTATGATAAAAAGACTCAAAATAACAAGGTAAATTTGAACCAAAATAGATTGAAAATATATCTTTTTTAATTAATAGTACATGTAAAATAATAAAAATAGAAGATGTTTTGACCAATATGAATATGAAGAAATATTTCACACAAAAGGATGGAATAGATGTGAAAAGAGAACCAATTCCCATTAAAAATAGAAGGCATACTTTACTATAGGACACTAGAAACAAAAATTAGGATAGACATAGAACCAATTTGGAAAGACAAATTTTTAAGGGTTTTCTGGTGTTGTGGTAAGAATAGACACAAATCCTATTCATGTTGGCTCAATATGACTTTTATAGGAAAGAGACAATAACCAAGGGGTATATTAAGTGATAATATATGGAAAAAATATCAAAGGCGATAACATGTTATTATATCTGAACTAAAGTTGTCTATAAAAAATATATTTTAGTTTCATGAAGAATTATATGGTAGATGTGGATTAGGAATTGACAAGTATGAGGTATGTAGGAAAATTTTTGGAAGGTGAAATTGCCTATGTTTTAAAAGGGAATATACTTCAAAATAAAAATATATAAATAAATGTGAATAATATTATAAAGGAAAACATTTTAGGAACAATTTCATAGTTAAATTTACAAATCAAATTCAATTGGATAAATAAATAGAGGAAGCTGAAAATCGTATTGAGTAAAAAGAAAAAGAAGTAACTTCACATGTGCAAGATAAATTTTATGATAACTCATTATAAGTGAATAAAAATTCTCTATATATAAAATTATTTTTTGAAAATAAATTGAGTAAATAAAATATTGAATCTATTGGAAATAAAAGTGTTGAGATAGAAGAAAAAATCTCCTAGAGTTAGAGGATTGTTTTGGCCTCAATGTTACTTATGAGAGAAAAGACATTCCTCATAATTCTGTTTTATCATATTTTGGGTAAGCTAACATGAATGGAATTGTTGGAAATTTTTTATGTTATTACCACTGGGAAACATGGATATATTTTTCTTCAAGGAGTCAAATAACTAATATAAAATGGAAGGAATGAAGTGAATCCTTTTAGGAGAGAAAATACTAATAAAGAAGCTGTCATTCAATTATTTCTAGTAAAAATTGAGTTTTCCGACATCATATAAAAAATAATTTTGAGTCACATTTAAAACACTTGATCAGGGATATATTAAATGAATATACAAAGTGGGGGATTTAGTTGTTAAAAATTTGAGACAAAGGGTGAGTTTCATTCTGTGTACTTGAATTTTATTATGCATTTTTCCAAATGTGTGCATGCTATAACATTTTTTCATTGATAGATTTGTTTTTAAAGACCCTATTTGAGAAATTAGATAATTTTATGCATGATAATACATATATGGAAGTATATGGATAACATAGTAAACCATAGTTGTGTGTCACTAGTTTTCTAATCCAGGTTACACTACTAGAATTCAAGGTATTGGCGACAGGTTATTTGTGATGGGATCCCATCATAAATAGGCTTTAGCGACAGGGCCCCATCGCAAATAGCCCATTGCAGAAAACGTTGTCATAAAAAATATTATTTGGACGAGCCCGTCACAAATAATATTTTTTGTGATGGGAAACTTCACCATCACAAATAAATCTTTGAATAAATACTTTTTATATATAAGCTCTTTTGTGATGGGACTGTCGCAAATACTTTTTTGCGATGGGCCCGTAATCCCATCACAAATGTATTTTTGAAAATATTTTTTTAGACTATTTTCGACGGGCCCGTAATCCTGTTGCAAATAACATTTTTAAGAAAAAATTATTTATACTATTTGCGACATGATCTCGTCACAACAAATCCCATCGCAAATAATAAATAAACATTTTAAAAAATAAATTTAATAAAATTATGATTATTGAAAATTAATTTTAATATTATTAAAATAATAAAAAATATAAAAAATATAAAAATTCTCAATATTCACAAAAAATATAAAATATTCCTAAAAAATTATTATTATTATTGAAAAATTAATTTTAATATTATTAAAATAAAAAAATAAAAAAAATTCTCAATATTCATAAAAAAATATAAAAAAAAATCATAAAATAATAATAATAATATTATTATTATTAGTAAAATAAACAAATTTTAAAAAATATAATACTGAAAAAATATATTTAATAAAATTATGATTAATGAAAAAATAATATTAATATGATTAAAATAATAAAAAAATACTAAAATTATGAATATTCAGAAAAAAATCATAAAATATTAAAAATTAAATTATGTTATAATTGTACTAATATAAAAGACAGAAACTGTAAATAGTTCATATTACAACAAATTTAAATTCAAATGTTTTTTACATAAAAAAATTACTCGGGGGTCGTCTTCTGGAGGAGGTGGAGGAGCTGAAGGAGATGGTGGAGGAAACATCATCCCTAAACTACGTGTCAGACGACGCATATACTCCATATGCTTATGATGCTTCTACTGCCATCAATGCATCTCCTCCTCGTGCTGTTGCTACTGCTGCCACCATCGACGCATCTCCTCCTCATGTTGCTGCTGCTGCTGCTACTGACGTATCTCTTTTTACTGCTTCTGCAAACTCTCTATAAGGTCATTTTGAGCTTGGAACTGCTCCTGATACTGTGAGCCAGAAGATGATGCCTCTCCATTGGCTCCTCTTGAGATGGACATTTACATCGCATAAGTACCATAATAAGTATCAGGAGTCACGTGAGAGCCGATACCAACTACTCTGCCCATCTAAAAGACATACTAAGTCGCTTGCATCCATGTTGCCTCATCGAAATGGTGGGCACTGGTCTGATCAGTCACCTCATCCTGACCCACATCCCATGTCTAAGAAGTTGCAGCCTCATATGACTCCTTCAATTCAAATTTGAAAATAAAATTGAGAAAATATTATATGTAGTTTATTGTTAAACTGAAAAAAATAAGACAAACCACATTCTGACATTGGCAATCACCTCTAATCTCTCCGGTGGCTGGATCACTGTACATCCTCTGATAAACATCGTACTCTACAATATTGGGATGCTCGAATTCCTATATGAATATAAAATAAACTGTCTATATTTGATGTTATAAAAAATATTTTTAAAAAATTCTTACCAGATATTCTCTGTGCATACTGAATGTAGGACTACCAGCTCGATGTGTCACCTCCTGTCTCCCCCAGTTCTGCCGACACAATGAAGACCTCCTCTGAAATCCACCACCCAACCAGTGTGCACATAATCCATCCCAAAACTGAGATGAAATATACTATGGTCAGTGGGCTCTACACGACTCATCAAATACTGTCACTCCTTCTTTCTTAATGTCCATCTTTCTTAAATTCTGCAAAAACTGACGCAAACGCTCACGCATAGCCACCTCCCATGCTGCATGGATATCATCACAGATACAATCATTGATGGGATACCATAAAACCTACATATAATTTATAATATCAAGTTATTAATAAAATAAATTTCAAAATAAATATTATTTATTTACATACCAGTCAATGATTGTACATGTCGAGCTGCACATCAACGGGAATCTGTTCCCATGTGGTCCATGGATGAGAAAAATAATTATCCAAGATAGCACTCCCCTGTCCAATGGCTACATGCACAAAACTATGAAAAAAGAATAAATAATCAAACAATTAGTATATATATAAATAAATAAATGAAATATAACTAAAATATACAGTTTACCATACCTCCGTGTGGGTGGATTGAAGCCAAGACATTGACGTCGCTCAGGGATAGGGTCAAGAATCATCAGTCGCGCAAGACCTCACCCCCTCCGCGTACCTCTTGAACCACCAGTAGGCTGAGGGTCAGATGATCCCACATCCCCATCATCCAAAGGTAGCTCATCCTCCTCTAACTCAAGCAATATATTAGGGTCCATCTAAAACACAAAATGATTTTTGTTAGTAGATAGTTGAAAATAACTATTATATATAAATATATATTTGTTATGATCATAAACAATATTTAACTATGAAAATGTTCACCTTCATTATCATCTACATATCTAATGATGTCAATGTCTTTATATTCCTCCTCAGAATCATCAATATCCATACGAGTTTCACTTTCATCATCCCTTTTCATTTTAGTTTCATTTATAACATCATTAACATCTTCATCACCAAGGACCCTTAATTGTGGGGTGTCCTCATCGATATTCACGTTTTGTTGTGAAAAATATGGATTTTGAGTAGTCTCTTGAAAAATTTCAATTTCTTCCACTTCTATGAACCACATTCAGTTTGAGTAAATTGATTTTCCTGAGATTTCATTTTTATTATTCTCCACCAATCACCCAAGTATCTTGAAGTAGAACAGTACTTTGCGTAATAAATTTGATGTGCCAGTTAATCCAGTAAAAATGGTTCATTTACTACAAGAATACTTTTATATTTAATATCGACAATTCCATGAGTCATATGATCATTCAGGCCTCTCTCAGTATCCAACAACAGAAATTTAAACATCGTTATGTAATTTTTTCCAAGATAACATAGCTCAATAATTTCATCAAGAATATCGTAAAAGTCAACATCTGTTTCTCTATGATGTGATCCTCTCAAACAAACTCCATTGTTCATTGTTTTTTTTTGATTCCCCATTTGAACATGTATGAAATTGAAAACCATTCACCACATATGCATTATAAGATTTAACCATTTTGGATGGTGTGTTACTCAATATACACAGTCACTTATCAATTTTATCAGCATGTTGAGACACCTGAAATTTTTTAAAACAATTATCAATATAATAAATTGGAAACTAAATTGATATCAAACCATCAATAATTTATGTTACCAGCTTTTGAAACCATTGAGAAATTTTTTTTGTCTGAGTTCTTTAAGAGCAGCTGCTGTAATTTGTGGAACTTGTTTCTTGATATGATTATCATATAACCTACAAATAAAATAAGTTTACATACAGTAAAAGAGATTATAGAATAAGTGATAGAAGCACTCAAAGTTCAAATGTTGTCATTTCATCACAGTTGAGCAGAACATATGTATGAGCTCTCTGATGTTCATCATATGAAATCCATCGTTCTTGAACTCCACCAAAGCCAATATTTTGCTAATTAAAAACTGATAAATGATTTTACATTTCATCATTAACATTTCCCTCATTTCATCCCATGTAGTTTTGTTTTGAGGGATATTCAGAATCAAAATAGTGAGAGGAGAAAAAAGAAATTTCTTCTTGCAAATAAGCTCCAGCTATTGAGCCTTCAACTGATGCTTTGTTACATACTTTTTTCTTCAATTTCTACATGAATCTATCGAATGGGTACATCCATTGAAATGGTATGAGACCTCCACATTTAGCTTCATGTGGAAAATGTAATATCAGATGTTTTATTGAGTCAAAGAAAGTTGGTGGAACAATTTTTTCTAGTTTACATATAATTACAACAACATCTTCTTCTAGTTTTCTTTGCACATCGTATTCAGCTGTCGCGGCACAAATGTCTCGAAAAATATATGATATGTCTGTTATTGAATCCCAAATCATATAATTCAACAAACATCTGAATCCTATCGGAATAAGTCTTTCCATTATAACATGACAATCATGACTTTTGAATCCAGTAATATGAACATTTTTAACATATATGCCCAATTTGGAAGCATAGCTATCTGTAAATCTCAAATCTACAATCCACTGACAAAATAATAAACAACTCTCTTTGGACAGTGTATAAGTTTCTTTTGGCTTCATTAAACTTTGTGATCTGACATTTTCAAATAGTTCAATTTCTGGTCACCTAAAAATTTTGGAATGATCTAATCGTGTATTTACCGTAACTTTGCTCTTACCTGGTGTATCCAAAACTGTATGAAATAAATTATCAAAACAGTTCTTCTCAATGTGCATGACATCAAACATGTGACAGACCAACAAACTAGACCGATATGAGAGATCCCAAAAAATGCTTTGTTTTATCCAATTATGTTCCTTCCCAAAGCCATGAATTTTATATTGGTTTAATATTGGCCCAAATTTAATGGGTGGTAATGAAAATACAACTGATTTTAACTTTGTACCTGAGATCATTTTTAGAGGTTCATCCCTTTAAATTGTGCCTTTTCTGAAATAATATTTGTTCATTCGAAAAGGATGATCAGTTGGAAGAAATCTGTGATGAGAGTCAAAAGAAGAAGGTTTTTTCCATTGATGAGCATAAAAGCATTGTTTCTTTCATATAGTAAGAACATGATTTCATACTATGTGTACTCCGGCCAGATAACTTTCCATATGCCGTAAAGTCACTAATCGTCCACATCAATGTATCTTTTAATGTGAAATTTTGTTTCTTAGAAACATCGTATGTACTAACACCATTACTCCAAAATGAATTTAACCCATCAATAAATGGCTTCAAATAAACATCAAAAT
The DNA here is from genome assembly GCA_963277665.1 of Viscum album. Classification (NCBI taxonomy): domain Eukaryota; kingdom Viridiplantae; phylum Streptophyta; class Magnoliopsida; order Santalales; family Viscaceae; genus Viscum; species Viscum album. Next base: position 1,289,542,069 of record OY728151.1, read on the forward strand.
TCTTTTTCAGATTTCCTAAGATTAATAAAGTCAAAAAGATATAGGGATCCTTCATCAAAATCCATGGAGGTAGATTGTACGGAGTTATAAAGACTGGCTAACATGAATACAGACTACCATAAGAACCAACTGGAAAGAAACTATCAGTAGAAAGACCCAATCGTACGTTTCGGGCTTCTAAAGAAAAAGACGGATGCATGCGATCAAAATGTTTCCATGAATCACCATCAGATGGATGATTCAAGCTTTTACTGGTTGAAATGTTGGTTTTGTGCCATGACATCATTCATGTTGTGTTTTGAGACATAAATAAATGTTGTAGCCTGGGTGTAAGTGGGAATTATCTCAACTGTTTTATATGAATCGATCTAGATGTCCCTGGTTGAGCTTCTTTATACCTCGATTTTCCATATGTTGGGAAACTATCCAACAACTCATTCTCCCCAGAATATAAAATGTCATCATTTTCACATGCATGAATCTTCTGATAACTAAGTCCTAGATTACGAACCAACCTCTTTCTCTCGTAGTAATTTGCAGACAATACATTTTTTCTTTTAGCTAACGGTGCTTTAACCATTGAAAATATCTAATCAAAACAGTTGTTTGACATTGCATTATCTAATTTAATAGTCAAAAGTTTTTCAACCGCTTCTAACTTGCTTATCTTGCAACCAGGATATAATGCATCCTTAGAAGACCTCAACAACTCTTAAAATTCAGGTGGTTCCAACTCAGGAGTTAATTAAATATCATCATGAGTTTAAGTTTGTTAAACAGATGGACCTACAACATCATGTACTAAATTTTGGAACTATGATGGATCCAGAACCAAGTAATTAGTATCTTTTCTAGAACTGTGTTCACCGTGTTGATACCAAAAACCATAATCTAGTTGAAAACCACACTGTAAGAGATGTCCCCCAACCTAGTCAAATGTGTTAAACGTTCTCAGAGCACATTTTTTACATAGACACTTAATTGTGACTTTTGAAACATATTGTAGTTTTCATGATGCAAATTCTAAGAATGCTTCAACACCCTCAATATATACATGATTTAAACTGGAACCATTTGGATTTCTACGCTGATTTATCCAAGAGTGATCATCTAATAATGACTGATGTCTACTTCCTTGTTCCATATTTTTCTACAAAATATAAAATCATCACTATTTTTGAATAATTTAAAATTATAAAAATATTATCTAAAAAAATAATATAAATAATTACTACGACTTCATAATAATTACCATTAATTAAAGGTGACAGAATTTCCATTGGATTGACAACTAATCTTTTGTATGATGGTTGATTTACTTGCATATTTATCACACTTGAATCATAATGAATAATCGGTTAGAGGAAATCATATTCATTCGCGTATGCATGGGAATGAATTTACGTATCTCCAATCAGATTCTTCATTGTGATTTCAGTGTGAGAAAGATGCAAGTAGATGAGTAGTTGGAAAAAAGTTCCACCTTTTCGTCGATTAATCATCTTCTTCCAACTGTCATTGCCTGAAAACATTATAAAACACATGATACTATGAATGCATATCCAATATTGTGTATACGAGATTGAATATCCCTATGTAGCAGCACATTTTTCATATTGTTTTGAGTCGGTAAGAGTTGAAAGGAGAAAAGTCATCGAGAAAAAGGAGTGCCGTCAATCCACTGGAAATTGTGTTAGGTTCTAGGAATTTATTCAAATTTCATTCTAACTGTTCTTAACTAATTAGTACTAATTATTACTATTTATTGCTAATTATTACTAATTTAGTAATAGTTATCAATACTTATCAAAATGAAAATTGCTTGAATAATGAAAGGAAATTTGTTAATCATCATTGTGGAGATAATTACAAATTTTTCCTTCATTGTCCAATCAGTTTTTGTTTACTAATTATAATTATATATAATTATTATGAATAAAAAAATTATATTATCAATATTTATGAAAAAAATATTAATATTACTATAATAATAAAATAATTATAAAATATTTAAATTATCAATATTCGCAACAGGCTTTGCTCTATTCATAACAAGTTCAAATCTCAAAGGGTCACCAATTGTTAGGTCATATGCAATAAAAAGTTTTTTTCTTCCATGCCCAATGTGAACTCTATAATTTTCCTTGCATGGTTGATCACCTCACAAGTAGTGTTGGAATAGGATGACCAAAGTAATGCCATTCTTGTCTCTAAGAATCATCTCTCTCCCTTTACATAGATCATTCTTCCTTAAAAATTTGAAGGGCCATATGTATCTTTGCGTTAAATTTTCAAGGAAGAATGGTTTATGTAAAGGGTCATGTGAGATAATTCTTATAAATGAGAAGGGCATGACTTGGGTTTTCCTATTGCAACGCTACTTGCAAGGTGATCAACAAATCAAGGATAATTATATCTAATTATATCTAATTATTACTAATTATCACAAATTATTACTAATTATTACTAATTATGACTAATTATTACTAATTTTGACTAATTATGACTAATTATTACTAATTATTACTAATTATTACTAATTATTACTAATTATTACTAATTATTACTAATTATTACTAATTATATCTCATTATATCTCATTTTATCTAATTTTATCTAATTATTACTAATTATGTCTAATTATATCTAATTATATCTAATTATATCTGATTATTACTAATAATATCTTATTATTACAACTTATTACTAATTATATCTAATTATTACTAATTATTACTAATTATAACTAATTATTACAAATTTTTACTAATTATTACTAATTATATCTAATTATATCTTATTATTACTAACTATTACTAATTATTACTAATTATATCTAAATATATCTAATTATATATAATTATATATAATTATTACAAATTATTACTAATTATTAATAATTATTACTAATTATTACTAATAATATCTAATTAAATCTAATTATATCTAATTATTACTATTTATTTCAAATTATTTCTTATTATTAGTATTTATTAGTAATTATTTGTATTTATTAGTAATTATTAGTAATTATTTCTAATTATTCCTAATTTTTGCTAATTATTCCAAATTATTGCTAAATATTACTAATTATTGCTAAATATTACTAATTATTGCAAAATATTACGAATTATTAGTATTTATTCCTAATTATTAGTATTTATTCCTAGTTATTACTAATTATTTTTATTTATAATAGTTATTACTATTTGTTAATAACTATTTCTATTTATTACTAACTAACTATTTATTACTAAGTATTACTATTTATTAATAATTATTACTATTTATTACTAATTAATACTAATTTTTACTAATTTTTACTAATTATTACAATTTATTCATATTTATTACTAATTATTCCCAATTATTGCTAATTATTCCTAATTATTGCTAATTATTCCTAATTATTGCTATTTATTGCTATTTATTTCTAATTATTGCAAATTAGTTCTAATTATTTCTAATTATTCCTAATTATTGCTAATTATTACAATTGATTCCTATTTAGTGATAATTATTCTTAATTATTAGTTTATAATGTAAAAAACATAGGATGTTCAAGTAGAAGAAGAAATGAACTTCAGAGAGTCTCTAAAAGACATTTCCACTTCTTCAGTAAGCTACCTCTAGATCTCCTCTTAAAGACAAAAGAGTTGGTCTTTTGAGAAGACGAGAACATATAGAACATGGATAGTAATGTTGATAAGATAATTGGGTAGAAGAGTTTTGAGTTTTGAGGCTCAATGTTTAGTGAATAAAGGAGGGAGGGGTTCCCTTTTATAATAGTGGTGAGGGGCACTTTTGGAATCTCCAAATACACTCATTTATAAAAAAAAAAAACCACATCCAATATCCTCTAAATTTTTATATTTTACAATATAGATTATATAATGTTCTAATATTATCAAAAAATAAATTTTATACAGGTTTTTATTTCAATAAAAATCTTATCATTTTATTTAGCCATTTGTAATTATATTTTAATTTTATATGTGTTAAAAATTTTCAATATTAAAAGAGTTTAATTTTTAACTATTTATGTTTATTAAAACATAAATGAAAATTTTAAAGTATTTCAGATAATATCATAATTAATTGGATTTTTTTAAAAAAAATATGATTTATAAATAATTTAATAAAACATTATTTTGATAAAAAATCAATAGTGTCAATTTTGACAGTATCCAATTCTTTGATTATTAAAAATTTTAATATGATAAGTTAACTTTGAAAAGAATTTTTAATATACTTGTTTTATGATTATGAATTAAAATAAAATAATAAGATGAAGATAAATTCTCTATATTTCATAATATTACTTATAGTCATATATATATTCTGTAAAATCCTACATTAGAAATATTATATTTATTAAAGCATGAATGTGATAATTTTAACATTACATTAGATAAAATATTATAAGATTCATAATCATTTCCTTGTGGCTATAAATGAAAATTAATTATACCACTGAATGATTATGGTCGATATATACTCATCTAAAAAGATTTAGAAATTTTTTTTGGTCTTTTAAATGCTATTGTCAATTTAATTAAAATTAATTTATTGATTTCTCTTTAATTAAATAATTTCTGCTTCATCATTGTATAGACCGTTAAGGTAATTATTTATTTCATAAATATTTTAAATATAGTAATATTTAAATGAAAAAAATATCTTATATTATAATTTATCTAATTTATAACCTTATATTAAAAATAATATAGTTGTTAAAATTTGAATAAGGCATCTTTAACTACTCTTTAAATAAAATATATTAAATATCCCATTCTCATCAAAGTAGCTTCCAAAGGATACCATTTTTGACCCAATGATGATTTAGGTTGAAATACACTCATTCAATTATATTAAGAATATTTTTATGTTTATAATATTATTTTTACCCTCAATTACTAGATTTATCTTTTTACAATATTAATAAAAATTATTAAAGATACTATTCATAGTGCCCAAAAATAAAAGAAAGTTATTTACATAATGTGGACCCACTTATTCCAAATATCGAATCCATTATTAAAAATTAAAAACATATTAGTTTCAATAATTAATTTAAAATTTATCTCTTTGTTGAAATGATAAAATATATCTTAAAATTAAAAACATGTAAAATATTTAAATGTTTTTACATCTAAATTTAATGTTAAATTAATTCCAAATACCTAAATTATGTTTAATGATAAAAATATAAACTATTTAAACTTTAAAACCAATCAATAATATAAATTAACCATAAAAATTTATTTTTATGAAAAGAGTTGTTTTTAAGTAAAATTTAGTATATTTTTACTATTCATCAAAATGTGAAACTAATAAAAAAAATTCAAAACATCAACCGGACTAAATTATATATATCCAAAATTATAATAAGAAGATTAATTTACAAAATAGAATATATAATGGTGTCAAAAAAATTATTTAAAGTGTGTTCCCCATTATAATGTGGTAAAATTCACTTTTGGTTAATAATAGCTTTGTACGCATAAAATTGAGTTGGTTATTATCTAATTCCTATAATATCTAATGAATAAACATAAATATTATTTTATTGAGTATATAAAATATATATATCAGTAATATCACTCACTTATTGTAATATATTTAATTTATTAAGACATGACGACTTTAGGATCATAAAAATAAAAACATTTCCTTTATATTTAATTTGTATATATATATTATTATTATTTTGTATCTATAGAATTAATCTTATAAACTATATATTTCATATGTTAGTAAATAAAATTTGTATCTTCCAATTTAACATCTTGGTTATGATCTTATTTAAAGAACAATAATTTATGTTTTGTAGAAACTCACTGTGGTGTGCAACACAAGCTAAGCCGGTGTTGCCTGTAATGAATGCTTTATATGATTAAGAATTTAATGAAAGATAGTAAAGAAAAAGAAATTTTATTTCTTAAAAATCACAGTTTGTTGCATCTCTCAATTAAAATATCAAATTATATAAATATAATTGGTTGGGATCTCCTTTCATTGAAGGATTTAATGGGTAGATCCTGGACCGTGATGTGAGATTTGTGGGTAAAATTGTATCCTCACTCTATCAGAAACATGTTTCTGTTAGGGAGTCCATTTATGATTACACTATTAATCCTACAAATAATATCCTAATTTGCGCGCCAGTGAATCATGGTAATCTCACTTGAAAACAATATTATAATTTCTCCATGGGAATCCCCACAGACATGGCTTACTACTTTAATAATTTTTACAAATAATGGATTTCCCCTCTCAACATTCCATAATCTAGAAGGTGTCTTACAATAAAATTACCATGGAAGACTTCCAAATTAATATTTGAATGAAATTTTTCACTATGTTTAGATTTTTTAATGATGGATAAGATACCATTATGTATATTTTTCATCAATGTTGTTTTTCTAAAGTTGTATGGATCATTATTACTAAACCTTTTAAATTGGATCCATTTCAGGAAATAAAAATTATTTCACATGATATATAATATAGAATGATTGAAAGATCTACCTAGATGAAGATCCCACTACAGAGTATTTCTACTTAAATAATACACTTAATATAGTGGAATAGGAATGTCATCAGATTTGAAAATCAATCCATTGAACTTAATAATGTGATTAATAGAAATATAACTTCCTTTTGAGTGGAATCCATCATGAATTTTGGAATTTCTAGGTGCTCAATTCAATAATTATCTATCATTAATAGGTTTGGAATTCAAGGTAATATTAATATATAAAATTGTATATTATTATTATTTGGAGGCCTCATATTATATGTTTCATCAAGGTCAACATGGATGGAGCTTCAAAAGATTACCTAGGACCTTTTAAATATTGTGGAATCTTTAGGTACTCAAAAATATGTTCAATAAATTTTTTCTTTAAATAATTTGGAATGTATATTACTTATGAAGCTAAAATAGTGGGAGTGATCATGGAAATATAAATAATGTGACTCAATAACTCTAGTAAAGTATTTCCGGAGCTTGAATCCAACATTATTGTACATTCTATCATGATGAAGATATCTTAACCCTATTAGAGTCTTATAGTATATTAAAAGTATTTATGAATTATTTTAGTCAAATTTCCTTTTTTATGTCGCATAATATTAGAGAGTCTAATAGAGTTACAAATGTTCTTGAAAAATTGGGAGTTGGGTTGAGGCGATGTAACTAGAATTGGTCCCTGACACCGTTTATTGGGGGGATCTTGTTTTTTGATATCTATAAAACACGATCTTTTCATTTTTTATAATATTTCATTGGACCTATATATTTTTATAGGTATACCTATATTTATTATTATAGTCTTAATCTATGGTCACTAACTATTATCATGTTTCCTTTTCAGAGAAAATTAGTGGTTTACCTTATCTAAAATGAAATTCCCATCTAAATTAATTGTTTCTTCTTTATTTAAAAATATTTAATGGATTTTTACATTAAATACATATCGTCAATGATTAATAAAATAATAACTTCAGATTATGATACTATCTAACTAGGTTTCAGATAAAAATGGAAAACTTACGTTTTAGTTAAATTTCAAACTAGCATAAAAGGGGTTATCTTTTTAACCCTTATTCTTGGGGCACCATTTCCTTAGAATACATTCTAGACATCTTAATCATTCCTATAAACAAGTCAGGTTCGAGACCTAGTTTGATTTTAATCCCCTTGGAGAAATGGTGTCTTTGAGGATGAATATGGACTTATGGGGCCATGTGGAGATCAGGTTGGGTTTTATAATTCATTTTCATTATTCTTTTATTGGGAATGTTTTCCATTACCATATTAGATTCTACTTCTGGTAATATGTATTGTTATGATATGGGTATTTATTCAATTTTATGCCTCGTTTGATATGGAATATTAATAAAACTATTTATTGATGTGTCTTAGATGTAAAATGTGTAGTGAATCATATTTAAATTATAGAAGGGTTCAAATAAGTTTATATTTATATTCATTGAGTTTAATAATTCAATTTTTTACGCCTTTATTACCTTGGAACTTATTTCAAGCCTATATATGGGGATTGGGAACTCCCTTCGAGCTATGCCATGAGGTAGTATGGGTTCCCAGTTTAGGGGTCGCATGAACTGGTTCATGAATAAATGTAAATAGATCCCATTTTTTATTTTGGAAGTAATGGTTGATTGGAGATAGGACTTTCAAAACTCATGAGACAATTAAGAATAAGTGTTTGTCCACTAAATTTAGAAACAAACCTTGAGTTACTAATGGATGGTGGGATATGATTAATGACTTACATGTCTTATTCATTTAGTGTAGGAGTATCTAGATTTTTTTATGGTATTTTGGATTTAATTTATTATTAGGGGGTCCTTTTACCAATATTTCCTTGTTTGGGGGTGAAATTTTAGTCGAACAGATTGAACATAGTGAGCTCACATAGTTTGGAAAACCATGTAAACCCAACACACATGATTCTGAATAAATCTATGTGATAGTGGTATGACTGGAAAATTATTAACCAAACCATGTTCCCATGACATTTTTGTTCAGTAATTATAACTGTCCATGATTTTAAAATATATTTCTATTTAAATAAATTTAATTTCTTGGATAGTTTGTGATACCTTGAACCCCAAGTCTAAATTAACCATAATATAGTATACCATTATTAACAAATTTTTATATTGGAAGAGTGATTAAAATTAATGAAATTTTAAAAAATAATAATTTTTTATTAATAAATTATATTGAAAAATAATTACTCATTTTTTTGTAAAACATTTATACACTTGAAAAATACATTTTTCCTTGAAAATGCGATTTATTGTTTTTTATGAAAAAAATATGATACTAATTTTTGAAACATTGAGAAAATTTATTTGATAAAATAAACTAATTTTTTGTAAATAATCATCTCAAAATTATCTTAGAATTAATTTTTAAAATTTTATAAAAATAGGGATTTTTCATTGAATATTGAAAAATAATAATTTTTAGATAAAATATCTTATTGATTAAATAATTTTCAATGTTTTATTTTTTTATATGTTTTTATTAGTAAAATTATTTTTTGATATAATTTATAATCAAAATAATCACATTAAAATTAAATTTATTTTAGTGTTTGGTATAAAATCTTTTTATACTTAAGAAAACATAATTATTAAAAAATTATTTTCATTATATTATGTAGGTTTAATTTAATATTAATTTCAATAAAATATGTGAATTTAATATCATAAAATTTAATATATATTTGGTATAATAATAATTAATAATATTTAATAAGTTTAACTTAATTTTTTATTTTAATTTATAGTGAATAAAGTAAAACTTTGTTACCATGATTAAGGTTTAAACATGTTTACCAGGGGTTAATCCAAGGTATACGGGTATGTTTTCTAATTAAAATTGTCTAAATAATATATTTGGGACATATTTTGACCCCATCCCATCCCACCATTTAATTTATCAGAATTTAGAAGAAGTTTTCTAAGTAGGAAATTATTATATTTTAATCTTTCTAGAAATTCCATGATTGTTCTCGCCCCCGATTATAAAAGGACACCTAACTTATATCTTTATTACACAATTTTGATCTGTCGATATCAAGAAAAACCTTCTGAGTTATATTCTAAACTTCCCTATATATGAAATAGTGGTGGTTGTATCCCTAAATTACTATTCATTGGGAACTTAATAAAAGATCTAAAGGGGGCCTACCAAAGTAGAGGCAATCGTCCTACACAACCTATTTCAATTTATTTACTCTTATAACTCCTCTAAATATATTTTATGCATCATAAAAAAAATTTCATGTCATAAATATACATAAATGGTATTTGGATTATTTAATAACCATTATTTACCGTCTTTTCCATCAAATTGGAAGTGAAACTATCACTCAAGCTTATGTGTGACATAACAACCCGGAACCCACACTCCTAGGTCTAGGGAAATAAATATAATCTTTATATTAATGAATTAAATATTAATACATGTGACATAATTTAACCAATCCAAACATAAATATATAAAATGGTATATTGGATTACTAATATACTAAAATATCTTTTGAGTTTAGAGTTTTAGAGAATTAGTAGAATATCTTATTTAAAAAAAATGATACATAAGATTGTTAATAAAAAAATATATCACATAAAAAAAATTATTAACATCTAGTATATTTACAATGAATAAAATACATAAAACCTTACTTTATAACATGGGGCGATGAAACATAAGAAATGGTGAACTCAAATTCCTTGTATGGGTATAATATAGTGATATTGATCGTCATTTAAACATAACATGCACATAAGGGTATGTGAACATGATCTTACCATTTTAAATAAATTAATTTCATGTCATAGATAATAATATTAAATAGTGTGATAAATATTTGAATTTAATAACACATGAAATTAAAAATATTCAAATAACATGATCCATGAGTGTGTAACATTGGTATAAAACATATGTTTTTGCCATACACATTTGAATATAATATTATTTCCATAGTAATAAAGGCTCACTTGAAATAATGTCATAGTGTTTTGGTTTCACTCCTCATTCTGTAGTCATGGTTCACTCCTAATCATATCATATTCAATTGGTTTCACTCCCCATTCCATAATCAAGGTTCATTCATATAAATAACATAGGGTATAATGTTCTATACTGAACTGGGTTCACTCCCAATTGTAGTCCTTATTATCTCATGGGATATCCCTCTTTACCAAATGAATTAGAGGGATATATAATTATGGATCTAAAAATATCATAATTACATTAATACATATATGTTCCACAAGATTATAAAACATTCATAAAATTGCAACCCACAGAAATGAAAGGGGTTTTATACTCATTTAATCATGTCATAGCCCATGGAAGTGAAACGTGTATCACTATTTAATTAAAATGTGCGAAAGGAATAGGGTTCATAAAATCATTCTTAAATAATCCTCATCATAAACCATCAAAAGAATCAAATTTTGTGGCATCATTAGATCATATCACTAGTAAATCATAAGTACCATCAAATGATGTTATCATAGTTAAAAATGTTCATTAAAAGATCAGTTTAGCATTAAATGAAGAAAATACCATTTTCACTTTGAAATCAATTATTTAAATTATAAAAATTTAATAAATTTTAATGAAATAATTTCTTTGAAAATAAATTTGGAAACATGTAATATAAAAATTAAATAATTGAATAGTCATGATGGCATGAAATTCCATTATGTCATGTATGATAAAATAATGATTCTTTTCTCATTTTCAATAAATAAATTTAAAAGTACTTTAATAAAAAAAATGATAAGAAGATTACTCTTAAAAAAATTTAAAAAATTAAATCATGGATAAAATTTAATTTAAAAATTTATAAGAGAATATTGAAAATATTTTTAAAAAACATGGACATGGTAGAAAAAACGTTTCTTGACCAAGGAGAGAAATAATGTTAGGGTTCTTTATTATCATTTTTTGGTATATTGATTTCCTAAAAAGCAGAAAATTAACTGAGAATATTTAATATATAATTATAACTATAGAATGATAAAATACATGTGTTTTTTGAGAGGTATATCATTAAACTTCATCATAATAAATTAAAGAATAAGAAATCTAAAAAAAATAATAACATTGAAACATAATCCCTTACCAGTTTGGTAACATTCTAAATCGTAATCCCCATTAAAAAATAAAATCATATAGAAATTTAAATATCGATTAAATATGGAGATTCATTATAGAACACGTAAAAGGGGCGGTTTATACACAATAAAATTGAAATAAATGGTAAATATTTTATATGTATCTTACAAATAAAATTGAGACTAGTAATCAATTATAACTTTGGTAATGTATGAATAAAACCCCTATAAAATAGATAACCTTTTATGGATATTAAAATCCCCATAATTTTCATGAGAATCATCTTAAAATACATTCATGGTAATTATATATAGTATATAGTGGATTCAAGTGGTGAATATAACATATGTCTCCTAGAATCAAAAGTGAGATGATAAAACACTTACCTCGAGTTTAACTTTATTTGAATGTGATTTAACATCATCTTATTTTACATGACCCATTTAGATTATATCTTAATGAAAAATGGAATGGTATTTCAAGATAAAAATAACCTATAATTCATGGATTGTTGAATTAATTATAAAATTTGGTTGGGTTTTGTCGAGATAGATGGCTTCAAGGTTGTGAGTAAGTGAGTAGAAGAAATTCCCTTTTAGTAGCGATGAGAGGATCACTCTTGGAATTACTTAAATTACTAAATTAATATAAATTAATTATCAGGTATAAATTTTTCCAAAGTAATTTATTTAGAATATATGTAGAGTATAAGTATAAACACTCTCATCTAATAATATCTTGACAAGTTTATGTTATTTTTTCACCCTTATCACCCCCCCCCCCCATTTTGGAAAATACCGTGAAAACAATATTTTTTCAAAATTTAGTGGAAAATAAAGTTACAATAAAAGGAATAGTTAACCAAAAATGAACCATTGTTGATATTTAAAACATTAAACAATTAAATTTTCCAAATCTAGGTTTTTTATAAATTTAAAACATTTTGAAATAATATTATTTCTTATAAAATAATATTATTTCTTATAAAATAATATTAATGTCATGTTTTGGAATATATGAAATATTGTAATATTATATTCTTAAAACATCTGTAAAATGGTTAAAAAAGAAATTTTTTATATTATAATGAGGATATTATATTGACATAATCATAAAATATAATTTTCATTGGCTTAGATATCATCTTTAATCATATATTTTGTTTTAACCACTTGGATAACCAATTTTAACATTGACCATGGTGATGAATTTTTCAATATTTAAGGGTTATAATATTTCATATAAGGTTATAAATTGAACAAAAATGAAAAATTAATGAAAGTAATGATTAATTATCATTCAAATTTTCATCTTATTGTATTTTTTGGATTTTCAAATAATTTAATAAAATGTTATTTATCTTAAAATATTACTAATGTCCTTTTTTTAAAACTATTCACTTAATTTGAATTTTAGAAGCACATTATTGAAATTGAATTATAGTATAAAACTTTCTCACCATAATAATAAGGTATATTTATCTTAAATATTTATGGGATTCTTTAAATAACTGAAAAAAATATTTTTTAAAATTTCAAAAAAAATTAACTTATTTTTATACTGTTTTCACAAGAACTACACTAGCATTGAGTATGAATTTAAAGTAATTATTTAATATCTAAAAAAAATAAATAAATTATAATTTTAAATTTTATTATTAATTTATCAATAAATAATTAATAACTGAATATAAGTTTTTCCCCCTCAGAAAAAATGTAGATATTAAAATAAATAACGTGACCTGTTTTACGTTACCTTTTGCTTATATTTTATAAAGGTAATAATAAATGTTAAATGGAAACAAAAATTAATATTTTATAATTTTGGATGATTATGGATGAAATATATTCATATAATAAAATAAATTAATTTGTTTGAATTAATTATTAACCATGCCACAATATTTTTAACCCCAATTAACCCATTTCTCCTTTACCATAGTAATGAAAATTTTCTATGGATACTATTCATATTTAAAAAAATAAAAAAGACCTATTTAAAAAATTTGGACCTCATGATTCCAAATATGGAATCTAATTTTCAATATTAAATTTCTAAAATTTGGAGATGTTATTTTTGAGATAAGAATGAAAAACACAACAAAATAAATGTTTTTAGAAAAATATATTTTCAAGTATAAAAATGTTTTATAGAAAATTTAAATGTAATATTGAATCTAGTGAACATAATTGGATTAATTATAATTAAATATAACTAATTTTACGTTGAATCTTCATTAATATGAGATTTATCTTCTTAAATGGTTAAAACTAAAATATAGTTTCTCATAAAAGAATCATCATTTTTCAGTATTCATTATAAAATCAAACATTTCATAAAATTTTTTTAAAAAATATATTATGATAATTTTACAAGTAGATTTTAAAAAATATATACCTTTTGTAAAATATAAATTAAAAAATATCCTGAAATTATTTATAATATTCAACCACAAAAATAAATAAAATGATTTCTGAATAAAATGTATTATTGAATCATAAAATGATTTTTAAACAAATTATGCACTTATTTCATAACAATTAATCAATAAATTTTTATTGAGTATGAAAATTATATATATTTCATTATTTGTTTATTATTATTAATATTTTCCTATTTAATGACTATTTTATAATGGTCATAATAATATTTAATGGTTCATTTAATCTTGGTGTTGCATGTTGTATATGTTATTTAACATATTGTTATTTTAAAATATCATGTTGTTACATTATCCAGAAATTTAATAAATTTAAACCTTGAAATTTGAAATTTTCATAGGTAATCAAGGGTTTCCAATTTGAAAATTTATTCATTGAAAAACCACTTCATAAAAAGAGTAGATAAAACTTCTTCTTTAAAATAGAGAAACAGAAATAAAAAGGGAATATAGATTAAAACATTAATGGGTTGCCAAATAGAATAGATTTAGTGGAAAATAAGAATATGGAAATGGATAAATTTTAAATTCAAAATAATAAATGAGAGTTCTAAATTTCATTAATCACAATATTGTGAATTATTATGAGAATGTTAAAACTAAAAAACTATACATTAATGATTTATTAAAAAGGCAATCAATTTATTAGAAATGAAGGAAATAAGATAAAATTTTTGTATTAATATATTTTTCCTTGATATGAGAAATTTCATTACCATCTAGATGTCATATGTAAATATAATTAATTTAAAATTATAAAATCATCATTTAATCTATTTCTACAACAATCTCATCTATTTCACCATACATTGAGTATTCAAGATGAATGGTTTGTTTTTGAAGCACATAAAAAACTTTTAATAGATCAAAAAAGGATACAAAGATATAATTCTTGTCATTAGACAATAACTGAACCCAAAAATGGTTCTCAAAAGGTAATATAATTCCCAAATGAGTAAAACTTCATATGAAGAAATAATAAAATTTAACCAAAAAGTTCCATAACAAACCCAAAGGTTCAACATAAATCATTCCAGAAAAAACCTAACCCTTCATCCTAATTATCCTAAAAAACCATAACATTAAATAATGATTTAACCTCAATGGTGATCTAATAAATTTTGACATAAATACACAAAATATAATTTCATTATTATTAAATAATAATTCATATTAAATCACATGTTAATATAAATGTTTAAATATACATCAAACCAAGGAAACATATCCTACAATATCATTAATAACCATGATAAATTACTTAATATTCTTAAAATTAATTGAAATACAAAAAAATAATAGGTATCAAATTTAAATACTAACCTCAAAGGTAATCCTTAGCTTAACCATAAATATCATAAAAAATACATCCTTTTCAATGATTAAAATTTCATCTATCATTATTATATATATATCCCTCTATCCAATAGACTGTAATTTATATAACATAAAGTAATATACCAACCCAAATGATTATTTAAACCATAATAGATTATTCTTCAAAAAACTGAGTAAAAGTTTAAAATTACCTCAAAATACAATCACCTAAAAACTCAAAGGGGGTGTTGAAGAAATTAAAGTTGTAATCAAACATAATCTAATAAACACATGATGTTTTCTATAAATATTATTTTACCTTCACATGAAATCATTTTAATCACTAAAATTGTCTGAAAAGACCTATGATACCAATTATAAGAGCCTAGAACCCACGCATATAGATCCAGCAAAAGAAACATAATATTTAAATTTTTTATATCAATACCAATAAATGTGACTCTATTTCATCCATCCAAACATATAATTTCAAAGGAAATATTTTATCACTTATATAAAAATTGTCCTTTTAGGTTTAGAGTTGTAAATAATTAGTAAAAATATATTACATAGAAGCTTGGATATATAAACCACACATTCTTAATAATATATCTCATTTAAAAAAATTCTTCACATCAAGAAAATGTCTTAGGAACATCATACCTAAATCCTTTCTTCATAACCATGGGATAGGAAACATAAGAAAGGGTGATCTTAGATGCATAATAAGGATAAAAAAGAGAGATATCTACAATCAATTAATTATAACTTCAGAAAAAGGGTATGAGAACTTGGTCTTAACATTTGAAAACTATTCCCTACATATAACATATTTTAATCATGAATTAGGGAAAAACATGGTAGTTGATAAGACAAGTGTTTTGAAAGAAATACATAACATGATCCATTAGGGCTTAACATTGGACTTTGACATGAGTTTGAGGCATACACATAAGAAAAAATAATTTCTTTTGTATTTAAGGATCACTATCTTGGATATCATAGTGGTTTGGGTTCACTCCCCATTCACTAGTCAAGGTTCTCTCCCAAGACTATCATAGTGGGATGGGTTCACTACCCATTCCATTATCAAGGTTCACACCCAAGACTATCATAAAGTTAAAATTCCATTACTAATTTGGGTTTACACCCCATTCAAGTTCATATTATATCATTAGATATATCCATCAATACCAAATGTATTTGAGAGCTATATAATTTTGGTCATATCTGTCACATAAGGAAAATAATACATATGTGTGGAGAATATTATAAAACAATCATATTATTATAAATTTTGAAAAGGAAATTGGTTTCATAACCATTTCATCATAGCATAACCCATGTATGATAAAAGGGGTTCCTTATTTAATTATCCAATGAGAAAGAAACAAGTTTTAATGTATCATCCTTTAATAAATATCATCATATACCATCCATAGAATGAAATTGGATGGAATCTGTAAAGTTCCGGTTCCAGATTCCACCTAGAGGCACCCCATACCCTATTGGTCACATGGCCTTAAGCACATTTCCTCGAATGCCAGATGCTGCTGACTAGCAGCGAGGGCCTTGGGTGTGATAGTGGGGAAACTATGCCCTCATTGGAAGAGTAATATAGAAGAAGTAAAATAGATAGAAATAGAGAATTTAGTAAATCATAAAGTAAGTAAATAGCGGAATTAATAAACAACTGAAGCACAAGTATATAAATGATGCATGATACATATTTCTAGGAAAGAATCTAAACATAGAAAAATGATGGAATACAGTACTAAACCAAATTACAAAAGAACAGCATTTAAACATCTCCACAGCAATTTAAAGACCCGTAAAATTCAAGGAAAAGTTTTTCTTACTTTTCTTTGGGATTTTAGAAGAACGCAGTTTCTGACGGCACTTGATTCCGAGGCCCGGTGTGCCCTTAATTTCTATCCGAAGTTTAGCTCGGGTACATTCAATGAACGAACGAGTGGCTTTTCCTATCTTTTGAACTGGTTCTCGGAATCAAATTCGGAGGGCACCGATGGAACTGCAGCACCGGTAATTGATTAGGAATGCCATTTCTGGAGTTGCGTTTACCCGTGAGAAGATGATAAAATTTTTGGAAGTTTAATTTATAATTTAACTACAATTTTTATTTTCTTTAAGTGTTTTAAGGATTTGGGTGGAATTTGGGTAACTACCCAACTTCCCAAGGGAGGTTATGAGGGTGGTGGGGCCCACACGAACCCCACCCCTTCATATTCTTCAACCCCCATCAACTCACTATTAATATTTGACAACTTCTGTTATTAATTAAGTGAGTTAAGAGTGGATGTTTGAATTTCAAAATCCTTGTTGAGTTAATTAAATACGGGAGTTATTTTATTTATTTCGGATTTGTTTCTTGAGAGGATTGGGGAGAAAAGCTAAAGGAAGCTAGAAGTTCTTCATCTTCTTCATCGAAGAACACGAAGAATGCGAAGAACGCATCGAACTCCGTCGAAGAATGTCGAGTCCTCGGAGACCGACTATGCGACGCCGTATAACGTGACAGTTCTTCCGCAACGTCTTCTTCCACGACGTCTCCTTCCGCAACCTCTCCTTCCGCGACGTCTTTTTCCGTGACAAATCCTCGTTCAATGAACCTACGTTCAAGCTCGTACGAGGTAGGAGTTTATTTATTTTATTTCGTTCATGTATTCTACTTTTTCATTCTTTGGGGATATACGACCAAATACTTTGGATTAACGAGAGGGGGCTGGACCGCACAAACACGGCTGACCCTCCTCCCTTATCCTTGTTATTTTTCCTAATGTGTTGGAATGGGAATGGCATGGTGTCGTCGCATCGTGCGGGATCATGCGGCAAGTAATGTACGCTGTCGTCGCGCTGCGTCAGAGAAAACCGAAGACACCGCTGCCGGAGCGGGGCCGTGGTGGAGGGGCGCTCCGCCATCACGCCGTGCCGGACGAACCAAAACCGCGGCCTGTTTCGGGCCGCGGCAGAGCAGGGTGACCGACGGCCGGTTCCGGGCCGCCGGTGTCGGAGCAGGGAGGGGACCGGCCGTCGCCGATCCCGTGGTGGTAGAAACCGGCCGGCCGGGGCGTGACGGCCGGACAGGAGGACAGCCGGGGGTTCAAACCCTCGGCCGGCCTGCTAGGGGCTGTAGTTACAAAATTCGGGGGGCAGCGCCCCCCCCCCCCCCCCCCCCCCCGCAAAAGCCGAACGGCTCGACCGTTTGGCCGAGCCAGCTAGCGCCGCGCGCCAGTGTGCCGGGCCGCTAGGCCGGGCGTCGAGCTGAGCCGGGCCACTGGGCCAGGCTGCGCCCCGGTCGGGCCGGGCCGCTCCCAGGCCAGGCCGATCCGGTTCGGTCTGACCCAGTGGGTCTCGGGCCGGGTCGGTCCGGGCCCGAAACCCCCATTTTCGGACCCTTTTGGTTCTTTTGCCCATATCTCAGGCTACATACCTCTAATCGACGCTTCGTAAGCGACGATGCAATCCTTGGATCGAGACGGTCGTTTCGGTATATTGCACTCAAGGTTTCGGAATACTTTGGGTTCATCCGGTTTGGTTCGTACACGAAACCAACTGGGCCCTCGGAGTGGAAATGCTCAAATCATAAGCTCCGGACATCCGATTGACGTGCCTTCGACTTTGTTGGAAACCTCTTAGTGAGACGGACCTTTTGGATTACTCTGCTCGAGCTTTATACGTAGGTGGAGTACGGTCGGGTTAGTTTTGCCTTAAAAAAACAACCGGGCCCCTGGGACGAAAAAGCCAATAACTCTCAGACCAGGCGTCCGATTGAGGCGTTGTCTGTGACATTGAGTTCCTGTTGATGATACAGAACTTTTAGATACATCAACTCTGAACTATGTGTTAGTTGATGTATCGGCCTCTCGACTCGTGGAGCGGACCCTCCCGAACGATCTTGCTGTGTACAAGAACCCTAGAGCTGGCTGCGTTTGCTACTGTGACGACGACGACTGTATAGAGATCCTCAGTGGATTCGACGGCGACGACTACATCACTTAGCGATCCTATGTGGATGAGTGATACTAATCCTGTGTGGGTCCGATCCTATGTGGGTTAGTGCTCAGCGATTCTGTGTGAGCCAGCGCCTACAGATCCTGTGTGGGTCCGATCCTGTGTGGGTCATTGCGGGGGTTAGTAACTATCGATCCTTTGTGGGTCTGACAGATTAGATGAATCAGTGGCAATATCTGATCATCACTATCATCATACTAAGAAGTATACCTGTGTGAGCTAAATCATGTTTTTCTTTCCTATGTGGATTGTGTTGTGCTATCCTGTGTGGATTTACGTTTTGCTTTACTGTGTGGACTGGGTTGTACTTGAGCTCGGATGTTGGAGCATACTAGAATTCATGACTTAGGTATATGTATGGGCATTTACCTAAGCAGTGTCGGATGTTATTTCGTGATTGTATCTTTCCACTGTGGTGTTTGTTTACTTTACAAAGGCAATGCCTTTTCTTTTTACCGGGATTTACGCCTTGGTGCTAGTCACCAGCCCCAGGCCTATGGAAGGCGGGCTTGGGGTAGTCACGACACGGGCCCCGAGGACGGGTCGTGAAAAATTGGTATCAGAGGAGTTCGGTTCTGCCACAGAACTTGGGACTCTGATCTTTTTCTATGTGAAGCAATAGTTTTAAGCGTGTTGGGTGTGGTTATCAATCCAGGGAGTCCAGTGTTGGTGCGGCGGCCAACGTATCCGTACACCAGGACCCTGACTTCTGATTTCCGACTTAATGCACGAAATTATTGATTGCGTGTGTGGTTCAAGTTTTCTTTGTGATTACTTTGTGTTAGCTCACCAGGTATACTGTTATGACCATGGCACACCTGTTTCCTTTTCAGGATGGCCCCACGACGGCATCCAGCTAGGATTCCGAGAGTTGAGTGTGACGACAGCCCACCGAGCGACGAGGCCTCAGTGTAGGGCCCTATGTCAGCAGTGGCACCGGCAGTATCTCTACCCTCCGAGCCACCGATGCTTCTAGCCCCAGCTGCTGACGATGCACGTCGCCTTAGTGGACTGCACAATTTCCAACGCCAGCGACCACCCAGGTTTCGCGGGGAGATGGACCCCCAGGCAGCCGAGGACTGGCTGGAGGCAGTTATACGAGTTTTCCAGTTAGTGAGGACACTAGCAGACCTCATGGTGATCCTCGCAGCGAGCCTACTGCACGCGGCAGCAGGCCGATGGTGGAGCTTGATGCTCTAGGTGCACGATGAGGCATCTCTTCTCTGGATGGACTTTGAGAGCCTCTTCCGCTCAGAGTTGATCCTAGACACCCTCCGTGCGGTGCGCATCCAAGAGCTTCTTCAGCTGCGGCAGGGCAGCATGACGGTCGCCCAGTACTCGGTGAGATTTACCGATATCTTGTGCTACTCGACAGACATGGTACGAGGCCCATTCTTCCTGGCCCGGACCTTTGATCAGGGATTGAGGCACGAGATCAGGGCATCGCTGATCTCCCTCAGCATTCTGACTCAGACAGGAGTACTGGAGCGAGCCCTTTTGATCGAGAGCATTCTTGCTGAGTCTACACCAGCGTCGAGACCCACCGCAAGACGGCACGTAGCAGTGTCTTCTGCAGCAGGCAGTCAACGGATGACTCATGGGTCCAGGCAGACCAGACCCTCAGGCAGACAACCTCAGGACACTGGCTCAGCAGTGCGGGGCACACAGCGCGGAGCCAGTTTTTCGAGAAGCAGGCAGTGCTACTCATGCGGCGGGCAGGGCCACATGGCTCGTGACTGCCTGACCCGCCATGCCGAGGAGTAGCAGACGGTTGAGGGACCACCCAGGCAGAGGCAGAGGGTCGACCATGGCAGTCCGTAGGGAGCAGGCGGATGAGGCAGAGGAACTGGCCGATTAGCAGGTGGTGGGAGACGCTTTGAGGCTCTTCCACCACCACCACCAGGAGGTCAGCCCCGACCACAGGGAGCTAGCGGGCAGAGACAGGCCCATCTCCAAGAAGCGGAGGCCTACGACCACGGCGCGCCTGAGATGATTCGAGCTAATATCTGTGTCTATTCCACCCATTCTTCAGTTCTTATAGACACAGGATCGAGTCACTGTTTCATAGCCGATGCCCTTGTTCGGAGCTCGGAGATTCCGACTGAGCCGTTGGCTCGATCCTTAAGGCTAGAGACTCCTACGTAAGCAGACTTGATGATTACGCACTGGTGCCGGCAGTGTGAGCTTACTCTAGGAGGTGAGAGCTTCGGCTGGGATCTTCTTGTAGCAGCGTCGAGGCCTTACGACGTCATCTTGGGCATGGATTGGTTGTCTACAGTTCATGCACAGATTGACTATATTAGGCGCAAGGTGTGATGTGTACGCACCGACGGGAGCATGTTCACCTTCACTGGCGAGAAGGGAGCCTTTGAAGCACAGGATGGAATCTTGTAGAGGAGAGGAAAACCCATCACTCATCAGTTGGCTAGCCTCATCCTAGGAGCAGTTGACGTGCGGAGTCCTAGTTTTCCTGCAGTGTTGGATCAATATGCAGACGTCTTTCCCAATGACGTTCAAGGACTACCTCCTCGCAGAGAGGTAGACTTTAATATTGACCTATACCCTGAGACAACCCCGATATCGACTCCAGTATATCAGATGGCTCACGCCGAGCTTCGAGAGCTACGGGTACAGTTGGAGGACTTGCAGGGAAAGGGGTTCATCCGACCCAGTGTTTCACCTTGGGCTTCCCCGATTTTGTTCGCCAAGAAGGCGGACGGGAGCTTGCGACTTTTTTTCGACTATAGTCGCCTAAACCAGGTGACAGTGAGGAAAACGTATTTGCTACCGAGGATTGATGACCTCTTAGATTAGCTCAAGGGATCACGGTGGTTCTCTAAGATAGACCTCAGGTCAGGCTATCATCAGCTCAGAGTTCGGGACAAAGACGTGCAGAATACGACCTTTAGATGTCGGTATGGCCACTATGAGTTCTTGGTTATGACATTCGGCGTAACCAATGCTCCATAACTGTTCATGGCCCTCATGAACAGGATATTTCATCCATACCTCGATCGATTTGTCGTGGTCTTCATCGACGAAATTTTAATTTACTCGACCACTGAGGAGGAGCACGCCTACCACTTGCGAGTTGTACTGGACACACTCCGAGAGCACTAGCTTTATGGAAAGCTCTTGAAGTGTCAGTTATGGATACGTGAGGTCCACTTCTTGGGACACTTAATTTCTGAGGTGGGAGTTTCAGTGGATCCTGTGAAGATCGAGGCATTGCTAGCTTGGGAGCCACCGAGGAGCGTGACGGAGGTACGGAGTTTCTTGGGACTAGCTGGATACTACCGGAGATTTGTGACATATTTCTCCAAAGTTGCGGCACCACTCTCAGCTTTGAAGAAGAAGGGGAAACCCTTTGTGTGGTCAGACAGATGTCATCAGAGCTTCCAGGAGTTGAGACAGATATTAACCAGCACACCTATCTTGAGGTTGCCTGAGGAGGGAGTAGGGTACGTAGTCTACTTCGATGCATCAGGGACCATACTCAGATGTGTCCTGATGCAGGAGAGGGCTGTGATCGCTTATGGATCACGTCATTTGAGGCCGCATGAGCAGAACTATGCTACCCATAACCTGGAGTTAGCAGCAGTGGTCTTCGCTCTGAAGACATGGCGACACTACCTGATGGGCGAGTGCTTTACAGTCTTTTCTGATCATCAGAGTCTCAGATACATCTTCTCTCAGAAGGACCTGAATCTGAGACAGTGGCGATGGATCGAGTTCCTCCAGGACTATGACTTTAAGATAGTCTATACTCCTCAGAAGGGGAACGTAGTAGCCGATGCTCTCAGTAGGAGGATGAGCATTCAGCTACTTGAGGAGGCGCCAGAGCGGCTTGCCTCTTTGTAGATATCCTTCATGGATAGAGATGGAGCAACCTTCCTTCAGTCTCTCACTGTCTCCCCTCCACTACTGCAGTGGGTCAGAGAGGCACAACATGGGGATGCTGACTGTGAGACGCGGCGTGCACAGATATCCTCAGGACAGGCACCTGATGGTTTCTCCTTTGGAGTAGAGCACGATGTCCTTTTCAGAGGACGTACCTCAGTACCAGTTTCTTTACGGGAGGAGGTCCTGAGAGAGTTTCACACTTCTCCTTTGGCGGTACATCCTGGAGTGGCGAAGATGTACCCGGACCTCAGACGATAGCACTGGTGGCCGGGCATGAAGAAGGCTGTGGAGGAGTTCATTTTTCGATGCCTCACCTACCAGCAGGTGAAGGCAGTGCACCAGGTACCAGCAGGCTTGGTACAGCCCTTGGAGGTCCCGGAGTGGAAGTGGGACAAGATATCTATGGACTTCGTGACTGGACTTCCACACACTTCCAGAGGTCACGACTCCATTTGGGTGATTGTCACCCGACTCACCAAGTCGGCTCACTTCTTACCCATCAGAGAGCAGGGATCTGTGAAGATCTTGGGACGTATTTACGTTCAGGAGATTGTACGGCTTCATGGTGTGACATCATCTATCGTCTCCGATCGAGATGCTCGCTTTACTTCTCGACTTTGGAAGGGGTTGTAGGAGGCGTTCGGGACACAGCTACGTCTGAGCACAGCCTTTCACCCTCATACGGATGGTCAGATGGAGAGGACCATTCATACTCTCGAGGACATGCTCCGCGCATGTGTCCTCGACTTTGGTTGCAGCTGGGAGGACCACCTACCCTTGGTGGAGTTTGTGTACAACAACAGTTACCACTCCACCATCGGGATGGCACCATACGAGGCGTTGTACGTCCGACCTTGCAGATCTCCTTTGTGTTGGACATACCCTGGGGAGTCAGCACTTGTGGGACCGGAGATGGTCCAAGCCACGACAGAGAAGGTCCCGGTCATCTAGGAGCGGATGAGGACAGCTCAGAGCTGGCAGAAGTCTTATGCTGACAGGAGGCGGAGGCCACTAGAGTTCGAGGATGGCGACCACCTCTTCTTGTGTGTCTCACCTCGACGTGGATTACAGATATTTGGCCGGGGCGGCAAGTTGTCTCCATGCTTCATCAGACCATTCCAGGTCCTCAGCAGGATTGGCGAGGTGGCTTATCGCCTGGCTCTACCACCTCAGTTGCACCGGGTGCACGACGTCTTCCACGAATCCCAGCTGAGGAGATACGTGCACGACCCATCGCATATCATTGACCATGGGGAGCTAGACGTTGATGATGGGGTGAATTTTACGGAGGTCCCAGTGGAGATCAAGGATTTACAGGATTGGGTCCTATGTGGACGGTTGATTCCCCTAGTGCACATCAGATGGCAGCACAGGAACCTTCAGGAGAGCACTTGGGAGCGGGAGGCTAAGATGCGTGCTCAGTACCCACATTTGTTTCCCTAGTCTTCGATGTATCTTTACGGGGACGTAAAGCCCTGAGGTGGGAGTAATGTAAAGACCTGTAAAATTAAAGGAAATTTTTTTCTTAATTTTCTTTGGGATTTTAGAAGAACGCAGTTTCTGATGGAACTTGATTCTGAGGCGCGTTGTGCCCGGAATTTCTATCCGAAGTTTAGCTCGTGTACGTCCAGTGAAAAAACGAGCAGGTTTTCCTATCTTTTAAACTGGTGCTCAGAATCAAATTCCAGGGGCACCAATGGAACCGCAGCGTCGGTAATTGCTTAGGAACGCCATTTCCAGAGTTGCGTTTACCCGTGAGAAGATGATAAAAATTGTGGAAGTTTAATTTATAATTTAACTACAATTTTTATTTTCTTTAAGTGGTTTAAGGCTTTGGGTGGAAGTTGGGTAACTAACCAACTTCCCAAGGGAGGTTATGAGGGTGGTGGGGCCCACACGAACCCCACCCCTTCATATTCTTCAACCCACCTCAACTCACCATTAATATTTGACAACTTATGTTATTAATTAAGTGAGTTAAGAGTGGATGTTTGAATTTCAAAAGCCTTGTTGAGTTAAGAAAATAAGTGAGTTCTTTTTTTTATTAGGGATTTGTTGCTTGAGAGGTTTGGGGAGAAAAGCTAAAGGAAGCTAGAATTCTTCATATTTTTCATCGAAGAACACGAAGAATGCATCGAACTCCGTCGAAGAACACCGAGTCCTCGGAGACCGACTACGCGACGCCGTATCCCGCGACGGTTCTTTCGCGACGTCTTCATCCGCGATGTCTCCTTCCGCAACATCTCCTTCCGCGACGTCTTTTTCCATGACAAATCCTCGTTCGACGAACCTACGTTAAATCTCGCATGAGGTAGGGGTTTATTTATTTTATTTCGTTCATGTATTCTACTTTGTCATTCTTTGTGGATATATGACCAAATGCTTTCGATTAACAAGAGGGGGATGGACTGCACAAACATGGCCGACCCTCCTCCCTTATCCTTGTTATTGTTCCTAATGTGTTGGAACGGGAATGGTGCGGTGTCGTCGCACCGCGCGGGATCGTGCGGCAAGTAATGCGCGGCACCGTCGCGCTGCGCCGTGAAGTTGAACCAAGTCGTGGTGCCATCGCGCCACGTCGGAGAAAACCGAAGACACCGCGGACGGAGTGGGGCCACGACAGAGGGGTGCAGCGCCATCGCGTCGTGCCAGACGAACCAAAACCGTGGCCGGTTCCAGGCTGCGGCGGAGTAGGGTGACCGACGGCCGGTTCCGGGCCGCCGGTGTCGGAACAGGGAGGGGACCGGCCGTCGCCGGTCCCGTGGTGGCAGAAACTGGCCGGCCGGACAGGAGGACAGTTGGGGGTTCAAACCCCCGGCCGGCAAGCTAGTGGCCCCCATTAAGGGGGAGGGGGCGCGGTTACAAAATGTAGGGGGCAGCGCCTCCCCCCCCCCCCCCCCCCCGCAAAAGCCGAACAGCTCGGTCGTTCGGCCGATCCAGCTGGCGCCGCGCGCTAGTGCGCTGGGCAGCCAGGCCGGGCGCCGAGCCGAGCCGGGCCTCCAGGCCGGGCTGGGTCGGGTAGCCCCAATTCGGGCTGACCCAGGGGGTCTCGGGCCAGGTCGGTTTGGGCCCGAATCCCCTATTTTCGGACCATTTTGATCCTTTTGCCCATATCTCGGGCTACAGACCTCTGATCGACGCGCCGTCAGTGGCGATGCGATACTTGGATCGAGACTGTCGTTTTGGTATATCTCACTCAAGGTTTTAAAATACTTTGGGTTCGGCCGGGTTGGTTCGTACACGAAACCAACTGGGCCCTCGGAGTAGAAACGCTCATATCTTAAGATCCGGACGTCCGATTGACGTGTCGTCGACTTTGTTGGAAACCTCTTAGTGAGACGGATCTTTTGGCTTACTCCACCTGAGGTTTGGATGCAGGTGGAGTACGGTCGGGTTGGTTTTGCCTTAAAAAACCAACCGGGCCCCTAGGACGAAAAAGCCAATAACTCTCATACCGGGCGTCCGATTGACGCGCCGTCTGTGACTTTGAGTTCCTGTTGACGATACCGAACTTTTGGATACATCAACTCTGAACTATGTGTCAGTTGATGTATCAGCCTCTTGACTCGTGGAGCGGACCCTCCCGAACGAGCTTGCTGTGTGTGGGAACCCTAGAGCTGGCTGTGTTAGCTACTGTGACGATGACGATTGTACAGATATCCTCAGTGGATTCGAAGGCGAAAACTACAGCACTCAGCGAGCCTATGTGGATCAGTGCTACCGATCCTGTGTGGGTCTGATCTTGTGTGGGTCAGCGCTCAGCGGTTCTATGTGAGCCAGCGCCTACAGATCCTGTGTGGGTCCGATCCTGTGTGGGTCATTGCGGGGGTTATTACCTATCGATCCTTTGTGGGTCCGACGACTTAGATGAATTAGTGGCAATATCTGATCATCTCAATCATCATACGAAGAAGTATACCTGTGTGAGATGAATCATGTTTTTCTTTCCTATGTGGATTGTGTTGTGCTATCCTGTGTGGATTTACGTTTTGTTTTCCTATGTGGACTGGGTTGTACTTGGGCTCGGATGTTGGAGCGTACTGGAATTCATGACTTAGGTATATGTATGGGCATATACCTAAGCAATGTCGGATGTTATTTCGTGATTGTATCTTTCCTCTGTGGTTTTTGTTTACTTTACAAAGGCAATGCCTTCCCTTTTTACCAGGATTTATGCCTTGGTGCTATTCGCCAGCCCCTAGCCTATGGAAGGCAGGCTTGGGGTAGTCACGACACGGGCCCCAAGGACGGGTCGTGACAAGAATCACAAGCCTCAGCATGGTCTCAAGCTCCCCATTTCCACAACAATCATGTACCTGAAGTAGAAGGGATCTTGACCTTATCTATACCTACAACAATATAATCTGTTTGGGCCCAAAAGCATGACCCAAAAAGTGTGTGAGACTAATCCCAGTAGAAAACCACCAAAGATCTGTGCCTAACAGTCAGTGAGTATATATGGCAGACAAGAAGCAAAGAGAAGTTGTAACATATAAGTACTCAGTAGTAAACAATCTTACAGTTCAATTTCATTCAATTCCATATATCAAGTAAGAATATAATCATAAACAGGTAACCCTCTAGGAATTACTCACAGCCTAACCCCTTTGGTTCAACCAAATAACACATTCAAACCTCTTGGATGTACACACAATCTAGCCCCTCTGGTTTAACATTATCACAGACTCTCTGGGGAAGCAGCCACCATTAATTCCCACATAGTCTCGTATCAGTAAATAATAGGCTCTCTGAAGAAAAACTCAACATCCAATTCCCCCTATGACTTGAATCGAGGAACAATAGACACTCTGAAGGAGAACATACGTACATCCCCCCTATGGTCTCTCAACATAAAAGTAAACAGACACTCTAGAGAATCCCTCAATATCAATTCTCCCTATGGTCTAATGCACCAGGTTGCCACAGCCATGTGTAAGTTAATCGTGAATAGCGATATATGGGTAGCCAAAGTAAATCTCAAGAACTACTTGGCTAAACAATCTAAAACATAATATAGCATGTCAGATAATAATCACTCCATCCTAGAAATACTAAGCATGGAAGGTAAATAGCCAAACAGGTAAAGCTAGATCAAATGGTCAAAATCAAGCAAATATGGTCAAACACACCCATTTCATGGTAAATGAACCTATTTACAAATCCCAAACCACTAATCATGCACACAAGGCATAACATGCAATAACAGGGTTAAAACTACACACATGAAAAACCCCGAACAATGGTATGGGGAACTTGTGCACATAAAATTTATATACTATCTACAGAAAGTCACAAAGTACCTACCTCAGCGTTGTACGATCGATATACTCCTGCGTCGACCCTTGGATAGACCTAGAACATGGTAGATCTATGAAAACATCAAAAACATTCAATAGAGGATAACTAATGGGAGAAGAGAAATCAAGAGATGGTGTTGAAGAATAATGGAGAACTCACCGATGCGATTCCAACACAATTGATAGTAGTCAATTCAGAGAACAGGCGGTGAGTCAAGGACTCAGAGAAGGTATGTAGTTGTATGGAAACTCCTGGATGAGTCAGACCTAGAGGATGAGCATTCTGTAGATTAGACGTGACCCAGGTATGTTTAATGTAATAAAAAGAAAGTACACGGTGTGTATTTTAGAAGTTCACAGCCTGTACTTACCCTTTTCGACCACTACTTTAGGCGGTCTCTAGGTCACCACACATAGCTGTGTGCTCGGCCGTTACACGACCAGCACATGACTATGTGCAAAAACTAAGTACATGGCATGTATTTATAAGTACTGGTCATGTACTCAAAAAATTCCAAAAAACTCCTCTTTTCCCTCAAAAATGACCTGAAAAAAAATAAATACCTTAAAAGAAGATCTGGGTTCTTACAAACATCCCCCCTTAAATAAATTCTTCCCCGAATTTCCCTAGAAAGGTGGAGTAGAAGAAGAAATCCCAAACAGATTCGACCACTTCTATAACACATTAGCCTCCCTCTTCTAGGTCTAGTCGTGTACCCACCCATGATTTCATAGCACTCTTACCGGAGGAACAGACCAGCCATAGAGAACCTTCCCACGTCGATCAATAATCAGGATAAGATGCTCCTCAAAAGATGCATCCACCTCCAACTCGACTTCCTCGGGTCGGAAAACATCACATGGGTCTTAGAAGTAACGTCGAAGCTGAGAAACGTGGAAGATGTCATGCATATCAAGGTACCTATGAGGTAACTGTAACTGATAGGCAACTAGACGAACTCTCTCCAAATTCTCAAACAGAACGATGTACCTCAGCGAAATATTACCTCGTCTCCTAATCCTCCAATGTCCCAACCTCAGTGTGACATGCATGAAATCATGATTCTCGACCTCGAACTCTAGAGTTCGTCTCCGTCGATCAGCATAAGACTTCTGTCATGACTGTGTTATAGCCACCATCTTCTTAATCATCTCTATCTGCTCTATGGTCTCCTAGACAAGACGAGGTCCCAACATAGTTGCCTCTCCTGCCTCTAGCCAACATAAGGGTGATCAGCATGGCCTACCGTACAAAGCCTCACAAGGTTCCATCTAAATAGTTGCTTGAAATATATTATTGTAGGAAAACTCCACAACATATATGTTCTTATCCTAAGATCCTCTGAAATCCATGATGCATGCTCGAAGCATGTCCTCAAGCACCTGAATCGTACGCTCGGACTGGCCATCTATCCGGGGGTGGTATGTTGTACTCAAAAGTACCTGTGTACCCAAAGCCTTATGTAGCCCCTACCAGACCCGAGAAGTAAAATGGGAATCCCTATTTAAAACAATGGAGTGTGGAACTCTAGGTAGATATACAATCTCTCGGATGTAAAACCTTCCCAGCTCATCAAAACTGAAGGTCTCCTTGATTAGAAGGAAGTGAGCATCCTTCGTGAGTCTGTCAATGAAAACCCAAACTGCATAATTTCCTTGAGGTGACCTCAACAAACCTATCATGAGGTCCATTGAGAAATCGTTCCACATCCACTTGGGAATGGGAAACTGCTGCAAAAGCCCTACTGGTCCCTGATTCTCTGCCTTCACCTGCTGATTGGTGGAACACCTCATTAAAAAAAATTGAAACATCTCACTTCATACCTAGCCACCAATATTGATGGGGTAGATCATGATACATTTTGGTGACACGGGGATGAAATACAAAAACTGAGGAATGAAAGTCCCGCATCATCTCCTAGCGTATGTCTTCTGAGACCCTTACACACCCATGAAAATGAAAGATCACATCATCACCCATGGTCCATCTAGTAATAGGGTCCTCTCCTGAAAAACATTCCCATACGACTAGGCCTTCTGAATTAGATAGATTCTTCATTCATACTCAATCAAGAAGAGTAGAGGTAATAACTACAGAAGAAAGAAATGTCATCCCCTATCTGTCGTGAACCTCCAAATGCATCTCAGAGAACAGATCCATAAGCTACCACTAACTACTGGCCTCCTAAACTTCCTGTATCTGAGTCATCCTTCTCAATGCATCAGTAACTGTATTTCCCTTTCCAAGCGTATAGGAAAGCTCAAAGTCAAAGGACTGAAGCTACTCAACCCACCTTCTCTATCTCAAATTCTGGTCATACTAAGTGAAAATATACTGGAGACTTTTTTGGTTGATGAATACCAAAAAAATACTCTTCTAGAAGATAATGTATCTGACATCATAAAGAATTAAAAACAGTACCCAACATGAGATAGTGCGTCAGGTAATTCTTCTCATGTGGTCCCAACTGCTGGGACTTGTACACAATGACTCATTCCTCCTACATAAGCACAACTCTTAAACCGATACCAGAAGCATCACAATAAATAGTATACCTCTTGCACGGCTCTGGAAATACTACTATTGGTGTTGAATTCGACCTCCCTTTTAGCTCTTGAAAGGCTGACTCACAATATTATGACCATATGAACATCGCACCCTTATTAGTCAGAACTATCAGTGTTCCTTCTAAGCATGAAAAGTCTTGTATGAAACGTCGGTAGTATTCATCCATCCCAAGAAAACTTTTTACCTCAAAGATGTTCTTTGGCTTCTCCCAGGAAACTACTGCTCTAACTTTATCTAGGTCTTCTGATACACCTGTCTATGAGATAACAGAACCTAAGAAGTGAATTTGGTCCATCCAAAATTGGCATTTTGAGAGCTTATCTTATAACTGATTCTCTCTCAGTGTACTCAAATTGATCTCAATATGTGAGGCTTGGTCATGTCAAGTGTGAGAGTACACCAATATATCTTCCATGAATACTACCATGAAAGAATCCAAGTATGGATGTAACACTCGGTTCATCAGTGCCATGAAGACTGCAGGTGTGTTCATCAGACCGAATGACATAACCACATACTCGTATAGACCATACCTACTCCGAAAAGTTGTAATAGGTACATCTGATGTTCTAACACGCAACTGATGGTAACTAGATCTCAAGTCAATCTTCAAGAACACACTGTCTCCTCGAAGATGATCGAAGTTATAATCAATCATTATCATGGGATGTCAGTTATTAACCATCAACTGATTAAACTTCTGATAATCGACACATAGCCTGAGAGTACCATCCGCCTTCTTCACAAACAGGATGGGCGAACCCCAAAGAGAAGTACTGGGTCAGAAGAAACCCTTTGCCTGCAACTCCTCGAACTGCTTCTTAACCTCATATAACTCTAGTGTTGAAATTTTGAAGGGATGAATTGACACCAGTGCCACTCCTGGCACAACCTCCAAAGAAAAGTCCACCTCTCGATCTAGAGGAAAACCTGAAAATTACAATGTAAAGATGTCCTTGAAACGATCCCCCACTGGAAGAAAGTCCATCTTTGAAGTCCCCTAGTCATCCAGATATAGACTAGAAATCTGTGTTTTAACTCCTCCCAACCCATGAAGCTCAGGTCCCACTCTACTCGCCTTGAAATCCCATTCTCCCTTTGATACCACTTGTAATGTCCCAGTTTCAAAATCCACCTTGAGGTGCCCCATACCTGGTTGGTCACATGGCCTTAAAGCGCATTTCTCCGAAGGCCAGAGGATGCCAACTCACAGTGAGGGACTTGGTTGTGATAGTGGGGAAACTATACCCTCATTGGAAGAGTAACACATTAAAATTAAAACACATAGAAATAGCGGAAGCAATAAAACATACAGTAAGTAAACAATAGATGTAATAAAAAACTGAAGAAAACATATATAAATGATGCATGATACAAATGTCTAAGAAAGCAGAAAAATAGATCACAATGTTAGAATACAATACTAAACCAATGTACAAAAGAAATAAAAGTAAAAAGCTCCACAAAATTGCAAGCATTAACTTGGTCTCACGCTCCCTATCTCCATAAGAATCAAGTACTTGAAGTAGAAGGGCGCATTCCCTTAGCTATACATGCAACAATATAACTTTTTTGGGCCCAAAATCATAACCCAAACAGGGTGTGAGACTAATCCAAGTAGGAAACCACCCAAAGATCTATGCCTATGAGTTTGTGGACATATATGGTAGGCAATAATCAAAGAGAAGTTGTAACAATGAAGTACTCAACAGTAAACAATCCTATAGTTCAATTGAATTCAATTCCATATAGCAAGTAAGAAGATAATCCCAAATAGTTAAAAATATGGGAAGTACTCACAGCTTAACCCCTCTGGTTCAACCAAACAGCACGCGCAACCCTCCGGGAAGCACACACAGTGTAACCCCTCTTGTTCAACTTTAGCATTGACTCTCTAAAGAAGCACTTTCCATTAATTCCCCCCATAGTCTCATATCGGTGACTAATAGGCACTCCGAGGAAGGACTCAATGTCCAATTCCCTCGATGGACCAAATCGATATACTATAGACACTCTGAGGGATAACTTATGCCCATCCATTCTATGGTCTCGCAACGTAAAATTAAACAGACACTCTGGAGAATCCCTCAACATCCATTATCCCAATGGTCTACTACACTAGGTTCCCACAGCCCTGTGAAAGTCAATCGTGCACAATGATATATTGGCAGCCAAAGTAAACCTCAAGAACTACTTGTCTAAACATTATACATCATAACACAACTTGTCATATAGTAATCACTCCATCCTAGCAACACTAGGCATGGAAGGTAAACAACCAAACAGTAAAAGCTAGAACAAACTATGAAAATCCCGCAAACATGGGAAAACACATCCATTGTAAGGTAAATAAACCTATCTACAAACACCAAACCTCTACTCAAGCACACATGGCATATAACGAAAAAATAGGGTTAAAATCGTAAACATGCAATACCCCGAACAAGGGTATTGGGATATTTTGCACATAAAATTCAAAGAATATACATGGAAAGGCACAAACCACCTACCTCAGAGTTGTGTGATCGATAAACTCTGGTGTCAGCCCTTAGATCGACCTAGAATGTGGTAGATCTACAAAAATGTAAAAAACATTCAACTTATGATAACTTACGGGAGAGGAGAAATCAAGATATGGTGGTCAAGAATAAGTGAGAACTCACCGATGAGATTCTAACGTAACCGACAATGGTCGATTCAGAGAAGGGATGGCGATTTGGGGACTCATAGAAGATCCAAGGTCATACAGACGCTCCTGGTTGAGTCCAACCTAGAAGATGAACATTATTATAATTAGATGTGACTTTGGTCTATTAAATGAAATAAAAATAAAGTACATGGTGTGTATTTTAGAAGTATATAGCGTGTACTTTCCCTTTCCGACCCCTACATTAGGCAGTCTCCAGGTCACCACACACAGCTGTGTGCTAGGCCATTACACGGACAACACACAACTACATGTGGAAACTGAGTACAGGACGTGTACTTATAAGTACATGGAATATACTCCATAAATTTCTAGAAACTCATATTTTCCCTAAAAAATTTCCAGAAAAGAAATAAATAACTGAAAAGAATATTCATGTTCTTACAACATCAATTAATAATATAACCAGTAATTAATATGTAACATCCAATGATATGATCATAGTTTTAAAATGACTTTAAATAATCACTTGAACATTTCATGAGGAAAATATCAATTTTAATAAGAAATTACATAATCAAAATCTATGCATTTCGAAAATATTAATGAAAAAAGATTCTTTTAAAATGAACTGGGAAACATGTCATCGAACCTTCATATAATTGATTGGTTATTAAAATAAAAAATTATTTTCACATCGTGTATGTTAAAATAATGATTGTTTTATTATTTTCGGTAAAATAGTCTAAAGCACTTTATTTAGAAAATGAAATGATAATTACTTTGAAACCATCTCATAAATAGTAAATCATCTATAGATATGAATATAAAAATATTATTAGAATATTAAAAACATTCATGAATACGTTTTTAGAAAACTTGGACATCAAATAAAAAGGAATTTTGACTGAAGTGAACAATAAATTCAGTTTTCCATAAAAATGACCATTCATTCCCTTGAGATCATAAAAAGAATAAAATTAAATGATAACATGTATTATATATAAATAACCAAAGGATAAGAAAATTAATGAGATTTTTAAGAGTTATCTCTTGAAAAATCATCATTTTAAATTTAATCAGAAACAATCTTAGTAAAAAATGTGCTGGTAACATAAATAACTCACCACATTGGTCTTTTTTTGAATGGTAAGCCCCGTGAAAAAAATAACATTATATGAAACATTAAATATCATTGAATGAATGAAATTCATGATATAAAATTTTAAATATGAATTACATAAAATATGTGTAATAAAAGAGAGGGGAACATTGAATAAGGATCCTTAAAATAAAAGTGATATTTTAAATCCATTACAACTTCAGTAATCTCTAAATAAAAAACTCATGAATGATTTAAACTTATATTAATGTAGAAATCCCATTAATTTTCATGAGAATCACCATAAAAAAATTAATAAAAATTATTTACAACACAAGAAGAAAACATGTGGGTAATATGTAAATGGTATCATTGAAAAAATGAGAGATGAGAAAAAATTACCTTCAGTTTGACTTGCTTCGAAATGGATTTAACATCCTATTATTTGGTAGGCATCCTTTAGATAATTCTTATGGACCCTTGAAATAGTATTTCAAGATGAACATCACATATAATTCATTGATAGGAATGTTTATAAGATAAATTTGAATGGTTTGGTCAATCTATATGGATCAAAGATTGTGAGGATTGGAGGAGAAGAGGTGCCTTTTTATAAGTGAAGATATTGACACTATTATAAATAATTTATGTGTTAAATTAATATAAATTAATTTTATTTTTTAAATGGATAAATATTTGAATATTTATATGATATTCTTAATATTGTTATAAATCCTCTCATACAATAATATTTTGTAATGTTTAGGCCATCTTTTCACACTTCAATTTATTATTTTAACCCCATGTTAACCCTTTATACAATTACCAAGAAAATAATATTTTTTATTATACATGGGTAAAACAATTTAATATAAAAGGAAAATTGTACCATAAATAGAATATGGTTGATATTTCCAACCATATCCCATTCACTTGGTCGAAGATATAATTTTTAGGAATTTTATACCATTTAATTAAATATTATTTTTTATAAAATATCATTAATGTCATTTTGAGAAATACATTAAATATTATAATGTAATATTTGTATGACACATGTAAAATTGTTCAAAAATGAAATTTAAAATAAGATAGTAGAATATATACTTTATTTAATTATGAAATAATATTCTAATTGGTTTATAAAAAATTTTAAACCTTATCTTTGGGTTTAACAACTTGGTTAACCTATTTTATAATTAACTGCAGTAATGAATTTTTCAACATTAAAGGTTATAATATTATTTATACTCTGAAAAATGAATAAAAAATGGAATGGGGATGAAATTTTCAACCACATATCATCCTAATTTTCTTCTTGTAAATTTTTTATTATCTTTGCATAATATATTTAAATTGTATTTAACATAAAATATTATTAAGGAATTTTTAAGAACTATTCAGAAAATATGACATTGAAAAAAACATTTTAGTAATGTAATCCAAATATAAAAATATAAAAATATGTTAATATGTTATATTTATCTTGAATATTTTATGGGTAATTTAACTCACCCACAAAATACTATTTTTGGGGTTTTTAAAATAATTTAATTGATTTTTAATTGCTTACAAATTCATTATGTTAGAGTTGCATATGAATTTAAGGTAAATATATCTTCATTAAAAAATGAGAATAAATTACCATAGAAAAAATTAATTACAATTTTAAAAGAATATGTATAACCAAAAATAATTTGATTATATCATATCATAAAATAATATAAATATTAAAATAAATAAATTAATATTTTTGAAGTATTCTTTAATTAAATATTATAAAGGTAAAAATAGATGTTCAGTGTAAAAATTCTAATTTTCAATCATTGGATGATTGTCGATGAAATATAGTCATGTAATAAAATAAATTAAAGGGCACGAATAAAATTTAAGCCTTATCACAACAGTTTTAAACCTAATTATCCCATTTTACCTTTATCATGGTAACCAACATTTACTAAGCTTACTACTCATATTGGAAAAAAATAAAAGGAAACTATTTTAAAAATGTGAACCTCATGATTAAAAATAAGAAATCTATTTTTAAAAATTCAGTTTCTAATATTGGTAGAATTTAATTTTAGATAAAATTGAAAAATTCAATGACAAATGGTTTTTAGAAAAAAAAAATTTAATTATACTTTTTTACCAAATTAAATCGTAATATTTGTTCAAATAAACTTAATTTTATTTTTAACAAGATAATCTTACTAAAATTAAATTGAATATATTTTCAAATAAAATTTCACTTTATAAATTATTGAAATGAAAAAAATATTCCATTAAAAAATTAATATTGTCTACTATTTATTTTAGAATCAAACATTTTAGGAAATTCAAAAATATTATCTGTAAGGTAATATTGACATGATAATTTTAATTTTTTAAACAATTTCTATAATATAATTTCTAAAATATATACAAATTTATTATAAAACTTTCTCAATGAAATAAATTAAAGTCACTTTCAAAGAAAATTTATTTTGAAGCATAAAATGATTTTACTAAAAATTGAGAATTTTTTTCTGAAGAATTAATCTATGCATTTTTATTGAGTTGGAATTTTATACATATTTCATAATATGGATAATACTATTCACATAAAAAAATAACAGATTTTTTATTACATGAATAATAATATTTCATTGATTGTTTAAGAAAGGGGTTTCATATTGTATAGGCTATTGAACAGAGTGTTCTTTTAAAATCTCAGGCTGTTAAATATGGAATCATGCCTCAAAAATTGATTCAATTCATTATTATCACCATATTTCATGTATTTTTAGTATAATGAATTTTAAAATTATATATGATATTCAATAAATAGTTATTATTCTAGAATTATAATATCATATCTAACATTATACTATCCAACCAATGGAAAATGGAAATGTTGCTCGTGAGTATGTGTGGACTACCATCTCCATGAAGTGATGTGATTTTTTTCATCAATACTTTCCCTCTATGATATTAAGGATACATTTAATAAATAAATATAATGTAATAATTATTAATTATAGGTGAACTATTTTTTCAGTTTCTTTCATTTGGACCATTGAAAAGTGAAAACAATGTTCATGCATACGTACAACCTATTATATCAGTGAATGATGTCATTAGTTTTTATATTTAATTTTTTTAATGTATCTATATATTTATATATACTTTTATATTTATATCATGATTAACATTTTTCAAACGACAGATCAATGAATAAATGTAACACCCGACTCTATTTACCAAAAGTTAGTGCATTATTACATAACACATTGGCATGATCACAAGGGATCAAATTCTGACTGACCAATCAGTTTAGTAGACATGTAAGTACTATACCCAAAGATAAGTTTTAAATTAAATTATGAAATGAAAAAAAAATTGTCTCCATTAACCACATTCATATCCCTTAGACTATCCTTGCTGGTCAGTCATAATATACTGTTTCGCATCCTTTGAAAAAAAACATAGAAACAGGTGAGGTAAGATGCTCAGTAAGGATAACAATATAAAGAAAACATTAATAAATAAGCATAACCATTTGAGGAAATGTATATGACTAAAACAAAATACTTTTAAACTTAAACATCATCATAATATGGAAAAGATAAATCAAGGAATTCCATTTATTATTCACATGGATATTCTACTAGTCGAATAATCACATGTAATATCAATATGCAATTTCATAAAGATGGAATGCATAATGCCAGACATCTTAACCACATAGTCAAGCCCTCGTTCCAAGACTAAAAATAAGAATTTTTCAAGGCCTTGTTCCAAGTCACAAGTCTGTATCATGAGACCTACCGATGCATCGAGGAGCTATAGTGGGCTCCACCCATCACATACTATGTTGAATACATTCCTCATATTAAAAGGACTAAACATAAAATAAACATTTCTATTAAAACTAGAAAAAAAAATGTTAATACATTAACCAGAAACCATGAATGGTATAAGAATAACTCATCCGCAGTAAAACATATCACAAAACCTCCAACACAATATGAAATATTGTATTATAATAAATCAACTTCAAAAAAGTGTTAAATCCATCAAAGGATGTTCAGAGAGATGAAATCAAAACTATTTGAGAGAAATATCTCTTTTTATTTTGAAATAATTTAAAAGTCACATAATCATAAAAGAAAAATTTTATTTTTAAATTATTCTTATATTCTTGTAAGGGAATCTTCAATGCTATTTAAGTGGTGGAAAATATCCTCACCCTCCGTATACGTTAAAAAAACATTATTTCCATAATTTTGTCGAAATGGTTGTAAAGGACCATGTTTAGAAAATGACGGAAAGATTACTTTTTAAACATCTCAAAAAATGTCAAAAAAGGGTATTAAAGACTTTAAACCATAGTATAGGAAGTAGTAAAAATGTTTTGAAATACAATTTTAAGAAACACATATGTCAAGGATAAAGAGGTCCCAATAGATACTCACATATAAACAACCTCGGATAATGAAGAGAATGTATAAAAAACGTTTACCTTGTACTTTTCCTTTATAGTGGGTATTTTAACCTCCTATATAATAGTTAAATAACTGTTATTAAATTATACAATAACCAAATATATAAATATGATATCATATATGATCTTATAATATTGATTTATTAATAATATTTCAGTAGTATCACTGTTTCAGGTGTTAACTGATTTGTTTTCCTTTATATGCTTGGTAACATTAGCCGTGTTTCTTATGGATATGATGTATTTAATTCATATCCCAAATGATATTATGTTCTTAAACATTATTTTTAATCATAAAATGAAAATTTTTCTTGAATGGTTACCATGGGGAATGAATCTCAACGCGTTCGTGGAGACGGCAATCCATACGTATGCAGGAGCGAAAATATCATTCTATTGATGGTGAAATCGTATGTAATTGGATGGTATATCATATATACAGAATAATTATCATGTTTTATTTATTATTTGCATCAGTTATACTCATTATTATACCCCATTCAAATAATTAAGCATTTGAATAACAAACTACACCACGACGTGCAGACGGTAAGCCTTACATACCCACGTATGGTGACTTGTCATTCATAGGATGGATAAAAAATGAATATGATTTTACCGTATTTATAATAACATCAAATTATTTATAAGGTACTGGATTTATTATTTTGGTATGGAAAAAACAAATAAAGAGGAAAACGAAGAAGAAAATAACTTAGAAAGAGGTGGTGAAATTATTACCTCTTCTTGGGGTGTTTCCTTTTGAGTTGATCAAAAGGGATTCTTAGGTTATATTTATGATCAATTTAAGGCCTATAATTATAAATTAGGGTAGTTTGGAGGATATATGAGTATGGTTTGGACAAGAAAAATTCCTTTGGAGGTGTGATTTTGAGAGAAGGGGAAGTACCCTTTTATAAGAGAGGTGAGTGTCACTTTAGGAAAAACTTGAAATATTATTTTATTATACAATAATATTCAGTTTATAATGTCTCCAAAATAATTTATTACTATGATAAGGTGGGTATGGGTGAAAAACCCCTAAACCAATATGTTTTAGACAGGTTTAGGTCACCATATTAATCTTATCTTTAAGATTTAACTCCTAGTTAAATAGTTTAACTTTTACCATGTATTCTTGTATTATTAAAAAAATGGTTAATAAACATACAATAAAAATCCAAGTGAACCTAAAGTGGTAAATTATTAATATATATAACATTATATAAGTCATTTGACCAAACCTTATATTTTTAGGAATATTATATCAATTAATAATATAGTACTTGTTTTAAAAACTCATTTATGTAAATTTTGACACTATTTGGTATTTTGTTTTTGTGAAAGTCATAAAAACTTTACCAAATTGAATAAAATTTATCTAATAAACCCTAACATTTCATATTAACATATAGAAGTTAGTTTAATTTATCATAAGTCTCAATTTACATTTATTTGTATATTTCTAAAATCAATTGTTTTAATCATTCATTAATAAGGTAATTACTGCATCATCATTATATCATAAATAAATTTAATTATTTAATGTCTGAAAATTATAAATAAAATACCATTATACAAGAAATAATGTTATATTTATAATTAATACTTATATTTTCATTTATCTTATGTATAACCCTATATTAAAAATGAAATAGTTATTAAACTTTGAATTTAAAACTTTTAACTCTTCTATAAATAAAATTATAATAAATGTCCTAATCTAATCCAAGTGGACAAAAGGATCATATTTTATTCCTATAGTTGATTTTGGTCGTGATATACTTATCTAATTTAATTAGGATATGTTTTAGGGTAATTATAATATCATTTGTACCTTTAATTACTTGATTTACTTTTAACCGTGGTAAATAAAAGTCAAAAGTTACTATTCAAAAACAAATATTTTCATCTTATTGAACCACATTTTACTTACTGATATCAACTTTGTATCTTGTATTTTTAAAATTCAATTAACAGAATAGGTAAAATTATGTTTTATTCAAATTGGCAAATGTACCTAGAAGGTGGGTAAAAGGCATTAAAAAGTTCAATAAAATTTTATATATCTAATATTATTATAAAGTGACCACAATGAATTAAATTTAACATATATAGGTATTTTGTATGTATTTTTACCTAATATAAATTTAAATAAAATAACTAATTATTTAAATAAAAAGTTTGGTTTAAACAATAACGCAATGTTTTTCATTATTCATAAAAAATTTAATGTTTTCACAAAAATACCAAAAATTCCCCCTATGTTAATCTTGAAATTATAAATCCAAAAATAAAGTCCATTTTGAAAAATAAAAATTTTAAAATCTATAAAAGTGGGTATTGCTATTCTTAACAACTAGTTTGATTGTTCGTGGTGTGTTGAAACTCCAAGTTGCGTACAATAGATATTGCATTATTCCAAGGGAAACATATAATGGAATCTTAGGGTGTTACATTCTCCCCTCATTCAAATAATTACAACCTCGAAATTTCTTGAATATTACTACATAAAAATATTCCAGTGGTTCATCATCATAAGTTCCTCAAGTTACCACGTTTCATATTCCATCTATTGATTTATCCATAGAACTCTCACTAGAAAATTCATTTGGTTTCTCAAAACTTGTTCTATGTTATCAAGAATTTTGATAGAATCTACATAATAAGATAGATCGGGTTCCAATTATATTTCATCATAGGTGTGTACATGCGTTGGGTCGGGCATGTATTTTCTCAAGAGTGATACATGGAACACATCATGAACTTTGTAGAAACTTGGAGGAATTGCCAAATGGTATGCTAAAACACCAATTCGTTTTATAATTTCAAATTGTACGATTTACCTGGGAATTAATTTATCCTTCTTACTGAATTATATAACTCCCTTCCATGGAGATACCTTCAAGATAAATGATCTCCTACCTGAAATTCCAAATCCTTCCTTCAGTTATTAGGATATCTCTTTTGCCTACTTTGAGATGCTTTGATGTGGGTTTGGAAATCCTTCACCTTTTCCATTGTTTCCTCAACAAGTTTTGGGACTACGAGTTTTATTTCACCAACATCATCCCAAAAATTTGGTGTGCGACATCTCTTTCCATATAATGCTTCATATGGTGCCATCTAAAAACATGAACTGATGATATTGTTATAGAAAAATTATAACAAAGGTAAATATTGATCCCATATACCATGAGAGTCAAGTGAGAAAGATCTCAACATGTCTTCTAATGTTTGAATATTCTGTTTTGATTGTCCATCAGTTTGAGGGTGGTAGGTAGTGCTCAAATGAAGTTCAGTATCCAAGTCAATTTGAATACTTTTCCAGAATCATGATGTAAAATGGAGATCATGATTGGAAACAATTGATAGCGGTACTCCATGAAGTCTTACAAATTCATTAAGATAATGTCTTGCTAAACATTCACATGGTAAATATTCTCTTATAGCAAGAAAATGTGCTGAATTAGTAAGACGATCAACGATGGCCCATATTGCATCATTCCTTCTAAGAGACATTGATAGTCCCTGGACAAAGTCCATCATAATATAATACCATTCCCACTCAGGTATTGTAAGAGGTTTCATGACTCCTCTATAATGTTGTCTTCTAGCTCTCACTTATTGACAAACCATACATCTTGATACATAATCAACAATATCCATCTTCATGTTTTCCCACCAAAAAAGTTCTATAAAATCTATAAACATCTTAGTACTACTAGGGTGTATAGAGAAATTTGAGCTATGAGCATCATCCAACAATTCCCTTTTTAGATCAAGTATGTCCCGAACCCAAAGTCTATTCCAAAATTTCAAAATCTCATCTTCATATACGATATCGATCAATATCCCATCATTCAGAGCTT
The DNA here is from genome assembly GCA_963277665.1 of Viscum album. NCBI lineage: Eukaryota > Viridiplantae > Streptophyta > Magnoliopsida > Santalales > Viscaceae > Viscum > Viscum album. The sequence goes on from OY728151.1 coordinate 1,289,585,402, forward strand.
TAATTTTCTTTTGAAACTCGTCATCTTCTATCTGAGAACCTTTTATTATTTCTAGTAATGTTAGTTTTTCAATCATTTGAAAAATTATTGATTTTTCACCTTTCATGATTATTCCCATATCCATCATTACTAGATCCTTAAACATAGGATCCATTTAAACTCTATTCTTTTTCATAAATCCATGAACCTTTCTGCTCAAACCATCTTCCACCTTATTTACCTTCCCCAGGTGGTAATGTATAGTGTAATCATAATCCTTGAGTAGTTCAAGTCATTTTCTTTGCCTCATGTTGAGTTCTTTCTAGGATGAAATATACTTCAAACTCTTGTGATCATTATATATCTCAAATTTTGGACCATAGAGATAGTGTCTCCCTATATTCAAAGAAAATATAATAGATTCTAACTCAAGATCATGTGTGGGATAGTTTTTTTCATGATTTTTTAGCTTTCATGATTCATAGGCAATATATCTATCATTCTGCATAAGGACACAACCACGTCCTTTATTTGAATCATCACTATATATAACAGCCCCATCATTATTCGATGGTAGAGTCAAGATAAGATCATTGAATAATCTTCTATTCAGTTCTTCAAAACATTCTTCACACTCTTTTTTCCACATAAATTTTACCCCTTTACATATGAGCTTGGTTAATGGGTTAGCTAATCGAGAAAAATTCTAGATGAAATACCGATAATAACCTACTAAACCAATAAAATTGTGTACCTCAGTTATACTCATTAGTGATGGACATTCATTGATTTCCTTGGTCTATGAAGTATCGACAAAGATTCTATCATTAGAGATAATATGGCCAAGAAAAAAAATCCTCTGATGCCAAAATTCATACTTGCTAAACATCTCATATAATTCATTTCTTCTGAGGTTTGTTTAGAATAGTGCGCAAGTGATTTTCATGATCTTCGTACCTTTTTGAGTATACCATGATATAATCCATAAATAACACTATAATTTCATCAAGATATTCCTTGAAAACACTATTCATTAGATAAATGAGGTTATAGGGTGCATTAGTCAATCAAAAAGACATTACTGTAAACTCACAATGCCTATACCATGTTCGAAATGCTATTTTTGGAATGTCTTCCTTCTTCACACACAACTGATGATATCCAAATCAAAGGTCAATATTTAGAAAATATTGAGATTCATGAAGTTGATCGAATAAATCATCAATGCGAGGTAGGGGATACTTGTTCTTTATTGTTATAGCATTGATCTCCTTGTAGTCAATGCACAACCTCATAGATCCATCTTTCTTCTTAACTAAAAGAAAAGAGGATCCCCATAGAGAAACAATAGGGTGAATAAATCTCTTATTACTCAACTCCTTTAGTTGTTTATTTAGTTCCACAAATTTCATAGCGGCCATTCTATAAGGGGTCTCTAATATGGACCTTGAACCAGGAATTAAATCAATGGAAAACTCAATTTCATGTTCTGGAGGATGTCCAAGTAATTCTTTTGGAAACACAGCAGCATATTCTTGTATAATAGGCACATCCACTATTTGAATATTAGTTTCCTCACCCATAGTTATTTCATTTTATTTCTCCCCAATAATTGAATTTAGTTGAGCTACTAGGTGTGGATCTAGATAAGAATCAGGTGGTGATGTTTCTTCTCTAAAGATAAGTTACTCCTTATCATCATCAAATATTGTAACCTCCTCCTTCTAAAAATAAATTTTTGCATCATGGTCAAAAAACCAATCCATTTTGAGGATTATATCAAATTCAATCATTGGTATGATGATGATATCAGCAGATAAATAACATTTATATTACCAAATGGGAACTGATTCACAAAACATTATTGTAATGATACTTCCCTTAAGAGTTTTGACTGAAAAATCCCTTGTTAAATAAAATTATAAATAACTAAATTTTGTAGCAAACTGGGAAGATATGAAACAATGCGATAATTCAGAATCAACTAAAGCATTGGTGAAACTTGAGGAAACCATTAAATTACCTGAAACCACATCTTTCAGAGAATCAACCTCAGTAGTAGTGGTCGCATAATCTTTTCCTTACTCCCTTATAATTTTCCGAGGTAAGTTTACATGGAGCTTAGGAAATTCATTTTCATAATTCCACATCTCTCTACAATTGTACCATTAATCATTGATAGCCTCTTTCTTTACCTTGTAATAAAGATATTGGTTCCCTTTTCACCACACTAGTAACAGACTTCCATTCCCTTCAAGAAAGTACTGGGGTGTTTCATCCCACATTTAGCGAAGGATGGGTATTCAACTTTTCCCTTATTTCCCTTATTTCCATTTCTAGAGTGTTCAAGGGATCTATTCTTCTCTTTCTTCACATTAAATTCATATGACTTAGATAATTCCTTTTCTGTCTTGATAGCACATGAGACAATATCTTCGTACAATGAGAAGGATTGTGAGATTAATGCTTGACAGAGAAATGCTTTTAACCCATGGAAAAATATATCAATCTTACTCCTTGGGAAATATAAAACATGTTTCATGCCCTGATAACCTTTTAAAGTTACCTCATACTTTACGACACTCTCATCATCCTTTTTCCTCATACTCAGAAATTTCCTTTCCATATCCTCTATATGGACACAAGGAATGTATTTTTCTATGAAAATATCTTTAAACCCCTTCCATTCCATATTTGATACTTTTCATATACCTTTGTGTTTTGAATTAATGACCAACATTGATCTGAATCTCTCGTGAGGTGATAAAATTCCATGACAACTTTTTCCCTTTTACTACTCCCCAAAGAATTAAATATTTTATCTAAGGAACCTATCCATTTATCAGCTAAAAATGTATTTATAGTCCCATTGAATTTTGGTGGTTGTTTCCTCATGAAGCAGTATAACATTGATTCTCCACATTGTGGATTTGGGTGCTCCATACGGTTAATGTTATTATTCATAATCTGAGTGAGTTGTCTGAGTATAGTGATAAGCTGATCAGCACCAGTTTCATCACTATCTCCACTATAATTACCTTAAGTAGGAGGGAAATCTCTACCATGATTACATGAATTGATATGGTTTCCATTCCTTCCACTTGGATACATTTCCTGAAAATTTCAAACACAAGATTAGTTTATGAATCACAATACACAATTCTAATCTTGTAAAACACTTAACATAAATTGACCATTTTATAGATATAATCCGTAATCATAAAAAAATTATTTGAATAGGTATATACTAATAAATCTTTCATAATGTTCTTTAAAGAAAATGTTAATTATCCTTAAAAAATTCCCTGGGAGTGTCATAACCAAGAGTGCAGCAATGCCCGTTGTTGTGTACCAGGATACCCTGAGTCAAACTCAAAACTCCTTGTCAGAGTTTTCAATCCTAGGTACATCTGTGCTAGATCCGCCTCTACCTTTTCGTATCTAGATAGGGATGTATTTCATGTAAAACTCACAAAATATATACATTACCAAAATTCTAGGAAATTCTTATATATTAATCCTCAAATTCTATCTTAAGCTAATTTTACCTAATCGTGGTTTATTTCTAATTCTAGCTTCCAATACTTGTAATAAACTTCTTATGATACCAACAGCAATTCATGGATTCTATTTAAAAATATTTGGGGCATTATTACATAATATTGGCATGATCATAAGGGATAAAATTCCGAAAGACTGATCAGTTCAATAGCCTTAGAAGTACTAGATAAAAACATATGTTTTACATTACATTGTGAAATGAAAAACATAAACAAAATTTTCTCCATTAACCACATTAATATCCCTTAGATTATCCATATAGGTCAATCATAATATACTTCTTCACATCCTAAGAAAAATGAAACATATAAAATTGTTGACCTCATATGCTTAATAAGGATAACAATATAGTGGAAACATTCATAAATAAGAATAAACATTTAAGTTAATGTATACGACTAAAAAACAATCCTTTTAAACTAAAAAATTCAGTATAATATGGAAAAGATAAATCAAGTAATTCCATTTAATTATTCTCATGGATATTTACAAGTCAAATAATAACATGTAATATCAATATCCAATTTCATAATGATGGAATGCATAATGTCGGACATCATAACAACATAGTCAATGACTTGTGCCAAGACTACAAATAATATTTTTTCAAGGACTCTTTCCAAGAAACTAGTTTGTCTCATGAGACCTACTGATGCATCTAGGAGATATTGCAGGCTCCACCCATCACATATTAAGTCCAATGCATTCCTCATATGAAAATGATGAAACATAACATAAACATTAATATAAAAACTAGCATACAAAATGTTAAAACTTTAAAAATAAACCATTAATGGTATAAAAATAACACATCAAAATTCAAAAATATCACAAAACCTTCTATAAAATATGAAAGATTGTATTATAATAAATCAACTTCAAACAAGTGTAAAATCCTTCAAAGGATGTTGACATAGATGAAATCAAAACAATTTGATAGAAATATACCTTTCTATTATTAAATAATTTATTGGTCACATAATTATAAAAGAAAAAATTTATTTAGAAAATATTCATATATTATTGTAAGGGAAGATTCAAAGGAGTAACAATAGTGGAAAATATCCACACCTGCCGTATAAGTTAAAAAAACATTCTTTCTTTAATTTTGTGGAAATGTTTATAAACAACCTTATTTGGAAAACGATGAAAAGATACATTTTTTGAAATATCATAAAAAGTCAAAAACGTGTATAAATGAATTTAACCAATAGTTTCGGAAATAGTAAAAAAAATTTCAAAAACATTTTTATGAAACATGGATGTGGATGATAAAGAGGTCTCAGTAGATACTCACATATAAACAACCTCGCATAATGAAGAGATTGTAGAATCAACCCTTACCCTGTACTTTTCCTTGATCAAGCTTATGTTAACCTCATGTATAATAGTTAAATCATTGTTATATAATTATACAAGAACCAAATACATAAATATGATATCACATATGATCTTCTAATATTTTATTTATTAATAATATTTTAGTAGTATCATTTTTTCGGGTGTTAACTTTTCTATTATAGACTTGGTTACGTAAGTCATGTTTTTTATGGATAGGATGTATTTGATTCATATCTAGAATGATATTAAGTTCATAAACATTATTTTTAATCATTAAATGAAAATTATTGTTGAATTATTGTGATGGGGAATGAATCTCATCACGTTCACGAAGACGACAATTCGTACGTACGCACGAGCAAAAATATCATTATATTGATGGTGAAATCATATGTAATTGGATGGTATATCATATTTACAGAATAATTAACATTTTATATTTATTATTTACAAAATTTATAATCATTATTATACGAATCAAAATAATGATGTGTTTGAGTAACAAACTACACCACGACGTGGAGACAGTAAGCCGTACGTATGCACGTATGGAGACTTGTCATTCATAGGATGGATAGAATAATGAATACAGTTGTACCCTATTTATAATAACATAATAGTATGTATAAGGTACAATAATTATGATTTTTTTGGAAACAAAAAATAAAGAGGAAGTGGAAGAAGAAAAGAACATTGAAAGAGGTGGTGAAAGTTTTACCTCTTCTTCAGGTGTTTCCTATTGGGTTGATCAGAAGGGATGCTTAAGTTGGATTTATGATCAAATTAAGGCCTATATCTCAAATTTAGGGTATTTTAGAGGATATTTTAGTAGGTTTTGTCTGAGACAAATGGTTTTGGAGGTGTGATTTTGAGAGAAGGGGAGTTACCCTTTTGTAAGAGAGGTGAGGGTCTCTTTAGGAAAAGTGTGATATATTATTTTGTTATACAATCTTATTCATTTTATAATGGCTCAAAAATGATTTATTTATAGTTTAAGGTGGGGATGGGTCTTAAAAATCTCAACCAATAGGTTTTAGACAGGTTTAGGTCACCATATTAACCTTATCTTTTAGATTTAACTCTTAGTTAAATAGTTTATATTTTACCATGTATTCTTGTATTATTATAATAAATGGTTAATAAACATACTATAAGATTCCAAGAGAACCCCAAGTGGTTCATTATTAATATATATAACCTTATCTATGTCCTTTTTGTAAACTTATATTTTATGAATATTATAATAATTAATTATATAGTATTTTGTTTTAAACCCATTTATGTTAATTTTAACTCCATTTGGTGTTTTGTTTTTGTGAAAGTCATTATAACTTTATGACATTGAAAAAAATTATATAATAAAAAATAAAATATCATATTAACCTATAAAATTAGTTAAATTCATCATAAGTCTAAATTTACATTTATTTGGATATTTGTAATATCAATTATTTTTGTCTTTCATTTATAAGGTAATTACTACATCATCATTGTATCATAAATAAATTTAATTATTTAACATATAAAAATTATAAATAAAATACCATTATGTTGGAAATATTTTTATCTTTATAATGAATATTTATAGTCGAATTTATCTTATGTATAACACTATATTAAAAAAAATTATTTATTAAACTTTGAATTTATCACTTTTAACTCTTCTTTAAATAAAATAAAAATAAACGTTCTAATCTAATCCAAGTGGACCAAAAGAATCATATTTTTTTCCTAAGGTGTTTTTTCGTTGAGATACACTTATCCAATAGAATTAGGTCATGTGTTACGATAATTATAATATCATTTTCACCTTTAATTACCCTATTTACTTCTAATCGTGGTAAATAAATGTCAAAAGTTACTATTCACCAAAAATTATTTTCATCTTATTGAACAACATTTTATTTACTGATGTCAACCTTGTCTCTTGTATTTTTGAAATTCGATTCACAGATCCGGTAAAATTATTTTTTATGAAAATTTGCAAATGTCTCTAGAAGGTGGGTGAAAGACGGTAAAAAGTGCTATAAAATTTTATATTTCTAATATTATTATAAAATGAACCCAATTAATTACATTGAAAATATATAGGTATTATGTATATTTTTTTATCTAATATAAATTTAAATAAACTAACTAATTATTTAAATAAAAATTTGGTTTTAAACAATTACACAGTGTTTTTCACTATTCATCAAAAATTGAACGTTTTCAGAAAAATACCAAAATTCACTCTAAGCTAATTTTGATATTCTGAATCCAAAAATGAAGTCCATTTTGAAAAATGAAATTTATAAAATTTCAAAAGGTGGGTATTATTGTTAATAATGGCTAGTTTGATTGGTCGTGGTGTGTTAAAACTCCATGTTGCGTACAACGAAAGCTATTGCATTATTCAAAGGGAAATGTACTGTGGAAGCTTGGGGTGTTACATAAATGTATAAGGATCAGATGTACCAAGCCAAAAAATCTAATGAAAAACAGAATAGTTAACTGTTGGGGATGATAATGTTAATAAAGAATTATTAATAAATTGGGTTTTAAATGTAATAAATGTATCATATTTTATGTTAAAAGTATGCAAATATCTATGTTATTGAATTATAATAAATTTAAGTTTATTATATAGGTAGTTATAGAGATTTTTATTTAAATAAAACTTAAGGTAAGATATTTTCATATCACTTTTATTTATATGATACAAAAGTCATATCCACGACTTGTTTCTATTATTTTGTGAATATAATTCCCTAGAATGTATTTTTTGATGTTTTTAATTCAATTTATAATGTTATACATATCCCTATAAGTTTCTCTATTTCATGAGGATTTGTTTTGAAAGTTACTACATTGAAAAAGGTTTTATTTTACTATCTCACTGTTAACATGGATGATTTATGATTAAGATTATGATGATAAAATTTATTGATAAACCTATAAATAATGTCATGAATTATATTCTCATATGCTTATTTATGTAATATTCATTTATTAATATCATTTTCTCACTATGTTAATTAAAATTATTTAGAAATTCTTAAATAACAATATACATTATTTCTTATTTGGTTGAAAATATTTTTATTCCATGTCCATGTTTTGTTTAAAATATTTTAAGGAATGTTTTTAAAATTATTATGTGATTATTAAAAGTAATTTTAACCATGTTTTACTTTTAAAAATCTGGGATAAAAGGAATATTCTTAACATTTCCCAAATGAGGTACTCTTATCTTTTTACCAAAAATGTGAAAGGAATCATTGTTTCAACATACACAAAATGAATGAAATTTACTACAATTTTGACCACTAAAGGAATTGAATATTATTTTCAATTTTTCTATGGTTATTTAAAATGATATTTCATTCCATGATATTTTTGAAATTTTTAGATTTCAAAGTTTTGATTCCAAAAAAATGTTTTTTTACTCAATAAATATCCCAAGTGATCTTTTTAATGCATATTTATTTATGACAACATCCTTTGATGTTACTTCTAAATTATTGGGATTATTTTCCAAGGAAACCATACTTATTCTATCTCTAGATGTTTCATTATTGTGATGATGATGATATTTTTATGAAACATATTTATTTTTATGGGTTATGCCATATGGAATTATTTTAATGTTTACAAACTCCATTTCATTTTCATGGGTTATGATAAAATGATGAAATTTTTATGATCCCAAGGTACAAATATGAACATTATATGATTATGTGACGGGTGGTATAGAAATTATATATATCCCACCAATGATTTGGATAAATATTGTTATCTCATGAAATAATAAGGACTAGAATATAGAGTAAACCTAGTTCAATAAGGGACTCTATCTACTATGATACATGGGAGTGAAACTTGAATAAGGATATGATGGAACGAGGAGTAAAAAATCCACTATGATAGTATTGGATGTGATCCTTTACTATGTCAATGATTTTTTTTACTTATGTGTACTCCAAAAACTTATGTTTTATTCCAATGTTATGCTATCATGGCTCATGTTCTTTCACTACATTAGGATAGATATTTTTTTTGAACAACAAATATTTATGACATGACTCAAGATTATGAACTATAATATGAAGAGTATGGTTTTAAGATGTTAAGATCATGTAATCAAAACCTTATGCTAATGTTATGTTTATGTTATCAGTGATATCATTATTGTTTACTCTTACTGACCATTTGAGCTCACCCATTCTTATATTTATTTTCCCTAGATTAAGAAGATTATTTTAAGTATGATATGACTGATAAGGGATATAGTTATGAAGATCATAGTGTAATTTAATGTATATATACTATGAACACTTTGTTTATGTATCTAAGATTCAAAAAATAGAAAACCTATCTTATTCTAGAATGGAAAATAATGTCAGGTGTTTGAATATTTATCTATTAATATGTAATAATTATATATGAAAATTATGGTTTTATATAGTTGGTATAGAGGTTAGGTTTAGTTACCTTTGAAACTTGGATGAGAAATCATTAGAGTGAATCCTAAACATAGTACTATATATAGGATAACATCTTATGTTATGGTAAATAAAGGAGTGAAGTTTTCTTAGAAAAACATCCTTTTCTTGATAATACATGTGGATTTCGTTTTAGGGTAAATTCATCTTGAGATAATAACCTAAAAATGATTTGGTTTAGTATATATTGACCATAATAATGGTTCATGGTGATTTTTTCATTTCTAAGAAACTATTTTGATACTCTTGGGGGGTATGAATATGTTACCACACATTTTATTTATAAATCATTATGAAGTATATGATCAGATTATGACTAAGAATAACCAATGTTAAACATAAAGTTTCATAAATTAAAAATATGGTGTCATGATTTAGACAACCGATGATTTATTTTTTCTTGAATACATGACTACTCACTATGATGTTTTATTCGCAAGTTAAACATTTTGTTTTGAGTAATGGAACAAAGATAGAATGATGATGATGATGTAGTTATAGGAATGCTCAAATATTGAAGTATTTTATTTGATCATAATCATATGAATTTCATTATATCATGAAAAATATTCAAGGATATTCATTCAGATGCACAATTATTCGATGTCAAATTATCAGTAAAAAATTATTTGATGATCACATCTAATTTCTATGATTCTTCTCTAATTTATGTTTTTGGTAAATTTCTTCTTTATTATCTCTTTCCTCTCTCTATAGTTGAATTTTATGTTAATTTTTTCATGTGTTGGATTCATTAATAAAAATAAAATATCAATTTCCAGGAAGGGAAGACATGTTTAATATTCTGAACCAACTAATGATCATCTATAAGTGTGATGGTAAATATAAACTTCCAATTAAAATTACATCCATTAAATGGGTCTTGATTTTTATTCAAATTTAATGTTTATCTTAGATGGATGGGGATAAACTCAACATAGATGACATTTTTTTAAGAGAGTTGTTTTGATGTTTTTGAAAAGAAATTCCTAGTATTCCTCTGAATCGGGAAGTAGTGTTTTCAAGAGAACTCATAACTGGTGTTACAACTATTTAAAAGACTCCTTATAGAATAAACCCTTCTCAGTTGTAGAAATTAAAGAAGAAACTCTTGGATAATTTTGATAGGGGATTCATTTGAATAAGTGTTCCACCATGGGGTACACCTGTCCTTTTTTGTAAAGAAGAATGATAGATCAATGTGATATCTAAATTTTTTATAAAAAACATAACAAGATTACAGTCAAGAATTAGTATCTTCTACCCCATATTCATGTTTTTTATTCAATTATAAGGAAAATAATAATATTCCTAGATTAATATTATATTTGGATACTATCAATTGAAGGTAAAGAGTGAATACATACCTATTAATACCTTCTATACATGCCATGGACAATATGAATTTGCAGTGGTACCATTTTTTATTAATAACCGTACTATTTCCATGTATTTAATTAATTTATTCTTTAGATATTAACATTATTAGTTTATGTTAGACTTTATAGATGATATATTTATATATTCCATGATTAAGTAAGATAATAAAGATCACATTAGGATTATATTGAAGACCACTGGGAAGGAGAATTTGTTTGAAAATATTCCCACGTGTGAATTTTGGATAGATAAATTTTTATTTTTAGGTCATGAAATCCCATTTTCGGGTATATAAGTGGATCCTTAAAAGAATTAAGTTATTAAATGTTGGCCCAAACCAACCACTATGACCGATATTTGTAGTTTTTATTGTTTGTATAGATATTATTGATGATTTTTTTAAAATATCTCACAGTTCAACTAACCATGTTAACTTTTAAGGGAGATATATTCCATTAAATGGATGAATGTGAGGAAAATTTCAAGGAACTAAAGTTATATTTTTCCAGTTCACCTTTAATTACACTACCATATAACGGATAATGGTTTGCGATCTATAGTGACACATAAAATAAGATAATTAGATTCATCCTCCTATAGAATGAAATATTTATAATATATTCCACATGATAATTAAAGGTTAATGGGTATAAAAACCCAACTCATGATTCAGAGTAAGATGTGGTAATTTTCTCATTAATTTTATAGAGCAATTATCATTATTGAGAAAGTTGTGATATATATAGTGATCATAAAATTTTAAAGTATATATTCACTTCAAAAGAGATAAATATTATCTGAGGAATATGGTGGGAGGTTATTAAATATTATGAATACTCAACACATTACCAATTTGGGAAATAAAACAAGGTGAATGATTATATGATACGAAAAAAACATGAAAACTTATCTATGAGGAGGATAACAAAGATATGATATTTCTATATATTCAAAGTATGGATACAGAAATATTAAAGGGTGTGGATAAATTCTATCTTTCTCACATGAGTTTTCAACCATCTATCTACGTGAAGGATAATGAGACATACGAGTAAGTTGAAGAGTAAGAAAATAAGGGAATATATTTACCTATGTTTAACCATGACTGTGATGGAATGCTAATTTTTAGATACTGTATATGTGTCTTACCAATGCCAAATTGAATAATGATCTATTATATAAAGATCATAGTTTATATTTCCATATTCATCCCAAAAGTACAAAGATATATAGAGATATGAAATAGTATTTCTAGTGGGATGACATGAAAAATAGATATTATTGAGTTTATATCTTAGTTCATGGATTTTCAACATGCTAATGATGAGTGATAGAAGTATAAGGGTGAATTAAAACCATTATTCTTACCTGAATTGAAAAGGGAAAAGACCTCCATGGATTTTTTGTATGACTCCCCAAAATTTCTAAAGGCCATACTATAATTTGGGTTGTATCCAATAGCTTTAAAATGTCAACATATTTCATTTCAATAAAAAATATTTAATTGTTAACTAATTTTACAAAATATATGTCAAGGAAGTGGTAAGTTTTCATGGAGTACCACAACATATTATATCTGATTGGGATTAGATTTTTACCTCAATGTTCTAGATAAGTATTCATCTAGCTCTAGATATAGAGTTGAGTTTTAGTTCTTATTTTTCTAAAAACCATGTTCAACTTTAGAGAACCATTTAAACCATATAGGATATTATGGTATATTTTTCAATGGATGCAATGGAATATAGATGTCTTAATTTATTTGGAATTTGAGAGATGGAATTTTGTGGTTGAAATTTATTTTAGGGGGTGGGGAGGGGTAAAATATAATATCCTGAGGTTATATAATATATTTATCTTCAAATAAATTTAATTTATCTGATACATTGTGATTCATGCAATCTTGAGTATAAATGAACCATAACATAGTATACTATAATAACATTGTAATTAAACTGGTAGAGTAAAAATCTTAAAAAATTTTATAAATGGTTTAAATAAAAAATATATATTGATAAATAAATATTCAATTTTTAGTAAAGTCTTCATATTCTTTTGAAATAAATTTTTCCTCAAAAATGGTTTTATTGTTTTATGTGAGAAAATAGTATAATTATTTTTTTTGTGTTCTAGGATATTTATTTTAAAAAATTAACTTTATTTTTGATAAAATAATGTTGAAAATATCTTAGTGTGAATTTTAATAATAATCATAAATCTTGATTTCCCATTGAATAGTGAAAAATAAGGATTTTGATTGAAAAATATCTTTTCATTTAGATAATATGAAAAGGAAACTTTTTTCTAAAAATAGTTTTAAAATTAAAATCAGTTTATTTATATTATTAATTATATAATTATGTTAATTAGAGTATATTTTATGTTTTATTTTTATATGAAAATTTATTATGAAAAAGAAATAATTTTTTCATGAAAACCACTTTCCATCGCCTTTTATAGATTTTATTTTAAATTAAATTATGCCAATTATGTGAATTGAATATGGTAAAATGGATTCCATATTATGAATTATAAAAATTTATGTAAATCTAAATGTTTAGAAAAAATTCAACTTAAACAATTGTAAAAATATTAAAATTTGTTACCATGATTAATGATAAAAAGAGGATTACTATGGGTCAAACTTGGTGATAATGGTGTTTATTCCAATTAAACTTGTTTAAATCAGATTTTATGGATAAATTTAGACCTAATAATATCCTAAATCTGAATATATGTCCATTTTAATTCATTTTAATGACAATTAAAATGTCATGTTTCAATCTTTTAATAAATTAATAGTGTTCCCTCCACCCCACACATAAATAGACACCCCTATTTTCTCTTCTTTACACCACATTAATCAATAGAGTTAAAAAATATACCTAATTCTCATATAAAAATACAGATAAATTAATTATTATTTTTGGTATCTTTAAAATTTCATTCCAAGGGCCCTTATGAATGTATCAAATGGAGGCCTACCAAAGAAGAGGTAATCATCCTACCCAATCTCTTTCAATTTATTTATTATTATAATTCCTCTAAATATATGTTATTAATAAAATATGATAACTTAATTATCCTAAATGTACCTAAATGTTATTATGACTATGTGAAACCATTATTCACCATCCATTCCATCAAATGGAAATTTAATGCATTGCTCGTGCAAATGTGTGGACCACCACCTCCACATAGAAATAAAATTATTCGTATATCACCTCATTTTATGGATTATTATGATTTTTTTTAATATTATATTTGATATATATGAAAAAAATTATTCTTCATTAATTATGATATCATATCTAAATTATTACCTTGGAATCCATTTGAAAACAATAACATCACTTGTATGTACATGTGGACTACCAAATACATGAAACGATGTGATTCATTTATCATTTAATCTTTACATGGATTGAAATAAGGATATATTAAACAAATATAATAAAGGTAAATTATTCTTTATCATTCGTGTATTCCATCCTTTTAAGTGGTAAAACATTGTTCATGTGTACGTATTCCCTACCATCTTCATTAATGGTATAAATAATTTTTATATCTCTATCTCTTATAGATTAATCAATATATATAATGAATATATGTGATATTTATATTATTTCTAAAACTATAGATATGATGGAACCACGATAAAATCATGAGGATCAAAACTACCGAACAAAAGTTCTCATGAAAAATGAAACAGTTACCACCCAAAAACAATTATTCTAATATTGAATTATTAATAAATGTGTGTGAACATGTTATAAATGGATCATATATGATATTATATGTATAAAAATTAAAATATTATATAATTATAATAAATTTATATTTATGTGGTGTATAAAATTCCCATTATTGTATTTTATTATTATTATCATGAAAATTATGGTGATATTAATATCCATATAAGTCTCTCTTTTCTGAAGTTTTTATTTAAAAGATACCAAATTTGTAAGGGATTAATGTTACAATCTAATTTTTTACCATGATTTTTTACTATTTTGTTTCCAATGGTGTAATTTCTTGATATACCTTTCAATAATATATGGAATTGTCTTATACTATTTTAATTTATGGAATTTTCAACTAATAATACCATTTTAATCTCTTTCGAACATAAAATTATTATGATTTTTTTATAATAATAGAATTTATTTCCTATTTGGTTAAGAATATTTTCGTCCATTCCCGTGTTTCTTTTAAAATATTTCCGAGAACATTTTTAATATTTTTCTATTATTGTACGAATTCATTTTTACCTATTTTCTACATTAAAAAATAGTTTAAAATAAATATTCCTGTCATTCTATAAATGTGTTACTTTTTATTTTTTTTACTAGAAAAGTGGAAGGAATCGTTATTTTAATTTTCATCACATGTACACAATTTCCCATATTCATGACCACTAAATTCATTACATTTTCCTTTTTGTGTTGATATGGTGTTATTCAAATAATGTTTTCCATAATATTTTGAATATTTGAACATTTTAGTGAATTGATTACAAATTGAAAAGGTTTTATCCCAAAAGAAATTATCCAAGGGTAATTTTAAAAAAAATTAATTTAGAATAAAATCCTTTTATGTTACTTATAATTTATTGGGGATATGATCCAAAGATACCATCCATACTATTTATATGGATGGTTTATGATTAGGATGCTGGAATTTTTATAAAACCTATCTATTTTCCAAGGGTTATAAAATGATTAATTTTTGAAATGTATATGAAACAAGTTTAATTTCAATGAGTTTTGATATAAGATAATTGTTTTATGATCTTGTGGAATACACATGAAATGATTTGGAATATGTGATGGGTGGCCCAAGAATTATTTATCCCTCTAATTCATTGGGAAAATATTGATATATCCTGAGATAATAAGGATTGGAATGGGGAGTGAACCCATTTCAGTAAGGGACTCTTTCTACTATGATATTCTTGAGAGTGAACATTGAATAAAGATATAATGGAATTGAGAATAAAATCAATACACTATGATAGTATTGGCAGTGATCATTGAGTAATAAAATTATTTTTCCATACTTATGTCAATGAAACAAACATCCATCCTATGATAATGTTATCCTCTCATGGATTATGTTCTTTGATTCCCTTATGAATAATGTTTTATGAACTCCTATGATTTATGCCTTGAATCTTGATTTTGATCTATGATATGTTAGGCAGGGAATTAAAATGGTAATATCATGTTCACATACCCTTATTATGATGTTATTTTTATGTGATCATTGTTATATACCTTTTTTACCCTTAATTATCATCTAATATGACCCTTTCTTTTTTCTCTTTTCACCGTATTATAAATAAAGGTTTTATGCTCAATTTGCATATGATGGGTACTGGTTATAAAGAAATTATTTAGAGATAATGAAAATATCTTAGGAAAAATTTGTTCATGTATCCATGTTTCCAGTCACTAAACCTATATGGCTCATGTATAGATCATAAAGGTGTGCATTTGTAAATTAATATAATAATATGTAATATTTACTTGTGAATGGTATGGTTCTTTATACTAATCCAGCTTTGTTTTTTTTGTTGTAACTCAGTTGGTTTTATATTCTTTTCATTATGACATTTTAAATTTTTCTGTGAAATTTAGATTTTTTTTTCAAATTTTTGTTTAAAATTTAAAGGTTTTGGTGTTGAAAATAATTAATGGATATTTTAAAAAAGTTTGAGGATACAGTTGGTGATTGGAATTTTAATCAAGATTATTTGAATGGGGAATTTCTATAATGGTTAATATCTTTTTATGAATACTTTTGTGAATATGAAACTAGTTTATGGACTTTGAGTTTATTATAATGAAGTTTAATGTGGGAATTGTGGTAGTTTATGAATTTGTAATAGAAAAGTTTTTTAAATGAACAAATATGGGTTTCTGGATGAAAATCAAGGTTTCTATGAATAAAATCAAATATACTTATTTCTATTGCGGTTTTAGAAATTTTATATGTTATTATGGAAATATTATTAATTTTGTGTGAGTTGATTTAATTGATATTTCGAAAATTGGTATGTTAATTTTTGTTTTATCTTGGTATTTATTTTTAAAAAATATTTATATTTAGGTTTTTATTGATTGTGATGTGTATTTATATTAATTTCTAGAGTGCACACCTATCATGTCTCAGTTTATTTCCAAATGGAATCTATGGGTGATCCACAAATAGTGGACCCTTTAGTTAATCAACATATGGATTTCTTTTTAGAGATTCAGAAGTTTAGTCCTCCACTCATTTATAGAAAACTACATCATTTTGAGATGGAATTCTTGTGGAGGAATATTAAAAGGATCTTTAGTATTCTTGAGCGTCCAAATTCTCTCAAGGTCTTTTTTACTGCCTTTTTTCTTTAGGGTCTAAGTTGTAATTGGTGTAAGTCCTTTGTTTAGAAAGATCTATGATAGAAGAATAAATTGGAGTGTTTAAAGGACCGATTTGTATAGAAATATTTTTTTATGGTTGTGATTTTATATAATTTTATGGATTCATATATCCTTTAATAGGGTAATTGATCAGTGTTGGAGTGTTTTCATCATTTAATTTAGCTAGCCCCATATCTTTTATAGTTTATGTTAGACGATTCCTTAAAGAATCTATATTTTAAAAGGGGTATTAATTGCGATCTTCAGTCAAGTGTGTTGTAGTTCGGTTTAACTTCTTATATATAATTATTAAGATAGAATGTTTGGGTTGAGATATTTTTTTAGGAGTGGTTTAGGTGAACAATACTTCCTCTATTCCTAGAAGTTAAGAATGGAACTCTAGTAAGGAAAAGTGAAAATACATTGAGACTAAGTTGGTATATAGTGGTATCAAGAGGCCTTCATGTTTTTATTCATCAAATTATTATTAGGTTGTTATATCAGAGTTCCATTCATGTGGAATTATGACATCGAGAAACACCTCATGTTAGAATGATCCAAAGACCTATCATGGTTGTGGCCATTGGGTCATATTTAAAGGTTTTGTAAATGTGAAACATGTAAAATGAGTATATCCAGCTATACCACATTACTGGACCTCCAAGTTCAACCTATTAAACATGATATCAATTGGGGATATTTCTATTGTATTCTTCATCACCTTTTTATATCTACAATTTTATTTTTAATTAACACACATTTAAGGAAGTGTTTAAACCTTTTTTAAAATGTGACTCCTTATGAAAATTCTGAGTCATTAATGATTTTATATGAGAATATTTGTTTTTTAGTGATTTATTCTTATTTTGTGTTGGGTAGTTGGGTGAGTTTTATTTTCTTAGAGGATAGGTGTTTTAGTGTAATAATTATATGATGGGAAGACTACCATATTTATTCTGACCTTGACTCTCTTGGTGATCTTTCTTATTGGCCTTTTGTGGATGTCTTTGTTAAATAAAGGGTATCTAGTTATTTTTTGGGGCCATAATGTATCTTCAAGGTAGGGATTGAGTTTGGGAGATGTAAATAGAACATTTAAGATGTATTATAAGTCCTTTTCATGGTGGTTCTCATGGTGTTTCTTGGTTTTTATAATTGGGTCATGTTAAAGATGCTAAACCTTGTCATTTATACTAATCAACTATATCCACTTAGGATTTATAGGGTCGTAAAGAATTATGGTGGAGAGAATTATATAATTTTAACATTTAGATTTATTACTATTATTTTATGATCTTTTATATTTTTCATTTGTTTCCAATCAATTTTGTTCAAAATTGAGAATTTTTTAGTGTTTGTGTAGTGTACACTATTAGGGTATGGTTAGTACTAACCATTCAGAAACTATGTGAGTTGTTTGATATTTTTAATAGAACCATTTTTTATGGTTTGAAATTTTTATTATAACCATGAGGTTTTGGGTTCCTAGGTGGGTCTAGTATATGATATATAGTTGGTGAAAACATTTCTAAACTCTGCATCCAAACTATGAAGTCTACCAAAAATATAATATTTCTTATGAAATCTCAATTTTCCCTCCAATATTAAGAAACCCATTTGGTGCTTCCTCCTCCAAATAATTTTATACCTCATATGGAGATTTCAAGAAATTTCAAACTTTTCATCATTTGGATTTTGGTCCATATTTATGTGATTACTTGGTGTTTCCTTTAAGGAAATCCACATTTCTCCTCCTCTCTTAACTTCCTTCTCGTTCTATCTTATTATTTCCCTAAAAACTAAAATAATTTTTAAATATATAGAAATAATTTATTTGCCTTTAGAATCATGACTTTCATTCCCTATGATACTATTAAATATCCTTGTTAGTCTTACGCATACGGTCTTGAACATTCAATTAGATTTTTAATAGTTTTAGCTTCAAAATCGAAAGGCTAGAATGGGTCTTGTATGGTATCATTAGAATTTGAATAGGGTTCTAATGAATATTTAATTATATTTATTAGAAAAAATAATTCTCTTTGTGAACTAATTGATTCCCTTAGTTCATCCGAGGAGACTCAAGAATGAGAAACCAAAATATTATATCATTTTAGAGAAATATTCAATACATATAACCAATATATATTCCCAAGGACCATAAATATATTTTTTAAACATATATAATCAATTTATTTCATAAAATATATTCAATATATCCCAAAAATAACGTCAAATTAGAACCCTTCTAGAAATATAACATTTAAATACTTCTATCAAAACCTGGGGAAGGAAAACAAAATAAAGGGTGAGATTTGATGCTCATTAATGTTAATCATGGTAGATATAGATCATAAGAGAACATAATAAGATCATAACTATTTGTTAACATAATTAAGTGAATTTTCCAAATTGAAAATAGTCATTCACATAAAATATCAGTTCATAAACTCTAAAATCTTTCCAAATGTAGAAGTATGATCAATAAGTGTGTCAAAGTAGTGATCATTATTCAAGATTCATAACATTTACATATGTAATAATAATCATAGGAGATAATAATCTAGTGAAAATAGCTATTTTAAATCATTTCCATACATAATCATATGAGAATCGATATAAGAAATCCGACTCATGAGTCAAAAATGAACATAGTTATTCAAAATCTAGTCCATGAATAATATTGTGATCATAACAAGAAAAAATCATATTAACACATCAAAATATGAGCAAATATATTCAAAATCATGTCTACACTTACCATCATAATCCCCAAATATATTTATATCACATTACCCAATATATGATAGGTCGATAAAGGACCCATCCATGTATGGATTATAACATAACCAACCATCACATCATTAAAACAATACATATATGTTCCATAAGATCCTAAAACATTCATCATTCCATCATAGCTTATCTTATGGAAATAATTGGGTTTCATAAACATCTTATCATCATGATCATAAACCATATTGAGAAATAATAATGATGGTTTCATTGGTTCATTTCCTTATTAAATAATATGTTACATGAAAGGATGTTATCATAGATGAAAATGGTTTAAAATATCACTAGAATATTTATGAAAGAAAATACCGTTTTAATTTTGAAATTACTTATTTAACATTCAAAATTTTAAAAATATTTGGAAAAAAATTAATTTAAAATTATCCATGGAAACATATAAAAGAATATTAAATGAAAATAATTTAAATAACAATAGGAAAATATATTTAAATGGTATATTTTAAAACAACAATTTTTTTCACACCTTTGTTAAAAGTTCCTCGTTCTGAAAATAAAACAAACAATATTTTTTAAAAAAATTATAAAAAGTAAAATATGGGTAATAAATAAATCCAATCTATCATTTTAGAATAGTAAAATAATTATCAAGAACCTATTTAAGAGAATATAGTCATGGAAAAAAAGTATTCACAACCAAATATAAAATAATTTAAATTTTTATTAAAATACATTTTGTTGATAATTTTCAGTACCAACGATGAGAAATTAGAATTATCACTTGAAAATTAAATAAAAAAAGAGATAATAAGAAATATTATTGTGTTTAATGAATAATATCTATATAATTTCATTTAATATAAATCTGACATTGAAAATCCTAAAATGAAAAGAGATTAGAACATAAATCCCTTACGACATCATTAAATAAAAACATCATGAAAGTGATAAATTTTGATATATTCTTAAATGTGTCTAATTTTAGTGATAATCACAATAAAATTAATTATTGGATAGTATATACACTACAAAAGAGAAACATTCGGTGAATAAAACAAATTTTTCACAGATAAATGAGATGAGAAACACTTATCTCAAGCTCTGTCTTTCAATATATATGTTCAAAAACCTTTATAATAAATATATAATTTTTATAAATATTTTCAAAGACAATATTCATACATATCATACCATATATGATTCACTGATAAAATCATTTCACCTATTAATTAACAATTATCTATTCATCAAAAGTGTTAATTTTTTATATAGATCCCAAAATCATAGGGGACTAATCAAAGCTATGGAGGATGAAAATTGTGATGTAAAAGATTACCATACCTAACTAAATCAATATGTTTAGTTGTGAAGGAACCCATAAAAGAGAATGATTTTAATTAACTATACTTAGTGGACCAATAAGCAAGGAAATCTATGAATTATTTAACTTCACTTATTGTGTGAAGAACCACCACTCAGTTGTTTAGAAGGAGCCCAATAATCCGAATGTGAAACAATATTTTACATGTAATAAAATAATTCACATGAAAGGAGTTATATATGATAAGGGAGTTTGTTTCAAGTGATTCCAGTATTATATTCAAATCAATTCATACCTAAATTATATTTATATGTGAACATTACACACATATAAGTGAATCTCCATGTTTATATGATCAAGGGAAGGCTATGACGACCACAATCCTTGAATCACGAACAACACCTCCTCCTCATAGTAGTTTGTGAATTAAATCATAATTAAGATTAAGTCCATTACCAGGGGATCCATTTAACCCATATTCCTTGATTACATGTTCTCTAAGTAGAGGGGAGGGATATTATTCTATCCATACACATTCTTAGTGTAGTTGTGTTAACCCAATTATTTAAGAGGATTCCCACATCAACAACCATGCAATGAGATCTAGACACCAATTCTAACCAATAAATGACAGCCCTATCATGAGTTTCTTTATTCATGGAATTTAAAATTCACTATAAAACCATATCCAAGAATATAAGCCTCACTTTTGGCTTCTACTTATTACTTCCAACACAATTAAACCACTTACAGTGGAAGTATTTAGTTGTGTAAATCTGAAAACAAAACAAAAAAAACACATAAAGATTCCACCATCTCATAGACAGCATGTAACATCCTGTTTTCGGGTGCCCCAAACCTGGTTGGTCACATGACCTCAAGTGCATTTCCCCAAATGCCAGAGGTTACCAACTAACAGCGAGGGCCCAGGTCTGATAGCAGGGAAACTATGCCCTCATTTGTCAAAGTTTAGCGTAGAAGAATAAAATAAATAGCATACAACAACATCAGAAGCAATAAACTATACACATTTAAAATAAACAAATGCAGTAACAGATAACCAACAGTTATATAGATAATGATGCAACATGTCTCATGTTCCAATAAAAATAGCCAGAACATGTTACACAACAATACAGTACTGTACAATACAGAGTACAACAAAACAAAACAAAACAGTAGGTAGCATCACGAGCCTATGCCTGGTCCCATGCTCCCCTACTCCTCAGTAGCAATCAAGTACCTGTATAAGGACCGTTTCCCTTATCCACTTCTACAGAAGTGTAATCTGTTTGGTCTGAAGACATGACCCAAACATGGTGTGAGAAATAAATCCCAGTAGGCACCCACCAAAGGCTCATGCTCAACTATGTAAAATCATGCTACAACAATGTGCAAAAGTAAATGAAATAAGCTAAAAAGTACTCAATAGTAACTAGCTTTACCAGTTATATTTCCATTTTAATATTCATTTAATCGTTCATTTTAAGGAAACCATCATAGTTAATTTCTATGTAAATAGTCAGTTTCCTCAGACACACAAACCCTTACCCTCAGGTAATCCGAAACGTAACCCGTAGGTAATTGCCCAGAGGCATACCAGATATTTCCCTCAGGCACAGAGTCTATTCCCCATAGGCACGGAAGTAGTTTCCCTCAGGCTAAAAGATGCACTGCCCTCAGGCTAAGTAAAACACTGCCCTCTGGATAAACAAGTAACTGTGCCATTCCCAACATGTAAACAAGAAATACACATGCAATTCCTCTCAAGGAAATTCTATAATCATTACTTTAAATGCATACCCTCTGTTATCCTAGCCAAATGTCTAAAGAGAGGAACGCACACCCCGGGGTGGTCCTGGATCCAAGCAGCGATCCCAAACAACAGTTTATTATCACATTTAATTACCTTTACAAATATAGGTATTTAAAACATCCAAGGACTCTGTCACACGACACCCCAACATGGGTTCGTGGCACAAAATTCTAAAAAATGCACAACAGTTGGAAATTAAATACCAATCCACCTACCTTAAAAGCCCCTGAACGGTATACGTGAACGAAGATCCTCGAATCATCCAAAGACGACATAGATATGAGGTTAAATAAAACCTCGTTCAAACTCAAATAACATCCCTTAGAGGAAGAATTGGAAAGAACTACACCAGGGGGAGGAAGAACTCACCCGTGCGGTTCCAGGGAGATCGACGGTGCAGAAAACGGATTCCCGACACTCGATCTGGAGCTCCTCAAAGGTCTATCCCTCTATTTTGACTCCTTACTCCGGTTCTAAGCCTTTCCTGTGAATAGGGGATGCTACTTCTCAATTTAAGAAAAAAAACAAACTACATGTCTTGTACTTCTCAAGTAAACGGCGTGTACTTTTCATTTTTTAACTGTTCCTTCAGCGGATTCTTTCCACTACAACAATATTAATCCATCAACATGAGTACAAATCATGTATTCCTAATCACACGGCATGTACTGTCGTCCGGCTGGCGGCTGCTTCCGCTGCCTTACTATTTTCCTGTCGACTAACAACACGGTATGTACATACCCACTACACGGCATGTAGTCAGTTTTTTCACCTGTCATCGCCGACATGGCTACACAACCTGTGTACTCATCCCACACAACCAATGTACATGGCCTGTGGAATAGTACACGGTGTGTAGTCCCAAAATTTATAATTGTTCACCATTTTCCTTATTTTCCCAAAAACACGTAAGTAAATGAGAAAAGAAGAAACTCGTACCTCAAAAATAAGAACCGGGTTCTTAAAAACATCCCCCCTTAAAGCAATTCGTCCATGAATTTCCCCTCCAAGGGTGGCGAAGATAATGCTCAGAACAGCTCTGGTCACTAAGCACGTACGACAATCTCCCACTCCCTGGTTTTGTCCTACACATGGCCATGCTACCATAGTAAACGTATGAGAGGAACTGACCGGCCTCAGAGAACCTTCGTGCTCCTATCCACGATACGAATCGGATGCTCCTCAAAGGACACATCGAACTGAAGCTCAACCTCCTCGGGCTGAAAGACGTGAGATGGGTCTGAATGATAGTGATGCAACTGAGATATATAGAAGACGTCGTGCATGGCTAGGTACCTCTTTGGTAACTGCAACCGATAGGCAACCAGCCCGACTTTCTCCAGAATCTAAAATGGCCCCACATACCTCGGTGAATGTTTACCCTATCTCCTAATCTGCCTGTGTCCCATCCTCGGTGAAACACGCAAGAAAACCTGATCCCTGACCACGAACTCCAAGGGTCTTCTACAGCGATCAACATATTATTTCTGACGAGACTGTGTGGTAGCCATCCGCTTCTGAATCAACTGGACCAGATCAGAAGTCTCCTAGACGAAACGTGGTCCCATTAAAGCTGCCTCACCTGCCTCTAACCAGAACAAAGCTGATCGGCATGGCCTGCCATATAAAGCCTCGTATGGTGCCATCTCAATTGTTGCATGAAAACTGTTATTTTAGGCAAAATCTACTAGGGGTATATGCTTATCCCAAGATACCCCAACGTCTAGGATGCATGCACGCAACATGTCCTCAAGGACCTCTATCGTACGCTCTAACTGGACATCAGTCTAAGGGTGGTAAGCTGTGCTCAGAAGCACCTGTGTACCCAGTGACCTCTGAAAACTCTGCCCAAAATGAGATGTAAAATGGGTGTCTATATCTGAAATGATAGAACTAGGGACCCCATGAAGACGTACGATCTATCAGATATACAAATTCTCGATCTCGTCAACACAGAAGGTCTCTTTGATCCGTAAAAAGTGAGCTACCTTCATGAGTCTGTCCACAACAACCCACACAACAACATTGCCTCGAGGTGACCTCGGCAACCCAATCACGAAATCCATCGCGACATCATCCCATTTTCACTCCGGGATGGGTAACTGTTGTAACAGTCTGGCTGGCCTCTAATGCTCTTCCTTCACCTGCTAATAGGTGGAACATCTTGTAACAAAAACCAACTACATATATCTTTATACCTAGCCACTAGTACTAACGTGTCATGTCACGGTACATCTTGGAAACTCCGGGATGAGCTGCCCAAGATGAAGCATGAATCTCTTGCATCAGGTCCTCATGTATATCCCCTAGAACCCGTACTTGTCCATTAAAACACATTACCTCGTCATCGCCTATCGTCCAACCAGGAAGAGGGTTCTCACTTTCCACTAACTCCCGTAGAACCAAGACTTCTGAATCAGATAGTTGTCTCATCCTCACTCTATCCTGGAGGGTAGAAGTCACAACTATAGAATAATGATAGGTCTTCCCCTGACTATCATAAATGTCCAAATGCATCTCATAGAATAAAGCCATGAGCTGCCACTCATCACTGGCCTCCTACATAGCCCGTATCTGAGTCCTCCTACTCATTGCATCAGCTACTGAATTGACTTTACTAGGTGTATAGGCAAGCCCAAAATAGAAGGACTGAAGGTATTCAACCCACCTTCACTGTCTCAGGTTCAAGTCATGCTGAGTAAAGATGTACTTGAGACTTTTGTGGTCAGTGAAAACCACAAAATTCTCTCCCAAGAAATAATGTCTCCAACAGCGCAATGCATGAACAACTACAGCCAACTCAAGATCATGCATCGGGTAATTCTTCTCATGTGGCCGCAAATGCCGAGACCCATACACAACAACTCGATCGCCCTTCATCAACACAGCTCCTAGCCCAATACCTGATGCATCACAGTAAACTGTATACCTCTTCCCTTACTCTAAAAGTATCAGGACTGGTGCTGATGTCAACCTTCCCTTCAGGTCCTGAAAGGTTGTCTCGCAAGCTTCCGACCAAACGAACTTCACACCCTTCTTAGTCAAACCCATCAACAGCGCTGATAAGAAGGAGAAGTCTTGTATGAAGCGTCTGTAGTAACTAGCCAGCCCAAAGAAACTCTATATCACAAACACGTTCTTGGTCTGCTCCTAGGAAACTATTGCTCTCACATTCTCCGGGTCTACTACAACTCCTTCCTCTGAGATGATATGACCCAGGAAGTGAATCTGGTCCATCCAAAAGTGGCACTTTGAGAGCTTAACATATAGCCTATGCTCTCTTAGTGTACTCAATACGATCTCAAGATGGGCGGCATGGTCGTGTCGAGTGTGATAGTACACTAAGATGTCATCCCTGAATACTACTACAAAAGAATCCAGATAAGGATGGAACACACGATTAATCAGAGCCATAAAACTATTGGCGCGTTCCTGAGTCTGAACGGCATAACCAAGTACTTGCAAAGACCATATCTACTCCGAAAGTTTGTAAGTGGTATGTCTGATGGTCTCACACACATCTGATGATATACTGATCTCAATTCAATCATCGAGAACACTTGTGCTCCATGAAGTTGATCAAAAAGATCATCAATCCTCAGCAAGGGATATCGGTTCTTGACCATCAACTGGTTCAACTTCCGATAATCCACAGAGAGTCTGAGGGTACCGTCTGCCTTATTCGCAAAGAGGACCGGAGAACCCCAAGGAGAAGTACTGAGTCGGATGAAACCATTTGCCTGTAACTCCTCTAAATTTCTCTTGAGATCCTGCAATTCAGGCGTGGCTATCCTATAAGGAGTAATGGACACCGGTGGTGCTCCTGGCAAAGCTCAAGCTCAATAAACAAATCCACCTCACATCCCGGAGGTAAACCTAAAAAGTCAGCCGGGAAGACATCCCTAAAGCGATCAACCACTTTAGGGAAATCCGTCTGACAAGTCCTTTGGTCATCCAGATATAAACTCGAAATCTGGGATGTGAATCCACCTCTCCCATGATGCTCTGGTCCAGCTTGACTCGCCTGAACAACCCTTTCACCTTTTTATAGAAACTCTAATCCCTCTGGTGACATGAAACTCACCCTACGATGATAGCAATCTATAAAGGCTCGAAATGGAACCAACCAATCCATCCTGAGAATGACATCATAGATCGTCATCTCTAAGACATAAAGGTCCCATAGAAAGTGACACCCACCAACCTCAAGGGGGCACTCCTTGAACTGACGCACACTAGCTGTTCTAGTCCCTAATGGAGTGTCTAATGTCGTAACAACAGAATAAAAAGAAACACAGAGCCCACGGCTCTCCAAAACGGGTATAGATATGAAACTATGTGTAGCACCCATATCAAAAAGTAATGAAGACACAACAAAAGCTACTAGAATAGTAACTATGACAGTAAAAGGTCTGGGATCCTCCTCCTACTGGGTCTATTGCACTACATATGCCTTCCCAGTGTCGCGGCCCTGTGACACAGCTTGGCTACCCTGAGCTGTCCCACCCTACTGCCGCTGAGATATTGGTGTCTGGCTACCACGGTCACGACCACCATCACTTCCTGCACCCCCAGATGTATTCTAGTTTCTTGACTGGTAAGAAGCTTCTGGTCCTACTCTCACACGCGGAGTCTGCACATAACTTCTCTCACTAGCCAGTTGTGGAAATGCCCTGCAAAAGTGTTGTAGATGACCCATCTTGCCGCAAGATCGGCACTCCACTGGGTTACGTGGACATCGCGGTCTCTTGTGTCCCTCCTTACCACATTGGTAGCCCAGGACCTAGCCACCTGAAAAATTCTTTTGGCTGGTACTCCAACTGTGAGAGAAGTCCATCTGTCTCTTCCACATGCCAGTAGAAATTGTGCCAGAAACTGGTGCTGAACTGCACTGGTCCACACTGCTTTCTTCCCAAAGATTCTGCTCGGTAATCAGTTTCTGGTTCACAATATCATGTACTAAAGGAAACCTAAAAACATTCACCAGTGCTCGAATGTCCTATCGAAGACCATCCTCAAAGCGTCTGGCTCTCAACGTCTCATCACCCACAGGAATGGGTGCAAAATGCTGAAGCATAGTGAAGCAAGAAGAATAATCTGTCCCCGACATAGCGCCCTACTGCTGGTTCTTGAACTCTCGAGCTCTATCTGCCCTCAGTGTCTCTAGAAAAAAGAATTCATAGAAGACTACCTCAAGATCTTCCCACTCCATTTCTCTGTGATGCTCTGACTTGGTGGTAACATCCCACCACCTATTGGTGGAACCACGTAGCATATAAGTCGTGAGCTTGTCCATCCACCCTGGAGGTGTCTCAAGATGCTCAAAGATAGTCTGCATAGACCCCATCCAAGAATCTATAACCTGTGGCCCACCATCCCTTGAAAACGTAGGTGGATACTGCTGCTGGAATATACGAGTCAGATCAACCATAGATGTGGCAGCTGGCGGTGCTCCCGGAAAGGTAAACATGAACCACATAAAGCCTTCACGGAACTGCGCATCCATGCCTGTGTCCGGTATAACGGGTGGCGCTG
Source organism: Viscum album (assembly GCA_963277665.1). Taxonomy (NCBI): domain Eukaryota; kingdom Viridiplantae; phylum Streptophyta; class Magnoliopsida; order Santalales; family Viscaceae; genus Viscum; species Viscum album. Next base: position 1,289,613,980 of record OY728151.1, read on the forward strand.
CATCTGGCTCTACAGGAGGATCCACTGGTAGCCCATGGCCCACCATCTCTGGAGTATAATCATTGCCACTCTCTTGGAAAACAATGCGTGGTTGTATTGGTGGCATAACTCTACATGGTCAAATGCACACCTTAGATCAAGATTATCAAAGACTGAAAACAAAGGGACCAAAAAGGGAACATGAGGAAGAAGGCATTCAAGATTTGCAAAACAAGACTACACGGCCTGTACCTGACTTCTCATCCCATGCCCGGGTCCTTCTACACGGCTAAGCCATACGGATCCCGTTAAACAAAACTACACGACGTGTATACTGACTACACAGTGTGTATGGTGTAATTTTCCAACTACACATGTCGTTTGTGACATGTATGACTACTCAGCTTGATACTACATGATGTGTTACACCCGCACACGGCGTGTACACTACTCCTTCTCCCCTGCCACATGGTCAGGTCCACACGGTCTGTCACCGGTCAATACTACACGGCGTGTCACTCAGGCACATGGTGTGTACTGGACAAGCTCCACCGACCTGTGTTGCTAGTTACACGGCCAGATACACGGCTCAAACTACACGGTGTGTTCCATATACACATGGCATGTACACAAAAGGATTACACTGACCCATGTTGTTAGTTACACGGTCGGATCCCAGGTCAGACTACACGGCGTGTTCCATAGTGGACATGGCGTGTATGTCTTAAGGTCTCCTCCGTCCGTGTTGTTAGTTACACGGGTGGACTCCAGGTCAACACTACATGGCGTGTACATCCGGTACACGGCATGTTCACCCCATGAATTTCCCTTCCCTGTGTCCCCGCCCACACAGTCTATGACACGGGGTGAGACTACACGGCATGTACTGAAGCTACATGGTGTGTACTCAAAAAGTTTTCTTTTCTTCCCGAACAGAAGAACACACGACATGTATCTAAGGAACTATGCCACGTGTATCCTAGGTTTTCCAGACATTAAGCCTCAGATACTACTCTGGAACCCATAAAATACATAAAAACAACACTTAAGTGTCAAATTCCGACCCGTGAGGGCCCATACTCCCCGAAAATCAAATTTTTACATCTTATATATGTTATAACAAAATAAACAGTCAATGATCCACCAATTTCCGATCAATGAAGGCCCATACTCCCTAAAAACCAAAGTATAGAATTCATTATATAAACCGGCTCACACAAAAATACCCTATAACATAGTAGGTATTTATCAATGCAGCTATCACAACAATATGCTTTTCTAGCACAACAACTATCACAACAGCATGCAATTTCTAATGTGCCTACATGGCATGGAACTATGCTTGGGATGTGATTTCGAGCATGTTCCTAAATGATTCATGAGATGGAATACCATCATCTCTTTGGTTTTCAACTAAATAGAACCCATGGAAAATGTATAAACAACACAATCACAAGTGCTTCACCCAACGGTGAAATAAAATCAACTATAAATTGAAAAATAAATAAAATTTCAATATGAGGTAAATTGCCTTTTCCCTGTACATGAGTTAGATACTCCCAGGGACAACTTATTATCAACTACCATTTTCGTCCTATCCCTAACTAAGGATCCAAATAGTAATTAAAGAAAAGAGCTCCTCTGATACCACTTTGTAACGTCCCAGCTCCGGGTGCCACTCAACAGGTGCCCCGAACCCGGTTGGTCACATGACCTCAAGCACATTTCCCTAAAGGCTAGAGGCTGTCGACTAGCAGTGAGGGCCCAGGCCTGATAGTGTGGAAATTATGGCCTCATTTGTCAATGTGTATCATAGTGGAATAAATTAAATACCATACAACAACAGCGGAAGCAATAAACCATATACATTTAAAATAAACAACTGTATTAAATGATAACCAACAGTTTTATAGATAATGATGCAACATGTCTCAACTTCCAAGAAAATAGCCAGAACATGTTACACAACAATACAGTACAGTACAATAGAGAGTACAACAAAACAAAACAAAACAGTTGGTAGCATCGCGAGCCTAAGCTCGGTCCCATGCTCCCCTACTCCTCAGCAGCAATCAAGTACCTATATAAGGACCATTTCCCTTATCCACACCTATAGTGAGTAATCCAATGGTTTTAAATTTTCCATAACCTAGATTTCCAAGACCGATATTTAGAAATTAATAAACAATTCCACCACATTGGTTACAAATACCCACCCATTTCACAATTAATCTTCACTAAAGATCCATAATATTAACTTTTATGGTCACTTTTCCACAAAATAATTCCCCCCCCCATATTTTCTCAATCCCCCAAGGTTCCAATAATCTTAATTTAGGAGTAACTCATCATGTTTAGGGGACTATATTTATGTTTTATTCCAGTCAAGTAATTATTTTTTTCTACTTATTCTAAAGGTTTTTTCACATTATTTTGTTATGATATTCATCATACCAATACTTCTTAAATAATTATTTATCAATGTGATACAATCACACTTTCTCATTTTACCCATTTCTAAAATCTCATTATATAATCATCATCTACCGAATTTACATCTTAATTTTTTATCTTTTACTTATAAATTATCATTTACTTTATTTTTTTGAATTCCAAAACATATTCCTTTTCCACAGAGATTCAATTAGATATAAAAATTATTTATTTATTCAATTATTTACATATATGAAACCCATATTCTATTTCCTTTTGTTATGAATGATGTAATGATCATGTATTTAAGAACATTTTCACACCGTGATTTTGATAAGAAACCCATTATTTATTCTTCATGGGTCTTTAATGGATAAATTTATCAAGATATATCTATCTCACATTAAGTAATACATATGAATGGTTCATCCTAATAGTGCTACAATGCATTCGATAAACAATTTAATCTTTATAGGTGACATGTTTTACGATACCTTACTGAATAACCTTGGTAATTTTCATTTTTGACAAAATAGTGATAAAAAATGGTGATAAGATTATGAATGACTCATTTAAATGTTATATCCTCATATTAATGTTATGATTCAAGTTATTATTATTATGATATGCCACATTTTCTATTTATCATGTCAGATTATTAAACCTCTTGTAATTATTTTTATGCCCCATTATCATATGTCAAATAACATCCTTGATTATTTACTTATTGTGCTCATGCTCACCCATTTCCATTGATGTATGTCCCGAGGATATGAGATACTGTAAAAGTTACTTATGGTTAACCTATTAAGAATACTGTCACTTGGATTAGAACAATGTTTTATGTTATCTTGTTTTATGTTCCTAATTTCTAAGAAAATAATACTTAAAAGATCCTGATTTTTGTTCCATGTAATGAAATGTTTTTATAATAAAATAAAAAACTGCATAGTTGGTATTAGAGCATGGTTAAATAATTTATGTGAATTTGGATTATAAATACTTAATATGAACACTAAAAAATGTTTAAATAGAGGAAAAATCCTAGTATTTTTGTGAAGTATTAAGTAATTGGTTTCTAAGAAAATAAATCCCTTTCATGATATTATAAGTGGACGTGGATTTGGGAAAAAATGATCCTTGGGGTAAAATACCTGAAAAAACCACATTGAGCTAGAATCGACTGGGAATTGATTCTTGATAATAGGCCTTCTTTCAAAATTATTTTGAAGCTACAGCAGGGATATGTTTGGTTAATCATACTATTTTTATGAAACATAATGAAGGATATATATATAATGTAATTTTTATTAAAGAATAAAATATTTAAGAATTATTTTTTAGTACATAAAATCCATTTAGAATTATAATATTTCAAAAATTAACAAGTTTTTCACTATGGTTTTCTTATATTATAAAAATTTATTTAAATATGAGTAACCAAGTATATAATGAGTGAAACAGACAATCTGATCATGGAATTCTGATAGAATATGGAATAGAAAACATTATAATGATAATGAATCATCTATACTGAGTTATGAATAACAACATTAATCAAATTGAGTGACCAAATTCGATGTGAAGGGATCAACATTTTGTTTTGTCCATAATACATTAATGACCAACCTATTTTAGCGGATCCTCTATCCTATTTATTAATGAAAAAACATTAAATCTATTGAAAATATATTTCCTATAATCTATTTCTCAGAGTTAAAGAATGTCACCCTAGTAGTATACTACATAGAAGTAGAAGATAATCATTGGAGGACACTGATTAAAAACAAAATGCCAAAAGTGGAGATTGATACTATGGAATATGAGGAGTTAAATGGAATATTTTTTAATATATATTTTTCCAATTTAATGTGAAAAAAATATAGAATGAATTCCAAGAGATGAATAAGAATGAAAATTAATCATTAGGAATCTATTAAATGATAATTTCAATAATTTATCTATACAACTCTAGATTTGTTATGGATCCTAAGGGAAATGTTGATAGCTTCTTTGGTGGACTGAGTCACCATGTGATAAGAAATTTATCAAATTGAAAAATGAAATATAAGAGGAGATAGTGAGGAGTTAAATGATGGTTTAATTGGATTTTGGATAGACATAGTGGTCAAATATTACAAATGGAAAGAAGAGAGAAATATAGCCAAAACTAGGGAATAATTTTGATCAAAGAAGAGGAGGAAAAATGTGAAACTTCCCACGTGAAAAAACATAAGATGAATCATTTTGGTATTTGATTTATTGGGAGTGGTAAGTGATACAATTATAGAATATAGGAGAATATATCTTAGAACTATTATGGTGAGGTGAAGTGTAAACTTCTCGACACTAATGATAAAGGGAAGATGGCACATGACCAAACTGAAGTTCAATGCTTCATGTGTGTAAAATAAGAGAACTTTTATAATCAATTTACAATTTATAAGATAATGGATGTAAACAGCCATTAACATCAGCATAGGACTAGGGAGTGAGGTCAGGCATTTTCTATCATGATGGTTAACATATAGTCTCAAAATGATGTGGTTGTAGGTACAATAATTATGATCTAAAATATAGAAAGTAATTTGTTTGATTATAGTTATAGGCGTTCTATTAATGCATCTATGATTTCAATGATTTTTAATTAATTCTTGATCTAATAGAAGTATATTTAACAGTTAATACTCATAGAGGGATTATCCTAGCATTAATAGTGTATAAATATGGGTTCCTTAACATTAGAGAGTAGAATGACATCACAAATCTAGTAGTAGTTCACATTGTGTAATTCGACACTATACTAGGGATGGACTGACCCTCAATTTATGATGTTAATATCAACTGTAAGAATAAGGAAATTTACATTGTCTTGAATAGAAATATTATAGTTTCTTTAGAAGTGAGATATTCCAGCCTATGATTTTTCTAGAAGAACCACCCATAGACTTCTTTATGGTGATGATCAATGAAGAGGGATAAGGAAATGAAACGATAAGGATAAAAATGTCCCCACAAATCAAGATTACATTGATGTATTTATTGAATAGATAATTATAACTCCCCCACAAAGAGAGGTATAGTTTTCCATTGAAATCATATGTAGATCCAAGAAAGACCTATAATATAATAGAAAATTATTAGTTAGATAAATAAAAGAAAAATCTTCAAGATCGGTTGGATAAGGGATCTATCCGACAATGTGTTTATCCATAGAGAGCACCAATTATCTATGTAATGAAGAAGGATGGATTTATGTGACTATGAACTGATTGTAGAGAACTCAATGAAATCATAGCTAAAAAGAAGAACACTCTACCAAGGATTGATGATTTATTTTTCCAAATTCATAGGGCATGATTGGGTCTCCAAGAGTGACCTTAGATCTTGGAAACTTCAATTGAGGGTGAATAAAGAAGATATTCCAAAGGCTAACTTATGAAAAATATATGGCCCTTATTATTTTTTTTGTCATTCCATTCATATTGAATAATACTTCTATTATTATGGATTTTATGAATAGAGTCTTCAAATACTACCTTGAAAAATTCATGGATGTTTTTATTGTTCATATTATGATATATTACAAAAATAATGAGGCCACGAGGATCATCTATGAGTTATATTAAAAAATACAAGGAGGGAAAAGATATTTGTAAATTTAGAAAATGTTAATTTTGGTTACAACAATTTATATTTTTAGGGAACATTATAAACACTAAAGGAATCATAGATGAACATGTGAAGATAAACGTTGCAGAGAAGTTGTGTCATCCTATAATATTTATTAAGATTCTATGTTTTCATGGTTTATCTGTATATTTTATTATGTTTTTGAAAAAATCATAACTTTTTAATATACTAACCAATTTTACTCATAATGGATCTAAGTTCATTTCAAAAAATGATCATGAAGAAAATTTCCATGAAAAGAAGAATATATTGGTTATTAAAACTATGTTAATCAAATCATTCTTAGTTCATGAAATGGCACTACCTAATCCCCAACGATGTTCATCTTTTCAATTTTAGCTCGACCCTTTTGTTTTTATATAGATAAAAATTTGAATTCTTTATTCACATCATCATTATCTTCATCTGAATCATCATTTATGCTTCTACTCACATAGAGTTACTTACATCCTCCTTTCTTCCATAAAGAAACTATTCATTTTTCTCTTAAATATTATATCTGTTCCCTACTCTAGTAACATCATTGCATTTTATTACTTTTGTGTCCTCATGTTGAAACATTATAGACATTCTGTCATAGATTCTTGGTATCCTGAAAACATCTAATTGATACCGTATTGTTAAAGAAAAATAGATAATCATGAAATTACTTAGTTTTTCTAATTCTCCCCCAATCGGTCACCTTGAGGTCAGATAACATAAAATTTCATCTTTTATATCCCAATGAGGTCTTGAATCTAATTAGGAGATTGAATTCCCCCCCCCCTATGATGTGAAACTATTCCTATTGTTGGACCTACTATTTATACCCACAACCATTCTTCTTCTCTTATATCATTTATTCTAATACGGCACATTGTATTGAGCCATCAAAAAATCCTCTAAGCCTACTAAGTCAGAACTTGATGTTGTGAATGAGAGATAATGTGAATACCACAATCACTATCTATTAAGCTCAATTAATTTCTTTCTTCTTCAAATATGGTAACTTATTTGAATTAGGTGACATTCCTAAAGACATTATAGCACTACATAATTTTTTATCTTTTGAGGCAACCACCCCTTTGATTGTATATCCCTAAAAACCCGATTCACTTAAACAACAGTTAATATCATTTAAACACATAGGGAAAGGGTAACCAATAGAATCCTCAAGATGAGGATTGTGGCTGATCGTAATGGATCAACCATTTGATACTATCTTGAAAATAACTTTAATGTTTTTATTCTTGTTCCAACTGCTCATCCAACTTCAAATATTCTAGCCATATGACTATGTATACTTTAACCTTAAGTTGAGTCTTCTTCTAATATTTAGGTTATGTATTCCTATCCTTTTTATTAACATGGGATCTAAACATGATAGTACAAATTTTATTCATTGATTTTCCACTAAGATTCCATTTTTCATAATTATTTCTCAGAGTGGGAATATATCCACTAGTCATTTTCTCTTGATTATTCATCCATTGGATGTATCTTTCACCTTATTTTACTTATCTCATTATGAAGCACGTGAGATTATGGATATAATATGTATTTATTTTTTTATTAGTAATTCGAGTCTCCACAGAGTTTTTTACTGCTAGTGGGTTCTTCACTAATGGTATGTTTTTCTTACTCACAACTACAATAGCTCCTCCTTTTTTTCTTCCAGGTTCATTAAAATTCATTCCTATAGAGTTTTTGTGAGTTTATTAGAGGTGGTTATTGATATGCCTTTCGATGAGCTCCTTATGATTCCATTGAGGATATAAAACTAGTTTTAAACTTATTATTATGTCCTTCCATATAAACCTTTTTATACAGTGCTAGAGTTGAGTATCTTCATTCATGTTCCTTTTCCTTCCTTTATTTCTTCCAACTGAAATATCTTTCCAAATGCACATGATTAGAACATATGAAACATCTCACATTAAAAAAATACCTCATGTAATCATTTCTCCGCTGAGATGTTAATCAACATGTGTTATTCTTTTGACATTGATCTCCTAGAATTCATGAAAAATATTCATGGTGTGTCCCAGTCTTCCATAATAGTACAATTTAATAGATACTTTCTTATGAGAGAGTGTTCTTTCAGATTTCTCTAGAAGATTTTAATAATTCTCAAATTTGGGAAAATTTCTCTCTTCACACCATGAAATATATTAAAAACCCTATGAATAAAACTATGATGAATGACCTTGAATCCCACAAAAATAGAACATCTAATTATTTATTCCAATAACTATTGGATTTTTCTTATTTCTTGAACTGTTCATAGACCTTTTCCTATCATACAAGGTGATGTTTCATCATATCCAATAAATTTTTTTTGCTAAACTCTATGGCCTTTAAGATGAGAAAATCCTTTCTTGTTTACCACCAATATTTGATTTTGATTTCATTATCACCTCTTAAAGGATAATCAAATAGTAACTTCCAATTATCCCTAATTTGTTTCTCTCATTTGGAATTAGATTTCTCCAAATCTATCTTCATTAATTCAACCTCTTCTCTCAATTGTTAAATATTTATATCCCTTGATTCAAGTATAGTGTTACGTTATCTCTTGAGATTCATCCATATACTCAGCTCATATTCCATTTCCCATATGAGATTATTCTATATGTCATTTTTCTCCTTTATTATAAATATTTCTTTTCAAATAGAATCAGAACAAAATGAATTCTATTTTTGTATCATTTTCTTCCACTGAACAGGTTTGGATAGAAATGTACAAAGCTCATCATTTCAGGATTTTAGATTCTGAATTTCATCTTACTTTTGATTCTCTACATTTTCATAATATTTTGGTTTTTCTATCTTTCTATAAATCTTTTGAAGTTCTTCATCTTGAGAATAATTATTCTCCCTCATATCAGTAGCCACATCAGTAAGCCTTAGATTTAAACCTCCTATCTTATTGACCTCAATTTACAGTGCTTGGATCCTGATATCAATAGATTTAATTTCATCATCCAATTCATTTTTCTCAAAAAAAATGTCCACTTTTGGCATTCATGGAGTTTCCCCATCATCAGTAGTGTCAAAATCACATGGAATTTCATGTTCATAACTAATTCATATAGCATCATTGAGTGAATCTATAACTTCCCTACCTGATACATCCATATCATTCTTCAGTAAACTATTGTCTTCCTTAATTTGAAGTACAATTTTTCTATAAACACTTTCACACTAAGGAATAAAACCTGACCTCTGCTTCTTCTTTGAGGTTATTCCCTTTTCCATGGCACACCAAGATAAGAGTAGACTACATCTTTAACATCCAAAATTGACTAAAACATGTCAGAGAAAACAAATATAATAAAAAAAACCTTTCCTATGATATCAATTGTTAGGTCCAAAATGGGCCTATATACCTTAAAGGGGTGATCAATGTATGGATATTATTTTTAAACTTCTTTATGCCTCACTGGATCATGAACTCTTTATAAAATGGGTCACTCTTGTGCTCTTTAATATTAATGTTGATTGCGTCCATTGAAATTTTATCTAATGATAATGCATTAAAATTAAATAAATAAGGAAAGCACATGGACATAGAGATTACTAATTTGTTCCCCTTACTTTGATACATCCAGGGAGCATACAACGACAATGTGCCTATTGTACCAAATTCACTTAGGGTCCCTGTCAAATTACATTTTCAAGCTATATCTTCTATTCCTAGGCTAACATTATTTATATGGTTTAGGGTCTACATATTGAATTCCCATGGGTTACTCCCAATGTCTCTTCCACTAGATCACTACCTTTGAGAAGGATCATCGTCTTCCTGTTCCTTCACTCTCTGCTCTTGGAAATGATCCACACACACTTTATGGACACATATGTCCCTTCATTTTCATAAATTCTACATCCTCAAATGTAGATAGATTCTTTATTGAAGTTCAACTTTCATCCACTGATGAATACTTTTTTACCATAGGTATGCTGGTAAACATCCAACTTTCACGCCACCTCAGGGTGACTAGAATGTTTCTTTAAGAATGAAAAGAAAGTTTCACCCTTTTCATGGGAAAACACCCTACGTGCATCCCCAAACCTACACGACACATACCCCTTTACGCCCAAATCACTATTAGAGAGAAACTCACATCTATCATCCAACTTATGAAAAACACTCTACTTGCGCGCCTATACCACTTGCCTAACTAGAGATTCTATTTTATCTAAGTGTTGATATTCTTCAGAGTGAGGGGTAGCCATTTATTTATATGAATTTTAAAGACCCTGATTTCATGGTGCACAACTTTCAGCCAGACATTAAAATCCATTTTCCCAAGCCTCTGTCGTGATAGTCACCTTACGCACCACTCCATATCTTACACAACCTTATTTACCTTGACATATTTTGATGTTCTGGTCTTGAAAAATTCATGTCACAGAATGTTTCATGGATCCTTGACACTAGCATGAAACCCATTTTATAAAAAAACTTTACTCCATTCTCCAATTATTGGACCCAAAAATTTGGAAAACATCGGAAAAAACCACCACCTTGTATACCATATTTTTGTACAACATCTAGATCATTCATTTCAATTTTATGGTTCTTGGTCAATAGATATTGTCAACAATATCCCTCTAACTTGACAAAATACTATGAAAACCTTCTTGGTCTACAAAGCAATTGAACAAAAAATGTTACAATATTACCTTGAGGTATTTTTTTCCAACAATCATGGATGGTAAAAATTTATTCTATACTAGGGAAACATCATAGGGTCCTAGAGAAACAAAAGAAATGTTCTATGTGATACTCTCTATCTCTCTCCCATAGTTAGGTCACACAACCAAAAAGTGTTTTATCATCAATCCTCTCTACTTGTATCTCTAAACACAAGGCTCGAGCCAAAGGCTCAAATGAAATATCTAATTCTTGAACTGGGTATATTTTTAGAAAACAGTGTCTTGTGCTTGTGTTTATCAAAACTAAAAATAAATTAAAGAATAAAAATATCATACCTCAAATCACTCTAGATCCTCTAGATCAAAAGAGTCTAGTGCCTATAGCATCCCATGTCCCAAACCACTAGATCCCAAAGATTGGTGTGCAACATGTGGGGGTTGAAGTGGTTGTGGAAACATATCAATTTTCTAGTCACTGCATACTTCACGCCAAGCACCACTACCATGAAATCCAACTTGTGGAGCTTCTTATTCCAACCAATTATTTTTCATTGGATGTCTATCAACCATCTTTACATATATAAAACTATGGATAGGTAAATCCTACATGATATTTAATAGTCATCATAAGAATAAAAAATCATCTAACTTGACATATTGAGTTATGCCTAAGATATTCATGAATACTATAGCCTATGCTATCATGACATATATCAGAAACATATAGTAAAAAGAATAGAATTTCTTACAACACTAATAGATTTTTTCTATTGAAGATAATGATATATGTTTGGTCCCAGTGTTTCATCATCCAACACCGAAAAATATATCCATGACGCAGTCTTTCATGATTCATTCACCTGAACCACCATAGGTGGGTCTATGTAATAGTGAATGAAAGGAAATACCCCCCATTTTCCACCTATATGGAATAAATACTCATGACTAGGCCCTTTCGTGGAGCCTCACCACCCATAAAGTCCTAATATAATCTCTTCTACAAATTCCACAATGACAATCATCATAGAAACACCTTGTAAGGAGACAAGTCATACCACTGTCAAAGAGTATATCTAGAGAATTAGACTCAATAAATATATGGAAATCACAAATGCATTCCTATATGATACATGTAATAATGTTTTTCACTGAACCAATTTCTATATGTACAAATTCAATAAGTAGGTTTTCATATTCCTGGTGATTGGATACGTCGACTTCCACACTAACACTGGAATCATTATCTAGGAGCCGAATTTAAAACACTTTAACATTATTTCTATATTTACCAAAAAAAATCACTACTAGATAAACAATATACTCTGGTACAATGTTAGATATTTTATAACATGGAAATGAATAATCTTCCATAGCCCCAAGGTTTTACCCTTATGCATATCTAGGTTCGCTCAATATTTTCATGTGATGAAGTTTACAGTTTTCAATAGATTGACTAAAACAATGTTAAAAAATAATTCACCATAATAAAATCATTATTATATTATAAATATTATATATAGTCTTTAAATATATCCTTATTACCACATATAAATAATAAATTGTAAAATGAATCACATCACTTCATGGCGGTGGCAGTCCCCGTGTACACATAAGTGATGTTATCATTCTTTAATTGAAACAAATGTGAGATAGTAGATAAGAACTAATAATCCTCGAAGAATAATTATTTTATAAATATAATATATAGACATTAAATACATCATAATTATTGACCATAAAATATTGTGATGGAAAATGGATCATATCGGTTCTAGGAGGCTCTAGTCCATACATATGCACAAGAAACAAGTTCATTTTCCACTTGATGAAAAGGATATAGATAATGGTTATGAAACAATATATAATTAAATCCTAGTATATGGTAGATACATGGGATATTATATTGGAATGTTTAGGTTTTTATTGAAATAGTTATAGAATAATTCCAATGAAAGAGATAGGTAAAGATGATACATCCTTTTTGAGAAACCTCCTTTGGATCTCTTCTCATGGACCATCAGGAGGGTTATTTGAATAGAATATAAAACCTATATCTTGAAAATGGATTTTTAGGATATGTTTTTTCAGTGTTTGGTTTATCTAATGGAATAAATGTGGTGTGAATAATAATGGATAAGTGGTGTCCTTTTTATGTAAGGAAATGAATCATTTTGAGTTAATTATAATATTTCAATAAAATAAATTATTTTCCTTGATAAAGTGTTACAAAGTGAAAATTATTTCAAATCTAAGAAAGTTTAATGTCTAAATACATTCAACCAATATATTTTGGATATATTTTCATTGAATTGTAAATCTAATCTTTTTATTACACACCTTCATTAACCACTTTTAACCATAACCTTGGTAAAATCTTTTACAATAAAAAATGAATATAAATGTTTTTCTAAGATAAAAATTTGAAAAATTTGGTTGTTATAGATTGTGTAGACCATATCCTATCACCAATTTAATATTTAATGTTGTTTATTTTTTTCAACCATTCAATAATATATCATATAATAGAGAATACCATTAATGTAATTTAAAGAGATATTCACATATTTTGACATTAAAGACATGAAGCCTGCTATATATGTATTATATAAACTCTTTAAATATCAATTATAAACTATTATTAACCATTAAATTCATGTAAAAAATTTATTTTAATAAATTTAACTTATAATTTTTTTAAATCCATTTACTTTGATTTTTTTATAAGATACACAGGCACTATGTCAATGTTGTGTAATAATTTCAGGTAATTGTATCATCACTACAAATTAAAAACAATTTATCATTATAAATATAAATAAATATTTTTTAAAAGGAACATTTATATTTATTCATAAAATATTCTTACCCACTTTGAACATATAAGATAAATTAGAAGTAAGTGAGTGAAATTGGGGAAATTTGCATTACAAAAAATAATATAAAGGTCCTTATCAACCAAAAAAATTGTAAAAAAATTCCTTATTTTTAAAATTTTGAATATTTGGTTGAATTAAACTCATCTAATGAAATATAGTAATTTTTATTGATTAATTTGAATCCTTATTCATTATTTTCATCCTTAGTAATCCCATTTTACCCTTTATAGAGGTGATAAATTTTATGAATGTTACTTTTCATAATTCCTCAAATAGATGTATTTAAAAAAATTAATCTCTGGATTCTAAATACTGATTAAATTTTTTAGGATCCGATTTATTGAAGTGGAAATAATCAGTTTTTTAAAAAAATATGCAAAACACAATGAAAATAAGTGCTTATAAAATAGTATTTTTATACCTAAAAATTTTACTTATACAAAAATAAACTAAAATATTGATTCCTATGGAATTATTTAGATTATCTTTTGTAAAATGTATCTAATTTTATTTTTTTAATCTAATATAAAACATAATAGGACTTCTAAATAATATAATTTAAGGGATAATGTCATTATTAAAAATAATTATTTGTCACTATAAATTGAAAAATAAATCATTTTAAAAAAATTCCAAAAATTCTATGTAAGATAATATTGAAATGGCAATTTCAAAAATGATATGAATTTACTCAAATAAAATATTGGAAAATAGAATAATTTAATTATAAATTCCATTCAAAAAATGAAATTAAATCATCTTAAAAAATATATATTTTTGATGCATAAAATAACATTACTTACAAATAAGTAGATATATATATTCTGTTAATCAATACATTTAAATTATTTAAAAAATTGAATATTTTTCAAAATGATGATGTTCCCATTTATACAGCCAATTTAATAGCTAGGTTATAATATATCATGGTTTATTTTGAGGTCAATATTTATTTTAAAGCAATCTATCGAGGACATATAGTTTATTTAAATAGAAATATATTCTAAAATCTCATGGTGTTACTTTCTAAAACCTAAGATAAATTATTCCGTCAAAATTTTAATGTTCACTAATAGAATTAGTATAACGTGAAGTATAAATATAATATTATTTTTATTCTATCATGATAAAAAATATATATTTCACTTTAAGGAAACATTTTTTTCTAAATAAGAATTTGTATTACAAGGAATGTGTCATTATAAGTCTCACTGGATTAAAAAAAATATTCCATGATAGTTGACTGATATTATCTACATAATACATAATTGATTTATCCTTCTATTACTTGAGATTTTGAAATAATTTACCATCATGGTAGATAATAAGAGATAATATACATACAATATTTCCTTCTACCATAAGTATAATTTCTTGCATTGATTGTTCTTTTTTCTATTTTCCATCTCTACATAATCTCATATGTCATGACCTTACCCACCAGGGCTTTCTTGGAAAGTAATAAGTGAATCATGAAAATAGATATCCCTACTCCAATAGGTTAGGTTCTAGTGACCAGTGTTGAGTTGGAATATCACTCATATGGGAGGCATTATACTAAGGTACCTATACAAACACACACATGTCAAAGATCATAAAATTATGAAATAAAAGTACAAATGATACCAATTCATTCATATATATATATATTCCATAATAATAGTATGATAAAGTACTCAAAAGAATAAGGTCCAAATACAAGCCCACCAAAAACTGTAAATAATGTTCAACTGACTTAGGAGGGGACTAATTTCCAACACAACACTAGTATGTATCTTCTTCTGTCTAGCATAAACTCTGCTCAACATGATCCCAGTACTCTTAAGGATCCATAAAAATGTATTTCATCCACATAATTCATGACACATTTGGATAGATCCTGTTTATGGGTGATTATAACAATACCCTAAAGGAAAGCCTGAAAACACAAAATATTAATCATCAAGAGTAGTTAGGTCACAAATACATAGGTATTCCAAAAAAATATGAGACATAATTATAAGAAAAACTAAGCCATACTCATAGATGATCCCATGTATCAAGTTGGGATCAACAATAATTCCATCCATAGGATTATACCTGATTCCTCATAGAAACAATCATCTGAGAGATCTCACTCCACATGTCGGGCTTCACTAATGAAGTCCATCCAAATATTCATACTTATCAGTTATCACCAAGGAAGTACTAAATTTATCTCTAAGGATCTCAAAACATAGTTAGGGGATAAAACTTAGGACCACCAAGAGACACCAAGAACCCTAAATAGATCTCTGAAGATACTGATACACAAATAAGGGGTCAATACTAGGTTCAATGGGGGATGCAACAAACCCAATCTGGAATTACCCAAAAAGTAGTGGATCGACACCCATGTATGATGGTCACACCGATTCTACAAAAACCCACCGAAGGAAACAAAATTATTAATAGTGGATCACACCCCAGGTTATACAGATGGACACCAGAAAGCCTATCCAAGACCCATCTCATATAGGGGGTCATAATCATATATTGAGAACATAATTCCATACTGAACCATTGTAAGAATATAATAAGGGAACACACTCAAATGAAACTAGTCTATGTTTAAAAGTATTAATGGAAACCACCCAAGGTCATACTAGAGATGAACTATGAAGAACAAGGTATCCAACCCTCATTTCAAGGTGTACATAGCGTTTTCTATAAGGGTGCACTATGTGTTTCAATAATCCTAGCACTACCTGTTTCTTGTGATAACATGAAATGATTTCCAAAAAATAAAACATGTGTCCCATAGGGTTATATGATGAATAGATGTATAAATGTAACTAGTTGTTATATCTTTCTCAAGACCATGTACTTTCCAAAGTTCATGGTGTGTGCCCCACCATACATTGAATGTGGAGCTACAAGATATTTTGGACATGTATTATCCATACATTACAAGCCATTATCCAAGGGTTACAAAACTTGTTACTTATAACACATGGAATTTAGTTCCACATGGATTCATTTTCATGAAATCCCTATATATGCTGATCTTTCTAAATATGTTTCACACGACATGTTGGCCCACCATGTAATGACCCAAGATATTTAAATTATATTTATTTCCTTATAAAATTTGTGTTATATTTTATAACAATACTCATGTAAAAAATATTATGGAAAAAACCATATCTCATTACATTAGTCAGCTATGAAACAATTTGAAATGAAAAACATTATAATTGCACAAAAAATATAAAATAGAAAAGACAAAATATGAAAATATGGATCACCCAAATGTACTAGAATCATCACCCAATGAAAAAAAATATTGAAATGAAATGATATATTATTAAACCATTCAACGTATTATAAAATGATAATATAACCTGAGGTGGAATTGTAGTAAATTTTGATTGAGAGAATGAATTGGTATTTATAGGGATCAATGTGACTGTTTCAATAGTAACATGACAGTTGGTAAATATGACCATTTTGAATCTAAAAATTATGAAGTGTGCCCATTGGTTAAAAATTTCCCATTATAATTAGTATTTCCAAGTATTAGTGACAATGGATAATAGATGAAAAAAGGATAAATTTTTTCCTTAACCAGTAGATTCATGTCGTTTAAAGAGAATTTGTTAGAACTAGTCAGGGAGGTAGTGTGGGTTCACCCTTTACCAAGCCAAATACAAGATCAAAAAAGATAATATTCATTGAAATTTATTATGTAAGATGTTCATGTTATTGGTGATTACCACTCATTAATGTTAGATGAGCCACGCCATTAAACTACCAAAATCACACGCCTTACCCTTTGGGTGTACACTGGTCCAATAAGGGGTTACATGTTTAGGTATTAATTAATTGAAGTTTAATTTCCTATATAGAAATAAAATTTTCATTCCATAAATCCTAATTTTAGAATAAATTTGAATTTAAAAATATATTTTCAAGTACACCAAAATGATAAATTGATTGATGGATGCAAATAAAAAATTATTTTATTTTTTTATGATAATACATACACTATTATAAAAAACTCATGTATTTAGAATAATATTTTTTAATGAAATAATATTTTAAACACTCTCATTTAAATATAAATAAAAAATAATTTCATAAATTACTAGTAAATTATTATAAGTGAGATAAGTTCGACTATCTTAAAAACTACTATTTTAAAATAAATAATGATTTTTATATCTAAATTTTAAAATTTTAATATCAAGATAATTATTTTCATAAAATAAATATTATATTTGAAATAAAATCTAAATTTGGTTTGGTTTTTTATTTATAATTTCAAAAATATATTATATTTTTAGTGAATAGTAAAAATACAGATTCGTGTTTTCAGTTTGTTTTATGACATAATATTTAAGTTTTATTGGTGTAATAATTTATTAACCATATTCCATTACATAAATTATTTTATTATATTTATGTTACTTATTTTAATTGTTTAATAATTTTTAGACATATAAGTTTTCTTCGAAAGTATAAAATGGAAAATTTTTGGTTTTAAAAACATTATTTTAGGAGGAACATTATTTTCCATTTCATAATAAGTATTATAAAATTGTGTTTAGTTGTTTTGCATTAAAATATCATAATGTTTGAGTGAAATTTCCAAAACCATGGTTAGCGAGAAATCCAATGGTTTTAATTTTTCTACATCCTAGATTTTCCAAGAGATATATTTGGAAATTATAAAACAATTACACCACATTGTTTATAAATACAAACCCATTTTACAATTCTTGTGCACTAAAAATCCATAATATAAAATTTTATGGTCAATTTTCCACCAAATAAGTCCCCCAAGATTTCCTCAATCCCCCAAGGTCCCAATCCTTATGATTTATGAGTAACTCTTCAAGTCAAGGGGATTATCTTCATGTTCTCTTCCATTCAAGTAATTCTTTTTGTATACTTATTCTAAAGGTTTTTTTAAATTATTTTATTATTATATTCATCATACTATTACTGCTAAAATATTTTTTTATAAATGTGATACAATCAACCTCTCTCATTTAACCCTTTTCTAAAACCACATTTTATACACTTCTTGATGCTGAATTTACGTCACAAAGTTCTGTATTTTTCTTGAGAAAATCTCATATATTTTCATTTTGTGAATTAAAAAACCTATTCCTTTTCCATTGGTTTTCAATTATATATAAAAATTATTTATTTATTCAATTATTTACATATCTGAAACCCATATTCCATTTTCATATGTTATGAAAGACCTAATGATCATGCCTTTAAGGACATTGTACATCGAGATTTTGATAAGAAACCTATTATTTATTCTCCATGGGTTATTAATGAAATGATTTATTATGATCTATCTATCTCATATTAAGTAATTTATATAATGTGTGGTCCTTGATCTTGCTCCAATGCATTGGGTAAAAAATTTAATCTCTAAAGATGACATGTTTTATGATACCTTG
Organism: Viscum album; assembly: GCA_963277665.1. NCBI lineage: Eukaryota > Viridiplantae > Streptophyta > Magnoliopsida > Santalales > Viscaceae > Viscum > Viscum album. Next base: position 1,289,633,040 of record OY728151.1, read on the forward strand.
CTGAATAAGCTTGAAAATTTTCATTTTTTACACCTTGGTGATAAAGTATGGTGTTAAGATTATTAATGACTCATTTAAATGTTATAGCCAAATTTTCATGTTATGATTCATGTTATTTTTGTTATTATATGCCTAATGTTCACTTTATCATGTCAGATTATTACACCTCTTATTATTATTGATATGCCCCATAATCACATGTCAAATTACTCCCTTTATTATTCTCTTACTGGGTTCATGATCACCCATTTCCATTGATGTATGTCCCTAGGATGCGAGTTATAGTAAGAGATATATATTGTTAACCCATGAAGAATACTATCGCATGGATTAGGAAAATGTTTTATATTCTCTTATTTTATCTTCCTAATTTCCATGATACTAAACATTAAAAGATCATGTATTTTGATCCATGTAATGAAAAGTTTATGTAACAAAAGGTAGGATTCCACAGTTGATATCAGATCATGGTTTTTTTATTTAAAGGAATTTTGAATATAAATACTTAGTATGAACACACCGAAAAATGTTTAAATATAGGAAACAAATTCTAGTATTTCGGTGAAGTATTAAGTAAGAGGTTTCTAAGAAAATAAATTCCTTTCTTTTTATTACAAGGGGATTTGGGTTTGGAACAAATGTTCATTGGGGTAACAAACCTGAAAAAACTACATTGATCTAGAATCGATTGAGAATTTATTCATGATAATATGCCTTGTTTCACCCCTATTCGGAAACTCCGGGGGGGGGGGGGGGTGGGGTTGTTTGGTTAATCACTATCTTTTTATGAAAAATAAAGAAGGACATATAGAAAATTTTATTTTTATTAAGGAATAAAATATTTAAGCTTGATTTTTTAAGACATACACTCAATTTAGAATTATATGTTTCCTAAAAGTAACATGTTTCTCACTAAGGTTTTCTTCCGTTATAAAAATTTGTTTAAATAGGATTAACCAAGTTTATGATGAGTGAAATAGACAATGCTCTCATATAATTCCGATCAGATATGGAATAGAAAACATTATAAGGATAATAAATCATCTATCCTAAGTTATTAATAATAACATGAATAAAGCTGAGTGACCAAATTCCATGTGAATGGAACAACTTTTTGTTTAGTCCTTAATACGTTAATGGCGACCCTATTTTAATGAATCCACCATCATATTTATTGATGAACAACATATAAACTCTATAGAAAATATATTTCCTATATTCTATTGTTCAGTTTTAGAGAAAGACAAAATAGTAGTATACTACATAGAAGGAAAATATAATCAGTGGAGGACACTAATTAAAAACACAATTCCTAGAGAGGAGGTTGACGCTATGGAGTTGTAAAAGTTTAGGGGAATATTTTTTAATAAATAATTTCCCAATTTCATGTGAATAAAAATCAAGAAGGAATTCTAAGAGATGGTGTGGAATGAAAATTAATCAATAGGAATATATTAAATTAACATTTCAATAATTTATCTGTACACCTATAGCATTGTTATGGATCGTAAGGGAAATGATGATAGATTATATGGTGGATTGAGATACAATATGTAGAGTAATATAACAAATTGAAACTATGAAATCTTGGAGGAGATAGTTAAGAGTTATATGAAGGTTGACTTGGAATTTGGATAGACAGAGCGGTCAAATAGTCTAAATAAAAAGAATATAAAAATATAAACAAAACTAGGGAATAATTTTGATCACAGAAGAGGAGGAATGAAAGTGAAACTTCCCATCTAAAATTTTTTTGATGAAGCATTCAAGGAATTGATTAATTGGGAATGGTATGATGTAAAAGTGTAGATATTATGATAATATATCTTAGAACTATCATGGTGGGGTGATGTCTAAACTTCCCAACACAAATGATAAAGGGAAGAAGAGTTAGGCCCAGCTTGAAGTTAAATGCCTCATGTGTGGAAAACATGGGAAATTTTCCAATCAATGTAAAAATTAGAAGATAATGGATGGTAACCACCATTAACCTCGACATAGGATAATGGAGTAAGGTCAGTCATTTTCTATCATGATGGTTTATGTAGAGGCTCCAAATGATATGGTGGTAGGTACACAAATTGTGATCTCAAATCTAGAAAGTATGTTGTTTGATTATAGTTATACACATTCAATTAATTTATAAAATTTTAAATTATTATATAATTAATTCATGATATAATAGATGTGTAGTTATCATGTAATACTCATGGAGGGATTATCCTAGAATCAATAGTGTTTAAATATTCTTTCCTTACCTTTGGTGAGTATAATATCATCACAAATATAGTAGTAATTCCCAAGGTGTGATTAGAAACTATACTAGGGATGGATTTACTCTCAATTTACATTTCTTAGATCAACTATAGGAACAAGGAAATTTCCATAGTTATGCATATAAAAATAATAGTTGTTTTCAAAAGTGAGATATTCTAGAATATGATGTCTCTAGATGAACCACACATAGCCTTATTTAATGAAATGATTAATAGAGAGTTATAAGGAAATGAAAGTGTAAGGATAAAAAATGTACCCAAAATTCTAGAAAACATTGATGTATTTATAGAATAGTTTACTCTTACTCCCCCACAAGGAGAGGTTGATCTCTCCACTAAACTCTTATATGGATCCATGCTAATATTTAAGACAAAGTGTATAATTGAAAATGAGGTGTTAGAGAAAATAAATAAAAATATTCATGATCTTTTGGATAATGGATTTATACAACCTAGTGTGTATCCCTAGGGAGAACTTATTATCATTGTATTGAAGATGGAGTGATTTATATGACTATGAATTGATTATATAGAACTCAACAAAAATCCTAGTGAAGAACAAGTGCCCTTTCCCGAGGAATGATGGTTTTTTTCAAGCTTCATGGGGCTTGATTGTTCTCCACGATTGACCTCGGATATGGGTAACATCAATTGAGGGTGAATGAAGAATATATTACAAATACTTCTTTCCAAAAAAGATATGGGAATTGTGAGTTTTTTGTCATGCCCTTAATATTGACTAATACTCCTTCTATATTAATGGATTTTATTAATAGAGTCTTTACAGACTAACTTGAAAAATTAATTGAAGTTTTTATTATTGATGTTATGAAATATTCCAAAATTCATGAGGCCGTGATGATCATCTTAGGGTTATATTGAAAAATCCAAGGAGGAATTTTTTTTTAAATTAAAAAAAACTAATTATGGTTACAACAAGTTACATTCTTGGGGAACATTATAACTGGTGAAGGAATCATAATTGAACATGTGAAGATAATGGTTGCAGAGAAGTGGTCTCATCCTTTAAAAGTAAATGAGATTCCTAGTTTTCAGGGTTTATCATTATAATTTATAATTTTTATGAAAAAAAATCCTAACTATCTAATATACTAATCAATTTTACTCAGAATGGAGATAAGATCATCTAAAAAAAGTACTCTGAAGAAAATTTTCCTAAACTAAAAAATATATTGGTTATTACAACCATGTTTACTCTACCATCTTTTATAGAAGGATATTTTATTTATCGTGATGCATCTATGAATTTTTTTCGTTGATTTCTCATGAAAAATGATAGGGTGATCACTTATACATCTCAGTATTCAAAGATTCATGAGCATAATTATCATACACCTGACCATGAGTTAGCTACAATAATTTTTTCCAGAAGATATGGATGAAATATCTTTAAGGGAAAAATGTGATATATATAGTAGACCACCATATCTTTAACCATATATTCACAAAAAAATGAATTTAACATGTTACAAATTAGATTGATTGATCTTATTAATGACTATGAATACTCGTTTTAGTATCAAATAAAAAGGGAAATCAGATTCATGGATGCATTAATCATGAAAAACCCTATTTTTTGTAAATGATGAGGATTTATGGGGATCCATTGATAAGTGACAATATATGATTGCACGAGGGAATAATAAAGGAAAATCATCAATCAAACCCAAAATTATTTCTCAACCATCATTTCTAGAGAAGAGAAAGAGATCTCAAAGAGAATATCCATTGATTTAAAAGAAGATAGAGGCTCTGAAAAATGGAATGATTCCGGAGCTCAATATTGATTAATAAGATGTATTAAAATTTGTTCATGGTTATATGTATCGTCTATCCTAGGGATAAAGAAGGATCTGATGGATGAAACTGAAATATTTGTATTCTTTATACATCCTGGAATCATTGAAACATATATGATCTTTTATGATCATTATAGTTGGGACAATATAAAAAGGTATATTTCTTACTACAGGGCAAGGTTCTTGCTGTGTCAACAAGTGAAGCTGGAGTGACAACATCCTAAAGTGGTATTGCAACCACTACCCATACAAACATTGGAGTAGGAAGGTATCACTATGGAGTTATAATATGGTCTCACAATAAGATCCAATGTATGCAATGTGCCATGGGTTAAAGTGGATCAAATCACCAATAATTTCCATTTCATTTCTATTCCCAAATATTTTTCTCTTAAACAGCTTTCCATGATATACATAAAAAAAGTGGTGAGGCTGCATGGGGTGCCACATTAAATTGATTCTAATCATGATCCAATTCTCACATCAAAATCTTTAGAAGCCTTCAATATAATATGTATACAGAATTGAACTTCAGTAAAACCTATCACCCCTAAAATGATGTCCAATTTTAAAGGAATATTCATAAACTTGAGGAAATGATAAGAACATGCCTAATGAAATTTAAAGAAGAATGGGATAGATAAATCCCATTGGTTTAGTTATCATAAAACAATAACATCCACTCAGGTATTCAAATGGCTCCCTCTAAAGCTCTATATGGGAAGTGATGTAGAACTCCAACTAGTTGGGATGAAGTTGTTGGGATAAACATACTTCAGGGTGATCTTTTGAAAGATATGAAAGAAAAGTATCATTACATCCAACAACATATGAAATATTCTTCATGTCGTTAGAAAAGATAAGCTGAAAACTGTCTAATGAACTTATAGTTTGATATTGGGGAAAAATATTTCCATTGGATATCACCATTGAAGTGATTCATGCATTTTGGAATAAAATTGAAGCTTCTCCCTATATAAATTTTCCCCTTTGAGATCATTGATCACTGAATATCAATGACCTATTGGCTTGTACATCCAGAAAATTTGGCTCAAGTTCATGATGTAATCCCCACATCTCTCCTAAGGATGTATATACCTTATCTCTCAGATGTATTAAATATGGATGTGGTATAATTGGAACATGGCCTCTCATATGGGGAGCAGCTGGTGGAGATCTTAGACCATAGAGATAAAGTACTTTTCAACATGGTAACTCACCTTGTCAAAGTGTTATGAAAAAACCATAAGTATCAAGAGGAGACATGGGAACTAGATGAAATAATGAAATATATGTTCCCTCGCCTATTATAATATGAAAATATTAGATGAAAATTTACAGGTGAAATTTATAGAGGGAATAATTTAATGACACAAGATATTTAAATGATATTTTATTCTGTAGAAAATGTATGTTATATTTTATAACATGATACACATAAAAAATATAGTGGAACAAAAAAAACATATCTCATTACAATATTCAACTATAAAACCAACTAAAATTCTAACTATTCCAATTGGACAAAAAATATAAAATTTGAATGATAATATTCAAAAATATGGATCGTCCCAATCTTCTAGACAAATCACCCCAATGTAAAATACTATAAAAATGGAGAAAAATAATTAAAACAATAAGAATATTTGGAAATGAAAATATATCCTTTGGATGAATTATGGTGATTTTTTTTGGAAAGAATTAAGTTTTATTTATAAGGACAAATGTGACCATTTGAATATTAATACGACCATTGGTTAACATATCAATTGGTCTATTTGACCATTATAAAAAATGCCCATTTGTAATAATTTTACAATTATAATCATTATTTATTATTTGTAACGAAAAAAGGATAATTGATAATGAAAAGGGAAAAATGTCCTCAACCAATAGATTCTTGCCATTTGAATCCCATTTGTTAGAACATTGGAGGGAGTTAGCATCACTGGGGATCACCCTTGGCCAATCCCAAGATAAGCTTCAACAATTGAATCTTGAACTAAATCACATATGGGAGATGTTAAAGTTAGTTTCTATTACCACTTAGTCGATGTTAGATGATCCACCCCATGAAACTTCCACCATCGCACACCATACCCTTAGGGTGTACATGGGTGTAATAAGGGGTTTTGTTTCTAGGCCTTAGTTACAAAATTTTTAATTTCCATTATATAAATAAAACTTTTATTCCAACAATCCCAATTTTAAAATTATTTTATTTAATAAAATATATGGATAAGTAACACCAATTTGATAAAATATATGTCTGAAACAAATAAAACATAATTATATAGTTTTAAAAAAGGAAAAATAATTCCAAGACATTGTATGATCGATATAGTTGAACCTCAACATTTTAATCAACCTAGAATGTCATAGATCTAAAAAACATCAAAAACACTCAACCTTGAATAACACATGCAAGAGGAGAAATCAATAGACGATGCCCTATAAGAAGGAAGAACTCACCAATGCGATCCCAACGCCACCGATGATGTTTGATTCCGAGAACAGATGGTAGATCGATGGTTCGGAGAAGAATCATCTCTCTCAGTCACTCCTGGATGAGATGAAGCTAGAAGAAGGTAGTTCTTCCAATTAGACGCGACCTCGGTCCAATTTAATACATAAAAAGAAAATTATATGATATTTTCATTTAATTTACATGCCATGTACATGCCTTAACCATCCCCCACTTTAGCTAGTCTCCAGGTCACCTCACACAGCCATGTACTTGATCGTTACATGACCAGTGCACGGCTACCCGCGACAACTGGGTACACTGTGTGTACTCATAAGTACACGACGTGTACTCCTAAAATTTCCACATTCTTCCCCTTTTCTAAAAAACACCCGAAATCAAGATCTATACCTGAAATAAAGATCCGAGTTCTTACAATAATACCTCATTTTGGTATAAGTACATGTTTTGGCTTAAATCCATTTTTTTAAAAACTACTTTTCATCGTCTGTCACGCATTTATATTAAAACTAATTTATAACACTTATTTTAATTGAATCAGGAAAAATTAAATCCATATTTTAATCATGGGGTAAAAATATTTTAAATAATTCCCTTTATTTTCTGGCCATCATGATGAGTAATTTTACTAATTTATATACCACATTAAAGGGTAAATCGGGAAATTAAGGATAAAAATTATAAGGACTAAATAATGGTCCCAAAACGTGACTTGGTTTTATAGGATTAGTATATATATTCCATAATCATCCAAAATATTAGTATATTTCCATTTTTTCCATTATTCCAATATTTCTACCCTTTATATTAATTTATAAAAATAAAAGTAAAATATGTTATTCTCATTGGTTTAATGTCTTTATATTTCAACATTAGGTTAAATGGTTTAAAAGTTTTGTTATAAATATTCATTTTAAATAGAAATTATTTTTCTCATAATGGAAATTTATTTTTATTTTCTATTAATGAAATAATTTCCTTGAAAGCTTATGAAACACTACGACAATTCTCTTACAAGTAGTAAAAATACCAATAAAATGATTTTGAAGACTCAAGATGAATTATTGTTTGAGTGATTTTGTATGTTATACAATTTTTATAGATAAAAATTATATATTATATAGTTTCAAAATTATTTTATCTAAAGTCAATTATTATCTTGTAGTTTTAAAAGTCAAATTAAATAAATACTTCCAAAATTTAAATTAATGATATTTTCTAATAAATAATATTTTATTAATGTATTTAAAATTTATTAAAATATTATATTCATAGTAATAAAAGTACTATTATTTTAAACTCCATAAATGGTCAATTTATGGGTTATTTTTCATTTTAAAGTAAAATTTTTAACTGTTAAATTGTAGAAAACACTAATATTGTACTAATTGTCAAAAGGGTTATTGAGGTGTAAAACCAAACTAAAAATTTGAAAAATACTATTTTATTATATAATTTAAAATCATTATCATATTATATTTTAATTATATAAAATTTATCCATTTTTACATGACAAATATTTTATATTAATTTAGAAGTTAATGAAATTTCAAGAATCCCACCCCCACACCCCTCTATTACAAAAGGACACCCCTTCTCTCAGTTCATCACACAACTTTGTTCCATCTATCCTAAGCAAAACCTAAACAATTATCTTATAACCATACTTATCTATTTTATAGTGGTTTTTTTATTCCAATAGTCCACCCATATTTCCCTTAAGAAGATATATAAAGGAAGTCTAAAGAAGAAGAGTTAATCATCTTTACCGACGCTATCATGTTTATTTCATCTTATACTTCATAATAATTTGTTGTAACCACCATAAAATAATCAATCCAATATAATAAATATATTAGTAATATATTATTACTATGGTAAAACCATATTCCATTTTTTCCATCCTATATAATGAGAAAACTTCACCCATGTGTATGTATGGCTTACCATCTCCACGTAGTACTGTAATAATTATTTCATTAGCATTTCAATTGGATGAATATAAATATGTAAATAATAAAAATATATGATATTTATGAAATTAATATGATAATGTAATTACAATATCATATATATATTATTACCTTCAAATATGTTTGAAAATGATAGTGCCTCTCATGCGTATGTGTTGACAAATACCTCCATGAAGTGATGTGATCAATTTTTCATTTAGGGTTTACATTGATGGTAATATGTATAGATTAAATGAATCTATAGGATATCTATGATATAGTAATTATTATTTAAATATTAATTATTATTAAACAATCTTGCGTATGTACATCCTACAATCTCCATGAATGGTGTAATTCATTTTTCTATCTCTATTTTTATGGATGAATCAAAATTAATATATATCGAATGTATGTAAGATATATAAATCATTAATGAAATTATAGGGATGAGGAAGGAATGATAAATATCCATCTACCAAGGCTAATAAATAAAAATATACATCAAAAACTGAGAATATAACACCCAAAATAACGCTAATAATAAATATTATTTAAAAAGAGGTTATAAAATGTTATAAATTGATCATATATGAAATTATATATATTTATATGCTTATGGTATGTAATTATAACAAATATAAATTTATTATACAGGTGTATAAAAGAAATTATAGGGAAACTTGAACTTAACGCAAGTGATTTCAACTCGATATCTGCTCCAATAATAAATATTTGGTATTATACACCTACTTATTTTTATGTTCTTTATATAATAAAACATTGAGATATTTGACATGAATATATATTTTCTCATGATGATTAAAGTTCATTTTATGTTGATTATATTAACAAGTTTCCAAATTTTCTTCCAACATTTCCTCTCTTTGGAACACTAATCAAGCAAAGAAATGTTAAAAAAAAAAAACTATTGTTATTTACATTTTGATCAAATTTATTTTCCTTCTATATCAATATTATCATTAAAATGTTTTAAAAACATTTTCAAAATTATAAATTTATTTATAAATATACCTTTTTACCAATTATTTAATTTTTTACAAAATATTTAAAAAGGAATATTCTTATATTTTTCAAAATGAGATACTTTTCAAAAGAAATTGGGAATGTAATATTTTTAAACCAATACAGAAAGAAAAAAATCACCCACGATAATGAATATTCATTTTTTATAAAACTCCTTTAAAATATGTCATGGTAATTTTCAAATTATTATTTTCCATTAATATTTATTAATGATTTAAATTTTTAAAAGTTTATTTAAAGTTAAAAATAATATTTTAATCAATTTTTTAAATTATATTTTTATGGTACTTTTATTCATCAATGAAAAGAACCTTTATTTTAATTATTCAACGATGGGGATATGTTGTAATCATAAAATCCTTTGAAGTACTCACATAACATTGATCATATGATATCAAATTGTCCTTAAATATCTATATTCTTTGTATCATAGATATGATTGTTCCCTAAACCATTTAACATTTCTACATATGGTGTTTTAAATTTAATATTATTTGATTAACTGGGGAACTGTTGATAATTTTTATTCATTACAAGATATGGAATTTTTTTATATGGAATATTTTTCATGAATTAAATCAATCATTTAATATATGAGGAATGAAGTGGTCATTCAAAAATGGGTTGTGCCCAAAATTATATAGTCCCTTGATGCATCAACTAGTCTTAGGAGTCAAATCAACAGGAAAAATTAAAGGGTTTGGTACTCGTAGTTTTAGGATATCTTTTCATAAGGCCTATCTTGTAAAGATACCATGATATCTAAGATCGTGGTTTCTAATATGTATTATTTCCTTCATTGATAATTTAGTAATTGTTACCTATGATATAACAATATTAGTACTATCCATGGATTCAGTTTGTGTTTAAGTTATTGATAATGTGTATTGTGTTTCTAGTTATTCATCTTACTATATTGAATATGCCTTATTTACTCACGATAACATCCATTTTACGTAACCCTTACTGAGAATATCTGCTACCAATTTTGTTTATTTTCTTTTCCCCAGGATATGAAAACTGATATTATGAATAATATCAAGGATTACATAATGATTTTATGATATGAATTTTTTTACAATGTAATATGGGGATCATATATATATATGGTTCTTCATAACTCCAAAGTATTTTGTTCATTGGGATGTGATTACTTTTATCTACATAAAATTTAATAATGGATACACCAGTTTTGGGTATTTAGATTTTTGTTTGTTACATTATTCATGTAATAGGTGAATTTCATAGAATTTATATTTTTATTTATAGTTTGTATTTTTTTTGCCTACCCAATAATTTATTTAAGTTATTTTATTTTCCAATTTCATCCAGTTTTATTCATCATTCCCTGCTCACTTTGTATGATGATGAAGTCGTGTATGGTTTATTTTTTCTCAAGCATGATTTTTTAATTTATTATGGTTTGATATATCATGGGTAAAATAGGATGATTACTTAATATATTTTATCAATTTAATTTATGGAAAATCATTTTAATTAGAAATTTATTTGAGGTTTATTTTTTATTTCATTATTTAATATGTATATGAACAAATGATTTTTAAGGGAGGAACAATGAAAGGGTGTAGAAAATTAATCTATTAACAAGGGTTTATATTTCTATTATACTTATAACATTTATTTTAATGTTCTTATGTAGTTTATTTCTATAACTAAGAGATCTAGATAAACCTAGGTAGAGTATATCAATTAGACTCAAATATGTTAGTTAGATTAGTACAATATTTCATCCAATTTATTAAATCAATTCATATAAGTGGTCTTTAGATTATATAAATTCACTAATCAGAGGAGCATATATAAGGCCCCGACCTTAAACCTTACATAATCTTGAGTTATTACAAGATTACACATTGAGGGTCTTTTGAGGTTTAGATTTTTAGAGAATAGATCATAAAACTTGCATTATATTCCACATTTAAACAAAGTGGTTACATAAAAGATAGTATTAATTTTTTCCCATCAACGGAAACCTCTTTAAAATAAAACATGGATTATTTCTTGACACTTCCTTGACACTATCATCATATCATGCACCTTTCCCTTGACCTATGAAAAACATTTCAAAAACTTGGGATGAGCATAAAAAGCTCAGTAAGGGATATAAAAGTATGAAAAGAAAACATTAGTCCATGTATGAAAACATACTTTACTCATAAAACATAAGCATTTTAACATACCTCATAAAATCATGAATAAATCATAGAAATCATAAGGCATAAAGGTAACTTGAGGCATTCATAACATTCTTACGTAGGGAGTAACCCTCTTGGTTACGTTTGGAATACCCATCACAGTATATTCCCTAAATCTCTTCGGAGAAACCTTAGCGTTTAACTCCTTCATGTTACCCAATGCATTGGAGAGCTATATCTGGCTCACCCTCCCTTAGTTTATCACGGAACCACCCGTCTTCATAATAATTCCCAAGAACCATAACATAATCGTATCACATAAAACATGCATAAAGGAAACATAACATTTCTACTTTACAATCACAAGATATCAATACAACACATTTATATAAAAACATTATGAAAAACATTTTCAATACCAAAATAAAATATAAGTAAAACATGGTATTTATTTTTCATTTAAAAAAAGGTATGGCTTGTAGAGGAAGCCCAAATTCAAATAATGGTCACGGCAGCGGTGAAGTCGTTGTCGCCACGTACGTACGAAAAAAACATTCCCTTTTGTCATTTAGTAACAAGCTTTGTATAAAAAATATTCCTTTTGGACAAACGTATAAGTCAAAGGGTTTTATACACCGTATAAAATAAAGTTGTGTATAAAACAAAATATGCCTCAATGAAAGGAGATTGAGACTAAGCCCCATACAAAGATGGTATCCTTGGATTTAGGATAAATCAATTACATAATTATATGTGAAAAAATAATACACTAAATATAAGTGGATATTATGTGTAAAAAAATCATAGGACATTCACACATATTCATAAAATGACATATACAAGGAGTACAAGTTTATCCCCATGAATCAAAATTGGGTTAAGAAGTTCCTTTGAAAAAATTCGACAGCCTAACGGCATCACTTCAAAATTCATAAAAGGAGTTGATGATAGATAAAAAGGGTATCTCATAACTTGGGCATAAAATTTACATCAATAATGATATAGAAGAACATATCCCAACATAATAGTATGTGAATTAAAAGACATAACAAAAGAAGTCTTTTAAAAAGAGGAGGGTGAAAGGTTCCCTTACCGACTTGGGTTACTTTCGAAACGTACACCCCATTGAAGAAGTATCATAAAATGAATATGTAAATACCCATAAATGAAATTATATTACGAAAATAGTATAATAATGTTATGTACATACACCACTCAAAGGAAATGGTGGAAAATGTAGCATAAATCTCACGAGACTAAAAGTGAGATGAAAAATCCCTTACGAAAACTCGGCAGCCTAACGACGCCACTTAAAACTTCAAAAAATGGATTGATGAGATCAAATAGGGTCTCTCATCATATTAAAATAAAATGTACAGAAAGTGGAATATTAAAAAACATCCCCCATAATAACAAAGAGGAGCTTAAAAGAAGTGACATAAAGGAGAGTACTTAAAAAGAAAGAGAGAGGTTAGATCTCTTACGAAAATTCGGCAGCCTAACGGCACCACTCAAAACTTCCAAAATGAATTGATGAGATAAAATAGGTTCTCTAATCATATGAAAATAATAAGTAAAGTCGGAGTAATATAAAATAACATCACAATCATAATAAATATGAGCTTAAAAGGAATGACATAAAAGAGTGTACTTAAAAAGAAAGAGAGGAGTAGGATCCCTTACCTCGTGTCCGACATGACTCGATCGTTCTTTAATCTCCGGAATAATAAACTGGAGTTAATTTATACTTTCTTAAGAACCTTTTTCAAGTTCATTATTCCTTTTATATCACTTATTACCATTTCATGAACACTATTTTATTATTTAAGTTAATAACGGTCGTTTTAACGATCATTGGTACTTGAGTCAAAAATAAACTCTTTATAATTACAAGTTGCTCATGTCGTAAGATATCCATTATATCCAGAATTATATTAATGATGTAGATATCATATATATCATATGTATCTAGTATATTCATGCATTTATAATATTAAATAACATTTAGAGGTAAGAAATGAAATGCACCGTTCATGGAGACGGTAAGTTGTACGTACGCATGAACGCTACTTCCATTTCTATTTCATATTTAATGGAATTAAAACATATTGATACATAATAGTATTTTAATTCCATTATGTTATCATATATAATATCATTAAATTTATCCTTTATACGTACCACATATGGTAATAACGAATCAAATCACTTTGAGGGGGCGGTAGTCCGCACTTCCTAAAATGAAAATATCGAGTATACCCATAATGGAAGCCATAAAGGTATCCCATAAATGAAATATACAAAACCTTATGTAAAACATAAACATATTATATATCATATATAAATATAATGACATCTTAATGGCCACCTTTGAAGGTGTTATATGAGTGTTGAACAATCATTGTTTCGTGAGGCAGAAATTCGTCATCCACAGAAACAGTATGTTCTTTAACCATTAGATGTAGGTGTGTGTAAGTGTAGCTTGAATCCATTTTATAAAAAAAATCCTATTATATGGATGATAATGGTGTTGTTACAAAATAAATTAATAAAATAGTTTAGGGGGGTTGGAGAAGCAAAATAAAACATAATAACACAAGAGAAGACACTACCTTTAAATCAGGTATCTCTCTTTGATTTGAGCTCAAAGGCTTCCTTGGAAAGGATTCTTCCCAAAGTGAGGCTTCAATGATGAATCTAGGGATGTGGAGAGATGAAATGGGCAGGGGTTGGCCGAGCCAAAGGCTTGAGAGGTGTGTGTAAGGTGGTAGAGGTGGGGGCCTTTTATAAGAGGAGAGGAGGGGCACTCTTGGAAAGTTTCAAAACGTTAATTTATTTTCAAATGAGATTCGGATTTTAAAGGTCCCAAATTGATGTATTTAAAGAAGAAGGTGGTAAGTGTTCGAAATCCACCAATACAATAGATTTTTGACAAGTTTAGGTCTTAGATTTTACATTATCATTTCATTTTATTTAAATCGTTAAATAATGAGGTAATCACTGCATCATCATTATGTCATAAATAATTTAATTTATTTAGTGTCTAAAAATTATAAAAAAAATATCATGATGTAGGAAATATTTTTATATTTCTAGTGAATATTTATAGTAAAAAATATGACTTTTATAACCCCATGTAAAAATTGATTTAGTAAAACAACACGTGTTTGTGACATTTTAATTTTAACTTTAAATAAAAAGTTATTTATGTCATTTTCCTACCAAAGTGGCTCCATGGGGTCCCCAAGTTGACCCATGGATTTTCTTGGTCGGCCATGACACATCCAATGAGGGTAGGACATGTGTCTAGGTCATTTGATATTATTAAAGCATTATTTGTTACCTTAAATTACACTAATTACCTTTAATCATGGTTAATAAAACATAAAAATTACTATTCACCAAAATAATAATAATCTCATTGAACCACATTTTACTTATTAATGACAACCATGTATGTCTGATTTTTGAAAATAAAATCACCGAACTGGAAAAGTTTCATTTAAATGAAAAATCAGTTTTTTAAGTACCACTTAGTGGTTTCACTATTCATCAAAAATTGAAGTTTTCCAGAAAAATACCAAAAATTCACCCTAAGATATATTTGATATTCCGAATTCAAAAATGATGTCTATTTTATAAAATTCAAAACATATAAGTTAAATTAATTAATTTAATAATTAATTCCCGCTGTCAAAGCAAATAGCGTGTTTTTATGAAACAATAAGTATCAATAGATTGACACTAGTTTAAGTCCAATTTCAAGATGAAATTAATTCCAATGACCAATATTGGATTAAATGGTAAAAATATATTCTAATTTCACTTTAAAACCAATTCAAAAGATAATATAATCATATAAATAAATTATATTAAAAAGATGATTTGAATTAAAATACAACATTTTTCACTATTCATTAAAAATGAACTTTATCGGAAAAATACCAAAAATTTACACAAAGTAAATTTTGATGTCCCGATTCTAAAAAAGAATTTTATTTTGTCAAATATAACATATAAAATTTTCAAAAAGTGGATTTAAAAGAGGTTCGCCATCAAAAGGCGGTTAATCAACCTTTTAAAGAATATTAGAATATTTACGCTTAAAATTCGATTCATTCAAATTTTAAGCCTCTAACATTTATTGGATAATAGTAAAAATATTTGACAAACATATATAATAATTCTTTAGTTAGTTTCGTTCATTCCCTCCATTACAATGACTAGGCATTAACTACAATTTAAAATAATATTTTTTTATTATTAGATTGCAACGTAAGATTCCCAAGAAACTCGTTGTTGCGTATTGGGCACGCCATCGAGCATAGCGTCCCCTTTAAAGTAATATTAATATTTTATTCACAAATATGGATAAATATGAAAATGTCATATTCTCTATTTACCTGGGGTGTTGCATCCTTCCCCCCTTTTGGGAATTGTGTCCTCGCAATTTCAAAATTGGGCTTGGAAACTTCATTGAAAATCCCACATCGGAACCAGAGTCAGTAAAACAATCACTTTAAAATAAATAAAGAGAAGTACAAAGGTCACCTGAGTTAACCCATACTAGGATTCCAAGTATGAAAATATGGAAATGGAGAACAAAACAAAGGGTCATGTTCTGATGGAGAGTGATAGTAAACATGTCTAGGAGAAAGTTAACCATAAGAAAATCACAAACTTGTGATGGGATAAACAGTATTCGATTCCCCAGTAGGAAACGTTAACAGACAACATTTTTGTTTTAATTTACTCTTCATTGAGAAATTTATTTTTTATCTTAACTAAATCATAATGAAGCATACTTACTTGTCACGTGGACTTTCAACTTTTACTAGATTCCTTAATCAAACTAATATTTTCTCCAAAAGACGAGTATTTAGGAAGACTTGTTCGCATTATGAGTATTATAATCAACTTCTTGAGAATCACCTAATCCACAAAAGAGAACTATATACTTCCCATGTCTTTATACCTTAACCAAAACCAAAAAGGTTAGTACAAGATCAGATAATCCATAAAAGGGTAACCCTTTATAAAAAGAAAATCTATTCTTAATCTCCAAAATTTGTCCAACAAAACCCAAAGTTCAACAAAGAACATTCGATAAACAATTTGTCCATAAAATTCTTCAAATTAAACCAAAGTAAAATTGAAACCCAAATATTTTAAGGATTTAATCACATAGTCTTCCAAGGTAAAAATTAACACTTATCTCAAAATAACATTAGTTTCTCTTAAAGTCTCATATTGAAAAGTAATTAACCTAATCACATATCCTCCATGATAGGTTAATAATTTCCATAGATAACCAAAAATCAAATTACTCTTAATTAATAAAATCATCTAACTAAAAAGAATAGGTCATACTAACCAGGGACTTCACGTAGTCCAGTGGTAGGTGATAAATACCAGTCACACTTTGGTTGTGGGTTCGATTCCCGCAGCTTTGTCCGACGCGACGGGTTGTCACACGGTCTGCGTGTTTTACTTTTTCTAAAACTATATATTTCTTAAAATAATTCCCCAAAACGAGATAAAATCTTCAAAAATAATCATAACATATTTTAGCATCAATTTTATCTCATGCCTTTCATTTTCCATCATAATATATAATAACCCATAATTACCTCAAAAGCAAGGATCATATAAACCCTAATGGTTACCTTTATAATTATTACCTGAACTTCCACATCTATTGGTGACCTCGTACATGATGCATTACAGAACATACCAAGGTACAAGTGGTTGATCATGACTCCTTGATAGTTGGTTTAGAACAACCACGAGTTTCCTCATTGAATCCCACATTTCATCCAGTCTCTTAATCAGAGAACCACCACAGTTTCCTTCAAACCTATTGTCACTTTGGTGCCTGCTAGATCCATCCATTCACTAAAAACAGAAATGTCAGTGTCAGTATATCAACAAAACCATCATGTACTAATGAGGAAGATAAACACTAAGATATACTTACTCATTCACTCTATTTAAAACTAGGACTCTTTCTGAAATCCTAACCATTATGGTAATGTCACTTATGCCTAGAGAATACCCTAACCTCTAAAGTTATCTAAACCGACCTCTGATACCAACTATAATGCCCCAGCCTTAAACCTTACTTAATATTGAATTAAATGAATAATTCACATTGAGGATATTTTCAGGTTTAGAGTTTTAGAGAATTAGATCATAAAACTTGCATTATATTCCACATTTAAACAAAGTGGTTACATAAAAGATAATATTCATTTTTTCCCATCAATGGAAACATCTTTAAAATAAAACATGGATTCTTTCTTGACACTTCCTTGAAACTATCATCACATCATGCACCTTTCCCTTGACCTGTGAAAAACATTTCAAAAACTTGGGATGAGCATAAAAACCTCAGTAAGGGATATAAAAGTATGAAAAGAAAACATTAGTCCATGTATTAAAACATACTTTACTCATAAAACATAAGAATTTAACATACCTCATGAAATCATGAATAAATCATAGAAATCATAAGACAAAAAGGTAACTTGAGGCATTCATAACATTCTTACATAGGGAGTAACCCTCTTGGTTACATTTGGAATACCCATCCCAGTATATTGCCTAAATCTCTTCAAAGAAACCTTAACGTTTAACTCATTCGCGTTACCCAATGCATTGGAGAGCTATATCGGGCTCACCCGCCCTTAGTTTATCACGGAACCACCCGTCTTTATAATAATTCCCAAGAACCATAACATAATCGTATCACATAAAACATGCATAAAGGAAACATAACATTTCCACTTTTCAATAACAAGATATCAATACAACACATTGATATAAAAACATTATGAAAACCATTTTCAATACCAAACTAAAATAAAAGTAAAACAAGGTATTTATTTTTCATTTTAAAAAAGGTATGGCTTGTAGAGGAAGCCGAAACTCAAATAATGGTCACAGCGGTGGAGAAGTTTTTGTCGCCGCGTACATACGACAAAAACATTCCCTTTTGTAGCTTAGTAACAAGCTTCGTATAAAAAAGATTCCTTTTGGATAAATGTATAATTCAAAGGGGTTTATACACCGTATAAAATAATGTTGTGTATAAAACAAAATATGCCTCAATGAAAGGAGATTGAGATGATGTCCCATACAAAGACGGATTAAGGATAAATCAATTACATAATTATGTGTGACAAAAGAATACACCAAATATAAGTGGATATTAAGTGTAAAACAATCATAGGAAATTCACACATATTCAAAAAACGACATATACAAGGATTACAGGTTTATCCCCATGAATCAAAATTGGGTTAAGAAGTTCCCTTGCAAAAATTCGACACCCTAATGGCGTCACTTAAAAATTCAGAAAAAGAGTTGATGAGAGATAAAAAAGGGTATCTCAACACTTGGGCATAAAATTTACCTCAATAAGGATATAGAATAACATATCCCAAAATAATAGTATGTGAATTAAAAGACATAACAAAATAAGTCTTTTAAAAAGAGGAGGGTGAAAGGTTCCCTTACCGACTTGGGTTACTTTCGAAACGTACACCCCATTGAAGAACGGTCATACAATGAATATGTAAATACCCATAAATGAAATTATAATACACAAATAGTATAATAATGGGAAGTATATACACCACTCAAAGGAAATGGTGTAAAATGTAGCATAAATCTCATGAGACTAAAAGTGAGATGAAAAATCCCTTACGAAAACTCGGTAGCCTAACGACGCCACTTAAAACATCCTAAAATGGATTGATGAGATCAAATGGGGTCTCTGATCATATTACAATAAAATTTACTACAAGAGTAATATAAAATAACATCCCCCATCATAACAAAGAGGATCTTAAAAGAAGTGACATAAAGGAGAGTACTTAAAAAGAAAGAGAGAGGTTAGATCTCTTACGAAAATTCAGCAGCCTAACGACGCCACTCAGAACTTCCAAAATGGATTGATGAGAGAAAACAGGCTCTCTAATCATATGAACATAAGAAGTAAAGTAGGAGTAATATAAAATAACATCCCAATAATAATAAATATGAGCTTAAAAGGAATGACATAAAAGAGTGTACTTAAAAAGAAAGAGAGGAGTATGATCCCTTACCTCGTGTCTGACATGACTCGATCGTTCTTTAATCTCCTGAATAAAAAACTTGAGTTAATTTCTACTTTATTAAGAACCTCTTTCAAGTTCATTATTCCTTTTATATCACTTATTACCATTTCATGAACACTATGTTTTTATTTAAGTTAATAACGGTTGTTTTAACGATTATTGGTACTTGAGTCAAAAATAAACTTTTTATAATTACAAGTTGTTCATGTGGTAAGATATACATTATATGCAGAATTATATTAATGGTGTAGATATCATATATATCATATATATCCATTATATTCATTCATTTATAATATTACATAACATTTAGAGGTAAGAAATGAAATGCATCGTTCATGGAGACGGTAAGCCGTACGTACGCATGAACGCTACTTCCATTTCTATTTCATATTTAATGGAATTAAAACATAATGATACATAATAGTATTTTAATTCGAGTATGGTATCATATATAATATCATTAAATTTATCCTTTCTACGTACCACATATGGTATTAACGAATCAAATCACTTTGAGGGGGCGGTAGTCCGCACTTCCTAAAATGAAGATATCGTGTATACCCATAATGGAAGCCATAAAGGTATGCCATAAATGAAAAATACAGAAGCTTAAGTAAAACATAAACATATTATATATCATATATAAATATAGTGACGTCTTAATGGCCACCTTTGAAGGTGTTATATGAGTGTTGAACAGTCATCATTTCGTGAGGCAGAAATTCTTCATCCACAGAAACAGTATGTTCTTTAACCATTAGATGTAGGTGTGTGTAAGTGTAGCTAGAATACTTCTTATAAAAACATCCTAGTATATGTATGATACAAGTTTTGTTACAAAAGAAATGAATAAAGGAGTTTATGGGGGTAGGAGAAGCAAAATAAAATATAAGAACACAAGAGAAGACACTACCTTTAAATCAGGTATCTCTCTTTGATTTGAGCTGAAAGGATTCCTTGGAAAGGATTCTGCCCAAAGTGAGGCTTCAATGATTAATAGAGTGATGTGTAGAGATGAAATGGGCAGGGGTTGGCCGAGCCAAAGGCTCGAGAGGTATGTGTAAGTTGGTAGAGGTGGGGGCCTTTTATAAGAGGAGAGGAGGGGCACTCTTGGAAAGTTACAACATGTTACATTATTTTCAAATGAGTTTCGGATTTTAAAGGTCCCACATTGATGTATTTAGAGGATAATGTGGTAATGGTTCTAAATACACCCATAAAATACGTTTGTGACAAGTGTAGGTCTTAGATTTTACATTATCTTTTCATTCTATTTAAATCGTTAAATAATGAGGTAATCGCTCCATCATCATGTGTCATAAATAATTTAATTTATTTAGTGTATAAAAATTATAAAAAAACTATCATGATGTAGGAAATATTTTTAGCTTTCTAATGAATATTTATAGTAAAAAATATGACTTTTATAACCCCATGTAAAAATTGTTTTAGTAAAACAACACATGTTTGGGACATTTTAATTTTAACTTTAAATAAAAAGTTATTTATGTCATTTTCCTACCATATTGGATACATGGGGTCCCCAAGTTGACCCATGGATTGTCTTGGTCGGCCATGACACATCCAATGAGGTTAGGACATGTGTCTAGGTCATTTCATATTATTAAAGCATTATCTTTACGTTAAATTACACTAATTACCTTTAATCGCGATTAATAAAACTTAAAAATTACTATTCACCAGAAATTATTTTAATCTCATTGAACCAAATTTTAATTATTAATGACAACCATGTATGTCGGATTTTTTAAAATAAAATAATAGAAGTGGCAAAGTTTCATTTAAACAGAAAATCTGTTTTTTAAGTACCACTTAGTGGTTTCACTATTCATCAAAAATTGATGTTTTCCAGAAAAATACCAAAAATTTACCCTAAGCTATATTTGATATTCTGAATTCAAAAATGATGGCTATTTTAAAAAATTAAAAAAATATAAGTTACATTAATTAATTTAATAATTAATTTCTGCTGTCAGAGCAAATAGCGTGTTTTTATGAAACAATAAGTATCAAAAGATTGACACTAGTTTAAGTCCAATTTCAAGATGAAATTAATTCCAACAACCACTATTGGATTAAATGGTAAAAATATATTCTAATTTAACTTTAAAACCAATTCAAAATATAATCTAATCATATAAATAAATTACATTAAAAAGAGGTTTTGAATTAAAATACATCATTGTTCACTATTCATTAAAAATTGAACATTATCTGAAAAATACCAAAAATTTACACAAAGTAAATTTTGATGTCCCGATTCTAAAAAAGAATTTGATTTTGTCAAATATAACACATAAAATTGTCAAAAAGTGGATTTAAAAGAGGTTTTCCATCAAACGGCGGTTAATCGACCTTTTAAAGAATATTAGAATATTTATGCTTAAAATTGGATTCATTTTCATTTTAAGCCTCTAACATTTATTGGATAAAATTAAAAATATTTGAAAAACATATATAATCATTTTGTAGTTAGTTCCATTCATTCCCTCCATTACAACGACTAGGCGTTAACTACAATTTAAAATAATATTATTTTACTATTAGATTGCAACGTAAGATTCCCAAGAACTCGTTGTTGCGTATTGGGCATGCCATTGAGCATAGCATCCCCTTTAAAGTAATATTAATATTTTATTTACAAATATGGATTAATGTGAAAATGTCATATTCTCTATTTACCTGGAATGTTACAGCATACATCTTGAATCTCCTAGGTGGAGGCATTGAAAAAAAATTAGAAATTTTATAAATTCACATAGCACCTACTCAGTCACAATAACATCTAACTACACCAAAAATCAAACCACAATATTTTATCTGTAGGGGAAATTATGTATATCAAGAGTGTAGTGAAAGTTCTGAGTATAATCAACATCTTGGTTATAATTATCTGATTTATAATCGAGCCCCACACAATAGTACCAAAATACCTATATCAAATAAGGATATGTTAAGATTAAACCACAACCCATTATTGGATGGATCTGATATAAAGACGGCCAAAATATTAATAGAATCAAATGAAACCATATATTCACACCCATAACCGAAAATTTAATGGTGTTATAACCATTCCCACCTTCAAAACCTCAATTTAATATTCCTTTTTAGAGAATTCAATGACAAACACATTCACAACCCATAATAATACCCTTGAGTCTCAAAGTAAGATCAACCACAAAAAAAATCATGAAGGATTAATAATGAATCAGAAATCCACTGTCCATAACCATGAAAATCAATTATAGTAAATAGGATTGAATTTATTAGATAAATTATTTTGTGCACTATCGAGTATCAAAAATAAAACCAAAGGGAGGATGTGAATGTTGAGACATGACGATTTGGGTTTGAACTATAAGAAATGAATAAAAATAATGAACAAGAAAAGGAAATGGTAGAACAATGATAAAAAGTGAAAATGGTTGTAAAAAGTATGATGAAATTGAGACAATTAAAATGGAAAGAAAACAAAAGTTTATGGAATAGTATTATAAATAAATACGGTATGAATCCCCGATAACATTCCATGAGAGGTAACATAATGGGAGATTTGAGAGAAAATATATATTTTTTCATATTCAAAAGTTGCTTTATTTCAATATCCATTTCATAGAATCTATCAATACAATTCCATATTGTCATATGATTTTAAGGGATTTATGTCTAAAAATATATGGATAGAGGATCTAAAATTCATATATCAAATTGAATAATCAATAGTACCTATTTATTGAAAGTCCCCCTAAAGGTATGAGTTCTTTATAGATTTTACATCCCATGCATTATTATTTCAGAAAATTTTGAAAACACATTTTTTTGTTTGAAATAAAATTTATACTTGAATCTCATAAGTGTGTTTTGAAAGTAGGGATTATAAGGGTATAAACTAAGAAGATAACTAATATAAAATTCCAATCATTTAGTGAATCATACCTGTGAAATTGTTGAAATCATGTTTCTAAAGGTATAAATGATCATATTTCACACTTATATTTTTATAATTGATATGGAATAAGTTGAAGATGAACCCATTATTCTTGGGAGATACTTCATAGCCACAATAAATTCATCTATTTATGTAAATAAAGGAAGATTAATTTTACTATTTCATGATGTAAAAGTAAACATTGATCTGATGAAATATAAAAAATATAATGTTTATTTGGTAGATATCAATGAAATTTTAACTATTGAGGAACGACCATATGTCATCAATTTATAATAGGAATAAATAGGAAGACCTGAAGAAATTTATTGATGAAATAGTAGAAAATAATAAAGATAAGAAATAATTTTAAAAATGAAGAGGAAAATAAATCAATGAAATGGATAGACCATTTATAAATGAATTCATAGTAGGAATTGGTGCCCTTAATCATCAATCCTCTAAATAATTAACTAATGTGTTTTACAGGTATACGGTGGTACACATTCTTATGAGATGAAGATACATTACTAGTGAAAATCATCACAAAATTAATAAATTAACTAGAGGAGTGATTCATACAATTACTGCTGATGATGAATCATTAAATCTTGCAGGGAATCAGAATAATCAAAAGAATTAATGAAATCATTTTTACACAAAAATTAAGTCTAGAAGAAAGTAGTCAATAAAACTGACAATTTCAAAGAAATCTTACACCTATAATGAAATTGGAAGTTATAAAGTAAGTTTTGAAACATCAATTTTCTAGTATTAACTTTCCCTTATCAGATAGGGAATGGGTGAGTCCATTTTATTTCATGTAAAATAATATATGTATTCATAATAAAGAATAAACACAATGAGATTATTCATACATGAATAGATATAGGGTGGAGAGTATGTGGGGATTAATGGATGATAAATACCACCACAAGGAAGGTCCACCATCCAATTTAAGTTAGGGATCATGTTCTCAAATGAAGGGACATACTGGATTTTTACTACTTCTAATATAGTTATTCTTGTTACAATAAAATACTGGTACATTTGGATGACCAAGATAAAACTTCTATAATTTTCCCATATTAAAGATTTTACTATAATCACTTGTAATTCAGAATATTTAAAAAACCAAAAATGTTTTAAAGGTGTATGAAACATATAATTAAAGACATGTAAGAGGATTTTATAGAAATTTCATGGATGGTTTATCATTTTATGGATTATCATTTATTTTATAAATCCAAAACCATGATTTGTAAATTAGAGGGTGTGAAAAAAATTCCAAGTTATTATCTTAGAAAATTTCAACTAATTATTGGCTCAATTATGTAATTTCCTCATACATTGAATATTTTTTAAGTTTATTTAATTTTAAAATAATAAATATAAAATTATTTAAATAATTACCTAATCATATTACATTGAAAGGAATTCATAGATTTCACTGGAAATAGGGATTATGCCACCTCTTTTTGATAGATTTATCCAAGATATCTAGGATACATAACCATGTTTTTTCAATGAAAGATACATTATATTTTTGATGAATCAGGCAAGGAACCTTCATAAATCTAAAAAATCATTTAGTGGATTCCCTTACCGTAAACTCACCAAACTTGGAGAACACATTCCAATTGAAGTGTGATGTATGTGATTTTACATTAGGTTATTCATTTTTAAAATGGGTTGACCATATATTTTTGACATATATACCATGAAATACACACTATCAATTGATACAAAATTAACAAAACTACCATAGAGAGGAAAACATTAGCAGTGGTATTTTCTTTTGATAAGTTTATATAATTTTCATTACTCTCCATGGTGAATATCTATATTGCTCATGACACTTTAAAATCTGTATTTTCCTTGTAAATGGAGATTTTAATTAAAAATTTAAATTTTCTGAAATATTAGGGATAATGATCAAGCTATTCATATTCTTGAGACAAAATAATAAACTAATGAATATAATAATGAGGAAACACCTCTCTCCTCCACTATTAATACCAACTCCTTTCGGCACAACTATCATGCTTTGAGCCCTTCCCAAATTCTGTGAAATACACTTCCCTAGAACCTCCCCCATGTACAGGATTTGATGGTATCATCAAAATACCCAAACATAGATAACTTATGAAGGTTCTAAAGGACTGAAATGCAAGAGGTAAAAGCCACTTCCTTATTCTTTTAGTTTTTTTTTCAAGTTCATTTTTCTTTTTATTCTCTCCTCACATCCCCTCATCAAAATAGAATGATAACTCATGTACCATAAAAATACCATAATTATATCATGTTCATATAATATCCATCATTTATCTCCTCCCACGCTCTATTTTATAATCAAAATGAAATCGTCACCCATGATGTGTCACTTTACCAACATCGCATGTGATACACTTTCATTTTCATTTACCACATTCAAGGATGTTAATTGAACCATTAAACGGTTGAAAACAAATTTTAAAGTTTATTTTATAACAATATTTATGTTATAAAACACTCATATATACATAATAAAAAATGATAAAAAAACGAGTTCAATTTGATAAAAACCCACCAAAATCAACCTAAAATGATTATCAATAACCTCAATCCACTTATTCATCCTCATACCATATAAAAAATCATTGTAAGATTATTTAATATTCTTTATGTTCATTAATAAAGTAAAATAAAAAATCTATATATTTTTCATCATTTTACATTAACATCCATTAAATTATACAAGTGAACTGATCATGAAAACTAAGAAAATGATCACTCCCAAATGATGAAATGAAACTCTATTACTCATATAAAATCACATAAATGAACATAATAAAACCATAATGAATCAAATTAACATATAAAAGGTTATAACTTTGATAACAAATGAAAGTAATGTGATCATATGGGATATTAAACTGATGGAATCCTTTATACATCATGTAAGGGGAATTGTTGAACCCAACTCCATTTCCTTGGGGGTTACCTCTTTCACCTCAATTTCATTATAGATACTCCTTTAATGTTTCTTAAATATCGTTCTATCATCAAAATATTATATTTTTGTATATAAATGTTTTCTACTTGTGTTGATCACAAACATAACGTTTTCCAAAATAACACTCCTTAAAAAACACACCTTCTACCAATCTGGAGATTGTTTCTTCTTCACTCATGATTTATGATTCATATATTAGGAATGTCATCATTCCCAAAGTTTATTCATGGATGAATGATCTATGAAATGAAACCAATTTCTTTCTATGGGATATTTTATGATCCATATTAATATTTGTTCTATGTTCCATGCATGATTATTTAAATGTTATGATGTGACGGGTGCTCCTAGAATTATATAGTTCTCCAATTAATTGTATAAAATGATGAATTTAATGAGATAAAGTTAAATATTCATGAACATGACGCAATAATTGTTCAAAAATTTGTGTGGAGGTTGACCACTATGACAACATGCTTCATTTTTAAACATTTCCACATTCCATTCCTTTATATAATGCTTCCACTCATGATTATGATGATGATCACGTGATTATGTTATGATAATGATGATTATTCTCACCTCATGTTATATTGATTCATGTCTTTTTCTATCCAATTACATTGATTTTATATCACTACTTTTTGATGTATATCCTTTGGTGATTATTTTTTCTAATGAGAATGAGAAATCCACTAAGAAGCTATAGAGGAAAGAATTAAATAAATAATTATGCTTTATTTTCTAAAAGTTATCTATGGTCTTAGTTTTCCAAAGCCACTAAACCATTTGATCCTAGTTGTGTAACTCTTTTAAATTGTTTATATTTATAATGATGTAATATTCATGTAAGAAAAGTAGTGTTTCTATAGTTGGTATTAGAGCACAGATAGGTTAATTTGGTAATTACTATTTGATAACCTTAGTGAAAACCCTTAGTATGAGTCTAAGTATATGTATTCACCCAAGAATCTTTGTCTTAATAAAATGACAGACATAGATATCCTATAAGAAATGACTTTAGAATTAATTGTAAAAATGAATAAATTATTCATGACATGTTGACTTAGGTTTTCATCTAGCATTTTATATTTTCGAAAATATTGGGAACAATGAGAAATTAGGCCAACAACCCATGCGAGGTACAATGCAGTGATTTACCTAGTGAAATCTCCATTTAATTTACAGGTGGAGTTCAAAATTTTATAGTGATTGTCACCCAACTATATCAGGTTATGAATAATAACCTGAATAATGTGGAATTTCCATGTTCACCTGTGAAGCCGAAATAGGTTATCGAGTGTTTTATGAGTAAACAGACAACAACTTATAATGAATCTTCTGATCCACTAGTTATAGAATAGTAGGACAACATGATAGAGAAGATCTTTTATGTGATTCACTATTCTGAGATGGATAGGGTGACTCTATTTGTTCAAAATTTATATCAAGAGGCTGGTCAATGGTGGGTATTGATTATGGGCACCAAGACGAAGGAAGAAATTGAAGAGATTTAGTGGGATGACATTGAGATAATTTTTCATAACAAGTATTTCCATAGAAATATTCATATAAAGATGGACATAGAATTCATATAGGTGAAGAAAAAGTAAGGAGAATATATCAAAAACTATGAAATAAATCTCACAAGGTTTTCAAGGCATGCTTGGGGTTTTATTATCAACAATAGCAGAAAAATTGATATATTAATTAGTGGTTTAAAACTAATGTTTTTAATGTCTATTGAAATTCGATACATTGGGAGTCATGAAGAAGTTGTTTGATGTTCTTTAAAAGTCGAGATGGAGTTTGGAGAATGGTTCCATGCCTATGGTGATAAGAAACTAAATATGGAGTTTCATGCTAGATCATCTAGTTAATAAGGTGGAAAGAAAACTCATCTACCCTCATGTCAAAAATGTGGGAAGAAGCATCATGGGAACTACCTCAAAGGGATGGTGAAATTTTTCAAGTATGGGAGAGAAGGCCAAAAATCTAATGAATTTATAAAATACAAGAGGAAGTAGGAAAATGAAGAGTAAGAATGGAGAGGACCACTCATGGTTCAACGTTTCAACTGTAAGGGGGAAGGGAACTATGCAATCTAGTGTATTGAACCTCAATTCCTCAAGTTTAATCATCGATGACAACCAAAAAATACAAAGGTGAAATGAAAGGTTTATTCCATCCCAAATATTGAAGTGGAGCAAGAAAAGTATGTCATACAAGGTAGAATTACTATTCACTAAATAAAAAAAACTATTATATGATTCTAGTTCTACTCAATACTTTATATCATTCATGTTTGCTATAATTATTAAGTAAAATCCCAGAACCCTAGATGTATAGATATCTATAAAAACCCCAAGTGGTGAAATTATTGAAACCCATGTGTTAGAATATGATCATGATGGAATATGTGGGAATATTCTTCTACTGAATCTTGTGATACTTCCCATAGTGTAATTATATTCTATAATGGAAATGTATTGGCTCTCGTTAGATAGAGAACGAATAAACTGAATGGAATAGGAAATACCATTTCATATTATGAACCATCCTATGATTCTATAAAAATAATGGGATGATCAAGAATCTCCTTTATAAAATCCTTCAACAATGTGGGTGGTGATTCCCTATGAAGAGGAATACCTCGCTCAAATGATTGAGTCAAAAGAATGTGTCAACCTAATAGAAATGCCCAGTCTGGGGGAATTCAATGATATATTTCCTAAATACATACACATAATTCCCCTTGATCAGGAGGTTGAGTTCTCAATAGAACTCATACATAGAGCTACTCCTATCTCAATGTACCCCTATATGGAGGATCATATCAACTTAGGGGAGTTAAAGAGGCAGCTGTTGAGCATTTGGACAAAGGGTTCATACGACCTAATAAATCACCTTCGGGTGCACGAATTCTCTTTTTCAACAATATGGATGGATCAAGGTGGCTGTTTATCGATTATTGAGAACTAAATAAGATCACCATAAATATAAAGTGTCCTTTCCCAAGGATTGAATATTTTTCAATTTAATTACAAGAAGATAGATATTTCTCAAAGGTGGATCTTCATTCCAGATATCATCAGCTAATGGTGAAGAAAGAATAGTTTCAGAAGACTGATTTTTGTACAAGTTATGGGAACTATCAGTTTATAATGATGCACTTTGGACTTAATAATCAACCTAAAATCGTCATTGATTTTATGAATAGAGTCTTTATACATTACCTTGAATGTTTTTTGATAGTGTTTATTAATGATATTCTCATCTACTCCAAGAGGAAGGAGGAACATGAAGAACATATGAGGTTTGTGTTGGCAACATTAAGGAACGCAAAGTTGTTCAAAAACATAAAAATGTGACTTTTGGATACAAGAAGTAATGTTCATGGGAAACATGATCACTAGTGTGGGAATTTCCATAGACCCCTAAAAAATAAAAGCAATTGATGAGTGTCCAAGACCCTCTAGTGTAACTAA
This sequence comes from Viscum album, assembly GCA_963277665.1. Classification (NCBI taxonomy): domain Eukaryota; kingdom Viridiplantae; phylum Streptophyta; class Magnoliopsida; order Santalales; family Viscaceae; genus Viscum; species Viscum album. Next base: position 1,289,663,334 of record OY728151.1, read on the forward strand.
AATCCACATTTTTATTGGCGTAGCAGGGTACTATTAAAGTTCTGTGAGAAATTTATCCAAATTTTTCTAGCATTTTGACTAATTTAATAAGGAAAGAGGGTAAGGTATGTCTAGAAAAAGGAATTTGATGAAAACATCAAGGAGTTAAAGGCATGGTTGATCACAACACCTATACTCACATTATTGAAGAGTGGATAATGTTTTTTGATATAAAGTTTTGATTAAAATAAATTCATGGGTTGGGAACTCATGATAAATGATATAGTGATAGACTACACCTCACGGTAGTTGATGTAACATGAATAGAACCACCCAACGTATGGTCTAGAGCTAGCTGATGTGATTTTTTCTTTCAAAATCTGGCTCCACTACCTCCATTGTGAGATGTAAGACATGGATCAAAGGATACATTCACATAAAATGAGGTCAAAAATCATCAAAGGATATAGTTAGAGCTAATAATAGACTATGATTTCTCTATTCACTATCATTATGTCACGGAAAACAATGTTGCTGATGCTCTAAGCATAAAAAACCGACTACTCTTTCCACGTTGTGGATTGAGAAAGACCCTAACTTTTTTAAAATTCAAATGATAGATTTGGAAATCATAATGGAACAAAATAAATTCTACCTTTCCCAAATGATTACCTAACCATTATTCCAAGTGAATATTAAGGAATCACAATGGAATGATATGGTGCCTCAAAAGAAGGTTAATGAAGTAATGGAAGGGAATATACTACAATTCTATATTCTTGATGATGGTGTGATTTGGTTTGAAGGAGGATTTATTTTCCTTAATCACCAAGAATAAAGAATGATCTATTGGAAAATGAACATAGATCATCCTTCTCCATTCATCCCAGTAGCACCAAAATGTATGATGACCTCCGAGAACACTTCTTATGGGAAAACATGAAGAATAATATTGATGAGTATATATCAAGGTCCATGATATAATAGTAAGTTAAAGAAGAATGACAGAAGTCTAATGGGATGATGCCGCCCTTGCCTATACCCATGTGTAAATGGAAAAATGTCTCAATGGACATAGAAACTAGTCTCTTGAATACATATAAATGAAATTATGAAATATGGGTTGTGGTGTACTAACTTGTAATGATCCATACATTCATTAATTAAAATTCCTCTTGATTTAATAAAATGTCTTATTAAATTTATATAAAATGTGAACTTCATTGGTTTTATGTTTCTAGATTTTAAAATACTGTTAATAATTGTGATTTCTTCTAATATAGCCATTGAACAGTGATCACATGATTAGTATAAATATAGGGCTTTAACAAATCCAATTTACTCAGACAAAGGGAGTGATGGCCTCATCCAGTAGAATTTCCCCATACAAAGCCCATTTTGTAGAGATTGGAAAGGAGATGGCATCATTGGGATTCACTCTTAACCAATACCAACCCAATCTTGAATACGTTAACCTTGAGCGGAACCTACAATGGGAGAAGTGTAAGTTAATAGACATTACCACCTGAGTGATGTTATCCGAGCCACCCTAAGAGTCTATCACCATCGCACACCTTACCCTTCAATCATATGCAGGTGTTATAAGTGGTTTTGTAACAAGAACCTAGCACTATGACTATGTATGTTATCTTTGTATAAAGAATATGCATTCATTTTATTATTGTTACTTTGTAAATAGTTTTTAAAGCACAAAATATTTTTTAGTTAATATTCAACTAAGAAATCTATTTTGACGAATTAATTTATTTTTAAATTAAATAATATTTTAATAAAATATTATTATTATAAAATTACTTTTTATTAAATATAAATTATCATATAATTTTTTGATGAAATTGTAATTTTTATTATGGTTTGAAAGCTATTTTTGTCAAAACCCATGAATTTTTTATAAATGTAGGTTTTTATTTTAAAAGTAAAAATTCACATATTTATTAAATATATAATGTATTTTAGGACATCGTAATGAACAAATAGAGACATAATACAACAATATAAACATTATTTTTTGCCAATATATGTTTTAATATTAAAATAATGTGATTTTGGGTTTGTTTGATTTATTTTACAAAGATTTAGTGGACCCTCCAAGACTTATAAAACATTTTGTTTTTTAAATTGTTTTCCTTAAGAGTGTGACTCACCTCCACAAATGAAACCCTATTATTTTATGATTTTAAAACATTATATATTAAAATATTGTTTTCCACACCCCTTTGGAAAAAACCATTGGCAAAAACCATGGGCTGGTTTGTGGTTTTGATTAGTTTAATGTGAGGCGTCCAAAACCTAAATAATAAAAAATTCCCTCTCCTTTTCTATATACACCAACCCAAGATCCCACTTCCTCTTCACTCAAAGCCTTGGGATTTTGACCAACCCCTTCCCTCCTCTCTATATAATCCTCCCAAAGTCCCCCAAGCCCCCAAGAAGCCTCTATCAAGCCTCTCTCAAGCCTTTGGGATCACACATCTAGGAAAGGGTTTTCCTCCTTTCTCATTGATGTCCAATTTTCTTTATGTTTTTATTCCCTATAAATTCCAATTATAAATTTTGGGGTATCGTTTATAACCTCCCCATACTTCCCTATTTATTTTTTGGTGATGGGAGAACCCATTATCTCTCATAAAATTCCTTTCATGTACACCTGTTACTATGCCGAAATTCCGAAAGGAATTTCTCGCTCCTCATTTACTTTCAAGAAATTATTTTGTATCATGAATCGAAATTAGCATAAAATTGTTGGGACATGTATCTATATGACCCACCTTACCTTCCATTTCATGTAAATATGATGAGACACCCATTTCTCTCTCATAACCTATTTTTATGAATCCTTATGTCACGTCGTTATGCTGCCGAAATTGCGCCACATTTTTCGAAGCCAAGATCATTGTGTAGTGAATACCATACCCATGTCTCTATCAAGGTTATTCACCTTTTTGCGCATTTACTTATTTACTATAGAGTTTCATGTGTGAATTCCACATTCCTTTATCGTGTAATAAATGATTATGTTTAATGAATCCATGTTTTATGATCCATATGACACACTTATGCATGAAATGAGATGTTTAAGAAGGGTGTGCCCTGATAGCGCGACAATGCATTGGGTAAAGTATAATATCATGATACGTCATGTACAATGGGTGTTGACTCATTCTAATTAAATTTCAACAAGGTTTTACTCGTTCTTCATGTGCAATGAGTGTTTACTCATGCTCCATGTACAATGAACCTTGCCTCGTGCTAATTCCATGACAATTTTTGTTGCCACATTTCCCTGTTATGATTATGATGCATTATCATGCCTTTATGTTCATGTTTCTATTATGATCCGTTGATATTCCTATTGTCTAACATGTATTGTATTACTCACGTTATTCCATGTTTATTCCTTTACTGGGATTTATAACTCACCCTTTTCTTATGAATGTCCTTAGGTTATCCCATGCAATGCTATGTATGAGGGAATGTAGTGGTCATGTAAATGAAATTTTCAATAAATATGTAGTAATTCATGTTTAAAGTTGTTATGTAATGATCATAAGCCCCAAAGACACTATAACATTCAATCATCCATGTTTTATCAAGTGAAGAGTTTATGTAATAAATCAGGTTTAAGTGTGTAATAAAAAGAAGGGTTGTCATAGTTGGTATCAAAGTATAGGTTTAGTTATTTTTTGGATTAGGATTAGAAACCCCTAGTAAAGACATAGAGACAAGAATAAGTATAATAAAAACATCCCAAAGTTTTGGTGAGTATTGTGTAAGTGGTTTATCAAGAAAATTCATCCCTTTCTAGATACAAGCAGGTAGAGGTGGCTCTGGCACAAATGTATCCTAGGGATAAAACCCAAAAACACAACTTTGAACTAGATTCAAATTGGAACTGGTGCACAACAACAGGCCTTACTGCACTCTTGTTTATGACACACCTAGGGGGTATGATTTGGTAAACTCACAGGCTTAGTATGAACCATTATTAGAGGAATAAATAAAATCCCCAAAGAATATATGTTAGAAAGTAGATCATGGATAACATATATTGAAGCCTATAGATTAATAAGTTAAGAAAATAAAATATATTTATATGTCATCCTTTTTGTCCTTGGATTCCCCTTTGTGCGCTTAATAGTTTAAAGTGCTCATCTAGTGTCTATATCAGATTAGGTAGAATGAGAATCAAAAAGTGAAAGTTAGGGTTATCGTTCAGAGTTCTATGCATTATTTTATATCCCAAATGTTAATGTAAAACAATCCAAACACCACCACAAATCATAGAAGTAAAGATATCAGTGAGTATGGAAAATGGGGAAATCAATGCATCCCAGGAATATAACGCCTCGCCTGTCATAATATATGGATTGAATTTCCTAGATAACATCTTCATACTCTCTCTGGTAGAAGATGATGCAATTACTTGCATGTATTGACTTTCTTTATATAAAGCCAATATAAATTTCCGAGGGATGAAAATCACTCACTATTTGGAGAATCGACCCCAGATTATATACAAGTGCTAGGGGAAGATGAATCTTCTTTAGATCCATCATCTCAAGCGTGGATATTACTGCCCTATGAGCATGCATATCTGGCTCATATGATGGATTCTAAGGAGGAAACCATCCATGAAGACATTCATATTGTGAGGGAATTCGTTGAAGTGTTTCTAGAGGAATTACATAGTCTTCCTCCTAGAAGAGATGTTGAATTCTCAATTGATCTTATACTTGGGGAATTTCCAATATCCAAGACTCTGTATAGAATGGCTGTTGTGAAGTATGAGGAGCTGATGAAACAACTATAGGCGAATCTGGATAAAGGGGTCATACGTAGAAGTGCATCACCATGGGGTGCACCAGACCTCTATGTCAAGAAGAAAGATAGGTAAATGTGCCTTTTCATTGATTATCATGAGCTTAAAAAATCGTGATAAAGAACAAGTATACTCTCCCCCGAAATTATGACTTGTTCAATCAACTGTGTGGAGAACAATACTTCTCCAAAGTGAAATTGTGGTCGGGATATTTTCAAGTAAGGGTGAATAAAGATATCCCCATGACTGCTTTTCGTAAAAGATATAGGCACTATGAATTCATAGTAATGCCTTTCGGACTCACTAATTCTCCAAGAATCTTCATGGACTTGATGAGTTGAGTCTTTAGAGATTATTTTGAAAATTTTGTGGTATTATTTAAATATGATATTCTAATATACTCCAAAACCAAGGAGGATCATGGGGAGCATCTAAGAACTGCACGTGAGACCTTGTGGAAGGAGAATCTCTATGAAAAGTACAATAAGTGTGAGTTCTGGTCTAAGGAGGTCTCATTCTTGGGCCATATCATCACAAGCAATGGAATATCTATGGATCCCTCCAAAACAAATACAGTTGTGTGATGGACGAGGCCAACATTGGTAGTGGATATCCATAGCTTCTTGGGGTTAGTTGGATATTATCGATGATTTGTGAGAAATTTCTCATGATTGTCCAACCCTCTTACAAAGATAACTTGAAAGGGAGTAAAGTTTTCGTGGAGTGATGAATGTGAAGAAAGCTTCAAGGAGTTAAAAATGAGGCTTATCATTGTGCTCTTTCTCGCGTTACCCACAGTTGGAGAACTTTTTATGGTATTCAGTGATGCTTCGAAGAAGTTCCTGGTTTGTGTGTTGATGCAAAATGACAATGTCATTGACTATGCTTCATGGCAATTGAATGTTCATGATCAGAATTATCCAACACATGATCTGGAGTTGGCTACAGAGATCTTCGCTTTAAAATTTTTGTGGCATTATCTATTTTGAGAGAAGTGTGAAATATATATGGACCAAAAAATCCACAAGTATATATTCACACAGAAAGAGTTGAAAATGCGCCAATGAAGATGGTTATCGCTGATCAAAGACTATGAATGCTCAATCCATTACCACCCTATGAAATCGAACAAGGTGGTGGATGCTCTAAGTAGAAAGGAACCAGCGATTCTATCATTGATGAGAACTGAAAAGGATCAAATATTCATAGATTTGATGAATATGGAAATGGGAATCATAAAGAAGGCTCGAATGGCCCGAAGGCCTTCTTTTTATTTTATTATATATAATGCCCCTTTTAATGGTTTAAGGGGAACCCGTACATGACCCGTAGGCCCAAGGTAAAAGGCCCGACATGACATGAAATAGATGACCCGAAGACCTAGAGGTATACCATCCCCATTACATGACCCGTAGGCTGAGCCCACTAGAACTGACCCTCCCCAGTGTCTTGAATCATGGATCTCATTTGGTCCCCACCTTGCATTGCTGACCGGCAAGCATTGCCCCGTGCAAAGCTTCACGGTGCCCGGTCCCGATGGCGGCTGTCATACCATCTCATTCTTCCAATCTGGTTAGCTCTGCATCTGGTGGTTGCTACTCCTGTTTCTCTGATCCTCTTTTGGGGCCTGTTCTGTGTGAACTGGGCTACTCCATAGTCTACGTGACCCGAAGGACCAATGGCCCAAAGGCCTTTGATGACCCGAAGTCCCTAGAGACCCGTGGGCCCAAACCGGTGGCCCGAATGCCAAAATTAGGTGAATAGTTCCAGCTGCTACAGTACCGAATAGTGACTGCTATAGTGACTACTATAGTACTCCTACAGTACCCGAAAATTCACCTCCACCCGGTTTTGAACCCGGGTCTCTTGGATGTCCAGAAGGAGCCCTTACCACTTGGGTACGGGCTTGTTGGCTCATAAAGAAGGGAAAATCATCAATCCATTCACAAATGATTGATCAACTGTCTCTTTTGGAGAGGTTTAATGATGATAAAAAGGATGATATGGGAATTCAGAAGAAAGTGGAAGCTATAAGAAAATGGAAATCCTCGGAGGTCAATGTTAATGAAGAAGAAATTGTGAGATTTTGGAAAATACTACGTGTTCCTTCAAGTCCAGAGCTGAAGAAGGAACTTTTGGATGATGCACAGAGTTTAAATTTTTTCTATTCACCCAGGAAACACGAAGATGTATGGAGATATCTTTGAGCATTATTGGTGGGATAATATGGGGAAGGAGATCACTGAGTATACATCAAAGTGCCCGATGTGTCAACAAGTGAAGTCAGAGTGGCATAAGTCTAAGGGGATGATGCAACCATTGCCCATACCAGCATGGAAATTGGAAAACATCACCATGGACTTTATCATCGGACATCCAAAGACATCAAAAGGAAACAATGAAATCTGGGTTGTTGTGGATCGTCTTACAAAATTTTCACACTTTATCACAATTCAATAGGATTTCTCATTAGATCAACTGGCACGGTTATACATCATGGAAGTGGTAAGGCTGCATAGAGTACCACAATATGTTGTATTCGATCGAGATCCAAGATCCACCACTATGGTTTGGAAGAGTTATCAACATGCTCTGGATACTGAAATGAACTTTAGTATGGCCTATCATCCTCAAACTGATGGCCAATCTGAGCAAACTATTCAGACACTAGGGGATATGTTAAGATCATGTTCTATGGACTTCAACGGAGGGTGGGATCAACATCTTCTTCTGGTTGAATTCTCCTATAGTATCAGTTTCCACTCGAGCATCCAAATGTCACCTTATGAATCCTTGTATGGTAATAGGTGTAAAACATCAGCATGGTGGGATGAAGTTAGTGAATGTACGATGCTAGGACCAAAAATGGTCAAAAAATGGTGGATAAGTTGAAAACAATTCAGCAGTATATCAAGGCAGCCCAGAGTCGACAGAAGAGTTATGCAGATAACCATTGACAAGAACTTGAGTTTAAATTTGGAAACAGCTATTTCTACACATATCTCCATGGAAGAAGGTTATGAGGTTTGTAAAGATAGGAAATTTAGATCCTAAGTACATCTACCCCTTCAAGATTCTTGATTGTGTTGGGGATATGGCCTATCGACTAGAACTTACACTTATAATGGACAAAGTACATGATGCCTTTCATGTATTCCTATTAAATAGGTACATACTAGACCCTTCCCATGTACTCTCTTCAGAGGTAGTAAATCTAGAGGATGATCTTTCTTACGCGGAGCAACCCATGAAGACCATAAATCATAGAGAAAAAGTTCTACAAAATAATACAATGCCCCTTATCAATGTGTTGTGGTGAAACCACAAGCTTGAAGAAGCAACGTCAGAATCTGAGGAAGTGATGAAGAAGAGTTACCCACATCTGGTTTAGTGTGGGAAAAGGAAATTTCGATGGTGCAATTTATTAAGGGCGGATGATTCTAATGACCCAAACTTTCTTTAATGGAAATTCCTCTGGATCTAATTAAATGTCTTATTATGGTTATATAAAATGTGAACTTCATTAGTTTATGTTTATAGATTTTAAAATATTGTAAAGAATTGTTACCATTTCTAATATAGCCGTTGAGCCGAGATCACATGATTAGTATAATTATAGGGCTTTAGAAAATCCAATATACTCAGACAAAGGAAGAGATGGCCTCATCCAGTAGACTTGACCCATACGAAGCCCATTTTTCAGAGCACAGAAAGGAGGTGGTGTCATTGGGCTTCGCTCTTAACCAAGCCCAAGTTGAGCTTGAACACGTTAACGTTGAGCAGAACCGACTATGGGATAAGTGGATGTTAATAGAGATTACCACCTAAGCGATATTATCTGAGCCATCCCAAGAGTTTGTCACAATCACACACCTTACCTTTCGGTCTTATGCATGTGTTATAAGGGGTTATGTAACAAGACCATATCACTATGACTATGTACATTATTTTGTTATAAATAATGTTCAGTCATTTTATAATTGTTACTTTGTAAGTTGTTTTTAAAGAAAAAATAGTTTTTTAGTTAATATTCAACTTAGAAATAAATTTTGATGAATTAATGGATTTTTTAATTAAATAATATTTTAATAAAATATTATTATTATTATTATAAAATTTCTTTTTATAAAAAATAAATTATCATATAATTTTATGAATGAAATTGTAATTTTTATTAAGGTCTGAAAGCTATTTTTTTAAAAACCCATGAATTTTTTATAAATGTCTGTTTTTATTTTTAAAGTAAAATTAAAATATTTAGAAAAATATTTATATAAAATGAATATTATTTTTTAAATCATGACTTTGAAATTATCCAATGGTGAATTTTTCATAATTTTCTGAGACAGTTGAATTTTTTGGTAAAAATTAAATACCGATTAATTATATAATGTGTTTTATGACATCATAATGACTGTATAGTGATTAAATAAAATAATATAAACATTATTTTAGGCCAATATATGTTTTAACATTAAAATAATGTAATTTTTGGTTGGTTTTATTTATTTTACAAAGCATTAGAGGACCCTCCAAGACTTATAAAACATTTTGTCGTTTTAAATTGCTTTCCTTAAGAGTGTGACTCACCTCCACATAAACAACCCTATTATTTGATGTATTTCGGCCATTTGCCTTATAAAATATTTTTTTCCACTCTCCATTGGCAAAAACCATGGTCAAAAACCATGGGTGGGTTTGTGGTTTTAATTAGTTTCGTGTGAGGTTTCCCAAACCAAAATAATAAACAATTCCCTCTCCTTTCCTATATAAACCCACACAAGCTCCAAATTCCTCTTCACTCAAAGCCTCTGGAGTTCGACCAACCCCTACCCTCCTCAATCTAGAATCCTTCCAAGGTATCCCAAGTGCCCAATAAGCCTCTCCCAAGCCTTTGAGATCAAACATCCAAGTAAGGGTTTTCCTCCTTTCTCATTTGTGTCCAATTTTCATTAAGTTGTTATGCCCTTTTAATTCCAATTATAAATGTTGGGGATTAGTTTCTCACCTATCCCATACTTCTCTATTTATGTTTTAATGATGGGATATCCCTTTATCTCTCATAAAATTCCTCCCATTTACACCCGTTACAATGCCGAAATTCCAAAAGGAATTTCTCTCTCCTCATTTACATTCAAGAAATTACTTTTTATCATGAATCTAAATTCCCATAAAATTGTTGGGACATGTATCTATATGGCCTACCTTACTGTCCATTTCTTGTTCATATGATGAGACACCCATTTATCTCTCATTAACCTTTTTTATGAATCCTTTTTTCACGTCATTATGCTGCCGAAATTGCACCACATTTTTTCAAGCCAAGATCATTGTGTAGTGAATACCATAATCATGTCTCTATCAAGGGTATTCACCTTTATGCACATTTACTTATTGATTATATAGTTTCATGTATTAATTTTACATTCCTTTATCGTGGATTAAATGTTTATGTTTGATGAATCCATGTTTTATGATCCATGTGGCACACTTATACATGAAATGAAATGTTTAAGAAGGGTTTTCCCTAATAGTGCTCCAATGAATTGGGTAAAGTATAGTATCATGATACATCATTTGAAATAGGTGTTGACTCCTTCTAATTCAAGTGAAATGAGGTTTTACTCATGATACATGTGCAATGGGGGTTTACTCCTACTCCATGTGCAATGATCCTTGGATCATGCTAATTCCTGGATAAGTGTTGTTTCCATGTTATGACTATCATGCTTTATCATGCCTTTATGTTCACATATCTCTTATGCTCCATTTATATTCCTATTGTATAACATGTTTTTTATTCCTCATGTTATTCCATTTTTATTCCCTTACTGGGCTTTATAACTCACCCTTTTCTTATGCATGTCCTCAGGTTATCCCATGCAATGCTATGTACGAGGGAATGTAGTGGTCATGTAAAGGATGTTTTCAATAAATATGATGTACTTCATGTTTAAAATTGTTATTTAATGATCCTATGACCCAAATACACTATACCTCTCTATCTTCCATGTTGTATCAAGTGAAGGGTTTATGTAAAAAATCAGGTTTAAGTGCGTAGTAAAAAAGAAAGGTTGTCATATGACTCACCAGAACTGACCACTTTCTATCTATTTGGGGAGATCTCTCTCTTAAACAACTTGCTACGATATATATGAAGAAATGGAGTGAGACTCTGTGGGGTTTCGCTGTCAGTTTTCACTTATAATGATCCATGTTTCAAGTCTAAATTTTCGGGGAGTCTTCAACATACTTGGAGTACTAAATTAAATTTCAAAATGATTAAACACACCCAAAATGATGGTCATTCTACAAGGACTATTCAACCACTGGATGAAATGATAAGGTCCTACTCAATAGAAATTTATGGTGGATTAGATCATTATCTTCCATTAGTTGAGTTCTGATATAACAATTGCTTCCACTCCAGTATTCAGGTGGATACATATGAATCATTCTATGGAAAGAGATGTAAAACATCCACCTGTTGGGATGATGTTGGTGAAATAAATCTACTTTATCCAGATCTTATAAAATATTTTATTGATAAGGTGGATTCCATCTAAAAACATATCAAAACTTCCCAGAGTTGGTAAAATATCTATGTTGACAATTGTTGATGTGATTTGGTGCTTGACATTGGAGATAAATTCCTCCTTTGAATATCACTATGGAAGAGAGTCATTCAGTTCCTAAAGAAAGGGATATTAAGCCCAAGGTGCGTTGACACTTTGATATCATTGATCTCATAAGATCTATGGCATATCAGCTTTCACTTCTATTAAATATGGATCATGTTCATGATGTGTTACACGTATCACTCTTGAGAAAGTATATAATTGATATGTCACATGTTCTGAGCTCTGAGGTGCTATAGGTGGGTGATGATCTCTCTTATGAGGAGTATCCAATAATGATTTTGGACCAGAGAGATAAGGTTATATGAAACAGGACAACCCACCTTATTAATGTGTTTTAGAGGAACCATATGAATTAAGAAGCAGCATGGGAACTAAAGGATGAAATTAAGGAAAAGTACCATCTCCTGTTTATGTAAAATGAATGTTCAAGGGATAAATTTCAAAAGGGGGGAAGAATGTAATGACCCAAAATTTTGTCAATTGAAAATTACTTTCTTATATTTTTATTTCATATAGTATAAATATCAAAACATCACAAAGATAACCCAATAAAAACTTTATAAATAAATAATCAAGGATATAAGAAGTATTTCTAGAAGTTAATGAACCGATATTGATTAGATAGTAACTTTACCTTTGGAATATTAACGTGACCCTTATGAATAGTAAACCATCCAATAGAATAGTAACCTAACTGATGAAATTATAAATAATATTTTACCATATTATAGGTGAATATATGATATAATTATTTCATAATATCAGTAAATAAATATTTTAAAAATTATTAATTAATTGTTAGTATTGTGTAGGTCGTAAATATTTAATTATAATTTTATGATTAATTTAGTAATTTAAAACAAACACTATTTTCATAAAATTTATTCATAAATTAATATTTTATATCTCTTATTATTATAAGATAATTTTACAAGGCCTTAATTAATATTTCAAAGTGTTATAAAATCGGTTATAATTTTAAAATATTTATTTTCCATATAAATGATGATTTTAATTATAAATTAAATGTCTCATATTTAATTTTTTTTTCCTAAAATGGAGTTAATTTTATAATTATACAATTCAAAAAATGGTTAGCATGAATTTTGGGGATTTTTCTGAAATACATGAATTTTTGTTTAATAGTGAAAGACTGTAATTTAAATTATTTAAATTATAGTCCAAATACATGAATTAAAAACATCATGCATGATGTAAGAACCCAAATATCAAAATAATCATCATTATTTTAATATAACTAGTGATAATTATCAATCTATTCATTGTCTAGAGCCAATATAATTAACTACTAGATATAATAATGTGAAAACACCCATCCTCTCCACTATAAATACCACCCTTCACTGCCTCTTTTCCTCACACCACTCAAGCATTGATCCATGTCCAAATTCTGCCAAATACTAATCCCTAGAATCTCCCCCACGTCTCAGATCTCTTGGACTCAACATAATACCAAAATCGAGGTTCCTTATGGTGGTTCTCAAGGAGGAGAACTCTAGAGGCAGAACCTTCTTCCTTTTTCTTTTAGTTTCTTTTCATGTTCTTTTCAGTTTTTTTCTCCCCTCACCTCCCCTAATACAAATGGAATGGTAAATCTAGTATCATAAATATATTTTAATTATGTCATGTTAATGTAATATCCATAATTAAACTCCTCCCTCTCCCACATATATTCTTCAAATGAAATCGTATCCCATGATGTTTTAATCTACCGACATCATGGAAGATACACTTTCATTTTCCTTTAATGCCTTCAAGGATGATAATAAAACGATTAAATTGATACAAATAGAGGGTCATTTTTATTTTATAACCATATTTATGTTCTTTATGTAAAATATATTCCTAATACTAAATGATAAAACAAAATGAGTCCTTTTTATCGAAAATTTTCCAAAAATAACCTCAAATGATCATCATTAACTTTCATCCAATGATTCATCCATATTACATATTACCAAATTATTTATAATAATATTTAAACTTTTGTAATATCATTCATAAAATATAAATATAATTATGAATATTTATCCACATTTTTCATGTACTTTCATTCAAGTATATAGGTGAACTGATCATGAAAACTTTGAAAATGAACACTCCCAAAGGATTAAATTAAGCACTATACCTCATTGAAAATACCATAAAAAAACATAAAAAACTATAATGAATAAAATTCAAGAATAAAATGTTATTTATTTATTAATTATTCAATCTAATTCTATTATACGTGATATTAATGTAATGGAAGCATTTGGACAAAAGGTAAGGTGAATTCTTGAACCCACCTCAATTTCCTTGATTTTTTTCATTCACCCCATTTTCAATATGGATACTAATTAAACATTACATAAATATTATTTTTTAAACATTTAATAATTATTTCTGGGATATTCATATCTTTAATTGAATTTATTACAAACACAATGTTTTCAAAAACAACTCCTCTTACAAAAAATAGACCTTTTACTTCTCTTGAGATTGTTTCTTGTTCACTCAAGATTGATGATTCCTTTATAAAGAATTTTAGCTTTCCTAAAATTTATTAATGAATAAATTCTTTATCGAATGAAACAAATTTCATTCCATGGGTTATTTTATATTCAATATTGATATATTTTCTTTGTGGCATGCATGATAATGTAAATGATATTAGGTGATGGGTGTGCCCGAAATAATATAGTGCTCCAATGAATTTGGCAACATGAAGAATCTCATGAGATATATTGTAATATGAATCCACATGATTCTATCGCTATTCAAAACTATTTGTGGTGGTTGGACACTATGACATGTTGTTTAACTTTCATGCATTGCTACATTCCATACCTTTATTTACTTCTTCCACTTATGAATATGATGATGATCCCAAGATTTATGTTATGATGAAGATGATTATTATCACCTCAAATTATATTGATTCATGAATTTCCCTATCCTCTTACTTGTCTTTTACCAGATCCATTTTTCTATATATCCTCTTGTGATTACTTGTACGATAGAGAATGAGAAGGCCACTAGAAACTATAGAAGAAGTAAATAAATAAATGGTTATTTTTTTATTTTATAAATATTATGTATGGTCCTATTTTTACCAAGATAATAAACATTTGGATCCTTGTTTGATATAAATTTTATGTCTTTTATCATTTAAATGATGTTATAATAATGTATGAAAATTATTGTATCTATAAATTCTTACCTTTCTTAAGGCCCAAGAAGATATCTTTGTAACCAACCAAAAAATCAGACAACAACCTACAAACACCATCCCCTAATCCTTCCTATATCCCCTTAATAAGAAACTCACCCCTATAAATTTCATCATCCTTGGTCCAAACAATCAAATGAAACCCCTAATCGTCTTCGAGTGGGGATGCCACCCAAAACAAAATCTCATCATTTATTATAGTGTGCTAAATATAAGCACTGAGATAGTTTGGTAAAACATTAGATGAATCTAATTATCGCCTATATGACCCCTGAAATTCATATCACCTATCAAATAAATATAAATGAGAAAATCATGGATACATTAAGATCCATGTATTAATGTAAAATTCAGTAGTATGTGGAGAAGTCTCATAGAAATTTTGTGTTATAATTTTTCTATACTAGATCTTACCTTGGACCAATATAATTTTTACCTAGGACACACATTTTAGGTCCATTAATTAGTAGTTTTTTGAGTAAAATTGGTATTTTTTCCCTTATTTCATATAGTTACTCACAAATAATGAGGTTCTACTAGTGATAAATATGAATATTACCCATCATTAGTGAAATAGTATTGTCACTAACCAACTGAATATTCTTTATCTCACCAAAAAAAGAACAATTTTTTTACCCTCTATGAATTATACATAGGTCCATCCCTCATGTATGGTTTTCCAAAGACGTTTCACTATTAAGGTGAGACAACATGATGTTATCATTATCTCCACCACTTATAAAAGGTTTTAGACCACTAATATGATCCAAAAAATTTCAATATTCTTTGAGTGGAAACTAAAGCGTCCAAAAGGCGTAGTAATAGGTGGGAATTTTACCAGTCATATGTTAAATCATCTAGGATTTATTGAATCTTCATTAAACCTAGCCTTATGAGGGAGGTTTTGGAGCATAGACCTATCATTATATGAAAATATTGCTTGGATAAATAAATTAGGAAATAAATATAAGTGTTTGGATGTGTACAATTTTTTATAGAGTAGGATGAGGAAATTTAGGGTCACTCTTTGACTACCTTCACTTCCAGGTCAGACCCCACTACTAAAATGATGGGTAGAAACTATACATGTAACACCCTGACCCTAGTTACCTAGATTCGGTGCATTATTACCTAACATTGGAATGATCAAAAAAGATCATGTCTCAAAAGACCGATTAGTTTAGTAGCCTTGTAAACACTAGATACATTAATATGTCTTACATTAATTAATAAAGTGAAAACTACAACATCATCTTGTCTCCACACTCATATCCCCTTATACAATCCATGCAGGCCATTCATAAAATATTTCTTCACATCCTTGAAAAAATAAAACATAGAAAGGGGATAGCTCAGATTCTCACTAAGGATAACAGTTTAGCAGAAACTTTCATAAATAAGCATTAACATTTAAGGCAATGTATAACTAAAACAAAAGCCTTTTAAACTTGAAATTCAGAATAATATGGTAAAAAATGAAATAATGCAATTTACTTATTCACATGGATATTCTACTAGGAGAATAATCAAATGCAATATCAATAACCACTTTCATAATGATGGAATGCATAATTCCTGGGTCTTATTACCATGTAGCCAAGGCCTTGTGCCAAGACTAGAAATAAGATTTTGTCAAGGCCTCGCGCCAAGACACTAGTTTGTCTCATGAGACCAACCGATGCATCGAGGAGCTATAGCGGGCTCCACCCGTCACTTATTAAGTCCAATGAATTCCTCATATGAATAGGTTTAAACATAACATAAAAATTCATATTAAAACTAGCATACGAAATGTCAACACTTTCTCCATAAACCATGAATGTTATAAAAATAACACATCCATAGTCAAACATATCACAGAACCTTCAATACAATATACAAGTTTTGTATCATAAATAATCAACTTCAAATAAGCTTAAAATCCATCAAAGGATGTTGACATAGATGAAATCAAAACTATTTGAGAGAAATATTTTTTTTTTGAAATCATTTAAAAGGCACACATTTAATAAGGAAGTAATTTAAAAGATATTTTATAATCAAAGTGTCCCATACAACTTTGAAACTATTGAAAATAAATATCATTTCAAAACTTTCATTTCTATATAACTAAATCCTTAAAATCATTTTGAAAACATTGACATTAATTTAAAAGATTTAGAAAGATAAATCTTTAAAAATTTTAAAATTCTGATCTTGATAAAGAGTACCTTTCACAAATTCTTAAATTATTCATTTTGAAATCCTTTAAAAGTCACATAATTATAAAATAAAACATTTACTTTCAAAATATTTTTATAATCTTGTAATGGATGCTTCGAAGATTTTATAACAGAGGAAAATAGCCACACCTGCCGTATAACTTAAAAAATAGACATTCTTACCATAATTTTGTGGAAAATCATAAAAAGGACCTTGTTTGGAAAATGATAGAAAGATTAATTTATAAAAATATTATAAAAAGTCAATAATGGTATCAATGACTTTAACGCATAGTCTATAAATTATTAAGAATGGTTTGAAATACATTTTTAAGAAACATGGATGTGGATGATAAAGAGGTCCCAAAAGATAAATATGTATAAACAACCTCGGATAATGAAGAGATTTTGAAATAAACTCTTACCTTGTACTTTTACTTGGTTGAGGGTAGGTTAAACTCATGTATAATGGTGAAATAATTGTTATTAAATTATACATGAATCATATACATTAATATGATATCATATATGATCTTTTAACACTGATTTGTTAATAATATCTTAGTATTATCATCATTTAAGTTGTTAACTTACTCGTTTTCTTTTATATATTTGATTACATAAGTTGTGTTTGTTATGGATAAGTTTTGTCTTATTTATATCTAAAATGAAATAAATTACTTAAACATTATTTTTAATCATCAAATGAGAATTATAATTGCATGGATACGATGGGGAATGAATCTCATCGCGTTCGTGGAGACGGTAGTCCGTACGTACGCACGAGGGACAATATCATTCTTTTGCTATTAAAATAATATATAATTGGATGGTATATCATATATACAGAATCATTATCATGTTACATTTATTATTTACATAAATTACATATCATTATCATACCAATCTAAATAATAATGTTTTTAAATAAAAATTACACCACGATGTGGAGACGGTATGTCGTACGTACGCATGTATGGTGACATGTCATTCAAAGGATGGATAGAATAATGAATATAGTTGTACCATATTTATAATAACATCACAGTATATAGAAGATAATGGATTTATTATTTTGTAAAGGAAATAACAAAGAAAGAAGAAGTTGAAGAAGAAATGAATTTGAAAAGGGTGGTGAAAACATTACCTCTTCTTCGGGTTCTTCCTTTTGATTTGATCAAAAGGGCTCCTTAGGTTGACTTTCTGATCAAACTAAGGCATCTAGGTTTAATAGAGGGAAGTTAAGAGAATTTTTGGGTAGGGTTTTTCCGAACCAAAAGGATTTGATGGTATTAAGAATTGGTTAGAAGTGGTGTCCTTTTATAAGGAGGAGGAGGGACTCTTTAAGCAAAACTTAACGTATTTATTTATAATAAATTCATATTCAGTTTATAATGTATCAAAAGTAAATTATTCAAATTCTATTGTGGGTATGGGTCTAAATCCTTTAAAACAATATATTTTGGATAGGTTTGGGTCATTATATTAACCTTATCTTTTAGTTTTAACTCTTAGTTAATTAGATTGACATTAACCATGTCACTTTGTATTTTTTTTATTACGTAGTTAATAAACATACTATATATGTCCAAGAGACTCCCAAGTGGTCCATTAATGATAAAAATATCATGATATAAGTCCTTTGGCCGAACCTTATATTTTTAGGAATAGAATATCAATTAATTATATAATACTTGTTTTAAAAACTCATTTATGTCAATTTTGATAATATTTAATAATTGATTTTTATTAAAGTATTAAAAACATTATTAATTAGAACCAAATTAATTTAAGAAATCCTAACATGTCATATTAAACAATAAATTTTGTGTATGGCATCAAAACTTTCAAATTAAATTTATTTTAACTTTTATAATACCAATTATTTTATTCTTTCATTAATAAGGAAAATACTGCATCATTATTGTGTCATATGTAAATTTATTTATTAAGTGGCTAAAAATTATAAATAAAATACCATTATATATTAAATCGTTTGAACTTTCTAATAAATATTTATAGTAAAAAATATAACATATATAACCCTATGTAAAAATTGTTTTGCTAAAAGATATATGCTTATGTTATTTTTGTATTTACTTTATCTAAATTAATATAAAGTGTCCTTGTCACCAACAATTGGCACCATGGGGTGCCCAAATTGACCCAAAAATGCCCATGGTCAGACATGTGTCAACCAACAAGGTTATTACACGTTTTAGGGTAATTTATTATTATTATAATATTAATTTTTAACCTTATTTACCGGATTTAACCTTTAACCATGGTAAATACAATATTTACCGAAATAATTATTCAAAATGTCTACAAATAAAGTTACCTATTTACACAATTTGGAAATACTGATTAAAAATATGGAATCTATTTTTCTTAATTCAAAACACAGAAGTGGCAGAAATTAATTTAAAATTAATTCCTACTGTCAAAACAAAAAGCGTGTTTTTTAAGAAATAATAACTATCAAAAGATTGACAGTTGTTTATGTCCAGTTTAATTGTGAAATTATTTCTAATGAAAAAAATTGTATTAAATGGTAAAAATTTATTCGAAATATACTTTAAAACCACTCAAATTCATTATTTATAAATATAAATTATTTTTATTAAAAAGGTTGTTTTTAATTAAAATTTAGTAATTTTCACTATTCATCAAATATATAAAAGTTTTCTGAAAAGTACCAAAATTTCACCCCCGGATAATTTCAATATTCAAAATCCAAAAATGAAGTCCATTTTGGGAGATAAAATTTATAAAATTTTAAAAAGTGGGTATTACTATTCATAATGGCTACTTTGATTGGTTGTGCTTTGTGTTAGAACTCAAAGTTGCGTACAACACACGCTACTGTATTATTCAAAGAGAAGTGTACCATGGAAGATTGGGGTGTTACATTCTTTCCTCCTTCAATAATTTGTGTCCTCGCAATTTATTCTTGGTATTGGAAACTTGGGGTTGACATTTCAAAATATTTTAGTTGAAATCCCACATCGAAAAATGGATTATGAGGCCTCTATTTAAAATAATGAATGGTAAGTATGAATGTTACCGAAACTAACACATAATAGGGTTCCATGTAGGAAAACATGTATATAGAAGAGAAATATAACCATAAATATCTGATGGAGAGTGGTAGAGATCATGGCTATGAAAAGGCCAACAATCACAAAGCTATAAATTTGTGATGATCTTAGGTACCATCTAGGACAATGTTTTTGTTCTAAGTTATTTTTATTAATGTTGAGGAATTTATTTATGAGATTGGATAAGATCATAAGGAGATATAATTACTTTATAATTAGAGGTTTATCAATTAATAAATTTCTACCACAAACTCATCTTTCACTCCAAAAAATAATACAACTCAAAAATACACTATTTATCCTAATCGTATAGGGTTCCAAATATAATGAATTTATAATTCACATATCAGACCCATTAAAAAAATAAACTACATTATACCATCAAGGAACTTCACATAGTCCAGTGGTAGGCAATAAATCCCAATCGCACTTATGGTAGTGGGTTCGATTCCCGCAGCTTTGTCCGACGCAATGGGTTATCACATGATCTGTGTGTTGTCCTTTTATAAATATCCAAAAATAACCTTTCAAACTTAATCCATTCCAAAATTTAGACTTATTCAAAATAATAATATCCAAACTCACTGTCCAAAATTTATTAGGATGTTAAACACCATGAAGATCCTTTTTTCCAAGTAATAACATGTGAACACCTTCATCATGTATTATTTTAAAACATGGTAACATCCTGAATTACCATAAAACCTTATTGATTACATTCATGCTCCCTTATTATTTATAGAATACTAGATATACTCCTTCTATCCAAAAATGTTGTAAACTCCAATGATGACAAATCTTTAATCAGTTTCAAGGTATTCAAGAATATCCAATATAATTTATTCAAACCAGCCATCTCTTATTCCAAAATCACTACTTCATTATCGGGAAAATATTAAGGATTACCTTTCCTTCAACCTTGTATTTTACAAAAGTGTATCTCACTATTAATTCACTTTTCTTAGAACAATATAATCTCAAAACCTTAATAAAATAGTACTACAGTACAATCCTTATTTATCTCCATAATTTATATAACCAGTATATTGTTGATACAAAACTCAAATGAAATAAACCTATAATAACAACATAAGAACAGTAGTAATTATTCTTCATCTGAGGTAGTATCATAACTTTATTAGTATCCAATAGCATCATTTGGTGCATAATCTGATGATTTGGACAATGGTTCGCCTAGTGTCACAGCTCCTTACAGATGAAGCATTGTACATTTGAATCCTTTTTCTTACCCTTTCAGTCATGTACTTGGTGTCCTTTTTCTCCACACTTATAAAAAACTCTCATTCCCTTCAGGAAAGTTCTAGGGTGTTTCTTCCAACATTTATCACATATGAGAAAATTTTCACTCTTCCCTTTATCCATCTTTCTCTCTTCCATCCTTTTCTTCTCTTACTTACCTTCAAAGCCATAGGACTCGGAGAATTCTTTACCTATCTTATTAACACATGATATTATTTCCTCATATGTTGAGAATACATGGGAGACTATTTCCCTTATAAATGTTGGTTTAATACTTTGAAAGATATGATCCTTCTTACTATTTGGATCATACATATTGTTGGAGTTGACATTCCTTCTACTGGGTTCCATTTCTATACAATAGCATAAACAAGGTCATTTTATGAATTGCAATGAATAATTCAAAACTTGTAAAATACCTAACGTAAATAGAATAGTTTATTGATATAATCCATAATCATAAAAATGTTTTCTTTGAGAAAGTATTTACTCATAAACCCTTCATAATGGTTTTTAAAGAAAATGAGAATTATCCTAAGCATATCCTCCGGGAGTGTCGTAACCAAGAGTGCATAAAGGCCCATTGTCGTGCACCAGTTCCCCTTAGAGTATAGCTCAAAGCGGTGTTTTCAAGTTTTACCCCTAGGTACATCTATGCCAGAGCCGCCTGTACCTTCTTATATCCACATAGGGATGTATTTCTCAGAAAAATCAGAAAATCTCTACAATACCAAAATTCTAGGTAGTTCTTCTATACTAATCCTCAATTTCCATCTTAGTTTTATGTACTCTAATCAGAGATTATCTAAATCTATCCTCCATGGTTTTTACTAAACTTCCTCTGATACCAAATGTAATGCCCCGACCCCATTTTCCTAGAGTCGGTACATTATTATATAATAATGGAATTATAACAAAAGATCAAGTCTCGAATGATCGATTAGTTTAGTAGCCTTGGAAACACAAGATACATTCATAAGTCTTACATTACATCATAAAGTGAAAACTACAACAACATCTTGTCTCCACACTCATATCCCCTTATACTATCCCTGCAGGTCATTCATAAAATACTTCTTCACATCTTGGGAAAAATAAAACATAGAAACGTGTGATCTTAGATGCTCAGAAAGGATAACAATTTAGAGGAAACATTCATAAATAAGCATAAACATTTAAGGCAATGTATAACTAAAACAAAAGCATTTTAAACTTGAAATTCAGTATAATATGGAAAAAATGAAATGAAATAATGAAATATACATAATCACATGGTTATTCTACTAGTCGAATAATCACATGAAATATCAATAACCACTTTCATAATGACGGAATTCATAATTCCAGACTATCATAACCACATATCCAAGGCCTCGTGCAAAGACTACAAATAAGATTTTGTCAAGGCCTCGTGCCAAGACACTAGTTTGCTTCATGATACCTACCGATGCATCGAGGAGATATAGTGGGCTCCACCCGTCACTTATTAAGTCCAATTAATTCCTCATATGAATAGGTTTAAACATAACATAAACATTCATATTAAAACTAGAATACGAAATGTCAATACTTTCTCCATAAATAATGAATGGTATAAAAATAACACATCCACAGTCAAACATATCAAAAAACCTTCAATACAATATGGATGTTTTGTATCAGAATAAATCAACTTCAAATAAGATTAAAATCCATCAAAGTATGTTGACATAGATGAAACCAAAACTATTTGAGAGAAATATCTCTTTTTTTGAAATCATTTAAAAGTCACACATTTATTAAGGAAGTAATTTAAATGAGATTTTTGAATCAAAGTGTCCCATACCACTTTGAAACATTTGAAAATAAATATAATTTAAAAACATTAATTTACATATAAATAAATCCTTAAAATAATTTTTAAAACATGGACATTAATTAAAATGATTTAGAAAGATAAATCTTTAAAACATTTAAAATTCTGATGTTGATAAAGAGCACCTTTCACAAATTCTTAAAATATTAATTTTGAAATCATTTAAAATTCACATAATTATAAAATAAAATATTTACTTTAAAAATATTCTTATAATATTATAAGGTAATCTTCAACCATTTTATAATAGCATAAAATAGCAGCACCCGCCGTATAAGTTAAAAAAAACATTCTTACCATAATTTTGTCGAAAATGTTAAAAGGACCTTGTTTGGAAAAATATGGAAATATTCCTTTATAAACATCTTATAAAAAGTCAAAAATGGTATAAATGACTTTAACCCATAGTCTATAAAATATAAAATATGATTTGAAATACATTTTTAAGAAACATGGATGTGGATGATAAAGAGGTCCCAGAAGATAATTACGTATAAACATCCTTAGATAATGAATAGATTTTGAAATAAGCCCTTACCTTGTACTTTTCCTTTGTTGAAGGTAGGTTAAACTCCTGTATAATGGTGAAATAATTGTTATTAAATTATACAAGAATCATATACATTAATATGATATCATATATGATCTTTTAACATTGATTTGTTAATAATATCTTATTATTATCATCGTTCCAGGTGTTAACTTACTCGTTTTATTTTATATATTTTGTTACATAAGCCATGTTTGTTATGGATAGGTTATATATTATTCATATCGAGAATGATATCAAGTCCTTAAACATTATTTTTAATCATCAAATGATAATTATAAATGCATGGATATGATAGGGAATGAATCTCATCGCGTTCGTGGAGACGGTAGTCTGTACGTACGCACAAGCGACAATATCATTCTTTTGATATAAAAATAATATATAAATGGATGGTATATCATATATACCGAATCATTATCATGTTATTTTTTTATTTACATCAATTATATATCATTATCATACCCATCCAAATAATAATGTTTTTGAATAACAAATTACACCACGACGTGGAGACGGTAAGTCGAACGTACGCAAGTATGGTGACATGTCATTCAAAGGATGGATAGAATTATGAATATTATTGTACCATATTTATAATAACATCACAGTATATAGAAGATACTAGAGTTATTATTTTAGAAAAGAAAAAAACAAAGAAATAATAAGTTAAAGAAGAAAGGAACTTGAAAAAGGGTGGTGAAAACATTACCTCTTCTTCGGGTTCTTCCTTTTAATTTGATCAAAAGGGATCCATAGGTTGGATTTCTGATCAAACTAAGGCCTCTCGGTTGATGTGATGAAAGTTGAGAGAATTTTTGTTCAGGTTTTTGCCAAACCAAAAGGCTTTGAAGGTATTAATCATTGGTTTGAAGCGGTGTCCTTTTATAAGGGGGAGGAGGGGCTCTTCAGGATAAACTTAAAGTATTAATTTATAATAAATTCATATTATGTTTATAATGGATCAAAAGTATATTATTCAAAGTCTAAGGTGGTTATGGGTCTAAATACTTTCAACCAATAGATTTTATACTGGTTTGGGTCATTATATTAACCTTATCTTTTAGTTTTAACTCCTAGTTAATTAGATTGACATTAACAATGTCACTTTGTATTTTTATATTATATAGTTAATAAACATACTATATAAATCCAAGCGACCCCCAAGTGGTAAATTAATGATATAACTATCATTATATAAGTACTTTTGCCAAACCATAGATTTTTAGGAATAAAATATCAATTTATAATATAATACATGTTTTAAAAACTCATTTATGTCAATTTTGACAATATTTAATAATTGATTTTGGATAAAGTCTTAAAAATGTTATTAATTCGAACCAAATTAAATTAAGAAATAATAACATGTCATATTAAGCAATAAAATTTCTTTATGGCATCAAAACTTTCAAATTATATTTATTTCAACTTTTATAATACCAATTTTTTGATTCTTTCATTAATAAGGAAAATACTACATCATTATCGTGTCATAAATAAATTTAATTATTAAATGTATAAAAATTATAAATAAAATATAATTATATATGAAATAATTTTAGCTTTCTAATGAATATTTATAGGCGAAAATATAACATATATAACCCTATGTAAATTTTTTTTTTCTAAAAGATATATGTTTATGCCATTTTTGTATTTACTTTAACTTAATTAATATAAAGTGACCTTATCACCTACAAGTGGATCCATGGGGTCCCAAAATCAACCCAAAGATACCCATAGTCAGACATGTATCAACCAATAAGGTTAGGACACGTTTTAGGGTAATTTAATATTATTATAATATTATTTTTTACCCTTATTTACCAGATTTACCATTTAACCATGGTAAATAAAATATTTACCAAAATAATTATTCAAAATGTCTAAAAATAAAAGTTACCTATTTAAAAAATTTGGATATCCTGATTCCAAATATGGAATCCTTTTTTCCAAATTCAAAATACAGATGTGGCAGAAATTAATTTAAAATTAATTGTCGCTGTCAAAACAAAAAGCCTGTTTTTAAGAAATAATAACTATCAAAATATTGACACTTGTTTAATCCGGTTTAACTGTGAAATTATTACCAATGACCAAAATTGTATTAAATGGTAAAAATATATTGTAAATATACTTTAAAACCACTCAAATTCATAATTTATCACTATTAATTATTTTGATTAAAAAAGTTGTTTTTAATTAAAAATTAGTAATTTTAAATGTTCATCAAAATATAAAAGTTATCTGAAAAGTACCAAAATTTCACCCTCGTCTAATTTCAATATTACGAATCCAAAAATTAAGTCCATTTTTAGAGATAAAATTTATAAAATTTCCAAAATTGGGTATTACTATTCATAACGGCTACTTTGATTGGTTGTGGTTTGTGTTAGAAATAGAATTTGCGTATAACACACACTACTGTATTATTCAAAGAGAAGTGTATCATGGAAGTTTGGGGTGTTACAATACACGATTAGCCACTAGAACCATATATTCCTTCAGAGAAGCAAAATTAGTATTTCTATACCACCTTATGGTATATTACTAGGATATACCCTACTATTTTCATGTTTTTATGGTTATAATTACTAACACTACATGTTACACCACAAGCCTTGACACCACAATCATCACCTGTATAATGGTCATCTTTATGGTAACCCTAATGTGTCATCCCCACTCATTATTAAGATCTCACTCATCTAACTTCTTCTACTATTCATGTCTGTTTTCCCTAATAGAGCATTCATATAGGAGATATCCTAACCCATTCAAACTTATTCTATTTGAGATCCTATGTTTTCCTATAGATATAAATTCTCAACATGAATTTCAGTTAGAAGACCTAATGGAACTAAAGTCATTTTTATATGAACATTATTATTGAACCCATGATATCGTCCTCACAAAAATAACATAACTCAAGTGTATGAAAAAACTATACCTATTAGTGAATAAGGTCAAAATGGTATCATTGTGTGTCACATGATTGTTCACTCATAAGTGGATATATATTAAACAAAAATGTTTCCAAACCTAGTCATGTTCTATTAAGAACCTCTCATTAGGATTTGGCTATGTATTTCAACTATTTATAAAGAAGTTTTTTTGGATAGAGTGAAACACATTTTTTTAGTGTTTGATAATATTTGGCCCTATATAACATCTTATATAGGGAAACCCTGTAGCCAATGACAAAAATAATTTCACAATATTAAATTTAACTGTTTATATATCTAAAACAGATATATAGTTAAAAAATTTATTTTCTATTTATGTTGGTATAAATTTTAGTATAAATAAAAAAATTCATTATAATGGAACCACACATAGATGTAAAATCCATCATGGGATGGCCATCACTTTTTGGTAGTGTGATAAAAATCCTTTTTTATTATTGAATATCATCATGGTTGAGATATTTTTTTAATAATGATGATAATCCATCATGGAAATATAAAATTTTCAAATATGATAGATTCTTTATTATAGTATGAAAATAATCCCTCATGGGCATGATAAATATTTGTGGTCGAGCATCGCTTTTTTTAGGCCCGATGTTGTTCATCCATGGTTACAAAACAAAAAGATATCATGAACATCTTATGTGACCATATTTCTTGCTAATATAGTCACAATATATGATTATAAATACATAGAACTCACTTCAAGATAGATAGTCTTCAATGATGAATATAATTTGGGAGGATCTTTTTATAAACTGAATGAATCCCAAGAGAGGAATCACATTTTTTGTGATGAATATCCCTTGAAAAACCCTTCAAAGAAAAATATTATTTAATATTGGAATTTTCTCCATAGTGAGAGGGAAAGATACTATATAATGTCCTTAATATAATTACCTCCTAATATAAGATCCGTTCAGGACCTCTCATATAATGTCATTCATGGGTGACTCTCACAAAAACTCAATACAACTGAATACTATGAAGCTGCTTTATGGATGACAGTCATGAAGATCCATTGTAGAAAATTCCCAAAATGGCCCTTGATGGATAACTCATACAAAGATACATAATAGACTAATACTATGATTCTACTTTGTATAATACTCCCTCAAAGCTCCTTCATATATGACCCCATGAATCCACTTAACATATGACTCCTTTAAAACTTCCTTATGAAGATATACTCATATGAAAACTTCATGAACTAAAAAATTAAAACTCTATTGACTTTAGAAACAAAAAATATTCATAAATTAATCCAATATAATATTAAATTAAGGCTTCATAATGTGTATTTTAGCCTCTTTCAAATTCTCAATCTCCATATAATATTTTACTAACGACGGTCCAATTTGAGGAAGATATTATTTATAGTTGTCCATGCTAATTTTTATGAAAACCCATTATTTCACATAAACCAAATATTTCATGGGACCATGAATCTTGTATCACATGTTTCTCATTTTAAAAAATTCCATTACTTGGTAATATTGGGGTAGGGTAACCCCTTTGGTGAGAGATTATTGTCTGAGATGCCTATGCATACGCCCTAAATCAATTACTTGAGTTAGGTTTATCATCATAGTTTATAAATATTGATTGAATAGTTAAACTACTCATAGTTTACAAAAATTCCATGATTTGATATACTACTATTGGTTTCAAAAATAACATTGAGTTGAGATCCTTCTCTTAGTATCATAAGGAACCTTGACTTGATATAATAAACATGGTTTCATCATACACCTTGAGTTGAGGTACTCCTCTGGTTTTCATCATGTATCTTGAGTCAGGATACTCCTCTTGGTTTCCAAACATGCATTAAATCTAGATTCTACTCTTACTTATTCACTTACCTTGAGTAAAGATGCTCCAATTGGTTCCTAAAATTCATTCACCTAACTCATATAACAAGTAAAATCCAAAAGGTCCATTTTTAAATATGTACCAAACTAAACCATTTAAGGTACCTTTCACCTAGTATTACTAACTGTATAAAATTAATCTACAATGTGTATCAACCTTACCATGTGACATTAAACTACATGGATTAGTCTTTCCACACAACCCAAAATTTTGAAACTCAAATTGTGTGGGTCTTGCTTTCAACCACTCTGTTATGTTAGAAACATCTGATTAGTTTAATCCCAAATAACTAGGTCTTGTATTCATGACCATAAAAAGAAGTGGTTTTATTCATGGATACATATCCTTAAAATATTTCACTATGGTTCCTATAACATGTCCTTAAAAGGAACAATATTTCATACTCATTAGAACAAAACTACATGGGTTATAACTCCCCTCATTGTGATCCATAAGAATCCCCTTTTTGGAGAATGATACCAACTTTAAAACACCTCAGGCCTCTATTTACAACATTCCAATGCCTCATTGGAATGAGATAAATGCTATAGTGCCTTTAAATTTTTATTCAAACATAGAGGGACTAAATACTTGGACAAAATGAGAGACAATATAATCCACACATGTAGTATCCTAAAAAACTAATGTTGTTGGTCAATAAATTTCTTAAGGGAAACCTTCATTTTTATAAGAAATAAATCACCAACTTATATTGAATATAATAGAGAAACTTATAATGGAAAACCATTCCTCTTATGGGATTATTAATCCTCCCACCCTCTTGTTTTATAAAAGTTTCCATCATGACAACCCAAGGTGATCAATAGGGAATCATCCGTTAGAAAGTTGGAGAGTCATGGGAGACCCATTCCAATTGAAATTGTCCCATTGAGTGCACTATAATATGTCCAATAAGAATGTTAAGGTACTTGAGACTAGGAAATTACAATATATTCTTTTTATAAATATAGAACCTCTTCATAAAACCAATCCATAGATTAGGGAGATTATAAGAGAATAAGTTGCTGATTTGTCCCTACGTCACACCAATGCCATACTGCATACAGTATGCCCTATCACTATTACACCAATCATTGATGATGATTATGATGATATAAGTGAGTATTATAGGGCCCTTATTACCATATAATTCTATGGATAATTTATTTCAATATACATGTTATTGATATAGGAACATACCTCTCCAGTGATGCCACTTAAAGCCTCTTTTCTCACAGAGATCACCCTGATAGAGTATACCATGTAATACATGGCACATATCCTAGTTTTCATCATTATATTACTATTTACTCTAAAGGCAGTGGTTGTAGTGATACAGATTTGAGATATTATACCATCCCTATAACACACTTTTTTTATAGTGTAAAAAATCATAGGGAATTTTCTTACCAGCATTATTATACCATGGTAGGATGATTCCATTATGGAGAAAAAGAATGGAATCCCAAAGTAATTTTATTCCCACCACACTATGTTTTTTTCCATTAACATATTTTTTGATCTCAATATCATATTTTTCATTATTTAATATATTTTTTACCTTTAATGAGTAGTATGTATATTTATTAATATTTTGAAAGAATTCATGAAATATTAATTATGGGCATATATTTTCCCTGATATTATATGGATATATTTTTTGGAATTAACTTTTTTTCATTTGTATAATTTCAATTTCAATATCCAATGATAAAATTCCACCAATTCACTCAGACATCAATGAGTTCAAACCCATAAAACAATCAATGATATAAAATTATTTCAACAATTGGAATCCCCCATTTCTATACAATATTTTAATATTCAATACTGCATCATTTTTTTGTAATTATTCAATTAAATCTATCTCATATATTCAGCATTTTACCTACAACATCTTGAAGATATTTTTGATAGGAAAACTTCTTTTAAATTTTTATATTCAAAAACAAACATGGAATTAAAATTGAATTTTTTTATGAGGAATTCATTACAAATAAACTATTCATTCATATTTAGGTTAAAATCTAAAATTAATGGTTAATTAAATTTTTTCTCTTGTGTTAATTATCTAATTTTCTTATTGGTTTAGTAATCACAATTTATTCATTCTATGATTGTTGAGTCAGATGTCTTAGTTTTTACTTTTTTATTCCTTTAGTTTTGGGAATAAAAAAAAATCTCTTAAAACTATGCTTACTAACTATTTATATCCCAAATTTTTATTATGTTTTTATAGAAAACATTATATTATATAGAACATTGAAGTAGATCCAATGTTTAAAAAATAAAATCATTCATTATTCAATCTAATCAAATAGACTGAACATGCTTTTGGTTCAACGAACCAAATTGTGCTATGATCAGTGGTTGGACTTAAGTCATGTCTATTATATTGAAAAAGGTTAGGACCATTCGACAAACATTGATATTGTTTCATCATGCTGACCTTTATATAGTTTATTAGATAATAAAATAATAAATATGTCCATCAAACTATCCTTCGTTTGTAATAGTTGCACATAGATTTTCTTCAATAGGATGGGATACAAAATGAAATTGTAATGGTTCTAAACAAAATAAATTCATAAATTTAGTTATTACAGTTCACTATGATCTAAAAAGTACTAGCTGTCTAAAGAAATTTCCACCAAATCCTAAAATATGACCATTGGAGATTACCTTATAAATAGGAGTTCATTTGATGATCTTAGGGTTGTAGCATTTGGAACTCCGATTATCAAAAATTTTATCAACCTAAACATCATGTTTCTAGTCAATTTAATTATTTTGAGAGTTTCAATAATGAAGAATAATTTTAATAATATTAATTACTTTATAACTATTTTCTTTTGTAATCACATGTCTAATTGTGGTATTGATAAAGGGTTACTAGGGGTATGCAGACAGAGGTGAATCCAATCCTTCAGATGAAGATTTTTGGGCCTATGAAGAATGATATTAAACTGATCATTGTTTGAAGGGATTCTAGGGTATTGGATATCAGAGCGGACATTTATCCATTAGATAAAGGGTTCTTCTGGTAAGTATAGGTGACTTTATATTAGACACCAAAAACTTTGGATATCATTAGTATGGACTTTCTGACTACCTTAACTATTAATGTTAAAGAGTAAAATCTTTTATAATCTTGTAATTGATTCTTAATTTTATAATATTTTTTATTTCATATTTTTACAATATTTATTTTCCACTGTGTATGTTTTACACATTTTATCATCATACTTATCTTTTGAGAAAAATTTTTTGTCATTCTTATTGTGATATTGATAAATAATATGATTTAATCATATAGTGTTTGAATCTGATTGTAACTGTTGGATTATTTAATGAGGTATGAGTCTGATGTTTTATACCCAATAATAATTTTTTGTTTTATATTAATATTTAAACTACATTTCAACCCCCCACTTATATCCATTTAGTCTATTTTAATCCAAAAACGTGTGATTTTCCAATGTTTTGGAATACCATTCCAGAGAAGAATTCTATTTTTTTGTTATATTCATTCTAATACCATCTATGTTGAGAAAACAAAATACATGTATCACTATGGAAAAATGCAATTTAATCTAATATAAGCATCAATATATTTCTAACCACAGTGATTTTAATAAGGTCATTTACTTTAACACATTTTAGTAATATAACTACCCAACATCTGACCTCTTTTAAGCCTCTAATATCCATAAGATACCTATATAAAAATCGATATTTCAATCCAAATTAATCATTATACCTTATATATTTTGTATAATTCCTTTATATTTATATGTACGTTTTTGAAGGATAGTTGTGATTCATGGGAATCATAAGAAATAATTCCATGAAAGAGATAATATATAGTTTCCATTTGAGTTTTTTAATTTTATTCAAATTTGATTTACATTTTTGTTACTTGATGCCTATATCATTTTGAATGAAAAATTGAAATAATTAAATGTGTAATAGATATTTTTATAACCATTCATACTCAACCTATAATCATTTTAGAACTACTAAAATTTTTATTGTGAGAAGGATAAAATGTGTATTTAAGGGTCTAATATTTTTACCATGTGAAATTTCCATTAATAATTTTAGAGGGAAAAATATATAATAAGGAAAATTAATTCATTTTTCTTGAGTTATTAATTATAAAATGATTGGGAAGTGATTATTTTGATGTTAGATGATATATTTTTAATGGGATAATGGGGATTTTTTATATTGATCACAAATAGAATATATTATGTTTTGATAAAAATTATAAAGTCCCATTTTAAGAATTAGTTTTCATGGATTAAATAAGGAATTACCCACCTTTATGTTGAAATACATTAGAATTTTTTTTGAAAAATTCCCCTTGATTAATGTGTTTTGATTCCTCAAAAGTGAATATTGAGATATTCTATATCCTTATAGATAGAGTGGTTTCACTTGATATTGGTCATAACTACAGTTTTACATAAATCATGGGATTTGAGTAATACATTTCATAAAGGTAGATCATAATATAGGGAAGGATGTCTATGTAAAGGTTGAGAAACAATATTGAAAGGGATCATAACTTAGAGTATTTATTATATAAAGAACAAAAATATAACCATATACTATAAACAAAAATAAATGGTAAAGAAATCTACCACAAAAAAATTATTTTATTACCATTGAATTAAATAATTGATCAAAAATATCAAAAGAAAAAAATCATTCAAATAGAGAATAAAATATCCAATCATGTCAGAAAAACAAAGGATTAATTGAAAATCAAATATTAGATACCTAAGAAGGGTGAGTGTTTGGATTTTTTTATTTCCAAATAATAATTTGTTTTATTAACATGATTGTAGCTTATTTTATCATGATAAGTAATTTTTTTCTTTTCAGATATTTTATTAGATATTTTGTTCAACAAAAATAAAATATTCAAGTGTGTTGGAATTAGATACCTTTGATTTTTTTTATATATTCAAATCATGATTTTTTTATTTAATGGACTTAATACCGAATAATTATATTTTTTTCTTATGATTAATGAATTAATAGATATTGGAAGAAAAAATAGATAATTTTTTTGACATATAAGTGTAATTTTTAACAAAATTATTCAATAAAAATTGTTTTAATAGTTTGTAAAATTGATCAAAGATTATAGTTTAATGATCCATTAGAATTTCACAATAAAATAGGGTATCACATGTTAAATAAATTTAAATAAATTGTATGTATTATTATCTTAAAATAGATAACACTCTGAGACCTTGTGTAACATTTTAATTCATTTATTGAAGAGAAAACTATGAATCAAGATTACTTTAAAGGATTAAGATTCATTTTTGGTTGGATACACAAGAATAACTTGGACTGAAATGAAGATAAAAAATAAATTTATAAGTAAGGGTAAGATTAACCTATGTTGAATTAATTCCAGGGGAGCCATGTCTTTAAAAGAATAAATTACTTCATCATATAGATATGGAGGAATAATTGTGCTCTAATGAGGGATACATCACTATGATGAATCTATGATAGACTAATTCAATAGAGGCTATAATGGATTATGTTAGAGTACTTAAAGAACCTATATACAAATAAAGTGGTGGAGATCAATGGGAATAACTTGATGGGGTTAAGAAGATATTATATCATTATTGTTGTTTTCAAACCCTTTTTTCAATCCAAATCATGTCTTTGAGGCGCCACATGTGATCACACCATCGTAAATAAATCTTGTATCCAGGTTTGATGAAGATGGGTAGATAAGAAAATCTATAATAATATTATCACAAGTAGTTACATTTTCATTCCATGGTGTATCTGAGATAGATATAGGAATATAAGATTCTAGTCGACTAATTCATGATACTTCACCATAAAATCACATAAATTTAGATTTTGAAAGAGATGATAAATGAATCCCACCACAATGATACATTTAACACCATGATGAATCTAGTTGAGGAGAATTGATTGAATAAATTTCTTTATTTTTTTATTTCATGATTCATAGTATTGTCCAAATATGGGTAGAAAGTCCATAAATAGTACATGTTATTTAATTTTTATAAAAATTTATACTTTAGAATTTTTTTCTTATTCATAAAAATTTTGGTGACCTAGTGTAGCACACCCAATTTTAGGTATGTAGGACCTATTAATGAATTTAAATTTGTAAAAACATGTAGGTTAAGGGTTTTAAGTGTTTGGAACTTATTTTAGATGGTTTGGGACTTTTCTAAGGCACAAGGATTTACCACAGTTAGTGAAACCCATGGATCTTCCCTAGGAAACCGTGCAACATTAGACAGTGGGCCCTATCTAGAATGGCACACATTTTGTCTAAACATGTAGGAAAACGATGATATTAGCTATAGTGAGATAGTAGCAAGAACATGGTTAGTATATATTTTTTCTTAGCATGCGGGATAACTATGAGTTATTGAAAATTTTGGGTTTTATGAATAGACCTCATGTGATTTAAACACTAAACAACCCATTTAAACCTCATTTAGACCCTCACTCAAGAGTTTCTTATCTTCAAGGCTAGGTAACTTCTCCCCATAATTCCAGAAGCAATTTAAATTCCTTTCCTTGTGGCTTTAAGATGTATATTCCTTCGTAGGTATCATTTCATAGTGGTTTCTTGGTTTTTATTTGATAAAATTTTTTTTCTCTCTCTCTCGGTTTTTAGATATACTTATGTTGTTGATATATATAGGGTTGGTGTTCCAATAATGGATATTTTTTCCTTTATAATGTTAGGGGATGGATTCAAAGGTGAATTTTTGGAGTTTTCACTCAAATTTTGTGATCATTGGTGTCATTAGTCATTTTTTCTAGAAACCCTTGAGGTAGGAGGCTTCATCCTAGACTCCTTTTACTAGAACATGAAGGATTTGATTTAAAATTAAATATTTTCTTGAAATTGATTCTGAAATTAATGTGAAAATCATGTTTTAAAACACTTGTTTGTTGATTTATTGGGGTTTGGGGAGTTGTTTTTTTTTTTTAATATGCTTTGTTGTCGGATTTTAATATTATGATTATAAAATTAGTTTCTTGGCTTGATTTTTAGAAATGGTTTACAAAAATAGTTTTCAATAAAAAAAAGTTTTTTATTGAAATGATGTTTGCAATGTTTATGAATATGTGTATTTGATTTAAGGCTTGATTTGGTTTGTAAATTATTGGTTGACATGATTTTGGGTCAATATTAATGTGGTGGTTTTTGGAATAAGACTTTGAGAATGAGTTGGATGGGATAGAAAATGAGAATAAAGTACCACCATTAAAGGATTGTAATGTGGTGTGAAGGACCACTATAAAATGGGAAATGTTATGGATGTGATGTTCTACCATCAATGATAACACTAAGATCATATTTGTGTGGTTGAACTATATATGTAGTTGAGATGTTCCTATGTTCACACAAGGTGAAATGGGATATGACAATAGGGAAAGGGGAAATGGTTAATGACCCTTTTCATTGCTTTCCTTGTAATTTTATTAATTGGGGTAAATTCTTTGGGTGAGGACATATTTGTCTTGATTAAAATTTTTGAACTATTTAAATGGTTTTATATAAATGGTTTTATATAATTATGATGACATGATATATACTAATGATGGGAGTAGGGAAGTCATTTATGGAATATTTATAAAGTTTAATTGCTCACCCCTTATTTGATAATTTTGTGCTTTTATATATGTTTTATTCTAAGACACATACAAAGTTAATGTATCTCATTCCTTTTGTGGTACATTGTGATTCTTGGGTGCTGTTATGGTGATAGATCTTAGAGATTAGTGTGGATCCAAGGATGTACATCCTGAGTCCTTGAGTTTGGTCTTTTTAGTCTTCCATCGTAGTACTCTAGTATGGGTTTTATGGCTTTCATTGTGGTCATTTGAATGATGTTGAATTGTAATACATTAATGACATACATCATGTTGTTGTTTCTTGAAGTAGAATGTTTCATTTGTTTTCTTATTCCAAGGGAATATCATCCCCTAATCATTCATGAAGCCGTCAATATTTATTTCCATCCATTAGTTCATTGGGGAATTTGTTTAATTCCAAGTAATGTATTTCAAACATCACAAGACAATGAGGAGGGTTGGGATAATTCATGTGGTGTTATTTTTTTCAGTATATTGGCATCTAATGTCGGTCTTGGAGATGGAATTCACTATTGGTTTGTAACTTGAGTCGGGATCGTATTTAGCTTAGGATTATCGAAACATGAAATTTATAGCATAATAATGTGTATCTAAAATTTTTATACTGAACTTCAAGTTACGAGGGATTTGAGAACATAAGTGTTTTAGAGAATATTATAGTAACTGAAATATAATTTTCATGGGTTTATCCAATGAGATGAGCATTGCATCCATGGAAGAAATGAATTCCAACTAGGATGTCATATAAAATTTTAATTAATGATTTATACTCTTCTCTGAATTCATTGATTTATGAAAATTCTGGAAATAGTTTTCAAAAACTGTGATTTTGAAAAGAGAAGGGCAGTGATAATTTAAAGGGGGTGATTTTTAAAAACATGGTAGATTTTTTTTTTAATTAATATTGAACATGGAAATTTAGAATTTTGGAAATCCATGTTGTGATAGTTTCTATGTGATAAAATTTAAAATTGTAAGCTTTTAGTTGCTAGAGAGTGAGACTTATTATGGTTGTGTTGTTGATAGAAATGGAACTAGTCAATTGTCATTGAGACCAACTAGAGAAATTTGTAGAAAATATTATTGCACCTGAACCCCAGGTGAATTGGATGTTGATTTAAATCATTGTGGATTCCTTTTAGGCTATGGGTAGAATAATGAAAATGGACTAGCCAAGGCATATTGATGATTTGATTTAGTTTTTGAAAAAGAATCCATCCATCTTTATAGGTGATTCAGAGCCAAAAAAAAGTGGAGGTGTTTGAGAAAAGGATAAATCATATCTTTGATTTCCTCCACACACAGTTGGAGATTAAAGTCCAGTTATCCATGTACATGTTGTAAGATCTCGCACATCAGTGGTGGGAGTTAGAGGTCTATGCTCAAGCAGACCCATGCATATCATGGGATGATTTTTAGGAATTGTTTAACAAACAATTATACCCTCCCAGATTCTTAATTTATCGAACAATGGATTTCATTAGTTTTAAATAGGAAAACCTTTATGTGATAGAGTATGAAGCCAAATTTATGAATTTATTCCTATTTTCACTTGAGGGAATTTCAAGTGCGTCTTTGAAGGCACAAATTTGTAAATCTGGAATGAGGTAGAGATTCCATTAAAGATTGTGGTGATCTATATAATGGATTATATGGATATGGTATATTGATCAATAATTGTTGAAAGATATATCTTGGGATATATATGTGGTTTAAGTATATTGATTACTATAGGGAATAGTGGGAAACTCTAATTCTAGGAGAAAGCGGAAGAGGGGAACTTATTTCCATGGTGGGAGTATGGTATGGAATCAGTCAACAGGATAAGTTAATCATCCTATGAAGTCTAATAGAAAACTAGGATCTATCCAATGTGGCTCTCTAAGACACATGAAGTGTGAGTGTAAGACACAAACAAGAGAATTATATAGTTGCAACCATATGGGGAATTTTGAGAGCTATTTCCATAGTGATTCGAGGGTAGGTTTTTGTGCACCTATTAGGGGTTGTAGGTATCTTATGCCACGAAGGGATAATGATATAAACATACCCACATCGGCAGAGTAGAGTTAGCCATGGAGAATCTGGAACACCATGTATCCTTAGTAAGGAAAATTTCACCAGGGAAATAAAGAGAAGAATGTGGCCAGTAATCATGTTTATAGAGGTATTAAGATTATGGTTGTCGATCAGTCTAGACCATCCATATTGAAAATTATAATTATTTTGAATTCTACCATTATCTAATCTTTTTTGATAAGGGTTTATCTCATTCATTCATTATGTCTCGTATTTTTGATTCATTAGGATTAAATGTGGAAAGGATGACTTCTATTTTAAAAATTCAAATTCCTATGGGTCAAAGACTGTGTTGAGACATTTTATGAAGATCATTTTGTATCATTTTTGATGGATTTGAGTTGATATAAGAATTATCAATGCATGAGATAGATATTTATGACATAATCCTGGTTATGAATTTTTTGTTTTTTTAAGGCCTGCATTGATGGTTATTTCCAAATGGTTAGTTTCACAACTAATGATGGCATCGAGAACCTCTTTATAGGAGAGAATAAGGAAATGGTGTGTGCAATGGGCTTGTTAGAACTCGTAGTGGGGACAATATCTTACCATTTGGTGGAAATATCTTTATAATATATGGAATATATTTGGATCAGTAGTTTTCTAATAGTTTTTTATCAGTTTCTAGATGTCTTTCCCAAATATTTACCAGGGTTACCACCCATAAAGGGAAGTGGAGTTTATGATTGATCTACTCTTAGGGAAAATTACTATCTCACTTCCATATTACTAGATATAACCAACATAATTGAGGGAATTGAAAGTTCATTTATAAGAGCTAAAAAATAAGAGATTCATACATCCTAGATCATCTTAGTGGGAAACACCAGTCATGTTCATTAAAAAGGTTAATAGAACTCTTTGGAACTGTGTGGATTATTTTACACTTAACCATGTTATGTTAAAGAATAAATATAAAGTTACATGCATTGATATCCAATTCTATAGTTGATGGGAGATCAGTGGTTGTCCAAAATTTAGTTGTGATCAGGATATCATGAGTAGCGTATACATAAGGAGTATATTCCAAAAACATCTTTTTGGATTATATATGGACATTATGAGTATATACTTATTCTTTTAGATCAAATTAATGCACCAATCAACTTCATAGATTTTATGAGTCGTATATTTTAGTGACATTTGGATTCTTTCATTGTCATGTTTGTTGAAGATATATTTATGAATTCAAGGAAAATATATTGGCATGAGTAGCATAATGAAATAGTGTTGGGAATCTTGAGAGACCATCAGTTGTATTAAAAATTACCATAGTGTGATTTTTGGATACATGAGTTACATTACATTGGACATGTCACTTATCTAAAAGTTTTTATTGTAGATCTGAGAATATAGGGTCAGTTATTTCGTGGAAACCTCTTACGATGTTTTTAAGATATGATTCTCCCTCATTCTACCCGATTATTACTAAAGCATTGTTCATGAATTTTGACAATTAGCTTCACCACTGACATCTTTGACAAGGAGGAATGCTACATTTAAATGGAATAAGTATTATCCAAAGTATATTGAATAGATTATGGGTCACCTTAAATTAGAACTAATCTTTATTTTTAAAGAACCCTGAAAAGGGTTTTTGGTGTATTGTGATGCGTTAGGATCAGGGTTCGGTTTTTTTATCATGCAAGGGGATCATGATGTTTCATATGGCTCAAAATAGTTGAGGTTTCATGAGATGAACTACCCAACACATTATTCAATATTAGCGATGGTGGTGAATGATTTGAAAACATGGTGTAACTATCTCTTTTGTGAGAAATTTACATTTTTTACCAATCATAAGTGCTTGAATCATATTTTCTCACAAGGAGATATGAATTTGATACAAATAAGATTCATTAACTATCTAAAAATGTTTGAATTTTACTTTATGTATACAACAGGAAATGGAAATTCAGTGGTAGATGCATTGAATGGGAATTCATAAGCATGGGTGGTAAGGAATCTCCAGATCAATAGAAGTTGATGTTAGTTATTTCCATCATGTATTTGGAATGTGTAGTTTGAGGTGATGTAGTGGTTTTCTTTCCAGTTTCATTCATTCCTAACCTGATTAGAATGATTGATGATGCGCAGACATCAGATTCAATGTCTGTGGCTATGAGGTCAAAACTCAATAGTGGAGATACCATTATAAGATGGAATCTATAAAAAAATTCATATTTATAGTTTCAAAATATAATGGTTATACCATTTTCCTGGTAGGATCAATATCTTAGTGCATACCATCAATCGAGATGGGTGGTTCAGCCTGGAATTAAAAAAATGTATAAGGCATTGAAATCATAGTTATGGTGGGTGTGTATGAAATAGAATGTGGCTGAATTTATATCGACATGATTGACTTGTCAGGAAGTCAAGGTAGTGCATTAGTGTCCAATTGGTATGTTGCAGTATTTAACTATCCCTTTATAGAAATGGGAGGATATAGTTATGTTTTTTTAATAGGTCTTCCAAGAACATTTCTAATGCATGTTTCCAACTATGTTATAGTGGTTCTATTCACAAATTCAGCCCATTTAATACCAATTTCTAAATCTCAAATGGTAGAGGATATGTCAAAAATCTATAACTATGTGGTGGTATAGATGAATGGTATACCAATTTTGATTGTGTGAGATAGAGATATGAGGTGCATTTCATGTTTTTGGAAATCTGTGAAAAATGTCCTTGGGAATTAGTTAAAAATGAGTACGGCGTATCACACTCATACAGTTGGGAAATATAAGATTAAAATTAAAATGTTGAGGAAAAGCTGCAGTCTTGTGTGATGGATTTTTGTTGCACATGGAAGGATAAATTACACTTAGTCATGTTATCATATAAAAACAATTATCAAGAATCAATACATATGGCTCTATATGAGGTACTATATGGGTGTTTGTGTCCGTCTTCACTTTTTTGGGTGGAAACGGGTGAAACATTGTTGTCTGGACCTATCCTTTTCCAAGAGACTATGCAAAAGATAAATTTTATCATAAAAATAATGGATAAATATCTGAGTCATCCAAAATAATATGTTAACCATTTTTTACGATCGTTGTTGTTTGAGGTGGGTAATTGTTTTTTTTATCTCTCCTCGTCTTATGTATCGATTATTTTAGAATGTAGGGAAATTTATTCCCAATATAATATTTTCCTTTTGAGAAAATTAAATAGGTTACAGAGATGGATTATCGGTTGGATTTGGAACCACAGTTCAGTGTGGTGTATAAGGTATTTCATATATCTCAATTCAGGAAGTATCATCAGGATCCTGATCATGTGATTCAATGGGATCAAGTTCAACTTTAGTCGAATGCTTCGTTGGTGAACATGCTACTATAGATTGTAGATTGGTATGAGAATGTATTTCGTGGAAATTGAATCAGTCTAGTATGGTTTTTGTTGAAACATGTTAAGATTTAAGAGGTTACTTAGGACTTGTAGAACAATATTTCCAAGCAATGTCATGAACTCTTTTGAGAGATATATGGTGTTCTAATATCTAAGGATGGAAAGAATAATTGTGGGGAGAGTTTCAAATTCCCAGTTTGAGGTTTTTAACCCTAATTTAGGAATTTTTATGTTTATAATTTTGTTTGGTATGGTTTGGGAGAGTCTAGAGTGTTTTTAGGATGGTTTTGTGGATTTTTATGGGTGCTTTGTCTAATCATTGTTAGTGAAAACTGTGAAAATTCCCTAGAAAACGTTTCCACTTTTGATAGTGGGATTGGGAATTAATAGAATTCATTTTTTCTAACTATACGGGACAACCATGTGAGATTATCTAGTGAGGTAATAGAAGGAGCATGATTAGTGCGTGATTTGTCATACCGTGTAGGCTAACTATGTGTGGTTCAAAAATCAATGTTTTATAAATGGAACTCATGCGATATTAAACCAAAACACCTCATTTGAGCCCCATTTGACACTTACTCAGTATTTTCTTCTCTAAAGGGCAAGGGAACCTCTCCCCATCATTCTTAAAGTATGTTTAAGGGTTTTCTTGGTGGTTTTATGATGAATATTCATTTTTAAATCTCTTATCTTTGTATTTTCTAGGTTTTCTTATATATATTCCTATATCTCTTTCAGTTTATTATATCTTCTTCAGTTGTGGATAGATCTACATTTTTGTTTCCAATTATGGTTAGTCTTGTCCATTTTGATGTTTGGAAACGGTTTCTAAAGAGTATTTGTGTATTTTTCACTCAGATGTTTTGAGTATTGGTGTTGTTGGTTGTTTTCTCCAAAAACCCTAGAGGAATGTGACGTCACTCTCTGTTACTCTTTCGAAAACATGCATTCTTTGATTATAAATTAATTTTTTTTCTTGAAATTTATAGTGAAATTGATGTTTGAATCTTTTGTGGAAATCCTTGGATTTTTATTTATGGGTTTTAGGGGGAGATTTGATCTTGTGTGTTTTATGCTTTGTTGTTGGATTTTAAAATGATGATTTTAAAATCGGTGTCATTGTTTGATATCTAGAAATGATTTTTGAAAATGGGTTTCAATAAAAATATAGTTTTATTTAAATTATGTTTGTAAATTTTAAATAAAATTTGAATTTTATTAAAAGGTGGATTTGTCTAGGAAATTATTGGTTGATATGATTTTGGGTAAATATTGATTTGGTGTTTGTTGGATTGTGTGGTTGAGCATGACTTGGATAGGATGGATTGTGGGCATGAAGTACTATCATCAATGGATTGTAATGTGGCATGAAGAACCAATATAAAAGTTGACAAGGTATGGACATGAAGTTCCACTGTCAACAGTGAAACCATGATCCGATGTGTGTGGTTGAATTATGTAAGATGTTGAGATAAACATGCACTCATTAAAGATGAAATGGGTTATTCCAATAGGTAATGTGGAAAATGGTTAATGAGTTGTTTGGTTTGATTCCTTGTTTTTTTTATTGGGAAAAAAGTTTTGGGTAAAGATATGTCTGACCTGTTAGAAATAGTGGAACTATTTAATTGGTTTTATATAAACTCTATTATATTATAATGAAAAAATATTCTATCCTAGTGGTGTGAGTAGGGAAGTAGTTTAGGGAAATCCTACTGAGTTTCATTACACAACCCCTTATTAGACACTTTGGTTCTTTTTTGCAGATTTTGTATTCTGAGACACAAGAAATGATAAATAATATCATACATTTTGTGGTAAATCATGATTCTTGGGTGGTAGTTTTGTTTTTGAGTGTGGAGTTTGCTGTGGATCCATAGATATCTATCTTTCGTCATTGAGTTTTTTCATTTTATTCTTCTATTGTAATATAATGTTTTGGTTTTGGTATGGTTTTCACTAGGGTAATTGGTATGATGTGGTATTTTAATGTGTTCATGAAA
Source organism: Viscum album (assembly GCA_963277665.1). NCBI lineage: Eukaryota > Viridiplantae > Streptophyta > Magnoliopsida > Santalales > Viscaceae > Viscum > Viscum album. The sequence continues at coordinate 1,289,706,965 of OY728151.1, forward strand.
TGAATCATGTATTTGTTTTTGTTAGTGGAATGTTTTTTGTTTTTTGTTACAAAGGGAAAATAATCCCTCAATCCTTCATTAATCACTCAGAATTTATTTCCAACCATTGGACCCTAGAAGATGTCAGTTTAGTCCGTGTAATGCCATTCTTCCTTCTCAAGCCAATGTGTAGGGGTGTGATGTTACACATATCCACTAAGTTGATTATGTAATTTCACTTTCTAAATAATTATAGTTTCATATATCCATCCATGTTCAATTATTTAGATAATTAAGTCAATCATGAGTGATTTTTTCTGAATTGTGAGTTTCTAATCTCATATTGGGTGAGCGACTAAGAGTAGAAGGATGAATACTTAATTTATTCCATCAATTATGCACCATAAAAATAATATTAATTTTGAATTTATTTGATATTTAATATTTCTTGTTTTATTAATATATCTCCAATAAAAACATTTGTAAAGGGATTAACCCTGTGGTTATTGAGTAAGTTAAACCATAACTAACAGTTTTTTTATTCTGCTTATGAGATTGAGCTTAATGTATTTATGTAATCTTTTTTCTCTAAAAAAGATATGTATATTGACCTAGGTATAGTCAATTGTATTGTCTATATATAATAGGGAAATTATAGAACGATCATGTAACCCATTGATTAATCAGTTAATAAATGAAACAAATGAAATGTTTTTATGAAAGCATTCTTTGAAAATGATCCCTTTCATCATATTTTATTAATTATTTTAGATTCCTATTTTAAAATTCGTTATATTTATTTTTTCATATAAAATATTATTTTAAAAATAATTAAATTAAAATCTTTTAGGGGTCACTCATATTCTATATTGGATTGACCTAGAACTCACTCTATTTTGTTCATTGTAACTATAGTGAAAAATTGATGAAATTCATCAATTCTAAACATGATAGGCCATTATAAGTAAATAAATTTTTGGGTGCATCCATAGGAATGTCGACGAATAATAAAGAAAAGATATAATAACAAGTTCTTTCAAAACAAAAGAAATATGGGACCCCCATATATAAAATAAGGGATAATATCAGTTAAGATGAGAAAAATTTATGACTACAGACTAAAATTTCCCCATGAAAAACTCTCGAAAGATAAAGTAAGAAACCAAATAACAAACACGTATCATTATTTGAAGGAACATAAAACTAAACTCTATGCCTCTTGGAAATTCATATACATCCCAGTTAAGCTTAATAATTAAAATTAATAATTCAACTGAACAATATGATAGACCAACCACCCTTAAACTCTATATAACCCAGATGATAACAATTGAAGGAGATCCAATATGTAGGGGTGATTTATTATATGAGCTATTATTTCCCTACAAAATTATCCTTTAACCCAACACTTGATCCATCGATTCAAATTAATTAGTATACCATTTTTCTTTAAACAATCCCCATTTACTTAATAAGTAACCTAAAAACATCACTCTAAGAAACTCTCATTTATTGGATGATATGATGGTTGGGCCCCCACCTCCCGGAGATGTCCTATATCATATGAGGTAGTATCATCCCCATTAATGGGGATCATGGTACCCATCTAATAAGGAAGTTTCGTACCCCATTTCACATAATGGAAAACCATACCCGATTGAAAGCATAATGACCAGGTAGTTTTTGAACTTATACCTAGGGTTAAGGAATCACTCCATGGACCTAAAAGGGATGGATAGAACCATTCCTACCTATGTAACCATCACCACCACCATGGTATAATGGATAAGAGAATATTTAAAACAAATTCCATCCTTCTCCTTTATTCATGATAATCAAATCAAAGTAATCAGTTAAAAGATGTTGCCAAGAAAAATCCTAATTAATTCACCACTCTCCTAATTTTATATAATTACCATGATCATTAAAAAACAAAAATCCTAGTCACCACATATAGAGATCATAGGTAGTCAATTATAAATTATTTGTCATCCTTCTCAAGGATAAATGCATGAATTCGAACTAAGGAATTTATGTGGAATAGTGAAAACATATCACTCCCTATCGGTCAAGTCATCACCTCCTAACATTATTCAAATATAGGGAAAAATTAAACAAACATGGAAGTCCAAATGTATAAATTAGAGAATCTTCCCCATGGTTCCATTCAGGTGAAACTCTATAATGTTTCATAGTGAATCATTCCCTTACATTTATATGTCACCGAGCAGTATCAAACCCCATGATTGCTTCAAAAGTCTCCATAAAACTCAATAACCACCCTTAAAGAGATAATATTCTAAAACCATTAAAAACTCCACCTAAATGTACTTTGATATAATGTTGTAACTTATTGTTTTGATAAATATAGAAAAAGAACATAAAATGGTCTATTTGATTAGCCATTTTTGATACCTAGGTGAAAAGGCAGGAAAATATCTGAAAAGGGGGAATATATGACGTATGCCCCATATAACATGAAAATGATAAACTAATGGGAAAATAAAATTTTACTATTTTGGCCATGTGATTTCCATTTTTTTCATGGAATGTGTCCATAAACTACGCAACAGGTGTATCGAATGGGGTAGTTGGGTGTGTATTCCTATGGCTCAATTACTAGGTTTTATGAGACATCAAAATTCCAATATGCAATTCAAGAAAAAAACACATTATAATATTTTTATAGAGTGTAATTGAAAATAAGAAATACAAAAACCACCATAAACTATTAATTATTTTAATTTTCAATTGTATATTTTTTTCATTTACCTTAGTAGTAACGAACACATCCCTACATCCAACAGTTTCCACCAACTACTTTGAACACTAGACACTTTATTAATAACTCTTATCTCCCAAAGTGTTTTATAACATTATTCATAAAGTAAAATATAGATAAGATAAATTGAGAAAATTATGACTAACTATGAATGAAATCTTTTATATCTAACAAAGCTAATAAAACACCATTTTATAGGCCCTAATCATTATTTGAATGGGATTCATGGAGCTATAATGTTTTATGTATTATAAAATGGTTGAACCACATATTGATATTATTGTTATCCAACTTTAATAATCAATATTTTATCTATAAATCATCATATGATGTGTTAATAATCCCAAAATTAAACTAATAATGGGAGAAAAAAATGAATGATATCACATATCACTCTCTAGGTGCACAGTGACATGGTAGAGATTATTAATTTAGAACACTAACCATGGTGTTGTAAATATTACCAAATCATGGTTTGATATTAATTTCATGATATTGAGTAGTCCCCCACTTTCCCCAAAGACTCATATACTTTAGAAAAATCTTTACAACTCATTTTGAATATATCCAAATTCATTTGGACACGATTATCCTGATCTATCTAACATTTTGGAAAAAATATATGTGACAAAATAAGTCCTACATCTATGAACTTTTGTCTTACCCAATGAGAATTTGTATCATTGAAAATTATTAAGAATTTAAAACTCCATCATTGTGAGAAAACATATATGTCTAACAAGATGACATTTCTACTCAAGCTAAAAAGGTTTTCGACATGATCTTTTTCAAACATAGTCATATCTCCATATGATTGTTTCCACCATAATATATATATATCTTTATAAATTTTATTAATTCTTATATAATCAAATTTTCTAAGGATTCAACTAAATACTAGGAATGTAACATGTCAATCTAGTTTAGGTCATCTCAGATATTCATAATTCTTTAAATTAGACTAACCTTGTTCAAATGAATATAGAAAAATCTCATCCAAGTTGTTGAGAAAATATCATGACCCTAAACAAATAAAAGACATTAGTTTCATAAATTTAATTAATTAATGAGTGTAGATATAATTATTTTAACATTGGAGGCCAAATCCCATATTAGTTAAAATTAATTGATGACATGATCAGAAAAATACCCAACTAGCCTGAATTATCTCATCCTAAATGTTGGTGTATGATAGGTATAAAAGTATGAAGGTTCACATGTTATATATCTTGTTAAATTTAGATAAAAGGGTTTCAATATAAGGATACACCCTAAAGTAGATCGATGAATGTATTTCATTCTATTTGATATTCATTAATGATTGATTCCAGATAATAAGTCTCAACTTATTATATAATGAGTGTACTCTATATTTTATAAAATATTATACTAACTCTAATATTGACATATAATCAAAACATATAATACATTGCAATTATCATAAATTATGGAAAAATCAAATACATACTCTAAGGGGATTTTGTCCCTTCACTATTTTTATAAAATATACAACACACATGAATACACAATTAACCGTGATTTACAACATTATAAAACTATAATAAATAATTCATAATAAACATTTCACTTGGTATCTCATGAATCGAATATGCAGAGTCTTTCCATGATATAATCCATATGCAACGTTAATGTATTTATCAGTAGATTTTCTACATTTTCCAATGTAGCCACCCAACAGAACATTACATCCTCTATCTCAACAATCTATAGAATAATATGATTCTTTTAAATGATTTCAATAGTACTTATGAGAGACCGGAGTTACTTGGATGTTGAAATAGCTTCATTGACGTCACAATATATCTCAATTTCTCCCTCAACACTAGAAACAACCCAAATTCTGTAATGAAGTTCATTATCTACAAATCAACCATCGTATAATCTAATATGTCAATGCACTTTTACCTATTATTTATTATACCATGATGGATTATTTTGAATTCTTAAAACTAATAACCCTGCTATTGTATAAAAACACAAAACCATATTGTCATATCATATTATATGTGTCAGTTTGGAAACTAGTATTAGTGTAACACATTACAATGATATCATTATCACATCCAAATACCAATAACATATCCCAACATCACAAGTACGTAGCTATATTCTTGAAAAAAATACAATTAATCTCACTATAATTCATTTAAACATGTTTTTCTAAAATCAAGAGAAACATTTATCAATTACATAACATGGAATACATGATAGATGTAATTTCCCACCCTGAGAGCCACTGCACTGGGGGTCCAAACTAGTAAAACACATTTCCTCAATTATTAATCCCCATAAGCCAGAGTCTACTAACTAATAGAATGGTTCTAAGGTGGTATAGTAGGGTAGAATATACTTACACATCATAAAAATTAAATATCAAAAATAAATACAAGAGGGGTTGAGGGAAAGCCCCTTTATTAATGAAAGAAAAAAAATAGAAGCCCCTTTTGACCAGGGTGAGGGAAAACCCATTACAATCTTGTAGGCTCATAGGGATCAAACCTAATGAAAAACATATAACTTAGTCAACTATAGAAGCCCGAAAGACTTGATTCAATGGACCAAGGGCCTAGTAGGACAATACTCATTACAAACCAAATCCCAGACACACAATTAACACATGGTATTTCCACACCCACCATTGTTAGCCTAAGGAAAATTTCATCACCAAGTCCACCCTCTACACTGAAACTAACTAGATCTTGTCAGAGACACAGATCTAGACCATATTTTTTAATGGTGACCAGATCGTCACAGCCTGTAACTGCATGAATGCCACCACAGAGGGAGAAAATACTACTGCCATGGACTGCGACCATACATCAACCATGGAGATTATTGAATAAGGGGATACACCATGAAAGAAGCTCCATGTTACTCCCATCACCTTCTGGATTCCAACACATCTAGATGCAATGCATAAACTCCATACCTCAATATTGATGCCCATTGTCTTCCCAGCCAAACCCAGATGTACCATTCCACCGACCTCCATTTGACAACCAACATTGTCACCTACATCCATGTTGTCAAACACTGATTACTGGAAACCACATATATAGATCTTGTAGAGAGATGTCCTGTCAAAATCCACACACCCATCGAGGCCAGATCATATAGATCTTCACCCATCCAAAAGCTCATGCCCCATCCAAATCCATTGAATGCACCAACACCCGCCCATCATTGTCATCCCCCAAGGACCAGATTCCACCAAAAAACGAAGGAGAAGACCCCATGGGTTCAAACCATAGTCGAGAGGTCTCCACTAAAGTGGAGACACCCCTTGAATAAAAATTAGAGATGAAATATGAGAAATAAAGTTAATCACATACATCATATAGATAGATAAACATTAAAACAACATCTAGGAATGTGTTGAAAATATCCATAATAATGAACCAATAAAATAACATGGATGATACATCTGGAGAAGGGAATGCATCAAAAATAGACTATATAAAAAATCCAAGATACCATACAGTAAAAGGAGTAATCCCTTGAAAAAGGATAAAATTCATACCTTATCCCCAAACTCTATGCTTTATCATAGAAACCATGTAATAAACAACATTTAAGGATTTTATGAACCATTACATGTAATGAAATAGTATTAAAGGCTTGGGTAAGAATGTTAGATGGAAGATAGAGAAGGATGTGAGTATAACTCTATAGGTCACCAATAGTGATTTCCCTAAAAATTAGTCTATAATAAAGTGCCTGCATAAGTGATATAAATAAATGATTTCCGTTTCGTAGATTAAAAATTAATAGATTTATAATTTAATTAAAAAATAATAAACAACCACTGATTCTTGGGATCTACATTGACACTAAACATCTCTCTATAACCACTTCATTAATTGATAGTGAGTCTCAACTCGTTCAGACATATACAAACAAAGAAACATTGATTAGTATAATCTGAGATAATCTATGTGTCTATAAAAGTCATTCCCTCTAAATATGACCCAAAGGGAATCTAAGGGGGTTTTCTATTATTATTCCCCTGATCCAATACACCAATATAATTTCAAGGATGAAACATTGAAATTTTGAAGCATTTCATGATTGGAATCTATATCTTAAACCCAAGGAATTACACATAAATAGATCAACTTATATCTTAGGAGTTCATCCAAGATAATTAAATGAGGGTACCTTGCAACAATCCATGAGATTAAAATGTGAAACTTCGTACATATACACACTACCCAAATCTTTAGGGGAGCTACTTCAAGGAATTTTCAAGGATTAAACTTTGAAAAATCGAATGTATTTTTCAATATATTCCATTGTATTAGACCTCAGTGAATCTGATGGTTTCATCAAACCTCATCATTCATTTGAGTACCCATTTGGAATATTGGGATCACTCAAGGAATTCTAGACCAATAATTTCTATATTGAATCCATGGAAACTATCAAATTAATTCATATATCCTAAATAAACAAAGAGTAACTCATTCCATTCAATAAAATAATTTATTACTTATTTCCTCAAAATACCCTCTTAAAACCATCACATTCCCATTTAAAAAATTTCATTATTTAGGAAACCAAGTCCCACTATTAACATTAAATAATTCAAATTCAATATCAAGGAAATATCTTTTTGAACATTCGTAATGGGATTCACCAAGGCGTTAGGTCGGAATATACAATGTAACACACAGGATGGGGTGAATTGTGTCTTTTCAAAATTTATACAAAATTCTGGATTTTGACACCCTATGTTAATTATACGAATTTACAACATATTTATTAGGTATGAAAATATGTTTTGGATAAAAAAAATGAAGAAAATAATTTTTATAGTTGTTTGGGGCACATATATTCCCTAGTCCAATCCACCAAATGTTCTCTCCACGAACTTGGTGAATTTCAAAAGAATGGTACTGTTATCACCAGACCAAAATTTCACAACTAAGTTTAGGCAGTTGACATCATTGAAATTTGATACTCCACCACAATTGATTACGAGAAGTTGAAATTCTAATAAATAAAAAGAGATTGATTTGTTGAAATTCTTTGAACTTCATAATTGTAGTAGCAACAATTGAAAATTAATGGGTATTCCTCTTCAGAAAAGATAGTCTTTATGAAAAATTATTCTTAATTGATCTGGTGACATAAATTATGTTCAATTTTAAGAGAAAAAATAAAAATAGAGTTTTTGCACACTTAAAGTAGAATAAGATTTAACATGTATGTCACCAATGTGTAATCCTTTTCTTAGATGATCATTCTTTATAGAATAGTATATATATTTTCTCAAGAATGAATTTGAATATATGAAAGAAATATCCTTAGAAAAAATCATGTCATTGAAAATGATACTGGTAGAAAATATATAAAGAAAAATAAAATGACTCTAAAGTTTAGATCAACAAAAGATGCAAGATAAATCATAGATATTCAAATTCGAATATACCAGTGGATTCATAAATTCTCTGAATAATTGGAGTGATTTTCTCCAACAAAAAAGGTCTTTTGAATTAAATATAATGTTATTTAAAACTATTGAAAATTATTTTTCAAACAACATAAAATACCATCAAAATTGTAGCTGAAATCACATAAAATATCACAAAATTATATCTCTCATACTGAAAATTCAAATATATGATTCATTCACAACGTTAAAAAATACCCAACGTAGACTGAAAATACATAGCATTCATCATTCAAATATAAAGTTATGAATTAATTTTTTAAAATATAAGGTTGATGATAAAATTGAGGTGGATGATCCATACATTTCTTTTTAGAATGTAAGTTTCATTTCTTATGTAAGGTTCTTTAGCCATACATTCTTCTCTTGAAAAACAATAGGGTCCTTTTCAACGTAAGGTTCTTTTACCATATAATTCTAATAAGGTAATGTTGATTAACTATACATACTAATTATGAATGTAGGGTTGAGAAACCGTAATTTCTTCATCCAGTGTAAGGTTGAATAAAAACATAGGGTTCATGATCCATTCTCACTGTACAATGCATAGGGTTTATTCCTTACATTATGTTAATCAACGTAGGTTATGAACAGTGTTTCAATAATTCTTGAAAACATGACCCAAATACTTTAATAAATATTCCTTGCAAATTAAAAATCTTGAAAATAACCTCAGAATAAATATAATGAATTTTAATTCCCTAAAATACACATTAAGTAAATTCATTAGTAAAATAATCAAGGGTATTTGTGAGCATAAAAATCTTAATAATTTATAGATTTTTTTGACCCAATATATTCCCAAAAATCACCCCCTTTTTGATGATAACATATCCCATAATATTTTTAACACAATATTGATTTTTGTAAACATATTTAATGAAAATAGGTATAACTTATAATTTTGATTATACAGAATTATTGTGATAAAATGAAATGTTGTGTATATCCAAATTTCTCCCCCTTCTGTGATATCAATGAGAAATTATAGCAAAAGGAATAAACACTGTGAATTTTTCATATAATAGTAAATTAATGTAATGATATACTATTTAGATAAATAATACCATCATTATGGTAGTAGAGATAAACATAAAATAATATTAAATAAATCACATAAAATATGAAAAATGAGATTCCATTAATAATAATTGTATAAATACAATAGACTGTTTTATTGGGGAATAATTAATCAACTATTTTGGTTGAGTATAAAAGGTTTTGGTCAGTGTTTGTTTCTGGAATTAGTTTTCAAGGGCCCTGGGAAGCTTTAAAAATCCCCATCATTTCATTTATATACACTTTAAAGCATTCCATAACATCATATCCCAACTTCTTTACCAAAATTCTGGAATCATGACTAATATGCATATGTTTAATTAAATTGACTTTCAAAAATCTTCGTGCTGCATAAACTAAGTCAACTTATCACTGAACCTGTTAAGAATAAGCTGACTTCCTGGTTTACTTAGTGTCAGCTGCTCAAAAATATATTTCGTGTTGACAAACAAGATGATAAAGGATCACTATTGCACTATAGGTTTTATAATTGATCAATCATATCAACCATAAAAGAATTAATTTCGTGAAATATTCTAATAAAATCTGGTGAGGTAGAAGGGGAAGATATATAAGTACTGACTTGACTTACACTTCCCTTTATAAACTCAAGTTGTCTTCCCAAATACCACTTCATGTCTGCAAGATATTTTTTGGAAACACGTTCAGACTTGATATTTCCAATCTGATATAACATCCCCCTCTTAAAAGCATCAATATTATTCTTTGACATAGAATTTTCTTTAATTTCTTGAATCTGGGTCTAAAGAGACTCAAACTCTAACCTTAGGGATGATGAATTCTACAAATCATCAATATACGTTCAAACAACATTCATCTCTTGTTTAGGAAGATAATTATACTCATTATCTTTATTTAAAATAACCATAAGTTCTTTAATTTGGTTAGTAAAGAAATCAAATGTCTATTTATTGGGATTCTTGAACTGATCAATAGCCATAATGGATAAAGGATTTGTAACATCCACATTAATTGACTTTTCTACCAAAATTTCTATAAAACATGATAAATTATCAAGAACGTATGTCTTCTTTTTAGAGAGAGATCCTCGTCTTTCTAACAAGTAGTCGATGGATGAGTTAGCCTGATGTTGAATAGCATATGTTGGATTAGTTTCTAATCTATTCACTTGTTTTTCTTCTGAGGAATTCCATTCCTAAATATCTTCTTTATTAGCTTCTTCTACGAGGTCAACCCATAATTTAATATCATGAAGTTCTCAATCATGGATTTTATCGTGTTGATCATCCTCTTGAACTGGTTCTTCCAAATTAACTAAAAAGACAGATTCTCTTGAACCTACCACTACTTCTTCAATTAGTGATTCTTCCGTGTTCCTTTGTTTTATATCTAGCTCCTCCATAACAGCTACTACTACTTCATCAACTTCTTCAACATTAAAACATAATTTCATTTTCATGGTTTTAGAAACACCTTTTGTCCTGTATTCTACAAACCCTTCATTTCTTACAGCACATTTCTCCCCCTAAGAAAATTATCCAAACTTATATTGGTAATATTCACCAACTATAATGAGCGTTATAGTCACAAAACCCCCAACAAAAACCACATTTTATTAACATACCATCATTCAAAACGTTACTGTGATGACATTTCAGTCTAGAGTATAACAACTAAATAACATTCATTCTAAAAAGAATCAAAGAGTGTATCCTTCCATAGGGATTAAAAAACATATGGGATTATACTTGACAACAAAATTCAAACATCTCAACATGTATCTTGAAAATATGAATTTTATTTCACTGATAAATAGAAACATAATGTACATTTCTGGGTACAAAATCTTCTCCATTTCAACTACTCTTGGAGCAATTATAGTTTGAATAATATTTACCAAAACATTCTGATTTGCCTCAAGATCCTTAATGAACATATTCCTAATATGTGACAATCCAAATAGTAATGAAATAATATCCAAAAACATATGATCATGATTACCAATAAATTTAATATCAAAATTAAATACACTTTCATGATGATATTTCATAATTTCACATATTTCTACAGTTGAAATTGAAAATTCATTATCTTCTATTTTCACAGAAATAGTATCTTTAGTTTATCTAAAAATAAACTCATCACTATTTAAGAAATTAGTTAGCACAACTTATTTAAAAAACCCCTATATTCACCTTATTTTATGGTATAATAATAGTGAAATTAATAATTCCAAATCCTTTGGTCGATGAAACTGTTCGAGAGACAAAGGGGTAAGGTAAGTTGAAAGGATTTCTTACCATTACTGAAATAATCTTTTTTATCGGGCCAATTACAAAAAACAATTATGAAATATCTTAATTTCAAAATCACATTTCTTGAAAACAAACACATTTAAACACTAAACTAATGATAATAAAATTACTAAATGAAGTAAAAAATAATTTAACTAGAAAAAATAAATTGAATAAATTAAAATAAAAAAAATATTTAAAATTAAATAAACCTAAATCCCCCTTAGATACTATTTCTGTGAAATTATCTTAATTTAAAATCACATTTCATGAAAACAAACACATTTTAACACAAAACTAATGATAAAAAAATAACTAAATGAAGTAAACAATAATTTAACTGGAAAAAATAAATTGAATAAATTAAAATAAAACACTTATTCAAAATTAAATAAACCTAAATCCCCCTTAATAAAATAAAAACTAGCAGTGGGAAGTGGATTAGTAAAAATATCTACTAATTGATATCCAGTATTAAAAAATTCATAAGATATATCCTTTTTAGGGACATTATCTCTTAAAAATGATGTCGTATATCAATATAATTCTTCCTAGAATGATGTATTGGATTATTTTAAATATTAATTTCACTACTATTATACCATAAAATATGTATACTAATAATGTTTAGTTAAAATTCTCGTAGAGTTTTTTTCATTCACAAAACATGTGCACAACAATTTCTAGCTTACACATATTCTGCCTCAGCATTTGACAGAGCAAGCGAGTGTTGTTTCTTACATGGCCATAAATCTACAGATTTTCCTAAAAGTGACAGGGTACTGAGGTAATTTTTCAATCTAATATATAGCTTCAAAAATCATCATTTAATATGAAATTAAATCATAATCATAATTTTTGGGGTAAATAAGAGATTGAGAAACAATTTTTTAAAGATCTAAAAATTCTTTTAATAGCACTAAGATGGAACTCTTTTGGATTTTTTTTAAAATCTTGCAAAAAGACATATAGAAATCATAATATATGGTCTTGTATCATTAAGCTATAACATATTAAAATCATACATATATATAAAATATTTTCCACTAGTTTTCTAGCTTCATCCAAGTCATTATATAAATTGGTACACATGGGAGTTCCATATTTCTTGCTTTTTTTTTAAAAATGAACATATTCAGAAAATATATAATTTACATCAATTTATTTAAAACATTTCAAAAATATTTTTGATATATTTGAAATTTTAAAAAGAAATTATGTTCTCCCATCATAGTCATTTTAAAATATGTTTTCATTATATTTGAAAAATCAAGACCAATATTTTTATTCGAAGAACCAAAAATAACATCATCAACATAAATTTTAACTAATAAAATATTAAAACATACTAATTTCTTGAAAAATTTTGGATCTTCCAAATAAAAATTAAAACCATTTTTCAAAAGAAAAGTACTAAATATTTCATACCAAAATCTAGGTGCTTGTTTAAGACCATAGAGATATTTATTATGTTTAAAAATAGAATTTTGTTTTCGAGGACATTCAATTCCAGGAGGTTGTTTAACATAAACTTCCTACAGAAAATAACCATTTAAAAAGGTAGATTTTACATCCATATGAAATAACCTAAAATTAATATGTTATTAATAGGCTATAAGGATTATATTATATTATAATCTGGCCATATGAGAAATTGTTTCATCATAGTCCATTCCTTTATATTGATTATAACCCTTGGTTACTAATCTGGTTTTATTCCTAGTGATGATTCCTTGATCATCCTTTTTGTTTCTAAAGACCCATTTGATTCCTATAACTTGATAATTCATTGGTCTCTCTATAAGTTCCCAAACACCATTCCTCTTAAATTGGTTTAGCACTTCCTACATGGGTAATATCCAACTCTCATCTTCTAAAGATTCTTATATATTATTAGATTCTAACTAAGATAAAAAGGTAGGGAATTCAAATAAGTTTCCTACATTTAATATGGTTCTAATACTTATATCTATGTCTCCTATTATAGTTTCTAGAGGATGGTTCTTTAGGTCTCTAGACTGTCTAAAAAAAACTCATTAAGGATCATCATTTTCAGGTTCTATTGAACTGGAATAAAAGGAAGGTTGGGATTGTGCAAGAATCCTATAAATGGAGTTTCAAAACCAATGGAATATCAATCACATCATATAGTGGTATCATGTTGTAGGAGGAGAGACACTCACTTTGAGAGATACAGAATAGAGGATGTGAGTGGAGGAAAAGAGAAGAGTAGACCCTTCCACTCCTATGCTCTCTTCTAAACATGTATTTAATCATACTTTAAAAATGCATTCCCCTATTTTTCAACATGGATCCCATATTATTTTTTTGGTTATAATTATCTCATGGTTTCTTAAAGGATAGGTGACCCAAATGAATTTATGATTGAGTCCAATTTATTAATAAATTTTTAACCTATTTTATTTTTCGAATGATTTTGAATTTATTAATTTTTTTAAATTAACTAGAATATGATTGTAATTTAATTATGTTTTGAGATTTTAATTTTCTATAATTGAGAAAATTGTGTTCCCTCTACATATTTTTAGGTTCACACTGATATTCTGATCATAATTCAAGAAGGTAAGTGTTTTTTGATTACTAAACGTATGATAATGGAACAGTGACTCACATTCATGTTTGGGAATTTCAATATCGGTCTACGTATTGACTAAATAATTCTAGGAAGGTATATTGTAACTTTAAAAAAATATAAGGAGAATAACCCCAAAAAGTAAATTGTTTAAAGTTATTGTCATCATTATCAATCTCAATTAGGGATGAATATGAAGCATGATTTTTAATCCACTCATTTAATCAATCAAAAATAATAAAATAATTTTATAATGATAATGATAGCATTAAAATAATGTATCCAAATAGAAAATGTCATTTTTCACTCATATGAAGCTCATAATCCATATTTCATTACATCCTAGTTATAGTATTCTTTTTCATTTATTTACTTTGGCACTCGTGAAAAATAGATTATGACAATACTCTCTGAAGAGGAATTCAGATACTACTAATACTTCAAAATTGGGGAAATTGTTTTTTTATTTTTCCATTCCCCGTGATAGGTTTAAGAAACCAGAACTTATTTTTAGGTATGGGTTTTTCATTTCTAGTGTTTTTGAGAAAAAGAGGAGAATCAGGAAATTTCAGGAGTACCCACTGTGTACTTATATGTATATGCCGTGTAGCCAGTTTTCGTGGGTGACCATGTATTGATCATGTAAGAGTCAAGTACATGGGCATGTGGGGTGACCTAGAGACCACCTAAAGCGAAGCCCGGTTAAGGTAATTACACACCATGTACTTTTAAAGAAAACATTGTGTAATTTTATTTTTAATTGATATGTCGGACCAGGGTTGCGTCTCGTTCTCAGAAAACTCTTCTTCTAGCTCCATCTCATCCTGGAATGACTTTAGGGTGTGAATCTTCTCTGAGCCCCTAACTCCTCATCCGTTCTCTGATTTAACTGTCGTCAATCACGTTGGAATTGCTACGGTAAGCTCTTACTTCTTCTAGATCCTCTTCTCTTACTCTTATTTCGTGAGATATCCATGGTTGAATGTTTTAGAAGTTTTTTATATCTACGACATTCTAGTGCGATTCGAGGCCTTAGGTTCACATATATCATTCATACAATGCTGAGGTAGGTGGTTTGTGCCTTTCCATAGTTAGTCTTTGAGTTATATGTGAAAAAGTGCTCAATACTCTCATTCGGGGTATTTCCTATTAATGACATTTATCCCTGTAATTTATTGCTATGACTTGTGTGCTTGAGTAGAGGATTTTTTATTGTAAATAGGGTTATTTTCCATTATATGGATGTATTTACCCATGTTTTCTTGATATCAACCGTTTGTCCTAGCTTTTCATGTTAGGTTTCTTTGTTTTACATGCCTAGTATTTTTAGAATGTGAGTGATTTTTTCTGACAAGTTGTGATATTTTGTAGACTATTTAGCCAAGTAGTTCTTGAGGATTACGTTGGCTACCATATATCATTTTGAACAATTTAATTACATAGGGATGTGGGAACCCGGTGTAGTATACCATATGGGGAATAGACACTAAGGTATTCCCCAGAGTGTCTTTTTACTTTTACATTGTGAGACCATAGGGGGGATGCACATGGTGATTCCTCTGAGTGTCAATATATCCTTGTTATAAGATCATAGGGGGAATTGGATAGTGGGTGCTCCCTCATAGTGTTTATAGTTAATAATATGATACCCCATAAGGAATTGACGGTGAGTGCTTCCTTAGAGAGTCTGTTTAAAAGCTAAAATAGAGGGGTTACACTGTGAGTACTTTCATGAGGGTTTCTTGTGTTTTTAATTGGTTGAACCATAGGGGTTAGACTTTGAGTACTTCCCAGAGGGTTACCTGTCTTTTATTTGCTGGTTACTTTGATATATATAAATGATTATAATTGAAATTGTATGACTGTTTACTTTTGAGTACTTCCTTGTTTATTACTCATTTTTCATATTGTCGGCCATATATATTCATTGACTATTAGGTATAGATATTTGTGTGGTTGCCTATTGGGATTCATCTCACACCCTATTTGGGTCATGCTTTTGGGCCCAAAAATATAATATTGTTTTAGGTATATATAAGGGAAAGGGCCCTTCTACATCAAGTACTTGACTACTGTGGAGCTGGAGATTATGGGACCAAGTTGAGGCTTGTGATGCTGCTGGAGTTTATTTGTTTTCTCTGTACTTTGGTTTAGTACTGTATTACAACTTTGTGACATGTTTGGATGATATCCTAGACATTGGTATCATGCAACATTTATATATGTTCTCCAATTGTTTATAACTTTTAATCTTATGATGTTTACTTATGGAATGTTATTACTACTTCTGCTACTATTATCTATTTATTTTCACTTTGTTACTCTACCAATGAGGGAATAGTTTCCCCAATATCACACCCAAGTCCCTCACTGCTAGTTGGAAGCCTCTGGCATTTGGGGAAATGCGCTTGAGGCCATGTGACCAACTGGGTACGGGGCACCTATGAGCGACACCCATAACTAGGATGTTAGAAAGTGGTATCAAAGGAATTATTTTCTTCTTGACTTACTGTTTGAAGACTATATCCAGGGATAGGAAGGATAAGGTAATTAGTAATTAGTTTTTCCCAGGAGTAGCTAGCCCGCGTATAGTGAAAAGAAAATTTCTCTCGATTATTTCGATTTTTTGCTTTTAAAATTTTACAGTTGATTTGATTTCACTGTTGGGTGATTCACATGTTTTGCTCTATTATCTTTGATATCATTGAGGTTCTAATTATGTTTAAAACCAATGAGATTAGGGTTTTCCATCTCATGTATTATATATGAACTTTCTACAGAACATATGTCATGTATTATTTCCATGGCATTTAGGGTGCATTAAGAATTGCATGTTGTTCTGATAGATATTGTTATAGATATGCTTGATGTTGTGGTAGATGCCTTGATAGAAAACCTAATATTTGATAGTGTACTGTTTGTGTATGGTTTTTTTTAATGAATTCAAAACATTGGTTCTTGAGGTGTCATGGCCCCTCCTAGATCATAATTTTGTGGATCATTTTCTTGTTATGCTTGTATGTAACATGTATAAGATGACATGCTTTGATTCGTGGGGAGTATGGGCCCTCGCGAATCATCATTTGGCACTTTAATGTTCTTTTTAGTGTTTTTATGGGTTCCAGAATAGTTTCATAGGCTTAATATCTAAAAAACATAGAATACACGGTGTGTAATGATAAATACATGTCATGTGTCCTTATTTTCAGGGAGGAACTATTTTTCTTGACTACATGTTGTGTATTTATGTAAACATCGGGTAGTCTCTAACTGTTTCACTAGTTGTGTTGGCAGAGACATGGGGTTGGGAAGTCTTTGAGGGGACATGTCGTGTACTAGATGTACACTCTGTTTTGTAGAGACCATGTGTCCTCCCATGTGACTAATGACACAAGTGGATTTTGGGTTGCTAGAACTTGATGTTTTTTGTAACAAACACGTCATGTGGAGTAAGATATGTAATCGGCCGTGTGACTAACAACAAGGGTTGGTGAAGTTTTTTCTAGTCCACACCGTGTATGGAACAAACACGTCTGTAGTCCCGTTCTTGGATAAACATGTGGGTTAGTTGTTTATAAGAACTCTGGTAAGAGAACATGAATCAAGTACATGCCGTGTCTTGGAAGAAGATGTCGTGTGTATGGGGTGTTACACAACCAGTGTTGTCAAGAGTACACGCCCATGTGAAGGCTTGAGGGAACACACCATGTAGGGGTTATACATGTGATTTATCCGTGTTTTGAAAAACATTAATTCTTTACTTATCATATTCCCTTCTTGAAATTATATGTTTTAGTACTTGATAATCTTGAGCTATTGTGTGATTTTGACCCCGCAGAGTCATGCCACCAAGACGTCCTCTAGTTGTATGCCAGTTAGAGGGCAGTGATCAGACACTGAACATGGCTGATCAGGGACTGCCAGTAGATCCTCCAGTGGTGCCAGTCTTGGCACCATCCATTATTCTAGATACAGGTAATGATGCACAATTCTGAGAGGGCTTAATGAGTTTTCTGTATACCTTATAAGGAGTACTGCATCATACCTCTTCAATGGTAGATTTGACATGGGTCTTTCAGTAGTAGAGTCCTCCCACTTTCTCAAGGGATGGAGGACCTCAGGATACAGATTCAAGGTTAGAAGCCATGCTTTCAATCTTCGAGCATCTAGAAATGATTCCAAAGAGTAGGGTGATGCTCAAAATGTATTTGTTATGGGATTCAACCAAGAGATGGTGGGATGTGATCTCACAGGTGGGACACCAGTAGGTTATGGCATGGGATGAGTTACAACGTGCCTTCTATGATTATTTCTACCTGGAGACTTTGAGGGCCGATCGATCCTAAGAGTTCATGATTTTGGAGTAGGGTACTCTCTCAGTCATGGAGTACTCTTCTCACTTCACAGAGATGCAATGATTCACACCCATCCCTGGAGGTGATGATTTATTCCTAGTGAGGATTTTTGAGGATGTTCTAAGTAATGACATCCAATCTTAGGTAAACATCATCAGGATGACTTCCATCACCTCTATAGTCAACCAGGTGTTGATCACAGAACGTAATCTGATGGATTATGGAGCTGTGAGCTAGGACAGTTTGGCATCCAGAGATGGTACCCCTCAGACTGGAAGTAGGAAGCGCTGCATGGAGTTTACACATGAAGATCATAGTAGGTGGGATACATCTTTTCGTATCCAGGTGGTGTTATTACCTTATGGGAAGACCATGAATACGAGGTCACATTTTCTGAGAGGCCTAGTTTAGTGTCAATATTGCAGTAAGATGGGCCATATTTAGTTGTTCTGTTAGTTTTTCTCACCGGAATCTGGTGAAATGGGTTCATATATGACACCTTGTTCAGGATCAGAACCACCAATTTCTCATCATTTGGGGAAATTTAGTTCTTCCAACCATTCAGGTGGAGGTGGGGGTCGCGGCTATGGTAGACAGTTAGCATGCTATCAGTGACAACAGGGTGGATCAGCTCATGGTGAACAGGCAGGGTCACAGGGCCACGGTACATGCCATACTTTTGTAGTGGAGCAGACCCAGCAGGAGAAAGATCCCGAAACCTCTGCAGTTTGAGTTATGATCCTATTTTCCTCATTACTATATTCTTCCCTTATCAAAACAGGGTTATCCCATAGTTAAATATATTTTTCTATTGTGGTGAGCATTGGGCTCTGTATCTTTTCTTCTACTTATATCTTGATGCTAGACACTCTCTTTGGGACTAGAATGGTTAGTTTACGTTAGTGTAAGTAGTTACCTCTTGAGTTTTGTGGGTGTCACCTATTTTGGGACCTTAATGTCTTAGATATGACAGGATATGATGTCATCCATGGAATGGAATGGTTAGTTCCCATCAAATAAGTTGTCGATTGGTATCGTTTTAGGGTGAGCTTCATGTCACTAGAGGGTGGATCCTTTCTACAGAAGGGTGAATGGGATGTCCATGCGAGTAGAGAAGGACCCAAACATCATGGGTTGGGAGGAGTTACTGCCCAGATTTCTAGTCTATATCTAGATGACAATGGTACTTCACAGATGGACTTTCCCCCAGTGGTGGATTGTTTCAAGGAAGTCTTTCCAGAGGAATTTTCATGTTTTCCTCCTTAGTGAGAGGTAGAAGTTTCTATTGATCTCGTTCCAAAAGTGTAACTAGTGTCGATTCCTCCTTATAGGATGGCTACACCAGAGTTACCGGAGTTCAGGAAGCAGTGAGAGAAGTTACAGTCTAAGGGTTTCATCTGAACCAATACTTCCCCTTGGGGTTCGCATGTCATGTTTGCAAAGAAGGCGGATGGTACCCTCAGAATTTTTGTGGATTATCAGAAGTTGAACTAGTTGACGACCAAGAACCAATATCCCTCTCCATGGATTGATGATCTCTTTGACCAGATTTGAGGAGACCGGGTGTTCTCGAAGATTGACTTGAGACCCATTTACCATCAGTTGAACGTTAGACCATCTGATATACATATTAAAGCCATCCAGAGTAGGTAGTATCTATATGAATATGTGGTTATGTGGTTCGGTCTCACGAACATGAGTGATGTTTTCCTGGAACTGATGAACCGAGTGTTCTATCCATACTTAGATTAATTCATGGTAGTCTTCTTGGACGATATCTTGGTGTACTCTCACACTCAACATGACCAATTCCATACATCTTGAGATCATTTTGAGTACACTGAGAGACCATCAGTTATATGATAAGATCCCAAAATGACACATTTGGATGGACCAAATCCACTTCATGGGTCATGTTATCTCAGATAATGGAGTATCACTAGACCCATTGAATTTGAGGGTAGTAGTTTCCTAGGAGCAGCAAAAGAAAATATTTGATTGATGGATTTTTCTAGTGCTGGCTGGTTACATAAGGCACTTCACACAATACTTTTCACACTTATCAATGCCACTAATAGGCCTATCTAAGAAGGGTGAGAAGTACTTATGGTCAGATTCTTGTGATTCAGCCTTTAAGGAGCAGAAAAAGAGGGTGACTTCAGCACCAATACTAGTTTTTCTAGAGCCAGGAAAGTGCTATATAGTTTACTAACATTCATAAAGTATCAAGATGGGAGTATTGATTATGTAGGGGGGAAGGATTCATTGCATATGGGTCTCGGCAGTTGAGGCCACATGGGAGAAATTACCCTCCACATGATCTCGAGTTCGCTGCAGTTGTTCAGGATTTACGCTATTGGAGACATTATCTGTTTGGAGGGAATTTTGTTGTTTTCACCCACCACAAAAGTCTCAAGTACATCTTCACTCATCGTAATATGAATTTGAGACAATGAAGGTGGGTTGAGTAACTTCAGTCCTTTGATTTTGAGCTTGCCTACATGCATGGTAATGGAAACATAGTAGCTGATATGTTGAGTAGGAGAACCTAGATACATCAAGTTAAGGAGGCCATTAGTGAGTGGAATATTATATATTTGTTCTCTGAGATGTATTTGGAGGTGCATGACAAATAGGGGTTGGCGTTTGTTTCTTCTATTATTGTTTCCTCAACTCTTTATGATCAAGTGAAAATGATGTAGCTATCAGATTCAAAAGGCCTAGTCCTACGAGAGAGTGTGTTAGGAGAGGAACCTATTCCTGGGTGTACGATAGGTGAGGATGAGATATTGCGCTTTCATGGATGCGTATGGGTGTCAGAAGACATACACGAGGAGTTAATGTGGGACTTTCATTCCTCGTTTTGGGCAATTCATCCAAGTGTCACCAAGATGTATTGTGATATACACCATTAGTATTGGTGTCCAGGTATGAAGATATATGTTGTTGGGTTTATCATGAGGTGTTCTACTTATCAGAAGCTGAAGGCGGAGCATCAACGAACAGCGAGTCTTTTGCAGCAGTTACCCATTCCCAAGTGGAGGTGGAATGATTTTGCGGTGGACTTCATGACGGGTTTACCGAGGTCACCTTGATGGAATGATGTAGTTTGGGTTGTCAATGACAGACTCGCGAAGGTTGCTCACTTATTTCCGATCAAGGAGACCTTCAGTGTTGATGAGATGGGAAGGTTGTACATCCCGTAGATTGTATGATTACATGGGGTTCCGAACTCCATTGTTTCTGATAGGGATGTAGGTTTTACTTCTTGGGTCTGGTAGGGACTACAGAGGGCTTTGGGTACAAATCTTCTTCTGATTACAACTTACCATCCCTAGTAAGATGTTCAGTCTGAGCATACGATTTAGGTGATAGAGGACATGCTGAGAGCATGCGTCCTAGATTTTGGAGGTTCTAGGGAAAAGCACATACCTCTTCTGGAGTTGTCCTACAATAATAGTTTTTAAGAAACTATTCAGATGGAACCTTTTGAGGCTTTGTACGGTAGGCCATGCTGATCACCACTATGTTGGCTGGAGGCAGGAGAGGTAGGTATGTTGGGAACTCATCATTTTTAGGAGACCACAGAGCATGTGGAGTTGATTCAGAAGAGGAATACTACTACACAGTCACAACAGAAGTTTTAAACTGATCGAAAAAGATAACCTATAGAGTTCGAGGTCGGTGTTCAGGTTTTCTGGCATCTCCGCCGAGGTTGGGACACATGAGGATTAGAATACATGGTAATATTTCACTAAGATATGTTGGCCCGTCTGAGGTATTGGAGAGAGTCAGTCCAGTTTCCTATCGGTTTCATTTACCACAGAGGTATCAGGCTATGCATGACATCTTCCACGTTTCACAACTATAGCATTACTTCTTACATTTTTCTCATGTTTTCCAACTCGATAAGGTTGATCTAGAGGTGGACACATCTTTTAAGGAGCATCATATCTAGATTGTTGGTCACAGTGCATAGGTTCTCCATGGACGGTCTGTTCCTATCTTACAAGTGCTATAGAAGCACGGGCGAGTATAGGACAGTACTTGGGAGATGGAGGCCAATGTACGATCACAGTGGCTGGAGCTGTTTGAGGAATCTTTTTCATTCGCTGCCTAGATAGGGAAATTTGGGGAAGAATTTCTTTATGTAGGGATGTTTGTAAGAACCCAGACCTTCATTTTAGGTATGGGTTTTTCTTTTCTGGTGTTTTTGAAAAAAAAATATGAGAATCTAGAAATTTTAGGAGTGCAGGCTGGGTACTTATAAGTAAAATTCATGTACCTAGTTTCCATGGTTGATTATATACTTATCATGTAATAGACGAGTACATGTCCATGTGGGGTGAACTAGAGAATGCCTAAAGAGGAGGCCTGTTAAGGCAAGTACACACCGTGTAATTTTAAAGAACATGTCATGTACTTCTCTTTTTAATTGCTATATCTGACCGGGGTCGCGTCTCGTTCTCCGAAAACTCTTTTTCTAGCTCTGTCTTGTCTAGGAGCGACCATAGTGAACAAATCATCTATGATCCCCTGACTCATCATCCTTTCTCTAATTCAATTGTCGTCGATTGTGTTGGAATCTCCATGGTAATCTCTTCCTTCTTCAAGTGCCTCTTCTCTTGATTCCTCTTCTTTCATGAGATATCCATAGTTTAACGTCTTAGATTTTTTTGAAGATCTACAAAGTTCTAGGGTGATTCAAGGACTGAGGTTCACGTATATCATTCTTACAATGCCGAGGTATATGGTTTTTTCCTTTATGTAGTTATTATTTGAGTTATATTGGAAAATTTTACCTATACCCTTGTATGGGGTATTGCGTGTTTATGACATTTAGCCCTGTTATTTTTTGCAATGACTTGTGGGCTTGGGTAAGAGATTAATGACTGTAAATACGATTATTTTCTATGTATGGATGTATTTACCCATGTTTTCAAGATATTGACCGTTTTTCCTAGCTTTACCAGTTAGGATTCTTTGTTATTCTATGCCTAGTGTTGTTAGGATTGAGTGATTTTATCTAACATGTTGTGATATGTTGTAAACTATTTAGACAAGTAGTTATTGAGGTTTAATTTGGCTGCCATATATCATTGTGCATGATTGACTTACACAGGGATTTTGGAACCTGAAATAGTATACCATAGGGGGAATTCATGCTGAGGGATTCCCCAGAGTGTCTATTTACTTTTACGTTGTGATACTATATGAGGGATGTACTTGGTGCTCCCTTAGAGTTTGTGTAGTTCCTCATTATGAGACCACAATGGGGATTAGACATTGAGTGCTTCCTCAGAGTGTCTATAGTTACCGATACGAGACAATAGGGGGAATTAATAGTTAGTTATTCCTTAAAGAGTCTATTTAAAAGGTAAACTAGAGGGGTTAGACTGTGAGTACTTCCCAGAGGGTTGCTTATGTTGGATTGGTTAAACCAGAGGGGTTAGAAAATGAGTATTTTCCAGAGGGCTACCTGTGTTGGATTAACTAATTACTTTGATATATGTAAATTATTATAATTGAAACTCTAGGACTGTTTACTTTTGATTACTTCCTCTTTATTAATCCTTTTGCATATTCCCTACCATATATATTCACTGACTATTAGGAACAGATCTTTGCGTGGATGACTACTGGGATTCATCTCACACCCTGATTGGGTTATGCTTTTGGGCACAAATAGATTATATTGTTGCAGGTCTAGATAAGGTCAAGCACCCTTTTATGTCAGGTACATTACTACTGTGGAGCTAGAGAGTATGGAACCAAGATGAGACTGGCGATGCTACTGGAGTTTATTTTTTTCTTTGTACATTATTTTACTACTGTATTCCAACATTATGACATGTTTGGATTCTTTCCTAGACATAGGTATTATTCTATCATTTTATATGTGCTCCAGTTGTTTATTACTTTCAGTCTTCCACTATTTACTTATTACATGTTATTATTTCTTCTGCTACTATAATAAGTTTATTTCCGCTATGATACTCTTCCATTGAGGGTATAGTTTACCCACTATCACACCCAAGGCCCTCGCTTCTAGTCGGTAGCCTCTGGCATTTAGGGAAATGCACTTGATTCCATGTGACCATCTGTGTACAGGGCACCTCTAGGTGGCACCCAGAACCGGGACATTACAACAGGTGTGTGTCAGGTGTATCACCACTGTAAGGGATTTATTATTAAACTAACATGATTTTTTTTTCTATACTAGGAAATCTAATGAGATACTATTTCCATTAGACCCTGAGATAGAGAGATCATTTCTAACATGATTTAGGGTCCTAAACAATTTATAAGAAATCAATTTAGTGGAATCGATGGAATCTTAAAGTAATAACTCTGAGTCAGAAATAATGCCAATCAATCCACTACAAACATTATGGACCATTAATCCCCTGCATTTTTCTAACCATCGAAACTAGTTAATAATTCCTACTCAAAAAATTGATTTTGAATTACATGTCAACATGATTATTTTTTACCTTAAATTACATTTCCTTTCAGGTAAAGACCCCAACTAACACATTTATGAATTTTACTTTTTTTTGTTCAATCCTCAGGTCGATAGGAGTAGCCGAGGAGCACAAAAAATGGAAGGAATTCCCATTTTCACTCAATATATCATTTAAGGAGTATTTTTATATCTTGAAACCCTAAGATATCATTGATTGTGAAAACATTGAATATCGGTTTATCCAATGTTTATACCCAAACTCTCCGAGCAAAAATATCGGGAAGGATATATATTCCATCATGTATGATAATTGTGTGACTCTTTGTGAGTGATGGGAATGATACATGAAGAATTATTCCATAATGCCACATCAATTAGTGAACAACCACAAATTCTTAGTCTTATATTACCAAGGATTGCAATAATACGATAGGAACCTATTAGATTCATCATTTTGGGGGAGGATTGATTGAAAAATCACAAGAAAAATCTTAGAAACACATCAAGATGATAGTGTAGAATTCCCAAAAATTTGGAACAAGAGGCACATATACATGAATTATTCATGAGGTAATAACATCTAACTCATAAAATGTACTTGAAATTAAAATTGAAGAATTGATAAGTCTAGTAAGAAATATGGCTATAATTAAATTTATTGGAAAACCATCCCCACCTAAGGTATGTTGATTATGTTCATCACCAAATAATTATAATGACTAATTTGATAAGGTACAAGGTATGAAGATCTATAAAATATCATTCTACCCTAGAAAATTTCAACAAAATCGACAATGGTGCGAACGGAAAACCACAAAGTATTTTTAAGGTTAATATAACCATACCGAACACACTTTTTCCAATCATCCACTTTTCTAGATAAAATATCAAACCCCTCCAAAATTCCAATAATCATATCAACATAACTTCATGTAAGTGAAATCCCTTAAACCATCACTATTAAAATGAAATAATTATTGTAAACCCTCCACCAATGCACCACCAAATGAATACAAGTAGTTATTAACAAGATATATAGGATTGGAATATAATATTGAAAAGATCACTTAACAATTAATATGTTTTATAGATATTTTGACCAATAATAAACATAAACTAGTAGCATAGATAGTTTTGAATCCCAAGGAGAATGTTGAAATAATTTAGAAACAAAGATAGAAAGTGCTTCCACCACTAAAATAGTGTATTTCCAATGATTCTACCCAAATTATGATATTCAGCCCATCTATCCAAAAGAAGGGGAAAAGAACAATGGAGGAATGAGGGTAAGGATTAGAAAATATAGAATATAATTGAATTTATACTGGAGAAAAATTAGGAAAAAACATCAAACCACAATACTACCATGTTTTAATTTGATAAAAAATGGTTGAAGAAGAGAATTTTCAAAAACAGATACAGTAGACATTCAAAAAAATCTAAAATCATCAGTCCAAAACTATAGGAAATCTGAAAAATCAAAAATTATAAAAATATTCTCAATTGAATATGAAACAATATAAAGAGGCATGATGGGTATGAATTAATCAGTATATGAAGGAGTGTCACATCCATGATCACACCACCCATTCACAAAAAATGTCATGATCTTGGGAAATTCTATTTCCCCCTCACTATTGTATCATTGAGATTTTAGGATGCTTTATGTGATATTGGGGATTCCATTAATTTCAACGCTAAATATATCTTTTCACATTTAAAAATATGTTAAATGAAGCCCACTTGATTTTTTGTTCAACTTGAAAACCAATCCACTATTATCCACCTAGTGTATTGGAGGATGTGCTAGTGGGAGTTAAAAGAATAATTTTACAAACATATTTTTATGTTCTCTATATTGATTAAAATAAATTATAGGTTATGCACCCATTATTTTTGTATGACCATTCTTAAATATTTCTAACTCGATCATCAATGTCCATAGAGGACCCCTGACTATGGACAAGGGAGAAAACTTGGTGAACCTAAATGTTAATGACTCCATGAGGAACCCATAAAACAATCATTCACATGTTGTAATTTTCCATGAGAAAGGTAATGATCCAACTGAAGATTTTGGTATTCTTTGAGAATTCATAGCCATAGGGGGTCACCTTGAAATTGAAAATTCCAAAGAATAATTGAG
Source organism: Viscum album (assembly GCA_963277665.1). Taxonomy (NCBI): domain Eukaryota; kingdom Viridiplantae; phylum Streptophyta; class Magnoliopsida; order Santalales; family Viscaceae; genus Viscum; species Viscum album. The sequence goes on from OY728151.1 coordinate 1,289,734,094, forward strand.
TACTAATTTTTTTTAAATTGTACTTCTAAAATTCATGAAGAATTAACAAATAATTTCATTGGTAATATTTGTGAAGAAGTAAATATGATCCCCATTACTTAAAAGATTCTTGATTTTGATGTAGTAAATTTTAATTCAATCTCGTCCCTAGAGAAACCCCCCAAAAACCAATACAATGTGATTTAAAATGTTTCAAACTAATAGATGGATTGAAATTATAAGGTACTATTTCCAATAATCTATCTACGACCCAAGAAAAAACACTGAATGGATATCTAAAATGAAATTAATTATCCATAGGATGGAGTCGAGGATATATAACTGGAATAACACCCAATGTCTATACACATATAATATTTTCTAAGGACTATCACCTAGTTCAAAATCCCAGGAGAAAACTTATCCCCACAATCATATTGGTTGTTAAAAAATAAATTGATGAATAGTTGTCAGCCTACATCATTTACCTAATTTTATACTCCAAATGGGTCATCCTAATCCATGTGGGACCCATGAAGATTGGCTTAAAAATTTTGGAAAATGAGAATAATGAAATAATTCCTATGAGTATTCAAAAAAGATAGATGGTATGTATTGATTATAGAAAGCTAAACAAAGTCACCTAAAAAGACAAATTCCTAATCCCTTTCTTTAATAAAATGATACAAAGGATAGATGATAGGAAACATTACTTCTTTTTTGATGGATTATCCATTTATTTTCAGGTACCAATATCCCCCAAAGACCATGAGAATACAATATTCAACTTCCCTTTAGGAAATTTTCTTACAAGTGGATGCATCTCATATTATGAAATGCCTCATATACATTTCATCGATATCTATTATGAATTTTCTCAGATCACATTGAGGACTATATAGAGGTATTTCATGGGGACTTAAATATTCTTTGAAAATACTTTGATCATTTATTGGTGAATTTGGGGAATGTTATGTAAATAGTCATAAAGAAGATTCAAGTTATTAAAATTGAAAAATGTTTCTAAATGGATGAAAAAGGAATAATACTATGGAAAATTATCTAAAAAATTAAAATGAGGTGGATATGTCTAAAGATAAATTGATCAATTCCTTTCCATATCTGACATCTGTGAGGGAAATTAGATCATTTTTTGGGAATTTAGGATATTATAAAAGATTCCTCAAGGACTATAGTAAGATTTTTCTTCTTATTTTATGATTTCCTTTAAAAGAAGATGACATTGTTTTTAATGATGATTATAGTGGAGTATTTTATGATATAAAATTTGAATTTATTACCCCAACAATAAATAAACCATAAAATTGGGAACACCAATTTGAGTTTCATTTGATGAATGAAACCAAGACGTGTGAGAAACTCTCACCCAAAGAATTGAAGGAAAAAATGAAAATCATAACCTAAGCCTGAAGAAACATGGATTACACTCAGATCAACTACCAAACCAATGAAAAGGAGTTTCCTCAAATTTTATTTTAATTAGATGAATTCAAGTAATGTTTACTTATCACTAAATTGGTTGTGTTTTCTAATCATATAGCACTTATGTAATGGGTGAAGAAATTGGATTCCGGGATATGGCTAGTGAGATACTTATAAATATTTGTAGAGTTTACATGTAGATTAATGGCAATAATGGAGATGAAAATCAAGTGGAATATCACCTATTTAGGCTAACTGACACTATGGAAATAGAAACTCCATAAATGGGACCACTCAATGATCACATACTGATAGAGGAAATTTACATCGTTGAAGGTGATGTTCTATGGTATTGTGACATAGTAAACTATTTGGAAACATATCATGTACCTTGTCACCTAAACTCTCATAAAAATGTGATACTAAATGATAAATATAGATTCTATATTTGAGAAGATCCATTTCTATGGAAAATATTCAATGACCAACTCATATGAATATGATCATCTATAATTGAAGTTGAATCTGTTTTTTAATTTTTTTTTAACACACTTGCTTCAAGAGGCCCCTTTGGATCTCAATTAATGACTATAAATGTATTGGAATATAGAATTTATCATCCAAACTTGTTTAAATATGCGCACTAATATTGTAAAAAATGTGAGAGGTGTCAGTTTTCTAAAAATGTTTTTAAAAATGCTATAAGGACAAAGATAATATTTTTTTAAAGTATTTTTATTTTCTGGAAAAAAATATTTCACAAATCACTGAACATTGTATCCTCAATATATGGATTACATATCAAAAATTCTAAGACCAAATTAGCTAAATCATTATAGGAAAGAAGAAATATTGACAAAAAAACTGTTCTGACGAAAAGTAGTAATTATGAAAACCTCCTCATCATTCTTTCTCATCTTTCTACTTCCTTAGACTAACAACTGTTTTTTTTCATACAACCACTCCAATGGAAAGTTAGAATAGATTACACAATTTCAATGGTGGATTCATAGCTTACCCATAACTCCCCCTTTTTACATGTATCCATAATTATAGATTTATGAACCAATTCTCCCCTTTTCCAACACAATAAAAAGAAATGATGAAAGAGGAAAAAACACATACATTAACCTTTATGAAAAAGAGTTTAGAATATCATGTTCTACCATAATTTAGAAAAGGTTTCCTTTGGTAATGGTTTTGTGAAAATGTCACCAAGTTTTTCAGATGTTGGAAAATATTCCAGTTTCAATATATTCTTTTCCACTTTCTCTTTGACGAAATGATATCTGATATCAATATGTTTGGAACAAGAATGTTTGAACTAGATTCCTAGTATGAGTGATTGTAATTTTATTATTAAAACCCAAGATAAGGGGAATATTCACTTTACTAAATAATTATTCTAACTGATACTTCATCCACATAAGTTTGGTAATAGCTTGAGTATCAGCAACATACTATGCCTCAGATTACTGAGAGTTACTGAATTCTTTTTCTAAAAATTCCAATTAACACAAATATTTCCTAGAAACAAAACTCGACCATATGTGGATCTTATATCATCAAAATTTCCTGCCAAATTAGCATATAAATACCAAATTAAATAAATACTTTTTGAGCTATCACATATGATTGAAAATTTTGTTATGCCTTTGATGTATCTAATTTTATTTGTAAGAAGTAAATATAATTATTTAAGAGTACCCTAAAATATTTCACACAAATTAATAGCATCAAAAATGTCGAGTCTTGAGGTAGTCAAATACAACATACTTCCAATCATCTTTCAAAATTCATTTTGAACAACTTTTTTCCCTTCCCCATATTTAGAAAGCTTTGTTCCAACAAATATTCAAGTGGAAATATGTTTTGATTTTTCCATGATAAACATATTTTGAAATTCCTTAGTATACTTTTATTTAAAAACATTATTTTCGCCTTTTGTAATATTTTTAACCAAAGAAAGTATTTCATTTAACCATAAATGGACATCTCAGAAAATATTTTCATTCCTTCAGTAAATCATTCACTAGTTCCTTCATCATTCCCAGGAGAGATTATGTAATCAACATAAAAAGTTATTAAGAGGGAATAATCTTGAATTTCTTTGATGTAAATATTTCTATCAAATATTCCTTTATTAAAAAACATCTTCCTTATATAAGTATCCAATTTGGAATATGACATATTTAGATCTTATTTTATCCCATACAAATACATCATCAATATTCATACATAACATTCATATTTACCAACAAAAAATCCAAAAAAAATTCAATATAAACTTCCTCATAATGATCACCATTCAAGTTTGTTGATTTAACATCAATTTGAATGATTTTTTAACTCCGTTGTCTAGAAATAGCACAAAAAATAAGACTATTTTTAATAATTCTAGTGAAGCAATGGTTGCAACAAATTAAATACCAACAATTTGTCAATACACTTTTTAATCAGGTCTTACTTTGTTCCTTATCACTTCACCTTCTTCATTTATCTTTTTCCTGAAGACCCACTTTGTACCAATAATAGATTTTTTATATATCATGGGTATTATTTCCCATGTATCATTCTTTTATGTCTAACACAACACTTCATTCATGTGATGAACCGAGTCCAGATACTTAATAGTATCTTTAACATCATTCATCTCAACTTTAGAATACAAATAAGCATGTGTAGTAGCATTTTTTTTCTTATTCAAACCATCAGATGATGATCACTAGTAATATTCATATCTTCCACTTTATTCCATATCCTAAGATGATATTTTGTAGTATCTTCCTCATTAATGGATATAACTGAGTCTAATTCTTCTCTTTGAGTTGGAATAAAATTATCTTTATACTTTTCAGAATTTTTATCCAATGATTCCTTTCCCTAATCAACTTCTTTTTCATCCCGAATATGTTTTTCATACAATGATATTTTAATAACATTCACATTAATAAAATTTAAAATTATTTCTATTTACCTATTGAAACATTTGTATCCTCTTCCTTTTGTAGCTAAACTACAAAGACTCCATCTTCACCTTTCTGCTCAAACATTCCATATTTTCCCCCTTTCTTATTTATAATTCACAGAATCTCGAAATCTCATATGTGTTTTAAACATAGATTATTTCAATAAAATATTGTATATGGATTCATATCTGAGTCTATCTTACAAAAAAATTGATTTTGAATATAAAAAATAGTACTCATGGTTTATCTCTAATAGTAATGAGAAAGACCATGCTCATGTAACATAGTTCTTCCCATTTCTAATAAACTTCTATTCATTATTTCGGTGACCCCATTTTGTTATGTAGTATATTGGGAACTATACTCATGTTGAATTATATTCTTCTCACTATAACATTCTAATTATTTATTCTTATACTCACCACCATTTTCTATTCTCAACTCCTTCTCAGAATACTCACATTCCTTCTCAGATTTTCTTCAAAAACATTTAAACATTTTCAATGAATCTGACTTATGATTCATATATATAAAACATGTAATTAAAGTAAAATCATTATTAAATGTGATAAAAAACTTATCTCCATTTTTTATTGTTTTATCATTGGCCCATAGATATTTTATTGAATAACATGTTGTATTTGTTTTGAAAAAATATCAAATTTCTTATGAATGGAATTTGTAATATATCTATTTTGGAAAATAGTGCAACACTAATATCTTCTTGTTGGAAAATGAGGAATATCTCAAAAAAATATCTTACTTTAATAAGTTGATATGGTCTCTTTGACACATCTGTCCCAGCTTTTTATGCCACAATTGATTCTGTTCCACCATACTCAAGTAAGAAGAGTTTTTTATTTCACCAACCTGAAACAAGTTTCCTTTTATACATTGTTCCATTGTAATTATCTTTCCATTATCCTTAGTTTTCACAAAAAAACACTTATTTATAGAAAATAACATTCTTTCCCTCTTAACAAATCTGTGAAGCACATACCAATTTCGGTTTCTTCCCCTCAACATATAAAAAATTCTTGGATTTCAACTTTTCTTTCCCAATGATGGATGATCCAACACCTTTGATTCATGCATATTCATAACATCCAAATGTCATTATTTAATTCATTAAATTCATTCACATTCTTTAACAACATCAACTATCATTTTATATGAGAATGACACAAACTATCAATAATCCAGGGGAATTCACCTTTTGAAGATTTCAAATCAGTTTCTATGATAATGGATTTTTCTTCTACCTTTTCTTTCATCACCTTTGGATTTTGAGAATTTTTAAGAGCCATTTTTTGAGAATGTAAAAATACAAGATATCCTTTTACTAGGTTTATAGGTTATTCACATATTTAAAAAAATTCTAGGGGTTGAAACCTATTTTCAACAATCTCAACATCCATATATGATTTCTCTCCAACAACTTTCTTTGAATTATTCTTTTTAGAGAATTAACTCCCCTAAATATTTTCCTTCCATAACCTATGTAACAATATTAATGATATTGGTTAAACTAACACAAAATTTCCATATATCTGAATCCACCACATACCACTAGTAGCCACATAAAGAATATTTTGCTATGAAACTTCCATAATAACTGGAATTGTTAACATGTTTCTCAATAGACTTCTTATATTTCATGTATGAACCCCCAACTTTTCTATTATCAATTGGAATCTTATTTTTCTTTCCATACATATAAAAAAAATGAAGTAATAGAAATATATCTTTATTCATGATTTTTGGACTCAGTTTTTACGAAACATCCAAATTCCCAACTTTTTTGGTATTGGGAACAAACATAGATTTTTGAGTAATATTATATTCATAAACACTTCCAGAATTCTTCTCAACCTCTGATGGTAACCTGTACCAATAGTTATCGAGTTTTTTCTTTCAAAAATATTCTCCAACATCAAAGATAGTGTTTTTGAAACTTGTATTTTTGGTTTAGATTTAGAATGCTTTTTGGAAAATTCCCAACTCTTATTCTTTTTATTTCAACTTCACTTCAAGATACTCAGTACAATTGTTTTCTGAATCAATATATTTTTTCAAATGATAATTCTATTTCACCCAATCATCTTTGAAATTATGAAAACAATATAATTTTATTTTTAATAAAATTAAATTTTCAACTTTTTTATTTCTTTGTCTTGGCTGCCAATATTTCTGAAGAATTAATTAAATTGTTTTTTAAAATGATATTCTAATTGAGTTTGTTCTTTAGCATAACTAATACATTCAGAATATTAATAATTCAATGTTATAGTAAAATTACTCTCAACACAATAATCAATATAATTTTCAGAGTCTAGATCACTTACTTTTTCCTCTTCATTAAGAGATAAGAAAATTTTTCTTTTTGAATTAAAGAAAATATTAGATTTTCCTAGGATTAAATATTTATCTGAATCACCATGTTGTTTCCCTCATCTTCTTGGCATTCATTCTTTTTAAACACTATCCTTATATTTATTTCTTTCATGAAAACTAGTAGAAAAGTGCCCACCGACTATACATTCAAAACATTTCAAGGGATGTTTCCTTTATATTTCCTCATACCTTTTTTTCATATTTTTAGAGAACTAGGATAATATATCATTAAAATTTATAAATACATCATTTTTGGAATCATAATCACCAGCTCCATCTTCAATAAGAATATTCTTTGACTTATCCTTCTTAACAACCTTCAAATAAATTTATCTATCAACAATTGTTTTTGATTACACATCATTCTACCTTATCATTTGGTAAATTATGATAGTTCTATTCAAATAATCTATAGATAATGTTTCTAGATCTCTCTCATCTAATAATGAAAAATTAGAATTAAACCTATCGGGTTGGATTCACATGATATTTTCATCAACTTTATAATCTTATAATATTTCACCCAGGCATCTAATCGACCTAACAATGTTATTCACCCTAGAAAATAATCGCCCAGAGGATTCATACACACCCATTTTCAAATTTTCATAATTTAATCTCTATATTTGATATTTTCCTTATTCACTTTTTTATTTCCTTTGTATATGTTTTGAAACTTATCTCATAGAACATTGTTAGTGGAAAAAACCATTACTCTTAATAATTCACATTCATAAAGTGATAGTAGTAAAGCATTATTATCACATCCATCATTCTCAAAAATCTTCTTATCAATATATGTTAGAGTAACTTTATAATAAATTGGAGGAAAACCATATTCTGTTGCTTAAAGAATATATTAATTAATAGACATATGATAAGGTAACATTAAATCTTTATAGATATGATAAACCATTCCATAAAAACCTGGAATACCTTTATTGTGCACACCATTCAGATTCTCTAGGAACCTCCCTTCAAAACATTAGTAAGGAACTGTCGAATGAAACCTTCAGTGCTAGTACCAGTTTAAAGTGATTTTCAGGATAATTGTGTCACTGAAAGGAAGATAGGGAGAGTAATTGGTATATTTTTCTTTTATGTTTACAATCAAATGAAATAACCTTCATATCCTAATAAATAATTCATTCACAGCTGAAAAACAAAAAAACGCATATAAAAAAGACTAAAATAATTTAAAATGTTAATTATTAAATAATAATATCTATGACCTTGGTATGGTTTTTAAATAATAAAATACCACAAAATATACTAGAAAACGATCCTATAGTGTGGGATAAAAATAGTAGGATTTACCTTTTCACTCTTGTAGCACTATGAAAACATTCCAATAGTTTATTTTCTCTCTCTAGTAAAAATTATTTAATACAGTAGTACTGTGCTTCCTTTTCAATTTTCGAAAATGTGAGAATTAAAAAATAATATTTTATTTCTTACAGAGAAAATGGTAGGAACTTATTAAACATAATAATAGAACTCATTATTATTTCCTAGTTCAATTTTCTAGTTTGATTTCCCAATACAGAAAATATATCTCAGTCTGAATACAACTGAGATAGTTCTTAACACCTTTTCCCCCAGTTCAGAAATCCCAATATGATAATTTTACCTCATATGATAACTAGATTAATACAATGATCAGATAAATATTGTGATCAAATAAATACGATGATCAACTAAATATATTTAAATATTATCTCTTTTCCTTGCACTTTTGTCTCATGTAACCTCTTCAAGAAAAAAAATTTGGAAACCCCCTTATCTCTAGAATTTATTCAATGATTCTTCTACTCTCGTACTATATGTGAATAGTACACATTTGTAAAAAAAATTAGAACTTTTGACTTTTATACTCATCCCAAAAGTTTTTTGAGTAGGATTCTTGAAACATCCCTCCTCTACCAAATGCTCTGAATTTGAATTTTTCCTTGAATTTTGGGTGTGTTTATGAATTCATCAATGAATCTCAATTCTTATCTTTTCCCTTGTTTCCTTTTATAATCCTATAACATATTTAGTTCTTCATCAAACATTCTTATCAAACATTAGTCCCTTTCTTATTTTTAATTAAAAAAATTTCATTAAGATTCTCTACATTATGATTCTTTATACAAGATGAAGAAAAAATATATCCTTAAAAGTTCATCCTCCTATGAAAATACATCAAAACATTTATAAATATTATTTACTTTCTAAAAATTAATCAATATCAACTCTGATATGATGAATCTTGACACAATTGATGATAACATTTGAAAAAAAATCAGAGTTTTTCTTTCTTTTCTGAATATGATTCTCATCATATTCATTCTCTGAAGATTTAATTATTTATGCTTTTTGTCTGAATGAAAACCAATACCTTTATTTTATCACATTTTCCACAAATCAACCATCCTTAAAACAAATATAAATCTGATGAACACATTTTGATGATCTTAAGATGGGAAAACTTTAGCTTCACCAACTTTCATCTTTCATAATATTTATATTGTATCATAACTTCCTTCATGGATTTGAATACATTGGGGATCATCATCAGCATCATCTAAAATACAATGGAATGTATTGTGACTTACCAATCAAAATATTAATTTCCTTCTCATCATGGATATGATTGACAAGAGTATGATCTGACTCAACACAATCTCTATTACGTTGAATATAGTCTTCAAAATCCTTTTCTCTACCTTTATTTAATCTAAGTTACATCACATGTTTATTGAATAATTGTGATTTGTGAACACTCTATGATGAGAAAATAATTAGAACATTTAAATAATAATCATGTATCCTATGATTATTCTCCATTAAAATTCATCTCATTACCATCACACTATTCATTCCAAACTCATAGAAAGTCTTATGACAATTTTCTTCCAGCAAGATTCTTCCTCAGTATGAAAAAACTATTCATTAATTTTGAGTCACATTTCATGAGATAATAATTTTAATTTTCATATAATTAAAAGTGAGGTTATTTTTTGTTCTTCTTAAACTTTCTTGAAAATAAAAGACAAGACAAGCTAGGGGGGGTTGAATTAGGGATATCATTTTCTTTTATGATCCCTTGAAAATGAAAAAACATTTGTCTCCTGTTAAAGAATTAAATCCTTTCTAAAAAAATAAACACACATCCACTAGATTATAAGAATTTATAAGGTTCACTTTTTAGAATAAATTACCATGTCCTTAGTATGGTTTTAAGATAATCTAATACCACAAAATAAACTGGAAAACAATCCTTTTGTGTAGAATACAATGAGTAGGATGTTATAATTCCATCATGTATAACTACAAAACCAATCCAATAGTGTGTTGGATATCTTTATAAAAAATGATGTAATACAATGTTACTGTGCTTCATTTTAAATTTTCATAAACTTAGTCATTACAAAAAATTCTTCACTTTCTTACCCAAAAGCTGGTAAGAACCTCTTGGACTTCATTACAGAACTCAGTGCCATTTCTTAGCATGATATTCTAGTCTAATTTCCCAATACAAGAAAATATAACTCTTCTTGAATACCATTGAGACAATTATGAACACATTTCTGAGTCTATAAATCACAATAAAAAATCATTCTCGATACAATAACTTGATTAATATGATAATCTGCTGAATATGATGAATAGATGAACATAATGATCAAGTGAATATGTTGAACTCTTATCTCTTATCCTTTCACTTCTTTCTAGTGTAAATTCTTCAATAAAATCTATCTAAAAACCCAATTCACTATATATTTCATTCAATTCCCTACATTCTCTATTCATTTATAAGAACATTACAATCATCAAAAAAATCAATGTACTTTCTCCTTTTATTCTCGTCCCAAAAGTGTTTTTGGTGGGATTCCTAAAAAAATTCCCTCTCAAATAATTGATCCAAATTAGAATTCTTCCATTAATTTTTGGTTCATTTACGACTTTTTCAACACTTATCAATAATTATATTATATTCTTGATCCTTATCAAATAATATAACATCTTTATCTATTATCCATACTTTCTTTTAAATTGCAGTCCAATTTTGATTTCCAATTTGGATTTTTTCATTATGATTTTATTTATTATGATGTATTGAACCAGATAAAGAAAAAAAACCATATCCTTTGAATATAAATCTCCACTAGAAACACATCCAAAAATTTCTAATTATTCTTTACATTTGAAAGAGGAATCAATATCAAATATGATAAAATTTCTATTGACCCAATTGATGAAGTAATTTAAAAAAAATCAGAGTTTTTATTTCATTGCTGAATACAATTCCCATAACCATCATTCTAAGATGATTTTACTGTTTTGGATTTTAGTATGACTGAAAACTTGTACCATAAGTTTCTCACATTTTCTAGAAGTCTTTTCTACCTTCAAACAAATATGAATTTGATGAACTCAATATGATGATATTGAGATCAGAAATTTTCAACATCACAAGATTTCTTCATTCACAAACTTTATATTGTATCGTAACTTCCTTCATGACTTTGAATACGTTGAGGATCATCTACAGTATTTTATGAATTAAAATGGAAGGTATCATGACATTCCAATAAAAATATATCATTCCTTATCATCTAGGATACTATTTATGTGATTATTATGAGACTAAATACGATAACTCGCACAATAAATATGATCTTCAGTATCATTTTCTCTGTCTTTGTTTCATCAAGATCACATCACAAGTTTATATTACACTTTTGATTTATGGAAACTCCCAGATTAGAAAAGAATGATATTTTTTAAATCATAGTCATGAAGACTATAATTATACACCTTTATTATTATTCTTATTATGATCACAACATTCATTCTGGACTCATGGAAACATTTCTGCATATTTACTTCAATGAAGACTGTTCCCCAATATGACTGACCGTTTCAATCATTATGAATTAAATTACCTTGATAAGATAGTCTGTTAATTTTTCATCAAATACAATGTGAGGTTAGTTTCCTTTATTTTTAAACATCATTGAGAACAAGAGAAAAAACCTAAATAAGAATAATATCTTGGTCCTTACAATATCCCCCTTTGAATTTAGTGCATCCCTATTGGGAAAGGATATTTAGTGTAGGGTTTCTGTTCCATATCAAAGACTAGTGTAGTGTTTTGATCCATATATAAGTCTTATCCATCCCCCTACCATCATAAGGCCTTTTCCTAAAGGGGATGGTAGTGTGCCACCTGGTGGGTAATGGGCCTTGTTGAAGAACAAATCATTTAGGTAGTGAACCAAAGTTGAAAATATTGTTATGTAGAGTCCTAAAGACCCTATGTAGATTCTAAAATTGGTATTATTATAGGTAGGAAAGACTCTGATTATTTGGGTGAGCACTGTGGGGGAGATTGTTTGAATCCCAAATGAGTGCATTGCATCCCTACAGGTCAATTTTATAGTGTGCAGGGGCCCTATCCAACATCAGAGACTATAGGGGCATTGGGAATCAAATATAATCCCCAACCATCCCTCATCCATCACAAGGACTTTTTAGAAAGGGGTGGTAGTGATCCACCCTTGTGGGTAGTGAGCCCTCCTAATGAAAACAAATCAATGAGGGTGTGATCCAAAGTGGGGAATATAGTGATGTAGGTTCATGTTTACCCAATATAGATCCTATAAATTAAAGAGATTCATAAAACCTATATCATATTTTTTGAAATCCATGAATTTTAAAGAATTAATTTTATGGGACCCCTTCCCATGTTATATGGAAAATACTTTATTTTATTTTCTATTAATTATGTCTATAAATGGGTAGAATCCACGGCTCCCAATACTGAGGATGCAAATGTTGTGTGTGATTTTGGTAGGGCTATCATCATTTATATGATTAGAATGCCAAGATCCATAATCAAAAATCATGGGACCCATTTTTACAATAGAATAATGTATTCTATTATTAGAATGTATGGGGTGAACCATAATACATTTACTACTAAGCATCCCTAAAAATGGCCATGATGAAGTGCCCAATTGAGATATTAAAGGTGTTTTTGGAGAAAATGGTCAAAATAAACTAGAGGTATTTGAGTGAAATACCTAGATAGACCTTATGGGAATAAAAAATAACATACAAGACACCAATATGAAGGATCCCATACCTACTTATCTATATAAAAAAATCATCAACTAGTGGAGTTGGAGAAACATGAACATTGGGTTGTAAAAAGTGAATTTGTATTTAGAGAGTAATAGAAAAGAGATAAATCTTCAAATAAAGTAGTTAAAAAATAAAAATATAATATCTTATAAATTGAAGAATTTATAAAGAAATAACATGAGTGGATCATGAAATTTTGGTTCAACCTTAAACCTTTCAACCTAATGAACAATTATTTATCTACAATTAGAGAATAAATTTATTTTTAGGTATGTTTTGTTCTAGTTGGGAAGGAATATTTATTTTAATTTTTTTCTATCCTTTTAGTTCCATTCAATTCATGAATAAATAGGAAGGAAATACATTAAATTTCTATGGTAAGAGGCTGAAAAGTTTCCAATGGAATTTACCTCAAGAACCAATGGAGTTCCTCAAACTTCTCCAACCCATATAATGATTTCTTCTGATGTGGTTAGGATAATCCAATGAGATTAACCAAAAGTTCTTCCTAGATGCCACCCAAGATTTATTATTTTAATATAATTTATGTTGTTTAATGATTTTGTTTCATCTCCCCTCATTCCTTGGAGATTTAATGGAATGGTTCATAAACTTGAATGAGTTTGTTATATTTTATGGAAATCATGGAAGTAATTCTTGTGGATTCCCCCAATAAAAAAAACATTGAAGGATGAGGAATAACACTTCATTGGAAAATGGAGTTCACTTTTAATGATTATCATTTAAACTGCATCCTTTTTTTTAAAACATATTTTGACATTTAAACATGAAATTTCATGCCCATAATTTATTTATTTTAGTTGAATTATCTAGGATACATGAGTTTCATAGGAACCCTATCATTCCATGTTATAGATTTAAATGATTATCATATTTTATTATATAGTGTATAATTTTATGATTTTAGTTAAGTATTGATAATAAAATGATGACACATTATTTGAGGGAATTAGTTGAATCATGAAAATTAAATTTCCCTACCTTTTGTTACACATTGAATTTATAAAATATATGTCAATTTATTTTTTATTATTTGTCCTTCCCTAATTGACTGTAAAATATTATTTTTTCTTATCCCAAGAGTATTTATAGACCGAATAATTCATATTTATTCATGTGTATATTTCTTTAGTGATCACGGGACACTCCCCCTACTAGAACATGAATTAGAACATTATAAATCCATGACTATGTAAAAAAAATTAAAATGATTTAGATATCTTTGGATAAGAAAAAATACTTGATACTACCTTATACAAAATTCCTTGATTAATACATGTAGACAATGAATGACCTTGTTAGGAATGAATCGTGTCTTATGCCATTTTATCAATTAATACCTCCTCTTAGTAGTTTTCAGGATTTATTTAGATTTGAAGTGTGGGGTTTTTAGAATTCATGGTAAAAGGGTTGAAATTCATTATAATAAATACCTATGGGCTAATTAATTGTAGGAACTGATAATGGTTTTGATTCATACATTGGTCTTTTTTGTATTCCATTCCTGAAAAAAATGAAAAATGAAAAAATTTAAGCAATGAAATAAATGAATGGGGTGTGACTTAGAAAAATAAAAAATCACCATTACTTGACCGATTATGTTTATCATATGTTGTAAGGTGGTGGGTGTGAGAATAATTATAAGCATATATTTCAAATATATAAAAAATTTAAAAAAATTAAAAGAAATACTTAGATGGAATTTTTTTAAAAGTAGATAAAATTAATGAATGTGAATATCATTCATTATACTTTTATATTAATTATAACCTTTAATTTGATCTTGGGATGTGGGTGTACTTATTTTTAATGATATAATTTCATTGAGATTTTAGTTTTTTATATCTTTATTAAGACTTTAGATATTTACCTTCTCATTTAGATTTAATTTTTAAACATCAATTCCTACAAACCATATGCTTTAGAGACATTACAAACCTAATTGAAAATCCCTCTAGATTTTTTGGGCCTTTTTTCCTTTAAAAATTGTATAATGTATTTTCATTATATAATTATGCTAATGGTGAATGTTCTCATCATATGAGCATAACTAAAATTGAATTAGTATAATTACTGATGCGAAAAATGATTCAAACCAAGTTAAATAATTACTTTTCATGTTTGACAATAATAAATTGATAGAATTGAATGAATGAATGGAGTGGTCCATCAATTTTAAAAATGGAGAAAGTAAAATACTATAATTGAAATTTTATTTTCAAAATTGATAAATTAAATTGATATTTTATGTGTAATTTAAAATTTTAGTTTACCATTGATAATTTTTTATTTCATTTATTTGATGTTTAAATTATGCAAACATTGGTGTTACCTTAAATTGAATGTAGAGATTTTATTGATGAGTACATGCATTGTTCAAGTGTGGGGGAATTTGACACAATAATACTTCAAGCATACTTTAAAATATAATATAAGTATTTTTGAAAGTTTTAAATGAATAATTCTGATATATTTAAATGTTTTATTAGAAAGTGGTAATTTACAAACAAATTATTAAAATTTATTATAATGGATGTTGAAAGATGAGAAAAGATTAATTTTTTATTTTGAAATTTATTTATAATAATATTTATAAATATACTTAATTTTTTTAATGGTTTTTATGTAAAACTTTTTTCCAAGATTAGAAATCCATTAACCAAATACACACATCCACATGGCTATTGTAACATCATATTACCTACATTTAGGTAATTCCATTCTATTTATTTGTATTCCTCATTAAATGGGTGCATCTTTGGACTCTCGAGGTTGTATAACATGTTCTGGAGGAAATAACCCAAATATTAGGGATGTATGTTGGTCAAAATTAATTGAGTATGGGTATAAACATGTTATGGTTTAACATTTTTGTCCCGAATTTTAGAGAAAACCTGAGTTTGTTTGGTGTTTTTACTGAAAACTATTTTTTTTCAATCTTTTGGATGACTACAAGCTATATAATGTGAGTACATGCCATTTATTTTTCACTGGGAAGATTCCATGATCATGGTACACAATGTTATATGAGTACATGTGGAGTTGAGGTTACACATTCTGTAATGGTTAACGATTAGTTTTTAATAAAAAGCCATAGAGGTCTTTTTGAACATGGAACCCATGGGTTACATAACATATATATGGACTACAAGTCTTATAATAATTTCACTTTGTTATTTTAGGGAACTACGTAGTACATTTAAATTTAATTAATTTTTTAGATTTTTTTTCTCTAAACCTAGAGTGCTTCCCAGATTATTTTAGGAACCTCCACTCCTTCCAAGTCAATTAATTGGGAATTTTATCATCATGGTTGTGTGCGGTGACTCTCCAGGTAGGATAATACATATTTTTCTTCGTTGCCTTTGATCAGGGTAGATCGTTGTGCTGTGTGATTGTATTTCTTTTAATCTAGGATAATGATTCCACTTGAATCTTGCTAGATTTATCATGGTATCTTTCTTCAAGGTCCAATCCTTTGTGGGTTGTAGTGTGGAGAATGTGAGTTCTTCAAGGTGTGAGATATCAATATTTTTCAACAAATTGATTTCATAAAATTGAATCAATTATGTTATGTGTATGTTTATTATAGTGCATCTTTTTGGTTTTTTTACTCCCTATTGGTTGATCTCATTGTAGGTGTGTGCAACCCATGTTTTGATGTAGGTGGTTCTATCTCTAACCTATGTTAGTGAAATTCATTGCTCCTTTTTTCGATAAATTATTTTATAAATGAGATGTCATGATTGACTGATTTTATTTTTTTGTGTCAAAATGGGTTTATTTTATTAAAGATGATTTTCCCTTGGTTTTTCAATAATAAAAGTCTTTTAAATTCATTGTGAATTGGTTTTGATAATGGGTTTTCAATTAATAGTTTTGATGAAATGGTTTGATTAAACTTTTTGATATAATGTTTTGGGAAATAAAACAAATGGGAATCCTTGGGTACATAGGTGAAATGTGTAGTAATAGGCCTTGTCCATTGTCAGTATGGGGAACTCTTGGGGTATTCCTATGCTTCTTAGGCATGTTTTTTGGGGACCTATTAGACCTGTTCGGGGGGGGTTCGCTTGCTAGAATATTCCTATACTCTCTAGATTCGATGTATATGTATAGAGGTATGATGTGTTAGTGATTGTCTATAATAGGTGTTAGTGTTCTATAAATCCTAGCATGTGTGATCCTTAGCATGATGTTACCATAAATTTAGGTCAATTTGGTATTCTTTGGATCACACTACTTTCATTGTACTATAATATTTTTGACATGATATGAAATAAATTCCATATTTTGACTTGATATATATTCTTTGATATATGTAAATTTAATTATTTGAAACTGATTTTGTTTCTTTATTTGGAAATGAGGAAAAGGGGGTAATTAAAAATTTTCCCATGCTTTTGATATAAAACATCTATAATATACCTCATGCCTTGTTTTCTTTAAATTTGATCATGCTTGGATTATTTTCTAGATACATGATATCCAACACCTATATGGGATCTTTTTGAGTCTATTAGCTCACAACCTATGCACCCCTTTGGTGGTGCATGGACCATGTTATTTTTTTGATACTGTGAAAAGAAATGTGCCATACTGATGTGGAGAGGTTTTTAATTGGATATATTTTAGTAGCTAGTGGTGAGATGGATGGATATTTCCCACTCTATCACATAGAGAATGTTATGGTAGATGTTTTAGCTTTTTCTTCCTTTCCATTTTTACTTATCTATTTGAGATTGTTTTTCTAGTATTTCATTTATATTGTTATTGTTTTTTTAAATCTAATATGAAATATATTTTAAGGTTTTCTTCCAATATTTCATAATGTAAATCCACATATGTATCATTTTATTCCTCAGGTTTGGTGAAATAATTCCCTACCACTATTGTTTGTTACTCAACCACTAGTCTCCATCCTATGGGGACTGCAAATTTCTTTTGAGTATGTGGTAATTCAGGTCGAGAACCAATTTGAGTGGGTACCCAGGTTGAGTTTGTTAATTCTTGGTATCGGAGTTGGTCTCTCTTTACGTGTCCTTGTCATGAGATATTTTTTAGATAAGAGATAATATTTTCAAGGATTAAGTTGTAGATAATGGTGATTACCTATCCAAATATTACCATGATGAGTCTCAAGATACCATTGGGTGTTGGGATGTGTTTCTCCTATTTGGAGATCATGAACATAATCTCATTTTTTCCTAAGGATTTCTAGTTTGAACTGATATTTTTGTGTTTTTTGATCATTTCTTCTTTTTTAGTGTGTAATAGTATGCATTCAATGCATGTTCTATGGGTTCCATGGGAGGTTTCAGCTGATTCTCCTCATGGGAATCCTCCAATTTATTAAATATTTTTGTTTTTATCAGTAAATTAGTTCGTTGTGTCGAAAAAAATGTGATAAAAGTAGAGAACATAGTCATTCAAGTACATCAAGTATCCATAAGAGATAAAGATTTCTCATGGTAGTTCATTCATGAAAATCCACTACACCTTAAGGGTATGAATGAACCTCAAGAGGTAGAGGAATATCTTGAA
Source organism: Viscum album (assembly GCA_963277665.1). Taxonomy (NCBI): domain Eukaryota; kingdom Viridiplantae; phylum Streptophyta; class Magnoliopsida; order Santalales; family Viscaceae; genus Viscum; species Viscum album. The sequence goes on from OY728151.1 coordinate 1,289,752,576, forward strand.
AAGATTGATCATATTTTTGACTTCATCGATACACCTGAGAGTTTCAAGTAAAAGTGCACTACATTAAGACATGAAGGTATTAGTCAGAGATGTTGTCACTCCCTGGTATAGAATGATAGGCATGTGGTCATAGACTAGAAGGGTTTCAAAATTATCTTCTTCCAATAGAGTATTTTATGTCACTGATTATGGTTAAGTCTATGGAATTAAAATCTTTTCAGTAGGGAGATATTATGGTGTCTTCATACACCAATCTGTGTGCAGAACTTGTTTGTTTTTTTACGAGTTAGTTATAAAGAATGACCAAATGAAATATCATAGGTATCTATAGTGTTTGAAACCAGTTATTAGATTACGGGTGTTCATGTTGATGCTTTTGACCTATATAGTGACATTAGAAAGGGCTATTATGGCAGAGATGAATATAAAAGGAAAGGTTGGATATTCTTCCCTTTCTCTTCCACCTAGTGGTGTCTTCTATGGCATTCCAAGGGAGAAGGGGAAGTGGAAATATTATTAAAAGAGTGTTGTTGGTGGATCTTAATGGTATGACTCCTATACACCATCAGGTATAGATGGTAGTGTTCCACTTACTTGATATTATTGTGACAATGTCAAACGCACCAGGAATTCATTTCTTTCAACTGCAAATATGTATAACAATTGTTGACATTATTTTCATATTTATTGTTTCAATCTGTCTATATCTAATCATCAATATGGTTAGAGATCGCTAGCTCTAAAGGCCAATGTGTTTTAGTTAGATGCTTAAAATACAATTGGTATCCAACCATATTCCTCCGGATTGAAGAACCTTTAAGCATTAGGTGTGTTTTCAATAGAGGTATATGATGGTCCAGTGATTGTGAAAGGTTCCATATTTATTTCAACTTCAACATGAATTTATGTACTCGATACTAGTGCCTCTCAATCATTTATATATCGATGTTTTGTTAATATGACAAAAATTCCCGCATATCTCATGTATTTTTCATATAGAAAGAGGGACCTCTTGGGAAGAGGAAAGTGTAGCAGTTTCAATGTTCTTCTGTTCTATAAATCACTAATTTTGAGTTAGTTTGGTTTTTTTATACATGATCTTGAACTATTTAATTTCATCACTGGGATGGATTTTCATGTTTCTCTTCTGGTCTAGGTTAATTTTTAACATCAAAAGGTATCATTTATTATGATGGATGGGACCTAATGGGTGATTTAGGGAGAGAAGGATTTGAGGGATGGTCAGCCAGGACCCCCCATCTAATAGTTCATATGTTGTTCTTCTGCTATTATAGTTGATCCCGATTTCTTATCTTATTTTATTTATCTTCCCACTATTTTTGGGGTTTTTATGATGCTTTTATAGATTATTTTTCAATGATTCCTCCAGATAAGGAGGATGAATTTATAATTTATTAGGTGTCCTATATGGATCATATTTTGATAAATTATGATCATATGGATCCAGTGGAGCTGAAGGAGCTCAAAATTCAGTTGGATGATCTTATGGTTAAGTGTTGTTTTCACACTAGGGTTTCTCCTTGGTAATTCCTATTCCCTTTTACAAAAAAGTCAAAAGGTTCACTCTGGATGTGTATAGTCTATCAAGAATTGAACCAGTAAATTATTATGAAAAATCATCCTCTACCTCATGTGGATAATTTATTTGATCATTTAATGGTGGAAATTTTTTGTTCAAAGATTGATCATCAATTGGTTTATCATTATGTCAGAGTTTTGGAATTTGATATCCTAAATAGATCTTTCAGGAGATGTTATAGACATTAATAATATCCTATAATGTTGTTTGGTATGATTAAAACTCCTTAAATATTTATATATTTGATGAATCAAATATTACATTAATTTCTTGACACTTTTTGGGAAGTGTTCCTGGAAGATATTTTGGCTTATTCAAGATTTTATAAAAACCATGAGAACTATATTGGTTTAGTTATAGAAATATGGAGTAGTCTCCATTTGTATGGAAATATTTCAAAATACAATTTCATTATTCATGAATTGAAATTTATAGGGAATGATATTTAAGTAAATGGATTATTAGTTGATCCTGATAAGGAAAAGTATATTTTTTATAAGAAGAACCAAAAAATGTCTCTCATGTTAGGATATTACATGATCTTACATGATACATTCAATGAATAATAAATGATTTCACAAATTAAAAATGATGTTTGACTACACTTACATGAAAAGGGGTGAAATTCACATGGGATAAAAACATTCAGTCATCTTTCAATGAGCTAAAAGAACATTTTATATAAACTCCTATTCTAATATTATCAAAGACTATGATGGGGTATATGGTTTTTTGTGATTCTTCTGGAACTTTATTGGGTTGTATTCCCAAGTGGATGATAATGTGGTATCTTATGGGTCTCATTATATTCAACTACATGAGAATAATCACCCTAATATAACTTAGAGATCTCCATAGTTATGAATGTTCTTATGTTTTGCTGGAACTATATTTTTGGGGAAAGGTTCACATTTTTTTCTGGCCATAAAAGACTTATCTATATCATTTCTCAAAAATACTTGAATATTTTGTAGATATATTTTCTGGAATACCTTCATATATTTGCCTTGGATATTTCCTAAAACTTGGGTAAGGGAAATTTCATTGAAGATTATCTTAACAGGAAAGTGTCATCACTGGTTATTTTGGAATCAAAGGATGAGTGGAACCTTATTTGTTTTTTTGGACTGTTCTAACTGAATGTTCCAGAGGATGTTTTCAGACCAATGATTAGTTACCATCGTCTCTCCTTAAGTATATTCTATAGAGTCAATCGAATTATGAATATTTTATAGGAATTTGAGAGACCATATATTGAGGGGAGAAGATTTATGGTTGGTCTCTCTATTTAGATGGTGTTCCCCATTTTGGGGATCATATTTTCATCCAAGAATTCGCAATTATCTCATTTTTTATTGATTTCAATAATTTATAATGGTCTATTCATTTTGTAACTATAAAGATGTATTATGACATGATATAATTATTATGGTGGATGAGTATAAAGCATGACATTTCTGATTATTTATTTGAATTTTAAATCTTTTGATAGACATTGACTAATCATTTTAAACCTTTTAGTTTTCCTTTGAAAATTTTGCATCCAGTTTAGAAATGGGATGAGCTATCCATAGACCTTTTTTACAGATTACCTCATACTCCCAAAGTATGTAATTCTATATGGGTTGTGATTGATCAGTTAATAAATTCATTGCTCTTTTTTCTGATCAAGGACACCACTAAAGTTGAATATATTGTTCATCTATATATATATATGATTATAATGTTACATGGGTTTCATTTGGCCATTGTTTCAGATAGGGATATTAGGCTTACATTGAGGTTTATGAGGATCCTTAAAGAGGTAATAGAGACTCAACTCAGGTCAAGTGCAGCTAACCATCCACAGATAAATAGTTATATGGATCATGAAATTTAGGTCTTCGAGGATATGATATGCCCTTATGTCTTTTCTTTTGGTGGATCTGGGGATACCCAAATGGGATTAAAGGAGTTTTTTTATAAAAATAGATATCATTATTTGATTATAATGGACCCTTTTGAGGCTTGATTTTGATTTCTATGTAGGTCACATGTTTTTTGGTCAGAGGTGGATGAAGTTTCATTGATGGGACCATGTTCGGTTTAAGAGACATCAGTGACAGTTCTGTAAATATGTTAGATTATGGTTATAGCACAAAGACAAAATAAATATTATTCAGATCAATGGCATATTAATTTGGAGTTTGTCATAGGTGAATATATTTTCTTAATGTTTTTTCCATTGTTATGTCATTATCATCTTGGAAAATAGGGAAAATTATATACAATATATGTTTTCCAGTTTGATGTCACTGAGAATTTTATGCTAGTTTCATATAAGTTGTAATTATCATTTTAGTTTGTAGTCTATCATGATATATTCCACACCTTATTACTCAAGAAATACCATCATGACCCATCTCATATTCTGATTTTGGAGGAGATTGAGTTTGAGGTAGATGTTTCCCTAATGGAGCAACAAATATAGATCATTAACTCTCAAGTAAAACTCTTGAGGTGAAAGACGATTCCTTTGATTAGTGTCTTATAAGGACATGAATCAAATTCTCTTGAGTCTTGGGACTACATGTCGTTGATTTGAGAGTAGTGGACTCACTTCATTACCGCACATCATTCTACCAAATGCATTACAGTGGATGGAATGTATTTTGGTGGCGTGTTTGTAATACCATGCTAACCACATTTAGCTAATTATATTACCTTTATTTTTTTCTCTTTAACTGTGTGCATCTCAGGACTCACATGGTTGGAGAGAATTTTTTGAGGGAAATGACCTAATGCTTAGGGATGTATGTTTATGGAATATTGGTATGAAAGTGTAATGTCTTAATAGGGATCTCCTTGAGTTTTGAGAATGCAGGAGGAAATTTGGAGTATTCCATTAAAAATTTCTATTTTAGATATCTATTGGGTGATTGCACACCATGTATTATTCAATTGGAATAATCCATGATCTTTCTACATAGTGTAAAAGGATTGCATTTCATGTAAAGGTTACATGACATGTAATGGTTAATGATTGGTTATTAATAAAAAGGTAATGGGTATTTATTTGTATATGGACCACATGTATTCGCGATGTGTAAAGGGATTACACACTATGTAATCATCATTTTTTGGGATTTTAAGTCACTAAAAAATATATTTTTATTTCATTCATCCAAAAGATATTTTTTTCTCATCCCAAAAAACTTCTGTAGGTATTTTGGGAACCAATTATACTTATGGATCAATTCATTCAATGTTTTATCATTAGGGTGTGTAAATTGTCTCTACATGTAATAGAAAACTATTTTTTATTCATTTCCTTTGATGATAGTAGTGTTGATGTGTTGTGTTTTTGGATTTATTGATCTAAAATGATGATTCTTCTTGATTCATTCTTGACTCATTATGTGATCTTGTTATGGGGGAATATCCATTGTTGTATATGTTACGGTGGTTGTGTTTTCATCATGTTTTGTGAGATATATCCTCTTATCCAACAGGTTTTGTTAAAAATATTCAACTATGAGATATGTAGATTCATTATAGGCCCTCCTTTTTTATTGGTGTGTTCTTATTTTTTGTGGATTCAATTAAGGGTTTGTGTAACCTTTGTTTTGAGGTTAGTTGTTTTGTCTCTAGAAAATTTTGGAGAAATTCATTTCTTTCGATCATGATAAATGGTTTTATCAATAAATTAGCTTGACTATCTGATTTGATTTGTGTCTGTGAAAATTGGTTTTTGATAAAATCTGGTATTCCCATAGTAGTTTAAAATTAAAAGGGTTTTAAAAGAATTTTGAATTTTTTTGATAAATGGTTTCCAAAGTATTGTTTTTATGAATTGGTTTGATGAAATGGTTTGATAAAATAGTTTGTAAAATAGAGAACATAGGAAACCTTAGGTACTTAGGTGGAAGGTGTAGTAATAGGAATTATCAAGTGCCGAGGGGTTCACTAAGTGTTTGTTCCTATTCTCCCTAGGCTTATTGTATTAGGGACATGTTAGATTGTTTGGGGGATTCACATACTAGGTTATTCCTATGAAATCATGATTTGGTGCATATTTCTACTGTATTGATGTTCATGTGACTTTCTATGTTAGGTATGAATATTATAGTTTTCCTAACCTCTAGTGATCCTTGGTGTGATGTTACCAATGATTTTGGTTGATTTGGGCTATTTTTTCATTTACATTTTTTGTTATAATTCCATGGTTTTGATATGATATGAGATACATGCCTTAGATTGACTTGATATATATACTTTTATATATTTATATGAAATGATTGGAAACCGATTTACCTTGTTAATTTGGAAATGTGGAAAAATGGGAAAATAAATTGTTTTTCCATGCCTTTAATATAAAAATGGATAAACTATATATCATTCTTTATTTTATTTACAGTTGAAAATAATTGGATTTTTATTCTGAGAATTTATTTTTAATGCATGGGTGGTATCTTGATGAACCTATAATATCACACATTGTGCACTCCTTCGGTAGTGTGTAGACCGTTTTAAGTCTTTCGATGTAGTAAAAATACAAGGCACTATATGAAGGAGGTGGGGTTTTCTGTCAACAGGGTTTGGGTACGTGGTGGTGAGATGATGGGAGATTATGTATGCTATCACATGGAGACTAATTAAGTAGATTTTTTAGTTTTATTTTCCATTTTTTTAGACTTTTCTCTTGGAGATAGTTTTGATACCATTTCAATTGTGTTACTTCTTTTGTCCCCTGTAATTTATGGAATACATATTCATGTTTTCTTCCATTGTTTCTTTCAGTATAAATAACTATATATATATATATATCATGTTTTCTAATTTGGTTGGGTGGAATCATTCCATCTGGTTATTGTATGATACCTGAGTGGTAGTATCCATCCTGTGGGAATTTTTAATTCTTTTGGGTTTTTGGAAATTTGGATCAGGTAACAGTTTGAGAGGGTATCTGGTTGAGGTTCATCACAACCAGATCCCTGAGGGGGACTTAGTTCTAAGAATTCCACCTAAGAAGCCCGTGTGGGATGATGATATAGTGTGGAATTCTTGAAATAACATGTTCATAGATGGGACTATAACCTCTTGGGCCATGAGGTGCGGTGTGGGTCGTGTGTGTGTGCATGTGTATCTTGAAGCCCACTCTGGTGCATGATTATATACCAATGAAGCTACCAATTTTCATATATATAGTCACAACATACCAATTAGCCTTTGGAATAAGAAAATATTACAATAGTTACTTTTCATTTTAAATTAAATGGTGTCCTCCTCTTCATGTCATGCTCTCACACCTCAGATATTTCCTAATTCAATGATCTTCTCTTCTGACCGCCCCCGCTCAATTCCATCACCACATTCAACTATTGATAATCACCATATCTTCTACCACTAGATCTTTATCACTAAGTGATAACCACTACCATATCCTAAGACACCATTTCACACCTTATATAATGATCAGAATAACTACAAAGAAATTTCCACATGTCTATGAATGTCATGAACATGTGGAGGAGGCTATGCTAAATCTCGCAATCTATGGATGATTTTTACAAACAGAAGAAAAATTCATACGTTTCAAAAATTATAGTAAAACTTCTAGTAGGTTTTTTGTGGGTGATTTCATCTATTATAAATTTAAAAATCCTAAAGACTCATATTTATTCTCATGATAGGGAGGCCAAGGCTATGCTCAACGCATATAAAAGAAGAGGTACTCCCACTTGAATGTGGATTGCATCTTGGAGGGTGATCAAACTTGATGAAGAGACACACTTACTGAATGAAATACATGATAGAGGAGGAGACTTTTAAGTAGGGTAAAATCCGAATAATACAACTCTTAAAATCACTTCGACACTTCTATTTACTCTTCCCTTAAATATGATTTCATCTTATTCTTCTTCAATGATCCCCTTAAATAAAGTTGTAAAAGTATCATGTGGTTGGGTGAAGGATTGGTCACCCAAAATTTGTGATTCCTGAGTCTTGTTTCATAATAATGTTTTGAATCTATTTTACTTTTTGAATGGTTATTAATTTATTAATTTTAGAAATATAATTGAACATTATTTTGTTTTAATTTAATTATGATATTTTATGTTTCCATGATAGATAAAAAATTTTCTGCCTCTCATTGTATTTCAATTCACACTGATTGATTGATCATAATTAAAGAGGCTAATTTATTAGTGATTGACAAACATTTGGGAAAGGAGGAGTGATTAACTATCATGTTTTTTAATTTCAATACTAGACTTGGTATAACCAAAATAATTTTTTGGTGGGTCATTGTAACTTTCACACAATGGAAGGAGAAAAACTGAAAAAATGAAATTTTGTAAAATTATTCTCATCATTATCAATATTAATCATGGATAAAAAGTAGTGAAGATTATTAATCTACTAATTTAATCAATCAATAAAGTTAATAGACTCATTTAAAATTGGCACTGATTAATTAAAAAAGGGATCCAAACCTAAACTCCAAAACATATAATTCATCCGATGTTCATAATAATATTTTCTTCAAAACCTATTTATATAATTATAGGTATTTTATTTACTTTTTTTATTGAAAAAACTATATTAAAACATGACTCTTTTAATAAGACTTTGGTTACTACTACTACACCCTTAGGGTAAATAATTAATTTTCTTTTATCATGCCCCACAATAGGCGTGCATCAAGAGGACACGTATGAAACTTCTGGTTGGATTTTTTAAATAAAATAATACACCAGGGAATTATGGTTAATAAAAATCCATGGAATAAGTCTTGGGTGGAGGACACTAATAAGTTCAATGAAAATTTTAGTCCTATTATGAGTTTTGTGAAGGTGTTACAAATGGTTTTTCTAGGATTGTATCATGCTGAGATTTTTGTCGTTGTTTTTGTGGAATCAAAAGATATGAAAAGTGAAAATGATATAATTTATTCTAAAGAAAAAGATTATTCTTACTTTTATAAGGGAGATCAAATAGTTTATCTAAGTGAATATGCTATAAGTGCTCAGGAAGATAAAAGAAGTTCTTATACTTTATACTTCGTTGTACTTACTCATGGACCCATTAAGTGAGCATCGGTTTCTATACATGCATATTATCCAATAAATAGAGTTTATATTGTTTTATATGGTCCCCTTAATTCTATTTACACTCTATCCTCTCATTAATAAGCACCTCATGATGATGTTTTTGATGATATTGACAAATCTCTAATATATTTATTTTAAGAGACCAATTCATAATCAGTGGGTGAGTCTAATGAACATGAGTCTAGTGTTGTTCCCACTGTATCAGTGGGTGTGAGAGATGATAGTTCTTATAAGGTGACCACTCTAAAGTATAAAGGTGATAAAGGTCCACCAATGTAAGAAAATGGGAGGATCTCCTATTGATACTTTATTTTCTAAGGGGTGAAATTATCTGAATCTATGATTACAAAAGGGTAATAAAATTGTGGTGGTGATGACCATAATGATGGAGGTATTACCACTTGAGCATGGATGAAATTCCATTACTAATATACAAACCATCTCGGATGGATTTTTTATTATTGAAGGATCACCTGTGGATTGAATAGTCATATAGTAAAGGGTTGAATATCCTTCCCATAAAACAAGCATTTTTTATAAAGAGGCCATGTTAGAGCAAAATTTATGACAAGTTATTAATGAAATGACCAAACAAACACCATTGAAGGATGAAAAAATTATTTAATAGGCTATTTTTGGTCTTTAATACACTAAAAATTTGATAAAACTAAGAATTAGTGGAACAATCATTTATTTTTTGTGCAAATTGGGTTATATTCTTTGTCAGAGTTTCATGAAATGGGTTCTAATCATACCTACCTTATAAGGGTAGCTCTATATTCTCTTAACCAAGCTACTCCATCACCAACTCCTCCAACATCATTATTATATGTTACTAATGATGAACTTAATTAATTTATGTTGGATCTTTTTTTAAGGATATGTTTTATAACGTTGGCTCAATCATTGTGTTATCTAAAGAGGAACTAACTTTCTATATTTGTTTATTCTATTTCACACAATTTAAATACTAGTTTATTTACTATGTTATACCTTTTTCAAAAGGATATTTAGAGGGTGATTTAGAAAATGGTCATTGTCTAGGATTCTATTCAGAAAATAATAATAGTTCAAGCACATTGGGATCTAATTCTATTTTCAATGGTCATTAGACCATCCACTTCTATTTTTATTTCATTTACTTTTACTCCTATTCCACCACCTCCTATTTCAATATCTAATTAAACTATTTATAATTCTTTGATAAGGAAGATTGTTTGAAAGGTGATCAAATTTGAGTTAATTATCTTGTATACACCATGGAAGTGATACTTTCTCATTTTCAAACTCAAGTTATTAAGACTCTTGAATTAGTAAGAAGAGATTCCCCAAAAGGTTGAAGGGATATGAATATAATCAAGAGGGATATAAAATAAAACATGTCAATGATATTTACTATGGATTACATATAGTCATTGTTTATGACTTTTTATATTGGTATAATGATACCCCTATGACCTGAGCCTTTCAAGAACATGTGGATCAACTAAATGTCATTCCACCTCAGTTTTAGAAATTTATAGGAAAATTTTTGAATTATATTAATACTATGTATCATGGATATAGTGTTATTAGGGGGTTCACTAGACTAATGGATCACTATATGTATGTTTCAAATATAGTTATAGTGAATTTTTTGGATGATCCAATCAAACATGCTGAATAGATATATTTTTTATTTTCTCCAATTATTACCTCTATATCCCATGAATCAACACCATTTAGCATCACACTTATTTTGGTTATACATCACCTTTGACCATTTTATAGGAGTATTTTTATTAGATAACATTATTCTCCATCTCCAAATCCTACTACTGAACCATATTACTATAAAAGATAAACAACCTATAGGTCCCTAACCCCTAGAGAGAGTGATTCAGATTTAGATTCTAATTAATAAATTTGATAAGGCACCAATTTAACTTTATAATTTTTTGAACATATATTAAATGCATCTAATTTTATCTTATAATAGGTAATTTAATTCTTATATTGACTGAATTATTTCTTATCATGATAATATTATGTGATTTTACTTCTAATCTTCCGTTTCACATATTAATTTAATTTTATATTTTCTTTTGGATAATCCCATAATGGGGAGAAGTATATTATGAAAATTAGAAATGACCTGACTGAATAAATTTTTTTTAAATTAATAAGAAATAGTTTTAATGTTTTATGTAATTTATTTTTAATCTATAAATTCTCTCATCATGATTTATAATGATAAAATTGGGGCATATTTTTTCAATTTTTTCATAAAATCACAATTTTAATGATCCAAAATCATGTTTCTAATAACAGTTATGAATTCTATATTTTATAAAATAATAAGGATTTTTAATTAAAAATATATTATATCTGGATTGACCGTGTGTTTCACTATATCAAAAGTTAGAAAATCCAATCAATCACATGTATAAGTGCAGTGATTGTGTGACCGAATGGAACAATTCTGAAGTAGTTTTTTTCAAAATGCTATATTGATCACATGTTATAGGTCATAAAATATAAGAAGGAATAGAAGAAATCGTGTGATAGGAAATAAGCCATGGGAAATATAGATTAAATGTTTCTCTGTGATCCACCTACCAAATAAAGAAAATTTATCCACCCGATAACAAATTCAACTGGCTTCATAGAGAAATTCTATATAGGAAATAGATGATTGACTGAAAAAAAGAAGTCATTTGACTACAGGTGACCAATATAATTTCTATAATTGTTTGATCGAGCACAAAAAGTCTCTCGGTCAACCATGAATGATCAAACTGTTTTAAGTGTAAAGATACCACATTCAGTTACTATAAATTGAAGTCTACAAACCATAAGACAAGATCGACCAATGGTATTTAGTCATACTATAAATAAATTCCAGATCTATAATTGATAGTTTTTTTATTTAATGTTGTTTTTTGAAGTGGTTCAAACTTGTCATTCCTAAGATAATTATACCTTAATGGCTACTTTTAGATTAATTTTTCTCAATTTAGATGAAGCCTCACAGGTGCACAGGTGGTTCTTCTCTATGATTTCTGTGCTCACTTTATTTTACACTAAAATACTATATTTTCTAGGGGTGATTTAAAACTAAGAAGGTTGATCTAACATAAATTTTGACTCCAAATATTATGTGAAAATCATCTAAGGAGGTGAGCTTTATTGGTTAACCAAACATGATCATAGATCGAGCTATATAAAAATTCATAGAGATTATTTTCTCTATTAGTTTTACATTACATTTGGATCTATGAATGTTTCTCTAGTGTATGTACTATCACTTATCTTATATTCTAAAGAGTATTACTCTATTACTACTTCCATAATTTCATTATAATTTTTATCCTATGTATAACTGTGGAATAGGACAAGTTGATATTGGATTTTCGTTTGTGTATTTTTCATTGTAAATCGCTGATCTTGGTTAGGTATTTCTTTGTTATTTTTTAATAATCATTTTTGGTAGTGGATTATTGTCAAGAGGCAAGGACTAAGCTCTATCTTGTAGCTAAACACATTTTTAAAATTCGTTCGTGTGTTTTTAATATTTTTAACTTCTATTTTGACTGATTGTTTTTTAATTTATATTTTAAGAGTAAAACACTGATATTTAGAATCTATATATGATATATATATATATTGTTTGATATAATTCAAGTATTTTGTATGTTAATATATTAAGTTTTATTTTAAATTATTTTTGATTGAGCCTTTGAGAATGTATTTTAATGTATAAAATTTTATAAATACCTATTGTATTTATTATGTAGGATGATTTTAATTTGTTAGTATATTCTATTTATTATTGAATGTATATATATTTTTATCTTGGAATCTAAATTCAACCCCCCCTTGGGAAATCCATCGCGATTAACACTCTTAATTGTAACAAGATTCTATCGGAAGCAATATCTTCGTGAAAATTTATTGTTTTAATTGGAAAAAAATTATCTTATTAGAAAATACAATGTATTTTTTATAACCATTAGCTACTAAAAACATTTATAGGTAAAAAATCCACCATCCATATTAGTGTAATTATATAATATTCAACTAGATCCTATAGGTCTCGACCCTTAGATATCATACACTAATGAGATCCAACATTTTCATGATTTTATCACTACCAATGATAATACGTAATATATTTCAAATGAACCATCAAATACATAATATTTTGGAGTTTTCAAAATTTAGAGTATAGAATAAGTAAGATAAATATTTTAGGAGTAGTTTTATACATAATATTTTGACCTCTGTGAAATATATAAGAAAAAAGACATAAGATATTATTCATTCATGATGAACAAGAATATCAATTTTCATCAACCAAAATCTAAAGTTGAAGTGGAATTACAACAGGATAATTATGAATTCTATGTGGAAATATAAAATGAAAAATTCATGAAATACAAAAGGGTGGGAACTGAAATTAAAACTCATTTATTTGGTTTGAAAAAGTATGGGAGAGATTGTCATAGTGATTAAAAAATTGTATAAGTGAAACTAAATAAGAAGATTGTGAACAATGGAATGGATTAAAGTAAGTAAAAAATTCTATAGTTTACTACATGGAATACTAACAAGGTTGTGATGAACTCGGTGCTTATAAATATTTTCCACATCCTAATTTTGAAAAAAAAATTATGACCTTAGCTTCAACATCATATTGAATTATTTATGTGTCTTTAATTTCATAAATTTTAATAGAAATCAGTGTGTTTATTTGTAAGGGTTCACACTTAGCCTTTAGAAGTGTCATTTGAAAATCTAAAAAAAGGATTTGGTTAGTGTGCTGATTTGTATAGTATTCATATCTTCTCCCCATTTATTTGTGTTTTTTACCCCTATGAAGTGCCCATGATCTCATAGATTATGACTTTAATGAACCAACCCACTATTTGTGGTATGAGTGAAATCACAATTATCATTCTAAAATTTAAAAATTTCAATTCTTAAATACATTTCAGTAAATAAAATTTAATAGTGAAGGTAGAGAGTGGGGTGGTGATTATCACTTTATCTTATATAATTACTTCTGTATTATTCCACTAGCTAATATTTAATGTCTCCATCAAACCAAATCACACTTCATACGATTGCAGTTGTGTGGTTTAAGAGGATGTATGGTCTATAGTCATGGACATATGTGTGATTAGGTTAACATACAATGTTGAGGAGTGATCTTACCCACTCTCCATAGAGAAAAAATGGGTTGTTATTATATTTAAGGGTCCTTAAAAGTATTGGTATTATCATACATATGAAATATTTTGGGAACATGGAGTTACATTTTTTTGAGACTTCATATTTGAATGACTAAAAAAATCATATTTTTTTACTAGTAATGTGATAAAGGAATAATTTTATGTAGGTATTATGTTGTGTAGGACAAGGGAATCCCCAAGAACAAGGTTCATCTATTGCAATTATATGGTTCTAATTCATTAATAGATTTTCATATTCTTATCCTGGTTACTTTTAGAAGAAAGGAGGTCTATTTTCATATTACCCTCCCACAAAGTGTGAGTACACTCTACATCCTAATGAATAATGATTTTGTAGGTTTTTTATTGTGCGAATAAAACTCTAGCGACCAGAAAATATCCCACCCAAGCCTTGATAATCAGTAATGAATCAAATTCTATAGTTGATATATTGATATTATACTAATAAAATAGAGAGCTGATAATTAACATAGAATGTAATTATGCAATTAAGTATCTTAAATCCCTATAAAAGTCCATGAAATCCAAGATGATGGTACCTCGATAATCTGAAATGATCCCTCCAACATGAATGATTATATAAATAAAGGACTCTTATGTATGGAGATTAAGGATTTGGATCTGTGCTTCCAAACACACCCAATTGGCTTGAGCCTCACTATTATACATTTTCTTAGACCTATTAAATTATGTTATATGATATCAAATATAACAGTAACAAACCTGTACTCTTAAATCTCGTGCGAAAAATATCACCTTTATATTTCAATGTTTGATACCAAGGAAGGTGACCCATTTTTTCTATCAAAAGAATGCAACATAAAAAGGAAAAAATTGTATAACTTACATATCCAATGACCATTTATGTTTAGAGGTTTAGATAATTGTAACAAACTCTAAACACCATGGATTCATAATCAACTAAATCATAAAGATCAAAATCATCTCCCACAAAACCCTTATTTTAATATTATATTTAATTTATCAGTATTTCATATAAACATGATAACATTAGAAACCATTCTTGAAATAAAACATTTAATCATCATTCTTCATAACTTGGGGAAAAGGAAACATAATAAGGGCGATATAAAATTTTCAGTAAGGGAAAGAATAATCTTTTATAATTGAATTTCATTAGTGATCATATGAAGATATTAAGGTAAATATGTCATATTCCAAGTTCATTATCATAATTTAAGAATATTCATACCCATCAATGCATTGATCATTAATCATGAAAAATATCATAAAGATTTAATAATGGTAAGAGTCATCAGTTAAAATAATTAATAGCCATGTGATATCAATAATGATCAAAAGAAAAATTAAAAACCCCTAGTAAGTATTAACCAGATGTGTTGGTATCTTGTAAAAAAAATTCATAACCCATTTTAATCTTGTGTTAGAAATAAGTGAATCTATGATAAATCCAAATGAGAAACCCTCCTATAGCTCAATCCTTCTTTCATATAAAGAAAGGAAACATTATCCAAATAATAGGAGTGTTATCTTGGAACACCCATCATATAAGAGATATTAAACACACCCATTATTAATGATCTAAAATGGGGATCAACCCATTATATAATATATATTATGCTCATCCAATTTTTCATGAGATATAATGGGGCTCAACCATTCGTATAAGCTATATCAGGGTCACCAATATTTTATGAGATATAATGGGGGAAAACCATTTGTATAATATATAATATGATCACATTTTATAATAAATAACTTCCAAGTACCATTAATGAAAAAAATGTTATAATTATTCACTTTTCCAAAAAACAATAATCATTTTTTTCATTATTTGATTCCCCCATGGGAATGAAATTTCCTACATGTCAATCTCATAATCTATCCTAAGAAATAGCAACAATGGTGTCAATACCACAGTTCCCTATGGAATGCAATTAACATCAAGGATAATTTTTCTTAATGAATGGAAATACCACTAAATTTATAATAAATAAAATTTGGATGAAAATAATGTTTTCACTTTGAAAATAAATTTTAAAAAATATAAATTCACAAAATATTTTTAAAATCATTTTCATTTAAACTCTCAATATAAATGTAAAAAAGAATATTAAGAACAAATAATGACCATTTTGGATGGAGAACCCATTCATTATATAAATTTTAGAAATAGTCATTTTTAATACATTTTAAGGAGGGTCAAAAGTGACCCAATAGGAAAACAACAAGAAATATCCTTTAAAACATTTAAAATATTGTCGAAGACAATTTAAAATAGATTTAAAATATTATTTATTTTTATAAATAACATCCTTGAAAATATTATATAATACATGTATATAGAAGAAAAATATAGTAGCTCTAAAAGATAATATATGATTTGTATCACTTATAAAGAGATTTCATGACGTTACTTTAATAAATAAGAGAGGAAATGGAATCCAAACATGTTCAATAAATTAATATGAAATTGATAAGAAAAATATGGGTTTAAATAAAATAATATCATAATATTTCCTCTATATAAACCTTGAACATAAACACCACAAGAGAATAATGATTATAAAATAAAGCCTTTTCCACTTAGATAACTCTTCAATCATAACCCATCAAAAGAATAATATAAAATGAAACATTAAACATCATTAAAATAATTTGATTCATTATTTAACATGTCAAAATGGATATATATTCACCTCATAAAAGAATATAGGTGCATAAAAGAAACAAATTTCCCAAATAAAGGAATTTGGGATGATTAATGATTATAAAGATCATATCATTGGACTGAGATTTAATCAATGGATAGATTATGTGTATCAAACATAATTTAAAAAATTAAAAATATATTATAATAAAAATTATAGATCAATTCACACATAATTATACCTTAATTGAGTAAATTAAGAAGATTTATATCCAAACGAAAGGATATTTAGGTAAGAAACCTTTTACCACTTGGTAACATTCAATTCAAATCCCTTTGGATGAAATATTTAAAGTTAATACATATAATACCATTATTTTTTAATAATTAATAACATAACATAAAATAGGGATATATATATATACATCACATAAAGTAAATTTCGTTCATAACAACTAAATGATCCTCAAGAAAGTAAAATTAATATGAATCCCCTTACTGCTTTGGAAATCTCTAGAAGAAACATCATGAAAAGGAAAACCTCGTATTGATTTTTAAATCCAATTTTTTTGAATGAATATAATCATAAAATTCACTAATGTTTACTTTATACACCACAAAATAAAAATAAGTTTCATTATGGAATTTTTCTCACATAAGTAAAAGTAGACAATAAGCCATTATAATGATCATAATGTTGAAGTGAGAATTAATTAATAATTTTAGTAAGTGTATAAAATTTAAATACTAATACAAACTTTTAAAATAAAACATTAGATAATTAATATTAATCCCACACATAATAATATAATTCCAAAGATAGGGAAGAAGTAATATAAACTAATGAATATAATTGAGTTATGAAATTCTTTACCACATCCAAACATTCAAGTCAAATCCCCTTCGATTAAATAATTCAAATTGAAACATACACTACCATGAGGTATAAATTATTCAGGATATTATATTTAATAGGGGAAGTATATAAACCATGAAACATATATTTGTTTTATAACATAAAAATATGCCCTAATGAAGTAAAATTGAGATGATGTACCCTACGGATTTCGTAATCTGGAGATAAAAACCACATGAAAGATCAAAACATATATGGACTTGTAAATCCCAATAATTTTCATGACAAGAATCATAAAATACATTCTTTTTAGTATATACACAACATAATAAAAATCACTAGCGAATATGGAATGTGTCATATGAAAATTGAAGTGAGCCAAGAAACCCTTACAATGACCGTGACATTTAAGTAACAATTAATCAATGAATCAATAATGTGTATAAAAATTAAATTCAAATAAAACATTTCTAAAAAGAACTTTATTTAATAATAATTAAGTTAACACATAATATTAGAATATCAAAGACAATGAAGAAGTAATATAGTGGAATGAAAATGAATTGAGTTATGCACATCTTTTCCATTAGGGACTTTTCATGTCAAACCCCATTAGATGGAATAATTGAAATTGATAATTATAACTCCATGATGTATGAATTATTCATGATATTAAATTTAAAATGGGTAGTATATACTATATATAAGATAAATTAGGATAATAATGTTTAAATATTCTTCAATGGAGAAGAATTGAGATGAAGTCTCGTACCTCAGAATTTCCACGTATATCCTATAAATACATTATAATAAGATTATATCCATTATTTGATTTCATAAGAAAATTTTATATGTTTAATAAATTCTAATTAATTTAATTGTTTTATTTATATTAATTAAATATTTATAAACTTAACTGATTATGTCTGTGTTGTTCGTTTCGAGGAACTTTAGTTTATTGTTTCCAAATAGCTTCGATGTGTTGACTGGAGTAATATAGGCCATTATTCCAACATATATAGTGTAATAATTATTAAATAACTATAATATTTATCATTAAATTTTACTTTCTGTATCATCCATAAATTAGGGTTATGGAAAATGAAATAATTTTCAATCATGGAAACCATATGTTGTATATATGCATAAGTAACCTTTCCATTTTTCAATGATAATTAAGGAAAGAATGAGTGTAATAAATTATATTTACAAATTGATAATAATATCATAAATATAATATTATTTATTTTAATAAATTTTAATATTCCATCATTTTTATTTTATGATGAAAAAATAAACACATCACATCTTGGATGTTGTAGTCAACACATACACAAGAACACCGTTATAATTTTTTAGTGAGTGAGAAGGTAAGAAAAAAATGATAAATTATAATTTCAGAATGATACAGATGTCTTTAATTTCATAATAGTGTAACATATATCACATATATTTATTAACATGATCATTATCACAATCTATGTAAACCATTAGTTGAAACGAATCGCTAACTTCGTGAGGTAGTAGTTCGTTGTACACATAAGTGACATTATCATATCCCCCATGGAATGGAATGTAGGAATATATATTTGATATAAAAATTTAATAAGTATAATTGTGTAAAAATTATAATATATATACTCTAAATACATCATTATATTCATCCTTGAGAGGGGATGATGGAAAACAAATTACATCGGTCCGTGTGGTGGTAGTCTATCGTACAAACTAACAATGGTTTTGTTGCTGATTTGATTGATGATTATATGGGTTTAGGTTATTTGATTAAAATAATAACATATCATTATATGGTATATACTGGTGTTATTATATTATCATAATTGAAAAATATTTTCAGGAGGAGGTAGATGAAATAAAATAAAAATGCTCGGTTAAGCATGATACCTCTTCTTCAGACAACCACATTAGGTTATCCCCAAAATCCTTCTAAGGATAGATTTATGATCATAAAAATGAATATATAATTTTTAGAGGAAATAAATAATATATTTGGGGAATTTATTATCCTACAAAATTTTTTTTTGTAAAGAATATATAAGGTGTGGTGGCCTTTTATAAGTGAGGTGAGTGGCGCACTTATAATTTTTGAAAAGAAAATGTGTTATCCACGTTTTTACATGAAAAATGGATAAAAATTGAACTTTTTCTAGTTTTTTAGATGGTAATGTATAATTATGTCCATAAAGATATTTTAGACAATTTTTAGGTAAATTTTACCCGAATCATCCTAATTTAACTCTTTGTTAAATCTGTTTTTACCTTAACCTCAATAATAGGTGTTTATTATTTTCAATATTCATTATGAAAAAAATTAAGTTGAAATTTATATATACAAAATATTACTTTGTTTTTAAATATGTAATATATTTTTTCAAATTAAATTCACATATTTTTCAGAATTATTTAAAATTAAACATATAGATGTGATGAAAAATCAATTTTTCATGAAATGTTTTTTTCTTGCATAAGGATACTTTATATTAAATATATGACTAGTAATTATTGTCGTATTAACATAAAATAATATTTATAGATATATAATATATAAGTTTCACTAATATAATTCAAAATAATGGGTTTGTTGAATAAGTAAAATAGAGAAACATTATTCACTCTAAAATATATTTTAGAAGAAACCCATTCCAAAACCCAAAAGTAAACTTATAATAAAATACAATATATGGTTGATTAATAATTGGATTAACTAAAGATAAATAATTAGTATTTAAATTTAAAAAATATTCCAAACATAATTGGTTTATTTAATTACTCAATTTATTGAAAATAAATTTCAATTTTACAAAAAACCTTATTTATAAATATTCATGAAAAAATAAATATTTCTTGAAAATACCAATATTTAACCATAAGATAATATTCATATGATTAATTTGATAATTAATTCCATTTTTTAAAATATATTATCTAAAAATGGTAAAATATAATTTTAATAAATTCTTACAAAACGTGATGAAACCACCTTTTAGAGAAATAATGTTTTTTTGAGAGAGCATTTTGTTTTCTTATAAATGATTCGTATTTTATTTATATTCAACATATAACCATTGAATTTATTTTGTTAATGTTTAACCATATAGTTTTCATAATTTAGTTAGTCTTATACATATACTCAAATCTAATATCTAGGTATACTACATTAATGTTCAACTATACTCGGGGTTATGCATACAAAAATCAATTTTTAAAAAATAGTATTATGGTCATTTATGCTTGGTGTCACTTGTCAAATGTGCTATCAAAAATTAATTCCTTTTCATTAAACAGTTTTCTATTACATTATCCTCCCTTTAATAATCTTTTTCATCAAAATTATATCTTGATCGTGATAATTAAGGGTTTTACTTTTGAAAATTATTTTTTTTCCAAACTCACCTCGTAAAAAGGGTTCAAAAACATCCTCTTGATAAGAGAGAAAGGGAAGTATGATGTTAATATTTAATAACACATTACCATGTTCCCAAGTAAGAAAATATTGGTGTTATGTGAATAAATAGGCAAGAAAGAAATTCATAATGTAAAAACGATGATGTAGAGTGAAATAGATCACCGATCATAAGAAAGTGAATGATCATGTTAAAGAAAACAACAAGAAAATCATATACCAAAGTGGTGTGAAAAATATAATTGATGTTATAAAAAATAATGGTAATTAGACAAAATTTTGTTTCAATATGATTCTCATAGATTTGAATAATTCTTGTACAATCTAGACTAAGATATTAAGGAAATATACATACTTAATGACAATATTTTTATCCTTTAATCAATTTCCACCACAGTATAATATTTTTCTCAAAATTATGATTATTCAAGATGATTTTTTTTCATTCATGAAGCACTAAATTAAACTTTTAAAGGAACACATAACCCTAAAGGTTATAGTCACACTATTCCACTTATCTTTAAACATTAACCACAACCAAAATGGTTATCATAAGGTAAGATACTTCTGAAAATTAATAATCCTTTATAAGATAATATAATAAATTTCTCTCTAAAATCCAATAGAAATAAACAAAGACTAAAAAAATCATTCTATAGATAAATAAAAATACATCCCAAATAACCTCAATAATAACAACATTAAACATCTTTTTAACCCCACTGTTCATTTCATACCTTTTAACTAAAATTCCTAAATGAATGTGAGCCTCTATAAAAATAGCATTAATCACTTAGTCACCAAATAAATTTTCAATCACATTATTATATATATGATAAAAAATGTTTTCCCATAACCACCACAATATCCATGATCATATAAAACCTAAATGTTATCAATATCTTAAATATTGTGTCCAAAAAATGTAAATTCAAACTTCATGATAAAAAAAACATTATTTATAATGAAATCCAATAAATTGTCCCCTAAATTTTCATTAGTCACAATAATATCTCATCAAATATGATGTAAAATTTTGTGTCAAAGACTTTTCAAATTATGTTTAAAATTAGTATTATAGGCCTATGATGTTATCAACAAATCATAATATAACCTAAAATATAAACATCCTAATATCCCAAGTTATTTAAACACTACATCTGATACCAGCTATAACAGATCTAAACCCATATCCTAGATCTTGTGATAAAAAAAATTATATTTACATTTTTTCATTATTTTCAAGGATGTAGACACAACTTTTCAAAGAAATCATACCTTATCAAAAGGAAAAATTGGATCATATACGTACCCAAGGACCATTTAGGTCTAGAATTTTTTAAAATTATGATAAACTTTGGACAATTATGATTCCTAGAAAACTTTTCAAAATATATAAACATAATCTACCACTGAAACAATATTATCATATTCTATATTATGCCTTCAATATTTTATGAAAAACAACATCATGTTATAAAATATTATAGAAACAAAATATTTAATCCACATTCTTCATAAAATGTGGAAAATGAATCATAAGAAGGGTGGTCTTAAGTTCTTGTTAAGGGTAAACATATGAATTTACAATTGAATCCCATATGTGAGGATAACAAGACAATAAGATAATTATGACATAATAAAAGTGCCTGAGAATAACATAATAATATTCATACCCATCAATACTTGGATCAAAAATCATGAAACATAGCATAAATCTCAATAAAAAAGTCATCAGAATCAATAATCATGAGTCATGTGATATCAATTTTAATGAAAAAAATATTTAAACCCCATATAGATCCTAAATAAAACCTCTCAAATTATTGGAACATCATATTAATAACCTATATTAAACCCATGTTATAAATAAATAGATCCCCGTTTAATCCATATGAGAAACCCTCCGGTAACACCCTCATTTTACCCAATTAATATAAGGAACATTCCCCCAATGCATTGGCGAACTACCATTGGAACCCATAGAATAATATATAGCAGGACAACCTATTTTTATGAGATATAATGTTGATCGACCATTCAATCAATCAAAATCTATCTCACCCATTTTTTCAATACATATATTGGGGTTCAACCCTTTAAACAAGCTATATCAAGATCATCCATTTTTTGTTATCTATAATGGTGATAAATCCTTCATATAATCTATATTAGGCTTACACTTATCATCAATATTTTCCAAGTATAATTCATGAAAGAAATATAGAATCTTTCACCTTTTGATATAATAATAATCATTTTTCTTTCATTTCTTTATTCACACTTGGAAATGAAATGGGTTCCATGAAAATATCATTACCAAACCAAAGAAATAATAATTATTGTTTCAACACAACATATCCCTGGTGGAGTGTACTTAACACTATGTATTTTTGTCTTTTATTAATTAAAATACCTTTAAAGCCTCATTAAAACATTTAAGAGGAAAATAAACATTTCATTTTGAAAATCAAATTTAAAAACTAAAAAATCATGAAATATTTGGGAAACCCATTTCATTAAAAATAATACGGGAAACATATTAATGATGATTAAATATATTATTTTAATGATGGTGGGAAATAACATTCAAGATATAAATTTTAAAAATAAACTTTATTTTCAAGCATTTTCTAAACTGAGTCAAAAGTGATACATTTAGAAAATGTTAAGTAATTACCTTTCACCCTTTTAAACTAATGTCAATGGTGATGTGAAATATATTTAGGAAAAAACTTTTATTTTAAAACAAATTTTTTTAAAAAAATTATAGAAAAAATTGATATGGAGAAAAATATAGTTGATTTAGAATAAAATACCATATCAGTATCACTTACAAGATACTCTCTTGAAGATTATTTAGTCTATAATAGAGTAAATTCAAAAAAATGTTAACCAAATTCATAACCAATGGAGAATAAATATATATGGTTCAATAAAATAATAACATGTTATTTCCTACATAGAAACATTAAACATAAAAAATCATTAAAAATATAAACTGTAACAAAAATCGTTTTTTGCTTTTTAAACTCATCAATTATTTTCCCCACAGAATAATAACTTCAAATGATACATTAAATTTCATGAATGTTAGGATATTAATGAATATTCATGAGACAATTATGTTATATAAACCCCATATAGGAATATAGGTGTATATCTTAAAAAAATGTCTCAAAGAATGGATTTCATAATGATAAACCATTACAAA
The DNA here is from genome assembly GCA_963277665.1 of Viscum album. Lineage (NCBI taxonomy): Eukaryota > Viridiplantae > Streptophyta > Magnoliopsida > Santalales > Viscaceae > Viscum > Viscum album. Next base: position 1,289,776,630 of record OY728151.1, read on the forward strand.
GTACATTTCATTGAATTGAGAGTGGTTCAATGGAGATCTTATATTTAAAAAATTAAATACAAAAAAATTATTTAGAATAAATAATTTTAGACAATAATTAACACATAATCATAACATTATTTAGTTAATAAGAAAGAGATATAGCCCAATGAAATTAAATTGAGTAAATAAACCCTTTCCCGCTTGGAAACCTCCATGCCAAATCCGCTTGGATGAAATATTTAAAAGTAAAACATTGAATAAAATAATATATGAATGAATCAAGATATGACAAAAAAAAATTCAGTAAATATATACAACACATAAAATAAATTAGGTGAATAAAAATAAAATGTTCCATAAAAAATGAAACTTTAGATTAAGTCCATTACTTATTTGGGAATATGTGGATCAAAACATCATGTAATGGAGAACCTCATGTGGATTTTTAAGCCATTATAATATTCATGAAAGTAACAATAAAATACTATCATGGGAATTATGTACAACATATAATAAAATATAAGTGGTGAGTATGGGATATCTCTCAAGGAATTAAAAGCGAGATGAGAAACCCTTAAAATGACCATCACACTGATGTGAGAACTAGTCTGTGAACCAATTGTGTGTATCAAATGTAAAAAAAATTAAAAACATGTGTAAATAAAACATATGATAGTAAATATTAATTAGATACATAATATTAGAATATCAATTAAAATTAAGAACTAATATAACCAAATTAAAAATGAATTGAGTTATGAAATTATTTACCACTTTAAAAAATTCACATAAAATCCATGTGGATGAAATAATTAAAATTTAAACATAAAATACCATTATGTATGAATAATTCATCATAATACATGTAAATGGGGCACTATATACGCCATATAAAAAATAATTTTCATCATATTAAAATCTACCTCAATGAAGGAAAATTTAGAATAAGTCTCTTACGACATTGGTAATCATAGGATCAAAACCCTTCGAAAGAAATAACCTCATATAGATTTTCAGATCCCAAAAAAATTCCTGAAAAGAATCATGAAATCAATTTATGGTAATTATATAAACCTCACAATAAAAATAAGTTTTTAATATGGCATTTGTCTTACAAAAATACAAGTTAGATGAGAAACCATTACAATACTCATAAGGTTGAAGTGAGAATTAATCAAAAAATATTTTATTTGTGTGAAATATAAATCAAAATAAAAAACATGGAAATAAAAAATAAGATAATATATTTTAATTATATATAAAATTATATATTATAGAATATAATGGATATTTAATATAACCTAATGACAATAAATTGAGTTATTAAATTCTTTACCACTTAAAAACATTCATCTCAAATACCATTAGAATAAATAATTAAAATTAAAAAATAATATACAATTATATATTAATTATTCATTATATTACCTATAAAATATTCTTTATATACACCATATAAAAGAAATTGGGTGCATATAATTAAAATGTGCTTCAATAAAAGAAAATTGAGATAATATTTCAAACCTCGAGTAATGACTTTCTATGTATTTATTTATACTCCTATATAATAAGATTATATCAGTTAATATATTTATTAATAACATTTTCTATGATTAATACATCATACTAAAATCATTTATTATATTTATCTTAATGACATATATAAATACAAAACCCAATAAATCCATGTGTGGTGTTTTGAGGAAATTAGGTTCCTTATTTCTAAACATCATTGATGTGTTTAATAAGAAAAAATAGGTCATCATTCCATCTTATCCAGAATAGTTATAATGAATTTTTATAAACCAATAATAATTTAAAAATTATCCATGTATAATAGTTATGATAAATGAACTCAGTTACAATAAGGGAGACGGTAGGTCATACGTACAAATATGCAACGTTTCCATTTTTTAATGATCATTATGGAATGAAAGTAAGCATTAATTTATTTTTATATAATAATAATAATATAATAAATATAATATTATTATTTTTAATACCATTACATTTATCATCTATGTTATTTAGTGATGAAAAAAGAGTCACATCACATTGTGGAGGTAGTAGTCCAAACATACTAATGAACAACATTATCATCTTTTAGTGAGTGGGATGTTAAGAAATAAAATAATATATTTTCATTTAAAAAGGAAAAATATATCATAACTATCATAAAAATTATATATATAACATATATTCATTAACAGTATCCATATTATGTTCCATGAAAACCATTTGTGAAAAAAATCACATCCTTTCGTGAGGCGGTAGTCCTCTGTACACACGAGCGATGTTACCGTATCCCCGACAAAATTTAAAGTAAGATGGTATATTTTAATAAAAAATCAGAAGTATAATTATGTTACAGATATAATAAATTTATTATAAATCCATTATTATAACCATACTTGAAAGGTGATGAGGGAAAATAATTACATCGGTTCGCAAGCTGGTATTCCACCATACAATAGAATGATGGTTCCGTTTCACATTTCATGAAAGAGGGGAAGTATTTAGGATAGTACATTAACATAATAATAACATAGTATATCATAGAAACTAGTGTTATTATATTATAATAATTTGACAATATATTAAGGATGTTGAAGAATAAATAAAATAAAAACCTTCAATATGGTACAAAACCTCTTCTTTAGAAAACCTCCTCAGATTAGCACTAAAAGCCTTCATATGATGGATTTATGATCAAAACAATACTTATAGGATGTGGAGAGATAATTATAGAATATTTTTGGGTAGTTATTTTCTGTTCTAAATGTATTTTATGGTGTCAATAGGAGATAAGAGGGGGTTTTATTTTATATGTGAGGTAAGTGGGACAAATGTGATTTTTGAAAAAAAAAGTGACACCCACATTTTCTACATGCCACAAGTATACAAAATGGATCTTTATAGAGCCTCACACATGATATGGTTTACATATGGTCATAAAAAATATTTCAGAAAAATTTTTAGGTAATATTAACATTTATCCTTTTAGTTTTTCTACTAATAAATTTTTTTACTTTAACCATGCTTAAAGATAGTTACTCTTTTCACTATTCATTATGACAAAAAATTAATTTTCCCTAATTAGATAATTAATATTTATTTTTATTATAAATATGGAATTAATTTTTCTAATTAAATTCACATAATTTGATTAATTTAATTTTGAATTAAACACGCGAACATGATGACAAAACGGTTTGTTAAAATGTGTATTTTTTAGGGAAAATATGATTTTATATTAACTATTTGACTAGTAATTATAATTTTATGAATTTAAATACATAAATATTGACATCTAATTTATAAATTTAATTTAAATAATCCTTGATTATTTTTTAAAAAATTATTAAAATAGGGATTTGTTATACACTTTAAAATTGTTGTAAGATACACCCTATTTTTTAAACAGAAAAATATACTTATATAAAAATATGATTTAAATTTGACTAAAAATAGATTAAATATTAATTAATAATACTTTTTATGCATTAAATAACATTCAAAACATAATTGTATGTTTAAATTACTTAATTTATTGTGAAAATTTACATTTTTATAAATAATATATATATTTTCACTATTCACTAAAAAATCAATATTTTTCAAAAAATGTTACAATTTCACCCTAAGATAAATTTGAAATGGTTAATTGAAAAATTAAGACAAATTTTTATAAATATATTTTTTAATCTTTTGGAAATTTAATAATAATTTATGTTTGAATATCTTGATAAAACAACATTTTAGAAAAATATGTCTTTTTAGAAAAACAAATATCTTTTTATTTCATCGGAATCTAATTTTTTCTTAAATCAAATAGATGACCATTAAATTTATTTCAAACATGTGAAATCCATATATTTTCATAATTTAGTTACTTCAATTCATACCCACCAATTTAATATCCAATTATATTATATTACGGTTCACTTATACTCAAGGTTGCATGTACCGAAAGATATTTTAAGAAATGTATTTCCTTGGTCATATAATCTTGGTGTTTTATGATGAATATTATATCAAAAATATCTTATTTAATTAAACCTAAGGCTATTAAACTAAATTTACTAATGGATTGCTACATTCTTACATTGGGAGAAAAGAGAGAAAACCTAAGAAAAAACATTCATTTAATTTGGTTCTCATTGGGATATAGCCCGTGATGAAGAATAGCATTCCAAATATAATATATGAGACAAAAACCAGTACTTATGAGAATTCATCAACCTTGGGATCCAATTTCCACTCCTATAATGAAATAAATATTATATTAGAAGAAAATGTCAATTGGGTTTTAATGGCCATTGTCTCATAAATGATATATTAGGATACCACATATACAACACACCCAGTCACCATATGTAAATAGATATGGAATTGAATATTCCCTAGAATTCCTAAAACATAATAATTTACAGGATAAGTTGATACAATGTCCTTTTAACTTTTTTTTAATATGAATATCTTGGTTTTGTATACACCAGATGATAATATTTAGTTTATAAGGGAGAGATATGCACTAGAAAATATGGTCTCTATCATCAGTGTTGCATTGGGAATAGATAATCATATAGTAATAAGAACAAGTTAAGGCTCCTAAATAAGTGGGAGTCATAGAATTACATTAATATCATCAACCGGGTTGATGTTAAAGAAAAAATAATTTTATACTTCCTAAAGAATAACATCCATGAACATCATATATTTAGTATCCTGATGCAATCTAATGTTAGTAGTTCAGAAAATTGGATAGAACACGATGATTCACACCCAACTGAATTTATTGATATTTATATCCCATTTATGATCAATATAATGTGAATTATCATAAACTATATCAATGAAACCAATATAGCTACACCACAAATTGCATCACGGTGTACCCTTATGCCAAGTGGTTGGAGAGGTACTGAAATATTTCCTGATGAATTTTCCATAAATAGAATTCCATGGAGCACCTCTGAAACCCATTTAAACTTAATTAATTACATATATTCTAAAATTACAGTGATATTAATACCCACATCCTCTATCATCATAGAAATTCCAGAGCATCTTTCCCAATGATATCACCCCTCTTAATGATAATCACATATAATGATTTTTTGAGTGAGCCAAATTTAACAAACCACTACTTTGAGTACCTTAAAATTAACTTTATGTACATAGAAGTTAAATAGGAAACACTATTTACCAGATTATTCATTCCTCTAATGGTGAGGGAGTAGCTCTTCTAATTATAAATCTTTTTGTTGATTATTCATTTTATCTTTTCATAAAACTAAATGTAAATTATCACATTCAATAGTGGGGTAACAATATAATCCATTAGAATGTTCCTTCTCTATATTCTAACATGCTCCTCTATAAGTTTAGAGCACCTACCTATATATTTTTTGAATATGAATATAATTATTTTATTGAAAATAATTCACTAACCACTCCTGCTACTATATACACTAATTATTTATATATATATGGTTTAATTTAGTTACTCCTACAATTGATGAATAAAAACATGTCTTCCATAAAGAATAGATGAGAAATACCACTGAACACATACTAAAATATAAAGGGATGGACCATCCCAAATAAAATATCATTATTTAAATTCTGATAGAGAACATATTTAAGTAGTACAAATAAGCTATAGGAGATGGTTTCACCGTGGTAAAGGCCTCTTACTAACATAAAGAAATTGAGTCTCTTCCCAAGATAAATATACTGAACCATGGAGAGGAGTATCAATGGAAGAAGAGGTCAAAAATCAAATTTGAGAAACCATAATTTCTAATGACTATTAAGATAGATCTTCATTCATTCTTTTCATAAGAATTTTCTAAATCAATTTTTTACCTGATATCAGATCTGAAAAACAATCTATCAAGGTCTTGTATTATATCATAGGTTTATCCAATCTCACCATGGTTGATACTACCATTTATGATTCAATGTTTCTACTATAAGGCCTAATGAGTAAAACAAAGAAAGATACTTTTATTAAGTTTCAGAGTAATCTCCTTGTAAGAAAAATTACATATAATAATTGAAAGAAACTATCCAAATACATTATGGTGTATAATAATAGGATCGGAAAAAGGTTAGTGGTAGTGGTATCTCAAGGGAGTGGTCAGACATTGATGAATTACAAAACCACTTAAATTAACTAATTCATAATTATGTCCCATGAAGTAATACTAAAATATTTGGGAAAACCATTTGGGCCCATAGTGATATTAGGGTTCTGACTATCGATATCCTCGTAGATTTTTTCTTCCATTCATATTTCATACAACATGGTGTTATCCAGATCCTCAATAGATCTTGGAATATTTATAAATAATAACTTCCTCCATAAGAGACTCATCTATCATTTTATTTAGAGGACCTAATAACAGTCATGAGAATTAAGTCACTGTAAGATAATATGTAATGTAAACATTAGTTGTGTAGTATTTGTTCTCTAACTACATGTTGAGTATCCTAATAAACATGCTCAACATTATGAATGTAAGAATATGTGCAGTGTTACTGTCTCCTTCCCTCATTTCCCTAACTCTATATATCTCTTAGGTAAAATTATATTCTTGAATAATATTGTCCTCCATTTGGTTTATCCTTTATATGAGGAAGAGGAAGATTACAGGATACCATCGAAATAACACCTATTTTACATGTAATCTAATCGCCTACATTAACCTTTTTAAGTTGTTATAAATATAAAAATTTAATTATATTCCAATATAAAATTTAAAATTTCAGTCACTTGATTTTATTTTGTAATTCAAACCATTCATGACTTTTCATGGGAGATTTCTAATAATAATGAACTATCCTTATAATGTATATGTCTTCCCACCATCATTTAGAAAATAGGAAATGGTAATCTATAATAAATAAATCTTATGCCTAATGTAAAATCAGTGAGTGTTGTGAAAGTGAATGATTCAAGTACGTGGTTTTCATGATAGAGACAATGGATATGTCATAATGGTTGTCTAAAAATACATATATCCTACTCTAGATACTGCTACTATCATGCTTATTATTACATCATGTTAAAATATCGATATTGAAGTCCAGTTCCATGAGGATAATTTATTCTAAAATGGATTAAAATCAACCAAAGGGTTTTTTAAATATAATCACCTCACTTATTTTCTGATTATCTAAGGATAGATGTCATGTAATACCTTATAATATAAGCTAAGGAGACTTATATTAAAGTATAAATTTCTTCCATAACTCTTCACTTCAACTAGCCTTACATTTTTCATAATTTTTGTACATAAATTATAAATTGTAGTGGTTGATGAACTTGATCGAGATATAGTGATCTAAATCATCAATGAACTCCACCAAAATCTAGTTAGGGAAAAAACAATATATGATGACTAATTATATGACTATGTATATAGAAGATCATTTGGAGTTTAAGAGAATACTCATTCATAGAATAGGTATTCAAATTAGATTATAGAAAAACTTGTAGGTAAAGGTTGTTTCTATGAAGATTCTTAATCTGATACTTACATTTTATATGTGGAAATAATATCCCCAGAATTCAAAATAAGATAAGAGATCGTGATAAGATGGAGGGTCGAATCATAGATCTCCGGTTTCGCCAGAGTTTAAAAGTGATTGGGCCCTTCTAGGATCTAAACATGGATATTATTTCTATGCCACAAGGACATAATGTGTAAGACTTTTTCTTCTTTTGGAAGCCTCATTTAGAAAGTTTAAGAGGCTAAAATTCATCATCAATATCAAAAATTCATAATGTTTTGGAAAAGAAATAGGATTATTATAAGAAGATAGGGGGAACTGGATGGGAATATTTGGTGGGAGAGGGAGAGAATCAACCTCCAAGTAGCACAATATAGGAACGTTTATAGTCCATAGGGATCAGAAAGCTAAGGAAATATTGGGGAACTTTTAAACCATGGGACTCAATGATATGTGACACATTATCATACTTCCCCAAATCTCAATCAACCAAATGTCTAGTATCTAAATCCCCAACAAAACATTATATGAAGGAATCACATCATGATATTTATTAAATCTAGGTGAACCAGATGTTTTACCCTTAGATAATGAATGTAGAAGGCAAGGTATATGATCAAAACCCTTAACAAAAGGGAGACTCAAGTATACTCTTAGAGGTGTTGGAACAACTATAGGTTCTATGATAAGACTAGGATAACCTAATGGAGGAGTTACTTCTTTCTTATACCAAACTTCCTTAATACCAACCTCGTATGAATATAGGATTTATGGTTCTCTTAAATACCATATAGGACCATCCTTGTTAGGATTAGATGGAGGTGTCATCATGAGAGGGACTAGAGGAACAACCCGGACTGAACCTAAAGAATATCCAGTCTTGTCCTACTTTTATATTACAAGGTTAGAGTGACCTTGGATGTGGTAATGGAAAAAAAATCTTGGGACATCGGATTAATTCATTCCATTCCACTTATAGATATTATGTCTAGTTGAAGTATTATACACTGGGGGAGGGAAAGGAAGATCCATCTCAACATAAATGCATGATTCGGTAATCAATTCCATCTATAATGTGGAATCACCATTATAAAGGAAATTACCAAAATAATTACTGATATGTTTGAGGATGGTTGGTTTATTGAAATAAAGATCAAGTTAATTAGTAAGAATATAAATTTATTATAAATAGGATTTTCAGCACATTTGAGCTTCTAGGGAAAATCAAATGATCCTAAATCTCTTCTAATAAAAGATAATCTAATACCATTACTAGTACTTAGTGAAATAGATATACAAAAATTGGTGAACATAGATTTAACTTCGATTCATGATGAACAAGGATGCCGAATTAGGGGGGCTTGTGAACTAGATGAAGTTATTGAAAACTATAATATGGTGTTTATTAACCCCAAACATGGTTATTAATGTTTACTTGTGATGTCTCATTATAGTTTTAAATTCATCGGAAGGGATTAGAAAACGTATGATATACCTCCACAAATTCATGATGCATATATTCCAAATGGATTAGAGAGTATAGTGGCTTCAATGTATTCATAGAAGTGGAAATACAATTAACAAGAATCACCTTAATAGTTCATTTGAAATTGGTGGAATGTGGAGAAATGTAATGATTTAAAGGTTGGAAATAGATTTCTAATGTTTGGTTATATAGTGTTAATATGAGAGAGATGATAAGAGGAAAAATGGATATAAATAGGTTTCCCACTTGTTAATGTTTTTAAATCCTTCAAAAATTGGGATAATTTGGAATTAAATAATGGTGGAGGAAAATTAATATTGTATATTTATAAATTTATCCCTATTTTATTTATGTGTCACAAAAGAGTTTCTTTTCTTATATTTGAGAAATATTAACTAATAAAAATTATATAAATCCAAATCATTTCTTTTTATTTCCAAATTTATTGGTCCCAACATAATGAGATAAATCATAATCATTTTTTCTGTTATAATCTATCACATAATTTCATATTTTTTACAAAAATATCACTAAACATAGTGTAAACGATCCATAAGTGAGATATTCTAAACATGTGTATGAAAGTGGGCCTGAAAGAGCCTTCAATATAGGGGATATTCATACCACAACATGGATGATCAATGTAGATGTTGGTATTAGAGTCATAGGAAAGGAATCATCATGGAACCTCAGAGGTCCCAATGGTGGGGGAAACCATATCCTATTTAGAGATCCATTGGATTTTTTTGTGAATGGAATCAATAATTGAGGAGATACATCCATTGGATTCAAAATAATGGTAGATAACCCTTAAACGATGGGATTTTTTGAAAAGCCTCGAGGCTTATATAGTGCATTCTCTACAAAAAATTTGAAATCTTGAAGTTGGCTTGTTAGATATGTGATAGTGATTAAAAGTGAGTGATAATATAATCATTTCAATTAGACCTTAGGTAGTATATCAATCTCAAATAATTTTTTGGGTTTTCATTTGTCCATTTTTCATTTTAGAAAATCAAAAACTAAATATGTTCTATTTTTTCAATTTTCGACATAGAAAATAAAATAGAATGAAAAATAAGGGTGAGAATAGTGAGTTTTCCATGACTAGATCCTTAATATACCAAAAAAATTATCATCATTATATTGTTAGTATTAGATTTTAAATTCCTCCTTTTTATCCCTCCATAATGATAGAACTATCAAAATTATTATAGTTGTGAGGGTGAGGAGCTGAATACATATTATTTTTGTAAATTTATAATTCATTATTTATTTATTTTTTGATGTTTTATTTGTTTCATTATTTCATTCAAACTATGTTGAGAATAAAAGTGATACCATTCTTTAATATACCTTCACGTTTTTCCAAATTTAAATAGAATAAAAAAATCTTAGGGATGGTTAGGGAACCACTTAGAACCAAAAATTTTAATGCTAATACATATTTTTTCACATAAGATACTAAAGAGAAACAATAAGGTCTTCAACATGAGAAACATGTAATACACACCAATGGGTGGGAAAATGAATGCTACTACAAAAATATAACTAATAAACATTTACTACACATTATATCACACAATCAATTTAAATAATAACTTAAACCATAAGAGATTAAATAATCCATCAATAACTATCTATTACTAGACCAAAATATTAAGGAACAATAAAATTAGCATGGAGAGTTAATGGAATGATGGATATAATTCACACCACCCTCTAAACACTCATGGAGAAAAGATAAAATACATGAATAGGAAAAAAAATTAATTACCCTTATTCTTTGATTAATAATGCATCCAAAATGTGGAAGAAGTACTTGAATAGTGTCTACTTCCACAGATTCTATAGATACTTCCCTAGGTACTCAGTGATGAAAAAATGACACCATCATAGATATTGGAGGTGGATTAATGAACCTTATACTCTATTATATTTATAAATAATTATTTCTATTTAAAATATAATACTCTTTTTTCGAAAATATTAATTCGTCACTAATAGAGTGTTCCTAGGAAGAAGATAAAGTGATTGTGATATTTGGATTTGAATAAAAATTGATTGATACATTGCCCTCTCCTATAAAACCATGTCCAGAGGCATTCATTCACCATAATATTTTATTATGTTTTTCATTTCATAAATTTTATACCATAATGAAATGTTTATAATTCTACCATAGTTTTTTATGGTCAATTGTCTCATTTTGAGGTTTTAATGGTATTTTGAGCTTTATAGGTGAAATGGAAAAGTAGTGGATTTTATGTTTATTATTATTATTATTTATTAAATGGATCAATTTTTTAGAAAATATTTCTATTATAAAATAAAGTTTTTATATTATTTAATAAATTTTGTGATTTATTTTATTCCAGAGGGACCGAAGATCATTTCATTATTTGGAGGCCCAATTCTTTCCCATGAGTTGGGTCCCAACAACTCTGAAAATATGTCTGGATACTTTTAAGGATAAGGTCATATATCTAAGTGGTCCAACCTAATGGATCTGAAATTCTACAAGGATATAAAAAGGATCTAGGGAACATCTATCAGAATTGGGGCCCTTCGAGGTCATTAATTCTTGGGAAAGTGGATAATTTGAATTTGAATAGAATCCTAGACCAAATAAAATTTTGGATTAAAATAGTCCTAACTCCTTCACCCATTGACCAATTGAGAATAAATTTTTGGGAAACAAATGAGAGATATAATAGAGATAATTTAATGATGTAACATATTATATATTCAGACATATATTTGGATACTCATATGAAATCTTTAGTAAGACATATTTTGGAGCCATAATTTCCTACTTTTATTCCTATAAATATGTTTATCGTATGACATTACAATGGATATCCATTTAAAGGGATCAAGGTATATTATTTATATTGTAATAGTTCTCTATAAATACTATATAAATTAGTGTATCTCTTATTATACTCCTATTTATTTTCATTTGTTTTCAATATTGTTTTTCTCCCATAATTCATCTTTTATCTCCACGATTATGGAGAACCAAAAATCACTATTGTTTAAGAGGAGGAAGAGGAAGTGTTTGAGTTTATTGAACATTAAAGTTATATCATGTTTTCTTATAATAATTCAGTAGTTTTTCAAATGATTATGGTTATCCATTCCCCATGTTCTCTACAACTATCTTCTTCCTCCATGTTTAATAATTTTCCTTCTCCTTGATATCTAATTAATTTAGATAGTGGAGTTTCTATTGGTTATTAATGTGTAAGAGATTGATCTTATAAGTAGAAGTATCGAGGTTGGGTAATACAATTAAAATAAGTGTTTTTTGAGTAATAGTTCTTAGTCTCTACATTGAATAAATCATTGATCGATATTTTCAATAATAATGATAACATCACCATGAAACCCTGATAGGAACGATTTTTATCATCTACCTTCATTATGTCTGTTTATTTTTATTTCTCTTTTAATTTTAATTATTATATATATTATATTAATTCTATTTACATTATTAAACCCCCTATATATATTATTATAAAACTTGGTTTTATATTAGTTAGAATATAATAGTGACAATAGAAGGATAGTGTATGTAAGAAGCATCTATGATATTGACCCTAGGTTGTGCCAAAATGGTAGAATACTTTTATAATATGAATATGATTGACCAGGGATCCAAGAAAACCTCGTACATAAATATAGAGAAATTTATGAGGAGTGAAACTACTGCCACACACAGTCTATAAAAAATCCCTTTTTTCAAAAAAATTATTTTGTTCATATATTTTTTTGTGTAGGTCATGCCAAAATTTAGTGATTTTTTATATGGATGGAATATTAATAAATTTTATATCATGGAATATATATTTATGTTTCAGATAGAATAATATTCCATGAAGATTCTAGAAAATTTCAAAAAGGCCAAAGAAGTCATGGCCAAAAAAGAGGAGGCCACATTCATTCTCCTCTCCATATTTTATATAATGTACTACATTGAAAATGGGGATAATCTATTATACTATATCCTTGTGTTCCCCTACAACTAATTCGACTTGAAGATCATTAGAATAAATATGGTATGGTTTTTTCTAGGAAATGAACTCTATCCACATTCATATTTGTGTAAAACCACTATAACATCTTGACTAGGAATAGTAAAAACCTAGCACCCACTTGGGGGGTCAAACCAATGATTATCCCATTTTATTACCAGATATATTTTTTCTCATGTTTTTACCTTTATTAATTTTAGGTTTTAAGTGGTATAATCTACGGGATAAGCTCTTGTTTGTCTCTTAAAAATAACTCAGGTAGTGTCTTTCCATTTATAAATTTTGTTTTCTACCCAATTAAAATTATAAATAAACAAATTTATCTAATTTGAACTAAAAATAGGGTAGTAAATGGAATAAGTGTTGGAGTTATGTCAATCAATTTTTAGGGATTTTTTTTTTGCTTCGATTTGTTTTCATATTTTTCTATTTCATAGTTATTTATGTTTTTATTTTCATTTTTGGTGTGTTTTTAGGATTCTTTAGATGAATTTAATAGTTTAGAATATTTAAAAAATGTTTTATTTTTTAAACATTGATTGATTTTAATGTTTGAGGATTTAAATGATTGATGAATGGATGTTTTTCTTCATTTATGATCTTTTCATCAGATGAAGGTTGGTTTAAAATGAAATTCATGTGCACTAATACTATACAAATTAGAAATATTTCCAAAATATAGATATTTCTAAAAATTTACTCCATTTTTATTATATTTATATTTATATTGGGAGTCTTAAAACATGTTTTGTGATCAATAAATTTAAATTTTTCTCTTCTTCAAAGCTGTTAGTGTTTATAGAATGTTTCAATTATGATTGAGGAACCACATTAAAATCCATTTTTAAATTTTACTCTCATTTTGGAATACCATTACATATAATATTTATTAAGTCCTTAGAATCCATGAGATTCATTTTTATGTAGCCACATTATAGTTCATTAATCCCTTTTTATCCTCCTCTAGAAGTAAAATGCCTAATTATTATTGAACTCAACAGTGAGGGGAGGGAGAATATGGGCATCATTTTGTTAATTTGAAGAACTTATTTGAGATGAGTTAAAAGAGTTTCCATGTTTATTATATCTTTTATAGAATAACCCCCACAATAGAATATTTGATGGTTTATCCAAATATCAATAAAAAATTTGGTGGTGAATTCAAAATTATTTGACGATCAAAATGTGCCTCTGTGTTCCTAAAAAAATTTATTCTGAAGATAAATATAATATCTGATCTCAAGATGAAACAATACTTCAAATTTGGAGAATGAGGGAAGAAAATTTTCATTGATAATAAAATTACAAGTTTATATTTACTAATAAAATAAGTAGGTTTTTGGATGTGATTCATTTTTAGGATGATTTAGGGGAACCCCACTCTTGAGTAAAAAACATTTCATACGTTTACTTCACTTTAGAACTTAACCCTCTTTATTCTTCCTTTGATATTTTTAAATATAAAATGGACCAACACTCGGCCTCAGAACAAACCATGGATAATCCTTCATGACTAACACAGTTGTGACTCTGTTACTTGTAGATATTATGAAGCCAACAAGCCTATGGAGATCAGATATGTTCTTAAAATTGAGAAAAATAAATAAAAACCCTTAAATGGAGAGAGAAATATTTTCCCATGGTGTTAATTATCACATACACAAGGGTATTAACGTGATATTGGATATATTTTTGTTATTTTTGTGGAGTCAGATAATTTTTATCCATATATGAGGCATGATATTTCATTATATGTGATAATTTAGTGGTGTTTTCCTGTATAAATTAGGATGTTTTCTTTAACCTTGGTATTGGATTATTTCCTAGGAGTGTAGTGATTAAGAGTGGGGGAGTGATGAAGGTAATATTTTGAAACATTTTATATTGTAATTCAATTTTTATAATCCTAATATAGTGTTGTTTTATATCCAATTATCACATTATTAGGTTGTAGGGGTATTTTGAGATTAATTGCTAATATGTTAAAATTATTAATTTTAATTATTTTAGGGAAATACATTTTATATTATAAATTAAATTGAGAAATTAATTTTTTAGGATTCCATAAATCTTTTTTTTTCATTTCATTCAATAAGTCCCAGATCCTAATTCATCATTTAGAGTCAGAAAACTAACTCACATGTCAGGCCTAGAAAAATACACATAGATATGGATAATTTTATGGATGAGATGATATATCCATGTGATACATCCCAATGGATCTAAAATTTTACAATGAGATAGAGAATAATCTAGGTAACAACATTCATAGTTGTGGACCCAAATGATTCTGTATTCATCAAGTTCATTAATTTATGGGAATGTTGTGAATTGAAATTTATAAAGTAACCTAGAAATAATATATATTCTTGAGTAAAACATCCTTAAATCCATCACATGGTGTCCAATAAAGATGATATTTTTAGAACACACGTGGGATATTAAATGGAAGAATTATACAGAAGGCACATATTCCAAATTCGGTTATTTAATGGGCCGTTCATGTCCAAACATTAGGAGGAAAACTTTTGAAGCAAAAATTTCTAACCTCTTTCCTATAAATAGGTGTCTCATTTACATTTACAATTGATTGATATTGAAGGGTGTAAAGGTCTATT
Source organism: Viscum album (assembly GCA_963277665.1). NCBI lineage: Eukaryota > Viridiplantae > Streptophyta > Magnoliopsida > Santalales > Viscaceae > Viscum > Viscum album. Next base: position 1,289,792,274 of record OY728151.1, read on the forward strand.
ATTGTTTTTATAATAGTTATTTATAATTTTAATATATATTATCATATCTCTCTTTCTTATTATATCTATTTGATTTTGTCTTCTTTGTTGAGTTTCTCCCACTATGCTTGATTTATCTTCATGTTGGTGAAAAACTAACCCTACCTATTTTTTAAGGGGGGAAGTGGTGTTGTTTGAGTTCATAATGATTTAATGTTTTATTATATGTTATTTTATGAATTTATTTGTGGTTAAAATGAATTAGATGATTAGCCTACCTAACTTTTCTATTATTTTCTGCTTCCTCTTGTTTAATAGTTTTCCTTCCCATTAATATATAATTAAATCATGAGGAAGAGTTTGGATAGAGTATTTATGGAGAAGAGATTATCCCAAAATGTAGAGGTATCAGAGTAGGGTAGTACCAATTGAATAGAGGGAGTAGGGAGATAGGTATTGGTCTTTATATTGAATAAAACATTGATATATATTTTGATAACAATGCTAACATCACTATGAAACCTCTACAACAATGAGTTTCTCCTGCTATCATCATTGTGTTGTTTTCTATTATTATTGTTTTTCATAATTTTCATTATATTAATTATATAAATTATATTTTTATTATCAAACCCCCTCAATAAATATTGGTATATAAGTTAGTTTTTAATTAGTTAATATATAATATTTATTATAGAAACACAATTTGTGTAAGTGGCCTCCATAAAATCGATCCTAGATTGTGCCAACATGGTACACTCTTAGAATATTAATAATTTAATTGACTGGGAACCCATTAAAAACATCCATGTATTAAACATCTCAAAGATGATCTACTCAAGGTATTTTTCCATTCTATGTATTCTATTTGATAGAATTTTATTTACATGAAATATTTTCTATCTATATCTACTTTTAATATTTACACATGGATGAGTTGTAGAGAACCCTAGATTGGGAAGCAAGTTAACAAGATCCAACCCTAGTGGAGAAATCGTTACATGAAATTTAATATGTTGTTTTAAAACAATAAATAAGCAGATTTGTTGTATGTGGTGAAGTTTATACTCACTCAAAACCAAAATTACTAACATGTGGAGAGAAATAGAATTTAAAACGAAGTATCCATTCATTATTTTTTCCATCCCTTCTACCTCTTTTTTCTATTCATTCAGTGTTTGGATAGACATATTGTATTCATGGGGCTCTCTAACACCAATATCTACTCATAAATAGTGTAAAAAAGAACTTATGGTGGTTTCTATCAATGAAACTAAACAAAAAATCAAATTAATGTTTGTATATTAAAACTAACTAGTTATAGGTAGTTCTAAAGACAACACCCACCTAAAAAAATCTCTATAAATTTTTTCTCTTCCAAATGTATCATTTTATTTTTCATTTAATATGACTCTTATTTTTAGTTATATTTTTTCTATAGAAATAATGAGTTTACTACCTCTATATAGGATAACATATGTATTCCCACATGGCAGAAGAAACACTAGATTAACTCAAATATACTAGGAATAACAACAAGGTTAATTTTTTCCTTTTATATTTATTTAATAACTACTATATTTTTAACATCTATATATATTATGTGAGAAGTGTTAAATAAGTATGGGGAGATTTAAATCTATTTAGTAAACTCATGATGTCTTTTCAGAACCAATTAGAAAAAAAATTCACATTATTTTTTCTATTTTATATTGATTGAGTGTTTTTATGATATGAAATTTCCTCATAGAAATGGTCTTCCTAGTGAAAATATCATATTGGATTTATGGTTTTCACATATTTTGAAATTTTTAATTTAAATTATTGATGAGGTATTTTCATACATTTTTAAGGGAATTGATAATTGGTTAATAAACTAGAAATGATATACCTATAGGTTCTGAGTGCAGTGGAAGCACGTGAAAGGGTGTACCCAACATTGATTTTTTCCATTAAAAATAATCAATCTGAGATCTATCACGATGATAAAATGTCGGATCATGAAAATAAAACAATTAATGAAAATAAAATAGGTAAGTCCCATAACCATATAGAGGATCATCATATATTTTCAGTAATTAATTTAATTAAAAGAAAAGAATTACCTTGATGGAATGCTCTCTATGTTAATGTTTCTTGATCACGAACTAATTTGATCCATCATTGCGTCATATAAACCAAGTGTAGGTTTCCTATAGCATTCATCCACAAGTACCACATGTATCTATGTACATCTCTAAACTGATCTTTGGGTGCTAGCATGGAAGAGCCTTCAATTGAAATGTATGCCTTTGATCTCTTTGAGAGATGCTTCCAAAGTACTCTACTTGATCTAGTGGAGGAGGATCTCTCTTGTAACTTCAGAGTATTCTTGGAAGACGGTAATTTTCTATTTTCTTGAGAGCTTTCTCTAGTTCCATTTTACACAACCAAAAATAATGGCTAGATTAATGATAATAATGTAATTTGGATTTATAATACTTAGAATAATAAAACAAAATAAATACCCATAGGAATTTATTTATTTCATTTAATTCATAGTAAGACCCCATGCCTAATAATAAAATTGGTTTATTATTATTACATTACACGCACCCAAAAAATTACACATAATATTATTTAAATAAATAAATATTATTATTTCTCACAAATTCCAAAAAAACATGGCATATATATTAATATAAATGGCGTGTATTTTTGTTTTTCCATTTTCCTTCTTTTCCTCCTCCACATTTATTATACCCTGAATAGTGACTATTTATTTCTTAAAAATATATCACTACATTATTCACTAATAAATATATTATTTCACCCACAATATATTCTCTCAAATAACTAGTTTCAAAATAAATGTGATCAGGCATCCTAGAATAATTGATAAACCACAATCTGGAAAAATATTTATTCAACCTGTTAATTTAATATTTAACCGAGATACTTGGATACACATAGTGTGTGAACCTCTGGGCTTCTTTCTCAGTGTAATTTTGTGAAGCCTTCCTAAAGTCCAAGGTTAACGTCTACTAACACGCCAAGTCACCCATAGATAAAGAAGTTAACACCACAATGACATGTCACCTCCTACGAACGCTTATCGTGTAATATAATTCCTTTGTCATGATATCTCTAATCAAGAGGGTTTCATGATAGAGCCATCAACACATGTGCTCGATTATTTTTTCATTAACTTCTTAGAATTGAACTTTCCCTTTCCTCACTATGGACATATATTTATTTAGGCTATATCAGTTCCATCAAAGGTCCTAAGATATCAACTTTTTTAATCGAACATAAGGGACAAATCCTTTCTCACATTATCTATAAATGAAGTATTACTCGTGATGTACCCAACATATCCTACCTCATTTAAAATAGTGTTTACTCATAGTTTTCATCAATACATATAAGTTCATGAGTTTTAAAACCCATTAACAATTATCTTAATGTCTAAGTACCAATACACACATCCACAGATAGGAACATCCACTAACACTATGAAATGTGGATTTCTTTCTGGCAGGTCTCATTCTCATAATATCCTCCTTGGTATTACCAAGGGTGCACACCACGATAAGGTGCCTTAAAGTTTTATGAGTACTCACCTATAATGGCCTGTATGATTTGTGTCCCACAAATAAAATCATCCATCCATATAACATATATTCAAGAATAGTGTTATGGAACTTATGGCTTCTCATTATAGTAGGGATCCTCTAGGACCCTTAAGTTCAACAGATATCCTTAAGACATTATCACATGTATTATCACATATAAGAACAATCATTATGTGATAAGATACATGTTAATATTAAAATCAATGAATACAAGTTTATCATAAAGTACAATGTAGTTGGTTCTAGGCCACCAACTCCAACAGAATCCCACTTGGACTAGAGCCAACTTCTAAAAACCATTAACTCGCTAGCTCTCCCATGATATTCATGCATCTTCTAAGATAGTCCTTCAGTCATGGGGTCCGCCATGTTCTCTTCCAGGTAAACTTTACTCACTACAACTCCCCCCCTCTGACATAAATCCATCAATAGGTGATACTTACAGAGAACGTGCTTTATTCGTTATGTGACATTGGTTCTTGTTCAAGATCCATCACTATATTATTATCATAATACAATGTGATAGGGTCTTTACTTCTAGGTACCACATCCATATCCTGAAAAAAGTTCTAAATCCATACAGCTTCCTTAGCTGCATCAAGTGCCACTATATATTCGGACTTCATTGTAGAATTTGCAACAACTGGTTTCCTTGAACTCTTCTATCTCACAGCTCCTCCATTGATACTGAAAACATATCCTAATTACAACTTTAGATCATTTTGATCTATCTAAAAACTAGAATTATCATAACCTTTTATGACAAGAACCTCATCTCCTGCACACCCTAGGAACATATCCTTAGTTCTTATTAGATGTATAAGGATAGTCTTAACAGCAATCCATTGTTATTCTCCTGGATATGGTTGATATCTTCCTACCATGCTCAGTGCATAGGAAACATCAATCCTGGTACATAACATGGCATACATGATGGATCCTATAGATGAATATTATAAGATCTTACTCATCATATCTTTCTTATGTTGTGTTTGAGGACACATTATCATAGAAATATATAGGCCATGTAATATTGGCACCAATCCCCTATTGGATTCTTCCAGATTAAATATCTTTAGTATATTGTCAATGTATGTACCTTTAATTATTCCAGGAAGCCTCTTGGATCTATCACGAATGATCTTGATCCATAGAATGTATGCTGCTTCCCCAAAGTCCATCAGGGAGAAACACTTGTTCAGCCAATCATTAATTGACTGTAAGACTGGTGCATTGACTCCAATAAGTATTATTTCTTCAATATATACTACTAGGATAGATACTAAATTCTTATTAAACTATTTATAAACTCATCGATCACATTCATTATTAAGGAAACCAAATTCTTTTATGGCTTCATGAAATCAAATGTTCTATGACCTAGATTATTTCTTTAATCCATGAATGTATTTCTGCAACTTATGTACCCGTTTGGATTCACCTGGTGTCTCAAACCCTTCTGTTTGTGTCATATAGACATCTTCCTGAAGGTTCACATTTAGAAATGTTGTTTTGACATTTATTTTCCAAATATTGTAGTTAGGGTAAGCTATTATGTAAAGTATCATTCTTATAGATTTAGACATGGAAATTGGAAAAAAAGGTTGCATCATAGACAATTCTTTTATGTTACCTAAATTCTATAGCAATTATCCTTGGTTTATAGGTTCTAACTTGACCTTCCATGTGCATATTTCTTTTGAACACCACTTTGCTTCCAACTAGCTTTATGTCAACTGGCTCATCAACTGGAACCCAAACTTGGTTTTGGTACATGGAATCTATCTCAAAGTTCATAGCTTCTAGCCATTTTGTAGTTTCTGAGATCTATTCTACTTCCTTGTAGGATAGAGGTTCATAATTGTCCAATAATAATTATTCACCATCCTCAGTGACTTGGAAATCAAATATCACTAGTTCTCTTACCCCCTTGAGCTCCTACATAGTAATTTTGTTTCTATAACCTCTTCCAAGGAGTCTTATAGATTTTGTTCCTATACCAACTCATGTGAATCTTAAGTAACAATTTATTCTATGTCAACCATTCTCAAACTATCCTTTTTGAGGATGTGATCCCTCTCAATTTAGATGTCTTGTCTGACAAAAATTACTTTCATGTTTGAAGGGTTATATAGGCAATATCCTTTAATTTTATTAGGATATCCTATAAAGATACACCTCCTTCCTGAGGGTGCTAGTTTGTTTCTGGATAAGGCCTTAGAAAATTGCTCTCATTCCCATACACTAGTGTGCGATAAATTGGGTTTTTTCCATTTGATAACTTGATGGGAATTCCATTTTACACCTTAATTAGTACTCAGTTTAATGTGTATGTTGTAATTTTTAATTCATATCCTCAAAAGGATAATGGAATATCTTAATGACTCATCATCAACCTCACTATGTACAACAAGGTGTAGTTCCTCCTTTCACTAACACTATTCCACTATGGTGTATAAGGAGGAGTGAGTTAAGATAGAATCCCAAACTCCTATAAATGATTGATGAACTCTTGGTTCAGATATTCTCCACCTCAATTCAATCGAAGATTCTTTATCTTCTTACCAATTTGGTTCTCCACTTCATTCTTGAATTCCATTAATTTTTCCAAGGACTCTGACTTTTAACACATTAAGTAGATATAGTCATATATACTCAAATCATTACTAAAAGTAATGAAGTAAGAATATACACCTCTAGATTCTACTATAAATGGTTCACACACATCCGTGTGTACAAATCCTAGAATCTCTGTTGTCCTTTCACCCTATTCACCAAAAGACGCTTGGTCATTTTCCCTTATAAATAAGCATGACATCTATCAAGTGGTTTCATCTTAGTAGAGTATAAATAACCATCTTGTTAGAGCTTTGTCAAAACATATCATTTACATGATTTATATGGTGATTCCACAACTAGTTTTCATATGATTCATGAGAGTTTGTTTCATTATCAATTTCCAATACTTGGTTTTCTTAATGTAATACATACTAACCATCATTTAAATGTGTCATACCATAACATAAGTTGTTCTTATAAAATAAACAACCCTTATTTATGCACTTAAAAAAAATCCATCAATATACAAACATGATACATAAATTATGTTCCTAGTAACACTAGGAACATAATAACAGTTATGTACAACCAAAAGAATCCAAGTTGGCAATGAGAGATAGTAATCGCCAATGGACAATGTAGCCAACCTCACACTATTGGAAGCGCTAAGATCCACCTCTCCTTTGGAAATATTTCTAATTCTACTTGTCTCATGAATCTGAATACCAATGAGAGCCCCACATGATTATCTAATACCCAATGGGTTGAAATAGAAATTTTTCACTCAATAACAAATGCCCCTTTAGCATCCCCACACTTCCAAGTGCAGTTCCTCTTCTAGTGGCCTGAATTTACACATGTAAAACATACTGCCTCCCATTCCTTACCCTGACTCTAGATATTCCCCTTCTTATATAGATTGTGCTTGAGGGATTCAGACAATTTATAATTCCTTGGCCCCACTTCCTTGTCCTTAATCTTCTTATTCACCATAAGGATTGTTTGTTTTTCATGCCCCATGTTCTTATCTTCCTGGAAAATCAAAATCAGAAGTTCTGATAGAATCTTTTCATCTTTTCTAATGTCTTAGTTGACAATAAATGTAGAGAAGGTCAGAGTATGTGATGATAGGATGATATATGTATGAAACGCTTTTGGGAACTTAGTCCCTAAGATGTCCAGGTGTTCAATATACCCAATAAGCATAACTATATGAGGGCCATCTGGCACAGACTCTCCAATCATAGTTGTGAAAAACATCATTGGATATCTCATATCTCTCCTATAATTATTTCTCTTTATATATATATTTAATGTGAGATATCATGCTATATGCATCCATGTTTTAACGTTTCTTCAAGAGCTCCTTAGACATGGTCGATATCATGAAACATTGGACAGCTATGGCATCATCAAAACGTTTCATATAGAGAGATATTTCCTCATCACTGCCCTGGTTTCTAGGAACAACTATAACATGCTCCTCCATTACATAAAATTTCATCTCTTGGAAAAGGATGACGTGTAAAAACCTCCGCCACTCCTGGAAATTGGTGCCGGTGAGAAGGTTCTCCTTCTTGAGTATGGTTCAATATGATATTTTTTATGTCATATTTCTTTCCATTTCTACAAATTAAGATGATATAATATTTAGTACTTTATCATGATAAAACTAAGAAAAATAAATAAATTAATACTTATTATTCTCCCACTATTTTATAGAAATCTAACATCCCTCACCATTGACTTCTGAATATTATGTTTCCTAATTATTCTTATGGCAAGGATCCATAATTCCCTTTGCATAACTCAAACTAGGGTTTTTAAAGCATCTTTGGGAATTTTAGGTAGGAATTCTAAATTTCAACTACATTAACTCGTAGTTCCATGATCTACTGAGTGGACTCAGCAATCCTAAAATCCTTTTATTTTGGATTTCCTCAACCTTTGCCTCTTGGTCACTCTAAGTCCTTTTGTGGAAGTCAACCCCTGATGTGAACCAAGTCAAGTAAACCCAAAAAATCAAATTATAATACCCCAATAATTGAAAGAACCCCAACAAGGGTTGGTCAAGCACATTAAATTATGGTTCAATTCTAAACAAGATTATGGAAGGCTATATCAACTTAATATTTCCTTGATGGATTTTATCCATATACATAAATTTCAATTTTATTATCTTTCTTACATGCTTTTTAATATTAAGTTGTAAATACATAAGTGATTAACCATGTCCATGATAATATTTACGCATAAGACGGTCTTATTTTAGTTACATCTTTCATGCATGTTTAATTATTTAATTATATGATTTTGACAACACACCCACAATAAATAAACTACACAATTGAAAGAAATAAAATAAATGGAATGATCATAAGCTTGTTCTATTTCTTAGTTATCCTAGTTGTTGATAAAAAAATCCAAGACCTAGTGGAGAAAACACCTTGAACCTTTTGGTTTTGTGTTTACAACTTTCCACCTATCCACCATTATATCTCCATGGATTAGTTTTGCCTAAAATCCTAGCTTGAGATGCCTCCAATATCTTTGTAGCTCCATCCATTAAATATGAATTCATCTCACACATAGGTGAGGGGTAAAACGAGGTTTTACATAAATTAAACCATGGGAACGAAGGTCATACATATTAATGATGAGAAGGCTCGCAAGCCAACAAATTTAATTTAAATAAATAAATAAAAAGAAACCATTCACGTACAAAGGTCCTAGTCTAGAGCACGATCATCCATACATGTAATGATATTTATGCATAAATAAAACTAGTATTCGATTCTTTAATTTTTCTTGTTTAAGATAAATCACGCACTAATCAATTAATTATTATCACTAATTAATCAATCCTTTTATCTTAAACCCTTTTCTAAAATTCCTTTAGATTTTCATCCATCATAATCTTAAACAAATAAATTCATTTAAAATTATCATTGTACGTAACTTGTACCTTGGAGGAAACACGGTGAATTACCATACATAACTACCCAATGAGTAGAAATGAACATTAAGGAGCTGTTAAATTAAACACACATATATAAAACACCTATCACATGTTGTGACTTAGATTTACGCCCGCACCACGCCATACGTCTTTGGGTTTTGTATAATATAATAATAAATTTTAATAAATATATGTTATTTGGATGAGTAAACAGTGTATAGTTCCAACTACATGGCGTTTTCTATCAATCAACTTCCATCCAAAGTAGGCGCTTGAGCATACAGCATGTAGATATACATTGAAAATCTTCAGAGTACATGAAGTTTTGAGGTGGCCACACACCATGCAGTATCCACATTACATGGTCTCCAGCCGGGACAAGCCATGTACAGGCTACACAGTCCAATACTAACCCGAAGGGACTACATGCCATGTAATCCAAAAAGCAGGGGCCACCTATTTCGAGTCACCGCACAGAGTCATTAAGACTTAGAAAAACTCAAATCACATGGATTGGTTTGGAAGACCTGTACAGATGAATTGAACCTTCACTACATGGTGTGTACTACCAAATACATTCCATGTGTTTTGGTGATGTATGACTAGGAACCTTTGGCTCCTTCGAATGAGATCCTTTATTTTATTTTAACCAAAATTAAACGAAAATATAATTTTTGTAAGGTGAATGAGAAACTAAAGAGGGGGAATAAATCTTGAAATTCAAATTTATAGAATGATTAGCTTGAATTGAAACAACTAAATTATTATATACGTAAATCGTCAACAAAAAATGAATAAGTATACTCAATGATATGATTTCTCTGATACAACTTGTATATTCCTGGAACAGCGGAGGCATGTGGAAGGGTGTACCAAACTTTGATTTTTTCCGTTAACATTGATCAATCTGAGATCTGTCACAATGATAAAAAGAAGGATATTTGAAATAGAATGAAGAACAAAAAGAAAATAGGTAAGTCATGAAACCCTAGAGAGGATCATCATATGTTGGTTATAATTAATTTAATTAAAATAAAATAATTACCTTGATGGAATTCTCTCTATATTGATGTTTCCAATCACGATCAAATGTGATCTGTTGTTGCGTCATAGAACCCAAGTGTATGCTTCCTCTAGTGGTGATCGATACATGCTCCAAATACCTTGGGAAGTCTTCGAATGGATATTCAGGTTCTAGTGTGGAAGAACCTTCGCTTGCAATGCCCACCATCAATTTCCTTGAGATCCACTTCAAAAGTGATCCCTTTGATCCGGTGGTGGAGGATCTCTCTCGTAACTTGAGAGCGTTCTTTGAGGATGCGAATTCTCTCTTTTTTTGATATCTTTCTCGAGATCTGTTGTGAAAACCCACAAATAATGTCTAGCTTAATGAGAATAATATAATTAGCATTTATAATACTTAGAATAATAAAATTAAATTATTACCCCTAGGTTATTATTTATTTCATTTAATCCTTATTAATACCACATGTCTAATAATAACGTTTTACTATTCTTATTACTTTACATGCTCCCAGAAAATTATACCCAATATTATTTAATTAAATAAAAAATATTATTTCTCAAAAAAATAGTCATAAAAACCACATGGTGTATATATTAATATACATGGTTCACTTCTACAAAAACGGGCTTTATCATCACTCAAAACGGGCTTTATAAGTGCTAAAAAGCGCTGTAAAGCTCAACGCTAATAATGGACCCTTTATGAGTGCTAAAAAGCACTGATAAATGTGTTTTTATCAGATCTCTTTTAGCGCTGATAAAATGATCCATTATCAGCACATTTTTAGCGCTGATAAATGTGGATTTTATCATTACTTTTTTGTCATGATAAATTCCCAGTCTGCTGCAACAAAAAATTCTACAACAGCATAGCCAAACAACACCTGCAAAAAATTCATCATCTCAACAAGTACACCCATAAAAAATTCACACATAAATCATAAGATAACTAAACCAAGTATACCCACACAACAAGTATACCCATACACCATTAACACATAATTCACAAGTTAATTAAAGACATATAGAATTCTATTCAGAATTCAGTGGGTCGTGGGGATGTTCAAGGGTTTGGGGTGGCTGTCCAAGAGGGTAGGGGGTGTCCGAGGGGGAAAGGCATGTCCAGCGTGGTGGGGGCGGTCCAGGAGGTTGGGGCTGTCCAAGGAGGGTGGGGGTGTCCAGGGGGTGGGGGTGTCTAGGTGGTGGGGTGGTGTCTTGAAGTGGGGTGTCCAGGTGAGGGGGGGGGGGGTGTCCATGAGGGTGTCCAGGGGGTGGGATAGTGTACAGGGTGTCGGGAGGTCATTCCAGGGGGGTGGGGGTGTCCAGGGGGTGGCGGCGGTCCGGGGGGTTGGTGTGGTTGTCCAAGGGGGGTGGGGTGGTGTCCAGGAGGGTGGGATGGGGGTTTCCGATGAGATAGGGGTGTTCAAGGGGTGGGGTGTCCAGGGGGTGGGGGTGGTCCAGGTGGTTGGGGGATGTCCAAGGGGGGTGGCTGGTGTCCAAGGAGGGGGGGTGTCCAGGTGGGGGCTCTCTATGGGGTGTCCTGGGGGGTGGGATGGTGTCCAGGGTGTCAGGGGGGGCTTTCTAAGGGGTGGTCGTGTCTAGGAAGTGGGGCGGTCCAGTGGGTTGGTGGGGATGTCTAAGGGGGGTGGGATGGTGTCTGGGAGGGTGGGGGTGGCCGTCCATGGGTGGGGGTGTCTGGGGGGTGGGGGTATCCAGGTGGTGGGGTGGTGTCAAAGAGGGGTGGTGGTGTCATCCTTGGGGTGGTGGTTATCCAGGGGGTGGGGGTTTCCTAGGTGGGGGGGGGGGTGGGGGGGCTATCCGATGTTGGAGGGATGTCCATGGTCATGTCCAGGGGTGCGGGCGTCCAGGGGTTGAGGGGGCTTTCTAGGGGGTGGGGTGTCCAGAGGGGTGGGGTGTCCAGGGGTGGGTTGGTGTCCAGGGTGTTGGTGGCGATCCAGGGGGTTGGTGGGGTTGACGTATACATGTCGCAAAGGACCCATGGATGGTTCTCATAAAGGATCAAGACAATCTGAATGTGTTTGGTTAGATTTTCGTAGGTCAGTTGTTGTTTTCACTTAAAATTGTGTCCATTTGAAACAAAAGAGAGACCTTTTGAGTGATACCGGACACACCATGCCTCTGATTGAGGCAGTGTTGACTCATACACATCACAAAGGACCCATGTATTGTTCTCCTAAAGGGTCAATACAATCTAAATGCATTTGGTCATATTTCTGTCGGTCAGTTGTTGTTTTCACTTAAAATTGTGTTTATTATAAACAAAAGAGAGACACTTTGAGTGATACCGACAACACTGTGACTCAGATTGAGACGGGGTTCCCTCATACACATCTCAAAGGATCTATGGATAGTTATCCTAAAGGATAAATATAATCCGAAAGCATTGGTCAGATTTTCGTACATCAGTTGTTGTTTTCACTTAGAAATATGTCCATTTTAAACAAAAGAGAGACCCTTTGAGTGATATCGACAACATTGTGCCTCAGATTGAGGCGGGGTTGCCTCATACATGTCAAAAAGGACCCATGGATCATTCTATTAAAATATCAACAGAATTTGAATGTGTTTGGTCAGATATTAGTAGGTCAGTTGTTGTTTTCACTTAAAATTGTGTCAATTTTAAACAAAAGAGAGACCCTTTGAGGGATACCGGCCACACCGTGCCTCAGATTGAAGCAGGATTGACTCATACACATCAAAAAGGACCCATGGATCGTTATCCTCAAGTAACAATACAATCTGAATGTGTTTGGTCAGATTTCCTTAGGTCAGTTGTTGTTTTCACTTAAAATTGTGTCCATTTTAAACAAAAGACAGACACTTTGGGTGATACCGGCCACAATGTGCCTCAGATTGAGGCGAGGTTGACTATTAAACGTCACAAAGGACCCATGGATCATTCTCCTAAAGCATCAATACAATCTGAATGCGTATGGTTGGATTTCTGTAGGTCAGTTGTTGTTTTCACTTAAAATTGTGTCCATTTTAAACAAAAGATAGAAAATTTGAGTGGTATCGGCCACACCGTGCCTCAAATTGAGGTGGGGTTGACTTGAACCTGTCAAAAAATACCGATGGATCGTTATCCAAAAGGATCAACATAATCTGAATGCGTTTGGTCAGATTTCCATAGGTCAGTTATTGTTTTCACTTAAAATTGTGTCCATTTTAAACAAAAGACAGACATTTTGAGTGATACCAGTCACATCATGCCTCGGATTGAGGTGGGTTGACTCTTACACATCAAAAATGACCCATGGATCATTCTCATATAGGATCAGCACAATATAAATGTGTTTGGTCAGATTTTCATATGTCAGTTGTTGTTTTTACTTAAAATTGTGTCCATTTTAAACAAAAGGGAGACCCTTTGAGTGATACTGGCCACAACGGGCCTTTTATTGAGGCCGTGTTGACTCCTACACATCACAAAAGACCCATGGATCATTCTTCTAAATGATCAACCCAATTCAAATGCATTTGGTTAGATTTCCATAGGTCAGTTGTAGTTTTCACTTAAAATTGTGTTCATTTTAAACATAAGAGAGACACTTTGAGTGATACCGGTAACACCGTTCCTTGTATATAGACGAAGTTGACTTTTACACATATAAAGGGACCCATGGATCGTTCTATTAAAGGATCAACAAAATATGAATGCGTTTGGTCGGATCTCCGTAGGTCAGTTGTTGCTTTGAATTAAAATTGTGTCCATTTTAAACAAAAGAGAGACACTTTGAGTGATACTGGCCACACTGTTCCTCAGATTGAGGTGGGGTTGACTATTACATATCAAAAAGGACACATGGATCGTTATATTAATGTATGAACACAATTATAATGCATTTGTTCAGATTTTCATAGGTCAGTTTTCGTTTTCACTTAAAATTGTGTCCATTTTAAACAAAAGACAGACACTTTGAGTGATACATGCCACACTAGGCCTTGGATTGAGGCGAGGTTAACTCTTACATGTCAAAAAGTACCCAGGTATCATTATTCTATAGGATCAACATAATCCAAATATGTTGTTTTGGATTTCCGTAGGATAGTTGTTGTTTTCACAGAAAATTGTGTTCATTTTAAACAAAAGAGAGACCCTTTGAGTGATTTTGGCCACACTATGACTCGTATTGAGGCGTTTTTGACACATAAATGTCACCACGTACCCATGGATCGTTCTAATAAAGTATCAATACAATATGAATGCGTTTGGTCAGATTTCTGTAGGTCAGTTGTTGTTTTCACTTAAAATTGTGTCCATTTTAAACAAAAGAGAGACACTTTGAGTGATACCGGCCACACCAAGCCTCAGATTGAGGCAGGGATGACTCTTACACGTCACAAAAGACATATGGATCATTATCCTGAAGGATCAACACAATATGAATGTGTTTGGTTGAATTTACGTAGGTCAATTGTTGTTTTCACTTAAAATGATTTCCATTTTATTCAAAAGACAAACACTTTGAGTGATACTGGCCAGATCATGCCTCAGATTGAGGTGGGGTTGACTAATACATGTCAAAAAGGACCCATGGATCATTCTAATATAGGATCAACACAATATTAATGTGTTTGGTTAGATTTACATATGTCAGTTGTTGTTTTCACTTAAAATTGTGTCCATTTTAAACAAAAGAGAGACCAATTGAGTGATACCGGCCACTCCATGTGCCGGATTGAGGCCGGGTTGACTCTTATACATCAAAAAGGACCCATGAATCGTTCTCTTAAAGGATCAACACAATCCAAATGTGTTTGGTCGGATTTCCGTAGGTCAGTTTTTGTTTTCACCTAAAATTGTGTCCATTTTAAACAAAAGAGAGAAACTATGAGTGATACCGGCCACACCGTGCCTCGTATTAAGGTGGGGTTGACTCATACATTTCATAAAGGACCAATGGATCATTCTAGTAAAGGATCAACAAAATCCGAAAGCGTTTGGTCAGACTTTTAGAGGTCAGTTGTTGTTTTCACTTAAAATTGTGCCCATTTTAAACAAAAGAGAGAGACTTTGAGTGATACTGGCCACACTGTGCCTTGGATTGAGGCGGGGTTGACTCATACATATCAAAAAGGACCCATGTATTGTTCTCTTAGAGGATAAACACAATCTGAATGCATTGGTCTGATTTTCGTAGGTCAGTTGTTGTTTTCACTTAAAATTGTGTCCATTTTAAACAAAAGATGAACACTTAGAGTGATACCGGCCACACCATGCCTCAAATTGAGATGAGGTTTACTTTTACACATTAAAAAGGACCCATGGATCATTCTTCTTTTGGATCAACACAATCTAAATGTGTTTGGTCATATTTCTGTATGTCAGTTGTTGTTTTCACTTAAAATTGTGTCCATTTTAAACCAAAGAGAGACGCTTTGAGTGATACCGGCCATACCGGGCCTCAGATTGAGGTAAGGTTGAAAAATAAACATCTAAAAGGACCCATGCATCATTATCCTATAGGATCAACACAATCCTAATCCGTGTGGTCTTATTTTCATTGGTCGATTGTTGTTTTCACTTAAAATCGTGTCCATTTTAAACAAAAGAGAGACACTTTGAGTGATATCGGCCACACCGGGCCTCAGAATGAGGCGGGGTTGACTATTACACATCAAAAAGGACCCATGGAACGTTCTACTATAGGATAAATACAATCAGAATGCTTTTGGTCAGATTTATGTATGCCATTTGGCGTTTTCACTTAAAATTGTGTCCATTTTAAACAAAATAGAGACCCTTTGAGTGATACCGGTCACACCGTGCCTCGGATTGAGACATAATTGACTCTTACACATCAAAAATGACCCATGGATCATTATCATAAAGGATAAATACAATACAAATGTGTTTCGTTGGATTTACGTAGGTCAGTTGTTGTTTTCACTTAAAATTGTGTGCATTTCAAACAAAATAAAGACACTTTGAGTGATACCGGCCACATCATGCCTTAGATTTAGGTGGAGTTGACTTATAAATGTCACAAAGGACACATGGATCATTCTCATAAAGGATCAAGAACAATCTGAATGCGTTTGGTTTGATTTTTGTAGGTCAGTTGTTGTTTTCACTTAAAATTGTGTCCATTTTAAACAAAAGAGAGACACGTTGAGTGATACCGGCCACACCGTTCCTCGAATTGAGTCAGGGTTGGCTAGTACACATCCCCAATGCACCCATGGATCTTTATCCTAGAGGATAAACACAATATGAATGTTTTTGGTCCGATTTTTTTTAAGTTAGTTATTGTTTTCACTTAAAAATATGTCCATTTTAAACAAAAGAGAAACACTTAGAGTGGTACCAGCCACACCATGCCCCGGATTGAGGAAAGGTTGACTTTTACACATCACAAAGGACCCATGGTTCTTTCTCCTAAAGGATCAATATAATCCAAATGCATTTGGTTGGATTTCCATAGGTCAGTGTTTGTTTTCACTTTAAATCGCGTCCATTTTAAACAAAAGAGTGACACTTTGAGCGATACCGGCCACTCTGTGCCTCAGATTGAAGAGAGGTTGACTCATACACGTCACAAAGGAAACATGGATCATTCTTATAAAGGATAAAGACAATCTGAATGCGTTTGTTCAGATTTTTGTAGGTCAGTTATGGTTTTCACTTAATATTATGTCCATTTAAAACAAAAGAGATACACTTTGAGTGATACTGGCCACACCATGACTTGGATTGCGGTGGGGTTGACTCGTACACATCGCCAAAGCACCCATGGATCATTCTCCTAAAGGATCAACACAATCTGAATTTGTTTCGTCAGATTTTCGTACATCATTTTTTGTTTTCATTTAAAA
Source organism: Viscum album (assembly GCA_963277665.1). NCBI lineage: Eukaryota > Viridiplantae > Streptophyta > Magnoliopsida > Santalales > Viscaceae > Viscum > Viscum album. Next base: position 1,289,809,251 of record OY728151.1, read on the forward strand.
ATTTGTTCATTTTAAACAAAATAGAAACACATTGTGTGGTTTATCATTTTTGCATTTTGCTGGTGCATATCATCTGTTAAAATGAGAAAATGACTCATTGTATAAAGGATTTTTATTTAATAACAATTACAATTTTCCTATGAACATTTACATACAACAATGTTTCATCTTTTGATCCCCTTAACCCCTCTCCAATATGACTGCCAATTGCACATGTCCCCAAGTCAGACCTTCATGCTATTTATGTACAATCTGCCATCAAGTATGAATCCCACTTGTTTCTGAAAAAACCTATATCTTCTTGTGAGTATGAGGCTTTTCGGAAGTCATATTAGTCCTGTAAAAATATAAAAATAAAGAATTAATAAATAAATTGAACGAACTATTAGATCTTTTTTGAAAATACCTCTTTAGGGATTCTAGTTTGTTGATGAAAAACGATCTCTTTCATAAATTTACAAACATAATAACTGCAATAATTGTCATTTTTTTGGACACTTTAAAAAAATTGATCATTAGGGAAATATCTAACTTGTGTTGAAATGTGTTTGGATTGTGAAATTTTTTTATATATACCCTGATATTTGTCCAGATGTAGTACTTTCTTTCCTCCTTATTCTTAGCCCCTATCCTCATTCCTTTTTTAGATGATAATGATACACCACCATATCATAGAATAATACTCAGTAAAATATAATATAAATTATATTACATGATGTTTAGACCTAAAACATAACATGTAGTGTCTTACAGATTCACAAACTCCATCATGTGTGGTTGGTTTGATGGATATCCTTTCTTTGAATCCATAAAATAAATATTTAGTGTATCCAAGTACACTAAAATTAGCATCCAATGTTTCATAAAAACACAAAAATAAATAAGTAATAAAAGAAGTGAAAATATAATTTATATGCTTTAATTGTTGAGTTTTACCCCTGCACGGTTGGTATTAGGAAGAGTCTATCATTTGTAATCTTTCATTCAAATGTTTTCAACAAGTCATTCACTATTTCATTATTTTTTGATGGATCTAATTACATTAGATGTGTTGATGTGGTATGAGGACTAACGAGTTTGAATTTTGGCACATCAGAAAATTCCTTCAACTGTTTTTCATATATATGTCTGTCAACAATATAAGATGCATTTAGTTATAATTTTCACATTAGATCAGCTTTTAGAAAATCATTTCATGAAGACATACCTCATATATATATTTTCAACTGTGATTCCTAGCCAACCATTTTCAAGGATCTCATTTACATTTTCAGTAGCAATGAAATCTTGACTTTCCTCTCCGTATATATTCTTTTCAAAAACCACTATATGACTACTACCACCTCTTAGCATCATATCCACATTAGTCTTCAATGCTAGTAAATGTAGTTAGAGAACAGGTGGTGATATTTTGCTTTTAGTAGCTCCTTGGGATCAGTTGGTCGATACTTTAGATGGTTTTGAGCTGACGTTTGTCACCCCATTCCCTTTATCCGTCTATGATAACATTCATTGGTTCAGACCATTTTTTCATTACTTGTTAAAGGCTTAGCTTGAAAAAAAGGAAATAAATACCTATTTGTCTCCATGTACTCTTACAAGTTGTGATGGCCATGAAATGAATGTCCCAATATCCCTTTTGACCGTATGAATATCATCTTCATAAAGTGGAATAGTTAGGTATGCATTTTTCTCATGTGCTATAGTAATCATCACTTTCAGATGACCCTTCGGAAGTGGTCTATTATGCAGCATGTCATCTAGGATGTCGAACACTGTAGCCCTCGCTACAAGGTGATAGGTGGGTGTTGACAAATATAAATCACAATCATTATGACCCTGTAGAAGACTAGTACCAGAAAAGTATCAGTGTTTGTCTAATTCACATTTCATGGGAACAATTATTAGAATATTTAATACCACAGCTGAGACAGCTCTTTGAGGGGAATGGCTCACCTCAAATCTGGTGGGGTTGGGGCAGGATCTTAATGCGCTGATTTTTCTTCAGTTATGTCTTCTCTTTGATTCCCACCTATAAATGTTTCTAGAAACTCTCCCTTCCATTACAATAATTCTTCATGGTTTGCTAGTCTTTCACTCATTTGTTTCAATTTTTCTTCTCTATCATCCATTTTTTTCTTCTCAAAATATACTCAGGGTGTCACCCCAAACCCCGCTCCTCTAACATGACCGTATTTCTGGCTACTTCAAAGCCATAGATAATAGGTCTGCATCTGCTATAGGAGTAGCTAATTCCTGTGACTGTCGGATATAGGAAAATAACTAATTATTTTTATGTAATATCAATTTAAAACAAATATTTTTATCATTGTGTCATACTTACACATATATCCCACACTTTTTGTGTGTTCTCATCTACTAGCTTCCATTCCATATTCACATGTGCCTCCTTCCATAGCACATGACATGGGATGGAAGTGTCTTTGGTTTTAGAATCATCAATCTACATATAAACATAGAAAGATAATTATGATTTTGTTTATTGGAACTTAACAATATTACTGTAAATTTAAAATACATACCATTTTCTTTTCTATTGAAGCATCCCCCATCCTTACTTTACGATAGGGGTATGTTAGTTTTGATGCAGATTCCTTATTTTTATTACAGAGTTGTTATTTTATAAATGAAATATTGACAATCAAAGTGATGAATACACATATCCTCAAACAACATATTATCACCCACAATGTACCTGAAACTTATCATCTCCACGATGACCAATAAATGCATCCCATGCTTCTTGGGATATCAGGTGAGCGTAGACATTGGGTGTGTGTGGGTTTATTTTTACTTTGGAATCTTTCAGGTGACATCTTGTTAAAATAGTGCGAAAACCTCGATAAATCCTTCCTAGAAGCCTTAGTACACAATCCTTGTGTGAATTGTCTACTATAAATGTACTTTGTAATAGATTAAGAAGAGTAAGAAATTGTTTCATTATTTTATTTGTTAGTAAATTAAAGAAATAAATTCATAATGTTACCGTAATTTCTTCCCAGATCATAGCCTTCATCCTGGACACAACATGGCGCCATGAATCTATGTCAATCGGAACGCGTTTCCGAGTGCTTACTACAATGTAACTTCTAAAAATAGCCTTGTTGGGATTCACATGTTGGCCTCGTGCATTCCATCTGACATCAAATTTGATACCTTTTCTTTTCACCTTAAAAACTTTGGATAACACCGTCAAACTACACGCACTTGTGTTTTCTGTGACATCGGTCATTCATTCCCGAACATTTCATCGATATCAACATCATCTATATGTTATTTTTAAATGGTAGTAAGGACATGTGTTGATGGTTGCTGGACCTCAACACTAGGAGCAATAAAAGGTTCAAATACTTCTTGTTGTTGTACACTGTGAGCAGCCGCAGCAGGAGCTGCAGCAGCAGTAGCTTGAGAGGCTTGTTCAGACTCAAGGTTAGGATCACCAGAGCATGAAAAAGTAATTATCATAAAAAGTGGTTCAACAGTTAATTTAGATAAAATGAATTCAGTTTTGATAAGATAATAACATGAGAAAACAAGATCTATATTACAAACAAAATATAACCTGTTTATTGAACTCTCTTTCTTTTTTTCAAAGGCTGAAGGGATTTGAAACCTCTATCGATTATCCAAATCCCTCCATTATTGTCTCCTATAACATAAAAAACATCATCTAAATTGGGACCGCTGCGAAATGATTGTGATGTACTACTGAAAGGATCGTCCTCAACTGAATTTTCATCAGACCTTTCAGTAGTTTTGGACAATAACAGAATAATCAACCACTTTCAGTTTGCGGGATATGGAACATAGAAAACTTTTACCTATTGTGATGCCATTATAAGCCGTTCTTCTTTGTACACTTACCTTCTAAAATCAACTTTCACAAATCCCCATTTAGCTATTTTAACCCCACTATTGTTATCAAACCATTTTTATTGAAAAATCGGTAATTGGAATGTCATATAATCCAACTCCCATATTAGTTTGATAATTCTAAAGTATGACATATTTTCATAAATTGGATTTCTGTCCTTACCACCAAAAACATGCATCGCTTCAACCACTAGTGTAACTCCACTATTTTTCATGGTACTCTCTTCATCATGTTCATCTATATATAATATATAACCATTAATTACATAACCACTGTAAGATAATACATACACACTTGGTCCAGCGGCTTGACATCGAAGTCGTTAGAAATTTGAATTTGGATTTTCATCCAACTACATAGAAATATGGTCCTCATTCCATCCTATAAACTGGTGATTATGTGTATTTGATAACCATTTTTCAGCCCTTGATGGATTCAACTGCATAAGAATTTCTTTGTGAGTTTCAATATATGGAGAAACCTCCCAACTATTTTGCAAAACATAAAGGTGGGCATGCTCCCGATCTGTAATACTAATTGTCACAACATCTCTTCTAGAAATTCCTTCACCCTCAATGTGTCCAGTGTAACGAGATTTCAGGAGACCAATGATTTCCACATCATATAGGTATTCAGTACAAAATTCAATGGCTTCCTCAACAATATATCGCTCCACTATACAACCCTCTAGATGACTTCGATTTTTGACATACCATTTCAAAATCTTCATATACCATTCAACAGGATACATCCATCTATAGTGCACAGGATCACAAAGTCGAATCTCTCTCACCAAGTGAATCATCAGATGAACCATCATATCAAAGAATGTTGGTAGGAAGAACATTTCTAATTCACATAATTTGATGACAATTTCTTTTTCCGTAGCTGGAAATATTGTTAGGTCTAAAACGTTGCAATTTATAGCTTTGAAAAAGAAACAAAGTTTGGATAATGTATAACGAACATTCTTGGGTAAAATGCAATGTAAATCTTTAGGAATTAGATCTTGCATCAAAACATGGAAGTTATGTGATTTCATACCTTTTAACTTCAAATCATTCATCGACACAATGTTCTTGATATTTGATGAATATCCCTATAGAACCTTTACATCATTGAACAAGTTGCAAAACTGATATCTCTCCTCCCTAGAAATAGTATAAGAAGCTAGAGGAAGAAACATTCGATTTTCACCCTTCGCGGGAGCCAACTCATTGCATATTCCCATGTCAAACATGTCCAACCTTGCCTTAATTCTATCCTTCATTTTTTCTGGGGCATTTATCAATGTTCTGATAACATTTCCACATACATTTTTTTCCACATGCATCACATCAAGAAAATGTCTGACGTATAAACAATTCCATTATGGTAATTCAAAAAAAACTGATCTCTTTTTCCAATCGATTTTTGTAAGGTTTTTCAAAAATGGTTTACCAAAAATAGTGTTCACATCTTTTACTTTCTCAAATAGCTGATCACCAGTTAGTGGAGACAGTGCTGCGTGTTGTTATGAACTTCCATTGAATGATGTCTTCCAAGATCTATACTTATGTCAATGAGGTACAAATCTATGATGTCCTAGAAACACATATTTCTATGAATGTTTCAACCTAATTGATTCTGTATCTTCTTCGCACATGGGACACCCTTGAGTTCCTTTAATGCTAGAGCCTGAAAAATTTTCATAATCAGGGAAATCATTTATTTTCCCAAACAACATCACTCTCAACGTGATGTATTAACTTTTATAAGCATCATACAACATAACACCTAAATCCCACAATAAGTTTAAATTCTCGATCAAAGTAGCCTGATAAACATCAATATCGTTACCTGGTTGTTTTGGTCCTGATATAAGAATAGTTAACATGATGAATTTCTTCTTCATTAATAACCAGGGTGGCAAGTTATAATTTACCAACATAACAGTCCATGTACTATGAGTACTGGTTTGTAAACCAAAAGGATTCACTCCATCTATAGATAACGCAAGGTGAAGTTTTCTCGGCTCTTTTCCAAATTCAGGATACTCATGATCAATTTTCTATCATTGAGGAGAGTCAGGTGGATCACATAATCTCACATCTTTATTTCTTTTATCTGCATGCCACGATAATTGTCTTATAGTTTATTCACTTCCATATATATGCCTAAACCTTGGAATGGTTGGAAAGTACCATGAAAATTTCATAGGATTGGATTCATCTTTATTGTATCGAGAAGCACCACACATTGGGCATTCTGTAAGTGATTTGTTCTCCTTGCGAAACAATATTGAGTCTTTCGGTCAGGCATGTATTCTTTCATAAATCATACCCATAAAAAATATCATTCATTTAGATTCATATGTCCAGCTTGGGAGCTCATTATCTTCCAGGAGCATGTCATTCAAGAGAGAAAGTAGTTCCGTAAAACTGACATCACTCTATCTGTTTCTTGCTTTCAATTTATATAGCTTTTGTATAGCTGACAATGCTGTATATTTATTGCAACCAGCATACAATGGCGTCTTTTCACAGATCTTTAACTTCTCAAAAAAATTTGGGCAATCGTGGAGTTCATCTTCAATCGTCTTTGTAATTTCCTCAATATGATCTTCATCATCATTGACATATATAATCACATCCTTCATACAGTCTTCTTCATTATCCATATTTGTATTCATATCTGATGATCCATAAAACGTAGTTTCATCCCAACCAGTAGTTGTATTCTCTTTTTCTCCATGTTTATTCCAACATTTATAACTTTGATCTATTCCGTGACATATCTAATGTTCTTCCAACTCCTCTAGGTTAAGTAGTCTAGAATAACAACAACGTAAACACGGACAATAGATTTTAGAAGGATCCTTTGCATGATCCTTTGAAAACTTGATGAACTCTTTCACTATGTTCTCATACTCTATTGTCAAATGGTTATCATCCATCCAATCTGTATTCATCTCCACCCTATTTGAATCTCAAATATTAGTATTTATGGTTTAAGTACACAAAACAAGACATCCAAATACAGTAGAATAGAACCAAATCCTTATAAAAATAGTGATTAATAAGGCCTAACCATTTCCAATAAAGATCTTGAAATCAACAGAACCAGGATAGACCCCCCATCAAAATCAACACAGTTTCCAAGCACAAAGGGGTTCGTGGGGATAATTAATTGTGCCATAGATGGTAAAACTCACATGGCATCATCCTCTAGGGCTCATCCTCCTCTATCAGGTCAACCCTTCTATGTTCAACTAGTCCATCCTTTTATACCTCACCAACATAAAATACATATGGATGAAAACCAGTTTCCAAATCTATAAGTAAATAAAGGTTTATCATAATCCCTACAATATGGAATCCATTAAATATAATTACTTTAGATTCATTATAGTTTCCTCAAATCACCCCAACCCAAACACAAGAATAATCAAGAATGATACATCGACCACTCCTAGGTCTCTGCCCTACATTCAATATCATCATGCCTAAATAACCATATATCCACACATAAACATGTCACAAACACATAAAAAACCATATCTACATCAGATCCAAAGTACCCATATGGATTTCAATCAAGTTACTCGACTCAAGTGGTGGTGTGTAAGAAATAATAAGAAAATATAATAAGTACATAGTCACACATAAATCTCAAACTGGTGTTAATAATCCAATAAACCCAAGAATTACTATATCTCAAATAGATTCTATGGTTCCTCCCATGACATGATAGCTTTATCATTTTCATATCAACAGAGATACCATGTTTCGAGACCACATGGACAATGAAATTCACCTCCCAAATCTAGATTTGGCACTTTGAAAACTTGGAATAAAATTGGTGAATCCTCAAGACGGCCAAAACTATTATCAAATTTGGTATATAATCATCCACAGTTTTATAATAAAACATGATTTCATCCATAAATACCATAAAAAAATAGTTGAGATACTAGTGGAAAATCCTATTTATCATCACCATAAATATATATGCAGTGTTGGTTTGGCCGAATGGAATAAAAAATTACTCATAGTGGCTATACCAACTCCTAAATGAGGTATTTGGAATATCAAACTCCTTGATCCTGAGCTGGTGTTAACCAAAATTGAAGACCGATCTTAGAGAACCACTCCCCCCCTTTAGAATATCTATGAAATCATAAATATAGGTCAATAGATACTTTTTATTGATCATAACCCAATTGAGATTTTGGTAATCAACACACAATCGAAGGGTTCCAATGACCTTCTTGGTGAAAAGAACCAGTTATTCCCAAGGCAACACACTAGGTTAAATAAATAATTCAGAAACCAATTCATCCCACTGATTATTTAGTTCCTTTAATTTAACTAGTTCAATATGATAAGATAGAATATATATTGGTTTTTTACCCATCACCATGTTGATAGAGAACTCCACCTCCCTCTCTAGTGGAAGATCAAAAAAGAATAAAGGAATCACTTTTGGAAATTCAATAGCTACTAGGGGAATTTGAATATAATAGTCTTCCTACTCCAGTTCAATAGCATAAAAGGATATCATCCCACTCAACTCTGGAAGAAGTGGTCTAGCTCAACTAGACCTCAAGTCTGATTCTCTATGGAAAACACGGAATTCCCTCTCAGGGGTAGTGAAGGACACCCACTGATGATAATAGTAAATCCAAGATTTATTAGAAACTAGCAAGTCCAATATGAGAATAACATATAGGGGAATCATTTTAAGAACCAAAAAAATATCATATGATCTAAATCTCTAAAAAAGGGAAAGCATGAGATTGGAATCAGAGACCTTACTCCCTCTTTATCTAGAGAGATGACGCAATCCTTATCACATAATCCATGACCTCTATTATAAGTTTCAATAGTTCTATTTTGAGGTTTGACTTGAAATAATGATGGGAACCAATATCAAATAAAACACACAATAAAGAAAAAGAAATGGAAATGATGCCTCTCACTATCGCATGACCCACATCAGTTCCTTCTAGAGATTAATCCACTGCATGAAGTTGTTTCTTTCCTAATACATGTCTCTATGATCCCATTATTATTGAATAATATTATTATGATTTGGTACCTCTCAATATTTATGATTCCATTCCACTACACAGGGTAGTGAAAACATGTAAATCCCTCTTCAAGTGGGTTTAATGTCTGTATGAGAGGTAAATATTCAATGATTCCATGCAATAATTCTTTGAGTGATCAATATTTCTACATTGGAAAAAGTCACTTGGCCTTTACTAGGCAATACATATGATCTGGAGGATGTTTTCTATAAAATACCACTACCACTATTTTCACTATGAGGCTCATTCTACATTCTATTCCACTTATATGAACCATGAAAACTACCACTGGGAATATAACTAACTCTAGTTAACCCTGACATAATATTCATGCCAATTTCTTCTATAACATCCCTATCTAGAACATCAAAAAATTTAGGTAAACTTTAGCAAAAATACTTGATATTGGATATCTGATCGAAGACCCATATAAATCCTCTGGGACATAAGATTCTTGTTTGAAACCACTTCAAGTGAAAACTGAGGAAGTTTAGCAAAATTATTAGCATATTAATTCAATGTCTAATAACCTTAGAAGAGGTTGAGAAACTCCATGGACTTACCTGATACCATAAAATCTAGATATAATTGCTTCATAATAAATTTCTTGAAGTATTTTCAATCTAAGACCCCATTTAGCTTAATTATAACTATATCACCACTTTCACATACACATTCCAAGCATCATAAGAACATAAGGATATCACCACTTTCACATTTTCACATTTTCACATGGATCCAACGATCGAAATCTCACACCAAAACCACTATTTTACACAAAAATACACTTTCCATTTCACATGCACACTAAAACCATTTAGAAAAAAATTTCACACCACTTTCAAAATTTATGAAACACATTTGGAAACACTATTAGAAGAACACATATGGAATCCAACCATTTCCATGCGAAAATCCCCTTTCAAATTCATTTGGATCTCAAAAACCTTTCCAAAACATATTTCCCACCAAAAAAGTAATCCATAGAACACATTCATGCAACTAAGAAAGAATATAAAAATCATCTAATAATGTAAAACCATTGAATCACTTACCACACACTTGGAAACATCCACAGGTGGAGGTGCACAGGAGGAGTGGCCAACCGAAGAGAAATGGGGGATTAGGGTTCGCGGGTTGTAGGGTCGAGCGAAGAGGAGGATAATTAGGGTTTTCGGGGGGAGGATCCGCTAAAGGGGTTTTAGGGGAGGATTAGGAGAAGGTATAGCGGCGGAGGTCCGCCAACGTGAAGTTTGGGGGTGGCAGAGGTCCAGAAACACGGAGATTGGGGGCGGCGAAGGTCTGGCAACGCAATGATCTGGGGGTGGAGGGGAGTCGTAGGGTTACTCTACCACGAGAGCCTTAGGTCGTGATAAACCGAGGACACTGGGTGACCGATTTTATAAAATATGGGACTACGGTTTTATCGGCACAAAAAAAGAACTGATAAAGGCTACCTTTATCATTGCTAAAATTTTATCACTGATAAAGGTCCTCTTTATCAGCGCTAAAAAGCACTGATAAATCCTTCCTGTATGAGTGATAACATTTTATCGCTGATACAAGCCTTCATTATCAGTGCTTTTCTCGCACTGATAAAGGGTCTCTTTATCAGCCCTTTTTTAGCAGTGATAAAGGTTACCCTCTATCAGTGCTAAAATTTTATCACTGATATAGGGTTTCTTTATCGGCCCTAGAAAAGTGCTGATAAAGATTCCCAGTATTAGTGGTAAAATTTTAGTACTGATATAGGGTTTCGTTTTCAGTGGTTTTTTCATAGCACTGATATAAAGTGGCGCTTCCCTTTCACGTTTTTGTAGTAGTGGTGTGTATTTATGTTTTTCCATTTTCATTTATTTCATCCACCACATTTAATATACCTTGAATAATGAATGTTAATTTTTTAAATAAATATCACCTCATTATTCAATAATAAAAATATTATTTCTCCCACAACATATTATCATGAATAACTAGTGTCTAAATAAATGTGATTAGGCGTCATTGAATAATTATTAAACCACAATCATGAATAATATTTATTCAACTTGTTAAATAAATATTTAACTGAGATACTTGGATACACTAAGTGTGTGGCCCTCTAGGCCTCTTTCTCAGTGGCATTAGGCAGAGTCTGCCTAAATTCATAGTTTAGCATCGACCAACATGGCACAGCACCCATAGAGAATGAAGTTAACGCTTCAATGACATGTCACCTCCTACGAACGCTTACTGTGTAATATAATCTTTTTTTTCACAATATGTCCAACCAATTGGGTTGCATTCTAGTTCCATCAACCCATGTTCTTGATTATTCATTCTATGACTTCCTGAAATTGAACTTTCCCATTCCTCACCATGCACATGGATTTATTTAGGCTATATAAATTCCATAAAAGGGCCTATGATATCAACTTTATTTATGGAACAGAAGGGACAAATCCTTTCTTGCATTATCTATTAATGCTGTATTACTCGTGATCCACCCAACATATCCTACCTCATTGCGAATAGTGTGTCATCGCAGTTTTTTTCAATGCATCTAAGTGCATGATTTTTAAAACCCATTAATAATAATCTTAAATTATATGGAACAATAAACATGTTCGCAGATAGGAATATCTAATGACACTATGAAATGTGGATTTCCTACTTATGGGTCTCGTTCTCATATTATACTCCAAGATATTACCAAGGGAGCACACCATGAGAAGGTGCCTCAAAGTTTTATGAGTTCTAACCCCTAATGACCTATATCATTTGTGTCCCTCAACTTACATCATTCGGCCATAGAACATATATTCATGAATAGTGTTATGGCACTTTGGGGTTCTCATAATAGTAGGGAAACAATGTGACCCTTTAGTGAAATATGTGTCCTTAAGACATTATCACATGCATTTTCACGCAGAGGAACAATCAAGATGTGATAAGGTACCTGTTAATATTCAAATCCATGAATAAAAGTATATCATAAAGTAAAAAGTAGTTGGTTCTAGGCCACCATCTCCAACAATACCAAACCATGTATTGTGTGTACCAACTTTTTCTCTCACTTACCCAAGAGGAATTCCAAACGATTCTGGAATATTAGTTCTTATAATAATTTTATTTAGAGTCTCAGTTAATTTAAAGTAACTAAAAATTACATTTTTTTCTTTGAAAAAAACATTCATGTGTGCTATGTCAATGATCAAAGACATCAATTAATTGAAATGTACATTTTATAATTAACGAATATTTTGGGACACCATTAAAATTGACCATTATTAATATTTATAAACCATATAATACTTATTATAAAATCCAAATTATTATCCATATTCATCACTAACTACCCATCAATTTTTTTTATTTCATATTATATTTTTTTCAATTGTTTGGGGAGATGATATTTCTATGAGAATTCAATAGATAATTCACCTATTTTCTATTGAGTGAATGGGATACTACATCTATTTTAGACTATTGGTTTATAAGAAAAAAATTATTTGGGAGTGAGTTGGGGATCATCAATATAACACATTTTTTCTCTATATCTCAAATAAAAAAAGTATAAAAAAGACAATTATATATGAAAAATAAAAATATAATAAAATAAAATAAAAGTAAATTTTTATTCATTTTTATTCACTTTCATGGTTGTGACCCAAAAAAGACAAAGTGAAATGTTATTTAGGGATGATACATAATTTGGTGGGTTGAGATAGTTTCTTTTATTATATAAACATCGAAAATTTTGGCTTCTATTATACTAAAGAAATTGAAAACTTCTTTTTTGCATCAGCAATTCATAAACATAAAATTTTACCAAAAATTGAGCCATAGAAAGGCCTAATTTATTTCCTCTTGAGTAGAACACTAGTTTCTAATTCTAGAGAAGATAGAACCTTAGAATTTACATGGGAGGTTCACATAAAGTACTGTATTGAGCATAAATTCACTCTTCAAATCTTCCTAAAGTAGTGAGAAAAAAACTTACGATAGGTTGGTCATGTATTGAATTAGGATGAATTTAGTACTTGAAAACATTAGTGAAATGAATTTAAATAGTGATCTATATTCATTAGGATGAATGATATTTTCCGTGATGAATTTTTTTTACCCGAAACTCTATTACTTATTTTAATAAATATATATATAATTCGTTGATTCTAACAATTTTATTTGAGGTTATTTTATTTTTTTTAATTTTACTATCATATTAGTAACTAAGAAGATCAATCAATATGTTCAATAGTAATTTAGAGACCATTTTTTAAGGAACCACTGGGAATTTATTCTAGATTACTGAAGGTAAACCACTTGATAGTCGGTGTGATAAATAGAAGCACCCTGTACTATATGGACTCACCAGCCAATTAGTAAAGGCAGGACAATACATCAATCATCTGGTGAGGACTAGCATCCAACCTATGGTTCTTTTTAGAAAATTAAAACAAGTTTTTTGGGTCATCCCCTTTGGTTATTTTACCTTCAAATTGATCTATTAGAGTAATTAAAAAAATACCATGAAGGTTCTTTAAGAGGATTTAATTCTTAAACAGTTTTTGTAAGTATTGTTCTATCACTTGAGATCAATTTCTTATCCCCTTAGATTAAAAATTAATCTATAATTTCTTATCTCTCATTGTATGATTTTTTCAATTTCAACATTTCTAAGATAATTTATATTTTTCTATGAAGGGTTTGTACTTAATAAAATGCTCATTATTAATCTTCTTCTTGGGTTAACACTACAGCTAAAGTGAGTATTTTTAGGTTTCATAATATTAAAAATAAAGTTTCTTATTTTGAATTGGGTGCATTTCCACAACCAAATTTAAAAAAAAAAAAATTGGTTATTGGATATCGATAAAGCCATGAGATAATGGAACTCTTAGACCATGAAGTGGAAGTGGAATTGGAACTCAAATTGAGTATTAGATGAACTCCTTTATCTTTTTTATTTGTCATTTATTTTAGTATGTTATGCATACATTTTAATTTTAGTTATAAATTAATTTAATAATATTATTTTATTTCTTTAGGAAGGATAATATTTATATTAATTTAATTCATTATATTTATCATGAGTAAAATAGTATAGGTGTTGGTGAGTGATGAGATCCAACATTTTCAAAATTTAATCATATTTTTAATGGAATTTAACCAAAAAATTAATATATTACATTGGAAATTATCTCATTTTCACTACATTTTTTAATCTTTTATACAATTTATAAATAGGCATATCCTTTATTTACATATATTAATCATTTTTAGAATTAATTTTAAGTCCATATATTTTATTTTATTATTCTAGGTCAAATCTACCTATAATATTTAATATTTTATTTAATTTTTTGATTCAATTATAGAATAACTTAAATAAACTATACATGGAGTTTGTGGCTTATATGAATTATTGATTTCTAAGGAAAATTTAGAATTAGAAATAAATATGAATGTGTTTTTTTAATATTGATCATATAACATGCTAATGAATACGTATGATATACATATTTTAAAATAAATAGTTGATATATAAAATCTTCTCTAATTGTGGAATTATATGTAATATTTTAATGATGGAAATATAGTGAAATTGGTAATGGACTTTATAAGTAGTATTTTTAGTAGAATGATTGAATAACATATATTCAAATTTTGAAAATAAAATTAACTTATTTTCCCCATCCATATTTATTTCATTTAACTGGTGTATTTTTTGTGTATTTAGAATTATTGTGTGTTTTAATGATTATTTTGATATTTATATTTTTTTATAATTTTTGCGGTTAAAACATTTTTACATTTTATCTTGATGATGTGTAGTGAAATAAAATCATGACCACACATGAAACTCTATTCACCCATCTTAGTCAATTAGATATCATCCATGATATTATACTAAAACCCCACAAAGAAACCTTGGAAGATTAACCCAAGAATGAAAGTGAAACACTAAAACACTCAGGCGCAAACTAAAAATCCCTATACTAAGAAAAAATTCCCAACACCAACATATCACAAATAAATCAAACCCATTCCACTAAAATACTAGACCTACCTGAAGCCCCTGCCACACATCAACTAAAAATATTCTTCAACTAACTATAATCCTCAACTAAATGAAATCCGAAACTAATATCAAGTTCCAATTGTAGGGATTGACTGTGAGACTCCAACTCATCTACAAAAGCTTTAAGTTACTATGACTTTCCAATCTATAACACGATATAAGGATCAATGATGCTATAAAAATACCTAAAATCAATACTCGATGCTTATTCGAGGATGATCATAGGAAGTTTACCAACTCAATGTTTTTATTTTGGATTACAACTTGAGCTACGTTGTTGAAACTAATATCAACTGAGTTTCATGAGCATCGAAGGCTAGTCAAAAATTTTTATAATTATAAATAGTATTTTCTGAAAATAGATTGAAGGAATAATTATAATATATGAGGATGATTTTTACTAATCCCAAGCTAATGTTTTGCAATCAATAACATCGATCTATATATTTCAAGTAAGATTAGTTCATATTCTAGAAGAAATTACTCATAATAGATTGTTCAAAATGCCTATATTTTTTCTGTAATGACTCTAACTTTAGTGACCTAGTGTTAGTGCCTACATTATAACATTATCATGGATATATGGTGTTAAATCCCAATGAACTGATCAATTTAGCAGTTTTAGAGAACCAAATAAATACATGATACCCCTTTTACATAGTTATTTAAATTATAAAGCATAGAAATAAAACAAATATTGAAATGATTCTAGGAATTTCCCTTCATATATTGGAGAAAGGAAAAAAATAATTGTGACCACAAATAATCAGTAAGGTTAAAGTACATTGAAATATATCGTGAATCAATAACCATAGCCAATATGGAAAGGTTAATAAATGAACACAAATTCCATATAAATACTTTGAATGTCATGATAATATAAGGTATAATCAATATGGAAAGGTAAATAACTAAAAACAAATTCCATTTGTTCAACAAACCATGAATGAAATAATTACATAGATAATATCGTTCTGAAAATTTCATGGATAATAATAACTTAATTATTAATAAGGAAAATTATTAATCATTGGAAATCAAGGTCTCAGGTATATTATACCTCTAATTTTAATACCATTCATCAAAGAGGTTAAAACATTAGTTATCAAACATATTTAATTAGGCAGACTGATTAGTCTCATGAGACCTACTAATTCATCCTGGGGGTATATAGCTATGAGGCCCATCCATCACTACAGTTCCAAAGAATTACATTAATAACTAATGATCAAATTAATTCATAAATCAGTATTCCTTATCATCCTTATCTATATTGAGTAAATTATGTGAATTTATTAATATTTCCCCTATTGATTAAATAACATATAATGTTAACATCATATGTGAAAATAGTATATGGTTTAGGAAATAAGAATATCTATCATACAATAAAAAGAATAAACATCAATTGAAACATTAAATATTATTAATAAATAGGTACTATTTTCAAATATATAAAAGTTGAATTATATATATATAAGGAGATTAATGTTACAATTACATTAAACACACACACACCACACACATAGACTTCGAAGGTAGTTCATAACCCCCAGGGATATCCCACCCATCAAACCATATTTATTAAATACATAGACCAATGGATAAATGGGAATAAATCCCATTACAAGGCCCAAAGGCCAACAAACTACCCCAAAATCCCATCACAGCTTCATGCCTGCAACATGGTTGTGTAACTGTTTTCTTGTATCATGCATGTGTCATGACTATGTCAGTGCCTACCTGCATCATTCCTTTATCGCCTCATGTCAGTGGAAATTCGCTACCTCCTAGATTTGAAGGTGGGTGTGATTTAGGATTAAGTGGAACCTTTAACATTAAGGAATTCTCCCAAATGTAATGTGGTAGTATATACACCAAATAAAAGTGAGTAGGTTCATATTAACATATATATCTCAATGAAAAGGTAGTTGCAATGAAATTTCATACAATGTTCTAAACGTTGATGTGGGAATTAATCAATGAATAGATTATGCATATAAAGTGTAAATTCACAAATATAAATTATAGATACAACATAATATAATCAAAATTCATTATACACATAATCTTAGAATATCAAGGGAAAAAAATAAGTAATATAACCCAATGAAAAAAATTGATTAATGAACTTCTTTAATAATTGGTAACATTTAGGTCAATTCCCCATAGAGGAATTAATTCAATTTAAAGCATTAAATACCATGAATTTCAATATAATCATAAAATAAAATGAAAAGGGGTGATATGTAAAAAATATAAAATAAATTATGCGTATAACATTATTTTATGCCTACATGAAGAGAAATGGAGATAAATTTCATTAACCTGAGTCTTACTCATCAAGTATTTTTGTAATCAACCTGAATAATAAAATTATTTTAATTATTTACATAAATAAAAAAAAATCAATTTATTATTCCTTTTATTACACATATTACCATGTTATATACAATTACATAATAAATTGTGTTTATATTAAGTGTTTCGATGATATTTCACTAATGTGTCAAAAATGACATCGGTAGGGTGACTATTGGTCTCAAAGGTCATTATTTCAACATATCCAGATCAGTAATCATTACATAATTATAATATTTATATATAAATTATACTTTTAAGACTAATCATATGTATTTTTTTTGAGAAATTAATTATTTTATGATCACAAATACTGTAGGTCATACATACACATGATTGAAATTTCTATTTTTCAATGATCTTTCTAAGGAAGAAAGTAATATTTTATCTTTAAATAATGAAAATAATATCATAAATACAATATAATTTATTTTAAAATATTTATATGTAAAATCCATGGGGTGTGTGATGAATAAATAGTCACATCACATTGTCAAGGTAGTAGTCCACACATATACAAACGACATTATCCTCTTTCAGTGAGTAGAAATGTAATAAATAAAATGACATATTATCTTTTAATAATGATAAAAATTTAATTAATATCATAATTATTTCATGTATGTCACATATATTAAAAATATTTATCCTTATTACCTTATATGAAAATCTTTAGTGAAAAATGAATTGCATCACTTCATGAGGCGGTATTACGCCATAAAAACGAGAAACATTATTGAATCCCCTATGAAATGGAAAGTAAAAAAGGTTTATAAGATATAAAGACTCAATAGGTACAATTATTTTATAAATATCTTGTATAAAATTCAGATCCATCATCATACACAACTCTGATATGGATTCATGGAAAACGTGTCACATTAGTTCAAAAGATGGTATTACACCATACACAAGAACAACATTTTCATTTCCCACTTGTGGGAAGATGAGATACATATGGGTCATAAAAGAAACATAAAATAATATTATTATATAGTAGATACATATTTATTTTATAATTATAAATTAATAATATTTTAAGGATATGGGAGAAGAAATAGAACAAAAATGTATAGTTAGGAATCTTACCTCTTCTCAGACCAGCTCTTTTGGATTATACATAATGTATTCCAAGAATGTAAATGTGACCAAAAAAGTTTTATAGGATGATGGAATTTAATTTGGTAATTAAAGTGGGTAGGGAGTTCTTAAACCAAAATGGTTTTAAGGTTTGAATAATATGGTACAGGGGGTGGCCTTTTATAAGTGAGGTGATTGGAACGCTGGTAATTATTGAAAAGAAAAATGTGTACCCATGTTTTTCACAAGAAAAAGGGTTCACAATAGAGTGTTATGATGCCTAATACATGATAAGAAATAAAAATTTCAATATTAGAGACTATATAACTATTTTTATGTTATTTAATCTATAATCTTTTTAGTTTAACATCCCAGTAAACCCATTTTTACCTTAACCATAGTAATTAATTTTTACTACATTCACTATTAATTTTGGTTAAAAATTACATTTACCTTATTAGAAAATATAAATTATTATTATTCAAAATATTGAATCCATTTTAAAAAATTCATTTTAATAAAGGTGAATAATCCAATTCGAAATTATACCTATTGACGCGATGAGAAAATAGGTTTTCAAAGATAAAATTCTCAAAAGTGTAGAAGGATTTAATAGAAAAACACTATATTAAATTTATTCCAATGAAGTAAAAAATTTAAATAGTAATATAATTAAACTAATTTTATTTTGAATCCAATTTAAAATTTTATTTAACTATCTGAATTATTTAAATGAAAAGGTATTTTTTAATAAATATTATTATTTTTCACTATTTATAGAAAATGAAACATTTTAGAAAATAACAAAATCCACCCTAAGATATTTTTAATAATATGATTTAAAAAATGAAATTATTTTAATCAAATGGATTTTCTTAAAATTTTATAAATTAATTTTAACTTATATGTGCAAATCATGTCTAAATTGTCTTTTAGAAATAATACATTTTTTTGGAAAACATTAATTTTTCTTTAAAATGGTTCTTATTTTATTTATAATAACTATTTAACCATAAATTTTATAATCTAGTTAGTACTATTCATACCTTCAAACTAAATGGCTAGGTTATAATGGTAAATTTTTATATATATTTTAATAGACTATATTCTTTTAAAATCTGTTTTGCATACACAAAAGTTATTGAAGAGATTGAATTTATTTAAAAGGGAAAAAGTCTTTAATATTTTGTGGTAACATTCATCCCTCTTAAAGAAATTCCTTCCATGATATTTCATGAATATTACCTTCGATGTAGTTTGGGGTATTTATTCTTCATAACATCATCTAGTTCCCACATTGCTTCCCCCATTTTTTGATATCTCCAAATACCATTACCAAATGAGTAATATGATTCATAAATACTTGCTCTCTAGTATTATGAATATAGATGGGTTATTAAAAATAAGATATTTGATGTTCCAATACTATTTAATCAGAGGTGATCACGTGAATTGGCTCTTGCATGTACTTATTTAACAATTATATTTTGAACACCTCATTTATATATGAGAGACATGTTGGAATTGTAAAATGATAAGAAAAAATTCCAAATATTTCAAGGATTTAAAATTGTGCAATGTACTTTGGGCCTATTTTTCATTTCTAACAATACCTTATAACACCCTTACCTTGTGACTCTTTCAAAAAAAATATGATCCCCTACTTTTAATTGCAAACCATTCCTTTGATTATCAGCATAACCCTTTTTCTTATATTGAGCTGGTTTAATGTGAACCTGTATATCCATTACCTTTGTTATTTTCCCATTAAAATGTTCAGGTGATTTGAGTTTCCTTTCACTAACATCATCCCAACATGTTTAAGTATGATTAATTTTCAATATAATGCTTCACACAACATCATTTGAATACATTACTTGAAACTATTGTTATAGAAAAACTGGACCAAAGGTTTGTACTGACCCTACAAACCTTGAATGTCAAGTGATAATGACCTCATCATATCTCCCTTTTATTGAATATTCCTTGTAAACTATAAATCGTTTTTAGGATGGTAGGTTGTTATCGAATTATGATAAGTTTCAATATCCTTCTAAATACTTTTCTATAATTTTGATATAAAATATGGATCACGACAAGACACAACTAAAAGAGGTCCACACAATGTCTTATAACTTCTATAATGTAGAACCTTGTTAGGAACTCTTGGGTTAAATAATATTTATAATAAAGAAATTTCCATATTTTTTTGAGATCAAAGATAAATAATATAGAATAATTATTTCTTGGAGCCTTTGGTAGTCCTGTAAGAATGTTCATTGTAATGGTATCACATTTAAACACAGTAATTTGAAGAGGTTTCATGAATCTTAGAGTTTTTTGTCTCATATATTTAATGTGTTGAAAAAAATATCGACACAAAATCAATAATTTCCTACTTCATGTTATCCCACAAAAAACATTTCATCAAATACCTAAACATATTCATTATGTAAAGTTGTTAACAGAAATTAGAGTTATGAGTGTCCTCTAATAGATTCCTTTTAGTTGAATTATAGATGGAACATATAATATCATTCCATATTTTATAACACCATATTCAATAACAAAGTCTAATAATTTCCCATCATTTTCCAGTTTAGATTACTTCTAAAAGATCTCATAATCAAATTGATAAATAGTTTTATTTTATAATAAATATTTGTTTCATAATCATTTGATAGAGTGATTCATATCATTCATTAATAATTCCCATATACATTGTTACTAGATCCATGAACAAAAGATCTCTCTCAATCCTCATTTGGGTTAGAAATCCATGATCATTCCTCCTCAATGTTTCTTCACCCTTATTTTCTTCCATTGGGTGGTAGTGTATTGATAAGTAATAATAATTGAGTAGCTCAAGTCGTCACCTTTTCCTCCAATTGATATATTTCTATGAAAATAAGTAATTTAGGATTTTATGATCCATGTATATCTAATATATTTCACCATAGAGATAATGTATATGTATCCTAAAAGAAAATATTACATCATTAAACTCAATATCATGTGTTGGATAGTTATGTTTGTGAGTTTTTAGTTACTATGTTGCATATTCAATTAATTTATCCTTTTGAATCAGGAA
Organism: Viscum album; assembly: GCA_963277665.1. Lineage (NCBI taxonomy): Eukaryota > Viridiplantae > Streptophyta > Magnoliopsida > Santalales > Viscaceae > Viscum > Viscum album. The sequence continues at coordinate 1,289,830,813 of OY728151.1, forward strand.
AAAACCATGTGACTTAATATATTCATCACTATATATCACAAACCCATCATTTCCATATGATAGAGTCAAAATTAGAACATTTACCAATCTCTTATTTAGTTTGTCAAAACATTCTTCACATTTAATTCTATAACCTAACTAACCCCTTTACATGTAATCATGGTTAATGGGTCATCCAATTTGGAAAAATTCTGAATTAATCTCTGATACCAACCTACCAAACCAATGAAACTGTATACCTCAATTATGATCATTGGTGTAGGTCATTATCTGACTACCATTACGTTCACTGGATCAACAGGGGTTCCATCCATAGAGAATATATATCCAAGAAAGGAAACCTCTTGAAGCCAAAAATTACACTAAATAAATTTACCAAATAAATTTTTCCTAATAAGTGCCTCATGAATAATCTACATGTTATTCTCTTGGTACATGTAGAGTTTATAATACACCATGGTATCATCAGTGAATATCACAAAAAAACACCAAGATATTTGTTGAATACTATTTTCATTAGATCCATAAAAATATTTGGTGCATTAATCAATAAAAATGAAATTACTATAAACTATTAAAGTCTAAACCTCATTTGAAAGTCTATATTTGGGTTTTCTTCCTTCTTTAATCAAAATTGATGATACATAAAACAAGGTTAATAATTGAATGATATTAGGCTCCATGATGTTGATCAAAAAATTCATCAATATGAGGTAGAGGGTACATATTATTTATCATAACAGTATTGATTTCTCTATAATATATTCTCCTAATTGATCTATCTTACATATTAATAAAGAGAATTGGGGATCCTCATAGTGAAACAATATCGAAAATAAATCACATAACAACCAAACCCTCTAGATATTTCTTCAATACCACTTATTACATTATGTTCAATATATAGGTAGTATTTGATATTGTTCAAGCATCAGGGGTTAAATCAATTGAAAACTCGACTTCAAAATTTGGGGGTTATCTAGGTAATTCCTTAAGAAATACTGCAATGTGTTCCAGTACAATAGGTACATCCTCAATTTGTAGATTACTTTCCCCATCCATGGATTTTGTTTTTCATATTCCCCATAAATCATATTTAGTAGTGCTACTGGGGGTGGATCAAGACATTTATCATATGAATATATCTCTACTCTAAAGATAAGGAATTCTACATCTTCATCGAAAATAATATTTTCATTCTTCTTGCAATAAATTTTTTGCATCATATTTTGGATAGAATTCCAATCCAAGGATTATATAGAATTAAACCATAGGTATTATAATAATTAAATGAAATAATTCACATTTATGTGTCATAATGGATATTTCCTGACACATTCTTATGTCCATGAAACTTCCCATAGGATTTTTGGCATACAAATATCTTCTTAAATTAAATAGAAAATATCTAGTTTTGATGGAAAACTAGATAGATATAAATTTATGTGAGGATCCTGAGTCAAACAAAGTATTATTTAAATTTGAAGATATTATTAATATACCCACCTCTTTATCATTAAAAACTTACACCACAACTATATTGATCATATAATCTTGGATTTCTCTCATTTCCCTATTTTTTGGATGATTCCCTTAACTCTTGGGACATTGGTGTGAATATTTCCAAATTTATTTAAAACTACGGATTTTTAAATCATTGATTTTTCTTCCACATACATTCATGATATATATGACCCTTATTTTTTAATATATAACGGACTGAAATTACATTACTAAATTTATTATTATGATTCTTTAAGCATTTTTTACAAGGTGAATATTTTTTCATCATCATCTTCTTCTTCGATGCATTCCCTTTTTCTAAGAGCTCATTTGACCTCTTATTTTTTTTATTAATATTATACATGTAGGATATTTATAATTTATTCACTATTTTGATGTTATATAAAAATAATTCATCATATGATGGAAAAGATTAAGATACTAGCAACCTTTAGAGACTTTTCCTAAGCCCTTAAATGAAATGGTCAATCATTCACAATGTCATTGGTATGTAATCATTACAACACATATCTAACCTTCTAAAGGTTGAATCACTCATAGAAATAAATTATTCTTAATTTTTCTTGAATATTAGGAACCTTTTATTCATTTCTGTTTGTTACTCATGAGGGAAATGTTTTTTGAAGAATGTGTTATTAAAATATTTCAATTCCATGATTTATAGTTCCACTTCCTCCATAATATTCTAGATCAATGACCACCACTGATTAGCATCACCTTTGATACAATATAATTCAAGGGTAACCTTTTCAATTCTATCTTATCCTAAGTCTAAAAATATTTTATCTAGAGACGTAATCTATTTATATGCTACCTTGGATTAGTAGTTCAACCAAATGTTGTGGATCATTGTCACATAAAGCGATCCAACATAGTAGAATCTAACTACGGCACATGTTTCTCTATATAAGCATATATATTTTTAAAAAACCAATTAATATTCCCTTTATCAGTTCTAATACTAGATGTATTATATTCATCAATAAAGAAATATCTAAATTATAAATGATTATTTATACCCTTATTCCCTCCAAGAACCTTTTCTAAACAATTGGATATACTAGATTATCTAATAGGATATTGAATTTTAAATAATAATTTATAAATATAAATATGATGTGACACTTACCATAAATTAAAATCTATGCATTTTTTATCTCAAAATATTAAAATTGGTTTCTTTGAGGGTATCTTTATTTTCAAATACATCATAATTTTTTTTAAATAGAATGTGAATTATCCTAAGCATATCCCATTAGAGTATCAAACTAGGTGTGCAATAAGGCTAGTTTTCATGCACTGGGTGATTAAAAGTCAATCCCAATAATCCATAGTTAGTGTTATTATCCCTACGAATCACTATTATAGATCCATTTCCACTTTTAGTATCTAGATATGGATATATTTATAGGATAACCAACATAATATATTACTTAACCAAACTTTAAAATGATCTTTTATACGTTTCCTCAAATTATATCATAGGTTTATAATCACTAATATATTTTTTTCATTAATTTAGTTAACAATTATTATGATAAAAATACTTCCATACCAATAGTACTCTCCCTGACTCAAATAACATGAATATGGTGCCTAATTTATTACAATGGCATAGATATAAGGCATTAAATCCTGAGGCACAAATCAATGTACCTATTTTATAGAACTAAATAGAAATATGATTCTCATATTCCATAGAGATTTAAAATAAAAATAATATCAATTTACCACATTTAGAAACCTTTAACTCATTCTAGGAAATATTCTTTGTATTATGGGGAAAGAAAACAAAATAATGGTCTGCTCAAATTCCTAGAAAGGTTTTAGTACAATAGAAGCTATCTTGAATAAATAAGAATAATCAACCTATGAAGGTAAATAATTGAACATTAATTCTATTTAAATAACTTAAATATCATTATAATATAAGGCATAGTAAATATGTTAACGTAAATAATTGAAAACTCAAACCATTTAATCAATAAATTGAGAACGAAATGCACCCAGATATAATATAATTTTAAAAATATACTAGATAATAATAATTTGATTCATAATTAATGGAAATAGTAATAATTTGAAATCATTTTTGGAGTAACATGATACCACTACATTCTAGTCCATTTATAATACATTTTAAAACTACAGTAGAAAACCAGCTTAAGTTGTCCAACTGATTTGTCTCAAGAGACATATCGATGAATCAAGGGAGTATATAATTTTGTGCCACACCCATCACTATAGATCTAAATCCTTCATCACATATTGGATGATAAATTTAATTAATGAATAAATACTCATTTTCATAAAATATATGTATTGTTCAAATGATACAAATTTATCGATATCTCTCTAATTAATCAAATGACATTCAATGTAAACACCATATGTTAAAATAGAATATAGTTTTGGAAATAATCATATCCATAATAAAGATATATATATATATACATGAATTGAAAAATTAACCATCATTAGTAAATAGGTATTCACATTAAATATATCAAAGTTTCAGTATATACACCACATAAAATTGAGTGTCTGTATATTAACCAAAATAACTCAATGAAAATGAAATCGAGATGAAGCTCCTTACAATGATCTAGAATTGATGGGATAATTCATCAAAGAATATATTAAATTTTTAAAATTTAAATCCACATATAAAAGGATAAAATACAACATGTGATAGTGAAAATTCATAATACATATAATCTTAGAATATCAATGGAAAAATAAAAAGTAATATAAAACAATGAAAAGAATTTGAGTAATGAAATTTTTAACCACTTGGTAACTATCATGTCAAATCCATTCAATGAAATAATTATAATTAAAGATTAAAATAACATGAATTATTATTGAATCGTGATATTACATGTCAAATGGGTAGTATATACATCATAAAAAAGAAATTATGTGCATAACATTACAATTTTACTCAATAAAGGGAAATTGAGATTAAGTCTCTTTCCATGAGTCTAAGTCATCACATACATTATTTATCATTATAAATAATAAACTTATGTAAATTAATTACTTTCCTAAGAAAATTATGTTTATTATTCCTTTTATATAACTTATTACCATGTTACATAAAATTAATTAATCTATTCAGTTTATATTGGGTGTTTTGATGATATTTGACTTATCGATAAAAGAATGGCATTGGTAGGTTCACTACTAGTTTAAGAGATAATTATTTAAACATATATAGAATAATAATCCTTAAATAATGATCATATTTATAAATAAATTATACTTTTAAGACCAATAATTAATTTTTTATATAAATTACATACTTTATGATCATATAGGTGATAGGTTGCACATAGGAAAGAGTTACCTTTCCATTTTTAAATGATCATTATGGAAAGTATATAAATAATATTTTATCTTTATAAATTATAATAATATCATAAATAACATATTATTTCTTTAAATATACTTATATATATCCCCCATGTGGTTTGGTGAAGAAAAAAGAGTCACATCGCTTCGTGAAGGTGGTTGTCCATACAAACACAAAAGGCAATATCATCTTTTAGTGAGAAAAAAGGTAAGAAATAAAATTATATATTTTTTATTCAGAATGATAAATATGATAATAATATAATATTTATTTCATTTATATCACATATATTCTCTAACTTAATCCTTATTTCCTTCCATGTAAAGCGTTAGTGAAAAATGAATCAAATTGCTTCGTAAGGCTGTATTCTGTCGTGCACACGAGTGCCATTATGTTGCCCCTACGGAATGAAGGTTAAAAATGGATATATTATATGAGTACTATATAGGATTATGTTTTTTATGAATATCATATATATACACTATATATATCATAATACCCAATTGTGAGCGGTGTTTATGGAAAACGTATCACATTAGTTTGTAAGGAGGTGGTTCGCCTAACACACGAGCGATGGTTTTGTTTCCCATTTGAAGAAACAAGAGACAGATAAAGGTCATAAACAAAACATAATAAAATCTAATTATATTAGATATAATAGTGTTATCATATCATTAAAAATGGAAATTATTTTAAGGAGAATGAAGAAGAATGAAAACGAAAACACAAAGTTCATAATTTTAACTCTTCTCAAGCTACCACTATAGGATTATACCTAAAGTATTCCTAGAATGTCATTATAACAAAAAAATGGATTCTATAATTATTTTATTGAATTCATAAAGTGAGTTTGGTGTTAATATTTCAAACAAAAAGGGTTTTAAGTTGTGAATAAGAGAGTTTAGGGGTGTCCTTTTTTAAGTGAGGTGAGCGGAATACTTGAAATATTTGAAAAGAAAAAGTAGTAATCATTTTTTTCACATTCCATAGGGGTCCAAAATGGATTATATTCAATAATTATACATTATAAGGTCTAAATATGTCCTTAAAATAAATTTTATACAAGTTATTAGGTCATTTCCACACTTAATAATTTTTGTTTAACACCCTGGTAAACCCATTTTTACCTTAACAACTTTTATCAATTTTGAATATTTTCAATATTAATTTTGATCAAGAATTATGTTGAAGAAATTATAAAATATATTTATTATAATTCCAAATTAGGATTCAATTTTTTCAATTTCAATTAATATAAGTGGTAAAATAAAATTTAATATTATATCTGTAAATGTGATAAAAAAGCGGGTTGTAAAATAGAAAATTCTAAAAAGTACTAAATGTTTTCATATCAAGATTCTATATTAAATTGATTAAAATGACCTAATACAGTTGAATTTTCATAAAATTGAACTAGTTTTAATTTTAAACCAATATAAAATTAAATTTAATCTTTTTAATTATATTAATGAACACAAAGTTTTCAATAAAAATTCGTACCTTTCACTATTCATCGAAAAAGTAGACATTTAATAAAAATTCCAAAAATTCACCACAAAATAATTTTAATATTATGATTTAAAATATTAAGTTCAATTTATAAAATAAATTTCCTAAAAGTTTTAAAAATTAATTTTCAATTATGAGTGAAAAGAGAAACTAAACAATCTTTTAAATGAGATACAGTTTTTCAAAAAAACATTTTTCTTAATTAAAATGATTCTTATTTTATTTATAATAAATAGATAACCATAATTTTAATAATTTAGTTAATATTATTCACACTTTAACATAATTATAAGGTTATAGTTTTCATGTTAAAAATGTATTTTCTTAATCCTATTACTGCATGCATCGTAGGTTATCGAAGAGATTGAATTTATTTAAAAGAAAATAAGTCATAAAATCTCACGGTGTTATGTGTTACCTAAGAAGTTATGAGATATAATATGGAGAGAGCCTCAATTCCATCCATATTATCTAATTATAAGGATGAAAATTTCCGTACACATAATTCTCAATAAAATGCCTAAACTTGGAAACCAAAAGTGATAATCAAGAAAAAGCTACCACACTCCTCTTCCACAACTTCCAAGTCACTTTATACATGCCATAGACCTATAGTATCCTTGAAGATAGACCAAGTACCTACTTCTCACCTTGAATTGTACCAAATTCTGACTCAATATAGACCACTAGATGAGATATACTCAAGATCATCACAAAGAGCCTCTTGTTAATAGAAGTAGATCGGCACTGATATACACTAGAATTTATATTCACTGAAGAAACCATGATGTATTGACGAGAACCCAGAGTATACCTGATCCACTAGATTCCAATAAAAACTAGAAATCATGAAATATATTTAATCCCAATGTGTTCCCAAGACAAAACTACAAAACATTCACTACATCTCTCTTATAGCTCAAGTGAGTCTTACAATAATGAATCCTGGAGGATAAATCATCTTCCAATGAAACCATAAAGTAGTGAATCATATCACCTATAATTCTTATTGAAATGAGTATGGATTTAGATTATTGGATTGGCCTCCCATCTAAGTGATTTATTATTTCAATTTCTTCATGTGATATGGGTTGTTGAAAGCTATAAGAATGAGATGGTGAATGTGGGAATATTATTTTACACTTTTTGGACTATTATCAACACGTTTCTTAAGATTATAATTATAAATATAATTATCATTTATATGTGAATCTTTATTCTCTTTTTCTATTATGCATTTATTTTTGTTCTTCCTCCATTCTATGAATGTGATCTATTAAATCCATGATAGTGGAGTGTAAACCCAAGGGAGGTCTCATCATTCTCCAAAGATTATTCAATTTTATTTCTTTATGTGATTTAATTTGTTGGGATGGGGTTGTTGATTTTTATTTTTACTTTGATGAGAATTATTACTTTCCCTAGGTAATATCTATAGTGAACCAGACTTATTATACATAGATATTTCAACTTTTAAGATGAATATTCATTAAATTTCACAAAAATACACCTTAAGACTGTAATATTGTAGTGTTTATGGAAAAATGGAACACAATATTATTATATTCGGAATGATCTTCAATTTTTCCCAAAAAAATCTTCCCATTTCAAACTCTTCATAGACATACTCTACATAAAAAAATTATTCAAATGTTTGGGAATTGAAACATAAGAAAGGGTTAACTGATATTCTTAGTATGGGTAAACAATGAAAATACATAAAAATAATGTGAGAATAAGGATATGAGAATGTGAGAATAATAAATAAAACCTAGACCCTAAAAATAAAATATCATAATCTTGATTCATTTCCTAAATTTTACAATTTCATAAGAAATGAATCATAAGGAAATTAAATAACATGATTAATTAAAGTATATCATTTACATGATACATTGAATTTGACCACATAAATAAGCATAGAACATCATTTTTATAGTAGCAAGGTTCATTAGAAAAACATTTCTTGGAATTTCATTGGGGGATACACCTTATGGGGGACACACCGCTATCCTTGGTGGAATCACTTTCCTCATAGTGGAATGGGTTCACTACCCAAACCATCATAGAAGTCAAGGTTTATTCCCAAGACCATAAAAGTGAAAAAATTCCCTTATTGAACTGTGTTTACCTCCTCCCCATTATAGTCGTGTATATATAAAGAGATAAATTTTAACACAATATATTGGAAGGTTATATAGTTCGTGTTGATCTTCTGTTATAATGTAACTACCAACATTTTTTATAACATAACCATCATCTTTTGTTATAACGTAACCGCCATCACATAATGAAAATCATACATATGTGTGCCAAAAGATAATAATACATTGACCATATAATAACCCATGAAATAAAGTGTGATTCTTAAACATTTAATCATATCTTAACCTATGTAAAATAGATTGGATTCATTATCATTTCAATAATTCATTAGTGAATAACCCATTAAAAAAGGATGGTCTCATATATATTTTATCATGGTATAATCTGTTGAAGAAAAATGGGTCTCATAAACATCTTATCATAACAAAAAATAAACATTTAGAGAATGAATAATAATTTTATCCTTAGTTTATATTCCTAGCAATGAAAAAGTTACATAAAACTATTTCATCTTAGATATAGATTGATGTCAAAAGATAAATCACTCAGAATTTTTATTGGGGAAGATAATTTTTCTTTTGAAATAAATTTTCAAAAACTAAAAATTCATAAAACATTTTCAAAATTATTTTTCCTGAAAATATAGTTTTAAACTTGTAAATAATTCTTTTAAAATCATCTAAAACATTTCTTTAGAAAAATAATCATTCCACATTGAAAATACTTTTTATAAAAATTTGAAAATCTATTTAAACCTTGAAATAATTTACATTAAATCCATAAATTTCCAAAATATTAAAAAAAAATTTAAATATATTTAAAAACATATAAGGTAATCTTGATATTATCTGATGATCATGACAGTGAGAAACACTATTTATGTCGCGCATGTTAAAAACAAAAATTATTTTCACATTTTCGATTATACCCAAATTGGAATTAATTCAATAATTACATAAAGAATATTTTGAAAAAAAATAAAAGTAACAAATTGGTAATAATATCCCAAATAAATCATTTTAAAATTTTAAATACTATTTTTGAAAACATATTTCTAAAAAATGTGGTTTTTGAAGAAAAATTGTTTTAATCAAATAAATAGATATTCTTAAAACAAAATCATTGATGGATTACCTCAAGATATCTATGTATCTTCAACATATGAAACATTTCATGGTAACCTATGTGTAACTCTTCCATGTTATATAGGGTGGAATGAATAGGATGATTCATGACTATACCTCCTTCATCCCACATTCAGCGATCATTGGTATCATCATAGTTGTGCAAATTCTAACTACCTGTAATGTAAACATTCCAACAATTCCAAATTTAAAATATCAGTATAGATATGTTTTAAAATTTTATGTGATCCCATATCCCCTTGGGTACATTTAATTTTATTTGGGACATTATTTTAGTTGGATTGGTTAAATGAAATTCTAATAGAGCTTCTAGAGTTAATCTAATACTTACAAGATTTTGGGCTATTTAAGTATATCATAACAGATATTCAATAACCTAATTGTATATAAAATATTTTATTTAAACTTATTTATATGTTTAGATTATTGGTTTTAACAAAGTAGTGGACATAGAAAGTCAATGGAGATGGATTAATTTATTGTTCGAGTGTGATTCTGCCTCAGTTTGCAGTCTATTAGATCTTGTAAAATGAATCTATCTCAAAAATTGTTTTCAAGAAATATAAATTCTGATAAAATATCTCCCTATGTAATTAAATATTCACACATTTGTCTTTTTAATATTAATCTCATTCTAGTTTCATAGAAAACAATGGGGTTTTTAGGGATTCTTGCGTCTTCTCTAAACCAACCATGTTGAGTTGATACCTATTTTCCATGATACAAATATAAAATTAAATTTATTTGACTTATGAGTACATAAAGAGTGTAAAATAAAGGGAAAACATGTCTTCTCATCAGAAAAAAATAGTATAAGGAAAATCATTATATTCTTGAGAGATGGGTCATAATATTATTTCATCATAAACATAATCATAAAAAATCCTGATAATTGAAGAGATTGTAACAAAAAATATATTCTAGTTGGAAAACATTGAGAAATTATCCACATGAAGGAATAATATAAAATAAAACACAAAATATAATTAGGCTAAATAAATTGATGATATTATATGTCAAACAGTATGTATATACTCATAAATAATGAATATTGGTGCATAACATAACATATTTCTAAAATAAGGAAAGATGAGACAAAAATATCATATGTATTTTGTAACATTGGAACTATAAACCTTATGAATGATAGATCCTAAAATGAATATTTAACTAAAAATAATTTTCAGGATAATCACCACAAAATAAATTCATGGTTTGTATATAGACCGAAAAAAATAAATAGGTGGTTAATATGGAAAGTGTCTCACAAAACTAAAAAGAGAGATAGAAATCCTTTTCGATAAGTCTTGACATCCTTCGTACTTATTAGATCCTCCTAGATAATAAATATAAGTTTATTATAAATATATTATAGAACATAAAATACATATATTGTACCATATATTAGTTACTTATGCCCTTTCATTACATATTTATTATCAATTCCATGTTAAATTTATGTTTCGGGTAATAACCGCTTTATTTTTCATATATGTTTTTATTTTTATTTTTCAGTCCACATTAATCATGGGTACATCATATCCAGAATAATATTAATAAAATTTTGTTCATATTTATACATATATTATTATTTTAATACCAATAATGAAATTTGGTTTACAGAAATTAAGTTCGTTACAATCATGGAGACGTTAGGTTGTACGTACATGTGGGAAACATTTCCATTTTTAAATGATCCTTATGAAAAAGAGTTAATTATTATATTATATTTAAATAATTATAATAATATCATAAATAACATATTATTTCTTTAAATATATGTATACATTTCATCCATGTGGTTTAGTTTTTAAAAGTGTGTCACATCACTTCATAAATATTGTATTCAACATGTACAAGAACGTTGTTATCATCTCTCAGAGAGTGAAATTATAATAAATTAAATGATATATTATATTTTAAGAATGATTAAAATATGATGATATTAAAAATTATTTATTTTTATCACACTAATTAATTAATTCTGTCCATATTATCTTTTATGTAAATCGTTAGTGAAAATTGAATAAGATCACTTTGTGAGGTGGTAGTCCACCATACACACAGACGACGTTATAGTATCAAATATAGGAAATAAAATAAAAGGTTATATATGATATAATTAATCTATAGGTATAATAATTTTATAAATATCTTATATCTATAAATTCAATCCATCATCATACCCCACCATGATTGGTGGTAGTGGAAAAAAATGAAATCAGTTCAAATAGGGGTAGTCTTCCGTACAAACAAACAATGATTTTTTAACCCATTTGTTGGAAGGGGATATGGTTATAGGTCATCCCCATAACATAAAAACATTTGAATATATGTAATATACTATTTTTTTTATATCATAATGGAATAAAAAATTAAATTTCATGGGGGAAGAAATAAAACAAAAATGATCGTTGATGAACATAACCTCTTCTTCGAATCATCCTTAATATTAAATCAAAGCCTTACTAAGTTGAATTTATATCAATGTTTTAAATTAAAGGAAGAGAGGATGGAATTTGGAAATTTTTTGTGTAGTAATTTTTGGATGTAAAATGTTTGTAAGGTGTGGAGAGGAGAGTATATGGGGTCGGCTATTGTAAGTGAGATGAGTGGCACACATGTAATTTTTTCAAAGAAACAACTCCACCAAATTTTTTTTCATGTAACAAGGATCAAATAATGGACCATTATAAATCCTATAAGTGATATTTTATAAATATTTACATAAAATAAGTTTTGTTCAAGTTTTATGTTATTTGTAACCCCAATATGTTTAATTTAACCCCTTGTAAATCCATTTTACCATGGGTAATTAATTTTTACTCTTTTCAAGATTCATTTAGATCAAACAATTATGTTATAGTTATTAAATAACTATTATTAAAAATATTTAATCCATTTTATAAAATTATATTCACAAAATAGAAATAATTTAATTTATAATTAATACTCAGACGTGAAAAGAAAATAGGTTTTTAAAGATAATATGTTCAATGGTTTAACAAGATTTTATATCAAAATTAAAAATTAAATTGGTTAAAATAAAATAAATTGGGAAATTGGATGTATAATTGAACTAAATTTACATTTAAACCAATTTAAAATATAGTTTATATTTATAAATAAATTAAACGAAAATGTAGTTTTCAATTAAAATTCATTATTTTTCACTATTGATCCAAAAAATGAAACTATTCTGAAAAATTGAAAAAAATTACCCTAATAATATTTTGATACTAAGATTTTCAAAATTAATTTATATTTTTTCAAATATATTTTCTAAAAATTTTAAAATTTAATATGGTAATAAGTATTCCAAAGGAAAAATTTTGTTTTTAGAAAAATACAGTTTTAAGCAGAAAATTGGATTTATATTTCTATACTGTATAGAAAACACATAATATTAATGTTAAAATTTTTATTGAATATTTAATATTAACATTTATTTGAAATTATTCTTGAAAAGTTATTCAAAACATGTATTGATGTAAAATTCATTTTTTTGCCTAATTATAGTTTTTCTGAATATAATCTTCTTTATTCCCAAAAGTATTTTATATTCATCTATAAATAAATTTTTAATGAAAAGTTAATTATATATAAACATGTAAACCAAATATTTTAATAATGTATTTCATCCTATTGTTACCATCAATTCTAAAGGCTAGCTGATAACTATCATATTAAATAATAATATTTTAATAGTATGTCACGTTTCGTTTAAACTCAATGTTGTCTATAACATAATCTAAACGTAGTATTGTGTGTATCATAATCCAAACATAGTGTTGTGTGTAACAGAAGTTAAACTTGATGTTACCTATAACACAATAAAAACTCAATGTCACCTATAATATAAGCTAAACTCATTGTTTTAGGTAATGGAAAATATAGATAAGATTAAATTTATTTGAAATAAAAATTCACAAAATATCATGGTGTAACATTCTAACCCCTAAAAAGAATTTCCACCAGAAAATGTATCACTTTATTACTGAAAAAATTAGGATACATCTACCTCATTATGTCCTTTGATTCACACATAGCTTCCCTAAGTAGGTGGTTTTTCCATAAATCATTGACTAGGTGAGTGTTTAGGTTTCATAGATATTTCTATATTCAATCAAGAATCTCTACTAGTAGTTCCTCAAAAGAAAATTCATTCTATAGTTATACAACCACTATGTTTAGTACATTTAAAGATCATGTATTTTCTTCCTGAAGAGTGATATATGAAACACATAGTGAACCTGTGAGAGGTTTAGTGGAAGCACCAAATAATAAATGATTGTCACGATATGATACAATATTTTAATGGGACCAGTATATCAGTGGATTAGTTTCCCCCTTTCTTCTATGAAACATAATAGAAATACCTTCTCACTAGCATCAAATTCTAGATCAAACCAAGAATTATCAAATAAAATATATTAACTTTGGGTGGTACATACTTGTTAATAAATCAATATGACCTTCATTTCTATCTCATCCCCAAGATCATGTTCCAAAATAATAATTGACATTCTAGTGAGTATAAAGTTCATGATAAAGAGACATATAAAATATTTTTTAAAGTTATTTTTTAAGAAACACAACTAGAGGATATTTAGATCCAAACCACCTTTTAAATCCATTAAAAAAGATCACAAAATATCCTCTATGTTTTGAATTGTTCCCAAAGTGGTGAAACAGCACTCTGTAACATGATCTTACTAGATAATTTTTTAATACATTGAGGTATACTTCAGATATCAATTATTTACAATTTAATTTGGTACACCATGAAATCTTACCACTTTATTAATTTATATACAATAAACCATATAAAAAAGATAAATATTCGATGATATAGTTTAAGAGTGATGAATTTTTTTTATGATCGAATAAAACCCATGTTTCATTATTACATTTATATGTTTTACAAGTTTTTTTGATAAAACCTATGGTGATTTCTTCCCATTTCTTTTATAGTATGGATAATGGTCGTATAATCCTTCTAGATCATTGTATCTTTTACTTGAATTATTTAATTAATAATTAGACATACTCAGTAATATTTCTATTTATGTTTTCTTTTCTGAATTAATCTTTCATATAGGATAGTGGTAGGGGTTATAACCTTGCTTCCTTTCTATTGCGGTTTTAAGCCCTACAGCCTTTTCGAATGAAAAAGGTTGTCATCCCTCTTAAAGGTTATCCTTTTTTTAAAACTATATTAATAAAAAAGATCTGAAATTTCAATAAACTATAATTACCATAATATCAAATATTAGATAAATCGAAAAGGATCCCTATACCTTTAATCATATGTCCAAAAAAAGGCATTCCTTCACAAAATTAAACAGTTTTATTTCTATAAGTGTCTTCTAATATACCCTTAAACTTGATAAACACTAATCGTGTAACACATCAAGATGGGTGTCTAGGAAATTGAACTCATGATCAACCTCAAACATAGAAACCAATGATGGTATAAAAAACTCTTAATTTAATCTTACCAGGAGATATATATGCTTCCAACAATAACATAATCCTTATATGTTTTAGGATTCATACAACTAAAATACCATTAGGAAAATACATCTAAAATGTAATCATTAAATCGTAATACATAAATAATTTAATCCTTTCATATAAATGATTATAATGGAATAGGTTTTTCCATGCTCTTGATGGTAATTATTATTTTAGGTAATTGAGTTGGATAGTTCCCATGTTCACCCCATATAAGACATTGAACTCCACAAAAAAATTAGTCTTTGTCCATCTTTTCTACAAAGATAACATCTTCCTCTCTATTTAATATATTCTTCATGGTTCTTATTCCCAACTTCATGGTATTTAGTGATCTAAATCTATGTTCTTCTCTATTCATTACTACAAAAACATTCATAAAAGATCATATTTATCTTATTTTATGCTTTTGGAATTTCATTGATGTTCACATTATATCCATATATCATTATATCTGATTTTCAATAATCAATATATCTATATCCTCAGTCCTCATCCAATTTTCTTTCTTATAGTCACTTAATTATCTATCAAATTCAGTGGTAACAAGATTACCTGTGGTTCAATCCACACGTTAAAATTGAAAAGCATAGTGTGAGTAACACTAATCATAATAGGAATCTAGATGAACATGAAATTTCCTTATAGGATGTCTAAATCTGGAAAAAAAATTAATATATGATACCTAAGTTTTATCTTAGCTCATTCATAGTAATCATCTATTTGTATCCTTTATGTTGGTTTGTAAAGAGCTTTTGTATTTCCAAATCTTATACCCCAATAGTGTCAAACCAGGTGTGTAGCAAAGCACGTTTTTTTGCCCTAGGTGATGATCATGTCTAGCTAAATGCATCCTTTTCATAGTTATAACCCCTATGTACATTTGTGACAATTCTAAATCCACTTGTATTATCTATTCATGGATGTAATTTCTGGGAAACCACACTCTCTTTGCTTCACCAAAATTCCAGGAAATTTTATTACAAATTGAATCATACTTAGACTAATCCTTAGATACATCCCTAGACAAATCCTTAGAAACAACCCTAGGGATTTCTATAAATTATTCTCATCCTAATTTATAAAGTTTATCTAAAAAATTTCATTGATACCAACTATAGAGACCCAGACTTATCATACAAGGATATTACGTCATTCTAGGTGAATATTCATTATATTTCATAAATACACACTTGAGACTATAATAGTTTATTGACATTGGAATATTGGAACACAATTTCTAATCTGGTAAATGATGTTAAATGTTTCCCAAAAATATATTCTCATTTCATACTCATCGTAGACATACCCTATATAAAACATTTTATCATAATCTAAGTAAAGGAAAAATAAGAAAGTGTGGTCTCATATGTTAAGTAATGGTAAACAAGGTAATTATATAATAATAATGTGATCATAAGGGTACGATAATTTTATAATAATATATGTAAAATATACCCTTCATATAAAATATAAAAGTCTTTAGTCATGAAAAAAATAGGGTAAATTCATAAGACATGAATCGGGTGTAATTCAAATAATATGTGTCACAAGAGCATAAAATTGGTATAATACATATAATTTTGGTATAAAGATATACATTGAAAATCATTTTTTTATTAGTCAAGGATTATTTCCAAACATATTATGGAATTCCATAGAAAATTACACCTCCATGGTAGGACACAAAACCATCCCCAATGGCATTCCATTTCTCATAGAGTAGTTGGTTCACTGAAAAAACCATCATGGTAGTTAAGACTCAATCCCAAGACCATTATAGTAGAATAATCCCTTGCTAAAATTATTTTCCTCCCCATACCAACCATATATATATCAAAATATATAAATCTATACCCAATGAATTGGAGGGATGTAACAACCCCAAAACTAGTTGCCCAGAGTTGGTGGAAATTATATTACAATGGAATAGATACAATAGATCCCATCATAAATGGTCAATCATTTTAGCAGTCTTTAATTAAATACATACATAAATGGTTCCCTTATTACATCGGTAATTAATAAAATTACATAACAAAATAAAATAAACTATTTCTTCTCACATATTTATTGATTTCATATTTACAATTTGGGAAAGGAGAAAACATATAAGGGTGAGAAAAAATGCTCATTAAGGGTTATATGAAACAAAAATAAGGGAAGTAAACTCAATAAGGAGTAAATATAATGGCATGGTAAATAATCTGAAAACACATGCCATCAATAAAAAGAGAATGAAAATGCACCCATATATTTTTTTCATAGTGAAATTCTCATGGAAAGTAATAACTTCACACTGAATGAAAAATGTGATTATTTTTTGGATACCATGTATCTATCACATGAATCATTATACCATCAAGACGGTTTATTTCTACGGGTAAAAACCATCGGATTCTTCTTGGAAAAAAACATGAAGTATTTGTCACCAATATTTTTGTCTCATGAGACCTATTGATTCATCTAGGGGCTATCTACAACTGGACCCTAACCATCACTGCTATTCTAAAGAATTATTTATACATGGATTCAATTATACAATATTTTTTGAAAACACTTTATGTAAAAATGTAAAATGGATAAGATAATAATCATATCAATGATACAAGAAATATGGATATTTAATGAAATATTCAAGTAATGATGATTATTAATAAGGGTGAAGTATACATACACTAAACAAAATTAATAAGTGGTTAATAATTCATATATCATGATAAATGATGTCAAAATAAATTAAAAATAGTGTAAAATGAGTTTTTAAGAAACTATATAAAATAACATCTTTAGTGTAGTTTCATAGAAAATATTAAATTATCTTTATAACCGAAAAAGTCATAATTGATTAAATAATACCGGAAATTAAATGTGATTTTTTTCATGAAAAATAGATATTTAGAAAAATATCGTTGGCTTAAAATAGATTATATTGTATAATTTAAAATGGGTATGAAATTGGAAAGTTCACACAAATCAGGATTGCTTATCAAAAGAAATTGATAATAAACTTTATAATACATGTATTTCCAATTCAATGAAGTAATGATTGAGCTAGAAAAATATTTTGGGAACATAAAAACAGAATTTAGGAGGATTAAATAAGAATAATTAATATTTACATTTGGGTAAAGAGAGATAAAGAGTAACCTAAAGAAAAATTGGTGTTTTGGGAAAGTTACTTAACTTAAGTATGAATGTGTTCTGTACATGCACTTACTGTCCTGGATAATGAAATTATATTCATAATTAATTTATTAAAAAACCAATAATGAATTTATTTTATTTATTATATTTTTATTAACTTAATTTATATCCTTTTTGATGAGTTAATAGATTAATTTTCATTGTTCTGGAGTGTTGGTTTCCTTGGTTGTCATGTTTGGTTCACTTGTGTACATGAATGGAAGTTCACATAAAAATGGGATTAATTATCCAGAATTGAAATTATGTGTTATTAATTAACTTATATAATATTAAATGTTCTAATGTATCATTATTTCTAGATATGAGGATAATTCATTAGATAAAATGTTAATGATGAGTGTTACTTAATTTTGGGGATTTTTTTATTATCACAAACTAGTTTTGTTTTATTAATTTATATTATATATATAATGGATCCAGAACATTATATGAATTATAATATATATAATAAAATCTGAAATAACCATAATATTGGTTTTACGACCATCCTTGAATGCGATAATGGAAGATGAAAACGAATCGTCTATGATGGCGGTAAATTGGCACATCACACACAGTATTTTAATTTTTAGAATAAAAGAGAGAGAAGAAGAGGCTTGATGGTGGATTTTAAATTGACATAATTACATTCAAATATTTACATTATACTGTATTAATCATGAATTTTTTGATAGATTAGGTGAGGAGAGTATAAAAAAAGAAAGTGAGAAAAAAAATAAAGCGAAGAAGGATTTTACCTCTTGAATTATTCTCCTTGAAAACATCATTTGGGAAATTGGATTTTGTTTTTGGTTCATACAAAAACCTCCTAGAAGTGGGAAACATGATTGGGAAGGATATTAGGGATAAAGTTTATAAGATTAAAGTCTTAATAGGTGTAAGAAAAATTAGTTGTGAGGGGTGGTGTTTATAGTGGAAGAGACTTGTGTTTTTTTATTACTTGATTATTTAGTATATCATTTTAGATCAAGGGAAAATGATAATGATGATTCCATTTATAAATATAGTAAACAAAGAAGTAATTTTCAAGATTGTGGTGATTACATCATCCATGTCTCAATAAATTGTCGATTTAACTTATAATGTGTATATACTGTCAAATACCATATTTCATTATTCCCCAAAAATTAAAGTATATAAATAAATCCCAAGAATTATCCTTAAACATTTTTTGGATTTTATAATTCAAAAATGAACCCCATTTTATGAAAATAAATTTCCAAATATGATATATTTAAATTTTAACTAGAATAATCTTTCACTTGGAAAATACCAGTTTTAAAATTACAACTAATTTTGCAAAACTTTGATAAATTAATTAGTGTTTCATAAAATTATCATATAATAATAATAAGATAATAAAATATTAATTTATTAAAACATTTTATGGAATTTATTTTTAAATTTTTTAATGTTAATTCTAAAATTAAAAAAAAATATCTATGTTAATAAAAAAATATAAACACAAAATTAATTATTTTTAAAAAATTAATTACTTACACTGATATCATTATATCATACTACAATTTATAATATTCCTAAATTTAATTTATAATTTCATAGGTGAGGTTACTACTATAATTTTGACATTAATATTCTTAATGCTTAGATTAATATTCCAAAAGTTAAATTACTATTTAACACTATATTAATTTTTATTTATACTCGGTGTTGTGTGCAACATAAGCTATTTTTTTAAGATATATAATATAAAATCATGGGATGTTATAAGGGAGATATAGGTCCCACCCATATTTTTTCTATAATATTACCACCATCATTAGTTATAATGTGACCACTATCCTTGGTTATAATGTAACCACCATCACAAAATGAAAATTGTACATATATGTGCGACAAGAACCTAAAAAATTCACCAAAACATATCCTACAAAATTAATTGGGTTTCATAAACATTTCATCATATCATAACATGTGTAAAATTGATTGGTTTTATAATAATTTCAACATTTCATCATAAGATTATCCATGAAAACCAATGGGTTTCATAAACATTTTTTCATAGTATAACCTGTGGAAGAGAAACACGTTTCATAAACTTCTTTTCATAAAAAACCATTATGATAAATAATATGGATTTTATCATTGGTTCATATCCCATGAAAATAATAAGTTTCAACAAAGGAAGTCATCTTAGATGGCAAATTATTTTGAAAGATAAATCACTTAAAATATTTCTTAGGGAAGATAATTTTTCATTGAATCTAAATTTATAAAACTATAAATTGATATATCATTTTGAATATAATTTTCTTTTAAAATATAATTTAATAATTATAGGGAAATATTTATGAATAATTTAAATTATCTTTTAAGAAAACCAGTATTTCCACATTGAAAAACACTTTTAAAACATTGTCAAAATCACTTTTTTACATTAAAATAGTTTATGCAAAATAAAATAATTTAAAAAATATTAAAGGAGAAAATTTAATTTGAAAATAAATTTGAATATTTTTATGTTAATCTAGAAATATTCTCATGGGATTGACCTTGATAAATAATGTTCATGGTTTTCATGTTAAAACCAAATATTTTTTCACATTTTTAGTAAAAGAAAAATATGAATTGTTTCGAAAACAACATAAAGATTCCATTTAAAAAAATTATAAAAAGTAAAACATGGGTAAAATTTTCTTCAAAAATTAATTTCAATAATGTTAAAAACATTTCCGAAATTGTCTTATTAAAAAACAATGTCTTGTAAGAAAAATGGTTGTTGGCCAAAAATATCATTTTTCATAACACATTCTCTTTAAACTCTTAAGTATGTAAAATGGGGGAAATGAAGTGATAAAATTTATTCTAATGAAATAATAAAAAAATAATTATTTTCTTGAGAGATAGATAAAAATAATCTATCATTGAAAACATAATCATAAACAGTCCCGATAAATGATGATATTATAACATATAATCTTTACCACTTTGGTATCTCAAAAACATAAACTCCCTAAAAGATTAAAATAAAATGAAACATAAAATATCATGAGGATAAATAAATTAAATATATTTTATGTCAAAGGGTCTTTATATACACATCAAAAACAATTATAGGTACATAACATAACATATGTATAAAAGAAAGAAAATTGAGACAAAAATGATTTACTACATTGGTAACTTTTGAACTATAAACCCCATAAAAGAGAGATCCTAAAATGTATATGTAAATACACAAAAAAATAAATATAATAATCTTAAATTCATTAATTTTTTGTATATACACAACATAAAAATAAATTGGAGGTGAATATGGCATGTGTCTCAACAAGTAAATAGTGAGACAGAAAACACTAACTATAAGTCCCAACATTCTCCATACTCATTAGAAAAACCTATTTAATAAATAAAAAATTATTATAAATCTTTTAAAGAAACTCACTTACATATACCATACCATATATTATTTACTTACATCTTTTTATTACCCATTTATAAATAGTTCCATGTTAAATTCATGTTACATGTAATAACAACTTTGTTTTTCGAATATTTCTTGATTTTTTATTTTCATTACTCTTACTTTGATTGTGGTTCCATAATACCAATAATAATAACTATGAAATTATTATCAAATTTATACATCCATTTTACTTTTAATACCAACAATTAAATATAGTTTTGGGAAATGAAGTACATCATAGTCTAGGAGGCAACAGGTCATATGTCTACATGAGTAATGTTTCGATTTGTCAATGATAATTATAGAAAAGAGTTAAGTAATATATTATATTTCCATAATTATAATTATATAACAAATAAAATATTATTTATTTAACTAAACTTATACATATCATCAATGGGGTATATTGATGAAAAGAGAGTCACATCACTTCATGAAGGTGGTAGACCACACGTACATGAATGAAATTATCATCTTTCACTGAATGAAATAGTAAGAAATAAATTGATATATTATCATTTTATAATGATAAATATGTAATTAATATAATAATTATGTCATCTATCACACATATAATCACTAACATTATCCTTATTAACTTCCATGTAATGTGTTAGTGAAAATGAATCACTTCGCTTCATGTGGTGGTAGTCTACCATACAGACGAATGATATTATCATATCCCCTATTGAATGAAAATATAAAAAAATGTATATATAATATAATGAGTCCATAGGTATGATAATGATATAAAAATCATATATTTACTTTATATCCATCATCATATCCAACTATGAGAGGTTGTAATGGAAAAAAGAATGGAATTCATTCATAAGATGGTAGTCCCCTGTATGCACGAACGATGATTTTGAAACCCATATGATGTAATTGGATACTATTATAGGTAATTACTTTAAAATAACATAATTTTGGTGTATTTAATATATTGAGGTAATTATATCATCAAGGTATAATAATAATTAATGGAGGTGGAGGTTGAAATAAGACAAAAATGATCGTATAAGATCGTTACCGCTTCATCAAGTATTCTTTTTATTTTTCACAAAAATACTTCCTAGGTTGGATTTATATTTAAAATAAGGATTCTAGGATGATATTTATGAATTTTGGAAGTTATTTGGGTTGGTATTGTACTGCAAAAATTATCTTTATTATATATTAATTCATGATTTATTATATAATTCTACACACAATACAACCCAGAAGATTGATAATTCTAGTGTATTTGGGTAATTAAGTACAATACATGACAATATAAAATAAGGGTACTTATCCATGATTGAAAAACTCCTTAACATTCTCATTATATTTCTTTGTACATAAAATTGCTAGGGATAACTTGGGGACATACATAAGAAAGTTGTGATCTATAAAGCCCAATAAGGGAATAAAAAATCATAGGCATTACATGTTATAGAATAGCAATATAAATGATACATGGATGGGTTGAGAATCATAAACATGAAAATTGAGGAGTGATATATCATGATAACAGAATGAAAACATGGAAATGTTGACAAAACATTAAACATGACATCATTATCATAAGTCAATGTTAACTACCAAAACAACATAGTGTAATGTGAATATGATAACCTCCCGCACACCATACATGGAATAACATGTGAGTAAAATATTACCCAATGAATATGAGCATTATATGGACACACCATTCATAATAAAATCTTGTAAATCCATAAGTGTCTCACATAGATCATATAACATAATAACTTTTTTCATCAAATTTAATCTCATGATAAGGGATTCTCAATTACATAAATTTATGTTCCTAGTTAAATATGTATAATTTCATAATGGTGAACACCCCTGATAGGAAATGATATGGTTATTCACTACAAAATTGTTTGGCATGATACATCATGGGTAAATTTAGGCTGCTTAATGGGGGAAGATAAATGTTCATGGGATGGAATAATAAGACTGAAAGTGGTCCCTATTAATTTATAAATATTAAGGGTGGTAAATGAGGATATGGAATAACATATCTTGACATTAATAATTAAATAAAAAAGGATTAAGATGATGATGATACTTGAATAAATAGGAGAAGGGGAGGATCCCTTACATTTAGAGCGTGATTCAAAAAAAATTGGGAGGAGCTTAATGAGAGCTTGGGGAACCATGGTATGAATCTAGAGAGGTAAGGGTATAGAAAGGATGTGTTAAAAGGTTTTTGAGTGAGGAATAATGTGATATTGGGAAGGTTTATATATGAAAAGATTGGGGAGTTCATTATTATGTCTCAAACATAGGTTTCAGACTCTATATAATAATGTTTTCAAAACAACAAAACTTCTCATTGGTTTTGAAAATGGTTTCTACAAAATGAGATAAGTTTTAATTATTTTATTTGGAAAAGGTTTTATCTTTTTAAAATTTTACACTTTTTGATGTGGAATTGTGTCGTCTTCTTAAAGAAATTTTTTTAAAACATTAAAATATAATATATGTTTTGGTGGATTCATAATGGGTTTGTAAAATTTATAACAGAACCTAAAAACATATTAATTTAATGGGGAAACATATATATGGTCATTTATACCCTTAATAGAATCTATTACAAAACTTTTGGGTCATTATTATGTCATAATGAAAACTGTATATTAATACAGTATTTTATTTTTACCTAAAAATTCGACTTTGTCATAAAATTATGAACAATTAAAAATTAGAGAATTTTAATTTTTTGATTCCAAATATAATAATTTTTTCCCATATAATATTATAAATATATTTATTTTATCATTTAAAATAATAATATGTATTTATTGAGAAATGAAGTGATTTTTGACAATAACAGTTTCCAAACCCTTATAAAAATTATTTTTGAATATGTAAATTTATATTTTAGACTTTATATAATAAATATTATTTCACAATAATATTTTATAAAAATATCATTTATTAAAAAAAATTAATTTTTAAAATAAAATGTCTTAATTGATATTACATGTTGCCGAAAAATAAATTTTTTGTTTTATCGAATCAAAATAAAAGTCATTTATTAAGTAAAGATAATATAATTAAATATAACCATTATTCTATTTAAAATTAAATATATGTTCATATTATTAGGGTCTGTAAACATATCCTTTTATTAAACTAAAAAATTCACTATGGGTAAGGTTCACGATAGAAAGAGTTTCAAGGGGTAGTTTGGTGTACATGGTTTGGTTCGTGATCTTGATGAGCTTAAACTTCTCCAATAAATTGTTTCTCTCATGATTTAGTTATTGGATATTATATTGGTTTTGGTCAAGGTAAAATCCCAATGATGTTACTTCCATTTTAATCTCTACTAAATGGACTTTATAGGGTAAAATCATACTGGTTGGGGCAATTAATTCCTTTTTCTATGTTTATTGGATTTCTCAAAACCCTTTATTTACACTAATCATATGATCACTGATCAAAGTCTATGTTATCATTGGTGATGATACTTAACCGCCTTTTAAATCTAATAGTTAATAATAAAATGAAGAAAGTGAAAGTGTATTCTAACACCATAATACATAAGATGATATTTAATTAAATAATAAAGGTACTTTTATTTATAAGGATTCAAGTCATTATATCTTGGATTAAAAAAGGATTTGATGGTTTAAAGATGGGAAGATAAGGGATGTCCTTTGATATGTTAGGTGAGTGGCACACTTATAATTTTTTGAATTAAAGAATTCCACCCACATTCTATTCATGTCACAATTATCTAATAATGGGCTATTCTTGAGACTAGAAGAGATAAGCTCATAATATGGCCATCCTATGGGAGATGTACATTTTTTGGTTTTTTTAACCCTAGTATTCTTAGTTTATCCCTCAGGTAATCACATTTTTACCTTATCCTTGGTAATTAATTTTGGTGTTTTCTCCATTCCTTTGGGACATAAATTTTTTTTACATTATTAGATAATATAAATTATCTTTATTTCAAATTTGAATTCCAATTTTTTAAATTACATTTATATAATTTGAAAATTTTAATTTATAATTAATCCTACATACCCTATGAGAAATCAGGTTTTTAAAGAAACAATGATAAAAAATTTACAATGATTTTATATCAAATTTGAAAATTAAATTGATTCCAATGAACTAAATTCAACTATTGGATGCATATTCAAACTAATTTTTTGTTAAAACCAATTTTATTTATAATTTATCTTTATAAATAAATTAATCAAAAAGGATGTTTTCTATTAAAATTCAGTATTTTTCACTATTAAGATAAAAATGAATTTTTTCATTAAAAATCCTAAAATTCAAAATAATCTAATTTTGATAATGATATTTAAAAAATGTGATTTATTTTTTAAAATAATTTTTCTAAAACTTGTATAAATTTATTTTAATATTATTATTCTAATGTTGACAAAAAAAAATTTTAGATAATTGAATTTTAATGGTAAATTTATATTTATTCTTATCTATTATATAGAAAAAAACAATATGAATTGTAAAAATTGGATTTAATATATAATATAACTATTTAATTAAAATTATTTTATAAAAACTATTATTTTTAATTTATT
Source organism: Viscum album (assembly GCA_963277665.1). Lineage (NCBI taxonomy): Eukaryota > Viridiplantae > Streptophyta > Magnoliopsida > Santalales > Viscaceae > Viscum > Viscum album. Next base: position 1,289,857,177 of record OY728151.1, read on the forward strand.
GAGGTAAAATTTGTTTACATGAAAAAATAATAATTTTTTAGAAAATGATTTCTTTTATTTTCAAAAGGTTATTATTTTCATTTCTAATTAATTGGTCACCAAATAATTCAATACATAAACTTTTTTAAACCATATATTTTTCTAATTTAGTTAATTCTATTCATACCCACCATTATAAAGTATAGCAGAAAACTATCATATTAAATAATAATATTTTAATTCTCTATCATGTTTCATTTAAACTCAATGTTATAGGAAATGCAAGATATACACGGTATTGTGTTTAGAAAAAAATAAAAATTTTGTTGCATGTAATGTAACATAAACTCAGTGTTACATGTAGCACAATCCATAAAAAATGTTGTGTGTGTCAAAATCTAAAATTATTGTTGTGTGTATTGAAAATATAGAAAATATTAAATTTATTTGAAAAAAAAACTTTAGAAAAACATCGGGTGTTTAATATCCATATCCTCATTGCAATATCAACCAAATCACTTACCCTACCTTCTTTCAATTCACATTTCAAAATATTAGAGTCATGTGGATTAAGGGATAAATGTTTTATGATTGTGAATATATAAAAATGGTATATTTTCTATAATCGTGACATGTTTATCACTTGAAACCATAGATTATGCGATACATGGTGTGATGTTTGATATTTCTAGAAGTTATCTGAGCCTTAAAAATTTAGTTCATTTTGTTGAACCATAAATGTTGTTGAGTAAATTATAAATAGTTCATATGAAATCAATATGAATAGTGAAGGATTTTTTATTTCCTATATATGTAATAACCCATTTTACACACCCGTTAGTATTTTTGAAAACCTCTTTCATTTCTCAAGAACACACAATAAAAAACAAACACCCCTATCCATTTATTTAATTATTAAAATTTAAATAAAAATAAGCTATTGGGATTATTTATGAACTAGTCCTAAAAATCCTTGATAATCAATATATTCATCCCACTAAACTAAATTTGAGGATGAAAATTTTTGATTCACCCTATGACTAAAATAATTACATGATCAAATTTTCATCATTTTCAGGGAGTTAGGCCACTAATTTATTTTCCTCAATAACTTTTTAAATAATTTACTATTTTAAAATTAATGTTTGAAAATCTAAAAAATTGGTTGTTGATTCATGCTCATTTGAAAACATTGTTTCATATTATTGAAATAAAATTAAGATGGTTTTCAAGATTTTTAGTGGGGGATATTTTAAGGATATTATAGAATATCTAAAAGAAAAAAATAAACATCTTGTTTTAGTGCCTTGGTAAAATAACATAAATACTCTACACTACTTTTTCCATGAGATCTATAGAAAAGATTTGAAGGACTAGTGTGAGATTTAAATTCAAGAACTCATCCCTCTATTAGTTGAATAAGGTTTATAAGAGGCTAAAGGAAAACTTGAGTACCACCCATTGGTGATCCCATAAGATGTATCCCCTAGGTCCTTATAATATCAAACTCATAATTTTTATCGAGATACTCTTACATTGAATATGTCTCATCCAAATTTAATTCAAACATATTTTAAAAATAATTCTACATGTTTTATAAATAATAGATAAAATGTTTTGAGATATAACCTTGATGAGGGAATGGAAGAAACCATATGAGAAAATACTAAAAAATAGATAGCATTCTACTTACCACACTCAGAGAAAAGGAAAAGGTTGATAGAAATGTCCCTCTATCTAAAGATAATGAAAAAGGGACCTTCTACCCACTTAAGATCCCCGTGAACTAAAAACTCAACAAAAAGAAATGGATATAAAATAAACACTATAAATAAGGGGACCTTTGGTGTAGAATCCTAACATTAACACCATAAATGGTTCCCCATTTTGGTTGGACACATGACCTCAAGCGCACCACCCCAAATGCTAGAAGTTGCTAACAAGATGTGAGTGTCCATGATGGTATAGTGGGGAGATTATAACCTCATGATAATAGTATTAAATAGTGGTAACTAATAAAAGTAAATAGAGGAAGTAGTTATAAATAGTCATAAGTGTAATAATATATATTCCAAACAAAAAAACTGGTGGGAGGTATATAAATATTAGTAAAAAAATGATTCTCATGTTATATAGATATACAAAAAGGGATTATACAAGATATAGGGGAAACAAAAATACACTACATGATATATAAAAATTAAAGATATTATAATCTTTTTCCACTAGATTCATGACAATAGGCTCGGTCCTCTGATCCCATACGCCATCTTAGTGCTAAAAATCGATAATTAGATGTTGGGAGCTTCCCATTATCTATAACTATAGTTAGAAGGTTGGTTTAGGCAATATAGGTGGCCTGAATAGGGTGTGAGATTAACTCAATAGGCCACCAACAATGGTATCTAGTAAAATAAATATGGTGCACATATATTGATTAGTGTGTATGTATGAAATTGAGAGAAAAATATAAAATATAATTGGGGCAGTTGTGGTTCGCAAGGACACTAGGATGACAGTACCTGCTTCAGCCAAAGTTGGATGATCTCTGAGTAAGTAACCACATGTATACATATTATATATATATATATATATTGTGTGATGTTTATAGACATATATATGGATACTGATACTAGTCTAGACCTAGGGTTTAACTCAAGCATCCATGGGTCGTAACATAAGTCTCAATTTTCATGGGAAGGCATGATCAGTCATCATGAATAGGAGGGACGACCTGCCCGAACATTACAAATAGATGGTAAACCATACCAAAGTATCAAAATTAAGTGGGACACCGTGGTCGAGTATCATAATTATGTGGGGTGCCCTTCTAGATTTTCAAAAGAATGTGGGACTCCATACCTGAGTATCCTAGGTTAGTGGGATGCCCTGCCCGAGTATCAGAAGTAATTTGGATGCCCTAACCTTTTATAACAGGTAAGTGGGACACCCTATCTGAGTATAATAAGAATAAATAAATATATCTACTCAAGATATATAAGAAATTGTTTGAAATATATATTATTTATAATTCTTGTAAATTAATTATAACCACTAATTATAGGGAATTCACTAAAACTGATCATACTACATGCACCCATTTAATTAAAGAAGTCACTTCACTTAGGCATCAATACGAGACCACTTAGATGGTGGTTTCACAAAATAAACATTTGATAATTTATATGGAATCCCATGAGCACACCATAAGGGTGGAACAAGTCATGGAAGGAACCACTGACTATATACATGAATACAAGGGAAATTTATAGCATGGAAATCAACACAAAATAAGGAAAATATTAATTTTTAGGTGATACTTGGGATATTCCAGAATTCTTCATGATATTTCTTGATATAATTTTTCTTTCTTTAAGTTTGAAATTCTAGAACACCTATTTTAAGCCCTTAGTACTCTACTCATCCAGTATCAGTCCATGGACCATGCTAGAAAAGAATGAATTATATGAATATATGAAAACTATGAAAATTGGGAATATGATATTGCCCAAAAATATAAAGAAAATATGGAAAGATAAATAATGAAGGGATGTAAGTGGAAGAATGAGCTTTTCATTATGGATCCAATGTACCCTTGGTAAAGAAAAATGATCTTGAACAGAGGAGAACTGAAAGAACCTAGTTTGGGCATGGAGAAGCTCTCTCACGAAGCAAGCCACTAATGTTGAAGAAGAAATGAAGCCTCTATTAAAAAGTATTATTTCCCATTTTTTTTAAAATGAACCTAGAATTTACAAGGCGTGTAAATTCATTACACGTCATGTAATCCTCAGGTTTTTCCCTCTTAGGGATAACCAAATTCACATGGTGAAAGGGTTAAAAACTTACCATTACACCTTGTATATTATAAATACATGTTTTTTATTTTATAATACACATCATGTATTTTCCCTGCATCCATCCTCCAACCATTCCTCCTTTTCCATTATAAAACAAAACTGACCCTCCCTTAGGTGTGGTTTCTAGGTTTTACCAAAAATAGAAATAAAACATAACTCACTGGAATGTTAGGATGTTATAACCCCGTCTCCTTAAAAAATCCCTTCCATGAGTTTCCCTTCCAAGGGTGGTAATGCAACATCTATGAAAATTTCCTATCAGTAAGCATATATATCATCCTCTCTCTCTGATGCCTTATCCCATGCACTTTTTTATTACCATGGCACTCATACTAGAGAAACTAACATACCTCAGGGATCCATTGTGCTCTGATCAATGATATGTTTCATATGCCCATCAAAGGATGCATCGACCTCAATATCAATATTCTTAGGATCAAACAAATAGAATGGGTTGAGGTGATAATGGTGAAGCTATAATACAAAGAATACATTTTTTCAGGCATGGTACCTATGAGGTTACTACAACTAATAAAATAATATCCTGACTCTCTCAATGATCTCAAAAGTCCCAACGAAAAGAGGTGACAAATCATGTTGTATTTAAATATTTCTATGAACCAATATTGGTGAAACTTGTAGAAAGACCAGATGTCCTACCTCGATCTCCAGAGTTTTTCAGTGATAATCGATATAGGTCTTCTTCTTAGACTGAGTTGTACTGTATGATTTTGAATCAGTTGTACCTTCTCTAAATTCTCTTGGATGATATGAGGACCTAATAGTGATTCATTTCCTACTGTTAGATAGAACATAGGTGAGTGGAGTGACCTAACATAAAGGGTCCCATAAAGATCCATCAGAATTATTGCCTGAAAACTATTATTGTATAAAAACCCAATTTTAGGTCTGTGTTTCTCTAAAGAACCTATAAAATCAAGGATTCATGCCTATATGATGTATGAAAACAAACATATGGAATGTTTAGATTGAACATCAATCAAAGGCTGATATGTTTCACATAAGATAACATTTGAAACTAGTGCCTTCAGCATCCCCTTCCAGAACCATGATGTAAAATGATCATCTCAGTATGATATGATAGAATGAGAAACACCATGAAGGTGTATAATATACCAAATATAAATCATCCCAAACTCATCAAATGAGAAGTTCTATCATATAGGTACAAAGTGTGTGACCATGGTATTCCTATAAAAGATCACCCACACTGCATCAATAACATAATAGGATCTCATCAAAGCTATCCAAAAATCTATAGTGACATCATTCCATTGCTTATTAGGAAACGATAGAGGTTGTATAAGCATTGTAGGTTGTTGAAGATTATCTTTCACCCACTATCAGGTAGAGAACGGGATGATAAAACCTTCAATCTTCTTATTCATACCCGATAACCAATACTTATTGTGTCCAACAAAATATATCCTGGATATCAAAGGTTATAATTCCCAAATAGATGTATGAAATTCTTGCATCAAGCCTTACCATTTTTCTATAGGCACCTATACCTACCTGAGAAAGAGAATAATTTCATTCTCATCAACAACCCAACATGGATGATAGTTCTCACCTAATACACTTTACCTCAGTATTAGGCCCTTAGGATCTCAAATTTGTCTCATTGGAACCCATTACCGAATGGAGGATGTCACTACCAAAGCCACTACGATAGGATCCCTGTGTTATTCTAGAACCTCAAGCTATATCTCATAAAATATGTCCATAAAATACCACTCACAATTAGCCTCCTAGAAGGCCTATGTATTTTCCTTCCACCTCATTGCACTATCAAATTCATTTCCCATCCTGTGTGCATAAGTAATCTCAAATTAAAACAACTCTTTGTATTCTACCCACCTATATTAAATGTGATTAAAATTTCACTGTGTATAAATATATTTGAGAATTTTATGGTTTGTGTTAACAATGAACTATTCTCATAAAAAATAATTCCTCTTGAAGAATAAATCATGAAACATCACTACAAGACCAGGGTTTTGTGTTAGGTAATTCTACTCATGTGGTCTAAATTGGATGGACTTGTACACTATAACTCTATCGCATTACACAAAAAACACTCAAATCACAATTCCAAAAGCATCATAGTAATCAATATATATCTTTTCTAACTATGGAATAATCTGGATCAGTACTAAATTTTGTGTCCCTTTTAACTCCTAAAAATATTTCTCACAAGATTCATACAATAATAAATCTGTACACTTATTAGGTAAACCAATAAGAGGAAATAATAAGAATGATAATTCCTAAATAAAATTCATGTAATTTCCATACATCCCAAAGAAGTTATCTATATCAAATATGTTTCTTGGATCCTCCAAGAAAACAATGGCACTCACCTTCTCAGTGTAAATTGATACTCCTGTCTCTGAGATTATATGTCCTAGGAAGTGAACTTTATCGGTCCAAATGTTTTATTTAGTGAGCATGAAAAACATATGATTCCCTATTAGTGTATTATTAATGATCTCAAAATTCTTGGAATTTTTCTTTGGAATACGAGAATACATTAATATTTCATCCACAAGGATCACCAAAAATGAAACTAGAATTGGTAGAAACCCCAATTCATCAGATCTATAAAGATATTAATGGAATTTTTAAGACTGAGTAGAATAACCAAAAACTTGCACAAGCTATATCTACTCTAGAACATTGCACATGGTATGCCTAGTATTTGAACATGCACTTGATAGAATACCAAACATATATCAATCTTATAGAAAGCCATCACTCCTCAAAGATGGTTAAAGAGGTTTTCTATACGGGGAAGTTAATATCAATTTCATTCAATAATATGGTTCAACCAGTGATAATCTAGGAACAACCTAAGGGTATCATCTTCCTTCCTAGTGAAAGGGATATACGAACCCTATGGTAAAGTATTGGGTGGTTTAAAACCCATAACCTCCAAATCCTATAACTAATTCTTGAGTTCCTAGAGCTCTATAGGTTCTATCCTGTAATGAGGAATGGATAGAGGTGTTTTTCTAGGAACTATCACAATGGAGAAGTCAACACATCTCATGGGAGGAAAACTAGTGATGTCTTTAGAGAAGATGTCCCTGAAATGATTTACTACTGGTGGAAATTATATACATCTTCTTCCTAATAAATCAAAAAGAGACTATCCGTCTGGGCTATCACTCCACTCAATCCATGATGCTTGGTTCCAGATCAGCTTTCATGGGAATCCAATTCAACCTTATGAATATAGGTCCCACCCTTGGGCAATGTAAAGGAAACCATTCTGTGATAAAAATAAACATAATAATGATAGAGAACTTGATATTCTATCAAGAGGATGACACTGAATCATTTGATCTTGAGGAAAAATAAATTACACTAGCATTGGAACCCACCTATCTTAAGGTGGAACTCCTTACACTAGAACACACTCTCTTATCAAACCCTTAAGAGTGTTTTGGGAGACATCACACAAAAAAATTACTCTATCTCGAGGCCAATAATTTCTATAATTAAAATATATATATAAGAGTTTGAAACACCTATATCAAAAAAACAAGGAAACTAAGGTAAAGGCTTGTGGGGTTAGCGCCTCGAAAAGTAAGTGGCTCAAGACGCTACTCCTCGGGTGTAGGTTGATCAATATATACATGGACTGATATTCAACCCTGAGATACAACCTAAATAACTTGAGAAGATCTGGTCTTCTAGATTTGAACATCTAATATCTATATTCTTCATCCATAACCACCCCCACAGACTGGTCGGCTTGTAGTTGACCGTCTACCTGCATAGAGAGGTGTCACTGATCCTAGTGGTGGAATTGACATGGATCCTCTTCTACTAGGAATTGATGGAAGAGTCATGTGGAATCACTTAATATGTAACAACCTACACGTCCTCCACATTCAGTGTGATCTCTGACACATTGGGGATTCTTATTCCTTGGTTTTTTTGAACTATGAGCTTGGAATGTAATTGTTAGTTGGTTTAATCTAACTACTAATACCTCCACGTGTAAACTCAAAGTGATGCTTCCTACATCTCAAAGAACCACCCCATGTCTCGACAAGGAAAATCCATGACAAACTCCATCAAATTTCCACATGATTGTCTTCATGATGAGGTATTTATTTAGTATCTCAGAAACAGTGGATAACCTAAATATAGTCACCCGCAATCAAATGCTGTGTGAAATCCTATCCAGAAATTGTTTTGTAGTCTTCAACTAATCCTTAGTAATAGTAAGTGTAAAGAACTAAGGCTTAGTGAAACTAGTTAAATATTCCATAATAGACATAAGGACCTATTTTAAATTCATATAAATTCTATCATGGGGAGTTATCAATGTACGTGGAAAGAAGTAATCGTAGAAGGATTTTTGGAAGTCATCCCATCCCATACCTATATGACAATCATATTGTGTAATAACATCAACCCATATTTTTTCAGAATCTCTAAGCATATAGGTAGAGATATTGACCCTACACTCTGGGAGAACATCCAGGTTCTCTAATATGGATAACATGACCTCTAGTAAGGATTTTGTTTCCTAAAAACCTTCACACCACAAGAAAGTGGGTGAATGCTACTGAAATTCATGTCAACTCTTCCATAATAAGGTAAAATCATGGTGCTACCTTTGTGGACTGCATGAAGCACGAAATTCTCTCTCAAAACTGAGCAGCAATTCCATGTGTCTTAGGGCCTACAACCATTTGTGCATGGTAATCTCCACCCTCATAGAACATGACTCGAGGATTCCCTAGTGGCATAGATCTACAATTGTTAAATGTTTGGGTGAGATAAAATTTATCATCAGATATGGAATTTGATAACAATATAGGATGGGTAAAAACCATCTATAATGAGTCGCACCTCTCTCATGTACCTAAATATAGGTCTATGTGATTAAAATACTATAATGGATAACAAGAGACACTGCCTACTACTCACTACTAAGTCCAATTCATGGTTGAGGTCTCATATAAAGAAGCAGAGGGTCCGATGTATGGAGTTTCAATTTCAATGTATAGAGGAAAACTGCCTTTACTTTATAATTGGTATCCTCATTTACCAATAACCATTATCATTTAATATTTGAATTTATTTGAGTTTTTAATCATTTTTATAAACATATATATCATATTCCAGTTAGATGTTTCACTATTTCTTATTTTTAAAATATCATACCATTTATAAAAGGAAATTAGTACATGGGATAACTATGACATGACCTTTATTCCTAGTATCAGTATGTAATTGGTCATGTTTAAGGATTATATTAAATTAATTACAATTCCCAATTTTTGTAAGTAAATTCTTCATAAATTAAAATTAAAATTCATGTAATTAAAATCATCTATTGTTTCAGAGCATAGAACCAGTGGTTTATGGCTCTAACATGACATAACTGGTTAATTAAGGTTTCTTCATCAATCTATAATTGAAAATTACCTTTATAATTTTACAGAATAATTAATTAATACAATTATTTAATTCTTCCATGAAACATTATCACATTTCCATATATAATAATTCAAGCAGTAACTATATCTAGTAGGTAATGCACATAGAAATTAAACATGGGATGGGAAAATGCATGTCATATAAGTCCTAAAGTGCATATAATGATATATGTGATGATACCTACAAATTGTACCAAGCCAAAGAAAAAATTCCATAATAATAATAATAATAATATCAATAAAAATAACATCACAAAACATGTTTGTCACCTAATAGTGAAATTAGTACAAATACGAGTAAAGAATAAATAACAATAATAACCCATCCTAGGAAATTTGGGATTCCCCTATTCTTGGGTTAGCTACTCCCAAGAATATGGTAATTAATAAATTACTATACATCTTAGTCTCTTATCTAAACCAAAATAGAAAAAAAAAATCAAATGAATCCTCTAATAACACTTTGTAACATTCCGAACCAGAAGCTACTAAATGGTGCCTCGAGATGGTTGTCCACATGACCTTAAGTGGCCCTCCTCGAATTCCAAAGGTCTTTGATTAGTACCAAGGTTCTATTATGGTATGTTAGTGAGACTATACCATTATGATCAGAGTAATCCATAGTGGAATTCAATAAATGGAAATATTAGAAGCATTGATAAATAATAATTAGTATAATAATAAATCATTCAAAAAAACATTGGAAGAATTTAATCAATATTAACAAAAAATGATGCTTGTGTCATGTAACTATTGAAAAATGGGGTATATAAGATATAAGTGAAATAGGATGTAAGAACTCGATTCTTATTTTTGAGGTACGAGTTTATTATTTTTCTTTTTCCTTAAGTGTTTTCAAGAAAATAAGGAAAATGGGGAAAAATTCTAAAATTTGTGGGTACATGCTATGTACTTTTCCACATGTCATGTACTTTGGCTGTGTGGGTTGAGTATATAGGGCGTGTAGGCCTATCGGTGATGAAGGGTGTAAAAAATGACTACACGCTGTGTACTTACTATATACACGTCGTGTACTCAGTTGTCAGGTGAACAGTAAGGTGATGGAAGTAGTCGCCAGTGGAATGGTAGTACATGTTGTGTACTAAAAAATACATGTTGTGTAATCATGTCGATAGATGAATAGTGTGGTGGTGAAAAGTAGCCACCATATGAATAGTTAAAAAAATAGAAAGTACACGTCATGCACTAGAGAGTACATGCCGTGTAGTTGTCTTTTTTGTTATAAATTGGAAGTAGCCTCCTCTTTCAACAGAGGAAGCTTAGAACATCGGGAGGCTATGGGAGAGAAGGTTGGACCTTGGAAGAGCTCCCGACCGAACATTGGGACTCTGATTCCTTCGCAGATGATCACGTTTGGACCGCACGGGTAAGCACTTACCTCTTATTGTGTGACTCCTTCCAATTATTTGATGAGGGGAAGTTATTTGTGTTTTAATGGGTTATCATTCTTCCCAAATCTATGTTGTTCTCGGACGTTTTGGGAGGCATCATTCACGTATATCGATCTGTGGAGATCGAGGTAGGTGGTTTGGTGTTTATTTACAACTGTCGAGTGATTTTTGTGTACTATTGTGCCACGAGCCTATGTTTGAGGTGTCGTGTGGCTGAGGCCTTAGCTGATAAGATATCTGGATTTGTATATATAATATAATGATGAATATAATCTACAGTTTGGGATTGTTTCTTGGATCTAGGGCCACCCTGTGGGTGTGTTTCCCTTGTTTAGTCATTTGTCCAGGATACCCATGGGTATGCTGTAATGATAACATGTTTTGACTTTTCAAGAGAGGAATCATATATATATTTCTTGCTTATGCATTGGGCTCAGCCCGGTTACTTACTTTCTTATGGAATGCATGAGGGCAGTATTCTGGTTAACCTAAGGGCAGTGTTTGTTATCCTGAGGGTAACATTTCTTATGCCTATGGGGAGTAGCTTCTGTGCCTGAGGGTGACATCTCTTATTCCTGAGGGAAATATATGTTATGCATGTGGGTAGTCACCTGTGGGTTTCGATTCTGTTTACCCGAGGGTAAGTATTTGCATGTCTGAGGACAATGTTTACTTTGAATATTCACTATGGTGATTTCTTGTGTTGTACCTACCATGCTAAAGTACAAGCTTGGAATTGATAAATAATTATTAAAATGAAAATGTAACTCGTAAAGATAGTTAATTTTGAGTACTTACAAATTTACTCCATTTTATTATTGCACACTGTTATTGCACATTTTCACTGACAGTTGGACACGGGCCTTCGGTGGTTGCCTATTGGGATTTATTTCTCACACCCTGTTTGGGTCATGTCTTGGTCCCAAAAAGATTATATTGTTATAGGTGTTGATAAGGTAAAGGTTCTCTACACAGGTACATGATTGTTGTAGAGGAGTAGGAGAGCATGGGACTGAGCTTAGGTTTGCGATGCTTCTGAGTTCCTTTTGCATTGTTTTAGTTTGTTTTTCTCTACTTGGTACTTTGTACTGTAATGTATTTGATTGTAGTGTATCCTATTTTGACTTCTTTCTTAGAAATAGGACATATTGCATCATCTTATATGTATTACTTCTAGTTATCTTTTACTTCTATTGTCCTTTTCTGGGTTATATTGTTACTGCTTCCGCTTTTGGTATGTTTATATTTTCCTGTTGCCGTACACTTTGACAAATGAGGGTATAGTTTCCCCACTACCAGTCCTAGGCCCAATCTGCTAGTCGGAAGCCTCTGGCATTTGGGGAAATGAGCTTGAGGTCATGTGACCAATCGGGTTTGGGGCACCCATTTTGTGGCACCTAGAACTGGGACGTTACAAAGTGGTATCAGAGGCCAGCTGGACTGTTATAGCAATTACCCATTCCGGAGTGGAAATGGGATGATGTCGTCATGGACTTCGTGACCAGGATGTCAAGGACTCCATGAGGAAATGATGCAGTGTGGTTTGTTTTTGACATACTTACAAAGGTATCCCACTTTTTGCAGATCAAGGAGACCTTCGGTGTTGACAAGCTCTGGAGGTTGTATATCTGAGAGGTAGTAAGTATTCATGGGGTCCCTCATTATATCATTTCAGATAGGGATGCCCATTTTACATCTCATTTCTTGCAGAGTTTTTAGAGGGCACTAGGTACATAGGTGCTTCTGAGCATAGCCTACCACCCTTAGACCGATGGCCAGTCAGAGCGTACGATACAGTTACTAGAGGACATGCTACGTGCATGAATCCTAGACTTTGGGGGCTCTTGGGATAAGCACATATCCCTAGTCAAGTTTTCGTACAATAATAGTTTTCCAGAAACTATTGAGATAGAACCTTACAAGGATTTATATGGTAGACCATGATGATCAACCATGAGCTGGTTGGAGGTAGGTGAGGCAGCTTTACTGGGACCAAGTCTTGTGCAGGAGACATCAGAGCAGGTCCAGTTGATTCAGAAGTATATGGCTACTGCACAGTCTCGTCAGAAATCTTATGTTGATCACCGCAGATGACCCTTGGAGTTTGTGGATGGGGATCAGGTTTTCTTTCGTGTTTCACTAAGTTTGGGACACAAGAGGATCAAGAGACAGGGTAAACATTCACCGAGGTATGTGGGGCTGTTTGAGATTATGAAGGGAGTCGGTTCGGTTGCCTATCAGTTGCAGTTACCGCAGAGGTTCTGGTCCATGCACGACGTCTTCCACGTATCTCAACTGAGCCGTTATCACATAGACCCATCTCATATTTTTCAGCCCAAGGAGGTTGAAATTCATGTTGATGCATCCTATGAGTAGCATCTGATTTGTATTGTTGATAAGAGCATGAAGGTTCTCTGAGGCCGGTCAGTTCCACTCGTATGGGTGATATGAAAGCATGGCCAAGTGGAGGATGAAACCTGGGAGTGGGAGACTGACATATGTGCTCAGTGGCCAGAGTTGTTCTTAGATTTATCTTTACCACCCTTGGAAGGAAAATTTGGGGATGAATTTATTTAAAGGGGGAAGTTTGTAAGCACTAGGTTCTTATTCTTGAGGTATGAGTTTCTTCTTTTTCTTTTTCCTTAAATATTTTCGAGAAAATAAGGAAAATGGTGAAAAATCCAAAAATTTGTGGGTACAAGCCGTGTACTTTTCCACACTTTGTATACTTTGGTCGTGTGGGATGAGAATACATGGTGTGTAGGTCAGTCGGTGATGAAGTTTGTAAAAACTGACTACACACAGTGTACTTAGTATATACACCCCGTGTAATCAGTCGGCATGTGAACAGTAAGGCGGTGGAAGTAGCCACCAGTAGAATGGTAGTACAGGCTGTGTACTTAGAAATACACGTTGTGTAATCATGTTGACATATGAATAGTGTGGCGGTGAAATGTAGCCGCCAGAGGAACAGTTAAAAAATTGAAAGTACATGTCGTTTACTTGAGAGTACATGCCATATAGTTGTGTTTTTTTGTTATAAACTGGTAGTAGCCTCCTCTTTCAATAGAGGAAACATAGAACACCGGGAGGTTGAGGGAGAGAAGGCCAGACCTTGGAAGAGCTCTCGACCGAACACCGAGACTCTGATTCCATCGTCGATGATCACGTTTGGACAGCACGGGTTATCCATTCCCTCTTCTTGTGTGTCTCCTTCCAATTATTTCCTAAGGGGAAGTTATTTGGGTCTGAATGGGTTATCTTTCTTCCTAGATCTACATTGTTCTTAGACGTTTCAGGAGGTTTCGTTCGCGTATATCGATCAGTGAAGGTCGAGGTAGGTGGTCTGGTGTTTATTTACAACTGTTGAGTGGTTTTTGTGTATCGTTCTGCCACGAGCCCATGTTCGAGGTGTCATGTGGTTGAGGCCTTAGCTGATAAGATATCTATATTTTCATAGATAATCTAATAATGAATATAAACTGCTGTTTGGGATCGTTTCGTGGATCCAGGGCCACCTCGTGGGTGCGTTTCCCTTGTTTATTCGTTTGGCTAGGATAGTCGTGGGTATGTCATAATGATAACATGTATTGAGTTTTATTTAGTGGAAACATATATAAATTTCTTTCTTATGCGTTGGGCTCGGCCCGGTTACTTTCTTTCCTATGGAATGCGTGAGGGTAGTATTCTGGTTAGCCTGAGGGCAGTGTTTGTTAGCCTGAGGGTAACATTTCTTATGCTTATGGGCAGTAGCTTCTGTGCCTAAGGGTGAAATCTCTTATGACTGAGGGAAATATTTTTTATTCTAGTAGGCAGTCACCTGTGGGTTTCAATTCAGTTTACCTAATTGTATGTATTTGCATTTCTAAGGACAACATTTACTTTGAATATTCACTGTGGTGATTTCTTCTGTTGTACCTGCCAAGCTAAAGCATAATCATGGAATTGATAAATAATTATTAAATTGGCAATGTAATTGGTAGATATAGTTACTTTTGAGTACTTACTAGTTTACTATATTTTATTATTGCAAATTGTTGTTGCACATTTTCATTAATAGTTAGGCACGGGCCTTTGGTGGTTGCCTACTGGGATTTATTTCTCACACCCTGTTTGGGTCAAGTCTTGGGCCCAAATAGATTATATTTCTACAGGTGTCGATAAGGGAAGGGGTCCTTATATAGTTACATGATTGTTAAATAGGAGTATGAGAGCATGGGATCGAGCTTAGGCTTGTGATGCTACTGAGTTCATGTTTCAATTTTTTAGTTTTTTTTACTGTACTTGGTACTTTGAACTGTATTGTATTTGATTGCAGTGTATCCTATTTTGACTGATTTCATAGAAATAGGACATATTTCATCATCATATATGTATGACTTCTAGTTATGTTTTTCTTCTGTTGTCATTTTCTAGGTTATATTGTTACTGTATCGGCTTTTGGTATTTTTATATTTTTCGGCTACGCTACACTTTGAAAAATGAGGGAATCATTTCCCCAATATCAGACCTAGGCCCTCACTGTTAGTTGATAGCCTCTGGCGATTGGGGAAATGTTCTTGAGGTCATGTGACCAACCGGATTTGGGGCACAAGTTATATGGAACCCGAAACTAGGACGTTACACAAGAATACACAAAATGCTATACAAAAAGGAAAAAAACTGAATCTTCAACCACTAGCATCAGGAGGATAAGATCTATCCTATTTTCCTATAATCTTACCCAGTACTAAGAACCAAGAATCAGAAATAGGGTTCCTCCCTTTTTCTATAACAACACATGTGAGGTCTGTTCAGGTACCATAGGCACCACAAATAGGGTGTGAGATAAACTTATTAGGTCAACACAAACAATTTTGAGTTAAATCTAGACAGTTCATTAAAATGGGTAGTGTGCATGTATAACAACATGTAAAAACTATAAAATGTATGTGTTCCAGCTCTTTTCCCTTGGGACCCAGGTCGACGCTACCTACTTCGACCTAAGCTTGATGATCATAGAGTATTTAACCATATGTATACATATATATGGTATATTTATATTTCGACGTCTATATCCATATATATAGATAATACAACTTTTCTAGACCCAAGGTGTAACTTAGGCATTCATGGGTAGTAGAATGAGTATATCAAGTGTCAAGGGATTACACGTCCAGTCATCACAAATATGAGGAACACCCTACTTGATTATCACAAATATATGGGTTTCCCGGCATGAGTATCGTAACAAAGTGGGATTCCCTACCTAAATATCAAAAGTTAGTGGGAATCCCTTCTACAGTATCATATGTTAGTGGTACTCCCTTCTCGAGAATCATATGTAAGTGGGATGCCCTGCCCGAGTATCTGAGTATCAAGATAATAAATAAATATTACCATCTAATCTATAAGCCAATGGTGGAATTATTTATTATTTATCAATACATTATATTAAGTTAACCCACTAATCATTGGAGAGTCATGTAAATTAGTTTTACTACTTTCACCCATTTAATTCTGGAAGTCGATTAACTTATATATAAAACCATTACCATATAACTGGGGCATCGGCCAAATAAAAATCTGATAATTTAGAATGAATCACATGATCAAACCCTAAGGGAAGGATCTATTTGAGACAAGCAACCACTAACTATGAAAAGGGATACAATGGGGCATATGCATCATTCAAAACAACTTAGAATATGGAAAATGCTAATTTTTAGGCAATGTGTTGGAGAGTCTGGCGTGCTACATGATGACACATTATATAATCAACTCAGATCTAAGGGAGAAAAACTAGACCACCTACCTTATTAATTTACTAATATCCTCATCCATTATTGGTCCCTGAATGTAGATCCAACAAAAGGAAGGAATAAGAATGAGGACATTACCATTACAGATCCAATGCACCTGATAGTATAGAAAATGGAGCTCATGTGGAGGATAACTAGATGATAATTGGTTGGGCATGGAGGATCCCTCTTGAGTGGTTGGCCTCTTATTATAGTGAATAAATAATGGATCTTTTAAAAATAGATTCTTCCACCTTTTAGAAAAAAAATAATCATGGAATTTACATTTTTTGAAATATATCTCACATCATGTAATGCTCAGATTTTTCCCCCTCAGGAAAAACCAATTCACAACGTGTAAGGGTTCTTTCCATACTATTACTCATCATGTATTATAAATACATGGTTTGTATTTGGAATGAATCTAGAATCTGTCTTATCCATATCTTCCTTTCTAAAACTAAACTGACCCACCCTGAGGCTTGGTTTTTTGTATTATGAAAAAAAAGGAAAATTTACATCTATGAAAAGTTGGAATGTTATATCCTTAAGCTTATATGAGATGTGGGAAGGTAAAAAGGTTGTTGTTATTACCCCACAAGCCCAATTCAAAAATATAATGGGGAAAATCCATGTTACAACCTAATATTTTAGAAAATATTTCTCTTTTAGTAATTTTATTTCATCTATTACTTGAGTTACACGCGACACTGAGTTTAGATGAACTCTGATATGAAATTAAAATATAATTATTAATGACAGTTATAACTTAGTCATAAAAAAAGAGGGTATGAAAATGGATAAATACTATATGAAATATATATTAATTTTATACTCAATATAATTATATAGAAAAAAATTCGTAATTAACCACTCAATTTGTAGTGAGGTTATTTTATTTATTAAAAATAAACTTTCTTATGAAAATATTTTTATTGTATTTTATGAGAAAATATTTTGATAAATTTATGGTTTATTAGTTATTTTATTATTTTTATAGAATATAATTTCTGAAATCATCATAATAAAATTATGTGAGGTTGAATTTTTTAGAAATTTTTGAAAAGATAAATTTTTCAATGAGTTTTGAAAATAATGTTTTCATTTAAAAGTGTATTTTTTAAGCATATACAAAATTCAATTTTAAAATGATTTAAAAGTAAAATTATTATTTTTATTTCATTTTAAATAATACATTTAATTTTATTGGAATAAATTTTAAAATTTAATTTAGGATAAAATCAATTTTATACATAAAAATAGATTTTCCTGAAAAACGTTTTTATATGTATTATGTTTTTATCTTAATAAATTATGTTGATCAATATAAGTGAATTATTTTAATGAAATTTATACATTATATATTAAATAAAATATTTCAAATTTTCATCTAATTTTATTACTATTCTAGGGATAAGTATAAATCTTGTTTAATGCTTAAAACTGCTTTTTTTCTAAAAGTGGCTTCCATCACATTTTGACCACTTATTTTAAAAATAATTTTTAGTGCATATATTTATTGAATTAGATAATATTAAATACATAATTATAATTTAGTGGCTCAGATATGGTACATATTCCACTTTTATTTTTTCAATTTGAATTGTAATCATGGTAAAATATATCACCTCGATAAAGGGTAAATCATATTAATCCAGCTCAAAAATAAATTATAAGGTATTAATTTTTCACCCTAATTATTATTTGATTAATTTAATTTTACTATTATTTATTTAGGATCAAAATTCAGTTGTTTCAAGAATCATTTTCCATGAAAATTACTTATATATTATTTAAATCAAAGAACATTAGAAAATGTCAACCTCTATGTTTTAAATATCATGTATGTGATAAAAAATGAAGAAAAACATATTATGATAAAATATTAATAATAATTTTGTGTTTAGTTAAATAATATTTTTTATGTTAATTTATTTCTCGTTTTTTGGTATTATTTAATTACCTTAAATTTTTAAATAACATCGAAATAATATTTATACAATTAATGGAAAATTTAAAATAAATTATTTTTTAAATATTAAAAGTTATATAATTTGATTAATTTATAGTGTTTCATGACTTTTATATATTAATATGAAATATTAGTGTCATTTTAAAATATAATATTCTAATTATTCCTTTTTATTTTTCTATTTTATGTCAAATTAAATAAACAGTGTCAAAAATTGAAATAATGATATTTTATCAAAAATAATTTTATGTTGTGTTGTTTGAAAATAAAAAAAATATTGAAATAATAAAAAATTATTATTATAGGGTCTAAATTTAATATCTTTTACATTTTTGGGACAATTTTTTCCTAATAATAATGCAATTATATCCCTTTAATAGTTAAAATGTACATATAGTAGTTATGATTAGAATTGATTAACTAAAGGGTTAATCAAAGTTAAATTGTATAATGTGACACTAAAAATGTCTAAATTATATTGTTTGATGGAATTAAAACCTTATCCAACCTTATCATAGAATCCCTATCCTTTTGGAGGCATATTGTTTTTAGAATTAATTTATTATAATTTAATTTTTTCTGAAATTTCATAAGTGACCCTCACCTCAATGATAAAAGGGAACCTTCACTACTGGAAAAATAACCTTTACCAACGGTTTGGAACCATTGGTATAGGCCTCCAAACCGTTGGTATAGCCTATACCAACGGTTTGGAGAACCGTAGCCAAGTAAGCCGTTGGGATAGGTCTATACCAACGGTTTTCCAAAAATAAAACATTTGCTGGGATTTGATCCCAAGACCCCTCGTTTATCATTGAACGACTCAACCACTAACCTAACATGACTTTTGTGATCATAATTACATAAATATATATATGTATTCTCATAAATATTTTAAATTTTGATTTATATAATGTTCTCGGTATGAAGGTCTGATAAAAAATGGAAGTACCTATACCAACGGTTGTTAAAACTGTTGGTATAGACCTATACCAACTGTTTTAACAACCGTTGGTATAGGTATTTGGTTGTGATTTTGATTCTGGGAAGAATGTTGAATTTTTGGGCCACTTTTCCCAACGTTTTGGCCAAACCGTTGGGAAAATTGGCATATTTAGGGACCTTTCCCAACGGTTTGGCCAAACCGTTGGGATAGGTCTACCTTTCCCAAAGGTTTGGCCAAACCGTTGGGAAAAGTGGCCAATTTGGGGGGCCTTTCCCAATGGTTTGGCCAAACCATTGGGATAAGTGGCCAATTTTGGGGCCTTTCCCAATGGTTTGGCCAAACCGTTGGGAAAGGGGACCTATACCAACGGTTTTTTCAAACCGTTGGTATAGAAGCGTTGGGAAAGATCTAATTTTTAGTAGTGCTTATCCCTCACTTATTTACGTAGAACGTATCCTTATAGCTTGGCCAAAAAGTAAGAAGTTCCCTTTTACATATACCTATATAAATTCAATTATTTATGGTCTTCCAAAAAGACCAAACCAAGATCACTTTATGGAAGATCTAAAGGAGTCGTTTCAAAGAAGAGGTAATCTCTTTAACTGAGTGCATTCGTTTCAACTATTAATTTCCTTCATATAAATCAATTTTATATATCATAAAATAATAACTTATGTATCCTAAATAATCTTAAATTTTATTATTATTATTATGAATTCCCATTATACATCATCTTTCCTATCATGCAAATGTGAAATTTTCTCTTGTGCGTATGTACTGGTTATCATCTCCACATAGCAATGCGATTCATTTTTCATCACCATATCTTATGGATGGTTATTATTATGGATTTAATATTTATATATGATATATATGGCCTATTTATACCTATTATCTTAAAATATCACATGTACCTACTTACCATCCAATCCTTTAGGAAATAATAACGCCATTCATGCATATGTGTGGACTACCACCTCCACTAAGAGATGTGTTTTGTTTTTCATTTATATTTTACTTGAATGGTATTAATGTTGAATTTTATTAATATATATGATATAAATTATATAATAATTATTCTATATAGTTTATTTAATATTTATCCTTCTTTTTTTCCATCCGTCGACAAATGAAAACAGACTTTATGCATACATACAACCTACTGCCTCCATAAATAGCGTGATTCATTCTTCTTTATCTATATTTTATTAATGAAACTAGAAATGTATATATTGAATTAATATGATATTTATATCATTATTAAAATTATTTATATTATTTAAACATGAAAAAAACTCATGGGCCAAAACTAGCGAACCAGAATATGCATGAAAAACGAAGCAGATATCACCCAAAATAGTGATTTTAATAAAGAAGTGTTAGAAATGTTATGATAAAAGGTTATATATATCATAAATGGTATGATATATATTAGTTAAGTTACATAATATGTGCATAATAAATAATTATTTATTACACATAATTTATAATGTTTACAGGGGAAGTTAGACATATGTTAAGGAATTTTCCTCACTTTTATTTGTACGGGTCACAATACATATATTCTATTTGTTTCTTGTATGTGTTGTATATACTACCCATTATTTTTTATAAATAATAATATTAAATTTATTGTGATTTATAAATCCATATAATGTTATTTCATTCATGGGACTTATGATTCAAAAGATAACAAAGCAGTAATGCTTATATGTGATAATCTCATAGTTTATCATGATTAATTATAATTATGCCTACAATAATGATAAAATATTATATAAAACCCATAATACTTTACTTTTTTCAATAAAAATGGTTATTTATATAAAAAATATTTTTTCATTCATTTCTTACACCTTCTTTACTCAAAATACTGAAAATATGTTTTTATGGGAAATCCACTTCTTCTCTATCTTCACTCAAACAAACTTTTGCATTCATATTCATATTTTATAAAAAAATAGAAATGTTTTTACTATTATATAATGATTTTTTCACAAAAGTTTTACCAATTTTTACTTTTTAAAAAAAATTATTTGAAATGAATCTTTTTATTGTTTTCCAAATGAGTTACTTTGTTACTTTTTTGATAAAAGTATAGATGAATTTTTTTACTTATATGTCACAAATGGATTTTCCCAATGTCATGAAAAATAATTTCATTGAAGATAAATTTATAATTAAAAATTTTATTTTCAAAGTGATTTTTTCCTTTCTAATTGAATAGTTTTTTTATAAGGGATTTCAAAATGGAAAGGTTATTTTCCTAAATAATGATTTAATAATATTTAATGGTATTTATATTCATCAAAGAAAAAAATCATCAATTTCACATATATTTTACTTGGTATATGATCAAAGTAAACCATATTTATTCCTTATATTTATGATTTATTAATACAATTACCCAATTTTTAAGAGAACCATTTCTTTTCCCTGGGTTTTCCTGTGATGAAATTATCAAATGCTTATGAAACCCATTTCTTTTTTCCACATGTTATGATATGACTAAATGATTATGAAACCCATATATTTCCATGATTTCTAATATAGTGAATTATCTATAAACATATGGACTAAATATGTATGATTTTAATTATTTGATGATTGTGACATATATCTCCCACAATGCAATCAGAAAACATTGATATCTCACCAAATAAACAAGACTATAATAGAGATTGAACTTAGTTTAGTGAGGTATGTTTCCACTATAATAGTCATATGATGGAACTATGAATACAATAATGGTTTGGGGAGTGAACCCAATCAATATAGATAGTCTTAAGAGTTATCCTTTACTACTATGATCGTTTATGGAGTGAACGTAGTCCACAATGATAGTCTTGGAAGTGAAATCTTTTATACTAAGTAAATGATTTTATATGCATATGTGTATGAAACAAGTTTATTTATTATGTTGATGTTATTATCTCATGGATTATGGTCTTTGATTTCATTATGATTCATGTATTATGAAATTGAAATATATATTTTGTGACTTAAGATTAAAATCTCAAATATACAGGGTATGATTTTAAAATGTTATGTTCATGTTCTTATACCCTTATGTTCATGTTATGATCAAGTGAAAATTGATATATCCTTTGTTAACACCTAAGTATAATCTAAGATAACCCTTTCCTATTTTTTATTTCCCCTTGTAATTAAGAAAAGTACTAAGTATGATATGACTAAAATGGGTTCCAGTTATCGAGAATGTAGTGGGAGATAATGTAAAAATTTTATGAACTAGTGGTTTATGTGTCCACGTTTCCAAAGTAACTGGATGTATATGATTCTATCATGGATAAATATGTCATTTAATGAATATTCAACATTTAATATGTGATATATATGTATAAAAATATTTAATTTCATTATTTGGTATCCGAGAAATGTTTAGTTAGCATTTGGGAACAAGTATAATAAAAAAATTAGTGAGAACACTTGGGATAAGTCTATGTATATGATATGATCATAATATTTTTATAAATACCATGGATAACTTAGGTTAAATCTAAGGTCCCATAGATAGAGAATAATTTTTCATGATTTATACATCCTATGAATTGTATTTTAGGATTATATGATAGCTCACTCTGATTATTATAGTCTAATTCATGTATATGGATGTTTTGTTCTAGTCAATGGATGTGACCTGATAGAATTTTATTAATGCATAATTTACTGAACAATTAAATTATTTTTATCTTAAATAACAAAATTAAATACTATCTAGAATTCAAAACAATGTGATTATTCCTAAAAAACTATCTCCATATATGATTACCAATATCAACATTGGTATGTTTCTCGACACGCTAAATAAGATAAAGATGTATTTTAATAAAGACCATATAGGAAAGAATATTTAGCTTCAAATATGTATAGAATTTCGGAATAAGAACTAAAATTAATTCCATAGAGAAATGGGAATATGTTATGAGCATGTAAAATAAGGACACAAATCACATTTTTACTGAGGAAAAAAGAAAATTTTATTAATATAATAGATGATGATATTACTCTCCCAAAGGTATCCTTAACGATTGAATATTGTAAAATTGGAGCTTATGAGAATTTTAATAATATATTAACTTAGAGGAATTTTTAAGAATAAAATGAGAAAGTTTGTGTGATTAATGGCTTTACCAAGGATGATGGAGATACTAAAAATTAATAATGGAAGATATGGGTTGTTTTAAATGTAATTATTATGATAAAATTATAAAATTATTATTAAATTGAAGTTAATGAATCCAAAAACATGATTCATATTTCATATTTTAGGAAATAATCATTCGAGAATAAGATTATGAAGCATAGTTAATGGTTTAATAAATAAGTGTGAAGATTAGAGTGTTTATGTATTTAGAATTCCAGAATTCTGCTGTTGAAGTATTTTTATCTATGGTATTGTGGTTATAAGAATCCTGAAATTTAAAAGTATTATTTTATAGTGGATTTTTCTTCATGTATTTGAAATCATATATTGAATTGTATTTATGACCAATAAAATTTATTTAATGGTAAGGTGTTATTTTTGAATAATACAAGAATATGAGTAATATAAACCTTAATATGTTCCTAATGATGAGTTAATATGGTTTTTTGAGATAAATAGATTATTGGTATTAATGAAGTAAATTAGATAGTATTCGTGGCCTTGAAAATTGATTCTTGTTTGATAAAGATGTAATTAATTATGGATTTCGAATTTTTTTTGGATTTTTGGATTTATTAAATATATATGATAATTTGACATATTATTTAAAGAATAAGGAAAGATTTAGTTATTTTAATTATGCATATTTTTAATAATTCTTTATGGTGATTCCATTTATTACTCTATTTTCTGAGAATAGGTGATCATGTGTTTTACATGTGAAATTATGAGATACTTTATGGGGGATTAATGATAAGTCCATTTTGGATATTTACTAACCCTAGTCCTAAAATTTTTAATTATTCAATTTTATCAGACATATCATGTTGGAAATTTAAGTTTAAAATCTTATGGAATGGATTGAATCGATTTTTGGATATTTTTATTTGAGTTTAATATATGATTTTTCATATTGGATAAACTTTTCCAATTATTTTGGTTTTAGTAAATATTTTGAGTCTAGAAGAATGATTTATGGATCTTATGACTTATAAAAAATTGCTTCAGGAATAAAATATTCATCCCAAATATTCATTTACTCACATAAGTATAGAGAACCAGGATTTAAATACATGGATATTACATCATTTTAGATGAATACTATATACATTAAAAAAATACATGCTCTAGGACTTTAATAGTTTAGTGTATTTGGAAATATGGAAACTAAATCTGCTATACTATTGAAAGATCTTCAACATATCTCATAAAGATCTACACCTTTAATAATTATACTTAAAACCTTTTTTTATAACCTGGAGAAAGGAAACATAAGAAAAGGGTTGAGCTCGGATTCTCAGTAAGGGTAAACAAGAGAGACATGTAAGAATCAACATGAACATAACGGTATGATAACATGATCGTAACATTAGGAGATCATACCCTACATATCGAAGATCATAAACATGAGTTATAAGATAAAAATTGGTAGTTCATAAGACATTAATCATAATGAAGTAAAGATCATGAGCCATGAAATAATAACTAAGGAATAAGACAAAGGATTTGTATCATACATATAATAATAAAACCATTTATGTCAAGGTTAACTACCAAGACCTTTATAACATGTTAGGCTTGGGATATGACCTATGTACCTTATTCGGGATTAGGATAAAAACCCATGTACCCATGTTCTTTTATTATTGGGCGACAACCCATCTACCTACTTTATACTTGAGCTAGAAACACATTACCCACTTTATCTTAGGCATGGGCTACAACCCATATACATTCTTCATGCTTACCCACATTATCATGGTCTTGGGATACAACCAATATACCTTCTTGTTTTTGGGATTGGGCTAACAAACCTTTTATCCACTTTATCTTTGGATTGGGCTACAACATAGGTAGCTTCTTGTTTTCGAGCTTGGGCTATAACCCATATACCCTCTTTCTTTTAAGCTTGGGCTACAACCCATATACCCTATTTATTTTCGGGATTGGGATATTACTCATGTACCCTTTGAGATCATATAAAACATATCATTACTCAATTAATTTGAGGGAGATATTGGTCCCACCCATTAAATAATGAAAGCATTCATAAATGTACCATAAGATAACAAAATATTCATCATATCATGACCCATAAAAAGACATATCTTTTATAAACATCAAATCATAAACCATGAAATGAAATGTGTATCATTAACATAACATCAAATCTTAACCCATAAAAAATATATTGGTTTCATAATCATTTCATAAAATATTAACTCGTGAAAAGAAGCAGGCTTCATAAATATATAACCCATGGAAAAGATTTAGATTTCATAAACATATAACACGTGGAAGAGAAATGGGTTCCATAAATACCAAGACTTTAATCATAACCCATTCTTAGAAAAGATATGAATTGAAACTTTATATTATTTCCAACAATGGTTTGAGTAATATAAATAGAAGCTATATTAGATGGACATATCTTTTAGAAATGTTTTTTGGGGAAAATAACCTTTCTTCGTTGAAAATTTATTTTTATAACATAAAACATTTTGGTAACCATTTTATTTGAAAATAATTTGAAAATTTATAAATAATTTTTGAAAATGTTTTGAGAGAAATTTATTTTAAAATAATTTTAAAAGTTATAAAGGCATATTTGAATCAAATAAATAATTTTTTAAAATACTTTTTAATTGAAAACGATCTTTAAGGATCTTTTGAAAACATTTTCAAAACCCTTTTTTGAAACATGTTTTTTGAGTATAATATATTTTCAACTGAAGAGAGAGACAATCAAATTTAACTTAAAACATTATCTTAAGTACCAAAGAGTGTAAAATGGTACTAAAAATGAGTATATCATGAATAAATAGAGTACATAGAAACTAATTAATATTCTTGAGATATGGATCATAATATTTTATCAAGGTAAGAATAAACATAAACTATCTCCAAAAAACGATGAGGTTGTCTCAATAAACATGTATAACTTAGTAGCTTGAGATCATACTCTCCATTTAAGAAAATTAAATTACATGAAGCATAAGATATCATGAAAAAAATTATATTTGTGATATAACATGAGAAACAGACGTATATACACCTTGAAAAAGTGTCTAGGTGCATAACAAAACATGAGTCTTCACGAAGGGAAATTGAGGGAAAAATATTTTATAAATTTGGAAATTTTTTAAAGTTAAACTCCATAAAATAAGGATAATAAAATGGGATTGTGTATACTCATAAATTTAAATAAATGACACATAGAGTGAAAAAAATGGCAGTAAATACACCATAAAAAAGGAAAAAGTGGTGAATATAACATTTATCTCACGAAAATTAAAAGTGAGAAGAAATCCCCCTTACCTTTTTTCTTGACTCTCTCTATACTCAAACACACTTATTGTATAATAAATATAAGTTTATTATAAATAATTCAAAGAATAATATTATTCTATATAATACTATATATGGTTTGATTATGACCTTACATTACCCTCTTGTTAATGATCATGTGTTAAAGTTTCACTTCAGGTAACATTCACTTTTATTTTTTACATGTGTCTTAATTTGTTGTATTATTTGTTATTATACTTTTATATTGATTCTAGAATGTAATTAATGATATAAATATCAGGTATATTCAATATTTTTATACTATAATAATTTATAGCATATAGAATTTTGGAATGGAATACATTGTTCATGGAGACGGTAAACTGTACGTAAGCATGAATGCTCTGTCTGTTTTTATTATTGTATTGAAAGAATATATGTAAATGGAATACATATATAATAATAATAATTCTAGTATCATTAATATATCATATATATCATATAAGTTCATTAAATCCATCCTAAATACACTATATGTAGTGTGTGAACAAATCACATCGCTTTAAGGGGGAGGTAGTCCGAACTACCTCAAATGAGATTATCATATTAATACAAAATGGAATGTAATGTGTGGTGTCGTGAAAAATTAATACAGAATATTAAGGACATAGTAAATATAATATATTACATATATAATATATATTTTCCATCAAAATTTCCTACATTATTGGTGGTAAGGAAGTAATGAACAATCATTATTTCGTGAAGCAGTATTTCATCGTACACAAAAACAGTATGTTCAACATCCATTAGATGGAGGTGTGTGTGAGTTTAGGTCGAAACCTTTGTATAAAAACATCATATTATATTTAGGATACTTATTTTTTTACATAATAATATAATAAATAGATTGGAGGGGGTGAATAAGGAAATAAAGGTAAGGATCATGAGATAAGATGTAACCTCTAAATTGGGTAACTCATTTTGGTTTGTGCCAAAAGGTTTCCTTGAGAGGTATTTTTCCCATATGGGAGGATTCAAGGTAGAATATAGAATTGTTTAGAGGATAATTGGGTAGATATTTTTCGGTTATAAAAGGTTTTATAGGTGTTATTAATGGGTATAAGTGGTGGCCTTTTATAGTGGAAAGGAGGGGCACTTTTGTAATTGTTTTCAAGAGGGAATTCCACCCACGTTTTTCCTAATGAAAGTGGATCCAATAATGATCCAAGGTTGAGAAACCAGATGATAATATATATATTTGGACATCCAATGGTTGTTATATGAGTTTCTAGGTCATTCTGGGTCTTAAATTCATCGTTTAGTATTCAGTTTAGCTTAATTTTACATTAATCAATGTAATTAATTTTAATCACTTTCACTTATCTTTTTCATCAAAAAATATTTGAACATATTAGGCATTATAAATTATTGTGATTAAAATTATGGAATCCATTTTTCCAAATTCTAATCATAGAAGTGTCAGAAATTAATTTAAAATTAATCACGTTGTCGGGACCACACGACATGTTTTTAAAGTAAAAAAGAATAAAAAGTGTACAACATTTTGTTATCCTATTTAAATGTGGAAATTGTTCCAATGCGCAAAATTTGATTTATTGATAAAAATATTATCTAATTAAACTTTTTAATAAATTTAAAATTTATTTTATCCTTATAAATAAATTTATTTCGAAATTAGTTTTGAATTAGAAACTGGTATTTTTAGCAATTAAAAAAAGGTGTTTTTTAGAAAAATACCAAAACATTCACCCAAAAATAATTTAGACTCTCTAAATTCAAAAAATATGTTTATTTTATAAAATTAAATTTCTATATGTTTGGAAAATTAATTTTAATCCAATGAAATTAATAGCGGTTTATTGGAGAAAGCGATGTTTTTAAACATAGAAGGACATTACCAAAAAAATCATATCATTCATTAGCAATATATTTTATTTATAAAAATAGATTATAGATAATATTTGAAAATTAACTATTACTATTCATATAACTGTTTTTAAAATCTAGGTTATAATTTTCTTATTTAATTAATAAAAAGATATATTTTGTAGAAACATAGTGTTTCATGTATCGTATGCCAACTTAGTGTTGTGTGTAATGTACGACAAGTCGGTGTTGCGTGTAGCACATGACAATTAGATTCAGTGTGAAGGGTATATTTGAATTATTTTATTTCAAGATATAAATAAAAATTTTAATTTATTTGAAAAATAGTCCATAAAAACTTGGGGTGTTAGATTATATCCCTCTTAAAATGAATTTCTCCCTCCAAATTCAAATGGGTTATCAATAGGTTAATACTTGAATGTTTCATTCATAGAAACCCACATAGAAAAAATACTTACTAAAAATTCCCTTAAAAGTGGAAATTTGGAACCACAATGGTTACCCAATGTAACATGTAACTGGGTTTACACATAGTAAAACATAGATGGCAAGTGAAAACGTGGACATGGAAGAAAAATTATACCATCAAGTTCTGATGGATAGTGATAGAGAACAAGGTCAGGAAATGTTAACAACCACAATTACATAAATCTTCGATGACCTAATAGACCTTCTAGTTTATTAGAAACATAGGTATAGGAAAAAAATGGTTTCTAGATCTTTTTACTAAAGCTGTAGAATTTCCATGAAATGATATACTTTCATGATTTCCTGACAATGTTACCATTTTTCTTCATTGAACCAGTTCACCTCTTTCTCCAAACAAATGATGACTTTTTAATTCCTAAAGTACTGATAGATCATGAGATCCATGATATAGAATCTCATTTTTCATCATCTATCTTCAACATAATAATGTTTGAATAGGATATCCAATATGAATAGATCCTCATATAGAGAGATAATACTTTAATATTTCTAACTTCAACTAAAGTTTCACTTAAGTTTTGCATAAATTTCTAACCCTATAACCATTCTGAAAGATGAAAATCCTAATTATTAGAAAGAGAGTCGTGAAATAAGACTAACATTTATTCCATTAAATATCAAAATGTATATCTTGGTTGTCACATTATGAACATGTGAATAACCTCATCATATAATCTCTTGAAACATTGTAATAACATGAAGTACCATAAATACTTTTGGAATACATGCATGATTCCTCATTCTGAAGTTTATTAGATATTCCTTAACAATATTTTAGACTTTATCCATGATGACATAGAATACATTTTCAAGAAAAAAAACAATTATATCCACGGTAATCAATGCTATCTTATTTACATTACCCAAATCAATCCCCTGTTTATTTATGAAAAAGGCAATTTTATCAACATCTCGATAACATTATGGGTTAACTTCCCTGAATCAAAATGTTACTTTTATAAGTATTAATCACAATTTATCATATCCTTTAAATACTTAATTAAAACATTTTCGAAAAATAGATATATAATTCATGATTCATATAGATTAATTTTGGAATTCAAAAGAATGAATACATAATTCATCCAAGATTAGTCTTAAACCATTACTCAAGCTTCATCAACTTATTCCTTAATAAATATTTTCTATAATATGAAATATGAATAATGTATTAAAGTTATTGAAACTCAATTTATTAATGATTATGATTATTAATTTAAATAGTACTAGAAGAACACCGCATACATTTCACATTTTTTTGCGGTCTCTTTATCTATATAAGAATAACCAAAACTCATACCACTTTCCTGATTATCATTATGATATTTGAACTTTGGAAAATGATTTTCATGGCACCCATAATTTCCACATCTGAAAAAATAAATTTTAATCATGTTCCTTCATGTTCTCCCCATTTACTTAAACTAAAAAGTAGGTGGTGAGAAACACATATCATAGAAGAAAACCACATAATCATGAAAGATTACTTATAGGATGTATAAATCAAAACAATGTACTTAATCTATGACACCATAGGTTTATCCTAGGTTATTCATAGCCAAATTATAATTAAATCCGTTAATATGGTTCATAAATAGTTTTTGAAATTCCCATAGAATATCCCCTGATTGTGTCAAACCAAATGTCATTCAAGTCATGTTGACATGTACCAGATTACCCCGAGTCAAGCCCAGAACATCATGTCGGGGTTGTACCCCTAGGTAAATATATTTTAGAGCCACATATAATTATAGTATCTAGACATGGATATATTGGTAGGAAACCACTTACTCTATCCCTTACCAAAATTCTAGGAAATTTTCCTAAACGTTAACTCACCCTTATACTTATCCTTAGAGACATACCAAGAAATATCATTAGAAATATACATAGGGATTTCAATAAATCATTCTTATACTAGTTTCCAAAGGTTGAATAAACTATTAATTTGAAACAAAATATAGCTAATCAGGCTTGACATTCATGGATATTACATCATTTTAGATGAATACTATGTACATTAAAAAAATACATGCCTGAGGAGCATAATTGTTTTGTGTCTTTGAAAACATGGAAACAAAATTTTCTATACTGGTGAAAGATCTTAAAAACCTCTCATAAATATCTCAAAATTTAATAATTATACGAAAAACCTTTCTTCATAACCTGGAGAAATGAATCATAAGAAAAGGGGTGAGCTTAAATGCCTAGTAATGGTAATTAAGAGAGACATATAAGCATAGACATAAACATAGGGGGTATAAAAACATTATTGTAACATTAGAAGACCACAACTTGTATATTAAAGATCATAAACATGATTTATGGAATAAATATTAGTAGTTCATAAGACATGAATCATAAGAATATAAACAACATGAGTAGTGAAATAATAACTATGGAATAATAAATAGGATATGTTGGATACATATAAGGATAAAAATATTTATGACAAGGATACCTACCAAGACCTTTATAACATGTTAGTCTTGGGTTAAGACCCATGTAACTTCTTTGATCTTGAGATAATAACTTGTGTACCCACTTTATTTTAGGATTGGGCTACAACCCATGCACCTTCTTCAAGATTGGGCTGACAAACATTGTACCCACTTTATCTTAGTCTTGGGCTACATCCCATGCTCCTTCTTCAGGATTGGGCTCACAACCCATGTACCCACATTATCTTAGGATTGAGCTACAACCCATGTACCTTATTATTTTTTATATTGGGATAATAACCCATCTACCCACCTTATCATAGTCTTTGGCTACAACCCATGTACCTTCTTATTTTCGGGTATAGGATACAAACCATATACCCTATTTATATTAGGCTTGGGATACAACCCATGTACCCTCTTTATTTTAAGTATTTGGCTATGACCCTTCGAACCCTTGAGCTTGTATAAAACTTATCATTACCCAATGCATTGGAGGGAGATATAGGTCCCACCTATCACATAATTAAATCATACATACATGTTCTATAAGATAATAAAATCTTCATCATATCATGACCCATAAAAATACGTCGGTTTTATAAACATAAAATCACAAACCATGAAATGAAATGGTTATCAATAACATATCATCACATCTTAAACCTTGGAAAAGATATAGGTTTCATTAAAATTTCATCAAAGAATAACCCGTGAAAAGAATCGGGTTTCATAAACATGTAACCTGTTGAAAAGATATAGATTTTATATACATATAACCCATGGAATAAAAGTAGGTTTCATAAAGACCCTGATGTTAATCATAACCCATTCATTGGAAGGATATGAATGGAAACTTTAGATAACTTCCTCAAAATGTATGAGTAACATCAATAGATGTTATCTTAGATGGATATATCTTTTAAAAACATTTCTTGAGGAAAATATCCTTTCCAATTTTAATAATGTTTTTTATAACATTAAAAATTTTGAAAACCTTTTTCTTTGAAAATATATAGAAAAATTATAAATAATTATTTAAAACGTTTTGATAACCATTTCATTGAAAGTAAATTTTAAACATAAAAATATAACTTGAAAACTATTTGAAAACCATCGCTTTGAAAATACTTTGAAAATTATAAAGTAAGATTGAAAAATTTTTGAGAACCATTTCATTAAAAATACTTCGAAAAAATATAAAGGAGGATCTGAAAGTAGTAAAACATTCATTTAAATCCTTTTCCCTTGAAAATTATCTTCAATGATATTTTGAAAAACAATTGAAAGCATTTTTGAAAACATGGTTTTTGAGTATAATAGTTTTTCGCCTGTAGAAAGAGATGATCAAATTTTACTTAAAAATTATCTTAAGTAACAAAGAGTGGAAAATGGAACTAAAAAATGATTATATCTTGAATAAATAGTGGATAAAGAAAATCATGAATATTATTGACATATGGATCATAATATTGTATCAAGGGAAGAATAAATATAGGCAATCTGGAAAGTGATGAGATTGTCTCAAGAAACACTTATAACTTAATAACTTGAGATCATAATCTCCATTTTAGAAATGGAAATTAAATTAATCTTAATATATCATGAAAAGAAGTATATTCATGATATAAAATGTAAAAATAAAGTATATACACTTTGAAAAAGAGTCTAGGATTATAACAAAACAATAGTCTTTATGAATGAAAATTGAGGCAAAACTGTTTTACTAATTTGGTAATTTTGAATGGTAAACTCCATGAAATAAGGATTATAAAATGGGAATGTGGATACTCTTAAAATTAATTAAATTACACATGGATTAAAATATTGGTATTTACATACACACAAAAAATGAAATATAGGTGAATATAGCATTTATCCCACAAAAATTAAAAGTTTGATGAAACCCCACTTTCCTTGTGTCTTGACTCTCTCCATACTCATACATGTGTATAATAAATGTAAGTTTATTATACATGTTATACATTATAATATTATTATATATAATACCAGATATTGTTTTATTATTAACCTATATTACATGTTTGTTAATTATCATATGTTAAATATTCACTTTGAGTATTATTTTATTTGTTCTTCGCTTGTGTCTTAATTTGTTATATTGTATGTTATTGTAATTATATCACGATTATAGAATTTAAATCATGATGTAAATTTCAAAAATATTCATTATTTTTATATTATAATAATTTATAGGATATGTAAATATGTATTGAAATACACAGTTCATGAAGTCGGTAAATTGTACATATGCATGAACGTTGTTTCCATTTTTTGTCGTATTGAAAGAAAGTATGTAAATGAAATATGTGTATATTTATATATATATATATATATATTTACATATATATAGATAATAAATCCATTACAATTAAAAAATCATATATATCATATAATTCCATTAAACCCATCCTTAATACACTCCATGTGGTGTGTGAACGAATCACATCACTTTGAGGGGGCGATAGTCCACACTTCCTCAAATGAGATTATCTTATTAACACCAAATGGAAAGTAAAAAATAGGTGTTTTTTAAAATAAATAAAGAACATAAAAGACATAAAAAATATAATATAATACATATGTAATATAATTTACATCATAATGGCAACTAGGATTGGAGATAAGGAAGAAATGAACAATTGTCATTTCGTGAGAGAGTATTTCGCCATACACAGAAACAATATATCCAACATCTATTAGATAGAGGTGTGTGTTTTTTAGGTATAAAAATTAAAATAACAATATCCTATTATATGTATTATATTGTTTTTGTCACACAATAATAGAATAAAGAGAGTGGAGGGGTGAATAAAGAAATAAATGAAAGGATCTTGAGAGATTATGTTACCTCTAAATTGAGTAACTCCTTTTGGTTTGTTCCAAAAGGATTACTTGAGAGGGTTTATACCCAAATGTGGGATTAAAGGTAGAATGTTGGAATTTTGGTAGGGTAATTGGTATGACAATGGAAAAATCTAAATTTTTTGGGAGGTGTGAGGAATGGTTTCAGGTGGTGGCCTTTTATAGTGGAGGAAAAGTGGCACTCTTGTAATTTTTTTGAAGAGGGAATTCCACCTACATTTTTCATTTTTAAAGTGGATAAAATACAATAAAAAGGGAGATAAAATTAATTATATGGTCTAAATTTGATCATCCAATAGGTTTTGGACAAGTTACTAGGTCTTTTTGGGTCTTAAATTCATGGTTTTGTAATTTGTTTAGCTTAATTTTACCTTCATCGGTGTAATTAATTTTAATCACTTTCACAAATATTTTATGTCAAAAACAAAGTTGAACTTATTATAAATTATAAATTATGGTTATTAAAAATACTTAATCTATTTTTTCAAATTCTAATCACATAAGTGGAATAAATTAATTTAAAATCAATCCTGCTATCGGGATGACACTAGAGGTTTTTTAAGTAAAAAAAGGATCAAATGTTTGTTATGTTTTTATGTCCAATTTAAATGTCGAAATGGTTCCAATGAACAAAATTGGATTCAATAATAAAAATATTATCTAATTAAAATTTTAAATAATATTAAAATATATTTTATCCTCATAAATAAATTGAATTAATAAGATGTTTTTAATTAAAAGACCGTATTTTTAGTTATTCATCCATAAATGAAGTTTGTCAGAAAAATCCCAGAAATTAACAATAATATACTTTCAAAATTATAATCTCAAAAATGAAGTATATTTTATCAAATTAAATTTCTTATTGTAACTAAAATTAATTTTAATATAATGACATTAACATCGGATTATTTGAGAAAGGGATGTTTTTAAACATAAAAGGACATTACCAAAAATCATATCATTCATTAGAAATATGTTTTATTTATATAAATTGATTATAAAAAATATTTGAAAAGAACATATTACTATTCATATAACTATTTTTAATTTCTAGGTTATAATTATCATATTTAAATAATAAAAAGAGATGTTTCGTAGAAACTCAGTGTTGCGTGTATTGTACGCCAACTCACTGTTGCGTGTAATGTACGACAAGTCAGTTTTGCATGTAATGCATGAAAATTCAGTTAAGTGTGAAGGGACTATTTTACAAAGTTCATTGCAATATATAAATGAAAATTTTAATTTATTCAAAAAATGGTCCATAAAAACTCTAGGTGTTACAATAAGGGATGACGAACCAATAGATCGGAGCACAACCAAATAATGTAAATATGATTATGTCATGGAATGAAATCAATTAACACTATTTTTTGAGTGGTATATCTGAATAGTAAATAAATCCAAAAAATTTAAGAAAATTACATTTCAATAGAAACATTTTCCAAGTAATATATCTTCCAAAAAAATGAGTTGTCTTTTAACCCATTATGGATTTATGGTATTGTGATGGTTAACTTTTTCTTGACCATGTACACTATCAATCTCTATTAATCTAATGGAGTTATTTTTCTCTAATATTTTCATAATTTTACATCCCAATGATGTTACACCATTTGAAAACATATTATTTTGGTTACCTTCTTACTTTACTTTCCCAAATTAATGGGATGTTTTATTTACCCTTTTATAATATGGTTTTTAAGAAAGAACATTTCAAATATTAAACCTTAGATTACTGAGAACAAGCTAAAATTTTGGGAAAAATATATTAATGGGTAAAGAATATAACTTCCCAAAATTTTGGAAAATAATTTACTTTGAATTATATTATTTCTTTTATAGCTTGTTTTACACGAAACACTGAGTTTTATCAAATGCTGACATACTATTAAAATATTTTTATTAAAGAAAATTATAACTTAGCTGTTAAATTTTAGGGTATTAATAGAATTACGAAATTATGAAATATATATAATTTCCATTCTCAATATAAATGTGTTAAAAATTATTATTAATTAACTACTCATTTTTTAGTAAAATTATTTTATTCTTCACAAGGATGTTTTCATATAAAAAATAATTTTATTGCTTTTTGTGTGAAATTATTATAATTAAATTATATAACATTTTAAATTTTTTATTAATTATAAAAAAAAATTACGTAATCATAAAAAAAAGTATCTTAGTATAATTTCTTTAGAATTTTTAAAATGATCGTTTTTCTAGTGAATAGTGAAAACTACACATTTTTATTGAAAATTGTATTTTTTTCTCAAGAATGTACAAAGTTCAATTTTAAAATGGTTTAAAATTAAAATTGGGGTTTATTTTATGTTTAAAAAAAATCCAATTATGTTCATTATAATAAATTTTATTTTTTTAATTTAAGATAAATTCATTTTTATACAATAAAAGGCATTTTCCTTAAAAACGTTTTTATACCTGCAATTTTTTTTATCCTAATGACTTAAATTTATCACAATTGGTCAATTATTTTTAATGAGATTTATATATTATATACTTAATCAACTTTTTTATATTTTCTTCTAGAATTTTTACTTTCCATGGGATGAGAATAAATTTATATTTATGGTTAAAACTGTATTTTTCTAAAAGATATTTTCATCACATTTTTTATGTTGCCACTTGTATGTATGTAATTTTAAAAAAATTTATTCCATTGAATCAATAGGTTAGAATATTTTAAATATTAATTTTTTTATTTTTTTTCAATATGAATAGTAACCATGGTAAAATGTATCACCTGGTAAAGGGTAAACCTTGTTAATCTAGATTAAAAATAAATTATAAAGCTCTAATTATTAATCCTATTTCATATTAGATGAAAATAATTTTACTATTATCAAATTATTGTTGAAATTAAAATGTTGGATGGAAACTTTTCCCTGAAAATGACTTATATATTAATTTAATTAAATAATGATAGAGAATATCACTCTCTTAGTTTAAAATGTTATTTATGTTCTCATAAAGGGAAAACAATTATGAATGATTGTTACAACATTTTTTTTTTCTTAATGATATTATATTCATAATGGTAATTTATTGATAATTTTTATGTATAATAAAATTACCTTAAATTATTATACAATGAAAAAACATTATTTTTTCCATTAATGGAAAATTAATATAAATGATTTTAAAAAAATTAAAAAAGATATAATCTTATTTGATATACAACTACTTGAATTTTATAAATGAATATGAAAAATTAGGGTTGTGATGAAATATTGTATTCCAATTCAAACTTTTTTATTTATTTCATTTGTTACAAATTAAATTAATAATGAAAAAATCAATAATAATGATATTTATCATAATAATATATTATTAAAATATTTTAAAATAACACAAATATTAAAATAAAAAAAGGTGGCTTTGATATGGTTTAAAATATTATAACTTAGACAGTTGTAGGGCAATTTTCACCTTCTATGTAAAAAAGTAAAACCATTTAATATTGAACAAGTTGTTACTATAGTTAAAATTAAAATTGGGTAACTAATGGTTAATAAAAAATATAAAGTGTAAAATGAAATAAAAAATTATATAAATTATATTTTTTTGATGTTATAACTAACCTATGAAACATTATTATCTAATACACATCAATTTGATGTAATTTTTCATGAGAATGAATTTATTATAAGTTAATATTTTGAAATTTTCAAAAAGTACCCCTCACCAGAATTATAAAAGGGTACCAATTCCCCTACTTATTTACACAACATGAAGATTTATAGTGTAATAATATTTACTAGATTCCATTATAAAACTTCCATTTAAATATTGTAGAGGTTCTTCCCTTCCCAAAATTCCAACCCTAGATCCCTTATAGGAGATCTAAAGAGTTGTCTCAAAGAAGGGATTATCCCTTTAACCAGTAACTAACATTTATAATCTTTTTTACCTCCTAGAAATATATGTTATTTATTATAAAATAATAAATTTAGTATGAAAAATATTTTAAAATGTTATTATGATTATGAAAAAACCATTATACACCTCCATTCCCTTTTAAATAGATGTAAAACTTTCACTTATGCGTACGTACAGCTTACTATCTCCACGTAGTGATACAATTTAGTTTTCATCACCATATATTATGGATCATAATTATGATAAATTTTATGTTTATATATGTTATATATGAATTACTAATACTCATATATTTATAATATCAAATTCACCTACTTACCACTAAATCCTTTTGAAAACGATATTGTCGTTAGTGTATGCATTTAGACTAACACCTCCACTATGGAATGTGATTAGGTTTTCAATTATATTTTACATGGATAGTAATAAGGATTAACATGATGAATATATATTATATAATTATTTTCCTATAATAGTTAACAAATATTTATCTTTCTTTTCTTCTTTCTGAGGAAAAATGAACATAGCATTCAGGTGTACGTGCGTCCTACCATCTTTATGAATGGTGAAAGTCGTTTTAAAATATCTATTTTTTACGAATGACTTTAAACATGTATATAATTAATATATATTATATTTAAATAATTATTAACGTTATTTATATTATGTAATCAGTTATAAAATACAAGTAAAAAATTACAGAACCAGAATGTACATGAAAACTAAAGCAGATATCACTTGAAATAGTGATTTTAATAAAGAAACATTGATAAACAGGTCATCAAAGGTTATGAGTAAATAATATATGGTATATTATATATGATTATTTTTCATTAATTATTTTATAATAAATTATTATTGATTATAAAGGAGGTTACAACACATATGAAGGAAGTCAAACCAAAGGTAAGGGATTTTCATCACACTTTTATTTATATGGGGCACAAGACATATTCAACACTAGTTTCATTTATTTGATTTATATAATTCCCATGAATGTATTTTATGATTATTATTCGGAAATTTTTCGGTATTTTCAAATCCATCTATGGTTATTTCCTTCATGAGACTAATGATTATAATGTTACCAAAGGGGTAAGGGTTTTATTTAATAATCTCATTGTTTATCAGAATTAATTATTAATATACATATGATATTTAAATATTATGATATAAAACTCAAGGAAAAATATTATTATTATTATTATCTATTAATTTCTTGAAAATACAAGTTTTACATTAATTTCCCTCATCTTTTTTACTTTAGATATCAAAAATTTATTTTTATGGAAAATTGACATCATTTCTCTCTTTAGTCAAAAACAATTTCCTTCCATGTCCATATTTTCTAAACATGTTTAAAAGAAGGTTTTTACTATTATAAAATGATTTTATAAAGTCATTTTTATATATTTTTTACTTTTTACAAAAATATTTTAAGAGGAATCTTTTTTTCATTTTCCAAAATGAGTTACTTTGTGAATTTTCCAAAAATAGTATGAAGAGTTATCCTATTAATATTATATGGAATTAAAAAAAATTTCTACGATCATGAATAATATTTTCTACTAATATTCCATTCCCATTTTACAGGGTTATTTTCAAATAAAATTGAGTCCTTTATAATTGCATAGTTTTTTTAATAAGTTAATGTAAAATTAAAAGTTTATTTTCCTCAAGAATTTTTTAATGATCTTCAATGGTATTTCCACTCATCAAAGATAACAAAAATTGAATTCACTAAAAATTTACTATGAAAATATCCAAGGATACTATTATTATTATTTATCTGGATGGTTTATGATTAGTATGACACAATGTTCATGAAATCAATTTTTTCACAAGTTATGATGTGACAAAATGATGAAATGTTTATTGACACACGACTGTCGTAGGGAATGGAAAAACAAATTTATATTCCCAGTGCAGAATAGTGGCTGACCAGGGTCTTCTCTCTTTAGTAATGTCACAGTTGGTTCAATCACAAATTCTAATTCACCTAATCTAAATATTTTTTTGTTTTTGGAAAATGTGGAATAATCCAATGTAGAACTTAAATCTAAATGAAAAGGAGGAAAAATTGCTTACTATAAAGAAAGGACTTGGTCCTATGGTTGATAACACGGGTTCATTCATTATTAACGTATTGTTTAGATTAAATTTGAGAATTTGTGTTATGAAACCTCATTAACAAATTATTTTCCCTTGGTTTATTGAATGTGTGATTTTAGAATGTGTCCCGCACACTAAACCACACCTCCTCCAGTAATAAATTAGGGTTACACCTCAACCGAGAATGTTATTCCTACAAGGCTCGGCTCCACCATATGACATTTCAACCCTTATGGAAACCCCAACTCCAACTTATAAAGGTTTTTCCTAAAATAAGGGAGTAAAAATTAATTAATCTAGGAAAATAAATGGATTTTAAAATACTGTCGTAGTGGAAAACTATTGAACCTGTATAATATTCCCTCCTCCACCAAAAATAGGTTTAAAACATTTTCAATTTGAAGCTCAATAATGAAGTACACTACGAAACCTCCCCAAGTTCAAAGCCTTGAGTTAGTCATTTTCTATGGCGCAGTTCATAGAGATCACGATGTAAAGATGGAAGAGAGAGAGAATGAGATTGATATTGGAATAGAAAAGGGGTGGAAGAAGAAAGTCGAACACTTTAATATAAAAATGAATGTGTTACATGTAAAAAAAACTAAAATAAAAAGAAAAGAAAAGAAAATTTGTAAGTTAGTAGCATTTCCCTAGGCCTCCACTCCAATGTTGGTGTTGAAATATTCCTTCATCATGGGTGAACTCCTCCTTATATAGGCCACGTGTTTCCATCCATTGGCCTTCAAATTTCAAATCTTCAAAATCTCTTTTTATGATTTCTTGTAGATTATTTCCACTGAATGATTCATCATGGTAATCCAATTTAACGGCCAAATGTTTTCATGGTGTATTCAAGAAATATGTTCCAAAATATATTCTATGATTCTCCAGAAAATTTAATATTTTTCATCACTTTTAATAAACAGATATATCTAATTAACTTTGAAATTTTATTTTGGATAAATGTTTCCTTTTTTCTACCCCAAAAGATTAATATCCATGGGTCCCCTTAATGAAGGTAAATCTTCCAATATTAATCATAAGAACGCCCAATTTAGTTTTATTTCCATTAAAAATGGAATCACCCCAATTTATGTATTTTGACCGATGTATGACTAATTCATTGAGGTGGGTTCCACGTAGTTGAATAGAATAATTTTCCGACTTGATTGAATTTTTAAGACCCTTGTATGGATGAATTAAATCCTGGTCTAGAATAAAAATATTAATAAAATAAATATATTAATCCAATAAAAAAATATTCACATAAATTTTATTTATATTCTAAAATATATACTCTAATTACCCAAAATATTAAAATCTGTCTATATTTCTAAATTAAGCAGTTGTCACATTTTAGCTCAAAACACCCTATAAATACAAAATTGATGTAAATAACAGAAATTGATAAATTTTTAGTTATTAAATAATTTAATTAAATATAAAAAATGTAAAAAATATTATCTCTATCAATTCCCCCACACTTAAACTTTTCGTTTCCTCAACCATAAAATCTAAACATGGAATTCAAAGGGCATCAATGTTACCAATAGTCAAATTTCAATGCAATAAAACCAAAAAATTATCAATGTACAATCAAATTTTCAAGTTCTATAAAAAATGTCAATTTAATTTTCCATTTTTCAAAGAAACAATCAATTCATTCATTTTAATTTTCCCCTTTGTAAAATGATGGAGCTTCTCTTTTTATTCATTCAAGATTCTCAATTTATTGTTATTAAACAAGCCAAATCATGATCTACCTCTATTTGGAATATTTTCTCACATCACTCATGATAAAATTAATGTATATTAATGCTCATATCATGAGAATATACTCTTTATCCCTAGGCTTTTAGAGGAACTGCTTTCTCCACTTTGTAAATACAAAAGGAACATAAAATCATGAGGACTTTCAATAAAGGTTTAAATGACTATGTGGATTATAGTTGGTGGGTAAATGATTGAAATAATTTAAGGCCCAAATTAGTAGGTTTGACTATTAAGTACAATGTATGATTAATTAAGTGAAAACACAGGATTAACCTCACTCAAATATCCTAGAGAATTAAAAACACAACACTACCCCTTTTATATGACATGGGACATGAGTCAAAAAATGATAATGAAGAATGATTTCATCCATGTTCTACCCTTTTTTGTTGTTTTTAATTCTATATAAAGGCATGTCTATATTTTTTTCTTTTTTGTAAATCTCTAAAAGGGAACAACTTTATTTTCTCTTTTTTTATCTTTTTTTAAGGAGAATCAGATGAAATGAAACAAGCATAATGAAACGATTACTCATGCCCAATTTTCTAATAATGCACTGTCCAAAATTTTGATACACACCTCACACCGCACACAAATGATACAAATCCATTTGAATGAACATTAAAGGCCCTTCCCCAACACTCAAACTTGAAATATCCATGAAAAAATACTAAAAGTGCAGGTAGGTAAAGAAATATCAGCTTGTAATATGGCTTAACCCTGTAAGAAAATTAATGGCTTATATGGGATAATGAAGGATAAATGTATGGGTGGGCCTTAGGTAAATATTTGGCTATCCAAAGTAGTGCGTCAATCATTTTAAATGTCTTTTTTCATAATCACAGAGTTGCAAAGATTCAAAACAAATCTAGTAGGTGGCATGTCCCAAGATCGCTCAAGAAATATGCTCAAGATAAAATAAGAAATATTTGGTCTAGAAATCCTCTAGGTAATGGTAACATGATTTTGGAAAATCACGCATGGAATGATTAATAATAACAAATTAATTTAAATGAATTTCATAAATTCAATAAATGAAAAATTATAGAGAATTTTCATTTACATGAATCAATTAATTCCCTCAAATCACGAGTCCTTATTTCAATATTTATGATTCACTTTAATCATCCAATTCTATATTTTACTCATTAAATATTGTTATCATTGAAATCTAAAACATGGCATCACTGGATTCCTGAGAAACTCATGTCTCCTATATATGTCAAGTAAAACTTAATTCAACTGTGTGAAT
This sequence comes from Viscum album, assembly GCA_963277665.1. Classification (NCBI taxonomy): domain Eukaryota; kingdom Viridiplantae; phylum Streptophyta; class Magnoliopsida; order Santalales; family Viscaceae; genus Viscum; species Viscum album. Next base: position 1,289,900,832 of record OY728151.1, read on the forward strand.
TGAATTCCAGTTTAAATAACAAAACAAAAATGAAATAAGTTTCATAGTTAAACATTAAAAGTGAACTCTATTTTGAAATGAATCTTGGTTTTTATTTTTTCGGGGTTTCCTTCTTCCATTATGAACCTACAAAATATAATTACTCAATTAAGTGAAAGGATAATGTCATTAAAGCTCAAAAATATATGCGTGAGTGGGATTCTTTCTAAGCTACTTCTATGAAAATAAATTGGAATCTAAATTCCTAGAAAGCATGTAAGGATGAGTCTTGGTATGATCCCTCAAGTGGGCCTTGGCTTCTTTTATAGCCTCCAGAGGGAATTAACCGCTATTATCCATAATTTTATGGTGGGTGGATCTTATCGGACATAAACAACCACATATTTTTATTCCCATATTACAGTTCTTCATTATTTTTGAGGAGAACTCCATTTATAATGCACACCAGATATGCCCCCTTCTCAATGTGGTATAGCTTTCATAGTGGGGGTAGGATGAAGTGTGGAACCACCTCCTATTCAGTTTCTACTTTTTCAACATCTTCTTCAAAATCCAATGGTTTCTCCAGATCTACTGCATGAAAAGAATAATCTATGGGAGATTCAAAATTTTAATTTGAAATATTAATGTAAAAATATTCCCTTTCAAGGTAGGAATCTTGTAGATTTTGTTCTTTAGGCATAACCAATGTTATCTTTTCATGGGCTTCCTCAAGTAGATTATCAATTTCCTCAAGGATCTACAGGTTTTCCTCAACTTGTGAAATTTCTTATTCATCATCTTCCTCTATGGTGATGAAAGGATTGACCGTATTCTAAAATTCAAATTCATAAGGATTGATACTCAAATAAGATTGAATGGAATTAGAAAAGATGGAGTCCAAGAAATGATCATCTCCTTGATTTGCTTCTAGTTCAATCACTTCACCAGTGATAATTGCCTCTTTGAGTTAATATTCACTTGATTTAGGTAATAACTAAGGATCCTCCATTATTTCTTCGAATTCTACCACTTGGGTGGTTTCTCTATATTCCAAGGCTAGAGAGAGGTAGAAAGGTGGTTTCTATTCTACCTTGTAAGGAATTAGGAGATCATGTTGCATTTCAATTTCCACCCATTCGCTCTAAAATTTCTCCAAATTCACATGATCGAACCCCTTGTAAATCAGTATAAAATTATCTTACATCTATCTCCTCTAGAAATGGTTGATAGAGGTGTAATTGATCTTTCGGTATATCCTCTTTTACCACCTCGGGTTCTTCATCATCAAAAACCAGTCGGAAAATTTCTTCAATAGCATGCTCAAGTTATTGCTCTGGTTCAGGATTGGGATTCCCAATTTGTTCTCAAACATAGTCAAATGCTATTTTCATTTTTCTCCCCAATTCATCCAGAGTATTGCTAATCCTATCCACCCAGGCATTTATATCACTATAATCCACTTTTGGTTCTTGATATTGCACCTTTGATTAATGATCCCATTCATAATAATTGGAATTTGAATAGATCATGGAAATTTTTTTTATATATTTTTTTAAATTAAAACAAAGAAAAATATTTTCAAAAAATTTTGAATTTTGAAAAAGTGATTGAATTAACTGTTTAAATCCCCGGTAACGGCACCAGTTTTGATGCACGCCTATCATTGGGCATGGAAAAATCAATTTATATTCCTAGCACAACATAGTGGCTGAACCTAGTCCTCTATCTTGAGGAGCATCATAGTTTGTTAAATCACAAATTCTAATTCACATAATCTAAATATTTTTGGGTTTTTTGAAAATTTGGAATAATGCAATGCAGAATTTAAATCTAAATGAAAATGTAGACAAAATGCAGATTATAAAGAATGGTCTTGGTCCTAGGGTTGATAACATGGGTTAATTCATTAATTATTTATTGATTATATTCAATTTGATAATTTGGGTTATGAAACCTCATTAACAAATTACTTTCCCCTGGTTTATTGAGTGTGTGATTTTATCATGCGTCTGGCAGACTAAACAACACCTCCTCTTGTAGTAAAGTAGGGTAATGCCTCAATTGAGAATGTTATTCCTACAAAACCCAGCTCCACCATATGCCATTTCTACCCTTATGGAAACCAAAACTCTATCATATGAAGGGTTTTCCTAAGATAAGGGAGTGAAAATTTATTAATCAAGGAAAATAAATGTACTTTGAAATAAAGTTGTGGTGGAAAACTATGGCACTGATGCAATATTCCCGCCTCCACCACAAATAGATTTAAAAAAAATTCAATTTTAGGTGCAATAATGAAGAATACCGTGAATCATACCCAAGGACCAAGCCTCAAGTTAGTCACCTTCAACGGAGAAGTGAATATATATCACGATGGAAAGATGGAAGAGAGAGAATTCTATTGTTATTGGAATAGAAAAGAGGTGGAAGAATAAAGGGAAACACATTAATATAAAAATGAATGTGTTATATGTAAAAGAAAACTAAAATAAAATGGAAAGAAAAGAAAATTCTTAAGTTAGAATCATGTACATAGGCCTCCACTCCAATGTTGGTGTTGAAATCTTCCTTCATCATGGGTGAACTCCTCCTTATAAAGGCCATGTGTTTCCATCCTTTGGTCTTCAAATTTCAGATCTTCAAAATCTCTTTTTAATATTTCATTCAGATTCTATCCACCGAAATATTTATCATGGTAATCCAATTTAATGGACTATGTTTTTCATTTTTGTCTTCATAAAATATGTTCCAAAATATCTTCTATGATTCTCCACAAACTTTCACCTTGATCATAACATTTTATTAAGAGATATGGCTAATTAACTTAGAGATTTTATTTTTACCGAATGTTTTCTTTTTCTTCCCCAAACATTTAGCATCCATGGGTTACCTTAATTTAGGTAAATTTTTTAATATTGACCATAAGAACTCCCCATTTAATTTTAATTCCATTAAAATTGGAATCATCTCAATTGGATGTGTTTTGACCGATGTATGACCAATTCATGAAGGTGGGGTCTATGCGGTCATCTAGAATAATTTTCCAAATTTATTGAATTTTTAGGACCCTTTTATGGATGAATTAAATACTAATCCAAATAAATATGAATATAATAAATATATGAATCCAATAAAAATATAATCACATCTATTTGATTTATATTTCAATGTATATGCTCTAATTACCAAACATATTAAAATCTATCTACAATTCCAAATTAAGCAGTTTTCACATTTAAGGTCAAAACACACTATAAAAACAAAATTGATGTAAATAACAAAAATTGGTAAATTATTAGTGATTAAAGAATTTAATTACATATAAAAAATTATTAAAAAATTATCTCTATCATTTATGAAACCCATTTCTTCTCCCTGGGATAAAAAATGTTTAAATGTTTATAAACCTCATTTATTTTCATGGGTTATGATATGATTAATGATTTGTGATCTTGTGTGTCAAAAATGTATGATTTTCCTTATTTTACATTTGGAACCAATATCTCCCTCCAATTCATTGGGTAATTATTGATATCTAATGAGATAAACAAGACTAGAATGGGGAGTGAATCTAGTTTAGTTGGGGGCTTTTTCTATTATGATAGTCATTGGATGGAGACATGACTACTATTATGATTTAGGGAGTGAACCCAATCCACTAAAATAGTCTTAAGAGTTAAACTTTATGTTTATGATGGTTTGGGGAGTGTACCAAATAAACAATAATAGTCCTAGAAGTGAATCCTCAATTACTATGAAAATGATTTTATAAGCTTATGAGTATTCCCCAATTCTATGTATTACATCAATGTTGTTCTATCATGACTCTATTTATTTGATTTCTTTATGATTCATGTATTATGAAATACCATGACTTATTATAGGAGTCTGGATTATTATCTATGATTTATAGGGTAGGATTTCCAAATTTTATTCTATTGTTCACATAACCTTATTCTCATTTTATGATCATATGATTATTGATATCATCATGGTTTACCATTATTGTGCATATGACCTCACCCTTTCTTATATTTCCATTATAGAGGTTAAGAATAATATTACTAATATTGATATGTTTAATAAGGGTTCTACCTATGAAGAACTTAGTGCGAGAAAATTTAGATATTTTATGAACAAGTTGTTCATGTGTCCAATTTTCCTAATGCACTAGACCTATATGATTTTAGAATGTAATGTGATGTTATGTATGAAATTTTCATCTATTAAGATTTTATATTTATGTATAAAAATTATATGTTACTAAAATATAATTATTTTCTCTCTACAGACAGTAAACAATGACAACCCCTCTTGGGTATTTTACATAATATCCCCCTTACATCCTCATCACATTAGTTTTATTTTCAAATTTTCTATTTTATTTTTAATAAGTCACTAAATTTTCACTTCTTCTTTATAGAAGGCAAGTTGTACAGTTGAATCAACACATATTTTAAGATCATTAGTGTAAAATCTTATGGTTTTCTAAAAATAAATGGAAATTCAAGAAACTTTATTTTAAGTAGATATTTATAACTATCCATTAAAAATAATTTTTCCACTTCTAGGTTTTGTATTTCAAAAATTGGTCATCTACAATTGGGTTCAGTAAGTTATTTAGAGCCTAATGGAACTAAATTTTTGTGAATAGTAACATACCTTTATTAATAGTAATATGACCCTAATGAATAGTAAATTATACTTTTATTTTATTTTATTAAGGAAAGAGGATAATGACATTTTGGATAATTTTTCAATGTGATATAAAAGCAGTTATAGTTTTAAAAATGTTAATTTTTGAATTAAATATGATTTAATTTAAAAATTAAATTAATAATATTAAGAAAATTAATTTCTAAAAATGGACTTCATTTTTTAATTCTACACATCTAAAAATGGTTTGGGTGATTTTTTGGAATTTTTCTGAAATTCATGAATTTTTCGTGAATAGTAACATACATCAATTTACCGTATAAATACATTATAATTAAAACCCACTATTCCTGACATCACAATTGATATAAGCACAAAAATATAAAACTGATATGCCTTATTTACTATTCTTGGTCATGGAAGAATCACTATTCCATGCCTTGTGGGGAAATAATAAATAAATGAATTTTATATTGGGAAATCCCATCTCTCCTCCATTATAATTACCACCCTCATTCCCCTCTTCCTACCACAACTCTCAAGCCTTTATCCTTACCTAATTTCTATCCATTACTCTTACCAAGGCTCTTCCCCACGTCCTAGAGCTTTTGGACTCACCAAAAGACCAAAACTAAAGGCCTTAAGAGGGATCTCAAGGAGAAGAGATCAAGAGATAAACTCCCTCTTTCAATTTCTTTATTTCCCTTCATTTTATGTTATTATTTTTTATACCCTTTGTATTATGTTGGGATATTTCATTCCATATCCCCATTACTTACCATATTATGTAATAATTATGAGATACCCATTTTATCTCATCAAATAATTTTATGAAAATTTAAACGACGTCTTTAGGCTGCCGAATTTTCATAAAGAATTTCTCAAATTTTCTTTTATTTTGAGTTCCTTTATTTTCTTATTCTTTTCTCACCTACTCTTATCCAAGAGGAATGAAAGATCTATAATATTTTATATTCTGTATTTTCTCATGTTCATGGAAAATTCATCATCAATATTTTTCTCTTCCCCACTTTTTCAAGGAATAAAAACACTGTCAGTGATGTGTCGAATTACCGACATCAGGGACGATGTGATTTCATTTTGCTCTAAATCTCTCAAGTATGGTCATGAAACTATTTTTATTGTTGAACAAGGTTATAATATATTTATTATTTATCGTCCTTGGTTTTGTAATTCTTTATTACACATGGTTTTAATTTATAAAACAAAATGAGGTCGCTATTATCAAAGAACCACTAAAATGATCTAAATGGACATCATCAATGTTTTAACTTATGAATCATCCTCATATAATAATTCAAAATTATAAATGGTATGATTTATGGTTATGGAAATATATACATACAATTATATTCAAATTCTGGAGCTTCAATTCCAATTGACAAGAACAACCATCATGAACCAATCATGGAAATCAAGTAAAGAACTCACCCCAAAACAATACAAGGAACAAAACACTAAAAATTAAAGGGTGAAATGATCGAATAAGATGATCATATAATATATTATAGATATAAATATATTTATGTAATATATTAATAATACTCTTTTAACCATTATATAGGAGGTTTAAATGAGTTGGAGGTAATGCATACCCGAGGTAAGGGAATTCTTAACACAATTTCCATTCATTGGGTTAACCTTCTACTTCATTATTTATGTGGTAATAAAATTGTTTACGTGATGGGTTTTGTTTATATTATGTTTAATTATGTATATTTATAGTTTATATACATATTCTATACACTCAATTAAGTCTCTATTCAATTATATAATTCATGACAGGGGATTTTCTTTTAAAATCCTCTTCAAAACTTTTGTTTTACAAAATTCAAAAGCAAAGTTTCTATGATATTATTCATGTTGTATGATTATGTTCTAGTTAATGGGAATTATTTATGATGAAGGTTTGGACCTATATTTCCCTCCAATTCATTGTGTATTTTTATTTTGGAGGTCGGTCGTATGGTTACTCCAAGTGTAACTGTGATGGTTACACAAATTGTAAGGTAGCCATGGGGGTTCCAAATTATACGGTAGCTGTGAGGGTTACAATATTATGTAAGTAATTCTCCAAGATACCTTTATGATTATATCTGTGTTATTATGTTTTCTGTGGATCTTGTGTAAATCTCATGTTTCACAAAGTAAGTATATATGGGTGATAAGTATGTCTTTTGAAAATTATTTCATAAGTTATAAGTGCTCATGGAATAATGTGTTATTTCATTTTTTTTATATCCCTTACTGATCTTTTGTGATCATCCCATGTTTTTAATGACTTTCACAGGTTAAGGATGTGTAAGACAAATAATGAAGACAAGTTAAATGTTTGAATATTAGTCAAGTAAATCATGTTTTATGAGAAAAAGTTTTATATTTTTTAATAAATGAATATTATTAATATGGTATCCACTCTATAATAATGTGTAATTTTATGAATGTTTTATTCCCCAATTCTCTAAAGCTCTAAACTTGAAATGATCCTCCATGTGAAAGGAAGTGAATTTTTTACTAAATTCTAGATTATGTAATGTAATAAAGTGGGGTCCTTATAGTTGGTATTAGAGGATGGTTTAGATAACTTTAGGGGTTAGGATAATATTAAAAGAATACCATAAATGATTTTTACTATATGATTATTTTAAAATGGTACAGAATTTAAATATTACCATGTTTCTTTGCTTATGATATTTTGTTTAGAATGGTTTTCGGCAGAAGGAACGAGGAAGCGGAAGAGGAGAGGAACCGACAGAATGACATCCTTCCGATTCTGCAGCCCAGAATGGTAGGGATTGGAACCGAGAAGTTTGTGACAGTAATGGCTATGATAACATAGGCAATAAATGGTGGTGTCATCCATGAAAGAAAAAAATAGAGGTACCACAATAAAACATGACAGTAGTGGAACATTTTATGATACATCACCCTCTTTCTTTCAATGGATCTTCTGACCCAACGGCAGCTAAAGGATGGATAAAATCCCTTGAAAAGATATTCAATGTTATGGGATGTTCAGACAATCAAAAGGTAAGTCTTTCCATTTATCATTTTGAATGTGAAGCTAATCAGTGGTGGTCAATGGTAAGGAATATCAGGGGTATAGAGGATTTTGATGCCTTAGAGTGGGATGAATTTAAATGTCTTTTCCTTGAAAAATTTTTTCCTAAGGTTTGGGACTTAGGATGGAGAAGAAATTCCTTGAATTGAACAAAAATGAAGAAGATTCAGTGGTTGTGTATGAAGAAAACTTCACCAGACTGGTGAGGTATGATCCAAATATTATTATAGATCTTGTTATCAAAATCAACCACTTTTACTCATGTCTAAATCCAATGTATTGAAGGGTGTTGTCCTCCCATGAATTAAAAAGTTATGAGAATATTTTATGATGTGGTGAGAGGGTAGAGATGGAGTTTTATGATGATTGTGTGCATTTTGGAAACAAGGAGAAGAAGAGGTCCAGGTGGAATGTGATGGGTAAGAATCCACAAAATAAATATGATGGTAAGAAAATCCAGTTTTTAGTTTGTGAATAGTGTGGCAAGAAACACCCGGGGGAATTCCTTAGAAAAGCTGGGAAGTGTTCTAAATGTGGTATGTTTGGAAATATGTCCCAATATTGTAATGAAAATTATCCTAAGACAGACCCTGATAAGAAAACTGTAAAGTGTTTTAAATGTGGTGAGATGGGTCACTATGCAAATTCCTGCCTAAAGAGAGATCCAAATGATGCAAACAATCCAGACTATAAGTAGAAAGGTGTAATGATATCTGTTGTGACTACGTCAGAAAATGTTGGTCCATCCAATGAAGTGGTATTAGGTACTCTATTCGTTTACTCAAACTTTTCTGAAGTTTTTTTTGATGAGGGGTCTACACATTCCATCATCTCTGAGAAATTTTCTCGAATATTGTAAATATCACCTCAACAAATGGAACAAAATTTTTTTGTTAAAACACCAGGGGGAAATAATATAGAAAACAATATTTATAAGAATATTTCTATTGTGGTCTGTGGAATGACTTTAACTATGAACATTGTTTTTTTCCTTAGTTGAGTTTGATGTTATTCTATGAATATATTGGCTTTCTTTCTATCATGTTAAGATTGACTATAGAGCTAAAGAAGTTGTATTTCAGAAAGTGTTTCAGTTTGTATATAAGAATGAACCAATAAAATTAATAACATATCAAGAAGATAAGAAACTATTGAAATATGGAAATGAATGTTATCTTGATCATATTGTGGAAAACAAGAGAACTGTTTAGATTAATGATGTCCTAGGGGTAAATGAATACCTTGATGTTTTTCTTGATGAGTTACCTGGTGTCATACCTGCTCGAGAAGTTGAATTCACAATTGACTTAGTTCCTAATGCTAATCCAATTTCAAAACCACCATATCGTATGGGTCAAATATAACTTCTTAAATTGAAAAATCAGTTATAGGATTTTCTTGATAAAGCTTCATTATTCCTAGTACTTCACCATGGGGAACTCCTATTTTTTTTGTTAACAAGAAAGATGGTTTTGTGAGACTTTTCATTGATTATAGAGCATTGAATTACATCAAAATTAAAAACAAGTATCATTTGCCTCATATCGATGACTTATTTGATCAGCTCTAGGGAGCACATTACTTTTCCCAGATTAACTTGAGATTTAGATACCATAAGCTGAAGGTAAAGCAGGCTGACATCCTGAAAACAACATTTCATACTAGATATGGGAATTATAAATTTTTTGTTATGCCGTTTGGGTTAACAAATTCACCTATTGTATTATTGAATATTATGAATAGAGTATTTCATGAGTTCTTGGATAAGTTTGTGGTTGTGTTTATTGATGACATTCTGGTATTTTCTTAAAAATAAAGAGGAGAAAAGAAAATATCTAAGGGTTGTTTTACAAACCATAAAATAAAAGAAACTGTATGGGAAATTCAGAAAGTGTAATTTTTCGTTGAAACATATTTATTTTCTTCAGCAAATTCTAAATAATTATGGAATAACAGTTGATCCTACCAAAATAAAAGTGGTTGATGAATGGCCAATACCTACAAATGTCACAAAAATTCACAGTTTTCTTGGATTATAAATTTATTACTGATGTTTTGTTAAGAAATTTCCATGGTTATCTAGCCCGATAACTTACTTAACAAGAAATGGGATTAAATTTATTTGGACAGAGGTATGTGATTCTTGTTTTCATGAACTGAAGAAGAGATTGGTGAATGCTACAGTTTTGGCCTTTCTATCCCAAAATGGTGATTTTTTTCATCTACAGTGATGCTTCTTTGAAGGGACTTTGTTGTTTTTTGATAAATAATGATAAAGTAATTGATTATACTTCAAGACAACATAAACCTCACGTGTTAAATTATCCCACACATGATTTGGAATTGGTAGCTATGGTTTTTTCTTTGAATATTTGGAGGCATCATTTATAAGGAGCCAAATGTCAAATATATACTGACCATAAAAGTTTGAAGTATATATTCATTAAAAAGGAATTAAACATGAGGTAGAGAAGATGGCTTGAACTGATAAAGGATTATTATTACACAATCAATTACAATCCCGATAAAGAAAACAAAGTGGTTGATTCCTTGACTTGAAAACATCATGCATCATTAACCATGTTACATTTGGAACATGATCCCTTGATTCATGATTTGATGAATTTTGTCATAGAAGTTGTTGGTGCAGGGAATACATCTATTCTGTTTCATGATTCAGTGTAGTCATTGTTGTCTGACAGAATTAAGTGAGCACATAAGGAAGACCATGAGTTACATAAAAAGGTAGAATTGGTAAAAATGAGTAAGCTTACAAAATTTAAACATGATAATGATTGTGTTTTAAGATTTGGGAAAACGTTTTTTGGGTAATGTGATTCTCATTTGAAAAAAGATTTATTGTGTGAAGCTCATAGTTCTCCATTTTCAGTTTATCCTGGCAGTACTAAGATGTACAGAGACCTTCAAAAGTATTATTGGTGGGATGTAATGAGAAGAGATATCGCTGATTTTACAATCAAATGGTTAACATGTCAATAGGTTAAAGAAGAGTGGTAGTCACCAAAGCATACGCTTCAGCCTTTTCCAATGCCATAGTGGAAATGGGAGAATGTATCCATGGACTTCGTGGTGGGACTACCAAAGACTTCTCGAGGTAACAATGCAATTTGGTTTATTGTTGACTGGTTGAAAAAATCTATACATTTTCATTCTATTCGAGATAAAATGTCTTTAGATTAGCTTTCTTTACATTACCTCAATGATATTGTCAGATTACATGGAGTACCTATTTCTATTTTAGTTTAACGGGATCCTAGGTTCTTTTCTAACTTTTGGAAGGGACTCCAGAAGTCGTTGGGCACAGAGTGAAATTTCATTATAGCTTTCCATCCTCAATCATATGGGAAGTCAGAACGAATGATTCATACTTTGGAGGATATTCTTCGAGGATGTCCAATGCACTACCAGGGAACTTGGGATCAGCATCATTCTTTAGTTGACTTTTCTTATAATATTAGTTTTCATTCTTGTATACAGATGGCACCTTTTGAGGCATTGTATGGGAAGCGGTGTCGGACTCCATCATTTTGGGATAAAGTCAGGGAAATAAAGTTGATGGGGCCAAAATTAGTAGAGGAAGTGGCTGATAAAGTGAAGATGATCCAACAGCACATGAGGACAGCACAGAGTAGGCCGAAATGTTATGCAGATAATAGAAGGAAAGACTTCTCTTTCGAGGTAGGTGACAATATTTTCCTTAAAATATCTCCTTGGAAAAGTGTGATGAGTTTTGGTAAGAAAGCAATGCTAAGTCCATTTTTCATTGGTCCTTTTAAAATCTTGGAGAAATCTGGAGCAGTTGCATACCAAGTATCTTTGCCTCTAAGTTTGTCTCTGGTACACAATGTTTTTCAAGTTTTGATGTCGAGTATGTGCTAGATTCATCACGTTTCTTGATCCCAAAAGCAGTTCAGCTGGAAGAGAACCTTTCTTATGAAGAGAAACCTGTTTGGATTCTTGATCGAAGAGAACATGTATTGTGGAATAAGTTAATTTACAAGTTAAAGTTTTTGTGCTGAAACACATGGTATAAGAAGCAACATAGGACTCTGATAATACTATGAGATAAAAATACCCTCACTTGTTTAATAAGTAAATAAAATTGTGAGGACTCAATTTCCAAAAGGTGGGGATAATGTAACATCCCAAGGATTTTTAAAAATAAATGGAAATGTAAGAAACATTGTTTTAATTAGATATTTATAATTATCCTTTAAAAATAATTTTTCCACTTCTATGTTTTGAATTTCGAAAATTGGTCATCTATAATTGTGTTCAGTAAGTTATTTAGAGCCTAATTAAACTAACTTGTTTTTTTGTGAATAGTAACATACCCTTATGAATAGTAATATGACCCTAATGAATTGTAAATTGTACTATTATTTTATTTTCTTAAGGCTAAAATATAATGACATTTTGGTTAAATTTTAAATGTGATATAAAAGGAGTTATAGTTTTAAAAATGTTAATTTTTAAATTAAATATCATTTTATTTAAAAATTAAATTAATAATATTTCAAGAATTGTTTTCAAAAAATGGAATTCATTTTTTAATTCTACATGTCGAAAAATGTTTGGGGTGAATTTTTGGAATTTTTCTGAAATACATGAATTTTGTGAATAGTAACAAACATTAATTTACCGTATAAATACATTATAATTTAAACCCACTATTCCTGACATCATAAGTTATGTAAGAACCCAAATATCTAACTCACATGCCTTATTTACTATTCTTGTTCATGGAAGACTCACTATTCCTTGTCTTCTGGGGAAATAATAAATTAATGAATTTTATATTGAGAAATCCCCTCTCCCCTCCACTATAAATACCACCCTCATTCCCCTTTTCCTCGAACACCTCTAAATCCTTGATCCTTACCTTAGTTTTATCCAATACTCCTCCCAAGGCTCTTCCTCACATCCTAGAGCTTTTGATCTCACCAAAAGAAAAAATTAAATGGCCTTAAGAGGGATCTCAAAGAGAAGAGATCAAGATGTAAACTCCCTCTTTCATTTTATTTCTTTCCTTTCATTTTATATTATTATTTTTCATACCCTTTGGCCCATGTTGGGATATTTCATTCCATTTACCCCTTAATGCCCATATTATGTAATATTGATGAGAGACCCATTTCATCTCATCAAATTATTTTATGGAAATTTAAACGATGTCGTTAGGCTGCCGAATTTTTGTAAGTAATTTTACAAATTTTATTTTATTTTGAGCTCATTTCTTTTCTTCTTCATTCCTCACCTCCTCTTATCCAAGATGCATGAAATCTCTATAATATTTTATATTATGGATGTTCTAATTTTCATGTAAAATTCATCATCAATATTCTTCTCTTCCCCCACATGTTTAAGGAATAAAATCATTGTCTGTGATGTGTCAAATTACCAATGTTGTGGACGATGTGATTTCATTTTGCTTTAAATACTTCAAGGATGGTCATGAAACAATATTTATGGTTGAACCAGGTTATAATATATATATTATGTCTCATTCTTGGTTCTATAATTATTTTGTACAAAATGTTTTAATTTATAAAACAAAATGAGGTCGTTATTTTCAAAGAACCACTAAAATGATCTAAACGGGCATCATTAATGTTTTAACTAATGAATCATACTCATATAATAATTCAAAATGATAAATGGTGTGATTTATGTTTCTGAAAATATATAAATACCATTCCATTCCAATTCTAGAGTTTCACTTCCAATTGACAAGAACAACCATCATGAACCAATCATGGAAATCAAGTAAACAACTCACCCCAAAACAATGCAAGGAACAAAATACTAACAATTAAAGTGTGAAATTATCTAATAAAATGATCATATAATATATTATAAATATTGATATGTTTAATTAAGATATTAATAACACTATTTTGATAGTTATACATGATGTTTAAATGATTTGGAGGTAATACATACCTTAGGTAAGGGAATTCTTAACTCAATTTCAATTCTTTGGGTTAACCTTCAACATTGTTATTTATGTGTTATTAAAATTGTTTGTGTGATGGGTTTTGTTTATATTATTTTTAATTATGTCTATTTATAGTTTATATACATATTCCATCCACTCTATTAAGTCTATATTCAATTACATGATTCATGAAAGGGGATTTTCTTTTAAACCCCTCTTTAAAATTTTGTTTTACAAAATTCAAAAGAAAAGTTTCTATGTTATTAGTCATGTTATATGATTATGTTATGGTTCTAGGGAATTGTTTATGATGAATTATGGGAGATATATTTCCCTCAAATTCATTGGGTATGTGTAAGTTTGAGGTCGGTCGTATGGTTACTCCAAGTGTAACTGCGATGGTTACACAAATTGTAAGGTAGTTGTGAGGGTTACAAATTATAAGGTAGCCATGAGGGATAGAATATTATGTAAGTAATGCCCCAATATACCTTTATGATTATATTTATGTTATTATGTTTTTTTTGATCTTGTTTAAATCTCATTTTTCACAAAGTAAGTATATATGGGTGATAAGTATGTATTTTGAAAATGATTTCATACATTATAAGTGCTCATGGACTAATGTGTTCATTCCTTATTTTATATCCCTTACTGAGATTTTGTGCTCATCCCATGTTTTTAAATGACGTTCATAGGTTAAGGATGTATAAGACATAGAATGAATACAAGTTAAATGTTTTAGGATTATTCAACAAAATCATGTTTTATGATAAAAGTTTTATATTTTGTAAGAAATGAATATTGTTTTTATGGTATCCACTCTATAATAATGTGTAATTTTATTAATGTTTTATGTCCCAATTCTCTAAAGATCTAAACCTGAAAATATGATCTATGTGAAAGGAAGTTAATTATTGACTAAATTCTAGATTATGTAATGTAATAAGGCAGGGTCCTTATAATTAGAATCCAAATAGAAGAGAATTTACACCTTCCCATAGTTTTCCAATGTTAGAGAATAACTATAGCGAGGTGAAATGAATTAATAATACACATTTTTTCTATTTTTAACTGTATTTTTTATACGTTAAATTTTAAAAAGATCTTATACTTCTCATTAAGGAATTAGGTGAAACTATAACAACCTCTCCCTGACCATTGGCTAAGAAAGATCCAAGGTTCCACTAACCATTGAAAATGTTCCCAGACTCTAAAGGATTGAAATAGAGGCTGAGGATTTAATATGAAATAGGGGGAACATTTCACCCTCTTAACATACACAAACAACACTCCATTTTAGAAAAAAAAATATACAAACTCAAAATGGAAATATATTTTATTCATGAATCAACTAACAACTCAAGGTGTAGAAAATTAATAATCTATGTAATATTCGAAAATAATAAATTAGAACACCTATGACTCCAAAATAAATAAATGATAATTCACCAAGGTGGCACAGCTCAAGACTCCAAGACCCCTCCTACTCCAAATCAATAACTTTGGGCATCCATGAACACAACTTCAAGAAGCTCCATTGAAGAAATATGAAATAGTCACATTACATGTATCAAGGAAAAAATAATATTTAAATACATCATTGTTCATATGAAGGTGGTGAGTTATCATACCTAATAGGAAAACCAAAAGACTTATTATAGATTATATTAAAACAAGAATCATGATAGATTTCAATTTTAAAAAATACAATGAAACATATCAAATCATATTACCAATAGATTGTTTTTATTAATAGCTTATTTAAATCTTTGAATCTCACATTGAATGAATTGTTCAATTTTTCACATGTACACACACCCATGAAATTCGAATTCCTATCCTTATAATATTGACCTATGATCCATCATTCTCCAATCCATCACATGGTGATATACCATCATGTATCTTCAGTCTATAACTGAGTGACCATTTTGTACCAATAAGGCCCCATATAATGAAAAAATAAACACTAATAAGATCTATGATTTTTTCAAATTATCCACTCAACTCTCATTTTTGTATTTAGGAAAAACCATTAAATCATTTTATCAAACACGTTGGGGCATCACCCACAACACCAGATTTCATGATCAACCATAAAGATTAATTTTTAGTAATGATTCAGTATGATTTCTTCATTTCACAATATAATGAATTTGTCTACAAAAAAAGTTCATTTGTATTATAGAAAAAAATAGAAAAGGAGAGATTCCACCTACCTCAAAATAGTAATTGTTCTTGATGAATCACACAATGACCAAGAGAGAATGACTTATTCCTTAATCTTATTTATTTAATTTAAAATATACTCTATCTATTTAAGTCATAAACCCTATATTCATGTATGGTAGTCCCAATCAATGGTTCTCCCCTAGGAAAACCTTGATAAATGAGAAGGATAAGAAGAACTAAGAGACATACCTATAACTATTAGGTCATATGCACTAATATCCATTGAAATCAACAATTGAGACAAAGATAACTACCAAAATCATATATTAGGAGTATGGATATAAAGGAAGAAATAAGATAGATGAATGTTGACTGATGAATACTAGATGAATTAAAAGAGGATGTGTTTGGAAACATTCTTGGTGTGGCATAAGGATTCATTATGTGAATCATCATGTGATAATGATACACTAAAATTCAAATTTATTAACTTAAAATCCCCAAAACCTATTCTCACTTTGAATATAATTCACATAAACTACCCAATAATTACTTTCACCACGAATAATCACTCACTTTGTGAACTAACTCCTATATCCAAATTCTTTCTTCTCCTCTCCTCCCTCTTTCTAACATAACTAGTTATCCATCAAAATAATAAAAACACTCTAATGGAACAGTTTAAAATAAGGAAAAAACATAAAACTACAATTTCACATTATATATACCAATTTTTCTACATACCTATAAGGATGAAGGTTGGTGGAATATTTGAAAATCTCATGCCATCACTCTAGTATAAATAGCTCTCTTTCCCAAGTCTCTTGTTGAATCATAAAATGCTTCCACAATACTCATACTATGGAAATAGATTTTCCTCTGAAGGTCTTTTCCTATATATTAATGATCAAAATCAGTCCCTGGATAAATGTCACATCATGTTCAAGAGTAAAATGATCATAGGTAATCACATGAATAGTATCAACATGGAGCTTTTTTAGTTGAGATACATAGAAAAAAATATGGATAACACTTAATCTCAATGGTATAGCTAGTCAATAAGAATTTTTTTTGAAATATTTCAAACCTAAAATGGTCCCATATATTGAGGATAGAGTTTTTCTTACTTTCCCATATATCAATAACGTAATCATGGTGACACTTTTAGGAATTCATGGTATCCTACATCAAAATATAATGGGTAATGATGATGATATGTAAATGATTTCTATTATCATTGGTTCATATCAATTCACTTCTAGATCATTTGATTTTTTTATAGTCTCATGGAATATAATGGTCCTAATTAGTGAATGTTTTCCCATTTCCACCCAAAAAATTGATAGGGAGAAGGGTGATCATACAATTCCTTGAATAAATCTATATATATCATGTCCTAATAACTGTTACTATATGAGGACTCCTCTAATGAAATATAGTATTCTCATAATCCACTAAACACTAAGGTAGAATCTCTAATCATATCTTCCAATATCAAAATTATATGTTCGAACTACCCATTCAGCTAAGGTGGATATGTCATACTCATGGGAATCTGGGTTCTCGTATTATGCTGTTAATATTCCCAAAAAATAGTAAATCATGGATCTCTATCTCAGATAATAAACAATGGTACTACATTCAACATATCCACTTTCTAAATATAATACTTTTCAAGATCCTCTAGCATGTTGGAATCTCAAATTTGTATAAAGTTTTACGGCATTTTGATTTTATCAATAATCAGCCAAATAGCATCATGATTCTAAAGATTCAATGGTTGACCTATGGAAATGACTATGCAAATTTGATCTAATTTCAAAATAGGAATCTAGATGGATTACCGCATGAAAAATAGATGTTAACGATTATCCTGGAGCTGTTGGAAGGGGATACATTTCATAACTTAAGTTATAATATTTTTCTCACTACATACTACTATAAATGGGATTCAATTTAATAGTTTGTCTTATGAATAGTTAAGTGAATATCCCATTTTGAATTGTGATATTCCAAAACAAATTGTTCTTGGAAATAATATGGAGCCATAATTATTTTTTAAAAATGCATCGCTAAGTCTACATTCTATGTCCAATCATTTATTCTCAACACACCATTTAGTTTTGACCTAATACTGATGTAATTAGGATCTAATAATTGATAATTTTTAACTAAATAAATTCTATCATGAATTAGAGTGAGTGAAAAGAAAACATCATTTTCAATCTCTTCATCAGAGACCAAATGCATTTGAACAGTAATGCTCATACAATACCATTGGTCACAATATTCTTGTCAATTTAATTATAAGAAATCCAACTCCAACCAGCATCCATTGAATTCCATTTCATGAGTTTATACAATAATTTCAAATAATAAATGTTTATATATTCCACCTAATTTCACTAATTCAAGTTCAATCTCTCTGAGAGAATGTATATTTTAATATTTTTTCATATTTAAATATAGTGTACTTTTACCCAAAGAGATAGTGGCATCATGTATTTATGTAATAGACCACTATAGTTAATTCCATGTCATGTATCAGATAATTATTTTCATGTTTTGGGGAAAATATTGTTCTATAGTCCACAACATGATCTACTTGTATAAGAATAAAACCCAATACTCATCCAAACATATCATAAAATACCATATAGCCCTATATTGTTTCAGGTAAGACAAGGATAAGTTCTGTAGTGACCTGGTCATTAAGATCATGATGGATTTCAAATAATATTAAGTCTAATAGAATGTAAATACCATTCTAAATAATTCATCTAAGAGAGAAGTAATCCTAGAGTAATCTCTAATAAAGTGATTATAATATCCAATTAATCCTAAAAAACATTATCTCATTAAGACATTCATTGGTGGCTACCAAGAAATAAATTCTTATTTATTACCAAGGTCAACTAATGACGTATTTTGAAATGAAATTCCTAATATATATACTTATTATATCCAAAATACATGACTATAAATTTTAGAGAAATGTTAGTGATCATGCAATGTGCTTAATACAATTTTCTTATTCAGCTCATGGGTATTTTTTCTTTGAGAGTAAACAAATATCATCAAAAAATTCCCTGATAAATAGTCAATATTACTCTAGAAAATATGATTCATCATTTCAATGAACACTATAAGTGAATTTATTAGGTCAATTGGTATAACAAGGTATTTATAATATTAGTATTGACTTCAAAATGTGGCCTTTGGAATATCCACTTTTCAAACTTTGAGAAGATGATATCCTGATTAGAGATCTATTTTAGAGAACCACTTGGATCCATTAAAAATAATCAAATAGATCATCAATTTGTGGAGGATTATGTTTATTCTTGATTGTTTCTTAACTCAATTTATTATATCCAACACATAATTGATGTGAAATTTCTTCCTACATCACAAATAAAATCATATAATCCCAAGGCGATGTCCAAGATCTAATTAATCCTTTTCTCTCCAATTATTCTTATTGGAAATTTAATTCAGTCAAATATATTTGACACACTTTATATGACATAATCAAATTATGTAATATTAGTATAATTAGACCGATAAAAAAATTTATTTATCATTCATGGGGTATCCCATTTAAGCCATTTGAAATGACATTCTGGTATCAGTCTAATATTACTAGAAGAGTCATATTTCAAGTTTCATATATAGTTCCACAGTCAATACTAATATGAATATAAAAATGTTTCCATATACTACTACTAAATGTACTTGTCTTCTAAAATTCAAATCCCAATCCCATTGGAATAAATTAACATCTCCATCTAGGGATGTGAGTGTAGAAACCAATATAAGAATTTAATTCCATCAACCAATCCATTCCAAATACTAAATCAATAATATCCATCTGAATGATAGTAAAATACTAGAGAAACTCTACCACATTAATGGTAATTCTATGTTGGACACTTGAATACTCTATATTCCCACTGATCAAGAGTTGTATTGATTCTCATGGTGTGAGACATTATTTAAACAATAAAATCATAATTATTTAATGACATTAGAAGAAAGAAAATATTTTTATGCACCTATATCAAATAAGACATTAATAATGGTTAATTACATAATAATGATACCTCATACCATCGAGGGACATGGTTTCTCAGTCAAAATAGCCTAATTAAATCTATATAATTTTCTATCCACTTATATATAATAGTCCAACATCCCTTGTTTTTTTTCAACAAGAAATTCAAGGTGTTTATGGTGTCATCTAGGTTCATTTGACTATCATGATTATATTATCCTGATTGATCATGGTAGATATGATACTGGTTTGATCCATCTCTTACAATGGTCAATATTTCATGAGATATCCTCCATTTCCATATTTGTGATAATTTTTTTCTGGTTTATTACACTCCCTCTTCTCAAATTGAATTGATCCACAATGAAGGAAACTCAGTTCATTACTGCGATGTAGTTTAGAAGAGATTGACCTACTAGGTTGATTCTTCAGTTCACTATTTTCTTGAGAATATCTCTCCTTTTTTTATTCCATGAACAATAGTTCACACCCTCACTTGAATGGATGAAGGATTCCCCTACACTAGGATTGGTTTCATGATCTCTCTCTCTCACCAATACCTTGCTTACCATTTCCATATAGTCTAAAATCAAGAACCTCCCTACCTTTTAGAGAATATTAGGCCATAGACCTACCAAAAATATGGATGCTTTTAGTATTTTTCTAATAGATACATCTTGTGATAAGTAAACTCAGTGAATGAACTAATAAGTGTATTTAGTTACTAGCATAATTTATTTTTTAGATGGGAAATTTATTTCAACATTTCCATCTAGAAGGTGTGTGCATAAAAACTTTTATTGAACATCTATTCAATACCTTCCCATGTAATACATTGACCTAAATTTTAATAAATAGTTAAATCCCATCACTAGCATTTACATAACTTTCTTGACATTAATCTCAGTTGGATTCTCAAGGAAGTAAAATATTTGTTTCATATGACACAGCCATACTTATTCTTATTCAGGTATAGAATCACCCTGTAATGTCATTGTATTTTTCATCTATAATTTTGAAGAGTGACTCTCCCAATTTGGTTCCTAAACATAAGGTCCCTCTTCTAAAACTTGTAATGATTTAACAATAATCTAGACGAGTTAACATTTAACCTATGGTTTTGGTGGAAACACATTCTCTTATTCACCCTCTTGTTGGATTATCATACTCTAGAACAATAGAATTCTTATTCTATAACTGTCTAAACACTTTCAAATTAATTATTTGGTTTAATCCCAATTCATGGTAATATGAAACTATAAAATTCATTATACCATAATTCCAAAATTAAATAATCAAGTGACAGTGCAGTTTTAGTGTCAAGTCTCTTTACAAATGCATGATACCTAAATCTCATTATTTAAACCAACAACGATAATATGAATACATTCCTTTTAGTTTTATAGAACACATTTTGTATCTATACCAATATATTAAGTTGATTTTTAGTATAATAGTGTAAGATACAACTTTTTATGTTATATATTTCATGTTCAATGACATATTACCTCCTTTATTACATTCTAAAAGAGAGACCAAAACATACTAATACCTTTTGTAACAACTAGACCATAACCATTGGCTTGGAAATCGTCTAGGTTTGACTAAATATAGGAATAATTTTGCAACGTTTGGAAAAAATTTCAAGGTTTCAACAAGAAAAATGGGTAATTTTATAACCTTTTTTTAACACACACGCAGCATGCTCATACAACCACAAAAAAACCCAAAACAACTATATAATTGATACATGAATCAAATAAAAACTCAAGGTATAAGAAAATAAATAATCAGAGTAATGTTAAAAGACATAAAATTAGAATAAATGAGACTATAAAATAAATAAATACTCAGTAATCATGGTGGAAATGCTCCAAAATCCAAGACCCCTCTAACTCTAAAGATCTAACATTATACATCTATGAACACAACATTGACAAGAACTACTAGATAAATATGAAACATTCCCATTTTTATTTCATTGGAAATAGAATCAACAAAAACCCCCAAGGTTTTTATTCAATGGTTGAGTAATTATACCTAGTAAGAAAAGACAAAGGCTTCCCATGTATTCTACCAAAACATGAATCAGGTATGCTCACAATTTTATAAAACATAATGAATCATGTCAAATTTGTTTACCAAACTACAATTTTTAAAAAAAACCATAAATCAATTAAACCCAATTTGATACCATCATTAATGTTCTCAAATACACAAACCCATGCATGTTGAATGATAGTCCCTATACTCAGGGATGCAGACTCATCCTTTGATAATACATCACTTGGAGATATTATGGACCTTACCTCCAGTCTAGAACTGAGATCTATTTTCGTACCAATAATACCCGATACAATGAAAATATGAACACATTTAAAATACATTATTTTTTCATATTTTTGATAGAAAAATAGATTTTTTATTTTATGTAAAAAACAATAAATCATTTTAACAAATACAATGTGGGCATATCCCACAAAACAAAATTTCAAGATCAGCCAGTAAGAGTAATTTTTAGTAGAGATTCAATATGAATTTTTAATTTCAAAGAAGAAGCGATTAATTTATAAACTATAGATTCATTGATTTACATTTAAAATGGAAAAAGAGAGAAGTAACCTACCTCAAAATGATACATGTTCTAGAAAAATATCACAATGAACAAGGTAGAATTGGGTTCCTCCTTAATCTCATTCAATGAATTCCAAAAAGTCTCTATCAACAAAAGTCATTAATCATAGATATAGGTTTAGAAATACTAATATAAGGTTATCCCACATGTAAAACTAGAAAAATGATCACAAGACGAAAAACTGAGTGACTTACCTTCAATTTGTATGTCCTATTCACTAATATCTAATGAAAGTATCCTTTAGGTGGAAGACATTTCCAAAATCCCCTATTATGAGCTTAGAGAACAAGGGA
This sequence comes from Viscum album, assembly GCA_963277665.1. NCBI lineage: Eukaryota > Viridiplantae > Streptophyta > Magnoliopsida > Santalales > Viscaceae > Viscum > Viscum album. The sequence goes on from OY728151.1 coordinate 1,289,923,668, forward strand.
AAAAGTAGGGAGATAAATGGGGAATGAAAAACACTGAAAAAATTAAAATTGGATAGTTATGTAAACATATATAGCATGATATAGGTGTCTACATAGTGAATATTTCTTTCATCGCCATATTTTAAAATTTGCATCACCTCGGTTAAAATCCAAAAAACCAATTTATTCCTTGTACAGAATGAATGGCCACTACCATGAGATTATAAACATAATGAATAACCATTCTCATCATGAATCAACTCTTATATCCAGATTTCTGATTCATCTCTCCACCATACAATGAATATAACCGATAATCCAACTAACGATCCAAAAAATCAAAAAAATAATAGCATAAAACAGGGATGTACCTCAAACTATTGGTCTCACAAAAATCAAGTGTGGGGGAGGGAGTAGCTGATTGGTATTGTTTTCTTTTTTAATTTCAATTTTTATATTATTATTGATTCATTTTTTAAAAATATAAAAAATAATCTATTTTAAAATCTTTACAATGTAATTTTTTATAGTAGTTAATGTGTTTTTTAAACATTCATTGTGCTGAATTGAAAACTCAAAGCACGTTTTCCTTCCATGTTGATTATGAGGAACTTGATATTATTGGTTCTTAAAATATTACTTGATATCTTATTTTTATTTTTATTTTTATTTCTCAGGATTTTATTTTTATCATTTATTATTATTTTTAAATAAAAATTGATGTTTAGATCCAATAGTCACTGACCAATATTTAAATTCCCATCCTACGTGGTTCCTGAAAAAAAAATTATTATCATTAGGATACCCTCCATTCTTGGTAGAATCATATATATTTTTTGAAGAAAACATTATTTTATTATCCCTTAAATCTTTATAATTTATGACACAATCTCAGCATTATTTTGGCATTAAATTGGCTAGCCACTCATATTTCTGAGAGATCTACCCTGAACATTGACCGTTGTTAAGCACTAGATAACCATGAATGAACTGATAGGTTTAATCCACATTAGAATCCCAATTTTCCCTTACATACCCTCAATCTAAAATACATTTTCTTGATTAATTCCTGTATAAGTGTCAGGTAATGGGGATTATATGTATTTTTTATTATTAATCATTGCATTTTATGGGGAATGTGAGATGAGTCTGTCATCATTCTTGGTTATTTGAAAGAAGAATATTATTTCTAGACAATTTCATATATTTTATTTCTTTATTATTCACCATAATCTCCAAAATATATATAAAAAAATCAATAAATAGATGAGATTGAATATGCATTATTCTTATTTGTTTTATTCATGAACCTAATCATGAAAGTGGATTAGATCACTATTAATTTTACTCAATTAACAAATCATTATCCCTAAAAAATAGAAAATAAAAGAAATTTATAATAATAAACATACCAAAAAAAAGTTAAATATAGGTAGATTCATTCCTCAGATTCATTTTAAAGACACATGGGATGAAATATAACTGAAAAAAAGGTGGAATGGGATTCTAATTCTTAAGGGGATTTAGTGTGGGACAATAGTTTTTAAAATTAAAATCATTAATTATATTTAAATAAATAAACATGTTTCTTTCAATTGAATTATTTTTTAAAACACTTTCCTACCAACCTATAGAAACCTAAAAACATTTTAAATCCCTCTTAATTGATTATATTTTAATTTTTCATAATGTGGATAAATGAGATTATTCACAAGTATATGGTAAATATTTATTTACTTAGTATGACTATAAATCCATAAAAATCCTTATCCTAAGTGAAGAGAGACAATGAAATTCATGTGTGGTATGTCATGAATTTTTTTTGAATAGATAATGAATATTAGATTTAATATGGATAGAATAATTTCATGCCTTTGTAATTAAATAATGAAAGAACTAGAAAACTTATCTCCCTTTTCATTGGTATTTAAAATTTTCTATGATTATGTCATTTCATATTCATTGATTCAATTTGATAATAAAACTATTTTATCTAAATATTATTTTTTAAAAAAAATTCATTAGAACTATTTTAATATTTCTGGGATGTCTTCTGGTTCTCCCTTTTTATACATGAGTGTTTCAAGTTATTATTTCTAATATTTAAATACCGTTTAAATTAATGACTCAATATTTATACACATATAAATATTAAAAATCATTCTTGATAAGGGTGAAACTATTTCATTTTTTTATTAAATTAATAAATGGGAAAATTTGATTGATGTACTCAATGCTTAGTGATATATTGAGAATATATACTTTTGAAAAATTTTGAACTGTTCTTATAAATTTAATGATTCTGAAAATATACATGTTTCAAAAGACTAGTTTCTTGGAATTGAACATATTTTGAAATCGTTTGGTGAGATAATTCCCCATGAATTAAATATTCCATGTGTTGGGGACTGACCGAGCATTGCTTTACAAAAATATAATGTATATATCAATAATTTTCTCCCCCATTATTTCATTTAATATATTTATTTTTTGCGTATTTAGATTTATGGAATGTTTTTTTAGATTAATTCAAATATATATTTAATTATAATTGTAATAGTTATAATAGTTTCTCATTTTTATCCAAATTATGTGAAAGAAAAATCGATTCAAGACTCCACATGCCGCTCTGATCACCCATATAAGACCATCACATCATAGCCTTTCACTTCATCCAACAACACCTGAAAAGACCCAAATTATTATTAAATGTTTGAAAATTTAGTGCACAAACCCTCATGCATAAATAAAAATTCATCATATGAATCACCAATTCCAAAATACTTTATATCCCATCCAAATCAAACTCATTCCATTTAATCACATGTATCAAGCCCCTAATCATTGGATTGAGAATTATTGGTGGTGTTACTGGCCTTAGGTGACATCCCCAAGACACTAAAGGACAAAGATAGATTCCAAGAATTTAAGATGAAATTGGGGCAGATTTTAATTTTAAATATAAATCAATCATTCAATACTAAACAATAAACATCCAATCCTTTAATATTATTCATGAGTTGATGTAATGAAGACCATGGTATAACCCAATGTAGAAAAAAATATCAGATTGACAACAGAAATAAGAATAAAAAAATTAAGAAAAAAATAACAACAAGACCAAAACCATCCAAAAACACCATCTAAAACTCTATCTGACTAGCTCCAAACTATAACTCCAAAATCCCTGAACAAGGTAACAATATGAATCACTAGAGAAATACAATACATTTTCCTTTCCTAAGTCCAAATAAATAACATCAACAAATTCACTGATGTTTCTAAACATGGGTCAGTATAAACTCTATATCATTTCCCAAAAAAACTACCCAACTTTCACCACTAGTACAAAAACATGTTAACACATTTTATAAAAATTATTTTTTAAGTAGTTATAATGGTTTATATCAAAAACACAAAAAAAATTCATAGAAAATAATAAATAAATGTAATGAATCATTTCTTTATTATTTGTCATAGCCATTTCTATATTTCCACCCAAAAACACACATTAATGTAAAGTGATAGTCCCATACTCATTATCGGTCTCTCATTGATCCAAAAATTCATTATAAAGTATCCAATATCTAGGTTCCCCAATGGAACACTCCCCTTATGCATGTTCACATTTAAAAATGAACTCATGAAAACTACATATGCCAAATTCCATGATAAACTGTTATAATGATAACCACACTTTCTTAAAAAATCATCAAAAAACTTACGTGCTTCAAAACAATATCATAATTTTAAAAATGTCATTTTAAAATTATAAACAAAGAGGGTGATTCAAAAACCATCCATTTTCCCACAATTCCAATTTCATAATAAAATTCATTATTTCTTTCAAGAATCATACATTGTTATCAAAACAATTTAATAAAATATTTACTCAAAACTAAGACGTCAATTTATAGAATGGTAGAGATGAGAGAGAAACTACCTACAACTAAATAGATCGAATAAACCAATAATGCCACTTAGATATTCTAGATTTGATGTACCTATACCTTCTCTTCACTTGATCCAAGAAGATCTCATCATGGTTTTCATTGTAAAATAGATGTCTATCCCTAATGGACTAGATCTATGGATCTACATAATAGATCAAGAAAGAATCAAGGAAACAAATGAAGGAAGGGAGATAAATGACTTACTGATGATTTTGGATCCCCCAACTCACATTGATTAGCCTAAAGCCACTTCCAGATTGAATTGAATTTTCTCTCAAGTATATTGAGGATGTGGAGTTTGAGATCCTATGTGATTATGGGACTAATGTGTCATTCATGAGTTAATTTACCTTAAATCAATGAATTTCATGGTGCTAACTATATGTCGCACAATTAGATAACATGATTTTTCATATCATGCACATTATATTGGAAATTGTAAGTAGTTTCATGGTTTGGGACATATGGGTTGGAAACCCATTCACCATCAATTATATTCTTCTATATCAAGGACATTTCTTGCATAGTTAGCTTGCATGGTTAGGTTGAACAGTTAGAAAAACCATCCACCATCCATGATTTTACCTCTATTTCCAATTAAACGGATTCCCCTGGGCACTCAAATAGTTTGGATAAAGTGTGTTCCTATATAGTGACTACAAAAACATGTTTTACTATTTACTAGAGGTTCTTCATGGTATATACTAACTATTAACTAACTATAATACTCTAGAAAAACTACCAAACATATCAAAATCTCTCCATACCTCTTAGAAATTAACACAAGAATTATGTAAGACCAAAATACATAAAACCAATGAAAATAAATTGATAACATGACTGGTAAATTATCCCCACAATTGTCCTTTCCTTCCTTATAAAGTAGAAAACATTAGTCATTTTAGAAAATTTCAGGCCACTACTCTAACATCTTCTTCTAAAACACATTTTTCTATTCCTGAATCTGATCATACAGACATAAAACCCATACTAAATTGATGATTTTACCATGTGATATCTTCTCTTAACTATCCAAAATCTACACATAAATATGAATCAATATAGCTTCTAGTTAAATAGAAGCATGGTCTCATTGAATCATAAAGTTTGTATATTGTTGGAATGTTTTTTAATTGACATACTTAAAACACAATATGTAACGAACTAAATCATAGAGGTAGAGCTGACTGATAAGCTACCTCACCAACTCATTCCAGTATCACAAAAGGACCAATGTACATAGGATAAAATATTCCATACTTACCAAAAAAATGATTCTCTAACCTTGGTTATATTATCAAGAAAACATGATAAGATTTATCAAATGATAACAGATGATAATAGTGATCTACATATTATTTCTAATGAATCTGGTCTATTTCTATTCTCATTATAAATTACTAAATCTTCTTCAATTTTTCATACAAAAGTATATGTCTGGTGTAGGAGTTGTCACTTATTTCCACCAAATAAAATGCATAACAATAATTAAGCTCATACAATAAATCAAATGGATCAATATCTATCAATGTCTAGTAATTGTTATTATATGATAAGTCCACTAACGATATCTTTTATTCCCATTAACCTCCAAAATCCATCACACAATCCCTAATAATCTCCTCTAGTGTTTGTATCTTCCTTTCAAATTTTCAATCTATTTGAGGATTATAGGTTTTTCTCATTATTAACTAGGTTCCAAGGTCTTGCTGAAAGGACTTCCAAAACCAAGATGTGAACCATGGGTCACGATCAAACACTATTGAAAATAAAACCTCATGCATCCTTATATTTTACCAAATATATATTTATTGAAAAATCATAGACCATATTATTTTTAATAATAGATTATAAGTGAGATGAATTCATGAGCCAGTCCACAATCACCCATATGAAATCATGTTTCCGAACAATTCTAAGTGAACATGACACAAAATAAATAGTTTTTTTTACTAATTCCGCATGGGTATGGGTAGTGCATGAATCATGTTAGGTGGTTGCTGGTAATCTTCCTTAAACTGTTGAGGGGTGAGGAATAACAAAAAAAATCTCCCACATTTCTCTTCATGCAAGCCCATCCAAATTGTGCTCTTAATTCATTATACATCTTATGTCTTCCCAGATAAAAACCCCAACATGAATATCTATAAAAATTAACAATATGTTTCTAATATGTTGTAGAAACCACTATCTATTCTCTAAAACACATCATTGTTATCCCATATATAATTCCTCGCCCAATGGGATCCCCACTATTGAGTTTGTATCTTACGGTAATAATTTTTGGATCAAATATCTAAGACTCTCTCACATGCTCCCCCAAATCAAGTGGAAATGAAACTAAAATAATGTTACAGTGTCACCTTTCTCAATACACTCATGATGCATATTTTCTATAAAGGACATTATCTTCCAATGATATAAAGATTCTTTATCCACTTGATTATATTAATTCCCACTTAATTCACCATACATAGAGTTCCCTTTTCCTAGTGTATACATATGATTGAAGTCAAAAATTTGAGGATACTCTATCTATCTTCATTTTCATATATTCATATTCCTTTATGAAAAAAAATTTTCATACTCTTATGATCTGTAGATAACATAATGTTCTCAAAAAAAATATAATGATTCAACATATTGAATGAGGGGACTATAAAAACAAATTACAAATAATGTGTTTGGTAGTTTTTATAATTCAAACATAACTAATATGAGCTATACACAACAGCTTGATCTCTCTACATGAGAATGTTCTCCAACATAGATCCTGATATATCATGATAGACCACATAACTCTATCCTGATTTTGGTAATGTAAGGATTGGTGTTAATGTAAGGAAATCCTTAATCTATTTGTAGGATTTATGGAATTCATCATTCTATTCGAATATAACATCCTTAAATAGAAAGGTTATCATCAATGATGCAAGATGTAAAAAATCTAGGAAAAAGCATTCTATGTATCTTTCTAACCCAAAGAAACTATGTATTTAAAAGAAGTTCTTTGATAGTCTCCAAGTTAAAATAGATTTTATCCTTTCAATATCAATATAAAACCCTTTTTTACAAAGTTTATAACCAAGGAAACAGAAATAATATATCTATAAATCATATATTGAAGGATTTATGTTAAGGTGATGTTCCCATAATGTAATTAACACTATAGTCTAGTGTTCCTCTTGATCAGATTTAATACTAAAATAAACCAGAATATCATCAAAAAACACCACTACAAAAGAATCAAGACACATATAAAATATTTGATTCATTAATTCTTGGAAACCATAAGATCATTTGTAAATACAAATGGAGTTTTCACATACTCAATGTTTCCATATCTTCTCCTAAATGATTTCATTGGGATATCCTCCTTACAAATTGGTTTTGGGTGTAACGCTGAATGTAATTCAATATTAGAGTGCCTCTGGGATCCCCTCAATTGATCAAAAAGATCATCAATTATTGAAAAAAGATATAAATTCTTTATCATAACATGATTATGATTATAATAATCTATAAAAATCCTAAGAGTTGCATCCCACTTCTTTATAAAACGAACTGTTGCAGCCCATGGGGACATGGTTGGTCGAATTAACCCATAAATTTCTAACTAATTAATTTAAAAATCCAATTCCCTTAATTTTTTCATTTCCATCCTACAATATAGAAGAAAAATAAGATTATTCCCTAATATTAGATCAATAATAATATCAACTTCTCATTTTGGAAGAAGCCTCTGAAATTTTTAGGAAAAATGTCATGAAATTATTCCACTATGTTTGGAAAATATATATTCCTAATCTCATACATTATTTCTAAAGTAACCAATACTAATAGATAATAGATAGTTCTATCCACGTATAATAAGGATCCTTCCATTATTTTTTCTACAACCAAATCTCCTTTAAAGATATTTTTAACACCATCTTAAAATATAAAACTCATATGTCAACAATAATAGTCGATATGTGATTTGAAACTCATCCAGAAATCTATTCCCAAAATCAAGTTGTATGTGTCCATCTATAGGAGAGATAATTCCCATATCAATTCCTCCCAATCGATTATCATCATATATGATGCAACATTAAATATTGACACTCTCATTGGCCAAGGGGAGTTTTCAATTTAAAATTTAAATAATCATCTCCATACATAAACTTATAAGATTAAAAACATGAGAAGATATAAGAGAGTGGAATTCACTCATATTAATAAATTCCTACATAAGTTTTTAATTCACATTAATCATACCTCGTATTATTAAAGGAACAATTTAATCATCTGTAATCACTTACTCTATACCATACAATTGTCTAATCATTATACCATTCTCTATATTTCCCTATTTATATTTCCTTTGTTGAGTATTCATGGTGTTCCTATAATCACGGTAACATGATTGGTTCATATGTTGGAGTTATTCTGAAAAGAACACCCCATGAATCATATTATGATTGAGAAACAGGTGATGCATTTCCATCACCAAATCCTGGATACTATGAAAATAATGAAAGAGATGTCCCATTGAGTTAAAATTGTGATATGATCTGGGTGGTGTCTTACAATCCCTCTTGATATGTTAATAAAAACCACACTGAAAACACCATATCTTACACTTTCATCATGGAATAAAATTAACTTATCCCAAGGTCTGATTTTGACAATCGTCACCACTTTGGAAATAGGTGTCCCTCTTCTTCTTATTCATAACATTAGATTTCACACTTTTTCTCATGGTGATAAACCCACATCCTCCTACCATAAACACACAAAAAAATATTAATATAATTTTTTATTGATTTAAAATATCCATATAATTTATAATAAAAATAATAATATTCAATTGTGTTTTTAGTCATATCTGCAACTAAAAATTGTGTTCCTTAAAGAATTCACTTACATCTACTTCTAGTGAAAATAGAACTAACATTATAAATATTGTAATATACTCTATAAATAAGATATTCTATTACTTTTAAATAAATAATTTCAATGATATATAAATATTAAAGGTGTGAGGATAGAATTTTTTATTGAAAATATCTTTAAAGTAATCTCATGTGATGCCTTGGTCAGCATTATATAGTACTACTAAAACCCACCATTGGCATTCTAGATCCTCAATCATGTACATTTTCAACTTATCAATCAAATCTACTGGTGTTCCATGTAAATTTATGATTCGAGTCTTCCTATTCATCCATACCAATGATTTATCAGGTTAAAAACCCCCCTGAAATAAGAGTGGATTCTAATTTTGAAACTGGACTAGGTGGTCCACCTATCGATGCTCTTCATTCTGATTTCCTCTAACCACAGCTTGAAAACCTAGAATAATTCCATAGACCAACTCTTAGTTTACATGTTTTTGAAACCAAATTTTGAACTACCACTTTAGGTTGATTCCTATTACATATATCAGGTAAAATTTAATAACTAGGATATACCATCACCTAGTCAACACTCACTATCAATTGAATTCTTAGAACATTTAAATCACCATAAGAAACAAGAGTAACAAATTTCCTTTTTCAAAATCCATCCATTTTTACCATGGTTTCCATTTTTCATATATCATGAAATACTATATGAATAATGAAATCCTATTGGGAAGTCTTGATATAAATGCATGATATGCAACACTCATCAGCTAAACCTAGAATTATGAGTAAACAAATATGTATATTTGTCTTAAAATACTTGTGTACCCAATATAACCTTTTAAATTTAAGTTTAACATAAAAAGTTTAGCTACATATTTTTATGTTGTACATTTATTGTTTCAACAAACCTATCTCCTTGATTCCACCCCAAAACAATATATGGATTTAAATAAAACTCATATTATTTCCAAATCAAGGACTAAACAAAACTAATACCATTTGTAATATCCTTACCCTCCTCATTAGATTGAGAAGTAACAGTGGTGTTAATGGACTTAGGTGATCTCCCAAACACACCAAAGGCTATAAATTAATTCCAAGGGAGAATGTTGTGGATGATTTACCCATTAAGGATATATAAACCTATCAATATTAAAAAATAAAAACCTAATCCTCTAATATGATTCATGAGTAGAAGTAATAAGATCTAGGGTATAACCAAAAGTAGAAAAAAAATCTGAGTGACAATAGAAATAAGAAAAATTGAAAAAAAAGGAACAACAAGAGAAAATCCATAAAAAGAAACCATAACAAGAACCATTAGACTGTCTCTATGCTCCAACTCCATCTTCCATGGCAAAGGAATCAAGATGCATCGTATAAAAAATAAGATATATTTCCATTTCATGATTCTCAATAAATGACATCTACAATCACATCAAATTTCCTAAGATGGCATCGAGTACAAACATTGTTGGATTTCCCCAAATTATTTCTAAAACATTCTATTGGGAAAAGAAATTTATTTCACATTTTAACTAAAATAGTTCATAATAAGCTAAACTATTTTATATCTAAAACATAAATAATTTCCATGGAAAATAATAAACAAATCATGTGAATAACTTATCTCTATTTGGCATACCCATTTTCATGTTTCCAACCACATATAATCACACACACCCATGCATGTAAAGTGAAAGTTTTATACTCTTGAGTGGCCTCTCATCAATAAACCAAGTCATCACGAGGTGACTAATATCCTGATGCCCCAATGGAACATGCCACTTCCTTAGGGACACATACCAAGATAAACTCATTACAACCCTGTATGCCAAATTCTATGTCAAACCATTTCAAAGATAACAATTATTACATGAAATAATTTCATCAAAAAAAATTCACACAAAAAAAGAATATTATAATTTTAAATCAATAATTTTAAAAATATAAAAAGGTGGGTATTTTAAAAACCATACATTTTCCCCTAATTCCCATTCCATAAATAAAAAATGGGTTTCCTTTAATATTAATAGGTTTTTCATAATAATTTCCATAATATAATTTAATGAAAACTAAAACTTCTAGTTCATGAATGGTAGAGATGCTAGAAAATCCACCTACCTCTCAAGGGATTGTGAAAACGAATATTGAAACTTATATATTCATGATCTTGTCTCCATATACCTCCCTTCACTTGATCCAACAATATCTCTTCAAGATTCACATAAAAAACATTGATATATCCCCAATGGACTATATATATGGATATAAGAAGAATATAATAGTGGATCTAGAATGAAAAATGTGGGAATATAGAAGATATAGCATTATGTATGATTACGGATCTCCAAACCACTTTTATTCACCTAAAATTCACTTCAACATTGAAGGTAATTATCTATCAATTCTATAGAGGATGGGGAGTTTGAGATCCTTTGTGATTAGTGTAGTAATGTGTATTTTAGGACATAAATTGGAATAAAACTAAAAATTTATGGGTTCCAACTATACTTCCAATTGATAGGATGTATAGTTTTTCAAATTTGGTGCCAATCATGAATGTGCAACTGGAAAAGAGAAATTGTCTGATGGTTTGGTCCTGACAATTTGGCCATCCATGCACCTATTATGAGATGATACTATCTCTAGGACACCCATCATGGGGTCCAATCATATGGATAGACAAACTATGCACCAACCATATTTTTCCCTTTGTTTCACTTTTTTTGATTTCCCTTAGATGCTTTCTTGAATTTTCTAAAAAATATGCAAATCATTCACCTACACTCTAACTAAAAAAAACATGTTTCGTTATTTTAACAAGGTGGTTCATGGTTTCTATTAACCATGAACTAACCATTCACCTAAAGATACACTTATAAAACAAGTAAAACCCATATTAAACACCTTAAAACCTAACCCAAAAATTATGTAATCTCAAAATACATTAAACAAGAGTAATTTACCTGAAAATGGTTGTGTTAATTCAAATTCACTACCTTAATCACTCGCTACATGTCATTCGGCCATGATATTCAACTGACCAAAAGACTCAATTGGCCAAAATCCTTAATAGAACACATGTATGATCCACCAAAATTGACTGTGAGACTCCAACTCAATTTATAAAACCTAAATAATTTGTTCCTTTATAATCGATTTCTTGTTTAAAGGATCAATGGTACTATAAGATTTCCATAATGTAGTTCTCAGGGCATATTTTAGGAGGATTGGAAGAAGATGACAGACTCCATGTTTACAATATGGATAATGACCTATGCTATATTGAAGAAACTTATATTGACTATGATTCATGAACATATGAGGCTGATTAAAGTTTGATTAATTAGAATTATTAAATTGAAAAAATAAATTGAAGAAAAAATAATAATCTCTATTTATGATTTCAACCAATCCTGGGCTAAATTAGTGGAGTCATAGATGTCAGTCTGTGTATGGCGAGTAAGAGCAGTCAATATACTGGAATATAAATAATTTCATTAGATCAAGAATAATAACTATGTTTTTTCCACATGTGTAATGACTTGAAAATTTTGAATAATAATTGTTTCCTAAAAAGTGTGTTATATTATTTTGTACTCAACAAAATTATATTCCTTTATTAAATAAATGTTTTAATAATTATTATTTATGTATTAGTATTTTATTTATTTAATTTAATTTAAAATGAAATTAATTTTTATAAAATGGAGTTCACTTTTTAATTCTACACATCAAAAATTGGTTAAAGTGAAATTTTTTGATGTTTCTGAAATAGTTGAATTTTTGATGAATAGTAAAAATATAGTTTTGGGTTTTCAGTATTTTTAATGACATCATAAATATTTAATAATGATGTAATGAGTAAGTTAAGATTATTTTAGACTCTTAAGGATTAATATATGATATGAGGTGTCCTAATGAGAAAATACCATGGGCAAATACCATGAGTAAGACCATGGTTTTGCAAAAACTACTAATGAGGTGTCCTAATTTTTTATATAAATACACACCAATTACTTCATTTCCATTCATTAAAAAATATTTATCCTTGAATTTATGATTTTATTACCTCCCATGGATTCCTCCCAAGGTTTCATCAAGCCCCCAAGGTCCCAATCATAGATTTTTAGAACATACTCTTCAAGGTAAGTGAATTCTCAACTTCTCTTTCCGTTCAGGTTCTTTTTTATGTGGTATATCATTAAAAGTTCCTTACCAGGTTATTATTTACATTTTATTATTTCCCTATAATTTATTTTCAGTCTTTTATGAATGTATTACCCTATGTTCATCCTCTTTTTAATTTTTTCCAAAACCATCTTTCATAGCGGTTATGCTATAGAATTTTCATCTAGAAATCACTCTCTTTTTCAACAAAATTCATTTACTTTCTATTTGTGAATACCCAAACCACTTTTATCTATATGTGTGTTCATCAAGACATAACAATTATATATTTTATTTTTAAATATACATACATAAAACCCTTATTCCCTTTTCATGGGTAATAAATAACATAATGATCATGTTTATAAGAACTTCTAAAATGCCATGATTTTGATATGAACCACATTTCTTTTATTCTATAAGGATTATTTGTGAATTTTTTGTTTATGATCTATGTGTATGACATGATAATAATTAAATATTAAGGTTTCACCCTGATATCTCTCTAATGCATTGGGTAAATAAATTAATCTCTAGAGACGATAAGTTTTACGATACCCTGGTAAAAAACCTTGGAAATTGTTATGACACCATAGGGATGGACATTGGGGATATGATTATGAATATATAAATGAAATTTTGTATCCACATTTTCATGTTATGATTCATGATATTATTTTTATGATATGCCTCTCATGTTCTTATTGATATCGCTCAAGTTCACATGTAAACTGTTTCACTTGTTTTCCCTTACTGGGACTTCTTCTCACCCTTTCCATTTATAGAGGCCACTAGGTTATGAGATGTAGTAATTGTACTTATGATAGAACTATTATGAAGACATAAAATTGTATTATAATAATTTCTTATGTTTCCATGTATTATGTACCTTTTTTAAAATACACTATACAATAAAGAACCTCTTCTTGTAAAATTTCATGTAAATTTATGTAATAAAAAGGCAGGATTCCATAGTTTATATCGAAGGATAGTTTAGTTTTTTGTGGAAATTAGGATATGAAAACATTAGGAATAACCCTATAGTAATTTTTAAATATAGGAAAACATCCAGGTATTTTGGTGAAATATTAAGTAAGTGGTTCTCGAACAAATATATCCATGTCTGGATATGAACTAGTGGATGTGGATTTTGCACAGATGTTTCTAGGGGTAAAACCCAAAAACACCACTTTGAGATAGACTCGAATGGGAATGGGTGCACAAAAAAGGGCCTTGCTGCAATCCTGTTTTGAAACTCCTGGGGGAAATTTTTGGTTAATAACAAGCTTTTCATGAATCATTATGATGGATTTATAGGAAATGTAGTTGTTGATAATGAATAATGTGGTTAAGCACAATGCTTTAAGAAGTAAAAATACTTTAGAGTTATAAGATTATTAAATGAAACATGTTTTTCACTAAGGCTTTCTTCTTTTAGAAAATGGTGGGAAATAAGAGGAACTTTGCAAATAGTGAGCACAATGGACCATGCACTGAAGACCCTATGATGGATGCCAAAATGGAATCTTTCATAAGAATGATGAATCAAATGAATCAAGTTATGGAAAATAACATGAATCAAGCTGAAACACCGATTTCACCAAGAAGGGAACAACATTCCACTAAGTCCTTTATGTGTTAATAACCACCAATGTTTAGTAGATCTACTGACCCACTAATTGCGGAATAGTGAATAAGCTCTATAGATAAGATATTTTCTGTACTTCATAGTTCCAAACAAGATAAAGTCACCTTGGTCGCTTACCTCTTAGAGGGAGAAGCAGATCAGTGTTGGGAACTGAGTAAAAACATGAGGCCAAGAGGGGAGATTTAAGCTATGGAGTGCAAATAATTCATGGGTATCTTCTTCATTTTTTATTTCCCTCGTTCGATGAGAACAAAATTGGAAAATGAATTTGTCAAGCATAAGAAAAAGGAGAATGAATATGTGGAAATCTACGAGACAAACTTCACAATTCCTTCATATTACACTTATAGATTTTTCATGGATCCTAATTTGAAGTTTGATTGATTCTTCAGTGGACTAAGACCTCATCTATGGAAGAACCTAGCCAACCGAGACTATGATAGCTATGAGTAGATCGTACGAAGTACTATGAAATTTGATAGGGAGTTTGGTGAGACACCATGGTCCAAGAATTGGAATGAAAAGGATAGATCCTTGGATCCAAACTTGGGGATGATCTTTGAACAAGGATGAAATGGAAAGAAGGTGAAACTTTCTACATGAAACAAATGAGGTAAAGAGCATTTAGGAAACTACCATATCGGGGGAAATAAATGTTACATGTGTGAAAGATAAGGCCATATTTCTCAGAATTTTCCTATTGAGGTGACACCTCAATTTCCCAACACTAATGAAAAAAGGGAATATGGTGTAGGTTGTTAGAGTTGGTGGACTAGAACCAACTATTTTGTACTTTATTCATTAATAAATACCTTATTATATCTTTATTGTTATTTTGCATAAAAATTCATGTGATAATGTCCTAAGTATAGTTGTTTCACTAATGGGTCATAGTGGATCTCTGCTATGATGATAACCCAGAAGTTCTATAACACTATTCTTGAATATATTTTTTGTGGCTGGATGATGTTATTTTAGGGACATAAATAATATAGTCCATTTGGGGTAAGGACTCATAAAACATTGAGGCACCTTCTTATGGTGTGGCCCCTTGGTAATATCCAGAAGGATATTATAAGAAAGAGACCCACCAGTAGGAAATCCACATTTCATAGTGTCATTGGATGTTCCTATATGCAGACATGTGTATTGGTCCTTATACTTTAATATTATTATTAATGGGTATTACAACTCACACACATAGATTTATTGATTAAAACTATGATGAATCGCTGTTCATAGTGAGGTATGTTATGTTGGGTGCATCACGAGTAATACTGCATTAATAGATAATGTGAGAAATGATTTTTCCCTTCTGTTCCATAACGAAAGTTGATATCTCAAGCCCTTTAATAGAATTGATATAGCCTAAATAAATCCATGACCAATGTAAGTAATGGGCGAGTTCAATTTTGCAAAGTCGAAGAAAGAATAATCAAGAACATGGGTTTATGGCACTAGCATGAAACCCGCTCGATTTGAGATAACGTGACAAAGGGATTACATTACATGGTAAAAATTTGTAGGAGGTGACACATCATTTCAGCATTAAATTCATTATCTATGGATTCCTTAGCATATTTCTAGATGCAAACCTTGGACTTTATCCAGGCTCTACCTAATTCCACTAACAATGAGGCCTAGAGTGTCACACACTAAGTGTTTCCAAGTATCTTAGTTTAATATTTATTTAACAAGTTGAATACATATTATTTCCGATTATAGTTTAATAATTATTCAAGGATGCTTGATCACATTTATTTTGAGACTAGTTATTCAAGAGAATATATTGTGGGTGAAATAATATATTTATTAGCAAGTAATGCACTGATATTTATTTTAGAAATAACTAGTCATTTTCAAGGTCTAATAATTTTGGTGGAGGAAATAAATAAAATGGAGAAAAAAAAGTACACACCGTGTAGTTTTTATGTGGATTTGGGAGAAATATTATTATTTATTTAATTAAATAATATTAAGTGTATTTAAATGGGAACTTGTTAAGTAATAATAATAGTCAACTATTGTTATTACACATGAGGTTCTTCTAAGAATAAAATTAAATGAATAAATTATTTCAGGTAATTAATTCATTTTATTATTCTAAGTAATAAAATTCCTATTAAATTATTCTCATTAACCTATCCATTCTTTGTGGTTGTGCACAATAGATTTGGAGAAAGCTCTCAAGCCAAGAGAGAATTATTTTTCCTCCAAGAATGCTCTCAAGTTACGAGAGAGGTCCTCCTCCACCGGATCAAGGAGAGCACTTTAGAAGCGGCTCTCAAGGCGATAAAAGGTGAACATTTCAAGTGAAGGATCCTCCGTGATAGCACCCTAGGATCCCTTAGTCGACATCCAGAGATATGTGGAGCATGTGTGGATAACCGCTAGAGGAATCCTACACTTGGATTCTATGATGCAATGACGTATCACATTGAATCGTGACTGGAAACATCAACTGAGAGAGAATTTCATAAAGGTAATTATTGTCCATTAATTAAATTAATTATATCCAATATTTTATGATCCTTTCTATGGTTCTAGGACTTCCATCGTTCTTTTTCATTCTTCGTTCTATTCTGACGATCCGGCGTTTTAATATCATGATGGATCTCATATTTATCATTGTTAACGATAAAATTAAAGGTGGGTACACCCATCCATGAACTTTCGCTACACCTGGAACCTACAAGTGGTACCATATTTGTCATATCGTTGATTTTAATTATTTAGTTTTTTGTTGATTATTTAAGAATTTAATAATTTAGTTGTTTTAATTCAAGTTAATCATTCTATAAATCTGAATCTTGAGATTTGTTCCTCCTCTTTTGTTTCTCGTTCACCTAACTGAAATGGTCATTCTTCTAATTTTGATTAAAATAAAATAGATGATATCATCTGGAGGTGCCAAAGGTTCCTGGTCATACAACCCCAAAACACATGGTGTGTATTTGTTAGTAAACACCGTGTAGTTGAGGTTTAATACATCAGACGGGTCCGCCAAACCAAGCTATGTGTTGGAGTTTATCTAAGTCTTATATGACTCCATTTGTTTACCAGGAATAGGTGGCACATGGTTTCTGGATTACACATTGTGTGGACAATAGGACATGACATTTAGTCCCTTTAGGTTAGGGTTGGACCGTGTACGACATACACGGCTTTCCCAACTAGAGACCATGTAACACGGAAAATACATGACCTGTGGCCCACTGGACATGCCATGTACTCTGAAGATTTCAGAAGTACATCTACACATTGTGTCCCCGTGCGTGTACTTTGTATGGATTGTGAATGATATTACACATCGTGTAGTCATAACTAAACGCCGTGTACTCATCCAAATTACACAGATTTATTAAAATTTATTATTATATTATAGAAACCCTTGAGATGTGTGTCATGGTGTCGGCGTAAAGGTGAGGTACAACACTGATAGGTGTTCTATATATATGTGTTTAATTTAACACCTCTATAATGTTAATTTCTACTCATTGGGTAGTTATGAATAGTAATTCACTCGGTTGCCTCCAAGGTACAAGTTAAGTAAAAAGTTAATTTCAAATGAATATATTTTTTTAAAATTATGATAGATGAGAATCTGAAGGATATTTAGAAAAACGGTTTAAGATAAAAGGATTGATTAATTAAATCTAATTAATTTATTTGAGAATGATTTATCTTAATCAATAATGGATAAAGTATTAAATGCTAGTTTAATTTATGCATAAATTTCATTGTATGTATGGATGATCATGAGATAGACACAGACCAATGTATATGTATTGTTTCTTTTAATTTATCTAAATTAAATTCGTTATCCTTCGAGCCTTCTCTTCATTAATATATAGGGCTTTCATACCCAAGGTTTCTTTTATGTAAAACCCCATTTTAACCCACACATGTGAGTGAGATAAAATCATATGTAATGGATGGATCTCCCAAGATAGTGGAGGTGACTCAAGCTAGGAGCCAAGATGAAACCAACCCTAGGAGATACAAAGGTGGACCAGTGGAAAGCTGTAAACACGAACCAAAAAGGTTCAAGGTGTTTCTCCCCTAGATCTTGGGTTAGTTTATCAGCCTCTTGATAAACTAAACAATAGAACAAGCTTAGGATCATACCATTTATTTAATTTCTTTCAGTTTCATGGTTTATTTATTATGGGTCTGTTTTCGCGATCACATGATTAATGAATTAAACAAGCATGCTAGATAGAACTAAAATAAGGTCAGAATGTGCATAAATATTATCTAAGACATGATTAATCACTTAATTATATCCCACATAATATTAAAAATCATGTATGAAATATAATAAAATGGAAATTTAAGTATAAGGATAAAATCCCTCAATGAAATATTAAATCGATATAGCCTTCCATAAAATTAGTTAGAATCGAACCATAGTTAAAAATTCTTGACCAACCCTAGTTGGGGTGCTTTCAATTATTGGGTAATTCTAATTCATGTTTTTGGGTTGAATTAACTTGGTTTACATCAAGGGTTTACTACCATAGCAAGACTTGGTGTGACCAGGAGGCAAAGGTTGAGGAAATCCAAAATAAAAGGATTTCAGGATTGGGGATTCCACTCAGCGAATCAATGAACTGCAAGCTAATACAATTGGAATTTGGAATGCCTAACTAAAACCTTTCAAGTTTCTTGACCAACCCTAGTTGGGGTAATGAAAAGGGTACTATGGATAGTTTCTACTAGAATATTCATGCAACAAAATATTCCAAAGTCAATGGTGAGGGCTATTGGATTTCGATAAAATAGTGGGAGACTAAAAAGTATTAATTTATTTATTTTTCTCAGTTTTTTCATGATAAAGTACTAAAATGTTGCTCATCTTATTTTTCCAAAATTGAAAGAAAAATGACATCAAACATATCATTGTGAACAATACTTAGGAAGGAAAACCTTCTCACCAGCACCAATTTCTTGGAGTGGCAGAGGCATTTATGCGTCATCCTTCACCGTGAGAGGAAATTGTATGTGCTAGAGTAGCCTATTCTAGTTGCACCTAGAAAATAGTCTAGTGATGAGGAACTATATCTCTATATGAACCATATGGATGACGCCACATATTTCAAATGTTTCATGCTATCATCCATGTCTATTGAGCTCTTGAAGCAACATGAAAACATGGACACGTATAGCATGATGTTTCACCTTAAGGATATCTACTATGAGAAAGAAATACATGAGAGATATGAGATATCCAAAACTTTGTTTACAACTATTCTTGGAGAGTATTCACCATCTAGGACTCATTCAATCAAGCTTATTGGCTACATTGAATTCCTGGACATCTTAGGGATTATGTTTTCAGATGAGTTGCATACAGATCTCATCCTATCATCACTTCCCAAGACCTTCTATAGCTTCATTGTCAACGACAACATGTTAAACAAAGAGAAGAGTCTATCAGAACTTTTAACCGTGATTCTATAGGTAGATAAGGACATGGGGCCTGACTAACCCAAAATCAATATGGTGAATAAGAACAGTATGGACAAGGAAGAAGGGATAAATGATTATAAACGGTCTGAAGCGCCTAAGAACCATCCCTCTAAGAAGGGAAAGATCCAGGGTTAGGGAAAGGAATTGGAGGTAGTTTGTTCTGAATGTGGTATACCAGGCCACTGGAAGAGGAACTGCACCCAGAAACGTGGGGGCACTAATGGTGTGTTTGTTATCGAGTGTAATCTTTCCATTTCTACACATTGGGTATTAGATACAGCTTTTGGGGCTCACATCTATATTAAAATTTTGGAACTAAGTATATTTAGAATGATTTATAGGGGAGAGGTGGATCTTTGAGGTGACAATGGCGTAAGGCAGGTTGTGTTTTCCATTGGTGATTACCATTTCTCATTGCCAACAAGGATGATTTTTGTTTTACATAACTGTTATTATGTGCCTAGTGTTACCAAAAAAAAATTTGTATCATGTTTGGATATGGATGTACTTATTTTCATGTTTGGAAATAAGGGTTGTTTCTTTTATAAGAACAAATTATGTTATGGGATGGCACATATAAATAACAATTTGTATGTATTGAATTATGAAAACCAAGTGATGGAAATCGATAACAAAAAAACTCACATGACTCAAACAACACCCAGTTGTGGCATCACCATCTTGGTCATGTAAATGAAAATTGCTTGACAAAGCTCTACCAAGATGGTTATTTAGAATCTATAAATCTAAAACCACTTGATAGATGTCACGCTTGTTTACAAGGTAAAATGAAAAATCCACCTTTCAGTGGATATGTTAAAAGGTCCACAGATCTTCTAGGATTAGTGCACACATATTTGTATAGACCATTTCTAGTAAAAGCTGGAGGTGGATATTCTTACTTCATTACTTTTACTAATGATTTGAGTAGATATTTATATATCTACTAAATGAGGTATAAGTTAGAGTCCTTAGAGAAATTTAAGGAATTCAATAATGAAGTACAGAATCCTCTTTGTAAGAAGATAAAGAAGCTTCGATCCAATCAAGTTGGATAATATCTGATCCAACAGTTCATCTACCTTTCATGGGAGTCTAGGATTATATCTGAACTTAGTCATCCTTATAATCCATAGTGTAATAGTGTTAGTGAAAGGAGGAACCAAAACGTTTTTTACATAGTGAGGCCTATGATGAGTCATACATATCTTCCAATATTGTTTTTGGGGATATTCATTACAAACTGCCTCATACACATTCAACTAGGTACCAACTAAGGAGGTAAATGGATTTCCATATTAGTTAAGGAATGTAAATAAACCCATTTTATTGCACACACGTGTATAGGTATGTGAGGCATTTTTTAAGGACTTATCAGGAAACAAACTAGAACCCTAGACCACAAGGTGTATCTTTATAGGATATACCAAGGAAACGAAAGGATATTACCTATATAACGTTTTAGAAAAGAAATTGATTATTGCCAGATAAGCCATATTTCTTGAGAGGAATCACATCCTCAAAAAGTATAGTGGGAGAAAGATTGACTTCAACAAAGTTAGTACTCAAGATACATAGGAGTTGGTACAGGAAAAATTTCCACAAGTCCCTTGAAAGAGGTTCTAGAAACGAAAGTACTATGTAGGATCTCAAGAGATGTAAGGGAACTAGAGAGATTTGGTTTCCTAGTCACTAAGGATGGTGAATCATCATTGTTGGACAATGATGAAACTATCTCCTATAAGGAATAAGTAGAGAGATCAGAAGCTACAAGATAACTAGAAGCTATGAAATCTGAGATGGATTCCATATATCAAAACAAAGTCTCATTTCTAGTCGATGAACCAGTTGATGTAAAGCCTATTGGATGAAAATGGTTATTCAAGAGAAAGCTATAAATGGATGGTCATGTTAGCAGCTATAAAGAAATTATAGTGGCTAAAGGATTTAGACATCATCAAAGAATTGACTTGGAGGAAACCTTCTTTCTAGTTTTGCATGTTTAAATCCATAAGAATCATAATTTCCATAGTAGCTTACCATGACTACACGATTTGGAAAATGGATGTCAAAATAGCATTCTATAATGGGAACCTTTAGTAAGATGTCTATTTGACTCCACCAGAAGGGTTTGTGACACCAGGGGTAGCCAAACAGGTTTGGAAGTTAAATAAATCCATTTATGGATTACAGCAAGCATCCAGGTCATGGAACATTTGATTTGATGAAGCCATAAAGAAATTTGGTTTCATTTAGAATGAATGTGATCCATGTTTTTATTATTGGTTTAATGTAAATTTGGATGTTATCCTAGTAGTATATGTTGATGACATATTACTTATTGAAAATGGCGTACCAGTCTTACATTCAGTTAAGAACTGGTTGAACAAGTGTTTCTCCGTGAAAGACTTAGGTGAATCAGCCTATATTCTAGGGATCATGATCATTCGTGATAGATCCAAGAGGCTTCTTGGACTATGTGAGGGTACATATATTGACTACATACTAAATTTTTTTAGTATGAAACAATCTAATATGGGATTGGTTCCAGTGTCACATGGCCTATGTCTTTCTAAGAAAATATTTCCTCAGACACAACAGGGGAAAGATATGAAAAGTAAGATCTCATACGCTTCGGCTATAGGATCCATCATGTATTCCATGTTATGTACCAGGATTGATTTTGGCTATCAACTGATCATGGTAGGAAGAGATCAATTAGATCCAAGATAACAACATTGGATTGTTGTTAATACTATCCTTAAGTATCTGAGAAGAACTAAGGATATGTTCCTAGTGTATGGAGGAGATGAGAAGCTTGTCATCAGAGGGTATGTTGATGATGGTTCTAGACAGATAAGAATGATCTGAAATCGTAATCAGGATTTTCTTTCTGTATCAACAGAGGAGCTGTGAGCTTGAAGAGTTAAAAAAATAGTTATTGCCAATTCAACAGTAGAGTCTGAATATATATCAGCTTCTTGATGCATCCAAGGAATCCATCTGGATTCGGAACTTTTTCCAAGACCTTGATTTGGTTCCTAAAGTAATTATCCCTTCACATTGTATTGTGATAATACTATAGTGGTGGTTCTTGAAAAAGAACCAAGGTCACATCATGGACAAAGAACATTCTCTAGAAGTATCACCTCTTGAGAACTTTCTATCAAATGGGTGAATTTGTAGTGAGTAGAGTTTCCAAAAAAGAGAACATGTTGGAACCCATGACTAAAGGAATATCTCATAAGAAGCATGAATATCATGTGAGAGCTATCTGGTTAAAGGTTGTTAGCAGTTGGATCTAGTCTTAGGGGGAGTTTGTTGGAGTTGGTTGCCTAGAACCAACTATTTTGTACTTTATTCATCAATAAATACCATATCACATCGTGATTGTTCTTATACGTGACAATTGTATGTGCTAATTTCCTAAGGATAGCTATTTCACTAAAGGGTCATTGCGAATCCCTGCTATGATGAGAAATTGAAAGTTCCATAACACTATTCTTGAATATATGTTCTATGGTTGGATGATGTTATTTGAGGGGAAAAAATATTACAGGTCATTAGGGTTGGGGACTCATAAAACTTAGAGGAATATTCTCAGGGTATGTGCCCTTGGTAATATCCAGAAGGATATTATGAGAACGAGACCCTCCAGTAGGAAATCCACATTTCATATTTTCGTTGGATGTTCCTATCTACAGACATGTGTATTGGTCCATAAACTTTAAGATTATTAATAATGGGTTTTACAACTTGCTCGATTAGATGTATTGAATAAAATTGTGATGACACATTGTTCATGGAAAGGTAGGATATGTTGGTTGGATCATGAGTAATATTGCATTAATAGATAATGTGAGAAAGGATTTTCCTCTCCTATTCCATAATAGAAGTTGGTATCTCAGACCCATTGATAGAATTGATATAGCCTAAATAAATCCATTAAAATGGTAATAAATGGGCAAGTTCAATTATTGAAAGTTAAAGAATGAATAATCAATCACATGGGTTGATGGTACTACATGAAACCCGCTTGATTTGAGATATTGAGATAAAGGGATTACATTATACTGTAAGCATTTGTAGGAGGTGACACGTCATTGCAGCATTAAATTATTTCTCTATGGATTCCTTGGCACGTTGCTAGAACCTAACCTTGGACATAAGGTAGGTCCTGCCTAATGCCACTAAGAAAGAGGCCTAGAGGGTCACACACTAAGTGTGTCCATGTATCTCAGTTAAATATTCATTTAACAAGATGAATCAAGATTATTTATGATTATGTTTTAATAATTATTCCAGGATTCCCAATTGCATTTATTTTAACACTAGTAATTCAAGAGAATATATTGTGGGTGAAATAATATATTTATTAGTGAGTAATGCATTGATATTTATTTAAGAAATAAATATTCATTATTCAAGGTCTAATAAATATGGTGGAGGAAATAAAGAAAATGGAAAAAAGTACACGTCGTGTATATTAATATATACCGGTAGTGTAGTTTTTCTAGAGATTTTTGAGAAATAATATTACCTATTTAATTAAATAAAATTAGGTGTAATTCACTGGGCGCATGTGAAGTAATAGTAATATTCAACTGTTATTATTATACATGGGGTGTTTCTAAGAATTAAATGAAATAAATAAATTCTTTTGGTTAATTAATTCATTTTATTATTATAAGTAGTAAAATCCCAATTACATTATTCTCATTAACCTGTCCATTCTTTTTGGCTGAGCACAATGGATTTTAAGAAATCTCTCAAGATAAGAGAGAATTATTTTTCCTATAAGAATGCTCTCAAGTTATGATAGAGACCCTCCTCCACCACATCAAATAGACTGCTTTGGAAATGGCTCTCAAGGCGATAAAAATGCTGACATCACAAGAAAAAGCTATTCTGTGCTAGCACTCAGATATCGCTTTGACGATGTCCATAGATACATAGAGCACATCTGGATCACTTCTAGGGGATTCCTACACTGGGATTCTATGATGTAATGATAGATCACATTGAATCGTGACCGGAAACATCAACAGAGATAGAATTCCATCGAGGAAATTCTTTTTTTTAGTTAAATTAATTATAACCAATATATGATGATCCTCTATATGGTTCTAGTACTTCCCTATTTCCTTTTAATTCTTCATTTAATTCTAAAGATTTGGAATATTATTATCATGACGGATCTCATATTGATCATTGTTAAAAATAAAATTAAAGTTGGATACACCCATCCATATTCTATTTCTATGCCCAAAACCTACAAGTGGTACCAAAGTGTCCATTTCATTGATTATAATTATTTATTTTTTTGTTGATGATTTACGCATTTAATAATTTAGTTGTTTCAATCAAGTTAATCGTTCTAGAAATCTGAATCTTGAGATCTGTTCCTCCTCTTTTGTTTCTCGTTCACCATACAGAAATGGTCTTTTCCTTTAATTTTGATTAAAATAAAATAGAGGATATCATCCAAAGGTTCCAAAGGTTCCTGGTAATACAACACCAGAACACACAGTGTGAATTTGGCAGTATACACCATGTAGTTGAGGTTCAATGGATCAGACTAGTATTCCAAACCAAGCTATGTGTTGGAGTTTATCTATGTCTTAAATGACTCTGTGTGTTTATTATAAATAGGTGTCACGTGGTTTCAAGATTACACATCATGTGTCCCATAGAACATGATGTGTATTCCCTTTGGGTTAGGGTTGGACCGTGTACCTCGTATCTGGCTATCCTGATGGGAGACTGTGTAATGTGAACACTGCATGGCGTGTGGCCCATAGTACATGCAGTGTACTCTGAAGATTTCTAAAGTACATCTACATGCCATTTCCTCGGACATGTACTTCAGATGGATAGTGAACGATAGTACACATCGTTTAGTTCAAACTACACACTATGTACACATCCAAATTACAATGATCTATTAAAATTTATTATTATATTATACAAATTTTTGATACATGTACCATGGTGCAGGTGAAAAGGTGAGGTACAACACGTTATAATTGTCTTATATATATGTGTTTAATTTAACATCTGTGTAATTTTCATTTCTACTCATTGGGTAGTTATGAATGAGAATTCACTAGGTTGCGTCCAAGGTATAAGTAACGTATAATGATAATTTTAAATGAATTTATTATTTTATCATTTAGATGGATAAGAATCTCAAGGAAATTCAAAAAAAGGGTTTAAGACAAAAGGATTGATTAATTAAAGATAATTAATTGATTTGAGCGTGATTTATCTTAAAAAAGAACGATTAAAGAATTGAATGCTAGTTTTATTTATGTATAAATATAGTTTCATATATGGATGGTCATGATATAGACCGAGACCTTTGTATGTGGATGGTTTTTTTAATTTATTTAAATTTAATTTTTTGTCTTGTGATCCTTCTATTCACTAATATGTAGGGTCTATATTCCCAATGTTTCTTTTATGTAAAACCCCATTTTACCCCTCACCTGTGAGTGAGATAAAAGAATTTGTAATGGATAGAGCTCCCAAGTTAGTGAAGGCGGCTCAAGTTAGGAGCCAAGGTGAAACCAATCCAAGGAGATACAATAGTGGACAGGTGGAAAGCTGTAAACATGAACCCAAAAGGTTCAAGGTGTTTCTCACCTAGGTCTTGGGATAGTTTATCAACCACTTGATAATATAACCAATATAATAATCTCATGATCATACCATTTATTTTATTTTTTTCAGTATGATGTTTTATTTATTGTGGGTGTGTTTTTGCAATCCCACAATTAAGGAATTATACAAGAATGCAAGATAGTACTAAAATAAGACTAGCCTATGTGTAAATATTATCTTAGACATGTTTAATAACATAATTATTCCCCACTTAATATTAACAAGAATGTAAGATAGATAATAAAATGTCAATTTACGTATAAGGATAAAATCCCTCAAAGAAATATTAAATCAATATAGCCTTCAATAATATTAATTAGAATTGAACCATAGTTCAATATTCTTGACCAACCCTAGTTGGGGTGCTTTCAATTATCGGGGAATTATAATTCAAGGTTTTAGTTTCACTTAACTTGTTTCACATCAAGTATTGACTTCCACAGTAGTACTTGGTGTGACCAAGAGGCAAAGATTGAGGAAATCCAAAATAAAAGGATTTCAGGATTGGGGAGTCCACTCAGCGGATCAAGGAACCATGAGTTAATGCAATTGGAATTTGTAATGCCTACCTAAAACCTTCTAAGTTGCATGAACAACCCTAGTTGGGGTAATAGGAAGGGAAATATGGATCATTTTCATTAGAATATTCAGGCAGTAGAATATTCCAAAGTCAATGGTGAGGGTTATTGGATTTCAATAAAATAGTGGGTGACTAATAAGTATTAATTAATTTATTTGTCTCAGTTTTATCATGAAAAATTACTAAATTGTTGCTTATATTAATTTGTATAAACGAAAAGAAAAATTACATCAAACATATCATTTTGAACCATACTTGATAAGGAAACCCCTCTCACCAACACCAATTTCCAAGAGTGGTAAAGGCGTTTACGCATCATCCTTCACCATGAGAGAAAATTGTATGTGATAGAGGATCCCAATTCAGTTTTGCGTAGAAAAGAGGCCAGTGAGGAGGATCTATCTCTCTATATGAAATATATGGATGATTCCACATATTTACAATGTTTCATGTTATCGTCCATGTATAATGGTCTCTTGAAGTAACATGAAAACATGGACGTGTATAACATAATGTCTTACCATAAGGATCTCTACCAAGAGAATGAGAGACAAGAGAGATATTAGATCTCCAATGCTTTGTTTAAAACTATGATTGGAGAGCCTGTAATATCTGGGCCTCACGTAGTCAAGATTATTGGCTAAACTGAATGCCTGGACATTTTAGGGATTAAGTTCCCAGATGAGTTGTGTACAAATTTCATCCTATCATCACTGTCCAAGATCTTCTCTAGCTTCATTATCATATACAACATGAGAAACAATTAGAAGAGTCCATAGGAACTTATGACCATGATTCACCAGGTAGATAAGGACATGGGGCATGACAAACTCACAGATCTTATGGTGAATAAGAAGAGGAAGGACAATGAAAAGGGGATATGGTTTTATAAACGATGTGAATCCCCCGAGCACCATCCCTCCAAGAAGGGGAAGATATAGAGGCAGGGCATGTAACTGGAGGCGGTATGTTTATCATGTGGCATGCCAGGCCACTGGAAGAGGGACTGCACCCAGAAACATGGGGATGTTAAATGTGTGTTTGTTATCGACTGTAATTTTTCCATTTCTACACATTGGGTATTAGATAAATCTTATGTGGATCACATCTATATTCAAATGTAGGAACCAAGTAGATTTTGAAATATTTCTAGAGGATAGGTGGATCTTTGAGCTGCCAATGGCATGAAGTTGGTTGTATTTCCCATTATCATTGCTCATTTCCAACTAGGATGCTTTTGGCTTTACTTAATTGTTATTATGTTCCTAGTGTTACCAAAAACATAATTTTCGAATCATGTTTGGATATGGATGGATTTATTTTAAAGTTTGGAAATAGGGTTTTTTTCTTATATAAGAAAAAAAATGTTATGGGATGGAGCATTTAAATAATGGTGTGTATGTATTATATTATGAAAACCAAGTGTTGGCAGTCGATAATGAATCAAACTTGAATGACTTATACAACACCTAGTTGTGGCATCACCATCTTAGTCATGTAAACAAAAACAACTTGAAGAAGATATTATAATATGGTTATTTAGACTCTAAAAAGCTAAAACCACTTGATATATGTCACACTTTTTTACAAGGTTAAATGAAAGATCCACCTTTCAGTGGATAGGGTGAAAGGGCCACAAAGCTTCTAGGATTGGTGCACACAGATGTGTGTGGACCACTTCCAGTAATATTTATAGGTGGATGTTCTTAATTCATTACTTTTACTAATTATATGAGCAGATATGGTTATATCTACTTAATTAAGTATAAGTCAGTGTCCTTAGAGAAATTTAAGGAATTTAGGAATAAAGTAGAGAATCTTCTTGGTAAGAAGATAAAGAAACATTGATCGTATCAAGGTGGATAATATCTGAACCAAGAGTTCATTTACCTTTTATGGTAGTTTGGGATTCTATCTCAACTCACTCCACCTTATACATCATAGTGGAATGGTGTTAGTAAGTCGATGAATTGAACCTTGTTGGACATGGTGAGGTCGATGATGAGTCGTGCAGATCTTCCATTATTTTTTTGGGGATATGCATTACAAACTGAAGCATAAATATTAAACCAAGTACCAACTAAGGTAGAAAATGGAATTCCATCTGAGTTATAGAATGTAAAGAAACCCATTTTGTCTCACACACGTTTATGGGGATGTGAAGCATTTTTAAGACATTATCAGGAAACAAACTAGCCCCATGGGGCATGAGGTGTATCTTTATAGGATATACCAAGGAAATGAAAGAATATTACCTATATAACCCTTTGTAAAAGAAAGTGAATTTCAGTAGACAATCCATATTTCTTTAGAGGGATTAAATCCTCAAAATGGATAGTGGGAGAAAGATTGACTTCGATGAAGTCAGTGCTCAAGATACATAGGATTTGGTATAGGAACAAGTTCCATAGGTCCCCATAAGGTTCCAGAAACACAATTAATTTGTAGAAGCTCAAGATAGGTAACAGAACCATAATGATTTGGTTTCCTAGACACTGAGGATGGTGAATCATTATTTTTGTAAAATGTTGAACATTTCTCCTATGAGGAAGTAGTAGAGAGCTCAGAAGCTGCAAGATGGATGGAAGATATGCAATCTGAGATGGATTCCATGTATCATAACCAAATCTGGGTTCTGGTCGATGAGCCAGTTTATGTGAAGCCTGTTGGATGAAAATGGGTATTCAAGAGAAAGCTACACATAGAAGGTCAAGTTAGCACCTATAAAGCAATGTTAGTGGCCAAAGGATTCAGACAGCTTCAAGGAATTGTCTGTGATGAAACCTTATCGCCATTTTCCATTTTTAAATCCACAGGAATCATACATTCCATAGTATCTTACCATGACTATATGATTTGGAAAATGGATGTCAAAACAACAATCCTTAACGGGAACCTTTAGGAAGATGTCTATACGACACAACCAGAAGGGTTTGTGACACCAGGTGAAGCCAAACGGTTTTCAAGTTATAGAAATCCATTTATGGATTAAAACAAGGATCCAGGTCATGGAACATTCAATTTGATGAATCCACAAAGAAATTTGGATTCATTAAGAACGAATGTGATCCATGTGTTTATAAGCAGTTTAATGGAAATAAGGTCATTATAGTAGTAGTATATGTTGACGGCATACTACTTATTGGAAATAATGTACTATTCTTGCAGTCAGTTAAGGAATGGTTAAACAAGTGTTTCTCCATGATACACTTAGGTGAAACAGCCTACATTCTAGGTTTTAAGATAATTCATGATAGATCCAAGGGGCTTCTTGGATTAAGTGAGGGTACATACGTTGACCAGCTATGAAAGATATTTATCATGGAACAATCCAAGAGGGGATTGGTTCCAGTCTCACATGTCCTATATCATTCTAAGAAAATGTGTCCTCAGAAATAATAGGAGAATGATAGGATGAGTAAGCTCACATATGCTTTGGCTATAGGATCCATTATGTATGTCATGTTATGTACTAGGAATGATGTTGCCTATGCACTGAGCAAGGTAGACAGATATTAATCATATTGAAGAGAACAACATTGGACTGTTGTTAAGACTATCCTTAAGTAACTGAGAAGAACTAAGGATATGTTCCTTTCTGTATAGAGGATATGAGGATATTGTCATCAGAGGTTATGTTGATGCTGGTTTCCAGACATATTAGAACAATTTGAAGTCACAATTAGGATAATTTTTCTGTCTCAATGGATGAGTTGTGAGCTGGAAGAGTTCAAAACAACAATTATTTCCAATTCTACAGTGGATTCTGAATATATAGCACCTTATGATGTAGCCAACGAATCCATATAGATTTGGAACATTGTACAAGATATTAATATGATTCCTAGAAGTAAATATCCCTTCACATTTTTTTGTGATAATACTATAGATGTGGCTCTTCCAAAAGAACCAAGGTCACATCAATGGAAATAGAACATTCTATAAAAGTATCACCAATTGAGGTATTTCAATAAAAGGGGTGAAGTTGTAGTGAGCAGAGTGTACATGGAAGAGAACATGGTGGACCCCATGAATAAAGGCCTATCTTAGAAGAAGCATGAATATCATGTGAGAACTAGAGGGTTAAAGGTTGTTAGTAGTTAGATCTATTTCAAGTGGGAGTCTATTGGATTTGGTGGCCTATAACCAAATATTTTTTACTTTATTCATTAATAAATACCTCTTCACATCATGATTTCTCTCTTGCATGAAAATTCATGTGATAATGTCCTGAGGATAGTTGTTGCACTAAAGGTAAATTGTGGATCCCCGCTATGATGAGAACCCGGAAGTTCCATAACACTATTCTTGAATATATGTTCTATGGTCGGATGATTTTATTTGAGGGACACAAATAATATATGCTATTAGGGGTGAGGACTAATAAAACATTGAGGAACATTCTCATGGTGTGCACCCTTGGAAATATACAGAAGGATATTATGAGAATGAGACCCACCAGTAGGAAATGCACATTTCATAGTGTCCTTGGATGTTCATATCTACGGATGTGTGTATTGGTCCTTAGACTTTATGATTGTTATTAATGGGTAATACAACTCATGCACTTACATGTATTGAATAATATAGTGGCGACAAGTTTTTCGCAGCGAGATAGCATATATTGGGTGTGTCACGAGTAATAATGCATTAATAGATAATGTGAGAAAGGATTTATCCCTTATGTTCCATAATGGATGCTGATATATCAGGCCCTTTGATGGAATTGATATAGCCTAAATAAATCCATGGCCATGATAAGGAATGGACAGGTTCAATTCTAAAAAGTCAAAGAAAGAAAAATCATGCACATGGTTTGATCGCACTAGCATGCCACCCGTTGATTTGAGATATCGAGACAAAGGGATTACATTACATGGTAAGAGTTTGTAGGAGGTGAAACGTCATTGTAGTGTTAACTTCTTTCTCTATGGATTCCTCGGCATGTTTCTAGATGCTAACCTTGAACTTTAGGAAGGATCCACCTAATACCACTGAGAAAGACACTTATAGGGTCACACACTATGTGTGACTAAGTATCATAGTTAAAAATTCATTTAACAAGTTGAATAATGATTATTTCCGATTTTTGTCTAATAATTATTCAAGGATTCCTGATTGCATTTATTTCAACACTAGTTATTCGAGATAATATATTATGGGTGAAATAATAAATTTATTAGCGTGTAATGCAGTGATATTTATTTTAGAAATAAATAGTCATTATTCAAGGTCTAATAAATGTGGTGGAGGGAATAAAGAAAATGGAAAAAAAGTAAAAGTTATTTATATTAATATATACACACCATGTAGTTTTTCTGGGGATTTGTGAGAAATAATATTATTTATTTAATTAAATAATATTAGGTGTAATTTGATGTGCGCTTGTCAAGTAATAATAATAGTAAATTGTTATTATTAGACATGGGGTGTTTCTAAGAATTAAATGAAATGAGAAAATAATTTCTGGTAATTAATTCATTTTATTATTCTACATAATAAAATCCCAATTAAATTAATCTCATTAGCCTATCCATTCTTTGTGGTAGTGCACAACGGATTTGGAGAAAGCTCTCAATCTAAGAGAGAATTCTTTTTCCTCTAAGAACACTCTCAAGTTACATGAGTGATCCTCCTCAACTGGATAAAGGAGAGCACTTTAGAAGCATCTCTCAAGGCGATCAAAGGCTGATATAATAAGTGAAGTCGCTTTCGTGCCTGAACTTGGAGATTTTTTCCGCGACGTCCAAAGATATGTGGATCACATGTGGATCACGGCTAGAGAAATCCTATACTTGGCTTCTACGACGCAATGACGTATGACATTGAATTGTGACCGAAAACATCAAATGAGATATAATTCCATTGAGGTAATTCTTTTATTTTAATTAAATTAATTATAACCAACATATGATGATCCTCTCTATGGTTCTGGGACTTCTCTCTTTCTTTTTCATTTTTCGTTTTATTCTTTAGATCCAACATTTTATTATCATGAAGCATCTCATATTGGTCGTTGTTAACAATAAAATTATAATTGGGTACACCCATCCACATGATTTTACAATGCTCGGAACCTACAAGTGGTACTAGAGCGGTCATATCGTTGATTATAATTATTTAGTTTTTTGTTAATGATTTACGCATTTAATAATTTAGTTGTTTCAATTAATGTTAATCATTCTGTAAATCAAAATCTCAAGATCTATTCATCCTCTTTCATTTCTCATTCGCCTTATAGAAATGGTATTTTCTTTTAATTTTTATTAAAATAAAACAAGGTTTCTCATTCGGAGGTTCCAATGGTTCCTGGTCGTACAACACCAGAACACACTGTGGGTATTCGGAAGTACATGTTGTGTAGTCAAGGTTCAATGCATCAGACTGGTCCGCCGCACTAAGCTGTCTGTTGGAGTTTATCTAAGTCTTAAATGACTCTGTGTGTTGACTAGGAACAGGTGGAAGGCAGTTTCTAGATTACACACCATGTGGCCCACATGACACGGCATGTAGTCGCTTCAGGTTAGGGTTGGACCATCTCCCCCGTACACAGTTTTCCCGAATAGAGACCATATAACATGAACACTACATGGCATGTGGCCCATTGTGCATTGCGTACACTCCAAATATTTCTGAAGTACATCTAGATGCCATGTCCCTAGGCATGTACTTCGGATTGATGGTGAATGAAAGTACATGTCGTGTAGTTAGAACTACACCTCACTTACTCATCCAAATTATGAAAATTTATTAAAATTTATTATCATATTATACCAACCCTTGAGACATGTACCATAGTGCATGAATAAAAGTAAGGCACAACACTTGATAGGTGTTTTATATATATTTTATTAATTTAACATCTGTGTAATGTTCATTTCTACTCATTGGGTAGTTATAAATGAGAATTCACCGGGTTGCCTCCAAGGTACAAGTTATGTACAAAGATAATTTTAAATGAATTTAATTTTTTTCAAATTTGGATAGATGATAATCTCAAGGAAATTTAGAAAAAGGGTATAAGAAAAAAGGATTGATTAATTAAATATAATTAATTGGTCCGGGCATGATTTATCTTAAACAAGAATGATTAAATAATTGAATGCTAGTTTTATTTATGCATGAATATCATTGAATGTATGGGTGATCTTGAGAATGACCATGAACTTTGTATGTGGATGGTTTCTTTTAATTTATTTAAATTAAATTTGTTGGCATGTGAGCCTTCTCTTTATTAATATGTAGAGCTTGTGTTCACAAGGTTTCTTTTTGTTAAAACCCCATTTTACCCCCCACCTGTGAGTGAGATAAAAGAATACATAATGGATGGAGCTCCCAAGATAGTGGAGGCAGCTCAAGTTAGGAGCAAAGGTGAAACCAATCCAAGGAGATACAAAGGTTGATAGGTGGAAAGCTATAAACACAAACCCAAAGGGTTTAAGGTGTTTCTCCCCTAGGTCTTGGGTTAGTTTATCAACCACTAGATAAATTAACCAATAGAACAAGCTCATTATCATACCATTTATTTTATTTATGTCATTTTCGCGGTTTATTTATTGTGTGTTTGTTGTTGCAATAACACAATTAATGAATTAAAAAATCATGCAAGATGGAACTAAAATAAGACCAGCTTATGCGTAAACATTATCATAGACATGGTTAATCACTTAAGTATATCCCACTTAATATTAAAAATATTGTAAGAAGAATAATAAAATGGAAATTTACATATAAGGATAAAATCCCTCCAAGAAATATTAAATCAATATATCCTTCCATAATCTTAGTTAGAATCGAGCCATAGTTCGATGTTCTTGACCAACCCTAGTTGGGGTGATTTCAATTATTGAGGAATTATAATTCAATGTTATGGGTTTACTTAACTTGATTCACATCAAGGGTTGACTTCCATAGAAGTACTTGGTGTGACCAAGAGGAAAAGGTTGAGGAAATCCAAAATAAATGGATTTCAGGATTGGGGAGTCCACTCAGCGGATCAAGGAACTGTGAGTTAATGCAGTTGGAATTTGGAAGGCCTGCCTAAAACCTTTCATGTTGTGAAAAACCCTATTTTGGTTAATGCAAAGAAAAATATGGATCCTTGACACTAGAATATTCAGGCAACAGAATATTCTAATGTCAATGGTGAGGGATATTGGATTTCGATAAAATAGAGGGAGACTAATAAGTATTAATTTATTTATTTTTCTCAATTTTATCACTATAGTGTACCAAAATATTGATCATATTAATTTCTAGAAACTTCAAGAAAAATGACATCAAACATATCATTGTGAACCATACTCGAGTAGGAAAACCTTTTCACCATCGTAAATTTCTAGGAGTGGGAGAGGCGTTTATGCATCATCCTTCACCATGAGAGGAAATTGTTTGTGCTGGAGGATCTTATTCCATTTTCACTTGGGAAAGAGGCCAGTGATGAGGTATTATCACCCTATATGAAACATATGGATGATGCCATAGATTTATAATGCTTCATGTTATCTTCCATGTCTAATGAGCTCTTGAAGAAACATGAAAACATGGACGTGTATAGGGTGATGTCTAACCTTAAGGATATATACCAAGAGAAGGTGAGATAGGAGAAATATGAGATCTTCAATGCTTTTTTTTACAACTAATCTTGGAGAGTCTTCACTAGTTGGGCCTCTTGTTGTAAAGCATATTATCAACATTGAACACCTGTATATCTTAGGGATTAAATTCCCATATTAGTTTCATATAGATATCATACTATCATCACTGCCCAAGACCATCTATATCTTCACTATCAAATACAACATGAGAAACAACGATAAGAGTCTGTCAGAACTTCTAACCTTGATTCCCTAGGTAGATAAGGACATTGGTCCTGACAAACATATAATCCTTATGGTGAATATTAAAGGGAAGGACAAGGAAAAGTGGTTGAAGGTTTATAAATGTTCGGAAGCCCCTGATCATTGTCCCACCAAGAAGGGGAAGATCTATAGGTTGGAAAGGAATGGGAGGTAGTATGTTTTTCATGTGGCAAGCTAGGCCACTAGAAGAGGGACTGCACCCAGAAGCATGGGGATGCTAAAGGTGTGTTTTTTATCGAGTGTAATCTATCCATTTCAACACATTGGGTATTAGATACAGCTTGTGGGGCTCACATATGTATTCAAATATTGGAAACAAGTATATTTAGAATGATTTCCTTAAGATAGGTGGATATTCGAGCTGCCAATAGTGCAAGGATGGCTGTGTTAGCCATTGGCGATTACCATTGCTCATTTCCAACTAGGATTCTTTTGGCTTTACATAACTGTTTTTATGTTCCCAGTGTTACCAAAAACATAATTTTGTTTATCGTGTTTTGATATGGATGGATTTAATTTCAAGTTTGTAAATAAGGGTTGTTTTTTTATAAGAACAACATATGTTATGTGATGGCACATTTAAATAACGGTTTATATGTATTAAATTATGAAAACAATGTGTTATAAAATGACAATGAAACAAACTCACATGACTCATACAACACCCAGTTATGGTATCACCCTCTTGGTCATGAAAATGAAAAGTGCTTGACAAAGCTCTACCAAGATGGTTATTTAGACTCTACGGAACTAAAACCAATTGATATATGTCACGCTTGTTTACAAGGTAAAATGAAAAATCCACCTTTCAGTGGATAGCGTGAAAGGGCCACATAGCTTCTAGGATTGGTGTGTACATATGTGTGTGGACCATTTCTAGTAGAAGCTATAAGTGGATATTCTTACTTCATTACTTTTACTGATGATTTGAGTAGATATGGATATATCTACATAATGAGGTATAAGTTAGGGTCCTTGGAAAAATTTAAGGAATTCAATAATGAAGTAGAGAATCATCTGTGTAAGAAGATAAATAAGCTTTGATCAGATCGAGGGGGAGAATATGTGAACCAAGAGTTCATCAACCTTTTACATGAGTTTGGGATTCTATCTCAACTCACTCCTCCATATACACCATAGTGGAATTGTGTTAGTGAAAGGAGGAACCTCGCCTTTTTGGACTTGGTGAGGTTGATGATGAGTCATTCAGATCTTCCATTATCCTTTTGGGGATATGCATTACAAACTGCAACATACACATAAAACTGAGTGCCAACTAAGGCGGAAAATGTAATTCCCTCTAACTTATGGAATATAAAGAAACCCATTTTTTCATACACATGTGTATGGGGATGGGAGGAATTTGTTAAGGCCTTATCAAGAAAAAAATATCACTCCATTGAACGAGGCATATCTTTATAGGATATCCCTAGGAAATGAAAGTATATTACCTATATAACCCTTCAGATAAGAAATTTACTATCACCAGACAAGCCGTCTTTCTTGAGAGGGAGAACATCCTCAAAAAGGATAGTGGGGGAAATATTGACTTCAATGAAGTTAGTGCTCAAGATACATATGATTTGGTACAGGAACAAGTTCCACAGGTCCCTGTGGAAGAGGTTCCAAAAACACAAGTACTGCATAGGATCTCAAGAGAGGTAAGGGAACCAATGAGATTTGGTTTCCTAGTCACTGAGGACAGTGAATCATTATTGTTGGAAAATGATGAACCTCTCTCCAACAAGGAAACAATAGAGAGCTTAGAAGATGCAAGATGTTTAGAAGCTCTAAAATCTGATATGTATTCCATGTATCAGACATAAGTCTTGGTTTTGGTCGATGAGCAGTTGACGTAAAGCATGTTGGGTGAAAATGGGTATTCCAAATAAATCAAGACATGGAAGGTCTTGTTATCACCTATAAAGCAAGGCTAGTGGCTAAAGGATTCAAACAGTGTCGAGGAATTGACTATGATGAAACCTTCTCTCTAGTTTCCTTATTTAAATCCATAAGAATCATACAATCCATAGTAGATTACCGTGAATAAATTATATGGGAAATGGATGTAAAAACTGCATTCCTTAAGGGGAACCTTTTGGAATATGTCTATATGACACAACCAAAAGGGTTTGTGACACCTGGTGAAGAAAAATAGGTTTTCAAGTTACATAAATCCATTTATGGATTAAAGAAAGAATCTAGGTCATAGAACATTCGATTTTATGAAGCCATAAATGAATTTGGTTTCATTAAGAATGAATGTGATTCAGGTGTTTGTAAGAAGATTAATGGAAATGATATAATTATCCTAGTAGTATATGTTGACGACATATTAATTATTGGAAATGATGTACCAGTCTTAAAGTCAATTAATGACTGGATGAACATGTGTTTCTCCATGAAAGAATTGGGTGAAGAAGCTTATATACTAGGGATCAAGATAATTCTTGATATATCCAAGAGGCCTCTTGGACTAAGTGAGGGTATATACATTGACCAGATTCTAATGATATTTAGTATGGAACAATCCAAGATGGGATTGGTTCTAGTGTCACATGGACTACATATTTCTAAGAAAATGTGTCCTCAGACAAAACAAGAGAAATATAGGATGAGTAGGATTCTATATGCTTCGTCTATAGGATCCATCATGTATGTCATGTTATGTACTAGGCATGATGTTGCATATGAACTGGGCATGGTAGGCAGATATCAAGCATATCTAGGAGAACAACATTGGACTGTTGTTAAGACCGTCCTTAAGTATCTGAGAAGAAATAAGGATATGTTCCTTGTTTATGGAGGAGATGAGAATATTTTCATCTGAGGGTATGCTCATTCTAGTTTATAGATAGACCAGAATGATATGAATTCACAATCAAGATATTTTTTCTATCTCAATAGAAGAGTTGTGAGGTGAAAGAGTTCAAAACATCCAGTTATTGCCTATTCTACCATAGTGTCTGAATATATAGCGGCTTCTGATGCAGCTAAGGAAGCTGTCTGGAATCAAAATATTGTTCAGGATCATGATGTGGTGCCTATAATTAAAGATACCTTCACATTATATTGTGATAATTCTATAATGGTAGATCCTGAAAAACAACCAAGGTCTCATTAGGGGACCAAGCACATTCTCTAGAAGTATCATCTCTTAAGGGATTTCTATAAAAGGTGTGAATTTGTAGTGAGGAGAGTGTCCACGGAAGATAACGTGGTGGAACCCATGACTAAAGTCGTATCCTAGAAGAAGAATGAATATCATGTGAGAGGTAATGGATTAAAGGTTGTTAGTAGTTGGATCTAGTCTAAGTGGGAGTCTTTTGAGTTGGTGGTCTAGAATCAACTATTTTTTACTTTATTCATTAATAAATACCTCATCACATCTTAATTATTCTTTTGCATGACAATTCAAATGATAATGTCCTACAGATAGCTATTTCACTAATGGGTCATAGTGGATTACTAGTATGATGAGAACCCAGAAGTTCCATAACACTATTTTTGAATATATGTTCTATGCCCAGATGATGTTATTTTATGGAAATAAATAATACAGGCCATTGAGGGTGAGGACTCATAAAACATTGAAGAACCTTCACATGGTGTGTGCCCTTGTTAATATCTAGAAGTATATTATGAGAACCAGACCCACCAGAAGGAAATCCGCATTTCATAGTTTCATTGGATGTTCGTATCTGCAGATGTGTGTATTGGTCCATAGACATTAAGATTATTATTAATGGGTATTAAAACTTTCTCACTTAGAAGTATTGATGAAAATTGTGACGACACACTATTCCCAACGAGGTAGGATATGTTTGGTGTGTCACGGGTAATACTGCATTAATAGATAATGTGAGAAAGGATTTGTCCCTTGTGTTCCATAATAGAAGTTGATATCTCTAGCCCTTTCATGGAATTGATATAGCCTAAATAAATTCATTCCCATGGTAAGGAATGGGTGAGTAAAATTCTATAAATTCAAAGAAAAAATAATCTAGCACAGGGGTTGATGGCACTAGCATGCAACCTGCCTGATTTGAGATATAGAGATAAAGGGATTACATTACACGGTAAGCATTCGTCGGAGGTGACATGTCATTGAAGTGTTAACTTATTTATCTATGGATTCCTTGATGTTTTTCTCAACTCTAACCATGGACTTTAGGCTGGCTGTGCCTAATGCCACTGAGAAAGATCCCTAGAGGGTTACTCAGTAAGTGTGTCTGAGTATCTCAGTTAAATATTCATTTAACAAGTTGAATAAAGATTATTTTTTATTGTGGTTTAATAATTATTCAAGGATTCCTAATTGTATTTATTTCAACACAGTTTATTCGATAGAATATATTATGGGTGAAATAATATATTATTTAATGAGTAATGTAGTGATATTTATTTAACAAATAAATAATCATTATTCAAGGTCTAATAAATGTGGTGGAGGAAATAAAGAAAATGTAAAAACAAAAGTACACACCGTGTATATTAATATATACACGCCGTGTAGTTTTTATGGATATTTATGAGAAATAATACTCTTTATTTAATTAAATAATATTAGGTGTAACTTGTTGGATGCATGTCAAGTAATTATAATAGTCAACTGTTATTATTAGACATGGGGTTTTGCAAAGAATTAAATGAATTGAATAAATGATTTCAAGGAAATAATTCATTTTATTATTCTAAGTAATAAAATACCAATTACATTATTCTCATTAACCTATCCATTCATTGTGGTTGTTCACAATGGATTTGGAGAAAGCTCTCAAGCCAAGAGAGAATTATTTTTCCTCCAAGAACGCTCTCAAGTTACAAGAGAGATCCTCCTCCACCGGATCAAGGAGAGCACTTTGGAAGCAGCTCTCAAGGCGATCAAAGGAGGACATCACAAGAAATGGATCCTCTGTGATAGCACCTGAAGATCCCTTTAGAGACATCCAGATATATGTGGAGCACATATGGATCTCCGCAAGAGGAATACTATTCTTGGCTTCAATGATTCAATGATGGATCACATTGAATCGTGACTGAAAACATCAACGGAGAGAGAATTACATCGAGGTAATTCATGTATTTTAATTAAATAAATTATAAACACCATATGATGATCCTCTATATGGTTTCATTTCCTCCCTCTTTCCATTTCATTCTTCATTCCATTTTGAATATTCGGTGTTTTATTATTGTGAAGGATCTCGGATTGATCATTTTTAACAATGAAATTAATGTTGGTACACCCATCCATGTGCTTCCACTACACTCGGAACCTAAAGATGCCATGCCTGTAGTCCAATGCATTATGTGTGGACAACATGGTTACTTTTCTAATCATTTTCCATATCCAAGGGGAGTGGAGGAGAATCACCACCAGCCTTAACATAGGCCAAGGGACAAAGGTCGTACTTTTTCTATCACGATGGAAAAATTTGAAGATAAAAATGATGTGGTGGAAGGTAATCTTGTTGTTCTATCAAATCTAGGAAGTGCATTTTTTTTATTCGGGTTCTATGAATTACTTTATATCCTCCAATTTTTCAAATAATATAGAATCAATCCCAGAACTTCTAATAGTAGAGTTATCAGTCAAAAATCATAGAGGGATTATCCATGAATCAAAAGTGTATTGAATCTCTAGTATTTACTTCAGTGAGAAAAATCTTATGAAAAAGTTAGCAGTAATTCCCATGTTTGATTTTGACATTATACTAGGGATGGAATGGCTATCAAATTATAAAGCTAAGATCAAATGTAGAAGAAAGTAAATCTTGGTAGTCTTGAATGGATGACCAATAGTTATCTTCATAGGAGAGATATATTGACCTGATATTTTTCTATCAGAACCTCCTATTGAATTCTTTATGAAGTTTATTAGTGAATAAGAAGAAGTAAATGATAGTATAAGCATAGATAATGTTCCCATCATT
Source organism: Viscum album (assembly GCA_963277665.1). NCBI lineage: Eukaryota > Viridiplantae > Streptophyta > Magnoliopsida > Santalales > Viscaceae > Viscum > Viscum album. The sequence continues at coordinate 1,289,965,825 of OY728151.1, forward strand.
CAAGAATACATTGATTTATTTTCTGATGAGTTACCTGGACCTCCCCAGGATAGAGACGTATATTTCTCTGTTGAACTCGTACCTGGATCTCATCCAATATCAAAAACCCAATATAGAATGGAAAACATAGTACTCAAGGGATTAAAGAAACAACTCTAAGATCTTTTAGAGAATGTGTTTATCCAACCGAGTGTTTCTACATGAGGATCACCTGTTCTCTTTGTGAAAAATCATGATGGATAAATGCAGCTATTAATTGATTATAGGAAACTAAATGGGATCACAATGAAGAAAAAACACCCTCCTCCAAGAATTGATGACTTATTTGACCATCTTTTTGGGGCTTAATTCTTCTCCAAGATTGATCTTCAATCTGGTTATTATCAATTGAGTGTGAAGAAAGAAGATATTCTAAAAACCTCCTATTGATCAAGAAATTGGAATTATGAGTTTGTTTTTATTCCATTCAGTTTGACTAATACTCCTACCATTTTTATGGATTTGATGAATAGAGTATTTAGGGACTACCTTGATAACTTTTTGGTAGTTTTTATTGATGATATTCAGATATATTCTAAAAGTCTCAAGGAGCATGAGGATAATATAAGGGTTATTTTTTAAACTCTATGGAAGGTGAGAATTTTTAGAAAGATCATAAAATGTGAATTTTGGATAAAAAAGTATCTTTATTGGAGAAAATTGTAACCAATGAAGGAATCTCAGTTGAACCTTCTAAAAAGAAGGTTGTAGAGGAGTGGCCTCAACCTATAACAATAACTGAGATTCATAGTTTCCTTGGATTAGTGGGATATTATAAGAGGTTTGTGAAAAAAATCAATACTTTCTAATCTACTAACCAAGTTAACTTGAAAAAGGGTCAAGTTCATCTAGAAAAAGGAGTGTGAGGAATGTTTTGAAGATCTAAAGAAGAAATTAGATGCTGCACCCATGTTAACTCTGCCCTAAAGTGGATAAGGATTCATTATTTTTAGTGATGAATCTATGGAAGGGATTGGGTGTGTCCTCATGAAAAATGACAAGCTTATTTACTCTGAATCTTTATTGTTGAGGACTCATGAGAAGAACTATCCTACACATGATTTAGAGCTGGATAGGGTTGATTTTTCTCTAATAACATGAAGGCACTATCTTTTTGTGATGAAATGTGATATATACATATACCATCAAAGTTTGAAGTATATTTTCACACAAAAGGAATTGAAAATGAGATAGAGGAGATGGTTTTAACTTCTTAAATACTATGATTGTTCAATTCATTTTCATCTCGTCAGATCAAACAAAGTCGCTAATGCATTAAGTAGGAACAACCCTATTATTCTAGGGATGATGGGGATTCAAAGAGATCCATTGATCAATGACCTGGTAAAACTAAACATGTGAATCGTAAGGGGGGAAATCATAAACCCTATCCCAAATTATTTCTCAACTATAATTACTAGATAAGATTAAGAAAGCTCATAAATAATATCCTTATCTACAAAATAAGTTTGAGTCTATAAAGGATGGAATGTTTCTAGAGTTCAATATTGATTAAGAAGGTGTACTGAAATATTGTACAAGACTATGTGTTCCATATATTTCGGAAATAAGGAAGGAGATGATGGATGAAGCTCATATCTCAATGTTATCTATAAATCTTGGAAGCATAAAAATGTATATGGACCTTCATGATCATTATTTGTGGGATAACAAGAAAAGGGATATTACCTACTAAACTATAGGGTTCCTAGTGTGTCAGCAAGTGAAGGTCAAGAGAGAAATTCCTAAAGGGGTATTACAACCACTAACCATACTAGTATGGAAGTTTGACAATATCACTATGGACTTTGTTATGGGTCTCTTGAGAACTTCCAAAGTAAACAATGTGATATGGGGTATAGTGGACCGTCTCACCAAGACTACACATTTCATCTCTAATAGGGAAGATTTCTCTCTTGATCAACTTACCAGGATTTACGTGAGGTAAGTGATAATGTAGAAAGGGGTACCACTCTCTATCATATTTGATCATGATTCAAGGTTCACATCAAAATTCTAAAGAATCCTTCAACATTATTTGAGTACCAAATTGATCTTCAGTACAGCCTATCACACCCAAACTGATGGCCAATCTAAAAGAACTATTCAAACACTCAAGCACATGCTGAGAACATGCTAAATGGAATTTAATGGTTGATGGGATAAAAATCTCCAATTATTTGAGTTCTCATATAAAAAAAGTTTCGAATCAAGCATTAAAATGGAACTATATTAAGACCTATATGTAAAGTGATTTAGAACTCCAACTTTTTGCGATGAATCTAGTGATAGAAAACTTCTTGGTCCTGATCTTGTGCACGAGATGACAGAAAAGGTTCATGCCATCCAACAACAAATTATGTATACTCAGAGTTGGTAGAAGATCTATGTCGACAATCATCGAAGGTACATGGAGTTTGATGTTGCTGACAAAGTCTCCCTTTGAATTTCTCCAAGGAAGAGAGCCAGGTGATTTTCAATTAAAGGGAAGCTTAGCCCTAAGTACATTGGCCCCTATGAAATCCTTGATCGTATAGGAGCAATGTCTTATTGCCTTTCACATCCTCCAAATATAAATCAAGGTCAGGATGTATTCCATGTATCCCTTTTAAGAAAGTACATACCTGACCCTTCACATGTACTGAATCCTGAGGTGGTGCAACTAGAACATGACCTCTCTTATGAGGAGAAGCTGGTGGAAATCTTGGATCCTAGATACATGTTTCTTCATAATATGACTACCCACCTTAGTAAAGTATTATGGAGGAAACAATAATATGATGATTACACATGGGAGCTAGAGGAAACTATGTGGTAGAAGTACCCACACCTTTTCTCTTCTGAGGGTATGAGTTGAAATTTCAGGGAAAAAATTATTAAGGGGGAGGAATGTAATGACCCAAAAATTTGGAATAATAATTGTTTCATGAAAATGTGTGTTATATTATTTTGTACTAAACAAAACTATAATCATTTATTAATTATGTAAGTATAATTGAAATGAAACCATTGGATTATGACTATTTTATGACTATTCATCAATATGACTGTTGGAAAATATACTCCTAACGATAAGATTATTGATTATAAATAGAAATGATAATGTCTATTTAATGAAGAAATAAGATTCAATGGCCTCATCCAGTAGAATTGGGTCATATGGAGCCCATATTTCATAGCATGGGATGGCGGTGGCATCACTAGGTATCACTCTGGACCAAACCCAAGTTGAGCTTCAACAATTTAAGCATAAATGAAATTTTCTAGGGAATAAGTTCCAGTTAGTGGATATTACCACTCAGGCAATGTTATCTGATCCACCCCAAGGGTCAATAGCCATCACAAACCTTACCCTTAGGTCGTATATGAGTGTATTAAGGAGTTATGTGTCACGGCCCAAGCTACTTAAAATTTAATCCATTTTTTTAATAAATTTTTCATCTAATCATTTCTTTTTTAAGAATATCTTTGCTTAATAAAATGTTTTTTTAATTAAGACAAATTTGATAAATTTATTTTAGAAGTAAATAATTGTACTTTTCATATATTTCTCATACAAATAAAATTATTATGGTAAAACAAACATAATTTTTGAATTTCAAATGTCAAAATTAATCTGGGTTTGAATTTTTAGAAGGTTTCTAAGAAGTTAAAATTTTTTTGATGAATAGCATATTGATGAATAGTGTTTTTGATGAGTTTTATTTGATGAATATTATTTTTTATGAATAGTAAAAAAATATTTTATTATTGAAATTTTTTTTCTATGAAATGATTTTCCAAAATTGGGCAAACATGGTTGTAATCAGGGTGAAAAATGTGGTTCAATGTGATCAAAATATTTTTTGGTGAATAGTAACTTTACCCTTTGAAATAGTAAGTTTACCCTTATGAATAGTAATATGACTAATGGAATAGTAGCCTCACATAAGGAAATATAGATATATTTTAGTTATCCTAAATTGAAATGTGATATAATTATATCATAGTATATGTAAATAAATGCTTTAAAAATTATTAGTTAAATATTAGTATTTTATTTATTTTATTTTATTTAAAATGTAATTAATTTTTTTAAAAGTGAGTTCAATTTTAAATTCTATATGTTCAAAGATGGTTTGGGTGAGTTTTTGGTATTTTTCAGAAACAGTTGAATTTTCGATGAATAGTAAAAATACAATTTTTGTTTTCGGTATGTTTAATGACATCATAACTATTTCATAATGATGTAATGTGTAAGATATGGTGTTGCTCGACTCTTAAGGATTATAATATGATATGAGGTTTCTCAGGCGGCCAATACCATGGGCAAGCCCATGGTTTTTCAAATACCAATAATGATGTGTCTATTGAAATTGATAAAATATTCACTAAACTTTTTCTATAAATACACACTGATTACTTAATTTCATTTCATTAAAAGATAATTATCCCATAATTTATGATTTTATTACCTCCCATGGATTCCTACCACTATGAACTCAATCCCCCTAGGTCCCAATCATAGATTTTTAGAAGTTACTCTTACAGGTAAGGGAAATATCTACTTCTCTTTCATTTCAAGTACTCTTTTATGTGGTATATCTTTCAAATTTCCATAAAATATTCTTATTCCGATTTTATTATGTCCCTATACTATATTATGAGTATTTTATGAATTGGTGACCCATTCCCCCCCCCCCATTTTAATGTTTTATAAAACCATCTTTCATAGGCGTTATGCTGTAGAATTTCCATCTCAAAATATCTCTCTTTTTCAAGAAATTCATTTACATTATTTATGTGAATAAACAAACCACTTTCATCTCCATGGGTATTCATCAAGAAATTAAAATGATATATTTTATTCTGGAACTGACATACATAAAATCCTCATTCCCATTTCATGGTTTATAAATGACATAATGACCATGTTTTTAAGAACTTCTAAAATGCCATTATTTTGATATAAAACTCATTAGTTAAATTCTCCATGGGTTATTTATGAAATGTTTGTTTATGATAAATGTGGATCACATGAAAATAAATACATAATAAGGGTATTCCATAATAGCGATCCAATTCATTGGGTTAAGAAATCAATCTATAGAGATGATAAGTTTTACGATACCCTAGTGAATAACTTTTGTAATTTTTATGACACCATGGGGATAAACCTTGGTGATATCCTTATGAATGTATGAATTAAATTTTTTAGCTACATTTTCATGTTAAGATTCATGTTATTATTATTTTTATATTCCTGTATATCGTTTTATTATGATATTCTTCATGTTCTTATTGATATTTCTCAAGTTCACATGTAAATTGTTTCACTTGTTTTCCTTTACTAGGCCTTCTGCTCACCCTTTACTTTGATGTATGACCCCAGGTTATGAGATACAGTAATTGTTATTAGGATGAACCTATGATGAATCCTTGTAATTTTATTAGAATAATTTCTTATTTTTTCATGTATTATGTACCTTTTTTTCAAAACACTAAACTTTAAAGATCCTCTATTGGTAAAATTTCATGTAAAGTTATGTAATAAAAAGGTGGGATGCCAAACCGTGAAGGCCTGATCTTGAAGACAAAGGGGTAATTGATTCCTTCTTGATGCTCTGATTTTAAGGATAGAAATAACCACACAAATTATGCAAGATAGAATCCATATACTAAAAAACAAGAATCTAATAACATGAATGATCTAATTCACTACTCTTAAATTAGATCCAAGATTCGCTAGTCACGCTATAAACTCTTTGAATGTTGTCTAATATTAGTTAGAATAATGTATTTAGAGGGGGTTAAATGAGTTCTAAAATATCAAACCCTCTTTTTGAGAACAACCTTTCAGGTATTAATAATTCTTATAAATATTAATATAATTAAACAAAAATAAAGGAACAACGAATATTTTATAGTAGTTTAGGGAACATATCCCCTAATCCACCACACCAACACTCTCTCTATGATCTTGGTGATTTTACAAATATTGGTCTTTTCTGAGTGATTTCTTATCTTTAGTGCAAGAATAAATAACTTAATACAAATAGGTATGTAGTTATACTATTGGGCTCTTGTTTCTGGAAAAAAAAGATCGTATATCCACACTTAGTACAAGGAGTTTTTGTTTACACATGAGATAAAAAAATATATAAAATAATCTTCGAATTATACACATGGTTTCAATAAGCAACTGATAAAAAAGAAGTATTTTGAGAGGATTGATAGATTATTTAGAGTAGATAAAGGAAAAATATATGAAATAAAATAATGTTTCATGTAAGCATAAGAGAAATAGAAATATAGAAAACTTGTTCTTTTAGAGAATAACGGCTTTTTTAGCATAAGGAAGAAGATGAGGTATTTTTTTATAGCACAATTTCCATGTAAAATTCTATCCCTCTATATATAATTGATTTTTCATTACCTTATATATCATCATATATAAATAATCCTTTATGAATTATATTATTTACTTTTATAGAAACAAAAAACGTTATAGAATGATATTTTCTCACTTGTATCGATGAAAAACATGGAAGCATAAATGAGATGGTTGTTGTTCCATTATAGGAACTTATATATTTTTATTGTAGTCCTCCATACATCATTTAAATATGTCTTACTATGAATCTTTGAATATAACAATTATATTCCATTAAAATACATTTAAATTAATAAATACATCAAGTTGTATTATCTCTTATGAAAAATAGAGAGTCTGAATAGTCGAAATCTACATAGGTGACTTTGTGTAGATAAAATGATTTTGGTTCCAAGTAATATAAATAAAATATTTTCACATAACACATTTTCTGTATGAAAATATGCCCATGGATCCAAATAATCTATGTAATTGTTCTTTCATATCCAAATGAATCACATATCTAAAAAAATCATTTATTAGATTTAGCATAACTGAAAGCCCCACATATTTGATTGAGTTTATCTAATGTATTTACATATGAGACATTTTAATTGGCATATTTAGAATAACCACATTCTTCATATAGTCGAATCACTATAGTAAATTTGACCTGATAGATGGTTCTATGTGAACAAACCTTCTATGTATGTGAAAGCTACATAGCTTATGTATTGGCCTGGGGAATTTCACATAGAACATTTTACTACATAAATAATTTCAGATAAGTAGTTTTTTTCCTTTATATGACTTAATATCTGCAGTCTAATATATAATCTATTTTCACATTTCCAAAAATTTTCATGTAAGTACATTTTTACATAATTAATAAAAACATCATTTTGTAGCCGATTTAACTTCAGAAAGTAAAAATATAATTAAAACAAGTTAACACTCATAAAAATAGATTTAATAGAAACATATAAAGGGGTACTTATGAGAATCAAAAAATGTAATATGATATATATTTTAACCTGAATAATAGTTCAACAATATCCCCCTTTTTGAGGACCACAATACAAATAATGAAAGGCATAAAGATTTTAAAGGGATTGAAATAAATATTCAATTGGAATTTGAAAGTCATAAGCATTCTTAAAATAGTGTTTTTCAATATCTACTCCCCATTTTGTGGTGTATAAATGGATGATATGATAATGGATAAAACATAGTCAATATGGTGCTAAAGTTATAACAAACTATACGAACATGATAGAGAAAGTTAATATGAATTATATAGTGACATAGATAAGAATAAAATAATATAAAAAACTAGAATTTCATTAAATATAAATAGAAATTTAATATATATAGTCATGAATCAACTCAACTCAATGGGAATTGGAAGGATAGATTGGAACACTTTAACATCAGAAGATCAATCCCATCCAATGTCTGTCTGGGAATGACTAGAGAGCCTAAAAAGTGTATATAATATTTTCTCATGGATATCAGTAACTAAATTGAAGTAATAATTTTCTAATGAAATTTAAAAAAAAGGTGAGGAAAATATTTTGAATCTGTAGTAGAAGGAAAAACTGGAACAAAATTCTCATCTAACATCGAATTAAATTTCTGATAAAAGACAGTATGATCAAAAAAATTACCATTTTCAGTTAAGAACTGATGTGACGATTTGGTATAGTGGGGATAATATATATTCTGCCTCAATGATATAAAAGGGAAACTATACACATATAAATTCTCTTAATGATATCCTCCATGAAGAAGTAAGTAATAGTCTTGTATCTTTACAAATTTTTTATATAATCATGGCATGATATTGGTTTATCAAACTATTTAAATTTACGATCTACTCAACATAATTTTTCTAAGAAGTGATAATAGAATGAGATACTCTAACCCTTGAATCATCAAGATCTTTAAAGTTGACATATTCTTTGGGAAAATGTGCAATAATGGAAATACTACCCACAAGATAAGGGGATATAATTGTTAGGTCAATTTTTATACTTACTAGGATAGCATCCTCAAAGGTAACTCATGGAAATCAGTAGTTGTGGCCTTATCCTCTCTTTTCACATTTATCATTCCAACATTAGAAAATTTAGGTGTAATATAATGTGGTTGCGCTTCCACTCTTGATTTAGCATCTAGGACTAGTTACTTACTGCTTTCCATAGTATGTATAATAATATCTTCCCTAGAAGATACCCCTTAGTGGGTTCTACATCCCTAGTAACATAGAATCTATAAGTCCCACACATAGTAAGTATAGGAGGTGTTTCAATTAGACCATCTTCACATTCCTTTCCACTTACGTCAATATTATTAGAGTATGAGTTCCAACAATAACTAGAGTTTTCATTATATTGATTTTGATTGTATTAAATTAGTGGAAAATAATATCTCTACCTTCATCCAACATCACTTCTTTATTTTTATGCAATATAGAGACAATATTACTAAAAGGATAGTAAATCAACATACCCTTTAATTAACTGTAGTGATGTCTGATGTATATAATGTGTCGCGGAAGGTTAAATTTTTATCATTCATAAAAATGTACAGTATAAACCTATTATAGAAGTGTTTCTTCTCAAAATCTCTAGTATTTTAAAAAAATACTAGTTTTCTTTAACTTCCACATGACTTTCCTTTCATCCTAAAATTCATTAAATACATTATTTTTAATCGTATTAGTCCCAAACAAGGATGTGATATGCTCAATTGTTCCAATATCATTAGTACCAATCACGTTTTGGTTAAATTTATAGGTTCTTTCATGATTATATTAGATAATATCTATAACTTCATTGTAAGATAGAGAAAAATCACTTTCATTGACCTTAGAGTAAGTTATATCACTATTTTACACAAATTAAAAACTAGAACATTCATAGAACTATTATACTTATTTATCAAAAAATGAAAAAAAATTACATTTTATAAAAATCAAACTCCAACTTCAAAATATTAACACTTTCTTCAAAAGAACCACTATACTGTTTATCCAAACATGATTGATTGCCTTACTAGGAATAACTCAACACTGAGAGTAAGATGATTTGTATTTTATTTAGGGTCACTAGGAACCTTACTCTATCCTTTTATTCATAATTATACCCATGTATAGGATGTAAATAAATTGGGGTTTGAAGGATCCAGTGAAGTGATCAGGAGATTGGGTGGAGAGAGCTCACATTTAAGAAAATTTTAGTGAGAAAAAGAATTGGTGTGTAGGAATAATTGTGTAAGGGTTTTTAGGTATTTGATCCATGGATCCAAAAATAAAAAGAAATGAAATAAAAGTCCTTAAATATCAAAATTGTATTAAAAAATCAGGATATTAAAATGAAAATATATAAATTATTATTAATTAGAACCATTTAATACTAAATATGTAAAATTCATAGAGAAATACATAGTAACAAAAACTAAAACATAAATAAATTTTGAAGAGAACATAATATACTTATAAAAATTCATTTAAATTCAAATAAACTTATTTCTGTTTTAATAAAATTAAATCTATTAGAATAAATATTATTAGTGAAAGATAACTATTAATTAAATTTATGAAGAAATTAATTCAAAATAAATATAACCTTCTGAGTGTGACCTCCCAATAAATGATTCCTCAAATAAATATGCTTTATTGTTGAGAGTTTTTTTATATTTTTAGAAATTTTTATTTAACAAGTGTTATCATATTTAATTTTTACCTGATTAAAATTAATCCCAAAATCCATTAAAGTGTGTTTTATTCCACAACACTTCTATAAAAACAACTACCATTCACTATGTAATCATCTTCTACAATAGATAATCCAACAGATTAATGATTTTTACTAGACCAAGATTCCATGGATTTTATAACAAAGTTATAATTTATTTTTTTTCCTTTTTATCTAATCTATAACCTCACAAATCATCATCTTAAAATGAGATAATATTAAAAACCTAGGTTTTTGGGATAAAATAGAATGAAAATTTGGTAATTCAAATGCCATTAAATTCTTTTAAAAACATTCAATTTAGATTATTTGAGAATTTCATAAAGTATTACATAGAGGAATATTTCAAAAATAATTTATAGCCAACTTGTATTCAATTATACCCAGCTTCCAATAATTCTCCCATGTAACTTATTGTCAGTTAATTTCCCAGCATCATCAAAATCAAGATTTTTATTGGAACTTAAAGGAGTTTTTTGACCATATATCCTTTGACTACATATAACTTAATTAAATAAAAATATTTTTTTATTTAATGAATTTCCAATTTCCTTTTTATAAATATGATGTCGAATAAATAATGTTTTCTCACCCATGATGCTCATTTCAGACTCTTTTTTCACGATTTTTCAAAAATAATAACTTATTTTTTGATCGATTGATCCAATAATCACATAATAAACATGTATTAAATCAAGTAAAATATCATTTGATGAAGATTTTATAAAAATAGTTGGATTTTCCAAAACTATAGAAAATCCATTTGACAAAATAAATGAACATAAAAATTCATACCAAGTTCAAGGAATCTCTTTAATAGATTAAACATATATAGTAATTTTGGAAAGTGAATTTGGAAAAGGAGTATTTTTAGAACAAGTATGTTGTTAAACATAAAATTACTTCACAAAAAACCATTTTCAATTATAATTTTACTTCCATGGGAAAAAAATATAATGTTCAAATGTGATGCATAGGCTAAGAGAATCCTAATAGATTCTAATCATGCCACTAGGGAAAAGGTTTACTCATAATTTAATTATTATTATTGATTGTAACATTTTAAAAAAAGTATATCCTTATTTATAATGTTCATTTCATAATCATTCACTTTATTTATAAAGAAACACTTACATTCCTTAAAAAGGTAACCAGATTTTGTATCAACTAATTCTAAAACATTGTTCCTTTAGAACTAGTTTAACTATTATTTTCAAGATAGTATCCACTTTATTCTTCTAAGGATTATTATATTTTTTTCAAGTTGAGAAAGGTATCAAAATCACTAAAAATGATTAACTACACTTATTCTAATTATTACTCCTCTATGTAAGCCTCATATTATTATCTCTAAGGGGTGGAATTTTAAAGTCATAGGCTATCTAAAAAGCACACTGTAAGGTTCACTATTGTCCATACATTGAGGATTTTTTTATTTCAAAATCAAGTTCTTAATCATCAACCTTTATAGTGGTCAAAATAGGGTTAAATCGCTTATTTTTTAAATAATCAGTTAATTCCCCAACATTATTCTTTTTGTGATCAAAATGATCACTTACATCAAATTTCACATGATTTGATTTTTTAATAATCCATAAATTTTTATTAAAAAATCAATAAGATTTAGACGTTATATACTAACCAAGATATATTCATTTATCAACAATTGGATCATATTTATCAAGATTATCCTTATATTTAAGAATATAAATAGTTAATCTAAAATCATTAAAATATACACCTATTGGTTTTCTTTAATTTCATAGATCATATATTTTCCCCTTTAAATTTGGTCTGATTAGAACTCTATTAATGAAATAACATGTTTTGTTGATAGCTTCATCCCAAAAATGAGTTGTTTAGAAATATTCACCTAATATACTTCTAGAAATTTCATTGAATGTCATATTCCTCCTTTTAGTAACACCTTTCTATATAGGTTTCCTAAGGGAAGAAAATGAATGTTTAATATTATGTCATGAAAAAAATGAATTGAACTCATGGTTCTCATGTTCTCCTTCATGGTCACATCTCAAAGAAATAATTTTTGGAATGTTTTTCTTTTTAACCTAGCTTTAAGAAACAAATAAAAATAGAACAAGCTTCACTTTTAAGTATCAAAAATAAAATCTATGTAAATCTAAAAAAAATAATCAACTAGAATATAAAAAATATATTAACCTCCTAGGATTTTTTTTCTAGATGTACAAACAAATCCATATCGATAAGTTCCAATTTTCTATAAGTAGAAACCTATTTAGTTGGACAAAATAATGATTTTTATCTCCTACCCATTTGACATGCATAACAAAAGTTATTTTACCTAGTTTAATTCATGGAAAATGTGAAATTATATTTCTTTTAGATAAAATTCTCAAGTAATAAACATTACAATGTTTATGTATTATATTTAAAATATAAGATAAATTTTCTTAAGCATTAAAATTGTCTACATTTTTTAATTCAAAATGATAAGAACACATTTTTTTGACATTTTTAGTTATTGGTTACCTATATTTAAGGGACTTAACTTTGAATAAACATCATGAGTTGTTAGAAAAGTATATAAGGTAACCATAATCCTAATGTTGAGAAATTCTTATTAGGTTGTACTTCAAGCATTCAACCTAATGATATTTATTGATTAGAACTGAATTGGGATTTACAATTGATCCAACTCCAATAATATTTCCTCTACAGAATTCACCAAAAGGGAAATAGCCACCATCAATATTGGATAGTTGGTGAATGTTTAAAAAATATCTACTCATATGTCTTCAGAATCCACTGTCTACCTACAACTTATCATGGATATTTTTATAAATTTTTCCATATAAAAGAGATTAAACAAAAACATATTTTGGTACCCATATTCCCTTGGGTCCAGTAATGTCTTTAAAAAAAGGATTTCATAATCCAATTATGCTTGTGATATTAAGAAATTACAAAATTATAATTTTAAATATTATATAAAATAAAGTTATATGATGAATGGTAGTCACTAGTTTCTTAGAAATATCACATTTGAAACTTAGAAAATTGTAGTAAAAGTGGAACTGGGATTTTCTCTAGAAAAGATAGTGTTTTTTCTGTGTTTAAATATTATTTTGTGGGTTCAATTTTTAGAGAGACAAAAAGTAAATATTTTCAGTTATAAAATCAATTAAGGAAGTAATGGTTCATCCTTGTATTATTTTGTGACACCCCAAAACTTATTTCTATTATAATAAAAATATTATAGATTTATTTTTTTATCCGAACAAAGCATACAAACTAAATTATATACTTTTTATTTAAATAAAACACTGATGTGTTTACATTACAACAAGGTCACAGGAAAACAATAATATCCAAAAATACCTATTAAAATACCTATTAGAATTACAGTAAGACCACCCAAAACAAAACAAAAACTCAAGAAGATAATATTGGTCCTTCGGATCCATTACAACGAGCATTAGTATGGACAGAGCCACTGCAGCCACACTAAGCATAAATGGAATTATGTGTACCATATACACCAAGTTTTGTTAAATTCGGAAAACCCTAATGTATGGTTTTATAAGGCATCAACTCTACTGTTTCCTTGGGTGACCGTTGAGTTCTAATGGCTATAATTATAGATGTTGGTCTTTTGGTGGATTAACTAAAAATATCCAAGTATAATTTAGTTTTACAAAATATTTAAGTTATGATTTTAAATTATAAAATAAACTATTATTATGAACATTAAAAGGGAAATGGTTTAATATTTTGAACTATACTAAAGTTATTTTAGAATGAGATGAGTATTTTAAACACCATTAAAATATTTAAAATATCTTGTAAATTTTTTCAATCTTAAATCTTTAAACTAAACTATGTTTTTTATTTCTGTAATACTAGTATAATAATTTTATATGGATGTATTAAATTTAAATTTTTTACTTTTTCTTTTAAAACGTTAGTGTTTATAAAACTAAGGGAAATTTTGTTTTAAAAAAACACTTATTTTATGTGTAAGGAATCTTAGTATTAAAGTTAAAAAATATATATCCACAAGGGCTAGACCACTAGCCTGGTCGAGGGAGGAAGCACGTGCTAGGCGGCAGAGCCTAGACCTCAGCCTCAGTATAGGCTGGAATTTGGGCAGTGTGCATGCACGGTGCATGCCAGGTCTAGGGAACAGGGGGCATAGCTACCCTTAAGGTCACACAGGAGCAGAGCGCACCTCCTTGCAAGGTGGCATGGCAGCGTGGGTGGACGCATGATCATGCCCACAAAACCTGGTATGGGGAGGTACAGGGAGGGGGAAGGAGTAATTTTTCATAAGTCCATGAGCTATATGCTTATAAAGAGCCACAAAAGTTCCCTCCGTTTCGATGTGGGATGGTGAAATTCAACAGGAATCAGATCTCGACTGTTGGATCATGTCACGTGCAATCTGTGCCATCTATTTCGATCCATCATTCGATCCTCTGTGGTTGTAGTATATCTCTGCATCTTTTTTTCACCGTATGATCCTGATGGATCTAATCGTGACCGTCCATATCTTTTAAAAACATCTCATTTCATTGAAGTTGTCGGATCAAGTCCCGATCTGATCTACACCAAATGTTCCTTTCTAAAATCACCACATCACCGTGGTCGTCTGATCTAATCCCCTTTCAATCCCATCCATTCATTCTTTTTTGGATTTTCACCTCCCACAACATCTTCTTCTTCTCCACTTTCACTGGACCAATAACCCCTACCCTCCCTTTCTCTTTTTTTTCCACACCCTTGACTCCTCCCATCTCCATACAAGCCTCCTCTCATGTGTTTTCCATGAAGACTGACTTCCCCCGGTCATTTAATATACCGAATAGGTCTCAGTTTTCCAATAGTATCATTAAATATTCTGTATATTTTATACATATTATAGTTCATATGGGTTTCAATGGATTTTTCTTTGGTTTAGACGCTTTAATACATAGTGTATATTCGGATATGAGAATATATGTGTATACATGTAAACTTTGATCCTCAATTTTATCTCAAATTTTCCAAGTATTATAAAGAAAGTTTAAAACATGTGTTTTTGAATTGTGAATGCTTTTATTTAAAAATACTGTGTTTTATATACACCATTGTGTAAAAACATATTTCCACAACACACTTCCCGAGTATTGGATACTCAAAATATTATACTTTTGATGCATTTAGTATTTATGGAGAATTAATGAGTATAATATTTGGGGTTTGTTACTCTTATATTCATATGTATGAATCACTTATTTTTCTGAATAAATAATGGTATTAGTTATGGTTGGGTGTCATGATTTCCATTTTTAACATTATGTATATCTATGTGGTGTCTTATACAAAATCATATCTGTAATAAATATTTTAGAATCTGTGAGTTTAATACCCCATATGAAATAGTTGGTTTATCTTTCAAGTATTTATGCATTCAAAACATGAAGCAATTCAAATACATATATTTTTTAAAAAAGGTTTTAGGATTTAAAGTTATCATTTTATGTGACAAGGCTTGTATTGATTTTGTGCATTAGTTATCATCACATGTACTATAGTCTGCTTAACATACTTTCCATTTAATGACATAACCATGCAGTTGATAGTTTTCTAATTAAAACTTATATGCCCAATTCACTATATATATGTAAATGATAATGAATGTAATTAAATCTATTATAACCTTTTATGGAAATATGAATTAAATTATTCAAGGTGGTATGTGAATCCTTTTATAATATGAATTGTGAAATTAAATATTCAAAGTGTCATGGGACATTTTGAATATACAAACCTATTTGGAATATGTGGAATTTATAGACTCAGTATAATGGGTTGGGGACTGGTTAACGAAACCCCCTTGATGCATCAATAGTTCTTAGGAGACAATCCAGTAATGGCATGAGTCCATTTACATTTCAGGCCTTGACATGAGGTCTTGACAGGGTCTGATATTATATGTTCCCTCATTATGTTTATAATAATTAATTAACCGGGTGGATATTTGACTAGTATAATATCCATGGTTAAGAGCCAGTACATATGTGTATCAGAAGAAGTAAATGATTTTGGCATGACGTTTAATTTTCCCTCAGTGATTTATTAGCCAGTAAATGTTTCATAGTAATAAAAAATTAAATTTATGTTATTACCTTTATGCACAACTCTAATTATGTATTACTCTTAGTTATTAATTTATCACTTGCATATTCACATGACATACATCTTAGAATATCATTTCTTATTATTTTGAATTATCCTGTTTATAATTGAATTATGTTTCTTTATAACTTTGTCAACTCCCTATGAAATGTGCCTTTATGATTCTTAGACTAAATTCTATGTTGTGATGTTTATGTTTCTGTATCCCTTAAGAAAATTTATGGGTAATTTTAAAAGAGTGTTTTCAAATGTTATATTGGTATATTATTTTATTTTAAAACCCCTTTCTGGGCATTCGTATACCCAACCTAAATTTTTGAAATAAATTTTTCGGGTATTGGTTTTTTGTTGATGAAGCATGTCAGAAGTAGCTGGTTTCCCAGAACCCAAACTGAATCGATCCTCTATCTGGGACATGTTGTGTAAAATATCATTACATGTTTTTGGTAAAAATTTACACACCATGTTTCAAGGCACTGGCTCTGGGTATTCTGTGTTCGGGTTGTCATAGTTGGTATCAGAGGATTCGGTTTGGAAACTCTGGAAACCCATAACTGAAAAAAATACTTAAGCATTACTAAATATGATGTTTTCATAATTTTTAGATGGAAAACAGAAATAAAAGTATTTTACCCTGTTATTGAGGCCCTAGAAACCATAATTTCCATATCCAGCCACGATAACTTTGTAAACTATGCCCATATTTGTATGACATGAAAACACCTCTACGACATGTCCAACTCTTCCCATGTACTTCAACTCCACCGAGGAGCGGGTTTAGACTACCTCTTTATGATGCAAAGCCAATTTCTATCCTACACACTTTGGGGAAAGTACTATGATAGAATTTTTAGATGCTTCACTACAGCGGAAGGCATCCAGTCCCTTATGGATTTACAAGAAGCTGCAGCAGCGGGAGACCTCCGAGCAGCATATATGTTCCAAGTCTTTTCATATGGCCATTATAGTCAAGTAATGGACTATGAAATCCTTGAATTTTTAGCCTCACATTCTATGTATAGACATCAGGTACATACTAATGCATCTCGGTTATACACCTATCATGTCACACTATGGAGACACCATAAGTGCACCCATGAGATTGAACCAGACTTCTCGGGTTGCATTTAGTTCAGGGAGATTGAAAGTTTTGAATTTTTTTTAGGGATTTGGGTAACTGGGACCTGGCGAAACTATTAGTTCTGGGTGTAGTGTACCAGTTGTTTTATGAAAATAAAATTTGGTGTTTCTTCTTTCTTCTACCTTTTTAGTGTTTGTGTTTCACTGAATGGAATTTCATGAAAAATTTCTATTTTCATATGGAAGGACAGACCCATATCTTATCTATTCCCATTGAGGTACTAGAGGCCATTATGGTCAGAACCTGTGCATAAGAGTACCCTAACTTCAAAAAATTACAAAGAACATGCAAACATATTTATGGGATATCAAATAGTCCGTACATTCTCTGCTCTTGCCAAGGGAATGCCTATATCTACCACCGCATAGCCACTACTCAGATCGTTGAGTGTAGGAGAAGGGAAAAGTACCATGAAGGTCTATTCATATGCTTCACACTTTCCCAAAACTTCACATCCAGGGAAAGGTTTCAAGAGGCTTCCATGGAGGGGAACTGACATGCAGCCTACATGCATCAGATCCTAAGCTTCAGTTTATATGACCACGTCTATGACCCTGACATCCTCAGAAGAGGGACGGTCTAACGATCCCTAAGAGAGTTTTTCCATTCATACATCTCTAAACTCTCTACCATTCGATCCTCCCATTGGATGCCTGAGTGTACACTACATGAGTTTAACCCATAATTCATGAGGTGTGTTTGGGCCAGGTAATCAAAAGAACTAAACACCAAATTTGGTATTTAGCTGTCCACACCTGAGGATCCTCCATGATGGAGGATGTGGTGAAGAATGTCAGAGGTTTTATTATTATCTTGGTTGTATGAAATGAATTGCGAGGACACAATTCTTTATAGGGGGGATAATTTGACGGCCCAAAAAAATTTTCCCTTGTAATAAAAATATTATGGTTTTATTTAGTTATCTAAACAAAACATACAAACTAAATACCAGTTTTTTATTTAAATGAAAAACCAAAGTTTTTACATTACAACAAGGTCACATTAAAACCATACTGACCAAAAAATACCTATTAAAAGATCTATTAGAATTACAGGTAGACCATCAAAAACAAGAAAAAAACACAAAGAAGATAATATGGGTCCTTCGGATCTGTCACAATGAACATTAGTATGGCCAGAGCCACTGGAGCCACACTAAGAATCAATGGAATTATGTGTACCATCTTTAAAAAGTTGTGTTGAATTTGGGACACCCTAATGTATGGTTTTATAAGGCATCAACTCGATCGATTCCTTGGGTGACCATTTATTTCTAACAGCTATAATTATAGATGTTGGTCTTTTGGTGGATTAATTAAAATTATCTAAGTATAATTTAGTTTTCCAAAATATTTAAATTATGAATTGAAGTTATAATATAACCTCTTATTATGAACTTTAAAAGGGAAATGGTTTAATATTTTGAACTAAACATAAGTGATTTTAAAATTAGATGAGGATTTAAAACACCTTTAAAATATTTCAAATATCTTGTAAAAGTTTTCATTCTTAAAGCTTTAAATTAAACTATGTTATTGATTTATATAATACTAGTATAAAGTTTTCATATGGATGTATTAAATTTTAATTTTTAACTTTTTGTTTTAATATGTTAGTGTTTATAAAACTAAGGGAAATTTTGTTTTGAAAAAACACCTTTTTAATGTGTAAGGAAACTTAGTATTAAAGTTACGAAAAATATATCCACAAGGGCCATCCCTCTAGCCAGTCCGAGGGAGGCAGCACACGCTACGCGGCCGAGCCTAGCCCTCAGCCTCCACATAGGCCGACCTGTGCATATTTTTCATGCACGGTGGATGCTAGGTCTAGTGAACAGGGAGCATAGCTACCCCTAAGGGCATGTAAGAGAATATCGCACCATTGTGCGGGGCGGCAGAGCTGTGGGGGTGGGCGTAGGAGCATGCCTGCAGAACCCAGTACGAGGCAATACTTGGAGGGGGGAGTAATATGGCATATGTTCGAGACCTCTAGGATTATAAAGAGCTATGAAACTTCCCTCTGTTTTGATGTGGGATGGCGAAATTCAACCGGGATCAGATCTCATCCATTAGATCACGTCACGTGCAATCTGGTCCATCGATTTCGAACCATCATTCTATCCTTAGTGGTCGTGGTATATCTCTACATCTTTTTTGATATGTCTGATCCCGATGGATCTAATCATGACCATCCATCTCTTTTAAAAACTATGCCTTACACCAAAGCCATCGGATCAAGTCATGATTTGATCTGGATCGTCTGTTCATTTTTAAAATTGCCACATCATCATGGTTGTCTAATCTACTCCCCTTTCAATCCCAGTTGTTCATTCTTTTTTAGATTTTACCCTCCCAAAACATCTTTTTCTTCTCCACCTGCATTGGACCAGTAACCCCTACCCTCTCTTTCTATTTGTTTCCACACCCGTGATTCCTCCCATCACAATCTGAGCCTCCCATCAAGTGTTTTCCACGAAGACCGACTTCCCCCGGTCATTTAATATACTGAATAGGTCTCTATTTTCCAATATAAGAATTTAATATTCTATATATTTTATATATATTATAGTTTATAAATTATCTGTCTCACCCCAAGAACCCCCTGGTTCTTCCTCCACTCAAGCTTTTAGCAAGCCTCCTTCGACGAATTCTTGAGCCTCTCCTCCTCCTCAAAAAAATGTAAGGGACATGTTGTCTTGTTTTGTTGCTTTGAGGGTATATAAATATATATGTATACTCATAAATATATATATATATATATATAACCCCTAATATTTAGTTAAAATATCCTCTTACACCA
The DNA here is from genome assembly GCA_963277665.1 of Viscum album. Taxonomy (NCBI): domain Eukaryota; kingdom Viridiplantae; phylum Streptophyta; class Magnoliopsida; order Santalales; family Viscaceae; genus Viscum; species Viscum album. The sequence continues at coordinate 1,289,986,073 of OY728151.1, forward strand.
ATACTAAGTCTTCTGGAATTTAATTTCAATGTGTATTATGAACATGAGGGTTTACATTATACATACAAATTTATGTACTTTATATATAAGCGGTTATTTGTATATTCAGTTTATTAATATATAAAACATTTGTTTTTTAATTATGAATGTATTTATTTAAAAATAAAACATTTTATATGCACCCTTGTGTATAAACAGATTTACACAACACTCTTCCCTAGTTTTGGATACTTCAGATATTTTACTTTTGAAGTGTTTAGTATTTATTGGGAATTAATGAGTATAATATTTGGGGTTTGTAACTCTTACATTAATATGTACGAATCACTTATTTTTATGAATAAATAATGGTATTAGTTATGATTGGTTTTCATTATTTCCATTTTTAACATTATGTATACCCATGTGATGTGTTATACATAAGCATATCAGTAATAAATGTTTTAGAATCTGTGAGTTTAATACCCCACATGAAATATTTGGTTTATCTTTTAAGTATTTATGCATTCAAACCATGAAGAAATTCCAATATGTATATTTGATTAATAAGGTTTTAGAATTTAAATTTGTCATTTTATGTGACAAGGCTTGTATGGATTTTGTGCATTAGTTATCATCACATGTGCTATAATCTTCTTAACATACTTGCCATTTAATGACATAACCATGCAGTTGATAGTTTTATAATTAATACTTATATGCCTGATTCACTATATATATATATTTAAATGCTAATGAAGGAAATTAAAAATCTTATGACCTTTTATGGAATTATGAATTAAATTATTCAAGGTGGTATGGGATACCTTGAATAAAATGAATTGTGAAATTAAATATTCAAAGTTGTATGGGACATTTTGATTATACAACTCTATATGGTATATGAGGAATGTATAGACTCGGTATAATGGGTTGGGGACCAGTTAATGAAATCTCCTTAATGCGTCGATAGTTCTCATGAGACAATCATGTCATGGCATGAGGCCATTGACATTTTAGGTCTTCACACAAGGTCTTGAAAAGGTCTGATATTATACATTCCCTCATTATGTTTATGATAATTAATTAACCAGATGGATATTTGACTAGTAGAAAATCCATGGTTAATATCCAGTTCTTATGAGAATCATAATAAGTAAATTCTTTTGGCATGATGTTTATTTTTCACTCAGTGATTTATTATCCAGTGAATGTTTCACCGTAGTAAAGAATGAAATTGATGTTATTACCTTTATGTGCAACTCTGATTATGTATTAATCATAGTTATAAATTTGGAACTTGAATATTCACATCCCATACCTATTATAATATCTTTACTTATTATTCTGAATGATCCTGTTTATAATTGAATTGTGATTCTTTATAACTATGTCACCTCCCCATGAATTGTGCCTTTATGATTATTCGACGAAATGCTATGTTGTGATGTTTATGTTTCTGTATCCCTTAAGAAAATGTTTTATGTGTAATTTTAAAAGAGTGTTTTAAAATGTTATATTAGTATATTAAGTTATTTTAGAACCACTTACCGGGCATTCACATGCTCACCCTACGTTTTTTCAATAAATATTTCAGTTATCAGTTTTTAGCTGATGGAGCATGTCAGAAGTAGCTGGTTTCTAAGAACCCAAACCGAATAAATACTCTATATGGGACATGATGTGTTATATATAAGTTCATGTTTTTGGTGAAAATTTACACATCATGTTTCAAGGAACTGTCTCCGGGTATTCTGGGGTCAGGTTATCACATATTCCCTCATTCATCTATTGATTCATTATTCATTAAGTTCCTAATCACCATCTAATCAATTGAATCCATCAGTTTACTTGGATTAAGAATTTCTATTTCATATTAAGAAGTAAAATGATCACTATATTTCCTACCATTTCCTAACCTGTTATTTGAATATATTTATTTACCCTTGGAATAACCCCACTATCTTCTGTTGCATGAAGTTGACTTAATTCAAGTGTCTTATGTGAAATGACTAGAATAAGCATAATAACATAAAATATTCAATCATAAAAAACCTATAATGACAAATAAATTAAATTCCATAGAGGAGTTAGTGATACAATTAAAATAAAAAAATCAATAATATGATAGGTGAAGGAATTCCAGTTCACTAAACCACAGATATTCTAATGTTTCATTACTAGAATTTTACTGAAATAAACAAAATAAAACAAGTGATAGTACTAGAGGTGATTTAGAGATCCAATTACATAGTAAGTTATCCCATTTATATAGTTATCATCTTCTAGGGATCATGTAGTAGGGGAACATGTTTCCACACAGAATTTGGGAATTTTTGTAGGGAGTAGGTTTACATTAAACATGATGGTTGACACATGACTTGAAGGAAGGGTATAAATGAATTGTGTATTTCATTATTAATCTTCTAAGATTCATTCCAATATCCATTTTAAATGTGTAGTGATCCATTTCTTTGTTTTAATGGTTAAAGGAAAATGGAAATGGTATTTTGTTTTTGGTCTTTATTATTTTGTTCATTTCTTAGGTATAATTATTTTACATGTGAGATGGAATTTCTACCAAAATTTGAAAATATGATTCTTACATTATTGGATGATGAATGGAAACCATTTCTATGTGAGAGGTGATGTATCTTCCCAGTATAATATCATTTGTTTCTTACCTCTCTCTTGATTCTTATCGCTACTATAAATTATATTTAATAGTGGAGTGAGCATGTTAGTTCAATGATACCCCATTTTTCCTTTAGGTCATCAGGTGTGATTGGTCCTTTATCCCATATCTCTGGTATCGTCAGCAAGTAATATCCATCATAATAGAGTGGAATCCCAATGCTCCTGTAGAGGTTTTATGGTAAGGGAAGCTTCACTCATATCACATGTGGATATATCTGTCACTGATTCGATGAAGAGATAAAATTGGGATTGAGTACTTATATTATTATTCTGGTAGTGTAGATTCACTCTATCATCAACTCGGATCCAAGGATGGCATTAGAAGGTGGCATCAGCATGGTGGATAACACTCTGCTTGTGCTAGTGGTTCTTGTAGCTTTTGGAGAAGAACCCTTCCTCAAGATTGCCTTCAAGAAGTAATCATGAAGAATATTTCTATTTAGTGGAAGTGAAATATTGGGGTCTTTAATATTATCTTATAAAGAAGAGGAATGGTAGGATATATGGGTAAATATTTAGGTAATAATTCTTACCGTGAGTTGGTAGTCCAAAAGGAATGGATATTGGTAGGTATTCCCACCCATAAAATTATAGAATATAAAATGAACATGGATTTTGTGGTCATATTTTTTGGATTTGAGGAATTTTTTTGTACGCAGTCAGATGATATAACTCATATTAGGTAGGCTTTCCATGATACTATGGTGTGGTGTAGTGGGTAGCTGGTTGTGAGTTTTTCTTCGTGGTCGGTCTATAGTATGGTCACCATGCCTACCATGTGATAGAAGTATATATAGGGTAGCATACGGTCAGCACCTATAGTAATCATAGTGACCCTGGATGTAATGGACCCTCCAATACTTTGTGACTTTACATCCTCTAAAAGTTCACATGATTTCTTAGTCCAATATTAAATTACACCCTAAAGAGAAATAATTTCCATAAGTATGACTCCAAAATTTAAATCAAAATTTGTACATATAAATAAATAACATATTTAAATCAAATTTCTAATTAAATTATAATCATAGTAAGTCAATAGAAACTACTATATCCCTGGTAACTAAACTACAATGTGGGGTATTATCAATGAATAAAAGTAAGAAAATATTGAAGGTTCCATCTCACATCACTCCACCACACTTAGACTGTTGCACTCTTGAGAATTATTATCATGGAATTCAAAATTGATCAAATAGAAAAAAAAATAAAGATAAACCTATATAAATTTAATGTTAATATCAAGGGTTGAATCAAAACATAGACTCTTACAAAGATACAAATATCATGATTCATTTGAAAATCCTGCCACTACATCACATTAATTCAGTTAAAGTTTCTATTTAAGAGTTCATCAAATCTTATTTAAGTGGAATATAAATTTTAGCAAAAAACAACTCTATTTTTCACTCTTTTTTATGTTTCCTCAAACCAAATCTTTATTTCCCATATTATTTATAAAACATAATTAAATGTTCTATAATTCAATTTTCCCACTCTCAATGGGTTCAATATTCCCCTCATATAAATGGACTAATTTTTTATATGTTCATTTCAAATTTATTTCATCCATCCAAAATTTTGTGCAAATCACTTTTCATAGAACCTATTGTTCTGTCTTTATTAAATTATAAAAACAAACCTAGGATTGTACCAGTTAAATTATAGTATGAATTTTTTTATGACTCGTAGTTTTAAATTAAAAAAATATATACCCAAATAATAGAAAGGGACAACATTGAAGTACTTATTTTTTAGCAGCATGGATGAGTCTTGACTCATTCATAGGTTATTTATGAAATTTATCCTCATACTAATTTAATTTTTAGCAATTTACCTTTAATGGTTTCATTAAACCTTATTTATTAATCTGAACTTCACCAAAAGGAAATGTATTAGATACTATACATGATCTATCCCACTTGGAATGAAGCATTCCAAGAAAAATTTTCATCCTTGAAGAAAATATATTTACTTTGTCTCCCACTTGAAATTACCTTTTATGTATCAACATTACATTAGAATTTTTGGATTTCTCCTCATACAATAGAATGTTCTCATAAGACTCAATCCTTAATTCCTCTAGATCTATTAATTTCATTTTCCTTTATTCTTTATCCATGATAAACATCAGGTTTACTAGTTTTTCATCCTAGTAGTCCTTGTGTTATATCCTAATAGGCATGTTAAAATGTGTGCCCTAAATAATTTTTCAAGGTAAAATACATAATGGTGTTTTATAGGCTACTATGTATGACCATAGTGCAACTTTTATCTTCTGATTCTAGTCCTTGTGGTTGGGTTGTGCGGTCTTCTTGATCAAATAACATAAGGTTTCCTGATCAAAATAAATAGTTACTTTACTTCTCAATAGAGAATGAAATTTTTCTAAATATACATAATAGAAAAAAATTCAAACACTATTTTTGTGTAGTTTATCAGCGTAGTGTCCAGGGTTTGGGAAATATAGGCTATTACTCATCGGATATTATCAATCTTTTAGGATATCATGACCCCAACATCTTAATTAAAATTATCACATAGTATCTCAAAGAGAGACTCTAATTTTGTTTGAAGATTATGGGGGAATTAGTTAAAAATCCTTTTAATTTTCAATGGTTTTTCTATATATATTGTAAAATAAAAAATATGTTTCCTTATTATATAGGTTATTTAGGGGAAATAATTTTTTTTTAAATTCACTAATAAACCTTCTATAAATCCAACATGGCTTTGAAATAATCTAATGTGTCTAACAGTGATAGGACATATTAGTATCGAAATGACATCCTCTTTGGATCTATCCACTTCAATTATTTCCTTATAAATTAAATAGCATAGATAATTTCCCTTTTATTCCAAAAAATTGTATTTTAAAATTTAAAAAACATATTTATCTCAATCCATCATTGTAAAACATTTTTTGTGCTCCTAAGACAATTTTGAAGGAAATTTACATACATAGAAAATCCATCAAGGAATACCTCTAAAAATTTTCAATAATGTCTGAGAATATGCTTACCATACAATGTTTAATGTTACCTAAGGAATTGAAGAGACCCAAATACATCCTTCAGTAGGTAAATATACCAATGGGGCATGTGAAGGTGGTCTTGTCTTGGTATCAGGGAGCTATGGGAACTTGAAAATATCCATAAAAATCATTAAAGAAACAATAATGTTTTTATTATCATGTCTTGCTGACATTTATTCCACAAATGGTAATGGGAAATTTTCTTCAATAGTTACATTTTTTAATCATATATGGTCAATATATACTCTCCATCAATTCTAGATATTAGGGGGAACCAATTCATTGTTTTTATTTTTAACAATTATTTAACCAATTTGAACAATTTTAATGGGGATTAACCATAGGGATTATAATATGGGATATATTATTTTATCTTCTAAGAGTCTCTCTACAACCATTCTCGCTACCTATAGGAGGGATGGGTTAAGCCTTATATGGGGTTTCCTTATTAACATGGATCCTTCTTCCAACAAAATTCAGTGCATGAAGATGGTTGGGATTATTCCTAGAATATCTCCCAATGTTTATACTATATATTTAACATTATTTTTTTAGATATTCATCACTTCAATCTCATGATCAAGTTCTAGGTTGTTGGAAATTATAACAGGTATTCTCTTATCTTTTTTTAATAATGAATAGTTTAAATTTGTGGGAAGCAATTTTAGTTCTAATTTAGGGAGGTTTCTAGAGATGTTTCCATTTCACTATTTTTATACTATCCAACTACACATGTAATTTTTAATTATTAATATTAGATTTTAGTAACATGTTAAAAATAATATTCATCAATTTCTTCAAATTTATCCAGCATTGAAATTTTCCTTATATTTATTTCACATAAAAATATATTTTTCTTCCAGGTTTTGTATTTCCAAAGCCTCTACTCATCTAATAATAGAATTAAACATCTCAATTTCATCCCTAGAATAGCAGGGAAGTTCAAAATGTTCTATGGTTAAAATAGAATATTATTTACGTGGATGTTTCATTGAATATATAATGTTGAAATCCACTATTTCCTCACCACATTTCATGAAAAGGGTACCTTTATAGACATTGATGATGGTTTTAACAGTCATTAAAAGTGTCTTCTTAGAATAATTGTATAATTATCATTACTGTTTCCGTCTTCTATGTTGAGAATGTAGATGTTAGTAGGGAATATGTCACCATGTCCACTTACCAAGAAATCCTGAAGAACAACAACTGGAAAGGTTGTGGCTTTGTTGTCAAGTTGTACAACCACAAAGTAGATTTATGTTATCTAATATGAAAAGAAGCATGTATGGAATAATGAATTTCATTAATTTAAGCTCCAATATCACATAATTCATTGGATAAATTGAGCTCACCAATAGAGTAGGGAATATAAAAAAGTACCTAAATCTTGATTTTTTTTTTGGAATTTGATAGATTAAACTAGAATAAACATTATTAACTAGTCTTACCACTTCATTTCCATTAATATCCTTATACCAATGCACATGTCCTTGATGAATTTTTATATAATTTGAATCTACTAAATAGATTCCATCAGGGGGATATTAATTTAATTTTTTTTTAAAACCCATTATATCATTTGGAAGATATTCCACCTTGGGTCCTCTTGGTTATTCCATTATTATTGGGAAGGTAGGTGTAAGTTGTTATTGATCCTAAATTGTTTTCCTTTTATCTTTTTATGGTTCATTAACTACCTCCTCTTTAGGTTCTTTATCTAAGGTAGATTCTTTATATTCTTGTTTCTTTACATCCAATTTAAATTTCCATGGGTAATCCTTCACTATATTCAAGTTCTTTTCCACTTTTCAATGTAATAAAATTACATTTCACTTATGGTTTACAATTTCTTGAGTGAGAATCTTTACAGATTCTTGGCTTACCATATTATTCGGGGTGTTCATGAGTTGGCCGATTTAACCTTTTAATTCATGTAATTGTGACCCATGATTGGTGAGGGGGAGTGTTAATAATTTTTAGATTCTATTACCTCTCTTATCATGTCATTCATGGATGGTTCTTTTGGTTTTCCTTTCTGGTAGCTTATTTATAGTTTTATGTTGTGTTAATGAAATAGAGGTTGTAGATAAGTCTGTTGAGAATATTTTTGAAAGGGTGGTCTTTGAGTATATCGGCTCCCAGCTTTAGATTAGTTATTTGTAAATTCTCTAAATACTTGGTTTCTACATGGTAGATTCTAGAATTGCCTCTAGAACATGTCATCACAACATTAATTTACATGAACTAGAGGGAATCCCTCAATAAAGTGATCTTGATAATAGAACTATTGTATGACCAATGGGGTGTGATTTTTTATGATTCATGTACATTGTTAATGTATAATTGTCTCAAAATGGAATTTACTTCTTTACTTATATTTTGTAATAGGGGTAAGTTGGAGATTTTTACCTTGTACAGTCCTTTGGTTGATGTTCTCCTACCAAACTCTTTGGAATTTTGTAAGATCCTTTCAGGGAGTGATCTTACCACAGTTAGTGAGTTATCAATCAATGATCCTCATATAGAATCATTCAGTAGGATCCCATAAATATCCATTAATCCTTTGTATAAAAATACCAAGAAGTGATGTTATTTATATAGATGATGTGGGAAGGATGTGACAGTTTCTTGAACCTATCCTGGAATTCATAGAGAGTTTCTCCAGTTACCATTTTGAACTGCTTAATTTCTTTTCAAAGTTGACTACTTCTTAAATAAAGAAAAAAATTCTAGAGGAACATTTTTTTTGGAACTCCAATTAGTTGACTTCTCTAGGCTATGGATTTTATATCCACTCCATGACATCTCATTTTACTGATAATTAGAAAGGATTCTAGTTGATTTGATCCTCAATGACTCATATGGTTCTAATTCCATTAAAATATTCTTTAAATGATCTTAAATTCATATTTGGGTCACTTCCCTATAGTCCATGAAACATAGATAGAACCCAATAATTCTAGTTTTTAGTTCACAGTCTTATTGATAATTTATTTATAATTGTCAGTTTTTAGTATTCAAATTGGGTGCATTAATTTTACATCAAATTTTTATTAACTTGTTCTAAATTACCGTATATTTATTCACATTATATTGTATATTTTGAGGAATATTTAGCTAAGTATAGTGTATAATCCAATTGAATGGTGACAAACTGATATTCCACATATTCTGTGTTTCTCAATGTTTTGAGTCTTTCCAATATAGTTCTCTCAACCATTGGATAAAAACCAGTTTTCTTGGTAGAACAAGATCATTATTTTGAAAATATTCATTTTAAAAAAATTAAACAAAATACCAACTTCCCCAAAAATGGCACATGGTTTTATGAGCACCTATTATAGGGAATTATGAAAAAAAATGTTTTAAACATAGTATAATATAGTAAAATTGGGACTCATATTGTCTCTAGGGAAGACATTTTGTGTGTGTATTTAAATCTTCTTTTGTGGATTCACTTTTTAATGAGACATCAAGTAAATATGGTAGGTTTTAAAATAAATTATGCATTTAGTGGTATAGCCTTTAATAATTCACTCATTCTCCAATTGAATAATTATTCATTTGGTTTCTAATCACCCTCTCATCAATTGAATCTGAATAATTACATAAATCATGAATTTCTAGTTCAGATTAAGAAATAAAATGATCACTGTATTTCCTACCATTCCCTAACCTGGTATTTGGATATATCAATTTACTATTGGATTACCCCACTATATGATATCACATGTAGTGGACTTAATTCATGTTTCTTGTGTTCAATGCATTGAATAAGTACAAGAATATAAAATCTACAATCAATGGAAACCACTACTCAAAAAACAATTGAATTATACATATGAGTTAGTAATAGAATTAAAATAACAAAACTCATCAATAGAATAGGTGAATAAATTCTCTATGGTTGAACCATAGAGGGTCTAATGTGGAATTATAGGAGTTTTACAAAAAAAGAAATAAAAGAAAACAAGATTCATGGCTAGGGGTGATTTAGATCTCCCATTCTAGAGAATGTTCTCCCCCTAATATAGTGCTTGACATCCAAGGTTTATTTGAGTGGGAACATGTTTCATCATTTAATTATGGAATGTTTGCAAAGAGAGGGTTTAATTTATTTTCAGTGGTTGACATGTGTCTAGAGGGAAGGGTTTGTATAACTTGCAAAAGGAATTGGTACTCCTCCATGATCTATCGTAATATACCATTTAAAGGTGGGGTGATCTTGTTCTTTGTAGTAGTGAGTAAAGAAAAATGGTATTGGGTTTTTAATTGTGGGTCTTGAAATTTTTTACAGTGCCTGGGTAGAATTACTTTACCTGTGGGATGTCATTTGTATCAGAATATTCAACTCAGATTCTTCTATCATTAGATGGAAAAGGAAAAATGTTTCTTTGATAGTGGTTTTATATCATAATATCAGAATGAATTTTCTTTCTTACCTCACTCTTGAAGCCAACTCCCCCCAAATTTTCAATTTAATGGTGGAGGTAGCTTCTTAGTTTTATGCTACTCCATTTTTTCCATCAAGTCATCATGTGGGCCTATTACTTTTTTACACAGCTCTGGTTTCATCATGAAGCAACCTCCATCATGATATAGTGGAATTCAAGAGCTCCCTAAATGGTTTTATATCCATAGAGGGTTCTCTTATGGAAAAAACCGGTGGATCTTGCCATAAGTCAGTGTGGAGTTCAAATTAGAGCGGATTATAGCCATGATTATTCTAGTGTGGGGGCTTCACAACTTTATAATCTCATATCCTGGGGTGAAAGAATAAGGTTGAATCAACAATGTAGATGGTTCCCTATTTGTGCTCATGGGGGTGGAATATTTTGAAGTATAACCCATCCTATGGATCTCCATAAATTATTAGTCAATAGGGTTCCTCATCTATAGGAGAACTATTAGATCGATCTCTATAATTGAATCTTATAAGGTAGAGGAATAGTAGGGTAAGTGGATAAAGCATGAAATAAGTATTCTTACTGTGAATGTCAGGGTAAGTGTGTTCACAATGAGTTTGTGGACGAAAATGATGGGATCACAGTAGTAATGCCTACCATGACAATAGTAGCATGGAAAATGAATTTTGTTTTTGTTGTTAGATATTTTAACCTTTGTGAAATTTTTTATTACATGGTATGCTGAAAGAACTCATGTTAGGTAGACTTACAATGATACTATGTTGCAGTATGGTGGGAAGGTGGCCATGAGAAGTGATTCACGGTTGGTTGATGGAATTTTCACCATACCATCCATGTGACATCTGGTTTATGAATACCAACATTTTTTTAACACCTATAGTGAGCATAGTGACCATGGATGTCATGGTAACTCCAGGAATTTATAAATTTCTAGCATGAAAAACTTCACATGTTTTTTATTTTTTTCATATTAAATTCATCCCAAAAAAATTCCTTAAGTATGAATCCACTATTAAAGTCAAAATAATTTACACGTCAATAAACACCATATTTAAAATCCAATATTTAATTAAATTATAATATCATCAATTCAATAGAATCTATTATAAACCTAGGAACTAAAATAATAATCGGGTTATTTTTTAAGGAATATAATGTTAGAACTGTTGAAATTTAAAGTTAAATTTAGTATGTTGGACACCACATAATGATTTCTATATATTTTAGGTTTATAAAAATTACTTTATATAACAAATCTTTCCCTATTTTATTTATTGTTCAAAAAACTATTACTGAGGTTACTTTATACCTTCTTATAGACATTATTATTTTGCTTAAGATATTTTACCTCATTTTTTAATAATTTAATTCTATAATCTTGATCATCAAAGGTGAAAAAATATTTATTTAGTTTTATTTTTAGGTATGAAATTTATTTACTCAAAGCATATTTTTTAATCATGGAATTTTCATAATATTTTTTAAGAATTTTATTAACCTTCATTACGGTTTCAAATTTATCTTCCAGAATAATGTAATAAACATTTAATTATTCCAAATATAAATTTCATGATTTGAAATCCGATTCATGATCGGAATAATAAAAAGAATTTACCTTTGGTTCTTTTTCAATGAAGATCATTTTAGCTTTTTGATTTGAGAGTTTAGCTTTATGTTCAGAAGTTGAGTTATCAATATAGTCTTCTCAGGCACTCCTATTATTCTTCATATCCCTTTTTTCCTTTCCATTTAAACATGGACTTCCTTTTGAATTTCTTTTTATCATTATTCTTATCTTGAAACTAATATAAGTGGATCTTGATGTATCAAATTTTGTTACGATTATAACATCTAACCTCATTATAACTTCCATAAACATTTTATATTTATTTAAGGTATTCTTAAAACCAACTCTTTTATTTTAATATGTATTGATGTTCATAACCAACTAAGAAAATTCACTACCAGAATCAGAGTAGTTTGTGTTTTCTTCACTCGATGGGTTGGGAAGTGATGATTATTTTGATATTTATTCATCCTTTGAGTTAGAAACATACAATGAAATACTTCCCTACTCAAATTACTTATGTTCATCATCTTTAGAATCCATTTCATCTTCCAGTTTAGCTCCATACATCATAAGAGTTCCAATGAGGTACATTATTTTTATATCCATTATAGGATTTTAAGGTCTTATAATAGCCAATATAACATTCTACATTGATGGATGTACTCTATGTACATTAAGATCATTTTATGGTGCTAGAATATGTGATCTATGATATGAAACATTGTTTATTATTTTTTTAAGTCATTTGTTCACTTGATTTATGTGTTCTCTATCTATCACTTTGAACGTGTCAAACATCAACATGGTAGCTTTTTATCTTAATTTCCTAAATTTTTCAATTCCATCATAATCTACTGATATAGTTTCCCACATCTCATGAGCTATAGGATATTTACATACTTGATTTAATTCATTTGGACCTAATCCAAATGTAATGGAATAAATTTATTTAGTTTTTAAATCATATTTATCTTCTTTATCTACACACCATAACCCAAGTCCTCTAGTAGGAAACTTATAATGTTTAATCAATTTTAAATAAATATGGAATCCATGATTATTGAGATATATGACCATTTTTTCCATCAAACAACAATATTTTTCTCCATTGGAAATGTGTTATCTTATTATAGTCATCCCTTCTTTCTTGCCATACATTATAGATGTAGAGAAGGATTTTTTGACTACCACTATAATAATATTGAGAAATCCAAGTCTCTACATTGATACAAAATATTATCCCTAATTATCTTGGATATTGGATCAAGAGGGGGTGAATTGAGATCAAAAAGTTGACACCCATCTTTTGAGAACTGACTTTATGTTATTAACAACTGATATATAGCATATGATAAGTGAACAAAAATAAATAAACACATGATATTTTATAGTGGTTTAGGACACAAATATCCCTTAGTCTACTCTACCGACACTCTATCTATGAGATTTTTTATTTTACAAGAACTTTTCTGTTTCTTAGGGACTTCCCAATTTTTGTGCAAGAAGTCGCCACATGGTATAAACATGTAGATAGATTTTTAAATGGGCTCCTGTTATGGGACATTAAAAATTTCCTTCACCCACACTCAATTCAAAGAGTGTTCACCTACAAAAGTGATAATAAATATAGAAACAATTCTTTATATTATGTTAACATTCCCAAGAAGTAATTTAAAAATGATAATTATTTTCAGAGTACAAATAGTTTTTTTAGTATATTTAGGAAGAACTTCTAAAGCACCAAGATGTTTCATGTTTGCACAAGATATTTAGAGATATAGTAGACTTATTCTTTTTTAAATAACATATCTTTTTTAAGCACAAGGAAGAATATGAATTATATTTCTTAGAGGTATTGATTTTAATTCATGAATATATCTCTCTATTTCTCTATGATTTTTTCATTAAATTATATGACCTCATGCGAAAAAATTATTTTTAGGTTCATAATTTAAATCTTTATAGAAATGAATAACTTTGTACAATAATATTTCCACACATTTCATGAAATAAAGGAATGGAAGAATAAATGAGATATACATTTCTTGATTATTAAAATTTGAATATTTTTAAAGTAGTACTGTATAACTTATTTACTCTACTCATACACCAGATCTTGAAAAAAATCACTTGGTTTTACATAAAATACTTCAATTGAAGTAAATACCTTTAGTTATAGCATCACGTATGATAAAATACTCTAGATATAAAAAAATATTTAGCTAACTTTGGGTAGAAGAAATATCCATCGAACCAAGTACTAAATATGCAATTTGTATATGTAACCAATTTTGCATAAGAAAAATATCCATATATAAAAATCTTATATGTAACTATTCATGAATAGCCAAAAGAACAATGTATCCAAAAAACATAAAATATCTAATTTCATGGAACTAAAGACCTCACATATCTAATTAATCATGTACTAAATCTTTACATATGTAGAATTTTCATAGGAAGATTCATCATAACTAAATTTTTCACATCACTAATTTTGCGTACCTGATCTGACCACGTAGATGATTTAACATAAAAAAACATCTTTGTAGTTGAGATTTTATGGTGAAATTACCAATATAAAAGATTTTATATAGATTATTTTCATCTACCATTGATTTCACATAGTCTATTTTTTTACATATATGAATAAATGTATGTAGCCTTTTATGTATGTGATTTTCAGAAAGAAAACAATTTATGTGTAATGGTATTTTTTCAGACTTTATAAAAAATTGTTTTAGTTCATATTTATCTTTATAAATTAAAAATATTACTAAAATCCATTAACACACTTAAAAATAGATTTATTTGAACCCTGGGAATGGTTTTTTGTGAGCATGAAAACATGAGATATGAGATAAGGTAGAACAACATTAGTAGTCCAAAATGGAATCCTTGTAGATAAACCCAGAAACTTATTTCACAAAATAGAACAACCTTATTCTAACAGCCTATAGTCCACCACATGAGGTCTTCTTGATCCCTGCACCGGGATCCTTTTTCCAATTTAGTCAACCTAACACTAAAGTGCACCATTATTCATTTGAGTAGAAGCACTTAAGAAATATTGACCATCACATAGAGCATGCATGTTCCACAAGATTTTAATCTAGACCAAGCCGCTTGAATGATTATTAAGCCCTTCTAATTCCAAATCCATAGTTGATAGAAAATTAACTCAATCTCTCTAATAACTCACATGGTTCTTTTAGTAGTGGGTCCATAGACTAGAAATTATCTTTCAATTTTTTTTAAAAGAAGTTCAGTACGTCACCCCGGATTATTCTGGGAATGAGTATGGATTTAGATCATGGGATGAGTATATTAATATATTAATTTTATTCTTTCAATTATATTATGTGAAATGGTTTTTTACAATCTATAATAAGGGGAAGTATGAATCGATGATCATTTTATTCCACTTTGTGTGCTATGAATAACTCTTTTCTACTATTTTAATTATAATATAATTTTGTTTTCTGAGTGAAACTATAATCTCATTATATCTTATAATTTTGTTCATGTAATTCCACCATTATGTGAATGTAATCTTTGAAGTCCATGATAATGGAGTTTTAACCAATGAAAAATAATTTTGGAGGTCCCATGGCGCTCCTAAATCTATACTCTTTTATTCCTTTATAATTTTTTATCTGTTTTTATGGGGAAATGTATTTGATCAAGAATTATAAAGAGAATTATAACATTCCTTGGGTAATATTTATAACCTCATTCCAATATCAACAAAAATATTACACTCAATTCTCTCCATCTATATTTTAAATGATTATAGTTTTTTGGATCAAGGAAAAAAATTTGTGATTGGGAATGGGTGGAAAGTGGAGGATTTCCTATGGATGTGGAATTTCCACACTTGACGTTATGGAGGAGGTGAGACATTGTGTTTTCATGATATTTATAAAATTTAAAAAACCATGAAAATTAATTTTATTTTTGTGATCAATGAATGATATTGAGTGGATTATAAATAGGTCTTAACAGTCAATTTGGATAGTGAAGGACTCGTGCTTTCCAAACCAACGAATGGCCACTTTTCTGAATAAAAACATATTTTGTTTTTAATTATTTCGTCTATTTATTATTCACCCACAATAAAAACAAAACTATCATTAAATATTTTTAATTATTAAATAAAAAATAATAAAATATAATAAGTGACTGAGATAAGTAATGATTTGAACCCAAAACGCCTTGTGAATAACACTGGTTAATCTTCTAGACTATATTCAAGGTTAATAAAATTTAGTTTAATATCTAACCATGGTAGCCATTTGACCAAGGATATAGAAATTATATTTAATATTTTCTAAACAATAAATAGAATGCATTAAATTTTAGCCTTTGTGAAATTTTAAGGAAGCTATTACATAATATTTTTGTAGGCCCAAAATATGATGTGTCTATTTTTGGAGATTTATAAAATTAGTCTTTGGGCGGTGTGCAATATATTTTATCAACTTGGAGTAAGATGAGTAATATTATGGATATTTCCAAAAAAAATTAGAATTAACTACATTAATAACATTTTACCACTACCAATAATGATATATATTGTATTTATAAAGATCCAGAAAATACAAAATATTATGGAGTTTTCCAATTTCAGAGCATAGAATTTATAAGATATATTTTTAAGGATGAAGTTTATATATAATTTTCTACCCTTTATGAAATATGGAGGAGGAAAATAAATAAGATATTTTTCTATAATATTCACAATGTGTAAAAGTTTTGGACTATTCCAAAATCTGAAGATGAAACAGCCTCATCTCGTGATAATTATTCATTCTAGTTGGAACATGAAATAAAAAATTCCTTAAAGGGAAAAGGTAATGACCTAAAAGTAAAAATCATTTACCTAATTTAGAAAAATTGGTAAAAACATATGAAATTTATCCATGTGGTGGTCAATATAGATCTGAATAAGGAGATAGGGATCACGGGATGGAAATGAAGCATGGATAAAATTTGAGAATACACCTGAAGAATATACACCCTCAGCTGAGTCATGAGGAAGAAATTCATAGAAATATGGGATCGTGGTATCTCACTACGATAAATTACAAGAGGATAGATAAGAAGAACCCAATTCTTATAAATACTTTTCACATCCCCCAATTTTAAAGGATTTGACACCTTTGTTATATCCAATTTTCAATTGATTTAGGTTTCTACAATTTATGAAATGTTGATTGAATTTAATGTTCTATCATATGTTGTGTTCTACTATTCCCACTATTTATTTCTATTTATAAACTCTTCCAAAGTAAATATGATCCCATAATTCCAGATTATAAAGATCAAACCCATTGTTGTTGGTTAAATGGAAATAAAAATTAGCCTACTTGAATTTCTATAATGAAATTCCTAAATCTATTTCATTGATTCTGGAGTGGTGGTGAATGTGGGAGGTGGGGATGGTGATTATCGCACCATTTTCAATAATTACTAATATATTCCTCCTTAAATTTATCTTCAAATCCTCCCTCTAATCAAATCACACATTATAAGATTAGATTTGTGTTGTTTGAGAGGACGAATGGTCTGAGGTTATAGCTATGTGTGTGAGTTGTTTCACTTATGTCATTTAGTAGTGTCATTTCCCACTCACCAACGATAATGACCAAGTTGTTGATCTATGTAAGGGTCCTTGAGAATATTGTTATTCTCATGTATAGGAAAATATTTGGTGATAAGTATATAAATGTTATTGAGTCTACTTGATGGATAAAGTAATTTAGAACAAATGTAAAAAATGATATAACCCACATTAATTCAAAATGGGAACATATAACTTTCATACAAACTTTTGTGTGTTTGTTTCTTTCCTTTTTCATTAAACAACATAAAAAAAACAAATATCCTTCATTTTTTCTATTTAAAACATTGAAAAATAAATAGAAAATGAGATAAATTCAAGAATATTGAGTGTTTAAGGCATAGCTCCTTGAGAGACAAACCTGGGGTCAATTTTTTGTTGTATGTAGGGTACTTTAAATTCATATATTATATCCCTCTATAACTATTCCTATTTTTTCATCCAAGATTCAAATTTGGTTTCATGGCCTTTAACCATTCCTAGAAATCAAAATTCTTTATTTCATCTTGGTGGGTAGTAGGCTCATCTTCTATGAACATTAATTCGTTATCATATTCCATAAAAATCAGTATCACTCACCATCCTAATGAGTTCCACAAGACATTTGAGGTTCTTGTGTAACCTAAAAATGTATAGAATTTTCTAATCTTCCATCTTCATTATAATTTTTGTCTGTATTTTTGAACTTCTCATACTTCGACTTTCATCCCACCAACACATTAATATATATATTCCTTCTCATGGAGTATACTAGTTCG
This sequence comes from Viscum album, assembly GCA_963277665.1. Classification (NCBI taxonomy): domain Eukaryota; kingdom Viridiplantae; phylum Streptophyta; class Magnoliopsida; order Santalales; family Viscaceae; genus Viscum; species Viscum album. The sequence continues at coordinate 1,290,004,164 of OY728151.1, forward strand.
ACATAAAAATACTTTGGGATTAATAGGATTTTAGAAATAATATACCATAGTCTCCTTAGGATAACCAAAAAATAAAAAAAATAATAATTAGGTTTTATGTTTTTAAGAAAAAAAATGTCACATGTTTTATTCACATCCCCAAATCTTAAAAAATGACTTGATGGTGTGTTTTACAATCCATAATTCATATTGTGTCTTCATAACTACTCTCAGTAGAGAAATTTTAAGTAGGAATGTATAAATTTATAAAGCATACCCCTAGAATTATAAAAATAGGATGCACTAATTCATTATTGGATTAACTATGTCCACCATTTTCAAATTTCCATATCATACACACTATTCCATTATTGATTTTGAGGAGGAGTGAGTTATTAAAAAGATTATATTATATCTCAAATGGTCAGTGAATTCCTAGATCAAGTATTTACCACCTCAATATGATTAAATGATCTTAATAATTTATTATATTTGATTTTATAATTACATTTTGAACACCTTGAACATTTATAGGGTTTTGAACTTGTGACTCATAGGAAACTCCTAACCATATATACTAAAATAATCAGTATTGGTTATTAAGTGTCTTTTCCCACTTCTTTATTCAGTACTGATTGGTCCACAAACATCACTATGTATATGATCCAACAGTTTAGTAGCTCTCTCACCATTTCCACTAAAAGGTGTTTTGGTTATATTTTTTAATAAATAAGATTCAAAATTATAACAAGATTCATAACAAAATGATCCACAAAATCCATATCTATAGAGTAATTGGATAAAATTCTCATTTATATATCCAACATGATAATTCCAAAGTTAAGTGTTGTTAGAACCAAACATTAACTTCTTATCTTGGGTATTATATAAATGATTATCCATGTCTTGAATATATATACCATTCACCATATTCCCAATTGCATAAAAATTTTCATTTGTACACATAGAATAAATATTATTCTTAAAAATGACTAAAAATATCATCTATTACAAACATGATATAAAAATAAAATTCATATTTTTGGCTAAAAATTATTAATATTTTTCTAATTAACAAACTAATACACTAGATAGAACCACTAGAAAACTAACCTACAATTAAGTTTATATAACAACAATTTTGAAAAAAGTGATCATATATGATCTACAATAAAAATTCATTCAAATCATGATTATGGTTCTAAACCACCATAATAGTTTTTGGAGACCATTATTGTAGGTTGATATGATTGATGTACAATCATATTTTTATAATATCATGATCGTTGTATGGACTTATGGTCGCGATTTTCTACGATTTTGACCATAGATCAACTTATAGCCACGGTTTAGGAAAATCATGATCATTATTAAACATTTAAAAAAATATTAATATATTATAAATTATATTGAACATTTTATATTTAATATTTATATATATATATATATGATATAAATACAAAAAAATGAATACAAAATTTTTTTTATCCTAGTGGTTAAGTTATTACTATAATAGTGAACAGGTTCATGGTTTAAAATCCAACTCTTGATTTTATTCATAATTATAAAATACATATATACATGGTTTTAAAAATGTGTAAATAGGTAAAAAAAACTATGATTCTAGGTATGTCTTCTCGTGGTTTGAAAACCATGGCTATAGGGGTCAGTATATAGTAGTGGTTTTCAAACCATGGCTATATAGTACCGGATGAAGCTCAAATTTTTCTACATTTTATTTTATAATTAAATGTTTTAAATCCCACCATAGTGTCATTTTATGGGAAATTGTAACATTTTTATATTTTATTAGAATTGTGAGATTTACTGAAAACATGGCCTAATTTTTTAATTTTAATTATGTATATTTTATTATGTATTTCAGAAATAACATTTCATACACTAATTGAAATTATAAAATTTCTTTTTTAGGAATAAAAACATTTTTGGATTCATTTCATTCAATATGACCCAAAACTAAATCTAGTGTCTTGAGGCCCAAACCTAAATCACAATTTCAGCCTCAGAATCTATGCATAATATTAATTAATTTTGAATATGGGACTATATATCACAAAGGGATAACCTCATTGGGATGAAATTATATAATGATATTGAGAAGAATCCATGTAATATGTTATTTAACTATAGACAAACCAGATTCTAGACCCTTAAAGGTTATAAATTAATTGGTAGTAGTAGCCTTGGAATTCGAATATCCACATAGATAGAAAACCTTTCTAGAGTAAAATAGTCATAACTCATTTATCTAGTGTCAAATCAAGTTTAATTTTTAAGGGTAAAAGAGAAAAATATAGAAAAAAAATTTAATAAAGGAAACATTTTTAAATTAGTTCATTTATGAGGTATAACTAGTGGTAACATCATGAAGACAAAATTGGAGGAAAAATTTTCACCCCCTATCCCTATAAAAATGTATCTCCTCCACATTTCATGTGGTTGGAAACATGGGATAAACCTTTTTTGGAAACATTTAGTAGATTTTTTGTATTTTAAATACTAAAATAGTAGTATAATTTTAATATATTATTTATTATTCTTTTATTTATTATTTTATTTAATTTATTTCATGTGTTCTCCCACCATTTTCCCTTCTCAACACTACAACAAATGGAGAACTAACCTTTGTGTTTGTTTGAGGGATTGAATTGTGGTTTTATTGAGACTTATTGTGTATCATTTTCAATATCTTCATTAAATTTCTTGAATTTAGGTGGTTTTTATTCTTATTATAGAAATTATTCATCCTAATTTATCTATTATCACGTTCTTCTTCTCATTTACCATTCATAAATCCCTTCACTATTTATGCCAGGAATATTGCGTAACATATATAGGAACTACTTTTTGTTACATTATTATTACATCATTTTAATGAAAAACAAAATAAAATAATTAAAAAATCAGGATCCAAAGGTTTAGTGTCTTGGAAAAATTAGTTCCATACATTAATTTTACAAAACTAAAACATAAAAATTTATTTAATTTCTTCTCTTCTACCTTATTTGTGGTCCGTGTGTTCTCCTTAGTACAAGTAATCACATGAGGATATATATCAAAAATGGGGAAAGCTAAAAGCATAGAAAGAGGATATATAATAGAATGAATCAATATAACATGAGGTGAGAATAATCATCATCATAACATCTTCATTATAATAATAAGATGAAGCAATAGATAAAGTCATGGAATGTGGTAATGAATAAAAATGAAATATCATGTCATAGTGGTCACAACCACACATAATTGGGAAACAAATTGTCATCATGTTCACACATATTTCACTTTTTCTCATAAGATACATCACAGTACGCAATTCATTGGAGTTTTATATAATTCTAATCACAATTGTCACATTATAACACTTACATTGCGCTATATAATTCTAGGTTCTCCCATCAAATCACAATGTTTACGTTATCATGCATCCCACATAGAACATATATCAATCCTAACCATAAAATTACCCATGGAAAAAAATGTTTTTCATTTCATAAAACATCCACTCATGAATAATCATTGGGAAAGATATCATTCTTGGTAGAGGAATCCTCAATCTTGTGTGAAGAAGAAACAATCTCAAGAGAAGTAAAATGTGTGTTTTTTATAAGAAGAGTTATTTGTAACTCATTGTGTTTTTTATAAAATAAATTAAAAAATATGTATGTCCTAGAAAATATATTATAATAATGATGAAATGGTATTTAAGTAATAGTAATATTGTATCCATACTGAAAGTGGGGTGAACGATAGTAAAACCCAAGGAAATAGAGTTGGGTTCGACAATTCCCATTACCTTATGTCTGAATGATTCCTTCACATTAATATCCTATATAATCACATTATGTTAATTAATTAAAAATAAATAAAATTTTATACATTAATATTATTAATTATAGTTTTATTAAGTTCATTTATGGTATTTTCTATGGGTTATATATTTTATTTCATTATTTGGGAGTGTTTGTTTTCTTAGTTTTCATGATCGATTTACTTTTATTTATAAATTCTTGTTGGTGTAAAATGTGGATTAATATCCAGAATTAATATTATATTTTATTAATGATCTTAGAGAACTATAAATTATCTTATAAATAATTTGGTTATATGATTTGATAATGAATCGTTAGATAATAGTTAATGATGAACGTATTAGGTTAATTTTTCTGATTTTTTAATCACAACGAACTAGTTTTATTTTATCATTTAATATTATATATATATATATATATATTACTTCCAGAACATAAATATGGTTGTAATATGAATTTTAAAATATTTTTCAACCATTATTATGTTTTTATTAATAGCCTTGAATTCATTAAAGGAATGTGAAACTGCATCATCCATGATGTTTATAAAATGACACATCACGAGTGATGGCTTAATTTCTAGAATAAAACAAAAAGATGGAGGGGTTTAATGGTGGATATTCAATTAAAATTATAAAATTATAGTATATGTATATTACTGGAGTTATCATTCAGTTTTTATGAGTGTAGGTGAGGATATAAGTATAAAATAAAAGAACTTCAAAAGTAATTAAAAGAAAAGGGAAGAGCTTATTAACTCTTGAATTATCCCCATTGAGAACCTCTTTAAGACACCTAGGTTTGGTCTATTGTTGAGACTAGAACCTATTGGATGTGGGTTAGGGTCTTGGGAAGATATCTGATTAGAATTTGGACAAGTCTCAAGGCTTGATATGTGTGGAGAGAAGAGGTGGTGAGGGGTCAGTATTTATAGTGGAGGAGTGTGGTGTCTTCTCATTATCTTATTCATTAGTTTATTATTTTTCCTAAAGAAAAGAAATAGTGATTATTATAATACTAAATAAATTAATTAGATCATGTGAGTTCAAACCAATATTTATTACATCATCATCCATGACTCAAGGAATAATTTATTAAATTTATAATATATATATATATATGTCGTAAATTTCCATATATTACAATTCACCAAAAACTAAATTATTTTATAAAAATACCAAAAATTCACCCTAACCATTTTTTGATGGGTAGAATTAAAAAATTAAATAAATTTTATGATAATAATTTTATAAATATGATAAATTTAATATTTAATTAAAATCATCATTTACATGGAAAATATAGATGTTAAAATTATTACTGATTTTAGAACACTTTGAAAATTAAATAAAGTATCATAAAATTATCTTATAATCATAATACATGAAAGTATTAATTTATTAATACATTTTCTATAAATAAATTTCCTTTTAAATTATTAAATGAATCATAAAATTTTAATTAAATATTTATGACAAATAAAAATACCAAAAATAATTAATAATTTTAAAAATATTTATTTATTTATATAATAACATAAATATATCATATCATCACTTATAGGATAGATATTTTTCTTTATACTTTCATGGGTGAGGTTATTATTCTATTGATTCATTTACTATTCATAAGGTTTATATTACAATTTCAAAGGTCAAGTTATTATTTTGTTGGTATATGTTCCTTAACTTCTAGAAATACCTCATATATGATTAACTATTCATTTATAAAGTTTGAATTATTTTCTCTCTGTGATGTTATCTAATTTATACTATATGAAATAATTATAAGAAGGGAATTTTCAATTGATAATAGTTTGGTTCATTACATTCTTCCCCCCTTTTGAAATGTTGCTCTTGAAATTTTGTTTTACATAAATAGGTTAGGGTACTTATCCTTCATCCCCTCCTATAGTTCCCAAGTTTCTTATTCAAACTTATGGTTCCTCAAAAACACTTTGACAAGGTGGGTTGTCTTTTTGCGTAGAACCTTATCTCTCTAATAAAGAATCACTACTAGATACTCTCATAAGACAGGTCATCTTCTAGATATACGACATCTGAGTTTAGTACATGTGAGAGATATTGTATTTACTTATTTAGGAGTGATTTGTGGAACACAACCTGAACTTCATCCATATTAAGTGGAAGTGCAAGACAATAGGCTACAGCTCCTATGCGATCAAGGATCGCAAAGGGTCCAATGTGCCTTGGTTTTATCATCCCTTTCTTCCAAACTGTATGAATCTACTCCATATTTATATTCATGAGAATAGTTTATCTCAAAAAATGAACTCCAATTCCCTTTGATGATCATCAGTTGTTGGTGTTGAAATCCATGCTACTAATGTCATGGGAAGATTCATGGCCAGGTTAATTTGGACTCAAGAGGCATTAAAATTCATCAAATGGGTCTGCCTCATGATGTTCTATCATGGATACCCCTCACCATCGCATGTGCAAAGATCGATGATAATAATTCCATGAGTCAATGAGAACTGATATTACATCAACATCATTTATGGATGGATTCATGAGTCTCATAGTTCCACATACCATTGCAGCTACATTTTTACATCGTAGTTTTCTTTGGAGCATCATGGTTTGCAGATCTCCCTCTACCACTGTGCGAACATCTTTGATATACAGCTTCATGGGTCTAGTGAACCATGACCCTTAATGTCATCCTTTTTTCTTCACAGTGTGCTTCCCAACATCACGATCCTCGTTTCCTATAAATACTATGATCCCCACTTCAAATGTATCATTACCCTAACCATTCACCTCCATGTTTTCTATTTCTAGAAGCTCCTGAGCACCACGAACCTAACCCAAAAAAATTGATCGCCCAAGGTACTTGATCATCCCAATCCATACTTCTCTTTTTTATTCATATCCCCTACCTATGGTAGGGATGCCTTTCATAAGGGTATCTACCCTTTGAAAAGGATGGATCACCTTTGGGTTATTCGAGGCTCCACGAAGCATTAAGCCTTCACAGAGAAGTCTTCTAAATCAAGAAAAACTTCTAATGCAAAGGAACCATGATCTATGAATCCCTATGCTTCATGAAGCATTCTATTTTCTTCATGAAGAATGTTTCCTTTTCAAGGCTCCCTCTTCTCTCGATGAAGCTCCATCCCTTTGTGATGAATTTCATAGTGAGTCTTGTAGCATTGTGAGACACATTCCTATGCAGCCCTACAGAATAATGCCAAGTGATTTCCCAGTCCTATATGTGGCGTCCCTTATTACAGTGTCATACCCATTTCTTTTTGGCATAGGTAAGCTAATTAAACTTATAATTTGGAATATACATGATAATGTGTAACCCAATAGTGATCATTTCTCCACTGCCTCCCTTCAGGCATTGTTTGGACCATGCTCTTCTTGGAGGTGTATGACTAACAACTATGTATGTCCTATAGGGTGAGGATTGAATCCCCCCCATAAGCGCTTCAAGACATTAATCATCCAAACATTTTCATCCTCAAAACATGAAAAAAAAACTGTAGTCTCTCCCCATGAAATGCACATGGGGTGTTCCACTTCAGGAATTCTCCATACCCACTTGTATCCATTGGAGTGAGATATTTCTCACCATACTAGAAAGGAATGATATCTTCCTCTCATAGAATGAGATAATCCTTAGGCATATCTCATAGATAAAGACCCAATCTTCATCTCCTAGGGTATCTAACCATGCATAAGCCCCACATCACCCCTCATGGATGCGCCCCTCATGAAACGATCTCCAAGTCTACTAACACCTCTTGTTTCTCACACCGAGCATGACTCACATAGGCTTAGAGTTTAACATTGACCATGAAACCTTCCATCATGGGCCTCTAGCAATGTGTAAAACCCAAATGACCCATTCAAACTACATGGGTTTTGATCCCAGTCATCCATATAGGGTACATAGGAAGCCTCTCTATGTTTAAATCCCAACCAATGGTAAAACCATGGGGATCCTTCATAGTTATTTACCCTCACGATGTGAAATCTTCCCTTATTGGGACACATCCCCTAGATCCACCTCCTAAGGCATTATGATCCATCAATTTGGGACACTAGCCATGCATAATCCCAATGCCCCTCATTACGAAACTACTTGGAGTTTGATCCCTATATTCTATACATGGTACGTAGGAAGCCTATATAAAGGTCAATCCCCACAATTCATCTATTTCATCTATTTCATGTCAATTAAATCATCCTACATGACGTTAAACTGCATACCCCTTCTGAACTATGTGGGCTTTGATCATTGTCTTCTATAAATGATATGTCCTTTAATGACTCTGAGTAGCGTCGCCTCTCCCCTTTCGTGGCATCTAGGGTTTCACTTGATCTCGCGATCCTTCCCTCTCTGGCCTTTTCTTCTTGAGTCCCCTTTCTCTGGATCACCTCGGCAGCTTGGTCAGCTCGGTGTGTCATTCGACTCGGTCGGCAAGCAGACGAGGATTGTTTCCATTGAAGGTTAATGATGAATCTGGAGCGGCACGAGGAGGGGAGGCCCTTGTTTCCTTTTTCATTATGATGTTTTTTCAGTGATGAAGGTTTTATCTTGGGGGTAATAGTTTGTTCATGAAGGGATTGCTAGGCTAGGGTTCATCCTATTGCCGTCCCCTCACTGTGGTTGTCTTTTTCGGATGCCTCTGGTTCCCTTTGCGGCGGTTTCGCGGCTCCTCCTGTGGCAATGTGCTATGGGCTTCTACGATGATGATGGTCAGTCCTATGGGTGTAAGACCAGTTCTTTTTCACTAGAATACTCTTTGGAGCATTCTGGGTTCCTTCTCGGTAGCGCGTCGACATCCTGTGGTGAGTCTCATCGGGGTCGCCTTCTGCGGCGGTTGAGTTCCTGACATTCTATTTTGGCCTTCTTTGGCGGGTGGGGTGGCGGCAACAGGTGTTTTCCCTGGTTGAGATCTATTTTTCTGCCGGAATGTCTTTGTGTTTTGCTTGATGTTTTCAGCCTGGTTGTTCATGGACCATGGTGGGTTAGATTTTTGGAATTGAAATGTCGATGGTGGTAACGACTGATGATGGTGAAGCTCATCTGAGCGTTTGATGAAGATAGAAGACTTCGGTGATGATGACGGCGGATGGTTCCACCGACGTACTACTATGAATGGTGGCGCGTAGAGAAGGAGTCTAGATCGAGACGTGGTTTGATGGTTGATGTGGACAAGTGAGCGTACAGGTGCGCGGTACCATGGTTGGTGCGCGGTTCGAGGAGTCTCATGATTTCTGTTTTGGGAATTTGAATTTTGAATTTTGATGTTGAACCAGTTGGTTTGAAGTGGTGAATTGGTAGTGTTGAAGTCCTGTAATGGGTACCATCAACCCTTAAACTGGCCTTTAGAAAATGAAAAAAAATGATTTGCGGTATAAACGATATGTAGGAAGCCACCTCGTGGTTTAAACCTAACCAATGGTAAACTCTAGTGCTCCCTCCTAGGTATTCACCCACTTTGGGGTACTAACCTTGCATATTCCCCAAAATATGAAAGGGAATATATCCTTTTGTAAGCCCCGATGACATCTCCACTACATGGACTTTGATCAATGCCTTATATATAGGTTACATAGGAATCCTTCCTAAGGTTCAATCCCATCATCTATGTTCCATCAAGCTCCTTCACCTAGGTCATCATGTCTCGGGAGGATCATTCCATCCACTTCTTTACGACTCATAATAGAACATGGGAAACTGACCATGTGTAATCCCTACAAAATCCAACCAATAGTGATCCTCTTATGAAGTAAATTTATCCATGTGTATACCCCAAATCACCTCCATCAACCTATATGGGTTTTGATCCCTGACTTCTAAATAGGTTATGTAGGAAGCCTCTCTAAGGTCAATCCTAGACAATGATAATCATTGGTGTTCCCCACTGTTTGGGGTGATCCTTCCAAATCTGCCCTCAATGGTGTCTAGATCAACCTTCAGGGTGTGAAACCTTCCCTTTTTGAGATAGAACCCCTAAGGTATTCTCTATTCATGTGTTTTGGACCATCTATCTGGTAAACCATCTTGGTTCTCCCTCCTAGGGATTCAACTCACTTGTCAATCCCTATTGTATCTTCTTATTAGTCTAATCTGTCTCTGTAAGACATTAAACTTGTGGCATACCCCATGTTAAATATGGAATGTCAAGGAAAACCTCAGTATACATGCCTCAGGCATAAGATACCTTGTGATAACCATAAGATTTCTCTTCTTCCACACCCTTGAGAAGCCCTCTTGAAAAGAATAATGTTGTTGCCTCTATGTTCAAACATTCAAACATGCCACTAATTCCCAACATGACTACTCTCTTGACTGAAGGATGTTGGCCTGGCTAGACCCATTGGAATATCCTGACAAAATCAGTTTAATTAACCAGAATCCATGAAGATATGGAACTGGGAATGAGTTTCACAAACAATATATTAAATCAATGCAGGAGACCCGGTCTAGGAGAAAAATTCCAAGGAGGAAACCATGAAAATAGGAGTTGAAAACCCATCATCTTATTTTAATCATGGAGTAGACATCGTTGAATCATTGATGAATACTGACCACCTTTGGAAAGAAGGAATGATGGGAATAATGTATTCTGTCCGGAGAACATAACAAATGCATGATGAAGTGCACATACACCCCGATGATTGCATCGTAAATATAAATGATAAACCTAGTGTGCATTTATATCTTTCAATAATGGGGACTAGTCATATAGGTCATCAGATCAAGTATTGTACTCTGGAACTACTATCATTAGGCCACCAACCCAAATGGTGAACATAACATCAATCTTATCCTCAATATGGGATTAGTAGCTTCAAAGACATAAATATATAAGCGTGTAACTAGATCCAGCTATCTGGTGCCTGGTATTGTCAAACAAATCATGGTCTTGGCAGGAAACTCACCATAATTTGGAGTAGTTGATGATTGGGAATTCGGGTATATGGCATCATCAGCATTGATCTATCTCTCCAACCATAGATGGTTGGATGACATCGGGAAAATAGGAATTTCTTTTCTTGCACTTATATTGATATCCAAATCTCCCTACATCATAGGTGCCCAGCTACAGGAAATTAATCACCACCTACCCACTGATGTAGGGGAATAAAGAATATTAATGTGAATATCTGGCATGACTATTTTATTGTGGAGACTTCATCCATAACCAAGGCTATAAGTTTCCCATTACCTATCTCACCCTATAAAATTATCCAGAGAAGGGTGATCAACACCTTTGTTCACTGATATGAGAATGAGGGGGTCATTCCCACAAGGGACATGGCCAGAAAGACCTAGAGGCTTCCACACCTCACCATCACGGCTGCCCCAATGGATGCACAGGGTGCCACAACTCCCTACTCTTACACCCAATAACTTTTTTAGCCTCTCCCTGGAATGATATTATGACTCATTCCCATTCCGATTATGTAAGGGACATTTTCAACATCAAGGCCATGAATATTTCTCATGATCTATCAAGGAGGGCCCCCATGAGGCATCATCGTACTGTCTCTAGAAGATCCCTCGGGCAGAAGACCAGATTGTTTTTGTTCCTGCTCCGTCGGCCCTGATCTGGATAACTCGACACTAATGTCGAGCCCAAGATCAGGAAGATGCCCATCAAGGGGAATCATCTTCAACAACTTCATTGGATCATTACACTCCCATGCAACTAGAAAAAAGGCTATTTCCACGATTCAAAATCCTGACAGTAGGCCCCAAAACTATGGCCATAGGCTATGACCACGGTTTTGTCCAACTGTTTCTGCTATCTTCGTGGAAGTAGGTCACGACCTATTGCCAAGGTTTTGAAAACTGTGGAAATAGGCCTCCAAACTGTCCACCGTGGAAATATCCAAAATCAAAAATGTCCCCAGTGGGTTTTGATCCCAGGACCTCCACTTTTCAGTCCAGCGCACTTACCATTAAATTGTCCCACAATTCAGTTATATATATATATTATGATATATATATATATATATATATATTAATAAAAACCATGGGAATAGCCTCAAAACTGTGGCAGTAGGGCTTCCCACCAAATTTTTTGCGGGAATTTTTGTTCTCGTGGAAGCGCGAGAACCCTATAGCCACGGTTTTAGAGAACCGTAGCTATAGGGCTTCATAAAAATTAGCCTATAGTCACGGTTTTTCAAACTGTGACCATAGGCCACAAAACTGTCGCAATACCCTTGGGTTATTTCCACATTTCTGAAAACCATGGCTATAGGCCATAGAACGATGGCTATAGGTCCGTGGTTGTAGCTTCATTTTCTAGTTGTTCCAGTGTATTAAACTAGGTCTCTTTTATTTCAAAGAATGGATTCATCAGTTCCCAATCAGGATTGAGGCCTCATCTCCCCATGGGTATGATTGGATGACTCTTTCAGTTTCATGCAGCTTCAGAAGACATCACGTGTTGACCCGTGATGATAGGATTCTATATGTAGTTCCTCTGTGTATGGTATCCAGTTATTGTGGTGGTCCTCCCCGCTCTTGGACTTAGCATGGAGATCCTCTCCATGAACCTAGTGTCTTTCCATGTAGAGGCCCTCCTCACCTTGTAGATATCTAGACAATATATCCTCCTCATTCCCATATTCCCCGATATATGGAACCCCATGTTGCGGATCATAAATTAAAAGGTCATACTCATGTAAACATAATCTCAAGAAGAGGTCATATCTATAGTATCATTGACTAAAGTTAATGCCATCCTTTCTTTGTCACTAGCCAACATAGTGGTCCTCCTCGTGCCACATCCATCTAGAGTGGAGGTCCTCTACACTCTAGTAATAACAAAAGAGAAGTCCCTCCCACATTATCTAGGATCCATATGATGGTCCTCCTCATGTGACCACTTCCAGTCAGTACAAAGGCCCTCCCCATGTCACAGGTAGCCGATGTGGAGGCCCTCCCCATGTATTCAATGATTTCAGTAGGATTCCCCTCTACTACCTCAGCAACTAGCCATGTGAAGTTCTTCCTCATGCATCCTATAATCATATTTGATGTCCTCCCCTACCCGTAAACTTATATAGAGTTCCTCCCCATGAACCATTCAACATATTCCTAGGTGATCCTCATCATCTGGCCCATCAAAATGAGGATCTTACCCTCTCTCATAGAGGTCCAAGTGGAGATTCCCTAGATCCATAACTCACATTGCAAGTATATGCCAGATGAAGAAGATTTATCACCCTTATAGGGTATTTTCATTATCTCCTACATATCAAAACTATTATCATTATCTACCTCAACATGAGATCATGGAGAGTTATTCTCAGGCACGATAAATGATGATCACCCACCAGTTCCATCACCAAAAGTCACTACCCTTGTAAACTAAGTGGTGGTCATTACCCCATCATACAAGGACATGATGATGTGATTGGTATTGCCTCCATGATATGAACCAGGTAGTTTCATCCAATGAGTTCACAAACCATTTTCTCTGTCGACCAGTCCACCACCAAAGCAATCCACATCAACGTCATTGACAGTTCCTCAATTGACCCTAGTCGAATAGTGGGGAAACAAGGGGATTGACCCTTCTTCTGACCAAAGGAGTCTGTGATACAATATTTCTACTGATCAATAGGTATAACTGTTCTGAATGATCACCTCTCTTGACATTAATAGACTATAGTCCCTCATTGAGGATGAGGTTTTTGGATTCTGAAAAGCTATATGGGAGACACAATTCTACATTCACAACCACATGCTAGTTAATCTAAATAGAAGAGAACATTTTGAAAACATTATCTTACAGTACGACATGGTTTATTTGGAAGAACTCATAGTGGAACAACACTCTACATCACCCGGATATCATAGGGCCCTTTTGTAATGATGCATCCAGAGCTTCACCATGCTCCACAGAATTATTGATGAAGCATGCAAGCATGTGAAGATCTAAGTTTGGGATAGTACGTTTCTCTTTACTTCATCCACATCTTGAAATAACCAAGTTCAACTACTCACATCAAGGATATGCCACCAGGTTCAATCTCACTAAATAATTATGAGCTCAACACACTCGAGGAGAAGGGAACTGAAGCTGGTTCTGAGGAAGAGAACATATCCCCCAGGGAAGTACAACATCAGGTGGAAACTCGTACAGGTGTTATGAATCACCATCAGATATAGGCACGTGGCCTCAGAGAGCCTTAAACCTCATTTTATATTGGTAAAAACGTCAATAAATGCAAGGATCAAATCAGGACTTCCAGACCATCTAACATGACCAATGATGCACCAAACATAAAGTTTTACCCTACTATTGTTGCCTTGCTTTGGGAGTTGGAAGAACAAAGGAGGTTTATGGAAGAACTCCTTACATATTTCCCTGTAGAATAGAATCCAGACTATGGTGATCCTCGACATAATCCCAACCCACTACCGGGGTATTAAGGGTAGCTACTGGTCAATCATGGCCACCTACCATTGATCAATTCGAATAATCCCATGTATCTCAATAGGGTTGATGCTAGAGTCAATGGTAAGCAGCCATAGAATCTATCATTCAATCCGCATGAGCATCATGATAAAACTCCTCGAGATATGGATTAGGAATCTCCACAAGCCATCCTACCAGTCCCTCCCTAAGACATTGAACCATCTTCATCGTGTTGATGAGCCATCCAATGCACTGGTAGTTATGAATCCTCAACTAGATAGGAATCACTATTAGGAATATCCAATAGCCTCTCTCACCAATCGCCTTGAGGCCTTAGAAACACGATAAGTGGAGATCCCTCTTGATGGAAAGACATATCCATCATGAGTGGATAACATGAAATCATTCCTAGATATTTTCAACCCAACCTTCTCACCCTTCAATGGGATGGGTGATCCACTGCAGCATCTGGGCCACTTCATATTGAGGTGTGGTCCCATGTTGAGAACTCCAGAGCAGCAATAGGATTCAAAACTCTAGTGTTTTTTGAAGGCACTATAAGGTAATGTGTTCTTGTTGTATTTTTAGTTACCCATTACGTCCTTCTCTAGTTGTGAAGATCATTGCATGGAGTTTCATTATCAGTTCAACTCTACCCATTACATGAAATGTATTGCTAACCACTTCAAGTGAAAACAAAGTTCAGATGTGTGAGTCACACACTTTGTTTCTAGGTGGAAAGACCTAAAGTATTCACTTGAAATTCCATTGACTTATTAGTAGCTGCTAATGGTTTTCATGGGGAATGTCAATACTGAATTGGTTCCATCTATCCACACTCATAATTTCCTGGGTGCCTTTTGATATATCTATGATAAATATCAGTTCCTTGAAAATGAATTTCAGTAGGCTAATCAGGAATGTAAATTTCCTACCCCATATCCTTTAAGAATAACTTCCAAGGTAGAAACTGATGTCGTCATGAAGATAGAGGCCCCCAAACAGCTTGATTTGTTACTGGTGGAATCTCACCGACAACCTCTCAATGGGAAATAGCCTTAGGTTCAGCCACAAGCTCAGCATCTCCTGAAAAAGAATAAATAGGTGCCACCATGTGATGTGACAATACTACCTAGGTTGGGAAATTAGATTCTATCCCACTTTTAGGATCAAATCCCTCGATAGGGCCAAGATCTTGGAGTTCCCTTCCCATAATAAAGAAGACCGCATGAGGTTGATCTCACTGATCGCCCCAACTACTGCCCTTATCAAAGGTTCCTTGGTCATACCATCAAGAAATTATACATATTCAAGGACTAGCTCTATGTATAGGGTGATAACAACATAGCCAAATTAGTCCCCATCCCAGCATAGGTTGCTCGATATTCTGAAAATCCTAACATCAATAGTGAAAGTGAGTGGTAGCAAGTCTCCATTAGCAGGTCTCATAAGTATAATTATTGGTTGGCTCATAGGGCATTTTCTCACACCTATGGTATCATTTTTGATCATTTAGATTGGATTGAGCCTCCATAAATATCTACACCTCCTCCATATGTTACTTCGAAATCCACATATCAGCCTTCTAATTCTCTAAAAATAAAACACTGATGATGAAATGTTATGAAAAGTCCCATATTAGTTTCTAAACATTGTTTCACTCACAGCATCCTCATACCATAAAGATGAGGATAACCCCTAGAATAAGAGTTTTATTGGAAGATTTCACAAATTATAAATAGAATTATCCCTCCATGAATACCATCAAGCCGGTGGATCCTTACATGATTCCAAATAGATAATAGCATTAGATAATTCCCCTAATGTTCTCACTTGACATCCTCGTCGATGAGATTATGGCTATGGGAATCATCAGAATGACCAGGACAGTGCTTCAATACAAGATAAACATGCTACCAAGACCATCAAGAATCATCAGTGTAGAGCCTAGCATGTATAGACCTCCCCAACCATATTTTTAGTTTCACTCCTGCGACCATTCATGCTACTTGTCCAGGATGATCCACCCCGACCACACTATGATCATCCATATCCTTCTATGTCTAGGATTCATCAATCTTCTAGCCATCTGGAAGTATTTTATCATGTTTCATCTAGTAAGAAATGGGATATCCCTAGAACTATCATGAATCCACTAGTTCAGCCCAAAAAATCTATCATTCCTCTTACCAATTTTCAACCTCCTCTCAGTAGAAGCATGCACCATGCATGGAAATATTATGTGCTCAAACACCTTACTAACATTCCTGAAAAGTTCCTAATTCTGTAGGATCTCTACTATTTAGAAGAGCTATGAGAATCCCTTGCAAAGATCTTGAATATCCAACTCTAATTCGAGATAGATATTGCAACCAGAGAGGCCTTCCTTATTGAGGGAGTCAAGCTAGGAGAGTGTTAGTCCATCATCACATTCTTGCGATAGGATGAAAGTTCTCCCATACAGGGGCACATTTTCCCACTATACATCCATGGACAATATATTGGTTTGGAATTATATCATTTTATCATCGACAAAGGCCTTGGGATCAACCTTATCCCGACCCAAACACACTACACGTTAGGATTTCATGAAGTATATATGGGTTCTTATAACCTAAAAATTAAGGGTTATGATAGGACAGAGATGAGTTAGTTTGTAAAGATCTACCTAAAGACCCATCTTTGTGGCTTGATTGGAAGCACTGAAATTATGGTTGCCTCTCATGATACCATCTATAATGCATTGATGGTTATACCATAGCTACATCTACATGCAGTAGTTCCATATTCAAATAACCAATGCCTCAAGAACTCCCTCAACGATCATGTGGGAATGCTCCAAGGTGTTGTATCTCCTATAGCCTCTTGTGAATCCTGTTATTTGGATTATGAATATTAACAGAGAAAGTTCATGTGGGTCTAGACCAATGATATTGAGCACACTATCACTGTATCAGACTATGGGTGGACTTGGTTGATTCTTTCATCCTCCCCATTCATTGGTTGGAGGCTAAAATGCCTACTTGGGCACTATTTTGTCATTTCTGATATGAGTGGTGGATGTATTCCCAGATACAAGGAACGGCTAAAGATTAACTCATACTCCCACATAGGATAGGCTAGAGTGATACCAAAGCCTCTCATCTCGATATTATTTTAGGATGTTCACCCCATGGCTACGGTAGTACACCATACCATCCTATTTCATCGATCCAGGTTAAGTCAACATAGACCCACCTACCACCACTGCTTTGACATTGTCATGAATGGACCCATCAGCTGAAGGGATGATGAAATTGGGTCAACATCATTTATGTCCATGTTTAAAATAGTGCAAGAGTCACCTGATTAAGATTCCATCACCTCACAATCAGTCACCTGCATTCCTCGAGGGTCAGTTAACTCGGAATAATTTCCTTCTTCCAATGACCCTCCTACCTCGGATGATGAAGATTATTTGGAAGATTCTCCAACTACATTTGAAGAGGGAGTATTAACCAACATCGATGGGTTGGTACAGGTGAATCTTGGCATTAAGATAGATTCAATTCCAATGCTAATCAATTTATCCATGTCAGCAAAGGAATAGAAATAGTTTGTGCACTTTATGAAGCAACATCATGATGTGTTCACTTGGATTTATGAAGAGATGATAGTTCTAGACCCTCACGTCATTTTCCACCATCTTGGTCACCTGATCAATCATTTTGGATCCATGTGGCCTCCTAGGAAGATGAACCCATCTCATGGTTCCCTGGTCGAGGCCAATTATTATAATCTCATTAAATCTGACTTCTTCAATGAATTTTAGTACCACAAATGGCTGGCCAACATCGTTCCTGTCAAGAAGAAGAACAGGTAGATCACAGATTATATCAACTTCTGGGATTTCAACAGCCACTTCCCAAAGGATTATGTTCCCCTTCTAGTGACCAATATTTTGATCGATGTGATCACCAGGTTCTAGGATATCTTCATAATGGATGGGTATTCTAGGTATAATTAGTTCTGAATAGCCCCCAAAGATGAATAGTCCACCGCCTTTAGAGAATCATAGTATACTTTATGCTATAAGGTAATTCCATTTAGTCTAAAGAATGTAGAAACCCTATTAGTATGTTATGAACTACATCTTCAAGTTAATCATTATAATTATAGTGGAATGTTATGTTGAGGATTTGGTAGTTAAATCTGAATAGCATCAGGAACATCTAATATATATTGAGAAAGCTTGAAGCTTCCTTCACTCTAGACAGTTAAAGATGAAACCCTTGAAATTTTCTTTCCGGTTGACCTCTGTGATGTTCTATGGTTTCTTTTTCATAAAAAGGGGCATTGAAATCGACCAAGATAAGATCAAAGAAATCATCCATATTCACCCTCTGAGAAACCTCCTAGAACTCCAATTATTTCAAGGTTACTTGTCCTATATCTGTCAATTCCTTATGAAACTAGCTGGAAGGTGTATGATATTTTCTAGACTTGTGAAAAAAGGTGACTCCTACCCATTGTATTAAGAGTTACATACCACCTTGGAGTGATCCCTCAGTGAAATTATCACTAAAAAATAAATTAAAGGATAGAGAACATATTTTAATGTCACAGTTTCATGCTCCCAAATATAGATTCTAGATACTCTCCTATTGAGAAGAGTTACCTCATGCTGGTTTTTGTAGTGCAGATGATGCAACACTATTTGTAGCATCATGAGAAACAACTATTTTTCTATGTGGATCCACTCAAGTAAATTCTGAATCAAATGATGTGGAATGGGTAACTAGCATTATAGGAAATGATTCTTCTACATTTTTACATTAGATTCATTCTAAAAAAGGCCATTAATGCATAGACACTGGTAGACTTTTTATATGCTTATCTGGACCCTACAGAACAGTCCCTGGATCTTGATTTTTCCGATGAGGTCGTACCCTCAGTGGATTAGGCCATTCAATATTGGTAGATTCACTTCGATGGTGTCTCTCATAGTTTGAACATTAGAGAGATCAGTGATCCAAGGCTCAATAGGGAATTCTTAGGGATGGTCTTCATCACGCCTACACTGGTTGGTTCCCCGATTCATTCTTGCTATTATAGGGTTACACCAACAATTTGGTAGAGTATTAGGTTCTCATCAATGGTCTTGAGATAGATCTAAATATTGATGTTCCCCACCTTCATGTGAATGGATAATTTATGTTAGTCATAAAAAAAGATAAACATTGACTAGATTTTCAAGAAGCTAGAGCTTGTGCTCATTCTCAAGAATGCTCTCCATCTGATGGCTTAGTTCTCTTATCATCCAAAGGTGACTCATGTTCCCTGATCACAGAATGATTGAGCAGATTCCCTATCCATTATGGCCGCATATCTCATAGAGGCTAACTAGGAAGATATATTTAATCATGTGGTGCATTGAAGATTCATCGCCCATGTTAGTTAATATAATGATGCTTCCCAATAGGTGCGTCACCTTACTACTAATTCTTCCACACCAGGGCCTTCGAATCCTATTGTAGATGATGAAACCTCTAATTAGACAACTCCTTTACTCATGTATCTGAAACATGGAAGTCTCCCTTCAGAAAGCATGGAACATGAGAGAATCAATCATCATTCATTATAGTTCACCCTCTAAAGAGGTCATATCTTGGATAATATTCTCTACAAATGTGGGTTTTTTTGAATCCTCCTCTATTGTATTCATGGAGAAAAGATTCCCCAGGTCATTTATTAAGTCTATGCTCTGTCATGGGGTGTTTACCAGGATGGGATGAATATTTCCCACTATATTCAATGTTTTGGTTACTTTTGGCCCACTATGGTCTATGAATCTGTTGAGTTCTCCATGAGATGTCATGCATTTCATATCTATTCCAATTTTTTGCACCAAATACTAGTTCCCCTCTATAATACTATGTACTCTTGGACATTTTTGGTATGGGGACTTGATATCACAGGACCATATCCACTAGAAATAGATCACCAGTGCTGGTTTATTTTGACTGCAACAGATTACTTTTCCAAGTGGGGAGAAGTGATTTTGATTAAATAAGTTAAGGACAGATCTAATTTTGAATTCATGATCTCCAATATCATCCATATATATGGGTTCCCTCATGCAATTCTCACAAAAAATGGAAAAAAAATTGAGTAGTTGAGCTGATGAAATTATACACCAAGTACGATGTCTGGTTTAACCATGCATCTTACTACCACACACATGAAAATGGGAAAATTGAGGCGTTTAACAATACCCTATCCGACGATTTTCAAAAGATGTTGGGTCAGAATAATAGAATATGGTTGGATAAACTCCCCAATTATCTATGAGAATATCCGACGATGACTCATAATTCCACCCTGGTGACCCCATATTCCCTAGTGTATGAAACAGAGGCAGTCTTCCCCATCGAGATTCGGTGGTCATCGCTATGCACAGCTGTCTATGATTAGTATACGTTAGATAATTAAAATAATTAAATCTTAATAATGAAGAATCTCTTGATGATAATAGGATTCCGAACTCGCATAATCTAGAGTGGCACTATAACAAGATAATTAGAGCTTTCAACAAAATAATTTCTCTGTTCTATCCTACAAAGTGACAAAGTACTGGTTGTGAGGATGCCAATGATACCTGGTAGGAAACCACCGAATATGGGACCCAAATGGGGAGTACATTAAATTTTCCATAAGGTCTATCCCAATAGTTCATATTCTTTGATCACCATGGATGGTTAGAGAATCACTAATCCCACTAATGTTAAGTTTCTAAAATATTAATTTCCATTCCCCTAATGCCATGTGCGACATTAAACTATTATGAGTCTTGCATGATGTTAAACTACCACTTCGTCTTGGATGATGTTAAATTGTATCGTTCATCCTACAAGATGTTAAACTATATAATGGTCCTTTTTTGATGACCTTAAAAAAAAAATTCATTTTCCCTTTGCTATATTAAACTATATTTTGCATCCTTACCCCATGATGTTAAACTACATGGATCTCCAAGAACTACGTTTGTCTTGAATCACATCCTTATGGGATATATTTCCACACCCTGGGACCTAATCTTTGGGCCTAGCCATAAACACGCTCGAACATATTTCATCATCCTCCATGATGTTTAATAATGTGTGAGTCTCCTCAAGATCCTACAATTCATGTGGGTCTCTTGGTTCTCATTAACATCAGTTTATTCCTTCCACGTCTACATATCTTTTTATGGGTTTAGATTATTTCATTCACCTACATCCTCCCCACATGACGTTAAACTACATGGATCTTCTAGAACATCATATTGGTTGATTCCCATAATTATGGTAATCATTGCAATGCTTGAACATTTTAGCTTCGTGCCTAGATAAAGAATCACAAAACCCTTTGGCCCTTTGGTCCAAGTTCCATTTAGGAATATGCGGTGTGGCTTGCAGGCCTCCTTATACCTCATTCACATCATGTTAATTCATGACGCAACACTACATATTTCTACTTTTTAAACATCATCCTATGTCATGTTCTCTATAAACTCAAAATAAGATCTTAAACATCCTTTATGAATGATAATAAATATCATAACAACTTTCATCTTTGGTGTATGACATTAAAATGCATGAAATTTCATGTCCAAGCCTCACAAAATTAAACTTGGTGTAGGTTTTCCTTAATGATGTGTCCAATAGAATAGGCATCCTTGACCCTCATTGACATTGTATTGTTCAAACTGTGCTTCATATATCTCATGGATCTCCCATTCATTATATTCCATGAATAAAGACTTTAATTTGTGTGATAATTTTTCTTAGGAATGTGTCGTGCAGTGTTTAGCCTCATTGGTCCTCATTCATGTTATTTTTCCTCATGGAATTGAACTACACATCTTTTCTTTGGGAATCCCATCCAATGGCCCAAACTCTATGACCTTAAACTATGATTTTTGGTGTCCTGACCACATGAAAATAATTTTTTTAACAAATATGATATTCTTGTTTGACAGTTTATCACCCCTCCTTCGACTCTAGACATCAACCATACCATCTCCAGGAAATTTGTGTCTTGATTCCCATCCCCATGGGATACGTAGAGATGATTGAAAATTTTATCTTTGGGCCCTGTCATAGAATTGAAAGCCATTTTGTCCCCATTTTTCCCTTCTAACCCTCGCTTCCTCTCTGGAAATTTGTGGTGTAGTGTGATCCTCTTTGGTTTCCATTCACGCCAGCTTATGATATCCAAACCATGCATATCCCTTTCAAAGAACCCCTTACACATTAATCCTTACCGTATGACTTAAAATTTCAAGAGATCTTAATAACTATGACTGGATTGATTCTAATCCTTTTGGGATACAATGTAGTGCCCATGAATTTTTTCTCTAGTCCAAGCGATAGGATCACAAATCTTTCAGCCCCTTGGCCTGATTTCCCCTTTGATAATGTGTAATGTGGTGTGGATATTTTTGACATGTTTTCACATTTCTTTCACCAAAAACTTTTCTTGTGAGATACATATGTACATCTAATGTATTTGTTTCGTGATAAGAAACTACTTAACATTTCATCCTTGCCACAAGACTTTAAACTACATGGATATGTCTCAATAACATGACATTAAACTGGGCACTAAATTTCAAAGTTGAACGACCATAAACTATTAATAACATTGGGACCATTTACTCCGAGTTCCATATTGACCTTCAGATCCCTCAGTAATTTGATCCTTGTAGAAAAATTTGATACCTCTTACAGATGTTGTTCACTGACATTTTCAAATGTGCAGTGATATGATACTGGGAGTGTTTGATTCCACAAGAACATTCACCTAATTCATCTCCATGATTTACACATCTCTTTATCTGGATCTCCATCCTTATCCATGTCTAAAAGGACCCCTATGATGGAATGGTCTCATGTAACTTTGGATCACCTACCATTTTGGGTTCATGCCTAGGATGACGTTAGATGAAATTTTTATATTGGTTTCATGTCTTGGTCATGCTTATCTATCAACCCTCTTATTTCCATTCTCATTTTAGGATAATACAATATGGATGTTGTGTCTTGAATATGGTTTGAAATTATCCTACATAATCATGCCACACTCATTGTACTCTAGATATTGGGTGTTGTGATTCATGCTTTCCACCTACTTATATTTTGTGGTTCTCAAACACTCACGGTGTTTCCCCTCCATGCATCCATGAACATTGAATAGGGATGTAGTGTGGTTGGGACCTTCCCACCTGGAATTTCCTTTTGATTGTTGTGTGATCTATGTATGATGGGCATAACCCAACATTACTTCTTGTTTCCCACACTGAGCATGGATCATATGGGATTAAGAGTCTTTGTAAGATTTATCCTCATAAAGTAGTTACACATCCCCAATTTCCAAAACTTTATAACCTTAAACTAAGATATTCCTTTTTGTTTTCTCAATAATATGTTCTGTGGGACCCTGTCCCTCATTCACATCGGGTTCTTCATTCCCCCACACTGCTCACGTATACCAGAGATACCCACCATTCATTCTAAACTCTATGAACTTAAACTAAATATCCCTTTCATGGTTCTCCTGGAAATATGTGGCATGGTATGTGCATTTTCGGTCTCATTAAACTTAGGGTTTTTTTTCGTTCCACACACTTTATTCTCAGGACACCTCTTTTCCACTAATATCCTAGTCACATGACATTAAATTGTGTGTTTCTCATCCTTACCACATGATGTAAACTATATGAATATGTCCCACACACAAGATGTTAAATTGATCACTTATGGTCCACACAATAGGACCTCAAACTATTTGTAGTATGAGGATCCTTTTTACCCTAGGTTTAGTTGGGTTTTACTACTGACATTCCCTAATGTGATAAGGAATGAGAGAGAATGTGTTGAGTTCTATACATATATTTCTTTTACCCTCCTTCACATTTTGAGTCTTTCTGAGTTTGGATATCCACCATTTTTCACATCCAAAAGGACCCCCTAATAGTGTTGGTATCATGCTGTTTGGCTCACCGCCCATCCTAGGCCAATGTACTAATGGATTTTTTGAAACAGGTATCTAATCCTATGTTTCAAACATGGTCGGAAATATATTCTTTGTTTCATGCCCTTCCTTGATTGATGGTGTTTTAAACACTATTTTAAGAATATGGTCAATAGTTATCTTACTCATTAGTCACCCATTTTCAAAAATCTAGACCATTGATGTTTCAAATTGCATCATTCCCACTTCATTATGATCTAGTGGAAATTTGAAACCTTTAGTGATACTCCTCAGTGCACCTACACATGTTGAGTCATAAGTACTCATGTTGTACACTTCTACATGTGATGGAGATTTTCTAACATCACTCCTTATTTCCTGCACTGATCGTGGCTCACATGGGATTAGAAGTCTTTCTAGGGTTTATTCACATGTTTAGTAGTTTTACAACCCCTATGGTCCAAAATCTATGACAATAAACTAAGATTTAATCCACAATTATTTCAAGGAGTGCATGGTGTGGGGTGGATCATTTTGGTCCCCATTCACATCAGGATTCTTATGATTCCACACTTTATGATTCTTCTTTGGGAGTGAAACCCCTATAGTCCAAACTCTATGACCTTAAATTAAGATCATCTCTATAATTTATCTTGGAAATGTGTGGTGTAGGGTGGATATTTTTTGTCCTCATTCACGTTGGTTTACCAATAGCCATTCCACACATGTCCTTTTTGGAACACCCTCATCCATCTCCTCAACACATGACATTAAACTACACGGAATTCTAGAACTACATGTGGCTTGATTCCCATCCTTATGGGATATGTAATGACACCCATAGTGTTGATCGTGGGTCTAGCCTCAAAATTATTCACCCATTTAACATTGATTCACCATATTCCTCACAAAATCACTTTAAAGTACAGAAAATTCAAGAACATTGTGTTTCTTGATTCCCATACTTATGGGATACGTAGTGACACCCAATCATTTCATCTCTAGGACCAGCAACAAGATTTGTCAAACCTTTGTCCCTTTGGCCTCACTTGTGGTTAAGATCTATGACCATAAACTATATGAAATTTTTCATGTGGCATCTATGTGACATGTGTCCTCTCTTGGTCCTCATTTATGTCAGGTTTTACTTGTTGTGTGTCACCTACATGCCCTAGGGATGAGCATTCCACCTTATAGTCTAATCTTCATGACTTTAAACTATAAGAAATATCCCTCATGAATGAATATGTGATGCATGTAGGCCTATTTGGCCCTAATTTATGATGGGTTTTCTACTCCACCTCTTTACAAAAATTCATGGTGAAGTACCTTTCCTTGGTACAACCTCTATGGCCCTGAAGTAAGATATAATGAACTTTATTCTCTGCTAGGATGTGTTCTATGTAATTTGGTCTCTTTGGCCTTAATTTGTGCTAGGTTTATCATAACATTGCACCGCACATACCCATTTGATATACCATCAATCATGTTCCATACTCTATGACATTAAACTAGACACCCAAGTCCAAGAAACATTACTTTAAACTATTCTCATACCTCTTCACAGAAACATTGTGTGGAATGGACCTCTTTGGTTCTCATTCACATTAGGTCTATCAATACAAACTGTAGTATCTACCCCCATTGAAATACTGCTATGTTCCAAAATATATGACCTTAATTGAAGAAACTGTTATATTACAACCATACTCTAAGCAATTTTAGGATACCCCATAATAATTATAGGGTGTTTTAGCATCCTCTCTATAGATAATTTCCTCCCACCAGTGTTGGTCTCCTATTACTCCATGTTTCAAGAACTATTTGATACATAGTGATGCCTAAACATTCTATTTCTTGACCCAACCATAGGATCATTACTTCATTCAGGTCATTTGGCCCCAGATATGGTATAAGCATTGCAACTATAAATTTTATGATTCTATTGTATGGTATGTGTATACCACATAAGCCTTTTTTGGAACTATTAACATTGGTTTTTATCTCATATGTGTTAAATTCATACCCAAGGACTAAACACCCTTATTTAGTCCATGTAACATGACTATAAACTACTTACCATAGTCAAAAACATGTGACCATAAACTAAGAGATTCACTGTGATAATTTCCTCTCATCATGCCACATGTGCTTCCTTCCTGTATGCTCCCTAATACTTGTATGGTGCACAATCAACTTTGGATCATTCATGATGGGTTTATATCCTCTGTACCGCATTAATATTCTAGGAATTGACCTTTTCATAGTCTGAGAATAACAACTTTAAAATTATTTCCATTTTCCAAACATTATGGCCTTAAACTAAGAGCCTCACTATGATATTCTCCCCTATCCGTATACATGTGATTCTATTCTTTATGTTCCCCTTAATGTGACACATAAGCCTATTTGGCTCATTCCCATCAGGTTTATTTCCTCCATACCGTATTATTATGATGGAATATACATTACTATGGTCTAGGAAGTATGACCTTAAACTATGTGAAACATCCCTACCAAATGATGTTAAACTATGAAATAGGTCTTAATCACATCACGATAAATGGTGGGAAACAACCTAATCATATGATGTTAAACTATATTATGCATCATCCTTACTATATGACATTAAACTATGTGTTCACCATATTTTTTTTCTTGACATAAAATTTAAAGGCACCGTAGGCCCTCACTGTAGAGGACCTCAATGGAATATATTATTGATCTTTTTTTAGTAATGTTCTTATACCAGTGTTCCCTAAGTCACGGTCGTGTAATTTCAAGAGAATTGGAATCCTTTCAAGAATTACATCACTCCACCTCATGCTTTCGGTTTCTTTCATTTGTATCTTCATCCTCCTTCATGTCTAAGGGGACCCCATGATGGAATGGTATCATGCCACATTAGTTCACCTACCATTTTTGGCCAATTCCCCAAAAGATATCAAACAACATTTTGAGAATGGTTTCATGTCTCAAACATGGTCAGTGGTCAACCCTCATGTGTCTGTCCTCATTTCAAGATAACGCGATATGGATGTTGTTATTTGAACAAGGTCAATAGTTATCCTCCATCATCATGCCATACTAATTTTTTTCAAAATGTTAGACATGTGATTGAAACTTTTCATTCCCCTTTGTTATGATAGATTCAAACACCATTGGGGTTATCCTACTTATGCACTAGCACACATTGGGAAAGGTGTGTTGGTTGTTCTGAGATCTTGGTTCTCCAGCCACATCCTCTCTTGGTCCAAATACTTTGGGTGGTAATTCAAAAATACCATACCCTGAGTATTCAATGATCATCTGGTACTCTCATAAAAAGTGTGATGTTATGTGATCTCTCCCTTGTTTCTCACACCGTGTAAGACCCACTCTATATCAGGGACTAATCATTCGTTGTTTTGTAGATATGATTTAGATTCAATAATTAACATGAAAAAATATTTACATGCTTATAGTTTAGTGTGGAGAGGAAAATAAATAAATTATTTTGGCCAAAACACGTCCCTAATGGATCATCCCCTTCAATGGAGCTATTTAGATCCACCACATTTTTTTGTGTAGCCTCCAAGGCCTGATGTCTCCTTTCAAGCCCCCTCCCTTCATCATAGACTTCAGAATGAATCTCATTTACTCTGAGATTCACCTGGTTTATCTTGATTCGAAGATCCGACACCCTATGCGATGATTTCCTTATTCACTATTGGATTTCCTCTAGTTGGGACCTTATCTGTGCAATGATCCTTGTTTTACTTTTGATAATGGTGCAACATTTATGTGAATGTTCCTTTAAGAATTTCACCTCTTGGGCATCCTCTTGATGCTTTCGGGTAATAATAGATTTCTCTTGGGGCTAGGAGAAATCTAGACAGTGACTGCTCTCCTATATCTTCTAAGTGAGGTAATTCTGAATCAGTATATGGAGACCTTTTGCATCCATCCCTCCAGTGAATAGATCATGTATCCAATGTCAATGTGATCCCATAGATGTTATCCACTATATATCTAGGTTTTCTTCGATGATGCATTCGATCAATTTCCATGCTCGGTGTTGTGTACCCATGTTATCCCTGACCGTATCTGAGTCCGCTCATCTAACTCCATTGGGTTTATAGGATCGTATTGTAGAAATATGGCAATGATATTAGTAGTAGAATAATCTTAAAGAATTATTTGGGATGGGTTGGGTTCTATGTCATGGCGCTGATCTTCATCACTTTAGCTCACCTCTATGAGATCATCCCTATTAGCACCAGGGGTTTCCCTTCCATAAGTGGAAACATGATCTGCCGAAGCAGCTAGTTCTGCACAAAAGGGAACCCCCATAGGGAAAGGAATCCCAGGCCCTCTAAATATATTCTAGAGTAGTTCACCTACTCCCTCCAGCACTATTAAAAAATCATATTAGTCAACTTGATCAACTGATAATATATGTAGTTCTGTAATCTGAAGGACTTAAAAAAACTTAGCAGTGACATATGACATTCTTAGGTCAGAATTTTTTTAAACCTAGGACATGGACCAACATATATTATTGAGGGATCTAAATATTCTGGTGAGTCTATCCTGGCCCCCTCATCATTAATGGTCCCTACAACCATTATCATCCAAGACATGGGTCCTAGGTCATGACCCTCTATGACTACCACCGCACCTCCATCCCCATGAGAAGGGGTCTCTTGTGTATGATGTTTCAACATGGAAGAGATATCAGTTGAGTAATCAATAGGAAAAATAGGAGTGATAGTGTGGGAAAGTGAGGGAACACTTACATCAATGGATTTAGCAAACCCCTCCTGGGAAGTGTCTATCGAGGCTGCTTCCTCACCTCCCTCTGAGGAAGTGTTCCTTAAGGATGATATCATGTATTTATCCATTGATATTTCCCTAATGTCCACTACCTTAGTAACCCTTTTCTAATTTTATACATTAACTTATTTTACCCAATATCCATCTGAATGGTTAGATAACGTAAAACAACCCACCAGTTGAATTGTTGATAGCATCGGAGGAGAGTTCAGATTGAGTAGTTCCCATACTTGACCTGTCATTAGATGTGAAGCACCTATATAATTCACTAGTTTCTCTAGTTCCTCTAAAAATATCTCCCCTTCAAACTAGGATTCATTGAAGTTACCTTTTAAAAATCTGATTCCTTTTATCTCCATCTAATACCGATTCAAATGATCCTATGTGTCATCACTATTGTGAAACTATCTATAGGTATTCTAGGTCTTTTAAGAATCGAGCCAGAAGGCGTCATGATGTTTCAACATATGGAGCAAATGTTTCTTAGGATCTTGAGTTTATGTCCTATGGAAAACCCTCAACTAATCCCCTTCTACATGGGTCCACGGAACAAGAAGTGCTACATCTGGTACTTCTTCTCCTCTATTTTCACCTCTAATTAGAATTGGCCCATGGACCTCTAACCCCATTTCTATAGATTCAATTCCATGTTGTGTACCCTTCCTACTCCCATGATGTCATCTTGTCACCACCCATCCAACCACACTTTCACTGGCCCAAATTGTTCATCACTTCAGTGTTTCTCCCAGATAGGTGGATTCCCGGATCCATGAATATTCATGAACTAATCCAAATCCATTAGTGGGTGGAGGCATCTCATTCCTCATCATTCCATCAAACTGTGTAAACATCAGCTAGAGCTACCACATCATAGATTGATGATCGTCATGGTGTACCCCTAGATATATATTTGGAGTTAGCTACTAAAAACACAAAAAGTTTCTCACAAACTAGGGTAGAGTGTAAGGATTACATATTAGATAAGTAACCACCCTATCCACTAGTACCCCTCCTTGGAAGTCCAACATATGTTACCACTTCTATCTTATCCTCATACGATCATTGGTAAACCCTCCAGTCGGCAGAAGAAATGCGCAGAAGATAAACTGGTGTACTCACTATATCTTACTCAGCTCTCCATTTAGGTCTAACTTGAGTGTAATAATTTCTATGATATTCATCATCACCAGTAAAAATATCATCTTTGGGGGATAGATCATACTGATGTATTTGTAACCTCACATATGCACCATAACATAGCTATATAAGAAGGGAAATGACCCGCACAAGCATAATGGATTCTTTCCCTCACTAACTTCCTAGAGTACCTTATATATCTTATCCAACATAGTAACCCTGGATTGATTAATTTCCCCATGGCCATCATTACCTCAATGATGAATATTCTTGGTTTCACTCTCATATGTGCATCACTCACTGGCATCATCCACCCATAGATGAGGGTTGCGATAAATCCTGCATGCCAGACAAGTGGTCTTTCCTTAGTCTTGATACTATATCCTCACAGCTACCACTGAATGTCCTCAATGATCAGTTAATAAGAGTCATCCCTGCCTTGCTAATCTCCCATTGGAAAGGTGTGGGTCCTCATTGGAAATTTTATGGGCACTTCCTCTCCGTCAGTCAGCGTCTTCATAGTAAAATTCAGAAAATAACCCAACCATTGGTTGATGTGCACATCCCTTGTCATTTTCATTTCATTTTTTGTGCCCGACACCAGATCCTGAAATACCTACAACAAAACTTGCATCTAGCGGCGGTTGTTTAGCGGCGGTTCTAGGAACCGCTGCTAAACCTTTTTTTAAAAAGTTTTAATGGCGTTTTATAATAAACCACTATGAAACACTGTTTATTTTTAACAGTAGCCCCCCCCCCCTCCCCCACTTCTCACCCTGCAACCCCTCTTCCCCCACGACCCCCTCCCCCGCAACCCCGGCAACCCTGATTCCCCCCATGACCCCTCTTCCCCCATGACCCCAGCGACCCCGGTGACTCCGGCGACCCTGATTCCCCTGGCGACCCCGCTTCCCCCGGACCCCCGCGACGCCGGCAACCTATACGAACCCTAAGGTTTGAAATTACTTTTTTTGAATCTTTTTTAAACTCAATTTCATTTCCATGCCAGGTTGGGTTCTTGAATAATTGAGTCATGATAGAGGTATTATAGTTAATTAGTAATGATATTTTGGTTGTTTTATTAAAACTAGGGTAGTGGTGCATAATTATGTAATTGTAATTTTTAAATGAAATTGGTTATCACACTTGATTTATAGTTATTAAAATTCTGATTTTTGTTTGTTATCATTCATTTATTTATGATTTAATTGTGTTTAGTATTGATCCATTGTACCACCATCAGACATTCAATGTTAGTTAGGATCCCTTGGCGTATAGGGAGGTGCACATTAGGGCTGGTGGAACCTGGGCTTAGTTACTTATTAGTGAATATGACCCATGGCATGAAAAGTCTTATCCTACATTTATTTTCTTTTGTCATTATATTATGTGACAATAGATAGGAAATTTCTAATATGTTTTTACTTGGTAAACAACTCATTTATAGGTCTATCCAACCCATACAAAAGACAAAACCCATGTTTCTAGTGATGTGATTGTATTTATGATATACATTATTGATGTTCATTCTTATTTTACCTTAGGATAAAGATATAATTCAATTAATTAAGGATTTATGTGATTTACCTCTTTTCATTGTATTACATTGGATGATTTAACTATTTTTCCATTATGAAAATATACAAGGATATTAATGCCTCAACTTCAGCATAGAGGATTCTCATTTCATAGGAATGATTAATTGTATACCATGAATAATTGGTTATGTGTAATGTTTATCTACATGCCATGTTTGTGTAATTTGTTAGTATGATTATTTGTAAAACATTCTATCTTTATTTCCTAAATTGAATGATTGGTCTTCCTACATACACAGAAGACTCCCAATATTATAATAATAATTAATCTATGATTTAAAGGCTCATTATAATCATGATTGATGAGTGGTTATTCATGTGCCTTTGTAAACAAAAAATGTTGTTTCCCCTTGTATCTTGATGACTAAACCTTAATTAACCATTCATGACATTTCTCACCCATTGAATAATATTTCAATGAGATGAAATATTAGTGGTTTTGAATCTATGTGTGTTGAATACAATTTCAGAAGTGTATGGGAATTTATAATTTTTCTTTAGTGATCCATAAAATCAAAACACTATATAAGGAGTTGTTACATTTTGATATTTAATGTAACAAAACCTTTTCCAAGTTAGGAATTTATCTCTATGTAGATTCAATTTCCAAGACTTAGATGAAAATTTAAGATTATTTTTTTACAAATCATCATAATAAATTCATGTATTCTAAAACATTTCCTTATATAAGTGTAGGTTTGTTAAATCACACTACCTACTTTCCTATCGATCTATATTCATAAATTTTACTAAAAGGATATTTATTTTCTTACTCATTATAGGATAATGATTTTAAGTGATTCCTTAATGATAAATAAATGTTATATTGAAAAAGTGTTTCAATATTATATTGGAATGTTGTGACTTTTTGGGGATCACATGGAGATGTTTTTGAGTTGTGAATATGGTTGTGACTTTTTTTGAGTAATTTTATTGTGAGATAGTTCATCTAGGTTTATTTTGTATTTAAATTTTATTTGTATTTTCTTTCTCTATATGTTATCCAAACTAGATGATTTTTCATTAATATGTATAGTATTGGATGAAAGTAATCACTTTCATTGAATTTGTATCTTTGTATTTTTCATTATTTTTTGAAATGGATAACCTATTTATTTATAAGACGTACTTGACTATAATGAATTATGACACTTAGGTATGGAGTTCCTTATACTTTTGATACTTCTAATTATATTATTATGTTGTCCTGGATGATAGTACCAACACCCCACATTTCATCTCTGAATTCCCAACATGATTCTACTATGAAACTCCAAACACTAAGCCAATAGATGTCAACTATTCTTCAAATACCCTAGTTTGATCCTCAAACCACATCAGCCGCATCTTGAATGCCATTTCTGATGTGGTCTCCACCTTACCACATCAACTTTTATGAAAAAACACTAGAAATTCCTTCTCTAGATGAATTATACCAAAGGTGCTCAATCCCACCCACCAATGCACTATCATATCCCGACCACGATGCCTTAAAACTCAAGGAATAACAAAAATGTTCAATTCCCACACCAAAGTCTAAATCTGACTCTTAGTTCAACTCCATGGTCAAATCCTCGATTGTCCCATTTAACCATAATTTTCCACTCATGAGCATTAACACATATATGATCCAAATCACTCTCAAGTCACACCACCACTCTTTTCTATGTGAATACACCAAAGAGAGGTCTAGGAATTCAATCCACACATGGTTCGTAGAACCTCAAAACCTAATTGCCCAAGTTATTTCATCATACATTTCCATGAACACCACCACTTATCATGCCTCAAGACTACCATCCCTCACGTGGTTCTTGTCACTCCAAATTAACAATGTGTTGAGTTTTGTAAGCATCATAAGGGTTTCCCTAAACATTATTTATAATAGATTTATTCGATATTAGAGTTTTATATAAAGGCTCTATAGAGAACTTAGGTTGGGGTTATTCCAAATTAACAATGTGTTTTGGTTTTCATGGTAAAGTAGCTACCACGTTGTTAGCACACTGTTTCTCTTTACCAAAGAAACTTCCCCTATCCCAAACACTAAGGGTTCATATCTAACTCAGGGGATCATCTTTATTATATTATGTTTCTATAATCTTATATTATCGTATATATGAATCTCTTTATCTATTTAGTAGTAACTATGTGTTTTAATTTTTTTTATTATTGTGTAGGCACATTGTGATATACATGGATAAAAGTTGGATCACATTAATGAGGAACACACCTCGGTATGTTAAGGGTTTGAATGAGTTTTTAGATTTTGCAATTTCTAATCGATCCGTTGAAGGGAGAATAAAATGTCCACATCCTAAATGTAAATTTAGAACATGGTTGAAGAGATATGAGGTTTATGAACATTTAATACTGAAGCAATTCCCTAATCAATATTTGTGTTCGATTTGGAATAGAGAATCGAACGTTAAAGAAAGATTGAGCACTGATGTTAATCCGCAGAATGAGGTCCCATGTTCATCGACAATGGAAAATGAAATGAAAAACCTAATAAATGATGCATTCTACACAGCAAGACACCACTATTAGCATCAAAAGATATCAGAACAACCAGAAGAGGGTGCTACAAATTGCTACGTGACAAGTGATGTTTTTGAGACTGTAACACAGGAAGATCAAGATTGTCACATATCATTGGATCCTCCTCTTGATTCTGTGGAGCCAAATGTAAGAGAAAACTTCACTGAGGAAAATGTGTTTCATGATTTAGTTGATGATGGAAATCAAGATTTGTATTGTGGGTGTTTGAAATATTCAAAACTTTCATTTCTGTTGAAGTTGTATCACATAAAATTTCTATGTGGAATTACAAATAAGGCAATGTCGATGATATTGGAATTGATTCGTGATGCATTTCCTGAAGAAAAAATCCTAGAATCTTTTTATGATATGAAAAAATTTGTTAACAAGATTGGTCAAAATTATACAAAAATACATGCATGTCCCAATGATTGTATGCTTTATTGGGGAGAGGATTCAAGTAGACAGGATTGAAAGAAATGTTATTCTTCTAGATGGAAGGAAAATGGTTATGTTGGAAGTCTGAATGAACATAATTTCATGGAGAAGAAGAAAAGGAGCACACCTGCAAAGTTTTTGCGTTACTTTCCTTTGAAGCCTCGATTGCAAAGATTATCCATGTCATCGAAAACCACCGAACACATGAAGTGGCATTCTGTAGACAATAACAATGATGGGTAAATGAGACATCCACGAGATTATCAATCGTGGAAGACATTTGATTCATTACATCTCGATTTCTCAGCTGATCCTAGGAATGTTCGATTGGGATTGGCTGCCGATGGATTCAACCCATTTGGGACTTTGAGTACCAATTATAGCATTTGGCCAGTTGTTTTGATCCCTTATAATTTGTCTTTGTGGATGTGTATGCAACAAACATCTTTTATTATTTAGATGATTATTCCTGGAAAACAAATGCCTGGAAATGATATTGATGTATACTTTCAGCCATTGATTGA
Source organism: Viscum album (assembly GCA_963277665.1). Lineage (NCBI taxonomy): Eukaryota > Viridiplantae > Streptophyta > Magnoliopsida > Santalales > Viscaceae > Viscum > Viscum album. Next base: position 1,290,039,442 of record OY728151.1, read on the forward strand.
TGAATTGTAGGAGTTATGGAGCAATGGTGTTGAGACATTTGATGCTTCTTCTAAAACAATGTTCAAAATGCATGCTACTTTAATGTGGGCCATTAGTGACTTTTCTGGGCTTGGGAATTTATCTGGTTGGAACACTTACACGGGTTTGGCTTGTCCCATTTGTAACTTTGATTTTGAGCCCAAACGGGTACCTCACAGTAAAAAATGGTGATTCTTGTGTCATCGAAGATTTCTCAATGCATCTCATAGATTTTGGCTGAACAGATCAAAATTTAATGGTTCTATTGATCGTAGACCACCTCCAAAGTTGTTAAATGGTTTTGAAATATTGAAACAGCTTGAAAATGTTGAAACAGAATTTGGGAAGGTTCATCATTTGAATAAGAGTGGAAAACGGGTCCGAAGTGCATCGTCAAGTGAAACCGGAACACAACAATGGAAGAAAAAAAGTATATTCTTCAAACTTCCGTATTGGGAATTTAATTTGTTGCGGCATAATCTTGATGTGATGCATATTGAGAAGAAAGTCTGGGACAATTTGATTTTCACATTGCTTAATGAGCATGGAAATTCGAAGGATCATCTCAATTCTCGTAAAGACTTACAAGCAATGAACATAAAACGCGATCTCTAGCCAGATGAGAATGAAAAGTATCCTCTAGAAATTTTTGCAATGAAAAATAGGGATAGAGATACATTCCTTCGAATGTTAAAGAATGTTAAGGTATCTGATGGGTATTCAAGTAACATCTGGAGGTGTGTTGACTTGAAGAATCGTAATTTACATGGATTGAAAAGTCACGATTTACATATTTTGTTACAACAATTACTACCATTGGCATTGTGTACATTATTACCTGAAAAAATTACTATTGTTGTACTACAGTTGTGCACATTTTTCAGACAACTATGTGAGAAATTTATACATCCATTTCCGCTTGACAACCTCCAGAAGAGGTTTGTATTGACCCTTTGCGCAATGGAGATGATCTTTCCTCCCTCCTTTTTTACTGTAATGATGCATTTAATTGTGCATTTGGTTGAGGAAGCTAAATTAGGAGGCCCTGTTCATTATCGATGGATGTATCCAATTATGAGGTACTTTATTTATATGTTTTCTAGTTAAGTAAACATTTTTTGGTACTTAATTAAATGCATAATTATGTTTATTTTATTTCACAGATATCTTGGACATTTGAAATCATATGTGAGAAATAAAGCTCAACCAGAAGGCTCAATTGTTGAAGGCTATTTGGATGAGGAGTGTCTTACCTTTTGTTCTCGATACTTGGATGATATTGAGACAAGATTTAATCGAGTTGGACGTGTTGACGACACATCGACTCAATCTCAAATACATCATAAATCCAAAATATTTCCTGCTATTGGCCGATCAGTTGGGAGGACCTCAAATGTGACACTGACTGAATTGGAATCATTACAGGCACGTAGATATGTGCTACTGAATAGTGAAATTTCAGATCCATTTATTGAAGAGTTGAGGATACAAACAAAGAGACTAATGAGAGGCCAAACACGAAATGAGAAATATATAACGAAAGCTCTTAATAAAGATCTTGTAGAATGGTTTGCACAACGTGTAAGTTCGTAAATATTGAAATAAATACGAATATTAGTTTGACACATACATTTTGTGTATCTAATAAAGTATATTTCCTTTTTCAGATCATGCATACTGATACTCGAGTAGAGGTGTCATAAGATATGAAGTTTCTTGCTAGAGGTCCTCTAAAATAATTTAGAAAGTTCGACACTTATAATGTGAATGACTTTAGATTTCGTACAGTCGATCAAGAAGTGGGTTTGAAAATATAGAATAGTGGTATATTTACATTTTCTGAAGTGGAATACTATGGAAAGTTGTATGATATTATTGAATTAAACTACCAAGAACATTTTTAGGTTGTTTTATTCAAATGCAAATGGGTCGATATTATCAGAGGTGTTAAAAGAGATTCCTTGCAATTTACTTCTGTGAACTTCTCTCGCTTGATGGATGTTGGTGATCGTGAACTGCATGATCCATATATCTTAGAATCGCAAGAAAAAATGTTATATTATGTGAATGATGTTTCTGATGAAGGGTGGAGTGTATTTTCTCATGTAATACTAAGAGATTTGTATGATATGGATGATGAAGTGGAAAATTTGACCTCTGAAATTGAATTTAATCATCAACAAGAAGAGGAATTATTTGTCGATCATGATATTGAAAATATTAGTCTAGCAAGGATGAATGAAGTGGATGAAGCAATTGAGCAGGAAACCAACATGATTTAAGGGGAAAATGATTGTATGTACAATTATTTATTTATTCAGCAACCACTTGTTTCATTTCAGCAGTCATTCATTATCATTGTTATATATATTTTGTTTGTTAGTACTGGGCATCTATTATCTTTTTTAATTTTTTTTCTACATAATTTTTTTGAAATATATATTCTTCACATAATTTTATTTGATTAAATGACAGGAATTCCAAGGAATAAGCAGTATATTGTTTCATCTAGTTCTGCGACAGATGGTGATCCATCTGTCTCCCTCCCCACGACATCTGAGATGCCAGGTGCCAACACCCTTGCACCATCTCCCCATGCACCATATCTCACACCATCTGTGGATGTCCCAGTAGAGGGTGAGTTGTCGACTCCCCTTTCAAGAGGCTCAGCAGTGGGGCAACGACGTGCCCCTTCCAGTTCATCCGAGACACATTGGAGTGTCACTATCATAGGTACAAATTTTAATTAAATAAATTTATTGCATTTTGTTTATACTAATTGTTTTCTCATTGAAGATGACAAAAATGCAACCGTGGAGAAAAATATAAAAAGTGAAGATATTTGGAATCTAAATGGAGAGAATATTTTTGTGCCATTTGATTCTTATGGGGTCCCTACGGATGATGTCGTGGGGTTACTTGGCCAGATTCTAGGTCAGCTGGCAGCGGAGCCCATTTCGCTTCCCATTTCATATGACGATTGGAGACATATGCCTTCAAGCTGGAAAAATGAATTGCTTGATTATCAAATAAATGTAAATTTATTACATTATGGTTTAATTGAATTTCATGTTACTAATATGTTCAAAATGAATTTCTGTATATAGATGTTCTTCTACTTTACTGTTGCTAATGTGATAGCACAGAAGTGGACGTTGAAAAATCTAGGTAAGAAGTGGAAATATTTCAAATGGAGATTATAGTGTGATGTCAATGATACTTCGTTGACCACACAGCAAATGTATGAGAAGCTACCCAGTGGGGTACCGAAAGAGCAGTGGAAAGTGTTTGTTGACAGACATCGTGATCAGAAGCAGATGGTATTGAAATATATCTTATTATATTATCCTCATTTTACATTTATACATGTATATAAAAAGGACATGAAATTCAATACATCAGTATTAAATTTCCTTTTATTTATTTCAGGATCTCTCAAGACAAAATGCATCAAACCGGGCTAAGCAAGTCATCCCGCACACTGCGGGCTCAAAAAGTTTTTCTAGAAGCCGAACGACATTGGTAATCTTTTAATTAGTTTAAATATTTATAAGACAATATTATCTGTTTAATATATTGAATTGTTGATTTATCTTTGCTTAATGCAGTCATAGAGTTTAGGGCATGAAGCATCCAGTACTGAACTGTGGTTGGATGTTCCTAAGAAATCAGATGAAAGTTTTGTTAATGAGCCTGCTAAAGAAGTTGGGGTATGAAGTCAATTTTTCATCATAATAAATTATTATCAGTTTTTACTGTGTTAATATATATTGATATTTGATTTATAGGTAAAAATTAAAGAGCTATGGGATGCTCATCCTGCGCAGTCCTACTCAGTCTCCCAGGATGACCCGGTTGCTAAGGTCCTTGGGAAGGAGCATGTTGGGAGAGTGTGCGGGATGGGTTTGGGACCCTTACCATCTAAGATTTTGAGCAGGCCATTGGGGATAGCAGCTGCATCAACTCCTGACTTTAGTCAGCCCATGCCCAGAGATGATAAGAAAGAGATTGTTTCTTTACAAAGCCTAGTTCACCAGTAGGGGGAGCAGATATCTTCATTGAAGAAAGAGTTGATTGAAATACATCAACAGATGAGCAGATATGCCCCCAGTGGTAGTGCATCGACTGGTGGTATGCAGGTAAATCACAAAAAATCAAAATCATTTAGTTTTCTAAATTTCATTGGTTTAATGTTTTAATATAAATATGCAATCGTATTTAATTTTCAATATAATGTTCTTACAGGTGACAGCACGAAGTGGAGATGAAGGTGGAGAGGGTGATGATGCATCATCGGACCCTGAGTAGTTGTATTGTTGATTTTTAATATGAAAAAAGTTGGTTTGTATATGTAACATTTGTGGCACATAGTTTCCACCACACATTTTCATGTCCTAAAATTTCCTTGATTTCTCATTTTCCTTTTATGAATTTTATTGATTTATGATGTTTCTTTTTATGTCCTGATTTATTGAGTGTAGTATACATCATTTAGGAATAAATTGTTTGACTAGACTACTATGAACTTTTCCAAGGGTCCTATATTATTATTTTTATGTGTTTGGTTATGAATACTTTATTACTCATGGTTATGAGGAATGAGAACACGGGGGAACACTCTTTAAAGAAGAACAAACTAAATAAATATAGTAAACTAGTTAAGAGTAAATAAGAAGAAAAAAGTGAGTCGCTTGTACTTTATGGATTTTCATGATATTACTATGCGTTGAATCTTATTGATTGACAAATGATGATATGGATTACTTCTTGTTTTTATCAATTAAGAAACTCTCTACCATTATAATAAGATAATTTTTTAAATATGGTAGTAAAATTAATGACTAATGGTGAATGAATGGGGAGTATTCTGATGTGGGACTCGGAAATACACAATAATAAAACTAGGTTTAATAGTTTTTAATTTTAATGAAAGACAGTGTGGGCAGGTCTAATATACAATCATGTTTTCCCTAGCCAGATCAAGACTTTTTTGGACAGTACTATGGTTTTCTCTCATGTGTTGTTTTTTAAATATGTTTGTTGTGTATATCTATTGTTTCCCAGCTGAATGAAGCTGATGGGCGTTTGGAAGAACTAAGAGAGATGTTCATTCAGTAGTGTTGGTTCTCTTGCTTCTCTCTTTGACATGAGTTGTTTCAGTGATGATTTTTTTTTTTGGTTTTTTTATAGTAAAAATTAAATATGAATGTTATTGTCTTCTTCTATCTTTCAATTCCTTCCATCAATGGTTAAAACCCAATTAGATTTAAAGGGAATACCTTTTGCAAAATCTTCTTTGCAGGGACTGCAAGAGGATTGATGCTCTCTTTTTATGCTTATATACTATGTATCTCTATGTTTATGGAAATGTTTTTAGTTCATGAATGATTAGAGATTTTAATGTGTTTAGTTTCATTAATAAATTCGGATTTTAATTTTAACAAATGAAAATATCGTTCAACGTATTATCATTTTGTGTTTTCTCTCATATACTGATCAGTCCTTTCCACTTTCATTGAATCAATATATGATGATGTATACAATGGAGGGACAGGATCAGATACTGCTCAATATAGTTTCAGGTATGATATGTGTATTCTATCTATTCTCACATATATATATCAATATAGTTTTGATACTTCCATTTCTTATTTTATAATTCAACTTGGACATATACATATCACTCCAGTTATGATACTTATATTTCTTATTTTATAATTCAATTGGGACTTAGAGGTACACATAGACCCCTTAGAATGTCTTTAACTACTAGAGAATCATATTGGGGGTGATCAAATTCTCAAATGAATTCTCTTGAAGTGTGATTTTTCTATAGGGAATTAGAGGTTCTATATGTGTTCTTATAGGGAATTAGAGGTTCTATATAAGTTTTCATATGTTGATTATAGTGGTAGAAGTGAATGTTTTTCATAAAGTTATATGTATTATAATATTCAATTAGTTGATTGAATGTGATATGGGATTCATCATATCAGATTTTACCACTCAATATTTTAGTTGGGTTAGGTTTTATAGAAAATAAAAATCCTCCTATCATATGGTGTTATTTTATAGGAAGGAAATCTATTAAGAAATTGATTATAGGTTAGGGAAGATTTTACCCAAAAGGTTTATTATCAGTTGGGAGAAATGCCTTCCAAGGGATGTGATTTTTAATTAATTATTGTGGGATTATAACCAATAGAATCATTATGGATTGTGTGAGAATATCATTGAAATATTGATTATAGTTTGGGGAGATCCCAACTGAGATATTCATTATTGATTAGGTGATATTCCATGTGATGAATTTATTTTATTAGAAGAGATTTAAACCATTTTATTGTTCCCTATGAATAGAGTTGGTGAATAAAGTTAGAATTGAATGTTGTTCATGAAGTTATATGTTTTAGAAGTTTCATATAAGAGGATCTAATGATTTTCTAGAAGTAAATTGAATATCCACAAACTGTTGAATAATAGGAATTCTTTCTTGATGTGGTTTTTTGAAAGTGGATAAGACAGTTGTATGCTCCATAATATAAGATGTTTTTTGAATGATGTTTATGAGGATATTATGAAGATGAAAATGGATGTTACAATTTTTAAGGCATGTCATATTTTTAAAACATGGTTATATTCCTAATAAATTGGTTGATGAAAAATTCTTAAGATATTGATACATAGACTAGTGTGTTTCCAGGTGTGTGCTGCTTGGTAGTGGCTTGGATGGGAGTGGCTGGGGCTTCCATGTGTTGCAAAAAGTGGGAAATCTATATAATAATTGTTTGGATGTTATTACCCTTATTTGTGTTCACTACTTGGAATATATAGAATTATTTTAGGGTTTAGTGGTAAGGTAGGGTATTTAGTATTTTAGGGATTTCTATCTTCACTACTTGGATGCTATTATCCTTATTTTTGTCACTGCTTTTGGAATTGCATTGTTTTCATGGCTTTGTTTTCATGTATTATAATTGTTCTCTCTGTTATATCCAGTTTTATTTGGTTTTCAGGGCAGTGGGGCAGCATAATAATTTTTTTTTTCTGGGCAGCTTCTAGAGGCGGTTTTAACTACCGCGAAATGTAAGTTGGCGGTGGGTTGTCAGCGGTTTAAACCGCCTATAAACGTTAAAAACAGCCTCTAAACTTAAAGTTTATTTTACGTTTAGTGGCGGTTATAACCGCCGCGAAATAGCCACATCATGGTTGTCTCATCCCGTGGCGGTTTTCTGGGCTTTAGCGGCAGTTTTACGGCCACTGGATTTGAGTTTATTCGCAGCAGTTATAACCGCCGCGAAATCAGACAACTACGACGCTTTCCTTAAACCGCCGCTAAACGAAAATAACTACCGTGAAAATATTAGTGACACCGTATTAGGCGGCGGTTTCCAGAAACCGCCGCCACACCATTTAGCGGTGATTAAAACCGCCGCTAAACAATGATAATATGGCATCTATTCTTCATCCTCCCAACCATTCTCACTAGGGAAGGCATAATCATGCATGCCCCTAAGAATCAAAATTTTGAAAATCTGGTGACGGTCATAATGGTTGATTCAATCCTCCCCATGATGTAGATGAAACATGTTGGTATCATGTGACCATCGGCTCCGAAAATCCGGTATGATGTCTCATGGTTGAGATACTTAGAATTGGGTATCCCATGACACTTTATACAAGACTAATCACTTTAGATCAGTCCCAAAATCCACACAATATGTGCACACCCAATAACCCAAGGCCCATTCCTCCATGAAACTGATACCCTAGAACAAATCCCAACCATCTACCCACCCATTCTATGGGTTCCAAATCTAAACCTTGATGATTTTTTTCATACTATGGCAGGAACACTTCATTATCTAGAAACTTTCTATCAACATTTTTGAGATGATTAAAAAGGAAATCCACTATGATAGGGGTATATTCCATCCTAATATGGCCATCAATAGCCCTATACGATGATGTTCCCCTAGTGTGCCTCTAATCCAATAGGTTTTCTCATTCATTCTTCCATATGGGATGAAGAAATCATCCCTCAGACCAAATCCATACATGAGTAACCTTTTAAAAATGGGTATTTTTTCTAAGCATCCTTCAAAATCTCCACCAGAGACTCATGATTAGAATGGATCTAGATATACTCTCTAATCATAATAATGTCTACCATTGCTTCTCTCTAGGAAGAATAAGCCAGAGCCTCCTGAGTAGGATCCTGAGTATCCATCGATCTGAGACTTAGGAAAATTATGGGGTTTGTTTGTGGAGATCGATCGTGGAGATTGATTGTGAATATCGATGGTGGAGCAGTATCTCTTGGATCAACCTTATACTCAGCATGCAACACAAAGAAGGAGCTGATAGTGATGCCTAGTTCACAAGAAATAATTCTTGGAGTAATGGACTATGAAAACCTAGTTCTTGAAGATCCGTTCATAACGAGGATCACTTCGTGAAAGGAGAGATATAGCATAGTCATTCATGTGTGGGAAATGGCCACCTCCCACACTATTTGTAGGAAAGGGTTTTTAAAAGATTCATGTCAGCCTTTTTTAATCCAAGAATCATTCCTGCTTTCATCTGTGTGAGCTTTGTGGCATTCTTCTCCTAACTAAGCTTCACACTATGCCAGGTCCAACTTGCCTCGTGATCCATCTTCACAACCAATCATGTTGTTTGGTGGTTTAACCACAGAATCTAACCCTCATTTTTCCTTAGCTTCCATTCTTAGGGGGACCATTTTTTTCACCAAAATACATGCTACCAAAGTCAAGGGAAATGTTATGGTTGGTCCAATTTGAATTCAGAATCAACTAGCCTAAACATTCATCAATTTCTTCTGCCTCACAAAGCACCATCATGGAAACTCCTCACCATCGCACATGAGAAGGGGGATGACAATAATTTCTCATGTATGATAAGAACTACGAGCATGCCAACTTATTTGATGGATGGATCCATGAGTCTGAAAGATCCCTGGCCCTTCATGATTCCCTTTTTCATCATGGAATTCTTTGGAGCATCAGAGTTCATGGATCTCCCTCTCCGGCTGCTTGAACATCTTTGACAGGTAGCTCTACGAGTCCAATGGACCATGCCCCTTCAAGAAATCCTTTTTCATCATGGATATATTTCTAGAATCTGGATCATTTTTTCTTGTAAATACTCAGCTTCCCCCACATAAAATGGATCGTTACCCTGAAAATTCTCTTTCTAGTTTCCCATTTCGCAAATCTCTCGAGTAGTATGAACCTGACCCAAAAAATGGATCTCCCAAGGTGTTTTAGAATCATGAGTTGTGATTACCTTTGTTCTTAATAGACCATAACAAGGGTAGGTATTCTTTTCAAGAAGGTGTCCTCCATTTTCAAATGAGGGATCTCCTTTGGGGTTCTTGAGGCTCTGCGAAGCATTATTCCTTCACAGATCACCCTTCTAAATCAAGCCTCTTTTCTAAGGAAAAAGACCAATTCTCCAAAAACCCATTTCATTCGTGAATATTCCCCTTTTCATCATGAAGATCCTTTATTTAGAGAGGCTACCTCATCTCTTCATGAGGCTCATTCCCTTCTAAAAGCCTCTCATAGTGAGTCCCCTACCTTCACGAGCCCATTTCCAGTAAAGAACTCTAGGCATGTACCAAGTGATATCACAGTCCCCTATGTGGTGTCCCTTATTGAGGCTTCTTACCTCTTTATTTGTTTGAATAGCTACACTAATGGATCTAACTTTTTGGAATAGCCACACTAACGTGGACCCCATGGGTGACCATCCCTCCACTTCCTCAATTCATTCATTGTTTGGGTGCTATACCACTTGGAGGTGAATGACTTAAAACTATGTAATTCCAAGAGGTTGTGGAATAAATCCTCGTCGTCTAAGTTGTAGGATGTTAAAATGCTAATCACCATTTCCCTCAGAACACAATTTTAAACTGCAGTCTCACCCATGTAATGTGCATGGTTTATTTCACTTTAAGCATTCTCCACACCCACTAATCTCCACGAGAGTGTGATATTCTTCTCCCTACTAGTACGGAATGATATCCTCGTCTCATGGAACAAGATCATCCTCCAGAATTTCTCTTAGATTAATTCCCAATATCATCTCCCCATGCATCTAAGAATTCTTAAGCACCACATCACCACTCATGGATTTACCTTTCGTGACACGATCCTCAGGTCTACCTCTACTAGTTTTTTCTCACACTGAGCATGACTCACATTGGATTATAGTTTAATAGTTTCCATGACACCTTCCATCTTGGGCTTCTAACCATGCATAAGCCCCAATCCACCCCCTCTGAACTATGTGGGTTTTGATCCTAGTCTTATACACATGGTACGTAGGAATCCTCTCTGAGGTTCAATCCCAATAAATGGTAACCTTTGTGCTCCATCCTATGGACGTACCCTCATGATGTGACAACTTCCCTTTTTTGGACACATCCCTTGGATTCACCACTTTAAAGAATTTTGATCCATCCATTTGGGCTTCTAGCCATGTGTAATCCCCATGCCCCTCATTACCAAACTATGTGGACATTTATCCTTATCATATATACAGGATATATAGGAAGCCTCTATGAGATTCAAGCCCCACAATCCATCTATTCCATCTTTTTTATGTCATTTCACTTTTCCTACATGACGTTAAACTACATACCCCTTCTGAACTATGCAGTTTTTTATCCCTATCTTCTATGAAGGGTATGTACGAATCCCTCCCATGGATCAAACCTAACAAATAGTAAACTCTAGTGCTCCCTCATAGGGATTCACCCTCTTTGGGCTACTGAACATGCATAAGCCCCAACATGTCAAGGGGCATCTAGCCATGTGTAATCCCCGATGTCATCTAAAATACATGGAATTTGATCTCAATCTTCTACATAGGTAAAAATAAATCCACAAAAAGTTTCAATCCCATCATCCATGTCCCATTATAGTCTTTACCTTAGGTTATCATTCTTAAGGAGTATCATTCCCTAACATAATGTTACACTTCCTTTGGGTCTGTGTCCATGTGTTCCGTTATCACGGGTCACTAACTTAGGTGTCAGATCGCCACACCAAACTATGTGGAATTTGATTCCAAGCCACTGGGGTGAGTAGGAATCCTCCCCAAGGTTCAATCCAATTTCTCTCCACACTCCATCCATTACATATGCACTTCCTCAATTTCCATCCAGATTCTTAATCCTCATCTCGGTATGGTACTACCATAAACCTCCTCGCTACTCCTAGCAGTACCTAGGAGGCTCACCATGATTAATCCATGCACAATCTAAACAAAGAGTGAACCTCCTATAAAGAGAAGCTATCAATGTGAAATCCTCAAATCACCCCTTCAAACTACGTTGGTTTTGATCCCTATCTTCTAAACAGGGTATGTAGAAATCCTCCATCAGGTTCAATCTTAGCCAATAGTAAACATTGGTGTTCCCCCTACTTTATGGTGAACTTTACTGATCCACCCTTAGTGGTTTCTAGATAAGCCTTCATGGTGTGAAACTTTCTCTTTTTGAGACACACCACCTTAGGTCTGCTCTTATCAAGAATTTTGATCCATCCATCTGGTAAACCATCTAGGTGATCCCTCCTAGGGATTCACCTCTCTGATCTTTCCCAATAGGATTTTCCGATCAACTTAATCTTTCTCTGCAAGACATTAAACTCATGGAATACCTTGATTTAAACATGGGATGCTGTGGAAATCATCAGAAGACATGACTCAGGCATAAGATACCTTGTTATCACCATAAGATTCTTTAGCTTCTGCACCCTTGAGAATCCCTCTTATGAGGAATCATACATGTTCTTTAATGTTCCAACTTCCATACATGCCACTGATTCCCAACATAACTACTCTCCTAACCTAAGGTTTCTTCCCTAGCTAGACCCTTGGGAATTTCCAAACATAAGAAAAGTAACTGACCGACATCCATGAAGAGATGGAACCAGGAATGACTTTCATGAACAATGTCTTAAATCTATGAGGGTGAACTAGACTAGGCCCTGAGTTCTGAGGATAAATCCATGAAAGGATGAACCAACATCACATAATCCTATTTTGATCAAGGAGAAGACTTCCCTAAAGAAGTGATGAATATTTTCCACCTTTGGAAAGAAAGAATGTGTGGTACAATACATTTTATCAAGTGAAAGTAATGAATGAGCGATGAAGTGGACCTTTTACCTTGGGAAAATTTCCGAAACATCAGCATATCTATTTTTTCAGATTTGAGAATCTTTGATATGTTTTTGGATGGATTTAACCTTATTAGTCATATCTTGCACAATATTGGATCAAAATATCTTTCTTTCAACAATGTCATCTCAAAAGGATGGATTTCTACATCTCTTTCCATATATAGCTTCATATGGTGAAATCTGAATACTCTTGTGGAAGCTATTATAGTATGAGAACTCAAAAAATGGGAGATGATGATACCATCAACCATTGAATTCTAATGTTAAGGCTCTTATAATTTCTTCGATCATATAAATAGTCCTCTCGGATTTCCCATCATTTTGGGGGTAAGAGTCCAAAGTGTAATTTAATTCAGTACTCAAACCATGATGAATACTCTTTTAGAATATAGATGTGAACCATGGATTATGATTAAAGATAATTGAGATTGGAACCCCATGGAGTCATATCACATCCTTCACATATATCATTGCATTTTTTTCAAGTGAGATATCTTCTCGAATAGTGATAATGTAGGAAGTATTTGTGAGTTATTCCATAATAACCCATATGGAATTATTTCCTTTGGATTTCTTTGGGAGACCAGTGATGAATTCCATGGTCACATTCTGTCATTTCCTCATGGGTATTGGAATGTTTTCCATCATCCCTTTATAGTTTTTCCCCTATACGTCAAGTTAATTACATATTGAGCACCTTGATATATACTCACTAACCACCTTCATCATGATGCCCCAGCAAAAGTTTTCTCAAAGATTTCCATACATCTGGGTGCTATTAGGATGGATAGAGAAGTTTGAGCTATGTGCATTATTTAGTAGCTCCTTCATTATCTCATGTGATGAAAGAAAAAAATCCTTGTTCCAAACCAAATCACAACACCATCATTGATATAGAACACCTACAACTTCCCTTCCTTTACTACATTCACATTCTTTTGAAGCTTGAGATCATCCCTTTCTACTACCTTAATCTTCTATTGGATAGATGGTTGGGAAAGCATTTGGTAAAAGTCGGATGTATTTTCTACCATTATGATTTCCAAATCCATTCTTTCTATCTCCAAGAAGATAGGGTCTTCCTCAATTTTCAACATAGAAAGAGTAGTGACTTTGTTTATACAATGAGAATAAACTACCTTGTTTTCCTTACTAAGAGATATTGAATAGAGCAATAATAGCCTTTTACTAGATCTAACAATCTATTTTGATGCATGTTGATCTCCTTTTGTGTGAATGTATACTTTAGCCTCTTGTGATTAGTATATATCTCACACTTCTCACCATAGAGGTAGTTTCGCAATATTTTCAAGGAAAAAATCATTTCTCCTAGCTCAAGAGCATGTGTTGGGTAGTTTTTATCATGGATCGTCATCTACCATGATGCATAGGCTATCAAATTATCATTTTTCATGAGTATACAACTCAATAATTTCATTGACTAAACATTGTATATCACAAAAGATTCTCCGCTTTTCAGTAATGTGAGGACTAGTGTAGAGATAAGTCCCTACTTTAGCTCCTTGATGTTTCCCTCACATTCTTCTATCCAGACATACATCACCCCATTCCATGTAAACATTATTAGTGGGATAGAAAATTAGGAAAAATTTCTCAAAAAAAATTGATAGTACCATACTAAGACAAGAAAATTATATATTTCTATGAAACTAGAGGGACTTGTCCACTCCCCAAATGATTTTTCTTGTAAGGGTCCACCAAAATTCCATCATTCATGATCACATGTCTCCAAAATGGGACTTTCTGCATCCAAAATCCACACTTTATGAACTCGGTTTACAAATTCTCCTTCTTTTATGTCTTCAACACAAGCCTTGGATGTTATTCATGTTCCTACTTTATGTTGGAGTATATGATAATATCATTGATAAATACTACCAAACAATTTTCAAGGTAATGTCTATAGACTCTATTCATCAAATCTGAAAAGATTTTAGGGCCATTAGTAAGTCCTATGGGAATCACCAAAAAATCATAATGCCTATAACTTATACGAAAGGTAGTCTTTTGAATATATTCCTTCTTCACCTTTAGTTGGTGTTATCCATAATGAATATTAACCTTTGAGAAGTACTGATATCACCATAACTAATAGAACAAATCCTTAATCTATAGGATAAGATTCTTGTTCCTTTATGGTGATGTTTTTGAGTTATCGATAATTGATACACAGCAGCATTGATCTATCCAACTTCTTGAAAAAGAGCACTGGAGAACCCCAAGGTGATTCACTAGTGCACAACAACCCTTTGTCCTAATGATCTTCCACATTCTTCTTTAACGGCTATAATTCAATAAGATCCATACTATAGGGACACATTGAGATAGGTGTAGCTCTAGGTATGAGATCTATTGAGAACTATACCTCATGATTTGAGTGAGTTCCAAGAAAATATTCTGAAAATACATCACTATATTCCCTCATGATGTAAATTTCTTCTAGATTGGAACTTTTCTTGGACTCATCCTTTTAAGCAAGGTATTACCCTTCACTAGGAATCAACACCCATACCGTTGAAGAACTTTCTAAAGGAGATTCTTGATCTTCCTTTCATTTGTAAGGGATCACGAGATGGTTTGGAATATGAAAAGATATTTCATTTTCTAGATAGTTTATATGTTCTATATATAATGGCATCAAATCCATTCCCATTATAGAGTCAAATTTTACCAAGGGAATTGTTATGATATTTGTAGGGAGAATCTTCCCACATACACTAACAGCATAAGAATCCAACATTTGTGTTTCAATGATCACCACACTATGGTTTTTAGGGATATCTATACCTCATGGTTTCAGTGATTTTAATAAATAGTTTTGAAAAACATGCAAGATATAAAGGAATGCATAAAACCATAATCAAATAATACTTTTTCCATTCTCGAGTGAATAGTAAGTATACCTTATATGACATCATTTCCTTGCTCCACTTCAGTAGTATTGATGGGACAAGCCTTCCCTTACTCATTCGGCCTTGGTGGCTGGTGACACAAATTACCCTCAAGGGCTCGAGGTTTAGTGCAATGTCTTGCATAGTTCCCTTTCTTCCTACAGTTGAAGCATTGAACTATGTTTCATTCTCTCTTTTCTGCAACCAAATTATCCTACTTCCTTGTGTATTTTTGAAATTCATGAGCTTTATGACCTTCTCTCACGCACATGAAGCATTCCCCCATCCCATTAATGAAGTTCTCATGATGCTTCTTCCCACATTTTTGACATGTGAGTGGTTGATATTTCTTCCAACCATTGTCATTAGATCCTCCATATTGAAATTCCATCATTCATTTTTATCACCATAACCATTATACCATTCTCTAAACTCTATATCCAATATGATATCACATCAAAAAACATCTTCATAACTCCCAAAGTCTATAATTAAAAAATAGATTTGAAGGTGTGTCTTTAAACCACCAAATAATCTCTCAATTGTGTTATAATTATTGATAACAGAACCTGAAGTGTCCCTTGAAATCCTGGTGAAGTTTTCTTCATATGACATGAAAGATTCACCTTCCACTATCATCAACTCTATGAATCCTCAATTAATCATTGTAATAAGTGTTTTAGGAAAATAATTTTTAAGAAACATTATCTTATAGTCTTCCCACTTGATCTCTACAATTTTTTTCTTTTGACTTGGTGTTCTTAATCAACACCCGCCATTGATAATCCTCTCCATCTATATGATAAATATCTATAGTCACATACTCTCTCTCAAAACAATGAAGCACAAAAAAGATCTTCTACATTGGGTTTACAAACTATTATATGACTAGTGGATCAGAAGATCGACTAAATGTTGGTAGTCATTTATGCATGAAAGACTCAATAACTAGTTTCTCCCTCTATGTTAAAGTATTAAATTCCATATTATTCAGGTTATTTTTCATAACTTCAGAACTCTAGGAAATCATCGCCATGAAATTCTGAACTCCACATCCCAAGGCATTGGGGATGCTATTTGGGAAATTTTTGAAATGTCCCTCACATGGGTTGTTTTCCTAGATTCTCCTTGTTCTCATAGTTTTATAAAATAGAAAAGGTTATAAAAATATATAATTCAACAATTCATGAATAAATAATTTATTACATTTTTATATTAATCCTAAATAAATATCTTATGGGATCCCTATGTTTAGAATTTTCTTATGAAAAATATTCTTGGGTGGTTTCATATACATAGTCTCATACTAAGTGTGTTCACTAAGATTCTCTAATTCTAATTCCCAAATTAAATAAATGTTTCTCTCATACCAACTATAGAGACCCTGATTTTTATTACATTATTATTACATCATTTTCATGATAAAAAATATAAAATCATTACATAACTTTGATACAAAGGTTTAATGTCTTGGGAAAATTAAAACCATACATTACATTTAAAAAAATTAAACATTAACATTTATTTAATTCCTTCTTCTCTAGATTATTATTTTTCCTTTTTTCTCCTTAGAACAAGTATTCACCTAAGGATATACATCATGAAATGGGTGAGATAAAAGACAAGTAAAAGGATAGAAAATAACATGAATCAATATAACATGGGGTGAGAATAATCATCATCATAACATCTTCATTATAATTATGAGAGGAAGAAATATATAAATCCATGGAATGTGGAAATGCATAAAAAACACATCATTTCATAGTGGTCAACACCACACATAGTTATGAACAATTATACCATCATGTTAATGAATATTTCACTTTTTATCTTGGGATACATCACATTACCCAATTAATTGGAGTGATATAAAATTTCAGGTGCACCTATCACATCATAACCATTTCTTTTCTCTATATAATTCCAGGTGCACCCATCACATCATAAAATTTACATTATCATGAATTCCACATAGAAAATATATCAATATTTAACATAAAATAACACATGGAAAGAAATGGGTTTCATTTAATAATGTATTCATTTATGAATAAAGTTTTGGAAAGATAACATTCTTGGTATAGGAATCATCAATCTTGAGTGAAGAAGAAATAATTCCAGAGAAGTAAAAGGTGTTTTTTTAAGAAGAGTTCTTTTTTAAAACATTATGATTTTAAAAAACACCAGTATAAAACATTTATATCTTAGTAAAGATAAGATAATGATTATGAAATGATATTTAATGAGAATTATTACAGTATCAATACTAAAAATGGGGTGAAAGAGAGGAAAACCCAAGGAAATGGAGTTGGGTTTGAGAATTCCCCTTACCTTATGTTTGAATGATTACTTCACTTTAATATCCTATATACTGACATAAAATTCATTAATTACAAATCCAGAACCTTTTATACATTAATTTTATGAATTATCATTTTATTATGATCATTTATGGTGTTTTTGATGATTAATAGAGTTTACTTCATCGTTCTGGAGTGTTCGTTTTCTTAGTTTTCTTGATTGGTTCACTTATATACATGATTGGTAGTTCATGTAAAATATGGATAAATGTCGAGAATTGTAATTATATGTTGTTAAAAATATTCCTGAATTTTATATTATCTTATTAAGAATTTGGTTATATTGTATGAGGCTGAATCATTAGATAAAAGTTAATGTTGATCATTTTAGGTAAATTTTGACGATTTATCGATCAGAACAAACTCATTTTGTTTTATCATTTAGTAGTATCTATATGTGTTAGTTACAAAACATAAATATGGTTGTAAAATAATTTTAAAAATCTATTTCAATCATTATAATGGTTTTATTAACATCCATTAAGGTGTTAAGGGAAAGTGAAAGTGCACCATCCATGATCTTTGTAAATTGACACATCACGGGTGATGACTTCATCATTAAAATCAAAGAGATAGATGGAGGAGTTTAATGACAAATATTCCATTAATATAATAGAATTATAGTTTATGTTTGGTACTATAGATAACATTTCATTTTGATGATTGGAGGTGAGTATAGAATAAGAAAAGATAATAACATGAAAATAAATTAAAAGAAAAGGGAAGAGGTTTTTACATCTTGAATTCTCCTCCATGAAAACATTATTAAGGAACCTAGGATTGGTATTTTGTTGATACCATAACCTCTTGGAAGTGGGGAAGGTTCTTCGTAATATATTTGAGCAGAATTTGTACAAGGATTAAGTCATGAGATGTGTGAGCAGCAGAGGTTGAATTTATAGTGGAGGAGAGGGGTGTATTCTCATTATTTTATTCATTAGTTTATTATTTTTTCCTCAGGACAATAAATAGTGATGATTTATTATATAAATAAAGTAATTAGATCATGTGAGTTATAACCAATGGTTCATACATCATCCATGACTCATGTAATATTTTATTTTATTTATAATGTATAGATACTATAATATACCATATTATATTATTCACCAAAATTCTAGTATTTTAGAAAAATCCAAAAAATTTACCTGAACCATTTTTTGAAGTATATAATTCCAAAATTAACTAAATTTCATGAAAATAATTTTCTAAATTTGGGAAATTTAATTTTTATTTAAAATCATCATTTACATTTAAAATACAGATTCTAAAATTATAACTTATTTTAGAACACTTTGAAAAAATAATTATGCTATCATAAAATTATCTTATAATAATAAGACATAAAGATATTAGTTTATGAATAAATAATATGAAAATAAATTTTCTTTTAAATTATAAAATGAATCATAAAATTATAATAAAAAATTTATGAGTTATAAAATACCAACACATAATTAATAGTTTTTAAAATATATTTTCTATTATATTATTTTATAATTATAAGATATTGTAACTTATAATATGAATAAATTTTATTTATACATTCTTGGGTGAGGTTACTATTCTTTTCGCTAGTTTACTAGTCATATGGGTCACATTACTATTCTAAAGTAAAATGTATTATTTTATCTGTATAGGTTCCTGAACTTCTAGAAATACTTCTTATAGCATTCATTCTTTATTTATAAAGATTTTATTGTGTTCTACATGTGATATTATGTGAGTTATACTATATGAAATAATTATAAGAATATAATTTTCAATTATTAAAATTTTGGGTCATTACAGGGTAGGAAACAGATTTGTGTGGTTAGTATGGAGGTATCATAGTAGATGTAAATAAGATAATCTCCTTTTATGTAGAGGTCTCGATATGGGGTGATGAAATTTCAAATGATAATTTGAGGTGTTATGGGTCTTGATAACCTTATTAATCTAAATATTGATATTACTTTTGAACAATTATATCAATCATCATGACCTAAAATAAACATTAGTCTTCATTGTTTCTGTTTAACTTCACTTATTGTTTCAATTAATATATATATATATATATATATATATATATATATATATATCATGAATCCCTAAACTACACACATTTATATTAGTTAAGGTATTTTTATATTAGTGAGATTATAATTGTTTCAATAGGAAGATATTTCATGTGAGTGGTCTCCTTATGATCAACCATAGGTTTCACCACGATGCTAAAATCTTAAAAGAATAAAAAAGTAATCAATCCTTGGATCAATAAAACCAATATCATATCAATTAGGTTCCATTATTGAGGAGTTAATGATCTTATAATCATTGTTTTTCAAAAAAATATCATCATAACAAATATTTCATTCATTGAGTAATGGATAACATTAGTGATTTTTCAAATGCTTGGTCTAGTACTAACTTAAACAACCACAAGGAATATTTAAAGATTCAAATTATAGAAAATACATTAAAAATGAAAAAAAATACCAATTAAATGTAGTTTTATTTTTTTGAGAAACAAGCAGGCTAGTAGTATATCTTACTGCCACATTTGAAGAAGTAAAATTTCTATGGATACAATAATAGAAACAACACCAAGAACCTAAAGTGAATCATGTTCTACTTAAATTTCAAAAATACATTGGTGAGGTCGAAGAAATACTTAAAAAATTTCCTCCATCTCGAATACATGAATTTAAAGTTATCATTCTTAAGGAAAGGGAGTTTTAGATGAAAATTTGGATGGTGATTAAACTTTTAATAATTATTTTTATTCAAACATTATTAATTATTAATTTTTAAATGGTCCCCCTTATGAGGATTTTATAGTTTTAGTACCCTTTACATTTGGTATTGGGGATATGAGGATGGATCTAGAAAATAATAAATCATTGTGAAATCAATTTTTTAACCAAAAACAGAAGAAAAAAACATATACCATTATACTATCTTTGCCACTAGTGGAAACTCCTCCTCCAACTGATATAAATAGGGAGCACCCCAATACTCGTTCCCCTTCTCCTCTACACCTCAACTTTTCTCTCCCATCTCTTCTATCAGTAAGGGAGAATTTTTCTCTATGGGGTTTCTCACTCTTGTAATGTACTCAAGAATGTTGGGAGAAATCTTATTTGTCGATTTATAGGAAGGAAACCACATCCACCCTCATATTGGGGATAACCCAGTTCAACTTCATGACTAGGGGTAGTAAAACATAGCACAAACATGGGGGTCCAAACCATGTTATATCATCTTTTAGCATTATCTTTTCTTATTTCACTATTTTATTTATGTTATTTTTTATTATTTATTTCTCTATTTAAGTGGATGTAGCTAGGATAATAACTCAAAGCTTCCACTAGAAAATAAATTCATATTTTATTTTCCATTTATTTTTTCTACCCTTATTTTTTATTTTGATGAGCTAAAATAAGTAGTGGTTAACTCTATGTGTGGGGGGACTTTCATCCTGCTTAGTTATTTATATGTAATTTTTCTATTAGTTTTTATTTTTTTAGGATCATTGAGTTGAAATGAATATTTTTATTATTTTTCACACTTTAATTGATTTTGAGAGAGTTGAAATTATTTTTTAATGAATGTAATATTACTGATTGTTGATGTGGAAACTTTTTCATTGAATTTTATTTTCACAAATATTTATGAGTTTGACCAATTTTTAAAATCAAATCCCATGAAACACTGACTCAAAATATTTTTCTAGTAATATGAGTTATGTTGAAAAAAATTTATATATTATTTATAACACTCACACATTCATGAGATAATTATGTATTATCTATGAGAACCAAAACATATGATTTATTCTTCTAAATAATTGGAGTTTATTAACATGATTGATGCATTTTATTGGCCACAAAAAATAACATATGACCTAAATTTACATCTACCATTTTTTATCCCTTTGAATAAATAAATTTCCTTGTACATTTAAGCCACACTACAAGATTATTTTTTGTTACCTACCCACACTCTTAATATTCTTTTATGGATATTTCAAGTTTTAGGGTGAGGGAGGGTCTTCAGTGTGTCTTCTTGAGGATGTGTTCCATTTTTGGGTGGTTTTAGGTGTGCATCATCAATATGTGTAGTGGATAGATATATAAAGTGATAGATAATTTGGAATGAGTAATCATTCCATTTATCTTTATATGTATCATCGAGTTCTTCTTCAAATAAAATCGAATAAAATATATAAAAATAATAATAATTAATGAAAAAAATAGAGATGGTCTGGAATTATTATTCTTACTCACTCTTTTTAATCATGATCCCCTCAAAATTCAAGAGTATAAATTTTCATTCAATCATTATATTCAACTTCCAACACATCCTATATAAAAAAAATATCCAATAAAATAATTGAAAAGAAGGGGGATAATCTGATTTAAATAATTCATCAAAATCATTCCATGAAACATGTACCATGTAGAAAAAAGGGGTGGTATTGTTTATCATATTTGGAAGTGGAAATGAGTAAGAAATTTCATGTGTTTTGACTTCAATATTCAATCATTATAGTTAAGAGTTAGACCTCCTCTTTTTAGCATTATATTTTTTAAATGATTTCACCCACAAACCCTAAGACACTAAAATTACCTAGGAAATACTTCATGATTGAATTATTTTTCATTTATTATAGTGTAGAGATTTGAAAACTGTCACAAGGATATAGTGAGACATGAATTTTCCATGTATGAGAAAAATTCTAGATTTAGGTTCTCTTGAGTGAAGAGTGACATAAAATTCAACATGAGGTAGGTTTTGATTGGCCTAGGGATGGATTTATGAGGTTGAATGAGTCTAAATGTGAGGTATTAAAATGAAAAGGAACTATTTTTCCTATTGAAGACATGATATAATTCTATTTTGGAAATGATCACGGTTTTTTTCTTATTTTTGATTATTGTGTCAATTTTCATTTAGATATTTGATGTTTTCCTGGGAGTGCAATGGTTAAGTTTTGGGGGCTAAAGAACCAAAAAATTTCAAACATTTTATTATTTAATTAAATATCTTAAATCCCAATGTAGTGTTATTTTATGGTTAATTTTTACTTTATTTGGTTTTCATAGAATATTGGGCTTAATTGTAAAAATGGACTAATTTTTGAATTTATACTATTTTAATCTTCTTCTATATTTTGGAAATGAAATTTTTTTTAATTTAATAAAATTTTTAAATCTATTTTTTTAGGTTTTTATACTTCATGGGATCTATTTCATTCAACAGTAAAGAAAGAACAATATAGAATCATGAGGACCAAAAACAACTCACAATGTCGGCATCGAAATCAATGCACAAAATGAATCCCTTTTGAATATGGGAAAATATCTCAAAAATGGAAAACCCATATGATATGAACATAAACTATGAGATATATATTATTCAAGGTAACAAGTTCCTTAACTATGTTCATTCTTGATTCTACCTCATTCAAGGTCATAAATACATTGGCATTTGGATCAATTTAATCTGAACATCCACCTATAATTAATACCTTTCCATTATAAAATATCAATAAATTTTTCATAAAGTTGTAAATGAAGCATAAATATTGTTGGTGTAGGGGAAAGAAATATAAGAACAATATTAAATATGGTATCATTTCCATATTAGGTCATTTATGAGGTCTACAGGGTGAAAGTTTTAACAACCCGTAATTCTATCAATGAAATTTACCTTATTATAATAATGTCATATAATAAAAATTACATAAAATTACATATAAAACACAATAAAAACATTATAAATAAATAATTATTGAAATGAAATTTGTTTCTAGATGTTAAAGAACATATATTAATGGAATAATAGATTTACCTTTGAAAGAGTAATATGACCCTTATGAATAATAAATCATCCAAAAGAATAGTAACCTCACCCATGAAATTATAAATAAAATTTATTCATATTATAAATGAAAATATGAAATATTTATATCATGTAATATGTAAATAAATATTTTAAAACTGACAAATTAGGTTTTGGAAATTTTGTGAAACATAAATTTTTATTTACAATTTTATAATTAAAAGAAAATTTATTTTCCTAAAATAGATAAACAAATTACTATTTTGTATTCTTATTATTATAAGATAATTTTATGAGACCTTAATTAACATTTCAAAGTATCATAAAAATAGTTATAATTTTAAAATCGGTATTTTTTGAGTGAATGAATTTTTTTTGAAAATTAAGTTTATCATTTTTAGAAAATTATTTTCATAAAATGTAGTTTATTTTTTAATTATAAAAATTAAAAAATGGTTAGGGTGAATTTTTGATTTTTTTCTAAAATAGTTAAATTTTTCAGGAATAGTAAAATATAGTAATTTACGGTATATATACATTATAAATTAAATATTCAATTCCATGATTCATTACTGATGTTAGAACCATAATCTCAAACCATCCTTCTGTATTTAGATTATTTAGTCCTGAAATCATCATTATTTATTGCCTCGATCCAAAATAATAAACAAATTAATTAAATAATCAAAAACACACACATATCTTCCACTATAAACACATGCCTCACCACCTCTTCTCCATGCACATATTAAGCCTTGAATCTAGTCCAATTTATACCCAATCCTCTTCCCAAGCCTCTTTACCACTTCTAGGAGTTTATGATCTCTAAAAAAGGCCAAAACCAATTTCCCAAAGAGGTTCTAAAGGGTAATAATTCAAGAGGTAATAACATCCTTTTTTTCTTCTAATTTCATTTCAATTTTTTTATTTTATTTTCAAATAATCACCTCCCCTTATCTAATTAACATGATAAATATAGTATATTTTATATAATGTATTTTTTTTAAAGAAGGACCCATCATCATTTCTCTTCCACTATCCTTTTATTCTAACAATGAAACATCATCTTTAAGGTGTTGATTTATCACCTTTGTGGAAAATGTGTGTCGATTTTTCAATTCTTCCTTCAAGGCTGGTTCTAAAACCATTTTTATAGAGAACCAGGCATAAAATACATTGATATTACATAATTTTAGATGAATATTTTGTACATTGAAAAAATAAATTCCTGATGATTGTAATAGTTTAGCGTCTTCGGAAACATCAAATCATAATCTTATATACTGGTGAATATTCTTTAAAATCTCCCATAAAGATCTCCACCATTAGTAATTTTTCTAGAAACTTTTCTTTATAACCTAGAGTAAGGAATCATAAAAAATGGGTGAGCTCAGATGCTCAGTAAGGGTAAATAATGTAAACACATAAGTGTAACATGAACACAAGGGTATGATAATGTGATCGTAACATTAAAAGAGCATACCCTCCATAATAATGATCACGAACATGAGTTATGGGATAAATCTTGGAAGTACATAAGACATGAATCATAAGTAAATAAACATCATCATCTAATAAATAGTAATTAAGGAATAAGATATTGGATTTCTGGCATACATATAAGAATCAAAACATTTACATAAATGCTACTTACCATGACCTTTATAACATTTTATGATTGGGCTATGACCCATGTACCTACTTTGGGATTGGACTAGCAACCCGTGTACCCACATTCTCTTAGGCTTGGGTTATAGCCCATGTACCTTCTTCTTTCGGTCATAGGATACAACCCATATACCCTCTTTATTTTTGGGCTTAGGCTACAAATCATATACCCTCTTTCATTGAGGCTTGGGATATAACCCCTATACCCTCAATCTTATAGTCTTGGGCTAGAACCATTAAACCATATTTATTTTAGGATTGGTCTACAACCTATAAACCCTATATCTATTAAGGCATGCGCTATAAACCATATACCCTCTTTCTTATCAGTCTTGGGAAACAACCCGTGTACCCTTTGATCTCATATAGAACTTATCATTACCTAATGAATTGGAGGGATATATAGGTCCCGCCCATCTCATAATGAAATCATACATATATGTGCCACAAGATAATCAAACATTCATCATATCATGACAGATAAAAAGGTATAGGTTTCATAATCATCAAATAATAATCCCTAAAATTAAATGGGTATCATTATCATTTCATCACATTGTAACCTATGAAAATATATAGGTTACATAAGCACTTTATAAAAGCACAAACCATGAGAAGAAGCAGGTATCCGAAACATGTAACCTGTGAAATGGAAATAGGATTTATAAATAAAATACATTTTCGAATAACCCATTCATGGAAATAATATTAATGGATCCTTAAGATAATTACCTATAAATCATTATTAACATAAATGGATGTCCTCTTATATGTAAAATAATTTTAAAATATTTCATGAAGAAAATATCCTTTCTTCTTCAAAAAAGACTTTTAATGTATAAAAACATTTAAAAATAATTTACTTAGGGAATATTTGGAAAACTTATAAAGAATTCCAGAAATAATATTTAAAAGCATTTTCCTTGAAAATTACATTTAAATATAATTTATAAATGATAAAAAAATTAATGATGCAAAGGAATCTTTATAGGAATGACGACATGTAAATCTGTACATTTCTTATGAGGTAAAAAGAACATTCATTTTCCATGGTAAAAAGGTTAGAAGGAATTAATTGTTTATAAATATACATGAATATTCCCTTGATTATATTAGTAAAAGAAAAAAAGGGTAAAAATGTGTTTTAAATCTTATAGGATAATGGTATAATATTCTTGGAAACCCTTTTTAGAAGACATATATTTCCTAATGAAGAGAGGGTAAAGTCGATCTTCCTTAAAAACACTTAAATATCTTATGTAAAATAGAGTAGAAATTGGTACCAGTGCATGAATATGTCATGAAATAATATAGGAGAATAAAACTCATGATTTTTCATGAGATTTAGATCATAAGGTTTCATCAAAGGAAGCATAAACATAAACAATCTCGAAAAGTGATCAGACTGTCTCCATAAACTTTTATACCATTGTAACTTGGGATCAAACTATCCATGTAAGAAAAGTAAAATACATGATGTTTAATATATCTATAATTTAATTATATTCATTATATTACATGTTAAATTAATGTATAATCACCTTGAAAAAACGTTTAGGTGAATAACAAAACATTTGTCTCAATGATGGAAAATTGAGACTAAACTATTTTACCGATTTGGTAACTTTTTAAACATAGACCCATGAAATAAAGTTCATAATATGGAGAAGTTAATAATAAAATATTTAATTATAATATTAATAAAATAAAATAATATGAAGTACATACACCACATAAAAGGAATGAGCGGTGAACATACCATGTATCTCACAGAAATTAAAAGTGAGATGAAATCCCCTTACCTTGTGTCTTGACTCTCTCCATGCTCATACAAGATTCCTATATAATAAATATAAGTTTATTATAAATAATTAATAGAAGAATATTTTTATATATATTACAATATATTTTTTGATTATTACCTAATATTAACCACTTTTTAATGATCCTATGTTAAGGTTTCACTTTAAGTAATATTCTCGTTGTTCATCACATGTTTCTTAATTTATTATATCATTGGTTCTTATAATTTGATCATAATTAGAGCATGTAAATTATGATATAAATTCAATTTATATCCATTATATGTATTTTATAATTATTTATATCATAAATTAGTGTAAAATGGAATGCATCATTCCTGAAGACGGTAAGTCGTACGTATGCATGAACATTGTTTCCGTTTTTAATTATTGTATTGAATGAAATTATGCAAATGAAATATGTATGTATATATATGTATATATATATATATAGTAATAATTCAATTAGAATTAATATATCATATATATCATATAATTTCATTAAACCCATCCTTAATACATTACAGGTAGTGTTTGAATGAATCATGTCATTTTGAGAGGGTGGTAGTCCACACTTCCTCAAACGAGATTATCATATTAACACCAAATGAAAGGTACAAAGATGTTTTTTGTAAAATGAATACAGAATATTAAATAAATAATAAATATAGTATATTAAATATAAAAATATATTTTCCATCATAATGGACACCATGATTTTTGGTAAAGAATAAATGAACAATCATCGTTTTGTGAGCCAATATTTCGAAGTACGCAGAAACAGTATGTTCAACATCCATTAGACGGAAGTGTGTGTAAGTTTAGGCATAAACTGAATAATTAAAACATAATATTATCCTGATTATAATGTTTTTTTCACACAATAATTTAATAAATAGAGTGGATTGGGTGTAGAAGGAAAATAAAAGAAAGAAGCTTGAGAGAAGACGTTACCTCTAAATTGGGTAACTCCTTTTGGTTTGTGCTAAAAGGATTCCTTGAGAGGATTCTTACCAAATGGGGGCTTCAAGGTATAATAAATGATTTTTGGGAGTCTACATGGGAATATATTTGACAAATATAAATTTTTTGAGAGATTTTAGGAATAGGTAGAGGTGGTGGCCTTTTATAGTGGAGGAGGAGTGGTACTTTGGTAATTTTTTTAAGAGGGAATTCCTCCCACGTTTTTCATGATTCAAGTGGATCTAATAATTGAAAAATGATTATAAAATTTATTATAACGTACAAATATGAACATAAATTGGGTTTTTAAAAATTTTATAGGTCGTTTTGGGTCTTAACGTTAAGGTTTAGTCCTTAGTTTAGCTTAGTTTAACCTTAATCGGTGTAGTTAATTTCAATCACTTTCACTAATATTTTTGGTCAAAAACGATGTTGAAATTATTAGAAATTATAAATTATTTTTAATCCAAATATTGAATCCATTTTTCCAAATTATAATCACATAAGTGGAAGAAATTAATTTAAAATTAATTTCGTTATCGGGACGACATAATAGTTTTTTAATGTGAAAAGGATCAAAAGTTTATTAAGTCATTAAATCCAATACCAATGAGAAATTAGTTCCAATAAACAAAATTGGATTAATTGATAAAAATATTATTTAATTAAAATTTTAAATCAAATTAAAATATATTTTATCTTTATAATAAAATTAAATTAAAAAGAAGTTTTGAATTAAAAAGCTGGTATTTTTAACTATTCATCCAAAAAAGAAGTTTGTCTGAAAGATCCTAAAAATTCACCATAAGATAATTTCAACATTCTAAATTCAAAAATGTTGTTTTTATTATAAAATTAAATTTTTAAATTTTTCTAAAATTATTCATATTAATTTTTCACAGAAGGACATTAAAAGCGGTTTATTTGTGAAAGTGGTGTTTTTAAATATAAAAATACTTTACCAAAAATTTATCTGAACCTAATTTTAATTTCTAACATCCAAAGATGAATTTTATTTTTACATATTAACTCCTTAAAATTTCCAAAATTTGTATTTAAAATGGGTTTCCCATTAAAACAAACTAAAATTATCTTTATAAAAAATAGGTTTCTATGCGGAAAATTAGTTTTGTCCTTATCTTATTACTATCGAATTTATTGGGGGAATATCAAAAATATTTAATTCAATATATAACATATGTATTAAATTATATCACTTAAAAATTTTAAATAATTTAATTTACTAAGTTAAATATCTTTGTGACTAAAATGATATTTTCCTTTTATATTCAATCAGTTTCCATATTCATTAATTGGTAACCTCTGAATTCATCCTACATTTGAGTACACAACATATTTTCATATTTTAGTTAATAATATTCAAATCCAAAAACTTAATGGTTATGTTATATATAATTATATAATATTTTTAAGAATATATTATTATTAGGTAACACTCAGTCTTTCGTGTTACGCAAGCCATCTAAGAAAGTCAACCTTGCATGTAATGTATGCTAACCTTGGTGTTTCATGTAAAGTACTCCAAGTTGGTGTTGCGTGTAACATAATCCAAGTTGGGGTCATTTGAAAGGAATGTGAAAAGATATTTTCAGTGTTGTTTGAAATGAATTATATCAAAATACTAAATTAATTCAAAAAAAATCACCAAAATCATAGGTTGTTACATTCTACCACCCTTAAAATGAATTTTTCCCTTGAAATTATTTTGGGTTATCAAAGGTTTAATACATGAAGGAATAATTCCTAGAAACACACATTGTAAAAATGGATACTTAAACATCACTTAAAAAGGGAAATTTGGAACTATAATGGTTACCCAAAGTAACATATAACTGGGATTCCACATAGGAGAACATTGGTGGCAAGTGAAAACATGGAATGGAAGAAAAATATAACTATAATGTTCTGGAGGAGAGTGATAGGATAAATGGTTCGGTAAATGTTTATAATAAAAAATACATAAATCTGTGATTATCTATGGGACCATTCGATTCATCGGAAGTGAATGTATTAGGATAACCTTTTTGGTTTCAAGATCAGTTCCTTATGGTTGAAATTGTCATACTTAACTGATTTCAATCCTTTTAATAATTAGAATCACACCCTCTAGTCATGTCTTGACCTATTTCCACTTTAACTATTTATCCAAAAAGAATTTTTTTTCATTCCTGAATAACTAACAGATCCTCAGATCCATGATATGTCATCCCATTTTTCATCAGTTATCATCAGCACAAAGTAGTTTGAACAAGATAGCATATATGCATAAATCATCATATGGAGAGATCACACATTAATCTTACTAACTTTATTTATTTTTTAACATCACATTCCATAAATGGTTAACCTCATAACCCTTATCATAGATGAAAATCCAAAATTTTTTAATGAAGTCACAATATCAACTTAACATTGATCTCCCATATATCAAAAAATACCAATTTTTTGTGACATTCAAAACATGTGAATATCCTAATCATATAATCTCTCTAAATATTGTAATAATCTTAATCACCATAAATACTTTTGGAAGATAATCACTATTCTTTTTTCCAATGATTACTAGATATATTATTCAAATTCTAGAAGTTTTAAACACCATCTTTTTTGAAATAGAAGACTTTTCCGATAATTAGTTATAGGGTAGTTTGTACCATCCAATTTACTTATTCATGTGTAGCATATCTTCAACCAAATATCATCATCTCAAAATCAAGAATTATTTAAGGGTTACGTTCCCTTATTGAAAATATCACCACTCCAGGAAATCACTTTTATGTGTCTTCATCACTTCCCAACATGTCCTTTTCAATCCTTAATGAATAATTATACTGAAAATAGTTATATATTTCCTAATTCATATAACATAATTTTTGAATTCCAAAACATAAAAACATTATTAATCCAACCTTATTATTAAACCATCACTCAAACTTTAGAAAATTATTCTGTAATACTTCTTTCCTAGAATATGAAATATGAATAATGACTTAAGGTTCCTCAACATAAATCTAATCATGCGTATTATGTTTAATGTAAATAGTACTGGAAGAGCATCACATACCTTTAAAATTTCATTTCTGGTACCTTTATATTTATAATTATAACTAATACTCATTCCACAATTATGAGATTTACACTAGAGAAATCAATTCTCATAATTCCCATACTTTACACGTCTTAAACATTGAATGTTAACCATGTTCATTCTAATTATCACCATTGACGAAAACAAGAAAGCATTTTGCGAGAATTAATTATCATAGCATAAAACTACATACTGATAAAAATAATTACTTATAAGATATATAAATCATATAACCTTTCTTTATATATGACACCCTAGGTTCATCCTAGGTTGTAAATTAATTTTTTTATTTTCAAGACACTTTTGAGGAAAAAGTGAGAAACCAAATGGTGCAAGGACAACTACATATTATAATAGACATACACATCACCACATCCACCATAAGTTTCTTCCTCTACAATGGATGATTCCAACTCAGAGGCTGGGTTGTAATGCCACAAGGAGTTGGCATACAAATTTTGAAGCTTTGGTTGCTCCAATGAACTCACTTCCAGACATGTCTGGTTGGCCACATGATCTTTAACAAGAGCAAGGACAACCCCTCTTCCCCTCTTAGAATCATACCTTATTCTCATCAGTTACGGTATATAAGAGTAATCCCTCCTTGTACTTCTCCTAGCTATAACTGACATAACTTCTTCACACTCAGGTATCCTAGATTTTCCACCTTGCACAATATCACTATAGGAATGTCTGGAAATACCACTCGCATTCTCCTTTTTATCATCCCCCCCCATTGTCAATGGTAGGCCCATATTCATTACCCTTGTATCCATCCTTTTTCACCATCAGCTGGGGATGCAAGTTAGAATCAATTGTAGTAAGACAATGTACTGCATTTCCTTGTCTATCAATAGATTCATTTCCCATTGCTGGTTCATCTTAGGTTATGCATAGAAAACTTGTATTTAATTCCTTCATGATGGTTTGTGAAGAGTTTATGAATTCCCAAAGCATATCCCATGGGAGATTCAAACCAGGTGTGCAATAAAGCCTAGAACATCCTATTGGACTCATTACCCCTAAGTACATCTATGCCAGAGCGACATCCACTTGTAGTATCCAGACCGGGATGTATTTCTAGGAAACCACTCACTTTATCCTTCACCAAAATTTCAGGAAATATTTCTAAACATTAACTCATCCTTATACATATTCTAAGAGACACCCTTATATATATACTTATAAATATACCTAGGGATATCACTAAATTTTTCTCATCCTAGTTTACAATGCTTGAATAAACCTTTCCTTTGATACCAAATATAGCTACCAAGGTTTAACATACATGGATATTACCTCATTTTAGATTAATATTTATTAAACTTTAATAATACATGTCTGAGGACTGTAATAGTTTATTTTATTTGGAAACATGGACACATAATCTTCTATCTTGGTGAAAGATCTTCAAAATATCCCATTAAGATCTCCACCATTAGTACTTGTACCTAAAACCTTTATTCATAACCTAGAGTAAGGAAACATAATAAATAGGTGATATCATATTCTCAGTAAGGGTAAATAATGTAAATTCATAAGTGTAACATGAACATTGGGGTATGATAATGTGATCATAAAATTAGAAGAGCATACCCTGCATAACAAAGATCAGGAACATGAGTTATGGGATAAATATTAGTAGTTCATAAGACAGGAATCATAAGGAAATAATAATCATGAGACATTAAATCGTAACTAAAGAATAAGACATAGGATTTGTGGCCTACATATAAGAATTGAAACGTTTACATCAATGATACATATCATGCCCTTTATAACATGTTAGGCTTGTGCTATGACCCATGTACCTACTACGGGCTTGTTCTAGGAACTTGTGTACCCACTTTCTCTTAGGCATGGGTTGCAACCCATGTTCCTTCTAATTTTGGGGCTTAGGATACAACCCATATACCATATTTCTTTACATGCTAGGGAAAAAAACCCATATACCCTATTTCTTTTCGGATTGGTATACAACACATATACCCTCTTTCTTTTAGGCTTGGGCTACATCCCATAAACACTATTTCTTTTAGTCTTAGGCTACAACCCATAAGCCATCTTTCTTTTAAGGCTTGGGCTACAACCTATATACCTTCTTTCTTATCGGGCTTGGGTTACAACCTGTGTACCCTTTAAGATCATATAAAACTTATCATTACCCAATGAATTGGAGGGATATATAGTTCCCACCCATCTCATAATGAAATCATACATATATGTTCCATAAGATAATCAAACTTTCATCATATCATGACCCATAAAAAGAGATTGGTTTTATAAAAATCAAATAAAAATCCACAATATGAAATGGGTATCATTATCATATCATCACATCATAATATATGAAAATATATAGGTTTCATAATCACATTATGAAATTATAAACCATGAAAATAAGCAGGTTTCATAAACATGTATCCCGAGAAAGGGAAATGGGATTTATAAAGACATTGATATTAAGAATAACCCTTTCAGGGAAAGAATCTAAATGGATCCTTAAGATAATTTCCTTGAAATAATGAGTAACATAAATGGATTTCATCTTAAATGGAGAACAATTTAGAAACATTTATTAAATAAATTATCCTTTCTTCTTCGAAAAAGGCTTTTAATACATAAAACCATTTAAAAATCATTTTCCTGGAAAATACCTAGAAAAAATATAAAGAAGAATTGGTATCATTTTTAAAACATTTTTCTTTTAAAATTAATTTTAATAAAAATTTAATAATGTTTGAAATTTTAAATATGAAAAGTAATATTCAAAGGAATGACGATGGGTAAATCCGTACATTTTGAACAAGGTAAAAATAACATTTTTTCACACGGTAAAAATTTTAAAAGGAATGAATTTTTTGGAAAGAAACAATAGGATTCCCTATAAGATATTAGTAAAATAAAAAAATGGTAAAATTTATTTTAACTATTATAGGATAATGGTATGATATTTTTGTAAAACCATTTTAGAAAACATAGACTTCTCACTGAAGGGAGTGTAAACTCTGGCTTCCTTAAAAACACTTTCCTAACTATCTTATATTCCATAGAGTATTAAATTATTCCAATACATGAATATGTCATGAAATAATATATTATAATTAAAATCTTGAGTTTTTTTAGATTTTTATCATAAGTTTTCATAAAGGAAAGAATAATCCTAAACAATCTTGAAAAGTGATGAGATCATCTCAATAAACACTTATAACTTGGGACCTTGGGATCAGACTCTACATGTAAGAAATGGAAATTAAATAATGTTTAATATATCATTAAGATAAGTATATTCATGATATAATATGTAAAATTCAAGCATATACCCCTTGAAAAAGAGA
This sequence comes from Viscum album, assembly GCA_963277665.1. Taxonomy (NCBI): domain Eukaryota; kingdom Viridiplantae; phylum Streptophyta; class Magnoliopsida; order Santalales; family Viscaceae; genus Viscum; species Viscum album. Next base: position 1,290,073,657 of record OY728151.1, read on the forward strand.
TTAGGTGAATAGAAAAACATGATTCTCAAAGAAGGTAAATCGAGACTAAACGGTTTTACCGATTTGGTAGCTTTTAAAAGATAGACCCCATGAAAGTATGTTCATAAAAAGGGTAATATAATACCCATAAATTTAATTATAAGATACATAGAATACCATCATATTCATTACATACACCACATAAAAGGAAAAATTTGTGAACATATCATGTATCTCACAGAAATTAAAAGTGAGATGAAATCCCCTTACCTTGTGTCTTGACTCTCTCCATACCCATACAAGCTTCCTATATAATAAATATATGTTAATTATACTTATTTTTCATAATCATATTATTATATATATTACAATATATGTTTTTATTATGAACTTATATTACCCACTTATTAACGATCCTATTTTAAGGTTTCACTTTGGTAAATATTCTCTTTGTTCTTCACGTGTGTCTTAATTTTTTATATCGTTGGTATTTATAATTATATCATGATTACAGAATTTAAATAATTATATAAATAAAATTTATATACAGTATATTTATTTTATAATAATTATAGAATAAATAATTACAAAATAGAATACATTGTTCATGGAGACAGTAAGTCGTACGTACGCATGAATGTTATTTATGTTTTTAATTGTCATATTGAAAGAAAGTGTATAAATGAAATATGTATATGTATATATATATGTATATATGTATATATATAATAATTCTATTAACATTAATATATCATATATATCATATATGTTCATATAACCCATCCTTAATAAATTCCATGTGTTGTGTTAACGGATCATGTTGGTTTGAGGGGGTGGTAGTCCACACATCCTCAAACGAGATTATCACATTAACACCAAATTGAAGGTACAAATAGATGTGTTATAAAATAAATAAATAAGATTAAATAAATAATAAATATATTATATTACATATATAAATATATTTTCCATCATAATGGCCACCATGATTGGTGGTAAAGAAGCAATGATCAATCATTATTTTGTGATGCAGTATTTCAACATACACAGAAATTTTATGTTCAACATACATTAGATAGAGGTGTGTAAGTGTAGGTGAAAAACTTAGAATTAAAAAATCCAAGTATCTTTAGGATATTTTTTCTTCACACAAAAAAGGAATAATGATAGTGGAGGGGGTGGATAATGAAAATAAAGGAAAGAAGTTTGAGGGAAGACGTAACCTCTATATTTGGTAACTCCTTTTAGTTTGTGCCAAAATAAATCCATGAAAGGAATTATTACCATAGGGAGGAATCAAGATTTAAGAGAGGATTTTTTGGGAGGATAATTGGGAATATAATGGATTAATATAAAATTTTTGAGAGGTGTGAGGAATAGGTAGAGCCAGTGGCCTTTTATAGTATATGAGGAGTGGAACTTCTGTAAATTTTTGAAGAAGGAATTCCACCCAGGTTTTTCATGTTTCATGTGGATCCATTAATAGACCAAGGATGAGAAAATTTATGATAAGGTATAAATATTGAAGGAAAATCGGTGTTGGACAAGTTTATTGGACGTTTTGGGTCTTAAATTTAATGTCTATTCCTTAGTTTAGATTTATTTTACCTTTAATCAATGTAATTAATTTTTATCACTTTATCTAATATTTTTGGTCAAAAAAAATTTACCATAATAAAAATTGTAAATTATGTTGATAAAAAATATGGAATCCATTTTTCCAAATTCTAATCACCGATGTGGGAGAAATTAATTTAAAATTAATCCTGTTGTCGGGAAGACACTGTGGAGTTTTAAAGTAAAAAGGGATCAATAGTTTATTAAGTATTTATATCCAATCCCAAAGTGGAATTGGTTACAATGACAAAAATTTATTAATTGATAAAAATATTATCTAATTCAACTTTTAAATCAAAATAAAATATATTTTGTCCTTATAATAAGATTAAATTAAAATTTTGTTTTGAATTAAAACCCAGTATTTTTAACTATTCATCCAAAAATAAAGTATGTTAGAAAAATCCTAAAAATGACCATAATAAAATTTATACATTCTAAATTAAAAAAAAAATTATAAAATTAAATTTCTAAATTTTTATAAAATTAATTTTATTATTTTTAACATAAGGACATTAAAAGCAATTTATTTGTGAAATCATTGTTTTAAAATATAAAAGGACTATACCAAGAATTGATCCAATCATTATTATTATGTCTCTATTAAAATGATGAAGTTTATTTTGACATATTAATTCCATAAAATTTCTAAAAATTGGATTTAAACTGGGTTTTCCATTATTAGGCATTAAAACTATCAATATAAAAAATATTTTTTATGGGGAAAATTGGGTCTATCATTATATTATATCTATCAAATCAATTGGATGAATATCAAGAATATTTAATTGAATATATATAATATTTATTATATTATATCACTTAAAAATTATTATTAATTTAATTTAGTTGGTTAAATAGCATTGTGACTATAATGATATTTTCATTTATATTCAATCAGTTTTCATATTCATTAATTGGTAACCTCTGAATTCATTCTATATTTGAGTAAAAAAAATATTTTCACAATTAATTTAATACTATTTACATCCAGAAACATAACATCTAGTTTATATATCATTATAATAATATTTGTAATAATATATTACAGTTAGGTAACACTTGATCTTGATGTTACGCAAGCCATCGATGAAGGTAAAACTTGCATGTAATGTACACTAAAATTGTTGTTCCATGTAATGTAAACCAAGTAGGTTTTGTTTATAACATACGGAATGTTGTTTCCATGTGAACGGGGTGTTTTTCTTAGTGAAAATCTATTTTTAGTGTTGTGTCGAATGAATGATATCAAAGTACTAAATTAATTCGAAACAAAATTTCACCAAATTCTCGAGTTATTTATATTTTTATTGTTAAAATAGATTATTATATATGTATGAAAACTTATTTAATTTTATAGAACAATTATATATATATATAATATTAATTAATAAAATTAAACTAGTTTGTGATGATCAAAAAAATACCAAAATAATCTAAAAAATTATCACTAACATTTTATCTAATAATTGATCCCCATACCATTTAAAAATGAAATATATAACCATTTATTATTATTTATGATAATAAATAACATATAATTTAAATTATAGATAACAATTTTCATTTTACATGATTTTCTATACATGTATACAAGTAAACCGTTCATGAAGACCAACGAAATGAATACTCCCGAATGATAAAATTGTATCTTATTACTCATCAAAAAAGACATAAATGAACATAATAAAATTACAACAAATAAAATGAATGTATAAAATATTCTGAGTTAATTAAATAATGTATTTAATCTTATTATATAGGGAATTAAGATCTAGTGCAGAATACTTTTGGACATAAGGTAAGGGACTCCTTATGATCCTCCATTTTTCCTTCAGGTAACGCTTTCTCACTCACTACCTGAATGTAATTATTATATATTTTTATGCAATTATTCTAATTTATATTTATATGTTCCATGATCATTTATCTAGATCATTTCATCCTTCTTTTATGATAAATACATATTTTATAACGTTCTCTTCTCAATTCTTCCTAATAAGCAAGCCCGATAAAAGTCAACATCCTTGTTTCTTACCCATTTTTAAGTGTTATTCATAACCTTTTTTAAGCCACCATAATTTTTTTTGAATTAGTAATTTTATCATGAGATACAAAATTGGTTTATTTCTTGTTTTATAAAAACAATTATGACATTTCAATTTTAATGAATCCTTAATGTTGTTCCTTAAACTACACGAATGTGGTTCATTTCTAACATTTCCAAAACACTTTTTTAAATTGTTTAAAAATAATTATGAAATAATTTAAAACAATATATATATATATATATTCCTTTATTTATTTTCATTGTGGATTTAAATCCATTCATTCATGAACTCTTTTATGATAGGCCCTTTGGTTACACCTTATGACATGTTTATCATACCCAATTATTTCCATGGGTAACCCTTATGTGTATGCGTCATGTTTGATTCTTTTTGTGGAACACATATTCAAGAACATGTTATGATTGGTGTTACTAGATATAAATCCAATTCATTGGTTAATTTTTAGTCTCATCATATGTTATGTTGTTATAGGGATTGAACCTGATTCTTTTATGTGTATTTGTCCCACATTTGCAATGGTCTTGGTAGTTATCCTTAACACAATCTTATTTCATGTTGTGTGTTGTTTCCAAATTCATTTTATGCCATGATTACATGTCCCCATGTTATACATGTTATGCTTCCTCATGTTTATTCATGGTCTATGCATTTTTCCTTCATACTATTATGCCTTCTAACCCATGTTCCTTTCTTTATTCCTTAAGTTTATACCCTTACATGTATTTTTACAAAATCCATTTTGTTAATTTATTCCATAGGTTATAAAATAAAGATGTCAGATCTCAATGAATGTTAGGATCTCTTTATGTATGATTAAAATAAATATGTTTTATTCTATTTCCATGTTTTTGTTTTTAAGTACCTAATCATCCTAAGACACTAGACTTTATTATCCTCGGCTTGTAATTTGGTGGTTAATTATAATTAAAATCATGAAATTATATTTTTAAAATGATAGGGTCTTAATAGTTTATATCAGATCATTGTCTAGTTATTTTTGGATATTAGGACTAGATCACTTTATTAAGAACCCTATGGATGATTATATCACCATGGATTTCCTAAATTCAAACATAGGGAATCAAAATATATGATATGAATTTCATTTACATGTTCAACCTTATATCTTAAATGTTTACAACTATTGTTCTTATTAGCTATGTATTCATGCCCCCAAATTGTAAATTCTTTTTCATATTAAATTGTTGGAAATATAAAAACCCACGAAAAAAATCAATGTGATATATAATATACCTATTTCCCTAATGATATACCATTTATGATGGGAATAGGTTCTAAAAATTTCATGATAGTACTTTCTCAACTGGATAAATTTTTGAATAATAATATGAATCATGTGTAGTTCCCTTCTTCTCTTATGAAAGAGAAAGTTGTGGTCAAATCCTTTATTTGAAAAAGTGCTCCCATCTTTAGTGGATCTTCATAATCCCCTCCTTACAGAACAATAGATTAACTCTATTAATAATATACTTTATATCCTATTATTCTTATAAGAAGAGAAATTTGTTCTTTTAGTTTATCATTTTGATGGGGAAACTGATAAGTGTTGGAAACAGATAATGAACAAAATGTACAGGATTTGAACTGATTCCATGTAATGGGAAGATTTCAAGAAATTACTTTTCAATCAATATTTTCTATGAACCCTCCATTATTATATGTAAAGAGAGATATATGGAATGAATAAAAAGTAAGATGAGTCCATTGGGGTGTTTGAAGAAAACATCACAAAAATTTCATGATACACCTATCGATTTTTCATGAACAATGAAAAAAAGGTGTATTTCTTATTTAGTGAACTATAGTTGAGTCTATGAAAAACATTATCGATTCAAGGCTTTGAAGGATATGAGGAGATTGATTTTTGTGGCCTTATGGATGAAATTGAGATCGTAGACTCTTAGAGATCTCAATGTATTAGGGAAAAAAGATGAAAATGGAGATTAATATGGGTAGATCAACATAAAAATCACTTGATGGAAAGAATAACCAAAATACCATGTGTCAAAATTGTGTGAAGAATTTACCTAGAAACTGCATATGGGAACCGAGATATTCTTATAATGTAGAAGAGAGGGGCATATGGCTAATAACCACATAAGGGATATGATGAATCCCACTAATGTGGAAGAAGAAATGAGGTTTAAATTAACACTCATCCTATAGTGTAGTGTTTTAACTTAAAGGAACATGTTCATTATGCAATCCATTTCCCTAATACAAGGTTTGTTTGAGGAAATCATGAAAAACAACCTCCAAGGTAGAAAATAAATGTAATATTAAATCACTATTATTGAGGTGGAGCCCGAAAATGAGTTGGGGATAGGTATGCCAGTTATTCATTCATGAATTGAGAATGTACTATTTGTTTCTGGTTTTACACATTCTATCATATCATATATGTTTGGGATAACTATTCAAAAAAAACCACAAAATATGTAAGTTGAGTTATCTATTAGAACAAAAAGTGGGAAAATTATTTCATCCATAGTATATAACTCCTTATTAGTTAATGTTTGTGGACTTTACCACCCAACATATCTTTTGGTACATCATTTGGTAGAGTTTGATGCAATATTGGGTATGGATTAGTTATCTTTATTCATACCCAACCTCATCTCTAGAGAAATAGAAATCAATCTTCACATCTTGAAGAATTTTATAAATATTTACAAGTGTAAAGAGGAGGATAAATCCCCTTCAGAATAACCATGTAAATTTTTGATATTGTTTCCTTATGAGAAAGCATATCTAGCCCAAATTATTGAGAAAAATGAGAAAATCATGCTTGAATACTTTCCCATTGTGAGGGACTACACTGATGTATTTCCTAAATAATATCTTGGTCTTCCTCCTAATGGAGAGGTTGAGTTCTCAATAAAACTTATTCTTGGATCTATACCTATATCTTAAACACCTTATATAATGACCCCCATTGTGTTGGAATAACTGAATTTGTAGTTATAGGAGAATCTTGATAAGGGTTTTATATTCTAGAGTGCTTCACCATGGGGTGCATCAGTCCTCTTTATTAAGAATAAGGATGGATCAATTCACCTATACATTGATTATTAAGAGCTAAACAAAATCACAATAAATAAAAAGTATCTGTTTCTATGGATAGTTGACTTGTTTGATCAGTTCCATGGGGCCAAGTATTTCTTTATAGTGGATCTTCGGTCAAGATATCACCAATTAATGGTAAGGAAGGAGGATATTACCAAGAATTCATTTTGAATGAGGTATTTTCATGATGAGTTCATAGTGATTCCTTTCAGACTCACTAATATCCCAAAAATATTCATGGACTTAATGAATATAGTCTTTAGAGATTACCTTAAAAAATTTATAATAGTATTTATTGATGATATTCTGATATACTCCAAGAGCTATGAGGAACATAGTGAGGCTTTTAATACTATTATGAAGACTTCTAGAATGGAGAAACATTATGTAAATCATAGTAAATGTGAATTCCAGATGGAGGAAGTATCATTCTTGGGGTATGTTATCACAGCCAAAGAATTATTTTTGGACCCTTCCATGAGAAAGGAAATCAAAGAGTGGCCTAGGCATACATCTATAATAGATAGATGTAGTTTCCTTGGTTTACCTTGGTATTACCAAGGATTTTTGAAGAAATTATCATGATTATCAAAACTAATAACCAAGATAAATCGTAAGGGAATGAAGTTTTTCAGGACTAGTGAATGTAAAGACTGCTACAAAGATTTGAAAAATATTCTTATCACTACACCAGTACTCACACAACCAACTAGTGGGGAACTCATTGGGGGTATATAATGATGCTTCAAATAATTCATTAGGCTATGTACTGTTGCAAAATGATATAGTTATAGCATATGCCTAAAGGTGGTTGAAACATCATGAGCAAAAATATCATACGCATGATCTGAAGTTGGAAGCTATGATCGTTTCATTGAAAATCTAGTGCGATAATATCTATGTTGATAAGTGTGAAATATATTCTAATAACAAGAGCCTCAAATATGTTTTCACACAAATGGAGCATAATATAAACTATATAATATTGTTAGAGCTCATTAAAGATGATGACTGTTCAATACACTACCATCCTGGTAAAGCATATATGGTGTTGGATTCTCTATATAGATCGGATCCTTCATATTTATCAATGATTAGTATTTATAGGGATCCAATCATCTTATATTTACAAATTATTTACATGGGAATCATTATGGAAGGAACATCATCAATACTTTCTCAAATAATTACTCAACATTCCCTCATAGAGAAAATAAAGGATGCTCAAATAAATTATGTGGAAATTCAGAAAAAGGTGGAAGATATCCGTAATGGGAAAATATCAGAGTTCAAAATGGATGAGGAATGAGTCATGAGATTTTGATCATGACTATGTGTAAAAAATAATCCAGAGATACTGAAGGAGCTTACGAATGACGTACATAACTAAAACTTCTCTATTCACCCAGGGAGCACAAAGATTTATTAACATATCCAGGAAAACTATCAGTGGGATAATATAAAAAAGGAGACCTCTGAATATTAATCAATGTTCTAGGTATATCAGCAAGTGAAGGATGAAAGGAAAAATACTAGGGTATGATGAACCCATTACCCATACCAACATAAAAATGGGAAAAATCACCATGGAGTTTTCATTATACATCCAAATACATCCAAAGGAAACAATGCTATATGGGTTTTTATGGATCTTCTTACAAGGTAATCTAACTTCATCGCATTTCCAAAAGGATTATCATGGAATTAACTTGCATGGATATACATCAGATATGTGGTAAGGATATATGAAGTTCAAATATCAATTTCGTCTGATCAAGATCCAAAATTCACCTCGAATTATAGAATATCCTACAACATGATCTAAACACTGAGATAAAAATCTGTATGGATTATCATCCTCAAACTGATGTACATTCTGAATGGGCTATTCAAACACTTTAAGATATGCTGAGAACTTGTTCTACAGACTTAAAAGTGGTATGGGACCAAAATTTTCCTCGGAAAAAGTTATCCAACAACTATAGTTTCCATTCGAGCATCCAAATGACTTCATATGAATCCCTTTATTAGAAAAGATGAAGCACATCAGTATGCTGGGATGAAGTCGGGGAATATAAACTGCTAGGACCTAAAATGGTTGATAAAATGATGGAAATGTTGAAAACCCTTAAGGATCACATCAATTCATACCAAAGTTGACAGAACTGTCATAAAAACAATCATCGATTGGACATGAAGTGTATGGTTGGAGACATGGTATTCCACCATATATCTTTATGGAATAAGGTCAAGAGATTTTGGAATAAAGGAAAGATAAGTCCCAAGTACATTGGCTCATTTTAGATTCTTGATCATGTTGGAGTAGTGGACTATCCGCTGGAACTTCCCCTACCACATATTAAGTACACAATGTATTAAACTTATCCCTCTTAAGGAATTATATGATAACCCTACTTTTATTACAAACTTAAACATGATTTATTACATAAACTATTCACTTGATAAAACATAGAAGATCAATAGGTATAGTGTATTTGGGGCTTAGGTTCATTACATAACAACTTAAAACATGAAATACAACATCTTTATTGAAAACTTCCTTTACAAGACCACTACATTCCCTCATACTTAGCATTGCATGGGATAACCTGAGGACATGCATAAGAAAAGGGTGAGATATAAAGCCCAATAAGGGAATAAACATGGAATACATGAGGAGTAAAATACATGTTAGACAATATCCATATCAATAGATCACAAGAGAAACATGGACATAAAGGCATGATAAAGCATGATAATCATAACATGGAAATGTGGCAACAACACTTAACATGGAATTAGCATGAGCCAAGGCCCATTGCACATGAAGCATGAGTAAATCCTCATTACACATGAATCATGAGTAAACCCTTATTGCACATGAATTAGAATGAGTCAACACTCATTGCACATGACGTATCATGATACTAAACTTTACCCAATGCATTGGAGCGTTATAAGGGTGCACCCATTTTAAACATTTCATTTCATGCATAAGTGTGCCACATGGATCATAAAATATGGATTCATAAAACATAATCATTTATTCCATGACAAAGGAATGTGGAATGAAACTTTATAATTAATAAGTAAATGTGCATAAAGGTGAATACCCTTGATGGAGAAATGGGCATGGTATTCATTACACAATGGCATTGGCTTAGAAAATTGGTGCAATTTCGGCAGTGTAACGGCGTGATATAAGAATTCATAAAAATGGTTGATGAGAGATAAAGGGGTGTCTCATCATATCTACATGAAATGGAAAGTAATGGAGTCATATAGATACATGTACCAACAATTGTAATGGAATTTAGAATCACGATACAAAAGTATTGCTTGAATGTAAATGAGGAGAGAGAAGTTCCTTTCAGAATTTCGACATAGTAACACTACTGGAAAAGCAAGTTTTACCAACGGTTACAAACCGTTGGAAAAAGCCCTGGAACCGTTGGGAAATGTTATCCCAACGGTTCCAGCAACCGTTGGTATGTGGGGCGTTGGGATAGCTTTATACCAACGGTTCACTGTGAACCGTTGGAAAAATCCCTCTCAGATTTCAATGTGCCTACGGTTCAAGGAGAACCGTTGGAAAAAATGGGATTTATGTTTTACCAACGGTTCAGCTGAACCGTTGGTATAAAGAACAACATATTTCTTAAATAGGGGTATACCAACGGTTTGAAACCGTTGGCATACACCCTCAATCAAAAAAAAAATGCAGCCTGCAATTAAAAAGCTGAGCCTGCAATCAAAAAACGCAGACTGCAACCAAAACTGCAGACTGTAATCAAAACTGCAGACTACAACCTCTATTTTTCACGGATAGGAAACACACTGCAATCACATAAAAAAACTGCAGACTGTAACCAGTGTTTTTCATGGACACAAAACACACTGCAATCACAAAAAAACACAAAACTACCATGCAATCACAAAAAACACTCATTCTGTGTCTTATCAGGACAGTGCAACCTGTAGTCACACCAAAACACACAAAAACACACTCCTTTTGTCTGTTTACCGAACACCGCAACCTATAATCTCACAAAAACACGCACATTCTGTGTGTTTCAGGGACACTTCAACCTGCAATCAAACAAAAATGAACAAAAAACACACTAAATTAGGGTTCATCCTTACATCACTCTTTGATATTATGGTTTCTTGAACAATCTCAGTTTCCAAATTCTTTAGCGATTGATACACTAGAATGGTGGCCCTCTTAGCAAGTTCCTATGTTTGAGATATCAATGAAAAAGGTGGAAAAAAATTCATAAATCATCCAATGAATACCAAAGTAATGTAGATGTATTATAGGCACCCCCACATATGTTGGATAATTTTATTCTTCAGTTGTGTAATCATATGCCGATAGAGCACCCTAGATGTCTTCTTCAGTAGGTGCTTCCTCACTATTCATGGTAGGGACCTCAAATATTATCATTTTCCTATCATCTAGAATTTCTAGGATTTCATCACCTCTTATTACAACTTGATTGGTCATTGGATCCTAACCCCCTTACATGAAAACCACCTATTCAATTTTTTGAATATGGGTGTTCAAACAAGGTTGGCCTTTAGGGAAATGATTGTGGACCACTTTGGGAGGGTTGGAAGGGTCCACCCTCTCCGCTTATTGGGTTATCAATTTCTCAATGAAAAGAGGTCAGATATTTATAATCTATCATCAAAGAATAATCCTAGCTATATTTTCAGTAGATAGAGTCTTATGAACTATAAGGACAAAGTCGTCATGTCATGTGGAGAGATGATCCAATGAGTATAAGCGATGATGAATTACACTCATCAAGCATGTTGCTGAAGCCTTGAAATTCATCTAGTAAGGCAAGAATATCCATAGCCGATATGAGATATTCCATCATGTGTACTGCTTCAAAAATAATGATGTTCCTATAATGAAATATAAAATTAGTAGGGTGATGTGAAATGTAGCCATCACACTCAGTGGTCATCCATGATCCATTAACTTCTTGAATGGTAGAGGTAATGAGTGTATTCATTTTCAATGATCCCTTTGCCACTAATGCGGTGGTTTATATGGTAGGGGTGGGGCTTCATTCCTCTTTCACCAATATATATATGTTTCACTAGTATCTTTACATTCTACCAGTGTTTGATCATGTATGTAGGTGTATTCAGACCCCTATTTAGGTTAGTAGGTCCAATAGGTGGGAAGAAGGAAAGGGGCTTATCCCCTACACTTCCTTCATCACCCTATGACTAGAAAACATCTCTTTTTCTTCCAGGGTATTCAAACTCATGACACCTATTTGGGTGCCACCCATGGAGTACTCTAGAAATTTCCTAAATTGAGAAAATGAACTTTTCTTGTTTAAACATCATTCATTGTCTTCTTGATTAATCTTCAACTCGTACATGGAATCACTCATTGTTCTATTTTTAATGAAATATTTATATTTTCTATGATGTTGGAATAATAATCTAGAAAAATTTATAATATATTCAGTATAAATTGAGAAAATGACCTTTTCTCAAACTGTTTAAAGTGACACTTTTAGATAAATGAGGTCTGATTTCATGGGAACATGGATTTCCAACCTAGAATATCAGTAGATCTAAGGAAGATACAATTATGTATTAGTAAGGATTAGGGAATGTGTCTGAAATAAAATGTTTCCTTGGGATTTATGACTAATACATGAGGTCCATCTAGGACTTTCTTTCCAAGAAGTATCCAGTACTATTCAAATACAGAAGGTAGACATGTTTGAATGTAGGGAATAATGAATAGAGGACTTCTTATACATGACGTAGAATATGTTTCTAGCTTAGATTTTACATAATATTATAAATGCTTCATTGTACCAGATCGAGAAGAATCTCCGTTAACATGTACTAATTTATTGAAGACTTTATTGTATTTTTAATCCCATGTTTAATTGAAAAACATATTTATTGTGTTTATGATAGATCTTATTATTTTATATTTAAATCATATTTTATGCCTCTTAAACACATGGCCTTCATTCCATATTCCCTGTAATATATAAACACCTCTAATCACTGTAATTCCTCAAATATTTATACATTTTAATAACAAATTGGTTCTTGAAATATCACCAAAAATAGTATCATAATACAAAGTACGCTGTAGTGAAATGGAACCAAAAAATCAAAAATAAATGAAGGCAGATGAAATAATTTAAAGTGGAAGAACAAAATTTACTTGAATCAAAGATAGATGGCCAGTTTTAATGTAGATTTAGCACCCTCAAGAGCAGGTTGGGAAGTAGGGTTCGAACCACAACCTAAAATGGTATATTCCTTGTGGGGTATCATAATACAAACTAAATTGCAGTGAAATAGAATGACAAAATCTAAAGTAAATGGAGTCAGACGTACCGATTTAAAGTGGAAGAGAAAATCGATGGGAAACCAGACCTGTTGCACTGGGAAGTAGGGTTCACGTTGAGAGCCGATTGGGAAGTAGGTTTCGTGTCCATATTTCGGAAAAAATCTTCGAAATGGGGCGTCGAGATGTCATTAATGGCAAAATCTGATGGGTTCTGGAGGCTCGAAGATGGGTTTCAGATGCCTGTGTGTTGAGCTCTCATTTAGGGAAAGCTTCTCGAGAAGGTTTCGGGAGGGTCGAAATGGGTTGGGAGGCTAGCGCTAATTATTTTCCAGGATTTTTGTAAAACAATATCCCAACGGTTTATTAAAACGTTGGAGAAAATAAAATTTTACAACTTATACCAACGGTTAATTTAAACCGTTGGTATATTAAACTATTTCCAACGGTTTTGTTAAACCGTTGGAAACATTGTGTTGGTATAAACTGGGTTTCCAGTAGTGTAACAGGTGTACATGGGAGGAATTTAATGAGAGAGAAAGGGGTATCCCATAATTAAAACAATAATAGGGCAGTATGGGGGAGGTGTGAAACCATACCCCAGCATTTATAATTGAAATTAAAAGGGCATAATAATATTAATAAAATTAGACAAAAAAGTGAAAGGAAGAAAAACCCTTACTTGGAAGTGTGCTTCCAAAGGCTTGAGAGAGGCTTGAGAGAAGCTTCTTGGGAGCTTGGGGAACCTTGGGAGGATTCTAGAGAGAGTAGGGTAGAGGTTGGATGAACTCCAAAGGCTTTGAGTGAGTAGGAAGTGGGAGCTTGGGTGGGTTTATATAGGAAAGGTGAGTGAATTCTTTATTATTTATGTTTGGGACCCCTTACATTAAACTAATCCAAACCACAAATCAGCTCATGGTTTTTGTCCACGGTTTTTGGAAAAGGGAAGAGGAAAATAATATTTTATAAGGCCAAAATCCTAAATTCTTAAAATAATGGGGTTGCTTTTGTGGAGGTGAGTCACACTCCCATGAAAAATAATTTAAAAAGACAAGATGTTTAATAAGTCTTGAGGTTCCATTAATGCTTTTTAAAATAAGTCAAACAAACCAAAAATCACATTATTTTAATGGTAAAAAATATATTGGCCGAACATAAAGCTTATAGTATTTTATTACATCACTATTTGGTCATTATGATGTCATAAAACACATTATATATTTAAACGGTATTTAATTTTTACCCAAAAATTTGACTGTCTCAGAAAATTATGAAAAATTCACCGTTGGATAATTTCGAAATCCTGATTCCAGAAATAACATTTATTTTATCTAAATAATTTTCTACATATTTTAATTTTCACTTTTAAAATAAAAACTGACATTTATCGAAAATTCACGGGTTTTGACAAAAATGGCTTTCAAACCTTAATAAAAATTACAATTGCATTCATAAAATTATAAGATCATTTATATTTAATAAAAATTAATTTAATAATGATAATAATATTTTATTGAAATATTATTTAATTCAAAAATCTACTAATTCGTCAAAATATATTTCTTATCTGAATATTAACTAAAAAAATATTATTTGTGCTTTAAAAAAACTATTTACAAAGTGTCAATAATGAAAAAAAGGTATATTCATTATTATATACAAAAAATAATATACATGAACATAGTACTAGATATTTGTTACATAACCCCTTAAAACTGCCGCATAAGACCTAAGGGTAAGGTGTACGATGGTGAAAGACTCTTGGGGTGGCTCAGATAACATCACTCGGGTGGTAATCTCTATCAACTTCCACTTTTCCCGTAGACGGTCCCGTTTGAGCTTGAAATGATGAAGCTCAACTTGGATTGGTCAATATTGAACCCCAAGGACGCCACCTATTTTTCGAGCTCCGAAAAATGGGTTTTGTATGGAGCAATTCTACTGGATGAGGCCATCGTTTCTTTTGTCTGAGTAAATTAGATCTGTTCAAGCCCTATATTTATACTAATCATGTGATCACTCTTCAATGTCTATATTAGCAATGGTCAAAATTCTTAACATAAAACCAATGTTGTTGACATTTTATATAAACATTTTATATAAAGAGACATTTAATTAGATCAAGTGGGATTTCCATTAATGAAACTTTGGGTCGTTACAATATTCCCCCCTTATGAAATTTCACCCTCAAAATTTCCTTTTCCCACACTAAAAAGATGTGGGTAACTCAGATTCATCATTTCCTCTGATTCCCAAGTCACTTCTTCAAACTTGTGGTTTCACCACAACACCTTGATGAGGGGCATTGTCTTATTTCATAGAACCTTTTCTCTACGATCTAAGATCTTCACTGGTTGCTCCTCATAATAAATATCATCCTCCAACTGTACCACCTTAGAAGAGAGTACATGTGAAGGGTCCGGTATATTCTTCCTTAAGAGGGATACATGAAAGACATCATGTACTTTGGCCATGGTAGGTGGAAGTGCTAGTCGATAGGCCACAGCCCCAACATGATCAAGAATCTTGAAGGGGCTGATGTAACTGGGACTTAACTTCCCTTTCTTTCCAAACCTCATGACCTTCTTCCATGGAGATATGCGTAGAAAAAACATGTCTCCAAATTTAAACTCAAGGTCTTGTCGATGAATATCTGCATAACTCTTCTGTCGACTCTGGGCTGCCTTGATATGCTGCTGAATGGTTTTCACCTTCTCCACCATTTCCTCAACCATTTCTGGTCCAAGCAGCTTACATCCACCGACCTCATCCCAACACGCCGGTGTTCTGCACCTTTTCCCATAAAGGGATTCATATGGTGCCATTTGGATACTCGAGTGGAAACTATTATTATAAGATAACTCAACCAGAGGAAGATGTTGATCCCATCCTCCATTAAAGTCCATTGAGCACGCTCTCAACATTTCCTCAAGTGTTTGGATAGTCCGCTCAGATTGGCCATCAATTTGAGGATGATAGGCCGTACTGAAGTTCAGTTCAGTATCCAGAGCATGTTGAAGACTCTTCCAAAACTTATAGGTGAATCTTGGATCTCGGTCAGACACAATAGATAGCGGTACTCCATGCAGCCTTACCACTTCCCTGATATATATTCGTGTCAGTTGATCCAATGAGAAATACTCCTGAATATCAATTAAGTGTGCAGTCTTTGTAAGACGATCCACCACAACCCAGATTGCATTGTTGGCTTTGTATGTCCTCAGAAGTCCAGTGAAAAAGTCCATGGTGATGTTCTCCCATTTCCATCCTGGTATGGGCAATGGTTTCATCATCCCCTTAGACTTATGCCTCTATGCCTTCACTTGCTGTCACACGAGGCACTTTGATTTATAAACATTGATCTCCTTATTCATATTATCCCACCAAAAGTTTTCTCAGAAATCTCGATACATATTTGTGCTCCTTGGGTGAATAGAGAAATTTGAACTATGTGCATCATCCAAAAGTTCCTTCTTTAGCTCTAGACTTGATGGAACACATAGTATTTTCCCAAATCACACAATTCCTTCTTCATTAACATTAACCTCCAAGGATTTCCCTTTTTCGATAGCTTCTACTTTTTCTTGAATTCGCACATCAACCTTTTGAGCATCCTTTAACCTTTCCAAAATAGACGGTTGAGAAATCATTTGTGAAAGGATTGATGATTTTCCCTTCTTTATGATTCCCATGGCCATCATCATCAAGTCTATGAATATTGGATCCTTCTCAATTCTCTTCATTAATAGAATCACTAGGTCCTTTCTACTTAGGGCATCTGCCACCCTATTCGCTTTCCTAGGGTGGTAAGGTATTGAACAGTCGTAATCCTTGATGAGATCTATCCATCTTCTCTGGTGTATATTAAGCTCTTTCTGTGTGAATATATATTTAAGACTCTTGTAGTCAGTATATATCTCACATTTCTCCCCATAGAGATAATGTCGCTAGATTTTCAAGAAAAATATCACCGCCACCAACTCCAGATCATGCATTGGATAGTTTCGCTCATGGATTTTCAACTGCCTTAAGGCATAGGATATCACTTTATCATTCTGCATCAGCACACAGCCTAATCCCTTCTTCAAAGCATCATTGAATACCACAAAAGGTTCCCCACTTGTGGGTAAAGTGAGCACATGCATAGTGATAATATTCCTTTTCAACTCCTTGAAGCTTTCTTCACATTCATCACTCTAAGAAAACTTTAATACCTTTCGAGTTTGCTTGGTAAGAGGGTTGGACAATCATGATAAATTTCTCACAAATCATATATAATATCCAGCTAACCCTAAGAAGCTATGGATACCTGTTACTGATGTTGGCATCGGCCATCCCTCAATTGTATCTGTTTTTGAGGATCCACAGATATCCCATTACTTGTGATGATATGGAACAAGAATGAGACCTCCTTCAAACAGAACTCACACTTTCTGTACTTTTCATAGAGCTTCTCCTTACGCAAAGTCTCTAGTACAGTTCTTAAATGCTCCTCATGATCCTCTTTGGTTTTGGAGTATATTAGAATATCATATATAAAGACTACCTCAAATTTTTCAAGGTAATCTCTAAAGACTCTATTCATTATGTCCATAAAAATTTCTTGAGAATTAGTGAGTCTGAAAGGCATTACTATGAATTTATAGTGCTCGTATCTTGTGCAAAAAACAGTCTTGGGGATATCTTCCTTCTTCAACCTTACTTGATAATATCCCGACCACAATTCCACCTTGGAGAAGTATTTTGATCCACGTAGTTGATCGAACAAGTCATCAATTCATGGGAGAGGATACTTTTTCTTTATCGTGATTTTGTTGAGCTCACGATAATCAATGCAAAGGCGCATTGACCCATCCTTCTTCTTGACGAAGAGGACTAGTGCACCCCATGGTGAAGCACTTGGGCGTATAAACCCTTTATCCAGATTCTCCTGAAGTTGTTTCTTCAGCTCTTCAAGCTCCACGACAGCCATTCTATATGTAGTCTTGCATATTGGTAGAGCCCCTGGTATAATTTCAATTGAGAATTCAACATCTCTTCTAGGAGGAAGACCAGGCAGTTCCTCAGGAAACACTTCAGCGAATTCCCTCACAATAGGCATTTCTTCAAGGATGGTTTCTTCCTTGGACTCAATCATCTGAGCCAGATACGCGTGCTCGTAGGGCAGTAATATCTATGATTTAGATGATGGAGCTAAAGGAGATTCATCTTCCTATTTACACTTGTAAAGAATCAGGGGTCGATTCTCCATATGGAGTGTTATTTCCCTTTCTCGACAATTTATGTTGGCTCTATATAAGGAATTCCAATCCATGCTAAGAATTGAATCAAATTCCACCAGAGGGAGTACGACGTGGTTCACCGGGAAATTCAATACATATATTATAATAGGGGAGGACTTATATTCATGGGATGCAATGATTGCCCCATTTTTCGTACTCACCGACATGTTTACTTCCATGATTTGTGGTGGTGCTGGGATTGTTCTACTAAACTTTCAAGATATAAAATAATGCATAGAACCTGAATCAAAAAGTACGTTCGCTATTCTTGAATGAATAACTAGCGTACCTGTCACCACTTTGTTGTCAGAGTTCACTTCAGCAGAAGTGATGGAAAAATCTCTTCCTTGCTACCTTGGAGGTTGTTAGTTGCCTCCAAAAACCATTGTATTAGGGCACTGAATTGCAAAATTCCCCGGTTCGTTGCATTTGTAGCAATGAAAAACGTGTTGAGCTTCGAACAGAGCATTCCTCTCCTCTGTCACAGCCACGGGTCTTACTTGCCGATAGTTAACAATTAGGTTCCCTTCTCTTCCATACATAAAGCATTTCCTCGTCCCCTTGAGGCAATTTCCAGGGTTCTTCTTTCCGCACTTTTGGAAAGTGGGGTGCTGGATCTTCTTAGCACCATTGGATTTATCCATTAGACCACCAGTATTGAATTCCACCTTACGCTTCTTATCCCCATGATACCACTATGATTCCCTGATCTCTATTTCGACCTTGAGGACACATCGGACAATTTCCTCATAGCTGTCGAAGTCACGGATCGCTAATGCTTTCCATAGTCTAGGCTTCATCCCACCAAAGAAGCAGTCAACTTTTCATTCGAGGGTAACAACAAAGCCAGAAGCTTATTGTGCAAGCCTTGTGAAGTTTTCCTCATACACTCCAATAGATTCTTCATCTTTTTGCTTGAGGGAAAGGTAGTCCCTTTCCATCTTATGCCGGAGGGTGCGTGGAAAATACTTATAGAAAAACATATTCTGGAAATCCTTCCATTACAATGCCTCGATCTCCTCCTTAGGCTTCATATTTTTGATCAACTTCCACCATTGATCAGCTACACCCTCCATATGATAAGCTGCCAGGATAACCTTCTCTTTTTCAGAACATTGAAGGATGGAGAAGATATTTTCAATGGAGTTGATCCATTTTTCAGCGATCATGGGATCAGATGATCCACTAAAAGTAGGAGGCTTTTGTCTCATGAAGCTCTAGATAGTGACTTGTTCTTTCTTAGGGGGGTTGAATGTTCCTCTTGACCCATGTTTCTATTCAAATCTTTAGTTATCTGGGAGAGAAGCGTGACAAAGTTCGTGATTCCTGCTCCCATTGGATTGGGAATCTCATTAGTATAGTCATCACACTGATCTTCACATCCGTTGTTAGCCCGAGTCCTCCTATTACCTGCCATTGGCTGGAATAAAAGGAAAGTTATGGGTAACACATAAAGGGTAATCCAAAGACAAAATTTGATGACTTATAAATTAAATTTTATTTACTTAACTTATGAATCTATAGGCTTAAATCTAGGCTTTTCGTGATCTAATTTCTAACATATATTCTTAGGGGTTTTTTTATTCCCTTAATAAGGGTTCATACTAAGCTTGTGAATTTACCAAATCATATCCCCTAAGAGTGTCGTAACCAATAGTGCAGCAAGGCCTGTTGTCATGCACCAGTTCTCGTTCGAGTCTAGCTCAAAGTGGTGTTTTCAGGTTTTACCCCTAAGATACATATGTGCCAGATCCACCTCTACTTGCTCGTATACAGACAGGGATGTATTTGTTTGATAACTCACTTACTCAATACTCACCAAAACTAAGGGACGTTTTTATTGTACTTAGTCTTGTATCTAAGGCTTTACTATGGTTTTCTAATCCTAATCCCAAAAGTAACTAAACATATCCTCTGATACCAACTATGAAAACCCTGATTTTATTACAAACTTAAACATGATTTATTACATAAACTATTCACTTGATACAACATGGAAGATCGAGAGGTATAGTGTCTTTGGGGCTTAGGATCTTTACATAACAACTTAAAACATGAAATGAAACATCTTTATTGAAAAATTACTTTACATTACCACCACATTCCCTCATACTTAGCATTGCATGGGATAACCTGAGGACATCCATAAGAAAAGGGTGAGCTATAAAGCCCAGTAATGGAATAAACATGGAATACATGAGGAGTAGAATACATGTTAGAAAATAGGCATATAAATAGAGCACAAGAGAAACATGGACATAAAGGCATGATAAATCATGATAATTATAACATGGAAATGAGGCAACAACACTTAACATGGAATTAGCATGATCCAAGGCCAATTGCACATGAAGCATGAGTAAATCCTCATTTCACATGAAGCACAATTAAACCCTCATTGAACTTGAATTAGCATGAGTCAACACTCATTGCACATGACATATCATGATACTATACTTTACCCAATGCATTGGAGTGCTATAAGGGTGCACCCTTCTTAAACATTTCATTTCATGCATAAGTGTGCCACATGGATCATAAAACATGGATTCATAAAACATAATCATTTATTCCATGAAAAAGGAATGTGGAATGAAACTTTATAATTAATAAGTAAATGTGCATGAAGGTGAATACCCTTGATGGAGAAATGGGCATGGTATTCACAACACAATGGCATTGGCTTAGAAAATTGGTGCAATTTTGGCAGCGTAACGGCGTGATATAAGAATTCATAAAAATGGTTGATGAGAGAGAAAGGTGTGTCTCATCATATCTACATGAAATGTACAGTAAGGGGTTCATATAGATACATGTCCCAAAAATTGTAATGGAATTTAGATTCACGATACAAAAGTATTTCTTGAATGTAAATGAAGAGAGAGAAGTTCCTTTCAGAATTTCGGCATAGTAACGGGTGTACATGGGAGGCATTTAATGAGAGAGAAAGGGGTATCCGGTCATTCAAAAAATAATAGGGCATTATGGGGGAGGTGAAAAACCATGCCCCATTATTTATAATTGAAATTAAAAGGGCATAAAAATATTAAGAAAATTGGACAAAAAAAGTGAAAGGAAGAAAAACCCTTACTTGGAAGTGTGCTTCCAAAGGCTTGAGAGAGGATTGAGAGAGGATTCTTGGGAGAATAGGGCACCTTGGGAGGATTCTAGAGAGAGTAGGGCAGAGGTTTGATGAACTCTAAAGGCTTTCAGTGAGGAGGAAGTGGGAGCTTGGGTGGGTTTATATAGGAAAGGTGAGTGAATTCTTTATTATTTAGGTTTGGGACCCCTTACATTAAACTAATCCAAAACACAAATCATCTCATGGTTTTTGCCCATGGTTTTTGGAAAAGGGAAGAGGAAAAAAATATTTTATAAGTCCAAAGTCCGAACTTCTTAAAATAATGGGGTTGCTTATGTGGAGGTGAGTCACACTCCCATGGAAAATAATTTAAAAAGACAAGATGTTTAATAAGTCTTGAGAGGTCCATTAATGCTTTGTAAAATAAGTCAAACAAACCCAAAATCACATTATTTTAATGGTAAAACATATATTGGCTGAACATAAAGCTTATCGTATTTTATTACATCACTATTGGGTCATTATGATGTCATAAAACACATTATATATTCGAACGGTATTTAATTTTTACCCAAAAATTTTACTGTCTCAGAAAATTATGAAAAATTCACAATTGGATAACTTCGACATCCTAATTCCAGAAATAACATTTATTTTATCTAAATAATTTTCTAAATATGTTAATTTTCACTTTTAAAATAAAAATCTACATTTATCAAAAATTCATGGGTTTTGTCAAAAATTGATTTCAAACCTTAATAAAAATTACAATTGCATTCATAAAATTATAAGATAATTTATATTTAATAAAAATTAATTTGATAATAATAATAATATTTTATTAAAATATTATTTAATTCTAAAATCCATTAATTTGTCAAAATAGATTTCTTATCTGAATATTAACTAAAAAAATACTATTTGTGCTTTAAAAAAAAACTATTTACAAAGTGTCAATAATGAAAAGAAGGTATATTCATTATTATATACAAAAACATAATATACATGTACATAGTACTAGTGATTTGTTACATAACCCATTAAAACAGCTGCATTAGACCTAAGGGTAAGGTGTGCGATGGTGACAGACTCTTGGGGTGGCTCGGATAACATCGCTCGAGTGGTAATCTCTATCAACTTCCACTTTTCCCGTATACGGTCCCGTTTGAGTTTGACATGATGAAGCTCAGCTTGGGCTTGGTCAAGAGCGAAACCCAAGGACGCCACCTCTTTTCTGAGCTCCGACAAATGGGCTTTGTATGGAGAAATTCTACTAGATGAGGACATTGCTTCTTTTGTCTGAGTAAATTGGATTTTTTAAAGCCCTATATTTATACTAATCATGTGATCACTGTTAAACGACTATGTTAGCAACGATCAAAATTCTTAACACAAAACCAAAGAAGTTGACATTTTATATAAATATTTTACATAAAGAGGCATTTAATTAGATCAAGTGGGATTTCCATTAATGAAACTTTGGGTCGTTACAAATTACATACCGAATCACCCTTTTGCACTGAATTTAGTGGTGGTACTATTGGAAAATGATCTCTCATGAAGATAATGCAGTGAAGATTATGGACTATAGATATAATGTTTTATACAAAAGGAATACTCACCTTATCTGTAACACCCCAAAATTTTATGAAAAATATTCTTTTTAATTTCATTAATGTCTTGTGTTGTACGCTACACCAAAAGAAGCTTTCACAACACGCATCCTTGACTTGCCTTACATTACACGCAATCGCGACCTTCCTCGATAGCGTGTGTAGTACGCAATAACAAGTTTCACTAAACAACAATATGCTATTAAAATATTATTAAAACTAGCCGTTATGAATAGTAATAACCACTTTTTGAAATTTTATTTTTCAAAATGGAATTCATTTTTGGATTCGTAATATCGAAATTAGATTAGGGTGAAATTTTGGTAATTTTCGGATAACTTTCATATTTTGATTAACAGTGAAAATTACTAAATTTTAGTTAAAAACAACTTTTTCAATTGAAATAATTAATAGTAATATATTATTAATTTGAGTGGTTTTAAAGCATATTTAGAATATATTTTTACAATTTAATACAATGTTGGTCATTGGATGTAATTTCAAATTTAAACCAGACATAAACAAGTGTCAATCTTTTGATAGATATTGTTTCTTAAAAACACGCTATTTGTTTTAACAGCGGGATTTAATTATAAAATTAATTAATGCAACTTCTATGTTATGAATTTGGTAAAATAGACTTCATTTTTGAATTCGGAATATGAAATATAGCTTAGGGTGAAATTTTGGCATTTTTCTGAAAAACTTCAATTTTTGATGAATAGTGAAACTACTAAGTGGTAGTTAAAAAAATTAATTTTTTCATAAATCTTAATTTTACTGCTTCGGTGAATGGAATTTCAAAAATCCGAGAGACACGATTGATGTCAGTAAGTAAAATGTGGTTCAATGAGATTAAAATAATTTTTGGTGAATAGTAACTTTTTACTTTTATTTACCACGGTTAAAGGTAAATAGGGTAATTAAGGGTAAAAATGATGTTAATATTACCCTAACACATGTCCTAATCCGATTGGACAAGTGTATCTCGACCAAAAACAACCCTAAGTGTAAAAATATTATCATTTAGGCCCACTTGGATTAGATTAGGACATTTATTATTATTTAATTCAAAGAAGAGTTAAAAGAGTTAAAATCAAAGTTTATTTACTAAAACATTTTTATTATAGGGTTATACATAATATAATTTCGACTATAAATATTAATTAAAAAAATAAAATGATTTCCTACATAATGGTATTTATTTTTAATTTTTATACTTTAAATAATTTAATTTATTTATGACACAATGATGATGCAGTAATTACCTTTTTAAGAAAATATTAACATAATTGATGTTATAAATGCCCAAATAAATGTAATTTGAGACTTTTTATGACTTAAACTAATTTTCTAGGTTAATATGACATGATATTGTTGATTTAAGTAACTTGTTGTGAACTTATCATTCTGTTAGAAATTTCATAAAAATCATGTACCAAATAGTGTCAAAATTGACATAAATTAGTTTTTAAAACCAATATTATATTATTAATTGTTATTTAATTCCTAAAAATCTAAGGTTCGGCCAAATGACTTAGATAAGGATAGATATATTAATAATAAACAACTTGGGGTTCGTTTGGCTTGATATAGTAAGTTTATTAACCATATAGTGTAAGAAAACAAAAAGACACGGTAAAAGTTAAATTATTTAACATAGAGTTAAATCTAATTGATAAGGTTAAAATAATAACCTAAAATTGTCTAAATCCTATTGTATGAGAGTATTTAGACCCATCCCCACTTTATCTTCGAAATAAGACGATTTGGAACCATTAAAAACCAAATTTGACCTTAATATAAAATAATATTTTGAGATTTTCCTAAGATGCCCCTCTCCTCCCTTATAAAAGGGCACCTCCTCCCTCTCCTCCTCACACCAATTTGAGCATTCAATCTCGTCCAACCCCTGCCCAAATCTCTTCTCCACTTCCCTAGTATCATCCTAGAGGTCCTGGTCTTCTTCAAAGACCATCCTTAGTTCATTAAGTGGAGGATAAGTGAAGGCGCGTCAAAAAGAGGTAATATCCATTACTGATCTTTTTCAATTTCTTTCTTCTTCGACTTCTTCTTCTTCAGTTGTTTCATGATAAAGTAATAACATCAGTATTTATAATATACTGATATGTCATTATAAATATGAAACAACTCTAATTAACCTTCTATCCATCCTACGGAAAAAGGAAATCACCGCGCGTGCGTACGTGCGGAATACCGTCTCCACGCCGTGGTGTAATCTATTTTCCGTCACCACCTTAATTGGATGGGTATAATGGTGTAATGAGTAACTATATATGATTATTATAAATTGATATTGATACTGAAATAGTATACATACAATTCAACACAATTCCACGACCATGGGAATGATATCATCGCTCGTGCGTACGTACGGTCTACCGTCTCCACGACGCGATGAGATTCATTCTCAATGATTAACCATTCATGAATGATTATAAAGTATATATAATAAGTACTAATGAAATATATAACCTGATAATTATACTGGAATTATTTATATTTATATGTATGTCATCTACTTAATTCCATTCAATTCAATAAGGAAACGAAAACAGTGTTCATGCGTACGTACGGACTACCGTCTCCATGAACGGTGTATTTCTTTCCATTTACTGATTTATTATATATGTATATTCTGAATATATATATATATATATAAATCATTTTTTATATTCTGGAATTAAGTAATCATGATCTAAGTAATCATATGAATAATTACAAGATAAAAACACGAACGACAAATGAGACGATTTTACCCAAAACGCTACTTTAACATGGAATTTACAAAAGAACGGGTAATATAAAGACATAAGTGAACCATATATGATATCATAACAATGAATAGGATTTTTTAATAAGTAAATAACATTATTTAAATCATTATAAAGGAGGTTCGGACACTTACAAAGCAAATCGGACCTAAGGTAAGGGAAATATCACAATCTCATTTTTATCCGAGATTGTTTATACTTTGGAATTTACTGGGGTGTATTTTATCATCCACATCCTTGTTTCCTCAATATGTAATATTATTTCCCTCCACCTACAATTGTTTAAAACCTATTTTACCCTTTGGTGAGTTTTTAGTAAAATATATGAAAGGAATCTTTTGTTGTTTTTCGTACGAGGTACTTTTTGACTTTTCCGACAAAAGTACGAAGAATGTTTTTTTTAACTTATATGGCAAGAATGGATTTTTAAAACATTATTTCCAAGAATCTTCCTTTAAAAGTTTTCAAGTTTATTTTTAATCAACTTCTTTTAGTTTAAAATTGTATGACATGTTAAGAAAGGAAAATGTTTTTGAAGTAGAAAGGATATTTTCCTCAAGAATGGAGTTCAAGTGTTTTATCAAAATTATTTTCCATCTAAGATAATAAAGGGTTCTGTTTTTATCCCTATTATTACATTGATTGGATTATGTTGTGATGGAATTATTTTTATGAATTCCTTTATCTTATATGAATTGTTTTATGATGTCATGATGTTTAAGATTCCCATTTGTATTACATGGGTTATGAAATGATGTAAGATTTATGATTTTGTGGCACACATAAGAATGGTATCATTATGAGATGGGTGGGACCTATATCTCCCTCCAATGCATTGGGTATAGATTTTATATCTCATGAGATAGACATGGCTGGAATGGTAGGTTATACCGGTTCAGTGAAACAGGACTGAAACAAGGGTGACTCGGTTCAGAAAGGGACTTTGTCCACTAAGATAGTCTTGGCAATGAGTCTTGACTAACAAGAAATGATTCTCTATGATTATGTGTGTATGCCACAAAGTTTCATGTTTTAAGTTGTGATTATTGGGATTACATTTCACTTCTATGATTTATCCCATGTTATGATATTATGAGCTCTTTTGCAGGTTAAGATTTCCAAAAGCTATATTCTTATGTATATGATGTGATTGATATTTCTTTTGTTTACCCTTACTGAGAATTTGAGCACACCCTTTTATGTTTTCTTTTCCCCAGGATATAAAGAAAGGTTTTAATAAAAAAAAAGATCTTTATGGGAGATATTGAAGATCTTTCACCACAATTAGAAGATTTTATTCCGAGTTTCCAGAGACACTAAACTATTACAGTCCTTGTGTGTCTGTTTTGTTATATACTAAGTATTCCGCAAATGTAATGTAATGTCCATGTACGTCAGGCTTCGGTTCTCTACAGTTGGTATCATAGGAAAGGTTTAGTCAACCTTTGGAAACTAGGATGCGAAAATGTTAGTGAGATCCCTAGAGATATTTCTAAGGTATGTCTAGGGATGTCCCTAAGGTTAAGTATACATATAGGTTATAGTACTAGAACTATGCTAATGATCATATAATTAAACCTAAGATGTTTGATATTGAAGGTACTCCCCCTTTATTATGTTGTTTTCCCTAGCATGATTTTTGCCTCTCACACTATTCTTTTTGGGTTTTAGACGATGGCTGGAACCCGAAGGAACTTTGTTGATCAGTGCAATGGACAATGCAATGATTGTCCTCCTGAACAAACAAATGTTATGGGAGATGGAGTGCAAAATATTATTGCTATCCTTACACAAGATATGAATCATTCTGGACTCCCAAATGAGTAGAGAAGGGAACAATATTCTATTGAGTCCTTCATGAGGCAACGTCCACCTTCTTTCAGTGGGACTTCCGATCCACTTGTTGCTGAACAATGGATCAGTACCACTGAAAAGATATTTTCAGTTCTTCAATGTTTTGAACATGATAAATTCATCTTAGCATTATATCGTTTGGAAGGTGAAGCTGATCAATGGTGGAATCTTATCAAGATTACGAGGCCAAGAGATGAAATTGAGTTCATGGAATGGGAAGAGTTCAAGAACTTGTTTTTCAGTAAGTACTTCCCTCGTATTCTTCGAACAAAGATGGAAAAGGAGTTTATTGAGATGAAGCAGAAAGATGATGAATCTGTTGGTATATACGAAGAAAATTTTACAAGACTTTTAAGGTATGCATCTGGCATTATCATCCAACCTGAAAGTAAAGTTGATCAATTTTTCAGTGGCTTAAAACCAAGTCTTCGAAGGGAATTAGCTATAAGAGACTTCAGTAGCTATGAAGAAATTTTGCGTTGTGATATCAAGGTAGAAATAGAAGTTAGTGTTACATATCCATCTCATGGTTTTAACAAGAAACGAAATATGGAGTTCAAGGAGAAATCTCAGAATAATGGTGAAAAGAAGATGAATGTTTCCTTATGCACAAAGTGTGGAAAGAAGCATGGTGGAGATTGTCTTAAAGGGACTAGAAAATGTTTTAAGTGTGGAAAAGAAGGTCATCGAGCAGCTGAGTGTCGAAGTAATGGAAAAAGGGATTATAATGATGTAAATAAAGCAAACACTGCAGAGAATGCACAACCAACACTTCAATGCTTCAAGTGCAAGGAAATGGGGCATTATGCTAATAAATGCCCTAATCCAAGGGTTAGTGATGATCGACATGAGCAACCTCTTAAGGCAAAGGACAAAGGGAAGTCACATGCGATCACTATTGGCAATGTTGAATATGATAACGATGTGGTGGAATGATTAAGTGTTTATGTAATGGGATTCCAAAATAATGTTGTATCATGGAGTATTGGAATATTTATGTATTGGTCTAATGTGGTATTCAAAGTGATTGAGATATTATGCGCATAATGAAGGGAAAACGAGAAAATGAAATGTTTAACAGTATTCATGAGCTCATGATTGATATAAGGACTAAGTGATATCGTGGTTTGAGTATATAGAATTTTGAGGATTTTGATATGTGGAATGTGTTAACTTTTAACTGCATTCATGTTTTCACTAAGTTTCAATGGGTATTCAAGAAAATACACGATTAAGGACTTTGAATGTTTGGAATGTGACCAACAAAATATATCTTATGTTATATGGGGATCAACGATGGTATTAAATCTCTGGTAATCGTTTTCAATATGTTATGAGAGTGGACTGTAGTATTATGGATAAGCCTAAAGATTGGAATGGATTATGTTGTACATAAGTTAGTATTGTTTAAGGATAGATGTTTTTTCGATATTATTTATGGGATGTTATAGTAATATAGTTTTAGAAAAAGGACAACCTGCAGGATGGGCGACAGCCCATCGCGTCGGACAAGGCTGTGGGAATCGAACCCACAACCGAAGTGCGACTGGCCTTTATCGCCTACCACTGGCCTACAGGAAGTCCCTGTTTAGTAGAAACTAGTTTTATTATATTAAGCAGTATGATATATGATGTATAAGTCCATTTTAGGAACCATATATGATTAATCTCACTATAGATCGACTTATGTATATAATTTTTTCTAACCTTTTGGTTGAGACAGATGGAATGACCCGTCATTCTATCACATGATCTGCTAACACTTCACGAATAACAAATTCAACTTCATTTATTTAAGAGATGAAGTGGAAATTGTTCAAGGCACGAACAACATTGAGATTGTACCAAAATAAAGTAAGTATTTATTCTAATTCAAATTTTCAACTTTAGGGAAATGATCTTGAAAACCAAAAATGTTGTCCTAGTGCCCTTATATCTGATGAATCAGATGGTACCCTAGATCGTCACAAATTTATGGCTTTGTGATTGCTTGCTTTTCCATAGCCATGTTCTCTACCACTCTCCATAAGAACATGATGGTTAGATTTCTCTTCCATATCCATATTTTCACCTATGTGGAAACCCAGTGATTAGTTTATTTGGGTAACTGTTACGTTTCATACTTTTTTTTTAAAGATTGGTTTTGGTATTCCTTTTTACGATGTGGGTTTCTATTAAAGAAACTTTCGAATAGTAAACCATTTATAACCCCGACGAATTTCGAGGGCGAAATTCATTTTAAGGGGGGTAGAATGTAACACCCCGAAATTTTATGAAAAATATTATTTTTAATTTCATTAATGTCTTGTGTTGTACGCTACACCAAAAGAAGCTTTCACAACACGAATCCTTGACTTGCCTTCCATTACATGCAATCGCGACCTTCCTCGATAGCGTGTGTAGTACGCAATAACGAGTTTCACTAAACAACAATATGCTATTAAAATATTATTAAAACTAGCCGTTATGAATAGTAATAACCACCTTTTGAAATTTTATTTTTCAAAATGGAATTCATTTTTGGATTCGTAATATCAAAATTAGCTTAGGGTGAAATTTTGGTAATTTTCGAATAACTTTCATATTTTGATGAATAGTAAAAATTACTAAATTTTAGTTAAAAACAACTTTTTCAATCGAAATAATTAATAGTGATATATTATTAATTTGAGTGGTTTTAAAGTATATTTATAATATATTTTTACAATTTAATACAATGTTGTTCGTTGGATGTAATTTCACATTTAAACCAGACATAAACAAGTGTCAATCTTTTGATAGATATTGTTTCTTAAAAACACGCTATTTGTTTTAACAGCGGGATTTAATTATAAAATTAATTAATGCAACTTCTATGTTATGAATTTGGTAAAATAGACTTCATTTTTGAATTCGGAATATGAAATATAGCTTAGGGTGAAATTTTGGCATTTTTCTGAAAAACTTCAATTTTTGATGAATAGTGAAACTACTAAGTGGTAGTTAAAAAAATTAATTTTTTCATAAATCTTAATTTTACCGCTTCTGTGAATTGAATTTCAAAAATCCGAGAGACACGATTGATGTCAGTAAGTAAAATGTGGTTCAATGAGATTAAAATAATTTTTGGTGAATAGTAACTTTTTACTTTTATTTACCACAGTTAAAGGTAAATGGGGTAATTAAGTGTAAAAATGATATTAATATTACCCTAACACATGTCCTAATCCTATTGGACAAGTGTATCTCGACCAAAAATAACCCTAAGTGTAAAATATTATCATTTAGGCCCACTTGGATTAGATTAGGACATTTATTATTATTTAATTCAAAGATGAGTTAAAAGAATTAAAATCAAAGTTTATTTACTAAAACATTTTTATTATAGGGTTATACATAATATAATTTCGACTATAAATATTAATTATAAAGATAAAATGATTTCCTACATAATGGTATTTTATTTTTTATTTTTATACTTTAAATAATTTAATTTATTTATGACACAACGATGATGCAGTAATTACCTTTTTAAGAAAATATTAACATAATTGATGTTATAAATGCCCAAATAAATGTAATTTGAGACTTTTTAGGACTTACACTAATTTTATAGGTTAATATGACATGTTATTGTTGATTTAAGTAACTTGGTGCGAACTTATCATTCTGTTAGAAATTTCATAAAAATCATGTACCAAATAGTGTCAAAATTGACATAAATTAGTTTTTAAAACCAATATTATATTATTAATTGTTATTTAATTCCTAAAAATCTAAGGTTCGTCCAAATGACTTAGATAAGGATAGATATATTAATAATAAACAACTTGGGGTTCGTTTGGCTTGATATAGTAAGTTTATTAACCATATAGTGTAAGAAAACAAAAAGACACGGTAAAAGTTAAATTATTTAACTTAGAGTTAAATCTAATTGATAAGGTTAAAATAATAACCTAAACTTGTCTAAATCCTATTAAATGAGAGTATTTCGACCCATCCCCACTTTAGCTTCTAAATAAGACCATTTGGAACCATTAAAAACCGAATTTGACCTTAATAGAAAATAATATTTTGAGATTTTCCTAAGATGCCCCTCTCCTCCCTTATAAAAGGGCACCTCCTCCCTCTCCTCCTCACACCAATTTGAGCATTCAAGCTCGTCCAACCCCTGCCAACATCTCTTCTCCACTTCCATAGTATCATCCTGGAGGTCCTGGTCTTCTTCAAAGACCATCCTTAGTTCATTAAGTGGAGGATAAGTGAAGGCGCGTCAAAAAGAGGTAATATCCATTACCGATCTTTTTCAATTTCTTTCTTCTTCAACTTCTTCTTATTTAGTTGTTTCATGGTAAAGTAATAACATAAGTATTTATTATAGACTGATATGTTATTATAAATATGAAACAACTCTAATTAACCTTCTATCCATCCTACGGAAAAAGGAAATCACCGCGTGTGCGTACGTACGGAATATCGTCTCCACGCCGTGGTGTAATCTATTTTCCGTCACCACCTTAATTGGATGGGTATAATGGTGTAATGAGTAACTATATATGATTATTATAAAGTGATATTGATACTGAAATAGTATACATACACTTCAACACAATTCCACCACCATGGGAACGATATCATCGCTCGTGCGTACGTACGGACTACCGTCTCCACGACGCGATGAGATTCATTCTCAATGATTAACCATTCATGAATGATTATAAAGTATATATAATAAGTACTAATGAAATATATAACCTAATAATGATACTGGAATTATTTATATTTATATGTATGTCATCTGCTTAATTCCATTCAATTCAATAAGGAAACGAAAACAGTGTTCATGTGTACGTACGGACTACCGTCTCCATGAACGGTGTATTTATTTCCATTTACTGATTTACTATATATGTATATTCTGAATATTTATATATATAAATCATGTTTTATATTCTGGAATTAAGTAATTATGATCTAAGTAATCATATGAATAATTACAAGATAAAAACACGAACGACAAATGAGACGATTTTACCCAAAACGCTACTTTAACATGGAATTTACAAAAGAAAGGGTAATATAAAGACATAAGTGAACCATATATGATATCATAACAATGAATAGGATTCTGTAATAAGTCAATAACACTATTTAAATCATTATAAAGGAGGTTCGGACACTTACAAAGCAAGTCGGACCAAAGGTAAGGGAAATATCACAATCTCATTTTTATCCGAGATTGTTTATACTTTGGAATTTACTGGGGTGTATTTTATCATCCACATCCATGTTTCCTCAATATGTAATATTATTTCCATCCACCTACAATTGTTTAAAACCTATTTTACCCTTTGGTGAGTTTTTAGTAAAAGATATGAAAGGAATATTTTGTTGTTTTTCGTACGAGGTACTTTTTGACTTTTCTGATAAAAGTACGAAGAATGTTTTTTTTAACTTATATGGAAAGAATGAATTTTTAAAACATTATTTCCAAGAATCTTCCTTTAAAAGTTTTCAAGATTATTTTTAATCAACTTCTTTTAGTTTAAAATTGTAAGACATGTTAATAAAGGAAAATGTTTTTGAAGTAGAAAGGATATTTTCCTCAAGAATGGAGTTCAAGTATTTTATCAAAATTATTTTCCATCTAAGATAATAAAGGGTTCTGTTTTTATCCCTATTATTACATTGATTGGATTATGTTTTGATTGAATTATTTTTATGAATTCCTTTATCTTATATGAATTGTTTTATGATGTCATGATGTTTAAGATTCCCATTTGTATTACATGGGTTATGAAATGATGTATGATTTATGATTTTGTGGCACACATAAGAATGGTATCATTATGAGATGGGTGGGACCTATATCTCCCTCCAATGCATTGGGTATAGATTTTATATCTCATGAGATAGACATGGATGGAATGGTAGGTTATACCGGTTCAGTGAAACAGGACTGAAACGAGGGTGACTCGGTTCAGAAAGGGACTTTGTCCACTAAGATAGTCTTGGCAATGAGTCTTGACTAACAAGAAATGATTCTCTATGATTATGTGTGTATGCCACAAAGTTTCATGTTTTAAGTTGTGATTATTGGGATTACATTTCACTTCTATGATTTATCCCATGTTATGATATTATGAGCTCTTTTGCAGGTTAAGATTTCCAAAAGCTATATTCTTATGTATATGATGTGATTGATATTTCTTTTGTTTACCCTTACTGAGCATTTGAGATCACCCTTTTATGTTTTCTTTTCCCCAGGATATAAAGAAAGGTTTTAAGAAAAAAAAAAGAAGATCTTTATGGTAGATATTGAAGATCTTTCACCACAATTAGAAGATTTTATTCCGAGTTTCCAAAGACACTAAACTATTACGGTCCTTGTGTGTCTGTTTTGTTATGAACTAATTATTCCGCAAATGTAATGTAATGTCCATGTACGTCAGGCTTCGGGTCTCTACATTATCAAAGTACTTTTGTGGAACCATTTGTATGAAGTGTAAATATGGGAACCAGAGGAAGCAGTGAAGGAAAAATACTCTAACCTGTTTTCCCCTTATATAGTAAAACAAAATTTTGAGGGTGAAATTCCATAAGGGGGGAATGTAATAGTGCATAATTCTATCAATGATGTTTCCCTTATTATAGTTATTTAATATATTATAAATCACATAATTTCACATAGGTAAAACAATACAAACATTATAAAAAATATTGAATGAAATAAGAAGTACTTATAGAAATTAAAGAACCTATAATAGTAGAATAATAAATGACCTTTGAAATAGTAATATGACCCTTATGAATAGGAAACTGACCAATAGAATAGTAACCTAACAAATGAAATATTAAATAAAATTTAGGCATCCTATAAATGAAAATATGATTTATATCATGGAATAAGTAAATAATTTTTTTAAAAATCATAAATTATATTTTGGTATTTTTTTGAAAAATAAATGTTTATTTAAAATTTTATAATTATAATTCAATTTATTTTCATAAATTATATTCATAAATTAATATTGGTTTTTATTATTATTAGATAATTTTATGAGACCATAATTAATTTTTCAAATTTTCATAAAATTAGTTAGAATTTTAAAATCGGTATTTTTCGAGTAAATGATGTATTCAGTTAAAAATAAATTTTATAATATTTAGAAAATTATTTTTATAAAATTGAGTTAATTTATGAATTATACATGTTGAAATATGGTTAGGTTGATTTTTTGGGATTTTTTTAAAATAGAATAATTTTTTGTGAATATTAAAATGTGGTAATTTACTGTATATATACAATATAAATTAATTACATTATTCCTAGAGTCATATATGATGTAAGTTACATAATATGGATTTATACCTCTCTATTTAATTTATTTATTCAAGTAATCATCTTTATTTTTTTTCTTGAGAAAAAAATAATAAACTAATGAATACAATAATAAAAAAACACCTCTCTCCTCCACTATAAATACCACCCCTCACCGCCTGTTCTCCTCACTCCACTTTATCCATCATGGTTTTAAAATTTCTTCCCAATCCACTTCTCAAGACTCTTCACCACATTTAGGAGGTTCATGTTTCAACAAAATACCAAACCCAATTTTCCAAGAGGTGCTCAAGGAGAGGATTTCAATAGGTAAAAACCTCCTACTTTTTCTTTTAATTTCATTTCAATTTATTTTATTTTCTTTTCTTTTCCTCTCCTCACCTCTCATTATCCATGTTACATGATAACACCAGTATATTTTATATAATGGAATTTATTTTTTAATTTAACAACCCATCATCATTTCTATTCCCCTCTCCTTTTACTTTAAAAATGAAAACAGCATCCATGAGATGTCGAAATATCGCCTTCATGGATGGCCGATTTTAATTTTTCTTGTTTATGAATTCCATCTTTATGTCTGGTTAAAAAATTATAGTTAAACCAGAATATAATATATTTATTTTATGTTATTTTATGTTTTTTAACTAGTATATATACATAATATTAATTAATAAAACAAAACTAGTTCATGATGATTGAAAAAATTCCAAAATTATCTAAACGATTATCACTAGTGTTTTTATAATAATTAAACCTAAAACAGTATAATAGAATTAAATATATAATCATTTAATATTTTGGAAGTTCATCAATAACATATAATTTCAATTCTTGAAAACTATCCACATTTTACATGATTTTCTATACATGTATACAAGTAAACTGATCAGGAAAACCAAGGAAACAAATGCTTCTAAATGATGAAATTGTATCTTATAACTCATAAAAGGCCATAAATTATCTTAATAAAATTATAATAAATAAAATAAATGTATAAAACATTTTGAATTAATTAATTTATTTATTTAATCTTATTAACAATGACATTAAGATCTAGTGCAGAACTCTTTTGGACATAAGGTAAGGGATTGTTTCCAAACCACTATTTTTCCTTCGAGTTATGATTTCTAACTCTTTACCCCAATGAAATTCTTATTTATTTTTATATAATTCTTATACATCATATTTTTATGTTCCAATATCATTATTACAAATTATTTCATCCTTTATTGATGGGAAATACATGCTTTATGAGGTTCCCTTCTCAATTCTTCCTGATAAGTAAGCCTGATAGATGTCAACTTCCTGGTTTTTTAACCATTTAATGTGCTCATCATAATATATTTTAAGACACTATTATTTTTGTAAAAATAACTCATTTTATCATGAGATATAATCTTGATTATTTTATGGTTTTATATAAACAATTATGACTATTAAATTTTAAAAACTCTTTAATATATATATATATATTAGATGATTTTGGGGTACAATTATATCTGACACACACACACAAGACAGAATGGTAAGATAGAGCCCCCCTAGAGGATATCCCACCCCTAAAGCAATATTTATTTATATATGTATGGGACAAAGGCTTCGTTGGCATGAGACAAAATTTTATCACTTCCCAGAGACACAACAGCACACACACCACCCCCATGGCATGTGTTCTGCATTACCCCACAACCGCTTTCTCACAATGAAAGTTTATTTCCAATAAATAGTAACATCCCACCACTGGACTTCATCGTCACCTCATATTATCCATCGCTTTTATGCCCTTCTCGCATGCCATTTCTCCTACTACCCTAGGAGGACCTCCACCTTCCATGACCTGCTGCCTCTAAGGGCACCACCCTTATCCTGATGCAGATCGGTAGTCACTGGCCCACATCATCACCTAACAGCATAACCCTTCTCACACATAATCATTCCTTCTACCTTCGATGAGACCACCTATATCCCAATGAAGATCCATAGTTTCCAAGGACCTAACATACCATCCATTGAAGTCATGAGGCCAATCCCTTCCTCCACAGACCCCATTGTTATCCATTTCTATTTTTCCCCAACATTTTTCATTGGTAGCTCCATTTGGCCCACTAAAAATATTATTCACATTAATGTGCCTCATTTATAAAATTTACTAAACATTATTTTTAATTTTTTCACATCAGTTCAGCATATTTTATCATTATCTATGCCTATTTCCTATATGAATTTTCTATATTGATTTAAATCCATTCTTTCATGAACTGTTTTAGGATATACCATTTGGATATGACTTACGACATGTTTATGATACCAAACTATTTCCAAAGATAAACCTTATGTTTATTCACCATGTCTAACTCTTCTTGAATTAAACATATGCATGAAAATTTTATGATGGGTGTGCCCAAATAGTACTCCAATTCCTTGGGAAATCTCCAATCTCACGAGGCATCATTTTAGGATAGGGAGTAATCCATATTCCTTTATAGGATTTTTTTCCCATGTGAAATGTTCTTGGAAGTTATCCTTGACTCATTATTATTCCATGGTTTTTTTTGTTTCCACCTTCCATTTATTCTATGATTACATGTCCCCATTCTCTACATGTTATTCTTACTTATGTTTATTCATGTTCCATTAATTTTTAGGTAATCATGTTATTCCTTCTAAAACTTGATCTTTTATTTATTCCAATATTTATACCCATAATAGGAATTTTAGCACATCCCTTTTATTTATTTATTCCCTAAGATGTCCTATGCAGATGTAGGAGCTCAATTGAAGTTAAGAGCACATTATGGATGATTAAAATAAATTTTCTTTTTCTATTTATATATTTTTAGTTTTATGTACCTAATCATCCAAATAAAATAGACATTATGATCATTGGATATTAATTTGATGGTTAATTATGCTTAAAATCATGTAATAATAAGTGAAAAAGGCTAGGGTCTCTTTAAAATATTTTTTAGGATGGAATTGGTGCCACAATTTTCACCCCTTCCCCTATGAAAATATATATCCCCTTAATTTAAAGTTGTTAGAGACTTGAGGGAATCCTTTGTCAGCCATTTGTAGTAGAGTTATATTTTTTAACTTTATAATAGTATTATACATTTAATATATTAGATTTTATTATTATCTTCATTATTTTATTTCCATTATTTTATGTGTTCTCCCACCATGTTCCATTCTAAACACCACTAAATATAGTTAACTAACATCGGCATTTGTTTGAGGGAGGGAAATTTTATTTGGTGGAATTTTATTGCACTTCATTTTCAATATCTTTATTCAATTTTCATAATTTTAGTGTTTGTTAGATTTTTTATGGTGTTTGGACACATCATTTTATTTTTCATCGAGTCATTTTTCTGGTTTATCATTTATGCTTCCCTCCAATATTTGTGCTATTAAAACGGTAGATAATTAAATAGATTGTTTTGTCCTGTGAAGAGGTACCATATCTTGAGTTTTGAAGAGAATTTATCAACATGTATAGGTCTTTATATGGGTTGATGAAATTTCAAATTAGTAGGTGAGGTGTAACAAGTCATGATTACATCATTGATATAAATATAGATATTTCATTTAAACAATGATATCAATCACCATAACCTCCCATGAATATTTACCATCTTTATTTCTATCTAACTTCATTATGTTCGGCATTACATATATATATATATATATATATATTTAATGAATCTTTCCAAACCCTCAATTTATATTAGATAAGATAGTTTTATATTGTTTAACTTACTATTGTGTAAATAAGAAGATAGTTCATGTGAGTGGACTCCTTGTGATTAACCCTAGGTTGTTCCAATATGGTAACAACTTTGGAGAATATGAAATTAATTGATAAATGGTTCACTAAAACCATTTTCCATTTAATTTTTATATGTTTTTTGGGTGGTCAAGAGCATTCACACACTGTTTTTTAAAAGGAAGAAAATTAAAACACTAAAAAGGATATTCATTTCATATGTTTCTTTACATAAGTCATGGATTGATTTATTGATTTTTTATATTTATCTACTCTTACTAAGTTTTTAAGGATACATGAATATGTAAAGATTAAAATAATATAAAATCCTCAATAAATGAAACAAAATGATTTTGTAATAGAATATAATTTTAAATTACTAAAAGAATCATGAAACCAAGTAGCATCACTGGACACCACATTTGAATAAGTTAAATTTATATGGATGGGACAACAATAATTACAAGTATAAGAGAATAGAATTTGTATTCCATATGTAATTAATGAATTACTAGGTCGGTTTGAAGTAATAATTGAAGATCCACTTTCGTCTCAAATAAATGAATTTTTATCGGCCTTGCTAAAGAAAAAAGTATTTGAAGCTGATAATTTGGAGCAAGATCCATTTTATGAGCCTTATTTTTACTCAAACAATATTAATTTTTAATTGAAAATTTATATCACTTATATTGATATTTTATATTCAATACCATTACTGAATTCCCTTTTTGATGAAGCTGAAGAAGTTGGTTTTGTAGTTAAGAGAATGGAGGAGCCATTGGAGTTCGACACTGGTGCATATGAGGATAGTAGAGAAAAAAAATAAATCATTATATAATAATTTATTGAACCCAAACCATAATAAAATCCATATACCATTATACTATCTTCACTACCATAGGACACTACTCCTCCAGATAATCAAAACATAGAACACCCCTATATTATTTTTCCTCCCCCTAGGCACCTCAAACATTCTCATATATATCTTTTGGGGGTTGGGAATAATTTTATTTTCAATGGGTTTTCCCACTCTTGAAATAAAATCATGTATGCTTGTAGAAATAATATTTGGTGGTATATGATAAAAAAACCACATCCAACATTTTATGGTGGATAACCTACTACTACTTTCTGACTCTTGATAGTAAACACCTAAAACCCACATGGTGGTCCAAACAAAGTTCTATCCTTTTTCCACTTTCTATTTATTTATTTATTTCATTATTTTATGTTTTGTTCATTATATCCATGTATAAGTGGAATTATCTTAGATAATAACTAAAATATTACATTGGAAAATAATTTCAGGTTGTATCTTTTCTTTATTTTATTTTACAACCCTTATTTTAATTTTTTTATCCTAAAATGAGGGTTTGTAATTATATGTATGGGGGGAGTGTCAACACACTTAGTTAATTTTGTGTTCTTTTTCATTTTGATATTATTTTTACAGTATCATTGATATGAAATTAATATTCTCATAATTTCCCACACATGAATTTTTTTTGAAATAGTTGATATGATTTTTAAATGAATGGATTTTAAATTATTATTGATTTGGAAACATTTTCCTTGAATTTATTTTCCATATTTTCTATGAGATTTACTAGTTTTTGAAATCCATTCCCATGAAACAATGACTCAAAATATTTTTCCAGTTCTATGTCATATTATAAATAATTTTGACATATTCATCATAATACCCATACTTTCTTGAGAGAAACTTAGATTTTGTGTGAGAACCAGAACTTGTGATTTTTCTCTTTCAATGGTTTTGAGTTCATAAAGTGTTTTTAACATTATTGAGTAATTTTAGTGGATAGAAACATTTGGACCTTGGTCCTAAATTTACACTACCCTTGTTCATCACATATATTACATGAATTACCTTATATATTTAAGCCTCATTACAAGTTGATTTTACCTTATCTACCTAAACACTTAATATTTTTCATGGATATTTCAGGTTTGTGCATGGGGGAGGGCCTTTCCTGTATGTTATTTGGTATTTTATTCATTTTTGGGTAGTGCAGAGTGTGTTTCATCATTTTGTTCGGTGGAGAGAGAGTAATACAGAGATAGAACTGGTCATGATTCATCATTTCATTATTCATTATATGTATCATCCTATTTTCCATCATTTTTTAAAAAAATATATAAAAAAATAAAATATGTGTGTGTGTGTGTTTGTGTTTGTGAACATAAATTATTCAATGTAATTATTTTTTTGACACATGTACCTCTAAAAATTCAAGGGTATTAATTTTCATTCATTAATTGTATTGAATTGTTTTATCACCCTCTATAAAACAAACATAAAAAAATGAAATGAAATAATAGAGAGAA
Source organism: Viscum album (assembly GCA_963277665.1). NCBI lineage: Eukaryota > Viridiplantae > Streptophyta > Magnoliopsida > Santalales > Viscaceae > Viscum > Viscum album. The sequence goes on from OY728151.1 coordinate 1,290,114,814, forward strand.
TTTAGAAGAAATCATTCATTGAAATAACCAAATGACTCGTGTAACATGTCAGAAAAAGGGGGTAGTTTTATGTTTCAAAATTTTAAGGGTAATTGAGTGAGTTATTTCCTATTTTTTCACTTGAAAATTCATTAATTGAACTTAAGAGTTCAACCGCCTCATTTCACCCATAAATTTTATAAATGATTTTACCCACCAAACCAAAGCCACAAATATTACCTAAAAAAGACCCCATGGTTGAATTAATTTTCATGTCTGAGGGTGTAAAGAGATGATAATTTTCAAAAGCCTGTGGTGATACATTAATTTTTCAAGTATTAGCATATCTCCATATTTAATTTCTATTGAGTAAAGAGTGAAAACAATCTCAATGTGAGGTACATTGTAATTAGTCCATAGATGTATTTATAATATTTAATGAATTTAAATGTAAGGGATAAGAATTAAAGAAAACTTTTATACATATATGTGACATGGTATAATTATATTTATGGAAAAGATCATGGATTTTTTTCATTTTTGATTGTTGTGTGGATTTTTATTTGGATATTTGATGATTGCTCAAGAGTCAAATTTTTATGTGTGGAGGAGTTATGAATCTAAAATTTTCAAAAAATTTATTCTATAATTAAATTATTGAAATCCCAAAATAGTTTTATTTAATGGGAAATTTTTAAATTATTAGGTTTTAGTATAGTTTTGCGCTTGATTGGAGAAATTCCCTCATTTTAGAATTTAAACTCTTTTAATTTTCATTATTTTTTTGGACAATATCTTTTTCTAAACTGATATAAATTATGAAGTTACTTTTTTTAAGAATCTATAAATCTTAGAATTAATTTCATTAAGAGGTACCCAAATCTCAATCTAGCATCTTGTGGCACAAAACTAGCTCATAATTCGGGCCTAGAAATTTTTTCACAATATAGATCATTTTTTAAGTTGGGCCCATATGTCACAAAGAAAAGAACCCATTTTGATTAAATTAAAAAATTATATAGTAAGGAAGACTTCAAACATGTTAATTAAATATTGATACTGCTAGTTATAACTCCTTTAATTTCATAAAATAATGGTAATATGGAGCATTGGAATTCGAACAGTCACCTAGAGAGAATTATTTCCCAGTGTAAAATAGCCATAAATACTTCATTATGTGGATAATCAAGACGAAATATTATGGGTGAAAGAAAAATACATATAATTAAAACATTAAAGTAGGTATTATATAAAAATTATATAATTTATCAGGTCTACCAGGAACAATATTCTTTAAAACCGAATTACAACCATAATTTTCACACCCTATCCTTGTACAAATTTTTAACCCCTTCATTTCAAGAGGTTGAAAAATTAGGGGAAACCTTTGTTGGACCTTTTTAGTAGATTTTTATTTGTTTACATGATATAATTTTAGTCTAATTTTAATATATTATTTCTTCTCAATATCTAAATTCTTACTTTTATTTTATTTTATGTGTTCTTCCACCATGTTACCCACTCATCTCCACTGAAAAAAGTAGCACAAACCATAGTGTTTGTTAGAGGAAGGGAATGGTGGTTTTATTTGATTTCTATTATGAATTATTTTCATTTTATTTATTAAATTCATGTAATTTTTGTTGTGGTTAAATTGATTATGGTGAGTATATATCCCGTTTTCTATGTCTTAGAGTTCATCTTCTGATTTATCATTCAACCTTCCATTAACTATTTGTGCCATGCATACGTTGGAGAATAATAAAGACTGTGATGGTCAGAAAAAATTTCTCTAAACTTATGTTTAGATGATCATTTCTCTATGTTAAATTTTCTTGGTATGGGTTGATGAAATATTAAATTATAAGGTTATGTGTGACATATAGTTACCCTAAACTTTTACACATATTATTACGTGATTTTAACCATAATTATCCATTAAATAAAAACAAAGGATCATAAAGACTATTGTCTTTGGAAGAATAGGAACATATAATTAAGAAACATATAAATATAATAAAACATATCTTTATTAATATTTATTAATATTTATTAATGAGATCCTAACAAGCTTTTATCTCCTACATCATCATAATATAACAAGGGGAATACATATAAAAAAGGGATGAGCTAAAAATCCTAGTAAGGGAATAATCATGGAAATGAAGAATAGAACATGTGTCAAAGGCATAACATAATAACATAAAACACATGGAACATGAATAAAAATGTATAAGAATAAAAAAAAATATGGAATCATATGATCATGGAAATATATGAATGTGGAAAAAACATATAACATGACAATAAAATGAGTCAAGGTTAACTAACAAGGTGATATCACATGGTGGAGAAAGTCCAATAATGAATTAGGTTTATCCGTAATCCCAAAGCTGAAATATCATGAGAAAAAAAGTACCCAATGTATTGGTCGACTATCTGAGAGCACCCATCATAACATTTTCATGTATATTTCTACCATATAATGAATCAAATATAAGGAATAAACATAAGGGTTACGCATTGAATGAATGGGTATCGTTATCATTCCATAAGGCATAATCAATGGGTGTATCATAATGGTCCATGAAATAATTGATTAAAATCATATATAGATATTTATATGGGAAAATAATCACATTTAATGACATATTATGTCTAACTAAAGTGAAAACATGTATAAAATGTGTTTAAGAAACTTTAAAAATGGGCTAATTTATGGAGGTTTATTGGAAAATATTAAAGAATATTTAAAAAGTATTAAGAAATAATTTTTTTCATAATAAAAAAAATTAAAAAATATTTTTTTCATGATAAAATGATTCTTTTTATAAAATAATGGTTTATTAAAATAGGTTATGGAGTATACATGATCATGGTTAAGAAATGGGGAAGTTACCTTTAATCAGGTTTACTTATCAAGGGGAATTGAGAAGAGAACCTTTTAAAAACATGTATTTCCCCATAAAAGAATAATGAATTGAAATAGATAAATACTTATATAACATATAAATCGAATTTATGACAATTAAACATTAATTATGAAGAAACACATTGGATAAAAGAGAGATAAAGTGTATCCCAAATCTAATATTGAGGTTCGGAGAGATCCCTTATCTTATGTCTCAATGTATTCTTCATTGAAACTTCTTGTCTTGGATAATAAAATTAGATTCATTAATAATATAATTCCAAACCTATTATATAGGTATTTTATTTATAAAAATTTTATTAATTTCATTTATATCCATTTTGATGAGTTATAATATTAAATTTCAATATTCCAGCAGCTTTCGATTCATGGTTTCCTGGTCAGTTCACTTGTGTATAATAATAAAAGATATTATAAAATGGTAATAAATCTATTGAAGTGAAATTATATGGTATTAATAAACATATATAATTTTAAATTACCCCATATATCATTTTGTTTTCTAAAATGAGGATGATTCATTTGATAAGATATTAATGAAAAAAATTTAAATTATTTTTTTCAGTTGCTTGATCATCACAATATAGATTCATTTTATTTGAAATTATGTTTATATATTAGTTATAGAATATGTAAAAACTTATAATATATATATATATATATTAATTTCTATTTTAACTATAATAATGGTTTTATTACCAGCCATGAAGGCAGTAATGGGAAACGATAACTCATAGTCTATTAAATATTTGTATTGAAATACCAAGGATGATGATTTCAGTATTAATAATAAAAGTAAAAGAAAATAGACTTGATGATGGATATCCCATTAACACTGTAACATTAAATTATATATATGATACTAGAGTTATCATTATTCTATGTAAAGGGGATGTGAGTATAGGATAATAAATGAAATGAAATTAAAATATAAGGATTGAGAATCATACCTCATGAATGTTGTCTCCTTGAGAACATCCTTAAGGCACTTGGGTTTAGTCTTTTATTGATTTCAATAGCCACTAGACGTGTCGAAGTGTCTTATGAAGGTAATGTTTCAGAATATAGACAATATACAAGGATTAGAATGTGTGAGGATAACGGGTATTTTGGGGTGATATTTATAGGGGAGGAGATGGGATTTTTTATTATAATATTCAATAGTTTATTATTTTGGCTTAAGATTGTAAATAGTGTTGATTCCTATGGATAAATAAATTAAATGTTTTAGGATATTTTTAACCAATGGGTTCCTACATCATCCATACATCATACATAACTCAAAAATTCATGTACTAGTTAAATATCATAAATTACCATATCTCATTATTAACAAAAAATTATAAAACATTAGAAAAATTCAATAAATACATCCTAAAAATAGAATCCATATTATGAAAATAAATTTATAAATATGAGAAATTTAATTTTTAAATAAATCATCATTTATTCAGAAAATACAAATTTTAATTTCCTAATTTATTTTTTGACCCATTGAAATTTTATTTACGGTCTCATCAAATTATCTTGTAATTTAAATATTACACAATATTAAATAATGAGTGTAAATTATATTAATTATAAAATTGTAAATAAAAATTTATGTTTTATAAAAATACTAACACTTAATTTATCATTTTTGAAATATGAGTTTACTTATTCCATGATAAATATATAATATTTTCATTTATAAGATATATAAATTTCATTTATACTTTAATAAGTGAAGTTGCAATTCTAACAACCATATTAAAATTCCTAATAGTCATATTACTATTCAAATTATAGTGGTTACTTAATATCTATAAATACCCATATTTCATTCATTCTTCATTTTCATAAATTTTATCTTAAGGGTATATATATATATACTTTAGTCTTTAAAATTATTGTTTTATTTTTAATATTATATTTTATTTCTATATATTGATTCGTGAGTGCAGTTATTCTAGTGGATTGATCAGATGAAAATTTACTAATTCTTATTATATTATTTTCTATTTATTATCCACCTATAATATTTGGAATTCTTATTGGCTAATTTGATGACAAATGTATAATTATTCATTTATAATAATTATGTTTTTATTATGTTCTCTATGTTATGTATGTGACTTAAGAAGGAAAATTCCATTGATAAAAATTTTTGGGTCGTTACATTCTTCTCACCAAATAAAATTTCACACTTGAATGTTTGATTTACAATCCAAGGTAAAAAAGTGATGGTATTTTTCCTTCATCACTTCCTATGGTTCCCATATCACCTCTTCATATTTATGGTTCCTCCATAGTACTTTTATCGGGTGAGTATTGTTTTTGGGTAGAAATTTATCTCTCTATTCCAAAATATTCACCAGCTACTCCTCATAGGAGAGATCATTTTTCTACATTACAACCATTGAATTCCATACTTGAGTGGGATCTGGTACGTACTTACTTAAGAGGGATATGTGGAATACATCATGTATGTGAGACATGGTCGTAGGAAGTTTTAGTTAATATTCCATATATCTAACATAATCAAGAATATTTATGGGGTTTATATATGAGGTACTTAGCATTCCTTCCTTCCAAAATTCCATGACTCTCTTCCATAGAGATATGCAGAGGAATAATTTTTCCCCAACCCCAAACTCTTAGTTCTATAGATGATTATCTTTCTAGTTATTATGTCAACTTTGGGTATCCAAAATATACTTCATGATGATATTCACCTTTTTTTCATTTCCTCACCCATTTCATGTGCTCGAAGCTTACATTCACCAACCTCATCTAATACTGCATGTTTTCTATATAATTTCCAATAAAGGGCTTCATGTGGTGAAATTTGGATGCGTGAGTGGAAAATATTGTTTTAAGGGAACTAGACCAATGTAATAAGTTAATCCCATCCTCCTTTGAAGTCTATAGAACATTATCTCAACATTTCTTCCAGTTTCTAAATAGTCCGATCAGATTGGCCATCAGTTTGTGGCTGAAAATGTTTTATAAAGATCCAATCATTTTTTAGAGAATTTTGGACACATTCCAAGAACATGGAGTTTAATCTTGGATCATGATCATATATAATAGTTAATGGTACTCCATGTATCCTCACCATTTAAATGATTTATAACCATTTTTTCAGTTGAGTAATATGTCCCCTCAAATTGGAATAATTTTATCTTTCTTTGTAAGATGATCCACAATAGCCCGTATAGAAAAATTCCCTCTATATATCTTTGGAATTGCAGTGAACATTTCTATGGAGAGGTTTTCATATTTCCATATAATTATGGATAATGTTTTCATTATTCCCTTAGACATTTTTCTTTCATCCTTCACTTGCTAACATACCATAGACTGTGATTTATTTTAAGAGATCTCCTTCTTCATGTTGTCCCTCCAACAGTTCTCTCATATATCTCGATACATCTTTGTGCTCCTTGGGTCGATGGATAATTTTATTCTATGTTCATCATTCAAAATCTCTTTCTTTATCTCTATATTTTATAGTACACATAATCATGACCCAAATCTTTTAACTCCTTCCTTGTCAATTTTGAACTCGGAGGATTTCGCATTTCTAACAGCTTCTACATTATTCCAAATTTACACATCATTTCTTTGATCATCCTTTATTTTATCTAAAAGGGATGGTTGATAAATCATTTGTGAAAGGAATGGTGATGTACCTTCCTTTATGAATCCCATGACCATCATTTTTAGGTCTAAGAAGATTGGATAATTATCAATTCTCATCATTGATAAAATAACAGAATATTTTCTATATTGTGCATCTACCACTATGGGAAAAATGGTTAATCGCGACGGGGTATTTGCGACGGGAATAATTCTCGTCGCAAATACCTTTCACAAAAGAGCATTTGCGACAGACAACTATTCCCGTCGCAAATGATCTGAGATTTGCGACGGGTTTTTTTTACCCGTCGCAAATAGTTTGGCGTGAAATGCGTGCCAAACCGCGCGAAGTTTATTTGCGACGGGGTTCTATCCCCGTTGCAAATAACCGGCGGCGGTTAAAGACTATTTGCGACGGGACCCGTCGCAAATAACTGTTTTAATGCCGCCCATAATTAAATGCGGTCATGGTTATTTGCGACGGGCTTCTATCCCCAACGCAAATAACCGGCGACGGTTAAAGACTATTTGCGACGGGACTGCAGACCCGTCGCAAATACCCCGGCGGCAGGGGTTATTTGCGACGGGGCTCCTCGCAAATAACCATTTTAATGCCGACCATAATTAAATGCGGTCAGGGTTATTTTTTATGGGACCCATCGCAAATATCGTTATTTGCGACGGGTTTTCCGTCGCAAAAAAGCACGTCGCAATTAATCTAACCTATAAATACTGCCAACCATTACAATTTTCCCACTCTCAACCCTCAACCGTTACAGTTTTCCCACTTTGAACCTTTTACGACTATCAGTTGTAAAAAAAATTTCCGACTTCGAGGATTCAGTTGGTGGTGTTCTACAATTACAGCGGCTCAACATTGACATCAAGTATACGGTTTTTATCTAAATTTTAATTTAATATTTATTTTATTTATTTTATTTATTTATTTTAAATTTTTATAATTTTTTTTCTGATTTCTAATTAGAAATAATTATGAATAAGTATTAATAATTAACAGTAATTAGAGACAATTAAATACTAATTAATTTAAAATAGTTAGCTGTAATTACAATTAATTAGCAGTATTTATGAAAAATTAAAATTAATTTGAATTAATTAATAATAATTAGAAATAATTAACATTAATTAGTAATAATTTATAATAATTACCTATAATTAGTAATAATTACTAATAATAAGTAATAATTACTAATAATAAGTAATAATTACTAATAATTTCCAATATTTAATAATTACCAATATTTGTCAATATTTGTCAATATTTTTTCCAATAATTACCAATATTTACCAATATTTACCAATAATTGCAAATAATTGTCAATATTTACCAATAATTAGGAAAAATTACCAATAATTAGGAATAATTACCAATAATTAGGAATAATTACCAATAATTAGGAATAATTAACAATAATTACCAATAATTACCAATAATTACCAATAATTACCAATAATTACCAATAATTACCAATAATTACCAATAATTACCAATAATTACCAATAATTACCAATAATTACCAATAATTACCAATAATTACCAATAATTACCAATAATTAGTAATAATTAATAATAATTCTTAATGATTACAAATAATTAATAATAATTTGTAATGATTACCAATAATTAGTAATCATTACCAATAATTACTAATAATTAGGAATAATTACCAATAATTATGAATAATTACCAATAATTAGGAATAATTACAAATAATTACTAATAATTACAAATAATTACCAATAATTACCAATAATTACTAATAATTACCAATAATTACCAATAATTAGTAATAATTACCAATAATTTCCAATAATTAATAATAATTAATAATAATTCGTAATGATTACCAATAATTAGTAATAATTACCAATAAGTACCAATAATTAGTAATAATTAGTAATAATTACCAATAATTAGTAATAATTACCAATAATTAGTAATAATTAACAATAATTACCAATAATTTGTAATAATTACCAATAATTAGCAATATTTCGTAATAATTACCAATAATTACCAATAATTAATAATAATTAGTAATAATTACCAATAATTACCAATAATTACTAATAATTAGTAATAATTACCAATAATTAGGAATAATTAGTAATAATTACCAATAATTACCAATAATTCGTAATAATTAGTAATAATTACTAATAATTAGTAATAATTAGAAATAATTACCAATAATTACCAATAATTAGTAATAATTACTAATAATTACCAATAATTAGTAATAATTACCAATAATTACCAATAATTACCAATAATTAGTAATAATTAGTAATAATTACCAATAATTTGTAATAATTACCAATAATTAGTAATAATTACCAATAATTAGTAATAATTAGTAATAATTAGTAATAATTAGTAATACTTACCAATAATTAGTAATAATTACCAATAATTAGTAATAATTACGAATAATTAGTAATAATTGCCGATAATTAGTAATAATTCGTAATAATTAGGAATAATTTCCAATAATTAGGAATAATAATTACCAATAATTCTGAATAATTACCAATAATTAGTAATAATTACCAATAATTTGTAATAATTACCAATAATTCGTAATAATTACCAATAATTCATAATAATTACCAATAATTCGTAATAATTACCAATAATTGGTAATAATTACCAATAATTACAAATAATTAGTAATAATTAGTAATAATTAGTAATAATTAGTAATAATTAGTAATAATTAGTAATAATTAGTAATAATTAGTAATAATTAGTAACAATTACCAATAATTAGTAATAATTACAAATAATTAGTAATAATTACCAATAATTAGTAATAATTACCAATAATAAGTAATAATTACCAATAATTAGTAATAATTACCAATCATTAGTAATAATTACCAATAATTAGTAATAATTACCAATAATTACTAATAATTTCCAATAATTAGTAATATTTAACAATAATTAGTAATAACTTCCAATAATTACCAATAATTAGTAATAATTACCAATAATTAGTATTAATTCATAATAATTAGGAATAATTACCAATAATTAGGAATAATTCGTAATAATTAGTAATAATTAGTAATAATTACCAATAATTACCAATAATTAGTAATAATTAGTAATAATTACCAATAATTAGTAATAATTACTAATAATTAGTAATAATTAGAAAATAATTACCAATAATTAACATTAATTAGAAATAATTACCAATAATTACCAATATTTACCAATAATTTGTAATAATTACCAATAATTAGTAATAATTACCAATAATTAGTAATAATTACCAACAATTAGTAATAATTACTCATAATTACTAGTAATTACCAATAATTATTAATAATTAGTAATAATTAGTAATAATTAGTAATAATTAGTAATAATTACCTATAATTAGTAATAATTACCAATAATTACCAATAATTACAAATAATTAGTAATAATTAGTAGTAATTAGTAATAATTAGTAATAATTAGTAATAATTACTAAAAATTAGTAATAATTAACAATAATCACCAATAATTAGTAATAATTAACAATAATTACCGATAATTACCAATAATTATCAAAATTATCTTTTCATATCTGTATTGGTTTTAAGAAAACTTCTGTCTCTACATGTAATATTCGCATTCTTTTTCAAAATTATCAACCTACTCACCAATAGAGAGGTGAAAGTGAATGTGAATATTACATGTGGAGACAGAATGTTAAACACACAGATGAAAGGATAATTGTATATAATATGGAAAATTATATTATTTTAATATTAATAATAAAAAATACTAATAATGTAATAATGTTATTATTATATAATTAATATTTATGAAAAAATAATATTAGTATTATTAAAATAATAAAAAATTTATATAATATTAAAAGTATCAATATTTGTAACAGGTTTTGCTTTATTCTCAACATGTTCAATTCTTAAAGGGTCAATTTTTAGGTCTATTAATATAGAAAATTATATTATTTTAATATTAATAATAAAAAATACTAATAATGTAATAATGTTATTATTATATAATTAATATTTATGAAAAAATAATATTAGTATTATTAAAATAATAAAAAATTTATATAATATTAAAATTATCAATATTTGTAAAAGGTTTTGCTTTATTCTCAGCATATTCAATTCTTAAAGGGTCAATTTTTAGGTCTATCTCAATAAAAAGTTTGTGTCAGTCGTGTCTGACGTAAACTCTATAATTATCCTTGCTTTAGTGTTTTTTCTAAAAAATTATTCAAAACCAGTAATGCTTTTATATTTTATAGGAAAATATGGAACAACGAGGTCGTCAACAGTCATTATTAGATGACTGCATATGGATAAATCAATGTAGAAATCCAAACGGTTCTAGTTTAAATCCAGTATATATAGAGTGTGTGGAGACTTTTTTATCATTTGGGCATCAAATCCAGAATTTGTTTCGGAAGGAAAAATAAAATTCCCTTGTAGAAAATGTGCATTGAGAACGTTTGACACATTTGACAAAGTGGGGGGACATCTCTTGTGTTTTGGTTTTCAACCAGATTATGTTTTTTGGTATCAACACGGTGAACACAGTTCCAGAGTAGGTGATACCAACTTGATTCTGGATCCATCCTAGTTTCAAGATTTAGTACATGATGTTGCAGGTTCATCTGTTCAACATACAGAAACTCCGGCTGATATAGCTTCAAATCCTGAGTTGGCACCGTCTGAATTTTATGAGTTGTTGAGGTCTGCTGAGGATTCATTATATCCTGGCTGCAAGATGAGAAAATTAGAAGCAGTTGAAAAATTTATGGCTATCAAATCAGATAACAGAATGTCAAACACCTGTTTTGACCAGATATTTTCTTTTCTTAAAACACTGTTTCCCGAAGAAAATGTTTTGCCTGCAAATTACTATGAGAGTAAGAGGCTGGTTCGAAATTTGGGACTTACTTGTCAGAAGATTAATGCATGTTCAAATGACTGCATTTTATATTCTGGGGAAAATTAGTCGTTGGATAGTTGTCCCACATGTGGGAAACTGAGATATAAAGAAGGGAAACATGGGAAGTCTGGTTTGATTCCTGTAAAATAGTTGATATATTTTCTGCTTACATCCAGACTTCAGCGTTTATTCATGTCTAAGAATACAGCGACAATGAGGTCATGGCATAAAGCGAATATTTCAACCGATAAGATCTTGAATCATCAAGCCGTTGGTGATTCATGGAAACATTTTGATAGAGTGCATCCATCCTTTTCTTTAGAAGCTAGAAATGTTCGACTGGCCCTTTCCACTGATGGTTTCTGTCCGTTCGGATCTTATGGTAGTCAGTATTCATGTGGGCCTGTTTTTTTAACTCCGTACAATTTACCTCCATGGATGTTGATGAAGGAGCCATATATCTTTTTGAATTTACTAATTCTAGGACATTCAAAGAAGAATATTGATCTTTATTTGAAACCATTGATTGATGAATTAAGTTTATTGTGGAGTACTGGTGTCAGTACATATGATGTTGCTACGAAATAGAATTTCATACTGAGAGTAGCATTGATGTGGACAATTAGTGACTTCCCGGCTTATGGGATGTTATCTGGCTGGAGTACACATGGTCAGAAATCATGTCCTTACTGTATGGGAGAGAACAAAGCATTTATGCTCATTCATGGAAAGAAACCATGTTATTTTGACTGTCATCGCAGATTTCTTCCAGTTGATCATCCTTTTCGTAGAAACAGATCTCATTTCAGAAAAGGAACAGTTGAAAGGGATGGACCTCCAAAAATGCTATCAGGTTCGGGGTTAAAATCAGTTGTATTTTCATTACCTCCCATCACTTTTGGTACCACAATAAACCAACAGAAAATTTCTGGTTTTGGGAAAGAACACAATTGGATTAAACGTAGCATATTTTGGGATTTGTCATATTGGTCTGATTTGTTGGTTCGCCACATGTTGGATGTCATGCATATTGAGAAGAACTATTTTGATAGTTTGTTTCATACAGTTTTGGATACACCAGGAAAGAGCAAAGACAATGTAAATGCACGTTTAGATCTTTCCCAAATTTGCAGGCGTCCAGAACTGGAACTGTTTGAGAATGTCAGAACAGAAAGGTTACTGAAACCAAAAGCATCTTATACACTGTCTAAAGAAAACCGTTTATTATTTTCTCAGTGGATTGCAAATTTGAAACTTCCAGATGGTTGTGCTTCCAATTTGGGTAGATGTGTAAAGAATGGTCATATTACTGGATTAAAAATTCATGATTGTCATGTTATAATGGAAATACTTCTACCGATTGGATTAAGAGGTCTGTTGAATTCTGTGATTTGGGATTCCATAACAGACATGTCTCATTTTTTCGGGACATTTGTGCGGCTACAGCAGATTATGATTCTCTATGCAAACTTGTAGAAGATGTTGTTGTAATTATATGTAAATTGGAAAAAATATTTCCGTCGTCTTTCTTCGACTCAATGGAACATTTGATTTTAAATTTTCCATATGAAGCCAAATGTGGAGGTCCAGTACAGTTTCAAAGGATGTACCCATTTGAAAGATGCATGCAAAAATTGAAAAGAAAAGTACGTAACAAAGCATCTGTTGAAGGATCTATTGCAGAAGCTTATTTTCAAGAGGAAATATCTTTTTTATGCTCTCATTATTGTGAATCTGAGTGTCTTTCAAAACACAACCGAATGGGACGGAACGAGAGGAATATTGATGAAATCGACAATCAATTATCTGTTTTCAACCAGCCAGAGCTTGGTTTTTGTGGAGTTTATGAATGCTGGATTTCGGATGATGAACATCACAGAGCTCATACGTATGTTCTGCTCAATTGGGAAGAGATGACATCAGTTGTACTGTATGTGTTTATATCACTTATTCTATCATTTATGTTACAGTAAATAACTTTTTTTATAGGTTGTATGATAATCATATCAAGAAATAAATTCCACAAATTACAGCAGCTGCTCTCGAAGAACGCCGACAGAAAAATTTCTATCAGTGGTTTCAAAAACTGGTAACATAAATTCTTTATCTTTTAGCAACTCATTAAATGCATAGTTTACTATATTGATAATTATTTCACAAATTTTCAGGTGTCTCGACATGCTGATAAAATTGACAAATGGCTGTGTATATTGAGTAACCCACCTTCCAAACTTGTTAAAACTTATAATGCATATGTGGTGAATGGATTTCGATTTCACACACATGCATATGGGGAATCAAAAAAAATGATGAACAGTGGAGTTAGCTTGAGAGGATCTCATCATCGAGAAAATGAAGTTGACTTTTATGGCATAATTGATGAAATCATTGAACTCTGTTATCTTGGACAACATTACATAACCATGTTCAAATGTCGGTGGTTGGATATAGAGAGAGGCGTGCATGTTCATCCGACTCATAGAATCATCAATATTAAATGTAAAAGTGTACTCGCAGTAAATGAACCATTCTTATTGGCTCAATAGGCACATCCAGTTTATTACGCAAAGTACTGTGCTACATCAATAGACTTGACTGATTGGTGGAGTATAATAAAAATCAAAATTCGAGACAATCAGTTTAGTCAAAGTGAATGTTCTTTCACTGATGTGCAAAGAATTCAAGTTTTTCAAGAGAGTACTCAAAATCAATCTTTTTTACAAATAGACATGAGTATCATTGACGACACCCCACATTTAAGAGTCGGTGATGAATATGATGTTAATGATGTCACATATGAATTTGAAATGGTAAGAGATGAAGCAACTAGAACTCGAATGGATATCGATGATGTTGAGGAGGAATATGAAGATGACATTGACATATATGAAGATGATGATGAAGATGAACACTGATAGAATTCCATGGTAGTTATATACAATCATAACTAATATATATGTATATATAATAGTAATTATCAATTATTTGCTAACAACATTAACATTTTCTGTTTCAGATGGACGATGAAAAATTTCATGCTTTGGAAGATACTGACCTGCCTTTCGATGCGGATGAGTTGCTGGCAGATGACCCTTAGCCTGCAGGCGCTTTAGGGAGTACGCAGAGGGGGGCGCGGTCTTGCACGATTGATGATTCCTGACCCCGTCCCCGAGCGATGTCCACGTCTTGGGTTTGATCCACGCACATGGAGGTGTGATAACCTGTGTGATAACCTATGGATTTGACTAAGATTTCATTAATCTATTCACATAATAAATGTTTATTATTTTTACAGTTTTCCGCATATAGCATTTGGAAAGGGCAGCGCTATTTTGCGCAACTATTTCTCTCAGCCTTGGACCACATGGGAGCAGATTCTCATTGATGTGCAGCAGGCCATGTTCGGCCATTGGTTGGTACGTACGTAAATAAATAATTTTTATTTGGAAAATTATTTCATTTCTAAATTGATATTTTGATTTATTTGTAGGGTTTATGGTATCTGATCGAGGATACCATGTGTGGCGCCATCCACGAGGCATGGGAGGTGGTCATGCGTGATCGCTTTCGTTAGTTTTTGCACAACTTGAGGAGAGCGGCCATGAAGAAAGCATGAGTATCTGTTTTTGGTGACTCTTGTAGAGCGCACCGACCACAGTACATTTCATCCCACGCATGGGATGGATTATGTGCGCACTGGTTGAGTAATGCCTTTCAGAGGAGATCATCGGTGGGGAGGTAGAATCGGGGGAGACAGGAGGTGACTCATCGAGCTGGGAGTCGTACTTTCAGTACTCAAAGACATCATCTGGTACGTACATTATTTATAAATATTTTATATAACTATAAATATTAACAGTTTATTTTTTATTCTTATAGGCTGTCGAGCACCCCGATATTACGGAGTACGACGTATATCGGAGGATGTATAGTGATCCTGTTACAGGGGAGCTCAGAGGTGATCGTCAGCATCACATCATGGTCAGTATTATTTGTTTTCAAGTTTAAATATTAACTGCATATAATATATTCACAATTTTAATTTTAAATTGCAACTACAAGAGTCATATGAGGCTGCAGCATCATAGACCCAGCCTGAGAGTCAGGCCGAGTCATCAGATCAGACCACTGGCCATCACTTTGATGAGGCGGCATGGATGCAGGCCACCTAGTATGCCTTTGAGAAGGGTCGGGTAGTTGGTATCAGCTCTCAACTAACTCATGGAGATTATTATGGCAGTGCTGCGATGTCGGCGTCCAGGTCAAGAGGAGATCGTGCATCTTCTTCTGCTACACAGTATGAGGATCAGTTGCGATCTCAGACTGCACTGATAGAGAGTCTCCAACCGGAGCAGGAGCATATGCGTCAGCAGCAGTACTAGCATGAGAGGAGCGTCGACGCCAGCAGCAGCTGTACGAGGAGCAGATGAGTCGGTGGCAGCAGTAGCATCAGGAGCAGATGGAGTACATGCGCCGACTCACTCATGCTTTAGGGATGGAGTTTCCTCCACCAGCATCTACAGATCCCCCCCCCCCCTCCCCCCTCCCCCCCTCCTTCATATTAGAGTTTGTTTTTATGTTATAAAGTTTTTTAAATCAAAATATGAATTTTTTTCTATTCGTAGTTTTTGTCTCATTATAAAATATTAATAATATTATATTTTAAAATAACAATATTAATATGAATAATAATATTATTAATATTTTATAATATTAAATTATATATATATATTAAAATTTTATAATATTATAATTTAATTATATTTTTTTGTAATATTTTAATTATTTTAATATTTGAATGTAAAATAATTCTATTATTTTTATATTAATTAAAATAACTTATTAATATTTTTTTATTTATGAATTATAATTCTAATATTATTATATTAATTAAAATCATTTATTAATATTTTATTATTTTTTATTTGTGAATTATAATTATATTATTATATTAAATAAAATCATTTGTTAATATTTTTTTATTTTTTTATTTTGGAATTATAATTGAATTATTATTATATTAATTAAAATAATTTATTAATAATTTATTTATTTTTTATTTTTTTATAGTATTTGCGACGGGATACTATGCCTATTGCAAATAGTATTATTATATTAATTAAAATAATTTATTGATATTTTTTTAAATTTTTTTTTTAAAATACTAATTGCGACGGGCCCGTCGCAAATAGTATTTGCGACGGGCCCCTCGCAATTACTATTTTAAAAAGTTTTTTTAAATATACGGACTAATATTTGCGACGGGAAGTATCGTTATCGCAAAAAATACTTTTAGCGACGGGCCCGTCGCAAATAATCTTTGCGACGGGCCCGTCACAATTACTATTTTAAAAAGTTTTTATAAATATACGGACTAATATTTGCGACGGGAAGTATCTTCGTCGCAAATAATACTTTTAGCGACGGGCCCATCGCAAATAATTGTTGTTGCGACGCCGTTTTCCGCAATGAGCTATTTGCGACGGACCCCATCGCAAAAGCCTATTAGCGACGGGATCCCGTCGCAAATACCCCGTCGCTATTAACCATTTTTCACGTAGTGTACCACTTGATTTTCTATACTAGAATCAAAGTGGATTGAGTAGTCATAATACTTAACGATATCTAACCATATTCACTAGTGAATATTAATATTTTATATTTGAATATATATATTTGATTCTCTTATGATTAGTATATATATCACCCATCTCCCCATAAAGGTAATTCCACCAAAATTTCAACACGAAGATAATAGCCACCAACTCCAGCTCATGTGTTGGATTGTTTTTCTCATTAAATTTAAGCTACCTTGAGGCATAGGCTATAACTTTATCATTTCCTATTAGTACACAACCTAATACCTTTTTTGAGGCATCTCTGTATTCCACAAAGAGTTCCCAAATTTTTAGTACTATAAGTACTGGTGTAGTGATAAGCCACTTTTTCATGTCTTTTATGTGGACTTCGCATTCACTAGTTTAGACTAACTTTACTCACTTTTGAGTTGGCTTGGTTAGTGGTTTTGAAAATCATGATATGTTCTTCACAAATCATCGGTAATATCTTTCTAGACCATGTAAAGTGTGGATATCTATTAAAAAAGATGGCTTGGTCCACTCCTGAATTCCATTTATTTTAGAAGGGTCCATTGATATCCACTTGCTGGCGATAACATTCCCAAATAATGATACTTCAGCCATCCAAAACTCACATTTATTATAAATTCCATATAGTTTCTCCCTTATCAATGTCTTTATCATATTATTCAATTGATCATCATGTTCCTCCTTTCTCTTGGAGTGTATCAAGACATCATCTGTAAAACTACAAAAATATTGTTAAGTAAATCACTAAAGAATCTATTCATTAATTACTTGAAAATTTATGTAACATTAGTGATTCTAAAGTGAATCACTAGGAAATCATATTGGCCATACCTCATTTGATAGGAATTCATGGGAATATATTCTTCCTTTCTATTAATTAGAGATATCCAGACTGAAGGGACACCTTAGAGAAATACTTATCCCCAAAATGATGATTAAATTGGTCATATATTCAATATAGAGGATACATTTACATTATCATGATTTTTTTTAAGCTTATTATAATCAATGTAGATGGGCATAGATCATCATCATCATCAGTTTTAATTATTATAAAAGAATAAGTAGCCTAAGGTTTGGGTACAATTTAAGAAAGGGAGTTATGAGGGCCCAATATAATTAAGGCCAATAGAATCCCCATAGAAAATATCCATCTCATCTAAGGTAAAATATCCCAATCTATAGAAACATGTAATTACCACACACTAGTGGACATTAGATGCAAGATAATATGTGGTTTTATTACACCCATTCCATGTGTGAAGAATCTATATGTGGTTGTTGATAAACCTACTACCATTATCAATATAATTGGAAATAGTCGAAAGAGTATCAAAAATTCCATTTATAGAGTTGAAAAGGAGTTAAGATGTAGTCTCAACTGCAACCTGGTCGATCTAGTTTTGGTTGCATTTCTCAAGGCCTAAAAGCATTCCCTTTTCTTCCACCTGGAGTGAGTCACATTGATCCATCATTCATTTGATTAGGTGGACTGACTAACCACTTGGTGAAGCACTCAGGCTTATATGACACTTAAATCTATGTACTGGTCTAGACTTTACTCCCTTCTGAGATATGGAGATCTCAACTAATATTATACTTGGACCTCTGTATGTTATGAAAGAATGCTTATAACCAGAATCAAATAACAAATTATTTATTTTTGAATAAATAACTAGAATACCTATCATGACATCATTGTCTGGATCCACCACAACAGTAGTGGTAGCATGTTCCCTTCCTTACTGCCTTGTAGGTTGTTTTGTTTGTTTCCTCTGACAACCCTTGGCATAGGGAATTATCTTTAATAATTTACATGTTCCTTTTAGTATAAACACTAAACTAAAGGATAATTTTTTTATCTAAACCATCCTTTCTTATTCTACATTAGTTGTACTCTTTCATTAATAATTAGTTGGATGCCCCTCTCTTCTAGGTTTGAAGCATCTCCCAGTTCCCTTAAAATAGTTCAAAGGATGCTTCTCCAAACACTTTTGACCTATGGGATATTGGGTTTTCATTCCCTCATGTGATTTATCTATTGATACTACCATATTAAACACTATTTTCTACTTTTTATATCCAATCCCATGAGACCACTGAGTGTCACCAATATCTATCTCAACCTTTAGGTAAAAATGGATTATCTCTCCATAACTGTCAATGTCTGAAATCTCCAATAATTTTTTTGTACAATTCTTTATTCCACAAAATAATATATTCACCTTGATTTTAGTGTTCATGATACAGATGGAGGCATATCATGCAAGCCTTGTAAATGTTTATTCATAATCCCTAATAGTCTCATCTTACTTTTTCATTAGTCTAAGGAAATCCCTCCCCATTATAAGATGGAGAGTTCAAGGATAATATTTATTAAAAAATGTTTTCATAAATCCTTCCCAATACATAGAGTTAATTTCAACCTTATACATTTTATTTTTTATAATTTTCCACCATTTATCTTCTTCCTCCTCAAAATTAGGGACTGCCTGCATGACTTTCTCTTCTTCTGTGCATTGAAAAATAGAGAATGTTATCTTAATGGAGTTAATATTTTGTTCTATGATGATGAGACCAGAAGATCTTCTAAAAATATAAGGACTTTATCACAATAAGGATTCAATCTCAACAATATATTTCTTATCAGAATGAGGGAGTTACATGGGATAAAATTAATTACTCATTAATTTAGCTAGTTGAGTCAGTAATGACATTATGTTTTGGGCTCCTGTTTCCCTTATGTTTGGCATCTCATTAGGGAAATCATCACATTTCATATCACATTAATTTTTAGAAAAGGTTCTCCATTTTCTATCCATTAAAAAATAAAAATAAATAAAATACAATTAGGGGCCTGAATACATTTCTAGTAAGCATATAAAAGGTGACAATGAAAATAGGGGGAATAAACATATAAATGAAATGTGCATCCTGAATTGTGATTAAATAAGCTTTAATCTAGGTTATAAATTGTGATAGATTTATACTTGGGGTTCATATAAAAGTTTTCTAGTCCAAATCCCAAAAAATTAACTAGGTCACCCTCTAATACCAAAAATAGATACCCTGTCCTTTTACAGATATTGTTGCATGATTTTAAGTATAATTATCCATCAAATACAAACCAAGAATCATAATGTATAGTGTCTTTGAAATACTAGGAATGTAAAATTAAAAACATGGAGCTATAATGAAACACCACTTTACAAATATTCCATAATTATCTCATAACTTCCTTTGAGATCCTATATCTTCATAGGATAACCAGCGAAATACATAGTCAAAAGGGATGAGCAAAAAATATGAGTAAGGGAATAGTCATGGAAAAGAAACATAGAACATGAGTCAAAGGAATAACATGATAACATTAAAGGCATAGAACAAGAATAAAATTTTATAGTAATAACATATATAACATGTAATCATATGGTCATTGAAATATATGGTTGTTTCAGCAATATATAACACAACATAAACATGAGTCAAGGCTAACAGCCATGATGGTATCAAATTGTGGGCATTGTCCCATAATAGATTATGATTACTCCCCGTTACCATAAATGTCATCTCATGATACTAAAAAATAACCAATTCATTGGAGAACAACCTGGGAAGACCCATAATAACATGTTCATGCATATTTTTTTCACATAAAGAATCAAATATAAGGAATAAACGTAAGGGTTCCCCACATAAAGAAATGGGTGTCTTAATCATGTCATAAGGCAGAACTAATGAGTGTATCATAATGGTATACATGAATGAATAAATTTAAGTAATAAATAGACATTTAAATGGGAAAATAAGTATATATCTTGATAAATTATTTCCAAAAAAAGTGAAAAAATGTAAAAATAGTGTTTAAGAAACTTTAGAAATGTGCCACATTAGTGTGGTTTAAGCGGAAGGATTAAAGTGAATTTAAAAATGATAGTGGTATAATTGTTTGTATAAAACTATAAATGAACTAAGATAGTTTATCAAGATAAAATTACTAATTTGATAAAATTAATGGTGTCTTAAAATGGATTATGGAGTATACTTGAGAATGGGTAAGAAATGGGAAAGTTCCCTTTAATCGATCTTGCTTATCGAGAGGAATTGTGAAGGGAACCTTTTAAAAAATGTAATTACCCCTAAAAGAATGATGGATTGATATGGATACATAATTTTGGAACATATAAACATAATTCAGTATAATTATACATTAATAATGAAGAAATATGTTGGAGAAAAGATAGAGAAAGTGTAACCCAAAGGTAATTTGTAGGTTCGAAGAAATCCATTACCTTATGTTAGAATGTGTTCTACACATGCACATAATGTATTGGATAATCAAATTACATTCATTATTAATTTAATGTATTTATATATTATAATTTTAATATTTTCATTAATTTCCATTTCTATGAGTTATAATGACTAATTCTGTAATTCTGGGAGCGATTGTTTCATGGTTTCCGGGTCGGTTTACTTCGGTATAATTATGGAAGTTGTATCCAAATTTAAATAATTATAATAATTTTAAATTATGTGGTGTAAATTCACATCCATGATTTTAAATTTTCCCATATATCATTTTTTCAGATATGAGGATGATTCAATTGATAATATATTAATGATAATTTTTTAATTTATTTTTGGCGCTTTTTGATAATTGAAAACTAGATTCATTTTATTGAATATTATGTTTATATATTAGTTACATTACATTAAATAAGTAATAAAATATATATTACATTATATTTTAACCATAATAATGGTTTTATGACCCTCTTTTTTGGTTGTAATGGGAAACAAAAACCCATCACCCATGAAGGTGGTGCATCGACAAACCATAGGCAATGTTTTTGTTTTTATGAAGAAATGGAGAAGATAAGAGATTTGATGATGAATATTCCATTAACACAATAACATTCAAGTATATATATGATACTTTTGTTATCATTATTCTTTGTTTAGGGTAGTTTATGAGAGGATAATAAAATAAAATAAATTAAAATAGAAGGATTTAGGATTTTACCTCTTGATCATTGTCTCCTTGAGAACACCCCTAATGACTTGGGTTTGGTATTTTATTGGGACTAGAATCTCCAGGAATTGAATAAGATTATTGGGAAGGTAACTTGGAATATTATTTACAATCTACAAGTCTTATAAGGTGTGAGGATAAGGGGTGGTGAGGGTGGTATTTATAGAGGGAGGAGATGTGTGTTTTTATTTTAATATTCATTAGTATATTATTTTGGCTCAAGAATATCAATAGTATTGATTCTTGTGACTAAATATAGTAATTTATTCAGTATATTTCGAACCAATTGGTCTCTAATTCATCCATACACCATCCATTCCTAAAACATTCATGTATTTTTTAAATATTGTAAATTACTTGATTTCACTATTCACCAAAAATTCAACTATTTCAGAAAATTATAAAAATTAACCCTTACCATTTTCAATTTTTAAATTTTGAAAATTTAATCCATTTTATTCAAATAAATTTCTAAATTTGAGAAATTTTATTTTTAATTAAAATCATAATTTATTCGAAAAATACTGATTTTAATGTAATAATCGATTGTTTGACCCTTTGAGAAGTTAATTTATGTCACATAAAATTATCTTATAATTATGATAAAAAATAATATTAATTTATGAATCTAGATTATATTTAATATAATATTAGAGATAAACAATTATGTTTTACAAAAAATTAAACTTTTAAATTTTCGTTTTTAAAACATTTACTTACTTATACCATGATAAATGTATCATAATTTTATTTATAAGATGCCTACATTTAATTTAAACTTTCATAGGTGAGGTTACTATTATGAAATCTAGATTACTATTCCTAATAGTCAGGTCACAATTCCATTAGTAGTGGTACCATAATTTCTATAAATACTTCTTACTTCATTCATTCTTCATTCACTTTTATTTTTTCTTAGGGTTATATATATTCTTTGATTATAAAAATTAATATTTTATTATTAAAATTTTGTTTTATTTATAAATCTTTGCTCTTGTTTGTGATTATTCCAGTGCATTGATTAGATCAAAATTTTCCCATTCTTATTATCTTATTTTCTATTTATTATCCTACTATAATATTTGGAATTTTTATCCATTTATTTTTTGACTAATATACCATTCTATATTTATGAGAATAATTTTTTATTTGGTTCTCTATGTAATGTATGTCACATAAGAATTTAAGTTCCATTGATAAAAATTTAGGTTCATTATAAGACAGGTCTTCATCACCTTATTGAGATGAATATTGAGATTCTTTTTTAACAATGATATCAATCACTGTTACCCCCCGAGAACATTTTCCTTCATTATTTTTGTATATCATCATTTTTTCTCCACTACATTTTTATATATTTATTTTTATATTTCATGCATCATTAAAATCCCCAATTTTATATTTGTTAAGTTTGTTTTATTTTAGTTAGATTATAATGGTGATAATAGGAAGATATTACATGTGATCATCCTCCTTATGATCAACCATAGGTTGTGCCACTATGTTACATTATTCAAATAATAATAAATTAATTGATTAGTGGTTCATGAAAACTTGTATCCTACAATCACATGTGGTTATGGTTTGATCAAAACTGTAACTATAGACCTATCCTAATAGCTTCAATATCTATAGTTTCCCAAACCATGATGATATACAATAAACTTTTTTGAGGATATAAACCTGATTTTGATCCACAGAAATGACCAATTTTAATTGTATTCACATAGATTATAACTTATGACATCTAATATAGTAACTCTTGATTTATTTTAAATGCTTGATATACTTCACCTTTCATAAATTATATCATATTTGTTAGACTATATTTATAAGTACATATTTGTAATTCAAACCTATATCCAATACCCATGATTCATGATTAATCAAATTTATTTCTATAACATTTAAATCTATATGCTTAGGATTATTCTATTTAATAACACCTCTCAACCATAAACACCATTTTAAATTCCCATTAATGGTTATAACTATGAGATATATCAAAATTATTATCATAATGTATTTTTTATTCTATAAAAAAACTTATCTATTTTTTATTATCACATTTTGTATCTTTTTATAAAATACCTTTAATGAAACTACTCTAGCTAAAATGATATCCCCATATATCATTACGTGTAGTGGTCCAGGATCCATATTTAACTATGTTTAGAGGAACTTTATCACATCTCCCATCACTAGGCTACTGATGTTTATCAAAATGCCAATCATATCATGCCTAAATCTTGGACAGTGAAGTGGAAAAACCTTTTCCAAATATATCAAGTGGAAAAAATCAACTATATTCATCTGGTATCCTAAACATATTAAGGTTCCTAGATACGTTTTACAAAAAGATCTATATTGAATATGGGAACCATATCCTATTAGGTTTACCCAGACCTAGTATGCATTACAAAAGATAATCTATGGGATTATGTATTTAGCATGACCTACACAGATGGATAATCTAGGTCTCCACATGTGTTTTCTTTAGAAGGAATCAGAGACACAGTATTTTAGGTATTAACTTGGGTTCTCCATTTTCATATGTGTATTATGCATATTAAATTCATAGATATTAAATATCATTAAATATTTATAATCTCATGTTTTATTCCTTTATATATATATGATTCTATAGATTTGGTTTTTGAATCCATATTCATTTTACCAAACAAATATTTTTAAACCATATTATTATGTAACTATTTACAAAACTCATTTTTTCTACTAATAATCCAAAAATAGAAAGAAAAACATTTAAAAATTTTTAAATCCATAATATTATTAAGGTTTATATAAATCATTAATGAAATTTATTATAATCATATGGAATCAAAAATTCCCGTAGAAGTAACCATTGAGTGATACGTATCCTGGAACAACTTTTATAGATAAGGTATAATCCTCAAATATAGCACGGAGTCTTACCAAAATTCCCTCTACCCACTTTTCATTACTCAATATATATTTTTCAATGAATTGTGGAGTTTAGGTACATTACATTCCAAAAATAAATTAATTTTGGCCCTAGATCAGATGTTGTTTTAAGATTTGGGACATAAACTGTATTTTCAAGTGTTGGGGCATCTTATTTATATTTGTTTGGATAGTGATAGAGGTCCAAGAGTTGATTCAGGTGCTCAAGTGGTTGTCCGATTATTTTTGGGGAAGCCTATAAGTTAGTTTTAACTATAGGAGGGGCCTTAAGGTATGATTACTTTAAGCCACAATGTAGTGTCCATAGTATGGGGAAACCATAGTGCAGTGGTCAAAGATTATGTCTTGGAGATATCATAGGGTAGATTATCCATGGTGTGAACCATAGATATTACACCACACATGGGGTTGTCGAAGTTCAGCCCTCTATGACATTGTGGGAAGATTCATTGCAACCCATGGACCACACTGTAGTGTGGTCCTAGCAGTAGTTGATTTTATTCATCCAAGAGGGGCCACACTATGAGTGGGTATATTAGGATTGTTTGCTCAATTTTTAGAGATTAGTTTTTCCATATGTACAAGGTTTATTCCATAACATGGCTTAATGTTGAGGAATCGTGGTGTAACCATCTTAGTCACATCATTACCTGGTTCCTATGTGATTTTTTTAGCATGGGTGGACTAGAATATTTACACTCAAACCCTTAGTTTTTTTTCAACCAAGTGATGGGGAAACGACATTTATATTGGATCCTTTTCCACACATCATCTTTTTTCTCTTCATGATATGGGGTCTATATTTTTTAATTATATGGAAGATTTTATGTTTTTTCTTCCCCTGTTCATTTTATCTTTGGTTTCTTTTTAACATCCCTCTGATTTAGTGTGATTGTGGATAGGTTTTGGGTCACAATTTTACCAACACAAGGTGAAATCATCCTAATTTGATGAGGATTTAAATTACCTTGGGCAGAGGATGTATAATGAGAATGAACATATGATTTTTTGTGTGGTTTCTATAATATTATGAAGCTTAGTTTTTTGGGGGAATATAAATCTTGGGGAAATTGGATTATTAATTCTTAATTTTTATAATTATTTATTTTCAGGTTATAGTATGAGATAGGAGCTTGTTTCGCAATATGAGCTTTAACAAGGCATGGATGGGATTGTATGAGGTTTAGTGGTGAATAATGAGGATGGTGGCTCTATGTTATATGTAGGTAGATCCTATAATACAATGAAATGTTCTTTTTTATACATTATTTCTCACATGTATGCTTATTTCATGGGATTGGGTAGAGATATGTGGATCAAGAGCGAGCTAAAGAATGAGATAGGATGGAATTGTGTAACGACCCAAAGTTTCATTAATGGAAATCCCTCTTGATCTAATTAACTGTCTCTTTATGTAAAATGTTTATATAAAATTCCAAATTCTTTGGTTTTATGTTAAGAATTTTGACCCTTGTTTTTATAGCCGTTGAACTGTGATCACATGATTAGTATAAATATAGGGATTTAACAAACCCAATTTACTCAGACAAAAGAAGTGATGACCTCGTCCAGTAGAATTGATTCATATGAAGCCCATTTGTTGAAGCTCGGAAAAGAGGTGGCATCTTTGGGATTCACTCTTGACCAAGCCCAAGTTGAGCTTCATCATGTCAAGCTCGAAGGACCGTCTGCGGGGAAAGTGTAAGTTGATAGAGATTACCACTCGAGAAATGTTATCTGAGCCACCCCAAGAGTCTGTCACCATCGCACACCTTACCCTTAGGTCTTATGCGGCTATTTTAACGGGTTATTTAACGAGTCTCTATTACTATGTTCATGTATATTATTTTTTTATATAATAATGAATATACCTCCTTGTCATTTTTGAGACATTGTAAATAGTTTTTAAAGTACAAATAGGGTTTTTAAATATTATTTAATTAAGAAATATATTTTATTAAATTAATGGATTTTTGAATTAAATATTATTTTAATAAAATATTATTTTTATTATTAAATTAATTTTTATTCAATATAAATGATCTTATAATTTTATGAATGCAATTGTAATTTTTATTAAGATTTGAAAGCCATTTTTGTCAAAATCCGTGAATTTTTTATAAATGTCGGTTTTTATTTTAAAAGTTAAAATTAACATATTTAGAAAATTATTTACATAAAATAAATGTTATTTCTGGAATCAGGATGTCGAAATTATCCAACGGTGATTTTTTCATAAATTTTTGAGACCTTCAAATTTTTGGGTAAAAATTAAATACCGTTTAAATATATAATGTGTTTTAAGACATCATAATGACACAATAGGGATGTAATAAAATACTATAAGCTTTATGTTCGGCCAATATATGTTTTAACATTAAAATAATGTGATTTTGGGTTTTTTGACTTATTTTATAAAGCATTAATGGACCCCTCAAGACTTATTAAACACTTTGTCTTTTTAAATTGTTTTCCTTGGGAGTGTGACTCACCTCCACATACGAAACCCTATTATTTTAAGAATTTCGGACTTTGGTCTTATAAAATATTTTTTTCCTCTTCCCTTTTCCAAAAACCATGGGCAAAAACCATGGGAAGGTTTGTGGTTTGGATTAATTTAATATAAGGGGTCTCAAACCTAAATAATAAAGAATTCCCTCACCTTTCCTATATAAACCCACCCAAGCTCCCACTTCATCCTCACTCAAAACCTTTGTAGTTCGTCCAACCTCTACCCTAATCTATCTATAATCCTCCCAATGTTCCCCAAGATCCCAAGAAGCCTCTCACAAGCCTCTCTCTAGCCTTTGGAAGCACACTTCCAAGTAAGGGTTTTTTCTTCCTTTCTCATTTTTGTCAATTTTCTTTAAGTAGTTTTTCCCTTTTAATTTCAATTATGAATGTTGGGGTATGGTTTAAAACCTCCCTAATACTTCCCTCTTTATGTTTGAATGATGGTAGACCCCTTTCTCTCTCATTAAATGCCGCCCATGTACACCCGTTACTATGCCAAAATTCCGAAAGGAACTTCTCTCTCCTCTTTTACATTCAAGCAATACTTCTGTATCATGAATCTAAATTCCATTAAAAATTTTGGAAAATGTATATATATAACCTCCATACTTTCCATTACATGTAAATATGATGATCAACCCCTTTCTCTCTCATCAACCATTTTTATGAATTCTTATGTCACGCTGTTATGCTGCTGAAATTGCACCAATTTTCTAAGCCAATGTCATTGTGTAGTGAATACCATGCTCATTTCTCCATCAAGGGTATTCACCTTTATGCACATTTAATTATTGATTATAAAGTTTCATGTATGAATTACACATTCCTTTATCATGGAATAAATTATTATGTTTTATGAATCCATATTTTATGATCAATGTGGCACACTTATGCATGAAATGAAATGTTTAAGAAGGGTGTGCCCTTATAATGCTCCAATGCATTGGTTAAAGTATAGTATTGTGATAAATCATGTGCAATGAGTGTTTCCTCATGCTAATTCAAGTGAAACTAGGTTTTACTCGTGCTTTATGTGAAATGAGGATTTACTCCTGCTCTATGTGCAATGAGCCTTGGCTCATGCTAATTCCATGTTAAGTGTTGTTGCCACATTTCCATGTTATGATTATCATGTTTTATCATGCCTTTATGTTCATGTTTCTCTTGTGCTCTATTGATATGCCTAATTTCTAACATGTATTGTACTCCTCATGTTATTCCATGTGTATTCCCTTACTTGGCTTTATAACTCACCCTTTTCTTATGCATGTCCTCAGGTTATCCCATGCAATGCTAAGTATGAGGGAATGTAGTGGTAATGTAAAGGAATTTTTCAATAAAGATGTTGTATTTCATGTTTCAAGTTTTTATGTAATTATCCTAATCCCCAAATACACTAAACCTCTCGATCTTATTTGTTATATCAAGTGAAGTTTTATGTAATAAATCATGTTTAAGTTTGTAATAAAAGTAGGGTTGTTATACATTGGGTCTTGATACTTGTAATTTATGAATAAATTTTTAGTATATTTCTTAGTGTTTTTTAACTAAAGTACCCCTAATGTTGTGATTTTATGAAAAACATTTAATGTTATGTTCTTATTAGGATTCATTGATAATTTGAAGTATCCTTGGGGAATATGTAGATGATTCACGTTTCAATATATTATATAATAGAATGAGTTGTTTCAAATAGGTTGGAAGTCAATAGAGACAAGTAGTTCCATCTAAAAACCATTTCTATCCTTTCTAGTAAAGATATTGAGAAAAAATAAAGGATCACATATAATTTTGCTTCACCCTGAGAAAACTTTTCCCCACCATGATGATGAAATTGAGATATGGCTTAGTATAGTTAATTTCCTAAGTTTAAACTACAATCATTGTATGGATGAGGGGAGAAACCAAATGATTCATCTCAAAATTTCTTTGAGTTAACCATCATGTCTAGACCAACCTTCTTGTATCATGATATGTTTTATAAATTATAAATATAGAATTTATAGAGGTTTTTTCAACATGACAATATTTCCATGACATTTATTGAACTTTAGAAGGTTGATTATATGAAATACCCATTGTTATATTTATCCACAATAGTAACTCATATACACATCATTTATATTTTCATCATACCATGTAGGAGGCTAAAAAGAGTGTTGGGAAGTTCACCGCATGATTATTCCTATAATAACATAACCTTGATGTATGTCGATCGCTAACCACAACTAATGAATTTGGGACCATTCATGAGTATGTCCCAAATGATATAACCTTGAAACCTATTTATGGATAGCCATGGATAATTAATTTTCCCATCGATAACTACCACCATATTTGGCTACTTGAAACCCATATACTAAAAATATCTCAATTATGATGGCCCTCTTTAGAACCCCGAAATAGTTGGGGATGTTGAGGGGAAAAATAAACTAAAATATATCTATAATGTTCCTGATCAAAGATTAATTCTTAAAGGAATGTATCATTAATAATCTCTAGGAAGTACATCATGTGGTCAATGATCCTCAATACATGATCCAAAATAAACATGTTACCTTGTTAAAACTCTTATAACTAATGGATGTGTACATTACCTAATGTGTGGGGTAATATTCCTTGCAAATTATGTGATAAAAATCTACACATGGGAGTGATACCTCATCATAGTGATGGATGATAAAGTTCTTACAACGACTCATTGCACCATGGATAAGCCAAATTCTAACACTACCATCTAATAGGAGAGTGTTCAGATAAGATGTGGCATCCCAATCATAGCCTCATGCCAGTCTTCCATTGTATGAGGGTAAAGATATCCTAATAACTTGAGTAATAGCTGTTGTTAAAACTCATAAAGTGAACTCAAAATACTTTCATTCTTATCATGCCCAACTAGAATCATCCCCTACTCAATAGGTGGAGGGATGTCTACCAAGGCTGGGGTTAGTGGGTCTGCCTGCTATATGGTGGGCATGCGAACTACTCCCTACTCACTAGGTGGGTAAATTTTTTGGTATGGTCCCCTGATAGTGTCATTTTCACTCATTTGTTTGATGACATGGGGCTCAATCACTAGCATGGGCACATCACAAACCTGTCTCAGGATCCATGATGGTTGTTTGTCTGGAGGCATCCTGTAATCAAGAATATTAAACATGGTCATTAATGTATATATAGGGCGACTACCCAAGAAGTACATGGATATCAATTATTTATCCTTATATGGTACATGTACCATTTTACTTATTATATTCAATGGGTTCCATATAAATCCACGTATATAAGTAATTTATCAGAGTATTGGTTAATGGAAACACCTGTCACTGCACTAAAAATATATTTTATTTCTTAAATGATAGACTGAAAACCCCATGAAAATATTTCTCTATGTTCCCAGACCAATCTCATAGACACCTAACTCATCAATCTATATGTAAGAAAAACCTATATCTGATACAACTCTAACACAACATAACAAACAGAGACCGCTCCTGGGCTAGAAGTAATAAAAGTTTTCCACCATAATCCCACCTATAATAGGCTAGGGGATAGTTACTAGAACCAATTTCAAAGACACGTGTAAAGTTATGACTTAGGATAATGCACATATACTACAAAAAGAATCTCCACACATGATAAAAATAACTCAAATCCAAGTAAATAAAAAATTGGAATTTATAATTCATATGAAAATTAAATGATCCACATAGGATAATGGATACATAATTGATAAAGATAAAAGGGGGAAAATATATTCCCCAAAACCCAAATGGAAGTAAAACCTAAAGGAACTAAGGTGAAGAGATATCTACAATTAATTATTAAGAAACATGAATTTTTTTCTACTATCACCTTTGGGCACCAATAATCTCCCACTATACCAACTACATGTCCACCAAAGTGCCATAAATATATTTTTCAACTACATAAGACATTACATTTGTAGGTGAAATGACCATAAATGTGACTATATACATACCTAGTAGGACACTCAAAAACCACATAGGAATAAATAAAGAATCAAGTCATCTTAAAACTACAAAAAGAGAGGATAACACTCTAAAGGAAGAAAAACACTTAAAGGAAAACCAAATATTATTTCAAGTGAGATAATAAAGGATTTAGAGTAACACTTGTCAACAAACTATCATCTCTAGGAAATTTATCACCCTGAGAAATCTATGAATCCAAGATACATAGAAAAAACTAACCCATTCAATCACATTGACTGTGGCTAGGGACCTACACCTCAGTAAGATAAATATCGCTCAAGGGAGTACCAAACACCTAATAGAGGACCCACTCCTTATTGAAGAAGGCCATGAAATGGTGGAGTTACTAACTTTATAAATATAGTATCTATGCCTTAATGATTCATGGAACATTGATCACGAGTGTTCCAAAATGTACTGACATTATAGAGAAACTACAATATATTGGGTGAAAGGGAGTAACAACTCCGTGTAAGAACAATAAATTACTAACACCCCATGAATATAGGGAATTATTAAACACTAAAACACTATAGGGGACATATTCCCTATCATCAATACAAATTCATGGATACCAAACACCTGGGTACACTCTCTTCATCACAATGGACACCATCATTGGCCCTATGATACTAAAACCTAAACCAACATTAAATATGATGTAAATTCACATGATTAGTATAAAGGATCACATCATCATGATATTCATGTAAAATTTGTTTAATATAGGCTATATCTTCACCCTACTCAGATACATTGATTTAAAATTATATAAAACCCCACAATTGGAACATGTCAGGTCTTTCACTCTAGGTTTTGACATAGTCACAACCTGAGTTATGTTGTCAAACAAAAAAAATTTATTGTTCCCCACCATTATATATCCATTGTATTTACACCATAGCCATCACCAACATGTTACAGCTATAACCATCACACTGCAATACTCTATAAATGAGAATAACCCAAAATTCCTGGCAACTATAAAAGTTTAACTCCAATTTCTTACGCCTTTAAGAAGGGGGATCATAATAGTTCAACTTATAGTGTTGCGGTTTGATCCTTATCATCAAATTATATAGGGATTCACAACACCCCTACATTTTGACATGATAAGAATTTTCATGTTGAAACTATACAACACATAGCATAGCCTCCCTGATCTCATGATTTCCATCCCACATTATCATCTCCATGCTTTTTTTTCAAGAACCAATACCATTATCCTCAATCATAGGGGTTCTCATATTCCACTCAATCATACCACAAGAAGAAAATAATGGGTGCAAGAGAATTATTTGGCAATGTGATATCGAATATGAGAAACTAATCAATGAAGGTTCATTTCTAATGAGTTAAATTCTCAGGAAGACTGATTGGGTTTTGTAGTAGTGATACCTTGTGGAAATGAAAGTAACATAATATAAATTCACAATTATAACTTGAAATAATAGATCATTATATTAAAAAAATGGTTTAATATTTGATCTTATTCATCGATTATTTATAAATCTATACTCTAGGAGAATCAAGGGATCACCACACAATCATCATCATTTAAAGCATCATCTAGGATGACTAGTGATATAAAAATGAAACACCAAAATATAGAAATATGATAGGAAGAGAATAAAAACCAATAGATAGGGGGTTAAACCACTAATTATAATGAAATAATTGGTTGGTAAAACTATGTAAATTGAAAATAGTTTCAACACAATTCCTAAAATCTAAACAAAAAACATTGTGTAGTAGGAACCATCACTTCACAGAATACCTCATTCAATTTGTGACTTAAAAAACATAGTGTGTTAAAATTCCTTCTTAACACCCAAGAATATGTAGTCTACCTTCACAACTCCACACGGTTCACCTCCCATTATGGTGCAATGCAAGTAATCATGGAACAAATATTAAACCTCTTACAATCATGGTATGATTCTCTTGATTCCTCAAACACCCCTCAACAATAGTAACAATGAAATACCATCCTCACTATGTGACGTGTAAAATTGAGGGTCCCAAATACCTGATGCCTCCTTTATGATATTAACTCGAGGGTGCATGAATTTGTATACTATAGTCTAAAATACCATGATGTGAGGGAATGATCATGAAAAAATAGTATGGTAGGTATATGAGTCGTGATATTGATATTAAAGTGGGGAATCAGTAACTTACACTTCTATATAACAACCCCTAGACTACAAAATATCTCACTTAAATTTGAAATGTGGAGATTGATTATTATTAGATGTTGTACACATAGGATCTAAACTGGAATAAACATTTGAAATAAAATAATCTAGGATGAAGTGGAAAATAATAATATTGCATGATTTTTACTCGAGTGACCCAATTGGAAAGACTTTATATTGTCAAAATTCTTGATAGATTTTAGAATGTTTCTATGAAATTATATGATTTACATAAATATAAGGTCTCATTTAGAAGAGGGTACAGTTGTTATTTTCATGATTATATTTATAATCTAAGTGGTATGAATAAAGTACAAGAGTATAATAAATATTTTGGACTTCATACTTAGCTTGAAAGATCTAAACTGAGGGTTTTTATATTATTTTTTAGAGGATTTTTTAAAAGGTAAATAGTTGGAATTGTATAAATATTCCATGAGTGGGTGACAGGGCTTTCATGTGTTATTACATCATATGGTATCAAAATAGATAAGTGTTTAAAAACAAAAAACCAAAAATAACTAAATACTAAGAAGTAATTTTCGATATGCAGGTCCTGAGGTTGAACCCATGAGGAATAAGAACTTATAATTTAACAGGTATTACATTTCATGATTTCCTAAACAAAAATAAAATTAGAAAGTGAATGGAATTGACTAAAAAATTTAGTAAAAATATAGTAGCATGAAGATATGGAAGTCAAATTGTTACACCCCGACCACGAACACCCATGTCTTTATTCTTTTCTCAGTCTAGTGACTTTGGGAAGAGTTGTGTTGGGTCTAGGTTTGAATTTTCTTTGAAGTGTTGATGTTTGAGGTTTTGGTGGGCCTCGGGCTAGTGCGTGGTCACCGCACTGCTAAAGGTGATCGTGCATTTGGTCTTAGTGAATGCGTTGTCACCCGGTCGTTCAAATAAATAGTAAAATTAGATGAATAAATTAAAATTGACCAAAAAACAAAGCTAAATAAAATTTTATAATGAAAAAATATGGTTAATGCTTAACCCGTAATCGAAATAATATTATTGTGTAGATGATAATTTTTTTTTTATTATTTAATTTGGTAATAATACTACGATCATTAAATTGTTATAAATATAATTAATATTTAAAATAAAACATAATAAAATTATCATTTTAGTTACCTTTTAATTTTTTTCCTTTAATTGTTATTAATATTATTATGATCATTTTTCAATTAATATTATTACTATTACTATTATTGTATCATTCATATTTTGTTATTATATATATATATTTATTTATTTATTTAAGACCCTAAATCTACCATTTCCCGTACCCCCTCCTAATCCCAGCCGCATCCCCTCTTTCTTCTTCACTGTACCCCGACTCTCTACTGCTCGGCTCCCGTCGCCTCCCCTACTTGCCACAGCAGGACCGCTCAGCCGCGCGCTAGCTGCCCGCCAGCAGTCTACGCCCTTCCCCACACAGCCGCCCGTGCAGGCCCCTGCTCCCTCCTACTCCCCTTGCAGCGCGTAGCCCCGGTTTTCCCTGTTGCAGTTCCCATCACCTTATGCATTATCCGCTACCATCGCCCAGCACCTCCTACCATCGCCCAGCACCTCCGCCCGTGTCCCGAACTACCGACAGCCTAGCGGCACTGCCTTGCTGCATCCCGGCCTCGCCGAGTCCCTTAACCCACCTCCTATGCTCTTGTTGTCCGGTCTCCGCCAGCCACGCCCTCCTCCCATAGGGCCTTCTACAGCGTCATGCCTCCCTCATCCATCGGCTCTCCCTCACAAGACAGCTAGCAACCCTCCCCTACTCGGCGTCCTCTCTATCCTCCAGCACTAGCCGAGCCCTCCTACCCCCCTTGACCCAGCGCCGCCACCTGCCTCCCACGTTGCACCCGTCGCCCCATGCCTCAGCCCTCCGTCAGGCCTCCACCAGCTCCAGCTTGCCCTCAAACTCCTCCTACAGTGGTCGGTTTTTCTCTTCTTTGGGGTACATTGATGGTGTGAAGTAGGTTTTGCTCCGGGTTCTCTGATGTTTCTCCAACCTTGAGGTATTAACCCCATTTCTTTTACTTTTAAATTAAGTTTACTTTGTTTTCTTGTTCTTTTCAGCATTGTTAATCGTTAATTACACAATTAATGTTTGTAAATTTAATTTTTTCTTGTGAAATTTATTGGTATCGATCAATTGGTTTCGTCTTGGGGTAAGTTTTATGTCTGTTTCTTGGTTTCGCACATGCTGAATTAGGGTCTTTTGTGTTTCAATGTTTAAAGTAATTATCTTTTAGTGTGTCGGTTTCTTCCTTGTTTTTTTGGTCTGTCTTAGTCGGTCAGTCACTTTTTGAGGTGGATTTGGCTTTAAAGTGGTGACTTTATGTGAAACGGTGTTTGTTTTATGTGGAAAGAATTTATTCAAGTCACTGCTTATAATTTTATAAATCATTCATGTGGTTTATTAAATCATGTGTAGGATTGAAATTGTATTTTGATATGGTTTTGGTATGCAATTGTTTTTTTGAGGGATTGGGCTCTCTTCGGGTTTAAAAGATTTTGGGGGTTTTACTGAGGTTGTTTTATAAGTTATTTTAATGGTGTTTTTATTTGTGTAAAAGGTTCAAACCATGTTGGGAAAATGTTTCGAAGTGCGTTTGACTTTAAAGAGAAGAAATGGAGTATGTTTTTAGGGTAAATCTTTGTTTTTCATTTTAGAAAAGTTGTATTATTTATTGAAATTATTTATTTATTGGTGAGTGTGATGTGAATGATACTTTGGGAAGGTTTTAGTGTGCAATTGGTTTAGATTTTGGTTTATGTGAGTCCTGGATACCTTTTTGGTCGTGCTTTGGTCCTTCCGCATTAATTGATTGTGGGTATTGTTTAATTTTTGAAGGGTGTTGCTTCGACGTGGCCGTAAATCCCCTCACTGGGTTCGCAAAGGGTGTCTCGGGTCATGTCAGACCGTGCTCTATCCACCACCGCCGAAGGCAAAGCGATTCATATTTCTTTGGATTGTTCGCCTTTATTTGTGGGGAACACCTTGTTTTACCGCATGTTTTGGGTTCGTTCCGTTTCGTCTGCACCGGTGTCAAGGTGGGTTTTACTCTGTTTATTCATTTGGATTATTTTTAAGACAATGTTTCTGTGTTTTTAGTTACTTTTCATTGTCGTAGTGCATTGGAAAGGTTTTTCTGTGATATTACGGTCGTCGGCAAGTGGTGCATGCTTGTGCGCAAGTTGGGACGTACCGCATCGTTGTCATAACCGAGCTACGAGTCGAGATAGGTCCCCCACTGCACTTACCTTTAGATTTATAATTTATTAATTTCTTGATGTTTTATTAATTTTATTAAATTGGAAATAATATAATATAATTAATTTTTATATTATTATTTGGTGTGAAAAGAGCCTTTTATTTTATACCAAACACTTGAAACATTTTCTTGATGAGCGGACACCCAGTATTGAAATAATGCCCATTTGTACTTTAAACATAATTTAGGGAATTTCAAATGTACTTATAGTTTTAAAGATAAATGATTTATTTTGAACAAGTGTTTTGATTTTTCTTGAGAAATGAGGTTTTTCTTTAAAATTAGTGAAGGCCCATTTGGCACTTTAATAAAATAGAATATTTTGGAAAACCTATTCACAGGTGATCTTTGGTGTGCGTTGATTGTGTGAGCTGTATGTGATTTTTGTACATCATGACTGATTGATTTACATTGTGGACGCACCCCTTTTTATTGCATGTGTTGACATGGGAACCTGGCATAGTGAGTGAATCATCTAAGAATGATTGTTTCACTAGTTTAGATTACGCATTGGCTAGTGGCCCCATAGCAGGGGAATACTGAATTATTGCTGCTATGGGGATTGGGCCCCTCAGTTAGGCCATGTAGGGCTATGCCGAGTGTTAGGGCGTTATGACATCATCGAGTTAGGGAATGCCTTCATGATGAGTCAGATGTATAGTATGTTCTGGATTTTTCACGATCTCCTAGGTTCGACCCATGTTTCTTTTAGTGTTTATTTGTATGTGGCGGACGATTGAGTGGTCTAGTTTGGTAGTTGGTCCCTGTGTGCCACTTTTTTCCATTGCCCTTGGTTTGTGTTGTGTGTTATGTGTAGTTTTCCTTTTTGTCTAATAACTAAAGTTTGGTTTTCTAAATTGCACGCAGAAATGTTTTAAAATTCTATACACTTGTTCCATACAAAAATTAAACTTGTTTTAAATTAGAAAGGGCAATGGGCTGATACTTGTTTTAGAAATAAAAGTGTGTGTGGAAACTAATATTTTATATAATTTAGTTCAAACCCGAAATTGGAAGATTCTTTATTTAAAGGTAGTGCATTGGGAATAGATATTGGGCTAGACTACTGAGTTTTAATACTCACGCCTATAGTTCTTTTCTATTTTAGTGTTTTTGCAGGCTACAGATTCGGTGCGTTCGCCTTGGGCGACCTTTGGTCATGAGTTGGGGAGTGACCTGTGAGGTCACATGGTGATAGTGGTTGTCTCTTTCGGTTAGTTTTATTTTCTCTTGTTCTTGTTTAGTTACCTTACTCTGTTTATTTATTTTGTGCTACTCTGTTTAATTTTTGCTGCTTTATTTATTTATTCTTACTGGGAAAAATCGTTCCCACAGCCTCTGTTGATGCCCTGGTTCTTGTCGCCTTCCTGGGAGGATTGGGAATGCCTCTCGGGCCATGTCACGGACCGGCTCGGGTGACTGGTTTAGGGTCAACATGGGTTAGTTCGTGACAAAATGGTATCAGAGGAGGTCAGCTCCAGATCTCACTTTTCAGAGTGCCCTTTGTTATTTGGGATGTCCAGTAGATGAAGATTTGGACAGTCGGGGCTCAGGAAGTAGGTTACGGGTCAGTACCTGATCACCACCGCTCATGAAGAGACCTGAGTTACCAGGGTTAGTCTGGTATTTGAATCTTTTATCTTTGGTTGTTTTGGATTGAGGAATTACAATGGGGGTGAATTGGTTCACTTTGCGGCCTCACATGGGGTGGTGACCCATGTGGAGTCCAAGTTCCCAATTTGAGGTCCTCTTAGTGTTTTTCCTTACTTGGGGCATGGCTCACCACCATGTTGTTGGGTCATACATGCACTAGTTATTCATTCCAGTGGGTTATTACTGCCTGTGTTTTGTTTTAATCTCGGTTGATTTGAGTGTGCGTTAAAAGTGTAATTGGTTTTGAAATGGAAAATTATTTCTTCAAAGTTGTTTTTGAAATTACTAATGTGGGGTTTTAAGGAGAAGGTGTATTGGTTTGGAAAAACTTGGTATGTGTTTGGATTTGGTAAGTAAAATATGTGTTTGAACCTTGACACTCTTTATGGAGGGTCACACATGCATGGGTATGTATGGAAAGTGTGTGGGGGCACTTGTTCACAGATGATGTGAGCGGGATTGAATGAACGCACGTGTGACGATTCATAAAGTGCCATAGGTGAGTTTTTTCAAAAAAAATTGTAAAGAGATAATGGATTTGGAAAAGTGTTTTCTCCTTATGTTGTATATGTTTGGATTATGGGAATATTTACCTTAGCTTGTATTGTTTCTTTGATTGATTTTGTCTTGATGCTGGTTTCGATGGTGTTTTTCATTTTGTTATGAGTATGCCACCCATAAAGCCTCCGAAAGTTATTAATGAGTTATGCTCAGTTCTCAGTTCTTTTTGTGTGTTTCTTGCTTTTCGAGGTAATCGAAGTCTATTAGAGGTAGTTGTATCTTTTTGAAATATAGTGTGTCTTCGGGTTGTTGGGAACTCCTAGGATATTTAAGGTTCGTACCGCCCTAGAGTTATTTGAGGGTTCAATTTTGGACTAGTAAAGATGAGATGTCTCATTGTCGTTGGAGTTTTGGGTGTGATTAATGGTGGTCGACTTCTGCGAAGGTTCCCCACCTGGAAAGGAGCGAGGACCGGTGGAACCTGTCTCCAAGAAACCATCCTCGTCGGTACTAACTCCTAGTTCGTTGGACCTCTCTCTTGTGTGCCACTAGTATGGCCAGTCCGGACATTCTAATCCATCATGTTGCATCCCTTTGAAAATGTATGACCATTTTGGTTGTTTGAATCATCGAACAGAAGGAGTTAGAGACCAGAAGATGAAAATGCCTGACTGTGAGGCAGGAGATGCTTCAGCTATCAGGGCCCCAGCCACAAGTCTCGGGGTGAAGCTCGCGCACAGTCAGGCGTTGTCGAGGGTGTGTGGAACCTCGGTCTAGATAATGTCTTTAGAATTGGAATGGAAATATAAAAAATTTCCCTTATTCTATTATAATCGTTGTCATAAGCTCATCCTCGTTGTGGTGGTGTGATGAGGTCATTCCCCCACGATCCAGGCGGTCTTATCTGCTCTCAGTGTGGTTCTTAAGTTTTTTGGTCTCTCTGAATGATGTGGTCCCATGAATAAACGGACCTGTTCTATTTTTGAGTTGGTCCTAGTTGTGTTCTATAGGGGAATGTTCATTTAGTGAAGTTGATGGGAGGTTTTGAGTTAATTTCGCATCCTCTAGTTGTTGGATTGTCCCATAACAAGATTTCTGTCACGTCTCAGGTATGTTGTTCGGTACATGTGGGGAAAATGAATGAGTTCTGTTTGAGAGTTCCAGTGTTCCCCCCCCCCCAGGGTATGGTTTGTTCGGGTTTCAAGGGTTTTCGTATTAGTGAATTCTTGTGGTGGGGAGAACCCTCTCATGTTTTCCCCTCAATCTCCAGCAGTGGTTTTTCTTGAATTGGTCGGGTGTGACGTTTGTTGGGAATGGTTACCCCGAAACTCTCAGTTCTCTATGATTTTGTCTGGGAATGAACTCAATTTGTGTCAACTGTTTGCTTGGTGACTTTCTGGGGGCATAAAGTGTCT
This sequence comes from Viscum album, assembly GCA_963277665.1. Taxonomy (NCBI): domain Eukaryota; kingdom Viridiplantae; phylum Streptophyta; class Magnoliopsida; order Santalales; family Viscaceae; genus Viscum; species Viscum album. Next base: position 1,290,155,444 of record OY728151.1, read on the forward strand.
ATGGTGGGGATAATTTTCACACCCCGACCACGAACACCCATGTCTTTATTCTTTTCTCGGTCCTGCGACTTTGGGCAGAGTTTCCTTGGGTCCAGGTTTGAATTTTCTTTGAAGCATTGATGTTTGATGTTTTGGTGGGCCTCAGGCCGGTGCACAGTCATCGCACTGCTACCGGTGATCGTGCATTTTGTCATAGTGAATGCGTTATTGCTCGGTCGTTCGACTAAATAGTATATTTAGATGAATAAATTAAAATTGACCGAAAAACAAAGCTAAATAAAATTTTATAATGACAAAACATGGTTAATGTTTAACCCGTAATCGAAATAATATTATTGCGCAGATGATAATTTTTTTTTATTATTTAATTTGTTATTAATACTACGTTCATTAAATTGTTATAAATATAATTAATATTTAAAATAAAATGTAATAAAATTATCATTTTAGTTATCTTTTAATTTTTTTTCCTTTTATTGTTATTAATATTATTATGTTAATTTTTCAATTAATATTATTACTATTATTATTTTTTATCATTCATATTTTCTTATTATATATATATATATATTTAAGACCCTAAATCTACCATTTCCCGCACCCCCTCCTAAACCTAGCTGCCTCCTCTCTTTCTTCTTCGATGTACCCCGACTCTCTGCTACTCGGCTCCCGTCGCCTCCCCTCCTTGCTGCAGCAGGACTGCCCAGCTGTGCACTTGCCACCCGCCAGCAGCTTGCACCCTTTCCCACACAGCCGCCCGCACAGGCCCCTGCTCCCTCATGCTCCCCTTCCAGTGCGCAGCCCTAGTTTTCCCTGTTACAGCGCCCAACACCTCCTTCCTTCTTCACTGCCATCACCCAGCACCTCCTTCCATCATCCAGCACCTCCGCCCATGTCTTGACCTGCCGACAGCCCAGTGGCACTGCCTTGCTACGTCCCAGCCTCACCGAGTCCCTCAACCCACCTCATGCGCTCCTGATTTCTGGCCTCCACCAGCCACTCCCTCCTCCCGTAGGGCCTTCTTCAGCACCACTCCTCCCTTAGGCATCAGTTATCCCTCATAAGACAGCCAGTAGCCCTCCCCTACTCGGCCTCCTCTCTGTCCTCCAGCACCAGCCGAGCCCTCCGGCTCCCCTTGACCTAGCGCCGCCACCTACCTTCCACGTTACACCCATCGCCCCATGCCTCAGCCCTCCGTCATGCCTCCACCAGCTCTGGCTTTCCCTCAAACTCCCCCTACAGTGGTCGGTTTTCTCTTCTTTAGGGTGCGGTGATGGTGTGAAGTAGGTTTTCCTCCAGGTTCTCTGATGTTTCTCCAACCTTGAGGTAGTAACCCCATTTCTTTTACTTTTAAATTAAGTTTACTTTGTTTTATTGTTCTTATCACCATTTTTAATCATTAATTAGACAATTAATGTTTGTAACTTTAATTTTACCTTGTGAAATTGATTGGTTTCGATCCGTTGGTTTCATCTCAGGGTAAGTTTTATGTCTGTTTCTTGGTTTCACACCTGCTGAATTAGGGTCTTTTGTGTTTTAATGTTTATATTAATTATCTTTTAGTGCGTCAGTCTCTTCCTTGTGTTTTTGGTCCGTCTCGGTTGGTCAGTCACTTTTTGAGGTGGATTTGGTTTTAAAGTGGTGACTTTATGTGAAACATTGTTTGTTTTATGTGGAAATAATTTAGTCAAGTCACTACTTATAATTTTATAAATCATGCATGTGGTTTATTAAATCATGTGTAGGATTGAAATTGTATTTTTATATGGTTTTGTTATGCAATTGTTTTTTGAGGGATTGGGTTCTATTTGGGTTTAAAATATTTTAGGGGTGTTACTGAGGTTGTTTTATAAGTTATTTTAATGGTGTTTTTATTTTTGTAAAAGGTTCAAACCATGTTGGGAAAATGTTTTGAAGTGCGTTTGACTTTAAAGAGAAGAAATGGAGTATGTTTTTAGGGTAAATCCTTGTTTTTCATTTTAGAAAAGTTGTATTATTTATTGAAATGATTTATTTATAGGTGAGTGTGATGTGAATGATACTTTGGGAAGGTTTCAGTGTGCGATTGGTTTAGCTTTTGGTTAATGTGAGTCCTGGATACCTTTTTGGTCGTGCTTTGGTCCTTCCACATTAATTATTTGTGGGTATTGTTTAATTGTTGTAGGGTATTGCTCCGACGTGGCTACAAATCCCCTCACTAGGTTCGCAAAGGGTGTCTCGAGTCACGTCGGACCATGCTCTGTCCACCGCCGTCGAAGGCGAAGCGATTCAGATTGCTTGGAATTGTTTGCCTTTATTTGCGGGGCACACCTTGTTTTACTGCATTTTTTGGGTTCGTTATGTTTCATCTGCACTGGTTTCAAGGTGGGTTTTTCTCTATTTATTCATTTGGATTATTTTTAAGACAATTTTTCTATGTTTTTAGTTACTTTTCATTGTTGCAGCGCATTGGAAAGGTTTTTTTGTGATATTACAGTCGTCGGTAAGTGGCACGTGCTTGTGCGCAAGTTGGGACGTACCGCATCGTCATCGTAACCGAGCTGTGAGTTGAGGTAGGTCCCCCACTGCACTTACCTTTAGATTTAGAATTTATTAATTTCTTTATGTTTTATTAATTTTAATAAATTGGAAATAATATAATATAATTAATTTTTATATGATTATTTGGTGTGAATAGACCGTTTATTTTATACTGAACACTTTAAACATTTTCTTAACGAGCGGACACCCAGTATTGAAAGAATGCTTGTTTTTCCTTTAAAAATAATTCACGGAATTTCAAATGTACTTCTAGTTTTAAAGATAAATGATTTCTTATGAACAAGTGTTTTGGGTTTTCTCGAGAAATGAGGTTTTTCTTTAAAATTAGTGAAGGACCGTTTGGAACTTTAATAAAATAGATTATTTTGGAAAACCCATTCAGGGGTGATATTTGGTGTGCGTTGATTGCGTGAGCTATATGTGATGTTTGTGCATCGTGACTGATTGATTTACATTGTTGACGTACCCCTTTTTATTGCATTTTTTTCCATGGAAACCTGGCATAGTGAGTGAATCTTTTGAGAAAGATTACTGCACTAGTTTAGATTACACACTGGCTAGTGGACCCATAGCAGGGGAATACTGATTTGTTGCTGCTATGGTGATTGGACCCCTCGATTAGGCCATGTAGGGATATGCTGAGCGTTAGGGCGTTATGAAGTCATCAAGTTAGGGTATGCCTTCAGGATGAGTCAGATGTATAGTATGTTCTGGATTGTCCACGATCTCCTAGGTTCGACCCATGTTTCTTTTAGTGTTTATTTGTATGTGGCGGATGATTGAGAGGTCTAGTTCGGTAGTTGGCCCCTATTTGCCACTTTTTTCCATTTCCCTTGGTGTGTGTTGTGTGTTATGTGTAGTTTTCCATTTTGGATAATAACTAAAGTTCGGTTTTCTAAATTGCACGCAGAAATGTTTTAAAATGCTATACACCTGTTCTATACAAACATTAAACTTGTTTTAAATTAAAAATGGCAATGGGATGATACTTGTTTTAGAAATGATAGTGTGTGTGGAAACTAATATTTTATATAATTTAGTTCAAACCTAAAATTGGTAGATTCTTTATTTAAAGGTAGTGCATTGGGAATAGATATCGGGCTAGCCTACTGAGTTTTAATACTCACGCCTATAGTTCTTTTCTGTTTTAGTGTTTGTGCAGGCTACAGCTTGGGTGAGTTCGCCTTGGGAGACATTTGGTCATGTGTTGGGGAGTGACCCGTGAGGTCACATGGAGATAGTGGTTGTCTCTTTCAGTTAGTTTTATTTTCTCTTGTTCTTGTTTAGTTACCTTACTCTGTTTATTTATTTTGCGCTGCTCTGTTTAATTTCTGCTGCTTTATTTATTTATTTTTATTGGGAGAAATCGTTCCCACAGCCTCTGATGATGCCCTGGCGCATGTCACCTGCCCGGGAGGATCGGGAACGCCTCTCGGGCCATGTCGCGGACCGGATCGGGTGACTAGTTTAGGGTCGGCCTGGGTTGGTTCGTCACACAAATCCAATTATGGGTTTTCATAATTTAACACAACAGAACTACACTTGTTAAATAAATAAAGTTATTCACTGTGACAGTTATTGTGGAATCTACCACTACCTCCCAACACAAACAAAAACTACCTACACACACTGATCCCTTTCTAAATTTTATCTATAACCAGCCTAGAAATTTCAAAATAATTTGGAATAGATATGTCAGATCTCACTCTCCCCCTCCCCTCAATCAAATTAGGTATCATCACCTAAACAACCTCAATCGTGATAGAAAACTAGAGAATAAGATATAAAATAATCCCAATGAAATAAAATAAAATATCATAATCTTATAAGAATTAAAAAACATGTAGTACGCATCCTCTTCTTCAATTCCAACCACACTTATAAAACCTAAAATCTCATGATCTATTGAACGTCTACCATAAATAAACTATGAATCATGGAGAATGGAATATAAATTTTAAAATAAAAAAAATTTATAAATGTGGAATACTTTCTTCTAGGGATTTTGACAACCACATATGCATTCAACTATTATAGTATGAAAATAATAAAGAAAAACAAAGCTTAAACTATGAAGCTCCTTCAGTGGCTAATCAACACTCGATTCAGAAACCACTATGTTTTTTATCCCTTCCACGGTGAAGAAAAACAATTGTATTTATAGACAAAGAAATCTTCAATATATCAAAATCTTATATCAATTTATATCTTATATCTTCTAAATTATTTCTCCTTATCTTTTGTAGTTTAACTCAAACTTATTATGCATAGAAACCACATGTTAAATTCATTATATCTCCAATAAATCAGATCTTTCCATATCCATGAGAGAGGATCATCTAAATTTATATCATTTATATTTATATATATCTTATTTTTTATCTTCACATAATGTGTGTTTCACCCAGACTCATCTAATATTTAATTTAAAATCCTCAATTATCAAGAGATATTTCCTCCATTTCTCCCTTGAAATATATCTTAAATATTCTATTGGGATTTTTGGAGTTGAGTATGATCTCCCAGAGTAATTTCACAGTGATCTCCATTTTTTTCATACCTCTTGGTGGTGAGACTGATATCATTGGTGGTGAAAATGGTGGTTCTATGGAATAGAGCATATATCTTCAACACAAGTGACATTTTAAAGGAAGACAATGTATCTCAGGTTTATAAAATAGTGTTTCATTAAGTTTGAATAGTGATCGAGTTAAATTTTTATGAAATTAAGGTTAGGAAGACTCATCCACTAATTAATATTTTTGAGCATAGTAATTACCACTTAGTTGGAAACCCCAGGGATACTACTTGGAACACTCAACAACACTCACTCACACTGGGCCTCCTCCTTGCTACTTGACTCTGACGCCTCATGTCAACTTGTGCTAAGATTTATTTATCCCATGTTTTTTTTGTACCATATGTTATCATTATTGGAAATTTACAATTAGAAAGTAAAAATTCTTATATATATATAACCATTTTCTACTTTTAAATATATTTACAAAATCATTCATTTTATCCTTTATAAAAATATTCTTCACAATTATGAATTAATTTTTCTTTGTTAGTTAATTTTCATAACATTATTTTAAAATATCAATTGCCAAATAAATTAATAATTAAATTTATACTTGGAAAATATAAATAAATTAAATTAAAATATTAATAAAAAAAATTCAATGAAGTATGCATAAAATATTGCAATCATCTAGGAAACCAACCCTTATCCAATCAGTAGAATGGTAGATCCCTACCTATGTGATGAAACATTATAAACTACCAAGTACCATATTGAATGATATTAATTGGATGACTTATATTGGGAAGAGGTAGTTGGGGAAAGGTGGGTGATGGGAATAATATGCATTTAATTTAATTGGATAAACTCTATAATCCTAGGAAATTTGATTTATTGGGATTCAATAATTTTTTTGGTTTTAATTTGGATCAACTGGAAATGAAAATTTTGTGATTACATGAGTCCCCTATATAATTTTTTATGAGATTTTTAAAAGATAAATTGCTTCTAAATGTAGATTTTATCAATCATTGATCGGGTATGTAACAAAGCTTTATTTATGTAATCCTTTAGAGGGGAAAGTTTATTCTATTAGAGGGTATTTTTTAGTGAATTATAAATTTAATTTATGTCAATTTTTTGATTGATGAATGCATCATAGATAAATAAACTTTTTTCCTTCAAATTTACATCTATATTATTTAATATATATGAATTTTAGTGAACTCATAGAGGAAAATTATGAATTTTGGTATTTTTATGGAATCAAGGAATTATTTAATACTGGGGATAGAAACCATATTTTAGAGATTCCTCGTGGTCCATCATCTACTCCCAATTCTTGATTCTAATTATTTAATACATATGGAAATTATTAGTTACACTCTGGATATCATTTGGTAATGACCTGTATGGATAATATTTCCAGAACATTCAAGAATATTATATGGAATATAAACCTTCCTCTTAGGGTGATGGATTTTTGTGGTGAATCTATATAAATTTTCTTTCCTCAGGTGAATACCTTTGTTTTTAGTGAATTATTTATTTGATTTTTTGTAATATTTTTTATGTACATGAGTAATTAGTTATTCATTATATTTTTCACTATGAAAGAATTATTGTTAGTTTGATTAAGGTGCAACAAATTCCTTTATCTGTTCTTCATGAATATTCCTCTTCCTTTTCCATAATTATGGATTGGAAACATCACATAATAGAGGATGTTGTTTAGCTTATTTAAGTTCTATAATTAATTTTTTTGTAATGAATGGAATGAATAGATTATTAATCATAAATTTATCCAGGAATATTAATAGATTAAATGTTCTTGGAATACATTGGAGGCATAGAGAGAAATAAATAATTGTTCTAGTGGGAGTAAGGTTTTGGATATTACATTAAAATGGTATAAAATAGTGTCATTATGGTTTTAAGATTAGTGTTGATGCATCTATTTTGAATTCATCTTGTGTTACTATAAGTTTTATTTTTAGAAATTATCATGATAATTTTACCTTCATAGGAGTAATGGTTTCATATGTTTTTTTGAGTGTTCTGATTAAAAAGGATAAGAAAAGTTTTTATAGAATTTTTATAAAAAAAGTCTTAGGGTTATGGTTGTATTTTTTATATAATTTTCTCTAGTTTATTATGACAATATCTCATGAATATAACTATCTAATTTCTTTAAAACATGTGATCAAATCGATTTATATTGAATGTTAGGATATTTTTATCATAATTTTTATTTTAGGAAAATGAATGTTAGTAGGGATGTACACTCTTTTTTGTTTGTATTTTTATAGATTATTGTAGTTACTTTCATTGATTATTACTTTTTAGTTTATTATAAAATATAACTTTCCTTTTTGTATCAAAAAATGTTCCACTAATCCAAAATAGAAACAAATATATATAAATTTCTCCCAATGGGTGGCCATGTGGAAATGGTCGGGGGCTAGGACTATAAGGTCCGATGATTGACTCCCACTAATTATAGGCTTTGGATGAGGTAATTTTTCCACCTCATGATTTAAACACTCAATGGTGTAGGGTAGATTGGGGAGCATGGTTTTAAGGGTTTCACTGTAGGGCCGCATTCCTAACCTGAGGTCTAGTACCCACTCAGGTGGGGGATCACTACATCAAAAAGAGTATAGACTTATAAGGAGGTATTGAATTATTTTAAAAACTAAATATTTATTAATTGGATATGTTTCATTATACAGACTATTGGGTTTTTATTTTCCAACATATAAACATGGTGGATGAAATAAAACCAATATATTTTATATATCTTTAACAGAATAAACATGTAATATAAATTAATAATATAAGATGTGTAACTATATTATAGAAACATCTATCTTAAATATTTAATGGAGTTTTCTCGAGAAAGTTCAATGTAGTATAAGAAAAAATCTTCCAACCTTTGAAGGTGGTACACTAGCATGTGAATCATTGTTTGTAAAGACAAGACTCGGATACATTGAAGTGGTTCTAGTGCCTTCACTGTCATGAAAAACTGTATATCAGGATGAGGATAGATACATAGAGGCTTAAATTCACATGGTAGTGCACAATAGGAGGGGTATCACCCCTTTATATAGTCATCCTTGAATGGTTTCATTTTACAAAGTGTGTTAGCTATATCCAATGTGTCATGATCCCCTCCCACCAATGATACTGAAATCAAGGGATAGAGAAAATAACCCCCGAGTCCAACCTCCAATAGGCCCGATGTTGACAATTAACACTGATGGTATAAAAAAATATCACAAAATGGGAGGCATTTCCCTAAATAATAATATAATACTGGGAGATAATATGAATCATCCATAAAAAATTCCATGAAATTATATAAAAATAAACCAAAAAAATCCCATAATTCATGAATAAATAAAATTAATACAGGAAAAAGTATCCAAAAGTGGATATCCAAAATCCATGATAAACCGGTGACACTACAACTATCCAAAAAGGTTAAATATAGTAATATCCTACATTATCCATATAATCATCCTGAAAACCTGAAAATTATTTTATATACATAGGGTAAGAATACAAGTATACAAAATAGGAAAACCAATGTATCTCATACACATGTGAAAGAAGAATAATAATGCACTTGTGGGAAAATTTTAGAACCAACAACACCTAAACATGTAATCTATCTATCCCATCCTCAATATGGCATAGTCACTAAATAACATAATCCATGTATAATTACATAAAAAAGAAGAATATCGATAAAGGATACCCTGCACCACCTTCCAACTGATTTTCCGCCATCACACCCCAATGTAGTATGTCCTTGAACACCCATATCTTCTAAATGACATGTACCACCACATCACAACACAGTCACATTACATCATTCCCACAGACACCAAGTCCACCACCCCACAGCATGGTCACATCTTATCTCTACCATAGACACCTAGTACATCACATCACAACCAAAACTAGAGTAATAGTGTATCATGAACATGAAATACATCAACCTCATGCCCTTATCATACCATGCACAACCCCCACCATAAGTCACCCTACTGCATGGTCATGTCACATCCTACCCGAAGACAACTAGGAAATCAACTAGTTCACTAATTGGTCTACAACAATCATATATTGTTTATATCTGTTCAACTTGAAGAGGGAGTGGGGAAGATTAGGTAGCCATTCATCCACCCTCATCACTTTGATGTTGGGAAAAATTCCCTCTGTATGAAAATATGGGTGTCGAAACATTGGGATCAACACGAGTGGGGTTCATATGGAAATTGCAAGGAATATAAAAGTATATATGTATATATAATCCTCACACAAACCTCACCTATGGGTTTAAAAAAAATCACTAACCAACACACAACATCCCCAATTTCACATCCACTAATTCCATAACACCACAAAAACCACAAGCCACATCACACACCACCAACCAGTTATATTATCTATCCCATTCGTTTAATTATTTAACAATAGGTGAATTTTACTACACGACCCATCATTTATTTGTTCATTAGTCATTTACATCTAATTAAACAAACCAAACTCCATCCATTTCAATAATTTTTAAATAATTATTCCTTCACTACATGGGATTCTATAATAATGCAACCACACATTATAACATTCTAATCATTCCCATTGAACCATTACCTCACCACCCCACAAGCATGGCCACACAAACAATCACCTCACCGTCATAAAAGCACATCTAAACAAACCATCACATCGCCACCACAAAATCATGGGAAAAACCATCACCTCGCCACCCTAGAAGCATGGAAGATCCAACCATCACCACTCTATACAAAAATAATGGAAAAAATCATCACATTACTGCCCCTAAAGCATTTCCAAACAAACCATCACCTCATAGCCTCATAAGAACAACTAAAAAAACTATCACCTTACCATCCTAGAAGTACATAAAAACAAACCACCACCTCACCACCCCAAAATCATGACTAAAAAACCAAACATCACCCCACATCACATTGAAAAGTTAATTTTACATATTTAACAAAGGGTATTTTATCACATTTTACATTATTTTAGGGGAATTATCACACAAGGCAAAAATCAAGGGGATTCTATTTTATTAATCAAATATAAGTGGTTATCCAATTTCTATATTACGATGATATCTCAACAACTATACAACAAGGTCTCCACAACACATAACAAACTAGTGAAAACACACCCCCCAACATCCACAATTAATATTGGGGAATTTATCCCATTCAATCATAAAATCACAATAATATCAATGTTGTAAAAACATGTGAATAGTTCCCATTTCCCACTTCAATTTCAATTATATAATTCAAAATATTTAAAACCTAGAACTTGACACTTTCATGTCCACCAACGGGAATCCGCTAGAACCAACAAATAAATGCTGTAGGAAGGGGGATGGAAATACTCTAATATCCACTTGGTTCTCCAAGAATGATAGATAAAATGGGTATGGATGAATTAAGATAGTTTTGGCTTAAAGAACAATTTAAAACTGGGAACATGACACTTTCATGTCCAGTAAACAATTCACAATATGAATTTCATGGGAGTTTACCTAAACTAACTTCATTCAAAAAAAATCACCATGGACTTTATTTAAATACACGTAATGAATTAATTACATTACATGAATTTATATCTTGTTTTCACCCTCATCTACTTATAATCCTTGAAAATGATAGGTTTTACAATCCATGAACCACCAATTCACATCGTGTACCTTTTTAATGATTTTAATTTCCCACTACAAATCTATTATACCTCCCACTAAAAATGATAGGTTGTATAATTCGCAAGATACGTCTCAAGGATCTTGTCACTCCTCAACACCACCACCATCTGAACACACCAATCAAAACACCCATAAAAAAATTCACAGCCAAAAACCATCTTAGACTCCAGGAATCCCAAACCAAAAACCGCTATAACCAAAAAACGATACTACCCCAAACACGTGAATTATGGAATTTTATCTTCCATTTCATAATAATATCCACCCTGGGTGGCACTGACTCACCCTCATGAGTCTAACCAAATCATAGTATAATGCATCATGATTGGGAATCACATCCTCACTATTTCATATATCGAAACATTATCACACATCATGCATCATGAAAACATCAAATCTCAAAAAACAACAAGACCTGAACATCACATATCAAGAAAAAAAATACTAAGTAAAAACTCAAAATAGATTTTCGTACTGGGAATGGATCTACATATCTTGCTCCCATGTATTCTCCTATAAGACACCAGGCCTCTATGATATGTGAACCATGGGAATGGTCTATCCACATATTTTCTTCTCTTGGGGAACCTTGATATCTACTAGCCTCTCCATGAACGTCATGTCTTCCTCGACAATCAACTCTCCTCAATCAATTATATGAGGGTCATCGTGAAGATACCCATGAATATGAGATACATAGAAGATTTCATGGACCCTTCTTACCCATATTTGGAATTTTAATCGATATGAAACCTCACCAACTCACACCGGAACATTAAAGTTCCCAAAAAACCATTGAGATATCTTACTCACCCTGCCAAACCCCCACTTCCCATATAGTGGGGAAACCATCAAAAACACATTGTCCCTAAACTACAATGCCAAGGGCCTATTCATGTGATCATCATAGTTCTTCTTTTGGTCATATGATAAATTAATCATATCTTGAACACATTTAAATTTCTCTATTTTTCTCTATATAACATCGGGACCAAGAATATATTCCTTCCAAAACTATATCCAAAATAATAGAGAATGAAAAAGCGTATAATACATGGATAAAAATAGTTCCATAAAAATTGATGTGTGATAGAAGTTTTTATCAGAAAACTCAATCAATGGAAAGTGTCATTCCCTTAATCTTTTGAAGTCTAACAAGCACACCCACAACATATCCTCTAGCATCTAGATAGTCTGCTCTATCTACCCATCTATTTGAGTGTGTAAGGAAATTCTAAGGTGTAAATAAGGTCCAAGAGAATATTGCAATCCTTTCAAGACTAAGAAGGTAGAACATGTGTCTCAATCCGAGATAATAGACCCTGTAACTCTATGAAATATAAAAACATCATCCACAAACATATTATCCAAATAATATACTATTCATGACTCCTTAATGGCTAATATGTGGTCTAATTTCATCAATTTATCCAAAATAAAATAGATAGATTCATAACTATCCGATGCTTGGGGTAATCCTGGGATGAAATACATCATGATTTCTACCCATATACACTCGAGAATAAACAAAGGATATAAAAACCCATCAAAACACGATGATCATCCTTAACCTAATAGAAAATCAAATATTTCACTAGAAACTCTTCCACCACCTATTTCATCCTGGTCCACCAACATTTCATCCTCAATCCATGTTATATTATTGATACTCCTGGGTGTACCCAAATGGTAGGTTTTTGACTCACAAAATACTCCATCACACATCTCTACTAGGAAAAACATTATCCACTAAAATATCATCTAGTTTTTACCATCCTGTTAATATCCTTATAGATAATCACCATGTCCAACATGATCATGCATCACCTCTTCGTCTGGGACTCCCCATTGATAATCCTCCACTTTATACATCAAAGAATGGTACAAATTCATCTGCAACCAAAAAAACTCTATATAAGTCCCCAACCGTAAACCTTACATAATCTTGTGTTTTGATCAACAATTTACTTTCTTTCACATTAAGGATCTCTTCAAGTATAGAGTTTTAGAGAATTAGGCCATAAATATTACATTACATCTCAAAAATTAAAAAGTATACACTTCTAGTCTATCCAACTTTTTCACAATAATAAAACTCCTTAAATAAAACAAGAATGGTTTTTCTTGATAAAAATCTTCTTGAATTCTTCCTTTCTCCTATCCTTCCTTATAAAATTTAAAAAGAATTTTAAAAACATGGGATGAGAATAAAAATATCAGTAAGGGATATAAAAAAAGGAAAGAAAACATTATTCCATGAATACATACAAATCAATGAAATCATACATTTCACTCATAAAACATAATCTCTTTTATATGCCTCAAGAAATCATAATATTTATTAATAACTCCTAGAAATAATAAATAATAAAGGTAAATTGTGGCATCCATAACATACTTAATTTTTAGATTTCACATATACATAGGGAGTAACCTTCATGGTTATATTTGGAATACCCATCATAGTATATTCCATAAATCTCTTAGGAGAAACCTTAAAGTTTACCTTTTTCGTGTTACCTAATGCATTGGAGAGCTATCACGGGCTCACCCACCTAAGGTTTATCATGGAACCACCTATATTTGGTTTATCATGTAACCAACAGTGAAATGTCCAAGTACCGTTATATAATCATAACACATAAAAGATTTAAATTATCAACATTTCACTCATAAATAACTAGAAATCAATTCAAGATATTGAAATATTCAATCTATTTCCAACCCCATTTAAAACATTTATTAAAGATACTTTTGAATCAATGTATCCCATACAACTTTGAAAATTTTAAAAGAAATTAAAATTTTAAAACATTTATGTACTTATAATCAAATCCATAAAACCATTTTGAAAACATTTACATAATAAGAATGATTTAGAATAATAAATCTTTAAATTGTTTAAAATTATGTTTTTGTTAAAGAGTCCATTACAAATTGAGAAACACTTGAATAAAATTCATTAAAGAATAAAATTAAAAAAATATTTAAATATCATTATAATATAGTAATTCATGATATAACATTTCAAAAGGGTCTTATATACACCTTAAAGGATAATAAAGTTGTACAATATCAAGATATTCCTCAATGAAAGGAGATTGAGACGAAGTCCCTTAAAAAGATTATATTATTAGATTAAGGTTAAATCAATGAAATAATTATGTGTGTTAAATATAAATACACTAAATATTAGTGTATATTTAGTTTAAAAAAATTATAGGTCATTCACACATATTCTTTGAAAAAAACATTGAAATGGATATTTAACTCAATGAATGGAGATTGAGTTAATATTTACCTTACAAATTTCATATAAATGATGTAAGAATTTATCAATGGGGTGATTATGTGTAGAAACATCATATCCATACAAATAGAATTGTAAATTACAATATAAATAAATAATTAGTGATTCCACACATAATCTCGGCATAATATAATCAATGAAGTATGTGTAAAACCCAATGAGTGGATATTGAGTTTAAAAATTCTCTTATAAAGATCATTTTGTTAATAAAATAGATTGATTATGTGTATTCAATATAAATCCTCATAAATCAAGTATAAATTAAAGATAATATATCCAAATTTATTTCTCATGTAATCATAGCATGACATAGTCAAGTAGTAGAAGATCAACCCAAATAATGGAAATTGGGTTAAAAAGTTCCCTTACCATGAGTCCACATCATCACGTATGTTCCTTATTCTTCCTGAATAATAAAAATAATTTAATTTATACTTGTTTGAGAACATTTTTAAAGTTTATTATTCCTTTTATATCACTTATTACCTTTTTATAACAATCTCATAATTATTCAAGTTCATATCGGTTGTTTTGTCGATATTCGGTACTTGAGTTGAAAATGAACTTATTTTAATGTAAATTGTCCATGTAGTAAAAATTAGATAATATTCATAATTATATTCATGATTTAAATATCATATATATCCATTATATATGTATTTATAATAGTCCATAACATTTGGATATAAGAAATGAAATGCATCATTCATGGAGATGGTAAGTCGTACATACGGTTGAATGCTACTTTCATTTATTTGTTATATTAAAGAAATGAAAAGTAAAGGATACATAGGTATGTTATAATTATATTATAATATATATGTTATATATTTTAGATAATTTAATTAAATCCATTATTTATATGATCCATGTATGGCATAAACGAGTCATATCACTTTGAGGGGGAGGTACTCCGCACTTCCTCAAATAAAATTATCATATTTACACATAATGGAAAGCATAAATGTATGTTTTAAATAAAAATTATAGAATCATAGAAACAATATAAATATAATATAAATAATATATAATTATAGTTCCATCAGAATGGCCACCATGAGTGGTGGTAGGATAAAATTGAACAATCATCGTTTCGTGTGGCAGTAGTTTGTCGTTCGCAAAAATAGTATGTTCATATCCCTTAGATGGAGGTGTGTGTAAGTGTAGTTAAAATAATTGTCATAAAAAATACTAGTATATTTAGTATACTAGTTTTTTTATTTAATAAATGGATAATAAGAGCATATGGAGTGGAGAAGGATAATAAAGGAAAGAAACTTGAGAGAAGATGGTACCTCTAAATCAGGTAACATATTTTGATTTGAGCCAACAGGATTTCTTGAATTACCTTTTTCTAAATTTAAGGATTATAAGAGGAAATTAGGGATGTTGGGAGATTATTTTAGAAAATTTTGGATGAACCAAGGGTCTTGAGAGGTGTGAGTAAGTGGTTATAGTTTGTAGCCTTTTATAAGAGGAAGGAGGGGCACTTTAGGAAAGTCTTGAAATGTTGTTTTATTATAAAATGATTTTAGAATTATAATAGTTACAAAGTGATATTTTTCTAGGATAAGATTATTATGGTTCTAAATCCTCTCAACCAATATGTTTTATACAAGTTTAGGTCACAAAAGTATCCTTATATTTTAGCTTTAACACTTAGTTAAAAACATTAACTCTTACAATGTCTTCTTGTATTTTCATATATATGGTTACTATTGTTAATATAAATTCCAAGAGAAACAAAATTGGGTAATTAATGACATTTGTAACAATATATAAGTAATTTTTCATAATATTATATTTTTAGGACTATTATATCATTAAATAAAATAGTATTTGTTTTAACAATTCATTTATGTCAATTTTGACACTATTTTGTAATTGATTTTTGTTAAAGTCATAAAAACTTTATTCCTTAAAAAAAATTCATTAACTCAAATATAATATGTCGTAATAATATATAAAACTATTTTATGGAAGAAAAATTATCAAATTAAATTTATTTTATTATTTATAATATCATTTATTTGAATCTTTCATTAATATGGTAATCATTGCATCATCATCGTGTCATAAATAAATTTATTTAGTTATAGAATAATAATTATAAATAAAATATCATGATTTAGGTAATATTTTTAGATTTATTATTAGTATTTATATTCGAAAAGATAATTTTTATAAACCAAAATAAAATTGTTTTAGTAAATGACACATGTTTATGTTATATTTCTCTTTACTTTAAATTAACTCTTATATCATGTCATTATCACACCCAAGTGGATCCATGGGGTTCCAAAATCGACACAAGGATTCCCATGGTCATAAATATCCCATAAAATTGGATTATTACATGTTTTAGGGTAGTTTAATATTATTATAATATTATTATTTACCCATATTTACCAGATTTACCCTTTATCCATGGTAAATGAAAATAATTATTGAAGTTATTATTCATAGTGTCTAAAAATAAAAGGTACATATTTACACAATTAGAAAAATCTGATTCAAAATATGGAATACATTTTACCAAATTCAAAACATAGAAGTTGTAGTAATTAATTAAAAAATAATTCTTGTAGTCAAAACTAGAAAGCGTGTTTTTTAGAAATAATAACCATCAAAAGATTGACATGCGTTTATATCTAATTTCAATGTAAAATTACTTACAATGACCATAATTGGATTAAATGGTAAAAAATTAATCTAATTAAACTTTAAAACCAATTAAAATAACAATTGAACAATATAAATAAATTATATGAAAAGGCAATTTTGAATTAAAATGGAGTATTTTTCACTATTCATAAAAATATGGATTTTATCAGAAATATACCAAAGTTTCAACCAAACTAAATTTTGATATCATTTTTATAAATAATAAGTTTATATTATAAAATATAACATATAAAGGTTTCAAAAACTAAATTTAAAAAGGGTTGGCCATCAAAAGGCGGTAAAACTGCATTTTTAGAAAAATACTTCTTTTATCCAAAAAAATGAATTTGTTCTTATATCATATCTAGAAAACATATAAGATGAATTTAAAATAATAAATTAAATATATAAAATATATTTTTCATTATATAAAAATCCATGAAGAGTTATATGATTTTATAAACATAATTATTCTCTTTTTAAATAGGTTTCCATAAAAACACATCCTTTATATTCAATTGGTTTTTATTTCCATTTTTAATAAATTCGCTAACCAATGAATCATTATTTAAACATATTTAAACCATATTTTTATAATTCAGTTGATATTATTCACTCCCTTGATTCCAACGGTTAGTTTATAATTGTAACATTTAAATAATAATATTTAGTTCGTTTAAGCTCAATGTAGTGTATCATGTATGCTATTGAACATAGTGTTTCTATCTTAAAACTTCGGTTGTTACATCATTCCCCCATTTTTTAAATTTCTTCCTCTCAATTTTAAAATTTTTCTCGGTAACTTCATTAAAAATCCCACATCAAAAAATGGGTTAATAAAACTACCACTTTAAAAATAAAGAAAGAGAAGAACAAAGGTCACCTGAGATTACACATACTAGGGTTCCATGTAGGAAAACCTAGATATGGAAGAAAAACTAAGTGTCAAGTTTTGATGGAGAGTGATAGAAAACATTATTAGGAGAAATCTAACAACCCGAAAACCATAAACTTGTGATAGGTTAAATGACCATTGATTTCACTGTATGAAATAGAAAAAAATTTTGTTTTAATATCCTTTTCACAAATTTGAGGAATTATTTAACTTCATAGAATAAGAACATAAGGAAATATACTTACTGTTCAAGTATAGTTTCATCCTTTAATAAATATCTACCAAAAACTCATATTTTCTCCAAACGATGAGTATTCAAGATGACTTGGTCACACTGGAATCAATAGAATCAGCTTCTAGAGAATCACATAGTCCACCAAAGATTAACTATCTATCATCTTGTCTTGAAACATTAATGAAAACCAAAATGGTTAGGATAAGATAAGATAATTCCCCAAGAATAATAATCATTTATAAGAAATAAGGCTACTTATAATATCCAAAATTCAACTGTAATACCCAAGTTAACATAGACTATTCAACAAACAAAAGTCCTTAAAATTCCTCAAAATAATCCAAACTAAGATTGAAACTCAAAATTTAGATGGATTTGATCACATGGTATTACATGATAAATCTTAAAATTTATTTCCAAATAACCCAAACCACTCTTAATGTCTCATACGAAAAATTAATTAACCTAATCAAATTTTCTCCATGATAGGTTAATCATTTCTACAAATAACCCAAATCGCCATTTGTCTACAATAAAATCATAGATTCTTATAAAATAAAATTCAACCATAAATCCTCAAATTAAATCCCATAGTATTCTTTTTCCCTTAGTCATATAGTATTCTCAAAAGAGAAAACTTCTTCCAAGATAACATTTATCTCTTATTCACCAAATCATTTTCCTATACTAAGGATATCTATTTGATAAAACATAAGTTCCCAAAATCAAATTTTTCTTAATCCATAAATTCATCTAACTAAAGATAATAACTCATACTAACTAGGGACTTCACATAGGCCAGTGGTAGGTGATAAATCCCAGTTTCACTTTGGTTGTGGGTTCGATTCCTACAGCTTTTTTTGGCATGGCGGGTTGTCACATGGTCTGCATGTTGTCCCTTTGTAAAACTAAAAAATAACCCTAACATGTTTTAACCTCAATGGTTGTCTTATACCTCTCATTTTCATCCCAACTCATAATGACCTAAACATATTACTTCATGAAGTCTTATATATATTGACATTTTTTTTTATTTCACATCCATTTGATAAAATAAAACTATTCCCAACCAAAGAACATCGTACATTGATCATGGTGTCCACCTGGTTTCATCGTCATCTTGTACACATAGATAGAAGGTCCATGCATTGCAATAATTATTTAGAGATCCTTTGAAATCATTTTCTTCCTTTATCCAAATACACCTTGTACAACTTAGGTCATATGGGTTTTCAAGGAAAAATAATTTTGGAAAATAATCATGTATGACATATAAATTCAAAACATATGAAAAAACATGATTTTTATAAAATAGTCAGACTGATTTTGAGTTAAAAAATTAAATAAATTGTCCTTTTAAAATACCATAATTATGTCCTAAAATACTATATTTTAAAAGAAAATATAAATATGTTGTGAAAGGGTATCCTTCTTCAACACCTTTTTCAAAATTACAATATGCTAGAAAATCTTGTGATAAGGTAAAATATTTGAAAATTCCTTGATAATATTTACCTTTCTTTAAAATATGATAATATTGAGAAAATAGTATTTGATTAAATACAAACCATGATCCATGATGGTATCAACATATAGTAGAGGGGTTTGATATCTCAAGAAACTGTTTGTAAATGAGTTGTATGTTAAAAAAAGTTTCATAATCATCCAAACATGAATTTTCAATAATTATTTCAATCATGTCATAAGGAAGAGATATGAATGTTGTTTTAGATTCTACTACTTCCATTTCTAACTGACATTCCTTGATCATAAAAAGTTATAAAACAAGTATTTAACTAAAATAATTGTCATAGAGGCTAACCACGTGTTTAACAAAAACTCGTAAACCCTAAAGTTGTCTAAACAATTCCTATGATACCAACTATAAGTCAATGACCTTAAACCTTACATAATCTTTATTTTTGATTAGGAATTTACTTTTTTCACATTTAGTATCTTTTCAGGTGTAGAGTTTTAGAGAATTAGTCCATAACTATTACATTACATCTCAAAAATTACAAAGTAGACACTTATATTCTATCCAATTTTTTCACAATAATAAAACTTCATAAATAAAACAAGAATTTCTTTCTTGATAAAAATCATCTTGAATTATTCCTTTAACATATCCTTACTTATACCCTATGAAAAAAATTTGGAAAACATGGGATGGACAAAAAAATATTAGTAAGGGATATAAAATAAGGAAAGAAAACATTAGTCCATGAATACATACAAATCAATGAAATCATAGATTTCACTCATAAAACATAAGCACTTTAAGATACCTCATGAAATCATAATATTTATAAATAACTCATAGAAATCATAAATCATAAAGGTAACAAGTTGCATCCATACCATACTTACTTTGTAGCTTTTATAGCTACATAAAGAGTAACCTTCATGATTATGTTTGGTAAACCCATCATAGTATATTCCCTAAATCTCTTAGGATAAACCTTAATGTTTACCCCTGTCACGTTACCCAATACATTGGAGAGCTATCAGGGGCTCACCGGCCCTAGGTTTATCACGAAACCACCCATATTTGGTTTATCATGTAACAACCTGTCAAATGTAAAAGTACCATTACATAATCATAACACATAAAAGATTTCAATTATCAAAATTTCACTCATTAATCACAAGAAATAAATTAAGGATATTGAAATATTCAATCCATTTCCAAAACCATTTAAAACATGTAATAAAGATAATTTTGAGTCAAATTTTCCCATACCACTTTGAAACTTTTGAATGAAATTAACTTTTTATAACATTTATGTCCATATAATTAAATCCATAAAACCATTTTCAAAATATATACATATTAATTATTATTTATAAGAATAAATATTTAAACCATTTAAAATTATGGTTTAGTTAAAGTTTCCCTTAGAACTTGAGAAACACTTGAATAAAAATAATTAATGAATAAAATGAAAAAATATATATAAATATCATTAGAATATAGTAATTCATGATATAACTTTTCTAAAGGGTGGTATATACACCTTAAAGGATAATAAAGGTGCACAATATCAAGATATGTCTCAATGAAAGGTGATTGAGATGAAGTCCCTTAAAAAGATAGTATCATTAGATTGAGGATAAATCAATGACATAATTATGTGTGATAAATATAAATACACTCAATATATGTTTATATTCAGCGTAAACCAATCAGAGATCATTCACACATATTCCTGTAAAAACAAAACCAATGACACAGATATTTAACTCAATGAATGGAGGTTGAGTTAAGATTTCCGTTACAAAGTTCATATAAATGACGTAAGAATTTATCAATGGGGTGATTAAGTGAATAAAAAATATATCCATAAAAAGGGATGTGGAAATTAAAACATAAATAAATAAACAGTGATTCTATGCATAATCTTGGCATAATATAATCAATAAAGTATGCATAAAACCCAATGAGTGGAAATTGAGATTTGAAATACCCTTATGAAGATCATATTGGTAATAAAATAGATAAATTGTATTTATTAAATATAAATACCCATAAATCAAGTATAAATATAAGATAAAATATCAAAATTCATTTCTCACATAATCATAGCATGACATTGTCATGTAATAGAATATCAACCCAAAGAATGGAAATTGGATTAAGAAGTTCCATTACATTGAGTCCAAATCATCACGTACGCTCCCTGTTCTTCCTGAATAATAAACTTGAGTAAATTTAAACTTGTTTTAAAACCTTTTTCATGTTTATTATTCATTTTATATAACTTATTACCTTATTATAAAAATAATATAATTATTCAAGTTCATATCAGTCATTTTGTCGATATTCGGTACTTGAGTTGAAAATAAACTTGTTTTGATGTAAATTGTCCATGTAGTCAAAATTCCATAATCTCCATAATGATATTAATTATTTAAATATAATTTATATCCAGTATATATATATTTATAATAGTTCATAGCATTTGGAGATAAGAAATGAAATGCACCGTTTATAGAGACGGTAGGTCGTACGTATGCATGAATGCTACTTTCATTTATTTGTCATATTAAAGGAATGAAATATAAATGATACATAGGTATTTTATAATTCCATTATAATATTTAAATTATATATATTACATAATTTCATTACATCCTTCCTTTATATGTTCCATGTATGTCATGAATGATTCATATTACTTTGAGGGGGCAGTAGTCCGCACTTCCTCAAATGAAATTATCCTATTTATAAATTATGGAAAGCATAAAGGCATGTTTTAAATAAAAATTATAGAAGAATAGGGACAATATAAATATAATATATATGATATATAATTATATTTCCATAATAATGGACACCATGAGAGGTGGTAGGAGAAAATTGAACAATCATCGTTTAGTGAGGAAGTAGTTCGTCATTCACAAAAATTGTATGTTCGTATCCATTAGATGGAGGTGTGTATAAGTGTAGTTCAAATAATTATCAAAAAAAACATACTATTATGTTTAGTATAAATTTTTTATTTAATCATTGAATAATTAGATCGTAGGGAGTGTAGAATGAAAATAAAGGATAGAAACTTGAGAGAAGATGTTACCTCTAAATCGGGTAACTTCTTTTGATTTGAGCCAAAAGGATTTATTGAATTGCCTTATGCCCAAGGTAAGGATTATAGGAGGAAAGGATGTATTTTTTTAGATTATTTGAGAAGATTTTTGAGTAGACAAGGGCTTGATAGGTGTGAGTAATTGGTTAGAGGTGGTGACCTTTTATAAGAGGGAGGAGGGGCACTTCAGGAAAGTCTTGAAATATTATTTTATTATAAAATGATTTTAGAATTATAATATTTCCATAGTGATATATTTCTATTATAATATTATTATGAGTCTAAATCCTCTCAACCAATAGGTTTTATACAAGTTTAGGTCACAAAATTAACCTTATCTATTAGATTTAACCCTTAGTTAAAAACATTAACTCTTACCATGTCTTCTTGTATCTTCATAATATATCATTTAATAGTATTTGTTTGAAAAACTAATTTATTTCAATTTTGACACTATTCAGTAATTTATTTTTTTCAAAGTCATAACAACTTGATTCCTTCGAACCAAATTAATTAACTCAAATATAATATGTCATAATCATCTATAAAATTCTTGGATGGCATCAATATGATCAAATTAAATTTATTTTAATATTTTTAATATCATTTATTTGAATCTTTCATTAAAATGGTAATCAATGCCTCATCATTGTGTCATAAATAAATTTATTTAGTTATAGTATAAAAATTATAAATAAAATACCATTATGTAAAAAATCCTTTTATATTTCTAATGACTATATATAGTTGAAGATATCATTTATATAAACCAAAATAAATTTTTTTTAGTAAAAGATACATGTTTATGTTTTATTTCTCTTTACTTTAAATAAATTCCCATAAAATGTCATTATCCCACCCAAGTGGCTCCATGGGGTCCCAAAATAAACCCTCAGATGCCCATGGTTGGACATATCTCATCCAATAGTATTATGACATGTGTTAGGGTAGTTTAATATTATTATAATATTATTTTTTACCCTTATTTACTAGATTTACCCTTTAACCATGGTAAATAAAAATTATTACTGAAGTTACTCTACAATTTCTAAAAATAAAAGGTAACTATTTAAAAAATTTGGAAATTCTGATTACTAATATGGAATCCATTTTTTCAAATTCAAAATACATAAGATTCAGTAATTAATTTAAAATTAATTCTCCTTGACAAAACCAGTAAGTAGGTTTTTGAGAAGTAATAACCATCAAAATATTGACATGTGTTTATATCAAATTTCAATGTGAAATTATTTCAATGACCATTATATTATTAAATGATAAAAACATAATCTAATTACACTTTAAAAACAATTAAAAGGACAATCTAATTATATAAATAAATTATATGAAAAGGCATTTTTGAATTAAAATGTAGTCTTTTCACTATTTATAAAAATATGGATTTTATCAAAAAAATACAAAAATTACAACAGAAGTAAATTTTGATTTCCTTATTCTAAATAAGAAGTTTATTTTATCAGATAAAACATATAAAGGTGTCAAAAACTAAATTTAAAAAGGGTTCTCCATTAAAAGGAGGTAAAACTATAATTTTAGAAAAATACTTCTTTTATCTGAAAATTTGAATTTGTTCTTATATCATATAGAGAAAACATATAAGATGAATTTAAAACATTAGATTTAATATATAATATATATTTTTCATTAAATAAAAATCCATAAAGAGTGGTATGATTTTATAAAAACAATTATTATCTTTTTAAATAGGTTTTCATAAAAACACATCCTCTATATTCAATTGGTTTTTATTTCCATTTTTAATAAATTTGGTAACCAATGAATCATTATTTAAACATGTATAAACCATATTTTCATAATTCATTTGATATTATTTCTTCATACTATTCCAATGGATAGGTTTTAATAGTAACAGTTAAATAATAATTTTAAGTTGTTCGTATAAGCTGGATGTAGCGTATCATGTATGCTATTGAACATAGTCTTTCTTTTTAAAAACTTAGGATGTTACACTCTTTCATGAACCAACCTTTCATCGAAGTGAAAGGATTCCCACTCCTTAAACTCTCTCAAAACATCCCTAGACTTCTAAAAAATCCTTCCATGAATTTCTATGGAAATTATCAACCACAAAATTCTCTTTCCCTAATAAGTATGAGATCTAAAAATCATAATCTTTAAGAAACTCCATCCACTAAAACTAACAAAAATTTAGATCACATTGATAATAGATATACCTTATACTATTTCCATCCGTTATGACCATAAATATCTCCATAATGAGGTAATTCCATCACAACTTTAGCAAAAACACAACCATAACTAACTACATATCATGGGTGGAATAATTATTCTTGTGGGTAAGTACCTTCCTAGACCCATAACATATCACTACCCTTTTATGAATCAAAATTCATCCCAATACCATATGGGATATATCACATAAAACCAAAAATATCACACCTTCCTCAGGAAACTAAAGCACCAAATCACAAACCAACTTCCCCTTTAGGTAACTGAATGATAGTTGGCACTGATCAGTCCACACTAAAACATGTTCCTTCTGGAAAAAAACTGTCAATGAACCTGTAACATTGGAGAAATAATTCCCAAAACCTTGATAATATCATGTCCTACCAAGGAAGCTAACAAATTATGAAACGTTTTTAGGTTTTTTCATGAAACAGCCACCTTAGACTTTTATGGGTTTACTACCGTACCCTATAGAGACACCACACTCATGAGGAAATTTACCTCTTTTTCTAAAAATATACACTTTTAAAACATTCTATATAGAGATTGGAATCAAATAACCTTCAAGTTATCTATGCAATATTTGGAATGAACATATTCTAATATATATTATATCAGTATTCCTTTCATGGACATGAAATTGAAATGGTTTGATAATTCACAGAACATAGAGTTTGCGAGTCCCATGAATCTATCTGGTATGTTTGTGACACCAAAAGGCATGACCACATACTCAAAGTACCCATAATTGTATCTTAAGGAAGCCTTTGGGATATCAACCCCCTTTACCCTAAACTGGTAATATCCAAATAAAATATTGATCTTAGAAATCCAAATCACCCATATCATCTAATAAAATATATATATATATATATATCCTCAAAAGAGGGCAATTGTTCTTGACTGCCACCAGATTCATCCTCCAGTAGTCTATACACAACTTTAGTTTTCCATCAGCCATTATGCTAATGAAAAATGGACCACCCCATGGTGACACACTCAGTCATATGGAACCCTTCTATATCATATCACTTATCTGAATCCCCAACTCCTGTAACATAGAATGTTCTATCCAATAAGGATCCATTGAAATGGGAGAAGCACCAGGATTCAAGTCTATCCTGAACTCGACATCACATCGAGGGGGTAGAATCACAACCTACTCTAGTAAAACAACCAAAAACTCACCAATGGCCATAGGGACCCCTAATATATATGCATCCCCCAATTTGAGGGAAGATTTAGGTAGATACCTCTTATTAAAAATTAAAAACATGTACATAAAGGAGATGGAAGTGGTCATACAAGAATCATTAACTTATTCAAAAATAAACTATAAAACATCAAAATTCATAATAAAAATGATAGGAATCATCATAATCGTCATACCATCTGGAGCCGTCTAAGGGACCATGATACCTAGTGACGATAGTCGAATTGAGATAGGAATAGTCTTTCCTCTATCTCTTTTTCCTAGGAGGAATATATTGAAAACCTTTATCATACACAACAACAGATTTCCCTTTGGATAATACCTAACTATATAATGATTTTTTAGGGAATCATCCTCGATGTCATCCCACCATCCATGGATCCCCTGAGTTTCTCTTAATTTATTGATTTCCTCTTGAATCCTTGAAATGTTCCCATTACCCAAATTTTGTTTCCGTTCAATTGTCTGGTCGTATTTTTTCGTCGATGTCACAAGTCGACCCTCGTCCATTTGGTTCTCCGAGTCCATCTCCCTGGACCTATGAGTCTCCTATGTGAACTCCTTATCTTCACCATCTCTAATCCATACATTTCCTTTATCAAGAGTGGGTTTTGTGGCACCAATAAATTCCTCCTTATTCTGTGTCAACTGCTTCATCAATTTCTTTCTACAAGAAACTTCAGGGTTCCCATTGGAGGAGAAAAACGAGTAAACCATAGACTTTTGGAATTTATCCTTGACATGAAAAATCATTTTCCACTCCAAAAAAAATATAGGAACTCATTAATATTCCACTTTTAAGGGAATATCATCATCCAGTGCTGAAAAAACAACATTATAGATCCAGCTAGTACTCAAGTCAACCTCAACCAGAAATCTAGCATAGTGACCAAATCGGACATTCTCAGTATTCCTATCCATATTGATTGGGATCCTCAAAGAAGATGCAATATAAAATAAGATTTTAGGATGCCACTCTATCCAATTAAGGCCAATAATCTTGATCCAGACTTGATCTTTTGTGTTTTTTGTAGTGAAAGGATTAAACCAAAAAACCCACTCTTGAAATCATAACATACCTGACCTTAAGGCAATTGAGATGATCCCCTTTTCCCTTCGCTTTAGATCCACTGATGGAAACTTGATATGAAAATATCCCCAACCTAGGGGAATACACCTCCAGCTAGAAAAACCCCATATAGAGGTCATCTTTCAAACAAAATCACCAAGCTTCCAAGGATTTCCTTCAGTGGGAAGAACAATCCTAGCAATAATAAAGTGTTCACAAATTTTAAATCTATCAATAATTGATTCTATGATAGAATTCATGCTAGATTTTTCTCCTTTATTAACCATTCTCTTTGGAGAAATGTATTTAACGTGTTCAAAATATATTTTTCTCAGATCAAATTTCTTAGCCTTTTGATGTGGGTGCTCAGCCGATGCCACATCTTTCCTAGCCACCATCAATGAAGGATGCATGTTTCCCACAACTGGAGTAGGCACATCCACTGCCATAGATCTATGGATCTGGTCTATTCCGGTGGGTTTCACCTCAGGCATAGTTACACCTCCCGCACTAAGCCCCACTTCCTTACTCACATCATCGGGAATCACAGTCATCGCACCGCCCTCGCAATTCACAACATCCACCTTTGTCCTTGTAGCATCGAATGTCATCTCGCTGCTTGCACTATCCACAACGGCCCATACCACACTCGTATCACAAGATGGAACTGCTATCACACCGCATGTTCCATCTGAATTGGTGACCATCAATGAAATCATGCTTCCATCTAAATTGGGAACCGCCGTCGAGGATCTTTATAAACCCAAACACTCACCACTCACACCACCCCTCATAATTGCATGTCTGTAGCCATAGAACTGACCCCGAGGAAGAAGGTATGCACCTGACAGTGGCTCAATATCTATCTGATCATACCTTGATTCAACCATCTTCATGTCCTTCAAATAAATAAGGGGATCCACATACTGACTACCAACCTAACAACCCTACCTTCCAATGAAAACATCATGCTCGATATCCACATCCGAGAACATGACTCTCCTATGGATTCAGTCAAAAATAGGATGTATATAATAAAAAAAATCATTTCCAAGGATGACATCAAATAGATAAATCTATAGCATGAAAATATCCCCCATTGGACAGATGTTACCCCATCATTATTCTACACCCCCGACACATATCAAACAAGTTGTTCTAGACTCTGACTAGAATAGTCATAAATATATGTATAGGAATCATCTTTCCATATATTCCTAGATCATGAACTTGAGTGAGTGAAAGAAATGAGTTTGGAGATCCTATATCAAACAGTACACAAACATGGGTAGACGACAAACTTAGAATAGCTCAAATGATATTTGACCACTCTAGTGCTGCTACATCCACTTCATAAAACAGAAAACACCCTAATCCTCTACCTCTCTACTAATGAACACCTCTATGACCATGATCGATTCTAGGTCCATGAACATGAGTAACATCATGACATCGGCCTATACCTACTCCATCTCCCCTCGATTAAGCATAAGACTACTACACCTACTATTGAAATGGTCTCACTAGAAACTATTACTGAGGCTAGCACTGAACCTACCCACCTCAACTAAACAGATGTCATATAACCATTGGACACTAATTTTTGTGATAGTCACAAAAACCACACACACAAAACACTATCCTAATATCCCGAGGAATAAAATGGAACCACTACACCCAAAAGGATGGAAGGGAAGCTATCGATTTCAACTCCCTACGGGTCAAAACCTCAATGGTATTGGTGCCTAAGACAAACAACTGAAAACCTTGCTCCTTGAGGAACCCTACTAATTCCCCTCTCATAGTAAACATCCTCAATAATGAATCTGTTCAATGACCTTCAAAATCTTATGAACCTCTAGATAAGTTGGAAATGTAAAAGGATTAACTGCATACTAGATATAAGGATGAAGTTCATCCTCATGATGTTTCACATGAGACTCCTAATTTGGAAAAATATCAGGGGAAATATGAAAAAGTTTATTGAACATGATTTCCAAATACTATAATAATAGACTCTCCTTATGAAGAGAAATAGTATCCTTCTTATTTACTTTATTTTTGGTCAAATAATGGAACACTTACATTAATTCATTCTAAATTTCGACCCATGAAACATATTCCTCCTTCCACACACCCATATATAGCATAAACCACTAATGTGTAGATCCCCACATATGAATAACTTCCAAAGGGACCCAATATTTCACCAGGGCCTGGATCAAATTGAAATAAATCTTGAGCTCCTCTAACGAGCTCTCTATGTTCACATATAAAACACTTCCCACATAAGTCTGACACTGAAAAGCGCCCAATTCCCTTTTACAAGCCTCATCCTCCTCTAGAGTATAAAACCTATGGTGATCAACCATATCATTCTATTGAATATAAACTTCTTGATCTACATAGTGATAACATCCAGGATTCATAGATAAAAATTAAACAAGAATTTCTAAAACCCAGTAGTATAAAATTTTATTTAGATTCATTTTAATTCCCTTTATTTTTTTTTAACATCCCAAAAAAATCTATCTCAAATAGGATAATAATTCATCATGATTAATGTTCCTCTCTTAGGTATATACACTGAAAATAGGTCCACCTCACTTGGTAATTCAATAGGTTTATAATTTTTTCACTACAACATGGGGGGCCATAAAATCATGTTTCCTAATCAGTCTCTCTGGAAAATTTAATACACCAAGGTCAAATGGAACATTTTACACACCAACCCTTGCAATCCTCACTATTAATAACTCCAAACTTCATCTTATCTATCTTATATTAGCCTCTGATACCAATCTTTCATGACTCCCTCCTACCAATGATTCTGTAATAGAAGTAGATAGATAATGTCACCCAAGTCCCACCTCTGGTAGTCCACGAGTAAGATACTGGCATGGATGGTATAAAGCATTGCATAAAATGGGAGTAATTTCCCCCTATAATAATATAGGATCAAGAGATAAAATGAATCATCCATAAGAAACTCCATGAAATAATATAAATAGAAACCAAAACTTTCCCATATTTTATTCATAAATAAAACGGTTATAGATAAAAGTATCCAAAATTAAATACCCAAAAGAAATATCTAAATCAGTGACACATATTCTTGTAAAAAAATTGAGCTAGTGCTATTGAGAATGATCCATGTAATCCTCCTACAATCCTAAAAAAAATTAAATGTGTAGGGTGAGCATACAATTATACTCAATAGGAAAAACAAAGTATCTTGTTCACATGTTAAAGAAGAAGAATAATTCCCTCGTGAGAAAACAACGAAACCAATAGAAAATACATAGGTCAATTATCTATCCCAAGCTCATGAAGTCACGCTCACCAAATAATTTAAGCCACATATAATAATATAATAAGATTTCAATCGATAAAGGGTTCCCCGCATCACTTACCCACTGATTTTACACTCTCAAACACAAACGTTGTACATAATATCTCTCAAATATCTTCAAAATAACATATACCACTACCCTAGATCATAGTAATATCACATCACATGCACAAACACCTGGGCCCCCACCCCACAGCATGGTCACATCCTATCTCACCTATAGACGCGTAGGTTATCACATCAATCCCATTACCAGAGTAGTAGGGTATCATGAACATGAACGAAATAAACATCATAATATCCTCCTACCTTACACAACCCAAAACATATATTGTCCTACAACATGATCATATCACATACTACCCAAAGACACCAGGTCAATCACTATGTGCACTAAAAAACCTCTATCCATCACATCCTGTGAATATCTACTCACCCGAAAGAGAGAGTGGGTAAGATAAGATATCCATCCATCCATCCTCGTCACTGGGATATTTAGAAGAACAACCTCCATATGAAAATAGAGGTGTCCGAACATAGTTCTCAACATGGGTGGGGTGTATAATGAAATAACATGGAATATACAAGTATATATATAATTCACACACAAACCTGACCCATGTGTTCACAATAAAACTCTAACTAACTCATAACATAACTAAATTCACTACAAATATAAATTTATAACACCACACAAACCATAATCCAAATCATAGGCCACCAAAAAATACATTATCCACATCATTAATTTTATTATTTACCAATAACCACACTTAACTACATAGACAATAGATTATTTTTTCATTAGTAGTTTCCATCACTTCAACCAAACCAAACCCCATCCATTAAAATATTTATTAAATAATTATTCCATTATTACCTAGGGTTCTAGAACAATGAAACCACACATCACAAGTAGCTCACCATTCTCATCAATCCATCACCTAATTTCCCCACAAGCATGACCAAACAAACCATAACCTCACCACCACAAATGCATAGACAATCAAACCAGAACCTTGCCACCTCTAAAGCACGTCCAAAAAGAAATTCACCTTTTTATCCTAGAAGAATGGCCAAAAAACAATCACCTAAATATCCCAAATTCAATGCTAATGAAACCATCGCCTTGCCTCCCCAAAAGCATAGCCAAACAAACCATCACCTTGCCGACCTAGAAGAATGGCCAAACAAAACATCACCTCATAACCCTGAAAGAACGAACAAAAAATAACCACCTCACCACCATAAAATAACTTCCAAAAAACCACACACCACCATACATCGCATTGTAACCACACATAAAAAATCATTTTTCAGATTTAACAAAGGGTTTTTATCACATTTCATGTTATTTTAGGGGATTTATCGCACAAGCTATAAATCCAAGGGAAACCATTTTTAAAAAAAAATATAATTGGTTATCCAATTTCTATTTTAAGGTGACATCAAAACAACCACACAACAAGGGAACCACAACATATAACAAACTAGAACAAACAAATCCCCCAATGACCACATTTTTTGAGGTCTAATATGACCAAAATATCACAACATCATAATAATATCAACACTATAAAAACATGTGAATCATTCCCCTTTCACCAAAAAATTTCAATTAACCAATTATTTATCATTAATTAATCTATCACAACCATACCCTATAGATAAACAAAAGGAATCTCCTCCCACATGACACAAAAATAAAAATTAAGGAGTTCCCTACCTCAAATAACCTTTTCAAACTCACTTTGAGTAGTCAGACGTAGAAGAAACTCTCGCAAACCATAACAGCATGAAACCCTAGGAATCAACCTACACCACATCAAGGGTTATCAAAAACATAGCCCAACTCACAAAAAAAACTTCACCGCCATAGTGGATCCCTAGAATAAGAATATATGAAAAACAACCAAGAAGAAGAGGAGGGCTTACCACCAATCACTAACGGGCATCCACCAGAACTAATGGATATAAGAAAGATAAAGGGGGATTAAAATACTATAAGATATACCTAGAGTTCACCCAAAAAAAGAGACAAAATATATATGGATGAACTAAGAGGTGTTCAGATGAATGACCTTTTTAAAACCTAGAACAAGACACTTTCCTATCATGTAACCCATTCACGATGTGAATTTCGTGGGATTTTCCCAAAACCAACTTCCATAGAAATTCTTGTCACCTTGTCATTTATTTAATTTATCATTTTAAATTATTTTATTGACCTGAAAAAAATTTCTTGGGATCTCCTTGAACCATATAAAATTCATGAAACTGGCTAGCTACACAAGTCTTGAACCACCAATTCATGTCATATACCCCATCCACAATGTGAATTTCCCATTACAACTCTACTACACCTCCATACACCATGAAACCTCATCAATCCACCTCCAAATCACATCCAACACACAAAACTAACAATTTAATAGTATGTGAAGGCATGGTTTATTACACAACATATTTACATACATTAATTCTCATTTTAATTTATTCATTAAAACTATCTAATGAATATTCAATCCATTAATTGCATTTATAATTGATTATTATCATGAAAACTAAATAGATGATACATGTACTTAAATTTAAATGTTCCATTAATATTTTATTTCACATTCAGAAATATCCTACTATCACATAAATCCATTAGGATTATGTACAGAAAATCATAACTCTTTATGAATCCATCCAAAATTACTTGGGGATAAGATTTCATCACACTCCCTTTATTTTGAAACAAATACATTATCCAAAACATAGTCATTATCCTGAGTCCAATATATGTGACCCTATTGGCCTTAGTAGAATTTTAAAAAATATAATACATATTTCATAGATGTATGAAATATGAAGCCTCTAGAAATGCATCAGTGCTACTCAAAAAACTAATGGGGATGGTGTTATCACCATCAGACATACCGATATCACTATATGAACATGTCCACCAAAAGATGTATTATATAAATATTATGAAAACCTATATAATCCTTTTTTCAATTCCATCATGTGACCACTTGACCTAGATCATGTCAATCTCATATATGTCAACTCAGAATTTCTTGATTCTATTTAATAGAATGACCAAGTTGATGAATATGTCACATATCATTCATCTTAGAAATAACCACATCACATGTCCCTTATCCATGTAGCTAAATGAACCAAAATCCCTCCTACTAATAATGGTCTTGTATTTCATTAGTCTAATTTAATCAAATTTATAATGAAATTAATTGAAATATATGTTGAAAAATACCACCTTTGTTTTACACAAACTGATGAAATAACGATCAAAATATTCAAACTACCCTATATTAGCTAATTTCAAATTTTTACATGTGTTAGTAGGGTATCATATTATTGAGATTATAGTGCTTGTTATATCACTAACCTTAGGTAACAAGGATTGATATTAAGCATACAACCCTAAGTATATCAATGATTGTATGTCTTTCAATGAGATATATTTTGGTGGGTCACTACAAGTAATAAGTCACTACTTATTACCTCATGAATCTATTCTTAATATCTCTTATAAAATCTTTTTTAATGAATATGAGAATCTATTAAATCTAATATTAACATATCATCAAAACCTATAATAAACCACAATGATCATTGATTAGGGATAAATCGATGTAATTCTTTGAGGGGATATTATATTTCCACCTTTTATATTAAATATATTATAGCACACATGAATGAATTATAAATTAATATCTCCTTTATTATAAATACAAGATACATTTATAGATATTATATAATTATGTCAACTATCGAATACTGAGAAACCAAAAATGAACCTCATGTTGTTACTATGGTAGTGGATTTTTTAACAGATTTGGTACATTGTATCAATATCCATCAAACTAATATTTATATTGCCTCTCTAAATGATATATCATATTTTATAGTTTTTAATAAGGATATTTTTAGTAATTTAGTGAGATTTAAGTTCTTTATCATAAGAGATAGCTCCATTTTTGTCATAGTAGAACTCAACATCTCCTTGAATTCTAGGAACCACCTCAAATTTAGATATATGAAAGGCCTAGAAGGATCTATATAATCAATTAGAGGGGGTGTGAATTGGTGATCACTTTTTCTATTATGTTTTATTTATTATTAAACAACATTCACATCCTATTAAATAGTTAGGAATTTACTGAAAAATAAACTCTCATTCAAAACCATAGGAACATAAGAATTTATAAGGATAAATACTCAATAAGACTAGATAGTCCTTAGTATGGTTTTGAAATAATCAAATACAATATAACCCAATAGAAAAAAATAATGTTATGTGGTTATAGTAATCAAGGAATATCTTTAAACTAGAATTCCACTTTTATCAATACAATATTTCATCTTATTTTCACACTGATAAAAGATGTAACAAGAATTTTATAAAAACTTTAGAAACCTTTACCAATTTCTTATAATTGTTTCACCGTGTTGCTTGTACAAACTTCACTTTTTATCTTCATGAAAAGTCTTATTATTCACATTATTACCTAGTAGTACATAAAAACATCCTTCTTATTTCATCATCTGTAATTTTCCTTTCCAAAATTGTTCTATCTATAATTTTTCAATCTTGAAATTGTTTGTCTTGAATCAGTCCATCCCAAATATAAACATCCAGGATTTTTCAATCCTTAATTTTTAAATCCTAAATATATTTATCCTGAATTTAACCACCCTTAATTTTTCCCTCTAGAATTTTTTTATCCATAATCTATCCATCTGTAATTTTTCTATCCAGATGTTGTTTGATCCTAACTTCTTCCTTAACCAAGATATTACTTAGTTGGAAAAAACATGCTCAAAACTATATTTTAGAAGTTTTTTTTAGAATTTCTATCCAAAACTAAGTCTTCATCACATACAAATTTTTTACACAACATAAGTCACACATATATAATCTTACACAAACCCTTTATATTGGTTCACTTTAAATAGAAAAGGAAGGAACACAAATTTATTTTCCAACTTCAATAAAAACACGAATTTTAACACTCCCACTCAAACAATTCATAATTTGAGACTTTCACAGCCTTCCTTCAAGCATACTAAAAAAATTGTGGGAATCATAATTTTCCTCTATGATTTATTTTAAAATAAAATCCCCACTTAGTATAATCACATTTTATATCTTAATAAATGTTTTATAAATAACATCACATCCATTAAAAATCAACCTAAAAATTTTTGTCTATAATGTTCATCTGAACTTTTCATACAAAATATTCTTCTGAACATTTCATCATTAATTTTCACTTTGATTCTCCAAAAATGCTCATATAAAATTTTCAATTTTTTCATCTTTAAATTTTCATCAAAAAATTTCACTCTTTATTTCTAAAATGTTCGTCAAAATATTTCACATTATTTGTTCAAAATTTTTCATCAAAAATCCATTCTCCAGCAACATTACTTTGTGTACTATGCTTCATAGATATACATCACAAACTTCATACAACCATAGCTTCCAAAAATCGTAAACTTTGTAAGAAAATTCCTTATCTAATGATCTATCTAACATTTTACACCCCAAAAAAATACCCCCTTTCTTTAAATGCATGGATCATGAGATTTTGTTACTCATGATGTTGGGAACATTGAAAATATAAAATCATCATTATATTATGTTTTCACCATATTATACATTCATTAATTTATTTTCTCAAAATAATTCTAAGGAAAATCCATTCAATCATTTTCAAAAAAAAACTCAAAAAATTACATCTGATACTTTTACACAAATTTCTTAAACAAGGTTCATATAATATTTTACACTTTCATAAGAAAAGTTCATCTGGTATTTTTCCAAAATGTTCTTAATGAATTTTCAGTTAAACTTTTTTTGAAAATTTCTTATGGAAAGTTTATTCGATCTTTTCCATGAATTTCTTAAGGAATGTTTTTTTAAACTTTTTCCATAAATTTATTAAGGATGGTTCATCCGATAATATTCAATAAATTTCATAAGGAATGTTTTTCTGATATTTTCTGTCTTATTCCATATACATACAACTATATTATTAAGAAAAATGTAAAAAGTGATGTGAATTTTTCAAGACAAAAAAGAAAACCTTTTCCATCAAACCTTATTTAAAAAAAAAACAGGCCATCCAAACTTCTTCAAAACAACTTCCAATAGCCTAAAAATATTCATCCAACTTAGTCCCAATAGTCTCCCCCTATGTATTTTTTTCAACTAATAATCATAAATCAATTAATATTTAAAACACAAGCTATTGATTACTTCTCCATTAATTCTAAGCCTAAATTAACAAACATGATGTAGGAAACATGAATCATTAAATAGAAAACCTGGTTATCCATAACAAGTGAATTAAGAAAAATATTCTTCCCCGCATCCTCAGCACCCTATTCCTTAATTCTTCTAAGCCTAGATGAGTAAACAGGATGTAGGAAACATGAATCATTAAATAGAAAAAACCTTGTTATCCGTAAGAAGTGACTTAAGAAAAATCTTCTTCCACACATCCTCAGCACCCTATTCCTTAATTCTTGAACTTTTACAAATTTTTCATATAAGATAAATGTTTCCTACATCCACATCAACAAACTACTAAAATAGTTCACACATATTATAATCATATCTTACCCCTTTTAAGAAATCCTTCTAAATATATACCTTATTTAATGTTTAATGACATACCCATGAATAGATGTATATAACTTTTCCCCCATTAAAAACATTATCCAATGATAAGATGAGAGAGGGAATGGATTCTTATAACTTATACTTGAATATAGAAAGTTTGTACACCCATTCACAAAATCATCTTATAAGATTTTTCCTTCAGCAATGGTTTTTTGAATATATCAGTTAATTTCCCTGTTTTGGGAACATAATCCAGATTTAGTTCATTCTTCTCTACATAATCTTTAATGAAGTGATATTTGTTATCAATATTTTTTAAATGATATTTTTTCTTTGTATTTTTAGTGAGATTTATAAAATATTGAATTTAACAGCCAAATAGAAGGGGTGATTTCACTTGTACAAAGAAATCTTCCAACTAAGTCTGCATCCACATAAATTCTATTATAGATTTAGTGATAACAACGTACTCATATTCATCCATGCTGAGAGTAATAAAATTATTTTATTAATAAGGAAACATATATAAATTTCCACAATAAATAAAACTCCACCAAATGTGAATATTATTTCATCAATACATCCTACCCAATCAGAATCTATATAACTAAACAAATAATTTTTTTAGAGAAGTTATATTTTATACCAATATATGTTGTGCCTTTGATATATATAAAATTTCATTTTCCTTTCATGATATGAAATTATTTTGGAAGTCTTTGAATTCTTTAACTTAAGGGGACAATATATATAATATATAGAATTGAATCCATTAGATATAACTAACTTTCAACCAACTTCCTAAACTCCTTGTGATCTATATCCTTTCCTTCACCATCTTTTTAAAACTTTATTCCAACTAAAATTGGTATGGGAAATAGTTTTGAATCTTAAATTCCAAACTTCCTTAGATTTTACATAGCATACTTCTCTTCATATAGGAAACTATATCTCTTCTATTACAAGATTTTTAAGATAAGAAATTATTTCATTTCTAAGAGAATGGACACCTCAAATAACATTTTCATTTATTTAGAAAAGATTCATCATGTTTTTTATCATTCCCAGAAAATATTATATCATCAATATAAACAATCAATATGAGATAAATATCTTGATTTTATTTGATGTAGATAATATTATCAACTCTTCCTTTATTTCAGTATGATTTCCCTAAGAACTTATCCAATTTTGAATACCAAGCTCTTAGTTCTTTATCCAACCCATATAAGCCTTATTAAACTTTCATACATAACTTTAATAATTCCAAATAATTAATCCAAACGATTTTTTAATATAAAATTCATCATCAAATTCTTTATTATGAAAATATAACTTTAAATCCATATAAAAAATTTATAACCTCATTGTGTGGTGATATAAACAAAGATTCTGATAGTTTCTAATCTTTCTAATGGAGAAAAGGTCTCATCAAAGTCAATCACTTAAATTTGTGAGTTACCTTTAAAAACTAGTCCTATTTTGTTTCTTATTACTTCATCATCTTCATTCAACTTGTTTCGGAACACCCACTTTGTACCAATAACATTATTTATTTTTTGGGGGTAAAAGTTCTAGAGTATCATTTTTCTCAATTTGATCTAACTCTTCATTAATAGAAACAATACACTCTTGATTATTCCATTATTCATCGACATATTTTGGTCCGTCCTATGAATATAAATATGTATGGAAAATATGCATTTAATATCTTCTAGTTTGAACCTATTTTTGTGAATCTCTAATAATTTAATAAACATGCACATTTTTCTGTAACCTATGATGACATGTATGGAGTTGTTACTCATCACTTGAGATAGATGATCATGAATCC
Source organism: Viscum album (assembly GCA_963277665.1). Lineage (NCBI taxonomy): Eukaryota > Viridiplantae > Streptophyta > Magnoliopsida > Santalales > Viscaceae > Viscum > Viscum album. The sequence goes on from OY728151.1 coordinate 1,290,194,297, forward strand.
CCAACTTATGCTGCATCAACATTGTTAATATCATTAAGAAATTATTCATTTTTCTCAACTAGAATCACCTCATTTTCCACATCGTCCACATCAACATCAATTTTTAAAAATTTATTAGTGTATTTTCAATAAAATTTTACATCTATGATATAAACTATTTTTTTGTTTTTTTATTGAAAGGTATGTATTCTATACCATTATGATCATATCTAATAATGAATCTTTCAACACCTCTCTAATCAAACATCCCAAGATTTCCACCCTTGAAATTTATAATGAAAGGAGTGTTGAGAACCCCTAGGTGCTTTATACATGGATTTTCATTATAAAACATTTCATAATAAGTTATATTAGAGTTTAGTCTATAGGAACAAAAATTATGAATATTAACTATCACACTGATAGATTTCTTCCATAAGTAATTAAATTTATCAATTTTAACCAATATTTTACTTTCCATCTCCGCCAAACTGATGTATCTTCTTTTAGAAACACCATTTTGTAATGGAATGTATAGTGAACTAAACTCATGACGAATGAAATATTTTTTAATATAATATCTAAAATCTTAATTTTTAGATTTTCACTAAAATCAATTCATAACATCTTCAAAGAATATCTACATTTTTTCTGTTTTTATCTTAAACTATTAAACATTTTCATGGAATTTTATTTATGATTTAAAAACAAAATACATGTAATGTGAGTAAAATGATTTAGGAAACCAATAAAGTAATTATCTTTGTATGGTTATTTTTTACTCATTGGTTCATAGATATCGAATTGAATCTTCTCAAAGAGACGAATTAATAGAATTTCAACTTTCTTATGTACTGAGTTTGTAATCATCCCTTTCTGTAAGATGGAGAAACTTTAATTTATTCTTCTAGTCATGTCAGTAATATCAAAAATAATATCTCATTTTATTAATTTTTTCATGTTCTGCTAACACATATGTTTCACCCTTTTATATAAAAAATTATTTTCTTATATCATTATTAGATAAATGAACATTCTACTCAATTAACATGAAACAAATTTCCCTTGTTTCGTTGGCCTTTTGTAACAATATTCCCATATTTTATTCTTATAGAAAAAAACCATATTTTTTGGGAAAAAAGAATTATTTCCTTCACTATAATTTTTTCAAACACTTAATAATTTTTGTTTCAATCCTTTGAAAAACAAGGAATTTATTGATTTCAACTTTGCTTCACTAATAATTTTCTATCCCACACATTTGACTATGAGTGACTCATCATTTCTGAAATTCATTAAAACTTATTTAAAATCATTCACATTCTTCAAAAACATTGAATATTATATTATATGTGAATTGAACATGCTATGAAAATTCTAGTTTCATTCCCTTTCTATATCTTTGAGAGCATTTTCAACAATAAGATATTTTTCATTTACATTATATTTCATCATATAAAGATTTTGAGGATTTTTTTAAAACTTTTTTATGCGAGTAACATAACAATACATCCTTTTTCAAGGTTTCTATATTTTTTAAAACTTTTGAAAATAGTTTCCAATGGATGGAATCTATTTTCAATTTTCACACAAACATTTTCATATTTCCTTCTTTGAGTGGGTTGAATCCCTCTCATTATTTTCTTCTAGTTCCTCTTGGTATTATTGTAATATTGTTTATTAAACCATCGCAAATTCACTGTATGGAAAAACCCATCACAATACCATAAGTAACCATAGAATAAATATTTTCTCCTATAAGATCCATATTGTCAAGAGTTTTAAACAATATTTTAATAAAATTTCTTAATTCCCACTTTGTAACATTTTTGTACCTTAGAATTTCTATTATCTTTTAAAATTGTATTCTTTATCTTATACTTTTTTTCAACCTCAACACAATCACCATTAGTAACATAATTTGGTTCATTACTCTAAATGTTTGAAACATCATATTTTTCAAAAAATTTGATTATTTATATATACATATTTATGTTATATTTCTTTTTAATCTTGAAATATTCATTTCCCTTTTCAACATTTAGAGATAAATTATGTTAATCCTTCATAGATTTTCACATCTCAAAAATTTCCCCAACTTCTGTAACTGAGTTTTTGGAAATTAGAAATTCATTGCCCTTATTTACAATTTTTTATTAAACAAGTTATAACTCATCTTTATATGCCTTTATCTTTTCATTAAGCTCAATATTGATATTTTTCTCTTCATCGCATTCCTTTTAGGAATATAAATCTCTATATGTAACTTGGATTATTCTTAAATAATTTTTTGTTATTTTATACTAATATATCATTGTTCTTAAACTTTATATTTTCCCTTTCACATTTTACAATCATTATAAGACATTATTTCAACTATATTTTCTTCATAAACACCATTTGTGTCCCTTATTATTTGGAACCACTACTTTCATCACTGGTGAACTTTTCATCATTCACTTTTTCAAAAAACTTATTCTTAACAACTTTATCAATGAGGTTTTTAGTATCTTATTCATTATTTCCATATTATTAATATTTAGAAAAAAAAAGAATCTCATATTCAATTTAAATAAATTTTTATCTATTTCCTTAAAATAGGATATGGATTTTTCTACATACTTCTTAAAGAGTCTTCATGATTTTCTATCATCATCACTTTCTTCATCCTTCTTTCTTTGAGGAAAAATTATAGCAATGTTCCTAATAGCTCCAAAACCATAACAATTCAGTGTTAACTTAACTTTGTACATTCATTTGACCCTTTTTACATGTTTAAAAAAACAACATAAATTAAGAAATTTTTTTACTAACCTTGTATATAGTGAAAAATTCAATGACTTCTTCATCTTTGAGAACATTATTAGATTTTTATTTATTGATATATTTAAAGGAAATTTCCCCATCTACATTTTATTTTATTTTCAGAAAAATCTCTCTTCTCATTTCATATATGAGGGGAGTTCTTTTTATATCATCCATAGATAGAGTTTCGGGATCTCTATCTTCCAATGATGAAACTTTGGCATAAAACATGTTATAAATAATTCTTAATATCTCTAAATCAATAATTGAATTTTATAGCTTCTCACAAAATCATCTTATGGTGATATCAATGTCATTTACTCTTGTGAAAAAGACACCAAAAGAATCATAATCACCAATTTTAATATCTATTACCTTCAGCACCCAAATTTGTAACTCGTCTATCTTATATGTATTATTCACTTCATAGATGTTCTTCAACTTTTCCAAGATACCTTTGGCCCAAAAATCTCCTTTAACAAAAAAAAATAACATTCAGATAGTGAGGAATGTATAGAATTTCTGGATCAACCATCATTCACAAAATAAATCTTATTAGAATATTCTAGAGGAACATTATAAACACAAGGAGGGAAACTATATATCATATCTTCAAGAACCTCATAACTAAGGTACATAATATATATAAACATTCTATATTTATATATATGATTGTTATTTTAATAAAAAAATGGAATCCCTTTATTGTTCACAAAATTATAAACATCCATAGTAACTTCTTGATTCTTCCAACTTTAGAAAAGTGTCAATGAAGGAGCCTTCCCTCTAATACCAATTAAAAGGACCAAGTAGGATCTATGTGATCACTAATAGGTGTAATGGGTGAAAAATTTATATATGTTTCTTTTCTGTTTTCTTTCTTATGAAACAACCTTCACCCACCATTAAAGGGTTATGAATTTTGTTAAAAAAAACTCTCATGAACAACCATAAGTGTCATGATCCGCCTTCCCCAAGATGAGGGAAGGGAGAGAAGATTGTTAGACCCTTCCTTCCTCTAGTTGAAGGAGAGATAATGAGCCTCAAAACTCACCTTCAATAAGTCCCAGAGTGGAAACTAGAACCAAGGGTATAAAATCACACACAAAATTTAAGGAATTGCCCTTTTTTATTTAGTAGGATTGGGAGATAAGATAGTAAATCCCAGACAACACCAAAACTGGAGGTAAAAGTAAAGCCAAAACAAACCATTACCATATGCATTTTCCAAAAGTAAGTGCTACAAAGTAAAAGAAACCTCCAAAGGAAAGTACCAAAGAAAAGAAAAGAAACAACGAAAAATGTCCCAACATCCAAATTAGTATGGTCTCGCATGATTCCCAATGTCCTCCTAGAAACCTGAAAGTAGTTTTATATACATAGAGTGAGTATACAGGAATACTCAGTAAGGAAGACCAAAAGCTCTCATGCCCAAGTGGGGAGGCATTCTAATGCCCTGTGAGAAAAGGAGACAACTGGAGCACCTAGAAAATAATCTCTCCACCTAACCTCACCAAGGCACACTCCCCAAATAACGCAAGTCCAGTAAAGTAATAGTAATAGTACATCGATATTTGGGTACCCCACACCACTTTCCCACTGGTTATTAGAGACATACTACGCGTCAAACCTCTCCCGCCATTCTCACTGCAGTCCCACTGTCGTCCCCCGCCCACACACACCTGGGCTACCACAACAACACATCCCACTCGCAAACACCTGTGCCACAACAACCACACGTAACCACACCCATAGACACCTGGTCCAGAACAACTACCACCATGCCAGAAGACACCTGGGCCTCATCCCAAAGGCACTTGGGAAACCACCTGCCCGCACACACCTGGGCCAACCACCTCAGCGTACACTTCCCAAAGAATCTTGGGCTCTAATGGACTTTAGTCCATCACAGCCTTCCAGAAGAATCTTGGTGTACTCTGGAAAAGGGAGTATAAAAGGAGATAATAACCAACCACTCATAGGAGTGTTGGGAAAAACACCCTCCCCCCATGAAATGGGGGTGTTCAGTATGAAGCTCTCAACTTGGATGGGGTGAGAATATGAAACATAAAAACTAAATTATACATATAGGTAACAAACACTCATCCTAGCCTAGGGGTTCCAAAACCAACCCATATACAAACACCCTTTTTACTATTCATTCATAAGAAACACCACATCCACAACCATGTCACAACTCATTCCTGGGAACCATTTCCCCATTGAACCCATCCTTGTTTTCATGATCAAGTGATTCCAATTCGATAATTCTTCACTATCGAGCAACTAATAGGCATAGACACAAGCCAAGTATGGAAAAACAGCCAAACATCAATTTAAGTATTCACAGCCGGTTCTCTTGTAAAGTCACAACAACAAAAAGGATCTATGAGATCCCTCAAAGTACTAGAACAAAATCAAGCCCCAACACATGGCCTCACACGAACTTAGGTCCAAAAACTAATAACTACTCAAAAGTGGATCCCATCCCCATCCACATCACCTCACAAGCATCAATCGTAAACATCACTAGAACAAATCAAGAGAGTTTTCAAATTTGAATATACCATTCATTTAGTTCTATCTTTCTATTTGGTTAACCGGGGTGACCACATTAGGGTTTCTTATTCATTGGGAATCCATTTAATCAACCAAGTTTACTTGATTAACTAGTTTCCATGTTGTATCCATTAAATCACATAAATATCCAAAAAAAACAATGGTTCATTAGTGCGTAACAAAAGACCACCAACAGCCACGATTTTTAGTGGACATAAGCCCATTCAATTCACAACATATAGGAAGAGATTAGGGATCATAGAAGAATTATCAAACACACCCATTCATTCTTTAAATCCATTTATTATCTTTTTTAAGGTTTGGTTTCATCCATTCCCATAGGAAACATTATCATACCCACCCCGCATGATACACAGTTAAGAGAGAAGGAAACCCCAACTTGGATGATCAACAATCGATGTTTTTCTCCTGGCGCCAACAATTGGGGGTGAATGACTTGGAGGGGAGGAACTCGGAGGACTCCAAGAATGAGCAGGAAAGGCTCTGGAATAGGATTACCACTAGTCTTGGGAAAGGGGGCTCCAAATGCACCAAGGAAAGAAAGAAACCAGTTAAGAAGAAGAAATAAATAATTATAGTGTGATAAAAAGGGTGAGATCTTGGAGTTATGAGATATGAAAATCTTGAACAGCTTTAAAGGCGGATCATGGTTTCAGCTCATGGTTAGACGGTTACACATGATGGAATTAATTGCTATTTAATAATTCTCATCGGAGGGTTGGACAAAACAGTTTTTCATTAAAGGATTTCATTTAAAGAGAGGTAAATGGGTCTGTTGAGGGTCTCCCCACTCTTAGGGGATTTAAAACATTGCTTATGGTGCTAAAAATGCATTGAACCACTTTAAAAGGTTTAAAAGACTTAAAAGTGGCGTTATGGGAAAAAAATGGGGACGGAAACCCCGACACACCTCTGTGGCCGATTAGTGAGACTGATAGGTGAATCTGATCTGTGGAGCTGATCGGGTGAAGCTGATCCCATGAAGCTGATCCCATGAAGCTAATCAGTGAAGCTGATTGGGTGAAGCTGATCCTATGAAGCTGATCCCATTAAGCTGATCTTGTGAAGCTGATCCCCTGAAACGGATCGGTGAAACTGATATATAAAACCAATTGTGTGAAACTGATCTGTGAAACCAATTGGGTGAAACCGATCTGTGAAACCGGTTTGGTGAAACCGATCTGTGAAACCGATTTGGTGAAACTGATCTGTGAAATTGATTGGGTGAAACCAATCTGTGAAACCGATTTAGTGAAACCAATCTGTGAAACTGATTTGGTGAAACCGATCTATGAAAACGATTTTGTGAAACTGATCTGTTAAACCGATTGGGTGAAACCGATCCGTGAAAACGATTTGGTGAAACCGATCTGTGAAACCGGTTTGGTGAAACCAATCTGTGAAACTGATTTGGTGAAACCAATCTCTGAAACCGATTTGGAAAAACCGGTCCATGAAACTGATTTGATGAAACTGATCTATGAAACCGATTTGGTGAAACCGATCTATGAAAATGATTTGGTGAAACCGATATGTGAAACCGATTGGGTGAAACCAATCTGTGAAACTGATTTGGTGAAACTGATCTATGAAACCGATTTGGTGAAACCGATCTGTGAAACCGATTTGGTGAAACTGATCAGTGAAACTGATTTGGTGAAACCGATCTGTGAAACCGATTGGGTAAAACCGATCTGTGAAACCGATTTGGTGAAACCGATCTGTGAAACTGATTTGGTGAAATTGATCTCTAAAACTGATTTGGTGAAACCGATCTATGAAACCGATTAGGTGAAACTGATATATTAAACCGATTGGGTGAAACCGATATGTGAAACAGATTAGGTGAAACCAATCTATGAAATTGATTTGGTGAAACCGATCTATGAAACTCATTTGTGTAACCAATATGTGAAACTAATTAGGTGAAACCAATTGAGTGAAACCAATTTGTAAAACCGATCTATGGAACTGATCGGTGAAACTGATCTGTGAAACCGATTGGGTGAAACCAATCGGTGAAACCGATCTGTGAAGATGATCAGTAAAGCTGATATGTAAAGCTGATCAGTGAAGCTGATTAGTGAAGTGGATCTGTGAAGCTGATTTGTTAAGTGAAGCTGATTTGTGAAGCTGATCAGTGAAGCTGATCTGTGAAGCTGATCAGTGAAGCTAGTCTGTGAGACAGATGGGTGGGACTGATCGATGATTCAAGGACACCCCAACACTTATAATTTGGCAAAGTAATGGACCAGGAGGGTCTGGGCCATTACATCATATATACCTCTCAGAATTATTCTCACCCTCAAGAATACAAGAGTAACCCAAACAATCCCTCTAGAAGATACCTCTCAGGGAAAAACCACCCCAAACAGCCATACGAATCCCAAGGATCACATTATCCCGACAAATGGATCGAGAGTTCTTTCCTCCATGTCAAGATACTATCTGCTTTGGGTGGAACTCACTCACTCGCACGGGTTTAATCGCATCCACCTTAATGCATCTTGATTAGGGATCAGGTCCTCCCTTCCCCACATATCATGTATTTTCATAAACATTCACAGGGTAAGGAAACAAAACATCTCATAAACCAACAAGTTCATCATTACATTACAGCAGGTCACAAAAACAAAAGCAACAAGGAAGGCTCGGAACGGCAACTCAAAATAGCTTTGGGTACTGGGCGCGTATTTGAGCTTATCACTCCCAAGTACTCTCCTTGAGGCCACTGTGCCTCCACAACACACGAACCAAAGGGATGGTTTTTCCAAGAAGAACTTTCTCTTTTCAATCCTTGATCCTCACTGGTCGCTCCATGAACATAGCAGTGTCCCCTATATCCAACTCCCCCCTGTCAATGACATGGGAGTCATCATGTAGATATCGACGAAGATGGGAGATGTGGAAAACGTCATGGATCCTTTCCAACTAAGGTGGAAATTCCAGCTGATATGCCACCTCACGGACTCACCCCAAAACTTTGAAAGGCCCGATGAACCTAGGAGAGATCTTTCTCCCCTTGTTGAACATTCGCTACCCACATCGAGGGGAAACCTTCAAGAACACATGGTATCCAACCTTGAATCCAAGGGCCTCCTCCTATGATCATCATGTGACTTCTTCTAGTCCTGTGCAGCCTTCATCCTCTCATGAACAAGCTAAAACTCCTATGTTGTGCTCTGCACTACCTCTGGGCTAATAACACCTACCTCCCCAACCTCATTCCATCACACGGGCGAACAACATGGCCTCCCCGTACAAGGCTTCAAACAGTTCCATGCCAATATTAGAGTGATATATATTATTGTAGGAAAACTATAATAAGGGGAAATGTCATTCCCATGATCCCCCAAAGTCCAAAACACATGCCTGTAGAATATCCTCCAATGTCTGGATGGTTCGCTCTATTTTCCAATCTGTCTGGGGGTGGAAAGCAGTGCTAAGACATAGTTTGGTGCCAAAATCATGCTTCAATCCCCTCCAGACTTGTGAGGTAAACCATGAATCCCTATCCGAGACTATGGACCTCGTAACTCCATGAAACCGCACAACCTCATCCATGTATCTCCGTGCTAAGGCATCCACCACACTCGACTCCTTGATCGCCAGAAAGCGAGCTGATTTCATCATCCAGTCTACCACTACCCAGATAGCATCACAGCCTCCTTCAACCCTGAGTAGTCCTGTGACAAAATCCATCGATATGTCATCCCACTTCCACTTGATGACTTCTAAAGGCTGCAACAAAACTCTTGGGACACGGTTTTCATCCTTCACCTACTGACACACAAGGCACCTTTCCACGAACTCCGCCACTGCCCATTTCACCCCGGGCCACCAAAACTTTTCCCTCAAGCCTCGGTACATCTTGGAAACTCCAGGGTGTACTGCTAATAGTGAGTTATAGAACTCATGGAGAACTCCCTCGTGCATCATCTCTGTGACAAACAACTTCCCTTAGAAAATCATTCGATTCTGACCATCCTCCGACCACCATTTTGGAGCATTGCCTTAGTTTACCTGATCGCGCATCATTTCACTCTCCATGTCTCCAAACTGAGACTCCTCCACCTACCGTAATGTAGAGTACCTCGCTTTCATATGAAACATACAACCTCTACCGCCATCCACCCTTGTATCCAGGAGTAGGGTAGCCAAATCCTCCATTTCTTTCCAAGCATCCACAGATTCCTAAACAGCTTCCCTCCATGACTTCCTTCTCAAGGAATCAGCCACAACGTTCCCCTTACCTTTAGTGTAATAGATCTCGAAGTTTTAGTCCTAAAGAAACTCCACCCACCTTCGTTGTCACAAGTTCTGGTCCTGCTAGGTAAATATATGCCTCAAACTCTTGTGATCCGTGAAGACCAAAAAGTACTCCCTGATTAGGTAATGCTGCCACAACTTCAACATGAACACTACTACTACAAGATCTAGTTCATGGGTGGAATTGTTATGCTCATGAGGGAGTAACTTCCTAGACCCATAAGATATCACTTCCCATTTCTACATTAGAACACGCCCCAGGCCAAGTCTAGAAGCATCACAAAACACCTCAAACAACATCCCTTCTTCTAGTAACCTCAGTACTGGGGAACTAACAAACTTCCCCTTCAGATAAATGAAGGCTTCTTGGAACTTCTCATTCCACACGAAGGCTTGTTCCTTTCTGGTCAAAGCTATCAAAGGATATGAAACTCGAGATAAGTCAGGTACGAACCTATGATAATAGCCTGCCATACCCAGAAAACTACGAACCTCTGTCACATTCTTGGGTTATTTCCAAGAAACAACTACTTCAACCTTTGACGGATCAACCACTACCCCTTTTTTAGACACCACATGTCCAAGGAAATGAAATTTTCATGTCATGAACTTACACTTGGACAATTTCCCATAGAGTTGGTGATGTTGAAGGATTTCCAAGACCATTCTGAGGTTCTTAGTATAATTTTCCATTGATATTGAGTAGATCAAAATGTCATCGATGAAAACAATGATGAACTGGTCTAAAAACATGTGGAAAACAAAGTTGATGAGTCCCATGAACACAGCAGGTGCGTTTGTAAAAAATAATGGCATGACTACGAACTCAAAGTGCCCATACCTTCACCTGAAAGTAGTCTTTGAGATATCACTATCCTTCACCCTTAACTGGTGATACCCATAATACAGATTGATCTAAGAGAACCAACTTTCTCCATTCAACTGGTAAAAGAGATTGTCTATCCTCAGGAGAGGGTAACAGTTCTTGACAGTTACCTGATTCAGTCTCCGGTAGTCTATGCATAGCCTAAGACCACCATCTGCCTTCTTCGTGAACAATACTGGAGCACCACATGGTGACATGCTAGGTAGGACAAAACCCTTATTCATCAAATCGTCAATATGAATCTGAACTCCTACAACTCAGAAGGCGCCATCTGATAAGGAGCCATGGAAATCAGATGGGCACCGGGTTGTAAGTCTATCACGAACTCAACGTCATGTCGAGGGGGTAGAGTCACAAACTCCTCAGGAAAAACGTCCAGGAACTCTCTAAAAACTCTCAGAACATCCATAATCTCAACATCCACTAATTCTTCTAAATGTTCATCCAACTTAAAAAAGAAGAGGCTCCACATGTCGTCTCCCCACCTGATAACTTCATTCACCAACAAAATACACACACTGGCCATCCTCATCGGAGAACATGACTCTTCTCTAGAGGTAGTCGATCAAAGCGTGCATAAAAAATATCCAGTCGATGCCTAGGATGACATCATTTGGCTGCATTTGCAGTAGAAGGAGATCCCCACTAGATTAATGTGGCCCCAACATCAATCTACATCCTCGACAAACATCAAACAGACTGGTATGACCCCAAACTGGTGTACTCAGCACCAGGGGCATGGATAGTCTCTCTATGTCTAGGCCCAAGGAATGGGCTAGACCGGGTGTAACAAAGGATTATGAAGCTCCTGAATCAAACAAGGTGCAAGCCAGAGTGCTAAACAAGCTGATCGTACCTCGAACGACTTTCGACCCTACTAGAACTACTGCCTCTAAGGTGTGCAACTGCCCATGACCATATCCTCTACCTCTCGGCTATAGGCCACCTCCTCAGCCACTCCCTGGTCGAGGTCCTTGAGGGGAACCCTAAAATTAGACTCCACCTTCCATGTCTGCTCTTGGAGGAGTGGGATCTCATTATCCCTACTTCTACTGTTGAAAGGGCCTGGCTGGAAACTGCTACTGCTGAGGTGGGTGGTGAACCTACCCACCCCCACTGTATTGCACTCTGTTCGGGCACTGATTATTAAGGTTCCCATGGATTCCATAGATGAAGCACCTCATTCCTAGGCCCGCTAGGAAAGGGAGAGGACCGGGAGATCGAAACTAGAACTAATGAGGCCTTCTCTCCATTGGTCAAAACCTAGAAGGCCCTACTGCTGGAGGCTTGCTGCTGACAACCTTCCCATTTGATGAGCCCAATTGGCTCCCCTCTCATGGCACACCTCCCAGCGTGTGCATCCTTTCTACCAATTCAGCCTTCTTATGGACCTCCAAGTATGTCAGTAGGGTGAAGGGAGTAACAACATACTGAAGAGAAGGTCGGAGTGCCTCCTCTAAATGTATTGCCCTTAACACCTCATCCGAAAAAAGGTCCAGAAAAAAAATGAAGAACATACTTGAACTTGATTCCTAGCTCCCTCACTGAAATTCTCCCCTTCTAAAGGGAGAGTAGCTATTACCTCTTCTTCACCTTCATCGTGGAAGAGATGAATTTCTCCCAGAATTCCCTCTCGATGTCATTCCACGAAACTTCATCCTACCCCTTCTCCCCAAGATAAAGCTTCCACCATTGACGCACCACTCCTCACATCTGTCTTACATCCAAATGAACCCAGTACTTCATCGGAGCCCAGATCAAGCTGAAATCTATCACCAGCTCCTCTAGCCAGCTCTCTATCTCCATGTCTGAGATGTTGCCCTCGTACTTTCCGAGGGCCTGCCGTTGAAAGGCATGAAGCATTCTCTACCACTGGTCATCCTCCTCCTCTCGATTATCCCTATACAAATCATCCAAAATAGCCTCATGGTCCTCGATCTCCCCCACTACCCATGGTCGTCGTCTAGGTGCAATAGATACAAAGTAAACAAGGAATGCCTAAGCCTGAGTAGTGTAGAAAATTTCTTTTAAAATATTTTTTTTTCTTAGACACTTTTTTTTTAAAAAAATACCAAAACACCTATAACACACAAGAACACAAGTCATTATGATGCTTGTACCTTTCCTAGGGTCTCTACCCTGTAATCAGCGCATCCTCACTTGGTCGTTCGGTAGGTCCTGAGTCCTTGCATCGGATCACGGGGGGCCCTAAAATCCCATGTCCTAGCCAGTCTTCTCTGGCCAATTTCATGCACCAAGATTTCCTAACACTATTTCCCTACCATCCCATGCAATACTAATTGTGCCTAACCTCAAGCTCCATCCTATCTCTCAAACCCTCCTCTAATACCATTTTGACACAACCCACCTTCACCAAGATGAGGGAAGGGATAGTGGATTGTTATACCCTTCCTTACTCAAGTTGAAGGATAGATAATGACCCTTGAAACTCACCTTCAATAGGTCCCGGAGTGGCAACTAGTAACAAGGGTATATAATCACACAAAAAATTGAAGGCATTACCCTTTTTTACTTACTAGTATTGGGATATAAGATATTAAATATTATACAACACCAAAATTGGAGGTAAAAGTAAATCCAATACAATCCATTCCCATATTCATGTTCCAAAAGTAAGTGCTACAAAGTACAAGAAAACTCCAAAAGAAAGTACCAAAGAAAATAAAAGAAGAAACTACAACTGTCTCAACGTCAGAACTTGTACGACCCTACATGATCCCCAAAGTCCTTGTGGAAACCAGAAAGAAGTTTTATATATGTAGGGTGAGTATACAGGTATTCTCATTAGGAAAAACCAAAACCTCTCATGCACAAGTGGGGAGGCATTCTAATGGCCTATGGGAAAAGAATACAATTGAAGCACCTAGAAATAAATCTATCCACCCAAACTCACTATGGTACACTCCCCAAATAACACAAGTCCAGTAAAGTAATAGTAATATCACATCAATATTTGGGTACCCCACACCACATTCCCACTAGTTTTTGGACACATCCTACACGTCAAACCTCTCCTGCTATTCTCACCGCAGTCCCACTACCATCCACCGCCCACACACACTTGGGCTACCACAACCACACATCCCGCTCGTCAACACCCGCACCACAACAACCACACGTAACCACACCCACAGACACCTAATCTAGAATAACTACCACCATTCTTGAAGACACCTGGGCCTCATCCCGAAGGCACTTGGGAAACCACCTGCCCGCACACACCTGGGCCAACCACCTCAGCATACCCTGCCTGAAGAATCTTGGGAAATAATTGATTGTAGTCCATCATATCCTGCCCAAAGAATCTTGCGCTACTCGAGAAAAGGGATTATAAAAGGATCTAATAACCATCCACTCATATGAGTGTTTGGAAAAACACCCTCCCCCATGAAATGGGGGTATTCGGAACAAAGTGATCAACTTGGATGGGGGGCGAATAAGAAACATAAAAACTAAACTATACATATAGGTAAAAATCACTCATCCCAGCCTAGGGGTTCCAAAACCAACCCATATACAAACACGCTCATTATAATTCATTCATAAGAAACACCACATCCACAACCATGTCACAACCCATTCCCAGGAACCATTTCCCCATTGAACCCATCCCTTTTTCATGATCAAGTGATTCCATTTAGATAATTCTTCACTACTGAGCAACTAACAGGCATAGCCACAAGCCAAGGAAGGAAAAACAGCCAAGCAGAAATATAAGCATTCACACCCAGTTCTCTTGTAAAGTCACAACAACAAAAGGGATCCATGAGATCCCTCAAAGTACTGGAACCAGAACAAGCCCCAACATATGGCCCCACACAGCCTAAGGTCCACAAACCAACGACTTCTCAAAAGGGGATCCCATCCCCATCCACATCACCTCACAAGCATCAACTGTAAACATCACCAGAATAGAGCAAGAGAGTTTTCAAATCTGAATATACCATTTAGTTCTGTCTTTCCTTTTCGTTAATCGGGTTCACCACACAAGGATTCTTATTCATTGGGCATCCATTTAATCAACTGATTTTATGTGATTAACCAGTTTCCTTGTTACATCCATTAAATCACATAAATATCCAAAAAAACAGAGGTTCATTAGTGCGCAATAAAGGACCACCAACGGCCACGATTTTTAGTGGACATAAGCCCATTCAATTCACAATTTATAAGAAGAGATAAGGGAGTACAGCAGCATTATCAAACACACCCCTCCATTATTTAAACCCATTTATTATCTTTGTTAAGGTTTGGTTTCATCCATTCCCATAGGAAACATTATCATACCCACACTACATGATACACAGTTAAGAGAGATGAAGGAAAAACCCTACTTGGATGATCAACGATCGAAGTTGTTCTCCTAGTGCCAACAATTGGGGATGTGTGACTTGTAGGGGAGGAACTCGGAGGACTCCAAGAATGAGGAGGAAAGGCTCCGACATAGGCGCACCACTAGGCTCAAGAAAGGGGGCTCAAAACGCACCAAGGAAATAAAGAAACCAGCCAAGAAGAAGAAAGAAATAATTATAGTGCGATAAAAATGGTGACATCTTGGAGTTACGGGATATGAAAATAGTGAATAAGTTTAAAGTCAGATCGTGGTTTCACATCACGGTTATATGGTTACACATAATGGAATTAATTTTTATTTAATAATTCCCAGCGGAGGGGTGGCCAAAACAGTTTTGCGTTAAAGGATTTCATTTGAAGAGATGAAAATGGGTCCATTGAGGGTCTCCCCACTCCTAAGGGATTTAAAACGTTTCTTATGGTGCTAAAAATGATTTAAACCAATTTAAAAAGGTTAAAAGACTTAAAAGTGGCGTTACAGGAAAAAATGGGGAAGGAAACACTGACACCCCTTTGTGGCCGATTGGTGAGACTGGTAGGTGAAACTGATCGGTGGAGCTGATCGGGTGAAGCTGATCCCATGAAGCTGATCCCATGAAGCTGATCAGTGAAGCTGATTGCGTGAAGCTGATCTTGTGAAGCTGATCTTATGAAGCTGATCCCGTGAATCTGATCTCGTGAAGTTAATCTCGTTAAACCGATTGGTGAAAATGATCTATGAAACCGATTGTGTGAAACTAATCTGTGAAACTGATTGGGTGAAATTGATCTGTGAAACCGATTTGGTGAAACCGATCTCTGAAACTGATTTGGTGAAACTGGTCTATGAAACCGATTGGGTGAAACCGATCTGTGAAACAGATTTGGTGAAACTGATCTGTGAAACTGATTTGGTGAAACCGATCTGTGAAACCGATTTGGTGAAACCGATCTATGAAACTGATTTGGTGAAACCGATCTGTGAAACTGATCTATAAAATGGATTTTTTGAAACCCATCTGTGAAACAGATTTGGTGAAACTGATCTGTGAAACTAATTTAGTCAAACTAATCTGTGAAACTGATTTGATGAAACCGATCTGTGAAACTGATTGGGTGAAACCGATCTGTGAAACCAATTTAGTGAAACCGATTTGGTGAAACCGATCTATGAAACCGATTTGGTTAAACCGATCTGTAAAAAAAATTTGGTGAAACCAATCTATGAAACCGATTGGGTGAAACCAATCTGTGAAACCAATTTGGTGAAACCGATCTGTGAAACCAATTTGGTGAAATTGGTCTCTCAAACCGATTTGGTGAAACCAATCTGTGAAACCGATTGGGTGAAACCGATCTGTGAAACCGATTTGGTGATACTAATTTTTGAAACCGATTGGGTGAAACCAATCTGTGAAACTGATATGGTGAAACTGATCTGTGAAAACGATTTGTGAAACCGATCTGTGAAACCGATTGGGTGAAACCGATTGAGTGAAACCGATTTGTAAAACCGATCTGTGGAACCGATCGGTGAAACTGATCTATGAAACTGATTAGGTGAAACCGATCAGTGAAACTGATCTATGAAGATGATCTGTGAAGCTGATCTGTGAAGCTGATCCGTGAAGCTGATCAGTGAAGCTGATCTGTGATGTGAAGCTGATCTGTAAAGCTAGTCTGTGAAGCTGATCTGTGAAGTTGATCTGTGAGACAGATGGGTGGGACTGATTGATGATTCTAGGACACCCCAACACTTAGTATTTTTCAAATGGACCAGGATTTTCTGGGCCATTACAATAAGAATACAAGAATTTAGAAGTATCACTACTCAATGAGAGTATCTTTTCCATAGAATGGTTTGGAAATAATCCAATACTAAAAAATATACTAGAAAACAATCATTTTATATGGTTACACAAACATCATAATACCCTCACACTTGTGATGATTTTTTTCAAAACAACATTGTATGTTTTTTTTACATGGATAAATATGTAACAAATATTTCATAACAACTTCAGAAACCTTCACCAATATAATCAGAATGTTGTAATTATGCTACTTTTACAAACATCACTTTTACTCTTCTTTTAAAAACATTTCTTTACTTTCTTTCCTAGAAATAGATAATAACTTCCTTTTCATTTATCCATTTGAAATTTATTCATCATGAATTTTTATATCCTTAATTTTTTTCTCTGGGATTTTTCTATCATGAATCTTTCCATCCAAAATTTTTCTACCCTAAATTTTTCCCTATTGAATCTATCTATCCTAAATTTTTCTATTGTAAATCATTACATCTAGAATTTTCTAATCCATAATTTTTCTGATCCTCACTTCTTCCTCAACCAATATATTTATTTCATTGAAAACATCCTGTTCAAAACTATATTTTAAAAGTTCTTCTATAATTTATATCTAAAACTATTACTTCATCACTTCCACCACTTTTAAAATGAAATCGGTCACACCTCTTTACTCACACTTTCACACTTTATATAGGTTCACTTGAAATAGAAAATGTGGGAACTCAAATTAATTTTAACTCATTAATGAATACTTGAATTTTAAAACAACCACTCAAACAATTTTTAATTTGAGATGTTCAAAAATATTCTTTAATATTTCTTAAAACATGGGGAGAATAATTATTCTCCTCATTTATTTTTGGAATACTAAAATTCCAACTATATATCATTAAATTTGATATCTTTGTGATTTTTTTTCAAAGAACAACACTTTTCAAAAACTTCATCCATAAAATTTTGGCCTGCAATGTTTTTTTGAAATGTTTGTATGAAAAAATTTGTCTAAAATTTTTATCTGAGATGATCATTTTATATTTCCACTTTTCTCATCCAAAAATATTTTTCTAAAATTTACACATTTTTTATCCAAAAAATTTCATCTAAAATTTTCAGTTTGTTCATCCAAATATGTTCTTCTGAAATTTTCATTTTTTTCATTCAAAAATGTTCGTCCAAGATCCATTCATCAATAAAATTCCTATATTCATTGGACTTCCCTAATATAAATACCAAATATATTACAACCATAGCTTCCAAACATCATAAAATTTTTCAACTTTGTATGAAACTTTCCTTACTTAGAATATTTCTAAACATTGTACACCCGAACAAATATTTCCAAATATATTCAAAATGAATGGATCATGAGATTTTTTAACACATGATCATTGAAAAATTAAAAATAGTAAATCATCATAAAATTATCCTTTCAACACCTTTTATAGCCAATAACTTTTTTTCTCAGAATCTTCTTAAGAAATCTTTGAATAGTATTTTTAACAAATTCCTTAAGGAATGTTTGACTAATATTTATCCATAAATTTCTTGAGGAAGATTTCCTTGATATTTTATAGTTTCATAAGAATAATTTTAAATATATATTTCAAAAAAAATCATAATTAAAAATCACCTGATATTTTTCCACAAATTTCCTAATGAATGTTCGTCTGATATTTTCCAAAAATTTTGTAATGAATGTTTTTTTTATATTTATCCAAAAATTTCTTAAGAAATTTTATTCCAATAATTTTCCTTAAATTTCTTAAGGAATTTTAATTCATTAATTTCTATATAATTTCTTCTTAATATGATTATCTTTTTATGAAAACATTAAAAAAGTGATGTGATTTTTGATAAGAAAATAAAGAGAACCATTTCCAACAAACCTTCTTTTTCAAAAATAATCCACCCAAACATCTAAAAAACAACTTCCACCACCTAAAAACTCCTTCATCTGACTTGTCCCCAAAAAATATTGATTAAAATGGATTTCTTTTTAGTATCTGATGAAATAATTTACTCCACCTCTACTCTTGTATCTTCTAAATTGATCTTTTTACTCTTCTAAGCAATAACTTCACCATTCAAGAAACAAAAAGAATATAGATTGAGATATGAAATCATATTTTTTATAATATAAGATAACATCTATGTAAACCTTTACTCAAAGATCATCCTTGACTCCAAGGACCAAGAACATATCCTTCCTTCTTCTCGGGTATGTTAGGCTATTCTTCATAGAAATCCATTAACTCTCAATTAGATTATATTGGTATTTACTTATTATATATGAAATAAGATAGATTACACAACATATGTAAAAAATATATTCTATAGTAGAAGCATAAACAAATTTATCCATCCTATTTATCTCATTATATGGGTCATGGGTCTTCTTAAGATTCATGCCACAGAATACAGGTAAAGACCCTTTTTGGATTTCTCCATGAAAAACCACATTATCAATTTACTAATTTATTTTTAATGAATGATTTAAAGTAGCCTATTAGATATATAAGCATTTATTTTTTAACAAGTGTTTATGATACTTAACCCAGTAATTTTACTAAGAATTATTTACTCAACCACTTCTTCACAAGGTGAAAAGTTAGGATATCATTTCAAATAAGAAGTATTTCATCTAAATATAATATTAGAAACAATACTAAAATCTAAATAATCAAATTTTATACGCAAGATTAATCACTTTTTTATGAAACCAAACTCTATGATTGCATCATCAAACTGAATATTCCAACTCTGAGAAGCTTACTTTAGTTCATAAATTTAACTTTGCAGCTTACACACATTATCAAACTCATTTAGAACTTCAAAACCTCTATGTTGTATCATATACACATACTCGACTAAATTCTTCTTCAAGAAATAATTTCTAACATTATTATTACATATCTTATAATCAAAATGAGAAACTATTCCTAGAAAAATATTTATGGACATTATCATCGCTACATGTAAAATGGGTTAATCATATTCAATACCATTATTTTATTTGTTAATATTATAAACTATGAATGCTTAATATTTTGAAACTCTACCATCCATTTCATTTTTCTTTTTTAAAACTAACTTCCACCCTATGGGTCATACCATTTTGGATCATCAACCAATTTACAAACACAGGTGGTGTACATGAAGTTTATTTAAAATTACATGGATTTCAACTATTTATTTGAACTAGAACACTCAACTTCCTATTAATTTCAGGTAGGTTCATCTCTTAAGAATTTAACTTCATTATCTTTTTACATTAAAGTTTTAGGTCTCATAGGTCTTTGAAAAATCTTACTGGACCTTCAAGGTTCTTGAATATATAATATAGTTCTTCTTCCATAACTTTTTACAGAAGAGGATCAAATTCTACCTCATGAAAAACTTCTTATTTGTTTTCCTTGAAGTATCTCAAGATCAAATTTCCTCCCATATACACCTAAACTACTGTTTTCCTTCTCAAGGAAAACACTTCTTCATTCCAAAAACACTTTTTTGTTCAATAGGGTTATAGATGTAAAATTGTATTGTTTCTTTTAAATAACCAAAAAAGAAGATTTGTTTGATTTGTAACGAACCTTGTTTAAATCCAATCATTGTAAGAGTGATTCACATCCCCAAATACATAAAAAACATTTTGGGGCATTGACCATTCCATATCTTATATGGTTTCTTTATGATTTATATATATTTAATGTAGTTTTTTTAAAATGTAGTAGTATAAAAAGAATAACCCTAGACTATAATAATAAGAACACATAGAATCTTCATTGATGAAACCATGTATAACAGGATCTAATTCATCCTTTTAGTCATATCATTCCATTGTGGTATTCTAGGGAGAGTGAGTTGTGAACTGATTCCATTATTTATCATATGATACTTGAATTCCTCACTCATGTATTCACTACCCTGATCTGATGGAATCATCTTAACACTCATTCCCAGTTTATTCTACACTTAGTTCTAAATACCTTTGATCTTTCCAATAGATTCATAATTTTTCTTCATCAAAAACACATATTCATAATGACTAAAGTCAATGGTAAAAATAACTAAGTGCCTAAACCACCAATTTCATGAGTTCTCATTGGTCTATATAAATCGCTATGTATGAGATTCAATAGTCCACTATCCCTCTCACCTTCTCTCGTAAAATATGACTTTTTCATTTTTTTTGAAAATGAATATTCAAAATTCATAAATAATTTATAATAAAATGATCCAAATATTCCATCTCCACAGATTATTTTAATGTTTTTATCATTTATATGTATGGGGTGAAAATGATAAAGGTAAGATGGATTAGAATCAACCCTAAAATTGTTATTTTAAATGTTATAAACAAGATTATACATGTCAATAATGTATAAATTGTTATTTATATTTACAAAACCATAAAACAATTCATTCTTATATATAGAATAACTATGGTTCATAATAATTAATGAAAGACTCTTTTAATACAAAAAAATATACAGAAGTAAATTTTTATTTATGTCATTAACCTGATAATAGTAATCTAATTCTATGGTTGATCCACTTGGAAAAATAAGATCAGAAGTGTTGAAATCTAGTGAAAAAGCTCTTGATCCATTACCAACAAAAACATATACTCCTCCCTTCATCAATTTCTTCATATATCTGAGTCTATATGTGTCAGTACAAATGTGTGATGCACACCCAAAATCTAGTACCCATGATTCAGAGTTGAGAATATTTATCTCTATAACATTCACATTCAAGAGGTATGAATTTTTCTCCTTGAGAACACTTCTCAAGCCTAGATACTAATTTTTAACTATCATGTAGATTATTACTATTAATGATATCTAAATGATTAATTTGATGTATATCTACAATAATGACATATCAATGGGAGAGTATCATGTTTTATATATTTTCATTAATGGATTTTAATGATAGTTTTCCCACTAAAATAGACAGCCTCATACATCATATCCTTTTAGTGGGCCAAGTTCCATATTTCACTATGTTTTAGGTCACTTTAGATTTTGTCCCATTTCAAAACTATTTAGGTAGGGAATTACCCCAATAAAAATTGTTATGACTCTCAGATAGTTGATTGTATCACCTTTTATCCAAATCTATCATATTAATATAATCAACTCAATTACACTGATAACCTAATCCTATTATGGTATTTTTGATTGTATAACCCAAATAAAACACTAAGAATAAGCTAACAAAGGACAATCAAGTGAAACCTAGCATTAGTATTATCTACCCAAAAAGATAATACAATGTTAATTATCACTTTAATATCTTAACCAATATAATACATTATCACCTAGCTTTAGTATTACCTACCCAGTTATATGATAGAGGTCTTAAAAAGTGTCTCTTTCGAAAGAATCTCATAGTTAGTATTTGAGGGGGTTTTCTTTTAAAGTATAACTAATTTAAAATACATCATATGAATATTAAATTCAAAATTATTAAATGTTATATAATCATAATGTTATCATGTTTTATTCATTATGTGTATTCAATATTCAACTTAGTTAGTTTTTGTAATCCTTATTCCATCCAAAAAAACTAATGTTTCCACACCACATTAATTTGTAAATCTTTACACAACCCACAATATGTGTTACTCATCCGAAAATTAAAGGAAAACATATCCATACATATCTGAATTCATCATATACATATGGTATATGAACTCTTCATGTAAAGGCATATAGATATATGAAATTGAAAATATCCACATGAATAATCATATGGTAATAGTTATCTAATACAATTCACCTTTCTAAAATAAGTCATAAACCTCCAGGATGATGGGTGATATCAGACCAAGTCACTCTCCCCATAGCTTTTTTACTCAAGAGAGAATTTAATTCATGATATCTCAAACACATCATATTTAGAAGCTATGTCAATCAACTAAATTCAAGCTAATAACTTCAATAAAAACTGAGGTCAAGGTAGATGAAAACTAAATTTTACTAAGCCATACCTAATATGTAATTCAAAGCACTATCGCATATATAAAATTTAATAGTTAAAATAGTGTACACATATTCATAATAAAAAAATTATAATTTTTAATAAGGTAGGGAATAAAAATTAAATAAATGAGAAAATCAAATATTTAAACATGATATAACAATTTATGAAATAGTCATTAATAAATCTAACTATAAACCCTTTTATAAATAATCTAACATTATAGATATTCCATAATTTTGAATATAAATGATTTTATACTAAATCCAATATGAACTATTTTGTATTAAATATATTATATGGAATTTTAATTTATTATTTAGGCCTTCAATCAAATTAATAATCAAAACATTTTCGATGTGGTCTAAATAATATCTTTAAATAAGGACCCCTTTTTTATTTGAACAATTAAAAATTAATTAATTTCAAATTATTCATTATTTTAAATATAAACTCCTTTCTATTTTAGACTTATTTCATAATTTGTAATCACTTTATAGATTAAAATTATAATTTCTAAATAATAATTTTATTTAGAGAACATAAAAAATGCGTTATAATTTGATAGGATTTCAATACATTTCAGTTGTGATTTGTAAAAATTTTATGAAGAATATTAAATGGAAAATGATATTATTATTTTAATATTAGAAGGAATAATTTCAATAAATATTTCAAAATCATTTCATCCATTAACCATAAAAACGTTACACTTAATTATTTTAGAAAACACCTTTTAATAAATTTTAAAAATATTCCCAAATTCATTGTTATTATTTTTAAATAGTTTTATATGTAATATAATTGAATTTTATTAATAAATCAATAGTTTTTTTATCTATATAAATATGATAAATTAATATAAACCTTTAAATATTTAATTTAGACTTCAAAATATTATTTTACAAATCAAACACTTATAATATATATATAATTTAAAAATAATATATAAAATTTAAGAAAATTAGAATTTAATTAATTTAAATATTGTATGACCTATTGAAATTAAATTGTCATTTAATATGATGTTATGGGAGAAAAATATATTACAATTTCATAAGATGTGTTTATCATTTAACATAAAATAATACATGTTGATTCAATGAGAAAACATCCTCTAATACCACTATTGGATTTTTGGTTTCCATCAAATGGACATGGACGAAGAAACAAAACTAATATATGTGGTATACCCATGACTTAATTAGGGTGTAAGATAAATAAAGAATATATAATTGGGACCTAGATTACATTAGGTCCCATCTTCAATCTTTGATGGAGTATGCATGATGAATATCATAGTTGTATCAAACAAAATCCACCAAACTCCAAAGGTGGTACACAAGCCGATGGATCCTCATTTGTAACTAGAGTACCCTGATACACCAAATGGGTGATAGCTCCTTCACATTCATGAAAAATGTTATATCGTGATAAATATAGCTATAGTGAGGCACATATACAACTGGTAGTGCATAAGAGGAGTGAGCCTATCCCTTTATATAATCAACCTTGATGTGTTCCATTTAATGAAACTCGCTATCCATATTCAACACATAGACATACATTAATTCTTTTTTTAATTTATTCATTGAACTAGTTTAGGGAATATTCAATACATTTATAATGGATTATTGTCAATGAAACTGTTTGGAAGTTACATGAACCTAAAAATTTGTTTTTAAACCCATTTTCATAGGGTTATAATTATAAACTAAAAACTAATTTCACATTCATATGATATTTGGTTAATAATTTGAGGCTACTAAAATTATATATTTAGATTAAATATTGAAATTTTAAAAAAATTAATAAATATATTTATTTAATTTGAATTTTGAAATTATATATATATTTAAAAAATTGAATTTTTATTAGTTAAAAAATATGATAGTATATCTTAAAGAACATAAAAATATATATTTTTTAATTATTCAATGAAATTTATTTAATATTTCACACATTGTATTGAAATAACATTATTAAAATGTTATCAAATATTACTATTTAAATTTTATGATGATAATAACAATGATGATTCCTTAATTACTACAAAAACTCTTCATATATCAAAACCATTGTTTTCTCTATCTTTTGAAATTTCATCCATTAGAATAGATATGGTAAGGATTAATCTTAAATTTTGTATCGTATCACATGTACTCTATATATATGGATACGTGTTAATGAAATGGGTGAAATTTTGGGATTTACATTGAGTTACCTCTTCTTCTTATTTTTCTATTATATTTGTATTTCTATTTATCATCATTATCATCATAAAAATATTCAATGAATGTTTCATCAATGACAGGAATCACCCTCGATCTATCATTTATTATGGGTTTTGAAATTCCTTATAGTTTCAATTGGTGTTCAATCGATTTGAAAATATGTTATCTGTACGATTGTCTACTCTGCATTACACATCATGGTAACATTGGCATCAATGTAAGATAATTATAACATGAAAAGGGTAGGTCTCATATTTTTCTATACATTCTTCTTTTGGCATGCTTTCTCATGTGCACATTGACTCCACTCATTCAAAGGGATATGTCAATCGGTAAGCCTTATTTTCAATATCATATTTATTCCTCCCCTATTAATAATATTGGAAAATCTGTGAATAATATTCTTAATCTTTTGTTGCAAGAAAAATAATGAGCTCATAAAGAGAAACAATGACTCACAATATCCAAAAGACCAGTTCATTTCCAAAAGTGAATGAGAATATTTATTAAAAAAATTATTTAATTCTTAAAAGTTAACTAAAATATAAATTACTTTATTTTAAATCAATTTCATGGTGAATATGATGTTTTAAGAATTATCATAATGTTGTATTTTTTATAACAAATATTTTTTATATAACGGCCAGAATTTGTTTGATAACAAAAACATTTAAGGATAACGATAAATTTCAATAATAAATATAAAATAATGCATACCTAAAAGATGATATGAACATAGTATCCTTTGAAATTATATTAAAGTAAACCTTAATTTTTCAATTATTACTCTTGTTGTAGTAATATTGAATAAATTCATTATCATTTATCAAGTGCTTATGGATTATTAATATCATCTCATGTAATTTGTTCATTATTTTCCCCTAAAGTGGATTTTATTCCTCTTATAGTTCATAGATAAGATAACATAATTACATAACCATTATAATCTAATATTTTTTATGAAAATTATTTAATCACCTTATGTGGTTGAACAATGATTATCATAATAAATAAAATTAGTATTTTATGAAAGATAATCATTATTTACAAATAATGAATTGTCCTTCATGACTCAAGAAATTAAATGAATTAAATCTTCCCTCAATGTGAATGTAATTAAATTATTTCATTTATTTTTTTGAATGAAATTATTTCTGAAAATTTTGATATTATTTTTGTTACCCATACATATAATTTTATCATGGATATTTTAGAGTTGATGATCTTTGGTCAAATAATTTGTCCTTCAATTGGGGAAGTAAAAATTATTCTATGAATTATAATTTTTTATGGAGGTATGGTTTGTGTTGTTCATCCAAAATATTCTTTCACATTGGTTCTCACTACCACATTCACTATCTTAAAAATATGTGGGGTCACCATTCCCAAGTACATTGATTGTAAAATAGTATTTGAGCATGAGGTTCCAAAATATACAATAATACATATGTGATGTGCCTAACCCATTATGATAATATTATTAATTCATCAAAAACAAAATGTTGAAATTATTACGAAAAATATGAGTATTAATAATGGAAGATCCTAAAGATATTATATACATCAATCTTGAATCAATGTTTTTATAAATATATTTTTGATTAAATGCTTCAAAATAACTCATATATGAGTTATTATATCCTCATTTAGTACATTTACCACTAGAAACAATTAATTAAAAATTGTAGAAGAGATAATATATTCTTGTCTGGTAGAAAAACTTTATAATGCGTTGTTGTATTTTATTCCTCTATGAGATATATCGATGATATTCTTAAAAAATAATATAATATAGAGACATTGGATAATAGATGTATCTTAATATGTAGCAAGAAATCCAAAAAAGTGTTTATAATGAATTTTTTATATACAATCAGATAAATATTAGTAAACCCAAAATTTCTTAATATGTATACTTTAAATATATGACATGATAGTTTATCCCATTCGGGATCAATTATAATGAAGGATATTGATTCAGGTATACATAATAATTAATTTTTTGATAGAATAGTATACATCCATGAGGGGGAGAATTATGAATTTATTTAATGGATATATGTATACTAAATTACCAAAGATTTTATTATCATTAGGTTATTATGAATTATACTTGTGTAATAATTTACCATGAGTAATTGATTATTAATGTATTTATTATTGTGGTAAATTATTTATATCATTAGAATCTAGTATGGAAATTATTTCCCTATGTATTTATGAAGAAAACAATTTATGTATATATAGGAACTCCCACCTAACATGTATTCCATTTAAATACCATATAAAATATTCATCTACTAAATGGTCATGTTTTTTGATAGATAATGGTGAGTATAAATTCCATGTTATGCATGTTAATTAAGATAAATATTGATCATCACATATTATATAAAAAATGGTCTTGTATAACCATTTACAAGATGCTCACGATACTTGCATGAATGCAATGTGCATAAAATAAAAAAATATGATTATTCACACCAAAAATGTTACTAAAATGATTATATAATATCATTGTTCATCATGAGTAGAAATCCATTAATATATTTTCTATTTACGTGGAAAATGAATATATAAAAAACATTATATATGTTTAGATATTTTCCCTAAATTGACACTATTACCAAAAAATTATGAGATCTCATTCAATTTGGTAAATAACATATTTCCATTTTTAAATGGTTTAAAAACTCTATAATGAGAATTAATTTTAATAACTATTGACATCACAATAATTATCCAAGAGTCTTAATGGAATTTATTATATGTTAAAAAAATAAAGTTTTGTATTGGTTTTCTAAACTACCAAGACAATTGAATACTAACAATCTTATTGTAAGAAATAATATTCCTTATAAATTTAGATATTTTGATTTTATATAAAAGATGTTTTCATTGTTAATATATATGATAACTATTAATATTTGAAGAGTTTTTAATTCCTAAAGTATATTTAATGTATCAATATTTAGATATATCTGTATAATTAAGAATGTACAATTGATCCTATCATCAAATGGTTTTTATAAATTTATGTTATTTTATTAACATATATATTTTTTATAACATCAAAACTTTGGAAGAGTTTACAAAATTAATGGAATTTTTGATGATGTAATTACAAATAATTTCTAGTTATTTTGAATCAATCATCCCAGAGATGAAACATTAAATTTTGAAATGATTTTAAACTCAGTGAATAATAAAATATCTTACCTCTAAGAGTGATATATTTCATACACGAGGGGTTTATGAAGAATTTATTTATCCTATGAGGATTAAATATAAATGTGTATCTTATTTAACCCTAAAGTATATAAATTTATATGTGCATATGTACCTTGAAAATAACAATAAATCACATTATGATGAAAGGTAATTTTCTTCCATATTCATTGAAATCTAAAGGGTATAAATTATTATTATTACATATTTAAAAACTAAATGTTTTCTTATGAATTGATCGTGGACATTCTATGTGTAGGTTTCATTCAAATTGGAAACATCCTTTAAAAGTTTCTATAACTCAACTTTTTATTATAAATCATGTGTAATCATTGGTTTACATGATCATGAGATCATGTCCACTGAAAAAATTAGATTAATAGACTACATTAATATGCCAGAACATGAGGGAGTGTATCTTCACATATAATTTATAAATAATTTATAAGAATATAAATAATTAACTCAACTTGTAATTTTTCTTTTGTTTATTATCCAATAAAATATATTTCATCGTAATATCCTTGTGTTATAGAATTCAAGTACAGAATCTCTCAAGTGCTGATCTGCATGTGCACCACAATTTATAATAAAATTTTTCAAGTCATTGGGTGTTATTGTGGCCAATACTGAATTCTTTAATTGTTCATGGATGACTGCCAAAATTTTCTTCTTGAAGATGGAGAACTCTTGGTGCCCTCTTGAAGATGTGAGAGGGAAGGACTAGGGAGCTATGTATAGAAATCCAGTTATCTCTCTAGATATATATATATATATCTTGACATATCTCTCTATACATATCTCTCTAGATATATATCTCTATATATATCTCTCTATATATATCTCAAGATATATCTCTATATATCTTTCTAGATATATCACTCTAGATATATCTCTCTATATATATCTCTAGATATCTCTATTATTCCTTGTGAACAACCAAAAAATCACTTTATGAAAGTGATATATTTAGATATAATTAGATATTTATTATAATAGGCTAAGTATTAGAAAATTTCACAAGGGCCCTTAACCATTTCTAATATTATTAATTGACTTTATGTCCATTAATAATATTTTTACTACTATTATTAATCGATTGACATGGAAACACATTTAGAATATAAATAAATATAATTAGGTATTTATTATTATAGGATTATTATTGGAAAAAAACACAAACCCTTAACCATCTCTAATATTATTAATTGACCACATGTGCATTAATAATAATAATATTAATAATAATTTCATGACATGTGAAACACATTTAGAATATAAAAAAAATATCGATTATTTCTAATTGGACCATTAAACTCTATTGTCTTTCCCCCATCAATATTTATCAATCCTTGAATAATGATTATTTAATTAAATAAATGTCACTGCATTATTTCTGTGATAAATATAATAAATATTATATTCACCAAACATACAAACTAATATTGTTTATTTTTTATTTAAATAACATTATTCATTCAAATAACTCATTATTAAATTATGCTGAATGACCAAACCTATATAATATTATTTATTCCATCTTATTAAATTAATTATTGTAATTTAATTGATATTGAGGATACACATAGTGTGTCACCCTCTAGGCCTCTTTCTCTGTGGAATTATGCATAATCACATAAAATCCAAGGTTATCATCTAGAAACATGATAAGTATACCATAGAAAGTTAACATTATAGTGACATCCAACCTCATACAAACATTTACCCTATAATATAATCCCATTAATATGATATTTTTAATCAAGAAGGTTGCTTGAAGGTGTCATCAACCTATTTTCCTGATGTCTCTTTCTTTGAATTTCTAGAAATGAACTCACCCACCAAATAATATTTCCTTAGATTTATGAAGGAATTTCTATTCTATAAAATGGAATGATATATCAAATTTCATCAAGATATGGATGGGTAAATTCTATCTTGTATTATCCATTAATGTTATATCACTCATAACACACCCAATGTATCCTAATTAAATACAAACATAGTTCATCATAGTTTTCATCAATACATATAAGTACGTGATTCATGATATCCATTCATGATAATCTTAAATTATATAGATCAGTGCACAAATAAATGAATAGAAACATCCCATGAAACAAGGAGACATGGATTTCTTTTTAATGGTCATGTTCTCATAAACTCTTATCTTTGATATTTCTAAGGGAAAACACATGAGAAGGTGTCTCAAGGACTTATGATCCTCCTACCTCTAATATCCTATAATGTTTGTGTATTGTTAGAAAATATCATCCATCCATTGAATAATATTAAGGTATAATTTTTTGCCTCTTATATGTTCTCATTATATTTGGAAACTGGTATGACCTTTCAGCATGAAATATATTCTAATGATATTATCACATAACAATATCATGTAAAATAATAATCAATATGTGATAATAAAACTTCTTTTTTTAAGAAAAAAATGTAATAAATTACTAAACAGTTTTGTTCTAGGGAACCAACTCCAACAGGATCACACTTGTACTAGATCCAACTAACAATAGCTTCCAATACACTAACTCTCATAGGATACTCATTATTCTACTAAGATAAAGTCATCAATAAGGGGTTTTCCATGTTTTCCTTTTTCGGTACTCTTTTCACTAAAACTTAAACTCATTGAGAAAAGTCCTTCAATATAAGAAAATTTAGAATTATGTTATTTGTCATTCAGTGTAACTTTGGCTACTTGGAGAGAGCCACAGATGTAGTGTTATCATAGTAAACTGTGATATGGTCATTGTTACTAGGTACCACATCAAGATCTTGGAAAAAAAATTAATCCAAATAAGTTACTTGGCTATATTAGAATATGTTATATACTAAAACTCTTTTTTATAATCAGAAATAATGGGTTTCTTTGAATACTTCCATCTCACAACTGATACATTAATATAGAAGATATATCTATAACATGACTTCATATCATTTTGATATGTTTGGAAGATAGAATCTGTATAACCCTTGATGACTAGATTTTCATCTACCCTATACACCAAGAATATATCATTAGTTCACCTTAGATACTTAAGAATAATCTTAAAATAAGCCCAATGTTTTACACCTTTATCTTCTTGATCTCTACCAACCATGGTAAAATCATCAGAAACATCAGTCCTTTTACACAACATGCCATAAATGATATATCCTATCATAGAAGAGTATGTAATAATTCTCATTATCTATCATTCCTCATGTGTCTGAGGGAACATTTTCTTGGAAATATGAATACCATGTGACATCAGAACAAATCCCCTTTTGGATTGTTCCATATTGAATATCTTCAGTATCTGGTCAATGTTTTACTCTTACAAAGTCTAAGAAACCTCTTGGATATATTATTCATTATCTTGATCCCTAGAATTAATGTTGCTTCACCTATGTCCTTTATAGATAATCACTAGCTCAACCATGCCTTTACCTCTTGTATGTCTCTTATATAATTTCCAATTAGTAAAATTTCATCAACATATACTACTATGAAAAAAACTACTACCAAAAACCATTTTAAACACATGGATTTTAGTCATTATTAATGAACCTAATTTCATTTATGATTCATCAAATTGAATGTTCCATGACTAGGATGATTATATCAATCTATAAATAGATCTTTTTAAGTTTCCTTACATTTTGAATTTCATGGAGTCACAAACCCTTCTAGTTATGTCACATACACATCCTCTTAAACCTCCCCTTAAGGAATTTGGTTTTGAAATCCATTTTATAAATCTCATAGTCATGGTAAGATATTATAGAAAAAATTTATGATGTATTTATACATAGAAACTGATGAAATGATTTTGTCGTAGTCAATACCTTAATATTTTCTATAACCTTTATCTACTATTCATTATTTATAGGTATTCACTTTCCCATCCATGCCGAACATTCTCTTGAATACCCATTTACACCAAATGGGTTTTACATCAACTGGTGGACTAATAAAAACACAAACATGGTCTTGATACATAGAATCCATCTCAAAATTTGAGGATTCTTTCCACCTTTGATATTTTGAGATATATATTTCCTCTTTTTATGAGAACATATCATCATATTCAACCAATAATGATTCTCTATTGTCAATTACTTGAAAATCATATCTCTATTGTTTTCTTGCATCTCTATAACTCCAACATATTACTTGTGTTTCAAGAACAAAGTCTTCCATGGGGACTTGTGGAATCTGCTTCTTTACCAACCATTGTATATATTGAGCATCAACTTCATCGAAGTTGATCGTGATCCTAGTATCCTCCCTGAGGATGTTCTCTATCTCAAAAAAATGACCTATCTTGTGATAGTTACTTTCTTAATCGAAGTGTTTTATTGATAGTATCCAATTGTTTCATTAAGATAACCTGTAATGATACACTTTGTGCCTCAAGGTTTTAGTTTATTCCTTAAGCTAGCCTTAACAAATTCCTCACAACCATGTGCACGAACATGTGGTAAAACTAGTTTCTTTCCACTCAAAAACATAAAGAGAACACTATTTCCCACTTTAGTTAATACACGGTTTAGTCAGTATAATAAAATCTATAATTCATATCCCTAAAAGGATAATAGAACACTTGTGTGACTCATCATCGACCATAACATGTGCAATAAGGTATGGTTCCTCCTTTCACTAAAATCATTCCATTGTAGTGTATAAGCTGGATTGAGTTGAGATAAAATCACATACACCCATAGAATATCGATAATGTCTTGGTTATAATATTCACTACCATGGTCCAATTGATGTTTCTTTATCTTCTTACCAATTTTATTCTCAACATCATTATTAAAATCATTTAACTTATCAATGGATATAAACTTATACATCATTAAGTATATATAATCATACCTTATAAACTCATCTATAAAAGTAATACAGTATGAGAATCCACCTCTAGCCTCTACTTGAAAAGGTCTACACACATCAGTGTGTACCAAATATATAATCTCTTTGACCCTTTCACCTTGACAAAAAAATGGTGGTTTGGTCATCTTACCTTGTAAAAAATTGTTACATATTTCATGTTACTTATTCTCAAAAGATTCCATGTAACCATCTTGATATATCTTTGTCAAAATATTCTTGTTTACATGACCAAGATATTGATACCTTAATTGGGTGTCATACGAGTCATGAGTATTTGTGTCATTTTTAATTGCTAATATTTTGGGTACTCAATAACGAATTCACCTAAATATTACCCTTTATTCTTTTACTATGTAAAATTCCTCTTCTTGTGGACCTAATTTACACATGAAAAATATACATCATTGTGTTCCTTTTGTTACCTCTAGATATTCTTCTTCTTGGAATGATGGTGGTCATGATACTTTGACTTGTAATGTGTCTTTAGTACCATTTACTTGATATTCCTATTCTTATTCAACATATGTACAATGGGTTTATCACACCCCATGTCTTTATCATCTTATGTAATAATTTTATGATGTTTTGAAAGTGATTTCTCATTACTAGTCGTATTATAATTCATAATAAAATTAGAGATGTTTTTGGGAAATGGTGATAGAATGATATCTATGTACATATCTTCATGGATCTTAAAACCCAAGATGTTCAAGTGATCAATGTAGCCAATCATCTTGACTACATGTTCCCCAGTTAGCACTAACTCTCATAGCTTTCATTTTAATAATGCATTGGAGATCTCATATCTCTATGATCTCACCTTCTCTTGATAGAGTTCCTTAAGGTGATAAATAATGTTATACTCATTCGTATCCTCATCTTTCATTAGAAGCTCATTCAACATGGTGGATAGAAGGAAACATTGGACATCCATATAATTTTCTACATGCATCAAATAGAGAGATAGTTCCTCATTATTAGCCTCATTGGAAATGAATATAGGAATTGGGTCTTCTAGTGTATATAATTTTCACTCATGGAATAGTATAATCCACAAGCGCCTATGTTGTTCCTAGAAATTCACACTGGTGAAAATTTTATCCTTATCTAGTATGAATCACAGTGATTTTATTGATGTAATTTTATTTACTATTTCATTAAATTAATAGCATATAATTAGTACTTTTTTAGATCTCAAAAATAGATTAAAATTTAAAAATAATTAAATTTCATTAATCTACCACTATTTTTAGAATCCTAATAGCCTTCACCATCTATTTTAGAATATCATGTTGCTTATATATTATAGTGTAAAGGATCCATATTCCCCTTATCATACCCAATCTTGGTCCTGTAAATATATTTGAAGGGTTTTAGGTTGGTGTAGCTTTCCAACTACATTAACTCATTGTTCATTGATCTATTGAGTGGACTCCACAATCCTGAAATAATGTTTTAATTATTTCCTCAGCAATTTCCTATTAGTTAAACTAAGCCCTATTTGGGTAGTAAACCCTAGATTTATACCAAGTTAAGTCTATCCAAAACTCAAAGAATAAATTTTCCACTATAATTGTAAGAACCCCAACATGGGTTTTCCAAGAACTCTTGACTATTAGGTTCATTTAAATTATGTAGTGGAAAGCTATAATGACCTAATATTTTACTTGAATGATATTTTATCCATAATGTGTAATGATTTTTTTAACTTTTATGAGATTTTTTATTATTAATTGGATATTACAGAAGTGATTAAAAATGTTTTATAACGTATTTACACATTATCTAGTTATATTTTGTTCCATATTTCATGCATGATTATTCACTTAATGAGTGATCTCATAGCATTCACAAACATAAATAATTAAACATGAAACTGATAGAAATGAAATATAAGTGGAATGATCATGTGATTCTCCAATAGTATGTTTATATAGTGGAAGAAAACCTAACCCTAGACCCTAGGGATAAACACACCGTGAACTGTATCTTGTTTTGTGTTGTAGCATTCCTCTTTTTCTATTATGTATCACCTTGATTGGTTTCACCTTGACTCCTCGAATTGGAACATCTCCACTAACATGGTATCTCCCTCTCCTTACATAATATTTTACTCGCACTAAGGTGAGGGGATCCAATGGATTAGATAAATGGGGTTTACATAAAAGGAATAGTTGTTACTCATGCCCTTACATAATAAAGAAAGGGGATGAAATATGGAACACATAATCAATAGGTTTTATTATAAATTTAATTTTTATTTCCATAAAAATTGATTACACTGTCGATAGTAAACTCCACATAATGTAGTATTTTTCGATGGTTTTTACTTGTATTCTACCCATGTCTATAGCACATGCCTTGGGTTTGGTCATATTCCCTGACATGAATGTGTATGAGGTACATGGTTTGTTATAGGAATACACAGTGTTCACTCTTATATTTCATAGTATGTTAGTCCCCATGTCATGTATCTAATACAAGGAACACATGGGACACCTCACATACTATCCAAAATGAATTTTTATTTTTAATAATTAACTGATTACTATTTATGTTATTGAGAATGAAGAAAAGAAGAGATAGAGATGTATAATTATTAAAATTAATCATTCTAAGTAAAAGAAAATTCAAATGCATGAGATAAATCAATGAATAATAAATAATTAAAAATTAGACTTGTGACTCCACTCTGATACCACTTATAGGTTCTGTGTGTAGCTGGAGCATCCTTTGAAGGTATGACTAACACTTAATTTAGCCTTAAATCTCATGTAATAAATTAATTATATGATCATGAGATAATTTCCATTGAAAAAATTTGTTTAATGGAATAATTTAATATACTAGAACCACAAGGAGAGGATCTTCACATGTAGTTGATAATTAATTTATAATCATATAAGGAATTACCTAAAAATCTAATTCTACTTTCACTAATGATCTAATAAAATAGATTTCAATGCACCATCATTGAGTTATATGCATCATGAGCAGAATCCCTCTAGTAGTGATCCACACATGCACCACAATCTATGATCAACATCATTGAATGGTTGGGTGTTAGCATGGTTCATCCTAATCACTTCCATTTTGGGGGTTAACAGCAGTAATTTTCTTCTCAAAGAGGAATAACTCTTGGTTCTCTCTTTCAGATGTGAGAGAGTAGAAAGGGAGAGCTATTTATAAAGATCTACATATCTCTCTAGATATATCTATCTAGATATATCTCGAAATATCATTCTAGAAATATCTCTCTAGATATATTTATATATATCATTATAGATATATATCTCCAGATATATCAATATATATCTCTCTTATCCATTTTTCATAACCACAAAATCAATTTAGGAAAATCATATATATATATATATATATATATATATATATATATAATTAGATATTCATTATGGAAGGTTTTGGGCTGGTGAATGACACAAAATCCCTTAACCATTTTTAACATTCTTAATTGACCCCATATCAATTATTATTATTATTATTATTATTATTATTAATCTCATTACATGTGAAACACATTAAGATTATAAATAATTATAAATTATTCTTAATTTGACCATTAATCCTTGTCTTCTTTCCCTTATCAGCATTTATCGATCCTCGAATAATGACTATTTAATTAATTCAATTTCACTACAACATTTCCAAAAAAAATATAATAAATGTTATATTTTCCAAACTTTAAAAATAATATTTATTATTTATTATATAACTCACTTAATTATTTTGAATAAATTAAAATTAAAATATGGTGATCAACCAATTTGTTAAATTCAATACTGGAATATAACTAAAATTGTGGATACATATTGTGTGTAACCCTCCAGTCCTCATAATAAATAGCATTAGTAATAACCACCTATAGTCCATGGTTAGTGTCTATATATATTCCAAGGCTTCCATAGAAAATTAAGTTAATGTCACAACATCATCTGTACTCCTACGAATGTTTACCATATAATATAATCTATTTATCATGATATCTATAATCAAGAAGGTTACGTATTGGTATCATCAACATATATTTCTAATGTATATTTCTTTGAATTTCTAGAAATGAACACTCCCACCACATGCCATGGCCATGGATTTATGTAGGAAGTTCTATTCCAATGAAAGGTCCTGAGATATCAACTTACTTCTATAGGTTCTGGGTGCATCAAATGTGGCAGATGGGACATGCCCAACTCTACTTTTTTTCATGATCAATGATTAATCCGAGATTTACATGATGACAAATTCCATGATCAATGAAATTGAATCAAATAATATAGAATACCGATAAAAACTGGAAGCAAAGAACATGATCATCATGAATTAATTATGATTAATTTAATGAAATAAAGATCTACCATGTAAGAAATTATTTTTATGTTGATGGATATAACAGTGTATTTATGTCGTACCACTGTTGCATTGTATGAATCAAGAGTATATTCCCACCAGTGGTGATCCACACTTTTTCCACGAACCTATGAATGTCCTTATAGTGATTTCCATGTTCTAGCATGATATATCCTAACACTTGTGTCATTATCCTTTGAATTCCCCAAGAATTGATAATAGAGGATTCTCCTTAATCTCACCCTAGACTCCAGAGTGGAAGGTGGAGGAATATTGATATCTGTTCATGAGAGATTTCATAGAGAGGGATATCTCTAGGTCTTGAGAAGATTCTCCCTGGATTTCATTGTTCACAACTCAAAATGAATTAGATCTATTATAAATGTAATATAATTTTTTTTATATAACTCTAGGGTTAGAAAATAATAATTACACATTATCCCTTTATTATTTTTGTAATCCCAAAAAAAACCCATGTCTATAATAATAATACTATTATTATTACTTCTTGACATGCACTAAACTTGTGAATTAGATTAAATATAATTTAATCAAATAGTATTCAATATATATTATTTCTCATCAGGCTATTAAACTTGGTCCCGAATTCTACCATAATATTTATCGATCCTTGAATAAAGACTCTTTATTTAATGAATAAATTTCACTACATTATACACCAATAAATAAATAAATATTATATTCACTAAATAGAATAATAATATTTACTAAATATTATTATAAATTAATATCTCTCAAATAACTAGTTAAGAAATATATTCGATCAAGAAAACATGAATAAATATTAAACAATATTCTAGAATACTATATATTCAACTGTTTTTATAAAAAATAACATTATATTATTGAACTAAGATTATAAATAGACATAGTGGGTGGCCCTCTAGGCCTCTTTTTTAGCATCATTAGGTGAAGCATCTCAATGTACTGGGTTAGAGTCTAGTAACATACCACCCCACCCATAGAGAAAGAATTTTAATGTCACAACCAATAATATCTCATACAGATTCTTACTATGTAATATAATCTCTTTATCACGACATCCCTAATCAAGTAGTTTTCATATTGGTGACATTAACTTATGTACTCGATGTCTCTTTATTTGACATTTGGAAATCAAACTTTCCTATTGAACACCATGGTCGTGGATTTATTTAGGAAATATATTTTATATTAAAAGTCCTAAGATATCAAATTCTATTAAAGAATATAAGGTACATATCCTTTCTTACATTATTCATTAATGAAATATTACTCTTTATGTGCTCAACATATCCTACCTCATCGTGAATATATATCTTCATTTTATTCATTAATACATCAAGGAACACAACTTATAACACTCATTAATAATAATCTTAAAGTCTATGGATCAATATACATGTTCTTATAAAGGAACATCCAAAGACACATATAAATGTAGATTCCATACCAGTGCATCTCATTCTCATAATATCCTACACTAGATATTACTAAGGGAATACGCCATGAGAGAGTTTCTCAAAGTATTATGATTCTCCAAACCTCATATCCTGTATCATTTTTATCCCTCAAATGATATCATCCATCTATAGAAAATAAATTTTAATAATACTATCATGGCACTTCTAGGTTCTCATTATAGCAGAGAACTAGTATGACATTTCAGTATGAAAGTCACTCTTAGTACATTATCACATACTATGTTATGTAGAATAATAGTAATGATGTGATAATCCATTTATTAATATTAAAAATAATGATTACATGTTATTATAATGTACAAAGAATTTGGTTCTATCAAACCGACTCATATGTTTTCAAGAGACAAAAGGGATAAATTCTTTCTTGCATTATCTATATGTTATATCACTCATGATGAACCCAGTGTATCCTAATTCACTACGAACATATTTCATTTCTATTTTCATCAATACATATATATATATGCGAGTCATGATATCCATTAATAATAATATTAAATTCTAACTAACAATACACAAATCTGTAGATAGGAACATCAAATGACAAGTGGAAAAATTGGATTTCCTATTAACAAGTCTATTCTCATAACCTATTACATGAATATTACTAAGGGAGAACACCATGATATGGTGTCTCAATGTAATATGAGACTCCAATACCTAATAGATTTTATTTCCTGTATCCCATCAGAAAATATCATCCATCCATAGAACAAGATTCAAGAATAATGTCGCGGCATATTTAGGTTCTTATCATAGTGGGGAACAACTATAACCTTCCAATACAACATATATTCTAAGGGGATTTTCACATAAAAATATAATCTTGAATAATAATCAATGAGTTGATAAGAAATAAAATTTAATTTAGAAAAACATGTAATCAAGCACTAAACGAGTTAGTTCTAGGGCACCAACTCAAACACTATAATGATGAAAGGGCTCTAGCTTGATTTGTTAACCCAACTCACACCCCAAAAATTTATTAAATAAAAATATTGTAAAAGGGAGGAAATATGAGGTGTAATGTATTTTCACCAGTTGGAAATTAGATGATTACAAATAATTTGACTAAAAAACACATAGAGAATCATGTGAAGAAGTGGAAGTAGTATAACATGAATCTTGGATCACATACCACAAAAAAATACCTTATAGATTGAAGTATTTGAAGATATTAAAAATCATTCCTTGCATATCAACATATTCATCACTAGATTTTGTAGCCCCACTCTTACTAGAAAATAGATTTCTACATAACAGCCATCCTGGTAATATATTTTAGCTTTCTTGAGATGAAAATGTCCAACCAAAATTCGCTTGTAAAATTGTCGTACCAAGATACTTGAGATTCCTAAAAGAAATGGAATTCATGTGTTCCAGAATCTTAGTATTACAATGTAGTGGTAGTTCATTATTGATAATACGGGTTGAAATATATAATTTGGACATTTTATCTAGATTAAATATCATAATTCAGCATATTTTACCAACATTAGAACCAATTGAAATCATTATTTAAGGATAATTTGATGATCATTAGTCCTCAAAATAATAAAATGTTTAGACTCCAAAGAAAACAACATATATCCTTGGGATAGTTCATAAACTTATTACCAATTTCAATTAAAAATCGGGTTAGAATAGTAAAATCTAAAGGATCAAAAGCTGTAAATCATCAATCCACATCAAAAGGAAGTCAAAAAACCCTAAAGGGAAATAATTTCCAATTTATTTCCCTAAAAGTGAAATTAGAAACATGTTCAAACTATAATTTTAATTTAGAGATCATATATTCTCTAATAGATAAATAATCCTCCATGGTGATGTCAACTTCCATATATTTCTTAAACACTTTTATATCTTATTAATAAATCCAAGAGAATATCTCCTTCATTGTGTCTAATTTCATCCTATAAGAATTGTTTAACTTAGGATCAACAAAATAATCATCATCACTGTCAGTGTAAACAAACGAATCTAATTCCTCAATAACCACTGAGGGATTTTTACAATAATTTGTTCCAACTAGGTTATTCACAACCAGTATTGGAAGTATATGAGAGGTTTTTTTATTATCTTTATTATTTTTCTCCTCAAGGTGAATATCAATG
This sequence comes from Viscum album, assembly GCA_963277665.1. Lineage (NCBI taxonomy): Eukaryota > Viridiplantae > Streptophyta > Magnoliopsida > Santalales > Viscaceae > Viscum > Viscum album. The sequence goes on from OY728151.1 coordinate 1,290,235,290, forward strand.
GATATTGTAAACATTTTCCTTCCCATGGTCAATTATTCCATTCATTATTGAGTTTTCATAGGATGATGTGTGATAAATCCATATAAATCAATTATTTTCTTTTTTCCATTTGATTGTAACTAATTTGAAAAAACCATATTTTTTTTTGAGGTTTATCTACAAACTAATTAATTTCTGTATCATGTGCATTATCCTCATCATCATTTACAATTCTACAGATAATATCTAGTTCCAATGCATGACATTGAGCCTTAGGATCTTGATCTTTGGAAAGATATTAGTCATCATGAATATAATCCAAAAAATAATTGCATCCACCAAAATCCTCATCAATAAAAGGATCATTAAAAATTATTTAGGATCAAAATAATGTATCCACTCTTATTGATGAACTGGGACAATATCTTTAGTGCCAGAGGGTTTTGAGAAGTTATATTTTTCAGTATTTTCAACAACGTAATCAAGATTCATCTTCCCCTTTTCAATATTTATAAAATTTTTATGATTGGAGTTTTTGTTGATGAATAATAATGACATCATTAAATTATCGAACAGAATCAAATTAAAATTTTATAATTTTCCCGAACCACACTAACTATAAAGGCATAGTAAAGTAGACATACGGGGGAGATCCCACATTGAAAAATGAACACAAAAGAAGATGTTTTCCCAAATGTTGGGTCTTCCAACTCCAGTTTCATTTTATTTTATTAAACTAATTAAATGATACAAAATAAATAATTGAAATGTGGACATAAAAGCACAAGGGAGGGGAACTGGTTTCCTGGGGCAGTTTTAGTCAATAAATTAATTTAACTTCTCTTGAAAAAAATAATATAATAGTTACGCAACCATTAAATTTTATTTAAATGAGAAATTTTCAATCCCAATCTGTCTTCCATAGCATCTTAATTCCTCATGGTCTGATGAACCAAAATAGCTAAAGCATATTAGGATCATATTGGAAAAAGAAGAAGGAAAATCTTACTCAATGTTCATGAATAAATTATCTCAATCAATGGTAGTGTTATTTCAATATTAAAGACATATTTTCAATGGTTCAATGATGAATAAAATAAATGTGATGGAAAAACATGATTCTATCGAATAAAATTATCTTAAATGTGAAGGAAAGGAAGACATTTTTGGCACACACCCCCTTTACCCGATTCTTCTCTCCACTATGGGGTTTAGTCAATCATCGTCGGATGGTGGCCAAAGATGAATAAACCAATACCCATAGTAGGGATACTAGAAAATAATGAATGGGAAAGGGAATAAAGAATAAAAATCAGTATTTAACTAAAGATCATTCAACCATATTATTAATTATAGAAAATTAGAAAGAAAGAAAAATTATATCTATAAAGAATGATATTTGGGTTAGAACCCTAGTGGAAGCCTCCCAATAGTAAAATCCCTATGCCTAGGATGGATCCCATTTCTCATAGTTGGAACCCTCTATTTATAATCCCATGTATAATTCTTTGTCTTCCATGGGTCAAAGACAGTGTTAAATAGATTTTCCTTGGTTGAAAGAAATGATTTCCATTGAATGTTATGTCACAATAAGTTATTTTTGGGTCTCTACAAATTTTTCATGTTGCCTATATTTTACAAGAAATGTAATGTACAGGCCATGAAATATTCACATCTTTTTTTTAAGGTTGGGGCCGAAGCCTCGTTTTATTATTAAAGCAAAGAAAAGACCTCTTTTAAATGGGTAGGGGGGCCCATTACATAGCCTGAAGGCCCAATGGGTATGTATCCCATTATATAGCCTGTAGGCCCAAATTTTTGGCCTGAGGCCCATTATGTGAATAGTAATCTGGCTGCTACAGTACCCGCCGCTGCTACAGTGCCCTGCCGCCGCTACAGTACCTGTCGATCTACAGAACCACCCCTACTACAGTACCGCTACAGTGCTGCTACAGTACATGCGCCCCATGTTTTTTGAACCCCCATTTTTCATGTAGGATTATGGGGTGCTTACCACTAATCCAAACCCCAACTACATGAAATATTCACAGGTTATTCTATATACACTCCTGGTAATGTTTTTATGTCTTGTAATGTTTACACGATGTGTAATGTGTGGGGGTGAACTCCAGACAATTTTATTCACTTCATGTCTTGTACTTCTAAAAATAATTTTATGTTTTTTACATCATGTAATGTTTACACATCATGTAACATTAATTTCCAGTACTATAAGCCTTGTTTTTATCTGGTGATTCAGTTTTGAGACTCTAGAACATCATGTTATCATCAAACTTCATGGGAAAACATAATTCAGTTGGTGTATTGATATGTTTTTCTTAAATATTAAATCTATACTTAATCATATATCCTTTGTCGCACTAATACACTTCATATATCGTCACAAAGTGCCTTTATGTTCCTTAATTGTCATGCTTTCCTCTGAATTACACCACATACCAGTCCTACAATAAGAATATAGAAAACATTAATATCAGGCTTGAATCTCATATTCAATCAATAAATATTTAACTAAAATGTACATGAAAATATAGATGCAATATAGAGATATCATTAGCTGGATGCTTCCTTATATTCCAAACACAACATGGCTTATAAATGTAACCAAATTGAAACCAAAAAGAGCATTATTGTAGAATATTTTCTTATAAAACATTCTTCCATATACCATATTCAACATTCTAGATCCAAATATCAGAGGGTGGATCCCTTGTAATATCAATTTCAATACATATCCTAGAAATTGAGGGTCTGGATAGTTTCAAAGCAGTTGAGTCCATTTTGATTGGTTGACCAATAATCTTTGAAATAAGAAATAAGAAAGTGGCTTTAAGAAGGTGAATCAGAATCCCTTTAAGCCCCATAAAAATATGATCATCTGGTGGATCAACATATATTATAATGGATAGTTGATGGAGTTATAAATTATTATTTAAATTTGAAATCATTACTACAGATTTGGGTTTATCCAGCACAACCCTTTATCAGCTCTTATTTTATTGATGATAAAGGGTAATTTAATTAGTACTAATAAAAGGTATATTTCATTAAATAATTATATATCATTTCAAATCATATATTAATATATAATCATATTTATATTGATATAAATATATTAAATTATATAAAATATGATTTATATAATACGAAATATGTAATCACACTTAATATATAATACATTTAGTGGAATTTTTTTTATAAAATAAATAAAAAATAATAATTAACAATATTATAATTATTGTTGAGTAATAGCCATTTAATAACAATTTGATATTGAAAAATTCAATAAATTAATAAATTATATTAAATAAGTTAAAAACATGAATCAGACTTCAAAGAGTCATAATATTTTATCTGAGTGTTAGGTTGAGCTCTACCACATATCAAATTGAATTATGTGAAAGGATATATGCCATGTTAACCAAAGGAATCTGGATAATTTTTTTAGGTTATAAAATGCCTGAAGGGCCTCCAAAACTATGTTTTTTTAGGTACCTCGAATTGTTAATATTTTATATAATTTTATCCTCATTTAAGGGAGTATTCTTATCTTTTTTTGGTGGAGACTCGATTTATTCTCATGACTTACACTCATTAGTATATTTTTATGTTTTAATTTTATCATTTTTCATAATCTACTATTATTTATAAGTAATTATATACACATATATACAAATATTTATATATTTACTCATAAAAATTTTACTTTTAAAATAAAAATTTTAACCTATTTACATATAAAATATCTTTAAAATATATATACTATATCTAAATAAATAATAATATCCATTTTATTAAAAAATGTATGAATATTTATATACCTATAAAATGTATATATAATTTTTATATTTATAAAAATATATTTTTTGTGTGTTTGTACTAATAGAAATCTATTTATGAATCTATATATTCTAATATCTATATATAAATATTAATATATAATAAATGTAACTAAATATAAATATATATAATTAAATTTATTTATATATATATATGTGTGTGTGTGTGTGTGTGTCTAAAGACACAAACATAAAACATATTTTATAAATGTTTATATAAATATATAAACACACACAGATGCGTCAATTTGGGGGTCTCAGGTTTGAAATAAAGTGAAAGCATGGGAGTGGGGTTGAGTGAAAGATGTTCTATATCTATGATAAAAAGGTAGGGAGAGGGCTATATGAGCATTAATAAATAGAGGTGTGGGTTCTTTGAGAAATGATAAAATATGTGTGGTCCCCCCAGATAATTAGTTGTTTATAGAAAAAATATTTTTTTATTTTTTTGACTTTTATCAATGAATTATTTTAGAATTGATAAAAGGAGGTTTTATAAGTGTTTTTTCTAGTTTTGATAAAAAATACAACCTTTTAATGATGATTATAACATCAATTCTTTTTTAGCACTGATAAAAGGGGGATTTGTAGTAGTTAATTGAGTACAACTGTTGACCAACCTAATGAGTCATAATTTTCAATGAGATCATACATTATTACCCATGGTCATCCACTAATGTCTCAAAGAAATAATTAAATAATAATATTAATTGATGTCCTAAAGAATCAATTAAATGATATAAAATCAGAGGGAGTTGGGAATGCTACACTCTTTTTACTTTTATCATGTTTCCCCTACTAGGTTTCCCTGCTAAGGTTTTTAAAGAGGCTACATGACATGGAATTCTTTTAATTTATCTTCACTTAATTTTCTCACATTTTTTTAAGTAAAGATTATATAAGATTCCATTAAGTTATGATATCTAACGGAGGTTCTATGAAATATTAATATGTGGATGTCATAATGATAATAATAATGATGATTCATTAGTACCCAACAAATTTATTCAAATGCAAAAATATTTTGTTTCTATAACCTCTAAAATTTCAATTGTTGGATTAGATATAGTAGAGATTAATCGCAATCATTGGATCAGGTCTCGTGTACTCTTTATATATGACTATATGTTAATGAAATGAGTGAACTTTTGGGATCTACATTGTGTTCATTTTAATTCGTGTTTTTTCTCCTATAATTTTATTTCCATTTTTTTCTTCATCACATATTTTATCAAAAAAATCATTATCATTAATCAATCATTTATTCATAATTTTGAAATTTATTTTCATTAAAATGGGTGTTTGATCAGTTTTGCAATAACTTTTAAATTTTTTTAATTTTTTATTTTCATTTTCAAAGTAGTTAAGTGTGAGGGAGAGGGAATTTTTGAATTTTGGTTGGTTAATGAGGGTTTGTATGGACTTCATTGCCATTGGGTAGCTTAAGATGGCCCAATAATTATTGTTATGCATTGTTACTCTAATTTTTTCTCTAATATCTATTATATAAAATTAAGTTTTATATTTATATTTTTCATTAACTTAGGATAAATTAGTTTTTAATTTTTTTGATTATGTGGATATGAAAATTTTCTTACAAACTAATTATAATTATTGAAAATTAAAAATAAATTGTTATTTTTAGAGTTATCCATTATTTTGCGATCATTATAAATAATTATTCTTAGAAAATTTCTTATGCTTTACCTAGGGATGGAAATGGGTACCCATTAATTGGATATTATAAACTACCTGAAAAAATTAAATAGGGTTTGAGTTGTGTTTAAAGGATTATTTATAGAGTTATGGAAGCAAATTGAAAATTAGATTAATAAACAAGTAAGATTAACTTATTTCTCTTAGGGTACCAAAAACCTGACCCGATTACACAAGTTATTATTACTTAATCAACAATACATTTTAAAACAGAATTGCAATTATAAACATTATTTATTTATTTTTAATTCAATTCATATTATATTTATAACTAAATTTTAAATTTTAATTAGTTGGTTATATGTTATTAAATAAATTGTAATTAAAAATTAAAGTTAATTAATTTTTTCATATGTTTATTCTAGTTTAATAAATAAAATTTAAATATTTTAATTTTTAATTTGGTATTTAAAAGGTTTATACTAGTTAAATGGGTAGTTAAAAATATAACAAGGTAGACTTAGGGTAGTAAATTTATGAAATAAATAGGTTAATATTAGAGTCATGATTTTAAAAAAAAAATGGGGATATGTTTTAGTTCTCAAATTAAATTTTTACCAAATCACTTTTCATTCCTAGTTTTAATGAAAAAATTATGTTACCAAAAATTTGGAAAAGGAAAAAAAATTCAATTGACTATTAATACCATTGATTTTGTTTTTTTAATAATATGTTTTTGTTTTTATGTTTGTTAATATGAAATATTGTAATAAAATTTCATCACATTTTTTGTAGTTATGAATTCTGGGACATGTGATGCGTAGGGATAAAATTTTATAATTGGATTTTTAACCAATATATTTATACACATTACATAGTAATATCTAGGGGAACCAATTGCATGTTTTAATGAATATCGTTGTACTATCCATTGTTGTCAAAATCATGGTGGTATAGAATTGTAAATAAAAAACTATTAATCAATATATTATTAACAGAAATTACAATTTAAAATGAATATAATATTAATTAATTATAAAATTTTCATTTCAAATAAATATAATTATAAATAAAAATATTTAATTTTTTTGATATTTTTACATCAAAAATAATGAAACTGTAATAAATTAATTTATTACCAATATTTATTCCAAACACTTAATTAGTTAATTTTTTAAACAAAATTACCCATAAATTTCATAAAAGGAATTTAATTTTTATTTTATTAAAATGAGTTTTGAATAACATAAATTTTAAAATTAGAATATAAAATTTAATTCTAAAATATATGCACACATTATAATTTTAGAATTATATCATATTTATAATACACTATTATTATTATTATTTCAATTAATACACACACATATTATAAATGAAGAATTTTATTTTATTTAAAAAAATTATTATTACTATTTCAATACACATGAATGAACATATGAATATATCATCAATAAATATTCTTGATTTATGCATATGTTAGATTCTATCAGTACTTTTAAAGTGTCAATGATGGGAGCGTTATTATAGGAATTTTAGGTTTTATTTGTGAAAAAAATCCCAATAAATGTCTTTTTTATTAACACTAAAACTACTATTGATAAATAATACTTTTATTAAAACTTGTATTAGCACTAGTAAAAACATGCTCTATCGATGCAAAAACTACCATTGATAAATTTCATGTTAGCTGCTCTAATCTTTTTCTACATGAACACCACACTACAACAACCAATATCTATTAAGAAAAAATAATTATATTATAGTAATTTAAATATTATCATATGACGAACAATATATTTACATTGCACCATTTGAATACAATTATATTTACTTTGAAACATCCCAATACATCATAATTATATTTAATATGTAAAATTCATTACATACAATTATAATTTCAAAATAAAAAAAGATAAATTCACTCATATGATGCCTTCTCCAAGGAAAAACTCAATATCTATAGATATTAATGGTGTGCCCAAAATAAATGACAATATTTTAGTAATATTAAATCAAAAAAAAATTAAAACATAAATAATATACAGAAATTCATAAATAAATAGAAAATAAAAAAGGATTACAGAAATTATAAAATAGAATACATAAATAAAATAAATAACATAATACGTAAATAAAATATATTAAAAATTATCACAACCATATGGGAACATTTTATTTCTTTTATGTGTTTGGATCACTTTTTGATTTGATATATATTTTATTTTTAAACTGAAAATATACTCTTTTGGTCATAATAGCCACACCATGAATCTCATTGATAGGAGGTTAATTCATACATATCACAAATGAATCATTGTTCACATTCCTAAAACCTCAGAAAAATATGATCATGTTTACTCACTTTCAATATGTGATGTGAGTTTTGAACTGAAATGGCACTTTAAAATTGCAAACACATCATTCATCATACTGATCACGTCGCATTTCAAATTCAAATGTAGTTGATTTATACACATCACAAACGAATCAAACATCATTATCCATAAGTATGAATATAGTATGAGCATGTTTGTTCTATTTCAAGTATGTGACATGTGTATTGAACCAAAATGTCACTTTTAAATAAAAAACAAAACATTTAGCTACATCAATCACAATGCTTAGTAGATTGATGTGTGATTAATTATGACACACCACTAATGAATTATCAATAATTTTATTAAAGAATCACCAAAATTAGATCATGTTTTCTCACTTTTGAGTATGCGACGTGCCTTTTGAACTTAAATTCCACTTTTAAGATGAAAACACATAATTTCATCTATACCATCCACACTATGTATTAGACTAACATGAGGTAAATTTCTACACATAAAAAACAAATCACAAATAATTTTCCTAAATATTTATGAAAATATGAGCCCAGTTCTTATGGCACATCTATATTTCATCATTACATTATCTTTTTTATTATTTTATCACAATGTGTAGAATTTTTTGTTTTCAAGATTTTTTAGGATAAAACATAAAGAATTTGGACCTTTTCCTTCTATAAAAGTTTTAGTAGAAACCGTGTAACTTCCCTTTACCTATATTCTTTTCAATTCATTTTGTTAAACACACATTTGGTCTTCATGGGAAATGCGTGGTTTAGTCCAAAGTGTTCAACTTCATGGTGAAACATTGGGGGCCACTTGTGCTTGTAGTCCTAATACACATCTTATGCACACATAGAGTAAATTTTGTGAAAAGTTTATATTATTTAATATTGAGTTTGGAATGGTTATAACATAGTTTTTCAATTATAAAAAAATAACTAGTGAAAATAGTGTGAGGCTGTTTTTCTTTGGAAATTCCATCCTCATGGTTGGCACACAGTTTGATGAAACCATACATTCTACCTAGATTTCATTTAAGAGTTAAATTACTTATTTTCCTCTAATCGATTTTTTTGATTTCTCCTCCCTCTCAATCTCTCTTGTTCTAAAAAATGTGGGGCACACTTGGGGACCTGCCTCCCTCCCTTCCTCCTTCATTTTGGAGAACTTTTCCTAATAATTTCGAGTATGTAAGAACTTATCTCCCTTCCTTTACTCTTACCCTCTCTTCTCCTTGCCTTATCTCTCGACATTCATCTCATCTGTAGACCCTATCCATTGTTCGGGTTATGATCAGGATTTTGGATGATTCAAATACAAATTATTTAGATATTTAGAGGTTCATGAGGGCTTCTCCATGCTTCTTTATGCATTTCCCGCTGAAGATGAAATGTTTTATATGGGTTCTGATTAAAACAAGGTAAGTTTTTCTTTTTAATTCCATTAGAATTCATGTTTTAGATTTCTTTAATGTTTTAAATTTATTTCAAACGAAATTATATTCTTATAGAATATCCGGGATTGGATTAAATAATGTATCTCAAATGTTTTAAGAACTTGTTGTGGACTTATTACATCATAATGTTTAACAAAATGCTTTGAGTTTCTCTTTTAAGTAGTTTTATAGTTTTGAAAGGGGTTTTGGCTCAAATGAAATTTCTAATGTGTATGTGTAATTTATAAAAATGGGGTTTTATTAAATATATGGGGGTTGGAAATATATTTAATTTATTTTAGAACATTATTCCTCAGTGGTGTTTGAAATCATTTAAATAATGAATTATGGAACATATTGGTTTTCAAATTTACTTCCAAAAATGACATGTTATATGGTTTTTAAGGAATATTTGGATTGAGTTATAATAAGAGGTGAAATAACATGGTGTTCCAAACTTCTTTTTGAAATCCTAATTTGAACTTTTAAATAATTCATTACCAAAAACATGTGAGTCCCTCCTTAAATCCCCCTTATAATTGAAATGTATGTTGTGGACCAAATCCCTTAAGGGGTGATTGGAATTTGATATATTTATTTTGATTCTTATGCACTAATATAAAAATGGGTTGTGTAATGTGAGGTTATAGGAGGCGATAAGAGGTTTATTTCTAATTATTTTCAATTTATGTATGTGATCACTTATTTGATTTATGACATCCATTAATATGTCATGGGAATCCTAGGAGTCATTAAATGGCAAGGATGAGTGAAAACTATATTGTATCTTGTGTTTAGAAAGATAGTACTTTGGTAGTTGAGTGCTCCCAGATGGTTCCCATGGTTTCTTCATGACTAGAGTTTGTGTCTCCAATTCCGATCATGCAACTTGAGTCATAGGATTTTCCCTATGATGATTAGTTAATTCTCATGATGTTTTAAGGGCTTCCATCCCTTAGCTTGTTCGTAATCCCCTAGCTTGATTTGGTCACATGGAACCACTTCTCAGTTCATTTTAGTTTTTTTTCATTTTTGATACATTGGTGACTATTTTTTATTATATTTAACCTTGTATGTGTTTTTTGATTACTTTCAAATTGTAATAAAAATTAGTTTGAAAGTGTTGTTTAAAATAACTGATTTGGATGTTTCTTAAAAATGTTTATGAAAAAGGATTTAAATGAGTTCATTTTCAAAAATTGGTACTTTTCAAAAAATGTTGTCAAAAAATAATTTTAAAAGAAAATAAATTTTTTTAATGATTATAAATTTCATACGTCCATTATTTGAAAATTATTATTTAAAATATTCATCCATCCTTGAGTTATTTTATTATGAAGGGTGGATGTTTTGTGAAACTTGAGTGTGGCATGTGATTGGATTTTCATTTCTGAAGCATGTGAAAAAACTATTTTATATTTATATAAAGACTAGATTTTTATGAACTATATTACGAAGGGTGTTTTCTTATACATTGGTGAAGTCATATTCAGAATATTTAGATCACATTCAACTCATGCATTGATTTATTGGTTCATGTAAAACACTTATTTCTTTCTTTATAGTTCCTAGTTCTTTTTTCAGTTCTTCAGTTGTCCATTAGTCCATGGATAGACATTTGGGTGTGGTTAGTGATCCACCATCACTAGTGGTGGTGGTGGAGTTGTTCGGGTAACGGCTTTTATTTATTTATATTGTGTGATTGTGTCAGGAATTCATCCATGAATTATGATTGTATTAATTCTTCCATATATTTATTTTGGCTAGATATTCTTATATTGATGTTTATTAGTTATGCCATGTTTGGCTAGACTATTCATTATTTCCACTTCTTGTTTATTTTATGTTATTATTGATATTGAAACCATTACCAAATAGAATTATTGATACCCAATCACTAGTTTCTAGCCTGTGGGGATTGAGAACACCCTTTGGGCCAATAGAGGGTCGGGACGGGTGCTAGTTTAGATGGAAGCCTAATTCAGTTTGTTATATGATGGATTTTGTGTATATGACATGTTTTTTGAACTAAAATATTACTTTTAAATTGAAACCACTATTATAAAAAGGTTATACTATTGGTTCAGAACCATTGTTATAGGTCATAAAACTATTGGTATATCTAATACCAATAGTTTGAAGGTTCATTGGAAAATTTTGGCATTGCGATACACTACGGGAAAAATGAGCAATTGTGACGGGTTATTTGCGACGGGATTTATTCCCATCGCAAATAGTCATGTTAAAAACTTATTTGCGACGGGGGTATTTCCCCGTCGCAAATAAGGAGGCTTTTGCGACGGGATTGCTTTCCCCGTCGCAAATAGTTTTCCCGCGATGCGCGCCAAATCGCGGGAAAACTATTTGCGACGGGAAAATTTTCCCGTCGCAAATAACCGGCGGCGGTAAAAGGTATTTGCGACGGGAATATTCCCCCGTCGCAAATACTATGTCGGCAGGGGTTATTTGCGACGGGACCCGTCGCAAATAACTATTTACCGGTTGACCGTAATAAATGTTGGCTAAGGTATTTGCGACGGTACCCGTCGCAAATAATCTAACCTATAAATACCCCCATCCGTTTTTTTCATTTCATTCTCATTCCTTATCTTCTCCTTCTCTGAAAATTATATTTCTAGAGTTGAGTTTTTCTCCAGTTTAATTTTTTTCTCCGGAGCTGATATTAAAGTTTTGAAGAACGATCAGAACAGATCAATTTTCAAGGTATTTATCTTCATTTTAATTTTTTATTTATTTTTAATTTTTTATTAGTTTCAATTATTATTAATTAGTTGTAATTTAATTATGTTTACATTGTTTTATTACTTAATAAATTTAAATTATTAGTATTGTTTGGTAATTAGGAATAATTAGTAATAATTTTTAATAATTAAGAATAAATATTAATAATTAGTAATAAATACCAATAATTAGGAATAAGAACATTATTACATTATTAGTTTATTTTATTATTAATATTAAAATAATATAATTTTTTATATATATACAATTCTTTTTTCATCTGTGTGTTTGCTGTCTTCACATGTATTATTTGTATGTGGAGATAGAAAACGCACAGATGAAAGAAGAATTGTATATAAATTAGAAAATTATATTATTTTAATATTAATAATAAAATATATTAATAATGTTATTATTTGTAATTATTGGTAATTATTTCTAATTATTGATAATTATTCATTTAATTACTAATAATTAGGAACAATTATCAATAATTATCAATAATTAAGAATAATTAGTAATAATTAGTAATAATTACCAATAATTAGTATTAATTACCTATAATTAGTATTAATTACCTATAATTAGTATTAATTACAAATAATTAGTATTAATTACCAATAATTAGTAATAATTACCAATAATTAACAATAATTAGTAATAATTACCTATAATTAGTATTAATTACCAATAATTAGTATTAATTACCAATAATTAGTATTAATTACCAATAATTAGTAATAATTAGGAATAATTAACAATAATTAGTAATAATTAGTAATAATTAGGAATAATTAGTATTAATTAGGAATAATTAGTAATAATTACCAATAATTAGTATTAATTACCAATAATTAGTATTAATTACCAATAATTAGTATTAATTACCAATAATTAGTATTAATTACCAATAATTAGTATTAATTACCAATAATTAGTATTAATTACCAATAATTAGTATTAATTATTAATAATTACCAATAATTATCAATATTTAGTAATAATTAACAATAATTGCCAATAATTACCAATAATTAGTAATAATTACCAATAATTAGTAATAATTATTAATAATTATCAATAATTAATAATAATTAGCAATAATTACTAATAATTAGTAATAATTACTAATAATTAGCAATAATTAGTAATAATTAGAAATAATTAGTAATAATTAGAAATAATTAGTAATAATTAGAAATAATTAGTAATAATTAGAAATAATTAGTAATAATTAGAAATAATTAGTAATAATTAGAAATAATTAGTAATAATTAGAAATAATTAGTAATAATTAGAAATAATTAACAATAATTAGTAATAATTAACAATAATTAGGAATAATTAGGATTAATTAGGAATAATTAGTATTAATTAGGAATAATTAGTAATAATTACCAGATGGAGTACATGCGCCGACTCACTCATGCTTTAGGGATGGAGTTTCCTCCACCACAATCTGCAGATCTCCCACCTCCCTCCCCTCCCCCCCCCCCTCCTACAGATTAGAGTTTGTATTTCTGTTATAAAATTTGTGAAATCAAAATATTTTTTTTTCTATTCGTAGTTTCTGTCTCATTATAAAATATTAATAATATTATATTTTTAAATAACAATATTAATATGAATAATAATAATATTTATATTTTATAATATTAAATTTTATATATATATTAAAATTTTATTTATATATTAAAATTTTATATATATATTAAAATTTTATAATATTATAATTTAATTATTTTTTTTGTAATACTTGAATTATTTTAATATTTGAATGTAAAATAATTCTATTATTTTTATATTAATTAAAATAACTTATTAATATTTTTTTTATTTATGAATTATAATTGTAATATTATTATATTAATTAAATTATTTATTAATATTCTATTATTTTTATTTTTGAATTATAATTCTACTATTATTGTAGTAATTAAAATAATTTATTATTTTCATTTGTAAATTATAATTCTATTATTATATTAATTAAAATAATTTATTAATAATTTATTTTTTTTATTTTTTTTATAGTATTTGCGACGGGATACTATGCCCGTCGCAAATACTAGTATTATTAATAGTTTTTTATTTTTTTTTTAAAAGAGTATTTGCGACGGGTCCCGGTTCCCGTCGCAAATACTAGTATTATTAATTTTTTTTATTTTTTTTAAAAAGAGTTTTTGCGACGGAACCGTCGTAAAAACTGTTTAAAAAGTTTTTTACAAAAATACGGAATACTATTTGCGACGGGGAGAATGCCCGTCGCAAAAAAAAGGCTTTAGCGACGGGCCTGTCGCAAATACCTGCTTTTCTAGTAGTGATAGGCCAATACCAATGATTTTTTTGAAAACCATTTCTATAGGTGGTTTATATTAATGGTTCCCAAAATATTATTATAGATCATGTGAAATTACTATACCAATAGTTTGGGAAAACCATTGGTATTTGTAGTTTAAAAAATTCCATGATTTATGATCCCAATACTATTCAGTTATACTTTAACAACTTTACCACTATGTTGTAATCACTTTTATGAACACAATTTGATATATATATATATATATATATATATTTGAAAATAATTTTAATTTTAATTTATTTAATGGTCTTTAAAAAAAATAGTTCATAAAAAATTCAGGTACCCATCCCAAAGGTTCTCTAAGACCGTCAGTATATGTCTATACCAATGGTTTTTGAGAACCGTATGTAGAGGTGCCCAAATTTTTTTTATACCAACTATTTTAGAGAAGTGTTGGTACATGGTACCAATGTAGTACCAATACCAATGATTATCCAAAACCTTTGGTATAGGTGGTACCTATACGAATGGTTTTCCAAAACATTTTTTATAGCCTTATTAGAATAGGTCAAATCTCTAAGGGTGAACACATATTTTCAATCATATCGGTCACACCGTATGCCAGAATGATATGTGGTTAATTCCTACATGTGAAAAAATGAATTATCGACCTTTGATTTATATTATCAAGAAATCCCAAATGCAATTTCTTTTAGTGTATGATATATGTTTTGAACTAAAATATATGTCACTTTTGATTTGAAAAGATGCATTTGGGATCATACTGAAAAAACTATGCATGTGATTGATGTGAGATTAATTCCTACACATAAAAAATGAATCATGGGTTGTTTTCATAAAGTATGATGAAAATCATACCATTTTCACTCATTTTTAATTATGTGATAGATGTTTCTATAAAAAAATTCACTTTTAAACTAAAAACAAACATTCCATTATATCGGTCACCCCATGTTTCATATTAATGTGTGACTGATTCATACACATCAAAAAGGAATTATCTACCATTTTGTAAATAATCGTGATAATCCAAGAATTTTTTCTATATTTTTATTGTGTAAGTGCCATTTTCAACTAAGATATGTCACTTTTAAATTAAAAAACATGAAACTTTGGTCATACCTTCTACACCATGGATTGGATTGATGTGAGGTTAATTCATACATACCACAAAATAATTATGGATTACTATCTTATTGTGTCACATGATCCGAGTGTGTTTACTCATTTTTGAGTTTGTGACATGTGTTTGGAACTCAAATATCAATTTTAAGTAGAATCCAGACACTTTTAGTCATACCAGATACACTGCATATCAAATTTAAGCATTGTTAATCCCTACATATCACAAATGAATTAATGAATTTAAATGAAACATTTAAATAAAAAACACACTTTACATCATACTAACCACACTATGTGTCAAAATGATGTGAGTTTAATTTATATATTTAAAAAATGATTCATGATTTGTTTTCCTAAATCATTATGACAATCAAAGTCTTTTTTCATATGTGATGTGTGTTTTGAACTCAAATTTCACTTTTAAATTGAAAACAAACACTTTTGATCATACCAGTCGCACCGTGCATCAGATTGATGTGACATAAATTCATATAAATAAAAAATGAATTATTTTTTCCAAAAAATTTACAACAATATGTGCATGTTTTCTCATTTTTGAGTATATGACATGTGTTTGGAACTAAAATATAACTTTTAAAATAAAAACACACACATTTTATCGTATCGATCACACTACATATCATATTGATGTTCCATAAATTCCTTCATGTAAGAAAGTACTTTTCACATCCCAGGTCTGGTTCACTAAAAATTAACCAAACATAAGTTTCACATGGCCTCAAGTGCACCTCCTAGTAAGCATGAGGCTACTAAATAGCATCGAGGGTCTGAAGGTGGTGTAATTGGGAGGCTAAACCCTATAAATCAGTAATAAATTTTTGAGGAAAATAATAATATTAAGTATATAAATATAGAAAAATAAATCTATGATAGATAGTAATAACATATAACAGGGAGAATTCCAAATAAATATCCTTGCATGAACATGATATGTCTAAAATAAAAGTAGTTAAAGTAGAATAGGTCATACATACAATAGGGATATAATGACATTAATAATTAAATAAACATAATATCCAACTATTGAGAATATCCCATGTATATTATCATCCCCTAGATCCATGTCATGTACTATCCCAGATGATACAATGGTAAACAAGCACAAGTCAAGTCCTAATATGCAGTCAAATGATCTTTCTGAGTAACAATCAGCGAACCAAATAGGGTGTGAGTAAAACATTGAAGGCCACCACCTATTGTATCTAATGAAAAACTATTCTGTAAATATAAAATGTAACTAGTGGAAAGTATAATAAATAAAGGTAGTAAAATAATGGTCTATAAATAACTGTGTTGATCCTAGGTTAAAAATAGGACACATGAGCACTCATACCTAATTCGATTTAATCTAATATTTCTCTGATGATAATAATTGTGAATTATATAAAGGATCCATGTCTATAATCGCATGTTTCCATTTTTAAAACTTGAAAAGTGGTACCCAAGGAGAAAACAAGGCATCTATATAAAATGATGATCATATGATGTTCTATTTGTTTGATAACATTAATGATTCAAAAATTGATGGTAAACCAAAAATAAATCAATCATAATA
The DNA here is from genome assembly GCA_963277665.1 of Viscum album. Lineage (NCBI taxonomy): Eukaryota > Viridiplantae > Streptophyta > Magnoliopsida > Santalales > Viscaceae > Viscum > Viscum album. The sequence continues at coordinate 1,290,252,328 of OY728151.1, forward strand.
TAATATCATTCTACCTATGAGCCTATGAAAGTAATTCCATATTGAAATCTAGGTATCACTCATGGAATACTATTGTTGAGAAAGTTTTGTTTTCAACAATACATAATATTGTTATTTAAAGGGGGAGTTTATATTAATGCTCTATCTCTTTATGATATTTTGATGCTCACAAATACCCTTAATTATTTTCTAATGATTTTATTTGTTAAGAATTTTGCAGGAATTTATCATTTTATTTTACTCTTGAAATTACGGGAATTTATTATTAAAGTATTCGTAATAGCAGGTTCTGGAAACACTGTTCATGCGCTACTTATTCGGAATCTACTTGAGCATGTTCTGGAAACTCTGTTCATACCCTACGTGGATAAACATAGAGTAAGGATAAAAACTGTGTATACTTTTTTTAGATAAGGAAAAAAGTATGGTTAAACAACCATACATTATCGGAAAAGTATGAAAGAAGAACCCTACATTAGGAAGGAACCCTACGTTTGGGATATCAGAAAAGTATGGAAGAATAACCGTACATAAATATTAAATGTTACGTTTGTTTCTCAAAAGTATGGTTCATCAACCTTACTTTTGTAAACAACCATACGTTCTTGGAAAAGTATGGATCAAGTAAAAGTATGGATGACCAACCCTACGTTTGGAATGAACCTTACGTTCGTTGTCAACCTTATATTGTGAACCTCACGTTTGAAGACTACGTCATCAACCTTACATTCAGAGGATGCATATAGTTCAACTTAACCTTACTTTTGGCGTCAGAGAATTTAAAGTCGATATTTTTATGCAATGGTCAATACGCTGATTATTAGGCGGATTTCAAGCCAGATTTAAAGCTGATTTTAAAGTACGATTTTGACTAATTCAAAACCATTTCATCAATGATTTGATAATCAAATTAAAAAGAGTTTTTTATGCTGGGTCTTCAGGGAAGTTATGACTACTCTGTAAATTCAAATGTTTGAATATCACAAGTAAAAAAGGCAACTTGTGTGGATCTAATTTTACAGGAGAAGTTCTTATCATTCTTTTATTTATATGGGATTTTTGAACTTCATCAGTCAATTATTGATCATGTGTGATCTTTTGATTATTCTGAAGAAAAAACGGAAAAACTGAGACTACTGAAACGCATCGATCTGTTGGTTCAAAAGGAGCATCAAAGCTCTGTTTGTCAAAAGTAGAAGGAACGCGATAGAAGATTCACTTGTTCTACAACGAAGATCTACTGTGAATTTTTTACTGCTGAAGTTGTGAATTATATTTCTATATCTACTACAATGGGATCGACTCAGAACGTTTCTTATGTGAAGATTATTATTTCTGAAGGCAACGATCTACCTACTGTCAATTTCATGATGTTGCAATTGTGAAGAACATCTGGAAAGTATTTTCAAAATAAAAAAATCTTTTCTTTCTATTCTTGAGTGATCGGCTTCTCGTACTAAGATGTGTAGGTTCTGTAAGTGAACCATAAGGCTTTGTTTTTCCTTGGATTGTAAAGGTTTCAACAGCCTGTACTCAATTGTGAACCGGTCTGTTGAAACAAGGACCAGATAGTGAAATATCACCAAGCTCGTGGAGTAGAGCGCTGGTGGAGTGGACTAGGGGTCTTTTGTTCCCCGAACCACTATACATCTTGGGTTACTGCCATTTAAATTTCCGCTGCATCATTTTATCTGATTAAAGTTAAAATTCAGAACACAATCTCATAAATATTTTTTAAAAGAAACAATTCACCCCCCCCCCCTCTTGTGAATATTTGGTGTAATTCGATCCAGCAATTGGTATCAAAGGGTGATCTTTCTGAAAAAGATTTAACAAGATGAAAGTGATTATACACAGAGCAAGATGACTGATATAAGAGAGGGAATGTCTATAGTCAGAGCACCGTACTTCAATGGAGAAAACTATGGATGATGGAAGTCTTGAATGATTATCTATCTGAAAAATCATGGATACAGAGTCTATTCTAAGATTCTAACTCCATATGAAATACCAAAAAAACCTGAAACATGGAGTGCAGCTACTGAAGCATAATATTATATGAATTCATAGTTAATGAATGCAATTATTTTTGGTCTATGACCTGATGACTTTAACAGAGTATCTCAATGCCCAAAAGCATATGAAATTTGGTAAACTATTGTTGTTGCTTACGAAGGAACTAACAATATCAGAGAAATGAGATATGCAACTACTAAGCTTAAATTTGATACATTCAGAATGGTTGAAGGTGAGAGTATTACTCAAATGAATGGAAGATTGACAGAGATTGTCAATAACATAACTGCCTTGGGAGATCCCATTAAGCAAGCTGATCAATCTTTAAAAGTGTTGAGAGTACTGCCTACAAAATGGAATGGAATCTCTGCAGCAATCAGACAGTCGACACCTGTTAAAGATTTAACCATGAGAAAGCTGATTGTAACATTAATGATGTATGAAGATGAGATGGAAGATGAAGCTAATGAATATAAAGTGATTATCAAAAGACAAGATACTACCTTGAAAGCATCATCACAGAGCAAAAATAGAAAGATGAAGAAAAATGAAAAGGAGAATACAGAGAGTTCTGATTTATCTAATTCTGATGTGGAATTGGCTCAGCTAGCCCAAAGATTTACAAAATTCTATAGAAAGAAAAGATGCTTCAAAAAAATCCTTTAAGAAAGATGATAAGGAAGTAAGATGCTATGAATGCAAAAAAATGGGGCATATCAGACCTGATTATCCTCAGCTAAAAGAAGGCAAGAGAAATAAATTTTTCAAAATAAATGACTATGAGCATAAGGACAAGAAATCCATGAAATCTACATGGAGTGTATCTAAAGACTCCAGTAGTACTTTTCAATCAGACTTGGAGAAGGAGGAAGAAAATCTGAAATCCAACATGTGTTTTATGGAAGAAACAGATGAGGTACAATCTTACTACTCTTCTGATTCTAGTTCTGAATCTAATTACTCTAATTAAAAAATTGCATCCTACTGCAATATGCTTGAAGAAAAATATGAATCTCTATTTAAGAAGCATAAGTCTTTAAAGAATGTTCATAAGGTTGTTTTTTATGAAAGAGATACAATTCTGAAACAATATAAGGAGTTAACTGAAAATTTTGATTCAATTAATTCTAACAATACAGATTATGAATCAAAGATAAAGTCACTGTAAACTGAAGTAGAAACTTATAAAACGGCAGCCCTTTTTTTTACCAAAGTATAAAATACTTTAAATGAAATCCTTGGGAAAAATTTCATTAAAAAGGAAAGATTTGGAATTGGAAGTAAAGGTGAAAAACACAAGCTGTACAATAACTATTTTATTCCAAGTGTAAAAAGACTAAATTGTAATTACTGTGGAATAAGGGGACATATTTCTCAAAACTATTTCTTAAGACAACCCCAAATAAGTGGCATTAAGAAAGATTTTGTATCAAATGATCTATTCAACTCATGTGAAATTAGAAAAACAAAGAAAGTCTGGATTCCCAAATCCTTGCTAGCTAACACTACTGGACCCAACAAAATAAGGGTACCAAAGCAATCTGTGTAAATGTCTTTGAAGGGAGTAGGTCACTAGAGAAAAAATGACATATAGTATATGGACAGTGGCTGCTCAAGACATATGAGTGGAAACTCATTGAATTTCTCTACACTCACTCAAAAAGACGGTGGACTTGTCACTTTTGGTGACAATGCCAAAGGAAAAATCATTGGTATTGGAACAGTTGGAGACCCAGAAGCTGTCTCAATTAATAAAGTACTTTATGTACAAGGATTGAAACACAATCTGATAAGTATCTCTAAACTATGTGATGATGGTTATGCTATTTATTTTTCTAACAATTGCTATTCTGTTTTCAAAAATAAATTGCTTAAATTTAGAGCACCAAGAACTGATAATGTGTATACCCCGGATTTAAATTCCTTATGTAAACAACAAGTAAATTTCTTGACTGCTAAAATAAATTAATCTTGGATCACACATAGGAGACTTAGATATTGTAATATATATGTTTTAAATAAGTTATCTAAGAAACATTTAGTCTCTGATTTTCCTAGTCTCAAATTTGAAAGTGACAGATTCTGTGATGCATGTCAACTTGGAGAACAACACAAATCATCCTTCAAAACTATTAACAAAATTTCTACATCTAAACCTCTAGAACTTATTCATATGTATTTGTTTGGACCTTCAAGAGTAGCAAGCTTGGATGGTAAATTATATGTATATGTTTTAGTTGATGACTATTCTATATTTACATGGATTTTCTTTTTGAAATTTACAAATGAAGCTTTTACTTTATTTGAAAGTTTTTGTAAAGCTGTTCAAAATGAAAAAGGTTATAAAATAATTTCATTAAGAAGTGATCTTGGTGGAGAATTTGAGAATCAGGAATTTAATTCCTTCTTCTCAAATATGGGTATTAAACACACCTTCTCTTCACTAAGAACACCTCAACAAAATGGAATTGTTGAAATAATAAATAGGACTATTCAAGAAATGGATAGGACTATGCTAAATGAATACAGTATTCTTACCTACTTTTGGGCAGAAGCTGTAACCACAGCCTGCTATATAATGAATAGAGTTTTAATTAGACCTCTTTTGAAAAAGACACCCTATGAACTTTGGAATAACAGAAAACCTAAAGTTAACTACTTTAAAGTTTTTGGATGCAAGGTTTACATCTTAAACACCAAGGATAATCTTGGAAAGTTCGATCCAAAATCTGATGAAGGAATTTTCTTAGGATATTCAGCTACTTCCAAAGCTTATAGAATCTATAATAAGAATTCAAGGATAGTTAAAGAATCAGTTCATGTGAAATTTGATGAATCTGGTCCCTTTGAGAAAAGGAAAGATCAAATGGATGAATTTGAATCTAATGATAACATGAGGCTTGAGAACTTGAAAAATTATTTTGAAAAATATATAAATAAAATTCAGTCCAGTTTAGAAGAACATGGTACTGAAGAACCTATAAGAGTTTTGCCTAGACATACTAGAACCCTAAAGAATCAACCTTTAGAAACTATAATAGGCGACTTAGATATAAGAATAAAAACTAGAAGAAATATAGGAAATATTGTATAATTCTATGCCTTTCTATCCTAATTAGAACCCAAGACTATGGAAGAAGCTTTAGATGATGAAAGTTGGATGATAGCAATGAAAGAAGAATTAAACCAGTTCAAAAGAAATGAAGTCTGCGAATTAGTTGAAAGACCACAGAATTATCCAGTAATAGGAACCAAATGGGTCTTTAGAAATAAGCAAGATGACCAAGGAGTAATAACTAGAAATAAAGCTAGACTTGAAGCTAAAGGATATAATCAGGAAGAAGGTATAGATTATGATGAGACCTTTGCACCTGTAGCTAGACTAGAAGCCATTAGAATCCTCTTATCCTATTCATCTCATATTAACTTTAAATTATTTTAGATGGATGTTAAGTCTTCCTTTTTAAATGGTTATTTAATGGAGGAATTTTATATTGAGAAACCTCCTGGTTTTGAAAATTCTCAAAAACCAAATTCTGTTTTTAAACTTACTAAAGCTCTCTATGGCCTTAAACAAGCACCTAGAGCTTGGTATGAAAGATTAAGCTCTTTTATTTTGAAAAATGATTTTGCTGTTGGAATGGCAGATCCAACACTATTTAAGAAAATTGTGAATTCGAATATTTTATTAGTTCAAATATATGTTGATGATGTAATTTTTGGATCAACTAATAAAACTCTTTGTCATGAGTTTTCAAAGTTAATGAAAAAATAATTTGAAATGAGTATGATGGGAGAACTAAATTTCTTTTTAGGACTTCAAATTTATCAAAAAGATTTTGGAAAGGTTTTGAATCAAAGAAAATACATTACTGATTTGTTGAAGAAATTTGGACTTGAAAACAGCAATACATATACAACTCCTATGTGTACTAATATAAAACTTGATTTGGATGAAACTAGAAAATCAGTTGACAACAAGTTATATAGAGGTATGATTGGTAGTTTCTTACATATTACTGCTAGCAGGCCATATATAATGTATTCAGTATGTCTTTGTACAAGATTTCAATCAAATCCTAAAGAATCTCATCTAACTGTTGTTAAAAGAATTTTTAGATATTTAAAAAGAACTGTTTTTCAATCTATTCTTTATCCCAAAACATCTGATTTCAATTTGTTTTCATATTCATATGCAGACTTTGGGATTTTTAGATTAGATAGGAAAATCACTTCAGGAACTTGTCACTTTTTAGGAAAATCTTTAATGTCATGGTCAAGTAAGAAACAAAATTCAGTTTCCCTGTCAACAGCAGAGGTAGAATATGTTTCTGCTGGCAGTTGTTGTGCACAAGTGTTGTGGATGAAAAACACTCTTATGGAATTTGGACTAAATTTTAATAATACTCATATTTTATGTGATAATACTAGTGCTATAAATATTTCAAAAAATCCTATTAATCATTCTAGAACTAAGCATATTGATATCAGATATCATTTTGTAAGAGATCATGTTCTTAAAAGGATATATCTTTGGAATTTGTAAGTACTGAAATTCAATTAGCTGATATTTTTACTAAACCACTTCCCACAACAAGGTTTTATTTTATTAAGGGGGAGCTTGGTTTATTTGTTTTTAAATAAAATTTTATTTTACAATGGAAGTTCTTTATTTTAATTCTGCTTAAAATAATTTAGCTATTTTGTTTTTTAAACAGGATAGGTTTCTTTTCCCCATGTAATCTATTTTATTTATTTTTAAATATATGTAATGATTTTTAAAAACACGGGAATCAAGGTTGTCAGAAACCCTTTCGATTTCTAAACCATTTCAAGGTTGTCAGAAACCCTTTCGATTTAAAAACACGGGAATCAAGGTTGTCACAAACTTTTGAAACCCTAACCTTCAAACCTTCAGTGATTCTCATAGAGATGGTAAGGACTAAAATATCATGTGAAGCCGAGATAAGAAATTCCAAGGTATAATGCTCTGAAGGAAGAAAAATCTTACAGGGGAAGGTAATCGATCTCGACTGGTTATTTCAGAAAAATATACTGTTGAAACAAGCATTGTTGTTTCAGAACCTTGAACAGATGTTCAACAGTGAAAATAAGGAATTTTGTTATGAGGTTGACCTTAGATACTTCTTCAAATCTATATAGTTTAGTCTGGGAGATACTGAGGATAGTATGATGGCTAAGATAGAGGATGGGGATTTCTCAATCTCCTCAGTAGAAATTGGTCAGATTCTCAACTTCCCTCATGAGGGAGTTTTTCATTTTGATTTGAAAAATATTGGAGATTCTGTGCATAAATCAGAAGACATAATGTCATTTCTCTTTTGTATTAAGACTGTAAAGAAAATGTTTATCAAGGATTTGGAGCCTGATTAGAAAATTTTGGTAAAATTTGTGCAAACAGGGATTGCACCGAGGATGTCTGAGATAGAAAAGATATTATATCCCGATATTTATATAATGTATCTTTTACTCAGTGATGTCAAACTCAATTTTCCTAGGTATATGGTTAGATACCTAAGATATTGTTGTCAGAGTGATTCCAGAATGAACTTTTATCCTTTTGGTCGATTCATTTCCATGATTTTGCTTAAGAAGGACATGGTGAGACTGGTGGATGCCAGAGTACACTGTCATCACAGTAATGTGTTTAATTCTGGAACTTTAATAAAGATTGGCTATTTTTGGAGTACTATAAAATGAAAAAAATTCCAGTAGGAGAAGATGATGAATTATAGAATTCTCAAGCTCAATCTGTAAAGTCCAAGGAGGGACAAGCTGAATCGAGAGTCAGCACTGCGATAAGGAGGATCAGATTTGAAATGGTAGGAACTGAGGAAGAAAGAAGTCAAGAGGGACTTCAAACTCAGAGGAAAAGACTTGTGACGGAGGAACTTACTTCTCCTGACTTAACTAAAAGAGATTTACTCTCTTACAGCTTTGTCAGAGAAAAGGTTGTTGAACAACCTCAAGAACAGAATGTCACTGTTACAGATCCTGATCATGAAAGGATTGTAGTTGAAAGATCAGAACAATAGGTTGTATCTAATGTTGTTGTTGTACTTCAACAAGAAAAGGAGGCAGAGACCGGTGAGGAAGTGCCCAAACCTTAGGAAACTCCAAAGAATATAATTTTAGATATTTCATTAGATCAAAAAATTGCAGATATTTGTGATGAGCATGCTTCTGAAGCTCACACAGAAGTTCTTCAAGAAGATTTTTCTATGGAAGAGTCTGAAAAGGACTCTGAGGAAAAATATGTGGACCAACCTACTCAGGACAAGGAGAAAGAAAAATCTGATGCTGAAACATTACCTTTAGTACTGCTATCTATCACAGAACCTGAGAATGCGAATCAAGCACCGGGTGCTTTTGATTCAAGGAATAGGGAAGCTGGAGAGTTGTACAAAACTCTATCTCAACTGCAATGTGAGAATGATTCTCTGAGAAGCATCTTAGCATCCAAACAATTGAAATTTCAAAAGCTTAAGGAGAGTACTATTTCAAGACAAGAAGTTGAAATTTTTAAAGAGGATATGCTAAATTCTGTTTCCAAATTGAAATATGAAATGGTTATGAAGTCAGATTTCTCAGATCTTAAGTTGTTTCTGGAGACACAATTTGCATTAGTTGGAAATAGTTCTGTTAGTGGATCAGGCACTTCACCTAATTTAATCAGAAGATTTCAAGTTATCACAGTTGCAATGAGCAATATGAATGACAGGTTGCAATATATTCAGTGCAATAGTGCTCCATTATCTGTTCTCTAAGATAATCAAAAATTCTTAGTTGATCATTTAACATCCAGTGAGCCAGGGATCTGCTCTATCTTAGAAAAATTCACAGAGAAGCTGTCTTTGTTTATGGAAAAAGAAGAAAGGATTCATGAGTTTTTTAGAGTAAATCTCATTGAAGATATTTATATGACTCAAGAGGCCAGAGATATTATTATTAATCTTGGTGATGGATTAATGAAAAGGTTGAGAGAACAGTTAGCATAAATCAATTCTACAGTCCATAGAAGATAAACCCTACTTGTTTACTCCAAAAAACATTGATTCCTGTGTTTATCATCATTGTATCTATTTTTGACTATTAATGAAAATCTGTTTCTTTATTTCTACTTGTTTTACTGTCTTTATTTTTCTATTCCAGTACTCCAGATTTAATTATTGATAAACAGTTAATAATAGCATTTACCTACAGTTCAGTGCAACATTAAATGTGTTAAAATCCATGATTTATCATTCCTTTTGATATCACAAAAAGGGGGAGAAATTTGGATAAACACAGTATTTTATTTTAAGTTTTTAAAACCTTATTTAAATGATTTTCTGTATATTTAAATTTTTTTGGATTTATACAGATTTATACTTATACAGAGGGAGAAATTTGGATAAACATAACATTTTATTTATTTTCATGAAGGGGGGAAATTTTTATTTATTGGAATGATTTTTTTAACATTAAATATTGTTTTATCCTCTAACAATTCTAAAACTTTATATAACTAATTTTGAAAGTTAATTTCATTTAATTAGTCTTATTATTTTATGGGTTTTGTGATCATCAAAAAGGGGGAGATTTTTGAGCAAGTGTTGTTTTCAACAATACATAATATTGTTATTTAAAGGGGGATTTTATATTAATGCTCTATCTCTTTATGATAATTTTGATGCTCACAAATACCCTTAATTATTTTCTAATGATTTTATTTGTTAAGCATTTTGCAGGAATTTATCATTTTATTTTACTCTTAAAATTACGGGAATTTATTATTAAAGTATTCGTATTTAGCGTGTTCTGGAAACACTGTTCATGCGCTACTTATTCAGAATCTGCTTGAACGTGTTATGGAAACACTGTTCATACCCTACGTGGATAAATGTAGCGTAAGGATAAAAACCGTGTATACTTTTTTGAGATAACGAAAAAGTATGGGTAAACAACCATACATTATCGGCAAAGTATGGAAGAAGAACCCTATGTTAGGAAGGAACCCTATGTTTGGGATATCAGAAAAGTATGGAAGAAGAACCGTACGTAAATATTAAACGTTACGTTTGTTTCTCAAAAGTATGGTTCATCAACCTTACTTTTGTAAACAACTATACGTTCTTGGAAAATTATGGATCAAGTAAAAGTATGGATGACCAACCCTACGTTTGGAATGAACCTTACGTTCATTGTCATCCTAATGTTGTGAACCTCACGTTTGAAGACTACGTCATCAACCTTACATTCATAGGACGCATACAGTTCAACATAACCTTACGTTTGGCATCGGAGAATTTAAAGTCGATATTTTTATGCAATGGTCAATACGCTGATTATTAGGCGGATTTGAAGACAGATTTAAAGCTTATATTAAAGTACGATTTTGACTAATTCAAAACCATTTCATCAATGATTTGATAATCAAATTAAAAGGAGATTTTTATGTCGGGTCTTCAGGGAAGTTACGACTACTTTGTAAATTCAAATGTTTGAATATCGCGAGTAAAAAAGGCGACTTGTGTGGATCTAATTTTAAAGGATATGTTCTTATAGTTCGGTTATTTATATGGTCTTTTTGAACTGCATCGATCAATTATTGATCGTGTGTGATATTTTGATTATTCTGAAGAAAAAAGAGAAAAACAGAGACTACGGAAACACACCAATCTGCTCGTTCAAAAGGAGCATCAAACCTCTATTTGTTAAAAGAGAAAGGAACACGATAGAAGATTCACTTGTTCTACAATGAAGATCTACTGTGAATTTGCTAATGCTGATGTTGTGAATTATATTTCTATATCTACTGCAACGGGATCGACTCAGAACGTTTCTTATGTGAAGATTATTATTTCTGAAGGAAATGATCTACCTATTGTCAATTGCATGTTGTTGCAATTGTGAAGAACATCTGGAAAGTATTTTCAAAATACGAAAATATTTTATTTCTATTCTTGAGTGATTGGCTTATCATACTAAGTTTTGTAGGTTCTGTAAGTGAACCAGAAGGCTTTGTTTTGCCTTGGATTGTAAAGGTGTCAACTTCCTGTACTCAGTTGTGAACTGGTCTATTGAAACGAGGACCAGATAGTGAAAATCACCAAGATCGTGGAGTAGAGCACTGGTGGAGTGTACTAGGGGCCTTCTGTTCCCCGAACCACTATACATCTTGTGTTACTACCATTTAAATTTCCGCTGCATGATTTTATCTGATTAAATTTAAAAGTCATAACACAATCTCGTAAAGATTTTTGAAAAGACACAATTCACCCCCATCTTGTTTATATTTAGTGTAATCCGATCCAACAACTATATTCACATTGAACTTATGTCCCCATCCAAGGAAACCAATATAAGGAACATGGGTATCTCTCAAGGTGAAATAAAATCTCAGTTAACTAATGAACCCATCCAAGAAATTCCATATAAGGAAACCAAGTATCTCTCAAGGGGTATCATTATTCATTTTACCTCTGAACCCATCTAATTCAATCTCTATCATGAATCCATGTATCACTCAAGGATCAATATATTTTCATTTAACCTCTATGACCTTATGAGGCAGTTCATATCAAGAATACATATATCCTTCAATGCATACTATAGTAAATATTTTCATTACATTTCATAATTAAATATGAGACATGGTTATATGCATGCTAATTTAGAATCTTTATGTTTCAATTCATTTCATTAATTAAAATTTTATTTCATTAATAAAATCAATTACCAGTGATAAAATTCTATGTAAGTGTACACATTGTTATAGTTAAACATAATCCATTTCATTATTCAATACCCTTTCAAGACCATGTAAAGGTATTCAACCATTAAACTATTCATTTACTTCATTTTAATCAATTTCATCTAGGAGACAAGCTAAACACACTTATAAGGAGGTTGGGTCACATTTTCATCTATAATGTGTGAAGTAATTCTATTAAACATACCCAAAGGGGTGGTACATGTTGATGTATATGACCTTTGACAACATAAAAAGTGTAGATAAGTATATCAAATAAGTTCTAACTAATTAAATTAAGGGATTTCACATTTTATGACTAGTGTACGGAATGTATAGCATGTGAAAAAATGACTAGTTTTATAAACGAAAATAATTTAAGGAAAAAACATATATACCAAATTCCTCATGTTTAGGAAGCTTCACTCGTCCATTATCAAGCACTGATTTGATCCTAAATAAGAAAAAATCAATAGAACAAACAAATGACCTAAAAATAGGGCATATAATCTCACATGTAAGGAGCACCCAATAAAAAAATATAAATGAATAAAATAAGGAAGATGAATCATAGACTAACTAAGGGTGATCAAATGTGACTGAAGATGTTCAATTCCAAATACAATGGAAGGAGATACATTGAATCCTAGGAGGAGGCCAAAGGATTAGCTTGAGCAGTTGTTTTGAAATGGAGAAATCAGGGAAATATGGGAGGTGGAAAAGATAAAAGATATAGGGTAAAATTTTCACTTCCATCCCCCTTATGAGACACAAGGTTTGACCACATGGTTTGGTTAACTGTGCACCAACCATGTGGTTCCACTATCCAAATAGACAACCCCATGCATGGTTGAAACACTCAATTAGAAAAACTACACATCAATTGTGTGACTACCTCTATGCCTCTAAACCATGTCACAAGGTTTAATAGTGCCCTCACTAATCGTGCACTAACTGAGCTATTCCTAATGAAACTATCTTCTCAAATATTGACTCTCCTGAAACTCATACGAACTCCTAAGACACCTCTTGGTACTTAAACCTCATATAAAGGCAAGACTTTTATGTGTTCCAACTCTCGAAATTACATTCTGAATCATGGATTACAATTTTTCTAGACTACCAAATCGAAAATTCAAACTCCCTTTTAAATTATCAACCTATGAAAAACATGATACAATATAATCTCCTCAGCATAGAACATATCATCCCTAATAAGTATTAGGGAACAATGAAAACATCACCCAAACTACTCAAGTTGTGAATTTCTACTCAACGACCATGTTACATTTCCAAACACCCAACACACCTCTATGATTCATTTTAATCATATGGTTCCTAAATCACAAAAACACAATCCAACACTCATAAAAAATAATGAAACCTTAATAAAATTCTTACTCTAGCCCGCTTAACCCGAGACATGATCAAATCATCATATCTTTTCATCAACCAGCTTATGGTTCTCCCCACCAAAGGTTCTAATCTTAAACATCCAATTACGAACCACGGTGATCCCACCATAAAAATTTCCTATTGAAGTAAGACCTCATCATCCCAATGACATCCTTGAAACTTTTAACTAATTAAACATGAGTACACTAACCTCAGTCCTTTATTTGAGAAAATTGGTTGAACTCCCATCGACCAAGCTTATACTGGTCACACATAATTTTCAATGAAGAGCCATGAATGACCATTAAAGTGCACTCATCATACCCAAACAGCATGATAAATTTAATTCGTTACCAATCAAATACCTTAATATAATCTTAATTTGAATCTCTTCAGGTCAGCTACTTATGAAAACACTTAGATTCAATAGTTGGCACATCACCAAACCAGATTCCAAAGCCCTTTTATCCCATGGTGCATTATTATTATTCCAAGGAATCTCATCAAAGACAATACCTGAAATTCAATAATGTCTCTTGGCCTAACCATCCCCTATTCAAACCATCATCATTCTATAACACAAGAATTGACACATTCTTGATCAAGTATCCCCAAATTATAACAAGATACCCCCAACTTAATGCCTACATTTAGACTCTACCCTAGTCTGCATCCAAACATGTACCTAGAATTTACAATGAAAACTAGTAGTATGTTGTTCCATTCATTTATTGGAAGAAAAGTTCCAAAATGACCATAATTAAAATGGTCTCAAAGTTCCATCATCCTTCTCACATTTGGGTCACCCATCAGGGACCGACTTCTTGGTTCCCACCTTAGGAGCATCCTTTTCATCACGTTGATGAAATGATTTCATTAATTACCACAACACATGACCCGTCTATCCACATAAATAATGACTAACATGGATAAGAACCCTCTCATCCCTAAGAGCTAATGAAAACATCACTTATCACTCATTCCCTCTTTCAAATAACGGTTCATATGACATTCACTAAAATTTCAAGTGGCCCTGAGAGCCATCATCCCTAAATGACCAATGGTGTACTATGCACCATATGGCTTACATAAAACCACTCCGTAAGCATAATTCTCAGAGTCCTATCATCAAACAAAAATAGAATTTCTAGGTAGATTAGTTTTAATCTAATGCTCTCTTAACATACTCAGGATGATGTTAAGATATTGTTCATGATCATCTTTGAATTAAGAGTATTTCAAGGCTCTATTGATAGGCTGGTATCACTCTTCGGATCCATGCCCACATCAACAAGGATTTAATTTCATTTATCTATATCACCTAGAAATTTCAAAGAGGTGAAAATACATTAACTTATATTCAATGCCTCTTATTTTATGCTAATAATGTGGTCAAGAGGCTAATTAGTGGTTTGAGAAAGGTTGGGGCTCATTCATAACCCGAAGCTCCAAAATTTGGAGAGATAGATTAGGCCTCATTGTTAGCACACAGTTAGTGCTAATCGTCTAACTCAACCATTTGTTGTGTTCTAGTGCACTACATAGAACCACATATTTTTCCTAAATGTGAATCCTTGGATGCATGACCAAGTTAGTGTTTTAATCCTTGTGATAAAGGTTATTTTCATGAGCTACACACAGTTAGAAAACTAATGCATCTAGCCCATGAGAGGGGTGTCTTGGGGGAGTGTTGGGAGCAAGTTTGGTGTATGATTTGGCTAACCATGTGGCCAAACCTTGAGACCATTAAAATTTTGGTAAAAAACACCATTTCCCCATCCTTATATTTTAACTCACCCACTTTATTCCCCTAATTTTTCATGCATAATAGGACCTCCCATATGAAGTTCCTCCTACAAGTCACTCGTTAGGATTTGATGCAACTATATCATCTAAACCCCATTTCCTTTTCCATCAGTTGCATTGGATAGATTGCAGTAACCTCTCCACCCCTATTTCATCCTTCTGGAATTTATCTCTGCAGCTTCTGCACTATCTTGGTGTGAGCTAATATTCCCTATTTTAAATGAATTTTCATATTTTAATGATTAATTCCATTATATCTTAATTCAAAGGCCAACAATGGACACACACTAGGCCCTCACCACTATTCTAAAACCCCTAATGTATGAGGAGGCGTGCATGATGTCATGAGGCCAACCATATCATGGCACTACTTAGTGGCTTCTGGGTTGGGACACCACAAAGTGGTATTAGATGAACTTTTCCTTTTTTTCTTATTATTTAGTTAGAAGACATGAGACTAGGAATGTGTAAAAATTTGTTAATGGTCATTTTTCAATGAGTAGATAATCCACGTATATAGGAAAGACAAATTACTTGGGTTGGGATGTTGTTGTAATTAGTTTTCGCCTGTTACAGTTCCACTGATTTCACCATTGGGTGACATGAATGTTTTGTGACATTATTATTATTATTATTATTATAGACTTATTTTTTTTGTCTAGGTATGGGCCTTTATAAATTAGGAATGGTGACATAACTAAGTGGACTCTAATATCTATATGAATATAAAATAGTATAAACATAAATGAAACTAAACTTTTAAATCAAATAGATACCACTAAATGATTTTTACAATTAAAAGTAAAGGGTGTTTTCCTATATAACTTGTAATTGACACTCCATATACTGGAAATCATGTGGTGTTATATGAGACCATGACCTTGACCCAACCTTTATAGTGGGTAGTAGGAAATGTCTTTTGTGACTTCTATGGCCCTTCTAATAAACTAGACTTGGATTTAAGAACAGGGAGAATGGTGTGACTTGTTTATAGGAAGAATTTGTACATATGATTTTCAATTATCATGGATACTATAAATTTTTAAATATTATATGTTGTCTGTGTTTATAAATTTAAGAGCTATTTCACCATGATATCCTCAATTTGTGTGCCAGGAAGGTGGTTATGACCATTATTTAGAGGTGGGAGGCACTGAGCCATGAGTATTTACTTTTTTAGTACCAGTAGAGGTACCTCTTGATCATCATCCACTAGGAATTGATGCTCATTTTTAGGATAGATTATTTCACTTCATGACATCTATACAGGGTGATTAATGACCTACCCTACTATGGAAAAGTTATTTCAAGAATTCAAGTAGCAACATCCCCAACCATCATGGGGGGTGGCGGTCCTCAGGCTGGTGAGTCATGTTTAGAGGCAATTTTATCCATATTTGAGAATTTTGAGACACCTCCAGAGTAGAGGGTCATGTTTCCCACCTATATTCTCTATGCATGAACCAGGAATTGGTGGGATTTATTTTATTAGGCCGAACATCATCAGGGAATGGTCTGGGAAAACTTCCAAACAACCTTCTATGACTAATTCTTTCCACATACACTGAGAGGGGACCCCAATGGGTATTTTATACTCCTAAAATAGGGTTATATTTATGTGATGGATAATTCATCTTATTTCACTATGCTTCATCATTTTATACTGACACTAATTAGTGATGAGTTGATGACTATGATATATTTTGAGGATGGGCTTGTGTGATACATCAGATCTTATGTGAATTTTTATTGGCTATCAACCATTTCAGATATAGTGAATCAAGCCCGCATCACTAAGAAAACCCATAGGGAAGATTGAAATGTGATTTACAGTGTTTTATCATTGGGAAAGGGAGACGGTTCATCCAGTGGTAGTAATCATAATTTTGAGGTTTCCTAGGGGGAAGAATGAGCCAAATTACACACACTAATAGTTATTTGGTGTGTCATCAGTGTGGTAGGATATTCCATAAAAACCCTAGTGTATGAGGAACAAAATCGAGTACCAATTTTTTAGAAATATAGGACACCATCAGTGTTTCTACCAGATATTCCCTCCAATACCAAGTAAGAAGGGATTGATACTAACACCTCAATCAGGTACAGGATCAGTAGCTCCATACTAGGCAGGGAGATGGAGTACTACTGGAAAATCAGGTTGAGGAGGTTTTCATGTCCAAGGAATAAAGACCTCATAGGTTTAGCACTAGTAGTCATATTGGTCAGGAAACATCTCAAGGCTATGGATCATAACATATCTTTGGAGTGAATCCTACTTTGGAGGAGTAATGTTTTAGGCCTTCTTTAATTTTAGGTACTATTATAGTGGCCTCTAATTTAGTTTCCTTAATATTTGATACTGTCACATCACGCTTGTTTTTATTAGCAGAAATTTTGGAGTTCCTTAGGATAGGAATAAAGACCTTCTGTGGTGTTATGACCCTAGATACTCCTCTCAGAGCATTATTAGATAGTATATGAAAGTGCAGGAATTTCCCTCATGAGTTAGGTGGATATATCTTCCTTTAGAATCTATTATTCCTAGATATTTCATGCTTCGTTGCATTCTAGGGATAGACTATTTTGTTCCATATCACACCCATGTTGATTTCTACCACTGGAGGGTATCTTTTTTTCACTTTAGGATAGTACTTATATTCCTATGGGTGAACAAGATGTCTAGGAAAGTCATGATGGACTAGAGAATTTTGGAATGAGTGGAGTGACATCCTAGATAGCTAGTCTCATTATGAGTGATCATGAAATATAGTGTATAAAATACCACAAGTGGTGTATTGTTTCAGGGATGTTTTCCTTGATGAATTTTATAGGTTACCTCCTATGAGAGAGGTAGAGTTCACCTTTGAAATAGTTCTAGGCATAGAACCAGTGTCCATTCATCCCTATAGTGTGGAACCTATAGAGATCCATGAACTAAAGAAGTAGTTGGAAGACTTAGTAGAAAGGGGTTTTATATGACCTGGTACATGGACAAGAGGTTCACGAGTCCTTTTCACCAAGAATGCAGACAATACCCTTATATTTTAGGTGGATTATGTCTAGTTGAAACATCTTATATTAAATAAATTGTAACCACTAATTCATATATATGAAATCTTCCACCATATTCAAGTAGAAACAATTTTCTATATGGTTGATTTGAGGTTGATCATCCATCAGGTGCATGTGAGACTATTATACATACCACATATTACATTTTGGAGTAGATACAGATTGTACAAGTACAAAATTATTTCATTGGTCCTTACGAATGCACCAGTGGTTTTCATATCCATAATGAATTTGGTTTTCCACCCATATTTGGATAATTTCATGGTAGTATTGATGTAAAATATCTTGATTTATTCTCATACCCAAAATGACCATTCCAAACATCTTGAGATTGTAAAAAATTTACAAAGAGAGCATCAGCTATATGTTATGCTCACCAAATGACACTTTTGGATCAATACAGTTCACTTCCTGGGACATATAATTTTAGATGCAGGGTATCTATAGACCAAGATAAGGTGAGTTCCATAGTATCTAGGGAGAAGACCAATAATTTCATTAACATATGAAGGTTCTTAAGACTAGATAGCTACTACAGGAATTTCATTTAGGAATTCTCACTCCATGAAACATCAATAAAAGTCTTGAGTAAAATGGGTTATAATGTTTTTATGGGATGAAGAATGTGAAACAACATTTAATGATTTGAAAAAAAGACTAACTTCAGTTCTGATCCCGATTCTTCTAAATCTGGGGAGAGGATATAAAGTTTATTATGATGTTTCATGAATTAGTCTTAGAGAATTTTTTATAGAGAGAGATCGAGTTGTAGGTCATGGGTCCCTCCAAATGAGACCTCGTGAGTGGAATTATCATACACATGATCTCAAGATAGAAGATACGGTTCATGATTTTCATTGTTGAAGGCATTATCTATTGGAAGAATAGTTCATTATTTACATGGATCATAAAAGCCTCAGGTACATTTCTAGATAGTGTAACATAAATCTCAGGTACCATAGGTGGGTAAAATACCCAATGTAATTTTATTTTGAGCTCACTTAGACACTCGGGAATGGAAATTCAGTAGTTAATGCCTTATGTTGTAAGGCTCGGACATTGTTCATCTAAGAGGATAGAATTGAGTGGCAATTGATTTCCCTATTTTCTAAGATGCTCCTAAAGGATCATGAATGTCATGAGAAACCTATTTTACAATCCTTCATAGGTAAATCCTCCTTCTTGAATGGGTAATGATGAGATAAATTTATGATTCTTATGGATTAGTCTTATGGTAGATTGTTTCATGTGGGCACCCACCGCCTGGCTGGGTTATCAATAAGGAAAAGATTCTTCTAATTTGAGGATGGGTCTTGGTCCCAAATACATATAGGAAGAGTTAATGTGGGAATATGAAGCCTCTATTTGGGTAGTTTAACTGGGTTTTACCTAGATGTTCTGAGACATACATCGTCAGTATTGGTGGTTGGGTATGAGGTAGATTCCATGTTTTATCACATGTTGTTCTACCTGTTAGAAGGTGAAGCTAGACCACCAATGGCTGAATAGATTTCTAAAACCTCTATCCATTATTGAGTGGAACTATGATAATGTAACCATGTACTTCTTGATGAGCCTTCTGATATCCCCTCAAGGCAGTGATCCGATAATTGTGGTTTTAGACAAGTTGAACAAGGTTGCGAACTTCGTCTCTATCATAGTTACCTTTGTTGTTGAAGAAAATGGAAGTCTTTACACTGGGAAGATTTTACACCTTCATGGTGTTCCCCATTATATCGTATCATATTGAGATAGTTGGATTATATAACATCTCTAGAAAGGGTTTCAAAAACATTGGGTCCATAGGTTCTCCTGAGTACATCATATCACCCATAGTCTGACGGTCATTCCGAGTGTATGATACGAGTATTAGAGGACACGCTTTGGAAATGATTCCATGATTTTGGAGGTTCTTTTGAGAAACACCTACCTATCATTGAGTTTTTATATAATAAAAATTTTCATTAAACTATTCATATGTCTCCCACTAAGGACCAATAGAGTAGGTCATGTCCTTCACCCCTATGTTGGTTAGAGGAAGGTGAGGTAGCACTACTGGGACCTCATATCATTAAGGAGATGTCAGACAAGGTAAAAATAATTCAAAATCATATGTAAATGACTCATTCTAGTAATATTTATTTATTGATTGTTTCTACTGACATATGGAGTTTGAGGTGGGATATTGAGTGTTTCTGTGAGTTTTGGCTAGATTGGGTTATAGAAGGATTCAGAAAGTGGGCAGGTTATTACCTCGATACATCAGACCATTTGAGATCTTAGAGAGATTTAGTCTAATATCCTATCGGTTGTATTTACCTCAAATATACTAGGAAATTAATGACATATTCCATGTATCACAACTTCATCATTCACATTTGGACCCATCTCATTCATTTGATCATAAGGATATATAACTGGAGGTAGATGCATTCTTTGAGAAGGATTTGATAAGTATTGTTGATTAGATCATGAAGTATATTTGAGACATGGTATTTCCTTTGGTTCATGTGATATAGAATCATGATATTGTACAGTAAGAGACCTAGGAGTGATAGGCCGACATACATTCTCACTAGCTGGAAATTTTCTCATACAATGTTTTACCACCCTCGGAAAGGAAACTTGGGGATGAGTTGTTTTAGGGTGGGTAGGTTGTAATGTATTGGATTTAAAAAAATGTTTAGATATTAAAAACCTATCATTTTATGCTAATAATGTGCTCAAGAGGCTATGGAGTTATTTGAGATAGTCTAAGGCTCATTCGGATCCTGGAGATCTATATTTTGGGAAGATATATTGAGCCACATGGTTAGTGCTAACCATGTGACTCAATCATGAAGGGTTATCCAATGAACTATAGAAAGACACCTAGTTTTTCCTAACCATGAATCCCAGTATCATGGTCGTGTGAGTGTTATAGGCCTCCTAAAAGAGGTGATTTTCATGGGCTATACATGATTAGGCAAACCGTGTACCTATCCCATGCAAGGGGTGTCTTACAAGCATGATGGGTGTACGGTTGGCACACAATTTGTCCAACAATGTTTCCAAAACTTGCAACCTTTAAAATTTAGGAAAAAATACCTTTTCCCCTCCTATTTTTACTCTCCTTCTTATTTACCCTTATTTATAATGCACAGCAGGCCCTCCCTTGTAAATATCCTTCACCATGACATTATCCAAAATTTGAAGCAACTCTATCATTTTTACTCAATTTCCTTTTCCATTAGTTATGTTGGACATCTAGTAGTATTATCTCCACAAATATTTCTTCCTTCTGTATTTTATCTCTCCATCCTCTATGCTATTTTGGTTTGAGCTAATATATCGTATTTTCTAGGCATTTATCTATTTTAATTATTTCTTCCATTATATGTCTATTCCAAGGACAACAACTGATGAAGGGTTCTCTACCAACCTATGGTAGGTAGTCTAGTTAATTTTCATAAATGTTTTCATGATTCATAAGTTGTGTCATTATGTCATGCATTGGTCATTTCTGATGATGCCTCTTAAATGTTTAATTAATCAAATAAAATGATGAACCATGCTTTTTAAACTCCTAGTAACCCCTAGACAATGTTTTAGGTTGACCACCTTGACATGAGACACCCCTAAGGGTGTGTCTCCCTAAAAAACTAATATTCCTCATGTTTTTAGTTAAATTAAACCACCAATTAAGGCGAGAGAATTTTCCCATTAAATTATTATTATATATTTCTTAAATGGTTTGGAATTCATTCTAGTTAAACCCTTATTCTTATGAAAAGTTGAGAGAGATACAAGGGTCCCAACCTAAGGATGCCCTGGATGGGCTTGACAAGATTTATAATTATAAATTCAGAATGAATCTTAGTATATCGAGATCAACACTTGGTTTCTATATATAATACCTTGGATTGGATCACTGGGGGATTCTTTATGTATTATACCAACGAGTGATACATGGTTCCCTTGTGGATTAACTTGGATAGGCTCCATTGGAAATATGATATATCACACCCTAGGTGATACTTAGTTCCCTATATGGATACTAGGGATGAAATTAGAGGATTATGCCTTGGACCATTCTGAGAGTGATACTTGGGTTCCAGTTATAGATCACGTTGGATATACTCTTATGGTTATAGATACATAGAGTAATCCTGGAGAGAAACTTGGGTTTCTACTTTATTGATTTACTTATAATTTCTCAGGATTCCTTTTTAATTAATTAAAAAAGTGGAGATTTTAATAAATTTAAGGATGCATCTATGAGGACAAAGAACATGCTTAGTTATGGTACTTATTACATTTGACTTTTATAACGGTCTAGTTATGCTTTCCATATATGTATTTTAGTATACATATAATAAATCCACATATATACTATATCTGTATAAGTTTCCCTTGGTTCATAGATATTTGACATAGGCCAAAGTAGGTAGTGTCATTTAGGTATACCATCAGGAAACTTGTCCGACATGTTTATTAATTTATCACTATACCCTTAGCTTTACCTAGACACCAATCATTTTATATACATAGAATGGGTTTTTATAGACACCATTGGTGGTGACCTACTGAGTATATATCATACCCTCTTCAGGCTACCTATGGTACCTAAATAGACTTTATGACATCAGGTGTAGACAAAGGGAAGTGCCCAAATTTTGATGTTATATTTTCAGTACTATGATGGAGTATGAGATCAGAGGATTGAACCTATTCTTGTGATTTTATTAGAGGAATATTTTGGAATTTCTTTCCTTTTGTTTTTCAGGATGTATATACATGACACCCTTTATCTCATGTATATCCTTTTTGTATTTAATCATGGCATGACCATCATCTTGTACATGATTTGGATTTAGCTTCCACTTGTTTATAATTATGGATGATATTTTATTCTATTGTAGGTTATTTGTTACTGTTTATTTTTCTTATCATTATTATTTAATATTGTGATACATTTTGATCAAGAGATATTAGTCTCACAATAGATTCACCCTAGTCCCTTGATACTTGTTAGGAGCTTCTAACATAAGGAAAGATGAACTTGAGTTCATGTGGACAACCAGCTTGGGACACTGCTTAGTGGTTTCCAGGTCAGGATGCTACATTAGCCAGCTCCTGAAACTATGTCTTCTAAAAATTTGTGTCTAGGTCCAACCATGGTCAACTGCCTCCTAAAATTTTTTTTATATCTTGGATAGTCCTCATCATTAATCTTCTTTGAATTTTTCCCAAATCTATGGGTCACTATTAATGTAAGCATCGGATCTTTGAAACCATTAGAAATTGGATAGTATGCTCGCTGATGTTTAGTTATAAACATCTCTCACACATAATCAATGCGAACTACACTTTCCACACAATTTTGGTGTACATTTCATACCACCCAGTTTAATACCCAACTAACAATTTTTTGAGTCTTTAGTAATTAAGGCCAAGATGATCATGCTACCATGGACATCATTTTCTATCATAGAAGGAGCTTCCTTGGCACTCCTTTTCAAAATAGGTCATCTACATCTGCCTTGATTTATCAAATGACTACCAACATCATGATGATGTTTCAGAAAATAAATAATCGACCATGAAGCTACAGATAAAAAGGTCTAGGAACTCAAATAATACTTCCCATCTATGCTAGTCTTGGTACACAAGCACTCAGGGTGCTTCCTCAAAAATAAAAGGCAACATCCTTCCCATATTGAAAAACCTAAAATCCTCTTGGGATATTACATTGAAACAAGCATAGAGTCAAGGTTTTTGTTTCATCAACTAAGAGACCCACCACCCACCTACCCAGGGTTTTGTTTTATCAACTAAGAGACCTACCCAAATCAAATGGATCAAATGCCTAGAACCTACCATTATTAGAAACTCAACTCAAAAGGTCTACCAGTTTCTCATCACCAAGGGAACTAACATAGTGGGATAACACACATATGTAAAAGGTATTTATTTTAAAAAATATATATTCATGCTTAAAAAGGTCACTTGGATCTACCACCTATACTTTAGGTTCAATAAATATTATAAAAAAATCCAATTTAGATCTATGGGAAACACTCATGTTCCAATTCAAGAAACACTTAAGGAAACATTGGAACTAACCCCTATATGAGGGTTATTTGTTATCAACACCATTAAATGTTTTTTATGAAATTTCACAACTTCACAATTATAATAAACATTATAGAGGCTAACATAAAATAATCATCAAGTACTAGTTATAACAAAAAATTTCTACAAGATATACTTATTACATTATCTAGATAATGACATGCTATATTATAGGAAAATAATCACATATTTTCCTTTTAACCCATATCATTCATCCATAAGTTCTCACAATCAGGTTTAGAAAGAGAAAATAGCAATCCCAATCTATAGGTTAAAACATTCTTTAAGTTGTAATTAGAATTTTAATTTACCAAATACTCATTCCAATAATGCTCAAAATCAGTTATCAGGTCTCTATGAAGATAAGAGGACTGGTCAAGTAAGATTCCACCATATATTTATATTTAACATCATATATTTTTCTAGTAACAATTTAAAAAACCATCTATTTTTTTATCATATCACACCCACAAGGGGTTAATTCCAAGGAATATGGAGAAATAATGTAGACCTTCATGAGTCCCATCATGAAAATATGGGTTTATTTATATGGGAATCCATTCTCAATTTATAGATTCTATATTCTATAAATTACAATTGGAATCCCATTTAATTTAAACCCATTATAGTTATATCTATCATGAATTTAAAACACCCATAGTTGGTACATCACATAAGAAATATGCCAAAGATAGCCTAGTTGAATCCAATTAAGTAGAAATGGATTAGGTTATATGGATCCTAATTTCTGGGTTATAGAGGTACATGCCTTTATAAGTTTAAATAGAAACACAATTTAATTGTCACCCATAAAAAATGACTTAAATTTTTTAGACCAAAAATCCAATTACCCTAAAATTTAAGTATTTGATTCACATTTTGTTATTTACCAAATCACACCATTCATTCATGAATAAAAATTTAACAACTCTTATATTAATATAATGGTTTAGTTTGATTAAATTCCATTTCCATGTTATAATGGTACTTTCCTCTATAGGTTACAATTTTCATTCATGTAATAGCAACAAGGTTTTTTCCTTTAGTCTCATATTTTAACAAGTACATATATGGTGGTTCAATTATATGAGTCGCCATTATAAATTTATAATAGAACATACACTTTTTAAATTTTAATTTACACCCATTTAAAAATGGCCAATAATTTTTCATCCCTTGAAAATGATAGTACATGGGTCAAACATATAATATTTTGATAATTAAGGTTCCACCATCAAATATAGGAAAATACTATTTAGGTTGATTTAGACACTTTAATAACCAATCATATATCATGATTATAAAAAAGGTATGATATCATATATAAATTGATATAATAATCATGGGAAGCTGCTACATAAGCATGGAACATTATTAAAAAAGGAATGAAATCACCAAAACATGGAACACAAATAAGCATGCTAAATAATCACACAAGCATGGTATATAGGTAAGCATTCTAATTATGTGGGAATCATAGGTGCTTGGAATGATGCATGACCACACCCCTTATCTTTCCATAAGAGGAAAACCTATATACCCCATAATCCATTAATCCATAACTGGTGTAAGTACATCAATAACACAATGTGAAATAATAGTAAACTATAATAATAAGAATCAGGAAAACCATCTCATCCCTAGAAAATTGATCGAACCCCCCCCCCCCCTTTGTGTGGTTTGGCCAACCGAAAATTGAGCTATTTTCCAAGTGATAGAATTTTTATAGTCTCCCATATACCATCCCTAAAAAGTAAGAAAATTTAAAATAAACCTCTGATATCAATTTTTCAGGTGAAATATCCAATTTACTAAAATGTTACCGAAGTTGAGTTCCACAGGGCCTTAAACATGCCTCCCCATATGCTAGAGAATGTTGAAAAGAAGTGAGGGTATGAATATGGTATAATGGGGAGACTTTACCATCTGGATCTGTATAAAATAGTGGAGGAAAATAATAATATAAAGTAAATTACTAGAAATAACAAATTATCTGATAGATAGTAATAATATATAACTAGATGAATACAAAATAAATATACTTGTGTGAATATCCTATATCCAAAATATAATATATAAAAGTATAATAGGTAATACATACAATATAGATATACTAATAATAATAATTAAATAAACAAAAGACCCAACACTTTTAGGTTGCCTAAGTATATAATCAGCTCCAGCTCCATGCCAAGTCATATCCCAGAGGATATAATGGAAAAGAAACACAAGAAAACTTCTAAAATGTAATCAGGAGATAAATTCAGGCACCAATAGGCAGGTCAGACAGGGTGTGAGTAAAAGTTAGTAGATCACCACCAACAGTGTCCAATGAAAATCTATTCTGTGAATATAAAATGAAATAGTCTAAAATTATAATAAATAAATGTAGGAAAATAATGGTGTATGAATAACCATATTGATCCTAGTTTCCTCATGGGATAGTTGACCAACCATACTTGATTCAACCAATTATTGGATATCTATTATCATAAGAATAGTTAATCAAAAATACAATCCATATCTATAAGCTCGGGCTTCCATGTGAAACACAAGCCATGTGGGACCCAAGGAAAAATAAACCATCCACATAAAATTATGATCATATAAGGTTCTAAATGTTTAATAACATTAAATATTTAACAATATATAGTAATCCAAAAATCAATCATGCATAATATAATATCATTCAAACTCTGAGAAAGGAATTCCATAGAGGAATATAGGTACCACTTAATGAATACTATATTCTCATTGAACCAAAGATCATATACGTGGAATCCCATATAAAGAACCTCAGTATCACTCAAGGATTAATATAATTTCATTTAAACAATGAACCAATCCAAGGCATCATATATATGGAATTCAAGTATCTCTCAAGTTATATCATCATTCATTTGACCATTAATCCAATCCATGGAATTCCATATCAAAAATTCATTTGTCTCTCAAGGATCAATATAGTTTCATTTAACCTATGATCCTGATTGAGGCATTTCGTATTAGGGATCCAAGTATCACTCAAGGAATACTTTAATAAATAATCTCATTTCA
The DNA here is from genome assembly GCA_963277665.1 of Viscum album. NCBI lineage: Eukaryota > Viridiplantae > Streptophyta > Magnoliopsida > Santalales > Viscaceae > Viscum > Viscum album. The sequence goes on from OY728151.1 coordinate 1,290,279,542, forward strand.
TTGCATAATTAAAAATGGTCTATTGGAACATCAATTCCAATTTACAATCATCATGTTTCAATTGAATTTTTCATTTAAAATTTCATTTCATTAATCACATCCTATACAAGTGACAAAATGCCATGTATGTATACATTCCTTTATAGTTCATCATAATTTATTTCATTATCCAGCCCCATTTTAAGAGTTAATAAAGTCTATGTAAAGTTATTCAACCATTAGACATTTCAACTACTTTATTTTAAACCATTTTATATAGGAGACAAGGCAAGCCCACTTAGAAGGAAATTAGGTTACATTTTCATCTACAAGGTGATAGGGAATTCTATTAAACACCCCCAAAAGGGTGGTGCTACTCAAGGTAGAAGATCCATAACAAAATCAATGATCTAGGGAAGTATACATAATAAGGTATGACTAATTAAATCAATGTATTTCACATTGTAGGAGAAGTACATGAAAAGCATGTCTTCCATCACAAAAACGCATTTTTTAATTGGAAATACTTTAAGGGAAAAAACATATAGGCCCCCTACAACAAGATTAGGAATATTTACACATCTATTATCAGGATTTTATTCGAACCAAAATGATTGAAATATGAAGAATAGAAAAATTCCCTAAAAATAGGGCATATAAGCTCGCATGGAAATAGAATCCAATATGGAAATATAAATTACGAAAAGAATGAGTATGAATCATATACTAACCGATAGTGATAAAACACGACTGATGGAATTTGATTCTAAGTATGAATGAAGGATATCTATGAATGCCTTATAGGAGGATAAAGGAGGATCTAGATGTTCCATTTAGTATGGGATAAATGAGGGAAAGAGGAAAGAGGCACAGATAATTGAGGTAGAGAAAAAAATTCAATTCCATTCCCATTAATCATTCGCATGTTTTTCCTAACCAAATGCCAACTATGTGATTCTATTATCAAAAGGGACACCCCCTGGCACGGTTGTAGTGTATAGTTAAATAGATCGTGTGCCAACTACGCAACTCTATATCTGCCTCTAAGACATTTCCCATGGTTTTCTGAGACACTTTGTGTGGTTAAAACAGACCTTGTTCATATATAAAAAGGGTTTTATGGTTTGTCCCCCATGGTTATCCATAACCATGTTCCAACCTTGTGCCCTAAAAAATTACTCTCAAAACAGAGTCCTTGAATCATGACACTCCTAAAAATCATCTTAATACCTGAGACACATCCTGGGACTTAAACTCTATCTAGAAACAAAAAATTTAAGTTTTAATAATATCATAATTACATTATAAAACATAGTTTACAATTTGTACCATCCACTAAATAGAAAACTCAAACTCCCTAGATAATGTAAACCCATCCAAAAAAATTGTATGTTACATATTTCATGATCTTTTTCCTATAGTATGATAATAATTTGCATATATTTTCTTTGTTTGAGCATGTGATTCATTTTTTTAACAAAACTATTTCACTTTTGAAATGAAAATGTGCTCTTTCAGTCATACTAGAAATATTATGCATTTGATTGAAATTATTTTAATTCCTATACATTACAAATGAATCAAAGATCATTGTGACAATGTATCATAATAATCCAAGTTTTTTTCTTAGTTTTGAGTTTGTGATGTGAATTTTAAAACCAAAAACACACACTTTCCATCATATCGGCCATACCGCATGTCAAATCTATGTGGGGTTAATTCCTATATATTATAAATGAATTATAGATAGTTATTGTAATGTATCATGATAAATAGAGTGTGATTAATTGATTTGGTTTATGTGATGTGTGTTTTGAATTGAAATGTCAGTTTTAAATGAAAACATTCCCTTTCAACACACTATACACATTGTGCATCATATTAACATCAGGTTATCATTGTCCAAAAGTAACATGATAATCCATTCATGTTTTCATGGTTTTGAGTATGTGATGCGTGTTTTCAACTTCAATGTGCTTTTAAACTAATAACATGAACTTAAAGACATACTGATCACACAGTTTGTCCTAAACATAAAAAATGAATCACTAATCATTATCTTAAACAATTACAACAATCTAAGAATGTTTTCTCGAGTTTGAGTATGTGACATGTGTTATGAACTAAAATGTCACATTTAAAATTTAAAAAACACTTTCAATAATATCAGCCACACCATGTGTAATATTATTTTGAGGTTAATTTATAATTTTCACAAATGAATCATGAATCATTTTTCTAAAGCATCACAATAATCTAAGTGTTTTTTCTCAATGCTGATTAAATGATGTGTGTTCTAAACTAAAATTACACCTACTAATTTGAAAAAAAACACTTTCAATCATACTATACACAACACATATCATAATGACGTGTGAAATATGATTATAATTGTATCAAATTAAAATAATATGTAGATAAACCATATCATCATGATATATATTAAAAAAAATGTTTTCAAATGTGACAAGAAGTTGCCTATTTGTGATGTATGCCAAAATTATGACAACATGTAAGATACCCACTCATTACAAAACAAATCTATATCCTCATATTCATATGTGGTCTATCGATAGTGTTTCTAATATTGGAATATATATATATATATACAAAAACATATAATAAAATTTTTAAATGAAATTTTAATTACCCACAAAAATATCACTTTTGGGGTGTTGGTTTGTGTATGGGATGCAATATCATTTATAAATTTATAAATGTAATAATCACAATCATTTTGATTCTTTGTTTTAATCACAAAATAAACATCAAGATATATATGTGATTTTTTATGATATATGTTTCGATAGTGAAATATTCTTATTTATACCTTAATATTTATCTAGTTATAAATATCTATATATTTCATTAGTGCATTGGATATCCTCATATCATGTTCTTTATGATAAATAAACATAACGATGTCCTAAAAAAATCATGTTAAAAAATAAAATAAAAATAACATGAAGTTTATTTGTAAAATATTGAATTTATTGTATTAAAAATACATAATGGACTTGATGTGTGGTCATTTGGTAGGATATTCAGGAATTTGATCCAAAAAATATATCTTTAGAGTGTTGAAATTAATCTCTATGAGCATCCAGTGAGATATAAAACAATTAAAAAGTAATAAGTAATGGAAAAAATATATATGTAATATTATTAGAGTTTGGAGTTTTAACTCATAATTATAGTAATTAAGAAGATAACATCATCTATTATTTTCTTTTCAAATGATATTTCTAATTCATTTTCTATTATAAAAATTTAATTTTCATCAAGTGATTTTTTGTAAAGGATACATGAAGACTATAAACCCAAATTATTTTTCACATTTTTTCCATTACATAGATATGATATATATGCCTATATAAAATATTAATAAAATTAAACTATAATAATAATATTAAATCAACAATTAGGAAAAAAATTATTAAAAATCCCTCATATATATATTCATAATTGAGGCTCCCAACCATTCACTCTTGAGAATTTTATTTATATTCTCAAGACCAATGATGTTTGTAGTAACATATCCATAAAAATTTAGTATAGTTAATATATTCAATTTGGAATATTATATTTTCATGAACATGTATTGTTAAGAATGGTGGTAGTTTATTTTGTGGGTTAAAGGTGTATTGGGCATGTATTTGTCAACTATTAGTTGATCGTTTGTATTTTCTTAACTTAACCTTCTTTTTCCCCTATTATTTCCCATTCTATAATAATTTACCTTAGTTCAAACATTTTTTCATTAATTTTAATATTTTATGCATAAAATATAAATTGGAAATACCATACCTAATTATCATCATGTTTCATTATAATATTAATGGTCATGCTACAAACATTCCGATATCATGTTAGACCATCTGAATATAATGATCCTCAGGGGGAATAGGTAGCTCGATTCTAAGCTCATGAGCTACATAAATCACCACTCTCGCATGATATTATGAATAGTTTTTATTTTATATAATATATTATAGGTTATTATATAGTATACCTCTCACAACAACCTGATGAGTGGGTGTTGATAGGTATAAATCACAGTTAATTTCACCCAATATAACTTTAGTATAATAAATGTATAAGTAGTTATTCGATTAAATTTAGAATAAAATATTATGAAAAAATTGATTACCACTGGTAAGGTAGGCCTTTAAGGGGAATGTTTAGAATAAAAAATGGGTTTTTATGTGTAACACCCTGATATTTTCTGAAATATTTTTTTTGAATTAATATAATTTCTTTGATTTTTTTCATTTCACGCAACATTGAAATTGGATTTCCATTATTAAAGAACTATGTATGGATTAATTTTTACACATCACCATGTTATCGTGTACTACACAAAAAATAATTTTTAACATGATCTGTATGGTACACTAAAGTTAGCATGCATTACATGCATGATTTAATTTCCACGATGGCTTGCGTAACACGCGAGACTGAGTGTTACAAAAATATAATATATTATTAAAAATATAATTACTTAATATAATTTGACATAACCTGGATATTAAGTTGAGGGTTATGAAAAGGATTAACTAAATTAGTAAAATACAAGGTTCAATTCATTAGTTACAAATGAATTATAAATTAATATAAATTCCAATTGAATATAAAAAGAATGTTTTTATAGAAACCTATTTTTATTCTAACAAAGCTATTTTATCCTATAAAATAAATTAATTATAATTAAATAATTATATAAATGAAATATTTTTTTATATTTTCAGTAAAATATTTTTGATATTAATCCAATATATTTTATGAGAACAGGATTAGAAAAAACACAATATTTTTCTTAAAATGAAATAATATTATAAAGGTACTTTTAATAACTTTTATTATAGAACCTATTTTAAATCTAAATTTTTGAAATTTTATAAATTATATATGTCAAAATAAACTTTATATTTTATAGAAAAAGATAAAAATTAGGTTAGGGTGAATTTTTGGTATTTTTCTGTGAGATTTCATTTTTTAATGAATAGTGAAAAATACTTAATTTTGTTCAAAACTTATTTTTCATATAATTTATATATAAAGATAAATTAAATTTTAATTTTTTTAAAAAATTAATTATATAATATTTTTATCACTTAATCCAATTTAGGTCATTGTAATCAATTTCACCATGAAATTTACTATAAAAATATGGCAAACTTTTGGACATTTTTACTTTAAAAACCTGCATTGTCATCCTGAATATAGGATTAAATTTAAATTAATTTCTACCATTTTTGTGATTATAATTTTTAAAAATGGATTAAATACATGAAATAATAATAATTTATAATGTAAAATATTTTCAAATTAGTTTTGTACCAAAAATATTAGAGAAATTGATTAAAATTTAATACATTGATTAAGGCAAAATTAATCTTAACAATAGACTAAACATTAAATTTAACAGCCCAAATGACCTAGAAACTTGTCCAAAAGACATTTTCTAGCCATTTTAGACCCTACTATTCCTTTAATCTAATTTTTTCCATTATATTATCCACTTTACATGGGAAAATGTGGGTTCAATTCCTTTTTTAAAAATTTACAAGAGTGTCACTCATCCTCCAATGTAAAAAAGGCGTCCTCTCCTCCAACATCCTCTCACATTTAAAACTATTTAGATTCATCCAAGATATTCTAAAAACACCTTCAAAAATCCATATCATCCTCCTTGAAGCCTCCCTTTGGTCATAAATTAATCAAAGTAAACCCTTTGGTAAAAACAAAAAGGAGTTCCCCAAAGAAGACGTATCATCCTTCCTCAAGTTCCTTTGACATATTTTCATTCCACACCACCTACACTCTCCTTATTCAGGATTATAAAAAAACCAGTATCATATATATACTTAGATGTTTTTTTCTAAGTGTTATACCTACACTTACACACACTTTCATATAATGGGTAATGAATATATTGTTTATGTGTACTGTGAACTACTATCTCACAAAAAGATGATTGTGCATTTTTCCTTTATCGCCATTCATGGTTGGGAATTATGATGAAAAATATATTTATATATGATATATATGATAAATATTATTTCTTTAAGATTATAAAATTATTTTACAAAACATACCATTATACTTTCTATTTTCTATAAATATGATAAATTCGTTTGAGGAAGTGTGGACTACCGCACCCTTAAAGTGATGTGATTCATTCATACACTACATGGAATGTATTAAGGATGTGTTTGGTAAAATTATATTATGTATATGAGATAATAATTATACTATAATAATATTATATACATAAATAAAAATATGTTATTTTTTATTCTTTATTTCTGTATGATAATAAAATGGAAACAACATTTATGCATACGTACGACTTATCGTCTCCATGAATAGTGTATTCCATTCCATACTTCTATAATATATATATTATTGTAATACTAATATACTGAATATAAATGGTATTTATATAATGTTTTAAATTATTTAAATTTTTATATACATATATATATATATAACTACCAAAGATATAACAAAAAAGGACACGTGTTAAAAATAAAGAAAATATTACCCGAAGCTTAACCTTAACATGAAATTGTTAACAAATGGGTAATATAAAGTCATAATAAAACCATATACTGTATTAAGTACAAGAATATTTTTCTTTTTTAGATTTTCAATAATCTTATACACATTATACAAAAAAAATTAATTAGTACGATGATATTCAAGACACCATGTAAGGGAATTTAATCTCACTTTTTATTTTCCTAAGATTCACGCCTTATTCTCCAATTATTTATTTTATGTGGTGGGTATACTACCAATGGATGTATTTTATGATTATTATAATTAATTTTATGAGTATTTACATATCCATTTTATGATCTTCCTTTCATGGGGTTTATTTTTTAAAAGTTACCTAATTAGTAAAGTAATTTTTGTCTCAATTTTCCTTATTTGAGACACATTCCATGTTATGCACCTATATTTTCTGATGAGGTGTATATACTATCATTGACATGTAATATAATGAATATAATAATTTCCTTGATATTTTAAGCTTCATTTAATTTTAATCATTCCATTTTATCATGATTCAATGTTACAAAATTAGCAACAATTTATAGCTACAATCTCACTGTTTATTAAGATTGTTTATGATTATGTACCAATTAATGAAATTTAATGATCCATATATTGAGAAATATCAGGATTTTTCTTAATCTTTTTTTATTAATTTTATATCCATGTAATTTTTCTATTTCCCACTATTTTTCACGTAATATGATCAAGAAATATTTTTATGAATGTCCGACTTTACCTCTCTCTTCAGTCAGAAATCGGTGTTCCTTCAAAACCATGTTTTCTAAACAAATTGGAAAAATAATATATTATTATATTATGATATCTAAAATACATTTTTTAACCATGTTTTTAATTTTAAATAAAAGGATTTTAAAAAATTAATTTTCATGTCATTTTTCGATCGAGGCACTTTTCTAACCTTTTACGTTGAAAAGGGAATGTTCCTTATGTACGGATTTACCTTCCATCATGACCAAAATTCCCTTAAATCTTCCTTTATAGGATTAAAAAAATTATTATTTTTAAAGTAAAATGTGTTCCTAAAATTCTAAACATTCAATTTTTTTTAAGTGGTTTTTAATGAAAACAGTTTTCAAAAAATTTTAAGGATATCAATGCTTATATAAAAAGTTTTCAAAGCTATATTTAAATAAAAAGTTTTTCAAAAATGTGTTATGTTTAGAAAGTTATTTTAATATTTATCAATATTTCTTGTTAATTTTTTAATTTATTTTCAATGAAATTATTTTCAAAATTCTTTAATGCTTTATTTTTATGTTTTTAATGAAAAAAGGTTTTCAGATTGTTCATGATGATTCCTTTATAAAATATTCATGTTTATTTTCAATAAAATTGTCTTCAAAAGGATTTATGTTTTTAAAATAACTTTTCTATAAGAAATTATAATTTTCTCAATAAATTCTTATAAAATTTATTTTGAAATTATTTTCCATATAAGATAGCATTTGTTGCAGTTAATCATGCCCTTGTGGGAAATTATTAAAATGTTTCATTCATATTCATTCTTTAATGGTTTATGTTTTGATGGAATGATTGTTATGACACCCATTACTCATCCACTGGTCATATTCCATTTAAAATGACTTCTTTTCATGGGTTATTCTAAAATTAAATGATTGGGAAACATTTCTATTTTCCATAGTCCATTATGTGATGAAATGTTAATGATACTCATTTCATTTCATGGGTTGTGATTTGATATTTATAAAACCCATCTATTTTCATGGGTCATGATATGATTAATGTTTTATTATCTTATATAACATGTATATATGATTTAATTATGGGATGGGTGGGACTTATATCTCCCTCTAATTCATTGGGTAAAGATAAGTTGTGTATAAGCTCAATGGGTACAAGGTTGGTGCCCAAACCCAAAAAACAAGAAGGTATATGGGTTATATCCTAAGCCTAAAAATATGAGGGTACAAGGGTTATAGCCTATACCCAAAAATAATAATGTACATGGGTTTTATCCCAATCCTAAAAGTAATAGGGTATATGGGTTGTAGTACAAGCCCGAAAACAAGAAGGTACAAGGGTTGTAGCCTTAGAAAAAAAGTAACAAGGAACACAGGTTGTATCACAAGCCTAAAAGTAAGAGGGTACATGGGTTGTTAGCCTAACCCTAAAGTATGTACATGGGTCACAGCCTAATAATAACATGTTGTGAAGGTAATGGTATATAGCATTGACATATGATTTTATATGTTTATGTGTATGCCACAAATCCCACACCTCATTCCTATGTTATGCTTTCATGGATTATGTTCTTTATTTCCTTATGATTCATGTCTTATAAACTACCAATCTTTATGCCATGATTCATGTTTATGATCTTTGATAGGAATGATATGATCTTCTAATATTATTATCACATTCTCATACCACTATTCTCATGTTTATGATTACATTTATCCCTTTTTTACCCTTACCTTGCATCTAAGCTCACCCCTTTTTATCTTTCCTTCCCTAGGTTATGAGGATATGTATTGTGTATGATGTGTCTAAGAAGGATTATACTCATAAATAAGCTAGTGGAAAATAATTTAACTAACTTATGTACTTGTGTTTATGTTTCCATTTTTCCAAAGGAAATAAACAAATACGATCTTTAGGTGTCTATTTGTATTATGTTTTAAGTATTATGAAAAGGTGATGTAATGTGTGTGTACGTTACGGCTAGGTCATTATATTTATTATCAGAGTAAAGGTTTATTAAACATTAGTAAAATAGTATTAGAAACCTTTTGTGATATACCTATGTATATATCTAAGGATATGTCTAGGGATGTATCTATTTATAAGTTTAAGGATTAATTAACGTTTAGAAAAATGTCCTGGAATTTTGGTAAAGGGTAGAGTGACTGGTTCCCTAGAAATACATCCATGTCTGGATAATTTAAGTGTACATGGTTATTACATAGATTTACCTAGGAGTAACAACTCAGATAAGGTGTTTCAGGCCTAACTCGGCATAACCTAGTACATGACAATGGGCCTTACAGCACAACTATTTTAAAACACCCAAGGGATATGCTTTGAAAATTCACAAACTCTTCACAATCCATCATAAAGGATTTAAATGGATTTTTCCTATGAATAACCTAGGATAAACCTAGGGTGTCCTAGATTAAAGAAGTATTCATGATTTAGACATCCTATAAGTAATTTTTCATGATTATGTGGTTTTCATCTATGATATTTGTTTCTCATCCTATGCTTTCAGGTTTTATTAAATGGAGATAACTAGAAGGAACATGGTTAACATTGAATGTTTTAGATATGGAAGGTATGGGTATTACAAAAATAGATTTCCCAAGTTTAAATCTCATAAATAGAATTTGGAAGGTGGTGTGAGTCTTGGTTATGCTTCTGAAGATAAAGAAACCGCAAGCAACATATGAAATTTATGTGATGTTATTCTAGTATTATATACATTAAACATAAGAATCATGATTAGATTGAGGTTGAGGAACCTTAATACATGATTCATATTTCATATTCTAGGAAATAGTTATTATAGAAATAGTTGATGATGCATGAGTATTGGTTTAGAAATAAATTTGGATGAATGAAGTATTTATGTTATGGAATTCAAAGTTTATATTACATGAATCATGAAATATATAAGTATTTTCAATATATTTTTTCATTAAGGATTGAAATAGGTATGTTGAATGGTAATTAACACATATAAAATTGATATTTTTTAATGGAATGTAACTGTTAATGTAATTATGATGTTCAAAATATTATGCTTATCTTGGATATAGAGATAATTGATTTGGATAATGTAAATTGTATAACACTGGTTACCCTAGATCTGATTTTTTATTCATTGAAAAAAAAATCTATGTCATCATTGATGATGTTTAAAACTTCATAGATTTGATGAATATAACCAGCAACCTTTGGAATAAGGAAGAATGCATGTTTTCCATAATCATTTACATTAATTCATGTTATTAACATGTTTCAAGAGAATATATGATTAGGGTATTCACATATTTGGAATGTGACAATCAAGAGATATTGTGGGATATATGGGGGATCAATGTTAATCTGATTTAGTGAAAATTAAAAGGTCTACCAATTTCTCATCACTAAGGGAACTAATATAGTGGGATAACCCTCATATGTAAAAGGTATTTATTCTAAAATATATATATTCATGATTAAAAGGTATCTTGGATCTACCACTTATACTTTATGTTCCATAAATAGTAGAAAAGAATACAATTTAGATCTATGGGCAACACTCATGTTCCTATTCAAGAAACACTTAAGAAAACATTAGAACTAACCCCAATATGAGGGTTCTTTGTTATCAACACCATTAAATGTTTTATTTTATGAAATTTCACAACTTCACAATTAACATAAACATTATAGAGGCTAAAATAAAATAATCATAAAGTACTGGTTATAACAAAAATGTTCTACAAGCTGTACTTATTACTTTATCTAGTTGATGTCATGAAACATTATAGGAAAATAATCACATATTTTCCTTTTAACCCATATCATTCATCCATAAGTTCTCACAATAGGGTTTAGAAATAAAAAATAGCAATCCCAATATATAGAGTAAAACATTCTTTAAGTTTTAATTAGAATTTTAATTTACAAAATCGTCATTCCAATAATGCTCAAAAGCAGTCATCAGGTCTCTATGATGATAAGAGGACTGGTCAAGTAATATTCCACCATATATTTATATTTAATATCATATAATTTTCTAGTAACAATTTAAAAAACCATATGTTTTTTATCATATCACACCCAAAAGGGGTTTAAGTCCAAGGAATATGAAGAAATAATTTAGACCTTCATGAGTCCCATCAAGCCAATATGGGTTTAGTTATATGGGAATACATTCTGAATTTATAGATTCTACATTCAATAAATTAAAATTGGAATCCCATTTAATTGAAACCCATTATAGTTATATATATCATGATTTTAAAACACCCTTAGTTGGAACATTATATAAGAAATATCCCAAAGAAAGTTTAGTTGAATCCAATTAAGTAGAAAGGGATTTGGTTATATGGCTCCTAATTTCCATGTTATAGAGGTACATGCCTTTAATAGTTGAAATGAACACATGATTTAATTTTTACCCACAAAAAAATGACTTGAAATTTGGCCACCACAAATCCAATTACCCTAAAATTTAAGTATTTGATTCACATTTTGTTATTTACCAAATCACACCATTTAATTCATGAATAAAAATTTAACAACTCCTTTATTTATATAACAGTGTAGTTTGATAAAATTAAATTTCCTGGTTATAATGGTACTTTCATCTATAAGTTACAATTTTCATTGATGTAACAGCAACAAGCTTTTTTCCTTAAGTCTCAGATTTTAACAAGTCCATATATAGTGGTTCAATTATATGAGTCGCCATCATAAATTTATAATAGTCCATACATTTTATAAATTTTAATTTACACCGATTTAATAATGGCCACTATTGTTTCGTCCCTTGAAACTAATAGTATATGGGTAAAACATGTAATATTTTAATAATTAGGTTTCCACCATCAAGATATATGGGAAAATACCATTTAGGTTGATTTAGACACTTTAATAACCAAACATATATCATGATTATAAAAAAGGTATGATATCATATATAAATTGATATAATAATCATGGGAGGATGATATATAAGCATGGAATGCTATTAAACATGGCATGAAATCACCAAAACATGGAATACAAATAAGCATGCTAAATAATCACACAAGCATGGTATATAGGTAAGAATTATAATTATGTGGGAATCATAGGTGCTTGGAATGATGCATAACCACACCCTTTATCTTTCCATAAGAGGAAAATTGGTATACCCCATAATCCATAAATCAATAACCAGTGTAAGTATATCAATAACATAATGTGAAATAATAGTAAACTATAATATCGAGAATCATGAAAAACTATCTCATCCCAGGAAAATTGATCGACCACCCCCCCCCCCACCCCAATGTATGGGTTGGCCGACCCAAACTTGAGCTATTTTCCATGTGACTTCACATTTCTAGTCTCCCATATACCATCCCTAAATATAAATATTATGTAAAAGAAACCTATGATATCAATTTTTCAGGTGAAATATCCAATTTACTAAAATGTTACCGAATCTGTGTTCCACATCACCTTAAGAATGCCTCTCCATATGCTAGAGAATATTGAATAGTAGACAGGGTCTGAATATGGTATAATGGGGATACTATATCCTCTGGATCTTTATTTAATAGTGGAGGAAAATGATAATATAAAGTAAATTGCTAAAAATAACTAATTATCTTATAGATAGTAATAACATATAACTAGATGAATACAAAATAAATATACATGTGTGAACATCCTCTATCCAAAATACAATCTATCAAAGTATAATAAGTAATAAATACCATAGGGATATACTAATAATAATTATTAAATAAGAAAAAGACCCAACACCTTTAGGTAGCCTAAGTATATAATCAGCCCCCAGCTCGATGCCAAGTCATAACCTAGAGGATACAATGCAAAATAAACAAAAGATAACTTCTAAAATATAATCACAAGATCAGTTCAGGTACCAATAGGTAGACCAAACAGGGTTTGAGTAAAAATCAGTAAGTCACCACCAACAGTGTCCAATGAAAATATATTCTGTGAATATAAAATGAAATAGTCTAAAATTATAATAAATAAATGTAGTACAATAATGGTTTATGAATAACCATGTCGATCCCAGGTTCCTCATGGGATAGTTGACCGACCATACCTGCTTCAACCTATTATAAGATATCTATGATCATAAGAATAGTTAATCAAAAATACAATCCATATCTATAAGCCCAGGCTTCCATGTGTAACACAAGCCATGTGGGACCTAAGGAGAAAATAATCCACCCATATAAAATTATGATCATATAAGGTTCTACATGTTTAATAACATTAAATATTTAACAATATATAGTAAGACAAAAATCAATCATGCATAAAATAATATCATTAAAACTATGAGAAAGGAATTCCATAGAGGAATATAGGGATCACTTAATGAATACTATATTCTCATTGAACCAATGATACTATACATGGAATCCCATATAAGGAACCTTAGTATCACTCAAAGATTAATATAATATCATTTAAACAATAAACCTATCCAAGGTATCATGTGTATGGAATTCAAGTATCTCTTAAGGTATATCATTATTAATTTGACCATTAAGACAATCCATGGTATTCCATATCAAAAATTAATTTGTCTCTCAAGTCTCAATATAGTTTCATTTAACCTATGATTTTGATTGAGGCATTCCGTATTAGGGATCCAAGTATCACTCAAGGCATACTTTCATAAATAAGCTCATTTCATTGCATAATTAAAAATGGTCCATTATCACATCAATGCCAATTTACAATCATCATGTTTCAATTCAATTTTTCATTTACAGTTTCATTTCATTAATCACATCCTATACAAGTGACAAAAGTCCATGTATATATACATTCCTTTACAGTTCATCATAATTCATTTCATTATACAGTCCCATTTTAAGAGTTAATAAAGTGTATGTAAAGGTATTCAACCATTAAACATTTCAACTAATTTATTTTAAACCATTTCATCTAGAAGACAAGGCGAACCCACTTAGAAGGAAATTAGGTTTCATTTTCATCTACAAGGTGATAGGGAATTCTATTAAACACACCCAAAAGGGTGGTTCTACTCGAGGTATAAGATCCATAACAAAATCAATGGACTAGGGAAGTATATATAATAAGGTATCACTAATTAAATCATTGTATTTCACATAGTAGGAGCAGTACATGAAAAGCATGTCGTCCAGCACAACAACGCATTTTTTTAATTGGAAATACTTTAAGGAAAAAAACATATAGGCCACCTACCACAAGATTATAAATATTTACACATCTATTATCAGGATTTCATTCGAACCAAAATGATTGAAATATGAACAATAGACAAATTCCCTAAAAATAGGGCATATAAGCTCGCATGGAAATAGAATCCAATATGGAAAGATAAATTATGAAAAGAAAGAATATGAATCATAGACTAATCGATGGTGATCAAACACAACTGATGGAATTTGATTCTATGTCCGAACGAAGGAGATCTATCAATGCCTTAAAGGAGGATAAATGAGGAGTTTGATGGGCCGCTTGGCATGGGGGAAATGAGGGAAATAGGAAAGAGGAAAAGATAATTGAGGTAGAGGAAAATTGTTCAATTTAATTCCTATTAATCATCCACATGGTTTCCCTAACCATATTCCAACTATGTGATTTCATTGTCAAAAGGGAAACACCCTAACACTATTGTAGTGCATAGTTAAATAGACCATGCCCCAACTACACAACTCTATATATTCCTCTAAACTATGCCCCATGGTTTTCCAAGACACTATAAATGGTTAAAAAAAACATTGTTCCTATAAAAAAGGGTCTCATGGTTTGGCCTCGATGGTTATCCCTAACTGTGTGCCAACCGTGTACCCTGAGAAATTCCTCTCAAAACAGATTTCTTGAATCATGACACTCCAAAAAAATAATCTTAACACCTAAGACACATCCTAGGAATTAAACTCTATCTAGAAACAAAACTTTTAAGTTTTAATAATCTCATAATTACATTATAAAACACGGTTTACAATTTGTACCATCCACTAAATAGAAAACTCAAACTCCCTAGACAGTGTCCCCCCATCTAAAAAAATTATATGTTACATAATTTAATGATATTTTTCCTATCGTATAATAATAATCCACATATGTTTTCTTTTTTGGGAATGTGATTCATGTTTTTAACAAAACTATTTCACTTTTGAAATGAAAATGTGCCCTTTTAGTCATAATAAAAATATTAGGCATTTGATTGAAATTATGTTAATTCCTATACATTAAAAATGAATCAAGGATCATTATGAAAAAATATCCTAATAATACAAGTTTTTTTTTCTCGTTTTTGAGTTTTTGATTCACATTTTAAACTCAAATTCCACTTTTAAACCAAAAATACACACTTTCCATTATACCAGCCAAACCGCATGTCAGATCTATGTGGGGTTAATTCCTACATATTAAAAATGAATTGTGGATAGTTATTGTAATGTATCATGATAACTAGAGTGTTATTAATTGATTTTGTTTATGTGATGTGTGTTTTTAATTTAAATGCCAGTTTTTAATGAAAACATTCCCTTTCAACACACTAGACACATTGTGCGTCATATTAACATCAGGTTATCATTAACCAAAAGTATCATGATAATTCATTCACGTTTTCATGGTTTTCAGTATGTGATGTGTGTTTTCAACTCAAATACACTTTTAAACTAATAACATGTACTTACAGTTATACTGATCACACTGTGTGTCCTAAACATCAAAAATGAATCACTAATCATTGTTTTATAAAATCACAACAATATAAGAATTGTTTTCTCGAGTTTGAGTATGTGACATGTGTTATGAACTAAAATGTCCCATTTAAAATTAAAAAACCACTTTCAATCATATCAGCCACACCATGTGTTAGATTATTAAGAGTTTAATTTATACATGTCACAAATGAATCATGAATCATTTTTTTAAAGAATGACAATAATCTGAATGTGTTTTCTCAGTGCTGATTATATGATGTGTGTTCTAAACTAAAATTACACCTAAAATTTTGAAAAAAACAATTTTAATCATACTATCCACAACACATATCGTAATGACATGTGAAATATGATAATAATTGTATCAAATTAAAATAAAATTTAGATAAACCATATCATCATGATATATGTTCAAAAAAAATTCAGATGTGATAAGAAGTTACCTCTTCTTGATGTATGCCAAAATTATGACAACATGTAAGCTACCCACTCATTCCAAAACAAATCTATATCCTCATTTTAATATGTGGTCTATCGATATAATTTCTAATATTAGAATATATATATATATACAAAAATAGATAATAAAAATTTTAAATGAAATTGTAATTAACCAAAAAAATATCACTTTTTGGACTTTGGTTTGTGGATGGGATACAATATCATTTATATATTTATAAATATAAAAACCACAATCATTGTGATTAATTTTTTTAATCACTACATAAACATATATATATATATATGTAATTTTTTATGATATATGTTTTGATAGTGAAATATTCTCATATATACCTTAATACTTATCTAGTTATAAATATCCATAGATTTCATTGGTGCAACGGCTATCCTCGTATCATTGTTTTATGATAAATAAACTTAACGATATCCTAAAAAACTTGTTAAAAAAATAACATGAAGTTTATTTGTAAAATATTGAATTTATTGTATTAAAAATACATAATAGACTTGATGTGTGGTCATTTGGTGGGATAGTCAGGAATTTGATTCAAAAAATATATCTTTAGAGTGTTTAAATTAATCTCTATGAGCATCCAGTGAGATGTAAAAAAAATTAAAACGTAATAAGTAATGGAAAAAAATAAAATATATGTAATATTATTAGAGTTTAGATTTTTATCTCATAATTATAGGAATTAAGAAGATAGAATCATTTATTATTTTCTTTTCAAATGATATTTCAAATTCATTTTCTATTATAAAAATTTAACTTTCATAAAGTGATTTTTTGTAAAGGATACATGAAGACTATAAACCCAAATTACTTTTCTCATTTTTTCCATTACATAGATATGATATATGTGCCTATATAAAATATGAATAAAATTAAACTATAATAATATTATTAAATCAACAATTAGGAAAATAATTATCAAAAAATCCCTCATATATATATTCATAATTGAGGCTCCCAACCATTCATTCTTGAGAATTTTATTTATATTCTCATGACCAATCATGTTTGCAGTGACCTATCCATACATTTTTCATAAAAGTTTAGTATAGTTAATATATTCAATTTGGAAAATTATATTTTCCTGAACATGTATTGTTAAAAATGGTGGTTGTTTATTTGGTGGGGTAAAGGTGTCTTGGGCATGTATTTGTCAACTATTAGCTAATCGTTTATATTTTCTTAACTTAACCTTCTCTTTCCCCTATTATTTCCCATTATATAATAATTTACCTTAGTTCAAACATTTTTTCATTAATTTTAATATTTTATGAATAAAACATAAATTGCAAATATCATACCTAATTATCATCATGTTTAATTATAATATTAATGGTTATACTACAAACATTTCAATAGCATGTTAGACCATCTGAATATCATGATCATCAGGGGGAACAGGTAGCTTGATTCTCAGCTCATGAGCTACATAAATTAAAACTCTCACATGATATTTTGAATATTTTTTATTTTATATAATATATTATAGGTTATTTTATAGTATACCTCTCACAATAACCTGATGAGTGGGTGTTGATAGTTATAAATCACAGTTAATTTCACCCAATATAATTTTAGTACAATAAATGAATAAGTAGTTATTAGATTAAATTTAGAATAAAATATTATAAAAAATTTATTACCACTGGTAAGGTAGGCCTTTAAGGGGAATGGTTAGAATAAAAAATGGGTTTTGATGTGTAACACCCTAAGATTTTCTGAAATATTTTTTTTGAATTAATTTAATTTCTTTGATTTTTTTCATTTCACGCAACACTGAAAATGGATTTCCGTTATTGAAGCACTATGTTTGGATAACATATTACACATAACCATGTTATCATGCACTACAGGCAACATACTTTTTAATATGATCGTCATGGTACACTGAAGCTATCACGCATTACATTCACGATTGAATTTCCTCTATGGCTTGTGTAACACACAAGACTAAGTATTACTAAAATATAATATATTATTAAAAATATAATTACTTGATATAATATGAAATAACCTGGCTATTAAGTTGAGGGTTATGAAAAGGATTAACTAACTTAGTAAAATAAATGTTTCAATTCATTAGTTACAAATGAATTAGAAATGAATATAAATACCATTTGAATATAAAGAGAATTTTTTTCTAGAAACCAATTTTTATTCTAACAAAGCTATCTTATCCTATAAAATAAATTAATTAAAATTATATAATTATATTTATGAAAGATATTTTTTATATTTTCCGTAAAATATTTTTGATATTAATCCAATATATTTTATAAGAAACAGATAAGAAAAAACACGTTATATTTTTCATAAAAATCAAATATTATTATAAAGGTGCTTTTACTTCCTTTTATTGGAGAACCTATTTTAAATCCAAATTTTGGAACTTTTATAATCTATATATCTCAAAATAAACTTCATATTTGAAATAAAAAGATAAAAATTAGGGTAGGGTAAATTTTTGGTATTTTTATCTGAGGTTTTATTTTTTAATGAATAGTGAAAAATACTGAATTTTGTTCAAAATTGCTTTTTCATATAATTTATATATAAATATAAATTAAATTTTAATTTTGTTAAAATATTAATTATATCATATTTTTATCCCATAAACCAATTTAGGTCATTGGAATCAATTTCACCTTGAAAATTACTATAAAAATATAGCAAACTTTTGGACATTTTTACTTTAAAACCTGCATTGTCATCCCAAATGCAGGATTAAATTTAAAATAATTTCTACCATTTATGTGATTATAATTTTTAAAAATGTATTAAATAAATGGAATAATAAAAATTTATAATTTCAAATATGTTAAACTTTGTTTTTTACCAAAAATATTAGAGAAAGTGATTAAAATTTAATACAATGATTAAGGAAAAATTAATCTTAACAATAGATTAAAAATTAAACCTAACGGCCCAAACAACCTAGAAACTTTTCCAAAAGCCATTTTCCAGCCATTTTAGACTATATTATTACTTTAATATAATTTTTCCCATTATATGATCCACTTTACATGGGACAATGTGGGTTAAATTCCTTTTCTAAAAATTTACAAGAGTGTCACTCCTCCTCCGATGTAAAAAGGCATCCTCTCCTCCAACATCCTCACACCTTTCAAACTAGTTAGGTTCAGCCAATATCTTCTCAAAAAACTTTAAAAAATTCATATAATCCTCCTTTAATTCTAACTTTGGTCATAAATTAATCAAATGAAACCATTTGGTAAAAACAAAAATGAGTTCCTAAAAGAAGACGTAACATCCTTCCTCAAGCTCCTTTGACATATTTTCATTCTCCACCACCTAAACTCTCCTTATTCATTATTATAAAACAAAACCAGTATCATATATATACTTAGATTTTTTTTATAAGTTTTATACCTAAACATACACACTTTCATATAATGGTTAATGAACATATTGTTTATGTGTATGGTGAACTACTTCCTCACAAAATGATGATTGTGCATTTTTCCTTTACCCCCCCCCCATTCATGGTTGGGAATTATGATGAAAAATATATTTATATATGATATATATGATAAATATTTTGTCTTTAATATTCTAAAATAATTTTACAAAACATATCATTATACTTTCCGTTTTCTGTATGTATGATAAATTCGTTTGAGGAACTGTTGACTACCGCCCCTTAAAGCGATGTGATTCATTCATACACTACATGGAATGTATTAAGGATTTGTTTAGTAAAATTATATGATGTATATGAAATAATAATTATACTATAATAATATTATATTCATAAATACAAATATATCATTTTCATGATTTCTTTCTATACGATAATAAAACGGAAACAACGTTTATGCGTACGTACGATATACTGTCTCCAAGAATATTGAATTCCATTCCATAATTCTATAATATATATATTTTTATAATAAAAATATACTGAATATAAATGATATTTATATCATGTTTTTAATTCTGTAAATCATGATATATATACAATGACCAAAGATATAACAAAAAGGACACACATTAAAAACAAAGAAAATATTACCTGAAGCGTAACCTTAGCATGAAATTGTTAACAAACAGGTAATATAAAATCATAATAAAATCATATATGGTATTAAGTACAAGAATATTTTTCTTTTTTAGATTTTTAATAATCTTATACTTATTATACAAGATTTTTTAATTTGTAAGATGAGATTCAAGACACCATGTAAGGGAATTTCATCTCACTTTTTATTTTCTTAAGATTCATGCCTTATTCTCCAATAATTTATTTTATGTGGTGGGTATACTGAAAATGGATGTATTTTATGATTATTATAATT
The DNA here is from genome assembly GCA_963277665.1 of Viscum album. Lineage (NCBI taxonomy): Eukaryota > Viridiplantae > Streptophyta > Magnoliopsida > Santalales > Viscaceae > Viscum > Viscum album. The sequence continues at coordinate 1,290,300,319 of OY728151.1, forward strand.
AAATTTATGATTATTTACATATCCATTTTATGATCTTCCTTTTATGGGGTTTATTTTTTATAATTTACCTAATTATTAAAGTAGTTTTGTCTCAATTTTTTCTCTTTGAGACACATTCAATGTTATGCACCTATATTTTCTGATGAAGTGCATATACAATCATTGACATGTTATATCATGAATATAATTATCTACATGATATTTTAAGCTTCATTTAATTTTAATATTTCCATTTTATTATGATTCAATGTTACAAAATTTGCAACGGTTTATAGCTACAATCTCACTGTTTATCAAGATTGTTTATGATTAAGCACCAATTGATGAAATTTAATGATCTATATATTGAGAAATATCAGGATTTTTATTAAAATCTTTTTATTAATTTTATATCCATGTAATTTTACCATTTCCCACTATTTTTCACATAAGATTACTAAGAAATATTTTTTATGAATGTCCGACTTTACCTCTCTCTTGGGTCAGAAATCGGTGTTCCCTCAAAACCATGTTTTCTAAAAGGATTCCAAAAATAATATATTATTCTATTATGATATCTGAAATATATTTTTTTAACCTTGTTTTTACTTTTAAAGAAAAGGATTTTAAAAAAGTAATTGTCATGTCATTTTCCGATCGAGGCACTTTTCTAACCTTTTACGGTGAAAATTGAATGTTCCTTATATATGGATTTACCTTCCATCGTGACCAAAATTCCCTTAAATATTCCTTTATAGGATTCAAAAACTTATTATTTTTAATGTAAAATTTTTTCCTAAAATTCTAAACATTCAATTTTTTGAATTGGTTTTCAATGAAAACGTTTTTCAATAATTTTCATGGATATAAATGATTATGTTCAAAGTTTTCAAAGCTATTTTTAAATAAAAAAGTTTTCAAAAATTTGTTATGTTTAGAATGGTATTTTAATATCTATCAATATTTTATGTTAATTTTTCAATTTATTTTCAAGAAAATTATTTTCAAAATACTTTAATGATTTATTTTTATGTTTTCAATGAAAAAAGGTTTTCAGATTATTCATGATGATTCCTTTATAACATATTCATGTTTATTTTCAATAAAATTATTTTCAAAAGGATTTATGTTTTTAAACAAATATAGAAGAAAGGATAATTTCCTCAAGAAATTTTTATAAAAGATATTTTGAAATTATTTCCCATATAAGATAGCATATGTTTTAGTTAATCGTGCCCTTATTGGAAATGATTCAAACGTTCCATTCATATTCATTCTTTAATGGTTTATATTTTTATGGAATGATTATTATGACACCCATTACTCTTACACTAGTCATATTCCATTTAAAAAAACTTATTTCTATGAGTTATTCTTAAATTAAATTATTGGGAAACATTTCTATTTTCCATAGTCCATTATGTGATGAAATGTTAATGATAATCATTTCATTTCATGGGTTGTGATTTGATATTTATAAAACCCATCTATTTTCATGGGTCATGATGTGATTAATGTTTTATTATATTATGGAACATGTATGTATGATTTAATTATTGGATGTGTGGGACTTATATCTCCCTCTAATGCATTGGGTAAAGATAAGTTGTATCTAAGCTCAAAGGGTACAGGGGTTGTAGCCCAAACCCAAAAAACAAGACGGTACATGGGTTGTCTCCCAAGCCTAAAAATAAGAGGGTACATAGGTTATATCCCATACCCAAAAATAAGAATTTACATGGGTTGTAGCCCAATCCTAAAAGTAGTAGGGTACATGGGTTGTAGAATAAGCCCGAAAACAAAAAGGCACATGGGTTGTATCCCTAGAAAAAAAGTAATAGGGAACACTGGTTGTATCCCAAGCCTAAAAGTAAGAGGGTACATGGGTTTTTAGCTCAACCCTGAAGTAGTTAAATGGGTAATATCCTAATAATAACATGTTTTTAAGTTCATGGTAGGTTTAATGGACATATTATTTTATATGTTTATGTGTATGCTACAAATCCCAAACCTCATTCCTATATTATGACTTTATATCTTATAAACTTCCAATATTTATGCCATGATTCATTTTTATGATATTTTATATGAATGGTATGATATTATAATGTTATGATCACATTATCATACCCCTATGCTCACATTTATGATTACATTTATCCCTTTTTTACCCTTACCAAGCATCTTAGCTCACCCATTTTTATGTTTCCTTCCCCAGGTTATGAGGATATGTATTATGTATGATGTGTCTAAGAAGGATTATACTCATGAATAACCTAGTGGGAGATAATGTAACTCACTTATGTACTATTGTTTTTGTTTCCATTTTTCCAAAGGAAATAAACAAATACGGTCTTTAGGTGTCTATTTCTATTATGTTTTAAGTATTATGAAAAAGTGATGTAATGTGTGTGTACGTTATGACTGGGTCATTATATTTATTATTAGAGTGAAGATTTAGTAAACATTTGGAAACTAGGATGAGAACCCTTTTGTGAGATACCTATGTATATATCTAAGGATATGTCTAGGGATGTATCTATTTATAAGTTTAAGTATTAATTAACATTTAGAAAAATTTCTTGGAATTTTGGTAAAGGGTAGAGTGAGTGATTCCCAAGTAATACATCCATTTATGGATACTATAAGTGGACATGGTTATTACATATATGTACCTAGGAGTAACAACTCTGGAAAGGTGTGTTAGGCCTGACTTGGAAAAACCTAGTACATGACAATGGTCCTTACAGCACAACTAGTTTGACACACCCAAGGGATATGCTTTGAAAATTCACAAACTCTTCACAAGCCATAATAATGGATTTAAATGGATGTTGCCTATAAATAACCTAGGATAAACCTAGGGTTTCGTAGATTAAGGAAGGATTCTTTATTTAGACATCCTATAAGTAATTTTTCATGATTATGTGGTTTTCATCTATGATATTTATTTCTCACCCTATGCTTTCGGGTTTTAGTCAATGGAGATAACTAGAAGGAACGTGGTTAACATTGAATGTTTTATAGGTGTAAGGTATAATCATTACAAAAATAGATTTCCCAAGTGTAAATCACATAAAGATAATGAGGAAGGTGGTGTGAGTCTTGGTTATGCTTCTGAAGATAAAGAAACCACAAGCAACATATGAAAGTTATATGATGTTCTTCCTGTATTATATACATTAAACATAAGAATAATGATTATAATGAGGTTGAGTAACCTTAATACATGATTATTATTTCTTATTATAGGAAATATTTATTAAAGAAACAGTTTATGAAGCGTGAGTATTGGTTTTGAAATAAATTTTGATGATTGAAGAATTTATGTTATATAATCCAAAGATTCTATTACATGAATCATGAAATATATAAGAATTTTCAATATATTTTTGATTAAGGATTTAAATTGGTATGTTGAATGGTAATGAACACATATAAAATTGATATTTTTTAAAGTAATGTAACCATTAATGTAATCATGATGTTCAAAAAATTATTTTTATCTTGGATATAGAGATGATTGATTTGGATAATGTAAATTGTATAACACTGATTACCCTATATATGATTTTTTATTCCTTTAAAAAGTTTTCTGTGTCATCATGTATTATGTTTAAAACTTCCTAGATTTAATGAATATTACCAGTAACCTTTGGAATAAGGAATAATGCATGTTTTCCATAATCATTTACATTAATTTAGGTTATTAACATATTTCTAGTTAATATATGATGAGGGTATCACATATTTGGAATGAGAAAATAAAGAGATATTGTGGGATATATGGTGGATAAATGTTAATCTTATTTAGTGTAATTATTTATAACATTTTGGATTTTTATCATTAAGAAGGCTTGTAAGGTTAACTATTTATGGGATGTTTATGTTAAACATTGGATGATGTTTGTGAGATTAAAGTATTATCTCACCAAATGAGGATTTATACATAATGGATAACATTCTCTAAATTTGTTTTGTTAATGGTAACTAAAGAAAGATGGGATTAATTTTCAAGGATATTATGATTTTTTAGTGCATCCAGAATGAAAAACTCACCTTCCTTTTTGGATAAAGAGGTGAAGTGTAAATTGTTCATGACATGATCAAATGGTGAGATTTTACTCATAAAAGGTAATAAAATCAGTAAGTTTATTTTCTTTTGAAGGTTTTTCAACTTTAGGAAAAAGGATCTTGAAACCAAAATATTATCCTAGTACATTGTTTTCTGATGAATCAAATGTTCCCTTTGATAAACATAGATTTATGGATTTGTGATTATTAACTTTCTCATGAATAATTTCTCTATCACTCTCTTCCATAAAATGATAGTTATATTTCTCTTTCATGTCCATTTTTTAACTTTCTAGTTATGTTCCCCTATTTGTAATCCTGGTTATGTGTTACTCCGGGTAATCTTTATAGTTCCAACATTCTTTTTTGAAGGATTTTTTAGTGTTCATTTTTATGATGTGTGTTTCTATTAAAGGAATATAAAAATATTAATGCATTGATAACCCAAAAGAATTTCTAGGGTGAAATTAATTTTAAGAGGGGTAGAATGTAAAACCCCAAGATTTTGTGAAATATTCTTTTTTGAATTAATTTAATATTATTCGATATTTTTCATTTCACACAACACTGAAAATATATTTTTTATATTAAAGCACTATGTTTGGCTTGTTTTTTACAAAACACAAAGTTATCATGATCTACACACAACATAATTTTTGACATTATATACATAGATTATCGAGGTAAGTGTACATTAATGCAAGATTGACTTTACTAGATGTCTTATGTAACACGCAAGGCCAAGTGTCTCCAAACTATAATATATTATTAAAAAGGTTATTATTTAACATAATAAGATATAACCTAGCTATTAAGATGATTTTTATGAATATTATTTACTAACATATGAAAATACATGATTTAATTCATTAGTTACAAATGAATTAGAAATGAATATAAGAACAAATTGAATATAAAGGGAATGTTTTTTTAGAAAACTATTTTTATGCTCAAAAAGATATTTTATCCAAATAAATTAAATTAATTAGAATTATATATTGATATTAATGAAACATATATCCAATATTTTCAATCAAATATTTTTTATATTCATCCAATAGATTTTATAAGAAGAAGATAAGACAAAGTCAATATTTCTCATAAAAATAAAAAAAATTAAAAGCACTTTTACAACCTTTTAATGGATAAAATATTATAAATAAATTTTTTTGAAATTTTATAAATACTATATGACAAAATAAAAATAACATTTTAAATAAAAACATAAAAATTAGTTTAGGGTTAATTTTTTCTATTTTTCTGTGAAGTTTCTTTTTTTAAAGAATAGTGAAAAATACTGAATTTTAGATTAAAAATTATTTTTCTTCTAATTTATTTATAAGGTTAAAGAAATTTTTAATTTTTTTTAAAAGTTTAATTAGATCAAATTTTTATAAATTAATCAAATTTAGGTCCTTTGAATCTATTTTACCTTCAAATTGACTGTAAAAACATAGAAATCTTTTGGATGTTTTTACTTTAAAACTCGCATTGTTGTCTTATCTGGAAGATTAAATATAAGTTAATTTCTGCCACATCAATGATTAGAATTCAGAAAAATGGATTCCATATTTGGAATCAGAATAATTTATATTGTCTAGGTATGTCAAATAAATTTTTGACCAAAAATATTATTGAAAGTGATTAAAATTAATTGAAATGATTAAGGAAAAATGGATTCCATATTTAGAATTGTGGGACTCATATTGCATGGATGATTACTACCTATTGGATGGATTTAATATAATTTATTCTCTACACTAATTACATCATCACATATGTTTATCATGAAGCAAATATGGTTACAAATGACCTGGCCAACAAGGGATTAAATCAAGACATTACCTGGCTCGATGATCTCCCCACTGATCTTCTCCCTTTTCATAATAATGATTTTAATATGATTCTGTCTTTTATAATCCTATAACCTCTTTATTTTATAATATTTGTGCTTTTTTATTTTTGTCCAATGCACCATTATTTGAAAAAAGAGCATAAACTATAAACTTAAGGTCCCAAATGTCCTATAAACTTTTTAAAAATCCATTGGATGGCCTTATTTTGACCATATCCTGCCATGGATTTACTTTGGTCTATTATTGAATCCAATTGGCATGGGAAACAAATGGGTGAAACTTCTTTTCCAAAAAATTACAATAGGGCCAATCCGCCTCTACAATAAAAAGGCCTCCTCTTCTCCTAGTTCTTCGCATATCTCAAACCACACAGGATAAGCCAAGAAAAACCCAATACACTTCCCAACATCCCTATCTTACTCCTTTAATCCTCTCTTTGTTTATAAATAAATCCAATGAATCCCATTGGTGAAAACCAAAAGGAGTTACCCAAAGAAGATGTAACATCCTTCCTCAAGATCCTTTACTTAATTTTCATTCTCCACCCACTCAAATCTCCTTATTCCATGATTATACAACAAAAATGGTATCATAAATATACAGATATGTTTTTATACTATGTTTTTTATCTACACTTACAAACACTTCCATTTAATGTGTAACGAACATATTATTATGTGTACGGTGAACTACCGCCTCACGAAATGATGATTGTTCATTTTTCCTTTACGACCTTTCATGGTTTGGAATTATGATGGACTCACAATTTATATATAATATATATAATATATATGACACATATTATATCTATAATCTTATGTAATTATTTAACAACACATATCATTATACTTTCCATTTTTTGTAATTACAATAATTTCGTTTGAGGAAGTGTGTACAACCGCACCTCAAAGCGTTGTGATTTGTCCACACAATACATGGAATGTATTAAGGATATGTCTATTGAAATTATGTGATATATATGAAATAATAATTCTACTTTAATAATATTATATACATATATACATATGTGTAATTTTTGTTCTTTCTTTCAATACGATAATAAAATGGAAACAACGTTCAGGAATACGTGCAGCCTACCACCTCCATGAACAATGTATTCAATTTCATACTTCTAAATTCTATAGATTATTATAATAAAAATATAATAAATATAAATTATTTTTATATCATTATTTACATTCTATAAATCATGATATATATATAAGGACCATAGATATAAAAAATTAAGACACGTGCGAAAAACAATGTGAATATTAGCCAAAGTGAGACCTTAACATGAAATTCTTGATAAAAGGGTAATATAATGTCATAATAAAACTATATATGGTATTATAAACCAGAATATGATTCATTATTATACTTATAATAGACATATACTTATTATACATGAGTTTTGAATGAGTACAACGAGATTCAAGGCACAAGGTAAGGGAATTTCATATCAGTTTTCATTTTCATTAGATTCACGCCTTATTCACCATTAATTTATTTTGTGTGGTGTGTATACTTACCATGTATGTATTATATGATAATTATAATTAAATTTATGGGTATTTACATATCCATTTTATGATCTTACATTCATGGGGTTTATTTTTTAAAAGTTACAAATTAGACGTGTAATTTTGTCTCAATTTTCCTTCTTTGAGACACATTCCATTTTATGCACATATATTTTTCCATGAGGTGTATATACTAAATTTAAAATGTTGAATCATGAATCTTATTCTTTCCATGATAATTTAATATTCATTTAATTTTACTTTTTCCATTGCGTTATGATTCAATGTTACCAAATCGGTAACGGTTTACAGCTATAATCTCGTCGATTATTGAGATTATTTATGATTATACTCCCATTGATGAAATATTATGATCCATCACTCAAGAAATCTAATGAGTTTTTGTAACCTCTAGTTATTAATGTTATATCCAAGAAATGGAACCTTTTTTCCAAATTTGGAACATAATAATATTAATAAAGTGTTTTTATGAAAGTCTGACTTTACCTCTCTCTTCGGTCGGAAATTTGTGTTCCTTTAAAACCATGTTTTATAAAAGGTTTCAAAAAATTCACTATTATTCTCTTATGATTTCAAAAATAAATTATTCTCCCATGTTTTTTCTTTTTAAAAAAAATTAAAATTAATCTTCTATCGTTTTTCAGTTGAGGCACCTTTCTATCCTTTTACAGTGAAAAAGGAGTGTTTGGTGTGTATGGATTTACCCGCCATCATGACTGACATTACCTTTAAGATTAAATTACAATATTATAAGTTATTATTCTTAAAATAAATTTTTTTCCTAATATTATATACATTAAATGTTTTTAAAGCAGGTTTCAATGAATTTGTTTTTCAAAAAAAAATTATAGTTATCAACGCTTCAATTAAATGTTTTTAAAGCTATTTTTAAAAAAAAATCAAAAGGGTTTTATGTTTAAAAAGGTATTTTAAACATTTTCAAGATTTCATGATAATTTTTCAATGTATTTTATAGAAAATGGTTTTCAAGATTTATATAGACTTTATTTATAAGTTTTCAAAAAAACGTTTTCTGAATGTTCTCAAATATTATTTTATAAAATTTTCAATTATTTTTTAATAAAGTTATTTTGAAATGGTTTTATGTTTTAAAAATATTTTTTCAATAATAAATTGTATTTCTTGATGAAATTTTAATAAAATTAATTTCACAATTATTTTCCATCAAATATAACATATGTTGTTGTTAATCATGCCCTTTTGGGAAATGATCCAAAGGTTTTATTCATATTCCTTCTTGAATGGTTTATATTTTGATGGTATGATTCGTATGACACTCGTTACTCTTCCATGGGTCGTATTCATTTGAAACCCGCTTCTTTTATTGGGTTATATTTTAATGAAATGATTATGAGACCTATATATTTTCAATATGTTATTATGTGATGAAATTTTAAGTGTACAAATTTCATTTCATGGGTTATGATTTGATATTTAGAAAAACCGTATCTTTTCATGGGTCATGATATGATGAATGTTTTTTATCTAGTTCCACATGTATGTATAATTTCATTATGAGATGTGTGAGAGCTATATCTCCATCCAATTCATTGGGTAATGATAAGTTGTATATAAGCTCAAAGGGTACATGGGTTGCAACCCAAGCCCAAAAAAAAGAAGGTACATGGGTTGTAGCCCAAGACTGAAGCTAATAGGGTACACGGGATGTATCCCAAGACCAAAAACTACAAGGTACAGGGTTAGTATCCCATGTCTATAATTAAGAGTGTAGATTGTTTGTATCCCAAGATAAAAAATAATAAAGTACATGGGTTGTATCCCAAGCCATAATGTAAGAGGGTACTCGGGTAGTAACCCAATCCAAAAAACAATAATGTACATGGGTGGTAGACCAAGCCTAAAAGTAATAGGTAATAGTATTTTTAGCCCAAGCCTAAAAGTAAGAGGGTACAGTAGTTGTTATCCCATGCCCGAAGCAGGTACACAAGTCATAGCCCAAGCCTAATGTGTTCTGATGGTCTTAGTATGTATCCTTGACATATGATTTTCTATGTTTATGTGTATGCCACAAATCCCATGTCATATTCCTATGTTGTGATATCATGGATTATGTTATTTATTTCCTTAAGATTCATGTCTTATTAACTACCATAATTTATTCCATGATTCATGTTTATGATCTTTGACATACAGTGTATGATCTTCTAATGTTATGATCGTGTTCTAAACCCCCTATGATTATGTTTATTCATACATGTCTCCATTTTTTACCCTTACTGAGCATCTGATATCTCCTCTTTTTATATTTCCTTCCCCAATTTATGTGGATATGTGTTAATTATGATGTGTCTAAGAAGGGTGATAGTCATGAAGAACCTAGTATGAGAAAATGTATCACACTTATGTACTAGTTTTTATGTTTCCATGTTTCCAAAGGCACTAAACTAATATGGTATTTGTGTGTATGTATGTATTATGTTTTAATTATTCAAAAAAAGTGATGTAATTTCTAATTACAGTAAGACTCGGTCTTTATAGTATGGCTCTTTATAGTGTGATTGTTGTTGTGTTGATTCTTCTCATTGATCATTTTGAAGAATTTAGGTTATCAAAACATCTTGATCACTAACTTTTTTCCATTATAGTATCTATTTGTGCCTATAAATTTTTCATTTTACCATTTATATCTACCTTTGTGTTTACTTTCTTAAATTCTTCTCATGGTGACACTCCAAAATTGGCATCTCTAGCATGGCCTTAATGTCCAAGAAACAAGAAATACACTAAAAGTTCATTTTCTTTTGTTGGGATAGATTATGGTTATAATGGATTTATAATAATTTATTAACACTTAATCAACCTATTGAAAGAAATTATAAATCACATTCCTAATATCTACCATGAATTGAAACTAAAACATTCCTTAAACTAGAATAAATAATATTCATGTGTAACTTTCATCATATATGGTTGTAGTAAAAATATTCAACCATGCGCTTGATAAAGTTCACTTAAAGGAATCAGTCATACTAACTTCTCTATGGTGTATCTATTATATAATATGAATCACCCATCATATTTTAGGGTCTTCCTTTATCCCATGGCATTATAGTGCCTCTTGAGGTAAAGATAGAATGAGTAATAGAGATTATAGAAGAATCAACATAACACTCTGAGCCACCCATATCTATGGGTTAAACTTATTTATATAGGATTTTGGAACATTCCTAGGACTCATAAATTCACTCATGCATTATATAATTCATGAGTAAATACCCTATAGTTACAAAACATTAGTAACCCTTTGACCATTCACTTAAATCATAACTGCATTGATTCTACTTGTGTTAATGATGACTTTTATGGAAGAATTATTTTAATATTAATATTATGATATTAGACTGGATGTAGCATGATATTTTCATGATTTACAATATACCATTATCAAGGCATATTATATACCTTTTTTTACTTATATCATAAAATATCTCTAAAAACATCATATATAAATTACTTTAGGGAATATCTCCTTCAATCCCCCATGAAAACTAAAGCCTAATATACATAGTGACATTTCACATTATATTATACCATATCAAAAATAATTTTAAAGCATATCCAAAATACCTTTTGGAAACTCAAAAAAAAATTGGAAGTCATCAATTTCACCTTGTATCACATAACATTAAATACCTTTAAAATACTCATCTAAAACTCCATTTGTATATAATATAAAAAACTTTTAGATAATCACACTAAGTTAAAATTAAATCCCTATTCATTCAACCACAATGTGTGATCACAAGAGCCTTTTTAGCATTGAAAACAAATATGAATTCCAAAATTCATAAATTTAATCAAATAGAGGCCTCTATAAATGCATCAGTACTACCCAAGTTAGAAAGGGATTTTACATGATCATAATCAAATACATGTATCTTTATACTTGTTTCCACCATCTACAATATATGTTAACATGGGTTTTAATATGATCCATTTGACTAATACATCGAGTGGTTATGGTACATAAAGTATTTAAATCCCATATAGCCTCCTCATACATTCATTATTCACTAATTATAGACTAACCATGTCAAAAAATACATTACATGTTTTTCATATTAGTGGATGATCACATCAGGATTCCCTCACACAAATATATAATCACATAATATATACTAATTATTTATGGTTGTACACTTCCTAGTCTAACTCAATTGAAATCCTATAAGTCATATTCATCATACGAGAGGACAGGTCCCATGTTTTTTAAGCTCCAGCCGACAACAATATCAAAAACATACCCAACCACTCCATAATTACCATTATAATTGAAAAAAAGGAAATTAAATTAGGAGTAATAAAGAAAAAAAACAATTCTTGGGACTGAGTAGAGGGAGAAAGCTACTAGAGGAATACCATAATAAGATTTGGGGCTACAGATGCTCATGGAAAATGGAAAACCATAATGCATGGGTCTGAAACTGAACATGTAGGTACTAACTATACTAGAAAACCATTTTAGGATCATGTTATCCATCATAAAAATGATTTCCAATTCGATAAAATTTTCCCAACTACCATACGAGGACCCAATAAAATATCTAGTTAGTTTCCTCAAACTATGTTATACTTTTAAATTCCAGAATTTTTCAAGTGATGTGGTGAGGTTGTTACTATTCATATTTTTTAATATATATTAAGATAATTGATTGAATGCTTACCACCTCATTCCATTTCCACATGGGATTGGTTGGGATTAAAATTACTAACTCGTGTCTCCACCCCCCCCCCCTCAAAATCATATAGCATTTCTTCAATATTTTAAATTTTAGTCCATTTGATAATGAATAAATTTAAAAAGAATGGGATAATTTTAAAAAGATAATTAAAAATTACCAGATCTTGGAATTTAGTTTTAGATTATAGTATTTTTTACAAAGGTCTCTCACAAAGAAATGTGTCTACTGTTAATACTATGGCTAGTGGATCACTCGTGAATAAGTCACTAGAATAGAGGTATCAAATACTAAAATAAATGATGAATAAAAACTTCAATGGTAATATAAATAAATATAATATAGGAGAGGCCATTTTTAAGGGGTTTATCCAAATAATGAAAAAGGATTTATGTTGCTACTCAAGGACTACTTCTACCATATCTCTCTATGTCCTCCTTTCTCCCTCATGAATACTATGAGGGGAATGTTTCTCAAATGAAAAGTGGTGTAATGAATGTGTGGTGTGTTTAGTGAAGTTATTGATTTTTATTATTCATTTATGGTTTTATGTATTTTCATTGTATTTCCATTATTTTTTTATTTCTCATAGCACTACCAATGCATATATGAATTGAAAAGCACATTACAACACCTAAACTAATTATCTAATAATTATGATTCCCCATACCCACACTCTTGGATCTAGTGCCACAATCATAAGCATTACATACTCACTATGATAACAGCTTTAAAAAATCTCGATATAATGAACTATAATTAAAAAATGAATATTTTTTATTGAAACACTTACATATCAAGTATCTTTTCAAGTTTATAGATTTAGAAAATTATGACACTTCATAAACTAATAAATATATTGTGAATTGTATCAAGAAGGAATTTTTTTCACTTTATATAAAAATAATTAGTCTACAATAAGTCTTCAATATCTACCATAAATTTTTCAAAATGTTTTATACTTTTGAACATGTGATATGTACCACTATTAATCATAAACTAGGAAATTTGATACATAAGAAGTGGTGAGCACAAATGCTCAATAAAGGAAAACATACAAGTGAATCAATCATGGAATAAATATTATAATATGAATAGGAAAATAACATGAATAAATAATCAACATAAAAGTGGTATTATATATAAAATAGAATGTATATACACCACATAAATTTATTAAGGTGTATAATACTAAACATGTCTCAATGAGAGGAATTTGAGGAAAAAACCCTTACCTCAGCCCTAATTCATTCTAAAATAGCACCAAATGTCCTAAATAATTAAATTAAGTTCATTATATACATACCCAATATCCCTATTCATAACTATAACCATTTAAACTCCCTATTTATAATCATTCTATACATATATACATAAGTTGGTTTTTACTTATTTTCAACACCATGTGTAAGCAATCATTATCACATTGATCTAGTTTCCTAAAAACAGTTTTGGTATCAATTATATTTCCAAATTACATGATTATTAGATAATTTAAGGTACTGTAATAGAATTTACATTATTTTTAAAAGGGTATAATTTGATTCCATGGAAATTTTGGTTACAATCCATGAAGATGAAATCAGCGATGATCATGTTTCGAGGATTCTTAATTAATGAAATGTGTTTTCTTAATTAATAAGGTAAATATTGATATAACCATGTAGGAACCAAAAAAGTTAAATATTTTAAATATTTATATCATATTATACTAGTAAATATGATCTCATAGTAATCAATGACATAAATTCATAGTACTGTTCATCTAGGTGATTAAACCCACAAAAACATGATTGTTCCATGATTAATGGATGGTTATGGGGTGGTTTATTTATAGTATCATTATAAAAGAATAATAATGATATTATTTGGTTCTTATTATCGAGATGTATTATAATTGGAAATAATTTTAAAGATAATATAATTTATATAATGTCGTTAAATAGAAATAGGATATCATTTTTCTGTTGACTAAAAATTAATTTATTTATTTCAAAAGCACTTTTCTAGAAAAAGTGTGAAACCACACAAGTGAAAAATAGAAGTTCATTTAACATAGAAAGAAATAAAAAAATAAATAAATACGAGGAAAATATTATTATAATCATTTAATATATATAATCCCCATTGTAGTGCAGATACCTTAGTATCTAGGTCTTCCTTGATAATAACATCAAAATGATGGGCCATCTTATCCCAAGTCAAGATATATTCTTCCAAATTGGTCTTCTTTACATTGAATCCACATGAAAAAATGAAATATTGTTTGATGATCTTCAACCATTATTCCTCATTAATATCATAACAAATCATTCTTTCATATAATAGGTTAATATCATCCTTTGTAGCATTGATAAGTAGAAACCCTCCAAGAATTTCTTATTTTGAGTATATAATGAGCTCCATATATTGTAATTTTTTTCTTCCACCATTATATCCATTATATTCATGAAATTAACATGAATTGATTCAAGGGAAGCTAATCTATTATAGACTTCTATAATTTCATGTTTTCCAATAATTTTAGCTTCATCCACACACACATAGAGTCTCTCTAAACCTAATTTGAAACTTCCATCTTGTCACCACCCTATTCTTGTTCCTTATATACATTAACCTTATCCATTTTGGTTAAAATAGTTTAGATTAATGTTATTATTATGACCCTCATACTATATAGTGGATTTACATTTGGGTGCCATGTTGTCCCCACCATTTTGGATAGACCTTGTCTCCATGGATTGAGTCAAGTAATAATAGTTCTTGTGCCCTTTGGATTTGTTTCCATTAAGCACCATGTGACTCCTTGAGTCTTGGGTTACCTTCTTCTAAAATGGGATATAAATTCCTATACCATGAATTCTCTCAACTTTTTCCATCATGAAATTATTGTATATTTCATCATCAATCATGTGAAGATCCCACTCACCATCTAAAACAGGTAGGGAATCTATTTCTTTATCACTCTCTATTAGATCTACCTACTTCATAAATAAGAAAAATTCCTTTTACACTTGGTAACAACCATATTCCACCCATCTTGGTCAGTTTCCCCAACCATAGGTTCATAAAAGGTTTAAAATGATTATGCATATGTGATAAATTTGGGGAATCCCACTAGTTAGAATGATCATGATTTAGAGACATTATTCTACCAGTCTATAACAATACAGGCCTAGTAGCTTCATAGGTAGAAAAAATTAGATGAAAATTAGGATAAAGTTCCAACCATTGAAAACCCCAATTATACACCATTTTGGAAAATGATAAAGTAATGTTGGAGGGGTAGAGCCATGTTTCCCCCTCCACCGACTCAATCGCCTTGAATCATTCCAAATCATGCCTTAAACCATAAAACATGTCAGTAAAATTCATGTCTAGTTGAATCATCCTAGCCTCTATTCTAATAGGATCATATAATGTGAGACCTTAATTTCCTAATATACAAGAAGAGTGTCTCTCCTAAGGATTAGGTATTGAATAGCTAAAATTCAGAACATAAGGCTTCTCAATAGAATGCATATGACAATTCTATTATAGGTTATCCAAATTAGTACATGATGAAAAAAAATCATACCAGTCCTCAAAAACCATAGGTTGATGATAATGAAGCTCTTCACCCACCTCAATCCGTAATGTTTCAACAGGAGTTTAGGAAATTTCAAAATCCATGAAAATACTAGGCCTAATGATATGACATAAGGATCTCAAACAATCATCAAAATCATAAAAATATTATAAGAACATTACCCATTATTTGAAGGATTGAGGGATTCTGGAAGAGAAGGGGATTTCATAGAAAAATAACACAAGCTTTTATTGTCAAGGGATTATGATTCCAGTGAAATTAGTAACCCCATCTAAGAATGAAAAATTGAGATCCTTTGTATGAGAATTACCCCTTTGACCACAAAGAGGTGAGGTCATAAATACTGGAGAATGAAATAAATAAATAGGGGGGATCCAAAAATCTAACAAAGGATCACTCTTGAAGGGGTCTGGTGCTCTTGAAAAATCTGTTGAATTTGTCATGTGAAGGGTGTCATTGACCGAAACTATCCATCAGCGACAACCCATGAAGATATGATGCCTCTAAGAACTCTTGGATGGAGATAGGAAGATATGGGACCCCTTAATTAAGAGACAATAATTTTAGGAAAATATGGATGTGGGGGAATTCAAGGAGAATAGTAGTGTTTGTGAAAGGGGAGAAGGCATCGGGATCTATCCTTATTTGTGAAAGAGGGAGCTTGGTTGAATCAGTCATCCCTCATTTTGAACGATTGAATTAACAGTAATCATTTGTTGATCACATCATTAATGGGTTCTAAAATTTTTCATAGTAGAACCATAATGATATAATAATAAAATTATTTATTCATTACTCCCATCTTCTCGACCATCCATTTAAGGTATTTATGAATGTAAAAATTAAAATCAGTCATTATATGTAGGTGGTAGTCCACACATATGCATGGTTAATGATTTAGATTTCTATAGAATGGGAGGAAGGAGTAATATGTTCTAATTTTTAAGAATCATAAAAATGATATAAATATCACTATAATTTTTGAAATTAGTCTTTTATACCAGCCTTATAATCTGCTTTAGGAAAATGAAACACGTTACATCATGGAGGCGTAGTCCACACAACGCACGAATGATGGTTTTATTTTTCTTAATAGAAAATAGAAAAGGTGATTAATGATTGTTCCCATAAAAAATCATTTATATACCCAATATTTATTTAATTACATAAGTATTTGAATATTATAATTTTAAATGGAAAATATAAATGGAATAAGTTAAGTGGAAATAATTACTCATCTTCAGCAGTTTGATTGAAATTGACATTTTTATTAAAAATGATATAGAGATGTATTTACATTTGGAAAGGGTTTAGGGGGTCCTAAAGTAATTAATACTGAAGGAATCACCTATAATAATATGCATTCCCTATATAGGAATAGATCTAGTGCTTGAGAATCAAGAGAAAGAGGCATCCCCAAACACTCTAGAAGCAAAAACAATTAGCCTACCTATTTCTCTTATGCCATGTGTGAGTAAAAACAATATTGTTCTAGATGATTCTCCTGCACTTACATAGCTGATAAATAATATTCCATGGGGTGGATATATACCCATTCATTGAATTTTAGAGAACCTGATGATCTTTTTCAAGTTCACCAAGAGTGATGTAGTTCAAAATTCACAACTGTAGACCAGTGATCATATCATTAGCATCATCTTGTAAAGAGTCACCCATCACTTATGAGGCCTAGAAAGCGATGATAGAATATCATCTTTATTCATGAGAAAGACCATCCACCCATCATCATACCCATACTACATGACACGTTAGTGTTAATCTTGAAATATGAAATAGGATGGGTTCAAATAATCCATCAGCCAAAGGAGTGATTAAGGGAGGGAGAAGGAGTACTTCCTATAGACATGATGATACTGGGTGATGCTTCCTAAGAATAATGCTTAAATGACCACACCAAACTGATAAGAATGATTTTGGCTCAGAAAATAATGGTTGATAAAGAACTATTGGTTCCTTCAAAGTATAATTTTCTCTTATCCTGCCAAATGCACCAAAATCCAGCAATAACAATTGAAGCCCTCACATTTTTCTATTTTTTGTTTTCTTTTAATCTAAGAAACCATTTATACAATAAAATATTTTCATCAAGGTCCTCATAATGAAAGCTAGTAAATCTTACAAAGTAAATCCATGCCTGGGTAGCCCACTAACTCTCCAAGAATAGATTATGTGTAGACTCCATGTAAGGGTCACTACAACAGAAGCACTTGGAGATAAACTGGATACCCATATGTTGAATATTATCATTGGAAGGAACAATTTTGTGTCTTGCATGCCATATTAAAATGTTCATCTTTGTAGGGATATCCTTGCACCATAGAAAATCCCCCCAATGACCTATTTCTTCTGGGGAGTAAAGCACCCGACCAATATCTTTAACATAAAATTTTCTGATGCATATCCAATAAAAACACATTTATTATGGTCCAGTTACATATCAAAAATATCATAAATGGAAAGGTGTTCTGGGTTGAGGGAGGTATTGATGAACTCAAGAAACATGCTCACCTGTTTGAAGGTAACGTCTAGTATCGAGCATATAAGAAAATCGTTATTGGAGTCGGCCCAGTTATCATGCCAATAGGATATAACTCAATGGACAATAACCCATTACACATGATATTCAAGAGAAAGGATGAGATTAAGGATCTCACTCCATAGGGGAGATGACCTACCACATTGGTTAGATGTGATCAAACCATATTTGGAACTGGTAAATATACCCTATATGGAAGGACCTTCAATTTCCTCCCAAGAATTCTTTGAATGCATGGAATGCACCTTACCAGTAATATTAGTCACATTAATCCCTCTCTCCCTTGTTTTCCTATCCATCCTTGACCACACGGCCTAATGATTCTTCCCTTCTTTATGATCATCCTAGAGGAAAGTGACCATGATGTTTTTAATGTGAGAGATGATGGATTTCGTCACCATGTTAGATGAGAGGGTGTTCATAGTGATAGAAGAAAAAACATGGTTAACCAAGGTGATTCTACCACCAAAATAAAGGTTTCAACTCTTCTAGTTTTTTATACGACTAGTGATATTTTTTACAACTTTATCAATGTTCTAAAGAAGAATCCTCACTGTGAAATAAGGAAACCCAAGTAGTCCATAGGGAAGTTCTTATTTTGGATACCTAGGATAGATTCAATGGTGGTAACTCTATTCCCTACACACTAGGTGGATATGTATATGGTGATTTTTTCCTTATTAAATATTTTTCCACTCCACATGTAGTAGTCATAAAGGATCTTATTTATACCCGGAATGGAACACTTGCTACCATTGATGAAGAGAATCATGTCATCTGTAAACATATAGTGAGAAATGTTGCATGAAAGGTGCATGCATCAGAATGAGAAAATAAAGCCTTCGTTAATTCCCTTACTAATGAGGTTATTTTGAAATTTCTATATCATGATAAACAAACATGGATATATGGGATCACCTTTTTAAAGATCATGTATCAATTTTTTGAAATCCCACCTCCTGCTAAGAAAAATAATTGAAAACCAAGGGGAGATGAATCTTTTGAAGAGATTGTATATCATTCCTCTTGAAAACCCAATAATGGAAATGAAACTTAAAATAAATGACCACTCCATACGGTCATAATCTTTATCCATGTTTTTTATTATTGAAACATTCAAGCTGGGCACTTTTTGATTGAGATTGTAAGTCATTTCTCAAGCCACCCCAATTTGTAACGACCCAATATTTTATCAATAAAATTTTCCTTCTTATAATTATGTTATATAATATAAAACAAATTCATAGTACATAAATCCCAATAGAAACATTATTATCATAAATGATGAATGAAACAAGTGATATTTAACAAAATTAGGGAACCTATAACGATGGAGTATCTACTAGACTCTTAGAATAGTAACATGACCATTGGGAATAGTAATCTAGAAAATAGAATATTAACCTCACCTATAAAAGTATAAATAAAATTTGGGCATATTATACATGTTAATACAATATAATTATATCATATTATAATTAAATAAATTTTTTAAGAATGATAAATTGAGAGTTGGTATTTTTAAAAAACATAATTTTTTATTTAATATTTTATATAAATATAAGTATTTAAAGGAAAATTAATTTTAATAAAATATATTCATAAGTTAATATTTTATTGTCTTATTATTATAAGATAATTTTATGAGACCTTAATTAATTTTTTAAAATGTCATAAAATCAATTATAACTTTAAAATTGGTGTTTTTTGAATAAATGATGATTTTAATTAAAATTTGAATTTATCATATTTAGAAAATTATTTACATAAAATAGATTTCATATTTTAATTTTTCACATTAAAAAAATTAGGTTTAATTTTTTTTATTACTTTAAAATAGTTGAATTTTTTTTAATAGAGAAATATATTAATTTATAGTATATAACATTCTAAGTTAAATACATAAATTTTTTAGTAATGTATGATGTATGGATGATTTAATAACTATAATCTCTAACTATAATTAATTAGTTAATATATTTTAGTCATAATAATGAAAATTATTCATTTTCTTGATCCAAAATAATTAACAAATGAATGAAATAATCTAAAAACACCCCTCTCCTCCCTTATAAATATCACCACTCACCACCTATTCTCATTACACCTCCGGAGATTTGAAGCTTGTAAAAATCCTACCCAAGCCTTTTCTCAAGCCCCTACCCCACCTCTAGGATCCTTGTTTCTCACCAAAGTACCAAATCCAATTTTCCTAAGGAGGCTCTCAATGATAATAATTCAAGAGGTAAAATCCTCTTTCATTTTCTTTTAATTTATTTTCAATTTATTTTATTTTATTATTCTATCCTGACCTCCCCTCATCCAAGTGGAATGATAAATCTATTATCTTACATATATGGTAATTTTAATATTTTAATGTAATAACCCATCATCAAACCTCTTCTCCTCTCAGTCTTATTCTAAAAATGAAAAAAAAATCATGAGGTGTTAATTTATCTCCATCGAGGATGAAAAGATTTCATTTTCTTTTAACACCTTAAAGTCTAGTCATAAAACCTTTATAAAGATTTAAATAGATTATAAAATTTTTTATGACCTTTTATTATATTATGTATCTAACATATATACAAAATATTAAATAATAAAACAAAACTATTTCGTGATGATCGAAAAACTACCAAATTAATATAAATGATTATCATTAACATTTAATCGAATGAATTATCCTAATATCTAGAAAAAATAATGTATAAGACTATAAAAATATCTATAGGTTCTTAAATAACATATAATTTCAATTATGTACAATTATTCTAATTTTAAAAGATCTTAAATACATGTATAAAAGTGAATCGATCATGAATATTAAGAAAACTAACACTCCCGAATGATGAAATTGAACTATATAACTCCTCAAAATGGAAAAAAACATAATTTATAAGATTATAATGTATAATATAAAGGTATAATAGGATCTATATTTATTAATTAATGAATCTAATTTTATTTTCTAGGATATTAATATGAATAAATCATTCAGACTTAAGGTTGGGGGATTCTCAAACCCAATTTTCTTTATTTTGGTTTATGTCTCTTTTGTGCCAAATTTTATTGTAGATTAGCATTTAATAATCCTAAAATATATTTTTTTTCTTACCTTTTCATTTCAAGGATATACTTGTTTCTAATATTGTTTTATGAAAAACACAAAGACTTTCAAAACGACCACTTCTTTCCAAAACACATTTTGACTCCTCTGGAGTCGTTTCTTCTTCACTCAAGAATGATGAATATAATAAAAACTAGGTTTTCCCCATTCTCATTTGGGAATCCCAAAAATTTTACAGAAAAATGTATGAAATGAAACCCATTCCTTTTCCTTGGGTTATTTTTTTCTATCATTAATATATATTCTATGTAGCAATATTGATTACATAAATGTTATGATGTGACGGGTGCACCTGAAATAATATAGTGCTCCAATGCATTGGGTAAGGTGATGTATATCATGAGATAATGTGAAATATGTGTGAACATGATTATTTCATTGTATATAGTGGTAATTATGCTATGATTATGCACATATGTTATTCATGATCAGGATGCTAGCTTTTTTCAAAACTATGTGTGGTATATGACCACTAAAACATGATGTTTAATTTTTATTCATTTCCATATTCCATGCCTTTATCTAATTATTCCTACAAATATAATGATGAAGATCCCATAATTATTTTATGATGATGATGATTATGGTCACCCATGTTATATTGATTCATGTTCTTATCTATTCTCTTTCTGGTATTTTAGCTCACCCCTTTCATTCATGTATATTCTAAGGTGATTACTTATACAAAGGAGTATATTAAATCCACTAATATTTTATAGAATAAGTAATTAAATTAATATTTATGTTTTATTATGTAAATTTTTTGTATGGTCTCAATTTCCCCAAGAAACTAAAAATTTGAATCCTCATTTTGTAATGCTTTTATATCGTTTATCTTTAAAATGGTGTAATAGTTATGTAAGAAAAATAGGGTTTCTATATTTGGTATCAGAGCACAAATTAGTTAATTTTTGAATTATCATTAGAGAGAATTAATGAGTACCCTATGTATGATACTAATTATATGTAAGAACCCAAGAATCTTTTTTTGAAAAATACTAAACATAGAGATCACACAAGATATTCCCTTATAGTTAATTGCACAAAGAAATAAATTATTTATTCATAACTTGTTTACTTATGTTTTCTTCTAACTTATTATATTTTATAAAATGGTTGGAACTTGGAGAAACCAAGAAAACAACCCATGTGAGGTACAATACAATGATTGCCTGAATGACATCCCCAATTCATTTAGAGGTGGAGCTTGGAATTTCATTGGGAAATTTAATCAAATACCTTGGGATATAAACAATAACCTTAATAATGTAGAATGTCTTACTTCCTATAATAGAGAGAAAATGGATATCATGTATTTTATGTAGAAACAACCATCGATGATTAGAGGGTCTTCTGATCCACTAGTTGCGGAACAGTGGGTCAACTCAATAGAAATGATCTTTTCTATACTTTGTTGTAAAAAGATAGATAAGGTGACTTTGGCATTTTATCATTTTTATGGAGAGGACTACAAGTGGTTGTTTTTTATTAAGAACACTAAGCTGAAGGAAAAAAATATAAGAGATGCACTAGGAAGACTTTAATAAAATATTTCCTAACAAGTATTTCCCTAGAACTCTTTATAAAAATATGAAGAGAGAATTCATATAGCTGAATAAAAAGGAAGGTGAAACTATCACATCTTATGAAGAAAATTTCACAAGGCTTTCGTGTTATGTCTTATATTTTGTTATCAATAATAATAGAAATATACAAAGATTATTAAGTTTCTTAAAACCACACCTTTGAAAGGATTTAGAAATTAAATACTTTGAGAGTTAGGAATAAGTTTTTTTATGTGATCATAATGTGTATATATAGTTTAGAGAATGTTCTCATGGATAGGCAGACAAGAAATGAAAGATAGCGTCTCAAGATGGAGGGTCTAAGGAAAATGGTGTAAATAAATTTCAACCACACACATGTCAAAAATGTGGAAAGAATCTTCGTGTTAATTGCCTTAAAGGGACTGAGAAATGCTTCAAATGTAGAAGATAATGCCTCAAAACTCATTAATAGTAAAGAGCATAAATAATTCATCCAATATGATGGAGGAAAGGAGAGAACCACCCATGTTCCAATGCTTCAACTATAGAGAGCAAGGGAACTATGAATCTAGTGCACTAAAATTTTAGTCCTTGAGGGTAATTATTGTCATCACCCACAAAAACCAAAGGATCTAGAGAAGGTTTATGACATCACTACTACTGAAGTGAAGCATGAAATTTGTTATACACGGTACACATCCTATTAACACAATAATGTAAAAAATCCTTATTTTATTCTAGTTCTACGTATTCCTTTATATCTTACATGTTTACTATAATTATTGAATCAAATCCATGATACCTTGAAGTAGATATATCAGTAAAAACACCTATTGGTGCAATCATTTCAAACCAAGTGTTGGACTCCACTCCTTTTGGCATATGTGGTACGATTCTTCTAGTGAATCTCGTGATACTTCCCTTGGTGGAATTTGATGCTATAATAAGGATGGATTGGCATGTATTATATAGAGAACACATCAACTATTGGGAAAAGGAAATATATTTTGATATTCCAAACCATCCTATGATCCTCTAAAAATGAAAGTGAGGTCATTAATCCCCTTTTTAAATCCATTAAAAGTGTGGGTGTTGATTCCCTTTGAAGAATTATACCATGCTCAAATGGTTGAGTCAAAGGAAGGTATCATCCTGGAGGAAATTACTATAGTGAGGGAATACAGTGATGTATTTCAAGAAGAGTTACCCAGACTTCCCCTAGATAATGATGTATATTTCTCAATATAACGCATACCTAGATCCACACGTATCAAAAAATTCTCCTACGAGATGACCCCTATTAAAATAGAAGATTTAATAAAGTAGCTATAAGAGATTTTGAAAAAAGGGTTCATACACTCAAGGGAATCACCATAGGGTGCACCAATCCTCACCTAATAAATTATAAATAAAATTTTGGCATCTTATAAATGATAATATTATATAATTATATCAATATATAATTAAAAAAATGTTCTAATAATTATAAATTATGTGTTGGTATTTTTGTAAAACATATATTTTTATTTACAATTTTATAATTAATATAATGATATAAAAGAAAACTTATTTTCATAAAATAAAATCATAAATTAATAATTTGATGTCTTATTATTATAAAATAGGTTTATGTGACCTTAATTATTTTTTCCAATGTGTCATAAAATCAATTATAATTTTAAAATCGATGTTTTTCGAATAAATGATGATCTTAATTAATATTAAATTTCTCATATTTAGAAAATTATAAAATTATTTTCATTTTTTAATTCCACACATCAAAAAATGCTTAGTTGTTTTTTTGGGATTTTTATAAAATAGTTGAATTTTCGGTGAATAGTGAAATACTGTAATTTAATGTATATATCATTATAAGTTAAATACATGAATGTTTGGGTAATGTATGATGTATGGATGATTTAAGAACCATAATCTCACACTATACTTCATTATTTAATATATTTACTCTTAAAAATAAAAACTATTCATAGTATTGATCCAAAATAATAAACTAACGAAAAAAATAATCAAAAAACATCCCTCTCCTCCCTTATAAATATCACCCCTCAACACCTCTTATCCTCACACATCTGAATCATTTAAACATTTTAAATTCTTCACAAGTCTGTTCCCATGTCCCTCTATCATTTCTATGAGCATTTTTTCTCAATTAAAGACAAAATTAAATTTCCCTCAGGAGGATCTCAAGGAGAAGAATTCAAGAGGTAAAATCCTCTTTCAATTTCATATAATTTGATTTAAATTTATTTTATTTTCTTATTCTATCCTCACCTACACTAATCCAAGTGTAATTATAACTCCATTATCTTATATATACTATAATTTTATTATGTTAATGGAATAACCCATCATCAAACCTCTTCTCCTATCTCTTTTATCCTAAAAATGAAAACGTCATCTGTGAGGTGTCAATTTATCGCCATTGAGGATAGAAATTTCCCTTTTTTCCTTTAACAACTTAAAGGACGGTCATAAAACCATTATAATGGTTCAAACATATTTTAAAATTTATTTTATGACCTTTTTATCTTATATAACTAACATATATACATAATATTAAATAATAATAAAAAATCTAATTCGTAATGATTGAAAAACCACTAAATTAATCTAAACTATTATCATTAACATTTCATCTAATGAATTATCACCATATATTGAAACAAAATAATTTATAAGTCCATTTAAATTTATGGATGTTAATAAATAATATATAATTTCAATTCTAGAAAGTTATTCACATTTTACACAATCTTTCGTACATGTATACTAGTGAACCAATCGTGAAAGATAAGAAAAAAATACTCTCGAATGATGAAATTGATCTCTTTAACTCAAAAAAATGAAAATAATTATAATTAATAATATTATAATCAATAAAATAAATGTATAATAGGTTCTTTATATATTAATTAATGAATCAAATTTGATTATCCTGGATATTAATGTAAATAAATCTTTCTCACTTAATTTAAGGGGATTCTCAAACCCAATTTCCTTTCTTTAGGTTATTCCTATTGTGTGCCAAATTTCAGTGTGGATGTTCATTTAATACTCCAAAAATATAATTTTATTGTTATTAACATTTCATTTTAGGGATATATATTTTTCTAATATGGTTTTCTTAAAATAAAATGATTTTCCAAAAGAACTCTTCTTTCTAAAAGACATTTTCACTCCTCTTTAGTTGTTTCTTATTCAATCGTGAATAATGAATCTAATACAAAATATGTTTCTACATTTCACATTTGGGAATCCCAAAATTTTATTCATGAATGTATGAAATAAAACCCTTTCCTTTTCCATGGTTTATTTTATTTCTATGATTGATATATGTTTCTAAGGGAAAGCATTATTATGTAAATGTTATGATGTGATGAGTGTGCCCAAAACTATATAATTCTCCATTGCATTGGGTAATGGAATGTATCTCATGAGGTAATGTGAAATATTCCTGAACAAGATTCAATAGTTTTATACAATGATGATGATTTTATGATATTGAACATTTTTTATGTATGAACATTATCCCATCTTTGTTCACAACTATGTTTGGTATGTGACCACCAAGTAATGATGTTTCTTTTCTATGAATTTTCATATTCTATGCCTTTATCTGATACTTATTATAATTATTATGATGAAGATCCTATGCTTATATTATGGTGATGATTATTATGCTCACCCATGTTATACTGATTTATGTTCTTACCTATCCAATTACTGGGCTTTTAAGTCACCCATTTATTTTATGTATATCCTCAGGTGATTACTCATACTAAAGATTATATGAGGGACACTATGAATCTATAGAGGAAGTAATTAAATTAATGTTTATATTGTATTATGTAACACTTTTGTATGGTCCTAATTTTCCCAATAAACTAAACCATTGGATCCTGGTTTTTCAACTATTTTATATTGTTTATCTTTAAAATGATGTAATATTTTTGTAAAAAAATATCATCTTTTTATAATTGCTCTCGAAATCATTATCCCCTTAACAATGCCATGATTCTCTTCTGATAGCCACTTATTACAAATAATAGACAAATTTATGTTGATGAGGTATTCCAAAACATTTTATGGGAAGTTTCATAGGCTTATTCCCTGATAGAGATATAAAAAATGGATATTTCAACTTTTGAATAAGAACCAGTGAAGTGGCACTAGCCACTCGTGGAATGCAGACACGGAGAAATACATAATGAACTATTTATATAAGAATAAATTTTATCATATCCTATTAAGAAAACTAAAAGTTCCCATGTAATATGTATGGGACTAGAAAACTATGTGGATCAAGATAAAGGACCACTTCATGAATTTCCTACTATTCTAGAACTTCTTCCAAGAAGGAGTTATCATCATTGGAAAGATCATAGAGAATAACGTCAAATATTATAGTATGTTATGAAGGGTATAATTTTTGCTTTTGAGTATTGGGACCTACAAGATGGGAGTGAAAGAATGAGACTGTCATACGTCAAACTTCATTAAGGTCTAAAGTGAATGTACCACATTCTCTAAGAATGTTTGGTCTGATGTTCTGGAGCCTCTCCTTAATGAAAGAACAAATGAATGATGTGTTCTTGTCACCTTATTTTAGAAATTTAAAATGATACAAATCCAAATACATTATTTACTTCCCTAGAAGATTATTCATTAGGACATGATTTTTCAATGCTAAATCATTAAAAATATAATCATCTGAAAATATCTTGATGGAGACATCCATATTCTCCACCTCAGTATCCAAATATTCAATGTCCTGGTTACATGCAGGGTGATATTTTTTCCAAGACTAATGATCAACTTTGATGCATATCAATTTTTTTTAGAGGCCCATCAGGCGACTTCCTGAGACTGGCTTATTCCAGTATGCTTCCACAACCTGATGGTAATCATGATCAGATATCAAGATTTCATGGAAGAAGAAGCACTCACTATTGTTGTTTCTAACATATAGATTGGCCTGAAGTGAAGAACAATTATATAAATCCCTGAACATATGGGGATCCTTGATGTTTGGGAAGTATGAGATGGCTTTTAGGTTCAAAAGGCACCTAGGAAGCCAAGACCAGGTGCACTCGCTTCCTCTATGATTTTTAAACCACGTAAATAGGTCACCCAAATAACTTAAATCAAGGATCCATGAGTGGTTTAAGAACAACGAGAAGTCCTAGATTTCCATCCTCAAGTATGATCTTCTTCATTTATTTTTTATGGTTCCAAAATAACATTAATGTCACCCCCATAAATCCAGATAAAATCCCCTAGGTCGAAGGATGCAAGATTATTACATAGAGCTTCTTAGTCCAAAGTGTCACATTTATCATAAAAACTATAGAAGAATAAATTAAGATATAATGTTAATTTTTAGGGTAAAAAACTAGTCATATTCACTAATGAAATCCACCAAAATACTATCATTCCAAAAAAAACCCATATGTACATGTTGTAAGGGGCCATGTGCAGGGATTTCTGCATATTTAATTTTGAAGTAAAAAAACTAAAATCATAGTTTTTTGTTGTTTAGGTTATAGAACAACCACCATATAAGACTTGGATTTTTATAATTCTTGAGAAATGTAGTCTATTTTAACCTATACTCTGAGGCCAATTTTGTTCAAAATAATTAAGTATGTCATTTATGGAGGAGTGGTCTGAATTTTTCAACTTTCATGTAAGAAGAAGTAGGAGAAGGTCACATTTTATATTGGTATCAGCATTGGGACCTGGTGAGCACTCCACTGGGAGGAGAATAAACTAAACCGGGATAAGGAGTTGGGGAGATTAGTTACTCTTGTATACTTGATATTTTGGATAGAACTAGGGAAATAATGTAAGTAAGAATCTTCTTATCTTAGGATAGAATAGTTTTTCATTTAGAATGAGGATAGAGTGTGATAGGGAGTTCCTTCTCCTTTCCTTTTCTTTGAGTGAACTTGGGAAATGATATAAACTAACTATCCATGGGGAGGGTCGATAGATTGTAAAGAACCATATCCATAAAATCCTGGATACCAGAAGCTAGGGGAGATGATAAGGAGGATGCTGAGATGGTGGGTAGAATCAGAGGTTCTGAATGGAAGTCCCTATACGGAGGTCCTGGAAAGGACATAGGAAGGAATGAGGGAGTAGGGGGGAAGAGGACGGGGGAGGAGGACAGGGAATATTAGAACCTAAAGTCTTCTGTATTGGAAGGTTGGAATAACTCACAAAGGGAGATCCTTTTTTTGGAGCCTAAGAGCATGACAGAAACCTTATCCATGTCTGGATGGAGTGATCTTGAAGCTTGCATTTCAAACAAAACCAAGCAGGTGAATACATGAAAATTTTCTTTAACTTGTTGAAAGTATCTCCCAACTTTAAATGGATACACTCTAGAAGAGGTTTAAATATATCAACTTCTACATAGATCCTACCCATGGTGTGTCCGGTATTTAGGAAGTGAGATCATCCACACATAAGAAAGAACCCAGGGCATCACCAATGGAATGAAGAGAAGTGAGGTTCTGAAACTGTAGAGGAAGCTCCAGAAGTTCATGCCACCCAGCATCAAGAGGAGATCCCTTGTGGCATGAGATCCAATTGACCACCTAAATAGATAAGGGTGTTGACTCCCACAAGATCTACAACACTACGACCAAGCTTTCACAAAGTCCGCCCTGGATAGCAGGATCACAGAGAAGGGATTTCAATTAAGCACCAAAACTCATGTCGGACTATTCAAGTTCCAGGAGGCAATGTTATTCTATAAATAAGGAACCAAAGGATGATCCTAGCCAAAACTTTAAACAAAATTCCACTATTGAAGAAGGGATACCTCCTTAAAATCACCAGACATGGAATTAAGTGACAAGGCACTACCCTTAAAACCCTTCGAGAAATATTCCAAGGAAATCTTTAGGAAGGAGTAAAATCTAAACGAAGGGGATAGAGTCATGCATAAGAGATGTTTCTTTATCGAGACACTCACCACCAATGGATCTGGGACCCTCAGAGGTGGATTACCTACTGAAAGGGGAGGGAGAGAAACCATCTCCTTGGAACATATGAGGAAACCATCAAGAGAAAGGGAACATCCTTTGAAACAACTCCAATTTATGGTGGAAGAAGGGACTTCGAAGGAAGAGATCCAGTCGAAGAAGCTAGAATTGAGACCAGAGTCCAAGACCATGAGGACGAAGGGGTGGTGAGAGTCCCTTTTATAAGCAGTGAGAATGATTTTTTTAAAATATTTCAACTTTGTATAAATGGGGAACATGTTAAACATGTCAAGTGGATCAAAAATTGATAAATAATTAATTGGGGAAGAGAATCCACTCAATTATAGACATTTTTTATCATGTTTCATGACATTTCTCAATTGAATTATCACTTCTATAACTTTTTAATTTACCATGGTAACTTTTTTTTACCTATGGTAACTTAATCATTATGACTAAACATAAAGTGGGCCTTGTTAGATAATATATAATAAATGATTCTAAATTTTAAATTCCTATCATTTGATTTAATTTATAAATGTGATAAAAATTAATTTTAACATAAAAATGTATGATCTATTAAAAATAATTTTTGAGAGAATATTACATATGTTCCAAAATTTAAAATATGGATTTTTAAGTTAAAACCAACATTTTTTAAAATTATAAATTCACATATAAAAAGTATATTTTATCTTATACAAAGGTTTCATTAAATTCCAATTCATAAATATATAATAATAATGTCATAAAAGTCATTTTATTTGAAAAAATATATTTTGCAATGTTCACCTAAAATCGTTTATTGTAGAAAAAACCCAAAAATTAATCTTAATAATATATAATAAATATTAATTTGAAAATTATGTCCATTTTTTCAAATTATATTTCTAAAATTAGAGAATTAAAAGTTTAAATAAAATAATAGAATATTGTGGGAAATTATTCATATTAGAAAATAACTTTTTAAAATGTCAACTAATCTTTTATATTATTTCCTATCAATTTCTAATAAATTTTCATATAATATTTTATCCATAATATTTATAGAGTTTTTCATGATATATTTTTTTATTGAAATAAAAAAACTAATTTTATAAAAATATAGTTTTAAATAATAAATGATTTTCTTAGTTTTTTAGTTTTACTAATTGAATTTCATTAATATTAAAAGTATCCATTATTTTCCTTATATATATATATATATTTAATAAAGTGCTTACTCCTATTCATTCTTTCTAATTAAATGGCTAGGTTTTAAGGGTTATAATTAATATATCATAGTTTTGTTTTAGTCCGGTGTTGTGCGTGGAGGATGTTATCAACCATATTAGGCCCATTTTAAGATGATCATATGTTAAAATCGTGGGTTATTACATTCTCCCCCCCCCCAATAAATAGATTATGTCCTCTCAGTTTGAATCATAAGATCATAATAATTTTTATAGTGAACACATAATTAGTTATAACCTGTTGAATGATCATGGGATAATTTAGGATGTGGAGTGAGATTTATCTATCAGAAAAATTATTATAAGAACTTTATAAAGAGATATAACCCATTCCTAATTTCACAAATATTTTTAATAAGTGAATATTATTTATACCCATAAAGAAAAAAGTCCCACAAACTATGAAAATAATTTATATGATAATCCTACCACTAAGGGTTATTATTCATAATATAATATCCAATAGTTGAGGAAAACATAAATGGCATTGGTTACTAGAAACTCTATTTTGAAAGCTCACTATCAATTTCATTATTAGTAGTTTTATAGGATTTTCCTTACTTTCATGTATGTTAGTGACTATTTCTTTAATTATCCCTTGGATTAAAATGATGAGTCACATAATGCCAAACTCTCTTGTAATTGGAGAAATATATTTTTGTAGCTTCTCTCCTTCACTTATACTTATGAGTATGCTGACCTTCATATCCACACTTATATCATTTAACTATTCCTTTAAGGATATTTCTCCCTAGTTTCTTCCCACATTTTTTCAATTAGGAAATTAAATCTTCTTTCCTTCATCATCTTTATTACTTGATCTTTCTCAAGACCCCATATTCCACTTGGTGTGGTGGGACTTCGGCTATGTTCACATTGTTAATCATATTTCATGATAGTTGGTTTGGGATAATCACAAGATTTCTCACTCTAACTACCATAATGATGGGTAATTCATTGAGGTAATCTCTACATTGTCCCACACCCCTATGGTTTTTTCTAGTTCCAACCATCACTAAAACCAAAGGAGTTTCCATGATTGATGATCATTATAAGGTAATTTTCTTAAATAACCATATGAAAATTTAACCTCAACATGCCTCGCTTTATAAAACTATCATGTTAGCTTATAGTTATTATAACTCAACTTGTATCTGACCTGGTTCATCCTATATTACTCTAATATATCATTCTTGATTCAAATAGGGTTACTTTGAGTTGGGTTCTCTAATAATTGTTAACATAATATTAAAAATAAAGATCCCCAATTACCAAGAACATTATTAAAATATTCTAAAGACTCAAATATCATTTAAATTTATACACTCAAAAACTGACTTATCCATTATACAGGAAAACACATATCAATTAATATGTACATTATCCTATGGATCTATATGTTTCAATCTATGTTATCCATGGTCACTTTTATATATTTTTATCTCACCAAGACATATTAAAATCCATCATAATGGTTTATAAATAGAATTTGATTGACCAAATAATATACCCCAAGACTGTTAAAACATGTTTTTAGTTAGTCATCTTTTTTTTCACTAGATGATAGTCGATTAAATACCTAATTCACCCATTTCATGGTTACTACCCCTAGGTACATCTGTGCTAGAGCCTTAATCAAATTGTAGTATCCATATATGGAATTGATTTCTAAGAAAACCACATATTCAATACTTTACCAAAAAAATAAGGATTCCATCCTATATATGTAATTATTCTTTGGGTTCATCCAAATCCACCAATAAAATTTACTTTATTACCATATCATTAAATTATATACTTATCCCAAAGGGTTATCTATACCTTGAACTTATAATTAACCAAAAATTATCAACCTTTAAATTATCCTAAAAACATCATAATCATCAAATTTTACTAATCGTTCCTTTGATGCCAATTGTGATGCCTTAGACCCACACTCCTAAATCTAGTGCCATAAACACATACTTTACATAATCACATTGATATCAGTAGTTAAATATCCTATAAATAACTATCCACAAATAAAAAATCTATAATGATCATTTCAAATCATACATCTTGAGGATCTTTCCATGTTTATATCTTGAGATAATTAAGAAACATAAAAACTAATAAATCACATGTTATTTGTATCAAGAGAACATTTTTTCCATTTTATATGAAACTAATTAAACCATAATATGTCATAAACAACTCCCTTAAATTCTTACACACATGATATACTTCTAAAAATGTCACAAGTACTAATTTTATTCATATCCCATGG
Organism: Viscum album; assembly: GCA_963277665.1. Taxonomy (NCBI): domain Eukaryota; kingdom Viridiplantae; phylum Streptophyta; class Magnoliopsida; order Santalales; family Viscaceae; genus Viscum; species Viscum album. The sequence goes on from OY728151.1 coordinate 1,290,333,827, forward strand.
AAATTGAAACAAAAGAGGGGTTTATCTCAAATGCTCAGTAAGGAAAAACATATAATAGAAGCAATCATGGTATAAGCATAACATAAATATTATGGGAAAAAAATAGGAAAACAACATGTATCCATAATCAAATTTAAATTGAAAGTATTATATATCCATGAAAATAAATGAAAATGTGGATAATAAGAATAATGATCTCATAATAATGGAATACATAATAGCATACATCAAAACCCAGCTATAAAGGCCTTTTTTCAAGACAATATCTTTTTATGGGAAGAAGCATACACCACAAACCTGTCTATTTTGTCTCATGAGAACCGTTGATTATACAATGGGATATATAATACATCCCTCACTTGTCACATGAATAAGTCCAATTCATTCAACATAAGATTCAACAATACCTTTCTTACCATTCCCTAAGGAACATCATACTATATAAAATAATGATATCTGTATAATGAAAGATATATAATGTCAATACATAATCAAATTACATTAGAAATAAATAATCATCAAGAATACTAATATCTTTTAACTTCTTAATAAAGGTACAATATGATCATAACCCATCCTATGAAAGAAGGTGGATGGTCAAAAAAATACATAGCCAACTTACCAATAATCTTCTTTATTGGAATAAAAATATAAAAAACACCAAGACATTTCCCTATGTCAATAAAATGTATAACAAGATCATAACCCATCTAGAGTAAGAATATAGATGGTTAAACAATACATATTCAACTTTCAAACTATAATCTGTATTGTAATAATAATATATGGAATGAAAATATATTTCACCTTGTCAATGGAATAACATACCTTCTGGCTGAACATCATCTAATCTGAATTATGTAAATGTTTATGTTCACACTATATAGAGTAATGATTATATGACTAATTCAATAATGTAATAACATTATCTTATGAAATCCTAATAAATAATGTGGATGATATAAAAAACATACCCCTAGTGAAACAAATGAAACATAGGCAGGTGATGACAAAAATGAAAAACTCTCTCCCAAAAAGAATGCTTCTAATGGTATAATAAAAGAAGTGATAAAGAATCAAATTGTTTGATACCATGATTTTAATGCCCTAAATGATAATATATATATATATATTAAATAATAAATAATTAAACATTAAACCTATTAGGATAAATACTTGGGAAAATTATAAGGTAAATCTATGCAAAAAAACATAAAAGATCTTTTAGAATACATTTTTGACATTGATGTAAAATAAAAAATTTACACATCATATTCAATGGTAGATTTTGAAAAGGTGAAGTGAAATAATTTTAAAACCACTAATTTTTAAAAAATATAAAATAATGGAGCCTTTAAAAGATATATTTTTTATCATGGAGAAGTTAAGTGAGGAACATAAAACAAATGAAATTGATATCAAACACCCTTTTTATATCTTGAAAAATACCCTTCTTCAGAACTCACTTTGTAAATAGAGTTACATAACATTATTTTTTATCAAAATATTTTTTTCTCATATAGGTAGATAAATTACCATAAAATAAAATATTAAATCGGTAGAACCCAATAATTTATTAAATAAGTTCAATATAAAGTAACAAAATTGAATGGAAATACATTAGATTTATCAATATCCCTAATAAGAAAAATACTCCTTAAATTAAGAAATATGAAAAAATGGGTTTTAAGTGGTAGAAATGTGAATAAATAAAATAACACATAATATAATGAAAGGGTATAAGTATCCAACATTTATCAAATAATTTCAAGAGAATGATCCTAACTCAATGAACGAATGTTGAAATACCAAAAATTCTTACTGCTGGGGAAACAACTCAATATATAGCCACTTGAATAAGGGGACATTATTTGGATAGTAAATACAATTTAAAATAAATTTTATTATAAAAAATATACATGGTATTTTAATACACCTTACAAATAAAACATAGTGAATAAAATGTATTATATCTCAATGAATCAGAATTGAGACTAAGAAACCCCTTACATCTTTAGAAACATTCGAGTAAAACCCCCTTGAAATATAGGGCTTGTAATTGAACATATAATACCAAGACTAAAAGATAATGCATGATATGATATCTCAAATATGTAGTATATATACCACATAAATTAATCAAGGTTCATTATTCCAAACATGTCACAATGAGAGGAATTTATGATGATATTCCTTACCACATTCCTAATTCATTCAACATTTATACCAAATGTCATGGATAATTAAAATAATTTCATTTTATAAATACCATATAACCTTATTCATAACTATAAAAGTTTATTCTCCATATATATATTTATTCTATAAATATATATTAGTTATTTTTTACTTATTTTAAACAATGGGTGTAAGTAGTCTTTATCGCATGGAACTGGTTTCATGAAAAATGTGTTGGTATATATTATTTTTCAAAAATACATGATTATAAGGTTATATAAGTAATTATAATAGATATTATATCATATTTATAATGTTATAATTTCATTCCATGGTAGTTTCAGTTTCAATATATGAAGATGAAATTGACAATGATCATGTTAGGAGGACTTTCAATAAATGGAAGGTGATTACATAATTAATGATTTAAATGTTGATATAACCATAAATGAACCAAAAAATTATATTATTTACATATTTATATTCCATTAAACAATTAAATATGTTTTCATATACATCCATGAAATAAATTCATAGTATTGTTCATATATGTGGTTAAACTGGACCAAACATGATCCTACAATGATTAATGGGTGATTATGGGGTGTTTTAATAGTGGTATAATTATACAAGAGGAGTATGATTTTATTTATTCCTTATTAATGTTATATATCATTATTTTAAATAATTCTAAATATAATATTGTTTATATAAATTCATTTCATAGAATTATGTGATCATTATCCTATTCTTTTTCTCATTTTAAATAATTAAATTAATGATAATATTTTATTGATAATATCATTTATGGGATCAAAAAATAATCATTAAATAAGATTAATTATATAATGAACGTTTTATTTATCCTTTAATACCATCCTCATCACTATCTATGAAAGTTGTCTATGAAAAGAAAAAAAATTAGTCATTCCATAGAGGTGGTATTCTACACGTATATAGGGTTCATGATTTCATTTTACATAGAAAGGGAGGAAGAAGTATTATTCTTCAATATTTAAGTATAATAAATACCATGTAAATATCATAATTATCTATTAAATACCCCCTTTATACCATCCATGTAAGGAATTGAAGTAAAACAAAACATGTTGTGTCATGGCGGCACCAGTTCACACAATACACTAATTAAGGTTTCATTTTTTTAGAATAGAAAATGAAAAATGTGATTAGTGATTATTCTCATGACATAGTAACTTTTAGTATATAAACAATACCAATTTCATTACATAGGCTTTTAAAAATCATAATTGTAAATGATAAATAGAAATGGAAGTTCCCTCAAAAATCGATGGAATTGGATAATATGTTGAGACCATAAGCTTAAGAGGATGAAATATTATTCCAAGGGAAGGAAAAGAGAGATTGTTTTCTAGATGAAACCTAATTTTTACGATTTCATTGAAGGGGGGGTACTGAGAAGAACCTTTTATAAGTGGTGAGAATGACATTTTTGTAAATCTTTCAACTTTATGTAAATGGATAACATGTTAAATATGTCATGTGGCTCCAAAATTGATAAATAATTGATTTAGGAAGATATAATGTAGATTCACACCACATAAAATCAATTCTATAAATTTTTTTATCATCTTTCAATCTCTTTACCCCTTGAATTAATATTTTACCCTTTTATATTTTACCACAGTAAGAGTTTTTACCTAAGGTAAATTAATAATTATGGGTTAAAATAAAGGTTTTATAATTATATAATTTGGAAAAACTATTTATAAATTTGAAATCTATTTCATTTTATTAAATTTATATATGTGATAAAAAATTCAAAATAAAAATGTACAATTTATTAAAAATAATTTTTGAGAAAATATTAGTTATGTTCTAAAATATAATCTATGGGTTTTTTAAATTAAAACCAAAATTTTTTAAATAATAAATTCAAATAAAAAATATAAATTTTATCTTATAAAATGGATTCAATAATTTCCAATTCATACTTATATACTAATAATATGATAAATTTCATGTCATTTGTGAAAATGGTATATTTCACTATTCAGTAAAAAAGTAATTATTTTAGAAAAATATGAAAAATTAATCATAAGAATTTATTATTAAGAATTATCAAAAATGATTGTTCATTTTTTAAAATTAAATTTTTAACATTTTGGAATTTAATATTAATATAAAATCCCAATATATAGTGGAAAATTTTCATATTGGAAAATTTATTTTTTAAATGTTAACTATTCTTTAGTATTATTTCATATCAATTACTAATTAATTTAATAGTAATATATTATTTATATTATAAATATATTTTATCTTGAAATACTTTTATTTATTCAAATAAAAACCCAATTTTATAAAACTATATTTTTAAACATAAATTTATTTTCTTAGTTGTTTTAGCTATACTAATTGAATTTCATACATATTAAAAGTAGCCATTATTTTATTTCTACAAATATTCAATTAACTAGTCACTCCTATTCATTCCCATTAATACAATGACTAGGTTTTAATGGTCATAATTAATATATACTAGTTTTTTAGTTTAGTGTTACATGTGGAGAAAACTATCAATCATATTATGATCATTTAAAGGTAACCATTTGTTAAAATATTAGGGCTTTACAAGAATGATGTGTAACGCCCCGACCCCAGCTACCCAGAGTCGGTGCATTACTTCGTAACATTGGCATGATCACAAAAGATCAAGTCTCGAAAGACCGATTAGTTTAGTAGCCTTGGAAACACTAGATACATTCATAAGTCTTACATTACATCATAAAGTGAAAAATTAATAACAAAGTCTTCATATTCCACACTCATATCTTCTTCTGACTATCCCTGTAGGTCATTCATAAAATACTTCTTCACATCCTGGAAAATATTAAAACATTGGAAGGGGTGATCTCAGATGCTCAGTAAGGATAACAATATTGCGGAAGCTTTCATAAATAAACATTAACATTTAAGGCAATGTATAACTAAAACCAAAGCCTTTTTAAACTTGAAATTTAGCATAATATGACAAAAATAAAATTAAAGAATTCCATTTACTTACTCACATGTATATTCTACTAGTCGAATAATCACATGCAATATCAATAACCACTTTTATAATGATGGAATGCATAATGCCAGACATTCTGAAACATTTTGTCAAGGCCTCGGCCAAGACGTCTAAAATGATTAAGGCCTCGGCCAAAACCATAAATCAAATTGGGAAAGGGCCTCGGCCAATTCCACGTCTAGTTGTCTCATGAGACCTACCGATGCATCGAGGAGCTATAGCGGGCTCCACCCGTCACTTGTTAAGTCCAATGCATTCCTCATATGAATAGGTTTAAACATATCATAAATCATAACATAATCGTATCACATAAAACATGTATAAAGGAAACATAACATTTCCACATTTCAATCACAAGATATCAATACAACACATTGATATAATAAAAACGCTTTCAAAACCATTTTCAATACCAAAATAAAAGAAAGTTAAAACTTTGTATTTATTTTTCATTAAAAAAATGATGGCTTGTAGAGGAAGCCGAAACTCAAATAATGGTCACGTCGGTGGAGAAGTCGTTGTCGCCGCATAAGTACGGAAAGAAAAACATTCCCTTTTTGTCGTTTAGTAAAACGCTTCGTATAAAAAAGATTCCTTTTGAATAAACGTAAAAGTCAAAGGGGTTTATACACCGTATAAAAGAAAGTTGTGTATAAAACCAAATATGCCTCAATGAAAGGGGATTGAGACGAAGTCCTTAAAAAGATCATTTTTAAAATAAAATAGATCTATTATGTGTATTCACTATAGGCACACATAAAGAAAGTAAAAATACAAAATAGGACATAATAATATCATGACATAATTTGAAAGTAGGAGATTAACCCAAAGAATGGAAGTTGGGTTAAGAAATTCCCTTACCTCGTGTCCGACTTCACTCAACCGTTCTTTAACCTCCTGAATAATAAACTAGAGTTAATATCTACCTTATTAATAACCATTTTAAATTTAATTATCCTTTTTATATCACTTATTACAATGTTATGAACATTATATAATTATTTAAGTTAATAACGGTCGTTTTGTCGATCTTTGGTACTTGAGTCAACAATAAACTTCTTATAATTACAAGTTGTTCATGTGGTGAAATATCCATTATATCCAGAATTATATTCATGATGTAGTTATCATATATATAATATATATCCAGTATATACATTCATTCATAATATTACGTAACATTTAGAGGTAAGAAATGAAATGCACCGTTCATGGAGACGGTAAGCCGTACGTACGCATGAACGCTACTTTCATTTCTATTTCGTATTTAATGAAATCATAATGATATAAAGTTATATTATAATTCCAGTATAACATCATATATAATATCATTTACTCCATCCTTTATACATCCCACATATGGTATTAACGATTCAAATCACTTTGAGGGGGCGGTAGTCCGCACTTCCTAAAATGAAAATATCGCGTTTACCCATAATGGAAATCATAAAGGTATGCCATAAATGAAAAATACATAAGCTTAAGTAAAACATAAACATATTATATATCATATATAAATATAGTTACATATTAATGGCCACCTTTTAAGGTGTTATATGAGTGTTGAACAATCATCGTTTCGTGAGGCAGAAATTCACCATCCACAGAAACAGTATGTTCTTTAACCATTAGATGTAGGTGTGTGTAATTGTAGCTCGAATACTTCTTATAAAAACATCCTAGTATATTGAGGATACTGGTGTTGTTACAAAATAAAGGAAGGGGTTGGAGAAGCAAAATAAAACAAAACAACATTAGAGAAGACATTACCTCAAAATCGGGTAACTCTTTTGGATTTGAGCCAAAGGCTTCTTTGGGAAGAATTCTGCCCAAAGTGAGGCTTCTAGGAGTAAGGGAGGAAAGTGGGGGAGAGTATTTGGGCAGAGGTTGGCCGAGCCAAATGTCTTGAATGTGTGAATGAGGTGGTAGAGGTGGGGGCCTTTTATAAGAGGAGAGGAGGGGCACTCTTGGAAAGTAAGGGAATTTTACATTATTATACAATGATTTTCGGATTTTAAAGGTCCCACACTTATATAATTCGTGGATAAGGTGATAAGGCTTCGAAATATACACATCCAATAGGTTTTTGAAAAGTTTAAGCCTTGTATTTTACATTATCTCTTTATTTTATTTAAATCGTTAAATAATGAGGTCATCGCTGCATCATCATGATGTCATAAATACTTTAATTTATTTAATGTCTAAAAATTATAAAAAAAATACTATGAGGTAGGAAATATTTTTAGCTTTCCAATTACTATTTATAGTCAAAAATATGACTTGTATAACTCCATGTAAAAATTGTTTTAGTAAAACATTTCATGTTTGTGTCATTTTTTACTTTAACATTAAATAAAAGGTATTTATGTCATTATCCAACTAAAGTGGCTCCATGGGCTCCCCAAGTTGACCCATGGATTGTATTGGTCGGCCATGGCACATACAATGAAGGTAGGACATGTGTCAAGCTCATCTCATATTATTAAAACATTATTTTTACCTTAAACTACACTAATTACCTCTAATCGCGATTAAGAACTTAAATGTTACTATTCACCAAAAATTATTTTAATCTCATTGAACCACATTTTACTTCTTAATGACAACCATGTATGTCGGATTTTTGAAAATCAAAACACAGAAGTGGTAATATTTCATTTAAACGAAAAATCAGTTATTTAACTACCACTTAGTGGTTTCACTATTCATCAAAAATTGAAGTTTTTCAGAATAATGCCAAAATTCCACCCTAAGCTATAATTGATATTCCGAATTCAAAAATGATGTCTATTTTAAAAAATTCCAAACATATAAGTTGCATTAATTAATTTTATAATTAATTCACACTGTCACAACAAATAGCGTGTTTTTAAGAAACAATTTATATCAAAAGATTGGAAATTGTTTATGTCCAATTTCAAAGTGAAATTAATTCTAATGAACACCATTGGATAAAATGGTAAAAATATATTCTAATTATACTTTAAAACCTCTCAATAGTATAATTTATCACTACAAATTATTTTGATTAAAAAAGCTGTTTTTAAGTATTTTTCACTATTCATAAAAAATTAAAAATTCAACATAAGCTAATTTTGATATTCTGAATCCAAAAATGAAGTTCATTTTGAAATATAAAATTTCTATAATTTTAAAAAGTGGTTATTACTATTCATAACGGCTACTTTGATTAGTTGCGGTGTTTTAGAACTCGAAGTTGCGTACAATGCAAGCTATTGCATTATTGAATGAGAAGCGTATTGTGGAAGCTCGGGGTGTTACATTCTCCCCTCCTTCAATAAATTGCATCCTCACAATTTGATATTTTTCTTTGAAAATAAAAGGTTGAAAATAGAAAATACCTTTGTGGAAAACCCACATCGGAAATAAGATTAATAAAATTTAGCCTTAATAAGAGGGAAAGGGAAATGAAAAAGTCACCACCCAATTATGATCTCGATTAGGAGAACATTGGTGGCAATTAGAGACATATAATTGGAGGAAAAACGTAAATATTTGTAGGGAGTGATTGAGGTCATCAATCACAATCAACTGTCAAATTGAGGGCCTCAAAGCCTTCAATCTATGTTGATTTAAAATATCATCAGTTCAACAAGACATAAGGTATTAGGATAACACATTTTTTTGTTTTAATATCCCTTTACTAAAGTTTAAGAATTAATTTATTCATTGAATAAGAGATAGGTATATATATATTTATGCTTGACAATTAGAGTTTCAACCTTCAACTCATCTTTCACTCAAAAAGATAATAAAACTCAAAAATATTATACTTATCCTAATTGTATAAGGTTCCAAATGTTAACACATACCATTTAGATTAGTAAAACTATTTTGTATTAGCCAGGGGCTTCCTGTAGGCTAGTGGTAGGAAATAAAGGCCTGTCGTACTATGATTGTGGGTTCGATTCCTGCAGCTTTGTCCGACGCGACGGGTTATGCCCCACCCTACAGGTTGTCCTTTTCCTAAAACTATAGTATTATAATATTCAAAAAATAATCTTCATAAATTTTTTAACCTTAAACAATACTATCCAAAGATCAACTTTATCCACTCCAACCTTTATAGTTATCCAAAATACCTCTGTCCAGACTTTCTCTAAAAGGTCTCTTAATTCCAAAATCAATTTATCAGATTCCCCAAACAAATTAAAGTTTCTATTTTTGTCACATACTAAAAATATGATTACCTTCATTATATTAAAACCTTACTGAAATCAACAAGTACTGCAGTACAATCCTTATATATATCTATATCACATTATTCTAATAACCAGAATATAATCCATGAGTCCAAAAGCACCAATACATTAATTATTCTGCTTCAAATGTAGTAACAGCATAAGATTTTCCTTGATCCCTTGGCCTTTTCTGAGGTAAGTTCCCCTGACGCTTAGGACATTCATTTGCATAATGCCCCATTTCCCTACAATTGTAGCATTCAACATTGACAGCCTCTTTCTTTCCCTTGCAATCACGAGCCTGGTGACCTTTTTCTCCACATTTATAACAAACTCTCATTCCTTTTAGGCAATCACCGGGGTGATTCTTCCCACAATAATCACATAATGGAAAATCCTTCTTTCCCTTTTTCCCTTTATCCATCTCTTGTTCCACCGTTCTCTTCTTCTCTTGTTTTACTTTGTTGTCATAAGACTTAGAGAATTCCTTTTCTGTCTTGATAGCACATGAGACAATATCTTCGTATGACGATAAGGATTGTGAGACTAATACTCGACGGAGAAATGGTTTTAACCCATCAAAGAAACGATCAATATTACCTCTTGGGTTACATATATAATCTGCAGCATGCCTCGCTAACCATGTAAAGTTGGCCTCATACTTTGTGACATTCTCATCCTCCTTTTGTTTCAGACTCAGAAATTGTCTTTCCATATCTGCTCTATGGTTATAAGGAAAGTATTTTTCTAAGAAAATATCTTTGAACTCCCTCCATTCCATATTTGATATGTCATCATCTTCCTTTGTGTTTTGAATCAATGACCACCATTGATCAGCATCTCCAGTGAGGCGGTAAACTGTCATGATAACCTTTTCCCTTTCACTACTCCCCAAGGCGTGGAATATTTTCTCTAAGGAGTTTATCCATTGCTCATCTAATAATGGATTTGAACCCCCATTAAATTTTGGTGGTTGTTGCCTCATGAAGCGGTCTAACATTGATCCTCCATGTTGCGGATCAGGGTGCTCCATATGAGTAAGGTTATTATTCATAACCTGAGGGAGTTGTCCCAGTATGGTAATAAGTTGATCAGTACCAGTTGTATCTCCAGCTCCACAATAATTATCTTGAGCAGGAGGGAAATCCTTACACGGAGTGCGTGCATTGATATGGTTTCCATTCCTTTTACTAGGCGCCATTTCTAAACAATGGCATAAACTAGATTAGTTTATGAATCAAAATACATAATTCCATATTTGTAAAACACTTTACATAAATTTAACTATTTATGGATATAATCCATAATCATAAAAAGAAATGTTTTCTTTGATAAGGTATATACTCATAACCCTTCATAGTGGTTTGTAAAGAAAATGAGAATTATCCTAAGCATATCCCCCGGGAGTGTCGTAACCAAGAGTGCAGCAAGGCCCGTTGTCGTGCACCAGTTCCCGTTCGAGTCTAGCTCAAAGGGGTGTTTTCGGGTTTTACCCCTAGGTACATATGTGCCAGAGCTGCCTCTACCTGCTCATATCCAGACAGGAATGTATTGCTCGGAAAACTCATAACATTCTATAATACCAAAATTCTAGGAAGTTCTTCTATACTAATCCTCAAAGTCTATCTTTGGGCTATGTGCTCTAATCAGAGTTTATCTAAATCTAGCTTCCAAGGTTTGTACTAAACTTCCTTTGATACCAACTGTAACGCCCCGACCCCAGCTACCCAGAGTCGGTGCATTACTTCCTAACATTGGCATGATCACAAAAGATCAAGTCTCAAAAGACCGATTAGTTTAGTATCCTTGGAAACACTAGATACATTCATAAGTCTTACATTACATCATAAAGTGAAAAACTAATAACAAAGTCTTCATAGTCCACACAAATATCCTCTTCTGACTATCCCTACAGGTCATTCATAAAATACTTCTTCACATCCTGGAAAATATTAAAACATTGGAAGGGGTGAGCTCAGATGCTCAGTAAGGATAACAATATTGCGGAAGATTTCATAAATAAACATTAACATTTAAGGCAATGTATAACTAAAACCAAAGCCTTTTTAAACTTGAAATTTAGCATAATATGACAAAAATAAAATTAAATAATTCAATTTACTTACTCACATGGATATTCTACTAGTCAAATAATCACATGCAATATCAATAACCACTTTCATAATGATGGAATGCATAATGCCAGACATTCTGAAACATTTTGTCAAGGCCTCGGCCAAGACGTCTAAAATGATTAAGGCCTCGGCCAAAACCATAAATCAAATTGGGAAAGGGCCTCGGCCAATTCCACGTCTAGTTGTCTCATGAGACCTATCGATGCATCGAGGAGCTATAGCGGGCTCCACCCGTCACTTGTTAAGTCCAATGCATTCCTCATATGAATAGGTTTAAACATATCATAAACCATAACATAATCGTATCACATAAAACATGCATAATGGAAACATAACATTTCCACATTTCAATCACAAGATATCAGTACAACACATTGATATAATAAAAACGCTTTCAACACCATTTTCAATACCAAAATAAAAGAAAGTTAAAACTTTGTATTTATTTTTCATTAAAAAAATGATGGCTTGTAGAGGAAGCCAAAACTCAAATAATGGTCACGGCGGCGGAGAAGTCGTTGTCGCCACATAAGTACGGAAAGAAAAACATTCCCTTTTTGTCGTTTAGTAAAACGCTTCGTATAAAAAATATTCCTTTTGAATAAACGTAAAAGTCAAAGGGGTTTATACACCATATAAAAGAAAGTTGTGTATAAAACCAAATATGCCTCAATGAAAGGGGATTGAGACGAAGTCCTTAAAAAGATCATTTTTAAAATAAAATAGATCTATTATGTGTATTCACTATAGGCACATATAAAGAAATTAAAAATACAAAATAGGACATAATAATATCAGGACATAATTTGAAAGTAGGAGATTAACCCAAAGAATGGAAGTTGGGTTAAGAAATTCCCTTACCTCGTGTCCGACTTCACTCAACCGTTCTTTAACCTCCTGAATAATAAACTAGAGTTAATATCTACCTTATTAAGAACCATTTTCAATTTCATTATCCTTTTTATATCTCTTATTACAATGTTATGAACATTATGTAATTATTTAAGTTAATAACGGTCGTTTTGTCGATCTTTGGTACTTGAGTCAACAATAAACTTCTTATAATTACAAGTTGTTCATGTGGTGAAATATCCATTATATCCAGAATTATATTCATGATGTAGTTATCATATATATCATATATATCCAGTATATACATTCATTCATAATATTACGTAACATTTAGAGGTAAGAAATGAAATGCACCGTTCATGGAGACGGTAAGCCGTACGTACGCATGAACGCTACTTTCATTTCTATTTCGTATTTAATGAAATCATAATGATATAAAGGTATATTATAATTCCAGTATAACATCATATATAATATCATTTACTCCATCCTTTATACATCCCACATATGGTATTAACGATTCAAATCACTTTGAGGGGGCGGTAGTCCGCACTTCCTAAAATGAAAATATCGTGTTTACCCATAATGGAAATCATAAAGGTATTCCATAAATGAAAAATACAGAAGCTTAAGTAAAACATAAACATATTATATATCATATATAAATATAGTTAAACCTTAATGTCCACCTTTTAAGGTGTTATATGAGTGTTGAAAAATCATCATTTCGTGAGGTAGAAATTCGCCATCCACAGAAACAGTATGTTCTTTAACCATTAGATGTAGGTGTGTGTAAGTGTAGCTCGAATCCTTCTTATAACAACATCCTAGTATATTGAGGATACTGTTTTTGTTACAAAATAAATGAATAAAAAGAGTTTAAGGGGTTGGAGAAGCAAAATAAAACAAAACAACATTAGAGAAGACATTACCTCAAAATCGGGTAACTCTTTTTGATTTGAGCCAAAGGCTTCTTTGGGAAGAATTCTGCCCAAAGTGAGGCTTCTAGGAGTAAGAGAGGAAAGTGGGGGAGAGTATTTGGGAAGAGGTTGGCTGATCCAAATGGCTTGAATGTGTGAATGAGGTGGTAGAGGTGGGGGCCTTTTATAAGAGGAGAGGAGGGGCACTCTTGGAAAGTAAGGGAATTTTACATTATTATACAATGATTTTCGGATTCTAAAGGTCTCACACTTATATACTTCGTGGATAAGGTGATAAGGGTTAGAAATATACACATCCAATAGGTTTTTGACAAGTGTAAGCCTTGGATTTTACATTATCTATTTATTTTATTTAAATCGTTAAATAATGAGGTCATCGCTGCATCATCATGATGTCATAAATAATTTAATTTATTTAATGTCTAAAAATTATAAAAAAAATACTATGAGGTAGGAAATCTTTTTATCTTTCCAATTACTATTTATAGTTAAAAATATGACTTGTATAAATCCATGTAAAAATTGTTTTAGTAAAACATTTCATGTTTGTGTCATTTTTTACTTTAACATTATATAAAAGGTATTTATGTCATTATCCAACTAAAGTGGCTCCATGGGCTCCCCAAGTTGACCCATGGATTTTCTTGGTCGGCCATGGCACATCCAATGAAGGTAGGACATGTTTCAAGCTCATCTCATATTATTAAAACATTATTTTTACCTTAAACTACACTAATTACCTCTAATCGCGATTAAGAACTTAAAAGTTACTATTCACCAAAAATTATTTTAATCTCATTGAACCACATTTTACTTCTTAATGACAACCATGTATGTCGGATTTTTGAAAATCAAAAGACAGAAGTGGTAATATTTCATTTAAACGAAAAATCAGTTATTTAACTACCACTTAGTGGTTTCACTATTCATCAAAAATTGAAGTTTTTCAGAATAATGCCAAAATTTCACCCTAAGCTATAATTGATATTCCGAATTCAAAAATGATTAATATTTTACAAAATTCCAAACATATAAGTTGCATTAATTAATTTTATAATTAATTCCCACTGTCACAACAAATAGCGTGTTTTTAAGAAACAATTTATATCAAAAGATTGGTAATTGTTTATGTCCAATTTCAAAGTGAAATTAATTCTAATGAACACCATTGGATAAAATGGTAAAAATATATTCTAATTATACTTTAAAACCTCTCAATAGTATAATTTATCACTATAAATTATTTTGATTAAAAAAGTTGTTTTTAAGTATTTTTCACTATTCATAAAAAATTAAAAATTCAACATAAGCTAATTTTGATATTCCGAATCCAAAAATGAAGTTCATTTTGAAATATAAAATTTCTATAATTTTAAAAAGTGGTTATTACTATTCATAATGGCTACTTTGATTAGTCGCAGTGTTTTAGAACTCGAAGTTTCGTACAATGCAAGCTATTGCATTATTGAATGAGAAGCGTATCATGGAAGCTCGGGGTGTTACATGATGCATGACCATTTATTGATTTTAAAATAATTATGTTTACACATGGTATTATTTTACTTAATTATTTAATCATATAAAGTATTAAACCAAATAAATAGGGAATTATTTAATTATAAATTGAATACTAAGATGAAGTATTATCATAGTCCTAACTCTATAAAACATTGATAAATCAATTTAACTTCTCACGTCACTAGCACACAAACATGGAATTACATAACTTGGCATGTCATTTCAATTTGATTTCTCCAAAACCTATTTTCCTTTTTTCAATAACTTAATCTTAATAAAGCATGAAAAACTATCTATGTGGGTTTGACCGCAAACTTACCATGTACTACATCCATTTAGTTTTAGTGTTAGTTTGAGTTTTAATAAATTTATATATTTGATTACCATTACAAAGAGGATTATAGACCTAATATTTTCAATTCATTATATCCATATTTCTGGAGAGAATCTTTGGATGTGCAAACCATCTATAACTTTCATTATTATCTTTTTGAAGATGTGAATGAACAAAGTAACTATTAAAATGATTGAGGCATTTCATTTTTTAAGTCATTTATAATTTTAACCACATTTAAATTTATTATACATTATCACATAGAAGCCTTGAATGAACTTGTTAGGGAATAGATACATTACAAGACTATATTATCCTATCATAACCTAATCTTTATATTTTTCATGATATTCAATGTTTCATATTTAGGGAAAATATTATAAATGGTGTAATGGGATGTTATTTATTTTGGAGATATTTTGGATGTTTTAATGGGATATTGGGGAAAGTTTCATGATTATTTATTTATTATACCTTTTTCCCACCCTCTTGAAAAAAAATTTAAAGAATGAAAAAAGGGTTGTGTCTTGCGTGGGTAAAAAATAATCATTACTACAACAGTTATATTTTTATAACTATTGAAATTCTTGTGGGGTTGGGTGATGTATGTGAAATTTTTCAAAAGTGAAGCATTCAAAGAAATATTTAAAATAAAGAAAAAAAAGAAAAAAAAACTAAAAAAATAGAAAAATATAACAGGGTTTAGATCCTTTATTGTCCTTTATTCATTTTTTAGGACCATTAATTTGATCTTGGGAAGTGGGTAGATTCCATATTAAAGAGGAATATTTATTTTAGATTAATTTTTTATTATCAGGCATTATTAATTAGAGTTAAATATACTTTTTTATCCTTTAATACTTTTTAACATCATTACCAACATGCCCTTAAACCTCATAGTCATATGATCCTTAATTCCAAGTCTTCATGATTATTTTTATTAAATTCCTTTATGTAGTGGATATTTGGGATATTTTTTAAGCCTATGTCTAAGTGCATGTATTCGTGGTATGAGTATAATTCCACTTAAAATTTTAACTGGAGTAATGAGGGAAAAAAATTTAAAGGTGATGTAAATCATGATTTTCATGATTATTAATAATAAACTATAAATAATTAAATAATTTTTAGGAGAAGCATTATAACTTTAAAAAGGGACAATTAAAATAAATGGTTCATTGTTTTCATTGAGAAAATGAGTATTTGATGAAATATTTCCATCTGAACCTTGAATGTTTAATTCCCCATTGATAATCATTTCATTTTTCTAATTTTTATGTTTAAATATTGGTAACCTGGATTTCATATTTAACTTGAGTTGACATACTACGCTTAAGTACCATCATGATTTTAAGTGTAGGGGTATTTGATATTCTTATTTCATCTATACATATTTTTTAAATTTTAATTGATAAATTTTATTAAATATTTAAGTCTCCTTACATGATTACTCTTGGTTTTATTTATTTTTTTGAAAGATGTATAAAAATATAAATATTAGAAACTTTATGGAAATTCAAATTCATCCCTTTCAATTTAACTCTATTGTTTTTATCAGAAAATATTTTTTGTACCAATTTTTTTTAAAATTATGTGAATAAATCCAAACATGATTGGATATATATGTTATTTGAAAACATAGAGTTAGATCATAATTTTTTATTGAGATAATGGGACCAGAAGTAATAGATGGACCATATTCATCAATTTTGACATCAATTCATTGTTTAGTATATAATTTTTTCATGTTTTATCATAATTTTATGAAATTATGATAAAATTAAGAAGGGTTAAAAAACATATTTCACTATACTAGATTAATTCCTAGATAGGTGGTTTCAAGGGGAAACCATGTTAAAAAATAATTGGGATATATTTTTAATATATTATTCAAACTTTCTATATTATAATATTTTACCCAAGCCTATACCATGAATCTAATAGAGATATACCTTGTGAGAGATAAGTAAGATTTAAATGGAAGATATATCTTATATCATTTCCTATTCAAATGAGGGGCTTGAACTGTGTTAGGGTCTCATACAGAAAGAACCCAAGGTACTACTGCTTGACTGGGACTTGTCATTGTTCCACCAAATCCCTCTTGAATTTATTTTTTTATTTCATTCATCTCATGAATAACATTAATGGGATAGTCATCTATTGTTACAAGTAATGTAATTAAGGGCTCATGTGTATGGTGAATTTTTCTTGTTCTTTCAGTGCATGTTTGGGTTGTTTCATACAAATCATTTTCTTTAATTACTTCTTTTTTCTTATTTTGTGAACATTTTAACATGAACATAAGAATAAAAATTATTGGATTAAACAATTTTATTATATTTTTTATGATCATTACATGATTTTGGATAATTATGTTTAAATGAGGTATGTAGTTACCAAATTCATTAACCAAATTCACTAACCATCCCAAGTATTTTACCAAATAAATGGAAAATTATAGAGTTAGAGAGAGAATTCCAAGATCAAGGATTCTCTAAAACTCAAATCCAAAAACAATCTTGGATAAATCAATTTAAATTATGAATTCACTATGAACCCAAATATGGAATTAAAAAACTATGTACTTCTTATTAATTTAATTTCTCAAAAACCTTATATTATTTGTTCTAAATCATTCACTCATTTTTCTAATGATTTAAAACAACATCATTGTGGGTTTTACAAAAAAATCACTTAAACTGTATAAATTTATTTCATAATAGTTTTTTTTAGTCTTTTATAAATTTATAAATTGATTTAACATGTAGTATTTAATGAAACCCTTGAGGCCATATCAATATATATGTGAAGAGGAAAAAAATAATTCGCAAGTGGTTCTCAAATATGTGTCTTTACTAAAAAAATTATACAAGTAAAAATAGAATGAAGAAGAGAGGAGACCTAATATAAATATTTCTTTATAGAATATAAAGTATCAAAGAAAAACGAGGGAACCAGTTTTGTATGTAAAGGATTTATCCTATGTATTAACATAAAGAGGAAGTCAAAGAATAAGAAGAATAAGAAGGAGAGAAAGTGAGTTAAGTTTTTATACATCAAATTTCATTTAATTTGATACATTGAGTGATCCAGTCCATGAAATAAAAATATATTGTAGAACTCTATAGAATAGTAAGGAACCCATTGAAGTTCCACAACTAAGGAAGGATATCATTCACATTTTCCTAGAGAGAAACATGAGTATAAATAGTGATCTATATCATATAGATACATTTATTCTATTAAGATTTAAAAATAATAATACACTATATGATTTGTATTGGGTTAGTTCTAGCATAACAAGTTCAATTATATACCATTTCTCATGATTTATTTGATAATAATAAGGAAACTATGCATGTGGGATAATAAACTTGAAGTACTAGGGATGTTTCCATATATAGTGAGGAGAACCTAATCAATGAACTCTGGTGTACTCTTGTGTTGGTTTACTATTCTAAATCTATATTCATACCGACCAATGTTGAAATTGATAGAAATATAAAATCTCTCACTAAACAAGTAAAAATGTGAAAAAAGTGATAAAAGGAAAATTGGATTTATAGTATACCAAAACCTATTCTCCCCCTACCAATGTTGGACACATCCTTTTTTTATCCTAACAACTGGTATCATAGTGGGTCAAACCACTATTTTTGATTCCAATATTTTGATGTTTTTTAAGGTTTAATATTCTTTTTGAAAAGGATTTATGAAGTTTATATATAAATAATATTTTAAATTCCCTATCAATGTAACTATGTAATAAATTTGTTCTATGATAATGAAGAACAAGAATAAAAGAGAAAGAAAGAAATTGAGAAAGGCCTCATCTATGAAAGAAGATAAAAAAAAAGACTATATACTAATTAAAGGTAATGTAAATATATTCCATCCAAATATATTTATTGATAATATGTCTATCAAATAATCTTGTGATAAGAAGACATCACTCTCATTTAAAGAGGAATTAAAATTAGTTTTCCCATGAATAAATCATGATTAATAAAATCTGACAAGGAAGATAAAGATCTGGTGATTGGATCCACCACTAAGAAGATAGAAATTTTTTCTTCATCATGTACTACATTATCTCTAAACTAAAATATGGTAACACATATTTTTTGTCAAAATTATTCTCAATAAGATCCAATAACAAATGAGGATGATCATATTCTTAAAAGAAGTGTTTGATAAGTTATATAGTGACTCGTGTTCTAATTTGATGAAGCCCCTATAAAACATTCTCAGAGAATAATTCACATACATTTTTGGATCTATCAGAATTATTTAGGTGGAGATCACCAAGCTTGAGAAAGGTATAGAAATTTATGGAATGATAATTAATAAATGATATTGTTGGGTCCACTAGTTCAAATACCCTGAGAGAGGGGTGAATCAGCGTATGACATATTAAAATTTTTCCCCTTCAGATCTTGTTTTTCCATTAAACAAAACTCTCTTAACTCTCATTCCCATTTCAAAGTATGATCTGAATTCAAATCATGCATTAGACACAAGAATTTTTACTTGGTTCACCCTCATTGGGCTACGTCCAAGGAGCATATAATAGTGGTGTGATGATATACCAAATTAACTAAGGCTCACTGCTAAAAATGAGTACAATGTTCGAGCTAGATCATCTATGCCCAAGATCACTTTTTTTACAAGGTTTAGGGTCTTCTCACTGCATTCCCATGGGTCACTCTCTATGCCTCTTTCTCTAAATCACTACCAGTGGGAAGGTTCATTGTATTCCACTTCCTTTACTCACTGTTCCTAGAAAGAAATCCACTCATAGTTTATAAAATTATAGGTCAAAAATAGTTTATGGACATGTAGGTCCCTTAATTTTCATGAATATTGCATCCTCAACTATAGGTAGATGCACTATTGAAGTTCATTTCTCACCCACGATTAAAATCCACCTTTTCATGTACTGTTAGGTAATGAAAAATGACTTTTGCAAACTATCCTAAAGCTTTTTCATGCTTCCTTGAGTGTTTTACGAACCACATACTCCTCTCATGTACTGTGTAATGAGTATGGTACATGGAATGACTCCTTCGCATATTACTACCACTTCTATGAACCACCCTTTGTCTATAGACTCCTCTTCCTTCATTATCGCATATCGCCTCCGCATACCGACTCCGCAAACCTCCTATGTGAACCACCCTCTATTTGAAAAATATTCTTTTTTAATAAAATGCCTTCCCTTCCACATACCAGAGCTCCCCATCTTTATAACACATTATTCTTCTATATATTTTTCTTCCTTTGTGAACTAAAACACTTTTGTGAACTATTTTGCGAACTTCCTCAGCCTTTGCAGAATCGATTCCTGCAAACCACTTTCGGACTTCACCGAATTCCTAAAGCAAAGAGATGATCTCTAATAATATTTTTTCTCTCAAATAACAAATGAGATTGGATCTCCTTATATAGGAAAAGATATCTTCAATATCTATTAATCAAAGATTTAGCAAATCTTTGATTCGGTATAGCCTCCACTACATATCGATCCTCATGCCACGAACTGCACCTATTCCACAAACCATTTTTCCACGGCGGTAAGTATATTGTCTTTGTTCATATGCAGTTTCATTCCTTTCTTCCATCCCGTGAACCATCACACCTTCCATATACTGCACATACTTCACCAAAAATTGTCATCGTGATCCATATTTGGTTTTGTGAACCGTTTCGTGTACTGTTCCTGCTACCTAGTATGCGGACGAAAACCATTCCTAGACATGGTATGTAGTCCATGTCTCAAGATCCATGTTTCTCTTCCTTTTCCAAATTCATTATCTGTTCTTTACACCATTCAGTTCTATGAAGAAAACCATACATTTCCAAACACAAATTCCCGACTTTGAGGCCCAAATTTTGGAAAACACTAGGAAACTACAACACCTTAAAAGCTTGTCTTTAGAAAACACCAACCATACTCATTCGTGGTCATATGGATTTTTCAACAAACACAATCACACCCAAGACATACCAAGAGGAAACATTGGGGGATTTTTTTTTCCAAAAATCTAACCCTTTGGGTTTTTTGAAAACTCTTCTCATAACAATTATTCACATTTTGATACCTCATTAAGGGTTTTTCCTTCTTTAATCAGAATTTTCTTCATGCGATTAAGATAGTGATCACAGATTTAATCAACACATACTTTAATCCAACATAATCAATGCTCAGCATGTGAAACAAGAGTATAATGAAAATTTCATCAATGAATCACCTCATTCCTAACACCAGCTTTTGAAACCAAACAACTGATTTCATCAGGAACCTCAACTATTGTAATATGTAATCTTTGATCAATCAATTATAGAGTTTTCAGATTTAATACTCCCCCTATGTTATAGATCCTCCAAAAAGCTCCTCCAAACATCTTTATCTTAGCTTCAACTCCCCCTATCTCATTTCTCCACTTAACAGCTTCTCCCCATGTATTTTCTCCCCCTTTGTCAATGAACCCAAAGGCACTTAAAGGTTCTCTAAAATAGGGTAAAGAAAAAATATTAGTATAATAGGGAAATACACATTATACCTTGGGGAGAGGGGGTCCCACATCCACACTATTTCAAGTTTGTTGATTCGACTGGACTCCCAGAGTTAGTCGATTCATTTCAAATGCTTCTTTGGGTAAGACCTTTATAAGAATATATTCAACTTTTTGTTCTATTGGAACATACTCCAAATTCACAAGCCGTTTCTCTATATTATCCTTGATAAAATTATATTTCATTTCAATGTTCTTTGTCCTTGAATGATGGACTGGGTTTTTTCTAAGATTTATAGAACTTGAATCATCATAATGAATTCTAATCAAATATTTCACTACAACTCCCGTATCCTCAAGCTAGTGCTTCATCCACAATAGTTACATGCAAGATTGAGTAGCCATAGTATATTTAGCTTCTACGGTGCTCAATGAAATGAAATCTTGTTTCCTACACAACCAATAACTACACAATCCTCCAAGATAAAAATCACCTCTAAACATTGATTTCCTATCATCTTCTAATCCATCCCAATCTGCATCTGTATATCCTAATAACTCTAGCTAAGATTTTTCATTATACATTAAACCAAAATCCATAGTTCCTTTGAAATACTAAAGTATTCTTTTCACTATAATAATGTGGATATCCTTGGGATTGATTTGATATCTCACTGCTTTTCATGTGGAAAATATAATATTAGACCTTGTCACTGCCATGTATAATAGAATTCCAATGATTTTCCTATATTCTATGATATTAACTTCCTTGACTTCATCATCCCATGGCAGTATCAACCGGGTAGAAACTGGAGTCTTCATCTCTTTGGAATTATCCATACCAAATCTTCTCAAAACCTCCATGGAATATTTATATTGATAAATAAAATTTCTATTTCTTCCTTATGTCACTTGTAAGATAAGTAAAAATATCATCTCACTAATCATTGAAATTTCGAACACTCTTTTCATGAATTTAGAAAACTATCTTCATTGTGCTTCATCTGATCCACTAAAGATTATTTCATCGATATAAACCAGCACCATCATCCTTTGACTACTTCTACTATTGAAATACAGATTTAAATCAACTCCACCACACTGGAAACCAAGCTTCTTTAGAAACTGATCAAACTTTGAATAGCATGATCTTGGTGCTTGCTTCAAACCATATAAATCCTTATTCAAATGAAAAAATATGTTCTCATCTTCATGAATGAAAAAAACCATCTGGTTTCTCAATGTAAACTTCTTCTTCTAGTACTCCATTCATAAATTCTTACTTGACATCCATCTGGAAATCATTGAACATTCTTTGCACTATTATGGCCAAGAATAATCTGATTGTCTCCAACCTCACAACAGGTGCAAATGTTTCATCGACATCTATACTATGTATCTGGGATTACCCTTTGCACATAATTCATGCATTGTTTTGGAGCACAAAACCATATTTATTCATTTTGTTGCAAAAGAACCATTTCATCCCTATGACATTATTGTATCCTAATCTCAAAACAATCTCCCATGTTTGATTCTTTTCAATTTTTTCAAGCTCTTCATTCATATCTTGAACCCAGTTCTCATCTCCAGTTGCTTCATCAAAACATTTTGGTTCCACCTGTGATAAGTATGATGATTGTTGTAGAGTCTTCATTCTCCTTTTCTTCACTGGTGTTGTCTGATCACTAATTATGTTCTGCCTATTAATTTCAGCACTTCTCATTGGCCTCTAGGTAGACATTAATTTATTCTCGTCATTTGAGTCTTCTTTAGAATCAAACTCTTGAGCTTGAGTGTCTCCTTACCTTCTCATCTCTTCATCACTATCCCCCTAAGTTTGATCATGTATTTTCTAAAGATTCTATTCATTCTTCACTATAGTCACATCATGACTTTCAACTATCTTTCCTAGCCACTTATTGAAGCATTTATACACTTTTATTTTCTTTTAGTATCCAAGAAATATCTCTTCATCCCCATGAGATTCAAACTTCAAGTGTTTCTCCTTATTGAGAATGAAATATTTAATTCGGAAGACTCAAAATTACTTTAATGATGGATTCATTCCATTCCATAACTTTTATGGAGTCTTATCCTCTTTTGGAAAAAGTAAATCTCTATTTGAAGTGTAGACTAGTTTCATCATTTCTTCTTTCCAAAATTTCTCTATAAGGTCTTTCTCAATGAGCATTGTTCTAGCCATGTTTTGAAAATCTGATTTCTTCTCTCAACTAATCCATTCCATTGTGCAGTTCTTACCATAGTAACATGATTCTTTATCCCATGTTTCTCAAGATAATACTTTATTTGCATATTTTTGAACTATGTTCCAATATCTATTTGAATCGTCTATATTTTCTGACCAAGCATCTTTTCAAATTCCTATCGATATCATGTAATGAAACTAAACACTTCATATTTGTGAGTGATTATTGAAACCCATGCCATTCTACTATAATAATCAATGAATAGAACATAATATCTCCTCCCATCAATATCCCTTTATGAAATTGTCCCACACACATCAATATGCACCAACTCAAGCAACCTTGTTGAATTTTTCTCATTTGGATTATATGTCTTTTGAATGATCTTCCCTTGTTGGCAGACATCACACGTATGAGTATGATCATGTGATAATGTAGGGAGATTTCTAGCAGAATCATATTTCACCAAATCTTCCAAGGATGTTTGGATTATGTGGCCAATATGCTTATTCCATAACTTTTTTTCTTCATCCTTGGACATAAAGCATGTATATTCTTCTCCACTCATGTGGTAGAGATTCTCTTTTGTACGCTTTCCTTGCAACACAACATCAGCATCCTTTTCGTTGATGATATATAATTTCTTGGAGAAACTTATGTCATGCCCTGAGTCACACAATTGACTAACACTGATAAAGTTGGGACTAATCCCTTCAACAACCAAGACATCTGCTCATATAATTCCTTTTCCTCCAAAATTGGGTTTTCCTAAACCAATAATTTGTAGGACCTCATCATTACCAAATCTTATGATACCTTCTTTATCATACCTGATTCCGGTCACTAGGTCCTTATTTACCATCAGATGGGAAGTGAATCCACTGCCAATGATCCATATCCCAGTGCGATCTAATGCCTTGAATAGAATCTCTACAACCATTGCCTGATCATCCCTTTTCTTTTTGACCCAAGTCTTTGACTTCATACCTGACATAGAATGATAATCTTGATCTTCATTAGTATATGATGGACCATCTTAAAATTGTATAGCTTCAAAACAATTTTGAATTTTTAGCTCTCTTGATGATACATTTGGTTTCTTCTTATGAGAAAATTTAGTCTGCCTCGGTGCATTCCTCTACATTGTTGATGTGCAATATCTTTCCATATGTCTGATTTATTTACACCTGAAACAAAGACCATCAAATGACGACCTAGAATTTTGAGCTCTATACAACCACATTTGTTGGTCTTATTCCCTTTGGTACCTCTTTGTTATGGAACATACATTTTGAGAGTGTCCCATATTACCACAACAATATTATCTTATGTAAAGTACATTTGTGTGTGGTAATGATGCACCACTAGTTGTGCCTTGGGTTCTCTAAATCTTATTATTCTTCTTTGTTCCAAAATCAATATTCAGTCTTAGAGTGGGTGATTATGGTCTAACTTGAACTATAACTACTTTCTGTTTTAGATCAATTCCCATACCATAGTTATTATTCAGATTTGATTGGTGCTTCTGTTCTATTGGACCACTCTGCTCAAATTTCATCTTCTCTATTGCCTTCATGATCTTCTTTCGTGATGTCAAACTAATATTTAACTGTTTCTCTTTATCTTTAACTATTTTTCATAGACCAATGACTTCCTCTTCTAGTTCTCCAATACATTTAATTTGATCTTTTCCACTTTAAGTCAAACTATTGATTTCTGTTTTCTGTTCTTCAATTTTGAGTTTGTACTCAACCACCTTTTTTTACCTTTCTGGCTTTGAAGACCTTATATATTCAATTTCTACATTGAGCTCATAATTCTCATCTTCCTGCTGTTATATATAGAGTTTGGCATCATGAACAACTTTGTTAGCTTTCTTTTTTTTGGCTCTCAAAATATCTATCTCTTCAAGGGAATCTTCTAATGCATCCTGAAGATCAAATCTTCCTTCAATTTCTTCTTCATTGTCACTTTCTTCTCTTGTTAAATAATTTTCAACAACTACCACCAAATCATCTACTTTATGATCCATGCATTCCAACAACTCTTCTGCCTCTGATTATTCTGAACATTCATCTTCTTTTGAAAGAAGATATCTCTTTTTGAAGAACTTTCTCTTAGTACTTCTCCTACCTTTCACATTTGATGAATAATTAATTTGGGTAATTTCATCATTGTATTCACTGACATCATCAAAATTATTTGGAAACATAACTACAAAATTCCCAATCTTTCCTCATCAAAATAATTAAAATGGAAGTTTACCTTTGAACTTCCCTTTTCCCCTTTGCATATTTGAGGAGAAAAATGACATGAAATCGTCCAAATTGATATCATCAGGACTATCTTCAACATAGTGATTCTTTATGGCCTTAAATTTCACTTATTTGGACTTCCCCTTTTCCACTACATCGTTATCATCATTTCTCATTTCATATACTACAAGGGTACTATGTAGGTTATCTAGTATTATATCTTTCGTGTCTTTGTCTTCCAATACTGAAACTTTCAGATTGAACCATGAAGGAAGTTTCCTCAAGTTACATTTCACAATCTTTATATCTTTAATAACTTCTCCAAGACCCTACATTTCCTCCACAATAACATTTACCCTATCAAAGAATGCATCAATAGTATCATTGGGGTTCATTCTAAGACCTCATACTTTTTCCACATAACCTATAGCTTAAAGCACCACTATTGATAGCAGCTGATATTCCATGCATAGTTGTGGTGAAGACATCCATTCCTAATGATCAGAAGTAAAGCTGCATCTGATTCTTCCATATTTAAAAGTTATTTCCATCAAAGATCAAAATTCCTTTATTATTGACCACCTTAATTTCTTCTTTTAAGAGATAACCATTGACTTTAAACATTTCCCTCTGATACCAATTGTTGGGTCCACTAGTTTGAATACCCTAAGAGGGGTGGTGAATCAGGGTATGACAAATTAAAATTTCTTCCCCTTCAGATTTTTTTTTTAAAAAAAACTCTCTTCTCACTCATTCCCATTGAAATTTATGAACATAATTTAAATCATGCACGAGACATAACAATTTTTACTTGGTTCACCCTCACTAGGATACGTCCAAGGAGTATACAACAATGGTGTGTTGATGTACCAAATTCACTAAGTCTCATTATAAATAATGAGTACAATGTTCAGGATAGATCTTATATGCCTAGGCTCACAACCTTTACAAGGTTTAGGGTCTTCTCCCTGCATTCCCAAGGGTAACTCCCTATTCCTCTTTCTCTGGATCACTATCAGTGGAAAGTGTCACTATCTTCCTATTTCTTCACTCAATGATCTTGAAAAGGAATAAAATCATAGTATATATACTTTTAAGTCAAATAGAGTTTATGGACATGTAGGTCCCTTCATTTTCATGAATATTGTATCCTCAACTATAGGTAGATACTTTGTTGAAGTTTTTTTTTCACCCGTAGAAGAAATCCACCTTTTCGTGTACTGTTAAGTAATGGAAATGACTTTCGCAAACTGACTTGAAGCTTTTTCAATATTCCTTGAGTGTTCTGAAAACCACATGCTCCTCCCACATATTATGTACCAGGTATGGTTTTTGGAACTCCTCCTCTGCATACCAATGTTGCTTCCGCAAACCACCCTACTTCTACAGACTCCTCTTCCTTTGTTTTCGTGTACTGACTCGGTGAACCTCATCTGCGAACCACCCTCTATCCATGAACTGATCTCTATTAGTGGAATGCATTCTATTATATGTAATAGATCTCCCCCTCCATGTACCTCATTCTTCTTCTGCAGACTGTTCTTCCTTTGCTAACTAAAACACTTTCACGAACTATTCCGCGAACTTCTTCATACTTTACAGAATCACTTCCTGCAAACCACTTTCGGACTTCACTGAATTTTCAAAGTAAAGAGATGTTCGCTAATGATATTTTATATTTATTATAGTCAATGGGATTATAACTCCTAATATAGGAAAAAATATCCACAAAGTCATTTAATCCAAGATTTACCAAATCTTTGATTCGGTACAGCCTCCACTATATATTGATCCTCCTATCGTGAACCGCACCCATTCCATGAACCAGTTTTCCACAGCAGTCTGGGTATTTCCTTTTCTCCTATGCAGCTCTATTCTCTTCTACCATCCCACGAACCTTCATGCCTTCCTCATACCACACGGCCTTCGCCTCAAACTATCATCATCAACCATTTTTGGTTCCACAAAATATTCTCGTGTACTGTTCCCGCTTCCAGTTACACGGCCATGAACCCTTCCCATACATGGTAAACAATCCATGTTTTAGGCTCCGTGTTTCTATTAATTTTCCAACTTTGTTCTTTATTCTTCACACCTTTTATTTCTAAGAATAAAACCTTACATTTTGAAACACAAATTCCCAATTTTGAGGCCCAAAAATTTGGAGAACACTGGGAAATTGCGCCACCTTAAAAGTATGTCTTCAAAAAACACCATCCATACTCATTCGCGATCATCTGGCTTTGTCAAAAAACACAATCACAATAAAAAACTACCAAGAGGACACATTAAAGGATTTCTTCCAACATATATGAAGGTTTATAAATATATATAGATAGGTAGAATCCTTAAATGCTATGAATAAAGAGCGGGAATAAATAATCCCAAGTTTTGAAAATGAATGGATCACTATAATTAATGATATAGAATAAACCAAGAAGTAGACTGATGAAAATAACTATGAATTTGAAGAAATAATTATTGTCATGAATACCTATCTAAAGGTTAAGGAATATTGGATTACAGATCTTGACTATTTACAAGAAGAAATTAAAAAAATGAATTAATAACAAGATAAAGATATGAGAATTTAATTTGGAGAGATAATAAAATAAATGGATATTGAGAAGTATTTTCTCTATATGAGATGCTTAGATATTGATATTAAAATGAAAAATCTAGAAACAACTCATGTCATATATTCACAGCAAGCTGAAAATAAATTTGTTACCAAAATAACATTTAAGGAGGATTCTTATACTAAAAACATTTATTCTACGAAAAAAATTATGATATCATCCAATTTGAAGTATAAATAATCCTTATAATATAATTTACCATCCACATAAAAAATAATAAAACATACTAAATATTTTCCAATAATCTATAAAGGTGAAAGCACAAAATATGTACAAAATTGATAAGGAATAACCATGAGGATCCACCCACTAAATCCAAGGTGCATGGAAGAATGACTAAAATAAGTTATTTCCCAAAAGAATCTCATTTAGTAAAGGGTAATTAATAATAATATCAAGCATATAATTCTTTCTAGACTATTTTCCAAATGAAAAGAATAATGTTTTTTAGGTATTGTTCTCTCTGTGGAAAATCTGTCCATGTGGATAATGTTTTTTGGCACAATATATCAACCAGTAAAGGACAAATAAGGCCAAAATTAAAGAGGGGAAGCCTGGTAAAAGAAAATTTCCTTAGATGAGGAATAAAAAATGTATTCTACAAACATTTTTTATATTCTTATATATATTTGTGATATTTTTAATTATTGTGTTCATATGAGTGGAACATTCCTACCAAAATCATTAAGGAACAAGTAAAAAATAATTTAGAATAAAATTCTATAAAAACTATAGAAAGGTGATAAGTCATCATTGGGAAAAAATCTAAGAAAACATTATAAAGAAAATACTACCAAGAAGATAACCAAGATGAAAGTTAAGTTGTCATTTGGCTATATGTAGGAGTAAAATATAGCTCACAACAAGTCTAATAATTAAAAATGTAATATACCCAAAAAAGGAAAATATATTTCTTCCATGGAAAAAGAAGAAACATTATGGAAACTAATAAATAATCAATGAGTATTATAGTTAAAAGAAACAATCTAGAACCTAATGTATGAACTATCCAAGGGAGAAATGAATGGATTGAATTGGGGGAGAGAACATAGAAGAATCCATGTGGAAAAATAAAGAAACTGAGCACATAATTAAGGACTATTAAATTATTTTACTATCTTAATTGGAGGGAGTAATAATAATTGAATAAGAACATGAAAATGAAATTTATAATTTTAAATATGATATTTCACATGAATATGAAATAAAATTTCAAGAGATCTTTTCAAAAGATTATAGCCTTTGATCTTCTAAGAAGTTTAATGGGAGGATCATGATGATTGTTCATAACCAAAAGGATTACATAGCTATCAAACCATTAGAATAATAAATTCTAAAAGATATAAAGAATGTACCAAGTAATACGTGTGCATGAATGGTTCATATTATAAATAATATTCTATAAATAGAATAACAAAAGTTTTCATGCTACCTAATATTTTTTTGAAATCCATAAATGCATGTATGAAGAGTTCATTTATATTTAGAGATAAAGAGGAAAACATTTCATGGTTTAGAAGAAATTATTATTAGTTTTTATTAAAATAAATAGAAAATTGTCTTCTACCATATTCCCTTACCATCTATGTTATATTTTTGTGCTACCCATGTAAGGAATTGAATGTGATTCTAGTTATCAAATACAGAACTAATAAAGTTATGTAAGATGAAATAACTAATCCATACTTGAAAAAGGCCACCATATTGGATATATATAACATTTAGTGTCATTAATTATATATTTTTTAAAATATCATCCTTGATAATGGTGAATAGGATATCAATAGAGTTATGAAAGTACCCATCATGGAAGAAATAAAATACATGATATCCTAAAGAAGATTTGAAGAAGTGAATATACCATGAAGTAATATTAAAAGATCCTACTTTGTTGTTATCTCAATAACTAGTATCATAAATCT
Organism: Viscum album; assembly: GCA_963277665.1. NCBI lineage: Eukaryota > Viridiplantae > Streptophyta > Magnoliopsida > Santalales > Viscaceae > Viscum > Viscum album. The sequence goes on from OY728151.1 coordinate 1,290,364,586, forward strand.
CATTTTACTATATACTTCTCTTGATAGTGTGAAAATTAAGTGACCCCCTTAATGGGGAGAAGCTTGAGAAGCTGCTAGACTTAAATAAATAAAAATCTAGAATATCTGAAAGGCACTTGAAATATTTCCTTAAAAAAGGATTGTATATTCTATTCTATTATCCTGGATTTTAAAATAATACAATCTAGTATTAGGGATATAAAATTCAATTTTTAAATTACCAAAAATGGGGGGAAATATGGTGAGATGTTCTAGGTCTACTTGAAATCAAAACATCTTCATGTTCTTGAATTTTTTTATATGTGTGTTAAGTGAGTTTAGGACTTCAAATTTGATTTTTTTGATAATATTTATAACAATTGGTATCAAAAGAATGTATCATCTTGAAAAGGATATAGAAACCTCTAAATAAGACAATCATGAAATGGAATTATTTGGTAGAATTTTTTGGGTATTATGGAAAAAAATTGTTGTTTAACTCAAACATTTATGTTTTCTACACCAATCATGAATCACTAAGAGTTTTAGTTAGATGAATAATGGTTCAATTATTAAGAATTAATTTATACCACCCTCTCTCATGGAATTTTTATTTGTTTTAAATAAGGGGTATAGAGAAGAAAATGAAATGGATAATGAGAAAAAGGGAGAAAATAAGAGTTGAGGGAGATCACATATTGAAATATCATTTTATATAAGGTATTGGAAACAAATACAAAGTGGGAAAGTTTTGAGACCACTTTGTGATTTGTGTTTTATTTTTTTCAATAGACATGAAGTGTTAACATGATTTCAATATGTTAATGAAGAAGTTCTTGGAAGAATAAAGGTTTTATTTTCTAAGTATGGAAATATGGTTTGTAGTGAGTTTTAAATATTATATGAGATTATTGTTGGTGAGATTATCTTCATGTTCAAATAAAAATATTGATTCATTATAAGTGATTTATACACCATTTGATGGAATTTTAAGGATTAAATCTTGTGTGAGAATAAATTATTTTATTTTAACAAGAAATATTATAAGAGAAAGGCATGGGGACCCATCCAAAATTATTTTGGAAGTCATAGAAACAATAAACATAAGAATAAAATATTTATATAATGATGTGAGATTTATTTTGAGTTGTTTTGAGAGATTGAGTAGGTTACAAAAGATATATAAAGGAATATTTCTTGTTGTTTTAAGGTAATCTAGGATGTCATTCCTCTTCATAATGGTAGATATATTTTTCAAAATGGTTATAAAGTTATATGAATTAGTAAGATGAAGTACATGTTTTATAGATAAAGGTAATTAAACCCATATAAAGGTCATTTGGAACTATTTAAGGGTCATCAGAACAATTGTAAAGGTTATCACTTGGTTATGTAAGGTTAATTTTGAAAAATTCAGTTGTGTATAAAAGTATGTCCTAGAAGTAAGTAAGCTTTGTAAACGTAACCAACAGCCAGTGTAAAGGTAATATTAGAAGAAAATTACACTCATAGAGGAATTTTGATGACTACATAATGGTAATATCTTATTTAATAAGGGTTCATCACCACTAAAATGGGTGTTATATAAATTTTACTCAACCCATTTGTATAAAGGTCATTAGAGCTACATAAGTGTCTGATCTTTACTTGTTTTTGATAATTATAGAATAATTTATTTTAATGAAATAAGACAAAATATAATCAATTTTATGTTATTCAACCCTATCCAATTATATATTATTTATTTCCCAACAAGCCCTATTTTCAACTAGTTTGAAAGGTAACCCTTACATAACTCAAAGGCCCAATGGAAAAAAGCCTACATTACATGTTCTAGAGGCTTAAAGGCACAAATTCCTTATATATTTATTTAACCCAACTATAATAGAACAACCCTAACCCATCATCTATTCAATTCGGCACCTAGGTCCCTACCAAGTATGGATAATGTATTTTAGTGCCCCGAGAAATACTACACGGGCTGATTGGATGACCTCCATATCCCTCCTTCAATCCTATGACTGGTTTGCTTCACTTGGTAACTAATAATACATTGATTCACCAACTTAAGGGTTCTCAAGTAAATCAGACCAGATCTTCTCCATGGTTCAATATTCTATGTAATTCCTCATTTTCTAAACATCATGATGTTATTTTGATTTAATTTTTATTCATGAAAAGGAATTATGTGGTGTTTGAAATATTCATGAAAGATATTTTTCAATAAGAAATTATGGAGCTCAACCATGTCAAGGTATCTAAAAAATTGTGATTTAATGATGACCATGTCATATTAATGATCATGGGGAGATTAAAAATTATTTATGAGAAATAAGGAGACCCAACCACACTGTAGAAACTACCATTACAATTTCTAAAAGTATGAGTTTCATGATGAAAAATAAAATACCATGGAATAAGTTTTGTTCATGTGGGAATGAAAATATGGAATGGGATTGAATGGTATTTGGATTTTTTGTATAATTTAAAAATGAAATAATGTCACAGTAATCTAAATATCATGAAGAATAAGTCAAAGTCAACATGTGAATTTATAAGAGATCCTAATTTAAGAAAAATACTAAAGATTCTATGAAATTATTGTTTATGATCATAGGAATTTTCTGAATGGTGAGGATTATGGAAAGTGATGTTTGATATTTTAGGAGAATCAAAGTGTATAAATTATAAAAAAACTTATTCATGTAAAGCAATGAATATATTTGAGAATAAATAAAGAAATAATTTTCAAGAGGTTATCAACTATGTGTGTACTATAAATATTCTAAAAGTTGAAAGAGATTTAATAAGCGAGGATAACTAATACAAATCCTATGTTGCATATTATGAGGTATCATCGAAAAAAGAAGGAACCAGTGTTGCATACAAAGGATTCATACTATGCACTAAAGAAATAGAAGAAGAAAAATAATAATAAGAAGGGAAAGTTAGTTCTACTATACTACAGTAGATTACATTCATGTTGAGACACTGAGGGATGCATCCTATAATATAAACATTTATTGTAGAGGTCTAAAGAAAATTGAGGCATCACATTGAAGTGTTGCAGCTGAGGAAGATGATCATTGACATTGTACAGGGGGACACGAGCAATATTTTTGATCTAATTCACAAGGAGAAGACTAAAACTAGTATTATATTGAAATTTCATAATATCAATCCATTGCTTTATTTATACCTAGTTGGTGTCAAGATAACAATTTTGTGGTCATACCATTACTCATAATTTCTTTGATAATAAGAAGGAAGCTATGCCTGAATAGACCGAAGGCCTTGTATATTTTTCTTGACTTTTGGATAATACCAATTTTAAGGGTTGAGGGGGGACCCTTATAAGGTATGTAGTCTTAGAGACACATTAAATGACCCAAAGGTCTTAGAGGCACAAGTACAGGATCATCCAAGACACTACTTGGAATAGCCCCTCCCTAGTGGCAATGTCATTATGATTCTCTCCACCTTCACATGATTGGTCAGATATCTATCTTGTATAGAGGTTCATAGGCTTGGTACAGATTTCAATTTTCATACCCTCTCATTCTTCCAACTTTGGTACCCTTCTCTAGTTAATATGCCTGCTCTAAATCCTCATCTTGAGTTTGTTCCTTATAGAGTATGCATCATCACATCAGGTGCTCCAAATTCCATGGGGTGGGACAAGGGTCTTGAGGTGGGGTGGTGTCCTTAAGGTGGCACAAAAGCCTTACTAGACCTGAGGAAACCCTTGTCAAAAAAAATAATGTGTTGGTTCACTTTATGCATCTGCATGCATACCAATCCAAAGAGAGACTGATAAAAAGAGACAATTACTCACCGAATAAGTGAATAGGTGACATAAGGGATAAAATGTAAAATTGGATTAATATTATACACACAATGATTCCCCCCCCCCCATATTAGTTTTGGAAACATCCTTATGTTTTCCTAAATATATAAATTTGAGAATGCAAGGTTGGTGCAATATAATTGGCATCATGATACTTAGTTTCCTTAATAGTTTGACATTTCTATCTATAATAAATTATTATGTTTTGTTCCTTATGGTTTATAATTTTATTAACTATTCTTAAATTCTAATAATGTTATTTAAAGTGTTTTTAATGTGATTGATTCCATATTTCCCAAGTTATTGTCTATAAGTCCTGATCACCATTATGGGAAGGATGAGACCATATCACATGAAACATACAATTATGTACTAATGCATGTATCATTATGATGCCTTAATATTATCATAAGTATTGTGGGATTTCGAAATATTATTTATATATATAATTAAAATATGTATTTAAATATGATTTTTATATAGAATTTAAGTACTCGTTTAAATAATGTTTGTTATGAGGATTCTCAACAATTAAAAATATCATTAAAGATGTTTCATTTTTTAATAATATATCATATCTATTTAAAATGTTTTTATTAAGAATTGTTTTGAGTTTATTTTTGATGAAGGAAAGTCTATAACATGCATGCTATTTTTATGGAGTGGTTTGTGGTTCTCCATGACATGATTACTTTATAAATAATAACAGTAAAAACTGTAGTTATTCATTATATTATATATTTTTTTCTAAATGGATCGATTTTTTTCAAATAGATACACACACTAAGAGCTATAAATAGAGGAGAAGTGAATTTTTTGTGCACTCAATTGTTTTCTTAATGTTTAAATTACTTTATGACTGATATGATGTATAAGAGGAAGATTTAGAATGATAATGAATAAGGAAGAATGACTCCTATGAAACCTTGAAGATTACTTGTTACTGCTACTATTTTCATTGAATATCAATTATATGTAAGTATCTCCTCAGGAATGTTAATAATTAAAACTTATTTTATAGAGGAATATTTATCTACTATCAGTTATGAAGTCAAACTTATGTTTGAATATACTCACATCCTACACATAATCACTTTATGTTGTAATTGTTGAATACATGTAATTAGTTGTAAAGATGAAGTTTCAACAACTAGTACATAGTTCTGAGGTCCTCATTAAAAGGATCTTAATCCCTAATAAAATCCTTGTACCAAGTTTCAACTAATTGCACTTAGTTGTGAGATCCCTTGGAAAATGATCTAAATAAAAAATCATTGTGCCTGTATTGTGTGTTGGTAGAGAGGACTAGGGGATGTTCATTATTTCCACAAACTGCTATAAAAATATTGTGTGTATTTATCATTACTTTAATTTAATTCCATTTTTATATTTTGATTAAAAGGGAAGGAAATATATAATTACTTTAAGTGGAAAGATTTAAATTTTGTGAAATTATTTAAAGGACTCAATTCACCCTCTCTTGATTCATTTCCTATCTTAGATCTGGGACAACAATAGGTATCAATGTTTTTCTCTTAGAATTTCTACACTGGAGAGTTTAAGCATTAAGATATATTTCACTTTTGAATAATACCAACAAGTGGTATCAGATTCTACTCATAAAAGTTTTATCTTTTCAACTATAATATGCTAGATAGAAATATTGTACAAGATAAAGATATATTTCTATGGTTGATCTTAGAGATGGTATGTCAATGATTATATCTCCTTATTTTGATGGTGATGATTCTAGATTATGGGAATATTGGATGACTATATAATGAAAATAATATTTTTAAATGTTTATAAGAAGATAGAAAAACCCAACAAGATTCATATTGGTGAACTTGAGACTTGGAATGCCACTCAAGAAGATAATTATGATCTAAATTCAAAGGATATGAATGTTATCATTTCTAGATTAGGTTTGGATGAGTTTAATAGAATTTATCATTGTGACACTTCCTACGATATGTGGGAAAGTATTATAGTTTCCTATGAAGGAACATATAATGTAAGAGGATTATGGTACAATGCTACAAAGCATAAATTTGATAATTTCAAGATGGTTGATAGAGAAAGAGTTACTTATGTTGAGCGGAGTATTGTTTTCAACAATATGTATTAATGTTATTTAAAGGGGGAGATTATTGAAAATAATACTCTGTCTCTTTATGATAATTTTGATGCTCACAAATACCCTTAGTTATTTTCTAATGATTTTATTTAGTATTTTGTTAGAGTTTATTAATTTATTTTACTCTTGAAATAACGAGAATTTATTACTTAGCGTAGAATCTATTTTAGTGCATTCTGGAATCACTGTTCACACCTTATGTAGATAAATATAGCGTGGAATCTGCTTTAGCGCATTCTGGAATCATTGTTCATACCCTACGTGGATAAACATAGCGTAAGGATGAAAAGAGTATACTTTTTTTGATATAAGAGAAAAGTATGGTTAAACAAGCATACGTTTTCAACAAAGTATGGAAGGAGAATCTTATGTTAGGAAGGAACCTTACGTTTTGGTTATCAGCAAAGTATGGAAGGAGAACCGTACGTAAATTCTATGTGATTCGTTTGTCTCTCAAAAGTATGGTTCATCAACCTTACTTTTGTGAACAACCATACATTCTTGGAAAAGTATGGATCAAGTAAAAGTATGGATCTTTTACCGTATGTTTGAGTGTTGAAGAAAAAGTATGTATATTCAACCTTACGTTTGTATTCAACCTTACGTTATCAACCTTACTTTGTTAACCTTATGTTTAAAGACTATGTTATTAACCCTACGTTTGGAGGCCATTTCATCAACCTTACGTTTGGCGTCGGAAATTTTGACAGACGATATTTATGTGCAACGATCAGTAAGCTGATTTCTAGGCATATTTCAAGCCAGATTTAAAGTCGTTTTTAAAGTACGGCTTTTGCTGATTCAATGTCGTTTTATTAATGGATTTAAGATCAAATTAAAAGGATCTTTTTATGCCGAGTCTTAAGGGAAGTTATGACTTCTCTGTAAATTCAAATTTTTTAATATTGCGAATCAGAAGGTGACTTTTATGGATCTAAATATGCAGGAGATATGTTTTATTATATATGTTCTCTCTGAAACATCAGGTACAAAAGGATTTGATTGATCTATTTTGAAAAGGGTGGAAAACAGAGATTGCAACTATTCACAATTGATCTGCTGATTCAAAAAGAGCGTAAAAGCTCTGTTTTTTCAAGAAGAAGGAACTCGATAGAAGATTCACCTGTTCTACATCGAATATCTACTATGGATCTACTACTTCTGAGGTTGTGAACTATATCTCTATATCTACTACAACTGGATCAACTCAGAACTGCTTTGTCTTGAAGATCAATATTTCTAGAGACGTCGTTCCATCTGTTGTCAATTGCATTCTGTTGCAATTGTGAAGATCAACTAGAAATTTCTTTCTGAAATTATTTTTTTATTCTTGAGTAACCAGCTTCTCGTTCTAAGCTGTGTAGGTTCATGTTTGAACCAAAAGGCTTTGTTTCGCCTTGGATTGTAAAGGTTTCAACTGCCTGTACTCAGTTGTGAATCGGTCTGTGGAAAAGAGGACCAGATAGTGAAAATCACCAAGCTCGTAGAGTAGAGCGTTGGTGGAGTGGACTAGGGGATTTCTGTTCCCCGAACCACTATACATCTCTATGTTCTTGATTTTACTTTTTCTGATGCATGATCAAATCTGATAAAGAATAAAGGACAGAACTCGTTCAAGAAAAGAGTTGTTGAAAAATTGCAAAAGACACAATTCACCCCCCTCTTGTGTATAATCTGTAGATTCAGATTCAAAAATTGGTATCAGAGGGGGAGCTTCTGATAGAGCCTTAGAAAGCTAGAAGCATTTAAGGATTATAAAACAGAGCACCATGACTGATACAAGAGAAGGGATGTCGATGGTCAGAGCACCATATTTTAATAGAGACAACTATGGTTGCTGGAAATCGCACATGATAATATATCTAAAAAACCTCAGATATAGAGTCTATTCAAATATTCTAACTCCTTATGAAATTCCTGAAATTCCTGAGACATGGAGTGCTGCTATAGAAGCAGAGTACGATATGAACTCGAAGGCTATGAATGCAATTATCTGCGTTCTAGGACCAGATTAATTTAACAGAGTATCTCAGTGCCCAACAGCATATGATATGTGGCAAACAATAGTTGTGGCATATGAATGAACAGACAATGTGAGACAAATGAGATATGCAACTGTAAAACTGAAATTTGATACTTTCAGAATGGTTGAAGGTGAGAGCATTAATCAAATGAATGGGAGATTGACATAAATTTTCAATAACATAACTTCTCTAGGAGAATCTATCAAGCAGGATGATCAAGCATTAAAAGTACTGAGAGTACTTCCTACTCGATGGAATGGTATTTCTGCTATAATCAGACAATCAACACCTCTCAAAGATCTAACTATGAGAGAGCTGATTGGTACACTGATGATGTATGAAGCTGAAATGAAAGATGAGGCTAATGAACATAAAGTGCTTATCAAAAGAGAAGATATTGCCTTGAAGGTAACTTCACAACAAAAGAATAGAAAGATGAAGAGCAAAGAAGTCAAAGCTAAATCAGAAAGCTTTGATTCATCCAACTCAGATGAAGAACTGGCTCAACTAGCCAGAAAATTTAAAAATTCTACAGCAAGAAAAGAGGCTTCAAAAAATCCTTTAAGGGAGATAATAAGAAAGTAAGATGTTATGAATGCAAAAAGATGGGACATATCAGACCAAATTGTCCACAATTGAAGGATTCAAAGAAGAATAAATTCTTCAAAGGAAATTACTTTGAGCAGAAAGACAAGAAAACTATGAAAGCCACTTGGAGTGTATCTGAAGACTCTAGTAGCTCTTCTGAATCAAGATCAGAGAAAGAAGAAGTCGATCTAAAGGCTAACATGTGTTTCATGGCAGAAACTGATAAGGTAGCAGGTCACAAGAGAAGAAAAGATATATGGTACATGGATAGTGGATGCTTAAGACATATGAGTGGAAACTCATTGAATTTTTCTTCACTCACTCAAAAGGAAGGAGGACTTGTCACATTTGGTGACAATGCCAAAGGAAAAATCATTTCCATTAGAACTGTTGAAGATCCAAAAATAGTCTCAATCAACAAATTACTTTATGTACAAGGACTAAAACACAATCTGATAAGTATCTCTCAACTTTGTGATGATGGATATACTGTTGATTTTACTAACAATTGTTGTACTATTTCTAAAGATAAACTGTTTAAATTTAAAGCACCAAGAACTGAAAATGTCTATACTTTAGATTTAAATTCCTTGTGTAAACAACAAGTAAACTGATTGACTACTAAAGTAAGTGAATCCTAGATCTAGCATAGAAGACTTGGTCATTTCAATGTATATGTTTTACATAAGTTATCTAAGAAACATTTAGTTTCTGATTTACCTTGTCTCAAATTTGAAAGTGACAGATTTTGTGATGCATGTCAACTTGGAAAGAAACACAAATCATCCTTCAAATCTGTTAATAAGGTTGCTACATCTAAACCTCTATAACTTATTCATATGGATTTGTTTGGACCTTCAAGAGTAGAAAGTTTAGCTGGTAAATTATATGTATATGTTTTAGTTGATGACTATTCAAGATTTATATGGATTTTCTTCTTGAAATTTAAAAATGAAGCTTTTACTTTATTTGAAAGTTTCTGTAAATCTGTTCAAAATTAAAAAGGTTTCAATATAATCTCATTGAGAAGTGATCATGGTGGAGAATTTGAGAATCTGTAATTTAATTCCCTTTGCTCAAATATGGGTATTAACACACCTTCTCTACACCAAGAACACCTCAACAAAATGGGATTGTAGAAAGAAGAAATAGAAAAATTCAAGAAATGGCTAGAACTATGTTAAATGAATATAGCCTACCTATATATTTCTGGGCAGAAGCTATGAATACAGCTTGTTATATAATTAATAGAGTTTTAATTAGACCTATTTTTAAAAATACACCCTATGAACTATGGAATAACAGAAAACCTAAAGTAAATTACTTTAAAGTTTTTGGATGCAAGGTTTATATCTTAAACACCAAAGATAATCTTGGTAAGTTTGATACAAAATCTGATGAAGGTGTTTTCTTAGGATATTCTGCTACCTCCAAAGCTTATAGAGTTTATAATAAGAAGTCAAGGATTGTTGAAGAATCAGTTCATGTGAAATTTGATGAATCTGATCCTTTTGAGAAAAGGACAGAACAAATGGATGAACTTGACTCTAATGATAACATGAGACTTGAGAATTTAAAGAATGATTTTGAAAATGATATAAAATAAATTTAGTCCAGTTCAGAGGAACATGATACTGAATAACCTTTAAATATATTACCTAGACAGTCTAGAACCCTAAAGATTCACCCTTTAGAAACTATAATAGGTGACCTAGAAATTGGTGTTCAAACTAGAAGAAACTTAGGAAACCTAGTGGAATTCTCTGCCTTCCTATCTCAACAAGAACCCAAGACTATAGAAGAAGCTTTAGATGATGAAATCTGGGTAATTGAAATGCAATATGAATTAAACCAGTTTAAAAGAAATGAAGTTTGGGATTTATTGGAAAGACCTAAGAATTATCCTGTAATAGGAACCAAATGGGTCTTTAGAAATAAACAGGATGACCAAGGCACAATAACTAGAAATAAAGCAAGATTAGTAGCTAAAGGATATAATCAAGAAGAGGGAATAGATTATGATGATAATTTTGCACCTGTAGCAAGGTTAGAATCCATTATAATCCTTTTAGCCTATTCATCTTATATGAATTTTAAATTATTTCATATGGATATTAAATCTGCCTTTTTAAATGGTTATTTAATGGAGGAAGTTTATGTTGAGAAACCTCCTAGTTTTAAAAACTCTCAAAAACCTGATTCTATTTTTAAACTTACTAAAGATCTTTATGGCCTTAAAGAAGCACCTAGAGCTTGGTATGAAATATTAAGTTCTTTTCTTTTCAAAAATTATTTTACTGTTGGAATGGCAGACCCAACACTCTTTATGAAAACTGTGAAAAATAATGTTTTATTGGTTCAAATTTATGTTGATGATGTAATCTTTGGATCAACAAATAAAACTCTTTGTCATTAATTTTCAAAATTAATGCAAGAAGAATTTTAAATGAGTATGATGGGAGAATTAAATTTCTTTTTGGGTTTTCAAATATTTCAAAAAGATTTTGGAAATGTTTTAAATCAAAGCAAATACATTACTGATTTACTTAATAAATTTGGACTTGAGAACAGCAAGTCATTTACAACTCCTATGTGTACTAATATAAAACTTGATTTGGATGAAACTGGAAAGTCAGTTGACAACAAGTTATATAGAGGTATGATTGGTAGTTTGTTATATCTTACTACTAGCAGGCCAGATATAATGTATTCAGTATGTCTTTGTGCTATATTTCAATCAAATCCTAAAGAATCTCATCTAACTGCTGTTAAGAGAATTTTTAGATATTTAAAAGGAACTGTTTTTCAATCTCTTTTTTATCTTAAAACTTCTGATTTTAATTTGATTTCATATTCAGATGTTGACTTTGGAAGTTGTAGATTAGATAGGAAAAGTACATCAGGTATATTTCACTTTTTAGAAAAATCTTTAGTATCATGGTCTAGTAAGAAACAACATTCAGTTGCCCTGTCAACAGCTGAGGCAGAATATGTTTCTACTGGCAGTTGTTGTGCACAAGTGTTGTGGATGAAAAACACTCTTATGGACTTTGGATTGAATTTTAATAATACACCTATTTTATGTGATAATACGAGTGCAATTAATATTTCAAAAAATCCTATTATTCATTCTAGAACTAAGCACATTGAAATAAGGCATCACTTTTTAAGAGATCATGTTATTAAAAAAGATATATTTTTAGAATTTATAAATACTGAAATTCAATTAGCAGATATTTTTACTAAACCACTTCCCACTACAAGGTTTGATTTTATTAAGGGGAGCTGGGTTTATTTAATTTTAAATAATTTTTTTATTTTTATTTATTTATGTAAATTTTATTTTGTTTATTGAATACTATTTAAGATTTTCTTTCTTTCTTCATATAAAAATTTTATTTGTTTTTTAAACATATTTAATGATTATTGATTACACGGGAATCAAGGCTGTCAGAGCCTTTTCGACTTCTAAACCCTTTCACTTCTATCGAAACCCTTTCGAAATCTGAAAATCGCACTTCCTCTTTTGAAACCCTAACCTTCGAACTTCTGAAACCCTAACCTTAAAACCTTCAGAGACTCTTGAGGAAATGGTAAGGACTAAAAGATCCCGTGAGGTCGAGCTGAGCAATGCCAATAGACAATGCACCGAGGGAAGAAAAATCTTACAGGGCAAGATAATCGATCTCGACTGGTTATTTCAGACAAATCTGTTGTTGAAGCAAGCGCTATCGTTTTAGAATCTTGAACAGATGTTCAACAGTGAAAATATGGAATTTCTGTATGAAGTAGAACTTAGATACTTCTACAAATCTGTACAATTTAGTCTGGGAGATACAGAGGACAATATGATGGCTAAGATAGAGGATAGGGATTTCTCAATCTCTTCAGTAGAGATTAGTCAGATTCTCAACTTCCCTCATGAGGGAGTTTTTCATTTCGACTTAAAGAATATAGGAGATTCTGTGCATAAATCCAAAGACATCATGTCTTTTCTTTTTGGTACCAAGACAATAAAGAAAATGTTTGTCAAAGATTTAGAGCCTGATCAGAAGATTTTGGTCAAATTTATTCAAACTGGAATAGCTCCACGGATGGTAGAAATGGAGACGATTTTGTACCCTGATATGTATATAATGTTTCTTATGTTAAGTGATATTAAGTTAAACTTTCCAAGATACATGATAAGGTATCTCAGTTACTGCTGTCAAAGCGAGGCCAGGATGAATTTCTACCCCTTTGGTAGATTTATTTCTAAGATGTCGTTTAAGAAAGATATGGTGAGATTAGTGGATGCAAGAGTTAAATGTCATCACAGTAATACGTTTAATGCTGGAACTTTGAGGAAAGTTGGATATTTCTGGAGCACAATTAAAGGAAAACTTTTTCCAGTAGGAGCTGAGGAAGACTCAGAGAGTGCTCAGGCTCAACCTTCTAAGTCCAAGGAGGGACAAGATGAATCCAGAGTCAGCAATGTAGCAAGAAGGATTATTTACTTATTCTTTTGTGAGATAAGTTTTTGCTGATAAAACCATGGAAGATGTTACTGAGAGAACTGCTCCAGTAGAGAAATCAGGAGCTCAAGAAGAAACTCAAAGGGAAAATCAGGAACATATTGTAGCTGATGTTGAAGTTTTACTTCAACATGAATAATAGATGGTGGCAGTTCCTGGTGAAGAAGTGGCCAGACCTCAGGAAACTTCTGAAAATATTGTTCTTGAAAACCCAATGGAAGACATAGATACTGATGTTTTTGGTGAGCATGCTTCTGAAGCTCACACAGAGGTACTTCAAGAGGATTTTTCTGTGGAGGAGTTTGAAAACTCTAAGGAAAAATCTGTGGACCAACCTTCTCAGGACAGAGAAAAAGAAAAATCTGATGCTGAATCATTGCCTTTGGTACTACTGCATCAACCTGAGACTGTGAATCAAGCACAGGGTGCATCTGATTCTAGAAAAGAAGAAGTTGAAGAACTGTACAGAAAAGTATCTCAGTTGGAATCTGAGAATGCTTCTCTAAGAAATGCCTTAGACTTATAACATTTGAAGATTCAAATGATGAAGGAGTGTACAGTTTCAAGGAAAGAAGTTGAAATGTTTAAAGAGGATATGCTGACTGCTATTGCACAATTAAAATCTGAAATGGTTATGAAGTCAGATTTATCAGATCTGAAGCTGTTTATGGAGAACCAATTTGCATCAGTTGCAAATAATGTTGTTAGTGGATCAGGTACTTCACCTGATTTAATCAGAAGGTTTCAGGCTATCATAGCTGCGTTGAGCAACATTAATGATAGGATACAAGATCTTCAATGTAATAGTGCTCCTTTGTCAGTGTTGCTGGCTAATCAGAAGTTCTTAGTGGATCAACTGACATCTAGTGAGCCATCAATTAGAATTCTGTTAGATCAGTTATCAGAGAAGCTGTCAGTATTTGTTGAAAAAGAGGAAAGGATGCATGAGTTTTTTAGAGTCAATTTAATTGTGGACATTCATATGACTCAAGAGAATAGAGAGCTCATTATCAAGCTTAGAGATGGGATGATGAAGAGACTTTGGGAACATTTTACAGAAATCAAGTCTGCAATCTAGAGGAGATAGACCCTGTTGTTTATCTTACCCAAACCTTGATTCCTGTGTATATCATTTTCATGTATATACTACTGTTTTTGAATGACAATTTTCCTTCATTGTTTATTTGTTTATTTCTTTATTTAATTTACTGACTTTATTTTTAATATGCTAGTAATCCAGATTTAATTATTGATAAATAGTTCATAATAGAATTTACTAACAGTTCAGTGCAATATTAAACGTGTTAAAATCTATGATTTTTCATTCTTTTTTATATCACAAAAAGGGGGAGAATTTGGATAAACACAACATCAAAACCTACGTTTTATTTAGGGGGAGAATTCATTTTATTGATGGAGAAAATTAAATGAGACATTTGGATTTATAATTATCTTTTTGGTGGAGAAGTTTTTATTTAAAACTTTATAATGAATTTTGAAAGTTAATTTTGTCTAAATAATTTTAATTATTTTATGGGTTTTGTGATCATCAAAAAGGGGGAGATTGTTGAGCGGAGTATTGTTTTCAACAATATGTATTAATGTTATTTAAAGGGGGAGATTATTGAAAATAATACTCTGTCCCTTTATGATAATTTTGATGCTCACAAATACCCTTAGTTATTTTCTAATGATTTTATTTAGTATTTTGTAGGAGTTTATTAATTTATTTTACTCTTGAAATAACGAGAATTTATTACTTAGCACGGAATCTATTTTAGTGCATTCTGGAATCACTGTTCACATCTTACATATATAAATATAGCGCGGAATCTACTTTAGCACGTTCTGAAATCACTGTTCATACCCTACGTGGATAAACGTAGCTTAAGGATGAAAAGAGTATACTTTTTTTATATAAAAGAAAAGTATGGTTAAACAACCATACGTTTTCAGAAAAGTATGGAAGGAGAATCTTATGTTAGGAAGGAACCTTAAATTTTGGTTATTAGCAAAGTATGGAATGAGAACCGTACGTAAATTCTATGTGATTCGTTTGTTTCTCAAAAGTATGGTTCATCAACCTTACTTTTGTGAACAACCATACGTTCTTGGAAAAGTATGGATCAAGTAAAAGTATGGATCTTTTACCATACATTTGAGTGTTGAAGAAAAAGTATGTATATTCAACCTTACATTTGTATTCAACCTTACGTTATCAACCTTACGTTGTTAACCTTACGTTTGAAGACTATGTTATTAACCCTACGTTTGGAGGCCACGTCATCAACCTTACGTTTGGCGTCGGAAATTTTGACAGACGATATTTATGTGCAACGATCAGTAAGCTGATTTCTGGGTGGATTTCAAGATGGATTTAAAGTCGTTTTTAAAGTATGACTTTGACTTATTCAAAGCCATTTTATTAATGGATTTAAGATCGAATTAAAAGGATATTTTTATGCTGAGTCTTAAGGGAAGTTACGACTTCTCTGTAAATTCAAATTTTTGAATATCGTGAATCAGAAGGCGAGTTTTATGGATCTAAATATGCAGGAGATATGTTTTATTATATATGTTCTCTCTAAAACACCAGGTACAAAAGGATGTGATCGATCTATTTTGAAAAAGGTGGAAAACAGAGATTGCAACTATTCACGATTGATCTGCTGATTCAAAAGGAGCGTAAAAGCTCTGTTTGTTCAAGAAGAAGGAACTCGATAGAAGTTTCACATGTTCTACATCGAATATCTACTGTGGATATACTAATGCTGAGGTTTTGAACTATATCTCTATATCTACTACAACTGGATCAACTCATAATTGCTTTGTCTTGAAGATCAATATTTCTAGAGACGTCGATCCATCTGCTGTCAATTGCATTCTGTTGCAATTGTGAAGATCAACTGGAAATTTCTTTCTGAAATTATTTTTTGATTCTTGAGTAACCAGCTTCTCGTTCTAAGCTGTGTAGGTTCATGTTTGAACCAGAAGGCTTTGTTTCTCCTTGGATTGTAAAGGTGTCAACTGCCTATACTCAGTTGTGAATCGGTCTGTGGAAAAGAGGACCAGATAGTGAAAATCACCAAGCTCGTGGAGTAGAGCATTGGTGGAGTGGACTAGGGGATTTCTGTTCCCCGAACCACTATACATCTCTGTGTTCTTGATTTTACTTTTTCCGCTGCACGATCAAATCTGATAAAGAATAAAGGACAGAACTCATTCAAGAAAAGAGTTATTAAAAAATTGCAAAAGACACAATTCACCCCCCTCTTGTGTATAATCTGTAGATTCAGATCCAACAACTTAAATGAATTAAGGACTCATTGAAATAGTGAATGACATTTCTACTTTGGGTACCTCTATTCCAGAATCAAATCATGATTTAAAAGTTATTATATTTATACCTGAGAAGTGTAATTAAATATCAAGTGTTATTAGATAGTTCAAACCTATTAAAGATCTAAAAATGAATAATTTGATTGGAACACTCATGATGTATGAAGTTGAGATACAAGAATAATATAATGATCACATGTTAGTCATGAAATAAAATTATTATATTAGGTTTTCTACATCAAAGGATGAGAAAAGGTGTAAAGAAACATTATTTGACTCTTCCAATAAAGATTCTAGTACTTCGTATAATAGTGATGACCTTACAAAAAAATTTAGAAGATTTGACATGTGATACTAGAGGATAAAAAAGAAATATTTAGAAAGATGATGGAAATTAAAATTAGTTCAGATGTTATGAATGTATGAAACATGGATATCATACAACTAATTTACCTCTACTCAAATATAATTAAAATCTAGTAAATCAGATTAAAAAGGAAAGGAAAGAATGTTACGAAAGCTACATGGAGTAATTATGAGGATTCTACTGAATCTCATTTCAACTCTAAATTTGATCTCTCAAATCAAAAATAAAATATGTGTATTTTGGATCAATATAAAGAGGTACATTCATTCTGATATCCTAATTATGAATCTAAAAATTGTTCTTCTATTGATATTAATAATTATTGTTTCATGGTTAAAGATAATTAGTATTATTTAAATAATGAATATAGAAATCTCAAGAAACATTATGATTCTATTATTATTGAAAAATATGCTTTTTATAAATAGATTTTAGTATTAAATTCAAAATTTGATAAAGATAAATCGTATCAGGCCTTTCATGATACTTGAATCAATGATTTTATAGTTGAAGTTGATTCTTGGAAATTGGATGCTAGTGAGTTTACTAAAAGAGAATGTTGTCTTAATAAAATAATTTTTAATGAAAAATAATATTGGTAAACTTGGAATTAAAATCAATGGTGAAAAACTAATGGTTTATAGGAAATATTTTATACCTGGTTCGAAAATAAAAATAATGTGTATCATTATATTTTTTCACAACAGTTTTGTTAAAAATTCTGCTAATGGTTGTTGAATTTAAAGTTCCTCAATTTTTTATTGTTAAGAATGCCTATATTTCAAAACTTTTATCTAACTTTAAGGCCATAATGACTATTTAAAATAAACATATTTGGTTTACTAAATCTATTATTGCTAACACTTCTTGACCCAAAAGTATATGAATACCAAAAAAGAACTCCTATTTTATATTATGTAGTAAATGATCCCAAAGAATACAATGTTAAATGATATTTGGATATTGGTTGATAAATGTATGGAGACTTCTTAAATTTTTATTTATTATTAAATTTATGAAATTCATGGAGATAATATTAATGGAAAGTTAATTATTCACATGGTTATATTTTCTTAGGGATTATTTTTTCACTTCTATCATAGTTATAATAACATCTCAATGTACTATAAATGTTTTATAATGAGGGAGAATATTTATAATTATTTTATTCTTTTTACCTATCATTTTTTTATCTAATTTATTATGTTATGTGTTGGATTAATAACATGAAATTATATATTAACTTTTGGCCAACATGCACACTCTTTATAATTATATTTACTGGTACGTTTGAAGGAGTTTATTTATAAGTTTTTATTTTTATTAGTAAGCATGTGTTTACTATATTATCATTTTATTTACTAACATGTGTTATAATGATTTATTATTTCATGTTATATAATGTTAGTTTATGTTGATATATCATATTTTGGTCATGTACTATACATTATTGTTTATTTTTAATATACATTACATGTGCCTAAACTATTTAAATTAAATTATGTGAATATATTTTATTTGATTTTTTGAATATCATTGATATATTTATTTTTAATGTTTATCTACTTATTTAATTAATTATAAGTCTTTTTATTATTCTTTTAATATTTTTAACCTATTTCATGTCTCCTTGTAGTTAAAAGAGTTAGACATGAGGATTCCACTTGATTATATTAAATTTTACTATCATTTCAATAAGTTATATTAGTACTATATTTTTTTATTTTTTGAAATTAATATTATGGGGAGTTTATATAAATTATTTAATATTCTTTTACAATTATCTTTCTGCATTAGTTTAAATGGATTATATTATGGATAGATGATTATTAAATGGTTGATTATTATTCTTTTCTTAAATCATGCTAGTTTAGTTTATTAATATTTTTTATTGAAAGTGGGAGAGTTTTAGTTTTGTTAAATCGTGATAGATTTATTTATTAAAAGCATGAGTTTACTATATTTTATTGTATAGAAAAGGGGGAGTGATTGTTGTTTCTAATTTTTCATGTCCATATTACTTTTACTATGTTAATGGAGAGTGTATTTCTTATGTTTCATTCTCCACATTATCTTACCTTTTTATACTTTTTAAAATGGGGATATTGTATTTAATGTGTTTAGGTTTTGTAACCATCAAAAGGTGGGAGAGTATTGGATGGATCCCTTCCACTTTGTTATATTTCGATAATTAGTTATTCCCTCAAACATTAGTTTATATGATTCGTGATTTATTGTTATTATTACTTATTTTTTATTATTCATGTTCTCAATATGTATTATTTATTATTTATTAGTATTTGTTTATATTATTTTAAAATTAATCCATTATCTCTCATTTTTTCTATTAAACAAATTTCCAAAGTACAAGAAATATCTTATGTATGAAGATCAACTAAAAATTATATTATGTATAAATATTCTACTATTGATAATCTGCCTGAGTCAAAATATTATATATTAGATGAATTTCTTGTATTAGATGGATTTATTACAAAAAATATATTACACATTACAGTTTTAAAAATAATATTATATATAAAAGGATTTGGATAATACTCATGTAAGGACTCTTACATAAGACTTGTAGAATGCATGATAAAATATCAGGATAAGGGATGATACATTGAACATGATAAAACTAACTCTACATTATAAAAGACCACCAGTTACATGAAGAGCATCAAAAATAAGTATCATGATATTGAGTGGTTGGTACCCATGTGTTTCAGTTTACTCCATCTTAAGATCACTTTAATAAAATAAGTTATGATATCAACCTATCATAAATTACCATATACATAACATTGAAATTTCTTACAATAACTATATATTGTAGGTTAAAAAATCATCATATCAGAAGCTACAGCAAACACTACTTGTGATTATGATATGTAGATAATATAATGTTATGAACTAAACTTAATGGTATAATAATTGTAGAATGAATTATGTATTTTTCCTCCCTATATAATCTCCACATGAACACCATGTTAAGTATCACCTTGAGGTGATGATACAAATATTTCCACCTAAAATGTAAAAATTATTCTATGAAGATTCCAAAACCATCTAGAGTATGAACACAATAATATAAGTTTATTTCAATGTAATTGGAATCTATATACTTTGTTTCTTCACTAGTTCGTTAATTCTATCTATTATAAATTATTCTAGTTTGTTCCCTTTATTCTATCAGCTCCTAAATTATTCTTAAATTCTAATAAAAAGGTTTTTTTAAGTGATTGAAGTTGTATTGATTGAGTTATTGTATGGAAGTCATGATCATTATTATGGTAATGATGAAATTATGTTTCAAGTAATGTATTATTAAGTGTTAACACAAGTTATGTTATAATGGATACAAGTTATTAGAAGTATTGAGGGATTTTGAAATTAAATTTTTTTGGATATTTTGAATAGGTATTTAATGATGACCAATTTGAATAAAAATTATTATAAAGATTATCAATATTTATAAGGATTATTAAAGTTGTTTATTTTAAGAAATATTAGTTTATATCTATTTAAAATGTTTTGACCAAGAATTATTTATAGTTTATTTTAAAAGAAGAAATGTAAACAATGTTCATGCTATTTTTATAGAGTGGTTTGTTGATCTATTTGATTTGATTATTTAATAAATAATAAATGTAACGATCAAAACTATTTTATATATTATATATATGTTTTTGGATAGATTAAAAAAAGTTACAAAGAGATACACATGATAAAATATATATAAGAATAGAATTAAAATATTTTTTATATTCAATTATTATCTTACTGTTAATACCACTTTATGACTAAGAATAAATAGAATACGAATTTTGAGAAATAGAAGAAAGAAAGAAGAAGGAAACATATTTTACCTTGATTATTATTTTCTATTGTTATTGTGTTCATTGAACATCAATTCCAGTGTTGGATCTCCTCAAAATATTTATAACTGAAGACTTTTTTTAGAGGAATATTCATCTACTATCATTTTTGGACTCAAATGTGTGCTAGAATGTATTCAATTTTTATACCATATATTTTTTTTTAATGGTTTTAACTAATTGTAAATAGTTGTGGACATAAAGTGTGAAATACTTTTAATTATTTCTGAGGTCCCCAGTAAAAGGTTGATAAGGTCTTCAAAAATTATTTCACCTTATTTCAAATACATTCACTTAGTTTTGAGATCCTTAGGAAAAGTACCATAATTAAAATCACAATGCATGCATTAGTTGTGGGTGGATAATACTAGTGGATGCTCATTATTTACCCATACCACTATAAAAATATTTCATGTCATGATCATTAAATTAGATTAATTTAAAATAAATATTATAATTAAAATAGATTGAATGGTTAGAATGATTTAAGAGGAAGATTTAAATTTGGTGAAAGTATTTAAAATACTTAATCACTCCAATCTCAAGTCATTATCTATCTTAAATCAAGGACCACAATGAAAAGTTTTTATATGATACTTATTTCAAAAAAGACCCATATTAATGTTAAGAAGGGATTGAGTTTATTTATTTTTCAATCCTTTATAATATCATGGAAAAAGGTAACCCATACGTGGGATAATTTTTTTTGTACTATTGTTATTTAATCATTTAATATAGGGTTCAAATCAAATGCTAGAAAAATATGGGTGACAGGAAATACATTATAACATCAATGGTATATTTTAGAATGATAAATAAGAGAATATATGCAAGAATATCCTAAAAGGATTGTGTTTTTACCCAAAACCAAAAATGTGTACAAGAAAGATAGATTATAATAAATGGAAAGAGAATATGATTTATTGGACATTATATGCGTATTTGGAGGTTTGGGAAAATGTCTCCTAAAATTTGTAATAATATTTCAATCTATGGAAATTATAGAAGGAATAAATTAAGGGGGATAAGATATGGAATTGGTAAAACTTCTATTAAAATGAATAAAATCCCATAGAATAAGAAGAACATATCATTCAAGAATATATTTGATTATCTTGAGAATTTCTATGATAACTTTTGATAAAGGTGTCCATAAAAGTGAGTACTACTGGTATAAATCCACTAATTAGGCACCATAATATTTCAATGGAAGAATACCACAACATATAAAGAATCAAGTGAGAAATTTTGATCTGTCAACCTTATGATATAAAAAAAGACGAGTGTTACGCAACCAACTCCCAATAATAATGTGGTGATGGATGTCACACCAAAGTGAAAATGCTTCTACCATGGATGAAAAGGCCACACTATAAACAATCATAATCCAACCATGGAAATAATTGTTGATTGAGGGGAGCTAAATCAATAAAAATAATAATAAATCCAATATAGAAATAGAAGGATTGTATTAGTATAAGATATTCCTAAAGAAGATTTTAAGTCACATGAAATGTTTCCCATAGTCCAAAACATAAATATTCATGAGGGACCATATGTAAAATATAATAATGTTGAGTATGACACAAAAGACTACTTAACCATATGTCTAGCTCTTTTGTAAATTGAAATAAATATAGAAAAATCACAAGAGAACACATTTAATAAAGGAAAAAAGTAATTCCACTTAAATATGAACATAAATTTCATGAGAGGTTTCCAATAACTTATGGACCGATAGTTTTTGAGTATATGTGTGAAGGTGAAAAAATGTTGGACACACTCCTAATAATTTCATGAAATGGCTACCCTGACTGAAGGAGATGATGAAAAATGAAACTAAAACACCATTTAATGCAATTAATTTACTAGAAAGTGTGAAAAATAAAGTATTGGACAAGGAGAAAGGTGAAGTAAATAAGAAGACCATACTAGCCAAGGATGTTCAAGTATAGGAGATTAGTGGATCTAGAATGAATATTTCTCACCACAATAGAACTGAGTTGAAAAGAGTCACTAGGTTAAGAATAAAATATCAACTTTATTTCTCTCATTATGGATATGAGGAATAACTCACCTTATTCTAAGTAATTGGAGGGATTATGTTTCCATATAGGGAACTAAAGGTGATGTAAAAAACAGGAGTATTGGATTGTAATCACTATACAATAGGAGAACGCATAAAATAAGGACTGATTGATAATTCATTGATAAATTTGTAAGTGGTATAAACCATGATGAAAATTTATGATGTTCATCACTTGAGGGAGAGAATTCAGGAGAAGAATATTCCATAAAGTTATTATTTCATGTGTATTTATGAAATCTTAGGATATTGCTCATGTTTGAGGTATGATGTTCAATTTATCATATTTGTTTTATATTATGTCAAATTAGGTTGTTAAAGGGTATTTCTTGTTAATCTTGATGGGGCTATAAATTTTTTCACTCTAATTCTTATAATATTTTTTTTAAGATGACTACATTTTTTTAATTGTTAAAACTGCTTGAACATTCCCTAACAAGTGAAATTTGATATTGGTATCACATATTGAGAATGTGTAAGGACAATCATGATGCTTGAGTTGATCATTATTGTCTTCTAGACCAATAATTCCTCAAATAGACTTTGAGTTGGTTACTTTATGATTCATTGATATGTGAAATGTGATGTTATATTTATCTCAATTAAATCAGAATTTATTTTTCATGAAAATAGAAAAATTAATGGGGGGAGTTGAAATTTCAGATCATGGAAGATGCATGGAGATGAGTATGAATTTCCATTACATTTATACATTTGTATTTATTATAAATAGAGGGAGTGAAAAAAAATAAAAAATTATAAAACTATTGAAAACATATTTATAATGAGTTATGTGTCGTAGTTAAAGTGTATTGAGAAAAAATACAAAGGAGAAATTGAAAGGCCCAATGGATTTTGATGGTTTCATTTATTTTCAATGTGTAGTGTGTAATTTTCCTTTAATATGTAATGGATAATGTGGATATGACCAATGAATGAGAGAATAATGAATCACACGATTGATGAAGAGTATCATGGAAGGGGTGGCTTAATGATTGAGAAGAAGCTTTTAGTTCATATGGATTATTTTTATTGAAGTTTTTTTTTCTATTGTGTATTAGTGTTAATTAAATATAGATTCATTCCATTATGATTTGGAAATGAATTCATTTGTTGGAAAATGAATATGCTTGAGTTTCTATCATTATGAATGAATGATAATGAAGAAGGAGTTGATTCTACTACTTGGAATTATTAATGTTAATAGATCCAAGAAAGTTTACCACACATGTGATGATTGGATCACTAATCTTAATAAGAATCAAAGACAATTACTAATGATTGTAGAGAGAATTGTCTGCAATAGAATCAATTTTTGAAGGTTAAGGAATTCGGCCTTTGAAAAGCTTGAGAAAACGTTTTTAAAGAAGTATAAAGGCATGCTCTAATATTGAGGAACCATCTGTGTGGTGTTTAACATGATCTTTGGTACATAAAATGTTTAACCACACTTGGATGATGACCTCCAAAGTTTAAAAGGGGGTTGAAATTGATGAGGAAGTGGAGATACATGGAAATGGTTAAATTGAGTATTTTTATGTTATAAGGATTTAGATGTGAAGATGAAGATATTAGAAAATATTATGATATTTTCCAAATTCATTGAAATTTGTTTGAGATACTTCGGAAAGATTGGAGATTCCCTAAAATGGTTGGAAAATGTTTTGAGTGTATTTGTAGGAGACTAATTTCATATATAATATACTTTTTTGAATGAGAACAAAATAATTGGAAAAGTGTTGTATCACATTTTGGTATGTAAGATATTCTGCAAGTGGAAAAAACTTCTGTAGAAATATGGAAAAGTCATGGGATCACTATGGTATATAATATTTATTGAGGAATACATAATATATTTTAATAATCATTTCTAGAAATATGGTTATGTCAAAAACCTTACACAATACATAAGAGATTACATAGGCATAAGTAAGATATTTGCTACATTGCATATAGAAATTTTGGCAAAGGAAAATGTCATACACTAATTCATAAAGAATTATTATGCATGTATAACATATTTGGAGCCTATATAAGTGATATGTAAGGAAATATATTACTTACTTAAAGATTTAATAGTTTGTAAAATGTGAGGATCGTAAAGATATTTCAAAAGATACTTCTTGAAGATAACCAAAATGATGCTGAAGAAGCTCGTTCAGAAATTAAACATCGTATTTTTTCAAATGGATTTTAGTTCAAGCTGAGAATATGATCCACATGCCATGAAGAATTAGATCATTCCATAAAGAAATATGAGAATGAAATGCCAATCAAAGGTGGTTCTATAAAATAAGATGTTGCTACACTGAAGAAATTGTTACGCCGTGGGGAGTGTTGGAGAGATTTCCATGGTAAAGATTCATGTTGTACTATTAAACTATGATGTATTGGAAAAACATTGAAATGATACGGTAGATTTTTTCATTTTGTGACAATAGATTCCATGTCATTTCCATTATGTTGAGGAGGACAGTGAGGATTCACTCACACCCTGAAGTGAAGAGTTGCATCATGTTAGCTAGTGCATATATAGAGATTATATATAGTTTGTGTGTATGTTTTAATGAACAATTATCCTATGTCTCACGGATTATTAAATGGTAATATTTGAATGGGGTTAAATGTGAATTTTGGGGAATATCAAACTACTATAGATAAATGGAGATTTCCGTTTTTAAATTTTGAAATATACTCGTGTGATTCTTAATATACAAATACATAATAAGAAAGAAACTGGTGTAATTGAGAACCCAATAAAGAATTCCAAAAGGAAGTCTTGAGTAATGAAGAAATAAGCTAATGATAATCTTATAGATGGTCTCGTGCATTGAAGAAGAAAGAGATAAAAGGGAGGAGAGAAGAATTAGTAGAAGCTAAAGAAGAATCCCTATGATATCCATGTATCGTAAAATCTCCAGAAGAAGTCTTTTGTTATCTCTATATAATATAATATAACTAAGAGGATTAAGAATGGGAAACAATATTACTATTATTCATGATACCCATGTGCCAAGGCACATAATGAATATTAAGGAGGAAGAAAACATGGAGTATCTTGTCATCTATATTCACTGATCGTTCTGGTATCATGTCAAAGAATAAGGATGATGTGCATGTAGTGTTATAGATTATATTTTGGTATTTGTAGGTTTGTTTGTGAGGAAGGAGATCTTTTGTTGTTGATGTAGTGTTATCTATAGTAGAGAAGAAGATCTTGTTCAGAAATTCATGAAGAGGACCATAAAATTTAGAATGATCCAGTATAATAATATTCGTACTCGTCAAAATACTGAAGGGCTTTTAAGAGATAGAAACAACCATGAAGTAGTGTTGGGGGTGATACCTACCTAAGGGTTAAGGACAATTCCACCCTTCCCTTACGATAATTGGCACTATGATGATACATGCTCATTATTTTCTATAACCTAAAACTAAATAGTGATAATCTATTTCTTAGACTCAACTCGAATGTAGAAAGAAGTAGATTCTCAAATTGGGGTCGAACCTTGTAAATGTCTGGCATGCAGTTATTTCTTATTTATTCTCTACAGTTAATATAGTGGTGAGTCTTGGGGTGATTATATAGATCCATACATCATATTTGAGATAGTGTCATGAATAAAAATAATAGATAATTAATAGACAAACTGAATTCACTAAAAAAAGGTGTTACATTGATTCACCCCTATCCTAGTGTACCAGCACAATCTACTGGGAACTTCACATCTCATTCCCTAGTTCATCCATTCATAACACTATGAGAAAACAGGTTAATCAATTCTTGAACACTTTGATATTATCCTTATATTTTTATTGATGACAACAGAATGAATTCCATTACCAGAACAAGCCTTAAGAAAACCTTTGTTCTCTTTAAGTCATCAATACACACAATTATATTCAGTAAATGAGTGGAGGCTAAATCACCATTAGATATTCATCTTGCTGCTATTAAGACAAATTCTCTCACGTACTAAAAAACTTCTGTTGGTTTGGGCCCTATACCCTGGTCTATTGCTTACATAAGTGTAAGGGGTTTATGACTAATCATTTAGATATTCTCCACACATGGAAGGAATGAAATGTGGTTTCAGATCTTCTTGCCTCCAAGTTATCTCATGATGAGTGGATTATTTGCTTTGCAAATCTTGGGTCCTTACCAACCGAGGGCATGAATATTGTCGGAGAGGACGCACTTGTTCGTCATTACTTCAAACATCCTTGACTTTTGGTGGGACTTCTCTTTGTCCCCCTTGTTTTCCTGTATTCCTTTTTCATCATCGGTCGCTTAATAAAAGTATTAATTATTATGGCTAAATCACCCCTAAAATCTAGGGTCCAGACAAACTGGTCCTATAAAATTAATTGAAAAGACGAGTACAAAGAAGGCATTACAAGGAGTTTTTATAAATTCGAGTGTACCACTACCTATATATCCTCATCCACACAATAATCAGGTATGTGGAAGGACCACATAGTGCTCATCTCATTAACTGCCCTCATTTGACAAAGAATCCACCACTTGATTGGCCTCTCTATACACATGGGTGACAATAAGTTTGAGGTGGCTCACCTGATTAAGACACCCAATCCAATGAGGTATAATCCTCCACAGTACATCACTGGTTCTCAGCTTAAGCGCACTGACATCAAGCTCGGAGTCAGATTCTATCCACACAGCTGTCCAATTATGATAGGCAGCATGTTTGACAGCATAGATAATGGCATATAGCTCAGCTTCGTAAGAAATATCTTTCCCAATAAAGCGATGGAAGCATCGTTGACAAATCCGCGATATGTGCGAAAACGCCACCGCATCCTGCCAATCCTGGATTGCCAAGAGCTGCTCCTTCAACATTGATTTTAACATAGTTTAGGTTAGGAGGAATCCAACCAATACTCTTGACCACAAGTGGCTTTTTTGGCCTCCCGGAAATTCCCAGCATGCGAAGGGAATTGAGATCATCCATGGAATTCGCCATAGCGCCCACCTGCACAGCTGAAGTGGCCTGCGCCTCCCTATGCACCTATAGAATCACAGCGTGTAATGAAGGCCGAGTTCCGTCAACCATTGCAGCATTTCTGGCCATCCAAATGGCGTGACAGACAGCTGCAGCAGCTGCAAAGAGAATGTTTTGGAGCTGCTTGCTTCAGCCACTCCCAACAACATGAATCCGCAGCTCTTAAATGCTCCCATAGTAGTACAAATCAGCATTAAAAATGCAGCCAAGATAGCTCCAAAGATGCTGTGCAAATGTGCAATGTAAAAAAAACATGCTCCAGATTTTCAGTCATTGAGACAAAAATGGCACGCCGAAATGAGGACTTGTCCAGCATTCCTCAGATGATCATGAGTAGGTAAGCGGTTCTTCCATATTTTCCACAAGAGAAGGAACCTCAATGGAGGAATAAAAAGAGCCTTAATCCTGAGAAGACAGGCAGGCATTTGAGAAAATCCAGCAAAATGACTTTTATAATAGTCTCTAGTATTATATCGCCCATTCCTGTTTGGCTTTCAAATCAAGACATCATGATCCATGAAAAAGTATCCTTGTAATTCCTGAAGAGCTTAACGGGTGATAATTTCAGAGATATCCCTAGTGTGATGCAAAAGCTCTGCAACAGTCATATCATCCCTACTAGATGGTATATGGCCAGTGCTAAGAGGGTTGTCCATCCAAGGGGAGTTCCAGCAGTTCAGGCTGGACTGCCTACTAACTATCCAATTAGAATTCTGCATAATATCATTAAAAGAATGCCTGACTGAGGACCACATATATGAGGAGAAAAGAATACCCATTAAGAAGCTTCAACGTGAACCTGCATGATAATAAATCCATATAAGAGTCCCTTAATGGGAGAAGATTCCAAGTGAATTTGTTAATAAGTCCATTGAAGATTTTAAGGTCCTTGATACCAAGACCCCACAGCTCAATTAGTTTGATGCAGTCCTTCCAAGCAACTGTAATCAACTTTCATTCATTCACAGATCCTGTCCAAATAAAGATTCTCATCATGGATTGAATATCATTAAGAAGGCCGCTTGGCCACCTATAATGGGAGAAGGAATACAGAAGCTTTGATGTAATCACCAAATTAACAAGACACACCTTCCCAGCTTAAGACATTGTCTTTCCCTTCCATCTTGCCAACTGATTAACAATACCAGATCATATGTTATCAAAATATTACCTTTGGACCGTGCCCTAGAATAACGGGACTCCAAGGTAAACAAAGGGTAGAGAACCCTTCCTAATGCCAAGTGACCTGATAATTCTGTTCTGCTTGCCCACAGTTAAGCCTTCCCCAATGACCATAAACAATTTATTCCAACTGATGGACTGACCAGCAACTGCCTCATAATGCAGAAAGAAATCTTTCATTGCAGTGATAGTACTCTTTGAAGCATGCCCAAAAAGATGTATGTCGTCAGTATACAATAAATGGGAACGGATAAAAAGGTCCCTTCCAGCTTTAATCTGCTTATAGATACCAATCTGAGATAGCTCTTGAAAACATCTGCTCAAGTATTCCTCAACAATGGCCAAAAGAAGCCCTGAGGGAGGATCTCCTTGCCGCACATATCTAGAGCACTAAAAAAACCCCTCTGAGCTCCATTAATTAAAATGGACAGCCTTGTAGAGCCAAGGGTACAGGTAACAAGCTTGATGAAACTATTTGAGAATCCAAACCTTTGAGCACACCAAGAAGGAAGCTCTACTTTAGAGTATCAAAGGCCTTTGAAATGTCAATTTTAAGGGCAAAGTTCCCTTGCATGGACTTCCGTTTCATCAGATTAGTACTCTCTAAGGATGTAAAGAGGCAATTCTGGATACACCTGCCAGGTACAAAGCAAAAAACTGGAGGAAATATGCTCATAAAAAATACCGCTAAGTCTTGTCATCATAATTTTGCTGATGATTTTAGGGATAGTTTTGACAGTAGCCACCGGTCTGAAATTTTTAACATCAACAGCAGTCTCCTCCTTTGGGATCAAAGCAATAAAGTTCGTGTTGGAGTATGTGTAACTTCCTGCCCCACTTCCTGGGTAACTTCCTGCCCCACTAACTTTGTAACTTCTATTTGTAACTTCCCTATATTTTCTATAAATGAAGGCTCTCTCCTCACCTTGAGGGTGTGGGGGATTTCTGATGTTACATGGTATCAGAGGGAACTAATCCCGACCCCCCCTCCTCCCATTTTATTCCCCCTCTCTAGGGTTTCTCGGAATCCCCTCTCCCCCGTGGGGGGCGGCGGCCCCATGTCGGGTTAGTTTTTTTTTTTTTTTAGCCGCCGCCCCCTTCGGGCTCGTGTCTCTGGCGGTTCTCCTCTGCCGGCGCCTGCTTCCCCGCTGCGCGCGGCGGCCCTCCCTCCCGGCAGGCCCTTTCTCCCGTCCGCCTCTTCCCTGCCGGCTCCCGGTCGCGCAGCCCTCCAGCGCACGGCGGCCCTCTCTCCTGGCGCGCCTCCTGACGGCTCTTCCTCCAGCGCGCGACGGCCTAGCCTCCCGCTGCGGCTCCTTCCCTCGGCGGCCCTCCATGCCGGCGCATCTCTCCCCGGTGGATCCCGCTCCTCCTGCGCGGCCTGGCGTCCGCCGTCCTCCCGCGGTGCGCCCTCGTCCCAGCGGGCCTTCGCCCGGCTCCCGCGCCCTCGCCCTCGCGGCTCCCTGCGCGAAGGCCCCGCCTCCTCCTGCGGCTTCCCTAGGCACCCATCCCCGCGATCCGGCGATTCCAGCGCGGGTCTCCCGGCGCGCTTCCCATCCCGCTGCGCGCGATGGCCCCCGCCCTCCTTCCCCGGTGCGCCTTCCCTCAACAGCGCCCGCTCCTCATGCGCGGCTCCCGGGCGGACTTCCGACCCCGCATCCTGTTGCGGCTTCCCGGCTCCCGCCGGCCCCGCCTTCTGCGTTGCCCCACTGTGGCTTTCCCTTAAGGCTCCCGCGCCTCCCGCTGCTGCCCGCGACGCCTCCCGTCGCCCCTCGCGGTCCCGCTGCGCGCTCATCCCGGCGCCCGCTCCTCCTGCGCGCGATTCCTCCCGGCGACAGGCTCCCTTGCCCGACGGTTCTCCCGCCTTCCCGTCGTCAGTCCTCCGCGGCTCTTCCCAGCGACGACCAGCTCCAGTGTGGATCCTCAGTCGCAGCGGCTCTCCCTCCCGGCGGCGCACTCTCGTCTTCCCTCCCGACGCGGTGAATCCAGGCAGCCTCCCTGCTCCGCCTCAGTCCGGCGGTGTTCTTCCCGCGGCGCTTCTCCTGTCCAGCGGCCCTTCGCGCGCCTCCCGGCCGGCCCTCCGCGCGCCCTCCCGGCCCTTCCTGGATTATTCGGCCAGATCCTTCTCCCGACAGCCCTCCTGCGGATTTCCCGGCGGCCCTTCCGGATGGCCGGCTGCGCCTTTCCCGCCTTGTTCTTCCCGGCGGACCTCCCTTCCCCGGCTTGCGGCTCTTTTCGGCAGCCCGCCTCCTGTGCGATCTCCCGCCGGCTCCTTTGACGATTGGCCTTCATTCCTGCCGGCTCCTCCAGTAGTCGGCCTACAGCCCTGTCGGCCTCCCGTGCCACCTCTGCTCAATTGCTCCCTCCATGCCGACCTCCTGCTGCATCCTGCGAAATCCCCGCCTCTCTGCCCGGTGCCTCCTGCGGAATCCCCGCCTCTCTGCCCGGCATCTCCTGCGGAATCACCGCATCTCATCGCCGGCCTCCTCCTGCGGATTTCCCGGCGCTTCGACGACCGGCACCCGCCATTGCGGATTTTCTCGGCGCTTTGACGATCGGCCCGACATTACGGTTTACCGACGCTCTGACGACCGGCCCGTACTGCGGATTTTCCCGACGCTCTGACGACCGGCACCCGCCAGTGTGGATTTCCCGACGCTCTGTTGACCGGCCCCGCACTTTTCCGGCGATGACCCATCATTTTCAGCAGCATCACATTACAATCTTGAGGGGGAGCAGCATCATCAACGATTTTATTATTTTTGTATCTTCCGTTTTTCGTCTTATTTTGTCATCAAGCTGGGTATGTCCAGCTTGAGGGGGAGTGTTTGCAGCTTGTTGCTTGCGTTGTTTTTCATTATGTGTCCAAGCTAGGTACACCTAGCTTGAGGGGGAGTGTTGGAGTATGTGTAACTTCCTGCCCCACTTCCTGGGTAACTTCCTGCCCCACTAACTTTGTAACTTCTATTTGTAACTTCCCTATATTTTCTATAAATGAAGGCTCTCTCCTCACCTTGAGGGTGTGGGGGATTTCTGATTATTACAGTTCGAATTAATCCCATGAGGCATGTAGGCATGAGTGAAGAAATCACCAACTGCTTTAATGACATACTTCTGCAGAATGTCCCAATTAAACATGAAGAACTTGTTAGTAAAACCATCTGGACCAGCCACACTTTCAATGTTCAGAGAGAAGAGAGCTTTTTTAATTTCCTCCCCCAAAGGAGTCGTGGTAAGAGCCTCAATTTTTTGTACAGTAATGCAAGGGGAGATGTTATGAACTAACTCCTGACTGCTATCGATCCCATCATTAGAGTAAAGGGCAGAGAAATAATTCAAAACTACAATATTAATTTCAGATTCAGAGGTGTAGAGACGCCCATCAATGCTGATAGCCTGTAGACCTGTCCTGTTTCGTTTCTCTTTATGCATCCTGTGAAAAAATATGGAGTTCCTGTCACCATCAGCCAGCCACTTAATATTTAACATACTCATGTCCAATCTTTCCCTGATAGTAAGAAGATTATCCAACTTCGAAGCAGCGGGAATTTCTTCTCTGGATGGGCTGTCCAAATGTTGATTTCGAAGTTGGCAGCTTGCAAGGTTGTTCTCAGCAACCTCAATGTCAGCATAAAGACTAGAAAAAGACTTCTTGATCCATTCGCGTAATAAATCTTTAGCCTTTTTCAATTTTTCAGCAAAGACATACAGTGGGATGCCATAAATATTAGTCCTCCAAGACTCCACAATCACCTCCTGTCAGCAGAATTTTCTCTGGACAGCACCGCCCCCCCACTTTGTCAAAGGGGGTGGGCTGGGTTGGTGTTTGGTGGCCAAACCCCCACCAAATATTCAGCGGGAGAAGGCAGCATGAAGGGGTGAGGAGGCCTATAAAATGAGGCTCTCCCCTCTTCCAAAAACATCCCATCATCACATTCATCCGGTTTATCTCATCTGGTTCTATTCGAGCGGTATTTAGTGAGGCAGTTTTCCCCTTTATTCAAGAGAGAATATTACGAAGGTTTTCTCCTTGTAATAGTGAGGGAGTGTGTATCCGTTTTTACCCATAGTGATCTTTCTACTTGCCCGTGGTTTTTTTACCCCTTCAATTTGGGGATTTTTTCACGTTACATCTGGTGTCATTTATTTTTCTGCATTTTGCACTTTATTTTTATCTCGTAATTATCGCTGCACCGGTGGGCCAATCATTTATGATCCCAACAAGTGGTATCACAGGCAAGGTTCTGGCCCGGTGTTGTTCGCGTTTTCGGGTATTAATAATTCTCGTAAATTTGAGTATACTCTGGATTGCAACTCCGGTTGATCCGTCACATCAGAAAAAAATTATTGAGATTATTAAACACGCTGTTGTGAAACGGAGAAAGTTCTGGACTGACGACCTGTGTCTAAATGGCGGCGAAATTTGAGATCGAAAAATTCAACGAGAATAATTTTTCGTTGTGGAAAATGAAGATGCAAGCAATGCTGCGGAAGGAAAATTGTCGACTGAAAATTGATGAAAGACCGGCAGATGTGACGATGGAGCGTGGTTCCAGTGGGAGCCAGAATCATGACATGGACAGAAATGTGGAAAATACTTCTGGAGATATATTAGTCAGTGAAATGGCAACGACTACTGGAAGCAGGCAGCATCTCGACGATGCATTGATTATCGACTCAGGAGCAACATGACACATGACGTCTTGACGGGAATGGTTTGACCAATATGAAACCATCCCAGAAGGACTTGTGTACATGGGGAACAATCACACTCTGAAGATCGTTGAAGTCGGTACCATCAAACTGGAGATGCATGATGGCATAGTACGAACCATCCAAGGAGTACGACATGTGACGGGCCTAAAGAAGAACATATTGTCTTTGGGACAATTTGATGACATCGGATGCAAGACTCGCACCGAGAATGGAGTGATGAGAATCGTGAAGAGCGCGCTTGTGGTAATGAAGGCGGAGAAGATCTCAAAGAACCTGTACGTGCTTATGGGTGAAACGTACAAGGAGGCGGAGATAGTTGTTGCATCAACTACCTCGACAGAAGCGTTGACGACGTTATAACATCGGAAGCTTGGCCATATGTCAGAACAAGGCCTGAAGATTCTTGCGGATCAGAAGTTGCTGTCTAGGCTGACAAAGGTATCCTTACCATTTTGTGAGCATTGTGTTTTGAGCAAGCAACACAGGTTAAAGTTCGGGACGTCAACAGCAAGAAGTCAGGAGATCTTGGAGTTGATTCATTCCGATGTTTGGCAAGCACCAGTTATATCCCTGGGAGGAGCAAAGTACTTTGTATCATTTATTGATGATTATTCCAGGAGATGTTGGGTGTACTCAATCAAAAGGAAGGCGGATGTTTTTGAAGTCTTCAAAACATTCAAAGCGCAGAAGGAGCTTGACTCTGGAAAGAAGATCAAGTGTCTGAGGACTGACAATGGTGGAGAATATACAAGTGAGGAGTTTGATACTTTTTGTCAACAGGAATGAATCAAGAGACAGTTCACGGTGGCGTACACTCCTCAGCAGAATGGAGTGGCAGAGCGGATGAACAGAACCTTGTTGGATAGAACAAGGGCGATGCTGAAGACTGCAGGTATTGCCAAAACTTTTTGGGCAGAAGCAGTGAATACCGCCTGTTATGTGATCAACCGATCTCCTTCAATGGCGATTGAGCTGAACACACCAATAGAGATGTGGACTGGTAAACCCGCTAACTATTCTCGGTTACATACTTTTGGAAGTCCTGTATATGTAATGTTTAATGACCAGGAAAGATCGAAGTTGGATTCGAGATCCAGGAAATGTATCTTCTTGGGGTACGCTGATGGTGTGAAGGGGTATCGTTTGTTGGACCCCACTGCCCACAAATTTATCATCAGCAGAGATGTCATTTTTTCAGAAGATAAGGTGCAAATGACAACTGATCAAGACATTGAGAAGTAGAATACAGAAACTACAACAGTCGAAGTAGAGGACAAATCCAAGAAAGAACCAGTTTCCTCTGAGGCATTACCAGAGCACGATGATCAAATACCGGTTGAGTCTGGACCACGACGGTCAACTCGGGAGAAAAGAGCATCAGTATGGCACTCAGACTATGTCATTGAGAGCAATATTGCGTACTGCTTATTGACAGAGGATGGAGAGCCATATTCTTTTGTGGAGGCGACCCAGAGTCCAGATGAATCCTCATGGATGGCGGCGATGCAGGAGGAACTTGAAGCCCAGCACAGAAACAAGACTTGGGATCTTGTTCCATTACCTCATGGAAGGAAGGTTGTCGGAAACAAATGGGTCTTTAAGATCAAGCGGGATGAAAAGGACCAGGTGGAAAGATATCGTGCAAGATTGGTGGTCAAAGGATTTGCTCAGAAGGAAGGTATTGATTTCAATGAAATATTTTCTCCTGTTGTTAGACTGCCGACTGTTCGGATAGTTCTGGCGATGTGTGCAACATACAGTTTACATCTAGAGCAGCTGGATGTGAAGACTGCTTTTCTCCATGGTGATCTTGATGAAAAGATCTATATGCTCTAACCAGAAGGTTTTTTAGAAGGCAAAGAGAACTTGGTTTGCAGGTTGAACAAATCTTTGTACGGTCTCAAACAGGCGCCGAGGTGTTGGTACAAGAGATTTGATTCCTATATCATGAGCCTTGGATGCGACAGACTTCATTCAGATCCTTGTGCATATTTCAAGGGTTCTGATGGTAATGATTTCATCATTCTTCTGTTGTATGTGGATGACATGTTGGTTGCAGGCCCCAACAAAGATCAGATCCAGGAGACGAAAACACAGTTGGCTAGGGAGTTTGATATGAAGGACTTAGAACCAGCAAATAAGATTCTTGGGAAGCAGATTTACCGAAACAGAAATAATGGGAAGATTTGGCTATCACAGAAGAGTTATTTACAGAGAGTCTTGAAACGCTTCAACATGCAAGACTGTAAGCCAATCTCTACCCCTCTTCCCGTTAATTTCAAGTTATCCTCCACGATGAGTCCTAGCAGTGAAGCAGAGATGATGGAAATGTCTCGAGTACCGTATGCATCAGCAGTGGGTAGTCTAATGTTCGCTATGGTTTGTACTAGACCAGACATTGCACATGCAGTGAGAGCAGTTAGTCGGTACATGGCGAATCCAGAACGGGAGCATTGGAGCACAGTGAAGAGGATCCTGACATACATCAAGGAGACCTAAGATGCTGCATTATGTTATGGAGGATCATATTTTACTGTCAGAGGCTATGTTGATTCAGATTTTACAGGTGATTCTGACCGGAGGAAATCCACTACTGGTTATGTGTTTACTCTTGCAGGAGGAGCTGTGAGCTGGATTTCAAAGTTACAGTCAGTTGTGGTTTTATCCACAACGGAGGCAGAGTACATGGCAGCTACACAGGCTTGCAAAGAGGCAATTTGGATGAGAAGGTTGTTGGAGGAGCTCAGGCACAGACAGGAGCAAATTCCATTGTTTTGTGACAGTCAGAGCGCCTTGCACATTGCAAGGAATCCATCTTTTCATTCCAGGACCAAGCACATTGGGGTACAGTATCACTTTGTCCGAGATGTGGTGGAGGAAGGAAGTGTGGATATGCTGAAGATTCATACTAAAGAAAATCTGACAGATTTCCTGACGAAGGCGATTAACTCTGATAAGTTCAGATGGTGCAGATCCTCGAGTGGCCTTGCAGATACTTGAGCAGCATGGTTTGGCAGATAGAAAGGATGTGGAGATATGATTGGTTTACAATCAAATCTCCAAGTGGGAGATGTGTCGGCAGAATTTTCTCTGGAGAGCACTGCCCCCCACTTTGTCAAAGGGGGTGGGCTGAGTTGGTGTTTGGTGGCCAAACCCCCGCCAAATATTCAGCGGGAGAAGGCACCATGAAGGGGTGAGGAGGCCTATAAAAGGAGGCTCTCCCCTCTTCCAAAATCATCCCATCATCACATTCATCCGGTTTATCTCATTTGGTTCTATTCGAGCGGTATTTAGTGAGGCAGTTTTCCCCTTTATTCAAGAGAGAATATTACGAGGGTTTTCTCCTTGTAATAGTGAGGGAATGTGTATCCGCTTTTACTCATAGTGATCCTTCTACTTGCCCGTGGTTTTTTTACCCCTTCCATTTGGAGATTTTTCCACGTTACATCTGGTGTCCCTTTTATTTCCGCATTTTTCACTTTATTTTATCTCGTGATTATCGCTGCACTGGTGGGTCAATCATTTACGGTCCCAACACCTCCCAGCAACCAGGAGACAAGAGCCGTCCTTTGTTGAAATGAAAGGGAAGAGGGGAAGAGGAGAAGACTTGGTCATTCTTTAACAAAGGTCCATTAAAATAGGATTATGACCAGAATGGGGCTTTGGAAGAGTATGCCCAGAAATTGTAAATAACGGGCCTTCATTCCATCTGAATAAAGCATCTATCGAGCATGCTTAACTGCCTCCCATTTAAGGTATACCTGCTCCCAGTAAAATCAGAACATGCAATGGGGACTTCAGATAGCTGAAATTTATCAATGAAAGAGAAGAAGTCTGTAGATGCAACTCTATTGAAATTAACCCCAGTTTTCTCTTCAGGTCTTAGAATGGTATTAAAATCTCCCAGTATCACCCAGTTGGAATTAACAACTCCAGAAAGAGCCTAAAGCTCATTCCAAAGCTCCCTTATTGTAATATAGGAGGTGGAGGCATAGACAAAAGATAACTCAAAGCTGATTCCATGGCAAATACAGGAAATTGAGATCCACTGTGAGTTTTTAAGGCAGGAGGTAACATGTACACTCTCATGATTAAGAACCCAAAGGTGATCCATGTTGATATTATTCGGATTTTGAGAAACAGAATCATACCCGAGCGATTTCAACCTAAATGATCTCCACTTTTCGAAGGCCATTTTAGGTATAGCAATTCCAATTAAAGAGGGTTTTTCGGCTAAAAGATAGTGTCTAAGGGCATTGGTCGTGGGAAAGTTCCCAAGCCCTTGACAATTCCAATAAAAAATCCCCATTGAGGCAGGATTTGACTCCTGGTCAGGGGCCTTCCCTCTTTTCAAATGGTGGTTTGACCAGCATTTTTCATAACCTTGCTCTTCCTATTCTTTGTTTTGGGGGTTGCACCCACACGTGTGTCATCCTTGAGGCAGACCTACTCACAAGCATTGATGTTTTCAATAGGATCCACACTCGCAGTCTCAGCAGGATACTCCATGGAGATAGGCTACTCGCTGGATTGTGAATCATCAACTTCATCAGGCCATAAATTGCCACTTAATGGCGTGACTTTATTCTCAAGACTGAAATCCACTAGAGCTACCAGTCGTCTATATCTTCCTCCTACCAGCCTTAGATGGATGGGCTTGTGTAAAACCCCTATTCAAGTCATCCCCATCAGGGGTTCCTTCCTCAGATCGTGCCGCAAATGCATTCCGCTCAATTATGCCGCATGTTGGGGTTTCAATCCTTTCCGCAACAGAAACATCCATCTCACCCTGGATAGGGCTAGCAGCACAAGCATCATTCCACTCATCTGCATTTATGCCACATGCAGGGGCAGCAACAAAAACATCCCTCTCACCCTGGACAGGGCTAGCAGCACAAGCATCATTCTGGCGAATATCACCAAAAATTTGCTCATTTTTACCTCTGATGTCCTCATCCGGATGGGTAGCAACGTGATCAGTTTAGTTCACATGTGAGAAAGTAAGGCCATCATCCCCTACAGCTTGGCTTTGTTGACCCTGAGGTGTGGCTACAACAACATCACTGTAGGCTGCAACCAAAACAGTGATAGATGGACTGGATTCCCTTCGATTATGCAAAGATAATACCATGCCCTTTTCAGAAATAGGCAGTACAGGAATGGTATCTTTTGAACCACTTGCATTGCAATCCACATTCACAGCACCCCCATCCACTTTGGAAATTTTAGCAGTTTCCACAGTTGGCTCTCTAAAAGGCAATTTATTGTCCTCCCCTTTCTTCTGCCGACATGAAGCATCATCATATCCTTTCACTTTACAGAAGCTACATTCCTATCTCTGTTGCAATCAGCACTTGTATGCCCAAAATACTTGCAAGTTAAGCAGAATTTTGGCTTTCACTCATGTTGAATCTCAAGTTTCATTCTCTCATCCCTTGTGGAAAGGACAAACTCTTCAACCATAGTACTGGACATATCCACCTCTACAAGAACCCGGGAAAAATGTCCAAATCGGGGATTGTCAGTCTGTTTGTCCATGCAAATTGTGATACCCACAGATGATGCATTGTCCCATAATATCCTTGGAGGCCAGTATAGCCAATTCATCTTCCAAATACAAATCCATACCTGTGCATGCGTATTTCTGAAATTGTAGGGATCAAAGTTCCTATCCCACTCCTGTAGACTAAGGAATCCAGGCCTGAGAGAGATAGATCCCATGCTGCATGCTTTCCTTTTGAAATCATCAGAGGGAAAAACAACATGGTAGTAGCCCCTCCCCATCGCTGTCATTCTCCAATCTTCAAAACCCCACACCTCTGTGATTTTCTTGGTCAAATCATTGAATTTACAAAGCCTTTCCCCTCTAGGGACCAGGACTCGAGCAATGATCGAGAATCTGCATAGACTGATCCTTTCTTCTATGGCTTCTTGGTTTGCCGAAACATGGGCAACATGCCCTTTCTTAATTATGCATCCTGGAAGAGGCGTATCAAAAGAGAAGGCAATTCCTGAGGTGGACATCACAACTTTAGAAAAATTCCTCTTCGGGTTGATAGCATTAGCTGAACATGGTATTGCCTTTTTAGTCGCCCGATAAAAGAGCTCCTTGTGCCCAAGGTACTTAGTTTGGATCACCTCCCAATCATTCTCAGAGATTTCATCAGGAATCTGGTTCTCGTCGATACCCTGTTCATTAGGGTTTTCGCTTGACTCTCCTTGCTCCGCCATACACTCCTCTTATGGCTAAATCACCTTTAGTCATATTTTGAAACCTCGTGTGGTATCTATATGATAAACCTATTAATCTACTTAAACATAAGGCTGATCGGGAAAGGATTTCACTAGCACATAAAATTTTCTCTCTTAAGAACAATTCTTTAGTTTTGTATAAATTAAAAAGTTTCTTTCATTAAACTTATCCTTTCTCAAGGATATATCTAAAATCTTAGTTGGATGGTGATTAATCAATTTATCTACAACAACAATTTGTATCAAATGTGTATCATGTGTTTATATTAATTTAATAAGAGTTTTATTTAAATGTTGTCCCGCTAAAATGATACCCCATTTATATTCATTATATTCATTAGTAGCCCAAGATCCAAATTTCACTAAGCAATGAGTTCTCTTTTTCATTCCTCTCACCACATAGCTATTTAGGTTTCTCATCTTGCAAATCATATTATATATAACTTTTGCATGGTTGAAGTAATAACTATTTATCTAATCCATCATACAGGTGAACTCAACACCATTACTCTGGTATCATTCCTAATGGTTTCCTAGCTAAGTGTAACACAAATATTACAATGGGGTTTAGTTTCCTAAATTTTAGTGTTATCCATTTCCACCATGTCTTACAAAATATAATCCATGGGCATCGTGGTTTAGTAAAACCCACCCCATTAAATGATCAAGGTCCTAGAATGTGCTGGCTTTGGAAGGAATCAAGCACATAGTATTTTGAAGGGTATTTAATTGCACTAACTTAGCTCATTTATTCTTTTTTTTTTCATGCATGCATGATTCTGTTGATTTATTTTGGAATCATATTCCTTCCACCAAATCAATATATTCAATCCATATTCATGTGTAACACTTTACATATCTCATTACTTGTGTTAACTCAAATTAAAATCCAACTATATTTTTACACATATAAATCCATACCCTAAAGAAGGTATATGAAAATATATCTTGTAAACTCTTAGAATCATATGAAATCAACACTCCCAACAAGAGTAAACTTAGAGTAATAGGTAGCCAACCCCAACTTTTTTTGGAAAAGGCAGAGGCATTCAGACTAGTATATAGTTCGACCCAATGTCCCCCTACCCAAGGATACATTACTCAAAAGAGACCTCATTTGCATCACAATTCTAACACAAATTATTTATAAATTATAATTAACTTTTAAATCCAATCTCACAATCTAATACAAGCCAAAGTCAATGTAGACAAAATTGAATCAATTATCATACCTAGCATATAACTCCTTATATTCATTTATAACCATTTATAGAATATGTTTAACTCTTTTAACTAAATCATACACATATTCATAATATAATAGTAATATTTATGAATCATGTAGGGAATAATGTAAATAAATGAACAAATTATTTAGTTCAAACCACATATATATATATATATATATATATATAAACTATTAATATATTATGTAAAAATTCATAATATCACAGATTTAATACTATTCAAACCTTGATCAAATCAATAGTAAAAATTTATTTCGACATGGTTTAAATAATTTCCTCAAATAATTCATTTTAATTTGAACAATTCAAATTAAATAATTATTAAAAACTCATACTTACAAATATAATATCATTTTTATACATTATTTTATAATTTATAAACACTCTATAAATAATAATTATAAGTTCCATATAAACCATTTATATCAAAGTTATAAGTGATTCCAAATAATAGAAATGGTTTTTAATATTAACATTTAATATTATGGAATATTTATTTAATAAATGATTCGTTATCATATAATAAACAATTATAAACATTTTATAATTAATTAATTTATAAAAAAATTATAAATTAAATAAATATCCCAAAATAAAATCTTATATTATTTTTAAACAATTTATAAACAATTCAATCCAATTCATAATTTAAATCTTGAAAAAAAAAAAATTTCCCAGTATATGGTATTTGACGATATACTCATATCATAAGTGGTGAATGACAGACAGTGGTGCATAAACACACATTATGTTCTATCAATAATACCCTATGTTTTATAAAAAAAAACTTATAATTAGTCAGGATGTATGCATAACAATAATTTATGGCACTCTATAATCGTTGCTATGATATAAGGCATGTGTAAGAATAACACAACAAACTAGGATCTGTGTATGATTAACCATGTATTCATTTCTGTCACGGCTTAAGATAAGCCCATATGTATAATTAACCCGCTGCCTAACATTCATACAATACAATATGAATCTTATCAC
This sequence comes from Viscum album, assembly GCA_963277665.1. Lineage (NCBI taxonomy): Eukaryota > Viridiplantae > Streptophyta > Magnoliopsida > Santalales > Viscaceae > Viscum > Viscum album. The sequence goes on from OY728151.1 coordinate 1,290,406,762, forward strand.
TATGATGATATGATGTTATGTTTTACAACCAACTATTAGTGTTTTCTCCCTATGCAGTGCCTCACAGCATATGTTATGATACATGAAGAAACAAAAGGATTGAACTGTGTTACTTCCTACAATATTCCATATTGTTTGGCATGACCCAATCATTGATTCTTACATTCAATATCATTAATCAATCAACATAAAAAATTATCAATGATATCTTATGATAAGAAATATGAAAACTATACGATATATGAATTCTACATTTTTCAACATGATTTCAAGAATTAGAACACATGGCATGGAGTTGACCCCATTGATGGGTGAGATCAAATTTCTCATATGAACATGTCCATTGTGACATCTATATGAACCTATTAAAGTACTCAACTTCCACAACTATTTGGGATATGAAACTCTTAGCATCGATAATGGGGCTCCTAAGTGGAGGGGTACACTTTATCATTGTTCGTGTTTGAGAGTTACTGGGAATCAGTTAACTCTTTAACCTTTTCTCAGATACCAATAAAGAGCTTCTAAGGATCAATTAACACTTAATAAACATAGTAGGAATAACTATAAATCATATTCCCACCATTTACCATGTATTTAAACTACAACTTTTCAAAAACTAAAATGAAGAACATTCATGCTTACCTTCATTATAGATAGCCACAACAATGATCATAAATCTTGTGCTTGATAAAGATCAATCAAAGGTAAACAAAAAAATCCCTTCTTCATTGTGTTTCTATAAGATGACATGAATCACCCATCATATGGGTATGATCCTACATCATCCAATGATATGCTATTGCATCTCAAGGTAAAAAGAGAATGAAGAAGAGTGTTTTTGAGAGTGTCCCTAAAATAAACCAATCCACCCATCTCTATGGGTTTAACCTATTTATATAGGCTTCAGGGACATTCCCAAGCCCTTTGCATTTAGTCGTGATTTACGTAACACATGAGTAAATTCTATATGGTAACAATTTTTTTTATTCTTTTATCCATGAACAAGACAATTAAGTGTATTCATTCAACTTATATTGATGATAGCGTACATGGAAGAATGATGATAATATTAACAACTTAACATTCAATTGGTATTAACATGATATATCCATGCTTTATGATACTCCCTTAACAAGGTATATGACATGCCTTGTTTTACTTATATCATACCTAACCATGCATGTATCATATGTAAATGACATCAGGGTATATATTCTTTAGGTAATTGTTTCTAAACCATATAAAAATATAAGAAAACAAGAATTCATTGTTATTTAACACTATTTTATATATGAACAAATTTCTAGTATTTGACACTTAAATATGATTCCCATATTTATGTTTGTTTTCATCAAATATTTGTCCCTTATAATTTACATGAGTCTCCTTCCATGACACATGACATGTGATGTAAGTGGCATCAGATTCCGATTCATTAATATGTATATAAAAAATATTCATAATTCCAATATTGTTTCATATCACATAAAACTTTTACTAAATATTTCAAATGCATAACATTTTTTATTCAAGTGAATCATACCTCATCACATCTTTATAGTAGGGGTATGATGGTGTCAATGCCCAATTTTTATTTTCTACACTTATTTTATATTTCATTAATTATTAATTATGGAATAAAATTGATGATTCTATATAATTTCGAATAAATAATATCAATTACAATGTACCTTACATGGTTCCTCCTATCAACAATTAAAGAAATCAACCCAGGTTTCTTGGTTTGTGATGTGTCCATATATAGTAGTTGAGTGGGGTTTTACATTCCCCTCAACATCCTTAAGTTAATGTTTTATAAGAAGTGTCTGAAATACACTATGCACCATTAAAATTACAATTATTATGAATTCTATCAAACTATTGTCTAGTATAAATATAATCTTCATGGAATAATAAAGAGTAAATACCTTTCATTATTCATTTCATTCTAAAATAGAGAAAGTATATCACAATGTTACCCTAATGTCTTCCTAAATTGATGACTTCAATGTTGGCATAACATTGTTCCATTAATAAATATCAATTGGCACATAAATTCGATTACTAACCCTAATGTAACTAATGAAAATAGACTTATTGGGGTTAATATTTTGATCACATTCATTCTATCTAAACTCAAATTTATGACCTATACATCTCACCAAAATATTTTTTTATAACACCATTGTGATATGTTGTGATGTTCTGAGCCTAGTCCACTCATAAGTGACCTGACCCTGTGGCCACATGGCCTCAAGCATTCCTACCTATATTCCAAAGGTTTCCAACTAGTAGCGAGGGTCTATGATGGAATAGTGGGGAGACTATACCCTTTTTATTTGAGTGCAAAAAAATAGTGAAATAATAAATAAGTAGTGGAGACATAATTAAAAATAAATCAGCAAAAAAAGAGAGAATACATTAGTGGAAATGATAAACAACCAACCATATTAATATTTGGTCAATAAGATGTATCACATAAAAAATGATGATGTCATGATACTATACAAAAAGGGAGTAAAGGGAATAGAGAATCAGACATACAACAATACATGCTATTAAAATATATAAAAAATAACCTAAAATATCTCCAAAGAATCCAGATAACTTGGCTCAATCACCTACTACCAATCCCCATCTTATAATAGAAGTCAACCGTCCATAGATGGGTGCTTCCCTTTATCCCGACCGCATCTATGAAGTCTCTCTGGGTACTAATCGGTGGATGGAACGAGGTGTCAGTAAAACTCAATAGTCCTCCACCAACAACATCTAATATAATTAATCTAGTGAATATAAAATAAAATAGTAAGTAGGTATAAAAAATGATAGAAAACTATAAGATGAACAAAAACATAGCTGGCTCGGGTTCCTGGGGGATATCCATCCAACTCTACCGACTTCACCCAAATCCGAAATGTCTCTAAACATGTGTCATCATATACATATACATATACATATACATATACATATATATATGTAATAACTACTAACCAATACCCACATAATATAACCAAGGCATCCATATATAACATCGTAAGGGTAAATCCATGACCATAAGGTCAGACCAACTCACAACTACCAGTGCTGATATAGGTAATAAAGGGGTGAGTGAAAAGGGTGTACGCTTGGCATTGTATGTATATAATAATAATTATACAGATCCCTATGAATATTTCCTATATAGCATCCCGCCTTTTTATAACATAAACTTTCATTACATTACACAAAACTGAGGATCTTTAAGGTCTAGTGTCTTGGAAACTAGGAACATAATACATGAAAACAACATAAAACATTCTTCTTAAACACTTGAAAGGCTTCTCCTTAAGTTCGCCCTAGGTTCATTACTGCATCTCATAACCTGGGGACATACATCAAAAGAAAGGGTGAGCAGGAGGCCCAGTAAGGGAAACAAGAGAGACATTTTACGTGTGAACTTGATATACTTCAATAAGAACATGAAAAGAACTTTAAGGCATGAGAAAGAAATCATGAGTCATTTCATAATAAAAACAACATTTTTCATAACTTGAAGATGTGGCTACATCATTTAATATAGACAATCATGAACATACCACCAAGGTCCATCCCCAAGGTGTCATTTGAAAATTACCAAGGTTATTCACCAAGGTATCGTGAAAATTATAATCTCTAGTGGTTACATCATTACCCAATGCATTGGAGCGCTATCAGGGCGCACCCTTAAATTTGCCTTTATTATCATGTGAGCCACATATATCATCATCAAACATTTCATAAATAACCCACATAGCATAAAATAAATGGGTTTCATTTCATAATCATAACGTTTTAAAAACTGCTTTAAAGACATGATCTTTACGTCACTTTAAAACCCACAGAAAAGGAAGGTGGGTCTCATGTATGTAAATCCCAGAATTTAAAATAGAACATTTTGGTATATATGTGAATACCCCTTTAGAAGAAAGAGCTTTGAGTATTCACTTAATAATATAAAATAACTTTAGAAAAAGAGAGAGACATTTTGAGATGGAAATTCTGCAGCATAACGGCTATGTTATGAGGTTTTAGAAGACATTAAAAAGAGAGGGAAAATGAGTCAAACATTCATAAATGACCCATAAAACAGTATATGGACAGAATAAGAAGGATACATGATCATGGTAATGAAATTTCAAGGACATACCATTTGAAATGAAAAACATGGAAGGAAGACAAAAATTAGATTTCTCTTATGAAAGTTCGACAGCCTAACGGCGTTACTTAAACTTCAACAAAAACGATTTGAAAAGATCAAATAGGGTCTCTCATCATGTGAACATAAGAGTTAAGTATGATAGATATAGAGATAATTCCCCAACATAACAAAAATGAACTTGAAAGAATTGACATGAAAGTAGATCTTCAAAACGAGAAGGGTGAAGAACCACTTAAAAATTCGGCAGCCTAACAGCGCCACTTAAAACTTCAAAATACTGAATTGAAGCGATCAAATGGGGTCTCTCATCATATGAAAATAAGAGTCCAGTATGATAGATATAGAGATCATACCCCAATATAACAAAAAGGAACTTGAAATAATTCACATGAAAGTAGAACTTCAAAACGAGAAGGGTGAAGAACCACTTAAAAATTCAGCAGCCTAACGGCGCCACTTAAAACATCAAAATACTGAATTGAAGAGATCAAATGGGGTCTCTCATCATATGAACATAAGAGTCCAGTATGATAGATATAGAGATCATACCCCAACATAATAGAAATTAACTTGAAAGACTTGACATGAAAGTAGAACTTTGAAAAAGAGAAGGGTGAAAGAATCCCTTAAAAAAATTCGGCAGCCTAACGGCGCCACATAAAACTTCAAAAAAATTGAATTGAAGAGATAAAATGGGGTCTCTCATCATATGATCATAAAAGATCAGTATGATAAATTTAGAGATCATGCCCCAAAATAATACAAAGAAACATGAAAGGCTTGAATGAAAATAGAACTTGAAAACGAGGAAGGTGAAAGAATCCCTTAAAAATTCGGCAGCCTAACGGCGCCACTTAAACATTCTTAAAACGAATTGATGAGAGCAAGGGGGGGACTCTCATCATATGAACATGAAATAGGCAGTAGGATGAATATAAAAGAACATCCTACAACATAAGAACATGGAGTATAAAAGAAAAGACATAAAAGAGATTACTTGAAAAGAAAGAGAGAGGTCGGATCCCTTACCTTAAAATGTAACTCTTAAACCTCAAAGGTTGGGACCTTGAGGGCTTGGGGGAACCTTGGGAGGGATCCTTGGGAGGTAATGAGACCAGAACTTCGTTGGGGAAGAGTGGGGAGTCGAATTGAAGAGAGGAGGGCTTGGTATTTATAGGGAAAGTTAGGGGACAAGACATTAATGGCCAACGGACACCTCACATGTGCTTTTCTCAAACCCATGTGCTCTCCCTTGGCATTTATCATGGAGTTAGGCCACATGGGGCCCCCACAACAATAATTCATCACCCTTGGCCGGCCAACCCTCAAAAGATCTCATGACATCATCATGACATCGTTATGATGTCATTAAACATACCGAAACCCTAAAACTGTATTTTTACTATTCACTGAAAATTCAACTTTCTCAGAAAAATCCCAAAATTTCACATTAACCAAATATCAATGCTCTGATTTCAAAAATGAAATCCATTTTATAAAAATAATTTTCTCAATATTTTTAATTTAATTTTTAAATAAAAACACTATTCATCGAAAATTCATTTTTTCAGAAAAAACCCCAAAAATTACCATAACATAATATCGATGCTTTGAGTTCAAAAATAAAGTCATTTTTATAAAAATAATTTTCTAATTATTTTTAATTAAATTTTTAATTAAAAAACACTATTCACCCGAAAAAACTAATACTTGAATAATAATTAATGAAACCGTTATTTAACTATTTTATTGAATCACATTACTAAATCAAGGTGCCTAGATTATTTTAAAACTTTCTTTAAGTGAGATTACTAATCCATTTGGTCATATTACTAATCCTAATCATAAAATCACTATTCATAATTTACTATTCATCAAAAATCAAGTTGGTCTTATTAGACTCTAAATTTAGTACTGAACATAATTGCAGAAGACCATTTTTTGAAAATCATTACACATTTTTAATTATTTAGGGTTAACATAAACATATTTAAAATATCTTTTTTCTAAAATTCATCAAAAATATGCATACTATATTTATCCGGTTATTTCAAAATTCATAAACTTCATCATAAGAAGAAATCCCAATTTTTATTTAAAACAAGGATTACACAAGGTAGTTACGGTCTCATTACATAACCCCTTATAATACCAGCATAGGACCTAAGAGTAAGGTGTGCTAGGGTGATAGAAGCTTGGGGCGGCTCAGTCAACATTGCCCGAGTGGTAATTTCTATCAGTTTGAACTTCTCACGAAGGCGATTCCGTTCCAGCTTCACATGATGAAGTTCGGCTTGGATTTGATCCAGAGCAAAGCCCAGTGGTTCTACCTCCTTCCCAAGCTCTGTTAGATGGGCTTCGATCGGTCCATGACTACTAGGTGAGGCCATCAAATCTTCTTTCTATAATAATTAACCAAGATTACTTATATCAAAACATTTTGTTCACAGCGGTCATATTGACCGATGGTTATATAATAGTCAAAACCCACTGATCTCATTTTAATTATAATCATGTTTATCAAATAAAACGTTTTTGTTGAGTATAACAATAACACATAAAATTGGGAAACAAAATTTATTTAAAAAAATTTCGGGTCGTTACAATCTTCCCCCCTTAAGAAATTGCGTCCTCTCAATTTTTTTTTTAATATTGGGTTTTGAAATTTCATTTAAAGTCCCACATCGGAAAAAGAGTCAGTAACACTATTACTTTAAAAGAAATAAAAGGGAGTACAAAGGCCACCCGAGTTTACTCACACTAGGGTTCCATGTAGGAAAACATGGACATGGAGGAGAAAACAAAGGGTCAAGTTCTGAGGGAGAGTGATAGAGAACATGATTAGGAGAAAGTTAACCATAAGAAAATCTCAAACTTATGATGTGTGTAAACGGTCTTTGATTATCTAGTAGGAAACGTAAACCAACAACATTTTTGTTTTACGTTTCTTTTCATAATTTTGAGGATTTCATTTACTACGTAGAACAAAAACATAAGAAAATATACCTACCTTCATGTAGAGTTTCATCCTTTAATAAGTTTCTACCCAAAACTAATCTTTTCTCTAAACTATGAGCATTCAAAACTATTTGGTCTCATCAAAACACAAGAATCATCTTCTAGCATAATCCACAAAAGATCAACTATCTATTTCTTCTATCTTTAAACATTATCCCAAAAACTGAAAGGTTAAGGTAAAAAAACTCTTCAAAAAGAAAGAATCCCATAGGAATGGAAACTACATTTAAATCTTCAAAGTTCCATGGTAATACCCAAGGTTCATCATAGACCATTCCATAAATAACAGTCCTTAAAATTCCTCAAAGTAAACCAAACTAAGATTGAAACCCAAATACAAGAAGGACTTGATAACATAGTCTTCCAAAATAAACTTCATTGTTCATCTCCAAACAACATCAACCACTCCTAACATCTTATAACAAAAGTAGCTAACCTAAACATATTTTACCCAATATAGGTTAATCATTCCCGTAAGTAACCTAAATTACTATAAGTCCACCTTAAATTCATTGATTCTTCAAAATATAAGTCAACCTTACTCCTCAATGAAAATACCGTAGTAATCTATCATATATGGTCCTCAAAATAGTGAACGTCTTCCAAAATAATAATCATCTTTTAATCCCCTAATCATCTCTGTCGTAATAATACGGCAATCGTAGCATTTCCTATCACATTGGTTGTTGAGACATGTTCTTCCATTTCCCGCCATTAACTAAGAAAAGAAACTATAATTAGGGGCTTAAATACTTAGCCAATAATCATGAAAAGAAACTTAAATCATCTAAGGATAACATGTAGATGTAAAGTATACCCTAACTTGTGATCCCCTAGGTTCCCTTCTAGGTTATCCATGATCATATATTCTTATGTGAACCATTATTTTATTTTATCTTTGTTCCTTTAACAATGGTTCATACTAAGCTTATGAATTTACCAAAGCATATCCCCCGGGAGTGTCGTAACCAAGAGTGCATCAAGGCCCGTTGTCGTGTACCAGTTCCCGTTCGAGTCTAGCTCAAAGCGGTGTTTTTGGGTTTTACCCCTATGTACATCTGTGCCAGAGCCACCTCTACCTGCTCGTATCCAGACAGGGATGTATTTGCTTGGAAACCCCTTACTCAATACTCACCAAAATACCAGGAATATTTCCTATATTTAAACTTTTCTATAGGGTTCTTCCTAGTGTTTTCATATCCTAATTTACACAAATAACTAAACCATCCTTTGATACCAACTATAGCATCCCGCCTTTTTATAACATAAACTTTCATTACATTACACAAAACTGAGGATCTTTAAGGTCTAGTGTCTTGGAAACTAGGAACATAATACATGAAAACAACATAAAACATTCTTCTTAAACACTTGAAAGGCTTCTCCTTAAGTTCGCCCTAGGTTCATTACTGCATCTCATAACCTGGGGACATACATCAAAAGAAAGGGTGAGCAGGAGGCCCAGTAAGGGAAACAAGAGGGACATTTTACGTGTGAACTTGATATACTTCAATAAGAACATGAAAAGAACTTTAAGGCATGAGAAAGAAATCATGAGTCATTTCATAATAAAAACAACATTTTTCATAACTTGAAGATGTGGCTACATCATTTAATATAGACAATCATGAACATATCACCAAGGTCCATCCCCAAGGTGTCATTTGAAAATTACCAAGGTTATTCACCAAGGTATCGTGAAAATTGTAATCTCTAGTGGTTACATCATTACCCAATGCATTGGAGCGCTATCAGGGCGCACCCTTAAATTTGCCTTTATTATCATGTGAGCCACATATATCATCATCAAACATTTCATAAATAACCCACATAGCATAAAATAAATGGGTTTCATTTCATAATCATAACGTTTTAAAAACTGCTTTAAAGACATGATCTTTACGTCACTTTAAAACCCACAGAAAAGGAAGGTGGGTCTCATGTATGTAAATCCCAGAATTTAAAATAGAACATTTTGGTATATATGTGAATACCCCTTTAGAAGAAAGAGCTTTGAGTATTCACTTAATAATATAAAAGAACTTTAGAAAAAGAGAGAGACATTTTGAGATGGAAATTCTGCAGCATAACGGCTATGTTATGAGGTTTTAGAAGACATTAAAAAGAGAGGGAAAATGAGTCAAACATTCATAAATGACCCATAAAACAGTATATGGACAGAATAAGAAGGATACATGATCATGGTAATGAAATTTCAAGGACATACCATTTGAAATGAAAAACATGGAAGGAAGACAAAAATTAGATTTCTCTTATGAAAGTTCGACAGCCTAACGGCGTTACTTAAACTTCAACAAAAACGATTTGAAAAGATCAAATAGGGTCTCTCATCATGTGAACATAAGAGTTAAGTATGATAGATATAGAGATAATTCCCCAACATAACAAAAATGAACTTGAAAGAATTGACATGAAAGTAGATCTTCAAAACGAGAAGGGTGAAGAACCACTTAAAAATTCGGCAGCCTAACAGCGCCACTTAAAACTTCAAAATACTGAATTGAAGCGATCAAATGGGGTCTCTCATCATATGAAAATAAGAGTCCAGTATGATAGATATAGAGATCATACCCCAATATAACAAAAAGGAACTTGAAATAATTCACATGAAAGTAGAACTTCAAAACGAGAAGGGTGAAGAACCACTTAAAAATTCAGCAGCCTAACGACGCCACTTAAAACATCAAAATACTGAATTGAAGAGATCAAATGGGGTCTCTCATAATATGAACATAAGAGTCCAGTATGATAGATATAGAGATCATACCCCAACATAATAGAAATTAACTTGAAAGACTTGACATGAAAGTAGAACTTTGAAAAAGAGAAGGGTGAAAGAATCCCTTAAAAAAATTCGGCAGCCTAACGGCGCCACATAAAACTTCAAAAAAATTGAATTGAAGAGATAAAATGGGGTCTCTCATCATATGATCATAAAAGATCAGTATGATAAATTTAGAGATCATGCCCCAAAATAATACAAAGAAACATGAAAGGCTTGAATGAAAATAGAACTTGAAAATGAGGAAGGTGAAAGAATCCCTTAAAAATTCGGCAGCCTAACGGCGCCACTTAAACATTCTTAAAACGAATTGATGAGAGCAAGGGGGGGACTCTCATCATATGAACATGAAATAGGCAGTAGGATGAATATAAAAGAACATCCTCCAACATAAGAACATGGAGTATAAAATAAAATACATAAAAGAGATTACTTGAAAAGAAAGAGAGAGGTCGGATCCCTTACCTTAAAATGTAACTCTTAAACCTCAAAGGTTGGGACCTTGAGGGCTTGGGGGAACCTTGGGAGGGATCCTTGGGAGGTAATGAGACCAGAACTTCGTTGGGGAAGAGTGGGGAGTCGAATTGAAGAGAGGAGGGCTTGGTATTTATAGGGAAAGTTAGGGGACAAGGCATTAATGGCCAAAGGACACCTCACATGTGCTTTTCTCAAACCCATGTGCTCTCCCTTGGCATTTATCATGGAGTTAGGCCACATGGGGCTCCCACAACAATAATTCATCACCCTTGGCCGGCCAACCCTCAAAAGATCTCATGAAATCATCATGACATCGTTATGATGTCATTAAACATACCGAAACCCTAAAACTGTATTTTTACTATTCACTGAAAATTCAACTTTCTCAGAAAAATCCCAAAATTTCACATTAACCAAATATCAATGCTCTGATTTCAAAAATGAAATCCATTTTATAAAAATAATTTTCTCAATATTTTTAATTTAATTTTTAAATAAAAACACTATTCATCGAAAATTCATTTTTTCAGAAAAAACCCCAAAAATTACCATAACATAATATCGATGCTTTGAGTTCAAAAATAAAGTCATTTTTATAAAAATAATTTTCTAATTATTTTTAATTAAATTTTTAATTAAAAAACACTATTCACCCGAAAAAACTAATACTTGAATAATAATTAATGAAACCGTTATTTAACTATTTTATTGAATCACATTACTAAATCAAGGTGCCTAGATTATTTTAAAACTTTCTTTAAGTGAGATTACTAATCCATTTGGTCATATTACTAATCCTAATCATAAAATCACTATTCATAATTTACTATTCATCAAAAATCAAGTTGGTCTTATTAGAATCTAAATTTAGTACTGAACATAATTGCAGAAGACCATTTTTTGAAAATCATTACACATTTTTAATTATTTAGGGTTTACATAAACATATTTAAAATATCCTTTTTCTAAAATTCATCAAAAATATGCATACTATATTTATCCGGTTATTTCAAAATTCATAAACTTCATCATAAGAAGAAATCCCAATTTTTATTTAAAACAAGGATTACACAAGGTAGTTACGGTCTCATTACATAACCCCTTATAATACCAGCATAGGACCTAAGAGTAAGGTGTGCTAGGGTGATAGAAGCTTGGGGCGGCTCAGTCAACATTGCCCGAGTGGTAATTTCTATCAGTTTGAACTTCTCACGAAGGCGATTCCGTTCCAGCTTCACATGATGAAGTTCGGATTGGATTTGATCCAGAGCAAAGCCCAGTGGTTCTACCTCCTTCCCAAGCTCTGTTAGATGGGCTTCGATCGGTCCATGACTACTAGGTGAGGCCATCAAATCTTCTTTCTATAATAATTAACCAAGATTACTTATATCAAAACATTTTGTTCACAGCGGTCATATTGACCGATGGTTATATAATAGTCAAAACCCACTGATCTCATTTTAATTATAATCATGTTTATCAAATAAAATGTTTTTGTTGAGTATAACAATAACACATAAAATTGGGAAACAAAATTTATTTAAAAAAATTTCGGGTCATTACATCCTAGGTATTTTTAAGCTATACATGATTGGAGACTAGTGATATAATCTTAGGTGGTCCACATCCCTAAGATTTTAATCCAAATCCAAGGAGATAATCCAAAGCATTCTAATTTCAAGAGAAAGTAATAAATGAGTTCTATAAATCACATTAGAGAAATCATCAATGTAAGATAAGGACTGAGTTCAAGAGTGGTGTCAGCTCTTGGAAAATGCAACCATTAATTGGGTGGAATCCTATGGGTGATCAAGGAAAACACAGGAGGGAAATCCAAAACATGCCCAAGGTAGGCCATACTATAATAGTATATATTGGTCATAATATGAGGCAAGCATATTCATAAGTTGTGAAGGGCCATGAGATACATTTATACCGTTTCTCATTTCATTTAATCCCATTTATTCATGGGAATATTCCACAGTTCATAAGATCTATGTAATGACCCGAACTTTTGGAATGATAAATGTTTCCTGAAAATGTGGGTTATATTATTTTTGTACACAAAAAAACTATGTCCCATTAATAATGAAGTGAATATAATTGAAATTTGACCATTAGGATTCAACCTTTATATGACCATTGGTCAACATGACCATTGGACAACATGACCATTGGAAACTATACTCTTGATGATAATTATAACATTATAAATAGAAATGATAATGATTAATTAATGTAGAAATAAGATTCGATGGCATCATCTAGTAGAGTCGTTCCATATGAAGCCCATTTTTCAGAACTTGAGAGGGAGGTATCATTTTTAGGATTCTCTTTGGACCAAGCCAAAACCAAGATTCAACATGTTATTCTTGAACGAAATCACCTACGGGATAAGTTCAAGTTAGTGGAGATTACCACTCCATTGATGTTATCCGAGCCGCCTCAAGAGTCTATCATCATCATACACCATACCCTTAGGTCGTATGTGGGTGTTATAATTGATTACGTTTCAAGGTCCTAGTTACTTAAAATTTAATCACTTTATTTATATAAAATTGTTATTTCATCATTTCTATTTTAAGAATATTTTTGCTTAAAATTTGAGATGGAATTTGAAAAATTGATTATTAAGGAAAATATTGTACTTTTCAGAAAGATATAAATTATTACATTAAACTAAATTTTAATTAATAATTATTATTATAATTAAATAGTGTTACAAAAACCCTAATTTTTTAATTAAAAATGATAAAATATTTTTTTTTCAAGTTTCAGGAATTTTTACTATACATTTTACTATGCATTTTCTGTCAGTTATTATTTTTAATAAATAAGTATTGTTCTATTTAAAAGTTAAATTTCTCATATTTAGAAAATTATAATGATAATATTAATTTCATTTTTTAATTTATAATGTCGATATTAGTTTATCCTGAATTTATGATAATTTTATAAAATACATTAGTTTTTCGTGAATAGTAAAAATACAGTTTTTGGTTTTCAGTATGTTTAATGACATCATTAATGTTGAAATAAGTAAGTAAAAATTATGATCAACTATTTTGGATTATAATAATGTAATAGGTGTCCCAAGTTTCCAATACCACAGGCAAGCCCATGGTTTTTCAAATACCACTACTGAGGTGTCTAAATATATTAATAAAAAACTCCCTCGTTTTTTCTATAAATACCCACCCATTTCTCTATTGGATTTCATTATAAATTTATACACCACAAATATATGGTAGTTTTTCCTTCCAAGGATTCCTCCCAAGGTTTCCTCAAGCCCCCAATGTCTCAATCATCTATTTTTAGGAGTTACTTTTCAAGGTAAGGGAAATCTCAACTTCTCTTTTTCTTTTAACTTTTCTTTTATGTGGTATGTATTTAAAATTTCCATACCATGTTCTACTATCCATTTTATTCTATACCTATATAATATTAATAGTTTTTTATGACTGAGAGACACTTTTCCTCTATCTTTTTGATGTTTTATAAAACCAAGTTTCATACCTGTTATGCTGCCAATTTTACTTCTCAAAATCTCTCTCTTTTTCACAAGAAAATATTTTCTTTTATTCCGTGAATACCCAAACCACATTATTCTATAGGGGTATACAAATATTTTTAAAAATTATCTATTTTATTATGGTATTAACATATAAAAAACCCTCCTTCCTTTTTCATCCGTTTTAAAAATACATAATGAACTTTTCTTCAAGAACTTCTTAAAAATGTCATGATTTTGATATGAAACCAATTCATTTATTCTACACAGGTTTTTTGTGAAATGTTTTATTATAATTTATGTGGCTCAAATTAATTTATAAATATTATGGGTGTTACTTGATAACACTCCAATTAATTGAGTAAGGAATTTAATCTCTACAGATGACATGTTTTATGATACCTTGGTGAATAACCTTGGTAATTTTTATGACACCTGGACAAAAAACCTTTGTGATATTATTATAAGCGTGTAAAGTAAATGTTATATCAACATTTACATGTTTTGATTCATGTTCATTTATTTATTATATTCCACATTTAATCTTTTTTATTTCATAATGATATTCCTTAAGTTCTTATAAATATTTCTCAATATCACATGTAAACGGTTTCACTAGTTTTCCCTTATTGGGCCTTATGCTCACCCTTTCATTTGAATTATGTCTCCTTATTCCAAGATTCAATAAATGTACTTAGGATGAACCTTTAATAATCCATTCAAGTGGAATAGAATATTTTTTTTTGTTTTTAATGTATTATGCACCTTATTTCCAAGACACTAATCTATAAAAGATCCTCTGTTTTTTATAATATAATGAAAAGTTATGAAATAAAATGGTGGGATTCCATAGTTGGTATCAAATGACAGTTTAGTTATTTTTTTAAATTAGGATTTGATAAAATTATGAAGAACCATAGGTACATGTTTAAATATAGTAAAACTTCTTGGTATTTTGGTATAAAATATTAAGTAAGTGGTTTCCAAAAAAATAAATCCATGTCTAGATACAAACATGTTGATGTAGCTCTTGCTCAGATGTATCTATGGGTAAAACCTGAAAACACGACATTGAGCTATACTCAAATTGGAACTGGTGCATGTTAATGGGCCATGATACACTCCTAGTTTGACACTCCTGGGATATATGGTTGGTTAATCGCAAGCTTTTTTATAAACCATTATGAAGGATTTACAAAAAATGTAATTGTTGTTAAAAAATAACATATTTAGAATGATGTTTATGAAAATACTTTAAAACTATAATATTATTTAATGAAACACATTTATCACTATGGTTTTCTTCTTTTATAAAATGGTGGGAAATAAGAGAAACTGTGTAAATTGTGAGTGCAATGGACCATGCACTGACAGCCTTCTGATAGAAGATCGAATGGAAAGCTTATGAGAATGATGAATCAACTGACTCAAGTTATGGGCAATAACTTAAATCAAGCTGAGAGACTGGATAAGGGAAAAACATTCCATTGAGTCTTTTATTCATCAAAGACCACCATCTTTTAGTGGATCTACTGACCCTTTGATTGATGAATAGTGGATACGCTTTGTTGAAAAAATATTTTTTATAATCTGTTGTTCAGAACAAGAGAAAGTCACCATGGATGTTTACCGCTTAGAGGGATAAGTTGATCAGTGGTGGGAGATGATAAAAAATATGAATCCAATAAAGGCGATTGAAGCTATGGAGTGGTATGAGTTTAGGGGAACCTTTTTCAAAAAGTATTTCCCCTGTTCGATGAGAACTAAGATAGAGAAGGAATTCATAGAGCTGAAGCAGAAGGAGAATAAATCCATGGGAAGATATGAGATGAACTTCACCATACATTCCTATTATACATCTAGATTTGTCATGGATCCTAATGGGAAGGTTGATAGATTATTATATGGACTAAGACCTCATCTATAGAAGAATCTAGCTAACCGAGACTATGATAACTATGAGTAGATTGTGAGGAGTGCTATGAATGTTGAACTACAGTTTAGAGAGATGCAGTAGTCACATATATCAAATACAAAGAATAGATCTTTGGATCCAAACATGGGAAGGATCTTTGATCAAGTAAGAGGAGGAAAGCAAGTGTATCTTTCCACATGCAACAAATGCGGGAAGAAGAATTCGAGGAACTACCTACTGAGGAGAAAGAAGTGTTAAAAGTGTGTAATAGAAGGACACATTGCTCGAAACTATCATAGTGAGGTGAAGCCTCAACTTCTTAATGTGAATGATAAAGTGAAGATGGTAAATTCCCTACCAGAAGTCCAATGCTTCATTTTTGGATAGCTTGGACACTTTTCTAATCACTTTCCAAATATGAGGGTAGTAGAGGGGAATCACCATATACTTCATCATAGTCCTAAGGATCAAGGTCATTTTTTTCTATCATGATGGCTGAAGTTGACACTCCAAGGGATGTGTTGGCAGGTACTCTCATCATTCCCTCAAAGCAAGCAAGTAATTTGTTTGATTATGGTTCTGATCATTCCTTTATTTCCTCCAATTTTTCCAAGAATATAGAATCAATCCTTAAACTTCTAGAAGTAGATTTATCAGTCAAGACTCAATGATATATTATCCAAGAATAAATAGCTTATAGAAACTATGGTATTCCCATTGGCGAGCACAATCTCATCGCAAATCTAGTAGTAATTCTCATGTTGGAATACAAAATTATATTGGGGATAGAATTTCTCCTAATATATAATGATAAGATAAAATTCAGAAGGAAATCTCAGTAGTCATGAATGGATATCCTATAATTGTTTTCAAAGGAGAGATATTTCAACATTATCATCTTCAATTATAACATCCCCTATCCTTCTTTATGAAAATGATCAGTGAAGATGAAGAAGTAAATGAAATTATATGAATAGAGAATGTGATCATTGTTTAGGAATACATTAAAGTATTTCCAGGAGAGTTTCTTGGACCTCCCCCAGAAAGAGTGGTAATGTTCTCCATTGAACTCATTCCTTGATCCATGCCGATATAAAAAACCCCATATAAAATGGAAAATGTAGAGCTGGAGGAATTAAAGAAAGAACTCAAAGATCTTTTGAAGAAGGGTTTTATCTGGCCATGTGTGTCTTTATGGGGATCACCTGTTCTCCTTGTGAAGAATAAGGATGGATCAATGGGGTTATTCATTTATTATAGTGAACATAACGGGGTCACAGTGAAGAAAAAGTACCCTCTTCCATGAATTGATGATTTATTTGACCAGCTTTGTGGGGATTAGTTCTTCTCTAAGATTGATCTTAGATCTGGTTATCATAAATTGATGGTAAATAAAGAATTTATTCCAAAGACTGCCTATAGATAGAGATATGTGAATCATGAGTTTTTTTTTATTTCCTTCATCCTGACTAATACACCTTATATTTTTATAGATTTGATGAATAAAGTCTTTAAGGACTACCTTGATAATTTTTTGTTAGTTTTTATTGATGATATTTTAAAATATTCTAAATGTCACAAGGAGCATGAAGATCATTTAAGGGTTATATTTAAAACTCAAAGGAAGGATAGTATATTTGGTATGTTTATAAATTGTGAATTTTGGTTACAACAAGTTTCTTTCTTGGGGAACATCGTAACCAAAGAAGGAATCTTATTTGACCCTACCAAGACAAGGTTTGTGGAGGAGTGTACTTAGGCTAAAAAAATAACTATGATTCGTAGTTTCCTTGGTTTAGTATGATATTATATGAGGTTTGTGAAAAACATTTCACGAATTTCTAATCCACTAACCATGTTAACTCGAAAAGGGGGAAAGTTTATCTGGGAAAAGGATTTTGAAGAATTTTTTCAAGAGTTGAAGAAAATATTGGTTATTAAACCAATATAAACTCTACCCTATATCATATAAGGATTCATTATTTATAGAAATTCATCTCTAAAATTTCTTGGGTGTGTCCTTATACAAAATGAAAAGGTGATTGCTTATGCATCTCGATAGTTAAAGGCTCATGAGAAGAACTATGCTACGCATGATCTGGAGCTAGTTGTAGTTGCATTTGATCTGATGATATGAAGGAACTATCTTTATGGGGAGAAATGTTATATATACATAGACTTTCAAAGTTTGAAGAATATTTTCATGAAAAATGAATTTAACATGAGACGGTAGAGATGGTTGGAACTTATTAAAAAAATGATTGTTGAATTCATTATCATACTAGAAGATAAAACAAAGTCTCTGATGAATTAAGTAGGAAAAACCATGTTGTTTTGGAAATGATGAGGATTTAAGGAGAACCTTTGACTAAAGACCTAGTAAAACTGGACATGGAAATTATAAGGGAAGGGAGATGATGGATGAAGCTCATAACTCTATATTATCTACACATCCTAGAATCATAAAAATGTATATGGACCTTTGTGGTCATTATTGGTGGGATAACATGAAAAGGGAGATTGTCGACTACACTGTAAGGTTCCTGGTGTGTTAACAAGTGAAGGCAGAGCAACAACTTCCTAAAGGGGTATTACAACCACTGCCCATACTAGTATGTATGTGGGACAATATCACTATGGAATTTATCACTGACCTCCCAAAAAATTGCAAAGGAAACAATGAGATTTGGGTTATAGTGGTCCATCTCACCAAGACAATCCATTTTATATTCATTCAAGAAAATTTGTCTCTTGAACAACTCGCCAAGATTTGTGTAATGGAAGTAGTAAGGATGCATGGAGTGCCACCCTCTATCATTTATGATCATGAACCAAGGTTCACATCGAAATTCAGGAAAGTTTTTAACATGATCTAAATACTGAATTGAATTTCAGTACAACCTATCACCCTAAAAAATATAGCCAAACTGAAAGGACTATTCAAACACATGAGGACATGCTCAGAACAAGATCAATGGAATTTCAAGGTTTATGGGATAAACACCTCCCATTAGTTGAGTTCTCATACAACAAAATATTCAATTCAAGTATTCAAATAGAACTCTATGAAGATATTTATGGGATGTGATGTAGATCTACTAATTGTTGGGATAAAGCTATTGAGAGAAATCTTCTTGGGACTGGTCTTGTGAAAGAGATGACAAAAAAGGTTCATGGTATCCAACAACACATTAAGGCTTCTTAGAGTCAGAAAAAGAGCTATGCTGACAACCATCGAAGGGACTTGGAGTTTGATATTAGTGAAAAAGTCATCCATTAAATTTCACCTTAGAAGAGAGTCACGGATTTTGGGAAGAAAGGGAAGCTTATCCTCGGGTACATTGGCCCATATGAAATCCATGATCGCATAGGAGCAGTGGCCTATCGACTTGATCTTCCTCCATATCTAGCTCAGGTTCATGATGTTTACCATGTATCTCTATTAAGGAAGTAAATACCTAACCCTTCACACGTACTAAATTGTGAGGTGGTACAACTAGAACATAACCTCTCTTACGAGGAGCATCTGGTGGAGATCATGGACTGTAGAGACAAATTTCTATGTAACATCACTACCCACCTCATTAAATTGTTTTGTAGGAACAAAAAATATGAAGAATCCATGTGGTAACTAGAGGATAGAATGAGGTTGAATTACCCACATCTCTTCTTAATCGAGAGAATGAGTTAAAATTTCTAGGATAAAATTTCTTAATGGGGAAGAATGTAATGACCCAAACTATTTGAATGACAAATGTTTCCTAATAATGCATGTTATATTGTTTTTGTTCACAAAAAAACTATATAACTTTAATAATGAAGTGAGTATAACTAAAATGTGACTACTGGGATTCGACTGTTATATGACTATTGGTCAATATGACTGTTGGGAATTGTACTCTTGATGATAATTTTAATGTTATAAATAGAAATGATAATGGTTAATTAATGAAAAAAGAAGAGTCGATGGCCTCATCTAGTAGATTCATGTCGTATGAAGCCCATTTTTCAAAACTTGGGAGGGAGGTAACACCTTTGGGCTTCAATCTGGGCCAAGCCCACACTATGATTCAATATTTTTTGTTTGAATGAAATATCCTATAGGAGAATTTCAATTTAGTCGAGATTACCACTCAGATGATGTTATTTGAGCCGCCCCAAGAGTCTATACTCATCATAAACCTTACCCTTAGGTCATATGTGGGTGTTATAAGGGGTTATGTGCTGGGGCCCTAATTAAATAAAATTTAATTCCATTTTTTATATAAAATTTTATTTTATCATTTCCATTTTAAGAATAGTTTTGCTTAAAATTTGAGATGGAATTTGATAAATTGATTTTTCGAGCAAAAAAATGTACTTTTATAAAAGATAAAAAAATGTTATATTAAAATAATTCTATATTGATAATTTTTATTATAATTAAATAGTTTTATAAAAACACACATTTTTTAATTACAAATGATAACATAATTTTATTTTTTTCATGTTTTAAAAATTTTACTATGCATTTTCTATCTGAAATTATTTTTAATAATTAAGTATTTTTCTATTTAAAAGTTAAATTTATAATATTTAGAGAATTATTATGATAAAATAAACTAATTTTTTTTTAATTTAGAACATATATATTGGGTAAGGGTGAATTTATGAGAATTTTATAAAATACATTATTTTTTCATGAATAGTAAAAATACAGTTTTTGTTTTTTAGTATGTTTAATGACATAATTAATGATTTAATATGTAATTTAAAATTATGTTAGACTCTTTTGGATTATAATAATTTAATTGGTGTTCTAATTGGCCAATACCATGGGCAAATACCATGTGAAAGGCCATGGTTTTGCAAATACTAATGGTGAGCTGTCCATGGAAATTAATTAAAAAATCCCTCACTTTTGCTATAAATACCCACCCATTTCTCCATTGTATTTCATTAAAAATTCATCATATAAAAATATATGATATTTTTATCTCCTAAGGAGTTATCCCAAGGTGTCCTCAATCCTCCAAGGTCATAATCATCGAGTTTTAGTTGTTAATCTTCAAGGTAAGAGAAATCTCGACTTCTCTTTTCTTTCCAAGTTCTGTTTTATGCGGCATGTCTTTCAAATTTACATACCTTGTTATTATGTCAATTTTATTATATAATTATGTTTTATTAAGATTTTTTTATTAATAGTATACCCTTTTCCCTCTCTTTTTGGTGTTTTCTAAAACCAAGTTTCATACCCATTATGATGTCGATTTCACTTCTCAAAATCTCTCTTTTTCACAAGAAATTATTTTATATTATTTTGTGAATAAAAAATACACTTTATTATCTAGGGGTATTAAAATATATCTAGAAACTATCTATTTTATTCTGGTATTAACATACATGAAATCTGCCTTTATTTTTCGTCAGTTTTATGAATACATAATGAATATTTCTTTAAGAACTTCATAAAAATGTCATGATTTTGATATGAAATAAGTTTCATTTATTCTCCATTGGTTATTTATGAAATGATTTATTATGATATATGTGGCTCAAATTAATTAATAATTATTAAGGGTGCTCCCTGATAGTTCTCCAATGCATTGGGTAAGGAATTAAATCTCTATAGATGACATGTTTTACGATGCCTTGGTGAATAACGATGGAAATTTTTATGAAACCTTGATGACAATCCTTGGTGGTATGCTTATGAATGTATAAAGTAATTTTTGTATCCACATTTCCAAGTTATTATTAATGTTATTTTATTTATGATATTCCTCATGTTATCTTTTTCATTCAATAATGATATTCCTAAGGTTCTTATTAGTATTTCTCAAGATCAAATTTAAACTGTTTCACTTCATTTCCCTTACCCGGCCTTATGCTCACCCTTTCCATTGATGTATTTCACAAAGTGTTGAGATACATTAAATGTACTAAAGATGAACCTTAAAGAATCATTTCAAGTGGAATATAATAATGTTTTATGCTTTTCATGTATTATATACCTTATTTCCATGTTTCTAAACATTAAAAGATCCTCTATTTTATACAATGTAATGAAAAGTTATGTAATAAAAAGGAACGATTCCATATTCTAAGTGACATGGTATGTATATTAACATTTAAATTTATTAATATTTCTATTTCATTATGTAGGAAAGTTAAAACAACCTTAGGATGTGGTTTGTTCACATAAACAATGCTATAAATGTCAAGAGAATTTAATAGACACACCAAAGGGGTGGTTCGAGTCAAGGTCACAACCATCGACAATACCTGAGGTCTATAGGAGTATCCTATAAAGGTTTAGATTTTTAATTAAATTAATTCCACAATTTAGAAGTTATGCACAAAATGTTTGGAACACTTCACTATGGAAAATTTTATAGACATAAAAGTGTTTAGGGAAAAGTAATAAACCAACTACCTTATACTAGTAGATGAATCCTCATCCAATATAAAATTTAGATTCAATCTAGAAGGAGAGAAATTTATGAATCTTGAAAAAAGTCCCAAAAAACAAGTTAAATGAGATATCATGGAAATAAAATAGAAGATATAGAGAGAAACAAAGAAAGGAAGTAAGAGGCATGATAAAATAACCAAGAGTGATCCAATGTATTGACCAATGGTTGAATATAAGCTAGGATGATGGTGATCTATCAAATCCTAGGGAGGATAAATGGGGGAGATTTCCAATATGCTATTTTTTTGTAAAAAAGTAAAATAAGAAACGGGTTTTAAATTAAGTGGATAGAGGAGAGAATTTGAAATTTCACCCTTTTTAAATTGGGTCATGGTTTGGATGCATGGTTAGACAAAACTTGTTCCATTAATGCGATGTTCACTATCCAAGAGCCCAAGCCTTACATGGTTTAGGTGCACAGTTATACAAACCACATGACCACCATGTGTAGCTACAATCCAAGAATCCACCCATGACATGGTTTAAATGCATGGTTAGATAAACCACACACAAACCATGTGATTATCCACTATAATTTATTTCATATTTTTCATGGGTGTGTTTCCTCCATTACATGGTTAAAAAACCATGATCCACAATTTATGGGTTACACTGTTGATCCACATGGTTACTAATAACTATGCGCCAACCACACGTCTCACCTTGTTCCTAAAAAAACTGTAACTCTAGGCTCCGAATGACATTATACCCTCTAAAAACCTTACCTAAACCAATAGAAACATTTATTGAGATAAAATGAAAGGTTTATAATTATATTTAATGGATTTATACATCATTGATTAATTGGTATCTTACAACAACCCCTCTTTAAAGAAATTCATCACTAAGTTTCACTTCTGATGTTGGTTGAGAGTAATCTAATAATAACTCCAACCACTATGCATGTATATTGGCCCCACTCTCGTAGTCTCATCATGTACATGGTTGTGCTTCCATAGAACCCGTAATAGAAGAACCGACCTACCTCAAAGTACCTTCATGCTATGATCAACGACATGAATAATATACTCCTCAAAAGAAGCTTATGCATTTAACTCAACATCATCTAGGTCAAAAGTATGAGATGGTTCAGAATGATAATTGTGAGGGTGCATGGATTAACACCTCTATGGAAGAGATATCTGATAGGCCACCAGACTGGTTCTCTCTAAGATCTCAAATGGACCAATGAACCTAGGAGACATATTACCTTGCCTCTGAATCCATCTATGACCCAATCATGGTGAAACATGTAAAAAAAATCGATCTCCCACCTCAAACTATATGATCTGTGATTATAATTAGCATAAGTCTTTTGAATAAAATGATCTATAACTATATTCTTCTTGATAAGTTATACCTAATTTGATGCTCCTGAACGAGATGAGGTCTTAGTAGAGCTCAATCCCCCACCTCTAACCCGCACAGGGGTGAACGACATGAACTACTATATAAGGCCTCATATGGATCCATATATATGTTTCCTTGAATTATTTTATTATAGGAGAACTTGACTAGAGGTATGTATTTCTGCCAAGATCCCCCAAATTCAAGGATGCATTTCCTAAGCATGTCCTCTAGCAATTATATAGTACTATCAGACTAATAGTTGGTCTCTAGTTGGTATACATTACTCAAAAGTACCTGTGAAACCGTTGCCAGAATGATGAAGTGAACCAAGCATCACTATATAATACCATGGTATATGAAGCTCCATTAAAGTGTATAATCTCATAGGCATATAGTCTACCATGTTCTTCTACTGAGAAGGACTCCCTAATAGGTAGGGAATGAGAGACCTTCATTAACCAATCCACAATCATCCATACGACATCACTGCCTTGAGGAGACCTAGGTAAAACCATAAAAACATCTATAGCGACATAATTATATTTCCACTTTAGAATGGGTAAGGGTTTTAAGGACCATAGGCTTACAATTTTCAACCTTCACATTCTAACAGGCGGAACAATGATTTGTGAAACCTATGATCTCCATTTTCAACCCTAGCCACTAATACTAGTGGTGTATGTCACAGTGCATCATGGTGAGTCTGGTAGGGATTTTCCAACTATAATCATGGGGTTATAACATCAATTATTCTCACATATCTATAGGAAATCAGACCCATCCATGAATATGACATATTTCATTCTCATCAACAACCCAACCGGTTGGTGGGTCCTCACCTATAATTCCTTTTGGGAGGACTAAGCCCTTGGGATCATAAATCTATCACATATTCATTTGATCCACAAGTGAAGAGGTCAATAATTCAGCTATAAGTATAATATTTATATGACACTCCTAGACTTCCAAATACATCTTAGAATTAAGATCCATCAACTTCAATTCACTATTAACTTCCTGAATAGCTTGTGTCCAAATCTTACATCTCAGGGCATCATCCATTTCATTTCATTTCATACGTGTATAATAATGCTCAAATTCAAAATAATAAATGTATTCAATACATATATTCTATTAGTGTTTTAATTCATGCTAAGTGAATAATTATTTGAATCTATTATGGTTTGTGTACACCACAAACCTCTCTCTAAGAATGTAATTTCTTCAGCAACGTAAGGCATGAACAACTATAGCTGGATCGATATTATGTGTTGGATAATTATGATCAAGAGGACTTAAATAATGATACCTATATGTTATGAATTTTCCCCTTACATTAAAACTTCACCAAACCTGACACCTAATGAATCATAATAAACAATATATATTATGTCCAGATCTCGAAAAATTGAGATCAGTGATAACATTAACCTACCATTCAAATCCTAAAATTCCTTATTACAATCTTTATACCATAAGAATTTTCATCCTATCTTGGTAAATCTAATTAGATTCTATACACGGATCAAGAAATCATAGAAAAATGCCTATAGTATCCAACCATCCCTAATAAACTTCAAATATCAAAAAATTTCTTGAGCTACTCCCATGAAACAATGGTTCTCATCTTCCCTAGATCCACAGATACCTCTAATTCCAATATGATGTGACCCATGAAGTTAACCTTTTAAATATAGTAGTATAATTTTGTGAGCTTATCATATAGATGGTTCTCTCTAAGTATACTCAAAATGATGTCAAGGTGTTTGGCATGATCATGTATAGTCCAATTGTACAACAATATTTCTTCCACAAAACTACCATGAAAGCATCCAAATACTGGTGGAAAATCCATTTATCATGTCCATAAAAACTAATATCAAATTCATGAGACCAAACAACATTACCAAATACTTGTATAGTCCATATCTACTTTTGAAATCTATACATTCTATATCTGAGGTTCTAACCCTTACCTGATGATAGCCCAACCTCAAATTAATCTTTGATATGACCTTGGATCCTTGAAGCTGGTCAAAGAGATCATCTATATGAGGAATGGGGTACTGGTTCTTAATTTCTATTTGATTTAACTGCTAGTAATCCACAAAAATACTAAGGGTCCCATCCACCTTCTTGGTGAAAAGAATGGGTGAACCCCAAGGAGAAGTATTGGGTCATGTAAAACCTTTAGCTTCTAGGTCCTCAAATTATCAGTTGATTTCCTAAATCTCAATATGATCCATCTTGTATAGGGGACACTAATGGAAATTTCATATTTAAAAATGGTTTAAAACCATTGGAAAAGTCTGGAAAACTATTGGTATAAACTATACCAATGGTTGTCCAAACCATTGGGTCTTGAGCTGTAGTGATAGACATATCCCAACGGTTTTGTGAAAAGCATTGGGATATTTCTGAAAAAATGAGTATATACTAATGGTTTACTGAAAATATTGGTATAAATGCTTATCAATGGTTTAAAACCATTCGTAATGTCAAAAGTCATCTCTATACCAACGATTTTTAAATCGTTGGTATAGAATTTTACCAACGGTTTTCAAAAAACCATTGGGAAATATGAAGTAAACATATCTATGCCAATGGTTTACAAACCATTGGAATATACTTTTACCAATGGTTTACATAAAAATGTTGGTAAAACTTGTGCTTTTACAGATATGCCAACGATTTACAACCATTGGCATAGCCTTCAAATACCT
The DNA here is from genome assembly GCA_963277665.1 of Viscum album. Taxonomy (NCBI): domain Eukaryota; kingdom Viridiplantae; phylum Streptophyta; class Magnoliopsida; order Santalales; family Viscaceae; genus Viscum; species Viscum album. The sequence continues at coordinate 1,290,433,196 of OY728151.1, forward strand.
ACAATAGCAAGCTGGCTTGCTGGCCTCCCCCTATGCACCTACAACAATTCCACCATCTTCCACCAGCAGGCCTGCAGAATTCATACAAGGGGTTGGGGGGAATTCTATATGAATTCATAAAAAAATCATACAACACATAATTCATACAGAATTCTTAATATATCCAATTCTCTATTTAATTACCCTCTACACACATACAGAATTAACACATAATTCATAAGGTAATTACATCAAGTATACACATACAACAGGTATACCAATACAACAAGTATACCCATACACAATTAACGCATAATTCACAAGTTAATTAAATACATAAAGAATTCAACTCAGAATTCAGGAGGTTAGGGGGGTTGTTCAGGGGGTTGGGGTGGCTGTCCAAGGGGGTAGGGGGTGTCCAGGGGGTGGGGGGTGTCCGGGGGATGGGGGTGTCTGGGGGGGGGGTGTCCAGGGGGGTGGGGTGGTGTCCAGGGGGTTGGGGGGGGGGCTTTCCAGTGGTGGGGGTGTCCGGAGGGTGGGGGTGGGGTGGTGTCTAAGGGATGGGGGGTAGTCCAAGGGGTTGGGGGGATGTCCAAGGGGGTGGGGTGGTGTCTAGGGGGTGGGGACTGTCCATGTGGGATGGGGGTGTCCAGGGGGTGGGGGGGTGTCCAGGGGGTTAGGGGGGACTGTCTAGGGGGTAGGGGCTATCCATGGGGGTGGGGGTATCCAGGGGGGTGGGGGAGGTCCAGGGGGTTGGGGGGGCTATCCAAGGGGGGTGGGGTGGTGTCTAGGGGGGGTGGGGTGGTGTCCAAGGGGTGTGGGGGGGGGGGGGGGGGGGGGTGTCCAGGGGGGGTGTCCATGGGGGTGGCGGGCTGTCGAGGGGGTAGGGGGTGTCCAGGGGGTGGGGTGGGGAGCTGTAATGGTTTTAATGGAATGAATTTCATGGATTTTAAGATCATTGGTATTTTTAAAATGGTTTTGGAATAATGTTTATTTCAATAGTATGCGTTTCTTTAGAAAAAAATGAATGTTTTTGGCATGTAGGTAGGAAGGAGGATTTGGTTATTAGGAAATGGATTACATTTTTATTATGGGACAAAAATACTATATGATTTTTGAAATGGAACCTTAGAAGGGATTTTTATAAACCATTATGGAGTTTTAAATAGAAAGAAGTATCTATTATGTGATTTTGAAATGGTTTTATGAAGAATTATTTATGATGTATCTTTATGGGATTTGCGATTTTGTGTCCCTTGTTTTAGAACATCAGATTATTTTACTAAAGGTTTTGTTTTTGATAATTATTTAGAATGTTACCACTATAAATGAATAAAAAAGTCAATAAGTAGATATCTCAGGTAGTCATTCTTGTGATCCAGCTATTACCTTCATAGTTTTGGTCTCTACTCAAACTCTTGTGGAAGTGGAATAACCATGTTATTCTCGGATCATTGATCATGCATGGGAGTTTCTAAAATAGCATCCACTATTTTTTATTGGTGATCAAGGATCCCAGGAGGCAAAAAAGTTGGTAACTACGATTAATGGGATCTTTGAGTTGGTAAAAACCTTATAATCCATGGAAGTGGGGGGATATCTAAGGGGTGGGGGCTGTCTAGGGGGTACGGGATGTCCAGGGGGGTGGGCGGGCTGTCCATGGGGGTGGCGGGGCTATCCAGGGGGGTAGGGGGTGTCCGGGGGGGGGGGGGGGGGCTATACATGGGGGTAGGGGTGGGGGCGAATATCCACGAGGGTGGGGGGGGGGGGGTGTCCACGGGGGGAGGGGGTGTCCAGGGGGTGGGCGGGCTGTGGAGGGGGGTAGAAGGTGTCTAGGGGGTGGGCGGGCTGTCCATGGGGGTGGGCGGGCTATCCACAGGGGTGGGGGGGGGGGGTGTCCCGGGGGTACGTGGTGTCCAAGGGGGTGGGGGGCTATCCATGAGGGTGGAGGGGCTGTCTAGGGGGTACGGGGTGTCCAAGGGGGTGGGCGGGCTGTCCACGGGGGTGGGCGGGCTTTCCACGCGGGTGGGGGCTGTCTAGGGGGGTAAGGGGTGTCCAGGGGGTGGGCGGGGCTGTCCAGGGGGGTACGGGGTGTGCAGGGGGTGTGTGGGCTATCCACGGGGGTGGCGGGGCTGTCTAGGGGGGTAGGGGGTGTCCAGGGGGGGTGGGTGGGCTATCCACGGGGGTGGGGGGGGGGGGGGGGCTGTCCACGGGGGGAGGGGGTGTCCAGGGGTGCGGGCGGTGTAATGTCTCGGATTTTCTGTGTATTATTTTTAAATATTATATGGAATTATTACGAGACCAGGTGGAGAGAGAGCACATCATTCTAGGGCCCGGTGATCCTGAAATGGTGATTTGAAAATTTTAAGTTAAGTGAGTCGACATATGTCCGTGGTTGTGGAAGTTTCCAAATGGATGTCTGGATTAAAAATCTAAGGGCACTGTTGCGTCCGGGATGACAAATTTACCTAAGAAAAAGTCTAACCTTGACCAGCGCGGGTTGAGGGAAAAATTAATTTTATGACGTTTTTAGTAAAATAAAATAAAATACAATAAATTCGCAATGTTTATTTTATTTTATATGGAAACATCCGCTGCAACGCGGAGACATGACAACTATTTCTTTAATAAATGCCAAGTCATAATGACTCTGAAACAAGAACACTAACTCATTAATACCACAACATGATGGAATGAAGAAACACGTTTCCCATTTTAATGGGTTAATCGAATGTTGGTCTTTGTCAAAAGATTGAGAGAAAACTCTGGAGAATCCGTGGTGCTTTGGAGAAAACTTTCGGTGACGAACGACGACGAATCGAAGCTATGAATCGCTGCACCAACGAAGTTGAAGGATCTCGACGATGACAGCAACACGACCCTTTCATCAGAGATCGATCCCTTCTTTAGGTAGGTGTTGTTATTTCATTTTTTACTTTCCCCATATTTGAATTTAAATGATGAACGCAGATCAACCATGAACATATTGATCCGCGGATTCACACATTCTTGCGGGAGGGTTTTATTGGAATGATTCTGGGGAATTAATCCATGTTGAATTATTGTTTGATTCTTCTCCATTTGATCCTACTAACGGGAGTGGATCAAATCCGTGACGAACGATGGCGGAGGTTCATTCCTATAATTGTTTTATTGGATTTTCTTTCGCCCTTTCCTTCTCACGCATTCTTCGCATTCTTTGTGAGGTGATGAAAAACAGATCATTGTGCACCCATCTTGCAAAGCAACGATCCCAAACTGGAGAGATGACATCGCAACGACCCCACGGAGGTACGATGACCATGACGGACGACGAATCAGCTTGGATTGGAAGAGACCTTTCTTTGAGCGTTCTTCGCGCAGGAAGATCAAAACGCATTTTTGGGGCCGATCGAAGGCTCGAAAACAATGGAGATGACTTCGGGATGTCAGAGCAACCTAGAAGCCGGAGTTTCATGGTGATCGGACCATCATAATGAAGATCATGACATCATAGGAGGTGCGCCAGTGAGAAGCATTGTTTTTGGAAAATTTTGGAATACACAACGTGTACTTCCGAAGAACACGTCGTGTAGTACTGACAGTGGAGGCTAGGGTTTCAGGGGTCAGATATGAATAACACAGCGTGTGACCCTAGTCACACGACATGTTGGACCTTCCCCGATGCTTGAAATGTATTTTGGAAAGTACACAGACACAATTTTGACTACACGGCTTAAGACACGATGTGTACTCTCTAAGAAGCATGGTAGAAGCGACTACGCAGGACTCGACGTGTATCCAGGGGATACACTGACACGGGATGGAGTACAAAACCATTTACTCCACCACACAACCAAGAGAGGCCAATAATGCAGGTCACCCCATGTACAAATTACATGGGATGGTGTACATGGGTTGAAGCTATGTACGGGCACACAGCTGCGTACACGGAGCCGACCCCGGATGACTCAGACATGGCGTGTACTCCATACCACACACCGTGTACTGATTTTTCCTACACAACTAGCCTTACGACACGGGCTGTTGTACACGGGCAGTACCCGGGTCTGAAGACACTGCATGTGAAATTTCTATATGCCGTGTACTTTTTGGAAAATGGTTTGGTCTTCTTGTCCACCGTATCTTGGACATGTTTCATTTGGGTTAGTTCCCCTTCTTCTCATTCCCCTGAAGGCCAGGCATCGTTTCCTTTTACAGGACTATGATCCCTTCAGTAGGACTTTCTGTGATAGAATCAGGTATCCATCCGAGAGGCCCGAATCGAGATCCTCTATCCATTATTGACCCTAGGTAGAGTTATGAATTGACATGACCAAATCTACGAGGCATTGATCCTCTACCTATAAGGTGAATCTGGATGATTTGTGGTATCCTCCATGGCCCTAACAGTGATCCTCATATGTGTATCACAATCTTTCCCACTCAGGAGTGTGTCTCTCATAATGGGTGTATCTACCTCTCGTGACGTTTACCGACATACAATAACTCTCAGATGGACATCATCAGAGCCATCAGACTCGTGGAGTGAGTTCTCCCTGAATGAGTGCTTAGTGGAATCTTCGAACTTAATCCCTAGTGGGGGTATGCGGTTGTGCGACTTGTCTCTAGACCATGGGTCTGGGTTTTGAGTATATATGGTTTTTGTTTCTCTTGATATATGTTCTGTAGACATATACAGTGTTTAGATGACTGTACCTTTACTTTGTGGATTGCTTTGTGGTTTTTGAGGTCTCCTACTGAGTATTGTTATACTCACCCCTGCACGGGCTTTGCCCACACGCATCGTGTCTTGTATAGATGATCATCCTTTTGACAGAGTCCAGGGAGGACCAGGACAAGACCAAGGTTTCTGAGTTCCCTACAGGCCGAGGTGTCCCTACGGCTACGAGCAGCACACCCAACACCTCTTTGCATTACAGGTTGGATTTTGTAGTTTTCAGACTCTTGTTTTTGGTGGGACTATATTCTTGCCCAGTTTGCTTCCAGCACTTTACTTTCCATTTTACTATGTTGGTTGGGCTTACTTGTATGCATGCATTTTGTTCCTTAGTGGTTTTTACATTTCAGCATTTGTGGGCTTGGAGATGTGTGCGTGTGTATAGCTACTTAGGCAATGCATCCCATGTTAGTAATATGCCTACTCAGTGCTAGTCACCAGCCCCTGGCCTATTGGAGGTGGGATTGGGGAGTCACGGTGCGGGCCCCACTAGAACGGCTCGTGACAGGCGGGCTGTCCAGAGGGGTGGTGGGGCTGTCAAGGGGGGTAGGGGATGTTCAGGGGGGTGGGCGGGCTATCAACGGGAGTGGGAGGGCTGTCAATGAGGGTGGGCGGGCAGTCCACTAGGGTGGGGGGGGGGGGGCTGTCCAGGGGGTATGGGGTGTCTAGGGGGGGTGGGTGAGATATACACAAGGGTAGCGGGGCTGTCCAGGGGGTACGGGGTGTCCAGGGGGGTGAGTGGGGTGTCCACGAGGGTGGAGGGGCTATCCAGGGGGGTATGGGGTGTCCAAGGCGGTGGGCGGGCTGTCCACAAGGGTGGGAGGGCTATCCATGCAGGTGGGCGGGTTTTCCACGTGGGTGGGGGGTTGTCCAGGGGGTAAGGGGTGTCCAGGGGGTGGGCAGGGCTGTCCAGGGGGGTGGGCGGGCTGTCCACAGGGGTGGCGGGGCTGTCCATGGGGTTGGGGGTGTCCATGGGGTGGGCGGGCTGTCCATGAGGGTGGGGGTGCTGTCCACGAGGGGAGGGGATGTCCAGGGGGGTGGAAGGGCTGTCTATGGTGTGGCCAGGATGTCGAGGGGGGTGGGGGTGTCTAGGGGGTGGGCGAGCTATCCATGGAGGTGGGCGGGCTATCCACGGGGGTGGGTGGGGGATTTCCAGGGGGTATGGTGTGTCCAGGGGGGTGGGTGGGTTGTCCACGAGGGTGGTAGGGCTGTCTAGGGGGTATAGGGTGTTCAAGGGGGTGGGTGGGCTGTCTATGGGGGTGGGCAGGCTGTCCACATGGGTGGGGGGCTTCCAGGGAGTATAGGGTGTCCAGGGGGTGGGAGGGGCTATCCATGGGGTACGGGGTGTCCAGGGGGTGGGCAGGCTGTCCACGGGGGTGACAGGGCTGTCCAGGGGGTATAGGGTGTCCAGTGGGGGTGGGCGGGCTGTACACAGTGGTGTGGGGGGGGGGTGGGCTTTTCCATGGGGGGAAGGGGGTGTCCAGGGGGGTGGGAGGGCTGTCCACAGGGGTGGCAGGGCTATCGAGGGGGGTTGGAGTGTCCAGTGGGGTGGGCGGCTGTCCACGGGGGTGGGCGGGCTGTCTACGGGGGTGGGGGGGGGGGGGTTGTCTAGGGGGTACGAGGTGTCCAGGGGGTGGGTGGGCTTTCCACGAGGGTGGAAGGGCTGTCCAAGGGGGTATGGGGTGTTCAAGGGGGTGTGGGGATGTCCACAGGGGTGGGCGAACTCTCCACGCTGGTGGGCAGGCCGTCCACGTGGGTGGGGGCTATCCAGGGTGGTACGAGGTGTCCAGGGGGGGTGGGCGGGGGCTTTCCAGGGGGTACGGGGTGTCCAGGGGGTGGGCGGGCTATCAACGGGGGTGGCAGGGCTGTCCAGGGGGTAGCAAGTGTCCAGGGGGGGGTGGGCGGGCAGTCCACAGGGGGGGGGTGTGCGGGCTGTCCACGGGGGGTGGCGGGGCTGTCCAAGGGGTCAGGGATTTCCAGGGGGGGATTTCCAAGGGGTGAGGGAGGCTATCCAGGGGGGTATGAGGTGTCCAGGGGGTGGGCGGGCTGTCTAGGGGGTACGGGGTGTCCAGGGGGTAGGGGTGTCCAGGGGGTAGGTGGGTTGTCCACGAGGGTGGCGGGGGCTATCCAGGGGAGGGGTGAATCAATCATATAAAATCATCAAGTCCAATTTTATTATTTATAGATAAAAATATAAAGATAATGTGACCTATCTAATCACACATATATTCTGGCACAACAAATCAATAAACATCAAAGGTTAGTAATATTAGTAAAAAATGTAATGGATCAATATGTCCCTCATCACCATCACTATAATCACCATCACCATCACCCTCACCCTCACCCTCATCCTCATCATCATCCCTATCATCTTCCCTTCCCTCCTCAATGACCTCCTCCTCACCCTCATACTCAGCCTCAACCTCCTCACCTCCCTCCTCCTCTGCCTCGACCTCCTCCTCACCCTCCTCCTCACCCTCCTCCTCCTCCTCAGCCTTCTCCTCGCCCTCCTCCTCCTCCGTCTCAGTCTCCTCCTCACCATAATCTTGAACACCACTAGAACTACCACCTAGTGCACCATATATAGAACTGATCGATGACATATATTCATCACAAGTAGTGCTGACCTCTGGTGGAAGTGTTGGACGTAAAACTTCCATCAGTTTCATAAATGCAGTGTTTTCCCTAAAAAACTGTTTTGCCATCTCTGTGGCCCTTTTTTCATCCTTTTATGCCTATTACTTAACATGTTACAACTTGGTGGCACTATAACTCATACCTGAGGAGGGCCAATACCTCATTGTAACTATACTCTTCCCAGGCCGACAGTGTACTCTACTAGGGTGCTCATCTCCCAACACCTAATGTAAGTGATCATTTGGCCCAAAATTGTCAGGTTCCTGGGAATCAAGGGCCTCTAAAGCAGCCTATTACAAATATAAATAGATTATTAAGTTACAAAATAGAGTTTAAAATTTTAAATCTACAAATTAAAACTTACAATCTGCTGTTGAGTCGGTTCATTAACTGTACTTCCATCTTTCTTCCTTCTACTTGAGAAAAACAGTTTTGCTCGAGGTACACGTCCTTATATATTCAATTTATGACTCTATAATGACATTGAATGTAGGAAACCATAATTAAAAATAGGATACCAATAATTAATTTCATAACTAAGAATATATAACAACTTTAGCAATTAAAGAAATTGTGGAGGAAGCAATAGAAAGTGAAAGTCGTAAAGAAAGATTATAAACTGTCATATCTACTGCCTCTCATGATCTAGCATCATAGTACATCCCAATGTGTGGAGGTATTTTTTAGCATCAATGTTTTTTTATTTCTTCTGGTTGATTTCTAAATAAAATTCAATAATTAGTATTAATGAAAAACATGAAAATTTTCATTTAAATACCACTAATGTAATTAATACCTTAAACTAGCTAGTCATCCAATGAGTAATAATCTGTTGATACTATTCTAACAGATATTTATCCATGACAGGGACCGCCTCTAAATATATACCAACTCTAGTATACCATCCAATATACAATTTGTGCTTATAATATTTCCAAATCTCACCTAAATCCTTTAGATGTGATGGCCTTGCACCCTCACCATCGGGGAAATTAAACCGAAGCTGACACCAAAATATTAATTCATATAAATAAAAAAAATAATATATTGCATTAAATAAAACAGATTTTTTTACCCATATCTCTATCCAAGCTTTATCCTTGACTTCATTTGGCAACTGTCTCTATGAGAGCGGGATGACAGGAATGATGTCAGAGTATTTGGCAAGTGTCGCAAAAAAACTCCGACATTGCTGCCCTGATTTTTCAATCATTTGACTATCTTCATTATAGTCCACCATCAACTGCGTATGAAGGTTCCACAATACATGCATGCATGTATGCCCCTTCCCCCACCTCCTATCAATAGATGTATCTGTTATGAAATAAAAACAAATATTTTATCAATACATGTTTTAATAAAAATAAATAATGGTGTAAAAATTTGTTAGGGTTGTATAAGTATACCTGTGGTAGTCTGATCAATGGGCACCGTTGGATCCACAAAAACTAAAGGAACACCCTATATGGGTGGAGTGGGTCCCAATGTATACTCTGCAGGGACATACTCTGGAATAGCAGGATTCGAAGAATATGGAATATAAAATCCTGGAGAGAAGGAATCAGAAGTAAAAGAAGATGACATGGATGGCTGGCCAAATGCTGGATGGGGAGTTGGAATCATCATTGGATATAGTACAGATGGGTGACGATGATCAAATGTAAAGGGTGGTGAAAAAATGGGAGGCCTAAATATCTCGTGTGTCCCTAACGACACACCGGGATCAGAATGTGGGATGGATGTTATGTTAGTGGGAGGGGTAGGGTCTAATCGGGTACGCCGACTAGATCATCTAGCTCTCATACCACCCCCCTCGTACGAACACCCTGAGTACTGGGACCACTACTAGGCTGCTCATCAAATAACTATCGCCTAATAGATGGATTCTGCAAAAATGTTTTAAAAAAATTAATAACATGACATTATATATTATTTAAATATATATATTTGAAATAAAATACTCACTATAGGCACTAGTGGTGGAATTCCCAGCTCGGCCATGTGACGATTGTTGTCTATAATCTATTTTTGTCGTCGCTCTTCAATTAGTTTCATTTCCTGCATTTGAAAAAAAATATGGAAGTAAATAGAAAAGGATAACTAATGTGTAACCCAAAAAACAATACACCCAATTGTAAACACACCACCCAATTGTAAACCAAGAATATCATACATATAAATCACAATACACCCAATTGTAAACACACCACCAAATATCATACGTGGATTGAATTTTATGAACCATGTTTCGATGGGACACTACTCATGTGCGTATGATATTTTTTATATCATTAGGTGATATTGAGTTGTACAGATGTTAAATTTGTATGAGATCAATATGGATAGTGGATAAGAACCTGAGTGAGATTTCTTTGCAGAGATCACTTCTTCTTGGAAGGGTAAGAGTGGGTGTTGGTATGGAACTTCAAGAAAATTCTTAATGTGTGAAAGAAATTATACATTGGTTATATGTGATTCGTATTTTTTTGTAGAGTATCGGTGTGTACAACCCACCCCCTCCCTGGACAGCCCACACCCCCACAACCTTGCTGCCTCCCACACCCATGTGACCCCCTACCCCCATGAAATGCCCACCCGGATAGACCCAAACCCCACCTGGACACCCCCACCACACCTGGACAAACCACCCCCTCCTCCTTGGACAACCCACACCCCCACCCTCCCCCAACTGGATAGCCCACCCCCACCTGACTTGGACAGACCACCCCCCTTGACAGCCCACACCCCCTCCCCCACCTAGATAGCCCACCCACAACCACCCCTGGACAACCCACCCCCTCCCTGGACAGCCCACCCCCTCCCCTGCAGCCCCTACCCCCTACAACCCCCCTGGATAGCCCCCCACCCCCCACTAGATAGCCACCCCTCCTTGGACAACCCATACCCCCCTCCCCCACTTGGATAGCCCACCCACCCACCCACCCCTCCCTAGATAGCCCACCCCCCTCCCCTACAGTCCCCCTACCCCTTGGACAGCCCCCCACCCCCACCTGGACAGCCCCCACCCCACACTAGACATCCCCCCGCCCCCACCTGGACAACCCACCCCCCTCCCTGGACACCCCACACCCCCTCCCCCCACCTATATAGCCCACCCCCACCCCCTGGACAACCCACCCCCCCTGGACAACCCACACCCCTCCCCCACCTGGATAGCCCACCCCACCCCCCTGAATATCCCACCCCCAGGACAGCCCACACTCATCCTGTAAGGACCCGACCCCAGTTGCCCGGAGCCGGTGCCTTATTTGATTACATTGGCATACATACAAGGAATACAAATCCCGAAGGACCGATTAGTTTAGTATTATTGGAAACAAGATACATACAAAAGTTTATCATTACAACATGAAGGGAAACAAAAACACTATTTTAATCCACTAGAAACATCTCGTCTCCTAGATTATACTTGTAAGTCATTCACAAATTACTTCTTCATATCCTGCGAAAATGAAACATAAGAAAGGGGTGAGCTCAAACGCTCAGTAAGAGTAAGCAATACAGCAGAAGATAATATAAACATTAGACATGGTGAATAATTGAAAACACATGCCTTTAATAATAAACTTGAAACATATTATGGCAGAAATATGAGCTAAACAAATAATGCCATAATTAAACATAATTATGGATATTCTACTAGTTGAATAACCACATGAAACATGAGAACATAAATATAATCATAGAGGTATCTTGGGGAATTACATACATAATCTTGTAACCATCTTGGCTACCTTAAAATTATAACCCTCACAGCTACCTTACTTTGTGTAACCATCACAGTTACACTTGGAGTAACCATACGGCCGAACTCCAAATTACTCATACCCAATGCATTGGAGGGAAATATAGGTCCCACCCTTCATCATAAACAATGCACATAATCATACAACATAAATAATAGCATAAAAACATTGCTTTTGAATATTGTAAAACAAAATTTAAAAAGGGGATTTTAGAAGAAAAGTCCCTTATAAACATCATATACTTGAAGTGAGACTTAATAGAGTGGATGGAATATGTATATACTCTGTAAATACACATAATAAAACATAATATAAATAGAACCCATCACACAAACAATTTAAATAGCACATAAATAATAAAGAAGAAGGTTAACCCAAAAAATGGAAATCAGGTTAAGAATTCCCTTACAACAATGTGATCGGTCGAATCATATGACCAGAACATAATAAATATCAATTGAATCATTGAATAACATGAATATAAATATAATCATGTTATTATATATATCAAATGACAGTACACATATTCCACATACAATAAATAAGCGGCGAATGACTAAAATCTCACAAAAATGAAAGTGAGACGAGGAACCCCTTACAACTTTGTAACCAATTGATTCATATGACCCAAAATTAATGATTGTCAAATGATAAATTGAATATCATAAAAATAAAGATATTCATGATATGAGACAATAATGGGCAGTATACATATACCATACAAAGTAATAATAGTGATTACGGAATATCTCACAAAAAATGGAAGTGAGATGAAGAAACCCTTACCTTAGGCTTGTCTTACTTCAAACTTGTTAAAACCTCCTGTATAATGGTTAAAAGAGTGTTATTAGTATTTTATAGAAACATTTTCATGTTTATAACATCTTATATGGTCATTTCATAACCTCATTTCACCCCTCATTTGTTAGTATTGTGTTCCTTGCATTATTTCGGGTGAGTTCTTTTGTGATTTTCACGATCGGTTCATGATGAATCGTTCTTGTTGATTGGAAGTGAAACTCCAGAATTGGAATGGAGTAGTATTTACATATTTCCAGTACCATTATTTATAACATTTATCACTTTGATGATTTATATGATAATGACTTATAAGTTAAAACATTGATTATATTCGTTTAGATTATTTAAGTGATTCTTTGATAATAACAACCTCATTTAGTCTTATAAATTAGAACCATGAGTACAAAAGAATTACAGAACCATATATGAGTCATAAAACATATATTAAAACCTGTTTCAACCATATAAATGGTTTCATGACCAGACTTGAAAGAATTAATGGAAAGTGAAATTACATCATCCACGATGTCGGTAATTCGACACATCACAGACAATGTTTTTATTCCTTAAATAAGTGAGAGAGGAGAGGAATAATGATTTGTAATTTTCCATAAACATGAAAAAATCCAGAATATACATTATTCTGGAGATTTCATGCCTCTTGGATAAGAGGGGGTGAAGAAAGAAGAGAAAGGAAAAATGAAATAAAGAAAACATGAGAAATTTCTTACGAAAATTCGGCAGCCTAACAACGTCTCTTAAAATTTCATAAAAACAAGATTGATGAGAGGAATGGAATATCTCATCAATCATACAAAATTTGGACAGTAAGGGGAAATATTTAATGAAATATCCCAACAAAATACAAAGGAAAAGGAAGAGAATAACATAAAATGGAAGAAAAGAATGAAAATGAAAGAGGATGTTTACCTCTTGATCTCTTCTGCTTGAGATCCTCCTTAAGGGCTTTGGTCTTGGTCTTTTGGTGAGACCAGCAGCTCTAGGAAGTGGGTAAGAAGATTGGGGAGATAATTTGGCAGAATTTAGACAATGATCAAGGCTGGAGAGGTGTGGGAGGAAGAGGGGATTAGGGTGGTATTTATAGTGGAAGAAGGGAGGTTTTTTAGATTATTTTAATCATTATTATAATATTTTTATCAAGACAATGAATAATCTCAAAACAAGTGGCCTTAAATAGTGATAATATCATGTTATTTCGAAGCAAGTGTCCTTGCATCACTTATGATGTCATAAATAGTGAATATTTACTGATAAATTGATTATACAGTATTTTATCGTATTTCACTATTCACCGAAAATTCAAGAGTTTCAGAAAAATACCAAAAATTTACCCCTACCATTTTTTGACATGTAGAATTCAAAAGTGAAATCCATTTTTCAAAAATAATTTTCTAAATATTATTAATTTAATTTTTAAATAAGGTCACAGTTAATTCGAAAAATAACAATATTTAAGTGCAACTAGTTTTATGTGACATTGGAAAATTAATTAAGATCCCATTATCCTATTTCCTTGGAAAAATAAAATAATAATATTATTTACTATTCATGAGGTCATATTACTATTCATATTACAATTCATAAGGGTATGCTACTATTCACCAAAAAACAAGTTTGTTCTAACAGACTCCAAATGACTTACTGAGCACAACTCTAGATGGACATTTCTTGAAATTCAAAACATGGAAGAGGATAGATTATAAAATTGAATTCTATATTTATTTCCAAAACCTTGGGGTGTTACATTATTCCCTCCTTCAAAGAATTGCGTCCTCGCAATTCATTTCATAACCACAAAAGAAAGCTCTCAGACGTTCTTACCACATATCCCGTCGTAAAGGATCCTCATGTGCGTTCAGCGGAAAACCCAAATTGTTGCTCAATTCCTCTAGTTATTTGACCCAGACACACCTCGAACAGAAGGGGTTGAACTCTTGCATCGAACACTCGGGCTTCCAGAGGGAGGCTCGAACAATGCAATGTTTAGAAATGTTCGAATGGACCAACATACGAAGAACTCGCCAAACTATGTCTCGAATGAGAACATCTAAGTCGTAGATATTGTTGTACAAGCTAAAACTAAGGAGTTGGTACATGTAAGCTGCACAAAGGTTTCCCTCTAAAGAAGCCTCTTGAAAACATAACCTGGCTGTATAGTTTCTTCCTAGGGTGAAACATTGGAAAATCCCTTCGTGGTATTTCCCTCTTCGCCTGTACTCAACCAATTGTGCCATGGATAAGCGGTAGTAAATGGAAGCATTCCCTTGGCAGGTGCGGAGAATGTCCGGACTGTTTGTCACTTCATATAGTTTCTTACACATTTTTTGAAAGTTTTTGAGAGGTAGGTACCCTTCTTCACAGGTTTTGATTGCAATGATTTCCAGGATCACCACAGGAAGAGATAACATATGGGTTTGTCCTTCCATCTGAAAATTTATTATAAAAGTTTACTTAGTGATAATCATTTAAAAGTATAACCGATGAAAGGATAACAAAAAGAAAAGACAACATGCTATATTTGTATATAACCACTGGTTCAAAAAGTAAAGCTGTGCATGGTTTCCCAAGTCCCCCAATACATGAATCCCTAAACTAGTTCAAAGATTTAAATCTCCCAAAACCATACGCAACACTAAAAACACGTTACTCCAGAAGTCCCTTTACCAGAGACACCACCGATGCTAGGGTTCTGACGACCTCAGGTGAATTCCTAAGGTAGTATTCAGCTGCTCAATTTCCTTAACCCAGACACACTCCAGACAGCTAGGGTCAAAACTGTGCTTAAAGCACTCAGGCTTCCATAGAGAGGCACGAGAAGTGTAGAGGTCAAAAATTTCAGTGTGGACTAAATCCCTATAATTACCACGCACCACATCATTCTTGAATATATTGATATCGTAAAGTTATCCGTACACACTAAAACTCAAGATCTGAAATAGGTAGGTCGCTCGATGGTCACCATCCAAAGAAGCTTCAAGAAATTTACCCACAGCTCGGTAGTTATCAGCCAGAGTGAAACATAGAAAAAGAGCTTCATGATACTTCCCTCTTTTCCTATATGCAGAAAATTTTGCATATGCAATACGGTAATAGACCAGATTGATTCCTTGGTAAAGATGGAGAATGTTTGGATGATTTGATACCCTATGGAGTAGTTTACAAGTCAGACGTATGTTGGCATAGGGCTGGTCTTCTTCAGAGCATGTCTTGACAATTATAGTCTCTAACAACTCGGTAGGTAGTGATAAAATATTGGTTGGTTGACTCATATTCTATCTGAAAAGTTTTAGTAAATAAACATTCAGTATGGAAAATCCATTTTAAACCAAGTTATTGTTTTATATAAATACATAACAAAAAAGAGAATACAACATCATTCATTTAGACATGATTTATAAAACTCAAGAAATTACACAATCTCTTGATCCCTTTCAAAAAAACATTAGTATGGACTTCCTGACATCATTAGTGATGTCCCTCTACCTACACCGCCTAAGGAGGAAGGTTTTATTCAACTCTACTCCCAGGGCAGAACAAAGCTCGCGGGTCTCCTCTTCCCAAATACACTCTCGGCAAACTAGATCATGGTTAAACCCAAGCTCTCGTTTGATACAGGTTGTTTTCCAGAGATAGGAACGAGTAACATCAAGTTCTGCGACATCCGCTATGATTTGGTTCCTAAAGATCTTTCGAACCACATCATATTTTAAGGATTCAATGAAAGATTCAAAATCGCAGAGGTCCCCAAACATGCTGAAACTCAGGATTTGGTACATAAAGACTACGCGGAAGTCCAGCTCCTTTGCAGCTTCTCCGAAAGCCGTGATGGCCAACCATTTCTTATCCAGGGTAAAACATAGGAAGAGTCCCTCGTAGTACTTCCATTTCTTTTTATAATTCTTGAAAATTGCATTGGCCATTTGGTTATACACAACTTCCGATCCCCGAAAGATTCGAAGGACATTTGAGTTGTTCGAAACATTGTAAAGATTGTTGCAGGATAGTCGGAGGTTTCCAAAGGGTTCAAATTCTTCTGTACATGACTTCACAATTATAGTTTCGAGGATTTCTGTGGGGAGGGAAAAAAGCCTTGTACCTTCATTTTCCATCTGAAAAAAAAACATCGCTCTTAGTATTGTTTAAGCAAGTTAATAATTGTTCAGTTCTGGTTTCCAGAGTTTTTCAAACCCAATACTATGAGGAAAATTTACATTAACTCCCTTATAATGGATTAAAAAAATATGAATTATCCTAAGAATATCCCCCGGGAGTGTCGTAACCAAGAGTACAGCAAGGCCCGTTGTCGTGTACCAGTTCCCGTTCGAGTCTAGCTCAAAGCGGTGTTTTCGGGTTTTACCCCTAGATACATCTGTGCCAGAGCCGCCTCTACCTGCTCATATCCAGATAGGGATGTATTTGCTAGAAGGATTAACATATTCTATTCCTTACCAAAATACCAGGATGCTTTTGTACTTTTATCCTCAAATACTATCTTAAGGCTTTGTTCCCTAATCTACGTTTTCTAAATCTAGTTTCCAAGTTTTCTACTAAACTTTCCTCTGATACCAACTGTAAGGACCCAACCCCAGTTGCCCGGATCCGGTGCCTTATTTGATTACGTTGGCATACATACAAGGAATATGAATCCTGAAGGACCGAGTAGTTTAGTATTATTGGAAACAAGATACATACAAAGGTTTATCATTACAACATGAAGGGAAACAAAAACACTATTTTAATCCACTAGAAACATCTCGTCTCCTAGATTATACTTGTAAGTCATTCACAAATTACTTCTTCATATCCTGCGAAAATGAAACATAATAAAGGGGTGAGCTCAAATGCTCAGTAAGAGTAAGAAATACAGCGGAAGATAATATAAACATTAGACATGGTGAATAATTGAAAACACATGCCTTTAATAATAAACTTGAAACATATTATGGCAGAAATATGAGCTAAATAAATAATGTCATAATTAAACATAATTATGGATATTCTACTAGTCGAATAACCACATGAAACATGAGAACATAAATATAATCATAGAGGTATCTTGGGGCATTACATACATAATCTTGTAACCATCTTGGCTACCTTAAAATTGTAACCCTCATGGCTACCTTACTTTGTGTAACCATCACAGTTACACTTGGAGTAACCATACGACCGACCTCCAACTTACACATACCCAATGCATTGGAGGGAAATATAGGTCCCACCCTTCCTCATAAACAATGCCCAATAACCAAAACATAATCATACAACATAAATAATAGCATAAAAACATTTCTTTTGAATATTGTAAAACAGAATTTGAAAAGGGGATTTTAGAAGAAAAGTCCCTTATAAACATCATATACTTGAAGTGAGACTTAATAGAGTGGATGGAATATGTATATAATCTATAAATACACACAATAAAACATAATATAAACATAACCCATCACACAAACAATTTAAATAGCACATAAATAATAAAGAAGAAGGTTAACCCAGAGAATGGAAATCGGGTTAAGAATTCCCTTACAACAATGTGATCGGTCGAATCATATGACCAGAACATAATAAATATCAATTGAATCATTGAATAAAATGAATATAAAGAGAATCATGTTATTATATATATCAAATTACAGTACACATATTCCACATACAAGAAATAAGCGGCGAATGACTAAAATCTCACAAAAATGAAAGTGAGACGAGGAACCCCTTACAACTTTGTAACCAATTGATTTGTATGACCCAAAATTAATGATTGTCAAATGATAAATTGAATATAATAAAAATAATTATATTCATGATATGAGACAATAATGGGCAGTATACATATACCATACAAAGTAATAATAGTGATTACGGAATATCTCACAAAAATGGAAGTGAGATGAAGAAACCCTTACCTTAGGCTTGTCTTACTTCAAACTTGTTAAAACCTCCTGTATAATGGTTAAAAGAGTGTTATTAGTATTTTATAGAAACATGTTCATGTTTATAACATCTTATATGGTCATTTCATAACCTCATTTTACCCCGCATTTGTTAGTATTTTGTTCCTTGCATTATTTCGGGTGAGTTCTTTTGTGATTTTCACGATCGGTTCATGATGAATCGTTCTTGTTGATTGGAAGTGAAACTACAGAATTGGAATGGAGTAGTATTTACATATTTCCAGTACCATTATTTATACCATTTATCACTTTGATGATTTATATGATAATGACTTATAAGTTAAAACATTGATTATATTCGTTTAGATCATTTAAGTGATTCTTTGATAATAACAACCTCATTTAGTCTTATAAATTAGAACCATGAGTACAAAAGAATTACAGAACCATATATGAGTAATAAAACATATATTAAAACCTGGTTCAACCATATAAATGGTTTCATGACCAGACTTGAAAGAATTAATGGAAAGTGAAATTACATCATCCACGATGTCGGTAATTCGACACATCACGGACAATGTTTTTATTCCTTAAATAAGTGAGAGAGGAGAGGAATAATGATTTGTAATTTTCCATAAACATGAAAGCATCCAGAATATACATGATTCTGGATATTTCATGCTTCTTGGATAAGAGGTGGTGAAGAAAGAAGAAAAATGAAAAATGAAATAAAGAAAATATGAGAAATTTCTTACGAAAATTCGGCAGCCTAACAGCGTCTCTTAAAATTTCATAAAAACAAGATTGATGAGAGGAATGGAATATCTCATCAATCATACAAAATTTGGACAGTAAGGGGAACTATTTAATGAAATATCCCAACAAAATACAAAGGAAAAGGAAGAGAATAACATAAAATGGAAGAAAAGAATGAAAATGAAAGAGGATGTTTACCTCTTGATCTCTTCTGCTTGAGATCCTCCTTAAGGGCTTTGGTCTTGGTCTTTTGGTGAGACCAGTAGCTCTAAGACGTGGGGAAGAAGATTGGGGAGGGAATTTGGAAGAATTTAGACAATGCTCAAGGTTGGAGAGGTGTGGGAGGAAGAGGGGATTGAGGGTGGTATTTATAGTGGAGGAGGGGAGGTTTTTTAGATTATTTTAATCATTATTATAATATTTTTATCAAGACTATGAATAATCTCAAAACAAGTGGCCTTAAATAGTGATAATATCATGTGATTTCGAAGCAAGTGGCCTTGCATCACTTATGGTGTCATAAATAGTGTATATTTACTAATAAATTGATTATACGGTATTTTATCGTATTTCTCTATTCACCGAAAATTCAAGAGTTTCAGAAAAATACCAAAAATTTACCCCTACCATTTTTCTACGTGTAGAATTCAAAAGTGAAATCCATTTTTCAAAAATAATTTTCTAAATATTATTAATTTAATTTTTAAATAAGGTCACAGTTAATTCGAAAAATAACAATATTTAAGTGCAACTAGTTTTATGTGACATTGGAAAATTAATTAAGATCCCATTATCCTATTGCCTTGGAAAAATAAAATAATAATATTATTTAATATTCATGAGGTCATATTACTATTCATATTACTATTCATATTACTATTCATAAGGGTATGTTACTATTCACCAAAAAACAAGTTTGTTCTAACAGACTCCAAATGACTTACTGAGCACAACTCTAGATGAACATTTCTTGAAATTCAAAACATAGAAGAGGATAGATTATAAAATTGAATTCTATATTTATTTCCAAAACCTTGGGGTGTTACACATCCCCCACCTGGACACCCCACCCTGACCCCCTTGGACAACTCACACCCCTCCTTGGGTATCCCATACCCCTCTCCCCTACACCCCTATAGCCCCCCTACCCCCCTGCAGCCCCCTACCCCCTGGACAACCCACCCCCAGCCATACAGCCCCTACCTCTCCTACATCACCCTTAGGGTAATTTTATTTAAAATCATTTTATTCATTAAGAATGGAAAACCAACATGCATTAGCCATTTCATTCCAAAAAACCCATTCAATTTATCAAAACATGACAAATTAGATTTTTCAAAACATGACAAATTTAATTTATAAGGATCTATGGGTTACTTAGGAAATGTCATTAGGGAAAGGAGAAATCAAATACATTTTTAATTCTAATTTAAAAATTGGGCCAAGCACTTAATAGGTGTGGTGGTGTCCAAGGGGGTTGTCTGGGGGGGGGGGGTATCCAAGGGGGTGGAGGGTGTCCAGGGGGGTGGGGGTGTCTAGGGGGGGGGTCTATCAGGGGGGGTGTCCAGGGGGTGGGGGGTGTCCATGGGGGTTGAGGGGTGCCCAGAGAGGGTGGGGGTGTCTAGGGGGTGGGGGCTGTCCAAAGGGTGGGGGGAGGAATGTCCATGGGGGGTGAGGGGTGTCTAGGGAGGGTGGGGTGGGGATGTCCAGGGGGTGGGGGAGGGGTTGTCCAAGGGGTGGGGTGGGGGGGGGGGTGCAGGGGGTGTTCAATGGGGGGGGGGGGTTTAGGGGGTGGGGGGTGTCCAGGGGGTGGGAGGTGTCCATGGGGGTGGGGGGTGCAGGGGTTGGGGGCTGTCCAATGGGGGATGTCTAGGGGGGGCTGTCCAAGGGGTGGGGTGGGGGGTGTTCAGGGGTGCCAATGCATCCTCAATATCAATACCCTTCCCATTATTCCTTTAACAAAAACTATAAATACAAAATCCAAATCCAATTTTCAACTAAACCAAAGTCCATAGAAACTACCATATCACCCCACTAAACAAACCCTTTACCATGTTTGAAGTCTAGAAAAAAAAACAAAAAACAAAAAACAAATCAAAGGGTTTGGTATGACACAGACTACATAAACTCAAATTTATCCCAAATAAAAATAGAAAACATAAAAAAATAGAGGGAGAAAAATAAAACTAAGGTAAAACTCACTAATTTGAAGTTTAGAAATAAAAAATTGATTAATTGAAGATGGATCTATGACTGGAAGGAGTTTCGAGACCGATAAAACTTCTGGAGGAGCTTTGGATTAGGGTCTGCAGGGTCTGCAATCGGGCTGAGGGGTGCTGTGTATTTGGGGGAAACCTTTCCCAATGGTTTTTAAAAACTGTTGGGAAAGCCTCTCTTTACCGATGGTTTATTAAAACCGTTGGCATATCTTATAGGAACTAAATATTTCCCAACAGTTTTGTCAAACCATTGGGAAATCTTGACTACATTAACACATTTCCAATGGTTTGAGTAAACCGTTGGCAAATGTTTCCTTTTTTTATAGTATACCAATGGTTTGAAGAAACCATTGGTATATATCCGTTGGGAAAACCTCCATTTCCAGTAGTGGGAATAGATAACATTGCTAATATTGGAACCAGGTCAATGGTAAACTCTACCTCTCTATCATAAGGTATCCTAGAAAATTTATCAGGAAATATTTATCTGAAATGGTCCACCACTGGTGGGAAATCAATCTGACATGTTCCTTAATCATCTAGGAAATTTATTGAAATTTGGTCTAACACTCCACCCAATTCATGATTCTCAATTCCGTAATTACTAGCCTAGACGTCCCATTCACCATTGTGAACATAATTACCACCCTCAAGTTTTGTGAAAGACACATGTTAATGATAATAATTGAAATGGGAGAAAAAGGGAACTAACCAATATATCTTGGGAATGATGCTGAAGCCTATATTCTCAAGTAATAATAGGATCCAAAATAGATTATAATAAACGATATTGATGGGACACTCCTTTCATAAATGAAACTTTTCTAATCAAATTCCCAATAGAGTATCAAGAGTCATCCTCCATAGAAATACTCAATTTTTAGACCAATACTCTATATAATAGTCATGAATATGATGGAATGTGAATATCCTATATCAAATAAAGTAGATAATAAATTTTAGGCTACTAAAATAATATCTCGAACTTTAGATGGACCGACACTCTCCTCCTCAGGTGTTGGACACACTGTATATATATGGCATAATCTATATCCCTAAGCTACAACTTGACTACTATGATAAGGTCCAATCTATTGGCACTGTATATATAAATTCAGTCTTCCCTGACCCCATCCACCTCCCTTTCTTGTATGTTCATTGGTACTCCAGCTTCATTCCAAATGAGGAGCTAGGGATCCCACCCCCAATCATAGAGTCATTTCAGATACTTTATCACTAGGAATCAGTATAAAGGTCCTAAAAATCATTGATTATGAAAAATTTGGATACAATATCAACACTCAACTAGGTCTCTATTACACTAGGGATTTATGTGTCCAAACATCCCACACAGATGGCATATAACTCTACTACTAGTACAAATACTTTGGCTACCACTTCCCTGATGGGAAAATCAAGGAGACACTTCTTACAACTAAAAAAACTACATCCATACCTAGGTTTTGAACTATCCTTGACTACACTTTACGGTTCCCACATGTTTCATTCAGAGATGAGGGAATGAGTAACTATTTATGAAGCAATAGTCAAACATAATACATTGACCTGTGATCAGATGGAATACCTAATCCCATCCTAAAATCACATAGACTTGGAAAATTCATCACCATGTAGTGTAGGAACAAAACACTGAAGCTCTATAAAACAAGACGAGTAGTCCATAACAGATAATGTACCCTACTATAGGTGTATAAATTCTCTATATTAATTGGTTCTCAACATCTATAAAATGAAATATTCATAGAAGATAGATAGTAATTCCTTCTAAGACATAAACTGATGCTGTCCTACCTGGGTCAAAATATCCCACAACCTCTTTGAATACACTCTATTCATGTATGATACATGCTACATTCTCATTTCTTGAAGTGTCTCTAGATTCTCAATTATGGAAATCCCAACCTCTATCCATGACTTAATAGCCTGGGGACCACCTTCCCCTGTAAAGTTAGAAGGGTGTTACTATTGTAACTCTTGATTCAATTCTAACATAGTTAGTGCAGGGCATAGAGGTACCTACATGGACTACACTAACTATAATAAACCCTCTTTATTTTGGGAGTCTATCTCTATACTATGAATAAATAGAGGTTTCGTGGGTGGAACTACCAAAGGAATCATAGGTGGTTTCAGTCCCACCACATCTAGATCATGTTCATCTCCACCCTCCTATCATTCTACCTAAGTTAATCATGGACTCATATATATAATTCCAAACACACACCTCAAAACTAGATTTGAAAATAGAAAAGATAACCTAGATGTGTAGGTTCTGGGTGCAGTGGCTGCATGTGATGGGGAATTCCAAAAATTTATTTTTTTATGATCATTGATCAATATGGGATTTACATGATGGTAAATTTCATGATCAATGGAATTGAATCAATAAAGATAGATAATGGTTAAATCACTAGAACTAGTGAATGGGATCATAAATTATTATTTATAATTAAATTAATTAATTAATGAATTACCTTGTGGGAATTATTTCATCATTGATCGATCTTACAATAGATCTATGTTGTAATATCATTGAATTGTAGGAATAAAGAGTGGATTCCCTCTAGCGGTGATCCACACGTATTTCGTAAATATCTAAACATCTCCATAGGAATCTCCAAGTGCTAGCACAGTAGATATAATTTATTTCATCATTTTCTATTAATCTCCTAGAGAATCACTTACAAAAGGATTATAGTTGATCTATCTTGACTCTGGTGTGGGAGGTGGAGAAATATCACTCTCCATTCTTGAGAGTGTTCTTAGAGAAGGGAGCTCTCTAAGGCTTCGAGAGGATCCTCTAGATTCATTTTGCATAACCAAACAAATGAATTGGCTCTCATGAAAAATAATATAATCAGCTTTATATAAATCTAGGGTTTAGAAATAAATATTTTCACAAGTGACATTTAATATCTATTTAATCCATGTGGAACCCCATGTTAATAATAATAATAATAATATTTATCATCATGTACAAAACTCATGAATTAAAAAATTAAATGTTATTTATTCAAATAATATTCAATATATATTATTTATCACCGGACCAATAAACATGGTCCACCATTCCTCAAAAATATTTATTGGGCATTGGACAAACAATATTTATTTAATAAATATCACTGAATAATTCACCAATAAATAAATAAATATTATATTCACTAAATAGAAAATAAATATTTATTAAATATTCTGCTCAAATAATATTATATCGAATAACTGGTGGAAGAATATGTGAACCCAAGAAAACATGAATAATTATCAAACCACATGTGGAAATAATATTTATTCAATTTTTCAAATAATAAATAATTGTATAATATTTAACTAAGATTTTGGATATAGTTAGTGTGTGACCCTCTAGGCCTATTTCTTAGTGGCATTTGGTGAAGTAACCTAAAGTCCAAGGCTAGGATCTAGCAACATGCTAGGGAACCCATAAAGAAATAAGTTAACTATGTAATGAAATAATACCTCATAAAAACTCTCACTGTGCAATATAATCTATTTATCACTATATCTATAATCAATCTAGTTTCATGTTGGTGCCATCAACCAATGTTCACAATGTATCATCCTTTGAATTTAAAAAGATAAAAATTTCCTATAGAACACCCTGGACATGGATTTATTTATACCATATCATTTCTATCAAAGAGCCTAAGATATCAACTTCCATTAAAGAACATAAGGTAAAAAATACTTTCTCACATTATTCATTAATTCAACATTACTCATGATGCAACCAACATATCCTACCTCTATGTGAGAATATGTCATCCAGGTTTTCATTAATAGATCAAAGTATGTGACTTATAATTGTAATTAATAATATTAAAGTTTAAGTATCAATAGACATGTTCGTAGATTGTAATGTCCAATGAAACATATAAATGTGGATTTTCTACCACCATGTCTTGTTCTCATAATATCCTACTCTTGATTTTACCAAGAGTATACACCATGAGAATATTCCTAAAAGTACTATAAGTCTCCACCCTTGATATCCTATATCATTTTTGTCCCTTAATTGATTTTATCCATATACAGACTATATATTTAAGAATAATTTCATGGTACTTTTGGGTTCTCATTATAATAGGGAACTACTATGACCTTTTAGTGCAACAATTACTCTTATGGAATTATAACATACTATGTTACACATAAGAACAATAATTATGTGATAATAATGTTACTAATATTCAAAACTATCAACACATGTTATTATAAAGTACACAAAAATTGGTTCTCGGGAACCTACTCTAACACACTCCCACTTTCACTAGAGCCAACAGTTAATAAGATTTAGTCTTCTAGGTCTCACATGATACTCATGCTTCTAATTAGATAGGACTTTACTCAAGGGGATCATTATGTTTTCTTTAGTGGGTACTTTTCATACTGCAACTTCACCCCTCTGATAAAAATCCATCAAGAGGTGATAATTTTGGTGTATATTCATTGTATGTGGGTGTGACCTTATCTCTTACAAAATCTACATCTACAATATTATCACAATACAATATGAGAGAGTATCTACTGTAACATGACACATAAAGATCCTGGGAATATTTTCATGTCCAAAAAGATTCTATGGATTCATTAGAAGACACAATATACTCAGACTCTGATATAGAATCATCAATAACTGGCTGCTTTGAAATCATCCATCTTACAACACTTTTTTTGATATAGAAAACATATCTGAACTACGACTTCAAATCATTATGTTTTTTTTGAAAAATATTATCATTATAACCCCTGATGACTAGCTCCTCATCTCATCCACACACTAGGAACATATCCTTATTTCTTCTCAGATACTCGAGGATAGCCTTACCAGCAGACCAATGATATTCTCCTGGATCTTCTTGATATCATCCTACCCGATAAATGTATACAGAACATCATTTCTAGAACACAACATGGCATACATGATTCATCCTATCACTAAAGTGTATATAACCTTACTCATTCTCTCTTTCTCCTATTGCGTCCAAGGGTAAATTTTCATAGAAATATGTATACCATGTGACACTGGAAATAATAAACTCTTGTATTGTTACATACTAAATCTATTTAGTATATGGTCAATGTAAGTACTTTGAGTTAGTCCATTTATCCTCATTGATTTATCACAAATTATACTTATCACTAGAATATAGGATACTTTACCTATGTCCTTCTTGGATAAACACTTGTTTAATCAGTTATTAAAAAACTTTAAGGGTTGTATGTCATTTACAATAATTAATATGTCATGAACACATACTACTACAATAATGACTGCATACTCACTAAAACTCTTGTAGACACATGTCTCACATTCATTCTTAATGAATCATATTTATTTTATAGCTTCATCGAATCAAATGTTTCATGATCTAGATGCTTGGTAAAATCCATAAATAGATCTCCACAACTTACAAATATTTTTAGCATCACCTGGAGTCACAATAACTTTTGGTTTCATCACATAGAAATTTTCATGGTGGTTACCATCAAGGAAAGAAATTTTGACATCCATCTTACAAATATCATAGTCATGATAAACTGCTTTAATAGGTAAAATTTTGATGGATTTAAAAAAGGAAACTCGTGAAGAGGTTTCATCATATTCAAATCCTTGACAATTTTAAACCATTTAGCCCATAGAATTTATTTACAGGTATTTACATTAAATTCCATGTCTAGTTTTCTCTTGAATACCCATTTTCACCCTTTGGGATTTACATTTATTAGAGCATTGAACAAAACCAAATCATGGTTATGATATATAGAATCCATTTTAAAAGTAATGGCATCTTGCCATATAGCAGCTTCTATGATCTATACTACCTATTTATATGATCAAGGTTAATTATTGTCAACCAATAATGAGTAACCATATTTTGTGACTATAAAATAATATATATTAGGTTCTCTTACAACTCTTGTCCTCCTACCCAGGACTTGTGTTTTTGGAACTACTTCTTCCACAGGGGCCTGTGGAATCTTTTCTAGTACCAACTATTGTGTATATTGAGAATCAAATTTATAAAAGTCAATCTTACTCTCACTATACTTTCTTAGGATGTGGTCCCAATAAATAAAAACATCTTGTCTGGTGATAAACACATTCTTATTTGAGGGGTTGTATAGGTATTATCTATTTGTTTCCTTAGGATTCCCTATAAAGACACACTTTGTGCGTTGATGTGCTAGTTTTTTCCTGAGATGGCATTAACCAATGCCCCATAACTCCATACATGTATATGTGAAAAAATGAGTTTCATTACATTACATAACTCTAATAGAATTCCATTTTCTTCTTTAGTTGGTACTCGGTTTAATGTATATGATGCAACTTGTAATGCATATCCCTAAAAGGATAGTGGAAGATCTGTAAGACTCATCATTGAACTTACCATGCCTAACATGATATGTTTCCTCCTTTCAGTAACATCATTCCACTATGGTGTGTAAGGTGGAGTGAGTTTAGATAGGATCCCAAACACCCATAGAAAGTCAATAAAATCTTGGTTAAAATATTTACCACCTCAATCTGATCAAATATTCTTTATCTTCTTCCCACATTGATTATCTACTTCATTCTTGAATTCATTGAATTTCTTGAAGGACTCAATCCAATACATCATCATGTAGACATACCAAAATTTACTCAAGTCATCAGTAAAAGTTATGAATTAAGAATACCCACCTATAACTTCTACTAGAATTGGTCTACACACATCAGTGTTTACCAATCCTAGAATCCCTATAAACCTTACACCTTATCAAAAAATGGATGTTTGGTCATTTTTTCTTGTAAATAAGCATGACATGTTCAAGTGGTTTAAGCTCATAAGAGTCTAAATAAATATCTTAACCGAGATTTGTAAAATGATTCTTGTTTACATAACCAATATAGGGATTCAATAACTGGGTGTTATGTGAGTCGTGTGAACATGATTTGTTATCTATATCCAATAATTATATTTTATAATTTAATACATAAATTTCATTATTTAAATGCTCCATACAATAACATTTTTAGTCTTTATAAAAGAAACTACTTTTATCTCCAAAATTGAAAATAATTCTTTTCAAATATATAATGATGTAGAAATAATGTTATTGGTAACAATAGTTACATAATAATAATACCTTAAAACCAATATCATTCTTGTTGGAAATAAATGGTAGTAGTCACCAATGAATAGAGCAACCAACGTCGATTAATTGGTAGCTCACAGATCCACCACTTCTCCATAAGTCATTCAGAATCTACTTAGTTCCTAAATTTGGATACATATATGAGAACCAAAATTTGTATCTAATACCCAATTTGTATAAATTGAAATATTACACTCGATAATGAACACACATTTATATTCTCCTTGATTCTAGGTGCAGTTATTCTTTTAGTATCCTTGATTTCCACATGCAAAACATACTTCATCCTTTTCCTTTTCAGGCCCATAGATCATCCATTCTGTATAAGGATGGTTCTCAATAGCTTTATACTTGCTATGATTCCTAGGCCCCTTCTCCCAATTATTACTTTTCTTATTCAATATAAGGACTTTGGGTTTTTAATGCTTCATGTCCTTATCTAATTTGGAAATCAACATAAGAAGTTAAGAAAGACACTTCTCATTATTTCTCATATTATAATTAAGAATAAAACTAATTAAGTTCTTGGGTAGTGATTACTATATAAATATATGCACAACTCATTTGGGAATTTAATCCCTAAGATGTATAAGCATTAAACATAGCTAATAATCATAACTACACATGGCCCAGCTGGAACTCACTCTCTAAGAATAGTTATAAATAAATCATTTGAGATCTCATATCTCTCTTGTCTCACCCTCTCTTGATAGAGATACCGAAGTTGAGACATCATGCTATACAATCCATATCCTCATGTTTCTTCAAAATTGCATTGGTCAGGGATGATAACATGAAATAATGAACATCATTGGAATCATTCAAATATTTCTTATTGAGAGTTAACTCTTCATCACTAGCCTCATTATCAGGTGAATTAGGAAAAGGTTCTTTTAGCACATACAATATCCTTTCACAACGAAGGATAATGAGTTATCACCTTTTCCAATCTTGAAAACTTGTGCTGGTGAGAAGTCTATATTCATCATATATGGATCATAGTGATATTTTTGAAGTTATTTCAATGTAGTTTCTATAAATATGATGAGAAGAATTTTAGTACTTTATCTGATAAAATTTAGACAAATAAATAAATATTATATTTCTTAATCTACCATTATTTTATTGAAACCCAATATCCCTCACCATTGGAATCGTAATGTCTTATTTATTTGAAATTATAGTAGAAAGGATCTATATTCCCATTATCATTACCCTAAATTTAGTTGGTCAAGTAACTTTAAGGGTTTTATGTAGGCATTCCAAATTCTAGATACATTAAATCAAAGTTCCTTGTTCTGTTGAGTGGACTACCTGATCCTAAAATCATTAAATTGGATTTCCTCAACCCTTGACTCTCAGTTAGACAAAGTCCTTCTTTGGTAGACAACCCTTGATGTGATCTATGTTAATTCAACCAAAAAATGCATGTTAGAATCTCTGATAATTGAAAGCACCCCAACATTGGTTGGTCCATAACATTGAACCATTGTTCGATTTTAACTAATGTAGGGAAAGGCTATACCAACATAATTTACATTATTGGGGAGTTATATACTTTTATGCAAAAAATTTCTAATTGATAAATTTATTATATGATTATTAATATTAATTGAATTTACTTAAGTTAATAACCATGTCATAGATAATATTTACACATAAGATAATTTATTTTAGTTATGTCTTGAATTTTTGTTAATATATTAATTCATGTGATCACAACAAGACATCCATAATGAAATAATCATAAAACTTGACATAAACAAAATAATAAAGTGGCATGATCATGAACTTTTACTAATGGTTAGTTTATCTAGAGGATGATAAACTGACTCTCGAGCAAGGGGAAATACACCTTGAACCATTTAAGGTTCATGTTTCAATTTTCCACATATCCACTAATGTATCTCTCTTGTATTGGTTTCCCCTCAACTCTAGAAATGAACCAACTCCACTAGCTTAGGAGATCCATCCATTACATATTACTTTACTCACACACAGGTGAGGGGAAGGGGTTTATATGAAAGAAATCATGAGCACATAGGACCTTATATAATGAGATGAGAGATGACACGTATGCCAACAATTTAATTTAATAATAATTTAAATAAAACCGATCACATACAAAGGTCTTAGTAAAAGCTCTTGATCATCCATTAGAATTCAATGAATTATACATTTTAATGAAATTATCATTCAATTATATTTTCTCTTATTTAAAAAAATTTGTGCACAAATCAATTAATTATTTTCTTTAATAATAAATTATTTTATATTAATTCTGGTATAAATTTACTCTATATTATCATCTATAATAATCCATAAAAATCAAATAAATTTATTTAAAATATATTGTGTGAACTAATTTACCATGGGGGAAACATGGTGAATACTTGTCCAAATCTACCCAACATGTATTATACTTATAAACTGTTCACTCATACGATATATAGAATACAAAAATTATCACACACGTTAATGATGTGTACTATCAACTTAATTATTACATGGATTACATTATTTTTATATATCATGTTATTCTTCAATACACATAGAGTAATAACTGTAATATGACTCATACGTGATATGAAAATCTGAACATTATATAGAAATTAATTATATATATATAGATATATATATATATATATTAAAACCCAACACAAGTCATTTCTTATCAACTTAATTACTACTCACAAGTACATGCAGATAAGGTTTTCACAGT
The DNA here is from genome assembly GCA_963277665.1 of Viscum album. Lineage (NCBI taxonomy): Eukaryota > Viridiplantae > Streptophyta > Magnoliopsida > Santalales > Viscaceae > Viscum > Viscum album. The sequence goes on from OY728151.1 coordinate 1,290,463,900, forward strand.
ATAAAAAATAAAATAAATTCTATTTAATTTGGTAAAAGTTCATGACATATACATTGGAGCTACACAGTGTGTATGATTTCTCACAATCTGTCAATGAAACATGCCTAGGGGACCAAAATGTAATCGTGCCACAAAATAATTTGGATTATATAAAATGTACATGGGATACATGTCATGTGGTCACTAAGTTACACGGTCACTGGTCAGGTAGGTCCTTTAAGAAGATACACGACTTGTCAATGACTAAATGACTACACGTCATGTGCGGAAGTTACACAACATGTATTCTAGATGACTTTGTACCTGGCTAGACCAATTAACATGCATTTTATAATTAAATGAATCATGTGTAATAAATTCACTCACCATGAAATAATTTTAAATTAATTCATGGGTAATTGAACACTAGTACACTGCGTATACCTCTAGGTTACACATCGTGTACTCTTGTAATATCTATCCAGATTCCTCGGAACCTATGTATGGGAACTTTTATTTTATTTCATTCATTAAATTAATCGATTTGATTATATTTAAGAGAAATGAAAGGGAAAGAAGAAAATCTACTAATTAAAATTTAATAAAAATTAAACTTGAATTGAAATCTAAATGAAAAATTCATAAATAAATCAATGATCATTATATAATTATAAATAATTATGTGATGCATCTGATACCACTTGTACATTCCATGTGTAGTGTAAGTGTGTGATGGGTCATGACAAACTTTTCCTTTGTTCATGATCAATGATCAATTCGAGATTTACATAATGATAAATGTCATGATCAAATGAATTTAATAAAAAATATACAATGGATAAAATGTCAGAACTAGAGCACATGATCATCCAATATAATGTATATCTAATTTAATCAATAAAATAATTACCTTATGATAATTAATTCTTCACTGATGGATATGAAAACAAATCTATGTTGTACAATTTTTGTGTTTTAGGAATTAGGAGATGATTCCTACTAGTGGTGATCAACACATGTTCTAAAAAACTCTTAACATCGGTGTATAAATCTCTGGGTGCTAGCATAATAGATCCTATCACATGCATCATTATACTTTGATCACCTAAATAATCACCTCCAAATGATTCTCTCTGATCTCTCTTGACATGAGAGTAGGAGGTGGAGGAAAAATTATCTTCATTTATAGAATAACTCTTGGAGAAGAGGGATCTCTAGGGATTTGAGAGGATTCTCCAAACTTGTTGTGCACAACCAAACAAATGAGTTGGATCTCTAAGAAAAATAATATAATTGGGTTTATTTACTACTAAGGTTTAGAAATAAATGTTTTTACAAGTTCCCTTTAATATTTATTTAAACCCTATATAACCCCATATCAATAATAATAATAATAATTATATTTCTCAACCTGCACTAAACTCGAAAATTTAAAATTTAAATATTATTTATTCAAATAATATTCAATATAAATTATTTCTCACCAGACCTATAAAATTGGTCCACCATTCCTCCACAATATTTATCAGGCCTTGAATAATAACTACATATTTAATAAATAAATATCACTGCATTATTCAACAATAAATAATTTTTTTATATTCACTAAATAGAAAATAAATATTAATTAAATATTCCACTCACATAATATTTTCTTGAATAAATGGGGATAGAATATATGAGATTAAGAAAGCATGAATATTTATTAATGTACATGCGGGAATAATAACTATTCAACTTGCTAAATAATAAATAATAATATATTATTTAACTAAGATTCTGGATACACTTAGTGTGTGACCCTCAAAGCCTATTTCTTAGTGGCATTAGAAGAAGCAGCCTAAAGTCCATATTTAAAGTCTATAAATATGCTGTGGAACCCATAGAGAATGAATTTAATGTCACAATGACATAATATAATATATATATGCTCAGTGTGTAATATACTCCTTTTATCACAATATCTCTAATTAAGAAGGTTCTATGCTTATGCCATCAATCTATGTGATCAAAGTTCCTTTCATTGATTTTTTATAAATCAAACTTTCCTAAAAAACACCAAGGCCATGGATTTATAGCTAGATGAAATCATTTTTTGGATACAAATGATACTAGCTATCAGGGGTGGAGACTCATAGGACTTTTATGCATATTCTCATGGTCTAAAATCTTCGAAATATCCAGTATAGGATATTATGAGAATAGGATATGCAAGTAGAAAATCCATATTTATATGTGTCATTGAATGTTCCTTTCTATGATTGTGTGAATTTATCCTTAGACTTTAAGATTATTATTAATGAGTATTCTAATATATATTCTATAGCTGGATGAAATCATTTTTGGGATACAAATGATACTATCTATCAGGGGTGGAGACTCATAGGACTTTTATGCATATTCTCATGGTCTACAATCTTGGAAATATCCAGTATAGGATATCATGATGCACCCAACATATCCTACCTCACCGTGAACCTTTTTCATCACAGTTTTCATCACTACATCAAAGTATGCAACTTAGAATACTCATTAATAATAATCTGAAAGTATAAGGATAAATTCACACAACCATAGAAAGGAACATTCAATGACACATATAAATATAGATTTCTTAATCGCATGTCCTATTCTCATAATATCCTATACTGGATATTTCCAAGATTTTAGACCATGAGAATATGCATAAAAGTCCTATGAGTCTCCACCCCTGATAGCTAGTATCATTTGTATCCCAAAAATGATTTCATCCAGCTATAGAATATATATTTAAGAATACTATCATGGATCTTTTGGGTTCTTATCATAACATAGAACTTATATGACCTTTCAGTGTAATATCTACCCTTAGGACATTATCACATACTTTGTTTCACTTAATAACAATCATGATGTTATAAGAAGTTTATTAATATTCAAAACTATGAATACATGTTATCATAAATTACCACGATGTTGATTCTAGGGAACCAACTCCAAAAAGATGCACAACAGACACACCCACAACCCACTGACAAGGTCAAGATGAGGTCATGGTTTCACATTTCACAACATGGGTACTTTTATACAGAGTTTCGAATGAAAATTATAGAGGAAAACACTGTTCAAGTTTCAATTGGAACTCTTATATAATTTTAACCATTTCCATTATAAATTTTTATTCATAAACCCATAAATTTGTACAATGGTTAATTTAGATGAGTCACCATTCCCAAGTTATAAAGACCTATGATTTATAAGTTACAGTTTCCACTCCATGTAACTGCAACCACACATTTGAATTTGATCTATGAATGTAACCAGTCAATATAGGATGAACTGATTAGATATATCACCTTTCCCAATTTATAGAGGCAAAAACTTTCTAAATTACAATTTGCATCAATGTAATCAGAACCAAAGTTTCAACTCATATAACCAAGGATACACAACTTTAATTAGGTCTATATTGTATAGTTATGGTGTCACCATCAATATATATGGGAAAATTTTGTTTAGGTTGATGTCGAAACTTTAATAAACTAATCCTCCTTCCCTAAAAGAAATATTAGAAGCATAATTATATATATAGCAATAAATGCACACACAAAAACCATAGACAATACATGTGAAGTGCACAATAAAATAAACATGACATGGAATATATAGGAAATTTAAATCACCAGGTTCCTATAATTATGAATGAGAGAATACTTCATTTCCCTATCTTTCCATGGGTAAAAATCCATAATTATAATAAAAATTAAAAACCACGAATTTCACTCATTGTTGAAATAGAACAACTGAAATAGGTGAAATATAGAACAATATGTCCCATCCTAGGAAACTTGGTGTTTATATGTTTATATACTACCAACTCCCAAGAACAATATCATTAAAAAATCCTAACACATCCTAGTATTCTTTCTACCATCCTAAAATTGTATGTTAAAGTAAAGAAACCTATGATACCGCTTTGTGATGTCCTAAGCCCGGTCCACTCATAAGTGATCTGACCTGGTGGACACATGACCCCAATCATACCTCCATATACACCAGAGGCTGTATACTAGAAAATAGGGTCTATGATGGTATAATGGGGACATTATAACATCTTTATCTATGCACAACATAGTGGTGAAATAATAAATAAGCACCATAAACATAATAATAATAATGTATTATAAATAAATGAATAAGGCATTAGAAATTATTAATATCCAAACTAGTTAATATATGATCAATAAGTAGTATCACATAAAAATGATGATGTCATGATGCTATATGAAAAAAAAAATGGGAACATGGAAACAATCATAAAAAATATATTCTATAAAGAAATATACAAAAAGGACACAAACAATCTCCAAAGAATACCGAGCACTTGGCTTAGTCATTTGATACCAATCCTCATCCTAGAATAGAAGTCACATGTTTATAGTTGGGTGCTTCCCATTTTCTCTACATTTATCAATAAAGTCTATTTGGGTATCAATCAGTGTCCTGAACATGGTGCGAGTAAGACTCTATAGGCCTTAAAAAATGGAGTCTAATATAATCTAATCAGTTAATATAAAGTTAATTAGTTTACATGTATAATAAATGAGAAAAACTATAAGATAAACTTAAACACAACTAGCTAGAGTTCGTAGTGGATACTCATCTGACTCTACATACTTCAACTTAAGCTGGAATGTCTCTGAACATGTGTCATTATATATATATATATATATGTGTGTGTGTATTTGTGTGTGTGTGTGCATATATATATATACATACATATACATATACATATATATCTATGTGTGTGTAATAAGTACTAACTAGGACCTGATGAATACAAAAAGGCATCCATGAATAATATTATAAGGGAAAATCCATGACCATATAAGTTTATACCAACTCATAGCTATTAGTGTTGACATTGGAAATAAGTGGCTGAGTAAAATCCAGTGGTGTACCCTTAGGATTTCCTTCCTATAATAATAATGATGTCAATCCCTAGAAATAATTATCAGGTAGCCTTGGGATAGACCTGATTGGAGCCCTAGTAGACAATCTGAGGTAGTCTGCATCCTTAAGACATCAATACAAATCAAACAATAGAATCCAATTCATCCTAATTTCTAGAGAAAGTTATGGATGATGCCATTGAACCACATTTGGGTAGTCATAAATGTATGATGAGGGCTGAGTCTAAGAGGGGTGTCAACTCTTGGAAAACACATCCATGAATCATGTGGTGTCCTATGGGTAGTTAATACAAGCACAGTTGGAGAATCCAAAGCATTCTCAAGGTAGGACAACCTATAATGACATATAATGGTCATAATAAGATCTAATCATACTCATAAGTTATCAAGGGCCATATGATACATTTATAAAATTTATCATTTAATTTAATCCCATTTAGTCATGGGATTACTCAAAAATACATAAGGTCCAAGTGACATGGTCTCTCCATTCACATTTCAATTTATTAATCAAGAAATTTTAATAAGGATTCAAGTCAAACCCATGATAGGAGGTGGTTTGGTCAGATAAAAGATTGAATTTAAAGGGAATTTAAAAGATATTCCCAGGGGGTGGAATGAGTTAAGGTCACTACCTTTGAAAATATCAAGGGTTCATGAGAGTATCACATCAAGATCTAGACATTTAATTAAAGGATTTTCAAAAAAATTTAAGTGAATCGTGGAAAGTATATAACCTAACATAACAAACCATTTTATAGATATCACATTTTTTATGGAAAAATAATATCCCACCTACTATATACTGATATATGACTCCTCATCCTATATCAACCAAAGATTCAATCTAGATTGGGAGAAATCTAGGAAAAATGTCAAATTCCCTAAAAATATGGTAAATGAGATCACATAGAAATAACACTGATTGTTCCAGGAGAAATTGTGAAAGGAATCCATAGGAATGATAGAATAGCTATGAGTAATATAATGAAACAAACAATAGTCAAATCCAAGCTCAAAAATAGAATACTTATAAAATACTTGGGAGAAAAAATGGGGGAGATCAACAATGTATTGTCTATAATGAAAAAAGAGAAAGAGAATATGGTTTTATATTTAAGATTATGGGGAATTATAATTTCACTTTTTTACAGGGGTACATAGTTCGGCCACTCATTTAAAAAAATTGTTCACTGACCATGTGTTGGGCACTATCTAAGAACCCAACCATTGCATGGTATAGGAACACTGTTAGACAAACTATGTGCACTCCATGTGTAGCTACTCTCCATGAATACACCCCACACATGGTTTAAATGCACAACTAAATAAATAGTACACAAACTGTGCAGTTCTCATCTATAATTTATTTTAGTTTTGTTATTCATGTGAATCCTCTATCGCATGGATAAAAAAACCATGATCCACCATTTATGAATCACACGGTTGATGAACATGGTTACAACCAACCATGCGCCAACTGTGGTCCACACCTTATTCCTCCAAAAAGTATAACACTTGGATCTGATTAAGACCGTACTCTAATAAAGCCTTACCTAAACATTTAGGCATATTTTTTGAGATAAAATGAAAGGTTTAGACAGAAATTTAAAGGATTTAAACCTCATTGAAAAATAGGGATCTTAGATATGCCACTCCTATGTTTTTTTAACTTATTTTTAATTACTTTTCTCTCACCTTTAGGTTGTAGATCACCTCTAAAAAATTTTCAACTTATAACATTTTATTAATTTCAATAACACCGCTATATTTTTATTTGATATTTATAGAATTAGTATGCACAAAATCTCTTATGTTCACAAATATTTAAATAATTAATTTGGGTTATGAAAATATATAAGTCAAAACATTAAATTATGAGGAAATATATAAAATATAAAAAAATAGAATTGAAGATATTTAACATGTTCATTGAACTATTATTTTTAAAATTCATTGGGGATTTTGACTCTCTATAAAGAATCCATGTCCCCTCTGTATACACCCTTAGATGTACAATACATTTTACACATTGGGACCACTATGAAATGATTATAATGTTACAATTAAAGGGTCATACTTAATGTAATTTTCTTTTGACCCTATATTTTTTACTACCCAATATAACAATTAATCAAGTTGAGTTTATGGGATAAAAAGAATAAAATACTTGTAATGCATGTGATTTAATTTTGAATTCTTCAACTACGTATCATTCCATACTGAAATAAACATTCATGAACCCCAATTCATCAATTTTAACCGAACAATCCTTATCCACACATTTTAATAAAAGTGTTAGTACTTGTAATGTTTTATAATCCAAATCCCAAATTTTCTTAATAACACCAAAGTATGACATATTAATAGAAATAATATTTCTATCCCTTGTTACAGATACAAGCATCGATTCCACAACACTAGTTACTACACAATTTGTCATTAGGAAACTTTAATCCCATTTTATTGTATAGAACACACTATCGTTAATTACCCAACCATTTTAAGATAATACTTGTTCACTTAGTCCTCAACCTAGCCATAAAATTCATTCAAAAATTTAATTCAGATGTGAAAATAACTCCTTAAAAATATAGTCTTAAACCTTATTATAAAATATTAGTTATGACTATTTGGAACAATGTCTATTTCTAATTATGTTATTAATAGAATTAGTTTTTATAAAGGGTATTGAAAAATGATAATTGACATATAAAGGAGAAACAATGGCCTCAACCAATAGAATACTGAAGCTCACTTATTATATATTTGGATAAAGGTAGAGTTACAGGGGTTTTCCATTAACTAAGCCAAAGTATATCTTTATCATGTGAGTCTTGAATGAAATCACCTACGGGAGAAGTTCAAACTATTTCAGATCACCACTAAGTCAATGTCAGATGAGCCACCCCTTGAAACTACCACTATCCCACACCTTGCCCTTAGGCGTATTTTGGTGTAATAAAGGGTTATGTATCTAGATATTTGTATCATTAAGGTTTAATTTCATTTTTATAAATTAAATACTTATTTCTTTAAATGAAATTTTAGTTAGTATTTTATTTAATAAAATACCCATGAATATACGATGAATTTGAAAACATATTTTTTGATATAGATAAAAAATATATTTTTTCAAATAATTTATACACTTATAATAAACTCAAAAATTCTAAATAAAATTTATGTTAATAAAATAGTCTCTTGAAACAATATTTATTTAAATATCAATTATAATATAATTTTATAATGTATTTGGAATTCTTTATAAGTGTTATAAAGTTGACTATGTCGTAAAAACTGTTACTTTTCAATAAATAAGTATTTTTCATTTAAAAGTTAAAATTATAATATTTAGGAAATTATTTGGATAAAATAAACCTCATATTATAAATAATAATTTTGAAATTATGTTAGGAAGAAATTTTGATAATTTTATAAATCACTTTATTTTTCATTGAATAGTCAAAATATAGTTTTTTATTTTCAGTATATTTTAGGACTTCATAAATATGTAATAATGATGTAATAATTGATAAAACATAATCCATGACCATAAATAGATTATTATATTAATATTTTTTATTATGTATTTAAATCAATTTCCAAACCTATAAGTTACTATCCAATGTTTAAAAAGTAAATTATGATTTTTAAAAATTACATTTTTCAGAAAATTTAATTTTCCATGTTTAAAGTAATATTAAATAATAGATTTAATTTATAATAGATTTAAATATTATAAAAAATGAATCAAGTGTTTAAAACTATGAGCAAATACCATGGGTATCCCAATGTTTATTCATTTTCAACAGCTTAGAATTCCAAGGCCTAAATTTAGAAATTATCACACAATTTCTTATTTTTACTATAAATACCCACCCATACTCCATTACCTATATAATATAAATCAATTAAGAATGAAATTATACTCATTTAATCTCTCTAACATCCATATAATGTGTCTCCAAGTTTCTACGGATTCCATCTCCAAGATTTAGGAATTTACTAAACAAGGTAAGGGAACTTCCCTCTTATTCTTTTTCATTAAAGTACACCCTTTTTGGTATGTCTTCTAAATTTTGAATGAAATTCCATTTATTCATAAACAAGTGTTTTTTTGTTGGATTTTTTTCTCAATATATAAATATTTATTTGGAGTAAAAGTGACTTAATAATGATGTAAATGTTTTTCAGAATAGAAAGTTCCTTAAGAATGTTTCTTAGGGAAGTGGCATAAGGTAGTTACCTAAGGAAGATGTTATAATTTTCCATGTAAATGAGTAAAATAAATAAAGTCGATTTACCAAATAATATTATTCTAGGTTTTTCATTTAAAGTTACAAAATACTATGACGAATTTATGATCCAAGAAAAGTGTGTACAAGGGAAGAGAAGTGAAACTAAGATTCTAGATGAACTTTACCAGATGAAAATTTGTGAAGAGGATTGCACAAGGCCATAATATGTAAAAAGGATAAAGAAACAAGAAAAAAATTTGGGAGATTGTACATAGTGTGAGAAGTGGGTTTATTACTAACGTTCTAGATACAAGAAATTATAAAGAATATTCATAAAAAGTTTCATAACATCAATCAGACAAACCAAGTCATTGGAAAAACTAGATCAAACAGAGTTTCTATTGTTATGTTTTTATTGTTTGGAATAATGATAAAGATATAAAAATTGGAAAAATAAAGTCAATGTGGGAGTTTTAGATGGATATGTTTCATGGAATATAATTCTTTAGAAGATTAAATAATGTTGTCAAACATCTTCAATGACTAAAGTTTTCTAGATCGAATGTTTGTATAAATTTATGATGTAGAATAATCAAATAGAAAATGAGAAAGTACACTAGATATAGGATAAATTATCAAAGCTATCATATGGAAGAAATAAAAAGTATAACACCAAATGATTATCTATATAAAATTCCAATGCACAGATTCTATTGTACAATCAAATGAATGATCCAACAGACCAAATATCATGGAGGAAAATATATAGATAAATATATCTAAACCAAAAAGGGTATACGAAGTATGAGATTGAAAAGGAGTTCCACTAAATGGAGATTTGTGTGAAGTATCATCCAATAGAGTAAAGTATGAACATCTACTTGATGGATATTTAATGAATCATCAGAGATATCACTGACTACATTAGAGAGATGATTCATAACAAAGGGAAACTAGATGAAGGTGAAATGGATGGTGAATGTTTGTGATAACATCATACAATGATTGTTGAATTTGTACCAATAGACATAGAAGTAATAATTAATATAAATGGAAAAACATATACTGGATAGAGAAATTATAAGGAGCTTTACGAATACATTGTAATGTACTCAAAATTATGTCATTATGGAAACTAGCCATTCAATGTTTGATATATTTTCAAGTTTAATGAAGTTTTATAATTTCAATTAATATTTCATTTAAGTATATTCAAAAAAATTCATGGATACCAAAGAATAAAAACAATTTTCATGAATAATCTAAATGTTTTGGGAAGCATCAAGTGAATTAAAATTATTAGGAGATCCTAAATTCATGATTTAGATTTTGGAAAGTGAAATTGAGTTCCTAACAAATATATTTTAGGAGGATCCATATAAAGGGGTGAAAAGTATAAATGCACTTGACACTATTCATACTGACTAAAAAGGTAATGCACCGAAGATTTTGTGTTATACTAATGTTTACCTACCAGATAGAGTTGCATAAGATGGAGGAAAATTGATAAATGTTCTATTAGAAAAAAAATAGGTTGAGAGAAAACAATTGAGATTCTACCTAGTATAAGTAAGAAGTTAATAAAGTTATACTTTATCCCTCATACATAGTTTCATTATATGAAGTCATCAGATAGGGGTTCTATGAGTGTTTCAAGGTGAACTAAAGTGTAGTGAGAAGAATTGAATGAAGACTAAATAGCTGGAGTCCCATCAGACAAAGGGATACCAGATGAATTTACCTGGCTGAAGTCTAATGAGAAGAATCATATAGAAGAAAATCATATGAACTCATCATATGGAGGGTTAACTGATGTAGTTCGAATGGATGAACATTTTTTAAAGAATCTTTTAGAGAAATTATGAAAAAACTAGAATTATAATATCTTGGTCTACTATAGATTGGGGTGAAATTTTTATAGTAATATACTCTTAAGTTGTGTTTTTAAGATCATAAAGATTGTACATCGGTGTAGGTGATCGAACTTGCTTTTGGACGAAGAGAATATCTTTCTATAGTTGATCAAAAAAGAAGAAGGTAAAGGATTCTATTGATAGGGGCATAATCTGTTGCTAAAAATACTTTTTGGTTGGGGATTATAACTAGCTATTACTTTATTGAATACAGTTAGGACAATTGGGGGGTATAACCAATAGTGAAAGAGTGTCTAATTATTCGAGGATTTAGAACCATGGTTTGTTGGAGGACGATTACTGGGGTATAGAACTAATTATTTATTGTGCGTTTTTATTTTGTGATGATGTTAGTAAAAGGATCTATATTGGGGGAATAAAATAATATAAAGTAGGAGGTCTATGTACTGAACCTTTTAAAGATCATGTTTTGATCTCTCTTAACATTTTTTTCATATGAAAGGCAAGGTTGAGATTTATAATTGATCAGATCGTAACTCTTACAAGATTTCAAATGTTAAGAATTTTTACTTCATAATTTAAGAAACATTCTTATAAAAAAAGTGATCACTGATTCACCACATCCCCCTATTAGTGTTCTCATTCATTGATCCAAGGGAAATTCAATTGGTATCATAGGAAATGTATCCTTTGAAAAATCTAACTCTAAAAATGGATAATTTCAATCCATTAGATAATAGGGGGATTCCTATTTTTGATGCTAGAAAGAATCATAGATGGAATAATAGGATGTTACCCTATATTTTATCTCTTATCCTTGAAGAAATATATGCTTCAATATCAGGATTTTCTCCCATTAATGAAGTCTCTATGACAATAACTGATAAGAAAAATTTATAAGTTTATGGAAAATATTAGAATTACTGGTTGATTTAACTTATATAAAATTCTTACACAAATATTATGGGGTTTCCAAGGGATAATAAAATGTGGTATAAGTTGAGAAGTTGCTATAAATTAAATAATAATGTTAAGGAAGATAACTTCTAAATTGGGAGAAGAAGATTTGAAGATATTAATATGGATGATGAAGAAATTATTGATGATAACTTTATAAATTTAAAATATAACACCAGCAACCTTAGAGGTTTTATCGAGAAGCTGGATGATTCTACTCTCATCAAGAAATTAGTGAGAAACATTCTAGATTAATTTGATTCCAAAGTATCAGCTCTAGAATATTGCGAGGATTTATATCTAGATATACTTTTGAATATTCTAGTGGAAAATGAAATGATAAAATCATCAATTTTTAAGAAAAAGTCTTCAAATTAAATTACATTCAAAGTGTTTTTAAAAGGTAAGAATAGAGATAATGAAGCTATAGAAGAACTAGGTAATCTATAGCCCGAGGAATAAGCAGATTATTTCAACATAACCATTGCTCTTCATTTGAAAATATTCAAAAATGGAAATTGGAATGGTAAATGTAAAATTTCTCTTAAATATTGTAATTATAATGATAAAGTGCATTTTCAAATAAATTTTCTATGAAAAAATAATCAGAATCAAATTCACAAGAATAAGGTAAGAATTATCAAAACATAATTAGAAGAAAATTAAGAAGAATTATTATTAATATAAGAATAAATTTTTATTGAGAATATGAGTTTAGGGTGACTTTTTATCTAAAATAAATCTGATCATCATGTTAACTTATTTTCTAAATTAATTAAAAGAAAGTGATTCATCAAGCATTGAAGATGATGGTGAGGATAGAACTGAACATAAATGTATTCTAAAATAAAAGTTAGAATCAATACTTGAGGAAAATACTAAACTCAATAAGGAAATAAATAAGTTTAATAAATGATTTAAGGTTATAACTTTTGATAATGGTGGGAAAATAAAAATGTGGGAATTAAACCCCAATGTGATTAGAGATCAAAAAATAAAAGTTGGTAAGATAGAAAGTAATCTAAAATATTATGAAGAAAAATAATCTGGTGATGAGGATCTCAACATGGTGGAAACTACACTTATTGAATAAAGTAGAAAAAATAGGTTCATGTTGGATGAATTCGAAATAGTGATAAAATTTATTTAATAATGTTTGGAAAAAATAATAAGAGTTTTTACAAACACGATTAATCTTTCTTAAAACACAATGTGAGTTAGGAAATATGAGAGAATTCTTCACTAAAGTAGTTGATGTTAAAGGTGTTAAATTTCAAGGTGGAAAAAATAAAGGTATACAGAATAAGGTTGTTTCTATTCCTAAACAACAACAATATACATATTATTCTAGTTATATTACATGTTCAAAATCTAAGATTTGTGATAAATCTTGTTCTGGTAAGAAAGAGTATAATTCATTAAGGAAGTATCTCTATGAAAAAATCATCCCACAATTTTAAAAATACAAAAATAGGAAACATACTAATGGTACAACATGTATCTTCCAAGAATTTGGTATGAGTCATGGAGAGCTTCCATGAGTATAGAATAACAAAATTTCCAGGAAATAAATTTGAGGAAGAAATGAATGTTCAAAAATTGAAAAATTCTAAATCCTTAACAGTGAAAAATGAAAAACTATTTAAAAAGGATGATTAGGATAGGAAATTTTAGTAGGTAACCAAAGTTAATAGTAGAAGGAAATAATTCTTATTTATTTGGATAGAACAAATGTCCATGTATAGGAAGTTTTACGAATCAAAAAAGGGGGAGATTCTGAGAAGAAGGAAGATAAGATAAGATGGCCCCTATGAATTTTATTATTAATAAGGTGGAGAAGAAAATAGGGGGTTCATGAATATACAAACATCATGTGGGGAGATATAGTTGATTACACATATTGATGATGTAGGTGTTTTAGTTTTTTTGTTGGTATTAGAAAAAAACACAAAGGAGGATATTTTAAGGCCAACTGTGTTTTAAAATAATTTTTTCAATAAATTAATACGTGTTTGTAGTAAAAGTTACTTAATAAAGATAGAGATATTTGTTATTAGGGAAAGTTCCTTATGAAAGTTTCTTAGGGATGTGGCTTAATGAATTTTCTTAAGGAAGTTATTGGAACTTTCCTTACATAGGATAAAAAGGAAGAAAGTTCCTTTTCCAAATAAGATGATTCTATGTTGTTGATTTAATGTTCCCAAATATCTTGAAGAATTCATGATATAAGAAATGTGTGTATAAGGGAAGAGAATTGAAACTCAGATTTCAGAAGAACATGAACAAACAAACATACTAGACAAACATCTTTATTGTATAAATCCATAAGATGTATAAAGGATGAAGAAATTGGATGAAATTTTTTGGGTAATATAATGTGTGAGAATTGGGTTTATAAAGAAATATCAAAATGTAGAAAATGGGACATTCTATTCATAAAAATTTGAAAAATGTGAATCAAAAAAAAAAATTATTCAGATAAACTTGATCAAATGGAGTGTCTTTTGTTTAGTTTTTTGGGATCGGGATAATGATAATGATATATGATGTGGAAAAATAAAAAAATAGGGGAGTTTGAGATAGAGAGTTTTTATGGAACATAAGTCTTTTGAATTTTCAATAATGTATTCAACCATCATAAATGGTTTAAGTGTTAGAGATTTAAGGTTTTTACAAATTTTTGATGTAGAGTAATCAGTTATATAATGAGAGAGTACACTAGATAGAGGATACCTTATCAAACCTATCAGACTGGGGAAATTAGATGCAGATCACTAGATGGAGATCTATATAATGTTTCAATGTAATGAGTTCTTAAAATAGTCATATGAAATATCCAATAGAACAAATATCATGGTGTAAAATATAGATATAAATATATCCAAATAGAAAAATGCGTATGCATTTTGAGATGAAAAAGGAGTTACACCAGAAAAAGATCATTTTGAAGTATCATTTTACGGAGTAAAGTATGATGATATACTAGATGGAGATTTGAGATATCATCAGAGATATCCCTGATCAAATTATATGGAAGGATCCTAAAAAATTGAAACCAAACAATGGTTCAATTGATAATGAATGTTTGTGAGTTCATTAGATGATGGTTTCTTAAGGTTTACCAACAAACAGAGAAGTCCCAATGAAGTGAAATGGATAAACATACACCGGATAGATAAATTATAAGGATATTTACAAGCACTTTTTAAAGTACTAAAAAATATGTTGATGTTGAAATTGGTCATTCAATGTTAGATATCTTACTAAGGTTAAGTAAGTCTATTGAAGTTCCTTAACATTGAGTTCAAGGAAATTAAAAGATGATCATATATTCTAGATAATTCAATAAAGTTTCATGAATATTATAGAAGTGTTGAAAAGTATCCAATAAATTAAAAATTAGTGGGAGATAATAAATTATAGTTTTATAGAGATTGAAAGTGAAATTTAGTTCCCACTAAATCTATTTCGGGAGAACCTATATAAAGGGGGAGAAAAGTAGAAATGTAATTGAAACTATTCATACTAAAAAAAAGCTAAAGAATTGAATATTTCTTCTCAGAATGATTTTTTTATACTAAACAGAGATCCATTGGATGGAGGAACTTATATTAGAGTTCCATTGGATGAAGAAGAAGTTGAGAGATACTGATTTAGTTTATAAATATTTGAAGTAGGATGTTCATAGAGTCAAACTTACTTTATCAGTGAGATTTCCATCAGATGAAATCATTATATGAAGTTTCTATGAGTATTTCAAGGTGAAATGAAGTGTAGTGAGAAGCATCATATGATGATAAAATAGATAGATACCAATCAGATAGACAGATACCAGAAGAATTTATTGGATCTATGTACAGTGAGAATAATATGATGGAGGAAAATCAAACGAAGTCATCAGATAGAGGGTTACTAGATGGAGGTTGAATGGATGACCATTTTATAAAGAAATTTTTAGACAAATTTTAAAAAATAAAATCAATAATATATAGGTCTACTTAATATCAATAGGATGTTATGATACCAACATACTCTTAAGATGGTTGGTGAATATCTTTAAGATTGTTCTTTAGTCAAGGTGATCTAAATTGCTTGTGGAGGATGATAAGAACTTTCTATAGTGGGTTGTAAAAGGTGAAAGAAAATAATCTTCCAGCGAGTGGTATAACCAGTTGCTGAAAATGCTTATTGGATAAGGGTTATAACTAGTCATGACTTCAGTGGATACAGTTAGGATAGTTGGGGGGGTATAACCAGCTATGCTAGATGGTCTCATTTTTAGGGGGTAGAACTAGGGTTGGATGGAGGATGAATAATGGTGTGTTGAATATATTACTTCCTATGCCTTTGTATTTAGAAAATAAGTTGGAAGAAGAATACATATTTTAGGGAATGACCAACATGGAAAGAAGTAGGTATTTGTACCAAACCATGTAAATATCATGTGTTTCTCACTCTTTATACTTGTCATATATAAATGGTGAAGTTGAATTCATATTTTAGTTGATCATAACAATAACAAGTTTTAGAGGTTAATAATGTTTCCCTAAGAAGTTAAGAACATTTCTTATAAAATAAATTTTGATCAATGATTCACCCCTCCCCCTCTTAGTGATCTCATATATTGATCCAAAATAACTTCACATTCATACAATTTTTATTATTTCTTTACTATAAAAATAGTTTTTTATCGATGGGATACCTTCATTTCCTCTAATTATTCCCTTTACATAATCCACATTGTATACCTGTCATGTTATTGAATTCATTTCATACTTTTTTCCTTTAACATGAAATATTATTATATTGTGAATACTTGACCAATTTCTCTATTCATGGTTGTTCACTTATATATATCCATGATTATTTTATTAGGGAATTTATAATATAAAACATGAATTCATTTCACATGGGTTAGGAATAAGGTAATTCACATGTCTTTAAGTATTTTATGAAATTAATTAATTTTACATTAAAATCATTCATTTTTTCCCAAGAGTTATTATTGAAATGTTTTCTTATGATCTATAAGGAATACATTAATTTATACATATGAATGTTTCACCCTGATAGTGCTCTAATGCATTTGGTAAAAAACTAATCTCTAGAGATTACATGTTTTATGACACCTTATTGAAAAACCTTGGTAATTATGTTTTAAGACACCTTGGTGATATTCTTATGAATGTATCATTTATATTATGTAGCTAAATTTCCATGTTATGCTTCATGATAATTATATTATGATATACCTCATGTTCTTATGATCATTCCCTATTTTTATGACTCATGATTACATTCTAACTATTTCATTTATTATTCCCTTACCAGGTATATGATCATTCTAATGTATATCACCAAGATATGAGATGTAGTAAAAGTAAACTTGGAAGAATCTATGAAGGAACCTTTCAATTATATTAGAATAAATTTTATGTTTTTCAGGTATTATGACCCTAAATTCCAAGAAACTAAACCTCAAAAAGATTCTCTATATTATTAAATGTTTTACTTTGTAATACAAGTTTTATGTAATAAAAAGTAAGGGTTCCATAGTTGGTATGAAAAGCTGGATTAGTTATTTGTAGAATCTTGTACTAGAAAAGTATTAGTAAGGACTTTGGAGGTATGTCAAAATATATAAAAACATCCTAAAATTTTGGCGAAGTATAAAGAAAGTTATTTCAAAGCAGTGAAATCCATGTCGGGATACTATAAGAGAATGTGGCTCTTGTAAAATTGTAACTTGAGGTAATAACACTGAAAATGGCATAATGAGTATTAACTTGATCGTCACCTAGTGTACGACTAAGAGGCCTTTATGCAAACATGGTTTGACACTCCCAAGGGATATGCTATTGTTAATCACATATTTTTTACAAACCATTATGAAAGATATATAGATTATGCAGTATATTTTAATATTTATGTATATCATCCAAGAATAATGCTATTATAAAATTTTAGGATTAATATTTCCTTTAAAATTATTATAATATTTCATGTTGTATCAAATTTCTCACTTAAGTATTATTCTTATACCAAATAAATGGTAGGAAATAGAAGGAATCATGTAAACAAAAGGTGCAAAAAAAAATAAGATGGTGTCATTTCAAATATGGGGGGACCTGAAGCTGACTCAGGTCATGAATAACAACCTAAACCATGTTGAGAGTTTGACTTCACAATGGATGGAACAATTATCATTCTAATCCTTCATGCATCAACAACCACCTATTTTTAGTGGAACCTCAGATCCACTGATCGCAGAATAATCAATCAACACTATATAAAATTTATTTTTTTACTCCATTATTTTGAGAAATATAAAGCTACATCGATAATATATCTATTATAATAAGAATCTGATATGTGGTGGAAACTGATAAAGAACATGAATCCAAGGGACGAGGTAGAATCCAAGGAATGGGATGTTTTCAAAAATGTATTTTTCAACATGTATTTCCCTCATACCATCTGAGAAAATATGGATATGTAATTCCTTGAGTTGAAAAAAATATACCGAATTTTTGAGGAATTATGAGATGAAATTTACATGGATTTCTCTATATTATTTACAATTTTTCATTAATTCGGACATGAAGATCAGCTGATTATTTTGCAAATTGATAACCCATCTATAGAATGTAATGGAAATATGATACTTTGATACTTATAAAGAGATTGAATGATTTGGTCTAAAATTTGAAATATAGTTCAGATATTCCTAGTGTAATCATGGTAAAAATGAGAAGAAGAGAAGGACAGTGTAATATTTTGGAAAGAATTTGGATGGGAATAAATTAAACCATCTCATGCACTAAAAATATATGAATTATCAATTAGGAAATTTTATGCAAAGAAGTAGAAAGTGTTAAAAGTGTGGAAGATATGGTCATATAGATTTATAAATTCATGATAATTTTTTGCCTCAACATATGATTGATAATGAAAAGTGGGATATGGTTCAAGAACAACCCATCATACAATGCTTCAAGTATGTAGAGCATGGGAATCTCACTAACAAATGTATAGGATTTGAGAAAAGTGGAAGTGTATTTTGAAGGTACGAGAAACATAGATTTTATTCTTAAATAATTTGTAATCATTGATTTACATGATCACGATTCCATGTCAAATGAAAAAAGTACATTAAATAGAATTTATTAATAAGCTATAATTATAGGTAGAGGATCTTAACATGTAATTCATAGTTAATTTATGAGGATATATAGAATTACCTCTACTTGTAATTCTAATTTCATTTATGATACAACAAAATGAAATTCATTGTAACATCATTGATCTATAGGACTCAAGTGAAGAATCTATCTAGTGGTGATATATACAAGAACCACAATATTAGATCAACATTGTAGAATCACCTGGTGCCAGAACAACCTATCATGATTTCTTTCATTCTTCGTGGTTGATCACAAAAATTCTCTTTATGAAGGATAAAGAACCCTTGGTGTTCTCATGAATTCTTGAGAGAAGGAGAGGAGAGATCTCTCTAGTTATGGATCAAATCTCACCTTATCCATTGTTCACACCAAATGAATAAGGAAAGTGATATAACTAGATATTTATTAAATCTAGTTTAGGGTTGGAAGATCATACACAAGACCCAACAATATTTAATATTCTTAAATGACCCCATGTCCATTAATAATAATATTAATATTATTAATCTCTTGAAATGTGCAATACTTTATGAATATAAATAATTATAATTTATATTATTCATACCATTAAACTCGGTTCACTTTCCCTCATAGACATTTATCATTCCCTGAGTAATGGATATTTAATTAAATAAATGTTACTTCATTATTCTAAGATAAATATAATAATTAATATATTTTCCAAAAATGAAAACTGATATTTATAATTATTATTTAACTCAATTTATTCTATAAAATAATTTTTCATTAAATTACAATGGTTAAGAAAACCTAAATAAATATTATTTATTCAAACCTATTAAATTCGTTATTGAATTTAACTAAGATTGCTGATACACTTAGTGTATGACCCATTAGGCCTACTTCTTAGTGACATTAGACATAACCACCTAAATTCCATGGATAGTGTTGAGCAACATGCCTAGGAATCTATAAGGAATGAAGTTAATGTCACAAAAATTCCCAACCTCCTACAAATGTTTACTATGTAATATAATCCTTATATCATGATATCTCTAATGAAGTAGGTTGCACGTAGGTTCCATCAACCTATACGCTTGATGTATCTTTATTTTTTTTGGAATTTAACTCACCTACCGAACACCATGTACATGGTTTTATACAAGAAATTATATTCTATCAATGGTATTTAAATATATACCTTTATCAGGGGATAAAAGGGATAAATTCTTTATCTCATTATCCATTAACACAATATCACTCATGACACCCAAAAGATACCCTACTTGGATGCAAAAAAATTTCTTCATGTTTTTATTCAATACATAAATGTTTATAATTCATGATATCCATTAATGATAATCTTAATGTATAAGGATCAATACACCAATCCACATATAAGAATATCTAGTGAATCATGGAAATGTGGATTTCGTATTTTACGAGTCTCTTCTCATAACCTCTTATTTTGGATATCTACAAAGAAGAACCCAATAAAACGGTTTATCAATGCCTTATGAGACCCCAATGTCAGATATCCTTTATTTTTTGTGTCCCCTAAGACAATATCATATGCTCATAGAATAAGGTTCATGAATAATGTCATGGAACTTCTAGGTTATCATTATATTGATAAACTACAAAGAACTATCAACATGACATATATTATAAGGACATTATAACATAAAAATATCATGTATAATAATAATAAACATGTAATAATAAAAATTATTTAATTAAGAAAACATGTAATCAAATACTATACAAGTTTTTTATAGGGAACCAACTCCAACAGACTCCTGCTTGTACCAGAGCTAGCTGATAACAACTTTTGGTCCACTAGCCCTGCAATAATCAAAAATTCTATCAATGAAATTTCCCTTCTTATAATTATTTCATATAGTATAAATCACATAAAATAACATATATAAAACAATAAAAACTTTATAAGTGAATAATTAATGAAATAAGAGGTATTTCTAGAAATTAAGGAACCTATTCCAATGGAATAGTAACTTGACCTTTGGAATGGTAATATGACCCTTATGCAAAGTAAACTTTCCAATAGAATAGTAAACTCACCCATGAAATTATAAATAAAATCTAGGGATCTTATATATAAAAATAAGATATATTTATATCATAGAATAAGTAAATAAATGTTTTAAAAATGATAAATTTTGTTTTTGTAAAAAAAAAATTATTTAAACTTTTATAATTAAATTATATTTTATTTTCATAAAATAGATTCATAAATTAATTTTTTTATATTATTCTTATATGATAATTTTATCTCACCTTATTTAATTTTTCAAAGTGTTATAAAATTATTTATAATTTTGAAATTTTTATTTTTTGAATAAATGATGATTTTAATTAAAAATAAAATTTCACATATTTAAAAAATTATTTTCATAAAATGGAGTTTATTTCTGAATTCTAAAAATTGAAAAATTGTAATTATGATTTTTTTTAATTTTTCTAAAATAGTTGAATTTTTGTTGAATAGTGAAATACGGTAATTTACGGTATATAACAGTACAAATTAAATTAACTATTTATTGAGTCATGACTGATGTAATCACCTTAATATCTAATACTCATTCTTTATTTCAATATATTTAGTGAGAATATTCAAACTATTTATAGTCTTGATCTAAAATAATAAAATAATGAATAAAATAATGAAAAAACACCCCTCTTCTCCCCTATAAATACCCCCCTCAAAACCTTTTCTCCTTAGACCTTCCAAGCCTTGAAGCCTATATAATTTCTACCCAATAAACTTCCCAAGTCTCTTGCCTATCTCCATGATTTTTTGTCCTCAAAAAAAATACCAAAACAAATTTCTCTAAGGAGGTTCTCAAGGAGAATAATTCAATATGTAAAATCCTCTTTCACTTTCTTTATTTTATTTTCAATTTATTTTCTTTAATTTTCCTCTCCTAACCTCCCCTTATACAATTTAAATGATAAATCTAGCGACTTTTATATATATTATTGCCTTTTTTAATGGAACAACCCATCACCATTTATCTTCCACTCACCTTTTATTCTAAAAATGAAAACGTCATCCGTGAGGTACCAGTTTATCACCTTCATGGATGACATGTTTTAGTTTTTCAATTCCACCTTCAAGAATGGTCATAAAACCATTTTTATGGTTAAATAGAATTATTATATATATATTCTAGATTATTTAATATTCTGTAACCATCATATATACATAATATTAATTAATAAAACAAAACTGGTTTATGATGATTGAAAAAATGAAAACAAAATATAAACGGTTATCACTAATGACTTATCTAATGATTAATCCTCATACAAAATAACGGAATGAAATATATAAACATTTAATACTCTATAAGTTCATCGATAACATATAATTTTAATTATGGATAAATATTTTCATTTTACATGATTTTCCATACATATTTATATAGGTTCTGGGTGCAGTGGAAGCGCGGTTGGGTCGCCATACAATTTTGATTTTTCCATAATCAATGATCATTATAGGATTAATATGATAATAAATGCTATTATCCACAAAATTAAAATAGATATTTTTACAAATAAGAAAAGAAATCTGATCCCAAAATAGAGGATCATACATATTTTCTTTGTAATTAATTTAATTAAAATAAATAAATACCTCAAAGGTGATTCTTTCTCCGCTGATGTGTTTGACTATAGATCTGCAGTGCGCCTTTGTTTTATTGTATAGATAAAGGGTATATATCCTCTATAAGTTATCCATATGTAATAAGAGAATCTCTGGACATCACCGAAGGAGTCTCTGGGTTCTAGCACGGAGGATCCTTGCACTTGCATCGTCCGCCTTCGATCACCTCTAGAGCCACTTCCAAACCGCTCTCCTTAATCTGATGGAGGACGACCACTCACATTCTTGAGAATGTTCATGGATAAAAGAGATATCTTAGTGCTTGAGATATTTTTCTCCAAATTTTGTTCATAACCAATTGGCTAGCATTCACTTTCCCTAGGCATATGAGAATAATAATATAATCGGGAATTTAATTCACTAGGTAATAATAAAATAAAACCACACAAGTGTCGTTGCATATTTTATTAATCCATGTGAAACCCAATGAAAAATAATAATTGCAATACCATTTTTTTCATTGAATTTTCTTAAATAGAAAGATATATTTAATTATTATGTAATCAAATAATATTTAATATTGTTTCTCACTAGACCCTTAAACTCAGTCCGCCCATCCTCCAAAATATATATTGGGCCTTGAATAAAAATTATTTATTTATAAAAAAAATTTAACTTCATTATTCTCTGATAAATATATAAATATAATATTTACTAAAATTAGAAAATAAATATTTATTACATATTCTACTCAAAAAATATTTTCTGAAATAACCAGTGATAGAATAAAATGCGATCAGGCATACCTGAATACTTATTAAATGAAAACCGGGAATAATATTTATTCAACTTGTTAAATAATAAATTATTTAAATGAGATTCTGGATACACATAGCGTGTCACCCTCTAGGCCTCTTTCTTAGTGGCATTAGACAAACCTACCTAATGTAAAAGGTTATTGTTTAGCAACATGCCAAGGAACCCATAGAAAATGAAGTTAATACCAAAAAGAAAAACCACCTACTATGAATGCTTACCATGTAATATAATCCCTTTATCAAAATATCTCTTACCAAGATGGATGTATGCCATTTTCATCAACCTATATGCTCAATATCTTGTTCTTTGACTTTTTGGAAATAGAACTTTCCTAGATCACACCATGTCCATTGATTTATTTAGGATATATCATTTCCATCAAAGCACATGAGATATTTATTTCTATTAATAAACAGAGGGGTTAAATCCTTTCTTTCATTATTCATTAATTCAATATTACTCATGACACACCCAACGTATCCTACTTCATCACAAGAATATGTTATCACGATTTTCATCAATACATCAATGTACATGACTCATAATATCCATTAATAATAATCCTAAAGTCTAAGGACCATTACAAACGTCCGTAGATAGGAACATCCAATAAAAATTATAAATGTGTATTCCCTATTGTGAGGTCTTGTTCTCATAATATCCTTCTAGATATTACGAGGGGTGTCCACCATGAGAAGGTGCCACAACATCTTAGGAGTCTCCATCCTTGATAGCCTATATTATTTTTTCTCCTTAAAATAATATCATCCGACCATAGAAAATTTATATAAGAATAGTGTCATATTACTTCAGGGTTCTCATCATAGCGGGGAACTTCTATAAACTTTTAGTGCGACAACTACTCTTCAGACATTATCACATGCTATTTCATGTAGTAGAACAATCATGATGTGATAAAAATTTATAAATATTCAAAAACCATGAATATAATTTTGTTATAAAGTACAAAGAAGTTGGTTCTAGGGCACCAACTCTAACAAACTCCCACTTCTACAAGAGAAAACTACTAATAACCTTCAGTCTACTAGCTCTCAAATGATACTCATGCTTCTACTGAGATAGGCCTTTAGTAAAGGGGTACACCATGTTATCTTCTTTGGACACTCTAGTCATTGAAACGTCACCCCTTTGATAAAAATCCCTCAAGAGGTGATACTTTAGGAGTATGTTCTTTTTCTGTTGATGTGACTTTGGATCCTTTTCAAGATCCACCACTATAGTATTATCATAATACAATGTGATAGGGTCACTAATGCTGATCACCACATCAAGATCCTAGAAAAAGTTCAAAATACAAATAGATTCCTTGGCTGCATCAGAAGCCGCTATATACTCAAACTCCACTATAGAATTAGCGACAACTGGATTCTTGGAACTCTTCTAGATCACAGATTCACCGTTAAGACAAAAAAAATTGATTGTGAATTCATATCATTAATATCTATCTGAAAACCATCATCAGCATACCCTTTGATGACAAGCACCTCATGTCCTCCATATATAAGGAAGACATACCTAGTTCTTATTAGATACTTTAGGATAACCTTAACAGTAGTCCAATGCTACTCTCATGGATCTGCTTGATATCTACCTACCATGATCAGTGCATTGGAAACATCAAGTCTAGTACATAGAATGGTATACATAATTAATCTTATCAATGAATCATATGAGATATTAATCATTTCATCTTTCTCCTATTGTGTATGAGGTCACATTTTCTTAGAAAGAGTTATGCCATGTGACACTGGAACCAATCCCCTCTTGGATTGTTCCATACTAAATCCCTTTAGTATCTTGTCAATGTATGTATTTTGATTTAGTATGAGATGCCTCTTGTTGGATTGGTGTAGCCCGATCCGATTTGGCCGAATGCTTGTGGCCTGCAACTGTCACGGGTCGAGCTCCATGGTGAGCTTGTTGGGGGTTGTAGGGGGCAACATGCCTCTACTCCGGGGGTCCAGGGGATAAAGGCCCTCATACCAATTTTGTTGGGAACTGTAGAAACTCTAACCACTATAGTAGAGCTGACCGACACTGACAGGTACTGTAGCAGTGCAGAATTCGGAGTCAAATATACTGTAGCACTTTTGAATTCCAGCCGACATCCACTGTAGCACTTTTGACAAAGGTGGCTGCCTTTCACTTTAGCAATGCGTACTTCATATTCAGAATAGTGGATCATCTTTTCCATATGTATCCCATTTTGTACTGGGGTTTCTAATCTAAAAAAACTCTGTAATTGTGCTCCCGACATAGTGAATATTATGCCTCTCTGTGGATGTAGGGATTATTCCCGAACCATGTAATTTTTTGTGTTATGTGTTCTTTCTTTTCTTCTGCATTTTCTTTCATTTCTTGTTTTTGTTGTTGTGACTCCCAATGATTCCACAACACCTCTTGGATCTATCATGAATGGTCTTGATCCCTAGAATGTAGGTTGCTTCGCCTAAGTCTTTCATGGATAATAACTTGTTCAACCAGTCCTTAACCAAATGTAATACTAGTATGTCATTTCCAATAAGTAATATGTTTTCAACATATACTACTAGGATAATTACTACATTCCCATTAAACCTTTAGTAAACACATGGATCACATTTGTTTTTAATGAAACAAAATTCTCTTATGGCTTCATCAAATCGAATATTCCACGACATGGATGCTTTCTTCAATCCATAAATGGATCTATGCAAGTTGAATTTTTTTTGCATCACCTAGTGTCACAAACCCTTCTGGATGTGTCATATAGAAATATTCTAGAAGGTTATCATTAAGGAATGTTGTTTTGACATCCATCATCCAAATCTCATAGTCACGGTAAGATGCTATGGAAAGTATGGTTCTGATGGATTTAAGAATGGAAACTTGCAATAAGGTTTCATCATAGTCAATTCCTTAATGAAGTTTAAAACCATTGGACACTATCCTTGATTTAATGGTAATAAATTTACCTTCCATGCCCAGTTTCTTCTTAAATACCCATTTCACACCACAAGATTTACATCAACCGGGACATCGACCTAAACCCAAACTTGGTTTTGATACATGGAATCTATCTTAGAATTAATAGCTTCTAGACATATTGTATCTTCTAATCTCTCCATTGCCTCCTTTAAGGAGAGAGGTTAATTATTGTCCAACAACAATGATTCACCATCCTCATTGACAAAGAAACCATACTGCTCTAGTTACCTTTCCTCTCTAGTACTCATATGCAGTAATTGTGTTTTAGGAACAACTTATTCCATGGGGACCTGTGGAACATGTTCCTATACCAACTTCTATGTAACTTGAGCATCAAATTCATTGAAGACAATCTTTCTCCCACTATCCTTTTTGAGGATGTTCCCCCTCTCAAGAAAGACAACCTGTCTAGAAACAATCACTATATTTTCTGAGGGGTTGTATGGGTAGTATCCCATTGTT
Source organism: Viscum album (assembly GCA_963277665.1). Lineage (NCBI taxonomy): Eukaryota > Viridiplantae > Streptophyta > Magnoliopsida > Santalales > Viscaceae > Viscum > Viscum album. The sequence goes on from OY728151.1 coordinate 1,290,490,945, forward strand.
TCCATGGGATATCCTATAAAGATACACTTCATGCCCCTAGGTACTATTTTTTTTCCTAAGTAAGGCTTAACAAATGCCTCACAACCCCATACACGTGTATGCAACAAAATGAGTTTCTTTCCACTCTATAGATCGAAGATGATTCTATTTTCCACCTTAGATGGTACTCGTTTAAATGTGTATGCTGCAATTTTCAATTCATATCCCCAAAAGGATAACAGAATATTTTCATGACTCATCATCAACCTTACCATGCCCAACAAGTTACGGTTCCTACTTTTAGTAACACCGTTCCACTGTGCTGTATAAGGTGGAGTGAGTTCGGATAGAATCCCAAAATCCTATAGAAAGTCGATGAACTCTTAGTTAAGAAATTCTCCACCTCAATCTGATTGAAGCTTATTTATCTTCTTACCAAGATGATTTTATACTTCATTATTGAAATCTATAAAATTCTCAAAGGTTTCTGACTTATACCTCATTAAGTAGACATATCCATATCTACTCAAGTCATCAGTAAAATTTATGAAGTAAGAATATCCACCTATAGATTCTACTAGAAATGATATACACACATCAGTTTGTACCAATATTAGATGATCTATGGACCTTTAATACTGTACAATGAATGGTAGTTTGGTCATTTTACCTTGTAAACATATGTGACATATATTGAGTGGTTTAACTCAGAAGAGTCTAAATAACCATGTTGACAGAGCTTTGTCAAGCGCATATCGTTTACATAACCAAGATGGTGTTACTAAAACTGGGTATTATATGAGCCATGTGAAATTGATTCATTATCAATTTCTAACACTTGGTTTTCATAATTTAATACATATACACCATTTTTTAAATGCACCATCCCATAACATATATTTTCCTTATAAAAGAAACAACTTTTATTTCCAAATAGGAAAATAAACCCATCTATATCTAAACTTGATAACGAAATTATGTTATCGGTAACACTAGGTACATAATAACAGTAATGTAAAACCAAAATCATCTTGGTTAGCAATGAAAGGTGGTAGTCACCAATAGAAAGAGCAGCCAACCTTGAACCATTGGAAACTCGCTGATCCACCTCTCCTATAATAATTTTTTAAAATCTACTTGGTTCCTATATTTGAATATAGATGTGATCACCATAAGCTATATCTAATACCCAATGTGTAGAAATAGAAATATTGAACTCGATAATGAACATGCATTTGGATTCCCCATGCCTCTAGGTGCAGTTCTTCTTCCAGTGTCCTGACTTGCTACATGCAAAGCATACTTTCCCCTTTTCCTTACCCTATCTATGGATACTATTCTTCTTGGTCAGCCAGTGCTTAGGGGATTTAGGATTTTTATAAACCTTAGGCCCCCTTTCCTTGTTTTTACTCTTCCAATTCACCATAAGGAATGTAGGTTTGTCATGCCCCAGGTTCTTATCCACATGGATAATCAAGGATAAAAGTTCTGATAAGATATTCTCATTATTGATCATATTATAATTCAAAATAAAACTATAGAAGGCCTTTGGAAATGATGATAGTATGAGATCTGTATGAAACTCATCCATGAATTTAATCCTAATGATGTCCAAATGATAAATGTTTCCAATAATATTGACTATATGAGGCCTAGATGGCATATAATATCTAAGAATAGTAGTGATTAAATCAATGGAGATCTCATAATTATCTTACCTCAACTTATCTTAATAGAAATCCCAAAGGTGAGACATCATTCTATAAGCATCCATTTCCTCACATTTCTTCAAGAGCTCATTAGACATGGATGTAAGCATGAAGTGATGAACATCTGTAGTGTCATTCAGATATTTCTCATACATTGACAGTTCCTCCTCACTCACCTCATTTCCAGGAACAATTGGTAAAGGTTCCTCTAACACATATAGTTTCCTTTCATGATGAAGGAATACCCATATGCGCATTTTCCATTCTTGGAAATTTGTGCCGGTGTGAAGGTTTTCTTATCATGTATGGATTGAAATGATATTTTTATGTCATTTTTGATTTTGGATTCTAAAAATAAGATGAGAATAATTTTAGTACTTTATCTTGATAAATGTAGACAAATAAATGTAGACAAAATAAATAAATAAATTTAGAAAAATAAATAAATTATTATTTATTAGTCACCCACTATTTTTTCAAAACCCAATATCCCTCACCATTGGCATCAGAATATACTATTACTTGGATATTCTATTGGAAAAGATCTATATTATATTTTCATTACCCCAACTTGGTTGGTCAAGAAACTCAAATGGTTTTAGGTAGGAATTCCAAATTCCAACCGCATTAACTCATAGATCCTTGATCCATTGAGTGGACCCCCAATCCTGAAATCATTATTTTAGATTTACTCAAACCTTGCCTCTCAGTTACACTAATCCCTTCAAGGGAAGTCAAAGCTTGATGTCAACCAAGTTAATTCAACCCAAAACCATCCAACCAATGGCCCGAAGGCCTTCATTTTTTATTGATTTTTGATAATCCACCTTTCAAGGGGTGAGGTGGAACCCTTAAAAGGCCCGTAGGCATAAGTATTACATGGCCTGAAGACCTTAAAGGAATTCATTTCGTGTAGGCTTCAAAAATTACATATATCCCAGAATAACTACTTGGAACTGCTCCTCCCCAATATTTTCATCATGAAATCAGATCTCCACCCCGCATGGCTGTTCGGCTAGGCATTCCCGTGCATGCACAGGCTTGTCCCGATGACAGCTGCCATACCCTGTCATTCTTACAATCTCTTTAGCTTCTACTGTGGTGAAATATCCTTGCTCATCCTCATTGTAGAGCTTGTTCCTTATAGGTTGTCTGATTTGTATATGCACTTTTAAGGTGGCCTGAAGGCCTTGAGGTGGCCTGAAGGCCTGGGTGGCCCGAAGGCCTTAAAGGAATCGGAGACCAAAACCAAAAAAATTAGAATTCATTAGTAATTGAAAGCACCCCAACATGGGCTGTTCATGCACTTTGAAGTATTGGTTCTATTTAAACTGAAGTAATGAAAGGCTATAATGACATAATATTTTCCTGTGGGATTTTATCATTTATGCATAAATTTCCCATTATTATCTTTCACATGCTTGTTAATATTATGTGGGATATACTTAAGTGAATATCCATTTCTTGATAATATTTATTCATAATCCATTTTATTTTTGTTCCATCTTACATTCTTGTTAACTCAACAATTATGTGATCACAACAATACATCCATAATGAATATCCATGAAACTGAATGAAATAAAATAAATAGTATTATCATGAGATTTTATATTGGTTAGTTTATCAATTGGTTGATAAACCAACCCTGACCTAGGGGATAAACACCTTGAACAATTTAAGGTTCCTGTTTATAGCTTTCCACCTATCCACATTTGTATCTCCTTGGATTGGTTTCACCTCGACACCTAACTTGAACCACCTCCACTTTCTTGAGAGCTCCATCCATTACATATTATTTTAACTCACATGCATGTGAGGGGTAAAATGGGGTTTACATAAAATAAACCATGGGAATGTATTCCCTAAATATTAATGAGGATAAGGCATTCAGACATATAATTTTAATTTAATAAATAAATTAAAAGGAAACCAATCACATACAAAGGTCTGGTTTAGCTCACGATCATCCCCGTACATGCAACAAATTTCACTTTTAATAAAACTCGAATTCAATTATTTAATCATTATTATTGAGATAAATAATGCTTGAATCAATTAATTATTATCTTTAATTAATCAATCCTTTTATCTTCATCCTTTTCAGATTTTCCTTGAGATTCTCATCCATATAATTTTAAATAAAATAAATTCATTTAAAATTAACCTTGTACATAAATGAACCTTGGAGGAAACACGGTGAATACCTCCCCAAATATACCCAACATGTATTATCTTCTTATATTGTTATACTCTAGTGACATATGGAATACATGATTTAATGCATACTATCACGTGTACTTCACATATAAATACACAAATTGCATGATTTTTTTGGCCATGTGTTATGCTTAAATGCACAGAGTAACAACCTAAAACATAATTTATACATGATATGTAGTTTTGGACATTACAAAAAATTAATGTTTTAATTCTGTGCAATTTAGAAAAGTACATGGAATGTAGTTCCAACTACATAGTGTGTAGTACCCTTAACCATCTTATTTGAAGTACACACCTATCGACTCAACATGTGAGGTGTACTTAAAAAATATTGGAGTACATGGCGTATCCCATGGGCCACACACCGTGTTGTCTCCGGGTTACACAGTTACCAATCAACGTAGATTTTTATGGGATGCACGGTTTGTCCTTGACCCGAGTGGGACTATATAATGTGTCCAGTGGGACACATGATGTCTAGTATGGTAACTATGTGCCAGTCTGTCCTGGTGAACACGTGGTGTAAGAATTAACTACTCCACGTGTCATGAATGCACATGGCTTGAGTAATTGCCTAACTAATCCTGATGTGCTGAACATAACTACACAGAGTGTAATATGTATTACACAATGTGTATGGTAGATTACACGACATGTAATTATGGTTACATGGTGTGTACTATCATGTTACCTAGAAATTTTTTTCAGATTCTACAGATGAGATCTTTGATTTAATTTTAATCATAAAATTATTCATTTCCATTAGATATATGAGAAACTATTAGAGGAATAATGGATCTAAAAATTCAAATTATAAGAATTATTAAACTTGAATTAACAAACTAAATTATTAAAGCATAAAACATCAACGAATTATTTAAATAATTATAAATGAATATATTCCTGCTCTGAAACCACTTATAGGTTCTGGGTGCAATGGAAGATCGATTAGGCCCACAAACAATTTTAATTTTTCTGTAATCAATGATCATTCTGGGATCAATAGGACGAAAAATGATATTATCCACAAAAATAAATCATAGATTTAAACAAAGAAGAAAATAACCCATAAACTAGAAGAGAGGATCATACATATTTTGTTTATAATTAATTTAATTAAATTAAAGAAATACCTCCAAGGTGATTCTTTATTTGGTGATGCCTTCAACTATAGATCTGTAGTTCACCTTTGTTGTGTTTTATAAATCTAGGGTATATCTCCTCTAGCAGTGATCCACACATGCTCCATGAATTTCTAGATGCCACCGAAGGAGTCTTCGGGTGCTATCACAGAATATACTTGCTCTTTCATCATCCAACTTCGATAACCTAGAGATATGCTTCCAAATAACTCTCCATGATCCGATGGAGGATGGATGCTCACGTTCATGAGAATGTTCTTGGAGAAAATAGAGCACTCGGGGTGTGAGATATTTTCTCAAAATGTTGTGCACAACCAATTGGATAGAGTTATCTTTCCCTAGGCATATGAGAATAATAATATAATCAGGAATTTAATTTACTAGGTAATAATAAAATAAAACCACACAAGTGTTGTTACTTATTTTATTAATCCATGTGAAACACCCATGTCAAATAATAACAGCAATACCATTATTTCCATGATATGTGCTTAACTTACAAGTTATTTTTAAATATTATTTAATCAAATAATATTTAATATTATTTATCACTAGACCCTTAAACATTGTCCGCCTATCCTCCAAAATATTTATCAGCACTTGAATAAGGATTATTTATTTATAAAATAAATTTAACTGCATTAGTTGCTGATGAATATATAAATATTTTATTTACTAAAATTATCATATAAATATTTATTAAATATTCCTATCACAAAATATTCTCCCGAATAATGAGTGATGGGATAAAATGCAATCAGGCATACCTGAATAATTTTTACTCCACAACTAGAAATAATATTAATTCAAATTGTTATATATTAAATTATTTAATTGAGATTCTGGATACACTTATTGTGTAACCCTCTAGTCCTCTTTCATAGTGGAATTAGGTAAACCTGCCTAATGTCCAAGGTCAACATCTAGCAACACACCAAGGCACCCATAGATAAATAAGTTAATGTCACTACACAAGCCACCTCCTATGAACAATTTCCATGTAATATAATCCCTTTATCAAAATATCTCCTATCGAGCAGGTTTTATGCCAGTGTCATTAACCTATATACAATAGAGCAGATCATGGCCATAGATTTATTTAAGATATATAATTTCCATCTAAGCGCCAGAGATATTTACTTACATTAATAAAGAGGAGGGATACATCCTTTCTCGTAGTATTCATTATTGCAATATTACTCATGACACACCCAACATATCCTACTTCACAATGAGCATATGTCATCATGGTTTTCATCAATACATAGTAGTACATGACTCATAATATAGATTAATAAAAATCTAGATGTTTAAGGACCATTACACACATCCTCATATAGGAACATCCAATGACACTTATAAATGTGGATTTCCTATTGTCATGTCTTATTCTCATAATATACTACTATATATTACTAGGGGCACACACCATGAGAAGGAGCCTAAAAGTCCTATGAGTCTACACCCTTGATAGCTTGTATTATTTTTTCCCTTAAAATAATATCATCTGGCCATATAATATTTATTTTAGAATAGTGTCATAGCACTTCTGGGTTCTCATCATATTAGGGAACTTCTATGACCTTTAAGTAGGACAACTGCTCTTGGGAAATTATCACATGCTATGTCACACAGAAGAATAATCATAATGTGATAAAAAAATTATTAATATTAAAAATCCATGAATATAAGTTTATCATAAATTACAAAAAATTTGGTTCTAGGGTACTAACTCCAACAGTTAACAAGTAAACCGATCATGAAAACTAAGGAATAAAATGCTCATGAATGATAAAATTATATCTTATAACTCATAAAAAAGGCCATAATAGACATAATAAAATTATAGTGAATTGAATAAATGTATAAAATGTTACAAATTAAATAGTTAATGGATTTATTCTATTATCTAGGACATTAATATCAAGAGTAGAATAATTTCAAACATAATGTAAGGTATTCTTTACAAACCTCCATTTTTTCCTTAGGGTTACACTTTTTCACTCTTTACCCCAATGTAATAATTATTTATTTTTATATAATTATTATAAATTCTATTTATATGTTCCAATATCATTTATCCAGATAAGTTCATCCTTATTTTATGGGAAATACTTGTTTTATAAGGTTCCATTCTCAATTATACCCGATAAGAAATCCTGATAAAAGTCAAGTTCCTTGTTTCTTACCCATTTTCAATTGACCTTAAATATATGTTTTAATCCACCATTTTTTTTAAAATCACTAATTTTATCATGAAATACAATCTTGATTCTTTTCTGGTTTTATAAAAACAATTATGACTTTTCTATTTTAAATACACTTTAATGTTTTCCCTTAAACTGCACTAATGTGGCTCATTTCAAATATTTCCTAAACACTATTTTTAATTATATTCAAATCATATGGACATAATTTATCATTATCAATGCCTATTTTGTTTTATTAATTTCCATTAATGATTTAAATTCATTATTTCATGAACTCTTTTATGATACACCATTTGGTTATACCTTATGTTATGTTTATGATACCCAATTCATTCCTTGGGTATCCCTTATGATTATACCTAATGTTTGATTATTCTTTTGGAACACATATGCATGAAAATATTATGATTGGTGAACCTTGATAGAACTTCAATTCATTGAGATTTTTTTAGTCTCATGCGATGTCATGTTGGAATAGGGAGTGAACCTGATTCTATTATGGGACTTTGTCCACCATGAGCAATGGTCTTGGAAGTTATCCTTGAATCAAAATTATTTCATATTGTGTGTTGTTTCCAAATTTATTTGATGCCATGATTACATTTCCTGATGATCTAAATTGTATGCTTACTTGTGTTTATTCATGTTATATTCTTTTTTATGTCATCATGTTATGCCTTCTAACCCATGTTATTTTCTTTATTCCTATTTTTATACATTTACTAGGATTTTTAGATCATACATCTTGTTCATGTATTACCCTAGTTTTCATATGCAGATATAGGAGATCAATGGAAGATATTATATCTTTTTGGATGATTAAAATAATAATTTTTTATTCTATTTCCATGTTTTTAGTTTTATGTACCTAATCATCCAACAACACCATACTTTATGATCCTTGGCTTGTAATTTGATTGTTAATTATGCTTAAAGTCATGTAATAATATGTGTAAAAATATTGGGTCTCTATAGTTTTTATTAGAGAATGGTCAAGTTATTTCTGGACATTAGGACTAGAGAACTTTATTAATAACCATAGGGATAATTCTATCACCATGGATAACCTAGATTGGAACATAGGGAATCACATGTTAGGATATTATTTTTATTAAATTGTTTAACCATATATGTTCAAAGTTTCCTTTTTTATGATTATTAGCTATGTATTCCAGACCCATAATTATACATTCATATTCTTATTCAATTGATGGAAATAGAAGAACCTCTACCAAAAATCAATTTCATAGGTAATGTGATGATTTCCCTAATAATATGCCAAATATGAGGGGAATGAGTGCTCAAAACACCACGACAGAACTTTCACAACTGGATTAAGATATAAATAACAAGTTGAATCATGTAGAACAACCTCCTTCTACTAAGAAATACCATGTTGTAGTTTAATAATTCATGTGAAAAAGGCCTCCCATATTTTATGGATCTTTTGATCCCCTCATTGTAGAACAATGGACTAATTCCATTGGGAAGATATTATATTTCTTATAGTGCTCAGAGGAAGGGAATGTTGTGTTTGTAGTTTATTGTTTTTATGGGGAAGATGATCAGTGGTGGACATTGATCATAAACAAAAATTCCATAGTGTAAATTGATTCCATGGAATGGGAAGATTTCAAGAAAATATTTTCTCCAAACCCTCCATCATAAGATGGAAAGGGAGTTCCTTAGACTAAAGAAAAAAGAAGATGAGTCTATTAGAGTGTATGTGGTGAACTTCACAAGTCTTTCACAATATTCACCTGGCTTTTTCATGAAAACCAAAAGCAAGGTGGATCACTTTATTAGAATATTAACCTAATTCTATTAAAAGTGTTGGAAATTTGAGACCATGAAAGTTATGAAGATATTTTCTGTTGTACCTTAAAGATTGAAATGGAGATCAGAAAATCTCAGTGGTCTTTTGGGCCCAGTGAGAAAAGTATAAAATAAAGTTTAATATGGGTGTATTAATAGAAAAATCCCATGATGGAAATAAAACCCAACACCACACATGTCAAATTTGTGGGAAGAAGCATCCTTGAAACGGTATAATGGGAACCAATAAATGCTTCAAATGTGGAAGAATGGGGAATCTAGCTATTAACTACTGAAGGGATATGAAAAATCCCACTATTATGGAAGAAGAAATGAAGGTTCATGTTAACACTCATCCTATAGTGCAATGCTTCAATTTTAAGGGACATGGACATTATTCAAACCATTTCCCTAATATAAGGGTTGTTGGAGGAAATAAACAACAAAAACCTCCATGGTAGTAAGGAAGGTAACATGATTGCACTACTAATGAGGTAAAGTTTGAAAATGATTTTGTGACAGGTACACTGGTTATTCATTCAAGAATAGTAAATGTACAATTTGATTATGTTTTTACACATTTTTCATATCTTATATGTTTAGTATAATTATTCAAAATCCATCTCAAAATATGGAGGTTGAGTTATCTATGAGAACTAAAAATGTGGAAATTATTATATCCAATGTCTATAAATATTCCCTGATTAATATTTGTGGACTGAACCGCCCATAAAATCTTGTTTTACCTCCTTTAGTGGTGTTTGATGCTATATTGGTCATGGATTTTCTATATTTATTCAAAGACAATATCAACTATAGATAAAGGTATATCACTCTTCACATCCCAAAGAATAATTTAGTTATGTATAAGTGTAAGTAGGAGGATGAATCTCCATTGTTTTCTTAGTCTATCTGAACATTACTAATGAATTGTGATGGACATATCATGATTTTAAAACCCAATAAACAAGATGGATTGGAAGTGAGTAAAGGTTTTCAAGATGATATAATGTTAATACTACATCAAAGAGTTGAAAAAGAGGCTTATCACTACACCAATACTCATAGATCGACAACTAGGGAACACTTTGTGGTATATAGAGATTCTTTAAAGAAGGGATTAGGCTGTGTACTGATGCAAAATGATAAAGTGATAGCTTAATCCTCAAGTTAGTTTAAAATTAATGAGAAAAACTATCCAACGCTTGATATAAAGTTTGATGTTTTGATCATTGCATTGAAAATATGGAGGCATTATCTCTATAGGGAGAAGTGTGAAATATATACTAATCATAAGAGCCTCAAATATATATTCACATTGAAGTAGCTTAATATGTGCTAGTAAAGATGGTGAAAGCTCATCAAAGATAATGAATTCTCAATCCAATACCATCCTCATAAAGAAAATAAGGTGGAAAATGCTCTAATTAGAAAGGATCATGCATCTTTATCAACTATGAGAATTGAGAGGGATGTAATCTTTTTAGATTTTCATAGGATGGACATGGGAATCATTAAGGAAGGAACATCATCATTCCTTTCTCAAATAATTTCTTAACCATCCCTCATGGGGAAAATAAAGAAAGTCTAAATAAATTTTGTGGAAATTTAGAAAAAGTTTGAAGCTATAAGAAATGAGAAATCCATATAGTTCAAAATGATAAGGAAGGAGTCATGATATTTGGTTCAAAACTATGTGTACTATCCAATCTAGAGATAAAGAAGGAGCTTCTGAATTACTCACATAGCTCAACCTTCACTACTAAAAAACAAGCCTTTAATAAAATCGGCCTTTAACATTGGTAGAAAAAAGCAGTCATAATTGTGACCTTTATTAGCATAATTTTATAGCACTCATTAAAGGCAACCTTTATTGGTGTATTTTTTTAGCACTGATAAAGGGTGTCATTTTTCAGTACTTTATGTTTAGAATTGGTAAAGGTAACCCTTTATCAGTGCTTTATTTTTAGCACCCATAAAGGAATTCTTTATCACTGATTTTTTAGTGCTGATAAAATTAAGAATAAAATGAAATAATTAAATAAAAAATATAATGATTTTATTAAAATAATATTAAAAATTTTATTAATTAAATAATTATTGATAAAAATTAATAAATTGATTATACTATATAAAAATATAAATAATATATATTAAATATATTGATATATGTAAAATAAAAATTAAACAAATTAAAATTAAAAATAAGTAAATTGAGAAAAATATTAAACATTTTATTAATTAAATAATTATTGATAACATTAATAAATAGTATATATTAAACATATAGATCTATATGAATGTATATAAATATGATTTATATAATAAAAAATATTATATATGCTTTACATTAAATAGTAATATATTTAGAGAATAATGGTTTATAAATAAAAATTAATATGAATTAAAAATACTGACTAATTGCATCGAGTAATGGAAATAAATAAATGTTGTTTTATTTTTCAATTTAACATAGATCAAAAGTACATATTATATTGACTTCACAAATATGCAAATAATCCATTTTTATATATATACGTGCACACACAAATATTTTTTTGGGAATTTAGTCAATTTATTATATATATATATTTACTATTTTTTAATATTTTCATCATCCATTCATCATTATTTCAATATATATCAATTTTTTAATGATTTATATTAATCAAACTTATCCAAATTTTCAATATTGTACTAATTTTTAATTAGTCAATTTTACTCATTTTCAACATACATGCACTTAAGATTAAATATTCATTAACAATTTTAAAAATACATTTGTAAAAAAATATATATATATAAATATATTTATAAATGTATATTAATGGTTTTTAGATATTTATAATTTTAAATAAATAAAAAATTTTTGGTCCAGAATTATATATATAATTATAAATAAATAATTATAAAATTATAATAAATTTATTTAAATAATGAATTTATTTAATATATATATATAATTATATAAATATATATATATAATGATATAATTATATATATATATAATTATAAATAAATAACTATATATTCAAATAATTATAAATTATTATTTTATAGAAAGTATTTTTATTAGTATTATAATTATATATAATAATTATAATTTTTTAAAAAAGTATATTTTTTGAAAAAATTATTATAGGTATTTATCAGTGCTTTTTTAGCATTAGTAAACATAGAGATTTATCAGCACTTTTTTGGCACTCATAAATCTCTATCTTTATCAGCACTATAAAAACTCTAATAAAGATTCATTTTATCAACGCTTATTAACTTAGCATGGATAAAAGGTATCTTCATCAGCATTTTTTGGAAGTGTTGGTAAGAGTCTCCCAGTCTATTTTGAGAATCCTAACCATGACGAACTAGTTCATGATATCCAGAGCTCTCTGAAGAAGTGACCTGCTATTGACACTCCTCATTATCCAATCTGAACTTGATTCTAGGCTACAATCAATGATCAAATTATTCTAAGGCTCTAATCCAAGGATCGAGTGATTCAACCCTACGAATCTCGACCTGATGCCGACGCTCCTTGAACGAAATCCAGGTTTCTCAATATCTCTAATTTACCTCGGTTATTAACTAAACCTTATCATCCCACATCTGTGTATCACAAAAAGTATGGTTTCACTATCCTATAATAAAACAACACAAAATTCATTAATTTTTAGATATATTGAAGCATCTTCTTCCCTGATAGTATGTGGAACACTTTAGGAAAACATTGCTTCTATGCGACTTGAAATATATCAAACCCAATGTTGGGTTATGTAACGACCCAAAATTTTAAATAAATATTGTTTCCTAATTTTATGTGTTATTTTTATACTCAACAAAAATGTTTCATTTGGTAACATGAGTATAATTAAAATGAGACTGTTGGGTTTTGACTGTTATTTGACCATTGGTCAATATGACCACTGGAAACTAAACGCTTTGACTATTGTCTCTAAATACAAGCAATCTTGGTTAATTAATATAGAAAGAAGATTCGATGGCCTCACCCAGTAGTCTTGGACCGATCGAAGCCCATCTAACAGAACTTGGGAAGGAGGTAGCACCACTGGGCTTTGCTCTGGACCAAACCCAAGCTGAACTTCATCGTATAAATTTAGAACGGGATCGCATTCGCGAGAAGTTCAAACTGATAGAAATTACTACTCGTGCGATGTTGGCCGAGCCTCCCTCGGATTCTCTCACATTAGCACACCTTACACTTAGGTCCTATGCTGGTGTGATAAGGGGCTATGTAAGGAGACCGTAACTGTCTTGTGTAATCCTTTTTTTTAAATAAAAATTTTGATTTCTTTTATATTTTTTCAAATGACCAGATAAATATAGTATGCATATTTTTGATGAATTTTAGAAAAAGGATATTTTAAATATGTTTATGTAAACCCTAAATAATTAAAAATGTGTAATGATTTTCGAAAAATGGTCTTCTAAAATTATGTTCAGTACGAAATTTAGAGTCTAATAAGATCAACTTAATTTTTGATGAATAGTAAATTATGAATAGTGATTTTATGATTAGGATTAATAATGTGTCCAAATGGATTAGTAATCTCACTTAAGGAAATTATTAAAATAAGCTAGGCACTTTGATTAAGTAATGTGATTCAATAAAATGGTTAAATAAATGGTTTCATAAATTATTATTCAAGTATTAGTTTTTTCAGATGAATAGTGTTTTTTAATTAAAATTTTAATTAAAAATATTTAGAAAATTATTTTTATAAAATGGACTTCATTTTTGAACTCAGAGCATCGATATTATGTTAAGGTAATTTTTGGGGATTTTTCTGAAAAAAATAAATTTTCGATGAATAGTGTTTTTATTTAAAAATTAAATTAAAAATATTTAGAAAAATATTTTTATAAAATGGAGTTCATATTTTTAATCAGAGCATTGATATTTGGTTAAGGTGAACTTTTGGGATTATTCTGAGAAAGTTGAATTTTCGATGAATAGTGAAAATACAGTTTTTAAGTTACGGGTGTTTAATGACATCATTAAATGATGTATTAAGTTTTTTAATCAATATGTTCGAATTATGAATAGTGAGATAAGGTATGAGGTGTCCCAAGTGGCCAATACCATGGGAAAGCCCATGGTTTTGCCAAAACCACTAATGAGGTGTCCCTTTGCCATTAATGCCTTGTCCCCTCACTTTCCCTATAAATACCAAGCCATCCTCTCATCCATTCGACTCCCCACTCTCCCCCAACAAAGTTATGGTCTCATTACCTCCCAATGAGTCCTCCCATGGTGCCCCCAAGCCCTCAAGGTCCCAACCTTTGAGTTTTAAGAGTTATGTTTTAAGGTAAGGGATCCGACCCCTCTCTTTCTTTTCAAGTGATCTCTTTTATGTAATTTCTTTTATGCTCCATGTTCTTTTGTTAAAGGGTGTTCTTTTATACTCCTATTACTGACCTTTTCATGTTTACATAATGAGAGATCCCCTCTTACTCTCATTATTTCGTTTTATGAAGTTTTAAGTGGCACCGTTAGGCTGCCGAAATTTTTGTAACAAATTCTTTCTCCCTTCTCATTTTTCAAGATCTATTATCATGTAAAGTATTTCATGTTCCCTTTTATTATGTTGGGGTATGATCTCTAAATTTATCATACTGATCTTTTATGATCATATGATGAGATAACCCATTTGATCTCTTCAATTCAGTATTTTGAAGTTTTAAGTGGCGCCGTTAGGCTGCCGAATTTTTAAGTGGTTCTTCACCCTTCTCGTTTTGAAGTTCTACTTTCATGTCAATTCTTTCAAGTTCCTTTTTGTTATGTTGGGGTATGATCTCTATATATATCATACTGGACTCTTATGTTCATATGACGAGAGACCCCATTTGATCTCTTCAATTCAGTATTTTGAAGTTTTAAGTGGCGCCGTTAGGCTGCCGAATTTTTAAGTGGTTCTTCACCCTTCTCATTTTGAAGTTCTACTTTCATGTCAATTCTTTCAAGTTACTTTTTGTTATGTTGGGGTATGATATCTATATCTATCATACTGTACTCTTATGTTCATATGATGAGAGACCCCATTTGATATCTTCAATTCAGTATTTTGAGGTTTAAGTGGCGTCGTTAGGCTGCTGGATTTTTAAGTGGTCCTTGCACCTTTCTCCCTTTTCAAAGTTCTGATTCCATGTAAAGTCTTGCAAGTTCCTTTTTATTATGTTGGGGTATGATCTCTATATCTATCATACTGATCTTTTATGTTCATATGATGAGAGACCCTATTTGACCTCATCAATTCATTTTTGGTTGAAGTTTATGTGACGCCGTTAGGCTGCCGAATTTTCATAAGAGAAATCTTATTTTTTTTTGTCTTCCTTTCATGTTCTTCATTTCATATGGTATATTTTCAAATTTCATTACCATGTTCTTAAATCCCATATATTCTGTCCCTATACTGTTTTATGGGTCATTTATGAATGTTTGACCCATGTCCCATCTCTTTTCAATGTTTTCTAAAACCCTGAAACATAGCCGTTTTGCTACAGAATTTTCGTCTCAAAATGTCTCTCCCTTTTTCTAAAGTTATTTTATTTTTAAGTGAATACTCAAATCTCTCTCTTCTATATGGGTATTCACATATATACCAAAATTTTCTATTTTAAATTCTGGGATTTACATACATGAAACCCGCTTTCCCTTTCCGTGGGTTTAAAGTGACGTAAAGATCATGTCTTTAAAGCAGTTTTTAAAACGTTATGATTATGAAATGAAACCCATTTATTTTATGCTATATGGGTTATTTATGAAATGTTTGATGATGATATATGTGTCTCACATGATAATAAAGCCAAATTTAAGGGTGCTCCCTGATAGCGCTCCAATGCATTGGGTAATGATGTAACCACTAGAGATTACAATTTTCACGATACCTTGGTGAATAAACTTGGTAATTTTCAAATGACACCTTGGGGATGGACCTTGGTGATATTTTCATGATTGTCTATGTTAAATGATGTAGCCACATCTTCAAGTAATGAATTTTTTTATTATGATATGCCTCATGATTTCATTTTCATGCCTTAAAGTTCTTTTCATGACCTTATTGATGTATCTCAAGTTCATATGTAAAATGTTTCACTTATTTCCCTTGCTGGGCCTTCTGCTCACACTTCCTTTTGATGTATGTCCCCAGGTTATGAGATGCAGTAATGAGCCTAGGGTGAACATGAGGAGAAGCCTTTCAAGTGTTTAAGAAGAATGTTTTTTTTGTTTCATGTTTTATGTTCCTTGTTTCCAAGACACTAAACCTTAAAGATCCTCAGTTTCGTGTAATGGAATTAAAGTTATGTTATAAAAAGATGAGATGCTATAGGTTATGTTTTTTTGAGGTATAATAGACTCACAATACCTATATTCCTTGACATCTACCTCTTTGAAATCATCAAATTATGAAAAATTCATCCATATATGGGTAAATGTTCTCATTGGTTTGGAATATTCCATTTCAAATCAATTTGGAACCTATTTTTCATATTTTGATTGAGAAATTAATGTGCTATTATTTCCTTGATTCGATTATAAACCATGGAAAATGTTTCACCATTCATAGACTTCTCAATATCTTACCTCATATGATCCATGAAAAAATTACATTATGCTTTTTCAAAATCCTCAAATATTATGTCTTTGACATATATGAGTACCAAAATTATTTCATCATTATCCTTCTTGATGTAGAGGGTGTGATCAACTCTACCTCGATAATAACCAAGCTTTCTTAGGCATCGACCCATCCTTAAATACGAGGTCCATAGTGATTTATTTATCTTATACAATGAATTATATAACTGGAACACATTTCCCTAATTTTTATCCATAATAAACCCATCCAGTTTCTCAATGTATACCCCCTTAAGATATCCATTGAAGAACATAGATTTGACATCCATTTGGTATACTTTAAACTACATTTTCACTGAAATAACAAAAAAAACAATTAATTTCTAACCAGGATATGTGTCACGACCTGTCCTCGGGGCCCGTGCCGTGACTACCCCACACCTGCCTTCCATAGGCCAGGGGCTGGCGACTAACACCAAAGGCGTAAATCCCAAAAACTGGGAAGGCATTTCCTTTATAAAAGTAAACAAAACACCACAAAGTACAAGCGGAAGTAAAACACTATATATAAAAGAAAGTGCTGAAAAGTAAATGGGCCAGAATACAAACCCAACTGAAAATACAGCTACAACTGAATAAAAGTACAATAGAAAAAGACAACAGCTGGAAGAACAAAAGTGACTCCTGGGTCGTCCTCCTCGGATCCTACCTGAAGGGTAGGTACAGATAGCGCAACTCCTGGATCCTCCACCACGGATCCTACCTGAAGGGTAGGTACAGATATCCTCCACAACGCTCTCACCCGTCAACCTCCTCCGTGTGTCGTCTCGTCATGAACTCCACCTTCGGGTACCGCCCTGTCCTCAAACACTCAGCCTCCGTCAGCACTGCCCGTCGTCTGCAACCAACACAATGAGGTGCAGGCATAGCCTGTGCAGGGGTGAGTATAAAGATACTCAGTAGGGACCCCAAGACCCTCAAGGTCTCACTAAAACCAACAAGGATAACCACAAAGAAGATCTCAACAAATAACCTCTACTTAGGTATATGCCCATACATATACCTATGTTATCAAGTAACCCATCTCAATCATGAGGAACCACAAAGATTATGAAATCAACGGATAACCACTACCCAGGTATATTCCCATACATATACCTAAGTTATCAAGTGACCCATCTCAAACATGAGGTATACACAAAGATCATAGACTCAGCTCAAACCAGGATTTTCATTATCGAAACAGTAACTACTGAAGAGCCCCGTCTCTGGAGTGTACAGTGGTCCTGTCACGACTCCGAGGTACTACTCACTAACCTAAGATTGCTGAGGTACTCCTCCTGTCGAGTACCGTGGGTCAGCCACCCAAACACAGCAGTGCTTCCCGCCGGGGTATGCCACCCAAACACAGTAGTGCACACCCCCTAATAGCCTGCAGAGGTACTCTTCGGACAAGTACCGCGGGTCTGCACTTTCACACAGGTAGTTCTCCATCCGCCATGGGTATGAACCCAAACAAAGTAGTGCTCCGTCCACTGGGCTAGTCGACTCACTCCAAGTCGAGTCGGTCAAGCAGTCGTCAGGTCTCAGTCGGCTACACGGCCTCCGTACTCCGCACGATCGTCTCTAGGAGGGTCCGTTCCACGAGCTACAGGTCGATACTCCAAGTATCTCAAAGTCCCACTAAGAAGTATCTCAAAGGACCGCCTCTTCATAGGGGTCTCAACGCAATAGACGGCGCGTCAATCAGACGCCTGGTCTGTGAGTTATTAGCCTTTTCGTCCCAGGAGACCGGTTGGTTTCGTGTGCAAACCAACCTGGCCGTATCTCAACTATACCCCGAACTCTAATAGTTTATACTCAAAGGGACCGTTTCTCAACAAGATCACCAACGCCACTGACGGTTCGTCAAACGGACGTCCAGTCTGAAAGTTATCAGCTTTTCCGTTCTAGGGGCCCGGTTGGATTTTGGGTACAATCCAACTCGGACACTATCCAACTACAACCAAAACTCAGGAGAAGTATGCCAAAAGTTCCGTCTCATCAAGAGGAATCCAATAAAGTAGACGGCATGTCAATCGGACGTCCGGAGCTCAAGATATAAGCGTTTCCACTCCGAGGGCCCGGTTGGTTTCCTATCCGAACCAACCCGGCCATACTCAAATTTCTCTGAAACCTTGAGTGTCATATACCAAAACGACCACCTTGATCCGAGGATCTCTACGCAACTAACGGTGCATTGATCGGAGGTCCGTGGCCCAAGATATGGGCGAAAGACCGAAAAAGGTTCGGAAGTGGGGGTTTCGGGCCCGGACCGATCCGGCCCGAGACCCCCTGGGTCGGCCCGAACCAGGTCGACCCGAACTGGGTCCAGGTCCGGCCCGCTTGGACGCGGCCCGGCCCAGCCCGTCCTGGGCGTGGCCCGGCCTGGCGGTCCAGCCCGGCTCGCTGTCCAGGCCAGGTGGCTCGGCCATTTTAGCCGAGCAGATGCGCAAAGGGGGGGGGGGGGGCCCTTGAATGTAACCGCGGCCCCGTGTGGGTGCCGCCCCTTGCCAACGGATGCAGATGAGCGCCGCGTCCCTCCCCGGAGGTGCGCCGGGCGCCGGTTCCGGCCGCCGCCTCCGGTCATTGGCGCCGCCGTGCCGGCAAGGCGCGCCGGCGGAGTCTTCCGCGGACCACCGGACGCGCTCCGGTGGTCCGTCTTGCTCGCCTCCTTCGCCAACGGTCCTCCCGGGACCCGACCTTCACTGCAAAGACTTCAAATTGAACTTGCGGCCCCTTTTGTCGTCGCCCGCCAATCCGCGCACAACGATCAACCAGCGGAGTCTTCAATCACCTCGGCGGCCCCGACTCCGGCCGAGGTTTCGTTCGGCCTCAACGACGCGGCGTGACGGCGCTGCACTTCTTCGTCGCGTTCTTTCTTGTTTCCGCGCGGTGCCGTTGCACCGCACCGCCTTTGTTCGTGCCGCAACGAATCAAAACAACAAGGGGGGAGGAGAGTCAGCCGTGTTCGTGCGGTCTGACCTCCTCCCATTAAGTTGGTAACAAGCGGCCCAAAAGACGAAGAACAACAAGGATTTTTCACGAACAAAAGAAATCAACCCATACAGTTTTTCCCCGAAATCAAGAATTCCCAACCCGCAAACATAATCTTCGCGGATCAACTTAATATTTAGTTGATCTGCGTTCTTAGATTTAGAAGGAAGTAAACAAGGTTTCACTAACAATCACAAATAAATTCCCTACCTCGAGCGTAGTCGTCGAACGAGGTTTGTCGTGGAAAGGGACGTTGCAGAATTGAACGTCGTGGAAGAAGATGTCGCGGAAGGAGGATCTTCGTGTCGCGGAGAAAAGATTTGTCAGCGTCGCATCGTCGATCTCCGAGGATCCGGCGTTCTTCACATTCTTCGTTGAGGAATAAGAACTCCAAGACCTTGAGCCGTTCTCTCCAAAATCCTCCCGCACAACCAAGGAAACACCAATAAAATAAGGGTTACCTTATTTTATTACTCACACCAAACGTTTTAAAATTCAAAAATGAATCAAACAATTAAGTGAATTAATTGCAACATTTTAAACCGCCCAATTAATAGAGGCGTTTATTAAAAAATTTAAACGCAAGAGTTGACTTACATTTAAAAGGGGGGGTGCGGGTGCGTTACCTTAATCAAAGGTGGGGGTTTCGTGGAAGTTGAAAAGGTGGGGCTTGTGTGGGACCCTCTCCAAAAATATCCTACCAAGTGGGTAGGATATTGTGGGTCCCACATCATCCACTTAACTTAGGTTAAGCAAAATAAAATAAAATATCGGTTGCACCACTTTTATTTTATTCCTTAACTTTACCCAAAAAATTAAAAACGACACCCGAGAAAATGCAACTCTAGAAAAGATGTTTCTAAGAAATTACCGGCGCTGTGATTCCATCGGTTCCCTCAAAATTTGATTCCGAGCACCGGTTCAAAAGTTAGAAAAACCCGCTCGTTCGTTCACGGAACGTACCCGAGCTAAACTTCAGAAAATGATTCCGGGCACACCGGGCCTCAGAATCAAGTACCGTCAGAAACTGAGTTTTTGTAAAATTACAAAAAAAATTAAGAAAAAAAATGTTCCTTGAAATTTCTGGGTCTTTACAATATGGGAGTAAATTTATTATAAATATAAATTCCTTTTATCTAGGATTTCCCGTTGCACACTTTCGATTCTTTAGTTCGAGACACTTTTCCATAGTTGATGAGTTTATTACTGAACAGCCACTTGGTTCTAATAAATTTTCTATCCTCCAGCCTTGGAACAATTTCCCATGTCACATTGTTCTTATTCAGATCAATCCCCTCATGCATATATTTGATCAAATTATCATCCTTTTTAGCCTCTCCAAATGATTTAGGATCTACATATGAAAAAATAAGGTTTTTGTAGAGTATTACTCCATCATGTTTTCACCAAAATATTCTGATCACCAATGAAATTTTATTAATTGATTTCATCCTTATTTTATTTATTTATGTTGATAAAATATATCCATATTTGAAATGATAAACCACTAATTAATACTTCATAAAAACACTTCATTTCATTCATCACATATCTAATAAACACTTTGTATGTTTTACTTTAATCCATATAAAAACATAACAATATTTAATATTTCCTTTTAGTTACACCCTTAGGAATATCTGATTTTTATCCATGTAATTATCACAAATGGAAGGCATTACCTATTTTAGAGAACTAAATGGAGTATAATTTCCATCCTCATTAGTGTCATCTCCTGAAGAGTTATTATTCAAATTTGTTTCTTTGGAATCACCCCCATCACTTTTTGGTTTCTTGTACTAATTTGAGTATTATTCATTATATGGATGACTACTAATTTGAGTATTTCAAGTAACATAGGTGCATGTCCACATGATATGGTAGATGATTGCTAAAAAACAAAATGCAATGATAACCTTTCAGAAGATAAACTGATGAGGATGAAAATTGTCTATAACTTTCACCTTTGGATGAATTCATTGGATGACACCTACCACAATAGAGAAATTATTTTCTTAAATTCAATTACCCATTTTCTTTAAAACATACTGCAATTCACTGAATCAATTAAATGTTGAGTTTCCTATTTATGTTTAATTTATTTATTTTTAGTATTACTCATATTATAATTATTTTCTTGTACAAGTGGATTTTTTTGTTCGAGTTGGGGTGGTTTGTTCAAAGTTTCCCATGATCTTCAGGGATTATACTTAGAGCCTACAACTGAGATAATGAAAAAAATAAAATTCATTAAGAATTCATAGAACCATTAGGAAAAGGAGAATTCTTAATACTTATTTAATTAATATTTTCATCATTTTAACTACTCTTTGTAAGTTAATTTCCTTATCATTTTTATCTAATACATATTTATTTTTTTCATAGATCTTTTTGGATGTCATATTTTTCATTCAAACATCTACAACAATTCATAAAAGAGATAAAATATTTATTTCTTCAAATGTTAACACATTTTCCATTTTCATTGCAATTGTTTGTCAATCTTCCAATGCTGCATATTTATTTGATGTTGTTAGCTTAAAACCCTTTTTTTTGTTGAAATTCATAAGAGTGGAGAAAGATCATGCTTCTCATGATATAATGGGCACATGATCTACCTCTTCTCTTATAGCTTTGAACAATGAGAATAGTTTTCTGACTAATAACATCAAGACAATATATATATAGCATTTCAATTCAACATAGAAAGAAAATTTAAACATGGTAACATTGACAGTTAGGATGTTTTTCAGAAATTGTGATATGTTGGAATCATCCAAACCTCAATCCGACATACGATGTGACCGGTATGACCCCAATTTCTTCTTTTTGTTTAAAATTAACTTTAATTTTCATAAAAAAACAATTTACATACTAAAAACAAAGAAATAATATTCTGATTGCTTTTATACTTTAGGGAAATGATCTATTCATCAATTGGGACATGTAGGAATCATCCAAACCTCAATTTGATGCATGATGTGATAACTATGACTCAATGTTTTATTTATCAGTTTAAAATTGACAGTTTAGTTCAAAAAATGACACTCACTGTCATGAATCATCCCAAAGGGGCCTATTTCATGACTTCCCCAATCCTGCCTCTAATAGGCTAGGGGATGACGACTAGCTCCTAGTAGGAATATCACAAAAATGGGAGGCATTATCCTAAGTACCAATACACACACACACACACACAAAAGTCTCCAAGTCATAAAATTATAAAATGTAAAAATAATAAGTAAACAATGAATTCATACCACTAAGATCCCACAACAGATTATAATAGTGAAAGTAAAGTAAACTCAGCCAGAATAGATGACCACCAAAAATAGTGTGTAAACCACAAAGTCAAACCTATAAAAAAGGTACTAGGAATGCTAATCAAAGTTGTAGAAACACCTCAGAATTTCTGGACTCACAATGCTCTATCCATTCTTGGTCTTCCCTAGACTCTGTCAAAAGGCCTCTCATCTGCACAAGACATGACATGTGTGGGAAAATTGCGTACATGGGTGAGTATAACAATATTCAGTAGGACACCCTAAAACCATAATGAAATATAAAAAAATAAAGTACAGTCGGCTCTATACAGGTATATTTCTACAATACATATAACAATAATATCAAGATACATTAATAAAAGACTGCAAGTCTCAAAGGTCTCATCTACTTCTAGCTAGAGGATTCTGCTCAAATCATGCTCGTTCCAGGATAACTCACTCCTCGAGCTATCTGATCATATGTACACACACATCAGTTATAGTCAGGAAGTAAACTGAGAGGATTCATCTGAGTGAAATACTTGATCAGACTAATACCCCATTAGAAAGAAGCTAATATCAATAAACAGATAGGGTTTAATACCTAGGACTCACTGGAGGGACTCCTGACCATACTGAAAACATCATCCCAAATAGGGGATCAATGCCTGTGTAAATATTGGTCACACCATCTCCAAAAACCTGATCTAAGGTACCATGTAGAGAAGTGAGGATAGACCGAGCCTCTCAGTGTGATACATGCTCCAACCTATTAAGTCTACTGTCAAACTCAGGATGAGACAACTAACTTCGGAATACAGGATATAACCTACACTACACGAGTCACCATAAGCTGCAGTGGAGTCATCCTCTATGATGAGAAATGGATCCTACATCGAACCCTCATAGGAATATACCAAGTTAACACAATCAACCAAAATTTTCCCAACATAAAACCCACTAATCTATTTTAAAAGTATCGTATTGTCGCAAGGGTCCCAACGCCATAGATGGCTCGTCAAACAGCCACACGGTTTGAATGTTACGGGAGTTTGAAAAATTTAAGGGGGTCCAATGGCTCATGGACCAAACGTGGAATTATACCGCCCCCGTAGTTTACCGTGGCCTGGTACAGCTGCTCGGGTCCAACCCCCCGAGTCCGACCTGAACTATGGATTTGACCCACCAGGTCCGACCCAGACCACTATTCCTGATCCGATCGCCTGACCCGAAACATTGATTGGTTAGGACACACGATGCCCCACCACATCGGTGGATCTACCGAAGTCCATGGCCTCTGTTCCTACCGAGTTCCACATGGCCGTCACTGCATCCCATGCAGCCGTCGCCGAATCCCATGCGGCGCCACCCCTGTGTCACCTGGATGCCGTTGGCACCGATCACCACCTATGTTTCTTCTGTGGGCCACCACTCATCCTATAGTGGTCGAAACTATGAAAAAAAATCTCCTCTATGATCCTTTGATTGTGAGCTACATCTATCCGTCCTCAGTTTTGTATTTGTACTAATACATGGTTCTGATCACATTCAAATCCCCCCAATAATTCGAGCCGTGACCACGAGGGTCTAATGGTTAAGAATGCCAAGAACAGGGGATGAGAGAATCAAAAAAACACCTAGAGGAATGAACCTCATCCTTTTTTAGTATTGGAATCAATTCATTCCTGCTGTAACAAATAATGAAGAAGAAATAATCACAAGGATTCATCTCCCATTAAATCCCCACAATCAAGCCTATCCTACAAGAATAATCAAACTGTGGGTCAACCTATTGGTCGGTTGATCCACATTCATCGATTAAAAGAATAAATTGAAATCATAATGACCTACCTCAAGTTGGATTGGTCATTGATGAGGAGAAGTTGTGTTTCCGTCATTGATGAAATCCACTTACTCTGTTGGCGCGATGATCTATGATCCAATCTTCGATCTGTTATCATTTTTTTGAGAGGATTCTTTCCCACCATAGGTATTTACATCTCGGTAAGTTAAAATAAATGGTTACTCAAAAAAAAAGAGGGTACTAAGCATGAATATGAACCTCCATCTCCCATGTGCTCTCTTGGAAATTCCTATGACACCATCGAACGTGCACTCAATGAATTAATTCACCCCTAAAGGATCCTCCAAAATCCATCAAAAAAATTAACATGAATGCCCATAGCATGCCCTGCAGAACCTGAATGATCCGCTCAGTCTGGTCATCCATATATGGGTGAAATGATGTGAAAGCTTAAAAAATCCCAAATTCCTCCTAAAATCCCTTCCACAACTAGGATGTAAAGTGAACATCATGATCTGAGACTATTATTAAAGGGACTCCAAGGAGTTGAACTATCTCCTGCATGTGGAGGCATCTAATGATCTTTACTGAACTCTGCTCCCAAATAGCTTGGAAGTGGGCCGACTTGGTGAGTCGGTCAATGATCACCCAGATAATATTGTGTCCCATATACATACATGGTAAATCTAACATAATGTCCATCGATATATCATAACACATTCATTCTATAACCTTGAGGGGTTGAGTCAAACCCGCTGTAACCTGATGCTCAACATTCACTTACTGACAAGTAAGACATCGAGAAACAAACTCTATAACTCCATTCTTCATTCACCATCACCAAAACTAATGTAAAAGGTCCCGCTACATCTTTTCCACACCTGGTTGTACCAGAAAAGGGGATGTATGAAACTCCCTCAAAACCTCCTCCTACAATGACACTAGTACTAATGTGCATCCTCAGAAAAGAAAGATGTTCTCCCCTCATTTTGAATATCCATAAGAGGAATTACCTATGGTAATCTTAGCATGTAGAGTCTCATAGTGGGTATCCCCAAGATGCAACTCCTCAACTCGGTGTAATCATGGAGGGGTGACAACCATCGACTAGAGATAAGCTTCTCTATCTCCATCCATGAAGGATAACTATAATGAGGCAAACTTCTCTTATGAAAATTTTAGAAACTAAGAACTAGATATACTACTAAGAGAATCTACCACCATGTTCCCCTTCCCAAGAGTATAGAAAATCCTAATGTCATAGTTCATGAGGAACTCTATCCATCACTTCTATCTCATGTTCAGATCCTTTTAAGAGAAGATATACTTGAGACTCTTGTGATCTAAGTAAAAGATAAATTGCTCTCCCATCAGGTAGTATCGCCACACCTTCAATGAGAATACTACCATTTCTAACTTAAGATTATTAATCATGTAGTTCTTCTCATGTGGTCTTAACTAGTGTGAACCATAGGCAATCACTTCTTTCCCCTGAATTAGGACATAAAAATATAGGTTCCTGATGCATAGTAGAATACTGCATATTCATCACCCTCCTATGGAAATCTCAAGATGGGATCACTCATCAATCTCTATCTCAACTACTGATAACTCTCCTGGCACTCCTCTATCCACATGAAATGTTTTACCTTTCATTTCGAAGATATCAAGGGTGATTCTACTCTAGAAAATTTGGGTACAAACCTATAATAGTGCCCCACCAATCTGAAAAAACTCCACACCTTGATAACACTCTTGGGTGGATCCCAAGAAAGCACTACCTCAATCTTCATTGGATCCAATGAAATTACAGCCTCTAAAAAGGCGTGTCCCAAAAAATGGACCTCTCGAATCTAAAACTGACACATCGAGAGCTTCCCATAAAGCTGGTTCTCCTAGAGTGTGTCCAGCACCATCCTTAAGTGTCACTCATGATCCTCCTCGGACGCTCGAGTACACTAGGATATTATTAATAAATACCACCTCTAACTGCTCTATATAGGCCTGAAATATCATGTTCATGAGTCCCATGAACACTTCTGGGGCGTTTTTCATGCCAAATGGAATCACTAAGTACTCGTAGTGGCCGTAATGACATCTAAATGACATCTTCGGTATACCTTCATCCCATACTTGTATCTGGTGATAACCGGATCTAAGGTCAGTCTTTAAGAACCACCACACCCCTTTCAACTGGACAAAGAGGCCATCGATCATCAATAGTGGATACTTATTCTTCATGGTCATCTAGTTTAGTTTCCAAAAGCTAACACATAACCTTAAGAACTCATCTGCCTTCTTGGAAGAAAAAACCAGGGCTTCCCAGGGTGAAAAACTGGGTCTCACGAACCCCTTCCTCTTCAATTCCTCCAATTGTACCCTCAGATCACAAAGCTCTGTGGGATCTATCTGATATGTAGGTGTATATATCAGTGTCATCACATGGTATAGATCAATGCATAATTATACATCCCTTTGAGGAGGAAATCCTGGAACATATTTTGGAAATACATCCTCATACTCCACCACCACTATAGGAAACCAAGGACTCATATCATCCACTTCATCATGGTTTAGGCTAGAAAAAAGGATTTTTGATCGACTTCACCCTCCTTTGTGTGATTTCATCTTGATCTACTTGGGTTTCCTTTTCACCAAAAAAGGAAAACCTAGTCTCATCACTATGGACACACCACACTCTGTGCCTAAAACTATCAATCTGAGCATAAACTATGGATAACCAGTCCATACCAAAAATGATGTCATAAGGCCTTGATGACGCTACCAAGAGATCCAAACTGAAACTCTCACCTCTAAAAGTAAGGTGTCACTATTGACACCAGTTTGTGATCATTGAATATCCTCACATAGGAGTCTCTAAGTGTAAGGGTCGAGTCAACAGTTCAACTAGAATCTTCAATTCTGAATCACTATTCATGGAAATATTAGAATGAGTAGCACAAGTGTTTATTAAAATTATTTCTTAGGTAAAAAAGACATATATTGTACCTTGTTTCATCCCTATATCCTCAGGGTCATAAGTATCCATCACCTGTAATTGGCCTCATCCTCAGCCAACAGCTCTTTAAGCCTATCATGGACCACTTGGGGGTGGTGGTGGTAACATGCCAGAATGATGACCACCTTATGCTACTATCCTAGATCCTCTTCCATGTCCTCTTCCCCATAGATCCATTGGATCCTACTTCCTTCTTTGCCTCAATGGTCCCTCGACCATCTCCTAATCAACTGTATGATGGGTCAGGAAATCTTGTGCCATATGTCCCTGGCCGCTGCATGAGTAACACTTACTATCCATCAGATGACTTGAGCTAACCTAGGATCTCCTATAAAAGCATATGATTCGTTTGGATCCCTATGACTACTATCAGCTACCTGTTTCCAAGGTCACTGCACATGTCTTCCCATTACTGACTTCCACTGGCAGTATCTACCCAGCCAAGGAACATTCAACCACCAAGGCTCTCTCTAGAACCCCGAAATATATAGAAATGCACAAAGGGGTAATGATGGCTAGGATATCCCCAAAAAAACCTCGCTCGAAGATCTGAGACCTGAAGCAATGGTAATGTATCATATCCATTGAGTTCTTAGAAAGGTTGGAATGCCTCAATGAATAATCAGATACCAACATGTCTTCCTTTTAGAGCTATAAAATCTCCTAAATATGCATATCCCTAAGCTTATAAGGTGAGAAATCCTCTTTGAAAAGGCTCTCAAACTCTGTCCGTATGAGAGTCGCCTCATCGTAATATTGGTTAAATAAACCACACCATTGCCATGTTAAGTCATATAAAAGGCTCGCTGCCAAGTCCATCATCTTATCTGCTGGTGTCCTGACTAGAAGGAATACTCGGATCTCCACATCAAGACATCCCTTAGACACCTGTGTATCAAGGTCGCCTCCAAACCTGAGGGTTATCTACTGCTAAAACTCATGAAGTGCGCTCAGCCAGTGCACCTCATTCGTAGGTACTACGGGTACCATGTGCTTCTCTACATGTGGTCTTATAGCTGGAGTACCACATAGAGGTGATATCTCCAATACAAATCATTGTACTAATGTCTCATCACCCGGTGGATCATCCCCGTGATCACGTGGTGGAATCCTTACTACCTGTCTACACAGAGACATCCTGAAAAAAAACAAGATGTACCACGATAAATAGATTATATCTAGAGATCTGACACAAGAAGGACATGGAAAACACAACCCATTTGAATATGATGCATGTACAATAATTTTCCAGAAAAATAGTGTTTTCATGTACCGAGTCAAAAAGCAGAAATCTGAGTCATGTTGTATGGATACATCGGCAGCCACACCAACACCGGATTCCCTAGCCTAAGATCCTAACCTGAAACACTTAACACTATTTCCCTAAACCAATCTCACGAACTCCTAGTCCTAATATAGAACTAACATCCCTTTTATACCACTCTTTCTTGACCCATCCTAGAGGGCCCCATGCTATGACTACCCCAATCCTACCTCCAATAGGCTAGGGGATGAAGGTTATCACCGAATAGGAATTTCACACAAATGGGATGCATTATCCTAAGTACCAATTCTCACACACATGTCTCTAATCCATAAAATTTTGAAAGGTAAAAACATTAAGTAACCAATGCATGAACACCAATAAGATATGAAAAAAGAGTACAACAGTGAAAGTAAAGTAAATTGGGATATAATACAAGACAACCAAAAAGAGTATGGTAATCACAATCTCCAACCTACAAAAAATGTTACTGGGATTACTGATTGAAGCCATAGGAACACCTCGGTCTGTCTTGACTCACAATGCTTTGCTTGGTCCTGGTCCACCCTAGACTCTGTCAAAAGGTCACTCATCTACCCAAGACATGACACATGCAGGAAAAACCTGTGCATGGGTGAGTATAACAACACTCAGTAGGACACCCCAAAAAAAACAATGAAATATAACAAAGGAAACCACAGTAAGCTCTACAGAGGTATATATATACAATTCATATAACAAGATTATATAGATATAATCATAGACGATTCCATGTCTCGAAGGTCTAATATTCTTATAGTAATAGGATTCTTCTTGATGCATGACCATTCTAGGAGAAATCACTCATCGAGCTATCTGATCATAAGTACACACATGTTAGGTCTAGTCATGATGGAAGCTGAGAGGATTAATTTGATAGACACACTCGATTGGACTAATACCCCATAAAAAAGAATTTGGTCTCAATACAAAGATTGGGGGTTAACACCCAGGGTTCACTAGAGGGACTCCTGTACCTACTAGAAACATCATCCTAGATAGGGGATCAATACCTATATAAATACTGGTCACACTATCTCCACAAAACCTCTATATGGTACCAAAAAGGTAATTGAGCACCAAAATTTCCTCTTGGTGAGATACATGCTCCAACCCGATGAGTCGACTATCGAAGCCGGGCTAAGACAAATCACCTCAGAATATAGGATCTCACCCACATTGCATGGGACACTGGAAGCTACAATGGGTTTATCCTCTATGATGGGAATGAAATCCTATATTGAACCCTCATAGTAATATACTAAGATAAGAAACTCAACCAAAATTGGTCCAACCAAAAACCCACAAAGATACCTCAAAAGGAATGTCTTGTCTCAATGGTCCTAATGCTGTAGAAGGCTCACCAAACAGACACATGGTTTAAAAGTTATAGGAGTTTGAAATTTAGAAGGGGGTCCACTAGCTCATGGACTGACGAGGCATTTGGTCCACCTATTTTGACAGTTGACCGCCATGGTCGACCATCCGGTACGACCACCCCCAAGACTGACCGTGCCATGGTAGCTTGGTCAACCAAGGATCATGGTTGACTATGGCCCAGTCTGGCTACCCAGGTCTAACCTGCCTGATTCACTCGCCCGAACCGGCCTAATGCGGGGTCTAGCCCAAGCAGTGCCCCGCCCACACTTCTCGATGCCTCCACTGCTTCTATGGGCCACCACTCCTCCTCTAATGGTCAAAACATGGAATTGAAATCTCCTCTATGATCCTTGGGTCACGAGATACATCTATCCAACCTCAGTTTTGTCTTACCACCAATCCGGGTGTCCGATCATGTTTGGAAACTTTGGGAAATTTGAGTCTCTACCATGAGGTTCCAATGGAAAAGAATGCCAAGAACGGGGGAAGAGAGAAGCACAAAAGCACTCAGAGGAATTTTTTTCCCTTTATTCATATAAGATTCAAAATTTTACCATTAAATGAATAAAAAATAATAAATAATCACAAGGATTCATCTCCCATTAAATCCAAACAATCAAGACCATCCTGAAAGAACGATCAAACCATAGGTCAACCTATTCATTGGTTGATCCACATTTATCATTGACTCTATGAATTGAGAAATAATAACTTGAAATAAAAAAAACCTAACTTGATTTGGATTAGTCATCAATGAGGAGCAGTTGCATTTCTGTTGTTGATGAAATCCTCTAAATCTATTAGCTCGATGATCCACTATCTGATCTCCAATACATCACCGTTCATTCGAGAGGATCCGTTCTCCACATTTCAGAATAATTAAAGGGTAATGATGATAACCCTAGATTCCATAACATGATTTATTAAAACAAAAATGAATCGTTGTGTCCCTGTGTAATGTTAAAATAAATAAATCTTAACTTTATTTTATTCTTTAAATGTCCAAAAACTACTTTTCACAGCCGAATTTCACCAACCAATGTTATGGATCACCTAAGGTAACATCACTAATCTAAACACAACGGTGCCCTTGGATTTCTTATCTAGAAACCCTTTTAGGAGTAATTCCACTTTTTTAGGAAAACCATGTCCATGTAATATTAAAACCATAATATTTTTCAATGAATTGTTTTGGGAACACTGTCCATCCAAATTTCACGCTGTCTTAGTGCTTGGTCTTAAAATTTTCCCAAATAATTTCTAAAAATAAAATTTAGGAAAATATGAGTCATTAAACTCTCTAAAAAAATATCAAATTCACATGATGTTTCATGATAATTTAGGACATTGATTTATAAGTCATTTGTGACATGTAGGAATCAGTATCAAATCAAACTAATATATGATGTGACTGTATGAGTTAAAGTGCATATTTATTGATTAAAAATAAATTTTAGTAATATAGTCAAGTGACATACTCAAAACTGAGAAAATTCATTATGATTTTTTTTAAAAATTTATCACAATGATCCATACATCATTTTTGATGTGTTGGAATAAGCCTCACCTCAATCCGACACATGATGTGACCGATATAACTCCATGTACATCTTTTTATTTAAAATATACATCAATTTAAGTAAAAAGGAAAACTGAACTACTCAAGACCAAGGTAATTTATTCATGTTATTTTGATACTTTAAAAAAATTATCCAGAAGTCAATTTTGATGTGTAGGAATCAACCTCACCTCATTCTGATACACGATGTTCCTGGTATGACTGAAAGTGTCTGTTATCTGTTTAAAATTGATTGTTTAGTTCCAAAAATTTCACTCATTGAAAACTGAGAAAATGTGGATGGATTTTCATGATAATTTAAGAAATTAATTCAAAAGTCATGTGTGACATTTAGGAATCAGTCTCACATCATACCGATACATGATGTGATCTGTATGTGTCAAAGTGTTTGCTTCCACTTTAAAATGACATTTTAGTAAAAAATAAAAGTAGCATTCTCAAATATAATTAAAAACATTCATATTGTTTTAAAACATTATTAAAATTATATATAATCCATTTTGGACATGTAGGAATCATCCACACTTCAATTTGACGCACGATGTGACCGATATGACTCTAATTGCATTGTTTTATTAAAAATTGATGTCAATTTTAGTAAAAAGGACAACTGGACAACTCAAAACTGAGAAAATACATTAATATTGTTTTGAAACATTGTGGAAATGACCCATAAGTAATTTTAATGCGTAGGAATCATCTACACCTCAATATGATAAACAATGTTCCTGATATGACTCAATGAGTCCATTATCAATTTAAAATCGACAATTTAGTTAAAAAAGAATCATTCACTAAAAACTAAGAAAACATACTCGTATTGTATTTATTATTTAGGAAAATGATTCATAAATAATTTTTGATGTGTAGGAATTGGTTTCATGTCAAACTGATACACGATGTGATCGATATGAGTCAAAGTGCATGTTTCCATTTTAAAATGGCATTTTAGTAAAAAAGAAAACTGACATACGAAAAATAAAATAAATTCATTTGTATTGTTTTTATAATTTTCTAAAAAAAATCACAAGACATTTGGGATGTTTAGGAAATATCCACACCACAATATGATGCACAGTGTGACTGTTATGACTCCAAGTGCATCTTTTTATTTAATATTGGCTTCAAATTTACTAAAAAGGACAACTGGCCTACTTAAAACTGTGAAAACAAATTCATATTGTCAAATACATTGGGAAAAAGAACCATAAGAAACTTATTATTTTTAGGAATCATATAAACCTCAATCTGATACATGATGTGTCTGGTATGACTCAATGTGTTCGTTATCAGTTTAAAATCAATATTTTAATTCAAAAGGTGTCACTCACTAAAAACTTAGAAAATTCACTCATATTTTCCATATAATTTAGTAAAATGATTAATAAGTCATTTTTGACATGTAGGAATTGGTATCACATCAAAACAACACAAGATGTGACCGATATGATTCAAAGTGTCTGTTTCTAGTTTACAATGAAATTTTAGTAAAAACTAAAAGCGGCATACTCAAAACTGACAAAACACATTCAGATTGTTTTGATACTCTAGGATGAAGATCCATAAGTCATTTGAGAGGTTTAATAATTTGTACATATGTAATTGTATAATCCAATGTATGATATTTCTATAATATAGTGTTTTTTATTGTATTTGTGTTGTAAATTTTATTTCATTTATATTATGTATTCGTACATGATTTTGATTATTTTATTATGTTTTTGGTGTTGTTGTGTATTGTTATAGTACACTGCACTGGTACTGCAATGTTCTATAATAGAACACTACAGTATTCCCCATTATCATCGGTTATAAAAACGCTAATAAAGGACCTATTTATTAGTGCTTTTATAAGTGATGATAAAGGACATCTTTATCAGGGCTTCTATAATCACTAATAAGGGATCCCTTTATCAGTTATTTTTAGCATAGATAAATGACCAAGTATTTTAATATTTCTCCAGTAGTCAGTTCTTTTATAGCATTGATAAAGGCTATTTTTAGTGCCGTTAAAGGCCTGTTTTGTAGTAGTGCATCTCTATTCACCCCAGGGCACAATGATATATCATGATAATTGGGAGAACTATTAGTGGGAAAATATGAAGAATGATATTGCTGAATATACATCAAAGTGCTCGATATAATAGTAAGTGAAGGCTAAAAGGAAAACTTTTAAGGGGATGATGCAACCATTACCCATACTAGCATTGAAATGGGAAAAAATCACCATGGACTTTGTCACTGGATTTCCAAATACATCCAGAGGAAAACAAGGCTATATGGGTTTTTGTGTATCATCTTATAAAGATAGATCACTTTATCATAATTCAATAAGACTTCTCACTGGATCAACTTACACAGATATACATTAGAGAAGTGGTAAAAACGCACGGAGTACAACTATCATCGATCGAGATCTGAGATTCACCTCGACATTCTAGAAAATCATCCAATATGTTCTAAACATTGAGTTTAACATTAGTATGTATTATCATCTCCAAACTAATGAAAAATCTGGGTAGACTATTTATACAATGAAAGACATATTGCGATTATATTCTACGAGCTTCAATGGAGGATGGAACCAACATCTTTGTCTGGATGATTTCTCCTATGAAAATTGTTTCCAATAAAGAATCCAAATGTATCCACATGAATCCCATTATGGGATAATATACAAAACACTAGAATGATGGGTTGAAGTTAGTTAATGTAAGCTATGAGGAACTAAAATGGCTGAGGAAATGGTGGAAAATTAAAAACTATTTAGGAGAATATCAAGGCATCCTAAAGTCGATAGAAGAGTTATGTAGAAAATCATCAACAAGACCTAGAGTTTAAGGTTATAGATATGGTATTCCTCTGAATATATCCATGGAAGAGGGTCATGATATTTTGGAAGAAAGGAAATATAATTCTCAGGTACATCATACCTTTTGAGATTCTTGATAATTTTAGAGATGTAGCCTATTGACTGGTACTTCCAACAACCATGTCACTAGTACATGATGTATTCCAAGTATCTATGTTAAGGAAGTACATACCATATCCCTCATAGGTACTATATTTATAGGTTGTACTGTTGGAAAATGTTCTCTCCTATGAGGAGTAGCCAATGAAGATCTTGGACCATTGTGATAAAGTTCTACGCAACAATACTGATCACCTAGTAAATGTACTGTGGTGGAACCATAAGTATGAATAGGTAACATGGGAACCATAGGAAGCAATGAAGGAGAAATACCCTCACATGTTTTCCCCATTAGTTTTTAAAATGAAATTTTAAGGGTAAAATTTCATAAGGGGGAAGAATGTAACAAGCTAGAATCCTATCAATAAAATATCCCATATTATTACTTTTTCATATAGTATAAATCACATAAAATCACATATAGAACACAATAAAAACATTATAAATGATGAATGAATGAAATACATGGTATTTCTAGAAATTAAGGAACCTATACAAATTTAATAGTAACTTGAACATTGGAATTGTAATACGACTCTTATGAATAGTAAACCAGCCAATAGAATAGTAACCTCACCCATGAAATTATAAATAAAATTTAGGGATCTTATAAATAAATATGTGATATATTTATATCATGGAATGAGTAAATAAATGTTTCAAAAATGATAAATTATGTTTTGGTATTTTTTTGAAACATAAATGTTTATTTACAACTTTATAATTAGAAGAAAGTTCATTTTCATTAAAGTGATTTAGAAATTAATATTTTGTTTTATTATGATTATAATATAAATTTATCTTACCTTAATTAATTTTCAAAGAGTGATAAAATCAGTTATAATTTTAAAATTGGTATTTTTTAAATAAATGATTAATTTAATTAAAAATTATGTTTCTCATATTTAGATAATTATTTTCATAAAATGGAGTTCATTTTTTAATTATACACATTGAAAAATGGTTAGGGTAAATTTTTATGATTTTTTAAAAATATTTTATTTTTTTAATAGTGAAATACAGTAATTTACGGTATATAATAGTATATATTAAATTCATAATTTCTTGATTCATGGATAATGTAAGAACCATAATCTCAAATCCACCTACTTTATTTTAATATATTTAGTGATAATTTTCAAACTACTTATATTCCTGATCCATGATAATTAAATAATGAATAAAATAATGAAAAAACAAACCTCTCCTCCCCTATAAATAGAACCCCTCTCCACCTCTTCTACTCACACCTTACAAGCCTGGAAGATTGTCTAATTTATACCCAATAATATTCCCAAGTCTCTTACCCATTTCCAAGAGGTTTTGGTCTCAACAAAAGACCAAAAAAATTTTCCCTAAGGAGGTTCTCAAGGAGAAGAATTCAATAGGAAAATCCTATTTCGCTTTATTTATTCTCTTTTCAATTTTGTTTCTTTTATTTTCCTATCTTCATATCCCCTTATCCAAGTTACATGATAAATAAAGTATTATTTATATACTAGAATTTTTTGTGTTAATTTAACAACCCATAATCATTTCTCTTCCACTCTCCTTTTATTCTAAAAATGAGAACATAATCCACGAGGTGTCAATTTATCACCTTCATGGACGAAATGTTTTTGTTTTAAAATTTCACCTTCAAGGATGATCATAAAACAATTTCTATGTTTAAAACTGATTATAACATATGAATTAGAGCTTATATAATGTTATATACTAGTATTTATATATATAATATTAATTAATAAAATAAAACTAGTTCGTGATGATTAAAAAAATTTCAAAATAATCTAAATGATTATCACTGATGTTTTACCTAATGATTCTTCCTCATACCATATAACTGAATGAAATATGTAACCATTTAATATTATATAATTTCATAAATATAATATAATTTAAATTATGGACAACTATTCCCATTTAACAATATTTTTACTTCATGTATACATGTAAATCGATCATGAAATCCAATGAAACAAATGCTCTCGAACGATAAAATTGTAACTTATAACACATCAAAAAACCATAAATTAAATTAATGAAATTATACTAAATCAAATAAATCTATAAATTATTTTTAATTAATTAATTCATTGATTTAATATAATTATCCAAGACATTAAGATCATGTATAGAACAGCTTTACACATAACATATAGAATTCATTCCAAACCTCCATTTTTCCTTCAGGTTATGCTTTCTCACACTTTACCCCAATTTAATTCTTCATTATTATTAAATAATTATTCTACATTCTGTTTATATGTTCCATTATCATTTATCCATTTCAATTCATCCTTATTTTATTAGAAATAAATGTTTTACAAGGTTCCCTTATTAATTCATCTCGATAAGGAAGACTGATAACAGTCAACTTCCTGGTTTCCTACCCATTATCATATGATCATCATTATCTTTTTTAAGAAACCAATTTTTTTAAAAAATCAATCACTTTATCATGATATAAAATCTTGGTTCATTTCTAGTTTTATACAAACAATTATCACTTTTTTAAAATAATTTTTAATGTTTTCTCTTAAACCACCCTCAAATCATTCATTTATAAAGTTTCCTAAACACTATTTTTAATTGTTTTCACATAATTTGGTTATAATTTATCATTATATATTCCTATTTAGTTTATTAGTGTATATTTATGATTTAAATCTATTTTCATGAACTCTTTTATGATAATCCCTTTGGTTATGCCTTATGACATGTTTATGATACCCAATTATATCCTTGGGTAACCCTTTTTTTATACCTCATGTTTTATTCTTCTTATGGCACGCATATTCTTGAACATGTTATGATGGGTGAACACATATAGTACTCCAATTCATTTGATAATGTTTAGTCTCATGAACCATCATGTTGGGAGAGGGAGTGATCTTGATTCCTTAATGAGACTTTGTTTTCCATGTGCAATAGTATTGGAAGTTAGCCTTTACTCATTCTTATGTCATATTGTGTGCTATTTCCACAATCCTTTTATAGAATGATTACATGTCCCCATTATATACATGTTATGATTCCTTATGTTTATTCATGTTTTTTCCTTTTTATGTCATCATGTTATGCCTTTTAACCCATGTTCTTTTCTTTATTGCTATGTTTGTACCCTTACTGGGTTTTTAGTTCATCCATTTTTTTAATGTATTCCCAAGGATATCCTATACATATGTAGGATCTCAATGTAATACATGAAATCTTTATGGATG
The DNA here is from genome assembly GCA_963277665.1 of Viscum album. Classification (NCBI taxonomy): domain Eukaryota; kingdom Viridiplantae; phylum Streptophyta; class Magnoliopsida; order Santalales; family Viscaceae; genus Viscum; species Viscum album. Next base: position 1,290,529,199 of record OY728151.1, read on the forward strand.
ATTAAAATAAAGATGTTTTGTTATATTTACATTTTTTCAGTTTTATGAACATAATTATTTAAAGACACTAGACTTTACAATCCTTTGATTGTAATTATATTGTTAATTATTTATAAAATCATGTAATAAATTGTGTAAAATGACTGGGTAACTATAATATCTCACATTATACTAATTATTATTCTTATATTAATCCTTGGATAAGTGGTATACCACATTTTTCTCTATAGATACTCTCCTTATCGTAACTTCACTAAATTGAGAAAAATATCCCAAGAGATGAAACTTATAAAGTATGTTATTTCTCCTTTGGTGTGGCCTTGGATCCTTGGATGGATCCACTATTATGGTGTTATCATAATAAACTATGATAGGATCTTTATATCTAGAAAGCACATCAATCTCTTGAACAATGTTTTGAATCAAAATTGTTTCCTTGGCTGTATCGAAATCCATAATATACATGGGCTCTGTTATAATATCATTGACAACAGGCTACTTAGAACTATTGAAACTCACAAATTCTCTATTGAGACAAAATATATATCCTTATTATGACTTCAGATCATTCTGATCTAAATGAAAACTATTATTTTTATAACCCCTAATGACTATCTTTTTATCTCCTCCAAACACTAGGAACATATCCTTAGTTCTCATCAGATCCTTAAGGATAGTCACAATAGAATCCCACTATTGTTCACCTAGATCTTCTTTATATCTTCATACCATGATCAAATCATAGGAAATATATATCCTCATATATAACATTACATACATGATATATTCTATCACTAAAGAATATGTGATATTAATCATTATATCTCCTTCCTCTTATGTTTGGGGACACATTTTCTTAGAATGATGTATACCATATAGTGATAGAACCAATACACTCATGGATTGTTTCATAATGAACCTATTCAGTATATGGTAAATTGATATACCTTAACTTAGTTTGAGCATCCTATTGGATCTATCATTCATGATCTTGATCCCTATAATACAGGTTTCTTCACCTACATCCTTCAGGGAGAATCTCTTTCTCTACCATGCCTAAACCACTTTTAAGGCTGGTATATTATTTCTAATTATTAATATGTAATCAACATATACTATAATAAAAATAACTATAATCTGGATAAAATATTTATAAATACATGGATATAATTAATTCTTAATGAAATCAAATTAATTTATGGCTACATCTAATTGAATATTATGTAACTTGGATGCTTTATTTAATACATAAATGGATCTATAAATATTTTATATCATTTTGATATTTTTTTATTCATAAAACCTTTTGGTTTTGTGATATACACATCCTTTTTTAGTTTTTATTAAGGAAAAAAAATTTAACATCCATTTTCCAAACATCATAGTCATGGTAATCTAGTGTGGAAAACAAAATTCTAATGGATTTAAACATGAAAACTAGAGAAAAGGATTTATCAGAGTAAATGACTTGACATTGTCTAAACCCTTTAGCCACTATCCATTCTTTGTAGGTATGTACATTACCTTTCATGCCGAACTTTCTCTTGAATACCCATTTACACCCAATTTTTTTTACATAAACTAGATGATCTATCATAACACAAACATGGTTTTAATAGATGGAATCTATCTCAGATTTCATGTAATTTTACCATCTTAAAGCTTCTGATCTCTCTACTATATAATTTTAGGAGAGAGGGTAATTATTGTCAACTACTAATGAGTCACCATCACCAGTGACTATAAAACCATATCTCTTTTGTTCTCTTACCTCTCTATCACTCATACTAGTATTTTGTTTCAGGAACAAAATTTTCCATGGGGGCTTGTGGAATCACTTCCTGTACAAACTATTGTGTATCTTGAGCATCAACTTATTCAATGTAAATCCTTCTCCCACTATCCTCCTTGAGGATGTGATGCTCAATAAATATTGTCTTTCATTAAATAATCACTTTCTTTTCTTAAGGGTTATATTGGTAGTATCTCTTGGTTTCCTTTGGATTCCCTATAAAGATACATTTTGTGGATCATGGTGCTAGTTTGTTGCTTAATCTACCCTTAACATACACCTTTAATCACCATGAATGAACACGTGAAAAATGGGTTTCTTTATACTCCATGTCTCAATGGGAATATCATTAACCACTTTAGTTAGTACTCAGTTTTGTTAGTATAATGGTATCTGTAATACATATCCCCAAAAGGATAATAAAAGGCTTGTGTTATTATTCATTAACCTTACCATTTCCAAAAAGGTTTGGTTACTCCTTTAACTAAACCTATTCTACTATGGTGTATAAAGTGTAGTGAGTTGAGATAAAATCCCATTCTTTTATATAAATTTAATGAATTCTTGGTTAATATTTTCACCACCTTGATTCGATTGATTTTTTATCTTATTACTAATTTAGTTATCATCTTCATTCTAGAACTTGTTAAATTTATCTAAATATTTAGAATTAATTATCATTGAGTAGATATAACCATACCTACTCATTTTATCAGTAAAAGTAATAAAATATGGGAGTCCACCTCTACCATTTATTTGAAAAGTTCTGCACACATCCGTATGTAACAAATCTAGAATCTTTGTGGCTCTTTCACCTTAACCATCGAATGGTGGGTTGGTTATCTTACCTTATAAATATGCATGGAATATTTCACTTAGATTAAGATTAAAAGAGTAAAATTAACTATCCTAATAGATATTTCTCGAACACTTATCATTTACATGAATAAAACAGTGATTCCATAACATGGTTTCACATGATTCGCACATATTATTTTCGTTATCAATTGAAATTTTTTTTGTGTAATTTAATACATAATGATAATTGTTCAATTGTACCATACCATAAAACATGGTATCTTTATAAAATTAGTAACCTCTATTTCAAATGATCAAAATAAATTCATCCAAATCTAAACATGAAATTGAAATTATATTATTATTAACACTAGGCACATAATAACAGTTCATCAAAATAAAAATTAATCCCTTCAACAATTGGAGATGGTAGTCTCCAATGGCTAGAGAAGCCATCCTCAGTCTATTTGTATCCAAAAAATGCACCTCATCTTGGTTAATATTCAAAAATATACTTGTTTTAATATTTGTATATAGATTTGAGCCCCAAAAGTAGTATATAACACCCAACTTTTAGATATGTAAAGGTTACACTCAATAAAAATTGCACCTGAAGCTTCCCTAGCTTCTTTGGATGAGTTGAATTCCTCTTCTAGTAGCCCTATGTTCCACATGTAAATCATGCTTCCTATTGTTACTTTACTTGAATTTAGATATTATTATTCTTAGAAGGATGGTTCTTGGGAGCCTTAGACACTGGATGAGTCCTTGACACCTTTTCATAGTTTTCAACTTCTTATTTTCAATAAAGACAGTGGGTTTATCATGCCCCGAGTACTTACCTACTTATAGAATAAGTGTAAGAAGTTATTAATGGGTCTTCTTGCTATTAATCATAATATAATTCATAATAAAATTGGAGAAGTTTTTAGGCAGTAAGTATAGAATTGGATCTGTGTGCAGCTCATCAAGGATCATAAAACCCAAGATGTTCAGGCACTTATTATAGCCAATCATATTGACAATATATGCCCCAGCTTGCGGAAAAACTCCCATTTTTCATGTGAATAATGCATTGGAGGTCTCATATATCTCTAATCTCACCTTTTCTTGATATATATACTTAAGGTGATAAACAATGGTATACACATCCATTTCCACATATTAAATTAAAATATGATTTTACATAGAGGGTAACATAAAAAATAGAATTATATCGTGTCATCCATATGCTTTAGATAGAGAGATACTGCTTCCTCACTATCCTCTTTGGTAATTGACTTGGGAAGTGGGGTTTCCAATATGTATAATTTCCTTTCAGGGAATAGTATAATGTGCAAGTAGATAAACCATTTGTGGGAATTTGTGCCAATGAGAAGGTCATCCTAATTTAGTTTGGAGCATAGTGATTTTGTCGAAGTCTTTTGATGTTCCATTTCTAAAAATTCATAGTAGATAATTAGTACATATTTTATTAAAAAAAATTAGATTAAAAAATCTAAATTTAAATAAATTCCATTAATCTCCCACTTTTTTTTGAAAGCTAATAGCCCTCAATATCATTTTTGGTATACCTTGTCGCTGAGATAATCTAGTGGTAAGGATTTATATACCCCTTGTCATGAACCATACTTAGGTTTATCAAGCTATTTAAAAGGGCTTTAGGTAGGGGTAACATTCCAACTACATTAACTCTCAGTTCCATGAACTGTTAACTAGACACCCCAATCATAAAATTCAATTTTTTTAAAGATTTACTCAACCTTTTACTTTTAGTTACACCAAGTCCTTATTGGGTACTCAACCCTTGATGTAAACTAAGCTAAGTCAACCCAAAACATCAATCTAAAATTTCAAAAATAATTTAAGGCACCCCAACAAGGGTTGGTCATATAATTTGAACTATGAGGTTGATTCTAACATAAATTTTGGAAGGCTAAGCTAACTTAACATTTTAATTTGAGCGATTTTTATCCATATGCATAAATCCAATTTTATACTTTTACACACCATGTTAATATTAAGTTGATTTTACTTAAGTGATTAACCATGTCTGATAAAATATTTACAAAAAATCCAATTATATTTTATTCCTTCTTGCATTCTTGTTAATTAATGTATTAGGTGATGACATAAAATTAACAAACATAAATAATAAATTGTGTAATAGATAGAAATAAAATATCAGTGGCATGATAATGAGATTCTTTAATTGGTTAGTTTATCTAATATATAAGAAACTAACCCTCAGACCAAGGGGAAAAATACCTTGAACCATAACTTGATTCGTGTTACAGTATTCCTCCTTTTCTTTTATGGATCACCTAGATTATTTTCTCATTATATCTTTGACTAATATTGTATCCTCTCACTTGGGATCTCCCTCATTACATAGACTTTTACTTACACGTGGGTAAGGGGGTATAATGGATTAGAAAAAGGGGGGTTTACATAAAATAAAATTTGGGCAGGTAGGATCCTATATAATAAGGATGAGGGGATGACTCACAGGCCATCAATAATAATGTAACCATAATAAAATGACAAAAATCAATGAAACAAATCATAAACAAGGGATGTTTTAATTTCATTATCATCCATGCATCAACATTCAACGAGCATACATTTTCAATCTTGTTATCATTTACTATGATTATTTGTTTTAAATTATGATAATGTTCTATGAATTAATATAATTAATTTAATTTGTCTTGAGTCCATCCAACATATTCATATATCTATAGATATCTCGTCAGATATATTTATCTAGATATATCTCTAGATATATCTATCTAGACATATCTCTAGGAATTATTCAAGATATATCCATAAATATCCATCCATATATATCAATCTAGATATATAAATCTAAATATATCTATAGATATTTCTCTATAGATATAAATCTTGATATATATTTCTAGATATATCTCTATACATCTCACTTATCTGATTACTAATTATGTTATCAAGAATGAAGAAATGAAGAGATGACGATGTCAGATTATTAAAAATAATTGATTGAAGTAAATGAAAATGGAAATTCATGAAATCATTCAATGTCTAATAAATAATTATAAATTAAACATGTGATCTCTTTGATGCCACTTTTATGTTCTAGGAATAGTGGAAGCATCCTTTGAATGTATGACCAACATAAATTTTAGTATCAAATCACACTAATCGTTACATTACATGATCTTGAGACCATGTTAAATGAAAATAGTAGATTAAATAAAATACATTAACATGTCATAAGTTTAGGGAGAGGATCTTTACATGAAATTCATAATTAATTTTTGAGTGGATATATAGTTACCTCAACTTGTAATTCTACTTTTTTTGATGATCCAATGGAATTAAAATCTTTGTACTTCCATTTTATTGTATGATTAAATTGGATAATCCCTCTATTGATGATCGATACATAAACCATAATATCTTAAAAATTATATAGAATTTTTGGGTTATATCATAACCAATCCTAATCGCTTAAGTAGTCTATAGTTGATTATAACATTTTTCTTCATGATGGATAAAGAAACCTTGGTGTTCTCTTGAAATCATGAGATATAAGGAGACAAGATAGGTCTCTAGTTATTGATCCAATATAAACTTATATATTTCTTACACTAAGTGAACGAGGAAAGTGATATAACTAGATATTTTTTATATCTAGTTTAGGGTTGGAAAATCACACACAATCCTCCATCCTTGATTAATATTAATAAATGTCCCCGTGTACATTAATAATAATATTAATATTATTAATCTCTTGACATTTTCAACACTTTAAGAATATAATTAAATATCATTTATGTTATTTGAACCATTAATCTTGGTATGCTTTTCCCCATCAAAATTTACTAATCCTTGAATAGTATCTATTTAATTAAATAAATTTCACTATATATTTTTATTATTAATACAATAAATATTATATTTTCAAAACATGTAAACTAATATTTATTATTATCATTTAAATCACTTTATTCTTTTGAATAACTTTTGATTAGATTATGGTGATCAACCAAACCTAAAAAAATATTATTTATTCTCACATATTAAATTCAATACTTTAATTTAATAGATATTGTGGATATGCTTAGTGTGTGACCCACTAGGCCTATTTCTTAGTGGAATTAGGGATAGTTGGCCAAATTACATGGTTAGTGTCTAGAAACATGCCAAGGAATGGATAGACACAGATTTTAATGCTACAATGACATTCAACCTTCTATGGATGTTTACTGTGTAATATAATCTATTTATCATAAGATCTATAATGAAGCAGGTTGGATGTTGATGTCATTGACTGATACACTCAAGGCCTCTTTCTTTGACTTTCCAGGACTAACCTCGATCACTGAACACCATGGAAATGGATTTATGCAAGTATTTCTTTTCCATCAAAGGGCCTAAGATATCAACTTCTATTAGGGGATATAAATGATAAATCCTTTCTTGTATTATCCATTAACACAATATAACTCATGACAAACCCCATGTACCCTACTTGGCCATGAACACATGTTGTCAGAGTTTTCATCAATACATCAAAGTGTGTGATTAATGATATCCATTAATTATAATCTTAATAGATAAGGATCAATACACATGTCCACATGTATGAATATCCAATGACACATGGAAATATGGATTTCCTATTTGATAGTTATATTCTAATAACCTTATATATTAGAGATTACCAAAGGTGAACACCATTATAAGGTGTCTTGATGCATTATGAGCCTCCTACCTTAGATATCCTATATTGTATGTGTCCCATCAGACAATATCATCCAGTCATAAAATAAGGTACAATAATAATGTCCTCGAACCTCTAGGTTCTCATCAAAGTGTGGTACTTCTACGACCTACTAGAGAGTCATATATTTAATGGACATTATCAAAGAAAAATATCATACATAAGAATAATAAATATGTGATAAGAAAATTTCTTTAATTATGAAAACATGTAATCAAGTAGTAAACAAGTAGGTTCTAGGGAAAAAACTACAACACAATGTCCAACTCAGGAGATAATGGAGGGAAAACGCCATCAACATCAATAGAGGCCATGAGAGAAATATTATGGTTTCTCAATCATAAAAATGGAAGTCAAGGCTCTAAATGATTTTTTGGTAGGTAATCTGTCACTACCCCCTCCCACCAAAGATGCCCCTCCTGAGCTGGCAATGGTGAAAGGGAGATAATGACCCCTGAGTCCCGCCTCCAGTAGGCCCCGGGTTAGCGACTAGCACCAAGGGTATGAGTTTTCACAAATATGGGAGGCATTACCCTTTTATTATTTTAAGATCAGGAAATAGGACAAGTCAACCACCAAAAAGGAAAAGAACAAGTGTATAGAAATAAACCCAAACCAAGCCCACATGCATGTTTAAACAATTTTATAACAAGGTGCAAGTCAAGAAAGCTCAAAGTACAATACCAAAAGAAAACAAGAGTAAAGCAACAACAACAACTCCAACTGTCTGACTAGTAGGGTCCCGCACGGCCCTGGTAGTCCTCCTAGAAACCTGAAAGTAAATGTAGGGTGAGCATACAAGTATACTCAATAGGGAAACCTAAAGCTCTCGTGCACAAGTGGGGATACATCCTAATGACCTGTGAGAACAACAGAAGAAACATAGCAAGGAATTATATCCACCCAACCTCACCAGCCACACTCACCAAAAACACAATCACAATAGGTAGTAGTATATAAGAAACAAGAGTATTGGGTACCACACACCATTTCCCAGTAGTTAGCTGCTCTTCCTAACGGCGAACGTCCTGATGCTACCACACTCTCCCCGCCCACACACACCTGGGCCTCACAAACCACACATCCCGCCCGCACACAGCTGGGCCTCACAACCACGTATCCCGCCCTCACACACCTGGGCCTCACAACCACGTATCCCGCCCACACACACCTGGGCCTCACAACCACGTATCCCACCCGCACACACCTAGGCCTCATCCCGAAGATTCTTGGGAAACAGTAGAACCTGCCCGAAGTTTCTTGGGCTAAAACCACCCCAATCAAAACCTACCCGAAGAGTCTTAGGTGTAAGGTCGCCTCAAGCCATCATAGCCTAGGGGAGAAGGAGCAGGAAGAAGATGGTAACTAAGGGAAAAAACACCCTCTCCCATGAAATGGGAGTGTTCGAAACTAAGTGATCAACATGGGTGGGGTGCGATAAAACACAAAAGATACAGATATATATATGTATACCAAACACACAGCCCAACCTATGGCTTCTAAACAGAGAAACTGAGCATGTTCCTCGGCACTGCTACTACAAAGCATGCATACAACAAACAACCCCAACCCCATTTAGGTTTTCACGTTTCAGCATAATTAGTTTATTTAGTTCCTTAACTACTGGGAAACTATCCACAACCAACCACATCGATCGTTCGTAAAACATATCCCCACCATCCACAAGTCAAGTTAGGAAAACACAAGCAACACAACCAAGTCCTTCTTATTATCCAAACAACCCCATGATTATTATTCCCGTTTCATTACCACGCCCCACCATTCATTAACTCTTCAACTTCTTATTTATTATTCACAACCCATAGTATGTTCACATTTAAACCCATCCCTGCAGCCCCGCTTCCAACCACCATAACCACAAACACACCGAAACTTGTACATCATTATCCCTTTAATACCACTTATCGTAGCCCCGCTTCCCGTCACCAACATAACATTCATACCAACCCACAACCAAGTCAACTGCAGCCCCGCTGCTCACCCGATCCACAACATCCCACAAAACACCCCCATCACATGCCACGTATCCAAGCCAACACCCACATGTTCATTATTCCATTTTGTTCAACTGGGGTGATCACACAAGGGTTCTAGATTTTAATTAACCAACTTTACGTGATTAACCAAATTACACATTCCACAAGGTTCCATTCACAAAAACGGTCTAGAAGATAGGGAAACATTTAATTGTTCAAGCAAAGGCCTCTAATGACCATGATTTTCAGTAGGTATAATACTATTCAATTCACAACATAATATCACAGGACATAAATAATGTAACTGCATTCTCAAACTTCCCATCCCCGTTAAAAAAGCCAGTTATTATCTTTATTAAACTGGTTAAAATGTGTTTCACATAAACAAGAGGACACCCACCCCGCATGATGCACAATTTAGAGAGACGAAGGTAAGATCCCTACCTTAACAGGTTCTGATCACAATGCTCCCCCCAGATCAACTTTAGAAGACGTCCGTCGGCGTCTATCACTTCTGTCGAGTACTAGAAAAATCTCCTCAGGTGGAAGTTGGAAAGGAAAGGCCTAAGTAAAGACAACAGATCCAAGCTCAGAAGTTCTGCGTCATCGTTACGATCCCATGACAACTGACGGATCGTAAATCGGAGCTCAGACGAAGAAGTTATGGAAGAAAAGGATCCTTTGAGTCTCTTGGGAGGGATCTGCTTAGAGGAATGGGGAGGAGAGGGGTGAGTTGAAAAGGAGGAGGGGACCCCTCCTTTTATAGGAGAGAAAATCAAAAGTACATGGCGTGTACTTTATGGTACACGACGTGTACTCGGCCATTTCACACGGTCACCACACGGCTTCCAACATGGCCTTCAACGCGGAACACGACCATTGACTGGTCAACACACGACTTGAAGGTAATGCATAAGCGGGGAGGGACTACATGGCGTGTAGTATTGGATACACGGCGTGTACCCATTTATTTCACATGGCTCCAACATGGCAGATGGCCGTTGACTGGTCAACACACGGTAACGCATACGTGAGGAGAGACTACACGGCGTGTAGTATTGGATACACGGAGTGTACCCATTTATTTCACACGGAAAGGACATGGTCTTCAACACGGGGTATAACCGGAAATGGGGTACACGGCGTGTACTCAAAATACACGGCGTGTAGTTTCAAAATTCTGGAAAGTGTGAGAAAAGTCCATTTTACCCTCCAGAACACTTCGTGGCCTTCTTTTTGACAAAGGAATGGGCCGGAGAGGTCCAGGCCATTACATAATCTCATCATACACGCACGTCTAGAAAGTAAGTTGTTTGATTTTTATTCTACACATTCTTTTATTTCATTCATTATTTCCATTAAAATAAATTTAATCCATAAACTTCTATTGGTATAGAAGTTAATTAAAACTGTTAGAGAAACTATTCAAGAATCAAGGATATATAGGTATTCCCTTATTAACATTTTTTAGTGAAACATCTTCACAAACCTTATGGAAATTACAATAGTAAAATTTGATTTAATAAATGGGATAGATTGGTTTTCAATGTATAATGCCAAGATAAACTTTAGAAGCGAGGATATTTCAAATAGATTGAATAGACAACTCATAATTATCTTCAAAGGATATATATCCCAACCTAAGACTTACTATAAACCACATTCTATTTATTTATTTATAAGGATTTTTGTCAAAGAAGAAGAAGAAATATAATGTATAAATATTGGAGAAGTACCCATTATCTAGAAATACATTGACGTATTTCATGAATAGTTACCCAGAAGTCACTTGAAAAGAGAGGTAAAGTTTTCAATTGAACTCATACCTAGATACAAAACAATATCAAAGACCCCATATAGAATAGAAAATGTATAATTAGAGGAATTAAAGAAGAAACTACATGACCTATTGGAAAATGGTTTATTCAACCAAGTGTGTCTCCTTGGGGAGAACCTATTCTATTTGTGAAAAGGAAATATGGATCTATGTGGATATGCATGGAATATAAAGAGCATAATGGGACCACAATAAATAAAAAATTCCATCTCCTAAGGATTAATGATTTATTCGACCAAATTCTATTGGCTCTGTAACACCCCGACCCCAAAATCCCAAAGCCAGTGCATTATTTTAATACATTGGCCTGATTAAAATGAATCAAGTCCTAAAGGACTGATTAGTTTAGTAGTCTTGGAAAATAGATTACAAACATGGATGTTACATTACACATTCAAACATAAAACACAACATAAATAATCCTTTTAGAATGCTATTATCCCTATAGCTTAACACTGCATATCAATCACAAAACACATGTTGGAATCCTGGGAAAATAAAACATAAGAAAGGGGTGAGATTAGATTCTCAGTAAGAGTAAGCAATACAATAGAAGATAACATAAACATTAGGCATGGTGAATAATTGAAAACACATGCCTTTATAAATAATAAACATGAATAATTTATGATAGGAATATGAGATGAGTAAATAATTCCATAATAAAACATAGTCATGGGTATTCTACTAGTCTAATAACCACATGAACCATCATTATTATTTTAATAATGAGGGAATGTATAATACGAGACATTATGAAACATTTTGTCAAGGCCATGACCAAGATGTCTAAAAATGATTAAGACCTCGGCCAAAACCATATATAAAATTGGGAAAGGCCTCATCCAATTCCACTTCTAATTGTCTCATGAGACCTACTGATGCACTGAGGATCTATAGCAGGCTTCACCCGTCACTTACTAAGTCCAACACAATCCTTATACGAAAAGGTTGAAACATAACATAAACATTCGTATTAAAACTAGCATACGAAATGTTAATACATTAACCATAAACCATGAATGGTATAAAAATATCACATCCATAGTCAAACATATCATAACTCATTCAATAAAATATAGAAGACTGTATTATAATAAATCAACCTTAATCAATAATAATATCTAGTAAAGGATGCCAACATAGTTGAAAATGATCAGTAAAACTTTTTGAGAGAAATATCCCTTTTTGTGAAATCATTTAAAATTCACACATTTATAAAGTAATTAATTTAAAATAGATTTTTTAATCAAAGTGTCTCATACCATTTTGAAACTTTTGAAAGGAATTAAAATTTTAAAACAATCATGTCCATATAAATAAATCCTTAAAACCATTTTGAAAACATGGACATTAATGAGAAAGAGTTAGAAGAATAAATATTTAAAACATTTAAAATGTTGTTTTAGTTAAAGGGTAGCTTAAAAGAATAATTTTGAAAAGTATTTTATGAAACATGGACATGGATAAAAAATATTTCCCAGAAAATACTTACACATAAACAATCTCAGATAATAATGAGATTGAAGAATTAACCCTTACCTTGAACTTTCCTTTGGTCGAGGGTACATTTAACCTCCTGTATAATGACCATAGTATGTTATTAAATGATAATAGAACCATATTAATATTTATTATACCATAAATTATTCATTTATTACTTTATACTTCCCATTTAATAATGATTTCCATGTTAAATTAACATTTTTGGTAATAATCGCTTTCTTTATCGTACATGTTTTAACTTGTTATTACTAATCATATCATTTAGATAATGATTTAAATAATTCAAGAATATAAAACATGATTTATATATCATATTTATTTATAATATAAATATGTATAATAGATATATATAGGAAATGGGAAACACTGTTTATGGAGATGGTAGGCCGTACTTACGCATAAACACTGTTTCCGTTTTCATATTGTTTTTGAACGGAAGTGAATGAGATATATGTAAATAAATATAAATAAATAAATATATATATATTTAAAGTATTATTATTATTTAATATATTACATACTTATTTATAATATATATTTTTATAATCATCGTTGAATGGTGAACGTGGAAACGAATCTCATCGCGTCGTGGAGACGGTAAGCCGTTCGTACGCACGAGCGACGATATCATTTCATTAATGATAAAATGGTATGGAATTGGATGGTATATTAATTATATAGAAACATTATAATAATATATTAATTATTTTTATACATAATAATCATCATTATATCCATCCAAATAATATAATTTTGAATAACAAATTACACCACAACGTGGAGATGGTAAGCCGTACATACGCACGCATGGTAACTTTGTCATTACTAGGATCGATAGAATAAGGAATATGGCTGTACCATATTTATAATAACATATAATAACATATAAGGTACTGGAGTTGTTATTTTAGTATGGAAACAACAAAGAAAGAGGAATTAGAAGAAGAAAAGAACTTTGAAAGATGTGTTGAAATAATTACCTCTTCTTCGGGTTCTTCCTTTTGATTCGAACAAAAGGGATCCTTAGGTTGGCTTTATGACCAAAGGAATGCCTCTAGGTTTAAGTGAGAGTATTTGGGAGGATATTTGGATAGGGTTTGGCCAAGAAAAATGGATTTGGATGTGTGAAATTACGAGAAGGTTAAGTACCCTTTTATAAGAGAGGTGAGGGTCACTTTAGGAAAAGTTTGAAATATTATTTTATTATAAAACCAATTTAGGTTTATAATGGATAAAAATAAATTTATTTCTATAATTAGGTGGTTAAGGGTCTAAATACACTCAACCAATAGGTTTTACATAATTTTAGGTCACCATATTAACCCTATATTTTATATTTAACTTTTAGTTAAATAGTTCAACTTTTACCATGTCCTCTTGTATTATTATAATAAATGGTTAATAAACTTACTATAAAATTCCAAAAAACACAAAGTGGTTAATTAATGAAATATTTATCATTATATATGTCCTTTGGAAGAACCATATATTTTTAGGAATATTATATCATTTAATAATATAATATTTGTTTTAAAAACTCATTTATACCAATTTTGACACTATTTAGTATTTGGTTTTTGTGAAAGTCATAACAGGATTATTACTTCTAATAAAATACATTAAATCAATACTAAAATGTCATATTCACCTATAAAATTTGTGTATGACATCAAAACTTTCAAATTATATTTATTTTAATATTTATAATATCATGTATTTGATTCTTTCATTAATAAGATAATTACTGCATCATCATTTTGTCATATATAAATTTAATTATTTAATCTATAAAAATTATAAATAAAAAACCATTATGTAGGAAATTTTTTATATTTTTAATGAATATTTATAGTCGAATTTATCTTTTGTATAACTCCATTTTAAAAATGTTTTAGTTATGAAAACTTGAATTTAACACTTTTAACTCTTCTTTAAATTAAATAATAATAAATTTTCTAATCTAATACAAGTGGAAAAAAGGATAATATTTTATTCCTAAGGTTAGTTTTGTTCTAAATACACTTATCAAATAGAATTAGGACATGGTTTAAGGTAATTATAATATCATTTTTACCTTTAATTACCCTATTTACTTTTAACCGTGGTAAATAAAAGTCAACAATTACTATTCCCCAATTTTTTTTTATCTTATTAAACCAAATTTTACTTACTGATGTCAACCGTGTCTCTTGGATTTTTGAAATTTAATTAAAAGAAGCGGTAAAATTACTTTTTATGCAAATTTGAAAATGTGCCTAGAAGGTGGGTAAAAGACGTTAAAAAGTTCAATACAATTTTATACATATAATTTTATTATAAAATGACTCCAATGAATTATATTGAACTTATATAGGTATTAAATATCTATTTTTAATTAAAATTAATTTAAATAAAATAAATAATTATTTAAATAAAAAATCGCTTTTAAACAATAACGAAGTGTTTTTCACTATTGATCAAAAATTGAAAGTTTTCAGAAAAATACCAAAAATTCACCCTAAGATAATTTTGATATTAAAAATTCAAAAAAAAAAATTCCATTTTACCAAATTCACAACATATAAGTTTCAATAATTAATTTAAAATTAATTCATGTTGTCAAAACCAAAAAGCCGGTTTTTAAAAAGTAAAAACTATCAAAAGATTGACATGTGTTTATGTCAAACTTAAATGTGAGATTACTTATAATGACCTACATTGTATTAAATGATAAAAATATAACCTAATTACAATACCAAACCATTAAAATTTATAATTTATCACTATAAATTATTTTGATTAAAAAAGTTGTTTTCAATTAAAATTTAGTATTTTTCACTATTCACCATAATATGAAAGTTATCAGAAAAACACCCAAAATTTATTGAAACTAAATTTTTATGTTCGGATTCTAAAAAAAAAGTTTATTTTGTCAAATTTAATATATAAAAGTGTCAAATATTGTATTTAAAAGGGTTCTCCGTTAAAAGGCGGTAACATTACTTTTTTTGGGAAATACTTCCTTTATCTAAAAAATTGAATTTGTTCATATATTATGTCTAAGAAACACATAATATGGATGTTAAAATTATATGGAGTATATAAAATTCAAAATGGAGTAAATACTATTCAAAACTGTTTTTTGAACGGCTAGTTTGGTAAGTCATGGTTGAATCGAACTCGGTGTTGCGTGTAGCGCAAGTTATTGAATTACTTTGAAGAGATAACGTAATATGAAATTTTTGGGTGTTAAATTCTCCCCTACTTCAATAAGTTGTCTTCTCTCAATTTTAAATTATTCTTCGAAAATAAAATGTCAAAAATAGAAAAATACCTTTGTGGAAAATTCACATCGGAAATTGGGTTAATAAAATTTAGTCTTAATAAGAGGGAAAGGGAAATGAAAAATTCACCGCCAAATTATGATCTCAATTAGGAGAACATTGGTAGAAATTAGATACACATAATTGGTGAAAAAACGTAAATATTTATAGGGAGTGATTGAGGTCATCAATCACAAACAAGTGTAAAATTTAGGGCCTTAAAGCCATCAATCTATGATGATTTAAAATATAATCGGTTCAACAAAACATAAGGTATTAGGATAACACATTTTTGGTTTTAATATCCCTTCCCTAAAGTTTAAGAATTAATTTATTCATAGAATAAGAGGAAAAAAATATACTTGACAAGTAGAGTTTCACCCTTCAACTAATTCCTACCACAAACTCATATTTCACTCCAAAAGATAATAGAATTAAAAAATATTCTATTTATACATTATGAAAACTAGGACATCGCGTAGACTAGTGGTAGGTGATTCCCCCTTGTCGCCATTTGTTTGCGGGTTCAAGTCTCGTGGATTTTCTGAACGCAAAAGGTTGTCGCCCGACCTCCAGGTTGTGCATTTTATAACAATAAAAAAATAATCTTTAGAAATGTTTTAACCTTAAATAATAGAATCCAATGTACAACTTAATTCATTCCAACCTTTAGACTTATCCAAAATACTTCTATCCAAACTCATAGTCCAAAATTTATAAGGAAGGTAAACATAATGAAGATCTCGTTTTCCATGTAATAACATGTGAATACCTTTATCATGTATTCTTTTAAAACATGGTAATACCCTAAATTACCATTAAACCTTATTGATTGCATTCATTCTCCCTTATTACTTATAGAATACTAGATATACTCTTTATATCCAAAAATGATGTAAACTCCAATAATGATGGAATAAAAAAACAGTTAATTAGTTCCAAGGTTGTCAATAATATACAATATACTTTATCAAACTCAATTATATCTTATTCTAAAATCCTTATCTCAGTTGCAGAAACATATTAAGGGTTATGTTTCCACCAACCATTTATTTTCCAAAATGTTTAACTTGAAACTATGTCACTTTACTTGGTACCATAAAATATTAAATCCTTAATGAAAATGTACTACAGTACAATGCTTATATACTTTATAATTCTTATAAATTTTACATCACTAATACAATACTCAAATGACACAATTATTTAATAACAACATAAGAACACTAATCATTCCTCTTCATCTGAAGTAGTATCATAACTTTATTATTATCCAATAATAGCATTTGGGGTATACTCTCATGATTGGGACTTTGATTCACATAGTGTACCAACTCCTTGCAGATGAAGCATTGTACATTTAAAACCTGTTTCTTACCTTTGCAATAACGTACTTGGTGTCCTTTTTCTCCAAAATTATAACAAACTCCCATTCCCTTCAAGAATTTACCAAGGTGATTCTTTCCACAGTTATCACATATGGGAAAATCCTTCTTTCCCATCTTCTCTTTATCCATCTTTCTCTCTACCATCCTTTTCTTCTATTTCTTCCCTTCAAATCCATAGGACTCAGATAATTCTTTACTTTTCTTGTTAACACATGATAATATTTCTTCATATGAAGAGAATACATGGGAGACTATTTCCCTACTAAATTTTGGATTAATACCATGAAATATATGATCCTTTTTACTCTTTGGATCATGCGTATTGTTGGAGTTCTCATTCCTTCTACTGGGTGCCATTTCTAAACAATGGCATACACTATGCTAGTTTATGAATCACAATGCATATTTCCAAACTTATAAAATAACTAACGTAAATTGAAAAGATTATGAATATAATATATAATCATAAAAAATGTTTTTTTGAGGAAGTATTTACTCCTAAATCTTTCATAATGTCTTGTAAAGAAAATTTGAATTATCTTAAGCATATCCCCCAGGAGTGTCGTAACCAAGAGTGCAGCAAGGCCCGTTGTCATCTACCAGGATACCCCAGGTCAAGCCCGAAACTCCTTTTTGGAGTTTTCACTCCTAGCTACATCTGTGCCAAAGCTTCTTCTACCTACTCATATCTAGACATAGATGTATTTCTTGGAAAATTCACAAAATCTTTACATTACCAAAATTTTAGGAAGTTCTTCTATACCAATCCTCAATTTTTTTCTTTGGGTAATGTTATCTAATCAGAGTTTATCTAAATCTAGTTTCCAAGGTTTGTACTAAACTTCCTCTGATACCAACTATAACGCCCCGACCTTAGAAGCCCGGAGCTGATGCATTATTTTAATAAATTGGCATGATTACAAGGAATCAAGTCCCAAAGGACCGATCAATTTAGTAGTCTTGGAAAATAGATTACATACATGAACGTTACATTACACATTCAAACATAAAACACAACATAAATAATCCTTTGAGAAAACCATTATTACCCTAGATTAGCCCTTCATATTAATAAAAATACACTTCTTAGAATCCTAGTAAAATAAAACATAAGAAAGGGGTGAGCTCAAATGATTAGTAAGAGTAATAAATACAGCGGAAGATAACATAAACATTAGGCATGATGAATAATTGAAAACACATGCCTTTACAAATAATAAACATGAACACTTTATGGAAGGAATATGAGTTGAGTAAATAATTCCATAATAAAACATAGTCATGGGTATTCTACTAGTCGAATAAACACATGAACCATTATTATTATTTTCATAATGAGGGAATGTATAATGCGGGACATTCTGAAGCATTTTGTCAATGCCTTAGCCAAGATGTCTAAAAATGATTAAGGTCTCGACCAAAACCATATATCAAATTTGGAAAGGCCTTGAGAAATTCCATGTATAATTGTCTCATGAGACCTACCGATGCACCGAGGAGCTATAGCAGGCTCTAATCGTCACTTACTATGTCCATTACATTCCTCATATGAAAATGTTGAAACATAACATAAACATTCATATTAAAACTAGCATATGAAATGTTAATACATTAACCTTAAAACATGAATGGTATAAAAATATCACATCCATAATCAAACATATCATAACTCATTCAATAAAATATAGAATATTGTATTATAATAAATCAATCTTAATCAAGAATAATATACAGTAAAGGAAGTTGGCATAGTTTAAAATAATCAGTAAAACTTTTTGAGAGAAATATAACTTTTTTGTGAAATCATTTAAAACTCACACATTTATAAATGAAGTCATTTAAAAGTTATTTTTGAATCATATTGTCCCATACCACTTTGAGGATTTTGATAGGAATTAACTTTATAAAACAATCATGTCTATATAAATAAATCCTTAAAACCATTTTGAAAACATGGACATTAATGGGAAAGATTTAGAGGAATAAATATTTAAAACATTTAAAATGATGTTTTAGTTAAAGATTAGCTTAAAAGAATCATTTTTAAAATTATTTTATGAAACATGGACATGGATAATAAATATTTTTAGAAAATAATTACACATAAACAATCTAAGATAATAATGAGATTGAGGAATTAACCCTTACCCTGCACTTTCCTTTGGTCGAGGGTACATTTAACCTCTTGTATAATGACCATAGTATATTATTAAATTATAATAGAACCATATTAATATTTATTATACCATACATGATTCATTTATGACTTTATACTAACCATTTAACAATGATTTCCATATTAAATTAACATTTCAGGTAATAATCGCTTTCTTTATCGTACGTGTTTTAACTTGTTATTCTTGATCATATCATTTAGATCATGATTTAAATAATTCTAGAATATAAAACATGATTTATCTTTCATATATATTTAGAATATAAATATGTATAATAGATATATATATGAAATGTAAAACACCATTTATGGAGATGGTAGGCCGTACGTACGCATAGACGTTGTTTCTGTTTTCATATCGTATTGAACGAAAGTAAGTGAATGAGATATATGTAAATACATACATACATACATACACACACACACACACACACACACACACACACACACACACACACACACACACACACACACACACACACACACATATATATATATATATTTCTAGTAGCATTATTATTTCATATATTACATACTTATTAATAATATATATTTTTATAATCATCGTTGAATGGTGAACGTGGAAACGAATCGCATCGCGTCGTGGAGACGGTAAGCCGCTCATACGCACGAGCAAAGATATCATTTCCCTAATGATAAAATGGTACAGAATTGGATGGTATATTAATTATACAGAAAAATTATCATAATATATTAATTATTTTTATACATAATAATCATCATTATATCCATCCAAATTACATAATTTTGAATAACATATTACACCACGGTGTGGAGACGGTAAGCCGTACGTACGCACACATACTAACTTTTTCATTCCTAGGATGGATAGAATAAGGAATATGGTTGTACCATATTTATAATAACATATCATAATATATAAGTTACTCGATTTATTATTTTAGTATGTAAAAAACAAAGAAATAGGAAGTAGAAGAAGAAAAGAACTTTGAAAGAGGTGATGAAATAATTACCTCTTCTTCGGGTTCTTCCTTTTTATTTGAACAAAATGGATCCTTAGGTTGGATTTATGACTAAAGTAAGGGTTCTAGGTTGAATTGAGGGTAGTTAGGAGGATATTTGGGTAGGGGTTGGCTGATACAAATGGATTTGGAGGTGTGAAATTAAATAAAGGGGAAGTACCCTTTTATAAGAGTGGTGAGGGTCACTTTAGGAAAAGCTTGAAATATTATTTTATTATAAAATCATTTTCGATTTATAATGGATCCAGATGAATTTATTTCGAGCCTTAGGTGGTCATGGGTCGAAATAATCTCAACCAATAGGTTTTATACAAGTTTAGGTCACCATATTAACCCTATCTTTTAGATTTAACTCTTAATTAAATAGTTTTACTTTTACCATGTCCTCCTGTATTATTATAATAAATGGTTAATAAACTTACTATAAAATGACAGTATAACCCCAAATGGTTCATTAATAACATATTTAGCATTATATATGTCCTTTTGACAAACCTTATATTTTTAGGAATATTATATCATTTAATAATATAATATTTGTTTTAAAAACTCATTTATGTCAATTTTGACACTATTTAGTATTTGGTTTTTGTGAAAGTCATAACAACATGATTACTTCGAATAAAATAAATTTAATCAATCCTAAAATGTCATATTCACCTATAAAATTCATGGATGGCATCAAAGCTAATTATATTTATTTTAATATTTATAATATTATTTATTTGATTCCTTCATTAATAATGTAATTACTGCATCATCATTGTGTCATTTATAAATTTAATTTTTTTAATCTCTAATAATTATAAATAAAATACCATTATGTAGGAAATATTTTTATCCACATAATTAATATTTATATTTGAATTTATCTTATGTATTACCCCATATTAAAAATGTTTTAGTTATGAAAACTTGAATTTAACACTTTTTACTCTTCTTTAAATTAAATAATAATAAATGCCCTAATCTAATCCAAGTGGACCAAAAAGATCATATTTTATTCCTAAGGTTCGTTTTGGTCGAAATACACTTATCCAATAGAATTGAGACATGTGTTAGGGTAATTATAATATCAATTTTACCTTTAATTTCCCTATTTACTTTTAACCATGCTAAATAAGTCAAAATTTACTATTCACCGAAATTATTTTTATCGTATTGAACCACATTTTACTTACTGATTTCAAACATGTCTCTGAGATATTTGAAATTAAATTCACAGAAGTGGTAAAATTGCGTTTTATGCAAATTTTCAAATGTGCCTAGAAGGTGGGTAAACGACGTTAAAAAGTTCAATAAAATTTTATACATCTAATTTTATTATAATATGTCTCCAATTAATTATATTGAACTTATATAGGTATTAAATATATATTTTTACTTAAAATAAATTTAAATAAAATAAATAATTATTTAAATAAAAATTCGGTTTTAAACAATAACGAAGTGTTTTTCACTATTCATCAAAAAATTGAAAGTTTTCAGAAAAATACAAAAAATTCACCTTAAGATAATTTTGATATTAAAAATTCAAAAATTAATTCTATTTTACCAAATTAAAAACATATAAGTTGCATTAATCAATTTAAAAATTAATTATCGTTGTCAAAACCAAAAAGCAGGTTTTTAAAAAGTAAAAACTATCAAAAGATTGACATGTGTTTATGTCAAATTTAAATGTGAAATTACTTATAATGACCTAAATTGTATTAAATGATAAAAACATAATCTAAATATCCTTATAAACCATTAAAATGTATAATTTATCACTATAAATTATTTTGATTAAAAAAGTTGTTTTCAATTAAAATTTAATATTTTTCTCTATTCACCAAAATATGAAAGTTATCAAAAAAAACACCAAAAATTTATCAAAACTAAATTTTTATGTCCTGATTCTAAAGAATAAGTTTATTTTTTCAAATTGAATATATAAAAGTGTCAAATATTGGATTTAAAAAGGGTTCGCCGTTAAGAGGTGGTAAAATTTCATTTTCTGAAAAATACTTCCTTTATCTGAAAAATTGAATTTGTTCTTATATTATGTCTAAGAAACACATAATATGGATGTTAAAATTATATGGAATATATAAAATTTAAAATGCAGTTAATACTATTCATAAACGTTTTTTGAACGACTAGTTTGGTAAGTCGTGGTGCACTCAAACTCGGTATTGCGTGTAGCGCAAGTTATTGAATTACTTTGAAGAGATAACATACTATGAAATCTTAGGGTGTTACATTCTTACCTCCTTCAATAAATTGCATCTTCTAAATTTGAAATTTTCCTTTAAAAACAAAATATTAAAAATAGAAAAATACCTTTGTGGAAAACCCACATCAGAAATTGGTTTAATAAAATTTTGTCTTAATAAGAGGGAAAGGGAAATAAAAAAGTCACCACCGAATTATGATCTCAATTAGGAGAACATTGGTGGAAATTAGATACACATAATTTATGAAAAAATGTAAATATATATAGGAATTTATTGAGGTAATCAATCACAAACAAGTGTAAAATTAAGGGTCTTAAAGCCATCAATCTATGATGAATTAAAATATCATCGGTTCAATAAAACATAAGGTATTAAGATAACACATTTCTGGTTTTAAGATCCCTTCCCTAATGTTTAATAATTAATTTATTCATAGAATAAGAGGAAAAATATATATATGACAAGTAGAGTTTCATCCTTCAACTAATTCCTACCACAAACTCATCTTTCACTCCAAAAGATAATAGAATTCAAAAATATTCTATTTATCCTAATAGTATAGGGTTCCAAAAATAATGAATTTATAATTCATTTATCAGGATATTTAAAAAAAACTACATTATACAAACCAATACATCACATAGGCCAGTGGTAGGTGATTCACCCTTGTCACCCTTTGGTTGCAGGTTCAAGTCTCATGACCTTGTCGAACACGACAAGTTTTCACCCGACCTCCAGGTTTTCCTTTTTATAACAATAAAAAAATAATATTAAGAAATATTTTAACCTTAAACAATAGAATCCAATTCCCAACTTAATTCATTACAACATTTAGACTTATCCAAAATACTTCTATCCAAACTCATAGTCCAAAATTTATAAAGAAGGTAAACATAACGAAGATCTATTTTCCACGTAACAACATGTGAATACCTTCATCATGTATTCTTTTAAAACATGGTAACACCATGAATTACCATAAAAACTTATTGATTACATTCATGATCCCTTATTCCTTATAGAATACTAGATATACTCTTTATATCCAAAAATGTTGTAAACTCCAACAATGATAGAATAAACAAAGAGTTAATTAGTTACAAGGTAGTCAATAATATACAATATAATTTATCCAACTCAATTATATCTTATTCCGAAATCATTATCTCAGTTGCAGAAACATATTAAGGGTTATGTTTCCCCCAACCATTTATTTTCCAAAATGTTTAACATGAAACTATGTCACTTTACTTAGTACCATAAAATCTCAAATCCTTAATGAAAACATACTACAGTACAATACTTATATACTTTATAATTCTTATAACTTTTACATCATTAGTACAATACTAAAATAACCCAATTATTTAATAACAACATAAGAACATTAATCAATCCTCTTCATCTGTGGTAGTATCATAACTTAATTATTTTCCAATAGTAGCATTTGGTGTATATTCTCATTATTGGGACTTTGATTCATGTATTGTCCCAACTCCTTGTAGATAAAGAATTGTACATTTGAAACATTTTTCTTACCCTTGCAATAATGTACTTGGTGTCCTTTCTCTCCACACTTATAACAAACTCCCATTCCCTTCAAGCATTTACCAAGGTGATTATTTGTACAGTTATCACATATGGGAAAATCCTTCTTTCCCATCTTCCCTTTATCCATATTTCTCTCTACCATCCTTTTCTTCTCTTACTTCCCTTCAAATCCATAGGACTCAGATAATTCATTACTTATCATGTTAACACATGATACTATTTCTTCATATGATGAGAATATGTGGGAGAATATTTCCCTTCTAAATGTTGTCTTAATACTATGAAAGATATGAACCTTTTTACTATTTGGATCATGTGTATTGTTTGAGTTCTCATTCCTTCTACTGGGAGCCATTTCTAAACAATGGCATACACGAGACTAGTTTATGAATCCCAATGAATATTTCCAAACTTGTAAAATACTTAACGTAAATTGAAAATATTATTCCTATAATCTATAATCATAAAAAAAAATTTCTTTGAAAAAGTATTTACTCCTAAATTCTTCATAATGTCTTATAAATAAAATGTAAATTACCTTAAGCATATCCCCTAGGAGTGTCGTAACCAAGAGTGCAGCAAGGCTCATTGTTGTCTACCAGGATACCCCAGGTCAAGCCTGAAACTCCTTTTCAGAGTTTTTACTCCTAGGTACATCTGTGCCAGAGCCACCTCTACCTGCTCGTATCCAAACATAGATGTATTTCTTGGAAAATTCACAAAATCTCTACATTACCAAAATTTTAGGAAGTTATTCTATACTAATCCTAAAAGTTTTTCTTATGGTAATATAATCTAATTAGAGTTTATCTAAATCTAGTTTCCAAGGTTTATAATAAACTTACTCTGATACCAACTGTAACGCCCCAACCCTATAAGCTCAGAGCCAGTGCATTATTTTAATACATTGGCATGATTACAAGGAATCAAGTCCCAAAGGGCCGACCAGTTTAGTAGTCTTGGGAAATAGATTACATACATGAACATTACATTACACATTGAAACATAAAACACAACATAAATAATCCATCGAGAATGCCATTATTCCCCTAGATTAACCCTGCATATCTATTACTATACACTTCTTGGAATCTTGGGAAAATAAAACATAAGAAAGGGGTGAGCTCAGATGCTCAGTAAGAGTAAGCAATACAATGGAAGATAAAATAAACATTATGCATGGTTAATAATTGAAAACACATGCCTTTATAAATAATAAACATGAACACTTTATGGCAGGAATATGAGATGAGTAAATAATTTCATAATAAAACATAGTCATGAGTATTCTAATAGTCGAATAACCACATGAACCATCATTGTTATTTTCATAATGAGGGAATATATAATGAAGGACATTCTGAAACATTTTTTCAAGGCCTCGACCAAGACTTCTAAAAATGATTAAGGCCTCAACCAAAACCATATATCAAATTTGTAAAGGCCTTGACCAATTCCATATATAATTGTCTCATGAGACCTACTGATGCACCGAGGAGCTATAGCGGGCTCCACCCATCACTTACTAAGTCCAATACATTCCTCATATGAAAAAGTTGAAACATAATATAAAAATTCGTATTAAAACTAGCATACTAAATGTTAATACATTAACCATAAATCATGAATGGTATAAAAATATCACATTCATGGACAAACATATCATAACTCATTCAATACAATATGGAAGATTGTATTATAATAAATCAATCTTAATCAATAATAATATCCAGTAAAGGATGCTGACATAGTTGAAAATGATTAGTAAAACTTTTTGAGAGAAATATACCATTTTGTGAAATCATTTTAAAGTCAAAACATTTATAAATGAAGTAATTTAAAATAGATTTTTGAATAAAAGTGTCCCATACCACTTTGAAACTTTTTAAAGGAATTAATTTTTTAAAACAATCATGTCCATAAAAATAAATCCTTGAAACCATTTTGAAAACATGGACATTAATGGGAAAGATTTAGAAGAATAAATATTTAAAACATTTGAAATGATATTTTAGTTAAAGAGTAGATTAAAAGAATCATTTTGAAAAGTATTTTATGATACATGGACATGGATAATAAAAATTTCCCAAAAAATACTTACAGATAAAGAATCTCGGATAATAATGAGATTGAGGAATTAACCCTTACCTTGCACTTTCCTTTGGTCAAGGGTACATTTAACCTCCTATA
Organism: Viscum album; assembly: GCA_963277665.1. Taxonomy (NCBI): domain Eukaryota; kingdom Viridiplantae; phylum Streptophyta; class Magnoliopsida; order Santalales; family Viscaceae; genus Viscum; species Viscum album. The sequence goes on from OY728151.1 coordinate 1,290,555,727, forward strand.
TAATGACCATAGTATGTTATTAAATTATACCAGAACAATATTAATATTTATTATACCATAAATGATTCATTTATGACTTTATACTATCCATTTAATAATTATTTCCATGTTAAATTAACATTTTGGGTAATAATCTCTTTCTTTATCGTACGTGTTTTAACTTGTTATTCTTGATCGTATCATTTAGATAATAATTTAAATACTTAAAGAATATAAAACATGATTTATATATCATATATATTTAGAGTATAAATATTTATAATAGATATATATATGATATGGAAAACACCGTTTATGGAGACAGTAGGCCGTATGTACGCATAAATGCTGTTTCCGTTTTCATATCGTATTGAATGGAAGTAAGTGAATGAGATATATGTAAATACATACATACATACATACATACATACATACATACATACATACATACATACATACATACATACACACACAAACACACACACACACACACACACACATATATATTTATAGTATCATTATTATGTAATATATTACATACTTATTAATAATAAATATTTTTATAATCATCGTTGAATGGTGAATGTGGAAACGAATATCATCGCATCGTGGAGACAGTAAGCCATTCGTACGACCGAGCGATGATACCATTTCTTTAATGATAAAATGGTACAGAATTGGATGGTATATTAATTATACAGAAACATTATCATAATATATTAATTATTTTTATACATAATAATCATCATTATATCCATCCAAATAACATAATTTCGAATAACAAATTACACCACAACGTAGAGACGATAAGCCGTACGTACGCACATATGGTAACTTTGTCATTACTAGGATGTATAGAATAAGGAATATGGTTGTACCATATTTATAATAAAATATCATAATATATAAGGTACTCTAGTTATTATTATATTATAGAAACAACAAAGAAAGAGGAAGTAGAATAAGAAAATAACTTTGAAAGAGGTGATGAAATAAATACATCTTCTTCGGGTTCTTCCTTTTGATTTGAACAAAAGGGATCCTTAGGTTGGATTTATGACCAAAGTAAGGCCTCTTGGTTGAATTGAGGGTAGTTGGGAGGATATTTGGGTAGGTTTTGGATGATCCAAATGGCTTTGGATGTGTGAAATTAGGAGAAGGGGAAGTACCCTTTTATAAGAGAGGTGCGGGTCACTTTAGGAAAATATTGAAATATTATTTTATTATAAATTAATTTTAGGTTTATAATGTCTCCAAATGAATTTATTTCGAGACTTAGGTGGTTATGAGTCGAAATACTCTCAACCAATAGGTTTTAGCCAAGTTAGGTCACCATATTAACCCTATCTTTTAGATTTAACTCTTAGTTAAATAGTTTTACTTTAACCACGTCCTCTTGTATTATTATAATATATGGTTAATAAACTTAATATAAAATACCAAAAGAACACAAAGTGGTTCATCAATGACATATTTAGAATTATATATGTCCTTTGGCTGAACCTTATATTTTACTGAATATTATATCATTTAATAATATAATATTTGTTTTAAAAACTCATTTATGTCAATTTTGACCCTATTTAGTATTTGGTTTTTGTGAAAGTTATAACAGCATGATTACTTTGAATAAAATACATTCAATAAATACTAACATGTCATATTCACCTATAAAATTCTTGGATGACATCAAAACATTCAAATTATATTTATTTTAATATTTATAATATCATTTATTTGAATCTTTCATTAATAAGGTAATTACTGCATCATCATTGTGTCATATATAAATTTAATTATTTAATCCCTAAAAATTATAAATAAAATACCATTATGTAGGAAATATATTTATCCTTATAATTAATATTTATATTCGAATTTATTTTATGTATAACACCATATTAAAAATGTTTTAGTTATGAAAACTTGAATTTAACACTTTTTACTCTTCTTTAAATTAAATAATAATAAATTTCCGAATCTAATACAAGTGGACCAAAAAGATAATATTTTATTCATAAGGTTGGTTTTGGTCTAAATACACTTATCCAATAGAATTAGGACATGTGTTAGGGTAATTATAATATCAATTTTACCTTTAATTACCCTATTTACTTTTAACCGTGACAAATAAGTCAAAAGTTACTATTCACCAAAAATTATTTTTATCATATTGAACCAAATTTTACTTACTGATGTCAAAGGTGTCTCTCTTATTTTTGAAATTCAATTCACAGAAGTGGAAAAATTACGTTTTATCCAAATTTGCAAATGTGCCTAGAAGGTGGGTAAAAGACGTTAAAAAGTTCAATAAAATTTTATACATCTAATTTTATTATAAAATTAATCCAATGAATTACATTGAAATTATATAGGTATTAAATATCTATTTTGACTTAAAATAAATTTAAATAAAATAAATAATTATTTAAATAAAAATTTGGTTTTAAACAATAACGGAGTGTTTTTCAGCATTCATAAAAAATTGAATGTTTTCAGAAAAATATAAAAAATTCACCCTAAGCTAATTTTGATTTTCCAAAATCAAAAATGAATTCTATTTTACCAAATTAAAAACATATAAGTTGCATTAATTAATTTAAAAATTAATTCCCACTGTCAAAACCAAAAAGCGAATTTTTAAAATGTAAAAACTATCAAAAGATTGACATGTGTTTATGTCAAATTTAAATGTGAAATTACTTATAATGACCTAAATTGTATCAAATGATAAAAATATAGTCTAATTATACTTACAAACCATTCAAATGTATAATTTATCACTATAAATTATTTTAATTAATTTTTTTTTCAATTAAAATTTAGTATTTTTCACAATTCACCAAAATATGAAATTTATCAGAAAAACACCAAAAATTTATCGAAACTAAATTTTTATGTCTTTATTATAAAGAATAAGTTTATTTAATCAAATTGAATATATAAAATTGTCAAATATTGGATTTAAAAAGGGTTCACTGTTAAAAGGCTGTAAAATTGCATTTTTAGAAAAATACATCCTTTATCTGAAAAATTGAATTTGTTCTTATATTATGTCTAAGAAACACATAATATAGATGTTAAAATTATATGGAGTATATAAAATTCAAAATCCAGTTAATACTATTCATAACCGTTTTTTGGATGGCTAGTTTGGTAAGTCGTGGTGCACTCGAACTCGCTGTTGCGTGTAGCACAAGTTATTGAATTACTTTGAAGAGATAACATACTTTGAAATCTTGGGGGGGTTACAGGATCAATTCTTCTCCAAGATTAAACTCCAATCATGTTATCATCGGTTGAAGGCGAGGAAATAAGATATCACAAATAATGCTTCTCAAACATGATATGGGTATTAAAAGGTTTTTATTATTCCCTTTGGATCATTTAATGTTCCTACCATATTTATGGATTTTAGGAATAGAGTTTTTATGGAGTACGTTGATAATTTTTTAGTGGTCCTTATTGATGATATTATAGTATATTAAAAAAGTCATGAATAGCATGGAGATCATCTTAGGGATATATTACAAGCTCTGAGTAAGGAAAAACTATTTAGTAAATTCAATAAATATGAGTTCTGGTTACAAAATGTTGAATACATGGGGAACATATTGACCAGTGATGGAATCATAGTGGATATTGTAAAGGAAATGGATGTAGATGAGTGACCATATCCTACAATAGAAAATAATATTTTTAGTCTCCTTAGTCATTAAGGATACTTTATAAGGTTTGTGATAAACATTTCATGACTTTATAATCTTGTAATAACGTTAACTTGAAAAGAATATAAGTTTTTCTTGACAATGGAGTGTGGATAAAATTTCCCAGAATTTAATAAAAGGTTGGATAGAGAATATGTACTAACTCTAACCTCTTTTAGTGAATGATTTTTTATCTATAGTGATGTATCTCTGAAAGGGACTGTATATGTTCTTATTAAAAATGATATGGTGATTTCCTATGCATGTCCACAGTTAAAGCCTCTTCAGAATAATTATCCTACACATGAATTGGAGTTATCTATAGTTATTTTTTCTATGAAGATATAGAGACACTATCTTTATGGGGAAATGTGTGATATATATAAATACCACCAATGTTCGAAGTATATATTGACACAAAAGGAATGAAACATGAGATAAAGGATATGGTTTGATCTTCTTTAAGACTATGATTTTTTAATTCATTACCACCCCATAAGGGAAAAAAAGGTTTTATATTCATTGACTAGGAAATATCCTAGTGTTATTGCAATGATGAGGATTTCAAGAGATCTTTTAGTCAGAGAAAATATTAAGTATTGACATGGGAATCATAAGGTAAGGGGCATCATCAATACTATACCAAATTATTTATTAACCATAATCACTAGATAAGATCAATAAATATCTAAGAGATGATCCTTAGATTTAATAGAAGATAGAGGATATGAGAAATGGGAAGTTTCCTATATTAAATATTGATCAAGAAGGTGTACTGAATTTTTTTGCAAGTCTATGTACTCCATCTATTCCAAAGATGAAAAAGAGACGATGGATGAACCCCATATCTCTGAATCCTCTATAAATCCTAGAAGAACAAGAATATTTAAGGACCATTGTGATCTTTATTGGTGTGATAAAATGAGAATTTAGAATGTTGATTACACTACAAGGTTCTTGGTGTGTCAACAAGTAAAGGAATACTGATAACTTCTTAAATGGGTATTAAAAACACTAAAAATACCTGTATGGAAATGGTACAACATCACTATAGACTTTTTCACTATCCTTCCTAAAATATTCAAGGGAAACAATATTATATAGATAATCATCAATATATTGAAAAAGTCTTCCAATTTATTTACTATAATATTGGATTTCTCCCTAGAGTTCCTAACTAACATATATATATTCAATAAGTAGTGATATTCCATGGAGTACAACTGTCAATTATTTCTAATTCATATCCAATATTTAATTCTATGTTCTAGAAGATCCTTCAAAAGGATATGAATACAAAAGTAAACCTGAGAATAACCAATCATCCTAAAATTTATGGGCTATGTGAGAGGAAAATTTAAACATTAGAGCACATGCCAAGGGATAGATCACTTTATTTTCTAGGGGATTTTGAATAACACATTACACATGTTGAATTCTACTATTACAACAGTTTCCACTTGAGTATTCAAAATGGAACCTTTTGATCATATTTATGGAAAATGGTTTAGTACTTCAACATATTGGGATGAATTCAGTGAAGGGAATATTTTGGGACTAGAAATTGTGAAGGAAACTATAGAGAATATACAAGTGATTTAGAAAATAGAATATCAAGGCTACTCAGATTTGATAGAAAAGTAATGATAACAACAACAGGAAGGAAATAAAATTTCATGGTAAGGATCCTGTTTTTCTTAATATATCACCATGTAAAAGGAGTTATGTGATTTAGGAATTGTGGGAAATTGAGTCCAATATACATTAGACCATTTGAGATTTTGGAGCATGTTAGATCTATTTTTTAATCAATTATCACTACCTCCAAATCATTATAATGTACATGATGTCTCCCATGTGTCTCTATTGAGAAAGTATATGTCTAACACAATGCATAAACAAGATATTAATGGATTGGAATTGGAACCTGACTTTTCTTATGTAGAGGAACTGATCCATATTCTTAATAGAAGGGAACACATGTTGGGGAATAAAACAAAAAGACTTGTTATAGTCTTTTAGAAAAATTAGAAGTTTTTGGAAGATACTTGAGAACTTGAAAGAGCGATGAAGGAAAAATATCCCCATTTTTTTGAGTTGAGAGTCAAATTTTGGGGATGGGATTTCTTAAATTGGGGTGAATTTAACCACCAAAAAAATCCTTCTTTAATTAATAAAAGAACTCTTAATTTTTGTAATGATTATTTTATAATATTCCTCAATAGAAGTGCACTTAAAGATTTTTACAAAAAATAATATTACATTTCAAGTAATAACAGCTATTGCTATATCTATGACTAGTACAAAAATATAAAAACTGAAAAATAGTTACCATAAAATGGTATAGTCCATATGATCAAACTATCATGGGAAAAATAATCCTTCCACAAAAATAGTTAAAATAAAAAAGAAGTGTTTGGAATATAATTGAAATTGTTAAAAGAATTATAAAAACCTTTATGAATTAATTCATAAATGTTAATAAATGGTAGATTATATATAGGATATAAAGGGAAAAGTGACCATTGGGAACTAATAGTTACTTCATCATTTCTCAATATAACCATTGGTAACTATTAATTTTTTTAATAATGTTACCATTATAATTAGTGATTATAAATAGTATTGAAAAATAACAGTTTAGTTAGAACAGAAAAGTGTTGGCATCATCTTATTGAGTAATACCTTTTGAAGCCCATTTTTTAAAACATATGTGTGAGGTAGCTTCATTGGGGTTCTCCCCTGACCATGCATAATAAAATATTCAATGAGTGAATCTTGAATGAAATTAACAATGAGATAATTTCAAATTAGTGGATATCATGACTAGGTAAATGTTAGCTGAGACACCCTAGTAAACAACCACCATCACATGCCTTACCCTTAGGGAATATTCCAGTGTAAATAGGAGGTTCATATCAATACCTTAGTATCATAAAAGTGTAATTTCCATTTTATAAATGAAATATTTGTTAATATAAATTATATTTAAATTAATATTTCATTTAATTAAATACACATGAATATAAGAGGAATTAGATAAATATATTTTTGGATCAAAATAAAACATAATTTTATTTTCCAAAAATATATTCACTTTCAAAATAAACAAAAGTAAAATAAATAAAATTTATCTTAATAATATAGTCTCTTTAAACACTATTTATTTAAATATAAATGCTAATATAGCTTTATAATATCATAGGAAAGTTTTATAAGTGTCAAAAAGTGGACTTTGCTATAAAAAATATTATATTTATATAAATAAGTATTTTTCATTTAAAAGATAAAATTATATTATTTAGTAATTTTATTTGATAAAATAACCATTTTTATTCAAATTCGTATTTTCAAATTTAGGATAGGGTAAAATTTTGATAATTTTCTAAAATAGTTTACATTTCAGTGAATAGTAGAAATATAGTTTTGTTTTTTTGGTTTGTTTCATGACTTCATAAATATATAATAATGATTCCATAATTTATAAAAATAAATCCATGGCTAAAAATAGAGTTTTTAAAAAATATTTGTATTTTAATGGATTTAAATCAATTTCTAAACCTATAAGTAACTTTTAAAAGTCGAAAATAGAAATTATGATTTAAAAAAAAATATTTATTATAAAATTTACATTTATATGTCCAATGTAATATTTAAAAGTGTATTTTAGTTGTAATGGATTAAAATATTATAATCCATGAATCAAATGACTGATACCATGAGAAAAAACCACGGGTAAGACAATAGTTTTTCATTTTCCCTAATCTAGAATTCCAAGACATAAATTCGGAAATTATTAAACAATTCCTCAACTTTTAATATAAATAACCACCCATACTCCAATTAATATCCACTAAAAATACCCTAAACATAAAATTATTCTCATTTTCTCTGTATAAAGTCCATCCAAGGCGTATCTATGGTCTTATGGTTTCCCTCTTGAGGCTTTAGAAAGTTATATCCCAAAATAAGGGAACTCACCTCTTCTTTTTTATTCAATTACCTTTTTATGGTATCAATTATAAATTCTGAATTAATTTCCTATAATACACTTTTTATTATCCCATTACTATAAATATTGTGTTTTATTAATGGTATACCTTTATTCCTTCCCACTATGCCCTTTTACTTTTTCCACATTGTATACCTATCATGCTGCTGAATTGGTTTCACGAATATTTCCATTTTATATGAAATACTCTTATATTAGGAATGGTCAACCCATTTCTCTATTCATGGGTATTAACCAAGATTTAACCATTATTATTTTATTGGGTACTTCCAAATACACAACATTCATTCCTTTATCATGGGTTAAAAATGATGTAGTTGTTATGTTATTTATTACTTTATGAAATTAATGACTTTTACATGAAACTCTTTCACTATTTACATGGGTTATTATTGAAATCTTTTCTTATGATCTATATAGTACACATGAATTTATACATATCAAGGGTATTCCCTGATATTTATTCATTTCTTTGGGTAAATAATTAATCTATTTATATGACATGTCTTAAGATACATTGGTGAATAACCTTGATAATTATTTTTTATGAAACCTTGGTGATATTCTTTTGAAAGTATCATTTTTATGATGTAGCCAACTTTTTATTTTATTATTAATGATAATTATATTATGATATGACTCATGTTTTTATAATCATTCCCTATTTTTATGCCTCGTGATCACATGCTAAATATTTACATTGTTATTCCATTATTGGGTTTTATGATCAACCCTTTGTTTTAATGTATCTACCTAGAATATGAGATGTTGTAAAAGTATCCTAGGGTGAATCTATAAAGAATAAATTCAAGTGTATTAGATAAATTTTTATATTTTCAAGTATTAATTTCCTAATTTCCATGTAACTAAACCTCAAAATAACCTTTATATTTTTAAATTTTGAACTATGTGAGGAATGTTTTATGTATTAAAAAGGAGGGATTCCGTAATTTACCTTTAATTCAGTCATTAAAACAATATTCTAAATATTTGGTGAATACCCCTATAAAACCTTAAAAAATAATGATGTCTAAAAAATAAAATCACTCTTTTCTAGAAAATGTGCAAGTCATCAGTGGATGAAATATCAGTCTTTCACCCTTTATTGGAAGAAAATTGTCCCTTATCCCCATATCAATCATATCCTACCTTTCCTTAATGACATTTTTTAATTGTCCAATTGCATTTAGTAACATTTCAAATATACTATCGCAATTTTTTTCATTAATGACATCAATAAAATTACTGACAAAAAAACATTTTCAATACAATAATTCAATGAAAATTGATAATTTCTTCCAACTTTTTTTCACAAGGTTTTCCAAAAAAAAAGTTACAATATACATTTAATTTCTCAAAATATTTATCACCTATTAATAGAGAAGGTGTATTACCTATTTTACACTAAAGGAACCTCCATAACATGGTTAGTATTAGGGTAAACCATGAAATTGTGATTGTCACAATACAATAGTATTCTTTCATGGGATTCTTGAGATATGTGATACCATTATGGATCCCTCATTCTCTTTATAAAAATTTTATCATGCAAGGGTTTTCATTACATGATGATGATATTAAGGAGTTTGAATGATATACATGAATGATTAAATATTATTAATTGATCATGGGTATTACATTTGATATTTCAAGGGAGTTGAAATTTTGGAACATTCAGATAAATATTCAATCAATATATGGTTAAACATTTGGTTCTTGGAGTCTGATAAAAAATAGTTTAATCTTGATGGACAAGGTTGTGAGTATGACATTAACTACTCCTATAAGAAATCCTTAAAATGATATGATTGTTAAGCTCTTATTTCTCTATATTCTTTAAAAATGATTTTAGTAGACCATGAATGGGGGGATATCCTACTCTAGAATTTAGTGCTTCACACAATCAATGGATACCTCAAGAGAAATGAGTCTTATATATTTTTTTTAAGAAATTAGAATAAAAAACATGTAAAAATTTCAATAGGTCAAATATACAACTTGAAAGATACAAATTCCTTGTTCTTAATTTATATTCATTCCATTCATATAGATATATTCTGGTGTTAATGATGTTTTGGGTTTATTATTTTTAAGAATTTAGATTTTTAGAAATCCGTCTAAAATCCTTAAATTTTATTAGAGAAAATGTATCAATGTTTGATTTGATCTTTGAATGAAAAATGAAACTAGAAGATATGATATCTAGGAACAATGGCTTATCCATTTTTAAATGGGTGTTTTAGTTATTGTTTTTTCCTTACCCCGACATTGTTTATTGAAAAAGAGGCATGGTGCTTATAAAATTTATAAAATTGCACTGTAAAATGTGAAAAATATTCATTATGGGATAGTAGATAAAATCGATAAAAATAGAGTGACATATGATGATACTCTATATTACAGTATGACTTGAATTATGACATGGTGGCCATAAAAAAGAGGAATGGAAAAGATATAGTTGGAGTTTCCAAACCTTTTGTGATAGAGAATGTATTACATCCCAATTAAAATAACCTAATGAGTCTTAAATATATATAGGAAACTAGATATTAATATAACAACAATATTTTTATCCTTTTAAATAACTTATTTCCAAGGGAAAAAGAAGTTATAATTATCATATTTTTTCAAGGATCTCTTATTGTCAACTCAACAGCACTTTCACTGAACTGTCAGTGAATTAATTTGAATTAAACAGTGTCTGATTCATACTAAAATCAATCTTTGAACATTATATATGGGAAAAAAGTTTCAAATGGATTATACAAGTACACTGATATTGGGTGAATCAGTGTAAACTATTTTTTACCAATTGCCTTTTCTCTTCTCTTACCATTTTTTATTCGAACCTCTCCACATGTTAGAGTGAATGAATCTTTCATATTTACAAAAACAATTATACCATATGAAAGAAATAATTTATGTTAAGTATAGAAGACATTATTTTTATAAGTTTCACCCCCATGTGGGTGAAAACATCCTTTTTGTGTTTCGAGATGATCTGCGACACAAATTTGACACTATTAATGAATCACCAATTACAAGGGGGTTGGTTAGGTATCACCCTAATACCATTTTGGGTAGGTATAAAACATTTCACAAATTTTACGAGAATCCATATAATTTTTTTCAAGGAATCCCTATAATTTTCTTTGTATTATCATCCCACCAGTGTTTCAAAAACACAATTAAAACTCAATGAGAAAGATAACAAGAACTTTAAGCTACCATTGTAACACAAAACTGAACTACCTATTTGATACACTTGAATAAAATGATTCTTCACTTGCTCACTACAATTGAAGATCTCATACATCCACTAAATATAAAAAACAACAATGCAGGATAGTGGTTTCAATATACTCTCCTAGATTATAGAAGATAACACTTCCAATTCAACTCACTGTAATAATATAATGATCAATTCAAGATTTATCTATAAACTACAAGTTGAATTATTCTCTATTTACTAAAAAATATCACATTAACTCAAACAAATACTACTTACAATATTTTTTAAATTTCTACAAACATGTACGTATGTAATTCATGCATGTATGATGATAATTATATTTTTATGTATGTATCCCCTAACATATATATGTATTCCATGAATATAAAATACAAATATTTAATTTGAAAAATAGTGTGTTTAAAACAGTTTCAACTTCTTATTTTATTAAAACATGCACACCTTTTTTTCAAACTTTTTCCACCTTTTAATTTCTTCACATACTCACCATATATTCACACACTATCGACTTAGTATTTTCAATGCACATGTACATTCATGTATTCATGGAATCTATCTTGTTCATTAACTAGAATGCGAGTGTGCACTATTCTGCTTCTCCTTTACAAGCCTGTTTTTCACACACATGAACTGCCTGTGTTGTAAGAATGGGTATCATTATTGTGCATTCAATTATTCTTTTGTGCACACCCCAATGTATGTTTACTTCCCTTCCTGGATTTACACTACCTTTTTTCAAGTACACTCTCTTCCCAAAAACATGTTATCCACACAAATTGTTTCTCGATCCATTATGCACACATACTCAAACACACACACTGTCTATATGTAACTTTTTCTACTTGTGCATGAGCATGAAATTATACATGTATAGTTTATAAGTATATTTTTTGAAATTAATATGAGTAAAATATTATAGTTCATGATATTTTATTTGTAAGATATAAGGAATGTATATACTCTCAGTTAATCTTTCGACTTCATGAAAACTAGTGAATATTTTCACTGATTCCTGATTCTTAATATTGTTTTCACAAACTAGACAGACACATATAAGTGTAATGAACTTCTTTAATGGTTTCAAGAAACCATGTTCATCATGAAACTAATAAGTGTGTAAATCAAAGGTTCTCTGATCATGACCTCCTTCATGTAAGAACAAGTTTCGAGGATCCTTCTCCTCACAAAATACTCATTTTGTGATCCTCTGTTTATCCCTTAATCTACCATAGATACTCTTAGATGTGAGATAAAACACATACAAAAAATGAGATCTTCTATCAGTATTTATAGAAAACTTCACCACTAACTTTCACACCTATCTACTCCATACTTTGAGATAATGGATATCACCATCAAAGAAAAAAAATAAAATTTTCAACTCACTCCTTAACTATTTATTGATATTCATTTTTATGAAAACATAGATTCATGGGATTTAGATATCATTATATTTAACAATATTATCAAATGTAGCTTAGAGGCTTGTTCAATTCACTGGTGATGTGGCTGCATTAAGATCTCTACTGATGAACAGAACACTCAGACATGTTCAATAGAGAAGACGATGACATGCAGAACAGAACAAACGTATCAGATAAATAGATCATATTATTAGAATGATGATAATATGACTAGGGGATCGATTAAAACCTCATAAGATGTTTCTATATGGATATACTGATGAATAGAACTCTAGAATGATGTCAAGGATGATGATGGTACCACTAAAATTATCATATTATAGGAATGGTAAGTGGACAGATCACACAACTAAGATTTATTTTGGTGCTACAGTAGTGTTTCCCACATCAAAATGGAACATTCTATCACACTCTTTTATAATAAAATATATCTCAACCAACTAATAAATTTTTTACCATGTACTCTCAAATAAATATGGCACCACCCCATGTCGGAACCCTCCTCGACCACCGTGCTGCCCTGAATAGTGGATTTCTACCACCCATATGCCCCCCATAGGTGCACCGCTTTCACTAGATCTCCCTTGGATACTGCCTTCCCATGCTGGCTGGGCAAGGGTATTGAGCTGGGATACTCAAAGTGTTGCTGCTCTCCTAGTCTAGTTGGCTTGGGTTGGTGATTTTTTAATGTATAACCCATTAAAAAACATAACCAAAATCCACATTATCTAAAATGCCAACCAACTCAAACTAGAATCACAAATAAAATATCCCCTCATTCATGAAATCTTCTACAAAAATCAAAATATTTCATTTTTCATGGACTCTTATTAAACTATTGTAAACATTGTGCATAATTTACACATGTCATCAAACTAAATAACATGTCTACAATTGAAACAATATTTGTTTCATTAAATAAAGAAACTTCTTAAAATCAAATCATACTTTTCAAGTTATGAGTAATTATTAAAAAAAAATCAAAGGTATAACCTCTATGCTTCCAATACCATAACATTGAATATTCATCAATAAAGTCTATTGACAAAAATTACAACAAAAATATTACTTTAATAAATTTGGATTCTTCAATCCCCCTATTTAGATTTTTTTTCAAAACTCATTTCAATTTCAAATTCAATGTTTTATTCTACCACTCACATGATAATAAAACCAAACATATAAGTATGGGAAATAATCTAACTTATCTCATTTTTTAACAATTGAACTTTTCTTATTCTCTCCTTTAATATTTTCATTTCATAAGAGATACCACTTAAGAGAAATTAAAATTGATCAAATTGAGAGAAGGAAACCATCACATTTTAAAATCAATGAGTCTTTAATAAAATAGATCCAAGTCTACATGGGCTAACCCTATATAAAAATAGTAGTTATCAATTTTGGAAACAATGTTATCAATTTTTTTTAGAATGTGATGCCATCACTAAAAGATTATTTTAGGAGTTGTTCAAAATCTATTCAACTGATATCATGAATTCATCTTATCAAACAGATTAAAATCATTTAATTATGATATTTTACTTCCCCTTTTTATCATCCCATATTACTTTTGTCATCAAAATATCAGTTTCTCCCAATTCTAATTTAGAATTGATATTCATATAGAAATAGGAAAACATACCTCTTAAATGAAAAGCCTCTATTTCCATAATTTAAAATCATCAAATAAATACCTTAACATAACTTCATATATTCAAAGAATCTAGTTGAGATATTCATATCTAGTAAATGTTCCTATTTTTTCCCCTATAGATATGTGCTTCATCCATGTTCTTCATCATGACTGAATTTTATCAATAATAATATTCAAGGAAAATCTTAATAGTAATTTAAATAAATAGCTCTATGAGGGATAGACTCCTAAATACTATATAAAATTTTCAAAAAAGTCATATCATCATTAATACCACTAAATATAGGCTTCACAAGAAATTCCCTACATAAAAGAAACAAACACAAAATATACATGGGAATAAGGTGGTTCTTCAATGATTTTTTTAGTTAGAGTTACAAGGATGAGATTTATCTCTCAACCCTGAGAATCCTTTTAGTTATACTATAAATTCATGAACTCTCATCATGATTTCTCCTTCATTGAATTTATAAATTTTATCATTTAAGGTAAACATGGTCGTCTTGATTTCATCAGCATTCATCATAGACTGAAGATGCTTCTTCTTATTAACAAGTAGTACACTTTCATTCTTATATTAATGCTATAGTATTTTATAAAATTCCTGCTGTTCTATCCATATGACTATGAAATATTTTGGTACATGCTCATAATTCTTCCTATGTGTAGACTATTTCTTCAAAGTAGCATTTTTATCATAAAAATACTCTAGTTCATTTTATTTATTTTTCACTAGTTCTATTTGTTTAGTAAGCCATGCCATGAATTTATCTGGAATATTCCCTAACATTATTTTCCTTACACACAAATTTACATAAATAATTGGGTTATATATTTTAGAAAACCTCTCATGAAATTTGAATTTTTCATCTTGATTGTCATTCACCAAATCAATCATGTTATTTATTTCTGAGTTTAATATCTTTTTCTTCTTCAGTATGCATCCACTAGCATTGTTGTTTATGAAATATTTGAAAATTTCCTTTATATGACCTCTTCTTCCCTATTAGAAGAATATTTTAATTGATGTGATTTTTATCTAATAATTATTCTCATGTGTATATTTATTCATAGTTTTCTTGACATTATTCTCTTATTTATAACCCAAAGAATGATTTTTTCTATAGTTCTTTGTCTCTATATTTTTTGTGTTCTAGTATTCATATCATAATTTGTATAGTGAATAGTTGGTAAATACTAGAACTTATAAAATCTATGACCAACTGGTTGTAATAATCATAGAAGTCTTTAAGGAAATAAAATTTATTTTTTATAGATAGAATCTTCTTCATTTGTGAATTATGCTTCCAGATTGCAGGATTTCTCTTCACATCAAATATGCTCCCCCTTAATGCAAGCCTTATGTAATTGTCATGTATAGAAATATTATTAAAAAAATCAATACACTAATTCCCAAATTTCCCAAAACACCAACAATATAAAACAAATATTTATTTCTTATTTTGTGCTACCACTTGGACAAATTTGACCATTTTTTGTTTTTTGATAGTATGAATCATAATTTGAGCTCTTTGTAGGGAATAAGAATTCCTAAAATTCTTCAAATCCACATTTGATAACATAGTGGATTTTTCATCAGTCTTATTCATCCATATTAGACCAAATTTTTTTTGGAACCTGTACTTTTAGATGAAACAATATTAGTACAAGAAGAAACTTTTAGATTGAGGGTTACCTATATCAATGAGATTTAAACAAATTTATTTTTAGATAGTATAAAGACATTATTTACACCAAATGAGTATTTTTAGATGTAATACACTTTTTGGAATTATAATTGAAAGGATTTTGGATCTCATCATTTTTTGAAGATTCTGCTTAGGATTTCTCCAACTCATGATATTTAATATTTAGAGAGTTCTTCTAGTATTCACATGATTTCACCATATCTTAATATTCTTTTTGGGAAGACTTTGATTGTGTTTCCTTCATATTTTTCAAATTAAATTTGTAACACCCCGACCCTAGTTACCCAGATTCGGTGCATTATTACATAACATTGGCATGATCACAAAAGATAAAATCTCGAAAAAACGATTAATTTAGTAGCCTTGGAAACACTAGATACATTCATAAGTATTACATTACATGATAAAGTGAAAAAATACAACAACATAGTCTCCATAGTCCACACTCATATTCCCTCAGACCATCCCTGCAGGTCAGTCATAAAATAATTATTCACATCTAGGGAAAAATAAAACATAGAAAGGGGTGAGCTCAAATGCTCAGTAATGATAACAATATAGCAAAAAATTTCATAAATAAGCATAAAAATTTAAGGCAATGTATAACTAAAACAAAATCCTTTTAAACTTGAACATAATCATAATATGGAAAAAATGAAATGAAATACTTCCATTAACTTATTCACATGGATATTCTAATAGTCGAATAATCACATGCAACATCAATAACCACTTTCATAATGATGGAATACATAATGCCAGACTATCATAACCACATATTAAAGGCCTTGTGCCAATAATATAAATAATATTTTGTCAAGGCCTTGTGCCAAGACACTATTTTGTCTCATGAGACCTACCGATGCATCGAGGAGCTATAGCAGGCTCTACCCGTCACTTACTAAGTCCAATGCATTCCTTATATGAACATGTTTAAACATAACATAAACATTCGTATTAAAACTAGCACAAAAAATGTCAATACTTTCTCCATAAACCATGAATGGTATAAAAACAAAACATACACAATAAAACATATCAAAAAACCTTCAATACAATATAGAAGTTTTGTATCATAATAAATCAACTTCAAATAATTTTAAAATCCATCAAAGGATGTTGACATAGATGAAATCAAAAATATTTGAGAGAAATATCTCTTTTTTTTAAAATCATTTAAAAGGCACATATTTATAAAAGAAAACATTTACTTTGAAAATATTCTTATAATCTTGTAAGGGAATCTTAGACTATTTTATAATGGCGGAAAATAGCCGCACCCACCGTATAAGTTAAAAAAGACATTCTTATCTTAATTCTGTCGAAAAGGTTAAAAATGACCTTATTTGGAAAAGACAAAAAGATTTCTTTATAAAAATCTTATAAAAAGTAAAAAAAGGGTATAAATTAATTTAACCCATAGTATATGAAATATTAAGAATGTTTTGAAATACATTTTTAATAAATATGGATATAGATGATAAAGATGTCCCAGTAGATACTTACGTAAAAACAACCTTAGATAATAAAGAGATTGTGTAATTAACCCTTAACTTGTACTTTTCCTTGGCATAGGGGGGGTTAACCACCTGTATAATGGTGAAATAATTGTTATTAAATTATTCAAGAATCATATATATTAATATGATATCATATATGATCTTTTAACATTATTTTGTTAATAATATCTTAGTATTATCGTCGTTTCGGGTGTTAACGAATTCATTTTCCTTTATATTATTTGTTATGTGAGTCATATTTGTTATGGATGGGATTTATATTATTCATATATAGAATGATATCAAGTCTTTAAACATTAATTTTAATCATCAAATGAAAATTAGTCTTGAATGGATACGATGGGGAATGAATCTCATCGCTATGTAGAGACGGTAATCCGTACGTACGCATGAGCGATAGTATCATTCTATTGATATTAAAATAATATATAATTGGATGGTATATCATATATACAGAATCATTATCATGTTATATTTATTATTTACATGAATTACACATCATTATTATACCCATCCAAATAATAATGTATTGAATAACAATTACACCATGACGTGGAGACGGTAATCCGTACGTACGCACGTATGGTGACATGTCATTCAAAGGATGGATAGAATAATGAATATGGCTGTAACATATTTATAATAACATAAAATTATATAGAAGATACTGGATTTATTATTTTATAATGGAAATAACAAAGAAAGAATAAGTGGAAGAATAAAAGAACTTGAAAGAGGGTGGTGAAATTATTACCTCTTCTTTGGGTTCTTCCTTTTGATTTGATCAAAAGGGATCCTTAAGTTGTCTTTATGACTAAAGAAAGGACTCTAGGATGAAGTGAGGTAAGTTTAGAGGATATTTGGTCAGGGTTTGGCCGAGCCAAAAGGATTTTAAGGTGTGAATTAGAGAGAAGGGGGAGTGCCCATTTATAAGAGGGGTGAGGGGCACCTTAGGAAAAGCTTGAAATATTATTTTATAATAAAATAATTTTCGGTTTCTAATGGCTCCAAAAGGGATTATTTAAAGTCTAATGCGGGGATGGGTATAAAAACACTCAACAAATAGGTTTTAGAGAGGTTTGGGTCACTATATTAACTTTATCTTTTAGATTTAACTCTTAGTTAAATAGTTTGACATTTGCCATGTCTCTCTTTATTTTTATATTATATGGTTAATAAACTTACTATATACTTTAAATAGAACCCCAAGTGGTTCATTAATAATACACCTATCATTATATAAGTTCTTTGGCATAACCTTAGACTTTTAGGAATAGAATATCAATTAATAATATAATATTTGTTTTAAAAACTCTTTTATGTCAATTTTGACACTATTTGGTATTCTGTTTTTGATAAATTCATAACAACATTATTACTTCTAAAAAAATTCATCTAACCAACCCTAATATGTCATATTAACCTAGAAATTTTTTTTAATTCATAAAAAGTCTCAAATTACATTTATTTGGATATTTATAATATCAATTAATTTAATATTTAATTAATTAGTAATTACTGCATCATCATTGTGTCATAAATAAATTAAATTATTTAATGTCTAAAAATTATAAATAAAATACCATTATGTAGGAAATATCTTTAGATTTCTAATGAATATTTATAATAGATTTTATCTTATGTATAACCCTATATTAAAAATGTTTTATTTATTAAACTTTGATTTAAACGCTTTTAACTCTTCTTGGAATTAAATAATAATAAATGTCCTAATATAATTAAATTGGACCAAAGAGGTTCATATTTTATTCCTAAGGTTGTTTTTGGTCTAATTATACTTAACCAATAGAATTAGGACATGTGTTAGGGTAATAATAATATCATTTTTACCCTTAATTACCCTATTTACTTTTAACCATGGTAAATAAATGTAAAAAGTTATTATTCACCAAAAATTATTTTTATCTTATTGAACCACATTTTACTCATTAATATTAACTGTATCTCTCATATTTTTGAAATTTCACTCATAGAAGTGGTAAAATTAAGTTTTATGTGAATTTGAAAATTCTCTTAGGAAGTGGGTAAAAGACGGTGAAAAGTTCAATAAAATTTTTATATATCTAAAATTATTATAAACTGAATCCAATGAATTAAATTGAAAATATATAAATATTATGTATATATTTTGACCTAAAATAATTTTAAATAAAATAAATAATTATTAAAATAAAAATTCAGTTTTAAACTATAACTCAGTGTTTTTCATTATTTATCAAAAATTGAATGTTTTCAGAAAAATACCAAAAATTCACCCTAAGCTAATTTCGATATTCTGAATCCAAAAATGAATTCCATTTTGAAAGATAAAATTTATAAAATTTAGAAAAGTGGGTATTACTATTCATAACAGCTACTTTGATTGGTTGCGGTGTTTTAGAATATAAAAGTTGCGTACAATGCAAGCTATTGAATTATTCAAAGGGAAACGTACCATGGAAGCCTGTGGTGTTACATTCTCCCCTACTTCAAATAATTTTGTCCTCAAAATTTCTAGAATATTACTGCATAAAAAGACTCGGGTGGTTCTTCATCATAAGTTACTCGGGTTCGCACGTTACCTCTTCCATCTTATGGTTTCTCCATAGAACTTTTACCAGACGAGTCATCCAGTTTCTCAGCACTTGTTCTCTTGTATCAAGAATCTTGACAGACTCTTCGCAATAAGACAGATCAGGTTCTAGTTATAATTCCTCATAGGTGAGTACATGCATTGGGTCAAGCATGTATTTTCTCAACAGTGATACGTGGAACACATCGTGAACTTTGAAGAGATTTGGCGGCATTTCCAAATGGTAAGCTACAACCCCAATTCGTTCTAGAATTTTGAAAGGTCCAATGTACCTGGGACTCAATTTTCCTTTCTTACCGAAACATATAACACCCTTCCATGGAGATACCTTTAAGAAAACATGATCTCCTACCTAAAATTCCAAATCCTTCCTTCGGTTATCGACATAGATCTTCTGCCTACTTTGAGCTGCTTTGATGTGGTTTTGGATTACCTTAACCTTTTCCATCATTTCCTACACTAGTTCTGGTCCTATGAGTTTTCTTTCACCAATATCATCACAACAGGTTGGTGTGCGACATCTCTTTCTATATAACGCTTCATATGGTTCCATCTGAATACTTGAATGGAAACTATTGTTATAGGAAAATTCTACCAGAGGTAAATATTTATCCCACATACCTTGAAAGTCAAATGAGCAGGATCTCAACATGTCTTCTAGGGTTTGAATAGTTTGTTTTGATTGTCCATCAGTTTGGGGGTGGTAGGCAGTGCTCAAATGAAGTTCAGTATCTAGGGATTTCTGAATACTTTTCCAGAATCTTGATGTAAAACGGGGATCACGATCAGAAAAAATAGATAGGGGTACTCCATGAAGTCTCACAACTTCATTAATATATAGTCTTTCTAGACGTTCAAGTGGTAAATCCTCCCTTATAATAAGAAAATGTACTGACTTGGTAAGACGATCAACAATGACCCATATTGCATCCTTCCTTCTAGGAGTCTTTGGTAGTCCCATGATAAATACCATCATGATATTATCCCATTTCCACTCAGGTATGGGAAGAGGTTGCAATACTCCTCCAGGATGTTGCCTTCCAGCTTTCACTTGTTGACAAACCATACATCTTCACACAAAATCAGCAATATCCCTCTTCATGTTGTCCCACCAAAAATGTTCCTTCAAATCTCTATACATCTTAGTGCTACTAGGGTGTATAGAGAAATTGGAACTATGAGAATCATCTAATAATTCCCTTTTTAGATCAGGCGTATCAGGAACACAAAGTCTCTTCCCAAATTTCAAAATTCCATCTTCATATACGAAGTCACTCAATCTCCCATCATTCACAGCTTTAATCTTCTTTTTAAACTCCTCATCATCAGTCAGAGAACTTTTTATCATTTCTAGTAAAGATGGTTTGGCAAACATTTGAAAAAGCATTGATGTTTCACCTTCCATGGTTATTCCGATATCCATCTTTACTAGATCCATGAAAATATAATCCCTTTCAACTATCATCTTGTTCAAAACTCCATCATCCTTTCTGTTCAAAGCATCTGCCACCATATTTTCCTTCCCCGGGTGGTAGTGTATCATGCAATAATTATCCTTGAGTAGTTCAAGCCATCTCCTTTTCCTCATGTTGAGTTATTTCTATGAGAAAAATATACTTCAAACTATTGTGATCGATATATATCTCACATTTTCACCATAGAGATAATGTCTCCATATCTTCAAAGAAAATATTACAGCAGCTAAATCAAGATCATGAGTATGATAGTTTTTCTCATGAATTTTTAGCTGTCGTGATGCATAGGCAATAACCCTATCATTCTACATAAGGACACAACCAAGTCCTTTCTTTGAAGCATCACTATAAATAACAAACCCATCATTCCCTGATGGTAGAGTCAATATAGAAGCATTGAATAATCTCCTCTTCAGTTATTTGAAACGTTCTTCACACTCTTTTGTCCAAACAAATTTAACCCCTTTACATGTGAGCTTCGTTAATTGGTTAGCCAATCGGAAAAAATTCTGGACGAAACGTCGATAATAACCTACTAAACTAATAAAACTGCGTACCTCGATTATACACATTGGTGCTGGCCATTCTTTGATTGCTCTTTTCTTAGAAGGATCAACAGAGATTCCATCCTTAGAGACAATATGGCCAAGAAAAGAAATATCCTGAAGTCAGAATTCACACTTGCTAAACTTCCCATATAATTCATGTCTTCTCAGAGTCTTCAGGATAATGTGCAAGTGATTTTCATGATCTTCATAGATTTTGGAGTATACCAAGATATCATCAATAAATACCACTACAAAGTTATAAAGATATTCTTTGAAAACTCTGTTCATTAGATCCATGAGAATAGAGGGTGCATTATCCAGCCCAAAAGGCATCACTGTAAACTCATAATGCCCGTACCTGGTTCGAAATGCTATTTTCAGAATATATTCCTTCTTCACACACAACTGATGATATACAGATCAAAGGTCAATCTTTGAAAAATATTGAGCTCCATGAAGTTGGTTGAATAAATCATCAATGCGTGGTAGGGGATACTTTTTCTTTATTGTAATAGCATTGATCTCCCTGTAGTCAATGCACAACCTCATAGATCCATATTTCTTCTTAAAAAAAAGGACAGGGGCTCCCCATAGAGAAAAACTAGGGAAAATAAATCCCTTATTACTCAATTCCTCGAGTTGTCTCTTTAGTGAAACTAATTCCACAATGGCCATCCTATAAGGGGTCTTCGATATGGGCCTTGAACCAGGAATTAAATCAATGGAAAACTCCATTTCTCATTTTGGAGGATGTCCAGGTAAATCTTCTGGAAATACATCAACATATTCTATCACAATAGGTACATCCTCTATTTGAACATTCATTTCCTCACCCATATTAATTTCATTCTCTTCCTCACTAATAATTGAATTTAGTTGAGCTACTAGGGGTGGATCTAGATAAGAATTAGGTGGTGACGATTCTTCTCTAAAGATAAGGTGTTCTTTATCATCATCATCAAAAATAGTAACCTCCTTCTTCTTAAAATAAATTTTTGCATCATGGTCCAAAATCCAATCCATACCGAGGATTATATCAAATTCAATAATGGGTATGATGATGAGATCAGATATGGAAATAAAATTTATGAGTCTGAGCAAAAAGGAGGATGAGAATGTTGCAAATTATGAGGCTAACTTTACAAGGTTAGCGAGGCATGCTGCAGACTATATATGTAACCCAAGAAGTAAGATTGATCATTTATTTGATGGGTTAAAACTATTTCTCCATCGAGCATTAGTCTCAAAAAGTGGGTATTACAATTCATAACAACTACTTTGATTGGTCGTGGTGTGTTAGAATCTCGAAGTTTCATACAATACAAGCTATTGCATTATTCAAAGGGAAACATACCGTGGAAGCTTGGGGTGTTATAGAATTCCATTTCAATTAATTTCATATTGAGTAAATTTTTCTCATCATCATCAAATTTCATATTATCTTCCCATTGACACTTAATTATATAAACTTGATCATTGTGCATTTGATTTTCCATCAGCTGAGAATTATTCAACTCTTTATTATATTTTTCATAACCTACAGTTGTGCTTATTTAAAATTCATAGAGATTCTATGTAATTTATTGAATGAACATATCACTTATGTATGAACTATCTCAATCAAATCCTTTTCAAAAATGGTACCCTATAAATAATCTTTAGTCAAAGTGAATCATTCATTGAAATGTAATACAAGATGTTCATTTGATTCCAAATGAGAGTCCTTAATATTAATGATATCTTTATGAGATTATTAAAGTTTATGTGTCATATCTATAAGGAACTTCTTTGTAAATTCATTCTCACAAAAATTTCAATGTATTTGTTCTTCATCATAGGATAAATGTTCATTTAAAATTGATATAGTTTCTTATTTGGAATCAATAATTTCTAAGAGAAGCATATATCTTTGAAACAACTCTTTAAAATCCTGCTCTATATCTGCAACATCCTTTTCAAGATGTGAATTTTAATCATATATTCCCTTGATAAAATTAAATATATATGTGAAAACTTAAATAGGAACATTATTCAGATATTTTTTTTTATTTCTAAATAAAAATTACTGAGTGATTCAATAAATTGTTCATCATCACTACTTGAACAATACCCATTAAAAGAATCATTATCAACAAACTTAATAGAAACTGCTCATAGACTACCATTATGACTACATCTAGTCTATGATGTATCCTATTTATTCTTCAAATTATTTGTTATATTTATTGTCTCTTTGTTTGTTATTTTCTTTGTTATTTTTGAAGAACCTCCTTGGTGGAACTGAAAGTTATAGAAACTAATTTATTCTTCTGAGTCAACTTTTCTACTTCTTCAAATTAAAATCTTCACCTCATATATGTCTGATAAAAACAACTGGTACAATTAGATATATCCAATATGAGGTCTAACTTATGCTCTGATACCAATTAAAGTTCCCATTGGATCATGTAGGTACACTGAGAGGGGGGTGAATCAGTGAACACAAGTTTTTTCCAATTTTCATTTCTCTTTTCTTACATTTTTTATCCAAACCTCTTTAATTTTTAGAGTGAATAAATATTCCCTATTTATAAAAAAATTATTCAATATGAAATACAAAAAGAAAATGAAGCAAAACACACAATATTTTTACATGGTTTCCCCCCAATTTTGGTGATTATATCCTTACTGTGTTTGGGATGATTCGAGACACAGATACTCCACTTTGAATGAATCAAAAATTACAAGTATGTTGGATAGGTATCACCCAGAGACCATTATTGGAAGGTATGAACCTTTTCCCAAATTATACCGACATCCCAATAGTGTTCCTTATACTGCAATCCCACTAATGTTTCACAAACACAATGATAAAGATCACGAGAACTTTAAGCTTCCATTCCAATACAAAATTGATCTTCCTATTCAAGCTAGTGAGAATAAACCAATTCTTCACTTTCTCACTACAACTAAAACTCTATGACTACCACTGAATATAATCAACAAAACTTCATGCTATTTGGTTCAGTATACTCTCCTTAATTTTAGAATATAACACTCCTAATTCAACTTACTATAATAATATAATGATCAAATGATGATTTATCTATAAAATTCAAGTTGACTTCTTCTCTCTTTACTGAAAAATATAACGTCAACTTAGAAAATACTGCTCACATTATTTTTTAAATATCTACACACAAGTACATTATATTCCATTTATGCATGTATGATGATAATTATATTTTATTGTATGTATGTCCTAACATGTATGTGTATTCTAAATATATTCAATAAAAATATTTATTTTGTAAAATAGTGTGTGTAAGACACTATCCCCTTCTAATTTTCTTTAAAAATATAAACCTTATTTTCTCATACTATCCAATTTTTAATTTCATCACATGCACACTTTATATTAACACACCATCCACCTATTATTTTTAAGGGACATGGAAATTCATGTGTTCATGGACTCTATCTTGTTCATTAACCTGAATGTGAGTGTGAACTATTTTTTTTCTCCTTTAAAAACCTCTTTTTCACATACATAGACTGCCTATGTATCATGCATGTACATTCACATCTTCTTTTTCACACACTTGGAAGTAATTTCATTTCCCTTATTTGATTCAAAATTATTTTTTTCAAGTACACTGTATTCAGCCAAACACACTATCCACATACATTATTTCTCAATCCTTCATGCACACAAACTCAAACACACACACTATCTATATGTAGCTTCTTCTAATTGTGTATGATAATTCATTTATACATGTAAAATTTATAAGTAACTTTCACCCAATTCATATGAGTGAAATATTATAGTGCACACTCTCTTATTTGTAAGACACAGTGCATGTATAAAATGTCAGTTCTTCTTTCATCTTCATGAAACACAAAAAATATTTGTACCGGTTCACGGTTCCTCAAAATGATTTCACAAACTAGGAAAACACGTGTAAGTGTAATTTTATTCTCAAATAGTTTTGTGGAACAATGTTCTTCATGAAGGAAACAAGTTTGAAAAGTTCATGTTCTCTTCTCATGGACTTCTTCGCGTAAGAATAGGCTTCGTGGATTATTATCCTTGTAAAACACTTGTTTTATGATCCTCTATTTCTCCCCAAGCTACCACATATACTCTCAGATGAGATTTATGATGCATAAAATAAATGATCTCCACCATCGTTATTTATATGAAACTTCACACCAAATTGCACATTGATCTACTCCATGCTTACAACAAAGGATATCGCCATCAGAGAAAAAACAGTTTTCATAAATCACTATATATCGATGTTTTGGTCTTAATTTTTTATGAAAAATTAGTTTCATTGTATTTTTATCTCATTGGAATTATTAGTATGCTCAAATGGAGCTTGGAGGATTGGTTCAATTCACTAGTGATGTGGATGCATGAATATATCCTTTTATTATCAGAACACTTGGACAACCTCAGTGTAGAAGAGGATGACATGAAAAATAGAATAGATAGCTCGGATAAAAAGATCTAATTTTTAGAATGATGAGATGATGAACATGGGCTCAGTTAAATCCTTGGATTAAATTATTGTATTGATATCCAAAAAAATAGAACTTTTAGATAAGGTTGTGGATGAAGATGATACTGCTAAAATGACAGGATGAACAAAATGATAAACAGACAAATCACACTTCTAATATTTATTTTAGAACTATAATAGTGCATCCCACATAAAAATGGATATTTCCCTCATGATCCTTTATAACACAAGATGCCTCATCCCACTAGTATAATTGGTTACCAAGTACTCCTGAATCAAGCTGGAACCACCCCATGTCAGAACCCTCCTCTTCCACCATACCTCCCTGTACGGTGGATTATTTTCTCCCATGTGCCTTCCATAAGTGCACCCCCTATTCCATATTTACAAAAACTATTTCCTACCCATTTTGGATGGCCTAACATATTGATCATGTATTCCCATAATGGTGATACTCACCTAGTCTGGATAACATGGTTTGGTAAATTTTTAGTGTACAACCCATTAAAAAAAATAACCAAAATTAAAATTAAGTGAAAATACAAATTCAAATCCAAAAAACTCAAACTATAATAATAAATATAAAATCCCATCAAACATGAAATCTTCTATAAGGAAACTAATTCTAATCAAATCAACCTTGCAAATTTATGAAAATTTCTCAAAAAAAATCAAAGTCAGAACCCCCGTGCTTCCAACACTTTAACATCGAATTTTAATCAATATAGTTTATTTAAAACAATTAAAAAAATATTAATTTAATCAATTTGGGTTCTTCACTAACCAATACTAACACCAATTATCAAAATTTATACGAATGGTTAACATAGATTTCATCCCTTATCCATTGGGTGCCTTTCATTTGTTGATGGGGATTCCAACTTTGGATCTATGTCTATAAACCCCCTTAAATTCATTAGATTCATCACAAAATATATAGTTAATATATAGTATGATACTCATCTATCTATAATATCCTTTTATATCCTGAAAAACATCAGTTGATTTCTATTACTCGCATAAAATTGATAAATCATGAAAATCCATTTTTTGAGGTCACTCTTGGATCATGTTACATTTTTCCATATTCAATGATTAATACCAATTAATGATAAGTGGTTTTAAGACAAACATATAAATTGGAACTTGATACCACTTTGTGACACTACTTGGTTTTTCTCCTATAGGGAAAAATAAGAAAAATTTAAAACAACGAGTTCTACAGAAGTTACATCTTAGGAACCATATCCTTGACCTACCAGAAGATCATCCATCAGAAATCACACATAGAAGAATACCTCCTCCACCAATATTAGTTTACCATAACATTGGAAGATGAAGGCACAATAAATCACCACACAATGTTTTCAACATTTATGTACACATAAACATAACATCAATTTGAAATATAGTAAAATTAAAAAAGCACTTTTATTTTATGAGGTTTAAACATTACATCCTATATCCATGAGAGAAGTCTGCTATACGTTTATCACTAATTCTATGGAAGATACAATAGATTACAATCACTAGGATTTTACCACTACATAGATCACTAAACATTAATTAATCTCAATCAAATTGTGTATATAATCACACCTCTCTTTTTTAGAGATGTCCAACTGGTCTTTAGGTAGCACTGACCACCAAATTTCATGGGGGTCTACCCATTGAACTAAGATAAATACCAATCCCCTATAGCATTCCTCATATTGATTATTGTCTACCAATAGAAGAATAAATCACCCCTTCATTAAACTGATCTTCTCACATAACCCCTTCCACTAAATTGACCAATCTATACATCACCATTGGATGTTATGAAATTCATATTAATATGTCACTGCATGAATATTCTGTTGGCACTAACTAAAACCTCAAGGATAACTAAAATTCTAGAGAATCTCATTCTAATAGATTTATAATGGATCACGAATATGGTATTCACCACTCCTAACAATCTCCCACTTGAAAATTATTTTCAAGTAAACCCAGAAACCTATAACACATAGGAAATTTCAAACATCCACTCTCCTTCCACAACATACAGTATGCTTTTCCACCTATTGAACACCCAAGTCCAGTTTAGTTATAGTGTTTCCCTAGGATTTATTAGAATAAGACATTGGTTTATATATTAAAAAAAATATGCTACCCAAATATATTACACATCTCTAACTCTAAATCCTATAGAATCATCCAAATGTAGTGGTATTTTACATCAATATTTTTATTACCCAAATGAAACACTATATTTTTTCACCAAGTGAATTTAACATTGAATATCATAGTAGAGTAGACCACTTTTTTGGCCCCATCCAAGTCCTATAAAAATCTACATCAACTAAACAATTTATTTATGACTTCCATATTTTCCAAATATTCCACTTTCATGGTAGATAATACAACCACCAACTGTATCCTTGACATCCAGGTGATCATCATACCTTTAAAAAATAAAAATGTAGTTAGTTTTACTCTTTAGAGTATCATAATATCCCACAAATTCAATATCTAAAAATCCTTAAAATGGTTTAGATGACCAAAAGTATAAGTAAAATCTTTCATTCCTTAGATATACCTAATGTGAGGAAAGATGATGAAGATTAACATACATATTTCATTATTTTAGATGAAAACATAATATATTACACAATAATTCACACATAATAATAGTAAATGATTTGTTTGATTGGAGACTAGATAAATAATAAACTTATTTCATGTAATATATTCAACATCCCACAAAAATTTCTCCTCGCAAATAACCCGTATTTGAAATTTCTTACATAATACCTTTCATCATAAACCATAGAAGAAATAGAAACCTAAGAAAGTGTGATCTCAAAATATTTTTAAGTGTAAACATGGGAGATATCAATCAATGATCATATACAAGTATAAGATATTCATAAGGGCATGAGAGGAAGATCATACCTTATGAAGTTCATACCCAATCAGTAATAGATCATAAATCCTGAGTTATGACCTAAAGATTTAGAATTTCAAATGGATTGACTCTTAAGATTGAGGAATTTTCATTTATAAATCATGATCCATGAGATAATTTAATAATAATAAGAAAATTTCATGGAATTTGTGTCACAATCATTAGCATATAAAATCATTTCATTAGTCAAGGCTCACTGCCAAGACCATCACTACATACTGGGCAATGTCCCATAATGGATTGGGTTTACATCCTAACACCATTTTATTCTTGTAATGGATTCACTCCCCATAGTCCTTCATATTATATCAGGTGATATATATAATTACACTATGTATTGTAGGGATATATATTTTTGGACCCACCCATCTCATAATTAAAATTATACATATGTGTTCTATAAGATCATATAAACATTCATCATTCTATCATAAGATAACCCATGGAAAAGAAATATGTTTCATAAAAATTTCACCATCATATAATCATAATCCATCTAATGAAATAACATGGAATTTATCATTAGATAATATCCTCAGTGAATTATATGAAACATTAAAGAATATTTACATAGATGAAAAAACCCATTAAAAGAACATTTAAACCCTTCAATGAAAACATGAGAAAAACATTCCATTATTTTCATAACATTTTAAATAAAAAATTCCAAAATATTTATAAAATTATTAAAATTTAATATAATCATGAAAAATTATAAATTAAACTTCAAAGTAAATAATTTTCATGATGGAATAATGTTTTTTTCATGTGGAAAACGTTAAACCAATTATTCCTTTCACACTTGTAAAATTTATAAATAACCTACCCAGAAAACATTGTAAAAATTTATTTTTAATACTTTTAAAATAAAGTCACATATGGTTTAAAATTACATTAAATAATCATCCGATCATAGAAAATAAAATTCTCAAAATCATTTTTAAAAGTTTAAACATGAAAGAAAAATTTCTCCGACCAAAGACAAAATATGGTCGACTTTTCTAAAAAAATACAAATCATTTTAAGTACCATAGAGAGGATAATGAAAGGAAAACATTAAATACTTAAAAAATAACCATATTAGTGTAAAAAAGAATCATTTTAAGTGATAAAGATCATATAACCCCCCTAAAGGAGACTCAAGCTTGCCCGATTAAAAATGAGATTTCAACATTAACCTTTATCACTAGTCTTGACTAACTTTGTATGTCCTCTTAATTTTTTATATAATAAATTTAGATTTATTATAATTAAATACTATAAAAATATTAATATTAATATTATAATATAATATTCCCATGTAATTTATAATTACCCATTTATTAATAATTATTCATTAAAATCAACATTCAGGTGTTAACTATTGAGTTTCCCATGCATGTATTGGTTTGATTGTTTTGGCTCTTATACCTTGGTAATGGTTTCACAATCTCTATAATCTTAATCATGTTATGATTATCATATTTATTGATTATATGTACATTATAACCATTTATATATGGTGGTTATGAAAAATTAATTACCTCACTCCTTTGAGATGGTAGTATGTACGTATGCACGAGTAATGTTTTGATTTTAAAAAAAATTGAAATAGAGAAAGATAAATAATGACCTATCTTTATAGAATCACAATAATATCATAAATATCATACATAGTCATTAAATACATCCATTTGAACATCCATATAACATCTCATTACATGGTTTTAGGTACTCCTTGATCCTAATTTTGATCGATATTTGGTTGGGTCTTGTTTTAGGGAATTTTGGGTGAATTTTGGAGAATTTTGGAAGCCCTTGGGGTATTACATGGTCAGTGAATGGTTAGGTAAAATCATACGATTTGGACCAACAAACTAGGTTACCTTTGATGGTGCTCTGGAAGGGGGCACATGGTTTGTCCAAATCATGCAGCCAGACCCTCCAAACCGTGCTACCTTAGGAAGTGGGAATTTACACAGTTGGTGCATAGTTAACTAAATCATGTAACTTTGAAGTAGAAACCATGCACCCCATATGGCATGGGAACATTTTTAGGGTGCATGGTTTGTCTAACAATGTGGACCTCCCTTTAAAACCATGATCATAGAATTTAATTAATCTAAAAATTTATTTTAAATTACTAAACCCCCATTTATGTTTACTGAACCCTCCTCTCAGATTTAATTTGATTTTCCCTTATTTAGAGGCTCCAAAGAAGCTATTTTGGCTCCTCCAAACTCTTTCTTTAGCAAACCAAAGTGTTGATGGGAGATCTGATCCCTCTCTAGTAAGTGGATATCCTCTCTAATAGTTTATTTTGTTCTCTCTTTACTTTCTACTTAAATTTTTAGGGATAATAACATATTGGATGGATATGAACTCCATTTCATTAGAGCTTGATGCATGGATTGATTTCAATATCTCCTTCACCTTTTATCTACATTGGTGTTCCCATTACAGGTATTGATCGTTTGATTTCCATGATTAAATGTATGTAGTTCTTTTTGAGATTTTCCATGAAATTGAAACAATGATTTGAATGATTTTTTTGAATTGGATTACAATTTATTTATAAAACATTGATTTTATGTGATTTGATAATGGTATTTTAATTGGAATTAATTTGGAAAAAACTCCAATTCTAATGGGATTGGAATTTTGGGGTGAATTTTGAAAAAGATGGAACTGATGAAATGATTGATAATAATTTTGAAAAAAATATGTAATATAGAAATGATGAAAATATATGATTGGTTTTTCATTGAAAAGGGTTGATATGATGAAAAAAAAATTTTTGGTTTGAAATTGATTTTTCGTATTGAAACCAAAAATTGGGAAATTGAATTGTAAATGATGATTGATTTAAAATGGGATGATTTTACTGTTTTCAATTATTTGATTGAGCATATGAGATACTAGGTATTTAGTGGTTTATTTGAGACAAACATTATAGGATCTTGATCTCTTAACAATGGATTGGAGATGAAAACTCTAACAAAAACATTTTTCAGAATTATTATCCCAAATGGGATGTTGATGATTCCTATTAAGTATGATAATGAGGGACTCGTGCACATATACTTAGTTGTGATCATTGATTTGAGAAGTGTATGAATCCTATATCTAGAAACTAATGTAGTTAATGTTTGATGACCATGGTTCATGTTGTGTATGTTTTGATATATATTCCATTAACTGTAGAAGTATTTTATTCATTCCAAATGATTTATATAAATTCTTATATATAAAATTTTCATTCAATCCATTTTTAAAAATTTTCCATCTATTGAAAACAAAGATTTTTTTTTTAAATATGAAAATGTTATATCATTACATGCACTATTTTATTTAAATTTAAATATTTATTTGTTTTATTATTATATAATCTATTATGGAAAACATGGCGGGACCCTAATGGGATTTATATATCACACCCTAACTTTACCTTCAATAATTTTTATAATTTCTTATGCCAGGTACGAGGAAAGGGAAAGTGCCTCTTAGAGGTGGTAGATGTTCTTGATCATTTGGGCTTCGAGTGATGGAGTTGACTGGTGGACATGTTATCCACTTATTGCATGTGATGATTAGGTTTTTTTCTTTATAGATAAATAGTAGTTTGAAGATATACTACTTTTAGTTTTCTTAAACTTATTTCGTTTCTAGTACTTTCTTCCTTTGGAGTGTTAATTATACTAACGGGTAATCTTTTATCTTCTATTGTTTTGATAAAAATTCATTCCCTCCTTTATCTTGTATGATGCCAGGTGATAGTCTCTAACACATGGGGATTGGGAATTCCCATCAGGCCATGTTAGGTCTGGATCAGGTATCAAGGATCTAGGGTATATGGGATGGTTCATGAAAAATTGGTTTCTGAGGAATAGGTTAAGCATATTCCCATGAGGTAAATACTTGGTTTGAGATGTCTTGTCCGGACATAGATGGTAATTATGGGCAAGTTCCTAGAAATATCTCATTGTAATGAGCCTTAAGTAACCATTGGTGTTTTGGTAAAGGTGTCTTGTGGGATAAATTGATATGATTCTAGTATTTTCTTTATATTTGATTTGGTTATGTGGAAATCCAAATCTTGATATCTTATTTAATGGGACTGATATTCAAGATTATCTTTCTTGAGTTTTTGATCTATGAATTCATTTTTATGTCTTCAATGTATTTTTTTGATGTTGTGTAGCATCATTCCTCTAAGAAGATGTTTGAATAGGCTATAGGAGAAAGATGTTGGTGAACCATAGTTAGTGGATCCTCCCATGGACTATAATCTTGTTGAGATTATTGTACGTGTTGTACAAGCTCTCGGATAGGCACATGCACCCATTCCCATCCATGCACCAGTTGTGAAACCTCAGAGGGATGAATCTTGGAACCATGCTCAATAGTTTCCTAAGAAAAAGCCACAAATGTTAGAATGATATAATTATCCTAAAGAGGATGATGATTAGTTGAGAAATATAGATATTTTATTTGATTTCATGGAAATTCCATATTCTATTAAGGTCAAATGTGCCACCTTTAAGATATGAGGACCAAGTAGGAGATGGTTGGATTTGATGGTAACGGTGAAGAAGAAGTAGGGTTTAGAGTGTAAGGAATTTATATTTCATTTTACTAATTAGTTCTACCCAAAAAATATGGTGCTGGCTAAGGCTATAGATATTTTCAACCTCCATCAGGCTGAAAAAACTGTGAAGGACTATATGAACTCCTTTGTTGAGGTTGTGAAATTTTCAATTAAGATCATATCAAATGAGAAGATAAAGAATAAATGGTTTAAGAATGGTCTTTGATAGGATATGAATTATTATCTTTTCTTACTAAATCCCAATTCATATACTGACATATTGGATAAGTATTTAATGGTTGGTCTTGACATGGATGGTAAGTTAGGGTTGACAAGAGTTCCTTTTTCTCCCAGTGGTAGTTTTTTTAGTTTGTCTAAAGGTAATAGGAAATGTGATAATTTACATAGTGGATCTCAATAGTAGGGTTCATCTAGACCTCCTACAGTTCCTAAAAGAGGCCCTTTGACTTGCTTCCAATGTTATAAGGAATTAAAAACAAGTTTGTACTGAGGCACCCAAGATCTTCAATTTCTACATATGCTCAGGTCACTTGTATAATTTTTGTTACATCTTTTATACCCCATGTAGTGGAATAGTTTTATCAGCACCTAAAAGTACTATGGTGCAATGAGATCCTTCATGAACAAAGGGACTCTAGCTATAGACATATTGAATGAAGCTTCTTCATGCAGTGTAAGTCTCCATAGGAAGCTGATTTAGGTCCAATGACTGTGAGAGGTACCATCACTACAGCTCAATCTTTACTAACATCTTTATTTGATATTGGTGTATATAATTCATTTATATTAACTCATATTATAATCTTTTTAAATAATATTATATAATATTTTTATTTTTTGATGGATATTACTACACCTCTCAGAATAAAGATAGTACATGGTCTCTATAGTCTTTATTATGCTTTCTCTTTATCATTGTTTGAGATTATCTAGGAGTTTTTGTTTATCGACATGAAATATCTTGATTTAATTTTTAGGATGTATTGGTTCATTATTTATAAGTCACAAATTGAATACTATCACTGTTGGGTATCCTTTACGGCACATGATGAGGTGTGCCATATCTTTTAGGGAGAATGGGACCTGAGGTCGAGTAGATTCAGACCTTCTTATATAGAGTTAGGGAAAGTAATATCAATTTTTTTATTTGGTCTATATTATGAGTATTTGAGCGATGATCTCTCTACAGTTATCATTTAATTTTACAACATGTTTCCTTCTGATTGACATGGTTTACCACCTATAAGATATATGGTTTTTTCTATTAATTTATTTCCTAGTAATCATTCAGTATCTATACCTTATTATCATATGGAACCAACTAAATTAAAAGAGTTGAAGGATGATTTGGATGATCTATTAGAGAATGATTCATTCACCTAAGTGTGGAACCTTCGGTGGAACATGTTCACTTTACAAAGAATGAAGATCAAATACTTCACCTATGTGTTGATTAATGGAGACCCAAACGAGACATAGTAAAGAATAGGTATCCATTACCATGGATTGATGATATGTTTGACCAGATAAAAATAGTGAAGTATTTCTCAATGATTTACCTTTAGTCTGGCTATCTCCAGTTGATAATAAAAGAATATGACATTCCAAAAACTGCCTTTTAGAGAGGGTATGTTCATTATGAGTATCTTTTCATGCCATTTCATCTAAACAATTCTCTTACAGTCATTATGAATTTGATGAATTGGATATTCCATGAGTATCTTGATACATTAATTGTGGAATTTTTGGATGACATCCTAGTTTACTCTTATCCTGATTAGGATCATGTGCATTATCTGAGATCAGTTTTATAAATGTTGAAAAATCACTAAATTTATGCTATGATAAAAAAAATTATTTTTGGATTTTGGAAGTCATGCCCATAAGACACATGGTCTCAGAACATGGTATCTCATTTTTCCATAAAAAGGTGAAAGATGTTATGATATAGGAATAACCATGTAATGTATTCAAGATTTGGATATTCATGGGTTTATCGGGTTATTATCCCTGGTTCTTAATGTATTTATATAAGTTGTCTTCTATGATGTCCACTCTCACTCAAATGGGATTAAAGTTTTCTTGGGATGAAAAATACCTAAATAAGTTTTTTGAGAATAAACATCTTTTGACTCTCATGTTGCTGTTGACTATTATATATGTCTGGTAGGGCTATGTGGTCTTCTGTAAAGCATCAGGTTCAAGTTTGGCTTGTGTTCTTATCTGGGGTTACCACATGGTATTCTATGAATCCTGACATCTTAATCCACATGATAAGAATTATCTAACCCATGAAATTGAACTCGCATCCATGATTCTTTCACTTAAGACTTAATGGCATTATCTTTACAGATAAAGGTTTACCATGTCTTTTGACAATAAGATCTTGAGTTATATCTTCTATCAAAAATATTTGAACCATTTTTAGAGGCATTTGGTGGAGTACATTCAATCATTTTATTTCAACATTTTCTACACCCAAGGAAAGGATAATTTCAATGGTAATTATTTTATCCATAAACATCTGATTGAGGCCATGAAATAGTCATTAGATTATTGGAACTTGATGTCTATTTTTCTATAGTTACATTTAGGATACTGGGAAGAGGAGGCCAATGTTTTCTTGGCTATTGTTCAGTTTAACTATGATCTTCTGGAGATTATTCTTCAAGATAATCATCTTGATGATGAATTCCATTGAATTAGGGACTCTCTTTATGGTGGGGATACCATTGGATAATGATAATTATCTTCTGAGGACATCCTATGCTTCTGTAAATGGAATGGTGTAACTTTTCCAAAGAGAAAATTTGTGATGGGGGATTTTCATAATTCATAGTGGTCAGTGAACTCAGGTACCACAATGATGTTTTATGACATGTGTCATTGATTTTGGTGGCTAGGTATGAGTTGAGAAATTTCTAATTTTGTTTCTTTTTTATTTGTTTTCCAAAAAGTGAAGTCTAGGAACTAGAGGCCTTTAGGTTTACTTTATCCAATTCTAGTCCTTAATTGAAAGTGGAATAAGATGTCTATGTAATATTTGGCTAGGGTTCTTCATTACCCATGAAAGAAGAATATGATATGGTTGGGTATCGATCGACTGACCAAATTAGATCACTTTATACCCATTTGTGATAAAACCAAAGTTGAGGAGTAAGTAAATATATATATGAAAGAGATTTTTCATTTTCATAAAGTTATATATTCTTTAGTCTCTAATAGAGATCCCCATTTTACCTCTCTTATTTGGAATGTCCTCCAAGAAGAAATGAGATCTCATGTTCCTTTGGGTATGGAAAACCATTCACAAATGGATTTCTATACTAAGGGGACTATATAGATTCTTGAGGAAAAGCTTCATGCATGTGTCCTCGATTTTTTTCGATCTTGGTATGAACATTTGGGGATAGCTGAGTTCACTTATAATAATAGTTACTAGTCAGTGATCCGAATGCCTCTTTTTGAGAACATTTACTTGAGGCCATGTAAATCTCTATTGTATTGTTCAGATATTGGTGATAGGTTTTTGGTTGGACCGAGATTACCTCCTGAGATGACAAAAATTATTCACTTGATTCGTGAAATAATGTTGATGGTGAAGTGTAAGTATAAGTCATTTGTTGATCACCAATTTATAAAATTGAATTTCTTTATTAGTTACATGTAATTATTGATAGTTTCACCTCTGTTGGGTCACCAACTTCATGGGAGGCATGGGAAGCTTGATCCTTGTTTTGTAGGAATTTTTGAGGTTGTTGAGTTAGTGGGGAAAGTGTCTTAACATTTTTCACTTCCACCACATTTGATGTCGATAAATAATGTGTTCCATGTGTCATAGATTTGGAAGTACCTTCCTGAACCATCTCATGTCTTGAGCTATGGGGATCTTTATATGGACCCCGATTTATTCATGACTGAGCATCTAGTAATGACTGTGGATTTTTTAGAAAAATGTACTTCATGGGTGGATGATACATTTGGTTTGTTTTCTATGGTACCATGGTTATAATTATCATTATACTAGGGAATAAGAGGCTTTGATGAGAGAGTAGTAGCCTCATCTCTTTTATATGAAAACTCATTGGGAGGCTTTCTAGGGACAGAAATTATTTATGGTGGGGATGTTGTTACAATCCGTTAAATTAGTTTTAGGTACTCCTCAAACCCAGTTTTGATTATTATTTGGTTGGTTCTTGTTTTAGTGAGTTTTTTTATGAAATTTTTAAAATTTTGGAATCTATTTGGGATTTTCATGGTTAGCGCATAGTTAGGGAAAACCATGTGGTTTGGCCCAACAAACCAAGCACCCTTTGATGGTTATTGGGAAGGGGGTTCATGATTTTTCAAAACTGTGCAACTAGACCCTCTAAACCATGTAGCCTTCAGTAGTGGGAATTTACATGGTTGGTGCATAATTAACCAAACCATGTTCCCACAAAGGATAAACCATGGACTCAAAATAGTAGTGGCACATGGTTTATCTAAACGTGTAGCCCTTCCTAGGAAAACATGAACCTATAATTTAATTAATTCTAAAATTTATTTTAAATTCCCAAACCCCCTGTTTATGATAATTTACCCCTAATTTTATTTTCCCTTACTTGAAGGCTCCCATGAAGAAATTTTCACTCTTCCAACCTCCTACTTTATAAAATCATAGTGTCGATAGAAGATCCAATACCTCTCTAGTAATTGGATTTACTCTCAAATACTTTCTTCTGATATATCATTCCTTCCTCTATAGAGTTTGATGGATCATCATGTATTGGATGGA
Source organism: Viscum album (assembly GCA_963277665.1). Classification (NCBI taxonomy): domain Eukaryota; kingdom Viridiplantae; phylum Streptophyta; class Magnoliopsida; order Santalales; family Viscaceae; genus Viscum; species Viscum album. Next base: position 1,290,594,427 of record OY728151.1, read on the forward strand.
TCTAAACAATTCTTGAATGGATCATGACTCTAGGATTGATTTCTATATCTCATTCAACTTCAATCTACATTGGCATTACTATTGTGGGTGTTGATCATTTGATTTCAAGTATTAAAGGTAGGTGGTTTTGTTTGAGATTATAATTTTAATTGAAACCTTGATTTTCAATATTTGTTTGAAATAGATATGAATTGATTTATAAAACATTAAATAGATGTTATTTTATTATTCAAGTTTAAATGGCATGGAATTTTCTAAGAAAATCAGTTCAAATGGAATTGGAATTTTTGGGTGAATTTTGAAGATTACAAAATTGATCAAATGATTTAGAATTATTTTGAGAAAATTTTCTTAAATTTAAATAATGAATAAATATGATTGGTTATTTATTGAAAATGAATGAAATTATGAAAAACCCACTTTTTGTTTTGAAATTGAATTGGAGTATTGAAACAAAAAATTTAGAAATTGAATTGTGAATGAAAATTGATTTGAATTGGGATGATTTGATCATTTTCTATTTATTAATTATATGCATGTGATCCTGTATAGTTATTTAGTTATTTGGGACTAGAATGATATGATCTCAATCCCATATAAATGTATTGATGATTAAAACTATAACAAAAAAATAGTTCAGCATGATTATCCATAATGGGATGTTGATGAGTCTTATTCGGCATGAGCATGTGGGATGTGTGCACACATACGTAGCCATGATCATTGATATAAGAATTGTGAGGATCCTATATCCCAAAACTAACATACTTCAAGGAATATGACCATGGTGCTTGTTGTGTATGTCTTGATATATATTACATTGATTATAGAACTATATTAATCAAGAAAAATTAATTATATTAATTATTTTATCTAAAATTTTTATTTAACACATGTTTGATCTATTTTCCATCGGTTAAAATGAATTCATGTTTAGTTTTAAATATGAAAATGATATGTCTTGCCATGCACTATTTTATTTAAATTGAAAGCATGATTATTATTATTATTATAGATCTATTATGGAACAATTGGTGAGACCCTACTGGGATTTATATCTCACACCCTACCATTTACTTTGGGAATTTTTATACTTTTTTATTCAAAGCACGAGCAAAGGGAATGTGTCCCTTGAAGGTGGTGGTTGTTCTTGATCCTTTGGTCTTGGAGCGATTGAATTGATGGGTTGATATGTTATCCATGTTTTGTATGGGATATTTAAGTTTTATATTTCTAGATACTAAAAACATTGATGATTTACATCTCTATGTTTCCTTATACTTATTTAGTTTTTGGTACCTTCTTCCCTTGAAGTGTTGATCATACTTACTTGTAATCATGTATCTTCAGTTGTTTGATGTAAAATTCATTCCCTACATTATCATGTATGATTCCATGTGATAATCTCCATCCTATGGATATTTATAATTACCTTCAATCCATGTTAGGTTCAGAACTATTATCAGAGTACTAGAGTATCTATGCTAGTTTGTAACATTCCTTGTATGGAAGAAATGGAAAATGAATCATATATCTTCATGGTGGTGGTAGACCAAAAATACACATGAACAATGTTTTAATTTATTATAGGATAGAAAGAGGACGAAAATGGTACTACCATTAACAAACAATATATTAAGTATAGTAATTATACTAATAAAATCACTTCAATTTGGTTATATAATATTTATTGAAGGTAGAAGAATAAATAAAAATAAAAGTATTTGGTGAAGATGATTACCCCTTCTTTCATAGCTATCCTTTGGATTACACTGTGAACCATTGAAGGATGGTATTTTAGGAAGACTAAAAGCTATAGGAATTGGGGAGTAAATTTATGAATATATTTTGGTCGGTATTGGATGAAAAAATGGAACAATTTATTAAATAAGAGAAGGAAGAGGGTTACCTTTTTATAAGTGAGGTGGGTATCACTCTTGTAAATACTTAAAACATTAAAACATAACAAATTCAGATTCAAGTGAAAGTGGAAAAAATGAAACTCAAATTAAATGATAAAAAATGTTAAGGTCTAAATATATTAAACAAATCATATTTATACAAGATTTAGAGATATTTTGAACCTTACCTTTTATTTTACCCTCCTCATTAACCCTTTTTAACTTTAACCGAGGCAGTGAATTTTAAACATTGTTTCTATTCATTATGAAAAAAATGAAAGAGTACTAATTTTTTTTAAAAAAATATTCATTTCATATATGGAAACCATTTTATAAAAATTAATTTTCTAAAAGTTTCATAAACTTTTTTTAAAATTAGCACAAAACAAAATGATAATATTTTTTTAAAAAAAATGCATTTATAAGTATTACACTGAATCTAATCTAATTCCTTGACTAGTAGAAACCATTATAATAATATTAAATTGTTTTATTGAATATATTTTCTAAAATATTCATTATATTCATTCATTCAAAGTTATTAATTAAATTTATTAATATAAAACACAATGCACGCATAAAATCAGTTTTCCAGAAAAACATCTCTTTTTACATTCAAATGTTTTGATTTTCATTTATAACCAATTAGTAATAAATGCATTTATCATATGCATGTGTAAATAACATATTTTAAGAATTTTAATACTATGAAAAATTTCATAAGTAATACATATATAAAATATACAATGCTCATAAACAAAATATTTCCAAATAGATCACTAGGATCAATAGTATTTCCAAAGTGAATTAGAAATTATTATTAAAAATTATATTTAATTTAAATATAATATAATGTGATTAATTTTATAATATATTATAATTATTTACATAGATTTTTTTTTTCTAAGAACCCATGATTTTAAAATAATACTATGATTGATAATGTATATGCCACACATCACCAAACCTAAACAAACCATAAAAAATTATTATTAAAATATGACCAATATAACCTAGTCATTGTATTAGAGGGTCGAAATAGGATTAACTGAATTATTAAACATATATAAATTTAATACTAAATAAAAATTTTATTGAAATTTTTTGGGAAGTAAAAACTCAATTTTATGTAATGTAAATTAAGGCTTAACAGATATGTTTTCTTATAAATTATTTTTATTACATTCAAGAGAAAATATTATAATTAAAGTTTTCTAATTTAAGAAATTATATTTTATAAATATTATATCATTTTTTAAATAAGTCTACCAAATTATCATAGGGTGAAATTTTAGTATTTTTTTTGACAACATTGACTTTCCTGTAAATAGTGAAAAATATTGATTTTTGTAAAACTGTCATTTCCTTCAATTTACATTTACAATTATGATTTTACTTTTATCAAAAATTAAAATAGTTATAATTTAACTATATATAATCTATTTAATTAAATTTTAATTATCATTACACATTATTTTTTTATAAGTTCATTTTTGGGCTTAAAATGCATTTTTTCTAAAAAAATTGTTTTTCATTAGGTTTTTATTTTTTGTCTTAAATTAATTTCTTAAACTTCTATAAATTGAATCTTTAAAAATGGATTATATATTTCTAATCAAGAGGTAAAAATTTGTAAAATTGGTCCCCTTTAGTTTTGGTCATTTTGAGAAGTTACCTGACTAATTATTTGTCACATTAGTAAGGGTAAATAAGAAAAAAGAGGTTAAAAAAATGTGAAAAGGCATAAAAAATATCTATAAAAATTGTTTTTATTTTATTATAAAAATATGTTTCTACCATTATCATCAATGGCTCATAAATATGGAAATAAATTGGAAATTTCCATTGATAAAGACCTTAATATATTTTTAAATATTGAATAAAAAAATATTACCCTCTTTATTTAAAAATATCTAAATCATTATCATAAGGATAAAAAGAGGTTATTATTGGTTACATATTGTTATTCAAAATAAAAATTATTTTTTATTACTATAAATTATTTTTAGTTTTAGTGATTATTTACATTGTGAAGTTTGTTCCATGAACTTTGCTGTAAAATTCGAGATGTGAACCTCAGTTAGACTACAAATTACATGTTTTAGTATAGATATGTCTTCATTATAGAAGGAAAAGATTGGATTTGCAAGTTTTGGGTCCCAAAACATCCTAGAGTTGGCCTGAAAAGTTCATGGTGTGACTCTCCATTTTTTGTGGGGGTCACTGGAGGTAGTGAAGGGACCAAGCTAATGGGTTGAGACTATAGACCGACATTAATCTTGAGCAGGGATGCAGGGGTGTAGCCCCCACGGTATGGAGTAGAGGATTCACCCAAGAACTTGCGCACACCACTCATGCCCACCCCATCCACACAGACAATCCTACACATTAGAAGACCTGAACAACCCCTACGTGGTGCCTAATGGGTATACCACACCTACAACAGACACCTACGCTGATCACCTTTGACTGGGAAAAACACGATCTAATTCCTTTTACGAGGGTCCCCTAATTGCCTATAAATAGGACCCTTTGACTCCATATTTTCATAACTAGAAAATCGAATGAATCCCCCAAAATCTATCCACACAGCCTCTTCACCCAAGTCTCCAAATATTCTTCTAGTGACTCTCCAAAACCCCAAAGAATATGAAATTAAGGGGCATGAGTAATATCAAAGTCCCTATGGGGACCTAAACATGAGACACATGAATGAGGGGACATTGTACCCTACTGAGAAACCACCCATGTATGGTCCATTTCCTTAACAAGAGACTTGTCTGAGACCCCTCTAGGGACACCAGATAAGACCTTGGGTGTCTAGGGTAAGGCCTCACCAAAGTTTTTTTTATCATGGTGGTCCATTTTTTCAAGGAAAACCTAGCTCACATAGGCCTATCCCCCCTATGTGAAGAATTTCTAGTTCCTCCCATGACCTGTGGGAGAAACCTATGCACACAAATACGGGACCTATGTGAACCACTCTTTGAGCCCTCTTGCAAGTCACCAATGGTAGGGATCATCTCCCATGGGATCCCTCACCCGAGGGGGAATAATTTGAAACCTCCACCAATGCCTATGGACTTTAAAAACCATGGGAAAAGGCATGCCAAATTTTCTCCCATTTGGACTTGTATTCGTGCAGTTAGAGGTTTCCAACACTTGTCCTACCAGATGATTTGGATCCTCGGGGTGGATGTGGATTTGTATTCCCATGGTCATGAGGACCCCAACTCTAGAGACAGTGTTAGGGAGTTCCCAACCATGGATACAAGGGATAAGACCATGTCCTACCCTTATCATCACTCTGACCTGACACCCATAGTTCCTATTGGGGAGGATGAGGATTATGATTTCTTTTCCATTTAACATAGAATGAGATCCTTTTCCACTATTATGAGACCAATTTCATGGAATCCATCCTGGATTAATCCCCATGACTTTCTAGTAGAACCTATCCTGATTTCTTCCCTACTCAGTCTCTATACCCATGACCCATTCCTAGGTAAAGCGAAGAGAGAGAAGTGTCATACCCTCAACCTATTCCATCAGTAGAGGAGGAGAAGTGTGTAGTTTACCAGAACTTCCACTTTCTCTTGTGTCTCACATTCATGAATAACTCATCTTGAATCCTATTTACACAAAGGATATACATGATCCTGGTATCCACACCATTAGATGCATGTTTTGGTAGGGGCCATCCTTCAAATATTCCTCCCTCCCTCCATAAATGTTCCTCCATAGGTGTGGGTCCTCAAGGCTATGCATCCAACCTCAAGTAAATGTGGATTATGTGATTTCCTAGATCTTATGTTTCCTCTTATTTCTCACACTGACCACGACTAACATGGTCTTAGAGGTTGATAATAGTCATGAAATCCACATGATTCCAAGCCTTTTTGGGCATCATTCCAAGTGTAAGCCCCAACCAAATTCTAGGCATACTACTTTGTGTAATCCCCAACCTTTCACCAGTATAGGAATCCTCCTCAGGAATAATCCCCCAACCAAGCTAATCTATGGAAATCCTTCGCAGGAGTATGCCGTAATTATAACCTTAATTCACCTAGGTGTCCATTTCAGTAGTAAGCCCCAATCACAATCTCCATTAACTAGTGCATATTTTTCAGGAGTAAGACCCAACATAATCCTCTCATAGGGGCCAACTCCCATATGGGACAAACATTCTGAGGGACACCAAATTCCTGAGTCCTTGAATCTAAATTAAGTGGGCTTTGATTCTCATCCGAATGTGATACATAAGAAGACTCCTTGAGGTACAAAACCAATGTCCCAAATTAACCATCTTCTCTCTAAGACACATTCACAGTAGGGTTTAATTCAATCGGGATACTCATGAAACTTTCAAGTCCCCTATGCCTCTTCAGCATATCTCACACACAAAACATTTACTATGAACCATCCACCTAGATTTCCTTACTGCATGATGATAAACCACATGGTTTTTTCCTTATCACATGACCTTAAATAGTATGATATTCTCTATTATATGGAACCAAACTATGTGGGTTCTAATTCCTTTTAGGAGGATATGTAGGAATCCCATCACTTGGGTTCAATCCCAACATCAAATCAAATCTTGACTCCTTGGATTACGATGCACTCCAGAGTTCCCCACTATGTGGCTATAAAACCATAAGCATTGTAATGAAAAATAAAGAATTTATTATTAGTACCTAAGAGGATACCATTAAGGGAGAAACTTTAATACATAAAAATATATCCATTGATGAAGAACCATGGATAAATACTGATGATTCTACATTTCATACATGATAATAATTTATTTTTAATTCAAGTGTGACTTATGTCATACTTGGGAATTAATGAAGGAATCATGAACATATCTTAAATCTATAAGAAATTCCTAGAGTAGGAAACTATTCTCCCAAAAATTTTGTGATGATCCCTACCTCCCATACCCTTGATGAATGTTATTTATTGAAAAATGTTGGATAAATTTCCCAATGAGAACTTGACTTTGTAAAGTAGGTCCCCATGGATAAAGTGTCATTGAGTGTTTCAGGTTCCCTAAAAAAATATGTTGGAAACCATTCGGAAATTGTAAACCTGACATGAATGATTTCACAAAACTCATACCCATGAAATAGACTATCCAGAACACATGAAAATATCTAGTGATGAAACAAAAATGGTGAACCCATCATGAAACTTTAACAAAGATGATAATATCACCCACCTATCAGTCCCATTTCAAATTCATAAATAAAAGAGGTCCAAAAAAGAAAATCAATTAATAATGTGATCATTTAAATGAGATGCTACTTTGATTAGGTTTTCTTGTTTTTGTTTTTCATATACCCATGATCTGTTTCAGAACTACCCTCAATCCAATGGCTTTATTCTAGATACAATAGATATACAACCCAACTATTGCTCATACTAAGTTTTCTTCTAAGGAAAGGATGGCATCACTGACCCAACATCTTCAATGTTGGGTATCTAACACACTAGTCTAGGAGTACTGTCAATATGGTACCATCCTGACCCTAGAGGCTTCCCAAAAGTACCTCTATCTCACTAATCCCCACCAATCATCTGGTCAGCAATGACTTATGGTCTATAAGAGGACGTCACTAACCACCATCTTCAATAGTTTTGAGAGATTATCCCTAAAATGTGACAAAAAATACCTCACATATCCAATAGATGTGGATCAGGAGGATTCATGTGGCCTCATCCATAAGAAACAAGGATCCTTCTTAATGGATCTTTCCAACAATCACCACCACCAATGACATGCGGTAGTAATCCCTCAACATGATGAGGGGGCCATCCTCGGCTGACCTACCCAGATCATCTAGACCCGAGAATGAAAAAAGGATCACTTGGGGAATAAAATGATCACTTGGGAGTAGGGACACACCCCTATACCCTACGGTGAAACTCACTGATCTAATTTGGTGGCCAACTACAAGGGGTCACATACACTCACATTCTTTAATTCAGCCTACCAGAAGCCTTGTCTAGAAGCATTCAAGGAAGACCAAAATTCAAATACAACGAAACATGGAATGGAGGAAAAAAACCTACCCACATTTACCAATCCTTCCAAAATACTTTTCTGGAATCATGCAAAGAATCTCACCAACCAAGTGTGGTGGCCATTCACAAGTAGGCATAGACACCTGCCTGCATTCATCAAGCCTTCCAACAGTTTCGTCTAAAAGAACTCTAGGAAGTCATTTAGAAAGTATTGGGAATGATAATGGGGAAGAAACAACTCTAAGCCCCCACACATGAGTACTGTTAGTATCCATATATAGGAAAGGAAGGTTAGGAGCAAGCACATACACCTGCTCTAGATATGGAATGAGCATATATCCTTGATCTAATCGCTAATATCACCAAGAATATCCTAAAAATGGTAAAAGGGCAGATGAATATCCTTGGCCACATCCTACAGACCTATTATGACATCATTACTATGATAGTAGTAGTTCCATAGGTAAGGACACACAACTTCATCCCCAAAGAAGGGGTGGATCATCAACTTGTCACCCTTGAGAAAACACACACCTCTACTCCTGTCCAAGAGGGTCATAGGGAAAAATCCCATTTGTTATATAAAAAACTATTTCAGGGAAATAAAACCATTACAATAGGAGGTGATTTGACTATCCCAATGGACACTCGGAGGTAGGAAGAAACCCCTATCAATGAAAACCACATCCCCCAGCATGTGACCCTAGTTTCTCATAAGAAGGTATTCATGAAGAAGCCTCACCAAAGATGACTGGAAGATAAAGAGACAATATAAGATCCTAATAGACTTAATTATAGAGTTATTGAAGCCTTGAAACTCATATTTATGGTATCTGAAGATCACACTCCCCCTGTAACCAAATTATGAGAGTAATAGCAATAATCCTTAAGGTCCTCATTGAACACCTCATCAAGAAGGGTGTCTTCATGACCACAATCTAATCAATCTCGAGAGCCCATCTCTTGATGAAAACCATAGAATCCCTCCATGTGGAAAAAATATTAGGGAGGATGAGGGTTTAACCAATTATGTAAACCACCTAGGCGGTCCTCCCGATGATAGTTCTCACTATGAAAGTTCTCTCTATAGCAGTATTTCACATTGTCAAGAAAATCCTCCATCTGCCAATGTGATGAAGAAATATCCCTCTTATCACGAGGCACATGAAAAATAAATACTAGTCATGTCTGATGCCTTGTAAATAGCATGGGAAAACCTTTATCATATAGAAGAAATCCCAAGGAGATGGTCACTCTATGAACCTCATTTAGATCACCTTCTTTCCAACATAACATAGTAAATCCCATCCAATCTCACTGATTTTGATAAAGCGGCTGGGAAACGTCCACTCTGGTCAGACTAAGAAGAGGAAACACCATAAAAATATGAAGGTGATAAACTAAACATGAGGAAACATCTAGCTAATGATGACATAACATTCATGTTCTATCCTTTAGCTACCCCTCAATATATCATTCTAAAGGTGTTTTCAAAATATTGTGCACATGAAATCCACCTCAATATATATAATAATCTCTATTACTTGAGATATATAGTATTACCCAATGATGAATATCAAATCCAAGTCAAGTAAATAAAAGAGTTAAAATTCCAAATTTCCTTGGAGGCTCTCCTAGATAGATGAAACCCAGGGAAAAAGGAAGGATCCCTTAAACATGCATGCCTCAACACATTAAAAATATTATGTCAACTAATTTCAAAGACCCCATCTAGTGTTCATATTAGAGTATGGGGTGTGCATGGATAATTAAATTTCACTACACTCCCTAACCAAAAAATCTCACCAAAGGTTGTATCATGAAACTTAATTGCCTCATAATAACTCTAGAAAATGGATCTCATTCATAACTGGAGATTTTATCAATCAAAAGAAACCCCAAATAGCTCTCATTGATGTCCAACCAAGAGAGAGTAGGATATTGATATACTATTACATCAATCATATTAAAATATTGAGCAGGCCTCTCGTTTAGGAGAATTTAACTATCATATAGCATAGATTTTAGAAATAGCACAATGGTCATTGAAAATGGGTGATGTAAGTACATAAAAAATGGTAAAACCAACCCATATTCAGAAAAATATCTATAAAATTAGAAAATAATTCTTAACAATAGAATACCTGGAAGTTTAGAAGCTACCCCATCCCATAGGGATGTGATTTTTTTAACTCAACCTTCAAGGTAAAATAATCAAACCCAAAGAGTGAAAAAAGTGGAATGATAATATCCCCACCCCTCAATGCTGGGGGTTTTTCCACCTCACAACCTCCTCCTTAGTGGATATTAGTCTTCTCCCAATTACGAGAAGTGCCACAGAGTGAATCATCCTAGTTTGTCCCATCCTATGATAATGTATCCTCATTTGGGATGTGTATGAAAGAACTATCTAGATTTTCCATTTGGATCACTTTCCACCAAATATCTCCTAGAGAATTAGAAAAGGATAGGAAAAGGATTTGTGGAGGCCATAGAAGATGATAGTATCACAAAGACACTGATAGAATGCATGTAATTCATCACACATCAATGAATGTCATCAATATATCCCTTGGGAATCCTATAGAACATGAGTCCAATTAATAGGAGGGGTAAAAATATGTTGTTCCGACTAATAATTTGGTCCACATAGAAACAATTTAAAGTGGTGTGCATACCCAGAACCAAAGGATTGCCATGAATTTGGGAATTTCTTTAAATAACCCATCATTACCTCCTAAAAAGTAATCCAATAAGGAAAATGATAATGGTGAGAATATACCTCACCTATCTATCAAGGAGGTTTATCCCCTTTCACCTGAGGAAATATTTTCATAGCAATTAGAAGAAATTTGTAACACCCCGACCCCAGTTACCCAGAGTGAGTGCATTATTACATAACGTTGGCATGATCACAAAAGATCAAGTCTTGAAAGACCAATTAGTTTAGTAACCTTGGAAACACTAGATACATTCATAAGTCTTACATTACATCATAAAGTGAAAATCCACTACAACATATTATCCATAGTCCAAACTCATATCCCCTCAGACTATCCCTGTAGTTTAGTCATAAAATAATTCTTCACATCCTGGGAAAAATAAAACATAGAAAGGGGTGAGCTCAGATGCTCAGTAAGGATAACAATATAGCAGAAACTTTCATAAATAAGCATAAACATTTAAGGCAATGTATAAATAAAACAAAATCCTTTTAAACATGAACTTCAGAATAATATGGAAAAAATAAAATGAAATAATTCCATTTACTTATTCACATGGATATTCTACTAGTCGAATAATCACATGAAATATCAATAACCACTTTTATAATGATGGAATGCATAATGCCAGACTATCATAACCACATAGTCAAGGCCTTGTGCCAAGAATAAAAATAAGATTTTTTCAAGGCCTTGTTCCAAGACACTATTTTGTCTCATGCGACCTACCGATGCATCAAAGAGATATAGCGGTCTCCACCCATCACTTTCTAAGTCCAATGCATTCCCCATATGAACAGGTTTAAACATAACATAAACATTCGTATTAAAACTAGCATACGAAATATTAATACTTTCTACATAAAACATGAATGGTATAAAAATAACACATCCACAGTTAAACATATCACAAAACCTTCAATACAATATGGAAGTTTTGTATCATAATAAATCAACTTCAAATAAGCTTAAATTCCATCAAAGGATGTTGACATAGATGAAACCAAAACTATTTGAGAGAAATATATATATTTTTGAAATCATTTAAAAGTCACATAATTATAAAAGAAAAAATTTACTTTGAAAATATTCTTATAATCTTTTAAGGGAAGCTTTGACGATTTTACAATGGTGGAAAATAGCTTCACCCACCATATAAGTTAAAAAAAGACATTCTTACCTTAATTTTGTCGAAAATGTTAAAGAGGACTTTGTTTGGAAAAAGATGGAAAGATTAATTTATAAAAATCTTATAAAAAGTAAAACAAGGGTATAAATGACTTTAAAACATGGTCTATAAAATATTAATAATGTTTTGAAATACATTTTAAAGAAACATGGATGTGGATGATAAGGAGGCCCCAGTAGATAATTACGTATAAACAACCTCGGATAATGAAGAGATTATGAAATAAACCTTTACCTTGTACTTTTCCTTGGTTGAGGGTAGGTTAACCTCCTGTGTAATGGTGAAATAAATGTTATTAAATTATACAAGAATCATATACATTAATATGATATCATATATGATCTTTTAACATTGCTTTGTTAATAATATCTTAGTATTATCGTTGTTTAGGGTGTTAATGGATTTGTTTTACTTTATATTATTTGTTATGTAAGTCATATTTATTATGGATGGGATGTATATTATTCATATCCATAATTATATCAAGTCTTTAAACATTATTTTTAATCATCTAATGAAAATTAGTCTTGAATGGATACAATAGGGAATGAATCTCATCGCGTTCGTGGAGGCGGTAATCCGTACGTACGTATGAGTGACAATATAATTATTTTGATATTAAAATAATATATAATTGGATGTTATATCACATATAAAGAATCATTATCATGTTATATTTATTATTTACATGAATTACACATCATTATTATACCCATCCAAATAATAATGTATTGAATCACAATTACACCACGACGTGGAGACGATAATCCGTACGTACGCACGTATGGTGACATGTCATTCAAAGGATAGATAGAATAATGAATATGGCTGTACCATATTTATAATAACATCACAACATATATAATATACTGGAGTTATTATTTTAGAATGGAAATAAAAAAGAAAGAAGAAGTGGAAGAAGAAAGAACTTGAAAGAGGGTGGTGAAATTATTACCTCTTCTTCGGGTTCTTCCTTTGGATTTGATCAAAAGGGATCCTTAAGTTGGATTTCTGACCAAAGGAGGGCCTATAGGATTAATGGAGGACAGTTGAGAGGGTATTTGGGCAGAGTTTAGCAGAGCCAAATGGTTTTTAAGGTGTGAATTAGAGATAAGGGGGAGTTCCCTTTTATAAGAGGGGTGAGGGGAACCTTAGGAAAAGCTAGAAATATTATTTTATAATAAAATCATTTTCGGTTTATAATTGATCCAAAATAGATTATTTAAAGGATAAGGTGGGTATGGGTCAAAAAACACTCAACCAATAGGTTTTATATAGGTTTGGGTCACTATATTAACTTTATATTTTAGATTTAACTCTTAGTTAAATAGTTTGACATTTACCACGTCTCTCTATATTTTTATATTGTATGGTTAATAAAATTACTATATACTTCCAAGAGAACCCCAAGTAGTTAATTAATGATACAACTATCATTATATAAGTCCTTTGGCCGATCCTTATATTTTTAGGTATATAATATCAACTAATAATATAATATTTTTTTTAAAAACTCTTTTATGTCAATTTTGACACTATTTGGTATTTTGTTTTTTCTAAATTCATAACAATATTATTACATCGAAAAAAATTCATCTAACCAACCCTAATATGTCATATTAACCTATAAAATTAGTGTAATTCATAAAAAGTCTCAAATTACATTTATTTGGAGATTTATAATATCAATTATTTTAATATTTTATTAATTAGGTAATTACTGCATCACCATTGTGTCATAAATAAATTAAATTATTTAATGTCTCAAAATTATAAATAAAATACCATTATGTAGGAAATATTTTTATCTTTATAATTAATTTTTATAATCTAATTTATCTTATGTATAACTCAATATTAAAAATGTTTTAGTTATTAAACTTTAATTTTAACTCTTTTTACTCTTCTTTTAATTAAATAATAATAAATGTCCAAATATAATCCAAGTGGACCAAATAGGTTCATATTTTATTCCTAAGGTTGTTTTTGGTCGAATTATACTTAGCCAATAGAATTAGGACACGTGTTAGGGTAATAATGATATCATTTTTACCCTTAATTACCCTATTTACTTTTAACAGTGGTAAATAAAAGTAAAAAGTTACTATTCACCAAAAATTATTTTTATCTTATTGAACCACATTTTACTCCTTGATATTAACCGTGTCTCTCGGATTTTTGAAATTCCACTCATAGAAGAGGTAAAATTATGTTTATGTGAATTCGTAAATTCTCCTAGGAGATGTGTAAAAGACGGTGAAAAATTCAATAAAATTTATATATATATAAAATTATTATAAAATGACTCCAATGAATTACATTGAACTTATATAGGTATTATGTATCTATTTTGACCAAAAATAAATTTAAATAGAATAAATAATTATTTAAATAAAAATTCGGTTTTAAACTACAACTGAGTGTTTTTTTCACTATTCATAAAAAATTGAATGTTTTCAGAAAAATACCAAAAATTCACCCTAGGATAATTTCAATATTCTAAATCCAAAAATGATTTCTATTTTACCAAATTTAAAACATAGAAGTTGTATTTATTAATTTAAAATTAATTCCCGTTGTCAAAACCAAAAGGCGTATTTTAAGAAATAATAACTATCAAAAGATTGACACCTGTTTATGTCCAATTTCAAAGTAAAATTACTTACAATGACCATCATTGGAGTAAATGGTAAAAATATAATCTATTTATACTTCCAAACCATTAAAATGTATAATTTTATACTATAAATTATTTTGATTAAAAAAGTTGTTTTCATTTAAAATATAGTATTTTCACTATTCACCCAAATATGAAAGTTATCAGAAAAACTCCAAAAATTTATTGAAACTAAATTATTATGTCTTGATTCTCAAGAAGATGTTTATTTTTTAAAATTGAATATATAAAAGTTTGAAATATTGGATTTAAAAAGGGTTCTCCATTAAAAGGCGGTAAAAGTGCATTTTTTTTAAAATACTTCTTTTATCTGAAAAAATTAATTTGTTCTTAGATTATGTATAAAAAACTCAAAATATGGATTCTAAAATTATAAGGATTATATAAAGTTCAAAATTCAGTTAATATTATTCATAATCACTTTTGAACGGCTAGTTTGGTAAGTCGTGGTGCGCTTGAAGTCGGTGTTGCGTGTAGTGCAAGTTATTGAATTACATTGAAGAAATAACGTACTATGAAATCTTGGGGTGTTATATTCTTCCCTCATTCAATAAATTATGTCCTCTCAATTTGAAATTGTTCCTCTAAAATAAAATGTTGAAAATAGAAAATACCTTTGTCGGTAAACCCACATCGGAAATTGGGTTAATAAAATTTGGTCTTAATAAGAGAAAAATGGGAAAGAAAAAGTCACCACCAAATTATGATCTCGATTAGGAGAATATTGGTGGAAATTAGAGACACATAATTGGAGGAAAATGTAAATATTTATAGGGAGTGATTGAGGTCATCGATCACAAACAATTGTAGAATTGTGGGATTCAAAGCCACCAATCTATGATGATTTGAAATACCATCAATTCAACAAAACGTAAGGTATTAGGATAACAAATTTTTGATTTTAAGATCTCTTCCATAAAGTTTAATAATTAATTTAGCCATAAAATAATAGGAAAAAAATATGTATATATATACTTGACAAGTAGAGTTTCGTCCTTCAACTAATTCCTATCACAAAATCATCTTTCACTCTAAAAGATTTCAAAAAAAATATATTATATTTATCCCAATATTACAGGGTTCCAAAAATAATGAATTTATAATTCGCATATCATGCCATTTAAAAAAAACTACATTATACAATCTAGGGACTTCACGTAGTCCAGTGGTAGGCGATAAATCCCAATCGCACTATGGTTGTGGGTTCGATTCCCGCAGCTTTGTCCGAAGCGACGGGTTGTCACATGGTCTGCGTGTTGTCCTTTTATAAAAATCCAAAAATAACCTTTCAAACATAATCCATTCCAACCTTTAGACTTATCCAAAATACTTCTATCCAAACTCCTAGTCCAAAATTTATAAGGAAGTTAAACACAATGAAGATCCTTTTTGCCATGTAATAACATGTGAACACCTTCATCATGTATTATTTTAAAACATGGTAACACCCTGAATTACCATAAAACCTTATTGATTACATTCATGATCCCTTATTCCTTATATAATACTAGATATACTTCTTCCATCCAAAAATGTTGTAAACTCCAACAATGGTGGAATATACAAATCATTAATCAGTTTCAAGGTAGTCAAGAATATCCAATATAATTTATCCAAATCAAACATGTATTATTCCAAAATCACTACCTCAGTATCAGAACCATATTATGGTTTATCTTTCTCTCAACCATATATTTTCCAAAAATTTAACCTACTATTGAGTCACTTTTCTTGGTTCTACACAATCTCAAGTTCTTAATGAAATAGTACTACAGTACAATCCTTATATACTTCATAATTATTATAACCAGTACATCATTGATACAACACTCAAATGGAATAATTATTTAATAACAACATAATAACTCTAATCATTCTTCATCATCTGTGGTAGTATCATAACTTGATTATCATCTAATAGCATCATTTGGGGCATACTCTGATTATTTGGACATTGGTTCGCGTAGTGTTACAACTCCTTAAAGATGAAGCATAGTATATTTGAAACTTTTTTCTTACCCTTGCAGTCACGTACTTGGTGTCCTTTTTCTCCATACTTATAAAAAACTCCCATTCCCTTCAGGAAAGTTCCAGGGTGTTTCTTCCCACAATTATCCCATATGGGAAAATTCTTCTTTTCCCTCTTCCCTTTATCCATCTTTCTCTCTTCCATTATTTTCTTCTCTTTCTTCCCTTCAAATCCATAGGACTCAGAGAATTATTTACTTATCTTATTAACACATGATATTATTTCTTCATATGTTGAGAATACATGGGAGACTATTTCCGTTCTAAATGTTGGCTTAATACCGTGAAATATATGATCCTTCTTACTCTTTGGATCATACGTATTGCTGGAGTTCACATTCCTTCTACTCGACACCATTTCTATACAATGACATACACTAGATTAGTTTATGAATCACAATACATAAATACAAACTTGTAAAACACTTAACATAAATTGAACAATATATGGATAAAATCCATAATCATAAAAATGTTTTCTTTGAGAAAGTATATACTCATAAACCCTTCATAATGGTTTGTAAAGAAAATGATAATTATCCTAAGAATATCCCCCGAGAGTGTCGTAACCAAGAGTGCAGCAAGTCCCATTTTCATGCACTAGTTCCCGTTCGAGTCTAGCTCAAAGCGGTGTTTTCAGGTTTTACCCCTAGGTACATCTGTTCCAGATCCGCCTCTACCTGCTCGTATCCAGACATGGATGTATTGCTTGAAAAACTCACAAAATCTCTATAATATGAAAATTCTAGGAAGTTCTTCTATACTAATCCTCAAAGTCTATCTTAGGGCTATGTGTGCTAATTAGACTTTATCTAAATCTAGCTTACAATGTTTGAACTAAACTTCCTCTGATACCAACTGTAACGCCCCGACCCCACTTACCCAGAGTCAGTGCATTATTACATAATGTTGGCATGATCACAAAAGGTCAAGTCTCGAAAGACCGATTAGTTTAGTAGCATTGGAAACACTAGATACATTCATAAGTCTTACATTACATCATAAAGTGAAAAATGACTACAACATAGTCTCCATAGTCCACACTCATATCCCCTCAGACTATCCCTGCAGGTCAGTCATAAAATACTTCTTCACATCCTGGGAAAAATAAAACATAGAAAGGGGTGAGCTCAGATGCTCAGTAAGGATAACAATATAGAGAAAACTTTCATAAATAAGGATAAACATTTAAGGCAATGTATAAATAAAACAAAATCCTTTTAAACTTGAAATTCAGCATAATATGGAAAAAATAAAATGAAATAATTCCATTTACTTATTCACATTGATATTCTATTAGTTGAATAATGACATGAAATATCAATAACCACTTTTATAATGATGGAATGCATAATACCAGACTATCATAATCACATAGTCAAGGTCTTATGCCAAGACTAAAAATAATATTTTGTCAAGGCCTTCTTCCAAGACACTAGTTTGTCTCATGAGACCTACCGATGCATCGAGGAGCTATAGCGGGCTCCACCTGTCACTTTTACTAAGTCCAATTCATTCCTTATATGAATAGGTTTAAACATAACATAAAAATTCATATTAAAACTAGTATACGAAATGCCAATACTTTCTCCATAAACCATGAATGGTATAAAAATAAAACATCTATAGTTAAACATATCACAAAACCTTCAATACAATATGGAAGTTTTGTATCATAATAAATCAACTTCAAATAAGCTTAAAATCCATCAAAGGATGCTGAAATAGATGAAACCAAAACTATTTGAGAGAAATATATTTTTTTTGAAATCATTTAAAAGTCACATAATTATAAAAGAAAACATTTACTTTGAAAATATTCTTATAAGCTTGTAAGGGAAACTTCGACGATTTTACAATGGTGGAAAATAGCCGCACGCACTGTATAAGTTAAAAAAATACATTCTTACCTTAATTTTGTCGAAAAGGTTAAAAAAGTACTTTTTTGGTAAACAATGGAAATATTCCTTTATAAAAATCTTATAAAAATTCAAAAAAATGGTATAAATTAATTTAACCCATGGTCTATAAAATAGTAAGAATGTTTTGAAATACTTTTTTAAGAAACATGGATGTGGATGATAAAGAGGTCCCAGTAGATAATTACGTATAAACAACCTCAGATAATGAAGAGATTGTGAAATAAACCCTTAACTTGTACTTTTCCTTGGTCTAGGGTAGGTTAAACTCTTGTTTAATGGTGAAATAATTGTTATTAAATTATACAATAACCGTATACATTAATATGATATCATATATGATCTTTTAACATTCCTTTGTTAATAATATCTTAGTATTATCATTGTTTCAGGGGGTAACGAATTCGTTTTCCTTTATATTATTTGTTATGTGAGTCATATTTATTATGGATGGGAAGAATATTATTCATATACATAATGATATAAAGTCTTTAAACACTATTTTTAATCATCTAATGAAAATTAATCTTGAATGGATACAATGGGGAATGAATCTCATCATGTTCGCGGAGACGGTAATCCGTACGTATGTACGAGCGACAATATCATTATTTTGATATTAAAATAATATATAATTGGATGTTATATCATATATAAAGAATAATTATCATGTTATATTTATTATTTACATGAATTACACATCATTATTATACCCATACAAATACTAATGTATTGAATAACAATTACACCACGTCTTGGAGACGGTAATCCGTACGTACGCATGTATGGTGACATGTCATTAAAAGGATGGATAGAATAATGAATATGTCTTTACCATATTTATAATAACATAAAAGTATATAGAATATACTTGAGTTATTATTTTATAATGGAAATAATAAAGAAAGAAGAAGTAGAAAAAGAAAAGAACTTGAAAGAGGGTGGTGAAATTATTACCTCTTCTTCGGATTATTCCTTTTGATTTGATCAAAATGGATCCTTAAGTTGGCTTTATGACCAAATGAGGGCCTCTAGGATGAAGGGAGGAAAGTTGAGAGGGTATTTGGGTAGAGGTTATCCAATCCAAATGGCTTTGAAGGTGTGAATTATAGAGAAGGGGGAGTGCCCTTTTATAAAAGGGTTGAGGGGAACCTTAGGAAAATCTAGAAATATTATTTTATAATAAAATAATTTTCGGTTTCTAATGGCTCCAAAAGAAAAAATTTAAAGTATAAGGTGGGTATGGGTCGAAAACCACTCAAAAAATACGTTTTAGACTGGTTTGTGTCACTATATTAACCTTATCTTTTAGATTTAACTCTTAGTTAAATAGTTTGACATTTACCATGTCTCTTTGTATTTTTATATTATATGGTTAATAAACATACTATATACTTCCAAGAGAACACAAATTGGTTCATTAATAATACACCTATAACTATATAAGTCCTTTGGCGTAACCTTAGATTTTTAGGAATAGAATATCAATTAATAATATAATATTTTTTTTAAAAACTCTTTTATGTCAATTTTGACACTATTTGGTATTTTGTTTTTCCTAAATTCAGAAAAACATTATTACTTCGAAAAAAATTCATATAAGCAACCCTAATATGTCATATTAACCTATAAAATTAGTGGAATTCATAAAAAGTCTCAAATTACATTTATTTGGATATTTATAATATCAATTATTTTAATATTTCATTAATTAGGTAATTACTGCATCACCATTGTGTCATAAATAAAGTAAATTATTTAATGTCTAAAAATTATAAATAAAATACCATTATGTTGGATATATTTTTATATTTCTAATTAATATTTATAATCGAATTTATCTTATGTATAACTCTATATTAATAATTTTTTAGTTATTAAACTTTAATTTTAACTCTTTTAACTCTTCTTTGAATTAAATAATAATAAATGTCCTAATCTAATCCAAGTGGACCAAAGAGGTTCATATTTTATTCCTAAGTTTGTTTTTGGTGTAATTATACTTAGACAATAGAATTAGGAAATCTGTTAGGGTAATAATTATATATTTTTTACCCTTAATTACCCTATTTACTTTTAACCGTGGTAAATAAAAGTAAAAAGTTTCTATTCACCAAAGATTATTTTTATCTTATTGAACCAAATTTTACTCCTTGATATTAACCTTGTCTCTCAGAGTTTTGAAATTCCACTCACAGAAGCGATAAAATTATGTTTTATGTGAAATTTCAAATTCTCACAGGAGATGGGTAAAAGACGGTGAAAAGTTCAATAAAATATTTATATATCCAAAATTATTATAAACTGAATCCAATGAATTACATTGAACTTATATATGTATTATGTATCTATTTTGACCAAAAATAAATTTAAATAGAATAAATAATTATTTAAATAAAAATTTGGTTTTAAACTATAACTCAGTGTTTTTTTCACTATTCATTAAAAATTGAATGTTTTCAGAAAAATACCAAAAATTCACCCTAGAATAATTTCGATATTCCGAATCCAAAAATGATGTCCATTTTATCAAATTAAAAACATAGAAGTTGAATTTATTAATTTAAAAGTAATTCCCGTTGTCAAAACCAAAAGGCATATTTTAAGAAATAATAACTATCAAAGGATTGACACTTGTTTATGTCCAATTTCAAAGTAAAATTACTTAAAATGACTAGAATTGGATTAAATGGTAAAAATATAATCTATTTATACTTAAAAACCATTAAAATGTATGATTTAACACTATAAATTATTTTGATTAAAAATTTTAGATTCAATGATACCTTTGTCATGAGGATCCAAACCTTATTTAAATCTGCTTCAATTTTCATTTTGGTTAATGGTACCCTGAACAGATACTTAAATTGAACTAAAGGAGTCAAACAAGGAGACCCGATCTCGATCATCCTCTTTGTTATTGCTGAGGATTACCTCAACAGACTCATCATGCAACTTGTTAATCAAAATAAACTAAAACCCATCCAGGCTACCAGAAATCTTAGGGTCCCTACCCACCTATTATATGATGATGACATCATCTTGTTTTTACAAGGGGATCAAAAGAATATTCCGGTTCTTAAAAACACTCTTGCTCATTATGAGGAGGTTTCAGGTCATGCTATTTCTTAGAACAAATAACATATTTTCTTTGGAAAAAATTTCTCCCCTCAGGGAGAACTATTATCACTACTAACCTTGGGGTCAAAGAAGGTATCTTCCCCTTTACCTTTCTAGGGGTTTCTATCTTATGGGGATGACCTAAATACTCCTATTTCACCAACATTGTTGACCAAATCATTAGTCAACTCTCTTCTTGGAAAGGAAAGTCCCTCTCCATGGCTGTTAGAATTTACCTTGTCAAATCAACCATTGTCTCCAAGATGGTTTACTCTCTCATGATATATAGGTGGCCCATGAGCACCTTAAAAAAATCAATTCTTACATCAAGAACTTCATTTGGACAAGAATCATTTTTTAAAGGAAACTTGTCACCATCCCTTGGAAGACCTGTTGCAAACCCTTAGATACGGGGGGTTTTGGTATTAAAAATTTAAAATATTTCAATGATGCCATATAGGATAAATTTACTTGGGAATTGACTAATAATACCTCTAATTCTCTTGACTTTGTCTATCACAGATTTCAAAATAAGCTTAAGAAGGTAAATCTTAATTATATCACCTCCTCTATTTGGCCCTCCATTAGGCAATCATTTCATAACATTATGGAAAACTCTAGATGGATGGTTAGGGCGGACTCCGACATAAATTTATGGATAGATAATTGGACTAACACCCACTTAATTTCTATTATTCCACCTAATTATACACCTGAGAACACTAGCTGCACCATAAAGGAGGTTTTTCAATCTCACAGGAATGACCTCCCTGACAATATTGCTCAAATCATTGACAACTACCCTTATACTATCTCTGATGATTTCCTTGTCTGTGAGCCAGCCCCAAATGGAATTATTGACTCCAAAAATTTCTATCAGCAGAATTTACATGCCACTGAATCCAAATTTCAATGGTTAAAGCATTTTAACAAACCCTGGATCAAACCCACTAGACTGACTCTTATCTTGCGTGTGGCCCACAACAGATTTCCCACTGAGGTCTACCTCCAAACTTTTGGTATTCATCTTTTCTCTAGGTATCATCTATGTAACCAACAACAAGAAGATACTATCCATATTTTCTTATCATGTGCTACAGCCTCTACTTTATGGAATTATATCTTTGACATCTTCAACTATAGATGGTTTATACCTGACTCAATCTGTTCTCTTTTAAAGAAATGTGTTGGTCAGGATGTTTCTCAGCAAATCAAAAACATCTTCCTCTCTGCCATTTCTGAGCTCCTGCATGTGATCTGGTATGATAGAAATGATATCATTCATAATAAATTCTCATTAAATCTCAATGCAGGAAAATCTCAGATGCTCATTGCGGTCCGAGAGGCTGCTTTGATATAAAAAGACCATTGCAACAACTCTATTGGAGACTGGGATATACTGCACAAAATCCAGGTCGATGGCATCTATCAACAACCCAAACGTACCTTTTAAGTATTCTCGCAGGATCCTATGCCAGGATGGATCAAAGTGAACGTTACTGGTGCTTCAAAAGGGAACCCTGGGCCTGCTGGCTATGGGGTGTTTTTTCGAGATTGTTTTCGCCAGTGCCATGGTTGTCTCTTTGGAAAATGTGGTATAGCTTATTCATTAGAAGTGGAAATGATGGGTGTCATTCATGCCATCAATTTTTCCCTTCAAAAAAGGTGGAGAAAACTCTGGATCAAAAGTGACTCAACCACCATTGTTCAGGAAATTTGGAATGGGGTGACTCACCTGGCCTGGCTCCTCACTACGCTTTGGATGAAATGTCTGAATTCTCTCATGGAGATCGATTATATCGCCACTCACACCTTCTGTGAAGCGAACACTATTTCTAATTATCTTGCGAACAAGGGAATTCATCAGGATATGATTTGGCTGGATGATCTTCCTTCTGATTTATTTCAGCTTTTTGACAAAGATTGTAAAAAACTTCCTACGTTTATTCTCCTTTAACCCCTTTGCTTTTTTTATATTCAATAAATTTTGCTTTGGTCTTTGACCAAGGTACCATCTTCTAAAAAAATAGTATTTTCACTATTCACCCAAATATGAAAGTTATTAGAAAAACACCAAAAATTTATTGAAACTAAATTCTTATGTCCTGATTCTAAAGAAGATGTTTATTTTTTCAAATTGAATATATAAAAGTTTCAAATATTGGATTTAAAAAGGGTTCTCCCTTCAAAGGCGGTAAAAGTGAATTTTTTTAAAATACTTCTTTTATCTGAAAAAAAATTAATTCGTTCTTACATTATGTATAAAAAACTCATAATATGGATTCTAAAATTATAAGGATTATATAAAGTTCAAAATTCAGTTAATACTATTCATAACTACTTTTGAACGGCTAGTTTGGTATGTCGTGGTGCGTTTGAACTCAGTGTTGTGTGTAGTGATAGTTATTGAATTACTTTGAAGAAATAACATACTATGAAATCTTGGGGTGTTACAAAATTAAATAATTGAGGAGACTTAATGCAGAACTACTCCAAGGAATCCTTCCTACCAAATATGTTTTGCAAGCAGATCCTTGACTCGCACTTCTAGCCTGTGTGCCTCAATAAATAGGGTTTGTTACAGAAAATGAAGTAAATCTGGAACATCTGATCAATTTCGAATATTAAACATCAGAATACATGGATCCCACAGTAGTAGATCCTAAGTTTACCCAATTGGATGCACAACTGGAATAAGTCCATGCATATCTTTATAGACCTACACTTATGGGATACCCATGTCAAATACCAGTTGTACCACCACCCATGGCCCTACCAGCTACTATACCTGCTCATTCTCTAGCCCAACCAGACATTTCTCTAGGGATCATGAATTCTCTTGAGTCACTCATAGATCTATTAGAATCCCTGGAGGAATGACAAGGACTGATAAAACTAGAAAATAATCCTTACCCCGAATGGGTAAATCTGACACTTCCCGCGCCAAACATTGGGAATCCAACATTTCCCATTTTCAAAGGCTTGGGAGACCTAAACCAGCATTTGATGTATTTTCTCTCTCACTGTGATCCCATTATGGGTACCCATGAATTACAGGAGGTAGTAGAACTTATGTTCTTCTTGAAATCACTTCAGGGGACCACCTTTGTATGGTACATGATTTTTCTGGCACGATCAGTTACTGGGTGGGAATACCTCCGTCAGAATTTTCTCTTCCAGTTTAGCTCGACATTGGAGAACACCACATGCTTTGATCTAAAAAACTACAAATAATGGGATAATTAAAGGGTATCATATTTCATTTCACTATAGAAAGTATTGAAATACTCTCTAATCCTACCACTCCCTCAAGATTTTTTTTCTCATCTATATTGAAAATATTTACAATGAGTTATGAATGCCATTGATTCCTATGAAATACACCAGAGGGTTTTGGTACCTTACCTCAATTTCTAAAAATGTATAATAAATCATTGAAAATACTAAAGAAAAGTATTGATTAATTTCATTGACTCCATGAAGGAGAACATGAAAAGCATAGACTTCCACTATTACACTTTAGCAGGCCCCTATACCCACTCCCACTCCAAAATCCCACACCATATCATGTGGATAAACCTCTTGAGTGTTAGAAATAATTCCTTCCTTGTAAGGATGATCAAAAGAAGAAAAGGAGATATTAGTTTGAGGAGATAATAAAAGGTCTATTATTTCTGGAATGATCAAGCCCTCGGCTACTTCAAATCGACATTGGAAAACAACCTGATAAAGTTTACAAAGCATAGGAATCCCAGTAAAGAGGGTGAGGAAGATATCCTAAATTATTTTCCATTCCATCAAGTATTGGGTAAAAACATATAGGAATGTTTCATTTTTAAATACCTCCAACAAAATATAGTGGACTCTGAGTAGGTGAAGTTAATAAATTCTCCTCCCCAAGTAGAATGTGTCTACTACTTTTCCAAAGGGAGATAATTAATAAAAAGAATTAAATATAAATGATACATGGATTTTATCAATTGGATAGTCAGGAAAATGATCAAACAAACTCATGTTATCCTTTAAGAATTGTTTTTGGAGCCAACTGTGCCTCGAGATGCTTCTGCTACAACACAACCAACTTCATCAACATCTCAATCCTAGGAAATTTAGTCCTCCAAAAAATGACATGGATAGATGTTTAAGAGGAAAACATAGGAATATGCGATCATTTTAATTAAGAAATTATCCTTGACCTTAGAGTATTTCATGATTATGATCTCAAATTCATAGGCACCACCCTGCCAAATGGTACAAAAAGAGTCTACCCACCAGATGGAATCTCCATCAGAAGATGAGTTAACTTTTAGTTATAATAACGTTATTCACTTAATGGATCCATTCTCAAATTATGATCATGATTATGATCCACAATCTCTAACACTTGATTGGGGAACTTGGGGAAGAGGTTGTTAGAGACTAGGATATAGGGGAAGACATGGACATGATAGGAGTCACAACATCAACCATGCCCCTTCTTGGGCTGTCCATGCATCCAAAACTCATGGGAGAGATCTCCAGTGAGATCAGTAAGAATAAGTAAGTCCTCCAACACATGATAGGGTTTTCCATACCATTATCATCCTATAAGATCGATTAAAAGATATGTTACCTCCCAATAAACCTATGTTCATAGGTAGACCTAGTCGGCCTAATCCACATAGAAAAGAAGTACCTTCAACTCCTATTTCAATGACTGATCCATCCACATCAAGAACATAATCTCCCAAAGAACCTATGAAATAATACCCTATAATGGAATACAAATACCATTGGAACATAAACATGATGTCTTGAAGAAATTGGACTTGGTTCAGGCTATGTTTTTAATCATGGATTACCTAAGTCTATCAAAAGATCTTTGGGAAGAACTTATTGATGCCTTGTTAAGTACATGTGAATTTAAAACTAAGGTTTCTACTAATGAAGTATATCATTCAAATAATTATCCTACTGAATACCATAAAGTAATCTATTTCACAAATTAGGATGAGTATTCCATCATATAGGGATATATGAGGCCCCTATACATATCCGAAAGGATAAATGACACTGATATCCAACGAGCCTTCATTAACAATAGATCAGGAGTCAACTTTATCCCAATTTGAAAACCTCATAAACTAGGTTTCAATGAATCTCTATTGTCCCCCTCCACTCTAATGTTATAAGTTTATGACAATAATGAGAAAATTATCTTAGTGAAATCAATCATAGGACTCATTTTGGGGGCCTCATTCTTGACTCGAATTTCATGGTTATTAGATTGGATATGACCTTTAACATTCTATTGGGAAGACCTTGGTTATATCATCACACGAAAATACCCTCATCATACCAACAATGCATATAATTCTATATCAATTTACAAATTGGGGAATTTCATGGTGATAAATCCCCATTCAAATCAATTGAGTCACAATTCATTGACATAGGTTTCTACCATTAAGAAGTGATGTAGTCCATGGCTAATACTATCACTTGGATCAATGATCCAAATGGTCTGGAGATTATTCCTATCAATCCATTCCAATAGCTTAGTACTGAGCATGTACTCCCCAAAAACCAAATTGAAGAGGTGGGTCAGAATTAGAGCACACATCCAATGACTATTTTGATGTAATTTATGTCAACTAAGATTGATAGTGTTGGAGATATTTTAAAATCTCTGAACAATAATTAAAGCTTGGATGAGAATGTATTATTTACATCCCCTAGGCTCCAACAAAGCCTTGTTTCGCCAGTGGGGATAGAATAAGTTATCATGCCAATAAGAGAAAATAAAGAGGCTCATACTTAGCTCATCACCCCCCTTTAATTCTCCAAGAAGGCTTCATACCATAAAAATAGAATTAAAAGGTTTCTTTATCTTCTATATGTCTATATAGAGACTCCCCTCCTCCCTCTAATGAACTTTCTTCATCACCTACATCCCAGGTGGAGGATAAGGTTTTAAATAATGAGGAAGAAGAAGAGGAGGAAGACCATAGGGATTCCCCTCCAATATTTGGGGAAGGTATATCCACCACTGTTGATGAGAACAATAAGATAAATCTAGTTAGAGAATAGGATCCATGACCCACATTGATTAGTGTATCCATAACTCGTGATGAACTATAATTATAAACATCCTTAATGAAGAATTTTTTATGTGTTTTACTTTAATTATAATGAGATGCTAGAACTTGATCCCATGGTGGCCACCCATCACTTACGTTTACTAGGAGTCCATCGGGGATACAAGCAAGAATTCATAAGAACACACCCGACTCATGCCTCCAAAATTGAGGCTGAAGTGGATAAACTCATCAAGGACGGATTCACCTGAGAGGTACAATATCCAAAATGGATAGAAAAATTTTTCCCTATGAAGAAGAAAAACAAACAAATCAGATTCTATATCAAATTTAGAGATCTCAAATAGAATTATTTGAAATATGAATTGCCATTTCCAATCAAAGAAATCAATATTGATGCTATAGTTGGTTATAAATCCCTCTCCTTCATGGATGGCTATTTAGGATACAACCAAATTTGGATGGCCCCAAAAGATGAAGAATACAAAACTTTTAGATCCCCCTCAGGGAGTATTCTAATATTGGTTAATGACCTTTTTCTTGAAGAACACTGATGCCACATGCCGAGGTTCCATGCATCTCATCTTCTAACTCTTTCTGGGGATGTTTTTAGAATTTTATTTTCATGATCTAGTGATCAAATCCCAACAAAATTATGATAAATTAGCTAACTCGAAGAAACTTTTCAACAAGATACGATGACATATCCTAAAGATAAACCCCATAAAATTTGTTTTTAGGGTAAGCTTGGGAATGTTTATAGGTTTCATTTTACGTTATCATATCATCTAAGTTGACACTAAGAAAACATATTCCATCTTTAGCAGGTCACCTCCTCCAACCCTTAAAGAGTTGATAGGACTTCAAGGAAATCGGACCTATATTAGTCACTTTATAACCAACCTTCTAGGAAAGTGTTTTCCCTTCACTAGACTGATAAATAAAGGAGTCACATATCAATGGACCATTTACTAACAAGAAGTATTTGAAACCCCCAATAAATACCTCTATATCCCTCTGATGTTAATTCCTACCATTGATGGAAATACACTCATCCTATATGTGATGGACCTAGAATGATTAGTGGGAAAATTCCATATTCAAAAGAACAAAGCTAGGAATGAAAAAAACCACTATTATCTCAGTCAAAACATGATTGTTGTTGATACTCATTATTCAAAAATTGAGAAGAGATTCCTAACATTAATGTTTTCCATCCAAAAATTAAGGCACTACCTATAGAACCATGAGGTATAATTAGTCTCTCTGAATACCCTGCTCAAATATATCCTCATCCGCCCTATTTTGAAAGGACTTATGGCATGATGGAGAGTTATTATGTAAAAATTTTATATACAATTTGTGCCACATAAAGTAGGGAAAAACCAAGCCTTGGAATATTTTCTTAGAGATCACCCATCAGTAGAAGTCATGTAGTTAAATATTGAACTACTCGATGAAGATATATTTTATATTCAGAAAGGAACCCAGATGTGGAAAATTTCTTTTGATGGTGAATCTCATAGACCATTAGGGATAAGGATGGATGACCCTAAAATAAAAAAAGTAGTGTTAGTGATTGTGCTCAGTTCTTCAACAAAGGTAGTCATACCTTACTCCTTCATGTTATTATAAGGTTATACCAATAGTGAGATGGAATATTAGGCATCATTACAAACATGGAATTGAAACCCCAAATACTAGTGAACCACCTAGAGTTGAAAGGTGAATCAGTGTTGGTAATCAAATAGATCAGCAGTGATTGTGCCATCAAAAAAGAAGAGTTGATTACCCTGTTTGATTACGTATGATGGTTAATGGAAGAACTACCCTTAGATATGATAATGAATCATGTCCTATGATCACAAAATTCCCAAGAAGTTGCATTTTATAATGTAGTTATAGCTCTATGAGATCCAAAATGGGATGAAATAGTCATCATTATTTCCGATCACTGGATGGAATCACCTTTTTTTCAAGACTGAATGGAGGATATCAACCAATTCATCCCCATCCCTATGTCGCATGGTCCTACCATGGGATGGATAAAAACCATCATGGAATACCTCAATCTTGGATTACTTCCACCAGATAGAATTGGGAAGGAGAAAACCTGGTGTCATGTAGTCAATTTCTCTCTTTATGATGGCCCAAATCACCTGATGGTCCTCTACAGACAATGCTTTGATGGAGTCCTTCTCAGATGTATCGATAGAGAAGAGATTGAAACTATCCTGAAAAAATTATAGGTAGGATCTTGTGGTTCACACCAGTCAAGGTATAGGCTTTCTCATCAAATCTGATGATTTGAAAACTTATGGCCACCGATAACGTAATATTTCACAGAATTCACCAAGAAATTTCATTCCTACCAAGTGCATGCCAACTTCATCCATCAACCCCAAGAGTTTCTAAATACATCCAAATACACTTGGAAAATTTTCATATAGGTAATGAATGTTGTAGGGATGTACCCCTAGCTATGAACATGTAGTTTAAACACATATTAACTACTTCCAATTTCATCTCTAAATGGGCTAAGCCAATACCCCTTAAAGTAATCGAGTCCAAAAGAATTTTTTGGCTTTGTAAAATCCAACATAATTCCAAGATTTGGTTTCCACCATACCAAATCGATGAACAATTGCACCAAAATATATTATACTAACTAGAGAAGTTATATCATGAGTACATTATCAAATCCAACTATTCATCCCGCTATCATGCAGTGGATAATAGAAAGATAGAGGCCATCAACATGACCTAGTCAAATATACACCAGAATATGATGGATAGAGATATGAAATTATGGCCTGAAAATCTATTTCATGACTTATGGGATTTCTGGACCATGAACCATACTGCTATATGTGAAACCCAGTACTCATAGGTATATGGGAAAAAAGTAGTGCTTCCCATTGAGGTGCAATTCCCCTCACTCTGCATTTCAATTTGTGACCACCTATCCATGAATGAGAAATCCTATAAACAATTGGATGAACTAGAGTAGCTAGATGAGAAAACATTTCATACCTTTCACTAACTGGAAGTCTATCAAAATCATATAGCATGATCCTTTAACAAGAAGTTTTTCATCCATTCATTAATCCAAGGATAACTGGTATTTTTCCACAAAACTCCAATGATACAAGGAAGGAATCCTCTGAAACTTGAACCAAAGTAGGAAGGACCTTACTCACTATATAATCTCCACTCTAACAGAGCTTATTTCTTGATATTAATGTATGGATAGATCATCAAAACACTAACCAATGTGAGGTTCTTGAAGAAATAATATATGTAATCACAAATAGTACATCCATGTTGAATGATGTTAAACTATGTAGATGGTCTTTGTTGCATGAACATAAAAAGAATGATGTCATGCGTACTCCACATGACATTAAATTGAACGGAATTATCATCCTTATCACATGATGATAAACTACATGACATGTCATCATACTTGTATGACCTAAAACTTCAAGACACTATTTTTCCACACTACCTAACATTAAACTACATGGTTAACATCTGTCTCATTATTTATTAAGAAACCCTTGAAACACCATGAGTTGAAACACTCCTTGTGGTCCCTTAATCATTAGAATCCCCCATGAATAAGACTCACTTACATCATCTCCACCCCATGGTGGAACTTGGGCACCCATTATGGGCATAATTCCAAACACAATCATGTCCTTATCACATGATAGTAAACTGCATAATCCTCTCTAGAACTACGTGTGGCCTGATTCTCATTCTAATGTCATAAGTAGTGACTCCCAAATATTCCATCCTCAGTCTAACTGTGACTAAGGAAAAGAAAAATCTCCATTACCTTTTCCTATGAACTAATCATATCTATATAGAGATATTTTCTAGGGAATATGTCTTTTATACCATTGCAAAAAAATGTTTAATTATGACTAAATATCATGTTTTGGGCCCAACCATCATCATGGAAAATACTAATTCCACTTTCCCCTAATCAAATCTTGATTGATGTGGGAAAAATATTTGAAGAACTAAGTGTGTCTTGATTATCATTCCAATGAGATACATAGTTCCATCGATATCTCTAATACTAGGCCCAGCCATAAAAACAAAAATCCCCCACTCCCTGTATATGGGTCGAAACTGCATAGGGAACCTCTCAATAACTATGTTTTGATTGATTCATTCTTCAACAATATACATAGTGATTCCTACATTTCCATACTTGGGCCTAGCTATAACATTTTTTTCTTTCACATTGGTTCATCTTCATTCTCATCACAAGATGTTAAACTACATGGGATTTCAAGAACTAAATATGGATTGATTGTCATCCTAACAAGATACAATGAAATGCTTGGATCATATCTCTTGGAATAACCACAATAGAATCTAAATATCCATATCCTTCACATGTAATGACTTTTTGTCATGGAAATAACCTTTGACATGCCTTGTTTCACACACCGAGCATAGATCACATTCACTTTGGAGATTTGGTAAAAGGATTCCCCATATAATAAAGTCATATCAATTCACATTGAGGTTTCCAAGTTCCTGGATATATGACCTTAAAAGGAAAACCATATCTCCTCATCACATCATAATAAACTGTATGATTTCTTCAAGAACTATGTGTGGATTGATTCTCATTTTAATGAGATAGGTAGTGATGTTTAGATCTAAAATCATGGGCCTAGCCATAGAATAATACCTAGAATTATCCTACTCTCCCATGTATGGTAAGATCTAAATTAGGGGATCCAATATAGGTTTTCACCCTATAAATGAACATGTATTAAAAAAACCACCATTTCCCCCACACTTGAATTCAATTAGTGTGGGGGATGTTTATTTTAGAACTAAGTGTGGCTTGATTCTCATTCCAGTGAGATATATTGTGACACCTAGGCCCCATGTCCTAGTCCCAACCACATGGTAATAAATAAATACAACCTATCATGTGGATGAATAATGATATATGTAGGATCTCTCAATTTAGGTCCCCTTATTAATGGATCCCCAAATGAAATAGGGATATACCCCTTCTACATATGAGTTAGATCTATGTAATGGACTCTACACATAATGGCCCACATCGATCCAAAAATTTTGTCTATACTCATACATATCCTTTCTACATGTCATAATCTTAATCATGGACACTTTTGGATCATCACAATTTATCTCTAGCTCCACATGATAAACTATTTGATACCTGATGATTTCTTCCTGACTATGATATAACATGCCCCAATTGGATTTTCATATATTGATCACAAATTTCAGGGTCTGTCAGCGAAATGATTTCACTATTGACTATGTAGTATACACCCTAGTTGGAATTGAATAAAACAAACCTCATAATGAGGTTTTCAATGAGCACTAACTTTGTCCTTGGGAGAATCATCTTTTGTCTTTGTTAGCTTTGATGACATTCTATTGGCACCCATGATTAGAATTCAGTTTGTGGTCATCTTCTACATACATGTCCCATATAATTTATCCCAATCCGAGAACCACCAAGATGACAGTTTCCAATTTCTTCCCACATTTATAATGTATGCTGGAACAAACTTGGTCTGATTGGCTACATGTCACCTATTTCTTCCATGATGTTATGGTCCTAGTA
This sequence comes from Viscum album, assembly GCA_963277665.1. Classification (NCBI taxonomy): domain Eukaryota; kingdom Viridiplantae; phylum Streptophyta; class Magnoliopsida; order Santalales; family Viscaceae; genus Viscum; species Viscum album. The sequence goes on from OY728151.1 coordinate 1,290,627,717, forward strand.
GTATGACCTAAAACTACTGGTACCATAATCCATGTTCCTAGGTTAGACCTACATAGAAAAATTATTTCCCTAATTCTCAGGAAATTTTTACTTGAAATTCCCCTGCCATATTCTATTGTATTCTTCCCATTATCCAAACTCTGTTCCTAGGGACATTTGAATATTTTCAAACCTCCATTAGTTATTACCGATAGAATTTCATAATTTCAAAGGGATTATTTTCTTGACTATGATGTAACTTGACCTAGTTTTATTTGCATATGTTTCTCACAAATTTCAAGTCCTATTAGCCAAGTGATGCCATTATTGACTATATAGTATGATCCATAGTTATCCTTGCAATAATAACCCACAAATGGGTTTTCAAATTGGTGATAACTTTGACATTGAGAGGGACCTCCTCTAATGACATAATACCTTTTTTTCTACCACTCCTTAGATCCAAGAACCCCAGAAAACATCTTACAACATTATCCTCTCACACCTAAATATGGTAGCACATTTTCAGACATATTTCAAAGAATGAGAGAATAATAAGTCTTTTGATCAAATCTAAAGACCATAAATTACAACCCCCATAATTTCCTTGATTTATGACTTTAAACAACATAACATAAGGTCCTTTTCTGCATTACTGTAAACTGATCAACATAATGTCCTTGTTACATGACTTTAAACGGCATGATGTTCGATCCTTGTCAGGAATTGGCCTACCCCTTCTCTATCATCAGTCATCTGACAAGAAATTACCTCTTTTATGCAATCCAAGTCTATACATGAGTGGTTTCCCATTCATGGATAGTGCCAATGCAGATTCTATTTTCATTCTAAGAAACATTCCATTGGAAAAACAACTTATTGTGGTCTTGAGAAATCAAAATCTCCATAAAATTATTTTTTCCATGAGAAATAGAATTTATGAATTCATGATAACTCCTTCACCTAACTTTTCTATAATACACCAAAGTGGGATTTTCATAAGTCACCCAAATATGGGTATTTCAGTGAAAGGATTCCACTGCATGACTATACATCACATGCCCAAGTAAACCTTACATAAAAATCCTTATAAAGGGTTTCTAAACCAGTTATAATTTCTCCATCAGGAGATACCTCCTCTATTCTCGAATATCATGTTTTAGATTCTGAAACCATAAAATTGGGGCTCATGATCCCCCTTCGATGCATCAGAATAATGTTGGAACATTCAAGGATATATATCCTTGTTTATATTATTATATTAAATATTTATGATCATATTTTTTCAACATAAAATACTAGCCTTATCAGTCTAACTTTCATGAAATTAAACTTACCATAAAACAAGATACAGTACTCACCAGATTACAAACCCACAAAGGGAACAATGGATGAAATTTGAGTCTCAGTTCACTAGAACTACACTCCATATGGTTTAGAAAAAAAAATAAATCAATGAAAATAAATATTCACAAAACTTATTAGGATAAAAACTTGGAAATAGAGGTATAAGAAAAATCCAAGTCTCACCTGCTAATCCTTCTTTATATCGGACTTAGGAAAAAATTATGGCGGTGACACAAAAGATGAAGTGTTTGTAAGGTTCTTCAAATATCATTATAAATAATAAAACTAGGATTTCTATGCCCCATGTATTTTTAAAAAATAGAGCATCCCTCCACATTTGGTATATATTCAAATCCCACAACCTGATGTTGGAGTGAGTCAAATTTCCCTATAGTTACCTTAGAATAAGATTCTTTTTGTCCTTGATGAATCAATTTATAAAGGGGGGGGGGAGGGGATTTTATGGACACTATTAAGTGTGTTCCATGCACTTTGAAATAGAATTAAATATTTGAACCTCACTTAGTCTATAGATGTTGATTTTGAGTAGAGATACATCTTTATGCCGAAATGAGTAGATTGGATTTCCATGTGTCGTGGCACAAAATGTCCTCAAGTAGGCCTGAAAAGTTCATAGTGTGACTCTCAATTTCTCATGGTGGTCAATGAAAGTAGTGAATGGAACAGGACCATATAACCTATGGTATAGAGTAGCGGATTCACCCATGCATCCACATGCCCCACCCAAGCACACCCCTTATGCACAGACACACTTTCACATTTGAAGGCCTACACAACCCCTACACTGCACCCAAGGGGTAGACCACCCCTAATCCAAGAACCAACATAGAGAACCTATGATCAAGACCTATATAGGAAACCTCCTTTTACCAACATCCCATATTTTCCTATAAATAGGACCCTTAGGCTCCTCAGAACAATAGGAAAATTGGATGATTCTCCCAAGCTCTGGTCATGCAGCCCCTTTGCCTAGGTCCCAAAAAATTCTCCAAGTAGCACTCCAAAACTAGAGGGAAGAGGGAACTAAAGGGGATAGGTAAGATCAAAGTTCCTTTAGGGTCTAAAAAATATGACCCCTACAAGAGGAGTCCTTCTCCACTAGTGAGAAATGACTTGCATAAGGTCCTATTCCTTAATAAGAGACCCGCAAAAGACCCCTCCAATGACACCAGAGGTGACCCAGGGTGTCTAGGCTAAAGAATAATCCATGTTTTGTTGCACTGGTGGTCCATTTCCCACAGAATACCAAACTCATATAGGATTATCCCCCCCGTGCGAATCATTTCCAGTTCCTCCTAGGACTTGAATGAGGCACCTAGCACTATATTTCAGGACCTACATGAGCCCCTCTTTGAGCCCTCTTCCAAGTCACCAATGGTAGGGATTCTATCTCTTTGGATCCCTCACCTGAGGGGAAATAATTTGAAACCTCCTCTGAGGATTTTGGGATTTCAAAACCATTTGAAAAGGAATGCCAGTGTGTCCCCCATTTGGATTTTTATTTTTACGGTCACAGGTTTCCAGCAATTGTCCTACCAGATGGTCAGGATCTTTAGGGTGTGTGTGCATTTTTATTCCCACAGTCCTGAGTACCCCAACACCAGATACGATGTTAGGGAATTCCTAGTCTTGGATACAAGGTTTAAAACCATGTCATACAATTATCATCTCTAATACATAGAGCCTCTTATACCTAATATGAAGAAAGAGGGTTAAACTTGAATTTTCATTCAACATGGAATGAGATCCTCCTCTTCTTCTATGGGAACAATTTCAGGGCATCCCTCATGGAGTAATCCCTAAGCCTTTTTGGAAGGACCTCTCATACATCCTTTCCTTATTGATCTCTAAACCATGGTAACATTCCATGGTAAGGTGAAGAGAGGGAAGTTTGGTACCCTCTGATTCTTCCATTAGTGGAGGAGGAGAAGTGTGTGGTTTTATTGATATTCTACTTCCTATTATACCTCACATTCATGAATGACTCATCCAAACTTATATGAACATAGAGGATATCCACAATCATGAAATTTACACCTTCAAATGCATGTTTCAGTAGGGGATCATCATTTTAATATTCCTCTCTCCCTCCTTCAGAGTTCCTCTATAAGCATGGGTCCTCAAGGCCATGTATCCCACCTTAGGTCAAAGAGAATTGTGTTGTTTCACAGATCTTCCATTTCATCTTGTTTATCACACCAAGCATGACTCATGTGGGCATATAAGATGATGCTGGTCATGAAATCCATGTGATCCCAAGCCTTTTTGGGCATCATTTAAAGTTGTAAGCTGTAACCAAATTTAGGGCCTCTTACTTGGTATAATCTACAACCATTCAACAACATGGGAATATTACTTAGGAGTAATACCCTAGAATATCTAATTCATTGGAATCATTCTCAGGAGTAATCCATGATCATAACTTACATTCACCTGGGTTACCTTCTCAAGAGTAATCCCCAATCATAATCTCCATCACCAGGGAATATTTTTAGGAGTAATTTGGAAATTAATCCTCTCAAATTTACATACTCCTCTATGAGACAAACCTTCATCAAGAAACCATGGGCATGAGTCCTTGCAACAAAACTATGCGGGATTTGATTCCCATCCAAATGGGATACATAAGATGCCTCCCACGTGTCCAAATCCAATACCCCAAATAAATCTTGTTTTCTCTAGGAGACATTCCCAGCATGGTTTAATTTAACCTGGAATATCATACCTCTTCCAAGTCCTATATGATGGTTTGACATAAGTCCCCCACCAAACATTGACTTGGAAGGATCTTCCTAAATGTCCTTACTGCATGATTCTAAACTTCATGCTTTGAACCTTATCACACGACCTTAAAAGGTATGATGTGCCCCATTAATTTTCACCGAACTATGTGGGTTCTAACCCCTTTCATGAGGATATATAAGAATACTATTAAATTGTTTTGATCCCAACATAAAAACAACTACCGTCTCCCTGCATGGAGATACATTCCATAGTACCGCACTGTGTGGATAGAAAATCAGCATCATCGTAATAATGAATAAAGAATCTCTAATCAGTACCTAAGAGGATATAATTAATGAAGAACCTTTAATACATAGAAATATATCCATTGATAAAAAACCTCAGATACATACATATGACTATAAATTTCATACATGCTGATAATTGATTATTAATTCAAGGGTGAACTCTTTTATAAGTGGGAATTAATGAAGAATTTACAAACATATCTTAAATTAATAAGAGAGTCCTAGAGAAGGAAACCATTCCCCCCACAAAGGGTGTGATGAGCCTGGTCTCCCATACTCTCAAAATATGTGAGTTATTAAGCATCATTGGACTAATTTCCCAATGAGTTCCTGCCTTTGGAAAGAAAGTCCCCATAGATGAATAATTAGTTGATGTTTCTAATTCTGTGAAAAAAACCCATTGGAAACCATTCCGAAATAGTGAACCCAACGTTAATGATTACGCAAAATCCAAACCCATTCAATCCAATGTAGGGAAAACACAAATATATTCAGGGATGAAACACTAATTATATAATTTCAATAAATTCTTGTGCAACATGGACATAGTTATTTTTCAAGATTATGAAAAAATGAACTAAATAATTTTAAAAACTATAAAAAAATATTTTTCTGGGTGACCTATAGTGTAATAAAAACTTTATAGACTATTATAACATATTATGCGTGTGTTAATGGTTTATATTCGAATTCCATAACTAAATTTATGATTTTAAAGTCAAATTAAATGAATTTTTTCAAATATGACATTAATTATATTTTATAATAAACAATAAAAATATCATCTTTTCCCAATGGAATGGGATGTGTTTTAGAAAGATATAAGGGAGAAAAAATAACTTAAGAATGTCCAAATTTTATTTTATGAATAGATTTATACTAAAAATCACCATATTTTTCAAAATATATAAATTTTATCTATTTTACCTTGAAATCTATTTTAGATTATTTTACTACTTTAGGTAATTCCAAGAGTTCGGATCCCCTCACTTATAAAAGGGCACCACCAATCCTATCTTCCTCACACATTTTGAGCACTCTAGTCTAGCCAACACCTGCAAAAATTCTAAAAAACATCACTCCTCACATCCAATATTTCTTAGTCTCCCCAAATGACCAAACAAACAAGGCTTATGGTGTAATCCAAAGAGGGTATATGAGGAGAAGTTATAAATCATAACAAACCTATTTCATGTTTATTTCTTCTTCCACCTATATCAAAAATTCATCAACCATGATGAAATAGAAAAATCTGTTTCTTCCATAAACAAAAATGTTTTTATGATCATTTTAAAACCATTTTTCATCTCCTTTTCTATCCTATTAGAAGTGAATGCATCACTCATGCGTACGTGTGGATTACCACCTCCATGAAGTGATGTGTTTAATTTTACACCACCAAAAAATCATTGATTTTTATAATGATGTATTTAATGTAATTAAGATATTCATGACATTTTATAATTATTTAATGATAATATATCATCTTATTTCTTACCTTTCAATCTATTGGATAATGATAATGTCATTCCTGTGTATGTGTTTGTTACCACATAATCAAAGTGATCTGATTCCTTTCACCTATATTCCTTTCATATAGGGTTATAATTTTTTTAATAATGTTCTAAAAATATTATTATGTTGTGATTATTATTCTTGAGATTTGGGGAAAATTTTCTCTTTAACCCTAGCCAATATACTAAAGTCATTTTGGATATATGAGCTGAATATTGTCAAAACATCTTACATGAAATTAAATAATTAATTAATTTAATATAAATTTGTGATAAATAAAATAAAATGAATAATAAAAAAGAAAATTTATTTAAAGATATTAAATAATTAACAGAACTTTATTATTTATGAATTTAAAGAGCATGCATGATGAGTCAGACTTAAGGTAGGGGCACTTTATCTTAAAAAGTGTTTTAAATGTTTTAATAATTTATTTTATAAATAAATTTATTATATGTAAAAATTATTTGAATTATTTTATAGATGTATTTATATGGACATGAATTAATTATAAAGTAAAGTTTAAGTCAATTTTTAATTAATTTCAAATGTTTTCAGAAAGAATATTTCTACATATTTTTTAGAGAAATTTTTTTCTTTCATTACAAAAGGAAGAAAGGAATGTTTTATTTTAACTTATAGGACTTAAATAGATTTTGAAACTACCACAAAAATATTTAATATATGTATTAATTTATAATATTCCATGTTTTCTTCCAAAAAACCCCTATTTTTCTTTTTTATGGTTATTTTATTTTTGAAAATTGGGTTTTAAAAGGAAAGGGTATTACGATATCCAAAAATGTTTTCCAAATGGGTTAGAAAGAGTTTTTCAAGGTTATTATGATGAAGAGGTGTAGGTATAATGTTTTTTATTCATTATATGGCACTTGAGTATCATATATGATGAAGGGTGATCCTAATACAAGTTATACTATGGGTGTGTATGATATAAATTATATGATGGGTAAGCCTAATATAGCATATATGATTGGTGAGCCTGATAGATATTATATGACAGGTGAGTCTGATATTGATCTCCAATACATTGGGTATTGTTCTATGTATTAAAGGGAAACAAAGAGGGAGTTATCCAGAGAGGTTTCTCTAATGTAGTTAACTAGGCTTTAGTTATTTCTGACACGTGTTATGATTATAATGCTATAAGTTTCCTAAAAGGGTTTTTATTTGATTATAATGGATTTTAAGGATTTTATTTTAGATAAAATGTGTTTTACATGTGAATATGGTTTATTTTATATTCTTAATTAATAACATGTAAAATGAAAAAAATATGGGTTTTCATGTTATTTTCTTGACTAACGGTTTTTGTACTTTTATGACCCTTATAGAGCTTTTTATTTTGATCATCCAAATTTTTAAAATGATTTTTAATAGGCCTTAAGGATAATTAGAAATTTTAATAAAGTCATATTTACATATATGAATGTTATCCTAAATGAAGCAATCATGTCTTTATGAAGAACATGTTTTGTTGAAAAATGGATACTATGTGGAAGTTTCCACTTTAAAAGAGTTTTCTAAATTATCTAAAACTCTAAAACTAAATTTAATTGGGTATGTAAGTGATACAATAATCTAGTTTGATTTTATATGTTTTATATGACTAAATAATGTCACATTTATCAATATAAAAGATGGAAATGTAAAGATTACGTTTTTTTATTGGATTCAGGATTGTGGGTTTGGTGTTGTTATAGATGGAATTAGAAAAAGGTTTTAGATAACATTAGAGAATATGATTTTTTTCATGGATACTATCAAGGGTTTATAACATTAATATTGATCACATGTTAAATGGAGGAACATATCTTTTTAAGATCATAAGTGATTATGACTTGATATGATTTGGAAATTTTATTGGGTTCTAAGAAGAATACTCAATTGATGATTAAATAACCCATTGGGTTAGTGTATGATTTTATGCTAAGGCAATTATGGACTATTGGATGGTGGGATATATATAATCATGATGGTTGAAAAGTGATTAATTGAAAATTGATATTCTCATTGATATTTACAATCAAGCTATGGATTACCATTGAGGTTATTATATAAATTTAATTTCGGATATTTTGCTGTTGTTCACTACACTATAATTTTATATAGTGATTTATCATGGTGATTAATTATATTTTGGGATATTTTTCTTGGGGATGTGTAATATGTAACCCTTGGTTTTAACATTATTTTTAACATGAATGATTATTTGGGAAGAATCCTATTACATTTTTGGGGATTTATATTGAAAGGTATGAGAAAAACATTGAGGTTAAAGCATTATTTAATACTAAGGTTATTGAGGTTAATTAGGATATAGGGTTAATTATAAAGGAATGATTTAATTTGATGTTTGGGTGTTATTATTGAATTATATAGATTAATGTATTATTTCTTCATTTGAAGGTTTATTAATTTTGATTATTATCTTATCATGTACTAACCATTTTGGATTTAGTAAAGACAAGAAGAATAGATTTTCTTCCTTTTATATACCACTTAGTCAATCAGAAGTTTATTATAGTGTTTTAGGCATTAAATATTCATACACATCATTTAGAGTATAATATGAGATAAATATGGAATCATTTTGAAACTTGAAACCAAAGGATGGAATTGCATTTATGGAATTGAGTAATATTAAGTAAATATATTTCCTTATATTATTAGTCAATATGGTAATTATATACCTCAAATTTTTTAAAACATTATATTGAAAAAAATGTTATCATATTACCTTCATCTCTGATGAATTGATGATCTCCTTAAAAGCTAATTGATTCATGGTTTTGAGGTTATTAACTTTCTTATGATCATTCACTATCTGGTGATCAATGTTCTATGTCACTCTCTATCATTATTTAGATATTAATTTTTTCCTTCAGGTCTATATTTTTACTTCCCATTGTTTTTCTCTTATTTTTAAACCTAGTTATGTTTTTTTCTAGATTACCTTTGTATTTTTATTTCCCTCTTTGAAAAATGATGTTTTTCAACCCATTTTTACAATAAGGGGTTACAAAAAATGTAATTTCATATGTCAAATCCATGATTTCTGAGGTCAATTTCAAATTTATAGGATATTATTTATTAAATTGGGGATAATTTTACACCCCAATATTTTAAAATAATAATATGTTTGATAGTGTTTACAACACACAACACCAAGATTAAATGAACCATAAGATATTATTACTTAAATATAACTGATATAACATTGTTTTTGAATTGGAGAGTATGAATAGGTGTAAGATAATTATGATATATATATATATATATAAATTAAATAATAAATAAAAATATTATTGATAAATTATTATGAAATAATAACTTACTTTTTATTTATGAAATTTTATGCTTCAAAAATATGTTTCCTTCAAAAATGATATTTATTTATTTTTGTGAGAATATAATATAATTAATTTTTTCACCTTTAGAAATTATATTTTATAAAATGGATAATATTTTTTAAATCATCGTATCAAAATTATCTTTGGGTGAAATTTTGGTATTTTTTTAAAATGTCTGATTTTTCAGCAAATAGCTAAAAATACCAATTTTTTAAAACTTTCATTTCTTTTCAAATAAATTTCTCATTATCATTTTGAATTGGATATCAATGTAAAATTATTCTTAATTAATTATATATAATATAATAAATTACATTTTATTCATCTTTATACCTCATTTTGGTATAAGTTATCTTTTGGGCTTAAATACACAATTTTCTAAAAAGTTATTTTTCGTCATGTTTTTATAATTTTTATCTTAAAATAATTTAATCCTATTATATAAATTTAATATTTAAAAACATAATCTTTATTTGGAATCATGAGGCCCAAATATGGTAGTTTTTGGTCAATATGATTAGTAAATCTAGTAAATATTTGTCACCTTGGTAAGGACAAATTATGTAATTAATGTCAAAAATAATGTGATAAGGCCTAAAAAATATACATAACAACTATATTTATTTCATTGAATAACTATAATTTTACTATGGATATAAAAGGATATAAATGTTTTCAATTTATTTCCTCTTTCCTTTTATAATGACCTTAACATATTTTTAAATAAAAAATAAAAACAAAATGTTACTCTCCTTGTTAAAAATTACCTAAATTATTGTCATAGGGATAAAAAGATATTATCTTTGGTTCTATGTGGTAATTTTAAATATGAATTATTTTTTTATTATGGTAGTTTTTTTATTTCCAGTAATGTAATAATTACATTAAATACTTACACAACTCTAACACAATGTATGTGCATGCAGAAGAAGAAACGAGTAAATGATTTTAAAAAATCTAAAAGTAATATTTTTCTGGAGAGTTATACAATCAAATTAACTTTATAAAAAATATATCATATTATATATGATTTAAATGGTCATATTTTAATTCCATTGTTTTCTTGATATTTATAAAGTTAATTTGAATGTATTTCTCAAAAAATAACATTAATGATATTTTATAATAATCAATATCTTATTAAATGATCTAAAATTTATAACAATATTATATTTACCAAATTAAATAAGATATGATTTACAATATCAACTTTTGTATATTTATGGGCCACTTTTCCTTTTATAGTTAATTTTTTGACTCTTATGGTATATAAAAATTTGATATTGCGGTAATCATCAAAAGGATTAATATGGGTTAAAACAAAGAAATAAGGGTGAAAAAATTGCCTAAAATTATCCATGTTTTATTAGATTATAGTATTTTGAAAAATAACAATCTTATATTCTAAATATATCAATTTTGTTACTTTTTTAAAATAAAATATATTTATATTAATTTAATACTTTATGTAATTCAATGAGTGACCATCCCCTTACATATAAATGGTCACCTCTTAACCACATTTTTGACACTATTTGAGCACTCTATTTTGGAAAATAAATTCACAAATATCTCCACACCTTCACTCCATACATCCTAGAGTTCTGGGTCTCACCACAATACCAAAACTGGAAGGTTTAAGTTGTAATACAAAGAGGTTATTTGAGGAGAATGTATAAATCCCAACTGAAAAATTTAAAGTATATTTCTTCTCCAACCTACTTAATATCTTATTTAAAGATAAAAAAATAAAAAAATAATTTTATTAAATATAATAAAATTTTATTATGATCATGTTTAGACCATTTTTTATTTCCTTTTCCATACTATAGGAAATGAAAATATCGCTCGTATGTACGTGTCGATTACCACCTCTATGAAGTGATGTGTTTCATTTTCCATCACTACCACTCATGAATATCTATAATTATTGATTTAATGTATATATATGATATTAATTATATTATTATAATTCTATAAATATAATATATCATCTACTTTCTTACCTTTACACCCATTGGAAAATGATAACGTCATTCGTGCATACGTGTGGATCACCACCTCTACTAAGTGATGCGATTAGTTTCTCTTGTTAGAATTCATTAATGGTTATAAAATTTTTATTAATATATAAATAATAATAATAATTTCATTATAATTATTTTTTAGTTAATTTAAGAATGACCACTTTGACCATAGTCAACCTACTGAAGTCATTTTGGTTATATGATCCGAATATCGTCAAAACATATGATGTGAACTTAAATGATTAAGTAATTGAATTTAATATGGTAATAAATAAAATAAAAGGAATAATAAATATGATAAAATTTTATAAATAAAGTAAATAATTAACAAAAGTTTATTATTCAGGATGCATAGAATGTACATGACGAGTTAGTCTCAAGGTAAGTGACACTTTAACTTAAAACCTTCTTTTTAAATGTTTTAAAGATTTTTTTCTAAAGATTTTTCTTCTATATAGATATTAATAAAATTATTTCATGGATATACTTATATAAACATAAATTAATTATAAAAAACATTTTATGTCTCTTTTTAATTTCTTTTCATGGTTTTCCAATGGAATATTTCTACATATTTTGTATGTAATTTTATTCCTTTTTTACAAAAGGAAAAATGAATATTATATTTTAACAAATATGACATAAACATATATTACCTCAATTAAAACCATTATTTTATATATGGATAAATTTTTAATATTACATTTTTATTCAAATAAAACCCATATTTCCTTTATTTTCTACGTATTTTAGTTTTGAAAATAAGGTTTTAAAAGGAAAGGATATTTTGATATCTAAAAATGTTTTTCATCCGAGCTAAAAATATTTTTTCAATGGTTTATAATTAAAATGTGCTAGTAAAAAATGTTTTAGTCATTAAATGGTACTTGATAATTATAGATGATGATGGGTGATCCTGGTAGTGGTTATATGATGGGTGATCCTGATACAACATATACGACAGGTGATCCAGATACATCTTATATGATGGGTGATCTCGATACAACTTATATAATGGGTGAGTCTGATATAGCTCTCTGATGCATTAGGCAATGTTCCTTGTCTTCAAAAGCAAGAAGGATGGAGTTAACAAGGGAGGTTTCTCCTATAAATTTAACTAGGATTTGATTATTGCTATCTAGGGTTATTAATATAATTCTCCATGCTTTTTAAAAGGGTTCCAATTTGATTACAATATATTTTAAAGTTTTTCATTAATAAACAAAATTTGTTTTCTATGTGGATATGACTTATTTTATATTCTCAAATAGTGAATTAGAAAATTTAAAAATTTTATGGGATTTCATGTTTTTAACTAGACTAACGAATTTTTTACTTTTATGACTCTTACTGTGTTTTTTTATCATCCCGTGTTTTCAAATGATTTTTCATCATGAATAAAGATGTTTTTAAAATTTAATAATGTCATAGTTCCATATAATGAAGTTATCATCAATTTAGTAAGAAATTACTTATAAATAACTTTGTTATAGGGAAATGGATACTGTGTGGAAATGTACACTTTGAAAGAGTTTGTACTAAATATCAAAAACTCTAATCATAAAATGTCCTTGAATATTTATTTGATCAAATATTTTAGTTTGATGTTATATGATTTGGATGGCTAAAATAGCATCATTTTTATCGATATCAATGTAAAAAATGTAAAGATTATATTTTCCCCAGATTTGTGAGTGCATGTTTGAGGATATTATAGCATTCTTCAAAAGTTGTTAAATTCATTTATTTATTATGTTGAAATTTATTATAAAATCTTAGGGTGTTATATTCTACCCCTTATAATAATTTAACACTTGAAATTATATCACTATAATACAAACAAATGATGATACCTATTCTTCATTACAAACATGGGTTCCAACATTGCTTCCTTAAATTTATGATTACTCCAAGGAATATTAACCAAGTTAGGAGTGTTTTTTTATATCACCTTATATCTATGAAAAAAAATTTCTACTAGTTTTTCTTAGTAAGAAATATCATTCTCTAGTAGTATGTCCTTTTATTTTAGTACATGTTAAGGATCATGTCTGCACTTTATCAAAAGAGACACATAGAATAGATTGTGAACATGGGAGAGTTTCTAAGGAAGAACCATGTGATAACCCACCATCAAGATATGATCAAGAATATAATAGGGATATATATATTAGGAGAATACCTTTCCCTTATTTCCAAATCCCATAAAATTCTTCCAAGGAGATATTTTTAGGAATAATTTATCTTCAACTTTGAAATAAAAATATCACTAAGGATTTTCATTATAATATTTTTATTGACTATGAACTGCCCTTATGTTTTTTTGAATGGATCTAACCTTCTATACCATTTCCTAAACTAGCTCAAACCCCAATAGCCTTTATTCTCCACCTTCATCCCCTCATGTGGGATTTCTGGAAATTTCTCCATAGAGGATTTCATAAGGATCTTTCTAATTACTTGATTAAAAGTGATTTCTATATGAAATTTCAACTACTAGAAGGTGTTGATCCCAACCTCATTTGAAATCCAAAAATAATGATCCTGGAATATCTTCTTGGTTTTCAATGGTCCTTTCAGACCGACCATATTTATATAGATGATATTTATTACTAAATATCAAATCTATATTCTAATATTATTGAAGACTTATGTAGAACAATGTGATAAACCTTGTATCTTGATCAGATACAATTTAGATTAGTACTCCATGAAACCTTAACGTATAAACTATCTCATATTAATGAAATATTCTAATTTGAAAAGGAGATTAAGAATAACCCAAATAGCATTATGACCTTTAGATGTCTTGGGGAGTTTGATGATTTAATACATGGTGATGTTTTCCCATTTTCCACTTAGAAATGGTTAACAGTTGTAACATCCCCTTGGAATTATGTCTCTCATCATTAACTTGCTGACATACCAAGCAACAAGATACATACTCTGTGATGTCTCTATTTATATTTTCCCACCCCAAATACTATTTAAGATATCTATATATCTTCATACTTATAGGATGAATAAATAACGATGGAATATGAGATTCATCTAATAACTCCTTCCTTAATTTTGTTATTGAAGAGACACATACTCTATTTCTGAACCATATCATTGCATCGCTATCATGACTAAGATCAAGAAAATTTCTTACATTATTTTTCTTCCCCATGTCTTCCATCTATACATGATAATATTCACATGAATATATAGCTTAACATTCATTTAAAGATAATACCTTTATCCTATTATTATGATTTCAAGGTCCATCCTCTTTAATTCCATAATAATAGATCCCTTATAATCATCATCATAGATAAACTAGTATGGTCTCTCTCGATCAAAGAATCAACCACCTTTTTTCCTTCTAAGGCAGTAACGTATAGAGTAGTCCTAATATTTAATCTGTTCTAAACATATCCTTTGATTCATAGTCAAGTCATTATATGTAAATATGTACATCAAGATTTTATGATCCATATATATTTCACACTATTCACCATAGAGATAATGCATCAATGTATTCAAAGAAGAAATTATTGATGCCTATTCAAAATCATGATTAAGGTAATTTTTCTCATGAAACTTCAATTGATGAGAGGAATAAGATAATACCATGTCTTTATTCAGGAGAAAAAACAATATTCCCATCATCGTTGCATCACTATAGATCATAAACCCTTCTCTTCTATAGGGTTGTGCAAGCATAGTTTCACTGACTAACCTTATATTTAATTCATTCAAATTTTATTCACATTCTTTTATCTATAGGAACTTATCACCAATTCATGTATACTTAGTTAGTGTATTTGATATACTTGAGAAATTTCTCACAAAGTTTCAGTAATATCTCTCTAACCCAAGAACCCTATGTACTTTAGTCCCCATAGTTGGTCGAATACATTCTTCAATAAAATTTATCTTTGAAGGATCCACCTATATCCAACTTCTTATGATTAAATGAAATAATAATGATACATTATGAATCTAAATATCACATTTAATAAATTTTGAAATCAACTTATCCTTTCCCAATTTCATAAACACAATCCTCAAATGTTCATCATGTTCTCACTTACTCTTTAAATGTATAAGAATATCATCTATAAAGACCACCAAAAACCGATTAAGGTAATCTATTATGAATCTATTTAGTATATCCAAGAATATAGAAGTGGAATTGGAAAGTCCAAATAGCAACACTATAAATTCATATTGTTCATACCTCATATAGAAGGACATATTAGAGATTTCCTTCTTTTTGACCCTCAACTAATGATATCCATATCAATGTTCAATATTTTAAAAGTATTGAGCTCCTCATAATTGATCAAAAAATTCATCAATGTGGGGAAGATGATACTTGCTCTTCATAGTGCTCTTCATGAGTTCTACATAATCAATGAAAAGAAGTATGACCCATATTTTTTTCATAATGAAGAAAACATGTGTTTTACATGGTGAAACACTAGGCCAAAAGAATCCCTTATCCGGAATCTTCTAGAGTTTATTCTTTAATTCCTACAACTCTATCATGTTTATTCTATAAGTAGTCTTTTAAATAGGCATAATACATTTTATGAATTCTATTGAACTCTCAACTTCATAATTCAAGGGAATACTAGGAAACTCTTTAGGAAATAAACTATCATGTTCCCACATAATAGGTATATTTTCAATATTGAGTTTCTTTCCAACCATTTGAGATAGACACCCCTAATTAATAGGTAATAAGACATATACAAAGGTTGTAATTTCCATTGGATGTTTATATTCTTCCTCACATTGATATAAAATCTTTATTTCATTCAAAATTTGAAATGTAACTTCCATTCCTAATCAAATGATTTTGGATACCTACAAAGAAAGCCAACCCATGCCCAAAATCACATCAAATTCAACTAAAAGAAGAATCACAATATTTATAAGAAGCGCATTCTCACAAACTTATATTGGAGAGGAGCTATAGAGTTAATATGCAATCATCATACCATTAATAGTTTTCATTGATATTTAAACATCTAATCATTAAAGTAATGATGTGAAAACCACATATATTTATTTAGATATAAAAGATTTGGTAGAATTATAATTAAATAATATATTTACAGTTCTAAATTGTATTATAAGTGTACCTTTCATCACTATATTCTTCTTACCTAGTTAAATAGTTGTGATTACATGAGATATCACTCTGATTCTTTTCTTGAGAGGTTAATGATGTTGATTATCATTATAAAGCCTTGGATTCATGCACTAGTTGGAATAATTATCAAACTCATTATAGTTTTAAAATTGAGTTTTGGTATTTACATTTAGATTATATCTATATAAATTCATTTTATAATATTACAACTTTACATATTTCAAGAATTATCTTTCTTGATGGCCTTCTTGTACACACTTAAAACATTTACCAGTTCCCATAATTTTTTTGTATACTTATTTCAATACTTATGGAATAAAGGGTGATTCATTTTCATTCCTCCATGGGTTTTATTTTTACAATTTCCTCAAAGTAAAATATTTCTCTTCTTATCAAAACCATGATAATAATGGTAATATCCACTCTATATTTTTAACTAGAGAGAAAATCATACAATTTCACCATAGATACCAAATACCATTATAGAGAACACATTTTGGAGACTTGGTTTTATGACACTAAATAATTGATCAATTTTTCTTTCATGAGTCATGATGAAACCAATAGTGTAACTCACAAGCCTTGTAAATTTTACTTCATAGGTACTAATAGATTCATCATCCTTTTGTTTAATATTATAGAATACCCATTCAAATTTCATTCAAAGAGATCAAGGAAATTACTTACTTAAAAAATAAACCATTAAAATTATCCCATTTAATAGAGTTAATTTATTCCTCTAGCCTCATATTCATAAAAATATTCCACCATTAATTTTATTAAACTTCTAAATTGTACACCTCTATAAAAAACTTTTCATGATTTGAGCACTGGATAATGGAAAATATATTTTCAGTTATATTGATCAATTTCTTATCAACTAGTGTATTAGAGGACCCACTAAAATAATGTGGATATTACCACATTAAAGATGCAATGGTCCTTCAGTACATTATTTTCTCATTTGGAAGCTCAGCATGATTCATGGATTTAGACTATTTCATGAGAATAACAATATGATTTTATATTCCATCTCCAATTTTTTCATTTTATCAATATTAAAATCATTTCCTAATCTACCACATTCATTATTTTCATGAATCATCATCGTTATAGTCATTTAATAAAACAAAAAATCATAGTGAAAACATTAAGCTACATTATTCAATGTGATAAATCATATAATAATTAAAATCATTCTTGATATGTCCTAAATTATAACACATTCTTATCAACCTGTGACAGTTTTAGGTTCACCCTATATTAGTTTTAATTAACCATATATTTTTCTTTTTTTTATCATTATTTTACTCATAACCTAATTTACAAATATAAATAAACCTTTCTCCAATAAAAATTTAGAAAACCTAAGAAAAACATACAAATATAGTTCACTATTTTAGATGATATAATAATATATTATACAATAATTAATTACTTGAAGTCATAAAGGATTAGTTTCTTTGGATACTATAAAAACAACTAAATTATATCATGTAGGATATTAAATATCTCCTATAAATTTATTCTCTCAATGTACCCTTCCTATAAATTTCAATCTTAATAACTTTCTTCTTATCCTAGAGAATAAATAAAAACATAAGAATGGGTGAGTTGAGATTATCAGTAAAGGTAAGCATGTGAGTTATTAATTGAGGATTATATAAAAGAATAAGATAAGAATAATGGTATGATTTGATGATCATTAATTATAAATTTTATATCCAATTATTCATAGATCATAAATAATGATTCATGGCCTAAATATCTAGTATTTCAAAAGACTTGAGTCATAAGTGTGAGGAATAATCATTGATAAATCATGATATATGAGAGCACATCATAAGAATATGTACATTTAATAGGAATTATGGAATAATAATAACCATAGAAAATCATTTCATTAGTCAAGTCTCATTTCCAATACCATCATCACATAGTGTACAAAGTTCCATAACTTATTGGGTTCACTTTCCAACCAATTTTTATTATTGGAATGGGTTTAATCCCTATCCTACATCATATTAAATAATGAGATATCAACTATTAAACAATGCATTATAGGGATATATAATTCCATACCCACCAATCACATTATGAAAACCTTACATATGTGTTCCACAAGATTATAGAAATGTTCCTTATTCTATCATATCATAACCCATTGAGAAGAAATGGGTTTCATAAACATTTCATAATCACATAATAATAATCCATAGAATTAAATAACATGTATAGTATCATTATATCATATCCACAGTGAACCATAATAAACATTAAAAAATGTTTAAATTGAGGAAAAATATCTCTAAAATAATTTTCAAATTCTTCTTAAAAAATATGAGGAAAAGATCATTTTTTCCTTTGATAAATTTTTAAACAAAAAATCCCCAAAAATATTGATAAAAATATTTTATTTTAAAAAAAATATTGAAACAAGAAAATCATGACTAAAATCAAATAATTTTTATTATGGAGGGAAAATTCATTCATGGGGTAAACATTAAAATAAATATTCCTTTCAAACTTTTTACTAAAAGTCAAAAATAACTTGTTTTTGAAAAAAAATAAAAAATTATTTTTTAATACTTTGAAAATAAATTAAAATATTGTAGAAAATTTATTTAAATTATCATTTTATGATATAAAATAATATTATTGAAATTTTTTAAAGAAAATTGACATGGAATAAAAAGTATTATGACCAAAGAGAAAATAAGGTTGACTTTTCTCAATAACATTTTCCTGAATGTTTCAAGTATCACAATGGGGAGAATAATATGAAAGCATGAAAAACTAGATTAACTAATTAGTGGAGAATAAAATATATGAATATAAAAATATAATATAATTATTCCAAAGTATATTCATTTATAAACAATCCCAATTAAAAATATTTTTGCAACAAAAACCTCTAACACAGGTCTCGACTTTCTTCATACGCAATATTAAGTTATGATATAATAGATTTATATTTAATATAAATGTATAATATAAATATATTAATATTTATATTAAAATATAAAATTTCCTTTTTTTACTTATAATTTCCTATTTATTGTTAATTCTTTATTAAAATCAACATTCAATGGTTAATTGTTTCATTTTCCATGCATGTTTTGGTTCGACGGTACTAGTCCGGGAACCCTATACATGGTTTAATCATATCTATAATATTATTCATGTTATAAGTATCATATTTATAAATTATATAAACATTAATATCCATTAATATTAAATGGATATGAAAAAATAAGTTATATTACTTCTTGGAGATGGTAGTCCGTACGTACGGACGAATACTGTTTTTACTCTCGAATGATTGGAAAGAATGAAAGGTAAAAAATTGTATAATTACAATATAATATATATATAATATATATTCATTAAATATATCCATATTAATATCCATTTATGGGGGATATGAAAAATGAATCATATCGCTTCATGGTTGTGATAGTCCAAACTTACACATGAACGATGTTATCATTTCACATATGATGGGATGGAGGTTGAAAATGGTTGTGAAATTAACATAATTTTTTTAAGTATATTAATTATAATTATTTAATAATTTAAAAATGGTTATATATGAATTTTAGGGTGCATGAAAATAAATAAACTTAAAATCATTCGGTGAAGATGATTACCTCATCTTTGAGGGACCTCCTTTGTGTTACACCTTACGTCTTCAATGGGCAGTATTTTTAGAATACCATATGCTCTAGGACATGTGGAGGGAAGTTAATAGGATATTTTGGTAGGTATTACCAAAAATATAGGTATCAATGGGAGTTAATATGTTTATGGAGTGGGTTCCATTTTTATAAGTGAAGTGTATGACACACTTGTAAATATTTAAGAAATTAAAATATATAAAGTCATACTCAAGTGAAAGTGGCCTCAAGGAAACCAAAATTAAAATTAAGGATTTTGAAAGTTCAAAATATCTTTAAATAATAAAATTTATACAATTCTATGTTATATTTTAAATATTATCCTTTAGTTGAACACCCTTGTTAACACTTTTTAACCATAATCGAGGTGATAAAGTTTCACCATAGTTATTATTCATTTTGGAAAAAAATGAAATAGGATTAATTATAATATATGTAAATTATAATTTATAATATTTAATCCATTTTATCATTTTCAATTTCTAAATTTTTAATTATTTTTCCTTAAAATAAGCGTGTAAAACACAATGAATACTGTTTTTACATAAAAGTACTTTTAATCATAATAATTAATTTAATCCAATTAAATTCCTAATAAAAACTATTTTATTTATATTAAATTATTTTATTGAATATGTTATTTAAAAATTTTAGTAAATTAATTCATAAATAGTAATTAATTTAATTTATTAAAATAAAAACACATTGCACGCATAAAAGCATTTTTTCATAAATCATCTCATTTTACCTTCAAATGCTTTTATTTTCATTTCTATCTAATTTAAAACCAAAGAATTCATTTTATACTTGAGTAAATAATAATTCTTCATATCTTTGTTAATCTGAATAAATTTTTAAGTAAAACATATACAACATAAACAATTCTCATAAAAAATATTTCAAAATAGTTTTTTTAGGATCAATAGTATTTCCTACGTGAATTAGAAATAATTTTAAATAATTATATTTAATTTAAATACCAAAGAGTTTTCTTAATTTTATAATGTATTAAAATTATACACATAAATTTTGGGTTCAATCCCTCTTGATCTACCAAACACATTTATTTATAATAGATAAAAATATTCTAAAATCTCAAAGTGTTACATGATGATCCATTTCACAAATCCTAGTGTACTTTACCTCATTTTTGCATGTTTCAAATGATGAATCCTACTAAATAGGAAATTATTTTGAATGTAAATACCACAACATACATCAAACTTATGACTATCAAAGTAAATGAAACCTTTTCCATTTATCATGCCTCATCTTTCTATCTCGATTTTTTTTGGAGTGGCACCTTATGACATTAATTATTTTATGTATTGATAACTAAAATTAAATATATTTTATAATTTCATTTTTAAATAATATCAATTATATTTTTTATTTAATTGTATTGAAAATATTTTTTGTTTTATTTTTATTTATTTATTCATCATTTATTTTTATTATTTATATCATTCTCTATAATTATTTTTGTTTAAATTTTGTGAAAATTTTCTTTTCTATGTATTATATTTTCCCTTATGTAGTATGAAAAAGTTTATTTTTACGTTCACACAAGATTTATTTTTTACTATTACCCTTATGTAATATGTTTTAATTTATTATTACCTTTACATATAGATTATTCTACCCTTATGTAGCATAAAAAATTATTTTCTACCTTTATGAAAATCCAGTTTTACCCTAACATGGTATATATAATTCTTTTGTTACCCTTAAAAACTAAATTAATACCCTTATTCATGGTAATGGATTTACTTATTACCCTTAAACAACTCAATTCTACCCTTATAAAGCGTATTTAAAATATGTGTTAGCTTTATGAAATGTTTAGAATTTCAATTCTACCCTTATGCAGAGCATGTTTACACTTACACAAGGTATGAATAATTCATTCTTCCTTTATGTATCTCATTATTTTTACATATTACACTTTTCCATGCATATGAAATTCCCATTACATAAATCTAGATTACAATTTTTTTTTAAGTTTTTCATGATTTACTTGATATTTTCTATTTTATTCATATTTATATCAAAGGTTTAATTTTTTTTAATCATTATATAAATTCTTATTAGTGATATAGATAATTTCATAAGTGTTTCTATATAATTTTAAACACATTTTTTTGAAAATTAATTGTATTCTTCATCCACATATATATTTAAATAATGGAACTCAAGTACATACATTTTACTATTTTGGGTTGATTTTTTTAATTCTTGTTTAAGTCTGAAAAAGTTGTTCATACTTGTTTTTATAATTTTTAATATAACATATTTTGAGTTTGATATTGTTGCACACTAAATATAGAGAGAAATTTGATATTAATTTTTTTAATATTATAGTTTTAATGTATGTTATATTTATGAGATGTCTTTAATATATTATTATGGAATTGTTTTGAACTCGTTAAATTAGTGATTTAAAATGAGTTTGAATATTCAATTTTTTTTAAATTTAAATGATAGAATTATCGATATTATATTTCTATCACTCTCCTCGATAATTCTTTATTATTATTATTATATTGAATTTAAATTTCCTAATGTGTTACATGGATATGTTAATATAGACACCCTATCCTTTTACACATAATATTAGACGATTTTACGAATAATTATACATCAGAGTTGAAGACCGGGATTGTGAAGTTTATTGTGTTCGAAGACTAGGTACATAAAACATAAAACATGGGATTAAATAAAACATTTATTTATTTAATATTCATAAATAGCTCTTAACTTCCTTTGATCCCATACATCATTATAGGGTAACCTAGGGATCACATGAAAAAAGGGATGAGCTCAAATCCCAACAAGGAAATAAACATAAGAATAAGGCTTTATCACAAGGGTTATAGTTCATAACATAATGATATAAAATGGAATATATAATCATAAAATATAAACATGGGATCATATAAACATGAATTTTTAGTAATGTTTCAGCAACATAAATCATGACTTTAGCATGAGTCAAGGCTGGTTGCACATAGAGGAGCACAAGTCAAGGTTAACCATCAAGACCATTGCCCATGGTAGCATGAGTCAAGGCTAACCACCAAGACTATTGCACATAAAATCTCATGAGACTCAAATTTACCCAATAAATTTGAGAAATATCTTGTAATACCCATATTAACATGTTCATGAATATGTATTCCATATAATCAATAATACATAAACATAAGGGAACCCTGGAGAGAAATGGGTATCACATTCATGTCATAAAGCATAATGAATGGGCGTATCATAAAAGTTTCCAGGAGATAAAAGGATTTAAAATAGAAATGGAAATTAATAAGGTAAAATAGGCATATATAATGGTAAGTTATGTTAAATATAAGTGAAAACATGAAAGAAGAGTATTTAGGAAATTTTTAGCATTAAAACATTTTAGTGCGGTTTTAAGGAAAATACTAAAGAGCATTTAAAATTGAAAAGAGAATAGTCATTTATATAAAACCAGAAGTGAAACAAGAAGGTTTTCATAATAAAAATACTTATTTTATAAAAACGATGGTGTATTAAAACAAATGGTAGAGTGCACTTGAAATTATGTAGATGTTTTACATAAAAAGAATGTATATCCCCAAAAGATAATGATGGATAGATCATGAAACATATTTTTTGATAATATAAAAATTATGTAGATGTTTTACATAATAATAAAAGACAACTTCATTTGGGTAAAAAGAAAGATAGATAAACCCGAAGGAATAAAGGCGGTTCGAGTAGAATCCCTTACGGAATATCGGCATGGTATTGGGTGTACGTAGGAGGGATTAATGAGATAGAAAGAGATTTATCATCTTTTATATATCATGAGTGAAGTATGGGGAAGGTGTTAAATCATACCCCATCATTAGGAATTACATGTAAAAGGGAATAACATAGAGGATTTTTTTGAATAAATATGAGAGAGATAGGATCCCTTACCTTAAGTACGGTGGTGTTATTCACTTGATCTTCATGACTTGAATAATAAAATTAGGTTCATTAATTAATAATTAAATAACCAATTTTACATGTAAATTATTTAGTACAACCTTTTTGAGTTCATTCATAACCTTTTTGATTTGTTATGATGTTCAATTTCATTGTTCGGGTCCGTTTGTTTCCTTGGTTTTAATGATCGGCTCACTTATATTCATGTTCGGACACACATGTATGATGAGAGTGGTTGTCCAAAATTTTATTTCTATGAAATTAGTGAACATTCTATTGAATTCATCCAAAACCATGGAATCAATTTCCTAATGGGGCTTTGTATTCTTGACAGTTTCCACCACTGATCAAATTCCCCCCCCCAAAATGATAGACTACAAGTACAACTTTCTCTTCTTCTGAGAACTAGAGGACAAAGAATATATTTTCAATGGAGTTAATCCAATGTTATGCGAGGAGGGGATCATAAGATCCACAAAACATGGGAGGCCTTTTCCATATGAAGAATTCAATGATAGCTTGCTCTTTCCTTGGAGGAGCAGGGTGTTCCACATGATTCAAGTTATTATTCATAACTTGATCCAACTGAGCAGGTACTATCATGAAGTTTTGATCACCCTTTCCCATCATATTAGGAATATCATTAGGGAAATATGCACATTCCTTATCACATTGATTGTTTGAACGTGTTCTTCTATTTCCCACCATTAACTAAGAAAAAGAATGTACAATTTGAGGGCTTGAATACTTATCTATTGAGCATAAAAATGAAACTTTTAATATAAGAGGATAAAATTTTAAAGGATAAGTATATCATAACTTGTGATTACTAATGTTTCAATCCAGGTTATCCTTTATCTATTTCATAACTTACATTCTTATGGGATTTTTTTTAATTCCCTTTATAATGGATTGTACGAAGCTCATGAATTTTTTCATGACCCGTCCCCTGGGACCCATGCCGTGACATACCCTAAGCCCGCCTCCTAATGGCCAGGGGTAGGGTACTAGCACCGAAGGTGTTAACCTGCAAGTGGTAGGAATTTTCCTAAGTACCTGTATGAACACACACGCACAACCATGTTCCAAAGCTGGAAAAGTAAAACAAGTAAGCCATTATAAATAACCACTAAGTACAAGTACAAATGAAAGTCAAATGGTTCAGAATACAAACCCAAAAAATACTAATTGGAAAATAGGAAATTAAAAAAGAAACTATGGAAGCTGTCTTCTAGAAACCCCACCTATTGGGTAAGTACATATTATCTATTGAAAGCTGTAGAAGTAAACCCCACCTGACTAGTCTCACTGGGCTCCACTGGTTCCTAGGCCACCAAGTCCTCCATCAAGTCGGTGGTCGTCTACACCAGACACAACACATGTTGGAAAATCTCGTGCATGGGTGAGTAACAAAATACTCAGTAGGAACCCCAAAACAAAAAAGGAATGAACACAAATCAATCCAAAACCAAAACACAAAATCATGATCATCAAGAATGATCATGAAGCTAGGCACCTCACACCAGGTATATTCTAGAGTAGAAAGTAAGACCATTAGTCATAACATCAAACACCATGGGCTTCTAGAGAAACCCCCCTCAATGAGTACAATGGGCCTTCCATGTCATATAGAAGCTGCTTCCCACTAACTTAGGACTACTACGGTACTCATCCCTAATGAGTACCATGGGTATGCTGGTTCACACAAAAGCCTCTCCCCACTGTGGGCATGTCGGGTCACACAGATATCGCTTCTCACTTATATCCATACTAAGGTACGCCTCTTCTCGAGTATTGTGGGTCTGCCAGGTCACACAGAAGCCGCTCCCCACCATAGTCCAGCCAGGTCAAACATAAGACACTTCCCACTAGGATATATTATCCGATCGACATAGGGCCGCTCATCAGTAGTCTTTAGGTCTCATCCAACCACAGAGTTTCTGCACGTAGTACGCTTGATCTCAGTAGAAACATTCCCCAAGCCATTTTTCAAATTCCAAATTCCATTAAATCCTCCATAGGGTATTCCAAAATATCCTCCTCTTCATGAGGGCTACAACATTACAAACAATTTGTCAATTGGATGCCTGATTTGAAATATATTGGCATTTTTCCAGAAAAAGGGGCTGGTGGGGTCTGAGTTCGGTCCAATCTGGTTGGACCGACCTGACCCAAATAGGGTCCACTGACCCAACCCGACCTAGGGTCCACCGAACTGACCTAAGTCCACCGACCCAACCCGGACCTGGCCCGACCTGGGTTCAGCCCAATGGGGTGGGTCTGGCCCACTGGCCTACTCGGTCCGCCTGGCCGGGACTTGGCAGGCGGTAGTGTCTGGCTCCCCTCACCTCGCAGGTCATCTGTAGGGCCAACGCCTCCCACTGTGGCTAGTTGACCACAGTTGGCCAACCTAGCCGACTGGATTCCCTGCACGTGGTCAATCGACCATGTGCTCCTGCATACCGCGGCCCACGACTACATGCCACTCCACCAATGTGTCCGAGGGGTCGCATCCCTGCCGCCCGCCACCGGCTCAGCCGACAGCTCCTCCCATCATGCCACCTCTATCCTGTGGCAGCTGCAAGTTCTGGAGCATTGAAAAGATCTTCCACGGACCACTGGGTACGCACCGGTGGTCCGTTCTTCGCACTGACTGCGCCTCAGGCCTCCGTCAGGTATCACCTTCCTTAAGAAGGCCTTGAATCTTCCTTACCGCCCCTTTCAAAAAAAAATACTTAGCCACAAAGAACGCACAAATAGAGGGGCTCAGACCTTGTTCATTTTTTTCCCACACCCTCTGTGTTAGAGTTTTAAAAATAGGGGGAGGTTTGTGGATGATGTTCTATAAAAAATAATTAAATCCTGAATAGAAATCCCAAGAATCATCACCCTCCCACAATAATAGATGATTTGCAGATCAACCTATTCATGGGTTGATCTGCATTCATCATTTAGAATGAATAACAGGGAAAACTGAAAACAAATAAACCCATACCTCGATTGATGTTCATTGTTGAAGCACTCCACTCTCATGTATTCAAGATCTATTGGCATTCATTGATCCCTGGTCCCGTTCATTGTAAGGCGTCGATGTTGCTAGAAATCTTTCCAGCATTCGTCGTAGGAGATGAATTTTTCTATAGGTTCGTCAGAGTAAAATTCCACCAATTTATATCCCCAACATGTTATCTCATTAAAAGGAAACACGTTTCAATGTTTCTATTACGCTGCGACATTACGTCATTATGCTATTTCATTTATGAAACAATGTATCTATTATGCTGCACAAAAATGATCCATTAAGGATCTTCCTTTAATGAGCCTCATCACTGCACCACAACGCCATTTTCCCTCACCCAATGGTGAAAAATAAAATAAAATAAAATAACTTTTTAAAGTTATTTTATTATTTTTCAAAAAGTCTGAAAACTAAATTTGTTGTCCGACCGTTTCCAGTAAAAGTTAGATCCTTTCTAGGTGAATCCCGACATTCCAAGTTCAATAGAGACCATTTATTTTCAATCTGAGCACCTGTTCAAAAGTTATAAAAACCTGCTCTCACATTTACTTAAGTGAATTAAAAAAAGTTTAAAATTCCGTTCTGGGATCAACAGGCCTCAAAATCAATTGTCGTCAAAGCGTGTAGTCTCTAAATAATTTCATATAATTTTAAAAAATTTACATGGAAATTCTAGGACATTAAATTATCCCCACATTAGGACTTTACATCCTCAAAATCCAAATCAAGGGCTAATCAAAAAAATGGGTGTACTGAGCATGAATATGAGCCTCCCGCTCCCATGTGCCCTTTTGAAGATTCCCATGCTACCACTGAATGCACACCATAGGAATAAAAGGACCTTGAAATACCCTCTCTTATCAATCCCCTATCTCCATTGGGAACTCTGCAAATGTCTCCCCATCATCAATGTCCAGCTCACCCAAGTAGATGACGTGAGATGGATCATGAACATACCTCCTCAGCTGCGACATGTGGAAAACATCATGCACCTGGTGCATCTATGGGGGAAGAGCTAGGAGGTATGCCACGTTGATATCTCTACTGATAATATGAAAAGTTCCAATGAACCTCGAAGATATCTTTCCACCCCATCCAAATCACCGCAAATCCCTTCTGGGTGAGACCCAAAGGAAAATATAGTCTCTATCCTCAGACTCCAAAGGTCTCTAGCTCCTGTCAACATATGATTTATGTCTACTCTGCATAGTCCTCATCTACTCCTGGATGATCTACACCCTCTCAATGGTAGCCAATAACAACTCTGGACCCATGAGTGCTGACTCGCATAGGTCTGTTTAGCATAGAGGAGATCCGCATGGACACCCATAGAAGGCCTCAAATGGTTCCATGCCAATTGTGGAGTGATAGATGTTGTTTTATGAAAAATCCACCAGTGGTAGGTGGTCCTCCCAAATGTGACCAAAATCAAGGACACAAGCATGAAGATTGTACTCCAAGGTATGTATGGTCCGCTCTATCTAACCATCTATCTGGGGGTAAAAAGATGCGCTCAAGCATAGCTGTGTCTTGAATTCCTCCTGCAACCCCTTCCACAACCAAGATGTAAAGTGTGCATCACGGTCTAAGAATATTGTTGAAGGCACCCCATGAAGCCGTACTATCTCCTAGATGTAGAGGTGTCTCAATCCCTATATCGATCCCTACTACTGAATGGGTAGGAAGTGAGATGACTTGGTGAGTCGGTCAACAATCACCTAGATAGACTAGACGTGCATAGTAATCCCATCACGAAGTCCATCAAGATACCATCCCACTTCCATTCTAGTACCTCAAGTGGTTGTTCCAAGCCTTATGGGACCTGATGCTTGACCTTCACTTACTGACAAGTGAGGCATCATGAAATGAAATATGCCACTACTTTCTTCATCCCTGGCCACTAGTACTGACATCAGAGGTCCTGGTACATATTCACCACACCAGGATGTACCGCCAAAGGGGATGTATGGAACTCCCTCAACACCTCCTCCCGTAACATCATTAGTAATACAGTGCATCCTCAGAAAAGGATGACATGCTCCCCACCTATCAAAAATCCATCAG
Organism: Viscum album; assembly: GCA_963277665.1. Taxonomy (NCBI): domain Eukaryota; kingdom Viridiplantae; phylum Streptophyta; class Magnoliopsida; order Santalales; family Viscaceae; genus Viscum; species Viscum album. The sequence goes on from OY728151.1 coordinate 1,290,656,878, forward strand.
GAGCCTATCATGAGGATATCTAAGCACATTAGGCTATGAAATTAACATTAACAATTTATGCCTCCCTAACTTACTGTAAGAGTGAGGGAGTGAAAGTCATCGACTGAAGGTAAGGTAATCTATCATCATCCACAAAGAACATCAACATCATGGATAACTACTCCATCACCTCACCCAGAAGCTGTAAACCAGACCTCCTACTAAGCGCGTCTGCCACTACATTTCCCTTCCCAGGATTATAGACTATCTAAAAGTCATATTCCTGGAGGAACTCAACCATTGCCATTGTCTCAAGTTCAGGTACTTCTGTGAGAAGATATACCTGAGAGTCTTGTGTTCGGAGTAGATAGTAAACTATTCACCCATCAAGTAGTAGCTCCACATCTTCAAGGAAAAGACCACTGATGATAACTCAAGATCATGGTTCGTGTAATTTTTCTTATGTTACATCAATTGTCATGAGCCATAGGTGATCACTGATCACTACTACATCATGAAACAACCCATTCTGGTCCTTGATGAATTTCAGAAGACTACATGCCCAACGACCTCTTCTAGTAGTCTCAAGATGGGGGCACTCATCAGTCTCCGTCACAGCTCTTGGAAACTCTACTGGAACTTCTTCATCTACATGAAGGGCTATACCTTCCATGTAAAGGCTGATAGAGGAGATTCTACTCTGGAAAAGTCTGTCACAAACCTCCAGTATTATCCAGCCAACCCCAAGAAACTCCTCACCTTAGTCACACTCCTAGGTAGCTCCCAAGAAAGCACTACCTCTATCTTTACCAGATCCACTGAAACTCCAGCCTTCGAGATGACATGTCCTGGGAAGTGGACATACCAAATCCATAACTAGAAATTTGAGAGCTTAACGTAAATCTAGTACTCTTGGAGTTTATCTGGGACTATACGTAGGTGTGAAGCGTTCTCCTCCTATGATGCCGAGTACACAAATATTTCATCAATAAAGACCACTAAAAAATGATCAAGGTAAGGCTATAAGATCATGTTCATGAGTCCCATAAACACTTTTTGGGTATTGGTCATGCTGAAAGGAATCACCAAAAACTCATAGTGGTCGTACCTGCATCTAAAGGATATCTTAGGTATGTCCTAATACCATACCTGAAGCTGATGATAACTTGATCTGAGTGTGATATTCAAGAACCACCTCGCCCCCATTAGTTAGTCGAAGAGATCATCAATCCTCAACGGTGGATAATTATTATTCATGGTCACCTGGTTCAGGCGCTATAAGTATACGCATAGCCTCAAGCCCCCATCCACCTTCTTGGAAAACAACACTGGGGATACCCATGGTGAAATACTGGGCCTCACGAAGCCTGTCTCCTGCAAGTCCTCCCACTATACCCTTAATTAACGAAGCTTCATGGGAGCCATTTGATATTCTTGTGTGGGTATCAGTGCTGTCCCCAGGTACAGATCGATGTAGAAGCCTACCTCCCTATGAGGAGGTAGTCCCAAAGCATCCCCAGGAAAGACATCCTCATACTCATCCACCACTACAGGAAATATCATACTCCTATCATCTACAACACTGAGGGTGAGGCTAGCCAACTGATGAGTGATCAGCTGCATCCTCCTCTAAGAAATTACATCCTATGCTTCAAAAGTTCCCTTCTCATTGGTAAAGGAAAACCTAGTCCCATCCTTGTAGACACACAGCAATTTGCACCTAAAACAATCTATCTGAGCATGGACTGTAGAAAACCAGTCCATACCCAAGATGATGTCGTAAGGCCTCGACCCTGCTACAAGGAAATCCCAGTCGAAGTTCTTGCCTCTAAGAGTAATATCACATTACCAGAAATAGTGTGTAATAATTGAATACCCTCCCGTAGGAGTCCTTAATAATAAGGATCGAGCCAACGACTCCACCAGAATCTCTAAGCCTCAAATGAGGTCTATGGAAAGGAAATATTGACAGGTACATGTGTCTATAATAACTGAAAATAAGGTAGAAAAGACATATATCATACCTATAATCATCTCTAGAGAACTGTGATCATAGTAATCCATCACTTGAAGCTGGCCTCGCCCCTGTTTTCCAGCTCCCTGAGCCCATGTTGGACCACCTAGGGGAGTTTGTTGTATCTAACCGTCGTCCATCGCCCACCACTCAGCCTACTCCCCTGATACGTCCTCCTCCCTGTGGACCACCTCACTTGAACCTATGTCTCTAACTTGGAAGTCCCTCAACTGTCTGCTTATTGTTTGTGTGGAGGGTCAGGAAGTCATGAGCCATGTGTCCCTACCCGCCACACATGAAGCACAACCTGGTTCCCTACTGACTCCCTCTACTCTGGGGTCCTATACTACTAACCCCAAGTCCTGGGGTCATCCCCTGAAATACCTGGCCCACTTGGGCCCCCATGTCTTCTGTCTGCTACTCACCACTGAAGACTCTTCTACTTGAGGTCTACTGGTGGATCCAACTATCGGTGCCTGCTCTACTAGGGATCTCTTCACAAGGAGTGCTCTCTCTTGCACTGGAGCCTGAGTGAGGATGTTGAGAGACACCATGGATGCCCTGTTCTCCCGTCTGATTCCCTGATCAAAGTTCCAGGACCTAAAGAAAGGGTTCTGTACCATGTTTGTGGAGTATCTAGAGAGGTCTATAAACCTTGAAGAGTACTCAACCACTGACAGGTTCCCATGATGTAGGTGAAGCATCTCATGTATGCGCACCGAGCAGATAGTTATAGGAAAAAAATATCTCTCCGAAAATCTGATGAAAGTATGCCTAGGTGAGGGTTCCCTCATCACACATTTGGATGTTCAAGATCCACCATATCCCTACCAAGCCCTATAGAAGGCTCGTGGCTAAGATCACCATCCAGTCAATCAGTGTCCTCACTAAAAAAAAGACCCACATCACTGCCTCCACCCATTCCTCATCGACCTGAGGATATATATCTCCCCTAAACCCGGGAGGTCTCAGTCTCTGAAACTCATTCATGGCACTGATTCTGTGTACGTCCTCTTTCTATAACGCCGATAGTAACTACTGATCAACGAGTGGTGGAAACACCGGTGCACCACCTGGTAGGGCTATATCTAGTATTGGTCCCTGATCCGATGCCTCATTACTAGGTGTGTTTTCCACACGATCACATATCATTAGCCCTTCTAGCTATCTACATGGAGGCATCCTAAAATAGACCAACATTTATCACAGTCATAAGATTACACCTGGTGAGATGACTCTTATTCAAGAAGATCATAAGGAGACACTTATGAAACCAGTGTTTTCATGTATAGAGCATAAAAGAAAAATTTAAGGTCCTGGTGTATGGATACATCGACCACCGCACCAACACTAGAATCCCCGAATCTGAAAGTCGAACTCAAAACATTCAACATTGTTTTCCCAAACAAAACAATAGACTCTCAGTATTTGTGGTAGAACCGACCACCTCTAATACCACTTTGTCATGAACTATCCCCTGGGGATATTGTCCTGACATACCCTAAGCTTTACTTCTGAAGGAAAGGGGGTGTAAACTAGTGCCGAAAGCATAAACTTGCAAGTGGGATGCATTTTCCTGAGTACATGCACACATGAACACACAACCATGTCCCAAAGATGGAAAAGTAAAACAAGATATCCATTATAAATAACCACTAAGTACAAGTACAACTGAAAGTCAAATGAGCCAGAATACAAACCCAACAAAAGTATTATTAGAAAATAGGAATGTAAGAAAGAAACTCTAGAATCCATCGGTAGGAAACCTCACCTAATGGGTAAGTACCAAGTAGCTGCTGGAATCTATAGAAGTACGTCATTCCTGCCTGGTCTCAATGGGATCCACCATGTCCTGGGCCACCAAGTCCTCCATCAAGTTAGCATTCGTCTATAACAGACACAACACGTGCGGGTAAAGCCCGTGCATGGGTGAGTAACAAAATACTCAGTAGGGACCCCAAAACAATAAAGGAAAGACCATAAAGAAATTTACAACTAATCCAAAAAATCATGATCACCAAGCATGATCTCGAAGCAAGACATCTCACATCAGGTATATTCTAGAGTAGGAAAGTAAGACCATCAGTCATAACGTTGAACACCGTGGGCTGTTGGAGAATTGCTCCTCAATGAGTACATTGGGAATGCAGGGTCACACAAAAGACACTTCCCACTAACCTAGGACTACTTTGGTACTCATCCCTGATGGGTACCATGGGTATACTGGGTCACATAGAAGCCTTTCCCCACTGTGGGAAAGCCGAGTCACACAGAAGATGCTTCCCATCTATGGCCATACTGAGGTACTCCTCCTGTCGAGTATTGTGGGTCTGCCAGGTCACACAAAATCCGCTCCCCATCATGGGGCTTTTGGGGTACACAAAAGCTGATACCTACTGGGATATAATATCTGATCCATATATGGTCTCTCATCAGCATTCTAGGTCTCAACCAACTATAGGGTTTCCGCACGTAGCACACTTGATCTCGGTAGAACCGCTTCCCAAGATATTATTCTAATTTCAACATCCATGAAATTCTCTATAGATTATTCCAGAATATCAGCCTCATCATGAGGGTTCCAATGCCGCAAATGGTTCATCAATAGGACACTCGGTTTGAAAGATATTGATATTTTTCAAAAAAAAGGGACGGTTGGGTCTGGGTCTGGTCCAACCCGGGTCCGCCGACCTGAACCTGACCCGACCCGGCCTGGGTCCAGCCTGGTGGGCCGTGTGCCTGGCCTATTGTTCTGCCTGGTCAACTAGAGGAAGATCAGTTCTACGCCTAGATCAAACATGGAAGGTATCCACATTCGGCTCCCCTCACCCCGCGGGTCATCCATGGGGTCGATGCCTCCCTCCGCGGTCAGTTGACCGTGGCCTGCCACCATGAAGCCATCCAGATTCCCCACACACGGTCAATTGATTGAATTATCCTATGAACCATGGCCCGTGACTGTGGGCCGCTCCACCGACACGGCCAAGGGGCCACATCTCTTTCGCCAGCTACCGACCTTGCTGGTGGCTCCTCCCAGGGATCTATCGTGGCACGCCACCTCCAACCCACAACCATCATCGTGGGCCACCATTGGTGGTCACCGACGCACTGGAGGGCACTTCCATAGACTACTAGGTCCGCACCGGTGGTCCGTTCTTCACACAGACTGTGCCTCCAGCCTCTATGGGGTATCACCTTCCCCGTGAAGGCCTTGAATCTGACTTCCCACCCCTTTCAAAAAAAACCTCGACCACAAAGAACAGAAAAGCAGAGGGGATCAGGCCCTATTCATGTTGTCCCACACTCTCTGCGTTAGATTTATAAAAATAGGGGAGGTTTTGGGATGATGTTCTATCAGTAATAATTCAATCCTGAATAGAAATCCCAAGAAACATCACCCTCCCACAAGAACAGATGATTCACAGATCAACCTGATTGTGGGTTTATCTATGTTCATATTTTAGAATGAAGAACGGGGAAAACGTAAAACAAATAAACCCCTACCTCGATCGACATTTGTCGGTGAAGCACTATGTCCTCTAGGACTCAAGCTTCGTTGGTTTTCATCATTTCCCGATCCTATTCTTCGTAAGGCATATATGTTGCTAGTGATACTACCAATGTTTGTCATAGGAGAGGAATTTTTCCATGGTTCGTTAGAGGAAAATTCCACAAATTGATTTCCCCAACGTGTTATCCCATTAAAAGGAAAAACATCACAATGTTTTTGTTACGCTGCGACATCGCATCATTACGCTGCACAAAAATGAGCCATTAATGGGATTCCTTTAATGCGCCTCACCGCTGAACTGCAGTGCCATCATCCACTTCTCAATAGTGATAAATAAAAAAATAAAATAGCTTTTTTAAGTTATTTTATTATTTTTCAAAAAATTCAGAAAAACTAACTTTTCCATCCAACCCTTTCCAGTCGAAGTTAAGTCCTTTATAGGTGAATCCCAGTATTCCAAGTTGAACGATGCCATTAGATTTTCGATCTGAGCACTGGTTCAAATGTTAGAAAAAACTTCTTGCATTTTTACTTAAGTGAACTAAAAAAAGTTCAAAACTCCATTCTAGGCTCACCATGCCTCAGAATCACATGCCGTCAAAGCGTGTGGTCTTTAAATAATTCCATATATTTTAAAAAAAATTACATGGAAATTCTGGGACATTAAAAATTTACCAAAGCATATCCCCCGGGAGTATCAAACCAAGAGTGAAGCAAGGCCTATTGTTGTGCACCAGTTCCTGTTCAAGTCCAGCTCAAAGAAGTGTTTTTGGTTTTTACCCCCAGATACATCTATTCCAGAGCCACCTCTACCTATTTTTATCTAGACAGGGATGTATCTTCTTGATAAACCACTTACTCTATACTTACCAAAATTTTGGGGTGTTTTCTTATACTCAGTCTCATCCTTAAGGTTCTTACTAAATTTCTCTATTCCTAATCTCCAGAAACAAATAAACCATCCTCTGATATCAACTATAGCAACCATATCTTTTTTCACATAATATTACATGATTTTAAGCAAAATTATACATTAGAGTACAAGCCAACGATCATGAAGTGTAGTTTCTTCGAAGACTAGGTACATAAAACTGAAAACATGGGACTAAATAAAACACTTTATTTAATCTTCATAAAGAGATCCTAACTTCCTTTGAGCCCTTACATCTGCATTGGGTACCCTAGGTATCACATGATCAAAGGGATGAGTTCAAATCCTAGTAAGCAAATAAACATGAGAATAAGTCTTTAACACAAGGGTTAGAGATCATGATATAATGATATAAAATGGAATATAAAATCATAATATATAAAAATGGGATCATATAAAAATGAATTAATAGTAATTTGGAAGAAACATAAATTATGAATTTATCATGAGTCAAGGATCATTGCGCATAGAGGAGCACAATTCAAGGTGAACCACCAAGACCGTCGCACATGGTAGTACGAGTCAAGACTAACTGCTAAGACAGTTGAACATAACGTCTCATGAGACTCAACTTTACCCAATGCATTGGATTTCTATCTGGTAACACCCATATTAACCTTTTCATGAATATTATTTCTATATAAATAATCATACATAATCAATCATACATAAATATAAGGGAACCCATGGAGAGAAATGAGTATCACATTCATGTCATAAAGTATAATGAATGGGAGTATCATAAAAGTTTCCATGATAGAAAAGGAATTAAAACATAAATGGACATTAATAAAGTAAAATAGGCATATAGAATGGTAAGTTATTTCAAATAGAAGTGAAAACATATAAAAATCGTATTTAGGAAATTCTTAACATTAAAACATTTTAGTGCGGTTTTAAGGAAAATACTTAAGAGAATTAAAAATCGAAAAGGTAATAATCATTTATATAAAACCAGAATTGAAACAAAAAGGTCTTAATAATAGAAATAATAATTTTCTAAAAAAATGGTGTCTTAAAACAAATGCTAGAGTGCACATGAAATTAGGTAAAAATTTGGGAAGTTCCCTTAAAACAGGGTTGCTTATTGGGAAGTATCGACGAGGGAATCAATTAAAAGAATGTATATTACCAAAAGAGAACGAGTGATAGATCTTGAAACATGATTTTTGAGCATATAATAAGTATATAGAAGTTTTATATAAAAATAAAAGACAAATTCATTTGGGTAAAAAGAAAGATAGAGCAATCCAAAGGAATAAAGGCGGTTCAGGTAGAATCCCTTATAAAATATCGGTATGGTATTAGATGTAATTAGGAGGGATTAATGAGAGAGAAAAATATTTATAATATTTTATAAATCATGAGAGTAGTATGGGAAAGGTGTGAAATCATACCCCATCAATATGAATTAAACATAAAAGGGCATAACATAAAGGAGATTCTTGAATAAATGGGAGAAAGAGAGGATCCCTTACCTTAAGTCTGATGGTGTTCTTCTCTTGATCTTAATTGAAATGAATAATCAATTAGGTTCATTAATTAATAATTCTAAAACCCATTTTACATGTAAATTATTTATTATAACCTTTTTGAGTTCATTAATAACCTTTTTATTGGTTACGAGGTTCAATTTCATTGTTTGAGTCCGTTTGTTTCCCTGGTTTTAATGACCAGTTCACTTATATTCATGTTCAGACACACATGTATGATGAGAGTGGTTGTCCAAATTGAAGTTAAATGAAATTATTGAACATACAGGAGATTACATGGTTATGAAATTAATTTGGTTATTTGGAGTGAAGGTGAATCATTATATAAAACATTAATGATAAACACTTGAATTAATTTGGCAATTTTGTTCATAATTAACTTGTTTTGTGTTATTATTTTTCATCATGTGTGAAAAAGGATTACAGAATAACACATAAGATTAAATAAATATTTAATAGTATTATTGAACCATAAAAATGGTTTCATGACCAGAATTGAATATGGTAATGCAAATTGAAAACACGTCGTCCTTGAATGTGATAAATCATCACATCTCATACAGTGTTTTTATTTATAGTATAAATGGAGGGGTAAGGTGAGATTATGATAAAATATACCATTATAATAATATAATTCCAGTACATTTATGTTACTAGAGTTATCGTAACATTTACATAAAGGTAGTTGAGGAAAGGAAAAAGAAAAGAAAAGAACTTTAAAGAAAATAAGAGAACCAGAAAGTGGGATTTACCTCTTGAGTTTATCTCCTTTGAGAGCCTCTCAAGGGGAGATGATTTGGTCTTTTGAAGAGTCCAAGGGATGGTGGGAGTGGGGGAGGATATTGGGGAGATATTTGGGAAGAATTTAGGGAATGAACAAGGCTTGAGAGGAGTGAAGAGAAGAGGGGAGTGTGGGTGGTTTTTATTGTGGAGGGGAGGATGGTTTTCTTAATATTTTAATCATTAGTTTATTATTTTTCCATAAGACAAGAAATAATAGTGATTATTGTGACAAAAAATAGTAATATGTGAATGTTAGTTCGAACCAATATCCATTTACATCATCCATGACTCAATCATGATGCATAAATTCAAGTTTTAACATTTATTGTGAATTATAAAATTTTACTATTCATAAAAAATTCAAGTATTTTAGTAAAATATCAAAAATTCAACCTAAACATTTTTGGACGTGTAGAATACAAAAATGAACTCAATTTTTAAAAAATAATTTTATAAATATTATTAATTTAAATTTTAATTAAAATCATAAATTACTTGAAAAATATAGATTTTAAAACTATAATGAATTTTATAATGGTTTAAAAAATTACATAAGGTCTTATAAAATTATCTTAAAATCAGAAAACAGAAAATTGTTAATTTATTATAACCTTTTAGGAAAATACATTTTATTTTAAATTAATTAGTTAATTGTAATTAATTATTTATGGCTTACAAAAATACCAATATTTTTACTATGGTCACATTATCACTTATAAGATTCCTAAATTTTATTTATTCATTCATGGATGAGGTTAATATTCTTTTAGATAATTTAATATTCATAAGGGTCATATTTCTATTCATAAGGGTAGGTTACTATTCATAAAGGTAAGTTACTATTCACCAAAAATTATGTTTGTTCCATCAGACCCCAAAAATCATCCTGAACGCAATAGTGTATGTCAGATTTTCAAAATTCAAATCATAGAAGTGAAAATATTATGTTTAAAGGTCACATTGTACTTATTAGTTAATTATGTTGTGATTTCATGTGATTATATGACATAATTATAATAAGGGAACTTCCATTGATAAAACATTGGGTTGTTACAATTAAGATATTTTATTTGGAGGTATTGAGTAATGCATGAAAGAGATATGGTGGAAAAATATGTCTGTGAACATACACTATAATTCGATAAAAGAAGAGAAGGCACATTTCATTAACTATATATTGATGTGAAGTGCTAAAATAAAATTTCAAAAGAAAAAATCTTCACCATTCTTCACTTATTACTGAATTACATTATCATAATTCCTAGAAAATCTCTATCGAATTCATTTTGAAGGGAGAAGATGAATTGTTCAATATCACCATTTATTTATACAACTCTCCATTAGTTGTTTCATTATTTTATTTATTTATTTTGATTTGGGTATAGTTTTATGCACATATGTTTTTCAAACATTGGGCTATACCACCTATTAAAGGTTTTCCTTGCTTATTCTTACATGAAAAAAGTGCAGAACACATATATTAGGGATGATCCTTGCAAAATACCCTTAGTTTTGTCTGCTCCCAAAAAAGATTAGTTAGTTTTGGGGATTCTTATTATAGAAAATAATGATTTTGGTCTACTCCAACAAATTGATAGTTACATTTGGGTATGATCCCAAGTAAATGTCTTGGGTTGGGATTTATCCCATTATATTAGTATGTATTTATATTTCTCCAATAGTAAAAGTATTTTTATTACTTCATAACAGGTTCCATACTCCCTTAGTTGGGGTGTGAAGAGTGGATTAGGTTAGTTATTATGCACCACTATAAAAATTTTGTGTTTTGATCTCATTAATTTTCTACATACACTATTCACACTTACAATATTCTTAATATTTTAACAATGAATTGTTTGATATTATAAAAAAACCAAGCTCTATAATTATTTTTAATAAATTTTTTAGTTTTAATAAAAAAATCCATTGCCCCTCATATCTATTACAATCAACCATTCCAACCTAACACTCGGTATAAATGGGTAACCATTTATGGAATTTTCAATTAAGCTCTATTGTTTCTTTCATAATACCAACACTTGGTATCATAGGGTTAATATTCTTAAGGATATTTTTTCTCTATTATTATTTTTCATGATACCTTTAATTTAGTATCTAAGGCTAAAATTAAAAGGATAGTTTTAAATTTTCCTATATTTATGTGATTATTTTTTTCTGAGATAATAAGTATCCTAGTCCTCAACATTACTAAGTAATGATCTATTTCACTGATAGATGTATATAAAATAAAATATTTCAATAAGAATAAGTTTAATTGGGGGTGTGAATAAAAATATTTAAAAAAAGGAGTATTCTGGTAATCTATATGAATAGGTTAAATCCAATAGGTTTAGTGATTCTGAATCTTATATTTTTGATAATATAACTTTATATGAGATGAGTGAGAAGTATCTATAGAAACATCATAAGATGATGAATTTACATTTATTTCTAAGTATGAATATATGAAACATGTTGAATAAAATAAAGTTCCATCCCTTCAAGATGATAGGTTACAGAATTATGATCAAGAAATATTAAATCTTAAATATGAGAATGATAGAACTAAGTCTTTTCTTTTAAAAAAAATGACGAGTAAGAATGAAATTTTAAATTTTTATGGGATTATTTTTCTAAAATTGAATAAAATAATATGAATCTTAAGCAAGATAATGAAAATTTGATAAATTATGCTTCATAAGATAGTTTTAAAGTTTGTGATGATTATAAGGTGTTAAGTGACTTGGATAATGTTTTTAAAGGATGAATTGTTTTGAAAAATATTTTGTTCAGTTGGAAATCCAACCATGATCATCCTTTCCATTTTAAGAACTCTGATATTGAAAGGAATATTGGTTATTCATCGATTATTTATTATAAATGTGGTTTTCATGGATGTTATTCTAATAATTATTGAGAGATGTTTAGACTTCCATTTGGGAACACAAATGTAAATGTTTTTTCTGATTATATGGGATCCAATTTTCCAAGAATTCGCATATTTTTTGTTCTAAAAGGTACTTTTTAAAATCATATTGGACCAAAATTGGTTTCACTGCAAAAGAAAGTATTTTTATTATTTTATATATAGAATTCATATTAGTATTGTTTTATAATATTGTATGATTGGATGTCCATTAAAATTTATTTCATTTCACTATGTGAGAATATATTCTATGTTTTATATTTTGGTTTACAAGAACATGCTAACTATTTTTTTAAACACTTTGTATATATTTTAAACATACATTAATATTATATTATTTCATTTTATGGATCCGTTAATTTTTTTTCTAAAAAGCATTAATTTAGGGGGGATATCTATTTTTTTATATATTTATTTAATGGGGGGGGGGGGTTATTATTTATGGCTCAAATATATTATTTTGGGGAGAAAATGAGTTGGTAAATTTGATAATTTTTCCTTATTTGTTTCAAAAGGGTGAGAAATGGGTTTCAAATTGTATTAACCATTTTGAACAATTCCAAAGAGGGGTTTTTTTTTAATTGATATTTTTTATTTAAATTATCTATAATGAAGAGATTTTGGGAGTGTCTCCTTACCAATTTAATTATTTTATGTTTCGATAATTAAAACATACTGTATTTCATAATTTCATTTTTTGGATAATTATAATTTCACTTTTTTGAATTTTATTGACAATTTTTTTATTCATTAATTATTAATTATTTATTATTAATATTCTTATTATTCCTTATAATTATTTTGGTTTAAATCTTGTGAAAAAATTATTTTATTAGTATTTTGTTTACCCTTATTTATCATAAAGAAGTTTATTTTTACATTTTTGTATGTTTTAGGTTTTTCTGGTTACCCTGACAAGATCTTGGGTCTACCCTTATGTAACATGTTTTGATTTCTCTTTACCTTTACATATTGTTGTTTTTACCCTTATACAGGGTGTGGAATTATTTTTTTTCCTTTAATAAAATCAATTTTTACCCTTACAGATCATATGGAATTATTTTTTTCACCCTTACACTACTCAGTTTTTACCCTTACACATGGTATTGAATTTACTTATCACCATTACACAACTGAATTCGCACCTTATGATGCATATATAAAATATGTGTAACCTTTATTAAGTGTCTAGGATTTTAATTCCACCAAGACATAGCACATGTTTAACTTTATTAAAGGTAAGAAAAATTATTTCTTCCTTTACATATATCATTATATTTACATGTTACCCTTATGCATTCATGTGAACATACCTTTAAAAAAAATATTATTTTCACATTTACTTTGTTTAGAAGGTTTTTTATATTATATATATTTATATATATAAAATTTAACATTGTTTTAATCATTATATAAATTATTATTACTTATATAGAACCTATAAAAAGTGTTTTTACATTTTTATAAACAAATTTTTATGAATATCATTTATATTCTTCTTCTAAATTCATTTTTAAGCCTAAAAAAGTTATTCAACATGTTTTATAGTTTTTAGTGAAATTTTTTTATAGTCTAATATTATTGTATGTTAAATATGGAGAGATATTTGAAATTTGAAATTTGAATATTACGATTTGAATATTTTCATGATTTATGAGACATCATTGGCCTTTTATTGTGGAATTGTTTTGAACTATTTAAATGAGTGATTTCAATGAGTTGGAATTTTTCAAATGGTTCTAAATTCAAATAATATAATTATCAAAAAAAATTCTATTTTTTTCTTACCTTGATAACTATGGATTATTATTATTATCGTGAATTTGAATTTCCTAAAAAGTTAATTTATTGTGTTGAGATATTATTATTTAATGGGATAAATATATACATGTATGAGATATGGTGAAAAAATATGTTTGTGAACTCAGTCTCTAATTCAATAAAAGAAGATAAGGAGCACTAGATGAATTGCATATTCAATTTAGGTGCAGTATAAAACATTCAGAAGAGAAAAGATTAAACATTCATAATTTCTTGCTAAAATACAATGTTGTAACTCTCAAACATCACTATCCAAATAAATTTTGATGTGTGAAGAAGAATTGTTATACACCAGCATTACTTTCCACAACTCCACAAGGGTTCTTTAATTGTTTTATTTATTTCTTTTAGGATGGGTAGAGTTGTCTTCACATAATATTTTCACAAAACAGGTTATACCACTTATAAAAAGCAGTGTTAGGTTATTATCACTTGACAAAATAGAAGAAAACATAGGTTAGGGATGCTCCTTTTAGAAAATCTTGTGTTATTTCTTCTCCCGCAAAAAGCTAGTAATGTTTGGGGATGATCTTGTGTAAATGTCTTCAGTTTGGATTCAACCCATTATAAAAGTATGGGTTTAGTTTGATCCTATTGTGAAATTACCCCCCCCCTCTCTCTAGTGGGTTCCATAATCCATCAGTTGGGATGTGTAGAGTGGACATGGTCAATTAGAATGTACCATAATAAAAATTCCTTTTGTACAACTCTTTACTTGTTGGTCGGAGTAGAGTACTCAAGAGAGGGGTGAATTGAGTATCAATAAAAATTATAGTTAAAAAGTATTTCCTGAAGCCCCCCAAATATTTAAAATTCAATTTCCCAGTTAGCCAATAGTGAATTTATATAAGATTGAATATTCGATTAATTTCTCCAAGGACTGATTAGTTATTAGTTGTATCAAATTTATAATTAATACAACTTTTGAAACTAACCTAATGAGTCAACATTGGTATAAAAACTTGCTAAGACTAACTATCAGAGTTCAATTTATTTTTATGAAATATGTGATAAAACAGAGTAAAACTAAAAGGTAAAAATGTAATGGATATAAAATAAGAGGTTCAGTCTCAAGAAAAGTCTTAATCCTCTCAACTTGGTGATCAACTTACACCAAGCAGTTTAACTTAACAAACAGTTTGATCCACACCCTGGATCAGGGTTCACAACAGTACATAGGTTGTCCATGTCACAAGACCTCTACCACAGTTCTTCATGGGTACAAGCTACCTGGTCACACAAGGACCTCTTACACACTTATCTTTGGGAGTAAACATATGTAAGAAGATACGAGTGAAAGGATATCTAGTATCCTTTATTTCAATGTAGGAGACAATGTGTGCTTAACATAAATACACACACACTACTCAAAATTATGTAAAAAGCACAAAACATAGAAAAAAATATGAGAAATAATTTAGAAGGATCTGTGTGTCTTGAGATGCAGATCTGGACTCCTCAGATGTACCTAAGATGAAGTCTGAGTCCTCTTCTAGAAGTTAACAAAAAAACAGAGTGTCGTACTCTAGCTTCCAGGTGCATGTATGGTTCTGCAGGTATATTCTTATCCTTATTTGATATACTAAAGTAGTTTGTCAATTCGATGTGAAAATTTATTGTGATCTCCTTATGTGTTCTTCTATTATTTAGTTCAAAGTGGTTGCATGATGGTGGCATATGTTCTTCATTGTGTTTCTCTCTCGCACATGCATTCACCACACCACCTTTTCGTTCTGTATATTTTCTCTCTTTAAAAATTCTTCTTATTTTCGAGGGATGAAAAAGAGAATGTAAATTACACATGCATAGGTTCATTGTACCTCATACTATCTACGAATTGTCCTAAAAAGGATTATAAAATATTTCAGTATCATTAAATGACACAAATATGAATGTTAGAAATAATATTAATAAATTAAAATTTAAACAGTCTATCGGTGAATCATCTGTCAACATCTCATTTTGTCGGTGTATCTTCCTGTCCATGACTAAACCTAATGATATGTCATTCTATCTGTCTTTCCATACATCAGTGACTTGTTTCAATGATGAGTCCTTCCTTTTGTCAGTGAGACATTTGACATATCGGTTACTCATTTTAACTGACCATGAGTCATTGTGTCAGTATCACCATGCAACGGTAGGTCACTTGTACTGAAGATAGGTTGTCTGTAGTGGCGATTCATATTCAATAGTGAATCATTTTCATCAGTGAGTCATATGAAATGGTGAGTCGTCTATACCGGTGAGTCATATGCAATGGTGAGTCGTCTACGTCGGTGTCATGTGCAATGGTGTGTCATCTACATCAGTGTCATGTGTAATGGTGAGTCGTCTGCATCGGTGCCATGTGAAATAGTGAGTTTTTGGTCTGTGAGTGTCTTGTGTAATGGTGGGTCATATGTCTTTCGGTCTTAGCGACTCATACTTAGATAATTTTTACATGATCTATCTGTCTCACAGTTCACCAATTTCATAGA
This sequence comes from Viscum album, assembly GCA_963277665.1. Lineage (NCBI taxonomy): Eukaryota > Viridiplantae > Streptophyta > Magnoliopsida > Santalales > Viscaceae > Viscum > Viscum album. The sequence continues at coordinate 1,290,672,816 of OY728151.1, forward strand.
GTGTTAATAAACATAAAAACACATATATAATCAGTTATAAGCTTGTTTAGACTTAAACTTACATAAATAGTTATATTATTGAAATGATATGATTATTTAATATAATTATTTGACACAATTTAGGATCTGACATGATATAAGATATATATTAATATATGACATGATTTGTGATAATTTAAACCATTAGAGTCAAAGATAGTGGCCAATAATATCTATGGGCCAACAATCTCCCCCTTTTTAATGATAAAAAATCATGGCATTATTAAGTACCATGAGATAAAGATTAAAGTAAATCGTTTGATTAGTATCTCCCATAAAGATAAAATAATAAATCATCGATAATAATTCATAAACATATAATAATTCTTAAATGCATAATAATTCTTAATAATTTTCTCCTCTTTTAAATAATTATGAATAAAGTTCTCCCCCTTTTGGGATTAGGAAAAAGTGGAAAACTAAAAACAAAATAGTAGAAATAGTGAAATGTCATTCATAAGAAAGGTACACTGAATTAGATAAAGTAAAATGACTCATCATGATAAAATAATGATCCACACTACTCAGTATGGTCAAGGGGTTCCTTCCCCTTATCATAAGGATCTATGGATGGTTCAACAGAAGGAGTAGGCTAAGAATCAGGAGGGTCGGAATGGATTTTTAGAGGTGGTGGAGTTACTCCTTCATGAACTATAGAAGCTAGGGAAGGGTTATGATGAGAAGTAATTCGAGGCTGAATAGTCTCTGTAATGATGGGCCTTATCTAATATAAATCCTAATAAACTAACATCGGAGCTTGAGCAAGCACTGAACCAGAAGGACCAAGTGGTGCAGCAGGAGGCACCACGATGGCTTTACTTTGGACATGGAGATATGATTTTAACATCTTGATGAACTCTTCAACTATATCTCTACCATATTTCATAACCTTTTCAAAATAAACATTTTTTCTATGAACTTTTCCAATAAGGGAGGGAATTCTATCAGCTTCTAAATCTGATCCTTAAAATTCTTTGTCACTAGAGGAAGAGAAATATTGGTGGACAAATACTTAAAGAGGCTGTTCATTTGTTTTTTTGTGATGAGTTTAGAGAAAAACTCATTAATATTTTTAGTCATCTCTTCCTAAGTGTGTGAAGAACTCCTTGTATAATACTTCATAGGGTTATGCACCTTATCTGAAGTGTCCTCAACCTTGGCCATACTGGAAATTAAAGCTTTCAAATCTTCTTTCAAAACTGAACTAATTATAGAAAGATCTGTAGATTGGGAAGGTTGAATAGGTGGAACAGAGTTTGAAGTAAGATAAGAGTAGGAAAGTTCCTTAAATTCATTTCTCAACATGGAAAAATCAAGAGCTTTAAAATGAGAAACAAGAGTCTCAAATACTTTCATGAGAGTTTCCATTGTATTTCTATACTCGGTGGTTAAAGCATTGATGCCAGTGGTTAACTTCTTCATATCATTCCCAATATTGGTGTTGCTTATCACAAATTTTTCTGTAGTTTTAATAAAATTTGGATGAATTTCCTTTATAAACATCTTGGAATCCAAAGAAGCATCATCTTGAGACACACTGGTTGAGGTAGAAGTAGAACTAGAAGTTCCAACTTTCTTTACACCTTCAACCATAGACTGAATTTCTTTCAAATTTTCATTCAGATCCGTGTTCTCTCCATTGGCTTCATCAATATCATATCTCATTTGAGATTTTACTGAGTTTCTTATGGATTAACATATGTCTTTCTTGATGTTCTCAAAATTGTCCTTAGTAACATTTTCACTAGAAGAGGTCTCAGTCACTGGTTCCCTTGTAGTAAGTGAAAAAATTCATCATATGTGTCATCATAATCTAATCCCAGGGCCACATACCTAGGATTCCTCACCCATCCATCCATAATATCAAAATCTAGAGGAGTAAGAGTAACAAGCCTTACTCTTACAATTTTATGCTCTTCATCATCTTGATCTACTCTTTCTTGAGGCTCCCCCTCAATTTCAGATTTTTTGGCAGATTTCTCCCCCTCAGTTAATGCTTCTTTTCTAGGTTTCTTCTCCTTATCTAGAGTTTTGTTTCTAGTATATAAAAATTAAACAAAAAGCTCTGCTAGATAAAAATTTTCATTTTAAATAACACCCTCAATAGATACATCAACATTAGATTCAACAATCTTCATACTAAGAGCATCTGGATTCTCATCAGGATGATCAAATTCACTATCACTGTCACTTTTACCACTTTCTTCATTGTTACCATCTTCATTATTTTCATCACCATATTCATCATCAACTTTATCATCTCCTTCTTCCATACTTGATTCTGAACTAGTTTCACCATTTTCAGCTTCCTCTTCTTCATATTCTTCTTCACTAGATTCACTGACATATTCTATACTTTTTTCAACTAATGTTTCTTCACTTCTAGTAGATTTCATAACAGGTCCATGAGAAGGTAAGTCCAAATGTGGAATTGGAGGTCCAATAGAGACTATTTTTGTTAGTCTAGTTATGTATGGGTCACTTCTATCATCAATTGGTGATCCCACATCTCTAACATGAGTAGCAGGCTCCTCCTCCTCATCTGAAGAATAGGTAACTTGTTCATCTGGACCGAGGCCAGGATCTACTAGATTTCATGGTCTAACTAGATAATCTATAGGATTGAACTTTTCATATAGTCTATCTTCATCTCCAACCCATCCCTTTCCCAATGGGTTCCAGTTAATTTTCATTCTCTTACAGATATCAGAACTTAAACAGATTCCACTACATTCACTAACTACGACATCATCAACTTCACTTACACAACATTTCTCCTTTAGAATTACTAAAATAATTCTGGAATATAAAAGAGAATTTGAATTCCAACAAGTTTTCATCATCTCATTTATGTTCACCATCATTTATCTGCACATATTTCATTTAACTCCTTTCTGAAGCAAATAAACCAAATATACATCCTAATACTAGAGAGAAGCAAAGTCCCCTTTCTTGGGAAAAATTTAGTCCTGAATAAACATAAATAAAATTATGCATTCACCATTTATCTATGATTCAATGGGTCTCCTATGTTCCACGTTTCTAGTTATATCTTTTAGAGTTTTCTCATAAAAAAATAATTCACTTTCACGAGGAGAAGTACCTTGATAATCGTCAAACATTCCTTCATGAGGTACCTTAAGACACACATCCCAATGTCTTGGAGAGAAAGAGATTCTCTTCCCATTTAAAATCGACATCATCCAAGAAACATCACTTCCTTCCAACAGAAGTTCTATATTCATGTAAATTTTGTATACCATTTTCAGGTATAAAACTTTGTCATTGTTTTCAAACTAATCAAGCCATCCTTGATCTTGCAACACCTTCAACAAAAAATACTTTCTCTCTAAGATCCAATCCACTAGAACATCTTTCTATGAGGTTACAACATGCTTTTCCAGACCTCAATTCATAGGACCTAAAGGTTTTCTTGATTTACCTTTCTATTTCTTAAAAGCACAAGAATCACCCTATTCAAGAGCTTGCTTCTCACACGCCATTCCAAACAATTCAGTCTGGAGGTTAGAAGGTGAATGGTCGGGGGTAAAGAAATAGAGCAGTGGCCAAGAGAGAGAGAGAGTAACAGTAAAGGAGTAGAGTGGATCGATTAAAATTTATATCATTTAGGGATTTTAAAATTAAAAAATCATGAAATCATGAACTGGTTTCAACCAAATTAATGAAACAATGTCGTTTTGATAGAAACATAACACGTAGATAAATAATGATTCATCTGTGTTGGCATGACAAACTTTGTATAACACTAATGATGTTAGTGTGACGATAGTGTCGGTGTAACAATGGTGTCGGTGTGATAAATTTGTCAGCATGACAACGGTGTCAGCATGGAAATGGTGTCAGCATGAAAATGGTGTCAGTATAAAAACAGGGTCATCATGACAACAATGTCAGCATGGTAGCAGTGTCAGTGTGAAAAATTCACATAAAAAGGTAAAAAGAAAGGAAAACATAGGGTCTTACTGATTGACCATTCCTAACTCATGTCTGATGTAATTAATTCTTTCAGAGTTCAATGGCTTAGTGAATATTTCAGTAAGCTGATATTTCATGCTAATAAATTCTAAATTGATATCACCTTTTTGATAATGATCTCTCAAAAAGTGATGTCTTACATCAATATGTTTTGTTCTAGAATGAGAAACTGGGTTCTTAGAATTGTTAATAATAGTTGTATTGTCATAATTTATAGGTACATGTCTAAATTGATTTACATAGTCCAGCAGAGTGTGTTTCATCCACAAAATTGGTACACAACAGCTACCAACAGCTATGTATTCAGCTTCAGCAGTTTACAGTGAAACCTAATTATTTTTCTTACTACACCATGAAACTAAAGACTTTCCCAAGAGGTGACATGTCCCATAGGCACTTTTTCTATCTAACTTTCATCCACCAAATTCAGCATCATAATAACTCACTATATCAAATGATTGTCCTTTTGGGTAAAAAACCTAAATTGATAGTAAGTTTGAGGTATTTGAAAATTCTTGTAACATGATTTATGCGAGATTCTTTGGGATTAGATTGATAACGGGAACACATACACACACTAAACATTATATCCGGCCTACTAGAAGTCAAGTAGAGAAAACATCTAATCATTCCTCTTTAAGTGCTTTGATCAACAGATTTACCAACTTCATCAAGATCCAACTTACATGTAGTACTCATTGTAGTGTCACTAATTTTAATGCTATCAAATCCAAATCTTTTAAAAATAATATTTTGTGTATTTACATTGATTTAAAATGATACCTTCTTTATTTTGAAAATTTTGAAATTTGAGAAAGAATTTTAGTTCACCCATTAAACTCATTACAAATTCATTTTGCATCATCTTAGAAAAATCAATGCATATCGAATTTCTTGAATATCCAAAAATAATAACATCAATATATATTTGAACAACTAAAACATCTTTAGAAATTAATTTTATAAAAAGAGTAGGATCAACAATTCCTTTTGAAAAACCTTTGGAAAAAATAAAACTACTTAATCTATCATACCAAGTTCTTAGAGCATGTTTTAAACCATATAAAGCTTTTGTTAATTTGAAGACATGATTTTTAAAATGAGGGTTTGTAAAACTAGGGGGTTGTTCAAAAGAAACATCCTCAGATATATACCTATTTAGGAATGCACTTTTAACATCCATTTGATAAAGTTTGAAATTTATATGGGAAACATAAGTAAGAAGGATTATGATGGCCTCAAGTATAGAAATAGGTGAAAAAGTTTCTTCATAGTAGATGCTTTCTTCTTGACTATAGCCTTGTGCAACCAATCTAGTTTTGTTTCTAACAATATTACAATATTCATCTACATTTTCCCCAAACACCCAATTAGTGCCTATGGTCAAGGTGTCTTTGGGTCTATCCACAAGTTTCCAAAAATTATTTCATTTAAATTGATTAAGTTCTTCTTGCATAGACATCACCCAAAATTCATCTTTAATTGCATCATTGATATTTTTAGGTTCAAGATGTTCCAAGAATGATTGATGTTCAACCATATTTCTAAGAGATTCTCTAGTTTGTGTCCCTTTATCTAAGTCTCCCATAATAACAAAGGATGGTTCTTGAGAGTTATAGTTGGTATAAAAAAGGAGGGGCTAGTAATTTCAGGTTCATCTATAGGTTTGGGTTCATCATGATCTAATTTTGAAGAATTTTCAGAACTGTTTGATTTAACATATTTCTTGACAAGGAGATTAGATGATTTTTCATTTATGTCCAGGTTTGACATACCATCTTCAATGTTTTCTAGAGTGGTCTTAGGTTCATGTGGATCTGTTTCATCAAATTTGATATTCAAAGATTCTTCCACACACATGGTTCTTTTATTAAATACTCTATAGGATTTTCTAGAGGATGAGTAACCTTGGAATATTCCTTCATCACTCTTGGATGCAAATTCTTCAATATTATCCATAGTATTATGAATAAATAATTTGCATCCAAAAACTTTGAAGTAACTAACTTTGGGTTTTCTATTGTTCTACAGCTCTTAAGGAGTCTTCTTGAGGATAGGTCTGATTAAGACTCTGTTAATTATGTAGCAAGTTGTATTCACAGCCTCAGCCCAAAAGTAAATAGGTAAATCATATTCATTAAGCATTGTAAAAAAAATTTCTTGCAATGTTCTGTTTCCTCTTTCTATAACACCATTTTGTTGAGGTTTCCTAGGGGAAGAGAAGTTATGACTATATCCATTTTGTGAGAAAAAATATTGAAAGTCTTGATTTTTGAACTAATGGCCAAGATCACTTCTTAAGGATTTTATTCTATGTCCACTAAGATTTTCCACTATTTTAGCATACTTAGTGAAGTAAGTACATTATTCACTTTTTTGAGCTAATAAATAAGTCCAAATATACCTAAAATAGTCATCTATAGGAACATATACATATTGATACCCATTTAAACTTGAAACTTGAGAGGGTATAAATAAGTCCAGGTGAACCAACTTTAAAGGATGAAAAGTTGAAACTTCTTTATTTGATTTTAAAGATATCTTCTGTTGTTTTCCCTTTTAGCAAGGATTACAGACTTTGTCATTTGGAAACTCATGTTTTGGTAGATCCTTGACTAGTCCTTTTATAGTAATCTTTATATGAGAGTGTACATTAAGATGTCTTAATCTCCTATGACAAATACAAGACTCTAAATGAAAGGCACTTAAACAAGAAACATTTTGAGAAGATAAAGAATCTAAGTTAACATAATATACATTTTCATTTCTGAAATAATAAAATACCTATTCATTTTTAGAATTAAAAACATTTCAAGAATCATTTTCAAATTTAACATGAAATACATCATCACATAATTGTGAAATAATAAGTAAATTATATTTCAATCCATTAAAAAAATTACTTTTGAAATTAAAACTATGTTAGAGTTACCAATCTAGCCTAATCCAATTATTTTTCCTTAAGAATTGTCAACAAAGGTGACATATACACTATTAATCTTGATTTGGTTCTTTAATATTGAATAATATCCTGTCATATGTCTTGAACATCCATTTTACAAGTACCACTAACTCTTGAAGGATCTCTTCAAACAGTTCTCCTATAGAATAATCAAACAAAAATAGATTATGGTACCCAGACCTGTTTGGGTCTAGTTACATTAGTGATTAATGATTTAGGTACCCACCTTTGCCTTATGGGTTTCCTATAAGCATTATGTAAAATATTTGAAAAATAGACTCTAATTAGTCCATAAAAACTAGAGGTAGTAAAGGATTTTTCAGAACTAGAACTAGCATCCGAATTTTGATTTTTAGGTAGAAGAATAGATTTTATAGATTTAGTTAAAAAATGTGTTTTAGAAAAGTTTCTCTATCCAGGAAGATATCCAATACCATACATGTACTTATGAGCTATCTGTTTACCAAGAATTTGAGTAAGAGTATCGTTTCAAGTGGTAAACTTCTCTAGATCTTTATTCAATTGATTATTAGACATTTTTAATTCATTGTTTTCTTTGATTAGTTGAGAATTATTTTCCTTTTTAGTGGTAAGTTTAGACATAACAGTTATAGTAAGAGAATGATATTTCTTTAAAGTTTTATATTTTCTTTTAGTTCATTTCAAGTCTCTTACAACATGTTACGGTATTCAAATAGTTCATCACTTTTCATATTTTTAGACTCACCTTCATTTTCAGAATAATAGGAATTGTGTGTAGGAGAATCTAAGGTTACCTTAGATGTGTTTTTCATAAAACACATATTTTCCATGTCATATTTCTCATCATGAGATGATGCTAATTCACTGGAGCTATCCTCAGAGGAACTCTAACTGGATTTCATAGATTTTTTATACTTCTAGTCTTTGTTTTCATACTTATTTTGGTATTTTAACTTTGGAAATCCAGCTTTGACATGGTTTCTACTCTTGAATTCATATCATACAATCTCCTCTGAATTGTAATTTCTTTTACAATCCTTTTTCCAGTTTCCCTTGTTATCATACCTTTCTTTATAATCGGGATTCTTGAAAAACTTCTTCTTCTTATAAAATTTCATGAATATTATGGCTAGATGAGCCATCTCTTCGTCACTATCTAATGTTTATTCATAATTACTAGAGATTTCAACTGAGTTTAGAACCTTCTATTTTTTCTTATTCTTAGAGGTTGTAGTCTTGAAGGCTATAGATTTTCTCTTAGGTTTATCCTCTCCTTCTTTGTTGACATTCATCTCTTCCTCATACATCATCAATTTTCTAATGAGTTCTTTGAAAGGTAATTTTCTGATGTCACATGATTATCTAACTAGGAAAAAATTTACTCTCCATCTATCAGGTAAGCATCTTAGAATCCTCAAAATTTGTTCTTTGTAAGTAACATTCTTCCTAGAAATATCATAGTGTTCAAAATTTCATTAAACCTGAGATACATGTCAGAAATAGGCTCATCAGGATTCATATTAAAATTTTTATATTTAATAGTATATGTGTTAAGTCTCATTTCCTTAACACTAGAATTTCTTTCATGTGAAATAAACAAAGTATCCCAAATTTCATGGGTTGTTTTACATGAAGAAATTATATTAAACTATTCTTCTCCTAAAGAGTAGTATAAGGAATTCATATATTTGAAATTATTGTTATAGTAATTCTTAGTTGGGTCATCCCAAGTAGTTTTAGCAGTAGTAGGAATATTTTATTCACCTACAATGGAAGAACAAATTTCAAAACCCATACTTTCTAAATGCATTTCCATTTTAATTTTCTATTGTTCATAATTTGTTCCATTAAATAATGGAGGTATGTTTGTAGTAGCACCTTACAATCTATTATCTATAATAAAAAATTTAGAACAAGATTTTAAGGAGATAAAAATTTAGTATTAACAAAAATTTTAAGATCTTTGAAATACAACTAAAATCAAAGTTGAAAAGTTTGAAAAAGCTTTAAAAGCTGAAAATTCCAAATTCCTCTGATACCAAATGTTATTTGGAGTAGAGTAATCAAGATGAAGGTGAATTGAGTGTCTATAAAAATCTCTATTAAAAAATTATTGTTTTAAGCTCCCCCGATATTTAAAATTCAATTGCCTAGTTAGACAGTAGTGAATTTATATGAGTTTGACTATTTGATTAATTTCTCAAAATATTGATTAGTTCTTAGTTTTATCGATCTTATAATTAATAAAACTTTTGAAACTAACCTAATGATTCAACACCAGTATAAAAACTTGCTAAGACTAACTATCTGAATTCAATTTAGTTTTATGAAATATGTGATAAAACTGAGTAAAAATAAAAGGTAAAAACACAGCAGATATAAAACAAGAGGTTCAGTCTCATGTTGATAGTTAATCCTCTCCACTTGGTGATCACCTTCCACCAAGAATTTTAAATTAACAAATAGTTTGATCTACACCCTGGATCAGGGTTCACAATAGCACACAGGTTTTCCAAATCACAAGACCTCTACCACATTTCTTCATGGGTACAAGCTACTAGGTCACACAAGGACCTCTTCCACACTTATCCATGGGAGTAAATAGATGTAAGTATATATGAGTGGAAGTATATATTTTATCCTTCAGTTTGATGTATGATATGGTGTGTTCTTAATAGATAGACACACACAATACTTAAAATTATGTATAAAGAACACAAAATAGAAAAAAATTATGAGAAAGGATTAAGAAGGCTCTATGTGTCTTGAGATGCAGCTTTGGACTCCTCATATGTATCTGAGATGAAATTTGAGTCCTCTTCTAGAAGTTGACACAAAAACAGAGTGTCGTATTCTGGCTTCTAGGTGCAAGTATGTTTCTTCATGTATATTCTTGTCCTTCTTTGATATGCTGAAGTATTTTGTAATTCAATGTGCATATTGATTGAAATATCCTTATGTGTTCTTCTGTTCTTGAGTTCACATTGGTTTTATGAGAGTTTCATATGTTATTTAGTGTGTTTCTCTCTCACACAAGCATGCACCACATCACCTTTTTGTAATGTATATCTTCTCTCTTTAAAAATGATTCTTATTTTCAAGGGCTGAAAAAGAGAATGTACATTCCATGTGCATAGGTTCATCATACCTCATAATGTTGGATAAAAGTTCTATAAAGGATTATAAAATATATAAGTATCATTAAATGACACAAATATGACTCTTAGAAAAAATATTAATAAATGCAGATTTAAATAGTCAATCAGGGACTCGTCTGTTGGTGTCTCCTTCTGTTGGTGTCTCTTCTTATTGGTGACTTAACCCAAAAGTATTTCATTCTGTTAGTCTTACCATACATCGGTGACTTATTTCAACGGCGAGTACTTTCTTATGTTGGTTATACAGTTGACATATCAGTGAATCATTTCAACTAATGATGAGTCCCAGCGTCGGTAGCACCATGCAATGGTTTGTCACTTGTACTGAAAGTAGGTAGCTTGTATTGATGGTAGGTCATCTATATTGGTGAGTCATATGAAATAGTGAGTCATCTGCTTCAGTGTCATGTGAAACGGTGAGTCGTCTACATCGGTGTCACGTGCAATGGTGAGTCGTCTGCATCAGTGTCTTGTGCAATAGTGAGTCATATGTCTACTAATGTCTTGTGTAATGGAGAGTTGACTATCTATCAGTGTCAGTGACTCATACTTAGATAATTTTTATATTTTCTGTCTGTCTCATAGTTCAAAATTGTCAGAGAGTGTTAATACACATAAACATACATAGATAATTAGTAATAATCTTGTTTATACTTAAACACACATAAATAGTTATATAATTGAAATGATCTCTTTATTCAAGATAATGATTTGACATAATTTAGGATCTATCATGTGATAAGATATATGTTAATATATGATAATATTTGTGATAATTGAAACCATTACAGTCAGAGATAGAATCCAACAATATCTATGGGCCAACGTTAATTTTTTTTTTCATACACTCATGACACTTAAACTATTCATAATCTTTTACGAAATAGTTTTTTAATATTATTAAAACACCAAATTACACAATTGTTTGTAATAACTTTTTTTATTTTAATAAAAGAAAATTCACCCCCTCTTATCTATTTCCATTAACCATTCGGATCTAACATTTTCTCCTTAGAATGTTTGAAATGTCTGGCTGAAGGATTTTAAACTGCCTTACATCCAGCCATTTCAAACTGCTTGATGACCTTCCAGGTGTAATAAATTTGAGATAAAATAAACTTCCATCTTCCCTATCTATTGAAATCCTCATCCCAAGTATCTTATTGTCTATTATGAGATCATTCATTCCGAAAAATCTAGAAAAACCATATTTCAGGACATAAATCCATTGAATGTTAGGTCCTACCAATAACATGTCATCAATATAAAAAAGAAAGATGAGAGATCAATCAATCTCAAACACATTCTAGTAGTAACAGTTATTTGAGTTTCTCTGCATGAAATACTTTTCAACCATAAATTCAGTGAATTTCTATCTCCTTTGTCTTGGTTCTTGTTTCACTTCTACAGAATCGGCCTAAAACAATGGTAGAAATGGGATTTTTCAATGATAAAAAGCACTGTCAATATAAGAATCATTAAAACCTGAATCTTTTATCAGTGCTTATAAAAGGTTACTTTATCAGTGCTAAAACAAAAGCGTAGATAAATATCCCAATATCATGGATAAAAAAGAGCTCACAAAGGATGTATATGTCAACATTTTTTTAACACTCACAAAGAGGTATGTTATTGTCACTTTTATTAGTGCTGGTAAAATTTTAAAAAATTATTACTTTTTATACTGCTTGACCCTGGACTACCAAACTCCCACACACCCACCCTTTTCTCAGTGCTCGCCTGGCTTCTTATTCAGCCACGTGCTGCCACACTCCCATGCACCCACCCTTTTCTCAGTGGCCACCCAACTTCATGTTCAACCCCATATGTGCTTGGACATGATACTGTGACCTCCCTTGAGAAATTTGAATGCCTTTATCACAACCCTAAAATTATTTTGTTATATATTTTATGATATTTCTATTTATTTATATTTAATTATGTAAATATTTTTTATTCCTATATATATATATAATTATTTTTCAATACATTTACAAATATATGTTTGTGTGTGCGTGATATATATACAATTATATTTATTTAAATATATTATATATTAATACTCATTGACATATACTAGAGTATAAGTATAAATAAATAAATAAATATATATATATATATTGATTAACACACACACATCTATATATATAAACATCATATATACACATATATAAGTATATATATATATTCCATAGGATTTATATTATTATTTTTAAATACATTTTTAAAATATGTATATATATTTTATATTTAGATATAAATTTTATAAATTACATAAATATTTATATGTATATATATTTAAATATACATTTATACATATTTACATGTACTTGCATATTTAGTTATAATTTTTTTATAATGTATTTATAAATAGTTACTATAAATACTTTTATATACTATATTTAATAATTATGATATACTTATTAAAATAAATTTATTTATGATGTATTTACACAATATTCATATACACACACATACACATATATTTAAAAATTCACACGTACACATTTATATTTTTAACATACACAAACAAATATTTACATATATGTATTTATTTACAAAAATTAGAATATATACGTAAATATATATTTTATTATTGACACACACATATTTATATATAAACATTACTTGCATTGATATATATATATATATATCAGTTTATGTATGTTTTTTTATAATATAAATAAAATGGATAATTTATTATTTTAAATAAAATGAATAATAAATATTTATTTCCATATGGTTTATATATTTAAAAATACATTTTTATGTAACTATGTTTAAATATTTAATTGTACAATATATTTATTAAGTGTAAATATAATCAAATATGCATATATTTGATTATTAATAAAACTAAAATATTTAAAATGATAAAATTTCAAAAACATAATATTTATATGAACATATACCACCGGAATAAATTTAGTCTCCACTGATAAAGGAAAAGAAGACCCTCTTAAAAAAAGTTGAAATCCTTACCTATATTAAAAAATTTGAGTATCCTAAATTATCTTAGATCATCCATTAGTTTTTTGATTTTTTTCCATTCAATTACTTTAAATGACTATTACTCAATAATATCTAGATAATTATTAAATAATATTATTTTTAAATTATTTTATAATACATTATTCACTAAATATCTTATATATTAACTGTAAATTAATATTTAATCTTCTATAAATCATATTTTAAAAAATATATTATATTTATGTCAATATAAATATATTTAAATATTAATATATTGTTTTTAATGATATATACTTTTTTTTATGAAATATACCTTTTATTAGTGCTTTTTGTAAGAGCTGATAAAAGTACTCTTTGTGAGTGCTGACAAAAAGAACTAATAATGGGTATTTTTCAGCGCTAAAAAGCATTGATATGAGGTCTTTTGTCAGTGATTTTTAGGACTAATAAAATTACCCTTTATCAATGATTTTTTCTAGTATTGGTTAAAGTACTCCCTTTATTAGCCTGTTTAACAAGAACTGGTAAAGGGTGTCACTTCATATTGTACAATCTATATTAGTGTTTCTAGTCATATAGAATGTGTTTTATTTTACACAAAAATTTCAAGCTCTGATGATCCTCAAAACTAGTTGGTTGCTGTATTCAAATTTATTCCTCTAGATCACCATGAAGGAACATGGTTTTTACTATAACAACTTGGATATTTCCAGAAAGAATTATTTTCTCGTTTTGGTGTTTCAGAGGACCTAACCCCTGAGAAGGGTAAAAAAATCATTCTAACTTAAAGAAAAAACCATATATTGTGTGAAGTGCTTGAAAAAAGAACTCTTAAAGGGGATAATTTTATTAGCGCTTTTAAAAAGTGATGATAAAGTTAACTTTTATCGGTGATAAAAATATACGAATAAAATGGTGCTCTTTATCAATTCTTTTTTCTAGCACAGATAAAAGTCCACCCTTTATTCGTTTTTTTGGAACTGATTAAAGTTACACCTTTATCAATGCTTATTATTTAGCACTGATAAAGGTTGTAATAAGTAATTTAATTTATATATAAATATTTATATATTTTTAAATAATATTTATATTACAATAAGTATATATATGTAAATATAATACCTAAATATTATTTACATAACATAAAATAAAAAATTAATCGTATTTTCATAATTTTAAATATAAAAAATTCTCAAATTTAAATTAGTCAAAATGTTTAATAGTTTGTTTATATACATTTATTACAAAATGTGTATATAATTAAAATTAATACAATATATTAATATTTTTTGAACAATTGTATAATATATAAATGAATATTTTTTTTAAATATATATTTATCTTGATATTAAATAATTTATGATATATGTACATGTATAACTATATGTATCTGTGCTCTAGTCGTGCTTCCACGCCCGTGCTCATTTTGAGTTGAGGCAGATCTACATTCCAAAGGAAAGAGGCCACTTGAATTTCTCCAATGATGCCTTAGAAAGCCTATGGTCCAAGTGGATGGGATTTTAGGAACATATCACCCTTTTGGGGGGAAATATTATATAATCTGTGAATCTCTTATTGATTTAAGACGTATGAGTTAGTCGTTTATTAAATCTACAAAATCCGACAAGTCACCATTGTGTGAACAATTAATTATTTGGCATGTATTGATTCTAGAATCATTTTTATGTATCTAAGGTTCTTTATTAATGGATACATCTATATGTATCTAAGGTTCTCCATTGATGGTACCCTTTTCTAATCAGATTAGATAATCTTATATCATTTATTATAAATATGATGGTTTTATTCCACACATTTGGGCCCCTGTGAATTTAACATCATAAAGAAAGACAAAAGTTGTTTTCATGGAAGGATTGAGCCCATGATACGGTATTCCTACGTATCCTTTCAAAAGGATTTTAAACCCGCATAGTTTTATTCCACTTAATGGGACACATCATACGTTTTTAGGTAATGGGACAATGATGAAACTGTGTAGTTTAACTTAATGTGGTAAGGAATTCTAACAAAAATATTCCTAGTCATTGGATGGTGTGGGGATTATTCCAATGTGGCCTAAAAGAACCTGGAAGTGGTGTAGTCTCCCAGTCATGGGCATGATATTACTTGGAATATAGTCCAATAATGATGGTGATGAAAGAGACCCGAAAGGAATATCTCCCTCTAGGTTGGATATGACCCTACTGGGGTAAATCCTAGAGAACATTATGGTGAATTTGGGGTGTTGGGTTTGGACCTCAAGGAGGCCTCCTACATATCACATTTTTTCAGGAATCAAAGCCCACGTAGTTCATAAAGTTAGGTCTTATACCTATTAGAAGTTCTATTAGAGTGCTTAGGGATTATACCGAATATGAGGTCCATTTGATTACGAGAGGAAGATTCATATAGGGAATCACCTCCCAAGACAGGTAGTTGATCATGAAATTGTCATGATCATTACTAACCTCTTAACCCATGTGATTCATGCTCTATGTGAGATACAATAGAAATTATGATATCTGAAAAACCACACAATCTCCTTCATCCTCTAGTGGATGAGTCTCGGCTGATGAGAGGGAGAGAGAGTGGGGGAGGGGGGATTTGGTGCTCACCTCCTCTCTTATTTTCAAAACCTGGTTAGATGAAGGGGAGGAGGGGTGTTAAGTCTTGAAAGAAATGATAAGGTCTTACTCAAGGAGGGATTACCTACTCCAAAATTTACCCCTATCCTTTTGACTGATAGAATAGGGTAATAAAGTGGGGTGATGGAAGATGTATATCACTACCAGACCCAAGGAACCTAATACCACCATACCTAAGGCTGATATACTCATTACCATGGGAATTTATGACTGAGAACATTCTGATGACCCCCCTTATTAGGTAGGTTACCAATAGGACCTTATTTACCATGGGAATATATGATCAAGAGGGCATGCTAGTGTTCCCTATACTATGATCCCACATATATGGTGGCTTGGGAAGATGCATTGTCATGGTGGTTCATGAAGGGGAACTTTTGGGGCTTAGTGCTTCATGAGAGGTGCTTAACGAAGTGGTCTAGTTGGGTCTTACCACCTCACGGGGGAGGTTGATAGAGAGGGTTGTTTGGATAGATCATGAAGAGGATGAGTTAAGGCCGAATGCTTCCTGAATGGGTTCCAAGGTTTAAAGACCCCATCTCACATACTGTTTTTTATGTGGGATGGTGGCCTGTAAATATTTTATTTGCATTAGGTTAATGGAATGGTGGTCTGTAAAGTGGTTATATATGTGGTTAGATGGTTTGAAAATGAATTTTTTCTATGAGGACCATTTTTTATTCTATGCAGACTAGTTATTATGACTCCTTTTACTTCATGAAATTTGGTAAATGATTACTTTCTGAAATCACTTGATCAGAGTGTCTTTCACACCATACCTCTCGCACGGGAATTCCAATCACAAAAATCCTCCCCCGTCTCTCCTTTTTCGGATTTTTTAGAGCGGTACGGGTGAAACCTCTCAACCATTACCCATAATGTTTTTTTGTTTGCGGGAATCCTCTTTACCCCATAAAGAGGAAAAAAACTTACATGGTGAAAAACTGTAACGTCTATCTTGGAAAAGAAAAATTTCATATACTGAGGGATTGAAAAAGACACCACACCCAAAAGGGAATTTTAATTAATGAGGGACTTAAAAATGCATCTTGAAAAAAAGAGAATTTTTTTGTAGGGGGTAAAAAGATTATTCCACACATAGTAAATGGAATTCATTTGTGGGGGAACTATGCATGGGAACTATACAGAGTAACTACTTACATAGAAAGCATGATATGTGGAAGGTTGGGTTCCCTCATGACTCATGGTGCTTTAAAATTTTAATCTTCATGGAATAACATGGTTGATTACAATCCAAACATTCCAAAGGACCTTCTATCTTCCATGAAACCTTTTACAAACCCAACAAAATTCCCCCCTTATAATTATATTCATTCAATATAAAAATAAACCGATTAATGGTAAATATTGGGAACTTTTACCCATTACAAAATCATATGGTGGGATTTGGGAATGTATCATTAGTTTGAGGATGATTTCCCAAAATGAGGATCTTAACTCAGGGGTTTCTAATGTCACTAAGAGGATAAATATTGACTCAAGTCTCTTTAGTTACCAAGAGGAGTAATCTCAACCCATGTCACTGATATAAAGAACCAAAATATTTCTAGATTCAAGGATGGAAATGGGAGTGGAATCATTTGGGGAAAAAATCTATTACTAGGTCCAAGAGAAGGGATTTGAACATTTATATATATCCCATGGCATGTGAATCAATTCTTATATAGTTCTAATAAAGGGTATTCTATGTCGATCAAGCTCATACATAGAGGGATAAAATCTTCAAAACAGGTTCATTGATGAAGAAATCTAAAATGAAATCAACTACATTGATCAATCTCATATGCTAGATAGAGGATATCATCTCTTCTTAATGTATTAATTTGTAAAGACCCATGTTTTTGTAGGTTTATTACATAGATATAACTATCATGCCAAATTTTAGGCCACACTAAGTAGACCACTCTAAGAAATTTAAGGTCCTACAGGATATACCTGAGCAATTTTTGTTTTATGTCAAATATAATTGGCCAATATTTTTTATTGTAATTATCCCAAACTATGATTTTATTCTAGAAATATTAAACATCATACATATATCTCAATCAGGTTCAGGGAGATGGTCATTTTATTCTTTTTATGTGTCAAAAAACTAGAGAACATGTTTAAGAATCTTCAATGTAGATTGAACTAATGCATAGTAAATAGGGTATTAACATTCTAGGGAACAAATGGATTGAGTTCCAAATACTTCTACATGAATCAAGATCTCATTTAGAAAACAAGGAGAACATAATAAATGAGACCCAATGTAAATTTTCCTTCTAATAAAAATGACTCTTCTGATCCTCTAAAGTTCACATGAGTCATTCTCAATGTGAAATAGAAGAGGAATCTTTGTAAATCGTTTAAATTTTCATGATGGTGTAGGAAGGGAATATGTGGAGGCATTTTATCCTAAATCTCATTTCATGGAGGGACATGATTGATGTCTATGAATTCTCATGGTCAGATATGATAACCATGACCAATGAATCCTTGAGAAATGATAAGACACAAATATAGATTTAATTATTATATAGATGAGTAAATTTTGATATTTCATCTTGGTATGGTATTGGAATAAAGTGAGTTTCCAAATACAATGCCTGGTACTTTTATATGAATCTATCTCTCATATTTTTAATGGGTCATATAAGATTGACTGTGTGTCACACTGGTTAATGTCATGCTACAAGGACTTAGGTGTTCTACAATTTAGGGTCATGTGACAAGGACCTTTCCCTATAGTTTAACATCATATGGATGGGACTGGTGTCATATGGTTTAATTTCATTATGACAAGGACATTGATGCATAGTTTAACATCATGTTGGGGTGTTTTATGATTGTTTCTCTTAAGGATTCATGGATTTGGCCAAGAGGTTAATGATTTTACATTCCATGGTGGTATGATTGAGAGTTATCCAACATCCTTCAGGCATGAAGATGGAATGTTTTGAGATATAATTTGGGGGTTTCTAAATCCAAAAAGGTATATGGGACAAGATTTCAAGGAATGACTATGAAGCACATTCCAAAATAGGGTTTCTTGAATAAAAATATTATAGGATACAAAAATAGAAGGGTACCTCATTAGGAAGAATATTCATTTGGTTAATTTTCCTTTTAAGAGAAATTTATATAGATCTAAACTAAGAAATGTTCTTTAAAGTCAAAATAGAGGTGTTCCTAGGAAATTGACATTTCATCACTAGTGGATGAGGGAAGTCTATGAATATTCAGATTTTCCTAGATTTTTTTTATTTATTTCGGGATTTTTCCTTAGTACGGATGTATAATTTTATATAAAAAAAACTCTATAAAGAGAAGAAATGCTTCTGACCTAGCTTTAACCCATACACATGGTATATATTTTAGCCTTTATCATGGCTAGTCCCATAGATTAAAGGTATAGTAATCACTACATATCTTATGGAGATGGGAATTAATCCACACATAGTTTTGAAAAATATGGAAGGAATGATTACATACCATGTTGGAAAATATATTTCCAGCCTAAAGACTCCCCACACTTGAAAAATATTTTTTATAAGGAGGGGGAAAACTTTTTTTGAATACGGGATCACTAATAGGGTTATACTCCATAATATAACCTCCGATGTAGATCTAGATCGTAAATATAATAGTGCTATGGAAAAGGATATATGATCATGGAATCATTATGTATCTTGTCAGTGTGAGAATCGAGCCATAAATATTTCTTGTAAGAAAGTTACATTTGAAGGTATAACCCATACATAAGGAGAGACATTTTTATATTGCGGGGTGGACCTAGAAATGATGATTTTTATGTCACTATGTATCCTATGATGACATGAATCAAGCCACACATAGTTCTTGTAAGACATGCATTTTAACGTCATATATAAGGGTTGAAATATTTGAAATTTAAGGTCATTAATTATCAACCATGTTAACACTGACATGAAATGTTGTTCCTTGATAATGTGGGAAAGCCTTTACTGAAAATCTTAAGACCATATGAGTTATGCTTCGCAAGAGAAATAAGAAATATCAAAAGCATCATTCATAAAATGGAGGCGATTAAAAGAAATTAATGTGACATTCTTGTATCAGGTGGTGACTGGGATGAGATGCTAAATCTATGCATCAATATGTATCTCATGAGTATGAGAATCAGGCTATACATAGTTCTTAGTTGGTTTTTACTATTTAAGGTCACATATCTTTTCACCGATGGATGTGTAAATCTTATTTTATCGACCAGTAATAAACATACCTAATGTGAAGAGAGACCTTAGGGGCCAATGAATTGTTAATACCATATTTTGAAGGGAATAAATGTGTGTTTGTGCCTAAGACTAGAGGTCTAGGAATCAATATGTATCTTGTATAGACAATAATCACTTAACACCCCAAAAATTCTAAAAGACTAACTTTTTATTCGAAAGTGTGTGTGACTAGAAACAACAAGCTTAGAGGAAAAGTAACTCCCCAAGAAATTCCAATATTTTACTTTTCAAATATATTTAATTTTTTTACTATATTTATTTATATTCAACACCATGTTAAGCTTAAGCTACACACAATTCCATGTTCCTTTGATAGCTTGTGTTCCACAAAAAACCATGTTTTACCAAACTACAATATACAATTAATAATATTATTTAATATTATAGTTATCAACTAGTCATTATAATGGTAGGTATGAAAAGTATCAAATAAATATAGAAAATATTGTTTAAACAATCTTTTATAATTCTTTTGTGACCAATTAATGAAAAATTAATATAAAAAACCAATTTAATATAAAGGGAATGTTTTTATATTAACAAAATTTTCTATGCACCAAAGGGGTTTCATATGAATAAATTAAAATAATTACTATTAGATAGTTATTA
Organism: Viscum album; assembly: GCA_963277665.1. NCBI lineage: Eukaryota > Viridiplantae > Streptophyta > Magnoliopsida > Santalales > Viscaceae > Viscum > Viscum album. Next base: position 1,290,693,457 of record OY728151.1, read on the forward strand.
CAATTAAATTTATATACATTATATATTGAATCAATTGTTTTTATATTCTTCCCATATATTTTATAGGCGTAATATAAGAAAAAAAATATAATTTTACTCATAAAAAACTATATTTTCCTAAAGGCTGTTTTGACTCCATTTAATAGCGGACCTTTTTAAAACTAAATTTTGAGCCTTTTATAATTTTTTTTAAATAATTTTTTTCCAAATATAAATTTTAGATATTGATTAGTGTTAATTTTTAGTATTTTTTGGAGAAGTTTCATTTTTTGGTTAATAGTGAAAAATACTTAACTTTAATTGAAAACAACATTTTCATCTAAATGATTTATATTGATAAATTATATTTTAAATTGGTTTTAATGTAATAATAGATCAATTATACATATATTAATAAAATTTAGTTTATTGGAATTATTTTTATACTGAATTCAGATATAAAAACTTATTGATCATTTGGACATTTTTCACTTTAGAAACTCACATTGTCATTTGGTCTGTGGGACTAATTTTAAATAAATTTTTTCAATTATTTGATTTTAATTTGAAAAAATTGAATCTATATTTTTAAAAACCATAATATATAATGTATTTTAATTTCAACCTTTTTTTTGACAAAAAAGACTAATGAAATCAGGTAAACTTAATTAATGTGATTAAGGTTAAAATGAGGTTCTACGCATGACATGCATTTATGTTAAAATTAATTTTTGACAAACATAAGATATATAATTAATTAGTTAGAATAAATAATTAGAATAATTATTTCAAAATTATACAATAAATATATTTTTAATTATTTTATAAATGTATAATTTTGCTAGGTAAATAAAGAGATACAAGTTACCTTAGTAAAAACTATAAAGATCAGATTGATTAAACATACCAGGAAAGTTCAGTCAGAGGAATAACCTCTGACCATTTATTAAAAGAAATAAAAAGTGCAGTAAATAAGGAGATGGATGAGGGCGAACATCTTGCCCAAACCCAATGAGAAGTCCCCACCAAACATAGCCAATTACAAACCAAACCATTACACCCAAAACCAAAGACCCATACTGCTGATTCAACACTTCAACCAGCATTTCATCATCATCAAAAACATCAAAACTTCCACATTTCAACAGCATATCTTCACTGCAATTACTGCAACCGCGACTTCATTCCATAGATCTTCCCAAAAACAGATCAATCACAAAATCAGAAATCCAGAACGAACGGCCATCGATAAAACACAAACCCATCTTCACCAAATCAGAACCTCAAAACAGCTTCCATCCGCACCAAAAACCACCAAATCAAAAGTCCTCCCCCGTCCAAGCCATTAGAGCCAACCCTGGGCAAACCGTAACACGCCATGGCCGATGTCGATCCAGGATGAAGCCGAGCAAGGAACAAGATCCGCCGGAGCTGAGCACATCAACGCCGAGCACACCGCCGCCGTGACTGAACCGAACAGCAGGTCCCATGAAGCCGACGACAAGCCCACCAAGCCGATGACGATCCGAAGCCGCGACGAGATCCTGAAACTAGGGACGAGCCAAAGCCAACACTGGCACACCAGATCTAGCACCACGCACCTGGATCCGCAAAGAGGACCTGGGCCCGGAAGCAACGAAACCTTCACCGAGCCGAGATCCCGAATCCGAGACACTCGGAGTCGACGCACGCCAACGCCAAGATGAGATCCCAAATCCAGGAGAGCCGAGGCCACCTCTGAGCGCACCAAAGCCGATGATGAACGCACCACAGCCGAGGCAAGATCCCGAAGCCGAAACGAAGTTGCCGCTGAGCCCAAAATGAATCCGGACCAGGCGGAACTGAAACCCAACAACGCCAAGCCGAGCGAAGACAGCTGCCACCGAGGTCGGGCCATGCCGGAGGAGGGAAGAAGGCACCGAAAAATGGAAACCCTAGACCCGTGGGGGAGAGGGAAGTCGCCGCCGCTCAGAGGCTCTCAATGGAGAAATTAAATAATTTCCCAAGCTTGATTAAACATAAAGACTAAGGAAAAAAATGTTAAAAAAATCATTTTTTTTGTTTTAAGTTTGGATTGACCATATTTTCCCTCCATTTTATTATTAGAAATTTTTTTAAGCACATGAGGTAAGGAGGACCACCCAATAATGTTTACTTTTTGGTATTTACAAGGATGTTACTCCTCCCCCACTATAAAAAGGCACCCAATCCCATCACTTATTGACAACCCTAAATCCTTATGGATCAAACAAAACCTATAATATAAACTAAAAACATCCCTCCCCTATTCCTAGAAGACTCACATTGGGATGAAATCAATACAAGGAAGTCCTTTGGTGGAAACCAAAAGGAGTTACCCAAAGAAGAGACAACGTTCTTCAACGAGCACTTTTGTTTTATTTCTTTCTACACCTATAAAATTATTCTTATATATATATTATAAAATATCCAAAGTATATTAAATATGATAATATGTTCTTAAGTAATGGGTATGATCTATTAATTCACACACATCCATCAAATGGGATACGCAATCATCATTAGTGTATATGGTAGACGACAGCCCCTCGAACCGATGTCATTCGTTCTTCCATTTCCACATTTCAAGGTTTTTAATAATGATGGTTGTATAGTTTATATATAATATATATGATATAAATAATATATTTATGCTTATGTAATTATTATATAACACATAAATTTATTATTTCCATTTTTTGGGAATATGATAAAATTGTTTGTGGACGTGTAGACTACCGTCTCCTCAAAGCAATATGATTTGTTCACAGTTTACATAAAATGTATTAAGAATGGTTTTAATAAACATACAAGATATATATGAAAAAAACTATACTTTAATTATGTCATACATATATATCATATTCTTTTTTCTTTCAATATGACAACAAAAATTGAAACAACCTTCATGCGTACATACGACCTACCACCTCCATTAATGATGTATTTGATTTCCTACCACTAAATATTATGGATTAATCTAAATAAATATATAATAAATATATATTATATTTATTTTATGGTTTAAAATTTTGAGATTATTAAATCATGATCTAACTAAGAGGACAAAAAAATAACAAGTCAAAACATACTCAAAAAACAAAACCATTATTACCTAAAACAATGAAAACATTGAGAGATTATTAATGAATGAGTAATACTATGATATAAAAGGATAATATATGATAACATAAATATTAATATTTTTTTTATAATTTAATAACACGACTTAAAATCATTATATATAAGTTTAAATGGATTTCAATCGAAAGGGAGTTTATGGTCATGGGATTTCTGGTCTTGCTTTAATTTCTACGAGACTTATTCCATATTTAGTATTCATTTATTTTTTGTGATGTATATAATACCCTATGAAATGTTATATAACTAGATTAAATTATTTTTTGATATTAAAAGATTCAATTTAAGTTATTTTTTCATGGATATCACGATTGGAATGTTACTCAATTAGTAAGGGAATTCATCTCAATTTAAATTCCATTGAGATATATTTGTTATTATGAATAAATTCACTTTTATGCAAGTTATATACTACCACTTTGACATGTAAAATCCCGAATCATTCATTTTTTATGAAATTTTATGTTTCACTATGAATTATTTCATCCATGGGGACTTGAATTTAAAACGACAATGTCCTAAAAGTTCTTGAATAAACTCACATTATTTTTTGATTTTTAACATCATTTTAAAAATCACATTGGAAATTATATTTATTTTTAATATCAATATTCTTGTATGATGTAAGTGATTATTTCCTAAATCTTGTATCATTTTACAAATAGTATTTTATTTTAATGTTATGTAATTTGTTTTGTGAAATTTTGATAAATCAATATCCGTTACTTAATACATATATTTTATAAGGCACTTGTTTGTGATTTAAATTGATTATTTAATATATGATTAATTCAATGGACATGAAATACATGGGTTGGGGACAAGTTATAGCAAGCCCCTCGATGATTCGATATGGGTCATGAAAAAAAGTAAATATGGTTTTGGCTATGTCCTTTCCAATTTATTATATTCTTAATTTGAATACTTTTTAGTATTAGATTCTTGGCTTGAAAACTTGACAATATTAGATTTTGAGAATGAATATTGATAGTATTAGATTATTGGAATCAGACTTTGATAGTATTAGATTCATGCCATGAAGCGTTGACAATATTAGATTCATATCATGAATCCTTGACTGTATTAGATTCTTGGCATGAAGCCTTGAGAGTATTAGATTCTTGGAATGAATCCTTGACAGTAGTATATTCTTATCATGAACCCTCGATGATATGTTATTTGATATACATTGTTATGAATTACACTATTATGAATTCAATTATTGATATTCCATGTGATTATTCAAGTATTTATAATACACATGGTTATGTTTCTTGCTCATGTGATTATTTATATGGAATTATTTGATATTATATTATTATTTCCATATTATTCTTAGGTTATTGATTAAATGTAACGTGTTTCAGTTATTATCCTTATTTTATTGATTATGATTATTGATTCATGATAGCTTATGTTTTACTTACCTCTTACTGAGTATTTAATCTCATTATTATTATTTTTCCTTTCCTAGAGAATCCAAGAAGTGTAATTTGAAAGATATTCAAAGATACGATTGAGGGAATAAATTTAATGTCAAAAAATAAATTGAAACAAATTATGTTGTAAATTTTGTATTCAATTGAAATTAAAAACTAAAATATGTATATGGTTTTCCATGACTACTAAAGTGATTAGTCCTTTGGGAAGTGTTTCCTTGTATTGTATAGCAATGTAATACTATCATGCACCAAATACGAGAATTCTGGGGCCGGGGAGTTATCGTAGGTTTGGAAGGAATTTTGGTATCAACATTGAGAACTAGAATTAGGGAAACATAGATTAAGTAACATAAATATAAGATATAAATTGATTATTTTCATAGAATCACATATGTATTCCTTAACGTAAGTGTTATTGATACCATCACTAGATTAAGTGATTAAGGTTGATCATTATTTTTAAGCTTTAAACATCATTTTTTTAGGTTTTATGTAGAAGAGTCTACCAAGATTAAGGATATTTTGGATAAAATTTTGGAAATACAACCCATTATTTAGTACATGTTTTAGGGGAAAATTTATTTCAGGAATAATTTGTTTTAATTTATAGACAAAAGTATAACAGTATTGATAACCATTATGGGTGATATGATTATTAATGACATTGTAATAATAGTCAAATAATATTTTTAAACTTTTTTACAAAATAGGTTGTATTTTAAACCCAAGTAAAATGGAAATTTAATAATTAATTTCATTTCAAATATGTCGATCATATTTTTTTGAATGTCATGGGAATTATATTAATTTAGTTTAGAAAAATGACATCCCATTTGTAGGGTGAAAATCCATTTCATTTAGGAAGGTAGTGAGGCTTGAACCCATGACTGAAGGATAATAACGGTTCTCCACCTACCACTGGTTAATGTGATTTCCCTGTTAATATGTCATTGTTTGGATAAATAGTTTGATGAATAAATATTAATGATGAACCAGTAGTATTAATTTTAGGTTTAGAGATTAACTAATTAACCAAATTGGTTTTTGGAAATAGTTGGAGATAGATATAAAGAGTTGTTTTATGGATATTATGATCTATTAAATGTAAATTTTAGATCTTCAGACATAAGAATTTAATTTTTTGATATATATTTTTTAGAATAAGGGATGAATTATAAATTTATCAATGAATAAAATGAAGAAATTATGTTCGTGAAATAGAAGTATATCAACTATGTATATTTTCTTATATTCCTAGGTAGTAAATTGATTACTCAACATTAAGAATACGATATTGAAAAAAATGTAATCCTAATACCTTAATTTTTATTGAACCAATGGTATTTTAAATCATCACTGATTTATGGATTTGAGGCCCTCAAATTTCCATTGATAATTTACTTTATTATACTCAATGACCTCAACTACTCTCTATAAATATTTTATTTTCTCTAAGTCCTTATTTTCAGTTTCACTAATGTCCTCCAATGTAGAATTCTAGTTTTATATTATTACCTATGACCGTTGTACATACTTTTCTCTCTTATGAATAGGATATTTTATTAAATATATTACAATGTGGATTTTTTAACAAAGTAATTTTCAAATTTTGAATGTCGTATTATTGAGATCATGTTTAAATTGTGAGGTCACAATTTATTTATGGTGGGGAGAATGTAACACCGCAATAATTGGAAAAGAGTAAATTTTTATTTGATAGTGTATGTGACAAGAAACATCCATCTTAGAGGAAAAGTAACACCCCAATACATTAAAATATTTTCCATTTGGAATAAATTTAATTTTTTACTAGAATTATTTATACGCAACAACAAGTTAATCATATTCTACTCAAAATAATAAGTTCCTTCAATTGCTTGTGTTACACACAAGACCCAGTTTTACATAACAATAATAAACTATTAATAATATTATTTAATATGATAATTATAAATTAAAAATTTTAATGGGAGGTACAAAAGGGATTAACTAAATCTGGGAAATATTTTTTACACATGTTTTTTTAATTATTCAATGATCAATTAATTAGAAATGAAAATAAAAACCAATTGAATAAAAATAATGTTTTATATAAAATATCATTTTTATGAACCAAAGGGGTTTCATATTAATAAATTAAATTAATTAATATTATTGAATTATCTTAAAATTTCTATATTATATTATCAATAAAATTCTTTTACATTCATCCAATTTATTTTATTGGCATAATATAAGAATAATTTCAATTTTATGCATGAAAAGCTATATTTTTCTAAAGGTAGTTTTGCTGCCTTTTAATGGAATATCTATTTTAAAACTAAATTTTAGAACATTTATAAATTTTTATTGAGAAAATAAAATTAATTTTTTAAATTGTGATTTTAAAATAATATTAGGGTTAATTTTTACTATTTTTCATTGATGTTTTTTGATGAATAGAGAGAAATACTGAATTTTAATTGAAAACTGCTTTTTCATCTAAATAATTTATATTGTTAATTTTTATATTAAACTTTCTTTAGAATAAAATTATATAAATTAAAAGTATATTAATACAATTTAGGTCATTGTAATTATTTTTATGTTGAATTTAGACATAAAGACTTAGTGAACTCTTGAACATTTTCACTTTAAAACCCCTCTTTGTAATCCTGTATAAAAGATTAATTTTAAATTAATTTCTACCACATATATTACTTGACTATGGAAAAATGGATTCCTTTTTTTTAATAATAAAAATTTATAGTTTTTTTTATGTTCACCTTTTTTTTGAACAAAAATATTAGTGAAAATAGTAAAAATTAATTAATGTGATAAGTTTAAAACAGGGTTCCACGCATGAAATGTGTTTGTATTAAAATTAGTTTTACAAACACATAGGATTTTTATTTAATGTATTAGACATCATATTTATAACCTTTAGGTCTAAATTTTATAAGAAATATATTTTTAATTATGGTATTAATGGATAAATTACCTAGGTAAATAAAAATATACCAGTTACAAGAGTAAAAACTATAAAGATATAATTGAGGAAACTTAAAGGCTAAGATAAAAAAATGATTAAAATGACTTTTTTTTTGTCATGTAAGATTTAATAGAATTTAATTTCCCTAAAATCAATTATTTTTTTATTTTTTATGCACATGAGGTAATTGATGCCCCCACATAGTATTTTTTTTTAGTACCAAATAGAATGCCACTCCTCCTAAACCATAAAAAGGAACTCACTCCCCTAAATTATTGACAACTCTAAAGTATATTGGATCATAAAAAACCTTGATAATGTGTACAACACACGCTATCATAGAAGGTCGCGATTGCATGTAATGAAAGCCAAGTCAGGGCTGCGTGTAGTGAAAGCTCTGTTTAGTGTTGCATATAACATAATCAAAACTTATTTCATTTATAAATTAAACAAAACCTATACTTAATGTTGCGTAGAATAATTTCCACAAAACTAACTTGAAATTGTGTGTAACACAAGCGAAGAATGGTGTTGCGTATACTGCAAGCTAATACGGTGTTGCGTATAGAACAATCTAATTTTTGTGTAGTGTATAACACAAAATATAAATGAAATTAAAAAGAATAATTCTCATAAAATCTCGGGTTGTTACAGCATTAGTACACCGTAAACATGAAATAGGGTTTCATGTCCCATTTTATGTAAGTGTGTGAAGATAAATTTCATAATCTATTTATGTATGTACTTTGGTGCAAACTTAAAGCAGTCGTCCGAAGAATAGGTAATGTTCTTCAATGAGAATTTTTTTTATTTTTTTATCCACACATTTAATTTTTCTTATATATTGATTATATTTAAAACTCGTTATATTCAATATATTTAGAAGTTTTAATGTTAAGGTTATGACTTTTATCTTCACACACTTACATCAAATGAGACATGCAATCCTAGTTCATGTGTATGGTGAAATACCACTGTAACAAACCGAGATTTTATGAGAATTATTCTTTTTAATTTCATTTATATTTTGTGTTATACACTACACAAAAATTAGATTTTTCTATACGAAACACCTTATTAGCTTCCAGTATATGCAACACCATTCTTGGCTTGGGTTACACACAATTTCAAGTTCGTTTTGTGGAAATTATTCTATGCAACATTAAGTATAGTTTTTGTTTAATGTATAATTGAAATAAGTTTTGATTATGTTATATGCAACACCAAATAGAGCTTTCACTACACACAGACATGACTTGGCTTTCATTACACGCAATCGCGACCTTCCATGATAGCGTGTGTTGTACGCAATACAAAGTTTCACTAAACAAGAAATTATTATAATATTATTACACACTAGCCGTTATGAATAGTAATACCCACTTTTTGGAATTTTATAAATTTTATCTTTCAAAATGGAATTCATTTTTAGATTCAGAATATCGAAATTAGCTTAGGGTGAATTTTTTGTATTTTTTTGAAAACTTTCAATTTTTAATGAATAGTGAAACCACTAGGTTACTATTTAAAAACCGAATTTTTATTTAAATAATTATTTATTTTATTTAAATTTATTTTAGGTAAAAATTGATACATAATACCAATATAAGTTCAATGTAATTAATTGGAGTCATTTTATAACAATTTTAGATATATAAAAAGTTTATTGAACTTTTCACCGTCTTTTACCCACCTCCTAGGAGAATTTGGAAATTCACATAAAACTTAATTTTACCGCTTCTGTGAATGGAATTTTGAAAATCCGAGAGACATGGATAATATCAAGGACTAAAATTTGGTTCAATGAGATGAAAATAATTTTTGGTGAATAGTAACTTTTTACTTTTATTTACCACAGTAAAAAGTAAATAGGGTAATTAAGGGTAAAAATGATATTATTATTACCCTAACACATGTAATAATTCTATTGGATAAGTTTAATTCGACCCAAAATAACCTTCGTAATAAAATATGACCATTTAGGTCAACTTGGATTAGATTAGGACATTTATTATTAATTTATTTAAAGAAGGGTTAAAATTGTTAAAATCAAAGTTTCATAACTAAATCATTTTTAATATAGGGTTATACATATAATAAATTAGACTATAAATATTCATTAGAAAGATAAAAATATTTCATACCTAATGGTATTTTATTTATAAATTTTAGACATTAAATAATTTAAGTTATATATGACACAATGGTGATGCAGTAATTACCTAAATAATGAAATATTAAAATAATTGATGTTATAGATACCAAAATAAATGTAATTTGAGACTTTTTATGAATTCCACTAATTTTATAGGTTAATATTACATGTTATTATTGAATTAATTAAAAAATTTCGAACTAATAATGCTATTATGATTTTCACAAAAATCCATTACCAAATAGTGTCAAAATTGACATAAAATTGTGTTTAAAACAAATATTATATTATTAATTGTTATTAAATTCTTAAAAATATAAGGTTCGGCCAAGATACTTATATCATGATAGGTGAATCATTAATGGACCACTTTGGGGTCTCTTGGATTAATATGGTAAGATCATTAACTATATAATATGAAAATACAAAGTGACATGGTAAATGTCAATATAATTAACTAAGAGTTAAAACTAAAAGATAAGGTTAATATAATGACCCAAACCTATAAAAAATCTATTGGTTGAGATTATTTAGACCCATACCCACCTTAGATTCTAAATAAATCAATTTAGAGCTATTAAAAACCGAATATGACTTTATTATAAAATAACATTTTAAGTTTTTTCAAAGGTTCCCCTCTCCTCCCTTATAAAAAGGGCACCCTTTCCTCTTCTCTTCACACCCTTTTGAGCCTTGAAGATCCGCCAACCCCTGCTCATTTCTCTTCTACACTTCCCTAGAAACATTCTATAATTTTTTTTCCTCTAAAAAGACCAACTCTACTTCATTAAGTGGAAGCTTAAAGGAGGTGCGTCGAAGAAGAGGAGATTCAGATACATACGAAGCATATCAGACATAAGGTAAGGGATAACTTTTCCAATCTCGTTTTTATCCGAGATTGTTTATTCGTAAGTATTTACTGGGGTTATTGTTATCATCCATGTCCATGTTTTCTAGAAATGTTTTCATGTATGGTTAAAGTTCTTTTCATCCATTTTGACTTTTACTACATGGTATGTAAGGAATCTTTTGTCGTATGAGATACTTTTTTGACTTTCCGACAAAAGTACAAGAATAATGTTTTTTTAAGTTATACGGAATGAAAGAATTTTTAATGTTTCATAATTCCTTATTTTCATGAAACTTACTCTACAAATTTTCATGCTTATTTTCAACAAAACCAATTTCTTTTAAAATTTCAGGGCATTTTGTGAAAAGAAAATGATTTTGAAGAAGAAATGATATTTTCCTCAAGAATTAATTTCATGGGTTTTATAAAATATATTTTCCATCCAAAATGACATTATTTAATATGTTTATGTTGAAATTATAATGTCTACATTATTTACATGGTTTGATTTTTCTTATGATGAAATGATATCCATTTTTTATATGGATTATGTTATGATGGCATGATGTTTAAGAATCCCATTCTATTACATGGGTTATGATGTATGATTTATGATTTTGTGGCACACGAAAGAATGATTTTATTATGAGATGGGTTGGACCTATATATCCCTCCAGTGCATTGGGTAAAGATTTATATCTCACGAGATAGACATGTCTGGAATGGTAAGTTAATCCGGTTCAGTGTTACAGGACTGAAACAAGGAGTGAACTCGATTCAGAAAGGGACTTTGTCCACTAAGATGGTCTTGGCTGAAATTCCTTGACTACTATGGAAATAATAACACGTGCTTAATGGTTTCCACAATTACATGTTTTATTGTCATGCTATTTTATCAAGATTAATGTTTATTTATGATTAATGCCTTACGTACTGCCTTGTTTTATGTCATTGCTCAAGATCTTGATGTTTAAACATTATGTTCATGTATTTAAGTTCAAATGTATATGATTTTTTTTATTTTATCCATGCTTACCCTTACTGATCATTTGATCTCACCCTTTTATATGTTTTCTTTTCCCCATGATATAAAGAAAGGTTTTATGTAAGAAAAAAAGGGAAGATCTTTATGGGAGATGTTGAAGATCTTTCACCACGATTAGAAGATTATGTTCCGAGTTTCCAAAGACACTAAACTATTACGGTCCTTGTGTGTTTGTTTTTGTTAAGTATTAAGTATTCTGAAAAAGTAATGTAATGTCTATGTACGTCAGGATTCGGGTCTCTACAGTTGGTATCAGAGGAAAGGTTTAGTTAACCTTTGGAAACTTGGATGCGAAAGCTTTAGTGAGATCCCTAGAGATATTTCTAAGGTATGTCTAGGGATGTCCCTAAGGTTTAGTATAACTATAGGTTACAGTCCTAGAGTTATGTTGACGATCATGAATAACCTAGGGTGAACCTAAGGTGTCATGGATTAAATAACGTGTGATAAGTTAGACATCCCATAAGTGACTTTTAATGATTATGTGGTTCCTCGTTATTTTAACTATGTCTTACACTATGGTTTCTGGTTTTAGTCAACGGAGGTAATGAGAAGGAATTCAGTTAACATTGATTCTGATGGACAACTTGGTGACTGTGATCTACAAAATTGTGTAATGCCTAGAGAGAAAGATATTTTGATTATACAGAATTAGTCATCACGATATATGATTAACAAGGTGAACTTTGGTGGTATTCCTAAGTCATCAAATAAGAGGAAGATGGAATTTTATGCATGTTCACATGGTGAGGATCATAGAGAAATGAAGATTGAGATTTCTAAAGAAGGGAAGAAGAACCTTGAGGAATACCTCAAATGGAGGGGAAGATGTTATCTGTGTGGAGAAAAGGGTCATAGAGTGACAAACTGTTATGGAGTTCAATGTCTTATTTGTGGAGAACATGGTCATTACCCAACTCAATGCCCTGGCCTAAGAGGTTACTTCTAAATCAAGGAAGGTCTTATTCCATGACAATCATTGAAGAGGATGGATTGAAGTGTTTATGTATTGGTATTCAATAATAATGTTTTTGAGGTATTTTTATGGTATATTGGAATATCTATGTATTGGTCCATTGTGGATTTAAATAATTATATGGTACCAGTAACCATGAAAAGTGATAAAAATATTTTGGAAAGTAGATGATATGCGCATAAGGAAGGGATAAGGAGAAAATGAAAATTTTGATAGTATTCATGAGCTCATGACTGATATAAGGACAAGGTGATATCATGGTTTTAGTATATAGAAATTTTGGGATTTTGGTATGTAGAAAGAGTTAACTTTTGACAACATTCATGTTTTCACTAAGGTTCAATGGGTATTCATTTTTTTAAGAGAATACATGATTAAGGTATTCAAATGTTTGTAATTTGACCAACAAGATATATCGTATGATATATGGGGGATAAATGATGGTATTCACATGCTCGGTAGATGGAATTTCTAGTAATTGTTTTCTTTATACTATGATCTTGGACAGAAGTATTTTGGATAAGCCTAAATATTGGAATGAATTAAGTTATACAAAAGATAGTATTGTTTAAGGCTAGAATTTTTTTTCTATTTTATTTCAAGAATGTTATTATGTAGTTTTAGAAAAAGGGAAAACCTGCAGGATGAGAGACAACCCATCGCGTCAGACAAGGATGTGGGAATCGAACCCACAACTGAAGTGAGACAGACCTTTATTGCCTACCACTAGCCTACAAGAAGTCCCTGGTTAGTAGAAACTAGTTTTATTTTATTAAGCGCTATGATAGCTGAAGTATAAGTCCATTTTAGCAACCATATATGATTAATCTCAGCATAGATGCACTTATATATATTTAATAAATTGTGCTAAATTTTTTGAGATAGAAATAGATGGAATGACCTATCATTCTATCGCATAATCTTCTAACACTTCACATAAGACAAATTCAACTTCATTTGTTTAAGAGATGAAGTGGAAATTGTTCGATGCATGAGAAATGGTGAGATGATACTGAAATAAAGTAAGTATTTCTTCTAATTCAAATTCTTCAACTTTAGGGAAATGATCTTGAAAACAAAAAAAATGTTGTCCTAGTGTCCTTATATCCGATGAATCAGATGGTATCTTAAATCATCACAAATTTATGGCTTTGTGATTATTGGATTTTTCATAGCCATGTTCTCTACCACACTCTATCAGAACATGATGGTTAGATTTCTCTTCCATATCCATATTTTCACCTATGTTCTCCTATGTGGAAACCAATGATTAGTTAATTTGGGTAACCATTATGTTTCATACATTAGTTTTTAAAGATAAGTTTTGGTATTCCTTTTTACGATGTGGGTTTCTATTAAAGAAACTTTCAAGTAGTAAACCATTTATAACCCTGATGAATTTCGAGGGAGAAATTAATTTTAAGGGGGGTAGAATGTAACAACCCGAGATTTTATGAGAATTATTCTTTTTAATTTCATTTATGTTTTGTGTTACACACTACACCAAAATTATATTGTTCTATACGCAACACCGTATTAGCTTTCAGTATACACAACACCATTCTTGGCTTGTGTTACACACAATTTCAAGTTCGTTTTGTAGAAATTATTCTACGCTACATTAAGTATAGATTTTGTTTAATGTATAAATGAAATAAGTTTTGATCATGTTATATGAAACACCAAAAGGATCTTTCACTACACGCAGCCCTGACTTGGCTTTCATTACACGCAATCGCGACCTTCCACGATAGCGTGTGTTGTACGCAATACCAAGTTTCACTAAACGAGATATTATTATAATATTATTACAAACTAGCCATTATGAATAGTAATACCCACTTTTGTAATTTTATAAATTTTATCTTTCAAAATGGACTTCATTTTCGGATTCGGAATATCGAAATTATCCTAGGGTGATTTTTTGGTATTTTTATGAAAACTTTCAATTTTTGATGACTAGTGAAAACACTAGGTTACTATTTAAAAACCAAATTTTTATTTAAATAATTATTTATTTTATTTAAATTTATTTTAGGTAAAAGTTGATATATAATACCTATATAAGTTCAATGAAATTAATTGAGTCATTTTATAATAATTTTAGATATATAAAAATATTATTGAACTTTTCACCGTCTTTTACCCACCTCCTAGGAGAATTTGGAAATTCACATAAAACATAATTTTACCGCAATGGTGAGTGGAATTTTGAAACTCCGAGAGACATGGTTAATATCAAGGACTAAAATGTGGTTCAATGAGATGAAAATAATTTTTGGTGAATAGTAACTTTTTACTTTTATTTACCATAGTAAAAAGTAAATAGGGTAATTAAGGGAAAAATGATATTATTATTACCCTAAAACATGTCCTAATTCTACTGGATAAGTGTAATTAGACCAAATAGAACCTTAGGAATAAAATATGACCATTTAGGTCCACTTGGATTAGATTAGGACATTTATTATTAATTTATTTAAAGAAGGGTTAAAATAGTTAAAATCAATGTTTAATAACTGAATCATTTTTAATATAGGGTTATACATAAGATAAATTCGACTATAAATATTCATTATAAAGATAAAAATATTTCCTACCTAATGGTATTTTATTTATAATTTTTAGAAATTAAATAATTTATGTTATTTATAAAACAATGGTGATCCAGTAATTACCTAAATAATGAAATATTAAAATAATTGATGTTATAAATACCCAAATAAATGTAATTTGAGACTTTTTATGAATTACACTAATTTTATAAATTAATATTACATGTTTTTATTGAATTAATTAACTTTTTTTGAACTAATCATGCAGTTATGATTTTCACAAAAATCCATTACCAAATAGTGTCAAAATTGACATAAAATAGTTTTTAAAAAAATATTATATTATTAATTGTTATTATATTCCTAAAAATCTAAGGATTGGCCAAGATACTTATATCATGATAGGTGAATAATTAATGGACCACTTGGGGGTCTCTTTAATGTATATGGTATGTTTATTAACTATATAATATAAAAATACAAAGTGACATGGTAAATGTCAATCTAATTAACTAAGAGTTAAAACTAAAAGATATGGTTAATATAATGACCCAAACCTGTCTAAAATCTATTGGTTGAGATGATTTTGACCCATCCCCACCTTATCTTCTAAATAATCAATTTGGAGATATTAAAAACCGAATATGTATTTATTATAAAATAATATTTTAAGTTTTTCCAAAGGTTCCTCTCTCCTCCCTTATAAAAAGGGCACCCCTTCCCTCTTCTCTTCACACCCATTTGAGCCTTGAATCTCGGCCAACCCCTGACCATTTCTCTTCTACACTTCCCTAGAAACATTCTGGAGGTTCTTGTCTTCTCAAAAGACCAATTCTACTTCCTTAAGTGGAACCATAAAGGAGGTTCGTCAAAGAAGAGGAGATTCAGATACATACGAAGCATATCAGACATAAGGTAAGGGATAACTTTTCCAATCTCATTTTTATTCGAGATTGTTTATTCGTAAGTATTTACTGGGGTTATTGTTATCATCCATATCCATGTTTTCTAGAAATGTTTTCATGTATGTTTAAAGTCCTTTTCATCCATTTTGACTTTTACTACATGGTATGTAAGGAATCTTTTATCGTATGAGATACTTTTTTGAATTTTTGGAAAAATTACGAGAAGAATGTTTTTTAATTTATACGGCATGAACGAATTTTTACGGTTTCATAATGCCTTATTTTCATGAAACTTACTCTACAAGATTGCATGCTTATTCTCAACAAAACCCCTTTCTTTTAAATTTTCATGGCATTTTGTGAAAAGAAAATGATTTTGAAGAAGAAATGATATTTTTCTCAAGAATTCATTTCAAGTGTTTTATAAAATATATTTTCCATCCAAAATGACATTATTTAATATGTTTATGTTGAAATTATAATGTCTAAATTATTTACATGGTTTTATTTTTCTTATGATGAAATGATATCCATTTTTTATATGGATTATGGTATGATGGCATGATTTTTAAGAATCCCATTCTATTACATGGGTTATGATGTATGATTTATGATTTTGTCACACACGAAAGAATTATTTCATTATGAGATGGGTGGGACCTATATCTCCCTCCAATGCATTGGGTAAAGATTTATATCTCATGAGATAGACATGGATGGAACAGTAAGTTAATCTGGTTCAGTGTTAGAGGACTAAAACGAGGAGTGAAATCGATTCAGAAAGGGACTTTGTCCACTAAGATGGTCTTGGTAGAAATGCCTTGGCGACTATGGAAATAATAACATGTTATTAATGGTTTCCACAATTACATGTTTTATTTTCATGTTATTTTATCAGGATTAATGTTTCTTTATGATCTATGCCTTACATACTGCCATGTTTTATGTCATTGCCCAAGATATTGATGTTTAAACATTATGTTCATGTATTTAAGTTCAAATGTATATGACTTGTTTTATTTTCTCCATGCTTACCCTTACTGGGAATTTGAGATCACCCTTTTATATGTTTTCTTTTCCCCAGGATATAAAGAAAGGTTTTAGGTAAGAAAAAAAGAGAAGATATTTTTGGGAGATGTTGAAGATCTTTCACCACGATTAGAAGATTATGTTTCGAGTTTCCAAAGACACTAAACTATTACGGTCCTTGTGTGTTTGTTTTTGTTATGTATTAAGTATTCTACAAAAGTAATGTAATGTCTATGTACGTCAGGATTCGGGTCTCTACAACCACCTCGTGAACCGATATTGTTCGTTCTTACATTACTACCATTACAGGTTAGAAATAGTTATGGATTTATAATTTATATATGATATATATGATATTTATAATGTTATTATTATTTTTTAATCATTTTACAACACATACCTTTATGATTTCAATTTTTTATTAATATGATAACATCGTTTGTGGACGTGTGGACTACTGCCTCCTCAAAGCGATGTGATTTATTCATACTTTTCATGGAATGTGGTAAGGATGGTTTTAATAGACATATGTGATATATATGACCTAAATCTATACTATAATTATAAAAAATATGTATCATTTACCTTTATTTCTTTCAATAAAATAATAAAATGTAAACAGCATTCATGCGTACGTACGAACTACCATATCCATGAAAGGTGTATTCCATTTTCTATCACTAAATATTATAGATTACTCTAAATAAATATATAATGAGTATATATGATATTTATATCATGATTTACATTATATATATTATTAAATAATTATCTAATCAAGAGGAACAATAAATAATAAGTTGAAACATACTCGATAAATAAAGCAGTTATTACTTAAAAAATGAAAAAATTTAGAGATTATTAATGAATAAGTAATAATATCTTATAAAAGGATCATAAATGAAATTATAAATATTAATATGGTACAGGTATAAATTAATAAAAATAATTAAAACCATTATATAGGAGTTTAAATGGATTTAAATAAAAAGTGAGCATAAGGTAAGGGGATTTCTAGTCCCACATTTATTTCTGTGAGAGTTAGGACATATTAACCACTTGTTTCTTTTGTGTGGTGTATATAAATTTCTATAACAAGTTATGTCATGAATTTAATTTATATCATGATATTAAAAGTTTCAATTTATTTTATTCTTTCATGTATCTCAAGATTCAACTGTTACTCAAATAGTAAAGGATTTCATCTCAATTTACATTCCATTGATTCTTATTTGTTCTTTTCACCAATTCACTTTTATGTGCTGTATATTATGCCCCTTTGAAATATAATATCATTACTCATTAATTCTTCATTTTATTTTAATTTTTAGTAATAATTATTTCATCTAAGGGGATTTGACATGAATGTCACCTAATGGTAAAAGTTATTGAACAGTCTCACTTTCTTTTGTGGTTGTTAAATTTATCTTAAAACAATAATTTTTTTGTGATCATTTTTTATAGGAAATTTTATTTATTTTTATTATCAACATTCTTTTATGATAGATATAATTATTTACAATAATATATTCCATTTTTATATATGGTATTTACTTTTAAAGTTATATGATTTATTGGGAAAATATTGATAAATCTAAATCCTTTACTCAAAATTAGTATTTGACATGGAACATTGTTTATGATTTAATTTGACTATTAAATATATGAGGAATGTTTTGTACATGCAATAAATGGGTTGGGTACTGTTTTAAAAAAAGCCCCTCGATGCATCAATATGTTTCATGAAACAAAATAGACATGGTTTTAGAGATGGAATTACCCATTTATTAGATTCCCAACATGATTTTTTGGAAGTATTAGATGCATTCCATGAATCCTTGAAAATATTTTATTGCTGACATGAAGACATGATAGTATTAGATTCTTGTAATGTAGCCTCTATAGTATTAGATTCTTATCATGAATCCCTAAAAGTTATATATTCCTCGCATGAAGCCTTGAAAGTATTAAATTCTTATCATTAGGCATTGAAAATATTAGATTCTTGGAATGGAGCCTTGATGATATTAGATTATTGGAATGATTCTCTGATTATAAGTTTTAGGTATCCATCCTTATAAATTCCATCATTATGAATTTAATTATTTATATTCCATGTGATTATTCAATTATTTAGAATATCCATGGTTACGTTTCATGATCATGTGATTATTTACAAGGAATTATTTGATCATATATTATTCCTACCTTCTTATGATCAATCCATTGATTAAATGGCATGTGATTTAGTTATTAGCCTTTCCATATTGATTATGCTTATTGATTCATGATAACATTCATCGTACATAAACCTTTTTGATAATTTTATCTCACCCTTATCTTTTTTCTTTTCCCTAGGAATCCAATAAGATTAATATGAAAAATATTACGGGATAAACTAGAGGGAATAAATTTATTATCAAAAAATAATGTGAGATAAATTATGTTGTGATTTGTGTATTTAATTGAAATTCAAAACAAAATTATATATCTAGTTTTCAAAGAATACTAAACTAATCGTTACATCGAGATGTGTTTCATTATATCACATGGAAATGTCATTGTTTTAGGCACCGACTCTAGGAATTATAGGGTCGGGACATTACAAATCAATCCACACATATTTCTTATAAAAATTTCCCTATGTAGGTATGACCCATAAACAATGATGAAGCACATTATTAGGTTACATTTGGACCCAAGATTGAATATACTGACATCATTAGGTATCTTATAATCCCCAGAATCAAGATACACATAGTTCTTAGAAACCGTGCAGTTTAACATCATGCGACGAGGATGTAATATACCCTATGTCATGGAAACAATGAGTTGTATAGGGAATAATAGAACAAAGTGTTCCATCATGCTTCAGATATGATGATGGAAACTGTAAACCAAGAGATTATGATTAATTAGATAAGGAGAGATGATATGGGACAAGTACTCAAGGATAGATCGTAGAACATGTTCAAAAAGAGGTTCATGGTAAGATGTTGTTTGGGAATACAGAGATATAAGGGGTCTATCCGGAGGATGAATAAGACTCTGGTTGATAGGCCCTTTAAGAAAGGCTTATGCAAATCCAAACTAGGGCATGTAGTGCATAGTAAAGATAAATGTTCCCCCAAGAAACTAACACTCCATCACTAATGAAAAGATAAAGCTTTATGGAGATCTGAGTATCCCTAAGAAAAGGAGTATGATTTATGGAAGGAATGTGTCCAAGAATAATGGAAGCATTTGAATCATAATTTTCCATGAGATTTGGGGTTCAATATAATGATCTAACTCATATGTTGGGAAGAGGACATTTTTTTTCTAGGATGGGCTCCTAGATGAAGAAACCAAATTAAGATATCCTACATAGATCATTGTTTGTATGCTTGAGAGGGGTATATTCCTATTTCATGGTTGGGCCTAGGGAAAATAATCTAAGTGTCAGTATGTATTTCACGAGGGTGAGAACTAGGATATATGTAGTACTATAATGAATTTGTGTTAGGATTCCAACAATGAGAGAATGAAATCCTCTCTGATGAGGACCTATGACATTATATTATGTTAAATCATGCGAGGGAGCATGAACCATAAAGTATAAAATCATGTGAATAAAATATCAACTGGTGTTTAAACATAAATAGGAGGCCCATGTGAGATTTTTTTTGAAACCATAATTAGAATCTCAACTCCTGGATATTAGAGTTTGGTTAGGTATTACACCTAAAAGGAAACCCTTGAGTTACGTAGTTTAGATTCATAAAACTTGGACTATGGTGTATCATTGTTTTATGCCATACGACTAGGACTAATGTTTTTCCTTTTAAGGTCATTCATATATGAACATTAGGCTATGTAGTTTAACATCATGCAATAAAGATATTTATGTCTTGTAGTTTATCATTTTTCAACCTGGGTGAAGATATATTTATCACATTAAGTATTTATTGAGAAATATTTCATTGGTGGGGGAGTAGTGTTTTCCCCATCCATATTGATTAATGATTAAGCTTCATTATAATGTAACTTGTGTATTTTATAGGTTCCCTTACACATTTGTTCAATATTTGGGGATTTATTCCTTGGTATCATTGGCGTTCTGAGGACCAATACCACCTCTCATTAAGGAATGAGTGAAGATGAAAATTCTTGTTGAAGGCTCATGATACCTGGTTTTTTATATTTCCATGTGATATAGGGAATACATACATTTCTCATTGAGTTACTATACCTCATCAAACTATTTCTATGATTGTTTATCATTAGATATTTGTTCACTGATAGCTATTAGGAGTGAGAGAAATTGATCACCAATTGGAAACATTTATTCTATTCCATAAACCAACGAGTACGTGGTTTCAAAAATACCAGTGCGGGTTGTAGTTTGGTAGGACCACAATGCATGTAGAAGTTTTTCGGGCCATGATTTCATTTCTCTATCCACTATTTTCTTTATAATGTTCAATTGAGTTTTTTTAAAGCATCTACCTGCCCATTTTTTCACAGAATGATAGCAAGAAGAATGGTTGGATTTGATGTTGTACTCCTGGTACAACTTCTTCAATACAAAAAAATAGAATTTTGGGACATTTTCCATCAGTATTGTATGAGGGACACAAAATCTATTAATGATATTAGAATTCATGAAATTGTTGATACATTTGGTCCTTAATTCCTCAAGGGGTATCGCCCAATATCATTTATAAAATAATTCAGTAGTAGTATGGTTGAACATGAACTGATTGGACCTAGCTAGAGGGTATGACCCTATAACAACAATTCCCCATATAGTAAATGGATAAGATTATTTTTTATTATAAAGAAACTCTTGAGGTTGATGGATGAAGTTGGAATGCCTTTGGGAGGAATGAAACTTTATGAAAATTTGTGTACAATGTTGTGTCATTGATGGGAAGAACTATCCAAGGATCATGATTTAGTGAGATTTCTTGGATCCTAACTGATGCGAACCAAAAGTGCCAGCATGAACTTCTTACATGGTGGAAATTGTATCTTTTCTATCAATGCAATGAGTAGAATCCCATCAAATATTCACTTGTAAAGAACTTTCTCATGACCCAGGTTATCATAATGAGTGAAATTTACCACCCATTGTCAAATATGTTCATTTCATGCTCTTTCTGGAAGATGAGTCCTATTTTGGAGATATTCTTGGATGGGTATCATCCAATAATTCAAAGAATCATTTGGTTTAATGTTATAATTTACCTTGTTGATCTCTTCTATGACACCTTCTACAAATGGTAATACTACCCTACAATGAGTGATTCTAATGGTTGTTTCATCCCAATATGAATTTTCCAAGGATACATAATCATTTTCTAACACATATGATTGACAATTTTATGAATGCATGACATGAGTTAGTATTATCTTGTAAGTTAATTCTAACATTAACCCTAACATATAATTTAGTATGGGGATCAACTATTCTTTTCTAATAGAGTAATCATTGTTGATTTTCTTAATTACCAACTTGGAATCACAATTGATACTTAGGTGAGTCACTAGTATTTTCAATTCAAGTTATAATCCAAAAATGAGGTCTTGGTATTTGGAATGATTACTGGTGAAGACTTATAATAAATGAAACGAATAAGGTAAAACTACCTTTTTGGTGAATTGATAATGATTTCCAACCTGTCATTTTTGAGCTTGGGGTCTTCCAATATTTTTCCAGTTGGGATTCCAAATGCACCATCAAAGTAAATTTCCCACACTTAGGAAGAGATTATAATGGAAAATATTTCCTCATCTAGAAACTCGATACTCATTGGTATTTCTTCCAAAGAAGGGTTTTTTACTATAAAATTTGTTAAGTAATGTCCTTTTATCACCTTCTACGGTATGAAATAGATGTCAAACTATTGCAAAATGACCTCACACCACTGAAAATGTCTAGTAAACATGGGATAATTGAGGATATATTTTAGTAGGTTTGTTTGAGAGATTATATATACCTCATAGTTCTACATTCAATTTCTTAAATAAAAAATTGAAAAAATAAACTCCAAATAGTTTTTCTTGATATATAAATACCGAGTCTCAGGGTCAAGGAAGGTGTAACTAAGATAATAAAGGTTTCTTTCACCATAAATATCATTTTTCTATGTATGTAAATCACATAGAGATCATCTTAGAGTATTCATGCATAATATGAGAGACTTTAGTTTTACTAGTGGCATAAAAATCCATGGGCTCAATATATGTTTCTTGAGGTCATTGAATGCTTATTATAATCCATTAGTCCATTGAAAAACAAACCATATCTTCATTAACCAAGTGAATAGAAAATATTATCATTCAAGGTTTTCTATAAATCATAAAATGTTGGTACTATGTCCCTATAATCCACTCAACTCATTAATATTTTGAGGAGATAAAATACTGAGAATTTGTTTTTCCTTTTTATGGTCGAATACAATGTCGTAATGGCATATGATTTTAAAAATTTCCCGGGGATAAAAACTTTTCCTTGATTTAACCAAAAAAATCATTAATGTAACATTATTCTTATTTACCCAGGAAGGGTTTGAAGATACGATGCATGTCATGTTGATATGTAGCACCATCAATTTTTAAACCAAAATGAATCACCTGATAGTAGAATACTTCTTGGGGGACCTGAAGGAAGTGGCTTCTTAATCTTCTAGGTCTATATGGATTTGATTTTACCATGAATATCCACCCATTAAGTAATGGTATTGATGGAAATATGGTTCATCAATAATAGTATATGTAATGAAAACCAAGAAGTCAACTTTTGGAAAATGTCAATTGTGGTCTCTAAAACCAAAAAAACCCATGATTTTCCCAATTTTTTTCTTGATAGAAACTATGTTAGAAATAAATTTCATGTATTGTATTTCCCAAATGATGTTCTATTTGATGAGATTATAAACTTTCTCTTCAACCATGGTAGAATGAGTCAGATGCGTTCTTCTGGTTTCTTGCTTGTAACCAGTATGGACTTCTGGTTTACCCAATTTATGGGTACCCACATGAAGACATAAGCCTATAATCTCATTTTAATTATAAGAAAACACATATTATTGCTTCTTTAGAAAATATGTTTAGATATATGGATCATGAAGAGGCATGGTTGTGCTAAATAGTATTGGTCACAAATCTTCATTTGTACCCATATTGATCTGTTGGAATTTATTGATAGTGGTAGAGACTCATTCTTCAAATGTTGGAGGAGAGTACCTGAGCTCATTTTATTCCCTTATAAATTTTATTCTTTGCCTATTTTAACTTGGGATTTCCAAGAGAAATAGGGGAATCATTAAGGTTAGGGTAATGTTTAGCGTATGAAGATCTAACTTCAAATAGAGATATCATGACTTAAGTAGGTTCAACAGATGAAGATGTGGCTTGTTGAAGTTCTAAGTATAAGGGTGAAGCATTTATTTCTGAGGTATGGCTACCAGCATCGGAATGTATAATTTCTTCAACAACATCAAATTCAACAAATGTATCTTATATCATAATGATTAGTGAGAATGTCTCTAAATCTAAGTTGATATTTTCAACCTAACTGATGGGTATCACATATTCATCACTGAAATCTCTAAATAGTTTAGCTGAAGTCATTTCCCACCCATTAAGTGTAGAAAATGAAGAAACATCATCAGTTATTTTTTGTGTCCCTTCTCATTGGAAGAATACTACATCGATATAATGTGATTCAAAAGAATTGAATGAGGATCTTCCACCATGTAGTGTCCTAATATGTTCATTGCTATAGTATTTTAGGATCTAATGATATGATAAAGGCATTAATGATTACTAGTGAAACCAAGGACTTCCTAGCAATAAATTGAAAACAGTATCTTGTTTGATGAAAAATAATTCCGAATCAGACAATAGGTATCCAAAATGAATTTTGAGCTTAATATATTTGAGCAATTTCTATTAATTTATATCATACCTCTAAAGTGTAAAAGTGGATGGGGATAAATAACATTTTGTATACCAAAATATAATAAGTGTTCTGATGGGATTGAGGTTGACACCTCAACAATTATTAATGAAATATTTATGGATATAAACATGATCTAATATTCCATATACTTATAAGGGACTGATGTGTCCTTGTATAACACCATCACTCTATTCTTTGGTAAATAAGATAACTATGTGACATTATAAAATGTAAACCTCTACACGATATACCTCAACAAAGGAAACATCATATTTGAAGTATTGAGGGTAGATCATAGCCTCTATGATTTCCCCTCATAAATCCTTTGGTATATATAGAGCATCCAAAATTGAAATATTTCCTAAAATTGTAGAAAATTGATTCAGGATTTCATACTTCTTGGTCAAAAGTCTATGTTTACCAAGAGGGAACTATTCCCTTGGAGGAATTTTTGGAGCTGACATTCCCAGGGAGGATTTTTTAGTTGGTTAAGTATATGTTGGGGGAACTTCATTTGTTGTTGAATCAGGCTACCTTTGCCTACCCACTTTCTTAGGTTGACCAGCTTATTTTCTACTCATCAATTAGTCTTCCAACATGATTGGTTACAATTAATTTTTTACATTATTGGAGGAATATTCCTACTCCCATTGGTTTTTAATGGATTTCCCATGAGTTTCAACATCATAGATAGCTCTAGAAGGGATGCAGCTGGTATTTTGTTTATGGTTGCAGTTAAGCCTCCCACTATTTCTCCAACCCCTATGGCCTCAGTTTTTGTATCCATAATTTGGTGTGGACAACTTAGGTTGATAAAAAAACCTATTATTATATAAGGGATCCATAAAATAAGTGATATTATTGTATCTAAATATCAACTCTTCATCTAATGAGGACATGGTTTTATAGGTTGATGCTCGTTGTACCATTTGGCAGGGAGATGCCCATTCTTTTAGGACTCTAGTCATGAATTATAAGAGAGTAAAGGATAGATTTTTCCTTGGTATATGTTCATCTTCATTCATTTTATTTATTCCCTTATGAATATTCTTTTTCATAGAATATTTTCCATTTGATGGTTCTGGTTCCAATGAATTCAGTTGTGCAAAGGCAGAAGTGGATGGGGGAACAATTTTTTGTTTCAACTAGAAACTGAGAATAAAATGAGTTTATTTGATCTTCTTTAGAGACATCCTATCACAAAACATATTTTTAACCAATAATATAATCTTTTTCCATTCACCTTATTCCTCTGGGATAGTGTAAAAAAATTCATGCCACTTGTTTCAGTGGTTTTTCCAACTTCCTCTTTCTAGAATCAATAATATTTTACTAGATTTATATGAAAATAAAAGAGTCTAAGATGGTGTGATTCAGTATTCTGTAAATTTTGAAACAAATTAGATGATATTGAAGACCAACATGATCAAGTCTCCTGGGTTCTGGAATATTATTCTTGTTTTTCTCTATGTCTTATAAGAATTATCTAGGAACCTTCTCATTTCAGAAGGAGTAAGCTCTATTCCCCTTTTCTTCAACCTGGGAATGTTTTTAATATATTATTTATCCTGATAAGGTTTTTGTTTCTTTTATTTACACCCTTTGAGGGTTCTACATGCTTAGGTATATTCCTAATAAGAAGAGCTAGTACTGGGGATGGTATCAAAGTGATGGTTTCATTTTATGCTTTACTTGTCCTCTCTCCACTTGCTATTATTACTGGACTGGATTTTTCCTGATTCACAAGATGGATTCTTCCAATATTTTTAAAACCACATAAAGATATCCAAACAAAAATATGTACTTTAATGGAATGAGTGGTGTTTTCAACTCATCACTGATATTTTCTATGAACAGACCCAAAAAAACATCTTATGAAAACAGAAAATTAATGGAATAATTTAGGACATTCTACCTAGAAATGATGTTTGAGACTATAATTTTCTCACTGCATAAAACTCGAGAGATTAAGGACTATTTTCCTTAAAAATGTTGAGCTGAACTGGTAAATAAATTTTTGGGGGAATTCTTCATGACATTTGATTTACCCTTCATGTAAACTTGTATAGAAGACAAATTCTACGACTTGAAATGTGTGAACAAATCACTGACATTTGGTAGATTCTTGCTGGAAACAATTTCTCATCATGGGGCCACACCGAGATAAATAATGTTTTAGATGCTGATCCATATCTCCTAAACCATTAAAATTTGGAAAAATAGGATTTCCAAAATTATGTGGTAAAGTGTTGCATACACCCATTTAGGATAATGTTTTTTATCTGGTTTCATTGGAGCATGTTTTCCATGAAAAGCTTCTAGTTTGGCTGTCAATGACTCAATAATATCAATAAGTCTTATGGGAATGACCACATGAGCAGGTACTGAAGCATGGGGAACAACATGAAAAACCAGATGTGTTGGATTTAACTTCACTTATGCTTGATTTGTATGGTTGTGACTTGAATAATATTAGTTTGGTTATTTGGCCAGCTGAGGTAAATATTAGTATTTGGCTACCATTGTTCCCAAATATATTGATTATATTGCTATGGAATTTAGTGTACATTGTAAATATATTGCTAATGGTGTGATGGGATCTTCATACATAGGGACATTAGATGGAGGGGAGAAATGAGGTTTTATTAGAAGAACATACACTAAGTGAATATGGACCCTTAGTAGATCGGTATTAATCCTCTTCAATTATCTCATTTCTTTCTCTTAAATACTTAGTCTCTCCTTAAGTGTGAGGGGTTATACAACATCAAGAAAAAAGTGGGTTTGAAGGGTATCCTTACCATTTTCTTTACCTGATGCCCATCGATGAGGAGGCAATGGGGCATTCGAAGGAATTCCCAAATTTTGGGAAATCCTTTGATTTATGGTAAGAACACTTTATTTAGTTGTTTTGGTGTGGATTGTATTTTTTATGGATATATAGACCTATTATTCTCCTACATTTTCTTGATGTTATGAAGTATTGTATGAAGTGACTATGAAGTCCGCTGATGAAAACTGCATTGCGAGAATTTCATCAGTCTTAGAATAGTGGGGGAGATGGTTTCTCTGGGAGTGTCTACCAGAAGAGTTGTGATTCTTAGGAGAGGTTGTGTTCTTAATGGACCATTTCTATTTTATGGTAAATTGGGTATCTCATACTTTATTTTAGGGATATCTTCGGAGTCGTCTGGTGAATCCTAACCCAAAGGGAACCTCCATATAAAAATTTCCTTTGTTTACCTAAAGAAGAAGTTGCATCATGAGATGGGATGGTCTGAGATGGTTAAATTTATGGAACTTCTCCTAATATAGAGAAAACTGAATTTCTATGAGGTTGAGAAGAAAAATACACCAACCATACAGGCTAGGGGTGATCCTGTTCCACATTCAAGATTATTTGAGACTGATTATTTGTCATCGAAGGTTGTATTTAAAACCCCCTAAAACTATAGATTGGGGTTTCTCTTTTAATTCCATGGCTGTAATTTCTGTATATTCTCTTCTAATTTTATGGATATTTTTACAAAAATGGGGTGGATGCATTGTATAAAATACACATGAGATACCCACTACCAAAGGCATTTGTGATATTTGAGACATTTATGCTATCTTACGATTAACTTATATTAAGCGGGGGGGGGGGGAGCTGCGTAATATTATCAAATTATTGATGAAAGATTTTTTTGATGGATTTACCTATTATGGTGTGACATATTCGAGAGATATTTTGTGCCATTTCATGCTTATATTACTATATTTGTTGAGAAGAGTGTGTTTCTTAAAGCTATGATGGGGCTATAACATTATATGATGTCACCTTTGGTGGACTTTGCTGATACATGAGTGATGTTAAGTGAAACACCCCATGTTCTCCTTGTTCTATGATATAAAATCTATATGGGGAATAGGATATTATCTTCCATATTCCTTTTAATGAATCAAAACATGCACGTTGAAGGGATTTTTTCTGGTTTCCCTTCGAGTGTCATGCAGCTAGGAGGACCGTTAAGTTAATTTTGTGGTTTATCACTTCTATTACCTAGATTTGATTTAGATATTCACTACAAGTTAATACCATTTTTTTAACTTATGAAGAGTATTCCCTATGTTGACGAGGATTTCATATAGAAAATCATCAAATAATGCCTCGAGAATGCTAAATTGGGGAGTGTCTAAGGGACAAAACATTACTGGTATATTGTCCTTCTCCAATTTTATCCTCATGAGAAATATTTTCCCTTATCATTTATGAGTGGTTCCATATTAATATATGACCAATGTTGACATTTCACTACTACTTTATTGTAAATAGTATAGATAGTAGGGATTTACTCTCTTACATTAAAAGGAAGGCGATCCAAATAGGGGTTGGAAAATAATTTTTGCCTTATGTTGTCATCTATATGAGAAAGAATATCACTGGTCAATGATCAAGAATCAAGTATGAATAGACTCTTTTCACTATTCACCTCTCAGTATGAGGGCTTTCGTAGTGTTGATTATTTAAGTGGGGGACATTCCTGAAAAAATGAAAGGTTTTTCTGGGGAGTTCCTTCACACCAACTATCATTATGGGGTGTAATACTGTCACATCTTGATGTCATATGGCAAGGAGAAATTATGTAGTTTATACCATGAGGAGGACCTCTAGGGTGGATGGTAGAATGGGGAGTACCTTCTTAATATTTGACTTTTTTTACATGTAGTGGGCTACCAATGCTCCCATAATGATATGGGCTATCAAAATTAATTATATTCTCAACATAAAGTGTGACTTCTTGGTAATATGTCTACGGAGGACCTCCAGAACTTTTGGAAGAAAAATTTTGTGGAGTACCCATTAAATTGCCTATACTATCTACATAATTTGGTGATGGAGTAGTGGAATCTTGAGAAGATATTGATAGATGGATGATGGATTCAAGATCACCATCATTTAGAAGAACATGGTCCTAGAATAGATCTTTATTTACTAATTTCTTTTATTGAGGCTTATTTTTAGATTTATTTCTTTGGGAAATTGGATCCTCCTTCTATTTTTTAAGACTTTCATTCATAGAAACCTGTTTGATGCCTTCCTTCATTTTTGTTGAAATTATATGAAAAATTTACAAAATTTTAGCAGGGATATGTTTCTTCGATGGAGTATCCATTAGAGTTGACCAATAACCTCCAATTGGAACAACAATATTTACCTTATCTAGTTTTCCATTTATCATGGGATGGCCATGAACCTCCTGGATGGGAGCATGAATATGTGTTTTCTCCATGGTAAATATTGATTTATTCTTCTGAGTCACTTTAAATGTGGATGTCGGGTTGAGTGCTCAAATCATAGTCAATGTTGTTGATATCATTATGTTCAGGAAAACTTGTAGAATGTGAAAAGGAATAGATGCATGACCTTCCATCATTTCAAGGGTATAAGGAGTGTCTTATTTGGATGGAATAGGAATATACTCCCATTTTATAGATGTAGAAGGGATGTATTCATACGATTGTCCTCCATTTATTATTGAGATATACCGACAATAATCAAGTTTGGAGCAGAGATATCATTCTACCCCATGTTGGTAGCTGGGATCTACTGGTGGTTTCTCAAGGTGACACCAAAGTGTGCTGGCAGGCCTGATGGTTACGGTATGGTGTGCTTCTCTTCTCATGATTTTCAACCAAATTTGTCTATAAGGCATCTTTGTATGCTTTATAACTGTACTTGTATGACTGAGTGGTGAGGAATGTGTTTGTTTCATCTCACAATTCACCACCAAATTTTTCTAGTGTACTTTATTAGAGGGAACTGAGGTATGATCATTCTCCTTGATAACTGGTCGCTTCCCTCAACAAACTATCCTAGGTGCTCGATCCTTAGTGACCTAGGCTAGACACATGAGAGTGGTACCCCCATCATGATGAGGATTGGTAGTAGTGTAGTGTTTGTGATATCGACTATTGGTAGGATCCCATTGGAGGGACCTATATGTCATTTGGAAGATTCCATTAGTGAACTCTTTATAACAACCCTCCTCTTTATTACACACTTAAACATGATTTATTATATAAAATTAAAATTAAGAAAACTCTGATGATCTAGAAGTCTAGTGTCTTGGTAAATTAGGTACATTACATGAAAAATTAAGACATAAAATACACAATATTTATTGAATTTTTTTTACATGACCACAACATTCCTTCGTACTTAGAATTTCATGGGATAACCTAAGGACATACATAAGAAAAGGGTGAGCAATAAAGCCCAGGAAGGGAGTAAAAAAGTAATAACATGAAGAATATAATACATGTTAGGAAATTAGCATATCAATGGAGAATAAGAGAAACATGAACATAAAGACATGATATAGCATGGTTATCATATCATGGAAATATGGAAATAACATTTAACATGATATTAGCATGAGACAAGGCTCATTATACCTGGAGCATGAGTAAAACCTCATTTCACATGAAATAGAATGTGTAAACCCTCATTTCACAAAAATTAAAATGAGTCAACACTCATTGCACATTACATATCATGATACTAGTCTTTACCCAATGCATTGGAGAACTATTAGGGCAGACCCTTCTTAATCATTTCATTTCATGCATAAGTGTTCCACATAGATCATACAACATGGATTCATTAAACATAATAATTTATTACAAGAATAAATGATGTGGAATATATAAATATAAGTCTACAATCAACATGTACAAGTTCATAAAGGTGAATACCCTTAATAGATAAATGGTTATGGTATTCACTTACACAATGATTTTGTCATGGGAAATTTTGGTGTAACTTCGGCAGCATAACAACGTCAAATAGAAATTGTAAAATTGGTTGATGAGAGAGAAAGGGTTATCTCATAATTTATAAATGAAATGGAAAATAAGGGGGTTATGGAACATAATATCCCAACATATTTAATGGAATTTAGATTCATAATCTAAAATAATTTCTTGAAAGTAAATGAGGAGAGAGAAATCCCTTACGGAATTTCGGCATGGTAACGGGTGTACATGGGAAGCATTAATGAGAGAGAAATGGATATCTCATCATTAAAACATATGTAGGAAATTATAGGGGAGGTTTTAAATCATTACCCAACATTTTTAATTGAAAATAAATGGTCATAACAATATAAGAAAACTTGGACATAAATAAGGAAGGAAAGTAAGGATCCCTTACTTGAGTGTGTGAGTTCTAGAGCTCGAGGAGCGGATTATTGAGAGCTTGGGGAACCTTGGGAGGATTATATAGAGAGGAGGTAATATTAGGGATGTTATAAAAGGGTTTTTAGTGAAGATAAGTGGGAGATTCCTGGGGTTTATATTGGAAAAGATAGGAGAATTCTTTAATATTTCACAAACTTAGGTTTTGGAATCTATATAATTAAATATTAAAAACCACAAACAAACCGATGGTTTTTCCCATGGTTTTTTCTGAAGGGTAGTAGAAAAAATTATTTTATATGTCCAGTGGATGAACTTATTAAAATATTATGCTTGCTTATGTGGAGGTGAGTCACACTCTCAAGGAAATAATTTTAAAATGTTAAAATATTTTATATGTCTTGGAGGATCCACTAAGGCATCATAAAATTAATAAAACAAATCTAAAATAACATTATTTTAATGGTAAAACATTTATTGGCCAAATATAACTATTATATTATTTTATCAGATCACTATTGGGTCATTATGATGACATAAAACACATTATTTATTTATACAGTGTTTAATTTTTACCCCAAAATTCGATTATCTTAGACAATTATGAAAAATTAACCATTGGATAATTTCAATGTCCTTATTCCAAAAATAATATTCATTTTATATAAATAATTTTATAAATAAGTGAATTTTAACTTTTAAAATAAAAACCATTATTTATTAAAAATTGACGGGTTTTGACAAAAACAGTTTTCAAACCTTAATAAAATTACATTTGGATTCATAAAAATAACATGATAATTTATAAGAATTAGATAATAAAAATATTTTATTAACTTATTATCTATTCAAAAATTTCATTAATTCATCAAAATAAATTATTTAATTAAAAATACAATTTCAATTTTATCGTGTGAAAATATAATTCTTATCAAACAGAATACTTAATCATTTATAGAGTAAAAAAATAGGGAATATAATAACCACTTATAATTAAAAGTAGCGTTCTTATAGAACTATTATAATAACAATGTTAATAAAACCCCAGTTTAATAAATTTATTTATATATTTCCAAAAGGTAATATTTTACCTGAAAAATCAATTTATCTAAATAATTATATTTTTAATAAAAACTACTCATAGAGGAATTGATGGAATAAGAATTTTATTTATAAAATATATCACACAAAAAATTAACTAATTCCTTGTTACATAACCCCTTATAACACCCGCAAAATACCTAAAGGTAAGATGTGCAATGGTGACAGACTGTTGGGGCGGATCAGATAACATTTCTTGGGTTGTAATCTCTATTAACTTCCACTTCTCATGTAGGTGATTCTGTTCAATCATAACATGTTGAATCTCAGCTTGGGCATGATCAAGAGACAAGCCCAATGACACTACCTCCTTTCCATGCTTTGACAAATGGGCTTCGTATGGAGAAATTCTACTGGATGAGGTCGTCGCTTCCTTTTTCTGAGTAAATTGGATTTGTTAAATCCCTACATTTATAATAATAATGTGATCATTGTTCAATGACTATATTAGCAATGATAACAATTATTAATGGTATTTTAAAATACAAAAACATTAAACCAAGGAAGTGTATATGTTTTATATAACTATTTTACATAATAATACATTTAATTAGATCAAGAGTAATTTTAATTAATAAAAGTTTTGGTCCTTACTATCTTCCCCATTAAGAAATTTTCACTCGAAATTTTCTTTTCCCACACTAAAACAGATGTGGGTAAGTCCACCTCATCACTTCCTCTTGTTCCCACATTGCTTCTTCAAACCTGTGGTTTCTCCACAACACTTTGATTAGGGGAATTGTCTTATTTCATAGAACTTTTTTCCTATGATCTAAGATCTTCACTACCTTATCTTCATAAGAGAGGTCATTATCCAATGGTATCACCTCTAGATTGAGTACGTGTGATGGGTCAAGTATATACTTCCTCAAATGTGATACATGGAATACATCATGTACTTGAGATAGGTTCGGTGGGAGTGCTAGTTGATAGGCCACTACTTCAATGTGATCAATGATCACAAAAGGGCTGGTGTACCTTATATTAAGATTTCCCTTCTTCGCAAATCACATAACCCTCTTCCATGGTGATATGCAGAGGAATACCACGTCTCCAACCTCAAAATCTAGGTCTCATCAATGGTTGTCATCATAGCTCTTTTGTAGACTCTTAGAAGCTTTAATGTGATACTGTATGGTCTTAACCTTCTCCAACATTTCATCAACCATTTCTTTAACTATGAGTTTTCTCTCCCCAACATCATCCCAACATGCTAGTGTTTTTCACCCCTTCCCATAATGGGATTCAT
Organism: Viscum album; assembly: GCA_963277665.1. NCBI lineage: Eukaryota > Viridiplantae > Streptophyta > Magnoliopsida > Santalales > Viscaceae > Viscum > Viscum album. The sequence goes on from OY728151.1 coordinate 1,290,728,000, forward strand.
AAAGAACCATTTGGATGCTTGAGTGGAAACTATTATTATAATAGGACTCAACTAGAGGAAGATGTTGATCCCATCCCCCTTTGAATTCCATTGATCATGCTCTCAACATGTCCCCATGTGTTTGGATATTCTGTTCATATTGGACATCATTTTGAGGATGATAAGACGTACTGATGTTCAACTCAGTACTTAGATCTTGTTGGAGAATATTCTAGAACTTAGAGGTGAATCTTGGATCTCGATTGGATACAATTGATAGTGGAAATCCATACATCCTTAACACTTATCTGATGTATATCTGTGTCAGTTGATCCAATGAGAAATCCTCTCGAATTACAATGATATGTGAAACCTTTTTAAGATGATCCACAACAACCTAGATATAATTTTTTTGTATGTATTCATAATTTTGGTGAAAAATTACATGGTGATGTTCTCCCATTTCCATGTTGGTATGGTTAATGTTTGCATCATCCCCTTAGACTTCTGCCTCTTGGCCTTCACTTGCTGACATACCAGGAACTTTGATGTATACTCAGTGATATCCTTCTTCATGTTATCCCAACAATAATTCTCTCAGAGATCTCGATACATCTTTGTGTTTCCTTGATGAATGTAGAAATTCAAACTATTTGCATCATCCAAAATTTCATTCTTTAACTCTGAATTTTATAGAACACATAGTCTTGACCCAAATATCACAATCCCTTCATCATTAACATTGAAATATGAGGATTTCCCTTTTCTGATAGTTTCCACTTTCTTAAGAATTCCCACATCATCCTTTTGAGCATCCTTTAACCTTTCAAAAATATATGTTTGTGCAATAATTCGTGAAAGGATTGATAATTTTATCTTCTTTATGATTTCCATGTCTATCTTTATCAAATCTAAGAAGACTGGGTCCTTTCCGATTCTCATCAATGATATAATTTCTGGTTACTTTCTTCTTAGAGCATCTGCCACCTTGTTCTCTTTCCCTAGATGGTAGTGAATTGAACAGTCATATTATTTGATTAGATCAAACCATTTCCATTGGCGTGTATTTAGCTCTTTCTGTGGGAATATATACTTGAGGCTTTTGTAATACATATATATTTCACACTTCTCCCCAAAGAGGTAATGTCACCAAATTTTTAAAGTTAATATTAAATCAACCAAGTCCAAATCATGTTTTGGATTGTATTTCTCATGGAATTTCAATTTCCTTAAGAATATTCAATGAATTTGTGATTTTTCATCAACAGATAACCCATACCCTTCTTCAAAGCATCATTTAATACCACAAAACGTTCACCACTTGTGGGTAGTTTGAGAACTGGTGCAGTAATAAGCCTCATTTTCAAATCCTGAAATCTATCTTCGTATTCATTACTCCAAGAAAACATGACTCCCTTCTGTGTTATCTTGTTAAGAGGGTTTGAAAATTTTGAGAAATTTCTCACAAATCGGCGATAATATCCAACTAACCTAAGGAATCTATATATATTCTTCACAGATGTTGGCCTCCACCATCCCTCAATTTCATTTTTCATAGAGGGATCCATAGATGTCCCATTGCTTGTGATGATATAACCCAAGAATGAGACTTCCTTCAACCATAACTCACACTTTCTATACTTTTCATAGAGCTTACCCTTTCACAAGGTCTCTAGTATAGTGATTATATGATCCTCATGATCCTCTTTGGTTTTGGAGTATATTAGAATATCGTCTATAAATAGTACCAAAAATTTGTCTAGGTAATCTCTAAAGACTCTATTCATTAAGTCCATGAAGATTTCTGGAGAATTAGTGAGTCCCAAAGGCATTACTATGGACTCATAGTGCCCATAACCTGTATGAAAAGCAGTCTTGGGGATATCCTCCTTCTTTACCCTTACTTGGTAATATCATGATCGTAGATCCACCTTGTAAAAGTATTGTGCTCCACATAGCTGATCGATCAAGTCATTAATTCATGGCAGTGGATACTTGTTCTTTATCTTGATTTTACTTGAGCTCATGATAATCAATGCAAAGGTGCATTGACCCATCCTTCTTCTTGACAAAGAGGACTGGTGCACCCCATAGTAAAGCTCTTGGGTGTATAACCCCTTTATCAAGATTCTCCTATAGTTGTTTCTTTAACTCCTCAAGCTCCAAAAAATCCATTATATATCGAGTCTTGGATATTGGAAACACCCCAAGTATAAGATCAATTTAGAATTCAACATCTCTTCTTGGAGGAGGACCAAGAAATTCCTCGGGAAACACTTCAACAAATTCCCTCACAATAGGAATGTATTCCAAGATGGTTGCTTCCTTAGACCCAATCATCTAACAAAGATATGAATTCTCATAGGGTAGTAATATATAGGCTTGAGATGATGGTGCTAAAGAATATTCATCCTACTTTTTTCACATGTATAGAATCGAGGGTCGATTCACCATATCAAGAGTGATTTACCTCTCACGGTAATTTACGAGGGCTCTATATATGGAATGCCAATCCATGTCAAGAATTTCCTCAAATTCCACCAGAGTGAGTATGATGAGGTTTTATGGGAAGTTCAATCCATAAATTGTGAAAGGGGCAGAGTTATATTCATGGGATGCAATGATTTGCCCATTTTTCGTTCTCACCAACATCTTTACTTCCATGATTTTTAGTGGTGTTGGGATTGTTCTACTAAACTTTTGGGATATAAAAGAATGTATAGAACTAGAATAAAAAAGTATGATCTCTATTCTTGAATGAATAACTAGAATACCTATCACCACTTCATTGTCGGGGTTCTCATCAGTGGTATTGATGGAAAAAGCTCTCACTTTATAACTTGAAGGTTGTTGGTTTCTTCTGAAAACCCTTGGCTTAGGGTACTGGTTTGCAAAGTGCCCTGGTTCTTTTTAGTTGAAGGAATCAACAATGCACTGAGGGTCGAATGTAGAATTCCTATAATATGTTTTAATAGCTGGTTTTTCTTGTCAGTAGTTAATGGACATGTTCCCTTCTCTTCCACACCTAAATAATTTCCTCATCCCCTTAGGCAATTTCTGGGGTGCTTCTTTCCACACATTTGGAAAGTGGGGTGCTGTAATTTTTTTAGCACTGTTTGATTTATGAATCGGACCTCCATAATTAAATTCCACTTTCTCCTTATCCCCATGATACCCATGAGATTCACTGATCTCCATTTCGACTTTGAGGGAACATTATACAATTTTGTCATAGCTACCGATGTCATGGATCAATAAGGATTTCCATAGGCTAGGTTATAGCCCACCAAAGAAGCATTGAACCTTTCATTCTAGGGTAACGATAAAGCCAAAGGAATACCATGAAATCCTTGTGATGTTTTCCTTGTATGATCAAATGGATTCATCATCTTTTTTCTTGAGGGAAAGTAATTGTATTTATATCTTAATTAAGAGGGTGCGTGGAAAATATTTATTGATTTTTTCCATAAATCCTTCTATTCCAATAGCTCGATATCTTCCTCAAACTTCTTATTTTTGATCAATGTCCACCATTGATCAACTTCACCCACCATACGATAAGCAACTATAATAACCTTCTCTTATTTAGAACATTGAAGGATGGAGAAGATCTTCTCAATGGAGTTGATACATTGTTCAATGATTGAGGGATCAGATGATCAATTAAAAGTACGTGGCCTTTGTCTCATGAAGCTCTCGATTGTGGCTTGTTCTTTCTTGGAGGGGGGGGGGGTGGAAGTTACTCTTGACCAATGTTTCTATTCAAAACTTGAGTTAACTGATAGAGTATCATGATAATGTTTGTGATTCCCACTCCCATCAGATTGAGCATCTCATTAGAAGAATCATCACATTGATCTTCACATCGGTTTTTAGCCTGAGTCCTCCTATTACTGGCCATTATCTGGAATAAAAGGAATGTTATGGGTAACACATAAAGTGGAATCCAATGATAAAAAGAGATAACTTAAAAAATATATTTATTTCCTTAACTTATGAATTTATAGGCATTATTCTATGTTATTCATGATCTACTTCCCAACATATATTCTTAGAGGTATTTTTTTATTCCCTTAATAAGGGTCAATAATAAGTTTATGAATTTACCAAATCATATCCCCTAGGAGTTCCAGACCAAGAGTGCAGCAAGGCCTGTTGTCGTGCACCAGTTCCCATTTGAGTCTAGCTCAAATTGGTTTTTTCAGGTTTTACCACTAGATACATCTGTGCCAAAGCCACATCTACTTGTTCGTATCCAGATAGAGATTTATTTGATTGAAAACCACTTAATCTATTCTCACCAAAATTTAGGGATGTTTTTATTATACTTAGTCTTATCCCTAAGGCTTTCACTACAGTTTTCTAATCTTAATCCAAAAAATAACTAAACCTATCCTCTGATACCAACTATAAAAATATTTCTCTTTATTACACACTTAAACATGATTTATTAAATAAAATTTCACTTAAGACAACTCTGAGGATTAAGAGGTCTAGTTTCTTGAGAAATTAGGTACATTACATGACAACTTGACATATAAAATACATCATCTTTATTGAAAACTTGATTTACATGACCAAAACATTCCTTTGTACTTAGCATTTCATGGGATAACCTGAGGACATACATAAAAAAAGGGTGAGTTATAAATCCCAATATGGGAGTAAAAAAGGAATAACCTGATGAAAAAATACATGTTAGGAAATAGGAATATAAGTGGGGAATAAGAGAAACATGAACATAAAGGTATGATATAGTATGATTATCATAACATGGAAATGTGGCAACAACATTTCACATGATATTAGCATGATCCAAGGATCATTGCACAAGAATCATGAGTAAACCCTCATTGCACATGAATTATAATGATTCAACACTAATTTCACATGAAATATCATGATAATATTCTTTACCCAATGCATTGGAGTGCTATTAGGGCACACCCTTCTTAATCATTTCATTTCATGCATAAGTGCACCCCATAGGTTACACAAAATAGATTCATTAAACATCATAATTTATTCCATTAATAAGAGATGTGGAATAAATAAACTTATGTACTCAATCAATATGTACAAATTTATAAAGGTGAATAACCTTAATAGAGAAATTGGTATGGTATTCACTTACACGATGATTTTGGCATGGGAAATTTTGGTGTAACTTCGGTAACATAACAACATAAAATATAAATCATTAAATGGGTTGATGAGATAAAAAGGGGCATCTAATAATTTATACCTGAAATGGAGAGTTAGGGTGCCATTCAACATAATATCCCAACAAATTTAATGGAATTTATATGCATAATATAAAATAATTGCTTGAAAGTAAATGAGGAGAGAGAGATCCCTTCCAAAATTTTGGCATGTTAACAGGTGTACATGGGAGGCATTAATGAGAGAGAAATGGGTATATAATCCTTCAAACATAAGGATTGAATTATAGGGTAGGTGAAAAATGTAACGCCCCGACCCCAGCTACCCAGAGTCGGTGCATTACTTCGTAACATTGACATGATCACAAAAGATCAAGTCTCGAAAGACCGATTAGTTTAGTAGCCTTGGAAACACTAGATACATTCATAAATGTTACATTACATCATAAAGTGAAAAACTAAAATAACATGGTCTTCATATTCCACACTCATATCCTCTTCTGACAATCCCTGCAGGCCATTCATAAAATACTTCTTCACATCCTGGAAAATATTAAAACATTGAAAGGGGTGAGCTCAGATGCTCAGTAAGGATAGCAATATTGCGGAAGCTTTCATAAATAAACATAAAGATTTAAGGCAATTTATGACTAAAACAAAAGCCTTTTAAACTTGAACATCAACATAATATGGCCAAAGTAAAATGAGATAATGCCATTTACATCTTCACATGGATATTCTACTGGTCGAATAATCACATGAAATATCAATAACCACTTTCATAATGATGGAATGCATAATGCCAAACTATCATAACTACGTAGTCAAGGCCTCATGCCAAGACCACAAATAAGCTTTTGTCAAGGCCTCGTGCCAAGACACTAGTTTGTCTCATGAGACCTGCCGATGCATCGAGGAGCTATAGCGGGCTCCACCCGTCACTTATTAAGTCCAATGCATTCCTCATATGAATAGGTTTAAGCATATCATAAACCATAACATAATCATATCACATAAAACATGCATAAAGGAAACATAACATTTCCACATTTCAATCACAAGATATAAATACAACACATTGATATAATAAAAATTCTTTCAAAACCATTTTCAATACCAAAATAAAAGAAAGTTAAAACTTTGTATTTATTTTTCATTAAAAAAAATGATGGCTTGTAGAGGAAGCCGAATCTCAAATAATGGTCATGGCGGCGGAGAAGTCGTTGTCGCCGCATAAGTACGGAAAGAAAACATTCCCTTTTGTCGTTTAGCAAAACGCTTCGTATAAAAAAAGATTCCTTTTGAATAAATGTAAAAGTCAAAGAAGTTTATACACCGTATAAAATAAAGTTGTGTATAAAACCAAATATGCCTCAATGAAAGGGGATTGAGACGAAGTCCTTAAAAGATAATTTTTAAAATAAAATAGATCTATTATGTGTATTCACTATAGGTACACATAAAGAATGTAAAAATACAAAATAGGACATAATATTATCATGACATAATTTGAAAGTAAAAGATTAAACCAAAGAATGGAAGTTGGGTTAAGAAATTCCCTTACCTTGTGTCCGACTTGACTCAACCGTTCTTTAACCTCTTGAATAATAAACTAGAGTTAATATCTACCTTATTAAGAACCATTTTAAATTTCATTATCCTTTTTATATCACTTATTACAATGATATGAACATTATGTAATTATTTAAGTTAATAACGGTCGTTTTGTCGATCTTTGGTACTTGAATCAACAATAAACTTCTTATAATTACAAGTTGTTTATGTGGTAGAATATCCATTATCTCCAGAATTATATTCATTATTTAGATGTCATATATATCATATATATCCAGTATATACATTCATTTATAATATTACGTAACATTTAGAGGTAAGAAATGAAATGCACCGTTCATGGAGACGGTAAGCCGTACGTACGCATGAACGCTACTTTCATTTCAATTTCATATTAAATGGAACGAAATCATAATGATATAAATGTATAATATAATTCCAGTATAATATAGTGTATAATACCATTTACTCCATCCTTTATACATCCCACATATGGCATTAACGATTCAAATCACTTTGAGGGGGCGGTAGTCCGCACTTCCTAAAATGAAATTATCGCGTTTTACCCATAATGGAAATCATAAAGTATGCCATAAATGAGAAATACAGAAGCATAAGTAAAACATAAACATATTATATATCATATATAAAAATAGTGACATCTTAATGGCCACCTTTGAAGGTGTTATATGAGTGTTGAACAATCATCGTTTCGTGAGGCAGAAATTCGCCATCCACAGAAACCGTATGTTCTTTAACCATTAGATGTAGGTGTGTGTAAGTGTAGCTCGAATACTTCTTATAACAACATCCTAGTATATTGAGGATACTGGTGTTGTTACAAAAGAAATGAATAAAAAGAGTTTAGGGGGTTGGAGAAGAAAAATAAAACAAAACAACATTAGAGAAGACATTACCTAAAAATCGGGTAACTCTTTTTGATTTGAGCCAAAGGCTTCCTTGAGAAGAGTTCTGCCCAAAGTGAGGCTTCTAGGAGTAAGAGAGGGAAGTTGGGAGAGTATTTGGGCAGAGGTTGGCTGAGCCAAATGGCTTGAAAGTGTAAATGAGGTGGGAGAGGTGGGGGCCTTTTATAAGTGGAGAGGAGGGGCACTTTTGGAAAGATTGAAATGTTACATTATTTCACAATGCTTTTCGGATTCTAAAGGTCCCACACTTATATAATTCGAGTCTAAGGTGATAAGGTTTCTAAACCTCCTCATCCAATAGGCTTTGGACAAGTGTAAGCCTTGGATTTTGCATTATCTTCTCATTTTATTTAAATCGTTAAATAATGAGGTCATCGCTGCATCATAATGATGTCATAAATAATTTAATTTATTTAATGTCTAAAAATTATAAAAAAATACTATGATGTAGGAAATCGTTTTAGATTTCTAAAGAATATTTATAGTCAAAATTTGGACTTGTGTAACCCCACTTAAAAACTGTTTTAGTAAAATAACTCATGTTTGTGTCAATTTAATTTTAACATTAAATAAATATATATTAATGTCATTTTCCAACTAAAGTGGCTCCATGGGGTCCCCAAGTTGACCCATGGGTTGTCTTGGTCGGCCATGACTCATCCAATAGGATTAGGACAAGTGTCACACTCATCTCATATTATTAAAACATTATTTGTACCTTAAACTACACTAATTACCTCTAATCGCGATTAAGAACTTAAAAGTTACTATTCACCAAAAAATTATTTTGATCTCATTGAACCACATTTTACTTCTTAATGACAACCATGTATGTAGGATTTTTGAAAATCAAATCACATAAGTGGTAATATTTCATTTAAACGAAAAATCAGTTATTTAACTACCACTAAGTGGTTTCACTATTCATCAAAAATTGAAGTTTTTCAGAACAAGGCCAAAATTTCACCCTAAGCTATAATTGATATTCTGAATTCAAAAATGATGTCTATTTTACAAAATTCCAAACATATAAGTTGCATTAATTAATTTTATAATTAATTCCCGCTGTTACGACAAATAGCGTGTTTTTAAGAAGCAATTTATATCCAAAGATTGGCAATTGTTTATGTCCAATTTCATTGTTAAATTAATTCTAATGACCACCATTGGATAAAATGGTAAAAATATATTCTAATTATACCTTAAAACCACTAAATAGTATAACTTATCACTATAAATTATTTTGATTAAAAAAGTTGTTTTAAGTATTTTTCACTATTCATAAAAATTTGAAAGTTCTCGGAAAATTACAAAAAATTCAACATAGGCTAATTTCAATATTAGGAATACAAAAATGAAGTCCATTTTGAAATATAAAATTTCTGTAAATTTAAAAGGTGGTTATTACTATTCATAACGGCTACTTTGATTAGTTGCGGTGTGTTAGAACTCGAACTTGCGTACAATGCAAGCTATTGCATTATTGAAAGAGAGGCGTATCGTGGAAGCTCGGGGTGTTACATTCTCCCCTCCTTCAATAAATTGCGTCCTCGCAATTTGAAATTTTTCTTTGAAAAAAAAGGTTGAAAAGAGAAAATACCTTTGAGGAAAACCCACATCGGAAATAAGGTTAATAAATATATAACATTAAAAGAAAGCAGGATAAGTACAAAGGTCACCCGATATCGCCCATTCTAGGATTATATGAAAATATGGATATGGAGGAGAAAAAAACCATCAAGGTCTGATGGAGAGTTATAGAAAATAGGATTAGGAGAAAGTTTAACCACTAGAAAATCACAAACTTGTGATTGGTTAAACGGTCATTGAATCCCCAGTTGGAAAAGTTAACCGAAAACATTTTTGTTTTAAGTTACCTTTTATAATGTTGAGGAATTTATTTAGGAGATTTACTAAGAACTTAAGGGAATATACATACTTGTTATGTATACTTTCATTTTTTAATAAATTTTTACCACAAACCCAACTTTTACTCCAAATGGTAACGGAACTCAAAAATATTCTATTTATCCTAATTGTATAAGGTTAAAAATGTTAACACATACCATTTAGATTAGTAAAACTATTTTGTAATAACCAGGGACTTCCTGTAGGCTAGTGGTAGGAAATAAAGGCTTGTCGCACTATGGTTGTGGGTTCGATTCCTGCAGCTTTGTCCGACGCGAAGGGTTATTCCCCACCCTGCAGGTTGTCCTTTTTCCTAAAACTATAGTATTATAATATTCCAAAAATAATCTTCAGAAATTCTTTAACCTTAAACAATACTATCCATGGTTCAACTTAATCCATTCCAACCTTAATAGTTATCCAAAATACCTCCGTCCAGACTTTCTCTAAAAGGTCTCTAAATTCCAAAATCAATTGTAACATCAAATTCCCCAAACAAAGAAAAGTTTCTCTTATTGTCACATACTAAAAATATGATTACCTTAATCATATTAAAACCTTACTGAAATCAACAAGTACTGCAGTACAATCCATATATATATCACATTATTCTTATAACCAGAATATAATCCTTGAGTCCAAAAGCACCAATACATTAATTATTCTGCTTCAACTGTAGTCCCAGCATAAGATTGGCCTTGATCCCTTGGCCTTTTCTGAGGTAAGTTTCCTTGACGCTTAGGACATTCATTTGCATAATGCCCTGTTTCCCTACAATTGTAGCATTCAACTTTGACAGCCTCTTTCTTTCCCTTGCAATCACGAGCCTGGTGACCCTTTTCTCCACATTTATAACAAACTCCCATTCCTTTTAGGCAAGTACCAGGGTGATTCTTCCCACAATTATCACATAATGGAAAATCCTTCTTTCCCTTTTCCCCCTTATCTGTCTCTTGTTCCACCGTTCTCTTCTTCTCTTGCTTTACTTTGTTTTCATAAGACTTAGAGAATTCCTTTTCTATCTTGATAGCACACGAGACAATATCTTCGTATGATGAGAAGGATTGTGATACTAAAGCTCGACGGAGAAATGGTTTTAACCCATCAAAGAAACGATCAATCTTACTCCTTGGGTTACGTATATAATCGGCAGCATGCCTCGCTAACCTTGTAAAGTTAGCCTCATACTTTGCGACATTCTCATCCTCCTTCTGCCTCAAACTCAGAAATTGCCTTTCCATATCTGCTCGATGGTCACGAGGAAAATATTTTTCTAAGAAAAGCTCTTTGAACTCCCTCCATTCCATATTCGATACGTCATCATCTTCCTTTGTGTTTTGAATCAGCGACCACCACTGATCGGCATCTCCAGTGAGGCGGTAAACTGCCATGACAACCTTCTCCCTTTCACTACTCCCCAAGGCATGGAATATTTTCTCTAAGGAATTTATCCATTGCTCAGCTACTGTAGGATTTGTACTCCCATTGAAGGTTGGTGGTTGTTGCCTCATGAAACGGTCTAGCATTGATCCTCCACGTTGCGGATCAGGGTGCTCCATAAGAGTAAGGTTATTATTCATAACCTGCGTGAGTTGTCCCAGTACGGTGAGAAACTGATCAGCACCAGTTGTATCTCCAGATCCACAATAATTATCTTGAGCAGGAGGGAAATCCCTACACGGAGTTCGTGCATTGATACGGTTTCCATTCCTTCCACTAGGCGCCATTTCTAAACAATGGCATAAACTAGATTAGTTTATGAATCAAAATACATAATTCCATACTTGTTAAACACTTTACATAAATTGAACTATTTATGGATATAATCCATAATCATAAAAAGAAACGTTTTCTTTGAGGAAGTATGTACTCATAACTTTTCATAGTGGTTTGTAAATAAAATGAGAATTATCCTAAGCATATCCCACAGGAGTGTCGTAACCAAGAGTGCAGCAAGGCCCGTTGTCGTGCACCAGTTCCCGTTCGAGTCTAGCTCAAAGCGGTGTTTTCGGGTTTTACCCCTAGGTACATCTGTGCCAGAGCCGCCTCTACCTGCTCGTATCCAGACAGGGATGTATTGCTCGGAAAACTCATAACATCTCTACAATACCAAAATTCTAGGAAGTTCTTCTATACTAATCCTCAAAGTCTATCTTTGGGCTATGTGCTCTAATCAGAGTTTATCTAAATCTAGCTTCCAAGGTTAGTACTAAACTGCCTCTGATACAAACTGTAACGCCCCGACCCCAGCTACCCAGAGTTGGTGCATTACTTCGTAACATTGGCATGATCACAAAAGATCAAGTCTCGAAATACCGATTAGTTTAGTAGCCTTGGAAACACTAGATACATTCATAAACGTTACATTACATCATAAAGTGAAAAACTACAATAACATGGTCTTCATAGTCCACACTCATATCCTCTTCTGACAATCCCTGCAGGTCATTCATAAAATACTTCTTCACATCCTGGAAAATATTAAAACATTGAAAGGGGTGAGCTCAGATGCTCAGTAAGGATAACAATATTGCGGAAGCTTTCATAAATAAACATAAACATTTAAGGCAATGTATGACTAAAAAAAAAGCCTTTTAAACTTGAACATCAACAAAATATGGAAAAAGTAAAATGAGATAATTCCATTTACATCTTCACATGGATATTCTACTGGTCGAATAATCACATGCAATATCAATAACCACTTTCATAATGATGGAATGCATAATGCCAGACTATCATGACCACGTAGTCAAGGCCTCGTGCCAAGACCACAAATAAGCTTTTGTCAAGGCCTCGTGCCAAGACACTAGTTTGTCTCATGAGACTTGCCGATGCATCGAGGAGCTATAGTGGGCTCCACCCGTCACTTATTAAGTCCAATGCATTCCTCATATGAATAGGTTTAAGCATATCATAAACCATAACATAATCATATCACATAAAACATGCATAAAGGAAACATAACATTTCCACATTTCAATCACAAGATATAAATACAACACATTGATATAATAAATATGCTTTCAAAACCATTTTCAATACCAAAATAAAAGAAAGTTACAACTTTGTATTTATTTTTCATTAAAAAAAATGATGGCTTGTAGAGGAAGACGAATCTCAAATAATGGTCACGGCGGCGGAGAAGTCGTTGTCGCCGCATAAGTACGGAAAGAAAACATTCCCTTTTGTCGTTTAGCAAAACGCTTCGTATAAAAAAAGATTCCTTTTGAATAAATGTAAAAGTCAAAGAGGTTTATACACCGTATAAAATAAAGTTGTGTATAAAACCAAATATGCCTCAATGAAAGGGGATTGAGACGAAGTCCTTAAAAGATCATTTTTAAAATAAAATAGATCTATTATGTGTATTCACTATAGGTACACATAAAGAATGTAAAAATACAAAATAGGACATAATATTATCATGACATAATTTGAAGGTAAAAGATTAACCCAAAGAATGGAAGTTGGGTTAAGAAATTCCCTTACCTTGTGTCCGACTTGACTCAACCATTCTTTAACCTCCTGAATAATAAACTAGAGTTAATATCTACCTTATTAAGAACCATTTTAAATTTCATTATCCTTTTTATATCACTTATTACAATGATATGAACATTATGTAATTATTTAAGTTAATAACGGTCGTTTTGTCGATCTTTGGTACTTGAATCAACAATAAACTTCTTATAATTACAAGTTGTTTATGTGGTAGAATATCCATTATCTCCAGAATTATATTCATTATTTAGATGTCATATATATCATATATATCCAGTATATACATTAATTTATAATATTACGTAACATTTAGAGGTAAGAAATGAAATGCACCGTTCATGGAGACGGTAAGCCGTACGTACACATGAACGCTACTTTCATTTCAATTTCATATTAAATGGAACGAAATCATAATGATATAAATGTATAATATAATTCCAGTATAATATAGTGTATAATACCATTTACTCCATCCTTTATACATCCCACATATGGCATTAACGATTCAAATCACTTTGAGGGGGCGGTAGTCCGCACTTCCTAAAATGAAATTATCGTGTTTTACCCATAATGGAAATCATAAAGTATGTCATAAATGAGAAATACAGAAGCATAACTAAAAAATAAACATATTATATATCATATATAAAAATAGTGACATCTTAATGGCCACCTTTTAAGGTGTTATATGAGTGTTGAACAATCATCATTTCGTGAGGCAGAAATTCGCCATCCACAGAAACCGTATGTTCTTTAACCATTAGATGTAGTTGTGTGTAAGTGTAGCTCTAATACTTCTTATAACAACATCCTAGTATATTGAGGATACTGGTGTTGTTACAAAAGAAATGAATAAAAAGAGTTTAGGGGGTTGGAGAAGAAAAATAAAACAAAACAACATTAGAGAAGACATTACCTAAAAATCGGGTAACTCTTTTTGATTTGAGCCAAAGGCTTCCTTGAGAAGAGTTCTACCCAAAGTGAGGCTTCTAGGAGTAAGAGAGGGAAGTTGGGAGAGTATTTGGGCAGAGGTTGGCCGAGCCAAATGGCTTGAAAGTGTAAATGAGGTGGGAGAGGTGGGGGCCTTTTATAAGTGGAGAGGAGGGACACTTTTGGAAAGATTGAAATGTTACATTATTTCACAATGCTTTTCGGATTCTAAAGGTGCCACACTTATATAATTCGAGGATAAGGTGATAAGGTTTCGAAATAGCCTCATACAATAGGCTTTGGACAAGTGTAAGCCTTGTATTTTTCATTACCTTCTCATTTTATTTAAATCGTTAAATAATGAGGTCATCGCTGCATCATAATGATGTCATAAATAATTTAATTTATTTAATGTCTTAAAATTATAAAAAAATACTATAATGTAGGAAATTGTTTTATCTTTCTAATGAATATTTATAGTCAAAATTTGGACTTGTGTAACCCCACTTAAAAACTGTTTTAGTAAAATAACTCATGTTTGTGTCAATTTAATTTTAACATTAAATAAATATATATTAATGTCATTTTCCAACTAAAGTGGCTCCATGGGGTCCCCAAGTTGACCCATGGGTTGTCTTGGTCGGCCATGACTCATCTAATAGGAGTAGGACAAGTTTCATGCTCATCTCATATTATTAAAACATTATTTGTACCTTAAACTACACTAATTACCTCTAATCGCGATTAAGAACTTAAAAGTTACTATTCACCAAAAAATTATTTTGATCTCATTGAACCAAATTTTAATTCTTAATGAAAACCATGTATGTTGTATTTTTGAAAATCAAATCACAGAAGTGGTAATATTTCATTTAAACGAAAAATCAGTTATTTAACTACCACTTAGTGGTTTCACTATTCATCAAAAATTGAAGTTTTTCAGAACAAGGCCAAAATTTCACCCTAAGATATAATTGATATTCCGAATTAAAAAATGATGTCTATTTTACAAAATTACAAACATATAAGTTGCATTAATTAATTTTATAATTAATTCCCGCTGTTACGACAAATAGCGTGTTTTTAAGAAGCAATTTATATCAAAAGATTGACAATTGTTTATGTCCAATTTCAATGTTAAATTAATTCTAATGACCACCATTGGATAAAATGGTAAAAATATATTCTAATTATACCTTAAAACCACTAAATAGTATAACTTATCACTATAAATTATTTTGATTAAAAAAGTTGTTTTAAGTATTTTTCACTATTCATAAAAATTTGAAAGTTCTCGGAAAATTACAAAAAATTCAACATAGGCTAATTTAAATATTAGGAAAACAAAAATGAAGTCCATTTTGAAATATAAAATTTCTATAAATTTAAAAGGTCGTTATTACTATTCATAACGGCTACTTTGATTAGTTGCGGTGTGTTAGAACTCGAACTTGCGTACAATGCAAGCTATTGCATTATTGAAAGAGAGGCGTATCGTGGAAGCTCGGGGTGTTACAAAAAATCATACCCCAACATTTTTAATTGAAAATAAAAGGTAATAATAATATAAGGAATCTTGGACATAAATAAGGAAGGAAAGACAGTGAGGATCCCTTACATGAGTGTGTGACTTCAAGATCTTGCGGAGGGGATTAATTAGATATTGGGGAAACTTTGGAGGGTTCTAGAGAGATGAGGGAAGATTTGGGACGTGCTCCAAGGGTTTTTAGTGAAGAGAAGTGGGAGATTGGGTGGGTTTACATACGAAAAGAGAGGGGAATTCTTTAATATTTCACAAACTTAGGTTTTGGAATCAATATAATTAAATATTCAAAACCACAATACAAACCATGATTTTTTCAAAAGGGTAGTGGAAAAAAATATTTTATAACTCCAATGGCATAAATTATTAAAATATTAGGCTTGATTATGTGGAGGTGAGTCACACTCTCAAGGAAATCATTTTAAAATGTTAAAATATTTTATATGTCTTGGAGGGTCCACTAAGGCATCATAAAATTAATCAAAAAAATATAAAATAAAATTATTTTAAAGGTAAAACATATATTTTCTGAATAAATCTTTTATAGTATTTTATTACATCACAATTTAGTCATTATGATGTCATGAAACACATTATATATTTATACATTATTTAATTTTTACCAAAAAATTCTATTGGCTTAGAAAATTTTGAAAAATTCATCGTTGGATAATTTTGATGTCCCGATTCCAAAAATAATATTCATTTTATCTAAATAATTTTCTAAATATGTGAATTTTAACTTTTAAAATATAAATTGACATTTATTGAAAATTGATAGGTTTTGACAAAAACTGTTTCCAAACCTTAATAAAATTACATCTGGCTTCATAAAAATTATACGATCCTTTATAAATATTAGATAATAATAATATTTTATTAAAATATTATTTATTCCAAAAATTCATTAATTCGTCAAAATAAATTCTTTCATTTAAAATACAATATCAGTTTTATCGTATGAAAATATAATTCTTATCAAACTGAATACTTAATCATTTATAGATTAAAAAAATAAGGAATATAATCACCACTTATAATTAAAAGGAGTGTTCTTATAACAATATTATAATAAAAATATTAATAAAACCATTGTTTAATAAATTAATTTATATATTTCCAAAAAAGTACCATTTTACCTGAAAATTCAATTTATCTAAATCATTATATTTTTAAGAAAATCTATTATCATAGGGGAATTGATAGAATAAGAATTTATTTATAAAATGGATAACACAAAAAAATTTGACTAATTCTTTATTACATAACCCCTTATAACACCCACATGTGACCTAAGGGTAAGGTGTGCGATGGTGACAGACTCTTGGGGAAGCTCATATAACATTTCTTGTGCGGTAATATCTATTAACTTTCACTTCTCCCGTAGGCGATTCTGCTCAATATTAACATGTTGAAGCTCAGCTTGGGATTGGTCAAGAGCGAATCCCAGTGACACTACCTCCTTTTCGAGCTCTGACAAATGAGCTTCGTATGGATCAATTCTACTAGATCATGCCATCACTTCCTTTTTCTAAGTAAATTGGATTTGTTAAATCCCAATATTTATACTAATCATGTGATCACTGTTCAAAAACTATATTAGCAATGATGACAATTATTAACGGTATTTTGAAATCCACAAACATAAAACCAAGTAAGTGCATATATTTTATATAACCATTTCACATAATAAGACATTTAATTAGATCAAGAAAAATTTTCATTAATAAAAGTTTGGGTTGTTACACTCTTTACTAGCCTCCATGAGATAAGGGAGGAATTTTCAGTATCATTCCATGGATAATCTCTCAAAATAGTTTGATCGGTCTTCTTCTTGACCACCTACCATCATTAAATGAATGGATGGTGGTGTTTCATGAGCTAGAGGCCCTATTAAGCTACCTCCATGGTTGGAATGGTACTATTTTAGTGGTACCACCGAATAAGAATTTTTTCATTTTGGTTAGTGATTCAAGTCGGGTTCACCATTTTTTGTTTGCGAGTGGCACAAAAAACAATAATGGTCTGTTGTTTGATGGTGAGGAAAATGATTCATGTCAGGTTCACCGTTTTTTGTTTTGTGAGTCATTCAAAACAATAAATGGTGTAATGTTTTATGGTTATGAAAGGGATTCAAATCAAGTTCACCATTTTTTTACTATACTTCAATGCCTGTTCTCATGTCGAGTTGATGCATACCTTTTTTCCAAAGGAAGGTGGCCACTTTGATTTCTCCAATGAGGCCTTTGAAGGTGTATGGTCCAAGAGAATGTGAGTTCGAGATCATTACACACTTTTGAGGGGAACTATTGCCTACTATGGATCATTCTTATAGACAGAAGATGTATTTGTGAATCCTTTTTTAAATCCTCAATATCAGACATGTCACCCTTGTGGGAACAATTAATTAGTTGGAATTTGTTGATTCCAGAATCATCTATATGTATCTAAGGTTCTTCATAAATGGAGACATCTATATGTATCTGAGGTTCTCCATCAATGGAACCCTCTTGTAAGTGGATTATATATTATTATATCATTTATTAGCAACATTTTGGTTTTAAGCCACAAAATTGGGAGCTCATGAATTTAACATCATCTAAAAAGATGGAAGTTGTTATGATAGTAGGATCAGGACCATGAGATTGGATACCTTCGTATCCTTGTGAAAGGAGTTTGAACCCATGTGGTTTGTTGCTGCTTAATGGGACACATTTTACCTTTATGGTCATGTGATGTGGAACAAATCGTGTAGTTTAACATCACGTGGTAAGGATGTCTAAGTGAAATATACCTAGTCAATGGTTGGTAAGGGTCTTTTTTCATAGTAACTCGAAAGAACCAGTAAGTGATGTAGTCTACCAGGTAGGGTCATGATCTTATTGGGAATATAGTACAATAAGGATGGTGATGAAATATACCCAAAAGGAATATGGCCCTTCGAGTTTGATATGATCCTACTAGGGTGGCTGTCAGTGAACATTAGGGTGATTTGGGGCATTGGATTTGGATCTCAGAGAGGCTTCCAGTGTATCCCATCTGGTCAAGAATCAAATCCCACATAGTTTTTAAATTAGGGGTGGAAGCCTCCCATCTATTCAAGAATCAAATCCCACATAGTTTTTAAAGTTGGGGCTAATACCAAATGCGAGTCACAATTGAGTGGTTAGGGATAATACTGAATTGGAGGCCCATTTTAGTGTGATAGGATGATTCATAAAGGGAATCTCCTCCCAATATAGGTAGTTGATCAAGAAAATTTCATGACAGTTTCTAACCTCTAATCCCATGAAAGTCTTTCTTTGTGTGAGAAACAAGAGGAATTTGAAGGTATGAAAAACCACAAATTTTCCATCATTAAATGGTGGACAAGGATGGGGTGACGGGAGAGGGAGAGAGGGATTTGGCATCTATCCCCTCTCTTATTTTCAAAAACTAGGTAGAAAAAGGGGAGTAGGGGTGTGAACTCCTATAAAAAAGGCCAGGGGATTACTCTAGGAGGGATTAACTACTCCCTAATTTCCCCTCCTCCCCTTTTGATAACTGTAAGAGGGAAAGAGGGAGGTGCGATAGATGATGAATATCGCTACCCAACCTGAGGAAGATACTACCACCATAACTATGGACATGCCCCTCATTACAATGGGAATGTATGATCAATAAAATTTAGAGGATCCCCCATGTTAGGTAGGTTACCAATATGACCACATTTACAACATGAATTTATGATTGAGAGGGAACACCAGTGTGCCATGTACTCTTATCACACATATCTAGCGGCTTTGGAAGATTCCTTGGCATGGGGGTTTGCAAAGGCGAAATTTTGGATTTTAGTGCTTCATGAGAGGTTCTTGATAAAGGGGCCTAGTTGGGTCTTATCACTTTTTGATGGAGGTTAAAGGTGAGGGATGTTTGGACAGTTCAAGGAGGGGCTAAGGTATGGTCAAATGCTTTGTAGAAGGGAACTGAGGCAAAAAACCATATCCCTCAAGCTATTTTTTGTGTGGGATGGTGGCCCATAAAGATTTATACCACTTGTGGTTCATGGAACGGTGGTATAAAAAGTGAGTTTCTTTATTGGTAGCTAGTCTGAAAAGTACACTTTCCTATGTGGACCGCTTTTTCAGCTATGCAAACTGATTCATATGCCCACTTGTACTTTTCAATATGCAGTAAATGATTACATTCTAAAATAAATTTCTCGAACTTTCTCACACACTGTATATCTTGAACAGGAAATCCACTCTCAAAAAATCCTCCCCATCTATCGTATGTGAGGGTTTTTATAGGAGTATGGATGTAACCTATTAACCACCACCGATGAATGATTTTGATTTTTTTGGCGGCCCCCTCACCCCACAATGGGAAAATTCATTTTTGGGGTGAAAAGGGGAGACATCTCACACCGAAAAGTAAAACATCATTTGTGGGGGGCTTGAAAAATATATCTCTCCACAAAGAGAAAATTTTTATTTACAGGGGATTAAAAAAGATGCCACATCCACTAAAATTATTTTTTGTTTTCGAGGGATTGAAAAGGACACCTCTCCCAACAAAAAGAATTTAATTTGCGGGGTGACTAAAAAGTTAACACCTCACACTGCAAATAAAATTCGTTTTTGGGGGCTCAATACAGAGGTTTTATGTAGAGATGTGACTCGTATTGTGAGCATGCTATGTAGAAGGTGGGGATCCCTCACACCACATGGTACTTTACAATTTTAATCTATATGGAAGAGCTTGGTTTGTTTTAATCTATCCATTCCAAGAGATTTTTGATCTTCCATGCAACCTTTTCGGAACACAGCTATGTGTATGTGTGTATTTGTGTGTATGTATATGTCTCTGTGTGTGTGTTGATATGTATGTGTATATATGTACCTATTTCATGTGTACATGTACGTGTGTGTGAAAGTTTGTTTATTGATTCATTTTTTTTATTTTTTCTATTTTTAGCATTTTCTTTATTTATTAATTTGTAATATTTATTCATTTGTAATATATATATTTATTTTATTCTATTCATCATGAATATATATGTATGTGTTTAATTTAATATGATTTAATTTAATAATATTTTTTCTAATTATTAATATTTTCATATAGTCAAAAAAATTAAATTTTAATTACTTTGTTTTTTATATAATTAATATCATCAATTTGTTGATTTTTCAAAAAATTTTATGTCTTAAATTCATTTAAATGTTACTAATTCCCATTTTAAATATTTTTTTTTCATTTATTTAATTTTATTTATTCCATATTAATATTAATTCACTTATTATTATATTTTCAATAGTAATTTTAAAAATATATTTGTAAAAATATATTTTTAAATAAATTTTTTATGATATATATATAAATTTATATTTACTATATTTATAAATTTATATAATTATAATTAAAAATTAATATATATATATATATAATATTTTAATTTTTTTTATATAATAATAAATAAAAATAATATATTTACATAATTATAAAATTATAGTAAATATATTTATTATATTTATAATTATACAAATTTATATATTAATAAATATATATATAATTATATAAAAAATTATTATTATATTCAACTATTTATAAATATAATTATTAATAATTATAATTATAAATAAAAATATCTACACTTATATTTAAAAATACATGTTTACAATTATTTTAATATATTTATAATTTTATAAATAATTATTTAATTAGAATTATATATTTTTATATTAATTTATAATTATATTTATAAATACATATTTACAATTCTTTAAATATATTTATAATTATATAAATATTTTTTTTATAATTATATACCATTATATTTATTTATAATTTAGTATATTTATATTTTTTAATTATTTTATTATATATTTATAAGTGATTTTTTAGCGCTCATAAAGAACTATCTTTTACAATTCTAGAAAAGTGCTCACAAATAGGCCTTCTATTGGTGCTTATTTTTTAGTGCTGATAAAACCCCTCTTTATTAGTGTTTTTTAGAAGCACTGATAAAATCCATCCTTACCTTATAAATCTAACCCAAACTGAATTGATTCTCTCGTGTTGTTCAAGATTGCCCAAAACTGAAACCTCGCAGCTGCCCTCCCTCACCGTCGCTTTCCCTCCCTCGCCGCTTCCTACTCTCTTTCACTCTCCCTCACCATTGCACACCCTCGCCGCCACACTCCCTTGACACCGTGTGCCACTAACCGAATCTGGTCTCCACCAATACTGACACCAAAACCGGCCCGTGAAAAGTCCCGAAGGGCATTCCCTATACCCATAGGCTGGAACAAGTTCCCAGGTATCATTTATCTTGGTTTGAGAATGATTTACCCGAATATATATACATAAAACATCAAAAACATTTGATAAACTGAATCTGAAAAATTTATACCAATTGAGGTTTATAAAAAAATAAATAACTAAATACATAAGTTCAAATGCACTACAAAAGGTCCAAAGAAACAAAGAAACAACAGAAAAATAGAACCAAGGGCTCCACACGACATGGAGTCATCTCCCACAAGCCGTCTCCATAACTCCGCACCAAGGATGAGAACTGACACTCTGAACCACCATCACCCATAGCCTTCCCTTTAACTGAGTCAAGCATAATAAAGTCTACTTACACCCAAGGGGTGTAAGTAGGGTTTGAGCCTATGCCCAATAGGATACCACCCAATTATTCCAAAGTGTGTGCAATACAATGTGAAAATACAAGCAATTTTAATACACAAAGAAAAGTAGTGATAACTTCCAAGAAATGCAACTTTCAATTCAAAATAGTTTTCAAGCTAAAATTTCCAGAATGTTAAAAAATTTAAATAGACATGTTATCTACTATAATTTACTTCCAAAAAAACCCAATACAAGGGAAAATACCACAAATACACTCAGCAACAAAATTGGGAACACCCTTATGCACTAGATAGTCTCGGGCCCCATGTACCTAATACCTCATTGTAAAGTAACCATAGTAAAATCCATTCTCATGCACAAGAAACTAGTAGGGAATGTACACATAACCTAGTGGTCCCTAATAATAATCCAAATAGTTTATTTAGAGTTGTCATTATCCAAATTGTAGGTGAAACAAGGACAAAACCCATTAGGTCCACTAGTTGTACTAGTACACATCCACCCCACCTAGGTACCTGAGCTTCCCCCTTTGTGCTCAAATAATTTATGAATGCAACACATATCCATTTTCATGTAAAATACCACTACTGTTCACATACACCCAGTATAGTAGCTATCACATTTTATACCACTTAAAACACACAACAATCACTTTGATTTTTAATGAAACAATTTCTCAAAATCCTGTATTGTTTTTCACACAAAACCCCTTAAGAAACCCAATTGAACAATATGTGCACACTTTTAAGATTCCAAAACAGTAAAGTTAGCCCAATACATTTCAATGAAAACAAAAAAACAATTTTATGGAATCCCCATGTTAAACAAGAAGTGATAACTTTGTAAAACCTCCATTTTCACACAAAAGTGTCACCAAAACATCACTTTCTTTACAAACACCATTAAAACCAATTTTTCCAGCAAAAAAAAGGGGATAAACATTATAAACAGTATTTTAATCCCTAGTACATTTCAATAAAAACAACTAAGTATTTATAGGGAATCTCCAAATAAACCAATAAAACATTTTTTGGAAAACCCCCAATTTCGCACCAAATTGGCATTTAAAATTCAATTTCAATAAAAACACCACTAAAAATAATTTTTTCAGAAATCATAAAATGAGATAATCCTTGAAATATGATAAATACATCATGATAATACAAAATTATTTCATAAACATTTGAATCACATACCAAATCAAAGGAAACCCTTGAATCACCGTGCAAAAATCAAGTCGCACCACCATCGCACCAAGAGGGACTTATATCGAACCTAAAACCACAATAATTCACTAATAAAACCAAAGATTAAATCCTTGGTTCAAAACCCTACCCCATGGTCATTTTTCACATCAATGAAATTGAAAGAAACTTCTTGGAAATGGGAGGAACTAAGGTGGAGAGACATTTACTGGAGATTCTTTGAAGTTTTTCCACCAAATCCCCCTTCAAATGGGGTTCCAAAGAGGTCTTGAGAAATATGGATGGATTCCATGGATTTTAGGATCGATTTAGATGAGGAAGGGTTGAATTAGGAACTGTAATGGAGGAAAAAGAGTAATAATTGAGAGAGTTAAGAAGGAAAGAAGTTACCTCTTCAAATATGGCCGATTTGATAAACCTTATGATGTTCTGTACTAAATTGTGATAAGAATGAGATCCAAATATGGGTTAAAGAGAAGGAATGCGTGATTGGGTTTAGTGGGCTTGCGTGAAACTTGGAATCATCGAAAAATACTTAAAATTGAAAATGTTATTAATTAAACATTTTTTTTAAAACTGGAAATGGGCTTCCGGGCTGGCCCAATTCTTTAAATAAAAACACAAATCCACCATCATTATGGATTCCTAAAGGGTCCAAATTTAAATGGTCATGTTAATAGGTTAGGTTAATCCATTTAGGAATTTTAATGGGTGTAAAATATTAAAAAAATAAAAATGTTATAAAAGAAACAAAATTGGTTTTTAAATCTTGAAATGGGCTTTTGATTTGGCCCAAATCCTGAAAACTCACCCTTTCCTAAAAACAGCTTGGGAAACCACAAAAAAAAAAGAGAGAATGGAAATTAAATGAAAAATAAATTTAAAAGAATTCATATATGTGACAATTCTCCCCACCATTAAAACTTTCAGTCCCCATAAATCCAAAGTAATGCCAAATACAAAAACCAAACCCAACTGATAAAGCAAGATGTACTTCTTTGCCAAGCTTCACCCCCAAAGACCAAAACACTTCCAGTGATCAAATAAGAAAGGATAACTATCAAAAAAAAAATCTTACACCACTTTACTAAAATGATAAATCACTTTCATACTTTATCCCAAAAGAAAACTCCTAAAACACTATCCGAAAAAGACTCAAGCAATTCACCCAAATGAAAAACAACTTCGAACAAGGTTACACTTACCTTACTTTAACTAAACCATTGGGTGATCTCCAATCCCAATGTTTAATCATGGATGATGTTGGTATCTATATATCTCTGAATGAGACTAACTACCGCCAAGCCAAGACCATGGATAAATATGAGTTATTGGTATTGGGAGACACAAATAGGCTCCCCACCATAGAAGACAACCTATATTTTTTCCATGACAGAATCAGGACACTAACAGGGGGAGCCCTGAATGGACTCCTTGGTACAAAGGGTATACTTACATTAAAAATTTACAAAGGAAAGAATCATTGTGGGTCTCCCCACTATAAGAACCAACTATATTAACTGACCAACATGTGCCGACAATGAAAGACCCAAAAATTTAAAGATTTGGTAAGACAACATGGTTAGTCCGCAAGGTTTGGGAAACCATGCACTAACTGTACAGATCATTCTTTCCACAAGGATTACTGGCACATGGTCACTACTAATCGTGCAAAAACAGTGTGCTTGGCCGGTCATGCCAAATTTCAAACCATTCTCCAAAGACTCAATGGAAACCAAAGGGTGAGGGAATAACATTGGGCAATGACATGGGTACAAGGCCCTCCACCTATTTCCACCGAACGGGAACAACAGAAGAAAGATGATGAAACTAGAGGTTTAAACTCTTCCTATCTTTCATAATGAGGATATGAATTTGTACATGGGTTTAAATGACCCTGGGATTTCCACTGACTATGAGACATCTTCTCTCTAAGATGAATGGATGGAGCTCAAATGATTGAAGCATCTTCGGCCTCACAGTTAGACTTTGGAAACCCCCAGAATGAGAATTATTCTTTCGGTGCACCAACAACTACACCAAAATCCCAGATAAGTCTTACAAGACAAAACACATTCCAAACTAACTTTAACCTAACCCATTATTTCACTGAAACAAGGGCTTATAAGATGTACACACATCACACCTTGTTTCTTTAGGTGAGAAACAATAGAAGTAAAGACAACCTATACTCACCTTCCTCTAAAATGGAAGATTTTGATGGTTTTTCAGGGGAGAAATTCTCCCAACATAATAGATACTCTCATAGGATTGAACTACTTTCACCTTTACGGTCAATCGAGCACATGACATCCCAAGGCATCACCAAACATGACCATTGTGACTGATATAAACAATGCATGGGGAGGGACCTTATACAACATCCCCAAACAACACACAATTATAGAAAGTGGCCACGATATCCTATCATAGCCAGATTTCCCACACTGGTAGTTTAATGTGAACTACTTCTTCAAAGAGAGTATGAAAGACTGAGATGATCTCTTAGATACCATCTAGATACTCATCCGTTCTAACAACCCCTGACCACTTCCACCTTTTGAAAATCAGGAAATGTAAGAAGCTAAGGTCTCTTTAAACCTTACATGATCACTCTCCTTCTACAAAAGGATACAAAAAACCTAGAAAATAAAGAGTTTTGAATCAATCTACAAATCTGGAGAAAAATATTCCTTATACTGATCAACTGGAGGGTCTTCAAACGGTGAAACAATCCGGGTTGTACTTTAGTTGCACACTAACCCTTAATGGGGCATACCTTATCCGATGATTGAACCCAAGGACCCAACCAAGATGGCCCATTGGTAAAGATATACCACAAACAATATCTAAACACATGAAAGGAACCGTCATAAAGGCGTCCCAAAACATTTCTCATAAGATTCCACTAATCGGCCCTTCAATATATCTTACCGACCAAACACAAACCCAAAAAAAAATCAACAGGAGGGGTTCTTGGACTCAAAACATCCCATAACATCAACATTTTAAAAAACAAATAATACACAGCATCCCAAACAATTCATCAAGACATCATGTTTTTCCTTTAAAATCATATTTTTGAAAATAAATTGTTCAGCGGTTAGCGTATCCCCCAATGGTACCCCATGGGCCTCACACATGCATGTTTCTGTGCCACACCGAACAACCTCCTCATATCCATCCCAGAACTCATCCATCCATTCCATAAACCATCTTTCATCCCATAAAAACCTATATTGTGGTCTATCAGGGAAATAAAGAAGGTTAAAATAAAAATTCTTTCTAGTTTTCAAAACCAAAACAGTCAACTAATACCCCCCTTTTCTCAAAACTGTTAACCACAAAATCAAACCCAAATTACAGATTTCAAAAATATTCCGAAAGGAACAATCATTTAAATGAAAATTCAATTTCAAGTCATAAAAATTAATTTCAAAACATCTCATCGCATTAAAACACCTCTCAATAGATTAGAAAACTCTATTGGAAACACTTTTTCAAAACCAACTTTAACATAATTTTCTGCTTTCAAAAGAGGTGTAAACACACCATTTTCTATTTCAAAACAATTATGAAAACTAAGTTCCACCATTTCAAAATTAAAACCCCTTCATATTTATTATAAAATAATTTCAAAAAAAAATATACGTATCTTAAAAAGATGTCATTTTTTTTAAAACCTAACTTCCAAGATTTCAAAACTGAAGGACACAAGACAATGCAAGGGGAAACTAGCTTCAATGGGTGACTTGGACATATGGTTGGTGGCCATACTCTAATAACTTCACTATCACAGATAGTGTTCTTGGGAAATATCCCCGTCTCCACATGGCTTTCCAGACCCTACGAGCTCACTGAGACCATTAACCCAACTCTCTTTTCATTTCCCATAATCATCATCAAACCAAGAAAACCAAAGGACTCAGAAAAGTCCAGACTTCCCATAGTGACTTGAAACCCATAATGAGGTGTGGTGATGATCCACACTACTCATAACTAGAATTCCATGTCCTGAAAATCCTATATCTATACTATCCTGACTGTTCCCCAAATAACATGACCCAATGAGAGCGAACCTCCTCTGATACCATTTTGTCACGAACCGAATCTGGTCTCCACCAATACTGGCACCAAACCTGTCCTGTGACAAGGGGATAAGGTCATTCCATATCCCCACGTGCTGTAAAAAGTGTCTGTGTATCATTTATCTTCATTTGGGAACAATTTACCCTAATATGTATATATAAAACAAAAAAAAACATTTGATAAACTGAATCTGAAAAATTCATACCAAACAAGGTTTATCCAAAAATCCAGAACTGAATACATAAGCTCAAATCCACTAAAAAATGTCTAATGACACAAATAAACAATATAATAATAGACCCAAGGACTCCATATGACATGGGGTTATCACCCACTAGCCGTCTCCATAACTCCGCACTAAGGATGAGAACGAACACCCTGAACCACCATCACCCATAGCCATCCCTTTACCTGAGTCAATCATAATAAAGTATACTAACACCCTAGGGGTGTAAGTAGGGTGTGATACTATTCCCAATAGGATACCACCATATGATTCCAAAGATCATGCAATACAATGTGAAAAAGCAAGTAGTTTTAATACGCAAACAAAAGCAGTGATAACTTCCAAGAAATGAAACTTTCAATTGAAAATAGTTTTCAAGCTAAAATTTTCGGAATGTTAACACATTTAAATAGAAATATTATCTATTTTAATGTACTTAAAAAAACACCCCAATACAAAGGAAAATACCACAAATACACTGAGCATCAAAATCAAGAACACCCCTAGGAACTAGATAGTCTCGGGCCCCATGTACCTCATACCTCAGTGTAAAGTAACCATAGTAAAATACATTCTCAAGAACAATCCACTATTAGGTAATATAACCATAACCTAGTGGTCCCTAATCATCATCCACATATTTTAGTTATAATTTTCGTTATCCAAATGCTAGGTGAAATAGGGACAAAACCCATCTGGCCCACTAGCCGTACTAGTACACATCCTCCCCACCTAGGTACCCATGCTTCCCCCTTTGTGCTCAAACAATTTAAGCATGAAACACATATCAATTTTCATGTAAAATAACCCTAATGGGCACATACACCCAGTACCATATCTATCTCATTTTATACCACTTAAAACACACAACAAACACTTTGATTTTTAATGAAACAATTTATCAAAATCCCGTATTTTTTTCACACAAAACCCCTTAAGAACCCAAATTTTACACTATGATCACACTTTTAAGTTACAAAAATAGTAAAGGAAGACCAATAAATTTCAATGAAAACAAAAAATCTATTTTAGGGCAGCCCCATGTTAAACAAGAAGTGATAACTTTGTAAAACCTCCATTTTCATACAAAAGTGTCCCTAAAACATCACTTTCTTTACAAACACAAATAAAACCCATTTTTTCATAAAAAAGAGGATAAAAATTATAAACAGTATTTTCATCCATAATACAGTTCAATAAAAACAACTAAGTATTTATAGGGCAGCCCCAAATAATCCAATAAAACATTTCTTTGGAAAACCCCCAATTTTGCACCAAATTGGAATTTAAAATTGAATTGAAATAAAAACACCACTAAAACTAATTTTTTCAGAAATCATAAAATGATATAAACATGAAAATATGATAAATACAGCATGATAATACACAATGTTTGCATAAACATTGGAATCACTTACCAAATCCAAGGAAACCCTTGAATCACCATGCGAAAATCAAGTCGCACCACCATTGTGCCAAGAGGGACTTATATCGTACCTAAAATTACAATAATTGACCAATAAAAACCAAGGTTAAACCATAGGTTAGAAACCCAAACCCCTGGTCATTCGACACTTCAAGTAATTTGAATGAAACTTCTTGGAAAGGGGAGGAACTAAGGGAGAGACACTTACATGAGATTCTGTAAAGTTTCTCCACAAAATCCACATTAAAATGGGGTTCAAAAGATGTTTTTTGTGACTTTTATGGATTACATGTATTTTATATTCCATGATGATGAGAAAATGTCAAATTAGGAACTAGAATGGAAGAAAAAGAGTAATAATTTAGAGATTTAAGAAGGAAAGAAGTTACCTCTTCAAATCTGGTCGATTTGAGAAACCAAATGATGTTCTGTACTAAATCATGATGGAAACGAGCTCCAAATGGAGGAAAAAGAGGCGAGATGTGTGACTGGGTTTAGTGGTCTTGTGTGACACTTATAATCACCAAAAAATACCTAAAATTTAATATGTTATTAATTAAACATTTAAAAAAAACTGGAAATGAGATTTTGGGCTGGCCCAATTCCTTAAATAAAAACCCAAATCCACCATTATTATGGATTCCTAAAGGGTCCAAATTGAAATGGTGGTTTTAATAGGTCATATTAAGACATTTATGAATTGAAATGGGTGAAAAATATTAAAAAATGAAAAATTTATAAATGAATCAAAATTGGTTTTTAAATCCGGAAATGGGCTTCCAGTTTGGCCCAAATCCTGAAAACTCACCCTTTCCTAAAAAAAGCCTGGGAACCCCCCCAAAAAATAAAGAATGGAAATTAAATGAAAAATAAATTTAAAATAAGGAATATATGTGACAATTCTCCCCACCATTAGAAAATTCTATCCCTGGAAATCCAAAGCAAGGCCAAATACAAAAATCAAACCCAACTGATAAACCAAGATGTACTTCTTTGCCAAGCTTCACCCCCAAAGGCCAGAACACTTCCAGTGATCAATTAAGGAGGGATTACTCTCACAAAAAAAACCTACACAACTTTCCTAAAATGATAAATCACATTTATACTTTATCCCAAAAGAATAATCCTCAAACACTATTCGAACAAGACTCAAGCAATTCACCCAAACGAACAACAACTTCGAACTAGGTTACACTTACCTTACTGAAACTAAACCATTGGGTATTCTACAATCAAAACATTTACTCAAGGATGATGTTGGTATCTATATAGCTCTGAATGATACTACTGACCTCCAAGCCAAGACTATGGATAAATATGAGTTATTGGTACAGGGGGACACAAACAGGCTCCCCACCATAAGAGACAACCTATATTTTTTCCGAGAAAGAATTAGGACACTAACAGGGGGAGGACTAACTGAACTCCCTGGTACGAAGGGTAGACTTCCATTCCAAATTTACAATGGAACATACATGAGAATCATTGTGGGTCTCCCCACAATAATAACCAACCATCTTAACTGACCAGAATGGGATGTCACAGAAAGACCCAAAAATTTAATGATTTGGGAAGGCAACATGATTAGTTCGCACGGTTTGGGAAACCATACACTAACTATGAAAATAATTCTTTCCACATGGATTCTTGGCACACTGTCACTACTAATCACACACAAAAGGTGTGCTCGGACTGTCTATCCAAATTTCCAACCATTCTCCAAAGACTCAATGGAAGCAAAAGGGAGAGGGAATAACATTGGGTGATGACATGGGTACAAGGCCCTCCACCTATTTCCACCGAATGGGAACAATAGAAGAAAGAAGATGAAACCATAGGTTGAAACTATTCCTATATTTTATACTGAGGATATGAATTTGTATAAGTTTTTAAACGACCCTGGGATTTCCTTGACTATGAGCCAGCTTCTCTTCGAGACCAATGGCTGGAGCTCAAATGATTGAAGTATCTTCGGCCTCACAGTTAGGATTTGGAAACCCCCTGAAAGAGAATTATTATTTTGGTGCCACCAAAAACTACACCACAATCCCCGATACGTTTCCTAAGACATAACACATTCTAAACTCACTTTACCCTAACCTGATATTTCACTGAAACAAGGTATTAGTAGATGCACACACATCACACCTTGTTTCTTCAGGTGAGAAACAATATAAGTAAAGAAAACCTATACTCACCTTCCTCTAAAATGGTTGATTTTTATGTTTTTTTAAGGGTGACATTCTCCCAACATAAAAAAGACTCTTATAGGATTGAACGGCTTTCACCTTTACGATCAATTGATCACATGACATCACAAGGCATCACCGAGCATGACCATTACGACTGATATAAAAAATGTATAGAGAGAGACCTTATACAACATCCCCAAACAACACACAATTCTATAAAGTGGCCACAATATCCTCTCAGGACAAGATTTCCCACACTGGTATTTTAACGTGAACTCCTTCTTCGAAGAGACTAAGAAGGACTGAGAGGACCTCTTAGACACCATATTGATACTCATCCATGCTAACAACCCCAGACCACTTCCACCTTCGGAAAAATCAGGAAACTTAAGAAGCTAAGGTCTCTTTCAACCTTCCAAGATCACTCTCCCTCTACAAGAGGATACACAAAACCAAGAAAAGTAAGGGTGTAGACTCAATGTACAAATCTTGTGAAAAAGACTCATTATATTGATCAACTGGAGGGTCTTTAAATGTAGAAACAATCCAGGTTTCACTTTGGTTGTGCACTAACCCTTAATGGGGCGTACCTTATCCAAAAATTGAACCCAAGGACCCAACCAAGATGGTCCATTGGTCAAGATATACCACAAACCAGATCCAAACACATGAAGGGAACCATCATAAAGGCATCCAAAAACATTTCTCAAAAGAGACCACTAACCGACCATTCAACACAGCTTACCGACCAAACACATAACCAAAACACAATTCAACAGGAGGGGTTCTTGGACTCAAAACATCCCACAACATCAAATTTTTAAAAAAAATATATTACACACCATCCCAAACTAGTCATCAAGACATCATGTTTTTCCATTAAAATCATCTTTTTGAAAATAAATGGTTTAGCGGTTAGCGTATCCACCAATGGTACCCCATGGGCCTCACACATGCATGTTTTTGTGCCACACTGAGCACCCTCTTCATATCCATCCTGGAACTCATCCATCCATGCCATAAACCATACATCATCCCATATAAACCTATGGATTTTGTCATTCATAGAAATACCAAATGTTAAAATAAAAATTCTTTCCACTTTTCAAAACCAAAACAATCAACTAATACCTCCCTTTTATCAAAACCGCTAACCAAAAAATCAAACCCAAATTATAGCTTACCAATATTTTTAGAAAGGAATAATCATTTAAATGAAAACTCACATTCAAGTCATACACATTAATTTCAAAACATCTCATCCCATTAAAACACTAATCAATATATTATAAGACTCTATTGGAAACACTTTTTCAAAACCTACTTTAACACAATTTTCCACTTTCAAAAGAGATGCAAACACACCATTTTCCATTTCAAAACAACTCTGAAAACTCGGTTCCACCATTTCACAATTAAAAACCTTCCATATTTTTTAGAAATTCATTTAAAAAAACACACGCTTCTTAAAACCATGTCATTTTTTTAAAACCTAACTTCCATGATTTCAAAACTAAAAGACACAAGACAATGTAAGGGGAAACTAGCTTCGGTGGGTGACGTGGAAATATGGTTGGAGGCCATAGTCCAATCACTTCACCATCACAGAGATTGTTCTAGGGAAATATATCCATCTCCACATGACTTTCCAGACCCAGTGAGCTCACAGAGACCATTAACCAAACTCTCTTTTCATTTCCCCCAATCATCATCAAACCAAGAAAACCAAAGGAATCAGAAAAGTCCCGACATCCCCTAGTGACTTGAATCCTGTCATAAGGTGTAGTGATCAGCCACACTACTCACAACCAGAATTCCAAGTACTGAAAATCCTAACTCCATACTATCCCGACTGTTCCCCAAATAATATGACTCAAAGAGAGCAAAACTCCTCTGATACCATTTTTTTCACGAACTGAATCTAGTCTCCACCAATAACGGCACCTAACCTAGCCCATGACAAGGACCAAAGGGAATTACCTATCTCCATGAGCTGGAAAAAGTGACTGGGTATCATTTATCTTGTTTTGGGAATGATTTACCAGAATATATATACATAAAACATCAAAAACATTTGATAAACTAAATCTGAAAAATTCATACCAAAAAAGGTTTATACAAAAATCCAAAACTGAATGAATAAGTTAAAATGAACTAAAAAAGGTCCAAAGACACAAATAAACAATAGAAAAATTGACCCAAGGACTCCATAGGACATGGGGTCATGGCCCACAAGCCGTCTCCACAACTCCGCACCAAGGACGAGAACTAACACCATGAACCGCCATCACCCATATCCTTCCCTTTACCAGCATCAAGAATAATTAAGTTCACATTAACCCAAGGGGTGTATGTAGGGTTTTAGACTTATAAAAATTGGATACCACCCAATGATTTCAAATAGCATGCAATACAATGTGAAAAAGCAAGCAGTTTTAATACGCAAAGAAAAGTAGTGATAACTTCCAAGAAATGCAACTTTCAATTGAAAACAGTTTTCATACTAAAACTTTAAGAATGTTAAAAAATTTAAATAGAAATGTTAGATATTGAAATGTACTTCCAAAAACACCCCAATACAAGGTAAAATACCACAAATACACTGAGAAACAAAATTTGGAACACCCTTAGACACTAGATAGTCTCGGGCCCCGTGTACCTCATACCTCGGTGTAAAGTAAAAATAGTTAAATCCGTTATCATGAAAGAACAAATATTAGGCAATATAACCATAACATAGTGGTACCCAATCATAATACACATAGTTTAGTTAGAGTTTTCATTTTCTAAATTCTAGGTGAAATGGTGACAAAACCCATCCGGTCCACTAGCCGTACTAGTACACATCTGCCCCACCTAGGTACTCAGGCTTCCCCCTTTGTGCTCAAACAATTTAATCATGAAACACATATTAATTTTCATGTAAAATAACACTAATGGTCACATACACCCAGTATAATAGATATCACATTTTATACCACTTAAAACACACAACAAACACTTTGATTTTTAATGAAACAATTTCTTAAAATCCCGTATTGTTTTGCACACAAACCCCTTAAGAACCCAACTTGTACACTATTGAACACTTGTAAGTTACCAAAACAGTAAAGGCAGCCCAATAAATTTCAATTAAAATAAAAAATCAATCTTATTGCGTCCCCATGTTAAACAAGAAATGATAACTTTGTAAAACCTCAATTTTCACACAAAAGTGTCGCCAAAACATCACTTTCTTTACAAACAGCATTAAAACCCATTTTTTCAGCAACAAAAAAGGGTATAAAAATTTTAAACAGTATTTTAAGCTCTATTAAAGTTCAATAAAAGAAACTATGTATTTATAGGGCAGCCCCAAATAAACCAATAAAACATTTCTTTGGAAAACCCCAAATTTCGCACCAAATTGGCATTTAAAATTCAATTGCAATAAAAACTTCACTAAAAATAAATTTTGAAGCAATAATAAAATGAGATAAACCTAAAAATATGATAAATACAACATGATAATACACAATTATTGCATAAACATTGTAATCACCAACCAAATCAAAGGAAACCCATGAATCACCGTGAGTAAATTAAGTCACACCACCGTCGCACCAAAAGGGAATTATATCAAACATAAAACCATAATAATTGACCAATAAAACCCAAGTTTAAACCCTAGGTTCAAAAACCTACCCCCTGGTCATTTTTAACATCAAGGAAATTTAAAGAAACTTATTGGAAAGGGTAGGAACTAAGGAGGAGAGACACTTACTTGAGATTCTTTGAATTTTCTCTACCAAATTCCCCTTAAAATGGAATTCCAAAGAGGTTTCGAGCGACTTGGATGGATGAAATGGATTTTAGGTTATAAGAGGATGAGTAAGGGTCGAATTAGAAACTGGAATGGATAAAATAGATAAAGAATTGGGAGATTTAATAAGGAAAGAAGTTACATCTTCAAATTTGGTCGATTTGAGAAACCCTATGATGTTCTGTACTAAATTGTGATTAAAACGAGCTCCAAAGAGGGGGTGGGGGAGGAAGAGGAGGGACACATGTCTAGGTTTAGTGGGCTTGGGTGACACTTGGAATCACCAAAAAATCCTTAAAATTTAATAAGTTATTAATTAAACAATTTTTTTAACTGTAAAGGAGCATTTTGATCTGGCCCTATTCCTTAAGTAAAAACCCAAATCCACCTTTATTATGGATTCCTAAAGGGTCCAAATTGAAATGGTGGTTTTAATAGGTTAGTTAAGACTTTTAGGAATTGTAATGGGTGAAAAATATTAAAAAATGAAAAAGTTATAAAAGAAACAAAATTGGTTTTTAAATCTGGAAATGTACTTTTGGTTTGGCCCAAATCCTGAAAACTAACCCTTTCCTTAAAAAAAGCTTGGGAAAGACCCAAAAAAAATAAATAATGGAAAATAAATGAAAAATAAATTTAAAATAAGTCATATATGTGACACTATGGACTCTCCCTTTCCACCATGTACCCTCACCGCTACATGGTCTCCTTTACCACTATGGACCCTTGTCGTTGTGCGCTCTCTCTCTCGCTCTCCCTTAGAAAAACAAACACTTTCAAATCACATGGTATGTGACTTATTATCCACCGTTTATTATTTCCGCATTTTTAGTTATTCCTTATGTGTTTTTAATTTCCCCCAAATATTTGAAAGATGCATCACATCCATCTCATACCTAATTTGATATCACTATCACACACTTCTGGGCTATCCCCAAGTCCACCTTAGCATTTGGAAGGAGTGTGAAAGTTCAGGTGACTAATACTTATCATACTTATCATTTTTCCAATGACAAGTGTTTTCACTCAAACATTCCCACTCCTTCCATACTAAAATGATTTTTGAGTGAGGAATTTGATAAAACTTCCACCGTGAGGGAGAAGAAGCAATGTTCCTTGTATCCTTCCTATTATCATAGATGTAAATAAAACAATTTTCCTCATTTGGTGAAATTAATAGACAGAAGTACTCAAATACTTTCAATGTTTTTATTGTAGTTCCCATATTGTAATTGTATTGGGAACTCATAATTTCATATTTTTCATAATTTTCATCACTATTATCTTTATCACTAGGGAACTCATCATCATTCACTTCTTAAATAAAAAACCCAACATCTGATTTAAATAATGTTTCAACCTCAGTATCATAATCACTACATTCCTCATCATCTAATTATGATAATAGATATTGTTTTTTTGACATTTTAGAAATTATTATCCATTCAATATGTGGGAAAATTTAGGTTGCTAAAAATTTTAGTTTTATTCTTATGTGAAATTATTGTTAAATCATATTAATTTCCACTTTCCTTTTCAATAAAAAATAGACAAATTTTAGTAAAATTTATACTATATCAACATTTAAAAACATAACTGGATTGTTATATTAATAATTTTATTTTCCTTTTCAATCAATCCGTAAAATTTGTGTCATGAAATTGAGGATGGATTATATATATATATATATATATATTTATAAATTTTTCATTTTTGTTCATTGAGGCTTCATCCCAATCATCTGAATTGTTTAAATTTGAAGAATTTATGAAACCCTAATTAGATTTTTTTTTTATTTTTCTAATAGCTTAACAAACCCATCTGAGAATTCTGGTTCATTAAATTTATATTCACGAGTTTCTTCAAATGTTTGGCTCACAAGACCATGTGATTGGGCCCTATCAATGTTATCATCATCTTAAAAAATATCAATTTCAGATCCTAAGAATCGTTTCATAGAAACACCACCGAACCACCATGTACCAAGTGAAGAGATTAATAAACAACAACTCCTCCCTCATGTTTTACTCCCACCTAACAATATTATAGAAACCATACATGATATCTATATTTTTCAGTAGATGAAAATTTAATTTTTTTTAACTTTATAGGTATTAGACATTCCTTTCCTTCAATGGTTTCCACCATTAAAAAATAATCTCAATACACATCATTCAACACTTGTTATCTTAGACCAATGAATTTATTTTTCTTAAATGATTATTTAACATTTAATTTTTGTGGGTTCCAAGATCATACATTATGGGTATTTATTTATTTTTATAAAAAATAATATTACTGAATCAAGTAGGCTGGATATGAATTGAAAATGGGTGGGTGTCAATTGTATGATAAGAGAGTGTGAGGATGGGTGAAAGAGTTTATAAAATTTGAAAAAGATAATGCATACGACCCTTCTGAATTCCTATATCTATATTTACAATGTTTTTATTCAACCCTAATTATTCTAGAAGAGTTTGATGAATACTTTATCTATTATGGAATATATTGAAGTTATAAATTTTTGAATAAATATGAAAAAAACTAAATGTATCGAGTGACTGGGTTATAGACACATTTTCGGGTCGTCTGATAAGACTACAATAGTGAATAATAATGAATACTGTATTGAGGATATGATTATAGGTCTGAATGTTGATGAATATCTTATTGAATAAATGACAATGACTTTTGATGATGAACTTCATGATTGTATAAAATTGTTTGATAAGTTAAAGTGTCGTCAAAAGACACCATTGTATGCTGTTTGTACTAACTATATAGCATTATCATAAATACTGGAGTTAAATAATTTGTAATCTAGAAATGGATGGAGTGATATACCAGTTTTACTGAACTAATTTCTCTCTTTAATGATATGCTTCTAGAAGATAATGAGATTCATTTCCAAACATATGACCCTAAATGAATTCTACGTTAAATGGGTATGATCTCTAAATGAATACACTCATGTATAAATGACTATATACTATTTCTCAAGGACCGAATATCACATAAAAATGCCCGAAGTGGGGTGATTCTTGATTTAAGAAAGTTGAATCAGGTTCTATGAAATTTTTACATTACATTACAATTATTCCAAGGTTTAGGAACATATTTGGATGTGCGGAGACTACACGGAAAATTAACATGGAATGAAGATACAAGAAATAAAAATGGGAAACATTATCACCGTATAGGTTCTCCACATTAGAAGAAAATTTAACATAGATATCTTGAGTTTTGAAATGATCCAAGAAACCTTCACCTTCCACTATATAAAGATGGATTGAGTCCTATTGGTTTTTGAAGAAGTACTCATACTACATGGCCAAGTACGTGGGTAAATTGTTACTCCTCACAATGATTATGCATGAAATTAAAATAAATTATATTATATATGATTATATAAAGACCAAAACAATAAGGTGATGATATTTATTTTTTTTGGATTCATTGATCATATATTTGAAATTATTATGATATTCAGGTGTTATGTTGTATCATGGTTAAAAGAATAAAGATTTCATGTTGAGAGCCTTATTGTATAGGATGGTAAATGGATCTCCTTATTTTGGAAATTTTTAGGATATATTATTAAAATCACTAAATGGTGTACTATTTGTGAACAAAGTACAAAGTCAATTGGGTTGAAATATTTATTGAAAACTGTATTTCTAGGAAATTGTAGATTTACACCCCCAACAACATAAGTACTAATCTGGGAAAACATCATTTGATGGGAGTTTAGAATAATTTACAACACTATATCCACTAACATGTGATCAAGAGTTTAATAAATGAAAAGATATGGAATCCACATTTGGTAAAACGTTTTCAAAAAGCCTTATAAAAAATCATTGGAAAATTTTATTAGTTTTTATTTACCATGATGTAATTTTTTATATGTCAATAATTTTCGTGATTTTATAAATGTGGAAAAAATATGTGATAGTTTCAATGGAACATTACTAAATGCATCTAAAAAACAAAGGATGGAATTATGTCTAGGTTAGACATGATTGAAATGAGGATACAAGAAGAGTTCGAATAAATATATAGTAAAAAATGGATGTTTTCCCCTCTAGCTGCTTAAACTATTTCATGGAAAGAGATATATTATTTTCTCAAGTTATTTAATGATGTAAAGATTCCATAGGGGTATTCCTAATATATCAATAATATTTTTTAAATAACCAAATTAATGTTAATTTTTCTAAAATCACATGATTGTCATGTCTTGATACGAGATCTAATGATTGTAGCTTTATGTTTCCTTTTTACCATAAATTTTAATAATACATTAATAAGGATATATTTATTTTTCAATCATATATGTTGCAACGTTATAGACCTGAGGAAATTTGAAACTAGGGAAAAGGAAATTGCAATCATATTATGTGAATTAGATATGTTCTTACTACAAAAATTATTTGACATGGTGGTTGAATTGGTAAGAGATTTTCAACTATGTGGTCTTATCATTGTAGATGGTTGTACGCCATTGAATAGTATATGATGATTTTGAAAGGGTATGTGATAAATAATTTTTTTTGAAGGTTTCTTTTTTGAAGAATATGTTTCTAAGGAAGCTGTTGAATTCTATATCAGCTACCTATCTGGTGTGTAATGCAATGGTCTGCCAAAATCTCATCACACCAGGCATCTTATGGGTGAATGAATTTATGGAATAGATGTTTTCACAATAACTATTATAGAGTGGGATCAAGATCACCATTATTTTTTTCATGACAGTTTATAGGTAGTGCCATATGTTGGAACCCCCAAAGTAATTCTTAGTCATTTTAATCCATCAAGGGATGAAATCATGATATCAAATAGACATAATTAATAGTCAATAGGATGATCTCAAGACCATATTTTTAAGGAGTTAATGGAAAATCCTGATTCAATTTCATAACAACTTCAATGGCTAGATAGAGGACCAAGTGTGCATGAATAATCTTATAATGGTTATGTAATTAATGGTTATACATTCTATAAAAATGAAAATGATGAAAGAAATACCATGGAAAATAGTGGAGTAACACTTGTGGATGAGTTGATATATATATATGGTACAAAGGATATACATCCAATTTATGAAAATATTTCATACTATGGAATCTTAAAACAAATATGGGAGTTGGATTATACAACATTTCAAGTTCAAAATATTAAATAAAAGTGGGTTTATAACATGACTGCAATTAAAATATACGAATTCTGTAACATCCTGTTACAGTTTTAAGGTACTCCACATCCCCTCTTTTTGTTCATTCATTGGTTGGTGTTTGTCTTGGGTTGTTTCTAGAAGAACGTCAGAATATATTGGAAATTTCTAGGATGTTCATGGTTGGCGTATGGTTTTCCAAAAACATGCACCCACTTAGGGGAAACCCTAAAAACCTGAATAGTAGTTGTTTTCTAGAAAGATGCACAGTTTGAAAATTTATGCACCCACCTAGTAGAAACTGTGTACCCTATGAGAGGGTTTCTAGGTTATGGTATATGGTTTGAAAAATCATGTGACCATGCATAACTATTCATACGAA
Source organism: Viscum album (assembly GCA_963277665.1). Classification (NCBI taxonomy): domain Eukaryota; kingdom Viridiplantae; phylum Streptophyta; class Magnoliopsida; order Santalales; family Viscaceae; genus Viscum; species Viscum album. The sequence continues at coordinate 1,290,768,661 of OY728151.1, forward strand.
CATGAATGTTTAATTTTGAAAAATTCATAAATTTTCCTGAACCCCATTTTTATCGTCTGATAAACCATAACAAGGTATATTACAAAATAATAGGTCATAAGATCTCTAAAGGATCCAATTTGGATCATAAAAACGCCTTCTTGGGTGGATCAAATCTTGGAGAACATTGTCTGATTCATCTCCAATAAGATATCTTCTCTTATTCATTATCTCCCTCTATCTTCTTATCTTTTCCTTAGGGTTTTTTAGATATTACCTTTGTTTAGATATCAAAACTCCTTTGATTGGGATCTTTAATATAGATTTGATTATTAGATCTCTATTGTTGATGTTCTTCATTGGAGTTTCCCATTTTGGGCATTGTGATATTTGATATTGTGATATATGGTAGGTTTTTCAATCTAATTTGACCAATTTATTTAACCTTGGATTTCATTATTTAAATGAAATTTCATTCAATTATATCATTAAATACCAATTTTATGCGAATTTCAATTTAAATTTAAATGGTATGGATTTTGGGGAAACCCCCAATTCCAATAAATTGGGGTGTGATTTGTATTTGATGGAATTTTTTTCATTTTATTTGTGAGATTAAATTATGACATTGATTTTTAGAAAATGGATTAAACAGTTTTGATAAGATCCAATGATTGTTCTTATCTTGAAAAGGGCTTGATTTGATTAAAAACCCATGTTTTGGTTTTTAAAGGCAAATTGGAATATTGAAATGGGAAATGGATAAATTGTATTTTATATTGTTTTGAAATAATTTTTCCATTACTGATTATTGTTTTATAACATGAAATCCAATGTAGTTTGTGATTTATTTGGGATAAACATGCTATTTTTAGATTTCACTAGCAATTGATCGACACTTTAGAACTATAAAATAAACCTATTAGAAGATCTTTCTCTAGTAAGGATGTTGGTTAGTCCTCCTTGTCCAATGTTGTAGGGATGTGTGTGAAAATTTCTGTTATCAAAATGTGAGTGTGTGAGGATCCCATAACTTATAACTATCAAACATCTTGGAAGATGACCATGTTGCTCATTTTTTGAATTATTTTGATATATATTCCATTTTTTATAAAACATCTTTACAGGTTCCTTATGATTTTAAATAAATTGTTTCATATAAAATTTTTATTAATCCATTTCTTGAAATGATTCCATTAATGAAAATGAAAATATTGATTTGTTTTAAACATTCTCTTGTAGTGACATGTGTGCTTTATTTAGAATTGAAAGTATAATTCAATTAACTATTTTAGTATCATATTATGGAAAACTTAATGATAACCTACAGGGATATTGACTTCACACCCTCCCTTTGGTTTTGGTCATTTATAGAATTTTGTCTACTAGTTTTGAGCAAGGGGAAAGCACCACTTTGAGGTGGTTCCTATTGATGGTCCTTTGAAATTCGATTATTATGTCTATGGGGACTTTCATTATTTATATATTAGTTTTTGTTACTTTGTGGTTATCATTTTTTTTATATACCTATTTCACATATGGTATTGTTCTCCATGTAGAGTATTCTTTGAGAATACTGACTTGTATCTATTTTCTTCCATTGTTTATGTTAAAAACTATTCCCACCTTAATCTTTTATGATGTTAGGTGCTCATCTCCAAACTAATGGGATCAGGAATACCCTTTGGTCCAGGTCAAGTTTATCTCTGTTATTAGGATACCAAGGTATCTGGGCTAGTTCATGAAAAAGTGGTATCAAAGGCAAGTTAATAACCTTTCCTTGATGTTTTTATGCTATCGTGTATTCTTGTTGGAACCTAGTATGTAGTTTCAAGTGAGTTCCTGGCTAGATCACATCGTAATGAGACTTAAGTCACCAAGGGTGGTTTAGGAAATACATTTTGATGATTAGTTATAGTATTTCCTATGATTTTGATTTTGGTAGTTGAAATCCAAATTTTTTTTTCTTATCTGATGATATTAATTTCCTTATTTCTCTTGTTAGAGTGTTGATTTGTGTAACATTTTGAGGTATTCAATGTTGTTTTCCAAAGCTGTTAAGCTTTATTCTATCTGATATGAAGTGTGAATCATATTCTAGAGGAAACTACTAATGAAACATAGTAATAAAATCCTTCCTCGGACCCAATTCTATTTGAGATTATTGTTTGTGTTGTCCAAGCATTGGGACATGCAACTACACCCATTCCTGTTAAAGCACCATTTGTGGAACATCAGAGGTATGAATTTAGAATTTGTTCTTAGAAATTCCCTCACCAGAATCCACCATCATTTCAAGAATCAAATGTTCCTTAATAAGATGAGTATTGATTATGTATATTTGATCTTTTATTTGAGTTCTTGAAAAATCATGATTCTATCAAAGTGAAATGTGCCACTTTCAAGATAGAGGGGCCTATCAGGAGATAGAGGGACAAGATGGTCATAGTGAGGTAGAACGAGGACTTAGAGATGAAGGACATAAAATTTATATTCACTAATCAATTTTATCTATTTTATATGGTGTTTTCTGAGGCTATAGAGTTATTTGAACTCGAGTAGACTGATAGGACCATGATATAATATGAAAATAACATTTCTTAGATTGTGTTGTTTACACATGAGATTATATCAAATGAAAATATGAAGACCCAATGATGGGAGATTGGGATTTGAATAGATATTCATTATTCAGTTTTCTTGCTGAATCTCCCTTCTTATGATGATGTGTTGGATAGAGCATTCATGTCTGAGATAGACCTATCTGGTATGTCAGGGCTAACTGTGCTCTCATTTCATCCAAGTGATAGTTTTTTGAGTTCCTTAAAAGTAAATAGGAAGCATGATGATTCTCATAGTGGTTATCGATTTTAGGGTTCTTATAGACCTCCTACAGTATCTCCTATAGGCCCTATGATTTTCTACAATTATGGAAATCCTGGTCCCTGAAAACGGGTTTTCACTGTTGCACCAAATATATGTGGTCCTTGTAGATGTTCATGTCACTTTCCGAAGTCCTATCATATCTATTCTTCTCTAGATAGTGGCACAAGATCATCAATTCCAAAAAGTTATATGGTTCAATTTTATTCTTTAAGAACTAAGGGGTTCTAGACACATAAATCTAGAATGATGCTTCTTCATGTAGTGGAAGAGTCTCTTGAGGAAAAAAATATATGTCCAATGACTAGGATAGGTACCATCACTATTGGTTAATTATTAGTGGCTACTTTATTTGATGCCGATGCATCTCATTTTTTCATTTCAACAAAACTTTTTATTCTACTAAATCTTTCTATATAGCTTTTATCTAATGTAATATATATTACTACACCCATTAAAATTAATAGAGTGTAGGGTATTCATTGTCTTTATTGTGTTTTCTCTTTATCATAGGTTGCTTGTTCTCAATATTTTATTCTTCTCAACATGAAACCTCTTCAAGTCATATTTGGGATGGATTGGGACATTGCTAATAAATCCGGAATTGATTGCTATCTTTGGAGGGTCTACATTACAACACCTAACAGGGTGTGTCATATCTTTCAAGGATAATGGGACCCATGGTCAACAAGATCCAGAAATTGTTATTTGGAGTTGGGAAAGGTAATATATGTTTTAACTTTTGACTTTGATCTGGAATTCTTGATCGATGATCTCCCTCTAGTTTTCGTTGAGTTTCCAAAAAATATTCTTTCTGAATTATAAGGTTTTCCATCGGTAAGGGAGGTAGAGTTTTCTATTGATCTAGTATTTGGTACTCAGCCAGTATCTATTCCTTCTTACCACATAAAAACATGTGAAATGAATGATTTGAAGACTCAGTTTGATGATATTTTATAGAAATTATTTATATGCCCGAGTGTGTCACCTTTGGTAGTGCATCTTCTCATTTCTAAGAAATATGATGGGTCACGTTTCCTATATGCTGATTTCCAAAAACTAAATTGAGTTATGATAAGGAAAAAGTATCGATTTCCAAGTATTGAGGATCAATTTGACTGTTTGATGGTGTAAAAGTGATTTTTTAAGATTGATCTTCGATCTAGTTGTCACCAGTTAAGAATAAAAGAATTTGGCATTCAGAAAACTACATTCTAGAGAAGGTTTGGCCATTATGAGTACCTTGTCATACTATTTGTCTAACTAATGATCCTATGGTACTCATTGGTTTGATTAATGGTATTATCCATGAGTATCTCAATAATTGTTTTGCAGTCATGTTGGATGAAATCCTTGTTTACTCTATGTTTGAGGAGGATCATGTGCATCATCATAGAAAAGTTCTATTATTATTTATAAATTAATTACTTCATGAAAAGCTATCAAAATGTGATTTCTGGATTTAGGAAGTAATGATCTTAGGACACATGGTGTCAGAACATGGTATATTAGTTGATCCTGAGAAGGTAAATGCTGTTATGATATGGGATAAACCATATAATGTTTTTGAGATTTAGATATTCTTGGGTTTATCCAGATATTATCTCTAGTTTGTAATGGATTTCTCAAACCTAGATTCTTTGGTGAAAGTTATAACTCTGAAGAGAGTGAAGTTTACTTTGGATGAGAAATGACATAGTTATTTTGTTTAGATGAAATTTCATTTGACTACTACTCTGGTGTTGACACTTCTAGAGGTCGGGCATGGCAATGTGGTCTTATATGATGCCTCAGGTTCATTTTTGGGTTGTGTTCTCTTTATGTTTGATCTTTTCGTTTCTTATAACTCTTACATGCTTAGAAAAAACGAGAGGAATCACCTAACCCAAGACCATGAACTCTCATCTATGATAGAATCCTTGAGGATTTAGAAGTATTTCCTTTTCAGAGAAAGGTTTATCATGGATTTCAACCATAATAGATTGATTTATATCTTCTCTAAAAAATATTTGAATCTACTCTAGAGGTGTTGGGTGGAATACCTACAATTTTGCGACATTGGCAATGCCTTTACCTCCAGGAATGGGAATTTCTTCACATATGATTTGATTATAAAATGTCAAACTCGTCATGGAAAGAATCAATTGAATAATGTAATTTAATGGGTCTTTTTTCTCAGTTGCATATTAGAGTTTGGAAATTAGGGGTTGTGTTTTTCTTGGCCAGTGTTCACTTGACCTCATCTCTTATCGATATGATTTATCATAAACCACAGCTTGATGATGAATTATATAGAATAAGTGACTCTATTTATAATGGGGAGACCATTAATTATTTTTCATTATCCACGGAGTGTATTCTATTTTTTCATAATCATTTTTTATGCTATTAGCAGTATAAAAATATGTAATGAGGGATTTCCATAATTCCTAATGGGATTTTCTCCAAATAACCATGAAGATGTTCTATAATATTTTGTGTATATTTTGGTGGCTATTAATGAGATGAGTCATTGTTGATTTTTTATCTCATTTTTATACAATCCAGCAGCTCTGGGATGAGTACCTAAAACTTTTAGGTTTTCTCCTACCACATCTAGTGCCAACATGGAAGTGGGATGAGATCTCTATGGACTTTGTGGCGGGGATGATTCATACCAAGATATAGAAGAATTTAATATGGGGTTTGATTGATAGGATAACCAAATAAGATCACATTATACCCATTCATGATATGACCAAATTTTATGAACTAGAAGTCTCTATGTGAAAGAGATTATTCAGTATTAGGGAGTTTTATAAGATATAGTCTCTGATAGAGATCCCTATTTTAATTATCACTTTTGGGGAGGCCTTAAAGAGGCATTGGTATCTTAGGTTTGTTTGAGTATGGCATATCATCTGCAGTCATATGGGCAGAGAGGGAGTCCTATATAGATTCTTGAGGGTATGCTTTGTGCCTGCATCCTCGATTTTGATGGGGCTTGAGATAACCATTTATGTCTAGTGGATTTTACTAATAACAATAATTATGATTCCACAATCAATATGTCTACTTTTGAGGCCTTGTATTGAAGGCCTTGTAAATATATGTTGTGTTAGTTAGAGATGGGTGAAAGCTATATGGTTGGACTAAGCATGTTTTAAGAGACAAAAATAAATATTATGTTTATTCACTAGAGAATGTTGATGTCAAGAAGCTTGTATAAGTCTTATGCCCATCATTATTGTAGTCTAGTGGAATTTTCAGTCGATGATCCGGTGTTCTTGGAAGGTTCACCTCGTTTGGGTCATCAATGTATTGAGAGGCAAGGGAATAATTACACCCCATTTGTGGGGTCTTTTAATGTTTTCAAGAAGGTGGGAAATATGTCTTACCATTTAGAACTTCTACCTCAGTCTTCATCAATACATAATGTTTTTCATGTATCATAGTCATGAAGGTATCATTCTGATCCATCTCATGTTCTGATCTGGAGTGATCTTGACATTGAGCATGATTTATATGTAATGGAACATCATGTTGGGATAGTTTATTTTGAAACTAAGGCACTTCATGGGAGGATGATATCTTTGTTTTGAGTTCTATGGTTGCACGGTTAAGATAATAATGAAATGTGGGAGATAGATGCACTGATGAGAGACCGGTGGACTCATGTTTTTGACATGGAGACTTCTTGAAATGATTTCTCAGGATATAAAGATTTAATGGTGGGGATGTTGTAACATCTTGTTACTATTTTTAGGTACTCTTTGACACCTTTTTTTATCATTCTTTGGTTGGGGTTAGTCTCAGTTTGTTTTTATAAGGAAGTTGGATTTTTTTGGAATTTATTGGTTGTACATAGTTGGAGCACAATTTTTTCAAATTGTGCAGCCACTCAGGGGAAACTGTACAACCCCAAAAAATGGGGGTTTCCATGGGTTGTGCACAATTTGAAAAACCAATTTCCCACCAAGTATAAATCATTCACTCCATGAGAGTGGAACATGGTTATGGAATGTGGTTTGACAAACCATGGACCCTACCAATATAACCACGTGAGCAGTGATTTTTAATTCTAAAATATTATTAAAAATTTTAAGAATCCCCTTTTTATCACCTAATCGACCCTAAATTAGGATTTTATGAAATACTAGGTCCTAGGAGCTCTCATGTATACATTTTATCTCCTCCACCCCCTTCCAAAGTGTATCTAATCCTGGAGGACATCGTCTAATTCCTCTCTAGTAAGAGATATTATCTCATTCCTTCTATCTTGCTCTCTAATTTTCTCATCCTTAGGATTTTTTAGATCTTATTGTTTTTGAGAGATCTAAACTCCTTTTTTTGGGATGTGGAATAATGTTTTGATTCATGGATATCCATTTTGGACATTCTTTATTGGAGTTTCCCATTACGAGTGTTGTGACACATGATCCTATGATCTATAGTAGGTGGTTTCATATATGCTGAAAAAAAATAATTTTTTACTTGAATTTATTGATTTAAATGGAATTTAATTCCATTGTGTCATGTAAAAGAAATTTGATTTAAATTTAAATTTAAATTTAAATGGTATGTATTTGGGGGAAATCCCCTAATTCAAATGAATTTCATTTCATTTGGATTTGTTAGAAACTATGGAATTTGATGTGTGAAATTGTATTCTAAAATTTATTTTGAGAAAATGTCTTTAATATTTTTGATAAGAACCAAGGTTTTGTTTTTTTTCTTGAAAAGGTAATGATTTGATTAAAATTCCATGTTTTGGTTTTGAAAGAGAAATTGACATATTGAAATAGGAGATGGGGAATTTTTTTTTAAATAGTTATGACTTAAATTTTCTATTATTGATCATTGTTTTAGAGCATGAATGTCTATGTAGTTAGTGAGTTATTCGGAACAAAAAAACTAGGTTGAGATTAACCTAACAATAGATTTACACTTTAAAACTCTAACATTAACCTATTGGTAGATCTTTCCCCCAGTGGGATGTTGGTTAGTCCTCTTTGTCCAGTGTCGAAGGGATGTGTGTACACATTTCCATTATCACTATATGAGTGTGTGAGGTTCCCATAACTAGGAACTGTCTTACCTCTTGGGATAAGACTATATTTCTCATTTTTGAATTATTTAGATATATATTTCATTGTATTTAAAACTACTTGACATATTTCTTGTGATTTTATATAATATAATTTATATAAAATGTTTATTAATCCATTGCTTGAAATGATTCCATCAACTAAAATGAAAATAATGATTTTTTAATATTCTATTATACCGCCACGCCTGTTTTATTTAAAATTGAAAGAATTATTTTGTTAATTATTGTGGTATCTTATTTTGGAAAACATGGTGAGACCCTACTAGGGTTTTGAACTCACACCCTACCTTTTCCTTTGGATGTTTTTAGATTTTGTTCTTCCAGGTTCGAGCTAGGGGAAAGAACCACTTGGGGATGGGTCTTATTGTTGATCCTTTTAGCTTGGAGTTATATTTCCATAGGGAATTGGGTTTTTTATCTATCAGTTTATAATAATTTGTGGTTATACTTTGGGTTTATATACTTGTTTGAATTTTGGTAATATTCTCCCTATGATGTTTTATTTTTAGCATACTAACTTGTGTCTATTTTATTTTATTGTTTATGTGGAAAAAAGATCCCACGTTTATCTTGTACAATTCCATGTTCGTGTATCCAACCAATGGGGATTAAGAACACCCTTCAGGACATGTCAGGGTCAAATCTATTATTAGGGTACTAGGGTATTCATGTTGGTTTGTGACAAACTGTTATTATTGAATGTGGATTTCAACAATGAAGGGTACAAAGAAGAACTGTGTATAATGGAATTATAGGAAACAAAAGTATTTTATGTTCCATACCCTAAAAACTAAAAGTGGTCAATTATTCTGTTATCAACAAAAACCATTGAAGGTTCATATGTTAATTTAACTGAGGATGACCTTTTCATTGGGACATTGGAATCATTTCATTGTGGTCCAAATATAAAAGTGATATTTTATGTTAGAGGAGACCATAATGAGGTTATTAAGATAATTTATATAGGTGTCACACCCCTTAAACCTTTAAAAATAAATTTCAATAACAATGTTATATTTTTTTGTAATATACATTGTGTTATATCTTTTTATTTTCTGTTCACTACTGCATTTATGTTATATAAGTGAAATATTTAACAAATTCTATTTATAATGACATCTGCACATGTTGATGCTCCCAATCCATAGGAACAATAGGTTTATCAACATAATGATGCTTCCAATGCAATGGAACAAAACTCTTTTTCTCATGATAATGCTACCAATCCCTAAGAACAAAATATTTATGATGTTAAATATGAGGAAATGATAGACATTGAACAAACTATGTCCTATAAAAAATAGGATCATCATAGCATAAAAGTGTTTTAAAGTATTATTAAGGTGATAAAAAAGGCATCAAATTCGAGTTTTGGTGGAACACACATTGACATCTTGTTAACCACAACAAGGTCATGTTCCATAGTTACATTGGGTTCAACACTCGAATCTGCATGCTGGTTGATGTAGATTTGTGGCACAATGTTGTTCCCACACTTAAGGCACTAATTTTGGAAGACATTAGGGTAATATAATTATATTCTTTCATTATTTTACTAAAACCCAAAATAATGAAATTTTTATTTATATTTCATTATCCATTGCAGAGTGCATTTATAGTAGACGACTCATCAATAGAATTTGTATTAATGATCACTATATTGTATCATAAAATCATTCATACAATCATATAAAGTATTGTATCAATGATGTTGAAGGGAAATTAAACCCATAACTAGAATAAATGTGTGCACAACAGATAAACCACCAATCATGGGATGTGTTAATTAGGGATTGTGAGGATACATCTTTTCAAGTACATTTTGACTAGTAATAAATTTCATCAAAAATACCTTTATTAATAACTTTGAATAAGAACTGATAATATATGAAACAAAAAATGAGTTATGAAAATAGGAAACATGAAACTAAACCTACATACCCCTACCATAAATAAAGGATGGGATATTATTCACTTGAAAAAATTGTACTTATTTTAAATAAGAAATAATAAATTTATGGTACATGAAACAAAACCATATTTATGTTCCTTTGTTTATATAAAGATTTATGAATATAGATCTAGAGCCACTTCCATTACACATCATGTGTTATAGAAGGAGGCATGTGAAAAAAATATCAGATAATGATAGATGAAAACACACAAAATGTGTGGAAAGCATTTGTAAGTATGGAATAATATTTTTTTAATTAAATCAGTATTAAATAACAATGATTACTTATTTTCCTATATATTTTTTGTTTGAAATAGGCACAAGATTCATCATTAGTTGTAACCGATGAATGACTACTATCGGTGGCCTTGAAGTGTCTAGAACAGTATGGTCATGTCTACAGTGTGGGTTTTGTGGTGACACCCTAAATATATTTTGAGAGAATAAATGAACAGGGGGATATAGATAAGAAAATGGAAAAAATTCAGGCATGATTAGCTAGTCTAGAAGAAAAAAATGGTATTAAGAGTTGGTAGAAATTGTTGGTGAAGGAATCAAATATAACAGACAACACAACAACCACCACTACATGAAGATCCCCCACCCCACCATCTTTGAGGTGAGACATTCCCCTCAAAGGTCTATTTTAGATGAAGTAATCATTATTGTCATAATTATTTCTATGAAATGTGAATCAGAAAGACACTTATACCTTTCCTCTACTGATATTCCATTAGGTTAAAATTAATTTGATTTATATCCATCAACACCCACCCATTGTTATATTGTGAGGGTTATCATGTAAAATATCCACAGAGATACTCTCTATAGTAAACAACTTAGAATATGTCATGTGAGGGTGAGGATTCATGTAGCTCATGATACAAGAACTGAGCTACCTATTCCACTTGATGATGTATATATTCATAAATTCAACCAAGATATTGTAACTTTTAGATAATGTCCATTAGATCTTTTAAAAATACATTTTTATAAGAAGTTATTCATTTATAATTTTTTTAATGAAAAACCTTTAATAATTAATGATAAAAGGCCCGAGTCAATGAATGTTATTATAGACGGACAAAGAAAAGGGTTTAAATGGAAGGAAAAATAAAAAAATCTTAAGGGTCAACCAACCAATTGAAAAGATCATAAAAAATTACCCTTATCATGCCCATTCAACTTCGTTATTTACTAATATTAAAGGTTTTTGTGGATACAAAATTAGCAAGTGGTGATACGACCATAATTGATTTTGAATAATAGATTTTTGGAGAGGCCAATAAAAACTATATTGGTCTTGATAATGTAAATGAAATCCTCATATATGAATGTCTACGAGTGTCAGTTGTAAATTTATACATGAGGTGTGTTTTCATGACTCTTTTTTTCGAATAGTAGGTTTATTATGTTTATTATTACTAAATACTATTCATAAGTTTTAAAGGTGTATATATCAATAATATTTTATAGGAAAACCCTTTAAATATAAATTTGAACATATTATTCCTCACATCACTTCAACACAACTATAATAATTAGAACTAAAGTAATATAGAGTAACCGTTGAAAAAATATCCATAATGTTTGAAAGAAAAACTACAGATGATGGAATCATCTTAATGCCCACCATTCAGGGGTAAAACTATACAATTTAATATTTTTAAATATATTTTAATTCATTTCATTACATATTCATTTTTAGTAAATATTTTTTAATTATTATTGTAAATTTGGATACTCCAAATATTTATTTTCTTGATTCAATGCATGGATACCCAAAAAAATGACCACATGTTATGATGTTTATCAATTTTTAATACAATACATGAAACAATTAACAAATCTACTTCAAGTTATAAATTTTATATTATGTTTTAATGAAGATTATATTATGATAACAAAATGTTTAAATATCATCAAAATCATGGCATGAGGATAGTCCATGAGCACAAAAATCCTATTAACTTCTATAAATTGATAAGTATCAAGGTATATATAGGAACATTCCACTATCAAAAAAAATATCAATAATAATTTTTTATTTTTTTAATGTTTCTATAGTTACCAAAAAAACTAATGGGAATGATTATAATTATTATGTTTTCAAATTTTTGAAATATATCATATTGCATCAATAATTTACCATCCCCAAAGAGGTATTTCAGATGATAATTACAATTTATTTGAAAATATTTATTAATCCTTTATTTATTTTTATTTTTAATATAAAAACAAGACTATAGAAAATAATCATATTCACAACATGAAATAGATTTGTTTAGAAATTAATGGGGAGAATACATGCTTTCAGATCATATACAGACATCATAAAGAGGTGACATGGAGGCCATGTACTCAATAAGGATTGTTCCCTCAAGATTATTTAATTTTCTTTTTATTTTGTAATGTATCAAAAATTTTGGGCTATCAAACTACAATATTTTTAGATAACCCTATATTCATAATGAATTACAGAGTAAAAAGACTCAATGTGATGTGTAGGAATCAGCTGCACCTCAATCTAATACAAGATTCTCCCAGTATGACTCAAAATTTATGTTTTTAGTTTATAATGAACATCTTAGTTAAAAACACACATCCAATACTCAAAAATAAGAAAACTCACTCAAATTATTTTGATACTTTAGGAAAATTATCCATAATACATTTGTGATATGTAGGAATCAACCAGACCCCAATCTGATACATAGTTTTATCGATATGGCTCATAGAGCATGCTTTTAGTTTAAAAAAATCATTTTACTTAAAAACACATTTTACAAAGTAAAAACTAAGAAAAAACATTCATATTGTTTTGATACTTTAGAAAAAAGATCCATAGGTAATTTTGGGTGTGTAGGAGTCATCTATGCCTCAAAATGATACACATTGTGCCTGATAAGACTCAATGTGCCCGTTATTAGTTTAAAATTGAAATTTTAGTTCAAAAAGTGTTTCAATCACTCAAACCCAGTTAACATGTCAGATTGTCTTGATACTTTAGGAAAAAAAATTCATATATCATTTTTAATGTGTAGGAATCAATCTCATGCCAAATCGACACATGATGTGACAAGTATGACTCATGGTTCATGTTTTCAGTTTAGAGTGACATTTTATTAAAAAAGATATGTGACATTCTCAAAACTGATCATATGGATTTAGATATTTTTGAAACTTTAGGGAAAAAATCCTTAATTCATTTGTTATGTGTAAGAATCATCTTCATGTCAATCCAACACATCGTGTTAATTGATAAAAGTGCATCTTTTATTTAAAATTTCCATTTTAGTTCAAAACACACATCACATAATCAAAAATGATAAAAAAACTTTAAGATTATTTTTATACATTATAAAAATAATACACAATTCAATATTTTTTTACTATTTATCCACATATCAATCCGATACACGGTGTTCCTGATATGACTAAAACTGCATGTGTTGAGTTTAAAAATGAAATTTAAGTCCCAAACATGTGTCTCTCACTAAAAGTTGATAAAATATGCTCATATTGTGTTAATAATTTAGGTAAATGATTAATAATTCATTTTTATGTACTGAAATTAATCTCACATCAAACCAACACCTGATGTGAGTGGTATAACTCAAAGTGTTTGTTTTTAGTTTAAAATGACATTTTGGTAAAATGAGTACATGAAAAACTCAAAACTGAGCAAACATATTCAGATTGTTTTCATTATTTATAAAAATTATACTTATATCATTTTATGATGTGTAGGAATCAACCAAACATAAATCTGATGCATTATGTAACTAATAGGACTAAAAGTGTGTTTTTATTTAAAATTAACATTTTAGTTCAAAACACAAGTCAGATACTCAAAATAAAAAAAACACAATCGTATTTTTTTTTGATAATTCTGGAAAATGATCCATAAACCATTTGTGACATGTTGAAATTATCCTCACCTCAATCTAATACATTATGTGCTCTATATGACTCAAACTAGGTGTTATTAGTTTAAAATAAAAATTTTAGTTCAAAACTAATGTCACTCAAAGAAAACTGATCCAATATTCTTGGATCATATTGATACTTTATAAAAATTATTCATAAGTCATTTATGGCATGTAAGAATTAGTTTTACTTCCAACCAACATATGATGTGGCTCGTATGAATCAAAGTACATGATTTTAGTTTAAATTTTAATTTTAATAAAAAAGGCACTAGATATTCTCAGAACAAAGAAAATTCATTAAAATTATTTTGAATCTCTAGGAAAATGATCCGTATTCAAGTTTTGATATATAGGAATGAACTGATCATCAATCTAATTCATGGTGTGACCGGTGAGACTCAATGTGTGTTTTTATTTAAAATTGAAAATTTAGTTCAAAACACAGGTCACATAATCAAAACCATGAAAAACCATTTGGGTTGTTTTGAAACTTTACAAAAAAAATCCATAAATCATTATTGATGTGCAAGAATCATCCAAACCTAAATCCAATACACGATGTTCTTAGTATGACTCAAAGTGTATGTTATTAATTTTAAATTTACTTTTTAGTTTAAAACCTTCATCACTAACTGAAAATAGAGAAAACATGATAAGGTTGTCTTGATACTTTACAAAAAATGATTCATAAGTCATTGTTAATGTATTGGAATCAATCTCACATCAAACTAACACACAATGTGACTAGTATGACTCAAAGTGGGTGTTTTCAGTTTAAATTGATATTTTTGTAAAAAAGGAACATAACATGCTCAAAACTGATAAATCACCTTCAAATGGTTTTGAAACTTTAGTAACATTATCCATAAGTCATTTTTGATTTGTAAACATAAACCACACATCAATTTGATTCACCGTCTGACCGGTATGACTCAAAGTGTGTCATTTTATTTAAAACATAAATTTTAGGTCAAAACACACATTACATACTCAAAATAGAGAAAACACATTCATATTGTTTTGATACTTTAGTAAAATTATCTGTAAGTTGTTTTTGAGGTGTAGTAATTAGTCACATATCAATTTGATACATGGTATTATTGGTATGACACAAACTATGTGTTTTGAAATTAAAAATTACATTTTTCATCAAAACATGTGCCACTCACTAAAAATAGAGAAAACACACTCATATTGTCTTGATAAATTTGGAAAATAATTCATAAGTAATTTTTATGTGTAGGAATTAGTCTCACATAAACCAAACACTTGATGTGATTGGTATGACTCAAAGTATGTGTTTTTAGTTTAAATGGACATTTTAGTAAAAATGACGCATGACATAATGAAAACCAATAAACTACACTCATATTATTTTGATACTATAAGAGAATGATCATTACATAATTTTTGATTTGTATGAATCAACCATATATTAATTCGATGTACCGTGTGATCAATATGACTCAATGTGTTTTTTTATTTAAAATTTACATTTTAGTTCAAAACATAAGTCACATTCTAAAAAATGATAAAATACATTCATATTGTTTTGACACATTAAGAATACGATCCATAAATCATTTTTGATGTTAAGGAATCAGTTTCACGTTAATCTGATACATGGTGTTCCCGATATGACTCAAACTAATTGTTATCCATTTAAAATTGATATTTTTGTTCAAAACATTTTTCACTCACTAACTGTAGAGAAACAAATCATGGGATATATTAATAATTTAAGAAAATGATTCAAAATCCATTTTTTACATGTAGGAATCAGTCACACATCAAAATGAAACACGATGTGACTGTTATTACTCAAAGTGTGTTATTTCAGTTTAAATTGACATTTTAATAAAAAAGGCATGTGATATACTCAAAACCAAGAAAAAACATTTGGATTGTTATGATACTTTAGGAAAAAAATACATAAATAATTTCTAATAGGTAGTAATCAACCTCTTTTCAATCTGAAACATTGTGTGGCAATGTGACTCAAAGTGTGTTTTTATTTAAGATTGACATTTTAGTTCAAACCACGTGTTACATAATCAAAATCAAGAAAAAACATTCATATTATTTTGATAATTTAGGGAGATAATCCATACATTATTTATGTCGTGTAGGAATTAGTCATACTTCAATTAGATACTCGGTGTTACTGGTATGACTCAAAGTGTTTGTCATCAATTTAAAATTGAAATTTTATTTGAAAGCACATGTCACTCACTAAAAATCAATAAAAAACTGCTCGGATTGTCTTAATACTTTAGGAAAATGATTCATAAGTCATTTTTGATGCATAGGAATCGATTTTACATTGAATCAACACATGATGTCCCTAACATGACTCAAAGTTCATGTTTTCTATTGAAATTTATATTTTGGTAAAAAAAATACAAGTGGCATGTTCAAAACTGAGAAAACAGATTTATATTGTTTTGATACATTATGAAAATGATCTGTATGTCATTTTTGATATGTATGAATCAACCACATGTCAATCTAATGCATTATATGACCGATATTACTATAAATGTGTATTTCTATTTAAAATTTTTATTTTAGTTCAAAAGACATGTCACATACTCCAAAATGATAAAATACATTCATATAGTTTTGATACATTAGGGAATAATCCATAAGTCATTTATGACATGTAGGAATTAGATGCATATCAATCTAACACACGGTGTGCCTGGTATGACCCAAGAAATGTGTTTTGAGTTTAAAAATGATATTTTAGTTTAAAACATATGTTACTCACTAAAAACCAAGAAATCCCACTCATATAATCTTTATACTTGAAGAAAAAAAGTCATTTGCGATGTGTAGTAATCAATGTCACATCAAATCAATGCAAGATGTGAGCAATATGAGGCAAAGTGTGTGATTTTAGTTTAAATTGAAATTTTAGTAAATAATACACATGTTATACTCAAAAAAGAGAAAATGAAATGGGATTATTTTAATACATTAGTAAAATGATCCTTAATTCATTTTTGACGTGCAGGAATCAACACCATGTCAACATGATGCATGGTGTTACAATTATGACTCAAATTGTGCATTTATTTTAAATTGAAATTTTATTTTAAAACATAAGTGTCATACTCCAAACATATAAAACTCGTTCACATTATTTTGATACTTTATGAAAATGATCGATAAACCATTTGGACGAGTAAGAATAAGCCTCACCTCAATTTGATATAGGGTGTGCCTGGTATGACTCAAAATGTGTTTTATCATTTTACAATTGACATTTTAGTTTAAAATAGACATCAAATACTCAAAAATTAGAAAACACATTCATATTGTTTTGATACTTTAGTTCAACAATCCATATGTCATTTGTTATGTGTAGGAATCAGTTGTACCTAAATCCGATATAAGGTGTGAATGGTATGACTCAAATTGTGTGGTTTCATTTTAAAAATGACATTTTATTAATATATTGTTTCATATTTATTAATTTATTTATTTTTATTATTACTAACATAATAATTATTTTCTTCTACAAGGGGATTATTTTTCACGGATAAGGGTGGTTTGTTCAGCATCTAATACCATGATCAATCTTTTTTTGAGAGGGTCTTGGGTGCCGAAGACAATTAAAGAATTGATGTTTCGGAATACTTTTCCAAATTTTACTTGATAATGTAATTATAAAATATAATTTATGAAATTTATATTATATAGTAATTTTCTCTTCTAATTTTAATGAAATTCTTATTTTAGTTAAATTATAAAATTTTCATATACCTTTATTTGGTGTTAAAGTGTGCTGTAATTTTAATACCACATTGTTGTAGTGTGATGAAATATTAATACCACATTGCAGTGTGATGCAGTGTACTATAATTTGTCTTATACCTTTATAAGTTCTATTTTTATCACTAAGAAAATGAACCTTTGTTAGAACCTTTTTACCACTAATAAAGAGGACCTTTTAACAGTTCATAGGACAACAAGATTTTTTGGGATTTTAGAGGCCTTTTGAAGTTCAATCTATAGTCCAATATGTTGTAGTGTAATGACCTTGGAAAAAATTTCTGAGGGTTTCATTCATCAAAGGGTGAAATGTTAACTCTCTACTTGAGATTCAGCGAAATTTTGAGAATTTAATATTTCATGATATATTTCATATTCATTTTGAAATAAATAATTATCGTGAGAGCTTGAAAATGATGTGATGTATGGAATTTTTTATGCTTAGACCTTGAGAATATTTCTTAAATGCATTTTGGGATGAGTCACTATGTGGTTGTAGAAAAACGAGCCTTACAGATCCTCATAAACAATATAGGAAAACTATTTTATTATTTCTAGTGTCTGTGCATTACTTTTTGAATAAATGATTTTATCTATTATATGATATATAAAATAGGGGATATGAGACCAGGATTGAGTCTAAAATGTGATATTAACCTGATAAATGATGTGAGTTACATTCACATCGGGTTTAGTGATAAATATAAATCACTAACAAAGTAATAATAATTAATTAAATAATTGATTAAATTATTTAATTAATTCATTGACTTAATACTCCCTATATATATTCCTTTGTTTGGCACTTCCCTAGGGTTAATTGGTCTCATCATTAGAAAGCCTTGGATTGAGGAAGAGGGATCAAATCATGGTGGAGACATTGAGTGATCGGAGGATCAAGATTGAGTCCATGACGACATCAATGATGGATTTTCATGCCTATGCTGAATGTGGCCATATAAGTTACAATAGATTGAATTGACATATATTGTTCCATGATATAGGGATTCTTCCTTGATTTTAAGCCTTGTTTTTCATGCCCAATCAATATGGTATCTCCCCATGATCATTCGACTATAAGGTGTTGACTATTATGGGGTAACACTATGACTTTTATGTGATTGTTAATGGATATGTTTTGGTAATATATTTCCCAATGTATCCTTATTTCCCTAGAGTAAATCTTGAGTAATTTCAAAAATAGTTTCCTTATTTTAAGAACTTCTTATTTTATTAATTATCATTATATGAGGAAGATTTACCAAGACTGGCAGTGGTTGGTGGATATTTTAGGGTGTGTCAACATATTTGTAGGGGTACATGCAGTGTCTTCCATGAATTTTATTTAGAGAAGACATATTATAATTGAAGGTAAAATTTAATGTTGAAATAAAATATTAATAGCAGAAAAAATGGGGAAATTAGACTTGGGGATCAAAATAGGGTCCTAATTCTAGTTAAGGACCTGCATTATTTTAAACCATAGTTAAATCTTATTTTTGTAAAAAATTTATAATTTTTTTGGTCTTTAGTTGTAGTTTTCATGTTTTTTTTGATCAAAATTGAAATTAGCTGCTAGTTTTGATCTTGGATCATCATTATCCTGAAAAACATTTGGGGTGTAAGATTGATTGGTAAGAGGGTGTGACACATAGGAAGTAGAAGCATATAAATTTATTTCCCCCCTGATGATGATGTATTTTGGGGGGATGGATATCAAGAGGGATCACTGCATTGAATTTGATGGAGATCTAAGCTTCTAGGGTTCCATGGCCTTTCCATGGTAGATTTATCTTGATATCTTCACAAGATTTTACCTTCTCCTTCAGAGAAGAAGAAATCAACTGATATAAAGGCATCAACATCTATCTCTCATGAAGAAAACACGAAAGAGGAAAAATATAGCTTCATGTCGTGATGATATGGGGTTTCTAAAATAATAATCATGCAAGGTAACGTGGATCATATTCAAACCAACCAGACTATGATTCTTGACAGGTTCAATATTAGAGATTTATCTATTATTATGAGATTAGTTTTTCCATCGGGATAAAATCCATGGAAGACTGTGGATATGAAACACCGCCTATGTTCCCTCTATGGATTTTGGTAATGGAAGTGTATTCCCATGGGACTTGGTTACTTCTATATCATATTTCTCATATATTATTTGAAGTGGAAATCTTGGTTACTCGGATCTATGGCCCTCAAATGTTCAAAGGAATGGGAGTCGAGGTTCAATCATTTCACAATCCGTAACATGAAAACTAAGGTTTGATTTTGAATTTTTGGTCTTTTCATTATTTTGTGGCATCTAAGAATATTATTAGACATTTTCTTAGCAATTGGAACACCAATCACGCTATATAGAGCAATGTAGGAAGTGAGAATTAGATATTGTGTAATTTTTTTTGGTGGAGGTTGATCTCAGTTCAATGCCCATTAATAGTGTGGTACTATTCACTCCTTATTGTAATTTTATTTTTCCAAAAAATATGAAAAATTATCCTTGTTTTTAACTGGTTGTTAATTTATTGGAGATCCCAAAGAGAAATTTTGTAATAATGTTTTCGTGTCCTATTATTTGAAGGGGCATGATGCTGATAACTGTAGATAGAACAAGTCTTGTTTATCAGTGAACAAATAGGTAACTACTACCCCTTTTTTTGTTGTTGGAGTGGAAGGATAAGATATTGAGTCATCTTGTTTGAAATCTGAGGAGAAGGATAAGGGTGAGTCTACTAATGAGGGACCTTCAGAAGGGACCCCAGACTTGTATAATAAGATCAAATCATGGGCCTATATTACGTAAGAGAGATCTATTCACTCTGAGGATAATAATAATTGCTAAAAATCTAATTATAAATCTATACCACAAACATATAAGGAGAATACTATTCCTTATTATAGAGACATGATTTTATAAAATTCAAGATCATATTCTAGAATCCCTGAAGGTTTTGGAATGAAGACTTCTAAATTTGTGGGTCATTTTCAGGCAGAAAAGAGGATTGTGGGTGGTCCCTCAATATCTAAAACAAATGTTTCCATTCACCCTTAATCACCTATGGAGCAACAATCAAACTATACTCATCTCTCACCTATAGGTACAATAGAGGATATTCCAATTGACATGAGTAAGAATAAAGTGGATAAATGCCAAAAAATGATAGAGGTCCATATGGGTCATAAATAGAGGGTTAATTTGTTGAATAAAACATCATAAAAGTGTTATATAATCCTCATATAAGATAAGATAAACTGTATACTTAAAGGGACTAAAATGGTAAACAAAAATTAAATTTCTAATCTCTTAGGAAGGTTAAAACTATGATGGAAGAACAGTTACTTCGGTTGGATGATAGGCATATGTCTACCCCAAATGAAACTGAGGTCCAAGGATCCATGTGTATGAAACCTTGGTCCCTGAAGAATCCCCCCACCCAAGTGAATGTCGATGTGATTTCATTTAATTTACATAGGCCACATAATGTTTTAAGCACAACAAAGGTTACTACCCACAATTAATATGGAGATGTTGATTCTATTAATGATTAGAATGATGGTGGATTTTAAACAAATAAGTTTTAGACACTCATGGAGGAAAATAGAAAGGATTGTAGAATTGATGACTCCCCTAAGAAGGTGTAATCCCATTATAATTCTAGGGAAATAGATTCAGAGTAATATGACATTAAAATCCATAAGCATCAAGTGAAAACTTGGAGGATAGGTATTTACCCTAGAGGTAGAGGTTGAGGATGTGGACATATCAATCGATGTGATATTCATGATGAATAAAATGAGCTTGGGTCTAAGATTATAAAAATCATAGGACCTGACAGATTTTGATCAGGGAAAATTTCTAGGTATGACCGCACCCTCTTCTATATTGCAATTTTTTTCGTTTTTCCATAAAAACCATCCACCCCTACTTTGATAATAATAATAATAATAATATCAATTACAATAATAGTGATAATACTAATGATAATAATAGTAATAATAATAATAATAGTAAAATTAATACTAATAGTAATAATAATAATTATAATATTATTTGAAATAATAGTAAAAATATTAATAATATCATCATCATCATCATCATTAGTATTATTATTAAAAACATCAAATACCAGTCTTAGTTGTAATGCTATGCTGAGAAGTATGATTGATGAAACACCTATTTTATTGTGACCCATGCTTTGAAATAGACATCTAAAGACCAATATGTGATGTATAATGCTTCAATATAGTCCGGGTATGGTGGTGAGTTTCATAAAAATCAAGGCTTTGTTCAGTTATTATACCAATATTCTGAAATGGTTTTGCATATGAAGTGAATCTTGGGTAAAGTATACATGAAGAAAAATATACAATGAATTTTGGATGGAACCTCTTATGGGTTTAATATAAATATACTCATGATGTGGAGGTGTTGAAGACCGGGTAAAAAAGTGTTCCTTGGATAATTCTTCCACACTGGATAAAATGTCTTCATGAAACCCGTGATACGAAATTGTATGTAACACATGCATTTAGAGAAGATAATTAAGTGTCATACGCACCCACAAAGAGGTCCATATTTTAGATTCTGATTCAGTGTGGTCATTTAGAACACATAACTCATGTTATCACTTGGTTGATTATGGTGATAGGGGTGTTATATACACCATTATTTATAGGCCATACTTGTAAAATCATAACATTGATTTTCTTTAATAAATTTTAATATTGATGATGACGTCCACTAATGAAACCTGTATTTCAAGAATTTCATCATCCTCAAAATAGTGGGATAGAATGTTTCATAGGGAGAATATACTGGAAGATCTGTGATTCTCAGGAGTGGTTGTGTTCTTAATGGACCATTTCTATTTGCGCCTATCAGGGGAGATCATACTTTATTTCAGGTATATTTTCAGAGGCATACGATGAAGAATAACCTAAAAAGAACCTAAATATAATTTTTCATCTGTGTCCCTAGAGAAGAAGTTTCATCATAGGATGGGATGAGTTGATAAGATCAAATTTATGGAACTTTCCTGGCATAGAGAAAAATGAATTTCTCTAAGGTTGAGCTAAAATCCCCCCAGTCGTGCAAGCTGGGGTTGATCCTGTTCAACTTTCACGATGTTTCAAGCCTAATTTTTTGGCATTGAAGTTTGTGTTAAAACCCCCTAGCCCTATAGGTTTGTTTTTCTCCTGTACTTCTATAGATGTAATCATTGTAGATTCTCTTATAATTTTATTAAGCTTTTTACAAACATGGGATGGATGCATTGTATAACCTTCACCCAAGATACATGCTACCAAAGTCATTTTCAATATATGACACATTTATGCTATTGGACGATCAACTTCTATTAAGTGGAGGGGTGGGGGAGGTACACAATATTCAAAAATACTTGATGAAAGAGTTTTTGGATGGATTTTCCTCTTATGGGCTGACATCTTCGAGATATTTTTTTCCTAGTTCTTGGTTAGTAGACTTTCTGTGTTGAGAAGAGTGTATTTCTTGAGGCCAACATGGGACTATTAGTTTACATGATTCCACATTTGGTGGACATTGTTGATATGGGAGAAAGGTTAAGTGAAACACCCTATTTTCACCTTGTTCTCTAACCTAAACACCAGATGGGGCATCAAATATTAGCTACCATAGCCTTTTTAATGCATAGAGACGTTAAAATTGAATGGATCTTTACTACGTTCCCAATTTTGAGGGTCATTCATCTAGGAGGACTGCCAAGTCAATTTAATGGTTTATCTTTTCTATTACCTTAATGTGATTTGGATATTCATCCTAAGGTAATACCTTTGTTTTCAACTGATGAAGAATATTCCCTATGTTAGGAGGATGTCATGCTACATTCATCGAACAATTCCTTTGGAATGCTGAATTAGGGAGTGCCTAAGGGCCATAACATTACTGGTATATTGTGATTTTCCAATTGCATCCTCATGAGAAATATTTTTCCTTCATCTTTTATTAGGGGTTCCATAGCCATATCTGACCAAAATTGACATTTCCCCACTACTTTATTGTAAACAATGTAGACAGTAGGGATTTACTCTCTTGCATCAATAGGAAGGTTCTAACATCAAGTTACTTTTTTAGGTATTCTTAAACCTTTTTAGGTCAAATTATTATTATGTTAATTGAGAAAAAATGGTTTATTAGTAAAAAGTTGTGTTTTTGGTAAAACACATCGCAGAATACTAAAACACCCAATTAATGCTAAAAAATATTCAATTAAATATTTTTCTAAGTTAAACACTTTTTTAGTATGAGTTTTTGAGGTCTGCAAAGTCTCGGAGAGGACGGAATAAAAATATTAAATTTATTATTTTAAACAACAGAAATTTATTCAAAATAATTGAATAACTCCAAAACGGTTCTTCGTATGAGATATTTGAGACCACGGTTATGTTTAAAATATAGTGTTTACCCTAGTAGGGGTATAACATTCGAAGGCGCTGGATATTTAGATGTCTCGCTTGTGAGATAATGTTTTTAAATAATATTTAATATACTATTTATTTAAAATTAAATATATACCAAACGGTGCATCGTACGGGAAATCCAAGACCACCGATGGGTCCGGAATGAGGGGTTTACCCTAGACATGGTATAACATTTGTTCGCATCGGGTGTTTGGATGTCTCGCTCGCTAGATTACCACTTTTTATACTAATTAATTAATTATTCTGAGTTTTAATTAAAAAATCATAAATATCTCTCAAACCGCTCATTGTTTGAGAAATCTGAGACCACCGTTGGGTCTGGAATGAGGTGTTTACCCTAGAGGAGGTATCACTTTAATTCGCAACGGGCTTTTGGTATCATTTAATTTTTGTTAAATTATTAAATACATTAAAAGAAATAAAAAAAATGCATGTACGGTTCTATCATCTTCCAAAGGCCATTTTCCTCCATTTTAACTCCTGGGTGAAACCAAAATCTTGTAAATCATCCGTTTTAGATGTTTTAAAAACACAAATAACTTAATGAGATGATTATATTAACTCTGTAATAAATTTTACAATTCAGTTTTGGATTTAACATGTGTTTAAAGGATGGGCTATAAATCCTACGATTCTAGGGTTATTAATAACAGCGAAACCCATCGGGTCCCTTTTTGATCAGTTTTGTTGAGTCCAGAAAACCTTGAGTCCCCTCTACGTGCATCAGAGAAGTCTATTCGAGCTGATTGGTGGTCCTCCAGCCAGGTGCTGGTGGTGGTTCCTCTTGCGCACCAGGAACCCTTGATGAACATCGATCATAGGTTCATCGACTCTTATAATAATAAGGTTGTGAGGAGGTGTATTGAACCACACATGGTGGTTTATCCTTTCCACTGACATCAATGACCTTGAGGTAGGTGGTTCCATCCTGACTTTCCAAATTGATTATCTTTGTATTTCTTGATTTTTTTCAATTGTTGATTTAAATTCAATTGCTCAAATTTTCTTTCAATTAAATTGATAAAAAGACGATTCCTGTGAATCGAGGTATTTGAAATGGGTTTGGCATGAAAATTTAGTAAAACCCCAATTCCATTGAATTGGGTGTGTTTATGGAAATTTGCTGATTTAAATTGTTTAATTTAAATTGTGGATGTGATGAAAATGATTTCAATTAAATTGTTGAATTTAATTGTGGAAATAAATTTTGTGATGATGGAATTAATTTTGATTGGATTTCAAACAGGTGAAAATGGCCTAAAATTATTTGATTGAAATTCATTGGTTTTATCTTGTGAAAAAATGCATGTTTTTTTATAAAACCCATTTTGGTTTTAAATGGAAATAAATTTGATCATTTGAAATTTAAGAATGACATTGATCGTATTTTTAAGCATTCTTAAAATAGTTTTACCACCATATAAGAGTGCATTCAAGCCTTTGGTAGTTAGTGAGTTATTTGAATACACTCTATGCTACGACAATGTACTAAAACATACTTGCAACAGGTCACATCCCCAATGGGTTGGTGATGAGTTTCCTTTGGAAAGTGTTATAGGGACGTGTGTATACATTTTTCTGAGTTCACAAAGAGAGTGTGGAATCCTATATCTGGTTAATACTATCGTACCTTTTGGCAGATGACCATTTTGATCACTTGTTTATTTATATTTGAGATATAAATGTATGACAATGCTTTTGAACTGATTTATATGACTAATGAATTTATATAAACTATTTTAGATAAATGTTTTACATAAGCCATTATTTTAGAAATATTCAATCATTTGTAAAATTATTCCTTAAAATATTCATTTCCATCATTTAAAAATGTATAGCATGTTTTGTTTATATATGCTTTTGAATTGCCAAACCTGTTTACTTTAAAACTAAAAGCTTTTATTTGGATAATCTATTTTTGGCATCTATTATAGAATCTTTGGTGGTATCCTACTGGGTTTAGGCTGACAACCTACTTTTGTCTTCAGGTGTTTGTAGACTTTCTTCTTCCAAGTCTGAGAAAGGGGAAATGATCTCTTGGAGGTGAATCCAGTTGTTGAGCGTTAGGCTTGGTGAGTTGTGTTCCTCGAGACCTTGGTCTGTTTTACCCATTTTCGTTCTTTAGTTGTAGTTATTTGGGCTGGTTTATTCCTTGTTGTATTCAGGTACATCACTCCCACGAGAGTTTCTTTTGTAATGCATACTGCTTTGTTTTCTTTTTCTTCATCATTCTTGTGGAAAAAATCGTTCACACTTGTATGTTTTATGATTCCAGGTTCTAGTCACCGACCCATTGGGATCGAGAACGCCTTTTGGGCTATGTCAGGGCCGCCTCGGTTATCAGGTTACCAGGGTACCCAGGCTGGTTCATGACAAAATGGTATCAGAGGCAGGTTAACCATCTTGCCTTGATGATCGTATGCATTTGAGTATTCTTGTCAGGACTTAAGAGGTAGCTGTGATTGAGTGCCTAGCTAGCTCTCACTGCAATGAACCTTAATTCACCAGGGGTGGTTAGGGAAATATGACTTTTGTATTTGTTCTAGTGTTTTCCCTATTTTCATTTGGATAGAGTGAAATCCAATTTTTTTATCCCATCTATTGATACTAGTTTTCCCCGTTACTCAGTTTGTGAGTTAATCTAATGTTTTTTTATTTGTTGATGTTGTGTAGCATCATTCCTATCAGAAGACGTGGGAATCAGATCTAGAAAGAGGTTGCTGCTGAATCTCAACAAGTGAGTCCTAATGTGGATTCGAGTTTGGTTGAGGTTATTGTTTGCACTGTCCAAGATCTGGGACATGCACCACCTCCAGTTCCTGTTTAGGCTCCAGCTATGGATACTCATTGTGATATTCTCCGAAATCATTCTCAAGAGTTCTTACACCAGAATCCACCAGTTTTCAAAGGTTCCACTAACCGTAAACATGCTGAGGAATGGTTGAGTAAGATTGAACGCCTTTTGGGGTTCTTGGAGACACCTAATGTGATCAAGGTGAAGTGTGCCACCTTCATGCTGGAGGGACCAAGTAGGAGATAGTGGGACATGATGGTGACGACTTGGAAACATGAGGGTTTGGAGTGGAAGGACTTTAGGGTTCTTTTAACTAACCAGTTCTATCCACAATCAATGGTGTTGGCCAAGGCTTTGCAGTTTTTCAAGCTTTAGCATGCCAACAAAACTATGACTACGTACTCAAATCGCTTTGTGGATATGGTACTGTTTTCTCCGGATATTGTATCTAATGAGAATATGAAGGCTTGACGAATCTAGTTGGGACTTCAATCAGATATCTGTTATCAGGTTTTCTTACTGAAGCTACCCACTTATGCCAATGTGCTGGATTAGGTGATGATGGTTGAGATGTACCTGGAAGGAAAGTCAGGGTTGAAGGGAGATCCTTTTCCTCCTAGTGGTAGCACTGGTTCCTTTAATGGAAAACACAAGCGTGACATTTCTCAAGGTAGTTCTCGATGATAGAGTCATTCTAGACCTCCTGTAGCACCATGAGGGGATTCTTTGAATTGCTATCAGTGTGGAAATCTATGACATTCTAAGAGGGTTTTCACAGCGGCACCCAAGAACTATAGCTCCTGCTGACATTTAGGGCATTTACAAGGATTCTTCCATCACTTCTCTACTCCACGTAGTGGAACAGGATCATTAGAAACTCCAAAAACTACGGGGAAATCAAATGCTTTACGTGAAAAAGGGTTCCAGCCACAGGAATCTGGAACGAAGCTTCTTCACGCAGTAGAAGAATCTCCAGAGGTAGGTAATACAGGTCCTGCAACTGTAAGAGGTACCATTACTATAGCTTCATCTTTAGTGACTGCTCTATTTGATACAGGTTTATCTCACTCTTTTATTTCAACCCATATTGTTATTCTTCCTAATCTAACAATGGAGATTTTATCTTGTGAAATGGATATTACTACACCCCTTGGTACAAAGAATGAGAAGTGTCTTCGTAGTCCTCCTTGTGTCTTCTCTCTATCAGATGTCGAGCATGCTTGGAGTTTTTTGGTTCTTGACATGAAATATTTTGACATCATATTTGGGATGGATTGTCTCATTTCCAATAAACCCCATATCGATTATTATCTTTGACGTGTCTACCTTACTACACCTAGTGGTGTGCCTATTGTTTTTCAAGGAGAATGGGAACCAAGGTCAAGCAGATCCGGAACCTCTTATCCAGAGTTGGGAAAGTTATATGAGTGTTTGCTTTTGATCTAGAGATAGATTCAATGTGTCGTGATCTTCCTTCAGTCATCACTGAGTTTCCCAATGTGTTTCCTTCTGACTTATCTGGTTTACCACCAGTAAGATAGGTTGATTTTTCTACTGACATAATGCCTAGTACTCAACCAGTTTCTATTACCTCTTACTGAATGGATCTAGCTGAAATAAAAGAACTGAAGTCTAAATAAGATGATCTTCTTGAGAAATGATTTATACGCTCGAGTGTGTCACCTTGGGAAGCACCAGTTCTCTTCACCAAGAAGTCTGATGGTTCTCTTCACTTATGTGTTGATTATAAAAAGCTCAATCGAGTTATGATAAATAACAAATATCCATTACCATGAATTGACGTTTTGTTTGATCAATTGAAATAATTTAAGTGGTTTTCAAAAATTGATCTTCAATTTGGTTACGATCAGTTGAGGATAAAAGAATCTGACATTCATAAGATCACTTTTTGGAGTAGGTATTACAATTATGAGTACCTTGGTATTCCCTTCGGCCTAACAAATTCTCATGAAGTTTTCATGGATTTGATGAACAAGGTTTTCCATGAGTATCTAGATACATTTGTGGTAGTCTTTGTGGTATAAATTCTTGTCTACTACAAGTCTAAGGAGGATCATGTGAATCTTCTGAGAACAGTTCTGAGTCATCTAAGGAATCAATGACTTTAAGCCAAGCTTTCAAAGTGACATTTCTGGATTCGGGAAGTGAAATTCTTGGGACATGTGGTGTCAGAACAAGGAATATTAGTTGATCCTGAGAAGGTGAAGGCTGTTATGACTTGGGAACAACCACAAAATGTTTTCGAGATTCGAAGCATCTTGGGATTAGTAGGATATTATTGCCATTTTTTTTAAGAATTCTAAAATTTAGCTTCTCCAATGACTTCTCTGACTCAAAAGGGAGTGAAGTTTTCCTGGAATGATAAATGTCAGAGTTCTTTTGTTGAGCTAAAGCATCTTTTGACTACGGCTCCAGTGTTAACTCTTCCTGAGGCTAGGATAGTTTATGTGGTGTTCTGTAATGCATTGGGTTCAGGTTTGGGATGTGTCCTTATGCAAGGTAATCATGTTGTTGCTTATGGATCTCACCAGCTTAAGCCTCATGAGAAGAATAATCCTACCCATGACCTTGAACTTGTAGCTGTAATGCACGCACTTAAGTTTTGGAAAAATTACCTTTATGGAGAAAGGTTTACTATGTATTCAGACCACAAGAGCTTGAGTTATATCTTCTCTAAAAAAGATTTGAATCTCCGCCAAAGGCGTTGGGTGGAGTACCTGCAATCTTTCAACTCTGATATTGCCTATACCCCGGGGAAAGGGAATGTTGTTGCAGATGCATTAAGCAGGAAACTTCCATCACAGGCTGTGAAAGAATCTTCAGAAGAGTGGAGTTTAATGGATCTTTTTGCTGAGTTACATATTGGAGTTCAGTGGAAGGGGGATAAAGATTATTAACCAGTGTTCTGTTGACATATGTTCTTCCTGAGTTAATTCTTCTGTAACAACAACTTGATGATGAATTCCATAGAATTAGGGACTCTCTTTATGGTGGGGAGACCGACACCCAGTGGTCGTTCTCCAAAGAGGGTATTCTTTGTTATCAAAACCATTAAGTTGTGTCGTTAGCGGAAAGGAAGTATGTGATGTGGGATTTCCATAACTCCCAGTGTGTTGAGCACCCAGGAACCACAAAGATGTTCTATGATATGCGACGATAGTTCTGGTGGCCAGGTATGAGATGGGGAATTGCTAAGTTTGTATCACATTGGTATACATGCCAGCAGGTGAAAGCCGAGCACCAGAAGCCTTCAGGTTTGCTTCGACCACTTCCAGTCCCTACAAGAAAGTGGGATGAAATCTCTATGGAATTGTGGTTGGGTTACCTTGAACCCATAGGAAGAAGAATGCGATATGGTTTGTGATCATCAGGCTGACCAAGTTGGATCACATTATACCAATTCGAGACACAACCAAAGTTGAGGAGTTGGGAAATATCTATGTGAAATAAATTGTTCGTTTACACAGAGTTCCATCTGCTATAGTCTCTGATAGGGATCCTCAGTTTACTTCTCGATTTTGGAGAGGCCTTCAGGATGCACTGGGATCTTAGGTCCGTTTGAGCACGGCCTACCATCCACAGTCAGATGGCCAGACAGAGAGAACTATACAGATCCTTGAGGATACACTCCGTGCCTATGTTCTTGACTTTGGTGGGTCTTGGGATGATCATCTGGGGCTAGTTGAGTTTTCTTATAACAACAATTATTAGTCTACGATCAAAATGGCACCTTTTGAGGCAGTGTATGGTCATCCTTGTAAATCTCCTTTATGTTGGTTAAAGATTGGTGAAAGTTCCTTGGTGGGAAAAAGTTTGGTCTAAGAGATGACAAATAAGATCCAGTTGGTTCGTCATAGAATATTGACAGCAGAGAGCCGGTATAAGTCTTTTGTTGATCATCACTATAAACTATTGGAGTTTTCAGTTGGTGACTAGGTGTTATTGATGGTTTCACCCCGGTTAGGTCATCAACAGCTTGGGAGGCAAGGGAATATTGCTCCTCATTTTGTGAGACCTTTCAAAGTTGTTGATCAGGTATGGAAAGTTTCTTACCGTATAGCTCTACCACCACAAATAACGTCGATACATAACGTGTTCCATGTATCCCAGCTGCGAAAGTATCTCTCCGATCCATCTCATGTTTTGAGCTGGAGTGATCTTGAGATTGAACCAGATTTATCTATGACTGAACGACCAGTCAGGGTTGTTTATTATGAGACCAAGGTAATTTGTGGTAGGACGATACCTATGGCCCGTGTACTATGGCCGCATGGTTCTGATTCTCATGAAACGTGGGAAATGGAGGCACAAATGAGAGAGAAGTGGCCTCATATTTTTGACACGGAGGATTCTTCATAGGATTTCTCGGGAAAAAAAGTTCCTATGGTGGGGAGGTAGTAACATCACATTACTGTTTTAGGTATTCCTAAACCTTTTTATGTTAAATTCTTAATATGTTAATTGAGAAAGAATGGTTTATCAGTAAAAAGTTGTGTTTTTGTTAAAACACGTCACAAAATGCTAAAACACCCAATTAATGCTCCGAAATATTCAATTAAATATTTTTATAAGTTAAAAACTGTGTTAGTATGAGTTTTTGAGGTCTGCAATGTCCCAGAGAGGACGAAATAAAAATATTAAATCTATTATTTTAAACAAGATAAATTTATTCAAAATAATTGAATAACTCCAAAACGGTCCGTCGTATTAGAAATTTGAGATCACTGTTATGTCTAAAATATAGTATTTACCCTAGTAGGGATATAACATTCAAAGGTGTCGGACATTTAGATGTCTCACTTGAAAGATAAAATTTTGAAATAATATTTAATATATTATTTATTAAAAATTAAATATCTCCCAAACGGTGCATCGTATGGGAAATACGAGACCACCGATGGGTCCGGAATGAGGGGTTTTCCCTAGACATGGTATACCATTTGTTCACATCGGGTATTTGGATGTCTCGCTCACAAGATTACCACTTTTTATATTAATTAATTAATTATTCCGAGTTTTATTTAAAAAACCATTAATATCTCTCAAACCGCTCATCGTTTGAGAAATCGGAGACCACCGTTGGGTCCAGAACGAGGTCTTTATCCTAGATGGGTTATCACTTTCATTTGCAACAGGCTTTTGGTATCATTTAATTTTGGTTAAATTATTAAATACATTAAAAGAAAAAAAGCATGTACTGTTCAATCATCTTTCAAATGCCATTTTCCTCCATTTTAACTCCCGGGTGAAACCAAAAGCTTATAAATCAGCCGTTTTTGATGTTTTAAAAACATAAATGACTTAATGAGATAGTTATATTAACTTCGTAATCAATTTTCCAATTCAGTTTTGGATTTAACGTGCGTATAAAGGATGGGTTATAAATCCTACGATTCTAGAGTTATAAATAGGCGAACCCTTCGGGGTCCCTTTTTGATCAGTTTTGTTGAGTCCAGAAAACCTTGAGTCCCCTCTATGTGCATCAGAACAGTCTATTCAAGCTGATTGGTGGTCCTCCAGCCAGGCGCTGGTGGTGGTTCCTCTTATGCACCAGGAACCCTTGATGAACATCGATCATAGGTTCATCGACTCTTATAATAATAAGGTTGTGAGGAGGTGTATTGAGCCACACATGGAGGTTTATCCTTTCTACTAACATCAACAACCTTGATCTAGGTGGTTCCGTCCCGACTTTCCAAATTGACTATCCTTGTATTTCTTGATTTATTTAAATTCTTGATTTAAATTCAATTGCTCAAATTTTCTCTCAATTAAATTGATAAAAAGTATGTGAAACAAGGTATTTGAAATGGTTTTGGCATGAAAATTTGGAAAACCCCCAATTCCATTGAATTGGGTGTGTTTATAAAAATTTTCTATTTTAAATTGGTTAATTTAAATTGTGGATTTGATGCAAATGAGTTCAATTAAATTGTTGAATTTAATTGTGGAAATAAATTGTGTGATGATGGAATTAGTTTTTATTGGATTTCAAACTGGTGAAAATGGCTTTAAATTATTTGATAGAAACTCATTGGTTTTATCTTGTGAAAAGGCATGTTTTTGAATAAAACCTGTTTTGGTTTTAAATGGAAAGAAATTGGAACATTTAAAATGGAATAATGTGATAGATTGTATTTTTATGCATTATTAAAATATTTTTCCCATCATGTAAGAGCGTATGAAAGCCTTAGGTAGTTAGTGAGTTATTTGGATACACTCTATGATACGACAACATTCTGAAACATACTAGTGGTGAGTCACATTCCCGAAGGGTTGGTGATGAGTCTCCTTTGGCCAGTGTCATAAGGACGTGTGTATACACATTTTACTAAGTTCACATAGAGTGTGCGGAATCCTATAGTTGGTTAATACTGTCGTACCTTTTGGAAGATGACCATGTTGCTCGCTTGTTTATTTATATTTTAGATATAATTGTATGCCAATGCTTTTGAACAGCATTACATGCCTCTTGAATTTATATAAATTTTTTTATATAAATGTTTTACATAAGCCATTGTTTTAGAAATATTTCATCGTTCGTAAAATTATTGCTTAAAATATTTATTTCCATCATTTAAAAATTTATAGAATGTTTTTTATATTATCTTTTGAATTTCCAAACTTTTTTACTTTAAAGTTAAAAATATTTTATTTGGATAATCTATTTTGGCATCTATTATGGAATATTTAGTGGTATCCTACTAGGCTTAGCCTCACACCCTACTTTTTCCTATGGGTGTTTGTAGATTTTATTCTTCAAGGTCCGAGCAAGGGGAAATGATCTCTTGGAGGTGGATCCAGTTGTTGAGCATTGAGCTTGGTGAGTTGTGTTCCTCAGGACCTTGGGCTGTTTTCCCCATTTTAGTTCTTTGGTTGTAGTTCTTTGGGCTGGTTTATGCCTTGTTGTATTCTGGTACATCACTCCCAGTGGAGTTTCTTTTGTAGTGCATACTTCTTTGTTTCCTTTTTCTTCCGCATTCTTGTGGAAAAAATCATTCCCACATATATATTGTATGATTCCAGGTGCTAGTCTCCGACCATTGGGGATTGTGAATGCCTTTTGGGCTATGTCAAGGCCGGCTCGGTTATCGGGATACCAGGGTACCCAGGCTGGTTCATGACAAAGGTGATCAAAAGAGGGTTTAAAAAGTAATTGTTGCCTTGGGTTTTCATCTATCTAAGAAAGAATATCACTAGTCAATGATGAGGCATAAAATATGAAAATCCCCTTTTCCCCAAGAACCTCTCTATAGGGGGAATTTATTAGTGATGATTCTTTAAGTGGGGGAAATTCTTGGAAAAATGAAATGTTATTATTGGGAAGAACTTCACAGAATCTATTGTCATGGGGAGGAATACCATCATGACATGATTTCATATTTCTTGGAGAAACTATATACCACGAGTAGGACCTCTAGGTTGGATGGTAGAATGGGGATGACCTTTTTATATTTAATATTCTAGCCATATATAGGGCTAACACTTCACCCATCATGAGATGGGATCTCAAAATCAATTAGATTATCAACATGAAGTGAGACTTCATGGTAATATGTATGGGGATGACCTCTAGTACTGTTGGAATAAACATTTTGGGGAGGACCTTTTCAATTGCCTATACTATCTCTATAATTTGGTGACAGAGTATTTGAATCTTGAGTAGCTATAGATAGATAGATAAGGGATTCAAGATCACCTATATTTAGAAGAACATTATCATAGATTGGATCTTCATTTACAAATTTATTTTAATGAGGCTTCATTTCAGATTTCATTCTTTGGGAAATTAGAGCCTCATGCTATGGGTGATGACTTTCATATATGGAAACCTGATTGATGAGTTCCTACATTGTTGTTGGAATTTTTTGACAGATTTCTAGATTTTTTTAGGGATATGTGTCTTCTATTGACTGGCCACTATAGTAGACCAATAACCTCTAGTTGGAAAAGGAATATTTACTTGATCCATTAGTCCATTTATCATGGGATGACCAAGACCCTCCTGAATGGGAGAAAGAATTTTATTTTTCTCTATGGTAACTCTTGAATTAATCTTTTGAGTCACTTTAAATGAGGATGTGGGGTTGTGTTCTCAAATCCTAGTCACTATCAGTGCTATCATTATGTTATATAAAACTTGTAGAATGTGGAAAGGAATAGATGCATGAACTTCCATCATTTCTAGGACATTAGGAGTGACTTATTCTATAGGAATAGGAATATACATCCATTTT
Organism: Viscum album; assembly: GCA_963277665.1. NCBI lineage: Eukaryota > Viridiplantae > Streptophyta > Magnoliopsida > Santalales > Viscaceae > Viscum > Viscum album. The sequence goes on from OY728151.1 coordinate 1,290,803,795, forward strand.
ATATATGGTGAAGGGATTTATTCCTTATATTTTCCACCATTAATTATTGAGATATCCTAAAAATAATCAGGTGTGAAGTAGAGATATGATTATACCCCATGTTGGTAGTTGGGATCTACTGGCTGTTTATCCAAATTCCACCAAAGTGTACTAGCGGGATTGATGGTTGTGGTATGGTGTGAACATATTCTAATTGTTTCCCACCAAATTTTTCTAGAAAGATTCTTTGAATGCTGTCAAACTACATTGGTGGGATTTAGTGGTTGGGAAAGTGTTTGTTTCTTCTCAAAATTCACCACAAAATTTTTCTGGTGGATTTCATTGGAGGGAACCGAGGTATGATCCCACTCCCTAATAACTGGTAACTTCCCTCAACAAATTGTCCTAGGTTATTTTTCCTGAGTAACCTAGGATGGAATCCTGATATTGGTAGCCCCATCATAATGAGGATTGGTAGTAGTGTGGTGTGGGTGCTAGTGACTGTTGGTTCTAGCCCTTTGTAGGGATCTTTGTGTCATTTGGATGAGGCCATAAGTGACCTCTTGACCAGCCTCCATGAGAAAAGGGCAGAATTTTTAGTAGAATTTTAGGGATAAGATCCCAAAATAGTTTAACATGTCTTATTTTGGATCCCCAACATTCATTAATTGGATGTATGGTGGTTTTTAATGAGCTGGAGGGCCTGTTAAGCTACCTCCATGGTTAGAATGGAACTATTTTAGTTGTACCACCAAATAAGCATGTTTAAGACCTAGCATTGGAGAAATTAGGTCGGTGTTAGTGTCCTATAATTAGATGAATACCCATCGGCTGATGAAAAATATCAGATTGGTTACAAGGATTATATTGGATATGATTGAATCGATTTCTTGACAAAAGTGCATGTATATATATTAAAAAAAACAAGAATAGCCCATCAATGTATAATCTCAACAAAAAATCGCATGTATAATTAATTATATTCTATCCATGTTTTTCCCTCTTTTATTTTATTATGGGGATTGACATGTAGGAGATATAGACATCTCATAGTTAAGTATTCACATTGGGTTCACCATTTTTTGATTATGTGAGGCATGCGAAACAAAAAAGGTATGGCGTTTGATGCTGTGGAAAAGTATTCATGTCAGGTTCACATTTTTTTTGTTTTCATTAGTCATGCAAAACAAAAAATGGTGTAATGTTTTATGGTTAGAAAATGGATTCACAACAAGTTCACCATTTTTTGTTCGACTATGATTTTTTGTCTGCTCACAAGTTGAGTTGCTGTAGAGCTTAATTACAAAGCAACGTGGCCACATGGATTTATCTAATGAGGACTTAGAAGTTTTATGGTCCAAGAGGATGGGAGTTTGGGATCATTGGACACTTTTTGAGGTGAACTATTTCCTACTCTAGAGATTTCTTATATACTTAAGATGTATTTGTGAATCCTTTGTTAAATCCCCATTATCAAACAGGTCACCCTTATGGAAATAATTAATTATTTTGGCATGTGTTGATACCAGAATCATCTGTATGTATTTGAGGATCTTCATAAATTCAGACATCTATATGTATCTGAGGTTATCCATCAATGGTAACCTCTTGTAAGTATATTAGAGATTCATATATCATTTATTATAAATATTATTGTTTTAAGTTACACAATTGGGCGTTCATGAGTTTAACGTCATTCGAAAATATGGAAGTTATTTTGATGGCGAGATCAAGCCCATGAGATTGGCTACCTTCATATACTTGTGAAAGGAGTCTAAACCCAGGTGGTTCGGTGGTGATTAATGGGAAACATCGTACCTTTTATTGTCATGTGAAGAGGACCAAACCATACAATTTAACTTCATATTTCAAGGGCGTTTAAGAAAAATATGCCTATTTAATGGATGGTATGGGTCTTCTGTCATAAAAACCAGAATGAACATAGAAGTGATGTAGTCTCCTAGGTAGGTTCATGATACTATTAGGAATATAGTTCAATAAGGATGGTGATGAAATTGACCCAAAAGGAATATGGACCTTCGAGTTGGATATGATCTTACTAGGGTGAATGCCAGTGAACATTAGGGTGATTTGGAGTGTTGGATTTGGACCTCAGGGAGGCTTCCAATTCATCAAATTTGGTTAGGAATCAAAGCCTACATAGTTTGAAAAGTTGGAAGTTATACCGAATACGAGGCCCATTTGAGTGGTTAGGGATTATAATAAATAGGAGGCCCATTTGAGTGTGAGGGGAATATTCATAAATGGAATCTTCTCCAAATATAGGTAGTTGATCATGAAAATGTCATGATCATTTCTAAACTCTAATCCCATGTTATCCATGCTTAGTGTAAGAAACAATAGGAACTTGAAGATATGAAGAACCACACAATCTCCTTCATTCACTAGTGGAGAAAGCCAGGGTGAAAGGTGAGGGAGAAGGGGCTCTGGCATCCATCTCCTCTCATGTTTCCAAAACCTAGGTAGAAAAAGTGGAGTAGGGGTGTGACCTCATCTAATAAAGGATAGGGGCTTACTCCAAGAGGGATTAACTACACCCTAATTTCCCCTCCTCCCCTTTAGACAAATGTAAGAGGGGAAGAGGGTGGGGTGATAGACGATGAATATCACTACCCAACCCGAGGAACCTACTATCACCATACCTAAGGCCAAGACCCTCATTACCATGGGAATGTATGATTGATAACATTTTGAGGACCCCCAGATTAGGTAGGTTACTAATATAACCACATTTACCACATGAATGTAAGATTGAGAGGGCACAATGGTGTGCCCTGTACTCTGAACAGAAGTATTTGGTGGCTTTGGAAGAGGCCTTAGCATGGTGGTTTGCAAAGGGGCACTTTTGGGTCTTAGTGCTTCATGAGAGGTTCCTTGTGAAGGGGAATAATTCGGTATTAGAAATTCATGAGGGAGGTTTATGGAGAGGGCTATTTGGATAGTTCACAGAGGGGCTAAGGTAATAAGGAATGCTTTGTGAAAGGGAACCAAGTCTAATGAACCCCAACCCATATGTTATTTTCTGTGTGGTATAATGGCCCGAAAAGATTTAAATCACTTATGGTTCATGGAATGGTGGTCTAAAATGGGGTTTTATGTGTTGGTAGCTGACTTAAAATGGAATAATTCCTACATGGACCACTTATTATGCTATGAAAACTAATTCAAATTCCCACTTTTACTTCACAATATGTGGTAAATGATTACCTTCAAAAATCACTATTTCGAACTGTCTCACACACCGTATCTCTTGCACGGTAATTCCACTCTTGAAAAATCCTCCCCAATCTCACCAATGTAAGGGTTATTATAGGGGTATTGATGTAACCTCTTAACCACCACCCATGAAGTATTTTGAGTTTGTGGGTGGCCTCCTCACCCTACAAAGGGGAAATTCATTTGTGGGGTGTGAAAGGGTGATGTCTCGAATTGAAAAGAGAAACCTAATTTGTGGGTGGATTTAAAAAGATGTCTCACCCTAAAAAGTAAATTTCCATTTAAAAGGGGCTTAAAAATCCACCTCACCCATCAAAATGATTTTTTTGTTTCTTGGGTCTTGAAAAAGACACCTCACCCCACCAATCGAATTTCATTTGCGGGGTGGCTGAAAAGGAAACACCTCACACTGCAAACAGAATTCATTTGTGGGGGATCTATGACGAGGTTCTATGCAAAGATGTGACTTGTATAGAGATAACTCTATGTGGAATGTTGAGTTCCCTCACAGATCATGGCACATTACCATTTTAATCTATATGCAATAGCTTTGTGGTTTTAATCCATCCATTCCAAAGGACTTCGAATCTTCTATACAACCTTTTCTGAACCTAGCTATGTGTATGTGTGTATTGTTGTGTATGTATATGTCTATGTGTTTGTAGATATTTATGTGTATATATATATCTCTTTTATGTGTACATGTGTGTGCGTGTGCAAGTTTGTTTATTGATTCAATATTATTTATGTTTTTTTTAATATCTCCCAATTTTTAATTATTTTCCGTATTTATTAATTTTTAATACTTATTCATTTTAATATATATTTATTTTATTCTATTCATAATGAATATATGTGTGTGTGATTAATTTAATATGGCTTAATTTAATTCTATTTTATTTATTAATTAATATTTTAGTATAGTTAATAAATTCAATTTGAATTAATTTCTTATTTATATAATTAATAATATCTATTTATTCATTTTTCTTAATTTTTTATAAGTCTTTAATTCATGTAAATGTTACTAATCTACATTTTTAAAATTTTTTGTAATTTTTGTAATTTTATTTATTCATTATTATTATTAATTAATTTATTATTATATATTCATTAATAATGTTAAAAATATATTTGAAAAAATATATTTATAAATAAATACATAGAATAAATTTATTTACATATATATAAATATTTATAAATGTATATTTATTATATTTATAAATTTATATTTTCATAATTAAAAATAAATATATATAAATTTTTAAAAAAGTGTATATAATAATAAAAAAATAATATATTTAAATAATTATAAAATTATAATAAATATATTTCTTATATTTATAATTATAAAAATTTATATATTAATAAATAAATATATATATATAATGTATTTAAAAATTTTTTATAATTATATACAATTATTTATAAATATACTTATTTATAATTATACAAAAAAAGGATCCTCGGAGCGGCGGAGAACCCTCTCCTCTCCGCATCCAGGGTTTTCATCGTGCTTTTCTCCTCCCCTCCTCTGGCACGTTGACCGGCATCGACTGTCCCGTTTCCGTCGCTGCTCCTGGATCAGTGAAAGAGCGCTGTCGTGGGCGCCCTCAAATGATTAGTGTAATTTGGGGTACTTAGGTGCAGCAGAGTGGCTGACCAAGGTCATCTCTCAAAGGAGGAAGTGAATTAAAACAATTATTAGAGGTATTATAGAAGTAAAATAAAAGATAATAAAAACACTACTTGAAAGGATGGGGGTGGTTGTTTATAGTTTATGAATCTAGAAGAAGTTTGCTGGAAGATGATTGCATTTTTTTTGTTTTTAATTTTGAAATGAAGTTTCGATTAGAATGACACAACAAAAAGATGTTTGTTTAGACAATATTTAAAAGACGTAATCGATCTAACTCTACCTCTTCAATCATTTATTAATCATTATCATTTAAATTAATATTCACTTAATTATGATCCCTTAATTTGTTAAATCCCGAACCCTACGAGAATTAACTTTATCACGAAGATTGAAGTGAATTTTAACCTTAGGCTAACTTCGGAACATGCAATCGCAACACCCTGCTTTGATTGATGTTCTAAAATTAGCTTATGGTCAGTCGTAAATTAAGGCACATAACCACTCTGTAAATGAGTATTAATTGAGTTTAGGGATTATATTTGAACTCTACAAATTGATCCCATGTGGTTTTTGAATTACCGGTTAAGGTTGCGCTCTCACAGTTCACACAATTCCCGACCTCACATGTTTTGTGTTAACTATTCAATTGCTTGCTTAGTTTCATTTAAATTAAAAACTCAATTAATAGATCAAAATATGTGAATTACAGTATCTCATTGATTCAAAATAAATGAATGAAGAAGGATAGAGGTCGATCGATTACTAAAAAGAACTACTCTTCCATGGGTGGTGTAGTCATCGTGGAGACGTTTTGCATAAGCAACGGATTGAAAGGGTAGAACCCAATCTTGTCTCCACTATTGATTCCAACAAAATTAAGAAGATTAAGATAAGAAGAAGAGGGATGAACACAGAATATTATTTGAAGAAAAATTCAAGAAACAAACATGAAAGAAAAGAAATACAAAGAAGAGGTGAGAGAGGAGAGCCTTTTTGGAAGACAGGTTTTCACAAAGGCCTACTTCCTCCAAGTGTTGTGAGGGGCTCCCAAGAGACACCCTTTCGGACACACCTTCCCAAATCCTCGACCAGCCCTCTCAAAGAGTTAAAACCCCCTTTAAATAGAGTTTGTGAGGGCTAGGGATACATAATTTTTTAAGTGTGAAATGAAAAACTCGGCCAAATATTTTATTCCAACTTTCACCGCCAATTTGACCTCCAAATCGCGTGAATTGACCGGACTTCCAGAAGGATGATTTGTGCCAAATAATGTCCCCGAGATTTCCTCAACATTTGGGCTCAATCCAAGCCATTATGTAGAAGATATGGCCCAAATACAGAACCCATGTCCATTCTGCCGAGTCCATCCCACCATTGGATTAATTGATCATTTACTCCATCCAAATGCACTCTTTAGCTCTAGTGTCCTGCATGAAAGTTGTAAAAACTGAAGTTAGGAACACTGTTACAAAATTTAAAATTCAAATAATAAATATAAAAATATTTAGCTTCGAAATACTACAATGCACTATTAAGGGTAAAACTGGAATTTTCACCAAATTTTCAAATGAATGATCAAATCCCAAATATTTTATAAATAAACATATTTAACACAATGTGAGGAAATTATTTCATTTATTATCAATAAAATATTCAATAAAATAGTGTTTTATCAACTCCCCCACACTTACCCTTTTGCACACCTGGGCAAAACCTCATATCAAGTAAACATCAATATCAAATCAAAACCAATTTTAAAACACATATCCTTAAGATCAATCAATTTCACACCAAGAATCAAAAGATATCATGCCTCATAAAAAACCTTATTTCAAGTTATCCATTTATATCATTCAATATATTTCCACTTCATTTATCCACCCATGCACAAAACACTTACCTCGCTTGAATTTTCTCTCATCACTCAAATATCAATTTTTTTTGCAATGTCTTTCTCATCCAAACTCATACAAGGGTCACCATAGGCTTGATAGATTCCTACATTGCTACCCGATGTGAGTCAAGGAAATATGTTTATCATGAGGAATTTTCAGGGTTTTTCTGTGGCTTTCGGTTGGTTGGATTAAGATGTGAAAAACTCTGAGGCTGAATGAGGAGGGCTTGACTCTTTTGAAGCAAAATTGCATTAATCTAATTTTCACTTAAATATGGTCTTCTCTTCAATCCCCATAGTATCAATTCAGCTCCATCATCATGAAAAGTCATGAAAGGTTTACACCATTCATCATTTCAGTATAAAAAATGTCAATCTTCTCCAACATGATTTTCTTGAAAGCTCCAGATGGGCACAACTTTCCACCTCAATTAGAAGCTCCAGAAAAGGCACAGCTTCACTTGTCATGAAAGCTCCAGAAAAGGCACAGCTTTCAATATAATGAATTTCTTTAGCAGCAAACACATCTCTTCAGAATTTAATTTTCCACCCAAAGTATCACAGAATGTGGTGGCAAAACCCAAGACAACTTCCCCCACAGTTAAGCTCAACTAGATTATGCATCTTCACTTCAAGAGTTGGTTGGATAGGGAAAATTGGCTTGTAATGTGGCTTAACCTAACAGGATGTGCATGGATTCTAAGGGATACAAGGATTAAATATTCAAGGTAGGCCATTAAAAAAAAGGATTCTTTGAAATAGGGGCTTTAATACCAAACAAATGCCTCAATCATTTAAACATATGTACCTCAAACCCTCAAGTTTTGACAGGAATAGATCAAATTCTGGTTAAATCAAGCATGGTTTGGTTCTCTCAAGAAGTGAGGTGAATGTAAAGAATATGAAAATAATGGTTTAGAAGCCTCACAGGAAAGTGATTTCAAATATAAAGACAGTGAGATTGGCATGGGATTCAAAATTCAGCGTACTTTTCATGAAATTACTAAATATTTGAACTTGAAACAAAGTCATTTCAGCATTAATTTAAGCTTAGTTTCAAAGGGTAAATTGTTTCACTTATTGATATGGATTTAAAAATGGTGATGAGAATCATTTCAGCTCAAAATGTTTCAAAAAACACATAAAATTGTAAAATAAACACACAAAATATGAAAAACACACAATTTTTTTTGGTTTTTTTTAAAACAGGAAAACAATTGAAATTACTAAACTAAAAGGTTCCCTCCCCCACACTTAAAATATTGCATTGTCCTAAATGTGAACCCGTGAGATGATATATGCACATGAAATGTAGAATTTTTAAATAGGACAAATAATATAAAAGTGAAAGGGTTAGGAACAGCCTGAAGTGATCAAGTGATGATGGGGTTATGCAGTGTGATAAAATCCACTGCATTAGTAGGATGTCCCTCAATGTATCTCTTCAAACGTTTCCCATTGACTGTGAAGCTCCTTCCAGTGTCCTCTTGTGTGATCTCCACTACACCATAAGGAAAAATATTAGACACAATATAAGGACCTAACCATCTGGAATGCAACTTACCAGGCATCAACTTCAGTCGTGAACTATAGAGAAGGACTTTCTCTCCAACATGAAACTCCCTTTGTTGGATCATTTTGTCATGAGCTGCTTTTGATCTTTCCTTGTAGAGCCTTGAGTTCTCATATGATGACAGTCGAATCTCCTCAAGCTCTTGAATTTGCAACTTCCTTTGAATTCCAGCTTGGGCCAAATCCATGTTAAATTTCTTTATAGCCCAATATGCCTGATGCTCGACTTCCACGGGGAGATGACACGCTTTCCCAAAAACAATCCCAAATGGGTACATACCAATGGGGGTCTTGTATGCTGTCCTATAAGCCCACAATGCATCATCCAAGCGCTTGCTCCAATCCTTCCTATTTGGCTGAACGGTTTTCTCCAAGATTTGTTTCAACTCACGATTTGAAACCTCAGCCTGGCCATTTGTTTTGGGGTGGTATGGTGTTGATGTTTTGTGTGTCACCCCATACTTTCGAAGGAGGGAAGCAAAATTCCTATTGCAAAAGTGTGTCCCTTGGTCACTGATGATGGCCTTTGGTACTCCAAACCTGCAAAAAATCTGTGCTTTAACAAAGTCCACAACAACATGAGAATCGTCAGTCCTGGTGGCCTTGGCCTCCACCCATTTACTCACATAATCAACAGCAACCAAAATATACAAAAATCCAAATGAACTAGGAAAAGTACCCATAAAGTCGATGCCCCATACATCAAAAATCTCACAAAATAGTATGGGTTATTGGGGCATCTCATGTCTCTTAGAAATGTTCCCAGTGTGTTGGCAACGAGAGCATGACTTACAAAACAAATGGGCATCATGGAACAAGATAGGCCAATATAATCCAGAGTCTAAAACTTTCCTAGCTGTCCGTTGGGGTCCAAAGTGTCCACCACATGCAAGTGTATGACAGAATTGAAAAACAGACTCAAACTCATGATCAGGAATACACCTCCTAAGGACTTGGTCACTACACATGCGCCAGAGGTACGGATCATCCCACACATAATACCTAGACTCACTTTTTAATTTTTGGACTTGATGCTTCTTCAAATTTACTGGGATTTCAGAGCCAACAATGTAATTAACTAAATCAGCATACCAAGGATGCTTACCTGAGATGGTATAGAGATGATCATCGGGGAAAGTGTCCCGAAGTGGTACCTGGTCCAAGGTGTCATCCTCTAGTGTGTGAGTAAGCCTACTCATGTGGTCTGCCACCAAATTCTCTGACCCCTTCTTGTCCTTTATCTCAAGGTCAAACTCTTGAAGAAGGAGCATCCAACGGATAAGTCTTGGCTTTGCATCTGGCTTCTTTAGGAGGTACCTCAAAGCTGCATGGTCAGAAAAAACAACTACTTTAGAGCCCAATAAATATGAACGGAATTTATCTAAAGCAAATATGACAGCAAGAAACTCCTTTTCTGTGGTAGTTTAGTTTTATTGGGCTGAATCTAGTGTCCTCGATGCATAGGCGATCACATGTGAACGTCCCTCCACCCTCTGAGATAAGACAGCTCCAACCGCGAAGTTGGAGGCGTCACACATAAGCTCAAATGGAAGGTCCCACCGTGGGGGCTGTATGATTGGTGGAGTGGTCAGACACTTCTTCAGCTCATAAAATGATACCCTTCATGAATCATCAAAATTGAAGTCAATATCTTTTTGAAGCAATCGAGATAAGGGTAGAGCGATCTTACTAAAATCTCTGATGAAGCGTCGATAAAATCCAGCATGCCCAAGGAATGATCGAACATCATGCACACATGTAGGATATGGGAGGGATGAAATAATGTCTACCTTAGATTTATCAACTTCAATTCCATGTTGTGAGACTCTATGACCTAAGACAATTCCCTTTTCGACCATGAAATGACATTTTTCAAAATTTAAGACCAGATTCTTCTCAATACAACGAAGCAACACATCACCCAAACTAGAGAGACATTCATCAAATGAGGACCCATAAACTGTAAAATCATCCATAAATACCTCCATGCAGGTCTCAATGAAATCTTAGAAAATACTCACCATGAATCTCTAGAAGGTACCTGGGGCATTGCAAAGTCCAAATGGCATCCTTCGGTAAGCAAAGGTACCGAATGGGCAGGTGAATGTTGTCTTCTCCTGGTCCTCTGCTGCAATGGGAACCTGAAAATAGCCAGAAAATCCATCCAAGAAACAATAGTGTGTCTTCCCAGCTAGTCTCTCAAGCATCTGGTCAATGAATGGAAGTGGGAAATGGTCCTTACGAGTGGATTGATTTATTTTCCTATAATCGATACACACTCGCCCACTGTTTTGTACTCTCACAGGAACTAACTCATCATTTTCATTTTTTATAACAGTGAAACCAGTTTTCTTTGGTACAACCTGAACAGAGCTAACCCATTGTGAGTCAGAAATAGGGTAAATGATACCCGCCTCAAGTAATTTTTCAACTTCTTTCTTAACAACTTCTAGGAGGGTGGGATTAAGTCTCCTTTGTGGCTGTCTCACCGGTTTAGCCCCATCCTCCAAGAGAATCCTATGCATGCAAATGGAGGGGATAATACCTGATATGTCTGCCAATGTCCAACCAATTGCCCTAATGTTATCTCTCAAAAGATTCAAAAGTTTTTCTTCATGTTCAAAAGAGAGATTGTTAGCAATTATGACAGGTAATCTATCACCACTGAGCAAGTATGCATATTTGAGATTTGGGGGCAATGGCTTGAGTTCCAATGTAGGTGGGTGATGTATGGATGGAGAAATTGATGCAACAGACATATCTTCACAATGAACATCAGTATCAGAATAAAAATCATCACAATCAGAGAATAAAGCACCAAATCCATCAACATAATCAATAGCCATGTCATAATCAGAGTTCACATGATCAAAATCAGAATATGATTCCATTTCAAAATCAAATCTTAGAGAGTCTTGTTCCTTAAAAATGGGCGTAGAAGTATTCTTAGACATCAAACTAGAACCAATACTCATAATCTCCCTAAGCATAGGACAATCCAATTCCATGATGTTTTTACTTGGTGGTTCAAAATGGGAGATAACAAAAGCAGAATGGTCCTATGAGGGGTACTTCATGGAATCCATAACATTAAATATCACAACTTCATCTCCAAACTCCATGGAAAGTGTACCCTCATTGACATTTATGATAGTTTTTGCAGTTTTGAGGAAGGGTCTACCTAAGATAATGGGGGCAGGAGAACTTACTTGATCATCCTCCATGTTAATCACATAGAAGTCTGCTGGAAAGATCATGTCTCTTACCCGAACAAGTACATCCTCAATAACTCCCACTGGATATGCCGTAGCTCTATTCGCCAATTGCACCACTACTCTTGTTGTCTTCAACTCACCAACCTATAAGGAAGAGAATACAGAGTGAGGCATCACATTTATTGAAGCTCCTAAATCACAAAGAGCATCAGAGAAGTGCAACTCCCCTATGGTACATGGGATGGTGAATGTCCCAGGATCCTTGCACTTTGTTGGCATTTCTAGAGTTGGTGTAATGAGTGCCGAGACATTCCTTCCAAGGTTGATTCTCTCATTCCCCTTGAGCCCTCTTCGATTGGTGCAGAGTTCTTTTAAGAATTTGGCATACCTTGGAATTTGCTTAATGGCTTCAAGTAGAGGAATGTTGATCTCCACACGCTTGAATGTGTCCAAAACCTCCTTTTTCATTGCTTCTTCAGCCATCTTCTTGGTTTGAACAACCCTGTTTGGAAAAGGAAGGGGTTTAGGAGGAACATCATCAATCTTTTTCTTACCTTTATCTTTCTCCTTGGATTGCTCATCAGTTGGTTTGGAATGCGGCTTCTCTGGAGTTGAGGTGAATCCCGGTGGAATGGTAGGTACAGATGTATCGTTCATTTGCTTCCCACTTCTCAATGTGATGGAACTAACATTCCCCTTTGGATTTGGAGTGGGTTGGGAAGGTAGATTTCCGGAATTCTTACTCACAAGTTCATGGAGGGCGGTGGCAATCTGACTCATTTGAGTCTTCAACTCTCTCAGCTCCGAACCTTGACTCTTCAGATCATTCTGTTGATTAAGAACAATTTGTTTCAAAAGATCATCAGTGTTAGAGTCTACCTTGTGTTGGATATTCCCTTGTTGCTGACTCGTTGATGTTTGAGCTTCGAATCTCCTTTGGGGTTGTTGGAAACCCTGTTGGTAAGGTGGAGGCTGCTGGAAGTTTGGTTGAAAAGGGGGCCTTTGTTGTTGTCCAGATCCATACCTCATGTCTGCTAGATCTTTCCACCCTTGGTTGTATGTTGGATCAAACTTCTTTTGGGGATATGGTTGTTGTTGTTGCTGCTGAAATGGTCTCCCAGGGAACACTGCTGCACAATCTTCTGTTTCTTGGATTTGTGGGCAATAGTCAGTTGGGTGGCTTGTCTCAGTGCAAATACCACAAGGCCTTGAAGGAGGGGGTAGAGATGTATTTTGTGCCAAAGCAATTTGCCTCACCACAGTGGTCAATTCTTCCAACTTAGTATCAATCAAATGACTTTCAAGAGAAGAAGGACTTACCTGATGTACTCCCCTGACATGTGGTGTACCTCTATCACCAAATTGTTGGAAGTTTTGGGCCGTCTTGTCGATCAACGCACGTGCAGCTACTGGTGTCTTGTCCACCAATGCTCCTCCAGCCGCAGCATCCACCATGCTTCTCTCCATAGGTGTGAGTCCTTCATAGAAGTACTGGATGAGTAATTGCTCACTGATTTGGTGATGTGGGCAGCTTTCACACAACTTCTTGAATCGCTCCCAGTACTCATACATTGACTCCCCTTGGGCTTGCTTGATCCCCGATATCTCCTTTCGAATGGATGTTTTCCTTGATGCTGGAAAAAATCTTTGCAAGAAAAGACGTTTCAAATCATTCCAACATGTTACATCTTCAGGTTGCAAATAATACATCCAATCTTTTGCAGCTCCATCAAGTGAGAATGAGAATGCTCTTAATTTAATTTGATCTTCAGAAACATTTCTTGGTTTTAAAGTTGAGAAAACCACATTAAATTCCTTAAGGTGTTTGTTGGGATCCTCACCAGATAAGCCATGAAACATTGGAAGAAGGTGAATTAATCCAGATTTCAATTCAAAGTCCGATTCGAGATTTGGGTATGCAATACAATTTGGTTGATAGTTAATATCAGGTGCAGCCAATTCTCGAATGGTTCTATTAAGTTCATTTCCATTATTTCCAGCCATTGGTTCCTCTTTTATGTTTGAATTTGAATTGCTTCCAATTTCAATGTTTCCAGAAGAGAGGAATTCACCAACTGGTTGAATATTGAAACTTCCCGTAGATTGAGAATGTCTGATTCGTGCCCTAAGGCTACGTTCAATCTCAGGGTCAAGATCTAAGAGATCTTCGGGATTAGTTCGTGTCATAGATCAAATAAAAATGAAAAGAAAGAAAGTGGACCATATTAAAATAAAAATGAGAAGTTTGAGTTGATGGTCCAAAAAGAAGTAGAAAAAAATAAAAGAAGAAGAAGAAAAATCAGATTGGGTAAAGAAGGAAGAAAGAAGAGAGGAAGAGAATAAAATGTAAAATAAAATAAATACCTCTAATTGGTTGAAATAATTACTTGCCTCCCCGGCAACGACGCCAATTTGAAAGAGCACTGTCGTGGGCGCCCTCAAATGATTAGTGTAATTTGGGGTACTTAGGTGCAGCAGAGTGGCTGACCAAGGTCGTCTCTCAAAGGAGGAAGTGAATTAAAACAATTATTAGAGGTATTATAGAAGTAAAATAAAAGATAATAAAAACACTACTTGAAAGGATGGGGGTGGTTGTTTATAGTTTATGAATCTAGAAGAAGTTTGCTGGAAGAAGATTGCATTTTTTTTTGTTTTTAATTTTGAAATGAAGTTTCGATTAGAATGACACAACAAAAAGATGTTTGTTTAGACAATATTTAAAAGACGTAATCGATCTAACTCTACCTCTTCAATCATTTATTAATCATTATCATTTAAATTAATATTCACTTAATTATGAACCCTTAATTTGTTAAATCCCGAACCCTACGAGAATTAACTTTACCATGAAGATTGAAGTGAATTTTAACCTTAGGCTAACTTCGGAACATGCAATCGCAACACCCTGCTTTGATTGATGTTCTAAAATTAGCTTATGGTCAGTGGTAAATTAAGGCACATAACCACTCTGGAAATGAGGATTAATTGAGTTTAGGGATTATATTTGAACTCTACAAATTGATCCCATGTGGTTTTTGAATTACCGGCTAAGGTTGCGCTCTCACAGTTCACACAATTCCCGACCTCGCGTGTTTTGTGTTAACTATTCAATTGCTTGATTAGTTTCATTTAAATTAAAAACTCAATTAATAGATCATAATATGTGAATTACAGTAGCTCATTGATTCAAAATAAATGAATGAATAAGGATAGAGGTCGATCGATTACTAAAAAGAACTACTCTTCCATGGGTGGTGTAGTCATCGTGGAGACGTTTTGCATAAGCAACGGATTGAAAGGGTAGAACCCAATCTTGTCTCCACTCTTGATTCCAAACCAATTAAGAAGATTAATATAAGAAGAATAGGGATGAACACAGAATATTATTTGAAGAAAAATTCAAGAAACAAACATGAAAGAAAAGAAATACAAAGAAGAGGTGAGAGAGGAGAGCCTTTTTGGAAGACAGGTTTTCACAAAGGCTTACTTCCTCCAAGAGTTGTGAGGGGCTCCCAAGAGACACCCTTTCGGCCACACCTTCCCAAAGCCTCTACCAGCCCTCTCAAAGAGTTAAAACCACCTTTAAATAGAGTTTGTGAGGGCTAGGGATACATAATTTTTTAAGTGTGAAATGAAAAACTCGGCCAAATATTTTATTCCAAGTTGCACCGCCAAATTTACCTCCAAAACGCGTGAATTGACCGGCCTTCCAGAAGGATTATTTGTGCCAAATAATGTCCCCGAGCTTTCCTCATACTTTGGGCTCAATCCAAGCCCGTATGTAGAAGATATGACCCAAATACAGAACCCATGTCCATTCTACCGAGTCCAGCACACCATTGGATTAATTGATCATTTACTCCATCCAAATGCACTCTTTTGCTCTAGTGTCCTGCATAAAAGTTGTATAAAATGAAGTTAGGAACACTGTTAAAAAATTTCAAATTCAAATAATAAATATAAAAATATTTATCTTCGAAATACTACAATGCACTATTAAGGGTAAAATTGGAATTTTCACCAAATTTTCAAATGAATGATCAAATCCCAAATATTTTATAAATAAACATATTTAACACAATGTGAGGAAATTATTTCATTTATTATCAATAAAATATTCAATAAAATAGTGTTTTATCAACTCCCCCACACTTACCCTTTTGCACACCTGGGCAAAACCTCATATCAAGTAAACATCAATATCAAATCAAAACCAATTTTAAAACACATATCCTTAAGATCAATCAATTTCACACCAAGAATCAAAAGATATCATGCCTCATAAAAACCTTATTTCAAGTTATCCATTTATATCATTAAATATATTTACACTTCATTTATCCACCCATCCACAAAACACTTACCTCGCTTGAATTTTCTCTCATCACTCAAATATCAATTTTTTTTGCAATGCCTTTCTCATCCAAACTCATACAATGGTCACCATAGGCTTGATAGATTCCTACATCGCTACCCGATGTGAGTCAAGGAAATATGTTTATCATGAGGACTTTTCAGGGTTTTTCTGTGGCTTTCGGTTGGTAGGATTAAGATGTGAAAAACTCTGAGGCTGAATGAGGAGGGCTTGACTCTTTTGAAGCAAAATTGCATTAATCTAATTTTCACTTAAATATGGTCTTCTCTTCAATCCCCATAGTATCAATTCAGCTCCATCATCATGAAAAGTCATGAAAGGTTTACACCATTCATCATTTCTGTATAAAAAATGTCAATCTTCTCCAACATGATTTTCTTGAAAGCTCCAGATGGGCACAACTTTCCACCTCAATTAGAAGCTCCAGAAAAGGCACAGCTTCACTTGTCATGAAAGCTCTAGAAAAGGGACAGCTTTCAATATAATGACTTTCTTTAGCAGCAAAGACATCTCTTCAGAATTTAATTTTCCACCCAAAGTATCACAGAATGTGGTGGAAAAACCCAAGACAACTTCCCCCACACTTAAGCTCAACTAGATTATGCATCTTCACTTCAAGAGTTGGTTGGATATGGAAAATTGTCTTGTAATGTGGCTTAACCTAACAGGCTGTGCATGGCTTCTAAGGGATACAAGGATTAAATATTCAAGGTAGGCCATTAAAAAAAAGGATTCTTTGAAATAAGGGCTTTAATACCAAACAAATGCCTCAATCATTTAAACATATGTACCTCAAACCCTCAAGTTTTGATAGGAATAGATCAAATTCTGGTTAAATCAAGCATGGTTTGGTTCTCTCAAGAAGTGAGGTGAATGTAAAGAATATGAAAATAATGGTTTAGAAGCCTCACAGGAAAGTGATTTCAAATATAAAGACAGTGAGATTGGCATGAGATTCAAAATTCAGCGTACTTTTCATGAAATTACTAAATATTTGAACTTGAAACAAAGTCATTTCAGCATTCATTTAAGCTTAGTTTCAAAGGGTAAATTGTTTCACTTATTGATATGGATTTAAAAATTGTGATGAGAATCATTTCAGCTCAAAATGTTTCAAAAAACACATAAAATTGTAAAATAAACACACAAAATTTGAAAAACACACAATTTTTTTTGGTTTTTTTTAAAACAGGAAAACAATTGAAATTACTAAACTAAAAGGTTCCCTCCCCCACACTTAAAATATTGCATTGTCCTCAATGTGAACCCGTGAGATGATATACGCACCTGAAATGCAGAATTTTTAAATAGGACAAATAATATAAAAGTGAAAGGGTTAGGAACAGCCTGATGTGATCAAGTGATGATGGGGTTATGCAGTGTGATAAAATCCACTGCATCAGTAGGATGTCCCTCAATGTATCTCTTCAAGCGTTTCCCATTGACTGTAAAGCTCCTTCCAGTGTCCTCTTGTGTGATCTCCACTACACCATAAGGAAAAATATTAGACACAATATAAGGACCTAACCATCTGGAACGCAACTTACCAGGCATCAACTTCAGTCGTGAACTATAGAGAAGGGCTTTCTCTCCAACATGAAACTCCCTTTGTTGGATCATTTTGTCATGAGCTACTTTTGATCTTTCCTTGTAGAGCCTTGAGTTCTCATATGATGACAGTCGAATCTCCTCAAGCTCTTGAATTTGCAACTTCCTTTGAATTCCAGCTTGGGCCAAATCCATGTTACATTTCTTTATAGCCCAATATGCTCGATGCTCGACTTCCACGGGGAGATGACACGCTTTCCCAAAAAAAATCCGAAATGGGGACATACCAATGGGGGTCTTGTATGCTGTCCTATAAGCCCACAATGCATCATCCAAGCGCTTTCTCCAATCCTTCCTATTTGGCTGCACGGTTTTCTCCAAGATTTGTTTCAACTCACGATTTGAAACCTCAGCCTGGCCATTTGTTTGGGGGTGGTATGGTGTTGATGTTTTGTGTGTCACCTCATACTTTCGAAGGAGGGAAGCAAAATTCCTATTGCAAAAGTGTGTCCCTTGGTCACTGATGATGGCCTTTGGTACTCCAAACCTGCAAAAAATCTGTGCTTTGACAAAGTCCACAACAACATGAGAATCGTCAGTCCTGGTGGCCTTGGCCTCCACCAATTTACTCACATAATCAACAGCAACCAAAATATACAAAAATCCAAATGAACTAGGAAAAAGACCCATAAAGTCGATGCCCCATACATCAAAAATCTCACAAAATAGTATGGGTTATTGGGGCATCTCATGTCTCCTAGAAATGTTCCCAGTGTGTTGGCAACGAGAGCATGACTTACAAAACAAATGGGCATCATGGAACAAGCTAGGCCAATATAATCCAGAGTCTAAAACCTTCCTAGCTGTCCGTTGGGGTCCAAAGTGTCCACCACATGCAAGTGTATGACAGAATTGAAAAACAGACTCAAAATCATGATCAGGAATACACCTCCTAATGACTTGGTCACTACACATGCGCCAGAGGTACGGATCATCCCACACATAATACCTAGACTCACTTTTTAATTTTTGGACTTGATGCTTCTTCAAATTTACTGGGATTTCAGAGCCAACAATGTAATTAACTAAATCAGCATACCAAGGATGCTTACCTGAGATGGTATAGAGATGCTCATCGGGGAAAGTGTCCCGAAGTGGTACCTGGTCCAAGGTGTCATCCTCTAGTCTGTGAGTAAGCCTACTCATGTGGTCTGCCACCAAATTCTCTGACCCCTTCTTGTCCTTTATCTCAAGGTCAAACTCTTGAAGAAGGAGCATCCAACGGATAAGTCGTGGCTTTGCATCTGGCTTCTTTAGGAGGTACCTCAAAGCTGCATGGTCAGAAAAAACAACTACTTTAGAGCCCAATAAATATTAACGGAATTTATCTAAAGCAAATATGACAGCAAGAAACTCCTTTTCTGTGGTAGTGTAGTTTTATTGGGCTGAATCTAGTGTCCTCGATGCATAGGCGATCACATGTGAACGTCCCTCCACCCTCTGAGATAAGACAGCTCCAACCGCGAAGTTGGAGGCGTCACACATAAGCTCAAATGGAAGGTCCCACCGTGGGGGCTGTATGATTGGTGGAGTGGTCAGACACTTCTTCAGCTCATAAAATGATACCCTGCATGAATCATCAAAATTGAAGTCAATATCTTTTTGAAGCAATTGAGATAAGGGTAGAGCGATCTTACTAAAATATCTGATGAAGCGTCGATAAAATCCAGCATGCCCAAGGAATGATCGAGCATCATGCACACATGTAGGATATGGGAGGGATGAAATAATGTCTACCTTAGATTTATCAACTTCAATTCCATGTTGTGAGACTATATGACCTAAGACAATTCCCTTTTCGACCATGAAATGACATTTTTCAAAATTTAAGACCAGATTCTTCTCAATACAACGATGCAACACATCACCCAAACTAGAGAGACATTCATCAAATGAGGACCCATAAATTGTAAAATCATCCATAAATACCTCCATGCAGGTCTCAATGAAATCTGAGAAAATACTCACCATGCATCTCTGGAAGGTACCTGGGGCATTGCAAAGTCCAAATGGCATCCTTCGGTAAGCAAAGGTACCGAATGGGCAGGTGAATGTTGTCTTCTCCTGGTCCTCTGCTGCAATGGGAACCTGAAAATAGCCAGAAAATCCATCCAAGAAACAATAGTGTGTCTTCCCAGCTAGTCTCTCGAGCATCTGGTCAATGAATGGAAGTGGGAAATGGTCCTTACGAGTGGATTGATTTATTTTCCTATAATCGATACACACTCGCCAACTGTTTTGTACTCTCACAGGAACTAACTCATCATTTTCATTTTTTATAACAGTGAAACCAGTTTTCTTTGGTACAACCTGAACAGGGCTAACCCATTGTGAGTCAGAAATAGGGTAAATGATACCCGCCTCAAGTAATTTTTCAACTTCTTTCTTAACAACTTCTAGGAGGGTGGGATTAAGTCTCCTTTGTGGCTGTCTCACCGGTTTAGCCCCATCCTCCAAGAGAATCCTATGCATGCAAATGGAGGGGCTAATACCTGATATGTCTGCCAATGTCCAACCAATTGCCCTAATGTTATCTCTCAAAAGATTCAAAAGTTTTTCTTCACATTCAAAAGAGATATTGTAAGCAATTATGACAGGTAATCTATCACCACTGAGAAAGTATTCATATTTGAGATTTGAGGGCAATGGCTTGAGTTCCAATGTAGGTTGGTGATGTATGGATGGAGAAATTGATGCAACAGACATATCTGCACAATGAACATCAGTATCAGAAATAAAATCATCACAATCAGAGAATAAATCACCAAATCCATCAGCATACTCAATAGCCATGTCATAATCAGAGTTCACATGATCAAAATCAGAATATGATTCCATTTCAAAATCAAATCTTAGAGAGTCTTGTTCCTTAAAAATGGGTGTAGAAGTATTCTTAGACATCAAACTAGAACCAATACTCATAATCTCCCTAACCACAGGACAATCCAATTCCATGATGTTTTTAATTGGTGGTTCAAAATGGGAGATAACAAAAGCAGAATGGTCCTCTGAGGGGTACTTCATGGAATCCATAACATTAAATATCACAACTTCATCTCCAAACTCCATGGAAAGTGTACCCTCATTGACATTTATGATAGTTTTTGCAGTTTTGAGGAAGGGTCTACCTAAGATAATGGGGGCATGAGAACTTACTTGATCATCCTCCATGTTAAGCACATAGAAGTCTGCTGGAAAGATCATGTCTCTTACCCGAACAAGTACATCCTCAAGAACTCCCGCTGGATATGCCGTTGCTCTATTCACCAATTGCACCACTACTCTTGTTGGCTTCAACTCACCAACCTGTAAGGAAGAGAATACAGAGTGAGGCATCACATTTATTGAAGCTCCTAAATCACAAAGAGCATCAGAGAAGTGCAACTCCCTTATGGTACATGGGATGGTGAATGTCCCAGGATCCTTGCACTTTGTTGGAATTTCTAGAGGTGGTGTAATGAGTGCTGAGACATTCCTTCCAAGGTTGATTCTCTCATTCCCCTTGAGCCATCTTCGATTGGTGCAGAGTTATTTTAAGAATTTGGCATACCTTGGAATTTGCTTAATGGCTTCAAGTAGAGGAATGTTGATCTCCACACGCTTGAATGTGTCCAAAACCACCTTTTGCATTGCTTCTTCCGCCATCTTCTTGGTTTGAACAACCCTATTTGGAAAAGGAAGGGGTTTAGGAGGAACATCATCAATCTTTTTCTTACCTTTATCTTTCTCCTTGGATTGCTCATCAGTTGGTTTGGAATGTGGCTTCTCTGGAGTTGAGGTGAATCCCGGTGGAATGGTAGGTACAGATGTATCGTTCATTTGCTTCCCACTTCTCAATTTGATGGAACTAACATTCCCCTTTGGATTTGGAGTGGGTTGGGAAGGTAGATTTCAGGAATTCTTACTCACAAGTTCATGGAGGGAGGTGGCAATCTGACTCATTTGAGTCTTCAACTCTCTCAGCTCCGAACCTTGACTCTTCAGCTCATTCTGTTGATTAAGAACAATTTGTTTCAAAATATCATCAGTGTTAGAGTCTACCTTGTGTTGGATATTCCCTTGTTGCTGACTCGTTGATGTTTGAGCTTCGAATCTCCTTTGGGGTTGTTGGAAACCCTGTTGGTAAGGTGGAGGCTGCTGGAAGTTTGGTTGAAAAGGGGGCCTTTGTTGTTGTCCAGAGCCATACCTCATGTCCGCTAGATCTTTCCACCCTTGGTTTTATGTTGGATCAAACTTCTTTTGGGGATATGGTTGTTGTTGTTGCTGCTGAAATGGTCTCCCAGGGAACACTGCTGCACAATCTTCTGTTTCTTGGAGTTGTGGGCAACAGTCAGTTGGGTGGCTTGTCTCAGTGCAAATACCACAAGGCCTTGAAGGAGGGGGTAGAGATGTATTTTGTGCCAAAGCAATTTGCCTCACCATAGTGGTCAATTCTTCCAACTTAGTATCAATCAAATGACTTTCAAGAGAAGAAGGACTTACCTGATGTACTCCCCTGACATGTGGTGTACCTCTATCACCAAATTGTTAGGAGTTTTGGGCCATCTTGTCGATCAACGCACGTGCAGCTACTGGTGTCTTGTCCACCAATGCTCCTCCAGCCGCAGCATCCAACATGCTTCTCTCCATAGGTGGGAGTCCTTCATAGAAGTACTGGATGAGTAATTGCTCACTGATTTGGTGATGTGGGCAGCTTGCACACAACTTCTTGAATTGCTCCCAGTACTCATACATTGACTCCCCTTGGGATTGCTTGATCCCCGATATCTCCTTTCGAATGGATGTTGTACTTGATGCTGGAAAAAATCTTTGCATGAAAAGACGTTTCAAATCATTCCAACATGTTACATCTTCAGGTTGCAAATAATACATCCAATCTTTTGCAGCTCCATCAAGTGAGAATGGGAATGCTCTTAATTTAATTTGATCTTCAGAAACATTTCTTGGTTTTAAAGTTGAGCAAACCACATTAAATTCCTTAAGGTGTTTTTTGGGATCCTCACCAGATAAGCCATGAAACTTTGGAAGAAGGTGAATTAATCCAGATTTCAATTCAAAGTCCGATTCGAGATTTGGGTATGCAATACAATTTGGTTGATAGTTAATATCAGGTGCAACCAATTCTCGAATGGTTCTATTAAGTTCATTTCCATTATTTCCAGCCATTGGTTCCTCTTTTATGTTTGAATTTGAATTTCTTCCAATTTCAATGTTTCCAGAAGAGAGGAATTCACCAACTGGTTGAATATTGAAACTTCCCGTAGATTGAGAATGTCTGATTCGTTCCATAAGGCTACGTTCAATCTCAGGGTCAAGAACTAAGAGATCTTCGGGATTAGTTCGTGTCATAGATCAAATAAAAATGAAAAGAAAGAAAGTGGACCATAGTAAAATAAAAATGAGAAGTTTGAGTTGATGGTCCAAAAAGAAGTAGAAGAAAATAAAATAAGAAGAAGAAAAATCAGATTGGGTAAAGAAGGAAGAAAGAAGAGAGGAAGAGAATAAAATGTAAAATAAAATAAATACCTCTAATTGGTTGAAATAATTACTTGCCTCCCCGGCAACGACGCCAATTTGAAAGAGCGTTGTCGTGGGCGCCCTCAAATGATTAGTGTAATTTGGGGTACTTAGGTGCAGCAGAGTGGCTGACCAAGGTCGTCTCTCAAAGGAGGAAGTGAATTAAAACAATTATTAGAGGTATTATAGAAGTAAAATAAAAGATAATAAAAACACTACTTGAAAGGATGGGGGTGGTTGTTTATAGTTTATGAATCTAGAAGAAGTTTTCTGGAAGGAGATTGCATTTTTTTTTGTTTTTAATTTTGAAATGAAGTTTCGATTAGAATGACACAACAAAAAGATGTTTGTTTAGACAATATTTAAAAGACGTAATCGATCTAACTCTACCTCTTCAATCATTTATTAATCATTATCATTTAAATTAATATTCACTTAATTATGATCCCTTAATTTGTTAAATCCCGAACCCTACGAGAATTAACTTTACCACGAAGATTGAAGTGAATTTTAACCTTAGGCTAACTTCGGAACATGCAATCGCAACACCCTGCTTTGATTGATGTTCTAAAATTAGCTTATGGTCAGTGGTAAATTAAGGCACATAACCACTCTGGAAATGAGGATTAATTGAGTTTTGGGATTATATTTGAACTCTACAAATTGATCCCATGTGGTTTTTGAATTACCAGTTAAGGTTGCGCTCTCACAGTTCACACAATTCCCGACCTCACGTGTTTTGTGTTAACTATTCAATTGCTTGATTAGTTTCATTTAAATTAAAAACTCAATTAATAGATCATAATATGTGAATTACAGTATCTCATTGATTCAAAATAAATGAATGAATAAGGATAGAGGTCGATCGATTACTAAAGAGAACTACTCTTCCATGGGTGGTGTAGTCATCGTGGAGACGTTTTGCATAAGCAACAGATTGAAAGGGTAGAACCCAATATTGTCTCCACTCTTGATTCCAACCCAATTAAGAAGATTAATATAAGAAGAAGAGGGATGAACATAGAATATTATTTGAAGAAAAATTCAAGAAACAAACATGAAAGAAAAGAAATACAAAGAAGAGGTGAGAGAGGAGAGCCTTTTTGGAAGACAGGTTTGCACAAAGGCTTACTTCCTCCAAGAGTTGTGAGGGGATCCCAGGAGACACCCTTTCGGACAAACCTTCCCAAAGCCTCGACCAGCCCTCTCAAAGAGTTAAAACCCCCTTTAAATAGAGTTTTTAAGGGCTAGGGATACATAATTTTTTAAGTGTGAAATGAAAAACTCGGCCAAATATTTTATTCCAAGTTGCACCGCCAATTTACCTCCAAAACGCGTGAATTGACCGGCCTTCCAGAAGGATGATTTGTGAAAAATAATGTCCCCGAGCTTTCCTCAACATTTGGGCTCAATCCAAGCCTGTATGTAGAAGATATTACCCAAATACAGAACCCATGTCCATTCTGCCGAGTCCAGCCCACCATTGGATTAATTGATCATTTACTCCATCCAAATGCACTCTTTAGCTCTAGTGTCCTGCATGAAAGTTGTATAAACTGAAGTTAGGAACACTGTTACAAAATTTCAAATTCAAATAATAAATATAAAAATATTTATCTTTGAAATACTACAATGCACTATTAAGGGTAAAACTGGAAATTTCACCAAATTTTCAAATGAATGATCAAATCCCAAATATTTTATAAATAAACATATTTAACACAATGTGAGGAAATTAGTTCATTTATTATCAATAAAATATTCAATAAAATAGTGTTTTATCAATCAGCGTAGATCTCAGCTCGTGGTGGCTTCTTGACCTCAGCTTGGCTCCAGATCCGGCATGTTTTGGCTTGGCAACAGACTTC
This sequence comes from Viscum album, assembly GCA_963277665.1. Classification (NCBI taxonomy): domain Eukaryota; kingdom Viridiplantae; phylum Streptophyta; class Magnoliopsida; order Santalales; family Viscaceae; genus Viscum; species Viscum album. The sequence continues at coordinate 1,290,828,699 of OY728151.1, forward strand.
GGCTTGTCCGCACTTGGCTTCAGAGTATCGTCTCCAGCTCGTTTCAGTTTCGGTGTGATCACAGCTTGGCGCAAGGTCTAGAATGCTACAGGATATGCGGAAGATCCTACATTGACTGGAGTGGTGACGGTTTGGGAGTGCTCTCAGTTTCTGGCGTCGGCTCCAGTTTTGGCTTCAGACTTCGGAGACGGAGTGGACTGGCGACAGATCCAGTGAGGCGTCTTCCCAGGGTGGTGTGGTGTTGGATTCAGAGAGCTTAGAGGGGGGAGGTTTTTGTTTTACTCCATGTCTCTGATCATGGTTTTCATTGCTGCTCACTCCTTCACATCCGATCGAGACTGATCTTGCGATGTTTCCTAGTTTTATCTCTCTTGTTCCTGGATCTGCTGCGGTTTTTGACTCCCTTGATCTTGATATGATCCTACCTCATCTGATGGCCTTGACATCTCCGGTGTCACTCTTTCTCAGCTGCATGACCCCCCTCCGCCAGATCGTGTCAGATCTGGACCTCCCTGCGCGGTTGCTACTCGTTCATGCGGTGACATTTGAGGATGACATAGGCGGTGTTCCCAGCTTCTTTAGAGGTGATTTTTTTCAACCTTGTAGGGAGATTTACTCAGATGGGGATGCTTTGTTGATGCATTCTGGGATTGTTCGATCGAGTTCAGTGGGTCGACGGTGCCTGTGTTCCTTCTTCAGATGGAAGTTGTGCTGCTTTGACTCGCGCTGCCAACCAGCTCTGGTGTGGTTCTCATGCGGGTTATGTTTCAGCCTCTTCGTTTTGTGGTGGAGCATTTTCCAGGGAGCAGAAATTTTTGTCAATCTAGTTGAGGACATAAGGGACTTGGGGTTTTGGTCCGCCTTAGATCTGCATGTTGAGGGGATGTCTGGTGTGACAGCATTGGATTGCTTGGGATGTTTGATGAGGAGGTGGTGATGTTTTTGCCTTTTGTGTTCTGCTGCTTTACTTTTGATATTCTGGTGTTGCACTTCTCAAATGTGATTCTCTGGAATCCATTCTTTTGGAACTGATTGACACTGGGAAGCAGATGTATTGATGGGAGATTACTGCTCGTATCTTTGCATTTGGTTGGTGTGTTCTGTCTTGCAGATTGCATCAGGTGGGCGACCTAGAAAGCGGGATGGGTGTATTTGCACCAATCATTCAGCCGTCTGTTCTTTTGGATGGATGGGTACCATGATTGATTTTTTCACGGTGTTCTCTGGCGGATGTTGCGGTGCATTAGGTTGATGGTGCAGTGAGTCTCCCATTTGCACCATCAGGGGGGGTGGCTCGAAAGAGAGATAGGTGTGCTGGCACCTATCATCCAGTCCTCCTCTCGTATTTCAGTGTGAGATGGAGGAGTGCTCTGCCTTGGATGTGTTGCCAGCATGACACATTTCATTGCAGAGGGGGTGACACATCATCTTGCCTAACTTTGTTGTTGCATTTTCGACTAGGGGCAATGAGACTTTCTAGCTTGATCCTGCTATGATTTTTGTTTCCTTTTGACTTTTGGATCTCTGTTTGGTTGTGTGCCCTGTTTTGTTAGATGTTCTACATCTATCTCTGTAATGGGTTCATCCTTCTTCCCTTCAAAAGGAGTTTCTTTCTTTCTTTCATGAAACGGGGGTTTTCCCCCTTTACCTTTAAAAAAATTATTTATAATTATAAATATAAATAAAAATATCTTCACATATATTTATAAATACATATTTAAAATTATTTTAATATATTTATAATTATATAAATAATTATTTATTTAAAATTATATATTTTTTTTATTTATGTATAATTATATTTATAAATACACATTTACAATTCTTTAAATATATTTCTATTTCTATTTATATTTATTTATAATTATATAAAACTATATTCATTTATAAACAAATAACTTTTAATTTTTCAATTATATTATTAAATATTTATTAGTTCTTTTCTAGAGCTCATAATGACCTATCTTTATCAACGCTAGAAAAGTGCTGAGTAAAATGGATTTTATTTGTGCTTATTTTTTTTAGCACTGATAAAACCCAACTTTATCAGTGTTTTTAAAAAGTACTGATAAAATCCTTCATTACCTTATAAATCTAATCCTGGCTGAATTGATTCTCTCACATTTTTCAAGCTCACGTGAACTAAAAGCTCACCGATACTCTCCTACACTACTTCTTTCCCTCCCTCACCGCTCCATGCTCTCTCTCGCTCTCCCTCACGGTTGTGAAACCTCGCCAACACTGTCACTCAACATCATGCACTCTCTATTGCTTTTGTGTGCCCTCACTACTATGTGGTCTCCCTTACCACAACAGACCCTCACCATTGTGTTCTATCTCTCTCTCTCCCTTGGATGAATCAACACTTACAAATCCCATGGTATGTGACTTCTTATCTGTCAATCATGCTTTCCACATTTTTAGTTCTTCTTTAGGTTTTTTTTATTTCACCAAAATATTTTAATGATGCATCACCTCCCTCGCATACCTGATATGACACAACCATCACACACTATTGGGATATCACCTAGCCCAACTTAGTATTTGGAAGGAGTGTGAATGTTCAGGTGACTGATACTTGTCATACATGTCATTTTTCCATCGACAAGTATCGGTCACCCAAAAAATCCCACTCCTTCCATCCTAAGATGATTTTGGAGTGAGGGCTTGGATAAAACATCAATCATGAGGGAGAAGAATCCATGTTCAAGGTGTCCTTCCTATTGCCATATATTTATATAAAACAACTCTACCTTTGTTTTAATTAATAGAAAAAAGTGCTCCAATCCATTTAATATTTTCACTATAGTGAATATATACATATTGTACTAGGAACTCATCATTTCATATTTTTCATCATTCTCAACACCATTATCTTTATAAATAGGGAACTCATTATCATTCAATTTTTAAATCAATAACCCCACCTCTGATTTACATAATGTTTCAACTTCAGTATCATAATCACTAATTTCCTCATAATCTAATTTGGATAATAATTATATATTTTTGAGTTTTTATAATTTATTATCCATTTAATATGATAGAAAATTTAGGTTTCTTAACTTTTTAATTTTTTTCATATGTGAACATCTTGTTAAATCATATTCATTTTCACTTTACATTTCTATAAAAATTGAAAAACTGTTAGTGAAATTTATACTATATCAACATTTAAATAACTTCATTGGAATGTTATATTACTAATTTCATTTTCCTTTTAAAGAACTCCTTAAAATTTTTGTCATGGAGTTGAATATGGATTATATATATATATTTATAAATTCTTTATTTATGTTATTTGAGGATTCATCCCAGCCATCAGATTTTTTTAAATTTGAATTAATCATGAAACCCCAATTAGATTGTTCTTTGATTTTTCAAATATCATGACAACCCCATATGAGAATTGTGGTTTATTAGATTAGAATTCAAGAGTTTCATCAAATTTTTGGTTCACAAGACCATTTTATTGGGACCTATCACTGTTTTCATCATATGAAAAAAGATCAATTTTGAATCCTAATCATCCTATTATAAGAACACCTCCTAGCCCACCACATACCAAGTGAAGAGATTTATAAAACAAAACTCCCCCTAATGTTTTAATCCAACCTAATGATGTTATAGAAACCATCCTTGATATCTAAATTTTTCAATATAATAAAATTTAATTAGAATTTATATAACTTTATAGATATCACACATTCCTTTCTTTTAATGATTTCCACCACTAAAGAAGAATCACATCACACATCATTCGATATTTATTATTTTAGGAAAATTATTTTATGTTTCTTAAATGATTATTTAACAATTAAAATTTATGGGGTTTAAGATCAAATGTTCGGTGTATTTATTTATTTTTCAAAATATTAATATTACTGAATATAATAGGCTAGATATGAATTGAAAATCGGTGGGTGTCAATCGTATGACAAGAAAGTGTGAGGATGATGTGAAAGAGTTTATAAAGTTTGAAAAAAATCATTCATATGACCCTTATGAAATCATTTTTTCATGTTTACACTGATGTTAGTCAAGGATAATTAGTCCATAAGAGTTGGAAAAATAATTGATCTATTATGGAATATATTGATTTTATAATTTTTTGACTAAATATGCAGAAAAAATGAATGTATCTTATTATTTGGTTATGAACACATTTTTTGGATCATTTAATATGATTACAAGTGTGAATAATGATGAACACTATCTCGAGGGTGTGATTATAGGTGTGAATGATGATGAAGATCATATTGAAAAAATGACATTGAATTTTCCTGATGAACTTAGTGATTGTATAAAATTGTTTGATAATTTAAAAATTCTTGAAAATACACCATTGTATAATGGTTGTACTAAACATATATCATTCTCATCAATAATAAATATATATAATTTAAAATATTGTAATTGATAGTTTGATATACCATTTTTATTGAACTAATTTATCTCTTTAATGGCATGCTTATAAAATACAATGAAATTCATTTCCCAACATAGAATGCTAAATGAATTCTATGTTAAATGGGTATGATCTCTAAATGAATAAATTAATGTCTAAATGATTGTATACTACTTCTCAATGAAAAAAATCACATAAAAATTCCCAAAGTGTGGTAAATATTGATTGAGAAAGATGAATTAGGTTCTAGGAAAGTTTTATGGTACTTTCCAATTATTAAAAGGTTTAGGAACATATATGGATGTGAGAAGACTTCATGGAAAATTAAATCGGAATTCATATGAAATAAATAAATATTAGAAATTTTTTCACCCAGTATATTCTCCTCAGTGGAAAAAAATTGATCATGGGTATCCTAAGTTTGGAAATGAGCCAAGTAACCTTAATCATCAAATATATATAGATGGAGTGAATCCTTTTGGTTTCCAATATCTTGATTTTATGTATGTGGGAAAAAATATATGTGATAGTTTCATTGAAACATTTCCAAATTCACCTAAAAAAAGTAGGAATTAACACTTGGTTGAACATGATTGGAATGAGAATACAGGAAGATTTGGCATCAATTAGGAGTGAAGAATGGGCTTTTTCCACTCCTTCTACTTACACTCTTTCCTGGAAAGATAGATAATATTTTCTCAAATTATTTAATTATGTAAAGGTTCCATAGGTTTATTCCTAAAATAACAATAATATTTTTTAAATACCATAATTAAAGTTAAAGGATATGAAATCACATGAGTTTTGTGTTTTCATAAAATATCTAATGATTGTAGATTTATGTTACCTTATTAACAAGAATCACAATCATACATTAAATAGGCTCTATTTATTTTTCAAATACATATATATCAACATTATATACCTGAGGAATTTTCCAACCATGGAAAAGGGAATTGCTTTCATATTATGTGAATTACATATTTTTTACTGCCAAAATTCTTTAATATGGTGATTCAATTGGTAACAGAGATTAGACTTTGTGTTCCTATAAATTATATATGGGTGTACCCCATTGAGAAATATATGATGATTGTGAAAGGGTATACAAAAATCAAATCCATCTATAAGGTTTTATTTGTGAGAAATATTTTACTGAGGAAGTTATTGAGTTCTATATCGACTACCTATCTAGTGTGGAAATCATTGGTCTACTGAAATCTCATCACACTAGGTGGAATATGGGCAAATATACTTATGGAATATATGTTTTCACAATTACTATTATAGAGTGGGAGTAATCTCACCTTGAAATTATTCATAACAGTTTATTGGTTTCACTATATGTTGAAACCCACAAATTAATTCTTTATCATTTTAATACATATAGGGATGAAATCAAGATATAAAATAAACACAATTAATAGTTTATAGGATGGTCTAGAGACCATATTTTTAAGGAGTTAAGAGAAAATCTAGATTCAATTTCATAACAACTTCGGTGGCTAGCTAAAGTACCTAGTGTGAAAGTATATTCTTATAATGGTTATGTTATTAACGATTATAAATTCTATAAAAATGAAAATTATTAAAGCAGTAGTGGAGGAAAACTTTTAGATGAAGTGATGTATGTATCTGGTAATAAGGATAGAAATAAAATTTATGAAAATATTTCATAAATTGGCATCATCATAAAAATGCGGTAGTCAGATTATAAAATATTACATGTCCACATTTTTTCAATATAAGTGGGTTGATAACATGAGTTTAGTTAAAATATATGAATTTTGTAACATCCTATTACTATTTTTAGGTACTCCTTAACCCCTCTCTTTTTCATTCTTTGGTTGGTGTTAGTCTTGGGTTGTTTTTGGAAGATATTTGGAAAATTTTGGAAATTTTGGGACTTTTCATGGTTGGTTCATGGTTTTCCCAAAACATGTGCCCACCTAAGGGAAACCGTACAAACCAAAATAGTGGAAGTTTTCAAAATTGATGCATAGCTTGAAAAATTGTGCACCCACCTGGTAGAAACTATGTATACTATGAGAGGGTTGAACGGTTCAGGTACACATTTAGAAAAATCATGGGACCCTTCCAAGCTAACTGTGGGAGCGGTGATTTTTAATTTTGAAAAATTATTAAAATTTCTCAAACCCCATTTTTATCACCCACTAAACCATAAAATGGGATCTTACAAAATTGTAGGTATTTGGAGCTCTTAAAGAACCATATTGTATCCTTCAAACCCCATCCAATGTGGATCAAATGTTATAGAACATTGTCTAATTCCTCTCTGGTAAGAGATCATCTCTTGTTCCTTATCTCCCTATATCCTCTTATCTCCCCCTTAGGGTTTATTATATCTTCCCTTTGTTGAGAGATATAAACTCATTTAAGTATGATCTTTAATATAGTTTGGATACTTGGACCTCTATTGCTGATGTTCTTCATTGGAGTTTCCTATTGCGAGCATTATGATATGTGATCTTGTGATCTATGGTAGGTGGTTCTGTCTAAGATGACCAATTAAATTAACCTTTGATTTCTTTATTTAAATTAAATACCATTCAATTGTATCATGGAAAACTAATTTTACATGAATTTTAATTTAAACTGAAATGGTATGTATTTTGGGGAAAACCTCCCAATTCAAATGATTTGGGGTTTGATTTTATTTGATGGACATTGTTGAATGTTATTTTTTAGATTGAACTATGACATTGATTTTAAGAAAACGACTTAAATTGTTTTTATAAGAACCCATGTTTGGTTTTATCTTGAAAAGGGAATAATTTTCTTAAAAACACATGTTTTTATAATATAAATTATAATATTTAAATGGTAAAGGGGGAAATTTCTTTTTAAATAGTTTTAAAATAATTTTCCCATTATTGATTAGTATTTTATAACATGAAATCCTATGTAGTTAGGGAGTTACTTGGGATAAAAAATCTATTTTGGGATTTCAATAGAAACATATTAACACTTTAAAACTGTAAGGTAAAAATATTAGAAGATCATTTCCCCAATAGGAGGTTGGTTAGTCCTCTTTTTCTAGTGTTGGAGGGATGTGTGTGCACATTTCTATTATCACTATATGAGTGTGTGAGGATATCATAACCTAGAACAATAATACCTCTTAGAAGATGACCGTTTTTCTCATCTGTGAATTATTTTTATATATATTCCATTATTTATAAAACTACCTTACATGTGACTTGTGATTTTATATAAACTGTTTTATATGAAATATTTATTAATCCATTTCATGAAATGTTTAAATCAATAGAAATGAAAATCATGACTTGTTTTAAAGATGCTCTTGTAGTTACACCTTTTATTTATTTAAAACTGATAACACTATTCGGTTAATTATTGTAGCATCATATTATAGAAAACATGATGAGACCCTACTGGGATTTTGATATCACACCCTTCCTTTGTCTTTGGGCATTAATAGAATTTTCTTTTTCCAGGTTCAAACAATGGGAAATCACCACTTGGAGGTGGTTCTTATTGGTGATCCATTGAGATTGTTGTGGTATGTCCATGGGGACTTAGGTTGTTTATATATAAGTTTTTGTTTCATTTTTGTCGTACTTTTGATTTATATACATATTTCACTTTTGGTATTGTTCTCCATGTGGAGTGTTCTTTGAGCATACTAACTTGTATCTATTTTATTTTTTTGTTTATGTTAAAAATTGTTCCCACCTTAATCTTTTAAGATTCTAGGTTCTCATCGCCAACCCATGGGAATATGGAATGTTCTTCGGTCTAGGATAAATTCATCTTAGTTATCTAGATACGAAGGTATCTCGGCCGGTTTAGGAGAAAGATGTATTAAAGGTGAGTTAAGAAGCTTTCCTTGATGTCAGTATGCAGTTGTGTAATCTTTTTGAGATATAGGATGTAGTTTCAAGTGTGTACCTGGCCATCTCACACCATAATTAGCCTTAAGTCACCATGGGTGGTTTAATAAATACATATAGAGTATTAGTTCTATTATTTTCCATGATTATGAATTTGGTAGTTGAAATACAATTCTTGTTTTCTTATCTGATGATATTAATTTCATTATTTCTCTTGTTAGAGTATTGATCTGTGTAACATCCTGATATCTTCAATGTTGTTTTATAATGTTTTGTAGCTTCATTTCTTTGATATTACTTGTGAATCATGTAAAGACCTAGAAATTACAAGTATTTTTTTTAATTAAATGGGAATTTTACGAGTCCCCAAAAATTGACGGCATGCGATTTCGAGGTCCGGAGTGCCCGGAATGAATTTATGAAGTTTTGTTCTGGTACGTTTAGTAAACGTACAAGAGGGTTTTTATAACTTTTGAACTAGTGCTCGGAATAGAAATCTGAGGGCACCATTGAACTCGCAGCACCGATATTCATTTAAAAAGACTTTCACCTCGACAACAGTGGGTCGAGAATGAAAGTTAGTTTTTGGGATTTTCGTGGAAAATACTAAAATAAAATGATCATAACTTTATTTTATTTTGAGCTTCCATGTGGATATTTCAGGTGGGGTCCACCAGAACTAAACCTCCACATGGAAGTTCTAAGTGGGGACCACCACACCTTAACCTCCCATGAGAGGTTATGGTGGTGGGGACCACCCAAACCATAACCTCCCATGGGAGGTTATGGTATTGGGGACCACCCAGGTTTTTAAACCCCCTTGAAACCTCTCATTAATTGGGAGAAACCTCTCAAGTCCCTATTAAATGTGGGGAGAGCCTCTTGGTATCCTTCTAATAGTTATATCCAATGAACCTCTTAAATTGCGCCAACATAATTTAATAATCTTGCTCCTTTTAAATTTAAATAACCACGTCGTTCGAATTTAGAAAGGTTCATAATAAATGAACCGTCATAAATTCCAATGATCGTTACCTACCTCCCTCCCTCTCCTATATATAAGAAGCATGGGAGGTGGTTTTGGGATGGATTTACCAAGTGACGAAGCGTTGGTAAAGTGATACAATGCCCAAAACTTTGAGGATTACGCTTCCTCCACGAAGAGCACATTCTTCCAATGAAGAACGCTTGTGAAGAGGGACTTCGACTTCCTTCCTTAGAAACTACTCCGATGTAGGATGTCTTCGACTACAATGAGTCGGCACACAAAGTGACGACCGAGGAAAACACCAATGACACCGACATCCATCTTTTCCCAACGATATGTCTTCTTCCCCACGCCAACGTCGACAAACATTGAAAAAATGTAGGGGGTTTATTTTTATGTTAATGCTTTCCTTGTTTTTCTTTTGCGGATTGGAAGAGAATCGTTGCGAAGGTTGTAGAATTTGAAGTTCATCATTCTCTTTTCTTGATGGACCGATTGCTATCATCCTAAATGCGGAGGGTGCGAGCCAAACTAACATGGCCCGACTCCCTCCGCTGATCTATTTGTGATGTTCTTCAGCATGGTGAAAAGGTGACACGAAATGACCGCGCTAACCGCAGACTCCGCAACCCATGCCGCCCTCCTGAAAATTTGGCAGAACTGGCTCCCGGCCGCTGCCGGCCTCCCGTGCGCCCACCGGCCACCTGGCCATCCGCTGGCCTCTTGGCCCCCGGCCTCCGCTGGTCTCCCGTGCGCCCTCCGGTCTCCCGGCCACCCATCGGCCTCCCGCCTCCCGACTGCCTTCCAACCACCTGGCCACCCGCCGGCCTCCTGGGCTGAGCCGCCCAAGCCGCGCCCCTCACGGCATTGGCCGAACCGGCCTTCCGTGCCCCTCACAGTGCCTCTAGGATGAACCACCCTTAAACCGAAGCATGATCGGTCAGCGCCCTCGCGACCGGTTCGCGCCCTCGTGCTACTCATGGCCTTCGTGGCCTGTTGGGCTGGGCCCAGCTGGCTGGGCCAAACTGAACGGGTCAGGCCGGGTTGCCCTAGACCGGGTCAGCCCAGACTGGGTCGGACTGGGACGGACATGACCTGGGCCCACTTCGACCCATTTATGCTCCTTCGACCATATCTTTGTCACTAGACGTCCGTCTAACGAACCATCAATGACATTAGAAATATTGGAGCATGGAGGTCCCTTAGAGTATACCCCACTGGAGTTTGGGGTAAAGTTGAGATACAGTCAAGTTGGATCGTGCATGAATCCAACCGAGCCCCTAGGACTAAAAGGCTAATAACTCTTAGACCGAGCGTCCGATTGACGTGTTGTATGTTGCGTTGAGAATCCTATGACGAGGCGGAACTTCAGGAAATTTTCTTTATGGGACTTCATGGAAGTTGATGTACCAAAACTTGGCTTGAGGTGTGGACCCTCCCGGAATCAAGCGTGCTTGTGCGGAAACCCTGTGGCAAGCTGCTCTCTGACTGCTATTCCTAGATCCTGTGTGGGTTCGATAGCTCTGACTACTGTTCCTAGATCTTATGTGGGTTTGACAGCTCCTAATACTATTCCTAGATCCTATATGGGTTCGACAACTCTGAATACTATTCCTAGATCCTCTGTCGGTTCGACAGCTCTGACCACTATTCCTGGATCCTGTGTGGGTTCGACATCTCTGACTACTGTTCCTGGATCCTATGTGGGTTTGACAGCTTAGACTACTGTTCGTGGATCCTGTGTGGGTTCGACATCTCTGACTACTATTCGTGGATCCTGTGTGGGTTCGACAGCTCTGACTACTGTTCCTGGATCCTGTGTGGGTTCGACTGCTCTGACTACAATTCTTGGATCCTGTGTGGGTTCGAAAGCTCTGACTACTATTCATGGATCTTGTGTGGGTTCGACAGCTCTGACTACTATTCCTAGATCCAGTGTCGGTTTGACAGCTCTGATTTCTATACCAGGATCCTACATGGGTTCGACATAATAGATAATTTAGTGGCTACATCTAATTGTCTCTAACTCTCTACAAAAGTTTTATACCTGTGTGAGCTGAGTCTGTAACTTTTGGGTTATCCTCATGATTTAGATGGATTACTTGATAAATTAGGTATTTGTATGGGCATATACCTAAGTGGGGTTATCTATTGATTTCATACTTGGTGGTTTATCCTTGTTGAATTTTTTGAGACCTTGAGGGTCTTGGGGTCCCTACTGAGTGTCGCTATACTCACCCATGCACAGGCTATGCCCGGACCTCATTATGTTGGATGCAGACGATTAACAGTGCTGATCGAGGCTGAGTATACCAGGACTGAACGATACCCAGAGGTGGACCACACAGCGTGACGGTACATGGAGTATACAGATGGACGTGGAGTGTTGTGGAGGCTATCTGTACCTACCCTTCAGGTAGGATTTCCTGGTGGACGATCCATGAGCTGTTTTTTCTTCTTTTTTTAGTACTTGTTCTCTCAGTTTCTGGTACTTTATAGTTGGGCTTGTATTTCCGACCCCTTTTACTTTTCAACACTCTTTTGTTATACTGTTTTACTAAGTGCCTTGCTTCCATCTTATACTCTGTTTTGTGCATTTTCAGGTTATAAAGGAAACACCTTCCCAGTTTTAGGGATTTATGCATTTGGTGCTAGTCGCCATCCCCTGGCCTATGGAAGGAATACTTGGGGTAGTCACAACACAGGCCCCAAGGGACGGGTTGTAAAAAATTGGTATCAGATGAGTCAGTTCTACAGCAGAACTTAGGACTCTGATCTTTCTTTTAATGACAATAGTGTTTTGTTAAGTGAGTGTGTTTATCAGTTTAGGGAATCCAGTGTTGGTGCGGCAACCGACGTATCCATACACCAGGACCCTAAATTCTGATTTCTGACTCAGTGCACAAAAAAACTGATTGCATGTGTGTTTCCAAGAGTCTTATTTATGAATTCCTTGAGTCAGCTCACCAGGTATTACTTTTTGATAGTGGCACACCTATTTCTTTGAAGGATGCCTCCATGCAGACAACCACCTAGGGTTCCAAGAGTAGTACACATAGATAGACCACCGAGCGATGAGGCCTCAATTCAGGGACCTTTTCCAGCGGAGACACCAGTGGTACCACTCCCCGTTGGGCCACCGATGCCACCAGACCCAGCAGTAGAGAGTGCACGCCGCCTGAGCGCGTTACATGAGTTCCAGCGCTAGAGGCTGCCTATGATCAGGGGCAGGATGGACCTGTAGGCAGCTGAGGATTTTCTGGTGGCTATGGTGGGAGTCTTTAGACTGGTAGGGACACCAGCCGACCTTATGGTGATCCTTACCAGGAGTCTCCTTTAGGAAGTAGAAGGCAGATGGTGGAGCCTGATGCTCCAGGTGCTTGGCGAGGCAACACTTCTCTAGGCAGACTTCGAGAGCCTGTTTCGGGAAAAGTTTGTCCCAGCCACCCTACGTGCTGTGCAGATATAGAAGCTACTTCATCTACAGCAGCGTAGCATGACGGTGGCCCAGTACTCAGTGAGATTCACCGACCTATCATGATACTCCACCGATATGGTGTGAGACCCATTTTTCAGGTCCCAAACCTTCAATTAGGGACTCAGATGGGAGATCAGAGCTCTGATAATCTCACTCAGCATCCAAATCCAGGTGGGGGTGCTAGAGAGAGCCCTCCTAGTGGAGAGTTTCCTTGCTAAGTATTCTCCAGTAGTGAGATCCACCACCAATCAACACATAGTAGAGTCTTCTGCAGCTGGCAGCAGACAAATGTCATAGAGGTCCAAGAGGACCAGAACTATAGGTGGATGGCAGCATGACTTAGGATTGGTTGTGTGGGGCATTGGAGACAGATCCAGACATGCCAGGAGTGGGTAGTGTTACCCATGTGGCAGGCAGAGTCACATGACTCGTGACTATCTGACCTGCCATTCGGATGATCAGCAGACGGTCGAAGGACCGACCAGGTAGAAACAAAGATTTGATAGAGATGGTCTGTAGGGAGCAGGTGGACATGGCAGACAAGATGGTCATACAGTTAGCGGTGGGTGACGTTTCAATGTGTTACCGCCACCACCACCAGGAGGTCCACCCCGACCGTAGGGAGCAGGTGGACATGGGAGAGCTTAGCTCTAGGTATCCGAGGATTATGATCATGGTGCTCTGGAGATGATTCGAGGTACATTCTATGTCTACTCCACCTTAGCTGCAGTTCTTATAGACACAGGTGCCAATCACTCTTTCATTTCCATCACCCTCGTTTAGAGCTCGGAGATTCCGATAGAGTTTTTGGCTCTTTCCTTACATCTAGAGACTCCTACGAGAGATGATTCGATGATTACACACTGGTTCCGGTAGTGTGAGTTTACTCTAGGAGGCGAGAGATTCAACTTGGATCTCCTAGTAGTGGCGTCGATGCCTTATGACATCATCTTGGGTATGGACTAGTTATCTACAGTCAATGCTCAGATTGACTATATTAGGTGAAAAGTGTGGTGTGTCAACACAGATGGGACTAGGTTTACCTTCACTGGTGAGAAAGGAGACTTTACAACACATGACATACTTACTCGGAGGAGGGTGCAGCCGATCACTCATCAGTTGGCCTGCCTTAACCTCAGAGCAGTTGATGTAATGAGTCTGAGCTATCCTGTAGTGGTGGACCGATACACATATGTTTTCCCAGATGATGTCCCAAGTCTACCTCCTCATAGAGAGGTGGAATTATACATTGACTTGTACCCCAGGACGACACAGATATCTACACCAGCATATCAGATGGCTCCTATGGAGCTTCGTGAGCTGTGGGTACAACTCGAGTACTTTCAGGGGAACAGATTCATCCGGCCCAGTGTTTCTCCCTAGGTAGCCCCGATTCTATTCTCCAAAAAGGAATATGAGAGCTTGAGGCATTGTGTAGACTACCGTCTCCTGAACCAGGTGACTGTGAAGAACAAGTACACACTCCTGAGGATTTATGACATCTCCGATCAGCTGTAGGGAGCGTGGTGGTTCTCAAAGATAGACCTCAGATCAGGCTATCACCGGCTCAGAGTTTGAGATGAGGATGTATAGAAGATGGACTTCAGATGTCGGTATGGCCACTACAATTTCTTGGTTATGACATTCGGTATAACCAACACTCCAATAGTGTTTATGGGACTCACGAACAAGATCTTTCAACCATACCTAGATTGTTTTGTCTTAGTCTTCATCGATGAAATTCTGATCTACTCGACTACTGAGGAAGAGCATGCCGACCATTTGCAGGTAGTACTGGAAACACTCCGGGAGCACCAAATTTATGGTAAGCTCTCGAAGTGCTAGTTCTAGATCTGAGAGGTTTAATTTTTAGGATATGTCATCTCCGAGGCTGGAGTTGCAGTGGATGCAGTGAAGATTGAGGTGGTACTTTCTTGGGAGCCACCTAGGAGTGTGACGGAGGTATGAAGTTTCTTGGGTTTGGATGGTTATTACCGAAGGTTCGTACCAGACTTCTCCAGAGCTGCAACACCACTATGAGCCTTGACGAAGAAGGGTCAACCCTTTTTGTGGTCGGAGAGATGCCAGTAGAGCTTTCAGGAGCTGAGGCAGAGGCTGACTAGTGCCCCCATCTTGAGGCTACCAGAGGAAGGCGTAGGGTATGTAGTCTACTACGATGCATCAGGGTCCAGACTTGGATGTGTCTTGATGTAGGAGTGAGCAGTGTTTTCTTATGGTTCCCGACAGCTGATACAACATGAGAAGAACTACGCTACCCATGGCCTGGAGTTCGTAGTAGTGACCTTTTCTTTGAAGATTTGGCGGCACTATCTGATGGGCGAGCATTTTACTGTGCAATGTGATAACAAGAGTCTCAGGTATATCTTTTCTCAGAAGGACCTGAACCTGAGATAGCGACATTGGCTTGAGTTCCTCCAGAACTATGACATTGAGATAGTCTATACTTCTGGGAAGATGAATGTTGTTGTAGATGCACTGAACAGAAGATATGGTATACAACTGCTAGGTGAGGCGACAGAGCATCTAGATGATTTACATATATCCTTTGTGGATAGAGATGAATCATTCTTCTTTTAGTCTCCTACAATCACTCCCCCACTTCTTCTTTGAGTCAGGGAGGCATAGCATGGGGACACTGACTGTGATACAAGACCTGCTCAGATATCCATAGGGCATGCACCTCATGGATTTTCTGAAGGAGGGGAGCACGTCATCATCTTTAGAGGACGTACCATGGTACCAGTTTTACTTCATGAGAAAATTTTGAGGGATTTCCACTCATCCCCTCTAGAGGTACATCTAGGAGTGGAGAAGATGCATCGAGACCTTCTACGACAGTACTAGTGTCCAGGTATGGAGAAGGCGGTAGCAAAGTTTATCTCTCGATGCCTCACTTGTCAGCAAGTGATGGCGGAGCACCAGGTACCAGCAGGCTTGGTTCAACCTTTAGAGGTCCCAGAATGGAAGTGGGATGGGATATCCATGGACTTTGTGATTGGACTACCACGTACATCCAGGGGTCATGAATCGATTTGGGTGATCGTTGACCGACTCACCAAGTCGGCCCACTTCCTACCGATCAGAGAGTAGAGTTCAGTAGAGAGCTTGAGACACCTTTATGTGCAGAAGATTGTGCAGCTACGTGGAGTAACTTCTTCTATAGTCTCTGATCATGACACACAATTTACATCCTAGCTATGGAAGGGGTTTTTGGAGGCTTTTGGGATGCAGCTTCATCTGATCACCGCCTTCCATCCTCAGACGGATGACCAGACTGAGCAGACCATTCATACCCTCGAGGACATGCTACGTGCTTGTGTCCTTGACTTTGGTTTCAACTAGGGGGATCACATACCTTTGGTGGAGTTTTCATACAAAAATAGCTATCACTCCACCATAGGGATGGCACCTTTGGAGGTATTGTACGAGCGACGTTGCAGATCACCTTTGTGCTGGACTGACCCTGTGGAGTCAGCACTAGTGGGACCAAAGATGGTACGAGCTACCACAGAGAAGGTGCAGATCATCCAGGAGTAGATGAAGACTACACAGAGCAGGGAGAAGTCATATGCCGATAAGATATGGAGACATCTGGAGTTCAAGGATGATGACCACGTCTTTCTACGGGTCTCACCTCGATGAGGTCTATAGATATTTGGCCGAGGCAACAAGTTATCCCCGAGATTCATCGGACCTTTTTAGGACCCCAACAGAGTTGGTGAGGTGGCATGCCGCTTAGCACTTCCACCTCAGTTGCACCGAGTACACGACGTCTTCCTTGTATCCCAACTAAGGAGATACATGCACGACCCTTCTCACATCATTAACCATGGAGAGATGGATGTCGATGATGGGCATAATTTTACAGAGGTTCCATTGGAGATTCAGGATCGACAAGAGTGGGTCCTTCGGGGATGGTCGATACCCTTGGTGCGCGTTTTTTGGCAGAACGAGAACCTCCAGGAGAGCACATGGGAGCGGGAGGCTCATATGCGTGATTAATACCCCCACTTGTTCACTTTGTTATGAGTTGTGGCTTATGGGTATGTAGAGCCCTAAGGTGGGGAGAATGTAAAGACCCAGAATTTCAATGTATTTTTTTAATTAAATGGGAATTTTAGGAGTCTGTGAAAATTGACGGTGCGCTATTCCGAGGTTCGGAGTGCCAGGAATGAATTTATGATGTTTTGTTTGGGTATCTTCAATAAACATACGTGCGGGCTTTTATAACTTTTGAACCAGTGATCAGAATTGAAATCTGAGGGCACTGTTGAACTCGTAGCGCTGATATTCTCTTAAAGAGACTTTCACCTTGACGATAGTGGGTTGAGAATGAAAGTTAGTTTTTTTTTTGTTTTTTGTGGAAAATAATAAAATAAAATGATCTTCAATTTATTTTATTTTAAACTTCCATGTGGATATTTTAGGTGGGGTCCGCCGAAACTAAACCTCCACATGGAAGTTGGAAGTGGGGACCACCACACCTTAACCTCCCATGAGAGGTTATAGTGGTGGGGACTACCCGAACCATAACATCTAATTAGGGGTTATAGTGGTGGGGACCAGTCAGGTTTTTAAACCCCCTTGAAACCTCCCATTAATTGGGAGAAACCTCTCAAGTCCCTATTAAATGTGGGGGGAGCCTCTGGGTATCCCCCCAATAATTATAGCCAACACACCTCTTAAATTGCACCAGCATAATTTAACAAGCTTGTTCCATCTAAATTTAAATAACCGCATCGTAGGAATTTTGGAAGGTTCCTAATAAATGAACCGTCATAAATTCCAACGCTCGTTACCTACCTACCTCCATCTTTTATATATTGGAAGCTTGAGAGGAGGTTTTGGGACAGCTTCACCAAGCAACGAAGCACTGGTAAAGTGACGCGACGCCCAACACTTGGAGGATTACGATTCCTCCATGAAAAACACATTATTACAATTAAGAACGCGAGTGAGAGGTGACTTAGACTTCCTTCCACGGAACCTACACCGATGTAGGAAATCTTTGACTATGACGAGCCGACCCACAAACTGATGATCGAGGAAAATGACGACGACATTGGCGTTAATCTTTTCTCAACGATCTGTCTTCTTCCCCGCACCAACGTTGAAAAACATTGAACAAAGGTAGAGGGTTTATTTGCATGTTAATTCTTTACTTGTTTTTCTTTTGCAGATTGGAAAAGAATCATTGTGGAGGCTGTAGAATTTGAAGTTCATCGTTCTCTTTCCTTGATGGACAAATTGCTATCATCCTAAATGTGGAGGGTGCATGAAAAACTAACATGGCCCGACTCCCTCTGATGATCTCTTTGTGGTGTTATTCGGCATGGAAACGAGGCGATGGAGGCGACATGCAATGACTGCGCAACCAGCGGACTCCGCAACCCGCTCCACCCTCGCAGAGATTCGGCCGAACCGGCTCCTGACTGCCGCCAGCCTCCTGTGCACCCACCAGCTACTCGTCCTCCGGCCGCAGCCAGCCTCTTGTGTGCCCGCCGGCTGCTCGGCCACCCGCCGGCCTCTCGGATCCTGGCCGCCACTGGTATCCCGTGAGCCCTCCGGTCTCCTAGCTACCCGCCAACCACTTGGTCGCCCGCTAGCTTCCCAGGCCGAGCCGCCCGAGCCGCGCCCCTCACGGGGTTGGATGAACTGGTCTCAGCCACCCCAGCCAAGCCACTGAGTCATTCCCCATGTGTTCCTGGACGAGTCGGCCTTCTGTGGCCCTCACGGCGCCTCCGGACCGAACTTCCCTTACACCGACGCGCGGCCGGTCCGGGCCCTCGCGATCGGTCCTCGCCCTCGCGCTACTTGCGACCTTCGTAGCCTGCTGGGCCAGGCCAGACCCAACGGGTCAAGCTGGGTCGACCCAGATCGGGTTGTCCTAGACCGGGTCGGGCCGGGTCAGTCAGACCGGGTCGGACCGGACCCGGGTCCACTTTGTCCCATTTACGCTCCTTCGACCATATCTTTGGCACTGGACATCCGTTTGATGAACCACCAGCGGCACTGGAAATATTGGAGCGTATCAGTCCCTTAGAGTATACCCCACTGGAGTTTGGGGTATAGTTGAGATATGACCAGGTTGGATCATGCACGAATCCAACCGGGCCCCCGGGACTAAAAGGCTAATAACTCTCAGACCGAGCGTCCGATTGACGTGTCGTATGTTGCGTTGAGACTCCTATGATGAGTCAGACCTTAAAGATTTTTTCTTTATGTGACTTCGTGGAAGTTCATATATCGACACTTGGCTTGAGGAGTGGATCCTCCTGGAATCAAGCGTGCTTGTGTGGAAACCCTATGGCTAGCTGCTCTCTGACTGTTGTTCCTGGATCCTGTGTGGGTTCGATAGCTCTTACTACTATTCCTAGATCCTATGTGGGTTTGATAGCTTTGACTACTGTTCCTGGATCATGTGTGGGTTGGATAGCTCTGACTACTATTCTTGGATCCTTTTTGGGTTCAACAGCTCTGACTACTATTCCTGGATCCTGTGTGGGTTCGACAACTCTGACTACTGTTCCAGGATCCTGTGTGGGTTCGACAGCTCTGATTAGTGTTCTTGGATCCTGTGTGGGTTTGACAGCTCTGACTACTGTTCATGGATCATATGTGGGTTCGAAACCTCTAACTATGGTTCCTAGATCCTGTATGGGTTTGAAAACTCAGACTACTATTCTTGGATCTTTTGTGGGTTCGACTGCTCTGACTACTATTCCTGGATCCTATGTGGATTCGACAGCTCTGACTACATTTCCTGGATCCTGTGTGGGTTCGACAACCTTGATTTCTGTACTAGGATCCTACGTGGGTTCGAAAAAATAGATGATTTAGTGGCTACATATAATCATCTATAACCCTATATAAATGTTTTATACTTTTGTGAGCTGAGTCAGTAACTTTTGTGTTTTCCTCATGATTGAGATAGATTAATTAATAACTTCGGTATATGTATGGGTATATACCTAAGTGGGGTTATCTGTTTATTTCATACTTGGTAGTTTATCCTTGTTGGATTTGGTGATACCTTGAGGGTCTCGGGGTCCTTACTGAGTATCGTTATACTCACCCCTGCACGGGCTACGCCCGCACCTTGTTGTGTTGGATGCAGATGAAAGACAATGATGACCGAGGCTGAGTGTATGAGGACTGGACAATACCCGGAGGTGGACCACCGGGCGTGATGGTACACGGAGGAGATGAAAAAATGCAGAGTGCTGTGGAGGCTATCTGTACCTACCCTTTAGGTAGGATTTCCTGGTTGACGATCCAGGATCTATTTTCAATTTTTTCAGAACTTGTACTTCTAGTTTCTGGTACTTTACAGTTGGGTTTGTATTTTCGGCCACTTTTACTATTCATCACTCTTTTGTTATAAAATTTTACTTTGTGTTTTTCTTCCAGCTTGTACTCTATTGTGTGTGTTTTCAGGTTATAAAGGCAATGCCTTCCTAGTTTTAGCGATTTATTACTCTGGTGCTAGTCACCAGCCCCTGGTCTGTGGAAGGTGGGTTTGGGGTAGTCACGGCACGAGCCCAGGGGGACGGGTCGTGAAAAATAAAATCCCATAGGAAACTATTTATAGACTATAGTGATAAATTCCTCCCATGGAACCAAATCTGTTTGAGGTTATTATGCATGATTTCCAAGAATTGGGATAGGAACCTACACCCATTCCCATTAAGGCTTTAGTTGTGGATCTTCAGAGGGATGAATTCCGAATTTTTTCTCTTGAATTACTTTACCAGAAGCCACTGACATTTCAAGGTTAAAATGATCCTTAAGTGGATGAAAATTGGATCTATAAAGTTGATCTTTTATTTGAGTTCTTTGAAACTCTTGATTCAATCAAGGTGAAATATGCCAACTTCAAGCTAGTGGGTCCAATCAAGAGATAGAGGGACATGATGGTCACCGTGAAGTAGCATGAGTAATTAGAGTGGAATGAATTAAAATTTATTTTCACCAATCAGTTTTATCCATATTCTATGGTGTTGGCCTAGTCTATAGACTTTTTCAAACTCGAGTAGGCTGGTAGGTCCATGATAGAATATGAAATAACTTTGTTAAGCTTGTGTAGTTTACACATGATATTGTGTTGAATGATAAGATGAAGACTCAGTGATTTGAGATAGGGATTTTATGTAATATTCCTTATTTGTTTTTCTTGTTGAATCTCCCTTCTTATGATGATATGTTGGATAGAGCATTCATGGTTGAGATCGACTTATCAGGTATGTCAGGGATAACTAGAGTCTCATTTACTCCCAATGAAAGTTTTCTGAGTTCCTTAAAAGTAAATATGAAGCATGATGATTATAATAGTGTTTATCAATATTAGGGTTCTTGTAGACCACCTACAGTGTCTACCAGAAGACCATTGGTTTTCTACAAGTGTGGCATGGTTGGGCACTGAAAATGGGTTTACACTGATGCACCAAAGATATGTGGTTCCTATGGATGCTTAGGTCACATTCAGAAGTTCTATCATATCTATTCATCTCTAGATAGTGGAATAGTATCAGAAATTCCATGTACTACAGTTTAGTCAGATTATTTAATAACTAAGGGGTTCCAGAAACATATATCTGGAATAATGATTTTTCATAAAGTGGAAGAGTCTCCAGATAATGAAAATATAAGTCCATCAATTGTGAGAGGTACCATCACTATTACATCATTATTAGATAATTCTTTATTTGATATTTATTCCTCCCATTTTCTCATTTAAACATGTATTTTAATTCTACTAAATCATTCCATATATCTTTTATCTTATGTGATATATATTTCTACACCACTAAAAAAGAAGAGTGTACAGGGTCATCATTGTCTTACTTGTGTGTTATTTTTATCGTAGATTTATTTGTCTTGGGATTTTCTTCTTATCAACATGAAACCTCTCGATGTCATATTTAGGATGGATTGGATCATTTCCAATAAATTTTGAATTGATTTCTTTCTTTAGTAGGTCTCCTTTACCGCACTGGATGGGGGTGTTTCTTGTCTTTCAAGGATAATTAGACCCATGGTCAAGCAGAGATAGACCATATTATTTGGATTTGGGAATGTTAATGTATGTTTTCTATTTTGACATTGAACAGGAAATCTTGAGTGATGATCTCCCACCAGTTGTCATTGAGTTTTCCAACATTTTCATTATGAATTGTCTAGATTTCCATCGGTATGGGAGGTGGAGTTTTCTATTGATATAGTATATGAAAAATAGTTAGTATCTATTACTTAATTACACTTGAAACTAGGTTAAATGAAATACTTTATGAATTAGTTGGAAGATATTTTAGAGAAATTCCTTATATACCTGAGTGTGTCACCTTGGTCGGTGCCTGTTCTCATTTCTGAGAAAGATAATGGGTCACTTTTCCTATGTGTTTATTACTGAAAAATAAATTGAGTTATAGTAAGGAACAAGTATCTGTTTCTAAGGATTGATTATATGTTTTACCTTTTTATGGGAAAAATTGGGTTTTAAAGATTGATTTTTGATCTAGTTGTCACTAGTTAAGAATAAAAGAATCTGAAATTCAGAAAACTACCTTCCAGAAAAGGTACAACCATTATGAATACCTTATCATGTCATTTTGTCTAACTAATTATGTTTTGGTCTTCGTGCATTTTATTAATTTAATTTTCAAGGAATATGTTGATAATTTTATGGTAGTCATTTTTGATGGAATCCTTGTTTACTCTATGTTTGATGAGGATCACATGCATTATCTAAGAGTTGTTCTGTTATTATTGATAAATTAATGACATTATGAAAAGATATCAAAATGTGATTTTTGGATTTAGGAAGTGAATTTCTTGGGACATGTGGTGTCATAACATGGTATATCAGTTGATCCTGAGAAGGAAAAGGATGTTATGACATTGGAGAAACCAGGGAATGTTTTTGAGATTCAAAGATTCTTTTGCTTAGCAAGAAATTATCACCGATTTGTAAAGTATTTATCAAAGAATTCTTTTTTAGTGACTAATATAACTCCAAAGAGAGTGATGTTTTATTTGGGTGAGAAATTATAGAGTAATTTTGTTGAGTTGAAATTTCATTTGACTACTACACCGATGTTGATACTTCCAGAGGTCCAGATGGGAAATGTGTTCTTTTGTGATGTGTCAGGTCCATGTTTGGGATATATTCTCATGCAGTGTGATCATGTCATTGCTTATGGATCTTGGAGGATTAGGAAACATGAGAAGAATCACCAAACACAATACCTTGATCTTGAATCCATGATACATTCCCTTATGATTTGGTGGTATTACATTTTATGATAAAGGTTTATCATGTATTTTGACCACAATATCTTTAGTTATATCTTCTCTAAAAAATATTTGAATCCTCCCCAATGGTATTGAGTGGAATACTTGAAATCTTTTTACATTTTCATCACCTATACAATGAGGAAAGGTAATGTCATCGTAGTTTATTTGATTATGAAATTTCAACCTAGGCAGTGAAAGAATCAACTGAAGAATAGAATTTGATGGATCTTTTTGCTCAGATGTATACTGGAGTTCAGAAATCAAAGGTTGAGTTTTTATTTTCCATTGTTCAGTTGACCACATCAATTATCGAGATGAATCTTCATGAACAATAGCT
Source organism: Viscum album (assembly GCA_963277665.1). Classification (NCBI taxonomy): domain Eukaryota; kingdom Viridiplantae; phylum Streptophyta; class Magnoliopsida; order Santalales; family Viscaceae; genus Viscum; species Viscum album. The sequence goes on from OY728151.1 coordinate 1,290,852,099, forward strand.
TTATTATGAATTATATAGAATTGGAGACTCTCTTTATGTCGGGGAGACCATTTCTGAATGTTCATTCTCCATAGAGGGTATTCTATATTTTCATAATAGTTTTTTATGTTGTTAGAAGTATGGAAAACTGTGTTGGAGGATTTCCATAATTCATAGTGGGATTTTCACCCCAGAACCATAAATATTTTCAATGATATTCAATGTAGATTTTGGTGGCCATGAATGAGATAAGGCATTGTTGATTTTTTCTCTCATTATTATACAAGAAAAAAGGTCATGGCTATGCACCTAAAACCATCGGTTATTCTCCTTCCAATTATAGTTCCAACTTGTAAGTGGGATGAGATCTCTATGTACTTTGTGTTGGGGTTGATTTTTACTGAGAGAAAGTGTAATTTAATATGTCTTTTGATCAATAGGATGACAAAATAGGCCCACTTTATAAAAATTCATGATAGGTCCAATGTTTAGAAACCTGAAGTCTCTATGTGAAAGATATTATTCGGTATCCTGGAGTTCCTTATGATATAGTCACTCATAAAGATCCCCATTTTAATTCACACTTTTTGGTAGGCCTTCCAGAGGCACTGGTATCCCAGGTTCACTTGAGTACAGAATATCATATATAGTAAGATGTGTAGAGAGGGAGACCTATATAGATTCATGAGGGTATTAATTGTGAATGAATCCTCGATTTGGGCAGGGCTTGGGATGACCATTTATGACTAGTGGAGTTTACCAGAAACAACTGTTACCAGACCATCATCAGGATATATCCTTTTGAGGCCTTGTATGGATGACCTTTTAAATCTCTGTTGTGTTGGTTAGATATTGGTGAAAACAACATGGTTGGACCAAAATTGGTTTAAAATAAAAAAATATTCAGTTGATTCTTCAGGGAATGTAGATGGGCCAAAGCTGGTATAAGTTTTATGTCGATGATCATTGTATACTGGGGTAATTTTCAGTTGGTGATTAGGTGTTTTAGAAATTTTTACCTAGTTTGGGTCATCAACAAGATTAGGAAGAAAGGGAAAATTACTCTACATTTTTTGGGACCTTTGGAGGTTGTTGATCATGTGGTAAAAGTTTCTTAATATTTATAACTAATACCTCATTCAACATCGATACATAATGTGTTTCATGTATCATAGCTGTGGAGGTATCTTTCTGATCCATCTCATGTTTTGTGCTGGAGTGTCCTTGACATTGAGCATAATTTATCTATTATGAAACATCTAGTCAGAATTGTTGATTTTAAAAAAAGTTACTTTATGGGAGTATGATACCTTATGTTCAAGTGTTTTGGTAGAATATTTCAGGTACTCACGAGATAGGCACTGATGAGAGACCACTGACCTTATCTTTTTGAAATGGAAACTTCCTGAAAGGATTTTTTTTGGGATTTAATGATTCAATTGTGGGGAGGTTTTAATATCCTATTACTTTTTTTAGGTACTCTTCGATGCCTCGTTTTGATCATTTATTGGTTGGGGTTAGTCTTGTGTTGTTTTGGGAAGAAAGTTTGATTTTTTTTGAAATGTCTTTGTTGTTCACGATTAGCGCAATGTTTTCCAAAACTAATCACCCACCCATAGGAAACTATGCAACCCCAATCAATGGGGGTTTCTACAAATGGTGAATAGTTTGAAAACCAAGTGCCCACCTTGTTTAAATAATGCAACCCATGAGAGTGGAACATGGTTATGGAACATTGTTTTGGAAAACCATGGGCTCTACCAAGCTAACCAGGCGAGCAATGATTTTTAATTTTGAAAGATTATTAAAAATTTCAAGAACCAACTTTTTATCACCTACTCAACCCTAACTGAGGATTCGATGAAATCCTAGGACTTGGGAGATCTCAAAGATCTATTTTGGCTCCTCCAACCCCCTTCCAATGGGGATTAAAGCTTGGAGAACATCATCTGATTCCTCTCTGGTAAGTGATCTTTTCTTTTTTGCTTATATCCCACTCTCTTATTATCTCATACATAGTATTTTTTAGATCACACTATTGTTTATAGATCTAAAATCTTTTTTTTGGGATCTAGAATCTTGGTTTGATTCTGGGATCTCCATTTCAGACATTCTTTGTTGGCGTTTCCCATTATGGGTGTTGTGACACATGATCCTATGATCTATAGTTGGTGGTTCCATATATGTTGGAAAATTAATTTATCACTGACTTTCATAATTTAAATGAATTATTCCAATTTTATCATGAAAAATAAATTTGATGATATTTTTGATTTAAATTGAAATGGTATGGATTTTTGGGAAATCCACCAATTGAAATTATTTATGGGTGAGATTTGGATTTGTTGGAAATTATGGAATTTTATTTGTGAAATTGAATTTTAAAATTTATTTTGATAAAATGTTTTAATTTTTTTTTATAAGAACCAATGTTTAGTTTTTTCTTTCAAAGGGAATGATTTGATTACAAACCCACATTTTAGTTTTTAAAGAGAAATTGGCATATTGAAATGAGAGACAAGGAAACTGTATTTTAAATTGTTTTGAAATAATTTTTCTATTATTGATTAATGTTTGATAGCATGAAAACCATTATATTTTGTGAGTTATTTGGAAAAAAATAGCATGGTTGAGATTAACCTAGGAATAGATTGACACTTTACAACTCTAACATAAACCTATTGGTAGACCTTATCCCCAGTGTGATGTTGGTTATTTATCTTTGGCTAGTGTCAAAGGGATGTGTTTCCACATTACTATTATTACTATATGAGTGTGTGAGGATCCTATAACCTAGAACTATCTTACCTCTTGGAATATGACTATGCTGCTCATTTTTGAATTATTTTGTTATATATTCTTGTGTTTATAAAACTAATTTACAAATTTTGTATTATTTTATATATATTATTTTATATAAAATTTTTATTAATCTATTGATTGAAATTTTTCCATCAATTGAATTTAAAAGAATGATTTTTATATATTCTATTATACTTCCAGGACTATTTAATTTAAAATTAAAATCATTATTTGGTTAATTATTATTTTATCTTATTTTGGAACACTTGGTGAGACCCTACGAGAATTTTGAACTCACATGATACCTTTGCCTTTAGATTTTTGTAAATTTTGTTATTTAAAGTTTGAGCTATGGGAAGAACCACATGGAGATGGATCTTATTGTTTATCCTTCTAGCTTGGAGTTCCATGTCTATAGGGAATTGGGTTGTTTATATTTCAGTTTATAGTACTTTTTGGCTGTACTTTGAGTTTATATAACTGTTTGAATACCGGTACTGTTCTCCCTCTGATGTTTTCTTTTGGTCATACTAACTTGTATCTATCTTATTATGTTGTTTATGTGGAAATATTTTCCCACCTTTATCTTGTATGATGCTAGGTTCTTGTCTCCACCCAAAGGGGGTCAAGAACGCCCTTCAAGACATGTTAGGATTGACTTAGTTAACATGGTTCTAGTGTATCCGTGGTGGTTCATGACAAATTTTTATTCATGAAAGTGGATTTATGTAAGGAATAATTAAAAGAAGAACTTTTTATAATGGAATCATATGAAATAAAAGAATTTTATGTTCTAGACCCTACAAACCAAAAAGTGGTTAATTATTCTCTTATCAACCAAAAGCACTGAAGGTTCAGAAGTTAATTCTACTGAGGTTGGAATTTTCACTTAGACATCAAAATCATTTCGCAGTGTTCCCAATGTATAAGGGCACTTGTATGACATAGGAGACTCCAATGATGGGATTAAGATACCTTATAGTTGGGTAAAACCCCTACAACCTTTAAAAAAAGTTAGTTTAATAACCAGGTAATATTTTTCTTTGTTATATACATTGTATTATCTATTTTTGTTATCTATTAACTAATTAATTTACATTATATAAGTGAAATATTTATTAAATTCTATAGATAATGACTTATGCACATGTTGATTCTCCCAATCCTAGGTAAGAATAGGTTTCTCAACATGATGATGTTCCCAATGAAAAGGAATAAAAAGCTTTTGCACATTATGATCCTACCAATCTAGAGGAACAACATATTGAATATTTTGAATATATGGAAATGATAGACTTCCTATAAAAATAGGATCATCATAGAATAATAGTGTTATGAAATACTAATAAGGTGAGAAAAAATGGAATGAAATTTGATGTTGTATGGAATGCATGTGGACATCTTTTTTACCCAGAAAAGTCCATATTCTATAGTTACTTTGGGATCACCACTCGAATTTGTATGCCAGTTGATGTAGATTCATGGAACCATGTTGTTCCCACACTTAAAGAACTAATTTGGGAATAAGTTAGGGTGATATTTTTATATACATTATTTAGTTTACTAAAAACTAAAATAATAAAATGTTGATTTCCTCTTCATTATCCATTACATAGTGCATTTATAATAGATGACTCATGAATGAAATTTTTATTAATGATCACTAGATAGGATCATAGAAGCTTTTAGAATATTCATTAAATGTATCACCTCAATGATGTTTAAGGGAAAATAAACCCAGACCCAACACAAATGTGTGCACAACTAATAAACCAAAAAACAAGGGATGCATTTATTGGTCATTGTGAGGAGACATCTTTTCAGGTACATTGTTAATGTAAATAAATTTCTTGAAAATACCAATATTAATCACTTTGAATAAGAATTGTTAATTTATGAAAAAAAAATTGAGTTCTAAAAATAATAAATTTGCAACAAAACCAACATAACCTTACCGTAAATAAAGGATATGATATGCTTCACTTGAAAAAAGTGTACGTATTTTAAATCAACAATAATACATTTATGTGGCATGAAACAAAAAAATAATTATGTTCTCTTGTTTATATACAGATTGATGAATAGAGATCCAAAGAAAATTCCATCCCAAATCATGTGCTATGGAAGGAGGCATGTGTAAATAAATATGGGACACTAATAGACGAAAACACACAAAATGTGTGGGAATCATTTTTATATATGGAATAATAATTATTTTTCATTATATAAGAATTACATAATAATGATTACTTATTTTTCTATATTTTTTTTTCCAAAATAGACAAAGGAATCATCATTTTCTATACTCGATGAACATATTCTATTAGTGGCCTTGAAGTGGAAAGAATATTATGGTCATGTTAAAGGTGTGGGTTTTGGGGTGATACCCCAAATATATTTTGAGAAAATAAATGAACAGCGGTTAAGGATAAAGAAAATAGAAGAGATGCAGACATGATTAGCTACTATAGAAACAAACATAATTGGTTGTCCATGTTGGTATAAAATGTTAATGGAAGGAATCAAAGATAACAAACAACACAGCAACCACCACTATATGATGACCCCCACCCCACCATCTTTGAGGCGAGACATTCCCCACAAAGGGATGTTTTAGATGAGGTAATCAATATTGTCATAACTGTTTCTATGAAATATGAATCAGGAAGACACTGATACCTTTCCTCTACTCATATTACACTAGGAGAAAATGATTTTTATTTATATCTATAAACACCAACCCATTGAAATTTTGTGAGAGGTATCATACAAAATATCAATGGAGATACTCTGCATAGAAAACAACTTCCAACAGGTCATGTGTGAGTGGGGTTTCATGTAGATCAGAAGATGAGCACTAAGCTCCCTATTCCACTTTATGATGTACATATTCCTATGGTCAATCAAGCTATTCTAACTTTTATGAAATTTATATTAGATATTTTAAAAATACATGTTCATTCACAATTTATTTTTTATGAAAAACCATTAATAGTTAATGAAAAAGTCCAAAATTGATGAATGTTATTATACACGGACAAAGAGAAGGGGTGAAATGGAAGGTTGAATCATAATGATTTAATGTGTCAACTAACCAATCAAAAAGATCTTCAAAAATCACCTTTATACCACCCATTGAACTTCCTTATTTACTAACATTCATGGTTTATGTGGATAGAAAATTAGCAAGTGGTGATACAACCACAATTGATTCTAATGAACAAATGTATGGAGTGGCCATTACAGACTGTTTTGGTCATGAGAATGTAAATGAAATCCTAAAGTATTAATGTATAGGATTATCAGTTGTAAATGCATACATCAGGTCTGTTTTCGTGACTCCTTTTTCCAATAGCTTGTCTATTATGATAATTAGAACTAAATAATATTCATAAGTTTTGCAGGTGTATATATCAATAATATTTGAAGGGAAAACCCTTTGAATAAAACTTTGGACACATTAGTCCTCAAATAAATTCTAAACACCTATTCTCATTAGAAAAAAAGTAATATAGAGTCACAATGAAAAGACTAGCCTAAATGTTTGAAACAAAAATTACGAATAATGTACTCTTATTAATACCCATGATGTAGGGGTAAAAATCTACAATTTAATCTTTATAAATATATTTTGATTCATTTCATTACATATTCATTTTTAGGCATCATTGGTTACTCATTATTGTCAATTTGGATACTCCAAATATTTATTTTCTAGATTCAATCCATGGATAACCAACAAACTGACCACATGTGATGATGATAAAAAAATTTTAATCCCCTAAATGAAAAAATTTACAAATATAAATCAAGTTATAAATTTTATATTATATTTTAATTAAGATTATATTATGACAAGGAAGTTTTTAAATATCATCAAAATCATGGCATGAGGATAGTCCATAAGCACAAAAATCCTATCAACTTCTATAAATGGATAAGTATCATTGTATATATTATAAAATTCCACTATCAAAACATATATCAAAACAAATTTATTATTTTCTAAATGTTTTTTAGTTATGAAAACCAACTAATGGAAATGATTGTGGTCATTATGTTTTCAAATTTATGAAAGATATCATATTCCATCAATAAAATTCCATCCCCAAAGAGATATTTCATATGATAATTAAAATTTCATTTAAAATATTAATTAATCCTTTGTTTATTTATATTTTTATAACACTAAAAATATTGAAGAAAATAATCTTATTCACAAGAAGAAATACATATTTTTATAAATGTATGGGTAGAATGCATGATGTCAGATTTTATATAGACATCATGAAGAGGTGACACGGGGATCAAGCACTCAACAAGGATGATTCCCTAAATATTATTTACTTTTCTTTTTTATTCTATAATGAATTCAACAATCTGGGCTATAAAACATCAATATTGTTAGATAATCCTAAATACATAATGCATTTCAGAGTCAAAAAACTCAGTGTGATGAGTAGGAATAAACCACACCTCAATCCAATACAAGTTTTTAAAAGTATGACTTGGAGAGTAAGTTATTATTTTATAATGAACATTTTAGTTTGAAAAAAACACATCACATAATAAAAAATAAAAAAATAAACTCAAATTATTTTGATAATTTAGGAAAACGATCCTTAATCAATTTTTGACATGTAGGAATAAACCGTACCACAATCTGATACATAGTCTGCATGATATGGCTCAAAGTGCATGTTTTTAGTTCAAAATTTTCATGTTAGTTAAAAACATATGTAACTTACAAAAAAAATGAGAAAACCAATCCATATTTTTTTAATACTTTATTAAAAATATCCATAAGTAATTTTGGATTTTTAGGAGTAATATGTACCTCAAAATGATACACAATGTGCCCAATAAGACCCAAAGTGTCCGTTATCTGTTAAAAATTGACATTTTAGTTAAAAAAGTGTTTCAGTCATTTAAACCCAATAAAAATGCTCATATTGTCTTGATGCTTTAGGAAATTTTGTTTTCGTAACACATTTTTGATGTGTAAGAATCAGTCTCATGTCAAATTGACACTTGATGTGGAAAGTATAACTCAAAGTGAATTTTTTAAATTTAAATTGACATTTTAATAATAAAAGACACACGACATACTCAAAACTTATCAAATGAATTTATATTTTTTTTATACTTTAGGAAAATAATCCTTGTGTCATTTATCATGTGTATGAATAAACTTCATGTCACTATGAAACATTGTGTGAGCGATATGACTCAAAGTGCGTCTTTTATTTAAAACTTCCATTTTAGTTCAAAACACACATCAAATAATAAAAAATGATAACACTACGGGAAAAAAGGGCATTTGCGACGGGATTTATTCCCGTCGCAAATAGTACTGTTTAAAACTTATTTGCGATGGGGTTATTTTCCCGTCGCAAATAAGTAGCCTTTTGCGACGGGACAGCTTTCCCCGTCGCAAAAGGCCTGGCGCGGTTTGCGCGCCAAATCGCGGGAAACTTATTTGCGACGGGGGAATATTCCTGTCGCAAATAACCGGCGGCGGTAAAAGGTATTTGCGACGGGAATATTCCCCCATCGCAAATAGTATGTCGGCAGGTGGTTATTTGCGACGGGACCCGTCGCAAATAACTATTTACCCGTTGACCGTAATAAATGTTGGCTAAGGTATTTGTGACGGGTACCGTCGCAAAAAATACTATTTGCGACGGGATACCCGTCGCAAATGGGCCCGTCGCAAATAATCTAACCTATAAATACCCCCATCCGTTTTTTTCATTTCATTCTCATTCTCTATCTTCTCTTTCTCTCAAAAATATATTTCTAGAGTTCAGTTTTTCTCCAGTTTAATTTTTTTCTCCGGAGCTGATATTAAAGTTTTGAAGAACGATCAGAGCAGATCAATTTTCAAGGTATTTATGTTTATTTTAATTTAATATTTATTTTTAATTTTTTATTAGTTTCAATTATTCTTAATTAGTTGTAATTTAATTATGTTTACATTGTTTTATTACTTAATAAATTTAAATTATTAGTATTGTTCATAGTTAATGGTAATTAGGAATAATTAGTAATAATTTTTAATAATTAAGAATAAATATTAATAATTAGTAATAAATACCAATAATTAGGAATAATAACATTATTACATTATTAGTCTATTTTATTATTAATATTAAAATAATATAATTTTTTATATATATACAGTTCTCTTTTCATCTGTGTGTTTGCTGTCTTCACATGTATTATTTGTATGTGGAGATAGAAAACGGACAGAGGAAAGGAGAACTGTATACAAATTAGAAAATTATATTATTTTAATATTAATAATAAAATATATTAATAATGTTATTATTTGTAATTATTGGTAATTATTCCTAATAATTGATAATTATTAATTTAATTACTAATTATTAGGAACAATTATCAATAATTATCAATAATTAAGAATAATTAGTAATAATTAGTAATAATTACCAATAATTAGTAATAATTAGTAATAATTATCAATAATTAGTAATAATTATCAATAATTAGTAATAATTATCAATAATTTGTAATAATTACCAATAATTAGTAATACTTACCAATAATTTGGAATAATTACCAATAATTAACAATAATTAGTAATTATTTGTAATAATTAGTAATAATTACCAATAATTACCAATAATTACCAAGAATTACCAATAATTAGGAATAATTAGGAATAATTAGTAATAATTAGTAATAATTAGGAATAATTAGTAACAATTAGTAACAATTAGTAATAATTAGGAATAATTAGGAATAATTAGTAATAATTGGTAATAATTGGTAATAATTAGTAATAATTGGTAATAATTGGTAATAATTGGTAATAATTGGTAATAATTAGTAATAATTAGTAATAATTAGTAATAATTAGTAATAATTAATAATTACCAATAATTACCAATAATTACCAATAATTACCAATAATTACCAATAATTACCAATAATTACCAATAATTAGCAATAATTACCAAAAATTAGGAAAAATTAGTAAAAATTAGGAAAAATTAGGAAAAATTAGGAATAATTACCAGTAATTAGTAATAATTAGTAATAATTACCAATAATTAGTATTAATTACCAATAATTAGTAATAATTACCTATAATTAGTATTAATTATCAATAATTAGTATTAATTACCAATAATTAGTAATAATTACCAATAATTAGTAAGAATTAGGAATAATTACCAATAATTAGTAATAATTAACAATAATTAGTAATAATTAGTAATAATTACCAATAATTAGTAATAATTACCAATAATTAGTAATAATTACCAATAATTAGTAATAATTACCAATAATTAGTTATAATTACCAATAATTAGTTATAATTACCAATAATTAGTAATAATTAGTCATAATTTACAATAATTAGTAATAATTACCAATAATTACCAATAATTAGTAATAATTAACAATACTTGCCAATAATTAACAATAATTGCCAATAATTACCAATAATTGCCAATAATTACCAATAATTAGTAATAATTAACAAAAATTGCCAATAATTAGTAATAATTGCCAATAATTAGTAATAATTGCCAATAATTTCCAATAATTGGTAATAATTACTAATAATTTAAAATAATTAGTAATAATTAATAATAAATTTTAATAATTACCAATAATTAGTAATAATTATCAATAATTAGTAATAATTACCAATAATTAGTAATAATTACTAATAATTAGTAATAATTACTAATAATTAGTAATAATTACTAATAATTAGTAATAATTACTAATAATTAGTAATAATTACTAATAATTAGTAATAATTACTAATAATTAGTAATAATTACTAATAATTAGTAATAATTACTAATAATTAGTAATAATTACTAATAATTAGTAATAATTAGCAATAATTACCAATAATTACGAATAATTAGTTATAATTAGTAATAATTAGGAATAATTAGTATTAATTACCAATAATTAGTATTAATTAACAATAATTACTAATAATTAGTAATAATTATTAATAATTAGTAATAATTACTAATAATTAGTAATAATTACTAATAATTAGTAATAATTACTAATAATTAGTAATAATTACTAATAATTAGTAATAATTAGTAATAATTAACAATAATTAACAATAATTACTAATAATTAGTAATAATTAGTAATAATTAGTAATAATTAGGAATAATTTGTATTAATTACCAATAATTAGTATTAATTAACAATAAGTAGTATTAATTACCAATAATTAGTAATAATTACCAATAACTAGTAATAATTATTATTAATTACCAATAATTAGTATTAATTACCAATAATTAGTATTAATTACCAATAATTAGTATTAATTATCAATAATTAGTAATAATTACCAATAATTCGTAATAATTAACAATATTTACCAATAATTACCCACAATTACCAATAATTACCAATAATTACCAATAATTAGTAATAATTACCAATAATTTCCAATAATTGGTATTAATTACCAATAATTGGTATTAATTACAAATATTAATGTTTATGAAAAAATTATATTAGTATTATTAAAATAATAAAAAATCAATATAATATTAAAATTATCAATATTTGTAACATGTTTTGCTTTATTCTCAATATATTCAATCTTTACTTGAGTGTTTTTTCTAACAAATTATTCAAAACCAGTAATGATTTTATATTTTATAGAGAAATATGGAACAACGAGGTCGTCAACAATCATTATTAGGTGACCGCATATGGATAAATCAACGTAGAAATCCAAACGGTTCTGGTTTAAATCCAGTATATGTTGAGGGTGTGGAGACTTTTTTATCATTTGCGGCATCAAATTTAGAATTTGTTTCAGAAGGAAAAATAAAATGCCCTTGCAGAAAATGTGCATTGAGAACGTTTGACACGTTTGACAAAGTGGGAGAACATCTCTTGCGTTTTGGTTTTCAACTAGATTATGTTTTTTGGTATCAACACGGTGAACGCAGTTCCAGAGCAGGTGATACCAACTTGATTCCGGATCCATCCCGGTTTCAAGATTTAGTACATGATGTTGCAGGTTCATCTGTTCAACATACAGAAACTCCGGCTCATATAGCTTCAAATCCTGAGTTGGCACCGTCTGAATTTTATGAGTTGTTGAAATCTGCTGAGGATGTATTATATCCTGGCTGCAAGATGAGCAAATTAGAATCAGTTGCAAAATTTATGGCTATCAAATCAGATAATGGAATGTCAAACACCTGTTTTGACCAGATATTTTCTTTGCTGAAAACACTGTTACCCGAAGGAAATGTTTTACCTGCAAATTACTATGAGAGTAAGAGGCTGGTTCGAAATTTGGGACTTACTTGTCAGAAGATTTATGCATGTTCAAATGACTGCATTTTATATTCTGGGGAAAATGAGTCGTTGGATAGTTGTCCTACATGTGGGCAACTGAGATATAAAGAAGGACAACACGGGAAGTATGGTTTGATTCCTGTAAAACAGTTGAGATATTTTCCGCTTACATCCAGACTTCAATGTTTATTCATGTCTAAGAATACAGCGACAATGATGTCATGGCATAAAGAGAATATTTCAACCGATAAAAGCTTGAATTATCCAGCCGATGGTGATTCATGGAAACATTTTGATAGAGTGCATCCATCTTTTGCTTTAGAAGCTAGAAATGTTCGACTGGGCCTTTCCACTGATGGTTTCGGTCCGTTTGGATCTTATGGTAGTCAATATTCATGTTGGCCTATTTTTTTAACTCCGTACAATTTACCTCCATGGATGTTGATGAAGGAGCCATATATATTTTTGACTTTACTAATTCCAGGACATCCGAAGAAAAATATTGATGTTTATTTGAAGCCATTGATTGATGAATTAAATTTATTGTGGAGTACTGGTGTCAGTACATATGATGTTGCAACAAAACAGAATTTCATACTGAGAGCAGCATTGATGTGGACAATAAGTGACTTCCCGGCTTATGGGATGTTATCTGGCTGGAGTACACATGGTCAGAAATCATGTCCTTACTGTATGGGAGAGAACGAAGCATTTATGCTCATTCATGGAAAGAAACCTTGTTATTTTGACTGTCATCGCAGATTTCTTCCAGCTGATCATCCTTTTCACAGAAACAGATCTCATTTCAGAAAAGGAACAGTTGAAAGGGATGGACCTCCAAAAATGCTATCAGGTTCGGAGTTAAAATCAGTTGTATTTTCATTACCTCCCATCACTTTTGGTCCCACAATAAACCAACAGAAAATTTCTGGTTTTGGGAAAGAACACAATTGGATTAAACGTAGCATATTTTGGGATTTTCCATATTGGTCTGATCTGTTGGTCCAACAGATGTTAGATGTCATGCATATTGAGATGAACTGTTTTGATAATTTGTTTCATACAGTTTTGGATACGCCCGGAAAGAGCAAAGACAATGTAAATACACGTTTAGATCTTGCCCAAATTTGCAGGCGTCCAGAATTGGAACTATTTGAGAATGTCAGAACAGAAAGGTTACTGAAACCAAAAGCAGCTTATACACTGTCTAAAAAAAACCGTTTATTATTTTGTCAGTGGATTGCAGATTTGAGACTTCCAGATGGCTGTGCTTCTAATTTGGGTAGATGTGTAAAGAATGGTCATATTACTGGATTAAAAAGTCATGATTGTCATGTTATAATGGAGAGACTTCTACCCATTGGATTAAGAGGTATGTTGAATTCTGTGATTTGGGATTCCATAACAGACATGTCTCATTTTTTTCGGGAAATTTGTGCGGCTACGACAGATTATGATGCTCTAGGAAAACTTGAAAAAGATGTTGTTGTAATTATATGTAAACTGGAAAAAATATTTCCGCCGTCTTTCTTCGACTCAATGGAACATTTGATGTTACATTTTCCATATGAAGCCAAATGTGGAGGTCCGGTACAGTTTCGATGGATGTACCCATTTGAAAGATGCATGCAAAAATTGAAAAGAAAAGTACGTAACAAAGCATCTGTTGAAGGATCTATTGTAGAAGCTTATGTGCAAGAGGAAATATCTTTTTTCTGCTCCCATTATTTTGAATCTGAGTATCCTTCAAAACACAACCTAATGGGACGGAACGAGAGGAATATTGATGAAATCGACAGTCAATTATCTATTTTCAACCAGTCAGAGCTTGGTTTTGGTGGAGTTTATGAACGCTGGCTTTCAGATGATGAACATCAGAGAGCTCATACGTATGTTCTGCTCAACTGTGATGAGATGACATCAGTTGTACTGTAAGTGTTTATATCACTTATTCTATCATTTATGTTACAGTAAATAACTTTGGTTTTTATAGGTTGTATGATAATCATATCAAGAAACAAATTCCACAAATTACAGCAGCTGCTCTCGAAGAACGGCGACTGAAAAATTTCTCTCAGTGGTTTCAAAAACTGGTAACATAAATTCTTTATCTTTTAGCAACTCATTCAATGTATAGTTTACTATATTGATAATTATTTCAAAAATTTTCAGGTGTCTCGACATGCTGATAAAATTGACAAATGGCTGTGTGTATTGAGTAACCCACCTTCCAAACTTGTTAAAACTTATAATGCATATGTGGTGAATGGATTTCGATTCCACACACATGCATATGGGGAATCGAAAAAAACATTGAACAGTGGATTTAGCTTGAGAGGATCTCATCATCGAGAAAATGAAGTTGACTTTTATGGCATACTTGATGAAATCATTGAACTCTGTTATCTTGGACAACATTACATAACCATGTTCAAATGTCGGTGGTTGGATACAGAGAGAGGCGTGCGTGTTCATCCGACTCATGGAATCATCGATATTAAATGTAAAAGTGTTCTTGAAGTAAATGAACCATTCTTATTGGCTCAACAGGCATATCAAGTTTATTATGCAAAGTACTGTGCAACATCAAGAGACTTGACTGATTGGTGGAGTATAATAAAAATCAAAATTCGAGACAATCAGTTTAGTCAAAGTGAATGTGCTTTCACCGATGTGCAAAGAATTGAAGTTTTTCAAGAGAGTACTCAAAATCAATCTTTTTTACAAAGAGACATGAGTATCGATGACGACACCCCACATTTAAGAGTCGGTGATGACGATGATGTTAATGATGTCACATATGAATTTGAAATGGTAAGAGATGAAGCAACTGTAACTCGAATGGATATCGATGATGTTGAGGAGGAATATGAAGATGACATTGACATATATGAAGATGATGATGAAGATGAACACTGATAGCATTCCATGGTATTTATATACAATCATAATATGTATATATGTATATATAATAGTAATTATCAATTATTTGCTAACATTAACATTTTATGTTTCAGATGGATGAGGCCACATTTCGTGAGTTGACGGATGCTGACCTGCCTTTTGATGCGGATGAGTTGCTGGAAGATGACCCTCAGCCTGCAGGCGCTCCAGGGAGTACGCAGAGGGGGCGCGGTCTTGCACGATTAATGATTCCTGACCCCGTCCCCGAGCTACGCCCACGTCTTGGGTTTGATCCGCGCACCCGGAGGTGTGATAACCTGTGTGATAACCTGTGGATTTGACTAAGATTTCATTAATTTATTCACATAATAAATGTTTATTATTTTTTCAGTTTTCCGCATATAGCATTCGGACAGGGCAGCGCTATTTTGCGCAACTATTTCTCTCAGCCGTGGACCACATGGGAGCAGATTCCCATTGATGTGCAGCAGGCCATGTTCGGCCATTGGTTGGTACATACGTAAATAAATAATTTTTATTTTGAAAATTATTTCATTTCTAACTTGATATTTTGATTTATTTGTAGGGTTTATGGTATCTGATCGAGGATACCATGCATGACGCCATCCACGAGGCATGGGAGGTGGCCATGTGTGATCGTCTTCGTCCGTTTTTGCACAATTTAAGAAAAGATGCGATGAAGAAAGCAGGAGTGTCAGATTTTGAGGAGTCATGTAGAGCACACCGACCATAGTATATTTCATCCCATGTATGGGATGGATTATGTGCGCACTGGTTGAGTGGTGCCTTTCAGAGGAGATCATCGGTGGGGAGGCAGAATCGGGGGAGACAGGAGGTGACTCATCGAGCTGGGAGTCGTTCTTTCAGTACTCATAGACAGCATCTGGTACGTACATTATTTATAAATATTTTATATAACTATAAATATTAACAGTTTATTTTTTATTCTTATAGGCTGTCGAGCACCCCGATATTACTGAGTACGACGTATATCGGAGGATGTATAGTGATCCTGCTACTGGGGAGCTCAGAGGTGATCGTCAGCATCACATCGTGGTCAGTATTATTTGTTTTCAAGTTTAAAAATTAACTGCATATAATATATTCACAATTTTAATTTTAAATTGCAACTATAGGAGTCATATGAGGCCGCAGCGTCACAGGCCCGGCCTGAGAGTCAGGCCGAGTCATCAGATCAGACCACTGCCCGTCAGTTTGATGAGGCGGCATGGATGCAGGCCACCCAGTATGCCTTCGAGAAGGGCCGGGTAGTTGGTATCGGCTCTCGACTGACTCCCGGAGATTATTATGGCAGTGCTGCGATGTCGGCGTCCAGCTCGAGAGGAGCTCATGCATCTTCTTCTACTACACAGTATGAAGATCAGTTGCGATCTCAGACTGCATAGATAGAGAGTCTCCGACAGGAGCAGGAGCAGATGCGTCAGCAACATGAGGAGGAGCGTCGACGCCAGCAGCAGTTCTACGAGGAGCAGACGAGTCGGTGGCAGCAGCAGTATCAGGAGCAGATGGAGTACATGCACCGACTCACTCATGCTTTAGGGATGGAGTTTCCTCCACCACCATCTGCAGATCCCCCACCTCCCCCCCTCCATCAGATTAGAGTTTGTATTTATGTTATAAAATTTGGGAAATCAAAATATTTTTTTTCTTCTATTCTTAGTTTTTGTCTCATTATAAAATATTAATAATATTATATTTTTAAATAACAATATTAATATGAATAATAATATTATTTATATTTTATAATATTAAAATATATATATATATTAAAATTTTATAATATTATAATTTAATTATATTTTTTGTAATACTTGAATTATTTTAATATTTGAATGTAAAATAATTCTATTATTTTTATATTAATTAAAATAACTTATTAATATTTTTTTTATTTATGAATTATAATTATAATATTATTATATTAATTAAAATATTTGAATGTAAAATAATTCTATTATTTTTATATTAATTAAAATAACTTATTAATATTTTTTGTATTTATTAATTATAATTCTAATGTTATTATATTAATTAAATCATTTATTAATATTCTATTATTTTTTATTTTTGAATTATAATTCTATTATTATTATTTTAATTAAAATAATTAATTATTTTTATTTGTGAATTATAATTCTATTATTATATTAATTAAAATAATTTATTAATAATTTATTTTTTTTACAGTATTTGCGACGGGTCCCGTCGCAAATACTCTTTATAGTATTTACGACGGGATACTATACCCGTCGCAAATACTATTTTAAAAGTTTTTTACAAAAATACGGAATACTATTTGCGACGGGGAGAATGACCGTCGCAAAAAAAGGCTTTAGCGACGGGCCCGTCGCAAATAAGTGTTGTTGCGACGCCGTTTTCAGCAACGGGCTATTTGCGACGGGCCCCCGTCGCAAAAAGCCAATTGTGACGGGATCCCGTCGCAAATGCCCCGTTGCAAATACCTGTTTTTCTAGTAGTGTAAAGCACTTTCATATTATTTTGATAAATTATCTAAACAATCCATAATTAATTTTTTATTTTTATAATTTATCCACAAATTAATCTGATACACAGTGTTCCCGATATGACTTAAACAATGTGTTTTGAGTTTAAAAATGACATTTTTTTTAGAACATGTGTCGCTTATTGAAAATCGAGTAAACATGCTCAAATTGTGTTCATAATTTAGGAAAATTATTCATGATTCATTTTTTATGTGAAGTAATCAACCTCATTTCAAACCAACACATGATGTGACTAGTGGGACTCATAGTGCATGTTTTTATTTTAAAATGTCATTTTGGTAAAAAAGACACATAATAATATCAAAACTAATAAAATAGATTCAGATTGTTTTTATTCATAATAAAAATGATAATTAATTTTTTTTGATGTGTAGTAATTAACCAAACATCAATATGATGCAGGGTGTAACCAATATGACTCAAAGTGTGTTTTTATTTAAAATTAACAATTTAGTTCAAAACAAAACTAAGATACTCAAAACAAAAAAAAACACATTTTTATTATTTTGATAATTTTTTAAAATGATCTATAAACCATTTGTGACTTATAGAAATTATTTTCACCTTAATCTTATACATGATGTTCTCGATATGACTTAAATTATGGGTTATCAATTTAAAATAAAAACTTTAGTTCAAAAAATGTTTCACTCATAGGAAACTAATCCAACATGCATATATCATATTGATACTTTATAAAAATGATTCATAAGACATTTATGGCATATAAGAATCAGTCATATGAAAAACCGACATATGATGTGGCTGGTATGACTCAAAGTACATGTTTATAGTTTAAATTGACATTTTAATAAAAAAGGCACATGATATTCTCAAAACAAATAAAATGTATTCATATTATTTTCATACTTTAGGAAAATGATCCTTATGTCATTTTTGATTTGTAGGATTCAACTGATCACCGGTTTGATTCATGGTGCGACTGGTGTGACTCAATGTGTGTTTTTATTTATAATTGAAAATTTAGTTGAAAACACGCGTCACATAATCAAAACCATGCAACAACATTTGGGGTTTTTGGATACTTTACAAAAATAATCCCTAAATCATTATTGATGTGTATGAATTATCCACACCTAAATCCAATACATGGTGTGCCCGGTATGGATCAAAGTGTATGTTATTAATTTTAAATTGAAATTCTAGTTTAAAAACAACATCACTCACTGAAAATAGGGAAAATTTTATTATGTTTTCTTGATAAATTAGGAAAAATGATTAATAAGTCATTTTTGATGTATAGTAATCAATCTCACATGAAACCAATACACGATGTGACCAGTATGACTCAAAGTGCATGTTTTTGGATTAAATTGACATTTTAGTAAATAAAGACACTTGAAATTCTCAAAATCAATTAAACATATTTAGATTATTTTGATACATTAGTAACATGCTCCATAAGTCATTTTTTATATGTATGAATCAACCACATAATAATCTGATGCACCGTGTGACCAGTATGACTCAATGTTTGTCTTTCTATTTAAAATTTTCATTTTAGTTCAAAACACACACCACATACTCGAAATAGAGAAAAAAAATCTGGATTGTTTTGATACTTTATTAAAATGATCCATATGTCATTTTTGATGTGTAGAAATTATCCATATATCAATTTGTTACATGGTGTGCCCGGTACGACAAAAACTATGTGTCTTGAGTTAAAAAATGACATTTTACTTCAAAATGCATGTTACTCACTAAAAATTGAGAAAATGCACTAATATTATATTGACAATTCTAGAAAATAATCTATAAGTCATTTGTGATGTGTATGAATTATTATCGCATAAAACCAACACACGATGTGACTGGTGTGACTCAAAGTGCGTGTTTCCAATTTAAATTGACATTTTAGTATAAAAGAAACTTGACATACTCAAAACTGATCAATTGCAGTCAGATTTTTTTGATGCTCCATGAGAATAATCCTTACATAATTTTTTATTTATAGGAACCAACTACATGTTAATCTGAAGCACCATGTGATCAATATTACTCAATACATGTTTTTATTTAAAATTGAAATTTTAGTTCAAAACACAAGTCACATACTCAAAAATAATAAAACACATAAATATTGTCTTGAAACATTGGTAATATGATCAATAAATAATTTTTGAAGTTTAGGAATCATTTTCACCTTAATTTGATACATATTGTTCTCAGTATGAACCAAACTACGTGATATCCGTTTAAAATTGAGATTTTAGTTCAAAACATTTGTCACTCCAGAAAATTTAATAAAACCATCTTAGACTATCTTGATAAATCATGAAAATTTTTCATAATCCATTTTTAAAATGTTGCAATTATGCACACGTCAAATTGAAATATGATGTGACCGGTATGACTCAAAGTGTGCGTTTTTAGTTTAAATTGACATTTTAATAAAAAAGGCATGTAACATACTCATAAGTAAGAAAACACATTTGGATTGTAATTATATTTTATGAAAACAATCCTTAAATCATTTTAAACATCTAGGAATCAACCACCCCTCAATCCAATACATGTTTTTTCCAGTATGACTCAGAGTGTATGATTTTAGTTTATAATGAATATTTTATTTTAAAACACACATCACATACTCAAAAAAATAAAATTCACTCAAATTATATTTATAATTTTTAAAAATGACCAATAAGAAATTTTTGATGTGTAAGAATCAGTCTCATGTCAAATCGTCACATGATGTGAAAAGTATTAATTAATGTGAATGTGTTTAGTTTAAATTTACTTTTTATTAAAAAAAAGTCATCTGACATACTCAAAACTGATCAAATGCATTTATATTTTTTTGTTACTTTAGGAAAAAAATCCTTAAGACAATTTTGATGTTTATGAATCAACGTCATGTCAATCTAACACATCATGTGACTGATAGGATACCAAGTGCATCTTTTATTTAAAATTTCCATTATAGTTCAAAACACACATCAAATAATTAAAACTGATAAAACACATTTAGATTATTTTGGTACCTTAAAAAAATAATCCATAATCCATTATTTATTTTTAGAATTTATCTAGATTTCAATCAGATACACGATGTTCTAGATATGACATAAACTGCATGTTTTGAGTTTAAAAATGTCATTTTAGTTCAAAACATGTGCCACTCACTAAAAATAGAGCAAATATGCTCTGATTGTGCTCATAATTTAGGAAAATGATTCAGAATCCATTTTTATGTGACAGAATCAATCTTATGCCAAACCGACACACGATGTGTTTTTTATTACTCAAAGTGAATGTTTTCAATTTAAAATTACATTTTGTAAAAAAGTCACGTGAAAAACTCAAAACTGAACAAACAAAATCAGATTATTTTAATTATTTATAAAAATGATACTTATTTCATTTAATGTGTTGGAATCAACAAAACAACAATCTGATTCACAGTGTGACTGATATGACTTTTTGTGTCTTTTTATTTAATATTAATATTTTAGTTCAAAACAGTAGTCAGATACTCAAAACCAACAAAAAAAATTGGTATTGTTTTGATAATTTTGGAAAATTATTTATAAACCATTTGTGACATGTATAAATTAGCCGCTCCTCAATCTAATACATGATGTGATCGATATGACTCAAGCTATGTGTTATGTGTCTAAAATAAAAAGTTCATTTCAAAATAGGTGTCACTCACTGAAAATAGATCCATTATTCTTATATCATATTGATACTTAATAAAAATGATTCATAATTCATTTATCGCATATAAGAATTATTCATACATAAAACTGACATATGATGTGACTGATATGACTCAATGTACATGATTTCATTATAAATTGTCATTTTAATAAAAATGACACTTTATATTCTCAAAAATAATAAAATGCATTCAGATTACTTTATTCTTTAGGAAAATAATCATTAATACATTTTGATATGTAGGAATGAACCAATCATCATTCCAATTCATGGTATGATGGGTGCGACTCAATGTTTCTTTTTATTTAAAATTTAAAACTTAGTTAAAAACACATGTCACATACTAGGGACCATGAAAAAATATTTGGGTTGTTTTGACACTTTATGAAAAAAATCCATGAATCATTATTGATTTTCAAGAATCATCCACACCTAAATCCAATACACTGTGTGCCCAGTATGACTCAAACTATTTGTTATTAATTTTAAATTGAAATTTTAGTTTAAAACCCACATCACTAACTAAAAATAGAGAAAACATGATTATGTTACCTTTATACATTAGAAAAAATGATTAAAAAGTCATTTTTGACATATAATAATCAATCTCCGGTCAAACCAAAACACGATTTGATCGGTATGACTCAAAGTATGTGATTTTAGTTTAAACTAAAATTTTAGTAAAAAAGACACATGAAATGTTCAAATCTGATAAAACACAATCATATTTATTTGATGCATTAGTAACATGATCTTTAAGTCATTTTTGATTTTTAGGAATCAACCGTACTTCAATTTGATACACAGTGTGACAAGTATGACTCAAAGTGTGTATTTTTATTTAAAATTTACATTTTAGTTCAAAACACACATTACAAACTCAAAACTGAGAAAATAAATTTGGATTCTTTTGATACATTAGTAAAATGATCCATAATTCATTTTTGATGTGTAGGAATTATCCACATGTCAATTTGATACCTGCTGTTCCCAGTATGACACAAATTATGTGTTTTGAGTTTGAAAATGTTATTTTAAATCAAAACATGAGTTACTCATGAAAAACCAAGAAAACACATTAATATTATCTTGATAAATCTGGAAAATAACTCATAAACCATTTGTGATGTGTAGGAATTATTCTCACATAAAACCAACACATGATTTGACTAGTGTGACTCAAAGTATGTGTTTCCTATTTAAATTGACATTTTAGTAAAAAAGACACAAGACATAATCAGAACTAATAAACTATAGCTAGATTGTTTTGATACTCTAAGAGAATGATCATTACATAATTTTTGATTTTTAGAAATTAACCACATGTTAATCCTAAGCACTGTGTGGTCAATATTAATCAATGTGTGTTTTTATTTATAATTGAAATTTTCGTTCAAGATGCAAGTCACATACCCAAAATGATAAAACATATTCATAATTTCTTGATACAATGATAATATGATCCAAAAATCATTTTCAATGTATAGGAGTTAGTTTCACCTTAATCTGATACATGGTGTTCCCAGCATGACTCAAACTATGTGTTATCTATTTTATATTCACATTTTAGTTCAAAACATGTGTCCCTCAGTAAATGTCAAGAAAACCATCTTGTAATATATTTATTCATCAATAAAATAATTCATAAGACATTTTTTACATGTAGGAATTATTCACATGTCAAACTGACACACGAAGTGACTATAATGACTCAAAGTGTTTATTTTCAGTTTAAATTGGAATTTTAATAAAAAAGGCATATGACATACTCAAAACCAAGAAAACACATTTTGATTATTACGATTCGTTAGGAAAACAATACTTAAATAATTTGTAACATGTAGTAATCAACCGTTTTTCAATTTTACATGTTGTGTGATGGTCTGAATCAATGTGTGTTATTATTTAAGATTGACATTTTAGTTCAAAACTCAAGTTACATACTCAAAATCAAGAAAACACATTTGTATTGTTTTGATACTTTAGGGAGATGATCCATAAATCATTTATTACATGTAGGAATTATCCAAACATCAATATGATACTCGGTCTTCCCAGTATGACTCAAAGTGTCTGTCATCAATTTAAAATTGAAACATTAGTTAAAAACATGCACAACACACTGAAAATTGAAGAAACCCACTCATATTGTCTTGATACATTAGGAAAATAATTCATAAGTCATTTTTGATTTTTAGTATTTAGACTTACACCAAATAGACACACATTTTCACTGATATGTATCAAATTTCATGTTATCAGTTTAAATTGACATTTTAGTAAATAAATACAAGTGACATGATTGAAACTAAAAAAATGCATTCATATTGTTTTGATACTTTAGGAAAATGATCCTTATGTAATATTTGACATGTTGAAATCAACCACATGTCAATATGCTATACTATATGACCAATATGACTCCAAGATTTCATTTTTATTTTAAATTTAAATTTTATTTCAAAACTCCTGTCACATACTCAAAACTGAGAAAACACATTCATATTGTTTTGATACACTAGGAAAATGATCCATAAGTGATATGTGACTTGTAAAAATTTGCTTCATATCAATCAGATACACAATGTTCCCGGTGTGACCCAAGCTATGTGTTTTGAGTTTAAAAATGATATTTTAGTTTAAAACACATGTTGCTCACTGAAAACCAAGAAAAATCGCTTATATTGTCTTTATAATTGAAGAAAAAAAATCATAAGTCAGTTTCAAAGTATAACAATCAGTATCACATCAAACCAACAAATGATGTAAGCTTTATGATGCAAAGTGCATGTTTTTATTTTAAATTTACATTTTAGTAAAAAAGAAATGTGGTATACTCAAAAATGATAAAATTCATTCAGAAATATTTAATACTTTAGTAAAATGATCCTTAATTCATTTTGACAGGTATTAATCATCCCTATGTTAATTTTATACACGGTGTGACTATAATGACTTACTGTGTGTGATTTTTGTAAGTGAAAATTTAGTTTAAACCATAATACTCATATTCAAAACATAGAAAATTCATTCTAATTATTTTTATACTTTGGGGAAATGATCCATAAATCATTTTGGATGTCTAATAATAAGTCATACCTCAATTCGATACAGGGTGTGCCTGGTAGGACTCAAAATATGTGTTATCAGTTTAAAATTGACATTTTAGTTCAAAACACACGTGACATACTCAAAAATGAGAAAACACATTCAGATTTTTCTGATACATTAGGTCAATAATCCATAAGTCATTTTTTATTTGTAGGTATCAGCAGTACCTCATTCCGATATAAGGCGTGACCTGTATGACTCAAATTGTGTGGTTTCAGTTTAAAATTAACATTTTCTTAATATATTATTTCATATTTATGTTTAATTTATTTATTTGTAGTATTACTAACATAATAATAATTTTATTCTAAAATTGTATTATTTTTCATGGATAGGGGTGTTTTTCTCAAAAACTGATACCATGATCTGGATTTTTTTGAGACGGGGTCGGGTTCCAATGAAAATGAAACCATTGATGTTTTTGAATGTTTGTGATAAATTTGACTTGATAATTTAATTATACAAAATAATTTATTAAATTTATATAATATAGTGTTTTTTTATTCTATTTGTGATGCAATTTTTATTTTAGTTAAATTATAAATTTATCATATAAATTTATTTGGTGTTTTAGTGTGCTGTAATTTTAATACCACATTACAGTGTGCTGTCATGTACTGCAATTTTTCTTATTCTTTTATCAGCACTATTTTTATTGCTGATAAAATGACCCTTTATTAGCATATTTTTACCACTAATAAGGGGGGGGGGGTCCTTCTATCATTTCTTAGTCCAATAACCTTTTTTATTACGGTTAAAGGCTTTTTAGCGCTATATATAGTCCAATCTATAGTAGTGTAATGACCTTGGAAAATTTTATTGAGGGTTTCGTTGATCTCTAGTTGCGGTGTCTACCCTCAACCTGTGTTTTGGTGAAATTTTGAGCATTTTATATTTTATGATATACTTCATATTAATTTTATAATAAATAATTATTCTATAAGCTTGATGATGACGTGATGTCCTTCATTTTGTATTATTAGACATTGAGAATATTTCTGCAATGCAGTTTGGGATAAGTTGCTAAGTGGGCATGAAAAAGAGAGCATTACGGAGCATCTTAAGTAATATATGAATACTATTTTATTATTTCTAGTCCGTGTGCATGAATTTTTGAATAAATGATTATATCTCTTAAATGATATATTTAATAGGGCATAACTCGATAAATAATATGAGTATTGTTTGCATCGGATTTTGTGATAAATAAAAATCCCTAACGAAGTTAGAATAATTAATTGAATAATTGAATAAATTGTTTAATTAATTCTTGGACCCAATACTTCTTCTATATAATCCCTTTTTTTTCATTTCCCTAGGGTAAAATGGTCTTGTTATTATAAATCCTTGGATTGAGGAAGAGGGATAAAATCATGGAAGAAACACTAAGTGATTGGAGGATTAGGATCAAGTCCACAACAACATAAATGATTGAATTACTTGTCTATGGTGAATGTGTCCATATAAGTCAAAAAATATTGAAGTGAAATCCATTTTTCCATGATATAGAGAGTTTTCCTTGATTTTATGATTTGTTCTTTATGCCCAATCAATATGGTATCTTCCTATGATCATTCGCCTCTAAGGTGTTGACTATTATGGGGTAATAATATGACTTGTATTTTATTGTTCATTGCTATGTTTGGGTAATCTACTTCCCAATGTATCCTTCTTTCCCTTGAGTAAATTTTGAGTAATTGAAAATATAGTTTCCTTATTTTTATGATTTATTTATTATTTGTTATCATTATATGAGGAAAATTTCCCTTGATTGGAAGTGGGCGGTGGATATGTAGGGGTGTGTGTCAAAATATTTTCAGGGGTATATGAAATGTCTTCAATGAAATTTATTTAGAGAGAAGGTAATATAACTGAAGGAAAAAAGGAATGTTGAAATTAAATATTAATATCAGAAAAAAATGTTGAAATGATAGTTGATTATCAAAATGAGGTCCTAATTCTAATTAAGGAACTTCATTATTTTGGACTAAAGTTAAATCTAATTTTAATTTAAAATTCATAATGTTTTTGGTTTTTACTTTTACTTTTTCATGTTTTTTGATCAAAAATCATATGAATAGCTAGTTTTGACCCTATATCATCATTATCCGAAAAAAACTGGTGTATAGACTTGATTGGTAATTCAAAGTGGTTCTTAGGAAATATAAAAATGAAAAATTATTTCCCCTAATGAAGATGATGTAGTTTGAGGGGATGGATGTCAGGAGATATCATTGTAGTGACTTTGATGGAGATCTAAATTACTAGGGATCCATGAACTTTCCAAGAGAGATTGAGCTCGATCTATTCACCATAGGTGACCTTCATCCTTCAGAGAAGATGAAACTGACAAATATAAAGGCATCAACCTCTATTTCCCATGGATCAGACACGTAAGAGGAAAAATGTAGCTTCATATCTGGATGAGATGTGGTTTCTAAAATAATATTCAAGCAAGGTAACTTGGAACATATTCAATCCAACCATGCTATGATTCTTGAAAGGTTCAATATCAAATGGATCTCTATTAGTACCAGATTAGTTTTGTCCATCAGGAAAAAATACATGGATGACTGTGGATCTAGAACACTATCTATGTGTTGTCTAGGGATTTTGGGAATGGAAGTGTATTCACATGAGACTTTGTTACTTTTACATCATGTTTCCCAAAGATGATTTGAAGCGGATGGCCTGGGGACTCCGATCAGTATCTGTCAATTTCTTAGAGGAATGGGAGTTGAGGTTCAATACTTTCACAATACGTAAAATAAAAAATAATGTTTTAGTTGAATTTATGGTCTTAGAAGTAATTTTTGAAATCCAAGAATATTATTAGACATTTAATTGAAAATTGGAACACTAATCAAGCTAGACAGAGCAGTTGAGGAAGCGAGAATTAGATATTTTTCATTTTTTCTGGTGGAGGTTGATCTTAGTTCAATGCCTACTGATAGTGTGGTATTGTCCACTCATTATTTTAGTTTTTATTTGTCCATAATATATGATAAATTCCCCTTGTTTTTCACTGGTTGTTAATTTATTGGACATCCCAAGGATAAATTCTGAAATAATGTATATTTGTCCTATAATTTGAAGGGGAATGATGTTGATAACTTTAGAAAAATGAAGTGTAGTTTATCAGCAGAAAAAGAGGTAACTACTTCCCCTTCTGTTGTTGCTAGAGTAGAAGGGAATGAAATTGTACATCTTGTTTGAACTCTGAGGAGAAGGAGGAGGGTGAAACTACTAATGAGGGACCTTCAGAAGGGGCCCTAGAATTGTATACTAAGATAGAATCATGGGTTGGTATTATGGAAGAGAAATCTATTCACTCCGAGTATAAGAATAATGGTCAAAAATCTTATCATAAATCTCTGGAACAAACATATATGGATAAAAATTTTCCATCATACAGATACATGATTTTAGAAAATGATTGATCATATTCTAGAACAATGGAATGTTTTGGAATGAAAAATTCTTAATTGGTGGGTCATTTTATGATAGAAAAGAGGATTGTAGTTGGTTCTTCAATATCTCAACAAAATGTTTCCATTCCCCCTTAACTACCTATGGAGCATCAATCAACATATATTCATATCCCACCTACATGTACAATAGTGGATATTTTGATAGACAATAGTAATAATAAGGTGGGTTAATGTCAGCAATATGATGGAGATCTATATGGTTCATCAATGGTGGATCAATTTATTAAATAATCCATGATACAAGAGTTAGCTAATCATCATACAAGATATGAGAATATGACTACTTCAACGGATTAAAAAGGTAAAAAAAATTAAATGTCAAATCTCCTAGGAAGGTTAACATGATGATGGAAGCGTAGTTTCTTTGGTAGGATGCGGAGTAGATATCTACCCCAAATGATACTGAGGTCCAAGGAGTCACATTCATGCAACCTCGGTCCCCGAAGCATCCCCCCTACTAAATGTGGAAGTGACTTCATTCAATGTACAAAGGCCACATGAATTTTTAAGGAAAACACAAGTGGCTACACACAATTATTATGTAGTTATTGATTCTGTTAATGATTATAATGATGGTGGAGTTTAAATAGATAGGGTAAAGACACTCATAGATAAATGTAGTTAGGATTCTAGAATTTATGACTCACCTAAGAAGGGGGAGTCCCAATATAATTCTGGGAAAACAGATTCGTTGGAATGTGACATTGAAAGATTTTACCAGCAAGTGAAAAATTAGAGAATTGTCTATTACCCCAGAGGTAGAGGCTAAGGATGTGTACATATCAATTAGAGTGATATTCATGATGAATAACATGATCTTGGAGATATGATTAGGAAAAACATAGGTCTCGACAGAGTTTTATTAAGGAAGATTTCTAGGTATGACCCCACCCTCCTATATAGTGTGATATTTTTTATTTACCAATAAATGCGCTTCACCCCTACTTTGCAAAAAAATTAATAAAAATAATAAAAATAATAGTAATAATACTAAGAATAATAATAGTAATAATAATAGTAATAGTAATAATAATAATAATATTAATACTAATAATTACAATAATAGGTAAAATAATAATAGTAGTAATAATAATATTAGTAATAATAATAATATTATTATTATTATTAACAACATCAAATACTAGTTTTGGTTGCAACGTTATTTTGAGATGTATGATTGATGAAACAACTATTTGACTTTGACCCATGCTTTGAAACAAACATCTCAAGACTAATATTTGAGATATAATGCATCGAGATAGTCTGGGTTCGGTGGTGAGTTTCATAAACATCAAGGCTTTGGTGGATTCTTTTACTAATATTCTAAAATGGTTTTACATATGAAGTGGAGCTTGGGAAAAGTGTAGATAAAGAAAACTCTACAATGTGGTTTTTCTGAAACTTTTTATGGGTGTAATATGACTCTACTGTTGATGTTGAGGTGCTAAAGACCATGTCAAAAAAGGATCCCTGGAGAATTCTTCCACACTTTTCAAAATGTCTTCATGAAACCCATGATATGAAATTGCATGTAACTCATGAATTTAGAGAATCTAATCAAGTGTCAAATGAACTCACAAAGAGGGCCATATTTTGGAATATGATTTAGAGTGGTACTTTGGAACACCTAACTCATGTTATAACTTGGTTGATTCTAATTATAGGGGTGTTACATAAGCCTTTATTTGTAAACCCTCCTTGTAAAATCAGTACTTTAATTTTCTTTAATAAATTTCAGGATTAATCTTTCTCAATCCTTAAAAATCTATGATTAAAATATTAATTTAATTAAATTTATTATTACAATAATAATAATTATTATTTACCTTTTTAGGTCATATATTATTCATAAAACCTCATATTGATAATCCATCTATGGTATCATGATTCAATTCATCTCTACCTATTGAATTCATGCTTTATGGAATCTCTAATGATTCATGATTCTTTTCTTGGTTCCTGAGGTGTATCTTTGCATATAGAGTGTCATCTCCTTACTTATGGACCAATATAGTATAGTATTCATTATTTCATTAGGGCATGGAGGTGTGTTCCCTTGAGATATTGTGTAGAAGTATTTCTCCCATAGGTTAGACAAACCAAGTTGTGTTTCATTAGAGATTATGAGATAGGGAGTTCTCCTCCCCTAAGTGTGAGGATTTGATTACATAAACCCCATTCCTTGGATATGTGTGTACAATGGGTTTTATTTGGATAACTTAAGAGATAATGGATAGGTATCTTTTTGAATTGTGGAAAGAAAATCTGATGGTAATATATCCTAAAAATATATTCATATATATATATATACACACAAATAGACACAGACACATGATATGTAATTCTATATAACCTATATTTCAGATCTCATGGAAATGCATTAGGTTTATTATTTCATCTCTACTAGAAACCCAAACCATTCTCTACATAAGATATTATTTATTAATCTGTTACTAGTGTTGTAATGTGATGGAAGTATTTTCTTACGATGCATGAACCAGTCATGAAATTTGTTAAACAAATTTAACATGTTATCAAATGATAAGACAATCAAGTAGCATACATTATTTCATATATTATCTATTTCCATGCAATGGTAGTGGTTGTGGGTTTTACATGCTATCTTGGTTGAATATCCCTAGATCCCCAAACTATCTTTCATCTTTCTACTTTTCATAATAGGTAATTTCATACCAGGGAGAAAATATGGATGCCATCCGAGCATTGAAGGATTCATATTGGACCATGGACACACTTTAGTGGTGGGATGATTTTTACACCTAGTTATCTTTATCTAATGCATATATAGATGAATATATAGAAGATACGCTTTGGGGTAATGTACCCAAGATTTACAATGTCATTTATTTTAGTTTTTATACAAAATATTTATATTTTATTGCCTGGAGATCCTCAAAAAAGTGTTTTTAATTTCTTATTCTTGATCTGATAAATTTATTTTGATTCTAAAAAAACACTTCTGGGGAATTAGAGGGATCCATGATTATGTTTTATGAAATAATTCATGGAAATTAAGAATAAATCAAAAAATAGAGAACCATATCATGTTTTTGTAAATATGATTTTTTTAAATAGATTAGTTCTACATAATTGGGCTATATAAAAGTAACCATGACCTTAACCATACATAACATAGACGCATATGGGTTACCAAGGATTTACCATTACACAAAGTGGTCTATTTAATGGTCATATCACCCTACCCTTAAGTAGATAGTTCTATGTAAGGGTCACATGATCTTATCCCTACACATAATGAGTTACATAAGGGTATGATTTATTTTACCCTTACATGATACGCTAGTATGTAAGGGTAATATTGTTTTCTCAAAATTCATATAATGGAAAATGGTTTCATAACCTTATAAGAAGCATGAATATGTAAAGGTATTATGTAACGACCCAGTGTTTTATAAATGGAAATTACCTTTTTATACTTATGTCATATAATAAAATGGAATCATAGAATAATGAACTACTAAGAACTATTTGACCTTCAAGCATAATATTGTTAATTATATTATTTGAATTTCAAAAATCTGACATACATGGTCAGTAAGATGTTTGGAGTTTGATAAGACCAACTTATTTTCTAGTGAATAGTAACCGACCCTTATGAATAGTAATTTTACCCTTATGAATAGTAATATGACCCTTATGAGAAGTAAATCCACCAAGTAAATAGTGACCTTACCAATGAATGTATAAATACACTTTATTAATCTTATATGTGACAATATGATTGTGTTGATATTTTTATAAGTCATAAATATTAAATTAAAAATTTATGAATAATTTAATAAATAAAATTGAAAATATATTTTCATAAAATATACTCATAAAGTATTGTTTTTATGTCTTTTATTTTTAATATAATTTTATAAAATCCTCATGTAATTTTTGAAAACATTATAAAATCAGTTATAGTTTTAAAATTTTCACTTTTAGTAAATATTGATTTCAATTAAAAATAACATTAACTATATTTAGAGAATTAGTTTTGAAAATTGGATTTCTTTTTTTGGATTATACACATCGAAAAATGATTAGGGTGAATTATTGAGATTTCTCTAAAATACATAAATTTTTTATGAATAGTAAATACGGTAATTTTCCATATATATATAATATGTTAAATACATTATCTATTGGGTCATGGATGATGTAAGCACCTTGGGTTTGAAATAACATGAAAATATTAATGATTTTGGTCATGGAATCATTACTATTTCTTGTCTTATGAAAAAATAATAAATTAATGATTAAAATATTAAGAAAACTCTCCTCCCTTCCACTATAAAAACTGCCCACACTACCCTTTTCTCTTCACTCATATAAATCCCTATTAATTCGCTTAATTATTCCCAAATATCTCCCCAAGATCCTACCCTATGTCCATCAGACCTTGGTCTACTGAAAAGACCAAATCCTCTCCCCTTAAGAGTCTCTCAAAGAAAATTAAATGGAGAGGTAAATTCCTCTTTTCTTTTCTTTCATTTTATTTTCACTTTCCTTTGTTATCTTTTCATTACTAACCAATCTTCATCCAAATTGTATGAAAAATACAACACCATACATGTACCAGATTTTTTATGCTAATGGTATAATTATTTATCATCTCTTATTTACCCTTCTTTTATACGAAAGAAATGAAAACACCGTCTGAGATGTGCTAATATATCACATTCAAGGATGACCGATTATCAATTTATATTACCATATTAAATTATAGTAATGAAAAAAATTTATGGTTGAACGAGACAATTAAATATGTATTTAATCTTATGTGATGTTCTAGAATCCTTTTTCAAACATGATGTAAAATAATAATACAAAACATGTTAATTTTGAATAAAATATCCAATTTAATCCAAGCGTCTATCATTAATGTTTTATATAATTATTCACCATCAATAAAAAAAATGAATTTATAACCATTTAACCTTCTAGATATTCACTAATTTCATATAAGTTCAGTTCTGGACAACCATTCTCATCATTCATGTTTATCTGAACATGAATATAAGTGAACAGATCATTAAAACCAAGGAAGTAAACACTCCCAAATAATGAAATTGAACCTATTAAATCATCAAAAGGACATGGATGAACTTAATAAGTTTATAATAAATCAATAACATGTAGTGAAGGTTCATTAATTATTAATTAATAAATCTAATTTTATTTTTCAGGTCATTATGATGAAGCGAAGAACACCATCGGACTTAAGGTAATGGATCCTCTCTTTCTCACATTTATTCAAGAATCTCCTCTATGTTATGTCATTTTTTCATAGTTCTTAATGATGGGGTATGATTTATTTATTCACACATAATTCCCTCATGCTGTATAAAAGAAGATAAACCCATTTCTTTCTCATTAATCCCTCCTAAGTACACCTGGTACCATGCCGATATTCCATAAGGGATTTTACCCAAACCTCCATTATTCCTTTGGGTTATTCTTACTCTCTTTTTACCCAAATGAAATCCAATATTCTATTTATTTACATATTATAATTTATTTTTATATGTCCAAAATCATGTATCATGATCCATTAATTATTATCTTTTAGGGATATACATGCTTTTAAGTGATTCCCTCCTTAATACTTCCCAAAAAGCAAACCCGGTTTAAGGGAACTTCTCGATTTCTTACCCAATTTCAAGTACAATATAAGATTTGTTTTTAATAAGAAATTATATTTATAAAAACAATATTTTAGTCATTAAAACCTTATTGGTTCACTTTTGGTTTTATATAAAATATTACGTCCCTTTCTATTTTTAATGATCTTTGATATTTTCATTATTCTGCACTAAAATGTTTTAATTATAAAGTTTATTAAAAACTATTTGACATGTTATCACTTAAATTTGGAATCAATTATTATGATATATTCCTATTATACCATATGAAATTACACGATTGATCTAATTCCATATTTTTCATGGACACTTGTATGATACACCCATTAAATTTTGATTTTTGGCTTGATTACGATACCCATTTCTTACCATGGATTTTTTAATGTTTATGTATGATTGATTATGTATGATTATAATTGTGGAAATAATATTCATGAACATGTTATGTTGGTTGGACCCAGATAGCTCTCCAATTCATTGGGTAAAGTTGAGTCTCATGAGGCGTTATGTGGAATAGTCTTGGTGGTTAGCCTTGACTCATGCTACCATGTGTGACTGTCATAGTGGTTGACCATGACTTGTGATTATCTATGTGAAACGATCCTTGAATCATGATAAATCCATGTTTTATATTTTTTGTACATTACTATGAATTCAGGTTTATAACACCCCATGTTTATATGTTATGATTCCATATGTTCCATAGCTTTTTATATCATTTAGTTATGCCTTATAACCCATGTGGTAAAGCTTTATTTATCATCTTTATTTACCTTACCAGGATTTTAGCCCATCCCTTCATTCACGTGATTCCCAGGGAACCCTATACAGATTAAAGGGATCAATGGAAGTTATGATATTTTTATGAATATTAAATAAAGAATTGTTTTTTAGTCCCATGGTTTATATTTTATGTAACTAGACATCATGACACTAGAATTTACGATCCTTGTCTTGTAATATGGTGATTTGTTATGCTTAAAATTATGTAATGGTATGTGTAAAAGCCTAGGGTCACTATAGTTAGAATCATAGGATGGTCAAGTAATTTTTGTAGATTAGAAATAAAGCACTTCAGTAGAAACCTTAAGGACAAGAAAATGTGTAAAAAAAGGCCCCTACACTTTGGTAAGTAGAGTGTAATTGGTTTATCAAGAAAATAAATCCTTATCTGGATACAAATAGGTAGAGATGGATCAGAAATAGATGTATATAGGGGTCAAACCCAAAAACACAACTTTGAGCTAGACTCAAATGGGAACTGGTGCACAACAATAATCCATATTACACCATTTGTTTGACACTCCCAGGGGATATTCTTTAATAAATTAATGATCTTCGCAAAAACCATTATTAAGGGAATAAAAAAATCCCATAAGAATATAATTTAAGAAATAGATCAAGGATAACGTAGGTTTAATCCCAGGGAATCACAAGTTAGGATATAGTTATCATTTACAAGTTTATCATTTTATGTTCAAAGATTCCTTTTTATGATCAATAGCTATGTATTCAATCCCTATCATTGTACATTAATTTTCTTAGTTAATGGTGGAAAATATAAGAACACGTGCCAACAATCACTCTGATAGGGAATGTGAATATTTCCCAAATGATATGCCAAATATGATGGGAGAAGGTTCTCAAAACATAATGACAGTACATTCTCAGTTGGATGAATTTATGAATAGTAACTTGAATCACGTTATACACATGACTCCCCCAAGGAAAGAGAGATATTACAAAGAATACTTCATATGTAAAAGGAATCCCATGTTTAGTTGATCTTTGGATACCCTCCATATGGAACAGTGGATTAACTCCATTGAAAAGATATTCTATGTCCTCTAGTGCCCAGAAAAAGAGAAAGTTGTGTTGGAAGTATATCATTTTGATGGGAAAGCGGATCAGTGGTGGACACTGATGAAGAATACAAAGACCCAGGTGGAAATTAATTCAATGGTTTGGGAGGAATTCAAGAGAATGTTTTTTAAAAAATATTTTCCCTAAACCCCTTGTCTCAAGATGGAAAGAGACTTCCTATGACTCAAGTAGAAGGAAGTTGAGTCAATCAGGGAATATGAATTAAAATTTGCAAGTCTTGCAAGGTACGCCTCTAGAATCATCATGAACACCGAAATCACAGTGGATCTCTTCTTTAAAAGACTAAAGTTGAGTCTACAAAAAACCTTGGCGATTCAAGACTTTGAAAGCCACGAGGAGATTGTCTGTTGTGACCTTAAGGTTGAAATGGAGATTAGAGACTCTTAGTTGTATCATGGTCCCAATGAAAAAAAGAGGAAAATAGAATCCAATATTGGTGGTTCCACAAATAAATTCCAGGATGGAAAGAAGTTTGATAATCCCACGTGTAAATTTTTTGGGAAGATGCATCCTGGGAACTGTCTAAAGGGAACTAGGTATTGTTTCGAATATGGAAAGATGGGAAATCTAGCTAAAAACTACCAAAGGGATATGAAAAATCCCACTAATTTGGATGAATAAAGTAAGGTTTAGATCAAAACCCAGCCTATAGTGTGGTATTACAACTGCAAGGAGCATGGGAATTATGCAAACAATTACCCTAAGTCGAGGGTTGTTAGAGGCAATCGACAAAAATATCCATGGAAACATGGAAGGGATTATGATATCAGTACTGATGAGGTGGATCCAGAAAATGATGAGGTGATAGGTACGCTAGTTATTCATTCAATAATAATAAACATACTATTTGGAACTGGTTCTATGAATTCTTTCATATCTTGCATGTTTAGTAAAATTATCCAAACACCACCTCACAATTTTGAGGATATGTAATTTATTAGAACAGGGAATGGGGAAATTATTTCATACAAGGTTTATAACTCCTCCCCAGTAAATGTTTGTGGACTAAACCTCCCCAAAAATCATGTCATGCTTATTTTAGTGGATTTTGATGTTATCTTGGGAATGGATTTGTTATCTTTATACAAATACAACATCAACTATCGAGAAAGGGAGATCACTCTTCGCATCCTGAAGCATCCTACAATTATTTACAAGTGTATAGAGGAAGATGAATCTTATTTAGTATCATTGTCTCAAGTGTGGATACTAATTATTTATGGGAAAGTATGTCTATCTAAAATTATTCAGAGAAAGGGGAGAATCATGCTTCAAGACATGACCATCCTGATGGAGTGCACCAATGTATTCGCTAAAGGGTTGCATGGTCTTCCTCCTAACAAAGTGGTTGATTTCCCAATTGAAATTATTCCTAGATCTCTTCCTGTATCAAAGACACCTTATAGAATGTCCGTTGTAGAGCTGGAAGTGATGAAGAATCAGTTACATGAGAACATAGAGAAGGGTCTTACACACATGAGTGCATCGTCATGGGGTTCACCAGTCTTCTTTGTCAAAAATAAGGATGGATAAATGTGCCTCTTCATTGATTATCATGAACCCAATAAAATCACCATAAATAACAAGTACCCCCATCCACATATATATTACGTGTTCGATCAACATCAGGGGGACCGTTATTTCTCTAAGGTGGACCTTCGGTCGGGATATCACCAATTAAAGGCGAGGAAGAAAGATATTCCCAAGACTACCTTTCAAACGTGGTATGTACACTAGGAATTTATAGTGAGGCACTACAGACTCACTAATGATCTAGAAATTTTCATGGATTTAATGAATAGAGTCTTTAGAGATTACCTCAAAAAATATGTGGTACTCTTTTTCAATGATATTTTTATATAATCTAAGAGAAAGGAGGAACATAAGGAGTGTTTGACTACTCTGTTAAGGAATTTACGAATGGAGAAGATGTATACAATTTAAGTAAATGTGAGTTCTGGATAGAGGAAGTATCATTCTTGGGACATGTTATCACCAGTAAAGGGATATCTATGGACCCTTCCAAGATAATGGAAATTGAAGAGTAGCCCAGGATGACATCTGTATTGGAGATTTGTAGATTCCTTGGTCTAGCTTGGTATTATTGAGGATTTTTGAAGAAATTATAATTATTTTCAAACCCAATGACCAAGATAACATGGAAGGTATTGATGTTTTTATAGACTCAATAATTTGAAGACTGATTTAAGGAATTTTAAAAAGGTTTATCATGCACCAATACTCACACTCCCAATGAGTAGAGAACTTCTTGTTGTGTATAGTTATGCTTCAAATAATGGATTAGGATATGCTCTAAGGAAAAATTATAAAGTTATAGAATATTCCTAAAGATAGTTGAAAATCTGTTAGCAAAACTATCCCACGCATGATCTAGAGTTAACAATTCTGATCTTTGCATTGAAAATATGGCGGTATTATCTCTATGGGAAGAAGTGTGAGATATATACCGACCAAAAGAGTATAAAATATATATTCACACAAACAGAGCTTAATATGTTCCAGAGAAGATTGATAGATCTCATCATGGATTATGACTACTCAATCCACTACCATCTCAACAAGGAATGAAATGTGGAAGATTCTCTAAGTAGAAAGGATATTGCATCTTTATCAATGATGACAATTGAAAATGATCCAATATTATTATATTTTTAGAGGATGGACATGTGAATCATTAAGGGAGAAACATCAGAAATATTTTCTAAATTTTTTTCTCAACCATCCCTCATGGAGAAAATAAAGGATTCTCTATGAAAAGATGTGGAAATTCAGAAAAAGGTTGAATCCATTAGAAATGGTAAATCCTCTATGTTTATGATTGATGATGAAGGAGTTTTAATATTTGGGTCAAGATTATGTGTACCATTCAGTCCAGATATAAATAATGATATTTTTGAATGATGCACATAGCTTAAACTTCTCTATTCACCCAAGAAACAGAAAGATGTATTGAGATTTCTGAGAGAACTTTGTGTGGGACAATATGAAGAAGAAAATCGCTGAGTATACATCAAAGTTCCTGGTATGTCAGCAAGTGAATGCTGACAGATAGAAGTCTAAGGGGATGATGAAACCACTACCCATACCAACATGGAAGTGGTAGAACATCACCATGGAATTTGTCACCGTACTTACAAGGACATCCAGAAGAAACAATGCTATATGGGTCATTATGGATCATTTTACAAAGACAAAACTATTTATCACGATTCAAGAAAAATTCTCATTGGATCAAATTGCGTGGATATATATCAAATAAGTGGTAAGGATTCATGGAGTTACACTATCTATTTTATCTGATTGAGATCTGATATTCACCTCCATGTTCTGGAAAATTCTCCAACATGCTCTAAGCCCTAAACTGGACTTCAGTATGGATTATCATCCTCAAACTGATTTCCAATCCGAGAAAAATATTCAGACACTAGAAGATAGGTTGAGATCATGATCTATGGACTTAAAAGGAGGATTGGACCAACATCTTCCACTGGTTTAATTTTCCTACAACAATAGCTTCCACTCGAGCATCTGAATGACACCATATGAATCCATTAATTGGAAAAGGTGAAGAACACCGACCTGTTGGGATGAAGTTAGTGAGAGTAAGATTCTGGGACCTGGAATGGTCAAATAATGGTGGAGATGGTGGAAACTATTCAGCAACACATCAAGGAAGCCCAATGTTGACAATAGAGTTTTTCACACAATCGTTGATGATACCTTGAGTTCAAAGTTGGATAAATGGTGTTTCTACACATATCTCCATGGAAGAAGGTCATGAGGATTTGGAATAAAGGAAAGTTAAGTCCTAGGTACATTGGACCCTTCGAGATTCTTGATCATCTCAGGGTTGTGGCCTATCGACTGGCTCTTCCACCTACCATGTCTAAAGTACACAATGTATTCCATGTATCCCTATTGAGGAAGTACATAGAAGATCCTTCACATGTACTCTCTTCAAAGGTGGTATTGTTGGAGAATGATCTTTCTTATAAGGAGTATCCAGTGAAGATTTTAGATCGTAGAGATAATGTTCTACATAACAAGACTACTCACCTTGTCAAAGTACTACGGCAGAACCATAAATATGAAGAGGAAACATGGGAATTAGAGGAGGCAATGAAGGAAAAGTAACTGCACCTGTTTATCACATAGAATGTAAAACGAAATTTCAAGGGAGAAATTTCATAAGGGGGGAATAATATAAGAAACCAATGTTTTATCGATGGAAATTCACTTCTTATAATTATGTCATATAATCATATGAAATCATAACATAATGAACTACTAAGTACTATGTGACCTTTAAACATAATATTGTCACTTCTGTGATTTGAATTTCAAAAATCTGACTTACATGGTTGCGATCAGTAAGATGTTTGGAGTCTGATAAGACAAACTCAATTTTTGGTGAATAGTGACTGACCCTTATGAATAGTAATTCTTCCCTTATGAATAGTAATATGACCCATATGAAAATTAAATCATCTATGTAAATAGTGACCTTACCAATGAATGTATAAATAAAATTTATCCATCTTATAATTGACAATATGATAGTGTTGGTATTTTTATAATTTATAAATATTTAGTTAGAAATTTATGAATTATTTAATAATTAAAAAATAAAATTTATTTTCATAAAATTTATTCATAAATTATTGTTTTTATGTCTTCTGGTTTTATTATAATTTAATAAGACCATATGTAATTTTTGAAAACATTATAAAATCAGTTATAATTTTAAAATATGTATTTTTTCAAGTAAATTATGATTTTAATAGAAAATTAAATTAATCCTATTTAGTAAATTATATTTAAAATAATAGAGTTCATTTCTGGATTCTACACTTTGAAAAATGGTTAGGGTGATTTTTTTGGATTTTTCTAAAATACTTGAATTTCTTATGAATAGTAAATATAGTAATTTACCATATATATACATTATATGTTAAATACACTATTTATCGAGTCATGGATGATATAGGTACCTTGGGTTAGAACTCACATGAAAATATTAATATTTTTTGTCATGAAATCATTATTATTTCTTTTCATTTGGAAAAATAATAGTGTAACGATTAAAATATTAAGAAAACCCTCCTCCCCTCCACTATAAAACCACCCACAATCCCCTCTTCTATTCACACCTCTCAAGCCTTGTTACTTCCCCAAATTCTTCCCAAATCTCTCTCTAAGATCCCCCCCCCCCACGTCCAGAAGCCCTTAGTCTCTTCATAATACCAAATCCTCTCCCCTTAAGAGGCTCTCTAGGAAGATTAAATCAAGTGGTAAATTCATCTTTTCTTTTCTTTCATTTTCTTTTCATATTCCTTTTCTCTCTTTTCATTCCTAACCTATACTTATCCAAATGGTGTGAAAAATACATTAACATACATGTTTTGGATTTTTTTATTCTAATGGAATAATATTTTTATCATCTATCATTTCCCCTTCTTTTATATGAAAGAAACGAAAACATAGTTCAAGATGTGTTAAACTATCACATTCATGGACGACGGGTTATCAATTTCTATTACCATATTCAATTATATTTATGAAACCATTTTTATGGTTGAACTGAGCTGTTAAATATTTATTTTATCTCTTTTAATGTTCTCTTATCCTTTTTCACACATTATGTAAAATAATAATACAAAACAAGTTAATTATGAGAAAAATCGCCAAATTAATCCAAGAATTTATCATTAATATTCAATATAATGATTCACCTTCACTCCAAATAACCAAATGTATTTTATAACCATGTAATCTTATGGATGTTCACTAATGTCATATAACTTCTATTCTGGACAACCATTCTCATCATACATGTTTATCTGAACATGAATATAGGTAAACCGATCATTAAAACCAAGGAAGTAAATGCTCCCAAACAATGAAATTGAACATCTTAGCTCATTAAAAGGACACTGATGAACTTAATCAGGTTATGATAAATCAATAAAATGTTGTGGATGTTATTTAATTTTTATTTAATGAACCTAATTTTATTATTTAGTAAATTAAGAAAAAGTGAAGAACACCATTGGACTTAAGGTATGGGATCCTCTCTTTCTCACATTTATTATAGAATCTCCACTATGTTATGTTCTTTTATAATTTTTTCCTAATTATGGGGTATTATTTTTTTCCTCCCCCATGATTCCCTCATGATATATAAAATAATATAAACCCTATTATCTCTAACTACACCCTTCTATGTACACCTAACACCATGTCGATATTTCGTAATGGATTCTACCCAAACCTCCACTATTCCTTCGGGTTATTCTTACTCCCTTTTTACCCAAATGAAATAATATATTCTATTTATTTACATATTCTTATTTATGTTTATATATCCAAAATCATGTATCAAGATTGATTAATTATTCTCTTTATGTGATATACATGATTTTAAGTGATTCCCTCCTTAATACTTCCCAATAGGCAAACATGTTTTAAGGGAACTTCATGATTTCTTACCTAATTTCAAGTACACTATAAGATTTTTTTAAGAAACCATTATATTTATAAAACCACTATTTTAATAATGAAAAAATTCTTGGATCACTTCTGGTTTTATATAAAATATTATTCCCTTTTCTGTTTTAAATGAGCTTTGATATTTTCATTATACCGCACGAAAATGTTTTATTTTTAATGTTTCTTGAAAATATTTTTACATGTTATCACTTAAATTTGGAATCAATTATTATGATATATTCCTATTATACCTTTTGAATGTCCATGATTGATCTAATTACATTTTGTTTCATGAACACTTTGATGATACACCCATTAAATTATGCTTTATATCTTGATTACTATACCTGTTTATTTCCATGGGATTCCTTATGTTTATGTATGATTGATTATGTATGATTCTATATGTGGCAAGAAATATTCATGAACATGTTATGATGGGTGTTACCAGATAGAGATCCAATGCATTGAGTAATGTTGAGTCTAATGAGACGTTATGTGCAACGGTCTTGGCTGTTAGCCTTGACTCATGCTACCATGTGTAACGGTCTTGGTGGTTAACCTTAAATCGTGATCCTCTATGTGAAATGATCCTTGAATCATGCTAAAGCAATTTTTTATACTTTTTCCTCATTACTATGAATTCATGTTTATAATACCCCCTGTTTTTTTGTTATGATTTTATATGTTACATGCCTTTTTATATCA
Organism: Viscum album; assembly: GCA_963277665.1. Classification (NCBI taxonomy): domain Eukaryota; kingdom Viridiplantae; phylum Streptophyta; class Magnoliopsida; order Santalales; family Viscaceae; genus Viscum; species Viscum album. The sequence continues at coordinate 1,290,894,738 of OY728151.1, forward strand.
TTTTTTATGCCTTCTAACCCATGTGCTAAATCTTTATTTCTCATGTTTGTTTCCCTTACTGGGATTTTAGCTCATCCCTTCGTTCACATGATCCCCAATGTACCTTTTTAAGATGTAATGGATGAAATTAAGTTAGGATATTTTTATGATGATTAAATAAAAGAGCATTTTTTTAGTCCCACATTTTTTGTTTTATATACCTAGTCTTCCAAGACACTAGACTTTACGATCTTTGGTTTGTAATATGATGTTTTATTATGCTTAAAATCGTGTAATGTTATGTGTAAAAGGCTAGGGTCACTATATAGTATCCTTATTTAGTTGTTCTAAAAGACCATGTAAAGGTATATCATGAATTACGCTTATGTTAAGAGATCATCTATGAGTCTTATCATTATGCCGAATGAGATGTGTAAAGGTAATATCTATATTAAATTTACACAACATGTTAAATTTAAGAAATATAAAGTCAAGGAGTTATTTACCTTTACATGAGTGCCCAATATTCAGATTACCCTTATGTAGAGTGTCTGTGTAAGGGTGAATGGATATACCCTTATATAGGAAAGAGTTTTTGTAAAGGTAAATAGAAATGTATTTGAAATTTGTTTCTAAAATCATAAATGTTTTTAATGGTTTTTAAAATGTTTATAAATCATTATAAATTGTACTTTGTGAATAATTAATTTATAAAGGGGTTATAAATTAATTAATTAAATATAAATGGTTTATAATTAATTAAATGAATGTTTATGAAAATTTTATATTCCCCATATAATAACTATTATAATTTGAATTAACTTTTATCAAATTATATAGAAATTACTATGATATAAAAATAATAGTGTGTATTTTAGAATCATTAGAAAAAATTTATAAAGGGTTATAAATTATGAAATAAGGAAAAAATAAAATGTGTTTATATTTAAATAATAATTTTTTTATAATTAATATTTTTTAATTATTAAAAATAAAAAGTGGATTTATTTGGTTATTATTAAAACCATATCAATATTGTCTTGATGAATAATTTTGAGAAGGTTCAAATAATGATTAAGAATTGTCGGTTTCAGGCACAACAAAAGTGCCAGATTGGGATCTCCCAACTCGGTTTTTGGTAATTTATTGTTAATCTAGTATGAAAATCAATGATATATTCCATTAACAATGTAATATAATCAATGAATAATTGATGAGATAACACCAGAACCAAAATGTATGATCATAAACTATTATTCACCAACATAAATTTAACATATAGCTACGAATTTATAGCCATGGATTCTAAGAATAGTAGATATATCCAAAATAAATACATAATCAAAAAATACAAGTGAAAGTACCCTCCACATTTCTCTCTTCCCATGAAATTCCTCCCCCCTCCACTACCCTCATGACCCATCCTCTCGGCAACCCTCCTCCTCCTATGTGATCACCAAACCTCTCAGAAACTCTCCTCCTCCAACGCAAACACCAAATCTCCTAGTGATACTCCTCCTTTTACATGTCCTGATATAGCCTTGCCAACTCAATATCGATGCATATCCAACATATACATCACATATCCCCTCTAACACCGCTCTGATGTGGCCTCCCCACCTCCTCGTCAACATGGCTCCCACACCCCCACCTCACTATGATCCTCCTCCTCCAATGTGGCTTCGCATAGCTCTAGCATGACCACCCCACCTCTCTGTGATCTATCTCCTTCGAAGAAGCCACCCCACCTTCCAGATTTCTCACCCAAACCCAACCCTACCCTCATGATCCACCACCTCTAGTGATTTCTCACTAACCCCATTCACTAGCACTAGGGAAATCCCCCTTCTATGATTTCTCATGTGAAATCCATTCCTCTTATTCTTCTATTGAATTTTCACTATATAACTAGTTAGGGTTCCATCATAGTGTGTTTTTATGAGATTATATGAAAAATACTTCATATTTTTGTCCCCCTCCCCAATTTTCCACTATAGACGAATTTTTATTTACAATTTTTTCTTTCACCAATATCCTAGGCCATATTATTTAATTTTTAATCTGTTAAAATATGTGCATAGTTGGACAATCAAAAACATTTATTTCATGAGCATAAAATTTTATTCTTTTTCCTTGCAGCAACTAATTATTTGGATCTAGTTGTACATTTACTACATAATGTGTTTTTATACTATTTATAAATTCTTAGACCATGTTAGATATATGAATTGGTTATATTTAATTTTTTTGTTGTTTTTACTAAATTTATAATTATTTCAATATTTTGTAGACTTTTTTGAACTGTTTAATAAATGTTTATCATGTGTTAAAAGTGTGTACTTTCAAGGGATAAATAATTTTAGGTTTGATACTATGTTCATTTATTATTCATTTTCCATATAATTTTATGATTAAATCATATTATAATCATGAATAATGTAATGATTTATTATATAAAGGTGGTTGAAGAACTTTTATATGTGTATATTCATGTTATTTTCTTGTTGGATTCAGTTTACATTCACCCTTACCAGGAAGGTCAGTAAATGTATTTTTTTCATTTATCATTTTATATTAATTGATGAAATACTTCTCTAATTTATTATTACTATTATGGGAATTTATCCCCCATGCTTTTTTATAAATTTTAACCTTTAATTTTTATAATGAAGTAACTTTCCATCAGTGATTACAAGTTATTTCCAACTACCCAGAAACTATTTCATAGAAATTATTTAAAAATTTATATAGCACATATCACATATGATAAGTGCTCTTGTAGAAGTGTATAATGTTGGAAAAAATAATTTTATTCCACTTATTTAAATAAAACATGTTGAAAAACCACTATTTTATGTTTTTTATATATTCAAGTATACATATTCTTGATAAAGTATTTTGTGTAATTAAATATTGTATTTTTTTTTGAAAAACTACTATTTTTTTATTATCTATATATTCAAGTAGGTGTGTTCTTGATAAATTACTATTATCCATTTGAGCTATTTTTTATTCAAGTGGGTGTATTAGTTATTTTATTAACATATGTCCTTGAAAATATACTATGTCTCATGTTGTTATGTTCTTGATAAAGTACTATTTTTTAGTAGGTATCTATTCTTGATAAATAATAAATATTTCTAATCCACTATTTTATGTTATTTATATATTCAAACATGTGTGTCATAGATAAAGTACTATGGTCAATGTAATCAGATATATATGTTCTTCAACAAAATACTATTTTTATGTTATTTATGTATTCAAGTAGGACTGTTCTTCATAAACTACTTAAATAAATCTAAGAAGGTATATATTTTAGAGGGTGTATATGTTATTGTCTCAATATATTTCCTTGAAAAACCACAATTTTTTAGCAATCCATGATTGTATGTTCTTGATAATTCTCCATTTCCTATGTGATGAAGAATACATAACAATTTCCAAAAAATGTTCTAAAACATTTCCAAATTATTTGTGTTTAGTCACTAATAGAATAATCACCATTTATATTTTTATATATTATCACTAGTGTTTTGTTCTAAATGTATTATTCACATTTTGGTAAACCATTTTTATTAGTTTTTTTTGTAGAAACACATTCCATTGACTCCTTGAACGTTGTCTTTTATAGAAAAAAACATTAGAGCCTCATATTAAAAATATTGTGGCTCTTTTTATCTAATTTCCATGTTTTTATGCCTTATTTTTTTGTTATATTTTTATTCTTTGAATATTATTTTGATGATATAAACCAATATCATGTATTTTTTGGAGTTTGTTGCATTATATATGAGTTTAATGGATTCAACGTTTTTGTTATTAATTCATGTAGTTTTATTTTAGTCTATAATTTTTTTTCTATTGACAAAATTGTAGTGACCCATACGATAATAAAAGAAGTTTTCAAAAACTAAAAATATGATTTTTATAAGTATTTTTAAATTTTTTCCCTACAAACCAAACATAATTGAATCAAATAACTTCAATTTTTTTAATAGGATGAATTTATTATCATAGTGTACTGAATAATTTGAATGTTTGACAATGGATGTCATTTTAACATAACACATATTTATTTCCGAATGATAGTTCAATCCATGTTACCTAGTGTTGGTTGTGTACCTAATTGGATGACAAATTTATTATGATGAGAAAATCTAAGTAAAATGATTCTTTCTAGTTAGTTATGTTATTTTTGGTTTTCATTGATATAGTAATTTTGGTTTGCAATAATGTGTTTTGTTTTCAGGGGAAGTTTCATGTACAATGTTTTATTCTTGCATGATTCTCATTTTCTATGTGAACCCCTTTATTGGTGAAATGAATTTGTGTTTTTCTCCTTTATTATTTATATACCGGGTTCATGTTTTATTTGTTTATTATTTCATATGTATTTGAATGGTTTTCTAATGATTTAGGGTTAATTCATAAAAAATATTCCTATAATTTTATTTTATATGCATCTTTTTCTTGATTTCAGTGTACGATTGAGAATGAATTTCATCAATTAAAAAAACAAAAATGGAGATCTTTTTATAAGAGTAAATATTATTATATAATTCTAGCCAGTTCTGTCCAGAATATGAGTAGTTATTCGATCTAAAATTACTATTTATTTACTTATAGTGCGATTCTTCGGATACAAGATCCCAAAAACCAACTCAAGTGATATATTAATTGCATCATTGTACCTAATGGTATGTAAAAATATATTTCAATCATCTTTATTTAATTTACATTGTTTCCACTATTTCATACCCATTCACTATTTTGAAATATAGATCCCCATTCAATATTTTACAATTCTATATTTTATTAAATTTCAATGAATGAGAGCCTAACTCAAGGTTCACCCCCTCTCATCCTCCTCCGCACACTACATAGAGGAAAGTCTTCAATAGTTTACTAAAACGAGGGCCTCTCCATGTTCATTATGAATGAAATCACATCATAACTCTAGAATTTATATGACATTAAGCTCTATTTTTTTTATCTTCCACTTCTTCAAACAATTTTTTATCAAATCCTCAATCTTAGGGCATTATCTTTATATTCTAATTTCAATTATTGATGAGAGTGTTCACTTAGTGTGAGAAATAAATCTTTATTCCATAAAGAAACAATAGTGACAAACTCTACCCGACAAAGATAATTTCAAACATGAATGATCTCTTTTATACACAATATTCAACTCTTTAACTGGATAGAAATATCAATTAGATTACATCTCATTATTCTTCATTTTATAGTTATAATGTGTTGGGTGCATAATTTTAATTCCCTTATTAGTATAGGATCAGTTATCCTTTCCCCTATTCATGATATATATTTAAATTTATTTATTTTACTTTCATGAAAAATATTCAATATTTCATTATCACTCTGTATTTCGTATAATTAATAAATTTTTATTGTCTCTATAAATTCCTCTCTCTAGGATCCAATGAGTAGAATAAGTTTTATTCTCCTAAATTCTCCATCTCCATGCCATGTCTCCCACATTATTTCAGTGTGGACAAACAAAAACAATTAATTTAAATTAAAACATTATTTTTCTCTCCATTTTCTCCATATTTGAATTAAAAATGATTCCATTGTTTCCTCTAGGTTTTAGTCCACTATGTTGTGGATACATTCGGAACACCCATTTTGGGTTCAATATCAGGAATGTTCTCTAAACTCTATGATATAATAAAAACCTTATCCTAAGTATTACGATCATTTTAATTGAGTAATTTAACTAAATCATGATCAACCATGGTTTGTCTTAAGAATCAACCTAACAAAATAATTATTTAAGAAACAATCCATTATAAATAGATTCATCTATGCCCAGTTACATGTTACCTCTTAAACATTAGAATCTCGACCCTAAAATTACTTTCTCTAAAGTGTGGTGCTCCTCCAGTTTTCTAATTTGACTATCCATTAATAATACATAAAATATTTTTTTTATAATTACATATAAACAAGTTAATCTCAATTGAGGTTCAAACTAACTTCCAAAATTGAAGTTATAAGCTTCTTAATTTTTTATAGTCATTTTGAAATTCCAATACAACATCCTCCATGGTGTGGTACTCATATTCCCAATTCCGTTAATAATTTGAGCACCATAATATCTATAATGCCTTAAATGTGGCCTATAATACATTTTTTCTTCTCCAGGTCTTCATGATCACTATATCTCTAAAACCTCTTAATTCATGTCAATGACTTCAAGAAACTACAGAGTTAATCTCAAACAGTGTTCATAAATTCAAATATATTTTATGTGGGGTATTGATTTATATAAATTATTCATCCTTTATAAACATTAAGAGTTTACTCTTATGTAGGTTGGGCTTCACATGACCTATAATTAAATATCTTCAAATGCAAGATTATAATCTAACAAAACTTCAAAATAAATAGCTAATATTATATATCTCCTACTTATTCAAAGTTAATCTCACAATTTCTCTAAAAGTATTGTTTAATATCACATAGAAAATTTATTTTCATATTTAATCATACATAAAACTTAGAGAGTATTGTTTAATATCTTCTTCTACCAAGAATACTCCAAAATCAATTTAAACCTTTTCTAAATCTCTTGAAAACTACTCCAAACCCATTTTAAAATAATATGTATTTAATAATCTCATCAAACATCACAAATTCCAGATCAATACAAATGAATATCCAACCTTCTCCAAAAGAATTTAAGCATACCCACAACTCTTTTGAAATAAGAATAATCATTTTATGCTTCTTAATCAAACCATGACTTCAAGAATTCTTCTTATAATCTTCTAATATCACCTTAAATTATATTCCAATATATTATAATGTGATACTCTTCCCTAAATACTGTTACATTTCCACTTTTCAAATATATTCATCATTTCCAACAACAACTAACCACTCTCTGGATACATAACTCCATGTATAGTATCGATCTTAAGCATCTTCGGGTCTATATTTTTCTGAATCACATCATGTATATCATTGTGAATCCATTTTTTACCTTCCTTCAACCATTGTATTTTCTCTCCAAAATCATCACCACTAATTTTCAAAAACTCAAACACCTAATGCCTTGGTTGCAGCACAAATAATTATCTTATTATTTATAATAAATAGTGGATACAGATAAATAACATGGTCATTAACTCTAATATAATAAATATAAAAAAATCCTAAAATATTGATCAATATTCTTAAATCCTTCTCATGTTCTCTATGTATGGATCAAGTCTCCACCCCCATTCTTCACCAAAAAAGTAATTATTTTTTATTTAGTATTTTTCTCGGATGTTTTGGTGGACAATATCTATGATTTGTCCCACATTTTTATAAAATAAATAACATATTAATAGATAAACATAAATCACAACACTACACCTTACATTGAGGGATAATGGTTACCAAGAAATAGATCCAAAATTCAAGGGATCAAAAGTGATATGAAGTAACCATCATTGAAGCTATAGAGTGATGGCCTGACGAAAATGATATTCATCACAATAGGAAAATATTAAATGTCACATATTACTTTTTATATATAGGTAAAAAACTAATATTTATTTTTTCTAAAAATAATATAAAACTTACCAAAACTAATATAGATTTTTCCTTAGCTAGATAAATCATATATGATGAAATTATTTTAACTATTTATTCTGTGATTCATATTTAGTATACTTCTTTGAGTTTTAATACAACCATGATTTTATATTTTAATTTCATTTACATAGTTGAGAGTTTTAGTATAGTTACTCTTGATTTTATCTTTTTATTCGATAGTATCTAAACACTTTGATAATATCTTAATAGGAAATAATGTTATTTCGCTATGCCTTTTAGTGTTATTCCTCTACTTATAAAATTATATAAGTGGGGTTTGTTATGTTTTTATCGTATATAATCAGTGAAATATATTGATAAAAATCATTATATCCAATGAATAAATTATTTTCTTGGGTTTTTATGCATTTATTTAAACATTAATATTCAATACCATAATAAATGAAAAATATTTTTTCTATTGACATTAAAAAATAGATATTATTTGTATTTTAATCAATGAAAAATTATTTTTTAAAAATACTCTTAAGCCTTGAATCTGATTCTATAATTCTTATATACATGTATAATAAATCTCAAACGTCTCTTTAGTAATCAAGTTAATCATTACAATGATATTTCCTATTTTGATGATTTTAAATTTAATTGGTAGTTTAGGTTCTATTGTATAATTTTTTAAGAAATATTATACTATTGTTCAATTTTAGGAGGATAACTAGATCATCTCATCAATGTGTTGCAACAATGTGTTACTATGATTCACATGTAATTAATTATTATTTCTCTATTTTGGTAAGTGGAAATACCAATCTCCAATATCAGTAAGCATGTATACCCGCTTCGAGCTGACAATTCACACACACACACATATTTTATTATTAAATTATTATATAAAAATATTATTTAACCAATACAATATTACTGTAGAAAGAAAAAGGCAAGAAAATCTATAAAATATCATAGAGTGTATAGAGTCACTTCATGGGTTGGAGCAAAAATAGGAGTTCATATAGGTGATGCTGAATTTTTAGACAAACATGGTATAATTATTGAATAGCTTGAATTATTTTTCTAGTAAGTGATGTATATTCATGCATGTGATGGTTTATCATAAAGAAATTATGGAATTGGTGGAAAAAACTTCATAAAAATGGAATAGAGAGTGTCTTTTATGAACTCATAGTAGGAGATTCATTCACATGGACAAGGTAGAAATTCATATACCAATGGAAAAAATCCTTAATCATAGGAAAAGATATGGTTGTGGTTCTTAAGGAAGATATTGTTCCCACTAATCAGTATATGATATTCACACAATATTGCATCATTCTTAATATATTGGTTATTAGGGACCCTCTACATACTAAAGAATTAATTAGTGTGTTCAAAACCAAATTATTCTAAATTCATGTCTACTTGAGTCTTCTATCTTTAAAGGAACCATCACCATACATGTTTTGATGATATGTAACAAAGAATTTTTCTTAATAAATTCCATCATTTTTAACCAACTCATCCTTCTACATTATTACCTTATAAGAATCCCATGTTCTAGTTTTGTGAAAATGATGTAAGTGTTTGGTAGATGTTGTGGTTTATACTATTATAGGGTCTTGTGGAATTATATGTTAATGTTAATGGATCATATATGGGTTTTAAATTATGTATTGTAGACATGATAGTCTTTTTGGGGATTACTTGTTTTTTGAGACACTGCACTGCATTACCAGTGCATTTGAGTGCTAATTGCTCATGTGTTTTTGTGAAATCTAGTTGTGTCTTTTTTTATGATGTTATATAAGACTGTTTTGGGTCCACTCATCTAGAAATTGGAAGGTTATTTTTTTACTAGCTATAGGGGAGGATATGAATTTTGGGAAGTTGTAGGGTGGAGTTTTATTCACTTGGTATTTAGAGGCTATAACCACAGTTATAAAATATGGTAGTAGATGTATTTCCACTATTTCAGCTACGACTATTAGCCTATTTCCATTATTAAAAACCATGGAAATAAGTATACAAGGTAGTAAAACAATTTCTATGGTTTGAACCATGGATATAGGTCCATTTTCATGGTTCTAAACTATGGTAATATCCTTTTCCTTATATCCACACTAATAATAGACACAACCAACTAAATTATGAATACTACATGTATTCATGGTTTTTGTTCCTATATACATTTTTACAAACCATGGTTGTATCCTAGTTTTATAGTAGTGGTTTATAATTAACATAAACAATTATAGAATCACCTTTTGATAAATTATTTCTTCATTGATGAATCAGACAATGTCTCTAAATCATATCATCATTGTGTTGTAGGAATAAAGAGTAGATTCCCTCCAGTGGTGATCTAAACATTCTCTATAAAATTCTAAATGTCACTATAGGAATATTGGGGCACTAACACGATAGATCTTAATACTTGTGTCATTCTCCATTGATCATCTAATGAATATCTGTGAGGAAGGGTTTACTTTGATCTCTCTAGACTTGATAGTGGCAGTGGAGGAGGATCTCTCTTCATTCTTGAGAGAGTTCTTGGATATCAAGATCTCAAGATGTTTCAGATAATTTTCCTTGGATATTAGTGTGAAAAATAAATGAATTAGAAACCTTTTAATTAAAAAACATAATTGAATTTAAATACTACAAAAATTTGAAAATAATAATTACAAATGTTCCCTTATTATTTATTTAGTCTCCATATAACCCCATCTCTAAAATAATAGTAACATTATTATTATTATTATTATTATTATTATTATTATTTCTTAACAGGCACAAAGCTCAAAAATTAATTAAATATTATTTATTCAAATAATATTCAATATATATTATTTCTAACAAGCCCATTAAACTCTGTCCTCCATTCTTCCATAATATTTATGAGACTTTTAGTAATGATTATTTATTTAAAAATTAAATATCACTACATTATTCCCCAATCAATAATTAATTATTAAATTCACTAAATATTAAATAAAATATTTATTAGATAATATGATCACAAAATATTCTCTCAGATATCAAGTGGATGAATATATGTGATCAAGAAAACATGGATAATTATTAAACCATGTGTTAGAGTAATATTTATTCAACACGTAAAACCACAAATAATGATATTATTTATTGATGTTCTTGATATACTTACTGTCTGATTCTCTAAGCCTCTTTCTCAGTGGAAATAGGTGGAACAACCCAATCATTAAGGATATAATCTATCAACATACCAAGACACCCATAGTTAATGAATTTAATATTGTAATGACATAAAACCTCATACAGTTGGTTACTGTGTTATATAATCCATTTATCACAATATCTATAATCATGGATGTTACATGCTGGTGTCGTCAACCCATGTGATAGTTTTCAATTCATATTGACTTTTGGAAATTTTATCCTACCTATAGAACACCATTTCCATGGATTTATTTGGTCTTTATCATTTCCATCAATGGGTCTAAAATATCAATTTCCATTAAATAAAAAAATGGAAAAAAATATTTTCACATGTTATTAATCAATGAAATGTTACTCATGACACACCCAATGTATCCTAATTCAGCGTGAAAATATATAATCACAGTTTTCACTAAAACATTATATTATGTGACTCATACTATCCATTAATAATAATATTAAATTATAAGGATCAATACACAATTCCATAGTTTGAAACATCCAATGACACATATAAATGTGGGTCTCCTACTAGTGAGTCTCGTTATCATAATCTTGTACATAGGAAATTAAAAAGTGAATACACTAGGAGAATGTGTCTCAATGTCCTATGATTATACAACCCAGATATCCTATATTATTTTTGGCACTCAAAAAAATTCATCTATCTATATATTATATGTTTACAAATACTTTTGTGACACTTCTTGGTTCTAATCATAGTGGGTAATTGCTCTGAACTTTCAGTGAAACCACTATTATTAGAACATTATCGAATACTATGAAACAATTAAGAACAATCATTAAATGACAATGAGTTTTTTATTATTAAAAAACTGGATAGTGGTTATCATAAAGTATATAGATTTTGGTTCTAGGGAACAAACTCTAATAGACACTCACATTCACTAGATCCAATAGATAATGACCTTCTTTTCACTATCCCTCATATGATACTCATGCTTCTACAGAGATATTCCTTTAGTTATGGGGTCTTTCACATTTTATTCCATGTAAAATCTGGTTACATTAACTTTAATCATCTAAAAATTCTCTCAAGATGCGATACTTACATAGTATATTCTTTGTCCATTGGTGTGACCATGTCTCTTTTTCAAGATCCATTGTTTCATTATTATAACTATATATCGTGATTGGTTATTTACATCTAGGCACCACTTCATTATCTTAGACATTGTTTCATATTAAAATGGATTATTCAGCTACATCACAAGCTACTATATACTGAAAATTTATATTAGAATTGATAACAACCAGAATCTTTGAACTTTTCTTGATCATAGCCCCTCTATTAATATTGAAAACATTTCCAAAATGTTAATTTTGATCATTCTGATACATTTAAAAACTAGAATCAGTATAACCCCTAAAGACTATATCCTCATATCTACCATGAAATAGGAACATATCCTTAGTTATTCATAGAAACTTAAGGATAACCTGAACAACATACCAATGATGTTCAACTTTATCAACTTGATATCTTCCTACCATGCTCAATTTATAGGCAACATCAAGTCTAGTACATAACATAGAATATATGATTGATCCTATCATTGAATTGTATTGGATCTTACTTATTATTTCCATCTCCTGTAGTGTTTAAGGACAAATTTTCATGAAAATATGTATATCATGTGACATTGTAACCAATACCCGATTGGAATGATACATACTAAATCTATTTAGTATATGGTCGATGTATATACCTTGACATAGTCCAACCAGCCTTTTATATCTATCAAGACTGATCCTAATCACTAGAATATAGGTTTCATCACCTTATTCTTTCATAGAGAAACACTTATTTAACCATTCCATAATAGATTGTACGACTGGTATGTCATATCCAATATGTAATATGTCATCAACATATACTACTAGGACAACTAATTAATTCCCACTAAAAATCTTACAAACACATAGATCACAATAATTGTTAATGAAAAAAACATTTATAGCTTCATCAAATTGAATTTTACATGTTTTAAATGCTTTATTAAATTTATAATTGGATATTTGCAACTTTAATAGCCTTTGAGATTCACCTGGAGTCATGAACCCTTCTAGTTGTGACATATAGACATCTTCCTAAAGGTTACCATTTAAGAAATCTATTTTAATATCTATCTATTGAATTTTATAGTCATGGTAAGAAGCTATAGTAATATATATTATGGTGGATTGAAACATGGAAATTGTTAAATGGTTTCAACATTTTCAATTATTTAACACGGTTTAACCAAATTATACCCTAGCCATACTTTATAGGTACTTACCTTACCTTATATGCCTAGTTTTATATTGAATACCCATTTTCACCCAATATGATTTACATGAACTATAAGATTTACTAGAACCCAAACTTGGTTCTGATACATGGAATCCATTTAAAAACTCATATAATCATTCCTTATTGCAGCTGTTGATATATCTGTCACCTATTTTTGTGAGAGAGGTTCATTATTCTCAACCAATAATGTGTCACAATCTTAGGTGATAAGAAAAATATATATCTCTAGTTCTCTTACCTCTATGGTGCTCTTACACACTACTTGTGTTTTAGGAAAAAATTCTTACCTTGGTACCTATGGAATATAATTATGTACCAAAACTTTTGTGTCTTTAGCATAAAATTAATCAATGTTAATCTTTCTCCCACTATACATATTGAGTATGTGATCCCTCTCATGAAATATAACTTGTTTAGTGATATCCAATTTGTTTTATAAGGGATTGTATAGGTAGTATCCTGTTATTTCCTTAAGCTACCCTATCAAGATAAACATTGTGTCTAGGATTGGTGGTTTTTTGAAAAATATGGCACTAAAAAATTCATTTCATCCCTATTCATGTGTATGTGGAAAAATGATTTCTTTCCACACCATATATCAAAGGGAATTCCGTTTGTTTGTTTAGTTGGTACTCAGTTTAGTGTGTACGCTGTATTTTGTCATGCATATCCCCGAAATTATAATGGAAGATATGCAATACTCATAATCAAAATTTATATGTTTAGAATGGTATGGTTCATCATTTATCTAGCACTATTTCAGTATGATGTTTAAGGTGGAGTGAGTTGAGATAGAATCCCAAACACCCATAGAGGGTCAATAATCTCTTGGTTAATATGTTCACCACCTTGATTAGATTTAATCTTCTTAATCTTCCTTCCATGTTTATTCTCTAAATTACTCTTAAAATCTATGAATTTTTTATAGGATTCAATATTATACCTCATCAAGTTGAAATATCCATATCTACCCAAGTCATTAATAAAAGTTATGATGTAAGAATACCCACCTCTATTTTCGACTAGAAATGGTCCACAAACATCAGTGTGTACCAATCCTAGAATCTCTGTTGCCCTATCACCATGACCATTAAATAATGGTTTGGTCATTTTTCATTGCAAATAAGAATGATATCATTCATGCAGTTTTATATCAAAAGTGTCTAAATAACCATCCTGATAGATCTTTTCCAGATGATTCTCATTTATACAATTAAGTTGGTGATTCCATAGTTGGGTATTATATGATTCATGTGAACATGATTCATTATCAATTACCAAAACTTGGTTTTATTAATTTAGTACATAATGAGCATTATTTAAATGTGTTATACCATAAAATATGTTGTCTCTATGAAAGAAACAACATTTATTTCCATATTTAAAAATTGAACCATCTATATATATGAAGGATGTAGAAATTATGTACTTGCTAATAGTTGGTACATAATAGTAATATCACAAAAGCAATATATTTACTATTAGAAATGAAATGTGGTAGTCTCTAATGGATAGAGTATCTAGCCTCACACCATTTTTAGCTCACAAATCCACCTCTCCTCTATAAATATTTTGGAATCAATTTGGTTTTTTATTTGGATACTATTATGAGCACCAAACACTACTAGAAATTATGCCTATATCCATGGTTTATAACCATATATATAGGCCATACAATTGTGTCTATATGTTATAACAATAGTTCATCTTTCCATGGATCCTATTGGCATGGGAATAGGGCCATGTTTATAGCCTTTTTTTCCACCCTGGAAGCACACTTATAACCATGGTTTAAAATCGTGGAAATATATAATTATACTCTAATCTATTACCATGGTTGGAAACCATGGAAATAGAAAAATATCCATGATTTACACCATAAAAACACACCTATATCCATGGTTTCAACCCATTGAAATTTCTTCTTTCACATTGGAATATAGCCATGGTTACAGGCCTTAGCTATATATTTACTATCAATGTGGAAACCATGGCTATTAGTCTATTTCCATGTTTTCTAACTGTGGATATAGACTTCTCCACCTATAAGAACAATATCCAACCTCCTTAATTCTCCTACAAGAAGAAAACACCAAAATATGCATATATGGATAGGCACACCATAGTAAAATTCAATATAACAATAATAAAACATAACTAAAAAAAATTCAACATATAAATAAACCAATAATACAGTTTACATCAGAAGTGAGTCTCAGTATCGGTGTCATCAGAACCTTGATAACCCTCATCCACAGCTCCAAAAGAAACACCATCAACACCTATCACACCACGAACACCATCATTTCCTTGGACATCGACTATGGAATTGACATAGGCATCAACAACAGCATCAACATCAGCAGTGACACCAACACCAGCACTGACACCAACAGAAAAAGAGGAATATATATAAATAGAAGCTATAAAAAACAGCCATAAACTTATATTGAAGCTTATGGTGGAAGTGAATAAGAAAGAGTAGATATATATTTCATTATATGTTCATATACCATCTTTTGATATTGAGTATCTTCTTCTGATTTTTGGGTTTCAAGTTTGATTGTAGAATTCATTTGTTCCACTATGACCATACCAGAATAGGTACTTGAAGAAAATTTATAGGAAGGTAAATATCTAGATGGTACAATATTCTTCCCAGGTCAAGAACACACTCTTCTATGTCACTCATCTCTTAATACCTGATGCAGATGATCATTCAAGCCTAAATTTTCAGGTTTTTTTTTCAAAATGACTCTGAAGAAATTTATTGAGTGATATATAACATAAATTAAAATGATAAAATAATATAATGATTTAATTTTAGTCAAAATAAAAAAATTATAATTTACTTATAGTTGACTCTAAGGTGTCCCTATTTTACACAGTACCATCACTTTTTTTTCTACTTGCACAATACAAGGTATAGTGAGGAAAGTGACCCTCGATATTCAATGCCTTCTTATAGAAAAAATAAAAAACATTAGAAGTAAATTAAATTACACTAAACCAAGAAAAAATTAATCAGAATGACCATAATAATAAATATTGGAATATGGAAACCAAAAAGAATCTAAACAATGAAATTTTAAGTATCAAATACATAATTACACCAAAAGAAAAATCCAAACCAAGAACTAATTTAAACTATATAAAATTGTGAATATATCATTGTGAATTAATTTCATAATATTGTTGATAACCTAGTGTGTTTGATCATTTTTTATAAATAGGATGTATTTTTCTGGGGATATAGTGGTAATGATGTTGTTGATAACCTGATTAATTATATTATGAAAAAGGGTGTTGTGAATGACACTAGGTGGCTAGACTGATTGAATGATTTGGAAGGATAAAACATGATAATTAAATGGAATATAGAACCAAAATATAATGGTATGGCTATATCTTTGATATGGATTTGAGAAGGTAGTAGGTGTTCTAATTCTTGAAGGAGGGGACCTAGTGAATTAGAAACTAGCCGATTTTGTTTTTTCTCATAGGGAAACTATATATTGTACATTTATTGATGAAATTGAATATGAGTGTGAGTGTTATTTTTTAAGAATAAGTTTTAGTTGTCTTGGAACCTTCTTTGAAAAAGAACCATGTTGTTAATGATTCTAGAATATAATATAATTTCATAGAAAATAAATCTAATTTTTGTTGAAGAGTTTAGAAAAGTGGGTGTTTTGAGATGTTTTTTTGATTATTTTATATTATTTTGTGAGGATACTATAAATTGAGTACTAAAATTTGGTTTAGTGTAGTTTATTTTCATGATTTTAATAAGATGGAGGGAAGCCTACAGAGGAACCATGAATAATTCCTTTCATCAAAAGTCTTCTTGTTGAGTTGTTAGGTTGTGTGTTCCAAAAATATTATTATATGATTTTTAGGTCTCATTAAAAATGAATCATATCATTTAGATTGAGTTTTTTATATTTCCATTTGGGGAAATACCATTCAAGGACACTCTATGCTCAATATTGGTGGTTTTTTTATTTATCAAATAAAAAATCTTTGGTAAATTTAAAATGACCATTTTAATTATGAAAGAGGGAAAACCCCATGTCCAAAGTGTGTTTATTTTCAAATGGGTTGAAATAATGACTTTTGAGTTTTCTTATTTGGGATAAGGACTTATATGAGATCATTCAAGTTTCATAATACCCTTTCTATTGTGGATGAGAATTTTATGGATCAGTACAATGACATGATGTAGGGGGAGAAAAAGAATAGTTCATTTCTTGGTTTCATTGAGAAATGTATCTATTGTTCCAAAAATTATTTTAGTAGGAGTATGAATGTTTGATGATTTTAGAATTTATAGATGTTTTTTTATTGATGGTGTTCAATTATGCTGGTAAATCTAGATACAAATATTCAAAAAATATTATGGATTATAGAACCTCTCTAAAAGAATTTTAGGAACACATGACTTTAGAAGGATTTAAACCATGGAAATATTACTGGATAGAAGATTATTGATGGGGCATCAATAAATTCAAATGGTTCTTAATCCTATTATCTTAAGAGAAATTCCGTGGAGTCATTATAAAGGTTTTGTTGTTTAAAAAAATGAGTGTTTAGATTTTGGATGTATTGAGTGATTTTTTCTTAGTGGGGATTTTAAGATTGTGAGGATAGTGGGGGATTATAAAAACAATATAAAGGATCTATTAGTTGATGATTCTGTTCAAACTTTGGTTGGTGTACTTTGATGAAATCCTCAAGAATGGACTTTGTGACGTCTTGACCTAGGAACCTCTCAAAGGAACCCTAATCTAGTGGGACACATGGATTCAAGAATTCCAACTTATATGGTAGAGATTTTTGAATAGTAGTGAGGGCCTAGGCTGTGTCTGTGCTAAGATTATGCCCTCATATGAGAGTAGTGCACAATGGATAATAATATGCATATAAATAGAGTAAGAATAAGATAAATGAATAAGTAATCAGAAGAAAACATAAATCACCAAGAAATAGATAATAATACTCAAATTGTGTAAAAACAATCATATACCAAATGATTATGTCAGGTCATGTCTCTACAAAATTGGAAAAAGGTATACATGGATAAAGGAAATACATCCTACATAAAATAATTAAGAAGAATCCAACTACTATAAAGTATCTAGAGTGTTGTCTTATTCATATACTACCAAGATCCCATCATAATAAAAGAAATCCTATTAGGTGTTCAAAGTTGTATTCTTCCCCTTATCAACACCTTCATACATATAATCTGCCCGGGTACCAATGGTGGTCAGGATAGGGTGTGAGATAAATCTCAATAGACCACCACCAATGATGTCTATATAATCGAGTATGTGAATATGTAACGAGTAGTGTGAGGATATATATGAATGTAAAGAAATACCAAAATAAAACTAATTCCTTCTTCAGAAACTACTGGTAATGTATATGAACATTATATCATTTAATCAAATCATTTAAGTAACATTTATGTAAATAAATCATGAAAAGTGTGAACAACACTGAAATAGATCATAAAAAATAAAAAATAGTATCCAAGGTGAAACAAACTCATCCTTGACCTTAGAGGCCATCCAACTCTTAGTAGTAACTCATATAGTCAAGCAATAAAAAGGTGTCTGAGTGTAATCCTAGGGGAAATGACCAAGCAATTACACTATAAAAAATCTAACCAAGTCCTAGTATCTCATCTAACATAAACACGAGATAAGCATGACTGGGCCCAATTGGGTGAATCCATGGCTACACTTTTCCGAATACATCAATATAAATCCAAGGAGTGTATCCAAGGAGTTATAATATCATGAAAGATAGTGAAGGGATCCTACGACAACATACTAGGATTCCACTAATAGACCAGGACCATATTCATAGGTTGGTATCTCCCATAGAAACTATCTCCTTGAATCAGAATAGCATCATCTTAGTGCTCAAGGAGTTCCATCAGAAATCCAAGTCTAGATCAAGTCTTAACACTCCTATAAATATAAAAAGGTTTATATTCAATAGGAATTATATTCATATATGACCATTAAACATAGTACATGTAATACTCTTGCCTTTTATATGTCATCTTTGTTCATTCAAATACCTTTCATCATTATGAAAAGGCTATTCAAGGAAATGCAACCATTTATTGCATTAATTACATACTCATTCATTTGGTTCATTCCTTTACCTTTAATTAGACATGATAACATTGGATAAGAACATAAAACTAATGTTTTTTAATTATAGTCATTTAGTAGGTTCATTCCAGTTTCTTTTATTAATCCTATCTAGGTAAATCAGGACATTAAACCAATTCCGTTTATATAAGTCACAACCAAGTGATATCTTTAATATAATTTCCATTTTAAAATTCATCAACGAGTTTATAATAGTTACCTTATCGATGTCAATCCCATGAACACATGAATGACACCGCAGATAAACCTACATGTGTCACCAAGGCATGCAAAATGAAAACATTCTACTTGGGGTGCTCTGAGTTGAGGTTATAACCTCCAATGATGAGATAAACATATGTAAAAAGGTTCTAGAACATGAATTAAATGACTATAAGAATGAGATATGAATTTAATAAGGAACACATGTTTATACCAGTGTTCTAAAAATGATGAAAATTTATAAATTGACGATACATTGAAGGAAAATTCCTAGACCACCTACCTTAATCCTTTAGTACTCTCCTCATCCAATATTAGTGATTATTATTTTTTGGAATGAATGAAAACTGAATAATAGATCAATTACCTGAAAATAAGGCTAATGATCCTATATCAAAATAGTGTCTCTGAGATAATGGAAAGTGAATAATAAAGCATAAGGAGTGAAGCACTTATTCAGATGATTCTAACGTGATGAGAAGATCTCAAATCAGATTCCAAACATTAGAGCGATAAAAAAACTGGATTTATTATCAAAGTGTAGACTCTCTGGTGGAGGTCTTACTGTGTGATAGAAAGTGATTATAGATGTATATGAAAAAAATGGTTCTACCACTTTAAAAAAATTTCTTGACATTTAAACAACATATAAATGATCTACATTTTGTGTATTGCTCATGATTTTCCTTTTGGGGAATGTTCATTACACACTGTGAATATGACTGCCCTAGACAATAAAAATCATGTATCAGATACACATGTTGAATTCCCAATATATATTGAAAACCTGTCTTACAACTAGCCTTCATCAAGTACAACCTTTATTTCAAAACAAAAATCCCCCTAAAGGCATGGATTTAATGTTTTATCCAAAAAGATAACTGCAGCAAGGATTTAACCAAAAGTTAAAATGATCTGTACCTAAATGAAAAACTGAGATTTATATACATTACACCACTAAAACCCTTAAAAGAAATCATCCATGAGTTACCCCTCCCTAGGAAGAAGAACTTTTTCTCAGAACAACTCTAGCCACTAAGCATGTACATCGACCTCCCACTCCTAGGTCTCATTCTGTTCAAGGTCTTACAACCATAACACCCACAATAAAGGGACATACCGACCCCAGATAGCCATCACATTCCAAAAAATGATGCATATGAGATAATCCTCAAAAAAAGAATCAACATCTACTTCAACCTCCTCAGGATCAAAAGTATGAAATGGGTCAACATAATTATAGTGAATCTTTGAATCATAGAGGGAGTCGTGCATAGAACAATTCCTCTTAGGTAATAACAACCAATAGGATACCAGTCTAACTATATGAGGAATACCAAATGGCCTAACATAATGAGGAAATGTCTTCCCTTGACTCCTTATCAATCTATGACCAATTATCATATTTACCCATTGGAAAACATGATCCCCGACCTCAAACTCCAGATGTCATCAATGGTGATTGACATATGATTTCTATCTAGAATGAGTAGTATACATACACTTCTTGGTTAGCAGAACCTGCTCCGTAGTCTCTAATATTTCCCATATAGGATCAATGTATCATTGATAGGGGGAGGCGGTGATTCAGTGATATTATTTTATTTTAAGATTACTTTTCTTAAAAAACCTTCACCTCCTGTTAAATATTTATCAGTTTCCTAAAATCAAAAAATCATACATCCATGGGAACATAAGTATTTTCAAGGTTCACTACTCAACATTTGTAGTTACATCCTTGTATTGTTTTGGAAATAATCCAATAGAAGACAATCTACTAGAAATCAATCATTTTGTGTGGATACAAGAAAATTAGGACATTCCCTTACACTTTTGTAGGAATATGTTTAATATAATAGGGCATCTGGTTATTCTTTCACAAATTATGTAATACAAGTTTATGTAACAAGTAATGAAATCTTAACCATCTGGTTCAAAACATGTTAATGTTCTACGTTATCAACTTTCTCTTTGGATAAAATTAATAATAGTTATTCACTTTCCAACCCGACACCAGGTAGAAACTTATATGGAATTCATAATGACAATCTATCTGATGGCCCATTCCAATCCCTCAATCTGATTTCTCAGTTTAGAAAATTTAACTCTACCCGAACACTACTGAAAAAATTCTGTATTTCTTTTGTCTCCATATGGAAATCTTAGTCTAATTGCATGGTATGATTTGGAAACTCTTTATTACTATTCCACCTTTCACATCTTCTGTCTTGGTATAATTTCTCAAGAATTCACAATCTTGAAACCTCTACCCTATAAAAACAACTCTCATTGCTTTTTCCTTATCTCTTCACTCATGAACATTACATTTTCAGAAAGTAGAATTTACTTTTTACTATTTATAGGTGCATAAAAAGTGTTTTCTATAAGAATATGAAAATAATTTCCCATCATTTTTTTTGGAAATCATGAATTTCAAATCATTTCAATTCCATCTTGGATTTCTTAAGTGCATATCAACTTTTCTTGAATCTTCTCAAAACATCTCTAATATTCACACAACTTTTGCAAGCTTTAAAATATCTTACCATTCTTTAGTTTTATTCTAATTATCACTCATATTTATTCACTACGATGAATACATATGTATGATAACTGATTATTTATAACACTTCTCCATGCCATCTTATTCTATGAAAAGTGAATGACATATCTCTATGATTCTCCATACCAACTGAAAACAAGATGCTCATTTCGATGCTCCATACCAACTATTAGACATAAAATATTGAAACCACTTCTCAATAATCATTTTTTCTTCTTTTTTCTACTTTAGTTTAATTTATTTCTCTAGAAAAATAGTTGCAACATCTAAATATACTTGCAACCCCTTCTTTAATACTTCAGTAAACCTCATAAAAAAAATCTTATTTCCTTTTTTCTTCAAACTGATGATCCTGCATTCGATGAATTCCTGTGTCTAATGAATTTATCAGGGATAGACTTCGTTTGATGGATCAGTCTCTATATTACTCTAATGGATCAATGTCGATGCTATTATTATGAATTAACACCACTTCTTGTTTGATAATTCTTGACCTACCTGAAAAAAATTAGCCTCATGGAAATGGTTGACTACATTGTTCATCAGTATCTATTTTATTGGTCTCTAATCTCATCCAGTACGTTGGTCCCAAAAAATACCACTTTCTTGTTTCTCCAAACATGCTCCAAAAACAATTATGTATCAAAACTCTTTTCTTCCTTTTATGTATTGATGGCACAACACATCCAATGGACCGGTACCAGCAACAACTTCTTTCATTTTCTAATTACGGAATGAAAAAACTTCTATCGTTCACTAACTTCGTTCTCCAAATATGTTTAACTTGTGGTTTATTAGTAATACTAAAAACTAGAATCTTCATCTTATCATATTTTAAACAAAGCTTCCCATCCTTCAAACAATTATGCATCCAGTGATCTCGCACCGATAAGATGCAATTAGAAAACTTGTTGTTAATCTTTCAAGTCCCACAGACTGCAACTTGTATCATGACCTCCTCATGACTTTGAGAGATTTTATTATTGGAAGAGTATAATATGTCTTAAATTGGAAATTAATATAACATTATATCCTTTTAGCACCATCTATCTTTCCAACAAAACCTCAAACCAACTAGATGCACTTCTTCTTCCCCTTCCATCATAACAGTTTCATAACAAGTTCCCTAGAAAACATATGGTTTATGAGAACTCCAAGATCAATAAACCATTGACATATTTAAAATTAGATCTAATAATTCTTTGATACATCTTCTCATAATGATTCAAACTTTCATTTCATACCCAAGGTGAGTCTAATGAATAACTTCACATACAAAACATTTTTAGCACATAAAATCATATAAACTAATCTTTATTATAGAAAGTGAATCTAATTATCTAATTAAGATTCATCCTTAGGTTGCTATAATCTAGTCACCAAATATTAAAAAGTAATGTGATTTCATTTTCCAGACATCAAAAGGAAAAAAATCACGTAGAACTTCATTCAACAATAATAATTACTTTCATCCAACTTGGTCCCAACAATATCCCCCTTTGGATTATTTTATCTACCAAGGTTTATATATCACAATACATTGTAACCTCAAGAAATGGATTACTTATAAATAATTATATTCCTACATGAGCTGACTAATTATTGGAAATAAGAATCATTAACAACAAAATCATGATGTCCAACATTCCTTCACATCATTCTTCAATTATTTATTTAATTCTTACACTTACCAATAAAAACAAGTTTTGTAAAACCACTCCAAAAAACTACTAAAATAATTATCACTCATACATTTTGAGTTCACAACTTACCTACAACCCCCCTATATAAATTCTTCCTTAATGTTTTTACCACATCTCAATGGATAGATTTATGAAGAATTATTTTTCTCCACCCTGATAACAGTATCCAAAGACTATATGAGAGTGGGAAAAAACACACATACCTCAACAATAAATTTAAGGTGGTTGGATTCCCATTTTCAACCTTATCTTGATAATTTCTTCCTTTGTTAAAGGATGTTTCAATATGTCAGTAACTTATACTAATGTAAGAATATACTCCAGCTTTAATTCATTCTTGACCACATTCTCTTTGAAGAAATTATATTGATATAAAATTGTTTTGAATTGTAATGTTGTTCTGAGTTTCTTGTAAGGTTGATAGAACTCTAATTATCACAACTCAAGAGAAAGGGTAACTTTACTTAAAAAAGAAATTCTTCTAATAGAGTCATCATCCATGTAATTTGGGTAGTATCTTGAGTGACATAAATATATGCATCTCCAACCATGTTAAGTGTTAATAATTTTTTTCTTAGTATTCCAAATTAAACAACTTTTCCCTAGAATGAAAAATCATCTAGATGTGGATATTTTATCATCAATGATTCCTACCAAATCAGTATCTGAATACAAAAAAAATCATTTCATTATAAATTTTCATATCTAATTTTTAAAGCAATTGTGCCTTTGATATATCTGAGAATGGTTTTTCTAGATGATATGTGTGATTCTATTATTGTACTTCGGAATCTCCCACATAAGGTAATATATTAATCAATGTTTTCCCATGAGGTAGTCATGTATTAAAAACATCCAATAAGCTTCCAAAAAAATGTATAGTTAACTTCCTTACCTTCTATATCTTTAGTCACCATGGTTACCACTGAAATTGGTGTGAAAATAGGTTTTGATTTTTCCATTCCAAACTTCTTAAGAAGTTCCTTAATATACTTTTCTTGAGAATGAAATATATCTTTATTCTTTTGTGATATTTGTAACCCAATAAATTATTTCATTTCATCTAGAATGGACATCCAAAATAAATTTTTCATCTCTTTATCAATTCATTAACATATTCTTTCTTCATTCATAGTAAATATAATGTCATCAACATATAAAATTACAATGAGGAAAATATCCTAAATTTAATTCATGTACAGATTACTATCAACCCTTAAATAAACAAAAATTAAATTTTTATTATTTCAAACACTTATAATGAAGAAGTGATAAACCATGAGTTCAACCCAAAAAAGAAATAACAGAGTCATTAAAGGACAATTAAAGTCTACCAGTTTTAATGTCCCATAAAAATTTCTAGGAGATATTAGTTACCTGAGAGTCTAGTTCATTCATTATATTATCTTCGAACTAAAAAGAAAACATATCCTAGGATTGGATGTACTCCTCAAGGATGATATTCACATTGTTGAATCCCACAATTAGAATCAGGTCCTTCTTGTTGATCTAACCTTTCAAAAAATTAAACTTTCTTAGGAAAGTATCCAATTTGGAAAACCATGCCCTCATAGTTTCCTATAGTCCGTAAAATCCATTATTTAACTTGTATATATAAATTTAATCTTTCTCAACAAAAAATACACTTGGTTATTCTATATAAACTTCTTCATCAATATCCCCATTTAGAAATTCCGACTTCACATCCATCTGAAATATTTTTTAATTTCATTTTATAGTAATTACAAGAATGAATCCAACAATTTTTAACCTGTCCACTAGAGAAAATGTTTCAAAAAATTCAATACCTTTAATTTATGAGCCACCTTTTCACAAAATCCTTTATCTGTTTCTTATTAAATCACCAACTTCATTCATCTTATTTCAGAAAACCCACTTTTTACTGATAAAATTATTTTCATTTGGATTAGGTACGAGTTCCCGATTATAATTATTTTCAATCTAATCTAACTCATCATTCAAATCCGGAATCCATTCTGGATGTTCCAAATATTCATTCACATTTTTGGGTCAATTTTTTAATAAAATAAATTATGTGTAATAACATCTTAGTTTATTCTTGTTTGACCCTTTTGATATTAATCACCAATTATGTTTTGAGTTTCCACATGCCTCCTCAACCTATGATGATATGTCTAAGATTCTTCCTCATTATTAAAAATAGATAATTTCGATTCTTATTCATGTATAAGATTATAATTTTTTACATCCTTATAATAATTCTTAATAATAATTCTTTCTTCATGTTCATCTTCCTTACCTACATGAGTTTTTTTGGCATCTTCTTCAACTTTTTTAAGAACATTCAAATCAACGGAGTCATCTAATATTCCTATCTCTTTGTTGAAAAATATGTATCCTCTTCCATATAGAGCTTATCTAAGAATGATTCCATCTTCACCACTCAGATAAAACTATCCAAGATTTCCACCATTGTTCTTTATGATGCAGGGAATCTAAAAAACTATTAAGTGTTTTAAACTTGATGTTTTTTCCAAAAAAATTTCCTTAGGAGTCATATATAAACTTTTCCTATAGAAATATTAGTTCTAAATATATATAGTTGTTCTCATAGATTTCCTACAAAAGTAACGAGAGAGACCACATTCATGTAATAATGTTCTCCCCATTTCATCTAAACTTCTAATTTCCCTTTTAAAAGTAACATTTTGTTGTGGGGTGTATGGTGTACTGAACTCATACGGAATTCCATGTTTTTCAAGATAACTTTTGAACTCTTAATTACAATATTTACCACCATTTTATATTCTCAAATTATTTACAAAATATCCACATTACCTCTAATATTTTTCTCATGAACATCTTAAAAAACATTAGAGAATCTGAAATATGTTTGAAATACATAACACTTGTAATGCAAGTAAAATCATCAACAAAAGTAATGAAGTGCTTTTCACACTGATTTTTTTCTCATTGTCCCATAAATATCATAATGAAAATGATAAAATGGTTGTGTTGAACAAATAAAATCTTTCTTATGCACAGAGTTTGTAATCTTCCCTTTCTGAGAAATTGTGAAACACTAATATCTTATTCTTGACATATCTGGTATACCATGGATAATATCTCACATTTATAACTTTATCATACTTCATTGGAACATATGTCCCAACTATTTATTCCACAATTTATTTTACCCCATAATTCTTAAGTAAAAATAGTTTTTCACTTCACAAACTTGAAACAAGTTTCCTTTTATGTGTTAGACACTTGTAACAACTTTTCCGTCTTTGTCTCTTTTCACAACAAACCCATATTCAACGAAAACAACATCCTTAAATTTTTCAAAAAATTGTGAAACACTTATCATGTTGTGTTTCAGCCCATAAAAAAAATATTACATGTATTTCAACTTTTCTTCCCCAATAATAGCATATTCAATACCATTTATTTTGGGAGATTCATCATTTTCAAATGAAATTGTTCCTTTATTGATGTGTTGAACATCCTGAAACAATTTTATGTCTCTTGTCATATAAAAATACCACACAGTATCCAAGATGCAAGTTCATTCTCCTTTTTTTTTCGGGTAAAAAAAGGACTTACATTTTTATGATGTCCAGGTTGTTAACATATTTCAGAAATAATTTCCAAAGGTTTTAATCTATCTTCAACATTCAATATATTTTTCTCAGATTTCTTCTTTTGGGGGGATTTACTACCCATTTAATTTTTTCTTTTAAAACTCATAGAATAGTAATAATGGTGTTTATTAAACCAACACATATTTTCCATATTCCCAAATACACCAAAATACATTTAGTACCCATTGAAATAATACTTTCCTCTATAAATTATATACTATCTAGAATTGTGAACATGTTTCTCATAAACTTTTCTAACATTTATCTCAAAATATTATGGGGCCCAAAAATTATATTAACCCCTTGAATATTATTTTTCAACTTGAACTTATTTTTAGCCTTATTGAAAATAATTAGTATTAGAAATATTTGTAAGCTTAGAATTTTTAGGAACATATGACTTATCAACTTTGTTGGTTTTTGTGACATACATGGCTTTACCAGATTTTTATTTTGAGGAAAAAGTTCAACATTATTCTCAACCTTTGAATGTAACCTTGGATCCTTATTAGGTTTAACCATTCCAAAACATTCAATGACATCATATATAGTGTTTTTGAAACTTGTAACTCTCTGTTCATATTTAGAATGTTTTTATTGGACAAGTTCAAAATATTCTTCATTTTCATTCAACTAAATATCACAATTTTCATTAAAATTCTTTTCTTTCTCAAGATACTTATTTAGAAAATCATATTTTTCAGGTAAATTAGTATTCTCTTCAGAAGGAAGTTATTGAATGATTGTTTAAGTACATTTCTTCTTCCACTTCTTGATTTCATTTTCCAGTCTCATAATGTTCTTGGGAAATTCTTTCAATTAACTTTTAATATGAAATTAAATCACATTATATTCTTCTTTAGAACTAATGATTCTGAATTCTTCTTCACTTGAAATTTCAACAAAAATATTTTCTCTAGAAAACTAATTAAAATTTTCATCTTTAGCTAAACTATATTCTTCTTCATCATTATTTGATGAAAATATTCTTCTTTGGGATTTATAAATTTTTTTATCATTACCTTTGGAATAAAATTTATCCTTATCATTGTATTTCTTGCATTATCTTCTCATACTTCTTTCATCTTCATCACTACCCTCTTAATTTTTTCTTTGAGAACAATTAGCCACAGAATGGCCAATAGATCCACATTCAAAAAAATTCAAGGGAAGTTTCCATTTATATTTAACTCTACCTCTTTTCATATTTTTAGAAAAAAAGGATAAAATTTCATCAATGTTTTTACATACCTCATTTTCATAATTAAAATCAAAATATTCTACATCTTCATGAATATTATTAGACTTTCCTTGCTTGCCATCATTGAAGGAAATTTATAAATAAAAAATTAATTTTCATTTTATAACTTTATACCTTCTCATATCATAAGTAGTTATACTACTATAATGATTTTCCAAACATAGAATTTCAGGATATCTATCTTCCAAAGATGAAACTTTGGCTTCCAGATTATCAGGAAAAATTCTCAAGATCTTCTCAAAAACAGTTGAGTCTTCTAGCTATTCCCCAATACATTTTATGGAAATTATATTACCATTCACCCTCGTAAAGAATTCACTAATAGATTTATACTCACCCATTTTTATATCATTATAAATCAGCTTCAAGAATTGTAACTTGGATTTCTTCACCATTATATTTTCATCAAACATGTTCTTCATCTTTTCTGTGACATGCCTGGAAGTAGAGACTCCCTTCACTCTTAGAAACTCACTTTTAGAAAGTGATGTGAGAAATTCATTCTTTTCTCTTACATCATTCCCAAGATTCTTCTTATCCATATATATGAGGGGAATTTTTTCATTAATAGGAGTAAATCCATCTATAATAGCTTCCAACACATCATACCAAAGATATGTAAGATAAGGAAACAATATGTCTTTCTAGATATGATTGTTCATTCAATTGAAGAAAACAAACCCCTCACTATTTACACAATTTAGATTCTCCATAACAACTTTTCATAAAAAATATCAGAAAAGTGTAAATGAAGGGAACCTAAATTCTGATACCAATTGATATTTCATAGATAGGATGAATGTATCATTGAGAGGGGGAGGAGGTAAACAATGATATTTTTTCATTTACATTTTCATTATTTTGAAACAGAAATCACATCTTGTTAAAGTTTAGACACATTTTAGAACAGAATAAAATCACACATCCATAGGAACATAAGTATTTATAAGTTTCACCACTCAACAAGAATGGCTATGTACTTGACATGGTTTGGAGATAATCCAATACCAAACAATCAACTAGGAAAAATAGTTTTGTGTGGATAAAATCAAGTGGGGTATACCATTACACTTGTGTTGCGCTATGGTAAATATAACATTGCACACGTTTCTTCTAGTAGAAATGATGTAATATAAGTTTATGTAATAAGTATTGACACCTCCAAAATTTGGTTTAAAACATGTTACTGTGCTGCCTTATCATCTTTCACTTCTAATGAAATTCTAAAAAAATATTCACTTTCCTACATAGTTATAGGTAAGAACTTATTTGGGATTCTCAATGATACTCAGTCTAATGGATCAAACTGATTCCGAAATTCTATTTCTCTGACTGAAAAATATAACCCTACTGGAATACCACTGAAACAATTCCTATCTATTTCTTTATAAGTCTAGAAATATCTGTCTAATTTCTAAGTCTGTTACATAAAATTTTGATTAATATCCCACATTTCAACTCTTATGTCCTATATACTTCTTTAGAAACACTCAATCCAGAATCCTTTACTCTCTAAAAACAACTCTTAGTGATTTCAATGTCTCTTTCCACCCATGAACAATACAATTTTTAGAATATATAATGTACAACCTACTATTTATAGGTGCTCTGAAAGATATTTTTGTGTCAATATGAAAACACTTTCAGACTTATCTGAATTTTCAAAATCATTAATTTCAATTAATTTCAACTCAATATTGGACTTATTAATTTATTATCAACTTTTCTTGATTCTTTTATAAAATTCTTGAATTGTATCACAACATCAGCAGGCTTCACAAATTCAAAATACTCTTCAGTTTGATTCTAATTGTAATCTTGATTTAATCATTAAAATGAGGAAATATGTGTAAAAATAGATTTTTGATAATATATCTGAATAAAAACTAATTTCATGAAAAGAAAATAGTGACTCACTAAGAGTCTCTGTACTATCCAAAAAATAAACTGCTCATTCTGATGCTCTGTACCAACTGTTAGATATAAAAATTTGAAACCATTATTACATAAACATTGTTTATACTTTTTTAGGCTTCAGTTTCCTTTATTTTTTAATAAAATTAGTTTTGAATTCTAAAGATTCCGGCACCACCTTCGACAAAAATTCATTAGAACTCTTCAAACAAATATTTAATTCCTTCTTTTCTTAGGACTAATGATCCTCTGTTCAATGAAGCCTAGTTCCGATGACATTATCAGTAATAGATAGTGTTTAATAGATATGTCTCTATATTAATCTGATGGATCAGTGTGAACACCAATACAATAAATTAGAACCACTTCTTATACAATAATCCCTTACATAATTGAGAAAAAATTCAACCTAAAGAAAATGGTTTACTACATTGTTGATCATCATCTGGATGATCAGTCTTTGATATCTTTGAGTACTTTGATACCAAAAACTAAAACTTCCTTATTGGTCCAAAAAAAACCTCCATGAAAATCTGTGTTAATAACATTTTCTACACATGATCGATTAGTGGTATAAAACATATGATGGTCCAAGATCAGTATCAACTAATTTAATTTTCTAATTATGGTTAAAACAAAAATCCATCATTCACCAAATTATTTCTTTGAAGATTTGTATTATGATAGTTATTTGTATGACTGAAGGCCATCATCTTATTCTAATCATGTTTCAAATATAACTTTCCATCATTCAGAAACTTATACAACCATTGATCTCTCACCAATAAACTATGACAAAAAAACTTGTCTGCAAACTTTCTTCTTCCACAAAATCAATCATGTATCATCACTTCCTCCCGACAATGATATCTTTTTATATTTGTAGGGAATCATCTAACTTACATTAGAATGTAATATAACTTCCAATACTTTCATAATATAATATATTTCTAACCAAGCCTCAAACTGATTGATTGTACTTATTTTCCCTTTTCTTTCATAACACTTTTATCACAAGTTTTCCAGAAAACTTATGATTTATGATCACTCCAAGATCAAAAAATCATCATAAGATTTAACATTGGATCCATTCAAGATCTGATACATCTTATCATACCTATTTTAACTTTCATTTTAGACCCAAGGTGAGTATGATGAAAAACATCACTTGCAAAACTTATTTAGCATAGAAAATCATATCAAAGAACATTTCTTATGAAAAGTGAATCAAAATCTCTGATTAAGATTCATCCTTATTTTCCTATAATCTGATCACCAAATATTATAATACGGTGTGATTTCATTTTCATGAAAACAAAAACAAAACAATCATCCAAATATTATTTTAGTAACAAAAAAACATTCATCTATCTTGGTTCCAACAGTCTCCATCACAAGATGAGATCCTAGTAATGTTGCCTCTCCTACCTCTATCTAATATAAGGGTGACCAACATGACCTATAATACAAGGCCTCATATAGATACATACAAACCATAATTGTAATTCTATTATTGTAGGTGAAATCGATGATAGGGGTATACTTCTCCCAAGAGCCTCTAAAATCAAGGACCCATGCATAGAGCATTACCTCTAAAACATGTATTGTATAATCTAACAATCCATCAGTCTAAGGTTGAAATTTTGTTCTTAGAAACACATTGTAACCACAACTATCTACTACCCCTACAAAACCCTCAATTTGAAATGAGCATATCTATCTAAAATGTTTGTACAATGGATCCCCTATAAACATATGACGTCACAGACATACAGTCTTTCTATCTCATCAACTGAGTAAGTCTATCAAATAGGATGGAGGTGGGATACTTTAGACTATTGATCCATGAATACCAAAATAACATCACAACCTCGAGGAAAAATTGGTAAACTGACTACAAAATCCATTACAATATCCTCCCATTTCCATTCTAAGGCTGAAAATAGCTATAATAAGCTAGTAGGCCATTGGTTCACTACTGTCATCTACTGATAGACAGAATAGTTAGAGATAAAACCCGAAATATGATTTTTTATCCCCCAATATTGGTGATGAATATCATGATTTATCTTGTATATTCCAAGATATGTTTCCATTGAGAAGCATGAGAATCTTAATTTAGTTCCTCTCTCATATCCATAATATCCCATATATGCCCATGTATACATAGGATTTTGTCTCCATCAACAGAATAATCTAGAGGTGGTTCCTCACCAGAAATACTCTCCTATATAACCAACCCCATTGTAATTAGAAACTTACGTATCTTTACCCTATCAATAATGGAAGAGGTGACTATCATAGTTGTAAGAAAAGACCTCTTATGACTCTCAAGAAACTCTAGATGTATCTCAGAAAAGAGGGTAATCAATTTCCATTCACCACTGACATCATGTGTGACCTATGCATGAGTTTTCTATATCAACACATCAACTATGGAATTTTCATATCAAGACATATAATAAATCTAAAAATCAAAGGAATGCAGATATTAGACCCATCTTTGTGGTTAAAGATTCAATTAAAACTGGAAAAAGAGATATTTTAGGCTCTTTTGGTCTATATATACCACAAAGTTCCCACCCATATGATAGTTTCTCCAATAGCGTAAGGAATGGATAACTACTTTTAGCTTGAGGTCCTGCATTTAGTAATTTTTCCCGAGAGGTCTCAACTAGATAAACCCATACACAATGAATATATCCTTTTGTATCGACACTATACCCAACCTGATTCTTGATGCATCAGATAAAATTTTATATCCTCTTCTAAGATCAAGTGGAATTTGAATTAGTGTTGAATTAAGCCTTCATTTCAACTCTTGAAAGGTTTTCTCACATGCTACTGACCACACGAACTTCACACCCTTCTATGTAAGCCTGATTATAGGTGAATAATGGCATGAGAATTCCTGTATGAAATTTCTTTAATATCCATCCATCCCCAAGAAACTCTATATATCAAACACATTCCTTGTGTACTCCAACGAAACCACAACACTCACCTTCTATGGGTCAATAGGTACTCCTGAATCCTTGATAATGTGATTCAAGAAGTTAACTTTTTCAATCAAGAAGAGGAACTTATCAATATTTTCATACAATTGATTCTTTATTAGTGTATTCAAAATAATCTCAAGATTTTTAGCATGGTATCTATGAGTATGATAATACATAAAGATTCCATCCGTGAAACCCATGAAAAAGGAATCCATATTGGGATGGAAAACCCTATTGATCAAATCTATGAAAATGGTTGGCACATTCATAAGACCAAACAACATAACAATTACACCTAAAGACCATAGATACTAAGTAAATCTTTACATTGCATGTATTAAGGCCTGAACCACACCTAAGGATAGCCAGATCTCTAGCAGATCTCAAGAAACACTATATCTCCTCATAACTAGTTGAATAGATTGTCTACTCAAGGAAATGGATACTAGTTCAAAACCATAAGAAGATTGAGCCATTTTTAATGCTTGCATAGATGAAGGGTCCCATCCACATTCTTGTTGAAAAGAATAAGTGAACCCTAATAATAAGTGATGGGTTATATAAAACCATTACACTACAGGCCTTACAACTATTGATTCAACTCCTAGAACTCCGTAGGTTCCATCCTGTATTGAGGAATAGAGACTGGATCTACTCCTATGATAACCTCAACTGTAAACTCTACCACCCTCTTAGGAGGTAAGCTAGAAAAATCATTAGGGAATACATCACTGAAATAATCTACCGTGGGAGGAAAATATCTTAGATGTATTCCATGCACCTCCATGAAGGGACTAGTAATATGGGTAGTCACTCCACCTATAACACGATGTTCTAGTCTAGTTCCACTAGCCTATACATTCCACTCACCCTTGTAGAGATAACTGCAAGCATCTAGTGTTGTAAAAAATACCCTAGGGAAATAGTATTCCACATAGGTGTGATAGGAAACCTATTAGTCCATTCACATAATGAAATCAAAGCATCTCATCTTGAGAATGAATACGTCCAATAAGAAGGAATAACTATCCATGTTAAAGGGACAGTCCCAACTTTGACATATTTCCATTGACTGTATTCCCAACGGTGTCTCTAGGGTTATCACACCATAGTAGTATTGAATTTAAATCTTTAGAAACTCTACAGTTGATAAAGAAATAAAGGAATTGGGGGAGCCCATATAGAATAAATCATATACAATAATGGAGTATACTAGAATAATTCCTCATATAGATGATGGTCCTGCACTCTGATCCTCTTTTATCAATTGTAAGGCACACAACTGGCCTGACCTAGGACCCTATTATGTAGTTGGACTACCCTGAGTAGGTTCGCTGTAATGCATCTAATAATTAGAAGTCTATCTTCCATAGAAATGAACTCCCCATTGTCTTGTCCTACTAGTGATACTCCAACTCACTTTCTAACATGGAAAAATTGATCTCGTTTATAATGGTGGAGCTGGTGTGGATCCCCTTCCAATTGAAGAAGGTGGTAAGAACCAATAGAATTTATAAAGGCGTCCCATATGGCTGAAAGAATGACACTCAAGAGGGCATCTGTCACAATGAGGCTTCAGATTCCCCTAACTCCCACATTGATTGCATATCATAGAGCTATCAGTACATATACTCTTGACACCACTGCTTTGATGAGAAACCTCAGGGCTATGCTTCCTACTACCGGAATAACTACCTCCATGTCTCGACACTGGTCCTCTATTCCTGGTACTATCACCTTATCTTCGGTTTTACTTAATGATAAGTGCATGATTAATGATCTCATAAAGGTTTTTTATATGGAAGACATTCACCTATGAGAAGATAGAATTGTTGAGACTATCCTTGAAATGATATGCTTGCTATATCTCATCATCGACTAGAAGTGGTTTCAAGTGTTGCAACTCAATAAAACACATTGAATTTTCCATGATGGACACAACACCTATCTCAATGTCCATGATATATCCGGTTCGGTCATCCCTTAGCATCCGAGGTAAAATATAATCATAGAACACAGTCTAGAAGTCCACCCAAACCATTCCTAGAGGATGAATAGCCTGAGAAATTGCATACCACTAGCATTTGTTAGAATCCCAAAGCATGTTGGTGTGAATATTTACCCTCTTATCATGAGGTGTCTATAGATGCCGAAAGATAGAAAGAGTGGCCTCTATCCTAGACTCAGCATCCTGAGGACCACCATTCTGTGAGAAGATAGAAGGATACTGCTATTGGAAATCATAAGTAAGACCATCCATAGTAATTGTAGGTTATATATAAACCTATATAGAAAACATAAAATTTAGGAAACACTCATGAAGCTGAGTTATAGGCCCTATTTTAGTATAATAGGTTGTGCCTCAGGTGTCACTACTGGAGAGATCACTTGTGGATTAGGGCCCACCCCCTATATAGTGTGATTTTTGATACATTCCTAGCATATTTCTAGAGGATTTCATGGTGGCATAACTTTACAAATTCCAAGAACATGCCTCAGAATAAGAAAAAATAAACACTATAAAAATCAGGACATAAGGATAAGGGC
This sequence comes from Viscum album, assembly GCA_963277665.1. NCBI lineage: Eukaryota > Viridiplantae > Streptophyta > Magnoliopsida > Santalales > Viscaceae > Viscum > Viscum album. The sequence continues at coordinate 1,290,930,797 of OY728151.1, forward strand.
TCACTATCCATGGTACTACCTCAACTCCCCACTTAGAAGTCTAGGGTACTTGTATGTATTTGAATTTAATTTTTATGGGTTCCAATAGGTGAAGGGTCAACTATAATTTTCCTCTTAATTTATAGGAGACAATAAGATTTAGTAAGTAAATATTTACATTTTAATTTTGTATTTTTCTCATATACATATAATAAAATAAAATTAAATGGTTCATAATTCCCAAATAATAAAGGACGACACACTTTATGACTGAAAGAAACACCCATTTAATATTTATTAGTTCTTGAAAAATTTGGTCTCATAATGAATTGTGTAATATACAATGTCTTGGATAAATTAATTACCCATTCAAATTCACAAGGGAACAAAAACCTAGTCAATTAAAAATGGTATTCACTTAATCATAACCAAAGTGAAGCCTATGTAACTAGAGTTGTATAACTAACATGGGTAGAAACTAGCTAGTTAATATGCCACCATCAACCAATATATGAAAAATGTTAGATTTGGTTTCCTAAGACCGACTGTTTGTTCTTTGATTACATGTATATTTTATGTGTTGAAAATTAATTTAACGTCTTATTAGATTCTCTTCATTTTTTCATCATGGATTTAATTAAATAATGTCCTATATTATTTCATACATTGATAAGGTCATAGAATTTAACAACTAATAAGAGAATCTTAAGGTGTTATGACAAATTCTTTATATAGTTATGTAGTTAGATAACAGACTCTTTTGAGACACATAGTAGTTAGACCGTCATGTGTGAGTGATCATAAGTGGGTGATGCCTCTTATCAGGATGTTCACACTTGGTATTATTTAATATCGGTGATTGTGATAACATACCCACCAATAGGAATTCTACATGTTTTTGTTTCATCCAATATTCTTATATGAAATCATGTGTAATGGTCCTTATATTTTAAGATTTTCATTAATGTATGTCATGAATCACACACCTAGATTTACTGACCAAAACTATCATTCCATGTGTTGGTAGGAATTAGCATAGGTTGGGTGCATCATGATTGACATTTCATTAATGTAAAAGTTGAGGAAGGATTTTCCCTTCCTTATATATAAAATAAGATATCTCATCCCTTGGATTGGAATAGAACCATTACATTAAATTCCATGGAAATTGTTTAACGATATGTTGATTTCAGATTTTCAATGAAATATGTATCGATAAAATAGGTTGATGACACTATTTTGAAACATTATTGTTTATATATAGAGTCAAAGAAATTATATTACACAGTGAGCATTTTTATATGGTTGTCTATGTTGTGACATTAAGTTCTTTATCTTGGGTGTCTTGACCCGTTTCTAGATAATAATCTTGGACTTTAGGGAAGCCCATCTAATGCTAAGGAGAACAAATCCTATAGGGCCAGATAGTAAGTGTTTCCATTTTCCTCGATTAAATTATATTTAAGTTTAATTAATGGAACAAATATTATTCTCATGTTTTAGGAATAATTTTATTCACGTTTTGTTGATATCATAATTTAAATTAAGATTTATTCACATTCATGTGAATAAAAATATATTTATTTATTTTATTGAATATTTAATAAATATTTATTCACTAGTATGTGAATGAAATATTTATTTATGAATAAAATTTTATCCCTATGTTCAATAAATGAAAAAAGAGTTCAAATGAACCAAGACCGTGTCCGGTTACAAATATTAAGTAACAATTTAGTTAAATAATATTTGTTATTTTGCAAGTTGGTACATTCAACAAAATAATATTATTATCATTATTAGTATGAGGCATGGGGTTTATTAATGGTAATAAATTTTATTTAATATCCAATATTAACTAAAATAATATTTTCACCAAAATCCTAACTCTATAAATAGACGGATATGTATATTATGTATATCATCCTAAATTGATAATAGAGAATTTTATCCCCCAATAAATTCTCTCTAAATGGATCCTCCTCTCTCCCTCTCTATATTGAGAAGTGAAAGAGATATTTATTTTAGTCCTAAGAATGACTGATCATGAACAAACAATAAGATACATTTGACTCACCACTCTAACACCTAGAGACTGAGTGGTGTTTCTTGGAGATTGTAGGATCATGTAAGGATGACCTCTTGAGGGATTCTATCCTTGGATTCTCATAGTGCAATGAAGGTAATCTGAAAGGATATTTTTGAATGATCAACATTAAACAGTGAATAAAGGTACTAATCCCATGAATTTATTTATTCAAATATTAAATAAATTATTTATAAATTTGATGTGCAAGATCCTCACTCCTAGTTTCAAGAAATGATTATTAAAATAAATTTTAATATATAACCCACCGCCATAGAAATCCACTTCACTTAGAACCAAAAATATGTATTAGAGTGGTTATGTTTATATTTATAATTATTTATTTGATTATATATCTATGCACAATTTTGTTAGATTTTCAATTCATATTATTTTTTCTTTATTCCAATTTGAATTAATAAGTAATCGACACAGTAATGATGTTCATTTAGTCTTGAATTTTAATAAATATTTAAGACCAGATGAAGAATGACTAAAGATTCCATTAGGTTGTTCCAAATATTTGGCTGGTAAAAATGGGTTACATGATGTGTATCCATAGTACACTCCTTGAACCTATGCATATTTTACCTACATGCATCGAGCATTTAATTATATGTGGTGTATTTATCGCACACTGCATGTTGATCGGGCCTTCCCAGAACATGAAAAGTGGATATATGGAGTCTAGATAGCCTATTCACATTGTGTAGCTAGACCGAGTTAACATGGAAAATCCTCAGGCATATTAATTAGATACACAACATCCAAGGTACACCATATGTATCTGGGCTGTACATACTATGTGGTCTCATATTAAATGAAAAAAATTGAAAATTAAATTAAATTTATAATTTTAGCATTAAAAACCCATTTTGTTGATTGACACAGCAATGTGTGTTTGAAAATTTAATAGTTGTTTTAAATAATATTAATTTACCATTTAAATTATTGGTATTAATATGTCATTATTGGTTCTTCCATTTATTTTCCAGGAAGGCAATAAATAATGGGTATTTCTAATTATGTTTGGATTATCATTATGATGAAAGGGAATTAATTATTTAATTTTTTAATTAATACATGATCATTGATTTGAAATAATGGAGAATGAATAATTAAATGAGTGAAAGACTATTACTTTTTCATATTCATTTCATGTATGACCATTGATGATCTTGACTATGGCATGTGTATGTGTTTAATGTTTTAATTTAAGTTATTTCTTGAGTTTGAAATTATTTATTATCAAATTAAATATGATGGACTTTATTTCATCCTTCCCTCATTTATTTTGTAGGACCTGTGTGTCCAGAGATATTTATGTAATCCCCTTTTAACCAATCATTTGGTTCCCCTAACCTGTGTGTGAGTCATAAATACATGTAATTAATGGAGTATCCCAAGGTGCATGGAGGTGGTTCAAGATGGAACCATTATGATGCCAACATAGGTGATACATAGGTGGATAGGTGAAATGCTATAACTCTTTCCAAGACTGGAAGAAAGAGTTATTTCCCCTAGGTAATATATTGATTTACTATTCTCTCATTAAATCAACCATTAGATAAAGCTCATGAATCAATCATTTAATTAATTGCTTTTTATTATCTAATAAATTGTTTATTTTTTGATGCATGGTCATGGTATCATAAATAAATTAATTAATGTGAAAGGATATAATTTAAATAAATGTATTATGTGTAAATGGTTTTTCAATCATAGTTAATTAATTATATAACATTCACTTAATATTAACATGACATGTAAATGATAAAAAAAGATAATATTTTATTCATAATAAATTAAATAAATGTATTCTGCCTAAATTTTTTATCCAATTTTTTTAATTAATTAAGTAACATCCACATAAATTTAATAAGGCCTATAAAATGTAATATAAGAAAAAATTTATGCATAATTAATTAAAATCCTTCAGTGTAATATTAAGTTAGACTGATCCTTCTGTTACTTGATTTGGAACAAAACTCAATAGAACTAATTATTTAACCAACCCTTATTGGGATGCTTACTTTTATAATGGGAATTCTTATAAATGTTTTGGGTTGACTAAAACATTTTATATCTTGGGGAATATCCCTTGAAGGACTTAGTGGAATTTGGAGGCAAGTGTTCTTGAAATCCACGTCAGGGTTTTGTGATTATGGAATCCACTCAATAGATCATGGAGTCACAAGCCCGTAGTTGAAAAAGACTTTCCTACCTAGATAATTTTTGGTAGATTGACCATCCCTTGTGGGGGTTATTAAAAGGGGAATATAGATCCTTTATACTAAATAAATTAAAGCAACTAGACATTCCATGTTCAATTGTGAGAGCTATTGGGACTTGATTAAATAGTTATAGGATTAATAAAATCATCTAATTTATTATTTATCTCCAAATTTATAATAAAGAAAAGTATTAATAATATGATCTTTTAATTATAGAATAAAATGGAATGCTCATCATCCACATTATACATATGATCAATATTGGATAATGAAAAACTTCTGTTTGGATGTAACTTAGAGGAATGTTACAGAAATTTTTGGGTTGTTCTAATCCATCAATGGAAATATTTCATGCTTGGATCCTCAATTCCTAACATTCCTACTAAGGAGGTTAGTGATGAATAATTACATGACTAAGAAAACATTTGAGTGATGTGGTTGATATTCAATGTTATATTATTACATGATTATCTAGTGAACTCATGATGTCTCACGAAAACATGGACGTGTATAGCATGCTTGAGCACCACCACGGTCTTTACAATGATAGAGCTAGATCAGAAAAATTTGATATTTCCAAGGAACACTTTTATCAAAATCTTATAGTTGGAGCCCCATAGGGACCTTATGTATTCAATATAATCGGTTACATTGATTTTATAGAGGTTCGAGGGTTTAAAATCCTTGATGAACTGGTCACCATCTCATTCTTACATCACTCCCTCAAAGATTCTCCAACCTCTTTGTTAATTTTAATATGAATGACATTGATAAATATCCACCAGATCATCTCACTCTTCTTCACCAAGTATATATGTATATGAATCATGGAAATCCATCCAACCATGTGGTGAAAAGACAAAAATGGGAAATGAAGATCTTTAAGGCCAAATATTCTTCATGCCCCTCCAAGAAGAGGAAGATCAAGGGGAAAGAAAGGGAATAAGATGTTGTATTTTTTAATGTGGAAATAAGGGCCACTGGAATTAAAAATACACCTTTCCAAAGAAACAAAGTGAGTTTTTGGTATGTTTATTATCCGGTGAAACTTATCTATTTTTAAAAACTGGGTGTTAGATTTAACTTGGGGTTCTAACATATTTATTAAAATACATGAACCAATTATATATAGAATGATTAACCAAGAGGATGTAGATCTATGAGAAGCCAATAGATCTAAACTTTCTTCTCTTTATATCGGGGAAAACCACCTCACAATGCCCACAACAATGATCTTGGTTTTGAAAGGTTTTATTATTATGTTCCATGTATTACCAAAAAAATTATTTCTGTATCAAAATTTGATGCAGATGGATTTTTTTTTTCAAATTTGGGAATAAATGTTGATTCTTTTATAATGGAAGAATTTTTTATAGGACACATTAAATAATGGCCCTTATGTGTCGTATTAAACAAACCATGTAGTAGAAATAAATAATGATATTACTTCAGGTGACTCATACAACACCCAAATCAGATATCACCTGCTAGGTTATCTAAACAAAAAGTGCTTGAAAAAATAACATCAATATGGATATTCAGATTCTATGGAACTAAAAAAACAAGGTGTATGTCATGCATGTTTACAAGGAAAAATACCAAATCCCCATTTAGTGGGAAATGTGAAAGGGATATAGAGTTTCTTGAATTAGTTAATAATGATGTGTGGGGACCATTTTCTATTGAAGAAAGGGGAGGGTATTCATATGTTATAACATTAATTAGTGATTTTAGTATATTTTGATATGTTTACATAATGAGGTATAAGTTATATTCTTTTGATAAATTCTTGGAATACAAGAATGAAGTTGGTAACAATCTTGGTATGAAGAATAAGAAACACCACTCTGACCGTGGTGTAGAATATCTTAATCAATACTATATAGATTACATAGGAAATTTTGGTATCCTATCCCAACTCACTCCTACTTACACACCTCAGTAGAGAATTTTCATGGAAAGGAGGAACCACACCTTGTTAGACATGGTCAGATGAATGATGATTCTTATGAGTCTTCCATTATCCTTTTTTAGATATGAATTAAAAATAGAAGCACATATACTAAACGATGTAATAACTAGATCAATAAATGGAATTTCATAGGAATATTGGAGTGGAAGAAAAACCATGTTGTCAAATTTAAATGTTTGGGGAAGTGAAGCATTTGTTTAGGCCTCTTTAGGTAACATAATTGAACCTCGAGGAAAAAAGTGTACCTTTATATGATACCCCAAGGAAACAAGGTGATATTACACATACAACCCATAAAAATGTTTATAGTGGGAAGACATTCCATATTTCATTATAGGTAGAAGATATCTAAAATAGATAGTTTGTGAAAGATATACTTCATTGAAGGTGAGGCTCAAGGAACACATGAGTTGGTACATGGATATATTCCACAAAGCCTCATAGAAGAAGAAACCATTCTAGAGATAGAAGTACTACGTATGAGTACAATAGATGTTATATAACCATAATGCTATAGTTTTCTTGTCACCAAGGATGGTGACTCATTATTTTTTTGATAATAATGATCCTATAACATACAAGGAATTAGTACGTTGAACAGGTGTATCCAAGTGGTAAAAAGACATGAATTCTGGAATAGATTCCATGTACCAAAACCAAGTCTGGATTTTGGTAGAACCTCCAGTATATGTAATGTCTATTTGTTGAAAATGTATATTCAAGAAGAAACTGGAAATATAAGTACAAGCCAGTACCTATATGGTGCGAATAGTTGCAAAAGGGTTTAAATAGCATCAAGGAATTGACTATGATGAATCCTTTTCACTAGTTGTAATGTATAAATCCATTAGAATTATACTTTCTATTGTGTCTTACCATGACCATTATAATTGGTAAATGGATTTCATGATAACCTTTCTTAATGGGAATCTTAATGAAGATGTCTATTTGACACAATCCAAAGGGTTTGTGACTAAAAAAATATAACAATAAGATAAGAAAATTGAGAAAAATATATTTATGGATTAAATAATTAATCTCAGTCTTGGAACATTAATTATTATAAAGCCGTAATGGGATGTGGTTTCATAAAGAATGAGTGTGAACCTTATGTGTACAAATTTTTTAGTTGGAGTTCTGTAATTTTATTAATATTATTTTTTATGACCTATTACTCATTGGAAATGAAATAAAATTCTTATAGTATATTTCAGAATGCTTGAATTAATGATTCTTCATAAAGGACTTAGAAGTGAAAACATATATTCTTGGGACCAAGATATACCATGAATTATCCAATAGACTGCTCGACCTAAGTTAAGGTACATACATTGAAATGATACTAAAGAGATTTAGTATGGAATAGTCCAAGAGGGGATTATTAATAGAATCAATTTGAAATCATATTTCAAAGAAAATGTGTCCCCAACCACAGGATGAAAGAAAAAGAATGGTAAGGATTCCATAAATGTCAGTGATTGGTTCAGGAATGTATGACATTCCATGTACTAAGATAGATGTTTCCTAAACATTTAGTATGGTAGGAAGATATCAATACAATCCAAGTGACCACTATTAGATATAATTCAAGACTATCCTTACATAACTGAAGAATACTTAGGATAAGTTCCTTGTTTATAGAGGTTATTAGGAACTAGTCATTAAAGGATAAACAGATTCCAGTTTCTAAACTGATCAAGATGCAATTGAGTTACAAATAGGATACATCTTCACTTTGAATGGAGTTTTTGTGAGCAGGAAGAGGTCAATGCTGGTGTGGTTTCAGATTCTACAGTAGAGTTTGAGTATATAGTGATTTCTGTGGTAGATGTGGAATCATTTTTAATGTGAAACTTTATCGAAGAGCATGTCATTGTACCTAGTAGTAATGATTATATTATAATCTATTGGGATAATAATACAATGGTGGATCTTGTAAAAGAGACAAGGTCACATCAACTGAAGAAGAATATACATCATATGTATCATCTCTTGAGGGTTTTTTCTCAAACACATGAGTTTTCAGTGAGAAATGTTTCCATGTAAGACAAAATGGTGGACCACTTGACTAAAGCATTGAATAATCATAAACATGATTATCATGTGAGGTCTAAAAGACTGAAAGTCATAGGAATTATTCTCTAGTCCACATGGGAGTTGGTTAGAGATGGTTTCCTAGGTCCAACTGATTGAAATTTGATTACATGTATATTTGAAGTATTGAATGTTAATTTAACATTTTATTACATATTATCCATTCTTTCTGCACGGATTCAATGTAATAATGTCTTATATTATTTTTCACATTTATATGGTCATAGAAGTTCCCCTCTATTATGATAACCTTGAACTTATAGGACAATATTATTAATAGAGTTTTGTGGTAGGACAACATACTATGATGGCACACATAGTATTTTGACCATCAGGTGTGACTTCTCATAAGCAGATGAGGCTTCTTCTCATGAAGTTCATAATAGGTGATCTCTAATAATAGAGATTATGATAATAGATCTTCCAATAAGAACTCTGTACATTTTGGTGTCATCATACATTCTTATCACTGATCAATTGTAATGCTCCTTATAGTTTTAGATTATCATTAATGTATGTCATGACTTGCACATTTAGATTTACTGACCAAAATTGTCACACTATATGTTGCTGTGAATTAGGGTACGTTAGGTACATCATGATTTTCTTGTCATTAATGGATAAGTCGAGGAAGGATTTCTCCATTCAAGACTTCTGGAAGTTTATATATCAACCCTTTAATAAGAATAAACCCATCACATTAGATTCAATTTCCACGGTGTAACGATGTGTTTATTTAAGATAGTTAAAGAAAGACGTATCGAGTAAATAGGTTAATGACACTATCATGAAACATTTGGGCTATGTTATTGTGAAAATTAGATTATATATCAAAATGAGATTTTTTATGTATTTTTTGACATTGTGACATTATGTTCTTTCTCTTGGGTGCCCTAACCTGTTGCTAGTGAGTAATCCTGGACAATAGGCAATCCCTCCTAATGGAAATGAGAAATAATACTAGAGGGTCACATATTAAGTGTTTATATTAATCTTAATTAAATTTTATTTGAGTTTAATAAATGGAATAAATATTATTCTCAAGTCCGAGGAATAATGTATTCAAGTAATATTGATCTCATCAATTAAATAAATATTTATTCTCCAAAAAGTGAATAAAAATTTATTTATTTATTTTATTGAATATTTAATACATATTTATTCACCTTTATGTGAATTAAACATTTATTTAGAAATATAATTTTATTTAGGTGTTAAATAAAAATAAATAAGAGTTCTAATGGACCAAGACTGTGTCCAATGACAAATATTAATTTCTAAGTTGGTTTAGTAAAATTTGTTATTGTGAAAATTTTTTCACACAAAAAAATAATAATTATATCATTATTATTATGAGGCATGTAGTTTATTAAAGGTAATAAATTTTATTTAATATATGAGATGAAAATAAATAACATTTGAACCTAAATCCTAACTCTATAAATTGACAGCTATGTCTATTGTGCAGAGCATAAAAAATTGAGAATAATGATTTTTCTAACACAGAAAATACACACTCAACTCCTCCTTTCCCCCCCTCTCAAGAACGAGATTCACATGATATATTTCTTCAATAACAAAGAATGATAAATCAAGAATGAAAAAAACAAGACATTCTCACACACTAAGCCTGCACTTGGAGATCATGTAGTGTTTCTCGGAGATCATAGGAGCACATGTGTATCATCGATAGAATGATTATATCCTTGGATCCTCAAAATGTAATGACGGTAATATGAAATGGGTTTTTTTGATGATCAATATTCAACAATGAAAAATGATACTAATACCAGGTATTTATTTCGTCAAATATTAAATAAATTATTTATAAATTTTACATGCATGATCCTTGCTATTGGTTTTGGGAAATGATTATTAGAATAAATTTTAATATATCGCCCACAACTACATAATTTCACTACACCCAGAATAAAAAAACACTATTTTTGATTGATGCTGACAATTTATATAACCAATTATCCTACGATGAAAATGATTTTAGAATTACATGCATATATAAAAACCATGTATCACTCAAAGATCACAAACAACATAAGAAATACAAGAAATGAAATACACTTATATGGCTTGGCATATACATGGTATGTGAATTCTATGTTCCTATTATGATCTAGGTAACAATTATCCTCCTACCCGGAAATGGTAAAATATACATAAGTCATATGAAATACCACAAATCATGTGCATCACCCAATGGGGAAAGTATATCAACTGTAATAATAAAAATTAAAATAAAAATATTCCTATTTCTAGGAGATTTGGTATTTAAACCCAATGTGGGTTAAATACTCCGGACATGGGGCCACTCAAATGTTCCACGATTTGGTGGCCCACATGGCCTCAAGCATGTCTTCCCATATGGAAGATACTTCTGACTAGCATAGAGGTCCTAGGGTGTGTCTTTGGGAACACTATACTCTCATGTGAGAGTGGGGCACAATGGATAATAATAAGTAGATAAATATTGGAAGCATATGATAAATGAATAAATCAAAATAAGCACACATAAACCACCCAGAAAAGAAAATAACACTCAAAAGATGGAAATCGAATCATATACAAATTAAAATGTATTTTCAAGTCACTACAAAACTAAAATATTGGTATACATGCCAGTGGGAAATTTAAGTCATACAAGAGAATAAAAATAATCTAAAAACTATCTATTATCCTGAGCATTGGCTCGATCAACTACTACCAAGCTCCCATACTAAATCAAGCAAGAAATTTATGTGTCCAAAGTGGGAAGCTTCCCATTATCAATACATTTATAATTAGAATATTCCTGGGTACCAATGGTTGCATATATAGGATGTGAGATAAATCTTAATAGGACACCATGAACAGTGTCTATACAATCTAGTCTATGAATACAAACTGAGGATTGTGCAAGTATATATAAATTTAATTAAATTCCAAAATAAAATGAATACATGATTTATCCTTAGCTAGTAATGTATCAAAATATTTGATCATTTAATTAACTCATACAAGTTCAGTTTATGTAGATAAATAACATGAAGTGTCAAAAACACTAAAATATATCATAGTAATAATAAAAGAGGATCCAAGGTGGAACCAAGGCATCTATGGCCTCAGGGGTTAGCCAAATCAAAGTACTAACTCATGCAGGATGGAAACAAAAAAGGGATCAAAGTATAATCCCAGGGGAAATTCCCAAGGGATTCCATAATAAACAATTCTAACTAAGTCCAAGGATCTCTTCAAAGGTTGTCACTAGCTATGCAAGACTGGACCAAATTGGGTATATTCATGACACCACATTTCTAAAGACATCAAGATGAATCAAATTAGTGTTTCCAAGGCATTCTAATATCGAGAATGACGGTGAAGGGATCCTACGACAACATACATGGAATCTGCTAATAGATAAGGACCATGTTCCAAGGAGATATCTCCCTTGGAAACTAACTCCTTGAATCGTAATGGCGTCCTCTCAGTGCTCAAGGAATTCCCTCAAGAATCCATGGATAGATCAAGTATGGCCACTCCTATAAATATAAATAGGTCTATATTCCATAGAAACTTTTTACATATATGATCATTTAATATAGGCCAGGTAATACTCATTTCTTTTATAAGTCATCATGGTTCATTTTGTTACCTTTCATCACTGTGTTAAGGCTAGTCAATGAAATGAAACCATTTATTACATTAATTACATACTTATTCATTAGTTTACTTACTTTAACTTTAATTATACATGACAAGGTGGGATAAGGATATGAAAACAAAGTCATTTAATTATAATAATTTATTATGTTCAATTTATTTCATTTTATTAATAGTAATAAGGTAAACTATGACATGAAACTAATTCAGTTTATATAATTCAAGGCCAGGTGATATCTTTAGTATAAATTCCAATTAAAAATTCATTAATTAATTTTAAGCACTTACCTTATAAATTTCAAGTCCATGAATACATGAATGGCACTACAGATAGACCTACATGAATCGTCAAGGTATAAATAAGAAAAACACCTTACTTGGGGTAGTCCTTATTGAGGTAATAAAAACCAAGATTGAAATTGACATATTTAAAAAGGTTCCATGACATGAGTTCAATGATCATAATCATGTAATTAGAATTTATAAAGAAAAACTGAGTGATACTAACATGCACACAACAACAGATGTTTATAAAATAGCGATACTTTTAGGGATGAGACATAAAATATCTACCATATCCTTTAGTATTCTCATCATCTAGTATCAACCATTACCTTTTCATAGATCAGAAGAAAAATAAAGAATGTATGAACTCCCTAAAAATAGTAAAATGAATCCCACATCAAAATAACATCATTGAGAGATGGGAAAATGATGAGCAGAGCCTATGGAGTGAATCACTTACCAGGAGTAATCCAATGTGATGATCAGATATAAAATTTGATTCAAAATGGAAGAACAATCGATGAACCTAGCCTTAATATCAAAGGGGATCCTCTTTGGTTGAGCTCTTGCAGAGAGAATTAAAGAGTGGATAGTGGGGTAAGGATAAATAGCAGGGTTATGTCCCTTTAAAAACATTTCCTAACATTTTCACAATGTGTAAATGATTTACACGTCATGTAATGCTCAGGATTTCCCTTCCCGGGAATGTTCAGTTCATGTTTTTAACTATCCTATCCAATCCAATAAATTTTGGGTATCAGATACACACTATATATTCCCAGTACACATTAGGCACCAAGTGTGTATCTAGCCTTCATCCTCTGCAACCTTTCTTCCCAAACAAAAAGATCCGTCTGATTTCTCGATTTTTCGGTTTAATCCAATAGATAACTATAAAAAGTATTGAATAAAAAGATAATAGGATTTTTACCTTAAGGAATAAAAAGGAGTTCTTAAATTATTTATGTTGTATATTTCTACACCTATCCTAATAAAAATTATAATGTGATAGATTTTAGGGTTTTTGTGTGAGAATTTTTTAGGTTTATTTTTTTAATATATAAAACTCTTTTTCTAGAATGACATATTGAGATCCAAAATGGAGTAGTTCATCTCCACCATGGAATGTTTTGTTGTGGCTAGAAGAAGTGGAAGTAGCATCCACTTTTAGAGGAAGAGACCATGTGGAGTTTCAAATGTGGCGTGATGTTTCTAGTGGTAATGGTTTATTTTGATAGTTAATTGATTCTGATGGGCTACATAATACCAAAATAATCTTATGTAGGTGTCAACATAGTGTTTAAAAGGATACGTAATAGTAATATAAATGGTTATAGAAGTGAGATGTAGAAGTGGAGGATGATCTAGTTTCAAACATATAGTGTAGAAGCTATAGGATGTGTTTTGAAATGTTGGAATGTGAATGCAGGAGAAAACATAGAGAATTCATAACATTATTTTTCACTTGATGGTTCAGTTGAGGTGATATATCTTATTCAATTTCGATGAATAAATGGAAGGATGGCCATAAATTTCTAATAGAAGTGAAATAAATATAACCTGGTTGTTATTATGGAGAACATCTACAAAGATATGGAGATGTCCCAATTTTATGATAAAATTAGATTAAGTGAGGGTCGATCTAGAAGAGGAAGTGATAATATTTGTCCCTATAGGGGGAAATATCTATAGATCACTTATTGTTGTAGGTTACATGAGAGGCATTGTTGGTTTTATACTATTTATAGTTTTGTAAGATTTTTAGAAGGAGGTATCCCATTAAACTAAGTTTCTCTCCTCAATGAAACATCCATTATCTTCATCAGTTCAAGGAATTATATGATAATATAATTGGTTCCACCATAGAGGTATGGACCATAACATTGAAAAAATGAAGAATAAGGAGATTATGAAATCATGGAAACTAACACATCTGAATCAGTTGAAGTAGGATCCACCATAACTGGATGGTAATCAATGTAAGGACCTAGACATAAACATAACTTATTCCAGTGACTATTGACTAGAATTTATTTTATTTCATTTTCAAAATCTTATAGGGAATGATTTTTGAGAATTTTGACAAACACTTTCATAGAAAAATCATACATTAAAAGTGGAAACTTATACTCAGTATCCATTTTTTTATCAAAAAAACTATTAAAATGAAACTTGGTTTCTTTTCATGTTCAGTCATTACAACTATTACATTGATACCATCCATGTCCCTATTCTCCCTTAAATCCCATGAATAACATTTTAAAATATAGGATGAGCACAAAATCTTGGTAAGGGACATAAGTAAAGAAAACCATTAATCCGTTAAAAACCATTAAAATTTTCTTTAAAATTAAACATACCTTTTTACCTTGAAAAAGAGATCATCATTTAAAAATGATTATTATCTCTCCTTTTGAAAATCAAGTATTTTCATGGAAACTCATAAACAAACATATCATATAAAAGTAGCTAACTTTGGACATAATCATACTTAATGTAATAACCATACGGTCCACTGCCACCCATATCACTCTAACAAATGGAATAGTCATACAACCAACTTCCATACCCATTTCATTGGAGTTCTATAATGGGTATCACCCTTCATATAAGCTATATCGGACTCACCTATCTTTAATGAGATATAATGGGACACAACCCTTCATAAAAGCTATATCAAGCACACCTATGAGCTATAATGGGGATCAAACCTTCGTATAAGAAATATTGGGCTCACCCATTAAATTTCTAAGTACCAACCCAAAAATGATTCCAATTTTCAACATGTCACTCATAATATTTCATTTTCATTCATAAGATAACTAATGAATTTTCAAAAACCCATTTAAAGCATTTATAAAAGAGATTTTTGAATCAAAGTGTCCCATACCATATTGAAAATTTTAAAATAAATTAAATAATTTAAACTTTAAAAAATTTATGTCCATATAAATAAATCCAAAAAACCATTTTTTAAATAATGACATGAATGAGAATGAATTTGACGAATAAATCTTTAAATCACATAAAAATATGTTTTGGTTAAAGAGTCCCTTACAAATTGATAAATAATGAATAAAAATCATTAAAGAATACCATTAAACAAGACATTAAATATCATGAAAATATTTAAATTCTGGATATAATGTTTCAAAAGGGTTATATATACACCTTATAGGATAATAAAGGTGCATAACATCCCGATATGAATCAATGAAAGGCGATTAAGACAAAATCCCTTAACATTAGTCAGAATTGTCTCATATGTTCTTTATATTACTGAATAATAAACACAGGTTAATTTATAATTTCTTCTGAACATTTTTCTATTTTATTATTAAATTTATCTAACTTATTACCATGTTATAACAATTACACATTTATTTAAGTTCACATCAGACGTTTTGTCAATTTATGGTACTTGAGTAAAAAATTAACTTGGTATGATGTCAATAGTTCATATTGTAATAAGTACATAATCTCCAAAATAATATTCATGACATAAGTATAAATTTTATACATCCACTATATCTTTAATTAAAACCATTAATTTTGGGAATGAAATTTGAATAGTGTTATAATCATGGAGACAGTAGGTCATACGTATGCATAAGTAACTTTTCCTTTTTCATTGATCATTATGGAAAAATGTAATCATCATTATATCATTACAGAATGATCATAATATTATTAACATCATAAAAATCCTTTTAATATACTTATATATAACATATAATTAATGTGTTGAATAAAAATTATTCACATCGCTTCATGGAGGTGATAGTTTATACACACGCTAGAATAATTTTATCATTTTTATGTGAATGGAAAGTAAGAACATAATTGATATATTATTATCTTATAATGATTATTATGACATTAATATCCCATACAAACATTAATTCCATCATTATTATCAGTCTTAAAAGTTGGTGATAAAAACAACCTATATCAGTTCGTGAGGTGGTAGTCCATCGTACACATGAATAAAAAGTTCATTTCCCATTTGATAAAATTAGAGATTGATTCAGGTGATGATATTTAAATAATAACATCTAAGTATATTTATGATACTGGATTTATTATTTAATCATATTTGGATGATATTTTATGGAAGTGGAAAAAGAAATAAAATAGAAATACTTAAATAAAGTGATATCTCCTCTTCGGTTGATCTCCGGTAAAAAACACCATAACACTTTAATGGGGGCTGTTCTGCCTAAAATAAGTTTTAAATAATTAGGTGAGTGATTTTAGGAAAATATGTTTTCTGATATTGGCCAATAAAAATGGTTCTTGAAGTGTGAGTATTATATAAGAGTAGATTCCTTTTATAGAAGAGGGGAGGGGAAGCCTTCAAAATTATTAAAATATTAAATTAATATAAATTAAATTTTGATTCCAAATGGTCCAAAAATCAATTATTTCTATGTTAAAATTAAGAAAGATCAAAATAATCTAATAAAATAATTTTTAGGCATGTATTTATTTGATTTTAAACCTTATCATTTCGGTTTACCCTTATTTATTCTCTTTAAATTTTAATTGTGGTAACAACATTTTAAATATTAGAAGGCTATAAATTTCACTTATATGTAATAAATTACACATAATTTGACACTTTATAAACTTTTAGAACTCATAATATCCAAATTTTAATTTTAAATTATTTTGAATATTTTTAAAATATTTAATAAAAAATTATTTGTATAAAAATCAATTGTGTCAATTTTGAAACTGTTCATTTCATTGAATTTTAATAAAATCCAAACCGAGAGATAATTTCAAAAAAATAAATTTAGTGGAATTATAGTATTTCATAGTCACATATAAAATTTATAGAGAACCGTAATTAATTATAATTATATTCTTTAATTTTTATCAGATCGTTTATCTGATATTTCTTTTAATAAAATAATTGATGTATCACTATTGTGTGCATATTTATGGTAATTATATAATATCAATAAATTCTAAATAAAATCTGCTGATGTATATAATTTGATTATATTTCTATATACTATTTATTATCTATATTTTATCATTTTTATCACTATATTAAAATTATTATACTTTTAAGATATAAGAGGGTGACATGTTGTCACTTTCTTTTGTTTTAACAATATTTATTTCACTTTCTTTGAAAAAAGTCTATTAAATGAGTCAATTACTATACATAGGGTTTAAGGATAGACATTTATTCATAAAATAATATTTTTTAATTCGTTAGATTAATTTTTTTGTCCTTATCATATTTTTTGTTACCCTAATGTACCTGATTTTCCTTTAACAACGTTAAATAAAAATTACCATAGTTACTCTTAATAAAAGAAAAGATATAAAAGTAACCTATTAACCTAATTTAGACCCAATAATTAAAAATATGGAATATATTTTCCAATACTTTAAACATGGATGTTTCAATAATTAATTTAAAATCAACCCCCTGTAATAAAATGAAAAAAATGGACTTTTAAAAACTGCAAAAAATCAAAATATTGACTAGTGTTTATAAAAACTTTTATCATGAAATTACTTGAAATGACCACAATTTTATTAAACTATAAAAACTTAATCTAATTATACCTTAAAACCAATTAGAATGATAATTTAACATTATAAATAAATTTGATGAAAAATAGTTTTGAATTAAAATGCATTATTTTTCACTATTAATTATAATTATGAAATTTATCAGAAAAATACCAAAAATTTAACCAAAGTAAATTTTTATTTCAATATTACAAATAAGAAGTTTATTTTTGTCAAAAATAACTTATAAAAGTTTCAAAAACTTGATTTAAAATGGGTTCTCCATGAAATGGTGGAAAAACTGCATTTTAAAAAAAAAATCCATTCCTCAATAAAATTGAATTTTTTCTTATATAATGTCTAAAAAATACAAAGGATTAATTTTTTAAATTATATTGAATTAATTTTCCTTTAATATAATTCAAAAAGGGTGATTTTATTATTTTATAAATAAAATTATTAACATTTAAACAGTTTTTCATAAAAATACTTCTTTATATTCAATTGGTTTTTAGTTTCATTTCATGTTACTTTAGTTACCAATGAATCATTATATATACATGTGTAAACCATATTTTCATAATTCAGTTATCACTATTCATTCCTTCCATTCTAACAACTAAGTGATAACTACCATAATAAAAATTAATATTTATTTGTTCATTTAAGCTCGATGTGGCGTATCATGTACGCTATCAAACATTGTGTTTCATTTCAAAAACTCAGGATGTTACATCCAACCCCCATTTTGGAAATTGAGTATTAAAATTTTGAATTTGGGTTTGGTAACTATGTTATGACCTTTCAAAATACCTTTATTTCAATCCCACATTGAAAAAGGATTAATAAAACATGCACTTTAAAAGAAGGAAAGGACTATACGAAGGTCACCTGAGATAACAAATACTTGGATTCAATATAGAAAAACATGGTCATGGATGATAATAATAACTCTCAAAGACTAATAGAGAGTGATAGAGAATATAATCATTGGAATGTTATCCATCACAAAGCTATAAATATTTGACGGGTCAAAAGACCACTGAGAAATGTAAATAGATTAATTTTTTATTTAAAAATATTTTAATAGAGTTGTGGAATGAATTTACATCCTATACTAAGAACATATTTAATCATACAAAATTTATAAGTATATACTTATCCTTTTATCATAGTCCACCAAAACTCAACTTTTTTTTTTCAATTGATGAGTGTTTAAGATGATTTTTTCATACCTGAAGGACTATAATCAAGTTCTAAAAACTCACATAATCCACAATAGGTTAAATAACTTTTTCTACTACCTTTAAACATTATCCAAAACCAAAATGGTTAGTACAAGATTGGATAATTCTCCCAAAAATAATAATCCTTTATAAGAATAAAGACTACTTTTAATCTCCAAAATTCAATAGTAATACCTAATGTTCATCAAAGAAAATTCAAAAAAATATTCTCTTTAATATACCTAAAAATAATCCAAACCAAGATTTAAAACCAAAATTGAGATGGATTTGATAAAATATTCTTCCAAGATAAATTTCAACATTTATCTTCAAATAACATCAACCATTATGAATATCTTATACCAAAAATATAATTTCCATAATCACATATTCTCTAAGATAGTTTGATTTTCTCCTTAAATAACCCAAATAGCCATATGTCCACAATTAAACCATAGATTTATCCAAAAGTAATTCAACATTTATTTATCAAATAAAATTCCATTGTATTATATTTATCTTTATCATATTGGTTTCCCAAAATAGTGAATGTCTTTTGAAATAAAATTAGTCACTTAATCACCAAATCATTTTTCATTCCCATGGTTATATTTTTGAAAAAACATTTGTCTCCCAAATCAACTTATTCTTAATCCATAAAATCATTTAACAAAAAATAGTAAGTCAAACTAACTAGGTACTTCATGTAGGTCAGTGGTAGGTGATGTACCCTTTTCTCCAATTGGTGTGGGTTCGATTCTCTTGGCCTTGCGAGACATGATTAATTATAACATATCATACAGGCTACCCTTTTTCAAAAATTAATTAATTATTAAAAAATTACCAAAATGAGATAAAATGCTCAAAAAGAACCATAACATGTTTTATCATTGATGGTTATTCTATACCTTTCATATTTCATCCCAAAATGAAATAACCCATAACTACCTCAAAAATAAATGTCTTTAAAAATACAGTTAATCTCCTTGAAATTTCTTAACATAAGCCTAAAAAGGGTTTCTAAGAAATTAAAAATAGGATCAAATTTAAACTTATAAACCCATGTTTATATCCATATCTCATAAGAATATATATTATTCTACAAATTTGTCTAAACCCTGGTCAGATACCAACTTTAAGGACCAATAATTAAATATAATTTATTCTAGTGACTTTTGACTAAAATTTATTTTTTTCATTCCTAATGATATTTTAGGCCTAGAGTTTTATAGAATTAAGAAATAATATTACATAGTATAATCATACAATATAAATGAACAATTATAACCAATCTCCATTTTTTCTCAAAAAAAATTATTAAAATGAAATATGGTTTATTTTCATGTTTTGTCCTGAAAACTATTCCCTTGATCCCATCCTTGTCTCTATTCTTCCTTAAATCACGTGAAAAACATTTTAAAACATGGGATGAGCATAAAATCTCAGTAAGAGAAATAAATAAAGAAAAGCATTAACTATTAAAAACCCATTAAACATATCTTTAAAATAATCCACACCTTTTTACAATAAAAAAGATATCATCTTTTCAAAAATATAATAATCTTACCTTTTTTAAATCAAATATTTTCATTGAAAATAATAAACAAACATATCATATATAAGTAGGTAACTTGGGACATAATCATACTTAATGGAATAACCATACATTCTACTTTCACACTAACACTCTTAGAAATGGAATAGCCATATGGCCGACATCTATCACCAATGCATTGGAGATCTATAATGGGGTTCACCATTTACATAAGTTATATTGGGCTCACCCATCTTTCATGAGCTATAATGGGTCTCAACCCTTTGTGTAAGATATATCTGGTTAACCTATGAGTAATAATGGGGATTAACCCTTTATATAAGCTATATCAGGCTCACCTATTAAATGTCAAATAACTAATGCATAATATCTTGACATTTTCAACATGTCTCTAATAAAATTTCATTTTCATTCCTAATATAACCAATCGATTTTCAAAAACCAATTTAAATCAATTATGAAGAATATTTTTGAATCAAAGTGTCCCATTCCAATTTAGAACTTTTATTATAAATTTTATAATTAACATTTTAAAACATTTATTTCCATATAAATAAATCCATAAATCCATTTTTCAAACATGGACATGAATGAGAAAGAATTTGAAGAATAAATCATTAAAAACTTAAAATGATGTTTTAGTTCAAGAGTCCCTTACCACATGAGAAATACATTAATAAAAACCTTAATGAATAACATTAAAAAGTGCATTAAATATCATTAATATATATTAAGTCATGATATAACGTTTCAAAAGGGTCATATATACACCATATATGATAATAAAGGGGAATAACATCACGATATGCCTCAATGAATGGATATTGAGACTAAATCCCTTACCTTGAGTCATACTTGTCTCGTACATTCATTATCATCCTGAATAACAAAAATATGTTAATTTATACTTTATTCAGAACCTTTTTTAAGAATATTATTCATTTTATATCACCAATTACCATGTTATAAAAATAACATAGTAATTTAAGTTCACATCAGATGTTTGGTCGATATTCAATAATTTAGTCAAAAATGAACTTGGTACGATGAAAATAATCCATGTGGTCATAATTAAATAATCTCTAAAATAATATTCGAGACATAAGGATTATTTTATACATACACTATAAATTTAAATCTAGATATTGATTATGGTAATGAAAAATGAACAATGTTATAATATAGGTAATGTGGTGAATAAAAATAATTTACATCGCTTTGTGGAGGTGATAGTTCAGATGTACGCACGAATGACATTATCATTTTTATGTGTATGAAAAGTAAGTATATAATTGATATATTAATATCTTAAAATGATTAAAATGTCTTGAATATCACATATAAATATCAATTCCATCATCATGTCCAGTATTAAATTATGGTATTGAAAAACAAACTATATTGGTTTACAAGGCGGTAGTCCTCTGTACACACAAACGAAAAGTTCATTTCCCATTTGATGAAATTGGAGATGGATTTAGGAGTTAATATTAAAATAATAATTTATTAAGGTATTAAGGATACTAGATTTATTATTTAATCATTTTTGGAAGATATTTTAATGAATTTAAAGAAGAAATAAAATTTAAATACTTAAAGAAAATGAGACCTCTTTTTTAGTTGATCACCCTTGAAGAACACCTAACCGTTTCTAAAGTGGGTGTTCTTCTTAATCTAAGTCCTTAAGAATTTGGGGAGGGATTTTAGGAAATGTTTTTATCTGATATTGGTCAAAAATGGTTCTTTAAGTGTATGTATTAAATAAGTGTGGGTTCCTTTTTATAATAGGGTAAGAGCACCCTTGGAAATTATTAAAATATTAAATTAATATAAATTCAATTTCAATTCAACATGCTCCAAAACACATATATTTAGAATATAAGATGAGG
The DNA here is from genome assembly GCA_963277665.1 of Viscum album. Lineage (NCBI taxonomy): Eukaryota > Viridiplantae > Streptophyta > Magnoliopsida > Santalales > Viscaceae > Viscum > Viscum album. Next base: position 1,290,953,303 of record OY728151.1, read on the forward strand.
ATAGTTCAAAATACTCTCATAAAATAAATTTTATATTTGTATTTATTTTATATTAAACCTTATCCTTTTGGTTTACCAATAATTATTCTCTTTTCATTTTAATTATTGTAAAAACATTTTAAATATTAAAAAGATCTAAATTTCACATATATGGGTTAAATTACCCATAATTAGACAGTTTATTAAGTTTTAGACCTTATAATATACACTTTTTAATAATAATAATAATTATTATTTTTAAATAATTTAATAATTTTTTTATAAAAGATCAATAGTTTCAATTTTGACACTATTCATTTCATCAAATTTAAATAAAATACAAACAAAGAGATAACTTAAATAAAATCCATTGAATGGACTTATAATATTTCATAGTCACCTATAAAATTCATGGAGTACACTAATTAATTAATTTATTTTCATTTTAAAATTTATTCTCTCATTTATTTGATATTTCTATTAATAAAATAATTATTATATCACTATTGTTTCAATATTTATTGAAATTATTTAATCCCCAAAAAATATAAATAAATTCTCAGGATGTATATAAATTCATTATATTTCTGTAGACTATTTATGATCTATTTTTGATCAAGTTTATAACTATATTAAAATTATTATACTTATAATAAATAAGGGGCTGACATGTTGTCACATTCTTTTGTTTTAATACTATTTATATCACATTCTTGGAAAAAAGTTTATTAAATGAGTCCATTCGAATATTGAAATGTTATGGATCAACCTTTATTCATACAAGAGGACTTTTTCAGGTGTTAGAGTGATTTTTTTCCTTATCATATTTTTTGTTACCCTAATTTACATGATTTACATTTTACCTCATTAAATAAAAATTACCATAGTTACTATTCATAAAATCCATAAAATAAATGTAACATATTTACATAATTTGGACCCACTGAATCAAAATATGGAATCTATATTTAATATTTTAAAACATAGAAGTTGTAGTAATTAATTTAAAATTAATTCCCATTGTCAAAACGAGAAAATGAGTTTTTAAAAAATAAAAACCACCAAAACATTAACATGTGTTTATTTCAAATTGCAATGTGAAATTACTTCCAGTAATCACCATTTTATTAAATGATATTTTTTTCTAATTATACCCTAAAACCAATTAAATTGATAATTTAACAATAATAATTAATTAGAGGAAAAATTAGTTTTGAATTAAAATATAGTATTTCTTATAATTCCTTAATATACGTGTTTTATCATAAAAACACCAAAATATCAACCCAAGTAAATTTTTATGCACCGTTTCAAAATACGATGTTTATTTTGTCAAATTAAACTTATAAAAGTGTCAAAATGGGATTTAAAATTAGTCCTCCATCAAAAGATGGAGTAACTGTATTTTTTATAAAAATAATCCTTTCATCAATAAAATTTAATTTTTTCTTATATCATGTTTATATAATAAATGGGATTAATTTTAAACATTATATTGAATTAATATTTCATTAATATAATCCAACAAGACTGATTTGATTTTTTTTATAAACACAATTATTCTCATTTAAATTGTTTTTCTTAAAAAAACATCCTTTATATTCAAATGGTTTTTAGTTTAATTTCAAGTTAATTTTATAACCATTGAATCATTTTATAAACATGTGTAATCTATATTTTCGTAATTCTATTAACACTATTCATTGCTTCCATTCAAACGACTATGCGATAACTTCCATTTTAAATAATAATATTTAGTTGATCATTTAATCTTGATATGTCATATCATGTATGCTATCAAACATTATGTTTTCTTTTAAAAACATGATATGTTACAATAAATGTGGTTATTGTTTGAAAAAAAATGATAAGAATAATCCTTTAGAATAATTTTATCTAAGATGTGTTGAATACGAGGAATGTAAAATAAGAATTTTTTTAAATATTTATCCTTTTAATTAAATGGGTATTAGGATAATGTCCCTTTGGTTTTTATCAATTATATATCTAAGTTTATATAGGTCTTACAAGATGAAAGAATCTAGCTCAAAAAGGAAGCCATAGAAATAAAAGAGGTATTTCTTAAAAATATAAAACTATAAAAAGACAAACCAATTTGGCATAGAAAAAAACAATTAAAGGAAATAAATATATCTTTCCATAAAATGAAGTTGAATGTTTTAAATGTTAAATTTCCCGTGCTTTATCATGATCTAGGAGTGAAGTGTGTCCAAGAGTGTGAATGTATTTCATTTCACTCTTGTTTCTTTTATTTTTTTTAATATTTCTCCTATAAAAAAGAAATTATATAATTCACTAACATAAATAAAATAAGTAATTTATAATTTAAAAATATTTTTTTAATAAATAAATGAATATATATACAAATTTATCCAATATCTTATACTCTAGACACTTATAATAGTAGATCATCACATGGTATTATGATATTGAGAAATTATGAATGATCAGTATTTCTTCAAGCTCTGTATCAAATATCCATTTCCAACTAATATACAAGTCATAATTTTACGCTCAGCACATATCACCTAATTCCATTAACCTTAAGGCCATGGAATTTTATCCCCTAGGATAATTATATCTAACTTTCATTGGAAACAATATTTGTTCATAAAAATATATAAATTAATATAAATAAAATTTGAATATAATTTCTTACCCAAATATCTTCCCATGCATTATTACTTGATTTTTCTCCAACTTCTATCAAATATATTGGTTAAACCATAATGATATTTCTATTTTTATAAATTGTTCCCATAAAACATTTACATTCCATACCATTTTTTCCAATTAAAGAACTATTATCATTGTATTCAACCATGATATATATGCGTTGATTCTAGACCTCTTTCATTTTTTGTGGCCTCATTTTATGGTAGAGGATGTAGTAATCATGGAAATTAATTTTTGAAGGAGAATAATATATACGAGTTTATCATTAATCACTATAATTAACTTTTAAACACATTATAGTACATGGGAGATATACTTGCCCCTGAAGTTTTGTGTCCAAGGGATGGTGAGTATCCTCTATTCTAGGTGGGATATCTATAGTAGGAGTACACTATATATTCAATGATTATAAGTGTACTGATGGAGGGAGAAAGCCTGAGGGATATCCTTTTACAAATTAGGTCAAATATAGATATGGATATGGAAGTGGGATATATGGAGGAGTAGTGCCCTATACATTGTATGGTGGGAATGGGTAATAAGGAGGGATGGGAGCCTACGAACTTTCATTCTGTGTGGTTTTGGGTTGAAATGGATATGGATAATATGGGTATGGAATGTATGGAGATGGAATAATCAAAGAATGATCTCCTGGTGACTAAAGTAGGATGAAGGTAGGTAAAACTAAATGAACTCCTTGTTACTGAAGCATCATAGTGGTAGGATGAACCATAGAATCACTCATACTAGTTCCCCCTCCATACTCTCTCCCTCTACAGCATAATCTAATAATCTCCTCAATGATGTTGCCTAAAATAACATGGATGATAAAATAAAATGAATTATAATAAGATAAATAATAATAATTAACATAATATCCAAACATAAATTGTACTTACATTGGGGATTAGAGGAGACATGCCTAAATCTCTAATAAGTTTTTTATTTCTATGTATTTTTCTTCTTCTAACATCATTATAATCCACAAATTTGACATAAAAATTTAAAATAATATTAAAAGATAAATAGAAGTAACACAAATGATAAATAATACAATTATAACACAAAACAAGCACTGATGAAAAACAGAATTGAAATAATATATTTTCTTGGATCCTTGTATAATTTTATCAAATCCTAGTTTTGTTTGTTTTGTTTTGGAATATTTGTTGACATGTTACTGGACTACTAGGTCTTAAGATATATGTATGAGTATGTTTTTGGCCAATAATACCCATATAAAAAATTGTATTACTAACTTCCAATTGGGATTCAAATCTCTCAATGATGTCCCTATTCGCAGTTAATGTTTTGATGTTTTTCCATTTTTTCTATTTTTATATTTTACATTTATTTTCAATTAGTTATTTTTAGAAAGATTGTGCTTTGGGGTTAATAATGGGATGAACACCAGGTTTTAAAGGTTATTATATATGGTTTAGAAATTAGTGCACTATCCTTAATTCTAGTTTTACATAACATCCAAAAGTCATGAACTTTTTATCTCAATTTTTTTTTGATTTTGTGAACAAAATATTCATAGTTTTTAATTTTCCAAAATTATAATATTTTTATTTATTTTTCATTATAATAATTTATGTCAAATTATATTGTTAATGTAGAGGTTTTAGGAAGTATTTTATGTGATCTGTTATTATTTAAGAGTTTCTTTTTTAGAATTCAATAATAAAATCGTAGGTGCTTAACATATAAAGGTTAAATTTAATGAATTCTATTTTTATTCGATTTCATTAAATATTATTTAGAGATTTAGGAATTGGGAACTAATTTTAAACTATCATTAATAATTATAAAATAATAAAAACTATTTTCATGTTTCGATTTTAGTCAAATATAGGGGATTCTATAAATATTTTGAGAGAATATATTGATGTTAAAATTTGTTTTCACATTAGTTATAATTTATGTATTAATGTACATGGGATTATCTAAAAAAATGAATTTCTTAGATTTTTTAATAAATTAATATCCCTAGAAAAAGGATATAGTTGTATATTATATGTAGTTATTGAATATATTTTTTCATTCTATTTTATATTATAGACAATGAAATGAAATATATTCCAATAGTATTCATAGGGGTTTAATGGTGTTTTGGTATTGTTTCACATTTCTTTGTATTTTCATAATTCTATTATTAATGTTGAAATTTTTATTAAATATATTTCATGTCTGTTACTATTTTATAGTCCCTTCCACACTATGTACCAAAGGATTCTAGAGGAGAATTTGTGGGTGATTCAAAATAAGCGTACTCACTTATTATAGGGGTCAACTGTCTCATCTATTTAAACTAAAATCATTATATTCATCAAAACCTATGTCAAACTAGAGAAATAATTATAGAGCTTCTAAATTAGAATCCCCATATCATTCATGACAAATAAGGTTACCATGACTCAGAATGGTGGATATAGAATATTGAGAATATCATCAAACCTCTCGACAATTTAGACTAAATCATTCTCATAAATACCTAAATTATGATTAAAGGTCCATGCTAGAAGTAGTTAATGTAAAATTTTTTAACTAATACTCAATATTACAATTAATAGAACTCTTTTAATCAATTTTACATTCAACTATACATTCCTAAAAGTGTGAATGTCTCAAATGAGTTGTAATTTTATTTACTCGAGCAATGATACCAATCAATATTTTATTATATATATCACTTTACTAATATAATACTACATATGCCTGGAAAATAATGGGATTCCATACTTATTGATATGTGTTTTCAAATAGGTCTCTCTACTGGATTTTTCTAGTTTTTTTGTTGTTTGTTCTCTCATTGTTTTTGGTTCTAGAATTTTCAGTCCTTGATCAATGTGAAAACATATAAATACCAGGTTATTAGGGAATTATCATCATATTTTAGGATAATTAATGAATGTCTATCAAATTTTTCTATTACCTATCGGTTTCATCATTGAATTAGAGGAATGTTTGAAAATAGGGGAGACCACTAATGAATTATCTTTTCTATTTAAGGGGATCAACGATCTCATTATATAATTTACATTTATGCCTCTATTGTAATGGAGATTGTATTGAGGATTTTTATCATGCATAGTTTATCAGTTTCATATGGACTTGATATTTCATGAACTTAGTGGTAATAATATATTTAATTGAATAAGTGATGTATCATGATTTTATATTTTATCTCCTCCATTAGTATAGTCATTTCATCCTTGACTGGACCATACATAGTGAATGATTTAAAAATTATAAAATTTTGATTTCCTAGGTACAATGGTAGAGAGTCTGACCAACCATATATGAATAAGTCTGACTGAACGTTGTTCACATGACCTTTAAATTTGTAGTATAATATATGGATAATACTTATAATAAAAAATGATATTCTGGGAAGACAAAAAAACATTATTTCATTTTAATAATTATTTTTTATAGTATAGTGTTTGATATTTTTAATTCATAATCAACACATTATTTAAAAAACACATCAAATATCATTCAATTTCATAGGGGAGGTATACTATTTAGTTCGATATCAGGTATGAAAGTGTAAAAAAACACATAAAATATTACAATAATATCAGGTAAATACTTACAAATGTGTCAATTATATATGTTCTCTATAATAATTTTTGGTTCACAATCTATTTTAACAATTCAATCGTCCATTTCATCAAATGAAACATTAGAAAAAAAATACCAAAAGGTCCACCCACAACATCATTATCATCCATTCCTTTATCAAAAAAATGTCTAGTAATGACACATGAACAATGTCACTATATAATTGTTTTAATGGGTCAGTTAGAGATAACATAGGTCATTCTTGTGATGAATGAATATAAGGTTCATCAGTATGAAGCTGACAGTTCATATTAATCACTCTAAATCCATAGTTCTCTCTATGCATGCATTTCCATGTCATTTAATCAATACATTTTCATCTCATCATCCTAACACTATCATGTAAAAAATAATATATAAAATCATTCCTTCAAAAACCCCACAATATGATATATTTTCTGATCGAGGTTTCTTGGCTGATGTACTTGCATACAAATCTATTCTTGTTGTTCTCATAACACCATCATGATGCATTGAAAGTTTTCCCTAAATATTATACAGAATGAAAATATATTGACAATAATTGCCTTACAATCATGTTCCATATTGTTTGGACCAAATTAAAATGCTCTTATTTTATCTGATACATCACTCAATCTTAAAGATAGAACATGAAAGATACCAACATTTAATATTAAATATATCTTATGATTATGATATGACAAAAAATAAAGTCTATTACTTTTGAATTTAACCAAGATTAAATTATTTTCCATGAAATTGTTCCTTCCCTTTAATAGATAAAGAATGATGTATCCTTTTTGAAATTTCTAAATGTTATCTACAAATATGGTAGCGTTAAGATAAAATAATATGTAAATAAATAAATAAAATTAAAAAATGAAAATTTAATAATTTACATAATTGATGTAATCCTCAAGCAAACCATAGTTAAATGATACTATATTATTACCCATTTCCCAGTCTTTGTTTCTTAATGTACATAATGAGTAAGATGTATACATCCACCTTATTAGGGATAGTGAAGGAAATATAGGCTCCATGGTATCATATTGCTCATATTTAGGTCTCATTAGTTGATTAGACCTCGTAGTAACGTTATCCAAGTACGTGGGAAGAAATCCATGCATTCTTGTGCTAAATAGCCTGTCAAAATAGATCTTTCAGGATGATATTTATTTCTCACATGGTTTTTCAATGTAAACATCATTCTTATTATTAGATATATTCACTGAGTTGAAACATGACAGCCAAAAACATATTCTATGGAATGATGTAGAATCAGATGTAACATACATCTAAAAAATGACAGTAAGAAATTTTTCTCCAAGTTGCAAAGAATAATTGGTGTGTCTATCTATAATTTCTAAAAAACATATTATCAATATTTTGGAACAAAGTAATCAATAAAAATTTCAAAACTTAATCACAAAAACATCAACACTATGTGAATATAAAGGTCAAATATAAATGGGAATCAATCATGTTACAATACATAGTAATCATGGGTTTTAAGAGATTTTAGTTTCAGAATATGTGCATTACAAGACATAAATAAATTTTTTTATATAATTTTTTCATTGAATAATAGGAAAAGAGGACTTTAAATTTCATTAGACCCATTAAATCAGTATAAACTCTTTCTCTGATACCCTAATACATCAGATTATGAAAAATATGAAAAAATCATGTAATATAATTTTTTTCCTCTAATTTCAATTTGAATTTGAATGAACCTACTTTCAATTTCTAATATTTTATGGACTTTTTCCAAAAAAATAATTCAAACCATCATTTAATTTAACAATATCATTCCCTAACATTCATTTAGGTATTTAATCTATCTTAATGACATTATTGAACTGTCTCTGATTTTTCCTGTATGGATGATCCATCGGGAGAAATCACTGATGCCTTGTGAAGATGAAAGTTTTTCAAAACATTAATCTCCAGGAATGTGTATTTTTTATAAAATTAAGAAGGAATAATTTCTTTTTTTACTTCAATCAAGCATCATTCAATAATTAGAGAAATCATTAATCATCCACAATAAAGCTCTAAAAACATAACTTACTCCTTCTTGAATGCATCATACGCTTGTGCACCAAAAATATATACTCCTCTATTAATGGCTACAAGTATATGTAAATATCATTTCTAGGATCACTATATCTAGATATCCTTATATGCATGATATTGAATGACTTTATTATACAAATCCATGAAGTAATGTTATAAATGTCAACGAAAATAGGCCAAGTACTATGTGTAGTATGATTTTGGTGAAATGGGTTGAAACCATCACATGATTACCCCAATATAAGATTTTTTGGGTTAGTTTAAAAACTAGTATGTAACCTACCAATTTTTTTTCCAAGATAACCCATCTATAGGACAACTATTTCATTATTATCCTTATTTATTTCATCTTAATTCCATCTCATGTTTCATTCAATTTTTTCTATAATAAAAAAAATCGAAGCCTGGGAACTCAAGGGATGTTCCCCATGGATTTTTCTAGTATAACGGATTGAATTTTTTATTTTTTAGTATTTATACATGATGTACCACACTATTTTTACAAACTTAACTCTATATTTTACTTCTAGAACAGACAATAATATTTGGGGAAAGAGTGGATCTTATTAGATGAAAATTCAAAATTTTCAACCAACATTTATGGAATGTAATCATTTTCTCCATTACATTCATCATAAGGTATTGAATCCTTAATAAAGTAAGGATATAGTCAACCACAATATTATTGAATCTATACATTGCATTACCATGATATAATCGCATTAAAAACTCATGTTTCACATTTTTTCACATGCTTGATATACTGGGATATTCACATCTTCCATCACCATTCTAAAACTCTCAAAATCATCATTGTGATAAATAGAAGAAAACTATGTTGGGATATTCTTTTCCTTTTACACTAGTCAACATGAGGAGCTGGCTTCAGAAAGAAATGGAAACTTGTCTGAAATCATATTTTTCATACCAATCCTCTCAGATGAATCAATTTCATTCTCCACTTGATATATTTCTCCATTGTGATACCAACCATGATTTTTTTTGGAAACCATGTTTAGAGATATGGAAACTCCACTTCCTTATGAGTTAACAATGGTATTACAACACAATAAAAACATTTACATTGAATCAATCCTCCATATGAATCATTATTAAATGAAAATTCCAAAAAACATTTTAACTCCTTTAGAATCTCATCCCCGATCTTATCAATATTGTACATCCAAAAAATATGAGGCTTCCCCCACTTAAACTTAAGTACTTTTAAAAAAATATCAGTTTCCTCTACCACGTTAATGACTGTTCATGGAATAGAAGTAGTGATCAAATCTTGTGGGAAAAGTGTTACGTTATTCTAAAAACACCAAGTGAACCTTATGGTTTTATTTCACGAATGATAAGATGTGTACATAAAATAAGGGTTATGTGAAATACATCTTGCGTTCCAATCCAAAATCTTATGCACAAGAAATGGTGTTTCAAGAAAGTGTTGTGTTGAGCTACTTTAAAGTATTGGATATCTGATTTGTTTGATCATTGATTTAAAGTGAATAAATTTTGGACTTCACTTCAAGTAGTGTCTTGAGCTAGATAGAGACAAAGACTTCAATTCCAATCTGTCGAAGAGATTGTCATGTTAATAAACAGAGTAAGACTTCACCCACAATTGTAAGCAAGGGGGATTCGATGAAAGTGTACCAAGGGACGAAAAATTCTATCCATAAATCCTTACAAAGGTGGTGTTCCTGGAATAATGTTATTGTGTCATGACTCTTACATCCCAAAAATAGTGAAGAATAGTTCATATTGGTATGACTGACACATTATCGATGTATGATCCTTGGAAATAACCCTTAGTGTTGAACCATGTAAAGTGATGCATCGTCCTTCTGCATGGGAATGTTTTATTACTAATCTGATCAATCATACAGGTTTAACGAGTTCCTATCAATGTGGGAACAAGATCCATCACATTAAAAGAAACTTTTTACACCTTGATTAACCCCTCCCCTCTTAGGGTGTATTGGGGACCTCCATTGGTCCTGGATGATAGCATATATCCTTGAACCTTTTGGCAATGTTCAAATGTTTCTCATAAAGAGACAACTCTTCCTCACTATCTGCTTTACCAGTCACTAATGAATAGGTTCTTCCAGCACATACAATTTTCTTTCACTATACAAGATAATGTGTAAGTGAATTTTCCAACATAAGAAATTAGTTCCCATGATAAGTTTACCTTTATCAGGTATGAATCATAGTGATATGTTTTAAATTGTATTTATTTTCATTTCTGCAAATAATATGAGTGTAATTTTACTAATTTATTTGATAAAAGGTAGATAGATAGATAAATATTATATTTATTAATCTCCCACTATTTTATCAAAAACTAATTTCCCATAGCATTAGGTTTGGAAAAAATTATTTCTTTTTAATTCTAGTATAATTATCCAAATTCCCATTCTCATTCTATCGAATTTGGGTTTTCAAGAAATCTGAAGGGTTTTAGGCCGAAATTTCAAATGTCGATTGCATTAAATCACATGTCCCAGATCTGTTGAGTGGGCTCTCCAATCATTAAATCCATAAATTTGATTTCCTCTACCTTTTTATTTTAATTTTACTATGTATTACATTGGTAGTAATCATTTGATGTAAACTAAGTTAAATCAACATGAAATTTCAAGTAAGAATTCAATGATAATTGAAAGGACCCTGACTTTGGCTGGTCAAGCACTTTGAACTATAGTTCAATTTTAACTTATTTTGTGGAAGGTTATACCAAATTAATATATATTTGATATATTTTTTATATTTATGTATAATATTCCCATTTTTTTCTTTATTAAATTTTTGTTAGTGTTATGTGGGATTAATTAAGAAATTAACCATGTCTTGGATACAATTTATGAATAATCCAATCTATTTTAGTAATATATTCAATAATTATTAATTAATTAATATGTATGATCTTGAAAAAACATCCATAATGAAATAACAATGAAACATGACAATGATAAAATAATAAGTTGGTTTGATCATGAGATTTTATCAATGGCTATGTTGATCTAGATGGTGGAAAATTAACTATTTACCTAAGGGAAAAACCTTGAACCATTTTTTTCTTCTTGTTTTAGCTTCCCACATATCCACCAATATATATCTATTGTATTGGTTTGATCTAGGCTCTAAAATTATACCACCTAGACAAGGTTGGGAACTCTATCCATTACATATTCTTTTACTCACTCATAGGTGGGGGGAACTATAACGACCTATACTTTACATACATTGTTAGTACTTCAAAAATTGAAGCACACTTATTACAACATATAACAAAACCAGGACAGGACCATATAGGTATAGAGTCTTTAGAAACTGGGAAACATAAACAACTGGTTCATAAAGCATCAACTTTTCCTCCCACTTATTTCATCATATCTAGAGTCCCTTTTTGGAATATCCTACTTAATAACCTTCTTCCTAACCTGGGGAAATAAAACATATAAAAGGGTGAGCTCAAATACTCAGTAAGGGTAATCAAAAGAAATATCAATCACATCATATACTTAAGAACATAACTTTTGGAAATCTTAACCTGCAAAAGAGATCGTAATTTCATAACATGGGATAAATCATAGTAGTGAAATGTAATCCCAATAATCATAACTTAAAACATGAAACTTTGTGGCATACACACATAATAATATAGAATCATTTATTATTAGTCAAGACTCATTGCCAAGACTATCTTAGTGGACAAAGTCCATTTTTGAACCGAGTACACTCCTCGTTTCAGTCCTATTTCACTGAACCGGTTTAACCTGCCGTTCCGGACATGTATATCTCATGAGATATAAAATCTTTACCCAATTAATTGGAGGGAGATATAGGTCCCACCCATCTCATAATGATACCATTCTTATGTGTGCCACAAAATCATAAACCATACATCATAGCATAACACATGTAATAAAAATGGGAAACTTAAACATCGTGACATCATAAAACAATTCATATAAGATAAAGGAATTCATAAAAATAATTCCATCACAACATAATCAAATCAATGTAATAATAGGGATAGAAATATAACCCTATATTATCTTAGATGGAAAATAATTTTGATAAAACACTTGAACTCCATCCTTGAGGAAAATATCCTTTCTACTTCAAAAATATTTTCCTTTCATAACATGTCATACAATTTTAAACTAAAAGAAATAAACTTGAAAACCTTTAAGGGAAGCTTCTTGGAAATAATGTTTTAAAAATCCATTCATGCCGTATAAGTTATAAAAACATTCTTCTCGTACTTTTGTCGGCAAAGTCAAAAAGTACCTCGTACGAAAAACGACAAAAGATTCCTTTCATATCTATTACTAAAAACTCACCGAAGGGTAAAATTGGATTTAAAAAATTGTAGTTGGATGGAAATAATATTACATATTGAGGAAACATGGATGTGGATGACAAAATACACCCCAGTAAATACCAAAGTATAAACAATCTTGGATAAAAATGAGATTGTGATATTTCCTTTACCTTAGGTCCGATTTGATTTGTAAGTGTCCGAACCTCCTGTATAATGATTTAAATAATGTTATTGACTTATTCCAGAATCATACTTATTGTTATGATATCATATATGGTCATATTCTTAGCTTCTTATTAGTAATATTTCATTACTACTTGTTATTCGGGTGTTTATTACTTTTTGTTCTTATGCGTGTTTTGTCGAATAAATTCTTATTATTCTATTTAGGTTATAGATAACTCATCTCCAGAATGGTATTAGTGTAATATATATCATATTAATTCATTCAATTCATTTATATAATCATTATGCAATGAAGATCATGTAGAACGAGTCACATCACATTGTGGAGACGGTATTCCGTACGTACGCACGAGTGATGATATCGTTCCTATGATCATAGAATTGTATTGGAGTGTATGTATACTATTTCAGAATCAATATCACTTTATAATAGACATATATAGTCATTATTTACACTATTATACCCATCCAAGTAAGGTGGTGGTGGAAAATAGATTACACCACGGCGTGGAGACAGTATTCCGTACGTACGCACGCGCGGTGATTTCATTTTCCATAGGATGGATAGATGGTGAAATAGGGTTGTTTCATACTTATAATAACATATCAGTATATGAGTGATACTTATGTTATTACTTCATAATGAAACAACTAAAGAAGAAGAAGTGGAAGAAGAAATAAAGATGAAAGAATCGGTAACGGACATTACCTCTTCTTTGAAGTGCTTCTTTGAGACCTCCTTTTAGGGCACTAAAATAGGTCTTTGAAGAATACCAGAACCTCTAGGATGTTTCTATGGAAGTGGAGAGGAGAAATTGGCAGGGGTTGGCCGAGCTTGAATGCTCAAAGTGGTGTGAGGAAGAGGAGGAGGAGGTGCCCTTTTATAAGGGAGGAGAGGGGCACCTTGGGAATAACTAAAACTATTATTTTATTATAAAGTCAAATTCGGTTTTAAATAGCTCAAAATTGATTTATTTCTAAGCTAATGTGGGGATGGGTAGAAATCCTCTCATAAAATAGAATTTATACAAGTTTAGGTTCCTATTTTAACCTTATCATTTAGATTTAACATTAAGTTAAATAATTTTACTTTTACCGTGTCTTCTTGTGTTCTTATAATATAAGGTTAATAAACTTACTATAAGCAGCCAAACGAACCCAAAGTTGTTTATCATTAATATATATAACCTTATCTAAGTCATTTGGCCTAACCTTAGATTTTTAGGAATAAAATAACAATTACTAATATAATATTTATTTTAAAAACTATTTTATGTCAATTTTGACACTATTTAGTAATTGATTTTTTGTAAAAATCATAACAGAATGATTAGTTCGAAAAAGTTAATTAAATCAATACTAACATGTCATATTAACCTATATAATTAGTTTAATTCATAAAAAGTCTCAAATTACATTTATTTGGGTATTTATAACGTCAATTATGTCAATATTTCATTAAAAAGATAATTACTGCATCATCGTTGTTTCATAAATAAATTAATTTATTTAATGTATAAAAATTATAAATAAACTTCCATTATGTAGGAAATCTTTTTAGATTTCTAATGAATATTTATAGTCTATTTTATCTTATGTATAACCCTATATTAAAAATTATTTTCTTATTAGACTTTGATTTTAACTATTTTAACCCTTCTTTAAATTAATTAATAATAAATGTCCAAATCTAATCCAAGTGGGCCTAAATGGTCATATTTTATTCCTAAGGTTGTTTCTGGTCGAATTAAACTTGTCCAATAGAATTAGGACTTGTTTTAGGGTAATAATAATATCATTTTTACCCTTAATTGACCTATTTACTTTTAACCGTGGTAAATAAAAGTAAAAAGTTACTATTCAAAAAAAATTATTTTCATCTCATTGAACCACATTTTACTTACTGACATCAAACATGTCTCTTGGATTTTTGAAATTCCACTCACAAAAGTGGTAAAATTAATTTTTATGAAAAATTCAGTTTTTTAAATATCACTTAGTGGTTTCACTATTCATCAAAAATTGAAAGTTTTCAGAAAAATACCAAAATTTCACCCTAGGCTAATTTCGATATTCCGCATCCAAAAATGAAGTCCATTTTGAAAAATAAAATTTATAAAATTTCAAAAAGTGGTTATTACTATTCTTAACGGCTAGTTTTAATAATATTTTAATAGCATATCATTCTTTAGTGAAACTCGGTATTGCGTATGACGCAAGCTATCGAGGAAGGCCGCGGTTGCGTGTAAAGAAAGCCAAGCTAGTGTTGTGTGTAGTGAAAGATTCCTTTAATGATTTATAAAAACAAAAATATTTCTCATAAAAGTCTCGGGTGTTACATTCTACCCCCCTTAAAATGAATTTCACCCTTGAAATTCGTCACTTTGTAACAAATAGATGAGGATACCTCTCCCTCCTCATATCATCAAGATCCCATGTAGCTTTTTCTAATTGGTGGTTCTTCCATTAAACTTTCACCAATAGAGTGGTCTTGTTTCGTAGGAATTTTTCGCTACGATCCAGAATCTCTATCGGCTGTTCTTCATAAGAAAGATCTTGCTCTAGCGGTACAACTTCTGAGCTGAGTACATGTGAAGGATCAGGTATGTACTTTCTCAGGAGAGATACATGGAACACATCGTGAACTTGAGAGAAATTCGGTGGAAGCACCAATCGGTAAGCTACCTTCCCAACACGATCCAGTATTTTGAAAGGACCGATATATCTAGGGCTCAACTTCCCCTTCTTTCCAAATCTCATGACCCTCTTCCAGGGAGATATTCCTAAGAAAACTTTATCACCCACTTCAAACTCTAGGTCTTTTCTTCGGTTGTCGGCATAAATTTTCTGTCGACTCTGAGCTGCTCTTATGTGTTGTTGAATAGATCTGACCTTTTCTGCCATTTCATCAACGAGATCAGGTCCTAATAGCTTTCTTTCCCCAACTTCATCCCAGCAAGTTGGAGTCCTGCATTTCTTTCCATAGAGAGCTTCATAAGGAGCCATCTGAATACTGGAGTGAAAGATATTATTATAAGAAAATTCCACCAAAGGTAGGTGTTGATCCCAACCACCTTTGAAATCCATAGAGCAAGCTCTCAACATATCTTCTAGATTTTGAATCGTCCTCTCAGACTGACCGTCTGTATGAGGATGATAAGCAGTGCTGAAACTCAACTCTGTATCCAGAGTATGCTGAAGACTTCGCCAGAACTTTGAGGTAAACCTCGGATCCCGATTAGATATAATAGAAAGTGGTACTCCATGCAATCTTACCACTTCCTTCACATATCTCCTGGAAAGCTTGTCACGACCCGTCCTCGGGGCCCGTGTCGTGACTACCCCAAGCCCGCCTTCCATAGGCATGGGGATGGTGACTAGCACCAAGGCGTAAATCCTGATAAACAGGGAAGGCATTGCCTTTGTAAAGTAAACAACCATCACAGAGTAAGCAAGCGGAAAGAGTAAACACTAAGTAAAAACTGTAACAAGCCGTACTAAAAGTAAAAGGGGCCGGAAATACAAGACCAACTGTAAATTACAACTGAAAGGGGAAAACAGCAACTGAAAAGAAAAGCCAGAGCGTCGAGCCGTCCTCTAGAAGTCCCACATGAAGGGAGAGCACAGATAGCCTCCACAGCTCCTCGGTCCAGCCGTCCGCTCCGAGTACGTCCCACCCAGTGGTCCACCTCTAGGTACTGTCCTGCTCTGCAAGCCTCCACCACGATCAGCGCTGTCCGTCGTCTGCAACCAACACAACGAAGTGCAGGCATAGCCCGTGCAGGGGTGAGTATAAGCTACTCAGTAGGGACCCCGAGACCCCCGAAGGTCTCCTGAAAGCCACAAAGGATAAACCACAATGGAAAGATACAATCACGAAGTAACAACCGACATTGCTTCGGTATATACCCATACATATACCTAAGTCATCAATTCCCGTTCAGCTCCAACATCCGAGCCCAAGCACAACCCATTCCACACAGGAAAGCAAAACGTATACTCACACAGAATAGCACAACACAATCCATGAAGGAGAGAAAAAGTAATCCACAAAGGACAGCTCAACACAATACACAAAGGAAAGTAAACAGTAAATCCACTCAGGATAGTTCAACACAATCCACAAAGGAGAGTAAACAGTAAATCCACATAGGATAGTTCAACACAATCCACAAAGTAGTGTAACACAGGATTTAGCTCACACAGGTATACTTCGTCGAAAAGGTGAAAGGGATGATCATATATAGATACTGAATCATCTAAGCTGGGACCCACTGAGGATACAAGACCAGCTGTCTTCATTGATTCATCTATGTTGGGACCTACATAGGATACAAGACCAGCACTGAATCATCTAAGATGGGACCCACACAGGATACAAGACCAGCACAGCTGGGACCCACATAGGATACAAGACCAACACTCTTCATTGATTCATCTATGCTGGGACCCACATAGGATACAAGACCAGCACTGAATCATCTAAGTTGGGACCCACATAGGATACAAGACCAGCTCGGCTGGGACCCACATAGGATACAAGACCAGCACTCTTCATTGATTCATCTATGCTGGGAGCCACATAGGATACAAGACCAACACTGAATCATCTAAGCTGGGACCCACATAGGATACAAGACCAACTCGGCTGGGACCCACATAGGATACAAGACCAGCACTCTTCATTGATTCATCTATGCTGGGACCCACATAGGATACAAGACCAGCAATGAATCATCTAAGCTGGGACCCACATAGGGTACAAGACCAGCACGGCTGGGACCCACATAGTATACAAGACCAGCACTATTCATCGTCGTAGTCCACTAAGGATCTCTGCACAGTCATCGTCATCGAAGTCGCAGCCAGCACTAGGGTTCCCGCACACAGCAAGCTCGTTCGGGAGGGTCCGCTCCACGAGCCGAGAGGCTGATACATAAACTGACACAAAGTCCGAAGTTGATGTAACCAAAAGTTCTGTATCGTCAATAGGAACTCAACGTCGCAGACGGTGCGTCAATCGGACGCCCGGTCTGAGAGTTATTGGCTTTTTCGTCCTAGGGGCCCGGTTGGTTTTTAAGGCAAAACCAACCCGACCGTACTCCACCTACGTCCAAACCTTGGGTGGAGGGAGCCAAAAGATCCATCTCACTTAGAGGAATTCAATGAAGTTGACGACACGTCGATCGGACGTCCGAAGCTCAAGATATGAGCATTTCCGCTCCGAGGGCCCGGTTGGTTTCGTGGAAGAACCAACCCGGCCGAACCCAAAGTATACCGAAAACCTTTAGGGAGATATACCAAAACGACCGTCTCGATCCAAGGATCGCGTTGCCGCTGACGTAGAGTCGTTTGGAGGCCCGTAGCTCAAGTTACGGGAAAATGACCGAAAAGGTCCGGAAACGGGGGTCTGGGCCCTAGCCGACCCCCCCCCCCCCTTGGGTCGGCCGAACCGGGTCGACCCGACCCAGTCTGACCTGGCTGGACCTGGTCTGGCCAGGCTAGGGCACGGCCCGGCTCGGCCGGCCGGTCCGGCTTGGCTCAGCCGAGCAACGCGGGGGGCGCGCATGCCCCCGCGTGACAACACCGCGGCCCCCGCGGGGGCCGCCCTGGATCACCCGAACGCGGCTGGGACACCGCATCCATGAACCGCGGTTCTGCGTGGCCGCGGAACCGCCTCAGCACCACGGCGAAGTTTTCCCGGCGGCGCGCTGGGCGCCACCGCCGCCTCCGGCCGCCGGTGGAAGCTTCCGTGGGCCACCGGAGTTGCTCCAGTGGTCTGATTTCCATCCCGTCTGCGCCGTTGTTCCTCCCGGGTTCCGTTCTTCACTGCGAAATCATTAAATCGCCTCTGCGGCACATTTTGTCATCGCCTGTCAATTCTGCACAACAAGGAAGAACTGCGGAGGGTTGTCGGGCCGTGTTTGTTTGGCCCGCACCCTCCACGTTAGATAATAACAGTCGGGAGAAATATTCAACACATGAATAAAAGCGAGGCACAATTTTAATAGAATTAAAATTGAACTTGATCCGGGTTCTTTGTTTTAAAAGAAACAATGACGGGAATATAATGTTATTTCACAAACAAACCCCTACCTCGTCAAGTCTTCGCACACGCGTTCTTCACGGAATTGATCGCCACGAAAGGAGGGGACCGTTGCATCGTTGCGGTATCCGGCGTTGCGTCAACAAACTCCGAGGACCAAGAAACAACAGATTTAATTTTAATAATTAAATCCATATTGAAGTTATAATCCACAAAGGAATTTAAAGGACCGCAATCCCCTACCTTGTCGTTGTCGATCGAAGGTTGTCGCGGGGCTGGATCGTCACGGAAGAAGCATCGCGGAGGGAGAATCGTCGGCGTCGTGGTACACAGCATCGCGTCGCTGATCTCTGCGGGTTCGGCGTTCTTCGTCGGGGGTCGGCGTTCTTCGTGTTCTTCGCGTTCTTCGTGAAGAAGGAGGAAGATCCTTAGAGGTTCTTTAGAGGTTTAACACAACATTTCAAAAGAAAGGTGTGTTGGCCTTATTTTATTAACATGCCAATAAAACGAAAATGTGTTAAGAAATGAACGGAATTAATTCATAGAATTAATTGCAAAAAATAAACCGCCCATTTAATTCAACGAATAAAACCGCCCAATTAATTGGTGCGTTAATAAATTAATAAAACGCGTCAGTTGACTTTCATAATGATGGGTTTTCGCCGGTGCGTTACATAGCAGAAAAGAAACAGTGGGGCTCGTGCGGGCCCCACCTCACAAATATCCTACCAAGAGGGTAAGATATTTTTGGATAGCACCCTATCTGCATCAACTCAGATTAAGCAGCTTTAAGTGGCTTCAAGTGGCTTCCAAGTGGATTAAGTGAAATAAAATAAAGTTTGTCGTACAATTTATTTTATTTTTTAACTTTAAGCCCAAAAATTAAAAACCACACCCGAGCAAACACAACTCTAGAAGAGGCGTTTATAAGCAATTACCGGCGCTGCGATTCCATCGGTGCCCTCAGAATTCGATTTCGAGCACCGGTTCAAAAGTTATTAAAACCCGCTCATCCGTTCACTGAACGTACCCGAGCCAAACTTCGGAAAATGATTCCGGGCACACCGGGCCTTGGAATCAGGTGGCGTCAGAAACTGCGTTCTTGTAAAAATCCAAAGAAAATTAAGAAAAAAAATTCCTTGAAATTTACGGGTCTTTACAAAGCTGATCCAGAGAGAAATCCTCTCTAATAGCGATGAAGTGTGCAGACTTTGTAAGACGGTCAACTATGACCCAGATAACATTATTTCCTTTGGATGTTTTAGGAAGTCTGGTGACAAAGTCCATAGTGATGTTTTCCCATTTCCATTCGGGTATGGGTAATGGTTGTAACATCCCCTTAGACTTCTGTCTCTCAGCTTTAACTTGCTGACAAACCAAGCATCGAGAGACATATTCAGCAACATCTCTTTTCATGCCATCCCACCAGAAGTACTCTTTCAGGTCCCTATACATCATTGTGCTTCCAGGATGAATGGAGAATGAAGAACTATGAGCCTCATCCAGCAGATCCTTCTTTAATTCGGGGATGGGAGGAACACAAACCCGATTCATGAACTTTATTATCCCCTCACAATCAAGGTTGAATTCAGGAACATTTCTCACCTTCTTTTGTAACTCGACATCTTCTTTCTGGGCCTCTTTAATCTTCACATGTATAGATAGTTGAACATTAATTTGAGAAAGATAAGATTTTTCCCTTTTCATTATAATTCCAAGATTCATCCTTTGTAAATCCATAAATATTGGATCTTTTGTGATCCTCATCATGGATAAGCTAGCATGGTCTTGTCGACTTAATGCATCTGCCACCTTTTTTGCTTTCCCTCGGTGGTAATGAATTGAGCAGTCATAATCCTTAATTAGTTCTAACCATCTTCTTTGGCACTTATTCAGCTCCTTTTGTGTGAAAATATACTTTAAACTTTTATGATCACTATAAATATCACACCATTAACCATAAAGATAATGCCTCCAAATCATTAATGCAAAGATTACCACAGCTAACTCCAAATCATGAGTTGGGTAATTTTTCTCATGGATTTTCAACTGTCGGGAGGCATAAGCTATCACCATATCATTTTTAATAAGAACACACCCCAATCCCTTCTTGGATGCATCACTGTAGATCACAAACCTTTCTCCACTACAAGGCAGTGTGAGCACAGGTGAACTGGATAACCTTCTTTTAAACTCCTTGAAATTCTCTTCAAATTCCTCCGTCCAGACAAACTTAACTCCTTTCCGAGTCAACTTGGTGAGTGGATTAGATAATCATGAAAAATCTTTCACAAAACATCAATAATATCCAGCCAAACCAAGAAAACTTCGGATCTCAGTTAAAGTTTTTGGTCTCGAACATCTTTCGATAACCTCTATTTTTTCTAGATCCACAGATATCCTCTCTTTTGAGATTATGTGACCCAAAAATGCAACTTTTTGAAGCCAAAATTCACACTTGGTAAATTTGGCATAATGCTTATCCTTTCTTAGGGTCTTCAATATAATTCTCAAATGATCTTCATGTTCTTCCTTGCTCTTTGAATAGACAAGAATGTCATCTATAAAGACTACCAAAAACTGATCAAGATAGTCTCTAAAGACTCTATTCATCAGATCCATGAAGATAGCAGGGGCATTAGTAAGACCAAACGACATCAATATAAATTCATAGTGTCCATAACTTGTACAGAAAGCCGTCTTTGGTATATCCTCCCTTTTGACCCTTAATTGATGATACCCTGAACGAAGATCAATCTTGGAAAAGTATTGAGCTCCTCGTAGTTGGTCAAATAAGTCATCAATGCGTGGGAGAGGATATTTGTTCTTGATAGCAATCTTGTTAAGTTCTCGATAATCAATACAGAGTCTCATTGATCCATCTTTCTACTTAACAAATAGAACAGGTGCTCCCCAAGGTTACACACTAGGGCGTATGAACCCCTTATCAAGATTCTCTTGGAGTTGCTTCTTCAATTCTTGCAACTCAATTGAGGCCATTCTATAAGGTGTCTTTGAAATAGGCAAAACACCTGGTATGAGTTCTATTGAAAACTCAACTTCACGATTTGGTGGAAGACCCGGTAATTCCTCTGGAAAGACATCATCAAACTCCCGTACAATGGGTATATTCTTAATCGTGAGTTTCTCACCAACCATTTGAGATAAATAACCTTCATTTAGTGGAATCAAGACCCATAATATGGAAGGAATTTCCACTGGAAGGTTATGTTCATCCTTGCATTGATAGACGATCATAGATTGATCTGTAATATGAAATGTGACTTCCCTTCATTGGAAATTGATATGAGCTCCATATAAAGAAAGCCAATCCATGCCAAGAATCACATAAAATTCCACTATAGGAAGGATAACAAGATTTGCAGGAAGCACTTTCCCACAAACTTCGATCGGAGAAGAATTATAAACTTTTGATGCGATTGTTGTGCCATTAGGGGTTGTCACAGCTTACTCAACATCTAATTGTTGAGGTAATACGGTGATATCCTTAGAAAATTCATCAGAAATAAAAGAGTGGGTGGATCCAGAATCAAATAAAACATTTGCTACTTTAGAGTGGATGGTAAGTGTACCTTTCACCACATCGTTATCGTACTCCACATCGCTAATAGAAATTGCATGTGACTTTCCTTTGTCTTTAGCCTTAAGAGTTTGTTGACATCGACCATCATCATCAACCCTTGGATTTGGGCATTGATTGGAATAATGCCCCATCTCCTTGCACTTGAAACATTGAAGTGTAGTAGGTTCATTCTGTGTATTCCTTTTTTTTTGCATCATTAGAAATCTTCTTCCCATCATTGCGGCATTCAAATGCCCGATGACCTTCCTTTCCACATTTGAAACATTTACTTGTCCCTTTAAGACAACTCCCCCCATGTTTCTTTCCACACTTTGAGCATAAGGGAAAGCTCATATTATTTTCAGTGTGCTCTTTAGATTTTCCTTTGAATTCCATTTTCCACTTCTTATCAAACCCATATGACTGATGGGTTACTCTAATCTCTATCTCGACTTTGAGAGCACATCGAACGATTTCCTCGTAGCTATTAAAGTCCCTTATGTATAACTCCCTTAGAAGACTTGATTTTAAGCCACTAAAGAATCGATCGTTCTTACTCTCAGGTTGGATAATAATACCAGAAGCGTACCTTGCAAGTCTTGTAAAATTTTCATCATAGGTACCAACAGATTAATCATCCTTTTGCTTCAGTTCAAGAAACTCTTTCTCCATTTTTGTTCGGAGAATACGAGGGAAGTACTTATTGAAAAATAAGTTGTTGAACTCGTCCCATTCCATGGACTCAATCTCATCCCTTTTCCTCATATTCTTAATAAGATTCCACCATTGATCAGCATCACCTTCCAAATGATACACTGCTAAGATGACTTTATCATGCTCAGAACATTGAAGAACTGAAAATATATTTTCAGTAATACTAATCCATTGTTCAAAAACTAATGGATCAGTAGACCCGCTGAATGAAGGTGGATGCTGTCTCATGAAGGATTTAAAAAAATGTTTCTCCTTCATTTGCTCGTTTGGAAGTCCGGCATGATTCATAGCTTGAGAAAGTTGTGTGATCATGGCTACAAGATTTTCCATTCCAGCTCCCATAACGTTTGGTTGATCAGGGGGACAATCATTTCATTGCCCGTCGCATTCCACATTAACACGGTTCCTTCGGGTTCTAGCCATTTACTAAGACCAAGAAGAATAGTGTGAGCAAAACTATTTATAATAGGAAAACCACATAATCAAGAATAAAATTTCACACTTAATATCTTATCCTAGGTTATTTATGGCCATTTCTAAAACACTAAGATTTTGTTCTATTCTTAGACTTATCCTTAGGGTTCTTACTAAGGATTTCACATCCTAGTTTCCAAAGGTTGACTATACCTTTCCTCTGATACCAACTATAACGACCCATACTTTACATACATTGTTAGTACTTCAAAAATTGAAGCACACTTATTACAACATATAAAAAAACCAGGAAAGGACCATATAGGTATAGAGTCTTTAGAAATTGGGAAACATAAACAACTGGTTCATAAAGCATCAACTTTTCCTCCCACTTATTTCATCATATCTAGAGTCCCTTTTTGGCATATCCTACTTAATAACCTTCATCCTGACCTGGGGAAATAAAACATACAAAAGGGTGAGCTCAAATGCTCAGTAAGGGTAAACAAAATAAATATCAATCACATCATATACTTAATAGCATAACTTTTGGAAATCTTAACCTGCAAAAGAGATCGTAATTTGATAACATGGGATAAATCATAGTAGTGAAATGTAATCCCAATAATAATAACTTAAAACATGAAACTTTGTGGCATACACACATAATCATAGATAATCATTTCTTATTAGTCAAGACTCATTTCCAAGACTATCTTAGTGGACAAAGTCCATTTTTGAACCGAGTTCACTCCTCGTTTCAGTCCAGTTTCACTGAATCGGTTTAACCTGCCGTTATAGCCATGTCTATCACATGAGATATAAAATCTTTACCCAATAAATTTGAGGGAGATATAGGTCCCACACATCTCATAATGATACCATTCTTATGTGTGCCACAAAATCATAAACCATACATCATAGCATAACCCATGTAATAAAAATGGGAATCTTAAACATCGTGAAATCATAAAACAATTCATATAAGATAAAGGAATTCATAAAAATAATTCCATCACAACATAATCAAATCAATTAAATAATAGGGATAGAAACAGAACCCTATATTATCTTAGATGGAAAATAATTTTGATAAAACACTTGACCTCCATTCTTGAGGAAAATATCCTTTCTACTTCAAAAACATTTTCCTTTCTTAACATGTCATACAATTTTAAACTAAAATAAATAAACATGAAAACTTGTAAAGGAAGCTTTTTGGAAATAATTTTTTAAAAATCCATTCATGCCTTATAAGTTAAAAAAACATTCTTCTCGTACTTTTGTCGGAAAAGTCAAAAAGTACCACGTACGAAAAACGACAAAAGATTCTTTTCATATCTCTTACTAAAAACTCACCGAAGGGTAAAATTGGATTTAAAAAATTGTAGGTGGATGGAAATAATATTACATATTGAGGAAACATGGATTTGGATGATAAAATACACCCCAGTAAATACCAAAGTATAAACAATCTTGGATAAAAATGAGATTGTGATATTTCCCTTACCTTAGGTCCGATTTGCTTCGTAAGTGTCCGAACCTCCTGTATAATGATTTAAATAATGTTATTGACTTATTCCAGAATCATAATTATTGTTATGATATCATATATGGTCATATTCTTAGCTTCTTATTAGTAATATTTCATTACTTCTTGTTATTCGGGTGTTTATTACTTTTTGTTCTTATGCGTGTTTTGTCGAATAAATTCTTATTCTTATCTTTAGGTTATAGATAACTCATATCAAGAATGGTATTAGTGTAATATATATCATATTAATTCATTAAATTCATTTATATAATCATTACGCAATGAAGATCATGCAGAACGAGTCGCATCACATCGTGGAGACGGTATTCCGTACGTACGCACGAGTGATGATATTGTTCCTATGATCGTGGAATTGTATTGGAGGGTATGTATACTATTTTAGAATCAATATCACTTTATAATAGTCATATATAGTCATTATTTACACAATTATACCCATCCAAGTAAGGTGGTGGTGCAAAATAGTTTACACCACGGCGTAGAGACAGTATTCCGTACGTACGCACGCACGGTGATTTCTTTTCCCGTAGGATGGATAGATGGTGAAATAGGGTTGTTTCATACTTATAATAACATATCCATATATGAGTGATACTTAAGTTATTACTTCATAATGAAACAACTAAAGAATAATAAGTGGAAGATGAAATAAAGATGAAAGAATCGGTAACGGACATTACCTCTTCTTTGAAGTGCTTCTTTGATACCTCCTTTTAGGGCACTAAAATAGGTCTTTGAAGAAGACAAGAACCTCTAGGATGTTTCTAGGTAAGTGGAGAGGAGAAATTGGCAGGGGTTGGCTGAGCTTGAAGGCTCAAAGTGGTGTGAGGAAGAGGGGGAGGAGGTGCCCTTTTATGAGGGAGGAGAGGGGCACCTTTGGAATAACTAAAACTATTATTTTATTATAAAGTCAAATTCGGTTTTAAATATCTCCAAATTGATTTATTTATAAGATAAGGTGGTAATGGGTAGAAATACTCTCATCCAATAGAATTTAGACAAGTTTAGGTTCCTATTTTAACCTTATCATTTATATTTAACATTAAGTTAAATAATTTTACTTTTACCGTGTCTTCTTGTGTTCTTATACTATAAGGGTAATAAACTTACTATAAGCAGCCAAACAAACCCCAAGTTGTTTATTATTAATATATATAACCTTATATAAGTTATTTGGCCTAACCTTAGATTTTTAGTAATAAAATAAAAATTACTAATATAATATGTTTTTTAAAAACTATTTTATGTCAATTTTGACACTATTTAGTAATTGATTTTTTGTAAAAATCATAACAGAATGATTAGTTATAAAAAAGTTAATTAAATCAATACTAAAATGTCATATTAACCTATAAAATTAGTTTAATTCATAAAAAGTCTCAAATTACATTTATTTGGCTATTTATAACTTCAATTATGTCAATATTTCATTAAAAAGATAATTACTGCATCATCATTGTGTCATAAATAAATTAATTTATTTAATGTCTAAAAATTATAAATAAAATATCATTATGTAGGAAATATTTTTAGATTTATAATGAATAATTATATTCGATTTTATCTTATGTATAACCCTATATAAAAAATGATTTTCTTATTAAACTTTGATTTTAACTATTTTAACCCTTCTTTAAATAAATTAATAATAAATGTCCTAATCTAATCCAAGTGGGCCTAAATGGTCATATTTTATTCCTAAGGTTGTTTTTGGTCGAATTAAACTTGTCCAATAGAATTAGGACATGTGTTAGGGTAATAATGATATCATTTTTACCCTTAATTAACATATTTACTTGTAACCGTGGTAAATAAAAGTAAAAAGTTACTATTCACCAAAATTTATTTTCATCTCATTGAACCACATTTTACTTACTGACATAAACCGTGTCTCTCGGATTTTCGAAATTCCACTCACAGAACCGGTAAAATTAAGTTTTATGAAAAATTCAGTTTTTTAACTATCACTTAATGGTTTCACTATTCATCAAAAATTGAATGTTTTTTGAAAAATACCAAAATTTCACCCTAGGATAATTTCGATATTCCAAATCCAAAAATGAAGTCCATTTTGAAAAATAAAATTTATAAAATTTCAAAAAGTGGTTATTACTATTCATAACGGCTAGTTTTAATAATATTTTAATAGCATATCACTGTTTAGTGAAACTCGGTATTGAGTACGACGCAAGCTATCGAGGAAGGCCGCGGTTGCGTGTAAAGCAATCCAAGCTAGTGTTGTGTGTAGTGAAAGATTCCTTTGATGATTTCTAAAAACAAAAATATTTCTCATAAAAGTCACGGGTGTTACAGGAACAAAAGGATTGGTCAATGTGTTTACAGAAAAGAAACCATGGGCTCAAAGGACCTTATATAATTAGAGAAGGAATGATGCACATAATATCAATTTAAGTTAACAATAAATTAAAATG
Organism: Viscum album; assembly: GCA_963277665.1. Classification (NCBI taxonomy): domain Eukaryota; kingdom Viridiplantae; phylum Streptophyta; class Magnoliopsida; order Santalales; family Viscaceae; genus Viscum; species Viscum album. The sequence goes on from OY728151.1 coordinate 1,290,980,918, forward strand.
AAACCAATAAAACATAATATTTTGATATATTCTCATGATCATCTAAATACATACAATGAATTTTTCATTTATTAGAAAAACAATCATGTATAATCATTCTTCTTTAAGATAAATCCTTCACAAATCAATTAATTATAATATTTAATAAGTCAATTATTTTATATAAATTATCATCCAAATTTTATTTACATTATCAACTATCATAATTTTAAACAAATTAAATAAATTTATTTAAAATTAACTATGTGAATAATGTACCTTGGAGGCAACACGGTGAGAACATGTCTAATTTACCCAATGTGTATTATATTAATATAGTATTTAATCATGCAACATTTGACATATATGACTAATCATGTAATTTCAGGGTGTGTACTATAAACATAATTAACACACAAAATACTAGGTATTTATTTTGTGTGATATGTTTTAATGTTTATAGAGTAATGACTATATTAAGACTTATACATGATATAAATTTCGAACATTATACAAAAATTAATTATACATTTGATTTATATATATATATATAAATTTTTGACACCTATTATATGGTGTGTTCTATAAACATATAAATCACACAAAACACATGTTGATATGCTTTAAAGATTATAATAATTTCTTCTATTCTATGTAATTTATTAATATTCATGGAATTTACTATCTAGCCACACGATGTGTATGTTGCTAACCATCTAGCCATGTCACATGCCTAAGTACATGGAGTGTAACTATGCCACATGAAATAATTGAGTACGTGGTGTGTGCATGGCCTACGTAGTGTGTGGTATCTGATTACATGACCACCAGTCATGTGGGCCATGTACGGAAAATTGATGGCATATCATTGACTAAAGGGAAATACATTGATTTCGAATGTTATAGGCCATATAGATTGAATGATTGTGAAGCAACCTCTCCCGATCAACAAAAAGTCTATTAAATATAAACCACATGTAATAAATGAACATGACACTAATTAATTTCGTATTAATTCATGGTGCATTGACCACGGGTACAAGATGTGTACAAATGGTCTACAAAATGTGTACTCTTGTGATAAATATCTATAATCCTAGGCATCTCTAGATAAGTGCATCAAATGAATTGTACTTGTAAAAGTAATCAATTTTATTATATTTTCTTGAATAAGTAGGAATAATATGATATCTCACAATTCAGATTAAATAAAAATTAATCTATTATTGAAAATTAACAACAAATTCATAAATCAGTCAATAATATTTAAATAATAATAAATTATTATGTTACCCCTATGATTCCACTTGATTGGATTTGGGTGTAGTAGGGGCACCAAATGGGGCATGCCCAACACTTTTTTTCCACAATCGATGATTAATATGATATTTACATTGACAATATTTTTCATAATCAACAGAATTGAATCAAATATTAATTGAAGAGTGAACGCGTGGACTAAATAATAGGACCATAACATATTATTTGTAATTAATATAATCAATTAAATAATTACATTGTAATGAATTATCTGTTCTTTTTTTATTATGAAAATGTTTCTATGTTACACCATCGTTGCATTGTAGGAATGAAGAGTTGATTCTCTCTAGTGGTGATCCACACATGCTCCATGAACTTCTGAACATCGTTATTGGAATATATGGGTTCTATCATTGTATATCCTAATGCTGGCATCATTTATATTTGATTTCCCTAATAATCTCTTTAAGGAAGGGTTATGTTTAATCTCTCTAGACTTGAGAGTGGTGGTGGGGGAGGATCGCTCTCTGTTCTTCAGAGCATTCTTAGAGATGGAACTCTCTAGGCCTTTCAGAGAATTCTCTCCGAATTTCATTGTGCACACCAAATGAAATTTAAACCTTTTAAGAAAATAATATAATTGGGTTTATATACAACTATAAATAGAAAATAATAACTTCACATGCACCATTATTATTTATTCAATCTTTCTAGAACCCCATGTCGAAATAATTTTAATAATATTTTTATTTATTGATATAAACAAAGCTTGTTTATTAATTACATATTATTTATTCAAATAAAATTATTATATAGTATTTCTCATAGGACTGTTAAAATCAGTCTGACATTCCTCCATAATGTTCATCGGTCATCGAATAATGACAATTTTTTTAATAAATTAATATCACCATACCATCCACTAATAAAAAAATATATATTATATTCACTAAATAGAAAATAAATATTTATTAAATATCATGATCACAAAATATTTTATTGAATAACTAGTGGGAGAATATATGATCTCAAACAAAAATGAATAATTTTTTAAACCAAATGTAAGGATAATACGTATTCAACATGTCAAATAATAAATAATAATATTATATAACTAAAGTTGTAGGTACTCTTTGTTTGTGTCCCTCAAGGCCTCTTTCTATGCGAAAATAGTCCAAGTGGACCAATGAATAAGGTTAAAATCTTAAAAAACACCAAGTTACCAATATAGAAAGAAGTTAATGTTGCAATGACATAAAACCTCATATATATGCTTACATTATATTATAATTCCTTTATCATTAAATCTCTAATCAATATTGTTGCATGTTAGTTCCATCAACCTATACGCTTGAGGTCTCATTCATTGACTTTCAAAAATTTGAACTTACCTATAGAACAACATGGCCATAAATTTATTTAGGCTATATCATTTCCATCAAAGGTCCAGATATATCATCTTCTATAAAATAATGGAATGGAAAAGTCCTTTCACACATTATTTACTAAAGAAATATTACTGATAATGCACCCAATGTATCCTATATCACACCCAACATATGCCATCACAATTTTCATTAATACATCAAAGTACACAACTCATAGTATCCATTAATAATATTATTAAATACCAAGGATCAATACACACATATGTATTTAGAAACATACAATTACACATATAAATGTGGATTTCCTACCACTATGTCTTGTTCTCGTAATCTCCAACACTGAAAATTACCATGTTCATACACCAAGAGAAGGTGCCTCAATGTCCTAAGAGTCTCCACTCATGATATCTTATATCATTTGTGTCCCTAAAGTGATTTCTTCCAACCATAGTACCTATATTTAAGAATACTATCATGACAGTTCTGGGTTCAAATCATAGTGGGGATCTACTTTGACCTTGCTGTGCGACAACTACTCTTCGGAAATCATCACGTATTATGTCACACAGAAGAGAATTGATGATGTGATAAAGAGTTTATTGATATTCAAAATAGTGAATTCATCAAATTTTGGGACTCATCTAATGATTTATATGATCAATGATAAAAAAAAGATTATGCATATGATTTTTAAATTATGTAAAATGTTTATATAATATAAATTGAATAATAAATTGTTTATAACTCATATATTATCATATATTTAAAATAGAAATGCTATAAATTTATTAATATGAAAATTTTCATATTATGATTAATATAAATTTTTAATATTTATAATTATGGAATGTCTATAATGTTAAAGATGAAAATTATTAAAGGGTTTATAATTAGATTTCATTTATGAATTGTTCATAAATTTTTTATCTCATGTTTAAATATTTTAATTTTTAATTTATTTAAAATTTTATTCCCTATTTAGTTCATAGTTAAAAATTTTCTATCATATTATTGGTGTATGATTTAGTCTAAAATATTAAACTACTTCTAGGATAGAGCCTTGCATTACATGCTAGAAATGATAATGAATTTATCTCTTCGTCTACCTTGACCTTAGTTTGTAATTTAGGTGTGAGCTTAATTTTTAGTTGTTGAATATATATTTTCAATATTAGGTGTTAGATTTATGATGAATTTTATTATATCTTGAATAATGTACCCCCATGTATAGGGACTTGGGGTCAGACTTCCCACCTAATTGGAAGCTTATGCCATGTCTAGTTTGGTGAATGAGGTTGGATATATGTCACTCCGGGATTTCTCATGGAGATATTTTCAATCTCATATAAATATATTCATTTTCATGAAGTGTTAATACACCATATGCATATGATTTATCTGAATATCTTTGAATATGTTTGAATCTAATTTTTGGGTAAGTAACACAAACAAGTCATTTATGTAAATAATTACACATCAATATGGTTTGAACATATTGATTTTGTGGAGGGAATATGATTGAAAAATAAGACACTAGAAGCCTGAAAAATGAAAGGGAATAAAATGAGATAAGACCGTAAGATTAAAATCCATTTCAAATACTAAGGGTGATATTTCTTCCAAAGAAGCATCAAGACCTTGATCATTCTATTGTATAGGTTATACCATTATAGGTTTCCCTTAAATTATCTCGTGTAAGGGAAGAATGTAATGGGTTACAGTGGAACATCCGTGTTGCGCTTCTTCCAAAACATGGTTCCCATGGGTTGACTTTTGTTAACCTTTTTGTTTGATTTTTTTCATTGAGTTACACTTAATTGGGTAACCCTTTGGAAGGATACAAGATGAACATAATTGATTTTATCCATTTGATTGATTGGGAAGAGGGTTTTCTTCTTAGCTTTACAAGAATTATATATGTTATTATTATGATAATTTTCTACCTAAAAAATGATGTTACGAAGGGAACACCCTAATAGGCACATTTCATAGTGAAATATAGATCTAATCTCACTAAGGGTATGATGAATTTTAAAAGGGATCATAATTTTATTCAAAACCCATTTAATAAAATTCATTATTAAATAGATAATAATAAATTATATTCATCTTATGAAAGCATATATTATATATAAGTATCATCATCATCAAGATAAAAATTGTGATCAATCATTGAAAGGAGAAGCTTAATGTTAGATACTCCTATGATTGGTGACTTAAGAAAATTTCTTAATGAAAATTATATATACTAGAAAAATTCCTTCCACATTAACCAAGTGTTTAAATTTTTCAAAAAGTGAATATAGATTCTTATGGATGTATAGAGTGATTAATTCATGGTTTCAAAATAATTATATGAAAAATGGATTGTTATGGTTTGGTAATTTATCCCATTTCAATTTAAGAAAATGTTCTGAAAAAATGGTAAAATTCAATAAAAACATACCCAATATTCTCAAAGTGTTGAGCATGTATGAAACATGCATATGACATCTAGATTTTGGAATTTTATTTATAGTAAAAGTGGTTAAAATTCAGACCAGAAAAAGGGAATTTAGTTGAAAATTTCATCAGTGTTTCTTCAAGAATCCAATCTAGGTCATTAAAACCTTGGATTTTTTGGAAGGAAGAATGACATTTCAATATGATGACATCATCCAAAATACCTAAAAGAGTTTTTGAAGCTCCATGGAATGAATATGTCAGGTATATATGTTATAGAATCTAATTCTTCAGTTTTGAAGGGTATATGATATCAAATTCATATTTTACAAATTATTGTAAATATATAAGGGTTTAAAATAAAATGAAGAAATAATTGAGACTATTTTTTATTCATGATATGATATAAATAGTTATTACATAATAAATTTGATTGTAAAATATTTTACCAAGATCAAATGACTCTTTTTAAAAAATATGTATCTTCATCTCACTTCCCTTATGTGATAAGAGAAGTTATTTGATTACAAAGTATTATCATGGAAAAGTATGAGATAATTAATTTTGTATACATGGTTTATGATTCATAAATTTATATGACATATTTTTAGAAGAAGATAAAGATATAGTCTTTTTCTAGGATAATCTTTTAATCCATATGTATATTAATGTATGGGGGTATGTGTTCTCGACATCCCTTGGTGATACATTTTAATAAAATATTATTTTCAAGGAATAAATATTAAAAACAGACACACACACACACACACACATATATATATATGAAAATTTGGTATTATATAAAACATGTGGTGCTCATATATTTATTAAAATATAGAAACCAAGTATACTTTAGAAGATTGATTGAGGGGAGGTATATCTATAGGAAAAAAATAGATCCAGGATTTATGTTGTGTCTATTGGGGACAACCAACTTAAATTATAAATGATAATGGTCCTGGTTTTAAAATATTGTTATCATGTACCTTTAGTTACTCAAAATAATGTTTCTATATACATATTCAATAAAAATATATTTATTTTTAATTTTTGGAATTAATTGTGTTTCTTTTATAATGAATGAATATGTTATGGGAAGACATATTTAAATAATGTTCTTTTGTGTTGTATTAAGCAAACCAATTAATAGTAATTGATAATAAAACTAAATCACATGACTCACACCACACCCAACTATGACATCACTGGCCAAGTCATGTAAATATGAAACATCTGAATTTTTTTTACACCAATAGGTATATTTGGATTCCATTGAACTAAAACCACCAGGTGCGTGCCATGCATGTTTATAAGAAAAAATGACCAAATCCTCATTTAGTGGAAAAGGTGAAAATGACCAAGAGATTATTAAATTAATAATACCAATGTGTGTGGACCATTTCCATTTGAATAAAGTGGTGGGTAGTTATACTTCATAACTTTTACTGACTATTAAGAATATTTGGATATGTCTACTTAATGAGGTATGGGTTAGATTCCTTTGATAGATTCAAGGAATATCTTAATGAAGTTGAGAACCAGCTTGGAAGGATTATTAACGAACTCCACTTAGACCATGCAAGGGAATATATTAATCAAGAAATAATTGGGCATTTATAGGAGTTTTGGATTCTATACAAACACACACCTCCATAAACACCACAATGGAATGTTTTAAGTGAAAGGAGGAACCACCCCTGTTGGAAATGGTTATATAAATGACGAGTCGTGAAATTCTTCCATTAACTTTTAGGAATAAAAATTATTGACAACAACATATATACAAAACTGAGTGAAAAATATAGTGTAATATATTATTATATACAACTATGGAGTGGAAAGAAACCCGTGTTGTTTTACTTACATGTGTGCGGAGATGATGAACTTGTTAAGGTGTCTTAAGGCATGAAACCAACACCCTGAGGCACAAAGTGGACCTTTATATGATACCCTAGGGAAAAATGGATATTACTTTTAAAACCCTGCATACAAGAATGTAATAGTGGAAAAAATTCCTTATTACTTGATATTGATCATATCTATAAAAGTGAAAGTGGTAGATAGATGGACAATAATGAAATCTAGCTCAAGATACACAAGAGTTAGCACTATAATAGATTCCACAAATTGCCATGGAAAATGAATTTTTAGAGACACAAGTAGTGCATATGAGTACAAGAGAGGTTAAAAAACATGAAATATATAGTATTTTATTCCCTGAGGATGGTGAGTCAGTATATGTTGATAATAATGACCTTGTAACTTACAAGTAAGTAGTAAGTGGAAAAAATGATGACAAGTGGAATGATGCTATGAAATTTGAAATGGATTCTATTTAAAAAAACCAATTATAGATTTCTTAGATCCTCTAGTGGATGTAATGAATTTCTGTTGTAAATGGGGTTTCATGAAGAAACTGGAAATATATTAAAATTTTAGTACTTATAAGGCTTGATTGGTTGCAAAAGGGTTCAAATAATTTCAAGGCAAAAATAGTGACGAAACATTTTCACCAGTTTCAATAATAAAATACATCTTTATTATACATGAAATTATGGATTTCCAATACTATTAGATATAGAAAATGGATGATAAAAAAATCATCCTTAACCTAAACCTTATAGAAAATTCCTATATGAAACACCCTGAAGGGTTCATGATTTGAATGAATTCTAATTGTGTATTAAAATTGAAAGGATCCATTTATGTCTTAAAGGAAAATCTAATTCATCCAAAATTTAGTTTGATGAAGAGATTATAGAATTTGTTTTCATAATGAAGTAAGGATATCCTTGGGTCTATAAACAATTTAGTGGGAGGGAAGTCATTATATTAATAGTTTATGTTAATGAGATACTTGTTATTGGAAATAAAATTGCAGTTTTATAGCCCCTTATAGGATGGTTAAAAACATGCTTTTACATGACAAACTCTAGTAAATAATCATATATTCTTATGATCAAAATCCATCATGATTTATCCAAGTGGATGATCGGTCGATGTCAAGTTATATATATTGACAAGATAATGAAGAGCTTATATATGGAACAATCTATAGGGTATTATTTCCAATGTCACATGGCATTCATCTTTCAAAGTAAATGTGTCATCAAACACATAATAAAAGACAAAGGATAGAAAAGGCTCAGCATGAATCGATTTTTTTTTCAGTCATGTATTTAATGTTATATACAAGGATATATGTCACATGTTCCATTATTGAACAAAGAAGATATCAATAACACCAAGGTTACCACCATTGGATGGAGGTCAACACCATCCTTAAGTATTTGAGGTGTACTAAGTATATATTAATCATCTATGGAGGAGAGGAGGAAATAGTCATCATAATATATGTATATACAAGTTTCCAAATAGATAAAGATGATATAAAATCATATCTGAGATATATCATAACTTTTAAGGAAGTCATTGTGATCTGGAAGGCCTTAAATAATGTCATGGTTTCATATTCTATAGAAGAGTTTGAGAATATTGTAGCTTCTAAAGAAGAAAAAGAAGCTATTTGGATACATAACATCAACTAAGTGATTCATGTGGTGCATATAAATAAAGATCGTTTCACACTATATTGTCATAATACTATAGTGGTGGCCCTTGAAAATAATCCAATGTCAAATCAACGGATAAAGAACATACTTTAGAAGTATCATCTCTTAATGTATTTTCCTAAAAAAGGTGAAGTTACAGTGAGAATAATATCCAAAAAACAAATCATGGAGGATCCTTTGACTAAATCCTTAACTCAAATGAAACATGATCATCATGTGAGGTCTACTGAAATGAAAGTAATAGGATGTTGTCTCTATTCCATGTGGGAGTCTGTTGGAGTTTGTGTTTTATAATCATCTGTTAGTACTTTGGATTACATGTATATATTAAGATTTGAATGTTAATAAAATACCATATTATATATTTTTCACTGTTATTTATGAATTTAAGGTTGTGATTCCCTAGATTATCTAGATCATTGATAAGATAAAAGTTGTTCCTCATTATAATGAGAACCTTGAAATTCTAAGACGATATTCTTAAATATATTTCTATGGTCAGATAAAAAAATGTGATGAGACACATAGAATGTTGACTATAAAGTGAGAGTACTCATTAGTAGATGTGACTTCTTCTCATTAATTTGATACTTGGTAATATCCAAGATTGGAGATTATGATAACACACCCACCTTTAGGGATTATGCATGTTTATGTTTCATTGGATATTCTTATCTGTGGGAATTTATAATGGACCTTATTCTTTATTATTATTATTAATGATTTTCATGACTCAAGTACTTTAATTCATTTACCAAAACTATGACGCCATTTTTTTGTAGGAATTATGGTATGTTTGGTGCCTCATGAATAAAATCATATCAATTAATAAGTCAAGTAAGTATTTATCCCATCAATATTAATGGAAGTTGATATCTCATCTATTTGATTGAATATAACTGTCACATTAAATTCCATGGGCATGGTGTAATGATGTGTATATTTTATATAGTCAATGAAATATATATCAATCACATTGGTTAGTGACATGAGTGTGAAACCTTCATTATGAGATATCATGATAAAGATATTACATTACATTGTAATAATTCACGTGTGGTTTTCAATGTTACGACATTTATTTATTTCTCTTGGGTGACCTTACTTGTTTTTAGATAGAAATATTTGTCTTTAGGAAATCCAACCTAATGCTTGTGAGAAAGTATCCAAGAGGGTCACACAATAAGTTTTTCTACTAAACTCAATTAAATTCAATTATAATTAACTTATTGAAATAAATATTATTCTCAAGTCTAAGGAATAATTTTATACAATATTTATTGATTGTAAATTTTGACAAGGTAATAAATAATTATTTAATCATTAATAAATAATTTATTTAATTATGTGAGTAATAAATAATGATATATTCTCCAAACAATTAATATAATATTTATTTACGAATAAATATTTAATATATATTTATTTAGGTATTCGATAAATACTAAGGAGGATGAGTAGACCAAAATCATGTCTACTGATAAATATAATGTCGCAAGCCGGTAAAATAATATTTATCATTGTTCCAGATAATTCCTATCATAAAATAATAATAATATTATTATATGGAATGGGGATAGATAGTTTTTATTATATTATTTAAGGGTCTTTGTGAAATTAAATGATATTTTTCTATAATACCAAACTCTATAAATAGATTGTTACATAGATCGTGTAGGTTTAATCAAGAATAGAGAATAATTTCACACAATGGATTTTTCTTTAGACTCTTTCTATTATCCTCTTAGAAATGATAAAAACAAGGTGGATTCCTTCAAGACTGAAGGAACATTAAGAGATTAAGTAGAACAACACAAGGTGATCAATCCACTATGCTAGTGCCCAATATTTTATCAGTGATGTTTGAAAATCAAAAGACCACCTGTGGATCTACACTATAGGGGCTCTACTTTGGTTCCTCCATAAAAAATGATGGTAACTAAAAAACGGTCCATACACTCAACATATTCAAGAATTAAAGATCTCAAGATGTGGTAATATTTCTTCTAAACTAATTTGAATTAATAATAAATTCAATGTGCAATAGACCCTATTTTGGGTTTCAAGAATTCTCTGTCAATATTCAATTGAAAAATTTCATTGGTTAATATGTTTAAATATTAGAAAATTGGATAATGGTCCAATAAATCCAATAAAAACCTTCATGGTAATTGTCCCGAAAATTTCTTCCACCACGTCCAGAACCTTTATAGATCCCCCTACACTTTCCATTCCCACTATCTAGAATCCCCCACTCCTTGTGTCTCCCTTTCCCACCATTAAGATCCCCCATCCCCCTCTATGTGCCTCTTAGGCCTATCATCGAGCACCCACCACCTCCACCCCCCTACGTTGACCTTTCCCGTAATCAGGAACCCCCTCCCCCACCCCTGATCTTCCCTTTCCCACCATCAAACTCCCCCATTTTTCCTTTTCCCACCAACGAGTTCCCCCACCCTTACCTCTACCATAAATGCTCCCTGACATGTCATTGGGGCCCCCAACACCGTCGAAACACACCCTACACCACCCTTTCTCCCCATACCCCACCTTTACCCTCCTCGCACTGTCGAGTCCTTGTTTCTCACCATATAGACCCCCCACAAAGTCCCCCCTCCCCCGCCGTCCATCCCCCTAAATCAATCCCTAATTCTATGCCAATATTTGTTCAAGCCCCCTCCCCTGCCTTCACCTCCTACGCTATTGACCTACATGCCCATCCATCACCCCACCTAGGTCACCGAGAGAGATTATCATGCCGTCAAGCCCCTCTACACCCCTATCCATCCCCACACTAAGTAAGTTCTTATTATTCCGACTTTCAATTAGTACAGGACACACCAATAACTAATTTTTCTTCAAGAACAATGGTGAGGTGAACCTCACTATCTTCAATGAGTTAAGGAATTGGCCTCACCTTATTTTTGTTTTGAATAATATTTCCATCATTGATTTTGAAACCACTTTGTATTAGGATCTTCTATATTCCTGGAGAACCCCACCATTTATATCCCATCCCTGTAATTTAATGTGGTAAATTTTTTTTCATTTGTTATTGAAATTAAAGATAGGCATTATCATCTTCAATTTTTATTTAAGTACCAAGTATTCATTTATATATTATAAATGTAACAATTATTAGTTTAATTTTTCAAAACCATTGATTCTTGTGCTTACACAAATAATATTTCACAGCTTGTTCTAATTAGTTATATATGCATACAAGTGTGTTATCCAATTATTCAATGAGTAATAATATAACATCAGTTACCATTAGTGGAAAAAAGTTTAGTAGATTCAATATGGATAAATAAATAAAATATACCAGTTCTGATATATCATTCTTTTCATTTTACCCAATTATGGAATATAAAAAATTATATAAGTAATATGATTTTTTACATGCTCTATGCATACATATTATTCCTATTTTGATATAAAATGCAATAATTTCCTAACATAAATTTAGGATTCTATATTTATTTGTTTTATTTATTAATCCTTGAATAACATTTTTTAATTTATACTTCAAAGAAGCTAGGTTTACTAAATTTAATCTATTCCTATAATAGAGAAAATTCGAATTAATTTCCACTCCATTAAAATATAGGTTATACCTATGTTCTATATTTCACAATCTATTATTGCTTCAGGATGGTTAGGTTTTTTATTCCATATAATAATTCATAAAAATATGTTATCTTCTATATGTCACATACAAATAAAAAAGACCTTCATCTATTTTCGATACACAAGGGAGAAGAAATGACATATTTTGAATATAATTTAATAGTAATCATGGGGGAAGTTCAATAAATTCTAGACAATGAGAAACCAAACTTATCTTATGTATAAAAGGGGGAGTCAGTAAAATGATGTTTTCAAGCATTGTGTATTGCATTATTGTTTGTACAAGTGAACTTATATTTGTCAAATTTTTAATGAATATTTGGTAATTTTATTGTTCCAGCATATTTTAGTATGCATTCGATACAATTGATATCTTATTATTCTAACTCTTAAGTAGTATAGGACACACTGAGCATTGTTTACTTCTTATATCATAATGGAGAGGAAAACCTCACCTTCTTCAATAAGTTAAAGCACTGTCTCAACTTCTTTTTATATTGAGTATAGTTTTTATCATTGATTTTTAGATAACTCTCTATTAGGAACTTCTAAGTTCCAGGAGAACTGCACTATTTATAATACCTCCTAGTAAATTAAGGTTATAAAATGATTTACGCCTATTATTGAAATTAATGTTAGGAATTGTCAACTTCAATTTATATTTGGTTAATAGGTATTCCATTTTTCAGTTAGAATTGTATTAATTATTTCTTCATTTTTTTAAACAACTATTTTAAAAAGATTCTATATATGTTATTGAATATGTATTATATTTTTTATATCATTTATAAAATAAATGTTAAAATGATTACTATATAACTATTTATCGATCATCAAGAGCACATTAGTTGATTTTATTTAGTTAAGAATTTTTGATTTATCTGATTTACATGGACTTTTCCATTTTATACAATTAAAACATATATTATTACCTCATTGAATTTAGTTTTAGGTGCAATTTTGAGATTGGGGATATTGTAGAAGGGTTTGTTGCACAGTTAGAGTACCATGACTAAATTCAGTCCCAAGTCAGTTTAATCGATTTTTTTGGTAAAATTATATTTTTTCTTGAATATTCAATTAGTAGTCTTTAAACCATTTTTTTAATATTATTCAATAGAGATGGGGACTGTTATCCTTATTTATCTTTGTGAACTAATTTATAGTATTAATGTTTTGGTTAATACAACATGATGAAGGATAAGGTTCAAAATTATCCAATACATAGTTTTATTCTCACTTTAATGAATTCTTCAAATGGTATTCAGGTAAAAATATCTTTGAATACATTTATCATGATGTCGAGATGAAATTCCATTATTTTTTCAATTTTTATCTCCTAAATATGGTAAAACTAAAAATTCAATTTTTCAAAAATTTACAAGAATAATGGTTATTATATGGTTTCGTGTAATTGATAATTTAATCAATTAAAAATAGTTGTAACTAGATACCATTAATAACTATTTTTTATATATTTTTCTCCCTTCTATTATTATGTTGGTATAAGAATTTGTTGATTAATTTTTTATATTTTCTTTTTTTGAAATATTTTTTACATGGTTTGTATTTCAAGGAAAATTAATTCAACTCAAATAGTTCTTAAGATGAATAAAATTTCATTTTTGGTATATCCTAAGTGCATTTCATATCAGATATAGATATCGAGATATTTTTTCAATCCTAGTTTAACATATTTGTTTGTCTAATAGTTAATTTTTTGAGATTTATAATGTCGATCATTTCATCAATCAAAGAGGGAGGTGGTTCACATACTGAGAAAAGTCCCTCCTAGACTTGATAAGATAATTAAAGTGGTAGGTATCTTCCATGACACCCATATGTTGGTCCAATAATTCTGACCATTAGAATTTAGTTATTCATTTAGTATCATATATCATTTATAACACTACCTTAATGTCCTATATTGGTTTATCTTTTTTCCTTTTCTTAATTTTTTTCCACACATATTCATTATTCTACACAAGAGTTAAAATTTTAGCATTTAAAAAAATAGGATACCAATATTAAAGAATAATGAACCATCGATAATATAACAACCCAGAACCCACACTCCTAGATCCTACATTGAAATAAATAATATTAAATTTTTGGCTTTGATGCCCATAATTGTGACCAAAGTATTTCATATAAACATTAAAACATCAAAAGTAAAACATAGATCAATTACATACTGGAGGACCGTTTCAGTTTATAGTTTTATAAAATTAGGAGAAAATATTACATAATCAATTCCCAAGTCATCAAAAGAACATTTATCCTATTTAACCTAGATTTTCATTATTCAAAATAGGTCATAAAAATATTACTTTTGAAAACCCTTATATACATAAATCATTCAACTTAATTATTTAAAACCTGGGGAAAATGAAACATAAGAAGGGTGAGACCAAATGATTATAAAGGGAAAATATAAGAATTAATAAATGAATGTCATCAATAAGAATAAGAGTGTATATGTGTCTGATGACGTACTCAAAGTGCATGAGTGAGTCATAAAAGAAATCATACCCATCAATTTCTAGATCATCAAATATTAAAACATCAAAAATGAAATAGTCATCAAAATAAATAATTGAAATCAGTGTGATATCAATATTGATCATTTGAAACATTATAATCCTATAAAAATCATTGAAAAAACATAAATGTATCTTGGTACATTGTTATAGGTTTCATTCATATAAATGGAATAACCAAGAGGTTGACTTCCATACATGTCACTCATACAAATGGAATAGCCATACAACCAAATTATATACCCAATGCATTTGGGGGGGGGGCTATCACGAACCCACCTTTTATTGGTTTATCACATAACCCCCCATCATTGGTTTATCACGTAACCACCAATCCAATTTCCAAGTACCATTACAAAATAATAATACATAAAAGCATGCATTACATTATAAACCCATAAGAAAAACCATTATCCCTTTTATAACTTGATTATACCATAGAAAAGAAATGGGTTCTTTAACAATCTCTTTGAGACATAATTAAACCGTTGAAAATAAATAGGTTACATAACAATCACATTGAAACATTGTTATCTTGTGGAAATGAAATGGGTTCCATGAAAATATCATTGAAAAATGATTAACATGTGGAAAATAAATGGGTTTTATGAAATTCTCTTTGAAACATGATAAACCCATGGAAATAAATGGGTTCTATAACAAACTCTTTGAAACAAGATTAACCCATTGAAAATAAATGGGTTTTATGTCATTATATTTGAAACAAGATTAACCCATGGAAAAGAAATGGGTTCCATAACCATCTATTTGAAACACGGATAGCCCATGGAGAAAATGGGTTCCATAAAAATATCTATAGAAAACAATTAACCCTTGGAAAATAAATGGGTTCCGAAACAATCTCATTGAAACATTATTAACCCATGGAAAAGAAATGGGTTCCATGAAAATCTATTAGAAAGAAGGTTAGGTCGTGGAAAAGAAACAGATTCCTTATCAATCTCATTAGAACACTATCAACCTATGAGAATGAAAAAGGTTCCAAAAAAATCTCATTGAAACATGATTAACCCATAGAAAATAAAAGGGTTACACAACAATTTATTTGTATCATCGTTAGCATGTGGAAAGAAAAAAACTTCCATAATAGTATCATTAAAAAGATATTAATTCATCCCTAAAAGAATGAGGATGGTATCAACACAAAATATCCCCAGTGGAGGACTAGTTACAAAAAGGTTTTTTGATGATGATGAATGGAAATGAAATTAAAATATCATGAAAACATTATTGAGGAAAATAAACCATAACATTCCAAAGTGTATCATACCGCTTTGAAGCATTTTAATTATAATCCCCAAGATGGAATAACATTAGAATGAAACTTAGAATATCCAGAGAATAAGGAGATTCATGATATGACATGTCAAAGGAGTATTATATATAACTTATAAAAGAATGAAAGTGAATAACATAACAAACATCTCAAAGAAGGAAAATTGTAAAAAAAATTCCATTACTGCTTTGGTAACATTTAAACCATGAACACCATGAAAGAGATATCATCAAAAGGATATGTAAAATACCTTATATTTATAGGTAAGAATCATCAAACAAATTTATGGAGAGTATATACAATAGACAACAAAAATTAGTGGTCAATATGTTATATATCTCATAGAAATAACAGTGAGATGACAAAACAAATATAAGGCTCGTATAATTGGAGTGAGAATAAATTAATGAAATAGTTATGTGTGAAAAATTTAAATCTTAAAAAAAGTGGAAATACATAATAATATATTAAGAGGTAATTTTAAACATATTATTTGCATAACATAACCAATGACATAGAAATTTTAACAAATTAATGGGAATTGAATTAAGAAATCCCTTTCTAATTGAGTAACTATTGAATCATGAGTTCCCTGAAAGAATAAAATCAATTGAAACATTTCCTTTCAAAAAATAAATGAAACTCCTGATATAAAAAGTCATAGGTTAATAGATACTCGATATAAAAGTTACTTGGTTCATAATAACAAATAAGTCTCAGTGGAATATAAATTGATACGAAACCCCTATCCTTGAATCTGACTTGTCACATGTGTCTTTACTCTACATGAAAAATGGCCATTTGTGATGGGTTATTTGCAACGGGTGGAAGGGTCATTGCAAATACCCTGTCTTGAGGGACTATTTGTGACAGAAACATCATCCAATCACAAATAATTATGTATTTGTGATGGGGGGAATGTACCCAATGCTAAAGGTTTAGTGTGACAAGCTTGCCAAACAAGGAGAAGGTTATTTGCGATTGACCTAGTAGCCCGTCGCAAATACCTGACGACAGTTTTTAGTATTTGCAATGGAATTTTCCTCCAGTCACAAATACATTTTTAACCACCACCCCTATTTAATAGGGGCAGTGGGCATTTAGGCCAGGACCTGTCAGAAATGCCACTATTTTCAATGGGAGTCTCATCACAAATAATCTAACCCATATATACTCCATCTATTTTTCCTTTCATCCCACTATTTTTTCAACTCCTCTCTTCCTCTCTTCTGAAAAAATTTCTGTCAATTTTTTTTCATAGCTTAAACTTTTAAATCGGAGTATAATTCACCACTAATGTCCTCTGAAAGCTTTAGTTTCAAGGTATTTATATATTTTTTTATGTTTTAGTTAATTCATTTTATTTTATATTAGTTGTATTTTTTTAATTAGCTGTAGTTAAATAAAATTAGGAATTAAATATGTTTTTATGATTATTTATTTTTACAAATAACTATGTGTATGTATTAATTAGAAATGTTTTTATAAGTAGTTATAATTAGTGATAATTAGTTATAATTGGTAATAGATAGTAAAAATTCTAATAATTAATAAATTTTTTTAATAATTAGTAATAAATTCAAATAATTAGTAATAATAACTAGTAATTAGTATTTATTAGGAATAATTACATGTAATCAGTAAGAACTAGTAACAAATACTATTAATTAGTATTAATTAGTAACACTTACTAGTGATTAGTAATAATTAAGAATATTTACTAGTAATTAGAAATAATTAGGCATAATTAGTAATAATTACAAATAATTAGTAATAATTGGTAATAATTAATAATAATTACTATTACTTAGTAATAATTAGGAATAATTAAGAATAATTACTTATAATTAGGAATAATTAGTAATAATTTGTAATAATTAAGAGTAATTAGTAATAATTTGTAATAATTAGCAACAATTTGGAATAATTAGAAATAACATGGAATAATTAGAAATAATTAGAAAAAATTAGTAATAATTAGTAATAATTACTAGTAATTTGTAAAAATTAGTAATAATTACAAGTAATTAATAATTATTAGTAATAATTACTAGTAATTACTAATAATTAGTAATAATTACTAGTAATTATTAATAATTGGGAATAATTACTAGTAATTAGTATAAATTAAGAATAATTAGGAATAATAACAAATAATTAGTAATAATTATAAATATTTACTTACAATTAAGAATAATTAGTAATAATTAGTATAAATTAGTAATAATTAGGAATGATTTGTAATAATTAGTAATAATTAGTAATAATTAGGAATAATTAGTAATAATTAGTAATAATTCAGAATAATTAGGAATAACTACTAGTAATTTGTAATAATTACTAGTAATTAGTAACAATTACTAGTAATTAGTAATAATTAGTAATAATTATTAGTAATTAGTAATAATTAGTAATAATTACTAGTAATTTGAAATAATTAGGAATAATTAAGAATAAAAACTATTAATTAGCAATAATTAGGAATAATTACTTACAATTAGGAATAATTAGTAACAATTATTATTAATTAGTAATAATTAGTAATAATTAGATATAATTAGTAATAATTATAAATAATTGGTAATAATTAGAAATATTTAGTAATAGTGTGGAATAATTAGTAATACTTAGAAATAATTTAGAATAATTAGGAATAATTATTAAAAATTATGAATAATTCGGAATAAATTAGAATAATTGAGAATAATTATGTATAATTAGAAATAATTAGGTATAATTAGGAATAATTAGGTATAATTAGGAATAATTAGGAATAATTAAGAATAATTTGGAATAATTAGGAATAATTTGTAAAAATTAGAAATAATTAGTAATAGTTATGAATAACTTGTATTAATTAAGAATAATTAAGAATAATTGGGAATAATTAGGAATAATTACGAATAATTATGAATAACTAAGAATAATTTCTAATAATTATGAATAATTACTAATAATTATGAATAATTACTAATAATTTGGAATAATTACTAATAATTTTGAATAATTAGTAATAATTAGTAATAATTAGTTATAAATAGAACTACTTAGGAATGAATAGTACTAATTAGAAATAATTAGGATTAATTAGGAATAATTATGAATAATTTGGAATAATTTTTAATAATTAGTCATAATTAAGAATAATTAGGAATAATTAGGAATAATTATGAACAATTAGAAAAAATTAGGTACAATTAGGAATAATTAGGAATAAATTGGAATAAATATGTTAATTGTAATAATTTGGAAAATTTCCATTAGATTAGGGACATTCCTTTTCCCCAACACCTCATCTCATTGCAACTTTCTCCCACTAAAATCAGTACGAAAAATATCCTTTAATGTATGTCGGAGTAGATTTTTCATATCGATTTCAGTACGAGAATGTTACAAGGTGATGAACGAATGGAAAAAAGAGGATCTTTTACCCGAAGACTCATCTCTTTGAAACTTCTCTGATGGAAATCACAATAAAAAATCTGCTCCGATCTACGGATATCCATTTCCATATGCACGAGCATAGAGAGAAGTGCGATGAGGCCTCCCAACTCTCCATCCTCATGAAAATGATAATGCATATCCCTATATCAAAGCAGACTTTTAATAGTGATTTAAGTCGTAGAACGTTGCAAGAAGATGAGTCGTTGGAAAAAATAGCTACTTCCAATCTTCTAGAAATTGTGCCAAAGATAACTAAGAATAATTAGTACAAATAAGTTGTAATTAACAATAATTAGTGGTAATTAGTATAAATTATGATATATTAGTGTAGATTATAATAAATGTTTTAAAAAATAGTATAAATAACTATAAAATAATATAAAATATTTAAAATTGTTAGAAAAGGAAATTTAATTATCTTCCCTTTTTTGAATAGTGTTTGTCTTAGATCAATTTATACAAAAAATAATTATTTCATACTTTTTTAGAAAATTACAGAATACAGAAGTTGAAAACATTAATTATTAGATGATTGTGCTTGGATAAATCAGCGAAGGAATCCAAATGGTTCTAGTTTAAATAGTATATATATTGAGGGTGTTCATGATTTCTTATCATTTTCATCATCAAAAACAAAAATTATTTTAGAGGGGAAAATTATGTGTCCTTTTAAAAAAATGTGCTCTAAGGAAGTTTGACACATTTCATGACATTGGGGTGAATTTATTACATTTTTTTTCAACTAGATTATATTTTTTGGTATCAAAAATGTGAGTGGAGTTCTATAAATGATACTAATAATTTGGTTCTAGATCTAGCATGGTTTTAAAACTTTGTACATGATGTGGAAGGTCTATCTGCTCAGCAAACTAAAACTCAAGATGATATTGATTTAAATCCTGATTTGAAACCATATGATTTTTATTAGTTATTGAGGTCCAATAAGGATGGATTTATTATATTTGCAAGATAATAAAATTTTAAGTAATTTCTAAATTTATGGAAATTAAATCAGATAATTGAATGTAAAATAGATATTTTGATCAAAAATTTTCTTTAGTTAAAAAACTACTTTATGAAGAAAATGTGTTTCCTAACATTTTTTAGAGAAAGAGGTTAGTTCATAATCTGGATCTTGGTTATCAGAAGATTCATGCATGTTCAAATGATTTCATATTATATTATGGTAAAAATGAGTCATTAGAAAGGTGTACCACATTTAGAAAATAGTGGTATAAAGAGGCTCAACTAGGGAATTATAGATTGAATATTGGAAAAAAATTGAGGTATTTCCCTCTTACACCTAGACTATAGCATTTATTTAAGTCTTAGAATACAATAACATTGATGTCAGGGCACAAAACCAATATTCCAACTAGTAAATGCTTATATCATCCCTACGGTGGTGATTAATGGATACATTTTGACCATGTTCATCTATCTTATTCTTTAGAATCCCAAAATGTGCGATTGAGTATTTCTACTGATGGATTATGTCCATTTGGATCTTAGGATAGTCTGTATTCATGTTGGATTATCTTTATAACTACCGACAGTTTACCTCCTTAGATGTTGATGAAAGAGAAATATATATTTTTGACCTTATTATTTCAAGGACATGTGAAAAATAATATTGATTTTTATTTCAAACCATTTATTGATGAGTTAAATTCATTGTGGAGTAATGGTGTCAGTTCATTTGATGTTGCAGAGAAACAAAATTTCTTAATGAAAGCTGCATTGATTTGGAAAATTAGTGACTTCCCAGCATATGGGATTTTATCTAGCTTGAGTACACATAGTCCAAAATCATGTACATACTGTATTAGAGATAAAAAAGTGTTTATGCTCATCAATAAAAAAACCTTTTTTGGACTATCATTGCAGATTCCATCCAACCGATCATCCTTTTTAGAGAAATAAATATCATTTATGTAAAGGAATAATTGAAAAAGATGAACCTCCAAAAATTACCTCAGGTATATAGTTAGAATATATTGTATATTCATTTCCTCCCATCACATTTGGACAAAAAAATAAACTAACTGAAAATTGACGGATTTGGAACAGAGCACAATTGGATAAAATGGATCATTTTTTGGGATTTTATATATTGTTCTGATTTTTCGGTTTTTCATATGTTGGATGTGATACATATTGATAAGAACTATTTTGATAATTTATTTCAAACAATTTTGGATACACTAGGTAAGACTAAAGATAATGTATATACAGGATTAGATCTTTCCCAAATTTTCAATTGACCAAAACTTAAAATATTCGAAAATGTCAGATCGTAGATTTTAATGAAGAAAAACGCTTATACACTTTCCAAAGAGAGTAACAAAATATTTTGTCTTTGGATTTCATATTTGAGACTTCCAGATGGTTATTCATCCAATTTGGGTAGAAATTTCATAAATGATCATATTACATGATTGAAATTTCATTACTGTCATGTTATAATTGAATGAATTTTACTGATTGGATTAAGGGTGTTGTTGAATTTTATGATTTGGAATTCACTAACAGAAATATCAAACTTTTTTGGAAACATTTTTGCAGTGAAAACAGACTACGATGCAGTAACAAGACTGCAAGAATATGTTGGTTTAAATTTATGTAAACTAGAAAAACCATTCTACTAATTTTTTTAACTCAATAGAACATTTGATAATAAATTTTCTATATGAAGAAAAATGCGGAGGCCCAGAATAGTTCTGATAGAGGTTCCCATTTGAAAGATGCTGACGGAAATTGAATTAAACATTACAAAAAAAGCATCAGTTGAAGGCTAAATTTCATAAGTTTATTTTCAAGATGGAATTTCTTTTTTCTGCTCTCATTACATTTAATCTGAATATCCCTCAAAACACAACTGAATAGGCCATAATGAGGGAAATGTTGAAAATGACATGAGTAATCAATTATTAGTTTTCAATAAACTAGAACTTGGCTTCAGTGGAGTTCCTGAATGATAGATTTTAGATGATTAACATCATAGAGATCATACATATGTTCTGCTCAACTATAAAGAAACAAAACCATTTGTACTGTGACTGATCCTATCAATTATTCTATAAAATTCATACTGGTTTCAAAAACTGGTAACATAAATTATTTTTGGATTAACATATAAAAGAAATATATTACATGTTATAGTGATATCTATTTTAAAAATATTTACATATATCAACATGTAGATAAAATTGATAAATGATTGTGTGTATTAATTAACCAACATTCATAAATGGTTAAATATTATAATGCATATGTGGTGAATGGTTTTCAATTTCACCCACATGCATATGGGGAATCCAAAAAACAATGAATAATGGTGCTTTCTTGAGAGTATCCCATCATAGGGAATCGAAAATTTACTTTACAGTTTGTTATAAGATATTATTGAACTCTGTTATGTGGGAAATAATTACATAACAATTTTTAAATGATAGTGGTTGGATACTGAGAGAGGATTTCATATTCATCTGACCTATGGAATCGCTGATATTAAATATAAAAGTCTTCTTGTGTTAAATTAATCATATTTATTTTCTTATCAGGCACATTAAATTTGTTATGAAAATTGTTATTCCAAATCAAGGGAGTTGGGTGATTGGTAGAGTATAATAAAAATTAAATCTTGGGAAAATTAGTTTACTCAAAGTTAACATGGTTCTGCTGAAGTGCATGAAATTAATTTTTTTCAATAGATCGCTTTAAATCCATTATTTTCATTAAGAGACATGAATATCGGTGATGACGCCCCATAGTTAAGGTTTGATAGTGATGACAATGTTAATGATGTTACGAATGAATTTTAAATGACAAGAGATGATGAAACTGAAACTAATATGGAAATTGATGACGTTGAGGAGGAATATGAAGTCATTAACATCAAAAACTATGATGATGAGGATAAAGATAGACATTGACATAGTTAAATGTTGGTAATAATAGAACATAATATATAACTATATATAATAGTTGTTTTCAACTATTTTCTAACAATAATCATTTCGTGTTTCAGATGGACGAGGACCTGTTTCATGAGTTGCAAGACATTGACCTACTTTCGATGAGTAGGATTTTATCATCATCAAATACTCATACCGATGGTGGTCCAAGCACTAGGAGGGGGTGTTGTCTTTCCCAATTGATGATTCTTGACCCTATCCCCAAGAAATGTCCATAACATGGCTTTGATCCACACACACAGAGGTACATTTACATGTGTATTTTAGCTAGCCTTCATTAATTTATTAATATTCTAATTTCATTATTATATATATTTTCGACAACTTTATGAATACAATTATTAGACATGGCAGCACTATATTGTGTAATAATTTTTTTTGAAGCATGGGTCTCATGGGATCAAATTCCCATTGATGTTTAGAAACTCTTGTTTGATCATTGAACGGTACGTAAATAAATAATATTTATTTTGAAATGAATTTATTTAATATCTTGATATTATAAATTATTTATAGGTTTTATGGTATCCCATTGATGAGAGAACATTTGGTGCTATCTGGAAGGCATGGAAGGGGGCTATGCATCTGCGTTGTGCTCATTGTTTCACAATTTTAGAAAGAAAGCAACGCAGAAAGCATGAGTTATAGAGTTTGATGATTCATGTCACATTCATGGACCTGATTACATTTCATATTATGTTTGGTATGGGTTATGTACATACTGGTTAAGTGGTCAGTTTCAGAGTAGATCATTGGTAGGTTGACAAAATTGAGGGAGACATGTGGTAACACATCAAGCCAATAGTCGTACATTCAGTGCTTATAGAGAGAATATTGTAAGTAATGTTTTTTAAAAAATATTTTATATATTTAAATGTAAATTGTTAGTTTTATATTCATATAGAGAGTCATAGAGACGATATTACAGAGCTTCACATTTATAAGAGGATGTACAATGATCCATCCATTGGAGATATTAGAGGTGATAGCCAGTGTCAGATTGTGGTCAGTATAATTTTATTGGTTAACTTTTAAAACTATCTGATAATGATATTTTAATTATTTTAAATTTATATTGAAATTGATGGAAGTATATGATTCTGTGACATCTCAAATGAAGATTATGTTTCAGGCCGATACTGATGGTCAGACCAGTGCTGCCAGATTTGATGGGGTAGCTTGGATGTAGGGGACCTAGTATGAATTAAAGAAAGGATGTGCTGTTGGTTTCAACTCTTGATTGATTCCTGGGAGGTATTATGGCTCCACTGTGATATCAACATCTATCTTGAGAGGAGATCTTGGAGAGTCACAATCATTTCTTGCACAATATCACGAGAAACTGTGAGCTCAGAGCGATCTTTTAGAGAGTATGTGTAGGGAGCAGGAACTGCTCTGACGATAGGAGTAAAAAGAATAAGAAGAGATGCTTCGATGAAATTAGGAGCATATGGAGTACATGAAATGTTTAACTCGTGGCTTAGGGATGGAGTTCCCTCCACCATTTCTTCCAAGTCCTCTGGGTCCTCCAGGTCCTCCACGTCCTCCAACTCATCAAGACAACCCTCCCCCCACTGATCTGTGTATTTTTTTTATGATAAAACATTTGAATATAATTTTTTTTGTAAAATTAAATATTTACATTTTGATATAACGGTTTTTATATTATTGGGAATATTTTATTTTTTATTATGTATTTTATATTTTGTTATTTTATTACTTAATTTCTTTATTTTGATTCTTATTTTTTATTACCTATTATTTTTTATAATTTTGTTTTTATTATATTTTTATATTTTTTCAAATTTTAAGGTTTCTATTATTTAACTAATATTAATATTATTATTTCACTAATATTAATAATATAATTAATATTTTATTAATATTATTTTATTACTATTATATTATTATTATAATAATTATTATTATTTATTATTTTTTTATTTTACTAATAATAATATTATTATTTCGTTAATACTAATATTATTTGAATATTATTATTAATAATAATTTTTTATTTTTTATTTTTTTATTTTTTATGGTATTTGCGACAGGTCCCATCGCAAAAAAACTCTTTAAAAAACCGGGATTGATATTTATGATAGGTTGAAGGCCCATCAAAATAGGTATGTGCGATGATCCATCACAATTGGTTTTTTTTAAAAACCATGAAATAACTATTTACGAAGCCCTTTTCCAGAATGGGCCATTTGCGACAGGCCCCCGTTGCAAATATAACAATTTCCAATAGTGTTACATTCTTCCATAATAAAGTTATATCAATTATTTAATTTTTTAATAAAATTCTAAAATTTATTATAAATTTTGTTTCACTTATAAACATGTTATACACATTTACAAAATTAACAATGTTTATGTCATATGTTTTTACCATATTCAGCTTATGTTTCAAAACCGACATTTATAGGTCAACTAGGGTCCTTGAGGTCATTAATTAAACTTTTCAAGAATGATTAACATGAAATTAATAACAAATATTTACATCAATTATAATTTTAAAATCATACAGGAATAATGGTTATTAAAAATGAACCAAGTTTACGATCATGAAGAAGGTAGGCCGTACGTACACACGCGTAACGTTCCTATTTTTCATTGATCATTATAGAAGGAAGGTAACAAAAATGTATCTTTCTAGAATGACCATTATATAATAACCACCAAAATATTTAATTATATATACTTAAATATATCTTTCTTGTGTGTGGAGATGAAAAATGAAGAATCACACTGCTTTGAAGAGGCGGTAGTCCACACGTCAATGAACGACATAATCACTTTTTCGTATGTGAAATTAAAAGAAGAAAATTAATATATTATATATACATATATATAATTATGTAATTAATATAATAAATATTTCATTTATATCATATATGTTTATTAAACCCATCCATAATACATTCCCTGTAAAGAGTGAACAAATCACATCGCTTTGAGGAGGTGGTAGTCCACACATCTACAAACGAAGTTATCATATTTCCAAAACAATGATGCATGAAGGTTTGTGTAATATAACAATTATATAATCATAATAACAATAAAAATTATATATATATAATATAATAATAGAAATTACATCATTATTACCAACTATGATAGGTGGTAATGGAAGAACAGATGATATCGTTTTGTGAGGCGGTGGTCCGACTTAAAAACGAATGATGTTTGTGTGTCCCATTTTATGGATGTGTGTGAACGTGTAGGTAGAAAAATTAACATTAAAAAATATTATTATATTTTTGATACTATTTGTATTATATATTCATGTAATAAAAATAATTTAATTGTTGGAGAAATAAATAAAACTATAGTGATCATAGAAAAATGTTACCTATTTCTTGGGTAACTCTTTATGCTTTTCACCAAAGGAATTCCTTGGTTTTATTTTTTCCCAAAGTGAGGATTCTAAGATGAGAGGATGTATGTTTGGAGATTATTAGGGAAGGTTATTAATAACCTAAGGTATTTATATTTTTTAATGGAGGGGGTGGGTGAGGTACCATTTACGAGTGGAGGGAGAGGACACATGTGGCAATTTTGAATATAATTGTGTTCTCCCCACATCATTACCTTTGAAGAGTCCTCCATTATAAAAACATTTATCTCTATTAAACATTTAAAAATTATTTATTACATAGATTAACACTTAATAAAACTTATAAGAAAGAGTTTTATAGTGTATTGAGATATTAGTAACATTACGTAACAACATAAAACATGAAATACAACTTCTTTAATTAAAATGTCTTTGACATGACCACAACATTCCTTCAAACATAACACAACATGGGATAACCTCAGGACATACATAAGAAAGTTGTGAGACATAAAGCCTATTAAGGGATTAAAAATGGAATAACATGAGGATAATAGTACTTGTTAGAAAAGGCACATCAATGAGGCATAAAGGAACATGAATAATAATGACTGATATAACATGATAATCAAAACATGGGAAATGTGGATACAACATAAAACACTGCATCATAAACAAAATTCAACGATAAATTGAAATGAATTAAGAGGGAAAAATTACAATAATGGAATCAAGTAAACCCATGTCCCAACATGATGTATCATGATACTAAACATTACCCAATGTATTGGAGCGCTATCAGGGCACACCCTTCATAATAATTTCAATCTCATGCTTATGTGTGCCAATAGATCATATAACATTGACTTATTAAATATAATAATTTATTATATGATAAAGAAAACTGTAATACATACATGAAAGTCCACAATAAATAATTATATGTTCATAAAGGTGAATACCCTTGATAGAGAAATGGGTATGGTATTCACTACACGGTGATTTTGGCATGGAAAATCACAATGCAATTTCGACAGCATAACAGTGTCATATAGAAATTCATAAAATGCATTTATGATAATTAAACGGGTGTGTAATCATTTATAAATTAATATTACATTAATGGGGATAGGTAGGAATGTATCCTAACTTAATAAATTTGAAATTAAAGAGCATATCATAAATGAGATGCTTGTTTAAAAGAGGAGAGAGAGAAATCCCTTAAAGAATTTTGGAATTATAACGAGTGTATATAAAGGATCATGGATGAATTAATTAGGGTGAAAAGAAGATCTCATTATTTATAAATAAAATTGATAGTAGGGGGTATGTATGAACATATCCCAACATATTAAAATTGAAATTAAAAGACATTTCATAAAAGGAGTGCTTGATAAAAGAAGAGGGTGGAAGATCCCTTACTTTGATGTGTGATCCCAAAGTCTTGGGGAGAGACTTCTTGGGAGATTTGGGGTACCTTGGGAGTACACTAGAGAGTATGGTGAAGAGTGTGGTCGATATTCAAGGAGTTTGAGGGAAGTGAAATGGGAGCCTGGGTGGGTTTATATAGGAATAGAGGGGGGATTCTTTATTATTATTTTTTGGACACAACACAATAAATTATTCATGACCACAAACCATACCATGGGTTTTTCCCATGGTTTATGAAAAATTAGAATGTAAAAAATTATTTTATAAGGGAAAGGGATGATGATATTAAAATATTCCCTTTATTTATGTAGAGGTGAGTCACACATTCAGGGAAATGATTTTAAAATCCTAAAATATATTATATGTTTTTGAGGATTCACTAAGGTTTTATAAAATAAATAAAATAGATCTAAAATCACATTATTTTAAAGGTAAAACATATATTATTCTGAATATACCATTATTATATTTAATACATAACTATTGGGTCATTAAGATGTCATAAAAAAAGTATATTTATACGATATTTAATTTTTACCTGAAAATTAGACTGTCTCAAAAAAATTGTGAAATTCACAGATAGATAGTATCTACATCATGATTCCAAAAACAATATTTATTTTATCTAAATATGTGAATTTTTAATTTTAATATAAAAACTAACATTTATTGAAAATTGACAGATTTTGTCAAAAACAGATTTTAAACCTTAATAAAAATAACATTTTAATTCATAAAAATCATATGATAATTTATTTATAAAAAATGTAATTTAAAGGAAATATTTTATCAAAGAATTATTTATTTTTAAAAAATCATTAATTCATTAAAATTTCTTTCTTAATTAACCAAAATACTATTTGTTCTTTAAAAATCATTTACAATGTAACATTAATATAATTAATGTATATCAATTATTCTATAAATAATAATGTACATTATCAAATTTCCAGGGTCTTGATACATATCCATTTATTACACCTGCATATGCCCTAAGAGTAAGGTGTTAAATGGTTGGGATTCTATGGGGCCATTCGGTGAACATGGTTGAGGCTGTGATCTCGATGAGCTTAAACATATCCCATAAAAAGTTTCACTCATGCTTTAGTAGTTGGATCTAAACTTGGGTTTGACCAAGGGAATAGACCAAAAATTCTATCTCCATTAGAAGCTTCAATAATGGGGCTTCATAGGGTATGATCCTACTAGTTGAGGCCATCACTTCCTTTGTATATTCCAAATGGATTTGTTAAAATTGTACGTTTATACTAGTCATGTGATCACTATTCAACTACTATATTATCAATGTTAGTGATACTTAATAGTAATTTAAATCCAATTGGATATAATGAAAGAAATGAAGTTCATGTGTTTACTATATCAATAATTCAATTAAATCAAAAGAAAATGGATTTTATTCATAATATTTTGGGTCACTAAAACCTTACCCCCTTAAGAAAATTCACCCTCAAAATTTCCTTTTCCCATATTAAAATATATGAGGGTAACTTTTCTTCATCTTTTCCTTATGTTCCCACATTTCTTCTTCAGACTTTTGGTTTCTCCAACACACCATGATGAAGGTCATTGTTGTATTTCATCGAACATTATCTCTATGATCAAAGATCTTCACCGGATGTTTCTCATAGGAATGGTCATTCTCCAATGGTACCACCCTTAGATTGAGTACATGTGAGGGGTTTGGTATATACTTCCTCAATAGGGATACATGGAATACATCATGTACTTTAGATAGGTTTGGTTTTAGTTCTAGTTGATAAGCCAATACTATGATGTGATCAAGGATCTCAAAAGTTTTGGTGTACCTTGGACTAAGATTTACCTTCTTCCAAAATATCATTACTCTCTTATATAGGGATATACATAGTAATACATTGTCTCTAACATCAAACTCTAGGTCCCGTCGAAGATTTTTAGCATAACTCTTCTTTTGACTCTGAGCATATTTGATGTGCTGCTGGATGGTTTTAACCCTTTCCACCATTTCATCAACCATTTCGGGACCTAGAAGTTTTCATTCCCAAAAATAATCCCAAAATGTCAATGTTCCACACCTCTTCCTATTAAGGGATTCATAAGGATCCATTTGTATTCTTGAGTGAAAACTGTTGTGGTTAGAGAACTCCAGCAAGGGAAGATGTTGGTCACATCGACCATTAAAGTCCATTGAGAAATAACTCCATATTTCTTCAATTTTTTGGATAGTCTAATATTTCCCATAAATTGGCGGGTGATAAGACATGTTTATGTTTACTCAATGTTTAGATCATTCTAGAGACATTCCCAAATAATAGAGGTGAATCTTAGATCTCGATCTGACACAATCGATAGTGGTACTCCATGAATCCTTACCAATTCTTTGATATATATTCGTGCTATTTGATCTACTGGGAAATCCTCTCGAATTGCAATGAAGTGTGAAATATTTTAATTATGATCTAAAAAACCATGAAGTCATTGTTTCCCTTAAAAATATTTGGATGTTCGGTGAAAAATTCCATTGTGATGTTTTCGCATTTCCATGTTGGTATCAGTAATGGTTACATTATCCCCTTAGAATTTTTCCTTTAAGATTCTAGTTGATGACATAAAAATAATTTTTTATATATTCATTAATCTCATTCATGATGTTATACAACCAATAGTGATATCAGAGATCTCGATACATCGTTCTATTTCCTGGGTTAATATAGAATGTAAAATGATGTGAATCATCCAAAAGTTATTTCTTTAATGCAGGATTTTATGGAATACATAGTCTTGACCCAAATCTCACAATTGTTTCTTCATTATCATTAAACTCAATGGATTTCAATTCCTTATATTTTCCACTTTCTTCTGAATTCCTAGATCATCTTTTTGAGAATCCTTTAACCTATCCTAAAGAAATGGTTGAGAAATCATATGTGAAAGGATTTATGATGTTCCCTTCCTTATGATTCCCTTGTACATGTTCTTCAAATACAAGAATATCAAATCCTTCACAATTCTCATCAATGGTAAAATTATTGGGTCCTTTCTACTTAGATCATATGCCACCTTATGCGATTTTCCAGGATGGTAGTGGATTGTTATGTTGAAATCCTCGATGAACTCTAAATAGCATCATTGGAGCATATTCTACATTTTCAATGTGAATATATATTTTATACATTTGTGATATATATATATATATTTCACACATCTCTCTAAAGTGATAATATCGCTAGATTTTCAACTCAAAGATCATAGCTGCCAACTCCAGATCAAGCATGGGATAGTTTTTCTCATTAATTTTCAACTGCATTGAGGCAAAGGCAAGGACATTGTCATATTGAATCAAGAAACATCCCAATCCCTTCTTAGAAGCATCATTGAAAATTATTAAAATATGATCACTTGTGGGTAGTTTGAGCACAAGAGTAGTGATAATCCTATTTTTTAACTCCATAACGATTTATTTGAATTTATCATTCCAAGAAAGATTTACTACCTTATGAGATATCTTAGTAATTGGGTTTGGAAATCATGGGTAATTTTTCAAAAATCAATGATAATATCTAGAAATCCATGGAAGCTACGGATATCTTTCATAAACATCGGTCTTGGACATCTATCAATTGACTTTTTCTGGGAATGACCTCTAGATAACCCAGTGCTTATAATGATATTCCCCCATAAAGAGACTTAATTCAACTAGAAATCACACTTTCTATACTTTTCATAGATCTTCTACTTTATCAAGGTCATTAGAATAGAGTTTAGATTCTCCTCACGATCATCCTTGGTTTTGGAGTATATTAGAATATCATCTATAATGACTGCTACATATTTGATGAGGTTATCTCTAGAGACTCTATCAACCAAGTCTAGGAAGATTTATAAAAAAGTGATTCTTAAATGATTCACTATGAACTTATAGTGCATATACCTTGTACAGAAATCACTCTTGGGGATATCTTCCTTCTTTACCCTAACCTGGTATTATCTCGACCATAGATCCAGTTAGGGAATTAGTGTGATCCATGTATCTGATCGAAGAAGTCATCAATTCATGGAAAATGATTCTTTTTCTTTATCATGATCTTGATGAGATCACGATAATTGATACAAAGTCTCGTTGACCCATCCTTATTATTAACAAAGTGGACTGGTTCACCATATGGAGAAGCACTTGTGTGTATAAACCTTTTATCTAGATACTCCTATAGTTGTTTATTTAGTTATTCAAGTTCCATAATATCCATTATATATAGATTCTTGGATATTAACAATTCCCCAAGTTTAAGATCAATCAAAAAACTAAACCTCTATACTAGGAGGAAGACCAGGACATTTTTCAGGAAACACATTAGTGAATTCCCTCGAAATAGTCATGTCTTTGAGGAATATCCTTCACCTAGAATCAATAATCTGATGAAAATACATATGCTCATAGGGAAGTAATATCCATGATTTAGATAATGGTGATGAATAAGATTCATCATCCTCCTTGCGATTGAATTGAACCGGGGGTCAATTCGATATATGGAGAGTGATTTCCTTTTTATACAAATTTATGTCGGATCTATATAAGAAAAGATAATCTATGACCAAAATTGCATCAAATTCCACCAAAGAGAGTATGATGAGATTCTTCAGGATGTGAATCCCACGAACCTTGATGGTGGAGGTGTTATATACATGGGATGAAATAATTTCCATGTTTTCCATTTTCACTGACTCCTTTACATCCATGCATTGTGGTGGTGTTTGGATTGTTCTACTAAAATTTTGTGAAATTAAACAATATGTTGAACCAGAATAAAAAAGTACGTTCACTATTATTGAAGGATTTTCTAGAATACTAATCAACACTTCATTTTCTATTTTCACTTCAGCGTTAGTGATGGAAAAAGCTCACCCTTTCTGCTATAGAGGTTGTTGGTTGCCTCTGATAACCCATGTATTAGGGAACTAATTTGAAAAGTTCCCACATTCCTTACATTTGTAACAATGAGAAATGAATTGAGGGTAGACTGGAGAATTACATTCTGCTATCACATTATTTGGTTTCTCCTGATAGTAATCATTGACTAGGTTCCATTCTCTTATGCACTTAAATTATTTCCTTGATTGCCTTAGGCAATTTCCATGGTGCTTGTTTCTGCACATTTGGCATATTGGATGCTGGAATTTTTTAGCACCATTGGATTTATCCTTATGAATTCCAGAATTAAAATACTATTTTCACTTCTTATCCCCATGATACCCATGAGATTTACTATTCTCATATCGACATTGTGGGAAGATTATATAATTTCATAATAGCTATCAAAGTAATAGATTGCCAAGTATTTTAATAGACTAAAATTTATCCCACCAAAGAAGTGGTAAACCTTGTATTCAAGGGTAACTAAAAAACTAGAGGCATACCATGGATGTCTTATAATTTTTTCCTCATATTCCCCAATAAAATTTTCATCATTTTTCTTTATTTTAAGGAAATATATATCCATTTTATGGTGGAGGTTGTGGGGAAAATATTTATCAAAAAACATTTTTCGGAATTCCTTCCACTACATTGCATCGATCTATTCCTATGGATTCATATTATTAATCAATGTACACCACTGATCAGCTTCACCCTCCATAATATAAACATGAAGAAGAATATTCTCTTATTTTGAACATTAAAGGATAAAGAAGATCTTTTCAATAGAGTAGATCCATTTCACTATGATTAAGGTATAAGAAGATCCATTAAAAGTATGATGCCTTTATTGAATTAAGATTTTGATTGTAGGTTATTATCTCTTAGGGGGGTTTGAGTCATCCTCTTGATCCATGTATTTATTCAAAACCTCAGAAAATTAAGAGACTATAATAATAATGTTTGTGATTCCAGCTCCCATTGGGTTGGGAATCTTTTTAGGACCGTCGTCACATTTCCCTTCCCATCGATTGTTAAATAGATTACACAAATTACCGACCATTGGCCATAATAAGAGGAAAATTTGTGATGATTATCTTAAACATTTAAACACGTAAGGGGGGAATACATTGACATTATAGAGATAACTTATAAATTAAATTTATCTCCTTAACTTATGAGTTTCTAGGCTTTTGTATATGATATCCATGATCGACATCTTAACATATATTCTTATAGGAATATTTTCCATTAATAATGGTTCATAATGAGATTATAAAATTACCAAAGCATATCCTTTGGGAGAGTCAAACTAGGAGTGCAGCAATTCCCATTATCATGCACCAGTTCACATTCAAGTCTAGCTCAAAAGTAGCCTTTTTTAGGTTTTACCCCTATATACATCAGTGCTAGAGAAATATCCACTTTTTCGTATTTAGACAGGGATGCATTTTCATGATAAACCACTTACTATATACTCAAAAAAATTGATGGTCATTTTTCTTATACATAGTCTTATCCCTATAGATTTCACTGGGGTTTTCTAATCCTAATCCAAAAAACAAATAAACCTATCCAATGATACCAACTATAACAAGTGTGCTATTTATTACTCATATTAAATATAATTTATTACATAGATTTTCACTTAATAAATCATATATGATCAAGAGTTCTAGTGTCCTAGAAAATTAGTAACATTAAATAATAACTTAAAATATGAAATACAAAATCTTAATTACAAACATCTTTGACATGACCAAAACATTACTTCGTACTTAACAATGCATGGGATAACCTGATGACATACATAAGAAAGGGGTATGCTTTAAAGCCCAGTAGGAGAGTAAAGATAGAATAACATGAGGATAATACTACATGTTAGACAAGGAATATCAATTAGGCATAAAGTTACACGAATAATAAGGCATGATATAAAATTTTAATCATAACATGGGAAATGTGGAAACAACTTAAAACATTGCATCATTAACCAAATTTAAAGATAAACCACAAAGACTTCATGGTGGAAAAAAGACCCATAATAGAATTAGTTAAACCACTTCCCCAATATGACATCTCTTGATACTAATCATTTCCCAATGCATTGGAGTGCTACCAGGGAGCACCCATCATAATTATTTCAATCTCATGCTTAAGTGTGCCATATAGATCTTATAAAATGGATTCATTCAGCATAATAATTTCTTCCATGATCATGGAATGTGGAATAAATATTTTTATTTCCCCAATCAATAAGTATATTTTCATAAAAATTAATACCCTTGATATAGAAATGGGTATGGTATTCACTACAGGATGATTTTGGCATGCAAAATCGCGATGCAATTTTGGCAGCACAACGACATCAAATATAAATTCAAAAAATGGATTGATGAGAGAAAAAGAGGTCTCTAATCATTTATTTTGGATGTTTATGTAAGTGGGATATATAGTAATGTATCCCAATAAAATAAATTTGAAATTAAAGGGCATATCATAAATGAGGTTCTTGATTCAACTGGAAGAGAGATAAATCTCTTACAGAATTTTGGCATAGTAATAGGTGTATATAGAGGATCATGGTTGGATTAATGAGAGTATTAAGAATATAAAATTATCTAAAATTAAAATGGAGAGTAATTGGAGTATTTTTGAACATATCCCAAAATATTCAAATTAAAATTAAAAGACATTTCATAAAAGGAGTGGAAGATACCATACTTGGATGTGTGATCCCAAAGGTTTGGGGAGGCTTCATGAGAGCTTGGGGGCACCATTATAGGACTCTAGAGTGTATAGGGAAGAGTTTGGTTTAAATTTAATGGGTTTTAGTGAAGATAAATGGGAGATTGAATGGGTTTATATAGGAAAGAAGGGGGAATTTATTATTATTTTGCTTTTTGGACAGTACACAATAAAATATTCAAAACCACAAACTATCATATGGTTTCACCATGGTTTTAGGAAAGTGGGAGTGGAAAAATTTATTTTATAAGTCCAAGGGCCTAATATATTAACATATTTCCCTTTCTTATATCGAGGTGAGTCATACATTCAAGAAAATGATTTTAAAATCCTAAAATATAGTATAAGACTTGGAGAATTCACTATGGATTTGGAAAATAAATAAAATAAATTTAAAATAACATTATTTTAAAGGTAACACATATATTAGTCTGAAGATACATTTTATTTAATTTATTACTTCACTATTGGGTCATTATGATGTTATAAAACACAATGTATATTTATACCGTATTTAATATTTACTTGAAAATACAACTATCTCAGAAAATTAAGAAAAATTCACCCTTAGATAATTTAGGTATCGTAATTCAAAAAAATATTCATTTCATCTAGATAATTTTTTAAATTTTTTAATTTTCACTTCTAATATAAAAAATGGTATTTATAAATATGCCACGGGTTTTGAAAAAAATTGATTTCAAAACCTACTAAAAATTACATTTGAATTCATAAAAATTATATAATCATTTATTTTAAATAAAAGTAATTTAATAATTAAATTTCACTAAAAATTATTTATTTCAAAAAAAATCATTAATTCATCTATATAGCTTTCTTAGTTGACCAAAAATACTATTTGTGCTTTAATTGGCATTTAATCATAATGATAGGGTATTAAGACATATCCCTTTACTAAAGAAGCATATTCCCTAAGAGTAACGTGTGAGATAGTGGGAAATTCATGGGTTGTTCAGAGTACATGGTTTGGGTCTTGATCTTGATGATCTTGAACTTCTCCCATAAATGGTTGTTCACATGCTTTTGTCGTTTGATCTCAACTTGGGCTATGTCTAGGATAAATTATAAAAAATTCTATCTCCCTTGGAAGCTCTAATAAATGGGATTTATTGGTTTTGATCTTATTGGTTGAGACCATAATATCCCTTATCTCCAACAAAAGGATTATTTAAAACCCAATATTTATATTAGTCATGTGATCATTTTTCAACGACTATATTATAATTGGTAATGATACATAATGTTAATTTAATTCAAATTGGATATAATGAAACCAAGTAAGTGCATATTTTTACTATATCCATAAGATAATTAAATCAAAATATAATGAATTTTATTCATATAATTTTGATTCGTTACACACATAACAAACCAAATTCAATAAAAGAATGGTTATGGTTGAAATATGGATATTAAATGGTTGTTGTACAAGCGTAGGTCCATTTTTATACCCTTTGTTTAATGTTTAATCGCAATGTAATCTTGTTTTCAACTTAATCGCTATGATTAAATTAAAATAGTTTCTTTATTATTTTTTGTAAAAAACTAATTTGATGATATTAGAATTTATAAATTTTTCTTATTACATTTATGGAATAAAATTTTAGAATTTAAATAAAAAAATTTGGATAAATTAACCAAAAAATAATCCCGTAGATTGGATGATAAAGTGGGTTTTTCAGAGAAAACATCAAACGTTTGGAATGATTTTTTATCCAATTTGAATGTAAAATTGATTCCAATTACATAAAATTTTCTAAATGATATATAACTGATCTAATTATACTATAAAACCAATTAAAAATATAATTTAACAATATAAATTATTTATATGAAAATGATGCTTTTAATTAATATTTGGGGTCATTCATTATTCATCAAAATAAGAAAGTTCTCAGAAAAATACTAAAAATTCATGAAAAGTAAATTTTGATGTTATAATATAAAAAATGAATTTTAATTTTCCAAATAAAAATTATAAAAGATTCAAAATTTAGTTTTAAATAATGTTTTTCACTAAAAGGTGGTAAAACTATTTTTTAAAAATAGACATCTTTTATAATTAAAATTGGATCTATTGTTATCTTTAACCAATCAGACATGTTGGATGAATTAAAAAACATTTTATTAAATATATAAAATTTAAATTTCATTAACATATTTTAATAATTGAGATTAATTTATTTTGTTAAGATAAAGCTCCTTTCTGGTCATAAAATTTTTTTTTCATAAAAACTCATCCATTATTTTAAATTCATCATTATTTTCATTTATAATTAATTGGTCACCAAAAAATCATTATAAAAAAATATGGAAAATATAATTTTCATAATTTAGTTAATCTAATTCTTTCTTTTGATTCCCACATCTAGGTGATAACTATCATAACAATATTAATAGTATATTAGTGTCAGATATTACTAGGGCTTATGTGTAACATAAATAATCAAGGGAACTCAATTTTTCCGGCCAAAAATAAAATAAAATTGGTGTTCCATGTGATAAAATTCAAAATATGTTTTTCATGTAGTGAAATATATCAAACTATTGAAATTAACTCAAAAGGATATGTTTCATAAAATCTCAGGATGTTATATCCCAACCCCTTAAAATGATGTTCTCCCCTGAAGTTCATCACAGTTATCAAAGGAAAAAAATTTTATAATTACATTATTTAAAACCAAATAATTCAAATAGTTAATAAAACATCCTATTAAAAAGGAAAAGTGGGAACTATAAGGGCCCCTGAAAGTTACACATTTCTTGGATTCCACCTAGGAAGAATAAAGGTGGGAATGCAGGAAAAACATAAATAATTATCGATTGTGATTAAGGTCATTGATGAAAAACATGTGAATGGTCAATGGAAATTTAAGGGCCTAAAAAAATAAATATGTGATGATAAAAAATACCATCATTTGAGAAGAATTGAAGGTACTAGGATAATACCTTTTTTCTAGATCGTTTTCTGAGATTTATAAAATTCTTATACCATCTAAATGAAGATAAAAATAAAAAAGAAATATACTTACTTGATTAGTATAATTTCGTCCCTTAATCACTATCCACCAAATTCTCATTTTTTCTCCCAATGATTAATATTCATGGTGAATTTTCATATACCTAAAGCTAAAAATAAAATTTTAAAGACCACATAACAATAATAGTGAATGTAATGATATTCCACCTATCTTTAGCCATTAGCCAAAAAACATAATAGTTATAACATAGTAATATAATTACCAAATTGATTAAACCTTTATATGATACACTAATATTAAAAATTAAATTCTAATACACAAAGTTCAAACTAAATTATTCTATAAATAATCATTCTAAAAAATTATCAAAACTTTTCCTAACTTAGTTCCAAACCCAAAGATTAGAAGGATTTAATCCTACTTTATTCCAAGATAAATCAACAACTATAACTCAATAAAAATCTCAAATGCCTTCAAAATAATGTTAATCTGGTGAAAAAATCATGATATCCAAAACATTGTGTAGGCCATGTGTTAGTGCGTGAGAACCTTATTGTCCTTCAGTGATGGGTTCAAGCCCTACCACCTAGCCAGATGTGATTGATTGTCACCCATGATATGGGTTGTCACCTAATTTTCTGTAACCCTAAAAAATAAATCCTCCCCAAATACACATCATGTTGATCCTAGTGATTATAGACACCTCAACCTAAGAAACATCTCCAAAAATTTCATTAATGATCTCAATATTATCACTACTTAAAACCCTTAAATGAAGTGTCTTAGAATTTGAAATTATGATAATCCTTAATATTATAGTTCTATGACTGTATCTATATCTATTACGATAACCTCATATGAAAACATCATAATCTCCAAAATTATCTTAACTGACCTTTGATACAAACTATAATAACCCAGAACCCGCAGTCTCAGATCCATTACTGAAATCCATAACTTTACATTCCCTTATTTGATTCCTATAATTTTGACCCAAATTTTTCATCTAAAATTTACAACATCAAAAGGAAAACATGGATCACTTACAAACTAGTGGACCTTTTAGGTTTATAGTTTTAGAGAATTTGGACAAACATAAACATAAAAAATTCACAATTCATCAAAATATAATTTCTTCTATTTAACTCGGATTTTATTATTTCAAAATGGGATATCAACATACTCCTTGTAAAAACCATTATATAACTAAATCATTTAAGATCATTATTTAAAATCCCTGGAAAATGATACATAATAACTTTTATATGAAATGCTCAATAAGATAAAATTTGATCATTAACAAATAAATTTCACCATTGATCATAATAGTGCATAAGGGTATGATGACATAATCCAACTTCATGATCGAATCACAAAATAAATCAAACCCATATATACCTAGATCATAAAATATTAATTAATGGAAAAGGAAAGTGTCATCAAAAACAAGAATATAAATCCATGTGTTATTAATATCGATCATTATAAACATTATAAACCCCTATCAAGCATAAAAACACATAAAGGTATCTTGGGACATTATTATACTTTACATTATTATAAATATAATAACCATGCTATCAACATCCATGCTTGTAACTCATACAAATGGAATAGCTAT
Source organism: Viscum album (assembly GCA_963277665.1). NCBI lineage: Eukaryota > Viridiplantae > Streptophyta > Magnoliopsida > Santalales > Viscaceae > Viscum > Viscum album. The sequence continues at coordinate 1,291,021,501 of OY728151.1, forward strand.
ACGGTCGACATCCATACCCAATGTATTTGAGGTCTATCACATACCCAAAATTCAATGGTTTGTCACATAACTACTCATCAATGATTTATCACAAAACCATCCATCATTGGTTTATCACTAAACTACACATCATTGGTTTGTCATGTAACCACAAATCAAATGTCCAAGTACCATTAAAAATCATTACATATAAAATCTTTCATTTCATTATAAAATCATTGGAAAAATAAGTATCCTTTTTATAACTTGATTTGGCCACGGAAAAGAAATGGTTTCTATAATAATCTCTTTGAAAAATGAATAACCTATGAAAAATAAATGGGTTATATAACAATCTCTTAGAAACGTGGTTATCCTGTAGAAAATAAATTGGTTCCCTAACGATCTCATTGAAACAAGGTTAACCCATGGAAAGTAAATGGGGTTTATTTCATTATTTTTGAAACAAGATTAACCGATGGAAAAGAAATGGGTTCCGTAACAATCTCTTTGAAACAAGATTAACCCATTTAAAAGAAATGGTTTTTATTTCAATCTATTTGAAACATTATTAACCCATGGAAAAGAAATGGGTTCCATAAAAATCTATTTGAATAATTTTTAAATTCACGAAAAGAAATGGATTCCATAAGAATCCCTTTATAACATGATTAAACTATAAAAAATGAGTTTCAAAACTATCTCATTGAAACATGATTAACCTAGAGAAAAAAATGGGTCCCACATCAATCTCTTTGAAACATTGATATCCCCTGGAAGGGAAATGAATTAAATTAAAATATCTTTATAAAATTACTAACCCATGAAAAATAAAATATTTCCAAAACAATATCAATGAAACATGATTAACCCATGAAAAATAAATGGGGTTTACAATTATTTCTTCAAAACATGGTTGGAATATGGAAAGAAACAGATTCCATAAAAATCTATTTCTAAATATCATAATACAAAAATAAAATGACGAATGTTATCAATACAAAGTATCCCCTATAGAAGATATTTTACTATATGGGTTTTTGATGTTGATGAATGTAAATTCCACTGAATGATCATTAAGACATTCTTGAGATAAATAATGTTCAGACATTCCAAAGTCTCCCGTATAAATTTTGAAAAATATGAATCATAATCCCCAAGAAGGAATGACATTAATGTGAAGCATAGAATATCATGAGAATAAGTATATTCATGATATAACTTGTCAAAGAAGCAGTATATACACCATAATATGGAAGATAGGTGTATAACATAACAACCATCCCAAGAATGGAAATTGGGACAAAAATTACATTACCACTTTAGTAACATTAAATCTATAAAACCCAATAAGGAGAGATCATCAAAAGGATATGTAAAATCCCATAAATTTAAGGATAAGAATCATCAAATATATTCATGGGTATTATATACAATAGACATAAAAAATAAGTGGTTAATATGGAATATATCTCACAGAAATAAAAGTGAGATGAAAAAACCCTTTCAATGATCATATCATTGGAGTGAGAATAAATAAATGAAGTAATTTTTTGTGGAAAATGGAAATAAATACAATAAAAGTGGGAATACATAATAATATAATGACTGGATAGTTCATGCATATTCTTATCATAACATACCCAATGACATTGATGTTTAACCCAATGAATGGAAATTGACTTAAAAAATCCCTTACCACATGTGTAAATTTTGAATCATGAGTTATGTGAAAGAATAAAATCAATTTAAACATTTAATATCATGAAATAAATGAATCCTATGTTATAAAAAGTCATAGGGTACAACATATAAAATTAACTAGGTTCATAATAGCATGTAAGTCTCCATGGAATGTAAAGTGAGATGAAACCCCTTACCTTGAGTCATAATAATGAGAAATAAGTGGTACAAGGTGTGGAGGACAAAGACCTCATGGGTTTGGGCCCATTTGGGTTTGTCCAGAAAATCCCACATATAAATTGAACAAAAAATTTCAAGCTCACCCCACCTCACATCATCCCACAGGTTTCTTGTGGGATTCCCAAATTTAAAAAAGATATAAAATTTATAATCATTTAAATGTTGTATTTTTTTCCATTATTAATGGTTGTTGTGGAGAGCAGTATGGACTGAAAATAGATAGGGTTTTAATAGATGTGATGTACCATTTTGATTTTGGTTATTGGTGGCTTGAAGCGATGCTAATATGGTGGTGAGTTGTTGTGATGCAAAGTTGGTGAGTGATCGGTAAGGGCCAATGAATGATGATTTTGGGTGTGTGGTGATGCAAATAATAGGACTAGTGGATGAAAAATGACTATCAAAGAAAAAAATGGTTTCTAAGGAGGCTATTAGAGTTCCCATGAGGTTTTTTCATATTATCTTACTAAAAAAGTTAAAAGAAACAATAAAAAAAATTAAATAAACCTAATAAATATTAGATCAGAATAACTTGTAGAATTGAAACCATTTGTCGAGGAGATGATTTCAATTTTTTAGAGGTGGGATGACACACATTGTGAATATGGTGAATAATCACAATATAAATATTATAATATCATATTAAAATAATAAATATATACCTATTTAAAATTAAAATATGAATGAATGGTGAATTAGTAGGACAATTACGGTAAGAAATAATATGTCATGGTTTAATCATGAATTTTATTAGAAAACCTAAAATTTTAAAGCATAATTTTTTTTTAAAAAAATTATGTCCCTGAGTAAGCCTACACCAATGCATGCTCAACCTACCTGGGCCTGCACCTATGTGGGAAAAACCTTCATTGGCCCTCACTCTTAACGATCATGATTTTTAGGCTACCCCAACATACATTTACCCCATACACACAAAGCCCACATTCAATGAGCCCATTTTTCATCACTATTTATGAGGTTTTTTTATATTCATATGACAGTTAGACAAAGGTTTTGGTGTTTTAAAAAATAATATTATGTTTCATGTAATCTAGGAAAAACTAACCCTTGAATTAAATTTTTTTTCAAGATCTACTATTTCAAAAATCATTTTATATTTGTTGTAATATGATTTCAAATCATTTAGAGGTTGTTTGGTTGGTTTTGACAATCATATGCATGTTTTTAAAGGGTGCTAAACCTTTAAAAACTTCTTATTCAATTGTTCTAAGGCATATTCCATGTCTGATTGATATTTCTAATACTCTTACTAATTAAAAATAATAAAAAATATAGTCTTCCCATGACTTCAAATCATTCTAACGTTATTTTCTATGGATCTAACTGTTAAACATGAGTTTTAGTGTTTTAAAATAATAAAAGTTTGTTTTTAGTCATCCTTGTAAAATTGAACCTCAGATTGAAATTCCATCTACTCCGACATTACACAAGTCACTATAAGGATTATTTCATCTGAATTTATGAAATCTTGAGGTCATTCGGCTAGTTTAACTCCCATACACACTTTTTAAAGGCTATTAAACAATTATAAATTTCTTATTTGATCGCTCTAGGAAGACCAAAAATTTTACTGATGGGTTTTATTCATATATACAGAAAAAATATTGAAAATATAGTTTTTTATTATTTTAAATCATTATAAGGTAATTTTCTAAGGTTATTTCTGTTAAACACGTGTTTTGGTGTTTTAAAATAAGGAATGTGGGATTTTGGTTATCTTATGTTAACTGAAACCCAAATTGACACTTTTTCTATTCCAATATTTCAAAAAACATTGTATGGTTATTTGCATCTTATTTCACATCATTTAGAGGTCGTTCGGTTGGTTTTTACCCCTTTATTCTTGTTTTTAAAGGGAAAAAACCTTTAAAGATTATTCAATTATTCTAGGAAAATCTCACGTTTGATTAATGTGTCTTATACTCTAAAACATAATAAATAATATAAATAATCTTTTATTATGATTTTATTTCATAAGGACGTTTTTTTCGATGGATCTAATCATTGAACAATGATTTTAGTGTTAAAAAAAAATAAAATCATGTTTCTAGTCTTCTTAGAAAAAAACATCATATTTACATTACTTCAACTCCATTTTTTCAAAAAACAATGTGTGGTTATTTTCATTTGATTTCATGGAATTTGGAGGTGGTTTAGTTATTTTGGATTCTATGATGCACATTTTTAAATGGCATCAAAAGTTTGAAAATTTCTTATTCGATCATTCTGAGCATACAATACATCTAATTGATGTTTCATATATTTTTAAAAATAGAAAATAATACAAATATATTAATCCTCTGATTTCATGATATTCAAAAATCATTTTCTATTGATATGACTATTAAATACAATTTTTTGGGATTTAAGAGAGTAAAATTGTGTTTCAATTTATCCTTGGAAAACAAAGTCTAATTTACATTCCATTTACTAAAAAATTTCCCAAGTTACTATTTTGTTGTGGTCATTTTATTTTATAGCCTTTGGAGGTCATTCAGTTGGTTGTTACCTCGTGACGTATGTTCATTAAGGGTACTGAACCATTAAAAACTGCTTATTCAGGCATTCCGAGAAAACTACACATCTTATTGGATTATTTTTTCTTATACAAGTTATAAAAATAAAAAATATGATTTTTATATGATTTGATGTCATTAATAGGTCATTCCCAATAGATCTATTCATTAAATGCACATTTTGGCATTTTAAAATAATAAAATTTTGTTTTTAGTCATCTCTGGAAAACAGAATCTCAGATTGATTTTCCATCTACTCTGAAATTTCATAGATAATTATATGGGTTCTTCCTCTAATTTCATGACATTCAAATGTCAATCGATTGGATTTGACCCATTAATGAAAAATTTTAATGGGAATAAGACATTTTGAAATATATTTTTCAATCATTATGGGTATACCACATATACTATTACATTTAATATATGTATAAACATAAAAAATAATACAACGATGATTTTTATATAATTTTACGTCATTTTGAGGTCATTTTGTATTATTGTAATCATTAAATGTATGTCGGGAAATTTTAAAACAATTATAGTGTGTTTTAGGTCATCCTAAGTAAACTAAATATCATATTTGCATCAATTATACTCAAAAATTTCAAAAATTACATTAATATTATTGTTTTATGAGTTCTAAAAATTGGGGGGGGGGGGGTTTAGTGAATTTTGACATTCTGACACATATTTTCAAAAGGCATTAAACTTTTTAGAAATAATATATTTGGTTTTTCTCAATGACTGCACATCTGATTGACATGTCGAATTCTCACACATAACAAAAATAATATAAATATGGTTTTCCTATTATTTCACATCGCTCCAAGGTATTATATTTTGGATCTAATTATCAAATCGACATTTTGGTGTTTTAATAAAATAAATACATGTTTCCGGTCATCATATGAAAATGGAACCCCATATTAATGTTTTATATACTCTTCTATTTCAAAAATAATTTTATGGTTGTTATCCAATGATTTCATGGAATTTATAAGTCATTTGGTTGGTTTTAACCCCATAGAATATGTTTTTATTGGGCATCAGACATTTAAAACTTCATATTTAGTCATTTAGGGTAGACCCCACATCTGATTGATGTTTTGTCTTCTTGTAAATGTAAAAAATAAAATTAATACGATTTTCAAATGATTTAACATTATTCTAAGGTAATTTTCTCTATTTCATATCATTACATGCATGTTTTAGTTATTTTAAAAAAGTAAAAGTGTGTTTCTAGTTATCTAGTAAAATGAAAATTCTTATTGATGTTTCTTCTACTATAAAATTAAAAATTGACACTATATTTTTTCCATAATTTAATTTTTTAGGGTTTATTTTTTACTGTGAAATAATAATAAGACAAATTTTTTCTTTATTATAAAAATTTATAAATATAAAACACATTCATATTATTCATCTAAAATGAAAAGTTGAATATTAAAATGATAACATAAAACACCTCACACATCAGGTGAATACTCATACAAATCACCCTATAAATCCTTAATATGTCCACTAGTTATATTTGGAGCCTCAAAAAAATATAATTATTATATATTATATGTATATTAACAAAATTCAATGTGAGTATAATTTATTTTCATTATTACCCATAGATCTATCTGTGTAGTATCAAAAGGAAGCCCCATTATCATTGAATATATATGCACTAAAATCTATGTTAATATCTCTTCAAAATCTTCCAATATCTACTTTAACTGATAATCCATACTATGTTTTAGAGTTTTCATGGTAGCTTCTGCCTCAGTCAATGTGTGTATCCCTGCATCTACATTGCATAATACCCCCACCTATGAAATTTCATGGGAGGAGATCACTTTTAAATCAAAGAAAAACAAAAATAATCTAATAAAATTTATGGGTAAATAAAATATAATAAGAAAAATAAATGGATGAGTATATATTTTTTAATATATTATATTAAATAGAAATCAATGTGTCTTAGTAAGTCATTCAAAAATTTTATAAAGAATATTTGTTCTACTTGTTTTACCAAATCAGGTATAATCCTTATCAAGAATATTTTTGCAAGAGACTAGTTACATGGAATAAGATATATTCCTATGTTGAATAATCTTATACCATCCTAATTGAGGACTAGGAATTTATTCACTACAAAGTGTGAGATTATAAATTATGATCTATGGGCTCTGTCACATTCGAAGATAATATGTTAGGGATCATTTATCATAAGCAGCTACAACCTTCTATAAATTTTTATTATAAATCAATTATATATTGATTTTGGATTTTTTGTAGGATGAAAAGAGTACATGATTAAAATACTCCTAAGAAATGATAAATTATATCTTAGATTTCTCACTTGGGGAAGAACATACTAGTTTCACTTTTTATGTATAATAAAAAAAATATTGTAACTTGAAAATGGTTCTTAGGATAATTGGGATTAATCCCCAATAATTCATCACCAGGGTTGGTCAAGAAAAATAATATAGTCTCATTATCTTTTTTCCCTCATGAATAATGATGATGAAACCATGATCAAGTTTTGAATAATTCTCTCTTACCTTCAACAAACAATTTATGATCCCTAGAATGATCATTGTAAATATAGAAATTAGCACTAAATAGATTCCCATGTGAGAATATAATATATTAAACATATAGAAGATCATATTTTAAAACTCATTGGGGTCAGGATAGTGTTAAACCTATGAAAATTACAACTTCTTTATAATGCAGATGAAGGATTATGGGGGTTTCAAAACCAAGTCTTCAATTAAATCACAACATAAGTAACTGGACAATGAAATGAATACTTCATTACCCATAGTAACCATATATATAGAGAATCAAGTGATATTTTCACAAATCCAAAAAAATATCACATAAAATTAAGAATACGGAAAAAATGACGTTGGATGATACTAGTTTTGAACTCCCCTTTATGTGTTGAGAATCATAATGTGCTAAAATTAAAACCATGTAACATATTCTAAAGAGTTATATGTAACATCCAAAAATTTAATTTAATATATCCTTTTAAATTAACTTAATTTCATTAATATATTGTGTTACACAAAATAAATAGTTTATCTTTAATCATACTCAACACCAATTTTATCTTGTTTTGCATGAAACATTGAGTTCCATTGATGATTTATTTTACACACAAGCCCAAGTCTTACCAGACAACAGTATACTATTAATATTACTATGATAGTTATAACCATGATGTTGGAATTTTTATAATTAATTATATTATCTAAATTTTGAAAATTATAGTTTAGATATGATTATATAATGAGTCATTTGGTAGCCAATTGAGTATAAATGAAAATAAAGGCAAATTGAATATAAAGGATGATTTTTTATGAAAAACTATTTATATTACCAGAATGAAATTTTATTTTATTAAATTCAAATTATAATAATTAATATAAGATATGAATTAAATTTAAATTTTATATAAATAATAAAATTTATTTTAAATCCATCCAATCAACATGTTTGATAGGTTTAAGACAAGAATAAATGCAATTTTATGCAATAAAAATTGTATATTTTTAAAAGAAAAATTTCAACCTTTTAATGAGGACTTGTTTTAAAAATAAATTTTGAAAATTGTTTAATTATTATTTGAAGAAATAAAATTCATTTTTTAAATCCTAATACGAAAATTTACTTTGGGTGACTTTTTTTTTGCATTTTCCTTAGAACATTCATATTTTGATTAATAGTGAATGACACAAAATTTAAATAGAAAACATTTTTTAGTATAAATAGTTTATACTATAAAATGATATTTGTAATTGTTTTTAATGTATATTTTGTTAAATATTATAAAATTTATAGAAAATTAGGTCATTGTAATCAATTTTAAATTTAAATTTGGTATGAAAACATTTCAAACTTATGGATCTTTAACTTAAAAAACCCACTTTGTCTTACTATATGTGGGATTAATTATAAATTAATTTCTACCACATATATAATTAGAATTTTTAAAAATGGGTTCAATAATGTGTATCATAAAAATTTATAATTTCTAATAATTTCTATGTAGTTTTTGACCTTAAATATTATTGAAAGTATGTAAAATTAATTTCAACGATTATGGGGAAAACAAGATTACATAAAGGTTAAAATTTAAAATTAAGGTATAAAAATGGACCTACACTTTCCCAAAACCCAATGGATGTAAAAATTTAGACATAAAACCATCTTGGATTTAATTTCATGTGTTATAAAATTTTTATTGTAGTTAAAAATATTTAAAGGACACAATTCTTTTCAAAAATCCCAATTATGTCATCTCCCTCCAATTATAAAAGGGCTCTCACCCTCACCATATTTTCACACCTCTCTTGACCATTGGATCATAAAAAACCTATAAAAAAAATTACATAATGTCTCTCCTATCATCCTAGTATCCTCAATTTGGACATAATGACAACTAAGGAAGTCCTTTTGGGTAAACCAAAAGGAGTTACCTGAAAAAGATGTAATATTCTTCAACGATCACTTTTGGTTTGTTTATTTCTCCACCCATTAAATTATAATTATTACATAATTATATAATAACCTTATTATCATAAATATACTAATATGTTGTTATGTTAAGGTTTATATCTAAAACCCCACACACTTATATCAAATGGGATACACAATCATCATTCGTGTGTACAACGGACTGCCGCCTCGTGGATTGATGTCAAACATTATTCCATTACCACCTCTAAATATTGGGAATAATGATGTAATTTATATTTTAATATTATATATAGGATATTAATAATGTTATTCTGCTTCTTAAATTTTTATATAAGATATAAATTTATTCTTTCCATTTTTGGGGATATGATAATATCATTTGGGGACGTGTGGACTACCTCCTCCTCAAAGCAATGTGATCCGTTAACTCTTTAAATGGATTGTATTAAGGATGTATTTGATAAACATATATTATATAAATGAAATATTTATGGAATTAATGACATAATTATCTATATTTACATATTAAATATCATTTTCTTCTTTCTATTTCACACACTAAAAAAGAGATAACATCATTTGTGAACCTATGGACTACTGCATCCTTGAAGCGATGTGGTTCTTCCTTTTTCATAACAAAAAACAAGAATGATATTTATAAGTATATATAATTAAATATTAATGTATTTATGATATAATGGTCATTTGGAAATATAAACACTACTTACATACTTTCCATAATGATCATTGAAAACTGGGGACTTTACTCATGCGTACGTATGACCTGTCGTCCCCATGATTGTGACATTGGTTTAATTTTTATAACCATCATTATTTTATGATTTTAAAAGTATAATTTATGTATAAATTTTTTAACTATTTAATGGTTCTAATTCTGAATATTTTTAAATAATGAACTCACTTACCCTAGTAAACATGCCAATGTCAGTTTAGACACGTAAGCCGAATATGGTAAAAACATCTAACTTAAACAATTTTAATTATGTAGTTGTATATAACTTTTTTATAAGTGAAATGAAAGTTTTAATAAAATGGTAAAGGTTATGAAACAAGTATATTATTTTGAAATATGTTTATTACTAAGTAATATCAAGATAAATGTGACAAGTCAGACTGAATATAAGGGGTTCTGCCTCAATTTACATTCCATTGAGACTTATTTATTATTATGAAACTTCTTACTTTTATATGGTTTATCTACGGACTTGTGACTTTTTATATAATTATTTTATTTTATCTCATGAAATTAAATGTTTTAATAAATTTTAATCTTTTATGACACTAATGATTTAAATGTTACTCATTTTATAATGGATTTATTAATTCAATTTCCATTCATTAGGTTAAACATCCATGTCAAAGGTTTTGTTATGCCAAGTATATATGTGAAATTAACTCTGATTATATTATATTATATTTCAAATTGTAATGTGTGGATTTAAATTTTTTGCACATAATTATTTCATTCATTTATTCTCACTCCAATTATATGATATTTTCAAGGGTTTTTCTCATCTTACTTTTATTTCTATGAGATACCATATTCACCACTTAATGTTTTTGTGTGTGGTGTATACAATACCCATTAATGTATTTAATGATTATTTTCCTTAAATTTATGGGGTTTATATATCATTTTGATGATATCTATTTCATGGGGTTTATGGTTTAAATATTACCAAAGCAGTAATGGAATTTTTGTCATAATTTTTCTTGTTTGGGACGATTGTTATGTTATACGCCTATATTATTTTATGAGTTGTATGTACTACTATTTATACATATTATATCATGAATATAATTATTATATTTAGATTATATGTTTCATTTTAGTGTTATTATTTCTTTGGTATTATAATTCAAATGTTTCATAGTGGTATGGGACACTTTGAAATGTCGAAAGATAGTCTTCATCGAGAATGTTTTAATGTAATTTTAATGGAATTTCTATTAATCAATGTCAAAAAACCATGTTGTTACATATTATCCACTAGGGATATTTTTTTATTTATACCATCCTAATTATTTTATGGATGGATTAAGATCATTTCAAATATATTTTTATATAATTCATTTCTTTTCCACAGAAAAATAATGTTTCAAAGAGATTATTTTGGAACCCATTTTTTTCCATGGGTTAATCCTGTTTGAATGATATTTTTTTAACCCATTTCTATTCCATGGGTTAATCTTATTATAAATATATTTTTATAGAATACTTTCTTTTCCAATGAATAAACTTTTTTTAATGATATTGTTGTGGTACCCATTTCCTTTCCATTGTGTAATCAGGTTTCAATGAGATTGTTTTGGAACATGTTTATTTTTAATAGGGTAGTCATGTTATAAAGAGGATCTTATAGAACCTATTTATTTTCAGTGGGTTAATCATGTTTCAAATATAATATTGTGTAACCAATTTCTTTTCCATGGGTTAATAATGATTTAAATAGATTGACATAAAATTCGTTTATTTTCCATGCGTTAATCTTATTTCAAAAAAACTATTATGGAACCCATTTTTTTCCATTGGTTAATCATGTTTTAAAGATATTAACATAAATCTATCTTCATTTCCAAGGGATAATATTGTTTTAGTAATATTTTTATGGAACTTGTTTCTTTTCCACGAGAAAACCATGTTTCAATTAGATAGTTATGGAACACATTTCTGTTACCTGGGTTAATCATGTTTCAAAGACATTATTATATAATCCATTTATTTTCCATAGGTAAATCAAGTTATTAATTGGATAATGGTTGTTCCTATGAGTTTATGATGAAATGAAATATTTTATTTTTTATGATTTTCTAATGTTACTTGGAAATTTGATGGGTGGCTATATGATAATTCAATGATGGGTGGTTCTGTGATTAACCAATGAAGGGTGGTTCTTTGATAAACCATTGACATATAGTCACATGATAATCCAATAGTGTGTGGGTCCATGATATCCCTAAAATGAATTGGGTATGAAATTTGGCTGAATGGACATTCCATTTGTAATAGTTTCATGTATGTAATTAGACTTCATGGTCATTAAATTTATAAGAATTAAAACTGTAATAATGTCCCAAAATACCCTTTTGAGTTTTCTATGCCTATTATGGGATTATAATGTTTCTAGTGATTGATATTGATATCACATGGCTTTTTATTATTGAATCTGATGACTCATTCATTTTCCATTTTTTCGTATTTGAGTGTCTTGGTATTGATGGGTATGATTTCTTTTATTACTCAGCCATCCACTTTGATTATGTCATCAAACCCTTATGCACTCTTAGGATCATTAATGAAATTAATTTTTTAATTCTTATGTTTCCCCTTAATGATCATTTGAGATCACCCTTCCTATGTCTACTTTTCCCTAGGTTTTAAAGAATTATTTTTAACAATTTACATCTACAAATTCTTTCACATGGAAGATGTTAATGACCTAATATGAAATAAGGAAATCTAGGGTAAATAGGAAAAATGTTCTTTTGAAAAATTTTGAAATTTTTATGTAAGAGTTTTTCCTAATTATCTAAAACACTGAACCTAAAAGGTATTCCAGTATGTAAGTGATCCATGTTTTATTGTTGATTATGAAAGGTCTAGTAAAGAATTTGGGTCAAAATTATTAGCATCAAAGCCAAGAGTGTAAAGCTATGGATTTTAGCACATGATCTGAGAGTGTGGGAATTGGGTTATTATAGTTGGTATCAAATGATAGTTTAGATAAATTTGGAGATTAAGATATTTTCATATGAGGTAATATTAAGAGTTATGGATATCATCACATGACTATAATCTTAAGGTTGGTCATAATGTCAAAGTGATAGACCCCCCATTTAAGGGTTTTCTGTATTAAAAAGATTGATTTTATTAATGATTTTTTTGATATTTTTTTGGGTAAATGTATATTTAATCATAGGGTCAACATGAAGTGTATTTAGGGAGTTTTTATCTTTCAGGATTAATGAAAAAAGGGGAAAAACCATAAGGTAGGTGAAAATCATCACATATGGCTAGGAAGTGTGGCTTGAACCCATTACTACTGGATGATAAGGGTCTTGTGCAATACCAATGCCCTACACAATGTCCTAGTTAGAATGGAACTTTTTTCAGATAATGTTTATCTCATAGGAATATGGGTTTTTATTTTAGGAATAATGGTTGATTTATCTCATAAGAATATATGATCAAATCCTTCTAATATTTGGGTTTCTAACTAAGTTAGAAAATGTTTGAAAAATATTAAGGGTATTTTTTATGTAATAATTTATGGTGAACTTTGGGTATTACTATTTAATATTTAATATTAGTGTATCATATGAACGTTTACTCATTCTAGAAAATAAAATACTATGTTCTACCCATTGTGGTTTGGGTTAATGTCTAAATATAACTCGAATAGCTTTAATACCCCTTTTATGGTTTTGTGGTCTTCATAATTTTATTTTGAGATTAAATTATAAGAAAATTAATCTTGAATACTCATAGTTTGGAAAAAAGATCATATTTTGGTGGAAAGTTATTGAATGATGAAATTATACTCATCAAGTAAGTATATTTCCTTTTTATATTCCTAATTGTCTAGATGGTAAGAGAATTATTTAACTCTATTAAAATGATCTTAAAACAAAATTATTATCCTAATACCTTAAATTATAATTAATTTATAGTCTTTTTGATCATGAAAGATTTTTTATTTTTAGTCAGTTAACATTCCATTGATCATTCACTTGTTTTCTCATCAATGAACACAATCACTCTATATAATTGAATATAATTTTCCACCATTCTTACCTATGTTCTCCCAATGTGGAATCCTAGTAAGTTGTAATTTCTTTGGAAAACTATGTTTCCTACTTTCCCTCTTTAAGAGGGTTTTTATTAACCCTTTGTACAATTTGGGTTTCAGTAATGGAATTCAAAAAATGTTATTTCATTGATAACAAAGATGAATTTTGACGGAAAAAATCATTCTATGGGGTAGGTTGGGACATCCAGAGATTTTGTAAAATATATATTTTCAAATTAATTTAAATTATTTAAAATATTGTGTTATACGTAATACATATTTTATCTTTTATCACGCATAAAAACATACTTATCTTGTGTTTCATGAAACATTGAGATCCTTTGATGATCTATGTTACACACAAGTCTAATTATTACTAGAAAACATTATACTATTAATATTATTATAGTAGTTATCACCTATTTTTTGTAATTCAGGGAAGGAATGAGATTAAATAAATTATAATAGTTATATATTATACATTCTTATATAAAGAATCATTTCATGACCAAATAATTATAAAATGGAAAAGAAACCAATTGAATATAATGGGTGAGTTTTTATAAATTTTGTTTTATGACTGTAATGGTATTTTATCTTTAAAAAATAAATTAATCACTTTTAGTGAAACATACTAATGAAATATAAATTTTATATATTTAATCTTTTTTTTAATTTTCTAACATATTTGATAGGTTGAAGATAAGAATAAATTAAATTTCAAGCCTAAAAAGCAGTATATTTTTTAAAGGAAGGTTAACCGCCTTTTAATGAAAGATTTGTTTTAAAACTAAATTTTTACACTTTTGAAGTTATGATTTGAAAAAATATACATAATTTTTTTAATCATAATATCGATATCTACTTTGTGTGAATTTTTGGTATTTTTCCGAGAACTTTAATATTTTGATTACTATTGAATGGCACCGAATTTTGAAAACGGTTTTTTATAAATAATTTACATTGTTAAATTATATTGTAAAATTATAATGTGATCAATTTGATATCTATTAAACTAATTTTTTTCATTTGAATCAATTTCAAATTGAAATTGGATCTAAAAACATTTCGATCTTTTGAACTTTTCTCTTTAAACACCCACATTGTCATCCCATCAGTGGGATTAATTTTAAATTAATTTATGCCAATTCAATGACTTAAATTTGGAAAAATGGATTCCAAAATTGGAATCAGATTAATTTATAATATATAATATTATCAAATTAGTTTTTGACAAAAAATATTAGTGAATGTAATTAAAATTATTTATATAGATTATGGTAAAAACAAGATCACTTTGTGGTTAATCCTTAAACAGAAGTTATAAAAATATCCCTATACTTTCCCAACACCAATTTTCTATCTGTATAATGACCTCAACCATTAATATCTCGAATTTGGGGTGTTATGGAAGCCTCTTGATTGGTAAATAGATAGGGATCAAACAATTGTTTTCAAAGATGCCATGTGTGTCCTATACCTCCTCTTATAAAATGAAACTCTCCCTCCCCCTCACTTCACACCTATCATTACATTTGGATCATCAAAAACCTACCAAATTAATCCCCCCAACATAAATACTATCATCCTATAATCCTCAATTTATTCATAATTAAAACCATGGAATTCCTTTTCTGAAAACCCAAAGGAGTTACTCCAAAACAAGGTAACATTCGTCAACGATCACTTTTGTTTTATTTCTTTCTCCAACTCCTAAATTATTATTATTCCATACTTATGAAATGAAATAAGAATAAAAAATACACTAAAATGGTTTTATGTTAATGGATAAACCTAGACCTTCAAAAACATCCATCAAATTGGATATGGAATAATCATTTGTGTGTACATCACAATACCACCTTGCAAACTAAGGTTGTTCATTATTCCATTAACACCCCTCAAGTTTTGGAATAATTATTGAATTACTATTTTTATATGATATATATAATATTTATAATGTTATTATGATTATTTAATTGTTATATCTTTCATTAATTCATGATTTCCATTTTTTAGAATATGATAACATCGTTTGTGGACATGGTGACTACCACCTTTCCAAAGCAATGTGATTCACTCACTCTTTACGTGGAATGTATTAGGATTGGGTTTAACAAAAATATATTATATAAATTAAATATCAATGATATTCATGAAATAATTATCTATATGGACATATAAAATATCATTATTTTTCATTCCATTTCACATAGAGAAAAAGTGAAAATGTAGTCCTTGGATATTTGGACTACCGCCTCCCGGATCCGACTTGGTTCTTCATTTTTCATCACCACACACGGGAATGATATATATATATATATATAAGTATATATAATTAAATGTTATGGTATTTATGATGTAATGGTCATTTTATAAAGATGAAAATTACATACCTTATTTCAAAAATGATCACAGAAAAATTGTAATGTAACTCAAGCGTACCTACAACCTACCATCATCATAATCGTAACGTTGGTTCAATTTTCATAACCATTATTATTGTTTGTTTCTAAAATCATAATTGATATAAAAATTTGTTAATTATATATTTTTTATCATTCATTATAAGTTTAAATAATGATATTATTGACCATAATTGACCTATCAAAGATAGTTTTGACACATAAGCCGAATATGGTCAAAGCATCCAACTTAAACATTATTAATTAATTAATTGTATATAAATTGTTTATAAGTGAAATAAGATTAATAATAAACTCAAAAAACTTTCGAAACAAGTAAGTAATTGACATAAGTTTATTATTAATGAATATAATGATCCATGTGAGAAGTCAGAATCAATAGTGATACCAAATGGGCTCATGGCCCGCGGGCTTCACGGGTATGGGGTGGATGCAGGGCGGGGTGAGTATAATTATTTTGACTATTTAGAGCATTGGCCAATGTGGGTTGAGCCTGCATGAATTCAATCCATGCTGGGATGAGCTTTTGGTGTTATAGGATTACCCATGGGACTATGCTATTTTCTTACAATATATGATTAACATTATTGTTTTTTATTAAAAAAACCACGATTAAATAAGAAAATGTGATTTTTCATCATAATGGTCATACTAATTGACCATTAATTCATATATTAATTCTAAATAGGTCTATATTTATTTTTTTAATATGAAATTATAAAATTTATATTGTAATTATTAACCATATTCACAATGTGTGTCATCCCACTTCTCAATAATATGGAACTCATCTCCCCTGCACCTAGTTTCAATTCATAGAGTTATTATAATAATAATATTTTTTGGGTTGATTTATTTATTTTTTATTTAATATTATTTTGTTACTAATAAATAGAATAAGCTATCATGGAAACCCTAATGGCATCCTCTGAAACTAGTTGTTTCCTAGAGAGCTGTTATTCATTCACAAGTTTCTATGTTGCCATCACCACACAACCAACATCATCATTCATCACCCCTAACTAATCACTCAACAACAATACATCAAAATAGTTCTCCACCACATCAGTGTCACCTTATGAAAAAATTGACCCATATAATTTTTTATCATATCCTTTAAAACTCTAGCTATTTTAATTACATACTTCTCTCCATAAATACCATTAAGAATGAGAAAAAAAATATTTTAATTATTATAAATTGTATATATTTTTTAAAATGCGGGAAACCAATGGGCTTATATGGATTAGGGTGGGCTTGAATTTTTTTGTTTTCATTATATACAAGCTATTGTTGACAACCCATATAAGATCAATCATATGCAAGCTTGTCCCGCCCCGGCCTGGCATACCCGTTTCACATTACTACCTCAATTTTTTTTGAAATAATACAGAAACCTAATTTTGTTATTTATTGTTTTTATATGTTGAAGACAATTCAATTGGAAGTGTGGCCTGCCCGAAACATTTGGATAAGTAGTTTTTAATGGTGTGGTACCCTTTAACAATGTGCATGAGGGGGTCATAACCAACTGAATGACCACCAAATTTCATTAAATTAAAAGACTAATTTTGTACAATGATATGTGAAATGGTAGAGTATAAAAAATTTAAATTCAAGGTTCCATATTCTCTAGATGACGAAAACACAATTTTATTGTCTTGAAACACCAAAACCTTTGTATAATGAAAAAATCCATAGAAACGTCCCCAAACTGATGTAAAATAATAGGAAAACTGTTTTTGTATTATTTTTTATGTTTATGAGTAGACAGAAAATCAATCTAATGTGTGGTCTACCTAGAAAGACCAAATTTTTAGTTTTTAAAGGTTTTATTTCCTTTTAAAAACACATGTTAGGGGATCAAAACCAATAATAATTCCTTTAAATATAGTGAAATCATAGGAAAAATATATATAATGATTTATCAAATGGTGGAGTATAGATAAAATCAATTTGAGGTTCTTTTTTCCCAAGATGATCAAAAACACACTTTTATTATTTTAAAATGCCAAAACATGCTTTTAATAGTCACATCTTCAGAAAATGACCCCAGAATGATGTGAAATCAGAGTAAAATCGTCTTTGGGGTTTTTAATGTGTATGGGTAGAAGACATGTTAATCAGATTTGTGGTCTACTTTGAATGAGTGAATACACCGTTTTTAATGTTTTGACACCCTTTTAAAACATGCATCAAGGGGTAAAAACCAACCAAAAGACCTTTGAATGATGTGAAATGAGATGATAATAACTATAAATATATTTATATAATATTATAGTAGAAGAAACACATATTCATGTTTTTTTAGGATGAAGAGAAACACATTTTTTTTATTTTAAAACAATAAAACCTATGGTTGAGGGTTATATCAATAGATAACTACCACAGAATGATGTGAAATCAGAGGAAATATTTTCATTGATAAATTTTTGATATGTACAAGTAAACATAACACCATTTAGATGTGTGGAATTCCCAAAAAGGATGAATAATCATTTTTATAGGTTTGATGCCCTTTAAATATGTGTCTTTAGTGGGTCAAAACCAAATGAATGACCTCTGAATACTATGAAATTAAATGATGAATACTATATAATAATTTCTGAAATATTTGCGTAGACATAATGACAATATGACATTTAGTTTATCCATAATGATTATAAATACTCTTGTAATGTTTAAAAATAATAAAATGTTCATTTAATGATTATATCCATTGAAAAAACCATATAATTATGTGAAAATATTAGAAAATTTTCTTTAAGTTATTTGAGCTGTGTAAGAGTAAAATAAAAGTAAATCAGACATGCAGTCTTTCCAGAACGACCTTATAAACTATTTTTAAAGTTTTGATTCCGTTTTTAATGTTGTATCATGGGATTAAAACTATTTGAATGACCTCCAAATTCTGTAAAATTAGTTAAAAACTATACATGGATTTTGGAAATGTTATAGCAGAAGACACATCAATCAGAGGTTTCATTTTTAGGTAAGACTGAAAACACACTTTTAGTGTTTTTTAATCACTAAAACCTGAATATAATAGTCATAAAAAGTATAAAATACTTCCTAATGACATAAAATCATTCAATAACCGTCTTTGTATGATTTGTTTCATCGATGAGGAGATGACACATAAATCATACATGCATCCTACCATGAAAAGATAAATAATATATTTTTAATGTTTTTTCAACTTTAAAACATGTGTATCTAGGAGCCAAAACAAACTGAAAGACCTCCAAATAATGTAAAATCAGAGGAATATAATCACACAAAGATTTATGAAGGTTTTTAGAAGACTGAACATCAATTCATGGTTATGTTAGTCTGTGATGATCAAAAATATACATTTGTTATTTTAAAAGAGAAAAATAAGTGTCAAAAGGTAAAATCCATAAAAAAATTATGATTGATTTTAAGTCGTATAAAATCAATATTAGAATTATTTTTTTTGTGTACACATATATTACACATCAATAAAATGTGTGGTCTTCCCCAAATGACTGAATAAGTTGTTTTTAACTGTTTAATGCCCTTTAAAAACATGCTTTAGGGGGTCGAAACCCACCAAATGACATCTGAATTATGTGAACTCAAAATACTATAACTATATAGTTATTTTTTAAACATTCAATTTGTTATGACTTCAATTCAAGGAACTTTTTTCCATGGATGTCGGAAAATGCACATTAATAGTGTTAAAACAACAAAATGAAAGTTTAATAGTATGATAAAAAATAATGTCCTAGGAATGATTTGAAAAGATATTTTAATAGTATTTGTATTATTTTTGACATGTAAGAGTATATGGGACAATAATAGGATATTGGGTCTTCCTAGAATAGCCGAACAAGAAGTTTTTAAAGGATTATGGCCTGTAAAAATGTGGGTTAGGGGTCAAAACCAATTGAAATAGATCCAAATGTAGTGAAACTAGAAACTAAAAACCATTAAATTATATTTGAAATAGTAGAGAAAATGAAATGTTAAAATGACTTTCTATTTTTTCATGATGGAAAAAAACATACTTTTATTATTATAAATCACCAAAACATGTCTTTAACGGTTATATCAATAGAGAAAAATGCATGAAGAATTGAAAGCATAGTAAAATCATATTTTTGTTATTTTTAATGTGTATGATTACATGGAACATTAATCAGACAAGTTTTCTACTCGGAATGATCGAATAATCCATTTTTAAAAGTTTGACACCCTTTAAAAATGCATATTAGGTGGGTAAAATCCAACAAAATGACCTCCAAATGACCACCAAATGACATAAACTCAGATTAAAACAGCCATAGAGTGACTTTTTTAATCGTTTAGTATATAGAATATCAATCAATGTCTTCTTTCATGGGATGACCATAAAAACTCTTTTTTGAATACACTAAAACATGTGTTCAAGGATCATTTCCATAGAAAATGACATTGGACAGACATGAAATCATGGAAAAACCAACATAATATTATTTTTTTATGTGGGTGAGGAGAGAGTATGTTAATCATATATACAGTGTTCCCATAAAAACTGAATAAAAAGTTTTTAAAATTTTGACACCCTTTAAAAACATGTGTCAGTATATCAAAACAAACTTAACAACCTTAAAATGCAATGAAATCATAGGAAAAAACAGAAAGTGATTTTTGAAATGGTGGAGTACAAGGAACATCAATATGAGGTTTCATTTTTCCATAATGATCGGAAGCACACTTTTATTATTTTAAAACACAAAAACGTGTTTTTAATAATCATATTCATAGAAAAATACCTATGAATGATGTGAAATCATAAGAATAATATATTTGTTTTTTATGAGCTATTGAAACTTCAATAGACATTTATTATTTCCAAAATGACTGAATATCTAGTTTTTAAAGGTTTGTAATCATTTAAAAACATGCATTGGAGGGCAAAATCAACCTAACGACGAGAAAATACAATTAAATTCAATGAATTCAACTATAAATTCATTTTTGAAATGGTGCTGCAGGCATAATGTCTATCTGATGCTCCATTTCCCCAATATAAACAAAAACACAATTGTATTGTTTAAAAACCCCATAACGTGAATTTAATGTTCAGATCCATAATGGCAACCATAGAATTAAATGAAATTATTGAAAAAATACCCTTTCATTATTTTTTACATGTTAAAGTATAAAAAACATCAATGAGATGTGTGTTCTGACTAGAACGACCAAATATGTATTTTTTAAATGTTTGGAACTCTCTATAAAAGTGTGTCTAATGGTAAAAACCAACCAAACAACATTTTAATTATAAGAAATCATAATACATAATTGTAAAGTGATTTTTGAAATTATGGAGCAGATAGAATATCAATTTGAGGTTTCTTTTTCTCGTGATGACTAAATATTAAATATTATTATTTTAAAGCCCTAAAACATGAATTAAATATTAAGATCTATAAAACAACATTTTAATGACATGAACTCATAGTAAAAACATATTTATATTATTTTTTATGTTTATGAATAGACAAAACATCAATCGGTCATGGGGTCTTCCTAGAATGAACAAAAAACAGTTTTTAGAGGTTTACCTCCTTTTAAAAATATGCATCAGGGGGACAAAACAAAATTAAATACCTTTAAATTCTATTAAATTAGATAATAACAACCACAATTATTTTTTAAATGGTATATTTATAGGAATTTATATCAAAGTTTATATTTTCCTAGGATGACTATAAACAAACTTTTATTATTTTAATACACCAAAATGTTCATTAAATGACCATATCCAAAAAAAAAGTTGTATAATAATGTGAAACCATTAGAAATAAATTTTTATTGTTTTTGATTTGTATGAGTAGAAAAATGTCAATTGGACTTTTGTTATGTTCGAAATGACCAAATAAGTTGTTTTTAATGGATTGATGCACTTTAAAACGTGCATTAGGGGGTCAAAACCAAATTAAAATCATTTTAATTACCAAAAATTAGACCAAAAGAAATTTTTTTTAGTGATTTTTGAATCTTTGGAACATGAAAAATTTCAATTTAAGGTTTCATTTATCTAGGATAACTAAAAACACACTTTTGTATTTTAAAACCCAAAACATGCATTTAATAGTTAGATCCAAAGAAAAAAATAAGAATGAAGTGAAATCATAGTAAAACTATATTATTATTATTTTTGACATGTATGAGTAGATGAAATGTCATTTTCATTAGAGATATTCCCAAAATACCAAATATGGAGTTTTTGAAGGTTTGAAGGCCTTTAAAAACATGCGTTGTTGGATTTAAGCCAACCAAAAAACCTCTGAATGTCATGAAATCAGATGAAAATAACTGTATAGGTATTTTTTGAATATTAAAGTATACCAAAAATAAATGAGACATTTCATTTTCTCTAGATGAAAAAAAATCTTTTTGTATTAAAATCACTTAAACTTGTAATGGTCAATGCTGGATCAAATAGCCTCAAAATGAACTTAAATCATATAAATACTGTATTTTTATTATTGCTAACATTTATTAGTAGAAAAAATGTCAATTGGGCATATAGTCTTCTATGAATGATTAAATTATAAATTTTTAATGTTTGATTCCCTTTAAAAACATGCATCGGGGGGTCAAGACTGACTGAACGACCATCAAATTTTGTGAAAACATTGGAATATAACCATATAGTGATTTTCGAAATGGGGGAGTAGAAAAAAATTTATTATAAGGTTCTCCTTTATTCGGATAACCATAAACTCATATTTATTGTTTCAGAACACAAAAACATGAATTTGACATTTCTATCCAATGAAAAAAACATATGAATGATGTAAAATAATAGTATAGTCATATTTATATTATTTATGATGTGTAAAGTTAGATTAAACATTAATTGGTCTTGTGTTCTTCATGAAATTATTGAATAAGATGTTTTTAAAGGTTTGTGGACCGTTAAAAACATGTGTCAGAGGGTCCGAACTAATCGAACGACCTTTGAATATCGTGAAATTAGTCAAAAAAACTGTATAGTATGTTTGGAAATACTTGATTAGAAAAAACATAAATATGAGTTTCCATTTCCTTGAGATGATTGAATGAACACTTTTATTATATTAAAATATTTGTTTTCATTTAATGGTCAAATCCATAGAAAAAGAGTTCAGAATGTTTTAAAATCATAGGAAGACTATATTTTTTATTATTTTCAATGTGTACGAGTAGAAGAAACGTCAATCAAATGTGTGGCCTACCTAGAATGACCGAATAAGTAGTTTTTAAAGGATTGACACCCATTAAAAACATCTGTTTGTTGGTCAGAACCACCCAAACAATCTCCAAATTCCATGAAATTAGATAAAACAATAATTATGATTTTTGAAATAGTGTAGTAGATAAAACATAAATTTGATTTTCTGTTTTCTCAGGATGACAAAAAAACAATCATTATGTTGAAACACCAAAAAATTAGTTTAATGAAAAGTTCAATAGAAAGTAACCATGGAATGATATAAAATCATAGGAAATCTGAATTTGTATTATTCATGATGAGTTTGAGAAGGTGAAACATTTATCAGATTTGTAGTCTACCTGGAAGGACTTATAAATCAATTTCTAAGGGTTTGAAGACCTTTTAAAATGTGCGTTAGGGGGTAAAATCAATGAAACATTCTCCAAATGTGTTGAAATTAGAAAAAACAGTTTTACATTTAATTTTGAAATGTTTAAGTATATGTAAATTCAAGATAAAGTTTTCATTTGCCGATGTGGAAAAAAAATCACTTTTATTATTTCAAAACTCCAAAACATGTGTTTATCAGT
This sequence comes from Viscum album, assembly GCA_963277665.1. Taxonomy (NCBI): domain Eukaryota; kingdom Viridiplantae; phylum Streptophyta; class Magnoliopsida; order Santalales; family Viscaceae; genus Viscum; species Viscum album. Next base: position 1,291,045,465 of record OY728151.1, read on the forward strand.
CAGTCCTATATCAGTCAATCTCAAAATGACATGAAAATATTTGAAAATTATATTTTTATTTTTTATAAATTATATAAACAGACTTCGTTTCAATAAGAAATATGGTATGCCCAACACGATTGAATATTAAGTTCTAAATTTTAAAAAATTTATTAGAAACAATTAATATATTCAAAATCAAATATCCTCAGAATATTGTACAATGTTTTAATAGAAACATTCCACTACAATTCAATAATTATATTTTTGTGATATTTTTACTAAACTAATTTTTCCATATTCATTTGTTTAGATTATGGGAATGAGGTTTGGAAGATAATGGGTCAAAGTTATTTATGATTTTGTGATTTTACATGTCATAGAGAAGTTTATTTAATATTTTAATAATGATAGTTTTGGTTGATTTTAAATTTTTCTGTATTTTTTGAAAAATTACCTATAGTGAATGCCAAACAATTATTAATATAAGACACATCAATCTTGTCTATATAGAATTTATAATAAAGATCAGTATAGGAAAAAATGAGGGGAAAATCATATTCCATTTGGTGTTAATTATGAGATCAGTCTAGGGTCTCTTTATTTTCACCTCGCGACAACCTTTTTCACCTCTTCCTCCTTAGGTTGTATCAGTTTTTCAGGCTTGTCTTCTTCTGGGAAGGCTTTAGAGGAAGTCTCTTCAACGAATCATTGCTTCTTTTTTACTTTTCCTCATAGTTTTCTTCTTGGTCCTGGTTTTCTTCATCGTTTACAATCATAATTTCCATTGAAGATTGACCTCCATAGGGATTCATAACATTATGGTGGTGGTGATGCTAATTCTAGTCAGCTATCAATGTAAGGACTCCCGTATTTCTGATCTGGTCTTATCTAGACATGTATACCTCAATTGATGTTGCACATTTCAGATTTTTGGAGGATGGTGATCATGGTGTCATTTGGATGTTGAGGTCCTATCAAACATGGTTTCATGCATTGAATCATGATATGTTTGGTTTCAATGTGGTATTTGTATGGTGCATGTGTACAAATATATCTTTTCCTCGGTTGTGGGTGATGGTGATGCCTTGGAGGCTATACAGTGTTTCTGATATCAGGTGTCAGTGTGGGGAATGTTTTAGTCTATGTTCCATTTTCGGGTTTGATGTTTTGAAGATCTTTTGGTCATCGGTTGGGCATGACTATATCTTTTTTGAGGGGAAGTGTCATCTTTTTCTTTGGATCTGGTCTGATTTCATTTAGTGAAGTATTTATTTTTTCTATTACTGTTGGGAGGGAGTCCTCGAAAGAGGAATGGGTGTGTTTACACTCATAATCATCCATCTATTTGTTTTTTGGATGGATGGGTACTGTAAATGGATTTATCTTAGTGGATTTAGTCTTGATTTTCATTGCCTCAGGTTGAGTGGTTGTGATTTTCTCACACACTTGTTAGGTGGGTGGCTCAAAAGAGAGATAGGTGTTCTAGAACCAATCGTCTGATCCTTCCTTCACATCCTAGTGTAAGAGGGATTCTCTTCCTTATTGTGATTCCATCATGACACATTTTCTTGAAGGGGGAACTCTTATATTTCCCCAAATCTACTATTTCATTTTCTGTTAGTGGTGGCAATGATATCTCTTCCTTTTCTTCTTTTTATTATTGTCTCTTTTTGGATTGTCTGGCCACTTTTTATTTGGGTTTGTTTTTATTGTATTTTCCATGTTATTTGTAATGGGTTACAACATACCCCATTTTTCAAATGATGATTTAATGTTTTCTTTTCATTAATGTGGTCTAGACCCTCAACCCATTTAAAAAAAGTTACCACTTCTAGATGTTACTGAAATCAAGATTTCTCATACTACATGGACACAAGGTCATGATTCCTTAATCCCCCTTCCCTAGGTAGGATCAGGCATCCTATTCATATCATTTTGGCATCTGATCCCCAACCCATAGATCAGTATATATAGTTTCATATACCCCCCTATGACCCTAGGGTGTGATATTTTATCTATAAAGATGTGACATCATTAATTTTTTTGTTTATTCCTTGAGAATATTTCTTAAATGAATTTCAGGATGAATCCCTAAGTCGGTGCGGAAAAGTGTGTCTTGTAGAGCCTCAAAAAAATATAATAAAACTATATATTATTTTTAGTCCATGTGTATCTTTTTATAAACAAATGCATTTGTCCCTTAAATGGGACCTCGAATAGAGAATCTGAAATTGTGGTTGAGTCTATAATGTGAGATTAACCCTATGAATGATGTGAAATCCTAAACCAACTATTATTTTGGCATATTTTTATTATTAAAAATTAAAATGTTTATATTTATTTTTTTATTTTTTAATTCAATGTGTTTTAATCTCTTGTTGCGTGATAATTCATGTTTGTGAGTTTTATTTTTCTTAGAATTGGCTTGGAAGAAATTTTTGTTTTTTATTTTACCCTTACATGAAGAAATATTACCTTTACATGATGTTTTATTTAACCTTACATTAGTGGTATGTTTCCCTTACTCATGTTATACTTTACCCTTACTTAGGAAGAGTTTTGGGAGGTCTTACCTTTACAAGAGGACTAAAATACCCTTACACAATAGGTGGAACTAGCTTTACAAACCATGTCATGATTCATGGTAAACATACATGGAGGTTGAGAGGCCTATATATTGTTTTTGAGCTAACCTTATATAGAATGTGTGATACCCTTAGGAAACTAGGGATCGACCCTTATGCGGTGTCTTGTTGACCTTTACAAAGCATCATTAGTTTTCATTTTTTTGACATGTTCTTCTTAAAGTATCTTGGATGACCGTGTGTCCCAATGTAGTTTGAAGTTGTTCAAGGTGTTTTGTTCCTCCAGATATTAGTACTTATTTGGAGATATAGAAAGCTAAATCAAATCCTAGTGATGTAGAAGTCGAGATAAATTTAGAAAGGGGATGAAATGATCTAGAGTGAGAGGGATCATTTGTTTACATAAACATCAAACCATTAATGTTTTCATCTGAGAATCATGTTTCAGTAGAGAGATTGAGGATTTTGGGTTCTAAAGAAGAAGTTAATGATCTTTTAGGGATTCAACAAGTGCTCTTGAACCCTAGTAAGTCTTGGCCTAGTTCTATTCCTTACTTTTTAATGTTTTTTCCTAGTCTTTTGGTTGTTGATTGTATATGCAAGGGAGCCATGTATTTCCAAGTTACAGTATGTTATTATTATATTTAACTTCTATTAAATTTCTATTGTATGTTACTAATGTTTCATTAATTAATCATAATAAAAGGGGATGGGTGGTGTTCTTTCCATGTATTAAAGACAATTTTCTCAAAACAAAGTAAATTATGTCATGTTATTTATCTTTACTACTCATACTTTTAAAATTGGTGCTTTATTTTGATACTACTTTCATCAAATTTTTTATGTTTTGGAATATCTCTATTTCTTTTTGAATTTTATATTAATCTTGATTCTTTTTGAGTTTTATATTGTGGGTGGGTTTCTATAACATCTCCTACTGCCTCGGGAGTTTTATGTGTCTCTAGTGTTACCTCCCTATAAAAAACCGGTATTAGAGGGAGGTTATTGAGTCTAATGATTTATTTTACTAAGCTAGAGATTGTGATGTTTTATGGAAAGAATGATTTCAAATTTTTAAGAGTTAAAATGTGTTCCCTTAATGTCCACAATTACCATTAAATGATTTTACATGATCTAAGAGGAAAATCACCACTATCTCTACTATAGGGGAGCCCCTAGCCACTTTTAAGGATGTTGACCCTAAATTTTTGAAAAATGTACATTCACTATTTCTTCTCTCCCTCGGTGATAAAGTCGTGTGAGAAGTGTTCCATGAGACTTATTCTAGGGAACATTGGTTGAACCATGAGCATCCTTACATGAGTAGGTTTCTTTTATAAATTTTACAAAAGAAAATACATCTTTATAATTTTTAAATGGTCCTTGGAACTTTTGTGTAGACTCATTTAGATTACATTAATAAGATAACAATTGAATTATACAATTTGGATTCTAAAATTAATGATGATAACCTGAATTGTTTGTTTTTGAATTCATTTTATGATTCATTTAGTCTTGTTAAAGATAAAATGATGTATTTAAGGGATTCCATCACATTGGAAAAGTGGAGTCCCTTTTCCTATCTATGGACCTTCAAATACCCGGTTTGAAGGTTTAGGGTATTGGGATAATGTTAATCCCTATATTGATTAGGGTAAAGGGACAACCAAAAAGAAAAAGGAAATGAAAATAAATATATTAGTCGGTTTAGGAATATTAAGTGCTATATGTCTGGAATGAATTTCCACTTTTAGAGATACTACCTTGAGGATACATCTAGGGATAGTGTGGCCTTGAACAATGGGGTATACCCTAGTTGTGATATTATTGAGGTTCTTTGAGTTTGTTTATCATCCATTAGTATAGAGTAGGTGTAGGGATATTTTTTCATTATTCTACAGTCCTAGGAAAGGATTTTCATGTTATTTATAGGGTCCCTAGTTGGAATAGAGGGTGTGTGAAGTGTTGGTTTTCTAAGAAGTATGGGATTTGTTGGAGAATTGTATTTTTTAATATTATCGTGTTTCCTTGTTTTGTGTTTTCTTCTATTTTTATGGTTTTATTTTATAACTACATCACATTGTTTCATGTTTTTACTTTGTGTTACTGATTTTACAAGTTTATTCTTATTTTAGGAATTGAAAACTGCTCTATTTTCTTGGCATGTCCCTCAGGATTGGGGGAGCAGACAAAGAACTATAATGGTTTGTGTGTATCTAGTTATAGGTATGGGATGGAAGCTCAAGTAAAATATGGAATGGGTTCTGTTTAATATATTTTATTAGATTAATGTTTTTCTCTGAGCGTGTTTTAGCATTTTATAGGAGTATATGTGTTGGTATGGTATGACATGTGGTAAAATGCTATATTCTTGGAATTTTGTTAGAATGGGCTAATCTGGTTGGATATTATGGACTTTGTTGGTGAAAATTGTCTGAACCAGATGATATGTTAGCCTAGTGAAGTCATGGAAGAATATAATTCCTATGTTCTTGGCATTTTATTTTATATGGTGGATATTTTTTTCATGTTTTTATTTTTACAAATTATTTTTTTCCATTTTATATTACCATGTGTTTTAATCACTAGTCATATGATAATTCATGTTTGTATGTTTTATTTTTCTTATAATTGTAATCAGAATAATTTTGGTTGTATTATTTTACCCTTATATTAAGGCAAAAAACCATTCCATGAGGTGTTTTTTACCCTTAAATAAGTGGTATGTCAGCCTTATGTGATCTAGGTTTTACCCTTACATGGGAAGAGTGTTGCAATTATTACCATCGGATAAGGATCAGAAGATCCTTACATAGTGGGAGGTCCTACCTTTATGTAGTAGGACATAGTTCATGCAACCCTTATGTAGAAACTGAAAAACCTCAGTTAAGTAACCCCTACATAATGGGTGTGAGATTTGTACAAAATGGTGCATTCGAACTTATATAGTGGAGTTTGAACATTTTATTTCATTGAATGTTCATGTTTTGTTGAAATAGATTTTTTTAGAAGCAGCTAGGCCAAACACATGTATAAGTGTTATTGGAAGTTGTTTGAGACATTTTTCTGCTCCAGATTAAAGTGTTGATTCAATAGTATATGAATATAGATCTAATATTAGAGAGGTACAATCAAATAGAAATGAGGAGAAGGAATACGAAAATATAGAGTGGGAAGGTTCATTCACTGTCCTGATTGTTGACACCATTCATGGTTTAATCTAGGAATCTTGTTACGAGGGAGAGCTTGAGGATTTTGGGTTCTGAAGAGGATGAAAAATCGTCTAGGGATTCTAAATTTGAGGTCAAACCATGATAAGTGGGGTTTTTCCTCGTTCTTTTCTTTCTTGTTGAAATTTTTTCCATGGTATTTTGAATACTATTCTTGTACATGTGGGTGCCGTGTTTGGCTAATGGTAGTAGTATGTTCCTGTTTAATTTCTATTCTATTGAATTTTTTTTGATTACCTCCATTTCATTCTAATTAATAATTATAATAATAAAATTGGTGGCGTAGTTTTCAAACCATATAGTATGACCAATTGGTCGAAACCACATAAATTCTTTTATGTTATTTATCTTTCCATCTCTTTCTTTTGAAAATTTTTACTTTGTTTTAATCTTCTCTTAATCAAATTTTATTTGTTTTCTATTCCATATTTATTCTTTTATAATTTCACTTTAGGATATATTATTTGTGTTTTCTGTTTTGGGTGTGTTTTTGTGACACTACCTCCTACCATGGGAGTTTTTTGTGTCTCTTGGGATACCTCTACATAAAAAGTACAATCTTTTTCAAATATATGATGTTTATGAGAAGACAACATGTCAATCAGACATGTGGTCTACCCAAAACAATTGAATAATAAGTTTTTGAAGGTTTTATTCCAATTAAAAATGTGTTTCATTGGGTTAGAACCAACCAAACAACCTATGAATTTCATGAAATCATATGAGAATGACAGTATAATTATTTTAAAATGGTGGAGTACATAGAAAGTCAATATGAGGTTTCATTCTCATGGGATGTCAAGAAACACATTTTTTTTTGTTCTAAAACATCATTTTTTAAATGTCATATATATATTCCAAACATTATAATGATGGAAATAATAGGGAAACCATATTTATTTTATTTTTTATGTGTACAAGTAGATGAAACATCAATCAGACATCTGGTTTGCTCAAAATGAGTTAATAAATAGTTTTTAAAGGTTTGAATCCATTTATAAATGTATGTTAGGCGAAAAACCCAACAAAAATGATTCTAAATGTTGTGAAATAAGATGACTAAAATTGTAAAATAATTTTTAAAAAGGTTGGGTGGACATAATGTTAATATGATGTTTTATTTTCCCAGGATGACCAGAAACACACTTTTATTATTTTAAAACTCCAAAACATATGTTTAATAGTAAGATCTATATTAAAAAACATCATAATGACATGAAGAAATATTATAGATGTATTTTTATTAATTTTGACATGTAATAGTAAACAACATTCTAATCAGACAAATGGGAAGATCCGAATGATCGAATAAGTAGTTTTTAAATGGATTGACACCCTCTAAAAACGTGTGTTAGATGGTTAGAACCAAACAAAATACCTCCAAATGAAGTGAAATTGTAGTTGAAATTATTTATAGTGATTTATGAAATGGTGGATCATATTTAATATCATTCTGTGGGTATGTCTTCTCAGGATGTCTGAAAACACACTTTTATTGTTTTAAAACATCAATGCATGTGTTTAATAGCTACATCCATAGAAAATGACCATAGAATGACATGATATCATATAATACCCATATATGTGTAATTTTTTTGTTTAAAAGAAAATGGAATGACAATTGGTCATGAAGTCTTCCTAGAATGACTGAATTAGTAGTTTTTAAAGATTTGGTGCCCTTTAAAAGCAAGTTTCAAGGAGTCAAAACTAACTAAAATACCTATAAATGCTATAAAATCAGATGATAAAAAATATAATGTGATTTTTTAAATAGTGGGGTAGATGAGTCATAAATATGAGTTTTTATTTTCTTAGGATGGATAAAAAGAAAAATTTGATTTTTTAAAACACCCAAATGTGCATTTAAGGTCCATATCCATATTAAACGATCTCAGGATGAAGTGAAATCATCAGACAAGAATTTTTTGTATAATTTTTTTATGTTTTTTTAGAATATTTAGTATCTATAGGATGTGTGTCCTACTCAAAATGATTAATTAAAATGTTTTTAAAATTTTAAAACCCTTTAAAAACGTGTGTCTTATGGTCAAAACCAAACAAACAACATCTCAATATTGTAAAACACACTTTTGTTGTTTTAAAATAACTTAAAAAATAATGTAATGGTAAAAAAATTGAAAAAACCCTTTGAATGTGGTGAAGTAGTATGAAAATAATCTTACTATTATTTTTTACATTTAAGAGTACATAAAACATTAGGAGAATGTGTGGTCTTCATTGAAGGGCCAAATAAACAATTTTTAAATGTTTAACTCCCTTTAAAAACATGTAAGAGGGGTTCAAGACAAACTAAATGATTTTAAAATGGCGTAGATTAAAATTAATACATTGGTAAAATTATTTTTAAAATGGTGGAGTAGGTTTTAGTCAATCATAGAATCCTTCTTCCTAGAATGACCAGAAACACATATTTATTATTTTAAAACTCCAGAACAATAATTTAATTATATGATCTATAGAAATTTAGATTATAATGATGGGATATCATGGAAAACCCATCATTTTTATTATTTTTTATTTTTATGAGTAGTAGACACATCAATCAGACATTTTGTTTTTCCAAAACAACTGAATAAGAAATATTTAATGGTATACGGTCCTTTAAAAATGCGCTTCAAGTGGAAAAAACCAACCGAATGACCTCTTAATGATTTGAAATAAAAAAAAAACAATCATAAAATGATTTTTTAAATGGTGGAGTCAATAAAAGGTTTTGTTTTCCCGAGATGACCGGAAACACAGTTTTATTATTTTTAAAAAATAAAAACATGAGTTTAACTAATATATCATGATATAATGATTTTTTAATGTTATGAAATTATAAAAAAACTATATTTGTATTAATTTTAATGTTTATGTGGAGAAAACATGTCAATTGGATGTGATTCTTTACTGAAATGAAAAAACTAGATGTTTTTAAATGTTTGAAACCCTTTAAAATAATGTGTCATGTGGTCAAAACCAACTGAATGATATTTGAACATTGTGAAATCAGATTAGAACCAATTTATTATTATTAATGAAATGGTGTAGTAGAAAAAACATCAATAAAAGTTTTAGTTTGTCCTGGAAGAACAAAAACATACTTATATTGTTTTAAAAATCCAAAACCTATGTTTAATATTCATGTCTATAGGGAAAAACATAGAAATGATGTGAAATCATAGAAAAAATAAATTTTTATTATTTGTGATTTTAACAATCTTAAAAAATGTTAATCAGACATTTGATCGACCGAGAATGACCCATTAAGGAGTTTTTAAAGGTTTTATGCCCTTTAAAAGTGAGAATCAATGTGTCAAAACCAACCAAACTATATATAAATGTTGTGAAATAAAATAAATCTATAGTGATTGGAAAATGGTGGATTGGATGGAATTTAAATATGAGGATCCATTTGCTAGGGATGATCAGAAATACACTTTTATTGTTTTATAAAACCAAAACACAAGTTTTACAGTCATATTCCTAGAAAACAACCTCAGAATGGTGTAATGCCATTGGAACATCATATTTTAATTATTTTTAACATGTAAAATCAGACAAATCAGTAATCATATATGAGTTCTACTAAGAAAAATTAAATAATATGTTGTTATAAAATAAAAAAATATTAGATACTATTAATATATTCAAAATCAAATGACGCAATACTATAATACTAAGTGTGAATTTAAATATTTTATTTCATTTTAATTGTTAATATTTTTTACTACACTAAATATTTTTTATAATTTTTTTCATATTAAGTTTTTTAGATGATAGGAACATGGTTTATAAGAATATTGAGTAAGGTTATTTTTGATCATGGGATTATATATGACACTAAGAAATTTATTGAATATTTTTATATTGTATTTTTTGTGGTTTTAACATTTTTTTGTACCTTTTTTGAAACAAAATTACCTATAGAGACCACTAATTGGTGGTAACTATAATGTACACCGATAGAAACCTCATAATGGTGCATGTTATAAGCCACCTCATACTGGTTTATATGGATCACCAAATGGAGGTCATTATAGGAAATACTGATGGTGCAAAAGAATCTTCCATTTGATCATCACTGTGAAGCCACAAATGGGGAATTATGACTTTTTTTGTGTTCACTTTAAATGTTTTATTAGTATTCCATGGGCTTGTGGTTTTGATCCCCTATCGCCCCTTCCCAATTTTGGATTAGGTATCCCATTTTTATCATTTACTAATGTGATACCCTACCTATGGGTTAGTATAGATAAGGTCATGTATCCCCCTATGGAAAAGGGTTGAGATGTTATATCTATATTGATGTGACATACTTTCTATTGATGTTTTTTCATTGAAAATATTTATCACGAACCAAACTAGATACCCTATTAAACTAATACCTGAGTCAGTCCTTACATGGATTGAATGGTGTTCTCGATCCACATGGGTTGGTAAATAACACCAGATATCAAAAAGGGGTCAAAGGTAATCATTTTTACACCATTATGATAAAATAAATATAAGATAAACCAAATATAGTTGGTATTACAAACATTCTATAAGGAGAAAAATACCGAAAATAGTTAGATATCCCAAAGATAATATCATAGAAACCTTGTGTAACAAGTGGGACAAAGCTCCACTGGTTACCACCATCACTCTAGGTGTCATGATTAATTATACCCACATATTCTAGGTGGAACATTCCCTTTTCCTAGATCTTTTATAACATAATATAAAAATGCTCAAAGGAAAGGGTAGGGTTTTAGCTAAACTACCCAGTAGGGTTTCACCAAGTGTTCCACTAAAAATTCCAATAAAAATAAACCACATATGATTAATTTTTAAATAAAAATATTCCATGGATTTGTTTACCAATATTAGTCAAACCTTATTTCAAATCAAAAGATAGAAAATATATCAAAAACTATCTTAAACATATATTTCAATAAGATAGGGGGGATGAACAAAAATAGTAAAAAAATTACTAACATATAATCATCAAGATAAAAAATATCATAGAACCATTCATTAGCTATGTTGTTAGTTAGTTACATGTTTAAGGATCCTCACACCACTTAATAGGTGATATTGGATTAAGTGTGCACATGTCCTTCAGATTATGCCAATGGGACAAACACAACATCGTGGAAATCATGTCGAACTATGTTTTTGTTATAGTGGACATTGTTAATCCATTGATAGGGATTCAAAGTCCGTTCATTCTATTCATATTCACCTACTAACTACCCAGGCTCACGTGTTCTTCAATCAATCAAGAAAACATATGAAAATAATTCATTTCTAATCAATTCACTATTTATGCCACCTTTTATCATGAAGAAAAAATTTCTTCAAGAATAATTATATCTTATTTTCTCTATCCATCCATCTGCAGATAATATTCTGTGCTCAAACTCACTTTAGATCCCAACACCTCCTAGAGGAATCTCTAAAAACCATAAGTGAACCAGGGATCCCTATCAGAATCTAGGATAGATATAACTCTATTCAATATAAAAATATCATTCACATAGAGAGTTACTAAATCCTTAACTTTGGTTGTATATTGAATTTGGATAATGTGAGATGATTTGGTCAGCCATTCGATCAAAATCCATATCACATTCTTCCCTCAAGAGGTACATGTCAGCCCATCCAAAATATTTATAGAAATATCACACCACATTCATGTTGGAATAGGAAGAATATGAAGAAATCCCCAAAACAAATTTGTGTTCGGACTTGACTTGTTAAAAAAATAACAATGAGAAGTTAAATCAATAATGTCTTTTCTCATAACAATCCACCATAATTTTCACCTCACGTCATAGAACATCTTTGTGAAACTCAGGTGTACCACCCACCAGAAACTATGGTAGTACCACATTATAGATTTTCTCAAAGAGAAGGGTACTATATGCGGGTTTTAAAAGCATGAGAATCCATAAGAATAGAATGAACACTATTGATGATCTCCCCACTATAAAGAAATTCCCTAGTTTTAAAAAAAGAACCATCATGATTTCATTCTGAAAGAATCATCTCAAGAAGAGAGGTGGTCAACAATACTCTTATAAAAAATACATTAGCTGCACTCGTCAAGAATCCCAAATGTATATTTGAAAAGAAATCCATTAGAATCCACTCTTCAAAATATTCTTTCATAGCCTGGGTATGTGGTATCATGATCAAAGTGTTAGTATTGACATTTTCCTTTCCATGGGTATAGGAAATGTCGACTTCAAAATACTATAGGTACTCCACCCAACACCAATGTTAGAGATTGAGAATTTTTTGAGCTAAGATATAACTCAAGATTTTTTTGTTATAATAAATGTTAAAACTTTCCCATAAAAGGTAATTCTACCAACTCTTAAGAGTTTTGGTCACACATACATGTTTGAAGTCATTTTCCAAATAGTTCTTCTCATGTGGCCTAGGCTTTTTCTAACTATAAGACACCACGTTATCACCGTATATGAGAAAATAGTATAAAATCAACCCTGATGCTCCAAAAAAGACCACATACTAACTCCCAAACTATTTAAGATTCAAAAATTCTATATAATCTAAAAGATGAAAAAAATCATCAAAATAATTATAAAATTTTGAATCAAAAATTAACTTCACACCTTTTCGAGTGAGAGAGGACATTGGATAATTCTTCATTAATAAATATTTAACAAATTTTAATTAATACCCTACAAAGACCAAGAAGCTTCAAATCTAAAAAACATTACACGATTGCTCCTATGTCAAAACCACTTCTCTTTCTCAAGATCAAATGAACTACGGTGTTTCAAGATCATGTTCCCTAAGAACCTCACTTCCTATATCTAGATATTAAATTTAAAAAGATTCAAATAAAGTTTATGATCTATTAAGATTTATAAAGCTACTCTTAGATGACACACATGATTCTCCTTAGTTTTAGTTTAAAAAAATATGTCATCCAAAATGACCACCATGAAAATGTCAAGGTATTCAGGGAATATACTATTCATCAAAGCCATAAAACTACAGAAGCATTGATTAAACCAAAATGTGTAACAAGGTACGGATAATGGACATACCTACTCTTGAAGATTGTCTTTAGAATGTTAGATTCTTTAATTGTCTACTATTGGTAACCAAATTAGAGATAAATCATTGATAGAAACTTTTCCTCTTTCATATTGTAAAAAAAGGCATCCATAAGAAGAAAAAATACTTATTATTTAATACAACTCGATTGAATTTTCAGTAATCAATTAAAAGGTAAAGTGTCCCATCATTTTTCGTTGAAAAAAGGACAGGTTCCACCCAAGGTGACATACTTAGGCATATAAAAATTTTTTAAAAAAGTCATCCAATGGAATAATTATGCCTTTTGTTTAGTTTTTTTAAAGGAAATGTCCTGGTCAATGATGAAGACCAAATTTTTTAAAAGCAAGCAATAAAGTTACAAAAGTCTAAAATAGGGAATTTTATTAGTCTTTCTCAAGAAGAGGGAGAAGGTAAACCGACAACTCATCGGTCCATGTAATGGCCTGGTTGATTCCCTTGTTGGAAAGAGCATCTTCCACCATATCAGCTTCATGATAGGCGTGGGTGGAAATATAGTTGTGCTCTAGGAGTGAGTTGAGGTAGTTCTTCCAACTCGTAGTAAGATGTCAAGAAAGATGAATCACCCCATTCCAAATTTCTTGAACAATGGTGACAGAGTGGATTTCAATATAGATGTTGTTTCAGCATTTTTGATTAACAAAGTGAATGGCATAGATGAGAGCCAACATCTCAGCTTCAAGGGATGAGGTGAAACCGCAACTTCCATTGAAACATCCTTGGTAGTGACCATGGGAGTCTCTAATGATCACACCACAACCCGCAGGACCCGAATTTAATTTGGGAGCCCCATCCACATTGATATTGATCCATCTAGGAAGAGGGGATTTCCAGAAAACCTCAAGAAACTGTTTCAGCTGAGGGAAAATTCCATCAATCTGTAGACGTCACAGGATCACAAAATCACCAATCGAGTTGTCATAATTATCTTTCTGGATTGTGGCGGCATCTCTAATGAAATTAATGATTCTCATTTGACCTGAAATGAGATTAGATGAGTAATTATTGTGGGTAATAACATTTCTATCATACTAGATAATGTGAACGGGCTCTGTAACCACAGTTAAGAAGTGGTTTTTGACTTGTGGTGAGAACTGAAACTCCACACAAAGTTTGAGCTGGATGTGGATATTGTCCGAAAAGGTCCATCTACAATCAAATATTTCCGTAATAAAATTCCAAAGAGAAGAGGCCATATCACTTGATAAAAATAGATGATTGATATCCTTTCAATGTCGGTGACAAAGGGGACATTTATAACAGAGATGGATGCCAAAAGATTGGAGACAGATCTTAAAAGGAATTTTATTGTGCACTATACGCCAAATGAGATTAAGCCTTGATGGTTTAATCCATGGGTTTTAAAAGATTTCAACCATGAAAAGATGGATTCAGAGTCCGCGAAACAATGATGGTAATAATTTTTGGAGTCCAGGAGGCCATTGTGAGCAGGTTCCCAAACCAGAAAATCAACATCATTAGAGAACGGGTAACCATAAACAACCTATATGATAGAGTCAGGGAGCTCCGAAATTTGAGATTACATCACTTCCTTAATGGTGCAGCTAATGCTGTCAGGAGAATAATTAGGAGGATGAATGGAGACAAGGGGGGGGGGACAGTCCATTTTTACAGCCAAAAGCGAATGGTGGAGTCTAAGCTAACTAATCATCTAGAGTTGTCCATGATGTGGACAAACAAGTATCTAATAGAGGGCCAAAGAGAGGATTGGATGTAGTTCAAATTACCTTTTTTTAGCCTCACAAGAAATTTATTTCTAAGGAAAGGGAGTCAGATTTATTATGGATCTGCCTCCAAGTGAGATGATCCTGGAGGGCCTCATTGAACATTTTGAGATTTTTAATACCAAGGACACCTTTCTCAAGAGGGGTGAAGCAGATCGATCGGGTAACAGTAAAAAGTTTCCATTCAATGATGCTACCAGAATAGAAATTTTTATTAATATAGGTATTCATTCTCTTGAGAAGACCAAGAGGCCATTTGTAGATCATGAGGCAATACACCAATTTGGAAATGATGTTCAATTTCACAAGGAAAATTATACCAGCCATGGACAAAGACTTACCTTTCTAGGAAGAGAGTTGATTTTTTACCTGATCAACGACAACATTAAAATAAGTAGATTCAGGTCTGCCCCAAAAAATGGGTACTCCAAAATAGTTGAAAGGAAAGGACCCTTCTGTAATGCCTAGGTTTTCTATGATGTGACATTTTCTAGAAAGGGGAAAAAATTTCCCAAAAAATAAAAATGATTTGTTCTAACTGATGGATTGACCTGAGACCTCCTCATAATGGGATAAGGATTTTTTATGGTTAGGTATATTCAATTTACTCCCGTTGAGGAAAAGGATAATGTCGTCGGCATAAATAAGATGGGTCAGGACAGTTAGATTTCTGGCTACCAAAATGGGTTTTAGATTGCCCTGGTGAACAAGAGAGGTGAGCAGTCTGCTAAGGTAGTATTCCACAATGGAAAATAGGTTGGTAGAGAGAGGATAACCTTGGAGAACTCCCTTATAACCTTTAAAGTAGGCCTTGGGTAAGCCATTGATAATAATGGAGATTGAGGCTGATTTGAAGAGAGGGTGTATCCTACTAATGAAGATATCATTGAAACCAAAATCTTGAAGAACTTAGAAAATGAAAGAACAATCAATGGTATCAAAAGCCTTCATAATGTCGATCTTGATGGCAATATTACCCCCTCTAGAGACTTTGTTAAGAGAGTTGGTGCATTCCAAGGTGAGGAAAATGCAATCTTGAATGGATCTACCTTGGATAAATCCAAATTGATTCCAGGAAATATTATTGTAGCATAGAGAAGAAGGACTATTGGAGAGGAGCTTGATAATGATTTTATAAATAGAATTGATTAGAGAAATAGTTCTAAATATGTGTATTTTTAAGGAATTATCCACCTTTGGGATGAAGGTAAGGAATTGGGCATTGATACCATAAGGGAGGGTTCCAGTGTTAAAAAAAATATGACAAGTTTGCAGACATTTGCTTGAGAAACCTCCCAGTGGTGCTGAAAAAACTGTTATTGAAGCCATCGGGGCCAGGAGAACTATCAGGATTCAGACTAAAGACAGTGGCTTCGATTTCATGGTCTAGGGGAACAATCAAAAGAGAAAGTTTGTCTTCCTCATTGAACAAAGTGGGGATGATCCCTAGGAGAATGTTCTTATTAATGTGAGGACCATTAAAAATGCTTTCAAAATAAGTAACAACATGATTAGCGATGACAGCCTCGGAGGATAAGATGTTTTCATTCTCTTTGAGAAAGGATAGTAGCCAGTTGACTTTTCAAATCCTTTGAAGGGAATTGTAAAATTTGGTGTTTCTATCCCCATTTTGGAGCCATTTCAGTTTGAATTTTTTTTTGAAAATGTTGTCTTTGAGAGCTAAAAGGTAGTTGAGCTTAACGACAATGTTTATTTCAGTTTTGGGGATCAGAGGAAAAATCTGAATTGGTGGAGTTGATTTGAATTTGGATTATCTCATTCTCTAGGTTGGAAATGTCTGGGTCAATTTTATTGGACTTAGAATTACACCAAACTTTGAGAAAATTCTTAAGATGCTTGATTTTGGTGATACATGAAAAAGCATCGGAATGTTGGCTCATAGAATTCCAACAACTTCGAATGAGAGGAGAGCAGTCCTGACCATTGGACCAAGCATTGTTGAACTTGAAGGGGATACTAGTATTTGCTCTTTTTGAGTGAAAGGTAACCAAATGGGATGATGGTCAGAGTTTATTTTAGGCAAGGTAATGATTGAGATAGTGTCCCATGCATCATGATCTGTGACATTCACTAAATCCCTATCAAGTTTACTAGAAACTACCCAATTATAATTTCTTCAATACCAGGTGAATTTAGAACCCGTAAGATTGATTTCAACCATATTACATTCATAAATCAAGGCTCTAAATTATCATGATGATATGGGAGAATGAGAATGTCCAAGCTTTTCACTAGGAGAAAGAATGGCATTAAAGTCCCCCATCACCAACCAAGGATCAGGAGTGGAGTTAGCTAAGGAATATATGTCTTTCTAAAGAGACCTACGTTCTTAATATCTATTATTAGAATAAAAAAAGGTACAAAGAAATGCATTTTATCATAAAAAAAATCACAAGTGAACATTTGATCATATAAATTTCATATATTAACATCTTGAAAGGAGTTGTGATAATGGATCCAAATAGATTCGACACTAATATCATTAGAACAAGCACCAAGAAAATTGTAACTAGTAGAGAGGTGCATAAACATCATAGAAAAGTTAGTTTTGAGTTCATAAAGAGCTAAAATTTTGGGTTTATGGGTCACAAAAAATATTTTTAGAATAAAAAGAGTGTTATAATTTGCTATACCCTGACTGTTCCAAAAAAACACATCCATTTAAGACCTGTTTTTGGAGCTCGAGCTCCTCTTTTTCGTTTTGGAACCATTCAAGCCCTTGTTCCTCTTATATCTTATAAGGTTTGATGAGGTGGATGAAGGTGTCTTCATAACCTATTTTCTCATAGGATAGGTAGATAAGATGTTAGTGACACCTGAGATAGTCAAATATTTAGAGCAGGTAGATGATTTGTTAGTAGAAGGGGTGACCAAATGACCATCATGTGATACTCCATTTACGTTTAAGGCCTGAGGTGCAGTAGGAAAAAACGAGGTATCCAGTGGGTCTCTTGACCTAGAAGTCACCGCTTGCATAAGAATAGGGTGAGACTGGTTTGGGTTAACAGCCAACGAAGGTAGTGAGGCAACAGTGTGTGCATAGGGAGTAAGAGTATTCACTGCATTAATGTTATCAGCAATTGTAACCATACGGTCTGAAGAATGTGTAACAGAGCAAGAGATCTTATCTGCATTGTCTTGGATAGGGTCTGTCTGAGCCAGAGGGTGATCACCCATTCCTTGAGGTCCAACTTGTACTTCATCCTGGGTGATGGAATTATGTGAATTGGTGGTAGCCACTAGAGCGACAGGCAAGGCTAGTGATGGAGAAATTCTATCTACATCCTTCCCTACATGGATTCCAGGGTCAGCCACGCAGGTGTGCAGAACAAGTCTCTCAATGTCAATCAGGATATCTTTAGTTTGTCTCATATGGTAAGAAAGAATATATATTGGTTGGGTAATCAGTTCTAAACTAATGGAAAACACTACGTCCCTTATTTATGGAAAACAAGAATGATCAAATAGAAACATGTCAAGAAACATGATGATAATTGGAGGAAGATAACCACCAATGGATTCCCAATCCATGTCAGGAGGAAAAAGAGATATCACTCTACCAAACTTTGGGAGAGGAGGTTTGTCCCTACTCTTACTCAGGTCCCATTCTACCTGAAAAAAAGTATACCTTAGCAGGGGTAGTAAAGGAGACCCGCCAAAGATAGCTTTTAATTAAATAATTATTGTAAATTAGCTAATCTATCTGAAGAATTTTGTTAATGTCACGAACTAAATAATTCCATGTGATCTATATCTCTAATAAAGACATGATTCTTGAAGGTCATTAGAGACCCTTCTATCTCTTTGTTATGAGGGGTGTAGTAATACCCTCACATAAGACAAAATATCTATATGAAGGTTTAGAAAATACACAACATGATTTGATATGAATGAGTGAGATGCACCAGTATGAAATAAAGTAGTTACTAAAGATGATGGTATTGTAATAGTACCTCTTAGAATCACTTGACCCACATCAATTTACTTTGGATACTCTTCTACTGCATGGAAAGGATTTATTCATTATGCATGTGGCTAGAACCCCATAGTTCTTGAAGAAACTTACTATAATGTAGTAACTTTTGGTGATGATGAGTCCATTCCAATGAACGGGGTCGAAAATAAATAATAGAACTTTTGTAGGTGTCCAAAATGACCATAAGAACTACATATCTTCGGTGCCTTAGTATACACTCTCTTTGAATGCCTATCCATTCCACAGTAAAATCAAGTCAATGTGACACTTCTAGACATCACTGAAGGTATGTATGAAAATTTATACTATTATCTCCCATGAGATTCATTAAACTTTTTATTTCCTTTAATGGAAATAATTAAAATACCATTGGGAGTAAAAGGAACTCTCATCAACCCTAACTTACCAACCATGTCTAGATTATCCATCAACACAATATCTGAAACATCTGTATAAGAAGTGAGACTCAGTATGAAAAGCTGATATTGAATATCAGATCAATGACCCATCTAAAATATTCACTCCATGAGATTCTCATTCATGATTAACTCTAGGGAGATATGAACAAGTTTATCCAAATGGTTGATATACTAAGCCACAACCTTATAACCCTCTTGGAGGTTGAGAAACTCTGTATACATTTACAAGACTATGTACTCATGATATAATTGATCTGAAAATAGGGATTTTATGTATTCTCACACCAAGTATTCATAATTATTTGTTATAACCATCAAATCACACCATCTTCTACTAGGCCCTTCAAGCGTGATGCCCATACATTTTAGGTTTATATAATTAGGTGTTTCCAGATACACAAAAATAAGTTCAATATTTTTCAACCAATATTAAACCTCTTGATAATAACTCAAGAATAAAAAATATGGTGTCTTCTAGAAAATAAACTCATAACCATGATCCCTATATTCATCCCTTCGATGTTCCACATCTGGAGTCTAAACTGGAACAGGTGCAGCTACCTATCCTCGAGTCTGGAAAGTATAAACCACTATCTCAATGAGGTTTTCAATGATTTTAGGTTTCTCTTTAAATGATACATTGATATCTCCCACCTCAAAACAATTAAAAAATATGATTAGGGACACGGTACTATATAACATCAATTAGAAACAACACTAGCATGGGTACTTAGGTTATCTAATCAATTAAGAGATATAGTTACATTGATTCCATCAAATAGGATTAAAAGTTATCATTTGTCAATGTACCTATTTAATGATGGAAATGGACAATAATCAATATTAATTATTCATCAAAGACACTTTTCCTAGACACTAAGAGTGAACTAAGGCTCACTACAATGAGAGTTATCAAGTCATTCACTCACAACTACCTCTCTTGTCGTAACAATCATATTACCTATCTATATGGACATCCCATTTTCTATACCGACATCAAGGAAAGTTTCTCAACCATCAACTTTGATACAAATTGTTCATCATACAACCTAGATACCCTAGTACATTGATACCCAGTCTAGTCCTTACATGGATCAAAGGGTGTTCCTGATCCCCATGGGTTAGATACCAGCACCTAGAATCAATAAAAAGTTAAAGGGAATAATTTTCACACTAATAAAATAATTTAACATTACATAAATAAGGATATCTATTATACCAGAAACCCATCATGGAGAAAATTACCACAAATAGTCAAATATCCCAAATATAAGATCTTAAAAAACCCTATGAAAATAGTGGATCAAAGCTCCACCAGTACTTGATATCACTACAGGTCCCAAGATCCAAGGCACCCACTACTTTCAAGTGGAAATTTCCCTTTTCCTAGAGCTAGAATAAAATATTGTATAGGTGCATGAATGAAAAGATAGGGTGTGAGATAAACCGCCGAGTAGTGTATCACCCATTGTTCCATAAGCGATTTCAACACAAATAAAACATATATGCACATTTTTTAAAGAACAATAAAACATGGAAAAATGTATTTGAAAACAATTTAGTGTTGATAGTTTTATTAACTGGTTTTCATGTTTCAGAATTCATTCTTTAGTTTGAAAAACAAATCATGGTTTTTATCAAATTCATGAAATTTTAATTCCAAAAAATGTCATTTATTTTGAGGAAAAAATAATCATTAATTTCAAAAGATTTTTCAAAAGAATCAATGTTGAATAATATCTTTAAATCCTTTTTATATTTAGGCCACTATTTATCAAAAACCAAAACATTCATCCAAGCAACTGAAGAAGGGATTTCTTTCACTAAACCATGAATTTATAAAATTCTCAAACCCTAGTTTATAAGTCATTGGAAAATTTATTTCAAATCATGCCATAAATCAAGGTAATATAAGAATGTAATTTCCTTAAAAAACCTCATACCGTTAAATCACAAGAACAATCAATCAAACACCTAAAATTGGAACACCAACGGAAAGTAAAAGTCATTGATGATCATCAAGTAATCCCCCAAAAAAATTAACTTGTCATATTAATGATCCAAACCATGAACATCATGGGAATTCATCACTCCAAAATGATGATATAAGAAAAAAAATAGGATTCTATATATGATGAATCACGTACCAGAGTGGGATTGATAACATCCATTTCTGTTTTGATCTAATAAGAAAAAATACTAGATGGATAAAAAAACTCTATAGAGTTCCACCAAAATCCAAATGAGTCAAGTCAGAGAAATAAACGAAGTCATGATATTAATATGGGAGGAATGGATTTTACACTATAGAAAAATATATCATGCTGGAGCCACCCATGACCATGATGAAGAAATGATAAAATAACCCAGACCACGACGTAGTACACTAAACCATGCAGCCACCACACTGGCCAACTGGCCTCCAGAAACTATGACATAGACTTAGCTCAGAACCTATATAATTGGGGTGGGCCGATGGAGCATCCCACACACCATCATACAACTATTACCAAATTGGTATTAGCAAAAAAAATTAAATTCCCAAGTCCCCACACCACAACCATCCCTCTATGCCATAGGGACAAGCTGCCAGAAGAGTGTTACACCATCACCCAGTCACAACGATGTAGCTGTAACGCCCTGACCCCAGTTACCAAGAGTCGGTGCATTATTTTAATACATTGGCATGATTACAAGGAATCAAGTCCCGATAGACCGATCAGTTTAGCAGTCTTGGAAAATAGATTGCATACATTAAGATTACATTACACTTTCTAACATACAATAAAAAAAATCTTTTGAGAAATCCATTATTCCCTTTGCATAACCCTACACATCAAACATAAAACACTTCTTGGGATCCTGGAAAAAATAAAACATAGAAATGGGTGAGCTCAGATGCTCAGTAAAGATAACAATACAGCGGACAATTTCATAAATAAACATAAATATTTAAGGCAATGTATAAGACTAAAACAAAAGCCTTTTAAACATGAACTTCTTCATAATATGGAAAAGATAAAATCAAATAATTCCATTTACTTACTCACATGGATATTCTATTATTCGAATAGTCACATGAAATATCAATAGCCACTTTCATAATGATGGAATTCATAATGCCAGACTTTCATAACCACATAGTCAATGCCTTTTTCCAAGACTACAATATAAAATTTTGTCAAGGCCTTGTGCCAAGACACTAGTTTTTCTCATGAGACCTACCGATGCATTGAGGAGCTATAATGGGCTCCACCCGTCACTTAATAAGTAAAATGCATTCCTCATATGAAATGTTTTAAACCTAACGTAAAAATTCGTATTAAAACTAGCATACGAAATGTCAATACATTATCCATAAACCATGCATGGTATAAAAATAACACATCCACAGTAAACACACATCACAAAACCTTCAATACAATATGTAAGTTTTGTATCATAATAAATCAACTTAAAACAAGTTTAAAAATCCATCAATGAATATTGTCATAGATGAAAATGATTTGTAAAACTTTTTGAGAGAAATATCCCTTTTTCATGAAAAAATTTAAAAGTCACACAATTTAGAAAGGAATACATTTAAAGAAATTTTTGAATCAAAGTGTCCCATACCACTTGGAAACTTTTGAAAGGAATTTACATTTTAAAAACATTCATGCCCATTAAAATAAATCCTTAAATATCATTTTTAATACATGGACATTAATGAAAATGATTTAGAAGAATAAATATTTAAAAAATTAAAAATGACTTTTTAGTAAAAAATTCACGTAAAATAATCCCTTTGAAAACACTTTTATGAAACATGGAAATGGATAATAAATATGTCCCAGGGGATACTTACATAAAAACAACCTTAAATAATGAAGATATTGTGAAATTAACCCTTACCTTGTACTTTTCCTTGGTCGAGGGTAGGTTAACCTCCTGTATAATGGTGAATTTTTTTATTAAATTATACAAGAATCATATACATTAATATGATATCATATATGATATTTTAACATTTATTTGTTAATAATATCTTAGTATTATTGTCATGTCGGGTGTTAACAAATTCGTTTTTGTAATGCCGCGACCCCAGTTACCCAGAGCCGATGTATTATTTTATTACATTGGCACGATTAAAAGGAATCAAGTACTGAAGGACAGATCAGTTTAGCATTCTTGGAAAATAGATTACATACATTAACGTTACATTACAATTTGAATCATAAAAAACATCATAGATAGTTCTTTGAGAATTCCATTTTCCCCTTTAGCTTAACCCTGCATATCAATCATAATACACTTCTTGGAATCTTGGGAGAATAAAACATAAGAAAGGGGTGAGCTCAGATGCTCAGTAAGGGTAAATAATTTAGCAGAAGCTATAATCTTTTAAGGAAATATGTGTAATAAAAACAAAAACCTTTTAAACATAAACATGAACATAATATGGTAAAAATAAATGAAACATTACCATATAAACATGCACATAGATATTCTACTAGTCAAATAATCACATGTAATAACTAATTTCACAATGAGGGAATGCCTAATACTGGACATCATTACCACATAGTCAAGGCCTCTTGCCAATACTACAAATAAAATTTTTGTCAAGGCCTTGTGCCAAGACACTAGTTTGTCTCATGATACCTACTGATGCATCGAGGAACAATAGCGGGCTCCACCCCTCACTTACTAAGTCCACTGCATTCCTCATATGAAAAAGTTGAAACATATCAGAAACATTCGTATTAAAACTAGCATATGAAATGTCAATACAATAACCATAAACCATGAATGGTATAAAAATACAACATCCACAGTCAAAAATATCATAACTCATTCAATACAATATGGAAGATTGTATTATAATAAATCAACCTCAATCAAAAAATAATATCCAGTAAAGGATTCTCACATAGTTGAAAATGATGAGTAAATCATCCCGAGAGAAATATCCTTTTTGTAAAATCATTTAAAAGTCACACATTTATAAAGGAAGTAATTTAGAAGAGATTTTTGAATAAAATTGTCCCATACCACTTTGAAACGTTGGAAAAGAATTATCATTTCAAAAAATTCATGTCCATATAAATAAATCCTTAAAATCATTTTGAAAACATGGACATTAATTAAAAAGATTTAGTAATATAAATATTAAATACATTTAAAATTATGATCTTGATAAAGATTACCTTTCAAAAACCCTTAAAATATTCATTTTGAAATAATTTTTATGAAAAATGGACATGGATGATAAAAATTTCCCAGTAAATACTTACACATAAACAATCTTGGATAATAATGAGATTGAGTAATTAACCCTTACATTGAATATTTCTTTAGTTGAGGGTACATTTAACCTCCTGTATGAAGACCTTAGTATGTTATTAAATTATACCAGAACCATATTAATATTTATATTATCATAAATTATTCATTTATGACTTTATACCACCCATTTAATAATAATTTCCTTGTTAAATTAACATTTCGAGTAATAATCGCTTTCTTTATCGTACGTGTTTTAACTTGTAACTCTTGATTGTAACACTTAGATCATGAAATAAATACTTCTAGAATATAAAAAATTATTTATATTTATAAATATGTATAATAGGCATATATATGAAATGGAAAACACTTTTTATGGAGATGGTAGTCTATACGTACGCATAAGCGCTGTTTCGGTTTTCATAACGTATTGAATGGAACTATGTGAATAAAATATATGTAAGTACATATATATATATATACAAATATATAAATCTCCAGTAGCATTATTATGTCATATATTACAAAAAATTTGTAATATATATTTTTATAATCGTCGATGAATGGTGAATGTGGAAATGTGTAATGACCCGAATCCGTAGCCACTCAACTGGTGCCCGTACCTGGTTCTCCGCATGACCTCAAGCGCATTCCCCTGAATTCCAGAGGTTTCTGACTAGCAGCGAGGGCCTTGGGTAAGGTAGTTAGTGGAACTATTCTCTCATAGGTAATGGAAATAAAAGGAAGGAAACAATATATAATAGTGGAAGTAGTAAACCACATTCTCCTCAGAATTTAACAGCGGAAGACATTATAAAATAGTAATTAACTGGAAATAAAGATATGATGCATGGCATTCCATAAGCCTAATAAAATAGCCAAACCAAACAATATACTGGAAGCAATACAGTAACAATGAAAAGGGAAAACAAAGCAGCCAGAAGTCTCCTCAGCATCGCAATCCATAGCTTGGTCCCATGCTCTCCAGCTCCATAGCAAGTCAGGTACCTGAAGTAAAAGGGTGCATGCCCTTATCCATACCTGCAAAAATATAATCTGTTTGGGCCCAAAAGAATGGCCTAAACAGGGTGTGAGACAAGGTCCCAGTAGAAAAACACTCAAATATCTGTGCCTAACATTCAGTGAATACATGACAGTAAAATACAGGAAGTAGTAAACAGGAGAGCACACAGAAGATACAATCCAGTGTCTATCAAGAAAAGCACACAAGTAACAACCAAATCATCAAGTAGAACAAAAGGTAACCTCTGGGTAGTTCTCACAGTCTAACCCCTGAGGATCAACCTACAAGTACTAGCAACCCTCTGGGAAGCACACACAGTCTCACCCCTTTGGTTTAGCAAAAGAATAGACTCTCTGGGGAAGCACTCACCGTCAATTCCCCCTATAGTCTCGCATCATACTAAAGGATCTTTGGGGAAGTACTCAAAGTCAATTACCCATGTGGCCTGCATCAAGGAACTACAGTCTCTCTGAGAAAGCACTTAACATCAATTCCCCATATGGTCTCACATCATATTAAAAGGCACTCTGGAGAAGCTCTTACGTCTATTCTCCCTTTGGTCTACTACTCTAGGTTCTCACAGTCCTGAGTGAAAATAAAACATGCTCAACGCATGTATCTCGTCCAAGTAAACCTCAAGAACTAATTGGATATCATTTTAGGGCTCAACATCATGATAAAGTAGCAGTTCCACAATCCTACGACTAGGAATGGCAACCAAAAAAATTCCAAACAGGCAGAACAAGCATGGAAAAGAAACCCGAGCATAAAATAAATTACTATACTCACAAGTATAAACCTCTACTACAGAAATCAAGCAAAGCAGGAAAACAGCAGTGGAAAAACAGGAAACCCACAATTCCCCGCCCAAGGGAATTTGGGGAATTTGCACAAAATACTCATCGACTTTCTATAGAAAGCCATAAACCACCTACCTCAAGGTGAGAAGTACGATATACTCGGATGATGGCTTTCAGTTTTTCCTCGAAGTGGACCCAGGTTAACACGCCTTGCTTTATCGGTCACGTAGTCGCACGTGCGTGAGTTTTATGTGAATATATATATATATATACATATATATCTGTATATATATATACCTATACACATAAAAGCAATGCATATATATAACCTGCAACGTAAACAACAATATATTGCAAAAACATCGAAACCAATGCAGGACCAGAACTATAGTGGTGTGAACACACTTTCATACCCAAACAACGATAAAACGTAATTGCGCTCATCCGCAGGTGTCGGAGTGTGGTCCAATAGTCCCGAAACGTTGCTCTCACAACCTTGAAAACAGGAGAACACAAGAGTCTATCAAACCCTAATAAAGAGTTTCAGGTAAATCCATCCTGGTATCGAAACAACCCCAAACCGCAATAGCGATAATAAGAAACATCAAGGAATTATATACCATGATGAATCGACCCAAACCAAAGAAGAAATCTGGGTGAATCGATTCACGAAGGAGAAGCCAGGAAGGGGTTGGTCGCGTGCCATGGGTCTGCCCGACCGTTGTAT
The DNA here is from genome assembly GCA_963277665.1 of Viscum album. NCBI lineage: Eukaryota > Viridiplantae > Streptophyta > Magnoliopsida > Santalales > Viscaceae > Viscum > Viscum album. The sequence goes on from OY728151.1 coordinate 1,291,072,340, forward strand.
TGCTACAGTGAGTGTCCGCCATGGGAGCATGTTCAGGTCGAGGGAGAAAGAGAACCGGGGAAGAGAGGACTCATGCCGTGGGGAGGAGCCGAAGCAGGGCGTCGCATTATAGGCACTGTCCAGGCGGGAGGAGACCCACCTGATCCGTGTGCTGCGGAGGAAGAGAAGCCGAGGGGGGTCTGGTCGCGGGGCTGGTCGTGCAGCAGGGAGTCGCGCCATGTGGAGAGGGAGTCTTGTGCGGTTTTGGGGAGAAGAAGAAAAAGAGGGAAGAAATAAAAAAAGAGAGAACACCACGTGGGGCATGCGTGATTGAAGAAGAGTAAAAAAAGGTGTAGGGGGAGTCATGCCCCCTTGCCCAGTGCCTCTTTAAAAAAATATTATTATTATTATTATTATTTTTTCTTACTCATATATATATATTACAACTAATATATACATATATATATATATATTACAATCTATATATATATATATATTTATATATATTATAGGCCATCATTAATGGTATATTTATAATAACCTTCACAAGAATATGATAATAATAATAATAATAATAATAATGGTCAAAAATATTTATTATTAGGATTAATTACACTTAAATCCTTAAATGGATTCTTCACCCATCTATTTAATTAATTAATTCAACCATAACCCTTATTTAATTACCCAATTTTTGTTATAATAATAATTATCGAAACTACTAATTATAACCAAACATTTAATTAAACGCTCTCGTTTAATTAAACGCTTCATTGCGATGTCGCCGCAATTAAGATAACGCGTTAAAAATAACTCCCCCTTTAATTAAAAAATTCAACGTTAATTAAAATCCGCTAAACCACGATTTTTATTTAACATTCTTGGTCAAACTGCAACTTCACATTTAATTGCGTTTGACTGCCATTTAAATAAACACCTTTGTGCAACAATTAATAATAATAATCTCCCAAAATTATTATTATTAAAAACATCCATTTATTTAGAATAATTAATTAATGTGTCTGCATTTCATTTAATAATAATAATATCCAAACATTATTATTATTAAAACATCCCATCAAAATAAAATATCTTTGACCCAAGTAATCAATGAATTTATTTCACACAATTAATTAAATTCACCATTCCAGGAATTTAATTAATAAAAAATAATATAGTTAATAAAATCCTTATATTATTATTATTAAACATCCATTTAATCTCATTGAGTGACTTAATTAAATAGCACGTCTTTTATTAAACCACAATTTCAATTAAAATCCGTTAACCATGATTTTAATTTGACTCTCTTTGGTCAAATTGTAACGTTACATTTAATGGCATTTGACCACCACATAAATAAACGTGTCTGCATAATATTTAATAACAATAATCTTGCAAAATTATTATTATTAAAACATCCACATTTAATCTCGTTTGACCATCATTTTATTAAATGCGTTTTCACAACACTTAATAATAATGATCTCTCACTATTATTATTATTAAAACATCCATTAATTCAAATTAATTAGATAACACGTTTTGACAATCAGTCAACTGCGTGACTTTACCCGCATGGTCTAACCATCCATGCGCAGCCCGATGTCACCGCTTGAACCGGTTCGTGCGCTCGGAACCTCGTTCCAAAGCGCGGTTTTAAAACTGACCCACTGATAAACGAAAAAAACTCGTATTTTATCCGGTCTAAGAACGCGAGTTCTTACAAACTACCCACCTTAAAAACTTCTCGTCCCCGAGAAGCCTTCAAGAACCAATGAAAACATCACCCGACCTACAAGGGTTGTGAAGTTCCATTCAACAAGATCTCATTGTGTTCCCAACGCCCAATGCATCTTTAAGCGTTTCCTAAGAAAACCGCACTTGAGCTTTTAGAACCCGAGCCAACACTCACTTTAAAACTCAAACACCAAAACAAAGTTTTACATATGAGGACATTACAAAGACCTTAGCAACAAAAATGGTCAAACTTAGAAAACCAACATAAATAGGTTACACATGCTTCCTCGGAAGACATCACTGACCCAAAACCCACACTCGTCCTTTAACTGACGACATGTCTTTAAAACCATTAGATTACCAATTGTGCATACACCGAAGTCCTGACCCGATCTTCGTTGACATTTTGAAGTCAAACCTTCTCAAGGTTATTGAAAAAAATCATGCATTAGTATGAATAATGTCAAAGATTAAGGAAAACACACATCCTGTGAACAACTATGAAGGAGATCACAAGACAAGCCTACAGCTTTTAAACTTTAGCGTGGTGTATAACCGATGCTATCCTAGTGCCTCTAGAATGAGTTCAAGATGGGGGACATGCTTGAATCATTCAAGAGAGTGCACTAAAAGGAAACCAAGGTCATCAAGAAGATTAGTCATGCTACCAAGTAAGTATCGACACGTTTATGGAAACAAAAGCGACACTACCCACCTTAAGATCTTCCATGTCGTCGCAAAAAGAGATCAGCCACTAACCAGCATTCTATATGAGAATATCTTAACCCATGTGTGATGTTCCAAGAACCTCGATCACCACATGAACATCTTGCACGAAAGATGATAAATAAACTGGTCGGCGTGTCAAAATACCCGAGTCAAAAGTTCTCCCGAGCAGTGGGATGCAACTTATTCCTTAACGCACAGGTCACTCTACCACGGAGGAAACCCGAAATCATACTCAACAGCACAAGAATATTTACATTAGGGTCATGTCACCTCACACGATGATTGTCCAGGATGACGTCATAACGAGTCATCCCTTTTATTAGAAGCAACGGGGCCAACGACCACCCATCCGAACGAGGATGTATTTCTAAACTGAAAAAGTCCTACTAGGAACAACTCCACGAAAGGCACCAACCTTAAATGTTCACAATCAAAACAAGGCATATCAGGCTTTAAGGGTGATATCTACCATGGGATGGACCATTATGAAGCCCACGCGTTGACTCTATCTCTTGGTCATGCAAAGCAATTTAAATACTATGCTCAAGAGACATTTTCATTTTAACCATTTAAATTTAATTCATTTCAACCCTTAAACATTTGAAAGAATTATTAAAACACACAAGTATTGTTCACAACAAGTTCACTTGGTTTTCAAACAACACCCATGGAAAAACAGGAAAGTTAGAACAACTTCCTCTTAACATTTAATCATTCAATGTTATTCAAACATTAGCAGGAAATTTAGAATGTAAATTCCTTTTATTGAAAAAGGTGGCCCCTGAGGGTCCCATTCAAGATCAATTCACTTTATGATTTACTTTATCAACCTTTTTCATAAGTTCGAATACACGGGTTACCCTTTTTCCCAGTTATAAGGTGCCCATACACCTTAAAACTAACCAAAATTGGTTCTGTGTATTCTCAACCCATAACATTTATCCTTCATAACCTATCATTTATTAGCATTCTACTATGTTACCACAAATAACTATCGCAACACAACATTTTTAAATCACCAAACATGTTATAACATAAAAGCATGGCATATAACAAGATAGACAACATGGAATTTTATCACAAAAAAATGTTAATTGTATAACCGAAACATGCTATCTAATCAAGAAATACTAAATAAATGCAAGAGATGTCACATATTCAAGGCACAAAATGAATATTAGCAGGAAATTTACTAATGAAAATACATGGCATGGAACATATGAATGCATATGAATCTCTAAGTGCCTAATATGATGCATTTAATGCAATTTTTCTTGCCATAACAGGCCAAGGAAAATTTTCTTAAAACATTTCATAATCAAGAAGCAGCGGAAAGTAAAAAATTCAACCAAAGTGAAATCATATCAACTATAACAACAACCCGTATGAATATCAACCCCAACCCTGGTCACTTGGTTATTTCCCATACATGGGGTGATCAGTCCCAAGTACGGCTATTAACCCAAGCGCCGACACATTCCTAGTCTCATGTCTACCAACTCCAAAACAGTAAGAAAAAAGGAAAAGAAAGAAAAACCTCCTCTGATACCACTTTTTAATGACCCGAATCTGGAGCCACTCAACTGGTGCCCGTACCCGGTTCGCCACATGACCTCAAGCTCAATCCCCCGAATGCCAGAGGCTGTCGAATAGCAGCGAGGGACTTGGGTAAGGTAGTTGGGGGAACTATTCCCTCATATGTAATGGAAATAAAAGGAAGGAAACAATTTATAATAGTGGAAGTAGTAAACCACATTCTCATCAGAATTTAATAGCGGAAGACTTTATAAAATAGCAATTAACTGTAACTGAAGATATGATGCATGGAATGTCATAAGTCTAATAAAAATTCCAAACCAAACAACAGGCTGAAAGCAATATAGTAAAAATGAAAAGGGAAAACAAAGCAACCAAAAGTCTCTTCATCATCGCAAGCCATAGCTTGGTCCCATGCTCTCCAGCTCCACAACAAGTTAGGTACCTGAAGTAAAAGGGTGCTTGCCCTTATCCATACCTGCAAAAATATAATCTGTTTGGGCCCAAAAGCATGGCCCAAAAAGGGTGTGAGAAAAGGACCCAGAAGGAAACCACCCAAAGATCTGTGCCTAACAGTCAGTGAATACATGACAGTAAAATATAGGAAGCAGTAAATAGGAAAGCACACATAAGCTACAATCCAGTGTCTAGCATGCAAAGCACACAAGTAACAGCCAAATCATCAAGTAGAATAGAAGGTAACCTCTGGGTAGTTCTCACAGTCTAACCCCTAAGGTTTAACCTACAAGTACTTGCAACCCTCTGGGAAGCACACACAGTCTCACCCCTCTGGTTTAGCTAAACAATAGAATCTCTGGGGAAGCACTCACCGTCAATTCCCTCTATATTCTCATATCGTACTAAAGGATCTCTAGGGAAGCAGTCAATGTCAATTCCCCCTATGGCCCGCGTCGAGTAACTACAAACTCTCTGAGGAAGCTCTCAACTTCAATTCCCCCTGTGGTCTCGCATCTTATTAAAAGACACTCTGGAGAAGATCTTACGTCAATTCTTCCTTTGGTATACAACTCTAGGTTCTCACAGTCCTAAGTGAAAATAAAACATGCTCAGCGCGTATATCTCATCCAAGTAAACCTCAGGAACTACTTGGCTATCATTCTAAGGATCAACATCATGATAAAGTAGCAGTTCCACTATCCTACGACTAGGCATGGCAACCGAAAAAACACCAAATAGGCTGAACAAACATGGAAAAGAAAGCTGAGCACAAAATAAATTACTCTACTCACAAGCATAAAACTCTACTACAACAATCAAGCAAAGTAGGCAAACAACAGGGGAAAAACAGGAAACCCACAATTCCCCACCCAAGGGAATTTGTGGAATTTGCACAAAATACTCATCGACTTTCTATAGAAAGGCACAAACCACCTACCTCGAGGTGAGAAGGACGATATACTCAAATGTTGGCTTTCAGTTTTTCCTCGAAGTGGACCCAGGTTAACACGCCTTTCTTAATCGGTCACGCAGTCGCACGTGCGTGACTTTTATGTGCATATATATATATACCTATACACATAAAAGAGATGTGTATATATAACCTGAAACGTAAACGACAATATATTTATAAAACATCAAAACCAACGTAGGAAAATAACTATAGTGGTGTGAACACACTTTCATACCCAAACGTCGATAAAACGTAATTGCGCTCATCCGTAGGTGTCGGACTGTGGTCCAACAGTCCCGAAACTTTGCTCACACAACCATGAAAATAGAAGAACGCAAGAGTCTATCAAACCCTAATAAAGAGTTTCAGGTAAATCCAACTGGGCATTGAAACAACCCCAAACCGCAATAGCGATAATAAGAAACATCAAGTAATTATATACCTTGATGAATCGACCCAAACCAAAGAAGAAATCTAGGTGAATCGATTCTCAAAGGAGAAGCCAGGAAGGGGTCAGTCGCGTGCTACGGGTCTGCTCGGCCGTTGTGTTGCTGCAGCGAGTGTCCGCCATGGGAGCATGTTTGGGTCGAGGGAGAAAGAGAACTGGGGAAGAGAGGACTCGTGCCATGGGGAGGTTCCGAAGCAGGGCGTTGTGATACAGGCGCTGTCCAGGCGGGAGGAGACCCGACTGATCTGTGCGCTGCGGAGGAAGAGAAGCTGAGGGGGGTCTGGTCGTGGGGCTGGTCACGCAGCAGGGAGTTGCGCCGTGCGGAGAGGGATTCTTGTACGAGTTTGGGTAAAATAAGAAAAAGAGGGAAGAAAAAAAAGAGAACACCACGTGGGGCCCGCGTGATAGAAGAAAAGGGAAAAAAGGGACAGGGGGAGTCACACCCCCTTTCCCAACGCCTCTTTAAAAAAAATTATTATTATTATTATTATTTTCTTACTCATATATATATTACAACTAATCTATATATATATATATATTACACTCTATATATATATATATATTATAGGCCATCATTAATGTTATATTTATAATAACATTCACAAGAATATGATAATAATAATAATAATAATAATAATAATAATGGTCAACAATATTTATTATTAGGATTAATTACAATTAAATCCTTAAATGGATTCTTCACCCATCTATTTAATTAATTAAGTCAACCATAACCCATATTTAATTACCAAATTATTATAATAATAATAATGTTCAAAACTAGTAATTATAACCAAACATTTAATTAAACGCTCTCATTTAATTAAACGCATCATTGTGAAGCCGCCGAAATTAAGATAATGCGTTAAAAATAACCCCCCCCCTTTAATTAAAAAATTCAACGTTAATTAAAATCCACTAAACCATGATTTTTATTTAACGTTCATGGTCAAACTGCAACTTCACATTTAATTGCGTTTGACCACCATTTAAATAAACGCCTTTGTGCAACAATTAATAATAATAATCTCCTAACATTATTATTATTAAAAACATCCATTTATTTAGAATAATTTAATAATGTGTCTGCATTTCATTTAATAATAATAATATACTAACATTATTATTATTAAAACTTCCCATCAAAATAAAATATTTTTGACCCAAGTAATCAATGAATTTATTTCACACAATTAATTAAATTCACCTTTCTAGGAATTTAATTAATAAAACATAATTTAATTAATAATATCCTTATATTGTTTTTATTAAACATCCATTTAATCTCATTGAGTGACTTAATTAAATAGCATGTCTTTTATAAAACCACAGTGTCAATTAAAGTCCATTAATCGTGATTATAATTTGACACTCTTTGGACAAACTATAATGTTACATTTAATGGAATTTGACCGCCACTTAAATAAACACGTCTGCATAATATTTAATAATAATAATATTCCCAAATTATTATTATTAAAACATCCAATTTTAATCTCATTTGATCATCATTTTATTAAAAGCGTTTTCACAACACTTAATAATAATGATCTCTCACTATTATTATTATTAAAACATCCATTAATTCAAATTAATTAGATAACACGTTTTGACAATCGGTCAACTGCGCGACTTGACCCTCGTGGTCTAACCACCCATGCACAGCCCGATGTCACCGCTTGAACCAGTTCGCGCACTCGGAACCTCTTTCCGAAGCACGGTTTAAAAAATGACCCACTGATAAACGAAAAAAAATCTCGTATTTTATCCGGTCTAAGAACGCGGGTTCTTACAAAATGAATCTCATCGCGTCGTGGAGACGATTATCCGTACGTACACACGAGAAAAAATATCATTTCCTTAAAGGTGTGGAATTGGATGGTATTTTAATTTTACAGAGACATTATCAAGTTATTTTCATTATTTATATACATATTACTCATCATTATATCCATCCAAATAACATAGTGTTGAATAACAAATTACACCACGACGTGGATATGGTAAGTCGTACGTACACATGCATAGTGACATTATCACTAATAAGATGGATAGAATAATTAATATAGTTGTGAAATATTTATAATAACATCACAGTATATAGAAGATACTGGAGTTATTATTTTAGAATGGAAATAACAAATAAAGAAGAAGTGGAAGAAGAATGGAACATGAAAGAGGGGGGGGGGTGAAATCATTACCTCTTCTTCGGGTTGTTCCTTTTGATTTTATAAAAAGGGCTCTTTAGGTTGGCTTTCTAATCAAACTAATGCCTCTAGGTTGAAGTGAGGGAAGTTGGGAGGATATTTCGGTAGGGGTTGGCTGAGGCAAATGGCTTTGGAGGTGTGATTTTGAGAGAAGGGGAAGTGCCATTTTATAAGAGGGGTGAGGGTCACTTTCAGAAAAGATTAAACTATTAATTTATTATACAATAATATTCGGTTTATAATGGTTCCAAATGAATTTATTTTGATCCTTAGGTGGTTATGGATCGAAATCCTCTCAACCAATAGGTTTTAGACAAGTTTAGGTTACCATTTTAACCTTATCATTTAGATTTAACTCTTAGTTAAATAGTTTAACTTTTACCATGTCTTCTTATATTCTTACAACATATGGATAACAAACATACTCAAAACATCCAATAGAAAAAAAAGAGGATCATTAATGACATATATAATATTACTTAATCCCTTTGTCGAAGCCTTACATTGTTTATGAATATTATATCAATTGATAATATAGTATTTGTTTTAAATATTAATTTATGTCAATTTTGACACTATTTGGTATTTTGTTTTTGTGAAAGTCATCACAACTTGATTACTTCGAAAAAGATACATTTAATCATAACTAACATGTCATAGTCACCTAGAAAATTTGTGGCTGTCATAAAAAATTGGAAATTATATTTATTTTAATATTTATAATACCATTTATTTGATTCATTCATTAATAAGGTAATTACTTCATCATCACTGTGTCATAAATAAATTTAACTATTTAATGTCTAAAATTTATAAATAAAATACCATGATGTAGGAAATATTTTTATATTTCTAATGAATATTTATAAACGAATTTATATTTATATAACCCTATATTAAAAATTGTTTAGTTAATAAACTTTGAATTTAGCACTTTTAATTCTTCTGCAAATTAAATAATAATAAATGTCCTAATCTAATCCAAGTGGACCTAAAGGGTAATATTTTATTCCTAAGGTTGTTTTTGGTCGAATTAAACTTATCCATTAGAATTAAGACATGTGTTAGGGTAATAATAATTTCATTTTGACCCTTAATTACCCTATTTACTTTTAACCGTGGTAAATAAAAGTAAAAAGTTAAAATTCACCAAAAATTATTTATATCTTATTAAACCAAATTTTACTCCATGATATTAAATGGGTTTTTCGGATTTTCAAAATTCGACCCAGAGAAGCGGTAAAATTATGTTTTATGTGAATTTGCAAAATCTTCTAGGAGGTGGGTAAAAGACTGTGAAATGTTCAATAAAACTTTTATATATCTAAAATTATTATAAACTGACTCTAATGAATTACATTGAACTTATATAGGTATTATGTATCTATTTTAACCTAAAATAAATTTACATAAAATAAATAGTTATTTAAATAAAAATTCGGTTTTAAACTATAACTCAGTGTTTTCACTATTCATCAAAAATTAAAAGTTTTCAGAAAAATACCAAAAATTTACCCTAAGCTAATTTTGTTATTAAAAATTCAATAATGAAGTCTATTTTACCAAATTAAAAACATATAAGTTGAATTTATTAATTTAAAATTAATTCTTGCTGTCAAAACCAAAATGCGTATTTTTAAGAAATAATAACTATCAAAATATGGACACTTGTTTATGTCCAATTTCAAAGTGAAATTATTTACAATGACCATAATTGGATTAAATGGTAACAATATAATCTATTTGTACTACCAAAACACTAAAATTTATAAGTTAACAATATAAATTATTTTGATTAAAAAAAATTTTCACTTAAAATATAGTATTTTTCACTATTCACTCAAATATAAAAGTTATCAAAAAAACACCAAAACATTATTGAAAATAAATTATTATGTCCCGATTATAAAGAATAAGTTTATTTTGTCAAATTGAATATATAAAAGTTTCAAATATTGGATTTAAAAAGTATTCTCCATTAAAAGGCGATTAAATTGCATTTTTAAAAAAATACTTCTTTTATCTGAAAAATGTATTTGTTCTTACATTATGTCTAAGAAAGTCATAATATGGATTCTAAAATTATAAGGATTATATAATGCTCAAAATTCAGTTAATACTATTCATAACTGCTTTTGAATGGCTAGTTTGGTAAGTCATGGTGCGCTAGAACTCGGTGTTTCATGTAGTGCAAGTAATTGAATTACTATGAAGAAATAATGTACTATGAAATCATTGGTTGTTACATTCTTTCCTCCTTCAATAAATTGCATACTCACAATTTGAAATAACTTTTCAAAAAAAAAAGGTTGAAAATAGAAAATACCTTTGGGAAAACCCACATCGGTAATTAGGTTAATAAAATTTAGTCTTAATAAGATGAAATGGGGAATGAAAAAGTCACCACCAAATTATGATATCCATTTGGAGAACATTGGTGGAAATTAGAGACACATAATTGGAGGAAAAACCTTAATATTTATAGGGAGTGATTGAGGTCATCAATCACAAACAATTATAGAATTGTGGGCCACAAAGCCACCAATCTATGATGATTTAAAATTCCATCGATTCAATAAAATGTAATCAATTAGGATAACACATTTTTGGTTTTAAGATCCCTTAACTATAGTTTACTAATTAATTTCTCCATAAAATAAAAGGGAATATATATATATATATATATATATATGTATATATATACTTGACAAGTAGAGTTTCATCCTTCAACTAATTCCTACCACAAACTCTTCTTTCACTCTAAAAGATTTCAAATATATATATATATATATATATATTCTATTTATCGTAATCATATAGGGTTCCAAAAATAATGAATTTATAATTCACATATCAGACCCTTTAAAAAACTACATTATTCAATCCAGGACATCACGTGGGTCAGTGATAGGTGGTGATACACCCTTGCCTCCCTTTGGTTAGAGTTTCAAGTCTTGCAGCCTTGTCGGACGTGACGGGTTGTCGCCCAACCTCCGGGTTGTCCATTTTATGGAAATACAAAAATAATCTTAACAATAGTATCCAATTTCAATCTTAATACATTCCAACCTTTATAATTATCCAAAATAATTATATCCAAACTCTTAGTCCAAAGTTTATAAGGAAGTTAATCATAACGAGGATCGTTTTTGCCAGGTAATAACTTTTGAATGCCTTCATCATGTATTCCTTTACCACACCGCAACATCCTGAATTACCAAAATCAACCATCCCTTATTCCAAATTCACTACCTCATTATCAGGACCATATTAAGTATTACCCTTCCTTAAAAAATTTATTTTCCAAAAGGTTTAGCTTACTATTAAGTCACTTTTCTTAGAATCATATAATCTCAAATCCCCAATAAAATAATACTGCAGTACAATCCTTATTTATCTCCATAATTCATGTAAGCATTATACAGTTGATACAACACTCAAATGAAATAATTCTATAATAACAACATAAGAACACTAGTCATTCCTCTTCATTGGAGGTAGTATCATAACTTGATTATTATCCAATAACATCATTTTTAGTATACTATTATGAATGGGAAATTGATTCACGTAGTGTCTGAACACCTTGTAGATGAAGCATTTTACATTTGAAAACATTTTCTTACCCTTTCAATCACGTACTTGGTGTCCTTCTTCTCCCCACTTATAAGAAACTTCCATCCCTTCAAGCATTTACCAAGGTGATTCATTCCACATTTATCACATATTGGAAAATCCTTCTTTCCCTTATTCCATTTATCTATATTTCTTTCTACCATCTTTTTCTTCTCTGGCTTCCCTTCAAAGCCATAAGATTCAAATAATTATTTACTGATATTATTAACACATGATAATATTTATTCATATGATGATAATATGTGGGAGACTATTTCCTTTCTAAATGTTGGCTTAATACCATGAATGATATGACCCATCTTACTCTTTGGGTCATACGTATTGCTGGAGTCCTCATTCCTTCTACTAGGCACCATTTCTAAACAGTGACATACACTAGGTCAGTTTGTGAATCACAATTCATAATTCCAAAGATGTAAAATACCTAACGTAAGTTGAATAGTTTATGGATATAATCCATAATCACAAAAAAAAATTCCTTGAGGAGGTATATACTCATAAACCCTTCATAGTGGTTTGTAAAGAAAATGAGAATTATCCTAAGCATATCCCCCGGGAGTGTCGTAACCAAAGGTGCAGCAAGACCCATTGTCATGCACCAGTTCCTGTTTGAGTCTAGCTTAAAGCGGTGTTTTTGGGTTTTACCCCTAGGTATATATGTTCCAAAGCCGCCTCTACCTACTCGTATCAAGACAAGGATGTATTTTCTTGTAAAACTCACAAAATCTTTACATTACTAAAATTCTAGGAAGTTCTTATATACTAATCTTCAAAGTCTATCTTACGGTAATGTGCCCTAATCAGAGTTTATCTAATTCTAGTTTCCAAGGTTATTGCTAAACTTCCTATAATACCAACTGTAATGACCCGACCCCAGTTACCAAGAGCCAGTGAATTATTTTAATACTTTGGCATGATTACAAGGAATCAAGTCATGAAAGACCAATCCGTTTAGCAGTCTTGGAAAATAGATTACATATATTAACATTACATTACAATTTGAAGCATAAAACACAGCATAGATAGTTCTTTGAGAATTCTATTTTTCCATTTAGCTTAACCCTGCATATCAATCATAATACACTTCTTGGAATCCTGGGAGAATAAAACATAATAAAGGGGTGAGCTCAGATATTCAATAAGGGTAAATAATTTCAAGGAAGCTATAAAATTTTAAGGCAAGATGTGTAATAAAAATGACAGACTTTTAAACATAAATTGGAAAATAATATGGAAAAAATAAATGAAACATTACCATATAAACATGCACATGGATATTCTACTAGTCTAATAATCACATGTAATAACTAATTTCATAATGAGGGAATGCCTAATACCGGACATCATTACCACATAGTTAAGGCCTCTTTCTAAGAATACAAATAAAATTTTTGTCAATGCCTTGTGCCAAGACACTAGTTTGTCTCATGAGACCTACTGATTCATCGAGGAGCTAATTTGGGCTCCACCCATCACTTACTAAGTCCACTGCATTCATCATATGAAAAATTTGAAACATAACATAAACATTTGTATTTAAACTAGCATACGAAATGTCAATACATTAACCATAAAATATGAATGGTATAAAAATAGAACATTCACAGTCAAACATATCATAACTCATTCAATACAATATGGAAGAATTTATTATAATAAATCAACGTCAATCAAAAATAATATCCACTAAAGGATGCTCACATAGTTGAAAATGATGAGAAAATCATTTTGAGAGAAATATCATTTTTGTAAAATCATTTAAAAGTCACACATTTATAAATGAAGTAATTTAAAAGAGATTTTTGAATCAAAGTGTCCCATACCATTTTAAAACTTTTGAAAATAATTATCATTTGAAAACATTCATGTCCATATAAATAAATCCCTAAAATCAATTTGAAAGCATGGACATTAATTAAAAATATTTAGAAATATAAATCATTAAAACATTTAAAATTATGATCTTGATAAAGATTACCTTTCACAAATTCTCAAAATATTAATTTTGAAATAATTTTTATGAAAAATGGACATGGATGATAAAAATGTCCTAGTAAATTCTTACACATAAACAATCTCGGATAATAATGAGATTGAGGAATTAAACCTTACCTTGAACATTAATTTAGTAGAGGGTATGTTTCACCTCTTGTATGAAGACTATAGTATGTAATTAAATTATACCAGAACCATATTAATATTTATATTATCATACATTATTCATTTATGACTTTATACTACCCATTTAATAATAATTTCCTTGATAAATTAACATTTCGAGTAATAATCGCTTTCTTTATCGTACGTGTTTTAACTTGTTACTCTTGATTGTATCACTTAGATCATGATTTAAATACTTCCAGAATATAAAACATGATATATATATATATATATATATATGTATAATCAACATATATAGGAAATGGAAAACACCGTTTATGGAGACGGTAGTCCGTACGTACGCATAAATGCTGTTTCCGTTTTCATAACGTATCGAACAGAAATGAGTGAATAAAATATATGTAAGTACATATATATATATATAAATATATATATCTCCAGTATCATTATTATTTCATATATTACAGACATATTAATTATATATATTTTTATAATCGTTGATGAATGGTGAATGTGGAAATGAATCTCATCGCGTTGTGGATACGGTAATCCGTACGTACGCACGAGCGACAATATCATTTCATTAAAGGAGTGGAATTGGATGGTATATTAATTTTACAGAGACATTATCATGTTATTTTAATTATTTGTATAAATATTACTCATCATTATATCCATCCAAATAACATAGTGTTGAATAACAAATTACACCACAACGTTGAGATGGTAAGTCGTACATACGCACACATGGTGACATTATCACTCATAAGATGGATATAGTAATGAATATAGTTGTTAAATATTTATAATAACATCAAATTATATATAATATACTGGATTTATTATTTTATAATGGAAATAACAATGAAAGAATTAGTGGAAGAAGAATGGAACCTGAAAAAGGTTGGTGAAATCATGACCTCTTCTTCGGGTTCTTCCTTTTGATTTGATCAAAAGGGCTCCTTAGGTTGGATTTCCAATCAAAATAATGACTATAGGTTGAATATAGGGAAGTTGGGAGGATATTTGGGTAGGGTTTGGCCGAGCCAAATGGCTTTGGAGGTGTGATTTTGAGAGAAGGGGAAGTGCCCTTTTATAAGAGGGGTGAGAGTCATTTTAGGAAAAAATTAAAGTATTAATTTATTATACAATAATATTCGGTTTATAATGGTTCCAAATGAATTTATTTAGAGCCTTATGTGGTTATGGGTCTAAATCCTCTCAAAAAATAGGTTTTATACAAGTTTAGGTTACCATTTTAACCTTATCATTTAGATTTAACTCCTTGTTAAATAGTTTAACTTTTACCATGTCTTCTTGTATTCTTACTATATATGGTTAATATACTTACTCTAAACATAAAAGAGAACCTCAAGAGGCTCATTAATGACATTAATAATATTAATTAATCCCTTGGGATGAGCCTTAAATTTTTATGAATATTATATCAACCGATAATATAGTATTTGTTTTAAATATTAATTTATGTCAATTTTGACACTATTTGGTATTTTGTTTTTGTGAAAGTCATCACAACTTGATTACTTCAAACAAGATACATTTAATCACCCCTAAAATGTTTTATTCACCTATAAAATTCATGGATGTCATAAAAAATATGAAATTATATTTATTTTAATATTTATAAGACCATTTATTTGATTCTATCATTAATAAGGTAATTACTACATCATCATTGTGTCTTAAATAAATTTAATTATTTAATGTCTAAAAATTATAAATAAATTACCATGATGTAGGAAATATTTTTATATTTCTAATGAATATATATAGACAAAATTATCTTTTGTAAAACCCTATATTAAAAATGGTTTAGTTAATAAACTTTGAATTTAACACTTTTAACTCTTCTTTAAATTAAATAATAATAAATGACCTAATATAATAAAAGTGTACCTAAAGGGTCATATTTTATTCATAAGGTTGTTTTTGGTCGAATTAAACTTATCCAATAGAATTAGGACATGTTTTAGGGTAATAATAACATCATTTGGACCCTTAATTACTATATTTACTTTTAACCGTGGTAAATAAAAGTAAAAAGTTAGTATTCACCAAAAATTATTTTTATTTTATGGAACTAAATTTTACTCTTTGATATTAACCATGTATCTTGGATTTTCGAAATTCAACTCACAGAATTGGTAAAATTATGTTTTATGTGAATTTGAAAATTCTCCTAGGAGGTGGGTAAAAGACGGTGAAAAGATCAATAAAATTATTATATATCTAAAATTATTATAAACTGAATCTAATGAATTAAATTGAACATATATAAGTATTATTTACTTATTTTGACCTAAAATAAATTTAAATGAAATAAATAATTATTTAAATAAAAATTTGGTTTTAAACTATAACTCAGTGTTTTTCACTATTTATCAAAAATTAAAAGTTTTCAGAAAAATACCAAAAATTTACCCTAAGTTAATTTTGATATTCCTAATTCAATAATGAAGTCTATTTTACTAAATTAAAAACATATAAGTTTCATTTATTAATTTGAAATTAATTCCCGCTGTCAAAACCAAAAGGTGTATTTTTAAGAAATAGTAACAATCAAAAGTTTGACACTTGTTCATGTCCAATTTCAAAGTGAAATTACTTAAAATGACAATAATTGGATTAAATAGTAAAAATATAATATATTTATACATCCAAACCATTAATGTGTACAAGTTAAAACTATAAATTATTTTGACTAAAAAAGTTGTTTTCAGTTAAAATATAGTATTTTTCACTATTCACCCAAATATGAAAGTTATCAGAAAAACACAAAAACATTATTGAAACTAAATTCTTATGTCCCAATTCTAAAGAAGAATTTTATTTCTTCAAATTTAATATATAAAAGTTTCAAATATTGGATTTGAAATGGCTTCACCATTAAAAGGCGGTAAAATTTCATTTTTTGAAAAATACATATTTTACCTGAAAAAATGAATTTGTTCTTACATTATTTCTAAGAAACTCATAATATGGATTCTAAAATTATAAGGATGATAAAAAGTTCAATATTAAGTTAATACTATTCATAACGGCTTTTGAACGGCTAGCTTGGTAAGTCATGGTGCGCTAGAACTGGGTGTTGCATGTAGTGCAATTTATTGAATTATTTTGAAGAAATAACGTACTATGAAATCTTGGGGTGTTACAGTTTTCCTTTATATTATTTGTTATGTGAGTAATTTTTTTAGGGATGAGATGTATCTTATTCATATCCAGAATGATATCACGTCATTAAACATTATTTTTAATCATAAAATGAAATTTAGTCTTGAATGGATACAATGGGGAATGTATCTCATCGCGTTCGTGGAGACTGTAATCCATATGTATGCACGAGCGGCAATATCATTTTTTTTATATTAAAATAATATATAATTTGATGGTATATCATATATAAACAATCATTATAATTTTATATTTATTAATTACATCAATTACACATCATTATTATACCCATCCAAAAAATAATGTATTGAATAACAATTACACCACGACGTGGAGACGGTAAGCCATACGTATGCACGTATGGTGACATGTCATTCAATGGATGGATAGAATAATTAATATGGTTGTACCATATTTATAAAAACATCATATTATATAGAATATACTGGAGTTATTATTTTTGAATGGAAACAACAATGAAAGAGGAAGTGGAAGAAGAAAGGAAATTGAAAGAAATGATGAAATATTTACCTATTCTTTGGGTTCTTCATTTTGATTTGATCAAAAGGGATCCATAGGACGGCTTTCTGACTAAAGTAAGGCCTCTAGGATGACGGGAGGACAATTTAGAGGGTATTTGATCAGATTCTGGCTGAGTCAAAAGGATTTTAAGGTGTGAATTTGAGGGAAGGGGGAGTTCCCTTTTATAAGATGGGTGAGGGGCACCTTAGGAAAAGCTAGAAATATTATTTTATAATAAAATAATTTTCTGTTTTTAATGGATCCAAAATTGATTATTCAAAGGCCAAGTAGGGGATGGGTCTAAAACCACTCAACCAATAGGTTTCAGATAGGTTTGGGTCACTATATTAACCTTATCTCTTAGATTTAACTCTTATTAAAATAGTTTGACATTTACGAGGTCTCTTTGTATTTTTATATTATATGGTTAATAAACATACTGTATACTTACAAGAGAACACCAAGTGGTTAATTAATGATACATATATCATTATATATGTTTTTTGGCCTAAACTTATATTTTAATGAATATAATATCAATTAATAAAATAATATTTGTTTTAAAAACCCTTTTATGTCAATTTTGACACTATTTGGTATTTTGTTTTTTCTAAATTCATGAAAACGTTATTAATTTGAAAAAAATGAATATAAAAAACCATAACATGTCATATTAACCAATAAACGTAGTGTAATTCATAAAAAGTCTCAAATTTCAATTATTTGGATATTTATAATATCAATTATTTTATTATTTCATTAATTAGGTAATTACTGCATCATCATTGTGTCATAAATAAATTAAACTTTTTAATGCCTAAAAAATATAAATAAAATAAAATTATGTTGGAAATATTTTTATCTTTCTAATTAATATTTATTGTTGAATTTATCTTAAGTGTAATCCTATATTAAAAATGTTTTAGTTATCAATCTTTGATTTTAACTCTTTTAACTCTTCGTTGAATTAAATAATAATCAATGTCCTAATCTAATACAAGTGGACCAAAGAGGTTCATATTTTATTTCTAAGGTTTTTTTTGGTAGAATTATACTTATCCAGTAGAATTAGGACATGTGTTTTGGTATAATAATATCATTTTTACCCTTAATTAAACTATTTACGTTTAACCATGGTAAATAGAAGTCAAAAGTTACTATTCATCAAAAATTATTTTCATCTTATTGAAACAAATTTTAATTACTGATATCAACCCTGTCTCTTGGATTTTTGAAATTCAACTCACTGAAGTATTAAAATTATGTTTTATGTAAATTTGCAAATGCTATTAGAAGGTGGGTAAAAGACGGTAAAAAAATCGATAAAAATTTTATATATCTAAAATTATTATAAACTGACTCCAATGAATTACATTGAACTTATATAGATATTATGTATCTATTTTAACCTAAAATAAATTTAAATTAAATAAATAATTATTTAAATAAAAATTCAGTTTTAAACACTAACTCAATGTTTTTCACTATTCATCAAAAATTGGATGTTTTCAGAAAATAACCAAAAATTCACCCTAAGATAATTTTGATATTCTAAATTAAAAAATGAATTCTATTTTACCAATTTAAAAACATATAAGTTTCATTAATTAATTTAAAAGTAATTCCCTTTGTCAAAACGAAAAGGCGTATTTTTAAGAAATAATAACTATCAAAAGATTGACACTTGTTTATATCCAATTTCAAAGTGAAATTACATACAATGACCATAATTGGATTAAATGGTAAAAATATAATCTAATTATACTTCCAAACCATTATAATGTATAATTCAACACTAAAATTATTTTGATTAAAAATGTTTTTTTCAGTTAAAATACAGTATTTTTCCCAATTCACCCAAATATGAATGTTATCAAAAAAAACACAAAAAATTAATTGAAACTAAATTATTATGTCCAGATTATAAAGAAAAAGTTTATTTTGTAAAATTTAATATAAAAAAGTTTCAAATATTGTATTTAAAAAGGGTTCTCCATTAAAATGTGGTCAAATTGCATTTTTTTTGAAAAATACTTCTTTTATCCGAAAAAAAGAATTTTTTCTTACATTATGTCTAAGAAACTCATAATATGGATTCTAAAATTATAATGATTATATAAAGTTCAAAATTTAGTTAATTCTATTCATAACCGCTTTTGGCCGGCTTGTTTGGTAAGTCCTAGTGCGCTTGAACTCAGTGTTGCGAATAGTGCAAGGTTTGGAATTACTTTGAAGAAATAACATACTATAAAACCATGGGGTGTTATATTATTCCCTCCTTAAATAACATGCATCCTCAGAATTTGAAATTGTTCTTCGAAAATAAAATGTTGAAAATAGTAAATACCTTTGTGGGAAAACCCACGTAGGAAATTGGGTTAATAAAATTTAGTCTTAATAAGTGGAAAAGGGGAATTAAGAAGTCACCACCAAATTATGATCTTGATTAGGAGAACATTGGTGGAAATTAGAGGTACATAATTAGAGGAACAAATGTTAATATTTATAGGGAGTGATTGAGGTCATCAGTCAGAAAGAATTGCAGAATTGAGGGCCTCAAAGCCATCCATCTATGATGATTTAATATATCATTGGTTCAACAAAACATAAGGTATTAGGATAACACATTTTTAGTTTTAAGATCCCTTACCAAATGTTTATGAATTAATTTATTCATAGAATAAGAGAGGAAAAAAATAATTAACAAGTAGAGTTCCACCCTTTAACTAATTTCTACCACAAACTCATCTTTCACTCTAAAAGATAATAAAACTTAAAAAATATATTCTATTTATCCAATTCATATAGGGTTTCAAAAAAAATTAATTTATAATTCATCTACCAGACCTTTTAAAAAAACTACATTATTCAATCTAAGACATCATATGGGATAGTGGAAGGTGATACACCCTTGTCACCCTTCGGTTGTGGGTTCAAGTCTAACGGCCGTGATGGGCGCGACGAGTTGCTGCCCGACCTTCAGGTTGTCCTTTTTATGGAAATCCAAAAATAATATCAAACTAGACTTATCCAAAATACTTCTGTCCAAACTCACAGTCCAAAATTTATTAATAAGGTATACACAATGAATAACCTTTTTGGGACGTAATAACATGTGAACACCTTCATCATATATTCTTTTAAAACACAACAACATCTTGAATTACCATAAAAAACTTATTGATTACATTCATGCTCCCTTATTCCTTATAGAATACTGGATATACCCCTTCTATCCAAAAATGTTGTAATCTCCAGCAATGATGGAATATACAAATCATTAATTAGTTTCAGGGTAGTCAAGAATATCTAATAGAATTTATCCAAATCAATCATGTATTATTCCAAAAATCACTACCTCAGTATCAGAACCATATTATGGTTTATGTTTCTCTCAACCATATATTTTCCAAAAATATAACCTACTATTGAGTCACTTTTCTTTGTTCCACACAATCCCAAGTCCTTAATGAAATAGTACTTCAGTACAATCTTTATATATACTATAATTATTATAACATGTACATCATTAATACAATAATAAAATGACATAATACTTTAATAACAACGTAAGAAATATAATCATTCATCTTCATCTTTGGTAGTATCATTACATTATTATTATTATCCAATAGCAGCATTTGGGGTATACTCTGATGATTTGGACATTGATTCGCATAGTTTCACAACTCCTTGCAGACGAAGCATTGTACATTTGAAACTTTTTTCTTACCTTTGAAATCAGGTACTTGGTGTCTTTTTTCTCTACACTTATAACAAACTCCCATTACCTTCAAGCATTTACCAAGGCGATTCTTTCCATTGTTATCACATATGGTAAAATCTTTATTTTCCCTCTTCCCTTTATCCTTATTTCTCTCTTACATCCTTTTCTTCTCTTTCCTCTATTCAATGTCATAGGGCTCAGAGAATTATTTACTTATCTTATTAACACATGATACTATTTCCTCATCTGTTGAGAATACATGGGAGACTATTCCCCTTCTAAATGTTGTCTTAATACCGTGAAAGATATGATCCTTATTACTCTTTAGATCAAACGTATTGATAGGGTTTACATTCCTTCTACTGGGCACCATTTCTATACAATGGAATACACTAGGTCAGCTTATGAATTGCAATGAATAATTCCAAACTTGTAAAATACCTAACGTAAATTGAACAATTTGTGGATATAATCCATAATCATAAAAATATTTTCTTTGATGAGGTATATATTCATAAATCCTTCATAATGATTTGTAAAGAGAATGATAATTATCCTAAACATATCCCCCAGGAGTGTCGTAAACAAGAGTGCAGTAAAGCCTGTTGTCGTGCACCAGTTCCTGTTCGAGTCTAGCTCAAAGTGATGTTTTTAGGTTTTACCCCTAGGTACATCTGTGCCAGAGCCACCACTGCCTGATCGTATCCAGACAGGGATGTATTGGTTGGAGAACCCACAAAATCTCTACAATACCAAAATTCTAGGAAGTTCTTCTATACTAATACTCAAAGTGTATCTTAGGGCTATGTGATCTAATCAGAGATTATTTAAATCAAGTTTTTATGGTTTGTACTAAACTTAATCTGATACCAACTGTAATTCCCTGACCCCAGTTACCCAGAGTCAGTGCATTATTTTAATACATTGGCATGATTACAAGGAATCAATTCCTGAAAGACTGATTACTTTAGAAGTCTGGGAAAATAGATTACATACATTAACGTTACATTACACTTTCTAACATACAACAAAAAAATAATCCATTGAGAAATCCATTGTTCCCTTAGCTTAACCCTGCATCTCAAACATAAAACACTTTTAGGATCATGTGAAAAATAAAACATAGAAAGGGGTGAGCTCAGATGCTCAGTAAGGAAAACAATAGAGTGGAAAACATCATAAATAAGAATAAATATTTATGGCAATGTATAAGACTAAAAAAATCCTTTTAAACTTGAACTTCATCATAATATGGAAAATATAAAATCAAATAATGCAATTTACTTACTCACATGTATATTCCACTAGTCGAATAATCACATGCAATATCAATAGCCACATTCATAATGACGGAATGCATAATGCTAGACTTTCATAACCACATAGTCAAGGCCTCATGCCAAGACTACAATATATTATTTTGTCAAGGCCTTGTGTCAAGAGACTAGTTTGTCTCATGAGACCTACCGATGCATCGAGGAGCCATATTGGGCTCCACCCACCACTTACTAAGTCCAATTCATTCCTCTTATGAAAACGTTTAAACATAACATAAACATTCATATTAAAACTAGCATACGAAATGTCAATACTTTATCCATAAACCATTCATGGAATAAAAATAACACATCCACAGTCAAACATATCACAAAACCGCCAATACAATATGGAAGATTTGTATCATAATAAATCAAATTCAAACATATTTACAAATCCATCAAAGGATTTTTTTTATAGATAAAAATGATATGTAAAACTCTTTTAGAGAAATATCCATTTTTCATTAAAACATTTAAAAGTCACACAATTTAGAAAGGAAGACATTTAAAGAAATTTATGAATCATAGTTTCCCACACCACATGGAAACTTTTTAAAGGAATTTACATTTTATAAACATTCATGACCATAAAAATAAATCGTTACATACCATTTTGAAGACATGGACATTAAGGAGAATGATTTAGAAGAATAAATATTTAAAACATTTAAAATTATATTTTAGTAAAAAAGTTACTTAAAATAATCCCTCTGAAAATAATTTTATGAAACATGGACCGGAATAATAAATATGTCCCAGTAGATACTTACGTAAAAAAACCTCAGATAATAAAGAGATTGTCAAATTAACCCTTACCTTGTACTTTTCCTTGGTTGTGGGTAGGTTAACCTCGTGTATAATGGTGAAATAATTTTTATTAAATTACAAAAGAGTCATATATATTAAATTGATATCATATATGATCTGTTAAAATTGCTTTGTTAATAATATCTTAGTATTATAGTTGTTTCAGGTGTTAACAGATTTGTTTTCCTCTATATTCTTTGTTATGTGAGTCATATTTTTTATGGATGGTACGTATATTATTCATATCCAAAATTATATCATGTCTTTAAACATTATTTTTAATCATCAAATGAAAATTAGTCTTGAATGGATATGATGGGGAATGAATCTAATCGCATTCATGGAGACGGTAATCCGTACGTACAGATGAGTGACAATATCATTTTTTTGATATTAAAATAATATATAATTAGATGATGTATCATATAGACAGAATAATTATCATGTTATATTTATTATTTACATCAATTAAACATCATTATTATACCCATCGAAATAATAATGTATTGAATAACAAGTACACCATGACGTGGAGACGGTAAGCCGTACGTACGCACGTATGGTGACATGTCATTTAAAGGATGGATAGAATGATTAATATGGTTGTACCATATTTATAATAACATCACAGTATATAGAATATACTGGATTTATTTTAGTAGAATGGAAACAACAATGAAAGTGGAAGTGGTAGAAGAAAGGAACTTGAAAGATGTGATGAAATATTTACCTCTTTTTCGGGTTCATCCTTTTGATTTGATCAAAAGGGATCCTTATGTTGGATTTATGACTAAAGGAAGGCCTCTAGGATGAAGGGAGGACTGTTGAGATGGAATTTGGGCAGAGTTTTTCTGATCCAAAAGGCTTTTAAGGTGTGAATTTGAGGGAAGGGGGAGTTCCCATTTATAAGAGGGGTGAGGGGCACCATAGGAAAATCTAGAAATATTATTTTATAATAAAATCATTTTTGGTTTCTAATGGCTCCCAAATGAATCATTTAAAGGATAAGGTGTGGATGGGTCTAGAAACACTCATCCAATAGGTTTTAGACAGGTTTTTGTCACTATATTAAACTTATCTTTTAGATTTAACTCTTAGTTAAATAGTTTGACATTTATAACGTCTCTTTGTATTTTGATATTATATGGTTAATAAACTTACTATATACTTCCAAGAGAACCCCATGTGGTTAATTAATGATACACCTATCATTATATAATTCCTTTGGCCAAATATTATATTTTTAGGAACATAATATCAATTAATAATATAATATGTGTTTTAAAAACTCTTTTATGTCACTTTTGACACTATTTGGTATTTTGTTTTTTTTCTAAATTCATAACAGAATTATTAATTCTAAAGAAATTCATATAACCAACCCTATTTTGTCATATTAACCTAGATAATTAGTTTAATTCATAAAAAGTCTCAAATTATATTTATTTGGATATTTATAATATCAATTATTTTATTATTTCATTAATTAGGTAATTACTCCATCATCATTGTGTCATAAATAAATTAAATTATTTAATGTCTAAAAAATATAAATAAAATACCATTATGTAGGAAATATTTTTTTCTTTTTAATGAATATTTATTGTCGAATTTATCTTATGTTCAACCCTATATTAAAAATGTTTTAGTTATCAAGCTTTGATTTTAACTCTTTTAACTCTTATTTAAATTAAATAATAATAAATGTCCTAATCTAATCAAAGTGGACCAAAGAGGTTCATATTTTATTCCTAAGGTTGTTTTTGGTCTAATTATACTTATACAATATAATTTTGACATTTTTTAGGGTAATAATAATATCATTTTTACCCCTAATTACCCTATTTACTTTTAACTGTGGTAAATAAAAGTAAAAAGTTACTATCCACAAAAAAATATTTTCATCTTATTGAACCACATTTTACTTACTATTATCATCCATGCCTCTCGGAGTTTTTGAAATTAAACTCACAGAAGTGGTAAAATTAAATTTTATGTAAATTTGCAAATGCTTTTAGGAGGTGGGTAAAAGAATGTAAAAAGTTCGATAAAATTTTTAGATATCTTAAATTGTTATAAAATGACCACAATGAATTACATTGATCTATTAAAGGTATTATGTATATATTTGACCTAAAATTAATTTAAATAAAATAAATAATAATTTAACTAAAAAGTCAGTTTTAAATAATAACTCAGTGTTTTTCACTATTCAACAAAAATTGAAAGTTTTCAGAAAATTACCAAAAATTAACCCTAAGATAATTTTGATATTCCGAATTCATAAATTAAATCTATTTTACCAATTTAAAAACATATAAGTTGCATTAATTAATTTAAAATTAATTTCCATTGTCAAAACCAAAAAGCGTATTTTTAAGAAATAATAACTCTCAAAAGATTGAGACTTGTTTATATCCAATTTCAAAGTGAAATTACATAAAATGACCATCATTGGATTAAATGGTAAAAATATAATCTAATTATACTTCCAAACCATTAAAAATTATAATTCAACACTATAAATTATTTTGATTTAAAAAGTTGTTTTCGGTTAAAATATAGTATTTTTCACTATTCACCCAAATTTGAAAGTTATCATGAAAACACCAAAAATTTATTGAAACTAAATTCTTATTTCCTGATTCTAAAAAAGAATTTTATTTTGTCAAATTGAGTATAAAAATGTTTCAAGTATTGTATTTAAAAAGGGTTCGCCATTAAAAGGTGGTTAAATTGCATTTTTTTTTTGAAAAATACATCTTTTATCTGAAAAAATGAATCTATTCTTACATTATGTCTAAGAAACTCATAATACGGATTCTAAAATTATAATGATTATATAAAGTTCAAAATTTAGAAAATTTCATTCATAACCGCTTTTGAACGGCTAGTTTGGTAAGTCGTGGTGCGCTTGAACTCAGTGTTGCGTATAGTGAATGTTATTGAATTACTTTGAAGAAATAACATATTATAAAATCATGGGGTGTTACAATAAATATGCCAAAATTGGAATTATCTGTGAAAATTGGTCTTCAAGGCTCACTCTAATTAATAATTTCCTACACCATAGAGCTACTGGACCTTAAAATCCCTTACTTTTCAAACTTATGGTCCATAACACATCACCTGATACTACATACTACAACCCTCCCACCATAGTGCGGCCTACAATAGAAAACATTCATTTTTTCAAAACACACTTGAACTCTTATAATTTTATCCAAATAATTGGCAAAAAAATAATAATTTATGTATTATTAGAAAGTGGTAAGAAAATTTTCAAAATTCTTAAATTTAGTTTGGGATGACTCACTAAGTTAGCATGGAAAATTCACAGCTTGGGAGCTTCTGAAATAATATTATAAAAATATTATATTTTTTCCATTTCACATTTCTTTCAGATTAAATTCTTGTATCTATTAAATCGGAACTCAAATGGATAATTTGAGACTATGGTTGATACGAAAACGTGATATTTACCCTTATAATTTTGTGAAATTTATTTTTATGAGGTTATCCAATCAATGGATGTTTTGGAAGAAGTTAGAATAATGAATTAAATAAATAAATTTTCTAATTAATTATTTTATCTAGAACATCCTCTATATAATACCTTTTTTCAAATCCTCTATAGTATGAAGTGCACGTGTAATTTTAAAACCCTAGGTTGAGGGGGATATTCATTAAATCCACAATGACATTGATGATGGGTTGAAAAAACCACCATTTCCATGTTGTAGGGATTCTTATTTAATTTTATGACTTATTATTTATTCATAATCAATATCTTTTTATGATCTTTCACTTATAAAATGTTAATTATTATAGTTTAGTAATATGAATTTTATTTTATTTTTCTTCCTAAACCCTCATGCAATGATTCTTATGATGTTCTTCTTAGATCCCATGTGGAATATCTCTTCTATTAACGATTGGAATTTTACAATTTGTGATCTATTTTTTCTTCGTATGTATTTATATGAGTGAATTCTATTATTGTGTGTCTAGTAACCACCCTATCCAAAACATTATTTTCCTTCATCGTCATGTGAAACACAACCACCACCATACATCACTTGGTCTAGTGGTTCAGTTATTTAATGATTGGAACTGATGAGATGACAATGGTTGAATGATGGTTAAGGATGATATATATAATATCTCCCCCTATCCAACCTTCTTGTATGGATTAAGGGTAACCATTCCTTAGGATGTTTGATGATATGAAAAAATGCAGACCAGTGCATGATGATGAAATTATGAGGCCGGGGAGCTTAGGTAGATGTGTAGGGTAGAGGTAAACAATGTTGATAGTGCTAGGATACATGATTGGTGATGGTTGGTGGGTCTATAGGTGTGTAATCCACATATTTTAATTAAAAGAGATACCATGTACTAGTTTTAGTTTTTATCATCATCACCATCATTGTTATCATCATCATCTTCATCATCACCATGATTATCATCATCATCATCATCTTCATCATCATTTTGACCTCAGATATGAGGCGAACATTTCAAGGAAAATATGTGATATATAATTTTTAATTCCATTATAAAAAAATAAAAAAAATTAAATTATTATTACTATTACTATTATTATTATTATTATTATTTACTTTGTTTCAGTTTTATATTATTCATACGACCCCTGATTGGAGAACTATCTAGGGAAACACAACCTAAAGTTGAGATGACTGATTAAAGAACAATATTTGAAACTTAATTACAGCTCATTATAGGGAATGTGAGTCCATCCACATACCGTATCCCATGTTTGATATGGTGAAATGAATATTTTTCATAGGGTTCCACCTTCAGGTAAATGAATATCCTATCCTAGGTATTTTTCAATATAGATCACAATGGTATAATTTATTCTATCGTTCGGTATTGTTGGTGAGGTGTGATTGGTAGGTTTAAAAAATAGCTTCATATAGAAAATTGTGACTCGTGTGAGAGTAATGATTAGATCATTCTCATTATCCAAATAGGGTTATGTTTCATATCCCCATATCGTGTCTATGATCACCTACTAATACATTTGTATAGTTAGGGTTGGGTATTAAATTGTGGTCTAGGGTTCATGATCCAAAATTTGTCAGTTGAACATTATCAACAAAATTTTCTTTTATCTAAGCTTGATTTACCCACCTTTTTCGATTCCTATGAGTTTGGGTTTACTTTTTGGAATGTATAATATTAGTGACATGGTTTGACTGGATTGGAAGGTTCAACACTCTATCATAGAAATATCATGTTTTAGCAATGAAAGCACTCCCCTTCATGGATTCTAGAAGTGGTGTTACAATTGGAAGTATTTGTGATAGATACTTATGGATTTGTGGTTCCATGAAACTCTTATAGGTTTACCTCAAGAAATAGTTTTCATTCTTCTATTTCCATCAGGCATTATGAACTTCCTAGTTTTCTGAGATTCCATACTTGATTCCCAAGTCATATTTTTAATATGGAATGTTACCTCCCCTCTTACAAAATCATTTTGTTTGAAAATATTTATTATATTAGGCAATAGAGGTGTCTTCCCCTAAGAGGTTTGGTAGAGGTGTTTCACCTTGAGGGTTATTAGACCAGGTTGTGTTTCTTTTGTGATTATGAGATGGGAGGTGTCTTCCCCAAGGTTCAATGGTTTTATTATAGAACCATCATTCCCTAGATATGTGTTTATAATGGGTTGTCATTGGTTTACTCTAAAGATACTATATAGGGATACTCATAAATAATGGAGTAGAAATTATTCCTTTGAGTGTTCCCTCTCCTTTATTGAGTTGAGTGGTGACATGGTTAGGACCTATAGTAGTGTGGACCCACATACTATTTTCTAATTTGGTTTTTGGGGTGTCCTAATAGTTATTTTTATACTAACCCCTTCATAGGATTCATCCCCACATATCCTGTGTTTGTGAAGATGATGTATATGGAAGTTTCCTTTTTGACATTGGGTAATGGTGTCCTAGAGTGATGGAGCGAGGATATTGAAAGATCAATAGGGGCTCGAGGAAAGATATTTCTAGGATGATGGTTGGCATAACATATAGATTTCCCTTTATATTATTTGAGGTTAGCAGACCACATGAATTTTTTAATTTTATATACTTTATTATATCCTATGTGTTTGTGATCTCTATTATTATATTGGTGGATTATAATTGTTGTAGGATGATTAGGCTAGGTCCACCCATGTTGTTAGATTATCCTACTTGATGCTAGTCATTATCCCCTGGCCTATTATTGGTAGGAATGAGGTGGAACTTTCAGCTTATTGTCATCCTTGTTAATGTCTAATTGGGTAAGGTCATGTTATTTACATAAAAATTTTCTAACGAAAAATCATCATTAACAGTCATAGTTAACAATGTATGTATGGTATTGTGTTTAACAACCAATGATTTTTTTAAGAAATCTACCCCTTACTTCTCTTGAAATCCTTTCAACACTAGCATATACTTTTACTAATTAATTTTGATAGCTTATTCTTTTAACTTGAATAACTACTTATTCTGTAATGCATTATTCCCCAATGTTAAAGTTTTTATCTCCTAGTATTTATTGGAATATAATTAAAGTAATTACTTTTTCAAACTAAGTGCCACTTTCTGAAATCATTGAGTGTATCCACTTATTATAGATTTAAAGTAATCCCATATATATTAAAAGTAAATACTAAAAATCCTTACCAAACATTTTTACCCGTTGTATGACTCTAGAAGACCTTTAAAACTATACAGACTATTTAACACTTATTGGTATTGCACTTTATGATTCTCTTTGTTTTAGAGTCCTATGTTCTAGGTCTCTTCCTTGTACATATGCAACCCTTGAACATTTAGGCACATCCTCTTGTCACATAATTTTAGAACAGTCTATGTCGTCATCTAAACCATTAGGAAGATGTCTACATCAATAGCCTCTATTTTGATCAACATGAGCATGGCATGCTGAGTCTCTATTTCCAACATCCACTGCCACCATGTTTTGGTCTTTGTACAATAACCATTCATTAAAGAGAATTATTTTTTCTCTTACTATCTTATTATGATCATCATCCAAAATCTAGAATCCTATGTTTTCATCCCAATATACTCAAAGAAACATACTTGGGACTAAAACTCAAGATTATCTTTCTCTTTAGTTTCAATTTGAACATATTCCAAACTTCTATTCACATCAGTTTCAATGTGGTCATGTTACAAAATTCAAAATAATTTCAAGTGACTAATTTATACTAGCCCACTAGACCAAAATTTCCAAAGAATATATCAACCCTTTAGTTCTGGTGAACCATGGTTAACTAGATACACCTCACAATTATGTACTTCTATTTAAATTTATTTGGGCATACGAAAGTGCAATATCATGCTACGAGGATTTTTAGTCAATGTTTTTTTATCCTTTCAACCACAACATTTTATTTTGGTGTTGTGGGTACAATTTTATCCGTTATGATTCCCTTCTTTCAGCTATTTTTCTTGATGTCCCTTCTGCTATATTTACCTATATTATCATACCATAAACATTTTATCATCTTTCTTAGTCCCCTTTACACCATGGATTTCCTCTTAATTAATTTACCAAACACATATCACTTGTGGTTTAGAATGTATAAATATACCTTTCTTATTATATCATCAAAAATAAGGTATAATGATCCTATATGATATTGTACTAGGTCTATTCCATAGAAATCATTATAAACATGCTCTGATTTATGGATTTTACAATTCCTTTTATGAAAATAAAATTAAACATTCTTCTCCTTCTTGTGTAAGAAAATTTCACAAACTATGATGTAAGTATGATAAAAATTTAGTACTCCCTTTTCTGTTAGAGACTTCATATTCTTCTCACTAAGATGAACAAGTTGATAGTTATGTAGCTCTTGAATTCCCAAAGTTTTCATTCTATCTATCATCAAACCATTTTAACTTCTAGTCTAACACTAGATCCCTTAGTTTAATCTTATTAAAACCAATTTGGGGCAACAAGTGAATTTCCATACCCCATTATAATTGTTTTTTGAAAACATTCTTCATCATGTTATCCAATTAAAATAATATTTTTTAATCCCAAGATGGGTGGAGATTCCTTCAATTTTATAAAATATACCTGAAGATTATGAATATTAGAATAACCATTTATAACAACTTTCCATACAACAAAATCATTCAAGTGAACCTTTTTAAATTTTCCAAGAACAAAGGTCACCAAACACCCTATCTCTACTATAGTATTAGATTACTCATTTGGATCAATTATACATGATTCCACTAGAACATTGACAATCAATATGAAGAAACAATTCCATTTCTATGAATGTATAGAACATGAGCTTCTAGAATGTTTCTATTTGGAGATTTCCCTATAACCCTTATAGTCCTTCTTGAGATTCCTCATTTTATTATAGTGCCAACATGTAGGTCTATGTCAGATTGACTTATCTCTACTCTTATCTCTATAATTATCTTACACTTTTTTATAACATGTCTTCCAACCAGGTGGCCATCATATACCTTCAACATTTAAATAATTACCAATATGATCTTGAACTTACCTTTATGTAAGATCCTATTTCCGGATTAATTCCTCAAAGTTATAAAATTCTAATTCATCTATTTAGAAATAATTATTAATAGTAGTTTCTATCACCTTCCAACTCTCCTATAGCGATTAAAGAAAAATAAATTCTCATACACCTTTAGTGAACTTTACATTCACTAACTCAAGATGGTTCCTGATCAAGTTGAAATCGTTAACATGGTCTAATTATGGGATTTAATAAAAAAACTCTTTCCAAAAAACCTCCATATAAGGAACAATTTATTCAAATCTAAAGGTTTTTCATACATGTATGTCAGGGTGTTCATCAAATCAATTATAGTTTTCTTTTCATTGTTGTTGAAGAATGCATTCCATTCTGAAGAGAACCAAAAACAATCTATGTTCCTTATGATATAAATGATCCCATTATAATTTATCCATATTCTATTGTTTTATTCTTGTAAAAAAACAACCAATTCAGTTGGGATGAGTAAATCTCCCATATGAATCTTCCAAAAAACAATAGTATGTTCCATTAAAATTTTCTACTTGAACCTTACCATCATCTGATTTTATACCTTCATCTAATAGTAAAATCCTACTAAAATGAAAAAAAACACCAATGGAAGTGTGATTTAAGATAATAGAGTACATTGTGAGTGACAATGAGTCATGAAACTGATCACTGATGCCACTCATTTTGGAGAAGAGGAGAAGTGAAAATCAATGAGTTCACCAAAAGTAATTTTATTGGAACTAGGATCCATGATCCATCGGAACTTTAACTACAAGACATCATGTGTAGTGTAATCCCTCCTCCAACAAGATTAGTGTACTATAAATTTGAATGGTAAATGAATCCTAAATAATCACACTAAGTCTGGAAACATTTCCACACACACAAACATATTACTAATAAGAAAAATAATAAAATTAAAGAACCCTTTGAGTGTATGTGGTTTGACTATTATGTTCTATATCCATAGGATAATTTTATTTCATGTTTATTACTAATTCCCTATAATATATAAGGGTTTTCAATCACTGTAACTTTACATCCACATAGATCACTAAACAATTCAATCACACTATGCATGTGGTACCACATATCCCTTATATATAAGTTCAGATAGTCTTCAACTACAACTAAACTATGGATTTCATGGGGGTCTTGATGTTCAATTGATATTATTTCTTATCCCCTATATAATTTTTTGTTTTTTATGTTTTCTACTGGTAGAAGAAACCACCACCCTTCTATTCAACAGGTCTACTTGCATATTCCCTTCCATTGAACCAATTAATCTCTATATCGCCATTATAAGTTAATAACATTTGATCAACTTAAAACTACTTGTAGTTTCCACTTCCACTGACTAAAACCTCAAGGAAAATTGAGCTTCTAGATCCTCTCATTCTAGTGGATTGAAAATGGAACATGAAAAATAGTCTTCACTACTCTGAAAAGAACCATCCCCTTTTCATGAAATATCAGCTTCAATAAGGTACCACTTGTATGGTTTCAAGATATAGTTGAAGCCTTGAACTGGGTATTAACATGAGTTTCATCTCATTATACATCTTTACTATGGATCATATCTCCCAAAAAACCCAAACATTTTTAACAAAAGTCAATAATATTTAAGTGAATGGGGATATGGGGATTTGAATTTCCTCATGTTGGGGAAGATGGCTGGTCATGGTGGACTGATCCTTTCCTTTTCACTTCCTTTAAATCATTCCTAGTGGTTATCATTGAAATACTACTATATCAAGATTAATTGTTGACTGTTTCATCAGTTTTCCCCTCTCTTGTCTTTGTATTTTACTCCATTTTGTGTCTAATACCATTTGGGAATGTTTCTTATTTTTGTTCCTTATCATTGAATCCTTTTTAGGATTCCTTCTCTATTAGAACAATCTTCCACCAATATTTATCTCCTAACATATAGTGGTTTTTAGGATCTCTTAGGCATGATTCTTGTTTTTCCATCTTGGAATCCATGTGATACATCTCAATCATATTCTCCCTTGATGAATATTTCTTCAAGATCATGATCTTATTTATCATAGTGGACCAAAATTTTGTCTTTTTAATCCAATATTATTTTCTTTCCTTTCATGAGGGCTATTGTGAGTAAACCAATAAAGGGTCTTAGTGCACCCATTTTTAAGATCCATCATTTTATCTTAAGATTATCAACCTATTTTTATAGAAACATGATTTCTACCAATATAAGTTATATTCCTACTTAACATTAGAAATATAGTTTTCCTTATGACTCTTTCAAATCTTTTATTACTGTAATATCTAGACATGTATCCTAGTTACCATATATAAACCGTCCTACATCAATATAATACCTCATATAACATGTATTAGATGAGATATTGTCATAACATAATTCCAACCACCTTTGAGCCCTTGGGATTCCAGACACACACATATCATGTCTATGTCTTCTTAAGACTTCAATTTAATTCATATATTATTGTTATTTTAGTACATTTATCATTGTAATATAATTGATATTCTTGATTAATATTCATTTATTGATTCATTTTTTTAGAAAAAAACAATTTATGAAAATTTAATTTAAGGAGCAAAATGAATCATGATCTTTATTGTAAGAAGGATTTCCTTGACCTAGTGTTTCCAAGGGATGTTTTCTAGGATCATGTTTGATGAGATAGATTTTAACAGAACCTACAACATCAGAAAAAGAATAATCACATGGTGAATAGTGTTCATGATGTTTGAAGAAATCATGATGTGATGCTGAACGTGAAAAAGATCATCTGAGAATATAGATTGAGAATTCATGGTGTGACTATATCTTCATGCTATTAATCATGTGGGGTAGACCCAAAAAGAGAAATTTTTTACAAAACATGTTGAAAAGTTACACTGAAAATAATCACCCTTCTATGATATGAATTGAATAATTATGACTTGTTTACAGATGAAATGAATGGATTCATTCTCAAAATTCCATTCACAACATGAATTTACCACGATAAAAAAATATTCCAATTTACCACTTGTAAATCATTCACCCTAACAGTTGTGGAAGAATGTTTATTTTAATTAAATATCGCCACACCATTCACATCATTAAATACAATCCTGATGTGAAATGACTATCAAAAAATGGGTTTTAATGTTAAAATACTAGGGTATTTTTAGAAAAAAAACTATTTAGTTAGTTTAAGAACTACTAAGGAGATGTGCCACTGATGACTAATGATGACCAGATGATGGGTGTTCATAACCTAGGATCCCTATGTCTAAAGTATTATCCAACTAGTAACATTTTGTTTATCCAACCACATGATTAACAAGAAGGGGTAGTTCTTTTTTTGGGTGATGTGATTGCGGGGGGAGTGTTTCATATGGATGATTTTCTATTTTGATTCATGTCTCGATTATTGCACTTTTGATTTTAAATTATATGTCTCCTTATCTTTTCATTATTTAACCATAGTGTTGTGATTTGAGGATTTTTATTTTAATACATCAACTAATCATCCTAGTTTGTGAATAACCATTATGATATCTAGAGTGATTATATTTAAATCAGGTTTGGTTTTACCTAGTTTCATAATCAATCCATGTAATTGGCCATTTTAATGATGATATTATTGTATTACTAAAGGGTACCTAGAATAAGGATTAATTCAAACCCAATTTTGATAAAACATATGAATATGAACATAATTCTATTTATACCAATCAAACAAACCAAAAAATCACTGATATTTTTGAATGATTATAAAGAAATAAAACCTTGTCTATTTTCAACCCAATTTATCATTCTATTAAAAAAAATTCATTCAATCATTTTCATTAGATTCTTTAATTCACCTAAATCATTTCTGACCATCCTTTTGTGCTTGATACTTAGACTTTCTAATTATTACACCTTTTTAGTTAGGTCATTTGCATATGATAAATTATTTAATTTTTGTAGCCCCGTAGGG
Organism: Viscum album; assembly: GCA_963277665.1. Classification (NCBI taxonomy): domain Eukaryota; kingdom Viridiplantae; phylum Streptophyta; class Magnoliopsida; order Santalales; family Viscaceae; genus Viscum; species Viscum album. The sequence continues at coordinate 1,291,108,260 of OY728151.1, forward strand.
AATTTATGATTCCCTATGGGCTATTTTATAGACCCTAACCATGTACAATACTTTCACTCATTATCACTTGAGATAAAATAAGAATGATTGAGCAAATGAAATTAAACAAAATTGATTCCCAGAAGAAACAAGAGTGTATGGATTTTTTATGGTTCTTCTTTTAGAAATAGGGAATATCTACCAAATATCTTAATCTTTATTTAATAAAAGGGAATGTACATTCACTTATATACATTCATTTTTAAAATACATTGAGGAATTTTATGGCCACTTCATAAGAAGCTACGGGAATGATTCATGTTGTGAAATGAATATTCACATTTTGAACCAAGAATAACATAACTATAATAACCTAACTTAAAAGAATCAACAGATGGGGAGTGTGATTTTAAATTTATTATTTTATTTTTCCCCCACTATTAAAATTTGTTACTAGATATTTTAACTACAAATTTCATGAATTCCCTTGACTCATTTTTTAATCTCTGATTTATAAAACAAATTCTTCTATGGACAATCATCATGACAAGTCTTTAAATTTATTTTTCAATAAATATGAATGAGAAAATAGGGGAATTGGTAAGTAGAGATAAACACAGGGATTTATTTTTAACAAATCGTGATTTAAGGGAACATGTTGTTTTTTGTAAATGAAAATTTTCAGATATTTGTCTTGCCTTGAATTTTATATATTTTCATTAAATGATTTTTTTATTTGTGTAAATTTCCATGAGTAATTGTCCCCACCATATTTCCTCATTATTAAGAGTATTTCTAAACTATGATTTCCCACTCATTCTATATTATATTTCTTGAGATACTTAGGAATGTTTTCTTCCAGAACTTTCTTGGCATCTTATCAATGCTATGAATGAACATAATCTATTTTTATAAGATTGACGATTTTTTTTGTTTAACATATTATTCTTATACCCAACTTGATATTGAATCTTATTTTCCCCAGAAAATCCATGAATGGAATTTATGGGAAAAGAATCATGTTTAAATCCTATTATATCATTTCCAACCCTACTCTCAGTGTGTTTCATGATATCAAAAAGAAAAGTATTGGGGAGAGGTTTTTCATGGGGAATGGGGATGTACGTCAATGAGTATACTTGTATAGGGTTTTTTATTTTGATTTTGAGAGAGTATATGTTATCATTCATTATAATTTATTATTCACCTCTCTTATAACAATGAAAATAAAAAAAGTGAAAAATATAAAAAATGGGTTATGTCTTGAGAGGATTAAAAATCACCATTCTTAGACTGACATACTTTTGATCATATGTGGTTAGGTGGTGGATAAAAATATCTTAAGAATAATTTTTTAAAAGGAAATATATATATATATATATAAATTAAATAAATAAAAATTCATGAATCAAGAGAGAGATATTTATTCCTTATGATTTCATTTATTATGTTCCCACTTTAATATTTGGGGGATGGAGATATGATAATTTCATTATTAAAGGAGTATTTATTTGGGCCTATCTCTTGATATCATGAACTATAATTTATAGTAACACCTCGTTTTTGGCATTATTTTATTCATCTCCCTCCTACCTTAATCCTTAGAGATATTTCAGGTTTAGTGAAAATTCCATAAGATTAATTTTGATCTCTATCTTTATGCGGTAGTGATGATTAATAGTTTGAAAACCTATGATAAGTGACACGTACATGATCTATGAGAATATTTATTCATTTAGTACATTGACTAATGAGTGAAAATAATTCAATGAGAGGTATATTTCATGATTCATGCATATTATTAATGAATTTAAAAATAAAAAATAAAGAATGAAGAGGAATGGTTGATTCAAATGTGAAAAGTTAAAATAAAAGGATGGATTAATTCTTTGAAATGTGATGAATTGATGACTGTTTACTATGTCATACCCAGTCATTTAATTCCAATTTTTATTCATTGATTTTTTTTAAATTGTATTTAAAATACAAGTATGTTTAGCATTATTTATAGTATGTTGATATTATATTCTTGAGGATAGTAATGAATTAATGTGAGGGGGAATTGATATATAAATTTAATGAAAACATTTTTGGTATTTAAATACATTAGTATTTGTAATTTAATTTATATTTATTCCATGAATTAATTGTTTGATTCAATTTTTTTGGATAACAGGATTTACATAAAATTATTGAAAAGAACCAAATAGATCGTGTTTTTCATCGTAAGATGTCTTTTCTCAATATGGGGTGTGCATGGGATGTTTTCATTTCATGAATAGTATTCACAATGTTAGAAGAACTTATATTAAGAATTTTAAAGTGTAAAAACACTCAGAGGAGAGATCAAGAATTCACGATGTGACTAAATATTCATGTCATAAATAAAGTATGTTAGACTTAGAAATTACAGATTATGACTAAACATGGCGAAACATTATTTTAGAAAAAGAATAACCCTTTAATGTTGTAAAATGATGACTCATGAATTGTTTAATGATATTTATAACAGATTAATTCTCTTAATTACATTCACATCATGACTTCACTGAGAAAAATGAAAAATCCACCTTGATTGATAGCTTATAAATCATTCACCACATGAAATCAATAAGAAAGCATATTTTAGAGAAAAAAATTCACACCATTCATATCATGAACTATAATCTTGATGTGGGCCCATAGTCAACATTATATTTTAATGTGAAGATAAGAGGGGATTTTAACTAAATCGTATTTATTTATCCAAAAGTAATATATATGAGATATCACACAGACAACATACATGGCCCAAAGATGGGAGTGCATGACCTAGGAGACTTATTGCCACTTCCATTCATTACCACATGTTAAAAATATCATTATCCACCATTATGATTATCATGAGGGGGTAGTTCATTTTCAACAGATGATGTAATTAGAGGGGGACTATTTCTTAGGGATGATTTTATATATTTTTACATGTCTTGGTTGTTGTATTTTTTTATCATATATAAACCTCTTTATTTTTTTATTGTATGACCATTGTGTTAAGATTTGAGGAGTTTTATTTTATTTCATCAACTAATTGTCTTAGTTTTCATATGACCGTTATGAAATACATTTTTTAAATTAGGTTTTGGGTTACCTAGTTTTGTAATCAATCAAAGTAGCCGACCATAAAAATAGTGAGATTATTAGATTAGCGAAGCATTTCCAGACTAAGGATCCCTTCAGACCTAATTTTGACAATAGATATGGGTGTTCACATAATTCATTATATCCCTATCACATAAACTTGAAAATAAATAAACCTATCATGCTAGTTAAAATTATTTTCAAATGCAATATATTTCCTACATGGTTTCTCCCTCTTTCTTAAAAACAATTAAACCAATCATTTTCATTAGATTCCTTAATTCACCTAAATCATTTCTGAACGCCTGTGTGGTCTATTCACTCAGAATTTCTAATTACCACACTTTTTAGTTAGGAATTTTGATTCTTCTAAATTATTAAATTTTTGTATCCCCAAATGAAATTAATGATGTCCTTCCATCTATCACTTCCAAAATAATAGCATTTTATTGATACTTTCCTTTGAGAGGATCCTCTTTTTGTTTTTTCAAAAATATTCTACTTTCTCATAGATTCCATATTTCAACTATTTTGTTCTACCATGTGTGGGATATTATTCTTCTCATTATAATTCTTTAACCTTTATCATCATTTATAATATTCTCATCCTTCTCTATCAATTTTTTTGTCATCTCTCCCAACCATGATTTCACTTCCTTTCTAGAGTTCTTCATCTAATTAATTTTTGTCAAGAGTGGTAGAATTATAGATTTTAAATCCTTTTCAGTGGATATTTTTTCTCTATACCATGTGAATATTCACCAACTATGTTTCTTTTACCCTTCATATATGCAATCAGTTTCATATTATCTTCATTTAATTCCACTTCTAATTGCTTTATCCTTTCATTCTCCTCAACCATTTCGTCCATTTTTTACTAGTTCATCCATTTTGTGCATTAAATATTAAGACTCTTTTGATTCAATTATATTCTCATTAGAACTAGTTTTAAGATTAAGTAGGTAATATTGTATTTTCTCTAATTCTTTAGCCTATTAATAGTTCATTTATCTTAAATCAATAGCCACTAAAATCTATATTTTTTGGTAATTATATTTGATTTATCTTTAATTTTTATCCATTTAACATAGATATTTTTATACTTTTTATCCTCTTTCAAATTGCTTTTTTTGTATATGTTGATTTATATTCTCTAATAAATGGTCATCTTTCTGTTTTTGGTTTTGATAGCATCTCCCCATTATCAGTGGATTCAATTTCACTTAGGAAATCAGAATCGTTATCTAATCTAGTAACATAATTGAATGTAATAACAAATTCAAACAAAAAATTATCAATCAAATCCCTTATAGATTTTATATATGCTTCCATATAAACCACATATTTTACATAAATTGTTCAATAGTATGTAATTCCTTTGGATTTCTTATTCTTCCTAGAATTAGTTTACATTTCCATATAACTATAAGAATGTTAGGCCATTATAAAATTAAAATCTATAAACCAACCGAATCACGTCAGATAAAAAAAGGAACCTATATAATGATACTTCTTATTAGGTCCCATTATGGTCTTTCATGTGAGATTCTCTAGGAGGGGGCGTCATAAATCAACCCGGGTACCCTGGAATCCTAATAACTGAACCAACCCTAAAATAGCCCAAAGGGTATTCCTGATCTGCACAGTTCGGTGACTAAAACCTACAATCATTCAAACTCAATGTAGGAATGGTTTTGAAACAAACATTTTAGATGTAAAATAAAATTTAAAGTGTTCATATTGAATGAAAAATCCATTGGAAATAGTGTACCAAATGGAAAAAAGGCATTAAATCCCAATGTACTACATCTAAAGTACCAAAACATGGAAAATACACCAATTCCAAACTCAGACGCAACTCACCAAGTCCAAAGTTCAACAGTTTGATCAACCTCCAAGAGATCGTTTTATCTTACTCAAACTTAGAAGGAGGTAATCTATAAACACTCAAAGGTGCAAGTAGGGTGTTATCCAAATCCCAAACGAATTTCACCCAAATATTCCACAAAAACATTCCAGTATCAAATTAACTTAGAACATGATTTCAAATTTTTAAATAAATAGGTTTGGAATATTAAAATAATCCTTAAAAAATAATTATTTTTAATTTCAAATATGTAAATACTTTAGAAATTCATGCTTCATAATTCTAATAATGGAAACACATTTTAAAAGTTGTAATTTTCCTTTAACCTAAGGGTGTTTTACACAAAAAGGAAATTTTCAAAAAATTGATTAATTAAACACCTTCATATAAAATAGTTTATATAAATCATGAGTCATGTAAATTTTTAAAAACAATGGAATATATTAATTTGAAATATAAACAGGAGTGTAGCAGGATCATGCGCCTAATAAGGTTCATATATTCTAGGAAATATGTACCCCACACTAATAGTGAATAGTAGTATGTAAATATTTCCCATTTAACTCAGGAAAAATAGGAATCATCACCATCTCAAAAGGTATTTTATGTGCTAATATGATGTTTTAGAACATTTTAAATGATAAAGTGTTATCCAAAAAACACACTACCCACCTAAGTCTTGTATGTTCTCAAGTATAAAAAATGATGGGAAATTTATTTCAAGACTGGTAATAATAAAATTCAAACTCATTTTCCATTTCAAATATTCAAATATTCACATAAAACCCATAATGTGTTTTTAATCATAAACATTCCTTTTCACATAGATGAAACCGTAAGGTTTCCATCAAACCCCATTTTTTATTCGGGTTTCAAAAATAACGATTTGACCCAAATTCATGCAATTTTACAATCCAATTTTAAAATTAAATTTGACAATTTATTTTCTAATTAAGTTCCATAAATTCATAATAAACTCAAAAATAATTGAAATTGGGGTTTCTTCACAATTTTCCATCAAAACCATTTGAAAAGTTAAATTCAAAATTTTAAATCATCCCAATTTCCATAAACACACCCCGATTTTATAGACTTAGGGGTTTTCCAATTTCATTCCAAAAACCCATTTTAAAAACCCCAATCCAATAGATTAGTTTTTTCTCCAATAAACCAATTTAATGGAATTAAAAAAAAAACAATTTCATTTAATTCAAACAATTTAAATTAAACAAAGAAATTTTAGGTAAGTATAAAATGGGAATCAATATGGAACCACCTACACATTTTATCATGGAAACACAAAGACCACGACATATGAGACAATAAGAACAAAGCTGTAGAAGATCTTAGAAATCAACCTAAAAAAGATTCAACATCATGGAGTTCAGATTAATTAATCCCTAGATGATACATTAAACTCCATTGAAGGAAAAGAGAAAGAGATAGGGCAACATAGAGAACGCTTACAGGGAAAGACACTCCATAATGGAAACAATGATAAATCTCTGAAAAAAGGCCCTAAGGGGTTAGAGGCTCCAAAAATCACTAGGGGAAGGCTTAAGGTTGAGTGAAAGGAAATATAGAGGAAGAAAAAATTATAATTTTAGTTGGGATGCCAATTTTAAAACAACCCTCAGGAATTTACACAACGAGTAACCCAATTACTAATAATGTAACTTAAAATCCCCATAATCGCAACAAACCCCATTTCATTGTGATAAAATAATTTTTAATTTTATTTTATAATTTACACAATTTGTAAACATATTACATGGTTAGTAAATACTCAGTAGATAATAGAATAATTGTTTGCTAAAATTTCCAAAAAATATCTATCTTTAGTTTTATAGGTATCCTCCCAATACCTTCTTAACCCTATAATGGTAATGAAAAAGGAAAACCACAAGAAATATCAAAACATACCTGAGATAAAATTAATAGGATGTAATAATCTCTCCACTATAGAAACCTTATTTCCCCATAAAGGCTACGAAGAAGCTTCCATGATAGAAAGATGAGGCCACTACTCTCTCATCAATGCCTCATACTCCCATATCTCATGATTTTCATAACTATGCTGCAACATCACTTGAACCAAATGTATCTTCCTCTTATGAATTACCTTGGTTTCAGAATAAACTATCATGACTTTCCATTTAGTCAAATAAAAATTAGGTTCAATCTCAACATCACTCCCACTCAAAACATGAGATGGATCAGAAAGATACTTTCTCAGCTATGATACATGAAACACATTATGTATAGATGTTAGATGTGGTTTAAGAGAAACATGATATGTGACGTTACCTACCTTCCCAAAAACCTCGGAAGGTCCTAAAAAAATGAGGCACATGTTTCTCTTGATTTTGAAGTCACTGATGACCCAACGAGGTTGAAACTTTAAAGAACACCAGGCCACCAATTGAGAATTCCAAATTTCTACAGTGACTATCATTAAAATATTTCTATCAGATTTGCACTATCAATATTCTCTGATGATCAAACTAAATATTTGTATTCCTATATTGCACCATCCTAGTTCCAACCAAGGAACATTCACCATCCTCTGACTAAAACAATTGAGATTTGAAAGGACATCCATAGAAGGCCTCAAAAGGATCCATTCTAATCATGAATTTTTAACTATTGTTTTATGAAAACTCAACCAGACACAAGTGATCTTCCCAAGCCCCACCAAAGTCGAGAACTCAAGCACGAAGCATATCCTAAATAATATATATAGCTCTTTATATTTTTTCATCTGAATATATATGTTATGTCATACTCAAGCAGATGGGAGTTCCTAGTGCCACATGAAGTCGTGTCCAAAAATGAAAATTTAACCTAGGATCCCTATCAAATACTATAGTAGATGGAACTCCATTCAACTAAAAAATATCTTTCACATATAGATTTTACAACTATTCAACTTTTTTTGTATCTCGAATGGGTATAAGGTGAGGTGACATGGTCATCCTATATATCAAAACCCATATCACAATCTTCCGTCTTCTGGTTTTATGAAAACCCAACCACAAAGTCCATTGGGATCTTATCTCACATCTAAGTAGGAACTGTAAGTTGTTGAATAAAACCCAAAGTTTTCTGGTGCTTGGAATTCACCTACTGGAATGTACAGCAATGTGAGAGAAATTCAGTAATGAACCATCCCATACCTGGCTACCAGAACTATTGTTGCATATCATATAATATCTTAGTGGTTCCTCGTTACGCAACCCACTGGGAGTTATGGAAATATTCCATTATAGATTTCATCACTTGTAACGGAAAAACAAACAATTATGATAGAATATAGTAAACTCTTGGGAGAATGGCCATAGGGAAACTACCTCCCCACCACAAAGTGAATATATAATGCTACATATCTCATATCGAGCTACGGATCCAAATAAAAATTTCAAGAAGAGTGGATGTCATCTGAACACTAGATAAGGAAACCTTAGCCCTGGATTCCTCATCTCCAATAAGAAACTGTGAAAAGAGATCCATCAACTTCCACTATTTGGAAGAATCTTTCATAGCCTGAGTCAATGGTTTCTAGATTAAATAATATGAAACGACATACCCTTTCCCTAGGGTATAAGAGATATTCAAATTAATATTCTTTAATAATTCCACCTAATGCCTCTGGTAGAGATTCTAATATTATTTAGAGAATATGTAACACAAGCTCTTATGGTCTGAAAACATTGTAAACCATTATTTATAATGGTAATTCCATGAATTCTTAACCGAAAAATTATAGCTGCATGTTTAACATCATGGTTCAAATAGTTATTCTTATGTGGCCTAAGATGACAAGATTAATAAGTAATGAAGTGATCACCATGCATAAGAATGTAGACCAAGGATGAAACCGATGCATCATAGAAGACCACATAGCCTTGCCTGGCCTCTAGAAGAGTCAACAATGGAGAAACAGTCAAAAGATGTTTCATCTCAACAAAATAATTCTGAAATATTTCATCCCTATCAAACGTTACTCCCTTCCAAGATTGTGTAGTCATTGGATAAGAAAACATTGAGAATTACTTAATGAACCATCGATAATAACAAGATAGAACCAAGAATCTTTAGATAATGAAAACATTCCATGGTTGTTCTCATGAAATAATAGATTTTAGCTTTTTAGGATCAACTAAAATACCATGTTTTGAAACCACGTGTCCTAAGAATTTCACTTCTTGAGTCTAGAAGTTGGACTTCGAAATCTTGGAATACAGTTGGTGATTTCCAAGAAAACATAGAACCATTCTCAAATTATACACATGATTCTCCTTGGACATATATTAAACACAGATGTCATCTATGAAGACTACCACAATGGTATCCAGATATTCATATAAAATCCTATTCATTAATTCTATAAATACTACTTGAGAATTGTTTAAAACAATAGAAATTAAATGGAACTCATAATGACCTTAATTTCTCCAAAATGTGGTTTTCATAACATCAAACTCTTTCATTATTAACTGATGGTAACTATGGTGAAGATAAATCATTGAGAAAAACTTTTCCCCTATCAACTTATTAAACTGATCATCAATACATGGAAATGGATATTTTCTCTTCACTATAACTCGATTGAGAATTTGGTAATCAACACATAGGAAAAGTGAACCATCAAACTTCTTAGAAAAGTGAACCAGCACCGCCCAAGGTGACACACTCAGGTGTATAAATCCTTTCTCTGCAAGATTTTCCAACCAGTAATTTAGATCATTCAGTTCAGCTGGTTCCATGTTTTAAGAGGGAATTGAAACTAGTTGAGTATTAGGATTTATGTCAATAGTAAACACATCCTCCCTTATCGACAACAAGCCAGAGATGTTATAAAGAAACATTTCATGAAACTCAATGACAACTGGAGTGAGATCACCACTCAATGATTACCACTCTAGATCAAAATCAAAAACTAATTTTACATCCTCCAAATCTAGATAAGAATGTATGATCCTGCTCAACCTTGGGTATCATTCTCCTTAAAAGACTAGAGACACAAAAATGGGTGTAGTTTGGTATAGACATCCAATATAATAATAAATCCAGGATTTATTGGTAATAATTGAATACATATCGATAATGAAATCAAGTGGGTTCATGTAGAAACACAGAAAAATCCAAGAAATCTCAACATTAGATAGAGATAAGACACAAAAAGGACTGTGAAGACCATGCCCTCCCTTCCTACCAATAGGTGTATTGATATCAATTTCGAAAAATAAAATATCTATATGATGATTTAGAATAGTAATAATATATATTGAAGTAAATGAATGAGATGCATCATTATCAAATAGAGTAGTCACTGATAATGTATCTATAGTATTGGTACCTCTCATAGTCGATGGACCTGTGTCTGCCACCTCTGGAGGCTCTTCCACTATGTAAAGTAGCTTTTTTCTGGAAGCCTGTGGATGGAACCATTTTATATGCGAAGAATCTGATTTCCTTGAAATTTTAAGAACATATGATGATCCCATTCCACTTTTTAGAGTATAGATATGGAGGAATCTTTGTAAGTGCTCTGAATTTCCATAAGAACAGTTCTATAGTGCCTTAGTGCACACCCTTTTTTAATTCCTTGGATTGACACACTAGTATCAGATAAAAGAACTTCATACTTGAATGGTAGGAGGTCTATAATGACTATTGACATTTCATTTTTATAATGGATGGGAAAATATATTTTGAAGATAAATTTGATATGTTAAAGTATAAAGAAAATTAAATAGAGAAAATAAATCTTCCTAAAAAGAACCTGTATAGAACACCTACATTGGGAACCGGTATGAAACACCTACATCAGGAACCTAGGCATACCACCTACATAACCTAGAAGGTATAACCAACCTGTGTGGGAGATTTGCATTGTGGACCTGTGTGGAGGGCCTTCATGGACAAATTACTTCAACTAGGTCCCCTCATCGACTATAAATTGGACCCTTAGGAACTTCATTTAAATAAGTGAAAATTCAGAAGGATCCCTAAGGTTATCATTGTGCAGCACCTTCACCCAGGTCCCCTGATATTTTATTGGTAACTCTCTAAAATAAGATAGAAGAGAGAATTAAATGGGATAAATAAGATAAAGGTCTCTCTAGGGTCAAAAAAAAAGAGACACCTATTTGAGGATCCTTATTCCATTAAAAGAAGTCACTTACATGAGGCGATTTCCCTATGCAAGGACCTGTGTGAGACACTTCCACAAATATCAGAGGAATCCAAAAGTGTTTAGGTTAAGACGTCACTCAAGTGTAGTTGTCCCAATTATTCATTTCCCGAAGCTTATCCAACTCACCTAGGACAAATTCCCCCTACATGAAGCACTTTAGATCCCTGTCAGGCCCTGCGTGGCACACATGTGTTGTGAACCTACATGGTACACCTACGTGGAACACATTTAAGGAACACCTACACCTAGGACCTATGAAAGAATTCATTTAATCCCTCTTCTATGTCACCCATGGTAGGGGCTCTTCTTTTTTGTCTCCCTTTTATGAAAGGTATAAACTTGAAACCTCCACAAAGACCACCAGACTTACAAAACCTTGAAGAGGGGAAAATGAGCATGTTCTCTATTTAGGTATCTATTCATACGGTCAGAGCTTTACCACACTCATCTAATGGGCCGATAATGGCTCTAATGGTTCACATATGTATGTAATCCTGTGTTCACATCGACCCTTACCCAAGGGATGGTGTCAGTAAGTACCCAGTTTTGGATTTCAAGGATGGGGCTCTTCTCTCCCCTTCTCATCTCTGAGACTGCGAGCCTAAAAATCATGGTAAAGAGGGTAAGGATTCACCCGTTCTTTTTATTTTTTTCAAAGTGAAAGTCTCCCTCTCTTCTAGGGACCATTCTTAGGGAACTCCTCCTAAGGTAATCCCTTATCCATTCATGGATGGTGTTGTAGTCTTACTACTATTCAACTCTTATGTGTCTGTAACCTTCATTCCATTTTAAGGTTAAGTGAGGGGAGATAAGTGTTTTATCCAAAGCCTTTTCTTCTGTCATCCTAGGGAAATGGAGGTCAGTGTACTTGACCACTAATCCCTCTTTCATGTTGCCATATTTCCATGTCCACTAGTGGATAGCAGCAGATTATGTTGGTTTTTGAATATTTCACATCCTCTTATTTCTCACACCGAGCATGAATCACATGAAATTAGAGGTTAGTGATGATCACAACAAATGCATGATCCATATGAATGAATTAACTATAAGAAATCTGATTCCTTTTACATTGATAAATTGGAAGCCCACCTAGGGCCCAAGTATATTGGTCATCCTCCTTAGGTGTAAGACTAAATCTCAATTCCCATAATCCAAGCATCCTCTTTAGGACTAAACCTGAGTTACCCCCAAAACAGCCATGATTTGAAACATCTCTCATGGTCCTCTTTTAATTAGGTCATCATTATTCAAAGTAAACCCAATGTTATCTTCTAAAATAGATATTACCCTATGAGATTAACCGAACTATGTGGGCTTTTATTCCTATCTAAATGAGATTTGTAGGATGCCCCCATGAAGCTCAAATCCAATCATCTGAATCCACCCTATTCCAACAAGACTATATTCCCAGTAGGCTTTGATTCAACAAGGGAATCCATAATCCTTTCTTGTTTCCCTATACTCCTTTGGTATAATTCCCACACCAACCCTTGATTGAAAACTTTTGTTTAGACGTCCATTCCACATGATGCTAAACTCTACAGTTGGGTCCTTATCACATGACCTTAAAAGGTATGTTGTGTCCCATTAAGTGGCCTTGATCTACGTGGGGTATGATTCCATTCACAAGGATATGTAGGAAGAACATTTAATGTTTTTATCCCAATAGAAAAAAAACTAATGTCTCCTAAGATGATGATAAATTTCATAGTTATCCTTGTGTAACTAGATGATGATAAATACTAGAGTTCCCCACTATTTGGATAAAAAATAGTATCACTGTAACAATGGCCAAATAATCTCTAGGTATTATATAAGAGGATACCATTATTTGAGAACCAAAAATATAGATTGATGTCTCCATTGATGAAGAACCTAGATACATATAGATGATTCAAAATTCCACACAAGACAAAAATTGATCGCCAACTATGGGACGACCTACTTCATACTTGTCAATTAATAAAGGATTTGTGGGCTTATATTAAATATACAAAGAGAGTCCTAGAGTACGAATAATTCAACCCAAAAGGGTGTGATGAGACCAACCTCCCATCTTCTCAAACAATGTTTGTTCTCAAAAATTATTATCCCAAAATGCTTAATGAATGCCTGCCTTTCGAAAGAAGGCCCCATTGGATAAAGAATACTTGGGTGTTTATTTTCTAGAAGAGAAACAAACATGTTGAATTTGATGTGATGAACTAAAAATAAAAAATAAACGGGATTATAATATTTCTGTTGAACCATATCCCATTTTCTAGAATGAAACAAAAAAAGGTGAACTAGATGTGAATCCTTATCCATGATGATAGTGTTACCTATCTTTTATGGCCCTTATCAATTGATAAGAGAAGACTAGATAAGAAAATAAGTCACAAATGTGATTATTAAAAAAGAATTTCTCCTTGAAAGAGTTATTTTTCATGTTTTTATTATGTATATATATGTACACCTCATAAATAACTCCATTCAATCCAAATGGATTCCTTCGAATTTACACCTGTGAACATCCCAACTGTTGCTCAATCAAGATCCTCATCTGCATGAAGGATTCCATAACCAAATGAACATCTTCAATGTTGGGTATCCAATGCACTAGATCAAGAGTACCACCAATATGGTACAATCCCAACCTTGGAGGCCACCCAAAAGGCCCTCCAGCTCAACAATCATCCTCGATTGTCTGGGCAACGACGACTCGTGATCCAGAAACCGATGATGCCAGGTTTCGTCTTGAATAATTTTGGGATATTATTTCTAGAACACAACAACTAGAATCTCCCAAATTTTCGGGAGGTGGATCATGAGGCCACATACGACCTCATCCCGAATACATAGGGGTCCTTCTAAAAGGATCCTTCTAACAATTGTCGCTGCCAACACCGCACGACAGTGAACCCTAAACAAGATGAGGGTGTCACCTTCGACTTTCCGGCCCAAGTTCAACAAACTAGGGAACAAAAGATGGAATAATGATGATGAAAATTAGCTAATAGAAAGAAGGATTATACCTCTTCCACCTTTGGAGAACCCCACAGACCTTGTTTGGTGGAAAATAGTGAATGGGCACATACACCCATGCACTTTAAATCAACCAACCAGTAGACTCGTATGGAGGAATTCAATGAAGCCCACAAAACTAGTTTGATGGAAACCCACAAATAGTAACATACACCTGTATGAATCTATCGTGCCTTCTAGAAGCCTCATCTGGATGCAACCAGAGAAGTCAGTCAGAATGCTCTGACAACATATTGGGGATAAACTGAACTCTATGCCCGCACACAGAAGTACTATCAGTATCCATTGATAGGAAGGGGAGGACACGAGTTGGTATGTACACCTACTCCAGATAGATAATGGACATATATTCCCGCTTTAGTATCTATAGTCACTAAGAATATTTTTAAAAAGGTGAAAGGGTATAAAAAAATTCATGCCCATATCCTATATAATTTTCAAAATAACTTAACAGAAACCTTAGTAGTACTAGAGGGACATGCACATTACTTTTTCCCCATAAATGGGGTATATCATTAGCATGCCACCCCAGAGTAGATACATACCACTGTTCTAGTATTGGATGGTTATGGGGAACACTCCACTATATCATATGGGAAAATGGATCGGGCACAGAAACCTGTTCCAACTGGAGATTATTGGCCTATCCTGATGGCCAATCGAGGGCAAGCACATACACTACTACAAAACAAGGCTTTTAAAAGTGCTATTATTTATCAGCACCATAAGAAAACACTGATAAATGGAATATTTATCAGGAGTAAAGAATGTCCTTATTCATTTATCCTTTTATCAGTGCTTTTATTTTAGCACTGATAAAGAGACCCTTTATCCGTGCTTTATTTTTATCACTGATAAAGGGAATCCCTTATCAGCACTTTATTTTTAGCACTGATAAAGGGCATCCTTTTTCAATACATAAGGTTTACCACCGTTAATGGATATGATTATTCCGCACATTATGCTTAGTGATGACAAATATTACTTTCATTATCGCATTTTTTATGCAGATAAAATGAAATAATAAAATAAATTTTACCTAAAAAATGTGTTCATTACAAATTTTATTAATAAATTTGTTGATAAAAATGAATTGATTGATTATAGATTATTAAATATTAAACATTTTTTTAATTATATTATTATGATAATTAATGTTATTAAATTGTATATATTAGATATATAGATATATATTAATGTATAAAAATATGATTGATATATTAAAAAATATTTCTACCCTTTAAATTAAATAGTCATATATTTATTGAATAATGTTATATAATTAAAAATTAATATGAATTAAACTTATTAACTAATTGCATAGTACTCTATATATAATTTAATGTCATTTAATTTTTTAATTTAATATTGATCAAATGCATGTGTTATATTTATTTCACATATATGAAATTAATGAAATTTTATATACAATATGCATACAGACAGAACTTATCTATTTTTTAATATTTTTAAAGTGTACCTATATTCTTAATTTATTCAATTTCACTCATTTTCAACATATATATTCATGCACCCAAAATTAGATATTCATTAATAATGTAAAAAATATATTTTTAAAAAATATTTATAAATAAATATTTTTATAAATGTACAATCACTATATTTATATAATTATATATTTATAATTATAAATAAATAAATATTTTTTAACAATATTTATAATATTATAAATAAATAATTATGTATATTTAAATAATTATTAAATTTATAATAAATTTACTTAAATAATGAATATATTTACTATATTTATATTTTTATACATTTATTATTTATATATATATAATTATATAAATATATATAATGATATAAATATATATAATGATATAAATAATATTTTTTAAAAATATTTCTATAATTAGAAATAAATAATTATAAAATTATAATAAATATATTTAAGAAGGTATAAATTTACTATATTTATATTTATATTTATATTTATATATATTTATTATGTATTTATAATTGTTTACAATTTTTTATTTATATTTATAATTATAAATCCTTTAACATGACTTCAGAAATAAGTGCTGATAAAGGAATCTTTATCATTTCTTTTTTTATGCTGATAAAGATGTGAATTTATCAGCTCCCTAATTTTAGTGCTGATAAATAATGGATTTATCATCTCTAAGAAAGCATTGATAAATATTCCTTTTATCAGCACTTATATTATAGTCACTGATAAAAGGAAAATTTATTATCAATTATTTTTAAGCACTGATTAAAGTGTCCCTATCTATTTTAAATACCCTTACCATTTGCAAACTCGTCGTGATATAGAAGCATTCCGTGGAGGCCACCCATTGTCGGTGCTCCTCCTCGGTGAATCGAAGGTCGAATTATACAACTTGATTGCCTCCAAACATATTATTCTACATCCAAAGAGGGTCTCCAATTTTCTTCAACCTAGTGAGGTAGGCCTTGGGATTTTCTTGGTGTATTTTTTGTTTCACTTTGAATTTTTTCTTCTATGATTTGATTATGATCTGGTTTTTATGATCCATTGTTTACGATTTATTTGTGATCCATTGTTTAAGAAATGATTTGTGGTCTATTTCTTGTATTGACTACTGATGTATGATTGGTTGTTTAAACCAACCCATCAATTGGATCATGATTAAAAATAGGACACTACTTTTTTTGTTAGGTTGCCTCTTGCTGAACTCATGCACATGAAATTTTAGATATAGCAAGAAATATCATTCACTACTTTTAATGAGGGTTCTCCTATCAGGAAATAGGATGGAGGGTTTAATATATCTGTCCATATCATGTGGTCCACTAGTAATTTTATTTGTTGGCATTGTTCCAAGGATACTTGTATCCAATGATACTGCTTGTTTTTTATCAGGGTGGAGGATAGATAAAGGCCACTTTTGTTATGTGAACCTTTTATGTACATCTACGTGAATGTAAGGATCAATCTTTTCATCAACATTGTTTTGTAACTTGATGAATTGTTCTCCTCTTTTTAAGCCTCCTACACTTTTGATCTTCTCTGATTTTTTCTTAAAACTCATTATTGGTGCAATAAAATTGCACCTCGTGCATCCTCATTGTGTTCATATTTAATAATTTTAGGGAGTGTAGGTTGGGAAACCAACTCATGCTCAATCTTTCTCAAAAAAAAGTCACTGCTTGCAATCATCAATTATATATTTATTGTATGTCTTAATAAGAATTTTCTTCTTTTGATGGAATTTTTATCTTTTGGACCTCTTCTTGAAACCTCTTTTAGCCTAGTGATCTTCTCTAACCATCCCATGAAATCTATTTCTCAATGGAATATAATTTTTATTGAGTCCATGTTGGTTACCTTATTCTATTCTGGTTAAATATCACCTAAGAAATACACTAGAGGCACAGTTTACATGGATATAATTATTTGAATAATATCTATAACATAATTATTTTAATTGGTAACTTTATTTTATAAATCTTCCTTCAACATCAAAATACTGAAAATATTCCATTGAGTTAAGGGAAAACTAGAAAAAAACCCATAAAATTCAAAATAAAATCGTATGTATTTTTTCCTTCCTATATTGCTCATCTGGTTGTCGTTATTTTTTCATACGGGTCATCTTGGGTGTATTTAAAACATATCCTCTATTTTAACTTTTACTGAGAACTTCAAAATATCTATTTATGAACCCAATAGGATGGATATTAACTGTAAATGGATGCATGCTAATCTTTTGACATATTAATTTGATGATGGAGTAAATACATCATCAAGTTTGCAAGAGATCATGCAGATGACCCTTCTAGAATCCTTTGTCTGTGTTTACGTTGTTGTCAGTCAAGATAAATTAGTCTCGAAGAGTGTTATAAACATTTGATTTGTCATGGAATAGATCGAATCTATAAATTTTGGAATAAACATGGGAAGAAACTATATGTGGACATCGATTGGAATGATACTACGGTTTATGAATCATATGATATAAATACCATTATAAAAGAAGATAAAGACCGCAAGGAAGAAATGAAAATGGAAATTGAAGATGAAAATTGTGATTGTATGAAGTTGTTTGAGGAGTAAAATAGCTATTATAATAAACCATTGTATACCGATTGTACTAAATACAAAACATTATCAACTGTATTGAAGTTATATAATCTAAAAGTTGGAAATGGATGGAGTAATACCATCTTTACAGAACTACTTGGTCATATGAAAGATATGCTACCAGAATAAAATAATCTACCGTGTTGAACATATGATCCTCAATTAATGTTAATTTCAATGGTAATTATCTCTAAAGAAATAAAAGCTTGTACAAATGATTTTTTATTGTTTCACAGGGACCATGAATCAATCATCAAATGCCCTATGTGTGGAACAAATCAATACAAGAAAAATGAAACAGGTCCTTCTAAATATGTATGGTACCTTACTATCATTCTAATATTTTGAATACTATATGGATGTCAAGAAACCACAAGACAATTAACATGGAATGTAGATACATGAATTAAATATGGGAAGCTACTCTATCCATCATATTCTCTTTAGTGGAAGAAAATTGATTATGAGTTCTTTGAATTTGGAGATGAGCTGAGAAACTATCGTCTTGCATTATCTATAGATGGAATAAATCCTTTTGGTGTATAGAGTAGTACTCACAATACATGGACTTTAATGTTGGTAAATTATAAATTTTCATCATGTTTACACATGAAGCACAGATACATTATGTTTTCTCTGCTTATATCTAGACCAAAGCAACCAGGTAATGATATTGATGTCTACGTGGCTCCATTGATCGAAGATCTAAAATTGATGTGGGATACATGTGTTATAATATATCATTCTCATATAATTAAATAATTCACATTGAGGTCCATGTTGTATGGAATAATAAATGACTTCCCCGCTTATGGGAATTTATTAGGCATAACATATAACAAATGTTGGGGTGTCCCATTTGTGGAAAACACACATACTTAGTTCGGTTGAAACATTACTCAAATACTATGTTTTTAGGACATTGAATATTTTTACCTCAATGACATAAATACAGATCTTACATAACAACATTCAATGGGAATATATAAAAAGTTACAACACCATCTCCAAAAATAGGGATCAGCCGTACAAAAAATTAAAAAATATGGAAGTTTTTTTTTCAGTAAACCATTTTGGAAAAACGTTAAAATATCAGGTTGGAAGAATATATAATTTTTTTTAATTAATGTTTTGAAAAAGAATTTATGTCAGAGATTTTCTTGATATCATGAATAAAGAAAAAAATGCATTTGATAGTGTTATTGGAACATTACTAAATGTTCCTCACAAAATCAATGATGGAATCAGGGCTAGGATAGACATGATTGAAATGGGGATAATGGAAGAGTTGGCACTAGTAAAGGGTAAAAAGCGGAATTTTCTTCCCCAAGTAGCTTACAATCTATCCAGACAAGAAAAATTGCAATTTTTCCATTTCTTTACGAGTTTAAAAGTTCCGTATTGGTATTCATCAACTATCAATAATGTCATGTCAATGACTAATTTGTAGTTATAAAGACTAAAATCACACGGCTTTCATGTTTTGATTGAATATTTAATGAATGTTTCTTTCCATTTCATTCTACCTCAAAATGTATGACTGATGTTATTAATATTTTCATGACTTATTATATTCCCCCTTTACTGATTTTATATGAAATGTGCATAATTTGTGTGAAATAATAATGTTATAATATTAAGTATAATTTTTAAGCATTTTTAGAAGTAGTCTAATTGAGTCAGTTTAATTTGTTAATAATAACTATCACTATACTGATCCAAATTGTGTGGTTCTTGTTTTTTATGATTCACCTTTCAATATAAAATATTTCATTAGAAGGTACCATGAGCCAATTCTACCATTTGAAGGGTCATATGGTCCTCACAAACAAGACCAAAGAATCTGTGAACAAACTGGACCAGCCTTGAAGATTGATTTACTGGGCTCAATACAGAGGTCCAAAAACATTAACTCTCCACCCTAATTCGGTGGAAACTACATGTCATCTTGGATAAAAATTTCAAGGCCCAAATCCAAGTACAAGGGGCCCAAATAAAGCTTTGAAGTCCAGCCCACCATTCTGGCCGAGAATTAAAATTAGTATAGTATTCATGACATATCTCATGATGTAAGCCTAAAATCGAGCTGATATTTTTCAGTGGGAAAGAGGAGATATATACGGCCGACTTTTTTGAAGAAACCATTCGGATTTGAAGGCATCTACATATTCAAAAACCCTTTCACATTATGGACTTTAAAAATACTAGATTGAAGTGGACAGTTTAACGTTGTTTAATCAACTGGCCATAACTTTTGATCCGTAAGTCCAAATGCCTCCAAATTTTTAGAGAAGTCGGAAAACATTATTTTCTATAACATTTAAGAAGTAGATATTTGAATATTCGGCTGTATGAATAGCCAAATTGGATATGCAATTGGAGGGACAGATTGGGAATGCAAACAATCCACTCCTTGGGCTATAAATACTCTCCCCTTCTCTCCTTGAGAGGGGTTGGAATTTCAGAAGAGAGGAGAACATATTGGCACGACCAAGGGCTTTCCAAAGGCTTGGGAGGATCTTCCATACTCATGTTTTCACTTGAGAGAGCTTTCCTCCTCTCTTTGTTTTCACTTAATTTCGTGTTCTTCATTTTTGTAATTTTGTAAGTCTCTTTCTTTGTAATTCTGTTTTAATGCAAGTTACTTCTTAAATATCTATTATTCTCATCCACCTTCTGTAGTTTAATATTTATGTTCTTAAAATAGTTTAAATTTAATTGAATCCCCTTCCATTCTTTTGATTACTCATTCAATCGAAAATCCGTTTTTAATTATCATCATCGTTCGTGTGTTTGTGTCGACGTACCACTCTTTTCTAATCCATTTCTTTTTCTTCTATTCTTAATTTATCATCATAATTATTATAACCAGAATATTAAACACCCAAATGGATGAGTAAATATCTCATTTGGGTGAGTTATAATTTACAGATGTTAAGTGATTGAGAGTGTTTTCTCGATGAGTATTCGTTAATTTAACATTGTGTATATTGGACTTAATTTGTCATGGATTAATGACATATTTTGTTTAGCATGTGGTTTCCATGGATTATTGGAACTACAAATACACTACCATAAACATGTACTGATTGATATTAAAATCCTAATTAAGTTAAGGCTTGGATTAAAGCTTTAACACTTAGGAATTATAATCGATTTAACTTGTGAAGTGGGTGTTAATTTAAATGCAATATAAAGCAAAGCTCAAGGATATCACAAGCTTAACTCCCTAATAATGAACTCACCCCAATATTGATCAATTTGTTGAATCAAACATCATCCATAAATTATTTCATAAGCTCTGCAAAAAAACCCCCCAATCAGAACACAATTAACTAAAAACAAACGACTATTTCAAAGTATCATCGCTGAGGATTTGACCCGAGTGCTGCTATACACATTCGCAGAGCACTAGAACTTTGACCGGTCAATAGGCGACAATCTGCCGTGCGTTTCAAATGGCACCGTTGCCGGGGATGGTAATTTAAGTAGTCATTAGTTTCGGGTTATTTTCAAGAAAACACAAAAAAAAAATTATAACAAAAAATGAAAAAAACACAAAGAAAAACCCGTCTTCCCCATCCTTTCTAAATCTCTCTAAATGCCCCGTAGCCTCCCAAAAAATCCCTCGGATTTGTTTGACCCTGAAATTGATAGAACTCTTCGTCGACTTAGGAGGACCATTAGGGATAACCAAATCACCCAAGAACCAATCATTTCCCTACCAATTGAATTCGATATGGCCAATCGTAGGGAACAAACATTGAAAGAACATGTTGCCCCTAATATGAATTACCAACCCCTTGGTATTCAATATCCAAACATAGAGGCTGACTTCGAACTCAAATCAGGTTTGATTCATCTTCTATCTCATTTCCATGGGCTAGCCGGTGAGGATCCGCATCTACATCTCAAAGAGTTCTAGGTGGTGTGCTCTACCATGAAGCCTCAAGGGGTTTCTGAAGAACAAATCAAACTCCGAGCATTCCCTTTCTCCCTAGCTGACTCTTCCAAGTCATGGATCTACTAACTCCCTCCTGGTTCCATAACTACATGGAATTACATGAATCGTCTCTTTCTAGAAAAATTCTTTACTTCTTCTCGTACCGCTTCCATCTGAAAGGAAATAAGTGGTATCCGTCAATTCTCAAATGAATCACTCCATGCGTACTGGGAGAGGTTCAAAAAGCTTGTGGCAACCTACCCACACCATCAAATCCCTGACCAAATCTTGATCCAATACTTCTATAAGGGATTATTGGCTATGGAGAGAACCCTCATTGATTCCGCAAGTGGTGGTGCTCTTGTTGACAAAACTCCAGCAGCTGCAAGAGATCTCATAAGTAACATGGCTGCAAATACACAACAATTCCATACTCGAGCACATGCTCAAGTCAGACAAGCCCAAGATAATCAATCCATAGAGCCTAACAAGATGACTGAGTGGATGAGTGAACTTACAGGTCTTGTGCGACAACTAGCTATGGCTACCAAATCCCCAACCTCGTCTTCTCCGCAATCAATGTTTCCTGGACAAATCAAAAACTGTGGAATCTACAACTCTCCATCTCATCCACCTGACACTTGTCCAGAACTTCAAGAGGATGAATCCGATTCATCTGGACCAATGGAGCTCAATGTATCATATGCTCAGTGGAACCCCAACCCTCAACAATCAGGTCAGTTTGTTAGAAACTTCAACCAACCTCACTCTAAGCCCTTCTCTTCTTCCTATAACCAAGGCCTTAGGTATGGTAATCCCATATCTCATCCCCCTTAATTCCCTCCTCAAAACCCAAACCAGTTTCAATATGGTCAAGGTGTTGGTAACTTCCATCAACCTTATCCTTTTGTTCCTCAACCTCCAAGGAACAATCCTCCTCCTGGATTCCATTATCCTAGTGAGCCTTCCCAATTCTAAAACCAATAAAACCACTTTCCCAAGAACCAAAATCAAGGTAATCCCAATCCGAGACAAGCCTCTTCTTCCAAGAAACCATGGGAAAGTGAAGTGGAAGATCTTTCCTCCTTCACCCATTCTAGCCTTAAAAACATTGAAACTCAAATAGGTCAACTTGCATCCCACCTGAGCCAGCAACAACAATCATGTTCTTCCCAACTCCCAACTCAACCATTACCCAACCCCAAAGGTAATGTAAGTGCAATTTCACTTAGATCAGGAAAGAAACTTTCTATTCCTCAAGATAAATCCTCTAACCCTACTTTGAATGTTGACCTAGAAAATTAAAAGAAAAGGAAACTTGAAAAGGAACCTGAAACCATTCCCTCACCTCCTTCCATTCCTCTTAGGAATGCAATTCCTTTTCCTCAAACCGTTTCTAAACCAAGGAAGTCCTTTGAACCTGATCCTGAAATGCTCGACATGTTTAGACGTGTTGAAGTCAACATTCCCCTCTTAGATTCCATAAAACAAATTCCTAAGTAAGCCAAGTTTCTTAAGGAATTGTGAACCCACAAGAAGCAACTTAGGAACTTTGAAAATGTTTCCACCCAGTAGTCCATACCCATTAAGTGCAAAGATCCAGGGACCTTTACAGTTCCATGCCAAATTGGAAGTTCCAACTTTGATGATGCACTCATAGACCTAGGAGCCTCAATTAATGTCATGCACAAATCCATATTCTCCAACCTTGGTCTAGGTCCCTTGCACCAAACGGGTGTTGTCATTCAGTTAGCCAATCGAAGCACAACCAGTCCTGAGGGAATAATTGAGGATGTCATTGTCCGAGTTAATGATCTTATCTTCCCTGCTGATTTCTATGTTCTTGACATGGAAGGTGAGATGATCTCTTCTCGATCTCCCCTAATTCTTGGAAGACCATTCGTCATGACTGAGAGAACCAATATTGATGTCCATTCAGGCATCTTATCCATGGAATTCGGTGACCAACTGGTCAAGTTTGACATTTTCCAAGCCATGAGATAGCCATCTGAGAACCACTCTGCATTCTCAATTCATGCTTATGAGGACACTACTAAGAGTCAATCGAACCCCAATCCACTGTGTTCTTCATGTTATAATGAAAAAGGATCTTGTGAAATATGCACTATGATTAACCAAGTCATAAATGGTGAAATTTATTTTGACATTACAAATGCAAACTCCATTGATCTAAAGGATCTTGAAAACTCTTTGGAATCTCATCTCACCCCTGACCTCCAATGCTCCAAAAAGAATGGTAATAAATAAAATGAACTTGAATGCTCATTTGTTGATTCAAATCTGATTATCCCACATTCATCCTTTCCTATCCATGATTCTAAAAATCCTGTTATTTGTGAGGTGAACCCCAAACCAATTAGTTTATATTGTCCTGATGGGAGAGAAGGTTGTGACGTTTGTTCCCTAATTAATAAAGTGATCATTGGTGAGGTTGAAATTGAAAATTATTTGGTGAATAACATTGAAATAAAGGATATTGAAAATTTTATTAAGTATTATGACTCCACTGATCCTCATTACTCTACATCGGTAAGTGATGAAATAAATGAGTCAAAAACAATTGGGATCTCATACTCTGCATTCGTGTTATCTGAACCTTACATAAATGAACCATCAGAATTGAGACATATTCCTGAATTTCCAAGAATAGAAAATCAGCACTTTTTGGATAACATCATTCCTCTGGTTGAAGACCAAAGCGAGGATATAAATATTATCCTTCCACCCCCATTGAATTGCAAGAACAACAACAAGGATGGGAAGAAATTATCCAATGAATCATCAGGCCTCCCAGAGGAGAAGTTTTTCTGGAAGCACACTAGAGTTGAGAAAATACGATGCCCACCGTCAGACTATGGGTAGTCCACTGCAACTGTCTAGCTGTAGAGAAATAAATGCAGCGCTTCTTGGGAGGCAACCCATGTTTTCTTTTACTTTTGTGAAATTTCAATTTCTTTTTAGTTTTTCAGGATATGAATAATGATTTTTCTTTTTCAGGTAACTTCCCATGGTCCGGGAACCACCTCGACTTCCATTGGATCCCCAACTTCTGTAGTCAACCTACCACTAGATGGAGATGGTGACCTACCAAATCTAAACCAGGGGGAACCTCTTTCCCTTTAACTCTCTCTCTATCTCTTCCTCTCTCTACCTCTTTCTTCTTCTTCCCCTCTCTTTCATTTTTTACCACTTTCTTCATCAAACCCTTTTTTTCTCTTTCTTGTGTGGGTGTGTATTTTATAAAAACCATAAAAACAAAACAAAAACAAAAAAACACAATCACTTAAAAAAATACAAAAAATTAAAGAGTCATGCTTACTCACCATCGAGTTTTGAAATTTTGTCCAACCATTTTGGGGATTTAACAGACATGTTTTCATATCAAAAATTTTGTATTTTCATCATGACTTTGGATAAAGACTTTTGTGTCAAAATTAACAAATTTTGAATGCTCAATTTTTTATTTGGAAAATGATTTTCCCAAACCGTGAGGAACAACATTTGCTTTCATGCCAAGGCCACCTATGACCATCTTTTCAAAATGAGTGTTTTCACCCCCATTTGTGGGTCTTGAGTTTTTTCACCTTCGAGCTGAATTTCCAACCTTAGTGTGTATTAATATGATAGAGGCATTTTCTGAACAAC
Source organism: Viscum album (assembly GCA_963277665.1). NCBI lineage: Eukaryota > Viridiplantae > Streptophyta > Magnoliopsida > Santalales > Viscaceae > Viscum > Viscum album. The sequence goes on from OY728151.1 coordinate 1,291,134,151, forward strand.
ACAAGAATCACAATAGCCAAAGAGCCTCCCATTTCCCTTACATTAATCCTCCTTTTGAAAGCCCCTTCAAGCCTATGAAAACCTTTTCTTTGATATCCACATTACAAGCCCAATACCTTATCCCACCTAATATCAACATGGATTTTCATTGCATAAGTTTTTGAAATTTAAGTATGGGGGGTAATGGATTTCATTTTTGGTTATCATTTCCTTACTTTCTGGTGTGTTATCATATGCTTGAGGGAAAGAATCCATTTTAGTGGGGGGGGGGTTATCATTCAGTGGTATTTGGGAATTTATTGTACAAATGATATGGAAAAGTGTTAAAAAAATTCAAAAATCAAAATAAAAAAAATCAAAAAAAAGTGAAAAAATGGGTTGTGTCTTGGGTAGGTCAAAAATCACTCTTCCTCAACCTTTGATCTTGTTATAACTATTACAATTAGTGTCATGAGGAGATCAATCATGGGTTGGGTTATTAGTGTGAGATCTTTTCCAAGTTCAACTTTCGAAAAAACAAAGAGAAAAAAAAGAAAAAAAGAACACTTGCATTATATTCTTATATCATTGGGAGAAGTTTGGTGGTTTGTAAATATTTAATCTTCTCATCACCTTCATATTTTATTTCTCTATCGTGTCTTTCTTCACACAATAATTCCCTTGTAAATATGTGTTTTCATTTCCTTCCATGTTTTATTTCAAAAAAATGTGCATTGTTTTTCTATGTTGGTATTTTAACCATCCTCTTCTCTCTCTTGGACATTACATTCCTACCATCCCATAGCCACAGAAAAACACCTTAAAACACATCTTTATTCTTGTTCACTTTGTATAGGTATTGTAAGCTGAGAGATCTTTTCAACCTCTAAGATTTTCACTTTTGGTTGGTGAAAGAGTGAACCTCTACAAATGAATTTTATCATCTTGAGAGGTGTGAGTTTTGAGTGTCCACATTTTCCATTTCTAAATTTGAGCATGAAATAATGAATTAGTTTTGGAACATTTTTTCTGTAACAAATTGTGGTGGAATTCAAAATGGATGAGTGAAATAGTCTAAACCTCCCCTGATTGGTGAAAACAAAATTTAAATATCTGTTGGTGAGTAAAAATGATTTTGTCTTGTTTTTATATTTGTTGCACTTGAGGACATGCACAAAACTAAGTGCAGGGGTGTTGATGTTATTAATATTTTCATGACTTATTATATTCCCCCTTTACTGATTTTATATGAAATGTGCATAATTTGTGTGAAATATTAATGTTTTAATATTAAGTATAATTTTTGAGCATTTTTAGAAGTAGTCCAATTGAGTCAGTTTAATGTTTTAATAATAACTGTCACTATTCTGATCCAAATTGTGTGGTTATTGTTTTTTAGGATTATAACTTCAATATATAACATTTCATTAGAAGGTACGATGAGCCAATTCTGCCATTTTAAGGGTCATATGGTCCTCACAAACAAGACCAATGAATCTGTGAACAAACTGGACCAGCCTTGAAGATTGATTTACTGGGCTCAATACAGAAGTCAAAAAACTTAACTCTCCACCATAATTCGGGGGACACTAAATTTCATCTTGGATAAAAATTTCAAGGCCCAAATCCAAGTACAAGGGGCCCAAATTAAGCTTTGAAGTCCATCCCACCATTCTGGACGGAAATTAAGAATTAGTATAGTATGCATGACATATATCATGATGTAAGAATCAAATATATCTGAGATTTTTCAGTGTGAAGGAGGAGATATATGCGGCCGACGTTGTTGAAAAAACCATTCGGATTTGAAGGCATCTTCATATTCAAAAACCCTTTCAAATTATGGACTTCAAAAAGACTGGATTGAAATGGACAGTTTAACTTTGTTTAATAAACCGGCCATAACTTTTGATAAGTAAGTCCACATGACTCCAATGTTTGAGAGTAGTCGGAAAACATTATTGTATACAACCTTGAAGAAGGAGATATTTGAATATTCAGCTGTCTGAATAGCCAAATTGGCGATGTAAGTGGAAGGAAAGATTGGGAATGCAAACAGTCCACTCCTTGGGCTACAAATACTCTCCCCTTCTCTTTTTGAGAGGGGTTGGAATTTCAGAAGAGAGGAGAACATATTGGAACGACCAAGTCCTTGAAAAATGCTTGGGAGGATCTTTCATACTCAAGTTTTCACTTGAGAGACCTTTCCTCCTCTCTTTGTTTTCACTTAATTTCGTGTTCTTTATTTTGTAATTTTGTAAGTCTCTTTCTTTGTAACTCTGTTTTAATGCAAGTTACTTCTTCAATATCTCTTATTCTCATCCACCTTCTGTAGTTTAATATTTATGTTCTTAAAACAGTTTAAATTCAGTTGAATACCCTTCCCTTCTTTTGATTCCTCATTCAATCAAAAATCAGTTTTTAATTATCATCATCATTTGTGTGTGTGTGTCGACGTACCACTCTTTTCTAATCCCTTTATTTTTCTTCTATTATTAATTTATCATCATAATTATTATAACCAGAATATTAAACACCCAAATGGCTGAGGAAATATATAATTGGGGTGAGTTATAATTTAGGGATGTTAAGTGATTGAGAGTATTTCCTCGATGAGTATTCGTTAATTTAACATTGTGTATGTTGGACTTAATTTGTCATGGATTAATGACATATTTTGTTTAGCATGTGGTTTCCATGTATTATTAGAACTACAAACACACTACCATACACATGTAATGATTGATTTTAACATCCTAATTAAGTTAAGGCTTGGATTAAAGCTTTAACACTTAGGAATTCTAATCGTTGTCAACTTGTGAAGTGGGTGTTAATTTAAATGCAATATAAAGCAAAGATCAAGGGTATCACAGGATTAACTCCCTAGTAATGAACTCACCCCAATATTTATCAATTTGTTGAATCAAACATCGTCCATAAATTATAACATAATCTCTACAAACAAACCCCCAATCAAGAATACAATTAACTAGAAACAAACGACTATTTCAAAGTATCATCGTCGAGGATTCGACCCGAGTGCTGCTATACACATTAGCAGAGCACCGGAACTTTGACCGGTCGATAGGCGACAATCAGCCACGCATTTCAAGGAATTAAATTAACCATACTCTTCTTCTTTTTCAAATCCATATGATGTAATGTTGTAGACCTAGTGAAGTTTCCCATCATGAATACGGAGATTTAAATAATATTATATGAAATAGAAATGTTCTTCCCATGATCATTTTTTGATATAATGGTTCACCTGACAGTTCACTTGGTCAGAGAGGTTCAACTATGTGGTCCGGTCCATTACAAATAGATATACCCATTGAATGATATTTGAATATTTTTGAAGGGTATGTCAAGAATCGAAGTTGGCTAAATGGTTGAATTGCCAGACGATATATTTTTGAATAAGCTATTGAATTATGTACAGATTACCAATCATATGTTGAAAGCATCAGTCTCCCAAATACATTTCATAGTGAACACTTTATGGGTGAAGGGATTTCTGGAAGAGATTTCTTTACAATTACCCTGACAGAGTGGGAGAAAGCACATCTTTACATATTATATAATAGCGACGATGTCAATCCATACATTGAATCCCACAAATAAATTCTTAGATTTTTTAATCCATCAAGGGATAAAATATGGATATCAGATACACATAATACTCAATTTATAGGATGGTTCTGAGAACAAATTTGTAAGGAGTTATATGAAAATCTGAATTTAATTATCATATACCTTCAATGTATTTCCATAGGATCGAATGAAAATGTTATATCTTACCTTGGGTTTGTAATAAATGGTTATACGTTCCATACAAAAGAACATGATGACTTTAGTATGATGAAAAATAGTGGTGTTACACTTGAGGAAAATATGATGAACATATCTAGTTCCAAGGATAGAAATCAAATTTAAGAAAATATGTTATATTTTGGCATTATCGAATAGATATACAAGTTGTATTACACAATATTTCAAGTGCCTATTTTCCTTTCAAAATGGGTCGACAATATCAATGGGGTGAAAGTAAATGAAATGGGATTTTGAAGGTGAATTTCAATGTAGAAGGGAAAAAATATGAGCTGTTCATAATGGAATCACAATCAGTGAAATTATTTTATGTCTCTAATCAAAAAAATAAGAGGATTTCAACAAGACTATGTCAAACATACATCAGAATATGGTAGATAAAGATAAAATGTCTTTCCTTTATAATATCTTGTATGCCTTATGGGCTTATCAAACTAATACTTGTAATGCTACATGGTCAAACTTCTATTCACTAGTATACAGAACTGAATTAGTCCTACCCATTGAATTTCAGTTTCTATCACTACAAGTTTCCATATGTGATCAATTATATATATATGGGATGTATCAGAAGCAAATGGATGAGTTAGAATGATTTCATGAAAAGAGATTGAATACCTTGCATCACCTAGAAATCTATCAAAATAGAATAGTACGATCTTTAAATAAGAAAGTTCTCCTATGTTCATTCCTCCAAGTAGAATTGGTAATCATTCTTAGGACTCCAACGATATGAGGAAATAAGCCACCAAATATTGATCAAAAGTGGGTGGGACCTTATTCCATAGATAAGGTCCAATAAAATGGAGCTTATTAATTAATATCAATGGATGGAGAAATCACTAAAACCCCAACCAATGAACGGATCCAAAAGAATTATTTTGTGTAATCACATAGAAATCATCTTAGCTACATGATTTTAAACTACATTGCACCATATACATCCATGTTGTATGACAATAAACTATAGAGAATCATTTTCCTTATTGAACAACATTAAACATAATTGTAAACATCTCTTTCATTTTACATTAATAAATTTCCCAAGATACCACAAATTTTCATTATTTTTGGTCCCCTAAAAAATGATTAGCTTCCATGCATAAGAATTACTCACATCATTGAAACTCCCCAATGGAAACTGAACCCCATATTTTCCTTATCTATAAATCATATCTTCATAGGGAATCCTTTTAAAGAACTATGTGTACCTTGATTCTCATCCCAAATAGATACATAGTGACATCTGGGTATTATTACCTGGTTCAACTGCAATGTTACTTTCACGTGAAGTGACCTATGTCATCACTGCATCATGATAAACTAAACAGACCATAAATATCTACGTATTGATTGATTCTAATTCTATTTATGAATGTAGAGACGTCCAGATATCCAATCTTAGACCAATCCATGACTAAAAAGAAGCAACTTTCTTATTTTCCAGTATATGAACAAAATATATAAAGATAACTCTTCCAAAATACATTGTTTAGTTATCATACAATATTATGTCATGAGATTATACATTACTTTGGAATGTATTGAAAACCCGTGTTTCTCACATAAAATCATTTGGTATGGGGAGAGATCTCCTCAGAACTACATATTGATTTATTATAATTCTAATGAGATAGGTAGAGACACCTAGATCTCTAATATTAGGCACAACTGTGACAAAAATAAAAAACATTTCCCTCGTTCCCTATGTGTATGAATCCAACATGCACATGGATCTTTTTAAGAACTATGCGTGGCTTGATTATTTCTTAAGAAAGATACATAGTGATTCCTGGGTCTCTAATCCTGGATCCATATGTGGATTTAGAAAATAAAACCCATTTCTTTTACCCATGTACAAATCATGTTTTCATAGGTACCTCTTCCAAGACATGTAAACTAATTCTCATTTCAATGTGATACATGGAAATACCTATACTTCCTACTTTAGGCCCAACCATCAACTTGGAAATCATAAAAAATCCCTCTCACCAACATCAAAACCTGATTGATATGGGGAACAATTTCAAGAACTACATATGGCTTGATTCATACTCTAGTAAGATATGTAGTGACGCCCAGGATCTATACCCTTTCCTAGCCACCACTCAATAACTATCTCCTTATTATTCACTTGTTTTAACTCAGTGTTGCCAATGAAACATTTACCACTCCTTATTTCTCACATCAAGCATTGCTTACCTGGGCTTATGAACTGGTTAAAAAATCTTCTCTACATAAATAAGGTGTCTTAATTCGTATTTTAGGGTTATTGTAGTCCTATCATTAATACCTTAAAAGGAAAAATAGATGGCATTGTTGAATGACAATAAACATCCTGATCATTTTAAAAAGATATGTGTGGTTCAATTTTTGTATCCACGAGATATGTTGTTATACCTAGATTCCCACTCTTGGAAAAAAACTACAATGTTTTCATCACCTCACTTTAGTTCACCTTCTTCCTTCCCACATGATGTTAATCCACAGGGAATTCCAAGAACTATATATTGCTTAATTTTCATTAAGTTGAGATATGTAGTGATTCCAGGATCTCCTATCTTAGGTTCAACAACATTTCAAAATAAATCCTCCAATACCTTTGTTTGGATCAAACCTACATGGGAATCCTTATCAAGAACTATGTATGGATTTATTCATACTCAAGAAAAATACATATTGAAACTTGAGTTTTAATCCTTTGTCCAACCACAATATCCCTTTTTAATGTCAGAATCACCCACATCCTCCCCGTAAGATGATGAACTACATAGACCATCCAGAACTACATATGGCTTGATTCTCGTCTCATTTGAGAAATGTAGTAAAACTAGGTATTCCATCTACTTCCCAACCACGAGATAAGAAGATTCTCTCTCTCCTATAACCAATCAAAAATCTGTGTAGAAGATTTTATTTTAGGTCCTTTCCTCGGAGAACCAATCCTAGAAATAAAAATATGCCCCCTTGTATAAACATGAGTCATATCTTTGTAAGGGACTCCAAGATCATTGTCGTTATTGGTATAAACACTTCCTTTATACATTGAATATTTTACCTTTATCATGTCATACTTTTAATCTTGGTTACATTCAGATCCACATAATATTTCTTTGGTTTCTGGTGACATATTTTCTAATACCTAATAGCTCCTTTTTCCAAACTATATAGCATGATCCCCAGTTGTCCATGCATCAGTTTCTCAAATAACGGTCCTTTCTGCCAAAGGATTCCACTATTTGGCTATAATGAACATAACCTAGTTGGCCCTAAATAATATATCCCCCATAATAGGTTTTTCAACATTTTGCTAACACTGTTCTTAGGAGAAGTATCTTCTATCCTTTTAAGCTTGAATGACAATATGAAGGAACCCATGATTTAAAGTAGCCATCCTTTGTATATTAGTCTCATATCTTTCCTCTGTACTCAAAATTTACCAAGACCGTTCTTTACATTTTCCATATTCTTATGTTCAAAGAATATTGTAATGACCATAGGCCATTCGATAACATTTCATTGTCTGTTTCCATAACATTATGGTCCAAATCTATGAACTCAAACAACAGACCCCATACTTCCAACATTTGGGCCATAGATTCATCGAGATCTTATTCCTCTAATTATTTGGAAATCATGAAAAGAAATATACCTTATGTATTCATGTAACATAAACAAAACTTTATGCTTAGGGAATTCTGAATCTCCATAAAATATCATCAGCTTTTAACAATAGAATGTCAGAGAGATCCTTTTACTTGACTATGCAGTACATGCCCCAGTTGGTCTTGCATTAAATTCACTAATATAACGAGCCTATCAGCCAAAGTATTCCACTATTTGTCTAAGAAACACATTCCCTAGTTGGACCTGCATAATATGGCCCCCATAATGGGTTTTTTAAATAGTGTAAACTTCATTGTTTTAAGGGACCTTCTCTAATTCCATCATTCCTTTTTCATGTCATTATTTGGATCTGGAAATCCCTAAATCATAGATTATAATTATCCCTTACAATACCTTAATATGGTAGCACATTTCAAGAAATATTACCAAAAATTAGAGAACCACCATGCATTAGGTCGAAGCTAAAGACATTAAATCATATCCCCTAAGGTCCTTGCTGCATGACTTTAAAATGAACAACATAATATAAAAAAAAACCTTTTTGAAATATATACCATCCCTAATACACCAAATTCATATGGAAGTGGTTTCTCATTAATGGCTTATGTCGTCACAGATGGCCCCTTTATTCTTGGACATCTTTCCTATACAAAGCCCCTCATTGTGACCTTGATACATCCAAATATTAAATCCTTTTTCTTATTAGAAATAGAATTTCAGAATTCATGAGATCTCCTTTATCTGAATATGTAGTACATGCCCTGTTGGACTTCCAAAACTCTCCCACATAATGTGACTATCATCCTAAGGATGCCAGAGTTTGGCTATGCCGCACATGCCCTTACTGACAATGCATAATACAACCCCCATTATGGGATTGTTAAATAGAAGTAAGTTCATTCATGGAAGAGACTTTCACAATTTATATAATTCCAATTTCAGATTTGGGGACCATATAAATTATAACCCAAGATTCCCCATATAAATATCTGTGGAATATCGGGAACTTCCCAAACCATCAAGCCTTGTTTGAATTATAATCTTAAAATTCATGGTCAATGTTATTAAAACTAAGATACTTGCTTAATTAGTCCACCATAAATGACTTCAAACTACCCAAAAAAAAGATACATATTACTCCCTAGGATGAAAACACATAAAAGGAAATATATTCAAAAATTGAGTCTCAGCTTTCTAGACCTACACTCTGTACGGTTTAGGCAATACTAATAAATAAAAGTTAAAGGGAAAAAAAATTTATTATGAAACCCCAAAAGGGTAGACAAAAAAATCCAAGTTTCACACTATAGGTATCCATTATATTGATTTTAGTCAAAAAAATTATAGTTATGAGACAAAGAGACAATGTTTTTAGGGTTTTCCATATAACCCTAGAAATAGTGAAACTATTATCATTTGGACCATTGGCTTAAGTAAAAAATTAGAGTGCATTCCTTCCCTATCATTGTGATTTTGATTATCTGGTATGATGATATTATGCCATGATAATAAACATTTACAATGTGATTACAATTAATGGAAGGAATGAAGACATAGAAGATCAGAAACAAAAAAAATTTAATTTATAATTAAAATAACCCCAGAGGAACATCCACAAGATGGAGTCTCTTTTCCATGCTATACAAAAGGAATTTAGTAAAACTATTTATTTTTTGGATAACCTCCAGAGCTCTATCAACAGCTTGTTCAAGCTTACCCAATTGACCGGCTTCAGTCTCCTCGTTTTTGCGAATCACATCCATGGAAGAAAAAATATTAGTTACCCTTTCCTACTAAACATCTCTTAACTATTGATGGAGTTTTTAAATTCCCTTATGAGTAGCATCTGTCTCCCACTAAAGGCATGATATTTGAACTAATTACACCTTAATTTACTGTCTGATTGCTGTCAAATTTGCATTATGATCGTCCTATTCCTACGATACTATAGCTTGATAACCATCAATATTGGTGAGAAATTTGGTATTTATAAGGTCATTCTGATGTTTATGCTCTTTCTCTCTTTGACATACAGTTTATTTCACAACAATATAAATTGAATGATAATCAAATCATCCAAATCCCAATATGCTAAAGAGTGCTGGAAGTCATCTAAAATGTCACAGATTCTCTTCTAAATGTGTTTCAAAGATAATTTTCCAAATTTTTATGTATGTCAGGATACACATAATAAATAGAATCTCGTGCAACTCCAAATATGAATTAGATCCTAGTTCATGGGGTGGGAAATTCTTTGGAATAAAAGAACATAATTAAGTAGCTTTCTCTGCTCCCTTAGAAGAAGTAGATGCTTCACCTCCCATTGCTGGTTGAGCCAATACAGAAGCTCTATCCTCAGACCGAGCTACAGATGTTGATAATCCCAAATAATGAATCAAAAAACATTATTAGCCAAAAAATAATAACAAGAAATGGAATGATCAAGACAGTCGGTGACATTAACACAATAATAAATCAGATGTTTGAGTGGATTACTCCCAAGCATTCTCAGTTTTAGAAGTCTTGACACGTACATTTTGAGAAGGAGCACTTTTCTAAGCCTATTAAACCATTGTGATCAGAGGCTCTGGAGAAACTCCTAATTCTAGATCTTTAGTTGGTACCTCTCTAACATCAGCAGAGGAATGATGGATTGAATTCCCCATTCATGAAAGACCTTTCCATTTTCCGCAACAGACAAAGATTCATGAGTTGAACATCAATGTGAAATATTATATAAAATATGAACAACTATGTATGGTAAATGTAAGAACAAGAAATCACATCCTTTTAGTTCATTGTTAATGTCCCCAAACTCCATGATGGAACTAGGAATATCAATGTACAAAATAAGATAATCCCCCAGTTCATAGTATAGGTATTTTTATATTATAACATCTTGACCAGTTAGGGTATACATGAAATGTGGATCAGGACCCGCGTTGGCTCCACTGATATTCTACACCATCAGATATTCAACTTGCATGATGTTTCTAGGCCTTTTTGAATCAGGATCAACCCCAACACCTGCTCCAGACTGCTGAGGGTCCTCATTTCTCCCTTCTAGAAGAACATGTGTATCAAAATTAATAACGACGTTGTCATTTGGCATAGACAGTAGATATCAAATGTTATGGATAAAATAATGTCATCAATAGCTTATGATACCCCAAAGAAGTTCATATGAAATTATGAAGACCATCCTCTCTCTTTGTGGAAGCTGAAGCATATGTACCCACATCCTTTGATATTTATCTGACAAAACAACATATTCATTAGTAAAAATCTATACTTCCCATATAATATTCTTTTTATTCCTTGAAGGATCAATACTATATCCCTTAAAGGAATAATTTGATGAAGATCCTGCGAAAAAGATAACATGGATAGAAAAGTGTTCCAGACATGTTATAATATCAGATGACATCAAAAATACTAACTTTATCATAATGACCGAACCAAATTCCAATATCTCTTATTCTTCCTTTTATAAGATAGTGGAGTGATTGTACTACTCTTCATGGAAGTGAAGACCCGAGATAATGGTTGAGGAGTTCCTATCTCCATTAACTCCATCATGGTTCTCTCACCGGGAGAACGTTCTAGAGACATGAGGGATTCATTCAACATCTTTATGGGAGTGCCTGTAGGCCCTTATTTTGGTTATTTATGAACTTTTCTATAACTTATCCTTCTACTTCAAACTAAAATGTGAAATCCCATCAAGATTAGTGATAATGGATAAACAAGTATAAATGAAACAGATGAAGAGAAAAATACATCATATATGTTAACCTAAATCTTCCAGTCCTCCTTAGGGTGAATAATTACACCTTCATGCATTCCTTGATCCATTATATTAGATAACCCTTTTTTTGCTAGGACTTGATTATCAGTTGCATATATAAAACTCTCCAGCACATTGATCTAGTCCTTTACCTCATCCAAATTACTGTTTGGATGGAAATCATAGGGTTCTTTAATATCACATAAATTTGTAATTAAATGTCAATAATTGATAAATTCCCATGTATCCTTGAGATCATGAGATAGGCCTTCCCAATAATGGATTTCCATGGGTCACATGAAAACCGATTTTGGTGTGGTTGGATTCATTAAAAAAACAACACCATCTAATTGGAATGCCTCTTCTGTCCTTCTCTCTACTTTAGGGGAATGAGAGGACGAGACAATAACCACCTCCCAACTATGGAGACTAGAAAAACTTTGCACTGGAGGTGTCATTTTCTTTACCATAGCTCACCGGGTGGACTTTCTGTGAGGACATATTGAAGACTCTGAATCCTCTTCTTCATATTTGGTTTTGAATTTTTTTGCAATGATTTCTGTGACCTGTAGTAGTCATGTATTGTACTCGATATGTGCCTTTTTCAAAGATCCTTGAGGGTATGAAGAAACCTGGGATTTATAATATCCATCCTCTAATCCAATTGATGCCTCTGATGGAGGTAGAACAATCGACATTGTGGATGCCACTTGAACCATTAGAATCCATAATTTTCAAGATACCATTGGATGCTTCTCATGTCTAACATATGTTGGAGGGACGGTGCTCGATTCTTGAATATATGTCAACAGGTTAGAAAAACTACAATGCACATAAGCCTCTCAGATTATACCACTATCAATATAAGATACCATTATGTTGTCTATGAATGACATCATATATGACCTCAACTTATGATTATTTTCCTTACTATCATTAACAAATTTTCCAGTTGGTGGTTACAAAATGGAAGGAGAATGAATTCTCCAGATACATTCAGCACCTTCAGCACCTCATCAGGCTTGAGGCTTATAGGCTGAATCCTAGAGACTTTCTAAAAAAATGGGGTAAATCGATATTTGGGGATTCTAACTGAATTCATTACCAAATATAAACAAATTTATTCTGCAATCCAAACCCACAACACATGGAATACTCCTATAAATCTAAATGAGTCTTTCCCACTGAACAAATTCTAAAGGTTGTGATATTTTTTTCTAAAACGGGGCCATCCAACACAATATACCTACCATTTACTAATTTTCCACAATTATAAAACTCCCTAGCCTCAAACTTCCACTAGAATCACAGACTGGAAGTAGATAAATTCTTAACCACATGCTAAGGAATCTATCCAATCATACCTTTGCATCAATCTTGGGTTGGACAATGTAACCCCAATTTTTGTGATTAACCTTATCCAATGTGGGCCAAAACATGCCTATGGAACCCCAATTATCTACAGTATTCTAAATGGAAGGACATCAGCTAGTAGGACCCTTCTGCTTAGATGGTTCTAAGAAAGACCTCATACACACCTCTGCATGAATATCAGCCCTAGGATGAGGATCTTTCTTCTCCCTTTGCAAATTATTCACTATTTTTAATATATCATGATCCAATAGTGGCGTCCACCGAGTATCATCCCATGTTGTATTTGGTGGGATAAATTCATTGTACATCTCCTTGAGAATTGGAGCCCCATATATTTGATATATATACCACAAACCAATGTCGACCTCACCGTACGACCAATGAAATGATTTTTTTGCAGCCTCCACCAGTTCAATAATTAATTAATTATGTCATTTTTGTAAATTTAAGTATTTCATACATAGATAGATTCATAAATTTGAACATCTTGGAGCTCTTTCTTGAAATCAACACAAGTTTGGTGTGCCCAAAACTCCCACATCGATTCAAGTCAGACTCCCCCCTCCAAATTGGAGATCCCAGTCTTCTTTCTAGCTATTAGATTGATCTATATTTGAAGCATAAAAGATCGAATCATATGAATGAGTAATTTTTACTCCAACATGATCTTTCATATCAGGTCTATAGGAACCATGAGGTAGGAAGTATACAATAGGAATGGTTCCCTCATTAATAGTGACAGCCTTTGCAGTAATGTTGAAACAAGGACAACTGTTGTGTTTCAGAAACCAAGTCTTTGGGTAATATTTGTTTTATGTGGGAATGTGGGCATCCCATAGAATACCATTTCAATATAAAGACAGGTTGTCACATCATGAATACTCATGCTGAAATGGAATCAAATGTTTTTCCAAATTATGAAGGGTAGTCTTAACAACATCATAATAATCTGGTCCAAAGGCTTTAATTATTTTGGTCTCACTTAAAGAATATTCCCCATATAAGGTTATTAAAGAATACATTTTGAAACCTTCAAGAAAACACCTTTTTTCTTATAATGTATGAATGCTGACTTTATGAAAATTCTAATTTTGACAACAATTTTTTATGAATTTTTAAAAGGAAACGTTTTGTGCAGGTCTGTTGACAATGTACCCCACACAGGTCCATTGACAAGGTACCCTGTGCAGGTCCATCGACAAAGTACCCCTTGAAGGTCACATAACAAGAACCTTCTACATGGCTCCTTCGACATAGTTTCTCCATGTATCCCCCTCTCTCAAGTTGTTATACATTCATAATAATTCGGAGGATATTTTTGGGATCACACCACGACGTAGCTAAACGAATGACTTGCACAATAATAGAAGAAATGGGAAAACATGGGTTAAGAAGGAAACAATGGAAAGGGGGTATTTATAGACCCCATGAACATGTGCCACTTACCTATATGGAATACCTATACTGATGAGCTACGTGTTAAATCTACTCAGATACCATACATAATTTTAGAATTCATCCTTCATAATCTTTTCCCCATACTCTTACCTAATGACTAGATCATCCTCCTTCCGTTGGATCCAATACTGAGGTGGGGGGATTTTTTTGACATTCCCTTTTTATAAAGGAAGGAAAAAAGATTATGTGAAAGAATTTAGATATGTTAATGTATCAAGAAACATATGAAGAGAATAAAAAGTTTCCAAAATGTAACCTATGTTGAACACCTGTGTGGGGAACCTGTGCAGAAAAACTACATTGGGAACCTGCGCATTCCTCCTGCATGACCCAGAAGGTGCAACCCACCTGTATGGGAGAGTAGCACCATGGAATTCCATGAAGGATCTGTACAGAAAAAATCCGTTGAATTGGTCCACTCATTTCTTATTAATAGGACCCTTGGACACCTCATTTCAACAACAAAAAATTCAGAAGAATCCCCAGAGCTCTCATTCCACGATCCCTTCGCCCATGCCCCCTAAAATTTCTCAAGTAGATCTCTAAATAACATATAAGTGAGAATTAAAGGGGATAAATAATATCAAGGTCACTCTAGGTTCGGAAAAAATAGACACCAATTTGAGGATCCTTATTCCAAATGAATAAGTAACCTATTAGAGGACCTTTTCATAATAAAGGACTAGTGTGATACTCTTCTACAGACACTGGAGCACACCCATGGTGTTTAGATTAGGACCTCACTCAAGTGTATTGGTCCCAGTGATTCATTTTTTAATGCTTGTCCATCTATCAAATGTCCAATTTCCCCTATGTGGAGCACTTTCAGTCCCTCTTAGGCCCTACACAGCACACCTCTATGACACACCTACACGGCACACCTACGCCTAGGACCTATGTAGGCCTCCCTTTAATCCCTCTTCCATGCCATGAATGGAAGGGAATATTCTTCTTTGTATCCCTTGTCTGAAATGGATTGCATTGAAACCCCCACCAAGACCTCCGGAATTTCAAAACCATGAAGAGGGGAATATCTGTTTGTCCTTAATTTTGGTATATATTCCTATAGTCAGAGGATTCCCAAACTCATCAGGGGGGGCGGTAAGGGCTCTCATAGTGCACATAGGTTTGTACTCCGATGGTCACAAAACCATTACCCCAGGATGGTTTCGTGAGGTTCTTAGTTTTGGATTTTATGGATGGGGCTCTACCCTCCCCTTCTCATCTCTGAGACGCAGATCCTCCAGTTTATGGTAGTGAGGGTAAGGAATCACCCCTTATTTCCCTTTTTTGCAATAGAAAACTCTACCTCTCCTCTAGGGACCATTATAGGGGAACTCATACTAAGTTAATCCTTTATCCTTTCATAGAAGAGGTTTAAATATTTATCTACTTCACCTCCACCATGTCCTTCGCCTTCATTCCATTTTTAGGTGATGTGAGGGGAGGGAAGTGAAATAAACTTGGAATCTTCCTCTTTCATCCTAGAGAAAAGGAGATGCATTTACTCAATACCTCATCCCTCACCCTTTGAGACTTTTCACCATGTCCACCAGTGAACAACATCATATTTTATTGGTTGTTGAATCTTTTACATGCACTTGATTCTCACACCATGAATGAATTACATGGGATTATAGGTTAATGGTGATCACAACTCATTCATGATCTATATGACTGAATGAACTATGAGAACTCTGATTACTTTTACAACGAAATGTAGGAATCCCACCTAGGGCCCGACCTCACTAGGCATCCTCCTTAGGAATAATCCCCAATATTAATTCCTAAAATACTAGAACCATCCTTAGGACTAAACCCCGAGTTAACCCCCAAACTACCATGAGTTGAAACATTTCTCATGGTCCTCTTTTAATTAGAGAATCCATTTCAGGAGTAAACACCAATTTAATCCTATAAAAAGGCCATATTCCCCAATGAGAATAACCAAACTACGTGGGCTTCGATTATTATCTAAATGGGATACATAAGAATCCTCCATGAGGTTAAAATCCAATCATCTCAATCAACCATATTCCTACTAATCCATATTCCTGATAGGGTTTGATTCATCTTGGGATTCCATCATCATTTCTGGTCTCTCTAGACTGCTTTGGTATAAGTCCCACACCAATCCATGAATAGACATATTTTATCTAAACATCCTTCCCATATGAATCTAAATTGAATGGTTGGGTACATATCAGAATACCTTAAAAGGTATGATGTGTCCTATTAAGCAACACCAAACTACAGGTGTTCTAATTCCTTTAAAAAGGATACATAGAAAGCCTATTAAAGGGATTGATCCTGACATAAAAAGCCAATGCCATCCCCCATGATGAAAATAAATTCTACAGTGACCCACATCTACCAACATTACAGTAAATTAAAAAGTTCCTCATTGTGTAGTTAAAAAACTAGTATCATCATAACAATGGCCAAAAAATCTATATATAGTATATAAGAGCATACCATTGATGGGGAACCTCAAATACATACAAATGTCTCTATTGATGAATAACCTTGAATACATATAGATGATTCAAAATTCTATACATGCTAAAAATTGATCGGCCACTTTGGGATGACCTACTTCATACATGGGAATTAAAAATGGATTCATGAACATATTTTAAATCTACAAAGAGAGTCCTGGAGTAGGAAATAATTCCCCCCAAAAGGGTGTGATGAGCCTGACCTCCCATCCTCTTGACAAATGTGAGTTCTTATGAACCTTTAGCCCAAAATTCCAAAAAAATGTATGCCTTTGGAATGTAGGTTCCTTTGGATGAAGATCCCTTGGGTGTTTATTTTCCTACAGAAAACCAGAAAAGTTGAATTTGATGAGATACATTATAAATACCAAATAAATGGTATTTTAATATATCTTTTGAACCATCTCACATTTTCTAGAAAGAAATAATGACCATATAGTTATGAACTACCTAGAAAATCATCACGCATCCGCTTAATTTCAAGGAACTCATTCTACCACTGGGCAAGAAAGAAATTCCCAATAAACCTAATTTGTCAGTCAGGTCCATCTCGACCATCAACACTCTATCTAGTACATCAGTATCAGAATCCATCATCAGTAAAAAAAATAGAGAAAGAATATCTTGATGAGGTCCCAAATCAATCCTTTGAGCCTTCATCTTCTTATTCAATACAATATTAGTTGTGAAATTCTTGATTTCAGCCAAATGGATTATATACTCTGTCACGACTTTATCATCCTACTCAAGCATTAAAAATATTATAGCCTTGGATAACAACATCATCTCTGTATAGAACTAGTTAGTGAAAATAACCTTTATGTCCTTCCATTATAGTCCCCCATGCTTCTTCATTGTAACCATAGTGTACCACCATCTCCTACTTGGTCCTCCCTTCATGAAGGTGGCACACGTCAGTTTGATTTCATTAAGTGTATCCAAGAACATAAAAAGTCACTCCATAATGATCTCCCATTCCCGAGCCTCATGAGGATCCTTAGAGCATTTGAACGGTGTTGGTTAGTGTAGGAACTCCTAAGAACAAATCATTAGAATGTCCCTCTGAGAATCTATCGATTGATCCGGAATGAGAGTTAGAGGTGGTGCTTGTCCCATAGACTGGAAAGTGTGCACAATAGCCTCAACTAGATTTAGATCTAATATAGGATTTACTCACTTAGGTTCACCAACAATGGCCCAAAGGACATCAGTTTTTATTGATTTTTGATAATCCACCTTTTAAGGGGTTAGGTGGAACCCTTACAAGGGCCGTAGGTGAAAGTATTACATGGCCCATAGGCCTTAGAGGAATTCATTGCCCGTAGGCTTCAAACATTACATGCAACCTAGACTAACTACCTGGAACTACTCCTCCCTAGAATCTAATAATATAATACTCATCCCTACCATATCTCATATTGACTCCTCACTGAGGTTCACCAACAACTTCCTCTTCGATCCGATTTACATGTATACTCAGAGGAATGATGCTACAATACATCATTAGACAATAAGAAGACATCATATTACTCTCAAATACAGAAACAAGAGATATTATACCCAAAATATAGAATAGAAAAGATTTGTATTTCACTATATCCAAATAAATTAAATGAAAGCACACTATATAAGAAATTTAATTTCATAATGGTTTTTTCGCGGCGGTTTCCCAAACCACTGCGAAATTTTTTCCCAAACAACAATTATCGACGGTTTTTTAGATATTCTTGTTAAAATCCCAACAAAATGCTTTCAATTTTTTTATTTTTCTTTTGAATTTTTTTTCAAATAAAAAAGATAATTTTTTGTAACGACCGTTTTTTAAAAACCAACGGGAAATAGTGGCTCTTTTAAATGAATTTTAAAAAATTATTTATTTATGATTTATGATTAATTATTAATTATTAATTATTTAATATTATATATCGTTTATTATTTATAATTTTAATCCACTAAAATGTGTTAATTAATAAATATTTATAATTATTAGTTAATAATAACTTGAAACTTAAAACAAATATTCCAAAAACTAAAAAGTACACATCAGCGTCAAACTACCATAACTTCTGGTCCAAGAGTTCGTTTCAACTCCACAACCAGTCAAACCAAAGAATATGAAATTATCTAAAACCACATGTGATTTAAATTGTATGATAAAAAAGGGAAAATATATATTTAAATTTAAAAAAAGTCGAAAATCGAACTTGAACTTCAAACGACCATAACTTTTGATCCGAGTGTTTTTTTGGGATCTATCACATATGTAATCAAATCCTGCAATGAGAACTATGTTGTGGTCAGCTGGTGTTGAGCTTATAGAGCCCAAGTCATATTTTTCACCCCCATAAAGGCTCAGAAGTCCTCCAAAACTATGATTTTAGTCGCAAACATCGATTTCTTAATATTCAAACGCCTATAACTTCATATCCAAGTGTCTTTTTGGCATGTACCACATATCATATCAAATCTCATTTCGTTATCTTTTATTTGAGTGGTTGTAGAGCTAAAACCCACTTTCAGATCATATTTCATGGTTATTTAAGGGTTTTTAGGGTTTCTAGAATTTCATAACGTTTTAAGTATTTTCTAGGTACCCCAATTTTTTAACACATATGTCTATTTATATATATTTATGTAACTTTTATTATATTTATATATATTTATAAATGATTATATCAATTAAATTATTTAATATTGAATATTGAATATTGAATATTTATTATTTTTATTATTTATTTATTTTATTCTAATTTATTTTTATTATAAAATTTTTATGAAATACCAACTTAATATTTATTTATTATTAATTCATTATTTGTTTAATGGTCATTTATTATTCATTTATTGTTTATTTATTTGTTATTTGTTTATTCATCATTTTATCATTATTTATTTATTATTTATTAATTTATTATTAATTATTTAGTAATTAATTATTAGTTATTAATTAATTATTAATTAATTATTAATTAAATAATTATTAATTTATTTATTATTTATTATGTATTATGTATTATTTATTTTTATTCAATTATTGTTTCCTATTTATTTATTATTTAATATTTCAATATTAATTAATTAATTAATTAATTAATTAATTTTTATTTGTTTATTAGTTATTCAGTATTTGTTTATAATTAATTTTCATGAAATTATTATTATTTATTTATAAGTTTATTATTTATTATTTATTATTTATTATTTATTAATTCATTATTTAATATTAATTTATTCATTATTTATAAAATATTTATAAAATATTTATTTGTTATTTATTAAACATTTATTCATTATTTATAAATTATTTATTCATTATTTCTTTATTGTTTAGTTATTATTCATTTAACATTTATTTATTTATTTATTGTTTATTTATTCATTATTCATAATTTAATAATTAAAAAAATTTATTTATTAATAATTAATTAATAATTAATAATTAATAATTATTAATTATTAATGATTCGTTATTCATTATTCATTATTATTTATTATTTATTACTTATCTATTATTTATTTATTAATTATTTATTAATTATCTTTTATCTTTTATTTATTTATTTTTCATTATAATTTTATTATATGATTATTTATATATTATTATTCGTAAATTATTATTTATATTTTATTATTTATATATTATATAAATATTTATTATTTAATTATTTTTTATTTTTTATTTATTATTTATTATTTATTTATTTTATTTAGTTATTATGTGTAGATTAATATTCAATTTATTTTCTATTTATTTATTATTTAGTTATTATTTATTAATTATTTATTAATTAATTAATTATTAATTGTTTATTAATTGTTTATTATTCATTTATTGCGTGTTTATTAATTTATTTATTATATTCTCATTATTCATTATCTATTAAAAAAATTTATTTATATGTTAATTATTGATTATTTTTTACAATGTATTATTTATTTTATTTTATTTATTATTTATTATTATTTATTTATTTATTAATTATTTGTTATTATTTATTATTTATCTATTATGTATTTATTTTTGATTACTATTTTATGATTTTTTTTATTTTTTTAATTAATTATTTATATATGATTATTATATATTAATTTTAATATATATATATATATCATTTATTTATTATTTTTTTGTTTTTTATTGTTTTTAATTATTTAGTTATTGTGTATAAATTGATTATTAATTTATTTTTAATTTAATATTATTTTATTATTAATTTATTATTATTTTTTAAGTTTAATTTTAAAGTATTATTTATTAATTATTATTTATTGATTTGTTTTTCATTATTATTTTAATATATATTTCTTATTTACTTGTTTATTATTTATTTATTATTTTTTTATTCTTTATACATCAATATATATATATATATGTATATTAAATTAAATTTATTTACCACAAGAATAACATGTTGGAGTGGTAAAGTGTTTGGAAAATAAGAAAGATGTATAGGGTTCGAATCTCACCCAATGCAAAATGTATATATATGGATTATATATGTGTATGTGCATGTGCTTGTGCATAGTAATGAATAATAACTAAATTATTTACTAGAATTCAAAAAAATTTAATAATACAGTTATTATGAGAATAATATTAAAATAATTATAATAAAATAACAATTCAATCATTACGAGTATAATAATAAAATGATAATAATTGTAAAATAATAAAAACAAAATCATAATATAATAATTATGAGAATAATAATAATAATAAAATTATATAATACTAATAAAATCATTGGGAGAATGAAAATAAAATAAAAATAATAACAAAATGATAATAATAAAATGATAATAATTATAAAATAATAATAATAAAATTCGTTTAACAAAATACTAATAAAATAATAATAATAATAATAATAATAAGTACCAATAATAATAAACTAAAATATGAAAATAGTTAATAATAATTATTAATTAATTATTTATTTATTAATTGATAATTAATAAAAAATTGAAAAAATTAAAAAAAATTAAAAAAATCATTTAACAGAGGTTTAAGCCGTTGAAAAATGAAAAAAACAGTTGCTAAATCTTACTATGATAGTTCTGAAAAAGCAGCACTAAATAAATACTAACACGTGATTTAGTGATGTTTTTTCCAAACCATAATAGAACAATTTAGCTGTGTTTTAAACCACCACTAAATGAAACAAACTGTCTCTAGATGTCTATTTTGGTGTAATGACACTAGAATTAATCCAAAAGATGCCTTTCCCAAAAAACCCCAAGGGACATACGGTTCGTTACCATGAGAGATGGCCAGGCACTCAATCACAACTCCCACCAAAATCCTGACAAGATTTCACAAATGCATACTCACTTCAAGAAAAAAGCTCTACCTGGAGCTCTCATACCACTTTTTCATAAACTAACCCTGGTACCCTGGTAACCCAATAACCTAGTCATTCATGACATAGCCCAAAGGGCATTCCTAATCCCCACAGGTCGATGAAAAATCATCTGGCATCATACAAACTGAAAGTGGGAATGGTTTTCCAACACACATTACGGAAGTAAAAGAAATAATATAGTATGCATATTGAAAGATAACTTCATTGAGAGTAATGTACTAGAAGACAAACATTCATTAAATCCCAAAGTACTACAACCAAAAGTACTAAAATAAGGAAAATATCCCTAGTCCCAACTCAACCACAGCTCACCATGTCCAAGGTTGAACAACTATGGGCCTTGTAATTTCTAACCCTACCGGCCATGTAAGGGTTCCCCCTCATCCCTTGAAAGGGGGGTTATCAAAAATCAATAAAAATGAAGGCCTTCAGGGAATTTAGGACAATTTTGAACTACTAGATCCACCTCTAATAGATCCTTTACCCTTACTCAAACCTAGAAGGAGATAATCTACAAACACTTAAATGCACAATTAGGGTGTGAGACAAATCCTAGTAGTATTTCACCCAATGATTCCAAAAGAAGTTTCCAATATCAAATTAACCAAGAAAGTGCTTTCAATTTTTAAATAAATAGGTTAGGCATATTAAAGGAATATTTAAACTGGTCATTCTTTATAATTTAAAAGATGGAAATACTTTAATAATTCATTCTTCAAATTTAAAATGATGGAAATAAATTTCAAAAGATGGAATTTTCTTTTTACCAAAGGGAGATTTAAAAAAATTAACATTTCAAAAAATTCCATAAACAAACACTATTATATAAAATTGTTTATTTAAATCACAAGGCATGTAAAATAGTTTACAACAATTTCATAAATTCAATTGAAAGACAAACAAGCATTCAACATGGTCATGCACATAATATGGTACAAAAATTTCCACCTATAAGGAGCCCACACTCATTGTGAATTGAAGTATGTATATAACTCCCTTTGAACTTGGTCCAAATAGGATTCATCACTATTTCCTAAAGGATTTGATATGCTAACATAAAGTTTTCAGAAATTTTAAATCGTGAGGTTTCATCCAGATAACACACTTCCTACCTGAGGCTTGGTTATTCTCAAGTATAAAACAACAATGGTAAATTTTCATTTAGATTTCTAAAAATAAAATTCAATCCCATTGTCCATTTAAAATATTATAAATTCCACTTAAAACTAATAATGGTATTTTAATCGTAAACAATCGATTTCACAAAGATCAGACCCTATCGTTTCAATCAAAAACCACTTTTATTTCATTTTTCATAAATAAGGATTTCAAATGAATTCATGTAATTTCACAATGAAATTTCAAAATTAAATTCAACAATTTAATTTCCAAATAAGTTTCATCAATTCATAACAAACCCATAAATAATTGGAATTGGGGTTTTTTAAAATTTACCATCAAAACCATTTTACAAATTAAATTTGAAAATTTAAAATTTCCCAATTTTACTAAACACACCTCAATTCACTAGAATTATGGGTTTTTCAATTTCTTGCCAAAAACCAATTTCAAAAACCCCAATCAAATGGAATTGGGGTTTCTCTGAAAAAAATTAAAATCAATTTTAATAAAAATTAAACAATTCTATTTAATTCAAACAATTGAAATTAAACAATTCAATATTAGGTTAATATATATTGGGAATCAAGATGAAACCACCTACCTTTTTCTCATGGAAACACAAAGCTCGAAACATACCCACCAATAAGAATGAAGGCACAAATGATCTAAGAACAGAACCTAGGATCATTATTCAATAACAAATATATTAGATTCTTCAATCCCTAGGTAATCCATCAAACTCCATTGAAGTAAAATTTAAAGAGACATGGAGACATGGAAAATGCTTAATCGGAAAGACACATTATGAGCGTAACAATGATCAATCACCGGATGAAAAGGCCAGCAGGGGTTTGAGGCTCCAAAATCCTCTGTGGGAAGACTCTAGGTTGAGAGAAAGGAGTTGTTGAGGAATAAAAAATGAGAATTTTAGTCAGGATGCCTATTTGAAACCCACCCTCAGGTATTTAGACAATGGGAAACTGAATTACATGTTATGTAATTGAAAATCATCATAATCATCAAAAAACCCATCACATTTTGATAAAATGATATATAGTTTTATTTTAGAATTCACACGGTGTGTAACGATATTAAGCAACATATAAATCCCCAACAGACAACAGAACATGTTTTTGTTGAAATTTCCAAAAAATCTCTAGCATATCCACTATAGGTATCCTCCCAATACCTTCGTGGCCATATATAGACCATTAAAAGGAAAACATTAGGAAATATCAAAATTTACCTGATAGAAAAGTAATAGGATGTTACAGGGGTGAATAAAGGTATTAAATTTTTCCAAAATGAACACTTTTTCATCAAAATTTCACTAAACAAGATGATCATATCCTCATGGTTTGTAGGGTAACCCACATTTCTTCCTTTGATGATGATCTGATGATTATATCGCCTTTAAATGCCCTTACGAGTTTAATCAATGGTTTCCTAACCACACTCACTGATTATGTATTGTGGAATATAAATCAAGTCTACATAAAAAATCCTTTTTATTATTTTGATCTAACTAGGATAATCCAAGGATCATGGATTAGTGATGTTTCATACAAAAAAAACTACTAATCACATTCATTGGTGGTGGGATTATTCTAGGTCCATTCTATGTTTGAGGTCTCTCCCCTTACAAGGTTTAGGGTTGGCTCGCTACCAACAAAAGGTTACTCCTTTCACTCCTCTATTTTACTCACTACTTCAGATAAAATTAAAACTTTGGCATCACTCACAGTATCACAAAAATCACATTGTTTTTTTGAGGAACCAGATATAGATATGTGTTTTTATCTATAATATTTTCTTATTTATAGGATTTCCATTAACATCACCATGAACAACTTCATCTTCTCTCCATGTGTTTTCATTGAAAATCCTTCTTCTCCTTTGGGAAGATATTAAAGAGTGGAGATGCTTACTTCTTCCTTCTCTATCTTCCAACCACTCATTTAGTCTTTCTTTTCTTTATTTTAAAACCTCCATATATTCATTTTCATTTCTATCTAACTCTAATATATAATTCCACTTATTCTCTTCCTAGTTAAAATATAGAATACCTCCTCTTCCTCTTACTAAATCAGATATGGTGACTCTCTTCACCTTACTGAACTATAGGAATCTTCTTCCCATTCTTACACTACCCTTATCCCAAGAAGATATTTGTTCAATAGTTCATTTTCTCTTTAGAAAATCTCACTGGTGCACTATTAGTGTATATATCCAACACTGGTCTCAAATTACCATTTTCTTCTTTCATCTCCTTCCATGATTTATATTCTTCTTCTTTTAGGAAGATATCTCTTCCATTTTTTAAAAATGGAACTATGGAGTGTGGTTTCTAGGTAAAGTCTTCCAAAAAAATTTGATCTAACTCCTTGAACTTTAATTATATATTCTTGATTCAATTATTTTACCAAATCTATTAATCTTCGTGTAATAACCCCAACTCTTGTAAAATGGAGTCGATGGTCACTGAATTATATTAGAAAAATATAAAACAGATTGTATCACAAATTATCAAAACGATTCATAGTATTTGGAGACTAGATACATAAATGAGTTAAATATTTCATTGGAAATATAAAAAATAGCTAAATTTTATTTGAAATGTCTCTTAATCCTCTTTGAAGTCATTTAGAGATCCCTTCTTAGAACCATTGGGAAAGGAAACAAAATTAAATGAGAGCTTAGATTCTTGGTAAGGGTTGCATACGGTGGAATATATTATTATTACAAAAAGGAATACAAATTGTAACACATTTAATAATCAATAAATGTTCCATATATTAAATAAATTGAGCATTAAATATATCCATGGATATCATGGAAATAAAAATTATCACATGGATTACAATAACATAATTCATGGTAATAAAATTCATAATGTAAAACAAATTTATTTTAATATCAAGGCCTTATGCTAAGACATCATAATTTCCTTCAAGGCTATAGCCAAGGGATCATTCTTTCCATTAAAGTTGCATCTAATATTTCATTGATAATTGGGTTCGTTTACATAGTATCATGACACCATCTATCGTGTCAAGGGGCTATATAAAGATGGGCCCCACTCATCAGTTTATTAAGTCCATCAATTCACCAAATGTTGATATGAATAAAAATTATATTCATATTAAATTATTCCTAGTTATCCAAAAATATCCATATTTTAATGAAAACATATGAGATGACCATACATCTACCAATCCATAAATGAAATAAATTGATTATTATTCATCAAGAGAAAGAAGGTGGATTCTTAAACCACACATATACTAATGTTCCATAAGGAACTTCATATGTAATCATGGATAAGTAATCAATATTTATCATTATTAAAATAATATATATATATTATCAATATTTCCCATTTTAATGGAATAAGTGAATATCCAATCATAGGAATATTTATGATTTATTGAAAAGTACCATTAGGGACAGAATGAAAACAATGTATTAGTGTGGAGTACTTTGAATGTATGGGTTATTGATAAAAAACATTTTTATTGTATACTTTATTGGTAATAAGGGAAATAATTTCCGAATTTTATTTTAAATATTTTTATTTATAGAATATTTGGGATTATATAATTCATTAATAAATATGATGAAAATTCCAATTTTAATAATTTAAATATCATTTTAGTATTTAAGTTATAAATAGTATTATATAGATTATTTTAACTTTAAAATTTATGAAAGGATTTTTTTATTAATATTATACAACATTCATTTTGATTATCTAAGCTTTATCTGTCATTTGTTTTGAGTTAATTGGACATGAATTTAAATATTGAATAAACAAGTCAGATTGGGCACCACTTTACCATTTGAGCCATAAATTCTACATACTAGCATGGATTGAGATAAAATTTCAAGAAACAATAGAAAACATAATTATAAATGAATATTAATTCTATAATTACATCTGTTTGAAGTGTTTTAAAGGTCAACCTATTACTGAAATACTTATTAAAATATTAATCCAATTTTTTTATTCACACTTCTATAGTATGGAAACCTTAGCCCCTCATCGACTCAATAAATGTGTTTTTATTTATTTAGATAGTTATTTATATGAATTATAAGGTTATATGTAGAGGTTAAGTGATTTCAATCCATTTATTTAGGCATTTAAACAGGGATATCTCATAAAGTAAGGATCACTTCATCGAAGCCTTCTTTTTCTTCTCCACGTTGTAGTGTTTGTGTTTTCATAATAAATTTCTTAGTTTTTTTTATATTTATTATATTTTTGTTTAATTTTATTATTTTTATCATTAAATTATTTAGGATTGAAATCAAGGGTAGAAACATGATTTTCGTATACCCTTTCAAAACCTTTGTGAATGAAAAATGTTTCCATGATGACTACACCGCCCATGGAAGTGTAGTTTTTCATAGTAATCGATGTAACACTAACCTTCTTAATTTATGTTTTTGGAATAAAAAACCTATGCTAATTCATAAAATATGATATATTAATTTATTTTTAACATAAAGAAAAATAATAATGTAATTTAACAATTATCAAGAAAACACTCGTGGTAGAGTAATATGTGAATTGGGAGAGCGAGATATTAATTGTAAAAAAAACATGGGATCAATTTTTAGAGTTAAATTATTATCCATATTCACAATTAGTACTCACTTATAGTATTAATATGAGACCTAATTCATTTATAACTATAATCTTGGACTGGAATGTTAATTAATTTTTGGTACTATGATTGCATGTTCTGAAGCTATCCTTCTTTTTAATTCATTTCTTCTTTGTGGTTATGGTAAATTCTCCAAGGGTTCGGGGATAAAAAAATTAGGGCATCATAATTAATTAGTTTTCAATTTCAATAATAATTATTAATAAGAATGTGAAGAGTTATAATTAGATCGATTACATATTCTAAAAAGATTTTCTAAAAAACATTTTCTTATTGCGCATTGATAATTAAATTTAAAAAATAGAAATATTCTTCCAAAATATATCTTTTAGTTTTATAAAAATAATATCACCCATAAATTTAATTGGGGTGTATATTTATTTTTTTTCGTTTTTAAAATACCTTTATGATTTTGTTTATTTATTTACTCATTAGAGATATGACCTTGGTCAAACACTCTGCTTAACAAAAGTTCCAAACAAACTAACATTAATTTAGAGTTCCCACAAAAACACCTTCAAAATTGGGGAATTGAAGGGGAGGATAGTATTTTTCTAATTTAATTTGAGACTTTTTTTTGATTTTATTTTATCCTTTTGTTTTCTATTTATTATTCTTTCTTCTTTTCACTTTCTCAATTTTTTTTTTCTCTCTCTCTATTTTCATCTCTTTTAGACCATCAATTTAAAATTATTCTCATGATTATATAGTCTATTATTATTATTAAATTATTTCATTTATCTAATTAATGACACAATATCAACCCAATTATCTCATTTATCTTGACCTTGAGATTGATTGTATCCTTAGTTCTCAAATTATACAATCTTATTATATAGGAAGTGTCAAAATTTTCTCGAATGGGGAATTCCACCATTATAATAATTTTAAAATTGGAATCACATATGAAACAAATATAAAACCAGATCCAATGGTTTGAAATAATAATAGTGAACACGATAGAACCATTTGATAGTTTTTTTCATGTGATATCAATTATCAACCTACATACATTGCAAATCTATCTCTCGAACCAAACATCAAACTAAAATCTGGGTTATTTTTTATTTCATCCAAAATTTAATGACTTATCTTATGAGGATCCAAAAAAATTAAATATTTCAATTTATTTCTCAATAATGAAACCATGAAATTTATCTGATGATAAAATAAAACTAACAGTATTCCCATTTTCCCTTGATGGAACACGAAAGGACTGGATGTATTATATACTTCCTAAATATGTAACGTGTTAGAACAATTTGAAACAACTTTTCTTTTAGAGAATTTATCCAACATTAAGGGCCACTTCCATTTGAAAAGAGATCTCATGGATAAAGAAATAACATGGAGAGTCAATGATTGAGTACAAAAAGTAGTTATAAATGTTGTGTTATAGTTTCCCAAGTCAAAAAATTAGTGAGAGAATCTTAATCCTGTTATTTTAGGAAGGCCTCACACCTATGTAGGGGATCATGGTGGATATCATAGACAATGAGGCATTATTCGACAAAACACTAGAGCTACATATTCCTTATTCAAAAATATGGAATAAAACACTCAAATATTTGATGGTCATGATATGCATCCTATTAGAGGAGTACATCATACAAGTCCTTCTATTAAAAATTATTTAATTGATACAATGATTGATGAATTGAACATTATGGTGAGACAAAATTATTTTTCTCAAAAGACATATCAACCTAATCCTATAGGGCCCTGTTCCATTTTCACTAAACCAGAACACCATATTGACCCTTTCTAGAAATTATAATAGATATAAGACTTCCTAGCCACATTACCTGGGAGAACATATCAGCCACAACAACAACCACATCCCTGAAAAAAGTATGATTCATTTGCACCAACATACAACCAAGGTTGTAAAGATCACTCAAACATGAGGTTTGGATCTGGATATTACTAAGACCATGTTTTCAAACAATATTCCAGAAGCCTCCACCATACTAAAAGGGTTTTCAATAACCGTAAAGTATATTTGATTCCAAAGCATCAAAAAGTCACAACAATGATGGGACTATCAACCAATGGTTGATTCTAATACTGATGAAATTTTCAAACCAACTGTTCTTAATCAAAATAATGTGATGAGATGTCAAGTATCAGAGTTGAGGGAGTTGAAGACATAAAGGAGATATATTTTATTTCCTTACATGAACTAGTATGTAAGAACTCTTGAAATAATCCTCCCTATCCTAGTCCAAATCACAAGTGGAATGGAAGAGACATCACATTGAGATGAGGGTGCTAAAAAATTAATACATCTATACCTATTATTCCACAATGATTTTCCTCAACTTTGGAGAAGCCCCATTCAATAAAATCTAATGAGAAGTCCAAAGAGAAAGAAAAAGTTAAGAAAATGATTGATGATATTCCACATAAACCCCTTTCATTTCCAAATAGATTTTAAAAAAACAAGAATATGGATGAAGATGCGATGTACAAAAGATTTCATGGATACATTCAAGTGAAATGAGATTAACATCCCTCTAATTTAATAAATTAAGAAAACATAGAGGTATATAATGTTTTTTAACGAACTGTGTTTAAATAGAAGAGGTCTAAAGTAAAATGATCCGACCAACCTTGAAAAGAATGTATTTACAATCATCACACCAAACATGGAAATCATGAAAGAGTTCAAGGACCTAGGTACCTTCACAATTATATGCATAGTTAGGGAGGTTCTTTTCTCTGATGATTAATGTGATTTGGGTGCCTCCATTAATGTCATGCTTCATTCTATCTTCACTTACTTTCAGATTGGATAGATGAAGCCAATGAGTGTAGTGGTGAAATTAAATAATAGGGCCACAACATACCCAATGGGAGTCCTCAAGGATGTTATTTTTTTGAGTAAGATATATTATCTTTCCAATAGATTTCAATGTGATTATTATGGTGGATGATTAGGTATATTCCCATGCCCCATCATTCTTTATTAGTCACTTCCTCAAAACTGCCATGAAAATAATTATTGTTCATAAGGGTATACTTTCTCAGGGGTTTTTTGATGAGATCGTATGATTTAATATTTTATAATCCATGAATTACCCCACTGACACTACAAAAAAAGCTAATTAATGAATTTTTTTTGCATTAGTGATGTTTTAAAACGTCGCTAATTCATTTACCAATGTTCCTAAAAAATGTCACTAAATAGTGTGTCACTAATTTAGCGATTTTTATAAATGTCTCTATTTAGTAACACTACATTTAAAAACATTTTCCAAACTCTTCTATAAATAAACATCACTAATTTATTAATTTTTATAAATGTTATTATTCAGTGTCACCTCATTTACCATCATTTATTAGAAACGTCCGTAAATGAAACCTAATTTGACGACGTTTCTAAAAAACATTGATAATTAATTTTTTGAATTTTTGTAAATTGATATATATGAATATATATATATATATTTGAACATTATACTTTTTAAAATATATTTTTCTATATTCCATTATTTTTTGTTTGAGATTTATAATTTTTTTAAAATATTCTTTTTTGCATTAGGGGAATTTTTTTAAACATGGTAAATTGTATTATATATATTTTAAATTATATATATACATGTGTTTGTTTTTATTTTATATTATATATAAGTGTGTTTACATTATATATATATTGTTTTATATTTTATATTTATATTTTATGTTTATATATACATAAATGTCTATATTTTATATTTTATAGATAATATGTTTATATATTATTTTTATATAAATCTTTATATTATATATATATGTTTGTATTATATATATTTACATATATATGTTTAAATTATATATATTATATATATATTATGTTTCTATTGATATATATCTGTGTCTGTGTATATATATAAATCGATGTGTTTGTGTAAATATTTATGTGTACATACACATATATATCATTATCATTATCATTAAATATATATATATACATATACATATATATATATATATAATTATCCATGTCTAAAAAATGGTAAAATAGTTAATAAAATATCAATCTTTTTCTAAAAACGTGACTAAATTTAAAATATAATTTTGTTTATATATATATATATATATGCACATGTGTGTGTTAATATATATATGTTTACATTTATGTGTTTATGTTTATATATATATATATCTAGATATATATTTACATCGATGAAAGGAAATGGGATATTTATATATATAAATTTTTAGGAAGGATTATAAAATAATTTTGTTTAATTTGGGGGTGTTTCTAGAAAATGTCACCAAATTAGAAATGTTTCCTTAAAATGAGGATAAATTAAGGACGTTTCCTACAAACGAATCTATTTTAGAGGTGTTTGATTAAAAAAGTTCCAAAATTAATAACATTTCCTTCAAACATCTCTAAATTAGTGATGTTTTCCATAAATGTTGCTAAATTAGTGATGTTTTTAAATACAAGTCAATTATTTAGCCACATTTTTACGAAATATTTATTATTCTGCTACATTTCATGAAATATTCATTAAATTAGCAATTGTTTCTAAAAAACTTGGCTAAATTAGCAATGTTTCCTAAAAAATTTCACTAAATTAAAACTATTTCCATAAAAATGTTGCTAAATTAGTGAAATTTCCTGTAAATGTTGCTAAATTAGAAAAGTTTTTTTAAACCTCATTAAATTATAATCCTTTTTATTAAACATTACTAAATTAGTGACCATTACTTAAATACATGGAAAAATTAACGTGGTTTCATAAAAATGTTTCTAAAATAACCATGTTTCATGAAAACATTGTTAAATTAATGGTGTTTCCATAATAGAATGGTCAAATTTTCTATATTTACTGAAATTATCTCTAAATTAGTGACATTTTTAGTAAAAATTTATAAATATTAAATTAGTTATGTTTTTAAAAAATGGTTCTAAATATATGTTGAAATTTTCAAGTTTTGTTGTTGTGAGAGGACCATTCTAATTTCTCCATCACCCATTACGACACATCTTATAATAAAAGTACAAATATTTTTTAAATATATTACAAATTGGTATCATTCCATGATTATAATGATATTGTGGGTTGGTTCTAGTTTGATGTTGAAAATTACTTTCACATCTATTTCGCATGATCA
Source organism: Viscum album (assembly GCA_963277665.1). Classification (NCBI taxonomy): domain Eukaryota; kingdom Viridiplantae; phylum Streptophyta; class Magnoliopsida; order Santalales; family Viscaceae; genus Viscum; species Viscum album. The sequence goes on from OY728151.1 coordinate 1,291,166,969, forward strand.
AACCACACACATTTATGATTCTTTAATGGATTCTTTTTCATATTTTGAGCATGTACTTTCTGATTATGTCATGGTAGCTGATATTGTAGAAGTATTTGACGAATTATTAATTTTTTATTGATTATGTACATACTATAGAAATCAAGCCTTTTCTTACACTACTATTACATCATTTAGAATATAAACAACATAATAGTATTACAAAACTAGGATCCAAAGGTTTAGTGACTTGGGAAAACTAGGACCACACATAACATTTACAATATAAAAGATAAATGTTTATTTAATCCATTATTATACAACTTCTTATTTTCCATTGAAAATTCTTTCGTATACAGATTCACCTAGGATATACATCAAAAATGGGGTTAGATAAATTCCCAATAAGAGGATAATATAAAAATGGCTGAGCACAATCATAACATAGGAAATGGGTCATGAACATGAGAGGAAGAATTAACAAAGGACATGAAATGTGGCAATGGGTAAAAAATAGAAACATAACATATTAGTGTTTAACTACCACACATAGTTGTGAAAAAAGAAGGAATCACGTTCACACATAATTTCTATTTAAATCATGAGATTCATTACTTTACCCAATGCATTGGAGAGCTGGGTAATTCTGGGCGCACCCGTCACATTTTAATATTCATATTGCGCTATATGATTCCAGGCACACCCATCACATCATAACATTTTCATTATCATGAATGAAACATAGAACATATATCAATAATGAACATAAATAACCCATGGAAATGAATGGGTTTCATATCATAATAACACATTTATAAACATTGGGTTCCCAAAAGAAAGAGTGAATGACATACATGATACATGAACCATCAACCTTGGGTAACAAGTAAAAGGCGTGTTTTTGAAAGAAGAGTTATTTTGGAAAACATTTAGTTGGACATGAAATCTAGGGGAAAACATTTATATCCCAAAAATGATAAGAAAATGATGAAGAAATTATTTTTAAAGAATAAACATAATGAAAATGGAGTAAAAGAGGGAGAACCTGAAGGAAGAAGGTTGGGTTCGAAAATTTCCCCTTACCTTGTATCTGAATGCTTTCTTCACATTAATGTATTTAATAATGAAACTATATTCATTAATTAGAAATTAAAGAAGCATTTATACATGAAAATGTTTTAGTATTGATTTATTAAGTTCTTATATTGGTCTTTTGATGAGTTATAAAGATTAAATTCATTGTTCGAGAGTGTTAATTTTCTTAGCTTTTTTGAATGTTTCACTTGTATTCATGAACAAATGTTCATTTAAAATGTGGTTGAACATCCATAATGTTAAGTATATGTTATTTATGATGTTAAATATCTTTAAAAGATCTTATTAACTATTATTTATATACCATTATAATGAATCGTTAAATAATAATTTAATGATGATCATTTGGGTTAATTTAGGAGGTTTTTTAGCCAGAATGAATTTGTTTTATTTAATCATTTAATATGTACATAATTTATTTATAGAAATTTAATAGGATATAATACATAACAAATAATCTTGTTTGACCATAAAAATGGTTTCATGACCATATTTGAATGTGGTAAAGGAAAATGAATACATGACGTTCTTGAAGTGATAAATTAACACCTCACAGACAATGTTTTCCTTTCTAAAATAAAAAGAAGAGGAGAAGGGGTTGGATGATATATTATACTATTAGTATCATAATTTAAAGTATATATATTATATTGGAGTTACCATAACATGTGTATGGGGATATGCTGGGATATATTAAGAAAATAACATGATATTGAAAGAAAATTAATGGAAAAGAGAGGGGGAATACCTCTTGAATCCTCCTCAAAGAACCTTGGATTGGTCTTTTAATGAAACTAGAATCTCTTTGAAGTGGGGTAGGGGCAAGGTATGACATTTTTACAGAGGTTTTAATAGTCTTGAATCTTGAGATATGTGATTAAATGAGGGTGTGATGGGTGGTATTTATAGTGGAGGGGAGAGGGGATTTCTCAATATTATATTCATTAATTTATTATTTCTCCACAAGACAATGATTAATGATAATTACATGACCAATAATAGTAATAAGTGAACATGAGTTCGATATTTGGGTTCATACATCACTCATTATTTCATGAATAGTGGATTTAAATTATATTGTATTTATACGGTTAATTAATGTATTTTACTATTCACCAAAAATTCAAGTATTTCAGAAAAATCCCATAAATTCACATAGACCATTTTTTGATGTGTAGAATCTAAAAATGAAGACCATTTTTCAAAATTAATTTTCTAAATATGTTAAATTAATGTTTTAAACAAAATAATAGTTTATTCGAAAAATACAAATTTAAAAATCAATTATTTAATTACCCCAAGATATAGTTATATCATAGTTTCAATTATATTGTATATATAAACTATCATATGTATGCTTACTATTATTAAAGGTAGGTTACTATTCATAAGGGTAGATTACTATTCACTAAAAAAAATATGTTTGTTCTATCAGACCCCAAAAACCATCCTAGAAGCAATTGTGTATGTCTGATTTTCAAAATTCAAAACATAAAAGTGGTAAATTTATGTTTAATGGTCACAAAATATTTAGTATTATTAAAATTTATTGTGTTTCTTAATGTTATTATACTTTAGGGAATTATTTTAAGAAGTTATTTCCCTTTATAATACTTTGGGTCATTACATTCTTCCCCCTTATTAAATTTCACCCTCAAAATTTTGTTTTACACAAACAGGTGAGGGTACTTCTCATTCATTGCCACCTCTGGTTCCCAAGATTCTTATTAAAACATATGATTCCTACATAAAACATTGACAAGGTGGGTTATCTTGTTGTGTAGAACCATATCTCTCCGGTCCAGAATCTTTACTGGATACTCCTCATTAGACAGATCATCTTCATGTTATACCACCATTAAGTTCAGTACATGTGATGGATCTAGTATGTACTTCCTTATAAGTGATATGTGAAACACATCATGAACTTAAGAGATATTTGGTGGAAGTGAAATCCAATAGGTGATGACTCTTATGCTGTCAAGAATCTCAAAGGGTCCAATGTACCTTGGGCTTAGGTTCCCTTTCTTTCCAAACCGCATGACTCTCTTCCATGGTGATATTTGAAGGAGGACTTTATCTCCAACATCGAACTCCAAGTCCCTTTGACTGATGTCATCATAGCTCTATTTCCTAATCTGAGCAACTTTGATATGTTTCTGGATGACTAGAACCTTCTTTGTCATCTCTTACACAAGATCAGGTCCAAGTAAATTTATTTCTCTGACTTCATGCCCACAGGTTGGAGTTCTACATCACTTTCCATATAGAGCTTCATATAGATCCATCTGAATACTCGAGTGTAACCTATTGTTATATATGAACTAAACCAATGAGATATTATGATCACATCCACATTTCAATTCTAGAGATCAAGCTATTAGCATGTTTTCAAGCATCTGAATAGTCCTTTAAGATTGTCAATTAGTATGGGGGTGATAGGGCATGCTGAAATTTAATTCAATACTCAAAGCATGTTGAAGACTCCTCCATAATTTAGATGTGAACCGTAAATCACATTCAGAGACAATCAAGAGTGGAATTCCATTCAGTCTCACCACTTCCTTAAAATTTATATTTTCATGTTTTTCATGTGAGTGATCTTACTAAATAGCGATAAAGTGGGAATTCTTGGTATGACGGTCAACCACAACCCATATCACATTATTTCCCTTGGACAAATTCAGGAGACCCATGAAAAAGTCCATAGTAAAATTCTCCCATTTCCACATTGGTATAGGCAATTGTTTCATCACCCATTTGGGATTTTTTCACTCTTATTTAACTTTCCCACATGTTAAAAACCTGGAGATATTCTCTTAAATCTCCTTCTTTGTGGTGTCCCACCAGAAGTGTACTCATAGATCACGATACATTTTGGTACTCCTGATATGGATAGAAAATTTTGAGCTATGTGAATTTTCCAATAGCTTCTTATTTATCCTAGGAAATGAAGGCAGATAAATCCTCAGTCCAAATCGAATCATGCCCTCTTCATCAATATGGAACTCTTAGAGCTTCTCTTCCTTTAATGCGTTCATCTTCTTTCGTAACTCTGAATCAACCCATTGTGCCTCCTTAATCTTGTCTTTAATAGATGGTTGCACAGTCATTTGTTAAAGGTAGGATGTATACCCTTCTCTTATGATTTACAAATCCATCCTTTTTGTATCCATGAAGATATAATCTTTCTCAGTCTGCAACATGGATAGAGTAGCAGGTTCTTTTCTTCAAAGAGCATCAGCTACCTTTTTAACCTTGTTGGGATGATAGTGAATAGTGCAATAATAGTCCTTGATTATCTCTAACTATATCCTTTGACTCATGTAGAGATCCTTTTGTGTAAATATATACTTTATGCTCTTGTTCTTGGTGTATATATCACACTTCTCACCATAAAGGTAGTTCTTTCATATTTTTAATGCAAAAAATCACGGCTACCAGCTCTAGATCATGAGTCGGGTAGTTCTGATCATGGATATTCAACTTATATGAGGCATAGGCTATAACATTATCTTTTTTCATTAGTACAAAACCCAAGCCTTTCTTTGAATAATCACTATACATCACAAAACATTCTCCACTTTTTGGTAATGTGAGTACAGGTGCAGTGATCATCCTTCTCTTTATCTCCTTGAAGCATCCCTAACATTCTTCCATCCAAACATAATTTAACCCTTTCCTTGTTATCTTATTTGGTGGGCTTGATAATTTTGGGATATTTCTCACAAGAAGTCGTTAGTACCCTGATAATCTAAGAAAACTAGTGATTTATATGACACTAGAGGTTCTGGGCCATTCCTCAATGGCCTTTATTTTTAAAGGGTCCAAAAAAATTCCCTCATTTGTGATCACATGTCCCAAGAATGTGACTTGCCTCATCCAAAAGTCACACCTGCTGAACATGGCGTACAACTTATACTTTCTCAATATCACTAACACAAGTCTTATATTTTCTTTATATTCCTCCTTTCTCTTGGAGTATATTAGAATATTATCGATAAAAACTACCAAAAATTTGTTAAGATATTGTATAAAGACTCTATTCATCAAATCCATGAAGATTTCAGCGGTATTAGTAATTCGGAAGGGAATCACTAGAAAATCATAGTAACCATACCTTGTATGAAAGGGAGTATTATTAATATCTTCCTTATTCACTTTTAGCTGGTGATATCAAGAATTAAGATACACCTTTGAGAAGTATGGAGATCCTCTTAACTAATCAAACAAGTCATCAACCCATGGAATATGATACTTGTTCTTTATGGTTATCTTGTTGAGTTCCCAATAATTGATACATAGCTTCATTGTTCCATCCTTCTTCTTCAGAAAGAGAACTGGTGTACACCAAAGTTATGCAGTAGGGCATATGAAACCTTTGTCCAAATTCTCTTGCAACAAATTCTTTAACACCTCTAGTTTGATAGGAGCCATCCTATAGGGACAATATGAGTTAAAAGTAGATCCTGGTATCAGTTTTATGGATAAATCAACCTCATGATATGGGGGAAGTCAAAGTAACTATTTAGGAAATACATCACCATATTCCCTCATGATGGTAATTTATGCTAGGTTGAAACTATCCCTTGGATAAACCATTTAAGTGAGGTATGATTCTTCATAGGGAATCAAAACCCACACCATTGAAGTATTTATCAAAGGATATTAATGATCTTACTAACATTTGTAGAGGAGCATGGGATGGTTCAGAATATGAAAAGATATTTTCATTTCCTGACAGTTGATATGTACTCTATATAATGAGAGATAATCTATTCCCATAATAGTATTGAATTCCTCCAAGGGAAGTATTATGAGATTCGATATATGAATCTTCCCACATATTCTAACATGATTAGAGTCAAACACATGGGTTGAAATAATTTCACCACTTAGTGTTTATATAGATATCTATACTTCAATGTTTCTGGGATTCGAATATATAGTTCTAGCAAACTTTCAAGATATAAAGAAATTTTTAGAACCAGAATCACATATGACTTTTTCCATTATTCATTGAAAAGGAAGGGTACCTTGTATGAATTCGTTTTCTTGCTTTACTTTTTCAATATTTATGAAATAAGCCTTACTATTATCCTTTTTATTTGTTGGATACTAACACTAATTACCCTCTAGGGATCAAGGTTTTGTGCACTAGCATGCATAGTGCCCTTGCATCGTACAGTTGTAGCATCCGACCCTGGGTGGTGCTCTCCATTCTTCCACCACATCCTCCTGGATTCTCCTGTCTTTTCAACATTCATGAGCTTGGTGGACTTCTTTCCCACACTTTAATCATTTCATCATCTCTTTGAGTTAGTTCACATGATGCATCATCCCACATTTTTGTCTTGTGGGTGGTTGAGTTTTCTTCCCTCCTTTATCATTAGATCTTATGGATTAAAACTCCATCTTTCATTTCTAATCATCATAGTCATGAAACCATATTGAAACTCCATATCCACATTGAGAGAACATTGAAAAAATTCTTCATAACTCCCAATTTCTCTAATTTCAAGATCCTTTTGAAGGTGTTGTTTTAATCAACTAAATAATCTATCTATTTTTCTACCATTGTTGATAACAAAACATGAAACATAACTTGAAATACTTGTAAAACTAGCTTCATAGGTTTTGACAGATTATCCTACCTTTTTCTTGATCTCTATGAATTATCTCTCCATATTTGTATGAAGAGTTCTTGGGAAATACTTTTTAAGAAACATTATCTTAATGTGTTCCCATATCATCTCTTCAATTTCATTAGATGACTTGGTGTTCCTAACCAAAACCTTCCATTGGTCAGCCTCTCTATCTAGATGATAAATGGCCAGAGTCACCTTCTACATCTCAAAATATCAAAGCTGAAAAAATATCTTTTCCATGGAGTTGAACCACTATTCCACAACTATTGGATCAGAAGACCCACTAAACGTCGATGGTTGTTGCTAGATAAAAAACTCAACAACCAGTTTCTCCCCCTTAGGTGAAGGAGGATGTTTTTAATTATTCAGGTTATTATTCATAACCATAGATAGTTTGGTAATAATCTCCATGATGTTTTGAGCTCCACCTCCCAAAGCATTGGGGATGTCGTTCAGGCGATCATTTCATTGGACCTTGCACGAGTTGTTGGCCTGATTTCTCCTGGTTCCCACCATTTTATAAAATAGAGAAGGTTAGAACAAAACCTATGTCAATGAGTTATGAATAAATAACTTATTAATTTGTGTAATTTACACTAAAATCATATCTTGTGGGATCCATATGTTTATAAAAGCTTATTGTGGGCATATTTTTACATAGTCTCATACTAGAGGGTTTCTTTAGGGTTAACTAATCCTAATTCCCAAATTAACTAAACCTTGCCTCTGATACAAACTATAGAAATCCAAACTTTTCTTAAACTACTATAAAATCTGTTAGAATATTAAAAACATAATAGTATAACACCAAAAAGATCCAAATATTTAGGGTCTTGTGAAAACTAGGACCATACATAACATTTACAATATAAAACGTAAACGTTTATTTACTCCATTCTTCTCCAGCTTCTTATTGTCCCTTGAAAACTTATTAGTACACATAATCACATGAGGATATACATAAAAAAAGGTTTAGATAAAATTATATTAAGTGGATAATATAAAAATTGGCGATCACCATCATAACATAGGAAATGGATCATGAACATGAGAGGAAGCATTGAGAAAAATACATGAAATTTGGAAATGTATAAAAAATGAAATATCATGTCTTAGTGGTTAACTACAAAACAAAGTTGAAAAGAAAGATATCATACTGTTCACACATCATTTCACATTATCTCAGGAGATTCATAACTTTACCTAATGAATTTTAACTTTTTATTATTCTGGGCACACCCGTCACATTTAAACATTCATACTACGATATATAATTTCGAGTGCACCCATCACAACATAACATTTTCATTATCATGCATGAAACATAGAAAACATATCAATACTGAACAAAAATAACCCTTGGAATTGAAGGGGTTTCATCTCATAAGAACACATTCATAAACATTGGTTTCCCAAATGAAAGAGTGAATGACATTCTTGTTACAAGAACCATAAACCTTGGGTGAGAAGTAAAAGTTGTATTTTTTATAGAAGAGTTCTTCTGGAAAACATTTTGTTTTACATGAACTCCAGTGTAAAATATGTATATCCTATAAATGTTAAGATAATTATGAACAAATTATTTTTAAAGAGTAACCATATCGAAAATGGAGTAAAAAGGGAGAACCCGAAGAAAGAATGTTGGGTTTAAGAATTTCCACTGACCATGTATCTGAATGCTTTATTCACTCTAATGTCCTGTATAATGACATTATATTAATTAATTAGAAATTATAGAACCTTTTATACCGGAATATGGTTTACAATGGATTCATTATGTTCTTTTATGGCCCTTTGGATGTGTTAAAAAGTTTAAAGTCATTGTTCTGATGTGTTAATTTTCTTAGCTTTTATGAATGTTTCACTTGTATTCATGAACAGATGTTCGTTTGAAATGTGGTTGAACATAAAGGATTGTAATTATCTGATATTTTTGATGTTACAGAACTGGAAATGATCTTATAAATAGTTTTTTATATACCATGAGAATGAATCATTATATAATAATTGAATGATGATCATTTTGGTTAATTCATGCGGTTTTTTGACCACAATGAATTTTTTTTGTTTAATCATTTAGTAATACATACATAAGTTAGATGTAGAAAATTAAATCAGATATAATACATATAAAATAATATTGTTCAACTATAAAAATGGTTTCATTACAAGATCTGAAGGTGTTAAAGGAAAATGAAAACATGTCGTTCTTGAAGTGATAAATTAACACCTCCTGAACAACATTTTACTTTCTAGAATAAAAAGGTGAGAAGTGGGTAGGAAGATATATTCCACCATTATAATCATAAAATTACAGTATTTGAAAGATATTGTAGTTACCATAACATGTGTATCGGGATAGTTGGGGAGATATTATGAAAAGAACATGAAATTGAAAGGAAATTAAAGGAAAAGAGAGAGGAGAATTACCTCTTGAATCATATTAAAAGCACCTTGGATTGGTATTTTTATGAGACCAGAAGCTCTTGGACATGGGGGAGGTTCTAGGGAAGATTATTGGGAATATTTTAGACATGTCTTGAAGCTTGAGAGGTGTGAGTAAAGGAGGGTGTGAATGGTGGTATTTATAACATGTGAGTTAGATATTTGGGTGATTAAATCAATCATGATGTCAGGAATAGTGTATTTAAATTATAATGTATTTATATGATAAATTAATCTATTTTACTATTCACAAAAAATTCAAGTATTTCTGAAAAATCACAAAAAATAACCCTAACCATTTTTTAACATCTAGAATCAAAAAATGAGTTCCTTTTTTCAAAAATAAATTTTCTAAATATGTTAAATAAAATTTTTAAATAAAATAAACGTTTATTAAAAAATACTAATTTAAGATCATTTATTTACTTACTCCAAGATATAGGTATATCAATATTTCACTTAAATCATATATATAAACTATCATAAGTAATATTACTATTAATAATTTTAGTTTACTATTCATATGGGTAGGTTAATATTCACCAAAAAAATTATGTTTGTTTCATAAGACCCTAAAAATCATCCTGGACGCAACCGTGTATGTTTGTTTTTCGAAATTCAAAACATAGAAGTGGTAAATTTATGTTTAAAGGTCATATAGTATTTAGTATAATTATATTTTATTGTGTTTCCTAATGTGATTATACTTTAAGGAGTGATTATAATAATGGATTTCCATTGATAAAACATTGGGTCGTTACACATTCAGACCCCAATATTCATTGTGAACATATTTTAGTTCCACATCATTTGCATCAATATAGAACCCAACCAAACTGGAACTCAAACCATTTCCACAAAACATAAAATATCCATACCTATTGAATGATGAAAAATTTCCTACAATAATTTCTAATAATCTCCTATATGAACAATAAAAACGACGTTTAAATATTTTAAAGGAAAATATTAGGTAAATTGGGTGGACCTTATCATAGATAAGAGGTATTAGCCCCTACATTTATAGGAATATAATTCTATTGGGGTATGTGGTTAAACTGGTTAGACCACTTCAAAGGAGATTTAACCCTAAATTATTATATGTTATAAATAAAGTGGTCAAGAAATTTATTAAGGAAGTTTTCATTTAACCTATTTCTGACTCTCAATGGGTTAGAACTATCCTGGTTATACCAAATAATACTAGGTTCACTCTTAAAAAAATGATGAGTTAGTTACTATGAGAGTAAAAAATAGTTTTTGAGTTTTAATATTTTATCAAAAACTGAATCAATCAACTCGTAAGGACCATTTACCCCTTCCATTCAATGTCAATATTCTTGAGATACTTTCAGGGAGGACACACTATTTCTTCTTGGATTGTTTCTCTGGATATTTTCATGTTTTAATTTTTGTACAGGACTAATAGTAGAGAAAATTCACCTTCCCATTCGGTACATTATTTTATCAAAGGATTCCGTTTGGAATTTGTAACACCCCAAGTACCTTCAAGAGATTCATGGTGAGTATCTTTTCTGATTTTCATGAAAGATTCATTGAGGTATTATGGATGATTTTACTATCTATGGTTCCTCATTTTATGAGTACCTCTTCAGTTTGGTTAATGTGTTATGTCATTTAATTGAGAAGAATTTGGGTGTAAACCTTGAGAAATATAATTTCATTATAGTTAAGTGAATTTACCTAGTTCATTTAGTGTCACAACATAACATTGAGGTTGATTGTTATAAGGTGGATATTAATTCATCCTTACTATTTCCTATTTGTGTGCATGATGTTTGATCATTCTTTGGACATGATGGCTTTTATCAACGCTTCATCAGGGATTTTAGTAAGATCATTCTACCATTTATCGATTACCTCAAAATGAAATTGACTTATTTTTTAATGACTCATGCATGGTTTCATTTTATGATATGAAAAATAGTCTCACCACATCCACAATCATATTTTCCCCATAGTGGGATCTCAAATATGAACTCAAGTGTGATGCTTCAAACTTCGTAGTTAGATAAATATTATCTCATATGGTGAAAGGATGGATCCATTTGACTAATTATGCATCGAGGAAATTGGATTCAACCTAAGAAAATTAAACCCTAATAGAAAATAGTTTTCTTGTGGTCAAATTTTTTAGAAAAAATCCAGTCTTATTTATTGGGATCTAAAGTGGTTTTTTCTCTGATCTTGAAACTTTTAGGTACCTCCTAATGAGTCTATACTCAAATACATGACTTATTCATTATATGTTACCTCTTCAATAGTTTTACATTAATATAAGGGATAATAAGGGTTCAAAGAATGTAGCGGATGACAACATGGGAAGGATTACTCACATATTGGAGCATGATACCCCAAACCATGTGCCATATTGGGAAATTTTCCTTAATGAGAATCTTTATGTCATATCAGGAATGAAACCTTCGTATAAATATTTAGTGAATTACATATCATCCTTTCATATTATTGGAAACATGAAGAAATACCATGTTTAAAAGTTGAATATTGAATCTAGGTTTTATGTGTGGAATGATCCATACCTTTATCACATTTTAGTGGACATGTCAGTCAGATATGTTTACCCAATTATGAATTTTATTATGTTTTGAATTTTTCTCATACACTTGATTATGATGGAAACATTAAACCCTAAAGGATTGATAATAAGGTCTTATAATCTTGATTATATTGTTCCTCCATGTTTCATGATTCACATGTGTTTTGTATGTCATTCTCTTATTGCCGGCACAATGAAATCTCTTTGAAGAGACATGCGATTCCCCAACAACCCATATTATTTTATGATATTTTTTATGAATGAGGAATTTAATTTATGGTGTATTTTCCAAGATTATTTTGTTCCTTATTCTTATCACTTATGATTATGTTAGTAAATGGGTGGAGGAAAAATCCACCAACATTTATGATTCTCATGTTTTTGTGGATTTTGTTAAGGAGAAACTATTTTGCTAGTTTAGAGTGTAAAAGGATATCATTAGATGCCAATACACACAATTGTGTAATTTAAATTTGGATCCCCCCTTCAAATGTTTAGGGTGACACACATAACATCAACACCATACCACCCTAGAAGAATGGATAAGATTAAGTTTCAAATCATGAGTTGAAGCTGATATATGAGAAACAAATGACGCTAAATAGGGAGGATTAGATAAAAAACTTTGATGATGTCCAATGTGAATATTGTACTTATTTCAAAACTCACATTTGTAAGTACCCCTTCCATATAATTTTTGGGAAATCATTTCATCTTCAGGTGTAGGTTGAGCATCAGGTATATTGTTATATAAATAAATGAAACATTGATTTAGCCAATTATGGAGATCAAGGAAAACTAAAAATTCAATATATTGATGAGATTTTATTTTTATCATATGAGAACTCAAGGATCTATTAGTAATGATAAAAATATGCTCCTGATAGAATGATACAGAAAGCGAGTTTCAGGTCGGAGACAAAGTCCTTCTCTATAGTTCAGGATTGAAGCTAATGTCTATGAGGTTGGGTTTAAGATAGTTGGTAACTTATGGTGTATCACATGTTTTTCTTTATGGTGTTGTGTAGGTAACTCAATAGGATATAGGAAATATCATTACTGTAAATGGGTAGTGGTTGAATTAGTATATTGAGGGATTCCCTAAACATGTACTTAATGTCATCACACTGTATGATCCCATTATCATTTGAAAATAGTTGGTTTTCACTTACCCTCTCACTTTTATGTTATTTTCTCAAATTTTAATTCTATATTTCATGTTCATATATTATTTCATTGAATCACATTAAGAAAAATGTAATATTTCAAGTGTGGGAAAGGCGATAAAATTTTGGTGTAGAATATTGAGGATTTTCATTTGTCTGTTTTGTGTTTGTTTTAGGTTAATTTAAAAAAAACAAAAAAACAGAGAGAAAAAAAGTAATAAAAAATCATTTAACATGATCATTTACATGTGTAACATATTTAAAATTAATTTATTTTCAAAATTCATTAGTATCTTGATAATCCTGAACATGATTTCATCATTAAGGGTTATTTTATATAAAAATGGAAGTTATCAATGATAGGATTTCTTTTTTTCTTATAAAAATATTTAGATTATGACACCATTCATTGTTATATTTATTCATAGTATATTATTTCATTTATTTCTCCAAAAAAAATTGTGCAACAATGACTTGTTAAAATTTTCCGAATCAATAGAAGGGATAACCATGTTTGGTAATATTTTTTCATCTTTCATATATGGTTCATCCATTTATTATTTTCTAATAAAATTGGTTTCCTTACTATATGTAATCGACCTATGAATGTGTAATTGATATATGATAGTTGTACACCCGAAAAATAACCAAACACACACACACACATATTATATTAATAAATAGGGGAGAGATGACATGTACAACATGTGTGGATATCCAAGTTAAGAGCTTAAGGTTTGACATTCGTGAATACTTATGTGAGAGGTTATTGAAATATGATTGTAATGGAATTTATAATAGGTTTAGTGAAATTATACCAAGTATGAAGAATTTTTTTACTTGACCTAATGAACAAAGGGATGATATATGAGCTTGAGATGGTTGGTACACAAACACGTGAGGAATTAGTGGCATAGTATACCCAACGATATTTATCTATGATTACTACCATTAATCTCACTAGGATTTTTATACAATTTATGAGATAATTACTATAAAATTTGTTGAGATAGACTCTTGGTGATATTCCTAACTTTCCTATATTTCTATTGTGGATTAGATAATATGAACATTCATATCTTGTCGCAATTTCCTAGAATTCATTTCAAGTGACTTTTCCTAAGAGTAGTAATGTTTAAGTGTGGGGGAGTCGATAAAAAACATTTTTATTGAATATTTTATTAATAATAAATTACATAATGTCCTCACAATTTGTTAAATATATTTATTTATTGAATATTTGGGATTATATAAATCATTTTCAAATTTGATGAAAATTATAGTTTTGACCCTTTGAAGTTAATTGTAGTATTTTATTCATTAATATTTTCATGTAGATTATTTGAACATGAAATTTATTGAACTAATTATTAACTTAATGGGATACAAATTTAATTTAGATCATCAAAAATGGATATTGCATTTTATTAGATTAAATGGGTCATGAATTAAATGATTGATCAGACTCATCATATTGGACACCACTACCACATTTGTGATATATATTCTACATATGGGATTATATTGGGATATAATTTGAATATTAGATATAGGATTTCATTCATGAAAAATAATCCTTCGAAAAATAGAGAGGGTTCACATGTTTTCAAGGTCAAGAATTCAGTACAATTTTTATAAAATATTTTTTCAAATTTTACATTCAAACTTGTTAATTCTTGAAAACCTACCCTGTTGACATTAGAAATGTTTTTTTATCATTTATAGAGGATATTAGATTCATTAGAATATTTATGAAAATTATTAATAGATTTCACTTCATTTCTCCAACAATTACAAGACATAAATCTCTTGAAGAAAAGATCCCTTCATCGAAGCATTCTTCTTCTTCTTATTCATGTTGTAATATTTGTGTAATCTTAATAAACATCATAGTTGCTCTACAATTTATTTTGTTTTTTTTTCAATTTTATTATTTTTTTTACTTATTTTTGGATTTAAATCAAGAGTATAATTGTGATTGGTCTATATCCTTTCTAAACATTTGTGAATGCAAATTATTTCTTCGATGAATACATGACCCATGGAAGAGTATTTTTTCTTAGTAATCGATCTAACTCTAACCTTATTTATTATTATTATTTTGAATCAATGAGTTATATAATTCCTAAAATATGATCTATTAATTGTGTTTTTAAATTAAATGAAAATAGTAAACCAATTTAACATTTAACACTAAATACATGTCGTCAAGTATTGTGTGAATTGTAAGTGCGTGTTCTTAATTGGTAATACAAAAAAACACAAGGTCAATTTATAGAGTTTAAATATAATATATAATATTAATTCACCCTAACTTCTAGCATGTATAATATCCTTAATTCACTAGTGACCATAAGAAATCCTTGGAATTACAACCAAAGCTGGGTGCTACAATTGTATTTTCCAAAGATATCATAGTTCTTAATTCATTTCATCTTTGTGGTTGGGGTAAGTTTTCATAGGGTCTTGGGGTTTAGAAATTATGGGATCATAAATAAGCAGATTTTAATTTGAATGATAATTATTAATAAGTATGTTAATAGGTAGAGTTATATTGATTTTTTATTCTGAAATACTTTTCTAAAAATACATCTTCTCATTGGGTTTCATAAATTAAATTTGAAACAAATACAATCTTATTTTAAAATACATCTTTTAGTTTTATAAAATTTAATTACCCCCCCATAAATACATTAAAGTAGTTTTTTTATTTATATTATTTAATTTTGAAAATACCTTAATGAAATTTTCTTACGTAATTCTTCTTTAAAGAGATGACCTTGGTCAGCCACTCCACAGCACTTAGGTACCAAAAAACCACACATCATTTGAGATCAACCATAACAACTCCTTTAAATTATAAATTGGATATGATCCCGCATTATGGTTTATAAATATTAATGTAAAATATCCAAATAATATCACTCATGATTTTAAAACTAGGTGTCCGGTTAGTCCCACTTCTCATGCGTCAAGTAAATATTGAGTTAATAACCAACAAACCATTTTTATGGTTTTTAACCCTGGTGCTTCTATGCTAGCGGCTACAACCAATTGTTTATGTCTAGACATGGACACAATTTCTAGGAAATCACAACTATTTAATTTTATAAAATATGAATAATAAAATTGATAATGAAGACATGAATAATGGTAGGGAAAACGTACAAGTGGAGAATGTTAAGTATAAACACAAGAGAATGAGAGTTAATCGAGTTAAAAATTCCTTACAAATTTGGTAACATTTAAACTGAATGATTTTATAAGAGGTGAATTTAAATGAAACATTAAATTCCATTATTATTAAGAGAATAAAAAATGATATGTCAAAGAGGTATAATATGTACCACATAAAAGAAATTAGGTGTAGAATATGAAAATTATCTTAAAGAATAATATTTTGTGGTGATAAATCTTAAGGTTAAAGAAAAATTATAAAAAAAATAAATTTATTGAAATATCGTGACTTTTATTTTTAAATAAAATGAATTTCATAAAAAAGTTATGGTATAATATTTTCATGGGTAAGTATATACACCACATAAAGCAATATAGTGGTGAGTATAGAACACATCCTTATAAGAAGAAATTGAAATGAGAAAAACCTTACCTTTAGATCATGGATTTTATGAAATATATTTATGCTAAGGTATAAGAAAAATAATCACATTAATCACATATTTTATAACCTTATTCATATATATCACCCAATATTATTTTTACTAATAATCATTTATTATACATTTATTAGCTCATTATGTTTATTTTCATAATTGGATTTTAGAAATTTGGATTGTTTCCTACATGTTCCTTATTGGAGATTTTAAACCATATAACATGAATAGAAGTTCATCGTTACATGACTATCCAGATTACTATAATAAATTCTTTAAAATTATCTATAAAATTGTAATTTTATTCCATGACAATTTCAATCATGATTTGTGTATATGAATTCGATGATGAAATTATTTTGGGTAATTTACTTATATCATAGAATCACATTATAATCATCATTAATTTTTAATTAGTAATTTAAGAACCATATTCATGAAATATATTAATAAATAATATAGTATAAATTTATCAAATATTTTTTTTATAATCATCCATGTAAGTTGACGATGAAAATGAAACATGTCAACCATAGAGGCGGTAATTAACATATACACTTGGGAAAAATTTTCATTTTCCATAAAACCAAAAGAAATTAGAAATTGATATTTATTTTCAAAATATTAATCATCTTATGCGTATCATATTTATTTACTAATTAAATTATTATAACTATCTACTTATGAAATTTATGAAAAATAAAACATGTTTTTCATGCAGGCGGTAGTTTGTACGTAACAAAAATGACATTATATTTTTTCTAAGTGGATTAGAGGAGATTAGACAATTATTGATACATAATTATAATATAAAATAAGTGTAATAATAATACTAATGATATTATATTATGATTTTTTAGTATACATTGAAGGAATAAAACAAATTCTTAAATAAATTTAACTCAAAATGAGTGATTTGAGAATTTTTTTCTTTAGGCCTTAGAATAAATCCATTTTTAATTTGCATAATCCTTTGAGGGGTTGTATTTTGAGGATAAAAGAACCTATAGGGAATGTATAAGTGTGTTATTTTGGTATTTTTATAGGGTTTTTTGAGCTAAATGGATTTTGGTGTGAGGATAAGTGGGGGGGGGGGTGAAAGTTTCTTTTAATAAGTGTGAGGAGGGGAATTTTCGTAATAGGGGATACGTTATTCATGGAAAGTGGCTACAAAATTGGGAAATAACGAATTTTTGAAGAGATTAGTTTGAGAAAACTCTTATCTGCCTAGTTGGAGATAATGTTTTAGTAATTATACACTTTTTATCCTTTGTTTTTTCTTTTACCATATTTTACTTTTACATGGGTAACACTTTTTTTAACATTAGTAACTCATTTAATAACCAAAATTAAAATTGAACACATTAACTAATTTGGATATTCTTAATTAAAATGTGAAAATAATTTTATAATATTAAAATTTTAAAGTGTTAAAAACTAATTTTAAAAAAATATGTGTATAATGCATAAAAAATTTAATTGATTGGTAAAATGTGAATTATCGGTTCCTTAATTAAAGATAATATTTTAAAAGAATAATTTTACTTATTAAATACATATTAAATTAGAAAATGGTTTTATACAATTTTAATATTTCTTGGATATTGTGTTCACCTACAATTTTAGGTTCTCATGTAATATAGTTCATATCATAGTGTCACTGCTTCCTTCAAGGTGTTTCATTTCTTCATATTGGCTACCTTATCTTCTCATTTACTGTAACAACCTAATACAAACCATAGGAATATAAAGATACAAGGTGCCACCAACCTTATGTTTCGTTCCCCATACTCCAGAGGTTAGAAATAAAATTTAAGGGTTTAATAAGATAGAGGGGGAACGTTTTTCCCATTTCACACACTCATAGAATCACAAACGGACACCCAAAAAAATAAAACAAATCCAAGGTAACAATATAGATGATACATGAGAAAATCCAATAACCAAAAGCATATTTATATGGATAATAAGAGTGATATGGAAATATAATAAATTTGAATTATTCAAGAACCAAGATAAAACAGGACTCGGGCACCAAAATGGAACCACTCAAAACTCCCAGAATCTAACCAAATCACAAGCTTCATATTAAACATCCATGAAAACTACATAATGAAACACCAATATGTAGGTATGAATCATTTTCCTTTTCTATATCATGGAAAAAACATATGCATATGTAAAAAATTCCATATTTAGGGGTCGAGTATAACAACACAGTAGGAAAAACTCAAGAGAATTTTCCCACATGCCACTAAAACAAGATTTGGGTTAGATCAAGGTTTTATAAAATTGTTTAATTTTTTTAATGATGTTAAAATAGTTTCAAATTTATTATATGAAATCAGTAGTAATCAATTCATGAGTAATTCACTAAAAATGTTGTTATCATAGGAAGATGTAACAGTTCTTTTTGAATAATTTAGAAAATACAGTCCATGTTCTATCTCTCTCTCTCTCCCTCAAACATTAATACTATATGATATCTCCCATTCTCATGATAAGATATCCTTCCTCCATGAAGTCATCAAAGGGTGATAATAATTGCCCAAAATTATCTCTAGGACCAAGTCACTATATTAAAGGTCCAATACACATGGACACATTCCAACTGTACCATTCCAATTTCACACATCAAACCCGATAATTATTTAAATAAAGTAAATAAATAAATTCATCATCCTCCTTGAAAGAGTGACCAACAACCCATGTTTCAAGAAAAAACCAGAAAGTTCACAACCCAACACAGTTTTAGCATGAAAAATTTATTTTAGTGTAGAAGAAATTTATTTTAGAAATCAAAGAGCCATAAAATTATAGGGAATGTGGATAGAGGTAAACATAACCAACCTATTATGTTCATCAAAAAACAAAAAATAGAATAATCATCCTAGAAACCCCTTAGAATAATCCCCAAATCACCCATAATTTTTTTGGAATGGAAATACCTAATATGGAGAGGATGAATAAAGGGGATTTATGGTAAAAAATTAATTAAAATCACCAACAATAAGATCACATGAAGCTTCATCAATATCTATAACTTCGACCTAATAATCAGTGCATGAAATAGGTTTTTCAAAATTTAGAATAACCTAATGCATAATGTGTTTCACCCACTAAGATCATCGCGATTTCATCTAAACCTCAATTCAATAAAATTTCCAAAGTGAGCCACTATGATGTGTTGGAAACCATCAGCAATTTAGAACCCACCACACCCTAAAACATGATATGGTTAGGTCTCTCTACCCATGTTCCATAGCTAGACACCCACTGCACCACACCCAAATCTATCAGGGGACCACTTCCTCCTTTTGTGGTTTTAGTGTACCTGTGTTACACTAGTGTAATCCTAGCGAACCATGCCCTTCTATAAGGTGTTTTGCTTCTCATGGAGTTCTAAAAATCACCCAAAAACCACCCAAACCTCTGAGAAACCCCCCAATACTTCCAAAAAAACCTTAAATGGATTTGAAAAAATTAATTAAAGGTGAAAAGTACCTCAAATAGGTGGTGTTACATTCTCCCCACTATCAGGATTCTCTTCCTCTAAAATCTAGAGATTTTTGGTGAGAGAGAAATATTAAATACATTTCTTAAGCATATTTTCCTCTCATTAAAAAATCTCTTCTTGAATATCACTATGTCTCCTCAGTACCCATACCATTGGAATACATCTTCTATGATCGAATTTATCTTTCTTGTCCAAAATATGAATGGTGCATGGATAAATATAGAATTTATCACAAGAGTAACATGTTCACATTTAATTGAATCACTAGGATCCATCTGGTACTTATTTAGTTGAGATACATGAAAAAAAAGAAAAAATGAATCTTGGTGGTAAATATAATTGATATGCAACATCACTGATATGTTCCAAAATCTTAAAGGGTCCCACATATCAAGGAGCATGTTTTCCTTGAGTTCCCAAATGATGATGACCCAAACATGGTTACAATTTCAGAAATACATAGTCACCTACATGAGAAGATAATTGGTGATGATGATAATATGAATATGATTTATATCAACTCTGAGGCATATTTATTGACTTTACAATCATTTGAATTGTTTCCATAGTCTACTAGAAAAAACTAGGTCCAATTAATGATGTTTCTTCAATTTCCACTACTGTAAAAACGACCTATAACCACGGGTCAAAAACGTGGGTATATCCCCCAAAACCATGGGTATAGGCTATACCCATGGTTTTGGGAACCGTGGGTATAGGGGAGTCAGAGTGTGCACCATGGCTATTATAGCATGGCACACAACAGACCCCATGGTTTTCAAACAGTGAGGTTTTTTAATTCAGAAAAACCGACGCTGGGAGACTTGATCCCGCGCCTTACGGTGCACCTCCCAGCCACGCCTCACTAGGGTACCAACCGAGTGGTCCATTTTATTTGTTATATATAATATATATATATATATATATTAATATAATATGCATTTTGAAAATTAAAATAAACCATGTTTTGAAATTTTTTGAAGACATCATAATTCGAACCCGCGCCTGACAACTTAATTCAACGCCGCGATTCACCAAGGGACCAGCCGAGCTAATAATTTTATTTTTTTCATTAACATACATCTAAGTATATATATTAATATGATCTATGTTTCAAAAAAATGTTAAGGACGAGTATTGAACACGCTACCTACAACATCTGCCGAGAAGTGCTTACCAACCAAGCTACAGAATTTTTGGAAATATATATTTATGTTTATATAAATATTTTAATCTAAACCATGAATAAATATCTTCCCGCCAAATTTTTTCTGTGTCCCACCTAATTTTTTCCCCGCCCTAACCTGGGAAAGCTATATCGATAGTTCTTCAGAACCATGGGTATAAGTCTTAAAAAAACCCAATACCCACAGTTTTGATGAACTGTCGATATAGGTCTTCGGAAGATACCCTATACCCATGGTTTTCTCCAAAACCGTGGGTATAGGTATTAAAAGATAACTATGCCCACGGGTTTTGGCAAAACCATGGGTATAGAGGGACTATACCCACTGTTTTGGAAAACCATGGGTATAGGCGTCCTATACCCACAGTTTTCCAAAACCGTGGGTATAGGTTCACAGACTATACCTATACCCACGGTTTTTTGCAAAACTGTGGGTATAGACTCATTTTCCAGTAGTGTTCCACCCAACAATGTGTAGAGCTATAAATATGTTCATAAAATGCATCGAATAGATCCATATGTTTCATTTCCTAATAAAAGTTATTATACGAGAACTCCATTAAAGAAAAATTAACATCCCATTAACCACCAAAGTCCATGACATAAGCTCTAATCATATCTTCCAATGTCAGAATAAAACATTCTAACTTCCCATACATTTGGGTATGATATGACATTATCAATAAAAATAAGATTCTATGATCATATATCAAATAGTTTTCAAACCAAGAAGAAAATTGAGGATCTATGTCAGTGACAACAGATGTCAGTACTCTATGAAACATAACCAATTCCAAAATATACTACTTTTCTAGATCATGTATAATATTAGACTCTATTATTGGGAGAATGTGTGTTGAACGTTTGAGTAAATATACAATTACCAAAATAATATCATGTTTCTGGAGTGTCCACGGTATACTTTTAACAAAGTCTGTGAAAATTATCCCTCATTTCCAAATTTGTATAGGAAAAGATTACATCATACCAGCTTGATATTGATGCTCATACTTGACCTATTGACTAGCGATACATTTCTTGAAATGATCAAAAATATTTATTTTCATACATGAACACTAGAAATGGTATTCCATTACCTTATACATTTTTTGACGTTTTGGGTGAATATCACATTTTAACAGTGATATACTGAAATAACATATTCATGTCAAGAATATGGTGCCGCATTTTGGTTTTTTAGTTTAACATTGATTTTTAGACTATATCTAATCATCCATGGTCTCACAACCATTTATGTTTGACCTAATAGTGATACAGTCAAGATTTTATCATTGAGACTCTTTGACTAAATTCATTAAATTTGAAACATGAGTGACTGGGAAGAAATTTTTTTAAAATTATTTTCGGAATAGTTCATATGAATGTCAGTAATAATACTAATCAACTACTATTTGTCACAAAATACTCTGACTATTTAATTATATGAAATTTTATTCAAAGAATCAGCCACTAAATTGTCCTTCTCAAGTGTATAAGACAAGTTATTGTCAAACATCTAGATATTATCAATCAAATATCATTTCCAAAAGTGTTGGTATCTTTAAGAGAATTTATATTTAAAACATTTATGGCAAATGAAAACAATGAACTTTTCCCAAAAGAGATAGTGGTTCAATGTTTTATGACATGGACCACTACATTTAATTCTAGGTCATGAATCTAATAATAATTTTCATGTGTTTGAAATTCTCTTGAGCAATAGGGTACACCATGATATCCTTGTTTAAGAACACAACAATATCCCAATCGAGAAAAATCACAAAATACCACATAGCAAAGAACTAATTCTGGTAAGATAAATCTAGGTACCAAAGTTAGCCAAGATTTTAGCTCTTGAAATGATTACAAAAAATCTTTACTCTAATGGAAAGTGATTCCCTTTCTCATTAATGCATGGATGGGAGAAGAAAGTCTAGAGAAATATCAAATGAAGTGATGATAATATACAACTAATCCTTAAGAACTCCTTATCATAAATATATTCATCGGTGGATGTAATGAAAGTGCTACATTAATCATCACAAAGTTAATTGATATACCTTTTTCAGAAATGTCATATCCAAGAAAACATAATTCTTTTATATATAATTCACACTTAGAAAAATTAGAATAATGTTGGTGATTGATAATTTTTCTCAATATAATTTTCTAGTGATCCTTATTGTCATTCCTATTTTGAGAGTAAGAAAAAATATCATCAATAAGTACCACAAAAAAGAAATCAAGATACCTGTTGAAGATAAGGTTAACCAAGCCCATGATAACTATAGGTACATTTGTAAAACTAAAGGGCATGACAATATATTCATAATTATAATATTGACTCTAAAATTTTTTCTTCAGAATATCCTTTTTTTAGACTATGAGTTAAAGGTATCCAAATTATATATTAATCTTATAGGACTTCTTGGCTCCCATCAATTGATTAAATAAATCCCCAATTCAAGGAAGATGATACCGATTGTTGATATTAACTTGACTCAACTTATAATAGTTGAAAACATTAACAAGACTATAACCCCCATTTTTATGAATAGAAGTAGATCATACTAGGGAGATGTACTTTTTTTATTAAATCCCATGATTTCTAATTCTTCTACTTGGGTCTTTAACTATCACAACACTTCCAGAGTCATTCTATATGACTTGAGAGAAATAGTTCTTGTTCCCATAAGTATATCGATAGAAAATGTGATTTCCTATTAAAGGGTTAGCTATGAGAAATGATTTGGAAAGACATTCATGAATCACTATACTATTACAAGAAGGGTCATGTTTCCAATTTAATCAATAGTGCCTAATTTTATTACAACTAGATAACTAGAAGCGGTTTCATCTTCTATCATTAACTGCCCAACTCTACAAAATTTAAACCTAATACACATTGAATAAATTAATAAATCTATCTAAGGATGAGAAAGTTACTTGCTAAGTATAACATCAAATATAATTTCTGAATTCCACTTACTAGACTATTCAAAAAATTTAATTGAGAATATCGATTTCTAGGATAGAAAACTATCATAGGAACTGTATTTCATAAATGGTAATGCTACGGTTTGGGAACCTGAATCTACTACATTACTACTGATAGTGTAACACCCCAAGCTTCTACAGTATGCTTCTCTTTAAATAATGAAATAGCGTGTGTTGTATGCAACATCGAGTTCTAACACACCACAACCAATCAAACTAGCCGTTATGAATAGTAATACCAAATTTTTGAAATTTATAAATTTTATTTTTTTAAATGGACTTCATTTTTGGATTCTAAATATCGAAATTAGCCTAGGGTGAATTTTTGGTATTTTTCTGAAAAACTTCATTTTTGATGAACAGTGAAACCACTAAGTGGTAGTTAAAAAATTGATTTTTTCATAAAACTTAATTTTACCGCTTCTGTGAGTGGAATTTAAAAAATCCGAGAGACACGGTTAATATCATGGAGTAAAATGTGGTTCAATGAGATGAAAATAATTTTTGGTGAATAGTAACTTTTTACTTTTATTTACCACGGTTAAAAGTAAATAGGGTAATTAAGGGTAAAAATGATATTAATATTACCCTAACACATGTCCTAATTATATTGGATAAGCTTAATTCGACCAAAAACAACCTTAGGAATAAAATATTATCTTTTAGGTCCACTTGGATTAGATTAGGACATTTATTATTATTTAATTCAAAGAAGAGTTAAAAGAGTTAAAATCAAAGTTTATTTACTAAAACATTTTTAATATAGGGTTATACATAAGATAAATTCGATTTTAAATATTAATTTGAAAGCTAAATCGATTTCCTACATAATGGTATTTTATTTATAATTTTTAGACACTAAAAAATTTATTTTATTTATGACACAATGGTGATGCAGTAATTACCTAATTAATGAACAATTAGAATAATTGATATTATAAATACCCAAATAAATGTAATTTGAGACTTTTTATAAATACAAATAATTTTCTAGGTAATATGACATGTTATGATTTATTTAATTAACATCATTTGAAGTAATCATTCTGTTATGATTTTTACAAAAACCAATTATTGAATAGTGTCAAAATTGACATAAAAGAGTTTTTAAAACAAATATTATATTATTAATTGATATTAAATACCCAAAAATCTAATGTTCGGCCAAGAGACTTATATAATGATATTTTTATCATTAATGGATCATTTTGGGGTTGATTGGATGTATATAGTATGTTTATTAACCATATAATATAAAAATACAAAGAGACTTTGTAAAAGTGAAACTAATTAACTAAGAGTTAATAATTAATGATAAGGTTAATATAAAAACCCAAACCTGTCTAAATTCTATTGGTTGAGTTGTTTTAGACCCATACCCACCTTAAATTTCAAATAATTCCACTTTGGAGCAATTAGAAACCGGATATGAGTTTATTATAAAATAATATTTCTAGCTTTTCCAAAGGTTCCCCTCACCCCTCTTATAAAAGGGCACTCCCCCTTCTCATTAATTCACACCTTCAAAACCATTTGTCTCGGCAAAAATCTGCCCAAATACTCTCTCAACTTCCCTAACTTCATCCTATAGGCCTTCCTTTAGTCATAAAGCCAACCTAAGGAGCCCTTTTTATCAAATCAAAACGAAGAACCCGAAGAAGAGGTAATGATTTCACCACCCCTTTTCAAGTTCCTTTCTTCTTCCACTTCTTCTTTATTTGTTATTCCCATAATAAAATCATAAATCCAGTATCTCCTATATACTATCATATTCTTATAAATATGGTACAACCATATTCAGTATTCTATCCATCCTTTGAATGACATGTCACCATATGTGCGTACGTACGGCTTACCGTCTCCACGTCGTGGTGTAATTGTTATTCAATATATTATTATTTGTATGGGTATAAGAATGATTTGTAATTCATGTAAATAATAAATATAACATGATAATGATTCTTTATATATGATATACCATCCAATTATATATTATTTTAATATCAAAACATTTATATTGTCGATCGTGCATACGTACGGACTACTGTCTCCACGAACGTGATTAGACTCATTCTCCATCGTATCCATTCAAGTATAATTATCATTTTATGATTTAAAAATAACGTTTAAGGACTTGATATAATTCTGTATATGAATAATATACAACCTATCCATGACAAACATTGCTTACGTAACAAAACATATAAAAGAAAACGAGTAAGTTAACACCCAAAACGACGATAATACTAAGATTTTATTAACAAAGAAATACTAAAAGATCATATATGATAACATAATAATGTATATGATTCTTGTATAATTTAATAACAATTATTTCACCATTATACAGGAGGTTAACCTACCCCCAACCAAGGAAATGTAGAAGGTAAGGGGTTTTCATCTCACTCTTTATTCCCGTGAGATTCATGCCATATTGCCACTATTACCTTTTGTGTGGTGTATTTGCTGCCCATAATTGTATTCTTTGTGTAATACACATTAATTTATTTGTATTTACATATTCATTACATTATACCTCTTTCATGGGGTTTATTTGTCATAAGTTACCAAATTGGTAAGGGTTTATTTCGCAATCTCTTCATTATCCGAGGTTGTTTATACGTAATAATCTACTAGGATTTCTTTATCATCCACATCCATGTCTCTTAAAAATTTATTTCAAAAAAATGATACTATTTTAAAGAAAATGGATTAAAGTCATTTATACCCATGCTTGACTTTTTATAAGACATTTATAAAGGAATCTTTCCGTCGTTTTCCAAACAAGGCGCTTTTTAACCTTTTCGAAAAAATTAAGGTAAGAATGTTTTTTAACTTATATGGAGGGTGCTGCTATTTTCCGCCATTAGAAAATCTTCGAAGCTCACCTTACAAGCTTATAAGAATATTTTCAAAGAAAATGATTTATTTTATAAATATATGACTCTTAAATGATTTCAAAATAGAAAGAGATATTTCTCTAAAATGAGTTTTGATTTCATCTATGACAACATCCTTTGATGGGTTTTACACTTATTTGAAGTAGATTTATTAAGATACAAAACTTCTATTTTTTATTTAAGGGTTTTTGATATGTTTGACTGTGGATGTGTTATTTTTATACCATTCATGGTTTATGGAGAAAGTATTTACATTTTGTATGCTAGTTTTAATACGAATGTTTATGTTATGTTTAAACCTGTTCATATGAGGAATGCATTGGACTTAATATGTGACGGGTGGAGCCCGCTATAGCTCCTAGATTCATCGGTAGGTCTAATGAGACAAACTAGTGTCTTGGCACAAGTTCTTGAAAAAATATTATTTGTAGTCTTGGCACGAGGCCTTGGCTATGTGGTTATGATAGTCTGGAATTATGCATTCTATCATTATGAAAGTGGATATTGATATTTCATGTGATTATTAGATTTGTAGAATATCCATGTGAATAAGTAAATTGAATTATTTAATTTTATTTTTTCCATACTATGTTGAAGTTCAAGTTTAAAAGTCTTTTGTTTTAGTTATACATTTCCTTAAATGTTTATTCTTATTTATGAAAGCTTCCGCTATATTGTTATCCTTACTGGGCATTTGAGCTCACCCCTTTTCTATGTTTTATTTTTCCCAGGATGTGAAGAAGTAAATTATGAATGACCAGCAGTGATAGTATGAGGGGATAAGAGTGTGGACTATGGATACTATGTTGTTGTAGTTTTCATTTTTATGATGTAATGTAATACTTTATTAATGTATCTAGTTATTCCAAGGATACTAAACTAATCGGTCTTTCGAGACTTGATCTTTATTGTGATCATGCCGATGTTATGTAATAATGCACCGACTCTAGGTAACTGGGGTCGGGGTGTTACAGTTGGTATCAGAGGAAGTTTATCACAAACCTTGGAAGCTAGATTTAGATAAATTCTGATTAGAGCACATAGATTTAAGATAGAATTTGAGGATTAGTATAGAAGAACTTCTTAGAATTTTGGTATTGTAGAGATTTTGTGAGTTTTCCGAGCAATACATCCCTGTCTGGATATGAGCAGGTAGAGGCAGCTCTAGCACATATGTACCTAGGTGTAAAACCCGAAAACACCGCATTGAGCTAGACTCGAATGGGAACTGGTGCACAACAACGGGCCTTGCTGCACTCTTGGTTACGACACTCCGGGGGGATATTCTTAGGATAACTCTCATTTTCTTTACAAATCATTATGAAGGGTTTATGAGTATATAATTCGTCAAAGAAATTTTTTTATGATTATGGATTATATCCATAAATAGTTCAATTTATGTTAAGTGTTTTATAAGTACGGAATTATGTATTTTGATTCATAAAATGATCTAGTTCATGCCATTGTTTAGAAATGGCACCTAGTGGAAGAAATGGAAACTGTATCAATGCACACACTCCATGTAGTCATTTCCCTCCTACTCAAGAAAATTATAGTGGAGCTGGTGATGAAACTGGTACCGATCAAATAATCACCATACTGGGACAACTCACTCAGGTTATGAATAATAACCTTACCCATATGGAGCACCCTGATCCACAATGTGGAGGATCAATGTTAGATCGATTCATGAGGTAGCAACCACCAACATTCAATGGGAGTACAAATCCATTAGTAGCTGAGTAATGGATAAGTTCCCTAGAGAAAATATTTTAGGCTTTGGGAAGTAGAGAAAGGGAAAATGTTATCATGACAGTTTACCGCCTCACTGGAGAAGCTGATCAATGGTGGTCATTGATTCAAAACATGAAGGAAGATGATGAAGTATCAAATATGGAATAGAGGGAGTTCCGAGATCTGTTTTTAGAAAAATACTTTCCTTGCGACCATTGAGCAGATATGGAAAGGCAGTTTCTGAGTCTGAGACAAAAGGAGGATGATAATGTCGCAATGTATGAGGCTAACATTACAAGGTTATCAAGGTATGTTGGAGATTATATACATAACCCAAGAATTAATATTGATCGTTTATTTTATGGGTTAAAACCATTTCTCTGTCGAGCATTAGTCTCACAATCCTTCTCGTCATACGAAGACATTGTCTCATGTGCTATCAATACAAAAAAGGAATTCTCTAAGTCTTATGACTTTAAAGTAAAGCAAGAGAAGAAGAGATCTACTGATCAATCTGGGAATGAAAATAAGGGGAAGAAGGGAAAGGTTGAATATCCATCCTGTGGTAAATGTGGGAAGAAACACCATGGTACTTGCTTGAAGGGAATGGGTGTCTGTTACAAGTGAAGTGAAAAGTGCCACCAAGCTCGTGATTGCAAAGGGAAGAAAGAAGCCACCAATATTCAGTGCTACAATTGAAGGGAGGTGGGACATTATGAAAATGAATGTACTAAGCATCAGGGGAACTTACCTCAGAAAAGGCCAAGGGATCAAGGAGAAGCATATGCTATCACTGCTGTTGAGGTACAAGCTCCGAAAGAGGTGGTGGAAGGTAAATTAATGGTTTCCTCAAGTTTAGCAAATGCATTATTTCATTCTGGATCATCGTATTGTTTCATATCTTCCCAGTTTGCTAAGAAAATTAGATATTTCCAATTTTATTTAACAAGGGAGTTGTCAGTTAAAACTCATAAGGGAAGTATCATTGCAACAAAGTTTTCTAAATCAGTCCCCGTTAGAGCCCATAAATGTTCTTTATCTGCTGATCTCATCATTGTACCTATGATTGAGTTTGATATAATCCTCGGTATGGACTAGCTTTCAGACCATGATGCAGAGATTTATTTTAAGAAGAAAGAGGTTACGATTCTTGATGATGATGATAAGGAACACCTTATCTTTAGTGCTGAATCATCACCACCTAATTCTTATAAAGATCCACCCCTAGTAGCTCAACTAAATTCAATTATTGGGGAGGAAGAAGATGAAATGACTATGGGTGAGGAAAAGAATGTTCAAATAGAGGATGTACCTATTGTGAAAGAATATGTAGATGTGTTTCTGGATGATTTACTTGGACATCCTCCAGAATGATATGTTGAGTTTTCCATTGATTTAGTTCCTGGATCAAGGCCTATATCGAAGACCCCATATAGAATGGCCACTATAGAATTAGTTTAACTAAAGAAAAAACTAGAGGAATTGAGTAATAAGGGATTTATTCTCCCTAGTGTTTCTCCATGGGGAGCCCCTGTTCTTTTTGTTAAAAAGAAAGATGGATCTATGAGGTTATGTATCGACTACAGGGAGATCAATGCTATAACAATAAAGAACAAGTATCCCCTACCTCACATTGAAGTTTTATTTGACCAACTGCATGCAGATCAATACTCTTCAAAGATTGAACTTCGATCTGGATGCCAACAGTTGTGTGTGAAGAAGGAAGACATTCCGAAGATAGCATTTCGAACCAGGTATGGGCATTACGAGTTTACAGTAATGCCTTTTGGATTGAATAATGCACCCTCTGTATTCATGAATCTGATGAATGGAGTTTTCAAGGAATATATCGATGAATTTGAGGTGGTATTTATTGATGATATCTTGGTATATTCCAAAATCTACGAAGATCATGAAAATCACTTGCGCATTGTCCTGAAGACTCTGAGAAGACATGAATTATATGGGAAGTTTAGCAAATGTGAATTCTGGCTTTAGGAGATTTCTTTTCTTGGCCATATTGTCTCTAAATATGGAATCTCTGTTGATCCTTCTAAGACCAAGGCAATCCAAGAATGGCCAGCACCTACGAGTATAACTAAGGTATGTAGTTTTATTGGTTTAGCAGGTTCTTATCAATGTTTCGTCCAGAATTTTTCCCGGTTGGCTAACCCATTAAAATAGCTCACATGTAAAGGGGTTAAATTTGTTTGGACAAAAGAGTGTGAAGAATTTTTTGAAGAACTGAAGCGAAGATTAGTCAATGCTCCTATATTTACTCAACCATCGGGGAATGATGGGTTCGTTATTTATAGTGATATATCGAAGAAAGGACTTGGTTGTGCCCTTATGTAGAATGATAGGGTTATTTCC
The DNA here is from genome assembly GCA_963277665.1 of Viscum album. Lineage (NCBI taxonomy): Eukaryota > Viridiplantae > Streptophyta > Magnoliopsida > Santalales > Viscaceae > Viscum > Viscum album. Next base: position 1,291,198,201 of record OY728151.1, read on the forward strand.
TATGCATCATGACCGTTGAAAACTCATGAACAAAAATATCCTACTCATGATCTCAAGTTAGCAGCTATGATCTTTGCTTTGAAGATATGGAGGCACTACCTCTATGGTGAAAAATGTGAGATTTATATTGATCACAAGAGTTTGAAGTATATTTTCTCACAAAAAGAACTCAAAATGAGGCAAAAGAGATGGCTTGAATTACTCAAGGATTATGATTGTACGATACACTACCACTCGGGGAAAGCAAACAAGGTGGAAGATGCTTTGAGCAGAAAAGATCACGGATTTTTGAACAATATGAGAATTGAAAGGGATCCAATTTTCATGGATCTAGTGAAGATGGATATGGGAATAACCAGGGAAGGTGAAACATCAATGATTTTTCAAACGGTTGCCAAAAAATCTTTACTAGAAAGGATTTAGAGTTCTCAGACCAATGATGAATAATTTCAAAAGAAGATTTAAGCTGTGAATGATGGGAGATTGAGAGACTTTGTGTATGAAGATAGAATATTGAAATTTGGGAAGAGACTTTGTGTTCCTGATATACCTGATCTAAAAAGGGAATTGTTGGATGATGCTCATAGTTCCAATTTCTCTATACACCCTGGGAGCACCAAAATGTATAGAGATTTGAAGGAAAATTTTTGGTGGGACAACATGAAGAGGGAGATTGCTGATTTTGTGTCAAGATGTATGGTTTGTCAACAAGTGAAAGCTGGAAGGAAACAGGCTGGAGGAGTCATGCATCCTCTTCCCATACCGGAGTGGAAATGAGACAATATTACGATGGACTTTGTCATGGGGCTACTAAAGACTCCTAGAAGGAACGATGCAATATGGGTCATTGTTGATCGTCTTACCAAGTCATCACATTTTCTTGATATAAGGGAAGATTTACCACTTGAACGACTAGAAGGACTATATATTGATGATGTTGTGAGACTTCATGGAGTACCCCTATCCATTGTTTCTGATCGTGATGCCCGTTTTACTTCAAGATTCTGGAAAAGTCTTTAGAAATCCTTGGATACTGAACTTCATTTGAGAACTGCCTACCACCCTCAAACAGATGAACAATCAGAACGAACTATTCAGACCTTAGAATACATGTCGAGATCACGCTCACTTGACTTTACAGGTATGTGGGATCAATATTTACCTTTGGTAGAATTTTCTTATAACAATAGCTTCCATTCGAGTATTCAGATGGCACCATATGAAGCGTTATATGAAAAAATATGTCACACACCAACCTGTTGGGATGACGTTGGTGAATGAAAACTTGTAGGCCCGGAACTGGTGGACGAAACAATGGAAAAGGTGAAGTTAATCCAAAACCATATCAAATTAGCTCAAAGTAGGCAGAAGAGCTATGCCAATAATCGAAGGGAGGATTTGGAATTTCAAGTCGGTGATCATGTTTTCCTGAAGGTGTCTCCATAGAAGGGAGTCATGCGTTTTGGTATGAAAGGTAAATTGAGTCCCAGGTACATCAGACCTTTTGAAATTATAGAACGAATTGGGGCTCTAGCTTACCGATTGGCAATGCCGCCAAGTCTCTCCAAAGTTCACAATGTGTTCCACGTATCTCTGTTGATGAAATACGTGCCTGACCCAACCCATGTACTCACCTGTGAGGAATTAGAACTGGAACCCGATCTGTCTTATTGCGAAGATCCCGTCAAGATTCTTGATATGAGAGAACAAGTGCTGAGAAACCTGACGACTCGTCTGGTAAAAGTTCTATGGAGAAACCATAAGATGGAAGAGGCAACATGGGAACCCGAGGAACTTATGATGAACAACCACCCGAGTCTTTTCATGCGGTAGTATTCTAGAAATTTCGAGGACGAAATTATTTGAAGGAGGGGAGAATTTAACACCCCAAGCATCTATGGTATGCTTCTCTTTGAATAATGCAATAGCGTGTGTTGTACGCAACATCGAGTTCTAACACACCACAACCAATCAAACTAGCTGTTATGAATAGTAATACCCACTTTTTGAAATTTATAAATTTTATTTTTCAAAATGGTCTTCATTTTTGGATTCGGAATATCGAAATTAGCCTAGGGTGAATTTTTGGTATTTTTCTGAAAAACTTCATTTTTTTATGAATAGTGAAACCACTAAGTGGTAGTTAAAAAATTGATTTTTTCATAAAACATAATTTTACCGCTTCTGTGAGTGGAATTTCAAAAATCCGAGAGACACGGTTAATATAAAGGAGTAAAATGTGGTTCAATGAGATGAAAATAATTTTTGGTGAATAGTAACTTTTTACTTTTATTTACCACGGTTAAAAGTAAATAGGGTAATTAAGTGTAAAAATGATATTAATATTACCCTAACACACGTCCTAATTCTATTGGACAAGCTTAATTCGACCAAAAACAACCTTATGAATAAATTATTATCTTTTAGGTCCACTTGGATTTGAATAGGACATTTATTATTATTTAATTCAAAGAAGAGTTAAAATAGTTAAAATCAAAGATTATTTACTAAAACATTTTTAATATATGGTTATACATAAGATAAATTCGATTGTAAATATTATTTAGGAATATAAAACGATTTCCTACATAATGGTATTTTATTTATAATTTTTAGACATTAAATAATTTAATTTATTTATGACACAAGGGTGATGCTGTAATTACCTAATTAATGAAAACATAGAATAATTGATATTATAAATACCCAAATAAATGTAATTTGAGACTTTTTATAAATAAAAATAATTTTCTAGGTTAATATTACATGTTATTATTGAGTTAATTAACTTTATTCTAAGTAATCATTCTGTTATGATTTTTACAAAAATCAATTATTGAATAGTGTCAAAATTGACAAAAAATAGTTTTTAAAAAAATATTATATTATTAATTGATATTAAATTCCTAAAAATATAAGGTTCGGCCAAGAGACTTATATCACGATAGGTGTATCATTAATGGACCACTTGGGGGGTCTCTTGGATGCATATAGTAAGTTTATTACCCATATAATATAAAAATACAAAGAGACTTTGTAAAAGTGAAACTAATTAACTAAGAGTTAATACTTAAAGATAAGGTTAATATAATAACCCAAACCTGTCTAAATTCTACTGGTTGAGTGGTTTCAGACCCATCCCCACCTTAACCTTTAAATAATCCACTTTCGAACCATTAGAAACCGAATATTAATTTATTATAAAATAATTTTTCTAGCTTTTCCAAAGGTGTCCCTCACCCCTCTTATAAAAGGGCACTCGCCCTTCTCATTAATTCACACCTTCAAAGCAATTTGGCTCGGCCAAACTCTAACCAAATACTCTCTCAACTTCCCTCACTTCATCTTATAGGCCTTACTTTAGACAGAAAGCCATCCTAAGGATCCATTTTGATCAAATCAAAAGGAAGAACCCGAAGAAGAGGTAATGATTTCACCACCCTTTTCAAGTTCCTTTCTTCTTCCACTTCTTCTTTCTTTGTTATTACCATTCTAAAATAATGAATCCATTATCTCCTATATACTGTAATATTATTATAAATATGGTATAACCATATTAATTATTCTATCAATCCTTTGAATGACATGTCACCATACGTGCGTACGTATGACTTACCGTCTCCACGTCGTGGTGTAATTGTTATTCAATATATTATTATTTAGATGGGTATAATAATGATTTGTAATTCATGTAAAAAATAAATATAACATGATAATGATTATGTATATATGATATACCATCCAATTATATATTATTTTAATATCAAAAGAATGATATTGTCGATCGTGCGTACGTACGGACTACCGTCTCCACGAACGCGATGAGATTCATTCTCCATCGTATCCATTCAAGTATAATTATCATTTGATGATTTAAAAATAATGTTTAAGGACTTGATATAATTATTTATATGAATAAGATACAACCTATCCATGACAAACATGGCTTACGTAACAAAACATATAAAAGAAAACGAGTAAGTTAACACCAGAAACGACGATAATACTAAGATATTATTAACAAAGAAATGTTAAAAGATCATTTATGATAACATAATAATGTATATGATTCTTTTATAATTTAATAACAATTGTTTCACCCTTATACAGGAGGTTATCCTACCCCCAACCAAGGAAAAGTACAAGGTAAGGGGTTTTCATCTCACTCTTTATTCCCGTGAGATTCATGCCATATTGCCACTATTAACTTTTGTGTGGTGTATGTTCTGACCATAATTGTATTCTTTGTGTAATACACATTAAATTAAGTGTATTTACATATTAATTTTATGATACCTCTTTCATGGGGTGTATGTTTCATAAGTTACCAAATTGGTAGGGGTTTATTTCACAATCTCTTCATTATTTGAGGTTGTTTATATGTAATAATCTACTCGGATTTCATTATCATCCACATCCATTTTTCTTAAAAATGTATTTCAAAACATTCTTACTATTTTACAGAATATGGGTTAATGTCATTTCTACCCTTGTTTGACTTTTTATAAGATGTTTATGGTGGAATATTTCTGTCGTTTTTCAAACAAGGTGCTTTTTAAACTTTTCGACAAAATTATGGTAAGAATGTTTTTTTTAACTTATATGGCGGGTGCAGCTATTTTCCGCCATTAGAAAATCTTCGAAGCTCCCCTTACAAGATTATAAGAATATTTTCAAAGAAAATGTTTTATTTTATAAATATATGACTCTTAAATGATTTCAAAATAGAAAGAGATATTTCTCTAAAAAGAGTTTTGATTTCATTTATGTCAATATCCTCTGATGGATTTTACGCTTATTTGAAGTTGATTTGTTATGATATAAAACTTCTATATTGTATTGATTGTTTTTTGATATGTTTGACTGTGGATGTGTTTTTTTATAACATTCATGGTTTATGGAGAAAGTATTGACATTTCGTATGCTAGTTTTAATACACATGTTTATGTTATGTTTAAACCTGTTTATATGAGGAATGAATTCGACTTAATATGTGACTGGTGGAGCCCTCTATAGCTCCTCGATGCATCGGTAGGTCTCATGAGACAAAATACTGTCTTGGCACAAGGCCTTGACAAAATCTTATTTGTAGTCTTGGCACGAGGCCTTGGCTATGTGGTTATGATAGTCTGGAATTATGCATTCTATCATTATGAAAGTGGTTATTGATATTGCATGTGATTATTAGATTAGTAGAATATCCATGTGAATAAGTAAATGGAATTATTTCATTTTATTTTTTCCATACTATGTTGAAGTTCAAGTTTAAAATGCTGTTTTTAGTTAAAAATTTCCTTAAATGTTTATTCTTATTTATGAAAGTTTCCGCTATATTGTTATCCTTACTAGGAATATGAGCTCACCCCTTTTATATGTTTTATTTTTCCCAGGATGTGAAGAAGTAAATTATGAATGACCTGCAGGGATAGTATGACGGGATAAGAGTGTGGACTATGAAGACTATGTTGTTGTAGTTTTCATTTTTATGATGTAATATAAAACTTTATTAATGTATCTAGTTATTCCAAGGCTACTAAACATATCGGTCTTTCGAGACTTGATCTTTCTTGTGATCATGACAATGTTATGTAATAATGCACCGACTCTAGGTAACTGGGGTTGGGGTGTTACAGATAGAATAGTGTTTGTATGCTCATGACATGTGGTATCATATCCACATTCATGCCCAGTAGTTGAACCACGTGTAAAGTATGAAAAGAATATTGAAAACCAATATAATACCTGACACTAATAAGAGTAAAGTTGAGAATAATGGTACCTAAATCCATCAGGGAACCTGGTTTCTCATTCATGATATCATACTTGGGTTTATATAACTATTGGTTAGTTTCTATAGAATTGTGTACGCTCCCTTTCTATATTGTCGATTAGAAAATCAATGTGTTCTTGAAGTCATCCTAGTATATCTGACTTTGAGAGTATGAAGTATTCTACTGAGATCCTCCCAATTGAGAATGGGAGATATGGGGATGGTTTAAGCCATCTCCAATCATTGTATTTAGATAAATAAAGTATTATTTCCTACAATTTCCTCCTTTTTCGTAGTTTTGAAAATCTCAATGTGGTGCAGTTCAATCTTGTTTTTATGGTAAACAGAATAACATTAAAATAAACTAGATATATTTATTTGTTTCAATGTTTAAGATACTGATCTAGTGTGTAGATAGTTTTATTCCATTCTTCCCAGGAATATCAATCACTTTTTCACTTATTCCCAACACTAGAGTTTACTCTTTCACTTGGATGGATAAAGGTGTCCACTCCATTAGGATTCCTTAAAAGATCTCTCTCTCTCTCTCTCTCTCTTTCCCAATAGCTCCTTATTCACTATCTCTGTATAATGTGTAATAATTAACATGTCTAATTTAGAGTTAATATCATATTTTATCCTACCTAGAATATTATCACCTTTATCCATTCACTACTTTCTACCTCTAGTCTATAGAGAACTGGGTGTGGGAATCGAGAAATATATTCAGTCACTAAAATAATTCTTTGTTTCGGCTAGAATATCTTTATTAAACTCACTAGTTAGAAGGTTTGTAGATATAAAATTTTATTGAAAATCCCATCAAACACCTCCCATGTAAGACCCTAATCCCTTTTCACTTGAACAGTTAAGTCCCACCATTATAGTTCTAGCTATTCAATCATGTACGCCACTATCTTGAATTTCTTCTTGGTTTTTGTTTTGATGAAGTTTAATGTTATGTTCATCCTTCAAACCCATAATTATTCTTTATTAGGTCCCAAATAACTCTAAAAGAATATCATTTCTACTTTTGTAATTACAATGAGTGATTCATTTCATGAGACTCCTCGACCTGAGGTCGCTTTTCAATAAACATGAATTATTGTACAATACTATGGACTAACTACTAGTTCACATGTGGTTTGGGTGCCATCACATCCATTATTGCACCCTCATACTATCTTCTAATTCTTCTCACTATCAAAATTTAAATTCCCTATCCTTATATACTATTTCTCTTTAAATATTTTATTTCTAATTTATTTAGGGTTATACCTTAAATCATATTAAAAAAATCAAAATAATAATAACACAATACCAAAATCAAATAATCATGTGATAATATAGTCTAACTAGGAAGCCTCTATATTGATGCATAATACAAAACACTCATCAGCTAAACCCATGATAATGATATAAAAACCTTCCTAGAAGTTTTTTAGAACAATTTTATGACCCTAAATCCTAGGAAACTTTTATTTTCGAATAAATTTGTTAGCTATGTCATTTTGTGAAATACATTTCAAGTATTTATGTGTCATATCTCCGTACTACCATGATGACCGATGGACCAAAAAAAATCATACCATCTATAATTGGCTGACCCTAATCATTGTCTTTTAATTATATAAGTTCCCACCGAACTTAGGGGAAATTACCCAGACACTAAAGTATAGAAATTAATACTGAGAGTTTATAAAAAATATGTGGATCACTTTACCCATTTCACACAACCACACAAACACACACATAAAACCACAAAATAAATCAAACCCAAGACCACTATATAAGTGATTCTAGAGTAAATCCACTAATAGAATGTATAATAAGATAGAAAATTAGAGTGACAATGAAGGAAAATAAAATGGGCCATCTAATACTCCAAGAAAAAAAAGACATGGGAACCAAGGTATAATTTCTCTAAACTCCCAGAACATGACCAATTATATAACTCAATATCCAACATTTGTGATAGATATAACAACCCTGCTCTTTATTAAAAACATAAATTTGATTTATTACATAAACATGCACCTAATAAAACTCTGAGGATCAAGAGGTCTAGTGTCTTTTGAAATTTGTAACATTACATTACAACTTAGAGAATAAAACACAACATCATTATTGAAAACTTATTTTACATGACCACAACATTTCATTGTACTTAACATTGAATTTTATAACCTGAGGACATGCATAATAAAAAAGTGAGCTATACAGCCCAACAAGGTAGTAAAAAAGGCATAAAATGAAGAATATAATACATGTTATGAAATAGGTATATCAATAGAGAACAAGAGAAACATTAACATAAAGGAATGATATAACACGATTAACCTAACATGGAAATGTTGCAACAACATTTAACATGATATTAGAATGACCTAAGGATCATTTCATATGAAGCATGAGTAAAATCTCATTGAACTCGAATTAGCATGAGTAAACCCATATTGCACTTTAATTATCATGAGTAAACCCTTTTTTCACATGGCGTATCATGTAATGTCCAAGAATTTCCATGTTTTTTTAAATATATGGGAATTTTATGAGTCTGGAAAATTGACGACGTGTGATTCTGAGGCCCGGAGTGCCCGAAATGAATTTCTAAACTTTTTTTCATGTACGTTCAGTAAATGTGAGAGCGGGTTTTTTATTTCATTTCAACTGTTTCTTGGAATTGAAATCTGAGGGCACCGTTGAACTCACAGTGCCAATATTCGCTTAAAGAGACTTTCACCTCGATGGCAGTTGGTCAAGGGTGAAAGTCAGTTTTTGGGTTTTTCAAGGAATTAATAAAATAAAATAAATACATTTTTTATTTTAATTTTTTGTAACCACCCTCCCATGTGGATGTTCAGGGGTGGGGTCCACTGGAACTAAACCTCCTCTTCATGTTTAATTGTGGTGGGGACCACCCGAGTTCTCAATAACCTCCCAAATTGAATTTAGGGGAGGGGACAACCCGAACCCTATTAATGGGGGGAGAGGACGCCACTCAACCCCCCACATTAATGTGGAGGAGCCTCTTGAGAATCCTTCACATTAATTACGTGAACCCACCTTAATTAAGTGTGCCAACATTGGTGATTAATTAGGATATTTTGAATTTGTGCTAATGATTAAAGTTGGGGGAAACACATCAGTTGGCCATTTTCATTTTGGTGGAGCCTTGGGAGAAAATCTCTCCAAGAAGAAATACTTCTCCAAATGAAGAACGCATTCTTCGAATGAAGAAATACAATGAAGAACACTGACCCTGACTTCAAACTTCTTCCCCGAGACCTCCTCCGATGTAGGATGTCTTCGACTTCGACAAACTGATGCACAAATCGACGATCGAGGAAAATGCCGATGACACCGACATCCGTCTTTTCCCAACGATTTGTCTTCTTCCCCGTGACTCCATCGACATATCAACCCAAAGTGGGGGATTATTTGCATGATAATACATTTCACCTATTCTTACCTTGGTTTCATTTGCGGTTTGGGAATGAAACATTGCTGGAAGTTGTAAGCTATAAGTTCTTTATTCTTATTGAACCATATGCTACCACTCTAAATGTGGAGGTTGGGGGCAAAAAAAAAATGGCCCAACCCTCTCTCTCGTTCTTCTTTGTTGTGTTCTTGTGAATGAAGGAAGAAAATGAAGAATACAAAGGTAGCGGCGCGCCAACCATGGCCACCACGACCCACACCGCCCTCGAGGTGTTCTGGCCTCTCGGTCGAACCGGTCGGTTCCCCTCGCCGTGTCACGACACCCCAGCTGCGCCCCCCACTGGCTGAGTCACCCCGTTCACGCCTCCCGCAGGCCGCACCGCCCTGGCCATGTCGCCCGCAGCCCTCTTAGCCGCCCCATCTCACGTCGCCCATGGCCCTTCGAGCCACCCCACGGCCCCGTGCCCTCGTGGCACCCTCTACTGTCGAGATGTACTTGCGGCTCTCCATGGCCCCTTGTGGCCTGCCGGGCCAGACCAAGTAGGCTGGGCCGAACCCAATTTGTTGGGCCGCCCGACGGGCAAGGCCGGACCCACTGTGTCGGGCCGGGTCAGGCTGGGTCGGTCTGACCAGGTCGAACCAGACGTAAGCCCGCTACGACCCCTTTAATTTATTTTGGCCATAACATTGGCACTAAATTAATATTTTACGAACCATCGGTAGTGATTGAAATCTTGGAGCGAGACAGTCCCTTTGAGTGATACCCCACCTATGTTTTGGTTTGAGATTGGAAACGGTCGGGTTGGATTGAGCATGAACCCAACCACACCATCAGAATTAAACGATTAATAACTCACGGAATGGGCATCTGATTGATGCTCCATCAGTTTAGTTGAGAACTCTATGACATGGCATACCATTGTGATTTTTCTTTGTGGGACTTTGTGATAATTGGAGTATCGACCAGGAGCTCGTGGAGCCGATTCTTTTAGAGACAAGAGAGAATAGTGCGGAGACCAAGTAGCTGGCTGAGACTTGACGACTAATGACCATTTTGACTCAGAGTGAATCGACTAAAACAGTGGGGAGAACCTTTGTGTCACAGAAGATCCATATTGGGGAGCACCTTGGTGTCACGGTAGACCCACGGTACTCGACAGGAGCAGTACCTCAGCAGGCTATGAGGGGGAGTGTGCTAGGTGATGCAACAGGCCCATGGTGGGGAGCACCTTGGTTATGCAGAAGACCCACGGTACTCGACCAGAGGAGTACCTCAGTAGTCCAAGGTTAGTGGGAAGCGCCTTGGTGTCACATCATGCCCACTGTACACGATAGAGGATGAGTTCTCCAGCAGCCGAAGTTTCGACAATGTGACTGGGGGTGTTACTTGATACAACCCGTAGAATAAAAAACTAGTTTGAGCTGAATTAGTTTATCTTTGTTTTTCCTCATGATTGAGATGGATTACTTGATAACATAGGTATATGTATGGGCATATACATATGTAGGGTTATCTGTTGATTTCATACTTTTTGGTTTATCCTTGGTTTATTTTTGTGAGACCTTGTGGGTCTCGAGGTCCTTACTGAGTATCATTATACTCACCCCTGCATGGGCTATGCCCGCACCTTATTATGTTTGATGTAGATGATGGACATCGCTGACTGAGGCTGAGAGTACCAGGACTAGACGGTGCCGTGAGGTGGACCCTACGACGTGTCGGTACGCCGAGTAGACGGGTGGATAAGGTGCGCTAAGGAGGCGATCTGTACATACCCTTTATGTAGGAACCCGGAGGACGACCCAGTAGCTACCTTTCTCTCACATCAATTGTATTGAATTTCAGTTATACTTGCAATTTCCAGTTGGTCTTGTATTCTATCCCCTTTTTACTTACTGTACTCACTTGTTTACTATACAGTTTGATTGTGTTCATATCTTTCTTTGTTCTTGGTTATGTGAGTTTGCAGGTTAAAAATGAAATGCCTTCCCAATTTTAGGGAATACACCTTTGGTGCTAGTTTCCATCCCCTAGCCTATGGAAGGCGGGCTTGGGGTAGTCACGAAACGGGCCCCAGGGGATAGGTCAGGACAAATTGGTATCAAAGGAGTCGATTCTACCGCAAAACTAAGACTTTGATCTTTTCCATGAAGAAATAGTGTTAAGGGTAATGAGTGTTGTTTTCAGTTCCGGGAGTCTTGTGTTGGTGTAGCGACCCACGTATCCATACACCAAGACCTGACTTCGGAGTTCTAACTCAGTGCATGAAAATACTGATTGCTTGTGCGTTTTCAAGGGTTTTCTTTGTGATTCCTTAAGTCAGCTCATTAGGTCAGCTCCCTAGTTATAAATTTTTGACCGTGGAACACCTTTTTCTTTTCAGGATTCCTCCATGCAAACATCCACCCAACGTTCTGAGATTTGTACGCACTGATAGCCAACCTAGGGATGAGGCCTCGGTGTAGGGCCCTCTTCTAGTAGAGGAACCGGTAAAGACACCAGTGGTACCATTACCCATTGGGCCACCAATTCCACCAGCCCCTACAGCAGATGGTGCACAATGCTTGAGCTCATTTCACGACTTCTAGCACTAGAGGCCACCCAGTTTCAGGGGAGAGACGGACCCCCAGGTGACTGAGGATTGGATAGAGGCTGTGGTGAGAGTCTTCTAACTGGTAGGGACACCAGCCGATCTCATGGTGATCCTTGACGCCACCCTTCTACAGGTAGCAGCAGGAAGATGGTGGAGCATGATGCTCTAGGTTCAAGATGAGGTGACACTTTTCTGGGCATATTTTGAGAGCCTATTTCGGCCAGAGTTTGTTCCAGTGACTCTTTGTGCAGTGTGCATACAGGAGCTACTTCATCTATAGCAGGGCAGCATAACTATATCTGAGTACTCAGCGAGGTTAACTGGCTTCTCACGTTACTCCATAGATATGGTAAGTGACACATTTTTCAAAGCCCAGACCTTCAAGCAGGGGCTCAGGCAGGATATCAGGGCTTCAGTGATCTCACTCAACATCCTAACACAGGCAGGGGTGTTAGAGAGATCCCCCTTTGTGGGGAGTTTTTTTGCTGAGCAGTCACTAGCAGCAAGACCCACCACCAGTCGTCACGTAGAAAAGTCTTCTGTATCTAGCAGTAGACAGACATTGCAGAGGTCCAAGAGGACCATACCTACAGGTGGATGACCGCATTATATAGAGTTGGTTGTGCGGGGCACCCGAGGCAGAGACAAACATGCTGGGAGAGGGCGGTGTTTCTCATGTGGAGGACAGGGTCACATGGCTCGTGACTGTCCGACCTGCCGTGCGGATGATCAAAATATGGTCGAAAGACCACCCCAACAAAGACATAGTTTTGATCGATGTGGTCCGTAGGGAGAAGGAGGACGTGGCAGGGGATCTGGTCATGCAGCTGGCAGTGGGTGACAATTCGAGATGTTACCGCCACCACCAGGAGGTCCACCCCAACTGTAGGGAGCAGGTGGACATCGTAGAGCTCAGCTCCAGGTAGGTGAGGCTTATGATCAAGGTGCTCTGGAGATGATTCAGGGAGCGATATGTGTGTACTACACCTTATCTGCAGTACTTATAGACATAGGTTCTCATTATTCTTTCATTTCCACTGCCCTCTTTCGGAGGTTGGAGATTCCAATGGAGCCGTTGGCTCGATCCTTATGGCTAGAGACTGCTATGGGAGTGGATTCAACGATTACACACTAGTTTCAGTAGTGTTAGCTTACTCTAGGATGTCAGAGCTTCAGCTAGGATCTTCTAGTAGTGGCGTCGATACCTTACGACGTCATCTTGGGTATAGAATGGTTATCTACTATCCATGCACTTATTGACTGTATTAGGAGCAATGTGCGGTGTGTCCACACGGATAGGACTAGGTTTACCTTAATCAGTGTGAAGATAACCTTTTCAGCACTGGAAAGACTTACCTGTAGGAGGGTGCAGCTGGTTACTCATCACCTGGATTGTCTTAACCTTAGAGCAGTTGATGTAGAGAGTCTGAGCTATCCTGTAGTGGTGGACCAGTATGTGGATGTCTTCCCTGATGATGTTTCTGGTCTACCTCCTCGCAGAGTGGTAGAATTTTACATTGAAATATACCCCAATACAACACCGATATCTACACCAGCATATTGGATGGATCCTGTAGAGCTTCGTGAGATATAGGTACAACTAGAGGACTTACAGGGAAAGGGGTTCATCTGGCCCAGTGTTTCACCTTGGGAAGCCCCAATTCTATTTTCCAAGAAGGTAGATGGGAGCTTGAGACTTTGTGCCGACTACCGGCGCCTTAACCAGGTGAACGTGAAGAAAACGTACCCACTCCTGAGGATTGATGACCTCTTTGATCAGTTGAAGGGAGTGCAGTGGTTCTCGAAGATAGACCCCAGATCAGGCTATCACCTGCTCAGAGTACGGGAAGAGGATGTGCAGAAGATGACATTCAGATGTCGGAATGACCATTACGAGTTCTTGGTTATTCCATTCGGCGTAACCAACGCTCCAAAAGTGTTCATGGGACTCATGAACAAGATCTTTCAGCTATACCTCGATCGCTTTGTCATATTTTTCATCAACAATATTATGATCTACTTGACTTCTGAGGAGGAGCATGCCTATCATTTGCAGGTAGTAATAGACACACTCTGAGAGCACCAGATTTATGGAAATCTATCGAAGTTCCAGTTTTGGATTTGAGAGGTTCACTTTTTGGGACATGTCATCTCAGAGGGTGGAGTTGCAGTGGATCCAGTGAAGTTTGTGGTGGTACTTTCTTGGTAGCCCCCCAGGAGTGTGAAGGAGCTGTAGAGTTTCCTGGGTTTGGATGGATATTACTGGAGGATTGTGCTAGACTTTTCAAGATTTTCAGTACAACTATCAGCCCTGACGAAGAAGGGGAATCCCTTTGTGTGGTCGGAGAGATGCCAGCAGAGCTTTCAAGAGATGAGGCATAGGCTGGTTAGTTCCCCCATCTTGAGGCATCCATAGGAGGGCATATGTTACGTAGTTTATTGCGATGCATCAGGGACCGAGCTTGGATGTGTCCTGATGCAGGAGAGAGTAATGATCAGATATGGTTCTCGATAGTTGATACAACATGAGTAAAACTACGCTACCCATGACCTGGAGTTATAAGCTGTGGTCTTCGCCTTGAAGATGTGGAGACACTATCTGATGGGAAAACATTTTATAGTTTACTCTGATCACAAGATTCTCAAGTATATGTTCTCTCAGAACGACCTGAACCTGAGACATCGACGTTGGATTAAGTTCCTCCCGGTCTATGAATTTGAGATATTCTATACTCCAGGGAAGGGGAACGTTGTTGCAGATGCACTCAGCAGGAGGTCCGGTTTATAGCTGGTATGTGAGGTGAGAGAGAAGCTGGCCGCTTTGCAGATATTATTTTTTTATAGAGATAGAGAAGCCTTTCTTCAGTCTCTTACAATCACACCCCCACTTCTTCAGTGAGTTAGGGAGGTACATCATGGGGACACTGATTATGAGACACGACGTACTTAGATATCCACATGACATGCACCTAATGGATTTTATGAAGGTGGGGAGCATGTCATCCTCTTCAGAGGACATTCGATGGTACAAGTTTCACTTAAGGAGGAAGTGTTGAGGGAGTTCCACACATCCTCTCTAGCGGTACATCCAGGAGTGGCAAATAAGTACTAGGATATCTGATGACAGCACTGGTGGCCAAGAATGAAGAAAGCACTTGCAGATTTTTTCTTTCAGTGCCTCACTTGTCAGCAAGTGAAGGCAGAGCATCAGGTACCAGCAGGCTTGGTTCAGCCATTATAGGTCCCATAGTGGATGTGGGATGAGATATACATGGAATTCGTGACAAGAAATCCACATACATCAAGGGGACATAACTCTATCTGGGTGATCGTCGACCGACTCACCAAGTCAGCCCACTTCCTACTGATCAGAGAGCAGTGTTCATTATTGATTTTGGGACGCCTCTAGGTGCAGGAGATTGTGGTGATACATGGAGTAACATCGACGAATATCACCGATTGTGATGCACAATTTAATTCCCAGGTATGGAAGGGGTTGCAAGAGGATTTCCGGACACAACATCGTTTGAGCACCGCCTTCCATCCTCAGATGGATGGCCAGACTGAGTGGACCATTTAGACACTCGAGGACATGTTGCCTGCTTGTGTCCTTGACTTCTGTCGTAGCTGGGAGGATCACATACCTTTGGTGAAGTTTTCATACCACAACAACTATCACTCTAGCATTGGGATGACCCCTTTTGATGTGTTGTACGGGTGACCTTGCAGATCACCCTTGTACTGGACTGACCCAGGGGAGTCAGCACTCGTGTGACCAAAGATGGTACGGGCTACTACAGAGAAGGTGCAGATCATCCAGGAGCAGATGATGACTACATAGAGAAGATAGAAGTCATATGCCGACAGGAGACAGAGACCTCTGGAGTTCAAGGATGGAGACCACATCCTTCTACAGGTCTCACCCCGATGAGGTCTACGGAGATTTGGCTGAGGTGGAAAGTTATCTCTGAGGTTCATCGGACATTTTCAGGTCCTTAGGAGATTTGGCAAGGTGGATTACCACTTAGTTCTTCCAGCTCAGTTGCACTGGGTGCATGACGTCTTCCATGTATCCCAGTTGAGGAGATACGTGCATGACCCTTCTCATATCATCAACCATGGGGAGCTAGACATCGATGATGGGGAGAATTTTATGAAGGTTCTAGAATAGATTGAGGATTGTAAGGAGTGGGTCATTCTTGTATGGTCAATACATCTGGTGCGCATTCACTGGCAGCACGAGAACCTCCAGGAAAGCACATGAAGAGGGAGGCTCAGATGCATGAACAATACCCACACATGTGTTACCAAGTTTGAGTTGTGGATTATAGAGATGTAGATCCCTGAGATGGGGAGAATTTAAGGACCCAGAATTTCCATGTATTTTTTTAAATATATGGGAATTTTACGATTCCATGAAAATTGACGGCGTGTGATTCTGAGGCCCGGAGTGCCCAAAATAAATTTCTGAACTTTTTTTCAGGTACGTTCAGTAAATGTGTGAGCGGGTTTTTCTAACTTTTGAACAGGTGCTCGGAATTGAAATTCAAGGGAACCGTTGAACTCATAGTGCTGATATTCACTTAAAGAGACTTTCACCATGATAGTAGTTGGTCGAAGGTGAATGTTTGTTTTTGGGTTTTTTGTGGAAATAATAAAATAAAATAAACACACATTTTATTTTATTTTTTAGTATCCACCCTCCCATGTGGATGTTCAAGGGTGGGGTCCACAAGAACTAAACCTCCTCTCCATGTTTAATTGTGGTGGGGACCACCAAGTTCTCAATAACCTCTCAAATTGAATTTTGGGGTGGGGACCACCTGACCCCTATTAATGTGGGGATATGAGACAACTCAACCCCTCTCTTTAATGTGGTGGAGCCTCTTGAGCTCCCTCCACCTTAATTATGCCAACCCACATTAATTAATTGTTCCATCCTATGTGTTTAATTAGTCTATTATGAATTTTTTCCAATGATTAATGTTGGGAAAACACATCTGTTGGCCATTTTCATTTTTGTGAAGCCTTGGGAGAAAATCTTTCCAACGAAGAACAACTTCTCTGAATGAAGAATGCGTTCATCCAATGAAGAACACCAACGAAGAACACCGACCCCGACTTCAACCTTCTTCCTCGAGACTTCCTCCGACATAGGACGTCTTAGAATTTGAAGAATCGACCCACGAACCAATGATCGAGGAAAATGCCGATGACACCGACATCCTTCTTTTTCAAATGACTTGTCTTCTTCCCCGCGACCCCATCGATGTATCAACCCGAGGCAGGGGGATTATTTGCTTGAAAATAATTTTCACATATTCTTACATTGGTTTCATTTGAGGTTTGGGAATGAAACGTTGTGGGAATTTGTAAGCTCTACATTCTTCTTTATTTTTGAGCCATATGCTACCACTCTAAACGCAGAGGGTGTGGGCCAAACAAACATGGCCTGACCCCCTCCGCAGTTCCTCTTTGTAGTGATCTTCGGAATGAAGGAAGGCAACGAAGAAAATTAAGGTATAAGGACCCTGCCTAAAAACCATAATTAATCTTGAATTAAATTAATAATTCACATTTAGGATCTTTTCAGGTTCAGAGTTTTAGAGAGTTAGGCCATAACTATTACATTTCAAAATATTACAAAGTTGACACTTCTAGACAGTTTCCAATTTTTTACAAAAAATGAACTCTTAAAAAAATACATGTCTAGTTCCATGTTTAAGATAGAATGACTTCTCTTTGATCCCATCCTTTACCCTATTCCACATTATGTCCTATGAAAAACATTTCAAAAACTTGGGATGAGCATAAAAAGCTCAATAAGGGATACACAAAGAAGTAAAAATGTTAGTTTTTCAAAACAACAAGTAAACCATGATTACATTAACATAAGTAATACATTTCACCTTTATGAAGTATTAAATACTCTTCACTGAATAAAGGATCATTACTTACCCTTTTGTAACCAAAATATTACCATAAAACCAATATAAAGAACACATAACATATAAAGGTAACTTGGGACATAAACATACATAAATGGAATAACTATACAGTCGACTTCCACACATTTCACTAAATGGAATATCCATACGGTTGACTTCCATACCCAATTCATTGGAGGTTATAATGTAACCACCCATCCTGGTATTCACGGCACCACCCGTCATTTGGTTTATCACGTAACCACCCGTCAAATGTCCAAGTACCAATATAAATTCATAACACATACAACAAATATAAAGGAAAGAAAATATTTCCACATTTTGATCACAATATATCACATAAATATATTGAAATAACAAATCCATTTTCAAGACCATTTTCAATACCAAAAATATGTAAAATAGTATAAGGTATTTATTTTTTTTAAAAACATTACGACATGTTGAGGAAGACAAAGATCAAATAATATGCATGGCGGCAGAAAAAGTCATTGTCACCGCGTACGTTAAAAGAAACATTCTTTTTTGTTGTTTAGTAAAATGCTACATAGAAAAATATTCCCTTTTTTGTGAAATGGAAGGTCAAAAGTTTTTATACAGCGTATAAAACAATGTCTTGTATTAGAACAAAATGTGCCTCAATGAAAGGAGATTGAGACGAAGTCCCTTACCTTGCGTCCGACTTGACTCATTCGTTCTTTAATCTACAGAATAATAAACTAAAGTTAATTTATATTTTCTTAAGAACCTTTTTCAAGTTTATTATTACTTTTATATCACTTATTACCATGTTATAAACATTATGCAATCATTTACGTTAATAACGTTCATTTTTTTGATATTTGGTACTTGAGTAAAAATGAACAATTTATATTTACAAGTTGTCCATGTGGTCAACGTTTCATTATATTAAGAATGATATTCATGATTTGGATATCATATATATCATATATATCTAGTATATACATGTTTTGTATAATAGTACATAACATTTAAAGGTATGAAATGAAATGCACTGTTCAAGGTGACGGTAAGCCGTACGTACACATGAACACTACTTTTATTTCTATTTCTTATTTTAATCAAAATAAAACATAATAATATATAGGTATATTATAATTCCAGTATAATATCATATATAATATCATTAACACAATCCTTTATACATCCCACATAAGGCATTAATGAGTCACATCAATTTAAGGGGGCGGTAGTCCACACTTCCTCAAATGAGATTATCATATTTACCCACTATGGAAACCATAAAGGCTTGATATAATTGTGAATTACAGAAGCATAAGGAAATAATAAACATAATATATATCATATATAAATATAGTTCCATCATAATGGACACCATGAGAGGCGGTAAGATGTAATTGAACAACCATCGTTTCATGAGGCGTTAGTTTTCCATCCACAGAAACATAATGTTTTTCATCCATTATATAAAGGTGTGTGTAAGTGTAGTTAAAATAATTAACATAAAAACATCCTAGTATATTGAGGATACTTGTTTTGTTACAAAAGAAAGGAATAAAAAAAGATCTTAGGGGTTGGAGAAGTAAAATAAAAGAAAACAATTTAAGAGAAACTGTTACCTTTAATATCGGTAACTTCCTTTGGTTTAAACCAAAAAGAATTCTTGAAGTGACTTATGCCTTAGGTAAGGATTCTAATAGGAGGAGAGTGATGTTGAGAGCATAATTGGGAAGATTTTGGAAGAGAAAAATGGCTTGAGAGGTGTGAGGAATTGGTTAGAAGTGGTCTCCTTTTATAAGGGAGAGGAGGGGCTCTTTAGGAAAGTGTGAAAGTATTATTTTATAATATAATGATATTCGGTTTCTAATGGCCCAAAAATAATTATAGTCTAAGATAAGATGAGTCATGGTCTAATTTAAATCATCCAATCAGAATTGGACATGTTTTTTATAATATTTTAAGCATTATAATCTTATTTATTTAAACCATTTATTAATGAGGTAAACACTACATCATTATTCTGTCATTAATAGTTTAAATTATTTGTTGTCTAAAAATTATAAAAAAAATACCATGATGTAGGAAATCGTTTTATCTTTCCAATTAATATTTATAGTCAAAAATATTCTTTATATAAAACCATATAAAAATTAATTACTAACAGATGTTTCTTTATGTCTATTTTGCATTTACATTAAATTAATTAGTCTAAATTGTCATTATTACTCCCAAGTAGATCCAGGTGGTCCCAAAATAGACCCAAAGATTCCAATGGTGGTTAATGACTCGATAAATTTAGTTTGGGCAAGTGTTAAGATAATTGTGAATTATTATAATATTCTTTTAACCTTGAATTACCCTATTTACCTTTAACTGCGGTAAATAAAAGTCAAAAGTTACTATTCACCAAAAATTATTTTCAACTTAATGAACCACATTTTACTTCTTACTAACAACCATGTAGGTCAGATTTTTGAAATTCAATTCACAGAACTGGTAAAATTTCATTTAAATGAAAAAGTCAGTTTTTAACTACCACTAAGTGGTGTCACTATTCATCAAAAATTGAAGTTTTTCAGAAAAATACCAAAAATTCAGCCTAAGATATATTTGATATTCGGAATTCAACAATTATGTCTATTTTTCCAAATTCAAAACATAGAAGTGGCATTAATTAATTTTAAAACTAATTCCCGTTATCAAAACAAATAGCGTGTTTTTAAGAAACAATAACTATCAAAAGATTGATACTTGTTTATGTCCAATTTCAAAGTGAAATTAATTCCAATGACCAAAATTGGATTAAATGGTAAATATATATTCTAATTAAAATTTAAAACCAATCAAAAAGATAATCTATCCATATAAATAAATTATATTAAAAGGCACTTCTGAATTAAAATACAATATTTTTCACTATTCATTAAAAAAGAACTCTATCAGAAAAACACCAAAAAATACCCAAAGTAAAATTTGATGTCCCCATTCTAAAGAAATATTTTATTTGTTCATATAGAATGTATTAAAGTGACCAGAACTAGATTTAAAAAAGGTTCGACATTAAAAGGTGGTAAATCGGCCTTTTAATGTAAATTATGCTTAAAATTAGATTCATTCACATTTTAAGCCTCTAAATTTCATTTGGATAATGTAAATATATTTAACAATCATGTATAATCATATTGTAGTTAGTTTAATTAATTCCCGCCAATACAACGGCTATGAGTTAACTACCATTTAAAATAATAATATTATATTATTAGTGAGCAACGTAAGATTCCAAAGAAACCCGTTGTTGCATATCGGGTACGCAATCGAACATAGAAACCCTTTTAAAGTAAAATTAATATTTAATCCACAAATATTAATAAGTATAAAAATATACTATTCTTCATTTACATGGGATGTTACATCCTTCCCCCCTTTTGTAAATTGTGTCCTCGTAATTTTTATTCACTTATCAAAATAAGTGGCGATATTTATCCCTCATATCATTTTCAGATTCCCATGTTGCCTCTTCAACTATATGGTTTTTCCACAAACCCTTTACCAGATAAATTACCCTATTCCGTAACACCTGCTCTCTACCATCAAGAATCTGAACTGGTTGTTCTTCATAAGAGAGATTCTCTTCCAACTGAACTACCTCTGGGCTCAAAACATGAGATGTATCTAGAATATATTTTCTCAACATCGAAACATGAAAAACATTGTGTACCTGGGATAAAATTGGAGGTAAAGCCACTCTATACAGAACTGATCCCACTTTCTCCAGAATTTCATAAGGTCCAATGAACCTCTGACTCAACTTTCCCTTCATACCAAAACACATCACACTTTTCCATGGAGAAAAATTGAGAAAGACATGATCACCTACCTAAAAGGAAAGATCCTTCCTCTGGTTATCTGCATATCTTTTCTGTCTACTCTGATCTGTTATCAAGTGCTTTTGAATCAACTGAACTTTCTCTGCCATCTCTTCTACCAATTCTGGTCCCATCTGCTTCCTTTCACCTACTTCATCCCAAAAAGCTAGAGTTCGACAACACTTTCCATATAATGCCTCAAATGGAGCCATCTGTATAATGGAATGAAAACTGTTATTATAAGAAAATTCAACCAAAGAAAGATGTTGGTCCCAACTTCCCTGGTAATCCAGTGAACAAGCTCATAGAATATCCTCCAAGGTCTAAATTGTTCGTTCTAACTGCCCATCTGATTTAGGATGAAAAGATGTACTAAAGTTTAATTCAGTACCCAATGACTTCTGAAAGCCTTTCCAAAAGTTAGAAGTAAACCTAGGATCACGATCAGATATAATGGAGAGGGGAACTCCATGCAACCTGAATATCTCTTTAACATACAACCGAGAAAGTTGATCTAGAAATAATGTATCTCAAATAGGAAGGAAATGAGAAGATTTAGTCAATAGATCAACTATAACCCAGATTTCATTATTAACTCAAGATGTCTTTGGTAATCCCACAACGAAGTCGATGGATATATTTTCCCATTTCCACTCTGGCACCGGTAAAGCCTGAAGCATTCCTTTCGGTAACTGTCGCTCTACTTTAACCTGCTGACAAGTCAAACACATCACTGTAAAATCAGCAATATCTCTTTTCATTCCATCCCACCAGTAATACTTCCGAAGATCTCTGTACATCTTAGTACTACTAGGATGAACTAAAAACGGGGAACTATGAGCTTCACATAACAACTCATTTTTTAGCTGTGAATCCCAAGGCACACATAATCTTTTTCCAAATCTCAAAACAGAATCATTATCAATTTTGAATTTAGAAAAATTACCCTTCTGAACCAACTCTACCTTTTTTCGGTAACTCATTGTCTTCTATCTACGCATGCTTAATTTTGTCCGATAGAGATGATTTCACTGACACCTGAAATAAAAAAGAATAATTTCCGGCACCCAAAACATTTATTCCAATGTTTATCAAATCAAAAACCAAAGGATATCGATCCAAACGTATCATGGTTAATGAAGAATTACTTTTTCGGCTCAAAGCATCATCCACTTTATTTGCTTTTCCCGGATAATAATGGATCATGCAATCATAATCCTTGATTAATTCCAACCATCTCCTCTATCTCATGTTCAAATCTCTCGGAGGTAATATATACTTCAAACTTTTTTGATCAGTATATATTTGACACTTCACTCCATACAAATTATGCCTCCAAATTTTTAAATCAAAAAAAACTGCAGCTAAGTCCAAATCATGTGTAGGGTAATTTAACTCATGTGGCTTCAACTGACGTGAAGCATAAGCAATTACCTGATCATTTTTCATTAGGACACAACTGAGTCCTTTCAACAAAGCATCACTGTAGATAAAAAACTCACCATTTCAGGAATGCAGTGCCAAAACTGAAGCATTCCCCAATCTTCTTTTCAATTCTTGAAAACAATCATCACATTATTTTGTCCAGATGAACTTAACACCTTTCCGAGTTAAATTAGTCATTGGACTAGATAACCGTGCAAAATTTTCAACAAACCTCATGTAATAACCTTTCAAACCAAGAAAACTATGGATCTCTATTATATTTGTGGGTCTTGTCCATTATTCAACAACCTTTGTTTTAGCAGGTTCAATAGTTATGCCATTTTTTGAAACAATGTGACCAAGGAATGAAATTTGTTGTAACCAAAACTCACACTTGCTGAATTTACCATAATGTTTCTTTTCTTTTAAGGTTTGAAAGACAACTCTTAAATGACTTTTAGGTTCCTCCTTAATTTTTGAATAAACTGAAATATCATCAATAAACACAACCACCATTTATCACCTGATTTAACTGAGCTATCACTATAGTAAACTGCTCAATTCTGATTTTAACCATCTCAGGATGCTGATTCGGAAGGTCATTTCCCTCTATATGACTTCTCATCACAACTTCCATGTTTCCTCCATGAAAAAACATTCTCAACACAGAAAATATATTAGGAGAAACAACATGGTAATCAGTAAATGCTATACGATTTCAATATTATCATAAATTAATTTATGGATATTAATTTAACAATACCTTAACTCCTAAAGTTATCTAAACGGACCTCTAATACCAACTATAAGGACCCAGCCTAAAAACCATACTTAATCTTGAATTAAATTAATAATTCACATTGAGGATCTTTTTAGGTTTATAGTTTTAGAGAGTTAGTCCATAACTATTACATTTCAAAATATTACAAAGTAGAAACTTCTACACAGTTTCCATTTTTTTTTACAAAAAATGAACTCTTAAAAAAAATTCATGTCTAGTTCCATGTTTAAGATAGCATGAATTCTCCTTGATCCCATCCTTTACCCTATTCCACATTATGTCCTGTGAAAAACATTTCAAAAACTTGGGATGAGCATAAAAAGCTCAGTAAGGGATACACAATGAAGTAAAACTGTTATTTTTTCAAAACAACAAGTAATCCATGAATAATTTAACATAAGTAATACTTTTCACCTTTATGAAGTATTAAATACTCCTCACTGAATAAAGGATCATTACTAACCCTCTTCTATCCAAAATATTACCATAAAACCCATATAAAGAACACGTAACATATAAAGGTAACTTGGGACATGAACATACATAAATGGAATAACCATACGGTCGACTTCCACACATTTCACTAAATGAAATAGCCATATGGCCGACTTCCATACCCAATTCTTTGGAGGTTATAGTGTAACCACCCGTCCTGGTATTCATGACACCACCCGTCATATGGTTTATCACGTAACCACCCGTCAAATGTCTAAGTACCAATATAAAACTATAACACATACAACAAATATAAAGGAAAGAAAACATTTCCACATTTTGATCACAATATATCACCTAAATATATAGACATAAAAAATCCATTTTCAAATCCATTTTCAATACCAAAAATAAATAAAAGATTATAAGGTATTTATTTTCTTTTAAAAACATTACGTCTTGTTGAGGAAGCCAAAGATCAAATAATACTTGCGGCGGCGAAAAAGGTCGTTGTCACCACATATGTTAAAAGAAACATTATTTTATGTCATTTAGTAAAATGATTCATAGAAAAAGATTCCCTTTCAATTAAATGAAAACTCAAAGGTTTTTATATAGCGTATAAAATAAAGTCTTGTATTAGAACAAAATATTCCTCAATGAAAGGAGATTGAGACGAAGTCCCTTACCTCGTGTCTGACTTGACTCGATCGTTCTTTAATCGCTTGAAAAATAAACTAAAGTTAATTTATACTTCCTTAAGAACATTTTTCATGTTTATTATTTCTTTTATATCACTTATTACCATGTTATAAACATTATGCAATCATTTAAGTTAATAACGTTCATTTTGTCGATATTTGGTACTTGAGTAAAAATGAAACACTTATATTTAAAATTTGTACATGTGGTCAAAGTTTCATTATATCCAGAATGATATTCATTATTTGGATATCATATATATCATATATATCCAGTATAAACATGTTTTTTATAATTTTACATAACATTTAGAGGTAAGAAATGAAATGCACCGTTCATGGAGACGGTAAGCCGTACATACGCATGAATGATACATTAATTTCTATTTCTTATTTTAATGAAAATAAAACATAATGATACATAGGTATATTATAATTCCAGTATAATATCATATATAATATCATTAACACTATCCTTTATACATCCCACATAAGGCATTAACGAGTAACATCACTTTAAGGGGGCAGTAGTCCGCACTTCCTCAAATGAGATTATCGTATTTACCCACTATGGAAACCATAAAGGCTTGATATAATTGGAAATTACTGAAGCTTAAATAATTCATAAACCTAATATATATCATATATAACTACAGTTCCATTATAATGGCTACCATGAGAGGTAGTAAGATGTAATTGAACTATCATCGTTTCATGAGGCATTAGTTTTCCATCCACAGAAACATGATGTTCTTCATCCATTAGATGGAGGTGTGTACAAGTGTAGTTTGAATACTTATCATAACAACATCCTAGTATATTGAGGATAATCGTGTTGTTACAATAGAAAGGAATAAAAAAAGAGTTTAGGTGTCACGACCCGCCATCACCAAAAGGAGGGAAGGGTTAGCAGATTGCTAGGCCCTTCCTTCTTTATGTTGAAGGAGAGATAATAACCCCCAAGAGCTGACTTCAATAGGTCCCGGAGTGGCGACTAGCACCAAGGGTATAGAATTTCACAAAAATGGAAGTCATTATCCATTTTTGTTTTATAGGATCGGGAGATAAGAAGATGAAAATCAACAACACCAAGGTAAAAGAAAAGTAAAGCCAAAAGTATACCATTCCCACATGCATGTTCCAAAAGTAAAAGCCACAAAGTACAAAAGATGATCACAAAGGTAAGTACCAAAAGAAGAAAAACAGCAACTGCAACTGCCCCAAGGTCCGATCTAGTATGGTCCTGCGCGATCCGCGAAGTCCTCCTGGAAACCTGAAAGCAGTTTTATATACACAGGGTGAGCATACAAGTACACTCAGTATTGAAAACTGAAGACTCTCGTGCACAAGTGGGGGAATGTACTAAAGTCACGTGAGAAAAGGAGTAAACCAAACACCTATCAAGGTAAACTATCCACCCAAGCCTCACCAATGAACACTCCCCAAATTACGCAAGTCACATAATATATATATATAAGAGCACATCGATGTTTGGGTACCCCGCGCCACTTTCTCACTGGTTATTGAGAGATCCTACGCATCGAACCAATCCCGCCATTCTGTCACCGTAGTCCCACTGCCTCACCCGCCCGCACACACCTGGGCCACAACCACACGCAGTCCCACTGCCGAATCCCGCCCGCAAACACTTGGGCCACAACTGTCACACATAACCACGCCTGCAAACACCTAGGCCAGAACAACCACTACCACGCCCAAAGACACCTGGGCTAGAAGATCTACTGCCACGCCCGAAGAAACCTGGGCCTCATCCCGAAGATACTTGGGAAACTACCTACCCGCACACACCTGGGCCATAACCACCACACTACCCCACCCAAAGGTTCTTGGGCTAATAATGGACCTCAGGCCATCACAGCCTACCCAAAAATACTTGGGCTATCCGGGAAAGGGAGCAGAAAAGGTGCTAAAAACTAGCCACTAAGAATAGTGTTGGGAAAAAAACCCTCCCCCATGAAATGGGGGTGTTCGGCACTAAGTGCTCAACTTGGGTGGGGCGCGAATAAGAAACACCAAGCTACAAGTATATATATAGGTAACAAGAACTCACCCAAAGCTAGGTTTTTCTTTAGACAGCCTACAGATCACAAGAGCAATCAAGTCCGAGTCACGACTCTCGCAAACAAAACCCATTGTCCCATTCTTGTTTAATGTTTAGTGATAAAGTTCAAATAAGTTCATGCACTATTGGGCGACTAACACCATAAGAATAACCAAGGAAAAGGATCCAGCGAATCGTCAATTTAAACATTAACAATCGGTTCTCTTGTAATGTTACAACAACAGGGAATATGTGAGATCCCCCAAAGTACTGGAACCAAGGACAACCCCGAGACACTGCCCCGTGTCCCCTCTCCAAAAAACGTTTTTCATCAACAGAGGATCCCACCCCAATTCGTGATATAAACAAGGTAACCACCCGGTCTTAAAACTCGCAAGAACTGAATCCATAACAACAGGGGATCCCATCCCCGATTCCACAACCATCGAGAGTATAAAAACAGGGGATCTCATCCCCTCCCACATCTCCAGCAATCGGCCCATGAAAGAAAACAACCAAAACACTACCACCAACACTAAGCATGGCCATGCCTGTATTTTCAGATTTAATAGATTTTACACGCTCCATGATTTCAATTCCGTGTTTTGACCTGGGTTAGCACAGAAGGGATTGATCCTGGTGCTTTCAATTTATTCAGCCGGGCGTACGTGATTAACCAATTTACTTTTCATAGCAGGAGGTTACAATTTGGAACAAGCCATTTAAAACACCAGGAGGGGTTCATTGGTGCATAGACATCGACCACAAACGGCTTCAATTTTCAGAATGCGCGAGTCGACACAATTCAGAAAGATGATCATAATATAAAACAACATCAATGATCACAACCCCCCTTCTTTATTTATAGAATACGTTCATTATCTTTATTAGGTCTGGTTTATCCAATTCTACAGAAACAAAAGCACGCCCACCCCGCATGATACACCAAAGGGAGAGGTGATGAATAAATTCCCTACCTGTTGGATCAACGATCTATGCTAAGCCCGGGGGAGGAAGTTCACGGATAGCGATGCATCTCACCTCAATGAAAATCGCTTCGTCTATCAATGCTTAGGCCGAGCGCGGAACTCTACGCATAACGATGCTACTCTCCCGATGCACCAGAAGTTGTTCGTGAAACGCCGTGATTGAGGAAAGAAGAAACCACGACTAACCCTTAGTTTATAAGAGCCACAGACGGTTGAGATGAGAATTCCAAAACGCGTAAGGCGCGAGGTCGTGGGTTGGCCACACGACCCCACTAGTCATTAAGGGGGTCGGGTGGGTTAAACTGACTCATTAATTCATTAAGTATTTAATTAAAACTCTTATGGAGTTATGGGTCTTTAAAACACACTCAAACATGTCAAAATAGGGTTTAAAAACCCAATTGCGCAAAAAGGAACGCCACTGGAAAGAACCCGCGGGGGTAGGCCAGAGCCACCGGTGGGTGATGGCTACCGGTAGGCTAAGGCCAGCGGTAGGCCAAGGCCACCGGTAGGCCAAGGCCACCGATAGGCCAAGGACACCAGTAGGCCAAGGCCACCAGTAGGCCAAGGCCACCGGTCGGCCTGCTACCGGTAGGCTAAGGCTACCGATAGGCCTACACCGCTGTGATTCCCATACCAGAAAACCCAACATGATATTTTCACAAAGTAAAAGATCCCAAAAAAACCCAGGCCATTACATCAGATACCTCTTAAACGATTCTCAACCCTGAGAATCAAAACAAACTAGAAGGAAAGAGAGGGTCCGAACAACCACCTCGAAAGATACCTCTTAGGAGTGAACCCATGCAAACTTCCAACATACCAAGCCAAGATTCCCAGGTATGTGGGTTGGGGTGTCTCCTCCCCCATGTCAAGATATTATCCGCTTTGGGCGGCACTGACTCGCCCGCACGGGTTTAATCGCATCCACCTTAATGCATCTTGATTAGGGGTCGGGTTCTCTCCTCCAGTATAGCCAGGGCTTTTCACACGCATTCAGAGGAATAAAACCAGTACATTTTATAGTCAACAAGGAAAAACGATCTACCACAACAGGTAAAACAAGGAACAAAACTCAAAACAACTCTAGGTAATGAGCACACATCTGTTCTTCCCTTTCCCACGTACTCTCCTCAAGCCCACCATGTCTCCACAACAAAAAAACCAAGGGAATGGTTCTCCCACGAAGCACCTTCTCCTTGTGATCCTCGATAATCAATGGTCTCTCCACAAAAGTCACATCGTCCTCGATGTCCAGCTCACCCCAATCAAAGACGTGGGCATCGTCGTGCAGATACCGACGGAGCTGGGACACATGGAAGACATCATGTTCCTCAGTAGCAGTGGTGGTAATGTGAGCTGATAAGCCACTTCGCCGACCCATCGCAACACTTCGAAGGGTCCGATGAACCTGGGAGAAAGCTTACTCCCCTTACTGAACCTTCACTACCCACGTCGAGGGGAGACCTTCAAGAACACGTGGTCTCCAACCTCAAACTCCAAGGGCCTCCTCCTGGTATCATCATACGACTTATGTTGGTCCTGGGCCGCCTTCATCCTTTCCCGTATGAGTTGAACCTTCTCTGCCGTGCTCTGCACCACTTCTGGGCCAAGGATTCCTGCCTCTCCTACTTCGGCCCAACACATAGGTGAACGACATGGCCTCCCGTACAAATCTTCATACGGGGCCATGCCAATGGTAGAGTGGTATCTATTGTTGTAGGAAAACTCTACCAGAGGCAAGTATTGCACCCATGATCCTCCTGAGTCCAGAACACATGCCCGTAGCATATCCTCCAAGGTCTGGATGGTGCGCTCGGTTTGTCCATCTGTCTGGGGATGGAAATCAGTGCTAAGGCGTAGCTGGGTGCCAAATGCATGTTGTAATCCTCCCCACACTCGTGAGGTAAACCGTGCATACCTATCTGAGACTATAGACCTCAGAACTCCATGAAACCTCACCACCTCATCCATATACCTTCGTGCCAAAGCATCCA
The DNA here is from genome assembly GCA_963277665.1 of Viscum album. Taxonomy (NCBI): domain Eukaryota; kingdom Viridiplantae; phylum Streptophyta; class Magnoliopsida; order Santalales; family Viscaceae; genus Viscum; species Viscum album. The sequence continues at coordinate 1,291,228,192 of OY728151.1, forward strand.
CTGCACTCGACTCCCTGATCGCCAGAAAGTGAGCCGATTTCATCAACCTGTCCTCTACCACCCAGATGGCGTCGTATCCCCCTTGGACCCTGGGTAGTCCCGTGACGAAATCCATTGAGATTTCATCCCACTTCCACTCGGGTACATCTAGAGGCTATAGTAGCCCGCCTGGAACTCGATGTTCAGCCTTTACCTACTGACATACTAATCACTTGGGAACAAACTCTACCACCACTCACTTAACTCCGGGCCACCAAAACTGCCTCTTCAGTCCCTGGTACATCTTGGAAACTCCTGGGTGTACCGCCAGGGGAGAGTTGTGGAACTCACTGAGAACCTTTCCGCGCATCACCTCCGGAATGAACAACCTTCCCTAGAAAAGCATCCAGTTCTGACCATCCTCTATCCATCCTTCCGGAGCATTGCCCTGGTCAACTCAGTCACGCATTACTTCGCACTCTGGGTCTCCCCACTGAGACTCCCCCACTTGCTGAAACAGAGATGACTGCACTATCATCTGATATAGGCGGCCTCTACCGCTATCCATCTTCGTATCCAGGTGTAAGGCAGCCAACTCCTCCATCGCCTTCCGAGCATCTACCGACTCTCGGACCGCATCCTTCTGCATCCTCTTGCTCAAGGAATCAGCCACTACATTTCCCTTGCCCTCAGTATAAGATATCTCGAAATCGTAATCCTGGAGGAACTCCACCCATCTCTGTTGTCGCAAGTTTAGGTATCGCTGGGAGAAGATATACCTCAAGCTTTTGTGATTTGTGAAGACCACAAAGTGTTCTCCGATGAGGTAGTGCCGCCATAACTTTAGTGAAAAAATGACCGCTGCAAGCTCCATTTAGTGGGTGGTGTAATTACGCTCATGAGGGTGTAGCTGCCTGGACCCATAAGAGATCACCCCTTGTTGCTGCATCAACACACATCCCAGGCCCTGTCCTGAAGCATCATAGAATACCTCATAAGCTTCCCCTTCTTCTGGTAATCTCAGCACTGGGGCACTAACCAACTTCTCCTTCAGATAGCTAAAGGATGACTCGCACTGCTCGCTCCACACGAAAACCTAGTATTTCTTGGTAAGGGCTGTCAAAGGGGATGGTACTTGGGAAAATTTGGGTACGAACCTCCGATAGTAACTCGCCAGACCAAGGAAACTACGGACCTCTACCACATTCTTGGGTGCTGCCCAAGAAACGACTGCCTCAACTTTTAACGGGTCCACCGCTACCCCCTTCTCGGACACCATGTGCCCGAGGAAGTGCACTTCTTGTGTACAGAACTTGCATTTCAACAACTTCCCATAGAACTGATGTTGTCAGAGGACCTCCAAATCTGTCCTCAGGTGCTCTGCATGGTCCTCCTATGATCTCGAAAAGATCAGGATATCATCGATGAAAACAACCACGAACCGATCTAAGTACTCCCAGAAGATGGAGTTCATAAGCCCCATGAACATAGTCGGGGCGTTCGTAACCCCGAAGGGCATGACTACGAACTCAAAGTGTCCATATCTGCACCTGAAGTCCGTCTTCGGAATGTCTCCCTCCTTCACTCCCAGCTGGTGATACCCAGACCACAGGTCGATCTTGGATAACCATCCTGCCCCTTTCAGCTGGTCGAAAAGATCATCTATCCTCAGAAGAGGGTAGTGATTCTTGATCGTCACCTGATTCAGCCTCCTGTATTCTATGCACAACCTGAGGCCACCATCGTCCTTATTTGCGAACAAGACTAGAGTTCCCCACGGTGACGCACTCGGGAGAACATAACCCCTCTTCATCAGATCGTCAATTTGGATCCACAACTCCCACAGCTCTGAAGGTGCCATCTGGTACAGAGCCATCAAGATTGGACGAGCGCCGAGCTGCAGGTCTATCCAGAACTCGATATCACATCGAGGGGGTAGAGTTGTCACCTCCTCCGGGAATACATCCCTAAACCCACGGACGATCTCTGGCACTTCCACCATTTAAGCATCTACCGACCCTACTGACAGCTCATTTAACAAAGAGAGTAGGGGTTCCTCTCGCCTGTCGCCCTTCTGACTGCTCTGCTCACCGGTGAAAAAAACACGCTGGCCGCCCAAGTATGAGAACATGACTCTTCTACGGAAACAGTCAATGATGACACACACCGAGAATAGCCAGCCGATTCCCAGGATGACATCATATGACGGTATCTGTAGCAGAATAAGATCCCTAACCGACTGATGTGGCCCTATCATCAGTCTGCATCCCCGAGCAAACAAACAACATGTCGGTCTGACCTCCAACTGGTGTGCTCAACACCAGGGGCACTGGAAGTCTCTCGGCATCTAGACCCATGGCACGGGCTAGACTGGGTGCAACAAAGGAGCGGGAAGCTCCGATATCGAACAAGGCATAAGCAAGGGTACTAAACAAACTGATCGTACCTCGAACAACCTCCGGCCCTGCTCGAACTGCTGCCTCTGAGACTTCTAACTATCCACGCCCAGCTCCCCTTCCCCTCGGCTATCAGCCATCTCCCCGACCACGCCTCAGTCGAGGTCCCTGGGGAACGCCCTGAGGTCGGCCTGCTCCTCCTATGTCTTCCCTCGGAGAAGTGGGAGCTCGCTGTCACTGCTGCTGCTGCTAGAAAGGCCTGGCTGGAAGCTACTGTTGGGGTGGGTGGTGGGGCTGTGTGCCACCGCCGTACTGTACCTAGTCTGGGAAGTGACTTAGGAGATGTCCAGGGCTCCTACAGATGAAGCACCGTGGCCCCGGGCCCGCAGGAAAAGGGCGAGGACTAGGGGATCGAAACTGAAACTGTTGTGGCCTACTCCCTGCAGGTCAGAACCTGGAGGGTCCTGACGCTTGAGGCCTGGTGCTGATAGCCTTCCCCTTCAATGGTCCCAGCTGGATCCCCTCTCGTGACACTCCTCCTAGAGCATGCATCCTCTCCACCACATCAGCCTTCTTCTGGACCTCCATGTACGTCGTAAGGGTAAAGGGGGTTACGGCATACTGGAGGGAGGGTCGGAGCGCCTCCTCCAAACGTCTTTCCCAAGACTCCTCGTCGGGAAAGAGGTCTGGAGAAAAATGTAGGAGGTCCTTGAACTTGATCCCCAGCTCCCTCAGGGACATACTCCCCTGTTGGAGGGAGAGTTGCTCCAGTCTCTTTTCCGCCTTCATCGTCGAAGAGAGGAATTCTGCCCGGATTTCCCTCTCGAAATCTGCCCAAGCCACCTCAGCCTCTCTCCTCTCCCCCAGGTAAAGTGTCCACCACTGACGCACTGCTCCCCGCATCTGGCTGATGTCCATAGGAACCCAGTACTCGATCGGGGCCCGAATCAGGCCGAAAGATATCACTAGCTCCTCTAGCCAGCCTTTTGTCTTCATGTCAGAGGTGTTGCCCTCATACTTCTCGAGGGTCTATCGCTGGAAGGCCCGGAGAGTCTTCTACCACTGGTTGTCCTCCTCTTCTTGGTCTGCTCTCTGCCGATTGGCCAAGGTACTCTGCGGGGCCTCGATCGTCTGTACCACACGTGGTCACCTTCCAGGTGCCATAGCTACAAGGTAAACAAGGAATGCCTAAGCCCATGTAGTTCAAATTATTGTCTTTAAAACTTATTAAACTTTTTGTTTATACTTAATTCCCAAAAAACCCCAGAAACAAGAGAACAAAAGTCATAATGATGCATGTACCTTTCCTAGGGTCTCTACCCTGCAATCAGCGTGGCATCACTTGGTCGTTCGGTAGGTCCAGAGTCCTTCCGTCGGATCATGGGGGGCCCTAAAATCTCATGTCCTAGCCGGTCTTCCATGACCTAATTCACGCACCATGGTCACCCAACACTATTTCCTTACCATCCCATGCAATCCTCACTATGCCTAACTCCAGACTCCACTCTATCTCTCAACCATCTCTCTGATACCATTCTGTCACGACCCGCCTTCACCAAAAGGAGGGATGGGTTAACAGATTTCCAGACCCTTCTTTCTTTAAGTTTAAGGAGAGATAATGACCCCCGAGACCCACATTCAACAGGTCCCGGAGTGGCGACTAGCACCAAGGGTATAGAATTCCACACAAATGGAAGGCATTACCCCTTTTTGTTCTATAGGATCGTGAGATAAGAAGATGAAAAACAACAAAACCAAGGTAAAAGAAAAGTAATTCCAAAAGTAAACCATTCCCACATGCATGTTCCCAACATAAAAGCCACAAAGTACAAAAGATGACCACAAAGGTAAGTTCCGAAATAAGAAAAACAACAACTGCAACTACCCCAAGGTCCGAGCTAGTATGGTCCTGCCCGATCCCTGAAGTCCTCCTGGAAACCTGAAAGCAGTTTTATATACGTAGGGTGAGCATACAAGTACACTCAGTAGGGACAACCAAAGACTCTCATGCACAAGTGGGGGAACGTACTAAAGTACCATGAGAAAAGGAGTAAACCAAACACCTATCAAGGTAAACTATCCACCCAAGCCTCACCAAGGCACACTCCCCAAATAACGCAAGTCATGTAGTATATATAATAAGAGCACATAGATGATTGGGTACACCGTGCCACTTTCCCACTGGTTATTGAGACATCCTACGCATCGAACCAATCTTGCCATTCTTTCACCGCAGTCCCACTGCCTCACCTGCCCGCACACACCTGGGCCACAACCACACGCAGTCCCACTGCCAAATCCCGCCCGCAAACACCTGGGCCACAACTGTCACACGTAAACACGCCTACAAACACCTAGGCCAGAAGAACCACCACCATGCCCGAAGACACCTAGGCTAGAAGATCCACTGCCACGCCCGAAGACATCTGGGCCTCATTCTGAAGATACTTGGGAAACTACCTGCCCGCAAACACCTGGGCCATAACCACCACACAACCCCGCATGAAGGTTCTTGGGCTAATAATGGACCTCAGGCCATCACAGTCTGCCCTAAGATACTTGGGATATCCAGTAAAGGGAGCAGAAAAGGAGCTAAAAACCATCCACTAAGAATAGTGTTGGGAAAAAAACCCTCCCCCATGAAATGGGGGTGTTCAGCACTAAGTTCTCAACATGGGTGGGGCACGAATAAGAAGGAAAAAAGCTACAAGTATATATATAGGTAACAAGCACTCACCCAAAGCTAGGTTTTTCTTCAGACAACCTACAAATCGCAACAGCACACAAGTCCGAGTCACGACTCTCGCCAACAAAACCCATTGTCCCATTCTTGTTTCATGTTTAGTGATAATATTCAAATAAGTTCATGCACTACTGGGAAACTAACACCATAAGCATAAACAAGGAAAAGGATCTAGCCAATCATCAATTTAGACATTCACACTCGGTTCTCTTGTAATGATACAACAACAAGGAATAAGTGAGATCCCCTGAAGTACTGGAACCAAGGACAACCCCGAGACACTACCCCGTGTCCCCTCCCCAAAAAGGTTTTTTATCTAAAGAGGATCCCACCGCAATTCGGGATATAAACAAGGTAACCACCCAGTCTTAAAACTCGCAAACACTGAATCCATAACAACAGGGGAGCCCATTCCCAATTACACAACCATCGAGAGTATAAAACCAGGGGATCTCATCCCCTCCCACATCTCCGGCAATCGGCCCATGAAAGAAAATATCCAAAACACTTCCCCCAACCCAAAGCAGGGCCATGCCGGTATTTTCAGATTTAAAAGATTTTACATACTCCATGATTTCAATTCCATGTTTTGACTTGGGTTAGCATAGAAGGGATTGATCCTAGTGCTTTTAATTTATTCAGCCGGGCGTACGTGATTAACCAATTTACGTTTCACAGCAGGAGTTTAAAATTAGGAACAAGCCATTTAAAAAACCATGAGGGGTTCATTAGTGCACAGACAACGAACACCAACGGCCTGAATTTTTAGACGGCGCAAGCCAACACAATTCAAAAGATGATCATAATATCAAAACAGCATCAATGATCATAGCCAACCTTTTTTATTTATAGATTCCATTGATTATCTTTATTAGGTCTAGTTTATCCAATTATAAAGAAACAAAAGCACGCCCACCCCGCATGATACACCAAAGGGAGAGGTGATGAAGAAATTCCCTACCTGTTGGATCAATGATCTATTCTGAGGCCGAGCGAGGAAGTTCACGGATAGCGATGCGGCTTGCCTCAACGAAAATCACTTTGTCTATCAATACTTAGGCAGGGAGCAGAACTCTACGCATAATGATGTGGCTCGCCCGATGCACCAGAAGCTGTTTGTGAAAATTCGCAATTGAGGAAAGAAGAAACCACGGCTAACCCTTAGTTTATAAAAGCCGTGGACGGTTGAGATGAGACTGCCAAACTGTGTAAGGCGTGGGGTCGTGGGTTGGTCATGCGGCCCCACTCGTCATTAAGGGGGTCGGGTGGTTTAAACCGACTCATTAATTCATTAAGTATTTAATTAAAACTCTTATGGAGTTACGGGTCTTTAAAACACGCTCAAACAGGTCAAAATAGGGTTTAAAACCCTAATTGTGAAAAAAGGAACTCCACTGGAAAGAACCCACGGGGGTAGGCTAGAGTCACCGGTGGGTGACGACTACCAGTAGGCGGAGGCCACCGGTAGGCCGAGGACACCAGTCGGCCGAGGCTACCGGTAGGCCGAGGCTACCGGTAGGCCGAGGCTACCGGTAGGCCGAGGCTACCGGTAGGCCGAGGCTACCGGTAGGCCAAGGCTACCGGTAGGCCAAGGATACCGGTAGGCCTGCTACCGGTAGGCTAAGGCTACCGATAGGCCTACACCGCCATGATTCCCATACCAGAAAACCCAACATGAGATTTTCACAAAGTAAAGGATCCCCACAAAACCCGGGCCATTACATTAGGGGTTGGAAAATTAAAATAAAAGAAAACAATTTAAGAGAAACTGTTACCTTTAATTTGGGTAACTTCCTTTGGTTTAAACCAAAAGGACTTCTTGAAGTGCCTTCTTGCCTAAGTTAAGACTTCTGAGAGGAGGAGAGGGATGTTGAGAGCTTAATTGGTCAGAGTATTGATGATCCAAATGGCTTGAGAGGTGTGAGGAATTGGTTAGAAGTTGTCTCCTTTTATAAGGGAGAGAGGGGCCTTTTTGGTAAGTGTGAACGTATTATTTTATAATATAATGATATTCGGTTTCTAATGGTCGAAAAATAATTACAGTCGAAGATAAGATGATTCATGGTCTAAATTAAATCATCCAATCATAATTGGACATGTTTTGTATAATATTTTAAGCATTATAATATTATTTATTTAAATCATTTATTAATGAGGTAAACACTGCATCATTATTATGTCATAAATAGTTTACTTTATTTGTTGTCTCAAAATTATAAAAAAATACCATGATGTAGGAAATATCTTTATATTTCCAATGAATATTTATAGTCAAAAATATTCCTTATATAACACCACGTAAAAATTAATTACTAAAAGATATTTGTTTATGTCTATTTTGCATTTACATTAAATTAATTAGTCTAAATTGCCATTATCACTCCCAAGTGGATCAAAGTGGTCCCAAAATAGACCCAAAGATGCCCATGGTCGTTAATGACTCAACCAATATGGTTTGGACAAGTGTTAAGGTAATTTTGAATTATTATAATATTCTTTTAAACTTGAATTACCCTATTTACCTTTAACCGCGGTAAATAAAAGTCAAAAGTTACTATTCACCAAAAATTATTTTCATATTAATAAACAACATTTTACCACTTAATAACAACCATGTATGTCAGGTTTTCGAAATTCAGTTCACAAAAGTGGTAAAATTTCATTTAAATGAAAAAGTCAGTTTTTTAACTACCACTAAGTGGTGTCACTATTCATCAAAAAATGATGTTTTTCAGAAAAATACCAAAAATTCAGCCTAAGACATATTTGATATTATGAATTAAAAAATGATGTTTATTTTTTCAAATTCAAAACATAGAAGTGTCATTAATTAATTTTAAAAGTAATTCCCATTATCAAAACAAATAGCGTGTTTTTAAGAAACAATAACTATCAAAAGATTGATACTTGTTTATGTCCAATTTCAAATTGAAATTAATTCCTTTGACCAACATTGGATTAAATGGTAATAATATATTCTAATTACACATTAAATCCAATTAAAAAGATAATCTAACCATATAAATAAATTATATTAAAAGGAACTTTTGAATTAAAATACAATATTTTCACTATTCATTAAAAAATGAACATTATCAGAAAAATACCAAAAAATACCCAAAGTAAAATTTGATGTCCCCATTCTAAAGAAGGATTTTATTTGGTCATATAGAATGTATTAAAGTGACCAAAACTAGATTTAAAAAAGTTTCTCCATTAAAAGGCAGTAAATTGGCCTTTTAATGTAAATTATGCTTAAAATTAGATTCTTTCACATTTTAAGACTCCAACTTTTATATGGATAATGTAAATATATTTAACAATCATGTATAATAATATTGTAGTTAGTTTCATTAATTCCCGCCAATACAATGGCTAGGAGTTAACTACCATTTAAAGTAATAATATTATATTATTAGTGTGGAACGTAAGATTCCAAAGAAACCCGTTGTTGCGTATCGGGCACGTAATCGAACATATCAACCCTTTTAAAGTAAAATTAATATTTAATTAAAAAATATTAATAAGTATAAAAATATCTTATTCTTCATTTACTTGGGATGTTACAGAAGGAAACGAAGGCAACAACGCGCCACCAACGACCACTATGACCCGTGCCACCCCCGTGGTGCTCCGACCTCTAGGCTGAACCGGCCGCATGCCCTCGCCACATCATGCCTCCCTCGGCCTAACAGGCCCCGCACCCTGGAACACACAACCCACCGGCCGAGCCACCCCAGCCGTGCCGCCCCCCTCCCCCCCCCCCCCCCCCCCCGGCCGCGCCGGCCTAGCCGCGCCGCCCTCCGGCCGAGCCCCCTCGGCCACGCTGCCCACCGGCCCCGCCTCCCGCCGGCTGCGCCATCCATTGCCCTCTGAGAGGCCCCATGGCCTTGTGACCTTGCGGCACCCTCCTCAGCCGAGCCGCCCTCCTGGCTCTCCACGGCCCCTCGTGGCCTGCTGGGCCGGACCCAGCGGGCCGGGCTGAACCCAATTGGCCTGGCCGCCTAACGTGCCGGGCCGGACCGAACTGGCCAGGCCGGGTCGACCTGAGCTACATCGGACCAGACCATAGCCCACTACGACCCCTTTACTTTCTTTTGACATAACTTTCGTCCCGGATGACTGTTTGACAAACTATCAGTGACACTGGAAATCTGGGAGTGAGACGGTCCCATTGAGTGATACCCCACTGAGTTTTACTTTGAGATGGGAAATAGTTGGGTTGGATCGAGGATGAATCCAACATGACCCCCTTGACTAAAAGGTTAATAAATCACAGACCAAGTGTACGATTGACGCGCAGTCTCCTATGGTGAGACCCCTATGATGTGGCAGACCATTGAGATACATCTTCGTTGGAATTTGTGACAGTTGGAGTATCGACCAGTAGCTCATTGAGAAGATCCTCTTGGAGATGAGTGAGAATTGTGTGGAGACCTAGGAGCTAGATGAGACCTGACGACTGCTGACCATTTCGACTCGGAGTGACTCGACTAGCCCAATGGGAACTTGTGGGTGTCGCAACCGACCAATAGTGGGGAGTGCCTTGGTGTCATGGTAGACCTAGGATACTTGATAGGAGGTGTACCTCAGCAGGCTACGAGGGGGAGTGCACTTGGTGACGCGGTAGAACCGTGGTTGGGAGTGCCTTGGTGACACAATATACCCATGATACTCGATAGGAGGAGTACCTTTGCAGTCCAAGGTTAGTGTGAAGAGCCTTGGTGTCACAGTAGGCCCATTGTACTCGATATAGGAGGGTTCTTCAGCAGCCGAGGTATCGACAATGTGACTGGGGATGTTACTTGACCCTACCCCAAGAATAAAATCCTGGTTTGAGCTGAGTCTGTTTTTCTGTGTTTTTCCTCATGATTGAGATGGATTACTTGATAACTTAGGTATATGTATGGGAATATACCTAAGTAGGGTTATTAGTTGATTTCATACTTTGTGGTTTATCCTTGGTGGATTTTTGTGAGACCTTGAGGGTCTCAGGGTACCTACTGAGTATCACTATACTCACCCCTGCACGGGCTATGCTCGCACCTTGTTGTGTTTGATGCAGACAACAGACAATGCTGACTGAGGCTGAGAGTACCAAGACTAGACAGTGCCCGTAGGTGGACCCTATGGCGTGTCCGTACGCCAAGGAGAGGGGTGGATGAGGTGTGCTGAGGAGGGAATCCGTACCTACCCTTCTTGTAGGAACCCGGAGGATAACCCATCATATGTCTTTCTATTTTTTTAGTTGTATTGCAATTCAGTTTTACTTGTACTTTCCAGTTAGGCTTGTATTCTGGCCCATTTTTACTTACTGTACTCACTTGTTTACTATACAATTTTCTTGTGTTCGTATCTTCCTGTGTTCTTGGTTATGTGAGTTTTCAGGTTAAAAAGGCAATGCCTTCCCAGTTTTAGGGAATACGCCTTTGGTGCTACTCGCTAGCCCCTAGCCTATAGAAGGTGGGCTTGGGGTATTCACGAAATGGGCCCCGGGGGACGGGTCATGACATATCATGATACTATTCTTTACCCAATGCATTGGAGCGCTATCAGGGCACACCCTTCATAATCGTTTCATTTCACGCATAAGTGTGCCACATAGATCATATGACATGGATTCATTAGACATAATAATTTATTCCATGTATAAGATATGTGGAATACATAAATTTAAGTATTGAATCATCATGTACATGTGTATTAAGGTGAATAACCTTGATAGGGAAATGGGTAAGGTATTAACTTACATGATGATTTTGGTGTGGGAAATTTTGGTGTAACTTCGATAGTATAAAGACATCAAATAGAAATCATAAAATGGGTTGAAGAGAGAGAAAGGGGTATAAAATAATTTACACATGAAATGGACATTAAGGGGGTCATGGAACATAATATCACAACATATTTTATGGATCTTAGATGCATAATATAAAATAATTTCTTGAATGTAAATGAGGAGAGAGAAATCCCTTACCGAATTACAGCATGGTAATGAGTGTACGTAGGAGGAATTAATGAGAGAGAAATAAAACTCTCATCATTCAAACATAATAAGGTAAGTATGGGGGAGGTGGGAAATAATACACCAACATTTTTAATTGAGAATAAAAGGGTATAACAATTTAATGAAACTTGGAAAAAATGAGAAAAGAACAAATCCCTTACTTGGAATTGTGATCCCAAAGGCTTTGGAGAGACGTGAGAGAGGCTTATAGGGAGCTTGGGGTTCCTTGGGTGTATTATAGAGAGAGGAGGGATAACGTTGGTCGAGATCCAAAGGTTTTGAGTGAAGAAGAATGGGAGGTTGAGTGGGATTATATAGGTAAGGTGAGGAAATCCTTTATTATATAGGTTTTGGACACTACACATTAAAATAATAAAAACCACAAACCACACCATGGTTTTTTTCCAATGGTTTTTTCCAAATTGGAGTGGAAAATATTATTTTATAAGGCTAATATCCCGAATTATTAAAATATTAGGCTTTCTTATGTGGAGGTGAGTCACACTCTCAAGGAAATCATTTTAGAAAGTTAAAACATTTAATATGTCTTAGAGGGTTTACTATGGTACCATAAAAGTAATCAAACAAATATAAAATCACATTATTTTAAAGATAAAAAATATATTGTCCAAAAAATATATAGTATTTTATTACATCACTATTGGGTTATTATGATATCATAAAACACATTATATATTTAAATGATATTTAATTTTTACCAAAAAATTTTACGGTCTCAATTTTTTTTTAAAATTTACTCTTAGATAATTTCAACATCTTAAATCCCAAAATGATATTCATTTTATCTAAATAATTTTCTAAATATGTGAATTTTTACTTGTAAAAAAACATTTATCGAAAATTCATAGGTTTTGACAAAAACAGCTTTCAAACCATAATAAAAATTAAAATTGTATTCTTAAAAAAATTATAAGATAATTTATATTAATTAAAATGTAATTTAGTAATAATATTTTATTAAAATATTATTTACTGAAAAAATCCATTAATTCATCAATGTAGATTTCATAATTGAATATTAACTAAAAATACTATTTTTGCTTTAAAAACCACAAAATGAATGTATATTATTGATCAAGAGAAACATTAATTAATAAAAGTTTGGATCATTACAACATATACATCAAGAATAGATGCTAGTGATGTATGAAATGTTTAAATTTCATATATCATGGAACATAATGTCTTCATATGTGCCAAAGGGAATATCTAGAGGGGTGAGTATAAAAATATAGTAGGAAAACCCCAAGACAATTTTCCCACATTCCACTAAAATAAGAATTGGGTTAGATCAATGTTTTATAAAACAATTGTAAAAAACCGAAAAAATAGTCAAAATAGTCTCACAATTATTATCTAAAATATGTAGGAATGAAGTGGAGAGTATTTCACAAAAAATATTGTTCTCATAGGATATATAAAAAGTTATTTCTAAATAACATAGAAAATAAAATCAATGTTCTCACACACACATACATGCCCATTTATTGAAAATAAAACCACCCTTGCTCACGAGTGGAGGTCCATCCTCCACCATGTTGTAAATAAAAAATAATCATTGGAACAAACTAGCCATATAAAAAATCCCCTCAATATAAGGTCTAATGAAAATGAACACATGCCAAACATAACATGATAGGTTCAAAAATAAGCACATTTTTTTTCTTTAGGGATATTAATTAATCAGTTCATCAACAAACTTATGGTCATCACCTATAACCCATGTTTCAAGAAAAACCAATCAGTGAACAATCCAATTGATCTTCAAGAGGAAAATTACACTTCTATGTAGAAGTAATTTCCCTCAATGATAAATGATCCTACACATTCCAAAGAATGTGTAAAGCGGGAAAACCTAATTACCCATTATCATCATAAAATAATAATAAAAAATAATAATCGCCTTAGACTACCTCTAGAATCATCCAAAAATACCCATAAAATATTCTGGATGAAAAGTCATAAGGATGACTGGTCGAACATAGGGTATTTAATGTCAAAAAATGCATTAAAATCATTCTCGAGAAGATATCACACAACCTCGTTCAAAGACATAACCCCATTCTAATACCTAGTTCATGAAATTGGTTTTTCAAACTCTGGAATAATTGAAACAATATATTGTTGTACCCACTACAGTCATGGTCCATTCAGAAAAACCACATCCTAGGAGTCTCTCCATAGTGAGCTACTACATTGTGTAGGAAACCCTTTGACCATTTTGGACTGGCCACACCCTAATCCACAACATGGTTAGGTGTCTCTACTCGTGTTCCTTAGCCATACCCCCAATGTTCCATTACTAATGCCATAAAGAGACCATGGATTGATTTGGGTGTTTTTGTTTTTCTCATGTTACTCATTTTCACTCCCAGCAAACCATTCTCTCTATTATGATGTTTTGCTACATATGGTGTACCTAAACACACCCCAAATCCACCTAACTCTTTGAGAAACCCACCAATAATTCCCAAAAAAAATCCACTAAAATGGATTTAAATGAACATAATGGACTAAAACAATTACCTCAAACTGGGGGTGTTACATTTACAGTATAAACATCACCAACACAACATGGAATAATGACAACCATGAAATAACTCTTACATAGTAAAAACACAATTCAAAATGTCTTTGACCTACACACCATGAAATAGAATAGGGACATATATGGGAAAACACTAGTTAAAATGCATGTAACTATTTCCACATGACCGTTTCATCTTCCACCTAAGAAACATGATACTCACCACACCTTGGACCATGGTTTTTGACCAGGTTAGTATCCCACTTCATCTAGCCTCATAAATGTGCTCCAATGTCACCAAAACACTTGTAACACCCCGCAGATTTATGAAATATTTTTTTCCAAATTAATTTAATCTTTTCAACAGTTTTCATTTCATGTAAAATTGATTTTATATTGAGTTACATGAAACATTGAGTCCAGATTTCATTACACACAACACAAATCTTAGCTTACAGTACATGTAACACTGAGTTAAACGAAACAAAACAGATTATTAAAATACTATTATTAAAAATGATAGTTTTCACATAACCATTGGAATAGAAGTGGATGGTATATTTGTAGTTCTAGAATCAATATCATCATATAATCAATATATATGTTCATTATTTAAATCATTATACCCATAAACATAATGTGATGGTAAAAAAAATATTACACCATGGTGTGGAGATGAAAAGTCGTACGTACACAAGCTTGGGGGTTTCATTTTTCATAGGATGGATAGAAGGTGCAATATGGTTTTCCCATTATCATAATAAAATATCAGTATATAATTGTTACTAGAGTTATTGATTTATAATGGAAACAACTCATGTAGAGGAAATAGAAGAATAATGAATTTTGAATGAATGAGAAGAGAATACTACCTCTACATTGATGAGCTCTCTCTAGATCTCCTCTTAAAGGCACTAGAGTTGATCTTTTGAGAGGACCAACTGCTCTATAATGTGACAAGGGAAGTTGATAAGGGAAATAGGTAGAGTATAGCTGATATTTAAGGCTAAAATAAATGTGATTTTTTGAGGGAGGATATTACCTTTTATAATTGAGGTTGGGGGGCATATTTGAAATCTCCAAAATTATTAATTTATAATAAAATCAAACCACTCCCAAAAACCTCGAAAATATCATAATTTAGAATATGATATGGGATAAGGTTTTAAAATCATCAACCAATAAATTTTAGATGTGTTTCTTAATCTATTTAAACATTATCATTTTAATTATCCCTTAGTTATACAATTTTAATTTGAACTGAGGTAAAAAAATGTATCAATATTAAAACAGTGAAACTTTTAATTATTTGACTTCAATTAGACCATATATGATCAATTAAAAATATTTTAGACAATATAATAATTATTTTAAATTTTTAAAAATGTATTATGATTTTTAAATAATTTAATAAGACATTATTTTGACAGAATATCAATTGTGTCAATTTTGACACTATTCATTTCATGGATTTTTAAAAATCTCAAGATAAGATGTTATACATGAAAAATAATATTTTATTATATTTATTTGGGTTAAATATCATCTCAAAAATTAATTGGATATATTAATGATCCCAAATTATATTTATTTTAATTTTTTTGATACCATTAATTTGATATTCTAATTAATAAAATAATTTCTACATTAGTTCTGTGTAATTATTTAATATATTTATTTGTTGAATAAAAATTAAAAATAAAATAAAATTATGTAGATAAATCCAATATATTTCATTATAATACTTATAGTTGAATATATCTTCTGGAAAAATCCTATATTAAAAATGCTGTATTTATTAAAACATGAATATGATATCTTTTTCATTACGTTAGATAAAATATTACATGTGTCATAATATATTACATGTGGCTCAAAATGGTCAATAATTTGACTCTTGGATGATTGTGATTGATATATACTCAACCAATGAGATTGGGTCATGTTTTTTGGGATTTTAAAATGTATTATCATTTTAATGAAAATTATTTTATTGATTTTCATCAATTAAATAATTTCTACATCATCAATTTATAATCCATTAAGCTAATTATTTATTTCCTAAAAATTACAAATAAAGTTTCATGATAAATGAAATAAATTATCTTTCAAATAACTTTTTATGGTCTAACTTATCTTCTGTAAAACCTTATATTTAAAATCAAATATTATTTAAAACATGATTGTGACATCTTTAAATTTTCATTTAAATAAAATTTCAAAATACCATAATATCTCCTAAATGGCTCCAAAATGGAAAAAAATTTTATATTATTGAAATATATTTATTATGTTAAAAATTTGGATTTATATTCATTGATACCACCCATTATTTCTTATGTGGACCCATAATATGTAGTAAAGGCAAAGAAAATTACACTTTGTATCATTATTTTATTTATATATTATTTAAGTCATTTTCATGGAAAACTTTTTATAAAATGACATAATTTATATCCTTAATTGTTAAGAGTAAAATTAAATTCATAATTGTTTTCATTTATTTGTGTCATTTTATTGTAATTAAAATTTTATTTGTAACTTAAATTACCTAATATAACATTTACTATTGTATCAAAATTTACCATTGTTACAATTCATATTCATCAAAAGTAAAATTGAAAGAATTAAAATTTTTTGAAATCCTAAATCCAAATTTTAAATCCATTTTTGAAAAAATCAGTACACAGATTTTTGAAAATTAAATTTAAAATAAAACTAGTAAAATGTCCAGGAAAACTGTTTTTTTAAATGTCCTCTCAAAACGAAAAATGTTTTTATAATAAATTCATGGGTAAAATAATTTGAAATAAACATATTTGGATACAAATGAATTAATTACAATTTAAAAATAATACATAACATAATTTTACTTTGTAATGACTTTAAAATAAAATACAGTTTTCAATAAAAATAATTATTTTCACTATTCATTAAAAAATGAAACTTATCAGAAAAATACCAAAAATTATTCCAAAGTAAATTTTTTACATTAAAAACTAATAAAAATATGTTTATTTTTTCAAATTTAATACATATATGTGTTTTAAATTTTATATAAAATGGGTTCACCATTACATGGTGGGAAAATTACCCTTTTGAAAAATTCAACTTTTTATTGATAGAATTAGATTTATTCTTTTCTTAGGCCTATAAAATATGTTGGATGAAAATATTTTATTGAATATACAAAATATATATTCTATTAATATCCGTAAATTTTTAAAATAAAAATATCTCCTTTATATTTGATCCGTATATATTTTCATTTCTAAGAAATTTCTAACTAATAAATTTATCTTATAAACCCTATATTATTCATAAGTTAGTTAATTCTGTTAATAACCACTAACTTAACGGCTATGTTATTATCTTATAGTAATAAAAAATTATTGTAACTTGGTGTTTCATATAATACAAGCTTATCTTGGTGTAGAATACAACACAAGACATCAATGAAATTAAAAAGAATTTATCCTATAAAAACCTTGTGGTGCTACAGTTTTAGAATGAGGTATTTATTTTGTTGTAATTTATGCCAAAACTATGAAAAATATTTATTACCATGATATATATTGTATTATTACAGAAAAAATGGGGGTTATTTGACATTAAAATAAAGTAAAAACCAAATGAAATCATGGAAATCCTTAATTAAAGGTGAATAACCAAAATAGATTTTATTAGAATAATAAATGTCTTAGGTTCCAAAATTTTAAATATTGGTTAATAAATTAGAAATATTATTTATAAAAGCATGATTATACTAGTTAAATTATTTTTTAATCTATATAGAAATTTCATAAATTTTCACATCATATTTATATCATGATTAGGTTATAAAATTCATGGTTATTCATAAAAATTGTATTTTTTTTATTATTCACCAAAAATCAACCATTTTAAGAAAAATTCAAAAAAAGTACAGTAATATAATGTTTATGTGATGATCCCAAAATTAATTTCATTTTATCAAATTCAAATTCTAAAATTTATAAAATTCTTTTTTAAATATAATCTTATAATATATGGGAAAACAATTTATTTTGAATAAAAATTAAATTTTGTTTTTGAGTGGTTACCTTAATATTTTTTATTACCTATTATTTAGTATATTATTAAATTTAATTAATTATACAAGTATGAAATAAATTTTATGAAATTAATTATTTTTATTAAGTGGAATTTAAATTTTAGATACAGAATGGAGAAAGAGTTTAAGTGTGAAAAACTTTGTACACTTTGATTACAATTGAAATCCAATGACAAGTTTAATTATCTTAAAAATAAAAATTCATGATCTAATAACAATTATATGATAATAAGTCTCTTTAAATATGAAGAATTAAATTTGAAAATAAAAATAATAAATATTCCATAGTAATATTTTATTATAAAACATGTTATTTAACATTTTTAAGGGATTTTTTGAGTAATAACACATGTAAAAAGAATATCACAATAACCATTTTTAAATTAAATTAAATATTATATCTAAATAAAAAATTCTTGATAATTTATTTTTTGTGTAAAATTTATAATTTCCCATTTATTTTATCACATTTTTCACATAAAATATCATATGACATACTTTTAATGGTTAAATGTTATAATTTTATAACAATAAAAACAATCATCTTAATTTGTCAATAATTATATAAAAAAGAATTAATTACTATTTAAATGATCATGTCGATATTAAACCATTAATAAAATTTTTATAGTTATCAAATAAAATTATATGTCTAAAAAGTATCATGACTTTAATAAAAGTGATTTTAGAAAAACAATAAACAATTGGTACTGTGAAAATACAATATAACTAAATTATAATTTGAATAAAATAATGGTTTCAAATATGAATATAAATTCTAATTTCATATCATTTGAAAAAAGTAAAAAAATTCACTTATCACATATACATATATATGGCTTTTATAATGAAAATATGTTGAAAACTATGTTGGAAATATAATATTTTATAACTATGGATGATTAAACATAGTTAGTAAGTCAGGATTTGTTTTATATTTTTTCATTTCATTCTATCATTAACTTACCCATAAGATCATGTAGATGAATTTTTCATCTTCTTTTACTGAATTTTTGAAAAAACATTTATTTCAATACCCTTACCCATATGATGTTTTTCCGTAATTTTTTCACTCAAAATAAGAGGTTAAACCCAAAAGTTATGATATACAAACAACCCTTCAAAATTGATGATTTTTAACATTGGTCAATTTTCCATCGAACATTCCAATGTCATAACCTTAAGGACAAACTCACCCACTTCTATAACCACTAGTCCCTTCCTCCAGTAAACATAACATTAATTTAATCCTCAATTGGTCTACTTAAAATAAAATTGAGTAAAACTAGTTTATTGGATGGAGATCACATTTATAGTTTGAAAGTAGTTTTTTAAATTATTACTTTTGAATATATCATTGAGAGGATTTCAGAATTGTATACCTCCTATCTATGGTCTTGGGATATTTTTAAGAAATTTTCTATTGCAAATTAAAAATCAGGAATCATAAAAGAAATTAATATTATAGGGCTCAATGAATTTTCTGGGCTACGGGGTGCA
The DNA here is from genome assembly GCA_963277665.1 of Viscum album. Lineage (NCBI taxonomy): Eukaryota > Viridiplantae > Streptophyta > Magnoliopsida > Santalales > Viscaceae > Viscum > Viscum album. The sequence continues at coordinate 1,291,247,458 of OY728151.1, forward strand.
TTGTTTCATGCCTGATATAATAGAAAGAACCATATTTTTGAATATACCATTTATGATGATTATACTTAATTAATATCACAAAACATATGAAGATAAAAAAAGAAATGTTAAAATTTTTATATAGAATATTTCCTAGAAAAATGAGTAGGTTAATAAATAATGTGAACGGATAAAATTATTTTTCTTTGAAAATTTGTTTTTAAAATATCTTTATAATAATGAAAAAAATCTAAAATTTATTTTATTAAAAAAAATAAAAACCATCACGAAAAATTAAATAGAATAATTGATTAATCTTTAATGTGTTCTTGATAAGGAAAAAAATTTATCTTAAAATATGACATTCATCATTAAGGGTAGGTATTCCCATTAATAATACTAAATAATTGTTTTATGACTCATGTTACATGATATAAACAATATCTTAAATCACAAAATTTAGTCTTTTGGGTTGTTTTGTTTACCCGTATGACCCTTTATTTTCACCATTTATACCTTTAGTGTTCATAAACTACTTCTTAGAAATTTTCTATCACACTTCTCACTGATGATTTCATTCAGTAGTAAAAATAAAATATAAGAAAAAAATTAGGAGGTATTTTCCACCTCCTATGAACTCACAAGATTCTATATTATTCAATGCTTTTCTTACATTATAGTTTTGCCTCTAAAAAATTTCAAAATTTAATTTTATTAATTTCATAAATATATGAAAATTATTTTATAAGTATTAATAAACTAAAAGTTATATTGTTTTTTCCTAAAGACAAATTATTTATCATAATTAATTATCCAATTTTTAGTATAGTCCTATGATTTAATTTTCTATGATTTCGTATAGAGTGTATATATATTATATAATTTTAGTTTAGGAAACTATGATGTTTTCCATGAATTCCACTTTAAAATTTGATTATATATCAATTAATGATTTAAAAATATTTAACACCTTTTAAATTTAGCGAGTGCCGTAAAAATATAACTTATTATTTGTGTTGAGCCCATGGATACTATTCAGATTGAAATTTGGATCCTTTTTCATATTTGATTTGTTTCCAACATTTCCAAATAAAATATAAATAAAATATAATATTTTTTCGATATATTTAATGAATTTCATAGGTGATTTAAATTGGTAAAATAGGTGTATGTATTTTTTTTGATGAATGTTTGAATTAGAATTAATGTAAAATATTTATAATGGAATGTTTTGTGTTTGACTTCTGAATTCAAACATATCAATAATTGATTTAGATTACAACAATATAGAAATGTATGTCTATAGATATAACCATTGATGTTAGATGTATGATGGAAACCAATATTAAATGAAGAAAATGAGGGTAGTAACATAGATGAATTTATACATTTGAGTCAAGATATATGTGTATGTCTAACTTAGTTTAATGCATGGATAAAATTAATTTTTACATCACTATAAAAATCCCATATACATGATCAAATGTCAGGAAAAGACGAAATTTAGCTATATATAAATTATATATAAGATAAATGTTATAAGGAGATCCATGTGACCAACTAAGTATGATGTATAGAGATATAACAAAGCTAGAGACTATGGTAAACTACATATGACAAACCCTGTCCCACATTTTAAAAATTAACTATATTTTTGGTAATGTAATGTAAAGTGTATTTTGAAGTACCTATGACGTGATACAAACAGAAAAACTATTACACCCTCATATGGAATGTTATTTTTCCATTTATTTTTGTTAATTTCTATGTGATAAATTTTTATATTGGAATATTTTACTTATAGAAAAATATTGTAACATTGGAATCAAACTATACATGATAATTATGAAATAATGTTTTTAGGTCACAAGAAAAGACATGATTTGGTTCATGGTTTGGTAAACTGTGTGAGTCAACTATATAAGTCATTTTAAGTAGCGTACAAAGCATTGTTTAGTGTATTTTTAGTAGAGCCAATGACCTAACCATGAACATGCCATAAAGATAAATTATATTCTATAAAAGTGTCACATAACCCATATTATGTCACTATAAATTCCACTCAATGCCTTTAAACAAATATAGAGTTTTTAAAGAGAGAATTTTTGTGTTCACCACTAGAATTCAATGAATTTTGATAATTGATTAATCAAATAAAAACATTATTTAAGGAGAGAAATCATAGGTTTATCTACCTTATTGATCCAAATAATATCTTTCACTTTATTCTTTGATGATAGGGTTGGATCCCGATGGAGTTCGAACATGGATTTCGAAAAAGAATTTTATTTGATGGGAGCTGATAATCTTAATAAAGTGAGAGACATTCAATCCATAACCTATATAATTATAGATATCCTCATTATGGTAGGTGGGCCATATTATTTTCTATGATGATGGTAACCCATAATTTAGTGATTCAATTTTATTTTGGATGGAATGTTCTTTTTTTAGAATTTATCAAGAAATTTTACATTAAAAATGGTTTTGATAAATTTTAGATTATCAGTTTTTTCAAAAATGGATTGTATTTTGATAGAGATCATACATTGTTTTTTGAAGAAAATCCCGATATCTGATTATAGGAAGTTGTTTTTTAAAATCCATCTTATTTGGTCATGAATTGATTAAATAAAATACTGGATTTATATTAAATTGTTTTTGGATTTATTATAATAAACATATATAGATTTTTATTGAAAACTATTTCAGAAAGAAGGTAGTTTTTATAAAGTAACTTCAATCTTATTTTTAAGAAACATGGAACACTTATAGAATATATTGATTAATTTTCCATATATAAGATTGATAATATCGAGTATTTACATGGATAAGATTCTTATAGTGTGATATTAAAGGGTGTGGGTTATTAAATTTGTACACCAATATAAATGATAATTTTGACGAAATTATGTACTTCAGGAGACGTCACAATGTGGTGATTTAGACCACATTATGTAATGTGTTTTAATACACAATAGTGTGGGGAGTGTCACCATGTCATGGTGTTGTACATGAATGTTTTACATGTTATATGATAATGAATAGTTCATATGAATTCTTCAGCTACAAGATATCATTATAAACTTTATTATCATATGATTATAACATTGATGTGTCTGTAAAATCAAATAAATTTTTCAAAAATTGAAGAATTTATGATTAAAGTATATCTAAGAGTTATAAAATATTTTTACTCCAAAAAAATTTATAAAACATTTGATTCATTGTATCTAAACCTTTGATGTTCGTGGAGTCTCCATGAATGGTTATATAAAGAGACTCAAAGTTTATGATCCATGGATCATTCCATTATATTGAGACACTAAGGTAAAATCCTAAAACATAATCCATTATTCTATCCCTTTTCTTTCACTTTGAAAAAATGGTTCTAGAAAACTATGAGGAGGAGGGGATCCTTCTCAAGAATTTTGAGATTTATCCATCCCATGGATACCCATGGTTTAAGAAGATTGATTGATACTTATTTGTGATCATACAGTTTAGGTGGAGGATCTTGGATATATTTAAATTATTAATGATGTGGTATTCTATTGATCATTTATTTTATTCTATCTCATATAAATATAATTTCGTATTTTTTATTATTTTTTTATGTTTTTAGTTTAATTAGGATAAATTTTATCCTCTATGAAACCCATTATTGGTTTCAAATTCTCCTGTATCCTAATCACATTGAGTTATCGATTTAATAAAGAAACTCATAAACCAATAATCTTGGGTGCTAGGGAAAAGCGTAGTTAAAAACATTCTTGGTTATTTAATATTTATATAACTATAACATAAGTGTAATTCAATATAGTTATAGTATTATAAATTTTATAAGACTATGTTGTTGTTTATGAATAATTTCCATAGGAAATACTTGTGAAAAATAAACTTTGATTTTTCAATTTATCCGTGAGATGGCCAGTCAATCACTATATACTGATGATACCCATCATATGAATAAACTGTAGCATGGTATATATTGATCATATATTTCCTAAAATTACTCTTTTTCACTGTAAAAACAGACATTTTGTATGGAATATGATTCGATAAGACTATCAGGGCCTAACTAAGGCCTCAACACCCTACTCTACTAAAAATGGAATCCAAACCCGATGTGGTTTACCATATGAAAATTAAACGAAAATGAATAAAAAACATATAAAATTTCATTCTAATACTTTCTTTAGAACATTCACTACAAGGGAGATCTTATCCATGGTTATACTCATGAAATATTCCACCCCTTATAGAGAACATTTGGGATCCCACTCATTTTATGACTGATATTCCATATTCTAATTTTGTGGAGCATCACCTCCCAATAGAGGGTGGTGAGGTCCTTCCCTCTATTGAAATAGTTTTTTTAGGTTCTGGTTCAGGTGAGGATCTCCCCCTAGCATATCCTATGGGTTTGGATACATTATTTAACCCTCTTAAAAAACTTTTTGCTAGCATGAATATTTGTAACTATTGTTTTGTTTGAGGGTTTGAGGGGATTTCAATTCTTTATTATACTATTCACTTGGTCCTGTATTAGGTTTAAAATGAATCTATGAATATTTTTAATTATTTTAGTTTATTATAGAATGATTAAGAGGAATATTTAGTGTCAAAATATTGCAAGGAAAAATGATCCCATAAACCTACTATTACTTTAATGGGCATGAAAAGTTTTTTACCAAATCCACAGGAAACTCCCACATGGAATATGTATACCCATATCATGGGGAGTGATATTGAAGGATTGAAAGGTTCTATACTTCTTTAATTATTCTATCCATACCCTTATGGAAGGTTATAGTTATAGGATCCCATGTAAAATGTGTACACATTAATAATGAATGTAAATTTTCCAAAGTGGAAATTATTTCTATTTTTTAAATGAATTAAATTGATTTTTTTATAATTATACATTCTTCTATCATGTCAGAATCTTTATGCATTATAGTCTAATCAACAGTCACATATGGATATTATGAAAAAACCTATTGTTAGTGGTACTAATTAGTTCCTCTTCCCAAAAAAACTCTATAGAGGAAACCTAAAATATTGGGTCATTCTATAATTCTGCATTTTCGTTTTTATCTGTGGAAGTAGATATCAAATCTCTATGGAATTACCTATCTAGTTGTGATCTTGGTTCCTATCCATGATTCATGGGGGGGGGGTATTTAACTATATATTTGATCAAAATGAGAAATGCAGCAGCATGAACTACCTGAGAAAATCTATGAAATAATTTAGAATATTCTTATTAGATAATAATATAACAGATATTGGAAATTAGGTGGATTAGTTCACATTGTGCAATAACAAGAAGGGGATATGAGAGTATATAGCAAGGTTGATCGATACCTTACCAATTAGAAAAGGATATCTAACATCCCTAATTCTACAGTCTATCACTTGGAAAAATAATTTTCAGATCTCACACCACACCTACTTTGGTTGAAAATATTGGTGTACAAAAATGTTTGTTTCAATTATCTAGATTATGTGTTTAATTAGATGATTTTTTAAAGTGTTCTAGAATTCATGAAATTCTCTAATAATGGAAATTCACAAAATGATATTCAATGGAAAGTATGACAAATGACGGGAGAACTACCAGAATGGGAATGAAAATATTTGAATAATCAAAGTAGGTGAAATGTGTTGGAGGGATAAATCAATGATCATGGTAACTGTCTCTTATATTAATGTGAGGATGATACATTCACTAATCTTATGGATAAACATAGAGAATTTTCTACAAGGTATATAGAATTAGGGATGATTTCAGAGGAAATGTCTAGGAAAAAGTTGTTCAAGGAGTGAGATATAAATAATACATATCTATATTCATGTGTAAATAAATGAAAACTCATTATGAATTTATATCATCATATGGGGGACACATAATTTTCCACTACCATTAATATTACATTCCCCTTTTCATTATACTACTTATTTAAAATTCTCATAGATTCCTTACACTATCCCAGGGGAAGGGGTAATGAATGAGAGGATGATAAATAGTTTTCCAATATAATCCACTGTGTCATTGATGGAGGTATCAAAAGTGATCTTAAATCTATTCCAAATAGAGATGAGATTCCTGAAGAAATAAAAAATGGAACCAAGATAGATATCTGGGTTATGACGGTTTTCCCAGAGCTCTCTGTGTGGTTTCTTAGGATATCGTCCAAAAGGATATCATTGAGGATGTCCATGATTATTTTAATAGTGGCTCTCTGCCTAGATCTAAAAGAATCAAAAATATTGTTTTGATTTCAAAAGTCAAGATACCAGGTTCATTTAAACAATTTCACCCATCATCTTATGTATTTTATCATACAATTTTTTTTCTAAAATCATCAATGATTGAATATCTACCCACTTTGACTCCATTATTTCCAAAAAGTTTTTTTTTTGTGAAAAATAAGAACATTTAAGGAGATATTGAGATACCCTTTATGATCTCCATATGAGAGTTGTGGGGTGTTTGAAATCCCAATGTATTTGTTGAATTTTTGTACAATAAGGTTTGAATCATTGAAAAGAGATTGATGTTAAAATTTTGATGCTAGGATGTGTGTTGGCATCTCAAATAAGCATGTTCGTTTACACTAAAATTGTTGAAAAAACATGTTTAAGATGAACAATGTCAAGAAGTGCCACTTGAGAGATTGGATGATCCCAAATGACAATGTCCAAGTTATTTACAAGGATTACTGATGGTTTTCTTAGGACTCATTGTCCATAAAAATATAATAAAGTCCAATGTGAATCTAGAAGTGGGTATAATTTCTTCAAGGATACTACATGGTAAACCAAAGGGCCGAAGAATTTTGATGGGATATTAGATAAGGCAGGGGAGACGATGCCTTATGTAAAGGCATGGTATGATAAAGTTCCCCAATACCAGAAATATCATGCTCATTTCCTTGGGAATGTTGATAATATGATGTCTAAAAAAGGTATATAGAAGGGGACCATGCTCATGGTAATCCATTAGGTGGACTTCCAGTGTACCTGTGTGAAATTTCAATAATAGGAGAGGAAACCTCTAGTGGGAGTGGTTGTGTTCTATAGGTCATGTTGTTAGAAAAATCATAATATGTAGAGGATACCAAGCCTATGATTCATGGAATAGTGGAGGAAAATATAAAATAGTTTTGAAACATGTTGTATTGAATAATAAATGATCAATACCTATAGTGAAAGAAGAGAAACATGAGTAATACCATGACCATGGTGGAGGTGACCATGGTTGATAGGTAGAGTAGAGAGTAAAAACTGAAAGATAGAGGTGACCACACCCATTGTTCTATGTATGTTGAGGAAAAAACCAGAAGTGTTTCACTAGGATGTTGTGCATGTTGTTTCGACACTCAAACATGTTGATCCAAAAAATATGTTGCAATAAATTATTGGTTTTGATGGAAGTTGTGACTACCAATTAATATGATGTTTCTACAGGATTTTAATGTCCATTTATAAAAATATTGTTTTAAGGGAGTTAAAACTATAGAGTAAAAGAGATTTATTCCACGCCTCTGAGTACATAGAATATATGTATAATTTGGAGATCCAAAAATCATAGAGGTCATGAAAAATCATGGAGGTGTTTTAAAGGAAAATAAAATGGTGCAATTACATGAAAACATGTGGAATCTTATTTTTCATGAGATTACTTATTTATTAAGGAATATCATGATGTACAAATATAGATAATAGTAGTAATCTCTGTGTTGTTATTTACACATTCAGAAAATAGAGAAAAGTAAAAGTGGGATTGTAGAAAAATAAAGATGGTATTGTCATTATAAATTTTTGTCTTCTAAGAGGTGGGTAGGAAATTGTTAAATAAGGTGTTGGAATTTATCAAAGAGTTTTCTATGTGAATGTTGTTATTATTGTGTAATGATCAAAGTGATGATAGAAGAAGTGCTTTGTCAAGGGTGTCTTCTTGGATTGTGAAGGAGCAACAAATAGGAGTATAATAGTGAATTTATTCATGTTTAAATATTCATTAAATACTGAATAAGAGAGTTATATGTCTAAAAAATGTGTAAATACAGCTCTTATAGTAGTGATAAAATGATGAGAAAGATTCGGTTGTCAGCCAGCAGTGATCCTTGGGAGATAGTAAGTCGAACCTAAACCTCATAAGGTAGTGGAACTAGGTGATAAGTGAATAAACATGATCGTCTATTTATTAGGTTTATAATTTTATAACCATTCATTCACCTTGTATGTAACCTAGTTTGGGTGAACCAATTAAAAACATTGTGTCCCTATTTACATTATGTGTTCACACAAAAAAGATGAAAAAGGAAGATTAAGTATATTTGGGAACAAAATAACATAAGTTACCCTTATATTAGAGAGGTAAAAATCTATTTTTTGAAAGTGAGATATTAAATATCAAAGTGTTTTAATTTTTTATGTCTTATACATCTGATTCACCTCCCTCTTAGGGTGATCTCACTCTATCCCCTATTGAGAAAATGAAAATTGGTATCAAAGATATTGGTTCATTTATCTTGGTTTTGTTATTTATCTAACATGACTTAAAGTTGTTTAGAAAAAATGGAATCCACAATAAAGGATCCTATATATGATGAGAATAATTTCAAAGAGTTTAAAAAGGAGTTTATTATATACTTATTAGATTCTCTAGAGTTCCTCAAGATTTTTTTGAAGATTTAATTATTCTCTTATGTTGGAACAATGTTATCTTTGAGAAAGATAAAATAAATGGTCGAACAGATTCTTCAATCTTAGATGAATTAAGGGTAACTCTTGAAGAAGTTATTGAAGAAAAAATGTATTCTATTTTATATTCTCAATTGATTTGTGAAAAATGATAGAAGATATTTTTTGAAATGATGTGATTTCAAAACAGAATCTCCGTACACTGAAAAGAAGAAATAAAATGAACAAGGGAATGTTATCCCAGAAGATGTGTTCTCTAGATAAGTAAAAATATGAGCCTTATAATATTTATGATTTTAACCACTGTGTAAAGAAAGGATTTGAAATTTTAGACTTTCACTTAGTTCTGAAAAAGATATGGGATTCTGGTGGGGAGGAGTAAAAAATTTCAAGTTTATACTCTACGAGATTTCCATAAAATGAAAATAAATATTGATGGAGTATCGTAAATATAGTGTACATTCTTGTAATTAATGATATGTACTCAAAAAAAAAATTTGAATAATAATTTAGTGTCCATGAATTTTAGCTTTAAAATAATGGGAATGAAGATGAAATAATTAAGTGATACACTAGAAGATATTTCCTAAGAGGTTGGAAAAAAATGATCATAGAATGGGAATTGAAGGAAAGTGTTCCTTAAATTTGAACACAATCTAATGAATGAATGTCCAATTTGAGAGATAATAACTCAGAGCTGAAAATTCTGGCTACAAATTTGGAAAGTTAAGATGAGAAGATAAGAAGATTTGAGGTGAGGATGAACACATCAAAATATTATATGAAGATATTTATAAAAAATAAATCATCTTTTGCAGTAATGATCAAGAATCCTGATCTGAAATCTAGAAGACGATAATTTTTATATTAAAAATTTCGATGTGTGGTTCCATTAATTAAGGAAGCAACAATGTAATTCTATTGTGTTAGATTTGGGCACATTATGAGTAGTTTTTTTGATGTCAACAACCCCAATGATGTATAAAGAACTCGAGTAGTGCCAACACCTGAATCAAGGAGAGACAACATGAAGTATGATTCTTATGGTAGAATTATTACATGTTATAACCTCATTTATAAGTAAAATTACTATAATTGGAGGAACTTATGGAAGTCTAAAAATCAATATGGGTAAAATCCACTATAATGACTTAAAAAAAAATTATTATTGAGGAAAACACCAATTATGCTAGAAAATATGTTCAATATTTTGGAGGATGAAATTAAGCTTCAATGAAATGTTTATCAAGCTCCAAAATTTGGATTTTTACAATAAAAATATTGGAAGGAGTGAATAAATATATGAAAAAAATAAATAAATTATTCCAGCTATGAAGAAGGTGGAAGAGAATGTGAACATGACTCCACCAAAGAAAAAGTATAAAAATATGGCTCTCATTGCCATCAAGGAAGAGGTTTTCCATTGAGGATACAAACAAACCACTATAAGGAGAATGATTAAGATGAAATGGATAAGAAATTGTGGTTAAATCCACTTATGATGCTATTCAATATATTATTTTTTCAAGTGCGATTTATTCCACAACTGTGGAAAAGCCCATGCCCAAGAAGGATTACATGGATCAAATCCATGAAGATAAGTGTGAAAGTGGTAGAATTCAATGGATATAATTTGGAAAGAGGTACTTTTTACCAAATACATATAAGGACGTATCACTTAATGATATTATTATATTCCTTTCATGAAATCTGAAAAAGTGAAAAGGTGAGATGGATGGTGATGGTTTGGTTCACCGTGACCCATTCTATTTCTCAATTGGAGGAAGTTTCAAGTATCCATATCCCGATATAACTTATTTTTTCTAACTATTTTTTAATATTTACATAATTAATCGGTAGATATGATCCATGGGTGATTGTGTAAGAATGAAAAACATTACGGGGACTAAAAGGAAGATCAGTTAAATCATCCACATGTGGTGTCCCGAAGTTTATCATCAATAATTTTTGTCAAGAGAAAAATTATTTGGGGGGAATGACGATATAAATTCAATGTATTATTTGCATTATGTTTAACATGAATTAGCCTATGAAAAACTAAAATATATGGAGTTCAAGTGGTATCATTTATTCAAACTGAACCACTCTTGCAACAAGAGGTGTTAAATTTTCAACAAATGGTATCAATTACTTCTACTTGTGGTATAAATCTCAGAAAAAGTGCTTAATTATTTTCACTAATGGTTTTTTTGTTTCGTATGATAGATATCATATGTTATGCAATGAGAATTTATAGAGCTAAATAAATTATTATTTTTTCGCTCGTAATCATGAGTTACATAGAAACAATTGTTGTTTTATTTAGAAACTATTTTCCCCTAAACATAGTTCTAGCCTAATATGCTTAGAGTATTTATTTATATCTGAAGTTCAAAGTGTTAAAGTCACTAACTGGATAACTTTATAAAATTCATCAAGAATGAATATTGTCTTATGGGATATTACATGTGAGAAGGAATTCCTTTTTATCCTCATAGGGGGTGTTGAAGCCCATGAGGAAGCCCTCCTAGAAGATGAATACAAAATAGGATTTGAGCTTACAAGGATTTTCTTCCCATACATGAAGGTGGATAATGTTTTTTGAAATGAATGGATATGATCCCATTCAAAGGATAATATTAGACTAAAAGGGAGATCCCACATTTTTTGGAGAAATATGTTCTATTTGTATTTCTTTTCCAATAAGTCTGAGTAAGATATTATGGGTTTCTATGTATCAGATATTATCAAAAAAAATAAAATGGAGGATATTGTTAGTAATCCCAACTGACGTTGTTAGATTTTTTGAATTTAAGGATTGAATCATTGATAAGAGCATGATGTTAAAGGTTTATTCTAAGATGTGTGTTAACATATATTGGAAGAACATTGGTTTTGTTGGTAGTAAAATTGATGAAAACACATGTTGAAGATTACAAAACTCAAGAATTTTTTCTTGGTAGATTGTTTGTTCCCAAATAATTATGAATTTTTTTTATTCATAATATTAAATGTTGTGTTGGAATCCTTTTACACACAAATAGAACTAATTTTAGTGGAAATCTGGAGGCGATGAATATTTTTTATGGTTCCAACATGGTTAAGATAAGGGACAAATAAAGGTGAAGGAATCTTGGAGAAGGTATAAGAGGACCATTTCTTTGATCAAGTATTGGTATGTTGAAGTTCCCCAATACAAGAAAGACCACACACATTTCCTTGGGAATTTTGAGCAGATGATGCCCAAAATAGAAAAATGCAAAGGGATTACGCCTGGGGTGATCTCCAAGGCGGACTTCCAATGTACCTATGTGAAATAGAAATCATAGGAGAAACAATTTATAGTTGGGGTGGATATGGTTGATAGGAGAAGATTTTATGAAAAACAATTTATGTATATGAGACAATTAGTGTGATGGGTGAGAACATCTAATTATTTTTCAACATTCTATAATGAAGAAGATGTCGTTGAGACATATAATACAAGAATGAAAACACATGAAGGATAACACCTATGGTGGAGGTTGTCTTGATTGATAGGATGAGCAGTGAGTTGAAATACACAATAGGAGATAACCATGCCCATGGTGCTGGGATGCTGAGGAAAGATGAATGTATGTTTTCCCCAAGCCTGGGTGAATTCAGATTTGGCACTCAAATATGTGGATTTGGACAAATGTGTTGCGATTAATTATTGTCTCTATTGGAATTTTAATAATCATTTAATGAGTGGTTTCAGGAAATACTAAAAGTTAAATTATAGTAAATTAATGGATGGTTTTAATGGAATTAAAATGATACATCAAAGGTGATTTATACCAGGTTCCCATGTGTATTGAATTTATTTATAATTGTGATATCTTAAATTCATAGAGATCACATAAAATAATAGAGGTTTTTTTAGGAAAATATAATACCCCAATTAGTTGAGAAGATGATGAAGTTTATTTAGCATGGGATCTCATATTTTCCAAGGAAGATTGTGATGTCCAATGTTAGAGAATATCAATAAAATATATGCACTTATTATCACATTTACAAAAATAGAGAAATGTGATATGAGACAAAGAGAACATTGGATATTTGATTCTTATAGAGGATGTTTATATTCCAGGAAAGGGGCTGTAAATTTTATAAGAATCTATTAGCATTCATTGGATACTTTTCCATGTGAAGGTTGTGGTTATTATGCCTATATAAAAGTAAATAAACCACGAGTGCTACCTGAAAGTTGTTTTCATAGATTGGGAGGTAGATAGAAGGTGAATAAAATGGAGAATCTATTCTAGTTTTGAGATTCACTAAATGATGAATAAGGGACTAACATGTTTATAAATGATGTTTTGACTATTCCCATATCAATGAGAAAAGGTAGAGTAAGAAGATTTAATGAGCCAGAAGTGGGCCTTGGGAGACAGTGAGTCTACCCTAACCTTTTATAGAGGAAATATCAGGTGTGATGTGATTGAACCTGAACAAATATTTATTATGGTTTACAAGAATAGTTCCATGAATGGTATTTAGATTTATCTTAGTGAGGTCGAACAAAGTAAAAACATTGTGTCCCTATTTATATTATGCATGAACACCAAAAGGATGTAAAAGGAACCTTAATGTATATTTTGTAAAATAGAACTCCTAGTGACACTCAAGAATGATAGGTCAATATCCATTTATGTTTGTTCAGATATTTATGATCTATGTGTTTATATTTTTTATGTCCAGAACACCCTGATCTACCCTCTCTCAGGGTGATCTTACTCTATCCCCAATTAAGTTATTGTTTTGAGGCTAATTTTTTTGATCAAACTAGATATGTATAAATCCTATGAAATATTAAAGAGATTTATTTTTAAATCCATGACCCAATTTGGCTTCTCTAAATGGTTTTGTGACATTTTCTATCAATGTCATCGAACTTTGAGGTTATCAGTCTCCCTCATGGGAAGGATATTTTCTTTTTTAATGGTTCCAGTGGCCTTTTATAAGGTAAAACTATTTCTCTAACTTTACATGTGATTGATTAAGACACAATTATTAAAGATATTCATCAAAAAATAATCACTAGACTCATTTATGAATTTAATGGGATACTTGGATCTATAAGTAAATATAAATATTATTTCAGCAATGACATGTTTTTTCTTAATATAAGGAGTAGTTGTATTAAGGGTTTATAGGAAATATGAAACTAATATTATAGGAGAAGTGTTAAACAGATGAGTTTTTCTAAATCCAATGTATAATTCTTTATAGTCTTCTCAAGTAGTTGTGTTGAGATGATTGAGTAAGGTTATGGGTTATAAAGAGGTAGTTTTCTTATGGGGTATATTAGGGCACCGCTCTCTACTGGAATAATTCAGCCTCATAAAATTAATAAATGTTTTAGTTGAATTTTATATCATATTACCAATTGGAAGAGAGTTTTTATTTTTATTCGTGCTAGATTAAATTTTTTTATTAGTGTCCTTATGTTGATTTACATGTATATCCTCTCTATAATCAGATCTATTAAAGGAGTCATTTAGGGAATTGAGAAAATTATTAATTGATTTATTTTGGATTCACATTAGGAAGGAAAGTGTCATTATGAAAGTTAAAATGGACCAAAAAACCAGTTACTGAATGAGGGATAAATAAAATGTGTATTTAAAAAACCATACGGTCCATGCATTCCGAACTAGCCTATGAATGAATTAGGGGTATCTCATTGTCAAAACAATATAACAAAATATTATGGGAAATATACAGATATCATGAGACAATTGAATAAAGTGTATTCCTATAATTATCATAACATTCATGATCATGTTTTCAATATACTCAGGCATCCATAGTAGATCATTAAAAAACTGGAGGTCCTTTTTTGAAGGATAATTGGATAGGAATATATCTTTATTTACCCTATATCCCAGATTCAATATGACTTTTAGAGAGGCCTGATATCACCCCATGATTAAAAAAAAATTCATAAATAATTATATAAAGATATTATATAAGGTAAATTTTTTTGAGGAATGTCATTATTAGAGTGTTTTTACCCAAGACCAATATGGAAACTTTAACAGGACAAATTACCGCATTATTAGTTATGATAACTCATATAAAGAAAACGTAAAATGGGAAAATATTATTTAGAATAAATGAATCAATTGAATTTTTAACTTCATAGTGTGGAGTGTGAATCAAAAAATTATTTCCATTCCTATTTCTACCCAACATAATGGAAACTAACTTTCTTCTCATTTCCAATGATATACACAATCATAATTTGAATCAAAAGAGTATCTTTTCTTATAGGTATATTTTACTAAAATCATAAGATATTTTATAATAGATTAATAACACATCTATCTTAACTCTGATTCATTTTATTTCTTCATCACTATATGGTTATATGGTTATAATCTTAACTCTATCATTGGAAATACTCAAATAACATCATTGGTTATAGGTTTTTAGACCATTTGGGTGAGTTGAATTGACTCAACGCACAAGGTTGCTTGACCAATTTTGAAAATTATAAGAATCAAACTATTATTAGTTTTTAGTGAAATGAGTTAACTTGTATAGGGGGGAAATGCTTTATATTCACTGTAGGTCTCCCATGGTAATATGATGACGGATCACAATAATATGAGAAACAATGAGGGTCTTAAACATTAGGTCCACTGACATCCTCCATCTTCATGTTAAATGTTAAATAAAGTTGGTTCATGATCCAATGGAATTATTCATTATAAAAGGACTATTTGAAAATAATTTTGGGAGATGATACTTTCATTTATTATGTTTTACAGTGTGGAATCTTAATTGAAGAAAAAATCCAATGCGCTACATACTCACTTATCTATCTACAACACATGAGGTATTCCATTTCCTATAATAAAATTGGATTCATCTCATGTTATCGGGTTCATTCATTTCCAATCTATGGGTTCCTAGTCAATAATTCATCTTATACATGAGTGAAAACATATGATCAACCACAACTCTTCAATCATATATATAAAGCATGAGGGGAATAGGGCGGCATATGATAAGGTTGAAAAGGAAATTTCTCCCTTTACTTTCTTATTTTCTCATCTCTTGGATCCCTTCCCCTAAGTACAAATATATTATTCATGAAGATTCACTTGGGACTCAATATTTTTGGCCCCTTAAAATGTGGTTATAGCTCATATTACCTTTTCTTAAAAAAATTAAATATTCAATCATAAATGCAAATATAAAATGGTTATATTAGAGGAACTTATTTGGTAAATTATTTAGTTCATTGCAACAAATGTTTTTGATGATTTAATCAAATGTATAAATAAAATCAAGTTCAATATATCTATGTTATGTGAAACTTTTACATAATATATAGATTTTTTAAATTTTTATAATATTTTTTTTAAATACCTAATATTTTAAATATTTAGAATTTCATATTAAATTAAATGAAAATTAATAATATGAATTGGTCAGCATTAGAATAAATGTGAAATATCCATGTCTATCTATGTTATGGAATGTACATAAGAAAATAATTAATTTATAATGTGTTTATATTTTTTTTATTGTGGAAGTGTTTATAAGTTGTTTATCTAATGTCAAAATTTATAGATTATTCATTTTTATTAGCATTTCGAGGTTTATTTATTAATATAAAGTAATATATAATGAATGGATGCATGATTTTCTTTAAAGTGTTAAACTACTACTTTAAATTATCAAAAAATCATTTACAGAGTAACATTCTAGTTATAATAATTTAATTAGTCTTTTTATTTATTTAATGTGTCTTATCCCTATGTTATGAGATCAAATTTAAATATTTTCTATAGTTTATACATTTTAGGTGTTATAATTACCATGGAATTAGTGTGTATCTTGAGTAATGATTCATGGGTAATGGGACTTTGGATTGGGCTACTCACTAACTTTGGATCATAGGATCTTTCTTGAGAAGCAGGGGTTTTGTACTTATCACTCCAAGTTTACTCTTGTGGGGATTTTTAAATTCAAATGATTCTAATAAGTTACATGAAAGAGGTTCATGAAAATTATACAAAGGATGAATTAGGATATGTATAAATACAGCTGACTTTTAATTTGGGTTAGTAATAGAATCTATTAGTTATGTAATGTTTTACTCGTTAAAATGGTTTGAGCATATACTTTTTTTGGAAGGAATATAGATTCATAACTAAATAACTAGATGTATTCATATGTAAAATGGATTATATGATATAAGAAAACATATTTAAATCTAATTATAAAAAAAATGAGTTATATTCCTTTGAAATTAACAGTTTTCAAGATATCCATTATCCAACCAGATAGGTTCATGAAAAAGGAGGGTGCCAATGGACTATCATGTGTTAGAAAAGCTAGTTATTATTGACCCGAATAGTTAGGTGAAAATATTTGGAATATTATATAAGTATAAATTATCTTGGAAACCTTATAGTATATAATATCATAGTAATATAGTTGATTTTATACATAGATGGATTGGGAAAAGGGTTTTCCACTCAACTAAACAAGAGTCATATATGAGATGATTGAAATGAAGGACTACCTAAGTTTCTAGGAGATGAAAGGATCAATAAAATATATTCATTACATTGAAAAATATTTATCTCTACTCACCAATGTATATGGGGTAATTTAAAAGGTTTAATAATTTTTACGGGATAACATTTAATAAAGGACATTATTAAATGAATATAAAACAAGATAATCATCTGATAAAATATTATTTTTGTGGATAAATTGGTTTCATTAGCATGAAACATTCCTATCAAGTAAATATTAAATAAATAAAATATTAATGGAATTAACTTTCCAGATTTTTATAGGTAGATGAGAATAGTTCTCATACAAGAAGGAAAGTTCAATGTGTAATATCAAAAAAACCTGAGAAACCTACTGCTAAGGAAGCTAATAAATAAAATAATGATACCTATAGTTGAAATTTTAAGGTTTATATTTCCTTCTATAAATTTATACATATTTAAATAGATTCCAAACTACAAAATAAACATGATAATATGGATACTTTTGGGATGATAGTTAACCTAAAAAGGCCTTAAAAAATATGATAGACAAGAGTGATATAATGTTTTAAAATAAACCATTCAATGTAATATTGTTGAGGTTACTTATATATCAAACCATGTTCTCATTATTATTGGGTATGTAAATTAATTGGAGTGACTGGATTCACCATAATGGATTGATATAGTCATGGACTTAAATCTATAATCACGGTTGAATAGTGTTTGATAGTTTGTTATGAATTTCAACATGAACGAGTTTAAGAAATATTTTTCAAATCTCTTAAATACATTGTGGAACGCTGAATATAATATAGGAGGTTCTGGCTCAATTTCGATGATGATAGTATATAATTTAATGGGTAAATGTTTTTTCTAGAAGGCGAAGAAGATAGGTTGTGGAGAGTCCATAAAAAATTATAAACCAAATAAAAAAACATATAATGTTGGGGATTGTTTTCACTATGGGAAAATAATAAATTAGAGTTCTAATTTACCAAAATACCTAAAGGGTACCAAGAAACTCCATGGAGAGTTCACATCTTGTATTTATGTTCAGGAAACCAATTATTATTTTTAAAGGGTATGGGAAACCAATTACATATTAAAAACGGTTGTGAATATGTAATGGAAATAAAGGTTGATTATGAATTTATTATTAGATAATCAAGTGTGTATTAAAGTGATGATGTAAGGGGATTCTATATCAAGGTGTTTGATATAGTGGATCATTTTAAAACACTTGTGAATTTGAATTAAGGATTTGTATTATCATCTGGGTTTTCTATTATTTTATATTAGATTTGTTATTATATATAGAGGTTATTTACAACCAAGATTTAGAAGTTTTTAATATATATGGGTTATTCTTTGATCCAATTATACAATATTCATGAACAAAAGATAAGGATAAAATTATTATTTTATTGGATAAAAGATTCTATCAATTATATTTGTTAAAATGTAGGAAAAATATTCCCCTCCACCGAAACAGTGGAATATTTTTTAGAATAATGTCTTCTTTTTTGAATACTACTATAAACATATATAATACCATATCTAATATGGATACAATAGTTTTTTATTAAATATTTACACTAAAGGAAATAATTATTATTTCCTCACATAAAATATTTTTTTTATCTTAGAATGATATTATATAGAATATTATTTCAGAGAGGATAATGAGAGAAAATTTGATCTTATAATGTTTTTGTTTTAATAAATAAAATTTATATTAGTCAGATTATAAATGAAAGCCACTTTAAATATTAAAATAGT
Organism: Viscum album; assembly: GCA_963277665.1. NCBI lineage: Eukaryota > Viridiplantae > Streptophyta > Magnoliopsida > Santalales > Viscaceae > Viscum > Viscum album. Next base: position 1,291,266,477 of record OY728151.1, read on the forward strand.
TTAATATGTGTTAGAAATAAAATAATGTAAAGATTTATATTTTGTTACAAAATGATATAAAAGTAAAAGATTAAATGAAAATGCTTCATAGTGTGGATAATGAAAATATAAAGTTTTCTAAGTAGATAATAGAAGTTATTAACATATAATATTTAATATTGAGATGTTAATTATTAAAAATACTATGTTCAAAGAAGTAATCATTTTGAATATTATTTCTATGTCTCCCTATTATTCAAAGAAAATTTATTTATTTATTTTAAACACTAAATTAAGTTTAGTGGAATATTTTATTAGATGGTAACATAGATATGTGAATGTAAATAAATAGTGATGTAATGAAATTAATAAAACCAACAAAAAGAGAAATATTATAATATCTATGGAAGCATATTTTTCTGGATATGATTATATGTGTGATTATGTTTGGGATTTCTAGTATTCTTAAAGGATTTTATGAACATAAAATGTATCATGTGATACCAATAGTACTCTTCACTTAAATATTACTTCACATTATATGATTACATTATGAAGTGTAACAAAAAATGACTTCTCAATGTATAACTTTGAGTTACCCATAATAAATGTTCATCATGGGCTATTATATGTTGTGATTAAATTTAGAGGACATTATGGGTTAGGTTTTGTATAGTGATACAAAATGACCTTATGAAGCACAAAAAAAATTACATGCAGGATGATCGACCATGAATACCACATGGAGTCTCATACCCTATGTCTTTGGTATACTAGTGGTGTATATTTCATATTTAATCCCCACACCTAATGTGTGAGAGATACCAAGAATTATAACCTTCATACATTTAAACCATTATAATAAAAAATATTGAGACTAAGCTAATTATGGGGGGGTGAAAATTTTTTGGATCGTGTCCTCAATTTCAGCTCAACCAAGAAGGGATTTATCCTCTCATATGATGAGTATTACATACATGACCCTGATTAAGATATAATGAGGATGTTTCTGAAAATACCAAAATAATATACATGTGATATGCTAATATATTTAGGTGATGGGCTTGAGATATTATCATCCACATGGGTGAATGACATGCAATATTATTCCTATTGTGTCTATGTATCTATATTTTTAGATTATAGACCGACTTTCTAAATTTGGGTATTCACTAAAGTATACTAAATTCACTTTGAATTGTGTATTGAGATTCAATGGAAGATAGGTCGGTTCATCCCGAGAATGGTTTTATTTCCTATTATGAGACTCTCATATATATTTATTAATTTTTCATGAAATCCTCCATATTAATAATATTTGTTACCCTAGTCTTGAATGTGATTAGTTATTACCATGAATCCATGTGAGAATCTATATATATCATAGATTCTCTATCTATATGTATGAGTGTTATATATTGATCTACATGAGATATTATATAAGATCCTAGTATTTTTATATGTATAAAACCTTTAAATTTTGGTCTATTACTTAGGTTTTAATCTAATAAAGGTTGTTAGGGAATTAAGAGAGGCTTTGGGGGTGTTCAGACATGTTCAGACCCCTAAGTTATGGTTTTTGGGGAACCAAAGTTAGAACATGATTTTTATAAAGGTGCACATGAACTATGTGACCCAAAGAAAAAGGGAGCATGATTTTTACAAACCATGTAGGGGGTTCTAGGAAACCGTGAAACCCTTAGAAATAAATTATAGGTGCATTGCATAGTTGTCACAGAATTTCTACTAATCATGCTACTAAACACGTAACTGGGTGGAGCACTTGGATATTAGCTCTGCATGGTCTATGCATAGTTTGTCTAACTATGCACCTAATCGTGTGAGGTTGTGTTCGACTTAGACAGTAGGGGTGTATGGTTGGAAAATAATTTTCTTAATAGTTTTTCAAAATCATAGAATTTATTAAAAATCAGTGAAATTACTATTTTATCCGTATTTTCCCCCTAAATTTAATTTATCTCCTCCTCTCAAATTTTCCACACACAACCTCTATAGTATATACCATTCTCTATTTGATGGATTTATGGAATCTCCTCCATCAAAGATCCAAATACAATGCCTCCAATTGTGTTGGATACCTCTCTATTAGTGTCTCCATACACATAATTATTTTCTATGTTTTCCTTACTATTTTAGATTCCATTATAATGAAATGTCATATTCTAAATTGTTAAGGAATTTGTTTTATTTATCATTTTCTCTTGTTTTAGTATGAAAAAAATCCTGATATTGGATGAGTGATGCTTCCTATGCATGAAGTTAATGGTCTAGTACTTTTCCCTAAATTTATAATTGTTTATATCATTCACTATTATGACACATGTCAGACTTCCAATGCATTTGATTTAAAATGTGTAATCTTATATTTAATTTTTTATACTTTAATCAAGATACTCTCGTAGGCCCTTGATTATATTGGAGGTTGATGACCTCACCCTTATCCACCCCTTTAGTGATCATGTACATGTTCCATTGACACTTTTACCACACCTTTATGACCAAACTACCTTTAAAGTGGGTTTGGATTGTCTTTTAAATAAAAGTGTTAAATGAATTAAATGAAATTTGAATAGTAAATCCACATAACATGTCCCTTGTTAAAAGGTTAATTACACCCATAAATAAATGGGATTAAATGAGTCTTAATGACCAAAAAATGAAAAACATGTATTGGGTGGGTTCAATTAAATGGATTTGACCACAGTAATTACCTTGTAATTAAACCAAACCATGGGGTTTTTAGCATACCATGTGCTAGTCAAGGTTTTTGAGGAATTAAATGAATTGTTAAATGGTTTTTATGAAATCCCTTGGCACTTGGTAAACGGTTGACATAAATGAACTGATTGAATTGAAAAATAATATGGATACACTCCACTTGAACCATGTTTATCACTTGAAGGGATATTGACTTGATGAAAGTATTAAAGGTATGAATAATTATTAAATTCAATGTGAAATTTAATTATGTTATGCTATGGGTGATACTTCGGTTTTGATTCTAAATGCGTGATATGAGGTCATAGGTTAAATGAATTATATTGTGCATTGGGTGGTACATGGATTTTGATATGGAATGATTTGGATGGGATTATAGGTTAAATTAATTATATACTACCTTAGGTGACACTTGGATATTTATATAGAATGCATAGGATGGGATCATAGGTCAAATTCATTATATTATGCCTTAGGTGATACTTTGATTCTGATACAGAAATCCTTGGATGTGGCTGTAGCTTAAATGACATATATTTTTCCATGGGTGATACTTGGATTCCAATATGGCATAACATAAATGGTATATATTAAAAATGGATTACATTATGCCTTGAGTGATACTTAGACTCTGATACGAAATGCCTTGGATGTGCTCATAAGAAAATTGGTTTATATTATTCTTTATTATAATTATACATGGATTCCTTGATTTATCTTTGATTCCCACTTCAAGATTTTAATAAATGGACTCATTAGTTATATTTATTAGGTCCCAAACCAATTTATAAAACATAAAATGTTCAGAGATATTCCAGTATAGGCCTAAGTTGGTATGGTTGGCTAGATACCATATGAGTAGACTAGGATCCATATGGTTTATATTTATTTTACTACTTTACATTATATTACTTGAAAACCAATCTATTTTATTTTAAAAGACTAGAATTACCATTATAAAATATTGGTGGTGGCCTACTGAGTTTTACTTATGCCCAGTTCAGGACGCCATTGGGAACCTGGGCAGAATTATTGGTTTCCTGTCTGGATCACAATTTACGCATTTCTAATGTTTCTTTTTTGAGGCCTGGACATGTGATTGGAGATGTGGTATGATTATGTTATTAGGCTTCCACTATATTTGGGTTCTTTTTTTGTTATTTTATTTCATCTACCCTTACTGTATGCATTTCCTACTATATGCTTGACTACATTGTGTATATGTATCATCCTTATGTATTTCATTGTTGGTTTTATTTTATTTTGATGGGGATAAAACTATTTTATTCTTTATCATTGTATAACATTTATTTATTTCTATGTTTTATGTAGTATTTAGATAGAGGGTATATTCTCCCCACCACAAGATCATCAAACCCTCATTGATAGTTGTAATCCTCTGGCATATGTGGAGGCGTGTTTTATGAAATTTGGCACTGAGACATGTTACTTATGAGTGAACCAAGGTTGAGATGTAAAAAATTGGTATGAAATGTTTCTTTTTCCAATGTTTTACTTTATTGGGTTGGTAGATAAGAGACTAGGAATGTGTTGGAACATGGTAAATAGCTCATGCCTGGGAATGACTAACCCATGCAGGGGGTAATAACCATGTTTATAAGGATGGGACTATTGTTCCTGATTTTCATTATTACAGTGTATTATTTTACTTTGAGTGACTATTATTATTTTTTCACTGGTTACTAAATTATAAGATATATCACTTGCCCCATTAAGGCAAAGTAATTTGTGTGTTCATGCATTATTTGAAGCAAATATGATTTACATATCATTAGTATTATTGTCAGTATACCATGATTGTGTGATTATGTGCCATGTTTATCTGTATACCATGAATATGTGTTTTTTCCATGACTGCCTATATTCTCTGATGATGTGGTAACATTATATTTTTTTATTATAGTGTAATGTTGTTTAAATAAAGTGTCTGCATCAACTTAAATTGTGTTTTCCCTTACATCTTGATGGGAGGAATTATATTTTACAATCTTGAAATATACTAATGGAAGGAAAACCTTTTAAATTAGTTAATGAATTAACTTAAATAGTTCTTCAAATGTTAAGAAATCCGGTATGTTTTTAATAAATTCAGCTAATTTCTTATGGATTCTAGTCAAATGAGGTGCAAATTTCAAGTTATAAAGGCTTGTAACTAAATAACCTGTGAATGGATACCCACATAACTAAGACCTTATATGCTTGATTCGACCCTTGTAGGTTAGTCTAAGCATTGTATGCCCATGAAATAAACCCACTAGCAGTGTTTTGAAAACATAAAAAAATTTCTATTATGGGTTGCACCAAAATAGCATGCCAATTGTAATTTATAGAGTGTTGACCACATAAATTGGGAATGACCACCCATATAACTTGAATTAGGTTGGTGTGAATTAGTACTTAATATATTAGGGTCCTTCTTCTCCCTCACCATTCAACATTGACTGCTTATTTGAATCCCGGTGTTTGCGTTCCTTTGACCACTAAAAATATTTCGGTTTTAATGAGAATTAAGTGAAATGTTTATTGTAACAACCACTGAACATATGCAATTTATATCCACTATGTGTAGTTTTGTGTTTACTATTAAATTAATTTTAGTGTATTCATTTTATTTTATGAAATTGCAACTCGAGCATTATTTCTAGAAAATATTACTTTCTGTCAGAGTCACCTTATCCATGAAGAAGCTTGTGGTAGGGTGCGGAAATTGTCACTGATTCCAGAAAGTTTGATACTAAACGATCAATACTACGGTCCAAGTACGTCACCATGAACTACTCCATCTTTTCTCGAGGAAAGAAAATATTCAAGATCTCCTATGTTGTTTAGGTATGTGACACATCTCCAAATGCATGGATAAGGTGAAGATTCACTGATGGTGACTGGACTCCTGGTTGCTATCAAGGTTCGACATCCCTACTACTGGTACATGAATCACCACTGCCATGGAATCTCGAATCGAGATTCAAGAACATCTACAAGGGACTAGAATCTCCCCTATCCTTCACTGCTGCTTCTCCAACCAAAAAATCAAAAACCATGTGGCCTTTGTCTTCCAATTTGATCACCTCATTCAAGAACAAGTTCGACATCTTTTGCATCCATATGTGTGATTTTTTCTACAACAACACCCTCTAACACACAAAGATGAAATGCTTCGGGGACAAGATCCCTATCGTTCGTGCTGTGATGCTGGTCCACCCAAAATCTGAATGAATCTGGTGGGTCGATTCCAACTCCATCATCTTGGATAAGGTGTTCTGAGGGTCCAATGACTAGGCTGATCTAATATGACCTCCTTGAACCATATTCTGAAAGAATAAATCCTCGGAGTTTAGGGACTGGAGGAATGGTCTCATATTTTTCTTTACACCTCTACTACAGGAGGGGGGGCCCTAGGTTAGCCACCCAGCTTCTTGTTCCTTATTGAAGAATCATGGAGTACACACCAGATCCTAATAGAAAGGAAAGGTGGATCCCTCATCATCTCAAATATATATCGGCCATGGATCTGTGTCCAAATATTGACAGAATAGTGTACAATGATTTCATTGCTAATATGGAATTCCCATGGGCTAGGGGAACGAGTCAAATATGATTTTAGTTAAAAAAACTTCTTTCTAATTTTTTTGTCAGTTATGGATTTAACCAAAGGGTTTCATGCATTCTAATACAATCGATATGCTCATATAGTAGTTTAATAAGGATCATGTCTCGATTGATATGATTCATTCTTCGAACCAATTTTTACATAGAGATCAAGGAAGGGACTCACAATTTCTTATTTCTCTTTCGTTTTTTTCAAATATGAAACATTGGCATGGGAGTATCTATGGCATGATTTAGGATCCTTCAACCAACATGATTCACCATGTATGGTTGTCGAGACATCAGTATCATAGCAAATCCATAAGATAAGAAAGGTTATAAGACCTTTCTAAGGAGATACAACCAATATTTTGTGATGTTTACAACTAGCAATGAGATTTCAAACCCAGGCCATGTTGGGGATAGATATACATGGTGAAATGATAAAATAGGTGGAAATATAAAATGTAACACCCAAAAATTCCATGGTATGTTTCCCTTTTAATAATACAATAGATTGTGCTATACACAACATCAAGTTCTAGCACACAACGACAAATCAAACTAGCAGTTTTAAAAGTTGTTTTGAATAGTAATACCCACTTTTTAAATTTTTATAAATTTTATTTTTCAAAACAGACTTCATTTTTGGATTGGGAATATTAAAATTAGTTTACAATGAATTTTTGATATTTTTCTAAAAACATTCAATTTTTGATGAATAGTGAAAAACACTGCGTTATTGTTTAAAACTAATTTTTTAAAATAATTATTTACTTTATTTAAAATTATTTTATGTAAAAATAGATACATAATACCTATATTATTTCAATGTAATTCATTTGAGTCATTTTATAACAATATTAGAAATATAAAATTTTATTGAACTTTTTACCGTCTTTTACCCACCATCTAGGCACGTTAGTAAATTTTCATAAAACATAATTTTACTACTTCTGTGAATTTAATTTCAAAAATCCATGGAATAGGGTTGGAATCAGTAAGTAAAATTTGGTTCAATGGGATGAAAATATTTTTTGGTTAATAAATACTTTTAACTTTTATTTACCACAATTAAAAGTAAATAGGGTAATTAAAGGAAAAAATTATAATATAATTACCATAACACATGTCCTAATTCTATTGGAAAAGTGTATTTCGAAAAAAATAAACCTTAGGAATAAAATATTGTCCTCTTCATTCCACTTTTATTAGAGTAGGATATTTATTATTGTTTAATTTAAAGAAGAGTAAAAAGTGTTAAATTCATGTTTTTATAACTAAAACATTTTTAATATAGGGTTATACATAAGATAAAATAAATTATAAATATTAATTATAAATATAAAAATATTTCCTACATAATTGTATTTAATTTATAATTTTTAGATATTAAATAATTAAATTTATTTATGAAACAATGATGATGGAGTAATTACCATTTTAATGAATGATTATAATAATTGATATTATAAATATCTAAATAAATATAATTTGAAACTTTTGATGAATTAAACTAATTTTTTAATTTATTATGACATGTTAGAGTCTATTTAATGAATTTTTTTTCGATGTAATAATTTTGTTATGATTTTAACAATAACCAAATAACAAATAGTGTCAAAATTGACATTAATGTGTTTTTAAAACAAATACTATATCATTAATTGATATTATATTCCTAAAAAGATATGGTTCGTCCAAATGACTTAGATAAGGTTTTAAATATTAATAAATAACCAATTTGGGTTCTATTGGAATTTTATAGTAACTTTATTAACCATATAATATAAAAATACAAGGAGACCAGATAAATGTTAAACTATTTAACCAAGAGTTAAATATAAAAGAAAAGGTTAATATGGTGACCTAAACATACTTAAAAAATATTTTATGAGATTATGTCGACCCATCCATACCTCATTCTTGGAATAAATCCATTTTTATCCATTAGAAACCGAAAATAATTGTATAATAATGTAATATTTCAAGCCTTTCCTAAAGAGACCATCACCTCTCTTATAAAAGGGTACATCCCCTTCTCTCAAAGTCACACCACCAAATCCATTTGTCTCTGCCAAACCCTTCCAAAATATCCTCTCAACTTCCATAAATTAATCCTATAGGCCTTAATTTTATCCGAAATCCAACCTAAGGAGGTATTTTGATCGACTCAAAATGAAAAACCCGAATAAGAGGTAATAATTTCACTACCTCTTTCAATGTTATTTTCTTCTTCCACTTATTATTTATTTATTCTTTCCATACAAAAATAATATATCCAGTAATTTATTCATGATGTGATGTTATTTTATGTATGGTAAAATAATATTCATTATTCAATCCATCCTATGAATGAAAAAGTCACCATACATGCGTACGTACAACTTACCGTCTCCACATCGCGTTGTAGTTTATTATTCAACACTTCATTATTTTTATGGGTATAATAATTAGTATAATTGATATAAATAATAAATATAATATGTTAAATATTCTTCATATATGATATACCATCCAATGAAATAATATCTCTCCATCAAAATAATGATATTGTTGCTCGTGCGTACGTACGACATACCGTATCTATGACGCGATGAGATATGATTCCCCATCGTAACCATTCAAGAATAATTTCCATTTTATGATTAAAAATAATGTTTAAGAACATAATATAATTATTAATATGAATAAAAGACATCCTATCCATAACAAACATGACTTATGTAAGAAAACATATAAAGGAAAATGAATCAGTTAACAACCAAAACAATGATACCACTAAAATATTATTAACAAAGAAATATTAGAAGATCATATATGATATCATATTTATGTATGTGGTTATTTTATAATTTAATAAAAATGATTTAACTAATATACAGTAGGTTAATTCACCCTCGACTAAGGAAAAATGCAAGGTAAGGATTAATTTTACAATCTCTTTACTTATCTGAGGGTGTTAATATGTAAGTATCTAATGGGACCTCTTTATCTTCCACATCCGTGTTTCTTAAAAAGGTATTTCAAAAATTTTTAACTATTAACTAGACTATGGGTTGAAGTCCTTTATATCCTTGTTTTAATTTTTATAAAATGTTTTGAAAAGAATCTTTCTGTTGTTTTCCAAACATGGATCTTTATGACCTTTTCGACAAATTAAGGTAATAATGTTTTTTTTAAATTATACGGCGGTTGTGGATTTTTTCTACCGTAATAAAACCTTCGAAGCTTCCCTTACAATCTTATTAGAATAATTTCAAGATAAATTTTTTCTTTTATAATTATTTTACTTTAAAATGATTTCAAAATAGAAAGATATATTTCTCTCAAATAGTTTTTATTTCATCTATGTCAATATCCTTTGATGGATTTTACACTTGTTTGAAATTGATTTATAATTATAAAATCTTCCATATTTTATTGAAGGTTTTTTTATAGGTTTTACTATGGATGTGTTATTTTTATACCATTTATGGTTTATGGTTAAAGTATTAACATTTAGTATTCTAGTTTTAATAAGAATATTTATTTTTTGTTCCAACATTTTCATATGAGGAATTATTTGGACTTAGTATGTTACGGGTAGAGCCCGATATTACTCCTCGATGCATCGGTAGGTCTCATTAGACAAACCAGTGTCTTGGAACAAGGCCCTGACAAAATCTTATTTTTAGTCTTGGAACGCGGCCTTGACTATGTGGTTATGATTTCTGGAATTATGCATTCCATAATTATGAAATTGGTTATTGATATTACATGTGATTATTAAACCATTATAATATCCATGTTAATAAGTAAATGAAATTATTTGATTTATATTGTCCATATTATACTGATGTTTAAGTTTAAAAGTCTTGTGTTTTAGTCTCATACATTGCCTTAAATTTTATAATTATTTATGAAAGTTTCTGCTATATTGTTATCTTTACTGAGCATCCGAGCTCACCCCTTTCTATGTTTTATTTTTCCTAGGACGTGAAGAAGTATTTTATGGTTGACCTACCAGTATAGTATGTGGGATATAAATGTGTTCAAATGGGATAGAATGTTCATGTTGTTTTTATTTCATGATGTGATGTAAAACAAATGTATGTATCTAGTACATCCAAGACTACTAAACTAATTGGTATTTCGAGAATTGATCTCTTGTTATCATGCCAATGTTATTTAACATAATCAGCAACTCTGGGTAAATGGGGTCAAGGAATTATAGTCGGTATCAGAGGAAGTTTAGTACAAACCATGGAAGCTATATTTAGAAAAACATGGATTAGAGAACATTACCCTAAGATAGACTTTGCGTATTAGTTTAGTAGAACTTACTAGAATTTTGGTAATGTAGAGATTTTGAGTATTTTACCACCAATAAATCCCATCTGGATATGAACATGTGGAGGTGGCTCTCGCAAAAATGTACCTAGGAGAGAAAACTCCGACAAGGAGTTTTAGTATTGACCTGGGGTATCCGGGTACACGACAACGGGCCTTGCTGCAATCTAGGTTATGACACTCCCGAGTGATATGCTTAGGATAATTCACATTTTATTTACCAACCATCATGAATAATTTATGAGTATATACCTCCTCAAAGAAATCATTTTTTATTATTGTGGATTATATCCATGAACTATTCAATTTATGTTAAGTGTTTTACAAATTCGGAAATATGTATTGTGATTCATAAACTAATCTGGTGTATGCCATTGTTTAGAAATGATGCGTAGTGGAAAGAATGGAAACCGTATCAACAAATGTAATCCATTTAGATATTTACAACCTATTCAAGATAATTATAGTGGAGATGGTGATGGAACTGGTGCTGATCAGCTTATCACCATACTCAGACAACTCACTCAGGTTATGAATAATAACCTTACTCGTATGGAGCACCCTAAGCCACAATGAAGAGGATCAATGTTTAACTAATTCCTGAGGCCAAAAACCCCAAAATTCAATGGGAATAAAAATCCATTTGTATCTAAACAATGGATAAGTTCCTTAGAGAAAATATTTCATCGTTTAGGGAGTAGCGAAAGGGAAAAAGATGTCGCGACAGTTTATCACCTCACAGGAGATACATATCAATGGTGGTCATTGATTCAAAACACAAAGGAGGATGAAGAGGTATCAAATATTGAATTGAGGAAGTTTAAATATCTTTTCCTAGAAAAATACTTCCTTCATGACTATTAAGCAGATATAGAAAGACAATTTCTGAGTCTGAGGAAAAAGGTGGATGAGAATGTTGCAAAGTATGAGGATAACTTTACAAGGTTAAAAAGTCATGTAAAAGTTTATATTCATAACCCAAGGAGTATGATTGATCAATTTTTTGATGGGTTAAAACCATTTCTCCATCGAGCATTAGTCTCCCAACCATTCTCTTTGTACAAATATATAGTCTCATGTGTTATCAAGGAAAAAAAAGAATTCTCAAAGTCTTATGACTTTAAAGGAAAAAAATAGAAGAAGAGATCTGTTGAACAATCTAGAAATGGAAATAAGGGGAAGAAGGGAAAAGTTTAATTTCACTCATATAGTAAATGTGTGATGAAACAACCTGGTACTTTCCTGAAGAGAATGAGAGTTTGTTACAAGTGTGGTGAAAAACGCAACCATGCTCATGATTTCTAGGGGAAGAAAGAGGGTGTCAATGTTGAATTCTACAATTGTAGATAAAAGGGGAATTATACAAACAAATATCCTATGTTCCAAGGAAACATACATAAAAAAATACATGGGAGAAAGGCCAAGCTTATTAGATCACTGCTGCTAAGGTTGAAGCTCCAAAAGACATGTTGGTAGGTAATTTAATGGTTTCCTCAAGTTTAGCCAATACTTTATTTGATTCTGGATCATTGAATTGTTTCATATCTTCCCAATTTTCTAAGAAAATTACATACAATTTTATTTAACCAGGGAGTTATCAGTCAAAACTCCTAAGGGAAGTATCATTGTAACAATGTTTTGTGAATCAGTTCCCATTAGATCATATAAATCTTCTTTATCTTCTAATCTCATCATCATACCCATGATTGAATTTGATATAATCCTCAAAATGGATTGACTTCTAGACCATGATGCAAAAAATTTATTGTAATAAGAAATAGGATACAATTTTCGATGATGATAAGGAGTACCTTATCTTTAGAGCATAAACTTCACCACCCGATTCTTATGTAAATCCCCACCCAGTAGCACTACTAAATTATATTATTGGGGAGGAAGAGAATGAAATAACTATGGGTGAGGAAAATAATGTTCAAATATAGGATGTACATATTGTTCAAGAATATGTTGATGTGTTTCCAGAGGATTTACCTGGACTTCATCTAGAATGGGAAATTGAGTTTTCCATTGATTTAATTCCTGGTTAAAGGCCCATATCTAAGACCCCTTATAGAATGGGCACTATAGAATTATTGGAACTAAAGAAACAACTAGATGAATTGATTAATAAAATATTTATTCTACCTAGTTTTTCTCCATGGGGACCCCCTGTTCTTTTTGTTAAGAAGAAAGATTGATCTTTGAGTTTTTGCATTGACTACAGGGAGATCAATGCTATAACAATAAAGAACAAGTATCCCCAACCTCACATTGATGATCTATTCAACCAAATTCATGGAGGCCAATATTTTTAGAAGATTGAACTTTGATCTGGATATCATCTGTTTTGTGTGAAGACAGAATACATTCTAATAACAACATTTTGAACCAGGTACGAGCATTAAAAGCTTATAGTAATTCCTTTTGGACAGACTAATGCTCCCTATGTTTTCATAGATCTCATGAGTAGAGTTTTTAAAGAATATCTTGATGAAATTGTAGTGGTATTATTTATGATATCTTGGTATACTAAAAAATCTATGAATATCATGAAAATAACGTCCACACTATTTTGAAAACCCTAAGAAGAAATGAATTATATTTGATGTTTAGGAAGTGTTAATTCTGGCTTCTAGAGATTTCTTTTCATGGCCATATTGTTTCTAAGGATGGAATATCTGAAAATCTTTCAAAGTCCAAGTCAATCCATGAATGGCCGACACCAACGAGTATAACTGAGGTATACTATTTTATTGGTTTAACAGGTTATTATCAGTACTTTTTCCATAATTTTCCATTATTGGACAACTCATTAACCACGCTCACATGTAAAAGGGTTAATTTTTTTTGGAAAACTGAGTTTGAAGATTGTTTCGAAGAACTGAAGAGAATATTATTCAATGATCTTATATTGACTCTACCGTCGGGGAATGATGGGTTTTCTATTTATAGTGATGCTTCAAAGAAAGAACTTGGTTTTTTCCTTATGCAGAATGATAGATTTATTTCCTATGCATCATGACAGCTAAAAATTCATCAACAAAAATATCCCACTCATGATCTTGAGGTAGAAACTGTAATATTTTCTTTAATGTTATAGAGACACCATATCTATGGGGTAAAATGGGAGATATATACCAATAATGAGAGTTTGAAGTATATTTTCTCACAAAAATAACTCAACATAAGGAAAAGGATATGGATCGAACTACTCAAATATTATGATTGCACTATACACTAACACATGCGGAAGGAAAATAAGGCGGTATATGCTTTGAGCAGAAAGGATCATGGAGTTCTGAACAAGATGAGGGTTGAAAGGGATCCAACATACATGGATCAAGTAAAAATGGATATGGGAATAATAATGGAAGGTAAAACATAAATACTTTTTCAAATGGTTTCCAAACCATCTTTAATAGGAAGTCTAAAAAGTTCTCCAGCTGATGATGAGGAGTTTCAAAAGAAAATTAATGTTGTGAACGATGGGAGATTGATCGACTTCGTAGATGAAGATGGAATTATGAAATTTTGGAAGAGACTTTGTGTTCCTAATATACATGATCTAAAAATTGAATTATTGGATGATTCAAATAGATCCAATTTCTCTATATACCCTGGTAACACTAAGATTTATATAGATTCGAAGGAACATTTTTGTGTGGGACAACATGAAGAGAGATATTTATGATTATGTGTCAAGATGTACGGTTTGTCAACTGGTGAAGGCTGGAAGACAACATCCTAGAGGAGTCATGGAACCTCTTCCCATAAATGAGTGGAAATGAGATGATATTACGATTGAATTTTTCATGGGGATACCAATGAATCCTAGAAGGAATGATGCAATATGGTTCATTGTTGATCATCTTACCAAGTCTGCTGATATTCATGCTACAAGAGAAGATTAACAACTTGAACGTCTATAAAGACTATATATTAATGATGTTTTAAGAATTCATGGAGAAACCCTATCAATTGTTTCTAATCGTGATCCCAATTTAACATCAAGATTCTGGAAAAGCCTTCAAAAGGCATTGGTTACTAATCTTTGTTTGAGCACTGCCTACCACCCTCAAACTGATGGGCAATCAGAACGGACTATTCAAACCTTAGAAGACATGTTGAGATCTTTCTCACTTGACATTAAAGGTATGTGGGATCAATATTTACCTATGGAAGAATTTTAATATAATAATAGCTTCCATTAATGTATTCATATGGCACCATATGAAGCGTTATATAGAAAGAGATGTCGCACACCAACTTGTTGGGATGATGTTGGTGAAAGAAAACTCATAGCCCATAAATTGTTGAAGAAACAATGGAAAATGTGAGGAATATGCAAACCCACATCAAAGAAGCTCATAGTAGGAAAAAGAACTATGCCAAGAACCATTGTAATGATTTGGAATTTCAATTAAGAGATCATGTTTTTTTGAAGGTATCTCCATGGAAGGGAGTTATACGATTCGGAAAAAAGGGAAAAATTAAGTCCCAGGTACATTAGACCTTTCGAAATTTTAGAACCAATTGGAGTTGTAGCTTATTTTTTGGCAATGCCGCCAAGTCTCTCCAAAGTTCATGATGTGTTCCACATATCACTATTAAGGAAATAAATGTCTGACCCAACACATGTACTCACCAATGAGAAAATAGAACTGGAACCCGATATATCTTATTGTAAAGAGACTGTCAAGATTCTGGATACCACAAAACAAGAGCTGAGAAACCGGACGACTCATCTGGTAAAAGTTCTATGAAGAAACAATATGATGGAAGAGGCAAAGTGGGAATCTGAGGAACTTATGATGAAGAACCCCCAAATCTTTTTATGCAGTAGTATTCTAGAAAATACATGGATGAAATTATTTTAAGAAGGGAGGAATGTAACACCCCAAGCTTCCACAATACATTTCCCTTTGAATAATATAGTAGCTTGCACAATACAGAACTTTGAGTTCTAGCACACCACGACAAATCAAACTAGCTATTTTAAAAGCATTTCGGAATAATAATACCCACTTTTTGAAATTTTATAAATTTTATTTTTAAAAATGGAATCCATTTTTGGATTCAAATATCAAAATTATCTGAGGGTGAATTGTTTGGTACTTTTCTGAAAACATTCAATTTTTTATGAATAGTGAAAACCACTTTGTTGTTTTTTAAAACCGATTTTTTATTTAAATAATTATTTATTTTATTTAAATTTATTTTATGTCAAAATAGATACATAATACCAATATTAATTCAATGTTATTCATTGGATTTATTTTATAATAATATCAGATATATAAAAGTTTATTGTACTTTTTACCGTCTTTTTCCCACCTTCTAGGCATGTTAGCAAATTTGCATAAAATGTAATTTTACCAGTTATGTGAATTGAATTTAGAAAATCCAAGAGACATGGTTGACTTCAGTATGTAAAATGTGGTTCAATTGTAAGAAAATTATTTTTGTGAATAGTAACTTTTAACTTTTATTTACCTCGGTTAAAAGTAAATAGTGTAATTAAAGGTAAAAATTATATTATAATTACCCTAAAACATGTCCAAATTTATTTGGATAAGTTTATTTCGACCAAAATCAACCTTAGGAATAATATATGACCCTCTATGGTCCACTTGGATTAGATAAGGACATTTATTATTATTTAATTTAAAGAAGAGTTAAAAGTGTTAAATTCAAGTTTTCGTAAATAAAACATTTTTAATACAGGGTTATAAATAATATAAATTCGACTATAAATATTCATTTGAAATATAAAAATATTTCCTACATAATGGTATATATTTATAATTTTTAGACATTAAATAATTAAAATTATTTATGACACAATGATGATGTCGTAATTACCTTATCAATGAAAGATTAAAATAATTGATATTATAAATATCCAAATAAAACTAATTTGAGACTTTGTATGAATTCCACTAATTTTATAGGTTAATATGACATTTTTGGGTTGATTCAAAGAATTTATTTCAAATTAATCATTCTCTTATGACTTAAAAAAACAAAATACCAAATAGTGTCAAAATTGACATAAATGGATTTTTAAAACAAACACAATATCATTAATTGATATTATATTCCTAAAAATCTAAGGTTCTAAAAAAGGACATATATAAGGTTATAAATATTAATAATGAATAGCTTGGGGTTCTCTTGTCATTTTATATAATTTTTATTGACTATATACTATAAAAATACAATGAGACATGGTAAACGTTAAACTATTTAACCAAGAGTTAATATGGTGACCTAAACTTGTCCAAAACCTATTGGATGATAGTATTTAGACCCATCCCCACATCACCCTCAAAATAAATCTATTTGGAGCCATTGAAAACCGAAAATAATTGTATAATAAAATAATATTTCAAGCCATTCCTAAAGTGACCCTCACCTCTCTTATAAAAGGGAACTCCCCCTTCTCTCAAAATAACACATCTAAAGACATTTTTCTCGGCCAAACCCTTCCCAAATTTCCTTCCAAATTTCCTCACTTCAACATATAGGCCATAATTTGATCAGAAATCCAACCTAAGGAGCCCTTCAGATCCACTCAAAAGGAAACACCCCAAGAGGAGGTAATAATTTCACCACCACTTTCAAAGTTCTTTTCCTCTTCAACGTATTCTTTCTTTTTTGTTTCCATACCAAAATAATAAATAAATTACCTTCAATGTAATGTTACGTTTTTATAATTATGGTACAACCATACTCATTATTCTATTCATCCAATGAATGACAAAGTCACCATACATGCGAACGTATGACTTTCCGTCTCCACACCGTGGTGTAGTTTGTTATTCAACACGTCATTATTTGGATGGGTATAATAATAATAATAATTAATGTAAATAATAAGTATAATATTTTAATGATTATATATATATGATATAAAATCCAATTAAATATGATTTCTCCATCAAAAGAATGATATTTTCACTTGTGTGTGTGTACGGCTTACCGTCTCCATGACGTGATGAGATGTTATTCCTCATCATAACCATTCAAGACTAATTTTCATTTTATGATAAAAAATAATTTTTAAGAACATAATATAATTCTGAATATGAATTAAATACATCGAATGCATAAAAAATTTGACTTACATAACAAAACATAAAAAGTAAAATGAATCTGTTAGAAACCGAAATAATGATACCACTAAAATATTATTAACAAATAAATAATAGAAGTTCATATATGATATCGTATTTATGTATGTGGTTCCTGTATAACTTAATTACAATGATTTAAATATTATAAAGGAGGTTAATGTACCCTCTAAAAAGGAAAAGTACAAGTTAAGGATTAATTTTACAATCTCTTTACTTATCCGAGGTTGTTAATACGTAAGTATCTACTAAGACCCCTTTATCATCCACATCCATGTTTCTTAGAAATGTATTTCAAAACCTTTTTACTATTTACTAGAATATGGGTTCAATTCATTTATACCCTTTGGTTTAAATTTTATAAAACAATTTGAACGGAATATTTTTTTTCCATTTCCAAACTGGGCACTTTATGACCTTTTCGACAAATGAAGGTAAGAATGTATTTTATAACTTATACAGTGGGTTCGACTATTTTGTTCTATTATAAAACCTTCAAATATTCCCTTAAAATATTATAAGAATATTTTAAAGACAAATGTTTTCTTTTTTAATTGTGTATCTTTAAAATGATTTCAAAACAGAAATAGATATTTCTCTCAAATAGCTTTGATTTCATCTATGTCAACCTCCATTGATGGATTTTACACTTGTTTGAAGTTGATTCATTATGATACAATCTTCTATACTGTATTGAAGGTTGTGTGATATGTTTGACTATGTATATGTTATTATTATAAGATTCATGGTTTATGTTAAATGTATTAACGTTTCATATGCTTGTTTTAATAGAAATGTTTATGTCATGTTTCAACATTTTCATATAAGGAATGCATTGGACATAGTATGTGATGGGTGGAGCCCACTATAGCTCCTCGATGCAACGTTATGTATCAGGGGACAAACTAGTGTGTTGGAACTAGGCCTTGACAAAATCTTATTTGTTGTCTTGGCACGAGGCCTTGACTATGTGGTTATGATATCCGGCATTATGAATTCCATCATTATGGAATTGGCTATAGATATTACATGTGATTATTAGAATTGTAGAATATCCATGTGAATAAGTAAATTGAATTGTTTGATTTATCTTTTATGTATTATACTAAAGATTAAGTTTAAGAGGATTGTGTTTTAGTCTTATACATTGCCGTAAATGTTTATTATTTTTTATGAAACTGTCCGCTAAATCGCTATCCTTATTATGCATCTGAGCTCACCCCTTTCTACATTTTATTTTTCCCAGGATGTGAAGAAGTATTTTATGGTTGACCTAGAAGGATATTCTAAGGGATATAAGTGTGTTCAAAGGGGACAAAATATTGTTGTTGTTTTTATTTCATGATTTAATGTAAAACTTATATATGTATCTAGAACTTTCAAAGATAATAAACTAATAGGTATTTTGAGACTTGATCTCCTGTGATCATGCCAATGTTATGTAATAATGCACATACTTTTGGTAACTAGGGTCGGGGTGTTACAGAACATGGTGTTAGTTGGATCGATGCCTAGTGAATGGCAAGGCAGTGTTTCTATTTACAAATATCAAAGTTTCTCACAGGGTGTGGAGTTTATCAGATCAATCCCCTCATAGTATTACCTTGTCTTCTAAAATTCTAAAGAATAGAATTTTATGTTTTCTAACTTGTGGAGGGAAAACCCGGTTTTTCAAGAGGTTTTTAGGGAATCAGAGAATATACCCACACAAGGACATACCTGGAAGATTCTACATAAAAAGCTTAGGCATCTAAAATGGAATCTTCATAGATGGAATTAAAATCATGTCTCCTATGAAAAAGACATGCAGGCAGGGAATAGAGAGATTAACCAGTTAGAGATTATTTTGGAAGATGAATGGGATGAGTTAGTGTTTGGAGAACTCAAGAATAAGAAAGATTCCGTCGTAGTGATTTTGATGAAACAAGAATGCATGGATCGAGGAAAATCGAGTTTTTGATGGATTTGGGAAGGTGATTATAACACATAGTATTTTCATGCATGTATTAAAGAAAAAATAAGTTTAAAGAGTCCCAATATCCTCATGGAGGATGGAACACACTCGGATGACCGAGATGTGGTAGGAGAGATAGAGGAAAAACATTTTCAATCCCTTATTGCAGGGCCTAATTCAAGAATGCAAGGGGGTTATCCAGGGAAAAATGATGAGATTTTCACTTTTATTCCACAATGGGCCACATAGAGGGAAAAAATAATCTGAATGTAATTCTAGATGAGAAGGATATATGTGAAAAAGTGTGGACCCTTGACCAGGAGAGCATTCCAGGGCTGGATGGCTTCCCAGGATGGTTATACAGAACTGCATGGGATGTTGTTATAAGGGAAACTATTTATGTAATTCAGGATTACTTTCAAGGGATAAATCTTCCCTGAGTTGCATGAACCATAAATAGTGTTCTTTACCAATGGTGAAAGACCCAAATTCTATTAACCATTACCAACCCATATGTAGGTGCAACGTACCACGAATTGTTGTCTTTTATTCTCAAAACGAGACTCACAATCTACCTTCCTCAATGGATATCCGAAGAAAAACATGGCTTCATAAAAGGGTGGACCATTAAAGGTGAAATTGGTTTGGAAATTGAGGAGATCGTTAAGATAAATCAAAAAAAATTGTATCCAATATTTTCATCAAATTAGATATGAACAAAGCATATGACAGGGTTGAATGAGAATTTATATTAAGAATGCTAGCTGGTATGGGATTCAAATATTTGGTCTTTGATCTCTTGTTTCACTGTTTCATCTAGACATGGTTATCAATTAATGTTTTAGGGAAATAGTATGGATTAATTATAGTAGTTTGAGGTTTATGGTAAGGGGACCCTCTTTCCCCAAACCTTTTAATTCTCACTCGTTATGCATGAAGACAAATTATCAACCAAAACATTAATAATGGGTAGAATCTTACCATATTGTAGTAGGCACATGGAAGGAGGTATCTCATATTTAATGTTCACAGATTGTACAATCATTTTTTTAAGTGGAAGTAGCCAACCATTTCACAGACCCAATGTGGTTTTGGAGGAATATGGAAAATGGATTGGAAAATATTGAATCAGTATAAGAGTCTCTTTTATATGGAGAAAAAAAAGATCAGATAGGAAGGTGAGGAAGGTGGATAGTGGGGTGGACATGCACAAAGGTGAATTCTCGATGGAATATTTGGGGGCCTCGGGTTCACCAGGACAACTCAAAATTCACCACTTTGATATGGTGGTTGATAAAATCAGGGGACATATCATGAATTGTAAGAACATATTTCTATCCCTAGGTGGGAGAATCACCCTTGTGAACAGGTTTCTTACATTAATCCTAATACATGTCCTCTCTACACTTAATGCACTAAAGAAATACATATCTAATATAGATTTAATGATAGTGGAATTATTATGGGATGTAAAGATAGAAGAAAACACCATTGGACCTCATGGAGTAATCTAGAAAGACCTTTATCTGAAGGGTGAATTAATCTTAGGAGTGTCTCCATAACCATGAGAGTGCTGAATTCCAAGCATGCATGGGATGTAATTGAGAGGAAAAATCTTTGGGGTAGGTATATGAATAATAAACATGGGAATGATTTAAACATGGAA
This sequence comes from Viscum album, assembly GCA_963277665.1. Lineage (NCBI taxonomy): Eukaryota > Viridiplantae > Streptophyta > Magnoliopsida > Santalales > Viscaceae > Viscum > Viscum album. Next base: position 1,291,287,889 of record OY728151.1, read on the forward strand.
AGAGTTAAATCTTCAAGGATTTGGAAAATTATCCCGCACTTTCTTCCTTTTATACAAAAATATTCCTTTTGGATTTTTGGAAGCGGTGATATAAATCTTTTTTAGAAAAATTTGGTGGGGATGCAGTTGGGATTTCCAAGATATCCTACCTCAAACATCACTTTCATGGAAGCCAAAGAACATCTAAGATTTATCAAATCCATTCTCAATGAGGAACAATGTCCTCTATTTGATAACATTCTATTAAACTCAGAACTAGACATGTGTGTTTATACATTGTCCACTTCCTCATAATTCTTGACAAATAATTTCCTTAGTATGGAGAGGGAATAAATTGATAAAGTTTGTTGGTGAAACACGCTATGGTGTATGGAGATTCCAAAAACATTCAACTTCCTATGATGGTGTCTGAAGAATTGATCATATCCAATAGAGAAAAAGATTCATCACCAGGGAGTGAGCCTTGTGTCAAAGTGCCTATGCTGTAGTGATCTAGGTAATGAAACTGCATATCATTTATTCTGTGAAAGAAAGTGAGCAAGGGTGGTCTGGAACACGTTCAGGACTTTCAACGGGGTGGCCAACCAAGCAAAAGAGGTATTTCTAAAACAATGGTTCTAGGGTGAAAATGACTATGGGTCATAGAGTAATTTAAGAGTTTTAATCCTTATTGTAGACTGCTGGTGTATATGGACAAACAAAAATGGGGTGAAACACAAAGGTGAAACTCGAGAACATATATCATATGGAAAACTAAGAATGTTTTAATGGACCTTAAAAGGTTGTACAAGAACTGGGTGTCTGCCCCCTCCTTAAGATAACTTCAATATTCTAATGCCAGCTCATCTAGGACCTCCAGTCTAGATAAGGGGTGGTTGGTATGGTGGAAACCTCCCCAACATGGGATTAAACTCAATACCGACGGATCATATATGTAATATGACTTTTGTGTGGGAGGGGTCATCTGGGACTTGTAGGGGTCGATTATTTTGGCCATCTCAGCAAATTTTGTAAGAGATAACTCCCTTAAAATAGTGGAAATGGTAATTCACTCTCGTCTAATGGCTTTCCATCAATGGAATCTTCCCCTAGAAGTAGTTGACGCCGACTCTCATATTCCTTATAAGGTGCTTCATGGAATGGGTACCATACCTAGGTCCATTGATTATACTATCTAAAGGTGAAATGGGTTTTTTAACTCTCACATGGAGATCGTGTATATGCGGTGAGAAGGAAATATAGTGGCTAGTTTCTTGGTTTCCCAGGAGACGCAAAGTGACAGAATTTTTTATTTCCTGAAACACGGGTCTTTTCCTATTTTTGGGTCAAACCTTGTCATAGAATATGCCCTATATCCCCATTATTTCAGACCACCTTGAAGGTGATGTCATTGGATTTCTTTCTCTTTTTTCTCTTTTTGTATTTTTGTACCTTCGTACACTTTTAATAAAATAAAATCCTACTGTGGTGCAGTATTGTGGCTTCTTTCTTAACCATTTCCATTAATATGATAAAGTACTTATTGTTTGTGTTTGTATTATATCGTTATGAGGCATCAGCTAATTAAAATTCCAATTATATCCTAAAGGTTGTTTTCATATTTATATTTTTATTGACATTTCTTTAAGGGGGCCCAATTGTGAGAACTTATGGAAAAATAATGTTTTATAAGTAAATGTTGAGATAATTTTCCAAGAAGGATATAAGATGCCAACTAAATAATGTTCCAAGTATAGTTTAAAAACGTTTTCCTTTTATAATTGGTACTTTTCATTTCATATATCTAAGCCCTTAAATGATTATAATAAATGAGATCAATGTAATGACTTAATGAAAACATTTAGTGGTGTTCTTAGCATGCGTAAATCTACCTTGACTATTTTACATGGATTATAACATAGAGATTTATTACAGATCTCTGATGAATCCTTATTTTTTGATAGAATTAGTTGTTATATTGGTGTTAATAGTGACCATTTAGTTCTATAATTTCTATATTATTTTTTCCTTTTGGAAGATAGGGGTTATCCCATTGTGTTAGTTCCCTCAAAGGTAAATTATTGGTAAATGTTTTTGATGATATTTATAAATAGAAATTGAAGTTAATGTTACATTTTGGATTGGATAAAACACTTAGTAATGAAATTAATCCCCTGAGTAGATGAGTGGTTGTTGAAAAAGTGGATTATTGTTAGATATGAGCATTGTGGATTCTCGAGTATTAATGGATCGATATTCCTAGGTCATGTATGATGACATAGTTGGTCAGGTGACCTTTCTTTTATAGTGGTGTGTGACTCAGGGAGTTTCTATCCAGACTAACTGTCCTGTGAGAAAACATGACAATGGGTTGGTATCTTTTGTAGGATATTTCAAATAGGGAATGAATTAATCCATTGGGATGGTGAATTAAGTAATGATAGTACACCCATTTAATTTATTCAATAACAACTTAGTACGTGTTTTCAATCATAGTTCTATTGAGTTAAGAGTGTGAAATTTGAAATGGATTGTTTACTAATAAATACTCATGTTTTTTGTTTTCATGAGATGTGATCATGGTAATAGATTTAGTTAGATAGTTTATTACCACTTGGGAAAGGATCGTGAGTTATTGAAGGCTACTTTAATGGGTTATCTCTGAAGTAGAGTGACCTGGGAGTTAAGAGACACTGTGACATGCGTAGAATAGAGATATAAATAGATGGTTAGGTTGACCCAATGATCAGGTTGATGTTGAAAGAAAGGATTTGAGGATGTAAAACTATTAATCTGATTTAGTATTGGATTTTATTCTTGATGCCGATGACATGCATGACCTTGTCTTGGGAAGAACACCACACATTCATCTAAGTGAAGAATGATTCAAGTTCAGTGATAAGAAGATGGTTTGTATCTATTTTATTTTTGTTTCATTGTATAACCATGTTGGATATGTCTAAAATCCATTTTTAGTGGTGGATGAAGCATGAGTCATTGGATGATTCTTCGTTCACTATAAGATGAAAACTAGGACACTCTTAAGGTGGGTAGAATCACATCTTCTATGAAAAGCATGTACTTTAAGGTATATGAAATATGACTATAGGGAACCATTTAGAAATTGTAGGAACTGAATTTGGAAGCTGATGATATGGTGAGTTCGATAAATCTGGTTTTTATTGTGGCATTGAGTTTTATACTTTTGGAATGAGTTCGAACTGATTATAGACTCCTGATTTAGTCTCAAGGGGCATAAGCACACTGGGTGATGTGATAGTTTGGTAGCGTGAATAAGATTTCAAGTTAGCATGGAATTGAATAGGCTAGTTTATAACCCAACCATTTATGAGAACCAATATTTTGGATTGGAAATTGGTGAATATTCCGAAAATATCACATGTACTTATGAGATATAAGGTAATATGATCGAGCCCTTGAATAAGACATGAGCTGCTAAGTTGGATGTCCTTTAAATTATTTGTCATGGAGCAGGTTGACTAAAATTTTATTAAGAAAACATATTTCATTAGTGAAGATAATTTTTATAGAACAAGTTATTTATGATGGGTGCATTCATGAAATTACCTTTAAATCTAAACCATTAATACCCATTGAATCTTAATGGTTTTGTAGCATGTGGTCGAGATGGGTTTCATAATTTAACATGAAAATGGAATTCGCAAAATGATTTTGGATGATAATCCTCATATTTATAGGGAAAAACATGGATGGATTTGTTTTCAACATATAAGGAAGTTTTATATTCAAGGATCTCGAGGCAATCAATGACATGTCGATGGTCAATACATGATAATAATAAAGATAGTTGAATGATTGTATGGGCATGGTTTTTCATCAAATGGATAGTGTTAGGCCTCAATGTGTTCTTGGATGATCATAATATTCCTCCAGTGTTAATGGAATCACGTTTGAGTAGTTATGAAGTGTTTATGGTCATAGTAGAGCATTACCGTGAAGAGTCAGATGCATGTGGTTTGATGGTGTTATTTGCATAAAGTTATATTTAGTGGTTTGGGAACCATTTCAGGAACATAATTTTGGACACAATGGGAGTGTCACTGGTTATTGTTGAAGGATTTTCAAAAGTCTGTTGACATTCTCATACCATGAATGATGATGATCGTTATATGGGAAACAAACTGTGTGTTGTAAGGCGGTTAACCCAGGGTTGGACCTTTACATGAAATATTGGGAGATTTTACGTCATGATCTAGTTAAAGGAAAACATATCCTAGTTTGAAAGTAGTATGGTTTGTGGAGTGAAATACATTCCTTTAGATGGAATATTTGTTGAATTATATGTTTTTAATTTCCATAGATTTAGAATGGGTGATAAGAAACAGTGGTAATGGCTGATTTGTGATGGTAATCATTGATAATTTCGCAGTGTACTCTCATTTTGGTGATGATCATGCATAATATATTAACATTTTCATGAGTAAGTTAAGAAAGAATAAAATATTTGGTGATCTAATTAAATTGATTTTACAGATTGAGGAAGGGTCTCCTAGGGAGTTTCACTCAAGGAGTGCTGCAAGAAAGTACATATAGTGGAGAAATCACCATTTGATATTGAAAGTTAATCGTCATGTGGGAAGGGACTTTATCCTAGTTGGGATAACCGTTTGACGGTTGTCTAACTCTCAGATTCCACTGAATAAATGGGACTAGACACTAATTTTATCAGTGGGTTACATGTACTAGTTAGAAGATAGACTTGGGGGAATTCCGGCAGTGGGAATCATGCCTGAATTATCTTGTGATAGTCCTAGGATGCTGTATTGAGAAAGCACCAGTTTTCTTCCTATCGTACAGGAACAGAAGTAAACATGGGATGTTTTAGCTTGGAGATGACACTAGAATCCTGTTAAGGGATTTGGGGGGGATACTAAAAATGGTCTTATGGTGCTTTGGATTAAACATGTTGGAATTTGGTTTTGGATTCATTGGCTACTAAACAAGATAATTTTATTAAATATTCTACTGAAGGTGGGTTGATTTGAGTTGTTTTGAGAAGTTTTATATTCTTGTGAAGGAATCAAGTCAGGAATGCCATTGGGTTGAGGTGAGTTTAGTGTAATGGTCTACTATGGATTTTCAAGGGAAATATGACATAACTAGGTTGAGTTTGGTAAGTTGTAAATCAACCATTTCGATCAAATAAAGAACAATAGACATTGTCATTTTTATTGAATATGTTAAGAATGTTTAGAAATGTGTAGTGAGTGATATTAAGATTCTAAGGGTGTGATTCAATAGGTATTTCATACTGTAGAAGTATCATGGGTTGTATTTTTCTATTTAGGGTATGAAACTATGATGGGAAGCATCATAATTTAGTTGCGGAATCAAATAGTGATATTATTATGTTCTGACTTTTTTGGGATTGAGTAAGTACCATCAGGATGTGTTGACTATGACTAAAAGTGTTGGATTTAGTTTTAGAGGTTTAAGAACCATATGATTAAGGTTATCCATAGGGATATGTAAGGAATTATACTATGTAACAAGACTATTTGAATTAGAAATAATGACTGAACTAGGTTGGGTAGTTTGTTTGGGAAACATAAAAGCATCATAGGGATGAGAAGTGCTATAGTGGGGAGGTTGCAAGACCCCACTTTTTCATAGAGGACTGAATAATTTAAATTTCATACTAAACCTTTTTTTACTATAATAAAGGTACTTAAGGGATTAAATAAGGATTTTGGGGTGATTAGGATTGTTCAGAGCCCATAGTTTTGGTTTTTTGAGAACCATAGTGATGCACATAGTTAGCACACATTTTTTATAATTGTGCCCATGAACCATGTAAACCAAAGAAGGAAGAAAGGTTTTTTTAAAACCTTATAGAGGTTTCTAGGAAACAATGAAACCCGATGAAAAAAATTTTAGGTGTATCACATGGATGCACATATTTTCTACAAACCTTTTTCCTAACTGTGTAAGGTGGTGGAGAACTTGGATAGTAGCTCCACACAGTTTTTCTGACTATGCACCTACCCATGTGAGGCAGTGTGGAACTTGGATAGTAGGGGTTCATAGTTAGTACATAGTTTATATAACCATACATAGAAACTATGAACCATATTAAAAGTGTTTAAAATTACTATTTGGAACCTATTTTACCCCTAATTATTATTTCTATTCTCTTGCTCCCCCATTCCACACACACAACTTCTCCATGATATCCCTTCCCATTTTTGATGGATTTAATGTATAGACTCTATCCAAGATCTGAATAAAATGATGTCACTTTCATTGGATCCCACTTAGCTAGTCTCCCAACCATCTTGATTCTTTTCCCTATTTATCATATTAGATTCCATTACCATGGGAGATCATATGACCTATTTATAGAGAGTTTTGTTGGTCTCCAGTATTCTATCATTTCATCAAGAACCAAAGGCCAATATTGGATTAGTGAAGCTTCATAATTATGATATAATAGGTTATGTACTTTTCAATAAAATTCTAGTTGTTTATATCATGAATTATTATGGAAGGAACATGGATTTCTTCACATTTCCATAAAAACATTTAATTTAATTTAATTTTTTATAACATAATCAAGATATTCTCATAGACCCTTAGTGATATTGAAGGGTGAAGACCATAACATGAGACACCACTCAGGAGTGATTATATATGTTTCCTTGAAAAGTTTTTCATTCCCTTAATACCAAAACACCTTCTAAATGGGTTTGGATTTTCTATTAAATGGATGGGTTAAATGAATTAAATGAAATTTTAATGGTAATACCATGTTACTTGAAACTTATTAACAGGTGAATTGAACCCATGATAAATGGGATTAATAGAATCTCAACAACCAGAACCTGAACCACCTCTATTGGGTGATTGCAACTAAATTCATTTGATGAACTTTATTTCATTTTAATTAAACCACACATTGAGTGTGATAAACTTTACACATTATAGTAAAATATATAGATGAATTAAATGAATTTTTAAATCATTTGAATACTATCCTTTTGTTTCTGGATAGGGTTCGACATAAATGAACTCATTGAATTGTAAAATGATGTGGATACAATACTCTTAACCCCTATTTATCAATTAAAGGGGGGTTTATTAAATGTATGCTTGAATTTTAAATTTGAAAGGACATTAAAAATGGAGATTGTTTAATTATTAAGTGAAACACGGAAAGGAATTATGTTATGTCATGGGCGATACATGGATTTTGACATTGACTAACATGGATTGGATCATATGTTAAATGAATTATTTTATTCATTGTTTTACTCTTAGATTCTGATACGGGATGCCTTGGAGGATTTCATAGGTTAAATGAAATATATTATGTCGTGGGTGATACTTGGATTCTCATACAAAATTCCTTGGATTGGATCCCAGGTTAAATGAATTATACTATTCCTAGAGCCATACTTGTATTATGATATGGAATTCCTTGTATGGGCTCATAGGTAAATTAAATTATATTTTTCCATGAGTGATACGTGGATTTTTTATATAGAATTAGTTACACAGGGTCATAGGTGAAATGGATTACATTATACCTTGATCGACACTTGGATTCTAATATGGAATGAATTGGACAAGCCCATAGGATCTTGGGTTTATATTATTTTTTCTTCTTATTTTACATGGAATCCATGGATTATATTTGAATAAAACTATTCCATTGTTATACATAGGATCCTAAGATCAATGACTTGGGTCCTAAATCAATTAGTAAAATTTAAAATGTTTAGAGATATTCCGACTGATGCTGAAGTAGGTATAGTTGACCAGGTAACCTATGAAGAGCCTTAACTAGATATGGTTTATATTCAATTTAGTTATTTAAATTATTATACCTACAAAAAATTAAATTTTATATTAACAAAATAAAATTAGTATTAGACACTTTTTATGGAGGCCTAGTGTGTTTTACTCACACCCTGTTTGGGTTTCCATTTGGTACCTGGGTAGAACTCATGGACGTATGTTATGATCTTGGTTGATGCAATTATACTATTTCTTATTTGAGTCTTAGACTAGTGATGGGAGTTGTGGGATGAGAATATACTTAGTTGAACTCTATAGTTAGGTATTTTTTTATTATGTTATTCTTTATAACCTTGTTGTATGAATTAACTATTGTATGCTTGACTACTCTGAGCATTTGTATCATCTTTTTGTATTTCCTAGTTTTTTTTATTTTTCAGGTATTAAGTTTTTTTATTATTCCCCTATTTATTTCATTTATATATTCCCCTATTGAATATTTTACTTATCTAGAGGGTATAATCCCCCTACCACACCATCATCAGATCCTCATTACTATTCAATAATGACTACCGTTTTAGGAGGTACACTTAAAACAATGTGGCCATCGGTTAGGTTTCTTATGAGAAAACTGGGCCCGAGGCATCATAAGAACTCTATCTCACCCCTTTTTGGTAAGTCATACTCTGATTTTAATTGAAAAATTTGATTACATTGGAATATATCACCATGTAGGTAGGGGATAAGTATTGAAGACTTCAAAATGTACTCATGAGATGGGGTACCTACATATCATAGTGGAGTGAATCATATACCATGGAGATCATTTCAATTTAATAAGGCACATCATAAATTTTAATTTTAATTTACATGGACTACCATGGACTCTTTAAAATCATGAATCTGTGACTTGAAAAGTTCACTTTATAGTAATGCATCTATGAACAAAGTAGTTTCTTTTAAGGTCATGAATCATCAACCAATGTTGTGGCTTCTAAATTCAGGAATCTAGAAACATATTCCATTTTTAGTCTTAGGTCATATGAATATTAACACTTCTAATTTTATTTTAATTATATAAAATGGAATTCTTGGTGAAAGGTACCTAACAATGGTGTGAATATGACTTATGAATGAGTAACAATTTTTAGTTTAACTTGATAGATGGTCCAGGTGATGGAAGGTTGTTGATTAACAAGGTTGTAGGATATTTTTTGTTATTTGAGGATTAAGTGGAATAGGGGAGGCTGATCAGATACTTGATATTTTTAGGACTATATTAGAGTAGCCCGAATGAGTGTCTCAGTCTAGGATGAGACCTATTGGTAATCTAAAATGGAATATTCTTATTATCAAGTGAATACATGATTGATTATACCCCATGGATCCTACTTGTTAGGGTGGAAAATGAGTGGTATATCTATCATAGGATGATATAATTTTTATTATCAATGTAATACATTAACAAATGGAAGTAGGATTGTGTGCATAATGAAGTCATGTAACTTAATTGGCCATAGAGGATGCTTAGGCGGAGCATCCATTTGAGGGATTTTTCCTAGGTGTGAGGGTGTGTAGAGTTCTTTTTGGAGACTTGTCTTGAGAATGAGGGTTTCCACAAGGTATTCAAGGATTTTTGTTCAAATATATTGACTTTAGCTAAGGTGGGGGACCAATGAAGTTTGGGTAACCATGTTGGAAGGTTTCAAAAAAGTGGATCCCATGTGTGGTCATAAAGGAGGAGCATGATTAGTCCTTGAATATATTTGGAAGTTGTGAGTGTTAAACCTTGTAATGAACATAGATAGGAGATTCCGGAAAATTAATTCCCATGAATGACTCTCTTGTTAAATGTTTTTAATGGGTAGCACATTTTTGGTTCTGAGATAGATAGGTTGAATTGGTTCCTATAACATACCTATTTGTTTTAGATGGTCTCATTTTATTATCCTATATGATTTTTTTTGAGTTTGGTGAGTATGAAAAAACGTAAATTGATCTTTAGAACGTTATTTAGGATTTTTTATTGACCCAATGACTCATTTTTATATGGGTGTTAAGGCCTGGAAATTGCCTTCGGATTTCAGGTGAGTTTTGAGTGTTCTGGGGCCCGAAAACTAAGTTTTAGGAAAGTGAAATCTGGGGTGCACAATTTGGACAAACCATGAAACCTACTAGAAGTAATTGTGTGGTCCTCCATTAGAAGTAGACACAGTTTGATAAATAATTGTGGTGGGGTAACAGTTCCATTTTAGGATTCTACCATTTTTAGCAGAGGTACTTCTTATGGTCTACACAAGGTTTGATAAACTGTGCACCTAACCCATGTGTGTGTGGTGCTTCGACGGAGAGCATTATATGGTTGTCATAAACATAGCCAAACCATGAAGAAAAACCATTCAGCCATTTAATTTCTGTGAAATTTAAAAAAATAGCCATCCCACCTTATTATATTTTCTCCTCCCATTATCATTCATTCCACCACACGTACATAAGATCCTCCTCCATTTCACTCCAAACTCGGCAATGGAATAACTTCTTCGATTGAGTTATGACCATTAATACATTAGTGGTTGTGGAATTGCATCTGCATGACATACAATACTCTATCCTATTTTCGTCATTTATCTCATCATATTGAACACTAAATCTATGTGAGTTTTTGACCTATTATGTGTGTGTTCATCTATAACTCCACTTTCATCCGATTCAGCTCGAGTTAGAGGCCAATATCAAATGAGAGAGTGACTACTAGTATGAGGCAGGTGGTTCCAAAATTTCTCATTTGTTTTTCCAGTGTTTTAGTGGTGCGTTCACATATTCCACATTGTTTGTTTGAGAATGACCCTAATCAATTAAATTAATTCTTATTAATTTGTTCTAATGATGATATGGGATGTCCATGGACATGCTTTGGCATCAACTATAAATGTTCAATATGGGTATGGGGCGTGGACCAACCTGGGAAGTTTAGTATAGGGTTTTAATTAAAATATATATATTTATTTATATTTAATAAATAATTTATTTGGGAATGAGACAGGATTGGGATAGTCATTGAGTTGAGGTCGATCACCTAGATGGACATGACATAGTTTTTCAGGTTGGGTCTAGCTTGAGTTACATCGGGTGATGTTGATCACTCGGATGAGGTGACATGGTCATTGAACTACGGAGACATGGTCCTCCGGATGGGGGAATGCCCCTAGTAATTAGAGATGGTGCTTACAATCATGATTTAGCAACATGGACGTAGGGGAAAGATGTTCTAGATGATATTTTTTAGGGTTTTTAGTGATTTCTACTCACTATTTATGAGCCGACGTGTTGTTGGAGTCACATGCACACATATAGGACTCAAATGAGGTGGTGTTGACCACTTGTTGTGGATGGAGTCCCCCATAGACTTTGCAATATAGGTGATAGTGTCGACCATCAAATTTATTGGGGGGTTCTCACCATAGAAATCAATGTGGATAGAAATGGACCATCAATTGATAGTGTTTAGACCATCAGTTTGGGGATGAGGCTCACTGTATTACACAAGGTTTTGTGGACAAGATATTTGGAGGAAGGATTTCTTTGTTCCTCATGATGTCAATTTTTGAGCCGACGGTGAATATATTCGTTGGAGGATAAATATCATTATTCTTCAAGAGGTCGATCTTAAAAATGGTGATGATTCTCTGAGATGAGGACCAAGGGACCATGTACATTTTTGGGTGTCTAGTTCAGACACTAGTTCTATGATTTATGGCATGAGGTTCCATGTTATGTATTTATAGGTGTAACCTAAGGGTTCAACTAAATTTCATTCATTAGGGGATGCCTTGGGTGGTATGTTAAGAAACCTTTATAGTGTAGTTATATATATAGAGATGTTTTTTATAATATATATATCAATGGGGGAATGTATTCAAAGATTCTAGTGATGACTAAAGTACGTGATCACTTCCTTATGGCTACTGTTCATAAGGGGAGCGAGTTAATTATTTAAATGTGGATGTACTACATTTTTATCATTTTAGAATACAAATTCATGATTATGTATGTATGGAAGGCACATGTTGGTGGTAGCCTACTAATATTTACTCTCACACCTTACATGGGACACTCAAGAAACATGTAGACTTTATGGTTTTAAGACCAGGTAGGGATTCAAGTTCAGTAGCATGACCTCGTATCTTACAGCTTAGTATGGGATGGATAGAATAGAGAAAGTGGGGGATATTTTTCATCATCTATAGTTTAATTTAGATTTGTAACATGACTCTATATGTATGTACTGATATGTTCTTCAATAAGAGACCCACCAATTTAGAGTTTTGTATGACCTGCTATGATATTTATTGTCTACAAATAGAATTTGGGCCTTTCAGGATGTTTAATCTTCTACCACTATTGATTATGCTTCTGATGTATTTATTGTGTTTCTTCCACTATAATATACATATATTTAGAGCACTATTATTATCATCACAAAATATTATATTCTCCCCACTATCACCTCTCACACCCTCACTACTAGTCATCAACCTTTGGCGTATGGGGAGTCATGACCAATTCCTAGTGGTCAACCATCTTAGAGAACTATTTAAAGTGGAATCTGGGTTAGGGATCTATAAGTGGTACCATAACATGTTATTGTTGTTATTTCCTAGAACCATGAAAATACCTAGATATTAAATGGTACCCATGTCTAGAATGTTACAAAATATATCAAATGGTTACATTTTTATTGGTCTTACTATTTAGGATATAGTAGACCAGAGTCACAGATGTAGTCAAGATTGGGTATAGAGATCATGTATGTGGGCTTATATCCCCATGAATTGGGGAAATACCAAGTTTTCAAGTGTGGAATTGTATGTTTTACTTGGTGTTTTTATAATTTATTTGATTTAATCCTCAAGTTTCACACTTTGGTGTGATGGTTATTTTTATATGAATTTTGACACTTTTCTCCGTTTTGCAATGGAGACATGATTTCAGACCATGATATGAATTTAGGATTATATGATGTGTTTTTATTGTGATGTTAATTGGGAACCTATAATTCACATAGATGGGTTAGGCTCTTTAAAGTGTCAACAAAGAAGCTAAATATTTTTTTCCCTTCTTTGCCCCTTTTGCTGGCACTCTACTCAGCTAACCTAAGAATGTGTTTCAAATGAGATAGATGTGTGATGTGATATGAATATGATATATGTGGTTGAATCTATAATGATTAGTTTGGGATGATTATAGGGGGATAATTGTTTTAACTTACCATAATGAAGTTAAAAAATGTTTTCATGTATGGAATATTTTGTTGCATTCTACTCAGCTACCTAGAATCTATATGTGATATGTGATTCCTGAACCCATTTCAGGATGAAGGGAGGCCATGTGGAAGGATTAAAATTTATACCTAACCCTAATATAAGTATACAAGGGGCCTTGATGCTAGATACCACGTGACATGGTGTGGAAGGGGAGTGTAAGTGTGGTGAGATGCACTGCCTATTACAGCTTTTCATATCAGTGATATTTGTATATAGACTATAATTGTCACAAAATTTTATTGTTATTCAATTGGTTGCCAACTATATGGATTCTTGTGGGGCATGAGGATGGAAGTGATATGGTTCCATGTGATCATGCATTAAATGAGGCCATTAAGGATTGGGATGAGGCCCTGGATGGTCGAGGTGATCTTGAGAGGCAGGTATAGGCTATATTATAGGAAATACAACCATTGATGGATTATTTTGGGTCATGGATTTATGACAAGCTCAGAGAGACCTTGGTTTGGGTTTTACATGGTATCAATAGGGGATCTCAAGGAGTTGAGCCATCTATGGAATACTTGACTTGAGAGTTCTAGTCTCAGAACCCTCCACTATTTCAGGGTGAGGGTGGAACACAAGTAGCAAAGAACTGGATCGAGTCGGTCCAAACCATCTTTGACTGGCTTGAGACACCCTTAGGGTGAAGGGTGAAGCTGGTGATGTACATGATCATAGGACCAGAGAAGTGCTGGTTTGATATACAAGGGAAGGAGATATGACATAGGGGAATGGATTGGAAGGATTTTGAAGCCATTTTTTGAGAAAACCGTTCTAGAGATGATGAGGGTGTGCATGGATTCTGAGTTCATGAATATTTTTCATGGGGATACTAGGGTCATGGATTATGCTACTACTTTCATAGAGCTATCTCATTTTTCACTTGATATGATGGGAGACAACATCGCCAGGGTACACATTTTGAAGATGGCTTGTAGAATGACCTCAAGGTTTATGTCAACATCTTATGGATGTCATCCTTTTCAGAGGAAATCAATAATGTGAAGGAAAAAGGGGTAATTTGATGGACTAGTCTTATTCGAGTTGGGTAATGACATTATGTGGTTTTAATAGTGATACTTCTGTTAGAAAGAAGCAGGGACATGTAGAGTCTCAATAGGGTAGTCCAGACAAAGATTTAGTAATACCACAATGAATTGGATATTCTATAGTGTGCTTCTAGTGTGGGTAGCTATAGAAAATTCAGCCGTAGTGTGATTGGGTTCCAAAAACATTTTAGGCATGCAATTAGATGGGAAATTGAGAAAACTTCTTGAGGAATCCATCAAGGATATCTAGAAGATATGGACCGAGGTAGACTTCAAGTTTTGAGGTCATATCTGGATCATTAATAAGAGATGGTATCCATGATTAAGTTTCACATAGTGGTCTTGGGATAGATAATGAGACACAAAAGTGGGGTTAGTGACTCATAGCTGGTGCGACTCCATATGGAGGCCAAGCCTTGTCAAGTTAGGCTTCAGGCCAGATGCATGCAGTTGAGATGCCCAGTGAAGAGAAGGCTATATATCCAGATATAGATAGTGGTATGTTGTGATTAATGGCATGATTGAGGTTTCCTTTTGTTGTGATTTTGACTAGTTTTGATGAATGAGTTGAATTTTTGTGGATTTTGGACTAACCAAGTGATGGTTAATAGGTTGGGATCATTTATGACGTATGATATATTTATATGGGTTGCACTGAAACGATATTTATTATTGGAATCGATGTGATTTGGGTTATACAAGAGGTGCGTAGACATTCGAGCATTAATGGGATGCATGTTCTATATAAGGTGTGTAGGTATCGAGGTTTTGATGGGAATTTTATGAGTTGGAGGAATCATTGGGTGTTGGATATGAAAAACGTATTATTTGAGAACCTTATAAGGTGAATGAACGAGGATGTGTCATGGGATTATTTTTGAGTCTCGAGATGGTCGAAGAACCAATAGAATTGTTTGAATTTTGGTTCAGGAATGGACCAATTAAGTTACTCGTAAGGTGGGGAGCACCATGAGGGGAGTTTATTATTGACTTAATGATCGGGGTTTACTAGGTGGATTTAAAGAGAATGGGTATGTTTGCTACCATATCAAGGTAAGGATTTATTTCTAAGGGATGTGATATATAATGGTGTGGATATTGTAATGTATTGGGATTTTGATTAGGTTGGATTTTCCCAACATGCATTAAATTATGAGTTTGTTGAGAACAAAAACTCTTCATTCGATCTATGGAAACTAATTATAATAGTTTTATTTACCAATGGACTTATTTTTATATGGTTTTTAAGACCTATAAAGTGAATCGTGGTTTCTGGTGTGGTAGGGGTAAAATGTTAGTTTTGAGAAAGCATTGACTAAGGAGCATGGTATGGATAAACAATACAGTCACTCAAAACTAACCATGTATCCCCCTAGTAGAACCATTCATGTCTTTAAAACCCATGTAGGATGGGTTCACGAATATGTGAGATTTCTAAATTTTTTTAATTGAGTGATTTCTCATAGTCTACGCATAATTTGGAATACTTTGTGCACAACTCAAGTGCATGTGATTCTTAAGCAAAGAACACCACACAATTTGCGCATAGTTAGCCAAACTATGTAGCCAAACCATTCGAACAATTAATTTTGGTCAAATTAAAACCCCCCTCCTTCCTTATTAGATTTTATACTCCATATCTTCTTCATTCCACCAAACAAATAGGTGCCCCTCCTCTATTTCTCTCTCGCCCAGGCTATGGACTAACTTCTCCGATTGAGCTCTGATATTTGATCTGTTGGTGGATATAGAACCGCATTAGTATGACCATCAATCTTATGTCCTCTATTATTCATTAATATCTCCATACTAAATGCTATATCTATAAGATTTTCCCTATTTCCAAGGAGTTCATCTAAAGTTATTTTTTCTTCCGATTAAGTTCATGTTAGAGGTAGATATTAGACCAGAGAAAGACTACTAATAAGAAGTAGGTGGTGCCTATATTTTAGCTTGATTGTTTAATTGATTAAAGGGTGTATTCATATATACCATGTGGGTTGTCTTAGTGATACCCTAATTAATTTAGTCTGTTATTTATAAATTGTTCTAATGATTATATGAGACACATATGGGAATGCTATGGCTTCCACTAGAAATGGTCAAGCTGGGGAAGGGGGTTGGACCATCCTGGGAAGTTTGGGCCTGTTGTGTTTCTTACATTATATTTAATTATTTATATTCAATTCATGATTTCCTTCTAAAGATGGTGTGCTTAGACTGAGGATTGAGGTGATGCTAATCACATAGAATGAGGTGACTTAGATCATCAGGTTGGGAGATACTTGGGTTACATAGGGTGATGGTGATCACCAAGATGAGTTGACATGGTTTCTATACTAAGCTGATGAGGTCATTAGAGTGAGGGAATGTCTGGAGTAACTTTAGATGTTTTTAACCATCATGATTTAGTGACACGGTTGTAGGGGCACAATGTTCCATATGATGTTTGTTTGATAGTTTGGTAATTTTCACTCCCTATTTGATGGATGATGTGTTGTTGGAGTCATGTGAAAATAGTTCGGAATTATATGAGGCCTTTTTTACCACTCATTGTAGGTGGAGACCCCCATAGACTGTGCTGCTCAAGTGATGGTGTTGGTGATTAGATGTATTAGGGGGTGATCATCGTAGAAATCCATGTGGATGGTGATGAACCATTAGTTGAGGGTGTTGAGACCATCAGTTGGGAATGAGGATCACCAAATTACTTGAGGATATTGGGATAGGATATTGGGAGGCTTAATATCATCATACCTCATGACATCAGCTATTGAGCTGACGATGAATATATTTATTAGTGGAAAATTAGCTCTATGCCTTTTGAATTTAGGCTTCAAGATGATGTTGATTTTTTGAGCTGAGGTATAAGGGAGCATGAAAATGATTAGGCATGTCAGTCAGACATCAGTTCTAAGATTGATGGAATGAGGTTCTGAGTTTTGTATTTATAGGGAAAACTTGAGGTTTCACCTGGATGGCTTTCATCAAGGGATTCCTTGGGAACTAAGCGAAGGTTCCTTACCACTGTAGTTATGTATATATATAGATAGGTGTTTTATGTTATATATATATATATAATTAGGGTCACTTATTTATTGATTTCAATGATGGTCTAAGTTGGTGATTGATTCTTTGTGGCCACTATTAAAAAGGGAAGTGGGTTAATTATTTAAATGTGCATGTGTTTCCTTTTTATCATTTTTAGAATACACCTACACGATTTTGGATATAATACAGACACATGTTGATGGTGACCTATTGATTTTCATTTTCACACCCCACATGGACCCCTCAGGATGCATGTAGACTTTATTCTTTTAAAATCTGTTAAGGATTCAGGCTCAAGAACAAATCCTTAGTGATCATGTTATAATGCTTATCATGGGATGTATGGAATATAGACAATGGAAGATATTTTGAATCATCTATAGTTTACATTGGATTTCTTTCTTGAATATATATGTATTAATGTGGTATTTCACCAAATACCCACATATTTGTAGTTTTATATGTCCTTCTATGACATGAACTATCTATAAATGGTGTTTATGCATATGCGATTGTTAATTCTTTAATTGATGTTGATTATGCTTCCACTGATTTTAAATGTTTAATATATATATATATATAGTCTATTATTATTATGACCGTAAGAGGGAATAGTCTCCCCACTATCACCTCTCAGACCCTCGCTACTAGTCGGTATCCTTCGGCATACATGAATGCATGCCTAAGACCCAATGGTCAACCGACCAAGATCACTATTTAAAGGGGAATCTGAGTTAGGGAACTATAGACCCTAAGTGGAGATCTTGGGGATTCATAGGTGAATATGATCTATATTGGTTCTCATGTGACCACATGAGAGAGTTAATACCCCAGTGGAGTTTGTAGGATGACCTAGGTGAATTAGAACCCTATTGGTTCTCATAGGATAGACTCGGAGAATCAGTTCCCTAGTGGAATGTTTTGGATGGTTATTCACTCTAGGTTTACTTTCGAATGAGTGAAGTGGTCTTTCAAGACTTTTGGGGTCTTAAAAACCATTATAAGATACAAATAACTAAAATTAATATCATTTACCTTAGGGTTTTCTTATATGGTCCTCCTGAAGGAGAAATTGGGGTTTGGTAGGAAATCTTGTGTTTTTTCACAATTAATCTCACTTGGAGCCCCATTTTAGAAATATTGATCAATATTAATCCTCTAAAATGGGAGGTATGTTAATTAACTTATTAATAATTTTATTGTTTTTATCAATTTGAAAATTTATTATTAGAGAAGAAATGTGGTGATGATGCACATATTATTTGATTCATGAGTTGGAATTCGATGTTATTATTGATCAAGCATCAAATCCAACTGGTTTTCATTAGTATGTAAATTAAAATTTTGAATTAGACATATT
This sequence comes from Viscum album, assembly GCA_963277665.1. Taxonomy (NCBI): domain Eukaryota; kingdom Viridiplantae; phylum Streptophyta; class Magnoliopsida; order Santalales; family Viscaceae; genus Viscum; species Viscum album. The sequence continues at coordinate 1,291,306,434 of OY728151.1, forward strand.
CAATAAAATGTGGTATTAAATGCGATGTTTGATGTGTTTTTCTTTTATATAATTCATGGAAAAGTTTTGGTGGAAATTGAGACAATTTCTAAATCATATTAGAAGGGGGTTTGAGATTTTGGGAAGGGATGTAGTTGATTTGAGGGGGGAATAGTTTGATGTGATGAAAGTATAAAATTTCTAGATGTACTATCTATTTAATGACCATATATTCAATTCTAGTTATGTGGTCATTCCACTGAACATGCATTCACTATATGTATTGTTAATTGTATTCGTACATGTGGTCGATCTAAAAGTTTTCCTTATATAGTGAATTTTTCCTCATAGCTGATTTATTTTTCATGTTTTTTATTTGAAATATGTCCATATGGTCAATTAATTTTTAATAAATTAAACCTATATCAATAGTTGTTTTTATGTTTTATCATGCATTATGTCCACATGGTGGATCCAAAAGGCACAATCAATGATTTGTACATGTGGTATATCCAAACTATAGTCAATCTAGAGTAAAACTACAATCGATATATATTTCGTCATGTATTATATACACATTTTTGATATTAATGGTATGTAATATTATCATTTTTGCCTAACCCATGGTTTCATTAAATGGTTAGTATTTTGAATCATGGTAAGTCAAACACTTATAGAATTTTTGGGTGATTCTGCAAGGTGAAAATCCTGATTTCCAAAATATTTATATTATATAGAAATGATATTTATATAATGAAATTATATATTTATCATGGATTATTGAACATGATAAATCATGTGACCATAGTCCAAACTATTAATGAAGAAGAACCATTAAAGGAGAAAGTGTTAGAAACTATGATGACTACCACACTGCATGATGATATTCCATGTGTCAGGTGCTTGTATTGAAGTTTCCATGCATACATGGATGAAAATATTAAGTCTTTTAAATTCATCATGTTTCACGAACATGTGGGGTAATATTAAAATAGTTATAATTGTGAGGGATCAGTGAGTATAGTTATTTGAGATTTATGATTATCTCTTAGAGATCTAAAATCAAATGGGGATTTAAATAATGATTAATGTCACAAAATTTATTAATAAAGACGACCATAAAAATAAAATACCATGTGGGGGTCTTGAGGATATATCTTTAGTATATTTAAAACTATAACTTCTTAGATATTTTTTGATCAAAGTAGAATAATGGGATCCTGTTGAAAATTTTAGGATATTAAATATAAAATATTATCTTAGAAAAAATTAAAAACGTTTTTAATGACTTATTTTTTTGTAAATAAATATTCAGAAAATTGTGAAGATGAATTATGTGATTAATTTTGGAGTTAAATCATTAATTATTGAGTGAGAATTCTGAGAGTCTATAAAATATTTGTAATAGTAAGAGAGGAGTTCAAAACATGGGGGAATTCAAGAAGTAAGAAACCATCTATGCCTATAAATTCATGTACTGGGGAGAATACAGATCATCCAGAATATATGAGATGTTGAAGACTAAAAAAGCTATTCAAATAGATGTTAATTTACTTTAGGATTATAAAGAAGTATACCTATTGAACTAGAATACATTTAAAGTGAGATAAATTCATAATTGGTATAAGAGAAACCGATATTTTAATGTGGTATTTCGACATTTTGATCATAACTGGAGTAGTCCACAAATAGTGTGTATAAATAGTTATGTAAGATTATAGTTGGGGTGTATAACCAACTATTATTGTTTTAGGTTTGAGGTGTATAACATTACCTATTTTTTCTACTTAGTTATTTAGTGGAAAATATATTTTGGGGTATCTAACCAAATTGGTAAGGCATAGGATTTTCTTTCGGGCCGTTTAAATATTTTATGATGTTTGATCTTTCATTATTACTGGTTATAAGGCATGGATATGAGATATTTTTTAGAGTATCAAAATCATTAATAATTTAAAAATTTTGAATTTATAATATGTAGAATTCTTAAATTCAAACCTTTGATTAATCCCTTCCACTCCATGGTCTTCTAGCCTAGGGAAATATATGTGGTATCAGAGTGAGTACCCCTAAAGATCCTATATGAATTCCCAGACCTGGAAAATCTTAGCTCAGTGAATAGCTGAGGTGTTCCCACATTTTCTTAGAATAATTATCACAATGGGAGGAATAATATTCCCCCAGACCTCTTGTCTCTAGTCCTAAAAGTTTGAGATGTTTCAAGAATGGGGTTTCCACTAATTTATGATGAATTTACATAGAGAAAATATGAAAAGAGATATACATAATTAGATAGAAATGAAAAATACTATATCCTGATATCTCTATTAGTTGAGGTCTACACAAGGATCATGGATATGAATACTACCAAGGAGATATTCAAAAAAAATTATAAGAAACTATAAATCTAATAAAAAAGTCAAAGAATCAAATCTACAAGTCTAGGGGATCCAATTAAAATACATAAAGACTACTAAAATTGAGACCATTGATGACTACTTTACAATGGTTAATGAAATTGTGAGAAATATTCAGGTATTAGTGAGACTCTTGAAGATTATATCATTGTTAAAAATTTGTGATGAATTATTTAGAACTATTTGATATAGATTTATCATACCTTTAGGAAAGAGATGATTTAAAAATATATGATCTACACAACATACTTATAGCTTATTTTATGAGGAAAACCCCATATTTGAAGAATAAATCAGAAGATTAAATGGACATTGAAGAAATGGGGAAATGAAAAGTTAAATAAGAAGATGTTTCTAAAACAATAGATTTATAATTTGAGAGTGATTAAGGGATTAATGTTATTATTAACCTTATAGTAGGAGGGTTTAAAATGTGGAAGTTGAAAAGAAATGGAAAAAATACTAAAATTATTTAATTGTGATGGTATTAGACACATTACCTATGATTTTAAAAAGAAAAATTCTTCCAAATATGAATTTAATGTTGAAGGTGATGAACTTCAAAAATATAAAAAGGATAAGAAGATGATGATGAATTTTAGAACCAAGAAAAGAAATTTGATGTGCAATCAGGTGAAAACCAGTTTATCTTCAATGATATCTTCCGATGATGAAATTTATTTCATTTTTAATATATAAAAAGTATTTCATTCATCATGTAGTTATTATTATATAGAATAAATGATAGACATGGAATGAAAATTAAAACATGAGTTGGAATCATGTATTTAAGATATTATGAAGATCATGAAATAAAAAAAATCTAAAATAGAAAAAAGGCTATTGAATAAAATTAATAGCTAATCAAGAGGGAAGCTGACTGTGTTTATGATATTAGAACCAATAATATGAATTTGGTTGACCAAGAAAATGTGGCATATGATCTTAAAAAAAGATGGCTATAAGGGAAGAATAATTCACCAAGACAAAATCTATATGTATTTTTTTCAATATGAGCAAAAAAATATGTTATAAGACTACTAAAATCCTTTTGAGATTAAGGGAAAGTATTCATAATCTGGAAATATAAAGGGTTTTAATAAGGAAGGAAAATCATTAAATAATATTTCCCGGGGTAAATCTATTATCACTAAAAATGAATGTTAAAAACTCAAGTCATAGCCAAATTATACCAATAATAATCATGAGGGACACTCATTCACATCAAATGAAAAAAGAGTCTAATATTGACACTCCCCCTAAGTGAAATACAGATTACATTGAACCATTAAAACAATAACTTAATGTGGGAATAATTTGGAATCAACCTGTAAGATCTATGTTCCATGGGTTATATTGGTGTTTTGGAAGTTACAGATATAAATATTCATTATTATATCATAATATGTATTTTTTAGAAATAATAAATGAACTAATTGGGAGTTCTTGTGAGAAATCAAGGAAGATAACTCATTTAAAGAACGTTGTTTCCATTAATACAATATATTTTTCCACTCAAAATATGTTTTGGTATTTAGAAGAACTGTGTCAAAAATTTGGGTAGGATGGTCACAAAGTTGAGTAGTGCACGTCTATAATAGAAGGAGGGATTCCCAATGATATTAAAGGGAAGAAAAATAAAAAATCTAAAGTGTTAGAGTCATTAAACATCAAGTCTTTTAAGAAGTTAAATGACAATACTAAAGAGGGTTTTCAATCCAATAATGAATTCTTAGTGATATAACCCGACAAGTTGGAGATGAATAATAAAATCGATAAATATTAGATGGATGCTAAATAAAAATAAATACAAGGTGATGCACATGAATAATCTATAATTTATTAGAAGATTTCTAGAAATATAGATTTCAATATTTAATGGTATGTAAGAAAACTATCTAAAAAAATTAGGAATGACAAAATATTTTAGGATAATCCAACATGCCATTAATAGTGTATGAAGAGGATGATATAAGAAAAATGAAATAATATTACACTAACCTTTGAGGTGAATAAATTTATATAACAAATGAAAACAACTAAATAAGAATATATGAGCACAAAAATGGTTGAAACTCTTGATAATAAAAGAAGTGTTGACTGTGGATGTAGAAATGGCATAGGGTGAGAGGAAAATCTCATCCCAATTGTTTCTTTGGATAAAAAATAATATCCCTCCTTATTCAATATTTTTTATTTTATCATCTAGTAATCTATCAGATATAACCCTATACTTTTCAGAGTTGTATATAAAAGATTCATCAATCTAGTTTTCTTTTAAGATCTTTTATAGGGAAATAATATCACGTTCAAAATCATTGATACTTGGAAAATTTCTTTAATGGATAGAGGAACAATACAACAATGATAATTGAGTCATTTTAACATTCATTACATGATTTGATGGGGTTTTCCATTCATTGATCTATCCCACGAATGATTCACCATTGATAAAAAATACTCACTTCAGATCCAACATTTTTGAAAGATAGGATTTAGAGGATATCCACCATATCCTACCAAGTAATGTATTAGAGTATAATTATCTTATATTTATATAGATAAGTGAGTGACCATAGATTTTTGGAAAATATAGAATACCATGAAGAATAGAGAAACTCCTATTAAGGTTGTAATGACCTAATGTTTTATCAACAGAATTTTCTAATATTATAATCACATAATATTACATATAGTACAAAATACAAACATTATAAATGAATTATGAGTGAAATAAAATGTATCTCTAGAAGTTAAGGAACATATACATAAGGTATTGTAAATTGACTTTTGGAATATTAATGTGACACTTATGAATAGTAAACTTATAAAAATATATTTTATTTTAATTTATTAATTTAATCATAAAATTGTAATTAAATATTTTTGATTTAAAAAATACCAACACTTAATCAATATTATAAGTGACAATATATTATAATTATATCATAGTATAAGTAAATAAATACTTTAAAAATTATTGATTAAGTGTTGGTATTTTTTAAATCAAAAATATTTAATTACAATTTTATGATTAAATTAATAAATTAAAATAAAATATATTTTTATAAAATTTATTCATTTATTGGTAATTTTATGTCTTATTATTATATGATAATTTTTTGAGACATTAATTAATTTTTCAACGTGTTAGAAAAGCAGTTTTAATTTTAAAATTTGAATTTTTTAAGTAAATTATGATTTTAATTAAAAATAAAATTTCTCATCTTTAAATTTGTTGAATAATGGAGGTCATTTTTTATTTCTACACATTTAAAAATAATTAGAGTGAATTTTTGATATTTTTCTGAAATAATTGAATTTTTGGTGAATAGTAAAATATGATAATTTACCATATATATACATCATTGGTTAAATGTAGTATTAATAATATCATGTATGGTGTGATAACCCTTTATTTGAACTCACATGATTTAATTAATGTTTTTAGTCTCATGAATCTGGAGTATTTCTTGTCTTGAGAAAAATAAATAAGATATTCAAAAATCACCCCTCTCCTCCACTATAAACACCACCCTCACCCCCTATTCTATTCACTCATCTCAATCATTGTTCCATGTCTAAATTATGCTCAAATATCTCCCTTATCCCCTATAACAAATCTCAGATCTCTTGGTCTCATAAAAAGACCAAAACCTCCCATCTAAAGAGGTTCTCAAGAGGAAGGACTCAAAAGGTAAAACCCTCTTCCGTTTTGTTTCAATTTATTTTCATGTTCATTGTTTCATTTATTTCCTCACCTATACTCATATGAAAGGTATGAAATATCCTATACCATAAATATAATTAATTTTAATTCTAATTTAATAATTCATCATCATATCTCCTTTCCCCTCCTTTTATACTAGATATAAAAACCCTATCTGAGATGTGTAAATTTATCACATTCAAGGATGAGGGGTTTTCAATTACCCACTTAAATTATGGTAATGAAACCATTTTTATGGTTTAAAAAAATATTATATATGTAATATATTCTATTTAATGTTTTGGAATCTTTTTTTACAAATTTTATAAATCGAAAAAATAAAATGAGTTCATTGTGATCGACAAACTGCCAAATTAATCCAAGCATTTACATTAATGTTTATATAATGATTCATCCTCACAAAAAAACAAAAAAATTAATTTTATAACCATTTAATATATTTTATGTTCACTAATAACATATATGTTCAACTGTATACAATTATACTCATCTTACATGATTATCAGTACATATATATAGGTAAACCGATCATGAAAACCATGGAAACAAATGCTCCCAAACAATGAAATTGAACCTATAAAACCATAAAAAGGCCATTAATTAACAAAATAAAGTTATAATAAATCAATTAAATGTGTAATAGGTTCTGAAATTATTAATTAATGAATAAAATTTTATTATATAGAATATTAAGATCCATGAAAGAACACTTTTGGAATTAATTTAAGGGATTCTACCTGAATCTCCATTATTCCTTCGAGTTGCTCTATCTTTCTTTTTACCCAAATGAAGTTATATTTTATATTTTATGTACATATTATAAATTAAATTAATTTGTTAAAAAAATCATATATCAACATCCATTTCTCTTTTTTTGGTATATTCATGTTATTAAGTGGTTTCCTCCTCAATTCTTTACGACAAGAAATCTCATTTGAAGGGAACTTCTAGAATTCTTATCCATTTTCAAGTTCACTCTATAATCTATAATTAAGAAACAATTATTTTATAAAATAACTCATTTTATTGTGAAAAATTTATTATTTAATTCTTTGTTTAATATAAAATATTATTCAATCTTTGATTTTAAAAGCTCCTTAATATTTTCTTAAACCACACTAAAATGTTTTAACTCTAATGTTTCTTAAATACTCTTTTTACATTATTTCACTTAATTTTGAAATATCTAATAATTATATATGCCTATTTTCTCATATTAATGTCCATTAATGATTTAAATCCTTTCTTTCATGGACACCATTGTTATATTCCCTTATGTTATGCCTTGAACAAGAGTATGATACACAATTCTTACCATGGGTAACCCTTATGTATATGTAAAATTCCTTGTCTATGATTATTAATGTGGTACAGATTTTCATGAACATCTTATAATAGGTTCACCTAGATATCACTCAAATGAATTGTGTAATTTTTAGTCTCAAGAGACTTTATGTGCAATGGTCTTGGTGGTTAGCCTTGACTTGTGCTACTTTATGTGAAATGATCCTTGAATCATCCTAATTTCATGTTTTATGTTGCTTACACATTACTATGATTCCAATATTGTTGGATCCCATTATTTATATGTTATGATAACATATGTTGAATGATGTTCCATTCCTTTTTATGTCATTATGTCATGCCTTTTAACCCATCTGTTAAAGCATTATTTTTATCTTTATCCCCTCACTAGGCTTTTCAGCTCATCCATTTGTTCATGTTATCCCTAGGAAATCCTATAAATATGTATTATAAAAACAAAAATTAGGATCTCTTTATGAATATTAAATATTGAAATGCCTTTTTTAGACCCATGTTTTCAGTTTTATGTACCTAGTCTTCCAAGATAGTATAATTTATAATCATTGGCTTGTAATTTTAATTTTAATTATGATTAAAATAATGCAATGATATTCATAAAAGGATAGGGTCGTAATAAAGGCGAATCTAGATCATATGAAATCCTTGTTTATTATTGAACCATGTATTCTTAACCATTTAAAACCCCAAGTCTAAAAGATTATAAGGGGCCATGAAACAAATAAGATATGACTTGGCCTTCCTGGAATAGTAGTACCCACCTATTTTCTTATAATTACCTTTTAGGGTGTTGAAGTTCCCACAAATGAACCAACAGTGGGTTCTCGAGTTGAAATTACAATGATCTTCCCATAAAACCTGTAATTCCTTTTCATTACACTTAGCATAAAAAGGTGAACAATATCATATGATTGATTAGGTTTATCCTAATAGTAATGAATTTGGTTGAAGAGAGGATTAAATACTCACAAATATTGTTTTTCTATATGATCAATATTTTATTATTAACAGGACTCTCATAAAAGATATTCATATCCTAAAGGTTGGATGAATTTTTTTGGATGTGGCTATATTTTTTTTATTTCCCTATAGAATAACCTATATTAATAAGTTGGATTATTTTATTCTTTTAATATAGATTAACATTTCATAGGGGACCTAAGATCCTTTTTATTCCATGTCAAAATGGATTTCACAATAATGATGGGGTGTAGGTCTTAGTGACCTTTCTAAGAAAATTTTTTGAGGATAGAGACATACTACTTTCGGTGATTTATCTTTCTGCTTAGTTGTGAGTCTATTAGCTTATATAATAGTGAATAAATATTATTTTAGACCACTTGATCATTGGAGGAGTATATTCCTCAGGTTATTCATCTAAACCATCTTGAGATTCAAAATATTTTTCAATCATATAGGAAAAAGGTCCATGGGTATAGAAAAATAGAGTGGCAGTGGGTATAATAGATTATGTTTCGATGTGGTTTAAAGAGAGATCCAGCATAACAGACCTCCCAGCCACCATATAAGAAGAAACAAGGAGGGGTACATGGGTGAGACAAAACTCGAATCCAAGGACATCCTTACATATTAAACAACATTATCCACTTGGGAGTTAATATAATTTGAAATTATAAGCGTTTATTCCATAGGGGTGAATTGGGATGAAATTAATTGAGACAAGGTAACCATATATTAAGAGATATGGTCATATACTCCTACATTAGCTTGAAGTTTCTCATATGGAGATCCACATTGACAACCCAAATTCTAAATTTCAACAACTCTATTGATTCCTAATAGAGTGTCTAAATAACCAAAACCCATCTGAGCTGACATATTCAATTGACTAACCAATAGAATCATGGAATCTATAAGAATGATAGAATCATTAATATTAGGAGAAATGTATAGGGGTTTAATGAATTATCATAGGGAGGGTCAATATGAGTTACAGATCCAATCTAGGTTGAATTACTCCCTCTATATGATAAAAATGAGTGTCTTTGGTTCCCACAACCCTGTTAGCAACTCACTTGAGAATTAAAGAACAACCTTTTCCAATGATATATATCAAACCTAGGTCAAAGTAAAATACACTGAGGAGGAGGACAAAAATATCCATTTCAACATAAATCCTAACATCCATGGTGTTTTTCATCATTATTATGGAATCATCCACACACATAAAATTCCAAAAAAGTATTAATAATGCCCTTAGGAATAGAATAATTATGAAATTTTGTGGGGGTGGATATATGAATTCAAAATATTTCTTACCAAGATTATCTACCCTCACAAGTATCCATGGTTAATCAAAATAGAAAGAACCACTAGTTTCCATCAAACATTTTTTACTTGGGCCACTGACCTGAAACATATAGAGGAGAGGTCAGGTATCACGAGTTGATTAATAATTGAAACACCAAAATAGATAATGGGTTTGTTTATAATTTTTTGATTTTGGAATAATAATTATTTTCAAAAATATAATAAAATTTATCATTAGAAAAAAATGTAGGATTTTCATCCACAATCTCAAGAGATTTTGGTGGAAGGGGAAGATGTGGGATTTGGGGGGAAGAGAAAGGGGTTTTGACAAGGAAGCATATGGGGAACGTGATAAATCATCCATGTAGGATCATAGATAGTTGAACGTGGCGGAAGGTAGTGGGAATTGAGTGGGATTTGAGGTTGAAGGGTTGACCAGGGAACCTAGAGGAGCTGCAAGAGTGGATGAAGTCATTAGAGTAAAAAAACATGGGAAAGGGATTAGAGAAGTAGAGAAAATTGAGGTATGAGGGGAGAGAAGTCCCATTAGAATGTCCAAAAGGGATCTTTGAGAGAGATAAATTACTGGAAAATTTAAAAAACATGGTGGAATATCAGGTTGAATGTTGAGTAAATACTTTTGTGGAGAATCCATATGTTTCAATAAATTATAATGTAGTGCGCAAACTGATTGGTATTTATATGCTAATGAGGTAATTTATATTTAGGGTCATATGGTAGTTCATGTTCTCTTGTCAGATGAGTTGATATAGGATTAATACATCATAAAATCTATTTTTCTCTACGGTATTTCCAAGATGTATCATGACATCTAGTTGCAGCATTAGTGTTTGGATTTAATGAAGGAAAATATAATGTTTGTCTTATCGTTGTTCAACTATTATCATGTAATGTCCAAGTATGAGTGATCCACATGTCTTCATTAGTCATTACCCATTACTAACTGGAAGTGGAATAATGTGACTATAGATTTAGTGATAGGATGTTGGAGGTTGTACCATGTTAACGATATACTATGGGTTATTGTGTACTAGTTGGGGAAAGTTAAACATATCTTCCCAATCTCATATACCTCTTCCATCAACGAGTTAAGAAGGATATGAATACAGGTGATTATAAATTTTCATGGGAAACATATGAACATTATTTCATATGATGTTTTAATTTTACATCACAATTTTAGTGAGAGAAGCAGATGTTCCTAGATGCATTGCTTTACCTAAGTGATGCATTCTATCCTCAGACCACTTAGTAGTCCAACTGAACCATTTTGGTGTTAGAGGACAGGTTACTAGAATGCGTTCCTAATTTAATTGGTGTATAGAAGAATTTCCTAGTGGTTTTAGAGAATTACTATAATAAATGTTATAAATAATTGATTCATCTGGAACCATTCTACGAATTATATAGAGGGCCATGATGATAACCTCTATACTTGTTAAAGGTCAACCATTTAGCATTTAATGGTCCAATTCTCATGTTGGAGACATTAGAACATATATCGATGATAAAAAAGTAGTTATTGGCCACTAAAATATTGTAGAGCTTATTTAACGATCCTCAGAAATATATTATTGTGTTTTAGGTGGGTGTCTAAGTATTCTTATATGTGTCACCTCTCCAAGGAAACATGTATGTTTAAAGATAGGGGGAATTATAACCCATGTTTGTCTCAGTACTAAAACCTATCAACTAGTAGTTCCAAAGATATATTGGGGAATTAATGACTTTTTCAACATATTTAAACATCAGGTATACCATCTCGACCATTCATATGTGATCAGTGATAATAATGTCAAGTGGGATTCATTTTCTTCACTCGAGGAGTGACGTGTCTTTTATTATAGATTGAAGTGAGAATAATTTGTATAGGACTATAGTCCTTCTGGAAGGAATATTGTGGTTGCAGAAATATATGTGTGAGAAGTCTTGGGAGTGAGGGTCTGGTATACATGTGTATTGGAAGGAGGCTTTGTCCGATGAGGCTTAGTAATTCCAAGTTGTAAAACTCGAGGATGTGTTGCGATATGTTGGGGAATATGTAACACCTCACATCTTCTTGATGTAAAAATTGAATATATTTTTACCCAAGCCTTATATTTCATTTTATTTTTGGATAATAGAATGTGTTAACGGGGACGTATGGATTAGTTTCTTGTGTTGACCCCAGGTTTGGGATGAAATTCTTCTATTAGTGGCTCATCATGATTCAACACTTACATACTTCACTAGGGAAGGGTTTAAATTGGATTAAAAGTTTTCTAGATGATGGGGTTTATTGAGGGTCATTCCATAGTTTAGGAGGGATGCATCATGACGAGGGATACATAATAGAAACTCAATGGATGTGTAAGAGTAGGTCTTTGGAGTTATAATACTATGGCCTTTTATAGGTGGAAGGTTGTGACACAACCCTTGTGTTACATCATAATGGACCCATCAAGTGGGAGGTGTCACTCAATGATTTATGAGGGATGCAGAGTGAATCAAAGACAATAGGGGAGTGTTAGGCTATTAATTGAGATGGTTACACCATGAAGACATGAAAATTGTGTATTAGGTTTTTCCAAGAGAAGTGTCCGGTATTGTGACTAGAGTGGTTGTTTTAGAGGTGTTACATAGGTCAGGTTATCATGCTATGACCATTATGGTCACATCACAAATTATACATTGTGTAGTTTTTTGGGGTTTAATTAAATTAAATTTCTAGGATTTGAATGTAAATTTAGTTGGTTATACCTTATTTCCCTATGGTATTAGATATAACCCACTCCATCCATTTCCATTCTTGTGAAGTTTGAATGTACTTAATCAGGGATATATATCATGGGTCGTCTATCTCATGAGGATGCCTTAAGTAATGATAACACTCCCCATCTGATCTTTCTATTTTTTTCCTTTTATTTCCCACTTTTCCATAGTGGGGGGGGGGGTTTCACATTTCATTATTTATATTGATATAGGCCAAATTAGCTGGGGATTTTTCTTGATTAATAAACTATTATGTATAGGTAGGTAGTCCCATTCATTCCCATATGTGTAGCATGTTCCTTCTGAAATGAGGGATGTCCAACTTTGAGTTCATATCATAAGAACTAAATTTAATTTAATTCATCATGAACTATGGTATAAATCAGAACTTTTTTGACCAATGAGATTTCTCTTGATAGGTGTTAACTAACACAATGGTCATCGATGACTATATTCCACATGATTTGGATTGTCAAATCATAATGAGGACATAAGAATGGTGCGTAAGAATAAGACATTCTTCTAGGAGATTTGTGGGGTACCCTAGGCTACCCCTTAGTAGGATATGGCTTAGGAATACCTAGTATAAGGGATGTCCAAACCTAGGTGGGAGAATTTGAGTGGGACTATATATTGAGACAATGATCCCCTTTATATTTTTAATAATTATAAATTCCATGTGGTCACTTGTAAATGATAAAACATTACTTATTTTGATTTTTGGTGGCACATCATCCACGTAGATCAAATAAGTGGGTGGTACCTCATCAACCATGTGATTGTTTTAGTGGTTCATCTTCCACTCCAGTTGTAACACCCTAAGATTTCATTGTAAGTTATTTTCATTATGTTCAATAGCTTGCACCTCACACAACACTGAGTTCGAGTGCACACCGACTTACCAAACTAGCCGTTTAAAAGTAGTTATGAATAGTATTAACTGAATTTTGAATTATATATATTCCATATAATTTTAACATCCATATTATGTGTTTATTAAACATAATATAATAATAAATTCACCTTCTTGGGTAAAGGAAGTATTTTAAAAAAAATGCAATTTTACCAACTTTTAATGGTAAACCCCATTTAAATCCAATATTTGACACTTTTATATATTCTATTTTAAAAAATAAACATCTTTTATAGAATCAGGATAGAAAAAATTTAGTTCCGATATATTTTTGGTGTTTTTCTGATAACTTTCATTTTTGGGTGAATAGTGAAAAAAATAATAAATTTTAATTGAAAACAACTCTTTTAATCAAAATAATTTATAGTGTTCAATTATAAATTTTAATGGTTTGGAAGAATAATTAGATTATAGTTTTACCATTTAATCCAATGTTGGTAATTGGAATTAAATTCACTTTGAAATTATACACAAACAACTGTCAATCTTTTTATAGTTATTGATTCTTAAAAACATGCTATTTATTTTGACAACATGAATTAATTTTAAATTAATAAATGAAAATAATATGTTTTTAATTTTTTAAAATAGACATAATTTTTGAATTCTTAATATCAAATATAGATTAGGCTAACATTTTGGTATTTTTCTGGAAAACTTCAATTTTTGATGAATAGTAAAACCACTTAGTAGTAGTTTAAAAACTGACTTTTTCATTTAAATGGAATTTTACCGATTCTGTGAATTGAAATTATAAAATCGGACATACATGGTTGTTATTATTATGTAAAATGTGGTTCAATAAGATGAAAATATTTTTTGGTGAATAGTAACTTTTAACTTTTATTTACCTCGGTTAAAGGTAAATAGTGTAATTTAAGGTAAAAAGAATATTATAATAATACCAAATTACCTTAACACTTATCCTCACCTTATTGGTTGAGTAATGGCCGTCCATGGGCATCCTTGGGTCGATTTGGGGACCCCATGGACCCACGTAAGAATGATAATGACACTTTATTTTAATTAACTTAAAGTAAATACAAAAATAGAATTAACAAATATCTTTTAGTATATAAATTTTTACATGGGGTTATATAAGTAATAATTTCAACTATAAATAATCTGTTGAAAGATAAAAATATTTCCTACCTTATGGTAAATTTTTTATAATTTTTAGACATCAAATAAATAAAATTATTTATGACATAATAATGATGTAGTATTTACGTCATTAATAAATGATTTAAATAAATATGATTATTAATATTACAAAAATATCCAAAACCTATCGAATTCATATTGGATGATTTTATTTCGACCATGAGTCATTTTATCATCGACTTTAATTAGTTTTGGACCTTTAGAAACTGAATAAAACTATATAATAAAATAATATTTTCACACTTTCCTAAAGAGCCCCTCCTGCCCCTTATAAAAGGACACCACTTTTAACCCCATCCACACACCTCTCAAGCTTCTTGGCTTGTCCAAACCCTGCCCAACTAATCTCTCAATATTCTCCTCTTCCTCCTAGAAGCCTTACCTTAGGCATAATGCACTTAAAAATGATCTTTTGGTTCAAACCAAAGGAAGGTTCCCAAATTAAAGGTAACACTTTCTCTTGAATTCTTTTGTTTTGTTTCGCTTTATTTTACTTATCCAACCCTCTAAACTCTTTTTATTACTTTATTTTATGACAACAACGGTATAATAAATATACTAGGATGTTTTTATGAAAATTATTAGAACTACACTTACACACACATCCATCAAATGGGTGAAGAACAAACTATTTCTGTAGTTGAAAAACTAACGCCTCACGAAACGATGATTGCTCGATTATCTCCTACCGCATCTGATGGTGACCATTAAGATGAAACTATATCTATATAATATATATATATAGATATTTTTTATTTTTTCTCTATTCTTCTCTACTTTCCATTTATATCATTATTTTATGGTTTCACTTATGGGTAAAACGTGATAATTTCATTTGAGGAAGTTCGGACTACCACCCCCTCAAAATGATATGACTTGTTAATGACTTATGTGGGACATATAAAGGATTTATTTAATGATATTATATATGTTATTATAATGTAATTATAATATACCTGTGTATCATTATGTTTAACTTCCATTAAAATTCAAAATTGAAATTGAAGTAGCGTTCATGCATACGTACGGATTACCGTCTCCATGAATGGCACAATTTATTTCTTATCTCCTAATGTTATGTACTATTATAATTCCATATATATATATATTGAATTTATAATATATATATATGTGTTATATAAATCTTGTATATCATTCTGGATATAATGGACTTTTGACCACGTGGAAAATTTGTAATTATAACAAGTTCATTTTCGACTCAAGTTATGTACTTCGATAAAATATCCAATATGAACTCAAATAATTACCTATTTGATATTGAAAGGTAATAAGTCACATAAAAGGAATAATAAACTTGAAAAATGTTCATAATCAATTATAAATTTACTTATGTTTATTTTTCATGAAGAACACAGAACATACAAGACAAGTCGGACTTAAGGTAAGGGGTTTCTTTTCTCACATTTAATTCTGTGAGATTTCAATTGTTCGCCACTTATTTATTTCATGTGGTGTGTTGTGTACTTACCTTTGATATATATTATCATGATTCTCTTATATACATGGTATTATATGATTCATTTGGTGGTTACTAACTTTTTTTCATACGACTCGATTGATCACAACATAGTAAGGTTTTTTCATCACACTTTTTATTCATGTGAGATTCATGCTATATTGGACACTATTTCTTTTTGTGTGGAGTATGTACTATACATGATTGTATTAATTGAGTAATATACATTAATTTATGGGTATTTACATCTTCATTGTATGATACTTTTTTCATGGGGATAATGTTTTATAAGTTACCAAATCGGTAAGGGAATTTCAATTTTCAATTTCCACTCATTGGGTTTTACACATACTTCATTGATTATTTTACTCCATGATTATGTGTGGAATAACTATAATTATTTGTGTAAAAAAATCCACTCCCCTTTACATGGATATAATTTTTATAGACATAATAACTCAATTTATAAATTCTCAATTCATCGATATGAACTTGATAAGAGTGATTTTAACTCAATCTCCATTTATTGAGTAAATCATCCAATTCATTTGTGTTGTTTTTACAAGAATATGTGTGAATGTCCTCTGATTTATTTACACTGAATATCCAATCATATTAAGTGTATTTATATTTTTTCACACATAATTATATCATTGATTTATCCTTAACCTCTGATATAGTTTTTATAGGGGACTTTATCTGGATTTACATTCCATTGAGGCTTCTTTGTTTTTATGCACCAATTCACTTTTATATGGTGTATATAATGTCCTTTGACATTGTATATCATGAAATACTTTATTACCATGATATTATAATGTTTTTATTACCTAAATTATTTTTATTCATGCGTCTCTCATTTGGTTAGAAACACTAACCAAAATATCAATTTTAAATGTTTTAAAGATTTATTCTTCTAAATATTTCTCATCAATGTCCTTGTTTTAAAAATGGATTTAAGGATTTTTTATATGGATATTAATGTTTTAAAATTAAAATCCATTTTAAATGTTTCATAGTTTTATGGGACACTTTTATTCAAAAATCTATTTTTAAACAGATTCTTGACTAAAAGTGTGACTTTTAATGTTTTCAAGAAAAGTGGGTCATTTATATCAAATATTTTTTATGATTATTTTCATCTATGTGAATAAACTTCATTATTCTAGATTCAAGTTAATCTTTTACAATAAAATCTTCCATATTGTATTGAATGAGTTATGTTTGGTAGTGGATGTTCTATTTTTATACCATTCATGGTTTGGGGATAAAGTATTGACATTTCGTATGCTAGTATTAAAATGAATGTTTATGTTATGTTTCAAACTTTTCATATGAGGAATTCATTGGACATATTAAGTGACAGGTGGAGCCTTTTATAGCTCCTTGATGCATCGGTATGTCTCATGAGACAAACTTGTGTCTTGGCACAAGGACTTGATAAAATATTATTTGTAGTCTTGGCCCAAGGCCTTGACTATGTGGTTATGAAGTCTGGCATTATGCATTCCATCATTATGAAAGTGGCTATTGATATTTCATGTTATTATTCAACTAGTAGAATATTCAGGTGAATAAGTAAATGACATTATTTGATTTTATCTTTTCAATATTATTCTGAATTTCTAGTTTAAATGGCTTTTGTTTTAGTCTTATACATTTCCATAAATGTTTGTACTTATTTATGAATGTTTCCACTATATTGTTATCCTTAATGAGAATCTGAGCTCAACCCTTTCTATGTTTTATTCTTCTGTAGATGCGAAGAAGTATATTATGGCAGACCTGAATGGATATTATATGGGATCTTAGTGTTGTCTATCGAAACAATGTAGTTTTAGTTTTCTATATTATGATGTAATGTAAAACTTAGGAATGTATCTAGTACTTACAAGGATACTAGACTAATCTGTCTTTTGAGACTTGATCTTTTGTGATCATGCCAATGATTCGTAATAATGCACCGACTCTGGGCTTCAGTGGTTGGGGCATTACTGTTGGTATCATAGGATGTTTAGTACAAACCTTGGAAACTAGATTTAGATAGACATTTATTAGAGCACATATCCCTATGATAGACTTTGAGGTTTAGTATAGAAGGACATCCTAAAATTTTGGTATTGTAGAGATTTTGTGAGTTTTCCAAGCAATACATCCCTGTCTGGATACGAGCAGGTAGAGGGGACTCTAACACAAATGTACCAAGGGGTAAAACCTGAAAACACCGCTTTGAGCTAGACTCGAACGGGAACTGGTGCACAATAACGGGCCTTACTGCAATTTTGGCTACGACACTCCTGGGGAGTATGAATAGGAAAATTACATTTTATTTATAAATCGATATGAATTATTTTAATATAATATGAAAATAAAATGACCTTGGTTAATCCTAAGGTGTTTCAAATTGAAAATATGGTGTCCTGATATTCTCTAAATGATTTTATGACTACTATTACTCACACAATTCTTTCTAGTTTTAGTCTGTAGTTGGATTCCAAGAAAGTCATAGTAGTATTGAACAGGATTTACATGGTGGGAATGGTGGTGGAAATGAGAAAAAAAATGGAATGTTGGTAGGTGAAAAAGATTTCATGTCCATGCTAAATCATTTTTCCAAAAATATGATCAACAACAAATAAATTAACCAACTCCCGAACTCAACAAATATGAGAAAAGTAAATAATGATAAGAGCTCCAGTAGTGGATACCATGGAGAAAAGAATCCTCAATTTCCATCATGAAGGAAATGTGGAAGGAGACACCCAGTAAAGTGTCTCAATGGAACAAAGAAATGCTTTAAGTGTGGGAAATAAGGACATAAAGTAAAGAATTGCCAAGGAAAAATGAAGAGTTCTATGGAAGAAAATAAAAATGGTCCCAAGAATCCATTTACAATCATTTGCTGTAAATGTAGGGGACCTGTCCATTACCCGAGTGAATTCCCTATTCTATAGGATATTTTCCTGGTCAAAGAAGAATCTATGTGGAAATAAATGGTTGGAGAAATGTTTAAAAGTATTAGTGCTCCTTGTTGATGATATTACTTTGGAATAATATTCTCTTGTATTTTTAACCCTATAGTTTTTCATGTGAAAATGATATTTGAGGAAGAATTATCTTTTCCCTTATGGATATTGTTATAAAAAACCATTTGGTTTTCTATGATAATTGGGTTTGAGGAAATTACAACTTATTATATTTTGGAATGAAAATGAAAGGTATGAGACAACATTTGTGGTTAAATTATGTTATGGTTATTTTGAGGAATTTATCTCATTTTGGTAATGTTATAAAATATAGTTTTGGAAAAAGGACAACATGCAGACCGTGTGACAACCTATCACGTCAGACAAAGCTATGGGAATTGAGCCCACAACCAGAGTGCGATTGGGATTTATCGCTATCACTGGACTACCTGATGTCCTAGGTTAGTGTGACTAATTATTTTTAGTTAAAAGATTTTATTGATGAATAATAAGTCGATTTAGGATCTTATGTCTTAGAAAATGAATACCCTTAGTATAGAAAAATGATTTGGTGATTAACTGATAAATGTTATTTTGGAAGAAATTCTCTCTAATGGGAACACTATATGCCTAAGGATAATAAAATACTATGAAATTTCATTTGAGGAGTAATGGTGGATTTTTATCTATGTTTTAATTGTGGATTTATAGTGATTTGTGTTATTTATGGAAATGAATAACCTATAATAGAGAATATGTGATTAGGTTAATTACATTTAATCATGTGACTTTAAGAGTAATCGATGTCATTTGGAGATAAAATTAAACATGGAAGACAACATAAAAAAATTATTCTATGTTTTGGGTTTCAATATCAGTTTGGATTATATTATAGGATTTTAGTTACAACTATTTATTTAATGGTATTTATTTAACTTTGGGGTATTGTTGGTTTAATTTTAGAAATTAAGATTAGTTTTTCTTTCTCTAATGGAATATCCTTTTGGGGGATCGTCTGATCTTGTATGAACAATTTGGGTTTTGATTAATCTCTAAAGGAAAGGTAAATATATCTTTTATCCTTTATGGATCATGTGATTATCTAGAAGTTGGTTCTAGATCTTCCGGTGTGACCAAGTCATCTTGAATACTCTTCGTTTGAAAAGAAATGAGTTAGTGGTAGAAATTTCATACGGAATGAAACTATACTTAAAAAGTAAGTATATCTCTTTATGTTCTTAGTAAATTTCATAAATAAATTCCTCATCCTTATGAAATGTAACTTAAAACAATAAAAACGTTGTCCGTTTACTTTTCCTACTGGTAAACTAATGACTGTTTGTACCATCACAAGTTTTTGGTTTTATCATTTTTAACTTTCTCCTAATCATGTTTTCTATCCCTCTACATAATAACATGACACATAGTTTAACTTCCATATCCATGTTTTCCTACATGGAATCCTAGTATGGGCTATCTTGGGTGACCTTTGTACTTCTCTTTATTTCTTTTAAATTGAATGTTTTATAGACTCTTTTTCTGATATGGGACAATTACTCAAGTTCCCAAGCTCAATTTTAAAATTGAGAGGAAGCAATTTCCAACATGTGGAAGAATGTAACACCCCAATATTTCATAGTAAGTTATTTTATTTAAATTCAATAGCTTTCACCTCACACAACACTGAGTTCGAGTTTATAATGACTTACCATACTAGCTTTTTAAAAGCAGTTATGAATAGTATTAATTTAATTTTGAATTATATATATTACAAATAATTTTAACATCCATATTATGTGTTTCCTAGAAATAATATAAGAACAAATTCATTTTTTCGGACAAAGAAAGCATTTTCAAAAAATGCCATTTTACGAACTTTTAATGGTAATGCCCTTTTAAATACAATATTTGACTCTTTTATATATTCAATTGGACAAAATAAAGCTCTTATCAAGAATCGGGACATAAAAATTTAGTTTTGATAAATATTTGGCGTTTTTCTGATAAATTTCATTTTAGGGTGAATAGTAAAAAATAAATTTTAATTGAAAACATCTTTTTTAATAAAAATAATTTATAGTGATCAATTATAAAATTGAGGGGCTTGGATGTATAATTATATTATATTCTTACCATTTAATCTAATTTTGGTAATTGGAATTAATTTCACTTTGAAATTATACATAAACAACTGTCAATCATTTGATAGTTATTGTTTCTTAAAAACACGCTATCTGTTTTGAAAATGAGAATTAATTTTAAATTAATTAATGAAACTTCTATTTTTTGAATTTTTTAAAATAGATATCCTTTTTGAATTTGGAATATCAAATATATCTTCGGCTGAAATTTTGGTATTTTTCTGAAAAACATCAATTTTTGATGAATAGTAAAACAACTTAGTAGTTGTTTAAAAACTGACTTTTTCATTTAAATTGAATTTTACCACTTCTGTGAATTGAATATAAAAAATACAATATACATGGTTGTTATTAGTAAGTAAAATGGGGTTCAATAAGATGAAAATAATTTTTGGTGAATAGTAACATGTGACTTTTATTTACCGTGGTTAAAGGTAAATAGAGGAATTCAAGGTAAAAAGAATATTATAATAATAAAGAATATCCTTAACACTTTTCCTAACCTTACTGGATGAGTAATGTCCGACCATGGTCATCCTTGGGTAGATTTTGGAACCCCATGGAGCTACTTAAGAATGATAATGACACTTTATTTTAATTAACATAATCTAAAAACAAAAATAACACTAACAAATATCTTTTAGTATATCAATTTCTACATGGGGATATATAAGTCATATTTTCAACTATAAATAATCATTTGAAGGATAAAAATATTTCCTACATTATGGTAATTGTTTTATAATTTTTATACATCAAATAAATTAATTTATTTATGACACAATCATGATATAATATTTACCTCATTAATAAATGATTCAAAAAAATATGATTATTAATATTAAAATAATATCAAAAACCTGTACAATTATTATTGGATGATTTTATTTCGACCATAAGTCATATTATCTTCTACTTTAATTAGTTTTTGACCTTTAGGATCCTAATAATACTATATAATAAAATAATAGTTTCACACTTTCCAAAAGAGCCCCTCCTCCCCCTTATAAAAGGACACCACTTCTAACCCATTATACACACCTCTCAGGCCCCTTGTCTCATCCATCCCCTGCCCAAATAATCTCTCAAGAATCTCCTCTTAATCATATAGGCCTTACCTTAGGAATAAGACACTTTAATAATTCCTTTTGGTTCAAACTAATGGAGGTTACCCAAATTAAAGGAAACGCTTTCCATGGAATTATTTTATTTTATTATTTTATTTTACTTATCCAACCCCCTAGAATCTTTTTATTGCTTTCTTTTATAACAACACCTGTATTCTCAATATTCTAGGATTTTTTTATGAGAAGGATTCGAACTAAACTTACACACACATCCATCTAATGGATGAAGAACATACTGTCTTTGTGGATGGCAAACTAACGCCTCACGAAACGATGATTGTTTGATTATCTCCTACCTACTCTCATGGAGGCCATTAAGATGAAACTTTATCTATATATGATATATATATTATGTTTATGTTTTCTTTATGATTCTTTACCTTCCATTTATATCATTATTTTATAGTTCCCATTATGGGTAAAACACGATAATTTCATTTGAGGAAGTGCCAACTACCGCCCCCTCAAAATGATATGAATCGTTAATGCATTATGTGGTATGTATAAAGGATGTATTTAAAGATATTATATATGATATTATACTAGAATTATAATATACTTATTTATCATTATGTTTTAATTCCATTAAAATACAAAATAGAAATGGAAGAAGCATTCATGCATACGTACGACTTACCGTCTCCCTGAACGGTACAGTTCATTTCTTATCTCCAAATGTTATGTACTATTATAAATAAATATATATACTGAATATAATATATATATATATATATATATATATTTTATCTAAATCATTTATATCATCTTTTATATAATGGACTTTTGACCACATGGGAAAATTGTAATTACATCAAGTTCATTTTTGACTCAAGTTCTAAACATCGATAAAATATCCAATCTAAACTCAAATAATAAAATATTTGTTATAAAAAGGTAATAAGTGATATAAAAGGAATAATAAACTTGAAAAATTTTCTTAACCAATTATAAATTAACTTAAGTTTATTATTTAGGAAGAATAAGGAGCATACAAGACAAGTTGAACTTGAGGTAAGGGTTTCTTATCTCACTTTTAATTCTGTGATATTTCCATTGTTCACCACTTATTTATTTCATGTGGTGTATTGTGTACTACCATTTGATATATATTATCATTATTCTCTTATATTCATGGTTTTTTTGATTGATTTTGTGGTTATTAACTTTTGGTCATACGACTCGATTGATCACAATGAAGTAAGATTTTTTCATCTCACTTTTTATACATGTGAGATTCATGCTATATTGGCCACTATTTCTTTTTGTGAGGTGTATGTACTATCCATGATTGTATTCATTGTGTAATATAATTTAATGTATGGGTATTTACATATTTATTGTATGATACTTATTTTATGGGGTGTATGTTTCATAAGTTACCAAATCGGTAAGGGAATTTCAAATTTCAATTTCTACTCATTGGGATTTATGCATACTTCATTGATTATTTTACTCCATGATTATGTGTGGAATCACTATTTATTATTTTTTTAGTAACATACACTCCAATTTTTGTGGATAGAATTTTGATACACATAATCACTCCATTGATAAATTCTCAAGTCATCAATATGAACTTGATAAGAGTAATTTTAACTCAATCTCTATTTATTGAGTTAAACATCCAATTCGTTTATGTTGTTTTTACAAGAATATGTGTGAATGTACTTTGATTTATTTACATTTAATATCCAATAATATTAAGTGTGTTTATATTTTTCACACATAATTATTTCATTTATTTATCCTTAACCTAATGTTATTGTTTTCATTAGGGACTTTATCTCGATTTACATTCAACTGAGACTTCTTTGTTGTTATGCACCAATTCACTTTTATACTGTGTATATACTGTCCTTTGAAATAGTATATCATGAAATCCTATATTATAATGACATTATAATGTTTTTATTACCTAAATTATTTGTATTCAAGCGTCTATCATTTGGTTACAAACTCTAACTAAAATATCATTTTTAAATGTTTTAATGATTTATTCTTTTAAATCCTTCTCATCAATTTAAATGTTTTAAAAATGGTTTTGAGGATTTATTTATATGGACATTAATGTTTTAAAATTAAAATTACTTTTAAAATTTTCAATGTGGTATGGGACACTTTGATTCAAAAATCGATTTTTAAACATCTTCTTGACAAAAAGTCTGACTTTTAAATGTTTTCATGAAAAAGGTGTCATTTCTCTCAAATATTTTTTTTGATTAATTTCATGTATGTCAATATCCTTTATTATTCTCGATTGAGGTTAATCTGTTACAATAAAATCATCCATATTGTATTGAATTAGTTATGTTTTACTGTGGATGTGATATTTTTATACCATTCACAGTTTTTGGATAAAGTATTGACATTTCGTATGCTAGTTTTAATACAAATGTTTATGTTATGTTTCAAATATTTTCATATAAGGAATGAATTGGAAATAGTAAGTGATGGGTGGAGCCCGCTATAGCTCCTCGATGCATCAGTAGGTCTCATGAGATAAACTAGTGTCTTGTCATAAGGACTTGACAAAATATTATTTGTAGTCTTGGCACAAGACCTTGACTATGTGGTTATGAAGTCTGGCATTATGCATTCCATATTTATGAAAGTGGCTATTGATATTGAATGTGATTATTTCACTTTTATAATATCCATGTGAATAAGTAAATGACATTATTTTATTTTAGCTTTTCCATATTATGCTGAAGTTCCAGTTTAAAAGGCTTTTGTTTTAGTCCTATACATTGCCATAAATTTTTATACTTATTTATTAATGTTTCCGCTATATTGTTATCCTTACTGAGCATCTGAGCTCACAACTTTGTATGTTTTATTTTTCCCAGAATGCGAACAAGTACATTATGACAGACCTGTAGGGATATTCTATGGGATCTCAGTGTTGTCTATGGAAACAATGTTGTTGTAGTTTTCTATTTTATGATGTAATTTAAAACATATGAATGTATCTAGTACTTCCAAGGCTACTAAACTAATCGGTCTTTCAAGACTTGATCTTTTGTGGTCATTCCAATGATACGTAATAATGCACCGACTCTGAGATTCTGGGGTCGGGGCGTTACACGAGTCGTTACCTTGGTGGTATATAAGGAATTTTGAGGTTTTAAATTTTGTTTCATTTTCCACCTATGTATTTTTTTGGTGATATACCATCCACCTATAATAGTTTTCCCAATAGTGTATTTTACACTTGTGGATTGGTAATAGTGTAATATCATCCACCAATTGTATTTTATTGGTGGAGTCTCATCCACCTATATGCTAGAAATAGTGGTATATCATCACCAATATATTTATTATGGAATTTCGGCGTCAATAAGTGGTGTTCTATATTAGTGGTGTAAATTTGACCTGAGTTATCTAATGGTGGTATAACATTCACCAGAGGATGGGTGGTGGTGTAAGATTGTACACTTAGGTCCAGAGATTCTTTATTCACTCGATGATTCCTTGTTCACCCTTAAGGTTGGGTTATTGATTTTTAATACACTAATATAGCTTATGATGGTGATACATAATTCACCTAATGATTCTTGATGGTGACATATCATTAATCATAACTATGATATAAGGAGTGATTTATCTTTAATACTTTATGTGAATTTAGAGTATGATTATTTTATCCCATTCTAGTAATGGATGATGCAGGTATTGTAACACATTGTTTTGAAGTAAAGAACTCATCAGGGTGATAGATTATTTATTCTTTTTCACTTTTAGAAATTTATATTGATCCTGAATATGAATTTATTAGAATTTTTAGTAACACAAATGGTGTGGTGTTATTGATTTTTAATCACACCTAACTCAGGTTTCCTGTCACAGGAAGATAAAATTTGATTCATAACCCAGGTAATACAAGGGGACATTCCATATTAGATGGTTGAGTGGGAAGAGGTTGACCAGAGTTAAGAGATGGGACAAGGCTAGTAGTTGATATTAGTTTTAAGGATTTATCCATTTCTTTTTATTAATTTTTGGCCATGTTATATATGATTTTCCAATGGGAGATTGTATTTATAGTGTGTGACTTGGGTCACTTATACAATAACTCCATTTTTATAGAATTGTGGTTATATTTTATATTTATTAAAATTTATATATTGTATATTTTATTCATGTTGTTGATATATAGTGATGATAGATTCTTGATATTTACTTCCATGGTGTTTCATGATTATCTATTACAAATGTTATTTTCTCCTCAGATGTCATGTATCAACCCTTTACATTTCATTCCAATAACTAGATCATAGAGGAGAAAGGGAGGGGGCTTGAGGTGTGTGGTGAACCAATTTAATCATGGTAGGGGTAAACCAAATCGATCATGTTATAAGGACTGATATTTAAGTATGTATTTATTTTACCAAAGTACGGTCTGCGTTTAAGAACGTACTAGTTTTAACAAAATATTAGGTGATATATATATTGATGTGGGTAAGGTAAGGCCAATGTGAATGGAGATTCCAATTTTTATATAGAAAACCTAGAGGAAAGGATAAATATTTTTAAGGTCAGAGTTGTAGTGTCCCATGTTTATGGACCAGATTAAATTCCATGGGAAATTGAAATTTTATTATTTAGTAGATGGTCTATTTTTAAAAAAGATCTTTAGAATGTAATTCTATGATTTGGAACACTTCAAAGTCTTTTTTAGACCTGGGTAAAGGCCCAAGAGGTTCTTCATGAGCTTCTTCATGTTTTAGGAGCATTGAGCTCTGAAAACTCAAAATCAAGACAAATTGGGCAGGGAACATGGTTTCTCTGAAAAAGTGCAACCACCAAAAGCAAACCTTGTGGCCTAAACCAAAGGTGCATTAGGTATCACATGTGATGAACACTATTTACCCAAAACCATGAGCTTGTCCACATTGTTAATTCCACTTAGGTAGTATCCTCCCACTATTCATCAAACGATTGGTTCAAGGTTAGGGTAACCATGTGGGGAAAACCATGAGACACTATTTTTAAGGCTAAAATTAACAATTATCCGTTAATTTATTCTTTAAACCTTTATTTGTTTTTCCATCTTCCACTATTTAGGGATTCTCCTCCTCTTAGTCGCATGTGAGATCTCCTCCTTTAAGAGACAGTGATCTTCTTTTCTCCTTTGTTCATTTTCTGAATCAATCACCATTGGAAGAAAAAAATCCCTTAAAATGATATTTGATCCACACTCTTCCTTTTCAAGGATCATCCTCTACCCATTGTTCTATTTTGGTGTGACTAATATTACACTACTTTCAGAGAAAATGTTTATATATTCTATTTTTCTTGAAATAGACAAAATAAATTCTTCACATCAAATGTGTGAGTCATCATCTATATAAGGTATGTATGACAACCCTTCTTTTTATTACAACTTAAACATGATTCATTACATAAAACTTCACTTGATACAACAAATAATATCGAGTGGTTTAGTGTCTTTGAGGCTTATGATCATTAAATAAAAACTTAAAACATGAAATTCAACATCTTTATTGAAAACTTCCATTACATGACCACTACATTCCCTCGTACTTAGCATTGCATGTGATAAACTGAGAACATGCATAAGAAAAGGGTGAGCTATAAAGCCCAATAAGGGAGTACACATGGAATAACATGAGGAGTACAATACATGTTAGAAAATAGGCATATCAATATAGAATAAAAGAAACATGAACATAAAGGCATGATAAAGCATGATAATTATAACATGGAAATGTGGAAACAACACTTAACATGGAATTAGCATGAGCCAAGGCTCATTGCACATGGAGCATGAGTAAACCCTCATTGCATGTGAAGCATGAGTAAACCCTCATTGCACTTGAATTAGTATGAGTCAACAATCATTGCACATCACGTATCATGATACTATACTTTACCCAATGCATTGGAGCGCTGTAAGGGCGCACCCTTCTTAAACATTTCATTTCATGCATAAGTGTGCCACATGGATCATAAAACATGGATTCATAAAACATAATCTTTTATTCCACGATAAAGGAATGTGGAATTAATACATGAAACTTTACAATCAATAATTAAATGTGTATAATGGTGGATACCCTTGATGGATAAATGGGCATGGTATTCACTACACAATGAAATTGGCTTAGAAAATCGGTGCGATTTTGGCAGCGTAATGACGTGACATACGAATTCATAAAAAAGGTTGATGAGAGAGAAAGGGGTTCCTCATCATATTCAAATGTAATGTAAAGTAAGGAGGTCATATAGATACATGTCCCAACAATTGAAATGGAATTTAGATTCATGATACAAAAGTATTGCTTGAATGTAAAAGAAGAGAGAGAAGTTCCTTTCGGAATTTCAGCATAGTAATGGGTGTACATGGGAGGCATTAAATGAGAGAGAAATGGGTCTCCCATCATTCAAACAATAAGAGGGAAGTATGGGGGAGGTGAGAAACCATACCCCAACATTCATAATTGTAATTAAAAGGGCAATACAACTTAAAGAAAATTGACAAAAAATGAGAAAGGAAGAAAAAACCCTTACTTGGAAGTGTGCTTCCAAAGGCTAGAGAGAGTCTTGTGAGAGGATTCTTGGGAGCTTGGGGAACCTTGGGAGGATTATAGAGAGAGTAGGGCAGAGGTTGGACGAACTCCAAAGGATTTTAGTGAGGAGGAAGTGGGAGATTTGGTGGGTTTATATTGGAAAGGTGAGAGAATACGTTATTATTTATGTTTGGGACCCCTTATATTAAATTAATCCAAACCACAAACCATCCCATGGTTTTTGCCCATGGTTTCTGGAAAAGGAAAGAGGAAAACAATATTTTACCAGGAAAAGGTCCGAACTTCTTAAAATAATAAGGTTGCTTATGTGGAGGTGAGTCACACTCCCATGGTAATTAATTTAAAAAGGCAAAGTGTTGAATAAGTTTTGTGGGGTTCATTAATGCTTTGAAAAGTAAGTGAAACAAACCAAAAATCACTTTATTTTAATGGTAAAACATATATTGGCCGAACATATGGATTATATTATTTTATTACATCACCATTGGGTCATTATGATGTCATAAAACACATTATATATTTAAACGGTATTTAATTTTTACCAAAAAATTTGACTGTCTCAGAAAATTATGAAAAATTCACCGTTGGATAATTTCAACGTCATGATTCCAGAAATGACATTTATTTTATCTAAAAAAAATTCTAAATATGTTAATTTTCACTTTTAATATAAAAACCAACATTTATCGAAAATTCACGGGTTTTGACAGAAATGGCCTTCAAACCTTAACAAAACTTTTAATTGCATTAATAAAATTATAAGATCATTTATATTTAATAAAAAGTAATTTAATATTAACAATTATATTTTATTGAAATATTATTTAATTCAAAAATCCCTTAATTTAATGAAATTGAATTCTTAATTAAATAATAACTGAAAACACCATTTTTACTTTAAAAACTATTTACAATGTATCAAAAATGACTAGAAATTATATTCATTATTATATACAAAAAAATAATGAACATGAACATAGTACTACTTATTTGTTACAAAACCCCTTAAAACAGCCGCATAAGACCTAAGGGTAAGGTGTGCAATGGTGAGAGACACTTGGGGTTGCTCGGATAACATCGCTCGAGTGGTAATTTCAATCAACTTCCACTTTTCCTGTAGATGATCACGTTAGAGCTTGACATAATGAAGCTCATCTTGGGCTTAGTCAAGGGCAAAGCCCAAAGACTCCACCCCTTTTCCTAGCTTCGACAAATGGGCTTCGTATGGGGAAATTCTACTGGATGAGGCCATCGCTTCCTTTGTCTGAGTAAAAATTGGGTTCGTTAAAGCCTTACATTTATACTAATCATGTGATCACTGTTCAAAGTCTATATAAGCAGCGGTCAAAATTCCTAACATTAAACCAAAGAAGTTGACATCTTATAAAAAACATATTTCATAAAGAGACATTTAACTAGATCAAGAGGGATTTTCCATTAATGAAACATTGGGTCGTTACAATATTCCCCCCTTAAGAAATTTTGCCCTCGAAATTTTCCTTTTCCCATACTAAAACAAAGGTGGGTAACTCAGCTTCATCATATCCTTTGACTCCCAAGTTTCTTCTTCAAACATGTGGTTTCTCCATAACACCTTGACGAGGGGCATTGTCTTATTTCATAGAACTTTTTCTCTACGATCTAAGATCTTCACTGGTTGCTCCTCATAAGAAAGATAATCTTCCAATTGTACCACCTTGGAAGAGAGTACATGTGAAGAGTCTGGTATGTACTTCCTTAAGAGGGATACATGAAAGACATCATGCACCTTGGCCATAGTAGGTGGACGTGCTAGTCAATAGGCCACAACCCCAACACGATCAAGAATCTGAAAGGGGCCTATGTACCTTGGACTTAACTTCCCTTTCTTTCCAAACCTCATGACCTTCTTCCACGAAGATATGCGTAAAAAAACCATGTGTCCAACTTAAAATTCAAGGTCTCGTCGACGATTATCTGCATAACTCTTCTATCGACTCTAGGCTGCCTTGATATGCTGCTTAATGGTTTCCACCTTCTCCACCATTTCTTCAACCATTTCTGGTCCAAGCAGCTTACGTTCACCGACCTCATCCCAACATGCCTGTGTTCTTCACCTTTTCCCATACAGGGCTTCATATGGTTCCATTTGGATGCTCGAGAGGAAACTGTTATTATAAGAGAACTCAATCAGAGGAAGATGTTGATCCCATCTTCCTTTAAAGTCCATCGAGCACGCTCTTAACATATCCTCAAGTGTTTGGATAGTCCTCTCGGATTGGCCATCAGTTTGAGGATGATAGGTCGTACTGAAGTTCAGTTCAGTATTCAGAGCATGTTGAAGAATCTTCCAAAACATAGAGGTGAATCTTGGATCTCGGTCAAACACAATAGATGGTGGTACTCCATGCAACATTACCACTTCCCTAATATATATCTGTGCCAGTTGATCCAAAGAGAAATCCTCTCGAATAGAAATGAAGTGTCCAGTCTTTGTAAGACGATCCACAACAACCCAGATTTCATTGTTGCCTTTGGATGTCCTCGGAAGTCCAGTGACAAAGTCCATGGTGATGTTCTCCCATTTCCATTCTGGTATGGGCAATGGTTGCATCATCCCCTTAGACTTCTGCCTCACTGCCTTCACTTGCTGACACACCAGGCACATTGATGTATATTCAGCGATCTCCTTCTTCATATTATCCCACCAAAAGTTTTCTCGGAGATCTCGATACATCTTTTTGATCCTTGGGTGGATAGAGAAATTTGAACTATGTGCATCATCCAAAAGTTCCTTCTTCAGCTCCAAAATTGATGGAACACATAGTCTTTTCCCAAACTGCACAATTCCTTCTTCATTAAGATTAAACTCCGAGGATTTCCCATTTCTGATAGCTTCCACTTTTCCTTGAATTCCCACATCATCCTTTTAAGCATTATTTAACCTTTCCAAAAGAGATGGTTGAGAAATAATTTGTGAAAGTATTGATTATGTTCCCTTCTTTATGATTCCCACATCTATCTTTATCAAGTCTGAGAAGATTGTATCCTTCTCAATTCTCATCATTGATAGAATCACTGGATCCTTTCTACTTAGGGCATCCGCCACCTTGTTCTCTTTTCTAGGGTGGTAATGTATTGAACAGTCATAATCCTAGATGAGCTCTATCCATCTTCTCTGGTGTATATTAAGCTATTTCTGTGTGAATATATATTTAAGACTTTTGTGGTCAGTATATATCTCACATTTCTCTCCATAGAGATAATGCCGCCAGATTTTCAAGGCAAAGATCACAACCGCCAACTCTAGATCATGCGTTGGATAGTTTCTCTCATGGATTTTCAACTGCCTTGAGGCATAGGATATCACTTTATCATTCTGCATCAGCACATAGCCTAATACCTTCTTTGAGGAATCACTAAAAACCACAAAAAGTTCCCCACTTGTGGGTAAAGTGAGCACGGGCGTAGTGATAAGCCTCCTTTTCAACTCCTTGAAGCTTTCTTCGCATTCATCACTCCAAGAAAACTTTACACCCTTTCTAGTTTGATTGGTAAGAGGGTTGGACAATCGTGAGAAATTTCTCACAAATCATCGATAATATCCAGATAACCCCAAGAAGATACAGATATTCGTTAGCGATGTTGGCCTCTGCCATCCCTCAATTACATCTGTTTTGGAGGGATCCACAGATATCCCATTGCTGGTGATGATATGGCCCAAGAATTAGACTTCCTTCAACCAGAACTCACACTTTCTGTACTTTTCATAGAGCTTCTCCTTGCGCAAAGTCTCTAGTACAGTTCTTAAATGCTCCTCATGATCCTCCTGGGTTTTGGAGTATATTAGAATATCATCTATAAAGACTACCAAAAATTTCTCAAGGTAATCTCTAAAGACTCTATTCATCAAGTCCATGAATATTTCTAGAGCATTGGTGAGTCTGAAAGGAATTACTATGAATTCATAGTTCCCGTATCTTGTACGAAAAGCAGTCTTCGGGACATCTTCCATCTTCACCCTTACTTGATAATATGCCGACCGCAAGTCCACCTTGGATAAGTATTGTGCTCCACGTAGCTGATCAAACAAGTCATCAATTCTTGGTAGAGGATACTTGTTATTTATCATGATTTTGTTAAGTTCATGATAATCGATGCAAAGCCGCATTGACCCATCCTTCTTCTTGACGAAGAGGACTGGTGCACCCCATGGTGAAGACCTTGGGCGTATAAACCCTTTATCCAGATTCTCCTGTAGTTGTTTCTATAGCTCTTCATGCTCAACAACAACCATTCTATATGGAGTCTTGGATATTTTTAATGCCCCAGGTATAAGTTCAATTGAGAACTCAACATCTCTTCTAGGAGGAAGACCAGACAGTTCCTCGGGAAACACTTCCACGAATTCCCTCACAATAGGCATTTCTTCAAGGATGGTTTCTTCTTTGGACTCAATCATCTGAGCCAGATATGCGTTCTCATAGGGCAGTAATATCCATGCTTGAGATGATGGATCTAAAAGAGATTCATCTTCCTCCTGACACTTGTAAAGAATCGGGGGTCGATTCTCCATATGGAGTGTGATCTCCCTCTCCCGACAATTTATGTTGGCTCTATATAAGGAAAGCCAATCCATGCCAAGAATTTCATCAAATTCCACCAAAGGGAGTATGACGAGGTTCGCCGGGAAATTCAATCCACAGATTATAACATTGGAGGACTTATATTCATGGGATGCAATGATTGACCCATTTTCCGTACTCACCAACATCTTTACTTCCATGATTTGTGGTGGTGATGGGATTGTTATACTAAACTTTTGAGATATAAAAGAATGCGTAGAACCTGAATCAAAAAGTACGTTCTCTATTCTTGAATGA
The DNA here is from genome assembly GCA_963277665.1 of Viscum album. Taxonomy (NCBI): domain Eukaryota; kingdom Viridiplantae; phylum Streptophyta; class Magnoliopsida; order Santalales; family Viscaceae; genus Viscum; species Viscum album. The sequence goes on from OY728151.1 coordinate 1,291,340,127, forward strand.
ATAACTAGCGTACCTGTCACCACTTCGTTGTCGGGGTTCACTTCGGCAAAAGTGATGGAAAAAGCTCTTCCTTACTCTCTTGGAGGTTGTTGGTTGCCTCCGATAACCCTTGGATTAGGGCACTGATTTCAAAAATGACCTGGTTCTTTGCATTTGTAGCATTGAACAACGCATTGAGGTTCGAATGGAGCATTCCTCTCCTCTGTCGCAGTCACGTGTCCTTCTTGCCGATAGTTAATATATAGGTGCCCTTCTCTTCCACACCTGAAGCATTTTCTCATCCTCTTAAGGCAATTTCCAGGGTGCTTCTTTCCGCACTTTTGGAAAGTGAGGTACTGGAACTTCTTAGCATCGTTGGATTTATGAATCGGACCACCAGCATTGAAGTCCACCTTATGCTTCTTTTCCCATGATACCCCTGTGATTCTCCGATCTCCATTTCGACCTTGAGGGCACATCGGACAATTTACTCATAGCTGTCGAAGTCACAGATCACTAATGATTTCCGAAAGCTAGGCTTCAGCTCACCAATGATGCGGTCAACCTTGCATTCGGGGGTAACGGAGAAGCCGGAAGCGTATCGTGCAAGCCTTGTGAAGTTTTCCTCGTACGCTCCCACAGATTATTCATCTTTTTTCTTGAGGTAAAGGAATTCCCTTTCCATCTTAATATAGAGGGTTCGCGAAAAATATTTATCAAAAAACATCTTCTGAAATTCCTTCCATTCCAAAGCCTCGATCTCCTCCTCAGGCATCGTATTTTTGATTAACGTCCACCATTGATCAGCATCACCCTCTATACGATAAGCATCCAAGAGAACCTTCTCTTGTTCAGAACATTGAAGGATGGATAAGATCTTTTCAATGGATTTGATCCATTGTTCAGCGATCGTGGGATCGGATGATCCACTAAAAGTAGGAGGACTTTGCCTCATGAAGCTCTCGATAGCGACTTGTTCCTTCTTAGGGGGGTTTGGATGTTCCTCTTGACCCGTGTTTCTATTCAAAACTTGAGTTAACAGAGTGAGAAGTGTGACAAAGTTCACGATTCCTGCTCCCATTGGATTGTGCATCTCATTAGTACAATCATCACACTGATCTTCACAATGGTTGTTAGCCCGAGTCCTCCTATTACCGGCCATTAGCTGGAATAAAAGGAAAGTTAGGGGTAACACATAAAGGGTAATCCAAAGACAAAAGTTGATGACTTAAAAATAAACATTTTTTTCCTTAACTCATGAGTCTATAGGATTCAATCTAGGCTTTTAATGATCTACTTTCTAACATATATTCTTAGGATAATTTTTCCCTTAATAAGGGTTCATACCAAGATTGTGAATTTATCAAAACATATCCCCTGGGAGTGTCGTAACCAAGAGCGCAGCAAGGCCCATTGTCGTGCACCAGTTCCCGTTCGAGTCTAGCTCAAAGCGGTGTTTTCGGGTTTTACCCCTAGGATACATCTATGCGAGAGCTGCCTCTACCTGCTCGTATCCAGACAGGGATGTATTTGTTTGATAAACCCCTTAATTAGTATTTACCAAAACTTATGGATGTATTTATTATACTTAGTCATGTATATAAGGCTTTACTGGGGTTTCCTAATCCAAAAAATAAATAAACCTATCCTCTGATACCAACTATGGAAACCCTGCTTTTTATTACAACTTAAACATGATTCATTACATAAAACTTCACTTGATACAACAAAGAAGATCGAGAGGTTTAGTGTCTTTGGGGATTAGGATCATTATATAAAAACTTAAAACATGAAATTCAACATCTTTATTGAAAACTTCCTTTACATGACCACTACATTCCCTCGTACTTAGCATTGCATAGGATAACCTGAGAACATGCATAATAAAAGGGTGAGCTAAAAAGCCCAGTAAGGGAGTACACATGGAATTACATGAGGAGTACAATACATGTTAGAAAATAGGCATATCAATAGAGAATAAAAGAAACACGAACATAAAGGCATGATAAAGCGTGATAATTATAACATGGAAATGTGGCAACAACACTTAACATGGAATTAGCAAGAGCCAAGGCTCATTGCACATGGAGCATGAGTAAACCCTCATAGCACATGAATCACGAGTAAAACCTCATTGCAATTGAATTATAATGATTCAACACTCATTGCACATGATGTATCATAATACTATACTTTACCCAATGCATTTGAGCGCTGTAAGGGCGCACCCTTCTTAAACATTTCATTTCATGCATAAGTGTGCCACATGGATCATAAAACATGGATTCATAAAACATAATAATTTATTCCACGATAAAGGAATGTGGAATTCATACATGAAACTTTACAATCAATAAGTAAATGTGCATAAAGGTGAATACCCTTGATGGAGAAATGGGCATGGTATTCACTACACAATGACATTGGATTAGAAAATTGGTGCGATTTTGGCAGCGTAACGGCGTGACGTAAGAATTAATAAAAAAGGTTGATGAGAGATAAAGGGGTTATTAATCATATTTACATGTAATGGAAAGTAAGGAGGTCATATAGATACATGTTCCAACAATTTAAATGTAATTTAGATTCATGATTCAAAAGTATTGCTTGAATGTAAAAGAAGAGAGAGAAGTTCCTTTTGGAATTTCAGCATAGTAACAGGTGTACATGGGAGGCATTAAATGAGAAATAAAGGGGTCTCCCATCATTCAAACAATAAGAGGGCAGTATAGGGGAGGTGTGAAACCATACCACAACATTCATAATTGAAATTAAATGGGAAATAAAACTTAAAGAAAATTGACAAAAAATGAGAAAGGAAGAAAAAACCCTTACTTGGATGTGTGCTTCCAAAGGCTAGAGAGAGGCTTGTGAGAGGCTTCTTGGGAGCTTGGGGCACCTTGGGAGGATTTTAAAGAGAGTAGGGCAGAGGTTGGACGAACTCCAAAGGATTTTAGTGAGGAGGAAGTGGGAGCTTGGGTGGGTTTATATAGCAAAGGTGAGAGAATACTTTATTATTTAGGTTTGGGACCCCTTATATTAAATTAATCCAAACCACAAACCATCCCAGGGTTTTTTCCCATGGTTTCTGGAAAAAGAAATAGGAAAAAAATATTTTACCAGGCCAAGGTCCGAACTTATTAAAATAATATGGTTGCTTATGTGGAGGTGAGTCACACTCCCATGGAAATTAATTTAAAAAGGCAAAGTGTTGAATAAGTCTTGAGGGGTTCATTAATGCATTGAAAAGTAAGTCAAACAAACCCAAAACCACATTATTTTAATGGTAAAACATATATTTTTCGAACATAAGGATTATATTATTTTATTACATAACCATTGGGTCATTATGATGTCATAAAACACATTATATATTTAAACGGTATTTAATTTTTACCCAAAAATTTAACTGTCTCAGAAAATTATGAAAAATTCACCGTTGGATTATTTCGACGTCCTGATTCCATAAATGACATTTATTTTGTCTAAAACAATTTGTAAATATTTTAATTTTCACTTTTAAAATAAAAACCAACATTTATCGAAAATTCACGGGTTTTGACAAAAATGGCCTTCAAACCTTAACAAAAATTTTAATTGCATTAATAAAATTATAAGATCATTTATATTTAATAAAAATTAATTTAATATTAATAATACTATTTTATTAAAATATTATTTTATTCAAAAATCCCTTAATTTAAAAAAATTTAATTCTTAATTATATAATAACTAAAAACACCATTTTTACTTTAAAAACTATTTCCAATGTATAAAAAATGACTAGAAATTATATTCATTATTATATACAAAAAAAATAAGGTACATGAACATAGTACTACTTATTTGTTACATAACCCCTTAAAACAGCCGCATAGGACCTAAGGGTAAGGTGTGCAATGGTGACAGACTCTTGGGGCGGCTCGAATAACATCGCTCGAGTGGTAATTTCAATCAACTTCCACTTTTCCCGTAGACGATCATGTTCGAGCTTGACATAATTAATCTCAGATTGGGCTTGGTCAAGGGAGAAGCCCAAAGACGCCACCTCTTTTCCAAGCTCCGACAAATGGGCTTCGTATGGCGCAATTCTACTCGATGAGGCCATCGCTTCCTTTGTCTGAGTAAAAATTGGGTTCGTTAAAGCCTTACATTTATACTAATCATGTGATCGTTGTTCAACGGCTATATTAACAACGGTCAAAATTCTTAACATGAAACCAAAGAAGTTGAAATCTTATAAAAAACATTTTTCATAAAGAGACATTTAACTAGATCAAGAGGTATTTTCCATTAATGAAACATTGGGCCGTTACAGTATGTGGTTTAGGATCTTTCTAATCCTTTCATAACATTTTAAACAACACACCATCATGCTATGTGATATATCTTTCCGGTGATGCTCCATTATTTCTTAATAAATTAATTAACATATTTTTCCAGGAAATGTGATACATATCCTTATAGAGAAAACCATATGTGGGTCATTCTCTAGGCCATTTCTTCCCCCTATGGGTGTGACCACCATTAACGACCATTTTCTGATGCCTTAAATGGTTAAATCACCATGTGTGAGTTTCTCCTTTGTTAAATAACTTAATTGATTAAATTGAATTATGTTAAATGGATAGCCATGAAATTATCCCCCAGGCTTCATGCCTCATACTTTATAATTTAATTCCTTATGCTTTATGTTTCACCTTCGCCATGCTTGATTGATTATTCACATTGGTTGGATTCCTAGAGTTAATGCCCAAAATTATTTCTTTCCATTTATTCATTATTTATATGAATTAATGGCTTATTACCAATGATATTCATTGAACAACATGTGTATGGTTATATAAATTCATGAAAAAATGAGATTGTACTTTATCAACATGTGATATATATATATATATATATATATATATATATGCATATGCAATCCTTGAGAGCTTCTTTACCTTAGTGTTGTGAGTGATACAAGGGGTTTCCACGTAAGGACCCCTTGGATAGACTCTATTACCTTCTTGTCGAGATTATTAGAGTTTTTAAGCACAATGGGGTGACACCAACTATGAATGGGATAGGATCTCCATGCATAATCTATTTTTACCTCGAGATGAGTGACACAGGTTCCCTAGGGGAGACCCATTTGATGGGCTTGATTGTAAGATAGTTGTACCATTCCTCGAGTGAGACATAATTCCCTACATGCGCTACTATATACAGACTCAGAGACTAGTACTTGAATATTCATACAATGCTTGGAGTGAGACATGGGACATCATACTAAGGCCACCAAAGACAGAGTCGATGGAAGTGGTTATAATCTGATCCTCTCAAGCGATGAAGGGAAATTCCTTTTGGGTTATCATGGACGGGATCAAGGTGTCTCACTATATTTTTTAAAGTGGTCTTCAAATAGAATTACAAAAAATTTAAATGAATGTTTTCCAAATGAGAATTTATCACCTACTATTAACAACATAGGAACATTTCCTCAACCCCGATCACAAGCTTAGGGATAATCCACCTTCTTACATATTATCTCACCCATCATACCATTATTGGATCCCCTAGTTCAGACTCACCACCTTAGGCTAAAGTAGGTAAATTGGATGGATGTCCAAGTGGAACCCAATATAATGTGGTTTCTATATATTTTTATTATAAATTTACTTCTTATGGAACATTATTCATTTTATATTGCATGAAATAGATCAGCCTAAACACTATGGGTGGGGGCCTACTGAGATTGTATCTCACAGCCAACTCAAGCCTCCATTTCCCTGGGGTACCCAAGCAGTTCTTCATGCTTGTAGTTATTGGATTCATCTACTTGTTCTATATAGTGTACATGGGATTTGGAGAGCACATGAATAAGTTAAACTCAAGATTCTTATGGAGTTAGCCTTTGGATATTTTTTCTCTTATTCTATGGTAATAGCCAGTTGTATTTTTCTTCTTCCTATACTTGTATTATCCTACATACATGCATTGTTTCATATTGGAATTGGCCACTTTTAATTAATTGAAATATTATTCATCCATTTCTCTATCTTGGATTCATTAATACTTCCACCTACATCTATATTTATTTTTGATACACCACAATTCTACTCTATTCATGAGGGTATAGTCTCCCCACTATCACCTCCATAGACCCTTGCTTCTAGTAGGAAGCCTATGAAATATAGGGAGGTGTTATTGGGGCCATGTGATGACTGGTCCATCTACTGGTTTAGTGGTCATCCCATTCAAAATGTTAAAAAGTGGTATCCAAGCCATAGTTTTCTTTGTCTAACTATTTTGGGCTGGTAGACAAGAGACATGGAATTTGTAGATGCTCATTAAATACCCATTCATGAGAGTGATCATCCCATATATAGGGAAAATCCCAGGTGTTTAGGGATGGGATTGAAGTTCATGCTATTGCTATTATAGTTTCATATGATTTCACATTGAGGGAAGGGTTTGAATTCCACTTCTTACTGATTTATGAGATTTATAACATTTTCCATTGGCATAGTATGGAAAGGATATAACATTAAATGAATCATGATTGGCACATAAGAATTCACATGCCATCAATATGTCATGCCATGAAGGTTGAATTGTTATGATATTTGGAATTTATGATGTGCCTTTCATGTTTTAAATAGCATATCCTATATAAGAAATGATAGAAATTCCAAATAACACATTTGGTCTTAACCTTCTTTGGTATTTTATTAACATTATACAATAATTTAAATTTCCATGACTTTCTTATGTACAAGGATTAAGTGTTTAATTATTATGCCTTCCTTAAGTGATATGCCATGTTCCCCGGATTTTAGTGCCATGTTTATCATGTTGTTATGTTTAACTTATTTATTATTGGTTATCCATGCTTCTATGGTAGTTTATTATGTGATGAAGTGTGATGGTTGCGATTAAATGGGGGTCAATTTGCAATTAGTAAGGTATATGGGTGATTGAAAAATTAGAAAACAATGAGCCATATAATCAAAATACTATTTATGTTTTATATATATACTTAAATATTATTACATAAATGTTAAAACAACTAAAATATCGTTTTATTGATACTGCATTGGTTGCAGTCAGATGGGAACCAATCTCTAATGATTCAGGTGTATGGGAAATTTATTTCTTGGAATAGGGTCACCAATGTAATCGAACCATTGAAAACACACACTATATATATAAAGTATATTGTATAAATGTTAAGGCTATTGAATTTTCTTTTAATCACAAATTAAATGGTTGTGGTGAGATGGGAGCTACATGAAACTTGTAATGTGTATGGGATCTTTATAATTTTAATGGTGGTAGCCCATAAAACTAAACCATCATCTATGAGACTCTTTCCAAAAAAAAGTTTTAAATATAAAATTTGATCAATTTAAACCATAAATGTTTTGGTCTAATTACGAGGAATATGCCTCTATTATTTTGGAATAATGACCCATATGAATAAATTTATAAATGAACAACAGGGACTAAGAAGGCCCGGTGGGGAATGTTTCTAATGCAATGAACCCACTAATGATATTTTTATAATATAAATGTTTAAAATTATCATGTTTCATTTAATTACATCGAAAATGTATTAATGGGACCCTCACAGGATACCCTTTTTTGTATGACATAGTAATTAACCCCATGGGTGCGTGCTTATATCGGGTGTTGAGGAACATCATTTTCTTTAAGTGTCATAGTCAACTATAGGGGTTTTCCTGAAAAAGAAGGATACCATCCCCTCTAACCATACCTCTTTAATTAATAATAATAACTTTCAATATACATAATGTTTTTATGTATGAGGCCTTACAAATAAGCTACTGGTGTTTAATATACATTTTATGAAAATAATGATCTAATTTTAATAGGATGTCACTGAACAATAATTTTGAAATGGGTGGTTTAAATGGAACTGACTATTTCGCCTTATGGTTAGAGTTTTTTTCCAAAAGATCATAACCTTGAAATGTTTAAATAATTAAATTTCGGTCTTGGGTTCATGACATAAAATAGAACATTATGTGATATTATTCATCTATCTATCAAGTACATATAGTTCAAATCCTTTCTGGGGTTTCCTTGAGTTCTGACATGAAATGGGATCATGAAAATTTCCATAAGCCTTTCCTTTGTAATTTTAATCTATATATCAGTCACCAAATCCTTGTGAACCTAGTAGGTGTGACCTTATTATGGGTCAACACTTCCTATCTCATTAAAGGAACTATAAAATTGTAGGTAGTGCCCTATGATCTTAAAGCCCTTGCTAGTTTCTTATGAGAAATTTCCTTCTGTGTGGTACTATTTCGGCACTATGGTCCCATGTAATAATCCTAGTTTCAAGAATAACAACCTTTACTTAATGGTTGGTCTTGTGTTTTTTGATCATTTCTCAGATTATGATCATTTCAAAATGATAAGATATAGTTTGAGGACCACACCAAGGACATGGTTGACTGCTTAGTAGGTTGTGGGATCCTTCTTCTCCTTCCTTTTTAGTGTTGTAAAACTCAAAAGGCTGTCATCCTATTCAATAGTCATATGAGTAATGTTACTATTGGTTTAGTCTTCAGTGTGGACCATTAGATACTTGAATGCATACTACTGATAAGCCTATGGATAATATTAAGGATTTGTATTTTTTCTCATATAATCTATGGGTTATATGGGTTGATATACATAGTACCAGTTGTCTTGTTAAAGGGAACATCAAACTGTTGGAGTTCAATGTTAAAATTTTAATCTAGAGTTTTAATTCTTGGAACACTGATCAACTCCATAGTAGAGTGACCTAAGAATCTGACAGAAACAAACTCATCTCAATGCTTCAGATGATGTTCTAAGATGATCAGGTGTTTTCACATTGGTTAGTAATTTTAAATTTTATACATAATGTTTTGGTGCTTAGGGATATAACTCTAGATGGGAATCATATGTACATTTAAGTTTGAATCTCATCAAGAACTCCTGAGTGTCTTTTTATCTCTATCCCTTTCATTAAATTATTGTTAAATCATGATTCCCACCTCTAGGAACCATGGTTAGTGGACAATGAAGCATTTTATATGGAATGAGATCCCATTCTCTATTGAATCTGATGTTATAGACACTCATAATGTGGGGAGTATCACATCAACTTTGGTTAAATATGTCCTTCTAGGTATAAGGAGCACTACATAGAGGACTGTTTCAAACTATTAGGACTTTCTCAAAATGAACTATGGATAGTAATCCTTGGTTTATGTTTGTAATTACTTGAGAGGATGATGGTGATGTGCTTTGCTATACATGTGACCTGTGAAGACACCTTTAATCAGGAATGGGCTACGATGTTTCTGATTGAGTGACCATGGGATGCATCTGGTGGTAAATTTATCATGGTTGAGTTGTTGATGAATCAGAAGAAGTAGCTAAGCTATTCTAAATAATTTGACCTATAATGGTTCGTTATCCCTTCCCTTTGCCTTGGTAGGGATGGTTTGAAAATGTATTGAGCACCTCACCCTCTTCATGGTAAAATGTCTCAAATCCTTTTTTGAGATGGTTATAAACCACTTAGTGTACTCTTAGAATGAAGGTTACCATATCTTCTATCTTGGTTTCATCTGGGTACACATAGAGAGCATTGGTATTATGCCACAATAATGTGTTAAAATGTCATTGGGTTTATATGGGTGGTTTATTTTAGAGTTTTATCTGGAAGTGTGGTTGATATATCAGGTTTATATAGTCTTAAATGATACCTCAGTTCCCAATTAGCAACTCCATGTATGGAATATTGGACACCAGATGTTCCCTTTGACATGATTACTAGGTGGATGCCAATTTGGGGTCAGTTGGTGTTCTTGTTATTTGGTTGATTGGATGGTACTGTGGTCTTGCTTCAAAGAGGAATTTGGTGTTCCTTGGATGATCTACTTGGACTCTTGTTGTTTAATCTGAGGTTACCCTAGACATCGATCAGGCATAAAAGGGATTTTTTGGCCATGATGACCCGAATGTGTTGGAATGAGTGGTGTTCCCGTATTCGTTCTTGCAACGCCCCGACCCTAGTTACCTAGAGTCGGTGCATTATTACATAACATTGGCATGATCACAAGAAAGATCAAATCTCGAAAGATCGATTGGTTTAGTAGCCTTGGAAACACTAGATATATTCATAAGTCTTACATTACATCATAAAATGAAAAACTACTACAACAACATATTGTCTCCATAATCCACACTCATATCCCCACATAATATCCCTACAGGTCATTCATAATTTACTTCTTCACTTCCTGGGAGAAATAAAACCTAGAAAAGGGGTGAGCTCAAATGCCCAGTAAGGATAACAATATAGCGGAAACTTTCATAAATAAGAATAAACATTTAAGGCAATGTATAACTAAAACAAAAGCCTTTCAAACTTGAACTTTCAACATGGTATGGTATAAATAAAATTAAATAATTCCATTTACTTATTCACATGGATATTCTACTAATCGAATAATCACATGCAAAATCAATAACCACTTTCATAATGATGGAATGCATAATGCCAGACTATCATAACCACATATCCAAGGCCTCATGCCAAGAATACAAATAAGATTTTGTCAAGGCCTTGTTCCAAGACACTAGTTTTTCTCATGAGACCTACCGATGCATCGAGGAGCTATAGCGGGCTCCACCCGTCACATATTAAGTCCAATGCATTCCCATATGAAAAGGTTTAAACATAACATAAACATTCGTATTAAAACCAGCATACAAAATGTCAATACTTTCACCATAAACTATGAATGGTATAAAAATAGCACATCCACAGTCAAACATATCACAAAACCTTCAATACAATATAGAAGTTTTGTATCATAACAAATCAACTTTAAATAAGCGTAAAATCCGTCAAAGGATGTTGACATAGATGAAATCAAAATTATTTTTAAAGGAATATCTCCTTTTATTTTGAAATCATTTATGATCCATATAAAATAAAACATTTTCTTTGAAAATATTCTTATAAGCTTGTAAGGGAGGCTTTGGAGATTTTATAACGGCGGAAAATAGCCGCACCCGCCGTATATGTTAAAAAAACATTCTTACCTTAATTCTGTCGAAAAGGTTAAAAAGGACCTTGTTTTGAAAATGACGGAAAGATTCCTTTATAAACCACTTATAAAAGTCAAAAAGGGTATAAATGACTTTAACTCAATTTCTAGTAAATAGTAAAAATGTTTTGAAATACATTTTTTAAGAAACATGTATGTGGATGATAAAGAGATCCCAGTAGATTATTACGTATAAACAACCTCTGATAATGAAGAGATTGTGAAATAACCCTTACCTTGTACTTTTCCTTGGTTGGGGTAGGTTAACCTCCTGTATAATGGTGAAATAATTGTTATTAAATTATACAATAATCATATACATTAATATTATATCATATATGATCTTTTAATATTGATTTGATAATAATATCTTAGTATTATCATTGTTTCGGGTGTTAACATACTTGTTTTCTTTTATATGTTTTGTTACGTAAGACATGTTTGTAAAGGATAGGTTTTATATTATTCATATCCAGAATGATATCAAGTCCTTAAACATCATTTTTAAATCATCAAATGATAATTATACTTGAATGGATACGATGGAGAATGAATCTCATCGCGTTCGTGGAGACGGTAGTCCGTACGTACGCAAGAGCGACAATATCATTCTTTTGATATTAAAATAATATATAAATGGATGGTATATCATATATACAGAATCATTAACATGTTATATTTATTATTTACCTGAGTTAAACATCATTATTATACCCATCCAAATAATATTATATTGAATAACAATTACACCACGACGTGGAGACGGTAAGCCGTACGTACGCACGTATGGTGACATGTTATTCAAAGGGTGGATTGAATACTGAATATGTTTGTACCATATTTATAATAACATCACAGTATATGTGAGATACTAGAGTTATTATTTTAGAATGGTAAGAACAAAGAAAGAAGAAGTGGAAGAAGAAAGGAACTTGAAAAGGGGTGGTGAAAACATTACCTCTTCTTCGGGTTCTTCCTTTTGATTTGATCAAAAGGGCTCCTTAGTTTGGCTTTCTGATCAAACTAAGGCCTCTGGGTTGTAGTGAGGGATGTTGGGAGAGTATTTGGGCAGAGTTTTGCCGAACCAAAAGGCTTTGAAGGTGTGAAGAAATGAGAAGGAGGAGTGTCCTTTTATAAGAGGGGTGAGGGGAACCTTTGGAAAAGCTTGAAATATTAATTTATAATAAATTCATATTCGGTTTCTAGTGGATACAAAGTTTATTATTCAAAGGTTAAGGTGGGGATGGGTCGAAAAAAACTCAAACAATAGAATTTAGACAGGTTTGGGTACTTATATTAACCTTATCTTTAAGTATTAACTCTAAGTTAATTAGTTTCACTTTTACAATGTCTCTTTGTATTTTTATATAATATGGTTAATAAACTTACTATATACATCCAAGCGACCCCCAAGTGGTCCATTAATGATGAACCTATCATGATATAAGTCTCTTGGCCGAACCTTAGATTTTTAGTAATTTAATATCAATTAATAATATAATATTTGTTTTAAGAACTCTTTTATGTCAATTTTGACACTATTCAATAGTTGATTTTTGTGAAACTCATCACAGATTGATTACTTCGAACAAGGTCGATTAAATCAATCCTAATATATCATATTATCCTAGAAAATTAGTTTAATTCATTAAAAGTTTCATATTATATTTATTTGGGTATTTATAATATCAATTATTTTAATTTTTCACTATTATAGTAATTACTACATCATCATTGTGTCATAAATAAAATAAATTATTTAATGTCTAAAAATTATAAATAAAATATCATTAAGTAGGAATTCGTTTTATCTTTCTAATGAATATTTATAATCTAAAATCCAACATATATAACCCTATGTAACAATTGTTTTTCTAAAAGATATATGCTTGTGTCATTTTTGTATTCATTTTAACTTAATTAAAATAAAGTGTCATTATCACTTACAAGTGGATCCATGGGGTCCCAAAATCGACCCAAAGATTCCCATGGTCGACCATGTATCAACCGATAGGGTTAAGACACGTTTTAGGGTAATTTAGTATTATTATAATATTATTTGTTTAACCCTTATTTACCGGATTTACCCTTAACCATGGTAAATAAAATATTTACCGCAGTAATTATTCAAAATGTCTAAAAATAAAAGTTACCTATTTACACAATTTGAACATCCTGATTCCAAATATGGAATCCATTTTCCTAAATTCAAAACACAGAAGTGACAGAAATTAATTTAAAATTAATTCCCGCTGTCAAAACAAAAAGCGTGTTTTTAAGAGATAATAACTATCAAAAGATTGACACTTGTTTATGTTCGGTTTAATTGTAAAATTATGTCCAATGACCAACATTATATTAAATGGTAAAAATATATTCTAAATATACTTTAAAACCACTCAAATTTATAATTTATCACTATTAATTATTTTGATTAAAAAAGTTGTTTTTAATTAAAATTTAGTAATTTTCACTATTCATCAAAATATGAAAGTTATCTGAAATGTACCAAAATTTCACCTTAGGCTAAATTCGATATTCCGAATCCAGAAATGAAGTCCATTTTAAAATATAAAATATATATAATTTTGAAAAGTAGGTATTACTATTCATAACGGCTAGTTTGATCGGTTGTGGTGTGTGTTAAAACTCGAAGTTGCGTACAACACACGCTACTGTATTATTCAAAGGAAAGTGTACCGTGGAAGCTTGGGATGTTTCATTTTAAATTTTTTATGTCTCCATTTAGTCAAAAAGTTTAAAATATTGTATTTAAAAAGGGTTCACTATTAAAAGTTGGTAAAACTGCAATACTGAAAATGAATTTGTTCTTACATTATGTCTAAGGAACTCATAATATGGATTCTAAAATTATAAAGATTATATAAAGCTTAAAATTTAGATAATACTATTCATAACCACTTTTGAATGGCTTTTTTTTGTAAGTCATGGTGTGATTGAACTCGGTGTTGCGTGTAGTACAAGTTATTGATTTATTTTGAAGAAATAACACACTATGAAATCTTGGGGTGTTACTGTTCTTAGGAATGACAACTTAAGTTGGATTGTTTCTAGTTTTATCACCGTAATCTAGTTACAGGATTCTATAAGTGTTCTCTATGAAAATTAGGAGTTTCCTTCATTTAAATGATTCAAGTTTAGCCATTGAAGATGTCAGCCATCTAATATCAGTGTTTTGAATGGTCAGTCAATAGTGGTTTGACCTTTCATTTTATGGTCTGTTAAATAAGGTCAGTTTTTGAATTGACCCTTTTATTGAATTGTGTTTCATGTTGTGAGCACCATTGAAACACTACATGAACAATTTGAAAAATAAATATAACATTAGAGATAAAATGATTCATTAATGGACCTTATATAACAAATCCTATGTTTTCAGCATCATATTACAATTTGTAGAGGAGATGATGATGTTATCGTATCTCAGGTGAGATAGGCTTAGGTTATCACCGTATTGGGATTTAGTTCAAAAGGACATGTGTGAGCTTGATCTTCCATATCTTGTATGTCGTATTTTTTAGGTAACACTCGTAGGTAAGTTTGGTGTTTAGAAATGCAACACAACCATTTGAATAAGACTTATCAATGTAGGAAGGTTGAGTGATGTCCTCATAATTTCCCTAAGGATTATCAGTGATGAGAAGTTCTAGGGTGGGGAGATTGTAGTGACCCATGTTTTTGGACTAGATGAAATTCCTTGAGAATTTCAAATTTTAACATGTGGTGGATGGTATATTTGGAAAAAAATGATCCACATGTAATTAAAAGAGATGGAAATCTTCAAAGTGTTTTTCGGACATGGGTAATGGATCGAGTGTTTAGTCATGGACTCTGTTGAGTTTCAAGAATTTTGAGCTCCAAAATATAAAAAATGGAAGGGCTGGGTAGGGTGCATAGTTTTTCTGAAACCATGTGATACCCAGTAGAAAACCCCTGTGACCTTAACTAGAGGTGCAATAGGTGTCACATGGGCTACCCACGATTTACTCAAATGATGTTCCTAGACTGAACAATTAGTGACACTTAGGCAGTAACCTTACAATATTCATCATATGATTGGAACAAATTTTGGATAATTGTGCATGAATAACCATTTGAGGATGGTTCCTAAGTAGTTGGAGCCACATTATTGGTGAATGGTTCGGTCAAATAGTGTGTCCAAACCGTTCAACCTAGTTTTATCGGTGAAATTACCCATTTCCCCTGAATGAATTATTTAAACATTTCATTCCTTCTCCTGTTCTCCTCCTATGGGATTCTTATCCTCTTTCTCACGTGTAATCTTTCCTGCTTCAAAATATAGTGATCTTTTTTTATCCTTCATTTTTCATCCAAATCATTCACCATAAAAAGTAATAAAAATCCCTTAGTAAGCTATTCTATTAGAGCACTTCTATTTCAGGGATCCTCCTCCGTTGGTTGTGCTATTTTTATGAGACTAATTTTACCCTATTTTATGATAAGATGTCCATTTCATCGATTTATCTCGAATTGGACCAAATCAATGCTTAAGATCAGATACGTGAGTAATCCTCAATACATGTTAAGTGGTCTAGGATATTTCCTATTTTTTGTCACATTTTAAATTATGCACTATCCTTCCATCTTCTAGACATTTCTAGTGACTCTTCATTCATACGTAATAAATTAATTAAAAAGGGTTTCGATGATCTATGTGAACTATCCTTATGGGGAAACCAACATGGGGATGTTAGATTGATAATTGGAAATCCATTTGCATGTGACCATCATTATTTGATGTTTTTCCATGATTTAAATGGTTAAATTACCATGTATGTGTTTGTTCTTTGTTAAATAACGTAATAATTTAAATTGAATTATGTTAAATGGATGGACATGATATTGGCTATTGAGATTCATACTCTATACATTATAATTTAATATATTATTCATTATGCTACCCCTTAGATATTTTTAATTGGTTATCCACATTGGTTGGATACCTATGGTTAATGCCTTAAATAATTTATTTCGATTTAATCTTTGTGCCTTATGAATCAAAGGATTTTTCTTAATGATATTCCTTAAAAAACATGCCTATGGTAATATAAATGCTAAAAATGAGATATTAGTTGATAGGAATGTGATATATATATATGTATATTCATATTCATTGCTTATGGGTTTCTTTAACTTAGTGCTGAGGGTGATGCAAAGGGTTCCAACTTAAGGAACCATTGGATGGACTCTCATGCCTTATTGTCAAGATTATTAGTGTTTTTAAACACTCCAGGGGTGACCCCTGCTATGCATAGGATAGGATCATCGATTGTTATCTATTTTTACTTCTAGATGAGTGACACTAGTTCCCTAGGGGAGACAACTTCTATAGGCTCGAAGGAATATTGGTTGTACCAAGCCTCGAGTGAAACTCATGACCCTACGTTTGATACCAAATACATTCGTAGAGGATAGTACATGATTATTCATACCATGCTTTGAGTGAGATGTGTGAATTCATCCATGGGTCACCAAAGATGGGCTCCATGGGTGTGGTTATAAACCAAGTATCTGAGGGATGTACGGAATGTACTTATGGATTCCCATGGATGGGCTCATGGTGTCACACTATATTTCATAAAGTGGTTTTCAAACAGATTTAAAGAAAAGTTAAATGAATGTTTTCAAATGAGAATTTATTCCATGGTAAAAAATATGTAGGGATGTGTCCTCCTAGCTCAAAAAAATATTGGGGATAGTGAACCTTCTTACATATTATCTCATCAAATTTTCCATTGTAGGATTTTCTATTTCAGACTCACTAGCTTAAGCTGAAGTAGGTAAATTGGATGGGTTTCCAAGTGGAACCTAGTACAATGTTCTTATTTATTTATTTTCATTATGCATTTACTTCTTATAGAACACTATTAATTTTATATTGCATGAAATGGATTGGACAAGACACCATTGGTGATTGCCTACAGAGATTGTATCTCATTATCTGCTTAGGACACCATTACATTGTGGTTCCCGAGCAGTTGTACATGCTTGCATGTTATTGGATTCAACTGCTGGATCTTTGTTTTTTATTTGTGAGATAGGGACCACAAGACTAATCTAGTACTCAAGATTCTCATGGAGTCACTGTTTCGCGCGGAATCCGGGGATGACCTCCTGGACGGGAGATTCAAACGTTCCGATCGGTTTCTAACGGGTTTGTTCGTAGAACCAGAAACATCCAATGATTCCACATCCGTCTGGACCTACTTTCCAAAGGCAGGCGCTCATGAGTTTGTGGACTAATGAGGCTTAGGAATTTTCATTGGTCGAGAGGATGGGAGGTCGGACTCATCACACCTTTTTGAGGGGAATTATTGTCTACTCCGGGACTCTCATTATAGATTTAAGTTAAGTTCGTGAATCCTTATTACATTACCAAGTATAAAATGAGCCTTCCTTTAGTTTTAACAATCAATGATTAAATATGCAAGAAATTTAGAGAATCTTTTATATGTATTCGAGGTTCTTCATCAATATAGAATCATCTATATTTGTTTAGAGATTCTTAGTCAATGGTATCCTTCAAAACATTTATATAAAAGTCTCTTGGTCATTTTGATGACCATGCTGGTTTTAAAGTCACTCAGTGGGGCACTTGAAGTTTATCGTCATTCAGAAGGACATAGATTATTTCAATGTTGGGATCGAACCCATAAATGGGCTACCTACGTATCCTTTGTTTTGAAAAAGGAATCAGAACCCACGTAGTTCGAGGAATGGGATATGATGTTTATGATTGATGGCTCAAAGATGAATGTCATAATTACTTTTACACTCTAAGCTCATGTGAGTCATGCTCGGTGTGAGAAACAAGAGGTATTGGTAAAATTTAGACAATTGTGCCATAAAAGATGCAATCATAAGAATTTGTTTTGGGGCTTATGTATAGATGACTGCCCAGATAGACGAAGGTTTAGGATTTACTTTTAGGGAGAAAATCCAAGAACAGGGTCCACAAAGTTATATGTGCTTCATGGAGATTTGAATACTCTAATCGTGGGGCTTACTCCTAAGGAGGATGCCCAAGTTAGGAGGGGAATTATGATTGGGTTTTATTCTTGAAAAGGAAACCCAAATCAAAGGTAATTTATGACTGGTTAAGAGAAATTTTAAGAGACTTGGGGCTTACTCCTAAGAAGGATACCCAAGATTTATGACTAGGACTTATTCCTGAGAAGGAAGCCTAGGTTAGGGGACTTGGGGATTACTCCTAAAAAGGAAGCCCAAGGTTATGACTGAGTCTTATTCCTGAAAAGGAGACCCAGGTTAGGGATTAAGGTTTGGGGCTTACTCCTGAGGAGGATGCCCAAGATTAAAGGACTTGATTGGGGCTTATTCTTAAGAAAGATGCCCAGATCAAAGGTTTTTATAACTGGGGATTATTCCTGAAAAGGAGACCCAGGTTAGGGATTAAGGTTTGGGGCTTACTCCTGAGGAGGATGCCCAAGATTAAAGGACTTGATTGGGGCTTATTCTTAAGAAAGATGCCCAGATCAAAGGTTTTTATAACTGGGGATTATTCCTGAAAAGGAGACCCAGGTTAGGGATTAAGGTTTGGGGCTTACTCTTGAGGAGGATGCCCAAGATTAAAGGACTTGATTGGGGCTTATTCTTAAGAAAGATGCCCAGATCAAAGATTTTATAACTGGGGATTATTCCTGAAAAGGAGACCCAGGTTAGGGATTAAGGTTTGGGGCTTACTCCTGAGGAGGATGCCCAAGATTAAAGGACTTGATTGGGGCTTATTCTTAAGAAAGATGCCCAGATCAAAGGTTTTTATAACTGGGGATTATTCCTGAAAAGGAGACCCAGGTTAAGATTCTCTCATCTTAAAGGATGAGGTTGAATGAATGAACTCTCAATCTTTGGTGATATAAAGATGTTTAAATCACTAGGTTTTGAGAGATATTTCACAGAATTCCTTTCAGATAAGGATGTCAAATCAAGAAATCATGCCATAAATGGCTTTGAAGAGTATCTTGAAGACTGAATCTTGAATAGGAAGGGTGAAATGGCTTAAGAGGGGTAAAAATGGGCAAGATGGGCACCCAAAAAGATAGGGGCGCACAAGTCTTGAAAGGCGCGCAAGTCCTGCGGCGGCGCGCAAGTATTGGTCGCGCAAGTATACTTGCGCGACATGAGGGGTACTTGCGCGATTTTAAACCAGTATTGAAATGCTTGAGCGACTCTTTATTAAACCCTTTACCATCCTCTTGAGGTTCTTCCAGAAGAGTGACGCGCAAGTTATATTGATGGAATTAAGTAGGCGCGCAAGTGTTTGATAAGTTTCAACACTTGGGCCTTTTTCTCTTTAGATCTTCTGTTCTAGGTAAGAAATTACCTTAGAAGTGTTCCGGAAGCTTTGAGAAGAGACTTGGGCGTCGGGAGCTTCAATCCGAGTTTCTGGGAAAAGATCTTCTTGAATGGGGGGCCCACAGGGTCTATTTATAGGCAAAAGAAGACCCCGGGCGGTTACTGGGCGGTTACCAGGCGGTTACCACATATGTCGCGCAAGTCCCTTGCACGAACATGAGGAGTCGTGCAAGTATTGAGGCGGCGTGCAAGTGTACTTGCGCGACCAAGAGGGAACTTGCGCGATATATGGTCAATGTTCTCCTTTTTTATCCCTTTGTCGATTTTTGATGTTTCTTCAAAGGATTAATCACATTGAGCTCAGATATTCCCTTTTCCGATCTTTAGATTCTGTGACGAAAGGAGCATCAACAAAAGTCCCCCCTCAGAGTTGGATCCGGAGAGAAAATGAGGATTTGACTCTGAGGAAATTGGATTCCTCAAAAGGAAAAGGGAGGGCGCGCAAGTCTTTCAGCGTCAGTGGGTGGCGCGCAAGTCTGCGTCGCGCAGGCTTTGAGCGCTCTGGGTGCGGCGCGCAGATAGGCCCCCTGGCCTATAAATATACGGCCTCACCTCCGTACAAGTATCCGGATTTCCGGACGTCATCCCTTCTCGAGCTCTCGCCGCGCAGGTCACCTTGACCGCGCAGGTTGCTCTGTTTTCTAGCTGCCGCGCTACTCTCAAGGTAATAGGGCTTGCACGGTAATATTTGCGCGCCATAAACTTGCGCGGCACATGTACCACTTGCGCGACATCTGCATACTTGCGCACCTTAATGCCTTGGCCTATTTTTTCCCAAATTCTTTCACAAATTTTATGAAAAACTAAACCCACTTATATGTTTAATTTATTCAACTTCTGTGCAGATTCAATGGCTCCCAAGAGAATTGAAACGGCTGATGAACTGGCTAGCAAGCGGATTGATGACATGATGAACATTATTGGCCATGATTACTATGATATCTGCGACAGCACTTTCCCAGATTTGGATAAGTATTTGAAGAAATATCATCTTAATTTCCCACAGAGCATCTACCTATCTCTGTGTGTTCATGGTCATCTGCAAGGAGTCAATGTTCCAAATGCAAACAATTATACACCTGAGATGCAGCTGCACTGCTACTTCTCTATTTCGGTTATGCTGTGCATTAAGAGTAACAACAATGGTGTGAACTTTCAAATTCTTCCTCCATGTCATTCCCTTGCAGATATGAAAATGGCAAACCTATGGGCTGAAAAGTTTTCCACTGCCTGTTGGTGGAGAGAAGACAAACATGGTATTAGAGCAATATCTGAAAAGAGTACTCTCTCCAAATGGCTCTTTACTTCCAATGCTCCATTCTCAAATCCATGTATCCATCTTCCAAGTCTCTTGGACAGAAACAGAGTCACTGTTTGATCAGCAGAAAATTTTCTCAAACCGCGCTCAAGAACATCCTTTTACAATTGTTCCAAGAAGAGCTGGTATCACTGCATCTCTTATTGTATCCAGTTGAATGAAATGAATTCTAGGTGGTTTCTAATGAAGATCGGGATGCCGTAAATCAAATGAAGTGTTATGTTGAAAGCCTTTTGTAATTCTTGAAAGAAGAGAAGAGACTCCAGTCTGTGGATGTCCTTCTAACTCTTGTGTATCAATGGAAAACACTTTTGTCTTCTATCATTTGTACTTGAATTCTTCCATTACCTGCTTCAAATTTACTTAAGCCAATGGGCTTAGTAAGCATAGTTTGATTTTTACTAGGATTATTACAAATAACCCTACAAACATTGAACCTTTTAACTGCTCAATATTACCTAAATCATACAAAAAATGTATATTTAGTGAGCTGGAACTTGACTTTTATTCAGAGTTCCTTTGTCTTTTTTGTGGGCAGTTTAAAGTCATGCACGCCGGACATAAAGTGGCTAATGTTTAAGGTCGAAATAGCTTTGACCGAAAATGGAAAAAAAAAATGGATTCAATTCCTTGACAATTTATCTGAAAACATATTTACCATACTCAAGTATGAGGGAGAAAAAAAATGTAAACTATGGCTTAAGAATATTTGAATCTGAGGAATGATATGAAAAAAGAGCTAAAAGGTATTAGAAGAAGTAGTTTCCAAGAATGAAGTTACCATTATTTAACAAACCCGTTAGGGGGTTGAAAACATGCAGGGCCACCTATGGGCATTGGCTGCATGGTCAAATAAATAGTATCTCTTGGCTGACAAGTCTGTTATGTGGACTGTTTATGCAAGGCCACTTATGGGCACGTGCTGCATAGTCAGGCAAAAGAACTCCAAAAAATTTACTTTTCTAGTGCTAAAAGCCAGTGAAAGTTTATGGAGATTCAAATTTTCTAAAGCATAGAGTTTGTTGTATGGAAAGAGGTACTTGAATATGGAGAAGATATTTCCAAACAAGAATATCGAAGAACTGGATGAATATCACTCCTACGAAGGTCTGACCCAAACGTAGGGAAGAAGAATAAACCATAGACTTGAATACTTTCAGATCATGAAAAAGGATATGGGACAAATACGTTAAGGATGGCTATTTTTGCGGATCCCTACATACTGTCGTTTAAGACAAATAAGGAGAAAAGAGGCATTCTTCCCAAGAATGAAGTTACTATTATTTAACAAACCCGTTAGGGGGTTGAAAACGTGCAGGGCCACCTATGGGCATTGGCTGCATGGTCAAATAAATAGCATCTCTTGGCTGACAAGTCTGTTATGTGGACTGTTTATGCAAGGCCACCTATGGGCACATGCTGCATAGTCAGGCAAAAGAATTCTCAGAAGTTTGACATTTTTGTGACTATAAGTCATGAAAAGGGTTATGAAGATCTGAAAATATTTAAGGTTAGGATTATAATACATAAAGATGGGTATTTTCCAATGTATATAGAGATACATAGGTCAATGAAAACCATAATCATGTTGTGGCTGGGTCCTGAATTGAAACTTGGACTTCACTATGTATCTCATAAGAATGAGAATCAAGCCATACGTAGTTCTTGAAATGTAGTTTAACGTCGTGCAGGACGAAATTATGAGTGATCTTAGTTTAGGGTCATAGAATTCGGACCATAATAATGAATACACAGTGTGTGTTTTCATGAAGACTTTTCAGCCAAGGGACTGAAAGTGAAATTTGGGGTTAGGCCCAAAAGACTTGGGACTGGATTCGAGGGATACTCGAATGTTCCTATGTATCCCATAAGGATGGGAATCAAGTCCACGTAGTTCTAGAACTACCCTTTGTACAAATTTGGTTCGTACATGTGAAGGGTGAAAAGGGGACTTTAGTGCAATGATGGTTTTAACCTAAAATAAAAAGTTTAGGCATTACCATGTATGTACGTAGTCTTTTGAAAAATGAAAACCATGATTGAAAAAGAATCAATGTTAATAATGGTTCCTTCTCAAATGAGGAAATCAAATAATATTGTAGTTTATTGTCGTACCGGATAAAAAATTGTTGTATAGTTTAACGTCATATAACAAGGACGAAAGTGAATCAATGTAAAGATATTGATTCCAGGGGTGGTTTCACAAATCATCATCATATGAGATGGTGGTGAACCAATGTGAAGAGATTGTTTTTGGGCTTGAACCTTTGGGAGGTTGCCTACATACCCATCCTGGAGGGCAAGGATCAAAGTCTGTGTAGTTCAATTAAAGAATGAATTATTGATCAAGTTGTTCTTGTGGACAATGATCTAAAAAAAATGTTGTTGGGACTTACACATGGTTAGTGGCCCAAAGGGAGTGTTATAGTTGATGTTCGCTCTAAGCTCACGTGAGTCATACTTGGTGTGAGAAACAAGAGGTAATAACAACCTTAACGATGCACAGTTTAATGTCATGTAGGACATATCAAGGACTTTCTGTACAGTTTAGTGTCATGTAGTTAGGACGATGGGGACAATACAGTTTAACATCATATTAGACGAAAGGGGGATTGTGCAGTTTTAATGTCATGCTGGACTTTTGATGAATATATAGTTTAACGTCTTTCCGGACGTGAGGGACTTTTATACAGTTTAGCGTCATGTAGTTAGGACGTCACAGTTTAACGTCTTGCTGGACATATTTGCAAATATTTTATGGTCATATTCATGGACCAGGGATGATGCAGTTTAAAGTCATACGGGACCATTGCTGTATAGTTTAACGTCATATAGCAAGGAAGAACTGGTGCTGTACAGTTTAAAGTCATGTAGCTAGGACTAAGGTGAACCATTATGAGGATATCAGTTCTGGGGATTTTTTTTACAGTTTAATGTCATGCTGGACGATGAAAGTGCCACACAGTTTAATGTCATGTTGCTAGGACAAAATATAGTTTAATGTCATCTCGGACATATACAGTTTAGTGTCATGTAGGACATATTAGTAACTAATGTGACAGTTTAACGTCATGTTGGACGATAAGGGAACTGACAAAGTTTAACGTCATGTTGGACGATGAAAGTGCCAAACAGTTTAATGTCATGTTGCTAGGACACAATATAGTTTAATGTCATCTTGGACAAAATATAGGAACTTCTATACAGTTTATTGTCATATAGGACAAAATCAGGGACTATGCAGTTTAAAGTCTTGCAGTTAGGACTATTGGTGCTGCACAGTTTAGTGTCATATTGCAGGGACATAAGTGAGAATAGTTTAAGGTCATATGCATGGACCGTACATTTTATCATCATGCTGGACGTATTATAGTTTAATGTCATCTCGGACAGGAGTGTGACACAGTTTAATGTCATGTTGGACGAAGTTGTAGTTTAAGGTCATACTGGACCATTGCTGTATGAACCAAAATGTAAGAGTCTTGGTTCTGGGAACAATATTTTGTATTTATACAAAATACTTCTTCAGAAATCTGGCATTAGTTGGAGTCGTGATGTGTTCTCCATCCATTGAGATTAGAGAATACGCTCCATTGGAGTAGACCTTATGTATTGAATAAGGTCCTTCCCATTTTGGTTCAAGCTTGGGAGGCTTCTTTCCTGGTATCATTGGTGTTCTGAGAACCAATTCCAATTCTCCCTGAATGAATGAACGAAGACGAACTTTTTTGTTAAAAGCTCGTGCTATTCGATTCTGATAGATTTCCAAGTGGTGCAAAGTGCACAATCTCTTCTCATCTAACTGTTCCAATTCATTCAAACGCTTTTGGGATTGCTCATCTGTTGATAACTGATCACAAATGGCTATTCTGAGTGAGGGCAATTGAACTTCAATTGGCAAGACTGCTTCTGTTCCATATACCAATGAATATGGAGTAGACCGCATTGCATTGCGAGTGGTAGTCCGATAAGCCCATAAAGCATGATAGAGTTTATCAGGCCATGGCCTCTTATCTTTATCCACCATCTTTTGCAGTATATTTGAAAGAGTCTTGTTGAAGGCCTCTATCTGTCCATTAGCCGCTACATGATATCGAGATGAATGGTTGGACTTAATGTTGTATTCTTGATACAATCTCTTTACCTCAGAAGAACAGAAGTTGGTGCCGTTGTCCGTCAATATGGTATGAGGGACACCAAATCTTGTAATGATGTTAGACTTGATGAAGCTAACAATGCATTTAGAACTGACTTCTTTGAGAGGTACTGCCTCTGCCCATTTGGAAAAGAAATCAGTAGCAGTAAGAATGTACTTAAACTGCTTGGCCGTAGCTGAAGGGTAAGGTCCCACCACATCCATTCCCCATGTGGAAAATGGCCATGAGTATTTAGCTGTATGAAGCAACTCTGGAGGTTGATGAATGAAGTTGGAATATACTTGGCATGAATGACACTTCTTTGTGAAATTAACACAATCTTGTATCATTGAAGGCCAGAAGTATCCAAGCCTTCGAATTTGATCAGACAATCTATGTCCAGACTGGTGGGCACCACAGACTCCTGCATTCACTTCTTTTATGACAGCCATTGTCTCTTCACCATCAATACATCTGAAGAGAACTCCATCAAAACCACGTTTGTAGAGAATTTTCTCGAGGTGGGTTGGACCATCATAAAGAGTAAAATTGACCACACGTCGCCGAATTTGTTCTCTCTCGGCTCTATCAGGTGGAAGTGTTCCATTTTGAAGGTATTCCCTGATAGGTGACATCCATCCTGTAGTATGACCATATGGTTCAGGAATGGGACTAATTTCATTAATTTCCTCTGTTCTGACTTGAACATAAGGTGAAATTGCACGACGGTGGGAAATACCGATGGTTGTCTCGTCCCGATTTGGATCTGCTAAAGCTGTGGCTATATTAGCCAGTGCATCAGCTTGAGCATTTTGTGATCTTGGGACATAAGAAAATGTCGGTTCTGTAGGGAATTTCGACATTAACTCTCTGACGTAATCATACAAAGGGATTAATTCTTCTTTTCTGATGGCATAATCCCCATTGATTTGTTTGATTACCAGGTCTGAATCACCTTTCACCTTTAAGTGATTCACTTGTGCTTGAAGCGCTAACTCCAAGCCTGCAATGAGAGCTTGGTATTCAGCTTCATTATTGGTACCACCTCCCCATAACAAAAAGGAATAAGGTAACACTGCCTTATCTGATGAAATGAGCACAATTCCTAAACCAACTTTGTTTAATTTAGGATTTTCCATTTTCTTCCCTGTTGGACTTCTAGAAGCACCATCAAAATACATTTCCCATGTTTGAGGACTCTCTTGAATAGAAAAAACTTCCTCATCAGGGAGTTCGATATCTGAATACGTGTCTTCCACTGAAGGGTGTTCAGCCAGGAAATCAGCCAGAGCTTGGCCCTTAATTGCCTTTTGAGACACATACTGGATGTCGAACTGCTGTAGAATAACCGCCCACCTTGCCAGACGTCCTGTAAGCATTGGACGACTAAGGATGAATTTGAGTGGATTATTACGAGATACCAATTGGACCTCGTGATGTTGCAGGTAGTGTCTCAGTTTCTGAACTGCAAAGATTAATGCTAGGCAGCACTTTTCAATACTCGAATACCGGGTTTCTGCTTCAAGCATAGTTCTACTGAGATAGTAGAGACTATTTTCATTCCTAGCATCATTCTTTTGAGCGAGAAAGGCACCCAATGATCGCTCTAAAGCTGTCACATAGAGGATAAGAGGCTTACCCTCAACAGGTGGCATGAGTACTGGTGGACTCAAAAGGTATTTCTTGAGAACATCAAATGCTTCTTGACATTCTTCAGTCCACTGGTAAGTGACTCCTTTCTTCAATAATTTGGAAAAGGGTAAACTTTTGCCTGCCAAATTGGCGATGAAACGCCGAATATAGGCTAAGTGTCCTTGAAGTCCTCATAATTCTTTCAAATTCTGAGGAGGTGACATACCAAGGATTGATTTGGTCTTCTCAGGATCGACTTCAATACCACGATGGCGTACAACAAAGCCGAGGAATTTTCCTGAGGTTACCCCAAAAGCACATTTTAAGGGGTTCATCTTCAAATTATGTTGTCGAAGCTTGTGGAATATGACTTCCAAATCAGCCAAGTGATCAAAACGTTGTTTGGATTTAACCACCAAATCATCTACATAGCATTCAACAATTTTCCCTAGAAAAGGTTTGAAGATACGATGCATGGCGCGTTGATATGTTGCACCTGCATTCTTTAAACCAAAGGGCATCACCCGGTAACAAAACACACCTTGAGGAGCTCTGAAGGCTGTATATTCCTCATCTTCCGGGGCCATTCGGATCTGATTATATCCAGAATATCCATCCATGAAAGAAAGTACTTCATAGCCAGCCGTTGCATCAATTAAGAGTTCTGTAATCGGAACTGGAAAATCATCTTTGGGACAATACCGATTAAGTTCTCTAAAATCGATGCAAACCCTAATTTGTCCGTTCTTCTTCTTTACAGGGACAATATTAGCCAACCACTTGGGATATTGAACTTCTCTGATGAAGTTAGCTTTGATAAGCTTATCCACTTCAGCCTCGATTTTGGAAGCGTAGGTTGGGTGTGTTCTTCTCGCGGCTTGCTTGAATCCTCGATGTTCTTTTGGAAAACCCAAATGATGGGTGGCAACATCAGGATCAAGGCCAGGAATCTCTGTATAATTCCAAGCAAAAATATCTTTATTTTGCTTTAGAAAAGAAATATACATCTCTTTTTCTTCAAGGGTCATGGCCGCACTAATTAAAGTGGGGCGTGGATCTTTCTCTGTACCCAGATTTACTTCTCTGAGTTCATCCACAGTGGTAGAGATACCCTCTTCAAATGCTGGAGGAGCATCTCTAAGATCTTCCTCTTCCTCTTCATCATGTGTTATTTCTTCCGTTTCTACTTGCAAAGTAGATGAAAAAACGAAATTCTCATGATCATAAGAGATATCAAAATTTTCACATTTTGAAGAAGAAGCTTCCATTTCCGACCCTATTGATGAAAAAGGGTCTTCTTTGGGAAATAAAGAGGAGATGATGGATTGAGAATCGACATCAACATTCACCTCTGGTGTTGCTATAACTTCTTCTGGCCTGATTAGCGAAGTATAGACTTGTTGGATTTCAGCAGACGAAATGAAAACGTCACCACTTATGCTTTCATCACTGCTTGGTAAGTTACCAATTTCTCCCATGTTGTCTGGCTCGATTGCCGTAATTGACATTATGGATCTTTCCATAAGAGTATTTTGATTTGGGCCTATTTTGTCAATTTGACTGATAGGTAACACATAATCTGTACTCACATGTGAAAATGGATTTATTGGAATTTTTTCCAAACCATATAGAGCATTAACTTTGGTAATTTCCTTCATTGTAGATTTTTCTCTTCCCTTCATGTGATAAAATTCCGCCTCAATGTATTGAGAATCACATGTCTTGAAAGGGGCCTTATCACCATACAATGTTCCAACTTGACCATCGAAACAGTATTTGAGACATTGATGGTATGATGACGGAATAACTGCATGCTGATGTAGCCAGGGTCTTCCAAGCAAGATATTGAAAGCTGAGTCTTGATCAACAATCATGAAATCTGAATTGGAAACAAGATCTCCAAACTGAGTTCTGAGCGTAACTTCTCCCAGTGGTTCTTGTTCATTTTTATCATATCCTTGCAACATCATGGTAGAAGGAGATAAATCAGATTCCGTGAGGCCCAATCGACGAAGTGTGTGAATGGGCATGAGGTTGACTCCTGAACCATTGTCAATAAAAGCTCTTCGAACATCTATACCATTGACTTTGCCAGATAGGTACAAAGGTTTTATGTGCCCATGCACAACATCATCTTCATCTTTATCAGTAAAAGATATCACTGCATGGCATTCTGCAGGATTATTCTCTATGTGATAAATTTCAGCTGCAGCAATTTTAGCTTCAAATTCCTGAGGACTTGACAAAGCTTTGATGAGTGCTTCCCAAAGATCTCTTGATAGATTCAAAGAATCCAAAATTGATAATTTGGCTGGTACTTGGGCCAAGTGTTTCAATATATCATACTTTTGATCTAGAGGCCTGCGTTTCCCAATGGGAATATGCGGTTTGGCAGGTACCTTGGAAGCAGATGCTTTGGAAGCTGATGCATCTTGTATTGGAGTTGGCAACATCTTTGGTTTTGGAAAATTAGACTGATTAGATCCACTTACTTGCTGAGATAAAGAAGATGGAACCTTTAATCGGTCTTCCAAAATAACTGTGCCGAAGCTGAGTTGGCCATTTGCAGAAGAACTTGCTTGTTCTTTTTGAGCTCGCTGAAGGGCTCTACCACGAGTTTCTGCTGCATATACAGTGCTAGAAGGGGTAGAATTAGAGTAGTGGCTTCGGAAAGATCCACGTCTTCCCCTATATCCTGAACCTCTAGAACTTCCTCGGGTTCCCTTATTTGATACAGGGAATTCAGGCTCATCAAGACTGGAATATGAATCTGTTAATTGAATCATATTAACAGAACCAAAGATTAACTCTTCGTCTGATAAAGACTCTGCCTGGTTAGCCTGTTTAGGCTGTGCCGTTTGGTGGGACGGTGCCCGTGGCTTTGAAGTAGATGGCATGAAATCTGCCAGAGTCAAAGACAATTTAGGCTTTGATACATACTCATCTTCTCCTGATTCATCTTTCTTCTTTGAATTGTGCTGCCCTTTTGAGGATTTGTCCTTTGATGGAGGCTTTACTGCAGCTTTTGTAGGAGACACAATTGGCTTCTTCAATTGTGTTCGCAAAATGGAATGGGTCCGATTGATTGTCTTTCTGACCATCCAATCATCATATTTTTTCGCAGTTTTGCTTTTGACTTCCTGCCACTCGCCTCCTTCCTCTGGATCTGTAGCGGTAATACACGCTACATGAGCTGAAGAACCCTTCAATTTGACTTGTCCCAAGTCGACCATCTTTTGTAGGAGGTCTTTAAAGACAAAACACTCCTGGATGGGATGTCCCAACATTTGATGAAAGGGACAATAATTGGGACGGTTTTCATCTCCTTCCTTGTTTGGTCTCTTCGGCACTGGTAATTGAATCAAATTATTTTCCAGAGCTGAAATGAAGTAACCAGGAACTTGCTCACTTCGGAAAGAGTATGTTTTACTCTTCATATCCTCAAATTGTTTTCGTCGTTGATCTTTTTGATCATTTGGACGAAACAGCCTTTGTTGTTGGCGTTCAGGAGGTGGAGCCCTTCGAGAAGATGAAGGTTTTGAAGTAGAAATAGGTACAGGTGCCTGTTTAAGCATAACTGTAGCAGTTTCTGCTTTACCCATTCTTCTTCCTGGAGCTGATGGAATTACACGAGATTTAACCTTAGCCTGTAAAAGGGAATCTTCAATCTGTTGAGCGATTGAAGTAAGGTCTCAAAACCCTCCTGTGTATTTCACAGGGATCAATGGCGTGCGTAATTCGTCACGCAAATTTGCCACACAGATTGGCAACAATTCCTCCTGAGGGAGTGATAAACTCAAGGAATACGTTAATCCTTTCCAACGAGCAATGAAATCAGAGACTCTTTCATTCTCCCTTTGCTTGCAGTTTGTAAGATCGAAAACTGTCGTTTTTGGCAAAGTTGAGCTAAACTGAAGAAGGAATTTTTGACGAAGATCCTCCCATCCGATGACTGACCGGGATTGCAAGCTTGTATACCAGACAAAAGCTGGTCCTTGCAAGGTTCGCACGAAGCATCTGAGTTTCACTGCTTCTTGCTGCTCTGGAGTTCCCATCATAGGATCACAACAAGACACGTAATGCGTCAAATGTTGTTCAGGGTCGCCTGATCCATTGAAAGTAGGAAAAATAGGGTTTCCAAAACTGGATGGAGGAGAAATTGAATCTACCCATTCAGGGTAAACTTTCTTTTCAGGTTGAACTTGCGCCCGTTTCCCTTCCATAGTTTCTAACCGAGCTGTTAATGACTCAATAGTAGTTATTAACTTTTGAGAAACGTCAGGTTGAACATGGTTTTGGGTAGGTGCAATGAATGGAGCTTGGACAGCCATGGAGGTTGGTGCTGCAACTGATGGTAGTGCTGCCAACCGTTGTTGCGTTTGACCCGTAGGATTAGACCTCTGCGGGTGTACTGACAAAGGATGATATTTTTGATCCATCTCAGTAGTTACAACAAATTCCTTCGGCTGTCGGACTTCAGCATTCTTAAGAAGAAGACTACTCTGAAGTAGTTCTGCATTCAACCTTTTTAATTCTTTCATCTCTTCCTCCTGTTGTGCAAACCTTTGCTCTAATGAGAGCGATTGACCTCCTTCATAGGAAGGGTGAGAAGTAACCTGATTCTTTCCTTTCCCCTTATTGGATCCTTTTCGGAGAGGGGGAAGTGGGTTACTTGAAGGAATACCCAGATTTTGGGTAAGCCTTTGATTACGTGTGCGCACACCTTCTTCATTTAGGTCTGTGTGCGCAACTTCTTGAGCAGGAACCTCTTCGTCTGATCCCTCTGATTGAGCCTCATCTGGTGAATCAGCAGCAACGGTAGTGATGACATTAATGGATGCATATTGCATGGAATCCTTTCTATCAGCATTTCTGTGATATTGTCTCCTTCTATGTCCATGATAAGACATGGCATTCCGTTGACTTGATCCCTCAGGAATTTCTTGGAGAACCGTCACTTGGAGAGAATCTCCTGACATCTTGGCTCTTCGTTCCTCTTGAGGCTTATTCCCTAATCGAGAGAATACTGACTTTCTCTGAGGGAGGGATTGATGATTTGAAAAAGTCCCCAGTCCGGTGGACTGGGGGTGTTCCTGTTGCTTCCGCTCAACTCCTCAAATCCCATTCGTTGATTCTAAGGGTTGGGTTAGAGAAGTCCCCAGTCTGGCAAGCTGGGGTGTCTCTTGACATGCTATGTCTGAGATCTTCTTGAAATCTCTCTTGATCTTGAGAATATTAGTTCGGAAATTAGCTGGATGCATTAACCTGTATCCACTTTTATCACCTGGTTCAACAGACCGTTGGATGATTTCCGAAACTTCTGTCATTTGATGACGTGTTTGCTCCAGACGAGAGGCTTGCACAATATTCTCGCCTGCTTGATGTAGGAGCAATTCAACAACTTTTTCTCTATATACTTGACTTTGAGAGGAACTAGTTGAAGCTTGATCTCGAGCAAGCTTTTGATTATGAACAAAGCCCATTGACTGTGGCCGGCCATGGGCAATAACATTGCATGAGACTATTTTCGGCGGGCTCTGCTGACCGGAAAGCACTGTGAAATGTAGTGCTCCGTGAACACCCCATCCTCTGATATGAACATTAGATGGAGCATTGGAAATTAACTGACGCAATCTTCTTAGTGCGCCAAGGCATGAACGTTGAAGGGTTCTCTGTTTCTTTTCAGCCTTCGGATACCGAGAGACTGATAGAGATGCCAAATCAATCTGGCGTTGTAACCCTTCTATTATCTTAAGATGATTTTCATATTCATCGTAAGATAATACCTTCTTCTTTAATTGACAAAGAGTTTTCCATATGTTGAGACGAATATCATGGATTCCATCATCCGTCAACATCTTTGGAATGTCGTACTGGCAGTCAGCCAAAGGCCAAAACATGACTGGTACTTCACCTTTTGCCAGTTTTTTCTTCATGTTCAGCATTTCCTCTTTATCATTAAATGAAGATTCTTCTACCTGTTTGGACCAGAGTTGGTGTTTCCTTGTTGCTTCATCGGATTCAACAAGATTGGTAGAGGAATCACTATTCATGCTGGAAGATGAATGACCCAAGGAAGGTTCGGAGAATAACCTGAACCCCAAGCTATCTTCTGATGGAGAAAGAGTTTCACCTGCTGATAGTAAAACTTCAGACATGACTGGTTTTACGTTTGCAAGTGCCTCGAGATAGGAGGGCATTCTCGTCACTACATTGCCTTCTGAAGAATTTTCGAGACAATGTGAATCACTACTGCGGAGAGGACTTTCGCAGCGAAGTTCATCACCATGAGGAGGACCTTCATGATGGGTTACAGCAAAAGATGAAATCTCTTGCTCCTTGGCCTTCTGACCACACAGAGGGTTCCTGTGGTTCTCATCTGAAGAAGA
This sequence comes from Viscum album, assembly GCA_963277665.1. Classification (NCBI taxonomy): domain Eukaryota; kingdom Viridiplantae; phylum Streptophyta; class Magnoliopsida; order Santalales; family Viscaceae; genus Viscum; species Viscum album. Next base: position 1,291,373,101 of record OY728151.1, read on the forward strand.
AACTTCAAGATTGACCGAATTTTCATGAAGCAAGTCTTCATGAGGAAGTGTCTGTTGAAGAACTTCGGGATTAATGTTCCTGTTATTGGGAACTGAGGGAGTAGAATCTTGAATTCCGACAGATAAATGTCTGAGGGCTTCAAGAACTCCAGCATCGAGCAAGGCTTGGTTGCAGATTGGCCTTTGATCTCCTGACTGTGCTGGGCGGATCTTTTTCTTAGATGCCTTCTTACTCGCTTTAGAAACCACTTGATGACGAAAGTGATTTCTATGAGCAGGTGTATGTGCCTGATCAGGAATGATGGTCAGGTTAGGATGACGCTCATCGCTCAAATCAGGTGTATGTGCCTGACTTGGTTGTCCATATGATATGGGGGAGTAGGCCCCACAACCCTCTTGGACTTGAACAGATGTGTGTGTCTGTTCCGGAGTGAATTGTTGATGTGTCACTCCACTGCTAGGGATAGATTTATGTGTCTGTCCCTGAGATGATGCTGAAGCTGTTATGATATCCTGGCAAGCATCCAGAATATGAGCAGGAATTTGCTTCTACTCTTTCACCATTGACAAAATATGTTTGGTGACTTTAGCCGCCGGAACAGGGATATACGTCCATTCCGGGCTTGGAGTAGGTGTATGTGCCTGCTCCTGTCCTCCTTTTCCTGTCAGTGAATCCTGACAGTACTCAAGTGTGGAGGCAGAGAGTTTAGTCTGCCTCCTGTTTGTCGTCGGGGCTTTCCGACTGACTTCTCCGTGCGCTACCAAGCGAGACTGTTGGTAGGCTTGATTAGTATTAGCAGGTGTATGTGCCTGCTGATTACACTTCGTCAAATGCGGTTGACGAGATCCATCATATGTAGTCAGACGAGCCTGCTGACTAACTGCTGATGTATAAGCAGGTGTATGTTCCTGCCTATGGTACTCCGCCGGAATTGCCTGGCGGGATCGGCTTGATGCTGCCAGACGAGTCTGTTGGACAGCGGGAATAAAACGAACAGTTGTGTATGCTTGATCGTTATTTGCCACCAAGTTAGGTTGGTGGACTTCTCCGGAGATGGCAGGGATGACAACCTGCCTATTGTTAACCAGATTCCGTCTCTGGCGGTTCATCTTGCCTGCTCGGGTTCGAGGAACCTGAGCTGAATGCCTGGAGTCGGTACCCTCATCATGTTGAGGGCGCACTACCGCACGAGTCTGGCAGCGATTGTTGATGGGAGCCTTTGAGAAGGACTCCTGTCTTTTTGAATTAAGGTCCTGCGGGACCTGCTCATTCACTTCCTCGGAGTAAGGGAGTGAATGGAAATTGCGTTCCGGGGATAACGACCCGAAACGGTTGGAGACGGTAGTCAGCACCGTCTGCTTCTTGATTGCTGGTCGCCGTTGTCCGGACGACCAGGTAGAATTGTTAACTTGGAGGGCTTGACGAGCGGCCTCCATAGTTGGGATAGTACCGTTGCGACGGTACTCCTTAACCAGTGCATTAGAAACACAGTGTTGAAGACGCTGAGTTGGTGATGTCATCCTCAGAGCGGATGACGTTCCAGCAGGAGTAGCAGCATTGGTTTTCACAGCAGCAGACCTCACAGTAGAGGTGTTCACAGCAGCAGTATTCACAGGGGTGAATTTAAGGAAAGCCATTTTTGCAGAAGATCTTGAAAAAAGAGTGCCTGTTCCATGTAACAGACATAATCAAGATGAATCCGGCCACTGCATCTTTTGGATGAGCACATGTCAATGATTGCCTTTTTGGCCCAAAGGGCCTAACAGATAAGAAGAACATCACTTTAACTTGGTTAAGGATTCACGTCGGGTTCACCATTTTTGTTTCGCGCGGAATCCGGGGATGACCTCCTGGATGGGAGATTCAAACGTTCCGATCGGTTTCTAACGGGTTTGTTCATAGAACCAGAAACATCCAATGATTCCACATCCGTCTGGACCTACTTTCCAAAGGCAGGCGCTCATGAGTTTGTGGACTAATGAGGCTTAGGAATTTTCATTGGTCGAGAGGATGGGAGGTCGGACTCATCACACCTTTTTGAGGGGAATTATTGTCTACTCCGGGACTCTCTTTATAGATTTAAGTTAAGTTCGTGAATCCTTATTACATTACCAAGTATAAAATGAGCCTTCCTTTAGTTTTAACAATCAATGATTAAATATGCAAGAAATTTAGAGAATATTTTATATGTATTCGAGGTTCTTCATCAATATAGAATCATCTATATTTGTTTAGAGATTCTTAGTCAATGGTATCCTTCAAAACATTTATATAAAAGTCTCTTGGTCATTTTGATGACCAGGCTGGTTTTAAAGCCACTCAGTGGGGCACTTGAAGTTTATCGTCATTCAGAAGGACAGAGATTATTTCAATGTTGGGATCGAACCCATAAATGGGCTACCTACGTATCCTTTGTTTTGAAAAAGGAATCAGAACCCACGTAGTTCGAGGAATGGGATATGATGTTTATGATTGATGTCTCAAAGATGAATGTCATAATTACTTTTACACTCTAAGCTCACGTGAGTCATGCTCGGTGTGAGAAACAAGAGGTATTGGTAAAATTTAGACAATTGTGCCATAAATGATGCAATCATAAGAATTTGTTTTGGGGCTTATGTATAGATGACTGCCCAGATAGACGAAGGTTTAGGATTTACTTTTAGGGAGAAAATCCAAGAACAGGGTCCACAAAGTTATATGTGCTTCATGGAGATTTGAATACTCTAATCTTGGGGCTTACTCCTAAGGAGGATGCCCATGTTAGGAGGGGACTTATGATTGGGTTTTATTCCTAAAAAGGAAACCCAAATCAAAGGTAATTTATGACTGGTTAAGAGAAATTTTAAGAGACTTGGGGCTTACTCCTAAGAAGGATACCCAAGATTTATGACTAGGACTTATTCCTGAGAAGGAAGCCTAGGTTAGGGGACTTGGGGCTTACTCATGAAAAGGAAGCCCAAGGTTATGACTGAGTCTTATTCCTGAAAAGGAGACCCAGGTTAGGGATTAAGGTTTGGGGCTTACTCCTGAGGAGGATGCCCAAGATTAAAGGACTTGATTGGGGCTTATTCTTTAGAAAGATGCCCAGATCAAAGGTTTTTATAACTGGGGATTATTCCTGAAAAGGAGACCCGGGTTAGGGATTAAGGTTTGGGGCTTACTCCTGAGGAGGATGCCCAAGATTAAAGGACTTGATTGGGGCTTATTCTTAAGAAAGATTCCCAGATCAAAGGTTTTTATAACTAGGGATTATTCCTGAAAAGGAGACCCAGGTTAGGGATTAAGGTTTGGGGCTTACTCCTGAGGAGGATGCCCAAGATTAAAGGACTTGATTGGGGCTTATTCTTAAGAAAGATGCCCAGATCAAAGGTTTTTATAACTCGGGATTATTCCTGAAAAGGAGACCGAGGTTAGGGATTAAGGTTTGGGGCTTACTCCTGAGGAGGATGCCCAAGATTAAAGGACTTGATTGGGGCTTATTATTAAGAAAGATGCCCAGATCAAAGGTTTTTATAACTGGGGATTATTCCTGAAAAGGAGACCCAGGTTAGGGATTAAGGTTTGGGGCTTACTCCTGAGGAGGATGCCCAAGATTAAAGGACTTGATTGGGGCTTATTCTTAAGAAAGATGCCCAGATCAAAGGTTTTTATAACTGGGGATTATTCCTGAAAAGGAGACCCAGGTTAAGATTCTCTCATCTTAAAGGATGAGGTTGAATGAATGAACTATCAATCTTTGGTGATATAAAGATGTTTAAATCACTAGGTTTTGAGAGATATTTCACAGAATTCCTTTCAGATAAGGATGTCAAATCAAGAAATCATGCCATAAATGGCTTTGAAGAGTATCTTGAAGACTGAATCTTGAATAGGAAGGGTGAAATGGCTTAAGAGGGGTAAAAATGGGCAAGATGGGCACCCAAAAAGATAGGGGCGCGCAAGTCTTGAAAGGCGCGCAAGTCCTGCAGCGGTGCGCAAGTATTGGTCGCGCAAGTATACTTGCGCGACATGAGGGGTACTTGCGCGATTTTCAACCAGTATTGAAATGCTTGAGCGACTCTTTATTAAACCCTTTACCATCCTCTTGAGGTTCTTCCAGAAGAGTGACGCGCAAGTTATATTGAAGGAATTAAGTAGGCACGCAAGTGTTTGATAAGTTTCAACACTTGGGCCTTCCTTTTTCTCTTTAGATCTTCCGTTCTAGGTAAGAAATTACCTTAGAAGTGTTCCGGATGCTTTGAGAAGAGACTTGGGCGTCGGGAGCTTCAATCCGAGTTTCTGGGAAAAGATCTTCTTGAATGGGGGGCCCACAGGGTCTATTTATAGGCAAAAGAAGACCCCGGGCGGTTACTGGGCGGTTACCAGGCGGTTACCACATATGTCGCGCAAGTCCCTTGCACGAACATGAGGAGTCGCGCAAGTATTGAGGCGGCGCGCAAGTGTACTTGCGCGACCAAGAGGGAACTTGCGCGATATATGGGCAATGTTCTCCTTTTTTATCCCTTTGTCGATTTTTGATGTTTCTTCAAAGGATTAATCACTTTGAGCTCAGATATTCCCTTTTCCGATCTTTAGATTCTGTGACGAAAGGAGCGTCAACAGTCACCCTTTGGGAATTATTTATCTTATAGGATTTTACCTACCTATCAAATTTTACTTATAACAGTAATTATATCATCTGAAACCCTTGTATTATTGTATATTGTCATTGGATACTTTTACATAGTTGATATATTATTCTTCCATTGTTCTGTCTTCGATTCTTTACATCTTATTCTTTCTTCTCTATCTATTTTTTGATACACCACTATGGTAATCTGATAAAAAGGGCATAGTCTCACCACTATCACCTACTTAGACCATAACTACTAGTCAGCAACCTCTGGAATATAGGGAAGCATGCTTGAGGACATGTGGTGATCGATCCGACTACCAGGTTAGTGGTCATTCCGATCACGATGTTACAATAGTGCTACGACCATAGTTGGAAGTGTGATAACCTAAATTGGATGTTTAGTGCTATAAGCATTTCAGAAACATGAAATAGAGGATGATAGTGGTGTAAATTTTAAATTGGGTTATTTGAATCACTGAATGATGAAATGATAATGGATAGCCTAAGAAAACCGATGATCAAATTTAGATGACATACCCCTTACCATACCATTAGAAAATCATATTTAGGTTTTCCATTGACCATAGTTGAATTATGTGTTTGACTACGATTATATTGAAGAAATTTGGGGATATAAAATTTTACCTCTTGGAAAAATAAATTCCCCTAGTTAGTTATAGGGGAGATAAATATGTGACACATGTACCGTCACTTATTATAATGGTTCTTTTTTAGAATAGTTATACTCATTATTATTATCCATGAATGGTTTTTGATTACTGAAATGGTTGAGGTGAAATTTATTACATAAGGGAAGGTATTTTTCAAAAGGTATTGGGAATAATATAGTTTATAATTTACCATGAATGGGCCATTCAAGAAAGTTATAAGAGAGTGGAAGTGGATTATAATTTATGGCTTGGATTGGGATAACTAGTCTGTATGTCTATAAATATCCCTCAATCACAGGTATCAAACCACATGTAGTTATTGGAAGAAAACATATCTTAAAATTTTATAGTTACGTTTAGAAATACCTACAGTGAATTTAGAGGCCATACATAGTGAGGATTGTTTGATAAAAGAAAAAACCTCATTATAGTACTAGAATGGGACATCCATGTATCATTACATATTCTATGAAAACTAGAATCAATACACACATTGTTATGGAACAAAGGGTCTCTACATATAACATAGACCTATGCATAATAGAGAGATTAATATAGTTTCTCTATAGTGTTAGGTAATTACTGGTAAACCTATGTGATTAGGTACGGACCCACACACCATAATTAAATGGGGACTTGAAGAGGATGAATTTTGTGTTTGGGTCTCAAGAATGTTTTTAAAATATCACTATGTATTTTATAATAACATAACTCAATCCGCACATAGTTCATATAAATGGGTCTCTAAATAGCATTATATCTTGTATAAGAGATAATGGGATGAAATGGTTCTTCCATAGTGCCTATTTATTGAATGAAACATGATGTGAATGTGTAAAATAGCATGATGTTGGTGAAATTGGAGTAGTTAAAATTTGGGCCTATAAATTATGACATATATCACCATAATGGTACCCAGATCAGGCCTCCACACAATCCATTGATCAGTTTCTGCGCCCCAGTGTTTGGTGACTGGTACCATTGTTCTCAATGTACGAAAAGAGTTATTTATGCACAATGGTTGGTCAATTATAAATAAAAGCATATAATAATACACAAATAATATTCTTATCATGCAATGAAAATACCCATACTTGATAGAATATGACAATAATAATGGGTGTCAAATTTAAATAGTTAAGTCCCAACACCATCTCATCTCCACCCCAAAATTGAGTGGAATTGAACCCATACCAAGGATGAACATATGTAAAAAATATAATAATCATGATATCTACTAGTACTTATGGGTACCTACAAAATGAATCCCAAAGTAGGTATCCAAAAGTGCTCCCATGTAGGGTTTGAGAATAGCACACTATGTAGGGAAACACTATGGTTACAGTAAATATAGAATACCCTTAGGTGTGTTATGTAGATCAATCTACTCAGTTTTATAAATATATATAAAAATAATTTTATAAACAATTATCAAGAAACATTGTCATGGATTCATGAATGTCGTAGATAGATGAATAAGAGGATATAAAAAACTCCCTATATCATGAGGATCTTCACTTGAGATCTTATGATTCAAGAAATCCCAATATCAATGTCCTAATATAGGTTAGATAGTCTACATGCCATCCCATCAAGGTGTAAATCTTCTAGAGTTAGGGAATTGTATTTTCCTATAAAAATGGGAAGGTGTATAAAATATTTAAGCACTAAACCAATCCTTTGGATATGGGAAGGGGTATACAAAGTCAATGAATTAATAGAATATCCCATTATCATACACTAAATACAAATATAACTGATTAAAAATTTATATGGCCCAAACATAAAAAAATACAGCTTTTAAATAACTTATTAATTATCAATGTAGTAACCCTAATTGAAAAAATTCAATGAAAATAACTATAATTATTAGTATCATAAACCATAGTCCTGGTTTAGAATAAATTCCATTTTTACTCTTTAGTTAAGGACTCAATTATTTTTTTTAAACCATAAAAAAATTACAAAATATTTTTTAACATGAATCTTATTCTTAGTTATATATACTCTGAAAAACCAAATTTCAGGTTAATTAAACTATGAATCACTTAATAAGAAATATAAATGTATGGATATATAATGTTTCATGATAGATTAAATTATTTTTATGTTCCATAATTGTAGTGGGAAATAGATAACTACACCAGAGAAAATAGATCTATGATAAGTTCATTAGAAGATAACGATGAAGCTTTATTTTTTGTTACAACTGATCCAGAGTAAATCATAAATTTAATGATATAGTTAGTTACACAGAAGTATATAAATGGAGCTGTAACTTCATCAAGAAAAAGTAAGATGTTACGCGACAATTCAAATGTTTCAGTTTGTTTTTATGTTTTATAATATCATATTAATGGGAGATAGATTTTAGTTAGTGTAAATTTTATTTATCAGTGTTTTAACTAAGATCCACAATTGTGCAATGTTTTCCATGAAAAATATGTAAGATTACCTAGTAATAATAGAACTTATAATTGTTGATATTAAGGGATTCCAGTAAGGAAAGAATACATTCAGGTCTCTAAAGAGTGCAACTGACATATGTGTTCAGGGATTCCATGAAAAAGATAACAGATATTTGATCATATATGTTGATCTCTTCTAGGAATTGGAATATAGTCCTATTCCTAGGTATAAAATCATGGATACCTAAATTCATGTTTATATAATTTCGTACCAATTAAGGCCAAAGGATTTTGGTTTGATGATATCCTCTTTATAAGTGTTCAAATTGTGATTTGACTCTCTATGATTTTTTTACCTTTTCCCATTGTGTTTATTAACTTGATTATAAGTTGTTTAAATTTACAAAATTATTTTTTACTGCTTCATTCACACATACACTATAATAACATATAATTATATTAGAAGATAATATTTATGATTAGAATAAAACCTAAGGGTTTTAGAAAATTATTTTTTTCTTTTTAACTACATTTCAACCGCCTTTTGTAGAATTTTTACATAACCTTATTGGGAAAATATTTGGTATCATATCACTTTTCTACACGATTTAGAGAATCATATAATGTTTATTAACACAAATATTTGGTATTAAGTCACGTTTATACAAAATATATTTTTATTTATATTTTTTATGGTTTAAATAAAATTTATCAGGTTTTCCCTTTAAGACTAACAATGTTTTATAGTAAAGAATGTCATGTTTTTTTATAGTAGAATTTAAAAGTATAAATCATGAGAATTTAAATTAATGAAAGGAAGTAAATTTTGATGGAGTGGATTATGAATATTGGTGTAGTCATATGATTTTTTCTCATTAATATATATGTTGATAATTTTCTCATGATGGTCAATAGATATAATGTTGTTGAGAAAGAGGATATTAATTTTTCTCATGAAGAAAATATGGAATATGAAGATAATAAAAATTTATGCAGCATTTTATTTTTATCAATTGATATAAATATTTACAATCAGATATCATCTTGTGAGATAAAAAGAGGAATTTGAAAGAAATTACATGTTACTAATTTTGGAACTTCAAAGGTATTGTAAACTCAAAGAGGATTTGGAAGATAAGACAATCGGGTTATTGATTTCCAAAATTGAGAAATAGGGACTAAAATGAATAAGTGTTTTATAACTATTTTAAATAGTGTATAGTCATTGAGAAATAATGGATTAATTAATGATCATTTCATTGAAAATGTGTTTGATTATATTTTCAAAGATTTGAAATCAATGAGTAAAAGTACAAAAAAAAACAAAAGATTTGACTAATTTATATATTGATTAATTAATTTTCCCTTTAAATCATAATTAAAGTAGATTTATGAGAGTTATTGAAAAACTATAATGAAAAAAAAATAGTTCCCTTTTCTTCCACATCTAGAAATTTTAACTTTGATTATTTTAATTATTTTATTGTTGTTTTTAAATATCTGGTTTCAATATAGAAAGGTAAGAGTTTAGATTGAATGAGTTACAAAAATGAGAATCAACATGTTCAACATGATAGAAAAATATATAGAATTTTAAAAAATAATAATTCTTGATATACACATCAGAAATACATAAATAATAGAAAGAAAAAATAATATTTGAATTCCATTTGTTATGAATATAAGAAGATACAACACATTATTCCATATTGTTTGATATTGAAGAATAAAAATCATCAATTTAAGAAATAATGTAGGAGTAGAGGAAAAAAGGTGTTTGAAATCCATGGAAACCAATAGTTCAAGTGATGGTGATACCACCTCTAATAGTTCATTGAATGATAGTGGAAGTTATGGTCAAGAAATCATTAGTTTTTATTAAATTTTCCAAAGAATAAAAAATAATTAATGACTAAAGTAACAATGGAAATCATAAAAAAAATTAATTTATATTCTAAATTTAAATTTATTCTTTATGATGATTAAAAAACTTTTTTGTTTGATGAAAAATATAATTCACCAGACGATGAAAAATTAAATTCTCCAATTAATGTTTATTTTTTGAATTTTTTTTATGAAATGTTATGTTATGTAACTATTAATAGAAAGGAAAATAAAATATAATAATCAAATATAATTGTGATGATGAAAATATCATTAATTGTAATAAAATAATTTTAAAAATAAACTAATAATGTTTCTAATCTTCTATTACAATTAGATTCTATTTCTTATTTTTGTACAAAAATAGATGGCCATAATTTTGTTTTGAAACACAATTCTGATGTTGGTAGTTCGAAGAAACTTTTTCCTAATTTTACTTATAGTAATGAAAATTTTGATAAAATGTATAGACAACCAATACCATATATAATCTTCAACATAATATAATTTACTTTGAATTAATCAAATTTATGATTTGATTATTTTGTTTCTAAAATAGAACCCTATTTTAGGAAATGTTAAAGTGGAGATCACTGAGAAAAATATTATTCTTTAAAAATGTTCAATATTATAGTCTTCATAGATATTTTTCTTCCAAATAGCTAGAAAATTTTTAATATAAAAAATTTGGAATGATGTAGGTTCTTATATTTTTATTTTATAACATAATTGAACCCAATAATGTTTGGTTACCAACAAATTAGTTTTACTTTTTAATGTTGTGAGGCAGAGTAACAACATTTAGAATATAAAATACATGGATTTTAATTTCTCTTGGCATATAGATAGTGGAAAATATAACTTATAGTATTATAAAAATTTAAAAAAAGAATGCATCACTAATGGAGGCAATGCACTAGGTGAAATCATTGGAATTAATGAAGTTTGTTTTAAAAAAACATTATTTTCTAATGTATTTTTTATTCAAGGACATAAGTACAACCTTATCATCATTATTCAACTTTTAAATTAGAGTTATCTTATTAATTTCATGATTGACAAATATAGTGTTCTAAATTATAGAGGGTCATTTATTTAATATATAAATATGCTTGAGAATGTATATACACATGAATTAAAATACTAACCACATAATAATTTACCTTTTTTGAGTGAAATTGAAGATTCATCTTTATTTTGAAATAGTATATCAGGAAAATAAGATTTTTAGACTTTATCCAACATTCTTAGGAAAGTAAATTTATAAGGACTAATAGAACATAAATTTAACTCGATAAGACTTTGTGATCCTTGTCAGTTTGGAAAGAAAAATAAGTATAGATTTAAACAAAATAGTGAAGTATCAACTTATAAGGCATTATAATTAGTGCACATTGATTTATTTTTTCTTACAATTTCTGACATTATTTGAGGTAAAAACAATGTGTATTTATTTAAATATGATTACACTAGATTTATCTCACTTTATTTTATCACAGAAAATACAATGCACTTTCTCATTGGAAAAAATTTCATGTTTCAATTAAAAATGATAAAAAGATACCTTTTATTATGTTTTGGAGTGATCATTATGGGGATTTTGTAAACTCTTATTATTAATCTATTTTTATTATGAAAGGTATTACTAATAATATTTCACCACCATGAACATTATGGAAAAATGGTGTAGTTGAAAATAGTTATGATTTTTCAGAAAATCACTCACACTTTCTTAAGTGAGTATTCTATTTCGAGACTTTTTTGGGCCAAGGTAGTGAGTTCCAATTTCTACATTATAAATCTATTTTAACTACAAAATATTTCTAAAAAATTCCGTATGAGTTGTAGATTGTAATAAAATATTTTGTTTCATACTATAGAGGCTCTGGGTGTAAGGCATTCATCTTGAATACTAAATACCAACTTTATAAATTTGATCCTAACAAAAATGAGGTTATTTTAATTTTTTATTATATATCTATTATGGTCTATATTTTTTTAATAAATGAAAATTTTCCAACAATGTAACGGTTCGTGTAATATTTGAAAAGAATTGACATTTTATTTTTATAAAACATTTGAAATATAATCCTCTAGATACTGTTTTAAAAAATACTACAGAATCTTTATTAAAATATATTTCACAACCATTGGTAATAAATACTTGATAAATAACATCTATGGATTTTAAATATTAAATAATTATTCAATAGATGATATAAAATAAATATTTGATGATAAAATTACCTCTCAACATAAAAATTAGTTATTCTTAATGAATCATCCCACTGAAAATATCATAAGAGATTTAATCCAACCAGTTAAAACTTGAAGTTTATAATTAAATCAATTTATGAACCATGTACTCCTATCAAAATTTAAATCTAAAATTATAGATGATACCTTATGTGATGAATTTAAGATATGCATAATATCATAAGCACTAAAACAATTCAAAAAAATCATGCCCGAACATTGTTTGAGAATCATAAAGAAATTTCGTGAATTGGATATAAATGGTTTCATAGAAATAATAGTGATAAAAACAAAAATATTGAGAGGAATAAGAAAAGGAATATATTATAAGGTTAGTTTGGAAGATAAATGCATAGACTATGGTGAAACATTTTCACTAGTATAATTTATTGAATCTATCTAGATATTTTTATCCATCACTACACATCCCCATTTTAATTAATTTAAAATTGATATGAAAAGATGTTTCTTAAATGTGTTTTCTCAGGAGGATGTTTATAATTAAAATCCCCTAGGTTTTGAAGATGTTAAATTTCCAAAACTTGTATAAAAACTTATTAAATAACTCTATATACTAAAACAAACCCCAATATATTAGTATGATAAGATTAAAATATTTTAAATTAATGAATTTTTGGTTTAGTGAAATTAGAATCCACCTAATTTAATAAAAAATGTATTCAAGTAAATAATATTTCTGAAAATTTATGCTGATGAAATTATATTTTTTTCAACTCAAACTTCTATTTCTTTCTTCCTTCTCAAAATATAAGAAAAGTGATTTTGAAATTTGTACGATGAGATGACTTAACATTTTCCTTAGTTTTCAAGTTACTCAAAAACCAAGAAGAAATATTTTAACTGAAAACAAATATATTAGAGGCTTACTTAAATGTTTTTGTTTTTATAGTGTTTCAAGTATAATAACACTGATAAAAACTTCTTTTAACAATGATCTTGAGGAATCTAATAAGCTGGTTGATTTAAAACATTGTAGATGTGTGATCAAAATTTTAATTTAACTAATATCAATTCAACCAAAAAAAATGTTTTGAAAATAACTTTTGTTTTATATTCCTAGTAAATACAAAGAAATGACTTCTTTTAGTGGTCAAATTCATTTTTTCTTTACATTAAAGGATCCTCAAAGCCTGGTCTATTTTATTCTTTTATAAATTATTTTTAAAATAAAAGGTTCTCAAATTTAGAATTTAGAGGATATAGGTTGGATAAGGAAGGTAATTCTAAAGCATGTAATTTTTTTGGAGAATATTTTTTTTATTTATCTAGAAATAAGGAACACTCAATTTCACTATACAATACCAAATTTGAATTTTTAGTAGCTGGTATCTATTGTACATAATTTTTGGGGATGAAACAAACACTTAAGGACTTTGTTTTTTGTTTTTCATGAAATCCAATCCTTTACGATAATAATAGTTCAATTGCTTTCTTAATGAAACAACCACATATCTCATCCACAAAGCACATAGATAAAAGAGATTTCTTTCTTAGCGATCACACAAAAAAGGGAATTTATTATTTAGTTTATCATAAATAAAAATTATATTGTTCATATGTTTAACAAACATTTAAATTTGGATAGATTCACATATATTCGTTATATATTGGGGATGTTGAAATTAAAATTTTCTCCAATTTAATTCATGTTGAAACTATCTTAAGACATAGAAAAATTCTTGATGAAATGGGGTGTAAGGAATGAATGTAATTTTTTATGTTGAACTTAGATTTTTAAATTCTCACTTTGATTATCATTCAATGATCCCATAAAATAATTACTTAAAAAAAGTAGTATTATCTTTATTGTATTTTTTGGAAAATATTTTCAATAGAAAATATGAATATTCAAGTTGATTATTTTCACGAATGGCCCCTAGAAGTGGAAGATCAACTATGTATCAAAAGAAAACTTATGGGAGGTTCAATTTCTCAAAAATTATCATATTTTTAAATTTTTGTACCTATTAATTAGTTAAAACGTTAAGGGGGGATATACATATTATTTTAATAATGGGGGATCTTAAATTATTTTTCATAATTTTACCCATATTATATAGAGAATCATAAAGGGGTAAAAATTTAATAAAAATTTTAAGGTGGAGTAATTTAAAAATTATGAGTTACCATAATGGTGGATAAATTTAAAAGAAATTATGTGTTTTGATAAATAGGTAGAAACTTTAAAATTATGTTAAGAAATGTTTGAGGAGTATTTTTATTCTTCCATCCTATTTGAATCTAATGATTTCAAATTTCATAAAAAAAGGGATGAAATTCATTCCATCATAATATATAGAGAGTTTTGTTTTAATATTTAGTGTACCTTTTCAATTTTTCCTACATGTCTTCTATTTTAAAAAAGGGGTAAATTTATGTGTCTACGACTCACTTATTTTATTTTTAATACCAATATATTGTTTATTATAATATGTTTTAAATGGAATATTTTTCTTATTAATATTTGGTGTACCATACAAGCTTTTCAATAATGGAAATTTTACACACTTCAAAAGAAATATGAAATTAATGTGATATAAATTTTAATGAGAACTTATATTCATCATATGTTCAGGGATTTTAGTGGTGTATATATAACATCATCATAATATAATTAAATATCTATCAAAATATGAAGATGAATCTTTGGATGTTGTTACAAATGAACCTAAATAAAATAGAATTTTAATATTTGGTTTGTTTCAAAAAAGTCCATAAATGGATATATGACTTTATGGAGAATAAGTGTCACATTTCTTGATTCCTCAAATTTTTTTGGTCATTTAGAAGTTAGGAAATATTATTTTTCCTTGATATACCATAAAATTATCCAAAATTTTCTTTCTGACCAATTTAAGGAAAAGAAACAACTATATATTGTATTCCTTGTAAGTGATCTTATTTTTCATTTTAATCATTGAGTTTACTATCATTAAGAATGATGGATTCTAATAAGGTACACAAAGACCCTAGTTTTTGGATTGTGTATCTGACCTACATGTCAGGGGAATTCAAGGACAAGAAAATACAGTATCTGTTCGTATAGATTGAAGGATTACGAGGATAGGATGATAGACCATATTAAAGGTATAAGATCATGGATACCTAAATTTAGTTACTTGGATAGTTTGTAATTAGATCAAAAGTTTATATTTTTGTCAACATAAAAGGTGAGGGTGCTAAAAAATTATATTCTACTTTTTATGTTTGATTCACATCCTCTTATAGTATTTCTGCACAACATTTTTGGGAAAATAGTAAAAGGTAATATAATAAATAAAAAAATATGTATACATACTATAATATTTTATAGATATTATCATATACATAGTGAATTTCTATTTCATATGGTCACAACATAGAATTTTTTTCCACATCCAACTCGTTATGGTTTCCAAACAAGTATAAAAGTATTAATCCAAACAAATCATAGGATATAAAGAACTATTCTATTTAAATAACTTTTTAAAAGCTTGTAAAAACTATATGATATATTTTAGGACCAATGAATGCTTCACTAAAAAATTTAAAAAAAATTATCAAACTATTTCTTGGGTAGTAATTAATATATATTAGTAGATTACTTGGTGATAAACATGGTATGTTATTGGTCATATCCAATTGATAACTGAAGTATCCTAAATAAAAGGTTAGAGATGAAATTAATAAAAAAATATAAACATTAATTTTAATGTATAGTTTTCTATAAAGTATGTTTTTCACACATGAAATGTAATTAAAGGAAAAAATTTACTTCCATTTTAGATTATGTTCTAAAATTTTTTATTGTGCAAGACAGAGCGAGTGGCGGGGGGTGTATCAATGCTACATTTTTTATAATTCCATTTTGAAATCCAATTCTATGGATTTTTAGAGTTTTTATCTTCTTGATCTCTAAATATCACCCTCACACATATTATAAATTAATAAAAAAGAACATAAAGCACATTGGTGTTTTACAAGTATTTCCCATAATGTAGGTGACTACATTATTGTTGTTTTTAGGTGAAGTACATGACAAAATTGTTTCCAAAATACCGTAATGTGAGTACAAGGATGAAATATATCATCCTTTATAAAGAGAATATATTTAGAAATTAAAAATTATGTAGAATATTCATTATACTAAATCCCTCTAGTGTTCATGATTTTTATCAAATGAAAATTCAATGGTCTTCTTATACATATGAATTATTGAACCCCTGGGAAATATATTCTCTTAGGATTTCATAATGTTCAATATGAATTTTGGATTGATAATCTTCACATAAATAGATGGTGAGAACATATATAAGTAGTAGCTTATATCTAGAATTTATCTATTATTAATTGAATTATCAACATTTCATTAGTCTATCTTTATCATAAATAGTTTTCTCTGAACATGTTTGATGGAAGTCGGACATGAGGTAAGGTATTTTCTTCTCATGTTTATTTTTGTGTGACACATGATATATTTACAAATTTTTCTTTTATTTAATGTATATACTTCAAATGAATGTATTTTATGAATATTCTCATTAAAATTATGTGCATTTAAATATGCATATATGGTACTATACTTCATGATGTTTTTTCAAAATATCTTTAAAAATGAATATTTGTATCATTTTTTGAATGTGGAACTTTTTGAATTTTTTTAAAATGTGTGAAAGGAATGTTTAATTTTGACAAATATGACATGAATGAAATTTTCCCCAAACATGAACAAAACATTTATTAAAGCTTCTATAATAAGATTCTAAGGTTATTTTCCCAGAAAATGGTTTCTTTACTATTTTTGATTTTTTTATGTTTTAAAGAGTTATTATCAAAGTAGAAAGGTTATTTTCATCAAGAAATATTTTAATAATAATTTAAAATAATTATAATCCATGATAACATTCATGATGTCACTAATGATTTTCTGGGCATATGTTCCAGCGATACCATTATTTATATTTCTCTACATGGTTAATATTTATGTTTATGGGATTTTTATGAATCCAATTTATTTTTATTTTCGTCACACTATGGTTAATTGATGAAATTTTTATGAAACCTATCCTATTTAAATAGTTTATGATGTGATGATGTGATGATATGATGAATGTTTTATTTTGTTGTGTCACACATATGTATGGTTTTAATTATTTGATGGGTGGTTATGTTTTAACTAAGGATTATGGTTATGTTATAACAAAATGATGGTGGTTATGTTATAAAAAAATGATGGTGGTTCCGTTAAAAAAAATACAATGGATTTGTTATAACCACAGGGTGGTGATTATGTTATAAAAAATGGTGGTTGTTAGATTACAACCAATGGATGGATGTTACATTATACCCAAATAATGATGGTTATGTTATAACCAATGGGTCCTGTATAAAGCACCTCCTTCTCGCCAATCGAGGACCACCAAGAGACCCTTATGAGCCCTATTATAAGTCACCATTGGTAGGTTTCCTCTTCTATTAAACCCCCCATCTTAGGGGGACAAAATTGAAACAGACACCAAAGACTCTATAATTACAATACAATGGTATGGGGTTATCCAATGTTTCTCCTATTTGGATATGTATTCCTTCGGTCAAAGGTGACCCAAACATATCCTACCTGTTAATTATGGTCATCATGGTGCATGTGGGTATGAATTACATTGATCACGATGAACCCGAACCTAGAATAAGTGTTAGGTAACTCCTAGTATAATATATTAGGGTTTTTACAATGTCCGTTCTTTGTTTTATCTAAGACTAGGGACCTCCGATTCCCAGTGGGGAGGGAGAGAATCACACTTTCCATCCCCTTTGAGGTGTAGTGTCTTATTAATTTATCTTACAAATGACCAAGTCACTAAGAGAGCCCTCCTAGATTAATTGACTATCATTTATTTTAGGACCTCTACTAATTCATTTGTTCCCCAATCTCCAGGCCCATGGGTTGTATCCATATGGGCAGTCAGACATGACTATCTAGGGTTAAACGATGGGAGGAGATGGGCACGTCAAAGCCCTTTATTACTCTCCCATTACCTCAACCTCTTCCACCAGATGAAATTGGATCTTATAGATTATAGAATATTATTCTTAGAATTTTTTCTCACATCTAATCATTAATCACATGGTCTTCGAGGTTAGATAGAACCCAAACATCCATATGGTCATATGTGTGTCTCAACAATGAATCTTTTTCTTGATTTTCTTCATGCATTCATTCAAAGGGCCTCCATAGGAATGGGTTCTCAATTTCATGTATCCAACCATAAGGAATACTTATGCGTGGTGCAATCCAAAACTCAAAATTATAAATGGAACTCATTCACCCTGAATGAAACCTTTAAAAAGAATCTATTGGTGTGTGTCCTCCCCACCAAACTATATAGGCTTTAATTACCATCAAATGGGATCTGTAGGCTGCCTCCATGAGGTCCAAACCAAACACCCCAAAACAACCTTATTAATCAATATTCCATGTTACTAGTAGAGTATTATCTTGTATGAGAGCCTATATCTTTTACAGGTTCATTGGTCCACTTTGGAAAAAAGTTCCACAAAAAAAATTGACTAGGCACCTTTCACCTAGATGTACTTTTTGCATGATGTTAAACTACATGGTTTGGTCCTTATGACATTACCTTAAAAGGTATGATTTTTCCTATTTTGTGGCACCAAAATATTTTGGTTAAGAGTTTATTCTTGAGGATATGTAGGAAGACCATATTTGTGGTCTGATCCAAATATCAAAACATGTATCATCCCCCTGGATGATGATAAACTCTAGATTTCCCCACTGCATGGCCTAAAACAATCATTGTGATAATAAGTGACACATGAATTTCAAATCCATTTATAAAAGGGTACCATTAATAAAGTACCTGGGATATATATATATAGATATCACCGTTGATGAAGAACCTTAGATACTTAAAAATGATCATAATATCCATGCATGATAATAATAAATTGTTAATTCAATGGTGGATTATGTTATATTGGGAATTAATAAAGGGTTCATGAAAATATATTAAATCTATATGAGGGTTCTAGATTAGGAAAAAATTCCCCCAAACAGTGTGATGAGACCAAAATCCCATTCCTTCAACCAATGTAAGTTCTTAAGTATCATTGGCCAATATTGTTAATGAGCACCTACCTTTGGAAAGAAGTACCAAGAATCATCATAGATATAAGAACCATTGAGTGTATCCCATTACATGAAAGAAACCCAATAGAGACCAACTAAAAAGGGTGTGGGAGTCTT
This sequence comes from Viscum album, assembly GCA_963277665.1. Classification (NCBI taxonomy): domain Eukaryota; kingdom Viridiplantae; phylum Streptophyta; class Magnoliopsida; order Santalales; family Viscaceae; genus Viscum; species Viscum album. The sequence goes on from OY728151.1 coordinate 1,291,392,203, forward strand.
TTCCTAATATAAATGTCATCACACCAACAACAAAAAATTCCATTCCATCCCCGAACGATTTTCAGGGATGAAGCAAAAAATGGTGAACCCAACATGAATCCTTAAACATGATAATGGTGTCACACAACTATTATGACCCTTTATATCTCAAAATGGAAGAGGTATAGATAAGAAAAATCAACCAAGAATCTATTCATTTGTTGAAATTATATTTTGATGAGGTTTTATTTTTTTTGTTTTCTCCCATTTTTAAGAACTTCTAACAAAGAGATCCCTTTAATAAATATAAAACAACACTAGCTCTCATAGATTAATTCCATGCCTAAAATTCATCCTGGGTCCTCATCTAAGTAAAGGAAACCACCAATAACCCATCATCCTCAACATTGTATCTGAAATGCACTGTTCTAAGAGTACTACAAGAATGATACCATACGGACCCTAGAGGCTACCCGCCATGCCCTCCATCTTGTGAAGCCCCACCAGTCATCCACTCAGTTATAACCGGTGTTCTAAACGTAGATGACACTAATTGACATATCCAACCATTTGAGGAACTTATCCCTGAAATGAAACAATCAAAACCACCCTCAAGAAAGGGAGGTAGAGAAAGACACCACCAATAAACTACCCATAAGACAAAGGGTTCCATAAAAAGGGATCATTCCAGTAGTTTCCAATGCTAATTCCATATTATAGTGAACTCTTAAATATATAACAGTGCTATCTTCATCATTTTGTCCTCAGTCATCTATACCCGAGCACACACGACGACCCGTCATGGGTAGAAATTGGTCAATAGAAAGCAAGAACACAACTATGCCTCCTCAGGAGAGTCCATAAAATCACATTTGGTGGAAAATAGTGATTGGGAACATACACATACCAATGATAACCATGCCTTCCAGCAAACTCTTCTAGAAGCTTCCAGAAATTCCCTCTAACAAAATACAGTGGAACACATTGAGTAGGAAAAAATAGCTTCTCACCCCTAGATTGTTTTTGGAAAAATTCTTGAGAAATCCATGAGAAAAAATAAACACCTTCCCACATCAACCAAGACTACCAATAGAATCATCTAACAGTATCCAAAGAACCCATTTGACCAAATTAGGTGTACAAATATGAGGATACACACACACTTTCCCACATTTATCAGTCCTAGCAGTAATATTGAATGACAAAAACTAGATAATTCATCCAGAAAGACCCAATAACAAACATGGGGAAGACTTACACCTATGTACCACACTTAAGTGACACCGATATACACTGTTAAGAAATGGATGACAGGACTTGGCACACACCCCTACTAAAACTATGGAATGAACATATATCCATGTTCAGCCACTAAAGTCACCATGAAAATTATTGAAAGGGTGAAATTATAGATGGGAATAATTTACCACATCCTAAAGTCTTTCTATGATATCATAACGATGAAAATAGTATCAGAGGGTGGGATACATAGCTACATCCCTGAAAATGGGGTGACTCATCAACATGTCACTTCAGAGAATTCAAAAACCTCTTCTTCCATTTAGGATGGATAGGGGAAGAATCTCCCTGATATAAGGACTACAGGATCGGGTCCATACCCGCATTCTAACTGGAGGTAATTGGCCGATTAAAATGGACACTCCATGGTTGGCACAAACCCCTGCTGAAATTTGAGAAGCCTTCTGGAAAATTCCAACCATAATATGGGAGCTAGTAAAAAAAGATTATGTACATAGAAACCAATTTACCAGTCACATGGCCCTAGATTATTTTTAGAATGTGTCAAAAAATAAGCATCACCAGAGATGGATAAAAAATTATGAGATGATCTATGATCTCACTCTACTTAATACTAGTGGTCTTGGAGCCCTCAGATGTTTATTTGTGGTAGATCAAGATCTTACTCTCCTATTACCGAATAATGGTGTTATTAGTATGTATTCCAAATGTCATCCCTATATGATTCACCATAAAGTCTTTCTTCATTTTCATTATCTAATCAATATTGAAATCCTATCTCCCAATGAGAGCCATGTTAGCCCTACAAATGGTCGGACAATCAAACAATAAGAGGATCATCCCCTTACATTCCTACACCCTGAATGACCTCCTTAGTGTATATGTTATAGGTATTATCATTGAATTTGGGTGTCAATCCATAATGGTATTCCTCCCCACTAAGGTATTCACAGTGAAAGGTATCTCCATAGTAGTGTTTTACATTGTTAAGAGAGTCCTCCGCTGGGCGATTTAATGTTGAGAAATCCCTCCTACCACAAGGAATTGTGAAAATGAGACCATTCATGTATGATTACTTACCATAAACAAGTGAAATACTTTCTTATCCAATAGATATCCCAAGGCAACAGTCACTCTTCAAACCACTAATGGATCCTTTGTCTTCCAACGCAACAGAGGAAGTCCCCACCAATCTCACTAATTATGAAATTGTTGTAGGGAAGCATCAACTTTTCTAGACTAGTTTGATGTTCCAATAGAGAAATAATAAGAATTCACATTGAACATGAGTAAATAATTGGATAAAGGTGAGGTTCCAGTTATGTTTGGGCCATTAGACATTCCTCGGTTCAACATTCCAGAGGTATTGTTGGAAGATTGTGTGTACGACATCTGCCTAAATATATATGAATACTTTTCATCACTTGAGATAGAAATTATTACCCCATGACATGTTTCATAATCACATTAAGGTAATATAAGGGAAGAAACACCAAATTGAAATGGAAGGTCATCAAGTTGCATGACATCCGAAATTGGGGAAACAACAAGGAGCCCTTCAGTGTGCAAGGATCAACACATTAAAGTAATTGTATCATATGATTCCAGATACCCCATATGGTGTTCATATTAGGGGATGAGGTGAACATGGAGAATTTTATTTCATCTCTCTCCCAAATATACTATGATCTCTAAAGAAGTAATCATGTAATTTCATATCTTTGTGGAGGCTTTAAAAAACCGAATATCTTCACAACTGATGATATGAACAATAGAAACATGCCTGGACCAATTATCATCAATATTAGGTCCTAGGATAGAAATTCATTTAAATAAAAGTACATTAAGAATATGAAAATATTAAGTAGTCTTCCTGCTTAAGGGAATTCAATCGTTAGAAAATGAATATGTCAAGGATTGTGCAACGGTCTTTAGAAGTGGATGCTTGACGTGTAAAACAAATAATGCACCTAAAAAATTATCAAACATGACACTATAAAATTATTAAGTTATTCATGGAAGTAGTATCCATCGAAATCTAGGAGCAACCCCATCCTGTAGGGTTATTTATTTTTCAATACAACCTTCATGGCCATAAATTCAAGCTCCAAGAGTTATGGAAATGGAGTGAAAACATATCCAACCCATAGGGATGGGGGATTTCACACCTAAACAACCACCTCCTAATAGAAGTTCACTCTTTTCAAGATTAGGGGGGACACCTTAGAATAAATCCATCAAGTTTGTACCATCTTGTGATTTAGTTTCCTCAATGGGAACATAATTGGTAATTTCTTTTGAATATTACTTTCTAATTATTGTCGACCAAACAAATCCATGAATGTTAGGGAATAAGAGAACAAGGCATCATGGAGGGTGAAAAAAGGAACTCTTGCAAAGATACTGATCAAGTTCCCACAAGGCATTATGCATCGACGAATTTCAATAACACCACCTCTGTATATGCTATCGAACAAATGGTAAAAATAGATGAGTTGTAGGAGGTAGTTTTGGATCATAATTAAGGACACAGTTAAAATATTAAAAGAGGTGTGCATACCCGGAACCATAGGTTTGCCCTAAATTTTGGAATTACCTCAATTACCCCACCATTACCTCATCAAAGAACACCCACCAAGAAAAGGGATAAGGTAATGTTGCGTGTCACCTTTACCATGAAAAGTTTGGAACCCATAAACATGAAGAATGGTTTTCTCAGTAAGAGAAAGAGATGAAGTAATTGAGAAGATTCAATACAAAACTAATCTAAGGCTGTGTTCCTCCTAGAAATGTTGTTTGAACAGATCCTCAACCCACACTCCCAACCAGTGTTCCCCTACAAAGAGGTTTCGCCGCATCAACCAAAATGGAAATAAAACATATGGTCAATGTGGGGTACAAACTACCAAAATACCTAGATCCCATAACGTTTTAAAAAAATGATTTTAAGACATGATCTTTATGTCATTTTGAACCCACGGAAAAGGAAAGCAGGTCTCATGTATGTAAATCCCAGAATTTAAAATAGAAAATTTTGATATATATGTGAATAACCATATAGAAGAATGATAATTGAGTATAAACTTAATAAAATAAACTAATTTGAGAATAAAGAGAGAGACATTTTGAGATGAAAAGTCTTCAGCATAATGGCTATGATATCGGGTTTTAGAAAATATTGAAAAGAAAGAGGAAATGGGTCACCAACTCATAAATAATCCATAAAATATTATAGGGATATGATATAAAGGATATAAGAACCTGGTGATGAAATTTTAATGACATACTATAAGAAATGAAAAAACATGGATGGAAGACAAAAATAATATTTCTCTTATGAAAATTCCGCAGCCTAACGACGTCACTTAAAACTTAAAAAAAATCAATTGACGACATCAAATAGTGTCTCTCATCATATTAACATAAATGATAAGTATGATAGATATAGATATCATACCCCATCATAATAAAAAGTAACATGAAATACTTGACATGAAAATAGATCTTGAAAAGGAGAAGGGTGAAAGAATCCCTTAAAAATTCGGCAGCCTAACGACACCACTTAATCATTATTAAAATGAATTTATGAAAGTAAGAGGGGGTATATAAAAATATGAACATTAAAAGGACAGTAGGATGAATATAAAAGAACATCCTCCAACATAATAACATGGAGTATAAAAGAAATGACCTAAAAGAGAGTACTTGGAAAGAAAAAGAGAGGTAGGATCCCTTACCTTAAAACATAACTCTTAAAACTCAAAGGTTGGGAACTTGAGGGATTGGGGGCACCTTGGGAGGAATCCTTGGGAGGTAAGGAGACATGAACTTTTATTAGGGTGATTTTGGAGTCGAAATGATGAGATAATGTCTTGGTATTTATAGGGAAAGTGAGGGGACAAGGCATTAACGGCCAATGGACACCTCATTGGTGGTATTGGAAAAACCATGGGCTTTCCCATGGTATTTCCCAATGTGTTAGGCCAAATGGGACCCCTCATACAATAATTCATCCCCTTTAGTCGACCATACCTTAAAATATCTCATGACATCATCATGATGTTGTTATGATATCATTAAACATACCGAAACACTAAAACTGTATTTGTACTATTCACTAAAAATTCAACTTTTTTAGAAAACTCCCAAAATTTTACCTTAACATAATATCAATGATCATAATTCAAAAAAAAACTCAATTGTATAAAAATAGTTTTCTAAATATTTTTAATTTAATTTTTAATTAAAAAACACTATTCACCCGAAAAAACGAATACATGCCTAATAATTTTGGAAATAGTTATTTGCCTATTTTATTGAATCACATTACATAATCAAGGTGCCTGTATTATATTAATACATTCTTTAAGTGAGATTACTAATCTATTTGGTCACATTACTAATCCTAAGCATAAAATCACTATTCATTAATTTCAATTCATCAAAAATTAAGTTGATCTTATTAGACTCTAAATTTCATACTGAACAAAACTACAGAAGACCATTTTTTGAAAATCATTACACATTTTTAATTATTTAAGGTTTACATAAACATTTTTAAAACATCCTTTTTCTAAAATTCATGAATAATATACATCATACACTTATCCGGACATTTGAAAATTTACAAACTTCACCATAAGAAGAAAATAAAATTTTACTTATCTCAATGGATTACACAAAGCAGTTACGGTCTCCTTAAATAGCCCCTTATAACCCTAGAATATAACCTAAGTGTAAGGTGTGTTACGGTGAGAGAATCTGAGGGCGGCTCGACCAACATTACATGAGTAGTAATTTCTATCAGTTCGACCTTCTCGCGAAAGAGATTCTGTTCTAGCTTCACACGATGAAGTTCGGCTTGGGTTTGGTCCAGAGAAAATCCTAGTGGTGGTACCTCCTTCCCATGTTCTGTTAGATAGGCTTCAATTGGCCCGAGACTAATGGATGAGGCCATCAAATCTTCTTTCTATATTAACTAACCAAGATCAATTGTATTTAGAGACAATAATCACAACGTCTAGTTTCCAATGATCATATTGACCAATGGTCATATAACAGTTGAAACCCAACTGTCTCATTTTAATTATACTCATGTTATCGAATGAAATAGTTTTTTTGAGTATAAAATAAAATAACACACAAAATTAGGAAACAAGATTTATTAAAAATTTTGGGTAGTTACATTCTTCCCCCATTAAGAAATTGTGTCCTCACAATTTTTAAAATTGGGCTTGGAAATTTCATCGAAAGTACCACATTGGAAAAGAAGTCAGTAAAACTGTTACTTTAAAAGAAAGGGAATTACAAAGGTCACCTGAGTTAACCCATACTAAGATTCCATGTAGGGAAACATGGATATAGAAGAGAAAACAAAGGGTCATGTTCTAATGGAGAGTGATAGAAAACATGATTAGGAGAAAGTTAACCACAAAAAAATCAAAAACTTATGATGTCTGTAAATGGTATTTGATTACCCAGTAGAAGACTTAAACCAACAACGTTTTTGTTTTAAGTTCCTTTTAATAATTTTAAGGAATTTATTTACTACATAGTGTAAAAACACAAGGAAGTATAGTTACCTTCAAGTAGAGTTTCATCCTTTAATCTGTTTCTACCAAGACTAATCTTTTCTCCAAACGATGAGCATTCAAAAAGACTTGGTCTCATCAAAAGCACAAGAATCATCTTCTAGAGAATCATGTAATCCACCAAATAATAACTATATATCTTTAAAAATTTATCCCAAAAACATATAGGGTAAGATAAAACAACTCCTCAAAAAGAAAGAACCCCATAGGAAGGGAAACTACTTTAAATCTTCAATGTTCCACGGCACTACCCAAAGTTCATTATAGACCATTCAATAAATAACTGTCCCTAAAATTCCTCAAAATAAACCAAACTAAGATTGAAACCCAAATATAAGAAGGATTTGATAACATATTCTTCCAAGATAAACTTTATCTTTCATCTCCAAACAGCATCATCCACTCCAAACATCTTATAACAAAAGTAACTAACCTAAACATATTTTCCCCAAGATAGGTTAATAATTTCCCTAATTAAACTAAATTACTATAATTTCACCTTAAGTTCATATATTCTTCAAAATATAAGTCAACCTTTTACTCCTCAAAGAAAATACTGTAGTAATCTATTTACCTCGATCATATAGGGTCCCAAAATAGTGAATGTCTTCCAAAATAATAATCATCCTTTAATCCCCTAATCATCGTTTTTTTTCAAGAAGAACAGCTTCACAACATCAACATGTGGTACATAACAATATATTTATTCCTTAATAATATAAAACCATCTTTGGTAGTGACTCGATGTTCATAGAAAACATTAAAGATATGCTGATATGGCTCGAACTAGAATACAACATGACATAGACAATTATTGTGAAGAAGTTACATGTACTTTAGTCATCATGATCCATCTCAACATAGGACTTTCATTTTTCCCTTGTCCTTGAATATTTTTATGATCGTCATGCTTCTCATCCCTTCCAAGATAGCATTTCCTGGATAATTTCCACCTCTCCACATTTACGACATTGAAAATTATATGGTACATTAGATCGATCCTTGTCTCTATTCATCACATTATCCATTTTCCTAAAGAAATTGGCTACTTTATTCCCTATCACCCCACACTAATACATCTCATGGTTCCTTTGTGACATTCTCCTTGGTGCCCCTTTCCACAATTTTTTCACAAGGGAAATTGGGTCTTCTTTCCCTTATCAACTTTAATAGATGAACATCCTTGAGAATTCATCTTCTTCTTCCTTGATGAATTTGGGAATTCAACTAGGTACCAATTATTAATTGTGATTTTTCATAGCTGGTTTGGCATAATCACTATATGTTCAACTTCATCTCTCATCATCTCTGTCATATTAAAAGGGAAAACGTCACATTTCCTATCACATTGGTTATTGGGACATGTTCTTCCATTTCCCTCCATTAACTATGAAAAGAAAGTATAATTAGGGGGCTAAAATACTTAGCCAATAATCATGAAAAGGAAACTTAAATCATAGAAGGATAAAATTTTAGAAGAAAATTAAACCCTAACTTGTGATCCCCTAGGTTCCAATCTTTGTTATCCATGATCATATATTCTTATGTGAATATTTATTTTATCTTTGTCCCTTTAATAATGGTTCATACAAAGATTATGAATTTACCAAATCATATCCCCCGGGAGTGTTAAACCAAGAGTGCAGCAAGGCCCGTTGTCATGCACCAGGTTACCCCGGGTCAAGCCCGAAACACCTAGTCAGAGTTTTCACTGCTAGGAACATCTGTGCCAGAGCCACCTATACTTGTTTGTATCCAGACATGGATTTATTTGTTTGGAACCCACTTACTCCATACTCACCAAAATCCCAGAAATATTTCCAATATTTAAACTTTTATGTAGGGTTATTCCTAATGTTTTCATATTCTAATTTCCACAAATAACTAAACTGTCCTTTGATACTAACTATAACATCCCTCCTTTTTATCACATAAACATTCATTACATTATACAAAAGTGAGGATCTTTACGGTTTAGTGTATTGGAAACCAGGAACATAATACATGACAAAATAAAACATCATTCTTAAACACTTGAAATGCTTATTCATTTTTTCATCCTATCTTCATTAAATCATCTCATAACCTGGGAGCATACATCAAAGGAAAGGGTGAGCAGAAGGCCCAGTAAGGGAAACACGGGAAATATTTTTCATGTGAACTTTACATACATCAAAAGTCATAAAAATAAGTTTAAGGCATGATAAAGAGATCATGAGGCATATCATAATAAAAATTACGTGTTTCATAACATGAATATGTGGATAAAACATTTAACATAGAAAATCATTAACATATCACCAAGGTCCATCCCCAAGTTTTCATTGTAAATTACCAAGGCTATTCACCAAGGTATCATTAAAATTGTAATCTCTAGTGGTTACATCATTACCCAATGCATTGGAGCGCTATCAGGGCACACCATTAATTTTTCTTTATTATCATGTGAGACACATATATCATCATCAAAATTTCATAAATAACCCATATAGCATAAAATAAATGGTTTTCATTTCATAATAATAACGTTTTAAAAACTGCTTTTAAGACCTGATCTTTATATCATTTTAAACCCACAGAAAATTAAAGTGGGTCTCATTTATGTAAATCATAGAATTTAAAATATAACATTTTGATATATATGTGAATACCCATATAGAATAAAGAGCTTTGAGTATTTACTTAATAAAATAAAAGAACTTGAGAAAAAAGAGAGACATTTTGAGACGAATATTTTACAGCATAACCACTATGTTATAGGGTTTTAGAAAATATTGAAAAGAAAGGGGACAGGGGTCACCCACTCATAAATAATCCATAAAACATTATAGGGATATAATATAAAGGATATAAGAACATGGTAATGAAATTTTGAAGACATACCCTATGAAATGGAAAAACATGGAAGGAAGACAAAAATAATATTTCTCTTATGAAAATTCGGCAGCCTAACGACGTCACTTAAAACTTAAAAAAATGAATTGAAGAGAACAAATATGATCTCTTATTAGATGAACATAAAATATCAGTATGATAGATATAGATATCATATCCCAAAATAATAAAAAGGAACATGAAAGACTTGACATGAAAATAGATCTTGAAAACGAGAAGGGTGAAAGAATCCCTTAAAAATTCGACAGCCTAACAACGCCACTTAAACATTATTAAAATGAATTGAAGAGAGTAAGAGGGGGTATCTCATTATATGAAAATGAAATGGACAGTAGTATTAATATAAAATAACATCCTCCAACATAAGAACATGGAGCATAAAATAAATGACATAAAAGAGAGTGCTTGGAAGGAAAGAGAGAGGTAGGATCCCTTACCTTAAAACGTAAGTCTTAAAACTCAATGGTTGGGACCTTGAGGGCTTGAGGGAAACTTGGGAGGACTCATTGTGAGGAAAGGAGACCATAACTTCATTTAGGATGATTTTGGAGTCAATAGGATGAGATAATGGATTGGTATTTATAGGGAAAGTGAGGGGAAAAGGAATTAATGACCAAGGGACACCTCATTGGTGGTATTGGAAAAACTATGGGCTTTCCCATGGTATTTCCCAAGGTGTTAGGCCACATGGGACCCCAAATAAAATAATTCATCCCCTTTAGTTGAACATAACTTTTAATATCTAATGACATTGTCATGATGTAATTATGATGTCATTAAACATACCGAAACCCTAAAACTGTATTTTTACTATTCACTAAAAATTCAACTTTTTCAGAAAACTCCCAAATATTTACCTTAACATAATATCAATGTTATGAATTCAAAAATAAACTCCATTTTATAAAAATAATTTTCTAATTATTTTTAATTAATTTTTTTAAAAACACTATTCACCCGAAAAAACTAATACTTGACTAATAATTTCTGAAACAGTTATTTACCTATTTTATTGCATCACATTACTTAATCAAGGTGCCTATATTATATTAATACATTATTTATGTGAGATTACTGATCCATTTGGTCACATTACTAATCCTAAGCGTAAAATCACTATTCATAAATTACTATTCATAAAAAATTAAGTTGATTTTATTAGAGTCTAAATTTCATACTGAACAAAACTATAGAAGGCCATTTTTTTGAAAATAATTACACATTTTCAATTATTTAAGGTTTATATAAACATTTTTAAAAAATAATTTTTCTAAAATTCATCAATAATATACATCCTATATTTATCCGGACATTTGAAAATTTACAAACATCACCATAAGAAGGAAACACAATTTTATTTGTCTCAAAGGATTATAAAAAGCACTTATGGTCTCCTTACATAGCCCCTTATAACCCCAGCATAGAACCTAAGTGTAAGATGTGCTAAAGTGAGAGAATCTGAGGGCGGACCGACCAACATTACACGAGTAGTAATTTCTATCAGTTTGAACTTCTCGTTAAGGTGATTCAGTTCTAGCTTCACATGATGAAGTTCGGCTGGGGTTTGGTCTAGAGCAAAGCCCAGTGGTGCTACCTCCTTCCCAAGTTCTGTTAGATGGGATACGATTGGCCTGAGACTACTGGATGAGGCCATCAAATCTTCTTTCTATATTAATTAACTAGGACCACATGTATTTAGAGACAATAATCGCAACATTTAGTTTCCAACGGTCATATTGACCCACAGTCATATAACAGTCGAAACCCAACAGTCTCATTTTAATTATACTCATGTTATCAAATGAAATAGTTTTGTTGAGTAAAAAATAAAATAACACACAAAATTAGGAATCAATATTTGTTAAAAATCACGGGTCGTTACAGAGAGGAAGAATAAGGTTATTTTTTTTGAAATGAAAATGTCCTTAACTCCTTTATCTCAGCACTGAAAAACAATATGATCAAGTTTATAAAGACCAAAAAGCCCCACCAAGAGGGTGATTAAGGTCTCCAAAACTATTTTTCCTTCCACCGAGGAATGGGGAAAAACATCCAAGATTATTTTTATTTTAAATAAATCTTTCAGATGATAGTGAATGGGAGCTGATGAAGTTTGGATATCCACCTATGCAAGTAGCATGCACTTCTACTACCGATCCGGGGGAAGTGAATGAATTTTAGGATGTTAACAACATGTTTTGTATAATTTTAATGATTGTATGATCATAATTATGATCAATAGAACTCATGAAATCCTTTTAACATAGTTAAAACAACTGACTATACCCTCGATCGCTTTTGCTATGACATAAACAACTCCATCAGAGGGTCAGTCCCCCAAAGGCCAGTCATCCGAAAAATGACATAGCTAGAAAATCAAGAAGAAAACATAGGAATATGAAATTGTACCAAGGATTAGTCTGTATTTTACTTTATCAGATAGTATTCCTTTAGTACCAAAATATGGGGAATCACCCCACCAAATTCTACCACAAGAATCATACCATCAAATGAAGTCTGCATCAGATGAGAATTTGATCTTAGGTTCCATTAATGTTATCAACTTAATGGATCCCTTCTTTGATGGTTAATGTGAATATGAACCCGGATTTCCTAAATCATATTGGAGAATTGGGGGAAGACTACACTAGATATGATGATATAGGGGAATATTTGGTCATTCCAGAATTCATTACTTCGATCACATCCTCAGTTAGCCCATATATATAATAGATAATCATGGGAGAGCCCTCCAATAAGCACAGTAGGAGAAAAAAATTTTCCCCACACAATCCAGGGTTTTCCTTGACCTGATTGTTTGTTATGATTGACTATAGGATGCTCTTCCAACCGATAAACCTTGGGGCATAGGCAAACATAGTTGAACTAATCCAACAAGGGCAGAAGTACCCTAAACCTATATTCCAATGGATGACCAACCTACATCAAGTAATTTAGTTAATATAGATCTTGGAAAAGAACACCCTCATACTGGGAAATTCAGGACCCTTGACTAGAAGTATGAAATTTTAAAGCAGTTAGCCATAGTTCCAACCAAGTTGTGTGTCCTTCATGGTTTGATTCTATAAAAAGTTCTTTAGGAATTACTCTAAAAGGCTTTTCCAAGAACTTATTAACTTTAGCCCAATGTTGCTACTGCCAAAGTATATCGTGCAGATACAGGCCTCCTTGAATTCCACATGATCATATATGTCATGGAATAGAACAATGGCACTATTATACAAGGAAAAATCAAAGATTTCTATGAATCTAGAAGGATTAATGATATTGATATCCGATTGATCTTTATTTAAAATGGCTTAGCTTCTAAGATCATTTCAATTGAACACTTTTTCAGCTGGGTTACACTAAGTAACATTTCTACCCTCCTCCCTAATGCTACAGGGTTGTTATAAAGTGAGGAAAATACTCTCGTAATAATCAAACATAGGATTGAGTTCAAGGATCTCATATCTGACTTAGAATACCTAGTTGTTCCTCAAGACATTACCTTCAATGTTCTGTTGGGAAGGAATTAGTTACATCAACATGAAACTATTCCCTCGTCATAAAACAAATACCTAAAAAATTTCATTAATGGTCATATTGGGACATTTCATTGTGAAAAATACTCATTTATATCATGTGAATCATAATACATTGATGGAATATTCTGTCAAAGGGAAGGAAAACAACCAATGATTGATAATGATTATCAAATCGATGACTTGAATGAATTTTAGATGACCCAATCTAATCCCTTGAAGCATCTTGGTGTAGTGTATGTGCTTCCCAATAACCGGATTGAATGGATGTGTCTATGTTCAAGAACATGTTCAAGAACTATCATGATATCAGTCACTAAATCTAAGCCTGAAGGAACAAGAGAAATAATCAACTCTTTAGACAGTGATAGAAGCATGAGTGGGAACTTTATAATTCCATTCCATGAGCTACAATAAGTGACCATCTCATTAACAGGGATGAAAGTAGTTTCTTTTTCCCTTTTAGTTCAAAATATTAACTACACCTCAGACTCTGGTAATTTTTTCATCATCATCTACTCCCCCTTAGAGCAAGGCAGACGTGTAAGAGGAAAAGTAAAAGGAAGAGGAGTCGGAGGATTTCCTCAGGTATTCCCCTATAGTATCAGAGGAATGTGTCTCTAAATTTGTTGGTGAACATAGAGAAATGAATTTGGGGATAGTACTAGATCCTTAACCCACCTTTATCATTGTGGCCATTACTTTCCAAGAATAATAGGTATATACCTTCTTCTTGAAGAAACATCAAGATGTGTTCACCTGGAATTTCATTGAAATTTCAGGCCCTGATCCCAAGGTGGCCACTCACCACTTAGGCTTTCTTGAAGACCACTGAGGATAAAAGAAAGAATCTAGAAGAAAAAAAACTGAACCATGACATAAAAATGAGGATAAAGTGGACAAGAATATCAAATCTGACTTCATCATGGATGTTCAATATCCAAAAATTGATGGACACCATTATACAATAAAAGAATATGAATGGTAAAATTAGATTCTATATCAACATTATAGATTTTAACTGACACTATCTAAGAAGATGAGGAAGCCACTACCTTCAGGGCCACCATGGAGTATTTTTATATTGCATAATTCCATTATAATAGAAGATTATTGGCACGACACACCAATGATCCATGTATCACATCATCATACCCTTCTTGAAAAGTTGTTTTAATTCTACATTGAAGACATGATGGTCAAACCCAAACAATGTTCTGACCAGATGGCTGATCATGAGACCATCCTCAAAACATTACGACATCATATCCAAAAGATGAACCCCTGAAAATATGCCTTGTGGGTATCCTCAGAAATGTTTCTCATCTTCATTGTAAACCATTGTGGCATCAAAGTTGACCGTGAGAAGAAAAAGGCTATCCTTATAATTTGAAATCCTCGAATCCTCAAAGAGTTTAGAGGACATTAAGATCACTTGTCCTACATATGATGATTTATATCAAACCTCAAAGGAATGTATTTTCCCTTCACCAAATCAATGAATAATGGGGTCACATAGCAATGGACAAGTGACTATCAAGAAGCATTTCAAATCATCAAAAAATATCTATTGAGACTAGCAGTGCTAATTATACCCATTGAGAGAAAGCTGCTCAGTATATATGTGATTGCCTTATAGAGGCCACTAAGAAAATTCCTTGTAAAAAAGAATGATGATGGGATTGAGAAAAACCAATATCATCGTAGTAGGACCACGATCAATGCTGAGACTTATTATATTGATATCAAAAAGAGTTTTCTAGCACGTGTCTTCACAATTTTGAAACTGAATCACTACTTGAAACACCATGAAATTCATTTCATCTCTTACAATAGTCATCTAAAATATATCCTCATTTGTCCGATGTTGATAGGATGTTTGGCATGGTTGTATCGTCCTAGTTCCGGAAGCCACCTAGAGGTGCCCCGTACCCGGTTGGTCACATGGACTAAAGCGTATATCTCCAAAATCTAGAGGCTTATGACTAGAATTGAATGATTAGGGTGTGATAGTGGGGAAACTATGCCCTCATTGATAGAGTACACATCAGAAGTAAACAAATAATACAATAGCAGAAGCAGTAAATATCCAACAACAATGAACAATGGAAGACTAAACCAATAAACCACTGGAGCACATATGTATATAAGAAATGATGCATGATACATATCTAGGAAAGCAGCCAAACAGGCCACAATGCTGTAAATACAAAGAGTACTAAAAAAGTACAAATGAAAAGATAAACAGCTTCACAGTATCACAAGCCTAAGATTGGTCCCATTATCCCCTGATCCAAAGAAATCATGTACCCAAAGTAGAAGGGTGATTTTCCTTGTCTATACCTGTAACAACAAAGTCTGCTTGGGACCAAAATCCTGGCCCAAACAGGGTGTGAGACTAAATACCAGTAGGAAACCACCCGAATATCAGTTCTTAACAGTCAGTGAACATATGGCAGGTAATAGAAATGTAAGCAGTAAATAGTAACAGAAAACAACGGGCAATAATCAGTTAGCAGTAAGAGGATGTTATATGATAGTAATCAATTCAGAGAACAATATGCAGCAGTGAATCAAACAACTAACCACAACATGAACCCCTCTGGTCCTATCCAAGATGTACCAACAACCCTCTGGGCAGTGTACTTAGCCAAACCCGTCTCATTTGGTCATACGAAATTATAATACTCTCTGGGGAATCTTGCTCGGTCAATTCCCCTTATTGTCTAGGGTAGTTAGGGACTCTCTAAGATTATCACGCGGTCAACTCCCCTCATAGCCCAAAGGTCTAGAAACTCTCCGAGGAAGCTCACTTGGTCAATCCTCCTATAGTCTCAGGTCTATCACAGAATCTCTGAGGAAGCTCGCTCGGTCAATTCCTCCTCTAGATTGGAATGTTTTAAGGAAATTCAATCAAGTGAAGACTCTCTGAGGAGGGTCACTCGGTCTACCCTCCTGTAGTCTATAATATCCAAGACTCTATGGGAAGCCCACTCGATCTATCCCCTATAGTCTATAATATCCAAGACTCTCTTTGAAGCTCACTCGGTCTATCCCTTATAGTCTATAGTGTCCGAGACTCTCTGGGAAGCTCACTCAGTCTATCTGTTATAGTCTATAGCACTAGGTTCTCATGGTCCAGTTCCATTCAGTGCATAATAATTCTATAAGGCCAAAGTACACTTATAGAGCTACATGGCTAACCAGTCTACAGAATGAAAATAATGTCAAGAATATCATTCCATCCTATGGTCACAAAGCACAGAAAATAGGTATAACGACCAAATTCTAACAATACCAAAAGGTCATAAACAGAACAAGGCATGGGGAAAACATCCATGCACATACATTATCCTAATACATGATCAAATTACATCTACATAAGAATAAAATCATGGTAGGAAAACAACAGGGGAAAAAAGTTAAACACGCAATACCCCGTTCATGTGTATTGGTGGAAATTTGCACATAAAACTCAAGACTTCAAACGGTAAGGAACAAACCACCTACCTTGATTCTAGGAGATCAATATTCTTGAACGACGAGGATTTATTCTAATAATAACATCATATATCTACAAAAAATGCACAAAATGTTAAACCCATGACATCTTGAGAAAGAGGGGAAATGATGGAATGAAACTCCAGAAGAAGGAAGAGTTAATCACTGTGGTTACAACGCAATTGACGATAGTCGATTCGGCAAACAGACAGAGGCTCGGGGGCTTAAAGGATGTTCACGGCCGAATAGGTTGCTCTTGGTCGAAGAACCTAAAGAAGAAGACAATTCTATCAATTAGATGTGACCCCGGTCCTTTTAATGAATAAAAGAAAGTACATAGTGTGTACTTATGGGGTACATGAAGTGTACTAGTCTTTTCCGTACTCAACTTTAAGCGGCCTCCACATCGCCCCTACACACCGTGTGTGTGGCCCAGAGAAGGCCAGCACACGACCTTGTGCGGCCTCGAAGTACACGTCATGTACTTTGAAAATTTCCAGATTTTCCTCTTTTTCTCAAAAATGACCAGAAAGGGAAAAAATACCTCAAACGAAGATTCGGGTTCTTACAAACTTCCCCCCTTAAAGAAATTCATCCCTGAATTCCCCTAGAGAGGCGTAGAAGAAGAAACCCTGAATAGCTCTGGCCACTGCGATCGTACATCAGACTCCTTCTCCCTGGTCTCGTCCTGTGCACGCTCGTGCTGCCATAACACCCATACTAGAGGAATAGACCAGCCATGGAGAACCTTCGTACTGTGATCGACAATCCGGATAGGATTCTCCTCAAACGAAGAATCTACTTTGAGCTCAGCCTCCTTGGGTTGAAAGACTTGAGACGGTTCTGGAAAGTAACGTCGGAGCTGAGAAATGTGGAAGACGTCATGCATAGCCCGATACCTATGAGGTAACTACAACCGATAGGCAATCAGCCAAACTCTCTCCAACAACTCAAATGGCCCGATGTACTGTGGTGAAATCTTAACCTGTCTCTGAATCCTCTTGTGTCTCAACCTCATTGCGACACGTAGGAAAACCTGATCCCCGACCTCGAACTCCAGAGGCTGTCTCCACTGATCAGCATAAGACTTCTGTCGAGACTATGCTATAGCCATCCTATTCTGAATCAACTCTATCTGCTCTGAGGTATCCTGAACAAGACGAGGTCCCAGCAGAGATGCCTCTCCTGCCTCCATCCAGCACAAAGGAGATCAGCATGGCCTACCGTACAAATCCTTGTAGGGTGCCATCTGCATAGTCTCCTTAAAACTGTTGTTATAGGAAAAATCCACTAGAGGAACATGCTTCTCCCAAGAACCGCCAAAGTATAAAATGCATGCTCAGAGCATATCCTCAAGCACCGGGATCATACACCCAGACTGGAAATCTGTCTGGGGATGGTATGCTGTAGTCAAAAGTACCTGTGTACCCAAAGCCTTCTGAAGCCCCTGCCAGAACCGAGAAGAAAAACGCGCAACTGATGATAAGCATACCTCAAATCGATCTTCGAGAACACATGGGTTTTTTGAAGCTTATAGAAGAGGTCATCGATCCTCAGTAGGGGATATCGGTTCTTGACCATCAACTGGTTCAGCTTCCGATAATCCACACAAAGCCTAAGGGTGTTGTCTTCCTTCTTCGCAAACAGGACAAGAAAACGTCCTGGAGAAGTACTGGGTACGATGAAACCCTTTTCCTACAACTCCTCAAACTGCATCTTTAGCTCCTACAACTCAGGTTTAGACATCCTATAAGGAGGAATGTTTTTCTAGTGCCACTCCTAGAACAAGATCAATAGAAAAGTCTACCTCATGCTTCAGAGGAAAACTTGAAAAGTCCTTTGTAAAGACATCCCTGAAATGATCCACCACTGGAGGAAAGTCTAACTGTGAAGTCCCCTGGTTATCCAGATGATGACTGGAAATCTGGGATGAAAATCATCCTTTCCCATGATGCTTTGGTCCAACTCCACCCTCCTGGACATCCCACTCTCCCCAATGAAGAAAATATCTACCCTCTGGTGATACGAAACTCACCCTACGATGATAGCAATCGACGACTGCCTGGAAGGGAACTAACATGTACATACCGAGAATGACATCATAGCCTGTCATCTCTAGGACATAAAGGTCCCATAAGAAGTGACACCCTACAAGCTAAAGAGGGAACTCTCTGCAATGACGTATGCTATACGTCCTCATTCCCAATGGTGTATCAAGAGTCAATATGTCGGCAGACTAAAAGATACAGAGCCCAAGGCTCTCCAAAAAAGAAACAGAGATAAAGCTATACGAAGCACCAGTATCGAAAAGGGCTGAAGATAAAACTGAAGCTACTAAGATCGTACCTCGAACTGTGGAAGGGCCGAGATCCTTCTCCTGATAGGTCTACTCCACAGCGAAAGTCTGGCCTGTACCACAGACCTGCACCCCTGGCTGACCACTCTGAGCTGATCCACTCTGTTGTCGCCAGTAACCTGGTGACTGACCACCGCGGCCGCGACCTCCGCCTCGGCCCGAACGGCCGGAAGAACTCCAGTTCCTAGACTGGTGAGACACTGGCGATGCATTTCCAAAACGCGGGGTCATAGAAGAACCCCTACCACCAGCTGTATGTGAGAATATCTGAAAAAAACACTGAAGATGGCCCATCTTGCCACAAGATCAGCACTGCATCGGGTCTCTCTGGCACTGGGGCCTAGTATTCCCACTTCTACCACAATGGTAGCATACAACCTGGATTCCCGATGATACATCCTGCATATTCCGATCTCCTCAAGAAGACTCCCTGCGGCACTTCCTGCTATCAGTAAGAGGAACACTGACTTTGGATGTTGAACCGCCCTAGTCCACTACTCCAGAATCTCTCAGATTGTGCTCAATGATCATCCCCTGGTTGAAAATAGATGATATCGAAGTCAAACTGAAGATATTCCCTAGGAAGGGATCTCCTGCCTAAAACCATCCTCAAACACCCTATCAAGGAACAACTCATCACCTGTTGGAATCGTTGTGAAGAATTGTATCTCGGTAAAACAAGATGAGTACTCCATAACAAAAAGATTACCCTACTTGAGACTCATAATCTCCCAGGCCCTATCATCCCTCACGGTCTCTGGATAAAAGTAATCATAGAATATGTGCTGAAACTCCTCCCAATTCATATTCTACTGGCGCCCTGACTGTGATATCACCTCCCACCACCTCTTTGTGGTGTCTCAGAGCATATAAGTAGCCAACATTACCCTTTTCTCTGGAGTTATCTCTTGATGCTCGAAGATCGTCAGTGTGGCCTCTAACCACGACTCTGTAGCCTGGGGTCCCCCATCTCTGGAGAATGTATATGGATGCTGCTACTGGAAAACCAACATCAGCTCAACCATAGATGGGGCAGGAGGTGATGCCCCCTAAAAGGTCTGCATCATCCTCAGGAAGTCCTCCCTGAAATGCGAATCAGCTCCTACAATGGGTATAACTGCTGGTGCCAAGGATGGCATAGTAGGAGGATCTACAGGAAGTCCCTGATCGGCCATAGCCGGTGTCTGATCACCATCTAGTAGCTGACGTACAACTGAAGGATGTCTTAGAGTCATAGCTATGAAAGATCAAAAGCACACCTTAGATCAGGATTATCAAAGACCGAGAACACAATATTACAATATGGGAACAAGAGAGAGAAACACTTAAGTTTTGCAAAAAACAACTACACGGCGTGTATAAAAACTACACGGCGTGTTCCATAAGGTCATGAACATGGGCGTGTACTTATGCCACAACTGGTCGTGTAACACACCAGACTAAACGGGGTGTTTTCCTCACCCATGACATGTACTTGTAATCCATTCCCCCGCCCGAGTCTCATTACATGGCTAAATCACATGGTCCTCTTAACCCTAGACTACATGACATGTTCACTAAGGACACGACTTGTACGAGACAAGGTTCGGCGACCTGTGTTGTTAGTCAAACGGCTGTCTACACGGCTGACCCTTACTCGGCGTGTTCTGAACAAACACGGTGTGTATATGAGAAGATAACACCGACCCGTGTGGTTCGTGACACGACTGGATACCTAGGACAAGGTTACATGGCGTGTTCGTAGTAAACATGGCGTGTACTACACGAGCCTCCCTGACACGTGTTGTTAGTGACATGGCCGAGTACACAGATCACTACTACACGGTGTGTACTGACCGTACACGGCGTGTTCCTAAAGATCGTTCACAACACCGTGTTTCTGCTCACCCAGTCAGTGACACGGTTTAATAATACACGACATGTATTTATAATGTACAAACCGTGTATTCTAGGTTTTTCCCGGCAATAGCTCAGAAACTGCACCATAGCCCAGAAAACACTGAAAAAAAACATGGAGGGGCCGAATTCCGATCTGTGAGGGCCCATACTCCTCGCGAATCAAAGAATGGCATCTCATAAAAGTCATATACATGAGAAAAAAAGTCAACGATCCACCATGTTCTGATTCCAGAGGGACCATAACTCCTCAACAACCAAAATTTCGCGTTCATTCGAGTAAATCTCTTCACAAACATTACTATATCAAACTATAGGGATTCTATCAAGTCATCTATCACAACATCATGTATAATATAAACAACGTCTATCACAACAACATGCAATCATTAATTCACCCTAGATGGCATGGAAAAATGCATGGAATGTGATTTCTAATAAGTGCCTATATGATGCATTAGATGGCATACCCTCATCTCATCGGGTTGAAACAGAAATAGAACCACAATAGCTCCACAATAACAACACAATGCATGTGAATCACTATAGGTGAAACCATCTCAATTGTAAAATCTCAAAAGCAGAAAAATGCAATAAACGAGGTTGATTGGATTTTCCCTATACACAGGTCAGCTAGTCCCAGGAACAACTTATTACCAAGTACCGAATCCATCCTATCCCTGGCTAAAGGCTCCAAATAGTAAATCAAGAGAAAATAATCCCTTTGATAACACTTTGTAACATCCCGGTTCCGAAATCCACCCAAAGGAGCCCAATACCCAGTTGGTCACATGGCCTCATGCACATTTCTCCAAATGCCAGAGGCTGCCGACTAGTAGAGAGGGCCTTGGGTGTGATAGTGGGGGAAACTATGCCCTCATTGGCAGAGTACACAGTGGAAGTAAACAAAGCATACAATAGTAGAAGCAGTAAATATCCAACAACAATGAACAACGGAAGACTAAAACAATAAACAACTGGAGCACATATGTATATAAGAAATGATGCATGATACATATCTAGGAAATCAGCCAAACAGGTCACAATGTTGGAAATACAAATAGTACCAAAACAAGTACAAATGAAAAGATAAACAGCTTCACAACATCGCAAGGGTAATCTTGGTCCCATGATCCCCTGCTTCAAAGCAATCAAGTACCCGAAGTCGAAGGGTGCTTTCCCTTGTCTATAACTGCAACAACATAGTCTTCTTGGGCCCAAAAGTATGGCCGAAATAGGGTGTGAGACTAAATCCAAGTAGGCAACCACTCGAAGATCTGTTCCTAACAGTCAGTGAGCATATGGCAGGTAATAGTACAGTAAGCAGCAAACAGTAATAGTAAACAGTGGGAAGTAATCAGTAAGTAGTAACAGGATGTAATATGACAGTAATCAATTCACAGAACAATAAGCAGTAGTGAAGAAAACAACTAACCACAATAGGAACACCTCTGGTCCTATCCAAGATGTACCAACAACCCTCTAGGCAGTGCACTCAGCCTAACCCCTCTGGTTTGGTCATACGAAATTATAAGACTCTCTGGGGAAGCTCGCCCGATAAATTCCCCTTATAGTCTAGGGTAGTCAGGGACACTCTGAGGATGATCACGTGGTCAACTCCCCTTATAGCCCCAAGGTCTAGAAACTCTCGATGGAAGCTCACTCGGAAAAACCTATTATAGTATCAGGTCTATCACAGACTCTTTGTGGAAGCTCGCTCGGTCAATTCCTCTTCTAGCCTAGAATGGTTTAAGGAAATTAAAACAAGTGAAGACTCTGTGAGGAAGCTCACTTGGTCTACCCCTTCATGTAGTCTATAATATTCAAGACACTTTGGGAAGCTCACTAAGTCTATCCCCTATAGTCTATAATATCCAAGACTCTCTAGGAAGCTCACTCCGTCTATCCCTTATAGTCTACAGTGTCCAAGACTCTCTAGGAAGATCACTCGGTCTATCTCTTATAGTCTATAACACAAGGTTCTCACGGTCATGTGCCAGTCAGTGCATAATAATGCTATAAATCCAAAGTACACCTATAGAGATAGTTGGATAACCAGTCTATAGAATGACAAGCATGTTAAGAATATCATTTCATCCTATGGTCATAAGGCATGAAAAATAGGTATAACGACCAAAGGCTAACAAGACCCAAAGGTCGTAAACATAAGAAGGCATGGGAAAAACATCCAAGCATAGTAATTATCCTAATAAATTATAAAATTACCTCTATAAAAGCATACAAGAAAGGTAGAAAAACAACAGGGGAAAATAGGGAAACCCGCAATACCCCATTCACAGGTATTAGTGGAAATTTTCACATAAAACTCAAGACTTTGAAAAATATGGCACAAACCACCTACCATGATGCTAGGAGATCAATATACTTGAACCATGAGGCTTGATTCTCCTTAAAACATCGTATATCTTCAAATTTTCCCAAAATGTTCAACCCACGACATCTTGATAAAGAGGGAAAATCATGGAATGAAATTCACGAATAAGTAAGAGCTCACCGCTATGGTTACAACACAACTGATCGTGGTTGATTCGGCAAACAGACGGAGGCTCGGGGGATCGGAGGATGTTCGCGGCCATATGGGTCGCTCTTAGTCGAAGAACCTAAAGAAGAAGATGATTATGTCAATTAGGCGTGACCCCGGTCCATTTAATGAAGAAAAAGATAGTACACAGCATGTACATCTGGGGTATACGGCGCGTTCTAGGCTTTTACATACTCCTCTTTAAGCGGCCTCCACATCGCCCCTACACACCATGTGTGTGGCCCAGACATGGCGAGCACATGGAGTGTACTTTGAAAATTTCTAGATTGTTCTCTTTTTCTAAAAAACGACCAAAAAAGAAAAAAACATACTTGAAACGAAGATCTGGGTTCTTACAATGGTGGGAGGTTATCCTATACCAGTTTGTTATATAGTTCTTGCACATGAAAGCAGTGAAAGGTCATGCATTGGTCGATTTTCTTGCGAAACAACCATCTATAGAAAAAACATTATTAAATATGTAATTTACTGATGATGAGATATTTTCTATTCAAGATATCCCCAAAACATGAGGTGTGTATTTTGACAGTGCATACAGGACCCCAAAGGGGTAGATAATGGAAGACCTGAAGCTCAATAAAGTCAGGTTGGGAGTCATACACATCTCTCTAGCAAAGGAAGTTTCTTCCTTTCAAATTCTTATTGTAAGAAGGTTGTAATAAAAATGAGGTAGAATATCAAACACTAATTATAGTCCTAAAACTAGTGTTCGAAATACAACTATTATAATTAATGGAAAAAGTTAATTTTGAGCTGATAATCTAACAAACCAATGAGGATTATTACATCAGAAAAGAAGAGATAATCCCCTTGATTGAATTTGTGTGAGGGTTAATGGAAGAGTTTACATTTTATCTAGTATTTAATCACATCCCATTATCAAATTATTTATAGGAAGATGCACCATAAATTACAGCTATATATTTGGTAGATACAAATTTGGAGGAAATAGTAATCAACATTGTGTATCGTCAAATGGCCTCACCTTTTTCTTATGTCAACATGAAATAGATTGATGAAATCAATAATTTTACTAAACTATATAGTCCTACCACTAGATATATTATACCCATCATATATTACCATAACAATGGAGTAATTCCATCATACAGAGTCAAAAAGGAGAAAATTCGACTGTAGGAAACTAATTTCACACCTAATTAAAGCCCAAATCAACAGAATGTTATCTATAAATGATGATTTGAGGGAGTCCTTAGATATATCAATGGAGGTGAAAATATTTTTGTCCAGAAAGAAGTAAATGTAGGATTCTGTGGTGCCATTAGTTTGGGTGTCAGCTTTCAAAACAAATTTGGAGGCTAGGGTATTATTAGCCCACTATGACGCATGATTGATCAAATTTTACCAAAAAGTTACATTCATGATTGGTGCATTAAAATATCATCCATAAACAATTGGATTTTCTAAAAATTTCAAAATAGTCCATGAAATTTATTATATGGGGAACAGATGTTTTTGGAACATATCCTCCCACCACATCCATGTAATTTAAATACAACATAACTACTATCGACCTAATCTCC
Organism: Viscum album; assembly: GCA_963277665.1. NCBI lineage: Eukaryota > Viridiplantae > Streptophyta > Magnoliopsida > Santalales > Viscaceae > Viscum > Viscum album. Next base: position 1,291,417,333 of record OY728151.1, read on the forward strand.
AAATAGGATGAGGCAATACCCCTCATAGATGTTAGGGCTAAAAGAATCCTTAGCTTCATTAAGGCCAACATCCATACCATATTTGGTGTCCCTAATGAAAAATATATTTAAAAGGGAATCAATTTATATTCTAATGAGTTTGAAAATCTATATCATGAGTATAATATCAAATCCAACCACTCATTCTGCTCTCATGCAGTAGCAATTTGATAGATAAGGGCCTTTAAAAATAAACTATTAAATATATTATATATGATGGGGATACAGAGAAATTTTCTTGTCTTGATAATCTCTTCCATGCCTTGTGGATGTACTGGAGTATAACTCATAGTGCCACAAGGGAATCCATGAATTCACTTATGTGCTGGATAGAAGCACTTCTGCCCATTGAGGTCCAATTTCCATTGTTTCGTATTTCCATATTTGAATATCTATCCATGGATGAAAGATCATTTAAAGGATTGGATGAACTAGAGAAACATTATGAGATAATATTTCCCACCTTTCATCATTTGGATGTCCACAAAAATCGAATAGCATGAACTTTTAATAAGAGGGCTCGCTCACCTCATTACTCAAAGGATAGCTCATATTGGTTATCATAACTGTAATGATACTATGAAAGAGGCCTCCAGTGCTCCATCCAATTTGGTAAGGAACATATTCTATACACAATGTCCCTTCTAATGGATCTTTTTCCTTGATCTTGATAATGGAGAATTCATTATGGCCCCACACAACACAAGGTTTCTCAAAAAGTATTTCATGTTATAAAAGTGAAGTACTTATCAGCTATAAGATGTTAAAATGAATAGTGGATCTTTGTTTCATGATCTTAAGATGTAGGATATATCATCAATGTCATAATATGATGAACTACATGACACCAATTTCCTTGATGTATGACATTAAACTACAAATCATCATGGTCCTGTATGTATGAACATAGAAGGAACACTATATGATCCTTGTCGTATGAACCAAATCTACAAGAAATCATAGTTTGAGCTACAAGACATTCAAATACATATAAAAATTTCATAGTCACAAGATATTAAATATTATGACAATTTCCATGCAGCATGACATAAAACTACATGGTTCACCTCCTTGTTGCACGACGTAAAACCAAAAAACATTTCAATCCATGTTCAAGCGGGTCACAATTATTGATGCTGGTCTCTTACCACAAATCCATTGTATAACTACATGTGGCCTAATTATCATTCAAAATGATATACGTAGAAATACCCCAAACTTATGTCTTGGGCTTAACTATTATTCTTGAAATTAAAAAGGTCCCCATTCCCCCCGCACAAAACCCTTATTGATGTGGAGGGATTTTTTCAAGAATTATGTGTGGATTGATTCCTACCATCACATGATATGTAGTGATTCCTGGATTTCCATTCATGGGCCCAACTATAATATTCACACTCTTTCATGTTGATTTACCTTCATCCTCAATGCATGACGTTAAATCAAATTGGATTCTAGAACTAAATAAGACTTGATTCTCATTTTTTATGAGATATATATGGATACCTTAATACTATATCTTGGTCCATCCCCCTCAGTATACAATGTTCCCCTTTCCACCCATTTATTTCCTCTACATGGTATGAAGAACCTTCTCTATTCCATGTTTCTAACACCGAGAATAGCTCACATGAGCTTATGAGTTTTTTAAGGGTCTCCCCCACAAATGAGGGATGTCACTATATGACAGAGATATCATGATACTAGATGAAAGACCTTAAATGGAACACCTCGGGTCCTTGATGTATGATATTAAACTACAAGTTTTATATTCCTTTCATTCCATAAAACTGCACATCAATGTGAACCTAGCCTATGAGAACCACTATCCATGGTGTTCGTTTTCCACGACACCATTATTCCAAAACTATATGTTCATTTATTATAATTTAGATTGGAAACATAGCGACACATAGGATTTTTTTTTATTTTCCTAGACAATGTTTAAATAATAATTCCACTCTCCAATGTGTTTTATTTGGGATCCCTTATCTAGGTTCCTATCAAGGAATCATATATTTCCCCTAAAAATATGATTCAGATATATTCAAGGGACTCTTCCTATTAAGGCCAATTCTGGTCCAAATACTTCTGTTATACTCAGAAATTTTCCTTCCAAATTCCATACTCTTAATCCCGGATGATTTTAAATCTTCATTACATTTTATTATCTATCGAAAAAGATGTCTAATACTTTAGGACCCCTATGTCTTGACTATGCTTTAGGAAATTGTAGATGGATTGGAATTAATTCTCCCACTAAATAGACATTTCAAAAAGACAATTTTATTGTTAGGATATACGGTAACACACCCTAGTTGTCTTTGAATATGGTTTCCCATAAAAAGGGTTTTTCGAAACATGAAATATTTATCTTCATAAGAATAGTCTTATATATTCATAATTTACAATGATGTCATCATCCCATTTAACATCACCTGACCTATGAAGCCCCATGATCTCGGTTGGCCTTTTTCCTCCATCACATCTAAAGTACGATACAACAACCTTGGCCAAATAGGCCACATACTACCCATCATTTCCATAATATTTTGGTCTTAGTCGTAAGACCAAAAATTAAAAGATTCCATATCATTCTTATTATATGTTGTTATTTTCTACGATTCATCCTTGAATTAGGATGTTAAACTGCATGATCTCCCTAGAACTATGAAAGACTTTCTTCCCATTAAATTGAGATATGTAGTGATACATTAATCCTATATCTTGGGCCCAACTATAAGCAAAAAACCCCCCTTCAATGTGTATGTGTTAGACCAGTGTAATGAAAAATTTTCTACTATTCCCAGCTGATTTTGTTTTGGAATTTGGTTTTTCTAATCTTGCACTATCTCTACAAAAACCAAACTCTTTGTATAAGGAATATTGAATATTGATAAGGTTTTATTGGTCATATGTAATAGAATGTCTAATACCGAAGGACACCTCTTTCTTAAATATTCTATAACATGTCCTGATGGTATTTTTATAAAGTCCCCCACAAAATGATCATATCAACTAGAGGATGTCATTTTTTGGCTATGCTATAACATGCCCCAGTTGGCTTTGCATAATGTCACAAAAAAGAAGGGTTTACTAACAAGCGGAACATTTAACTTCAATGGATTCGTCTTCTATCTTTATAAACCCCAAATACATTGTTCTTCCCTACATGATTGTCCCATCTCACTTATTGGATTCGAAAAATCTCAGATTACAACTAATGACTTTTCCCTTTCATGCCCAAGAATGGTGGGATGTTCTCAATCTGGTCACCATATAATGGTAAGCTAATATTATTTCAATAAAATATAAAATAACCTTAATTTTTAGCCCGAATGTCCCTTCTATAAATATTTAAACTTCATCTCATAATGTATGAGTCATAAGATATTATACAATACAACAATGTCATCACCGTATGATTTTAAACTGTACAGTCCATGTGTTGGCCACATGACATTAAACTGTACAATGTCTAAATCCATGTTAGCAATGGAACTTCCATCTCACATTGATCATTTAACAGAATTTACCCTCTTTTATACAATCCAAATACTTATAGAAGTAGTTTCCCATCTAGGGCCAATGCCAATTCATACACTCTCTTCATTCATAGATACCTTCCCTTGGAAGCCCACATTTCATATTCATGAGAAATATGGATCTTCACAACTTTCTGACCATTGGTAATAGAATGTATGATACCCAAGGACACCTTTTTATTTACTATGATAAAACATACCCTTGTTGGATTTTCATAAAGTCACCCATTAAACGGGTTTCTCAACATGGGGATGTCGTTATTTGGTTTTTATATAACGTGTCGCAGTTGGCCTTCCAAAAAGTCACCCCAACAAAATGGTTTTTTAACTGGTAGAATATTCATCCTCAAGATATGACTCAACAATTCACATAACAATACATAATAATTTTTTTTAAACCACTTATCAAATAGGGTTTGTGTACATTTTCTCACATAGGTATCTCATATCATGTTTTAGATTCAGGAATCACAAAATCATGACTCAAAATTCCCCTTTGGTTATTTGAATAATGCCTGGACATTCTTGTTCAATACACCTTTTTTCATTATTCCAAAACTCTTGGTCAAATATTTTTGACCTAAAACACCAATATTTTTATTCTAGATCACTCAATTTTAAATAGACCACAAAAAGTGATGAAATACTCACTAGGTGAAAACCCACAATGGGAACCCTGGACAAAAGTCATGTCTCAGATTGGTAGACCTATGATCTACAAGGTTTTGGAAGGAATCAAGCAATAAAAAGTTAAAAGGAACAAATATTGTTAGGATAAAAACCTACAAATGGTGGAATAAGGAAAATCCACTCCTTACCTATTATGTCTTTGTCATATTGGACATAAGAAAAAAATAAGGGAAATTATGCAAAAGACAAAAACTTCGTAGGGTTTTCTATATAACCCTATAAATGGTAAAAATGCACACACTAGGTATCATGTCTTAGGCAATAATTATGCTGCACCCTTACCCTTATCATTATAATTATAAACCAATGATATTCAATCAAATTAGTGATTTTTAGTGTTGTATTACGATTATAATGGAGATGGTAATTTAGGAACATGTAATTGAAAGAAAAAGTAATTTTAATTTATGTTCTTTAACAAATAGGATTTTCTACACATCGGAGTCTCAGTTCCATGATTTACAACTTATTCTCAACAAAGGAAATGATTTTTTGAACTATGTTTAAAGCATTGCCTTCAGTTTTTTGAAACCCAGGAAATTCTATAGCTGAAGCATCTTTAGTATTTTGGAGATTCTATAGATATTCAACAATAGAATCCATTCTTGGTGGAAATGCCACTGCCAAAGATCTTTGGATTTAGACTATATTTTATTTCATGACATTTAATTCTTCTAAAAGGTGCACCATTTAGAGAGACTTCTCATCATGTTGATTTTGATACTCCTGCAACTCCTTGGTATGGCTGAGATCAACATGAGATGAAACAACTCAGAGATCCTTGAATTTCAATAATAGTTGTTCCTCAGATAGATGTGATCTTTACTTGTCATGATGATGCTAAATGTGTAACTTTGACACATTATGGATTTTGCTATACTAAAATCTGCCTTGTCCCAAAATGGAAAACCTAAGTGGAAGCTGGTGATGTTATGCCGAAAGATCAGAAAGGGGATTCCAAGAGACTATTTTACATATTTCTAGCCAAACTATATGGTGCATGGTGCAGAGATGATAATGCACCTCTAAGTCTAAATCAAAGTCACTCTCAGAGAGAGACACATGTTCTGGGATTTGTGCTCTCAATCAACTACCTTCTTCCATTGCCTCCAAGAAATCCTTAGTTTCTCCTACCAGTGTCGACCATACTAGGGAAAAATCTCCCACTTCATGATCGGAAATTGATGTCAATGTTACTGAATAACATGTGGCGCCCCTCATCAACATCAGTTGATCAAAATAAAAAAGGCCATAAAGAACCCAAAGTGGTTAATAACACTCACGTATTGTTGGGTCAACTGTTGGGATAACAACCTCTTGAGTACTCCAAGGCATAGAATTCTAGTAAATAAACACCTAAGATAAAATTCCCCCCTGAGTTTATTCAGAAATATTTATCCAAGGATCCCAGGAATCTCATACCTTATGGTTCTCAGCTGCCACTCGCTCAACAATTGGAGAAGGATGAACATGGATGCCCTATTTGTGAATTGAATTGTATACGTTATATATAGAAAAATATGTAATGGCCATGCTATGATGTGAGACATGAAATAAAGGGAGGCTGATTATATTTAAGAAAGAATCCAAGAAAGGCAAACTCACATTTATCCAATAACCTATTAAATCTATCAAATTCCTCATGATATGCGGGGATATTAATGACTTTATCCTATCTTCAACGTCTGTTAATTCACCAATTTTTTCATTCTGTATACCCACAAATTTCATATCATCTTCACCTATAGGGGTATCCAATACGTAAGGATTAAGATTGAAATTGGAATCGTAGTCAATGTTGACTCATTGGTATGCTTAACATCATCAAACCCTATGGAGTTAGGGTCATCACTAAGTTATTGATAGGACCTCCGGATATGCCTATTATCCCCTTTATGAGTGTCAGCGAGACTGAAAATGACTACATCCATGTTCTCTGGTGTAGGTGATAGATCTAAAATATTATGAGGAGAGAAAAGTCAGAAGAAAAACATGAAAAATTAAAATGTGCATATGAAATGACCATTCCATAATCTCCTATCATCATAAATGAGGGAACACATAGAGTATTTTATGAATGCTTTATCTATAAAGATGATGTATTCATCATCAAGTGTTTGTTCCTCCTCTAAGGTGTCCCCCTCAATCCTTGAAAGACTAATGCTCGATCCCTTTATGGAGGAATGTGATGAAGATTCTATAATTAGAGAGAATGGTCAAATGAGTATATTATAAATTTTAGGGAAGAGAAAATCTATTAAAGAAAAATAAAATCAAAGAGAAGGGATGGATGGGGACATACAAGCATTCATGCCCTCATACCAAGAGAACCCATAGAAAATAAAAAATAATAATCATGCTGATAGGAATCATCATAATTACTATACCAGTCAAAATCAAATTCAATGGGACCGTGAGACCTGGTGACCATTGTTGGCTTCAGATAGGATTAGTCTTTCCTACGTCCCACTTTCCTGTGAGGAATAGGTTGGAAAACATCATCATCTACAAAAACAGTTTTCCCTTTGTATAGTACCAAATTATACGCTTTTGTTGGAGGAATCATCCCCAATATCTTCTCATATTCCTTGGATACACTGATTTCACTTTAATTTATTTATTTCTTTTTGACTCCTTAAAATATTCTCATCATCAATCTAATTTTTTTCTACTAAAATGCATGAGAGGGTCCTGGAATGGGGCCACCCTCATCCATTGGGTCACACTCTCTATCTGGTACTGACAAAATGTCTATCTCCCCTGACCTATGGGTCTCCTGTTATAATTCTTTAGCCAAAAATGATGACTCAGCTCCAACCTACGCATTGAATTTCTCAAGAGTGGGTTGTCCTTCACCAGGAAAGTCAACATTGAATGCAGTCAAATTCATCAATTTCTTCCTACAAATGGATTCATGGTGAACTTTTAACAAAAAAAGGCGCAAACCACATTCCTCTAAGATTTATCTTTATTGTGAACAATATATTAACACTCTGAACAAAACTCAGGAAGCCTTTCATATTCCACTTTTAGTTGAATTTCATCATCTAACACTGAAAAAACAAAATTATGGATCAAGCTTGATCTCAAATAGACCTCCACTAGTATCCAAGAATAATGACCAAATTCGTAAGTCTTGGTATTCTTAGCCATTTTATAGGAATTGCCATAGTAGAGGAAATATAGAATAAGATCATAGGATGCCAAAAAATACAATTAAGTCCAACAAGTTTAATCTGGAATTGAACTCCAGTGTTTTTAAGGAAAATGGATTAAATCTAAAATCCCACTCTTGAAAGCATATCATACTTAGTTTTAAAGAGATCAACCTGATTCCCCATTCCCTTCTCTCTTGGTCCTTATATGGAAAGATGATGTGAAAGAAACCACAAACCAGGGGGATAGCTCTCCAACCAGAAAAACTCTATATAGATTATAACTTTTGAACTAATTCACCAAGTTTACATGACATTCCGCTAGTGAGAAGAACAAGCATAGTGATTGTAGAATATTTAAATTTTTATAATCTGTCAGGAATTTCTACTCTGTTAGCAGTCACACAGGCATTGTCACATTTCTTGAAAATTCTATCCAAATCTACATTCTTTACCTATGAATAATACCTTTGGTTGATAATACTATATTGTAACTTGTTAGTCCTCATATTTCCTAACTTTTTATCTTCAAGGGAAGAGTCATATAGGTGCCCCACATCTTTAACTAATGTTATACCAGGAAGAAAATCACCAACCAGAGATGGTCACTCATGATTTGAATCCCCTATTGAAATATTAGTCAATTTTCCATTCACTGCAGATGCTTTCTTTGTAGTCACCAACATACTATTTCTATCGACACCAACCACCACCGATGAAGAGCACATGTCACCCACACCCATCACCACTAATTCACTATTCATAGACACTAGTAGAAAAACTACATCTGATTCAGTAAGGATCACAGCCACCGTAGAAGAACCGATCACGCCACCCTCTCCACCCGCATCAAACTTAATAGATCTTCTTGATCTGCTCGTTCCACTGACATCATTGACCACCAGAATGGATCTTCCCACATGGATTATGCCAACTGAATCAGTCACTACCATCGAAGACCTATTCACCCTATCAATAATATCTGCTATGTCACAACCCACATCAGTCACCAACTCCATACCCACAGTGGGCACCACTATCGTGGATCTTCCATCCGCACCAATATCCACTGCTGTGGATCTACAATAAGAATTTACTCTTGGTAAACACCAAGTCATCTACTCCACTAGGATCAAAATAACCACCTACCTTTCCATATCTGTAACCGTCTAAGATATCATGTGGAAATGAATCAATCAGTGCCATTAATCCCCAAGAAGCGATAGAAATAGGATCCAGAAGGTCTCTCCCCATCTTCTTCACCCGAATCCTCATCCTTAAAAGAGTTTTTATCTATTCATGATATTAATTGAGAGCACAAATACTTTCTGTGGAGTATTTTTCGATCCAACATTACAACCCACTTTCTCTACATCTATCAGGATGGGAGGGTCCTTTATCGATCCTCCTTCAAACTGACACCTGACTTGATAGTTGAGGAATCCCCTCTTCAATTTCCTCCATCATTATTCTATGACCAAAGGACAGTTTTGGAGACTCATCTACTACTCCAATGGGGGTGGCTATGGGACTATACCTCAGTGATTCAAGAACCCATTATGGCAGTTCTTCTTCCTTTCTTCTCCTCTAAACAACAAAATAGATCACCTTGAAATTAACAATGGTTGATGAAAGAGAAATATAATTGGGAGAAGAGATACATACATCATCAGGGTAAATGAACCTGATGTTTTACTCTCCCCTCATGTTTTACTTAATTTAGAATGTCAGATACTCATGTTTGGGACCAGATACAATCATCAGTTGTGTATATTAACATCTCCGATGTAATTACCCACACTTTCTTTAATGGAAATTCTTCTTGATCTAATTAAATATATCATTATGTAAAAGGTTTATATTAAATGTGGACATCAATCGTTTTATGTTTTTGGATTTTAAAAAACCATTGTGAATTTTGACTATTACTAATATAGCCATTGAATAGTGACCAGATGATTAGTATAAATATAGGGCATTAAAAATCCAATTTTCTTAGACAAAGGAAGGGATGGCCTCATCCTGTAGACTTGCCCCATATAAAGCCCATTTGTTAGAGCTCATAATGGAGGTTGTGACTTTGGTTTTCACTCTTGACCAAGCCCAATTTGAGCTTGAATGCGTTAATCTCGAGAAGAACTACCTATGAGAGAAGTGGAATTTGATAGAGATTAACACCCGAGCAATGTTATCCGAGACACCCCAAGAGTCTATCAACATCGAACACCTTACTCTTCGGTATTATGTCGGTGTTATAAGTGGTTATGTAACAAGACCTTAGCACTATGATTATGTATTTTATTTTTTATATAATAATGAATATATATTCATTTTGTTATTGATACTTTGTAATGAGTTTTTAAAGCAAAAATAGTATTTTTAGTTAATATTCATCTAAGAAATCTAATATGACGATTTAATGGATTTTGAAATTAGATAATATTTTATTAAAATATTATTATTATTATTAAATTTAGTTTTTATTAAATATAAATGATCGTATAATTTTATAAATGCAATTGTAATTTTCATTAAGGTTTGAAAGTTGTTTCTGTCAAAACCCAATAATTTTTGATAAATGACGGTTTTAATTTTAAAAGTAAAAATTCACATATTTATAAAATTATATAGATAAAATGAATATTTTTTTTGGAATCAGGATTTCGAAATTATCCAATGGTGAATTTTTCATAGTTTTCAGAGACAGTCAGATTTTTGGGTAAAAATTAAATACCGTTTAAATATATACTGTGTTTTATGACATCATAATGACCCAATTGTGATGTAATAAAATACTATAAAAATTATGTTCTGCCAATATATGTTTTACCCTTAAAATAATGTGATTTTGGTTTTATTTATTTATTTTACAATGCTTTAGTGGACCCTCCAAGAGTTATAAAACATTTTGTATTTTTAAATTGTTTTCCATGAGAGTGTGACTCTCCTCCAAATACAAAACCCTTTTATTTTTAGGAGTTAGGACATTGGACTTATAAAATATTGGTTTCCAATCACACTTGGTATAATCCATGGGAAAAAACAATTGGCTGATTTGTGGTTTTGATTAGTTTAATATGAGGTGACCCAAACCTAAATAATAAAGAATTCTTTCTCCTTTATTATATAAACCCACCCAAACTCCCACTTACTCTTGACTAAAATCCTTTGGAGTTCATCCAAACTCTTCCCTCCCGTCCCTCAAATTCTCCCAAGTCACCCCATTCTCCCATAAAGCCTCTCTCAAGCCTCTCTAAATCCTTTGGAAGCACACTTCCATGTAAGGGTTTTCCTCTTTTCTCATTTATGTCCAATTTTTTTAAGTTGTTATGCCCTTTTATTTCCAATTATAAATTTTGTGATATGGTTTCAAACCTCCCTCGTAATGACCTATTTATGTTTGAATGATGGGAGACACAATTATCTCTCATAAAATACCTCCCATGTACACCCATTACTATGCAGAAATTCCGAAAGAATTATCTCTCTCCACATTTACATTCGAGAAATTATTTTGTATCAGGAATATAAATTCCATTAAAATTGTGGGGACATGAATATTTATGACCCAATTACTATAAATTTCATTTAAATATGACGAGACAACCATTTCTCTCTCATCAACCATTTTTCTGAATTTGTATGTCATGTCGTTATGCTGCCGAAAATGCACTGCATTTTTCCAATCTAAGATCATTGTGTAGTAAATACAATAACCATGTCTCTATCAAGGGTATTCACCTTTATGCACACTTACTTATTTATTATAGAGTTTCATATATAAATTCCACATTAGTTTATCTTGGAATAAATAATTATGTTTAATGAATCCATGTTTTGTGATCCATGTGGGACACTTATGCATGAAATGAAATGTTTAAGAAGGATGAGCCCTGATAGCTCTCCAATGTATTGGGTAAAGTATAGTATCATGATACGTCATGTTCAATGAGTGTTGACTCATGATAATTCAAGTTCAATGAGGGTTTACTCGTGCTTCATTTTCCATGATAATTTACTCATTCTCTATGTGTAATGAGCCTTGGCTCATAATAATTCCATGTTAAGTGTTGTAGCCACATTTCCATGTTATGATTATCACACCTTATCATGACTTTATGTTCATGTTTCTATTGTGCTACGTTGATATTCCTATTGTCTAAAATGTGTTGTATTTCTCATTATATTCTATGTTTATTCCCTTACTAGGATTTAAAGCTAATCATTTTATTATGCATGTCATTAGGTTATCCTATGCAATGCTAAGTATGAGGAAATGTAGTGGTCATGTAAAAGAAGTTTTCGATAATGATACTGTATTTCTTGTTTTAAGATGTTATGTAATTTTCCTAATACCCAATGAAACTAGACCTATCAATATTCTATGTTGTATCAAGTGAATGTTTTATGTAATAAATCAGGTTTAAGTGTGTAATTAATAGCAGGGTTTTCATAGTTTGCATTAGAGGATATGTTCAGTTATATTTGGGATTTGTATTAGAAAACCCTAGTAAAGCCTTAGAGACAAGACTAATTATAATAAAACATCCCTAAGTTTTTGTGAGTATTTATTAAGTTTTTTATCAAGAAAATACGTCCCTCTTTGGATACAAGCAGGTAGAGGCAGCGCTGGCACAGATGTATCATAGGGGTAAAACCCGAAAACACCGCTTGGAGCTAGACATGAATGGGAATAGGTGCACAACGATGAACCTTTCAACACTCTTGGTTACAAAAAACCCAGGGGATATGCTTTGGTAAATTCACAAGCTTAGTATGAACCATTATTATGGGACATAAAAAATTCCCTAAGAATATATGTTAGAAAGTAGATCATGGATAACAGAGACTAAAGCCAATAGATTCATATTTTAAGGAAATAAAAGTTATTTATAAGTCATAAGTTTTTTGCTTGGATTACCATTTAGGAGTTACCCCTAACATTCCTTTTATTCCAGCCAATGGCTGGTAATAGGAGGGCACGTGCTAACAACCGATGTGATGATCAACGCGATGACTGCAAATATGAGATGCTGAATCTGATGGGAGTGGGAATCGTGAAATTTGTCACTCTTATATATTAGCTAACTCAAGAAATGAATAGATACATGGGTCAAGAGGAACGTTCACCCCCCCTAAGAAAGAACAAGTCGCCATCGAGAGCATTATGAGACACAGACCTCATACTTTTAATGGATCATCTGATCCCTCGATATCCGAACAATGGATCAACTCCATTGAAAATATCTTCTCTTATCTTCAATGTTCTGAATAAGAGAAGGTTATCCTAGATGCTTATCTTATGAAGGGTGAAGATGATAAATGGTGGACGTTGACCAAAATACGAAGCCTGAGGGGGATATCGGGGCATTGAAATGGAAGGATTTCCAAAAACTGTTTTTCGAAAAATATTTTCCGTGCACCCTTCAGCTTAAGATGGAAAGGGGCCTCCTTTCCATCAAGAAAAAAGATGAAAAATTTGTCAGAGCGTATGAGGAAAACATCACAAGGCTTTCACGATATTCTTCCAGCTTTGTCGTTACCCCCGAATGCAGGGTTGACAGCTTCTTTGGTGGGATGAAACCTAGATTGCAGAAACTGCTGGTGATCCATGACTTCGATATCTATGTGGCAATTGTTTGATGTGACCACAAGGTCAAAATGGAGATCAGAGAATCTTAGGGGAATCATTGGGATAATAAGTGTAAGATGGAATTCAATTCTGGCAGTCCGATGGGTAAATCCAACGGTGCTAGAAAAATCCATCACCCCACTTTCCAAAGGTGTGGAAAGAAGAACCCCAGAAATTGCCTAAAGGGGATGAGGAAATGCTTTAGGTGTGGAAGATAAGGGCACCTAGCCATTAACTATCAGCAAGAAAACCCCATGGATGCAAAAGAGGAGAGGAACACTTCGTTTGAACCATAACCCATTGTTCATTTCTACAACTGCAAAGAATCAGGGAACCTTGAAAATCAGTTCCCTAAGCCAAGGGTTTTCGGAGGCAACCAACAACCTCCAAGGCATCAAGGGTGAGCTTTTTTCCATCACTACTGTCGAAGTAAACCCCAAACATAATGTGCTAACAGATATTCTAGTTATTCTTTCAAGAATATTGAACATAATTTTTTATTCTGGTTCTACACATTCTTTTATATCACAAAAGTGTAGTAGAACAATCTGAACACCACCACAAATCAGGGAAGTAAAGATGTCGGTGAGTATGGAAAATGGGTCAATCATTGCATCCCATGAATATAACTCCTCCCCTGTCATAATTTGTGGATTGAACATCCCAGAGAACCTCTTAATACTCCCTATGGTGGAATTTGATGCAATTCTTGGCATGGATTGGCTTTCCTTATATAGAGCCAACATAAATTGTTGTGAGGGGGAAATCACTCTTCTTGTGGAGAATCGACCTCCGATTCTATAAAGGTTCAAGGATGAGGATGAATCTTCTTTAGATCCATCATCTAAAGCATGGATATTACATCCCTATGAGCATGTATCTATCTCAAGTGATTGAGTCCAAGGAAGAAACCATCCTTGAAGTCATGCCTTTTTTGAGGGTATTCACTGAAGTGTTTCCCAAGGAATTTTCTGGTCTTCCTCCTAGAAGAGATGTTGAATTATCAATTTATCTTATACTGGGGTCATTTACAATATCCAAAAATCCATATAGAATGGATATTTTGGAGCTTGAGGAGCTGAAGAAACAACTACAAGAGAATTTGGATTAAGGGTCTATATGCCCAAGTGCTTCAACATGGGGTGCACTAGTCCTCTTTATCAAGAGGAAGGACTGGTCAATGCACCTTTTCATCGATTATCGTGAGCTTAAAAAAATAACGATAAAGAACAAGTATCCTCTCCCACGAATTGATGACTTGTTTGATCAGTTGCGTGGGGAAAAAACTTTTCCAAGGTGGATTTTCGGTCGGGATATTATCAAGTAAGGCTAAAGAAGGAAGATATCCCCAAGACTACTTTTCGTCCAAGATACGGGCACTATGAAATCATAGTAATTTCTTTTGGACTCACCAATTCTCCATTAATCTTCATGGAATTGCTGAATAAAGTCTTTAGTGATTACATCGACAAATTTGTGGAAATATTTATAGATGATATGCTAATATAACCCAAAACCAAGGAGGATCATGAAGAGAATATGAGAACTGTACTAGAGACCTTGAGTAAGGAGAAGCTCTATGGAAAGTACAGAAAGTGTGAGTTTGGGTTGAAGGAGGTCTCATTGTTGGGCCATATCATCAAAAGCAATAGGATATCTGTGGATCCCTCCAAGATAGATGCAATAGATGGATGGACAAGGCCAAAATCAGTAATGGATATCTATAGCTTCTTAGGGTTGGCGGGATATTATCAACAATTTGAGAGAAATTTCTCATGATTTTCCAACCCTCTTACCATTCTTACTCAGAGGGGAATAAAGTTTTCTCGGAGTGATGAATGTCAAGAATTCTTCAAGGAGTTAAAAAGAAGGATTATCACTGTGCCCGTTCTCACTTTACCCACCAGTGGAGAACTGTTTGTGGTATTCAGTGATGCTTCTAAAAAGGGCCAGGGATGTATGTTGATGCAAAATGAAAAATTCATTTCCTATGCTTCAAGGCAATTGAATTTTCATGAACTGAATTATCCAACACATGATCTGGAGTTGGTTGCGGTGATCTTCTCTTTAAAAATTTGGTGGCATGATCACTTTGGGGAGAAGTGTGAAATATATACGGACCAAAAAAGCTTTAAGTATATATTCACATAGAAAGAGTTGAACATGATCCAATGAAGATGGTTAGAGATGATAAATGACTATGATTGGTCAATCCATTACCACCCTGGGAAAGTGAACAAGGTGGAATATGCTCTAAGTAGAAAGGGCCCAGTGATTCTATCATTGATGAGAATTGAGAAGGATCTGATCTTCTTAGATTTGATGAAGACGGACATGAGAATAATAAAGAAGGGAAAATCATCAATCCTTTCACAAATGATAGCTCAACTGTCTCTTTTGTAAAGGTTAAAGGATGCTCAAAAGGATTATGTGAAAATTCAAAAGAATGTGGAAGATATTGGAAAAGGGAAATCCTTGGAGTTCAATGTTAATGAAGATGGAATTTTGAGATTTTGAATAAGACTATGTATTCCATCATGTCTGGTGTTGAAGAAGGAACTTTTGGATGATGCACATAGTTCAAATTTCTCTATTTCCTAGGAGACACAAAGATGTATCAAGATCTTTGAGAGAATTATTAGTTGGATAATATGAAGAATGAGATTGTTGAGTATACATCAATGTGCCTGGTGTGTCAGAAAGTGAAGGAAGATAGGTAGATGTCTAAGGGAATTATGTAACCATTGCCCATACCAGCATGGAAATGAGAGAAAATCATCATGGACTTTGTCACTGGACTTCCGAAGACATCCAATGGCAGCAATGAAATCTGGGTTGTTGTGGATCGTCTTACAATTTCTTCACACTTCATTGTAATTTGGGATTATTTCTCATTGGATCAACTCGCACAGATATATAGCAGGGAAGTAGTAAGGACACATGGAGTACCAATATCTATTGTATCAGATAGAGATCCAAGATTCACCTCTATGTTTTGGATGAGTGTTAAACACTCTCTAGGTACTGAGCTATACTTCAATATGGTTTATCATACTTAAATTGTTTTCCAATCCGAGCATACTATCAAAACACCTAAGGACATGTTGAGAGCATTCTCAATGGACTTTAAAGGAGGATGAGATCAACATATTCCTCTAGTTGAGTTCTCTTATAACAACTTTTTTCCACTCAAGCATTCAAATGGAACTATATGCAGCCCTATATGGTAAGAGGTTCATAACACTGACATGTTGGGATGAAGTCGGTGAGAGTAAGCTGCTAGGACCAGAAATGGTTGAGGAAATGGTGGAGAACGTGAAAACCATTCAGCATCATATCAAGGCAGCCTAGAGTTGATTGAATAGTAATGTAGATAACCATCGATGAGACCTTGAATTTAATGTGGGATACATGGTATTTCTACGAATATCTCCTTGGAATAATGGCACGAGGATTCGAAATAAATGGAAGTTAAGTCCTAGGAACATCGGCCCCTTTGAGATTCTTGATTGTGTCGGGGCTTTGGCCTATCTACTAGCACTTCCACCTACAATGTCCAAAGTACATGATGTCTTTCATGTATCCATCTTAAAGAAGTACATATCAGACCCTTCACATGTACTCTCTTCTGAGGTAGTTTAGTTATAGGATGATCATTCCTACAAGGAGAAACCAGTGAAGATGTTAGATTGTAGAGAATAGGTTCTACGAAATAAGACAATGCCCCTCGTGAAGGTGATGTGGCGAAACAAAAAGTTTGAAGAAGTAATGTGGGAATTAGAGGAAGTAATGAAGCAGAGTTACACTCTTCTATTTTAGTGTGGGAAAAGGAAATTTCATGGGTGAATTTTTTTAAGGTGGGAAATTGTAATGGACCAAACTTTCATTAATGGGAATTCCTCTTAATCTAATAAAATGTCTCCTTATGTAAAATGTTTATATAAAATGTGAAATTCAACGGTTTTTTGTTCTTAGACTTTAAAATACCATTATGAATTTTGACCGTTGCTAATATAGCCTTTGAAAGTGATCACATGATTATTATAAATATAGTGCTTTAACAAATCCAATTTACTCACTCAATGGAATTTATGGCATCATCCAGTAGACTTTCCCCATACGAAGACAATTTGTAAGAGATCAAAAAGGAGTTTGCATATTTGGGATTCTATCTTGACCAAGACCAATCCGAGCATGAATATATTAAGCTCAAGCGGAACCTCCTACAAGAAGAGTGTAAGTTGATAGAGATTCCCACCCGAGCAATGTTATCCAAGCCACCCCAAGAGTCTGTCACCATCGCACACCTTAATCTTTGGTCTTATGAGGGTGTTATAAGGGGTTATTTAAAAATACCTTAACACTATGATTATGTGCATCATTTTTTATATAATAATGAATATACATTCATTTTATTATTGTTACTTTGTAAATAGTTATTAAAGAATAAATATTTTTTTAGTTAATATTCCGCTAAGAAATCTATTTTGATGAATTAATGGATTTTTTAATTAGATAATATTTTATTAAATTATTTTTATTATTATTAAATTATTTTTATTAAATTTAAATTATCGTAAAATTTTATGAATGCAATTGTAATTTTTATTAAGGTATGAAACTGGTTTTTTGTCAAAACCCATGAATTTTCGATACATGTCGGTTTTTATTTAAAAAGTAAAATCTCAAATATTCAGAAAATTATTTAGATAAAATGAATATTATTTGTGGAATCAAGAAATTGAAATTATCCATCGTGAATTTTTCATAATTTATTGAGACAGTCAAATTTTTGGGTAAAAATTAAATACCTTTTAAATATATAATGTGTTTTATGACATAATAATGAACCAATATTGATGTAATAAAATAATATAAACATTATGTTCAGCCAATATAAATTTTTACCATTAAAATAATGTCATTTAGAGTTTGTTTGTTTTATTTCACAAAGCTTTAGTGGACCCTCCAAGAGTTATAAAACATTTTTAATTTTTAAATTGTTTTCCTTGAGAGAATGACTCACCTCCACATAATCAACCTATTATTTTAAGAAGTTCGGAGATTGGCCTTATATAATATTTTTTTCTATTCCCCTTTTTCAAAAAACATGTGCAAAAACCATGGGCTGGTTTGTGGTTTTGATTAGTTAAATGTG
The DNA here is from genome assembly GCA_963277665.1 of Viscum album. Classification (NCBI taxonomy): domain Eukaryota; kingdom Viridiplantae; phylum Streptophyta; class Magnoliopsida; order Santalales; family Viscaceae; genus Viscum; species Viscum album. The sequence goes on from OY728151.1 coordinate 1,291,435,552, forward strand.
AGGTGTCCCAAACATAAATAATAAAGAATTCCTTCTCATTTCCTATATAAACCCACCTAAGATCCCACTTCCTCTTAACTCAAAGCCTTTGGAGTTCGTTAAAACTCTTCCCTCCTCTCTATATATTTCTCCCAAGGTTCCCAAATCTCCCAATAAGACTCTCTCAAGCCACTCTAATACCTTTGGAAGCACACTTCCAAGTAAAGGGTTTTCCTCCTTTCTCATTTATGTCCAATTTTTTTAAGTTGTTATGCCCTTTTAATTGCAATTATTAATGTTGGGTTATCGTTTTTCACCTACCACTACTACCCTATTTATGGTTGAATTATGGGATACCTCTCTCTCTTTCATGAAATTCCTCCCATGTACACCCGTTACTATGCAAAAATTCCAAAACGAATTTATCTCTCCTCATTTACATTCAAGATATTATTTTTGTATCATGAGTCTAAATTCTATTATAATTTTTGGGACATGTATCTATATTACCCCATTACTCTCCATTTCATTTACATATGGTGATATACCCATTTTTCTTTCATCAACCATTTTTATGAATCCTTATGTCACGTCGTTATGTTGCCGAAATTGCACCACATTTTTTCCAGCCAAGATCATTGTGTAGTGAATACCATACCCATGTCTCTATCAATGGTATTCAACATTATTCACATTTTATTATTGATTATAGAGTTTCATATATGAATTCCACATTCCTTTATCATGTAATAAATGATGATGTTTAATGTATCCATGTTTTATGATCTATGGGGCACACTTATGCATGAAATGAAATGTTTAAGAATGGTACGCATTGATAGCGCTCCAATGCATTGGGTAAAGTATAGTATCATGATATGTAATGTGAAATGAGTGTTGACTCATGCTAACTCAAGTGAAACAAGGGTTAACTCGTGCTTCATGTGCTATGAGTATTTGATCATGCTCCATGTGCAACGAGCCTTGGCTCATGCTAATTCCATGTTCAGTGTTGTTGCCACATTTCCATGTTATGATTATCACGCCTTGTCATGACGTTATGTTCTTGTTTCTCTTGTTCTCCATTGATATTCATATTGTCTAACATGTATTGTATTCACCATTGTATTCTATGCTTATTCCCTTAATGGGATTTATAGCTCACCCATTTCTTATACATTTCCGTAGGTTATCCTATTCAATGCTCAGTATGAGGAAATGTAGTGGTCATGTAAAGAATGTTTTCAATAAAGATATTGTATTTCATATTTTAAGATGTTATATAATGGTCCAAATCCCCAATGAAACTAGACCTATTGATCTTTTATGTTGTATCAAGTGAATTTTTAGTGTGATAAATAAGGTTTAAGTGTGTATTGAAAAGAAAGGTTGTCATATCCAACTCCTAAAAATATTGTTCCTCCTTAGACAAATCATTGTAAGTGTGAATTAGAAAGGGGTGATCAATCATCCCCTAGCTATGGGATGTGTCATAATTCTTGTTGAAATGAACATGCCTCTTTGATGTCATAATATATGTTCTCTCAACATTGGATTTCTATGAGTCACAGATAATTTGGATCTAATGTCATTGGTTTTGAGGAAGACCCAAAAAAATTTGACTTGGAAGTCTTTTCAGGGAACTATTTCATCACAAAATACCAAGTGACTAGAGCCCAAGTCTCCTCAAGATGATAATTACTATACTACTGTGGATCATAAGTTGTTTTTTTCTGATCCCTAGGTAACTAGGTGGTATTTTCCTGAGATCGCCTCGAAGTCTTTGAAAACTTATCATCATCACATTAGGTAATAACATTTCTAACACATTTGTGATGACCATCAGTTTTTATGGTCATGAACCATGGAATTCCTTTCATTCGTACCCCTTGAGGGTATAAATAGTTCAATGTACTGGCATACCTAGGCACCAGTTGATTTATTATTCTGATAGAGGAAATGTGATTGAAATTTTGGTCACCATAATGGACATTAGGATCCAAAGAAGTTAGGAAAACATTGGGTGGTTCAAAATACAAACATCTGTAAGGGGAAATATGTTTTACTGTTGTAGGAATTAGAACTAGTGGGTATGTCGATATGGAGCATATGCCTCATAGATGATCTCGCTGCCAATGTGTGTTATCTGTATACTATCTATGAGTGACATAATGTATGCCCTCAGTTCATCATTTGATTTTCCATCATCACTGAACATCAAAGTTAAAGGATCATCGTATAGAATGAAGTCAAAATCACCCAATATGATCAGAATCCTCAAAAAGTCATTAAGATTCAGATTTAAAGGTTGAATCCTGAAGACAACTTGAAAAAACATGAGGAATCATCCTTCTGGGACTGTAACTCCACTTATCATAGTATAAGAACTAAAGTGTGCTTCAATACACCCCCAAAACACTTTATATGACCCAAAAATTATAAATCGGACCCTCCCAATGTAAGTGTGTGGAGAACGCATATAGATCCCTTCCATGATAGGGGAAAATGACCTTATGTGGAACCCTTACACTAATTTGGCTACAATAACAAATTTAGCTAGTCTCACACAACTATTAGATTCCTAGAGTGGTAATAGGTAGATACTCAACCACATTTTGAGGAAGCTATCCAAATGGATCTTCGTAGAAACATCATGTTTGACGTTGTAACCCCATTAGGTATACTCAACATTCTGCAGTGTATGCTAGGATTTTCAAGAAGCACTCTAATTTCTAATGTAGGACATCTTATATGGCATTGGAATGTGGGACATTTTTCTTCTAGCTTGAGGAAATCTGTCATCCACATTCTCGAATGGATGCTACCCCAGGGGAAAGTGTAGTTTTTCTTTCACTTTCCAAGATATCTTTAAAAGATCAGAATCCATGGGCAGTGTCCTCTCAGCATCGTCCCATGTTGTATTTAGTGGAAAAAAATAGTTATACTTCTCCCTATGGATAGGAGATCTAAAAATCTTGTAGATGTACCACAATATAATGATGACTTCCCCAAGTGTTATACGGAAATAATTTCTATAAGGACTCCATTTGTTTAGCAGCTCAAAATTAATTTTTGGATTCCAGTAAACATATTTCTTTATCACCAAAAATGGCCTCGTAAATTTTGACATCTTTCAGCTCCTTCTAGAACTCTTCATAATCTGGAACTACAAGTACACCCACATCCATTCATGTTTAACTCCCCCTATAGAGTGGATTTCTTAGTCCTCCTTCTATCTTTACAACTATCATGTCTGTGAAGTGAAGGAGGTTGAGTCATAATAGTGAGTCTTCAAATTGATGGTATGAGACTTCAGATCTAGGTTTTAGCGGATGTGATTCATCAAAAAAGTAGTAGGAACCATTTGTCTCATGATTTAGACACCGTTAGAGTTGATATTAGCGGTATGATAGTCTGCATGTTTAACAAAACAAGATGGTAGGAATTAACTCTAAGCTTTCAGGATGAGGGCATCCCTCAAATGTCAATTATTGTACAATGGAAAGTATTTTATTCATTGGTATTCTCATTGATAATGTTTCATGTGTGTCTCCAAATCTGGGAGAGTGGATTCACACATATCATATCAATCTATCCCAATATCCTTGATCATCTCTGATGCTCATGCATAATATTTCTCGAGAGAATCTGTCTAGGTAACCATTGAAAAACTGCAAGAATACATAAATAATTTTCGTTGAGTTAAAATATTGATACAGAATAGTTCAAAAGTTTGGAAATGGAAGATGTTTTATGCAGGCCCATCAATGAATTCCTCTCTTAGAATCTTTGATTAGGTCCTCAGCACATCCACCCCTCAACCATGTGACCCTTCACAGAATCCCTAATAAGATAGTTTCATGTAGAAAAACCACTCAAGAAGCTATACCATGTACATATATGCGGGATATATTCAGCAGACCCATGAAAAAGAAAAACTGATCATGGTTGGGAAGATGATATTCACTCTGATAGAAAAAGGAATGAGTATAAAGGTAAGAAATCATAAAAGGGGTCAGTGGTATTTATAGGCACTATTAGCCTATGAATCAACCCTACACTGGGGAGGTGTGCACCAGACATTCACACCAGGAAAAAACCACCCACACGTATGGGTAACCTATGCGATAGACCTAGGAAACATTCATAATCACTTCTACTATTTACCATAGGACTCGACCATCCACTTTTGAATAGATCCAATCATAGGGGGGATTTATTTAACACTCTATTTTGTCACATGGGATGAAAAGATTATGAAGAGTACCTCAAGTACATTGGGAATTTAAAGATCCCCAAAAGAGAAAAAGTTACTTTCTAATGTTTTCACACACACAAACCTCTAGGAACTAGAAGTTCCACGCATCCCCACCCACGGCACACCAAACAATCTGCTACACATGATATGGGTTCATACACTCGGTACCTATGACATGGACCAATGTAGGGTAAATCCTTTTATTCGAGTCTCTTTTTTTCCTATAATTATGACCCTAGGGATCCTCATTTATACAACTAGAAAATCAGAAGAAAATCTAATGATCTAGTCATGTAACCCCTTTTCCTAGGTCCTCCAAAACCACTTAGGAATCTCTTTAATACCCAAGAAAAGAGGGAAGTATGAAGGATAGGGCGATCAATTCTCCCCCAAGGGTCTAAAAAAAGACACCTATGTGATGAACTCTTCTACCCTAGTTGAAAACCACTTGCACACAAGTCCCTTCTCTAATCTGGGACATGTGTGATACCCTTCCAAGGACACCCGATGTGACATGTGGCTCCTATGCCAAGGCCTCACCCAAGTGTTGGTGCCCATGTGGTCCATTTCCTAGTGAATATCCATTTTTCATAGTCCACCCCCCATATTTGATGAATTTTTATCTACTCCTAGGTCCTATGAAAACCACCTCTTTCTCTCTAATATAGTACCACCATGAGTCCCTTTTGATCCCCATTATAAGACACCAATGGCATGGTTCCTCTTCATTTGGACCCCTCGTCTAAGAAGGACCAAATTGAAACCACAAAAAAATCCTAAAGTCTTAAAATACCATGGTATTAGGTGTTTTAGTGTGTCTCCCATTTGTATATTCATTCCTTTGGTCAATGTTGTCCCACACATGTTTTACCAAACATGCTGGTTCATCAGGTTGGATGTGTATATGAATTCCCTCAGTCACGAGGACCCCAACCCTATGGGTAGTGTCAGGGAACTCCCAGTCTCAGATACTAGGGTTAGGAACATATCCTTATTTAGTTAGCTCTATGACCGAGGACCTCATGTTCATAGAGTGGAGGTAGATAATTACTCTTACATTTCCCTTTCAGGTGTCGTGTCTTATTCTTCTATCTTATCCGCGAAAAAGTAAGTAGGTAATCCCTCCTAGAGTAATCCACTAGTGTTTCTTGTAGGTTATCCCTTAATTCATTCATTCATCCTTCTCTATTTCCAAGGGATGTATCCATATGGGTAGCAAAATTGACTATCCTCAGCACAACGATGGGAGGATATATTTATGTTAATGCCATTTCATCTTCTCCCATCACCTCGAAGTCATCCACTAGTGGAAGGAGAATCATGTGGGTTAGAGGATGATTCACTTCCTTTTTTTTTCTCACACTCAAGAATGATTCACTTGGGATTAGAGGATAGTTATGATATTGATATTCACATAGACAGACACATGTCTCAGTAGAGAATTATTCTCTTGATCTTCATCTCTCCTTCCTTGAGAGGGCCTCCACAGGCGTGGGTCCACAAAGACATATATCCTAACATATGGGATCCTAATAAATGGTATAATACCAAAATAATCCTTCTCAATGGGCCTCATTCACTATAATATAATCCATAGTCATGGGTCCTCCAAAATGAACTACGTGGTCTTTATTCCAATCCTTATGTTATACGTAGGAAGGCTACATGAGGCCCAAACACAAAACCCCAAACCAACCCTAATTCTCTCTGGTGAAAATTACGAGTAGGTTATTATATGAAATGGTATCTAATATACCTTCCAGGTTCTAGGGGATTATTTGGTACAATTCCTACACCAAACATTGATTATACACCTTTCACCTAGATGTCCTTGCCACATGACGTTAAACAACACAGTTTGGTCTATATCACATGACATTAAAAGGTATGATGTGTCCTCTTAAGTCACACCATAATATGTGGGTTATGATTCCATTCACAAGGATACATAGGAATCCCATCCCATGGGTGTGATACCGACATAAAAAAAATCATATCCTCTAGATGATGATAAAATCTAGAGTTCCCCATTACGTGGTTTAAAACCATCTTCCTGATAATAAACAAAATAAATATCTAATATATTTTTAAAAGGGATCCATGGATGAATAACCTTAGATACATATAGATATCTCAATTGATAAGGAATCATAGATACATATAGATGATTCTAATCTCTATGCATGCTAAAAATCGATTGTTAATTCAAGGGTAGCTTATGTTATACATTATAATTTATGAAGGATTCCCAATAATTTTTTTAAACCTACAAGAGAGGACCATAGTAGGAAAAAATTCCCACTAAATGGGTGTGATGATCCCATCCTACAATCCTATTGACTAATGTGAGTTCTTAAGTATCATTGTCCAAGATTACCAACAAGCACCTGACATTAGAAATTAGGTCCATGAATCATCATTGATATAATAACCATTGGGTGTTTCTGGTTCCAGGAATAATACCCATTGGAACCTTCCTGAAAAGGATGTGGTTGTATGTGCCTCACATAATGTTTGTCCCACCAACACCACAAAATTCTATTCCATCACCACAAAGATTTCGTGGATAAAAAAATCATGTTTTTTATGTTGAAAATATTGGGTATGAACTTTGTAAGTTATTCTCATGATCTATTACCCTTATTCTTATATTAATATTTTATATGTTCTTTGATTGATACCTCACATGTTAATCCTTATTGATAATATGATATCACCCTTAATTATTATTTTTCCCTAAGTTATGAAATTTTTTCACTAAGTCATGAAAAATTTTCTTAACTACGATTTGTCTATGAAGAACACTAAATAGAAGATCTTTGTGGGAGATGTTGAAGATATTTTATGAACTAGATGTTTATGTAAATAGTATCTAATGAAACTAAACCTTTATGGTACTTAGGTATGATTTTGTGAAAAGTAATTAATATTAATCTAAAAATATGTATATTTTTTTTGTGAAGCTAGTGTCTCTATAGTTACTGTAAAAGGAAATGTTTAGTTATACTGAGAGATAAGGATTATAAAAGTATTGTGAAATCCCTAAGGAGATGTATATGTACATGTTAATATACTAATGTATTTGGTAATGATCACAAATAAAATAGGATGAACCAATGTTAGAATAGGCTGAGAAGAAGGTGTAATGATTTATAAATATTCTAAATGATTTTTCATGATTGATAGCTCTGATTAAATATGCCTGATGACCAAGCTAACCATTTTGGTTTTAGTATGTGATTTATGAAATAATTATAAAGTTGAGGTGCTTATATGTATGCTCAAATATTGAAGTACACTATTTGAGGTTAGTTATATGAATTATTTTATATTATGAAAAGCTTGAATGAATGTTAATTCATATACTAAATGATTAGATTCTGAGATGGTAGTGAAAACTCCAAAAGGTACGATGGTCACATATCACGCTAATAGTTCCTCTCTGATTGATCATTTTGGGAACTTGATTCCTACAAATCTTATTATTACCACTTTAGTTGAATTTTATGTGATCAAAAGGAGGGATTCGAATAATTTATGTAGATCTCATATTAATTTCTAAGGAAGGGAAGTCACATTTCAAATACCAAAAGAACCTATGATAATTTATTGGTGTGATGAAGAATAAAAAATCTCAATGGAAATAGTTTCTATATTTTTTTATATTAATTCAAATACATGAAGGTTATTTATATAGAAAAACCAAATATTGAATACATTCTTATTTTTCGGGAGTTTTTGGATGTATTTTTAGAGGAATTTATATGTCATAATCAAAATCATGAGGTTGAGTTTTCAATGGAACTTATACTTAGTTCTATACCTATTTCATGGACTCTATATGTAATGGAACCAATCAAGTAATAGGAATAAAAGAATCAAATCCAGTTCTTTTTGTTAAGAAAAATGACGGTTCAGTGTGACTCTACATCAGGTTTTAAGAACATAACAAGATCATTGTAAAGAAATAGTATCCTCTAACCCATATTGATGACATGTTTGATCAACTTTTGTTTTATTCCTACTTTTATAAGATTTACCATTAATTTTTATATCTTCAATTGAAAGTAAAGAATAATGATATATCGAGGACAACGTTAGTATAATGTATACACTTTGAATTTATATTGATACCATGTGGTCTTACTAATTCCTCCAATATCATTATTGATTTTATGAATAGATTCTTTAGATATTACCATGATTAGTTTGTGGTAGTCTTTATAAAAAACATTATTATATATTCAAAGAGTGAAAAAGTGCATGGATATCATCAAATACTTTTCTTGGGACTTTGAGAAAGGAGGAGTTTTATGAAATATTTATCAAGAGTAAAATTGTCATTAGAATGTTTCATTATTGGTTCATATAATCTGAATTGAGGTTATATTGGTGGATCATTCCATTATATTAGTTATTTATCCATATCCTAGAACAACTATGGTAACTGAGATCCATTGTTTTCCTAGGTTTATAGGATATTGCTGAGACATTTTGAGAAATTTATCATCACTATATAATTGACCCACAAGGTTAACATGGAATGGAGTTATGTTCTTATAGATATATAAATGTAATGATAATTTCACAGAGATGAATAAAAGGTTGATCAGTGAACCTCTGATCACGACAATCTATAGGAGATAAGGATTTGTGGTCTATAGTGATGCATCAAATTAGGAAAATAGGTGATTCTTAACGCATAGTGCTATTGTGATAGCTTATACCCCATGAGAACTTATGGTTAATGATAAAAATTACCCAAAAAATGATTTGGAGTTAACTGATGTACTTTTTACAGAAATGATATGGAGGGAATATATTTTAGGATAAATGTGTGACATATATACTGATAATACATATTTGAAGTATATTTTCACACAGAAGGACTTTAATATGAATTATAGAAGGTAGTGGAAGTTGATTATAGATTATGACTGATCAATACATTATCACCCTGGGAAGGAGAAGAAGGCGACTGATTCTCTTAGTTGAAAGGACCATGTTAGTATATCCATGAAGAGGATTGAAAGATATCAAACATGTAAAAGTTTGAAGAATATATAACATGAAATAAATAATGAAGGGAATAGAACCAGAGTTCAAATAATTAATGTTCAACTATCTATCCATGTGAGTATTAAAGTGTAGAAGAAGGAAGATGTGGATCTATTGAATAAGGTGACAAATATTACTAATAAACCTTGATTTTAATTGAATTATTAGTTCTTGGAAGCATGTATGTGTCCCATGAATAATTGGAATGAACAAGGAGATAGTGTATGATGATCATTGATCATCATTCTATATTAATCCTGAGAATAAAAAGATATATAGAGACATGAAAGACTGTTTTTGGTTGTACAACACGAAGAGAGATATTGAAGAGTATGTATCATGGTAGTTGGTTTTTCTAAAAGTTATGGTAAAGAGATAAAAGCCTAAGAGGATGTTATATCCATTAAACATACCTGAATAGAAATTGAATAACATTTCCATGGATTTCATCATTTGAGTCCCCAAAACAAATAAAGGGAACATTATTTTTTGGGTTGTAGTTGATCAACGTACAAATTCAGAACACATCCTTTCCATCATAAAATATTTCTCTCTTGATCAACAATACTGGTTATACATTATGGAATTATTATGAATTCATGGATATATGTTTTAGATACGTCTTTAGTAGGATTTGGACATATAGTTGATCTTGAGTACAACATATCATCCTAAGACATATTAAAAGTCTAATAAAAGCATTTAAACCTTAGAAGTCATGTTGAGTACTTGATCTATATAATAAAATGGGGGTTGGGATCAATACCTACCCCTTGTGTAATTTTCTTACAACAATAATTTTCACTCGAGAATTAAGATGGTTCCTTATAAAGCCATATATGATAGGATGTGTAGAACTAAATCATATTGAAATTAAGTTAGGTAAATAAATATATTGGTACCTGAGGTAACTACAGAAATGATAAAGAAGGTTAGAACCATTCCAAAACTTATAAGGGAAGCCCAAAGTCGACTGAAAATTTATGTAGACAATCATTGATGAGATCCAAAGTTCGATGTTAGTGATATGGTACCCATAAAAATATATCTATAGAATAAGTCTACGATGTTTGAAAATATGGGAAATTTTTTCCCTTAACATATTGGACCCTTTTAAATTTTGGATCATATCCGTGAGGTATAGAATTTTTTTGAACCTCCATTGAATATCCCTCAACTTCATGTTTTGTTCCACATATCTCCCATAAGGAAGTACATAACTGATCAACCAAATGTACTAATCATAGTGTTTATACCACTAGAACATGATATTTCTAATATATAATAGACAATACAGACTCTTGATCATTGATAGAATGTGTTATTAAACAATACCACTCACCTAGTCATCAATTTTTTGGCCAAACCACAAATTTGAGGATGTATTATGGGAACCTGAAGATATGATAAGGCATATTTATTCTCATCTAATCAATTAAATTTGATGAATTTCAGAGATTAAATTTATTTTAAGGGGTTATAATGAGACACACTGATATTTTATGAAATCATCCTTTATAAATAAACGTGATTTCTTTGATAGCTTGCATTACACAAAATACCAAGTCAAAATGAACTGTGAATTGTTATTATTTAAATATGACAATTTTAATGTAGCCATTAATTTGGAAGGTATCAATATGATTAAGTAATTTATAATATATATATAATGTCCCTAATAAATATAAATTTGTTAATAAATTTTCAATATATAATCACTCAATTTTAAATAATGTCATTTTATGTTTCAAAAATATGTTCTCATCAAAATACGATTTTATTTATTTTGTAAGAAAATATTACAAAAAATATCTAGAAAATTCAGAAAATTTACTTTATAAAAATAAATTCTTTGATGAAATTAGTATATCAGAATTATTCTAAAAATAATTTTTTATAATTTTAGGATATACTATTTTTTCATTGAATTTTGAAAAATACTAATTTTTATTGAAAATTGTGCTCCCTTTATGAGAATTTAAAATTTTATATTATATTATGGATTAGTTTTAAAATTAAATTTGTTCCTATTTATATAATATAATCCAATTATGGTTTTGAAATTAATTATATATCTGAATTTCATAGAAACACATTTTATGTTTGAAATGGGCATTTTTATGAAAACTATTTTTCTTTGCGTTTTTCTGGTATAATATTTAATTATGTTCTAAAACATTCATAAATTAAAATTCTAAAATTGGTTTACATATTTTGAATTAGTGGGTATAAATTTGTTAAATACATCAATATTATTTTTATACTTTATGAATAATAAACATTTTATTTTTTTCTTCCCTCAGAAAGGCTAAATAAGTTAATTTAGGGTAAAAATTAAATTGTTAGGACATAAAAAACAACATAATACTATATTTAATTTTATTTTATGAGTATATATCACCATTAATCATAAAAATGTAAAATTTATATGTTTTTATTTGTGATTTGTACATGATTTAGACATTTATATTATTTTATACATAGAAAAGTAAAAAATAAAAATGTCTTTGTTTTATCATCATTACATTTTTTAGATAGAGATAAAAAGAATGAATTTTAGGTTATAAGTTTTATTTTGAGAGATAAATTGTTTTTATTTACCATTGAATTTTATTTATAAATTTTAGTTACATAATAGGCAACATAAATTCTTATGCAACACGGACACATTATTTATTTAATTAAATTAAATACAAAATAAGTTATTTTACTACCACTAAATATAATATTATTTGAGTGAGTTATTTTATTCCAATAAATTTTTAGATACAAGTTTAATAATGGAGAGTTTTTAATTTATTATATTATAATTCAATTTTTTTATTTATGTATTTAAAGTCAAATTAAAATAATAGTATCAAAAATGAAATTATTGATATTTTGTGATAACAAATATTTTATTAAATTATATAAAATTTTAAAAACACAAAATTCGGTAGAATAACTAGTATATGTTTGAGAATATCTTCCATGGTCCATTTATAGGTCATTTTTAATTTTATAGTTACAATTTTAACCCTTAAAGACTAGAAATATTTAATACGGTGGTAATTGTCAACAGGGATAATAAGTGGCTAAAACAAAAAGGTAATTTAAGAAATTTGATTCAAACTTGTAAAAATCATATCTGATGAGATTATTTTCATTCATCCTAATATTATATTATTATATCATAAATATGGATCCATTTTAAAACAAAATTTAATTTATATTAAATTAACATTTTTGGAGATTCCAAGAGTTCCCATCCCATTTTTTATAAAAGGGCTCGTATTTTTATCAATTATTTTCACTTATTAAAACCATTTTTTTCATCCAAAACCTACCCATATGAATTTCTAAAATCGTTACTCAAATCATACAATCCTTTTTTATTATCATAAAGACAACCTATGAATGATTTTGTTGTAAACCATATGAGTTTGTCCCTAGAAAGGTTATAGATATTAACAGAGTGTTTTTTTATTTATCCTTCAACATACATCAAATATTCTTCAACCACACTGATAAAAAAAACTATTATATACCATATAATGATATGTTATTATGATAATTTATTAACCTATATCCACCTCCTTTTCCACAAAATTTTAAATGAAACAATCGGTCATGTGTACATAAGACTACCTCCTCAAGAATCGATGTAATTCATTTTTCAGTTATGGTTTACATAGATGGGAATAAAAAATGTTTTGATAAAATATATGATTTATATGATATAATAATAATTATTTAAATGTTAATTTTTATTTCACTTTATTTTATTCCATTAATCGGAAAGTGAAAACAACATTATTGTGTCTGTACAGCCTACCATCTCCAAGAATGGTGTAATTCATTTCTCTATATATAGATTTTATGTATGAATATAAAAATATATATATAATACATAGGATATATATAAATGTGGGTATGATTGATCCATGATCAATATACAAGGATCAAAACATCCAAATCGAAACAGACATGAAAAATGAAGCAGTTATCAGTTGAAAAAGTAATTTTAAGAAAGAATAGTAAATAAATGGGAGATAAATGGTTTTAAGTAAATCATATATTGTATGGTATATATGATATTAGTTCGTTAAGAGATTTATAATAAACCTATATTTATTATACAAAAGTCTCAAATATGTATTAAATAATTTAAACCTATGACAAGGGAGTTTCTTCTAACATTTATCTATGTGGGACACATGCCATATTTACTACTTGTTTCCTCTATGTGGTGTATATATTTCTCCAGAATTTCTTGTATGATGATTCCAATTAAAATTATTGGGATTTAAATGTCTATATATTTTTTTATCTTTCATGTTGTTCTTAAAAAATATTTTTGAAAGGAATCTTTTTTTTCCAAATGAAGATTTTTTTACTTTTATAAAAATGTGTGAAAGGAATCTTTATTTTAACATATACGACATGAATGGATTTTAATTACATAGTAAATTTTAAATTATTTTAATATTCATTAATAAATTTCAATATTTATTTTGAAATTAAAATTTTTCTTTCATATTTGTATCATTTTTATATTTTAAAATTTATTATCAAAGTGGAAGGGTTGTTTTCCTCATGAAATGTTCGGATGTTCTTTTGAAATCATTTTTATCCACGATAACGTCGTTTATGTCACTTAGTATTTACTAAGGATATGATCCATTGATACCATTATAATAATTTATTTGGATGGTTAATATTTATGTTGATGAGATTTTTATGAAGCCATTTATTTTCCAGGGGTTATGTTATGATGAATTAAAAAATGACTATAAAACTCATTTTCTTTGCATGGGTTATGGTGTTATGATATAATGAATGTTTTATGATATTATTCCACACATATGTATTTTTTTTAAAATTTTATGTGTGGTTTTATTATAAAAATGTATGTAGGTTACATTATGACAAAAAAATGGTGGTTATGTTATAACCAGAAGACATTGGTTACGTTATAACCAAAGACTATGGTTACATTATAAACAAGGTAAGGTTGTTATGATATTACCAAAAAATTGTGGTAACATTATAACTGAAGAACAATAGTTATGTTATAACCATATGTTGTTGGTTATGTTATAACCATGTATAGTTGTTACATTATAACTGAAAATGATTAGGCCCAAAATTATATAGCCTTTCAATTCATTAGGTAATGTTGTTTATATCATGAGATAATCTTTGGAAACATGTTGATATACTTGATCCATTATGTGAAAGAAGTTGATGTTCTTAATACACTACGGTAAAAAAATATTCAGTTCTGATCCATTTTTAGTTGATATTCTTGTTAGTTACCCTTGAAATATGAAATTTTTTATAAACCTATGACAATGGCACCCTTTTATGAAATTAACTTATGGTTCTTGATTGATTTATAATGACTTATAACACTTATTAATCATGTCTTTTCTAATTGATAATGACTAACGTCATGAATCATGTTTATTTTCATGCATAGATTGTATATGAAAATTTTATGATATTATCATGATCTCTTAAAATTGTAATTATATTATTCATTCATATGATCATCGATGTTTACCGCTCATGTTCTCCCTTACCAAGAATCTATACTCAACCATTATTATGTTTGATTTCCCTTTATAATGAAAAATATTATTAAGTAGGGTATTCCTATGAAGAAAAATAAATGGGAATATATTTTTAGGGGATCATGAAGTTATTTTAAGAATGATTTATTTATAGATCTCATTTTAAAATAGACTAATCCTTTATGGTCATCAGGTGTGATTTTGTAAAATTCATTGGATATTCATATAAAATGATGTATATTTTTATATTGGAACCATGGGTATCTACAAATTTAATGAAATAAAGTCATATTTAGTGTATTTATTTCTCATTAGCCGATATAAGTTAGAATTTGTTAGTACATGAGTCCTAGTGGACTAAATTTACAACTTTTTTCTGATTTCCTAGACAATTTTTTTCAACACGTTTAGAAAATGATATATCTTTTTCAATTTTTTTGTAAGTATCCCACTATATATCCCATTTTGATCCTACTAATAGTTCCATAACTAATATTGAAAATACTATTATACCATAACTTATTCTCATATATTAAGCTCAAATAACATGTTTCATTGTAATTTTCTATTTGGAAGAAGTTATGTATGGTTCTTTATCCCTTGTTAATACTTATCCCACGGTAATAATTATCCCATCATATAATATCTTGATGGTACGATACTTCTTTATAAAAATGAATTTATTCATATCATCACAAATTTGGTTCATAATAATTTTTTTAAGATCATATACAAATAGAACATCCTTGTATTTCAATTTCTAAGCTTCAATATAACATGTAATAACTCATCTAATTCTCTAGGGGCTATCATTTATTAAAGTATCTGAGACTACATCCTGAAAATTAATTATTTCTTCAAGATTTTAGGATAATATACTATGTATTAGACATCCAATATCATATATAGATGGATTACTTCTCTTAATAGAATTCAGAGCAACCCTAATAAGGAATTATTTCACTAATTTAAAATTTTGATAAATTATTTGTGCATCAAATGTTTGAGACGATTGTCTAAGAATAGTAGTCATTCATTATTCCTAAAAATGACCTTGATAGTCACATATTCAATATGGGTTCTCTAGACAACATATTTTTTTGAACATTAAGACCTAAATTATTTTTTCATAGAACTATTTTTCATCGTCATGGGCTTAATATCCATTTATTATTTCTATATATGTCTATAAGATAATTAATTTCTTCTTGATGTTTGGATGCACTCAAAGTTTCTTTCTTCCTTTTAATTTGGGGTTATTACTTCTCAAATTTTTTCATAATTCCTTTTAATATAAGATATTTTTTTATAAATTTTATTAGAAAATTGTTTCCAAATTTGGAATTAGCACTTAATATTTTAAAAGAAATATATTGAAAACATTTTGGTTATGTAGGAAAAAATTTCACATTAATTTTTGGTCCAAAGGATTATAACATGACAGTTTTTAGAATTTATTTTAAAAAAATTATCTCAGCTATATCTTATATTCATTTAGGTTTTCTCAGAATCAAGAAAGGTTGATTATTCTTTATTCAACTTTTACTTAGTAGAGTTTTTTTCTTCAAAAAATTTTAACATCTTGTATTGTTATATATTTGTTTCCATAAAAAGCTTGTGTTATTTAATGTAACTAGACTCTATTTTTAGTAACTCATATTTATAATAAATTTTATTCTTATCCTTATTCTTTTGTATCATGATATATTTCTTAAGTTTGTTGTTTTTATCAAGACCACCCTCAAGATCAGATTTGAACATATTCTCAATATATGTATCTTCACATTCTTCTTCATTGATTGAGGTTTGTCAATGTTTTTAAAATTTAGACATAATATTTCCATGTATTTTACCATAGTTCTATTATGATGGACTTCCTAAAGTGGAATAATCATAATCTTTTATTCTTATCATACACTATAATTTTATTATTGTTATAATTCTTTTTCTTTCAACAGGTTATTTGATTTAATTGGATATTTTAGTCCATCTATTTCTCGGAAAAATTTCTTTCTCTCATCATGATCATATTGAATTCCCTTATTATTGGGATAGTCAATTAGAATGTTCCCAATTACAGAAAACATGGAACATTTCCATGGGAGTTTACCTTTATACTTACCTTTTACTTTTCTATTTTTTTGAAATTAGAGGCATTATTGACACATCTTTCAGAAGGAATATAAAAATACTATTTATATTCTTAGTGAAACACAGTGGTTGACCATGGTCTCATCTCTTTAGGATATATTTCTACCAATCACTCAATATTCTAATACAATTTATTATTATTGGTGTTTTTGTAGTAATGAATGAAAAAATTGGGTATTTTTGTTTGGATGGAAAATATATTCAATGAAAGTAATCACAAACCAAAAATAGTTCATGGTGAAGGTAGTGATTCCGTATAGGATCCAACCAAAAATCCCAATCATAGTTCTATAAAAATATATTATTGAAACCTACTATCTATTTATTATGTGACTTAAAAAAATTCACCACTGAACCCCAGTTGTCCAAAATTTTTGATGGTTATCACCTTTATATTTTTAATAGCAATTCAAACCATTATTTCTACATATAGTGGATGTTACCAAACCTCAATAATGATTTTAACTTCCTAGAAATATCCCATAGTTAAGAATTTATGTAGGGATGATCCCCACAACACATATTTACCTATCACTAGATCACTCTCTATTTTACTCTTCACCTCATTCATATGTTGAAAAACACATTGAATTGGATAATTTAATCAACATGATTGGTGAGAAGAGGAATAGAGTGTATGAGAAATAGGACCATCGTCACATCTAAATAGATTGGTTATACACTATTGTGACCCAGAATGTGGGAAAATAAGAGAACATACATATATTAAAAGGTAAAGCATAAATAACAGGATTATTCACTCATAGAACAACAGTAAAGATAGTTCTCCATGAATGGAGAAAGTGAATTTCCATAAATGGAACTTGATATGGAATGTTGTATATAATATAAACTAATTAAGATTATTATTCAAATAAAATATAGAAATTTAAATATAGAATAAAACTATTACAATATAAATTAGAATATAATACAAAAAACTACTATTTTCCCCCAAAAAGAAGGTATTCCCCACCATACCATTTATAAAATGAATTAATCATTTAAACATGAAGAGAAGTTGGTCTTGATGCGCATGGATATATTTATCATGTGTAAAACATTAGGTCAATGTAATGTCTCTATATTGGGATGCTACTTCCCTATATTTGTTTAGATATAAATTCCTTTAAATATTCCCATGATCATTGACCAATGTTCTTCTTCAATTAAATATTAAATTTAATTCACAAGATCAAAACTGATTTTAAAATATTTAAATGGTGAAATGTTTCTTTAATATCCACTGACTGTGGTACGATAGAATTTCTCTATATACCATGGAGTAGTCTTTTTCATATGATATGTACCACTAAACTCTTCTAAAAACTATTTAGTCAGGAACCCAAAATCTACACTCCAAAATCTGGTGCTAAAAAATATTCCTTAAGAATTTTATTTGATACAAAGTGAGATGAAATAATCTTTATTTTATAGCATTAACGTAAGTTAAATATTTAATCTAAAAATAATTACCCAATACAAAGAATGTTAGGTTTAGATTCTTTTAAAAAAAATATGATATTTAGTTTATATTACTTGTTAAAATCTCTCAACAATATAATGACACTAGACTCCCCTCAAGACTCTTTATTGGTTAAACTCATCTTTATAACCTGAGGAATAAAAAAAATAAGAAGGGGTAGATATCATATGCATATTTAGGGAAAAAATAATAAACATGTAATCAAGGATTAGATTATATGTATATGATAAAAATGGTTTGGGAAGAAACATCTTATTAAAAAGAACATAAAACAACTATAGTTATCCATAATCCATGATAATAGATACGTAACCTCAAATGAGTTAAGATATAAGATGGAGTAATATTTATAAAACATAAAACAAATAAACATTATCCTTGGAGTACAAAAATTTGAATTAATATATGGAATTTCATGGAAATAAATTATAATATAAAGGTAGAAAATGAATATAAGGATATAAATTATAAAATAATGATGTAGGAATCACTACCTGTTTCCTCAAACATGGTGGAGAAGGCATCACAACTAAATCTCTAGAGTGCAGAAAAAATCCCTAATTGGTTCCCATAATCATAGTGGGCCATGAATCACTATATGACTCCCATAGACATATAGGAGAAGGAATCAGTACCCTATTCCCATAACATAGTGGAGCAACCACTACCTAATTCGTATAAACATAGTGGAAAAGAAATCACTTCCTGATTTTTAGAAGAATAATTAAGAGGATATAACATAAAAATTCCCATAGAAAATTGAGAATCAATACATGATTCCTACAACTGTTTCATGATATATAAATCCTTAAATATTAAATTAGATGGTGATATTGGGACCCACCAATCACATGATAATAATCAATTCAAATATATTCCATTTGAACATGAAAATATTTAGACCTAAATAACCACTTAATTAACCATTGGATAATGGTGGGTTTCACAAAAATCATTGAAAGAACATTCCACGAGAATCCGAGAAAGATGATGGATGTTTTGGTCGAAGTAGAATAGAAAGAGGTGGGGGGGTGATGAATTTTCTTTTCAATGTTTTAAAAAATAAATGCAACAGAGAATTCAAAATAAAATGAATTCAATATGATGAAGTGATAAATTTTATATATATGATAAATTTTATATAATATTTTATTAAGTTACTATGGAAAATTGAAAAAAGATGAATTTAAATTATGAAATTATACATATCAATATAAAATGAGGAAATTAAAAAATAAAAAGAGAGATTAAACACATGTTGAGAAAGGAGTTTGAGATTAAATCGGTGTGAGACCCCACACCTCCTCCAATAGAGTTGACAGGTTTGTATTATTACATTGATTTTATTAGAGATTAAGAAACCATATCATTCCTTTATTTTTTATATAAGTAGCAAGAAACCAATCCTTTATTATATCAATTGTAGTATGCACATGTCTTTCTTCATTTTCCCTGGTTCTATTGAGAGACCCATTGTAGAAGGTAATATGAAAAGTGAAATATTTCTTAGTGAAAACGTGAAGAACCATAATCCAGTATCCTAGAGCTTGTCTACTTTATTACATTGGAGTAGATACAAGGGATCAAATTCTGATGGACTGATCAATTTATTAGTCTTGGAGAACTAAATATATACTTTATTGTCACATTACATTTGAAATTAAAAAAAACCTAGATTTTTCTTTGATAAATTTATTACTATATCTAGAATATTCATTATAACCATTCATAATACACTTAATAACATGATGAGGAAAATAAATACATATGGATGAGATCAAATGACCAGTAAGGGAATGGGTAAAATAAATGATAATAAAGAATGAATAAAGAATAATCATTATTGAAATGTAAATAACTAATAATAAATTTTATTTAATCAATAACATGAGAATGAAAAGAAATATAGTATGATAATATTAAGATCAAATGATCCACTATAAATAATCACATCAGCTTGAAAAATATCCAAGGATATTATTTGAAATAACCCTATGAACATTAATAACTGATTTCTTAACAATGTAATGCATAATGCTCGTCATTTAAAACATACCATCAAGGACTTGTTCAAACATAGTTTAAACATACCACAAATACCTTGTACTGGGATAGGCTACTCTATGGGAAGTTATAATAAAAAAACCCACTTATATTTGGTTATCCAACTGGTTTAACTCATAATACCTACCAATGCATTACAAATCTATATAATTCTTGGTTCCACCCATTACATCATGTCCAATTCATTCCTCATATATTTAATGATCAATTTAATTCATAAAAATATAAATTATTAATAAATGTATGTATTCATTTAGATGGATTCATTACTCCAAACCCCAAGAAGACCCAGAAAAATAAATATTACTCTAATATCTAGAGAGTAATTGTTACTAGGTCATTATATTCATCTAGGAAGGTGGAAGTAGATACCCCCTCAACCTAAGGTTGATAAAAATATGATCACATATTCCAGTGCAAATTATTTGAGTGAAATAAATTTTAATAAAAACATTAAACCAACTATGAGGGATGAATATAAAATATAGGAAGGATGTGTTATAAGAACTAGAATTTTGGATTGATGATCAATATGGAATAGTTTTATAAAGGTATATGAAAGGTGAAGTCACTGTAGAGAATTACATTAAAATCTGTATGTGAATGTTCATTAAGTTAGTTGAGTAATTTAAGAGAAATTATGAAATTATTATTTGGAAAGTTCTATGGGAATGAGTTCTTTTTATTTTTCGTCTATTTGAATATTACATGCTTGGTATTTCAATTCTGAAAAACACCTTTGAGTCTCCAAATAGTGATTTTATTTTTTTTGTTGCAAGTTTCTATTATGATTTTGGTTTATATAGAAAATTAATTTTTTGAATGATGATTTCGTTGAACTGAATAGAAATGTAGAAGAATGATTGGAAATTGAATCTATCATTGGATTGTTTTATAATCTATTGCTAATGTTGTTGAATGCTTTTACTAAGAGGAATAATTTTTACAGCATGTTCTTCATGCCTTGTTTTTGGATAATATATAAACCAATTTAATGATCTGGTTCTGTTGATTTGTATTTCTTATGTTGTTGGTTTTATGTGGTTCCTTTCTTTACTATATATCTTCTTACCATGATGATATATTGGTGGTTTTATTTATATCCAAGATGGGTGTGTTTTATTTTAGGACAAGAGTTATCACATGAAATAAAGGGACATATGCATGGTTGAATGAAATTGTTGATCAATCATCATCACATGTTTTATCTTTTTGAAAATATTTGGTGTCTACTAGTGATGATATAAAGGGAAAAAAATGTGATCTTGGAGTGTAATGGAACAACCAATGTATTTCATAGAGGTTATTTTCCCCTATACAAACATAAGTATAAGAAATCACCATGTTTCTCTTTCTCAGAAGTATCCAAACAAGATTTTTCTTACTCCAACTGAAGGAATCAAAGGAAAATTTTTCTTCTTCTATTGATGATAATTGTTTTTTCATCCTAGAACATACGTCACATATGATTAATCAGGGACCCGTTGGGCTATAGTGAAAATATGATAAAGCAGGAAGGGATTTATTAATTGGACAGATGGTTTTCATCTGGTACTATATATGATTCATGTTTTACTATAGTGAGAGACCGTAGATGCATATGTTGGTGGCATGCGCGAAGAATTTTTTTTATATTGTTATTGTTCTTCTCCCATAATGTAATTTTCATGTCATGTTTTCTTGTTTCCTATTTTATTTCATTGATGGTTAATGATAGTTACAACTTGTTTTTCCACTGAATTCTTCACTTTCTCTAATTTGGTTTTTAGGCGTATGGGTTGGGAAAGTAACTAATGACTCCAGTCTTTTGAAAAAAATACAAAATATCAACATTTTCCCAATCAAAAAGCAACTATTAAAGTAAAATACCATATAAAGAAATAGTATATGGTTTAGAAATTATATCAATGATATTAAAAATATGTATATTTTAGAGAAACTTAATATCCAATGATCATGAGAAAGAGACTCTATAAATAGAAATTCAATGATAAACAAATTAATTAAGAATGTGAATGTCAAGGATTTCCTAGTTAAAAAATGATTGAAAACCATCAAAATAAAGAATAATGATCTTATAATGACAATATCTATAGAGGTGTAAAAATAAAATTGAGTTTTTTTGTCTTTGTTGAATAGATATTAAATTCAATGATCTTTATAAATGATATTAAGGAAAAAACCCATGTCACCTTGAAAATCACCTTTTAAAACAATTTTTTTATAATATTAGAATTTTTTTATTTAAATATAAACTTTTCAACATGTAAACGAACACTCAAAACATTTTGTGGTAATGATAGAATGAAATTCCATTCATGTTGAGTACATTAAAACAATGATTCCTTACACATTTTCTGTACAATATAAAAAAGTACCTCATTCAGAAAATGACTAAAATTTTACTTCTAAAACATTTTGTAAAAATATAAACATGTGTAAAAATGTATTTAATAAATAATTTGACAGTATTAAAAACATTATTTAAAACATTTTAACTAATATATGGATCTATATGAAAATGATTCCTGGTCAAGTAGCCAAGATGGCCGATTTTCCATAAAAACATTATTTCGGCAACCAGAGTACATAAAGGAAAGGAAATAAATGGAAAGAATATAATATCAAGAAAAAATATAATAATAAAATATGTTTGGTTTAAGATATAGAGATTAAAGAATTATCCTAGCGGAGAACTAAACATAAACAACCTTGAATAATAATGATATTGTAAAATAAACCCTTTCCACTTTGGTAACTTTTGAATCATAAGATCCATGAAACAATAGATTCAAATGAAACATTAAATATAACAAAAAAATAATATTTATTATATAACACTTGAAATGATTAGTATATAAATAACATAACTATAAATACGTGTATATCATCAAACATGTATCATCGAAACAAAATTGATATGTAGAACCCTTACAAAGATCAAATAGTTTAAGAGAGAAATAATAAATGAAGAGATTGTGTGTAACAAACCTAAACCCCAAAAAACAAGTGAAAATAAATAATGAGAAAATAATAGGTCATTTGACACTTAATAATGGAATAATATAGTCAATTAAGTAGAAGTATAACCCAATGGAATGAAATCGAGTTAAGAAATCCCCTTACCCATAGTGATGACTTGTTATGAGTGTCCTTTAACACCTGTATAGAAAAAATATATAAATTATTTTATTTATTAGGAACCCTTTCTAGGAATAATACCTTATAATAAAGCCATTTATTTAATTTATTTTAAGGATACATTTAATTACTCAATCAGTAATTTCCTTGTTGGATGTTTTGAGGAATTCAATTCATAATTTCGAAATGACATATGTTTTTTGACCATTTTCAAAAAGGTAATTTTTCCAATATATATAAATTAATATTTTTTTTTTAATTTTTATAGATTAACATTATTTTTAACACCATGTAAGATTTATGGTTATGAAAAATAAATTACACTACAGTAACAGTGACAGTAAGTCATACGTACAAATGATTAACATTTACATTTTTCAAAGATCATGGTGTAAAGAACACAAGTACTATTTTACATTAAAATAATTATAATTATATCATAAAAGCCATATTATTTCATTAAATAATCTTATTTAAATTATCCAAGAGATGTGGTGTTGGAAAATGAATCCCATTTCTTCGAGGAGGTGGTAGTCCACACCCACACACGAATGACATTAACATTTTTCATTTGCTAGAAATGGAATATGTTTGAAGATATATTACTTTATTTTAATTATAAATATGTCATTAATATAATATAAAGACATTAACTCTATATTTACAACCATATGTGAGAGGCATTAATGGAAAAAAAATCAAATCGGTTCCTAAGGTGGTAGTCCACCAAACACATAAACAAAAGTTTTGTTTCCCATTTTATGGAAGAGTAGATGGATATTAGGTATCATAATTGAAATAAAAATAAATAATAATATGGAAGATACTTGTTTTTTATTTATTAATTTATGATTAATATTTGTGGCATTTAAAGAATAAATAAAACTAAAACATTTAGATAAAAGCTGTACATATTCTTTGGACAACCTCCTTTTCTTTACACGTTATGAAATATAAGGTTCAAATTATTCCTAAAATATAATAAATATAATTTTAGAATGGACGTTAGGAAGTATGTTTGGTAGGAATTTGATGAACCAAATGGTCCTTGGAGTGTGAGAGGTGTGTCCTTTTATAATGAGGGATGAGGGCATTCTTGTATTTTTTAATATATTAGATTAATTCAATTTATTTTTAAAGTTAAAATCATTCCAAATTGATATAATTAAAATATAATATTATTATGTGTTGATAATATCACCACAAATAAAAATTTCATGTGTTTGGTTGAATATTTTTACCCTTATCTTTTAGTTTCAACCCTCGTGAAACCTTTTGACAATTATCGCAATAATATAATTTTCAACCCTATAAGTGTAAATAATATTCTCATAAAAGGGTAATTAGCACATATGAGGTCAAGTTGTGAAATTTTAGATCATTTAATATCTTCTGGTTCTAGTTAAAATTTTTATGGATTTTTAAATAATTTAATAAAATATTATTTTCATAAAAT
This sequence comes from Viscum album, assembly GCA_963277665.1. NCBI lineage: Eukaryota > Viridiplantae > Streptophyta > Magnoliopsida > Santalales > Viscaceae > Viscum > Viscum album. The sequence goes on from OY728151.1 coordinate 1,291,460,700, forward strand.
ATCGTAAATGTCGTTTTTGACACTATTAAATTAATTGGACTTAAAAAAACATAATTAAAAAGATGTAATTATAATATAATCACTTAACATATAAATATTTTTGTAATAATTAACTATAAATGTTTTGGTAATAAATTATTCCTCAAAATTTTATTAGTTTTAGTAATTTTAATGTCATTTATTTTAATTTTCAATTAAATGAATAAATATTGTGTCTTAAACTAATTATTCAATAAATATGTAATTAAAATAAATTAACAGGACAAAAATATATTAATTATGTTAAAAATAATATTTTATACTTCTTAATAACATATTATTATCCTTATGATAACATAAAAAAGAAATTTATGTACAGAAAGTGACGTTTTTTAACATTCTTGATTAAAATAATATAATTATCATTACTAAGGTCCAATTGAACCAAAATTATATATATATTATAATTTGGAATATATATGGAAGAATTTAACCTATACAATGAAATTAAATAATGTATTGGGGTCAATTTTAGTCCTTATCATATTTTTTTAACCTTAATTACCGGACTCACCATTACCGCGGTGAAAATTATTTACTATAGTTACTATTCATAACGACAAAAAATAAAAAGTTCTCATTTACCAAAATTGGACATCCTTTTAAAAATATAACGAAATTTCTTTCAAGATTCAATTTCTGTAAGTTCTTGATATATATTTCATATTATGACTCAGAATGGAACAAAAACAATTTTTCAAAAAGAAATCCTTTATTAAGTAAATAAATGTTTTTAAACTAAATTAAAGAATAAAATTGAATATGATGTACTTAATTAAATTATTCATAATTTATTATAATTATTTTCAGTGGACCCATTTTAAAAAAATTTATATTTTTAATTACTTATAAAACATATAGTTTTCAATAAAATGAAGTAGTTTTCTCTATTCATTGGAAAATCATTCTATTTCAGAAAATAAGAAAAACTCACTCTAAGTTAATTTTGATATACTAATTTTAAAAATGATATTATTTTTATTAAGTAAAATTTCTAAAATTTATATAATGAAATTTTATTATTCTACCAATAAAAAATAGATGAAAGTATATTTTTGATGAATAAAAGGATTTTTCCAAAAATTGAGTGATTATTTCCTAAAAATTAATAAATTAATATTTATTGGGTAGGTAAGTCATATATATATTTTATGATATATTTATTAATATCCATACATTATTATTCATCTACTATTCTATAATGGTTATATTTAAATAATAGTATTTCGTGATTTGATTAATCTTGATGTTGCATGTTGTATATTATATAAAAAACAATGTTATTTTAAAATCTCAGGTTGTTACATTCTAAAAAATAAAATAATTCTGTCCTTGAAATTTTAACATGAGCTCGGTATTCAAGGGATTGATATTTGAAAATACCATTTTTGAAAACCTAAAATGTAAAAAGATTCAAGAAACCATTCTCCTAAAATGAGGGAAATGGAAATATGAATTTCATCTTGAATAACACATAACAAGGTTTCCAAATAGGATAACATTAGTGGGTAATAAAAATATAGACACGTATGAAATAGTAATTCTCAAATTATTATGGAGAGTGACATAGATCATTTATAATATGAATGTGAATGATCAAGAGAAATTTAATGAAAAAAATACATCAACCAAATAGATGTGGAAAAGACAATTGATTTATCTGAAATGAATGGAATAGGATAAAATTTTCCTTTTTGGATCATTTTACTAGATTGGATGAATTTATATACCATATATACTTAGAAAAAAGGATATATACATACATAAAATGTACAATATAATCCATTAATTAATTTCAACCATAATCAATTCTTTTTCATCAAACTATGAGTATTCAAGATAAAGTTTTGATGCCAAAAGCTCTAAAATATACTTGAAATAGGGAATATAATCCACCAAAGGCTAAAAATATATTCCTTCCATATTTAGACATCAATGAAAACCAAAATGTATATTTCTGCATTTTAAGAAATATAATTTTAATCTTCAAATCCTCAATAGTAATACCCAATGTTCAACATATATCATTTGATAACTAACTCGCCTTAGAATTCATGAAAATATTTGCAATAATGTCTGAAACCTGAGAATTATAATTATTTGATTAAATATATTTTCAAAATTAATTTAACATTTTTATATAATCACCAATTTTCAATCATTTAACCAAACAATTTTATTCCCTATCGAAAATACGCTAATCATTTCAATAAATAAACCGAATCACCATAAAGTCACATAAAAATCATATATGCTTACAAAAGAAAATTCATCCTATTTTCATATAATTAAATCACAAAAAAATTCCATAAATTAAAAAAATAAAATATTCATCACTATAAATGACTTAAATAACATTGTCATCAAATAACTAACCAAATGAATTTCACCAATACTATCCCATTTAGTTCATCGATGTGAATATTCTATTTATCCTATCCAATAAATATCATATTACCACTAAATCAATTTAATTTGTTATCAGTAGTGTTCAAAATGTCTTTTTGAATCCTTGATTTAAATATACTATTGAAAAATCCGTAGACGTATCATGATTCTTATATCTAAAATATAATTTATATAATACTTCTATAATATAATTCTAAGGTCCCAATATACAAACACACAAATCCTAACACTTAAATGATTAACATAACATATCTCCATCCTTGGTCTTGGTGTTAACCCATTGATTGGGAAATTTCCTTGGATAATAGGAATATTCACACACACAATAGACTTTACTATAATTGGTATCATAATATGAATTTTAATACATCTATCAAACTCTTAATTTTTCATTGGAAATTCATTGATCTATACCATTATTTTATCACCATAAAATGTTTTCACATTAGTTTTATACATTCACTATTGTGTACCACCAATTATCTCAATGAATTATATCCATATATTCATTAATGTGTTTGACAGTTGGTTAAGTTATATTTTTTTAATCAAATATCATTCCAATTGATTAGGAATAATATTAATATCTTTCACTAGAATCATCTTTCATTTTTGTTACTCATAATCACAACATTTTCTATTAAATTAAATGTTAACATGATTCCTCATTGTTATATCCATTGAGTAGAACAAAAAAACGTAGTAAAAGAAATAATAATCATAGTGGAAAACCACATAATCTATTCCTTACCAAAATATTAGGATGCTATCATATACTAAGAATTATCCTCAAACTCAATCATCAGGTTATGTTCCCTAATATTTGTTTTCCTAAATCTAGTTCCAAAGGGTTATAATATACTTCCTATAATTCCAATTGTAAATACCTAGATTCCAATTGCATAGAACTGATGTTTACTTTATTACATTAGCTTAGATACATGGGACTGAATCCAAAATGGATAATCAATTTAGAAGTTTGGGAGAACAATATTCATACATGTATATGAAACTTATATTTATAAAAAATTCCAAATAGAATTTTCATTGTGAAAATAATTAATCTCTCTAGCATATCCCTAAATATCAAACACAATACACTATTTTACTCATGGGTAAAGGAGATAGAATAACAGTGATCTGAAATTCCCAGTAAGGATATGCATATAGTGAAAGATCAGATGAAATAAAAAACAAATAATCTACATGTCATGGTAAATAACTGATAAGACATTCGATTTAATTAATATCTTGATCATGATCAATAATATGACTAGATAAAATGAATATAAATTGACTCCATATAAATAATCATATGAGTTTGAATGTTTTCCATTGATATTATTAAAAATCAACAATAGGACATTAATAATTGATTCCATAATCATAGATTACCTAATTCCATACATCTAAAACGTATTTTTGATAACTTTCTCAAGGAAAATTTAAACATATTATCCTGACCTTATGACAATTCATTTTAAACTATGGGTAGTCATGCATCAAAATCTAATTTAATAAAGGCTATTACACTAGTTTGTCTCATCTGACCAACTGATGCAACATATGGATATATAATTCTGTGCCACACTATCCACTTCAAATCTAATGAATTCATCATATATTAAACAATCAATCTGATTCATAAAAAATATTCCTTATCTATAAATATCCATATTGTGTAAATAATAGAAAATATAAGTATTTCCCCAATGAATCAAATAACATTTAATATAAAACACCCTATATATAAATAGAATATGTTTTACAAAATAATCATATCCATGATACTAATAATATATACATTTAATATAAAGATAATTTTAATTTATCACAATAAAGTTAATGTTTCAAGAGGAGGTTATTGAGGTCAAAATTTATCTAAAAAGTGATTATAAATAATTCCCTTGTCAAAATGATCATAAACCATCCAAAGTAAGAATAAGGATAATATTATTATAATTTATCCTTAGTAGATTACAAATAAAATAAATTTTATTTGTCATATTTTAAAAGAAATAGCATGGAATAATCAATGAAAACATTATTGTAGAAACTAAATTTTCAATTTGAAAATAACATTTAAAAATTAAATTTCAGAATGTTAGGAAATAATTTTATTTTAAAGAACCATATAAAAAATATAGATGAATTATAATATAATTTATTGTTTATGGCATCATGAAATTTTATACATTACATGTATTTTAAAATAAATATTAATTCATATTTTCGGTAAAAATTAAAAAGCTAAATCATTCAGAAAATGAAAATAAGTTTCCATTTAAAAACTTATAAAAAAATTAACACATGATTAGAAATATTTTTAATAAATATTTTTATAATATAAAAAACATTCATTAAATTTTTTAATGAAAATATGGATATATATGAAAAGAATCTCAACTAAGTAGGAAAACGATGTCAGTTTTCCATAAAAACATTATCTTTCTACCGTGAGTAATTAAAAAAAGGAAAATGAATGGAAAATTTTTAATGTCATGAGAAAAACCATTGATAAGAAAATATATATTTTTAATATATAAATATTAATTAAATCTCCTAATAAAGAATGAAACATGAACAATATCGAACAAAAACCAGATTGTGAAATAAACCCATACTTTGGGAACATTTGAATCATAATTAACCTTAAAAAATAACATCAAATGAAAATATAAATATAATGGAAAAATATGATTCATTATATAATATGTATAAGTATTATTTTATATACCTCATAAAAATAAATAGGCATATATAATCAAATATGTCTAAATGAAATAATATTGAGATGATGATTCCTTACAAAGATAAAATCACTGAAGTAAGAATTAATTAATGAAGCAAATATGTGTGAAAAATGTAAATCCATAAAAAAAAGTGAAAATAAAAAATAATACAATAAAAGGTCTCACACTAATTCTTGTCAAAAAATAGTTAATGAATTATATGTATAACCCAATGAAAAGAAATTATGTTTTAAAACCCCTTATATCAAGGCCAAACTTACTATGAATGTCCATTAACACCTTTATAATAAACTTATATAAATTATATTATTTCTTAAGAAAACATTATTGGATTGATCCCTTATCATGATACCACTTAATTCATTTATTTTAAACAAATACTCAATTACTTAATCAGTTAAGTCCATGTATGATATTTTAAGGATGTTTAGGTCATAATTTTAAAACGACTTTAGTATATTGACCATTATCAAAGTGGTAATTGATACATCACCTCTATAATATTAATAATGAAATAATTATAATATCTTTATATTAAATACTATTTTTAGACATACCATCAAACATGGCTATGAAAAATTAACTATGTTACCATCTTATAGATGGTAAGTCGTATGGTTGTATCAGTAACATTTTTATATTTAAACAATCATGATGGAAATAATATAATGAATTTTTTGAAATTAAATATTTCTAATTATATTATAAAGTTATTAGGAATTATATATATATATATATATATATCATCCATGTGATGTGGTGTAGGAAAATGAATCACATCGCCTCATTGATGTGGTACTCCACCCATACGCAAGAACGATGATATAATTTTTAATGGATGTAAAGATAAAAATGTATATGATAAATTATATTTTTAGAATTAAATATATGTAATGAATATAAAATATAAATATTAAATCCATCATTATAATTATCTGCGATAGGCAGTGATGTAAAATGAATTATATAAGTTGAAGAGGTTACAGTCCATCCTACACATGAATGACAGTTTCATTTCCCATTTGAAGGAATAAAATATGAATATAGGGTATTACATTAACATAACTAAATCTATATAAATTTTATATAATAGTTTTATTATTACATAATTATTAATAATATTTTATGGAGGTAGAAGAGGAAATAAAACTAAAATATTCTGTTAAAAGTTATACTTCTTCTTCAGACAACCTCCTTTGCTCTCTGCCTTAAGCCCACTAAGGTAGATATTATTTCCAAAATAATATCTCTATAACAGTGGAAGGGATTTTAATATGGTATTTAGATATTTATTGTATGAAAAAAATTGTTCTTGGAGTGTGAAGAAAAGAAGAGAGTGGATTTCCTTTTATAATAATGGAAGGGGTATTCAGGGTATTTTTTAAAGTATTAAATAAATATAAATTAATTTTAAAGTCAAAATGAACCCAAATTGATATAATTAAACTATAATATGTTTATAGGTAAAAATAATCTAATAAGATAAATATTGGATAATTTCTGGTGATGTTTTCAACCTTATCTTTTAGCTATTACACCCCATTAACCATTTGGACAATTACTAGAATATTAAAGACTTCTACAATTTTAGGGGTAGGAAAGATACCATAAAAGAAACAATTGGCTTATAAAGGGAAAAAATATGAGTTTATAGAACATATAATATCCTAATTTATCTATTTCAATAATTTTATCATTTTAATATAATTTAATAGAATATTAATTAAATAAAATATCAGTAATGTCATTTTTAATACTATTCATTTAATTTGATTTTAAAAACAAGAATTAAATGAAGGAATTATAATATAATTACTTAAAATATATTTAATATATTATAATTATTTATAAAATATATGGGAAATAATGATTCTTCCGAATTGTGCTAATTTTAATATTTTTAAAATCATTTATTTAGTTTTTCTATTAATTCAATAAATATTTCCTCGAAATTGCATAAGAATTTTGATAACTATTCAATCACTATGAATTATAAATAATTTACCATAATAAAAATAAACAAATTATTTTCAAAATAATTATTTATATTAGTTCATTACATATTCTTATGATTATGTGAATATACAATAAAAATTAAAATAACGAAAGGGACATTTCGGAACATTCTTCACTTAAGGAAATTTCATTTACAAGGTTAAATGGCTTTAAAATATCATATATTTCAATTTGGGATGAATATTCCCAAATATAACCTATGAAATGAAATTATGGAAGGGGTTTTGCTAATTTTTTAGTCTTTTCCATATTATTTTTTACCTTAATACCATATTTACCCTTACCGCAATGACAATTATTTAATATCATTAACATTCATAATGACCAAATATAAAAAAGAACTATTAAAAGAAATTGGACCTCCTAATTAATAATAAATATTAAATTTGTTAAAAATTCAATTAGTGTATGTGGTGATAACTAAATTACAATTAAAAACAAAACAATCAACAAAATATTGGTCTTCGTGAAAATGCATTTCTATGTATAAATATGGTTTTGTACTAAATTAGAACATATAGTTTATTATGTTATTAATATTATAATATAATCAGTTTTTATTTGGACTAAATATTTAAATAATTTTTGTTTTCAATTACATGTATAAAAAATACAGTTTTCAATAAAAATAAGTATTTCAACTATTCACTAGAAAATTAATCTTTTTATATAAATACCAAATATTAAATATAATATAGTTTTGATATGATAATTTAAAAAATGATATTATTTTTATTAAATAAAATTTATAAAATTTATTGATATCAATTGTAATATTCACTCCTAAAAACAATAAAAATAATTTTCGAAGAAAATGAATTTTTGAAAGAAATAATGACTCTGGAAAACTAAGTATTTATTTAATAAAAATTAATCAATATAATTTTATTTATTATGGATTATATATATATATTTAATAGTATTTTTAATCCTACTCATACAGTAAAATTCAACTACTATATGATAATGGTGATATTTAAATTATAATATTTCACAGTTCGTTTTTTCTCGGTGTTGCATGCTGTATATATCATCAAACATAGTGATATTTTAAAATATATGTGTATTAAAAAAATATATTACAAATATTCCATTGTATATCTCACAATATAGAACAATATAAGAGATTGATATAGACACAAAGGTATCTGATGAGAGCCCAAGGAAATTGAGAATTGAGAATTGGCTCAAGAGAGGATCTTGAGATTAGATATAATTTTCTAGAACTCTGTCATTGATGGAGTACATGATTTGATCATAAAATCCACCAATAATATTAGATAATATAAAATCTTTTAAAGGTCATTATTTATAGGTTTAACTTGAGATGGAGGGTACTCAAGTGAATCCAGGCCTTGAATATCCCATTCCTATCCTTTTTGACATTCAATAAATTCCCCTCAAATGATTATGGAATGAGGACACCTGCTATCCACATAATGCCACTAGATAGTTGAAGTAATTTATTTTGGGTTCCACTCATATCCAGAGACCACTAGTTGGACAACGAATTCCATCAATTGGCATGTGGGGTAACATGATGGATTTTCCCTTAATGAAATCCCTTTTTACCTCTCCCTCCCACTTTTTTAGATTAAATCCTTGTATTTGTATAGGTTAGTGGAATTTATAGAGAGTTTGGAAGCCTTATGATTATCCTTGTGATGTTTTAGAGACTTAGGTGATGTTTATGGATGAAATTTTGGGCCCACATCATATCCCATGTATCTACACCATAGAGAGGTAGGCTAAGTCATAACGAATATGGTTGTGGTGTAGAAGTGATGTAGAGTCAACGACATGCTATAGAAGAAGGGATATTTTTTATGAAATGGTTCCCTTAAATTTTCACTATATTCTCCAGTCGTGGAGGGTTGTTTGGGAATATTGGACTGTGGTTTCTCATACCATGTCGAAGTGATTTTTCTGTATCTATTTCAGATAATTGATGAATCTATGAAAATAACACTAGTAATTAAGACTTATTTACACATAAATAGGTTGTCTACTCCTAGGTTTGAGAAATTCCAATGTTATTTGGATAATTATGGCCTTTAATGGGGTCTTATATAAATTAATCAATGAATCCTTTAGTCTTCAGGTTATTATGCCTCATAAAAGGCTATTAAAAGGACAATGGGGTTTTACGAGTGATTTTCATGATGGTGCTAGACCCCTGAAATTACCTTTTTCCCATCCTTCATTGGGATGATTCCAGAACTCAGAAGTGATGTAGACAGGATCCATGTCATACCACTCATACTATAATGTAGTGGTTTATGTTTCAACATAGTTTCACGCAATATGCTTTCTCCATATGTTGTGGTTACCCTGTACTTCACTATAGTGACCAGCCTTGCACTGTGGTGGTCTCTCCTAGCCAAATATAAGAAGTAATATTACACCATTCACCATGGTGGTCTTCTTCCCATGCACACCCCAATGATATAGTGTATGTCCTATATCATGGAAATCATTTCTGATGCACCTCTTCATTGTGGTGGGAGACCGTGCACTGTATAAGATTCCCACTATGCCATGGTTTCACACCCTATATTGTAGTGACTATTTCCAAAAAATAAAAATGAAATATCACCTACCTCGTACCATTGATCCTCCTTCCTACTTCCATTGAACCGAACATGGAGATCCTTCTCACGAATTACCTCATGAATACTTGGTGTATGATTGTGATCCAGATACTCTAAGAACGTCGTATGTGTGATGACACCGTTGACGAGACTTAATATCAAAATTGATAGATGAGGTAGTAATTCCTTGATATTATCATTTTTTATACTAATAATAAGTAATAATTGATTTTAGTTCATGTATATCCTATGAGACCTATGATTGATGTTTGATCACATGATGTGTGAATGTGTTTAGCTCTAAACTATTCCTGATGATTTTTTTTAGATTTCTCTAATGTTGACACTACTAACATAACATGATGATTTAATTTTCATATATGTTCTTATTCCTATTGTATGTTGTTTAACCTATATGTTTGGCCAATCTATTTGACATGTGAAATGTGACCCAGGTTTTGTTCTGCACTAGATGATATGTGATACATGTTGACATGATCCACATGAGGGGTATGTTATATACCTTAGTTATACATTTACTTTGTCTACAATAGTTTGCCGGATGTGTCACATGCTTGGGGATATCTATACATGTGGGATATTTTTTTCTTTCATTGGTATGTGAGATTTGAATCATTCTGGGGGATATCCACTCAAGTGGGATGTGGTAGTCATTGTTTTAACTTGAACATGGACTATCCCGGTCAACAACATGTTCCACATTATTAGGTCGTTCCATTTTGAGAGGATGATTCATGACAGTTAGCGAGGTTCCTTCTAGCATAGTGCTGAAGTAGGTATGTTTCTCCTGAAATGATGACGAAGTAGTTTGACCAAGTCCCTAAGGATGTATCATGTATTTTTTTACTTGTGTTATATATTTTTTGTTATATATGTACACTATTTTTGTTTATCTAATGAACATGTATTTTTTATTCACTAATATTAAGGGATATTGGTGGTCTTTACTAAGTCTTGTAATCACACCCTCCTCAGGAATTTCAGGGGACTTGTAGATTTCAAGACTAGATGTCTAATGAAGTGCAAGGGGTATGTGTTAGATGTTTGAGTAGGTGGGGTAGGATGATATTGATGTTTCTAAATAGTGTTCAAGAAGGTTGTCAGAAATATATTTATTTACAACCTTTCCCTATACCATTGATCCTTATTGTGTTTTTCTTATTATATCTTGTATGTCATCTTACATTTTCATATTTTACTTTACTTATTTATTATACTACTTATTTATTTTTTGATCTATGACATGATACTGAGGGTCTACTCTCCCCACTAATGGGATTAGACCCTCGATATTATTTTTTATCCTCTTGCATATAGGGAAGTGAACATGAGGTCTAGTTGAATGAGAGCATAGACCCAATGTTTCATTTTGGGATGTTAAATGTGGGTTTCTATTGCAACTATTGTATTATTCCACTTACACTAGATAGATGGTGGACTTTATTATGTAGTCGTGTTATCTAAAACATCATTCATCGACTAGTGCCTCCTCTACTTAAATTAATGGCCATAAAATGGTCTTCCAAATTTATTCAATATTCTATTACTATGAATTCAGACTGATCAAAACATTCAACAAGATAATTAAGAAACCTTTGAATAGACATCAATAAATTCATTGATCCCCTCAGTGAAATTAATTTAAGACCAAATGTTGAGACTGATAATCAATCAATGGAAAAATTTAGATACCTAATAGATTGTTTGTGATCTTGAAAACCCCATGATAGATAGATAGATACAAAAATATAACTCTTTTTTTATGAAAAACACTACCATAAAAAGATGTATATAGTGAAAATCAATAGTGAAACAAGAATTCAATGAACTTCCAGATGTTAGTGACTAAGATATTAAAAATTATAAAAATATAAACAAATACACAAAAACATCCTTATCCCACTTAAAATTACAAAATACTTCTTCCAAAAATGAAAACTTCTCCCCCAAAATAACCAAAACACATCATCCCATTTTTGATTATTAAGAAGAAAATAAAGGGAGGAAACAAAATGACATTTAATAAAATAATGTAATTGAGAATAAGTTAAAATTATAGTGACCTGAAATAATTTTTCCTACTAAATGATTATCATAAATATATAAACCATGAAAACACAATAAGGTATTTCAAACTTAGAAAATGCACTTATTGGTAATAAGTAAACCAAATGAGATTAATTTAATGATAAAAAACATATTTTTTTAAATTACAGAGATTTTAGATGTAATATTTGAAAAACAATTTCCAAATAAAAGGGAAAGAGTTGTCCTCTATATTTCAAAATGATTAAAAATATAAAATAATTCAAAAGAAAATTTTAAAAAATATTAGAAAAAGAATTTTGGAAATGTTTTGAAAATTAATTGGAAAATAATAATATGAAAAAAATAAAATGATTGATTTTGTAAATAAAATTACGAGAAAGAGGGAATTTTAGAAGCAAAAGTGAATATTTTAAGAAAATCTATCCGATATTGATTTATGAATAAGAATGAATAGACTAGAGAGAAATAAGGGAGAGATATAGAAATTATGATGAAGAGTTAAAATAAGAATTTAAATAATATAAAACCTATCCCCAAAGAGATGAATGTTGATGTCCAAACTTTTCTAGAAAGGGATATTCTAGGATCAAAATCAATTATAGAAATTAAAAAAGAGCTCAAGAGGTAATAATATATCAATCATTTCAAGAGTAATAGTCCACTTTTATTGAGAATCTATCTTATGATATAACAATGAAACTCATTTGTGTATTCCTAGAAGATATAAAATAGTAGTACTTTTTGGTACCCTAATATTGGGTCTCATAAGGTTAGATAAAATGGATTTAGAATATAAAATAATATTAGTTTCACTAAAATTGGATTATAATAATTTATGAACCTAAAATTGTTAATTATGATATTTTATATCAGTTATATTAGAGAACAGATGATTTTTTTGGTCTGAAATGTCTATCATTATTGAAATATCCCAACTAAATTAATTGAAATATTTTATGAAAATAATTTCAAAACATATATTGAGTGTATAATTTTCTAAAAGTAGAATTTTTATAAGAACTCATATTATTTGAAAAAACAAAATCATGATGTGTTTAATAGGATGTTCCAAACCAAGAATCTTTTCAAGAATATGATCCCCATTTGTGAATTGAGAGTGAGTATTTTTAAGCTCTTTGATTTGAGATTATAATTTATGAACATTTTATTTTTCTTAAAACCTAGAAACCAATCCATCATTTACTTTAGATTGAAGATATTTTTCAATATAATGTTTGTTGTTATCATTATTAATATGGTTATATCTTTTTGTGGCAGTCTCTATTTTTTGAAAGGATTTCATAAAAAAATCACAAGTTAATTATGTTGATTAGAAGAGAAAGAAAACGAGGATGAATTATAAGAAGAATATTAATGAGGAGAAGGGTGAGATATATTATAACTAGCATCATCAACTTCATCGAGATATATCAACATGAATTTAGGATTTGTCTCTCTTTAGGATGTTGAGTAGATGGAGTCATCACTTACACTCTAGTTTGAGAATTTGATGGATTTTAAACATTTCTTCTTTTCTTTAAAAATCTTTTTGTATTTTCGGAATTCTATTCTAATATTTTCATTATCGTTGAATTCATATAATTTAATATATAGTAAATCAAATTGATCTTTTTTTTAGATGCACAATTTGTTTTCCAATTTTTGTTCTATTTTTTAATCTTTGGGTTAATATTTCAGTCTCATATTCATTTTTTCATGAATATTGATCATGAAAAACATTAAAATAAATATTTCTTTTTTTCTTCTTTTTCCTCATTTTTTCCTTTTCTTCTTATTCATATTGGTAGTTCACGGTAATTTTGTATATTATGAAGGATCCAATTTGTTCATTGACTGATATATTTTTTATATAATACACTTATTTTATATCAATTACATTTAGGGAGAAAGATCATGGAAAAACATAAAAAAATTATTTACTAACGTTTATATAGATAAATCATCAACACTAGATTTTTGTCCATTCCCAATGTTTGTAAAGAGAGTGAAAATATCAGAAATCAAGTCATTTAATTCATACTAAAACATTTAATGTCTTGTTTATACAAATCATACTTATTAACTTTTCCTTTTTTTCTTACATCATGTGTTGTTTCAAATAATTTCAAAATTTAAATGGAAGTTCTGCAAATATATGTGTGGTTAAATCCAATTTCATTAATCCAATAATGGATATAATTCATTAATTTTAAATATATTTCAAAATAAGTTATTTGTAGAGGTGACTATTTATATTCTATCTATTTTGTAGGGGTATGACCATGCATAAAAATATTAAAAATAGGATCTATAATCCTTCATTGAATAATTTAGATGATATTTTTCTAACAAGAGTAATTTATTTCATCAAAGAAAGCAGCATGATTATAAGAGGTAGATGTCGTCTGATAAAGTTACTTTGAAATTGATTATAATTTTTAAAATAAAAAACAATTTTCTATACATGTATTTTTATGAACGACAAAATGATATCCTCTTATAAAAGTCACTGGTTAGAGTAGACTGGGAGTGGGTTAATTGGATTTTATAAAATTAAAATAATAAATGCATATGAAAATTTTGAAATAAAATGATTTCAATATGATGATGTGGTAAAGTGATAAATTTGATTATTATAATAACAATAATATCAATGTTGTGTAAGAACCTTGGAAAGTAGAAGAATCAAATTTATCAATTATTCATATCATTATTTGACGATTAAATGCGTAAATAGAAAGAGTGAACAAACATCGTTTTATAATAGATTCTAATAATTACTTAGTGTGAGCACATACATTTCATCTATTTAGGCTAATATGTTTTTATCACTCTATTTATTGGAATAGAGATCAAGAAAACATGTACACCCTTTATTTTTGATTGAAGTGTCATGAAACCCATCCTACCATACTTTTATTGTATTAATAATCCATATCTCTTAGTTATAACAAGTTGTAGCATGGAACCCATTGTAGAATGTAGGATGTAAAGAGATATATTTACATGGTGAAAATACCTTCCAAATTTGGTCGTGTATCTCTGAAAATATAAAACAATATAAGATAGGGAGACAATGGTAGATAGTAATATCCCAAGAGAATTGAAAATTTAGAATTTTCTCTACATATAATCTTGGGATAGGAGATAATTTTCTACAAGTTGATCATTAAAGAGTTACATGATATGATCATCCAATAAAATTTAATTATTAGATATTATCCAATCCTTACATGGTCTTGTTTTTTAGGATTACCAGAATATGGAGGGGTTCACGGTCTAAATAGGGATTTTATGGTGTTATCCAAGCCTTTATTATCACCATTAAATTCTCATTAGAAGATTCTAGAATTAATTCACTCGATATCCACCAAATAAAAGAATGTAAAATGTTCTCTTTCTAGAGGATGGAAATTTTATCTAGACTCCACCTTCAAAATGGTGGTATTCTATTGCATATCATGATTCCTTCCACTTTAATTTTATGGATGGTTCGTTACACCAAGATAATTCTTTCTAAAATATCCTTCATCATCAATTCCTTACCCTACATTTATTATGGGATTTTATGGGTCTTATGTCATCATCAAATGATCATTAAACATGGATTAGAGTGGTAAAATAATTTATCAAGATCACAAAGAAGACTTTGAATATGATTTAACATAATTATCAAGGACATCAATTAAATCACATAATGACCAAAAGTTCATACTAAAAATAACTTAAATGAAAGTGTTAGATAAATAAGAGTGTTTATGATCATTAAAAAATCACAAGAGAGAGAGGGAGGTGTAACTAGATAATGGCTTAATAAAATATCCCATGTGAAACATAAAGAGTATTAGTAATGTTTAAATATATGTAATTTTTTTTAAGATCATTAGCTAAATGAATGTAAAAATAAAATGGGATCACCTATTTTAAAAGTACTAAAATCTCCATAAAAATAGATTCCTTATAATGAAATACTTGAGCTAGATAATAGATTCAAAAATAATTATTTAAAACTAAACTCTATTTTTCAGAAGACAAATTATGGAACGGTATTATGGTTTTATAAAAAAAATTTCATCAGAGAAAAACCACAAGTTGACTTCATTTTAAAAACAAAAGCCTTAAAACCCCTTTGGAAATCAATAATTCCATTTAAAAATAAAACTTTTAATATAAATAAATATCCTAATAATTAATTTAATTTTTCAAAATCATTATGATCTAATATAATTTTTAAAACCATTTAAAAATTTATAAAGTAAGGTTCATAAAGGAGAATTATCAAATTGAAAAAGAAAAAATTAAAGTGTTTCAATAAAAAGTATATAACAGAGTTATAAAAGACAAACAAATGAGCCAAAATAATAATTAATTTTTTCAATAATATGAAAAGAAAGAAGAAAAAAATATCATGGTTTAATAAACTAATCATGGAAGAAAGAATTCTAATAATAAGAGTTACAACTCTTAAAATGAGTTGAATTAGGAAGTAATCTTACAACTTTGGTATATTTTGGATCAAAATCCATTTAAGGAATGAAAATAATATATCCCTTAAAACCCCCATGAATTTAATTTATATGGAAAAATATATTAAATAGGTAGTAATCATACAATATGAAGGATAACATGATTCATAATCCGAAATATGTCTCAAGAAATTAAATTTGACAAAAATAACCCCTTACGACATTAGGAATTTTCAAATCCAATCCCATTGAAGGATATGATTTCAAATGAAAAAATAAAGACCATAAATAGTGAGAGGTTTATTAAACAAAATATTAAAGGGATAGTCTAAAAAACATTAAAAATAAAACATTGTTTATAGTAATATATATATCTCAAGAGATGAAAATTTTAGATAAGATTATAATACTTTAGTCTTTCTTTTCATTGCTCATGCAGCAATCATATAGAATAATAAATTACTATTTATTAGATGGATTATTAGGTTTATTATTATTTTATGCTTCATTTTCCAAGGAATGTTTTTTTATTATATTCAATTTATTTATTATATATTTTTTATGTTGTTTATTTGTGGTAGTTTTATCAATTTCTACATAACTCTTTTGGTATGTTTACCATAGTTGTAGGTATTGTAAAATAAAATATTAATATCCAAAGATTAAGGGGTGTATTTCATTTATTATCATATTATTATACAATATATAAAAGTATATATGTTTTTATAATATGAACTTATATTATGAAAGGCAGATGGATATGGTCAATTTATGTGGTTAAGTTTACTATGAATATATTTTTAATATCAATTATAAAATTTCCAATATTAATTGTCTATAATATTAATAGTGTAAAAAAATCATTTTTTTAACATAAATAAAATTTTAAATTAATAATTTTTTGGTGGTGAGGGAAAATAAAGAACCACGTTTCATGGATGTGGTAGTCCGTATACACACACATGCTCGACACACATTTTTTTTATGAGTGGAATGAAATGATGAAAAAATGATTATCCCATTAATATAATAACACTTCATTATACTAATTATACTATGTGAATTATATTATTATTTCAAGTATATGTTGAGAAGTTAGAAATTATTAAGATAAGGATAAGGATGAAGTAATACTCAGTTTGAGACAATGAGATTTCTCATGAAAGTCTCCTTGTAAATAAAGGGATTAGGATGACTTATTGTAACAAACCACATATCTAGTAACCCATATCCATTGTATACTTTATAATATTTTTATATGATATAAGGGATCTCCTCCAGAAGGACATTCCACTTTAGTAGTTTTGAGGAAGTAGACACACACATGATTCCAATATTACGTTGGAAATATAAAATCCTTGGCATAAGAAACATTCTAGAATTTTTGATATTATTTATAATAACCTTATTAACTTGCTATGGGAAAGGAAAAAAAGAATGGTGAGATAAATTTCTTATTAATGTTTAATTAATGTTATATGTATCAGGATTAAATAAGTTATAATCAATATGGCATGGAAAATAACTCAAAACTCATTCCATTTAATCAATAACATGATATCAAAATGAATACATGGATAATATAAATAAAAAATTATCATGTATAATAATAACTAAATTATCAATGAAGGAATTGATTAATGTTGGATGTAATGATTTTTGGGAATCATGATGTCATTATAACTATACGCCCTACCCATTATTTCATTTTCAATGCATTCCTCATATATTTGATTATCAATTTAATTCATAATTAGTATTCCTTATAAATAAATTTTCTTATGGAGTAATGAATACAATATATTAATATTTCCCTTTTGAAAAAAATTACTATCAATATAAAATACCATATATTGAAATGGTATATGGTTTAGGAAATTATCATAACCATGATATAACAAATATGGATATTTAAGAGAAATGTAATATCCAATGATCTCAAGAAACATAATGTTTCAAGATATAGTTAACTACTATAAAAATTAATAAAAGCTAAGCTATGACCGTTGATTCCTTTGAAATATAGGTTTGGTAATAAAAAAAATTATTTGAAAAAATAATTAAAATTTATGGGAAATATAAAATTATTATTCCATTAAATTTTTTTCTTTTTAAAACCAATGAATACATGTCGAAGAATCTAAAGGGAGTAAAATGGTTATGGCAGAATGAAAGTCGACAAAAACAGTATACATTAAAAACAAAATTTTCAATTTCACTTTTCATAAAGAATGTTCAAAATAAACCTTTTCAGAAAAATTTAAAAATATTAATTTAAAAACTTTTAAAAGTGAATGATAACTTTAATTTTTCTTATTAATTAATTTTAGTAATATTTTTTTTGAAACAATCATAAAAATATGGACAATGAAGTAAAATATACCTACTCAAATGGGAAAATAGATCATATTTTATTTCAAACAGTCTTATTGAAAGTGTAACCAGAATTGAATCATTAATCACTATGAATAAATTTATATTCATGTTAAATACTTCAAAGGGGTAGTATATACACCACATAAAATTAAATAGGTTTATAATACCAGATATACCACAATGGTGTAGAGATTGAGATGAAATCCCCCCGAAAGATATTATCATTAAATTGAGAACAAATTAGTGAAGTGATTAAGTGAAACATATTTAATTTCAAAAAAAACAAGATTAAATAAGATATTATAAATTTAGATTCAATTTTACACATAATAATATCAAAATATAGTCAATAAAGTAGAGGTATAACCCAATGAGTGGAAATTGTGTTAAGAAACCCATTACATCACAATTCCCCTTATTTTAATGTCCTTTTAACCTCTTGTATAATGGTATTAAACATGTTATTAAATTATACCATAATGATAATAATATTTAAAATATTTTATATGATACTCTTATTACATCATATAACTCATTCATGTACAATCATTCATTATTATAATTTTTTTGGGTGTTAACTGCTTTATTTTCTCATGCATGTTGTTTCATAGAAGACCTAGTCCTTTTAATTTAATTATTATTCAATAATATCCATAATTTTAGTAATTTTATAAATATTATATATATACATTAAATATATCCTTATTACTATCCATGTAAATCAAAATTGAAAAAATGGTTCACATCACTACGTGGAGGTTCTAGTCCACACATACGCATAAGCGACGTTATCATTTTCCAATAGATTAGAAAATTAAAAGGTATATATGATATTATATATATAGAAATATATTTATGTAATAGATATAATATTGATTCATTAGTTACAACTTTATAACCATCCATGTAAAATGGAAATGAAAAATTAATTACACTACTATGTGGAGATGGTAAGTCGTATAGACATACAAGTGATGTTATCGCTTTTCATAAGATGGAAAAAAGATGGAAAATTATTTTATCATAGTAAAAACAAAATATTATTTAACTTATGGTACTAGATATATTATTTTTTAATGTTTACAATATATTTAGAGAACATTTAAGAAGAAATAAATTTGAATGAGTCAGTATAGAATATTACCTCTTCCTCTAATGATCTCCTTTAGGTCTTATAATAAGGGACTTTGGTTTGGTATCTTGGGAAGAAAAAAATCTCCAAAAAATGGATAAATGTCTTGATAATATTTTTTGGGATGGTTTAGTTTAGTGAAGAGGATTCATGTTGTGTATAGAAGGGAGTATATGTGATGCCTCTTTATAGTGAATGAAAGAACACAAATGGAATTAATAAAAAGGTATAAATATAGTAAATTCATTTTCTGGTGAAATTGAAAAAATATGGACATAATATAGGAGATAATATTGGATATGGTTTAAATACCATAAACATATAAAATTGGATATGTTTCAGTGTTATTTTAAATCTCATCTTTTGGATTAACCCCTTCATTAAACAATTCTATCCTTAACCACATTAATGATTTGTTAATTCTTAGAGGGTTATAATTTTACGTACAAGGAAATAATTTTCTCATAAATGGAAAAGAGATGAAATTTTAGTCAATTTAAAATCCTAATTGTAATATTTCAATATTTTTATGATTTTTAAATAATTTTATAAAATATTATTTTTTCCTAAAATATCAATAATGGCATTTGGACACTATTCATATAAATTGACATTAATGGCATAAATACACATTTTAGTTTCAAATATATACTTTAAAAAATCTCTAATATTTTATATCTATCAATAAAATTCTTTTTTAACGGTAACAAAAAAATACTATTAATTTTTTTAAATTAATTTATTTTGATTTTCTACTAATTGAATAAATACCTTGTCAGTATAACATAATCATTTAAAGTAATTTTTAAATAACTAAATATATAAAATTAATTAACATTGAAATGTAAAATAATTTTATTAATAATAATATTTTATATTCATTTTTAAAATATTATTTTCTTTTGTTAACATATAAAATATATTTATCGAAATAGAGAGTTATTTTGGAATTTTTGTTAATTATAATAATATAAATGTCATTAAAATGGTAAAATATCTAAAAAATGACATATATTTGAATTTGGGATGCCTATAGATAAATCCCAGTCGTCTAATTAAATAAATACAGTGGTTTAGATGATTTTAAATTCGTTATCACTATATTTTTATCCTCAGTAACATCATTTATTGTTTTACTAATGTGATAAATTTTATTGTGGTTTCTATTCATAATCACTAAAAATAAAATGGAACTATTTACCAAAATTTATGATAATGATTCCAAATATGATATAAAATTTTTAATATTCATTTTCTAGGAGTGTTATAAATTAATTTTATGATAAATGTGTAAAAATTAACATATAATTTTTTTTAGGAAAATGTGTTTGTAATCATGAAAATTAACTTATATTAAAATCCATAAAATTATTGATTAAAATTTGAATATTTTAATCATAATAGATCATATTTTAATTTTAGTACAAATCCAAAATAAAATGGGACTTCTAAATTACTTGATGTAATGAAAAGAAATGTCATTATTTTAGAAATCAGTATTTTTCACTATTTATTGAAAAATAAATCTTAAAAAATAAAATAAATATAAAATAAATATAATTTTGGTATTTTTATTTTAAATATTATATTAGTTTTATCAAATAATTTTTTTAACTATTTTATAAATTAATTTTAATTTTTTCACAAAAAAGAAAAAATCCATTTTTGATGAAGAATTATTTTGAAGAATAAAATTATTTTTATAAAAATTGAGTGGTTATTCAATTAGAATTAATAAATTAATTTTAATTGAGTAGCTATTTTTTATATTTCATTATACGGTTAATCCTATTCTTACACTCTTATTTAATAATATTGTCACATAGACTATATTAAAATAATAATATTTCATGGTTTTTAAGATCACTTTTGTGTGTTGTATAAATTATCAAGCATAATTTTATCTTAAAATATTATGTTCTTATATTATACCCCAATAAAAAAATTTCAACCTTGTAATTTTAACTTCTTCTTTGTAATCAGTAGATTTACATTTGAAGATAACTGTTTGGAAATCCCACAAAATAAAATAAATTTAATAAAAATTAATCTTAAAAGAGGGAAAGTTATATATGTTGTTCTTCTAGAATAAAAAAACCTGGGTTTTAATATATGATCACATTATTGGGATGTGAATATATGGAAATGGAGAAAAAAATGACCCCAGAGGATTAATATAGAGTTATAGATAACATGGCCAAAATAAAATTGACTACCACAAAACCATAAATCTCTTATGGGTGAAAGACCATCAATTCGTTAGAAATGATCATAATAGGATATATATATTTTTTATTTTAGAATCCTTTTCCAAGATTTTAGGAATTACATTCACATATAAAATAATAAAATATCGAAACATACATACTTCACAAGTAGAATTACATCCATTAATCCATTTCTATCCCAATCACACCCTTTCCCTAAATAATGATTATTCATGATGATATTTTCTAGTATGAAGTAAAAAAATATTCTTTTAATGGATCCCATAATAAAAAAAATCTATAGCAAGCCATACCTTAAGTCTTTAAATTTTAACCAAAACTGAAATCATTACCATAAGGTTAGATAATATCCAAAATGTAAATTCCTTAATATTAATAAAAATACATTTTACATTAATATTTCCACAATAACACCAAGGGTTAAACATAGATTATTCCACAAATAAATAACCTAACATCTAAATTTACCAAAAAACCACAAATTTAAGGAATGTTTCTTCCAAAATTATGTTCTGATACCTTTTAACTTAAATTCCAAAAGTTCAATTACATTATTATCTAATAGTCACTCATTATAAACCACTTGTTTAAAAATAAGGTTTTATACACTTCAACATAATTATAAATCCACAAAATATAATTAATAACCCTTATAATCTTATATTATATTTAATTTCACAAGGATATCATGAATGAAATTTAGATTATAACCTAAATTATAATATTATCAATAATATAAATATCTCCAATAATATCACCTTATCAATGAATAAATTTTTAAACATTATGATTATTTATATCCCATTATCCAATTGACTATAAAAATAATATACTAACCTAAAGTGGTATATAAAACTCAATAGAGTATTCTTCTAAAAAACTATTAAATGTTTCAAATCACCTCAATATCGCATCACTTAAAATATCAAAAGAGGTATCCATACCATTAAATTTAAGAAATCCTTAAACTTATAAACCTATGACGATATCCAGAACTCTTAATTTAAACCCACATGAAAAATATTGGATTCAAAAAATTTAAATAATACATATTATTAAAATAAAATTTCAAAATAGTACCATAATTCCAACAATACAATCAATTTCATCAAAGATGACCTAAATCACATTGTCATCATGTCACTAACCAATTCAAGGTCACCAAAACTATACCATCTATATAATTAATTTTAATCATCCCATTATGCCAATATATAATCACTTCAGTAATTAAACCTCAAAAACTGGATTAACACATGTCCTTCCTTGGTATAAGAGCCTACCCATGGATTAGGGTGTGGTGTTTGTTAATTCCCATACTCCCAACATAAATTACCCTGAACTATAAATTTTATTTTTTGGATGAACATAATATTCCTCCATTAAAATATTAATTTTTCCTAAAAAATTCATTGATATATTCCTTTCATTTCTAGACATCAATTGTTTTCTCAATCCTTTACGAAATCTAATAGGGTGTATTTTATATTTTTTTTATATAAATGAAATTAATATTTATTCCATCCATGATCTCGACCAGCAGAGATCTCATAAAACTATATTTTTTATTCATTAAAGAGACTAATATATGATTATGGTGTATGTTATTAATCAAATATAATGATAAATGATTAATAATAATAATAAAAGATTTCAGTCTGGCCACCATCCAATTTTATTTCTCATAATCATCTCATTTTCTATCACATTCAGTGTTAACAAGATTCATATCAATTCATACCATTTACTAAAACCCAAAATCATAGTTTGAGAACTAATAATCATCTTGGTAAACCACATAATCTCCACCATACAAATATTTTAGGATTTTTTACACATATATTTATCCCCAAAGATAATAAGATGGTTTGGTTATCTAATCTATGTTTTCCTAAATCCAGTTAGATTCTAATAAAACTCATTTTACACCAATTGTAACAACCCCAAGTCTAGTAACACAATTATCATGTCTACCTTATTACATTGGCATAAGATACAAGTGGTCTAATACAAAATGAAATACTAGTTTAGTAGTCTTTAAGGACCAGATACCTACATGATTCCTATATTACATTGTAAATTAAAAATACATAGATAAGAAACATTATCACATCCCTAATTTTATTCATAATATCCTTCATTAAATCATGAGGAAATAAAAAAAATAAAAATGGTCAGCTTAGATGATCTGTATGGGTTTTCTATAGTGAAAATAATCATGACTAAATAATTCATAATCAATATGGAAGGGTAATAAAATTAAAACTTATATTTTTTAATCAACAACAGAGTCACAGAATTCATTTATACATAATTTCAATGCATTTTTCTCATGGATAATAAGAACATAATAATCAATGAATTAAATTCATAATGTTTTAATTAATGTTCTTAAAAATTATGATTTTTTTGATAAGACGTTGTGCTACGATATATTAAACGTTGTTTTGGTATACAATAAAACACATTTAATAAGGCTATCTAACTGGCTTATCTTATGATAACTATCGACACATTATGGTGATATATAATTTATGCGCCCCTCATCACTCAATGCCCAATATATTCATCCAATGTTGAATTAGAAATTTAATCCTCAAATAACATACCTAATCAATAAATATATGTAATGAGAAAACAATTAATAATATCAATATTTCCTTGGTTAATAAAATAATAATAAATGTAAAACACTATATATGGAAATGGTATACAGTCTAGGAAATAATCATATCCATGAAACAAATATTTTAGGCATTTAAGAGAAATTTATTTCCCAATAATAACAATAATGTTATTATTTCAAGATAAAGTTAGTGAAAACAAATTTAATAAGAGATATGAGAGGAACACAAATTCATTAGAAATAGATATTTTATAATAAAATATTGTAATTTGGAGAAAATAAAGAAAATGTAAGGTAAAAAATAGAATAATATTTCATTAATGATTTTTATTAATACAACCATTTAAAACATGTACAATAAGCTAAAAGGTGTAAAATTGTTATGGAGGGGAAAAAATTCAATCAATGCTGTATAAGTTAAAAAAGAAAACGTTTTTTGACTTATTATAAAGAATGTTTAAAATATACCTTTTGGGAAAAATTATAAAGGTAAATTTAAAACCATTTAATAGTCAAGGATAAGATAATATTTCCATAATAAATCATTTGCATAATAAAAATGACTTTTAAAATAATTTCAAAAATATGGTCATGGTAGAAAAATATACCCGATCAAAAGAAAAATAAGATCAACTTTTCTTTTAAACATTACTCTTGAAAGAGTAACTTGAATTTAATAATTAATCATTATTATTAAATATATATTTAATTTAAATACCTTAAATGGAAATTATATATATTACATAAAAGTAAATATGTGCAATGTACCAAACATATCTCAATTCTGTATAAATTGAGACGAACTACCATACAAAGAACATATCATTGAAGTTAGAATTAATCAATGGATTGATTACGTTTAAAAAATGTAAATTAAAAAAATAAGGTTAAATAAAAGATAAAATTATAGGTTATTGCATACATAATCATGGTATAATATAGTCACCAAAGTATATGTACTACACAATGAATGGTAATTGAGGTAAGAAACCCTTTACCTTAAATTTCCCTTCTTTGAACATGAGTTAACCTACTATATAACAGTTTTAAATATGTTATTAATTTATAATTGAACCATATTGATATATATATATAATATCTTATATTTTCTTATTATAACAACTTACAACCATTTCATGGAAAATATTTCATTATTATCATTGTTTTGGGTGTTAACTTCTTTATATTATCAGGTATGATTTATCATAGAAGATCTAATCCTTATACATTGATTATGGTTTCACAATATACATAATTTTAATAATGTTATAATTTCATATATATCCATTAAATCTACCCATATTACTATCCATGTAAATTGGAATTGAAAAACAGACAACATCACTTTGTGGAAGTGGTAGTCCACACGTACAGACAAATGATATAACCATTTTCCAGTAGATTGGAAGTTATAATGGTATATATGATATTATAATTATAAAATAATATTCATGTCATAAATATCATATATATTCATTAGATCCATCATTATAACCATCCAAGGAAAATGGTGATAAAAAACGAATTACACCTCTACGTGTAGAAGGGAAGATATATGTATGCACAAGTGATGTTTTCTCTTTTTTTATGTTGGAATATTGATGAAAAATTGTTGTAGAATAGTAATAATAACTAATTAGTATTTTAATTATCATGTATTTATTATTCTATAGTATTTATTATATATTTACATGAAGTCTATGAAGAAATAAATTTGAATGAGTCAGTATTGTAGATTACCTCTTCTTCGAAAGTGATCCTTTAGATTATCTATTAAGTGACCTTGGGTTGGAATTTTAGGAATACTAAATCATAAAAATACGATATAATTATTTTTATGAGAACTTATTAGGTTATTTAAAGATAAGAGTTTCTAGGAGATGTATAAAAGTGAAGAGAGGTGATTCCTTTTTATTGTGAAAAAAAGGACACACATGAAATTAATAAAATGATTTAGAAAAAATAAATTAATTTTTAGGTGAAAGGGTTAAAAAGTGGACACGATTTTATGAAAAATATTGGATATAGTTTAGACCTCTCTATCAAATAAAATATGGATATTTCTAAGTGGTATTTAGAACCTTATATTTCATATTAACCCCCTTCATTAAAAATTTTAACTATAAATGTTGTAATGAATCTTTCCATATTAAAGGGTTATATTATTCCATATAGGTTAATAATTTTATAAAAAATGGAAGAGGGATGACACTCAAAAAAATTTACGATACTATTTGTTATATTTCATTATTTTTATGATATTGAAAAAAATATGAAATATTACCTTTCACAAAATACCAATAATTTTATTTTTGAGATTGTTCATTTAATTTTAATCTAAAGACATCATGAAAAAAATTTAATTCTAATATAGAATTTTAACAGATCTATAATATTTCCAAGTGTCTATAAAAATACAAGTTTACTGTAACTCACCCAAAAAATGTTACATTTATATTTTTGAAATAATTAAATCATTTTTCTTTTAACTTGATAAATAATATGTTATCATTACATAAAACATTAAGTTAACAATTTTATCACCATAAATTTGAAATAAATTACCATGATAAAAATAAATTACTTTTTTTAAATATTATATTATATTCAGTCTTAACATATCCTTATAACTATGTGAATAGATAAAACAAATTTTAGTAAGAGCGAGACATTTTGGAATTTTCATTACTTAAATTATTCTAAATATCATTACTAAGGTCAGACTGGTCCAAAATTCCATATATTATAATTTTGGTTGTATATGGACGAATTTATCCCATCTTATTAAATAATGGAAAGTGTTGGATTTATTTTTATTTACTTATCACATTATTTTCAACAGTAATTACCTTATTTATCATTTACCAGTGTGGTAAATTTTAAAACAATTATTGTTCATAATGCCTACAAATAAATGGTGACTATTTAAATTTTTTTAATCTAATGATTCAAATTTTTGTACCATTTTTTCAAGATTCATTTTTTAGAAGTGGTAGGAATTAATTTTAATATTATTTTTTACAACGTAGTGAAAAATAGTTTCTAAAAAATGCAATTTTAGCATAAAAAATAACTTATATCAATATTATAGATTTTTTTGACTCATATTAGACTATTTTAAATGAAATGGATCATATTTTACATTATGAAAAAAAATCCAAAATATAATGGTAATTTTGAATTACATTATTTAATGAAAGGAAACAACATTATTCACAAAATTTGTATTTTTCACTATTCACTGAATAATTATTCATTTTGGGAAATATTAAAATTTAAACTTATGATATTCTAAGTATGTTGATTTAAAAAATTATTTTATTTTTATCAAAAAACATTTTTAAATTTTCTATAAATTATTTATAATATTCGACCATAATAGGAAATAAAAATCATTTGTGAAGAAAACATATTTTGAAAAATATTTTTTTTTCTAAAAATTAAGTGCTTATTTCTAAAGAAATAATAAATAAATTTTTATTGAGTAGTTATGTTGGGTCGGGATAATTATTCTTTCAAGAAGACGATAATTCCATTATTTTTTTAAAAGGGTAGAAAGGAAACCCATAGGAAGATTAAAGAGAAGAATCAATGGGGAAAGATTATGATGTGTTAATTCCTTCACAAATCGATGCTCATCTTGACATTACACAAAGAATCCATGAACTCAATAGTTCACGGAAGGAGGAAGATGATGACACCAACACCTCAAACAAGCTCATTCATGGGAATGATGTGGAGAAATTTGCCCCCTGTACCACCTCCCCCGCAAACTCAAATGGTTCACAGGTAGGGAAAAGCTAATGGATCCCTGAAAAAAGATATCCCTCACAAACTATGAAGTTCACAGTATGAGGTGTCATCGCCAAGTTCACAAAAAAGATACCCCCACTGACTAATTGATTAGAGGAACATGGAATCCTCTATGGGCTCTTACGAATGGAGGCATCACGACCCATTTCCACCGGCCAACCTAGTAGGCCATTCCTTTATAAAATGACCCTTAGAGGAACCAAAACTAGGGGAACTTGGAATTGGAGCATAAAAATTAAGAGAGGAAGAGAAGAATGAAAAGTAAATGAAGGCATAGAGAAAAATAACCATTGAGGGTGTGTGATAAATCCCTCCCGCACCCAAATAAGTTCATGGAATCCTTCCCAAAAACCATATATGGGTTGTTATTCGCAGAATTCCATCCTCTAAACCATATAAATAACACCCACTATAAAAGATACCATGCAGAGGTGGTGTCATTTTTTAAATAGAGGTGTCAATTGACGAGCTCATGAACAAATAAAAAAAAATGGTTTGTGGACAACCATTCACAATTCTCTTTCACGAACTCCCCTACATGGATATATCCTACAAAGCTATCTCATATGCAGAAAGCACTACGCACAGACCATAATTCTCCTTCTCTTATGAAACCATCTCCTACATGGCCAAAAATCATACTAAGAAAAATCCCACACAGATTCTCTTCTTTAGAAGACACCCATGCAGCCAACCCTAAGAGGGAAACCTTATGTGTCCACTTGTCCATATTGAGGTGGCTACCCCCCGAACCACATCTTGGGATCAATTCCGAAATGTGGTACTCGCCATCATGGCACATCTCTTCGAAATCATTGTTAAACCCCATGAATAATGATGAGTCTCACCATAATCTTTTTAGGCTGGGTCAATGATATATTTTGTTTCACACTTATATTTCCCCAATAGAAGTCTCTTAAAGTATAATGAGTTGACCTATTCCTCATGAAGCTCCAAAACTACATAACCTGTCTCCTAGGACAAGTTAACCCGTAACTCCTTGGACAATAATGGTTTGAATTTTTCTCATATACCTAGATGAACCCTTCTCAATCCATCAAACATTGTGTTCCAGGTGATTTCTGGATCATCACAAACCTCCCAGTCCATTGAAAATAGAAGGTCAATGTCCTAAGAAAACCTCAGTATGACTCTCCAGAAAATGCCCTGCAGTTTGCATTCATTTCCCACAAAAAGCCTATCAACCAGAGCCAAATTCATCCTTAGGAAAGGCATGTCCTATCCTCGTACGTCACAATGTCTTCCATGACTCATCTAATATCACCATATCTTTGAATCCCCAACATCATGTCCTAGTCGATTTCAGATCTTCAAAAACCTCCTTGGCCATCAAAAATGGAAGGTTGGTGTTCTGAGGACACCACTTCTTTACTATGCACAAAATGGCCCAATTTCTTTTTCATGAACCAACCCGGGTCGACCCTAAACAGGTCACCCAACACTACTGGAAATTATGACATTTGTGACGGGGCATTTGCGTCAGGATCCCGTCGCTAATAGGCTTTTGCGATGGGGGCCCGTCGCAAATAGCCCGTCATGGAAAACGGCATCGCAACAACAATTGTTTGCGATGGGCCCGTCGCTAAAGGTATTATTTGCGACGGTGATCCTTCCCGTCGCAAATATTAGTCTGTATATTTGTGAAAACTTTTTAAAATAGTAATTGCGACGGGCCCATCACAAATACTAATTGCGACGGGCCCGTCGCAATTACTATTTTAAAAAAATTTAATAAATATTAATAAATTATTTTAATGAATATAATAATAATACTATTTGCGACGGGCATAGTACCCCGTCGCAAATATTTAAAAATAAAATAAAATAAATTATTAATAAATTATTTTAATTAATATAATAATAATCCAATTATAATTCAAAAAATAAAAACATTTTAATAAATGATTTTAATTAATATAATAATAATCCAATTATAATTCAAAAAATAAAAACATTTTAATAAATGATTTTAATTAATATAATAATAGAATTATAATTCACAAATAAAAATAATAAATTATTAATAAATTATTTTAATTAATATAATAATAATAGAATTATAATGAAAAAATAAAAAATAATAAAATATAAATTATTGATTTTAATTAATATAATAATAGAATTATAATTCACAAATAAAAATAATAAATTATTAATAAATTATTTTAATTAATATAATAATAATAGAATTATAATTCAAAAATAAAAAATAAAATAATATTAATAAATGATTTTAATTAATATAATAATATTAGAATTATAATTCATAAATAAAAAAAATATTAATAAATTATTTTAGTTAATATAAAAATAATAGAATTATTTTACATTCAAATATTAAAATAATTCTAATATTACAAAAAAATAATAATAAAATAATAATATTATAAAATTTTAATATATATATAAAATTTAATTTTATAAAATATAAATAATATTATTATTCATATTAATATTGTTATTTCAAAATATAATATTATTAATATTTTATAATTGGACAGAAACTACGAATAGAGAAAAAATTCATATTTTGATTTAACAAACTTTATAACATAAAAACAAACTCTAATCTAAAGGAGGGGGGAGGGGGAGGGGGATCTGCAGATGCTGGTGGAGGAAACTCCATCCCTAAAGTATGAGTGAGTCGGCGCATGTACTCAATCTGCTCCGGATGCTGCTGCTGCCACCGACTCATCTGCTCCTCGTACAGCTGCTGCTGGCGTCGACGCTCCTCCTCAAGCTGCTGCTGCTGCTGACGGATCTGCTCGTGCTCCTATCGAAGACTCTCTATCAGTGCAGTCTGAGATCGCAACTGATCCTCATACTGTGTAGTAGAAGAAGATGCATGAGCTCCTCTTGAGCTGGACACCTACATCGCAGCACTGCCATAATAATCTCCGGGAGTCAGTCGAGAGCTGATACCAACTACCCGACCCTTCTCGAAGGCATACTGGGTGGCCTGTATCCATGTCGCCTCATCAAACTGACGGCCAGTGGTCTGATCTGATGACTCGGCCTGACTCTCAGGCCGGGTCTGTGACGCTGCGGCCTCATATGACTCCTGTAGTTGCAATTTAAAATTAAAATTGTGAATATATTATATGCAGCTAATTTTTAAACATGAAAACAAATAATACTGACCACGATGTGATGCTGACGATCACCTCTGAGCTCCCCAGTAGCAGGATCACAACACATCTGCCGATATACATCGTACTCCGTAATATCGGGGTGCTCGACAACCTATGAGAATAAAAAATAAACTGTTAATATTTATAGTTTTATAAAATATTTATAAATAATGTACGTACCAGATGCTATCTATGAGTACTGAAAGTACGACTCCCAGCTCGATGAGTCACCTCATGTCTCCCCTGATTCTCCCTCCCCACCGATGATCTTCTCTGAAAGGCCTCACTCAACTAGTGCGCACATAATCCATCCCATACATGGGATGAAATGTACTCTGGTCGATGTGCTTTACATGACTCGTCAAAATTTGACACTCCTACTTTCTTCGTGGCAGCTTTTCTTAAATTGTGCAAAAACTGACGAAAGTGATCACACATGGCCACCTCCCATGCCTCGTGGATGGCGTCACGCATGGTATCCTCGATCGGATACCATTAACCCTACAAATAAATCAAAATATCAAGTTAGAAATGAAATAATTTTCAAAATAAAAATTATTTATTTACGTACGTACCAACCAATGGCCGAACATGGCCTGCTGCACATCAATGGGAATCTACTCTCATGTGGTCCAAGGCTGAGAGAAATAGTTGCGCAAAATAGTGCTGCCCTGTCCGACTGCTATATGTGGAAAACTGTAAAAATAATAAACATTTATTATGTGAATAGATTAATTAAATATTAGTCAAATCCATAGGATATCACACAGGTTATCACACCTCCGTGTGTGTGGATCAAACCCAAGATGTGGACGTCACTCGGGGAAGGGGTTAGGAATCATCAATCATCCAAGACCGCGCCCCCTCCGCGTACTCCCTGGAGTGCCTGCAGGCTGAGGGTCATCTGCCAGCAACTCATCTGCATCGAAAGGCAGGTCAACATCCACCAACTCACGAAATGTCTCGTCGTCCATCTAACACATAAAATGTTAATGTTGTTAGTAAATAATTGACAATTACTATTATATATACATATTTATTAGTTATGATTGTATATAACTACCATGGTATTATATCAGTGTTTATCTTCATCATCATCTTCATATATGTCAATGTCATCTTCATATTCCTCCTCAACATCATCGATATCCATTCGAGTTCAAGTTGCTTCATCTCGTACCATTTCAAATTCATATGTGACATCATTAACATCATCGTCATCACCGACTCTTAAATGTGGGGTGTCGTCATCGATACTCACGTCTCTTTGTAAAAAAGATTGATTTTGAGTACTCTCTTGAAAAACTTCAATTCTTTGCACATCAGTGAAAGCATATTCACTTTGACTAAACTGATTGTCTCAAATTTTTATTTTTATTATACTCCACCAATCAGTCAAGTCTCTTGATGTAGCACAGTACTTTGCGTAATAAACTTGATGTGCCTGTTGATCCAATAAGAATGGTTCATTTGCTGCGAGAACACTTTTACATTTAATATCGATGATTCCATGAGTCGGATGAACATGCACGCCTCTCTCTGTATCCAACCACCGACATTTGAACATGGTTATGTAATGTTGTCCAAGATAAAAGAGTTCAATGATTTCATCAAGTGTGCCATAAAAGTCTACTTAATTTTCTCGATGATGAGATCCTCTCAAGCTAACTCCACTGTTCATTGTTTTTTTGATTCCCCATATGCATGTGTGTGAAATCGAAATCCATTCACCACATATGAATTATAAGTTTTAACAATTTTGGATGGTGGGTTACTCAATATACACAGCCGCTTGTCAATTTTATCATCATGTCGAGACACCTGAAAATTTGTGAAATAATTATCAATATAGTAAACTATACATTGAATGAGTTGCTAAAAGATAAAGAATTTATGTTACCAGTTTTTGAAACCACTGAGAGAAATATTTCTGTCGGCGTTCTTCGAGAGCAGTTGCTATAATTTGTGGAATTTGTTTCTTGATATGATTATCATACAACCTATAAAAAACAAAGTTATTTAATGTAACATAAATGATAGAATAAGTGATATAAACACTTACAGTACAACTGATGTCATCCCTTCACAGTTGAGCAGAACATATGTATGAGCTCTGTGATGTTCATCATCCAAAAGCCAGCGTTCATAAACTCCACCAAAACCAAGCTCTAGCTGGTTGAAAACAGATAATTGATTGTTGATTTCATCAATATTCCTCTCGTTCCATCCGATTCAGTTGTGTTTTGAAGGATACTTAGATTCAAAATAATGGGAGCAGAAAAAAGATATTTCCTCTTGCAAATAAGATTCTACAATAGATCCTTCAATAGATGCTTTGTTACATACTTTTCTTTTCAAATTTTTCATGCATCTTTCAAATGGATACATCCATCAAAACTTTACTGGACCTCCACATTTGGCTTCATATGGAAAATGTAACATCAAATGTTCCATTGAGTCGAAGAAAGACGGCGAAAATATTCTTTCCAGTTTACATATAATTACAACAACATCTTCTTCAAGTTTTCATAGAGCATCATAATCTGCTATAGCCGTACAAATTTCCCAAAAAAATAAGACATGTCTGTTATGGAATCCCAAATCACAGAATTCAACAGACCTCTTAATCAAATGGGTAGAAGACTTTCCATTATAACATGACAATCATGACTTTTTAATCTAGTAATATGACCATTCATTACACATCTACCCACATTGAAAGCACAACCATCTGTAAGTCTCAAATCTGCAATCCACTGACAAAATAATAAACGGTTTTCTTTAGACAGTGTATAAGCTGCTTTTGGTTTCAGTAACCTTTCTGTTCTGACATTCTCAAATAGTTCCAGTTCTGGACGCCTGCAAATTTGGGCAAGATCTAAACGTGCATTTACATTTTCTTTTCTCTTTCCTGGCATATCCAAAACTGTATGAAACAAATTATCAAAACATTTCTTCTCAATATTCATGACATCCAACATGTGGCGGACCAACAAATCAGACCAATATGGAAAATCCCAAAATATTCTACATTTAATCCAATTTTGTTCTTTCCCAAAACCAGAAATTTTCTGTTGGTTTATTGTGGGACCAAAAGTGATGGGAGGTAATGAAAATACAACTGATTTTAACTCCGAACCTGATAGCATTTTTGGAGGTCCATCCCTTTCAATTGTTCCTTTTCTGAAATGAGATCTATTTCTACGAAAAGGATGATCAGCTGGGAGAAATCTACGATGACAGTCAAAATAACAAGGTTTCTTTCCCTGAATGAGCATTAATGCTTTGTTCTCTCCCATACAGTAAGGACATGATTGGTAATTATGACTAATTATTCCTAATTATTGGTAATTATACCTAATTATTCCTAATTATTGGTATTTATTACTAATTATTACTATTTATTCTTAATTATTGGTAATTATTACTAATTATTGGTAATTATTACTAATTATTACTAATTATTGGTAATTATTGGTAATTATTACTAATTATTCCTAATTATTGGTATTTATTACTAATTATTAATATTTATTCTTAATTATTGGTAATTATTACGAATTATTGGTAATTAGTACTAATTATTGCTAATTAGTGGAAATTATTACTCATTATTAATAATTATTGGTAATTATTGGTAATTATTACTAATTATTCTTAATTATTGGTAATTATTACTAATTATTACTATTTATTACTAATTATTGGTAATTATTACTAATTATGGGTAATTATTACTAATTATTACTAATTTTTGGTAATTATTGGTAATTATTACTAATTATTCCTAATTATTGGTATTTATTACTAATTATTAGTATTTATTCTTAATTATTGGTAATTATTACTAATTATTCCTAATTACCATTAACTATGAACAATGAATACTAATAATTTAAATTTATTAAGTAACAAAACAATCTAAACATAATTAAATTACAACTAATTAAGAATAATTCAAACTAATAAAAAATTTAAAATAAATATTAAATTAAAATGAACATAAATACCTTTAAAATTGATCTGAGGTTGATCTCTGATCGTTGTTGCAGACTTCAATATCAACTCTGGAAATAAAAATTAAACTTAAGAAACTCTGAACTCTAAAAATAGATTTTTGAGAGAAGTAGAAGATAGAGTTTGAGAATGAATGGAAAAAAACAGATGGGGGTATTTATAGGTTAGCTTATTTGTGACGGGACCATCTGCGATGGGTATCCCGTCGCAAATACCTTAGCCCGCATTTATCAAGGTCAACGGTTAAATAGTTATTTGTGACGGGACCCGTCACAACTAATAACCTGACGACAATCTATTTGCGAAAGGGGTATATTCCCGTCACAAATGGTTTTTAATGCCGCCGGTTATTTGCGATAGGGGGTAACCCCCGTCGTAAATAACTTTCCCGCGATTTGGCGCGTATTTCGCGCCAGAACTTTTGCGATGGGTTAGCTTTCCCCATAGCAAATAAGTAGTTATTTGCGATGGGAAAATTCCCCCATCGCAAATAAATTTCTAACAGGACTATTTGTGACGGGATTTATCCCCGTCGCAAATACCCATTTTTCCCGTAGTGCAAGCTGGTCCGCGACATTGCCCAAGATGCATTATTGATCCTCTCGGGCTGGCGACAAGTGTGAGGACATCAATAGAGAACAATAGTGGAATGATTTCACCCAATAAAAACAAATAAAGTAGTGGAAAGAAAATAGAACAATGCAAAACAAATAAAAGACACGAAAAATAAGAACAACCAATAACCAAAAACTTACCTGACCATGACCAAAACTCCACGCGTCCTCAAAAGTTACTCTTCAAACCATAACCAAGTCTTGCCTACGATGAAAAAGCAGAAGTCAAACCTGCAACAATACTAAAAATCACAAAACACTATAGGTATGAGTATTAAAACTAAGTAGGCATGCCCAACAAACTATTCCAAATGCACTACCTTTAAATAAAGAATTCAATAATTCAAAGTTTGAACAAAATTATATAAAAAATTGGTTTCTACACACACACACTTTCATTTCTAAAACAAGTAACATTTCATTACACTTTTAAAATTTAAATACAACTTTAATGTTTGGAAAAAATGGGTACGTTGCATATTTAAAAAAAAAATTTGCAAAAAAATTAGAAATCCGATTTTTAGTTATTATCGAAAAGGAAAATCACACATAACACACAACACACAATAAGGTCAACGGAACAAGTTTCCCACAGGGGCTATCAATCGAACTAGACCTCTCAATTTTCCGCCACGTACAAATAAGCCCTAAAGGAAACATGGGTCGAACCTAGGATCTCGTGAACAATCCAAGACGTACTATACATGTGACTCATCCTGAAGGCATGAATACACCCGATAACAACATAATGTCTAAACACTCGGTATCGCCCTACCTGACCTAACTAAGGGGCCCAATCCTCTAGCAGAGTATAATCCGTAGTATAGGCCACTAGCTAGTGCGTAATCTATTCTAGTGCAGTAATCATTCTCTGAAAATTCACTCACTATGCTAGGTTCCCATGTCAACATGTATAATAAACAGGGTTGAGTCAACAATGTAAATCAACCAGTCACTATGCACAATCGTGACACACAACTCAGACAATCAACGTACACAAAAAGATCACCCTTGAGTCACCTCAAATAAAGTTTTCCAAATTAATTTAATTGTTAAAGTGCCAAATAGGCATTAAAGAACCTTTTAAAATCACCCATCTTCCAAAACAAACCTAAATCTTCACATCACAAGTAAAACCATTTTCATATATTCAACAAACTCTACTTTTATCAAGATCCAAATGTTCCTTAACCAACATTAAATAAAAACATTATTTCTCAAGGGCAACCAGAATACTAGCTCACATGTCAAAAGAAAACATTTGACGTCAAACAAAAAACACACATGAGAGTTCATTAATTATGTTCAAAGGCCAAATAGGAATTTTTTTACTATTGTGCATCAATTCACCCAGAAAATATTTCAAGTGGAATGCATAAAATAAACTACTCTTTTTACATGGAATAATTATTTTCCAAAATTAATTATCTAATAGTATTTCTCATTTATTC
Organism: Viscum album; assembly: GCA_963277665.1. Lineage (NCBI taxonomy): Eukaryota > Viridiplantae > Streptophyta > Magnoliopsida > Santalales > Viscaceae > Viscum > Viscum album. Next base: position 1,291,498,453 of record OY728151.1, read on the forward strand.
CAATTAATAAAATATCAAGAAACTAATAAAATATCAATTTAATGGCAGGTTCAGTGGAGGACTTACCTCGAATTATAGTCAAAACACGATGACGCAACACGCCTCGAGCGTGCGCACAAGCACACACAGGCTGACGACCGCAATTTCGTGAAATTACCTCTCCAATGTGCTAAAATGAACACACAACAACTAAAATACATAAACATGAACTTAAAACAACACAACCAAACAAACAATACCAAAAAACCACCTCGACATGTTTTCAAAACACAACTGAAAACCATCTACATTATTTACTCAACTAATTTAGAATTTATAAAAAAATTCCAAAGAAAAACGCATGACATTACATAAACAAAACTGATTCAATGAAAACATTTTTTATCAAACGCACACCTACGCCCTACTAAAACATAATACACGCCACTTTTATATTTAAAAAAACTAATAACACAATTTATAAAAAAAATTATTAGACAAATCAAGATAGGTTTTCATAAAAACACATCATAATTCACATGAACATGTTATATCATATAAAACACAAACTAAGTCCATTAAAAAAACTAAACATTTCACCAAACTCATTAAACAATAAACCTGGCAAAACAATTATCCAATCAGAGAAACAACAGTAAGCTCACCTCGGTGTGCAGGCACAGTCAAACAGTGGGGTAATGGGAAAAGGGGAAAATGGTCAGTGCAGTTTTGTGATGTGCGGGAAGTCTACCAACGTCATCAATGGTAGCGCGAAGCCTGGTGCAGTTGAGGATAGAGCTGGTTGGATTAGAGAGGGTGGCCGTGAATGACCAAAAGATGGCTAAATGGGTCATAGGGGGATTGTACGGCTGATGTAGGACGTTGGTGTTCAGTAAGAGGAGGCGCAACAATGGGGTTGGTGCACAACTTGGGTAGAAGAGAGAGGGGTGGGCACCGTCAGCAGGGGTTTGCAATGAGGTGGAGGGAAGCTGCCAGACAGCGATGTCGGCTGGGTGTTAGAGACGGAGTGGGGAAGGGGAGTGAAGGGGTGAGAGCTAGTAGGAGGGCGGCGCACTGACTCGTACAAGCAGGAGCACTGGGATGACTCATGCTGGAGAGAACTGGGGTAGGTGGAGGCTTTCTTAGAGAGAAAGAAAGTGTGATGTAGGTCACACATGAGGCCTGGTCAGAGGGAGGGAAAGGATGGTGGACGGAAGGTGCGAGGATGGTCGGAGCGCGCTGTGCTGAGGAGAGGTGAGGAATAAGGGGTGTGGCAGCGTAAGAAATTAGTATAATAGGGGGGTCTCGACGAGGAGAGAGAGGATGAGAGTAATAGTGTAAAAGGAGAGGGAAAAAAGTGAAAAAAAGAAAAATAATAGAAGAAAAAAAGACAAGGAAAAAAATAGAAAATAAAAAACTTAAACAGTAATCTATAATAAATATACTTCCATAAAAAGCTCAATAAGTATAATTGCAATAATAAAAATGTATTAATATTAATAATAAAAATGATCATTATTATAAAACTGTATTAATAACAATAATACTGATAGAACTTCTATGATAATAATTCGTATCAAACATTAATAATAATAATAATAATAATAATAATTCATTGATAATAAAAAAATACCACACTTACTAACAATATATACATATATACCCATATATATACATATTTACCCGATGTATCATTTATTCACTATATCACCACTGAACCAATTTATTTAATTACTCTCAAAGGGGGGCGACTATGTGGTCACCCCGCACGGCTCAGTCAAACATGCACGGGCCTTGCGGTGTCCCCTGCTCACTCCATTAGTGACCGCATGGTTATCCAAATTGTCCACATGACTTCTGCTAAGATTCATAGTTTTCGTGCCCCGACCTAAAACCCATAAACCTTTCCAAACGTCAAAAATTTAAACCAGGACTCACCAAAACTTCAGAAAACATCGGACTCCAAGATAAAAAAGGAGATAAAATTATTTGAAAAAGGCGGTTGTAAAAAAATCTCCCCACCATAATGCTTTATGCCCCTCATAAGCCATAACAAGGTCAAGCCCCAAAAATTATGCTTCTTAAGTATTTCCCACCTCCAAAATTTTAATTTCCTCCAGTTGATCGATCCAAATAGACACCGAAAACCCATGACACACAAATCATCCTTAAAACACAATCACCTTAACCGCCACCCAGTAGAACCCAACCATCCATTGCAACCAAGGAACGAACCTAATCCACATAAAACATTTATTCCTATAATCATAGTCCAATGGAACCATTTGGTGTACTCCAATACCATCATTTACTCAAGAGTAAGAACTTAGGATTAGTTGGTTCCGCACGAGACCACCTACCACCAAATGATACAGGAAAAGAAACTCTGATACTGACATGGGGAGGCCCAAACAGACTCCCCACCCTAAAAATCATCCTAACACTAATCTATTTCAAGTTTAACTAGGTGAGACCCACTGTGGGTCTCCCCACCATAAGAACTGACGAGATTAACTGAACTTGAAGATTTTCCAAAAGGTCAAAAAACCCCGGCCACAAGGGGGGAGAAGGGAAGGTCCCAACGAATTGAGCATCAAAACTACCACCATCTTCATATCAATAGCATGTCACCCTATGAAGAACATAAACATTGTCACACTAAATAACAAGATTAAATCAAGGACCTTTTTCATCATTGGAGTTCTTCTGACTATGCACCAGCTTCACTTCGAGACCAATGGTTGGAGCACCGATGATTGAAGCATCTCCTGCCTCGCAGTCAGGCATCAAAAAATCCCAAACATAACACAAACCCAGAATTTTACAAAGCACACTTCCATTAAAATAAATATTTCAAAGAGGTTCAACCACAACCATTCTTACAACTGAAGAAAAGAAACATTGAAAAATGATACAAGAGACGATTACTACATCCAAGAAACACTACAATGAGAAAACCTCAAACTAGTCCCCAAACATCACCCTACTCCTGTTGACTGGGGGAGGTGACCTTCAACGATCCAGGTATAGCATCAGCGTGCTTGTTGGAAACACCACGAAAAAATCGATGCAAGTGACCCCAACATCCACAAGTGTGGTCGAGTCTTGGAGCACTCATACATGTCGGTCTCTTGTGACCTTGCCTACCACACTGGTGACAGATCATGGCATTGCGCTGTGAAGAAGATGACTGAATTAATGAAGACCTCTTGATTTCTCTACTAGAGCCACCTGCATCAGGTCACATCCCATTATTCCTATCTTCATCCTCTACACAACTTACCACGTCCGGGGGAGGATTCACCATGTTATGTCCTCTTTCGAACTCATCTTCAGCAAGAAAGTCTTTCCCCACAACATCCTAGAAGGTGGTTAGGTTGAGCTCTTCCAATTTTGATCGCAGTTCAGGTCAGAGTCTAGACTCAAATTTTCGAGCCTTCTCGGGATCATTTACACCAAATCATTGGTCATACAGAACTAGGTCTATGAAATGTTGATAGAATTCTAGGACTGATTCAACACCCTACTGCAGACAACACAACTTCATCCTCTTCCTCATCTTTGTCAACTCATAAAAATATTGTTGGACAAACGAAGACTAGAATAACTCCCATGTGATATCTTCTCGAGGCTTTATTCGAGACACAGACTTCCACCATTTCCAGGTTGGACCTTTAAGAATAAAGTTAACCACTTCACTTTCAATGACTCTGGAAACCCAATAAAACCAAAGTTCCTCTCAATCTTCTGCAACCACTCCTCTGCCCCAAGAGGCTCTTATTATCCATAAAACAGGGGTGGGTTCAACATCTTGAACTCAAGGATGTAATCTATGGACCGATAAACTGGAGGATTTTCTAAGGATGCACCACCCAAATCTACACATTGGTCATCCATCGAACCTTTGTGGGAGTGAACACTAAGGAACAAGAAAACAATGAACGAGATCAAAACATGGTCATTACAATTTTAAATTCAACATTTCACAATTTATAAAATAAAAATTTTCAAAAAAACTCTTAGAAATAAAGAAACCCCCAAATGATCAACAGGGAGAAACTAACTTCGATGGGAGACTCATACATATGGTTAGAGGCCATACACCAGTCACGCCACCATTACAAGAAGCACTATAGGGTAGGTTCTCCAGCTCCACATGGCTTTCTAGACCATGAAATCTCATTAAGGTCACTTTCCTGGCATCCATTTCATTTCCCATCATAATAAAATTCAAAAGAACCAAAAGACACGAACAACACGAACATCCCATAGTAACCAGAGGTTTGAAAAGAGCTAGGGTTCAGGAAGTCATTCTTATCTGTATGCCTCAATTCATGACAATTCAACTCCTTCTACCATGACATCCTCAAATAACAATGGGATCTCTGAGAAACATGGTCCACTCAAGAGAAACCTCCTTCGATACCATTTTGTAGCGAACCAACTCGGGTCGACCCTGAACTGGTCAATCGAGATGGTCCACTACATGGTCCGATAGGTGTTCCCGATCCTCCTGAGCTGGCGAATAGCGCTAGGGCATCAACAGAGAACAAAATGGGAATGATTTCTCCCAATAAAAAAATAAATCAGTGGAACAAAAATAGAACAATGCAAAGAAAATAAAGGAAATGAAAAGAAAGAACAACCAACAACAAAAAAATAACCTGACCACAAGAAAAACTCCCTGCAACATCGAGAGTCACTATTTATACTACAACCAAGTCTCGCCTATGGAGAACAAGATCAAGTAAAACCTGGAACAAAACTAAAAACAAGAAAACACTATAGCAGTGAGTAATAAAACTCAGTAGGCGTGCCCAGAAAACTATTCCCAATTCACTACCATTAAATAAATAATTCACTAATACTTGGGTTGAAATAAATTATATATAATTTGGGTTTCCACGAATAGACTTTCATTTCTAAAACAAGTAACAGTCTAGTTCCCTTTTTAATTTTAAAAATAAGTTCAATGTTTGAAAGAAATAAGTACATTGCATATTTGCTACATTTTTTTTTGAAAAATTTAGAAATCCAAAATTTAGTTATTAGCCAAATGGAAAATCACACATAACACACAACACACACTATGAGAAATGGAGCAAGTTGTACACATGGGACAGAAACCGAACTAGACCTCTCAATCATCTGCCACATAAAAATAAACACTAAAGGAAACATGGTTCGAACCTAGGAGCTGGTGAAAAATGTAGAACTTACTATACATATGTCACATCCTGAAGGCATACCTACTCTCTAGGATTTCATAATTCCCAAATGCTCGGTATTTCCCTACCTGGCCTAACATAGGGGACCAATCCCCTAGAAGAGTATAATCTATATTAAGGGCCACTAGCCAGTGCATAATTTAAAATAGTGCATCAATAATTCTCAAAAAATTCCCTCACTATGTTAGGTTCCCATGTTAAGATGCATAATAAACATGGGTGAGTCAACAATGAAAATCATATTGTAACTATACATAAGCATCACACACAACTCACATAATCAAGGTACACAAAAATATTACCCCTGAGTCACCTCAAAAAAGTTTTCCGAAATAATTTATTTTGTTGAAGTTCCAATCCAAAATTAAAAAAACTTTTAAAATCACCCATATTCTAAAATAAACCAACCTCTTCATTTCAAAAGTAAAACCATTTTCCAATATTCAACACACTCTACATTTATTAGGAGCCAAGCGGAGATTGACCAACTTTAATGAAAAACATCATTCCTCTTGAGAAACCAGAATACTTTCTCACGTGTCAAAAGAAAACATTTGACATCAAACCAAAAACACACATGAGAGTTCATGAATTATGTTCAAAGGCCAAATGGGCATTCTTTTTCTATTTTGCGTCAATTCACCATGAAAATATTTCAAGTTGCGTGTATAAAATAAACAACACTTTTTACATCGAGCAATTTTTGTCCAAACATTATTATCTAATACTATTTCTCTTTTATTAAAACTAATAAAATATCATGAAAATAATAAATAATAAATTTAAAGGAAAGTGAATTGGGGGACCTACCTAGACTCAAGTCGAAAAACAATGACGCATCCCTCCTTGAGAAGGCGCACAAGCACGCACAGGTTGACGACCGCAATTTCGCGAAATTACCTCGCCAATGAGCTGCATCAAATGCTCAACAACTAAAATACATAAAAATGAACTTAAAACAGCCCAACTGAACAAACAACACAAAATAACCACCTTTACAAGTTTTCAAAACACAACTCACACCATCTACATAATTTACTAAACTATAATAAAATTTATAAAAATATTCCAAATAGAAACCCACGACTTTACATAAACAAAACTAATTCAATGAACACATTTTTTTATCAAACGCACACCTACACCATAATAAAATAGAATACACAACACTATAATAGTTAAATAATATAATTCCATAATTCATAAAAAAGTGATTAAACAACTCAGGATTGGTTTTCATAAAAACACATATTAATTCACATGAACATTCTATAGGGTATAAAATGAAAAATAAGATCATTAAAAAAAACTAAACTTCAAACTGAACTCATTAATCACAAAACATGCCAAATTAATAATCCAAGTGAAGAAACCACACTAACCTCACCTCGGTGCGTAGGCACACTCGAATAGTGGGGTTATGCGAAAAGGGAAAATAGTCGGCGCGGTGTTGTGATGTGTAGGGATGTCCGACAATGTTGTCAATTATGGCATGAAGACCAGCTTGGTTGACGAAGGATCTGGTTGGAGTAGTGGGGGTGGCCGCGAATGACCTAAAGATGTCAAAAGGGTTCGTGTGGGGATTGTATGGCTGATGTAGGAGGCTGGAGGCCGTTAAGTGGAGGCGCGCCGATGGGGGTGGTGTACAACAAGGGTAGAAGAGAGAGGGGTGTGCTTTAGCAGTAGGGGTGTGCAATGAGGTATAGGGCAGTGTCCAGACGGTGGTGATGGATATGTGCTAGAGACATAGCGGGGAAGAGGAGTAGAGGGGGGCGTTACAGCAAGGGGGCGGTGCGCTGACCAGTCTTAATGCCTAAGCGTTGGGACGACTTGTGCAGGACTGAATAGGGGAGGTGGTGGCTCATGTGGAGATTAGGGGAGTGTGATATAGGTCGTGCATGAGGCCTGGATGGAGTGAGGGAAGGGCTGGTGAAAGGTACGTTCATGGCTGGGTGGACGCACTGCGCTGAGGAGAGGTGAGGAATGAGAGGTGTGGTGGCATAAGAAATTTGGGTAACCGGGGGGGTCATGATGGGGAGAGAGGGGAGGAGAGGAATAGGGTAGCAGGAGAGGAAGATAAAGGGAAAAGAAGAAAAATAAGAGATGTAAAAAAACCGAAGGAAAAAAATAAAACTTTAATCTATAATAAATATACATCCATAATAACCTCAATAAATATAATTTTAATAATAAAAATTTAATAATATTAATAAAAACAATAATCATTATTATAAAACATTATTAATAACAATAATACTAATAGAACTTCTATAATAAAAATTCCTATCAATCTTTAATAATAATAATAATAAAGAAGCATTGATAATAATAAAAATACATCACTCACAAACAATGTATATATTTAGACACATATATATACATATTTACCCAATTTCTCATTAATTCACTATATCATTGCTTAACCAATTTATTTAATTACCCTCAAAGTTGGGTGACGACGTGGTCACCCCGCACAGCTTAGTGGACTATGTGTGTGTCGTACGATGGCCCCTACTCACTCCAGTAGTAACCGCATGGGTATCCAAACTGTCCGCATGGCTTCCGCTAAGATGCACAGTGTTCACACACCAGCCTAAAACCCACAAACCTTTCCAAAACATCAAAAATTTGAACCTGGACTCACGGATCTTTGGAAAAACTCCTGACTCCAAGATAAAAAAATAGAAAAATTTATTTTAAAGAGGTGGGTGTGACATTCTTTTCTTACGTTGCCAAAAAAATTCTTTCAACTAGAGACAAATTCTCCCTTAGGAATAGCTCATCTAATCACTATATGTCACAATGGATCCCATGCCTCATGTCATTTCTCCAGATCTAAGAATCCCTAACATCATGCCATGGTTTATTTTAGGATCTTCATAATCCTCTATGGCCTTCAGAAATGGAAGGTCGATGTCCTCAGGACACCTCTGCTTGACTGTGCACACAATTCCCCAAAGGCTTTTCATACATTACCCACAAAACATGCTTATGAACAAGACACAGATTCACCCTTAGTAGTGGATTCTCCTATCTTCATATGTATCAATGGCTCCCATGAATCATGTCACTTCTCCCACTCCTAGAATCCCAAATATCATGTCCTGATCAATTTTAGATCTTTATAAACCACCATGTCCTTCGGAAATGGAAGTTCGGTGTCTTGAGGGAATCACAGGTTGACTATGCACACAATGACCCAATGGATTTTAAAATGTTGAAAAAAAAGGCCTGTCAACCAGTGACATGTTCATCCTCAAGAGAGGCCTCTACTCTATTCGTACACCACAATGACTCCAATTAACCATATCATTTATCCGGATTCATGAATCTCCTAAATCATTGTTTACACTTTAATTCCCTCTCATTTTCATGGAATTTCAGAACATCATGTTCAGATGAACCTTCAGTGAATCCTGGTCCCTATAACAAGGGGTCCTTTTCATATGACCATAAACTGCAAGACACCATTATGTGCTTTACAAATGACTTTAAACAAATATAGAATTGTCCAATCTATATGAATTTAAAATGATGTATACCCCATATGAAATTGAGGGAACTCGCACTTAGGTAAGTCCCTGGCCTTTTCTTATAAGAGGTTTCATCAGTGCTCCTCTCTGCCTCCTCCCAGGGCGTACTCTGATAGGTCTTACTATCTTGGATATCTAAAGAAACGAGGAGATGTGCACTACCAAATCCCTTTCCCTTTCCCACCTTGCTTCCCATTACCATATATCAGAAGATAAAGTGGGATGTGTGATCTATAGATACACGACCTCCTCTTTTTCTCATAGGGAGCATGACTCACATGGGCTTAGAGGTGGGCGGTGATCATGACATCTGCATAATTCCCAAAACAATGGGCCTTATACATAGATGTATGCCCAAATCCCACTCAAAGGTAAACCCAACATGTATCCTTAAAGTTGTAAACCAAAATCAAATAATCTCAAATGTGAAGCAATAGTGTGTAATCCCTGATCATGTACCCTCAAAGGGCCTCCATGGAGGTGTAAGACCCAATAAAATCCCTCTCAATCCTGTCCTTCTCCAAATATTTAAGACACAAACCCACTTAATGGTAAACCCAATGGGCCTCCTCTAAGGTGTTATACTGTAAAAATATGTCCACAAACCAGACTCCTTGATTGTTTAATCACAGAAAAAGTCCCCATATGGGAAGCTCTAATATGTAAGCCCCATTCATGTTCCCCTAACAGGCCTACTCTAATGTATAAGTCCCAACATCAACTGAACTATGAGTGATTTGATTCCCAACTAACTGGGATATGTAGGAATCCTCCTTGAGATCCAAACATGACACCCAAATAAACCAAATGTTTTTAGGCCATATACCTAGTTCGGTCATATCCACTCAGAAGACCATACCACTTTTTGGAACCTCAGGCCAGTTCAATGTATGTCCAACACCACCCATGACCTGGTAACCTTTCCCCTATGTGTTCTTACTGCATGACATTAAACTTCACGGTCAGGTCCTTGTCACATGACCTTAAATGTTTATGTGTATAGAAAATTGGCACCGAACTACATGGGTTACAATTTATCTAATTATGATACACATGAATCCCATCTCATGGATTTGATCCTGACATGAAAATATCTCCTGTCCCCCATGGATGATGATAAACTCTAGATCACCATCCCATATAGATTAAAATAAGAGTTGACTTAAAAAATGATCCAATCATATCTAATATGTCCACAAAAGTGTAACGTTTATGGAGGATCTCCAATACATATAGATTATTCCATTGAAAGATAATTTCGGATGCATACAGATGATACCAAACCAATGCATAATCATGATGAATTACTTTCCATGGGACATACTGCAGCCACATGCCTAGGAAACAACTAAGGATTAAAAAACGTTTGAACATTGATTAAATATATAAGAGTGTCCCATAATAGTAAATAATTCCACTAAAAAATGAGATAAGACCCCAATTTCCCATCTTCTTGACCAATGTGAGTTCTCTATGTGTTGTTGGACAAATCATACATCAGGTGCCTGCCTTCAGAAAGTAGGACCATGAATCACGGATATTGGAGTCATTGAGTGTTTTTGGATACATGAATAAACTATTTGGAGACCATTGAAGACTTTATAACCGATGAAAACTATTTCACACCATTTAACCCCATAAAATCATATCTATGGGACAAACAAATCCAGCCTACATGCCTTAACTATGAAAACTCCTTCGCAAGACAAAAGGAATGGATATAATACCCAGTCCCCATCAGACCCCTTTCATTCATCAACATATTAAACCATATAATCCTCATCCAAAATAAGTTAATTTCTATATTTAATAATATATGTAATACTACACATACCCACCAATTCAACGACTAGGTTATAAAAGTCATATTTAATGAATAATATTCAATGGTTTGTTTTAGATCGATATTGTTTGTTTTATATACTATCGAACATATTGTTGATTTAAAATCTCCATGTATTACACTTATGGTGACTCTGGGATTTATTTTGTTCAAGTTATATCTATTAGATTCATATTGGGTAGTGGTTCAAGGAAATTTTGAAGGGAATGTGTAATGTTGAGAGGGTGGAAGTGATCCCCATTTAAGTTACAAAAAAATAACTTATGTGAACACCCATTAATTTTATATAATAGACGTAAAATATTCAATGTTCAAAGGTACCAATTATGGAAAATATGACGTGGTGACAACTAATGGGCCTAATTTCCTCTCCAAAACTCATTTTGCAGAAAACATGGAGTGATTTAATGTTTTTTTATTTTTAATACTTTTATATTAATGTACATTAACCATGGTAATAAATTTTCAACCTTGTTAATTAATTTTAATGAATAGAAATTAAAAAAGAACATATTACACAAATTAAACATGTTAGATTAAAATTTTAAAATTATTTTATCAAATAGAATCACTAAATTTTAGAAAAATTAATCTTAGAATAAACGAACCTAGTTCATATAAATTATTTTTTAAAAATCATTATTTATAAGAATTAAAATAATTTTTTGGTAAAAATTCTCAATTTTATTAACTTCTATGACATAAATTGGTTTATTATAAATTAATTAAACGTTTTTTTAAATAAATAGAGAATTTAGTTTTACCATAAAACTATTTAATAAATAGAAATTACTTTAAACTTTTTTTAAAATGCCATAAAATGTTACTAAGTTATAAAGATCAAAGATTGGGTTTTAAGTATAAACTAATTTTTAAAATTAATAATTTTAGAACATAAATAAATCTTTTACTAATTAAAAATTTTAATTAATTTATATATCTTTTCTAAATATTGTTAGTCAATAAATTATCATTTTTTAAAATATTCTATTTTTCACTATTCACATAAAAATTGTGTAATTAAAAAAATAAAAAAATAAACCTAATAATATTAATAAATAAAGAATAATTTTTTTTCTTTTTTAAAAAAAATTCCAAAATTTATAAATTTATCATTTTGAAAATAAAAAATAAAGAATAATGGATTTTATTGAAAAATGATTTTTTGGAACATTAAGGGTTCTTGAAATTATTCTAAACTAATTTATAATTTAATGAATGTTAATTTATTAGTTCATATATAATAATATTTTTGAACGGGTCTATTTAATGTGTTAGATAAAATATATCACACATTATAAAATTATTTATTTTTGAAAGTATTACATTTATATTTAATAATATTTACTAAATAACATTATTTATTTATTATTATAGAAAACATAATTTTACTAATATATTGATGTAAATATTCTTTTTTTGTTTTATGAATACATCATATCATACTACAATTATAATATTGTTAATAATTATCATTTAAATATATATTTATAATATTTTATTTTTATTTCATTATCAAATATTGATGATTTATATTATAAAAAGTTTACTAATCACAATAACTTAAATTAGTATACAAATTAGATACATGTATATGCAATGAACATATATCCAATAACCATATTTCCAACAACCGTATTTAGAACAACTATATCTCTCTATTTTTATATCATTATTATAATCATTCATTATATTCACACTTCTTATTTTACACATATCCTTTCCATTGATTTCATTTTAGATCTCACAATATGATTTCTCATTTCCAAATTTCCTTCCTTAGTATTTGTTTTCCTTGGCCATTGGAGATCCTCATGGGTTAATATGATCCATGAGAACTTCTATAGTTTCATATTTTTTTCATTTTTATTCATTATACTCTTTTAATTTTTGAGCTACTAAAAGATATAATAATCCATGGTGTCTAATAATTAGTTTCATGTGCTTTCGTTTTAATGTTTTACTAGGAATGTATAAAATTTTGTTTGTTTAGTTCCATTATTTTATGATTTGTAACATAATATCATTCAATACTAATAATAATAACAACAACAACAACAACATTTAGAATTATAAATGTATAGTTTAAGGAAAAAGTTTTCTTTATGAAAACATAGGGTGTAACAATCTCCCCCTTAAAATAGATTAAATACTTATAATTGTAATTATCAATCACTAATTACAATACTAAAGAGTGTATAAAGATAATCGCAACTCATGTTATAACTTTTAGTATATATAAAAATTCTATATTAAAGAAATTAGGTAAAATATCTTTTCCCAAATAATAGAAATATATTAATGTTCTCAACCATTTATTCCATATTTTTCTCATTAGTTATGTGCTAGTAGTTTCTAGAGATATACATTCCATAAAATTATTTTAAGATCCAATTTCAAACAACATAATCAAAACAAAATTATTATGATATTATTCATCATAATTGGCATAAATGATAATAAGAATAGAAAATCTGAATCATAATATGTCTTATCTAATGACACATTCCGTTCAAACTATAATACCTTAAATTTGACTATGTGACACATTGATCATCCTATAACTCTCGTATTTCATCCTAGGATATGTTATGTTGTGCTTTCACATACTTCTTATCATAATCCATTAAAGTAATTATATAATAGATCCATCATAGTCGGTTGTAAAGAGAATTTTATTAACCAAAAAATATCGCATGGTAGTGTTTAGGTAGATATGGAATCATAGAACCACTCATTTTTCACCAGAGTGAAGATAGAATTGACAACCAACTTGACTTTTTGAGGGTGATTACCCCTAGGTTCATTTGTTCCACAACCGCTAACATATTCCAATTTCTAGATGGGGATGAAAATTCTATGAAAACCGCATAATGTATACTTTACCAAAAAATAAAGAATTCATCTAATACTTGGAAATATCACATAGAATTACCCCAAGGGTTTTATAAAATGTTCTCTTAACCTATATTCCAAAAATTATACAAAACTAATTCAAAAAATTAACTAATCCCTTCCATGGTTCCAACCAAGGTTCCCCTAACCAACCACATCAAATTTTTTACTTATATGCATTCATTAATTTCTAGATTCTACAAAAAGTGAGATGAACCTATGTTTATTTTATAACATTAACATAAATTAAATATTATATCTCATCATAATAAAAAAAATATTCATAATGAATGGTTTAGTGTATTTGAGGATCAAATACATAAGAGATTTATTTTATCACAATTATGAATTTTTCTACCTAATTTAACCACAATTGACTCTCGTCCAGGTACCTTATGTCTTATACACATCTTCACAACATAGGGATGATAAATAGAAGAAATGGGTGAGATATATTATTTAGTAAGGGGAAAACTGATCCATAAGTCATGAAGGTTTAGACAAAAATCATATGGAAAAAGTTGAGCACATGAGAACTATATTAATAAAATGAAAAAAGGATCAATAAGAGTTATCCATAAGCTATGATAATAAGACATGAAATATAAAAGAATAACACAGATAACATTAAATAATATTATGGAAACATGAGATAATAAAAATGTATCATGGTGCATAATCATAGGCATAATGATATGGAATGTCGTGGAAATTAAACATAATAAAAAGTTATGGAACAAACATAGGCATATAAATCAGAAAATTATGAAGCATGAATAATAACCAATTTCCAATAGCATGGTGGAGCCGGAACCACATCCTAATTCCCCTAATGGTTCTTGCATCACTATTATCTCCCATAAACATAATATAGTAGGAATTACTACATTAATATCATAAACATAGTGGATCATTCTTCACTACCTAATTCCCAAATCACAGTGGTGCAGACATGAATACTAAATTCCCATAGACACACTGGAGAAGGAATCGCCACATGATTTCCAAAAAATAGTGGAGAAGACAATAGTTCCCAATTCTCATAGGTGATTGAGCATTGATACTAAATTCCCTTCATTATCTCATGAGGTATAAATCTATAAACAATCTATTGGAGGTCGATATTGGACCCACCTAACACATAAAAATCCACTATATATATACATCCCACTAGAACATAAAAACATTCATACATAAAAATTAAAAAAAATAACCCATGTAAAATAAGAAGGTATCACCAAGAAATTTCCTAGAACATTCGATAATACATCAAGGGAAAATGTTGGATGAACGCTCAAAAAAATATCCCATGTGTTACATAAGAAGTATTAAGGATATTTTCATTGAAGTAAAGTAAAAATTTATTATCTTTGGAAAAATAATTGGTGATTTTCCATTGTTAGAATGATTAAATGTAACACTTATATATTTTTATGAAATATTTCTCTTTAGATAATCAGATTTCTTCGATAGCTTGTGCTATATGTAATAATGAGTTTAGAAGAACTATTATATACTATTAAAATATTATTACCTCCTAGACTTTGTATTAATGGGTATGAATCAGAAAAAATAAATTATTAAAATGTATTTACTAAAAATGTTTTAAATGAATTCATTAGTTGTCACTTACTTATAAATTAAAATAAATAAAATTTCAAAAAAAAATGAGATGTTTTTCTGAAAAACCGTTTTTAGTGAGAAATGTATTTTTCTACAAATAAAATAAATTGATAAGTATTGGTGAATAAATTTTAGTATATATATATATATTATTTATCTGATCAACTGTTTTAAATATTTAAAATTTTTATTTTTTGAGAATAGTTTTAGAATAAATCTCATGTTATGCATAAAAGGTATTTTTTCATAAAGAATATTTACATAATTTTTTCCACTTAAGTCAAAATTAATTTAAAAAAATTATAGGTATTAAATTTAATAAAATTAATTAAATATTTAGAATTATGAGGTTTAAATTTTGAAAATAGACCCCTTTTATTTTTTGGTCCATATGAATTGTTACTGTGGTAACATTTATCATCTCAATAAATGGTAAATTAGGTTATTTTAGAATAAATACGTTATAAGGCAATAATGTTTCATCCAATTTATTATTGTATGAAGTTAATTCAAAATGGAATCTTGAAAATTTATCGACGATGGAACCTTAAGCGCAGATAAGCGACAATGCATCCCCCCTTCCAGAAGGTAAGAGGGGGGAAGATGGAGTGGTTCCGCCTCCTCAGGTTTTATGGAAGCCCTTTATCCCTTTCTCTAACCCTAGATTTCTCCCTATGTTCTCGACAATTTCGTTAATCTCGAAAATTCTAGATCTTCACTATGGTGACCCTCAGCTCTCAATCTCAGTGTCAGAGTTCTCTAAAGCCTTGTCTCTTCTGAATCTAACCCTGATGGCTCACTAAAACCATCGTAGGTCCTCACATGATAAGGTTGACAACTTGTTTTTGGAAATTGGGAATTGAAATATCGCTGGTTGTGTGTATTTTGGATAAACACCACTTTATGATCCATTTTTCCTCAGAAGAGGATCTGATATGTGTGTAGTCTTGGGTTCCTTGAAGATGCAATAGTTTCAAGTTTGTTCTTCTTTTCTAGACTTTCAACTTAAATATGAATAGGGAAACACCCTCTATCATTACAAGGGTTAGTCATGCACATCATCCCTCACCTTGTCAAGATCAAGCTATCATTCGTATTTCTAGGTAATCTGGTAGGCCGACTTCTCTAATCTGATGATCGACATGCTACTATGAGTCATCCAATAAAGATGCAGGATTTTATTGAGGAGGATTTCTTGAATCCATCAGTTTATTGGGAGTAGATTATGGTTTGAGAGGAGTTTAGGTAGAATACAGTTGTGTTTTATGAAACCTGGATTTATTTCTGCTCGATTTGTGGTCAGTTCGGTAATTCGGCCTCAAACTGTCATGATGGATTCACGAACAGGAGGCCCTCTGGTCTGAAAGAGAGGCTCGACCAGGCCTCTAGTCAGCAGTAGAGGGTTGATGTGGAAGACTGGGCTGGAAATTCCTCTGGTTAGGTGGGCTTGGGTTAACCAGTATTGAAAATTTTTGCATGGGAGTCTTCTGAGCCGATAGGAATGGTTGGGCAGGCCAGTGGTCAAGCTTTGGTTGTAGTGAAGTGTAATAAGGCTAAGGCACCAGAACCGTGTGTTGTGGATGTCCTTTACCGCCAAATGTAAGATATGGGGATTATCCATGTGAAGATGAGTGGAGTGGAGGGCATGAAGGTATATGGAATGGATAAAGAGGATTACTTGGATGTGGTTATGGTGGAACAATAACTCGCTTTAGCCAGCACAATCAAGGAAGTTGTAACAAACTCGCTAGTGAGTGATTTCAAAGGCTCTGGGGAAGCCCAAGGTTGGGTATGGGAGGATAAAAACTTGTAGCCTCAATTTATGGGCTGCGGATATGAGCATCCCATAGTTTCAGCTTTTTTAGTACCCCCATATAGTGATTATGCGGTTTCCTTAGGCATAGAGGCTGAGATAGCTGGAATGTCACTTCAGGGGAAGTGTTTTTTTATTCTACAACAGAATATCTTCATGGAAAAGGGGGAAGGGGGTAGTTTCTTGGGTCCTTTGGACCCAAAAATGTCCATCACAATTGCTTCATCCCTTCAGAATCCTTTGAGTATAGGGAAGAAGATTTGTTTGGAGGTTAAAGAAGGCAAGTTGGATTCATTGTGTAGGTCGAGGCCCCTTATATGTGGAATGAGGGTTGACATAAAAAAAACTATTAAGGATTGGAGTCCCATAGATGAAAAATTGATTCATGAGGAGGATGATTCAAGTGAAGATACTTATATCCAATTCTCAGTGGACAGGTTGGACAATTTCCAAGGGTAGGTCCTGACAACCTAAGAATAAGGAAGGGGCCAAAAGGGAAGTGTGAATTCATGAAATGAATTATTGTCCATGGGAAAATACCCAAGGTATGAAAAGACTATTCTCACTTGGCTAAATAGATGGAAACATCGTCATTCATGAAGGATGGAATCAAGGAATGTAAAGACCTACAAGACATGGACAATGGAGATCCAAATAGTGAACTAAGTGGGATGGAAGGAGAGGTGAGAGAGTGTTTGAAACTCATACTCCACTCCAAGGAAGAAATGAATGAAAGAGTCATTTGTCCCATCACATAAAATGAGGATATTTTAAGAATATATGAAAGAATTTTTCAAGTTGAGGCCACCGAGGAGTAAGAAGTGTGGATAGAAAATTAAGACTGAATCATAGCCTGAGGCTTCAACCAAGGAAAAATCACATTGGAGGAATTCATTTAGATAATGGACAAAATGGTTACTCACCTTGAAGAACATATCAGCAAGTATCTAGACTCATAAGTTGGTACTCTTCGTTGAGAATTATTTGGAGTGGCTGACACAAATAATATTTGTCTTATGTTTAATCATTTTGTGAGCTCTTTCAAAACGTAGTGGTATTATGCTTTGTGAACTAATGTTTTCCCCATCCCCTTTAAGTGTCTTAATAATAAAAATTTATTTTTGATGAGGAGGTAATTCAACACTTAATACCTTAGGAACCAAATTGAGTCGTCTAATGGACACTTTTCCAAGAAATACACTTAGGTAATATTTAAAAAAAATAAAGTTACAAACTGTCACTCTCTTTTTTCCCAATAACATTTACATGTTAACATTGGGAAAAAAACGTTAATGAATGAATAATAATAATATTTTTTTTCAAAATTAAATTATATTAATGATAGTAATTTATTTAGAACATTTAGCTTCTATATAATTACCTTAAAGTTTCACACAATGCAAAAACAATATTTATTCAAATAAGGAAAAAATAAAATAAATTCTTTTGAAAATATTAAAAGTGATTTAATTATATAAATTTATAGTTTTATATGAATTTTATAGGATAAGATGAAATATTTATGTTTTTTAAATGATTATATCTTAATGTCAACTTTTTTATATGTTTTATGTGAAATTAAATGATAGTGTCAAAATTAACAATAATTACAATTTATCAAAATAATATATAATTACAATTTTTAAAAATGATAAAAATCGTTTAATAAGACAATTTGGTAATGATATAACCGATTATTTCATAACCTCAAAATTTTTAGGCAAATTATTACTTTATATGAAAAAATTAGAGCCCATTAATATTGAAACGTTTGTTAGCATAGTTATAATTAAAATTTGTTAATTAAGGGTTAACCAAAATGATATAGTTTAAAAGGACACCACAACTTGTCTAAATTATATTTTATGATTTGATTAAAATATTATCCAACCTTTTATTATAATCAATATCTCTTTGGTGGTATTTTACATTAGAAAGAATTTATTATAATTTAATATTTCGAGGAATTCCAAATGTTCGAAGCACCTCCACTATAAAAGTGTACCTCATCCCTCAATTATTTACACCACTTCATAAATTATAGGACAACAAAAATATGCTAATTTATTTTTTAAACTTACATATACACATTATATATGTTATGGTATTCAAAAAATACAAACCCTAGATCCCTTTTGATAAGATCTAATGGGGTCTTTTCAAACAATAGGTAATCGTCATAACCAATCACATTATTATATACTATCATTTAACTATTATAAATATATATTATTTATCATAAAATTTTAATATCTGTATCATAAATATTATGATATTTTATTATGATTTTTAAAATACCATTATAAACACTCTTTACCAACAAATGATAAGAAAAAGTATCATTTGTGCATACATACATCTTACCGTCTCTATGGAGTGATATAATTAATTTTTTACCATAATATTTTGTGGATGGATTTAATGTTTCTATATGATATTTATGACATAATTATACTTCTATATTTATATTATCACATCTACCTACTTACCATAAAATCCATTGGGAAATGATTACGTCATCTTTGCATACATGTAGGCAATCACCTATAATTATATTTTACATGGATGAAAATGAGGATGAATTTAATGAATATATATGATATATAGTGTATCATAATAATACAATTAAAGTGAATTAGTATTTTACTTTGTTTCATTCTATCCGTCGAAAAATTAAATATCATTCACGGGTACCTATAACCTATCATCTCCCTAGACAGTGTAATTCAACTATCTATCTCTTTATTTTATTAAGAACTCTAAATATATATATAATAAATATATATGATATTAATACCCTAATTAATATTCTATAGATTATTTAACAAAGATAAATGCACAAGTACCAGAACTAATGAACTTAAATCGCCATGATAAATGAAATAGTAAACAACCTTAAATGATGATTTTAAAAATGAAACACTAAGAAAATGGGGAGTAAAAATGTTACAATCGGATTATATATGATTTAACAAGTATAAAGACTCTATAAAATTGTTATAATTTATTATAATTTATTATATAAAAGGTTATAGTGCTTTCAAAGAAAGTATAACTCAAGGTAAGGTGCTTTATGATTAAAGTGTCATTAATTATCAGGATTGTTTGTGATTAAGTTTACAATGATAAAATATTACGATCTACCTCTCAATAAATCAAGAATTTATTCCCCATTAGTTATTTTATAAAATTATTTTTTTATTTCTTTTCATTTCCCCCGCCTTATTTACTCAATAGACCAAAAATATTTTTTAAGGATAATCGACTTTATTTCTCACTTCGGATGAAAACCCTTTTTTTATAATCCATGTTCTTTGAAAATGTTTTGAAGAGGGGATTAAATATTATACTATGATTGTTTAAAGTCATTAATACCCATTTTTTAATTTTAATATAATGTTTTAAAAGTAATATTCTTGTTGTATTCCAAACAAGGTACCTTTTTACTTTTTGAACAAAAGTATGGAAGGAATAGTTTTTAACATAAAAACATGAAAAAAATTCTAGCCTTCAAGACCTCTCAATGAATTGAATCCTACTCTATAAATCTAACATCCCTCCCATCCTTATTGTATTATGAAGTTGGTTGGATATTAGTTTTCTTTAAGTGACACACCCAAGGCACCAAAGGTTGGAAATAAATGCCATGGGATTCATTAATAGATGGGGGTATATTTTCCCTTTGAAAATAAAACAACCCAACAAACATAGAATAACCAATTAAACCAATATATGATGCATGAAACAAATGAATGAAAAATCAATTCTTTACCATATATTTCAAAACGAACTACAAAATAGTACCATAGCGGATGAAAACTAACATCAAAGTACACAATGGAAGACAAAACTAACAAAAATCAAGGACTACAAGATAAAAATCAATTCCTGAAAACATACTAAATTCACCAACTCCAAAAAATATCCCATGTATCACGATTCATCACTAATGATGTGAGATACATGGAATTTTCTTGTTCCTTGTTCAAAAATATCTGCAAAATAACTAAACATTCCAAAGAAGTGGTGAGTAATAAAACTAAATAAGATTTCCCCAAATTAATTCCCTAATCACCCCACTAGGATAGAACATGATAGAACATTTATATAAAATAGTTTATATAAAATAATTTCTAAAAAATGGTTTTATTAGAATATAAAAAATGTTCCATAAAAATATATTTTTTTAAAACAATATCAAGTTCCATGGAAAGAAATCAAACAAGGCATTAAACCATTTCTCAATTTCCATGTTGGCATAACACATTCCAATTCTCATAAACACACACACACACACCATAATCCACACAACCATGAAATCATGGTGTTACCTTTGATGATGGAACATCATGTCTATAACCCATCTCTTTAGTGGTGGTACTTCACATCCTTTTTCCATCCCATTTCACACACACGTTACCATTTAAGCCAACCATTTTCCAAAAACATGTTTACCAAACTATTTCATTAAAAATATACTTTTATTGAAAACACTTTTCCACACATCAAAACCAAATAACCATTTTAAGATCATCTTTTCAAAATCATGTTAGAAAATTCACTTCACAAAAAGACCACAAATCCCAACATTTTCATAAAACATCCCAATGTTGGGTTTTCAACAATAATTGCACAATGATTCCATAAACAATTTGAAGGAAAATATTCTACATTAAACTAGTCCTTTACGTTCAAAATTAGAGGAGTCAATAGTAAAGTCACCTACCTCAAGATTTCTAGTGAAAATGAAGAACTATAGTAGACCAACCATGAAAATGGATTGAGTCTCCAAGAACCCACCTTCGATATCTTCTAGTATAAAAACAAGGGAAATGATAACCATAATTAGAGTAAAAAACCTTATATATAACCACATCAGAATTAGATCTAAGAAACCAGGTGAGAGAGGAAATTTTAATTAAGAATAACCACCAAAAAAATACCATAAAAGATAACTTTCCAATGGAATCATACTTCAAAAAACCAAGAAAAACATCCAGATCACTACCAATTCTATGGGGATTGGTTCCACAATATTTGGGAGGACGAAATATCATCTTAGGGTCATTTTAGAGTAATAGTTAGAATATTAGAGGTAAAATAAAGTTATATCAAAATTTTCAGGTTCAAACATTTGAATCATACATGGTCAGTCACATAGTAAGGCAAACCACGAGCCAAATATGCACCGGGCTCTAACTCAAGGAGGACCTCACGAGGTTGGTACACACAGTTAGACAAACCATGCACCATTTGTGCAGAATCTCTATGTCCCATTTTAGAAATTTCTCCTTGGTAGCCACATGGTTCAGAAAACCCATCTGCCTACCCATGATACATCTCCTTAGCCTCTTCCCCACTATCCACGAATTCTTTTAGGAGTTGAAGAATTTCCAAAAACTGTGCACCAATCATTCACCCTTAGAAAAGACACAAAAAACCCCAAACCTCTTCCAGACCCTCCCAAGCTTCACACAAACACTTTAAAAACTTAAAAAGAATAAATAATATGTTAGTTACATAAAAATGAGGGAACTAAATTATCCCAACCATTATACTTTCCATCCATGTATTGTATAAATACACTACTCTCCTGAAGGAGTTCAGACCATTGATTGACCATCTCCTTATCCCATTATAAATTATCTTCTCAAATTTGACCATTGTTCCAAAAACCCAGACTTGAATGATTATTTTTCCATAAAATACATTCTCTTAATGATCTGAAATCCACACTAGCATGTGCACGAATGATGCATCTGACACAAGGTCAAAGTGATCCCATCAAATCACATGGTCAGGATCAAGATGATACCTTTTCAACTAAGACACATGAAATACATTTTGAATAGTACTAAAATATGGTGGAAATTCATACCAATATACCACCTCATGAAACCATTGATTTATAACAAAAGGGACTACGTATTTAGGACATAAATTTTCAGGCTTACCAAAATGATGATGTCCAAGCATTGGAGAGGTCAAAAAAAACATATGATCGCTCAACTTGAACGAAAAGGGACATCGAAAATGATCTACATATGATTTCTAAACACTCTGAGACTTCTCCATAAATTATAGATCACCTATGTCTACTCCATTGTATCTTGGATAATCCTTTGTCCAACCAGTCAAGTCTCACATATTTCAAAACAACAATTTGAAGAATGACAAGGACTCACACAAAATTCATCAAAAGGATCCACATATATATATATAGATTCCTAAAGACCGTTTTCATATGAGAAATCCACTGACGATATATACTCCTACCATGAGCCACAAAAATCCACTACTAAAGTCCACCACATGTCTTCTAATGTTTGTATTGTCGTTTTGGATTTCCCTTTCATCTAAGTATAATACGCCGTGATCATTATCGACTAAGTTCCAAGGGATTTCTATAAGGATTTATAGAAAATGGAGGTAAACCATGGATCTATGTATGATAATATTAAAAATGGTATTTCATGGATCTTTACAACGTCTCAGATATAGATATTTGAAACGTCCTCCACAGTATGAGATTTACGAATTTGGATGAAATAGGTCAATTTTGTGAGCATATACATAGTCACCCATTTGGAATTGTGTTTCCTAACCATTTTTGGAAGAACTCTTACAAAATCCATAGCTAATTGATCGCATTTCCCGAAAATAATTGTTAAATATTGCAACATACCTATTATTCATTGATGTTATACCTTAACTTTTTGAAAATTTATGCATCTTGAAACCGACACATCATCTTTTCTATTTTATACTTACCCACCCAAACTATGATTTTACTGATTTAAACCTCATTTTTAATCTAAGTTGAAAACCCCATCTTGAATTGTGGTAAGCATGAAGACTTTTTTATATAAAAATCCATATGTATGAAAATCTTATTTTTGAACCATGACAATGAAATATCATCTACATTCCATCCATCAATGGTCTCCCACCGTTGTGTTTTTACCTCATAGCAACATATTCTACATTATATATATTTACCTCTTGAACCATCTTCACCAAATTAGGAATATATGAAACATAAAAGAAGGCTTCCAATTCACCTCGGTCTTAACATTCCATGTTCATGTTGGTCGTGACCGACATCAACAACCACACATCTAATGATTATTTTTCCAACTTGGCATATTATTTTATTCTTAATGCACCTACTAAAAAATTTCCACTTCTTGGTGTATACATCGAGTGAAATTAAAAAATTAGGAGATACTCCATCCTTCTTATTTTTCTTAGGTTGAAATACATTTGTGAGAAAATATGTTTCAAGCTCTTATGATTTTTAAACACAGTGAATTTCTTACCAAAGAGGTAATGATTAAATGTATTCAAAACATGGACCACTATATCTTTATCTAAGATGTGTGTTGGGTATTGATTCTCTTGAACAATTATCTACCATGATCTATAAGCCACCACATGATCTCTTTTCATGAGAAAAAAAACCCAATCTAGATCCCAAAACATCACAATACACCACGTACCACAGTCGTAATTCTGGAAAAATAATTATTGGTTCTGATGTAAGGAGAACATTAAGCTCTTGAAAAGACATATGAAATTACTTATTCCATTAGACTAGAACATTACTATTTTTCAGAGTTGTCATAGGAATATCTAGATGTGAGAAATCACAAAAAAAACATTGGTAATAACTATCTAGACCTAGAAAACTCATTATCTAAAGTCATTATTTGGAGGATTCTAAGATATAATAGCCTTTATCTTTTATGGATCCACTAAGAAACCCATTTCAAACATTAAATGTCCAAGTAAATGCACCTCTTTTATGAAAATTTTAAATTTTGATAATTTTTCTTACATACAATGATGCCTTAAGATTACAAACAATATCACCAAGTGTTTCCCATGTTCATTCCTTGTCCTTGAATACACTAAAATGTCATCCATAAACACCACCACAAAAGAATCCAAATATCATTGAAATATTCGATTCATCAATTCCATAAAGACCACTGGTGAATTCGTAAGACCTAAAGGCATTACATAATACTCATAATGGAAATATCTACCTTGGATAGCTGTTTTTGGAAGATCCTCCTTCTAAAATCACAATTGATGACATCTTGATCACATGTCAATCATAAAGAACAATTTTCATCCCCTAAATTGATTGAATAGAACATAAAATAATGGAATTGGATACCCATTCTGTATCATATCGTGGTTAATCTTATGATATTCTATACACAACTAAATAATTTCATCTTTATTTTTTACAAATAATACCAGTGATTCCAATAGTGACATGGTAGACCAGATAAACCCTTTCTTTTCAAGATCTTACAACTAAACTTCAATATCCCTTAGTTGTATTAGTTATATTTGCTAAAAAGGAAATGATATATAACTTTCCCCCGAAGGGGATTAATCGTAAAATTCACTTCTCCCACAGCAAACAAATTTTTGGGAAAAACATATGTAAACTGATCAAGAACATTTGGAAAACTGATATTTTTGATCTCTTCCATTGATGATAAATTTAGAACTAACAACTTGTAAAAGATCATTCCGACTGCTTGCCCCAATAAGCCAATTTCAACTGAATTTACAATCGTATCTCCTCTAATGAGATGCTCAATGGCATCATTAGTTATAAAACATATATTTTTAGTATAATAGTCAATGTGATCCAGGAACGTTGAAAAACAATATATATCTAGGATTATATCATAGAAATCCATCTTAATCATAGTGAAATCCCATTTAAGACATCCTCCATCCATAGTTATTGAACATTCTCTTCAAACAAATTCTCAACACTCTCTATGACTAATATGAGCTTAATGATTCAACACATAAGGAATCATCTAAACTATAAATCCAAAAAATCAGTAGCATGAAAGAAAATAATGGAATTGTTTTCACCTGTATCAAAAAATGCTTTCATAATGATAGAATTAAAAAGAATCACACCTCTCATGGTTGATGTTCCTGAATGATCATCCACAATTACTTCTTCAGATCCATATAATTCCCTACTCAAAAACCTTTTCCCCTATTTCTCTATTGATATTTACTTTATTGAGTGGTAATTGTAATCCTAGAATCACCTTGGCTATCTCTGTACTGCTGATGAGAATGATTATTCTACCCTCATCCCAATGAAGAATACTATGTCTGTGACATTTGAAAAGTGTCTTGAAAACCCGACCTTAGTGCATTGTGACAATAGTGCTAAAGATACCCCATCTAATTGTTATTTGTGGCATGTTATATGTTGTTCCATAAACTCTTGCCTCATGTGTTCAAAAGAACCACATTCGAAAAATCCTGGTTTTCTATTGGGTCTTAATAAAGATTAACTGATCTATCCTTATGATTTTGGGTTATACTCACACCTTATAAATACCTTTATCTCATAAACTTATTCCAGAAATTAGAGTTTCCATCATTCTCTATGTGTATCAACATGTTTTTTCCTCCAATATCAGCAAATATGTCTATTTATGGTACTGTTTCTTGATTGACCATCTCTATATAATCTGTAATACATAACTAAACAATATATATGAGAATCTACAACCTCATTGCCAATTTAAAAATTCATGCCATCAAGGAATCATTAGCAGCAACATCGGGTGGATAGATAACTAAATTCATAAATTTATCTATATACTCTATTACTGTGAGGATCTCCTACACCAAGATGAAGAAGTCTTTCATTCATTAAATCTTGAATGTATGAGGTTATAATTGTTTGTTGAATAATTATTAAAAATAATCAAATTAAAGGACTTGGTATAATTTATGTTGAACTTCTAAATCACACCACTGGTGTGGAATATCTTCTCGTATATACATTTTCATCTTGACTTTCAGCTCTTCTGGTGTGCCAAGAAAATGGAAGGCTCAATTAAACCTTCTCAGAAACTCCTCTTCCTTCTCTAGTTTCTAATCACCTTGAATGATGGGTGGATTATGATTTTGGAACTGTACTAAATGATCCAATTTACTTGGTTAATCCTTCCCATTCCCATTATCCATAGATTTAATTCTTGAACTATACTTTGAACCAGCTATTGGTTCACCTGTGGCTTAGGTGTAACCACTATGGAATTATCTTCTTACTGTCAGATTCTACGATTCCTAATGGGTTCAATTTTCTAGAAACACTACAAAATCCGTAAATCTAACTCTCTATCAACTATAGGGTTAAAAATTTCAAATTCCACCACATCATAATCATCACAGTAGTAAATTAAAAATCTACCATTCCCACATTCAACAATTTTTTAAAAAACCTCTCCTTATTATTTTGAAAATCAATCCATTTTCAAAATACGACTACCATTCTATTTCAAAATTCCTATATTTGAAAAAAATTCAAAAAAATTCAAAAATAAAAAAATGGCACCAAATGATTACTCAAAATGAAATTTGCACTCCTAGTAGGATGTCGTTTCTATAATTCATGTCGTGATCATCTCATAGGCTAAACACAAGACAATGAGATTCAAATTCAGATTAGTGTCTCCTAAATACTTATATACCCAAATACATGGTAACTTGATGTTCTATATAAAATGGTTAGATATGTATTTTCATGATCCACATTTCAATTCCCAAAAATCATTCTTCCCTTTATGATCCTAACTAAAAAACCCTCCTTGAATGATTGTCAACACCAAGACTGAAATAATAAAAAATCACTTGATAGTCAATGAATGATCAAGTTGATACCATTTTTTCTACAAATATATTTGGACCGATGAAGACTTATACCCCTTGTAACATCTTTCCCCTCCCAATTTTCATGAGAAGGAGGTAGGATACAACATAGACTTAACTAATTTCGACAAGGCACCAAAGGCTGTAAATAAACTCCATGGGATTTATTAACATATTGGGGATGATTTTCACTTTAAAAACAAAACAACCAACCAAACAAGACATTAAAAAGTAAACCACTACATTATGAATTATACTAATTAAATACAACTCAGATCAATTCCTTATATTTATAAAACAACTAAAAAAGGGTACTACTGAAAAAGGAAACTATATTAAATGCACACATAGGATGAAAAAACCAACAAAACTCAAAGACATAATGATATAAATCTATATATCCCAACATGATACATGTATAAATGCCACAAATGATCCTAATTATCACGATAAACTACTAAATAAGTGTTATAAATTATCTTTTCCTATATCACAATGAACAATATTTTCAAAAGAACCAATGTTCTATAGCATGGGTGAGTAATGAAACTCTGAAGGATTTCCCCAAATGACTTCCCTACTCACACTACTATGATAGATCATGGTACCAAATTTATATAATTTTTTTAATAAAATAATTTATAAAATAGTTTATATCAAAATATAAACATTTTCCATAATAAAAAAAACTTTCTCAAAACAACAGCATGTTCCAAGGAAAGAAACCAAACACACCATTAGACAATTTCTCATTTTCCATTTTTTCATAGTCCCTTCTATTTCACATAACCACACACATACCGTTATCCACACATCCAATCAATCATGGTGTTACCTTTTATGGTGGAACATCATGTCCATAACCCATCCCTTTGATAGTGGTACTTCATGAGCATTATCCATCATATTGAACAAATGCTTAACCTTTTAAGCTAACCATATGACAAAAACATGTTTTCCAAACCATTTCAGTAAAATTATCATTATATGGAAACCACTTTTCCATGCATTGAAAATAAACAACCAGTTTAAAATAATCATTTTAAAATTATGTTACAAATTTCACTCTCCAAAAAACACCAAATTTTTACAATTTCATAAACTATCCCAAAATTGGGTTTTGAGAGAAAATTACACAATGATTACACATACAATTTCAAGATAGAAAAATTAATTTCAAAACTAAGTATTCGTTTTCTAAATAATATGACCAAGGCAATTAACCTTCAATACACCAAGTAACACTTTAGGATCACTTCCAATTTGATGGGGAGAGGTTCCAAATCCATTAGGAAGATAAACTATTGAGTTTGGGTCAATTTTGAAAAAAACAAGATGGTTAGAGGGAAATCAAAGATAGATCCACTTTTTAAGGATCTATCTTTTAAACCATGGATGATAAGTCACATAGTTAAGAAAACAATGTGATAACAGTGCACCAATATTTTCCTCAAGGAGGACCTTGTATGATTGTCCCACAAGGTTAGACAAACCTTGCACCGATTACGCAAAAGATACTTGTCATACTTTGCATGGTTTCTCCTTAGTTGCCATATAGTTTGGAGAAACAGTGCACCTAACCGTGCACCTTGCCCTTATCCTCTTCCCCACTATGCACCATTTTCAATATGAGTTTCATAGTTTCCACAAGCTGTAAACCAATCGTGAAATATTAGAAAAGCCCCAAAACATTGCAAACCTCTTCCAAACCCTCAAAAACATCACCCAAAAACCGTATATACTTAAAAAGCATAAATAAAGGGTTAATTACATGAAAACAGGGGTGAGAAAACAAATTTCCAAAATTATTTCCAATGAAAATGGTTTCTTTAATATTTGATATGTTATTTTATTTTATATAATTTATTTTAAAATACAATGGATATTTTCCTCTAGAATGTTTTAATTATATTTTAATATAATTTTTATTCAGAAATGAAAAAAACTATCTATATAAATTATTATTTACTAGGAACATGATCCTAGGATATCAAAATTATTGTTTTTTAGATGATTTATGTTTATCATGGCATGATGATTATGGAACTTGTTCCATTTACAAGGGTTATGCTTTGATGAAATGATTATGAAACCCATTTCTTTTCATCGGTTATTACAAGAGCAATAATTTATGATATTGTGGAACAAATATGTTCTGTTTTCATTACGTAAAGGGTCAAACTGATATCTCACTACAATAACATTGCTAACTATTTATATCTCAAGAGACAAACATGAATGGAATGTTGTGTGAACCTGGTTCAATAATAGTATTTGTTCACTATGATATTCTTGGAAGTGAACCTTGAATACTATGATAGATTGGGGAGTGAACGTAATCCACTATGATAGTCCTGGAAGTGATGCCTTGAAAGCTATTGAAATGATTTTTTATTCTTATATTTATGCGAAAAATCATTTCCTTTTACCTATGTTAATATATCAAAATTCTCATTCTTTTATTCCATTATAATTAATATTTTATGAATTGAAAATACTTATTTCATGAATTGAGATTATGGCCTTTGATATGAAGGGGAATATTTTCAAAATTTAAGATAATGTTCTTATACCCTTATGATCATTTTATGATAATGTGATCATTGATATCTCCATCGAACACCCTTACATGATATCTAATCTAATATTTTTAATTTTACGTTTTTTATGGTTATGAAGAAAGGTATTAAGTATGATATATAGAAGAATGGTGGTATTGATGAAGAAATATTTGGTAGATGATGTTGATATTTTATGAACTAGCTGTTTATGTTTCCATGTTTCCCATGATACTAGGAAGAAATGATTATGGAAAGGGTCATAATGCTATGTAATGAATATTCAATTATTAAGAAAAAATATCTAAGTATTAAAAGTATAGATCAAAATATATGGTATCAGAGTAACTTCTATGAACACTTAGAAACTAGGATAAGAAAAAATTAGTAAGAATTCTAGGTAAATGTTCAAGTACATTATTAAATTATATTGTTTTGGTAATTTCCAGGTATATCCTTGGATTTACCTAAGGTGTCATAGAATATAGTATCATAATTTAGACATTCCATAAATTATGTTTCATAATTTTTTGGTCTCCCAACATTTTTATTATTCCTCACACAATGATTTTTAGTTATATTTAGGGGATAGAACCTGATGGAATCATGTTAATGTCGAATGTGATGGAAAATGAAATGATTTTCCTACAGAGTGTTTGAATGTTATGAGAGATGAAATGAAAAATCTTGGTGCTATGCCCAAAAAAATTCCTCAAGATATTAATTATGCGGAGCTTACAAAAGAACAAAGGAGATAACAATACTATATTTATTATTTTCATGAAGCATCTTCTAGGTTTGGCTAGTAGGACCATTGATCCAAAAATTTCTGAGCTATTGATTAGTACCCCTGAAAATATATTTTCCTTTATCAGGTGTTCATAACATGAGAATGGTTTTCTAGTAGTTTATACATTGGAAGGTGAAGCAGATCAGTGGTGGACTCATATTAAGAACACATGAGAATAAGAATAAATTCAATCTATTGATTGGGATGAATTTGAAATCGTATTTTTCAAAATCACTTTAATCATATTATTCATATAAAAATGGAGAAATAATTCCATGAGTTAATGTATAAGGATGATTAATCTAGTGATACATAGGAGGAAAATTTCACAATACATTCATTATAAACTTCTGGAATTATCTTCCAACATGAATGTATGGTTGATTGATTCTTCAGTGGCTTAAAATAATGTATATAAATGAAATTTTATATAAGGGACTTCAATAGATATGAAGAAATTTATTGACATCCTATCATGTTAGAGATAAATATTACAATTATCGATCAATATAATGGTTCTTATAAGAAAATAAAAATATAATTTAAAGTAAATTCTAAAAAACATTTAAGGAATAAGATTATTCTTCCTTTATGGTCAATGCTTTTAATGTATCGCTATGGAAATGATCTTAAGAGAACTGATAAATGTTCTATTTTAAGAAGTGAATGTCATTAGGAAATAATATTCCAATGCAATGTGAAAAGGTTTGTAATGATGAAAAGAGAGAGAAAGATCAACTGAATAAACAACCCACACTCTCATGATTTAAATAAAAGGAGTATGTTCATTATTATAACTAGTTTAAAAATCAAAGAGTTAATGATGATAATCATTGTCTACAACCTTTTAATTCTATATACAAAGGGAAATATCATGAAGACGCTATTTTTTGTGATGGGTATGATAACAATGTGTTAAAATACACATGTAACATCCTATAATGAAATTATATTGTATTATGTGATTTGGGCTCTACCAAATATTTTTTATCTATAGAATGTTATAATGGTATCATAGTACCACCTCAAAAATTAGATGTTAAGTTATAAGAAAAAATACCAAATTGAATAGTGATCACATCCCCAGTTTATGGTTCTTATTCAGTTGGAATTTAAAGGAATTTGTTTCCTACAAAACATGTTATTTTATTCAAAGGTTAATTAAATGGAATTTTGTTAATGGATTTAAATTTTTTTTTAAAATTTCACATAAATTATTATGGATGAGGAGTTACATCTGAAATTCAAAACCAACTTATGACTTTTTATCAGTGTGATGATAAAAGTGAATTTATGGGGAAAATTACTTCCATCATATGGGTTATTATTCATTTTAAAAAGGGGTGTTTATATTTGATTATTGGGGAGAAAAAAATATTGAATATGTTCTTATTATGTAGAAGTTGTGTTGATGTATTTTTGGAAGAGTTTCATTTTAGTCCATCAAATAATGATGTTGAGATTTCAATAGAACTCAAACAAGGTTCCACACCTACTTCCCAGACTCCATATATAATGGCCCAATTGATTTTTAATAATTAAGGAAGAAACTTCAATAGAATATTGACAAGAGATTCATTCATCCAAGTGAATCACCTTGGGGAGAACTGATTCTGTTTTTTGGGATAAAATATGGATCAATGTGACTCTGAATTGATTATTGAGAACATAAAATTATCACAATCAAGAACAAGTATCATCTAACCTATAATAATGAATTTTTGGATCAACTACAAAGTGATCAATATTTTTCCAATATTGATCTTCATTTTTGATATCATCAATAATTTGTCAAGAATGATATATATTGAGGAAAAATTCCATACAAGGTATATACGCTATAAATTTATAGTGATTAAACTTTGTCATACTAATTTTCCTACAATATTAATGGACATAATGAATAGAGTATTTATAGATTAAAATAATTAGTTTGTTATAGTATTTATAGAAGCTGATTTTATTTAATCAAAGTGATAGAAACAACATTCAGATCATTTGAGAATTATGTTGAAGACCATAAGGAAGGAAAATATTTTTGAAAAATTTACCAAGTGTGAATATTCTTTAGAAAGTTTCATTCTTGGTTCATAAAATATAAATTGTGTGCATATTTGAAAACCCATCAAAGATAGATTATATTAAAAATAGGGACATACAAACTATTGTGACTAATTTCTATAATTTTTTTGTTAGGTTGGATATTATCGGTTCTTTATATGGGAAAAATCACTATGGATTTCTTCGTCATACATCTCAAAACATATAAAGGTAATAATTCCATTTGTTTAGTAGTTAATCACCTTATGATGTCAGTACACTTCATTGATATTAAATAATATTTCACCCTTTTTCAGTTTACTCAGTTATGCATGATGGAAGATGTATGATTTCATGGTGTACCACTATCGATTAATTTTGACCAGGATTCAATTTTTACCTTAATGTTTTGAAGAATTCCTTAGTAGGATCTGCCTAAAAAATAATGTTTCAAAATTTCTTATAATCTATAGATATATGATTATTTTTAGAGGACCATTTAAAATCTAGAGGATATCATGAGAGCTTTAAAAATGTATTTCAATGGTGGTTGGGGTAAAAACCTTCCTTTTGTGGAATTTTATTGCAATAATAGAGTTCATTACAGCTTTCAGGTGGTTCATAATGATTCCCTCTATGTTATAATGTGTATAAATATAACATTATTGAATGAAGTTATAGATAGAAATATATTGGGACATGTTCAAGATAAAGAAATGTGAGATGAAGTTAGATCAATTCAACAACATATAAGAGCATCTCTGAGTCAACCAAAAAGTTATGCTCATAATCAGAAAAAATATACAGGGTCTAAGTTGGTGAAGATGTATTCCTATGAATATCTACATGGAATTTTTTGATTAGAATTAGTTAAAATGAAAATAAAATCCCTAATATATTGGTCATTTTGACATTATTTATCATATCAAGATGATAGCTTATTGATGGATGCTCTTACAAAGTCTCTCTCATGTTTATGATGTGTTCCATATATCTCTCCATAGGAAGTATGTTCTTGATACCTTAAATGTACTAATGTTTGAGGTCTTTATTCTATGGAAATATATTTCTTATGATGAAGAGATGATTAAGATTATAGATCATAAAGATAATGTGTAATGAAACCAGACCACTCACCGTGTCAAAATATTTTGGAGAAACCACAAATTTTAGGATGTAATGTGGAAACCTCAGGATGCAATGAAGAATAAGTATCATCATCTATTTGAATTAGGGTGATGGGTTTCAAGGGATAAATGTTTGTTATTGGGTGTATAATTTCACACCCTATGATCTTTATGAAATATTTGTCTTTAAATAGTTTTATTTATTTGATAGCTTGCATTAAGTGTAACAACATGTTTCGATAAACTACGATGCACTATTAAAATGTTATTATGACCTAGACATTTTATTTGTGGAAATTAATAGGTATAAATAAATAATGAAAATTTATAATTGAAAAATTTATAAATTTAATTTATTAGTTATCATTGAATTATAATTGAAAACAGAAATCATTTTAAAAAAAGAGATGTTTTTCTGAAAAAATGTTTCAATGTGAACAATATATTTTTATTCTAATTTAATCAATTTATCCTTATTAGTTATTTAATTTATTTAAATTTATTTACTATTTAATTGATCAAATGTTTTAAGCATTCAAAAATTATTTTTTCTATGAATAGGATAACAATAAATTTGTTTGTTACATAAAAATGTATTTTTTCTCTAAAAATCAGTTTATGTGATGTTTTTTGAAATTTAAAACTAATTTATTCAATTTATATGCTTATAATTATATAAAATTAATTATATATTTGGATTCATGAGGTCTAAAATTTTAAAACATTCCTCTTTTAATTTTGGTCGATATGAATAGTATTCATTGTATAATTTATCACACCTCGGTAAAGGATAAATCATTTTAATCTAGATAAACATATATGATAAGGGAATAAATTTTCATAAAAATTATAATTAGATAAACTGAATTTAACGCTTGACACATTATTCTCAAAATTCAGTTATTTAATTGACACTTGTTTCGGAAGATTACTTATATATTATTTAAATCAAAGAAAGTTACAAAATGTCACTCTGTTTTTAATATCCTTTATTGGTTCACAATGTGACCAAAAAATTGTTATGAATGAATATTAATATTATTTTTGTGCATAATGAAATTATATTCCTGATAGTTATTTATTCAATAATTTTCAGGTATTAAATAATTACCGTAAATTATTTCAAAATGCCAAAATTGTATTTATTCAAATAAAGGAATCATAAATTAAATGACTTTGAAAATATTAAAAGTGATATAATTTGAGTAATTTATAGATTTACAAAAAATTTAATGGAATATGACATTTTAGTGTTGTGTTAAAATATTATATTCTAGTATCAACATTTTTGGTCGGAGTGGATACTCAAGAGGGGGTGAATTGAATTCCAATTAAAATTTCTGTTAAAAACTTTTAGGATTAAAATACCCCAAATTAGAATAGCCCAGTAAATTAAAGAAGTAGATATATAAGTGAGTTATTGTTTAATAGGTTTCTTAATGGTTGATTACTCCTCAGTTGACTCAGTATGAGAACTAATTTGACTTTTGAAACAGGTTTACTAAACAACTCAGATATACACACTAACCAGAACTAACAATCAGAGTGAATGTAAAAACAGATTTCTGTCTTTGAAAATATAAGCACAGCAGATATATGTTAAACAGAGTAAATCAAAGATGAATACAACAAATTTAAACAAGTGGTTTAGTCTTAAGTCAAGACCTAATCCTCTCCACTTGGTGATAACTTTCCGCTAACCAATTATATTAAATTTGATACACAGCCTGTATTGGTCTTTACATCAGCTTTCACAAACTGTCTAGGTTTTTCAACATCTACCACAATTCTATGTGGGTAAAAAAATAAACTACCAAGCCACACTAGGCTTCTTCCACATTTATACATGGGAAACAAATGTAAGAATAGTTTGGTATGGGGATTTTCAGTATCCCTCAGTTCAAGCACAAAAGTCAGCGTGTGTAACACATACACACTGCTCACAAATGTAAAGTATTTAAACACATTAGATCTAAAGATAATATGAATAAGTATGGAATGCTCTATTGTATTGGAAGATCAGCTCTGGACTCGTTGGAATGAATGAAATGAAGTTTTGGTCCTTCTCTGTAAGTTTCCTGCAAAACAGAGTGTCGCAACTTCCAGGTTGTGACTTCCAGATGTAGAGATGACCAGCTTCTAGGATTCAAAAACTCTTTACAGCACACTACTACAGATTGTAGAAGGTTCTTTTCAATAGATCTTAATGTATCTCTTGTTCTTTTTGGATTAGTGCTTGAGAGTTCCCTTCTTCTTTCTAGTATGTTCAGGGTCTCCCTTTTTTGTGTCTCTCTTCTGTGTCTTTTATATAGTCTTTTGTTTTTGTGTTTTGTTGTCCAGTAGGGGTCGACAAGAGAAATGTTTAAACCACGTGTGGTCTTCCTCGTACATCGTATTGTCTCCTGATATCCCTGAAAATAACATTAAATAATGTCAAGTGCATTAATTTGTCCAGACATGACCGTTATAATAGTATTAGTAAAATAGGTAAAGAAAAGAGTGGAATATAATTAGACTAGTAGTAGATGCATGTCACAAGGTAGACATAAATCTCTACAACTGTGGACTTCATCGATAGAATGTTCAGCTGATGGATTCAACTGTGGTCTTTCCAACTATGAACTTTAGTCTTTCCAACTGTGAACTGTAGTCTTTCCATCTATAGACTTCAACTGTAGTCTTTTAACGGTAGCTATTTATTCTTTGTAACAATGGATCCTCATCAGTGAACTCCATCAATAGGCTAAACAGTAGACCTTTAACAGCAAGCTTCTAATTGGTAGTTCTATAACATCAGACTACTTCAACAGTAACCTTTCCAACTGCAGACATGAACAGAGAATTTCTCAACAGAAGACTTGAGAAAGAGTCTGATAGTGGACTTCTAGCAGAAAACTTGTTACAGCAGTGACCTTATGACAGTAACTCTTTGTCTATGAGCTTTGATAAGTATATCATCAGTAGTCTTGTGACATTAACCGTGTACCAGTAGAGTCCAATAGTGACTATAAATCTTCAATAGTGATCTTCTAGAAACATAGAATTAAGGTGATAGTATGATATAATGGTGACTTTGAACAGAAGGCTCTTACCAGTAGCCTTTAATATTGTGCTTATATTTAGATAAATATGGACTGTAAGTTGATACAGCAAAGTCAAGAGTCTTAAGAATATACATAGTTGAGAATAAGATAATTGTATATGTAGATTAAAAGGATTAAAGACTGACTTAATATATTATGATCAATATTTAAACATGATTTGTGATTATTAAAATAGGTGAGTCCAACAAACATTGTCTTTAATCATTTTAAGTCAAATTAAACGAATAGTATAAAAATAAACAATAATGATATATTTTAAAATCAATGTTTTATTAAATTACTTAAAAATCATAATTTTGTAATGAAATAAGATAATATGGTTATGATATGGTCTCTAATTTGATAAATTCGTCACTTTTTGGTCAATATAATCTTTATATGTAAAAATCACAGCCCTCTAATATTGAAAATGTTTAAATCATAGATAAAACTAAACATAGTTAAACAATGGTTAATAAATAATATATAGCTTAAAATGACACCATAACAAGTCTAAACTATATTGGTTGATGGTATGTAAACCCTATCCTACAATATCTTAGAATATATATCCATTTTGTGGCATTTGAATTGAGAATTAATTCATAATATTTGATTATTTGAAAAATTCCAAAAGTTTCCATCAACTCAATTATAAAATGGAAAAACCTCCCACAATTATTTACACCTCTTTGATCATTATAGATTGAACAAAATATGATAAGTTGTCTTCTAAAAATATCTATACATATTACCACAATGTTTTGTATTTTTAGAAAAAATCACTTTATGGTTACGTGAGAACGAAAACAAAGAAAACCAAAACAAAAATGGGCCATATAGGGGACCAATTTTTTTTTTACTAATCTAACACCAACCCTAGAGCTCTTTTTGGGATATTTAATGGAGTTATTTCATAGAATAAGTAATCACCTTAACCGATCTATTTCATTTATAATCTTAATCAACTCATCTAAGTCTATAGTATTTATCATAAACTAATAACTACATTATCCTAAATATTTTAAAATGTTATTATGATTATTAAAATACCATTATACACCCTATTTTCCCTCAAACAAAAATTTAATGTATCAATTGTGCATAAATACATCATACCATATCCACATAGAGACATAATTAATATTTCATTATCATATTCTATGGATGGATAATATGACAGGTTTAATATTTATATATTATATTTTTGAAACAATTATACTTATTCAATTTTATTAACACATATACCGACTTTCCATCCAATCCTTCAGTAGATTATAACCTATTTCATGCATTTGTGAGGACTACCACCTCTAAAAAGAGATGTTCTTAATTTTTCATGTATATATTCATTGGATGGTAATGAGGATGAATTTTATAAATATATATGATATATGTGATAATATAATGATCCTTAAAAATAAATTAAGGTTTATCCTTATTTTATTTGATCCATGGAAAAATGAAAACAACATTTTCCATACATACGACCT
This sequence comes from Viscum album, assembly GCA_963277665.1. Lineage (NCBI taxonomy): Eukaryota > Viridiplantae > Streptophyta > Magnoliopsida > Santalales > Viscaceae > Viscum > Viscum album. Next base: position 1,291,537,165 of record OY728151.1, read on the forward strand.
CCCATCTTCATGAAAGGTGTAATTAATATTTCTATACTAGAATTATATGAATATATATATATTGATATATATATAATAAATATATGTGATATTTATATCATGATTAATATTTAAGAGATTATTTATCCATTAGAAATGAACATTGACCAAAACTTTTAAGTTAAAATACTCATGATAATTGAAATAGTTAACACCCAGAAATGACAACTTTAGTAAGGAATTATTAATAATAAGGGATGTTCAAATGTTTTAAAGGGATAATACATGATATTAAAAGTATGAAAATTTCTCTGGTATTGAATAATAAAAAAATTAAATTTATTATATAGAAGGTTAGAGTGTTTTCAAAGCAAGGCTAACTTAAGGTAAGAGGTTTTATCATTACAATCTCATTTTTATCAGGATTGTTAAAAATTATGTTTCAATGACAAAATCTTATGATAAATTTTTTATGAAGATCATAAATTTTTTAATCCGCTGTTTTTTGGGAAAAAATTGTTTTATTTTCATTTTTGTTAATTCTTGTACTCAACATATTGAAAAAATGTTTTAAAGGATAATTAACTCCATTTTTATCTTCAGTTGGAAAACATTTTCCCACCATATCCATGTTTAAAAAAAATATTTATTTCACTTTTATTGAATGATTTTTAAAGTAATTTTATCTATTTTAAACTTTTTACAATTGAATTTAAAAGAATATTCTTGCAAATTTTTAAATGAGGATCTTTTTATACTTTTTGAAAAAGGTATAGAAGGAATATTTTTTAAATCATACGGTCTGAATGGAATTTTCAACCATCATAAAATCTCAATGCATTAAATATTACTTTATAAGTTTCTGTGATTATTTTCAATGAAAATGGTTTCATTAATATGTTAAATTATTTTATATTTTAAAGACATGATTTCAAAATGGATAGGATATTTTATTCAAGAATGCCTTAGTAAAATTTTAAAGGTATGAATATTCACTAAAGTAAAACACACTGGATATCACTGATGATAGGAATATGATACCAAGAAACCATCCTTATTCTTTATTTAGATGAATAATGTTTATAATTTCTTGGTGTTTATGAATCATGTTCCATTTCTATAGGCTATGACACGATGAGATGTTTATAAAACACATTTCATTTCACGTGTTCTACTTTGATTATTGGTTAATGATCTTATGGAACACATATGTATAATTTTAATTATTTTATGTGTTGGGCCAATATACAGATACAATTCCTTGAGAAGATATTGATCTCTCATTAGATAATCAAGGCCGAGATAGGGAGTTAACACATTTAATTAAGAGATTGGTCCACTATGATTGACATAGGAGTGAACCCTGACTACTATCATTGTTTGGGGAGTAATCCCAATATACCCTGTTAGTCCTCATAGTGAATTCTTGAATACTATATAAATTATTTTCTATGCTTATATTTATTCCATAAATTATAGTCTTATACCTTGGTTAAGATTTCATGGTTCTTGTTATTTGATTCCTTAATGATTAATCTCATATAAACTATCAATAGTTATTCCCTATCTTACCATTATGATCATCAATATATATGGTATGGTTTTAAAACATTAATATTATGTTTTTATACACTTATCATCATTTTATGTTTATGTGATAATTGATATCACACTTGTTTACCTTTACTGAGCATCCAAGGTCACCCTTTTCTTACGTTTCCTTTCCCCAGGATATGATGAAAGGTAATAAGTATGAAATGTCTAAGAAGGGTGATATATATGAATAAATAGGTGAGGGATGATTTAGATATTTAATGAACCAATTTTTTATTTTTCCATGTTTCCAAAGTTACTAGAAATGAATGTTTTTGGAATGGATTATAATTTTATGTATTGAATATTTATCTACTAAGATGAAATATATATGTATAGAAATTATGGGTCTCTATATGAAAGGGCCTCAAAATGTTTTTTTTAATTGAAATAATTGATTTTGTAAGACATTTAAAAATTATTTTTTTGAAACCAAAAGAGGGTATTTTAGAAATAATATGTTATATGATAAATATGCTTTCAAAATCTTTTTTAAGGATATTTAAAAAATACTTGAAGAGTTATTTTTAAAAGACAAATATTTTAAATCCAATATTAAAATCAATATTTCATTTTAAAGAATTTTTTTTTATAAAAATAATTTAAGAATATTTTCTTTAATTTTAAAAAACATCTAGACTTAAAATCAATTAAACAAAATGAAAATAATGAAAATTTTCTACAAAAAGAAGAATTATCATAAGACGAAATAAGCCATAAATGTTATTGGGAAACATTTATACCATACTCATAAAATGTAATGTTATAAGTCACACTCAAAAAAAATTTCCTCAAATAGGATGAAACTTCGACAAAAATTAACAACCTAGGTTGTAATAAACTAATCTTGGATGAAAAAATCTGAATAAATTTTTTTAATTCTATGAAAGAATTTATTTTAAAAAAGACACCTAAAATAGAGGAATACATAAATAGAAAACCAATTAAAGAAGGAACATAATATTAATATTTAAACCCCATAAATTTCATGAATATTTAGAAGTAAATACATTAATAATTAATCAAAAAAATTTAAAAATATCACGGTGTATAATAAGGTGTATGTATCAAGGAATTAAACTTGAGGTAAAGAACCTATTTTTGACATTAGAAATTATTGAATCAAAATTCATTGAAGGTTATGATTTAAAATTAAGTATTAAATACAATGAATGATGGGGTGGGGGGGGGTGTGTTCCATGATACAAAATATTATAGGGGTACTAGATACACTATTCAAAAAAAACACAGAGTGTAATAATAAATATATCACATGTGGAAAAACATTGAAGGAAGAAACCCTTAACCTGGTCATGATTTTCTCGATGAACGTGACTAAATTATATAATTTCAGATTTTTATATCCTTTATTATTCTATTAGATTAAAAAATTTATAGATATATAGGTTCCTATATTAAAACTCTGATTTGGAAATGAACACATATATAATCTATTTTGGTAGTTATGTTTACTATAAATATTTTTTGTTAATATCACATATAAAATGTGTAATATTATCTTTATATAATTTTATTAGTTTTTTTAAATACCATGTCTTTACCTTAAATAAATTTTTAAATTCATCCATGTTTGGCTGTGAGGGAAAAAAATTCACACTACTTTATCGATGTTGTAGTTTTCACGTACACACAATCAATATTATTATTTTTTCTTAGTGGATGGGAAGGAATAAATAATGGATTTTACATTAATATAAAAAAACAAATTATACTTATGATATTGTGGTTATTATATTACTATCTGAAATATATCTTGAGAAGATAATGATTAAGAAGAAAAGGATATGTATAATGTAATAATCACTTTTGGAACTTGATTATTCAATTTAAAGTCTCTTTGTAAATGAAGGGTGTGGGAAAACATAGGGGGAATAGGGTATTTAGATAAATAAATTTATTTATAATATAGTTAAATTGTTTATGGGAATAAATAAATTTTTATTTGGACATGTAAATTTGAGAGGGTAGAAGTGACCCCCCTTTTAAAGTGAATAAAATGGAACTTTTGTCAATAACCATTATTTTTTAATAATTTAAAGGCACTATTCTAGGATTAGAGTTTAAGAGTGTTGAAAATAGGATGTGGATAAGACTGTTGGGACAATTATTCTATCTAAAAATAATTTTATAAACAACTTGGAGTGATTTAAGGAATTTTAATTTTTACTTTTTTTACAACTTCTTTAAGGTATTTTTACCATCGTAATAAATTTTTTAACTTGTTAATTAATTATAATGACTAAAAAAACATAAATTATTACATAATGTTAAATTTAATATTTATTTATTTAAAAAAATTAACAAATAAAATTCCAAAGGATTCAAAAATTTAATTTCAGAATAATCAGGCATGATGCTTAAAACAGTTTTAGAGAAGTTATGTTTTTTAGATTAAAAAGTATTTATAGGTTAAAATTATCAATAATTATAAATTCCATGTGATATATCGGTTTATTATAATGAAAATATATTTTTATTGAATTTTAATGAAATCAAATGATTAATTTTACCATAAAATTAATTAATTAAAATAAAATAATGAAAACTCTTTTTAAATTTGAAAAAAATTCTCTAAAAAATAAGCATAGATTTTCTATGATCATATTAATATTTAAAATGGATAATTTTACCAATTAAATATATATTCTATAAATTACTTTTTTTAATAAATTTCTAATTCTTTCTTATAAAATAACAAAATAAAAGAAATTTGCAATATTTTTAAAACATTTATTTTTCATGAGAGACTTATAAATTACGTAATTAAGAAAAATCACAAAAGTAAACATAAATCTTATTTGGACATTTTGAATTAAAAAAAATAATTTCATATTATAAGATTAAATTTTTTAAATATATAAATTTATATTGTAAATAAAAAAATAAACATAAAAGGTTATTTTATTAAAAAAATATCATTTTTGAACATTATGTGCTCCAGATATTATTCTATACCAATTTATAATATAATTATTGTTAATATACTAGTTCATATATAATAATATTTAAAATTGTTCTATTTAATTTATTAGGATAAATTGTATTAGTTTAAAAGATGTAGTTTTTTTGAAAAATATGAATTTCATATTAAATAATATTTTCCAAATACCATTAATTTCCCATTATTCTAAAAAATTTAAATTTAAAAAACCATTTATATTGATATATTCTCTTAATTTTATAAGTACATAATATCATACTTTAATATTAATAATTTTAATTATCCACACACATATATATATTTATAATATTTAAAATAATTTTTTATTTCATTATCTATCATTCATGAATTAAATTATGTTACACCTATTAAAAAATAATACATAACATTAGTATACGTGTTGTAAAAATGTATATCCGATGAAAAAATTATCATCAACCATTTTTCTAATGACCATGTTTGCAATGAACATATATATAATGACCCTTTTTCTTTGATAAATATATAATTACTAAACTTATTCATTCTATTTTAACTTATAATTTTCATTATTTTCATTTTATATAAGAAAATATTCTTTCTCAGTTCGTGATGTTCTTCTTAATTATAGGTTTCTTTTAGAAATTGGTAATCCTAAAGAGTGAAAATTCTCTAGGGGATATCATTATGTTGAAGATTTTAATATTTCTTATATTTTCCACCCATTTAATTTATGAGCTTTTAAAGGATTTAATAATCCTTGGGGATTATTAATCCATGGAGTACAATACTTAGTTTCTTTTTCTTTTGATGTAATGTTTTTCTATGTCTGAATAAACTATTTTTAGTTTCATTTTTATATTTTATGAGATATTATAAAATCAATTTAAATTCCATTAGTTAAATAATAACAACAATAATAATATGTTTAGAATTATTGAAATATAGTATATGTATAGATTATGATTACTAAAAACATGGGACATTACATTCACAATATGATCTACATTATCTTCCCATTTTAGAACATCAATTTTATGAACCACAGCTAGTGAAAAGGTATGTATAAGGCTAATTTCCCCTCAAAGTGTGGGTATTCATTTGAAGAAATGATCTTGAGTATTTTTTATTCTTTATATTTTTTATAAAAATAGACCTTCACACTAGAAAGGTTGAACTTCACACATATGAGATTCATCTTCTTGGAATACTGTAAGACTCATATATATAAATCATAATCTAGTTTTATATAAGTTCTAGATTCCTAGGTATTCTTATATTAACTCATTTTTCTAACTTTATATACTTTTATGTTCCATGTCACATGATTAAAATCCTCTTAGCAGTTGATGAAACCACTTTTACATATCAACTGAGATGTGTGGGTTTACTTTTATGTATGAACTAATTGAATCTTACACACCCCCAATTTTAATTTTATTTACCATGGGTTATAAAAATTCTTGTCCCACAACCTGAATAACATTTACAGAAGGTGATTGATCACTTTTAATGATCGATGAAAAATGAAATTGGTGGAAATTAAATTATTGAATTTCAAATTAAAATATAATGAAAATATAATCTCTATAAATTTCCCCATGCATAAAAATTTAAATATTATGAAATCATCTTATTTACACATCAAATAATCATAAAAAAAATACTAAGATAATTTTTGAAGTTATTTTATAAAAACATATATCATCATACCACATATATGAAAACTAATTCCTTCTATTTTTTACCAATATTAAATTGGTTCAACTTAAAAATTTCATCCATGGCCCAATCACAACAAACCCCATGTTAAAATTGAAGTCACTCTTCACTAAATATAAATTTAATATAGATATATACTTCTAAATGTAAAATATATATATCAAAATATGTTTTTAAAAATCCACATTTCTACAAACTGGGTGAGATGAAATCATTTTCAAACATAATGTCTTTTTCAAGGTTATTTAGTGGCCAATAGTTTTTGGGTAATAGTTTTTAAAAATACATGTTCAGAAAGAGGTGGATAAACTCTAAAATATGATCCTAAAAATATTTATGTGAAAATATAAGAAATATATCTTACTCAATTATAGTTACAAGTTATAACACCCCACCCCCTTCTCTCAACATGATCCAAGAGTGAAACAATAAATGAAAGAAATGGCCACATCCTAACTATCTTATTTTTTAATTTTTTCAATTTTTTCATTGAAAATGAGAGGAAATATAAGTTTAATGATCAAATATAATGTAATTATATTTTTATTTTAGAGTCACATACATCAAATGAGTGAAAAAAGTGAATGATTAAATATTATTGCTTTTTATTTTTTCAGAATATAAAGAGAATTGGTATATTAAAAATGATGATAATGAATCACGACCATTTATATGACTAATTACTAGAATAGGGACACCATGAATTCACACATAGAAATGAGATTAATCATAAGTTATTGTTATTATTGTAGACCTATTTTCATCTTAATAATCTAATGGAATTATGGGCGAATATGTCCAAAGTTTTTGGAACGCCTAAAAATTCTTGAAAAATATTTGGGGATAGTTTTTAATTAACATAGATATTAAAAAATAGAAAAAAATATAAAAATGTTAAAAAAAGAAAAACTTCGGTAACAATAATCATTTAAACATACAATACAAAAAATTCAAGTCAAATATATCAAAATAAATTCTTGAGTGAAAAATAAAATAAATATTCAATAATATCTAAAATTTACTAAATATTGAAAATAAATCTACTAATCTAGTTGATGTCCCCCACATGTAAATGAGAAACCCAATTTGAATTAATGCTAAATTACCATCCTCAAGAAAATTTAGGGTAGTGTTGAAATAAGGACAAATATAGCCATGTTTATACTATATTTGGTGAGATGAGTTAAGCTCCAAAATTTATCTTTTTGTAATCTATAAAAAATGAAATTACTAATTATTATAAAACTTTGTGAAATTAATATACAAAATTAATTTTAAACATGGGTAATCGCCCAATAATGTTGTGTTTAAACAGCATATAGCAAAGGAGTTATAACTTATCACTCCCAATGAGATGGTAGATATGGTTTTTTAAAAGGCCGCCTCACATTTTATCTCTCCCAGTGTGGTTGAGAAGACACAATGAGATTAGTATCTTACTAAAATAAAAAAATTACCAAATCCCCAAAATTTGAAAAGGGAAGAATTATGTATTTTTAGGAATGAAATGAAAAAATGGGCACTCCCTGTCAACTTTAGGGATGTTTAACTTCATTAGTTTAATACATGTTAGTTCAAACTCTAAGATTGTTACCATTCTATCCATAAAGGTAATTATAGTAGAGGGAATAAAAACGTAAATGAATAATAAAATATAAAAATGAGAATTAAATTTAGGGAAATAAAACAAAACAATGAATTATAGTTGAATTTTTTTAAAAAATTATTTCCCAACCAAATGGAAAGGGATGTACCTATATTCAATTTATAAAAATATTAAATATATAAATATGTAGAGGAATAGGATTCAACATTTATTAGTATAACTAACACATATATAACACATTGTTAATGGGATGCATAAATTTTTCTAGCCAATTTAACTCAATTTCATCATCTTTTAATTACATTAAATATTTATATGATTATTAATTTATCCCCTTCCTCAATTATCCAATGAATTTAATTCATTTGGTTAATAAATGATTTAGAATATTTTGAAATTCCAAATTTGTCAGTAATCTCCATGATTAGTACACAATGATGTAGATCCTTACATCAATGTGTTGTCTTGTTCAAATGGTAAGAACCATTCTACTTCCCCAAACACTCTTCGCCATGTGTTATGTACTATATTACCATTTTAAAACCACTATGGTCTTCAAATTTCCTTGTGAAATGTCTAGCATTGAATTTTTACATCATTATATTCTCAATAAACTACTCCAATTTTTTTTAGCGTGGGTGTTTATTGAATGATAGGAAAATTGGTTCATCAAATTATTCATTTTTCAGAACTGATGGATCCTCTAGATATATAGTAATGACCTTAATGTTTGTGTTTTTATTTTTCTCAATAATGTGTATGAATGTTTTATTAGAATCTTGGTTGGGTTTTCATTAAGCAAAGTACCCTTATGTATTCTGGAATAATACTTTAGGTATCATTTTATTCACTCTTACATATCATGTCACTTTGTTAAAACCCTTATAAAAGTAAGGAATATTAATATTACTTATAGCCTAGGATATGCTTTTTTACTTTTACATATGATATAATTAACTCTTACATATCTAATACATTAATTTTACCCATCCATATTTTTCTATATTTGTATTCCACTACACAATTGAACTTTAAACATGGACCACTAATGAATTTTATGTATTGATGTAGCTGAAAATAATTACTCTTATATATGTTGGGCCTTTGTTAATTTTTAATCATCAACTACCTAGAATGAAATTTTAATATTCCTTGGTACTCCATGATCAATCTTACATATGATTATATTACTAATTCATAAGGCTTTTCCCATTACCTAAAAACCTGTAAGAACACAAATTAATTTAAAGATGTTAAAATAACCCAATTAAATTAATATAAAAACCTAAAAATGATGATTAAATAAATACCAAGAATTCCTATAAACAAAAAATATTTCAATTAGACATAAAATATCAATTTGTTTTGAGTAAAATATATATATTTTGAATAAATAAAAAAATATACAATACTTCAATTATTATATCATGTTCTTATTCTTCATTGTCATCTTCAGAATCATACGATTAATTTCCTTCTTAATCATTGATTTCACTTTTCTTCATTATTTTGAATTCCATATCATTTCCCTTACCCATCTCATTTTTAAAGGATAACATTTTCACATTCATAATGAAATAGAATATTGTGTTACATATCAAGGAACAAATCATCTCTATCATGAAAAATAGATAAATTTTTATCAAATATATCGATGATATTTCTAATTAATTTCTAGAAAATTTTAATGTCATCATATATATCTCATAAAAAATTATTTTTATAACAATGTCATTTACAGTTACTAAGAAGTTATAAAAAGTATCATCATTGACTATCCTTATTTCTTCAAATTTAGCTCTCCAGATTTACGATGTAGCTTCCATCACTTTAACATTTATTTGATAAGAATTTTGATTCTTTTATCAAAGAACTATTGATTTATTGAGTCCCATAAACATTGAATAGACCTTTTCAAATAGGAACATTGAGATTTCATTTTTATCCATTCCCTCAATGTCTATATTTCTCTTATAACCTTGTTTCATTGTATTATCTCTCTAAAATAGTGTAAAACCAATAGAAGAAACAAGAATAACATCCAATCCAAGTGGAAAAAGATAGAGACTCATCATATGCTTCCATCCATGATAGTTCTTTACCTAAAATGTTGGAATGACACTTTAATTAACTCAATCAGAAATCTCTATGTATTCTTTATCTAAGATATGAACCTTAAGAGGAAACCTATACTAATTTGAACTACTTGAATTTCCTAGATGATTTATTATAAACACTTAGTGAGTTGAAAATGTGTTACACATAGAATAGTTTACATTATAAATCAACCAACTTGACTCATTATATTCTAGTTCCACTAAATCGTTATTTTTTACCCTCAATAATATGAAATATTTATAATCAAGAACCCAAAATCACACATGTGATTTAAAATGTTCACACCCTATAAGGGGCACAACATCCTTTCTATGTTCAGGTTACATCCAAGACACAAATATATAACTATTATAATAAATATATTAGATGAATATTACACATAATACTTTACCAAAAAAATCTATTTCCAAATAGAAATGTCTCTCAAATGATCTTTATACTAGATCCATATAACCTGTAAGAATATTTTCCAAACAAAATAAAAAGATATTCTTGATCCATTGGATTATTTAAAAAAAATAAAAGAAAATTATTTTTAACCTTCAAAATCAGAAATATGAATTTAGAAAAATAACATTCACATGAGTTTTTTAACATTGGTTATTAAATAACCATTGTTAAAGAGTTTTTAACATAAATTATAAAAAAAATTACATTAAATTTTTTCATCAAAAGATTTTTAACATTTTTTTTAAAATGGAAATAAAACACTTTCTTGGTAGTTTTTAAAAACTATTTTTAAAAATCAACATTAAATACATGATTATTAATGAATAAAATTTCAAGTCATGTAGCTGTGCTATTTGTACTTTTTCACCAAATTCAATATAATTATTAACGTGACATAAAAATTTATAATTACATGTTTCACTTTTTCACGAATGCTATATATTTTTAAATGGTCCACCTTTATTCATTTTAGATGTATTCCGTAAATTTCTATCTTTATGCCACTGGTTATTGAATCTAATTTTTTTGTATTGTTTATAAACATTCTACCATTTTTTAATGTATTTATGATTATATTTATTTTTCGATATACTTTGCATGATTCATATTTTTTTGAGGAATATTAATTGTTCAGATAAATTTAAAAAATGAAGCATCTTAATGAGTTTATAAGAAAGTGTCAAAATTACCATAAAAGTCACATATTTTGCTTCCTCAGGATTTATTTACTAAATTTTTTCAATAGTGATAACAAAATGAATAGATATTAAGTCAGGTATTTAAAATTATTTTTCTAGATTATACGTGGTCTATGAATATTTAAAATTTATCAATAATTTATTTACAATTATTGGAGTAAATGTCACTGAAGGTTTTTTCAACGAAATATTTAATGATATTTATTTAATAACTAACATAATAAGTTACATAGAACATCATTTATAAAAAATGGATCTTTAGATATTTTTAAACAATTATTTTAGCATGTTTTTATCAACTATCATTAAAAATTAATTTACTACATCACATATAATAACATCACCTTAAACATTGATGTTAAAACACAAAAAACTATCATTTAAAACTTATTTTTATACAAGGGATATATGAATGATGGAATGGAATAATACAATTTGGGTGTCAAATATCTTCCCACAATTAAATGTTATTCATGAAATATCATCACCGTAATCATCAAATGGTATCACTGCTTAATCCAAAAAAATGATATTTATTAACTAATGAGCAGCACAACCGGATCATAGTTAGATATTATCTATCTCCTAAGAAAACCTATTTAATATTACATGACCATTAGTGAGATCTTACATATTAGTGGAAACCATAGGTTACTCTTACATAATCACATTGTAAAAAACCCATAATAAAGGTAACTCCATAGTTAATATTTCATATCACCATATTACTCTTATGTATGCTTCAAGTTACTCATATATTTATAATTACTCGTACAAATCACATAGTTATTGTTTGATCATAAATAATTCATATATATTATCTAGAATCTGACATTTATTGTTTGGAAAATTCATAAAAATATTATGTATCATCCAAGAAATATCATGTACGATAGTAAAATATCTTTAGTTATTTACTAATATAATACATTAGTTATTTTTAAATCATACTTCATCTATTTTCATGGACATTACATATTTTATTAACTAATGAACTATATGGTGTATTTTTTGATAGTTGATGGTACTAATCTAGGAATAATTTAAAATAGTAGAATGCAGAAGGAAGTATTTATAGTTTCATGGAGATATATTTGGTCATATATTTATAATGTATTAAAGCTACAATAGTGGGTATATTTAGGCATTTTTGAACGATGGACTACATTAACAATTTTATATATCAAGAAAATGGATGAAAAAGGTCAAGAACTTTAGGAAGAGATCAAGATTTAATGTATCATTGTAAATAATGCATCCATGGATGATTAATGAGTTGAATTATTTTTATTTGGTATTTATATGGTTTATAGTGAAATATGAGCTTTCCTAGTGGAATTTAGAGTAGGATTGGAGATGTATGTTGAAGAAAATATATCCATTTTGGAATTCCATAGTGATGAAAGAGGTGTAAAAATACTTGGATATAATTAGAATAAACTAGAGATATATTTGTTAAATTATAAGGATATGTGAGAGTAAGAATATATTTTCTCCATTTATATAAGATTATGTTGGATGTTGAACAGTTCACAAATCATTAAAATTATTGTAAAGCAATTTCATAAGAATAACTCTATGAAATGCATGATTTACCTAGATGATATATTATAAATGTATGATTAGATTAATTAATCAATATATTACATGAGAGGGAACAAGAATATATTTAAGAATAACACATTTGTTCAATTGTGTGTTTTGAAAACAATAGTGGTGTGTAGAACTAAAGTGATGTTCTATCTAATAATGTATGTGTAAAAAAATAGTATTTATTAATAACATTGGGGTTTTAAAGGCTATGTAAGAATAACCTTAGTGTTTCAAGAAAATCATAATTGTAATACACAATCCTTGTAATTTCAGTTAATATTTAATTAATGTTGTTTAATATTATATTAAATCATATGTAAGATCAAATCTAGTTGTATACAAGTCATGTGAAAGTAAAAAAGATCATAATAATATATGATGTTTGATACTTTGTAACATTTACTCTAAATTTATGAGGGCTAAATAAGTGTATATATTTTGTTCAAAAATAAAGAAAATGTGATTCTAATGTGGTGTAAAATGTATAGAGGTAAATATCATGTGAATTAATAAAAAAATTATAGCAACATTTCATGTATAATTAAATGTAATATTTTATTGTAGATTTTTTGTAGTTAATTTAAATGAATATTTTCATTAATAATTAATTAAACCAAGTCTTCTAGTATTGATCTGATATAGATATAATAAGTTGTAGGTAATACATATGAGGAATTATTTCCATATACAATGTGTTTAAATTATTAGTTTTCCAGATATGTTTTTGAGAATATTTCATGCCATATTAAGAGGTTTCATGCTGTCATGGGTGCACTGAGTGAGGGACCACATGAGAAATCAGATTCATACATTATAAAGACGAATATAGTTGTAGTTAATTAGTGATTTTCATGTAATTTTTAAATAATAAATTTTGGGTTGAGATGCTTATATTCCAGTTGATTTGAATACATGAATTACAAACACAGTTATTGTGTATACCTAAGGAATGATACTGAGACTTAAGGGTAAAAATTAATCCCAATACCTAGATCAATGTTAGAGGTTATGGAGACTGCATATAAAATTATCATGAATGTTTTGAAAAAGAAAACCACATTATAATATTTAATTTAGAGAAGGGAACAAGAATGATATATCTTGTACTGTAGAAAAAGAAGTGCAGAGAGACATAATGAAGTTCCATTGATCACAATTGATTTAAAATAAGAAGTCTCTAAGAAGAAGATAAATTTACATTGTTATATAACTACTGATTGAGAAGACATATCATATCAATATTATTCTAGTGTTTTATAATAATCGTCTAGAAGAGGATACATATATTAATGATTATTATAAATAAAAAGAGTGGATCCTCACATTCAGAGGAAACTCATATTTAGAATTGTATGAGGAAGATAAAGACTAAAAATTTCAAAAGTAGTCAATTTCAACATGTTTTGGTATTTTAGAAGAAGATAAATTTAGAGAAAAATAAGAATTTTATTCTAGGATTAATGATTCATAGTGCCTCAGAATCCTATGCTGACCTAGGTTAAATCTTTTTCTCCATAATGTTTTAATGAGAACATCAATCATATGTATTGAAAAATCCTTCCATGAATTTATGAATAGAGTGAGAGAGTATGGTGTATCCTATTGGTGAGATATGAGATCCCTAAATTTTTTAAGAATTTTAATATTAGTATAGAGGGTCCATGAAAAATTTATATTCTGCATAAAGTGACTATAATGGATTTAACACATTAACACCTTATCGATGTGTTCCCCTTAGAAGAAATCCATTGTAGTGAACCAAGTAAAATCATTTTGTCCCTATTTTCTTATATTTATACATAATTTTATGTTTTGGAGAGAGTTTTATCAATAGTGAATTATTGAAAGTGTTTATTCAAATGAGGGAACAATATGTGATAATTAGATGAACATGATAATTAAAAATATTTAATCAGCCATCAACATGATTCCACTCCCTTCTTAATGAACACATTTCCACCTGACCTTAACTAGTGGTTTAGGAGACATAGGTTCTAATTTATGGCTAAATATTTAAATTTATGTACAAATTTGTTTCATACATGAATTTTATTATGAGAAAACCTATTTTTAATGGCCCCAAATTTGATGGATGGAAGAAGGAAATGATAATTGTCTAGAATTATTATTATTAACATATAAGGGAATATACACTTTCGGATAAAATAATAGGAAACCATAATAAATGAATATATGATAAAGAAATGTAATTTTTTTAACAAAGGTATTCTGAGTGAGGTAATGTATAAATCCATTAATTATTCTAGTTGTTTTTGTTATTTGGAAGATTCTTAAAATAACCCTAAATTGATTAACATATCTATAATGTCATATATGGTGCATTAATGAAATCTTATCACAAGTTTGTTAGCAATCATTCATTATTATCATTGTTTCGGATGTTAGCTTCTTTTTTTCATCTTTGTTTTCATTTGGTTGTTATGGTCCTTGTGTATTAATCATAGTTATATAATTTCTATTATTTCAATCATTATATAAATACCATAAATATACATTATATACATTTTTATAATCATTCATGAAAATAAGACATGTAAAAAATAATGTCATACCTTTGTGGAAGTGGAAGCCTGCACGTACTCACGAGTGGTGTAATAATTTTTTAACAGCTAGATGGGTAAGGAAGTAGATGATATATTAAATTTCAAGAGTCATTATTATTTTATGAATATCATATATATTCATTAGCTCCTTAATAATGACAATCCATTGAGGTAGTGAGAGAAAAAAAATTATATCAGTGCACGAGGTGGTAGTCCTCCATACACATGAGGGATGGTTTTGTTTCCAATTTGATGAAGAAGGAGATTGGTGAATTTTATATCATCATAATAATAACATCTAAATTTATTAGATATATTTTTTATGCTACATTTAAATGGTTAGAACATAATTTAAGGTTCTAAAATGGAAAAAAAAATGAAAGCGTTCTGTTAAGATTATTACCTCTACTTTGAAAGAGGTCCTTTAGATCTACTGTTAAGGACACCATGGTGTGTTTTTTAGAAATAATTCTTCAAAACATGTATAAAGATATCTAGGAGAGTTATTTTATTGTTTTCTTGTGATAATTGGGTCAAGATATATGAATCAGTATGGGAGGAGGTCCACTTTTATAATTGTGGGAGTTGACACATTTATAATTCTTCTAAACATTAAGATATATTAATGTCTTGGTCTGAAAAAATGGATCTATAATTAATTATATTAAATTTTGATAAGGTTATGTTCAAAATAAAAACTACCAATTAATATTATGTTTGTTTTTTTGGGTTATCATTAAACATTATCCCTTTATTTTAATCAATTTTAAATCATTTTACCCTTAACAGTGGTAATTTTTTTTACTATTTTTAATAATAATAAGGAGAAAAATTATATTTTGTACAATTAAAAATTATAACATATTTATTAAGATCTTTGAAACCATTTAGTTCAATTCCATTCCATCAAGTGGAAAAAATTAACATAAAAATAATGAAGAAAAATGAGCTGAAAAATAAATTTTCATAAAAATAATTTTTCACGAATAATAAGATCTTAAATTAACTATAGGACTTTTGATATGTATTATATTAATTTTAATTCATAAATATAGATATATTATATGAATATTTAATTTGAGTCATTTTTATTAATAAATAGTTTAATTAATTATAATTGAAAATATTATGCAATAAAAAATAGTTTTCTGAAAAATATCACATTCTACCTTCTAATGAAAATGCATTTATTTTATAGAAAATTTAAAATAGATACATGGTTTATTATAAGTTTTAAAAAAAATTAACATTCATGTATTATTGGTTAAAATCTATATTTTTATTGATTCATAAAATCATATTTTTAATTGATTTTTTTAAAATAATCTAGGTTTATTTTTACATAGTTTTTTTGATATTAAATATTCATACTATTAAATTAAATATTTTGTGACAAAAAAATAAAAATGAAAATTTTACTATATTTTAATGAAAATAGAATGTTTAATTACTAAAATTATTTCTTCTGTGTTACATTCTTCCCTCCTTCAAAATTTCATTCTTGATATTTTTTGGATAATAATTTCTATTAAAATGAAGGTGGTCTTCTTCATATAATCATCAGGTTCAGACATTTCTTTCCATGTTTTATGATTTTGACAATGTATCTTTACCAGTAGAGTCATAAAATTATATAACAGTTGTTATATAGTATTAATGACCTGGATAGTCTCTTCATAGTATAATACAAATGGTTCATATTCAATTTCCTCATAAGTGAGCACATACGTTGGGTCCAAAATATATTTTCATAATAATGATATATAGAAAACCTAATATAATTTAGAGAGGTTAAGTGTAATTTGAAAATGGTAATTCATATATATGATTACTTCTAGAATTTTAAATGTTTTAATGTACACAGTTCTGATTTTACTTTTTTAATCAAACTATATAATACCCTTCCTTGGAGATACGTTCACGAAAAAGTGATATCCCTCATTAAATTCCAAATCATTTTTATTATTATCAGTATATCCCTCATAATAGCTTGATGATATTTTAATATGGTACTAAATAGTATTTACATTCTTCATTGTCTCCTTTATAATTTCTAGTCCCATTAGCTTCCTTTCGCCAACATTATCCATAAAAGTTGTAGTACAACATATCTTACCAAAAACTGATTAATACAGAGAAATTTGAATAGTTGATTAGATGTTATTATTAAAGGAAAACACTAGAAATTGTAAATAATGATCCCATAAACCATTAATGTCAATTGAGAAGGAAGAAAAAATTTATTCTATGGATTGATTGGTACTTTTAGACTGCCGATTAATTTGGGGATGATAAGAGGTGGTCCAATGATGCTTGGTATCATGTTCCTTTTGAATAATTTTCCATAATTTCGATGTAAATCATGGATCAAGATTAGAAAAATTTAACAAAGTACAATATAAAGTCTTACAAAATCATTATCAAATATGAATACATGACATTGATTATGTAAATCATATTTTTTAGTAAGGAATTCGAGGGATTTGGTATAAATATCAACAATAATCTATATTTCATCATTATTTCATATAGTATGTGGAAATATAGTGACAAGGTACATTGTATTACCATATCATTTTCATATAGGAATAGGGAGAGGTTTCATGATTTCTATAGGATTCTGTCACTCATCCTTCACATGTTGAAAAAACTAGAATCTTGATTAATAATCAGCAATTTCCTACTTCATATTATCCCGTAAATATTGTTCCTTAAAATTCAGACACATCTTCATGCTGCCATGGTGTATAAATAAATTAAATCTATTAGAATCATATATAAATTCCATTTTTATATCTGATATATATAAAACACATAACCTCTTTCCAAATTTCACAACACATTCTTTATAAATTATTTTTCCAATTACCCATCATTTAGACATTTAATTTTCTTTAAAAATCATCATTATCCGAAAGATAATTTTTTATCATTTCTTGTATAAATGGTTATGAAATTGTTTAAAAAGATAGTGATGTTTCCCTTTACTTAAAAATTCCCATATCCATATTTAATAAATCCTGGAACATATGATCCCTATCAATCCTCATTCTGATCCGAACTCCATGCTCTTTATTGGTCAATGCATCCACAAAATTATTTTCCCTAACTAGGTCGATATTTATTGAGAAATCATAATCCAAGAGAATACTGAGCCATCAAAATTGCCTCATGTTAATCTATTTAAATGAAAATATGAATTTTAGACTCTTATTGTCTATGTATATCTCATGTATTTGTCCAAAGAGATAATGTATCCATATTTTCAAAGAAAATTTTATGAATACCAATTCAATATCATGGGCTGGATAGTTCTATTCACGAGTCTTTAACAACATTGTTGCATAGTTTGCAACATTATTATTCTACATAAAGACCCAACTGAGTCCCTTACTTGATTCATTACTTCATATTACAATTCCAAGCATTCCTAATGGTAGAGTCAATATTATATCATTGACCAATCAATTATTAAATTATTCAAAAAATTAATAAAATTCATTTATCAATATGAACATAAACGCTTTATGGGTATTATTTAGTAAAGTCTTATCCAAATTTTTAATATTTAGAACATATAGTTGATAGTGGCTAGCAAATATAAGGAAACTACCTTCCTCGGCTATGTTAGTCAGTGTATGCCATTATTCTACATCCATTTCACCACAAGATCAACTAGGATTCCATTTTTATTGAAAATATTTCCCTGAAATGAAATATTTATTAGCTAGAATTCACACTTGATAAATTTATGAAATAACACCTTTTCTCAAGGAGTCTCAAGAACGATTCACAAGTGATTCTCATCATCTTCATAGCATTTATAGTACATCAAGATGTGATTAATAAATAACACAAAAATATTATCAAGATATTCCATGAAGAATGTTTTTTTAGATCCATATAAATAGAGTGTGGAGTAGTAAATCCAAATGGAAACACTTTAAACTCATAATATCCATAACTTACATGAAATGATATCTTTTTATTATATTCTATCTTTACCCATAATTGATAATACCCAAAATAAAAGTAAATCACTGAAAATTATTGATTCCCATGAATTTGATCAAATATTTCATCAATACAGGAAACCAATATTCATACTTTCTAGTAATAATATTGATTTCCATGTAATCAAGAGACATCATCATTGATCCATCTCTATTTCTAATTAAAATAACATGGGATCTGGTAGGTGAAGCACCAGGGCACATAAATCCCATATCACTCAGCTCCTATAGTTATTTCTCGAATTACACTAATTATCTTATGAGTATTCTATAGGGAGTCATTGATATAGTTCTTGAATCAGGGATTATATTAATGAAAAATTAAACTTCATGTTCTAGTGGAAGTCTATGTAATTATTCAGGAAACACATGTTTGTATTCTTTTACAATAGTTATATATTAAATTTTAATATTAAATTTCCCATTAACCGATTACCTATGTTGTTTTACCCTAATAATCACATTCAAAAGTTCAACAAGAGGGGTATCTAGATATGACCTAGATGATGATTTATCCTCTTTAAAGATAAGTAATTCTATGAATTCATCACGAATTGTAATCTCCATATCTTGGTATGAAATTTTTTCATTATATATTGAAATATAATCTATAAAATGTATTATATCAAAGTTAAACTTATATATAGTAATCAATTCAATAGGTTTAATCTATGATTAAAAATTAAAACTTACTACCACATCCTTGTGGTTCTAAGATTACCACTATGAATCCAGATTGAAAACTCCATTAATAAGGTTATCAGTAGATATGTAATTTTCTTGGAAAACATTGAAAATGTAAAAGTGTGTGAAGATTGAGAATCATATAAAGAATTATTTCATTTTGAGTCTATGACTATATTATTTTTTCCAATATCATTAATAATTTCATCCTCATAAATAATGATCAGATAAGCATGTACATCCCCAATTTTCGTCTTTTGTACTAGGTTACATTTACAAAAAACAAATTTATTAGAATATTGGTCCATATCCCTATTGATGGAACATTTTGTAATAGTGGTTTTATTATTAACTTATATTCAATAGATAGATGACCTTTATCTCGACACTTATTAAAAAAATCCACACCCTTTAAAAATTTTATTAGATATTTCATTCCATAATTTTTACATGATGTAAATTGCTTAATTCCATTATTCTTATTTGATGTGTTCCCTTTTTCTTATAAATAAACTAGATTCTTCTTCTGTTGATTTACCATTATGATATATGATCTAGGGATCCCTTCTCTATTTTTATAGTACATAATATTATTTTATCATATGATGAAGAAGTTTGTGAAACCAGTGGTCTTCAAAGATTTGGTTTAATCCCATTAAATATGATTTCAGTCTTGATTTTCCATATTTTATATATATTCTAAAATATAGATATATAGTTTTGTTAAATTGGACTCATACGTTACAAAACATTACTATTCCTTTTTTATGCTATGGAATTATATCTTCGTTTGAGTTCATTTCTCACAAGGGGAATATTTATGAAGAAATGTTGCATTTAAATATATCCATTCAATATGTTTAATTTATTTTTTCTCCCTTTTATTCTAGATCTATTTAAACCATTGATTAGTGTCACATTTATGTAAATATAATCCCAACATAACCATTCCCCTGTTATTTCATCCCTAGTCTATAAAGGCCTTTTAAGGGACTTAATCCATTTCTCATCTACTAGTGGATTAGTTGTTCCACCAAAAGATAGAGTTTTCTGTCATATTAAACAATCTAACATTGGTGTATCATGTTCAAGAAAAATATACTTCTCTATATTTTAAAGGTTACTAGTCTTATCTAGTGCTATGTGACCAAATATTTCCATCATCCTCTCAACTCTGACACCAGCTATATTAGATTTCATAGAAAAGAAATTTCCACATTATCCATGAGTGTTGATACCATTCATCCTATCGAGATCCATTTCTAATCAATGAAATATACTGAATTAGATCATAAAACTATAAATTTTAAATCACTGTGTATAATTTGCATAACAGTTCACATATATTGAAAATTTATACATATCTAATATCAGAATCATAAACCTAGTTTCTTTGGGAATATCCACAGTTCATAAAAATGTCTTCAAATCGTTCATAATTGTTTATAAAGAGAATGTCAATCAACTAAATAATGTCTCTAATGGGGTTCAAACTAGGTGTATAGTATGGTCCCACAAAACATGCACTAGAATGATGGATGAGATATACATGACCAAATATTTTCATGATTATTTCCCCTAGATGCATATGTGACAAACCAATTTCAACTTATGGTATCCAAATAGGGATTTGTTTTCAAGGAAAACCACATAATCTACACTTTAACAAAACATTGTGATATTTTAATATACTTAGACTTATCCATTGAGTCTATCATAGGGTTTTGTTCTCTAATCAATGTTTTCATAAATCATGTTCCCATGGTTTCTACTACACCTAATCTGATACCAACAATAACAACTCTAACACCTGTATTCTAATGTCCATGTATAATTTATTAAGTTGGATGAAAATAAAATTGATAACATCACCATGGATTGATCTGTTTTATAGTTTTGGAGAACCAAATACATACATGAACCTATTTTTTCATTGTAAATAAATTTTAAAACATAGTAAAATTAAATATTCTGAATCCTTGAAACTCTTTTATAGATTCATTCATCATATCATAGGGAAATTGATAAAATGAAATTAATCTCAAATGATACAGAATGAGTTATAAGACAAAATTAATCATGAATAAATAAAGAAAATCAAATATGGGAAAGTAACATTTCTAGGAATATGGCCTATACCAATAGTTCTAAATCATTTTTATAGGCTACAGAATCCTTTCTATATCCTATAAAAATAGTTCTCCAAATATCTGGGTGTATGGTGAGTGGTAATAACCTATACCAATGGTCTACTTATAACTTTTGGTACATGTGTCTTGTAAGTAACCAATACCAAACATTTTATATGTCGATACCAATGGTTTAGAAAACTTTTGGTATAACTTTCATTCACCTGGACACCTAAAAAACCCTAACATGGCATAACAGAAACCCAAAAAAACTTAAACACATTCACTCACACCCCCAATAAATTACCTAATAATATTCAAAAATAAACAAAAAAAGTATTGTATTAAATTTTTTAGAATATGCATCTAAAAAATAACATATATACATTTATATACAATTACCAAACATCATGTGTCATAAATATCAATAGAAAATGTAAATGATCATTCCCTATCATCACAGATATGATCACCACCATTGTCATCCTCACCACCATCATCATCAACATCATCACCATCATCATCATTACCATCATCCACACAATCACCATCACCATCACCATCACCATCTATATTTCCATTATGGACATAACCATAACTGGGAATCTCACCATCCAGACCACCACTTCGACCATCATCATCGTCACCTGGTACATCATATATCAAACACATCATCGATAAGAATGTATAATAAACTATAGTGGTATCTAGTGGATGTGATTAATGTATGGTTGTATTAACTTCCATAAACTATTGTTAGACTTTTAAACATGTTCGCACTCTTTCATGGTTATTTTTTAGCCTCTTTTATCTCTGTTTGTGCCTGTTCTACCCCTGCATGAGCTGTTTCTAATTCAATTCTACATGAATTGGCACTTGATGTGGGACAATATATATTGTATCCAATACTCATCCCTATTCGACGTCATTCTCTCTCATGGTTCTCATATCCTAATAATTGAGGAAAAATACCATTTGGCCCAATTTTGTAAGATTCATGATAATAAAGGGCCACTAAAGGACACTATTTCAAATATAAATGAACTATTTCGTAACAAAATAGAAGATAAAATTTAAAATCATCCCAATAAAACTTATAATTTTCAACTGTAACTATTTTTTTACCACTCATCCATTTTTATTTGTAATGATCCTAAAAACTATTTTTATTGAGGGATACATCCTTCAATGTTCAATACTTCCCTCAGAAACAACATTTAATGTAGACAAAAATTACTCAATATTATAGTATTTTTTAGAATAATTAACTCATTGTAACCAATTTCTACGTGATAAAAACCAAAACCAGTTGAATTAAATTTCATCTAAATGTATTGTGTTATCCCAAAATGTGTGAAACTATCATCAGTCAAATTGAAATGAACATATTAGGATTCATTGATGTCTTATTATTTTTTTGTACCATTCTATTTTTTAGAATATCTAGTCTTATGTATCTTAATGATAAATTGACCTATAAATCATATAATTGAAAGCTAATTATTATGGTGGAAACATTTGAAGTTTATATATATTTCATTCTTCTATGATAATGTCAGAATCAACAGTTTGTATTATCTAAAAACTTCTAAATTTATGAATGCTTTTCTATTTTATTGTAGTTTTCTCGATTATGGGTTATTTTGTTAAGTATTATTATTGTACACTACATAAGTAAGATTAGGTTTTTTCTTAATATTCTTGAAATATTATGTAATTACCTAAATATATTTCAAATAGATAATAAGATTAATTTTTTGATTAGTGGGTATAAAAATTAATTAAATCCTAATATAGAAACTAATATAGATTTTCATAATCTATACATAATTAAATTAAATTTTCAAAAAAATAACTACATACTCTTTTGTTCTATAATCATCATCCAATCCAAAGTCTAGAGGGAGTCTTTAGTATCCATGTTTTTTATTTCATTTTTATGCTTCCTCAAAAAGAATTTTAAACAATAAAAAATTATTTATTAACAATAATAATCATAATTTTTAATAAAAAAAACTCATATTTGATTAATAAATTAAACATGGAGCTCTTCCTAGGAGAAATAATTTCCCAATATTGTATTGGTGGATAATCATTCAGGATAGATATATCCTCTTAATCTATTTAAAATCTAGAAACCCAAATCTTATAAAACAAATGCTTATGCGCCCTTTATAACTCACAAAATTCCATGATCCATGTAATCCACATAGCAACATAATTGGGAATATTATTATGAAGATTCTTCCAAAAAATTAATTCTTATAAATACAATAACGATGTAATATAAATATTAATAAAATTTTTAACTATATTTGACCCCAAAAATTTTCCTCTCCAAGATTTTATAGGTTACTCTAGGAGGGTGACTTAGTAGTAATGATGTTTTTGTATTTGGAATGTGTATCCATGATGCCTTTTCACTATAGAACATTCTTCCCATTCATATTATTATCATTATTTTACTCAACCATCATCTATGTGTGGTGATTTCGTGCATCCAGTATGCATGTACTCCCAAAACACTTTATAGAATAGAACCATGTTGTGAATGAAAAAATAAAAATATTATATTAATATATATTATAATGAAAATAATTCATATTCAATGAAATTTACGTGGTTTCTATACATATACCCAATCTTGGATGATTAGTGGGTACTACTTGTCCATAGGCTCTAAAGGATCATAGAATGGTTTTGTGTCATTGGGTCTTAATGTATGCTCATGTGTATATAAATGTTCTAGGGAACATGTTGAAGGATAATGTATATAAAATCCTTGATATAATGAATTAGATGGAATAGAATATAAAATTTATGTTTCTGGAAGAGGATAAAATAAATGGGAAGTGGGAGCCATCATCAGATAAATAAAAGAAATATGAACATGATCAAATGTAAATGGGGGAAACTATATAGATAGTCTAATTATCCTAGGTTCCTCCAATGACACTATGGGATAAGAAATTGTTCTAGGTAGTATATCTAATAAAGTGAAATGGTGTGATAAGGTACGATGAGTGATAAGAGCAGCTCTAGTACCACCCACTCGAATTCTCTAGATGGACATCGCTTCCACTAGGATAAATAGAGAATAATTATATCTCTATAATTAGTTCAACATTGAAATTTTTAAAAAGATCAATGACATGAAATTATATGTTATTGATATATATATTTGAAATATAATACTCACAATAGGCACTAGAGTAGGAATTCCAATCTGTTTCATATGGTGATTTTTATCTAACATCCTCTTCTTTCATAAAACTTACACTATTTTTCATTTCCCATGATAGAAATTACAAAAGAATTAATGTTTATAAAAAAACATGAAAATTAAGGAGATGTTAATTAATTAAGGGTTATAAATTTTAAAGTCAAATAAAGGACATATAGTAAGATAACATAATAATATCATATCTAGTGTCAATTATCTCAAAACATAAATGATGTCTTATAGAAAAATTAAAAAGTTATAATTAGCATGTTAAATAAGGGAATGATATAGGTTTTGTCTTCTATTTTTAGTTTTATCCTATTCATATGTGGTAAGTTCATTTAGTTAATTTTGGTCAATTGATTAGGTAATTTTCAAATTTCTTGGTTTAGTTCTATTAGATTATATTTTTTTACTTGGGTTATTTTTCCATTTTTGGTTAGTTCATTCATTTTAGTATTTTTGTCATTATAATTAGTTTAATATGTTTTTTCTAATTCATTATGTTTTTATTTAATTGTATGGTCTTAGTTTTGTTTGGTTAATTAGCTTTTAATATAGATAAATTCGATACTAGAAAATGAAACATAAAGAAAATTGTATCTAGTTTATATTGAATATTCACATTAAGATAATGTTAGATACAAAATATATGTATTGAAATTAAAGAAACATGAATAATACTAACATAAACAACTCATTTCAACCAAAAAAATGAATTGATAACACATATGTATGAATCTATATATTACCCACCAAAATATCGGGTTTATAATCCACAATAAAAAATAGTTTATTTGAGTCATCATTTATAATAAATTAATTAAGGAAAATGAGAGTAGTGATGGTGCTAATTTATTCCCCAAGGTAATAAAAAATATGTCGTGGGATTACATAAATAATGACACCAAATTGAAGTCTCAGATGATTTTCGTACAAAAAACATGTTCCTCTAATGATGCTAATCTACAAGGATCATCGGTATCAAGATTGTGAGTCATTTTAGTCACTCCAAATCAGACTCCATTAATAAATATTCCATGTCTTGTTGTTTAATATAACAACATTAATTTCATTAGAGTGACATGACGATGAGAGTTATAATCCAAAATTTTTATTTCTTCAAGAACTCCAAAATAATATATATTTTCTATTAAAGGCCTACAATTTGATGAACTGGTATAATTTCCTTGTTCTATTTTGTTGTTACCATAACAATATCATGTTATGTTATCGTATTTGTTACTCATTCAGCATTAATATGTTTCTACCCATTGATCATAAGAATTTTCATTCATAAACCATATAATTTGGACCAATGTTAAAAAATCACATTTCTTCAGATATAGAGTCATTAACTATAATAAATTCCCAAAATATAAATAAATATTTAAAATAAATGGTTGTTAATTATTTTATTTTATTTTAGTAACATTTCTAACTTCACTTCCAACAAAGAAAAAAACTATACCACAAAAAGTCTCTTTCCTTCCTAAAGATAAAGAATGATTGTTTCTTTATATATTTTAATAAATTTCCATGATTAAAATTATATAAATAGTTTATAACATATTTAAAATTAAATAAGATAAGATAACATATACATTTTAAATTTACTAACTTGATTTAGTAATCAAACATATCACAGTTAAAAAAATAGTATGATCTTCCAAATCACCCTATTCACGGATTAATATAATTAATATATAATCCTATAGTTCCCCTTAATTGGAGTCATCATGGAAAACATGGTTCAATTTACACATACCCATATTATTAATTTTCATTTTTTAGTTTTTTCTTATGGTCTCATTAGAAATGTACATTGAATAGAAATAAATAAATTCTTGAGCCATCTAACCTTTTGTAATGTAACCTTTAGGATAAATCATATTCTAGATGCATGACTTAAATGTGTACACATTTCAATCAATTGGACACATCAAATGAAATGTAACAGGTCCTCCAAGAAGTATTTTAGGAAAAAAGGATAGATATATGCATCATGAAACTGAAAAATTATATAGTAAATATTTCCTCTATCTCGAAAAAATTAATGGTGTATCATCGTGTACTTTTTGCAAGAAATACTCGGATTTTTTACACAATGGTCTCTATAAAAATGTAATAATTGAATAAATTACACCCATACATTATTCTATATTATATGTAATATTTCTATTAGAATCAACTCAAGGGGAATTTTTTGATAATCATGGGTCTTCAAAGACTTCATATACAACTCTCTTATATTGAACTATTTTCATATGATTCTTGAATAACCATCAAGAACCATGATTCTCCCAAGTACTTCTAAAATTTATTTTCATATAAATGTTCGATCACATAATAATCACATATAACGTTCCCTTTATTTTCACTAATATAGACAGGATTCAATTTTGGTATTATACCCTAATTCACCAAGTCACACATCAATCATATATTTTCTTCCCTAAGATATTCAACTAACACAATCATTTCCAATATTCGTCTCAATTTGAATTTTGTCTAAAAAAGATGTAAATAATTAGTTGGATAATAAGGAATCTCAATTAAGATACTTTTCTTCCTATAATTGAAATCGGAATCTTTTCTAGATTTTTTCCTCATTCTAGATTTCATATGACCATTCCAAAATGAATAACTAACATCATTAAATACATGAACCACATCAGTTGAAAACATTCAATTTTCTGGATTTTTTATCTTGATTGTTTCTTCAAACCCTCTATAATTATTCATATATTGAAGAAAAATTATAATAAACCATTTATGTCCCATAAAGTTGAATCTATAATGATATTTTAGTATTTCAGATCATGTATTCTTTACAAAAAATAGAAATAATGTTTTCCCTTCAAGCTTCACCCTGGCATCATTTTATAAGAAGGAAAATCATTTATAATTCACATAATCACAACATTCCCATGAAATATGACCTCTTAACACTCATCTTATGTGTTCACACCAACGTTCCAATATTCCTGAACACTATTATTCATGGTTGAATATATACATATATATCATTACTAGAATTAGAAGGTCTAGATATGAGTATAAAATATAATGTTAATGGTTTTTTAAAATTAATACATAGAGGAAAGTTGTAAATGTTTATGAAAAATTAAAATGTGATGTGTGAAGAAATCATTTGACGAAATAGACTAAAATCATCACATGACAGACCCAACCTCAAATTAAGCACATTAGATAAAATATTTGGATACTAAGCATCAATTATCTACCTGGATAATCCATATACCTGAAAAAATAAATCATATTTGTCATTATTTCTCTTAGTACCGATCCATCATATATTTATCGATACTTAATCAGACATGGAAATATTATGATGTCCCAAAATAAATAGAAAATGAAATATTACATTCTAAGGAACATGAGATGGTTTCCATCAGCATTTAGATTCCATCGATATCTTCCACATTTTATAAAATCATTTAGGCTAGCAGTTTCCCCCTTGATTTAGGTACCATATCCCAAGAAATAAATAATTTAATTTTTTGAAAATCCTTGTTCATAAACTATATTTAATGTAATATAATGGTCGAAGGAAATATTTTCAACATGTGTGCTCATATTGTTGTACTCCTGGATTGGAATCCATTCTTTCTCATGATGATGAATAAATGGAAACTAGATATGTATAAAATTCTCAAATATATCCCTATCCTTTAGATCATGAACATTATGAGATTGTCTTCACCCCCTATTTGATACCAGACATGGTAGTTTATATGAAAAATAATTATTTATATAATATATTACATATTCATGACTTAACCACGATCTTTAAATATAATTATAAATTGGGTACCGTATAATAACTCTATATGAATCAATTTTAAATGAAAAATTAAAAATATATATATTACATGTTCTGAAAATTGATTGAGGTAAAATATGTTTCATACGTCCAACTTTTATACATTCTATTAAAACAATCTTATAATAATTATTGTAAAATAAATGCAAAAAATATCAAATTTAAATCCAAAAAATATTTCTTTAGAAAAAATAATTCTTCATATTCATTCAATTAGTTTAAAAAATAAAGAACTAAGATTTATATCAAAATAATTTTAAATCACTCCCTATATTTTTTTGTAAACACCAAATTTAACATACATGAATAAATTATTATAAAAAAAATTTAACATGTAAATGATAATTTTATAAGGGAAAATAGTATTAGGAAATAAACCAATCTATATATTTGTCACCAATATCCTTAATTTCATAACTCAATCCCATGAGATAACGAATTAATATATATAAAATAATAATAATTTTGAATTAGATTATATAATTGACTGTTGAATATACAGGATACCACACAATAAATATATGTAAGGAATAATTGAAAAAATTTCCCATAATAGAATTATAATATAAAAAATATTTAAAAAACAAATAATGGATTATAATATAGTCTAAAGCTCAGAAGTTACAAAACAATCATGGATGTGGTTGAGGTTGATCAGTGACTTGATAATATAGTTAGTAAACAATGTAACTATTTAGTATTGAATAGTTTATAACATGTTCTTACATATAACAAATTACACAAATAATAAGGAATAAAAACCTATCTTTGGGCATATCAGAAGAAAGTAAATACTCATTTATATAACTAGTTTTCCACATATTTGACATAATTCAGGAAACATGTTCATTTGAAAAGAATTCCATCCATATTCAGGGTTTTATGAAAACACTACCAATCTATATATCCATACCATATAGTACATTTTAAATCAAGATATGTTTAAGATCTCAAATGAATTATTTTAATAATTAAAATAAAATATTTAAATTAATAATTTCATAACCCCTAATTTATTCTTAAAACTAACATTCAATGTAATATAATAAAAATTGTATTTTTACCTAATTTTTATCACACAAAATTATAGGTTAATATTATATATTTATATATTTAAGTAGAGTGTAACTGAAAAAAATTTATCACCTATAATCATATTTATTATGAAATAAAATAACAAATAAAATTAAAACTAATGTTTTACCAATGAACATGGAAGTAACCAGATAAATAAATCTATGTTAGTGTTTTATACATTGAAAAAAATAAAAATAATTGTTTAATGAAGGGTTGAATGATTTGTAACACACCGATTTGATGTTCATGTAGAATGGAATTAAAACATGAAGTAATGATATATTTCAATAGTTGGGAAAGAAAATTGAAGGCCACTCTTTTATAATGTTGAATTTGGATAAGAGTAAAATTGGAGGAGGGGAGTACATACTAATGGGTAATGTGGGGAAGGATATATAAATAGTTTTTTATAACCATTAGTGAATCATTATCTATACCAACAGTTTTATAAAACTATTGGTATAGAATTCCCATAAACAGGATATACCCATAGCTTGATAAAACCTTTTGTATAGGGGGGCCCATACCAATTATTTTTTAAAACATTTGATATAGCTAATTTGGAATATTTTCAATTTCTAGTAGTGTAAATAACTCAAAATACATCCCATTTAATCAACAAAATGAGTTCAAAATGAAACCATGTATAATATCAATGTAATAATTTCATGGATAATAGTAACTAAATTATCAATGAAAAAATATAGTATCAGACGTCTTGATCAATGTACTGTAATAAGATATTTTCAAATATGGGTTTTTATACATAAAAACCCATTTAAAAAGGTTGGCCATCTGGGATGTGTCATATGCCCCGTAGATGCATCATGGGGCCGTCTATAACTTTCCCCAACCTATAATTTCCTATCCAATACATTCCATATATATTTAATGATCAATATAATTCAAAAATAATATTCCACTTCAAAAATTATCCATATTGAATAAGAATATATAATAACAATATTTACCCAGTATATAAAATACATTTTATAGTTGAAACAATATACATTTTAGGAAAAAAGGATATCCATGATATAAATAATATGAATATGGAAGAGAAATGTTATATCAGATGAAATATTATCATAATAGATTGATTTTTTTAAGATAAATTTAATGAACATAAAATTAATCAAGAGATAAAATGTGACTATCAATTCATTAGAAAAGTTGATTTTTAACAAAATCTAGTATTTCAGAGAATATAAGATAATAGAACAAAAAAATATTAAAATAATTTGTGATTAATTAATTATCTGATACAAAACAATTGAATTATATTAAAGTATCAAAATATTTTAAAATTTTCATGGTGGTGGGAAAATTCATTAACATTGTATAAATTTAAAATAAAAATTCATTTTGACTTTTTTAATGAATGTTGAAAATAAAAATATAGAAAAATATAATAATAAAAATATTAAAACCTTCAAAGAATTCATATATAAAATAAAATATTTCTAATAAATATTTTGAGTAAATTAAAATTGATTTTCGTATTCAATTTTAAAAAATATAGACACTAAAGTAAAATATACATGACCAAAAAGATAAAAAAAGATAAAATTTACTTTTAGATAATTATTTATATGATTCATGGGAAAAGGAGAGGAAACTATGGAATAAAACATATAATATAATTAATTATATATAGGGTAATATTATATTTTTTTTTTCAGGAAATATTAATCATAATATTCCTTTAAAAGTATATAAGAAATCTCAGAAAAGATATTGTAAAATAAGTTTTCACCTATTTGGTAATATTAAGATTATAATCCTTTAAAAGTGTAAAGTTAAATTAAAAATTTTATTAACAATAAAAATGTATATTCTTGTTATATATATCAATGGGGTAGTATATACACCACATAAAATAAAATCAATGAAAAATATGATATATTTGTCAATGGAAAAAATTGAGACAAAATCCATTGCCTCATACCTCCACTTAAGTGAGAATGATTTAACCTCTTTTATAATTAATTAAATTTTTTCCCTAAAATATTACAAACATACACTTCTATATTTTCTTATATGATCTACTTATGATGTCTTATCACCCATTTGTTCGAAATCTTTTATTGTTACCATTGTTTTTGATGTTAACTGCATTATTTTTTCATGAATGTTTTTATTCTATAGTTATGATACATGAGACATGATCATGTTTCTATCATTTCCACCAATATAATAAGGATTTAATAAACTTAAATTTTTATTATATACCCATTCATAATCATTTGTTAAAAATAGATAGGGAAAATGAATCAAATATCTTTATAGAGGTGGTAGTCTACACATATGCACGAGTGATGCGATAATATTTTATTCTGTTGGAGGGTAATAAATAAGGAGATATATTAAATTTATATAATCATTGTTATACCATATATAACTTATATTCTTATTATTTCATTCATTATGACCATCCATTTGAGGCGGCGGTGGAAACAAAATACATTAGATTGCAATATGGTAGTCTGTCATACATATGAGAGGTGGTTTCGTGTCCCATTTGATGGAAAATAATATAGATAGATATTATGATATAAACATAATAAAATATAAGTATATTTAATAGAATACTTTTATTATATAGTAATTTTTAGGATATAATTTAATTTGTTAAAAGAAGAAGATAAATGAATGTTTTGGTTAAGGTGTTTACCACCAATTTGAATGATCTCCATAAGACCTCTTATTAAGAACCCTAAGGCTGGTATTTTGGGAATAAAATCACCTCTAGAACATATATAATTATATTTGGGATATATTTTTTCATTTTTTAGTTAATATAAATCGATCAAGAAGTGTGAATAAGTGTGGGTAAGAGGTTCTGTTTTATAAGTGTGGGAGAGGATACTCTTTGAAATTTTTAGTATATTGGAATATATTAATGTCTTAATAAATAAAAATAAAACCAAAGTGACTAATATTTTAATTTCATAGTAGTATGGTGAAAATAAAACCAACTAAATAGGTTCAAGTTAGTGTTTTTTGTTATCATGAAGCCTTATACCTTTATTTTTTACCCTGTCAACATTATTTACCATTAATTATGGTAAGTAATTTTCAGTATATTTAGTAAAAAAAATGACATAAAATGAAAGTGGCAACATAAAAAACTTGTAAATGATTATTATAAACATTTTATTTTATTTTTAAATTCCACCCCAATTATTTTTTAAAATTTAAATAAAAATAAACCTAAAATGTGATAAAGAAAAGCTTTTCAGAAAACTGTAATTCTCTACCGTAAGATGATATTACAATAAATATGTAGCCAGTAATCAAAATTATTTAAATTTAAATTCATATAGTTATATTTATACTCTATAAATTTTATTTAACTCATTTACTATTACACATTATTTTACCTAAATAATATGTAATAAAATTATGCACTAAAAAATAATTTTATGAAAAATAATCCCTTCAACTCCAAATGAGCATGTATGTATTCTTATTAAATATATAATCTATACATGGGTTATTAAAAATATTATAAAACATTATTGAAAAGGTATTATTAATAAATAATACTTTCTAAATTATTACTAAAATCTTATTTCTATGGGAACACATCAAAAAGTTATAAATGGCTATTTGGACATAGCATGTTCAAAATAGATATGAATTCTAATAAATTAAATTTTTAATGAAATGAAACAGTAAATTGATCATTTTACTACAGTATAATGAAAATAAAATGTTAACATACTATAATTGATGCCCACGTGTTATAATTTTTGAATAAATCGATGGGAAATCATTGGATGAAAAAGAGGTTGAGATATCACCATAAATAGTGGATGAAGACTGAATTATATCAAAAGGAATAAAGATGAGGTGTAATTAGAATACGGTAACACACGTTATAATATAAATACTAAGGTATTTTTGAAATAATCTTATAATAATTCTTATTCAAACTTATTTTTGGAAGGTACTTGAAAATCAAGAAATTTATATTCCATTTTACAGAAAGAATGAAGCTGAGAGTCCCTAGAATATATTGAAGATGAATCTAGTATTGAATCCAAATAATTTTTGATTAATGATAAAAAAATATCCAATAACTATATTAGATAAAAAAACAATTATAATATTAACCACACCATAATCTAGATAGAATCATATTTTAGGTGAATACGGTAGAAGTAAAATGATGAATTGAATGTAATATTCAAATTTGATGTTTTAGCTTTAAATATTGATATTTGACTTATATTAATTCATAAAATATTACTACAAAAATTCATTGGAAACATGAAATGATCATGTATTCTTAGGATAATGAAATTGATCACAATATAAAAATCAAAGTTTAAGGATTGAAATAATATATTTAAAATGCTTATTATAGTTTAAGAAATGAAAACAAGAGTGGAAAATCCAATTGTAATGAGGGAATGACATAGAAACATTTTTTAAAAGATATAATTAAAATAATAGGGACATAATAAGGTACGATTATTCACATATTTCATTTTGGAGTAAATATTTTAGAAGTTTATACATTTTTATTTTCATATTCGACTATTAAATAAGATAAAATATCATAATTTGATTATTCTAGTATAGGATAATTTATATGTAGAGGAGTTTAATGATATATATTATTATTATAAAGATATATTGTTCATTAAAAAACTAATAGGACACTCTCAATATATTTTAATGTGGATGAAAATGACTAAACACTTTATAAGGAGTTTACTTCATTCAGATTTAGGGGTTTGGAAGCATAGTAATGTGGGGGAAAACCATATTTTTTGAATTT
Source organism: Viscum album (assembly GCA_963277665.1). Taxonomy (NCBI): domain Eukaryota; kingdom Viridiplantae; phylum Streptophyta; class Magnoliopsida; order Santalales; family Viscaceae; genus Viscum; species Viscum album. The sequence goes on from OY728151.1 coordinate 1,291,572,191, forward strand.
GATTATTCAATTTGTCACATTATAATATATTAACCTAGAATTTAACTTCATTTCAATAAAATATTAAATATAACCTTAGGTATACAAACTATAAAAATCCTTCCCTAATGTTGTGCACTGATAAGAATATGTGATAGTTCCTTTGGGTGAGAATGGAGTGCTCCATAAACATTATAATGGCCTTAGGACTTGATATAAACAACACATTAATGAAATGTTCACCAACCAATACTGATTATTGTAGATTCTGGTTCATGTAAAAATCACAAGTAGGTATAAGTTGGACATATTCCTTTGAAGTGAAATATGTAAAATCCTCAGGTCCTTTTATACTACATATTTGTGTGTCTACGGTTTTTTTAATGAATTCTCTACAGTGAGTGAAATATTTTATGAGTTTCTTCAACTAGGGGGAAAATATTTTTTAGAGGGATAAAAATAATCACAAAAATGATTTAATTGGGAAAAAAACTGATTTACCACCCTCTTTGGTTTCACATATTCAACTTTTTCCCAATAAGTGGTATCAAATCCACGGATTCTAATATCAGGTTCAATCATCAATTTTTTAAATTCACTGTCTTCATCCATTTTATTTAAATATGACATGTATTTTATGGAACTAATTATTATAGCTAGTATAATGTGATTCTTATTTTCTTATATGTGTATAGTATAGAGATCATGGAATATATTCTTCTATATAATCACATGGGAAAGCACAATGAATCTATTTATGATGTGGAGACAAATATAATTATAACAATTATTATAAAATGAAAGTAATTAAAGAAAACCATTCACTATGCTAGTTATTTTTATATTTATATGATTTAAGATGATATTTTTGTGAAATAATCATATGAAAATGAGGTTCATACATCACCATAGTAGGTGGGTTATGATTATTTATGTCAAAAAAATAAGATAAGGTTTATTTATAATACCACTATAAAAAATACAGACACAATCATTGAGGTATACTTGGAAGAATCTTATGATAATTTTGGTTCTTATGTTTTTATTAAAGGTACTTCTAAATCTAGATATTTAGATTTATCTGTGGATAATGATTGAATTTTAGTATTCATAAATGAATTTAAAATTACAATTTATCAACAATATAACAAATGTCATAGTAGGGTTCAGGACACGATCCAATATCTATATGAGAAGGTGGATCAAGTGGTTGCCACTTTTCATGTGTACCATGAATTACTACTAAATTTTTAATGGATAATAGAATATTGTGGTAGAAATAGGTGGAAATGAATATGGATATTATGAATATAGGTGAAAAGATAAAAGGAAAAACTGATATACTCAATTAAGATTGAAACAAGTTTGTAGAAAAGTTTTATAAGGAAACAGATTTTAAGTAGAGTATTATACCACTTAATGTCATTCATAAGGAGAGGATAAATGTTTTCAAATATTATTACTTTGTGTATAAAATATGCGTCCACCCCATTGAAAGATAAGGATGAGAAGATCCAGGATCTTGAATCAAAGCTAAAGTCCCTAAAAGGAATAAATAAAGTTGAAATTACATCTATGGAAGAACAACATGTATAATAAATGGGAGATTAAATATGTAATTTGGAAGTATGTATAATTTGTATGATAGTTATGGAGGATAAGGATATTTAATTAAGATGGAAATTATGTTCTATTATTGAGGAGTCATATTACACATTATGGATGTATGTTTCTAGGAAAATAAGATGAAGAAAATGAAAATATAAACTAATGGGTGAGTAAAAAAGGTATTGAATGTCATGGATGTGTATACGTAAATGTATGATCTCATGAAAAACAATGTTTATTTCCAAAATACAATACCCATTGTCATGTTAATGGGATGTATAAATTGAATAAATATATAATACATTGAGAAATAGATTCACTTTCTTGAAATAATGTGTGGTTGGAGTAAACCAGAGGGAACATCAAGTACAAATGATGAATTATTCATATCATCCCTCATTGAAAGAAAGAAATAAAATATATAACATAATAAATAAGTTATCTTCCACTATTTAAGAATAGTGGATCAATATTTTATGAATGGTTCCTTGAGAAAAATATGTACGAGGTGACTATAATATATATAAAGGAGGAGTAGCATGATGAATCCCTATGTGTTTTTACAAATTTCAATACAAGGAAAAAGTTGAAGTATATTGGATGAGACTTCCTATAATGTAGGTAATATGAAGATGGATGGAGTGATGATGTATCAATTTAATATACATGTACTAGTGGTATTTGTCTCACAATGAAGAAAAATCACAAAACAATGAAAATGGATAACTCCAAGTCTATGTCTATAGTGATGTTTGAATAAGTGGTGTTACATGGAGAATCACTAATAATGTTTATATGGGAAACAATGATTCCATAAAAGTAGTATTTAATGACTAAAGGAATAATGTGGTAATTTTAATGTATTCACACTACCCAGATATCCTAACATGTTTCTTAAAATAAATCATTTCCATAACCATTACATGTCCATAGATGTTTTAGTGGAAATGTTGATGTTATGTATAAGTATCAATTAATCTCCCCAATACTTAGTAAATAACCCAGAATAAGTAATTTTTTACACACCAAACCTTATAAGTGATAGTTTTCTAATGAAATTTAAAGTTAATAATGATCTCAATATCATTAATGAATTACTGGAACTCAATTAAACAATATCTTCTTCAATAGTTCCATTTAAAAATAAATATATTCTTTGTTATTCATTAATGGTTGATTTAGAAAAAATAATTTTTCATTCTTAACCCATAAAAATTTCATTTATTGAAGATAAGGGAATGTGGTGAATAAGTTTAATATGTAGAAGAAATCCAAAAACTTCTAAGATTTTATTGAAAGAAAAAAATGAAAACAAGAATATATATAAATGTGGATATGAGTTTTTTTCAAACTAGTTAAACAATAAATTTAAATTATTTTTTTAATAGGAATTTTATTTGAATATCCATGTATGGTGTTCATAAAAAACCATTAAATGAAATCCATAAAAATTAATAAAAATTTAATTTATTAATTTCATGAAAAACTATTGTATTTAAATACAAATAAATTACTAAGGATTTTCATATTTTTTATAACCACCTAATAAAGGAATAATATTGACGAGTCGTTCCATTTACTCTAATAACATCATTATAGCATTTAAAAATAACCCCAAGAAAATTACAATATAATTAAAATAAATTATCCTAGCTACCAAAACATCTATATTGAATACTTAATCAAAACCAAATGGAAAACATGTATAATAAAATAATAATATACTAGTGACTAATACTAGGTAATCCATAATTAAATCCGATCAAAACAAGACATAAATAAAGGTAAAAAATAAATTAATCCCGAAATAAATCACTTCATAATATGAATTAGGCAAACATATTAAAGAACTATTAATAAATCACTCACTTAGGAATCATTTAACCCAAAAAAGAGGAAGGCATGTTGTTGAAATGGATTTCCTGATGTATTTGGTGAAATACTCTATAAAGAGACCCATTAAAACAAGGGTTTATAGTAAACAAGTCATGATAACAAGAGGGAAGTGAGGATAGGTAACCATGAGATTAAGCATGGAATTAATAACATGGATTTATAACTGATTATGGAGAAAGAAGGAGATAATAGAGGTTATGAAGGATATCATAGGGAAGATATCCCATCAACTGGGGGGAGAATTAGTTAAAATGAATCTAAAATGGTGTCAATAATAATGATTCTAAATGAACTATGTTTCCCATATTAAAGAAAAATTAATTATAGACAACTGGGTACCCAGTCTAGGGCCACCTCGTATAAGGTGGAACCCTTTAAGTCCATAGGGACCCTACCATTCACCCCAAGTACCCAGAGTCATATAAAGCCTTAATGAAATAGTTTCCACTAACCTAAAACATAGGAAACCCAGAAAAATAACTATAAACATTGGAACATATAAAAAAATGTTATCCTAAAATATCGTTTCAGATAAAGCCTTCAAAAAACCACTCAAACTCTTAAATGGTTAGTAATTAAAACACATTAGTAAAAAACATTATGGTAATCCTAGTATAGTATTTTCTATATCCATTATATATCCAAAATATTATAGATATAGAGTAAAATAATCTATAAACAATGAATATAAAATTACTAATTAAAATTAAATTTGTGTACAATTTAGTTATATATATATATATGATTTACATCCAGAAAAACATATTCTTGGTTTTTATTATTATATAAAGATATAATTTAGGATTTAATACTAGGAAAATATATTTTGAAACAAGTCCTTGAAATAATAAAATTTTAATAAATCAAGTTGTGTTTAAGTGGTTTTATTGAGATCAGTAATTGCTCAAAGACCTTATGATGATAGATAATTTATGTTTTTATTAATAATTTATTCAATTTGCATTGGAACCTAATTAATAGACCTAATTAAGAAGATATGTAACATCATTTCATTCCACATGAAATCAACCTACCTATTACCTCTCCCTTGATGAAATTTTAAACAAAATATATGTTTGGATCCTTGAATTATAACCCCTGAGGTTTTAAATGGGAGGTAATGATTTTATAAAAAACACATGTTAAAATCACAAGAGAGTTTGATACAATTTTTAATGTATCTACCCAACCCTTAATTACCAAAATTTTCAATAAATATTTCATTTATATAATCATTATAAGTATTCATGAGCTTAATTTTATAAATTTGAATTTATATATAAGTGTAATTTGTTCTCCAAAAGTATTATTAAAAAATATATAATACGTAAATTATTCAAACTTTTTAAAATATAAGTGATACTTTCATATCCAAATTTAATGTGCATAATGATTTTAATATCATTAAAATATACATATAACTCAAGTACACAAAATTAACTTCACTACATTCATTTAAAATTAATTATAATATTAATTATTGTTTATCATTTTTTTAAATAATCAAATTCTTCTCTAATCCCATCACAATTTATCTTATATAAGTGTGTAGTATAAGGTGGAAATGTCACCCAAGTCGAATAAATATACACACATTGGAGATGCTATTATACGAAAAAAATCGTAAATAGGACTAAAGTCACATGATAAGTGGAGTTATTTGATCCCAAAGAATATTAACCATAATTTCAAATGAGTGTTTTCATAAGACCCTTATTTTAATATCAGAGTATTATATTCATTGAATACTATAAAATAATATCACTAAATATAATGTAGGATTTTGTTTATAAAGTTAAATAAAAATAGTGTAAATTCAGTATAATGTAGGTCCAAAAGAATTACATGTGGGTAAAAATAACCTACCAATGGAATAACAAAGATTATTCTCCCATTTTACTCTAAAAAATCATAGAAACCTATAGAAATCATCAAAAAAATTCCACAATTTTAGAAATCAATTATACATGTTAACAAAATAACTATGCTAAAAAATCAAAACTTAATCGAATCACTAGTAGAGTAGAAAAATAATTCTAATAGTCACTAATAAGTGGGAATATATGATTTAACAAACCTAAATAATCCTTGATTTTATGTCTAAAATTAATAAATACCAAAATAAACAACTTCCATTAAATTATATGGACATGTAATTTATCATTATATAATCCTGTGATTCTAGGGTTGAATTTAGATTATTTTATATTGAGTATTTTTTTAGGTATATAGTTTTAGATAATTAGACCATAACATGGAAATAAAAACTTATATATTACTAATTATACACTTTTACTCACTACCCATTCTTACTACAATATAAATTATTGAAAATAAACATATTTTATTTTAATAACACATCATTAAAAAAACAATCTTGACCTCATCATTGTCCCTAATAAAACTTTAAACTCTATCAAAATCATTTTATATGTCCAATGTGAACTAAAATATCATTAAGGGACTTAAAAAATCGAAATCATTAGTCCATTAATAATATATAAAAAATTCCTTTTTCAAAATGAACTTTGGGCTTAAATTAAGAATTTTATTACCCCTGAAATCAACTAATCTACCTATAGATTTCAAAAAAACATTTCATTAGGAATCATAATAGAAAAATAAAACACATAATGGTTTCTTCCAGTCATAAAAAAAACATGAATACTTTTCAACGAAGTAATAATTTTCACCCATAAGAAGTAGGAAATACTCTTCTCTAGAAACATACTCTTTATCTCACCATGTGAAATCTAAGATTTCTGTAAAAACCATAGACAAAATAAATATATCATTTGGTAACTTGAGGCATAATTTTCATATCACTCAACCATATAGAATATTCCTCATGGTTACAAATGGGGAAACCATCACACCAACACATTGAGTAACTATTAATGTTACACATTATATAAGTATCACAGTTATAATTGGGGTAACCATCATTATCAACATACAAATATAGTTCATAAAAAATAAATTGGATGGATAACATAGACCCACACACACCTAGTTTTTATTGTAACCAACCATCATCATAAAAAATTCCAAATAACCACAATATAATCATAACACATAAAATATTCCATCCTAAAGTCAATATTAACACCCATAAAAACATTTTTGGATATGAAAATATCCATTCCATTTAAAAACCATTTTTACAAAAATAATCAGAATAATGGTGAATATAGGTTTTCCCCGAAGAAACACTAATTATTTATAATTCATATAAATAAAAACAAATTTTTTGGTGGATGCAAAAGTCATTATCATCATATAGGTTAAAAGAGAAAATACCTTTGGTCTTTTATAATAAAAGTAAAAACATTCCATCAATAGATTCATTTTGAAAAATATTTGAAGATAATTATAATAAAAAAATTCTCATTTATAAATTCATATAAATAAATCTATAAAATAATTTATAAATATGGATATGGAAGGGAATGAGTTTGAAGAAAGACATTAAAAGATGATCTGTAAAAGAAATCCCCTTAACTTGAGTTCGACTCATCACATAGATTCATTATCATAGTGAATAATATAGTTGTGTTAATTATTTTCATGGTTAGGAAATCTTTTAATGTTTAATGCATATTTTAATTTAATTTTACTCTATCTTATACAGAATTACATATTCAATTATTCTCACATTTAACATTTTGATGATATTTGGTTCATAAGTCCAAAATGACTTCGATAGGTTGACTGTGGGTAAATAGGTTATTATTACATCATAACTAGAATAATATTAATAAAAAATATAATTTATACACAGATTTCATACCCTTATAACTAATCATGAATGCTGGTTTTGAAATATTAACTCCATTATAATCATGGTGATGGTATGACATACATAGGAATGAGTAACATTTCCATTTTTCCAAGATCATTAAAGAAAGAAGGTAGGTTTCATTTTATAATTAATGAATGATAAAAATATAACAAATATCATATCAAGTCAATATGTATACATATATATAAATATAATTCATATTGTGTGGCGTCGATAAATGAATCATATCACTTCATGGAGGTGATAGTCCACATATACACACAAACTATGTCATCATTTTTCAATGAATATAAAGGTAATAAATTACATGATATTTTTTATTTTTATAATTATTAATAAGTCATAAATATATTATATACACGTTGAATCTATCATTATAAATAGTTGGGAGATGTGGAAATGGAAAAAAATTACATCTTTCGTGAGGTTTTAGTATTCTATATACATAAATGATGGATTCATCTCGTATTTGATGGAGTTTGGAAAATGATATAGGTTATTAAATTAAACTAATATCATCTCAGTATATGGATGATAATGGAATTTTTATTTCATCATAATTAAGGAATATTATAAAGAGGTTAGATTATAAATTAAAAAAACACTTGGATAAGAACTATACCTCTTAATCAGACAACCTCTTATGGTTTACACCAAATCATTCCCTATGATTTCTTTATGAACAATCCAGGAATGATAGAATGTTGGGAGGGATGTAATGGTGGGATTAGGGTATGTTTGTTTTATGAAAATGGTTTTTTATGTGTGGATTGATGAAAATAATAGGTTCCCATTTATAATAGAGGGGGAGGAATACTGTAAAAATATTCTACAATAAAAATAAAAATTAATTAATTTTGATAAAAAATGGATGAAAATTCATATTATTTGATGAAAATATAAGGATGAGTCAAAATACCATAGTTTGATAAAATATGAACATGTTTGGATAATGTTTTTACACATGTTTTTTTGTTTTAACCCATTCTTACCCCTTTTGACAATTAAAGTGATAATCTTTTTTCTACTCTTAAGGAGTTAAAATAGTTATTATAGAAAGAAAAAACCCCATAAATAGACCATGGTTGATGTTAAAAACCATATTTCATTTTTTTTTCCAATGATTGTTTTTTTATAAATTTCAAATCATTTAAAAATATTTTTTATTATAAAGTAATAATAATGAAAATTTTAGAACTATTCATTAAATTTCACTTTTAAAACACTAAAACAAAAAATGGAACTCTAATAAAAAGCATAATTATCTCCCTAATATGTAAATTTTATCTAAAAAGATCATTGAAAAAAATAACTCTTTTAATATTAAGATTAGTGTTTTTAAAATCATTTTTTTAATCTTTCTACTACTTGTAGAAACACAATGTCAGTGTGACATAAACATTTAGTGTAATTATTTAGTCACTATAATTAAAGAATAAATAAACAAGATGATGAAAATAATTTAATATTCATATAAATATTTTTAATAGAACATATAATATGTTTTTCCTATGTCAAAAAATAGAAAGAATAAAATAAAGAGAATAATATTTTTTACTTTTCATAATATAAAATAATTTAAAGGTACAAATCAAGGTAAAATGGTAAAAAAGGTCATATATTAGAATTTTGAATGATTATAGATTATTTATACACATATAATAATTTTATATAAACTGTTAGAATAATTTTTAGTTCTTATAATTATATTTTTTCCATTGATTATCCTATTTACACTTTACCATAGTAAAAAAATTATTATGGTTACTATTCATAATGTCCAAAAATAAAATTGGGATATTTATTAAATCCAGACCCAATTATTCCAAATATGGAAATCATTTCATGATTTGAAAAACATTTTTAGCAGAATCCAATTTAAAGTTACTCTGAAAAAACATAATAAATATTAGTTTTTCTGAGAAAATTACTTTATAAAGTGTAGAATTTTTTTATATTATATTATATAATAGAATTCATTTTAAAAACAATAATCGGATTATTTTAGATTAATATAAAATAGTTAAATTTTAAATAAATCGATAATAGAAATTTTCTTTATAAATATAGAAAATGAAAATACAATTCTCAATAAAATTTATTTTTTCAGCATTTATTTAAAAATAAATCATTCCATAAAATTATTAAAACATAATCATAAAATAATTTTTACTTGATGAATTGAAATACAAAATTAATTTTTTATAATTAAAATTATATACTATGAAAAATAAAATTTTAATTAATACCTTATAATAAAATTGTTTAATGAAACTATTTCCTTTTTATTTAATATTTTTATAATATTTTTATAATCAATATAACTTCCTAATAAAAGAAAGATAATAAATTTTAATTTGATTTATTCTATCAATTCCTTGGTTGTTACATTCTTCCCCAATTTCGGAAATTTATTCCTTTGAATTTTTTTCACTTGTTAAATAAGAGCAGATATCTTTCCATAATATCATTTTCAGATTCCCAAATTTCTTCCTCAAACATTATTTTTTTAATAAAACCATAGTATGGTGAAATAAATTATTCCATAACAAATACTCTTTCTGGTTACGAATATGTATGATTTATTCCTCAAAATAATGGTTCACATCCACATAAACTACTTCAAGGCTCAAAACATGAGATGAACCAGGAACATACTTTCATAACATCAATAAAAGAGAAGACATTATGTACATGGGATAAATTAATTGGAATAGATACTCGGGAAGTAACTAGTTTAAGCTTATATAGGACTTCATATAGTACAAATAATCATGAACTTGGCTTCCCCTTATTAAAAAAATTTATCGATCATTTTCATGAAATTACTTTAAGGAAAACATGACCAACTAAATTGAATGAATGATATTTACTTTGGTTATTTTCATAATAGTTTTAACTTTTCTAATCCATCCTTATGTACTAATAAATCCCCTTAACCTTCTCAACCATTTCTTCTACCCACTCTGGTCTCCTCACCTTCCTTTATTCTATTTCATTATAAAAAGTAGTATTCTGACACTACTTTCCATTTAATGCTTGAAAAGGTGAAGTATGCATATTAGAATGAAAATTTTTGATATAAGACAACTAAATTAACGAATTATGTTGATCATAATTTCCCAAGTAAGTCATTGAATAATAATTAATCATATAGTAAAATCTGTGAATCATTTTCTTGAACATTCCATTAGATTGAGGATGAAAAGATGTATTAACATTTAACTTACTTCCAAACGTCTTCTGATTTTCGTTCAAAATTTCTAAAGCAAACCTAGAATCATGGTAGGATATAATATAGAGATTTTCTCCATATAACATGACTATATCCGGAATATAGAAGACAAAAATCTAATTTAAAGTCATAATATCTAAATTGGTAATGAAATGTGTAGAATTAGTTAACCGATCAACAATTAACCACATCACATTATATAATTGAGATGTCATTGGTAATCAAAATATGAAATATTTGGATATATTCTCCTATTAAAAATCTATAAGTTTAAGAGGCTATAACCTCCCCTTTAATAATTGTTTTCCATAACCTATTGAAAGCTTATACATTTTATGGTAAATTCAGTAATATCTCTTTTCATTCCTTCCCAAAATTAATACTCCAAAATGTATCTAAATATATTTTTGATTCTAGAATTAAGGAAAAACAAGGAACTATGATCTTAAATAAACAATGATATCTTAAACATGATATCTAAATGAATTCATAAACTCTTTCAAAATCTTATAACACCTTATTTATCAACCTTAATTTTAGAAAAATTACCCTTGTTGAGAAATTTTATCATTTTTTGCAACTCACAGACTTCCTTACGATCTTTATTAATTCACCCTAGTAGATAAATCTATACTAACACCTAAATAAAAATATGAGATATACCCACTTTCATAATTTGTTGGCCAAAATTTATAAAATCATCTACCAATGGGTTATGTTTCAAATGAATCATGGTTAATATAACATTATTTTCCAAACTCATAGTATCAACAACTTTGATTACATTCATAGGATGATAATGAATGGATTATTCATGATCCATTATCAATTATAATAAATTTATCTACCTCTTTTTCATCTCTTTAGGAGTAAATATATACTTCAAATATTTATGATCTGTATATAATTCAAATTTTACTTTATATGGATTATTCCATAAAATCATTAAAGAAAAAACCACAACAGCTAAATCTAGATCATTTATAGGATAATTTAAATAATCGTGTTTTAGTTTTTATGAAGCATAATAACTTACATGATCATTTTACATTAGTAAAAAACCAAAATCCATCAAGGATGAATCACTATAGATGAAAAAGTAACCATTTTTAGGGAAGAGACAAAAATTAAGCATTCACCTATAGTTTTTTCTTTTAATAGAAATAATAATCAAATTATTTTTTTCTTGACAAATTTTACTCCATTTCATGTTAACATAGTCAGTCGTATTGATAATTGATAATTTTTTTTAAAACCCCACTAGTAATAGCCTGAAAATGGAAGAAAACTATAAATCCATGTATGATTTTTGGGTTTTAAAAATTTATAGAAAACTACAGTTTTTATGGGATTATATTTCATTCCATATTTACTTATGAAGTTCCCTCAGATTGAAATTTTTTATAACCAAAAATCACAATTTCCAAATTTCATGTATAAATATTTTCTTTAGTGGTTTGTCGAACATTCCTTAGATTTTTTTCTTCCTCAAAATGAATTTCTGAATATACCAATATGACATCAATAATAAAAACCAAAATCTTGTCTCTATAATAATAAAAAACACTATAAACAATAACTAAATACAATGTTGGTGAATTAGAAACCCCAAATTGAATAACTAGAAACTCACAATGACCATATCTTTTCTTAAATACAGTGTTTAGAATTTCATTATCCTTCACCTTTAGCTAACAGTACCCAAACCATAGTCCAGCCTTTGAACATAATGATATATATGGAGCTGATAAAACATGACATCGGTATTTGGAAACATATAATAATTTTTAATAGTAATTTTACTCAAAGGTCAATAATCAATGGAAATCCTCATGGAACAAAAATTATTTTTTACAAAAAATACGCACACAATATGGTGAAGTTCTATGATGGATGAGATCTTTATTAAAAACTCATTTATCTTCATTTTCAATTCTAGAATATCTAATATAGTCATATAATAAAGGGGTGTTGAAATTGTGTCCACATTAGGAAGTACATAAATTAAAAATGAAACTTACCAATCAAGTACAACACTAGACAACTCATCAAGAATAATATCTGAAGATTATTTTAAAACCAAAACATCATTAATATGAATATTTAACTTATTCTCAATAATATGTTCAAGATAACTTTTATTTCAATATTTTAATAGTTTCTCAGATTCATCATATTTTATAATTGTATGAATTCATTATTGTATAAAAACATAAACCCTTTATTAAAAACCAATTATTTAGCTCTAAAATATAACATAGAATGGTAAATAGAGAGCCAATACATACATAGAATAACATATAACTCTACAAGGGAAAATATTAGAAGGTTTGAAGGTAAATTATTTCCACAGACCAAAACATGAGGATTCTTATAATTTCATTATTCTTTAATTATTCCCCCATGAAATTTTAAAATAATTTATAGATTCATTTAATGATATTGAATTTTGAATTTACTAGAAAAATTTTCTTAGATGAAATAATTTGTTTACCCAAAATAAAAATATACATTAGCATAATCTTAATAAATAAGAAATGTACATGATACCATTTTCTTAATGGACCGAAGATTAAAAACCTAGTTTCATTGGATTTTGCCACACATTTATTCTTAGAGTCAGGATACTCCCCATCATTTGGGTTTTCATTGAACAAGAATTTCTATAATGACCCATCTCACCATAGTTAAAACAAATTATTACATTGTTATCAAAAGTATCCTTACCACTACTAAGATATTTTTCATTTCAATCATGAGCCACTTTCCCCAACATAACACATAGGTAGCACTTCCAAATTTCATAATGTATTCTGCTGGGTCATTTTTACCACACCTATCCAAAATTTAAACATGATTTTATTACCTTCTGATTTAATTGGTGGGTTCTTTCCCAACACATATCACCTTGACCTATTTTCCTGATTGTTATGGTAGAATACTTCATCATCTAAAAACATAATTTATAACTTCTAAAGACATTTAATATATTTCTAGTATCTTTTAAATTCCTATGAAACCGATGACGTTAGATATCATGGAATTATTTAGTAGTAAAACAGATTAATTTTAATTTCATATTCATGAATAATGTTTTGTACATAACTTTCCCAATGATATAAGATTTCCTCAAATATATCAACTAATATTTATAACTTCTGTATCAATTATAATAATTTATTTTCCTTCCTTATTCAAAAAACCATAGGAAAAACAATTTTAAAGGAATCTATTCTAAACATCATACCATTCAACGTCATCAATATCCTCTATTTCATTAATATTCATGAAAATGGACAACCACTAGTTAGCTAATCCATAAAAAATTAATTTTAAAGAGATTTAATTTGATTATTTGAATATCCCATGACATAAAATATCATTTCTTGTTCTTTAATCCATCCTTATACAACCACTGGGTCAGAAGATCCACTAAATTCATGGGGTGTTGCCTTATTAAATTCTCTACTATAATTATGTTCCTCTATAGTAGATTTCGATGCTCTCTAGAATTCATTAAACCACCTTTTATAACCAACCTTAACAAATCCTTCACTGTAATAAACTACTAAATTTTAATTCTATCCATTTGGGGTTGTTAATTTGGAAGGATGTCACCCCCTCAGTGTTGTCCCACCTTAACAATCCCATTTCCTCTAACAGAAATCATTCTAAATATATATATTTTAGATGAATAAACATGGAATTATTTAAATTATATATCACTTCAAAATAAACATAATGAAAAATCCTTTAAAGTTAATATATTAACATTATCCAAACCACTAATGTTATATAAACCATTCCTATAATACCAACTATAAGGACCCAATATTAACCATTACATAGTCATATGTTTCCAGTCAAGAATTCATTTTCATTTATCTCATGGATGATCATAGGATTATTGTTTTAGAGAAGTATGTTATAATAGATACATAAAATCTCATATATTATAAATCAAACATTTCAACTTAGTATCCATTTTCCATATAATATATAACTTTTAAAAATAAAAACAATTTCTTTTCATGAATCATGTTCACAATTATTATATTGGCCGCATAATTCAACCTAACCATCCTTAAAACCCTTTAAAATAATTTTAAAACATGGAATGAGCATAATAAACATAGTGAGGGAATAAAAAATAAATAAATCTTTAGTCCCTGAATACTTATAAAATTTGACCTTTTTCGAAATAAAATTTAGGTTCAAAATAAAAATTTTTATACTCATGAAATAAAATTAAATCCCCAAAATTTTTCATAAATTGTTTAATAATATGTTATAAATGAAAAATAAAACTCATAATGATTTTTTGAAATCATTATAATTTCATGAAAATTTCTTCACAAAGGTATACTTTTCACCCTAAAGTATTGGAAAATAATTTTATTAAAAAATAAACTCCGTAGATGACCTCAAAAAATTATAATATTTTTTAAAAAACTATAGAATGAATAAAATAATCATTTAGGTAACTTGAGGATTCATCCTAATATAACTTATTAATATAGAGTTACCCTCATGGTAACACATAAAGTATCCATCATTGTATCACATGGAGTAACTATAATAATTAAACTTGTAATAAAAATAAAAGTTATACTAGAAATGAACATCATGATCAAATACAAAAACAAATCTTAACTAATTATTTTGA
Source organism: Viscum album (assembly GCA_963277665.1). Classification (NCBI taxonomy): domain Eukaryota; kingdom Viridiplantae; phylum Streptophyta; class Magnoliopsida; order Santalales; family Viscaceae; genus Viscum; species Viscum album. The sequence goes on from OY728151.1 coordinate 1,291,587,377, forward strand.
GGGATATCACAAACCCAACAACACGTAGTTTAAAATAGAACCATATATCATAAAAAAAATTACCAAGAACCATAACATAAACACATAACATAATATTTTGAATCATAATAAAATTCTCTACACTAATAAGAAATAATTTTCTAATGGTGAAATATTCATTCCATTTTAAAACCATTTTTTAAAAATACATAAAATAAAATAAAATTGTGGAATTCTGTGAAGAAAATGCGAAACATTGTATAGGAAGTCAAATATCAAATAATGGTAATTGTAGAAGGAAATATTTTTTTCACCATATATGTTAAAATATAGCATCTATTTTTTTCTGTTGTAAAAAAGTTAAAACATTATATAAAATCATTTCCTTTAATAACCTTTGAGAGAAAATATAAATAAAATTTCATTTATAAATTATTATAAAAACATCTTTTAAATAACTAAAGACTATGTATGTAGAAGGTAAAGAGTTTTAATAATGACTGTGGAAGAATATTTTTAAAGGAAAGTCCCTTACTTTGATCCAAAATTGTCTCATACTTTCTATAACTTCATGATAAATAAAACTATGTTAATTTTATACTTTATTAATAACAATGTTATGTTTTATTATTCATTTTTATTTTTTATTCCATGTTATACATAATTAATTAATCAATTATGTTCACGTGAGATGTTTTAACAATATTCGATTTATAAGTCCCAAATGAATTTGGTAGGTTGACAATCATCAACATTTTTAGAATTATATATTTTAAATAACAATAAACCTGATATAATTTAAATTTATATACATCAGTTATAATTTTAAAACAAATCATGAATAATTGTTAAGAAAAATAATGACATTATATTCATGGAGAAGGTGGGTCATACATATGCATGATTAACATTTCCATTTTTCAATGATCATAATAAATAAGATGTATGTGTCATTTTGTCTTTCATGATTTTTAATTATATCATACCCATTATTTTATTTCTTTATATATACTTACATATATCCTCCATGTTATGTGGTTAGGAAAAATGAATCACATCGCATTGTGGATGTGGTTGTCCACACATACGTATGAATGATGTTATCATTTTTAAATGAATGATAATGTAAACAATTATAATATATTTTATATTTTAATAATGTTAAATATTTCATGAATTTCAAATTTACACATTAAATCCACTATTATAACTAACCGTGAGTCATAGTGATGGAAAGATAATTACATTAGTTCATTAGATCGTAGTTAGTCGTACACACGAATGATGGATTCCACTCCCATTTGATGGATTTTGAAGATAAAATATAGTTTATTCCATTAAAATAATACCAACTTTAGTAAATTTTACATTATAATATTATTATATTATCATTGTTAATTAATTTTTGAAGATGTTGAAATATGAAATAAAACAAAGATTCTTAGTTATGAACTATACATATTAATCAGAAAACCTCATAAGATTTACCATAACAGCTACAGTAGTATGGCTTTATGATAACAAAGTCCTGTTGAATTCTGTAAGGGATTTATTTTGGTAGGTATTGGCCAATATAAGTTGTTCTATAAGTGTGACATTATTATAAGAATGTGTGGCTTTTATAATAGAGGGGAGCTGTACTCTATGAATTTTTGAAAATACAATGTTAATATAAATTAATTTTGATTTCCACATGGCTAAAATTTAATAATATTAGAATATAAGATGAATATGAGTCTAAATCATCACATATTATAATATTTGGATAAGTTTGGATCACATTTACCCATATTTTTTGTCTTTAAGCCTTCATTAACAGTTTTGATAAATATGGTGATATCAATGTTGTTTACTATTAAAGGGTTAATATAGTAACTATAAAATTAAAAACAACCCAGAAATTGAAAATGGATGATGTAATAAACTATATAAAATTATAATTTGACTAAGATAAAACTTTTATTAATTTTAAATCATTTCATAAAATATAATTTACTTTTGAATAACATTATAGTTAATTTCGGCACTATTAATTTATTTGAACTTTAAAACTAAATAAAAATAATATAATTAAAATCAATTTAATCTAAACTTATAAAATAATTATTCTGTTTCTTAAAATTTTTATAACACAAAAAACAACTCAAATAATACTATTATTATAAATTTAATAATCATTTTATTAAATTTTTTACTATTTCTACAAACACCACATCAGTTTTATATAGTACATTAAGGTACTTATTTCATCACAATAAAATTAAAATTAGATTAACATGATGAAAAATAATAATTTATATTTAATATAAATATTTATAATTATACATATCCTATGTTTATCCCCAAGTCAAAAATTTAAATATAATGAAACACATATAATGAATGTTTTGAAATTTCATTATATAAAATAATATAAAGGTTAAAATCAAGGAAAAATGGAATAAAGGGAATATATTGGACATTTTTATTTAATTGGACATTATATACTCATCCAATAAAATTATATCAAGTGTTTAAGCCATTTATTATTACTTATCATTTTATTTTTACCCTTAAATACCCTATTTATCATTATCCATGTTAAAAAATATTATTAATGTTACTATTAACAATGTACAAAAATAAATGTGGAATATTTTAAAAAATTTAAACCAATTATGTAGAATATGAAAGCCATTTTTCAGGATTCGAAACACATATGTGACACAATTATGTTTAAAATTAATCCAACAAAATGATAGGTAATTTTTTTTATAAACAAATGATCCTCCTAGTATAACATTTTTTAGTAAATTCAAGATAATATTTTTGTCAAAAACAATAATTATATTTTTTTTAAATCAATAGTAACTAATTAATGTTTAAAAATAATCCAAAATATAATTTTTTTCTTAATAAAAAAAATTAAAAAATCAATATTTTTCACTATTCATTGAAAAATCTATCATTACTAAAAATCCTCAAAAATTCATCATATTATAATTTTAACATATTTAATTAATTAATGTAATTCAGTTTTTCAAATGAAAATTTTATAATTTGGAAATTAAACTTTTAAATAAAAACTTGTATGAAAATATTTTAAAAAAATATTTCCTTTTTGATTTAAATGTAACATAATATTTTTAAAAATATTTCATGTACCCAATTGATTAATAATACTAAATATGAAAATGACTTATTCTCTAATTACCTAGGTTTTTACAAATATATTTCTCTCTAAATAAAATAAAATCTCTAAGAAAACTCTTACATTGGACTCCCTAAACAAAACTAGAAGAATAGATGGAATAAGAACATATTTCACCATTACATTTGGGAAATTATGATTCATGTTTCCTATTTATGGAATGGATTTAGTTGAAATGAGTATGAAAACAAGATATGAAAGGTAAAGAATGTATTACATTAGCATTAAGCAAGAGATAATTCCCTTGGTTCAAGACTCAATCATGGAAGAAGTAAGAGATGGTTGAGGGGAGCAATGATACATTATGAAATATCCCACATCATGTTATAGGATAATTAGTTTGAATTATTCAAAAAGGTGGTTAATAAGATAGGGGAGATAAAAAATGTTCCCCCATTTTGAAGGAAAAAATAATGATAGACCATTATGTAACATTTCTAGGCTTATCAGGTAACTGGTTTAGGGTAAATGAGTTCCCGTGGCATCTTCCCTTCACTCCATGTACCAAGTGTATGCCCACCAGGTAATTGGTTCCCCCTATAAGATTAATACTATAAGATACACTTGATCAGATAAAAAAAAATCCTAAAAACCAAATTTGTATCCCAAACCACATCCTATAACATCAAAAATATCATTATATACCATCATTTCTAATGAATGATTCAGTAAAAGAAAAATGACATCTCATCCTGAAAAAAATTAAAATGCCCCTACATTTTATTGACTAACATTCCTCAAAAACATAATGGTTAAGGTCCTGGTAATTATATTATGGATGGATCCAAGATAGTAGATCTTATAGTATCACTACATATCTTATATGAGTAATAATTAATAAACCCACAATTATTAATATGGGGGGGTACTTTTTATCCTATCATAGTTTAATAGATAAAATAAATCCATATGCTGAGTCTCTTATGTGGATCTAACTATCATGTAAGGGGATATGGTTGTGAAAAATTGACTACAACATGCAGTTTAAGGGTAATAATTGGTGACACTTTATGTTGTGATGTTAATTATCATCTTTCAATAACAACATGTGTTTCATTTTAATGTAGTTTAGTGAGGACCAAAATACCATCCAATATGGTTACATGAATTGTTTATTTTTGGAATTTCACACTGGTGGATGCTATGATACACTCTCCTTCCATGTTTATTATGGAATATACAATATTATAGTAGACTATGTGTATTATATAAAGCCCTTCATATTTATATTCCTTATTTAGTGGTTTCTAGATTTGTATTATTGGATGTCTCTATGATAACAAAAAATCTACATGGATGAAAGAGTGAATGAGGAAAAAATTATGAATTCTATAATAAATATGATTTTAATGAACTTTTAGCTTATGTAGTGTGGAAACCCTTTTCCCAACAAGTGATTAAGGATCATTAAGAAGAATATGAGACTATCCATCTTCAGAAAATTGATTACAAATGGAAATTTGTAGTGAGGGAGTAAAAAATTTGATGGGAAGTAGTTCTTATGTCTTGTAAACTTGTGATTATTTAGTCTCTTGTATATAAGTGTGGGTTGTAATATGATAGGTCCAAAAAATATTTATGAGTTTATATGTACAAGAATTTTTATCCTCATCTTTTATTTTCTAGAGAATATTATATAGAGTATTATTAACATCATCTATATATTTTTTCACCACTACATGATAGTGTGTTGAGTGGATTTACTAAATATTTTAATCGTAGTATACTTTATTCATCTTAGAGGAATAAATTTAGTGCTACTATATTTAAATACTATTTAAGGGACCATAAATGAGGTAATGATATAGGAATTTATGAATTTGATCACATCCTTTTTCCTAAACTCCATTATAGGTATATCATTGACCTATTTCGGAATTAATTCGGTAGTAGTTAGGATGAACATGAACTACCAAACTATAGATAGTTGTTACTGAACTATGAAAACTCACCCTAATTTAATGTCAAAGACTAAATTTATCATTAATTTTCAAAATCACAACAAAATTAATTTAAAATTTTATTTATCATTATGTATGATTTAGATATTAGTTTTGTGCAATATGAAAATTCATTAACCAAAATTATGAAGATTGAAGTTTTATCTAAAGAGAATGAAATTTATAATAACTAAAGAATTATTTTATATTATTTGAACATGAATTTTGGGTTTTGGAGCAGTACAGATCATGGTCATCAGAAGATATAGAATACTAATGAGTTCATTAGAAGATGAACTTGTTGCTTCAAATGTCATTATAACTGAACCAAAGGTTTATGGGATTTTAACCTTGTATGATTTAATATAAATATTGAAGGATACTTTGATATTTAGAAGAAATTTTTAAAAAATCATTTTGAATATTTTGATCATTTTTAAGTCTGCAATAGCTTGTTTCCAACATGAAATTATGATTTTATTCCCATTAATGGGATTATATTAGAGAATTAGTTGGTGAGGATTTTCCTTATATTTGATATATTTTTTTATCTTAAAAATTCATTTTCTGGTCAATTTGATTGATAACTTATGATGTGTTCAACCAGGATGTTTCCTGTCAGTTTGATCAAGGGGTTTTTGTTAATATGATCAGAATGCCACGTCCATGAATCCTCATGTTTTGTTTTCATTCACCACCATACATGGTTAGTATTAATGATGAATGTAACTTAGAAATATTGTATTTACAAAATCATTTATATTTTGGTAATATAATTTGTAAAACCTCTTAGAAATATGAGAAAAGACAATAATTTAATTTTAACCGACTAAAAAACTTACTAAGATTTAAAATGTTATTTATATAACATAACAATTTCATATAAATTTAATTTCATTTTTATAATCATCATATATAAATTATAATATTAATAAAACATAAAAAATTTGGTTTTCCTATAGAATAATGATATTACAACTAAATCACTTGATAATCATCTATTAATTATGGTATGTTCATATGTCGGATGGTCTAACCACCAATTTGAAATAGGATATAAAATAATATCATGGATTCCTATGAGATCATAATTACTAATAATATATGACATAAATAAGTATATAATTATTTTATTTAGGTTCATTAATGGTAACATTATTATTTAAATCATTAATTTTGAAACTAACATCTGTTCACAAAAAACCACTAAAGAAATATTATTACAAATTTAATCTTTAAATAATATGAAAATAAACTGTTATATTCAAATTATAACATTTTATATAATTATAAATATTCAATTATAGTACCCTTTATAATTTTGGAATGACGAACATAGGGAGAATAATGAAGAACACCACAAATATTACAAAACTTGTTCAAATGGATCAAGATTAGTCACACTAGATATTTAAAATTGATAATAACTAACAAAAAAATGTATAATATAATTATAAATAAATTTTTAAAATGGTAATATACATGAAAATGTTTCTAAAATAGCTAATTAATTGTGTTATTTCTTATACAATATATTTATTCAATTTTTTGGAAATAAAGAAATAATGTTTGGGTTTCCTTATTTCAAGAATAATTTGTTATGATATATTTATTATTATACTCTATAATATCTTTGATATTGTGTGGTTAATATATAATGGATTTATTATACCATATTCTAGTAATTCATGGTATTTTAAGATCCATATCCTTCTCATTCTATAAATGGGTTTTTATTTAAGGGATACTAGGGTCAAAATGTTTAATTGATTCTATTTTTAATTCCATGAGATTTGTTTGATACTAAAAATAATAATTTCTTTTATAGGTTTCAATCATTTAACTAATGGATAAAATTGTAATGATTATATTTCAGTTTATGATAGTTTAATATCCATTTTTGGGTAACCCTTTTATATTATTTTGATTTATGCATTCCCCCAATCTTAAGGGTTTCTGGAAAGTTAATTCCCTTTCATTGAGTTATGAAATTAATTATTGAACTTATTTTGTTTAATTCAGAAAAATTATACTATATGATTTTGTATACGTTTATTTATCATTGTTTTCTAGGTACTTGCATTTCAACCAAATAAACAACTATCTAAATGTCTCATGACTCATGAATTATGATATCTATAAGAGATTTGGATAACTCAAATTTCATTTCACTGAGTAAAAATTTAATTCACTAATCATCATTCATCCATGATTGATATATTATTCTATTTCTTATTTCATAAGTCATTTCCTCTCTTTTCTACAGGGAAAACGATATTTTTAACTATGAGATTATTTTGTGAGGAATTTTTTTATTATAAAATTTCAATGTTTTAAAGAAAAAAATAATCTCATTTAGAGATAATTGTTCCTTCATTTCTATGTTCATTATTCCCAAACTAATTTTCAATTCATAATTTCAAAATGTGTTTACTCATGAGATCATACTATTTAACATTAAGAAATTTAAAATGGAATTTTTACAACCGATTTTTATGATTTTTGTTTTCAATAAATTTATATGAAATCTTTTATATCATTTCAAAATAAAATGTTTTATCTATCACGACCGGTCCCCTAGGGCCCATTTTGTGACTACCCTAATCCCACCATCCAAAGGCCAGAGGTTTGTGACTAGCACCAGAATGGAATATCCATAAAAATGGGATTACATTGCCTCAATATCTATACACACACAGATAGGGCACACTGCAAACAAGTAAACACAATAAAAGATAAAACATATGACCACAACTAAAACCATCATTGAGCGAAAAATTAATACATGAAAGTAAAGGGGCCAGAATATAATTTCATCTGAATATGATATACAAAAAAATGGAAAAACAACTCCTGAGGTCGTTTTCCAAGGATCCTAAATCATCTTATTATGTATAGAAGTACAAATGATTAGTATTAAACCTAAATCATCTTATTATGTCTAGAGGCTTTACTACTAACCCACAGAAGATCGGTATGCACTTACCCACATAAGATCATTGAGTGTTGGCCCATATATGATCGATAGGCAATGACCCACCCAGAATCACTGAGCACTGACCCAAACAGGATCTTACCCACACAAGATTGATAGGCACTAACCTGTATAGTGCTTCTAAGCGCTGACCCACATAGGATCTAACCTACACAGGATCTATATGCGCTGGCTCACACAGGATCACTGACCGCTGACCCACACAAGATCTGACCCACATAGGATCGTTATGTACTGAACCACATAGGATCACTAAATAATTACCCACAAACGATCTAACCCACACAAGATCGATAGGTACCAACCCAGATAAGATCAGTCTTCATTCTCCACCTCACATCCAGCCACTGGATTCCCACATATAACACCCTTGATTCCGGGAGGATCTGCTCCTCAAGTCATTAGTCATACCTTAAATTCAAAAAATACTCACAAAGAAGTAACCCGATGATCCTCCATGTCATAAGGGTTCCAACTCAAAAGACAGTGCATCAATCGGATCCCCAGTTTGTAAGTAATAGAAATTTTAGTGCCGAGGGCCCGGTTTGATTCGGGTTCGGTCCAACCCCGTCATACACTAACATTCTCCAAAACTCAAGTGGATTATCTCCAAAAGAATACCTCTTCCTAAGGGTTATGGAGCCATATATGGTTTGTTAAAGGGAAGTTCGGTTTATAAGATATTCCAATTTAAGCGTAACATAGCAAAAAAGGCTCCAAGTCTGGTCTGACCCGGCCCGATGGGACTGGGCATGGCCCAGTTCGGATTTCCATGGTCCTACCTACTAGACATGGACTAGGTCCACTAGGCCACAGGTTCGGCCCGGCCCAACCGGTTGGGTGCTGCCCACTGGGCCACAGAACCTCCTGACCCGTAGTCTGGTGTAGCGGTCCACTCCCCTCCCGAATGGCTCAGCCATTCAGGGTTTTAAATCAGTAGAGCTAGTTTTCGCTGCTCCACCTAGCCATTTCGCCCTGACCGGTCACCTACGGACCCATGGGCATGAGTCTACCTTCTGCCACATCTTGGAGCCATGACCCTCCACTGTAGCACGGTGCCGCAGCAGGCCGCCCAACTCCCACGCAGCAGGAAAAGGCCAGCCCCGCCTTTGGTCATTGTCTCAACTATGTCGATGGAGCTTCTACATGCCACCAATGAAGCTCCGGTGGTCTGATTTTCTTCCAGTCATCACCTACGCACCTATTGAGAAATCTCTTACACTGCGCAGCCCTCAGTTTCACATTACAACAATATCATTCGGTCATCAATGAAAGAATAAACCAATACAACGATCGATGGAGGGTCCAGGCCTTGTTCGTTCGTCCTACACTCTCCGCGTTAGTATTATAACATGGAAGCAATTCAATAATTCAAAAAATCTTAGTTTAACAACGAGATTTCCTACCATGAATAAGTTGGAAGATATTGTGGATGAGGAAGATGAGTCCGTGTTTGAAGTGTGTTTGTTGGCATTCATTGAACTCTGGATTGAATCCTATAAGGCGTCGAAGCTCTGTTCTCTGTTGGAGGAAGACATCCCCGACACTTCGTCATATGTTCCTCTCATGAGTGAACAAAACACATTCCCATGCTTTTTTTAAATAGGAGAAAGAGGAGTTTTTCTCACCACAAAATTAATGTGGTTTATTAATAAATTTAATTAATCAAACCATTAATCTCCTGATAGTGCAGTTACACAACCAAGTGTAACCAGCAATTAACTGTTCTTACAACCAAGTAGTCTCATCAACATCCCCCATTGGTAATAGAGATATATTTAAAATAACACATATAGTTATTTTATTATTATTTTTTTAAAGTCAATAAATTTTCTTTTTCTTCCGATCCTTGCCTATCGATGTTATGATTCACCTAAGAGAATCCTTGCGCTATAAATTCATTTGTGTACTTAGTTTTTTAATCTAAGAACCAGACAAATATATAGAATTTTTTTCTTAAAATTTACATAATATACCTTAAAAAAGCTCAAAATTCCGTTTTGGGCTCCCTGGGCAATGGATTCATGGGTCGTCAATTTTTGCAGACTCGTAATAATAAAAAAAAATTTAAAAAAAATTATATAGAAAATTCCGGTCATTACATTCTCTTCACCTTAGGGATATTCATCCCAAAAATCCAAAAAAAACTAGGGAATCAAATGGGGATATTGAGCATGTATCTGAGCCTCCTGCTCCCATGTGCTCTCCTGGAGGATCCCGTGGGGCCATCGAACTCACCCCAGAGGAAACAACTTTCAATAAAGGAGTGGCTTTTCTCGATCCTCTGTCTCCACTGGAAACTCTATGAATATTTCCCCATCATCAATGTCCATATTTCTCCAATCGATAATGTGTGATGGATCATGTAAGTAACCCCTTTGCCAAGACACATGGAAAACATTATGCACCCAGTGCATCTGTGGGGGAAGAGCTTGACGGTAAGCCACTTTTCCCACTCTGCAGATAATCTAGAAAGTTACGATGATCCTTGGAGATAGGTTTCAGCACTGGCCAAATATATGAAATCCTCATCAGGGTTATAAACATAGGAAGACATAGTGTCTGTCCTAGAAATTCAAGGGTCTCTGTCTCCTGTCAGAATAAGGATTTTTCCGGCTCTGTGAAGTTTTCAACTGCTCCTGGATGATATGAGCCTTCTCAGTGGTATCCCATACAAACTCTGGACCCATTAGTGTTGAATCCCATTGGTATGTCTATAATATAGTAGATCTTCATGGTTTCCCATAAAATGAATCAAACAGAGCCATATCGATGGTTGAGGGATAAGAATTTTTTATGCGAACTCTGCTAGTGGAAGGTGGTCCTCCCAACTGCAGCCAAAATCAAGGACGCAAACACGAAGAATGTCCTCAGTTTCTTTATGGTCCACTTTACCTGACCATTCATATGAGGATAAATGGTGGTACTCAATTATAGCAGAGTTCCGGAATCCTACTGTAATTCCCTCCACAAGATGGATGTGAAACATGCATCGCAATTTTAGACAATCATCGATGGAACCTCGTGATGCTGTACAATCTCCTCTACATAAATGCATCCCAAGCCCTCTACCAATCGATGCTCTTAGATGGGTAGGAAGTGGTCCAACATGGTGAGTTGGTCAACGATATTTTACATGGAATCATGGCCCCTAGACATTTGTGGTATCCCTTTCACAAAGTCCATGGAGATACCATCCCACTTCTACAACGGCACCTCAAGTGGTTGTGCAAAGACTGCTGGAACCTAATGACGGACCTTCACTTGCTGACAAGTGATACATCGTGATACAAATTCTACCACCGCTTTCTTCATTCCTAGACACTAGTACTAATGCCGAAGGTCCTATTACATCTTCTCCACCCCAAGATGTACCGCCAATGGGGATGTGTGGTACTCCCTCAACACCTCCTCTCATAGCATCACTGGTACCATGGTGCATCCCCTAAAAAGGATGATGTTCTCCCCACCTTCAGAAAATATTTTTCGAGACTTTCCTAAGGATATCAGAGCACATAGGGTCTCTTTGTCCTCGTCTCCGAGCTGTGCATCCCAAAATCACTACTGGAGAGAGGTGTGATAGTCATAGACTGGAGATAAGATGATCCATCTCTATCCAAAATGGTTATCTACGATGAAGCTAGATACATTGTCGCCTCACTCTGCAATTGTAGACCAGAAATCCTACTGAGTGTGTCTACTACTACATTCCCCTTTCGAGGAGTGTAGAATATCTCAACCTCATAGTCTTGGAGGAACACCATCCATTACTGATATATGTGGTTCTGGTCCTTCTGTGAGAAGATATACCCGAAACTCTTGTGATCAGGGTAGACAGTAAAATATTCTCCAATCATGTTATTCCACCACATCTTTAGTGCAAAGACCACTACTCCTAACTCTAGGTCATGGGTCACATAATTCTGTTTGTATTTCCTCAGTTTTAGTGAGCCGTAGGTGATCACCGATCACTCCTACATCAGGAAACACCCTAGTATGGTGCATAATGCATCACAATAGACTACATACCCAACACCCTCTTATGATAACATCAATATGGGGGGGGGCACTAATCCGTCTCCACCTCAGCTTCTCGAAACACTACTAGAACCTATCTATCCACAAGAAAGTCTTTCCCTTCTTCATCAAAGCGGAAAAGGTTGATGCTACCCTTGAAAATTCAGGTACAAATCTCTTATAGTACCCATCAAATACCATCAAACTCTTCACCTTGGTAACACTCAAGGGTGGATCAAAAGAATGCACTGACTCTTTCATTTCCAGATCCACTACAACTCCAGCCTCCAAGATAATATGACCTCGAATGTAGATTTCCTATATCTAGAATTCACACATTGGGGGATTTCTATAAAACTGGTTCTCTCAGAGTGTATAGAGAATTATTTGTTGATGTGTGTCATGATCCTACTCCATTTCCGGTTATACAAAGATATCATCGATGAAGGCCACCATGATGCGATCAAGGTATGTCTGGAAGATCCAATTCACGATCCCCATGAACACAACTAGAGCATTGGTCATGCCGAAAGGCAACACCAAGAACTCGTAGAGGCCATACCGACAAGTGAAGGCTATCTTCGGTACATCCTCATCAGGTACCCTAAACTGGTGATAGCCGGATCTGAGGACTATCTTTGAAAACCAACGTTCTCCCTTTAGCTAGTCTAAGAGATCATAAATCATCGGTAGAGGATACGTGTTCTTCACCGTCACCTGGTTGATGCAACGATAGTCCACACAAATCCTTAGAATCCCATCTTCCTTATTCGAGAACAAAATCAGGGCTGACCATCGAGAAACACTGGGCCTTACAAACCCCTTTCCCGAAAAGTATTCCAACTATACCCTCAACTCACGAAGATCCACCAGATCCATCCGATATGCTGGTGTAGATATTGGTGTCATCACTAGGTACACGTCAATGTAAACGTCTACCTATCTATGTGGAGGTAGTCCCAGAATGTCATCTAGAAACACATCGACATACTGATTCACCATGATAGGATAGTTCAGAAATATCTCATCTACTACACTGAGGTTGAGGAAAGCTAGCTGATGGGTGATCTACTACACCCTCCTCCAAGAAAGTTCATCCTGGGCTGTAAAGTTATCCTTCTAAACTATGAAGGAAAACCCAATCCCATTCTCATGAACACACTGCACTTTACTCCTAAAATAGTCAACCTATACATGGACTATGGATCTCCAGTCCATACCCATGATGACTTCGTACGACCTCAGTGCTGCTACAAGGATATCCCAGCTAAACCTCTCTCCTCCAAGAGTCAGCTCACATTGCCTACACTAATGTGTAATCGTTGAATGCTCTTCCATAGGAGTCTCTACTCATACGAATCGAACCAAAAGCTCAATTGGAATCATTGAGCTCCGAATGAGTGTCGTGGCAATGAATGAGTGACAGGTACCTGTGTCTATAAGTACTATATCTAGGGTTGAGTAGACACAGACTGTACCTCTAATCATATCAAGACCGTTGTGGTCGTAGGCCTCCGCCTGCTGAAGCTGAGCCCGCCTCTGTCCACATACTCCCGTTGGTCTTGGTGAACCCCCTGGGGGTGGTAGTGGTAGGACCTCAAAAATGTCTTCCATCGCCGGCCACATGACCTACTCTTCTTCCATGTCCTCCACCCTACAAAACTCCTCACTAGAACCACGACCGCTACCTTAGTAGTCCTTTGATCATTTTCTAATCATCAGTATGATGGGTTGGGCAGTCGTGGGCCATGTGACCCTGCTCGATGCATGTGAGGCATAGTCTTCTCCTTTGCTGACCCCACCATCTCATTAGCTCTGCACCTCCGAACCTACACCCTGGGGTTTCCCTCCAAAAGATATAGCCTTCTTGAACGTCTGTGTCATCTACCTACTACATCATGCAGATGACTCAGCTACCGGTCGTCTGGTGTTTGATCTCACTATCAGTGCCTGATCTGTTGGGAAGCTCTCCACCAATAATTCTAGCTCAATCATTCCAACCTACGTTAGAATTTTGAGCAATATCATCAATTCCTTGATCTTCTAACAGAGACCCTGTTAAAAGGACTAGGCCCTGAAGGTGGGTTCATGTACCATGTAGGTTGTGTAGCGAGAGAGGTCAGTGAATGTCGTCGTGTATTGGGCCACTGTTAAGCTACCCTTCTGTTAGTCTTGTAGCTCCTAGATACGCAATGAGCGTAATGTTGCTGGAATAAACTCCACCCTAAATAGGGTCTCCAAGATCAACCTGGATAGTGTAACCTCATCTTGTGTATAGTGCATTAGGCTCCACCATCTTCCTGTGGTGCCCTAAAAGAGGATTGTAGGTAGGGTCACCATCTGGTCTACTGGTGCCTCAACCAAGCGAAAAACATCTACCACAACCTCCATCCAGTCCTCAGCTTCCTGGGGATATGTCATGCCTCAAAACTGTGGAGTCCTCTTTCTCTGGAACTCATGAAATGTGTTCATTTGGACTGTATCATCTGCAAGTGAGGTTGGTGGAAACTAATGCCCTATGGGTGGTGGTGCTGTAGGTAAACCACCCGAAGGTTCCATAACCATACGAGGGTGTTGCACTGACACCTCATCGCTCTGTGGGCCGTCACATGATCTCTCACTAGAACCCTGGATGGCTGTCTACATGGCAGCATCCTGTAAAGAAACAGGGGCACCACTGTCAATAATTTATACCTGGTGAGATAAATCAAAAGAGATCAAAAGAAAAACAACATTTTCAAAACACACACAAATAGTGTTTTTGTCTTCCGAGTCGGAAATTAGAATTTTGGGTCCTAGTGTATGGATACATCGACCTCCATACCAAGACTAGACTCCCCAAACAAAAAATCGCACCCAAAAAACATAACACTATTTCTCCCTTGAAAACATAGATTCTTAGTTATTTTGGTGAACCGGCTGCCTTTGATATCACCTTTTCACGACCCATCCTCCGAGGCCCATGCCAATACTACCCCCAAGCCCACCTTTTATAGGCCAGTGGTTAGTGACAAGCTCCAGAAAGGCATATTCCTTAAAATGGGAAGGCATTGCTTCAAAACTTGTACACACATTGACACATCATACTGCGGACAAGTAAACACAATGGAGAAGAAAGGTAGAACCACAACTAAAAACAACAACTGAGGGTAAAAGTAGTACTAAAAGTAATGGGGCCAGAATACAAGCCTAACCAAAATAGAAATATAGAAAAATGTAAAAATAGATCCTTAGGTCATCCACCAAGGATCCTACCTGAAGGTTAAGTAAAACTCATTATCTCAGCTCTCCACGTCAACCGATTACCTCCTTATACCATCTAGTCCTATCTCTAAATCCCCAATCAAATCTGCCCATCGTCTGCATAAGACACAACTAGGTGTGGGCAAAGCCCGTATAGGGGTGAGTATAACAATACCTAGTAAAGACCCTGAGACCTCTGTAGGACTCTTAGAATTTCATAATGAAAAAACCACAAAGCATAATCTAAATCTCAAACCATAAATCAAAGGATAGCTCCCACTAGGAATAACTTAAGTAGGGAAGTATAGATGATTACTCCTAAACCTATATATTCTTATTCTACCAAGAGGCTCGGCTGCTTGCCCACCCATGATCGATATGAATTGGCCCACTTAGGATCACTGAGAACTGACCCATGTAGGATTTATAGGTGCTTACCCACATAGGATCGCTGAGCACTGTTGCACATAGAATATGACCCGCACGTGATCAATAGGCGCTGATCCAAATAGGATCACTGAGCATTGACCCACTCAGTATCTGACCCAGACATGATCGGTATGTGCTGACCCACATAGGATCATTGAGAACTGATCCACCCAAGATCTGACCCACACATGATCAGTATTTGATGACCAACAGAGGTTCGCTGATAGCTGACCCACTTAGGATCAATAGGTACTAACCAATACAGGATCACCTTTCTTTCTCCACATCACACCCAACCACGGGATTCCCGCACAAAGTACACATGATTCTGGGAGGATCCACTCCTCATGCCATTGGTCTTACCCCAAATACCATGAAGTCCAATGATGAATTAAATCGATGATCCTCCATGAAAAAGGGTTCCAAAGCAGCAGACGACATGTCAATTGGAATCCAGGTATGTATATTATGTGCATTTTAGTACCGAGGCCTGGTTGGATTCGGGTTCGATCCAACCCATATGTACTCCAACATTTTACAAATCTCAAGTGGAGTATTTCAAAAGGGCCACCACATCCTAAGGGTTTGGTTATCATGGATAGTTTTTCAAATGGACGGCTAGTTTTGGAGATATGTCCATTTAAGCGTAACTGGTCTGAAAAGGGTCTGGGTCCTTTCCAACCCAGTCTGACAGACCAGACCCTATCTATTGGGCCTGTCCTTAGGGGTCTAGGCTTGGCCCTGTTCGGCAGGGCCATGGCCTAGGCCCGCTGGGAAGTGGGTTTGGCCCGACCCACCGAGAGGGGCGCAGCTCGCCGGGTCGGGGAACCGCCCAACCCGCTAGCTTGCACATGGGTCTCTCCCCTCTTGAAAGGCTCGACAGTTCGGGGACTTCAATCTGCAGTGCTAGTTGGTGCCACTAATGGTGTCTGGTCCGCGTCAACTGGTCACCTGTAGACCCACCGGTGCAGGTCCACCTTCCGTCGCTACTCGGAGCCACGACCCTCCATAGCGTGCTGTCACAACATGTCGCCCAACTACACCACATCCGGAAAAGGCTGACCCCTGCCTCCTTCGGTCGTTGATGCCACCATGCCGATGGGGCTTCCACGGGCCACTGGTGATGCTACAATGGTCTGATTTTCTTCCTGTCTATGCCTACAGGCCACCCGAGATGACGCCTACACTTCGCAGCCCTCAACTTCACCTTGCCTCCATATCATTCAATTTCCCATAGAGAACAGAACAAATACCAAGATCAGCGGAGGGTCTGGGCATTATTCATTCGTCCTGCGCCCTCCATGTTAGCATTATAACATGGAAGAAATTCATTAATTAAATAAATATTAGTGTAACAGTTAAACCTCCTACCATGAATATGTTGGTAGATTTTATATATGAGGAAGATGGGTCCACTTTCGAAGCATGTTCGTTGGCATTCGTTGTACTATAGATTGAATCCTATAAGGCATCGTAGCTCCATTCTACATTGGTGGAATACGTATCTGACACTTCCTTAGAGGTTCCTCTCATGAGTGACAAAAACTCATGCCCAAGTTTTGTTTAAATAGGAGAAAGAAGAGTTTAACTCACTACTGAATTAAAGTGGTTCATTAATAAATTTAATTAATTAACCCATTAATCTCCCAGCAGTAAGGTTACACAACCTAGTGTAACCGGTCACTAAATTTTCTGACAACCAAGCGGTCCTACCATCGTCTATCATCAATTACAAATAAAGAAATAAAATAACTCATGGAGTTATTTTATTATTATTTTTTAAATTACAAAAGTTATCTTTTTCTTATGACCCTTGTCGGTCAAAGTTAAGCTATGCCCATGCAAATCTTGGTGCCGTGAAATCAATGGTCCCCTCATATTTTTAATTTGAGAACCAGTTCAAATAAAAGAAATTGTCACTCGCACATTTACTGATTGTACCTTAAAAAAGTTCAAATTTCTGTTCTGGGCTCTCTGGTTCTTATAATCACATGCCATCAATTTTTGCAGATTTGTAACAATCCCAAATAATTTAAAAACATTATTTAGAAAATCTGGGACTTTACATTATCTTCCACTCCAAATTAGTTTTTTATAACAGTTATTTCATTTCAAGAATCATTTTTGATGAATCATTAAAAATATTTTACTTATCAAAATGGTATCCCTTCAACTTTTTCATTCTATTTTGTCTTTTTCAAGGATACTTTATTTAAGATTCAACATAAAACTGCAAATGTTTTCAAGTTGTTCTCACATCACCATTTGGAAATTGTAATTTTTCCAAGGATCATTTATTGGACATGTTTTTAAAGGTAAATGATTTCAAGTGTTTTCAAATCACCTTTTCAAAAATGACTTTTCAATGTGACCATAACTTATTCTTATATCGAAAATATGAAATTATATTATCAAAAATATTTTATAATTACACATAAATTATCCTCTTTATACATAAAGGATATATTTTCAGGGTGCTTATTTTTTATGAATAAACATATATATTTTCTTATCAATTTTTCTTTTTGGGTTATAGAATTTTTGGCATCAACTGTTTACATTATTAGTGACGTTTTTATGATACCATTTAGAAATGGTTTGAAATCCATTTTTCTTCTAGGGGTCCTTTAGGAAGAGATGAATGATTGTTTTCAAGTAACATACATATGTATTTCTGATTATTATTAGGAAGTTTGGGGTTCTATAATTCCCTCTAATGAATTAGTAAAGGATTAATATATTATGAGATAATTAGGGTAATCGAGTACTGATTCTTGCTTTACATTGAGAATGACAAAGTGATGTGTGATCCCCTTTGTTATGGGAATCAAGTAGTTATTCTTGCTATACTATGATTATGGGATGTAGGTAGTGATTACTGATCCACAATGAGAATAAATTAGTGATTCCTACTACACAATGTTATGGGTAATGGTTAGTGTTTTTTGCTCCAAAAGATTATGGTTTCTATGCCTTTTTTGAGACATAGTGTACTATTATAACTAAAATAGAATAGGGGACTATGGTCATTTTAAACCGCTACCCATTGGTTCCATGATTTTTTTAAATATCCACTAAAGGTGTAATTAGAAAACTTATAACATTATTTTCATCAATTTAGTGGAAATTTTAGGGAAGTATCGTTATATGAGTTTTTTCTACAGTTATTTAAATTTTTAACGGTGGCCTAAAACACAAAAATATTTAAACATATAATGTAGTAGTCTAATGAAAAAATAAAATTTTTTAACATATATAACAGTTATTTATTCCACGACTATATATTTATATTTTAGAAATCTTAATAGAATCTAAATTATATGGATTCTTGTATATTGAATTTTGATTTAATTAAATCTTAATCAAAAAATTGGAAAAATTTATTAAAGATTCAAATATATACATTTTTAGAATGGATACTGACATATTGTATATAAAAAATAATAATATTAAGTGAGGATCAAAAAAAAACATAACATAAATATTAATAATAAAATATAAAATCAATGGAGTAGAAATATCATAATGTAAGATCAAATAATAATTAATGGGAGTCCTTATAAAGACACTAAAATCAACCCCAAAATTCAATAAAAAAGAAGCACATGTAAAATAAACACAAAAAAACTCATCATGTTATGACTTCATCCTTGTATATATATAACCACAATCCAAAATATAACCACATCACTAAATAATACCACGTAATATCACAACCCATCCATATATATAAAACCCCATACTTTATTTCATAGCATCAATAGAGCTCCATATTCATTTCACTCCTCCTTTACATTTCCACCAAAACTTGATATAAATTGCTACCACATCATCGCCAAACAACTTCAAACACACCACAAATTAAAAAACACAAAATCACATACTATAATAATTTTCCCATAATAATGTTTCTATATAACAAGATTAAAATGAACTAGTCCCCTATAATCTCATCGACCTTTCCACCATCAATCCCTAAAAGCTTCCAAAACACACTATAAGATAGTAAAATTTACCCCACATCCAATATTTCACTATGGAAACCACAAAAAACCCCAATACAAAAATCATACAAATGACTTCATGAGATAAAATTTATAAAACCAAAATTAATTATACAGCCATGATTTTCTTCTAAACTGTTAATTATATGGTCCAACCTAACTCTCCCTCCTAGAATTATCTTACTAAATTAACTACCTTCATCATAGTATTCATATTCCACCCATCCCCACTATAGTATAACATTTAATAAAGGAAAAAAAGATCCCACCTTCTTATACATCAGTCATTATCAAAGACAAGCCCTATACCATAAAAAATTGTTTTACTAATATACCAACCAATACATATTTCTCTATTTTACATTAATTTTAAACAATATTAATATAAAACAGCTTTACTTGTATTAGTCTAAACATAATGAAGATGTACCCACATTCCATCAAAAATTCCTTAGTAACTACTGACTTCCTAGGACTATTCCCCTCCATTTACTCCACCAAAAGAAAACTAAAGAATTTATCAAAATATTTTGGAAGAATTTAAAAGGAATCATGTAAAAAAATGACCCAAATGAGCCTAAAAATGTTTAGTATAAGTGAAACAGCGGTCAGAGACATAGAAAATAAATCAATAATATAGATTCCATGTAATGGAAGAGAAATATGGATATCCCCTGCCATAGACTACTACATGGTTTCTAAATCAGCATATTATTTTTTCAGTCTCCCATGAGTTTAGTTACACCACACCACCACTAAATCCATAGTAAAGCATCATCACTACCTAATTAAATTAGATAAAAACCTTCTATGTATATATCTCTAACTCCCTTCCCTTCAACTGACAGATATATGACAATTTGATTGAATGATAAATAATGTTGTAAATTTAAATTTCAACACAATAAGAATAAAATTTTTCATACTAAATGATTATAAAACTACGATATTTACCTACTCACTCAAACCATCCACTGATGCAATGTCACCAGGGACACATCATGTTATATTCTAACCCAATTTTTTTAAATTCCACTTTTTAAAAATGAGATCAGTAACGTTAACGTGAAATAACATATGTACAAAGAGATTAATTTGTAAAATATTATAATCTAACAAAATAATTAAATTTAATTGTGCCATATTTTTTCAAAATTATATTTATATGAGAATCAAATATATCATTCTTCCAATATTGAATAATATTACTCATGTTTGGAAGGGTAACTGACTCAACCAATAACTATTAAAAAAATTGACGAAATAATCCCACAACATCATTAGTGGGGACCCCATAATAATCAAAGTGGACAACTATATTTTATCCATTCAGATTCTAGTGATATGAACTATTTTAATTTTTCTTAGTAGTATCATTTATTCTATATTTTATAAAAAATTAATATATTTGAATAAAAAAGTTCAATAGCATTATTCAAAATAAAATTGGTACCTATAATTTTTACTCTAAAATATCCTCATAGGGAAACAATGAGTCCAATGGGACCACAAAATCACATCATCCTTGGAATTATCATTATTTAAACAAGTAAAAATAAAACCATAATATATATTTTGAATGATTCATGAAGAGAAATAAATTTAGAATTTATAACAGAAGCACAGTACATGAAAACATAATATACAAAGGTATGATAATGAATGAATGGTCAAAAAATATAACATTAACTTTTACATAATTAATTAAATAATACATAAAAATGAATTTAAATATGAAAACATAACCATGGTAAAAAAATAAATAACATATAAAATAGGTGGTTAACATGTTAATGGATTACTACACATACAATCATTTTTACATCAATAATTTCATTACCCTACTCCTGAATTACATCATCTACATCATCTACCCATGAAAGAATTGTTTTTAATATCAGGATTGAAAAATGATTTAGTATATTATTGCTGATGGGATTCAATATCAGTGTTCAAATATTCTACTTCATCAGCAATATCATACAAGTCACTTTGTTTCATTTGTACAACTACACTACACCATTCATCCATGAAATCATCCACATAATATACTATTTTCACCAGTGATGAGAATATATATGGATCATACACTTCATGTGAGTTGACATACATAATTAGAGAGAATATCAAAGAAGTAAATCCTAAGGAATCAATTTTAATTAACCAATTAATATTGAACCACTTATATTCGAATTAGTCAACTGAGAAATTAAAGTGGTAGTTTAATTTGATAATAGAGTTTGATATTCTATAGTATCATAATTTTGAAATTGTAAAAATATCATAATTCTATGTTTTTGAACCATCTTTTTATTCAAATGTATGAAATTTTGAAGCCATTCACATTGTAATAATTCATATTTCTAGCATATTGTTTAGGGCCTTGAGCAAGAAACATTAAATCTTCTGACAAATCATCCCTTTTATTAGTATTAATGTTCTAAAAAATTAATATACAATATTAGATTTAGAAAATATATGTGTTAAGCTAATATGCATGTTGATTTCAATGTTTATAAAATTACACATTTTCCAAACCATTATATAAGCTATTGATTAAAAACATTTGTAATATCATCCTCATTTTGTTTTCAACATTACTGTAGTTTCTTTTTTACTCAGATCCCTTCAATAAATTGATCTAAAATCTCCCTATTCATTAGAACATATGTAGGTTCTATTAATTTTTCTATTTTTTATATTGTAATATTTGAGACCCTCTATACTGATTAGCTAACAATAATATTTTTTTGATTTTATATTTAGTTGAGATTGAGTCGATATGTCATCAACACCTATAACTCGATTGATTATTATCTCAACATAATCCAAGTATCTAGAATAATTGGTAAGTAATACCTTTGTTAAATAGTCTTTATATATAGTTTATTCAGGTTGAGAATTATTTTTCCTATATATTTTCAAATGACCAAGGTATCTATTAAATAAAATTAATAAATTATAATTAAATATTAAATAGTTTTCCAATAATGGATTACTTAAGATGAAAAGAATGAAAACAAAGTACTTATCAATTTAATACATGAATCTTTATTTCATTGGATCATTTAATTTAGTTTCCTCATCCAAATGTTTATTTAAATGCAACATGACAGTAAAAACTAGAAGAGGAAAGACTATCACTACTGCACAAATTATCAGTACAAATTTATCTTGAATCATTTCAATCACATTTATTTGTAGCGTTTTCTCAAATAGTTACCTAAATAATGTGCATAATTTGAGTAAAAATATAATAAAATTTTTATGTAAATTTTTTTCTCAATTCATATGCCTATTACTACTATAACAGAATATGCGAATCCTGAATTTTTAATCCATGTAACCAAATATTCACTAAGTAGAAACACCTTGAGATGTTACTTAAATACCCATCAAATAATATCACATGTTGGAATATTAATAGGTATATTTATTTAACACTATTTTTAATTACATAATTTTTTGATGAATATATTCTATTCTCTTCTAGCCATAGATCAAGGATTTTTTTGTAAGTCTTTTTGAGCATTAATATTGTCCTTAAAATTTCCATTCTCATTAGGAAAATGGAAGTTAATATTTTCAAAAACATCCATCATAGTATTCATAACATTAATATTTTGATGAAAAAATTCATATTCCCAATATGAATATTTTAAGAACATAATTTTCATCATCCATTATGGAATATTTATTTCAAATGATTATTCACTAAAAACTTGTTTCCCACAATCATTTATCTGATGAACCTTCCAAAATTTTGTTTCAATATTTAACAGTTGTGAAAATATTTTAGAACATGATAACAACTTTGGAGGAGGTCTAAAATAAATAGACCCATTGAATTTTGGAATTTTCAACTGATATATATGGGATGCATGGAGAAATCAATAATGTCATAAGAATCCCCATTTTTTTAATGTGAGTTGGTTACTCAGGCATTGAAATCAATATTACCAACAAGGAAAAAACCCATGTAAGTGTTCTAACCATATAAGTTCCCATGTCTCAGGATGTCACTAATGATCCACATTAGATGAGTATGAATTTTAAAAATTGTTTCAGAAGATGCATTATATGTCTTAACATTATTCCACTGTAACTCATAAAATTTATAAATTAGAGGTTTCATGTTAACATCAAAACCTTTTTCAATAATTTGTCTTTTAGGAATAACAATAAAAATGATATAGGTTTTTTTCATACACATCCATTGTGTGTATTATTAGGGATCCAACTAACCATGAAAATGATATAACTGGTTATTGAAGTCCTTAAGGGTATAGATCCATCAAAAACCATGTCCAATTACACATTCCTATAATCATAAGAGATATATTGAAATAATGAATCAAATCAATACAAGATTTGGAATATCTTGGATGTCTCATTAAACAATCACTGTTATTGTATATAGAATGAAAATCCATGTTCTTAGGGGTTTTTGACGACATGAATAGTTTTTATAATTTAGTTTTTAAAGGCATATAACATAAGAAAATTCAGGTGTGTTTTTCTTTCTTTATAAAAGAATCATCATTCTGGCATCAAATATCACCCATCGAATTACATCTACAATAGTTTTTTTCAATGTTGTATACTTGAATCAAATATTTAATAAAAAATAAAATCTTTGAGACATGCATGTATTTTTAATAATTCAGAAGAAGCAAGTTGGAAACTTTTTTCATGTCATAATAAGACTTAGGGATCATAGATTCAGAAATTGATACATGTTATAATTCCAATGACATTGAAATTTCCATATTTATAATTCATCATATGAATTTAATTTTATACAAATTTTTTAGAAATGAATGTTTTGAATATTTTAGACATACAGCAAATATCTCTTTATTTCCCCCATGAACAAAGTAATGAATGACATCTATATGCTCAGTGAATTTATCTCCTACACCATTCTCTACAAAATAATGATCAGGATATAATGATATGTTATGATCTTGATATGATTATCATACAGTGCCAAAACATTATTTTTAAAGATAAAATTTATATAACCCTCAACTGGTTATATTGATATGTTTTGATGTTGACACAATTTCCTTTAACACCAAAAGGATTTTGCTAAGGTTATGCATTTCATTTTACATTATCGATGAAGTTGAGAGATCATTCTATTAACTGATATTAGTTATAAATTTTTTTCTCACTTTCTATTTTCTATGCAAAATCCCACAGAAATGTTGGGAATGTAATTGCTTCAATATAAATTTTACATATACATCATGTCCCTTCAACAACATTCTAAAATTATGTTTAGGGAATAGAAATACTATTATCCCATTAATAAATCAATTGGAAATTAAAAATATATATGAACTCCTCAAATCCCTTAACATAATGAGGTGTGATCCTCGGTAATGTGATCTAGCTATTATTCATGTATCAGAAAGTCTCTAAAATTCATTTAAAACATTAAATCAAAAAATAAATATTATTTTATTTTAAGAAAAATTATTATTTTATTATAAATCAATAATATAAAAAATTATTTACATAGATTAATGTGATTATGTTTATGAACAAAATCATTTTTTATATTTTAATTCATATTAATATAATCTTTCAGTAAATTAATCCTTATTTATAAGACAGTTTAACGAGATACTAATGTAAAATGGATTTTACAGTCTGACATTAAAAATTATCAAATAATTCAATATCCATACAATCCACACACAAGTATATTTATAAAATCTTGTAGGGTTTGGATAAAACCGACTGTCATTTTTATACATTATTCCATAATAAAAAATGATATGAATAACCCATCACTTCAGTTTTTTAGAAAGATTTAATATTCGAGAATAAATATAAATAAATCATAGTAAATGTAAAAAATATTATATCGAAATGGATAGATTATGAAAATCACTCCTGACCAGTGGGAAAGGGGGCTGACGAAGTAGTGTGTCTGATCATGATTGGGGTTGTGGATGGGAAAAGGGAAGCAATTGAGACAATGATCTTAGGGGGTATGGTTCAGGAGTGGCTCTAAGATCATAGTGGTAAGGGCATGACAATGAGGGCTCATGGGAGATGATGTAAGGGGATGATTTATCTAAGGGGAAAATTATAATGAGGGACTATGTGGTCAACGGAGATGGTGAGGGTAAGAGAGTTGGTAGATAGGGCCTTACGGCTCAGAAAAAATGGGGAAATTTAAAAGGGTAGTTGCAGAAAGGGTTTGAGTAGTGTTGATGGCTCAAGAGGTGGCTCATGAAGGTGTAACAAGGGCTAGGAGAGTAGAATAATTGGGAAAATGGGAGTGATAATGAGGGATCAGGGGAGAAGGGTTGGATGGGGGGAGTGGGTTTGTTGGATGAATTTGGGGGAGGGGGAAATTGTGATTTATTATTATTTACAGACTATTTAGTTGTGGTCTTTAAAAACTAGTTGGTAAAATATTTCATTATTAGTAGTAGTTTCATAAATATCCACTAATAGATCACTATTAAAAACCATTTTTTGTGTAGTGTATGTTTATATTACATGATAGTTCATATCATTTTTCCTATGATTATGCTCTACGGATATTCTTTATTGAATCATTTTTTCAGAACTATTATAACATGGTATATGTTTTTTATTGGATATTACATGTCTTTCTATCATGACTTATCGATCACCCTTGTTGTTCTATATTATATTTAATAGGATATTCATCCCCTAAAAAATTTTATTTGATACATATGATATATTCTTTGATGAAATACTGAAGACTTTTTCCTTACTAAGTGTTAGAACTCACCCCATTATTTTATTTCCGTTTCCAAATTTAATATTTTTCTAGATAGTATTGGGAAGGATGTTGAAATATAGATACCTTGTGGGAGATGTTGCAAAAATAAATAAATATCATTATACTAGAATACATATCCTCTTTGGATGTAAAATACGTGGGAGATAATCCTAAAAGATGATTAACATTCAGTTATTGGGAATGTGTGGTTATTGTGAGTTTTATTGTATAACATATTGAAATGTTATAAAATAAAAAATCGTTTACCTTAGAATATAACAAATATAGAATTTAAAGAAAGTATTTTTAGTACTGGACATGGGAGTGTGGGTATAGAGATCCCCAATTAGTATCAGATCATGGATTTTTTTGGATTTATGTACTAATTATGGGAATTAGTATGATGAAAATTTTATAAAACCCATAAATATGTGATTATGTGTTTGGTAACATCCTTAATTTTTTTTGATGTTTTGAGTATGTTATTTTTCCAAAAATTACATCCTTATCTAAATAATATTATGAGGATTATGTTTTGGGATAGATGGACCGTGTTTTAATTACCCTAAAAGTTGATAGTTATGTATCCTCTTTATCTTAACTCATTACATGATTGTTGGGACTATGACTAAACATATTTGTATAAACATCTGTGAGATGTTCTTCTATTAATTAAAATTTTCTTTGTGAACCATAAAATGTTTTGTCTTCCACTCCACATTACTTTTATATAACCTTTAAATATTTGTAATGCACTATTACTAAAGATTATCCATAATAATAAAAAATTTCAAAATGGTTTTTCTGCACATTTTTGAAAGATTGTGTTATTTTCAAGAATCCATTGTTGGAGAATTGTTTTAAAAAATAAATGTATTCATGATTTATTTAATTTACCATTTTGATATATTTTTTGTATTTTTCAGATCTCCTTTAATGAGTTTTTTTAAAGTTAATTATTTTTATGTTTTTTACATAACCTTTTAATTTTTTTTGAAATTTCTAGAGCTTCTTTTTTGTGATAAAAATCAAAAAGTTTACTAAAAAAATTAATGATTTCAAAAAAAATCATTATTATCTATAAAATATATTTTCCTTATAACTTATATTTCAGGGATTATCCTATAAATCTTCAATTAGAATACTCTATTTGGAAGATTTAATTTTGGGAATAAAATTTTTACATTATTGAGGAAAATTTTTGTGATAACATCTATAAATGTAACAAAAACCCATTTTTCAATTTATGCGTTACTTATGATTTGATGAACAATTGTCTTCAAGTGGAATTCCAAGGTCTGAATGATTATTATTATTAAATTTTAGGATACATATTTCCCACTAATGAATTTTTTAATGATTTATATCACATGAGATAATTTTGGGAATCGAGTATTAATACTTGATTCACCATTGGAATATGAATGGGTTGCTTTGTAACACCCCGACCCCAGTTACCTAGAGTCGGTGCATTATTACATAACATTTGCATGATCACAAGAAGGATCAAATCTCAAAAGACCGATTGGTTTAGTAGCCTTGGAAACACAAGATACATTCATAAAGTTTTACATTACATCATAAAGTGAAAAACTACTACAACAACATAATGTCTCCATAGTCCACACTATTATCCCCTCATAATATCCCTGCAGGTCATTCATAACTTAATTCTTCACATCCTGGGAAAAATAAAACATAGAAAAGGGGTGAGCTCAAATGCCCAGTAAGGATAACAATATAGCAGAAGCTTTCAAAAATAAGCATAAACAGTTAAGGCAATGTATAACTAAAACAAAAGCCTTTTAAACTTGAACTTAAACATAGTATGGAAAAAGTAAAATGAAATAATGCCATTTACTTATTCACATGGATATTCTACTAATCGAATAATCACATGAAATATCAATAACCACTTTCATAATGATGGAATGCATAATGCCAGACTATCATAACCACATAGCCAAAGCCCCGTGCCAAGACTACAAATAAGATTTTTCCAAGGCCTTGTGCCAAGACACTAGTTTGTCTCCTGAGACCTACCAATGCATCGAGAAGCTATAGCGGGCTCCACCCGTCACATATTAAGTCCAATGCATTCCCATATGAAAAGGTTTAAACAAAACACAAACATTCGTATTAAAACTAGCATACGAAATGTAAATACTTTCACCATAAACTATGAATGGTATAAAAATCGTACATCCACAGTCAAACATATCACAAAACCTTCAATACAATATATATGTTTTGTATCATAATAAATCCACTAAAAATACCGTAAAATCCATCAAAGGATGTTGACATAGATGAAATCAAAAATCTTTTTAGAGAAATATCTCTTTCTATTTTTTAAATCATTTAAGAGTCATATATTTAAAAAATAAAACATTTTATTTGAAAATATTCTTATAATATTATAAGTAATGCTTCGACGATTTTATAACAGCCGAAAATAACAGCACCTGCCTTATAAGTTAAAAAAACATTCTTACCTAAATTCTGTCGAAAAGGTTAAAAGCACATTGTTTGTAAAACGACGGAAAGATTCCTTTATAAAACTCTTATAAAAAGTAAAACAAGGGTATAAATGGCTTTAATCCATATTATTTTAAATAGTAAAATCTTTTTGAAATACATTTTGAAGAAGCATGGATGTGGATGATAAAGAAATCCCAGTAGATAATTACGTATAAACAACCTCGGATAATGAAGAGATTGCGAAATAACCCTTACCTTGTACTTTTCCTTGGTTGGGGTAGGTTAACCTCCTATATAATGGTGAAATAATTGTTATTAAATTATACAAGAATCATATACATTCATATGATATCATATATGATCTTTTAACATTTCATTGTTAATAATATCTTAGAATTATCGTTGTTTCAGGTGTTAACTTTCTCGTTTTATTTTATATGTTTTATTACATAAGCCATGGTTGTCAGGGATAGGTTGAATATTATTCATATACAGAATGATATCAAGTCCTTAAACATTATTTTTAAATCATCAAATGACAATTACACTTGATTGGATACGATAGATAATGAATCTCATCGCGTTCGTGGAGACGGTAGTCCGTACGTACGCACGAGCGACAATATCATTATTTTGATAATATAATAATATATAATTGGATATTATATCATATATAAAGAATCATTATCATGTTATATTTATTATTTACATGAGTTACACATCATTATTATATCCATCCAAATAATAATATATTGAATAACAATTACACCACGACGTGGAGACGGTAAGTCGTACATACGCACGTATGGTGACATGTTATTCAAAGGGTGGATTGAATACTGAATATGGTTGTACCATATTTATAATAACATCACAGTATATATAAGATACTGGAGTTATTATTTTAGAATGGTAATAACAAAGAAAGAAGAAGTGGAAGAAGAAATGAATTTGAAAAAGGGTGGTGAAAACATTACCGCTTCTTCGGGTTCTTCCTTTTGATTTGATCAAACAGGAACCTTAAGATGGATTTATGACTAAATGAAGGCCTCTAGGATGAAGTGAGGGAAGTTGATAGAGTATTTGGACAGAGTTTGGCCAAACAAAAAGTCTTTGAAGGTGTGAAGAAATGAGAAGGAGGAGTGCCCTTTTTATAAGAGGGGTGATGGGCACCTTTGGAAAAGCTAGAAATATTAATTTATAATAAATTCATATTCGGTTTATAATGGCTCCAAAGTTGATTATTTAAATTTTAAGGTGGGTATAGGTCGAAAACAATTCAACCAATAGAATTTAGATAGGTTTGGGTTACTATATTAACCATATCATTAAGTATTAACTCTTAGTTAATTAGTTTGACATTTACCATGTCACTTTGTATTTTTGTATTATATAGTTAGTAAAATTACTATATACATCCAAGAGACCCCCAAGTGGTCCATTCATGATACAACTATCATTATATAAGTCTCTTGGCCTATCCTTATATTTTTATGAATTTAATATCAATTAGTAATATAATATTTGTTTTAAAAACTCTTTTATGTCAATTTTGACACTATTCAATACTTGATTTTTGTGAAACCCATAACAGAATGATTACTTAGACAAAAGTTAATTAAATCAATCATAACATGTCATATTAACCTATAAAATTAGTTTAATTCATTAAAAGTCTCAAATTATATTTATTTGGGTATTTATAATATCAATTATTTTAATTTTTCACTATTATGGTAATTACTGTATCATCATTGTGTCATAAATAAATTAACTTATTTAATGTCTATAAATTATAAATAAAATATCATTATGTAGGAAATATTTTAATATTTCTAATTAATATTTACAATAGAATTTATCTTATGTATAACCCTATATTAAAAATGTTTTAGTAAATAAACTTTGATTTTAACTGTTTTAACTCTTCTTTGAATTAAATAATAATAAATGTCCTAATCTATTCCAAGTGGATCTAAATGATAATATTTTATTCCTAAGGTTGTTTTTGGTCGAGATACACTTGTCCAATAGAATTAGGGCATGTGTTAGGGTAATATTAATATCATTTTTACCCTTAATTACCCTATTTACTTTTAACCGTCGTAAATAAAAGTAAAAAGTTACTATTCATCAAAAATTATTTTCATCTCATTGAACCACATTTTACTTTTCGATATTAACCGTGTCTCTTGGATTTTAGAAATTCCATTCACAGAAGTGGTAAAATTACGTTTTCTGAAAAATTCAGTTTTTTTAGCTACCACTTAGTAGTTTCACTATTCATCAAAAATTGAAGTTTTTCAGAACAATGCCAAAATTTCACCCTAAGCTATAATTGATATTCCGAATTCAAAAATGATGTCTATTTTATAAAATTCCAAGAATATAATTTGCATTAATTAATTTTATAATTAGTTCCTGCTGTCACAACAAATAGCGTGTTTTTAAGAAACAATATATACCAAAAGATTGACAATTGTTTAGGTCCAATTTCAAAGTGAAATTAATTCTAATGAACACCATTGGATAAAATGGTAAAAATATATTCTAATTATACATTAAAACTACTCAATAATATAATTTATCACTTTAAATTATTTTGATTAAAAAAGTTGTTTTAAAATAAAATTTAGTAATTTTCACTATTCATCAAAATATAAGTGTTATCCAAAAAGTTCCAAGACTTCACTCTAGGATAAATTTGATATTACGATTCCAAAAATGAAGTCAATTTTTAAATATAAAATATATATAATTTCAAAAATTAGGTATTACTATTCATAACGGCTAGTTTGATTGGTTGTGGTGTGTGTTAGAACTCGAAGTTGCGTACAACACACGCTACTATATTATTCAAAGGAAAGCATACCATGGAAGCTTGGGATGTTTCATTTTAAATTTTTGATGTCCCCATTTAGTCAAAAAGTTTAAAATATTGTATTTAAAAAGGTTTCACTATTAAAAGTTGGTAAAAGTGAAATACTAAAAATGAATTTGTTCTTACATTATGTCTAAGAAACTCATAATATGGATTCTAAAATTATAAAGATTATATAAAGTTTTAAATTTAGTTAATACTATTCATAACCTCTTTTGAACTGCTTGTTTGGTAAGTCATGGTGCGCTTGAACTCGGTGTTGCATGTAGTGCAAGTTATTGAATTATTTTGAAGAAATAACACACTATGAAATCTAGGGGTGTTACATTTTCCCCTCCTTCAATAAATTGCGTCCTCGTAATTTGAAATTGTTCTTTGAAAATAAAAGGTTGAAAATAGAAAATATCTTTGTGGGAAAACCCATATCGAAAATTGGGTTACTAAAATTTAGCCTTAATATGAGGAAAAGAGAAATGAAAGGGTCACCACCAAATTATGATCTCGATTCGGAGAACATTGGTGGCAATTAGAGACATATTATTGGAGAAAAAACGTAAATATTTATAGGTAGTGATTGAGGTCATCAATCACAAACAAGTGTAAAATTGAGGTCCTTAAATTCATCAATCTATGATGATTTGAAATTCCTTCGGTTCAACAAAACCTAGGGTATTAGGATAACACATTTTTGACGTTTCAAAATATCATAGTTGAAATCCCACATTGAAAAATGAATTAATGAGTACTCTATTTAAAATAAAGAGTGGAAAGTATGAAGATTACAAAAAATAACACATACTAGGGTTCTCTGTAGGAAAATATGGATATGGAAGAGAAATATAACCATCAATTATCTGATGGAGAGTGGTAGAGAACATGGCTATGAAAAGGCCAACAATCCCAAAGCCATAAATTAGTGATGATTTAAGGTACCATCTAGGACAACATTTTTGTTCTAAATTCTTTTTCTTAATGTTGAGGAATTTATTTATGATATTGGCTAAGACCATAAGGGGATATACTTACTTTATAATTAGAGTTTTATCCATTAATAAATTTCTACCACAAACTCATCTTTCACTCTAAAAGATAATAGAACATAAAAAATTTTATTTATACTATTTGTATAGGGTTCCAAAATAAAAGAATTTATAATTCATCTACCACATCTTTAAAAAAAAACTACATTATTTAATCCATGAAATCTTGTGGGCCAATGGTAGGTGATACACCCTTGTCGCCCTTCGGTTGTGGGTTCAAGTCTCGCAGACTTGCCGGACGCGACGGGTTGCCGCCAAACCTCCGGGTTGTCCTGTTATGGAAATCCAAAATAATCCAGACTAGAACTATCCAAAATACTTCAGTCCAAAATTTATAAGGAAGGAAAACACAATAAAGATCCTTTTTTCCGTGTAATAACATGTGAACACCTTCATCATCTATTCTTTTAAAACACTGCAACATCCTGAATTACTATAAAACCTTATTGAGACATTCATGATCCCTTATTCCTTAAAGAATAATAGATATACTCCTTCAATCCAAAAATGTTTTAAACCCCAACAATGATGGAATGCACAAATCATTAATCAGTTTCAAGGTAGTCAAGAATATCCAAAATAATTTATCCAAATCAATCATGTATTATTCCAAAATCACTACCTCGGTATCAGAACTATATTATGGTATATCATTCTATCAACCATATATTTTCCAAAAAAATATCCTGCTATTGAGTCACTTTTCGTTGTTCCACACAATCTCAGTTCCTTAATGAAATAGTACTGCAGTACAATCCTTATATACTCCATAATTATTATAACAAGTACATTGTTGATACAACACTCAAATGACATAATCAAAATAAGAAATCTAATCATTCCTTTTCATCTGTGGTAGTATCATAACTTGATTATTATCCAATAGAATCATTTGCGGCATAGTCTGATGATTGGGACATAGGTTTACGTAGTGTCCAAAGTCCTTGCAAATGAAGCATTGTACATTTGAAACCATTTTCTTAACCTTGCAGTCACGTACATTATGCCCTTTTCCTCCACACTTATAACAAACTCTCATTCCTTTCAAGCAAGTTCCAGGGTGTTTCTTCCCACAGTTATCACATATGGGAAAATTCTTCTTTTCCCTCTTCCCTTTATCCATCTTTCTCTCTTCCATTCTTTTCTTCTCTTGATTCCCTTCAAACCCATAGGACTCAGTAAAATCTTTAATTATATTATCAAC
This sequence comes from Viscum album, assembly GCA_963277665.1. Classification (NCBI taxonomy): domain Eukaryota; kingdom Viridiplantae; phylum Streptophyta; class Magnoliopsida; order Santalales; family Viscaceae; genus Viscum; species Viscum album. The sequence goes on from OY728151.1 coordinate 1,291,621,549, forward strand.
ACGTGATATTATTTCTTCATATGATGATAATACATGGGAGACTATTTCTCTTATAAATTCTGGCTTAAGACCATGAAAGATATGATCCTTCTTTCTCTTGGGATCATGTGCATTTATGGAGATCTCATTCCTTCTACTGGGCGACATTTATATATAATAGCATAAACTAGGTCAGTTTATGAATTGAAATGAATAATTACAAACTTAAAAAATACCTAACGCAAATTGAACAGTTTATGGATATAATCCATAATCATAAAAAAATTACCTGAGTAAGTATATACTCATGAGCCCTTCAGAATGGTTTGTAAAGAAAATGATAATTATCCTAAGCATATCCCCTGAGACTGTCGTAACCATGAGTTAATCAAGGCCCGTTGTCGTTCACCAGTTCTCATTCGAGTCTAGCTCAAAGCGGTGTTTTTGGGTTTTACCCCTAGGTAAATCTGTGCCAGAGCCGCCTCTACCTGCTCGTATCCAGACAGGGATGTATTGCTCGGAAAACTCACAAAATCTCTACAATACCAAAATTCTAGGATGTTCTTCTCTACTAATCCTCAATGTTCATCCTAGGCCTACGTGCTCTAATCAGAGTTTATCTAAATCTAGCTTCCAAGGTTTGTACTAATCTTCCTCTGATACCAACTCTAACGCCCCGACCCCAGTTACCCAGAGTCGGTGTAGTATTACATAACATTGGCATGATCACAAGAGGGATCAAATATCGAAAGACCGATTGGTTTAGTAGCCTTGGAAACACTAGATATATTCAAAAAGTTTTACATTACATCATAAAGTGAAAAATTACTACAAAAACATAATGTCTCCATATTCCACACTATGATCCCCTAATTATATCCCTGTAGGTCATTCATAACCTAATTCTTCACATCCTAGGAAAAATAAAACATAGAAAATGGGTGTGCTCAAATGACCAGTAAGGACAAAAATATAGCGGAAAATTTCAAAAATAAGCATAAACAGTTAAGGAAATGTATAACTAAAACAAAATCCTTCTAAACTTGAACATCAACATAGAATGGAAAAAGTAAAATGAAATAATTCCATTTACTTATTCACATGGATATTCTACTAATCGAATAATCACATGCAATATCAATAACCACTTTCATAATGATGGAATGCATAATGTCAGACTATCATAACCACATAACCAAAGCCTCGTGCCAAGGCTACCAATAAGATTTTTCCAAGGCCTTGTGCCAAGAAACTAGTTTGTCTCATGAGACCTACCAATGCATCGAGGAGCTATAGCGGGCTCCACCCGTCACATATTAAGTCCAATGCATTCCCATATGAAAAGGTTCAAACATAACATAAACATTCTTATTGAAACTAGCATACGAAATGTCAATACTTTCATCATAAACTATGAATGGTATAAAAATATCACATCCATAGTCAAACATATCAAAAAACCATCAATACAATATAGTAGTTTTGTATCATAATAAATAAACTACAAATAAGCGTAAAATCCATCAAAGGATGTTGACATAGATGAAATCAAAACTCTTTTTAGAGAAATATCTCTTTCTATTTTTGAAATCATTTAAGAGTCATATATTTATAAAATAAAAAATTTTCTTTGAAAATATTTTTCTAATCTTGTAAGGGAAGCTTCGACGATTTTATAATGGCCGAAAATAACCGCACCCGCCGTATAAGTTAAAAAAACATTTTTTCCTTAATTCTGTCGAAAAGGTTAAAAGTACCTTGTTTGGAAAACGATGGAAAGATTCCTTTATAATTCTCTTATAAAAAGTAAAACAAGGGTATAAATAACTTTAACCCATATTATTTTAAATAGTAAAATATTTTTGAAATACATTTCGAAGAAACATGGATGTGGATGATAAAGAAATCCCAGTAGATAATTACGTATAAACAACCTCGGATAATGAAGAGATTGGGAAATAACCCTTACCTTGTACATTTCCTTGGTTGGGGTTGGTTAACCTCATTTATAATGGTGAAATAATTGTTATTAAATTATACAAGAATCATATACATTCATATGATATCATATATGATCTTTTAACATTGCTTTGTTAATAATATCTTAGAATTATCGTTGTTTCGGGTGTTAACTTACTCGTTTTCTTTTATATGTTTTGTTACATAAGTCGTGGTTGTCATGGATAGGTTGTATCTTATTCATATCCAAAATGATATCGATTCATTAAACATTAATTTTAAATCATAAAATGATAATTATACTTGAATGGATACGATAGAGAATGAATCTCATTGCGTTCGTGGAGACGGTAGTCCGTACGTACGCACGAGCGAAAATATCATTATTTTGATATTAAAATAACATATAATTGGATAGTATATCATATATAAAGAATCATTATCATGTTATATTTATTATTTACATGAGTTACACATCATTATTATACCCATCCAAATAATAATATATTGAATAACAATTACACCACCACGTGGAGACGGTAAGCCGTACGTACGCACGTATGGTGACATGTTATTCGAAGGGTGGATAGAATACTGAATAGGGTTGTACCATATTTATAATAACATCACAGTATATATAAGATACTGGAGTTATTATTTTAGAATGGAAATAACAAATAATGAAGAAGTGGAAGAAGAAATGAATTTGAAAAAGGGTGGTGAAAACATTATCTCTTCTTCGGGTTCTTCCTTTGGATTTGATCAAAAGGGCTCCTTGAGTTGGCTTTCTGACTAAAGTAAGTCCTCTAGGATGAAGTGAGTGAAGTTGAGAGAGTATTTGGGAATAGTTTTTCCGAAACAAAAGGCTTTGAAGGTGTGAAGAAATGAGGAGGAGTGACCTTTTTATAAGAGGGGTGAGGGGCACCTTTGGAAAAGCTAGAAATATTAATTTTTAATAAATTCATATTCGGTTTCTAATGGCTCCAAAGTTGATTATTTAAATTTTAAGGTGGGGATATGTCGAAAACCATTCAACCAATAGAATTTATACAGGTTTGGGTTACTATATTAACCTTATCTTTAAGTATTAACTCTTAGTTAATTAGTTTGACATTTTCCATGTCACTTTGTATTTTTATATTATATAGTTAATAAAATTACTATATACATCCAAGAGACCCACAAGTGGTCCATTAATGATACACCTATCATGATATAAGTCCCTTTTCTGAACCTTAGATTTTTAAGAATTTAATATAAATTAATAATATAATATTTGTTTTAAAAACTCTTTTATGTCAATTTTGACACTATTCAATAGTTGATTTTTTTGAAACTCAAAACAGAATGATTACTTCGACCAATGTTAATTAAATAAATCCTAACATGTCATATTAACCTAGAAAATTAGTTTAATTCATTAAAAGTCTCAAATTATATTTATTTGGGTATAATATCAATTATTTTAATTTTTCACTATTATGGTAATTACTGCATCATCATTGTGTCATAAATAAATTAACATATTTATTGTCTGAAAATTATAAATAAAATATCATTATGTATTAATTCCTTTTATCTCTCTAATGAATATTTACAATCGATTTTATCTTATGTATAACCCTATATTAAAAATGTTTTAGTAAATAAACTTTGATTTTAACTCTTTTAACTCTTCTTTGAATTAAATAATAATAAATGTCCTAATCAAATCCAAGTGGACCTAAATGATAATATTTTATTCCTAAGGTTCTTTTTGTTCGAGATACATTTGTCCAATAGAATTAGGACATGTGTTAGGGTAATATTAATATCATTTTTACCCTTAATTACCCAATTTACTTTTAACCGTGGTAAATAAAAGTAAAAAGTTACTATTCACCAAAAATTATTTTCAACTCATTGAACCACATTTAACTTCTTGACATTAACCTTGTCTCCCGAATTTTTGAAATTCCATTCATAGAAGCGGTAAAATCAAGTTTTAGGAAATATTCAGTTTTTTTAACTACCACTTAGTAGTTTCACTATTCATCAAAAATTGAAGTTTTTCAAAACAATGCCAAAATTTCACCCTAAGCTATAATTGATATTCTGAATTCAAAAATGATGTGTATTTTAAAAAATTCCAAGCATATAAGTTTCATTAATTAATTTTATAATTAGTTCCCGCTGTCACAACAATTAGCGTGTTTTTAAGAAATAATATATACCAAAAGATTGACAATTGTTTAGGTCCAATTTCAAAGTGAAATTAATTCTAATAAACACCATTGGATAAAATGGTAAAAATATATTCTAATTATACTATAAAACCACTCAATAATATAATTTATCACTATAAATTATTTTTATTAAAAAATATGTTTTTAATTAAAATTTAGAAATTTTCACTATTTATCAAAATATAAGTTTTATCCGAAAAGTTCCAAAATTTTACCCTAGGATAAATTCGATATTCTGAATCCAAAAATGAAGTCCATTTTGAAATATAAAATATATATAATTTCAAAAAATAGGTATTACTATTCATAACGGCTAGTTTGATTGGTTGTGGTGTATGTTAGAACTCGAAGTTGCGTACAACACACGCTACTGTATTATTCAAAGGAAAGCGTACCATGGAAGCTTGGGATGTTTCATTTTAAATTTTTGATGTCCCCATTTAGTCAAAAAGTTTAAAATATTGTATTTAAAAAGGGTTCACTATTAAAAGTTGGTAAAAGTGAAATACTGAAGATGAATTTGTTCTTACATTATGTCTAAGAAACTCATAATATGGATTCTAAAATTATAAGGATTATATAAAGTTTAAAATTTAGTTAATACTATTCATAACCGCTTTTGAACTGCTTTTTTGGTAAGTCATGGTGCGATTGAACTCGGTGTTGCGTGTAGTGCAAGTTATTGAATTATTTTGAAGAAATAACACACTATGAAATCTTGGGGTGTTACATGCTTGTTCTAATATGTTATATGAATAAGGTAGTGATGTGAAATCATATCTATTTATGGTAATGAAAAAGTTATACATACTCTTCTATAAGAATCAAGTAGTGATGCCTGGTCTACCATGTTTTGGGAAATGTGTAGTGATTCTATGAATACTATTTCAATATTCTACAACTTTGTTAGTGTCATAGTTTACAGTTATGATACATTAATAGAAAATTCCATATCTTTATTCCTATATTTATTCTTTTTGGATTATGTTTATTTATTCATGTTTCACACTTTATTCACGGTATATTTTTTTTCTTTTGCAGTTACATGACTTTTTTTATTATGTCTTATGGAAACCTTGGATTACATCTTATTATTCTTACTAATAAATTCGTACCATTCTCATTTATTCTCTCATTCTTTTAACATTACCCTTAATGACATGTTGGTGATTTTTACCTTACTTTTCATTTTATCTCACTCCATTATTTTATTTCCTTTTCCCCTGGTAAATATTTATTGAGATATACGTAGAATTATTTTTGAAATATATTAATTATGGGATATTTTAGAGATATAAAATGAAACATTTTTATAAAGGAAAAAATTTCCTTTCTCTAAGGGTAAAACTAGGGAGGTAATCATTAGAGGATATTAATGGTTCTTTTATTGTGATTTTGTGATTATTTTTTAAATGGTTATATTTGGTATTTTTTATTTAATAATGACAGGCTCATCTCCCTTTTTATCAAATACAATATTTAAAAAGTGTATTTTCATCACTGAACCCAGATGTGGGGGACTTGGGAATATTATGTTAAAAAATAATAAAAGAGGAATGTGGTATATTTTCTTCCACTTCATGAAAATAAGATTACAATGAAATTGTTTTCAAACAGAATTCATATAATAGAATGTATAAAATATTTTCATATGACAGAGATCCTGGATCTATATATTGGTAGATTTATAATATGGTAAGCATAATTTTTTAAATAAAAATTTTTTAAGTGATTATTGAAAGGAAATAATGGTATAGAATTTTTTTCAGAAATTTTTTCTATGAATGTAAAATTTTCCAAACAGATAATGATAAACTATCCAAATATAAAAAAATATAATTAAAAGTATTATATGAATAATTATATGAGAAAATAAAATTAAATTTAAAAGGACATAGATAAGTCGATTGTGAATGTTACAAACCCAACTTTTCATAACATTTCAGATGAAAATGATGATTGTAGAAATATTTCTGAAATTGTTGGTCATATTTTTAAATATACTCTATTAAGTGGAAGATATTTAATTGGATGGATATAATCCAATGATTTGAATAAAATTTTTAGGTTGTATTATTTATTTTCATTATATTATGAGTCAAATGAACATAATGATGATAAAGTTCTTTAAAAAAAATGAGATGAAGATAAATTTTTAAGAGTGCGAAGAAAGGTATTAGAAAAATTATAAGAAATACTCAAAACATAAAATTGAAGCTAACATTAAAAATTATAGTCTTTTCAATGTCATTTATGACATAGATAAGTTACAAAAACTGATTAATATACATAATTCTGAATTGGATAAGTCTAAGAATAGTGTTTCAAAACATAAATCTAAAAATAAGTAAAAAAGAAATGTTATTTCGTCAGAATATCATCATAATTTATATTATTAAAAGAAAAAGGATTATGATAAGAAACTAATGATTGATTCATTTTTTAAGGATTAGAATGATGTTTTTTAGATTAAATATAATTTTGTAATCCTGAATAATTTAATGGAAATTTTTACAACTAGAGGGAAAATAGTTTAAATTATTTTTTGATTATTGAGACCAAAATTGAATAATTTATAAATTATAAGTGATCCCATATAAAGACGACACCATTTTTATATTAAATTATTATTTTTCAAGTACAAACCCCATTTCTACAAAGAGATATGTAAATATTGGTACCAAAAGATCTATTTTAAATATACTTCTAGACACTAGAAGGTTTATCTTTCAATGTATTAATTTCCAAATACTTGAATTTATTGTGTAATTATAGTTTAAAATAAAACAGTGATACATAGAAATATCTTTTTAGTTTATGGTTACTTAAAATACCCATTTACTTTCAGTAAATACTGGTATCATAAATGTTGATCCATACATGTTAAATTCTATTATAGAGGAGATGTATTTATTTTATTTGGATAATTTTTTAGTTCATTGTAGTTATTATAATATATTTTACAATCAAAGGATGATATGGATTTTTGTAAATGATTTTTCAAGAATCATCTTCAAATGAAGATGATTAATTCATTATTATGGTAGATAGATTATGATATTTTTATTATATATTTATCTTATAATATGTGTCTTGTTTTACAAAATTTCAATCATCTACATGTTCTATTCTAGTATTATTTGGTCTATAAAACTTTTAATTTACATAATCATGATTTTTTAATATTTAAAAAATAAAAATATTAATTATTAAAAGAAGATCATTTTGTGAGTTTTTAAGGTTTTATATTTTTTCGTTAGTTGTTTCCTTACTATAAGATTCATCAATTGAATATGAGGTTAAAAACTTTTAGTTTTCCCTATAAATAAATTTATAGACCATATCTGTACTGAATTTTTTTATATTATTGATTCTGTTTGGTTTGAATCATTAATATCCTGAGGTCTTTTAAAATATTCTAGATAAATTTCATCAATAAATATTTTCTTTGAAAGGATTGTTGATTATGGTTTGTATGATCCACATGGAAACTTATTGAAATAAATTTTTCATTCTCACAATATGGATAATATTACTCTATCTTTTGATCCTATTGAGATTTTCTATCCTCACTTTATTTATACATTTTATAGTTCTAAATTGTTTTCAATCATAATTGTGTAATAATTTTATGTTAAAAATAGTTTCAATTGAATTCTCTAATTCAATGAAAAATAGGAAAAATTCAAGGAGTTTCTACGATAAGTTAAATTTATCTTTGTATCTCACAAAAATGTGGATATTTATGTTTATTTTATTAAGAAAATTGTTAATGAAATTCATTTCATAATTATGTAAAATTTGAATAAGATAAATCACTTACACACTGAAGGAAGAATAGTATTTAAGTGGTTTGAAGACTTTATTCCTCTATGGAAATGTTATATGGCCACAATGTTTTTACAGGAATTATATATTTCATATTTCGATTGAAACAGGAGGAAATATAACATAATGAATTCAATTAGGTATTATATTGAAATAAAATCTTTTATCATTATGAATAAAATTATTTTTCTCTATATGAGAATCATGAGAAATGATATTGTTTTGATTTTTTTAAAAGAAGGGGTGAACGATCATAGATTTTTTTTATAAATTCACAAAAAAAATTAAATACCAGTTCCATAACAAGGATGAATCTATTATATGTTCCAAATAAGTCATAGTTTATTGATAGAACGATGGAATATTCTACCCCAGTGATTTTGGTAAACAATAAGAATCAGGTTCCAAAGATAAATATAAAATAACATGAAAATAGAATGTCAAACCATCCTTCATATTTAAAAATGAAATTTTATAGTAAATGGTTTTGGGAATTTTATGATAATAAAATATGTGAGATTGAGAATAAGGTCATAAAGGATGTAAAATTAGTTGAAGAAATGATATTGGGTATAAAATATTCTTGTAGACAAATTAAACGTGATGTAAAATATATAAGACAAGGAAATGATGTGAAAGAATATTATTTGAAGAAATTAATGTTATAATTAATAGTAAATACCACTCAAGGGGGTTTTTTATTCACATTTTAAATTTCCTTTTAATAATAGGTTGGATATATTGGATATTTTTTCAATATAATATTCATTATCATATGCATATTCATCCTTAATAGCATTGATAAAATGGCTCTTTTTTTCTACATCAATGGCCTCATTAGATTCTTTTTCTTGTTTTTATGATCGACACTACATGGTAATTTCAAACATTATAAGGGAGAAAATTTATTCCCTATGTGATATATTAATTAAATATTTCACTTATTTTATATCCATCTCCTTTCGTGAAAATATAATGGTAAAACCCAAATAATTGTTAATGGTTATATAGAGAAATCAACACTAAGGGACATTACTCCATTCCAAATGTGAGTAAATTGAGTAAACATATATTAATTTTCATTTATAGATACACATACAAAGTCATACCAATAAAAATAACTCTTATTAACAAAAATGTTGTTTGTTCCTTCCTAAGTAAATTCTAATAATTTTCATATCACATGGGATGTTTTTCATGTAGATGTGGAATTAAATCCATTTTAATGAATCCCTTAGTACATAACATTAATTTATTTTCCCATCAAATTCAGTTGATGTTTCTATTTATCATTTAGTGCCTTTTTTGGTTTTAACCATGAAAATCAATTTTAAAACATGATATCCATTATTTCTATGAATATTTTACATGCCTCTTTTCTAATAAGTGTAATTTACTCTATCAGATAAAAGATCATGAGAATGATAGATATTTTTTATAATATAATAATAATTTGTAATATTTTATGATTTTGGAAATGAAAACAAAATTTTTAATTCTAGGATTTTTTGGGGAAACACAAAGATATTTATTGATATAAATTGTTTGTCAGAGTAGAATGGAAAGTGAGGGGAGAGGGAATTAACATCTAAATAACTAAAAATATCTAGGGTAAAATTCAAAATAATTCAAATTTTATTTGATTAATAATATATGCGATAAGTTTTCTATGAAATATAATGTTTTCATTAATGTTAATTAATTTGGTTAGATCTGTGTAATGGATAAGAATATTATTTATGAAATTATTCATATGATGACCATATGATGTAATTTGTAAATAGAAAGACATAGAAAAATAATTTGTAAAATAAAATTAAAAATTTCATGGTGTCACCCCATAATTATCCTCCCTTATATTTTAGAGGCTTTACTTACTCTATGGTTTTTAATAGAGATCATGTATGCACATCCACCCTCACTTCTAGATAGAAGTTGTAAGAAATCAATCCTACCTTTCTTCAGTATTAGTAACCACATATCTCCCTTTATTTTTAATGGTTGTATCAAGAGACCTGTTATAGAAGATAAGATGAGATTATAATGATATACTTAATAAATATACCTTAAAAATATGTTATCATATCTCCAAAAATATAGAGTCATTTAATAGAGAGAGAAAATGGTATATAATATGATTACATGCGAATTAATAATTTGGAATTGCCTCTAGAGAGGGTCTTGAGGCTGATGATAATTTTATAGTTATCCATTATTGAAGAGTCACATGATATGATCATCCAATCCCATATCATATTTATATAATCCAATCATTCTAATGTATCTTTGTATAAGCTTTATAGGAGTTGGAGGGATCCATGGTGAAGTCTAGGCTTTATTGGTCAGAGCCATTCCATTTTACCACAATTAAATTCTCCAAAGAAAATTTAGAAAAAATACACTTCTGAGATTCCTAATGCCACTTGTTATCCAAAACACATTATGTATGATTACATATATATACATAATCCACCATCTATCTAGTGGTATTCTTTTTCAACTCAGGATTCATTGCACTGTATTGATTGAGTTTTCTGTAGTATCGTTCATCAACCAGATCCTCCCCCATTTTCTTCTTCGTCCTTTCAGTGATCTTCCAAATTCATTCAATGTTCGTAAAATATTATTTATGAATGGTATAAAATGTTAACAATATAATCAATAATACTTTGAATATACTTTAACATCTTCATCAAGTTCATGAATGACATCACTTAAAGAACAAATATTGAGAATGAAAATCACTCAAATGAAAATGTTAGATAAAAATTGAGTTTTTATTACCATGAAAAAACAATGATGGAGAGAGGTACAAAAGGATGGTGTGTAAAATAAATAACCCATTTGTAACATAATGTGTAATAAGAATTTTTTTATAGATAAAATATAATGTTGTAAGATCTCTAGATGAATGAAATGAAAAATAAGAGATACCCATTTTAAAAAGGATTAAAAAATCCCTAAAAACAATATCCATAAAATAAAATAACTAATATTGATAATATATTCAAAAATAATAATTTAAAACTGAAATAGGGCATTCATAAAAGAATAATTATTACATAAATGTTTTTTCAAAAAACATTCTTTGAAAATATAGAAAAATACATGAAGACTTATTTAAAAAACTCAATCTTTTAAAACCCCTTGTAATATAAACAATTTTTTTTAAAAAACAAAATATTTAATTTAAAAAAATATAAGAATATGTCATTTCATTTTCGAAATCATCATGACATAAAATCATTTGGAAACCAATTAATATCATGTAAAGTAATATTAATAAATAAAACACTCAAACTACAAAAAAACAATTAAAGTGTTTCTACAGAAAGTTTACGCCATTATCATAAAAGAAAATTTTATGAGTCACATTCAAAATTCAACTTCCATATATATGAATATAAAGTACAATAATATAATTTATTATTGTTGAAGCAACTAATATTGGATGAAATAAGTTCAATAATAAATATTACAACTCATGAATGATATTAAAATATGAAATACCCATACAAGTCGAGTATCTTTTGAATAAAAATCTACATAAAAAAGAAAGTGAAATAGAACATAAAACCCTAGAATTTAATGAATATGGAAAAAAATAGATAAATAGTAATAATACCGTGTAAAATATATCATGTTTCATAATAATAAATATTCCTCTATAAATTAAATTAAAACATAAACCCCTTACAATATTAGAAATTTTCAAATAAAATCGCATAAAAGTTTATGATTTCAAATGTAATGTTAAATACCAAGAATAGTAATAAGAACATGAAAACAATTTATAATTTTTAATATATAGAAAATTTTAAATAAAGCGTGATGTATAATAATAAATATGTCTAACGAGGTGGAAAATTGAGACAAAGAAACCCTTACATTGTTCTTATTCTGCACTGTACATTCACATATCATCCTGAATTATAAAATTAATTTTATTAGATACCTTATTAGGAAAAGTATTCATAAATTTTTTCATTTAAAATTTAACATTTACTATCCTATTTTATTTATTTATTATATAGTTTTTTATTATAGTGGTGATTTGATATGGTTATGTAAATTTATGTATAAATCTTCCATATTATTTACCATAGTTAAAGGTGGCCTATAATCAATTCATAATCCCCAAAATTGAAGGGATTTCTTTCCATGATTATTATATTAGAATTAGATTTGTATAATTATATACGTCTTTATACAATGAACTTATATTTGGAAAGGCACACTGATATATTCATGTTAGAAGGTTATGTTTATTTAGTCCTTTAATTGTTGAGATCAATTATATTATTTACAATATTTTCTAAATATAATATTAATAGTTCCATAAAAAAAATTGGAAACATAAATACATTTTTATATTCATAAATTTTATGTGGTGATGGAAAATAAATCACGATTCTTCATAAAGGTGGTTGTCTGAATGTACATACGCTCGACATTCTTTTCTTTTTCTTAGTGGAAGGAAAGTAATAAATAATGAAATTTCAATTAATATAATTAAAAATAAGTATACTAATGTTACATAGGGCATTGTATTACTATGGATAGCATATTTATATTATATAATGATTATAAATAAAAGGATATGGATTAAGTTTTACTCACTTTGAGTTCACGAACATTCTCTTAAAAGGATCCTTGTAAATAAAGGGATTAAGAAAAATTATAGAAAGAACAATTACTCTAGTAACCAAGATCTAGTTTCAATATTATTAAAATGGAATATGATTTAAGGGATCTCATCCTAAAAAATAGATCAGTTTAGTAGACTTTAAAAATAAGATACATACACGATTCCGATATTACATTAGAAATTTAAAATACATAGAATAATGAATATTCTCATACCCTTGATATTATTATTAATATATTTCTACACATGCTGATGTAAGATCATATACTCAAAAAGAGATAAGTATAATGAATTATATCATGAATAATTAATTCATAATCCATATGGAATTATAAATAAATAAATATATATGTCATTTAATTAATAACTTGAGTACAAAATGCATCCATGTATAATATCAATATTGTAATCTAATGGAAAAAAATAACTAAATTTTCAACCAAGAAAACAATTGATGTTGGATGTAATGATCTCACACTTCTTGATATATTTACCATTAAATCATTTTTCTATGAAAATCTAATGAATGGATAATCATACAAAAAAACCAATTTAATAAGGTTAGTGAACTAGTTTTCCCCATGATAACTATCGAATCATTGAGGGGGATATATAATTTAGGTGCCACAGTTCAGTGAATTTGGAATGAATTACTAAAATTTTAAATGATCAATTTAATTCCTAAATAATATTCTTATCAATAAGTGGTTGTAGTGAGTAAATAATATAGAATATCAATATTTCTATAGTTAATAAAAAATCATTGAATGAAAAAAAACCATATATAGAAATGGTATACAATATAGGAAATAATATTTTCCATGATAGAAATAATATGGATATTTAAAACAATGGTAATATAAAATGATCATAAAAAATATAATATTTTAGGGGAATGTTAACAACCATAATATTAATATTACAAAATTGGTGACCATCAATTCCTTAGAAATTTTAGGTATTGTAATAAAATCACGTCCATTTGAGAAATAAAGAGTATTAAAGTGAAAAATTAATATAAGTATCCATTAAATATTTTTCTTCACAAAATTATTTAAAATTATTTGAAATATCTAATGTTTTTAAAATGGTTTTGGTGTCTCGAAAGGCTATTAACACCATATACATTAAAAATAAGAAAAATAAAATTTTTCTTTTTATAAAGAAAGTTGAAAACGACCATTTTGGGTAAAAAAGAGAAATATTCTATGAAAAATTTTAAAAATAATTGATAACATAAATTTTAAATAAAAAAGTATTTGTGAAATAAAAATAAATTTGGAAAAAAAATTAAAAAATGACATGAAATAAAAATATTCCCTGTCAAAAGAGAAATAAGATCATATTTTATTTTAAACATTCATAAAAAATGTAATGTTAAATGAACCAATAATAATAATTAAAAATATATATATTCTTGTTAAATAAATAAAATCGGTATTATATACAGCATGTAAACATAAATAGGATCATAATACCTAATATGTCCCAATAGATTGGAAATTGAGATGAAATCTCAATAAAAATATCAGATAATTGATGTTAAAATTAATGAATGATGTGATTATATGTAAAAAAATTAAATATATTTTTTGGATATAGATGATAATACAATTATATTTAATTTCACAAATTATCATGGAACAACATAGTCAATAATGTAGAAGTATAGCACAATTAATGTTAATTTAGTTAGAAACCACTTACCTCAAATTTCTCTTATTTTTGAAATGATTTAACCACATGGATATTGGTTTTAAATAAGTTATTAATATTTATTATACCTATAATAATATTTATAGTAATATATATAATCCCTTTACCATATCTTTTCAAATGTTAGTGAAAAATATTTCATTATTATCATTGATTTCGGTATTTACTACATGATTATCTCATGCAAGTACTTTGGTTATGATTTCATAATATATAAAATATTAATAATTATATAAATATCATATATATCTATTAAATCTGACATTATTATTATCTATCTATATCAATAGTTATAAATGGATTGCATCACTTCGTGGAGGTGGTAGTTCAAATGTATAGATGAGTGACATTATCATTTTCCAATGTATTATTGGGTAAAAGGATATATATGATTTTATACTCATAGAAGAATTTTATGTCACAAATATATTTTTTATTATTTATATTCACTACTATAAACATCCTAGAAAAATAGTGATGAATAACCAAATACACATCTTTATAGAGATGGTAAGCCACATGTACATACAAGAGATGTTTTCACATTTCATAGGATGGAAAAGTGAAGGGAAATGGTTGTTCCAAAATCATAATAACATATAATTATATTTATTATACCGGATTTATTATTTTTGATTGTTTACAAAATATTTTTATAAAGTTTAATAAGACTGAAATTTTAAAGGCCTGATAATGACAATTAACTATTTTTGAAAGAGAACATTTCAATATTTTCTAAACGTACAAGTGTTTTGTGTTTTGGAAGAAAATAACCACCAAAACATGGATAAATATTTTCATTATAGGATTTGGAATGAGTTAATTTATATATGTGGTTATATGTTGTTTACAGAAAGAATCATTGGTGATTCTAATTTATAGTGAATGAGAGGACACACATGGTATTAATATAAAGATACATATATAATACATTAATTTTCATGTGAATGTGGAACTACATGGAGATAATTTAGAAGATAGTGTAACATATGGATGAAATACCTTCAACCAATAAAAATTGAATAGGTTTATCATGTATTTTAAACCTTATCTTTTGGATTAACCCCTTAGTTAAAAAAATTTAACCATAACTGTAGTAATGACTTTATCAAACATAATGGGATATAATTTTAGTTATAAGGTATCAATATTATATTAAACAAAAAGGGATGATATTTTAGGACATTTGTTATCCTATGTTTCATATTTCATGTTTTTATTATTTTTAAATAATTTAATAAATAATATTTTTTTCATAAAATATTAATAATATCATTTTTGACACTATTTATTGAATTTGAGTTTAATGACATAAATAAAAATATGTAATTTGAATATATAATTTTAAAAAATCTCTACTATGTCATATATATCTATAAAATTGATGGATCACTGTAACACAACTAAAAGTATTAATTTTAGTTTTTCTAAAATAGTTTATTATATTTTTCTATTATTTGGATAAATACCGTGTCAACGTAGCGTAAGCATTTAAGTTAAATATTAAATAAAAAAACTAGAAATAAATTACCATGGTAAAAATAAATAAAATATGAAAAAAATAATATTTAATATTCATTCATAAATTATTATTATCATTAAAGTAATATATAAAATAAATTAAAAGAAAGAGACAATCATTTTGGAATTTTCTTTTCTAAAAAATAATATAAATGCCATTATAATGGTCAAATAGATCCATAGTTTCAAATATCTGAATCTGGTAAGTCTATGGATGGGTACCACCCATCCAATGATATAAAGGAAGTTATGAGATTATTTTTAATACATTAACACATTATTTTAACCATACCTAACCAATTTACCCTTTACCATTGTAAGAAATTGTACAACATTCACTATTCATAATGTCTTACACTAAAATGGACTAGTTTACCAAATTTGAGCCTTTTGATTCAAAAGTATGGTATCCATTATTCATTTTTCATTTTTTAAAATTGGTATAAATTAATTTTAATATATATGTATAAAAAATAATGAAAAATTTATTTAGAAAAATACTTTTTAAGCATACAAAATAACTTACAAGAAAATAATAAAAAATTGTCAATTAAAATTAGATAATAATCATTAAAATGGGTAATATATTACGTTAATAAAAAACCCCAAATATAATTGGCCTTATATATTTCATGATTTAATAAAAATAATATATATCATTTGAAAAACCAGTATTTTCACTATTTAATGAAAAATTAATCATTTCAAAAAAATCCCAAAATTTCTATATAAACTACTTTTGGTATGTTGATTTTAAAAGTTAAATTGTTTTTCAAACAAAAATTTTACAATATTTAGAAATAAATTATAATATTTTCTCATACTAAGTTGTAAAAACCATTTCTGAAGAAAACATATTATAAACAATAAAATATCTTTAGTAAAAAATGAGTTCGTAATTATTAGTAATTAATCAATATACTTGTATTGAGTAGTTAATTTATTGATTTCAAAATATGGACAATCCTATCACTATGAGAAAGGTGGTTTATTTGCGATGGGTTAATTGCGACAGGAATATATACCGTCGCAAAAGGTCCGACGAAATACGTATTTGCAATGGGAGTCTTTTCCCGTCGCAAATAGTAGGTTAATTGCAATGGGAATAGGTGACCCGTCGCAATAGGTTTGGCGATGTTTGTGCACCAAAACACAAGGAGGGTATTTGCAATAGGGATGCTCCCCTTGTCGCGAAAGCCCAACGGCGGTAAATACCATTTGCGAAGGGAAAATCCCCCCGTCACAAAAAGTATGTCGAGAGGTGTGTATTTTTGACGGGACCCGTCGCAAATACCCTTTTAACCACCAACTGTAATTAATGCGGGGGAGGGTATTTGTGATGGGCCTCGTTGCAAATAACCTCGTCGCAACTAATCTAACCTATATATACCCCCCAACCATTTTTTTTCAAATCACTCAGATCTCCCTCTCCCTCTCTCTTCATTCTCCAGTTTTAAGGAAAATATTTCATTTAGTTAAACTTTTTTATACGAGATCAATTGGTAGGTTCCAATACCTTCAGAATATCAAAGATTAAGGTTTTTATATTTTATTTTTTTTATATTTATTTTCTTTTTTTTATTAATTTTAAATGTGGTTTATTAGTTGTAATTAAAATACATTTTAATTGAATTTTTTTTATATTTATTTTTAATAAGAAATTGATATTGTTAGTGATAATTATAAATAATTATTGTTAATTAGCAATAATTATATATTATTATAGATAATTAGAAAAATTTAGTCATGATTAGATATAATTAGGGATAATTAGGTCTAATTAGTAATAATTAGGGGTAATTAGCAATAATTAAGGGTAATTAGCAACAATTAGTGGTAATTAGAAATAATTAGGGGTAATTAGCAATAATTAGATGTAATTAGAAACAATTAGGGGTAATTAGCAATAATTACGGGCTATTAGCAATAATTTGGGGTAATTAGCAATAATTTGGGGCAATTAGCAACAATTAGGGTTAATTAGCAATAATTATGTGTAATTAGCAATAATTAGGGGTAATTAGCAATAATTATGGGTAATTAGCAATAATTAGGGGTAATTAGCAACAATTTCAGATAATTAGCAATAATTAGTGGTAATTAGTAATAATTATGGTTAATTAGTAATAATTAGGGGTAATTAGTAAAAATAAGTAATAATTAGATCTAATTAGAAATAATTAGTAATAATTAGATGTAATTATCAATAATTAGTAATAATTAGATATAATTAGTAATAATTAGATATAATTAGTAATAATTAGTAATAATTAGTAATAATTAGTAATAATGGGATATAATTAGTAATAATTGGATTTAATTTGTAATAATTGGTAATAATTAGTAATAATTGGTAATAATTTGATATAATAGGTAATAATTAGATATAATTGGTAATAATTAGAAATAATAGGTAGTAATTAGATACAATTGGTAATAATAAGATATAATTGGTAATGATTAGATATAATTGGTAATAATTAGATATAATTGGTAATAATGAGATATAAATAGATATAATTAGATATAATTAAATAGATATAATTTGATATAATTAGATAGATATAATTAGATATAATTAGATATAATTAGATATACTTAGACATAATTAGATATAATTAGATATAATTAGATATAATTAAATATAAATAGATATAATTTGATATAATTAGTAATCATTAGTAATAATTAGTAATAATTAGTAATAATTAGATATAATTAGTAATAATTAGATATAATTAGATATAATTAGATATAATTAGATATAATTAGTAATAATTAGTAATAATTAGTAATAATTAGTAATAATTAGTAATAATTAATAATAATAAGATATAATTAGTAATAGTAAGATATAATTAGTAATTATTAGTAATAATTTGTAATAATGAGATATAATGAGATATAATTAGTAATAATTAGTAATAATTAGTAATAATTGGATATAATTAGTAATAATTAGATATAATTAGATATAATTAGATATAATTAGATATAATTAGATATAAGTAGATATAATTGGAAATAATTGGATATAATGAGATATAATTAGATACAGTTGGATATAATTGGATATAATTAGATATAATTGTCCTTTCTTGGGTGATCACCTTGCAAGTAGCATTGCAATAGGACCACCTTAGTCATTCCCTTCTCATCTATAAGAATTATCTCACATGACCCTTTACATAGAACATTATTCCTTGAAAATATAATGAAAATATACTGATGTCCCCTCAAATTTTATCGAGAAATGATCTTAGTAAAGGGAGCGAGATGATTCTTAGAGACAATAATGACATTACTTTGGTCGTACCATTGTAACTTTACTTGTGAGGTGATCAACCATGCAAGGAAAATTATAGAGTTTACGTTGGACATGGATGACACAAAATTTTTATTGTGCATGACCTAACAATTGGAGACACTTTGAGATTTGAACATGTTAAGAATAGAGTAATGCCTATTAAGAATATTGATAATTTTAATATTTTATAAATTTTTTTATTATTTTAATAATATAAATATATATTTTTCATAAATATTGATAACATAATTTTTTGATTTGTAATAATTAGATATAATTATATTTAGTAAAAGAAAACTGCTTGGATAATGAATGGAAAATTTGTAATCATCTCTACAACGATGATTACCAAATTTCCTTTAATTATTCAAGAAGATTTTATTTTTCTATGTGTTTCTATGTATTTCCAAATTAGCAATAATTAGTAATAATCAAGATCTATTTTGCTATGTATTTCTAAGTATTTCTAAATTCATAATAATTAGTAATAATCAAGATCAGGAGCAGATGCGTCAGTGGGAGCAGCAGTGGAAGGAGCAACACGATGAGGAGACGTGTCGATATCATCAGCAACATGATGAGGAGATGCGCCGATATAACGAGTGGCAGTAGGAACAGATGGAGTACATGCGTCGTCTGACTCGTAGTTTAGGGATGGATTTTCCTCCACCATCACCTCCAGGTCCTCCAGATTATCCACCCCAGTGACTTTTTTACATGTAACAAACATTTGAGTTCGTAGCTTATTGTAATATTAACTATTTACAATTTCTCTTTTTCATATTGGTACGACTATTGCATAATTTAGTTTTTTATTTATTTTTAATATTTTATTACTTATTAGTATTACTTTAAATGTTTGTTTATTTTAATAATAATATTATTAACATTTTATTAATATTTTATATTTTTAGGGAATATTGAAAATTTTAAAATTTTAAAATTTTAATAATACTAATATTATTTTTTCAAAAACACGTATGTTTATTTTAATAAAAATAATAATAATATATTAATTTTTATATTATTAATATTAATATTAATATTATATAATAATATATTATTTATATTAATAGTTTTCATATTTTTATTATTTTTTTATCTTAATATTGTATAATTTTTTAATATAATTTTTTATTATTAATATTATAATAATATAATTTTATATATTATAAATATTAATATTAATATTATATAATATTATATAATTTATAACAATTATTTTTTATTATTTTTTATTATTTTAAGTATTTGCGACGGGACCCCGCCGCAAATTTGTTATTTATTGTCCTATTTGCGACGGTATGAACGGCCCGTCGAATAAACTTATTTGTGACGGGCCCGTCGCAAATAGGTTTTTATTTACTTATTTGCGATGAAATGAAAGTCCCGTCACAATAGCTTATTTGAGATGACTTGTCGCAAATATCTTTTTTATATATAAATGAAAACCATTTGCGACGGTGATGTTTCCCGTCGCAAAAAATATTATTTTCGATGGGATCCCATAGAAAATTACTCGTCACAAATACCTTGAATTCTAGTAGTGTATTTCTCCACACCAGTTTAATGACTAAGTTAAAATAATCATATTTAAATAATAGCATATTTTGGTTCGTTTATGGGTAGAATTGTGTGTTGTATACTATATCGAGCAGAATGTTATTTTGAAATATCATGGTGTTAAATTCTCCCCTTCAATAGATATCATTCTTGTAATTTGAACATTTTATCTGTAATCAAATATTTGACCTTGTAATACTCTTTCATGGAAAACCCACATCATTAAAAGGGTTAATAAAACTCTCTCTTAAAAGAGGGAAATGGATATACAAAGGTCATTCGGAATAATAGAAGCCTAGGTTTCAAAATAGGGGAACTTTAGTGGGAGTTCAAAATATAGACACATAGAATAAAATAAATTAACAGGATTAATAAACTGTGATAGAGAACATGGTTAGGAGAATGCAATTGACCACAAAACCAAAAATTCTTGATGGGTGATAGAAGGCTCCGACGTTAAACATTACTCAATATTGACATAAGTTAACAATTCACATTAAGGATCTTTTTAGTTTTAGAGCATTAGAGAATTACGGCATAACATATACCTCACAATTTGAATATTATATTTAGACACTTCTACTTCGTATGCATTTTTTCATAAAATTATAACTCTTAAAATAAAATATAAATGTTTAGTTCCATGTTTTAATCATCATGAATTTTCCTTGATCCCATCCTTTAACCTATTCCACTTCAAGTCCTACGAAAAAATATTCAAAAACATGGGATGAGAATAAAAAGCTTAGTAAGGGATACACAGAGAAAGAAAAACTATTAGTTTTTCAAAACAATAAGTAAACCATGAATACTTTATCACAGTATAATACCTTTCACCTTTAAGAAGTTGAAAAAACACTTCATTAAATAAAATATCATTGCTTACCATTTTATTTCCAAAATATTACCATAAAACCCATAGAAATCACACATAACATATAAAGGTAACATGAGACATAAACATACTTAAATTAAATAAAAATATGGTCGACTTCCACACATATCACTATATTTAATATCCATACGACTGACTTCTATACAGAATGCATTAGAGGTTATAACGCAACCACCCGTCCTTGGTTTATCACAGTACCACCCATCATTGGTTTATCACGTAACCACCCATCAAATTTACAAGTAACATTATAGGATCATAAAACACAAACAAGCATAAATTAAAATATATTTTCCACATTTTCACCCACAAAACATCATTTCGATAAGTTCATAAAATCAATTCATTTAAAAAATTCAAAAAGAAGTATTTTGAATCAAAGTGTCCCATAGCACTTTGAAACATTTGAAAGGAATTTACACTTTCAAACACTCATTTCCATATAAATAAGTCATCCAAACCCATTTTGAAGACATGGACATGGAATTGATGGTTTCAGAAGAATCATTCTTTAAAACATTGAAAATGATGTTTTAGTTAAGGAGTATCTTACCACTTGAGAAACAATGGAATAAAAATCATTAAGGAATAATATAAAATTTTAAATATTATTAGAATATAATAATTCCTGATAGAATATTTAAAAATGGTTTTATATAAATCATATATGATAATAAAGGTGCATAACGTCAACATATGCCTCAACGAAAGGAGATTGAGACGAAGTCCCTTACCTTGTGTCTGACTTGACTTGTCCGTTATTTTAATTTCCTGGGTAATAAACTTAAGTTAATTTATACTTTCATCAGAACCTTTTTCATGTTTATTATATCTTTTACATAACTTATTACTTTGCTATAACATTTAGTTAATTATTTGAGTTCTTATCAGCAATTTTGTCAATGTTTGGAACATGAGTCAAAAATGAACTTGTTACAGTTACATTTTTTCCATGATGTCAAAAGTATATTATCTCCAGAATGATTCTCATGATTTCAATATAATATAAATAACATATATACAGTGTATATGTATTTATAATTACACATATAATTTGGAGATAAGAAATGAAATGTACCGTTCATGGAGATGGTAATCCGTACATACGCATGAACACTACTTTCATTTCTATTTAATATTTAAAGGAATAAAATCTTAATGATACATAGGTATAATATAATTTCAGTATAATAAATTATTTTATATGTGTTACATAAGTTCATTAAATCCCTCTTTTATACTTTCCATGTATAGCATGAATGAGTCATATCACTTTGTGAGGGTCGTAGTATGCACTTCCTAAAATGAAATTATCGTATTTATAGAACATGAAAGGCGTAAATGTATGTTCTAAAATTGAATTACTGAAGCATAGAGATAAAATAAATATCATAAATATCATATGTTGATATAGTTACATCATAATGGCCACCATGAGAGGCGGTAGGAGATAATTGACCCATCATCATTTCGTGAGGCATTAGTTTGTCATCCAGAGAAACTGTATGTTCTATATCCATTAGATGGGAGTGTGTGTAATTTTAACTAGAATCCTTATAATAACAACAACCTACAATATTTAGGATACTATTTATGGGGTTGGAGAAGTAAAATAAAATAAAATAACTTAAGAGAGGGTGTTACCTCTAAATCGGGTAACTCCCTTTCGTTTGAACCAAATGGTTTACTTGAATTGACTTCTGCCTTGGGGAAAGATTCTATGAAGAATATAGGGATGTTGGGATATTAATTGGGAATATTTCGGATGAGCCGAGGGACTTTAGAGGTGTGAGTAATGGGTTATAGGTGGTGTCCTTTTATAATAGGGAGGAGGGGCTCTTTAAGAATGTTTGAAAGTATTATTTTATTACAAAAGGTTTTTCAGTTTCAAAAGGTCCAAACCTCATTAAATTAAAGATAAGATGATGATTATTCAAAATATTTTTAAAAAATATATTTTATACCAGTTTTTGTTTCATTTAAAACCTTATCATTTAGCTTTAACCCTTAGTTAATTAATTTAACTTTTACCGTGTTTTTTGTATATTCACAATATATGGACTGTATAGTTACAATAGAATGAACATCTAACCAAAAGTGGTTAATTAAATAAATTATCAAAATTATATATTCAATTTTAACAAATCATATATTTTTTGTATTATTATATCATTTAATAAAATATTTTTTTTTAAAAAAACTCATTTATGTCAATTTATATACTATACATATCATAGCTTTTTTAAAAATCCAAAACAAATTTATTCCATAAAAAACATCATTAATTAAAATATAACAAGTCATAATCATCCCTAAAATTAGTGGGTGGTATAAAATGTGTCAAAATGAATTTAGTTTAACATTTATATTCTCATTTATTTTAAAACATTCATTAATAAGTTAATCATTATATCATCATTGTGTCATATATAAATTTATTTATTTGATGTCAAAAAATTACAAATAAAATATCACAATTTAGGAAATCATTTTATATTTATAATTAATATTTATAGTCAAATATATAAATTATAAATCCCCACTTTAAAATTGTTTTAGTAAAACAATTCATTTTTATGATATTTTTATTTTTAGTTTAAATAAAAAGTTATTAATGTAATTATCTTACCCAAGTGGATTTAAATGGTCAAAAGTTCTACCCAAGGAATTGTTTTTGTTATTCATGACTCATAAAACAAATTTTGGGACAAACTTTATGGTTATTTTATATTATGATAATATTATTTTTACCTTGAATTACCCTATTTACCTTTAACAACGGTAAATATAAAATAAAAGTCACCATTCAGCCAAAAATTATTTTCATCACATTGAACCAAATTTTAAATACTGATGTAAACATTGTGTGTTGGTTTTTTGAAAATAAATTCACAGAAGAGGTAAAATTTCATTTAAATGAAAATGTTTGTTTTTAAGTACTAAGTAATATTTTCACTATTCGCCAAAAATTGAAGTTTTCAGAAAAATACAAAACATTAAAGCATAGATAAATTTGATATTTTGAATTCAAAATGATTTCTATTTTACCAAATTCAAAACATATATGTTTCATTAATTAATTTTAAATTAACTCTCGTTGTCAAAACTAGAAAGTGTGTTTTCAAGAAATAATAACTTTCAAAAGATTGACATTACTTTATGTCCAATTTCAATGTGAAATTTCATAAAATGACTAAAATTTGATTAAATGGTTGAAATATATTAAAATTAAAATTTAAACCCAATTATAATGATAATATAATAAATTAGATGAAATTGATGTTTTGAATTAAAATGAGGCATTTCTCACTATTCATTAAAAAAATGAATTTTATCAGATAAACTCCAAAAAATTACCCAACGTAAATGTTGAAGTCTAGATTCTAAAGACGAAGTTTAATTTTTCAAATGGAACATATAAAAGTTCAGAAATCTATATTTAAAAAAGGTTCTCCATTAAAAGGCGGTAAAATGACCTTTTATATTAGAGTATTTCATGCTTAAAATACATTTATTTCATATTTTAAGCCTCTAAAATTTATTATATTATTCTAAAGACATTCAACAAACATGTATAGTCATAATGTAGTTATTTTTGTTCATTCATAGAAATAAAAAGGCTATGTGTTAACTATCGTTAAAAATAAAAATATTATTTTATTATTTTTCGGTATAACTCATAGTTGTGTGCAACATATGATTTCGGAGAAATCCGTTGTTGCGTGTTGAGTATGATATCGAAAAAATCATCCCCTTTAACATAAATTATTAAATTTTTCATAAGTTTCAATACAAATCAATAGTATTATTCTATACATACCTGGGGGGTTGCATGATTCCCCCCATTTGGAAATTACATCCTTGTAATTTTAAAATTGGGATCTAAATCTTCATTGAAAGTCCCAAATAGAAAAAAGAGTCAATAAAACTATCTCTTTAAAAGAATGAATGATAAGTTTGAAGGTCACCCCAGATAACCCATACTAGGATTTCCTGTAATAAAACATGGATATGGAAGAGAAGACTAACCATCATGTTCTGATGGAGATTGATAGAAAAATTGATCTGGAAAATGTTAAACTCCAGAAAATAACATACTTATGATGGGATAAACGGTATTTCATTCCCTAGTAGGAAAAGTAAACGAACAATGTTTTTTATGTACCCTTTAATAATGATTGAGAATTTATTTATGAGATTGACTAAGAACTTAAGGAAGTATAACAACCGTACAAGTAGACTTTCATCCTATAATAAGTTTGTACAAAAAACTCATCTTTTCTCTAAACGATGAGTATTCAAGATGAATTATTCACACCTTAAGCGCTACAATCCACTTCTAGAGAATTACATAATCCAAAAATAAATAAATATATATTTCCCCTTTCTTAAAACATTAACCAAAACAAAAATGGTTAGTACAGGAGCAGATAATCCTCAAAAAGGTTAATAATTTATAAAAATAAATAACACTCTTAATCTCCAATATTCAACAAATAATGCCCAATGATCAGAAGAGATCATTCAATACAAAATTTCCCTTAAAGTTTTTCAAAATAATCCTAACTAAGATTGAATCCCAAAACTCATAAGGATTTAATCACATTATCATCCATAGTAAATCTTAACATTTATCTCTAAATAACATTGAATACTCTTAAAGTATCATACTAATTTTTTATTAAACAAATCACATATTCTCTATGATTAGATAATAATTTATTTAAATAACCCAAATCACATTATGTCCTCAATAAAAACATTGATTCTTCTAAAAAATAATTTCATACATTACTCCAAAAAATAAACCCTATAGTGTTCTATTTTCCATTGTTATAATGGGTTCTCCAAAAAAGAGAATGTCTCCCAAAATAACCATTATCTCCTATTCACAAAATAATTTTCTTATACTAAGGATATCCTTTTGATATAATTTCCAAAAATAAACTAATTATTAATCCATAAAATGATTTAACTAAAAAGAATAAGTTATACAATCTAGGGACTTCACGTAGTCAAGTGGTAGGTGATAAATCCAAATCACACTTTGGTTGTGGGTTCGATTCCCTCAGCTTTGTCCGACGTGATGGGTTGTCCCATGGTCTTCATGTTGCGTATTTTCAAAAACTATAAAAATTTATAAAATTCCCAAAAATGAGATAAATTCCAAGAAAATAACCATAAAATATTTTAACCACAAATTTCATTTCATACCTCTCATTTTTATCCCAAAAAGTAATAACCTATAATTTCCTCAAATTATAGGATCAAATAAACCCAAATGGTTCTTTATACCAATATCCACAAAAGAGAAGACAATTATTCCTTGAAAAAATAATTCACATCTCACCCTTCAAGGGTAAAAATACTAGAAAAAGTCTTCCAAAGAAATCATATAATTAATACATCTAAACATATCATCATCCATATATCCAAAATAACTCTTCAATTCTTAAAATGTAGATATCTTAATCATCGAACATTCTTCATGATCTTTTATCCATTTTTCCATCTTATTATTTTATACTCCTTTCCTAAAAACCAAATCATGTCTAATGTACTATTATTTTAATAATGTAAAATCATGAGCTATGAGATAATCTATACATTTCATAGGTCATTTTTAGTATCCTCATATACAATTGGAATGGAATTAGGCATTATAAAACATATTTTGGTATGGTTCTACTGATCCCATTCTTGAACCTTTTTCACAGGACATATATTTGAGTAATGACCATGCAGACCAAATTTAAATCATTTAATTGATCCCTTGTAATGAACTTATTTCCCTTTCCTGGAGTCAACTAAATGATTCATTTTTCAATGGAAGGTTATTGCTTTATGAACTTCATTATAACATCTAAAACATCTTCCCATCCCTTTGAAGAAATTTTCCTAAATGTTTCTTTCCACATCCTTAACAGACAGGTTTTTGAATATACTTACCTTTATAATTATTACCAAAACATCCATGAGGATTTGTTTCTTGCATATATGATGCCTTAGAAAAATCACCTATGTTAATGTGGTCAATCAAGTCTCTAAATAGTTTGTTCAAAATAACCACCACAGTTCTCATTGCATCTCCCATTTCATTAAGTTATTTATTTAGATAACCATAATAGTTTTATTCACATCCATTGTTACTCAGGTGCCTAAAAGATCTAGCCATTTATTAAAACCAAAAAGGAAAGAGTGAGTATATCAGTAAAACCACCATCTAATATCATATGAGCAGGGTAAACACTAAAATATACTTATTCATGTTATCATAAACTAATAAAATTTATATAAAATAAATATGACTATTTCTAATATGCTAACCATTATAGTTATGTCACATATGCTTAAATAACACCATAACCTTTAAAGTTATCGAAACCGAACTATGATAGAAACTATAGGCCCATGACCTTAAACATCACACACTCTTGAATTAAGTTAATAATTCACACTGAGGATCATTTCAGGTTTAGATCTTTAGTGAATTAGACCATAACATATACATAAAAATTTGAATATTACATGTAGACCCTTCTACTCAGTATCCTTTATTTTCATAAAATAAAACCTCTTACAAAAAAAAAGAAACATGTTTAGTTCTATCTTTTAATCATCATGACGTTTTGTTGATCCCATCCTTGACCCTATTCCACATTAAGTCCTATGAAAAAAATTTTTAAAATCATGGTATGAGCTTAAAAAGCTCAGTAAGGGATACAAAAAGAAGGAAAACTGTTAGTTTTTTCAAAACAACAAGTGAAACATAAATACATTATAAAAAAGTAATACATTTCGCCTTTATGAAGTAGCAAAAACACTTCGCTTAATAAAAGCTCATTAATTATCCTTTTGTAACAAAAATATTAACAGAAAACCCATATAAAGAATACATAACATATAAAGGTAACTTGGGACATAAACATACTTAAATGGAATAAAAATATGTTCGACTTCCACACATATCACTAATTGGATTAGCCATACGACCGACTTCCATACCCAATGCATTAGAGGTTATAACGTAACCACCTATACTTGGCTTATCACAACACCACCTATAATTTGGTTTATCAGGTATCCATCCATTAAATTTACATGTAACATTATATAATCATAACATATAATCAAGAATAAATGAAAAATAACATTTCCACATTTTTAATAACAAGACATCATTTCAATAAATTCCTAAAATCAATTCATTTAAAACATTAAAAAAGAAGAGTTTTGAATCAAAGTGGCCCATACCAATTTGAAAATTATGAAAGGAATTTACAAATTAAAAGAATAATTTCCATATAAATAAATCTTTAAAAACCATTTTGAAGACACAGAAATGAAATTAAAGGTTTTAGAAGAATATATCTTTAAAACATTGAAAACGATGTTTTAGTTAACGAGTCTCTTACCACTTGAGAAACATTTGAATAAAAATCATAATGGAATAAAATAAGACTTTAAATTTCATGAGAATATAATAATTCATGATTTAATGTTTCAAACGGGTTTTATATACAGCATATATTATAATAAAGATGCATAACATCATGATATGCCTCAACGAAAGGAGATTGAGACGAAGTCCCTTACCTCTTTTCTGACTTGACTCATTCATTCTATAATTTCATGAATAATAAACTTAAGTTAATTTATACATTCCATAGTACCTTTTTCATGTTTATTATTTCTTTTATATCACTTATTACCTTTCTATATCAATTAGTTAATTATTTGAGTACATATCATACATTTTGTCGATGTTCGGAAAATGAGTCAAAAATGAACTTGTCATAACTAAAAGTTCTCTATGAGGTCAAAAGTAAATTACCTCCAGAATAAAATTAATGATTTAAATATCATATAAATCAAATATATCTGGCATATATGTATTTATAATAGTCTACATCATTTTGATATAAGAAAATAAATGTACAGTTCATGGAGACGGTAAGTCGTACATACGCATTAATTATACTTTCATTTATTTTTCATATTTAAAGGAATAAAATATTAATTATACATTGGTATACAATAATTAAAGTATTATAACATATTTTATATATGTTACATAAGTTCGTTAAATCCATCCTTTATACATTCCATGTATAGTATGAACGAGTCATATTAATTTGAAGGGAGGTAGTCCGCACTTCTTTGAATAAAATTATTGTATTTATACAACCTGAAAAGAATAAATGTATGTTCTAAAAGAGAATTGAAAAAATAATAGAGAAAAAATAAACATCATAAATTTCACATATAATTACAGTTTAATCATAATGGAATCCATGAGAGGTGGTAGGAGATAATTGAACAATCATCATTTCGTGAGGCAGTAGTTCTCCATCCTCAGCAACAATATGTTCTATATCCATTAGATGGAGGTTTTTGTGTAAATGTAGCTCGAATAATTATCATAAAAATAACATATTATAATTATTATACATGTTTTTTTATAATATAGGGGAACAAAGAGAGTTTATGGGGATGGAGAACTAAAATAAAATAAAAGAACTTAAGAGAATATGTTACCTTTAAATCGGGTGACTCCCATTGGTTTGAACAAAAAGGTTTTCTTGAATTGACTTATACATATGAGAAGGATTATAGGAGGAAGGGAGGGATGTTGGGAGATTAATTGGGAATATTTTGGTCGATCCAAGGGGATTTAGAGGTGTTAGTAATGGGTTAGAGGTGGTGTCTTTTTATAAGGGTGAGGAGGGGCTCTTTAGATTCGTTATTGAGTATTATATTATTATATAAGTATTTTAGGTTTAAAAAGGTCCATAACTCATTAAATTCAAAGATAAGATGACTATTATTTGGAATCGTCTCATCCAATAATTTTTAGAAATGTTTTGGTTTCATTTTTAACCTTGTAATTTAGCTTTAACCCTTAGTTAATTAATTTAACTTTTACCATGTCTTGTTGTATATTCACTATACATGGTTAATATTAGTTACTATAAAATGGAACTCTAACCACAAGTGGTTCATTAATCAAATTATCAAACTTATATAAGTAATTTTTTCTATTCTTAGATTTTTAGGATTATTATATCATTTAATAAAATAATATTGGGTTTAAACACTCATTTATGTCAATTTATATACTATTCATATCATGAGTTTTAAAAAAATCCAAACCAACTTGATTAATTCTAAAAAACATCTTTAATTAAAAGTTAAAAAGTAATATTCGTCCATAAAAATCATGTATTGAATAAAAAGTTTCAACATAAATTTAGTTTATCATTTATAATCTAATTTATTTAAAACATCCATTAATGAGTTAGTCATTATGTCATCATTGTGTCATAAATGAATTTATTTATTTAATATCTATAAATTATAAATATAATACAATTATTTAGGAAATATTATTAGCTTTCTAATTAATATTTATAGTCAAATATATCAATTGTTAAAGAACAATTTATATTTTTTAGCAAAACAATACAAGATTATGATATTTTTATATTTTCATTAAATAAAAAGTAATTAATGTAATTATCATACCCAAGTGGATTTCAGAGACCAAAAGATATACCCAAGGATTGTACGTGTCATTGATTACTCAACCAATAAGTTTAGGAAAAGTGTTAAGGAAATTTTATATTATTATAATATTATTTTTACCTTGAATTATCCTATTTACATTTAAGTGAGGTAAATAAAAAGCAAAAGTTACAATTCACCAAAAATTATTTTCACCCCATTGAACAAAATTTTACTTACTGATTTCAACCATGTATGTCAAATTTTTGAAATTAAATTCACAAAATCGGTAAAATTTCATTTAAATGAAAAAGACTATTTTTAACTACTAAGTACTATTTTTCACTATTCCCCAAAAATTGAAGGTTTTTAGAAAAAAAAATCACCCTATGATAAATTTGATATTATGAATTCAAAAATTATGTCTTCTTTACATAATTCATAACATATATATTTCATTATGTAATTTAAAATTAATTCTCATTGTCAAAACCAGAAAGCATGTTTTTAAGAAATAATAACTATCAAAAGAATGACATTTCATTATTTTCAATTTCAAAGTAAAATTACATCTAATGAATTAAATTGTATTAAATGGTAAATATATAATCAAATTACACATTAAGGCCAATTTAAATAAAAATCTAATAAATTAGATGAAAATAGAGTTTTGAATTAAAATGTGATATTTTTCAGTATTCATTAAAAAAATGAATTTTTTCAGAAATATACCAAAAAATGACCCAATGTAAATTTTTATTTCCCTATTTTGAAGAATAAGTTTATTTTTTCAAATGTAAAAATTAATGTGAAAAACTATATTTAAAAAAAGGACTCCCTCAAAAGGCGTTAAAATGATATTTTAATGAATATTAGAGTATTTCATGCTTAAAATCATATTTTTTCTTATTTTAAGCCTCTAGAATTTATTGAATTAATTTTATGAAATTTAAAAAACATGGGTAATCTTAATGTGGTAATTTTTATCATTCCTATAAATATAGCGGTTATGCATTAACTATCATTAAAAATATTAATACTATTATATTATTTTTCGGTATAATTTAAAGTTGTGTGCAACGTAAGATTTCAGAGAAATTCGTTGTTGTGTGATTAGTAAACTATTGAAAAAATCATCCCCTTTAACATAAAACTAATATCTTATTCATAAGTAGTAAGATAAATGAAATGTATAATTCTATAAATACCTGGGCAGTTATAAACTTCCGCCCTTTTGGAAATTTCATCCATGAAATTTTAAAATTTGGCTTAGAAACATCCATGAATGTACCACATAGAAAAAGAAAAGAGTCAATAAACTACCACTTTAAAAGAAAGAAACAGAAGTACAAATTTCACTCGAGATAACCCATACTAGGATTCCATGTAGGCAAACATGGATATGGAAGAGAAAAATAACCATCATGTTCTCATGGACAGTGATATAAAACTTGATCAAGAGAATGTTAACCACTAGAAAATCATAAAAATGTGATGGGTTAAACTGTATTTGATTCAATAATAAGAAAACTAAATATACAATGGTTTTTTGTTTTAAGTTCCCTTTTATCATGTTGGAGAATATTTTTAAGATGTTGACTAAGAACGTAACAAAATATACTTACCGTTCAAGAAGAGATTCATCCTATAATAAGTTTCTACCAAAAACTCATATTTTCTCCAAATGATGAGTATTCAAGATGACTTGGTCACACCTGAAGTGCTAGAACCATCTTCTATAGAATCACATAATCCAAAAAAAGAAATATATATTTCCCCTATCATTAGAGATTAACTAAAACCAAAATTATTAGTATAAGAGAATATAATCCACAAAAATGATAATACTTTATAAATAGAAATTCTACTCTTAATCTGCTTAATTAAAAAAAATACCCAAAGTTCAAAAAAGACCATTCAATACAAAATTGCACTTAAAATTCTTCAAAATAATGATTACTATGATTTAATCAAAAAACACACAAGTATTTAATGAAATTTTCAACCACAGTAAATCTTAACATTTATCTCCAAATAACATCGACAACTCATAAAGTCTCATACTAAAGAGTTATTAACCTAACCACGTAGTCTCTATGATAGGTTAATCATTTATATAAATAACCCAAATGACAATATGTCCAAAATCAAAACATAGATTCTTCCAAATACAATTTCATCCATTACTTCCCAAATGAAATCCTATAGTGTTCTATTTTTCATAGGTATAAAGTGTTCCTCAAAAAAGAGGACGTCTTTCAAAATAACCATTATCACATATTCAATAAATCATTTTCCTATAATAAGGATGTCCATTTGATATAATTTTCCAAAATCAAATTATTCTCAATACATAAAATCATTTAACTAAAAAGAATAATTCATACTATCCAGGGGCTTCAGGTTGTCCAATGGTAGGTGATAAATCCCAACCTCACTTTGGTTTTCGGGTTGATTCCCACAACTTTGTCCGACAGGACGGGTTGTCACACGGTATGTGTGTTTTCCTTTTTCAAAAATTATATAATTTTATAACATTCCCAAAAATGATATAATTTTCTCAAAAATAACTATAAAATATTTTAACCACCAATGTTATCTCATAACTCAATTTTTTATCCAAAAAAGTAATAACATGTAATTGCCTAAAATTATAGGATCTTATAAACACAAATGGTTCTTTGTAACTGTATCCAAACAAAAAATTATAATTATTCCTTGAATAACATTTTCACATATCAAAAATCATGGATACACATACAAGAGAAATTCTTACAAATTAATCATATCATTTATACATTTAAACATATCATCATCCATAGATCCAACATAAATATTCAATTCCTAAAATGTTGACATCTTAATCATAGAACATTATTCATGATCCTTTATCCATGTTTTCCCTTCTTATTCTAATATACTTAATTCCTATAAAAAATTTCATTCATAATGTCTTAAGATTTCAGTAATGTCAAAACATTATCTATGAAATAATCCATACCATTCATAGGTCCTTTTTCAGTTTCCTCATCTTCAATTGGAATGAAATTAGGCATTGGAAAAAAAATACTTTTTTATGATCTTACTGATCCCATTCCTGATCCTTTTTTGTAGGACATATATTTGTGTAATGACCACACACACCACATTTATAATATTATATTTTTCCCTCAAAAATACTTCTTTCCCTTTCCTGTAGTCTACTAAATTCTTCCTTTTTCAATTGCAGGTTATTGCTTTGTGACCTTCATTTCCAAATATAAAACATCTTCCCATCCCATGAAGCATTTTCCTAAATGTTTCCTTCCACATCCTTGACACATTGGTTTATGAATATAATTAACTTTATGATTATTACATGAACTTCCATTGGGTTTCATTTCTTGTATTTATGAGGCCTTAGAATAATCACAAAGGTTCATGTTGTCAGTGATGACTCCAAATAGTTGGTTGAGAATAACCATAATAGTTCTCGTCGAAGATCCCATTTCATTTGGTTTCCTATTCAGAAAACCATAAAAGTTTTATTCTAATACATTATTACCTGGGAACCTATTAGATCTATCCATTTACTAAAACCAAAATGGTATGTGTGAGTATATCTGTAAAATTATCATCTAATATCATATGTGGAGGGTAAAAACTAAGATATACTTATTCATTTTATCTTAAACTTGTTCAATTTAACTAAAATAACTATGACTCTTTCTAAGATGGTAACCATTATGGTTATGTCACTTATTCTTAAATAACACTCTATCCTATAATGTTATCTAAACCGACCTCTAATATCAACTATAAGGTCCCGACCATAAACATTAAAAAATCTTGCATTAAGTTAATAATTTACATTGAGGATCTTTTCAGGTTTAGATATTTATAGAATTAGTTCATAACATATAAATATCAATTTATATATTACATGAAAACAATTATACTCAGTATACATAATTCTTATAAAATAAAAACTCTTAAAGGAAATGAAACATGTTTAGTTCCACGTTTTAATTATTATTACTTTTCCTTGATCCCATCCTTGACCTTATTCCACTTTATGTCCTTTGAAAAACATTTCAAAAACATGGTATGAGCATAAAACTATCAGTAAGGGATACACAAAGAAGTAAAATCCTTAGTTTTTCAAAAAAACAAGTAATCCATGAATACATTATCATTAAGTAATACCTTTCACCTTTATGAAGTAACAGAAACATTTCACTGAATACAATCTCCTTGCTTACCCTTTTGTATCCAAAAGATTACAATAAAACCCATCGAATACACAAATAACATATAAAGGTAACTTGGGACATAAAAAATACTTAAATGGAATAACTTTATGATCTACTTCCACACATATCACTAATTGGAATATCCATACGGCCGACTTCCACACCCAATGCAATGGAGGTTATAACGTAACCACCCGTTCTTGGTTTATCACAACACCACTCATCATTTGGTTTATCAAATAAACACCCTTCAAATGAAAAAATACCATTACATACTCATAACAAATAATCAAGAATAAAGGAAGAATAACATTTCCACATTTGCAATCACAAGACATTATTTAAATAAATTCATAAAATCAATTCATTTAAAACATTAATAAAGTAGAGTTTCGAATAAATGTTTCCCATAACACTTTGAAACTTTTGAAATAAATTTAAAAAATAAAACACTCATGTGCATATAAATAAATCCTTAAAAACCATTTTGAATAAATGGACCTGAAATTGAAGGTTTCAGAAGAATAAATCTTGAAAACATTGAAAACAATGTTTTAGTTAAAGAGTCTCTTACCACTTGAGGAAAATTTGAATAAAAAACATTAAGGAATAAAATAATACTTTAAATATCATGATAATATACTAATTCATGATATAAAATTTCAATAGGGATTTATATTCACCATATATGATAATAAAGGTTCATAAAATCAATATATGCCTCAATGAAAGCATGTTGAGACGAAGTCCCTTAACTCATGTCTGAGTTGACTCATTCGCTCATTAATTTCCTGAATGATAAAATTAAGCTAATTTCTACGTTCCTAAGAATAGTTTTCATATTTATTATTAATTTTATATCACTTATTAACTTTATATAACATTTAGTTAATTATTTGAGTTCATTTTAGACATTTTGTCGGTGTTCAGAACTTGAGTAAAAAATGAACTTGTTATAATTACAAGTTTTCTGTGAGGTCAAAATTACATTATATACCGAATGATACTCATGATTTAATTATCATATATATCAATTATATCCAGTTTATATTTATTTATAATAATCCAAATCATTTGGAGATAATAAATGAAACATACCGTTCTTGGAGACGGTAAGCCGTACATACACATGAACACTACGTTTATTTCTATTTCATATTTAATGGAATAAAATATTATTGGTACATAGGTATAATATAATTCCAATATAATAAAATATTTTATATATGTTACATAAGTTCATTAAATCCATCCTTTATGTGTTCCATTTATATCATGAACGAGTCATATAACGTTGAGGGGGCGGTAATCGGTACTTCCTCTTATTAAATTATCATATTTATACAACATGAAAAGCATAATGGTATGTTTTAAAAGATAATGAAATAATCATAGAGTTCAAATAAATATCATAAATATTATATATAATTATAGTTCCATCATAATGGCCCCCATTATAGGTGGTAATATATAATTGAA
This sequence comes from Viscum album, assembly GCA_963277665.1. Taxonomy (NCBI): domain Eukaryota; kingdom Viridiplantae; phylum Streptophyta; class Magnoliopsida; order Santalales; family Viscaceae; genus Viscum; species Viscum album. The sequence goes on from OY728151.1 coordinate 1,291,658,405, forward strand.
CAATCATCGTTTCGTGAGGAAGTAGTTAACCGTCATCAGAAACAGTATGTTCTATATCCATTAGATTGAGGTGTGTGTAAGTGTATCTTAAATCCTTCTCATAAGAACAGTATTTTATATTTTGGATACTGTTGTTGTTATAATATAGAGGAATAATGATAATTTAGGGGATTGGAGAAGTAAAATAAAAGAAAAGAACATAAGAAAAGATGTTACCTTTAAATCAGGTAACTCCCTTTGGCTTGAACCAAAAGGTTTAATTAAATAGCCTTATGCATTGGGGAAGGCTTCTAGGAGGAATATAGGGATGTTGGTAGCTTAACTGGGAATAGGTAGGATGAGATAATGTGCTTGAGAGGAGTGATTAATGGGTTAGAGGTTGTGTCCTTTTAAAAGGGACAGGAGGGGCTCTTTAGTAATGTTTGAAAGTATTATTTTATTATTAAATAATTTTCAGTTTCAAAAGGTCTATAACTCATTAAGTTTAAATCTAAGATGACTATTATTATAAATATTCTCATTAAATTGGTTTTAGACATGTTTTGGATTAATTTTTATCCTTGTCATTTAGATTTAACCATTAGTTAATTTAAATTTACCATGTCTTCTTGTTTGTCACTCAATATGGTTAATATATTTACTATAAAATTCCAATAGAACCAAAAGTGGTTAATTAATGGAATTATACACCTTATATAATTAATTTTTCTGAGTCATATATTTTTATGATTTTTATATTATTTAATAGAATATATGTTTTTAAAAAATGCATTTATGCCAATTTATATACTATTCATATCATGACTTTTAAAAAAAACCAACTTAATTATTTAAAAAAACCTTAATTAATTAAAATATAAAAGGTCAGAATAATCCGGAAAATTTTTCTATGGCACAAACAATTTGATAATAAATTTAGTTTAACATTTATAATCTCATTTATTTAAAATATTCATTAAGGAGTTAATCATTACATCATCATTGTGTCATAAATAAATAAATTTATTTGATATCTAAAAATTTGGGATAAAATAACATGATATATAAAATATTTTTAGATTTCTAATGAATATTTATAGTAAAATATATCAATTATAAAACCCAAATTTATAATTTTATAAGAAAAACAATACATGTTTTTTATATTTTTATTTTTACTTTAAATAAAAAGTTATTAATTTAATTATCTTACCCAAGTGGCTTAAAAGTCCAAAATATCTACCCAAGGATTGTATTTGTCGATCATGACCTATCCAATAAGGTTAAGACAATTTTTAAGGTAATTTTATATTATTATAATATTATTTTTACCTTGAATTACCCTATTTACCTTTAACTACGGTAAATAAAAATCAAACGTTACTATTAACCAAACATTATTTTAATCCCTTTGAACCAAATTTTATATATATATTTCAACCATGTTATTTGGATTATTGAATTTCAATTCACAGATTCCTTAAAATTTCATTTAAATGAAAAATTTTGTTTTTAACTAATAAGTAGTATTTTTGACTATTCACCAAAAATTGAAGGATTTTAGAAAAATACCAAAAATTCACACTAAGATAAATTTGATGTTCTGAATTTAAATAATATATATATTTTACAAAATTCAAAACATAGAAGTCACATTTATTAATTTAAAAGTAATTCTCATTGTCAGAATCAGAAAGCCTGTTTTTAAGAAATAATAACTATCAAAAGATTGACATTTGTTTATGTTAAATTTCAAAGTAAAATTACTTCCAATTATAAACATTGGATTAAATAGTGAAAATATAATCCAATTAATCTTTAAATCCAATTTAAATAACAATCTAACAAGTTATATGAAAATGTGATTTTGAATTAAAATGCGGTATTTTTCACTATTCGATTAAAAATTAATTTTATACGAAAAATACAAAAAATATACCCAAAGTAAATTTTGATACCATGATTCAAAAAGAGAAGTTTATTTTGTAAAATGGAAAATATAAAATTGACAAAAACTATATTTAAAAAAAGGTTCTCTATCCAAAGCTGATTAAACAACCTATTAAATAATATTAGAGTATTTCATGGTTATAATTAGATTCTTTCTTAATTTTAGCCTTTAAAATTTATTTGATTAATGTAAACACATTTAAAAAAAATGTGTAATAATAATGTGGTTAGTTCTGTTCATTCTGAGAAATACAATGGGTATGTGTAAACTATCATTTATAATAATAATTTTATTATATTATTTTTCAGTATAACTCAAAGTTGTGTGCAACATAAGATTTTGGAAAATCCGTTGTTGCGTGTTGAGTATGTTATCCATAAAATTGTCCCCTTTAATAAAAAATTAATATTTTATTCATAAGTATTAATAGAAATCAAAAGTAATATTCTATAAATATCTGGATCATTAAAGTTGAAAAGACCATTGTTTCATTAGAAATGATTGTGATAGGATAAATATTTTTCTTTTAAGATCATATTCCAAGAGTTGATGAATTCCATTACAATATTTACTTAGAAAATTAGTAAATATACACAATTTAGAACTATAACTTAATCTTTTAATCAATTTTCACAAGAATGAAATCCTTTTTCAAAATAATGAGTATCGAAGATGAGTTTTCTATTCATGATGTCTTAACATAATCATTTAATGGGAAATATAATACACTAAATATAATAAGTTATTCCTTATATCTTTTTCCTTTAACAAAAAACACAATGGGTACCACAAGCTGAGATAATATCCAAAACCTATAATCATTATATGAATAAAGAATAAAATTTACATCAATGTTTCCACAAAAACAAAAAATGTTTAACTTATATTATTTGAAAAATAAATAACATTACATCCAAATTAAATACAATAACGTTAACATTAAGGAATGTTTTAACATATTATTTGATATCATAACTTTTAACATACATTTTAAAATTTTAAATGAATTCTTCATAAATAATATTTCATGTTAAACCAAATGTTAAACCTAATGGTTACACATACTTCAACCCAATGAAGAATCTTAAAAAAAATAATTAATCATGAGGATAATATTATAAGATAACAAAAATCTATAGAATATCCTCAATCAAATCTATATACTAACCTAAATGTTATGAATTAAGTTGATCATAAATATATATGATAATATCACCTTTTTAAGGAATAACTTTTTAACCGTCATGATTATTTGTATCTTATTATCTAATAGACCATAGAAAATAATATATAAACATGAAGGGATATTTAATCCTCAAGAGTGTATTCTTTCTAAAACCATGTAAATGTTTCAAATCACATAAAAATATAATCACATAAATCCAAAAAAGAGGTCTATATACCATTGAACTTATCGAAACCTTAAAATTATAAACTCATGATGATATCCAAACCTATTAAGTTAACTCCACATGAAAATACATATTCTTACAAAAATTAACACAATACTTATTCCTCAAATAAAATCATATTATATTATTGATAATTCCAAAAATACAATAAAATTCATCCAAGATTACCTAAATCACATTGTCATTAAATCCCTAATCAATGTCAGGGACAGTAATTGAATCCCATTTACGCCATCAATGTCAATCACCTAATTTTTACAACACATAATAACTTGAATCATTGCACATTAATGATTTTCATAACATAAGTTCTTCTTAGTATATGATTTAACCATTGGTTTAGTCTTCTATCTTGGGAAACACCCACACTACCCTCATAGAATACATTGAACTATAAATGGTATTTTTGGGTGAACTTCACATCCCTCAATCTAACTCTTAATTTTACCTCTATAATTTTTTTATCTATGACATCATTTTCAACATATAAAACATTTTAGCATTCATTTATGACATTATCATGGATATATCATTTCATAATTTTGATATGAAGGAAATTTACCATTCTTTCCTCCATGGAATACACCACCCCATCTCTCGGAAAAATCTATTTTTAGCTTCTTTTGTGAGATTAAGAGTTATTTATGTTGTAGGTTGTGAATAAAATATAATAATAAACCATTAGTAATACTCAAAATATTGTTCACTAAAAACATAATGTACTTCGGTTACACATAATCACAACATTTCCTAATACATATAGTATTAATATGATTCTTCATTGTTCCAACCATTTGATAAAACATAAAATTATTATATGTGAAATAAAAAACATTGTGGGAAAAGACATAATATATACCTTACTAAAAAATTATATGGTTATGTTATTCTTATAATTATCCTATAATCCAATCATAATGTTACATTTCTGAATATATGTTTCCCTAAATCAAGATCCCTAGGTTTATATTAAACATCCCTTGACACCAACTATAACTACAATAACTCCTGTAACCTAGAGCAATTATCTTCCTTACTATATTGGAAAAATGTCTAAGGGATATCATCCAGAATGATTGATTTTTTATTAGTCATGAAGAACTAGATAGATAATGATTCACATATTACATTATAAATTTAAAATATATATCTTAAGAAACATTCATACATTATTTATATTATTCATCATATCCTTATTCACATCCTATGGAAAGGAAGGGAACAATGTGTGAGCATAGATTCTTAGTATGAATATTTTAATGTGAAATATATCATCTGTAAACAAGTCATAATAAATATTTCTTGGTAAATAATTGAAAACACATTCATTTTATTAAATAAATTTAGCACAAAATGAATCCATAGATAATATTAATTATGTATTCACATGAATTACAATAACTAAATTATCAATGAGATAAATGATTAATGTTGGAAATAATAATCTTGAATATCATGATATCATTACTATCAATTACTTATAGAATGATAATTTAAACTACGTGTACACATACAAAAAAAGACTTTTTCAATAGGTTGTCCAACTGGTTTTTCTAATGAGACCTATCAATGCATCGAGGGGATATAAAATTCAAGCACCCACTCATCACTGCATATCTAATGCAATCATTATATATTAGATGATAAATTAAATTAATAAACAATATGACTTATCAATAAATATCTGTATCGAGAAAATAATACATAATATCAACATTTCAAAAGTCATTCAAAAACGATAAATATAAAAACAATAAGGAATATATGGTTCATGTTTTAGGAAATAATCATATACATGATAAACTGATGTGTATGTTTATGAGAAATTTAATTTATAATGACTACATGAATGTGAATGTTTCAGGAAAATTTTAATTGAAAAATATTCATAAGAGATAAGAGATGACCATCAATTTGTTTTAAATACAGGTTTTTTTATAAAATCATGTCCATTATAGAAATTACCAAAATGAAAGAGAAATATTAAAAATATCTATTATTGAATATTTTTCTTTATTAAACCATTAAATACATTTTGAATAATAAAAAAGTGTTTAAAATTGTTATAGATGTGTAGAAACCCATTAACTTCGTATATGTAAATAGGAGGTCATTCCTTTTTGTCTTTTTACAATGAGTGATTAAAATTTCCATTTTAGGAAATAATTAGAAATATTGCTATCAAAAATTTTAATATTGATGGAAAACAAAATATTCCCATTAAAATTGTTTTTATTGACAAAAAATAATTGTTTAAAACAATTTAAAAAAATTATACATGGATGAAAAATATACCTGATCAAAATTGAAATGAGATTAGTTTTCTTGAAAAAAATACTCTTGAATGTGTAACATGAATTCAATAATTAATCATCAAGAATAAATATATATTAAATTTATATACATAAAATAATTTTTATATACACAACAAATAATTAAATAGGTGAATATTATAAAATATGTCTCAATGGAGAGAAAATTGATGCGATATCCATTACAAAGATAGTATCATTGATTTGATAATTAATCAATAAATTGATTGTGTGTAACAAATTTAAATCCTAGAATGTGAAGTGAAAAAATAACATAATAATATCATAATTCATTTCCTAAATAATCTGGGAACACTATAGTAAATGATGTACAAGTATAACACAGTGAATAGAAATTGAGTTAGGAAACCCTTACCTTATGTTTTCCCTTAGTTGAACGAGCTTTAACATCCAATATAATGGGTTTATACATGTTTTTAATTTATTTTGAAGAATTTTAATATATATAATATCATATATTATCTTGTTACGACATTTTATCACCTGTTTTTGAGAAATCATTCATTATTAAAATTGTTTTGTGTGTTAGCTCCTATGTTTTCTCATTAATGTTTTATTGGTAATGTTCTGATCATTGTAATTTGATTATTTTTACCAAATATACAAAATATTAATCATTATATAAATTATATCTATATCCAAAAATCCTATCCCTATTACAATCTATGTATTTTAGAATTTATAATTTGATCCCATCGCTACATAGAGGTGGTAATCAATACATACTCATGATTTCAATTTTTTTATGAAAGCTAAATTACAAAGAAGATTATCAGTCCATAAAAAAATACACTAAACATAAATGTGTATGAATATGTTACTTAATTAATTTTCTAATTATATATTTATAAACAAATATACATTATATTTTTCTTTCAAAATACTAGTTCATTATTTTTGGTTTTTATATTTTTGGGGTTTCTATTTTCATTAGTACATCACTTTATAATAACCAATTTACTTCTGTTAAAATGGAAAAATTGTCTTATATAATGAACAATCTTCAAACCTAACCTCTCTTATTATTATCATTTTTATCCACTATTGGTTCATTAAAATTCATATTTGTTTCTTACACAAATTTTTTATAATAGTTTTTTATGTTATATCTCTATTAACTATTTATTAACAAAATTTTTGGCTCATGTTTATTATAATTTCCATGAAAATTGATGGCAATTTTCATTTTATATAATTTTATTCATTCTAAAAATAATAATTAATAAATTTTACAGAATGCTAAATGTATTATTTATTTTAAATATTTTTTTTATGTACATTTGTACTCTTATAATTTATATTTAAAAATAATTTTTTAAATTTTTTAATTTATTATAAATTTATATTTTTATATTGTTTACTTATCATCACAATTGAATATATATCTTATGTTGAAATAGACACAAAGATGTATACTAAAAAGAGCTTGCAATGATCTGACCACATTCTATTAATAAACATGAAGTGTTCAACTCACTTACATAAATCTGCATGTGCCTACATACTTCATGCATTTACTTTGTTTTTCTTACATTGAACTATAGTTTCCAAAGAAATGAAGGATGTTTTATTTTATAGTCACTGTTTCTATCAACTTAATTATAATTGACCGAGATGAAAAGGTTATTTTTTATATTTATTATTTTACTTTGTAACATCAATCACTAAATATTTAGAATATTATAGTGATATTAACACGTTATCAACTAATTTTTAATAACGAAACATAACTTCATTCTATAAAGATAATAAGGAAGTTCATATAATACTATGAATCAATTGTAAATGAATAATTATGTTATAAAATATAAAATTTTCAAATTTCTACCAATAAAGAGAAATTTTTACCTATTTTACACAAGATGATAATAATGTTCAATCAGGGAACACATATGCATACATATGAATATAATTTTTTATATTTAAGATTTTAAATTATTACTTTTTATGATACAAACATGAAGAATTTTTATTAAAAAATACCTTGTGATATATTTTATCATATTTAATCAATATACTAGTATTTTCATCACATATTATAATTACAACATCTATTCTATAATTTCATATCAATAATCTCCATATTATAATGAGTCAATTATCATATTATGTCTATCTATACTACATTATATAATTTTTTTATTAATTATTTTAATTACAATAATATGATATATATATATCACTCTCTTTATGCATATATTTATATCATTTATTCGATAAATCGAATCTTTTGAGAATATTTACTACTATATAAATGATTTATTTGAAATTTTGGGGAAGGTTGAATTCCATTGAAAATGAATTGAACGAAATATCATTGTATGGTTGAATTTTAAATGTCTTCCATGTAAAATGTTTAATAAATTATGAATACTTATTATATTTTTGAATATTGAAAGTTAAAATTATTTTTATTTAGAAAATTAAAATATTATCATTGTGGTTGCATCGAGAATTATAGATATATATTTTGAATGGTGATTTGGATTGTAATTATTATTATAAATATAAAAATGAGTTTAGGAAATTGATATTAATCGATTTTTTATTATTATTGTGGAAATTTATTTTATTTGATGTGATATTTTTTTATATTTTTAACATTTACTAGAGTCAAAATTACGATGGGCTACTTGTTTGGTATATTATATTGAATTGAATATAATTTACATAACAATTTCTCAATTCTGGTAAACTACTCACTAGCCAACACCCCATTATATTACCATCAATTATCCATTCATTAAAATATTTTTAATTTATATTAATGTTTGAATATATTTAATTCCAACTTATTCCACATTACAAGATTTTACCATTATTTTATTTCATACTTAGTAATAAAAAAGTGTTTCAATTTTTTTAATAATTTGTTGGAACATTGTGATATTTATGGATAAAATCTGCATCCCATTATTGAAAAACACACCTCAATATAGTAAGGATTTGGGGGAGTTTTTATATTTTTCAATTTATAATCGATATGTTGATGGGAGAATAAGATGTCGATGTCCTAAATATAAGTTTAGAAGATGTTTTAAGAGAGATTATGTTTATGGACACTTGACATTAATGAAATTCCCATTATAATATTTGTGTTGGATTTATCATGGAGAACTGAATATTAATGAATGTTTGATAATTGATTTCAATAAACATAATGTGCTCCCATCATCATCAAAAATGGAAAATGAAATGTGAAATTTTATAAATAATGAATTTAAAATTTCAAGATACCAACTTCAACATCAAATAATATTAGAACAACTACATGAGGGTGATAAAAATAGAAACTTGATAAGTGATGTTTTTGTGATTATAGGATGACCAGATCAAGATATTAACATTTTATTGGATCCTCCTCTTAATTCTATGGATACTAATATATGAGATAAATTTAAGGCGAAGACAAATGAATTTCATGATTTAGATGATGATATAAATCAAGAGTTGTATTGTGGATTTTTGAAATATTCAAAAAAAAATTGCAGAAGTTTTAACATATACAATTCTTATATGGAATTAAAAATAAGGTGATGTCCATGATATATGAATTTTTTAATGATTTATTTCTCGATCAATGACCACTGAGTCATTTTATGATATGACAACAAGTTTTTAACAAGCTTGGTCTGAATTATAAAAAAATACATGCATTCTCTAATGACTGTATTCTTCATTAAGGAGAAGATTCAAGAAGGAAAGATAGGGAAAAAATATCTTCTTCTAGATAGTAGTATATAGGTGAGTAGGAAGTATAAATAAACACACTACTATGAATAAGAAGAAAAGAAACACACTTGAAAAGGCTTTGTGTTACTTTCCAATAAATCCTTGATTGAAAAAATAACTCATGTCTTATAAAACTACTGAGAACATGAAGTGGAACTCTATAGATAATAAAAATAATGGGTTAATGTGAAATATATTATATTCACAATTTCGGAAGAAATTAAGTTCATTAGATCCAAATTTCACATATGATCCTAGGAATGTGTTATTAGGATTGGCTCATAATAAATGTCAGTAAACTTGAATTACATGGTCCGTATATCATATCATCACAAGAAAAAATGGTATATTATGTGGAAGATGTCATGGATGAAGGGTAGAGTGTAGTTTATCATGTAAAGCAAAGAGACATTTATGATAAGGGTGATGAAGTTGAAAATTTTACCTATTACATTGAATCCCATCAACAACATGAAGAAAAATTATTTTCCATTATGATATTGAAAATAAAAGTGTTGTAAGGTTGGATAAAGTACATTATGTAATGACGGAGCATGAGAAAGATTTTATTCATGGAAACAATTATTGTATGTGTTATCATCCATTAATTTATCAACCATATATGTCATTTGTGTAGTAATTCATTATCATAGTTATGTATATTTTTTTGTGAGTACCGTGCATATTTTATCATTTTTAATTTTCATTTTCGGATGGCTTTTTTGAAATATATGTTCTGAACTTATTTTAATTTTATTAAAATATAGGAAATTCAAGGAGGAAGTATTTTACTAACCCCAATCAACTCTTATTGGATGTTCTATCGACTATGTTGATAGATTATGATCCATCAGTCTCCCTCCCTACAACATATAAGGGACCCTCCACTTCACGCTACACCATCCCTAACACCCTCCTTTCCATCATCTTCTAGCACAACCTCCACCAGTATCCCATCACTAGCTCAACCAAGGCCTCACCATTCAATAGGCTCAGTAGTGAGGGAGCAGGTCATCACTCCTATTTCTTCATAGGGTTATTGGAGGGTGACAATTATAAGAACATATTTGAATATGAATAAAGTTATTACGCATTTTTATACTACTAAGTGTTTTTACATAATATATGGAAACAAATTTACCATGGGGAGACATATGAAAAGTTCATATTTATAGAATCAAAACAGACCGAAGATTTTTGTCCCATTTGACTTCTATGGGGTCCTTATAGATGATGCTTCAAGATTATTTGGCTAGATTCCATGCCACCTAGTTCCGGAGCCATTTACCCTTCCAAATACATATACTGGTTAGAGGAATATCCCACAATCTTGAAAAAATGAAAAATCATTAATCATAGAAAATGGTAATTTTACTACATTATGGTGTAATTTATTGTAATTATGTTATTAAATTCTAATATTTAAAAAATGAATATATGTACAGATGCTTTTCATTTTACTATTATTGATCTTATATTATTAAAGTGGACATTGAAAATTTTTTATAAGAAATATAATGTTTTTAAATATATATTATAGAATAAATTCAACAAAACTTCATTTATTACCCGACAACTATATGAAATTCTACCCAAATGGGTCCATAGAGAGAAATGAATGGTTTTTATAAATAGTCATTGTCATGAGATGCACACAGTATTTAAATATATATTATTATATTAATATAATTTTTCATTTATACAATAACAAGTCATGGTGATTACATTGAATACATTACTATTAAATTACATGTAATTTATTTAAGGATGGTTCTAGGATGAAATCATCTTGTCGAGAAAAGGAAATCATATCTCACAGTGTCGAGTAAAATAGTTTTTCAAAAAATAGATCTACCATGGTAATTTTTTCATTAGTTTAAATATATATTTGACAATATTATCTGATTCATATATTAAATTTTTAATTTGTTTTTATTTATTTCATTCATAGAAGTTAAGGCACCTAGTCTCTTGAACAGAACTGTGGTTACATGTTCATAAAAAATATGACGGGAGTTATGTTAATGAGCCTGTCGAATAAGTTATGGTATGAATTCATTTTTATTTTTTAAGAAATTATTGATAATTTTCATTATGATAATATGTATTTCTCCAAATATGATAGATATTTTTTATATATAGAATAATTAATGAAAAATGGGATGATAATCCCACACAGTCCCACTCAGTCTCCCGAGATGAACTAGTTAGTCATGTCCTTGGAAAGGATAATCTGGGTCGAGTGCACAAGGAAGGTTTGGGACTATTAACAAATGAGGTATCGGGCATGCCATTTGGTATTATAGCTATATCTACTCCTCATTGTAGTCACAACCTTCCTCGATATGCTCAGCGGTAGTTTTTGTCTTTTCAAATATCAATTTAGGAACACTTGTATCATATATCTGCTTTGTAGAAAGTGTTGATTAATTTATATTATAAGACGACTGGATCAGTCCGTTGTGATATTGCATCAATGGATGGTGATGAGAAAGTATATCACTCATCATCAAAATAATTCTATTCAAAAAAATTTATTGGTTTTATGTTTAAATATAAATATACTAAACTTTTAACTTTTCAATATAATTGACATAAATGTGTCCGTAGAAGGAAGTGGATACTGAGATGGATAGGGTGTTGAACAATGTTCATTGGGTAGTGATTAGTGTTCTACTTTGATTCAGAGATGATGTAAATTATAACTTATGAAAAACTGACACAAATTTGGGGATTTAGAAACTATGTTGTGGTTTCTAGTTGGTATATATGCATTTCCTTTACATTTCAGAACAGTCTATTTTAGAGTGCTCTTGGAATTTCTATAATATCAAGGGAATTGGTAAAAATAATTGTTATTTTATAGTTGTTCATGAATTATGAAATTAATGTTGTCATTGTTATTAATAGTGATAGATTTCATTGGGTTATGGTTTATATGTGAAATTTCTACTATGTATTGTTTCTTTTTTTCCTCCTAGGTTCAGTGCTATTATGGGGTTGTAGATTTTGTATCTCTTTTTTAAATTAACATACAGTTGAAGGTTAATCCAACACTAAATTTTCCATGTTATTTTTTAAAATTGATTTAAACTATCGATATATAAAATTAATTTTTATAATGTTTTTGAGCACTTATACTATATAAAGTCATTATTATTTAGTGGGGGATTCTTTTATTTTTTCAGCAATTTTACATTAAAAAAATATAATGGATTTTGAGGTTGTTTAAAACGTAACTAAATATTTGACATTTTTTGGGATGGAAATTCATTTTTAAATAGAAACAATCCACCACTAAATATAAATTCTATGATGGCTACTAGAAACCACAACAAAATGGAAGGAACCACGATGGGTTGGATTCTTATAGCATCTTTAGCAGTGGTTTTTTATACCATCAGAAAAACAGTTGGTGGTGGTTTAAACATCTATAAATAGGTAATCTTGTTTTATCAAATAATAATAATGGTGTTCTGAACATACAATAGTATTAGTTGATCATCAATGATTATATCTCATTTAATATATTCTCACACTTTAAATTGTGATTCTTTTTTATGACTCAAATTATTATATAAATTTCTTATCAGATCATAATAATGTTATCAACGTTTCAATTATAGAAACTCTATAACCTTTAGTAGCATGACCTTCTCCTTCTAAAACAGGTTAAATAATAACCATGGAATCAACATGTCTTCTATCCTGAAAAATTTATTTCAAACATTATATTTGAATATAAAAAAATATGACACAAATTATATTATCCAATTTATACTTATAATCTCCACAAATAATGAATTCTCCACACCTTTGAGTTCCCACAATAATTGAACCTTATTTCCACACACCAGAAAAAAAATTCATAGGGTATTAACATTGGTTATTAAATATAAATTTTTTTTGGAGTTTTTAATGTCTATTATAGAAATTAATGATGTAAAATTCATTCTTCTAAAGAGTTCCAACAATGGTTTTTACAACCTAAAATAAAAAAATGTAATAGTTTTAAACATTGGGTTTTTAAAAATCGAAATTGGAAACATGAGTTTTATTTATAGGTTTAGAACGACCAATGGAAAAACCGTTTATTTTTTGGATTTTTAATGTTTGTTATTGAAAATTGATATTATAAATAAAACTATAAATAATAGAGAAGTGATATTCAAATTTTTTAATTATGAACAATATAATTTCTAAAATTCATCCTAAAATTTATAACACCATGCTTCATTTTTTAAGCATGATATATATGTTTCCATTTCCCAACTTCATTCATTTAAGATCTAGTCCCCTAATTTCCATATTCATTCTACTAGTTATTTTTTTAGAAATTTGGATATGGTATTTTTAATTATTCTAGCTTTTTTAAAATTATTTTTGGTTAGTTTTCATAAGTGATATAAATTTTCAGGATTCATATTTTTTATGATGAATAATTATCATTCAGATAGACTTAAAATTGGAAGCATCTCCATGAGATATACTACACAAGGTCTATATTACCTTAAAATACACATATTTTGTTGCCTCATGACTTCTTTAATAAAAAAACTTGTCGACGGTGACAAGAACATGCATGGATATTAAGTATAGGTGTCAAATATCCTTTCCTCAATTTCATTAGGTTTCATAAAATTTCTTCAATAACAATCCTTTATACTATTTCAACAGAGAAAATGACACTAAATTATTTCAAAAAACATATTTAACATAAGTTAGTTAATTATTGACATTTTATGTGACATTTAACATCAGATATAAAAAGTGGTTGCTAATAGTGTTTCAAAAAACTTTCCTTCCAATATGTATTTACAATTGGAATTACAAATGTATTAACTACAACACTAATAATAAAATACCCTAAATATAGAATTTAAATATGATAAAATTAGATATTCCAAACATTTTTTATACTATTGACCTATGGATATTGACAAGAAGTAATATAATTGTGTCATGAAACTTCTTCCCACTATGATGTCTCATTATTGAAATATCATTACCATAATAATCTTCCAGAATCATAACTTAATCCATCAAGCAATATGATATTTAATGACTAACAAAGTACACAACATGACAACTATTAGATAATATGTATCTCCGTAGAAAACCTATTTAATATTATGTAACCCTCAGTTTGATCTTACGTGTTAGTTGAATCCATAGGTTTTTATTACATAAACTCATATTAAAACATCCGTAAGAAAAATAACATCAGTTTTAATCTTACATTTCACTATATAACTCTTACATATACTTCATGATACTCTTAATACATCCGGAATTATGATATTTAATCACAAATGATAATTATAACCTCATCACAATTAGATATCAAGTTTCTATTGAGAAAACCTATTTAATATTTGATGACCATTATTGATATCTTACAAATTAGTTGAATATATAGATCACTCATAAATTACCTCATATTAAAACATCTATAAGTAAAAGAAAATCAGAGTCAATATTATGCTCTTCTATATAACACTATCACATGATTCATGTTATTCTTATATACCCTAATGATATTCATTGTTTATCTTAAATGTGTTTTTTATTACTCATATGCATCACATAGTTACTATTATTCGAGCATAAGTGATTCTAACATATTATTTGGAATCTGATATTTACTATCACTTCTGTTTTCAAAAATATTATATCGCATATATGAAATTTAAGGTACCACAATAAAATATCTCAAGTACATTTCCAAACATCTAAACTAGTTATTATTATATATTCCCTTTTCCATTTTAAGGGATACTACATATTGTTGGAATTGAGGTTTTTCATAATTTTTTTTGAAAAATAAATGTAATAATCATTTAAGAAAATTCCCAAAAATAATAAAGAAAGACGGTTATAGACAAGAATGGAGATATATTCATTTATATGTAGAAAAAAAGATTCATCCACTATAGTGGAAACCTAGATGAATTTGTGAAGGAAGAATTGTCTTCAAGTTTCAATATATATATATAAGAAATTATGGTATAAGATCAAGAACCTGAAGAATAGACCAAAATTTAGAGTATAGTAATTAATCATGCAAGGATGAATGATTAATGAGGTGAATTATATTTACGTAGAATTGATTAGTTGTATTGTGGAATATAAGTTTGTGTGGATTCATTTTTTGTAGGATTTGATATGTTCAATGATAAAATGCCATTAATTTTTAAATTTAATTGTAATGAATGTGGTGTTAAAAAACCTGAAGATAATTTTAGTATACTCGTGGTATATTTGATAAATTCTAGAGATAAATAGGAGAAATATGATATTTTCTCCATGTTTTCATGATTAAGATGGATGTTTAACTAGTCACATAAGATTAAAAATTTTGAAATTGAAATACATAAGAGTAACTGTACAAAATGTTATATTAAACAGGATGATATATTTTAAATGAATTATTATCTTGTTGAAACAATTAGATAAATAAGATTAAAATTAAATATTGTCAAGAATAAATATTAGGATTAGTTGTGTGTTTGGAAATGTATAAAGGTTTTTAAAACTAAAATGATTTTGTATGTAACTATTTACATAAAATAGATTATATATAAGAATAAAGTTGGGTTTTCAGAGGAACATAAGAATAAACATAGAGTCTCAAGAGAAACCTACATGCAATATTGATTCCAAAAATAATTAATCAGCAATGTAATAATTTTGTTTAATATTAAACCAAATCATGTAGAAGATAAAATATAATGGTCTACATCTACCTTAAGAATAAGCAAGAGTAGAATAATATATAATGTTT
The DNA here is from genome assembly GCA_963277665.1 of Viscum album. NCBI lineage: Eukaryota > Viridiplantae > Streptophyta > Magnoliopsida > Santalales > Viscaceae > Viscum > Viscum album. The sequence continues at coordinate 1,291,674,596 of OY728151.1, forward strand.
GAAGTTGTGTAACATTAACTCTGAATTTATTAAGGATGTGTAAGAGTATATAGTTTGTTTCAAAATCATGAAAATGTGATTTGAAGGTGTTCTACATTGTGTAGTTGTAAATATCAACGATATTTAAAAAATTATTTGCAGCCTATTTTCATGAAGAAATAAATTGATGATTTAAATGGAGATTTTAGTAGAGGTTATAAATGAATATTTTAATCAATAATAAATTAGAAAAATTCATTGAGTCTTGAGATTATGCGGATATGAGAAATCTTATAGAATATATAGGAGGATTCATTTCCATATTAAATTTTCTTAAATTATGATTATTTTTATCCTGTTTTGAGAATATCTCTTACTATAATAAATTATTCCAACCCTCGGTCAGTGTATTTGATGGGGTACCACACTAATGCCCTCATACATGAATAATATGAAGGAAAATAACCCTAATTAAGTATTGATTAAGATCTGAATATAAAAATGAGATGTTTTGGCTTGATATTTTGAGATTTTAATCCATTACAATACATGAATTATGAACATAATTATTGTTTGTAAAAATTCAATGATAGTGGAATTTTAAAGGGAATAATTTTTTCACACTCTGTAGATTAATGTTGGAGGTTTTGGAGAATCAATATAAAATGATCATGAACTTTTTAGAAAAGTGAACGACAATATAAAATTTAACTAAGAGAAGGGAATGAAGTTCACATAACATGTACAATAGAAAAATAATTGAGGATAAAAACAATGAAGCTTTATTTATCATAGTTAGTCTGAAGGATGACGTCTGAAAGAATAAAATATATTTCAATTACTATGTGTAGTGATTGATGATGAAGACATATTATATCATGATTTTTCTTTTTTATGTTGATCTTCCATTGTAAAAGGTTAGTTTCTAGGAATATTGTTCCATAGATAAATATTTGGTACTACCATTAACTAGGAACTATTGTTTTGAATTTAATGTGGAAGATAAATTGTCAACTCATTAGAAGGAGTTGATTACGTCAAGCTTTGGAGTTTTGGAAGCACATCAGTTTAGAGGAAAACAAAGATTGTATTCTAGAAATAAATATTCATATGTCCCCATACACATATGATGACTTATATTAAACCATTATTTCATCAATCTATTATACAGACCATTAATTTTGTATATTAAAAAATGATTCCCTAAAGATGTTAAATGATATGAAGAATATGGTATATTCCATGGGTGAGTTATGAACAATCCCTAAACACTGTAAAGATTGTGATAATTTGGATGGAAGGTCCGTGAAAAAAATTATGATCCACTGTAATTTGGTAAATTGGATTTTGGAATTTAAACACCTCATAAACATGTCCCCCTTAGAGACATCCCTTTTTAGTGATCCAAGTAAAATTATTCTATCCTTATTTTCATTATATTTTGACATATATGTTTGTTCTGGTGAGAGTTCAATAAATATTGAATGATTGAACATGTTAACTCAAATAGGGGAAAAATATTTAATAATGGGACAAACATGATTATGAAAAATATTTAACCATGCATCATCATGATTCTAATGACCTCTTAGTGTGAAAATATTCAACATATACCCAACCTATGGTATAAGAGACATGGCTTTTGATTTAAGGTTCAGTATTTAGATATGTTTTAAGATTATTTTCATTTATTGACTTGATGATGAGACCACCTATTTTCAATAGAACCTAAATTGATTGTTGGAGGAAATATATGATTTTTTTCAAAAAATATTATGTTAAAGAGATCATGGAATATATATTTTATCTGTTTAATTGTTAAATCATAAAGAATGAGTTCATTATTTATAGACAAGATTTTTTTGTTAAGAGGTATATCTAGGGTGTATTATAGAAATCCTTTCCTTACTTTTGTTATTTTAATACCTATAATAGTTTTATGACAACAACAAATCTAGTAACCTGGAGTTAGCTTCTACATTATTATATTACAAAAAAGTATATTGGCTCACATATCCATGGATCTATTAGTATAGTAGTCTTGAAGAACCAAAAACATACATGATTCCCACTATATATTTGAAATAAAATATAAAACATTGTAAATGTAAATATTTTTCTTCCTTGAAACTCAATCATATATTGCTTCATCATATCAATTAGAAAGAAAATAAAATATGGGTGAGCTCAAATTAACATTCAGGTTTATTTAAAGCATAATATATAATTTCTAAATAAGGCATAATTAATATAGATAGGTTAATAAGTGAAAAAAAAATTCAATTTTATCAATAACCTGAGGATGAAATGTATCCCCATATAATATAAATATAATAATCTCATCGATTTTAATAACTAAATTCTAAATAAACTAAATACATAATGTCATTATTTATAATCAAGTTCCCATGAAAATATATTTTCAAATATGGATATGCTTGTTGAAAAAACCTATTAATATGGATTTGAATCTTGTTTGTCTCTAGAGACCCATCGATGCTTTGAGGGGCCCCATATAACAGATCCCCACCCATAAATGGATTTTAAGGACATGATATTAAACACTACATATTCAAGTATCTTTTGACTATAATTTATTTTATTTCATTAAAAATGATCTCTTTAGTTTACATTTTTTTGTATAATAAGGACCAAATATTAAAATTATCCCCATAAATTATATGTGGAAACTTCTATATAGTGTCTAATTTTTATAAAATAATCAATTTTTTTCAAAAAAATAAGTTTTTTTAATGAAAAATATTACAAAATATTTTCTTGACCTCATCCTTTTCATTCATATTTTATAAAACTGAATGAATTTTTTAACATATGGGATTAGAACAAAAAGATCAGTAAGGGGAATAAAATAATTTAATCGATTAGACTAGTGAAAACCCATAAAAACAATTTCTTTAAAACATAATTTTTACCCCATATAAAGAATCATCAATTAAAAAATATCATTATCTTACTTCATAAAATAATTTTATTTTCATAAGAACACATAAAAAATATTATAATATTTATGTCGGTAATATAGAACATCATTTTATATATCACTATTACAAATCGAGTAACCAATATGGGAAACATCAAAATCTGGAGTACGCATTTCATTTGATGTAATAACTTAACCACCAATCCTTGGTTTATCATGAAACCACACATAATTATTTTAGAACGGAACCAACCTTCATTAAAATAATACCCATGAACCACAACACAAATATAAACTTTGAAACCTTACCTTATAATACACTCATTGATGAAATAAACCTTCCATTTTTAAATTACGCGTGTTTGAAAAACTAAATACCATTAATGATAAACAAATTCATTGAATATAACTATGAAAAATTGTAAATAATGATTAAAAATATTAATCCAACATGAAATTGAGAAATCCATTCATGAAAATTATTTTATTAAAATAGTTCTTCTAACCTATGTAAAAAAAATTAAATATGAACATTAAAATAGAGTTTTAAAAAGGAAGTCATTGACATAATAACTGGAAAATATTCGTTTTTGAATTAGTTTTATTGAAACTATAAAATTAAAATTTCAAAAAATTTATATCCATATAAATTGATTCATAAAAATAATTTATAAAAATATCATTTACATGAAATATATTTTTTTATAAATTAATCATTTGAACATTTAAAATGAAATTTTTAGTTAAAAGTCCATTACCTCGAGTTTGACTCATGACACACATTATTCCACATAACGAATAATAAACATAGGTTAATTTATATTTGATTAGTAATATTTTTCATGTTTATTATTATTTTAATATCACTTATTACAATTTTATAATTATTACATAATTATTGAAGTTCATGTCATATTTTTTAATGATATTCTACACCTAAATCCAAAATGGATTCGGTAGTTTATAGTCAAAGTGTTCAAAATTGAATCATCATCATAATAATATTCATGAAATATTGAATAATTTTTGACAATAAATATATTTTTAAATCCAACCATGATATATTCTTATGAAAATTGAATGATTTTGTAATCATGAAGATGGTAGGTCATGCGTATACATGCGTAAGGTATTCATTTTTGAATGATCATTATAGGAAGAAGGTAATAATTATTTTATTATTATATAAATATTATAATATCATATATATCATTTTATTTATTTAAATTTAATTATATATATATATATATCATTAATATGATGTGATGATGAAAACCCAATCACATCGCTTCTTGGAAGTGATAATCAATACGTATGCACAAATGGCATTATCATTTCTCTGAGTATGGATAGGTAAGAATGAAAATGTTATATTATATTTTCATAATATAAAATATTCCATAAATAACATATATAATCCTAAATTCCATCAATATATCTAGTCTTGAGAGAATTTTATGGAAAATAAATTAAATTGGTTAGCGAGACGGTAGTCCTTTGTACACACAGAAAATTATTATTTCTCCATTTGATGAGATTGTAGATAGATATAATTCATTCCAAAGAAATAATAAAATATATGTATATTTTGGATACTATATTTATTTTTTTATCATGTTTGAATATGTTTTTAGGGATGTCGAAGAATATAAAAACATACATTCTCAATTAAAAGATACATCTTCTTTAGAAATCCACCATTATGGAACAACTTAAGACCAATACGGGGGATTCTCTGTCTAATGTAAGACTTCTTTAATGTGGGTATGTAATATAGAAAGTTATTTTGGATGATATTGGTAGATTAAAATATTTTTTGAAGTGTGACAAAAAGATATGAAGAGGTTCCCTTTTATGAGAGATTGGAGAGACACTCTTGGAATTTCTAAAAATATTAAATTAATATAAATTCATTTAATATTTAAAATGGATCCAAACTTATTAATTTAAAATTTATGATTCATTCGAGTTTAAATAACATCATAAAATAAATATTTTACATATTTTTACTATTTTTTAATCATTATCTTTTTGTTTTAACCCGGATTTAACCCCTTTAATTCTTACCGTGACAACAAGGGGTGTTTTACTATTTGAGGGGAAACATTTTTATGATAAATTGACTAATGTCTTATAAATAGACCATTTATGATAGTTTCAACATCATCCCAATATTATTTTTCTGAATATATGATATTTAGGAATTTTATATCATTTTAAATAATATTATTTATTTTAAAATATCATTAATATTAATTTGGAAACTATTAATTACATTGAATTATAAAAATATTTATAAAATTTGATAACATTGAACCAAATTGTTTATTATATTTTTATAATTACAATAATGTATTTAAAAATCATTTTTCACATTAATTGTCTAAAATTATATTAATATTTTCATTTTTATTAATATTTTCTTTTGATATTTCAATTAATTAAATAATTACCGTTTCATCATTGTGTAGTCATTTAAGGTAATTAATTATATATTAAAAATTATAAATAAATTACCTGGATGAAAATTAATCCATTAAATTTTAAATTAATATTAATAATTGATGTTTTCTTCTAGATAACTCAATAGTTAAAATTTTATTGTTATTAATAACACAAATGCGATATCATTGACATTTAATTTAATAAAATATTATAGACTTCATAATATTATACAAGTCACCGAAAAAGTCATAAATAAATTTTTATCAAGGAATAAATTTTAGTAATTTAATAATGGACACTTATATTCAATCATAAGTTACCATTTTCCCTATACGGACAAAAAGTCATATTTAAGATAAAGAAAGTGAAATTTTCTAACTTTTTTTGATTTAAATAGTATATTTCTCATTTTCATGGAAATGTTTCCATTAAAATAAGGTGGTAATGGTGGAATTAAAATAATCCAATAAATATTTCTAATGTTTTATGGTTATATTTTAGTACTTATCATTTTATTTTTAACCTAAATTACGCAATTTACCCTTCACTATGGTAAACAAATTACAAATGTTTCTATTTGTATTAGAAAAAAATCAATGGAACCTAATTAAAAAATATGGAAAGATGGATTAAAAATTTTAAAATAATTTTTCATAATTATAAACACAGAATTGTTATAAGTTAAATTATAAATAAAGAGATAAAATTCAATGAAAAACTATTTTTTCAAAAAAATGCCTTTTTAAACCATAAACACATTTAAAACTATAATCAAGTATAATATCCATTTAGAGGATAGAAATAGGATTATTCTACATAAAAATTAACTAATTTAAATTTTATGTTATTCAAAAACATATTTTGACCATGAAAATACTGGAATATTATAATTTTTAGTAATAATTGGCACATTCACTGTACAATGAAAAATCAAGTATTTCATAAAATTATAAAAATAAACCATAAAAAAATATTGATATGATTATTTATTAAATTAATTTCTTTTTTTCAAATACATTTTCTCAATTCTCAAGAAATTATTTAAATAATTTGTATATAAAACAAAATAATGACCATTTTTTAGGAAAATGTATTTTTTGCTGAAGAAAATAACTTTTCAAAAAATTGCGTGATTATATTCTATTCACTTACCAAAACATTCATACTAAGTTGTAACATTATATTTATTTTATAAATTAGCAATTCCTCTTCATTTTTGTCAATATAATTGAAAATTTATAATGACCACTTTTAAAATAATATGATTCTATTATTCATTTAAGCTTTGTGTTATGTATCTTATACAAAATAAAAAATCTCCTATTTTAAAGTAACAAGATGTTACATAAAACTATTTTGGAAACAACATCCTTATAATTTGGATTTATTTCTTGGTAACTGATGATTGAATTTTCAAAATACCATTATTGAAATCCCACATCAGAACTTTGGACATTAAAAATTAAATTTGAATAGAGGGAAAGGAAATTATTAAGGTCACATGAGATAACACATAATATGATTCTATGTATGAAAACATAAACATGGAAGATAAAAATAAACTAACATATTTTGATATAGAGAAATAGAGAACATGGTCATGAGAAAGTGAACAATCATAAACCATATATCTATGACAGGTTAAAAGTATATTGATATCTTAGTATGAAAAGTAAAAGGTAAATGTTATTTTCTAAAGATCCTTTACATATAGTGGATGAATTATTTTACTACCTCGACTCAAAACAAAACAAAATAAAAATATTTTAAAATTATTTTCTCTTCATTTAATTAATTTCCACCATATTCTCATCTTTTTTTCTCCAAAAGATAAGTATTCAAGATGAATTTATCATTCTAGAAGCACTAGAGTCAAATTTTCGAATATCTCATAATCCAAATAATATTAACTATTTTCTTCTCCAGTCTTGAATCATTAAGAAAAACAAAAATGATTTGGAAAATAAAATATATTTCATAAAAATAATAAACCATTGAATAAAAAATACATTTAATTTATAATATTAAGTTTTAATACCCAATTATTAACATAGATAATTGAATTATACATAAATTTTTTGAAAATAGACTACGCTAAGATTGAAACCCAAACATCAAGATGATATGATCATATTTTCTTCCAAGATAAATTTTAATATTTATTCCCAAATAACATCAATCACTCATAATAAATCAAAAAAAAATTAATTAATGAAATAAAATAATATCCATGATATGCTAACCATTTCCATAAAATAACCTAAATCACCATTAAGCTACAATATAATCATTTGATTTCCAAAAAATATTAAGCAAACTTTAATCCTAAAATATAATCAAGTAGTATTCTATTTACCTTAATTGTATAGGGTTTTCAAAGTAGTGTAATCATTTTGAAATAAGATTAGTCACTTGATCCCCTAATCATTTTCTAACCCCAGAATTATCTATTTGAAAAAACAATGATATCTGAAAATGAACATAACCTTTATCCATTTGAAATTTTAAATAATGGAAAAAAATTCAAATGAACTTGGTAATCACATTGTTCATTGGTAGGTGATGTGCCTATTTCTCCCTTATGATAAGGGTTTAATTCCTATGGCCATTCTAGGTATGAAGGGTTGTCGCACGGTGTGTGTGTTTTCATTTTTCTAAAACAAAATTGTTCTAATAACATTCCAAAAAATACAATAAACTCATAAATAATATCGTTAATATTTTCAAAAATTAAACATGGGTTTTAACCTTAAAGTATGTTTATACCGTTCATTTTTCATTCCAAAAAGTAATTACACATAATTACCTAAAAAAACAAATATCCCCAAAAAATATTATTAGTCCCCTAAAAATATCATAACTCAAAGCCTAAAAATGTATTTATAAGACATTGATCTTTTGATCAGCCATAAAATTATAAACACATTATGGTATCAATAACTCGTAATATTTCCTCACCTAAAAACATCATAATCTCCAAAAATCTTCTAAACCATACTCTGATACCAATTTCAAGTACATGATCATAAACATTACATATTCTTGTGACCTTTCACTAGAATTCATTTTCATTCATTCCCAAAGTTATTTTAGTTTACAAGGTTTTAAAAAATAGGAAGAAACCTCAAAAGTAGGAAAATATATATTACAAGTGTAAAAATTACTATAGTATCCATTTTCACGATAAAAAAAGTTTTTTAAACATAAAACATGTTTTCTTTTCATAACATATCTTAAAAAATTTATCTTAAAATAATCCTTATCCATGCACTTCCTTTAAACATTATTAAATTTGTGTAAAATATGTTGTGATAAAAAAAATCTCATTAAGTTACATAAATGAAATTAAACTATCAGTCCAGTGAAAACCCATAATTTTTTTTCATTAAACATATATTTTTACCCCAAAATTACCATCTTTTCCAAAAAATCATTATCGTACCTTTTGAAAGTCATTTGATTTTCATAAAAACTATTAAACAAGAATATAATATATATAAGTAGGTAATAAGAGTTATGTTTTTCCATTTCACTCTTACAAATAGAGTAACCAATATGGTCATCCTCCAACTCTACAGTACGCAAAGCATTCAGATTTATAACGTAACCACCCATCATTTGTTTATCATGGAACAACCTATCATTGGATAATAACGTAAAAACAATCATTGTTTTTTCATGTAACCACGTATTATTGGTTTATAAAAAAATCAACCATCATTGTTAAAAATAACATTAAACCATAACATAAACATAAACCATGAAAAAATTCCTTATAAAACACTCTATGAAGAAATTAACTTTCCATTTTGAAATCACTCATTTTAGAAAACTATTTATGTACAATGTAAATCATTGTACTTGAATGTAACCATATAAACATGTAAATTAATCTTAAATTTTATAATGTAACATGAAATAAATAAATTACATTCATGCCATATATGTTTAAAAAAAATTACATTCGTAAAAAAATTTGAAAGAGGAACTTGAAAAGTGTGTTTTCAAATTAAATTCATTCACATAAAAAATTAAAAAGATTCATTTATGAAATAATTTCAGTGAAATTAGAAAATTACTATTTTAAAATGTTAATTTCCATATACATAAATACTAAAAAATATTTTTTAAAAATATATCAACATGAATGTCAAATGTATATAAATTAAATCTTTAAAACATTTAAAATTATGTTTTCAGTTAAAAGGTCCCTTAACTTGAGTCTGAATCATCTCAAAAATTATTATCATAAAAAATAACAAAAATATGTTAACTAATATTTTATAGGGAACCATATTAATGTTAATTATTCCATTTATATCCATTATTACCATTTTCTAAAAATTACATAATTATTTAAGTTCATGTCTAACGTTTTAATGATATTCAGTACCCATTTTCAAATTGACTTTGGTATTATGAATATGGAAAATGATATTAGTACTAAATCACCTCTAAGAAAATATTCATGAAATAATTCTGGATTTTTTAAATTAATTATAATTTTAAATCTAACCATGAAATATTTTTATGAGAAATCAATAATGTTACAATCATGAAGATGGTATGTTCTACATACACATGCATTACATTTTCATTTTTCAATAACCATTATTAAAAAGAAGGTAAGTATTATTTTACCTATATAGAATTATCATAATAAAATATATATCATTCTGATTCTTTATATTTACTGATATATATATTTCACGGAGTTTAGTGATGAAAAATGAATAACATCTCTTCTTGAAGGTGATAATTGACATGTATGCATAAAAATCATTTCCATTTTTATGTGCATTGAAAATTTACTACATAAGTGACATATTAACTTTTAATAATGATAAATATTTCATTAATATCATATTTAATCCTTAATTCCATCATTATAACCATGTATTTAGAGACTACAGTTGAAAATGAATTACATCGGTTAGCGGTACGGTAGTCCGCTGTACGCATGAATGATTAGTTATTTCCCATTTGACGGAATTTGAGATATATATAGGTAAGTATACTAATATAATAACATATAGTATTATTTAATATTTTTGATTTTGTATTTTATCATGTATTAATAAGTTTTTAGGTATATGGAATAAGAAAGAAAATACAAAAATGATGAATCAAAATGACACATCTTCTTTAGAAATCATCCATTCTTAAAAACCATATGACCACAAAGGGTATTGTTATACCAAAATTAAGAACTCAAGAATTTGTGGAGGGATTTGAGGAAGGTATTTGGATAGAAATTTTTTGAAAAAATATGTTTTAAAGTGTGATAAAAATGAATGAAGAGGGGCAATGTTATACGAGATGGGAGGGGCACTCTTTGAAATTCTCAAATTATTAAATTGATATAAATTAATTTTAAATTTAAAATGGTTACAAACATTTTAATTTAGAATATAACATGAATATGGTTCTAAATACCCTCATAAAATATATAGTAGGCATATTTTATCTATTTTTTAATCCTTATCTTTTGGTTTTAACAATTATTTGACCGATTTAATTCTTACCGTGACAACATGGATTGTGTACTTATTGATGGTAAATATTCTGACTATAAAATACCAAAATCACCTGAAAATGATAATAAATAAAATTATAATCTTTACCCAAATAATTTGTACTAATTTAATACTTTTGGTAATTTTTTATCATTTAATAAAATATTATTTATTTTAAAATACCATTAATGTCAATTTTGAAACTATTCATTACATTGACTTTTAAAAATACGAAGACATGAAGAAAACATAAAAAAAATATTTAGTTTTATATATATGATTTCTAGGTCCTATATAAAAATATTTGGTCACATTAACTGTATAAAATTATATTTAAATTAATATTTTTATTAATATTTATTTGATATTTTCTGTAACAAAATAATTACTTCATCAGCATTATGTGGGATTTTATGGTAAATATGTCTTTACTAAAAATTATAAAAATAAATCCATGATAAAAATAAATGATTCAGATTCTAAATTACTATTTATATTCTAAATAAGCACATATTAAAAATTATATAATTGGTAATAACATGAATGTGGAACCATTGAACTTTCCTTAAATAAAATATTATAATCATCCTAATCTTATCCAAATACAACGAAAATCCATATTTAAATTTGTATCATGAAAATAAGTTCATTAAGTTAAAAATGGAAACCCATATTAATTCCTAACCCACCTTTTTTCCCATGTGATAACATAACAGATATATAAAACAAGAAAGGTTCATTTTGTGACATTAATTTATTTAAAAAATTTATAAACCATTTTCATTGAAAAGTGAGCATTAAAAACTCAATTTTCATCCTTAGGTTTTAAGGTTAAAAATAAATTAATCCATTAAATTTTTTTCAAATGTTACAGTAATTTTTTTGGTCCTTATGCCTTTATTTTATAGTAAATTACAAAATTTACCCTGGACCATTGTAAGAAAATTTTCTAATATTACAATTCATATTGGCTAAAAAGGAACGTAATTATTAAATTTGGAGATCATGATTAAAAACATGGAAACAGTTTATCAAAACTCAAAACCCCAAAGGGATATAATCTAATTTAGAATTAAAATGGAAAATGTAAAGGAAAAAAATTTTTCTAATAAAATATTGTTTTGGAACAAATATTGTTTAACATTAAATCGAAGCATAAAATAAATTTCAAACATAAAAATGGATTTTTTTTATATCGAAATGAACTATTTCAAATTTAGAACCACTCCAAGACATAATTTTACCTTATAAATTCTGGAATAATATAATTTCGAATAAGTAATCGGCACTTCCACTATTCATTTGAAAATAAAAATATTCATAAAGTTAATAAAAATATTACCATTGGATAATTTTGATGCTATAATTTTGAAAATGAATTTAATTTTTTCAGTAAAATTTTCTAAAATATATAGAAATTAATTATATTATTTTTACATGATAATAAATAAGAAATTTTTTTGAATAAAACATATTTCTTGTCGAATAAAATGAATTCTCTAAAAATTGTTTGATTTGTTTCTATAACGTACCATAACATTTATATTTAGTGGGAAATATATATTTATTTCAGAAATTAGTTATTTTAATTCATTCCCACTAATTTAATGGTTACATTGTAATGTCCCCATTTTAATAATATGATTCTGTTGTTCATATAATTTAAATGTTATGTACCTTGTATGCTATCAAACATAGTAATTCCTTTTAAAATATTAGGATATTAAATTATCCCACATTTTAAACAATTTCATGCTAAATTTTTTTTATTAAGCCCCCATAACAATGTTTTGAATTTTCAAAATAACTTTAATGAAATACCAAATCAGAACACGGGTCATTAAAACATCCATTTGAAAAGAAATAAATTTTGAAGGTCACCAGAGATAAACCCTACTTGTATAATGTCGTAAAGAAAAGACATGGAAGTGAAAAAATGACTATACATTTCTAATGTAGAGTGATAGGGAATATGGTCATGAGAAAGTGAAAAATCACAATACCATAATTTTGTAATGGGTAAAAAGTTCATTGATTTATTAGTAAAAATGTGAATGGAGAACATTCTTGTTTAATGATCCTTTTCATAGAGTGAAGGAATTATTATACTACATAGAATTATAACATAAAAAAATATGACCATGAAAAATATAGTTTCATCCATTAACTAATTTCCACAATAATCTCATCTTTCTTCTCTAATCGATGAGTATTCAAGATGAATTTTTCACATCAGAAGAAATAGGTTCATGTTATATAAAATCACATAATCCAGAAATGATTAACTATATATTTCTAATCTTTTTAATGATTAAAAAAATCCAAAAATTTTAAGATAATATAATATAATTTCTAAAAATAACAAACATTTAAATGAAGGAAAACAAATTTTAATCTCCCGAATTCCGCAGTAACACACAATGTTCAACATTAATCATTTAACTATCCTTAGAATTATTTAAAGTATTAAAGAATAAGACTGAACCCCCAAAATATGAAGTATTTGATCAAATAATGTCCAATAATATATTTTAATATTTATCTCTAAATAAAATCATTCACTCTTAATGTCACAGAAAAAATTTCTTAAAGCACATAATATTCGAGATATACTAACCATTTCTGTAAATAAAATAACTCACCACAAAGGCATAATAAAATTATATATTCTTCCAAAATATAAAGAAACATTTCTTCCTAAGATAAAATCCCATATTATTGTATTTACCTTAATCATATAGGGTTCTAAAAATATTTGATGTCTTCCAAAAAATTACTATAATCTCTTAATCACTAAATCATTTTCAAATCCCACTATTTCCTATTCGATAAAACATATATTCTCAAAAATAACATTAAATTAATCCTTCACATAGTTAAAATTAGAAAAAAAATCATACTAACCATAATATCACATATGACTGTGGTAAGGTATGCACCCTTATATCCCAACAGTTGTTGGTTTATTTCCTGAGGCCATGCTGGACAGAATATGTTATCACAATATTTGTGGGGTTTCCACTTTCTAAAACTATATAATTCTTATAAAATTCCTAAAAATAGTATAAAATACATAAAAATAACCTTGATATGTTCAAAATTAAAGATTTGTTTTAACTGGAAAGGTTGTCTCAAACCTTTCATTTTGCATCCAAAAAAACTATAACCCATAATTACCTCTGAAAAATAAATTTCTCCATAAATATCATTACTCAACTTAAAATTTCATAACTCAAACCTTCAAAAGTGATTTATAATACATTGAACTTATGATCAGGATTAAAATTATAAACCCATAATGGTATCAATATCATTTAAGATACCCTCACATGAAAACATCTTAATCTCCAGAATTATCTAAACCCTACCCTGACACAAACTATATGAACCTGGTTTTAAACATTACATATTCTAGTGACATTTCACTATAATTAATTTTCATTCATTCCTAATGATATTTTAGGAATGGGGATTTTGAGAATTTGGAAAAACCCATATAGTTGATACCATACATTATAAGTTGAAACTTCTGTAAAATATTAATTTTTTCTATAAAACATATTTTCTTAAATAATATATATATATATATATATATATATATTATTTTGTTGACATATATTCACATATTTGATCTTGACCGCCTAATTTTCACTACTATTCCACAATTCCATATGAATTTTTTAAGACATCAAATGAACATAAAAATATCATTAAGATACATTAAATAAAAAATTAGTTCACTGAAAACCCACAAAAACAATTTCTTTTAAACGGAAATTTTTTACCATAAAAAAGGAATCATCCTTTCAAAAATATAAATATCTTACCATTTTAAAATCATGTTAATTTATATAAAATCTCATAAGATATAAATAGGTAACTTGGGACATAATTTTCTATATCAACATTACAAATGGAATATCCAATATGGTTATCCTCTAACTCGGGAGTACCCAATGCATTTGAGATTATAACGTAACCAACTATCATTGATTTTTCAGGGAACAACACATCATTTGTTAATAACATAATGACCTGTCCTTGATTTATCAAGTAAAAAGCCATCATTGGTTTATAAAATAACCTCTCATATTCATAAAAAATTTACAAGAACCATGATATAATGATAAATAATGAATACATTCCTTATAAAACACTCTTTGATGAAATAAACATTAAATTTTGAAGTCACTCATTTTGAAAACCTAAGCATGTACAATAGAAGATTTTTTTAAATTATCCACATCAAATTGTAAAGTCATATTAAAAATATTATGTAAACAAAAAGGTTATAAATTCTTATAATTCAATATATTTTATCAAAATATTATTTTGGCCTCTACAAAATGTGTTGAAATATGAACATTAAATGGGGGTTTTAAAATGAAATTCCTTTACAAAAAACAATGAAAAGATTAATTTTTGAAAGAATTATAGAGAAATTAGAAAAGATAAAGTTTAAAACATTATTTTCCACTTAAATACTTTCATAAAAATTATTTTCAAAAAAATTGATATAAAAGAGAGAGATTTCGAAAATAAATCATTAAAACAATTAAAATGAGGGTTTTAGTTAAATGGTCCCTTAACATTATCCTGGTTCATCACATTTATTCTTTATCTTCATGAATAAAAAATTCAGGTTAATTTATAATTGATTTTGAGTATTCATCAAGTTTATTATACATTTCATATCACATATTACCATTTTAAAACAGGTACATAATCATTGAAGTATACGTCATACATTTTAATTATATTCGGTACCTAAGTCCAAAATGAATTTGGTTGACTGAATATAGTCAAATACCACCACATTGAATAATATAAATAATAATATTCATGTCATAATTATAATTTTTATTCATTAATTGTAATTTTATATTCACACATGTTTTATGTGAAGGAATAATGAATGACATTATAATCATGGAGATGGAAGGTTGTACGTATGCATGCAAAACATTTTAAATATTGAATGATATTTAGAAAAGATGGTAAGTATTATTTTATATTTAATTAATTTTTATAATATCATATATATCATTTTACCTCAATAAATTTACTTATATATATCATTCATGTGACATAATGACAAAAAATGAACCACTTCACTACCTGGAGGTGATACTTCACACTTACGCACGAATGATGTTATCATTTTTCTGTGCTTGAAAAGGTAAGAACAGAAATGATATAATATAATATAATAACAACAAATATGTCATGAATATCATATATAATACTTAACTACATCAATAAACTAGTATTGAGACATGGTGATGGAAAATGAATTACTTTGGTTCACAAGGCGGTAGTCTGCTGTTCACACGAATGATTAAATCTGTTCCCATTTGATGGAATTGGAGATGGATATTGGTCATGAAAATTATATAATATATCATTATATTGATGAAATTTTATTTACTATTTTATTAGGGATTAATATGGTTTTAGTAATTTGGAAGAAGAAATAAAACTGAAATTATTAATTAAAATGACACATCCTCTTTAGAAATCTATACATTCTTAACACATTAATACCACTATGGGATGTGTTATGCCTAAAATAAGAACCCTAAAATTCATTGGGGGGTATTATAGGAACATATTTTGTCTGATATTAGACAAGAAAAACAAGATTCAAATTGTAATCACAAGATAAGAAAATGTTCCCTTTTATAAGAGAGGGGAGGGGCTCTCATGGAATTTATAAAAATATTAAATTAATAAAAATTAATTACCAATTTAAAATGGATATAGATTTATTAATATATAATATGATGAATTCAGGTCTAAATATTCTCATACTAGAAAATTTTGACTTATTTTGACTATTTTTTAATCCTTATATTTTGGTTTAACCATTTTTAACCCCTTTAATTTTACCATGACAACATGGATTATTTACTCTTTGAGGGTCAATATTATTACTATAAAACACTAAAATATGTATTAATTGATAATTAATGTAATATTAAGATTTATAAATACTATTCGGAAACATTAATGAGTTTAATAAATTTAATATCATTTAATAAGTTATTTTTTTAAAGGTCATTAATTTGAATTTAGAAACTATTTGTTACATTGAAATTTAAAAATATCAAGATAATAACATAACATCGAATAGATTTTTTTATTAAATATATAAGCTGTAAATTTCATGTATAAAAATATTTGGTCACATTAATTATCTCAAATTATTTTTATATAATATGGATATTAACATTTATTTGGTGCTTACATTAATAAAATTATTACTTCATCAACGTTGTGTGAGAATATAAGGTAATTATTTATTTACTAAAAATTATAAATTAAATACCATGATGAATATAATTTTTTTATATTCAAAATTATTTTTTGTAGTAAAATTTATCTTATATACAACTCTATATTAAACATTATATTGTTATTAGTAACATGAATGTGACATCACAGACATTGCATTATATAAAATATTATAAACATCAGTAACTTATCCATGTGGCCCCAAAAGTCATAAATAAATTTATATCATGAATATAATTTTTCTTAGTGAAAAATTTAATCTTAGATTCATTCATAAGCTACATTTTGTCCATGTTGGCAGATAACAGATATTTAAGGCAAATAAGGTTTCATTTTGAATCTTTATTTGATATAAATAATATATAAGTCATTTTCATGGATAAGTGTCATTTAAAAAAAATTACCCCTAGAGTTAAAGGTAAAATTAAATGCATAAAATAGATTTTTTTAAGTGTTATCAGAATTTTTCAGTCCTTATCATTTTATTTTTGACCTAAATTTCCCAATTTACCCTTTTTCTTGATAAAAAAATTACTAAGGTTATTCTAAATATTGGAAAACAATTAAAGGAATATAATAAATAAATTTCCATCAACAAATTTCAAATATGGAATCTATTTTTTGAAATACAAAAAATAGATGTGGATGAATTTAATTTTGTACAAAATCGGTAAAAAGAAATGAAAAATGGTTTTTTAAACGCATTTTTAAAATATAAAATATTTTTATATTATATTCAAGTTTAAAATATAATAAAACCATAATTGTAATATTTTATACCATAATTAAGTAATTATAATTTAAAACTAGTCCAAAAAGTAATTTTCTATTATAAATACTTGAAAAATATATTTTTTAAAGAAAATCGTACTTCCATTTTTCATTGAAAAATAAATCATTTTAGATAGTTATCAAAATTTTACCATATGAAAATTTTGATATGAAAATTTAAAAAGAAATCAATATTTTAAATACATTTTCTATTTTCTCCTATAATTAATTATTTATTTTTACATAAATATCAATAAGAACCATTTTCAATGAAAATGTATTTTTTGAAGAATAAAAAGTCTATTTTAAAAATTTTGTGATTATTTACTATATAGCTGTCATGACCTATCCTCGGGGCCCATGCTGTGATTACCCCAAACCTGCCTTCAAAAGGCCAGTGGCAGGCGACTAGCACCAAAGGCATGAATCCCTATGCTCGGAAGGCATTGCCTTTATATCTAAAACAAACACGAAAGAGTACGCAACTTGAAGTAAATCACTAAGTAAAAATGAATACAAAAAATGTGTGCTGAAAGTAATGGGGGCCGGAAATATAATCCCAACCGTAAAGTACAATACAATTGAAAATACAAGTTCAGCTAGAAGAAGAAGTATAGCAGCTACTAGGTCATACTCTGGGGTTCCTACCTGAAGGGTAGGTACAGATGGCCTCCTCATCACTCCACGTTAGTCTGTCCGCTCCATGTACCGTCTTGCCAAGTGGTCCACCTCCGGGTACCATCCTGTCCTGCTACTCTCTCTCAGTCAATGTTGTCTGTCATCTGCAACCAAAACAACAAGGTGCAGGCAAAGCCCGTGTAGGGGTGAGTATAATGATACTCAGTAGGGACCCTGATACCCTCAAGGTCTCAATAAATCTATCTAGTATAAACCACATGTATGAAATCAACGGATAACTATTACTTAGGTATATGCCCATACATATACCGAAGGTATCATGTAACCCATCTCAATCATGAGGAAAAGAAAAAAGTCATTGACTTAGCTAAAACCAGGATTTTATTCAAGGAATAGTTTCAAGTAATATCCATAGTCAAACTGTAGGAACTCGACTGATGGTGTACTCCTCCTCTTTCGAGTGCAGTGGGCCTACCGCATCACACAGAGGCTCTTCTCACTATCCTTGGACTCTTGAGGTACTCCTCCTGTTGCGTACCTTGGGTCTACTATGTCACACAGAGGTGCTCACCACTAGGGTTCTGCTGCGCTCACACAGATGTGCTCTCCACCATGGGCCTACCACATCACACAGAGGTTCTTCTCACTGGGCTAGTCGAAATACTCTGATTCAAAAGGTCAGAAGTCGTCAGGTCTCAGGAAGCTAAAAGGTATTCGTACTCCGCACGCGCATCTCCGTGAGGATCCGCTCCATGAGCTACCGGTCGATAATACAACAGTCATGAAGTCCCAAGTAGAAGTATCTCAGGGGTCTGCCTTGTCATAGGGGTCTCAACGCAACAGACGGATCGTCAATCGGAAGCACGGTCTATTAGTTATTGGAATTTCCATCCTAGGGGCTCAATTTTTTTTTAGGTTCAGACCAACCCGACCAAAATTCAACTGTGTCAAAAACTCAAGTGGGATATGCCGAAAGAATTGTCTCACTTTAATATTTATTTCACCAAAGTCGTTTCATTGATCAGACAACTGTATCCCAATATATGGGCCAAGAGGTATCTTCGGGTCAACCGCTATCAGACTGTGGTCTGACTCGGTCCACGAGTCCAACCCGGCTCAAGGGTCCGGCTTGGCCCGAGGGGATGGCCTAGCCCGAGGGCAGCCTGTCCTGAGGGGCAGGCCGACATGAGTGGGAGACCTGGCCCGAGGGGGTGGCCTGACCTGAAGGCGGCCTGACCAAAGGGGGCCTGGCTGGCTGGCTGCGTTGCCCTTTTAGCTAGCAGCATGGCCTGGCTGGCTGGGAGCCTGCGTGGCCCAGAAGGCCACATGCAGGGGGGTGTTGCGCCCCCTTCTTTGTGAACAGAATGGGCACTAGGCACCGGTTTAGTCTCTCATGGGACCCGAAGGGTCCCCGCCTTTTCCGGCTGGCCGAGTGGCCTGCTGGTTATCCCCCACTACCGCGGCATGATGGCGCCCCACCCTTCCACTGCGCCCCACCCAGGTTGCGGTTCCGCACCACTGGCACCACGCAACGGAACATCGCCCCTCCACCATGGCCCGCCCTAGCCACAAATCTCCTTATCCGGCACTGCGCGACGGTGCCGCGCGCTTCCGGCAGACTTGCACCACTAGATTTCTTCGCGGTCGGCCCGTTGTCGGTCGTCGTTTCTCTGCCACGGTCCATTCTTCGGGCGGCTCCATTGCACAACCATAGTCATCAAAAAAATGAGTTAAAAGAAAGGGGAGGTTTGGTCCGTGTTCATGCGTTCCAAACCCTCCTCGTTATGGTGACATCAATTAGATGTTCACTATCCATAAATTGAACGATGATGAATTGAGATTAAAAATCATACATAAAATAACTCAAATCTCCATACCTCATATGACGATGATCGTTGATGAAGTTGCGGGAAGGCACCGTCATTTCATTAACATCGGAAGAGGAAGAGTTTGGAGAAGACTAGTCGAAGATGACATCATCGACATTCTTCATGGGAGGTGGTGCTTCCGCTTCTTGCCCCTATTGAAGAGGGAGAGATGTCTGTCGTTCTTCGTTGGTGGAAGAGACGTTCTTCATGGGAAGTGTTTGTTCCTCCATGTTCATCCATGTTCTTCCTCATCTCCCAAAGTTTCAACCAAAAGAATGCAAAGCCCAAAAATAGTAAAGGAATTTCTCTATTATTTTTATGTCACAACAACACAAATACTTGTGTTTAATTAAACGAGACAACTCATTTAATTAATGGAATAGAATGGTTCAAATTAAAAATTAGGGGAGGTGAGGAGTTCTAATTAAATGAAGAGTGGTGTCCAATTATTTAATGGGGAGTTAATGGGGGCAAGAAACTCAGGTGGGCCCCTCTAAATAATATCCTCCCAAGGTAGATTATTTGTGGGTGGGACCCACCACCATAACCTCTCATGGGAGGTTATGGTGTGGTGGCCCCCACCTCTAACCTTCTCTTGGAGGTTTTAACCAGCACAAATAAAAATAAATTTAACACTTTATTTTTAATCAATTTCATTAAAACCCCCAAAAAATAACTCCCATTCTCATTAGAACGCAACTACGGTGAAGGTCTCACTATGCAATCACCGACGATGCACGTTCAACAGTGCCTTCAGATTTTATTTTCGAGCACCAGTTCAAAATATAGAAAATCCCGCTCGTACGTTTACTGAACATACCTGAACAGAACTTCAGAACATGATTTCGGGCACACCAGGCCTCAGAATCAATTGTCCTAAGAAACTACTGACTCGTAAAAATACCATGAATTTAAATAAAAATATTTCCACGGAATTTATGGGTCTTTAAATTCTCCTCACCTCAAGGCTTTAGTTCCTCGTACGCTACTACTCGAACTAAGGGAACAGTGGGGGTACTGAGCACGCATCTAATCCCTCTACTCCCATGTGCTCTCCTAGAGGTTCTCGTGCTATCAGTGAATGTGCACCAGAGTTATCGACCGTCCATGTAGGACCTGCTCCTGTCGATCCTCAATCTCCACTGGATCCTCCGTGAAAGTTCCCTTGTCATCGATGTCCACCTCTCCATGGTCGATGATGTGGGATGGGTCATGCACATATCTTCCTAGCTGAGATATGTAGAAGATGTCGTTCCCCCAGTGCAACTGAGGTAGAAGAGCTAAGCAGTAAGCCACCTCACCTACTCTATTGAGGACTTGGAAAGATCCTATGGATCTCAGAGATAACATACCAAATCTATGTAGACCTCATTGAGGCGAGACTTGTTGAAAGACATGGTCGCCATCCTCGAACTCCAGAGGTCTATGTCTCTTGTCATCATACGACTTCTGCCAACTTTCTATTGTCTTCATCTGCTCCTAGATGATCTGCACCTTCTCTGTGGTAGCCCGTACCATTTCTGGTCTCACTAGTGCTGACTCCCCTGGGTTCATCCAGCACTGTGGTGATCTACAAGGTCGACCATACAAGGCCTCAAAAGGTGCCATACCGATTGTGGAGTGATAGATGTTGTTTTAGGAAAACTCTACCAATGGTAAGTGGTCCTCCCAGCTATGACCAAAGTCATGGACACATGTACAGGGCATGTCCTTGAGGGTCTAAATGGTCGACTAAGTCTGACCATCTGTTTGAGGATGGAAGGCGGTGCTCAAACGTAGCTGCGTCCCGAAAGCCTCCTAAAACCCCTTCCATTGCCCGAAAGTAAATCTTTTGTCATGGTCAGAGACAATAGAGGAAGGTACTTCATGAAAACGCACAATCTCCTACACATAGAGGCATCCCGAGTTCTCAACTGAGCCCTGCTCTCTGATCGGTAGGAAGTGGGCTGACTTGGTGAGTTGGTCAACGATCACCCATATCGAATCGTGACTCCTAGATATACGTGGAAGAACCATCATGAAGTCCATAGATATCCCATCCATATTCCACTATGAGACCTCTAAGGGTTGTACCAAGCCTTCTGTTACCTGGTGATCCACCATCACTTGCTGAAAAGTGAGGCAACGTGAGACAAACTCAGCTATTGCCTTCTTCATAACTGGACACCAGTGCTATCGTCGAAGGTCCTGGTACATCTTCGCCACTATTGGATGTACCACAAGAGGAGAAGTGTGGAAAAACCTCAACACTTCCTCATAAAGTGCTACTAGTACCATGGTACATCCTGTGAAGAGGATAACATGCTCCCCACCTTCAGAAAATCCATCATGTGCATGCCCTATGGATATCTGAGCACATCGTGTCTCACAGTGAGGGTCCCCACACTGTGCCTCCCTGACTCACTAAAGAAGTGGAGGAGTTACTGTAAGAGACTGTAGATAGGTTGCTCCATCCCTATCCACAAAGGATAACTACAATGCACCCAACTGCTTTGTCGCCTCTCCTAGTAGCAATATACTAGATATCCTGGTGAGTGCATCCACAACAACGTTCCCCTTCCTAAGAGCATAGACTATCTCGAAGTCATAGTCCTGGAGGAACTAAAACCATCACCGCTATATTTGGTTTAGGTCCTTTTGAGAGAAGATATACCTGAGACTCTTGTGATCAGAGTAGGATATGAATCACTCGCCCATCAGATAGTACTTCCACATCTTCAAGGTGAAGACCATTGTAGTTAACTCCAGGTCATGGGTAGCGTAGTTCTATTCATGATGTCTGAGCTGACGAGAACCATAAGCGATCACTGCTCGCTCCTGTATTAGGACACACCCTAGTCCAGTCCCCAATGCGTCGTAGTAAACTACGTACCCTACGCCATCATCTAGAAGCCTCAAGAAAGGGTCACTAGTTAGTTTCTGCCTCAACTCCTGAAGGCTCTACTGACGACTCTCTCACCACACGAAGGGTCTCCCTTTCTTCTTCAAGGATTATAGTGGTGATAGAACTTTGGTGAAATCTAGAATGAATCTCTGGTAGTAAACAGCCAAGCCTAAGAAACTTCGTACCTCCGTCACAATCCTTGGTGGCTCCCAAGAAAGTTCTGCCTCAATCTTCGTTGGAACTACTACAACTGCAGCCTTCGAGATGGCGTTCCCCAAGAAGTGAACCTCTAGAATCCAAAACTGGCACTTCGAGAGCTTACCATAAAGCTGGTGCTCTTGGAGTGTGTCCAGTACTACCTGCAAATGGTAGGAATGCTCTTTCTCTGTGGTAGAGTAGACCAGAATATCGTCGATTAAGTCCACGACAAAGCGATTGAGGTATGGGTAGAAGATCTTATTCATGAGACACATGAACAATGCTGGAGCATTGGTTATGCCGAATGGAATAACCAAGAACTCATAGCAGCCATACCAACATCTGAAGTCTGTCTTCTACACATCCTCATCTCAAACTCTGAGATAGTGATAGCCCGATCTGAGGTCTATCTTCGAGAACCATCGTGCTCCCTTGAGCTGATCAAAGAGGACATCAATCCTCAGGAGTGGGTACTTGTTATTCTATGTCACCTAGTTCAGGCAATGTTATTCACAAAGCCTCAAAATCCCATCCTCCTTCATGGAAAACAAAATTGGGGCTGCCCAGGGAGACACACTAGGCCGGATGAATCTCTTACCCTGCAAGTCCTCCAGCTGTACCCACAGCTCATGAAGCTCTGCAGGAGCCATCCGATATGCTGGAGTAGTTATCAGTGTCATCCTAGGGTATAGATCAATGTAGAAGTCCACCACTCTATGAGGAGGGAGTCCTGGAACATCGTCAGGGAAAACATCCGCATACCACTCCACCACTATAGGATAAGTCGGACTCTCCACATCAACAACTCCGAGGGTAATGCAGGCCAACTAATGAGTAATAGGTTGCACCCTCTTCCGAGTAAGTCTTTCATGTGCTGCAAAGGTTCCCTTCTCACTGGTGAAGGTGAAACTGGTCCCATACGTGTTGACACACCACACTTTGTGTCTAATACAGCCAATCTGAGCATGGACTGTAGATAACCAATCCATACCCAAGATGATGTCGTAAGGCCATGACGCCACTACGAGGAGATCCCAGCCAAAGCTCTCGCCTCTTAGAGTAAGCTCTCACTGCCGGAACCAGTGTGTAATTGTCGAGTCTACTCCTGTAGGAGTCTCTAGCAGTAAGGATCGAGCCAAGGGCTCTGTCGGAATCTCCGAGCTCCGAACGAGGGCAGTGGCAATGAAAGAATTACGGACACCTATGTCTATAAGAACTGAAGCTAATGTGGAGTAGAAATATATCGTACCTCGAATCATATCTGGAGACCCATGGTTATATGCCTCTACTTCATAAAGCTGATATCTCCCCTGTCCACCCACCCCCTGCAGTTGGGGTGGACCTCTTGGTGGTGGTGGTGGTAGCACCTTGAAACGCCGTCCACCGCCAGCTGCTCGACCAGCTCCTCTACCATGCCCGCCTGCTCTCTGCGGACTGCCTCGATCGAACCTCTACCTCTGCCAGGGAGGTCCTTGAACTATCTGCTGATCATCTTAACGGTGGGTAGGGCAGTCACAAGCCTTGTGACAATGCCTGCCGCATGAGTAACATTGTCTGCTCCTGGCATATGTTCCTCTACTCTGTGTGCCCCGCACAACTGATCCTAAATCCTGTAGTCACCCACCAGTGGGTCTGGTCCTCTTGGACCTCTGTGTCATCTGTCTACTACCAGCTGTAGAAGACTCCTCTAAATGTCATCTAGTAGTGGGGCTCGCTACCGGAGACTGCTAATCCAGGAATCTATCCACTAGGAGGTCTCTCTCTAACACCCCCACCTGCGTCAGGATGCTGAGGGAGATCATCGAGGCTCTGATATCTCACCTGAGCCACTGCTCGAAGGTTCGGGCCCTGAAGAATGGGTCCCACACAATATCTGTGGGGTAGAATGAGAGGTCAGTTAACCTCACCAAGTACTGTACTATTTTCATGCTGCGCTGCTGCAGATGAAGTAGCTCCTGTATCTACATCGCACGAAGGGTGGCTGGAACAAACTCTGCCCAGAAGAGGCCCTCAAAGTCTGTCCAGAATAATATCGCCACGTCGTGGACCTGAAGCATCAGGCTCCACCATCTTCATGCTTCTTCCTGAAGGAGACTTGCAGTGTAACACTCCAAGATTCCATGATATGCTTCTCTTTGAAAAATACAGTAGCGTGTGTTGTACGCAACTTCCAGTTTTAACACACACCACAACCAATCAAACTAGCCATTATGAATAAGAATACCCACTTTTTGAAATATTTTACATTTTATCTTTCAAAATGGACTTCATTTTTAGATTCAGAATATCAAAATTTTCTTAGGTTGAATTTTTGGTATTTTTCTAAACACTTTCAATTTTTGATGAATAGTGAAAATCACTAAATTTTAATTAAAAACAACTTTTTTAATCAAAATAATTAATAGTGATAAATTATGAATTTGAGTGGTTTTAAAGTATATTTAGAATATATTTTTACCATTTAATACAATTTAGGTCATTGGATGTAATTTCATTTTTCAACCGGGCATAAACAAGTGTTAATCTTTTGATAGTTATTATTTCTTAAAAACCCGCTTTTTGTTTTGACAGTGAGAATTTATTTTAAATTAATTTCTGCCACTTCTGTATTTTGAATTTACAAAAATGGATTCTACATTTATAATCAGTAGGTCCAAATTGTGTATATAGGTAACTTTTATTTTTATACTTTTTGAATAATTACTTTGGTAAATATTTTATTTACCATGGTTAAAGGGTAAATCCAGAAAATAAGGGTAAAAACTAATATTATAATAATAATAAATTACCCTAAAACGTGTCATAAACCTATTGGTTAATATATAGCCGATAATTGGAATCTTTGGGTCGATTTTGGGACCCCATGGATCCACTTGTAAGTTATAGTGACACTTTATATTAATTAAGTTAAAGTAAATACAAAAATGACATAAGCATATATCTTTTAGAAAAACAATTTTTACATAGGGTTATATATGTTATATTTTAGACTATAAATATTAATTATAAATATGAATATATTTCCTACATAATGGTATTTTATTTATAATTTTTAGACATTGAATAATTAAATTTATTTATGACACAATAATGATGCAGTATTTTCCTTATTAATGAAAGAATGAAATAATTAGTATTATAAGTGTTAAAATAAATATAATTTGAAACTTTTGATGCCATCCACGAATTTTATTAGTTAATATGACATGATATGATTTATTAAATGAATTTGGTTCGATTTAATAATGTTGGTAATACTTTAAGAAAAATAAATTATTAAATATTTTCAAAATTGACATAAATGAGTTTTTAAAACAAATATTATATTATTAATTGATATTCTATTCCTAAAAATATAAGGTTCATCCAAAAGAATTATATAATGATATTTTTATCATTAATTTACCACTTGGGGGTCTCTTGGAATTATATAGTATGTTTATTAACCATATAATATAAAAATACAATGTGACATGGTAAATGTCAAACTATTTAACTAAGAGTTAAAGATAATTGATAAGGTTAATTATGTGACCAAAAACTATCTGAAATCTATTGTATGAAATTATTTAGACCTATCCCCAACTTATAATTTTAATAATCCACTTTGGAGCCATCATAAACCGATTATGAATTTATTATAAATTAATACTTTATGTTTTTCTTAAAGAGCCCCTCCACCACCTTATAAAAGAACACCACTTCTATCCAATTTTTAATACCATAAATGCCTTTTGGTTCGGCCAAAATCTGCCCAAATACCATCTCAAATATAATACATTAATCCTAGAGGCCATTCTTTAGTCATAAATCCAACCTAAGGATCCATTTTGATCAAATCAAAAGGAAGAACCCGAAGAAGAGGTAATGTTTTCACCAGCCTTTTTCAAGTTCATTTCTTCTTCAACTTATTCTTTCTTTGTTGTTTCAATTCTAAAAAAAATAACTCCATTACCTTCTATATAATGTGATGTAATTATAAATATGGTACAACCATATTCATTATTCTATCCATCCTTTGAATGACATGTCACCATACGTGCATACGTACGGCCTACCGTCTCAACGTCGTGGTGTAATTGTTATTCAATACATTATTATTTGGATGGGTATAATAATGATGTTTAATTCATGTAAATATTAAATATAACATGATAATGATTCTATATATATGATATAACATCCTATTATATATTATTTTAATATCAAAAGAATGATATTGTCGCTCGTGCGTATGTATGGACTATAGTCTCCACGAACGCGATGAGATTCATTCCCCATCGTATCCATTAAAGTATAATTCTCATTTTATGATTAAAAATAAATTTTAAGGACTTAGTATCATTATATATATGAATACGATACAACCTACCTATAAAAAACACGACTAATGTAACAAAACATATAAAAGAAAACGAGTAAGTTAACACCTGAAATGACGATAATAGTAAGATATTATTAACAAATAAATGTTAAAAGATCATATATGATATCATATTAATGAATATTATCCTTTAATAATTCAATAACAATTATTTCACCATTATAAATGAGGCTAAACTACCCTCGACCAAGGAAAAAGTACAAAGTAAGGGGTTTCTTATCTCACTTTTAATTTCGTTAGATTTCCATTGTTCACCACTTATATATTGGATGTGGTGTGTATACTGCCCATGATTGTATTAATTGTGTAATATAATTTAATTTATGGATATTTACATCATCATAGTTTTATCCTTCTTTCATGGGAGTATGTTTCATAAGTTACCAAATCGATAAGGGAATTTGAAATTTCAATTTCCATTCATTCTGCTTTACGCATACATCATTGATTATTTTACTCCAAGATTATGTGTGGAATCACTATTCATTGGATATGTCATAATTTCCACTCCACTTTATGTGGATATACTTTTGAAACACATAATCACACCATTGATAATTTCTCAAGTCATCGATATGAACTTGATAAGAATAATTTTTAACTCATTCTCCATTTGTTGAGTTAAATATCCAATTCATTGGTGTTGTCTTTACAAGAATATGTGTGAATGTCCTCTTATTGATTTACAGTGAATATCCGGTCATATTGAGTGTAATTATATTTATCACAAATAATTATTTTGTTCATTTGTCCTTAACCTATGGATATGGTCTTTATAAAAGATTTCATCTCAATTTACATTCCCTTGAGACTTCTTTGTTGTTATACACCAAATCACTATTATATGGTGTATATAATTTACTTTGACATAGTATATCATGAATCTATTTATTCTCATGATATTATAATGTTTTTATTACCTCAATTATTTTTATTCAAGTGTCACTATTTTGGTTAGGAACTCAAACTAAAATATCATTTTAAATAATTAAATATTTATTATTTTAAATCATTCTCATTAATGTCCATGTTTTAAAAATGGTTTTAAAGGTTTATTTATATAGAAATTATTGTTTTAAAATTTGAACTCTTTTTAAAAGTTTCAAAGTGGTGTGGGACACTTTGATTCCAAAATATACTTTAAATGGATTCTGGACAAATAGTGTGACTTTTAAATGTTTTCAAGAAAAATGGGGATATTTCTGTCAATAGTTTGATGATTATTTTAATATATGTCAATATCCTTCATTATTCTCGATTGAGGTTAATCTGATACAATACAATCTTCCATATTGTATCGAATGAGATATGTTTGACTGTGGATGTGCTATTTTTATATCATTCATGGTTTGTGGCCAAAATTATTGACATTTCTTATTCTAGTTTTAATACGAATGTTTGTGTTATGTTTCAAACCTTACATATGAGGAATTCATTGGACTTAGTAAGTGATGGGTGGAGACCACTCTATCTCCTAGAGGCATTGGTTGGTCTCATGAGACAATCTAGTGTCTTAGCACAAGCCCATGAAAAAAATCTTATTTGTAGTCTTGGCACGAGGCCTTGACTATGTGGTTATGATATTAGGGAATTATGCATTCCATCATTATGAAAGTGCTTATTGATATTGCATGTGGTTATTAGACTAGTAGAATATCCATGTCAATTAGTAAATGTAATTATTTCATTTTATCTTTTCCATATTATGCTGAAGTTCAAGTTTAAAAGGATTTTGTTTTAGTTATACATTGCCTTAATTGTTTATTCTTATTTATGAAAGTTTCTGCTATATTGTTATCCTTACTGAGCATCTAAGCTCACCCCTTTCAATGTTTTATTTTTCTCTGGATGTGAAGAAGTAATTTATTAATGACCTAAAGGGATAGTAAGATAGGATATGAAGACAATATGTTGTTGTAGTTTTTTTTTACTTTATGATGTAATGTAAGACTTATGAATATATCTAGTGATTCCAAGACTACTAAACTATTTGGTCATTCGAGACATCTTTTTTTGTGATCATGCCAATTTTATTTAATAATGCACCGAATCTGGGTAACTGGGGTAGGGGCGTTATAGTTGGTATCAGATGAAGTTTAGTACAAACCATGGAAACTATATTTAGATAAAATCTGATTAGAACACATATCCCTAAGATAGACTTTGAGGATTAGTATAGAAGAACATCCTAGAATTTTGATATTGTATAGATTTTGTTATTTATCCAAGAAATACTTCCATGTCTGGATACAAGTAGGTAGAGGTGGCTATAGCATATATGTCCCTAGGGGTAAAACCTGAAAACACCATTTTGATCTAGACTTGAATGGTAATTGGTGCACGACAATGGGTCGTGCAGCACTCTTGGTTACGACACAACCAGAGGATATGATTTGGATAATTTACATTTTGTTTACAAACTAATTTGAACTATTTTAATATAAGATGAGAATAAATGACCTTGGTTAATCCTAAGGTGTTTCAAATTGAGTATATTGTGTCATGATATTCTCTAAATGATTTTATGACTACTGTTACTCACACAATGCTTTCTGGTTTTAGTCAATGGCTGCATTCCAAGGAAGTCATATAAACTTTGTGAATTATGTACAAGGTGGGATCGATGGTGGAAATGAGCAACAAAATGGAATATTGATAGGCATAAAAGATATCATGTTCATGCCAAATCAGTTTTCCAAAAATATGATCAACAACATATATATTAACCAACTCTATGACTCAAAAAAGAAGAGAAAGGTGATAAATGATAAGAGCTCCAGTAGTGGAGACCATGAAGAAAAGAATCCTAAATTTCTATCATGCAGGAAATGTAGAAGGAGACACCCAAGAATGTGTCTCAACGGAACAAATAAATGCTTTACATGTGGGAAATAAGGACATAAAGTGATGAATTGCCGAGGAAAAATGAAGAGTACTATGGAAGAAAAAAATGGTCCCAAGAATCCATTTACAGTCATTTTCTGTATATGTAGGGGACCTGGCCATTACCCGAGTGAAATACCTATTCTATTGGATATTTTCTTGGTCAAAGAAGAAGCTATGTGGACCTGGCCATTACCGGTTCCATCGGACAATGATGTGGGAATCGAACCCACAACCGAAGTGCGATAGGGATTTATTGCCTACAACTGGACTACGTGAAGTCCCTGGATAGTGTGACTAATTATTTTTAGTTAAATGATTTTATTAATCAACAATAATTAGATTTGGGTTCTTTTGTCTTATCAAATTAATACCCTTAGTATTGGAAAATTATTTGGTGATTATGTGATAAATGTTATTTTGGACGATGTTCTCTTTGTTGGGAACACAATATACCCATGAAAAATAGAATACTATGGGGCTTAATTTGAGAAGTAATGGTGTATTTTTATCTATATTTTTATTGTGGATTTATAGTGTTTTGGGTTATTTATGGAAATGACTAACCTATAATAGAGAACAGGTGATTAGGTTAATTACTTTTAAGAATGTGACTTTAAGAGTAGTTGATGTCATTTGGAGATACAATTTTACATGGAAGACTACATAACCAAATTCTTATAAGTTATGGGTTTCAATATTAGTTTGGATTATATTGAAGGATTTTAAGGACAATTGTTTATTGAATGGTATTTATTTATCTTTGGGGTATTGTTGGTTTAATTTTAGAAATTAAGATTAGTGATTCTTTCTCTAAAGGAATATCCTTTTGGGGGATCATCAGATCTTGTACTGACCATTTTGGTTTTGATTAGTCTCTAAAGACAAGGTAAATATATAGATTATCCTTTTTGGATTATGTGATTCTATAAATGATTATTATAGCTCTTCCAGTGTGACCAAGTCTTTTTGAATACTCATCATTTAAAAAAATGAGTTAGTGGAGGAAACTTATAAAAGAATGAAAGTATACTTAAAAAGTAACTATATCTCTTTATTTTATTAGTAAATATCATAAATTAATTCCTCATCTTTATGTAATGTAACTTATAAAAATGTTGTCCATATGCTTTTCTTACTGGGAAACTAATGACCGTTTGTCCCATCACAAGTTTGTGGCTTTCTTGTTGTTAATTTTCTCCTGATCATGTTTTATATCCCTCTCCATCAGAACTTGACACTTAGTTTATCTTCCATATCCATGTTTTCCTACATGTAATCTTAGTATGAGTTATATTGGGTGACCTTTGTACTTCTCTTTATTTCTTTTAAGGTGATAGTTTTATTGACTCTTTTTCTGATTTGGGACATTCCATTATATTCCCAAGCCCAATTTTAAAAATTTCAAGGACGAAATTATTTTTAGGAGGGGAGAATGTAACACCTCAAGCTTCCACGATATTCTTCTCTTTGAATAATATAGTAGCGTGTGTTGTACTCAACCTCGAGTTCTAACACACACCACAACCAAATCAAAATAGCCGTTATAAATAATAATACCCACTTTTTTAAATTTTATACATTTTATCTTTCAAAATGGACTTCATTTTTGGATTTGGAATATCGAAATTAGCTTAGGGTGAATTTTTAGTATTTTTCTGAAAACTTTTAATTTTTGATGAATAGTGAAAATCACTAAATTTTAATTAAAAACAACTTTTTTAATCAAAATAATTACTAGTGATAAATTATGAATTTGAGTGGTTTTAAAATATATTTAGAATATATTTTTACCATTTAATATTATTTTGGTCATTGGACGTAATTTCACATTTAAACCAGACAAAAACAAGTGTCATTCTTTTGATAGTTTATATTTCATAAAAACACGGTTTTTGTTTGGACAACGGGAATTAATTTTAAATTAATTACCGCCACTTTTGTGTTTTGAATTTAGAGAAATGGATTCGATATTTAGAATCAGGATGTCTAAATTTTTTAAATATGTAACTTTTATTTTTAGACATTTTGAATTATTACTTCGGTAAATATTTTATTTACCGTGGTTAAAAGGTAAATCCGAAAAATAAGGGTAAACAATAATATTATAATAATAATAAATTACCCTAAAACGTGTCATAATCCTATTGGATGATACATTTCCGACCATGTTCATCCATGAGTCGATTTTGGGACCCCATTGATCCACTTGTAAGTGATAATGACACTTTATATTAATTAAGTTAAAGTAAATACAAAAATGACATAACCATATATCTTTTAGAAAAACATTTTTTACGTAGTGTTATATATGTTATATTTTTGACTATAAATATTAATTAGAAATATAAAAATATTTCCTACATAATGGTATTTTATTTATAATTTTTATACAATGAATAATTAAATTTATTTATGACACAATAATGATGGAGTATTTTTCTTATAAATGAAAGATTCAAATAATTAGTATTATAAATGTTAAAATAAATATAATTTGAAAGCTTTTATGTAATACACTAATTTTATTAGTTAATATGACATGTTAGGATGGCTTTAATGAATGTTTTTCTAATTAATAAAGGTGTTCAGACTTTAACAAAAATCAATTATTAAATATTGTCAAAATTGACATAAATGAGGTTTTAAAACAAATATTATATTATTAATTGATATTCTATACTTATAAATCTATGGTTCAGCCAAAGGGATTATATAACTATATTTGTATCATTAATTGACCACTTGGGAGTCTGTTGAAAGTATATAGTATGTTTATTAACCATATAATATATGAATACAAAGTTACATTGTAAATGCCAGACTATTTAACTAAGAGTTAAATATAAATGATAAGGTTAATATAGTGATCCAAAACTATCTAAAATCTATTGTATGAAATTATTTTTACCCATACCCACCGTAGAATTTTAATAATCCACTTTTTACCCATTAGAAACCGAATATGAATTTATTATAAATTAATACATTATGTTTTTTTCTTAAGAGCCCCTCCTCCCCTTTTAAAAGAACACCACTTCTAACCAATTATTCATACGTTCAAAGCCTTTTGTTTCGGCCAAAAACTTCCCAAATACTCTCTCAACTATCATCACTTAATTTTAGAGGCCTTCAATTTATCATAAATCTAACCTATGGATCCCATATGATCAAATTAAAAGAAAGAACCTGAAGAATATGTAATGTTTTCACCACCCTTTTTCATGTTCCATTATTCTTCAAATTCTTCTTTCTTTTTTTGTTTCCATTCTAAAATAATAACTCCATTATATTCTATATACTGTGATGTTATTATAAATATGGTACAAACATATTCAGTATTCTATCCATCATTTGAGTGACTTGTCACCATATGTGCGTACGGACGACCTACCGTCTCCATGTCGTGGTGTAATTGTTATTCAATATATTATTGTTTGGATGGGTATAATAATGATTTTTAATTCATGTAAATAATAAATATAACATGATAATTATTCTTTATATATGATATACAATCCAATTATATATTATTTTAAAATCAAAAGAATGATATTGTCGCTCGTGCATACGTACGGACTACCCTTTCCATGAAAGAGAGGAGATTCATTCTCCATCATATCTATTCTAGTATAATTATCATTTGATGATTAAAAATAATGTTTAATGACTTGATATCATTCTATATATGAAAAACATACAACCTACCCATAACAAACATGACTTATGTAACAAAACATATAAAAGAAAACAAGTAAGTTAATAGTAGAAACGATGATAATACTAAGATATTATTAACAAAGAAATGTTAAAAGATCATATATGATATCATATTAATGTATATGATCATTTTAAAATACAATAAAAATTATTTCACCATTATATAGTACGCTAACCTACACTCAACCAAGGAAAAAGTACAAAGTAAGGGGTTTCTTATCTCACTTTTAATTTCATGATATTTTCATTGTTCACAAATTATTTATTGCATGTGGTGTGTGTACTTCCCATGATTGTATTCATTGTTCAATATACTTTAATCTGTGGATATTTACATCATCATTGTATTATCCTTATATCATGGGTGTATGTTTCCTAAGTTACCAAATCAATAATGGAATTTGAAATTTCTATTTCCTTTCATTCAGCTTTACGCATACTTCATTGATTATTTTACTCTAAGAATATGTGTGGAATAACTATTCATTTTCCTATGTCATAATTTCCACTCCCCTTTCTATGGATATAATTTTGATACACATAATCACCCCATTGATAATTTCTCAATTCATCGATATGAACTTGATAAGAGAAATTTTTAACTCATTCTCCATTTATTGAGTTAAATATCCAATTCATTGGTGTTTTCTTTACAAGAATATGGGTGAATGTCATCTGATTGATTTACAGTGAATATCCAATCATATTTCGTGTATTTATATTTATCACACATAATTATGTCTTTGATTTTTCCTTAACCTAAGGATATGGTCTTTATAATGGATTTCATCTCAATTTACATTCTATTGAGACTTCGTTGTTGTTATACACCAAATCTCTTTTATATAGTGTATATAATTTACTTTGACATAGTATATCATGAATCTCTAAATTCTCATGTTATTAAAAAAAATTTATTACCTCAATTATTTGTATTCAAGTGTCACTCTTTTGGTAAGGAACTCTAACGAAAATATCATTTTAAATAATTTAATGATTTATTATTCAAAAATTTTCTCATTAGTGTCCATGTTTTAAAAAGGGTTTTAAAAATTTATTTATATGGACATTAATCTTTTAAAATTAAAACTCCATTTAAATATTTCAAAGTGGTATGGGAAACTTTGATTCAAAAATATATTTTAAATGGCTTTTTTAAAAATAGTGTGACTTTTAAATGTTTTCATGAAAAAGGGGGATATTTCTCTCAATATTTTGATGATTATTTTAATCTATGTCAATATCCTTCATTATTCTCGATTGAGGTAAATCTGATACAATAAAATCTTACCTATTGTATAGAATGAGTTATTTTTGACTGTGGATGTGCTATTTTTATTCCATTTAGTGTTTGTGGTTAAAAGTATTGACATTTCGTATGTTAGTTTTAATATGAATTTTTATGTGGTGTTTAGAAATTTTCATATGAGGAATGCATTGGACTTAGTAAGTGATGGGTGGAGCCCACTATAGCTCCTCGATGCATCAGTAGGTCTCATGAGACAAACTAGTGTCTTGGCACAAGGCATTGAAAAAATATTATTTGTAGTCTTGGCACGAGCCCATGACTATGTTGTTATGATAGTGTGGCATTATGCATTCCATCATTATGAAAGTGGTTATTGATATTGCATGTTGTTATTAGACTAGTAAAATATCAATGTGAATAAGTAAATGGAATTATTTCATTTTATATTTGCCATATTATACTGAAGTTCGTGTTTAAAAGGCTTTTGTTTTAGTTATACATTGCCTTAAATGTTTATGCTTCTTTATGAAAGTTTCCACTATATTGTTTTTCTTACTGAGCATCTGAGCTCACCCCTTTCAATGTTTTATTTTACCCATGATGTGAAGAATAAATTTATGAATGACCTGCAGGGATAGTATGAGGGGATTTGAAAACAAGATGTTGTTGTACATTTTTTACTTTATGATGTAATGTAATAATTATGAATATATCTAGTTTTTCCAAGACTAATAGACTAATCGGTCTTTCGAGACATGATCTTTTGTGATCATGCCAATGTTATGTAATAATGCACCGACTATGGGTTACTGGGGTTGGGGCGTTATAGTTGGTATCAGAGAAAGTTTACTACAAACCATGGAAATAATATTTAGACAAACTATGATTAGAGAACATAGCCCTAAGATAGACTTTGAGGATTAGTATAGAAGAACTTCCTAGAATTTTGGTATTGTATATATTTTGTGAGTTTTCCAAGAAATACATCCCTGTCTGGATACAATCAGGTAGAGGTGGCTCTAGCACATATATACCTAGGGGTAAAACCCTAAAACACCACTTTGAGCGAGACTCGTCCGGGATCTGGTGCATGACAACGGGTCTTGCTGCACTCTTGGTTACGACACTCCCAGGGGATATGCTTAGGATTATTTACATTTTCATTACAAACCAATTTGAAGTATTTTAATATAAGATGTGAATAAATTACCATGGTTAATCCTAAGGTGTTTCAAATTGAGAATATGGTGTCAGGATATTCTCTAAATGATTTTATGACTACTGTTACATGCACAATGCTTTCTGGTGTTAGTCAATGGCTGGAGTCCAAGGAAGTCATGGTAACTTTGAGAATGATGTACAAGGTTGGAACGTTGGTGTAAATGAGCAACAAAATGGAATGTTGATTGGAGTAAAGGATGACATGTTCATGACAAATCAGTTTTCCAAAAATAGGATCAATAACATATATA
The DNA here is from genome assembly GCA_963277665.1 of Viscum album. Taxonomy (NCBI): domain Eukaryota; kingdom Viridiplantae; phylum Streptophyta; class Magnoliopsida; order Santalales; family Viscaceae; genus Viscum; species Viscum album. The sequence goes on from OY728151.1 coordinate 1,291,711,839, forward strand.
TTTACAAACTCCTAGACTCAAAAAAGAAGAGAAAGGTGATGAATGATAAGAGCTCTAGTAGTGGAGACCATGGAGAAAAGAATCCTAAATTTATATCATGAAGGAAATGTGGAAGGAGACACGCAGGAAAGTGTCCCAACGGAACAAAGAAATGATTTACGTGTGGGAAAGAACGACATAAAGTGAAGAATTTCCGAGGAAAAATGAACAGTACTATGGAAGAAAATATAAATGGTCCCAAGAATCCATTGGACAACGTGAAGTCCCTGGCTAGTGTGACAAATTATTTTTAGTTAAATGATTTTATTTATCAATAATAAGTTTATTTGGGTTCTTATGTCTTACCAAATGAATAACCTTAGTATAAGAAAATGATTTGGTGATTATGTGATAAATGTTATTTTGGATGATGTTCGCATTTTTGGCAACACTATAGGCCCAAGGAATATAGAATACTATGGGATTTCATGTGAGGAGTAATGGTGTATTTTTATCTACATTTTTATTGTGGATTTATAGTGATTTTGGTTATTTATGGAAATGATTAACCTATAATAGTGAATATTTGATCAGGTTAATTACTTATAAGTATGTGACTTTAAGAGTAGTTGATGTCATTTGAAGATACAATTTAACATGGAAGACTACAAAACCAAATTCTTCTATGTTTTGGATTTCAATATTAGTTTGGATTATGTTCAAGGATTTTAAGGACAATTGTATATTGAATGGTATTTATTTAACATTGGGGTATTGTTGGTTTAATTTTAGAAATTAAGATTAGTTTTTCTTCCTCTAAAGGAATATCCTTTTGGGGGATCATCAGATCTCGTACTAACCATTTTGGTTTTGATTAATATCTAAAGACAAGGTAAATTTATAGTTTATCCTTCGTGGATTATGTGATTCTATAGAAGTTTATTCTAGCTCTTCCAGTGTGACCAGGTCTTCATGAATACTCATCATTTAAAAAAATTGAGTTAGTGGTGGAAATTTATAAAATAATGAAACTATACATAAAAATTAAGTATAACTCTTTATTGGCTTAGTCAATCTCATAGATTAATTCCTCATCTTTATGTAATTTAACTTAAAAAAATGTTGTCTGTATACTTTTCCTACTGGGAAACTAATGACCGTTTCTCCCATCCCAAGTTTGTGGATTTATTTTTGTTAACATTCTCTTGATCATGTTTTCTATCCCTCTCCATCTGAACTTTACACTTAGTTTATCTTCCATATCCATGTTTTCCTACATGTAATCATATTATGAGTTATATTGGGGGACCTTTTTACTTCTCTTTCTTTCTTTTAAGGTGCTAGTTTTATAGACTCTTTTTCCGATGTGGGACTTTCCATTATATTCCCAAGCCCAATTTTAAAAATTCCAAGGATGAAATTATTTGAACGAGAGGAGAATGTTACACTCTAAGCATCCATGGTACGCTTCTCTTTGAATAATACAGTAGCATATAATGTACGCCACTTCAAGTTCTAATACACACCACAACCAATCAAACTAGCTGTTCTGAATAGTAGTGCCCATTTTTTAAAATTTTATACATTTTAACTTTCAAAATGGACTTCATTTTTGGATTTGGAATACCAAAATTAGATTAGGGTGAATTTTTGTTATTTTTCTGAAAAATATCAATTGTTGATTAATAGTGAAAATCACAAATTTTTATTAAAAACAACTTTTTAAATCGAAGTAATTAAAAGTGATAAATTATGAATCTGAGTGGTTTTAAAGAATATTTAGAATATATTTTTACCATTTAATACAATTTTTGTCATTGGAAATAATTTCATATTAAAACAGGACATAAACAAGTGTCAATCTTTTGATAGCTATTATTTCTTAAAAACACGGTTTTTGTTTTGACAATGGGAATTAATTTTAAATTAATTTCTACCACTTCTGTGTTATGAATTTATAAAAATGGATTCTACATTTAGAATCATGTGGTATGAATTCTATAAATATAAAACTTTTATTTTTATACATTTTGAATAATTAATTCGGTAAATATTTTATTTACCATGGTAAAAGGGTAAATCCGGTAAATAAGGGTAAAAAATAATATTATAATAATAATAAATTACGCTAAAACGTGTACTAACCCTATTGGTTGACACATGTCCGACCATGGTCATCTTTGGGTCGATTTTGGGATCCCATGGATCAACTTGTAAGTGATAATGACACTTTATATTAATTAAGTTAAAGTAAATACAAAAATGACATAAGAATATATATTTTAGAAAAACAATTTTTACGTAGGGTTATCTGTGATATATTTTCGACTATAAATATTAATTAGATATCTAAAAATATTTCCTACATAATGAAATTTTATTTATAATTTTTAGATATTTAATAATAATATTTATTTATGACACAATAATGATGAAGTATTTTCCTTATTAATTAAAGAATCAAATAATTAGTATTATAAATGTTAAAATACATATTACATGAATGTTCTGATTCCATACACGAATTTTATTAGTTAATATGACATGTTAGTATTTCTTAAATGAATTTGGTTTGAATTAATAATGTTTTTATGACTTTAACAGAAATCAATTATTAAATATTGTCAAAATTGAAATAAATGAGTTTTAAAAAAAATATTATATTATTAATTGATATTATATTCATAAAAATCTAAGGTTCGGCCAAATGACTATATAATGATAGGTGTATCATCAAATTACAACTTGGGGGGTCGCTTGGAAGTATATAGTATGTTTATTAACCATATAATATAAAAATACAAAGTGACATGGTAAATGTCAATATATTTAACTAAGAGTTATATATAAATGACACAGTTAAAATAGTGACCCAAAGCTATCTAAAATCTATTGGATGAAAGGATTTAGACCGATACCCACCTTAGACTTTTAATAATCCACTTTTGATTCATTAGAAACCGAATATGAAATTATTATAAATTAATACTTTATGTTTTTCTTAAAGAGCCCCCCCCCCTGTAAAAGAACACCACTTCTAACCAATTATTAATACCTTCAAAGCCTTTTTATTGAGCCAACCTCTACCCAAATACCCTCTCAACTATCATACATTAATCCTAGATTCCTTCCTTTAGTCATAATTCCAACCTAAAGATCCCTTTTGATCAAATCAAAAGGAAGAACCCGAAGAAGATGTAATGTTTTCACCACCCTTTTTTCAAGTTCCTTTCATATTCAACTTCTTCTTTTGTTGTTGTTTCCATTCTAAAATAATACCTCTAGTATCTTATATATAATTTTATGTTATTATAAATACTGTACAACCATATTTATTATTCTATCCATCCATTGAATGACATGTCATCATACGTGCGTATGTACGGCCTACCGTCTCCACGTCGTGGTGTAATTGTTATTCAATACATTATTATTTGGATGGGTATAATAATGATGTTTAATTCATGTAAATAATAAATATAACATAATAAGGATTTTGTATATATGATATACCATCCAATTATATATTAATTTAATATGAAAAGAATGATATTGTCGCTCATGCGTACGTACGGACTACCATCTCCACGAATGCGATTAGATTAATTCCCCATCGTATCCATTCAAGTCTAATTCTCATTTTATGATTACAAATAATGTTCAAGGACTTGATATCATTATTTATATAAATAATATACAACCTACCCATAACAAACACGACTTATGTATCAAAACATATAAAAGAAAACGAGTAAGTTAACACCCGAAATGATGATAATACTAAGATATTATTAACAAATAAATGTTAAAATATCATATATGATTTCATATTAATGTATATGGTCCTTGTATAATTCAATAAAAATTATTTCACCCTTATACAGGATTCTAACCTACCCTCAACCAAGGAAAAATTACAAAGTAAGGGGTTTCTTATCTCACTTTTAATTTCGTGAGATTTCTATTGTTCACCACTTATTTATTGCATGTGGTTTGTGTACTGCCCATGATTGTATTCATTGTGTAATATACATTAATTTATTCATATTTACATCATCATAGTATTATCCTTCTTTCATGTTTGTATGTTTCGTATGTTACCAAATCGATAAGGTAATTTGAAATTTCAATTTCCATTCATTCGGATTTACGCATACTTCATTGATTATTTTACTCCAAGATTATGCGTGGAATCACTATTCATTTTCCTATGTCATAATTTCCAATCCACTTTCTGTGGATATACTTTTGATACACATAATCCCTCCATTGATAATTTCTCAAGTCATCGATATGAACTTGATAAGAGTAATTTTTAACTCATTCTCCATTTGTTGAGTTAAATATCCAATTAATTGGTGTTAACTTTACAAGAATATGTGTGAATGTCCTTTGATTGATTTACAGTGAATATCCAATCATATTGAGTTTATTTATATTTATCACAAATAATTATGTCGTTGATTTGTCCTTAACCAAATGATACGGTCTTTATAAGAGATTTCATCTCAATTTACATTCCGTTGAGACTTCTTTGTTGTTATACACCAAATCACTTTTATATGGTGTATATAATGTACATTGACATAGTATATCATGAATATCTTTATTCTCATGATATTAAAATGTTTTTATTACTTCAATTATTATAATTCAAGTGTCACTCTTTTGGTTAGGAACTCTAACTAAGATATAAATTAAAATAATTAAAAGTTTTATTAGTCTAAATATTTCTCATTAATGTTTATGTTTTAAAAATGGTTTTAATGATTTATTTATATGGACATTAAATTTTAAAAATTAAAATACCATTTAAAAGTTTCAATGTGGTATGGGACACTTTGATACAAAACTCTATTTCAAATTGATTCTTGACAAATAGTGTGACTTATAAATGTTTTCAAGAAAAAGGGGGATATTTCTCTCAATAGTTTGATTATTAATTTAATCTATGTCAATATCCTTCATTATTCTTGATTGAGGTTAATCTGATACAATAAAATCTTCCCTATTGTATCGAATGAGTTATGTTTGACTATGGATGTGCTATTTTTATACCATTCATGGTTTGTGGTTAAAAGTATTGACATGTCGTATGCCAGTTTTAATACGAATGTTTATGTTATGTTTAAAAATTTCCATATGAGTAATGCATTGGACTTAGTAAGTGACGGGTGGAGCTCACTATAGCTCCTCGCTGTATCGGTAGGTCTCATGAGACAAAATAGTTTCTTGGCACAAGGCCTTGACAGAATCTTATTTGTAGTCTTAGCATGAGGCCTTGACTATGTGGTTATGATAGTCTGGAATTATGCATTCCATCATTATGAAAGTGATTATTGATATTTCATGTGGTTATTAGACTAGTATAATATCCTTGTTAATAAGTAAATGGAATTATTTAATTTTATTTTTGCCATATTATACTGAAGATCAAGTTTAAAATTCTTTTATTTTAGTTATACATTGCCTTAAATGTTTATGCTTATTTATGAAAGATTCTGCTATATTGTTATCCTTACTGAGCATCTAAGCTCACCTCTTTCAATGATTTAGTTTTCCCAGGATGTGAAGAAGTAATTTATGAATGACTTATAGGGATAGTATGAGGGTATATAAAGACAAGATGTTGTTGTAGTTTTTTTACTTTATGATATAATTTAAGACTTCTGAATATATCTAGTGTTTCCAAGACTACTAAACTAATCGGTCTTTCGGACATTATCTTTTGTGATCATGACAATTTTATTTAATAATGCACCAACTTTGGGTAACTGGGTTCAGGGCGTTACACGCATCAAGGATCATCATAAGGTCTGCTTGTGTCCCTACCAGCCTGAAGACTCTCACCATAGACTCCAGCCAATCCCCAGCCGCCTGTGGGCCCATATGACCCCGGAACTGAGGTAGACTCTGGTGCTGGAACACATGAAACGTGCCCAAGTGGCATGCATCATCTACTGTTGGGGCTGGTGGCATCGGTGGCCCAACGAGAAGTGGTACCGCAAGTTCCTCCTCTGGTAAAGGGCCCTGCACCAAGGCCTCGTCGCTCAGTGTGCTGTCCGAGCGTACGACTCTCGGGGATCTAACTAGTTGTTCGCGGGGAGGCATCCTGAAAGGAACAGATGCGACACGATCAAAATATTTATACCTAGTGAACTGACCTGGTTGAGCTGATTTAAGAAAACATTTAAAGACACGCACGTAAATAGTGTTTTCGTGCACTATATCTGAAATCAGTAGTCAGGATCCTAGTGTATGGATACGTTGGCCTCCACACCAATATTGGACTCCCTGAACTAAAAACCACACTTAATACTCTTAACACTATTGCATCATAGAAAATAAAGAACAGAGTCCTTAGTTCTATGGTAGAACCGACTCCTCTGATACCAATTTGCCACGACCAGTCTTATGGGCCCGTTCTATGACTACCCCAAGATCGCCATCCATAGGCCAGAGGCTGGCGACTAGCACCAAAGGCGTGAATCCCAAAGGTGGGAAGGAATTTCCTTTATAACAGTAAACAAACACAATAGAGTAGGAAAATGAAAGTAAAACACTATGTAAAACTGAATTCAATGAAGTGTGCTGAAAGTAATGGTGGCCGGAAATACAAGCCCAATAGAAAAGTACAATACAATTGAAAAGTACAAGTACAACTGGAAGAAGAAGTAGAGCTGCTACTAGGTCGCCCTCCGGGGTTCCTACCAGATGGGTAGGTGCAGATTGCCTCCTCAGTACTCCATTTCAGTCCATTTGCTCCATGTACCGTCTCTCCAAATGGTCCACCTATGGTTACAATCCAGTCCTGCTACTCTCTCTCAGTCAGTGGTGACTGTCGTCGGCAACCAACAAAACAAGGTGAGGGAAAAGCCCGTGGAGGGGTGAGTATAACGATACTCAGTAGGGATCCGGAGACCCTCAAAGTCTCACTAAATCCAAAAAAGATAAACCACAAGTATGAAATCAATTAATAACCATTACATAGGAATTTCCCATACATATACCTAATTTATCTAGAAAAATATCTCAATCATGAGGAAAACACAAAAGTCATTTACTCAGCTCAAACCTGGATTTCATTAAAGGAATAGTAGCAAGTAACATTCACAGTCAAACTATCTGAACTCGGATGATGGTGTAATCCTTCTCTATCGAGTATAGTGGGCATGCTGCATCACATAGAGGTGCTTCCCACTATCCTTGTAATGATGAGTTAATCCTCCTGTCGAGTATCGTGGGTCTGCTGTGTCGCACAGAGGCACTCCACACCAAGGGTCTGCCACGCTCACACAGAGGCACTCCCCCTTGTACCCTACTGAGCTACTCCATGTGTCAAGTACTATGGGTCTGTCGCGCTCACACAGAGGTTCTCCCAACTGTGGGCCTGCCACGTCATAGAGAGGCGCTTCCCGCTGGGCTAGTCAAAACACTCCGAGTCGAAATGTTAACAGTTGTCAGGTCTCAGCCAGCTACTTGGTCTCTGTACTCTGCACGCTCATCTTCGGGAGGATCTGCTCCATGAGAAAATGGTTGATACCAAACTTCACAAAGTCCCAAGTATAATTATCTCAAGGTTCGGCCTCTTCAAATGGGTCTCAATGCAAAAGACGGCACGTCAATCAGACACTCGCTCTTTGAGTTATAGGAATTTCCGTCTGAGGGGACCGGTTAGTTTTTAGGTTTAAACCAACCCGACAATACTCAATTTGAGTCCAAAATAAAAGTGGGATATTCAAAAAGAACCTTCTCTCTCTAATCTTTCCGTCTCTGCAGACGGTTCATCTATCGGACACCCGTTTCCCAAGATATGGGCGAAGAGGTGTCTTCGGGTCAACCGCTATCAGACTGGGGTCCGACCGGGCCCGAGGTTCCGGCCCAGCCCGAGAGTCCAGCCTGGCCTGAGGGGATGGCCCACTCTGAGGTTAGCCTGGCCTGAGGGGAAACCTAGACAGAGTGGGAGACCCGGCTTGAGGGGGCGGCCCGGCCCGACGACGCGCGTGGCCCGGCTGGCAGGCGGTGTGGCCCGACTGGTTGGCCGCGTGGCCCAAGTAACTGGCCACGGGGCCTGGATGGCTGGCATCCTAGATGTCTTGGCTAGCCACGAGCAGCATGGGGGGGTTCCGCGCCCCTGCTAGCGCCAGTTCAGTCTCCCGTGGGACCCGAAGGGTCCGGCCGTGTCCGGCTGGCCAAGCGGCCAGCCGGTTCCGCACCAACGGTGCGGCGCAACGGTTCCGCGCCCCTCCCTCATGTCCCGCCCTATCCACGGTTCCTCTGCACTGTCACAACGCGAAGGCACCATTCCCCTCTGCTGCGGCCCACCCAGGTCGTGGCTCTCCTTCTCCGGTGCCACGCGATGACACCACGCTCTTCCCACAACCCGATGGCCTTTCTTCTCTGGTTTTCTTCGCGGTTGGCCCATTACCGGCTGCCGTTGCTCTACCGTAGTCCTTTCTTCTGGTGGCACCGTTCCGCAGCCACAGTAGTCAACAAAATGAGGTAAACGAAAGGGGAGGGTCGGTCCAGGTTCGTGCTGTCCGAACCCTCATCATTATGGTGACATCAATCGGATGTTCACAATCCATAAATTGAACGACAATGAATGGAGAGTAAAACACATACATAAAATAACTAAAATCCCCCTACTACGTATGAAAATGATCTTTGGTGAAGCCATGGGAAGGAGGCGTCGTTTTTTCAACATCAGAAGAGGAAGAGTTCCGAGACAACGAGTTGAAGATGACGTCGTCGGTGTTCTTCGTGGGCGGTGGTGCTTCCACTTCTTGCCCCGGTTGAAGAGGGAGAGATGTTCGTCATTATTCATTAGCGGAAGAGACATTCTTCATTTAAATAGTTTTTTCCTCCATGTCCTTCCAAGTTCTTCCTCCTCTCCCAAAGGTTCCACCAAATGAATGCTAAGCCCAAAAATAATAGAGGAAGTTCTCTATTATTTTTATGGCACAACAACACAAATACTTGTGTTTTAGTAAATGAGACAACTCAATTAATTAAAGGGATGGAATGGTTCAAATTCAAAATTAGGGAGTTGAGGAGTTCCAATTAATTGAAGAGAGGTGTCTAATTAATTAATGTGGTGTTAATGGGGTTAAGAAGCTCGGGTGGGCCCCACTAAACAATATTCTCCCAAGGGAGGTTATGTGCGGGTGGGACCCACCACCATAACCTCTAATGCGAGGTTATGGTGTGGTGGACCCCACCTATAACCTCCTCTTATAGGTTTTAACCACCACAAATAAAAATAATGTTAACACTTTATTTTTATTCAATTTAATTAAAAACCCAAAAAACTAACTCCCATTCTCATTAGAAGGAAACTACGGTGAAGGTCTCACTAATCAATCACCAACGTTGCGAGTTCAATAGTTCCCTCAGATTTTAGTTCCAAGCACTGGTTGAAAAGATATAAAATCATGCTCATACGTTTACAGAATGTCCCCAAAAAAAACTTCAGAACTTGATTCCCGACACACCGGGCCTTGGAATCAAGTACCGTCAGAAAATATGGACTCGTAAAAATCCAATGCTTTTAAGAAAAAAAATTTCCACGGAATTTCTGGGTCTTTAAAACAACCATCAAAACAATAATATTGAGTTGTTCAATTATATTTACTCTTGAAATTACTATTTCCAATTCATTCATGGAAATTTAATGGCCAAGTTATAACAACACCATTTTACGAAATAATATTACATTGTTTATTTATGCTTCATGTTACATATCCTGTACACTACCAAACATAGTCTTTTCTTTTAAAATATATAGATTTTACATAGATTTCCATTGAATTTATCATATATTTAATGACCAAGTCAATTCATAAATTATATTCTTTATAAAAAAAATATCCATATTATGTAAAAAATAAAAATAAAAATATTTACACAATTAATAAAAAACATTATTAATAAGGAACTCTTTGTATAAATTTTATATGATTTTTGAAATAAGAATATCCATTATTTATTAAATAATGATATAGAAGATAAAATTAATTACCAATAAAATATGTTAATATAAATGTGAATGTTTCAATAGAAATTTCGTGACCACATGATTACACAAGAGATGAAAGATAACTATCAATTCCATAGAAAAGCATATGATATAATAACATAATTTCTTTGGAAGAATAGAATAAAATTAAAGAAAATAAATTTAAATAAATATTCATAAAATAATTATTTTTACAAATCCATTATAAATTTTATCAAAATTCTAAACAGAGTTAGATTGTTAGGTCAGTAATAAAATCCACTAACACCATTTAATTTAAAGAAAAAATATTCATTTTGACTTTTTTGTAAAGAAATATTAAAATTATACATTAAAAAATAAAAAAAGTAATTTAAAACTATGTTAAAATTCTAGGAAAACTTAAAATTCCCTAGATAAACCATTTATGTAAAAATATGACCATGAATATAAATGTTTTGAAAAATTTGGACATGAAATGAAAATATAGACAATTAAAAAGACAAATAAGATATTTGATTAATTTAATCATCTTATAATGTAATCCCAAAGAGGCAGGAAGTTTGAATAAAATATGTAAACTCATAAAATATTTAATGGATAGGAAAATACATGTAATTTATGAAATATTTATTATAATATTCCTTTAATGAAAATATAATCAATCCCAAAAATATGAGACTGTAAAATAACTTCTTACCTCTTTAATAACATTTAAATTTTTTACCTATGAATGAATAAAGATATATTTAAAAATTAATTCCCAAAATTAAATACTGATTCATGTTACATACATGAATGTGGAAGCATATACACCAAAAGAAATAAAATTGGTTTATAATACATAATATGTTTTAGTAGAGTAGAAATTGAGATGAAATTACATTCTTCATGATTCGTCTTATTTGAACGTGATTTAACATTCTATATAATTAATATAGATTTATAATACATAAATACAAAAACCATTAACAGATATATCATATCACATATGATCTATATATGATATGGAATCACCTATTTGTTAACAATCATTTATTATTATCATTGTTTCGGGTGTTAACTGCATCATTTTTCATGTATATTTTAATTTGGTTGGTGTGGCACTTTGTTTATTGATAATGTTTATATAATTTCTATAAAATTAATAATATTATAAATACCATACCACCACATTATATACTTATTTAGAATCATTCATGGAAATAAGACATGAAAAGTGAATCATATCATTTCATGGAGGTGGTAGTCCACACGTATGTGCAAGCGCCGTCAAAAATTTTTAATGGGTGGAAGGCTAAGGAATTAGATGATATATTAAAATTAAATAATAATAATTATATTTTAAATATCATATTTAATCATTAGATACATTATTATGACCATCCATGTTAGGCTATGGGGGAATAAAATAACATCTTTTCACGAGGTGATAATCCTCCTTATATGTGAGACATGGTACTGTGTTACAATTGATGGAGAAGGGGATGGGTAAATACTCTTTCATCAACATAATAAAATCTTTTTTATGGGATATATTAGTGTTATTATATTAAAATTTCTAGAAAATAATTTACTACAGTAAAAGAAGAAGATAAATGTAAGTGTTCAGTTAATATGATTACCTCATCTTGGTAAGATATCCTTTATATCAACTATTATGGACCATAGAGTTGGTATTTTGGGTATACGAGCACCTACAATAAATGTATATTGAAATTGTGGAGATATTGTTTATGATTTTTATGAGATAATGACTCAATATCTATGAATTAGTGGGGGTCTCTTTTTTAAGTGAAGGAGATTACAGACCTATAATTATTCGAATGATTAAAATATATTAATGTATTAATCATGAAGTATCATAAAAAAAATAACTCATATTAAATGTTTAATAATTTTTTATAAAAATAATACCAAATAATTTTGTTTAACAAAGTATTTTTTGTCATATTGAAGCCGTATTCATTTTTTTGGACCCTTTTAACTTAGTTTACCCTTAACAATGGTAATCAATTTTTAGTATTTTTAGTTGTCAAAATGGGAAAAAATTAATATAATCACATTACCAATTATTTAACAGTTTTTAAAATATGGAAACCATTTTGTCAATTTACATTTCAATAAGTGGAATAAAATAAATTAAACATAATCCCACAAGATGTTCTAAACTATGATTTTTCATGGAAATATATTTTCTACCAAAATATGATCTTAAATTAAATATTGGACTATTAATAAGTATTATATTTATTTAAATTCATGTTTTTTGATATATAATATTTATGTTAAATTTAATCCATTTATTATTAGATATTCTTTTAATTAATTATAATGTAAAAGCGGTCAACAATCAAAAATAGTTTTATGAAAAATATCTCTTTTTACCTCCAAATGGTGATGTCATTATTTATATAATATTGATTATTGATAAATGGTTAGTAAAAAATATAAAAAATTTATTATAAAATTTGTATTAATTAAATATGAAATTTTAAATTATTCATAAAAGCATATTTAATAAGGAAAATTCCAAAAAAATATTATGTGATTATTTTGACATAATATGTTAAAAATTTATATTCAACCTACCAAATGATATTTTTTTGTTCCATGAAATTTTTAAATTTGAATTTTACTATATATTCATTAAAATAAAATGTTCATTTTAAATAATTGTGTATTGATTGTTACATTCTTCCATCCATTAAAATATTTAACCACAAAATTTTCCCAAAACATTCTTTCTAAGAAAGTATGGGTTGTTTTTCTTCATAACATCCTCATGTTCCATAATTTATTCCTCTATTTTATGATTTCTACAATGTAATTTTACAATTCTATTTATATTATTATACAATAAATTCCCTCTAGTGTGAATAATATGGATGGAATCTTTCATAGTATGATATACGGTGTTGCAATTTAATATGTTTATAGGTGACCACACACATTTGTTCAGAAGTATACATCCTTAAAAATGATATATATAATAAAAAATTTAATTTAGAGAGACTTGGTTAATTTTAAAAATGGTAATTAATAGCTCTAATTGACTGTAAAAGATTAAAATGTTTGATGTTCTATGGGATCAATTTTCTATTCTTACTGACTATTATAATATCCTTCCATGGAGACACTTTTAAGAAAATTTGATCCATAACATTAAATTCCATATCATTCATTTAGTTATCAATGTATTTATCTTGTGTTATATGACCCATATTAATATAGTACTGAATAATATTTAGCATCATCATTTTATCCTTAACATGTTCTCATTCTACAAGATTCATATCTCTAACTTCTTTCCAAAAAGTTGTATTACAAAATCTCATACCATATATTTCGTCATACAACACTATTTGAATGCTTGAGTGGATGTTACTGTTAAATTTAAACCAAACCAAAAATAGATACTAATCCCATAAACCATGAACTTGAAATGACAATACCCTAAAAATTTATTCTAATGAATAAATAGTACTTTTAGAGTTTCCATTTGTTTGAGGGCGGTACGAGGTGCTCAAATGATGTTGAATATCAAGATCATTTTGAATATTTTTCTAGAAATTAAATATTAATCATAGATCATGATAAGACAAAATTTAATGAGGTTCACATTGATTTCATACAACACCATTAATATATATACATATAAGACATTGAAGATGTAAATATTCTGTTTTGATAAGAATATGTGTGGGTTTGTCATGACAATCAACAATAACCCATATGACATCATTATTTCTTGGAGGCATTGGGAACCTAGTGACATATACCATATTAATGTCATCCAATTTCAATATCAAAATTGGTATGGGTATAATGACCCATCTAGGATGATATCCCTCATCCTTCACCTTATGATAAACAAATAATTTTGATACTTAATCAACAATTTCCAACATTATATTATCCCAAAAAATGTTCATTCAAATTCATATACCTCTTGGTGCTATCAGGGATTTTAGAGAAAATCAAGAAATGATCATCGAATAATAATTCCCTTTTTGTATCAGGTATAGATGAATCACATAAACTCCTTCCAAATTTTATAACTCCATCTTCATAAATGTTGCTTTCCAATTTCCCTCCATTCACTGCATTAATTTATTTCTGAAAATCACCATTATCAGGCAAGGAACATTTTATAATTTCATAAAATGATTTTTCAGATATCATTTTAAATAGAAGTGATGTTTTTCCTCCTTAATAAGTCCTATATCTATATTTATTAACTTTATAAACCTACAGTCCCTATCAATCCTCACTTTGTTCTGGTCTCCACAATCTTTTTTCCTCAATGAATCTGCTATGTTATTTTCCTTCTCTGGGTGGATGCGTATTGATAAATAATAATCCTTAGGAAGATAGATACTTTTAATTCTCCCCATGTTTATATATTTCTTGGAAAATACTTATTTCAGACTCTTATAGTCAGAATATATCTCACATCTTCTAGAAATTAGTTAATGCATTCATATCACCAATGAAAAAATTATATCTTCCATCTCAAGATCATTTGAAGGACTGTTTTATCCACGAGTCTTTTATCATGGTGATTCATAGGCAATAACTTCCCCATTATTCATAAAGACACAACCAAGACCATTATTTCAGGAATCATTATATATAAAAAAATCTATCATTTACTAATGGTAGAGTCCATATTACAACATCAAGTAATATCCTATTAAATTATTCAAAAAATTCATCACATTCATGTGTTGATATGACATTGAACACTTTATGTATAATCTTCATAACTTGTTAAGCCATTCTGAAAATGTTTTGAACAAATCAAAGACTGTGACATACATGTCCAGGGAAACTATGTACCTCATTTATATTCATCGTTCCAAGCCATTGTTCTGTAATATTTTTCATCATAACATTAACTAATACTCTATCCTTGGGGACAACATGTCCATGAAAAGGAAAATTCATAATATTGAATTCATAGTTTCAAAATTTCACTTATAACTATTTGTCTCTAGGAGTCTCAATAATTATTATAAAGTGATTAGTTTGGTCCTAATAGTTTTTAGATTACATTATGATATCATTAATAAATACCAAATAAATTATCCAGATATTCAATTAATACTATTTTCAATATATCCAAAAAATTAGAGGGTTTAATAATTATTCCAAATAGAAAAACTATAATATCATAATTTCGTCACCTCATATGTAATTTTAATTTTGACTATTATCTTTCATTACATGCATTTGATGATATCTAGAAATAAAATCAATCATCAAATATAATTGTCTTTATGAATGTGATAAAATTTTTCATCAGTGTAATGAAACGAATTGTCATAGTTTATAATAATGAAACTAATTTCCTTGTTATCAAAACACAACCTCATATATCTGTCTCTATTAATTATTAAAATAATAGAGGATCCTCATGGTGAACCATACGGGAGTATATATCCATTTTCTCAAATTTAATATTACATTTTATAAAGTTATAGTAATTCTATTGTTGCTATCATATCAGGAATCTTTGATATATTCCTTGTATCAGAGATAAAATAGATAGAAAATTCAAACTCATGATCTAATGGATTCTTAGATAATTAATCGGGAAAAACATTTCTTTATTCATTTCTAATATTTAAATATTCAATTTGAAGATTACCATCCCCATCCATTGACTACTTATACTCTTATCATAAGAATCTCTTTTATAATAGTTACTGTAGGTGGATCTTAAGTTGATATAGATGATAGAAAATCCCCTTTAAATAAAAGGGATTACACATATTCATCACTATTTATAATTATTTTCTCATAGAAAAAAAATTTTTCATTATATTTTGAAATTCAATCTATAACAAGGATTATATCAAATTCAACTATATGTTTAATTGAAACTTCCCGAATCTGATTTAAAAAAAGGTTTCCTAAGATGGTTGGTCACAAGGCCTCAAAAATGCCTCCCCAAATTCCAAAGGTTGTTGAATGGTCAGGAGAGTTCAAGGTGGTATAGTGGGGAGATTCAACCCTCACAATCAAAGAAGAACAATAGTGAAATATATGAATATATAAATAGTGGAAGAATAATAATGGAAAAAAGACAACAGAAGTAAAACATAGAGATGATAATAATAAAAAATCAATCAATATAAATTTCTAGTACTATATAAAATAATATGTAATTTCATTTCTATAAACTAGTAATTAATATAAAAACATGGAAGTAGGAACAATTATATATAAATAAATCAAAAGAACCATGATTTCTCAAATATTATCTTCAGAAAACATCACAACCAATAGATCTGCCTTGTGCTCCCACACTCCCATGATATAATCATACAAGAATGAACAAACAATAGCATTCCCCTATCCTTAACTGTATCCATGTTGTCTATCTAGGTGAAAATCAGAATCATGAATATTGTGTGAGAAAAAATCAGTAGGCCACCACCAGTAGTGTCTATAATAATTCCATCTCATGCAATAAATTATAACCAAGTGTATGTATAAAAGATGTTACAGGAATATACAATTGAAATAATAAGTAAAACACACAAAATGTAAATAAAAAATCGATAATAGGTTAGCATCAATATATAAACAAGAATTTCACCAACTGGTAGTAATTGGCTTGGCCTACATCCCATGTTAAATAAGTAGCATGGAAACATGGTATAGTTATTAATTCAATAACAAGTGAATCCTATATCTGGACAGATAGATGCACTTAGGGGTCATAGGTTCTATATAATTATCCCCTAGGGGTTCCATTCCATCAATCAATTTGTTCCATACCTTCAATAATAGTTGGTGTCATAAAGTCAGTCAAGAGGTTCCATACCATTAATACCCAGTGGTTCCATACCCTAATCAACAAGTTCCATACCTATAATAGTAGTTATTATCATCCCATTATTAAATAGGTTCCATACCATTAATACCAAGGGGTTTTATATTTCCAAACAATATGTTTCATACATTTAATAATAGTCAATTTCATAACATCATACAATATGTTCCATACCATTAATAATTGGTTGTACCATAATTTCAAATTAATGTTCATTAATGTAATTATTTTTCCCTTTTAATGAAATTTAATAACATAGCCATGGTTTAATATCCATATCCATTTTCATAATTTAATTTATGATAGGATCCCATCAACTAATGGTGTTCTTGAACACTCAAATGGGTGGATTTAACACTGGAAAATGGAAAAATACACCTCATAGGATGCTCAGGTTGAGGTTGACAACCTCTAACGAAGTCTATGTTCAATGAGGGCCTCTCCAATTAATTGAAGAAATTAATATGATTCTTATAATTTAATTTAGTATCAATTTATGTAAGGTACAACATGTGGCATAATGATGATATTTTTATAAACAATGAATCCTTATGGAGAAGGTATAGAACACCTACCTCGTTTGTATAGTAGATGCCTCATCCAGTATCTTCCCTGGATTGAGCTAGATTATAATAAAATAGAAGATGAAATGAATGACCATAAATTTAGGAATATGAACTCGTACCAAATAAAACTATTGATAGGATAATTGAAAAATAAATGAACAAGAGGAATGATCCACTTACTAAATGGAATCCATCATGACAGAAAATAACACAATCTGACAGTTTGTGGAGGAGATACTTCAAATAGAGGCTTTGGGAATATAGAGAAATCTCAAATGGCAGAAAGTATAGGATATTATCTGCTGTAGGAGATAATAAATAATAATTTTAAGTCATGTAGGAAGAGGGAAACAATTTTCAAATCACCCAAAATTTAAAGGGGTCACATGGTTTGGTAGAATGTTTAGCCAAACTATGTGCTAACCATGTTCCTAGATCTACCCAAAGACACCCCCTACACGAGATTTGGACATGATTAAACAAACCATGAACAAACCTTAAAAAACATTTGTGTAATTAGAATAATAGAAAATTCATGGTGATGCGGCCTGTACGAAAAATTTAGATCCAACTATGCCTCCCTAGATGGATCACTAGACCATACTCAT
This sequence comes from Viscum album, assembly GCA_963277665.1. NCBI lineage: Eukaryota > Viridiplantae > Streptophyta > Magnoliopsida > Santalales > Viscaceae > Viscum > Viscum album. Next base: position 1,291,729,833 of record OY728151.1, read on the forward strand.
GGTTTAACCAAACCACAAGGCTTGGATTTCCTAATTTCTACTAATAAAATGGCCTATATATTTTATCCAAATTATGTGTGTTTGGGATACAAAATATCCCCTAAATCCCTTATAACATTCATGACCTCATTATACATCTCTAAGAGTTCCAAGATAAATAAATAAACTGAAAACAATATTTTCCATACATCAAAGAAAAACGGTGTTATTATATTCTTCCCCCTATAGTAAATCATCCATGTGTCTCCCTCCCAAGGGAGGTAAAGCAACATTATTGAATAAATACAAGCATTGAGTAAAAACATTGGTCTTCCGCTCCCAATTCTTATCCAGTTCACACCTATGATTCCATAGAACCCTTACTAGAGGGATAGAATTTCCTCAAAGATCATTATTATAACTGTCAATGGTGTGAATTGGACAATCCTCAAAATATGTATTGATATAAAATCATACATCATGAAGATAATAAGTTGGAGATAGTTTGTCATTATAATGGGGAAGCGGTTACACAAAGAAGACATCATGTATTTCACAGTTTCACTAAGGTAACAAGAAATAATTTTCTTTAGACATAAACTCTTTAGGTCACCTTAATAAATTATATGATTTGTATAAAAACCATCGAAATCATTAAAAAATAATTTTGGTCACTTGAGGAAACATTTCGCTATCACCCTTATATGTGGATTAATCATCACAGTTACACACTGAGTAATCATCATGATTACACATGGAGTAACTAACACAGTTACACTTGAAATAACTATCATGGTTATAATTGAAAAAACCATTAATTTAACATTGAAATATATATCATACGCAATGAACTAGTGGACTATTATGGACCCACATATCATTACATTATAACAGAACTACCCATCATCATAATATATGGCCAAGAACCATAACATAATAACATCATAGAAAATATATCATCATAAAAATATTCTTTCACCTATAAAAAATTGGATATCAAACTATCCATTGAATTAAAAAATAATTTTTTTAAAATACACAGAATAATGTAAAAATTGGGTTTTTATGAAAACTGAAATCCTGAAATGTAATCCAAAGAAAAAATAATAGTTATGAAAGTGGGAAAATCCACTGTAACTGTAAACATTAAAATAAAACATTTATATTTTATTTTTTTTAAGGAATATAAAATCATTTTGTAAAAATATTTCTTTTGGAAACATTTTACAAAAATTCATAAGTGATATAAAATTTACATTCTAGACTCTTAAAAATAAATACATTAAATAATTTATGAATAAGGATATTAAAGGGAATGAGTTAGAAGGCATACATTGAATAATGATTTATAAAATAAAATCCCCAAACTTGAGTTTTAATCACCATGTACATTCATTATCTTGGTGATTAATAAATATATGATAATTTTTTTATTGCTTAGGAACCTTTTTAAATTTTATTATTAATTTTAATTTAAATTTTCACAATGTTATATTCAATTACATAATCAATTACTTTCATGCCATAACTTTTGATGACATTCAACTCCTAATCCCAAAATTAATTTAGTAGATGGATAATGGTAAAAGCGGTAATTATTTGATCATATCTAGAATAATAATCATTAAATTATTTTCATTTATATAATAAAATTAACATTTTAAAAGAAATAATGAATGATAGATATAATAAATGAACTACATTGAAATCCTGGAAATGGTAGGTCGTACCTACGCATGAGTAACATTACCTTTTTTTCAATGATCATTTTTGAAAGAAGGTATGTATCATTTTTTAATTAAAAAATAATAATAAAATAATAATATTATATAATAATATTATTTTTAAATTACACATTCATATAATCTATGTGATGTGGTGATGATAGGTGTATCATGTCACTTTTTGGATGTAGTAGTCTATATGCACGCATGAATGATGTTATGAATTTTCAATGAATAGAAAGGTGTGAAATTAAATTATATTTTTATATTTTCATAATGATAAATATTTAATTAATTTCATATATAAACATTAAATCCAACATTATAACAATTCCTGAGAGGTAATGATGGAAAATAAATTACTTTAGTTTGTGAGGCGGTTGTTTTCTGTATACATGAAGTATCAATTCCTTTCCCATTTGATAGATGTTGATAATGGATATAGTTTATTCCAATTACATAATATCATCTCATTCTATGATGGTTACTGATGTTTTTATGTCATCATTTTTAATGATTCTTTTATGGAAATATGAGAAGAAGTAAAACAAAATCGCTCGGTTAAGAACAATAGCTATTCTTCAGACAACAACCTATGGTTTACACAGAATGATTCTCTATGATGGTTTAATGACAAAACCAAGGACTATAGAATATAGGGAGGTTGTAAAAAATGTTTCTGGGAAGGTTTTGGATGTGCCAAATGGTTCTTTATGTTTGAATAAATAAGATGAAGATTTTCCCATTTATAGGAGTGAGGAAGGGTACTCTTGGAATTTAATAAAATACTAAATTAATATAAATTAATTTTGACTTAAAAATGACTCTAAATAGTTAAAAATAAAATATAATTTGAGGATGATTTGAAATAAACTAATTAAATAAATTTATTTACAAATTTTTATCAAATTCATAGACATATCGATTTTTCTAACACTTTTTTATAAATTTTGAAAATTATAGTGATATCAATGTTTTTACTCTTAACGGGTTGAAAAGGCTAATATTTAAGGTAATATATCCCATAGTGGACCATTTTTTATTTTATAAGACATATCCCATTCACTTTTCCAATGATAATATTTTCTGAAATTATATGTCATTTAATAAGTTACTATTTATAAAAAAAATAACATTAAAATCAATTTTAGAACTATTCAATTAATTTGAATTTTATAAATAAATAAATGGAATTAAAATAAATTTATACAAACCTATATAGTATTACATTTATTTCTAAAAAAATCTCACCATAAAAACACAAACTCATATAAAATTCATTTAGAGTTTTTAAAACCGTTTTATTAAATTTTGTATTTCTTGCATAAACATTGTTCTAGCAATTCATTAGAATTTACACTTACTATATTATCGCTGAAAAATTAAAATAAATTACCATGATAAAAAAATAATTTATATTTCAAATAATTATTTATATACTAACATTTCAAATGTTTTTCCATAGTTAATGAAATTAATGTTAATGCAACAATGAGAATGAAATTTTTTAAATTTTATTTATACAAAATAATATAAATTTAAAAAACTTATCCAAATGAATAAAAAATGACATATATTATACTATTTTATGATTATGAATGTGATATACCAATCAAATAGAATTACATCAAGTGTTATAGTCCTTTTTTAGTCTTTATCATTTTATTTTTACCCTTACTGTATTGATTTACCCTTTACCGTGTTATTAATGTTTATTAAGGATAATATTAATAATGTATGAAAAACAAAAGGAGATATTTTCCAAACATTGACCAACTAACTGAAAATATTAAATCAATTTTTTTTAATTTTTTAATTAGTAATGTGGAAAATTATAATTTAAAATTAAACTAACAAAATTCTATGAAAAACAATTATTGAGAAAAAAATGTTTTCCTGTGTATGATATTTTTATACTAAATTGAAGTAATAAAAATAATTATAAACCACAATTATAAAATTTTAAATAAATTTAATTAAATTAAATTATTAAAAAAAATTATAAGAAATAACATTTCTTTGTAAATAATCAAAAAGAATATTCAATTTTCAATGAAATCCATATTTTTATAGTTCATTGAATAAAAAATCATTCCAAAAAATTATAAAAAAATCAATTGAATATATTTTTGAAATTATGAATTCAAAAAATATATTCATTTTTTAAAATTAAAATGATGTAATTTTATAATTAATCTTTTAAATGAAAAATTTAAGAAAATAGTTGAACAAAACTATTTTATTTTTTATTTAAAAGTTACATAATATTTTTATATGGAATATACGTACCTTAATAATGAGTACTAATAATTCTAAAATTATTTATTCAATCATTATCTAAGTTGAAAAAATTATTTATTCAACTAAAATAATCAACACACCAACAAAGTACTAATATTATACTCATTTATTTGGTGTATCATTTCTATTTTATATATTGAGAGAATTATTTTATAAATAATACATATCAAATTATATATTAAAATTTGAAACTTATACTTAGTATCTATTATTGCCACAATATTTAAATTTTTAAAAGGACAATGTTTTACATTCATGAAGCATTTTAACAATTTTTATCATGACCACATCCTTGTCCCTACTCATCCTTAAAACATTATGACAACATTTTAAATTTTGAGTGGAGAACAAAAAACATAATTAGAAACCAAAAAGTAGAATGAAACCATTATTCCATGAAAAATAATAAAAATTATTCTTATTAAAAATTAAAATGTAGTTTCAAATGAATATTTCACTGCCCAAGAAATCAACTTCTCTAACCAATAATTTTTTGATAACATTTCATAATAAATTATATAGGAAAAAAGAAAACTCATAAAGTATACTTGTTACCATGAAAAATACATGATATAATTTTAAAAATGTTTTAATTTTCACCCATAAGAAGTAGAAAACACTTTTCATTAAATGTAAACACCATAGATTAACTTTTTAAATTATAACATTTCTATAAAAACCACAGTGTGTATAAATAAATCATGTAGGTAACTAGGGGGATAATTTTCATAACACTCTTATATATGGATTAATCTACATTGTTGCACTTGGAGTAACAGATATGGTTACACATGGAATATCTATGACATTTACACTTAAAATGACCATCACAATTATAATTATAATAAACATCATAGTAAGCCACCAAACATATATCATACCCAATGAAATGGAGGGATATCATGAATAAACCTATCATTAGTTTATAAGAAATTACTCTCCATTATATTCAATTACCAGGAATAATAATATAATTACAACACAAAAAATTTGTCCTCATAAGAAGACTCTTTTCACCCATAAGAAATCATTTTTGAATATTAAAATATACATTATATTAAAAACAATTTTTTATTAAAAACTAATAATAAGGGAAAATATAGATTAACATTAAAAAACATGGAATGATGTACAAGAATCTTGATACAAAATAATGTTTATAATTATTGGAAAAGTCATTGTCTCTATATATGTTAGAGTAGAAAAATAAATTTACTATTTTCTATTTAAATTCCAATCATTGCCTAGAAAGATTCTTTTTGAAAAAATTTGAAATAAAGTAATGAGATACATAAAACAGTATTTATATATTATTATAAAAAATACATGATATAATTTACGAATATTTATATGTAAAAGAATGTGTTGGAATATATACATAAGAATAAGATATTTAAAAGAAATCCCCATTCCTTCAGTTCGGACCGCCCAAACATTTTTTTCATCCCGGGTAACAAATTTATTTAAATTATTTAATTTATTTAGAATCTATTTCAAAATTTTCAATAATTTTACTTTTATTTTATACCATGTTTTTTATAACTAGTTAATAAATTACCATCGTGTTATATTTTTTGTCTATATTCTGTTCATAAGTCCAAAATGACTTCGATTGGTTGAATTTTGACATGGAGGTCATTATTAAATGATTTATATAATAATAACAATTCTTAAAGATAAATTATTATTTTAGAACCAATCATGATTGATGTTTATGAATAATGAACTACATTACAATCTTGGAGATTGTAGTTCATACTTAGAGTTGAGTAATTTTACATTATTCAGTAATCATTATAGAAATAAGGAAAGTCTCATTTTATCTATAAAAAATTATAATATTCTAATAAATATCATTTAATTTATTAACTCATAATTATATATATCTTCCATGTGATGTGGTGATGAAAAAAATATTCACATCGCTTCGTGGGGGTGGTAGTCCGCACATATGCACAAATGACATTATCATACTTCAATAAATAGAATATTATGAAATTATATGATATTTTATCTCATAATATTGATAAATATTTAATTAATATCATATATACTCATTAAATTAACAATTATATCCATTCATGAGAGGCAATGATGGAAAATGAATTACATCATCTCATAGTGGTAGCCCGTTGTATGCATGAATGATGGATTCCTATCCCATTTGATGGAGGATGGAGGTGGATATAGGTCATTAAGATTACATAATATCATATAATTTTATGTAAAATATTTATTTTTTATATCATAATGTATAATGGTGATTTTATGTAGGTCAAATAAAAAATTAAACAAAGATTCTCAACTAAGAACAATACCACTTCTTTGAACAACCACTTAAGGTATACACCAAAGGCATCCATGGGATGTTTTCATAATCAAACCAAGTCCTATATATTATTTTTAGATATCTAATATATGTACATTATTATGTATTGGTATCCCAAATTGTTCTTGAAGAGTGAGGAAATAAGAATAATATGTGCCTGATTATAAGAGAGGATAGGGCCACTCTTTGAACATCCCAAAATATTTAATTAATATAAATTAAATTTTGATGTAAAAATGGATTCAAATTGATAATTTTATAATTTAATATGAATATTAATATAAATACCATCATCCAAAAAACATATAATTTTTTGGATCAAATTCTTACCCTTATGTCTTTGTATTAACCCTTCATTATCCCTTTTAACTATTATAGTGAAATCCATGTTGTTTAATCTTAATAGGATGATATAGTTACATTAATAGAAAATGGACCCATAAGTTGTCCATGGATGATTTAAAAAACCATATATCATTTACTTGGATGAAGATAATATATTTAGGAATTTTAAATTATTTAATAAAATATTATTTATTATAAAATAACATTAATGTCAATTTTTTAACAATTCATTTGACATTATTTTTATAACTCAAAAAATAATATAATTTGAATTCATGAAATAGAAATACATTTAATATTTAATATTAATCTAAAAAATCCTAGAACAAAAAAAATCACTCAAATAATATTATTTTTATGGTCTTAAAAATCAATTATTAATTTTTTTGGTACTTGAACAAACATTACATCGGTTTTGCAAAATCATTTAGTGTAATTCAATCATCACTAAAATTTAAAAATAAATTAACACAACCAGAAAATCATTTATATTTAAAATAATAATATAAAACTGAACATGTCCTCTATTTTTCTATATGTCAATAATTTAGGATAATAAAATAATGAAAATTACATTTTTTTACTTTTCATTATATAAAATAATGTAAAGGTAAAAATATTATCCAAATGAAAATTTACATATATTAAACATCTAGATGGTTACAGATATGTTATAGTCATAAAATAAAAGTATGTACATTTTTAGAGTTATTTTTTACTCCGTATCATTTTATTTTAACCATTAATTCCCTGATTTTTTCTCTTATATAATAACAATATTGTTATGGATAATGTTCATAACATAAAAACGTAAGAGAGAATATTTAAAAAATTTGGATCTTATGAATTAAAATTTATTAATACATTTTTTAAGATTCAAAACACATAAGTGGCATAATTCCATTTAGAATTAAACTGAAGAATTCGATGAAAAACATTTTTTAAGAAAAAAAATCATTCTTCAAGTGTAAATTATTTTCATAAAAAATTAAAGTATAATACCAACTTAAAAACCCATAATAATATAGTTTTAAATAAATATAGACAAATAAAATTTTAATAAATTGAATTTTACTTTTTATGTACTCGAAAATTAATTACAATTTTTAATAAAATCAGTATTTTCACTATTCGTTAAAAAATAGATCAATCTAGAAAATTCTCAAAAATTCATCATAATATAATTTGGACTTTATAAATTCAAAAATAATTTTTTTTGTACAATTAAAATTATATTTTTTTAATTAATCTTTTAAATAAAACCCTATATGAAAAGTGTTTTATGTAACTATTTCATCTTTTATTTCAAAGTTTCATAATATTTTTATAAAGAATATAACTACCTAATTGATGAATAATTATAAATAAGAAAATGATTTATTCTAGCATTACCTGGGTTGTTTAAAAAATTCAACACCCAAAATAGAAATCCCACTATGAAATCATGTATATTAGAGTCCTTTATATAAAATAGGATAATCATTGTAATGAGAACTAATTTAACCTAGAGATTGGTGATATAATAAATCAAGAGAACCATTATGGAAAGGGTTTGGAGGGATAAAGTATGAGATAAATAGATGAGAAATGTTGTATTTCTTACCTTTGATAGCATGGAAGAATTCCCTTGGGTCAAGTCATGATCATGGTGGAAGACATATATACATCAGGGGATGAAGGGGAGATATAGAAAGATACCCCTTCTGTTTGGAGGATAATTACTTTGATAGATTCTCAGAGAGGGTTAATAATATTTGGGTAAATGACCAATACGTTCCCTTTCTCAATAAACCAACATCGCCATAGAACTAGTTACCATGACTAGGGCCACTGAGTAAGAACTTATGGGGCACCAAGTGCCCATTCTATATTCTATTCACATAATGTACCTTATTTTACCCACCCAAGTACCCAATTCCACATTTATTCAAAATACAAAAGGATTCACTATATTAAGCCTTCTAAAACACTAAAAGACTATAAAACCACAATCCACATTAAAAAACATCAAAAATATCATCCTAAAACATCATTTATAAAAAATTAATCCCCAAAATGAAAATGGTTCCTCATCCAAAACATGAAAACTTACTCCCCGACAATTTCAAGAGATAATTTCCAAAAAAACATAATGATTATGGTCATGGTAAGTTCATTATTGATGGATCCAAAAGAATACATCTTAGTATCACTACGTATCCTATAATAATACAAATCAACACACAAATAATTCATAAAAATAGGATAGGTTTTTATCCTAACACATTCTTATAAATAATAGAAAATCAAATTTTGAGTCTCGTACCAAGATATGACTCTCAATTAAGGAGATATGGTTGTAAAAAATTAAGATACTCCTTGTTGTTTAAGGGTAATTAATGATGGAACTTATTCTATAAAATTAAGATTCATCTGAAAAGTATAATATACAATCTTTTATAATATGATATAGTGAGGACCTAGATATCAACCCATTTGGTTACATGACGTATTTCTTTTAGAACAACACATTACTGGTATGTGTGATACACTTTCCATCCATTTTTTTGGAATAAGTGTTGTTGTTGTAGACCATGTTAATTAATAAAGTCCCATCATATTTCTACATCTCCTTTATTTATTTCTATTTAGGTTTTTTGAAATTATCTATTCTAACACCAAATATACTTGGTTGAACAAGTATAGTCAATCTTTTTCTATTAAATAACTATTCAACATGATTTATATAATCATTGAGGTAAGGGAGTGTGCATAACCTTTTACCATTGAGTGATTCTAACATATTAAGTTGGATATGAGACTATTTATATTCATACAATTGATCAAAAATGTAAATGTGAAGGGAGGGAAACAACAAATTAATGGGAAAGAGTTCTTAAATTAAATAAACTAGAAAATATAAGGATTCTTGTGTAGATTTACATGTTTTAGTATGATATGTCAACAATATATTCTTGTATTTATATGTCCATGATTTTTTATCCTTGCCTACCATTTTCAAGAGAATATTCAATTGAGTCATGTTAAAGGCTGCTATCTATCTATTCACCCCTACATGATTGTGGGATGAGTGAATATACCAAATATTTCACACCTGGTAGGTTTTTTATGATTTTAGTCATATAAATTAGTGCAATTATCTCTTGATATTATTTATTGGACCGAAAATTTTGTAATGATGTTGGACTTTATGAAGCTGATCACAACTTTTTCCCAAAAATCCATTAGAGGTACATCATGGACCCATTTGGGAAAGAATTTGGTTGTAGTAAGGATGAAAATGAACTTATAAAATATGGAAATATATTACATGATCATAAAAACATTCCCCCATAACATTTCAAAGTCCTTATCATTAATTTTGAAAATCAAAACACACTCATGTTGAAATTTGATTTAAAATTACGTATGATTTAGATATTTGTTTTATACCAGATGAAAAGATGGTAAAAAAACTAAGGATATTTATATTTTACCTACATATTTTAAATTCATAAGGAATATAGTATCACTTTATATTATGTGTGTAATAATTATGGGTGTTGTAGTGGTATAATTCATGTTAATCATATGATGTATTGTGATACTGAGTTAATTAGAATATGAAGTCGGTGCTTCTAATTTCATGGTTGCTAAACCTAAGGATTATGATATTTTACCATTGTACGTGTCAATATAAATATGTAATGTTACATTGATGTTTATAAGTAATTACAGAAAAATCTTTCTGAATAGTTAAATCATTGTGATGTTTACAAAAGCTTGTTTTCAAGAGCACTTGAAATTGCCTTCTCATTAGAGGGAATAACGTAGAGAATTACATGGTGAGTTATTTCATTATAAAGGATCTAATATTTTCATATGTTAACTTGTACTATTCTTCTAATATAGTTTAAGATAATTTTATTTGTGGAATCTAGATGTTGATGATCAATTTTATCAAGTGTTTGCATTCATTTTTGTGTAATAACGCATACATGAAGCCACAAATTTCATTTTACTTCAAAACCTTACATGTGTAGTCAAATGGTGAATTTAATTGACTATATTATTTTTATTATATATTTAATTCTCTAGTAATAAATGGTGTACAACATATTAATATTCCAGTCAATACATTTTTATAGTAAATTTATTCATAAATACTAACATTCTAAGAGTAAAATTAATTTATTTACTACATAATAGTTTCATATTAATTTCCCATTATTCTAATTCCCTTGAACTCAAATGTACGACTTTTTTAAAACCTTATAAAATGAAAATGAGCCTCTAGAATAATGTTATCACAACTAAATCACTTCAAAACCATCCATTAATTTTGTCATGTTCAGGTTATTGATTGAGTGACCACCTATTTGAAAAATGTTAAAAAATAATATCATCAATGACTATGAGAACGTAATTATGAAGATATATTTTATAAATTTGTAAATAGGGATTTTATTTAGTTTTATTAATGTAAACATTAATATTTAACTCATTAATTAAAAAACCATCATATGTCCATTTGAAATCACACAAAGAACCTTATCGTCGATTTCATATTTAATGATCATAACAAAAAAACCATATAAAGAAATTATAACAATATAAATAATTAGAGATAATCAATTATAAAACCATATATAATCTTTGAAAGGTGAAATTTGGGATTATAATGAATTACAATAAAACTATTTTGAAACTATTTGAAATGGATCAAGAATACTCACGCTAGATTTTAAGAGTAGATAATAACTTACTAATATAAATATAGATTATAATTGTAAATAAAATTTTAAAATGGTTATATATGCGAATTTTTTTCAAAAATAGGTTATTAATAGATTTATTCTTTTATACCATACATTCATTCACTGTTATAGATGCCCGTAATTAAGGTGAGTTGATATTTATATGAAATTTATTTTCTAGGGACATATTTCAAATTTTACACATAATATCATGGATATAGTGTTATTGATTCCTATTATATTTATTTTTAAATATTTATTTAATTCATTAAAATTCATGTTCCATATCTTTTTCATTTGCAAAACAGATTTTTATTCAAAGGAAACCAACCTCATATTGGTTATTTTCCACTATTTCCAATTCAATGAGTCATGTTTGATATTGTACACATTCATTTCATTTATATGGTGCACTAACTAGTCTACAATATTCAATTGTAATAAATATATTTCATTTGAAGACATATTAAAATATGTTTCATGATAACCATCTTATTTTATTTTGATTCTTACATTAACAATATCCAAAGGGTTTTAGGAAACTCAATTATCATTCATTTAGTTATTATTTTACATCTTTAACTTTTTTTGTTAGGTAACATTATACTATTTGATTACATTATGATGCATTTCACCATTGTTTTTCAATTTACATTTCAAACATAGACAACCATTTATAAATGTCTTTTGAGTCATGAATTATGATATACATAAAGTATTTGGTTAATTAAAATTTCATTTTTATGTCAAAATGGTATTCCCCCTACATGATTCTTTCAAGATTTATAAATTGTTCTATTTAATATTTCATAAGGAACATCCTCTTTTTTCTCTATGAAGAATGATGATTTCAACACAATGATGATTTGTTGATTTTTTTATCATAAAACATAAATGTTTTAAAGGAAAATCAAATCTAATTTAGAGACAAACGTTCCTTCATTTCCATGTTCATTATTTTAAAAATTCATTTACTTTTTAATTTTTTAATCTAATTCTATGTTTACTAATGTCACATTGCTATTTTCCATTACAACAATTCAAATATAAATTTTAAAACCACTTTTTAGGATGTTAATTATCTATAATCAGTTTTCAGAATATTAAAAAGTGTTTCCATCCTTTTAAAATAAATTATTTTATATTCCACTGTACATTAAATTTCAATAACCTTTTTATCTTTTAAAATATTTTTATTAATGAATAATTTAGAAATAAATATTTTTAAAAAAGATTACCATCACACTTTTCAAATCATTATTTTATTTTCATAGATCCTTTATTGAGGATGTATTTAGCAAATGTAAAATTTTTCATCATGTTTTCAAAACCAAATTTTCAAATCCTTAGATCTCTTTAAAGTATACACTACTGAATGTAATTCTTAATGTTAATATATTTCAAATGTTTTCACTTCAACATTTAAAAATGTTATTTAAAAGTGACCATAAGATCTTATTTTATTCCAAATATAATGGTGTTTTCTAATAAAACTTTTATAATTTCACATCCATTAACCTCTTTATCTATAAAGGTTTTATTTAAATGGTAAATATTTTTCATGAATAACCCTTAAAATTTTATTTTCAGTTTTTTTGGGTGATTAAATTTTTGGATTTAATCATTTATATTCTTGAATTATTTTTTTTGATACCTTCTAAAATTATTATGAAGTCCATTTTTTCAATGGTTCTTTTATGATGTGATGAATTATTAATTTCAAGTGACTTAGATACATATGAATGATTATTATTATGAAGGGTAGGGTTTTATAAGTCCATCCAATTAATTCTTTAAGGATTTATATCTCATGAAATTATTTGGGGAAATGAGTATTGATTGTAACTCCAGTTTGGGAATCAGAAATTAATGACTTCTCCATTATATTATGTGAATCTGGTTGGAATTCCTACACAATGACGTTTATAGGAATTAATTCACTACTAGAAAAAAAGGTATTTGCGACGGGTCATTTGCGACGGGATCCCGTCACAAACGGCTTTTTGCGACGGGATCCCGTCGCAAATGACCCGTTGCTGAAAACGGTGTCGCAACAACAATTTTTTGCGACGGGCCCGTCGCTAAAGCCTTTTTCCGCGACGGGGAGAATCCCCGTCACAACTAGTACTCCGTATATTAGTAAAAAACTTTTCAAAAACTATTTGCGACGGGCCCCTTCGCAAATACCTGTTCCGACAGGCCCGCCGCAAATAGTTTTTGCGATGGGTCCCGTCACAAAAACTATTTAAAAAAAATTAAAAAACTATTAATAAATTATTTTAATGCATATAATAATAATACTATTTGCGACAGGCATAGTATCCCGTCGCAAATACTATACAAAAAATAAATAAAAAATTTTAATTAATTATTTTAATTAATATAATAATAATCCAATTATAATTAAAAAATAAAAAATATTAATATATTAATATATGATTTTAATTAATATAATAATATAATTATAATTCACATATAAAAATAATAAATTATTTTAATTAATATAATAATAATAGAATTATAATTCAAAAATAAAAAATAAAAGAATATTAATAAATGATTTAATTAATATAATAATATTAGAATTATAATTCATAAATAAAAAAAATATTAATAAGTTATTTTAATTAATATAAAAATAATAGAATTATTTTACATTCAAATATTAAAATAATTCAAGTATTACAAAAAAAATATAATTAATTTATAATATTATAAAATTTTAATATATATATAAAATTTAATATTGTAAAATATAAATAATATTATTATTCATATTAATATTGTTATTTAAAAATATAATATTATTAATATTTTATAATGAGACAGAAACTACGAATAGAAAAAAAAATCATATTTTGATTTCACAAATTTTATAACATAAATACAAACTCTAATCTGAAGGAGGGGGGAGGGGGGGATCTGCAGATGGTGGTGGAGGAAACTCCATCCCTAAAGCATGAGTGAGTCGGCGCATGTACTCCATCTGCTCCTGATGCTGCTGCTGCCACCGACTTGTCTGCTCCTCGTACAGCAGCAGCTGGCATCGACGCTCCTCCTCATGCTGCTGACGCATGTGCTCCTGCTCCTGTCGGAGACTCTCTATCAGTACAGTCTGAGATCGCAACTGATCCTCATACTGTGTAGTAGAAGAAGATGCACGAGACCCTCTTGAGATGGACGCCGACATCGCAGCACTGCCATAATAATCTCTGGGAGTCAGTCGAGAGTCGATACCGACTACCTGGCCCTTCTCGAAGGCATACTGGGTGGCATGCATCCATGCCGCCTCATCAAACTGATGGCCAGTGGTCTGATCTGATGGCTCGGCCTGACTCTCAGGCCGGGCCTGTGACGCTGCGGCCTCATATGACTCTTTTAGTTGCAATTTAAAATTAAAATTGTGAATATATTATATGCAGTTAATTTTTAAACTTGAAAATAAATAATACTGACCACGATGTGATGCTGACGATCACCTCTGAGCTCCCCAGTAGCAGGATCACTATACATCCTCCGATATACGTCGTACTCTGTACTATCGGGGTGCTCGACAGCCTATAAGAATAAAAAATAAACTATTAATAGTTATAGTTATATAAAATATTTATAAATAATGTACGTACCAGATACTGTCTATGAGTACTTAAAGAACGACTCCCAGCTCGATGAGTCACCTCCTGTCTCGCCAGATTCTGCCTCCCCACCAATGATCTTCTTTGAAAGGCACCACTCAACCAGTGCGCACATAATCCATCCCATACATGGGATGAAATATACTCTGGTCGGTGTGCTCTACATGACTCGTCAAAATCTGACACTCCTGCTTTCTTCATCACAACTTTTCTTAAATTATGCAAAAACTGGCGAAGGCGATCACGCATGGCCACCACCCATGCCTCGTGGATGGCGTCACACATGGTATCCTCGATCGGATACCATAAACCCTACAAATAAATCAAAACATCATGTTCGAAATGAAATAATTTTCAAAATAAAAATTATTTATTTACGTACATACCAACCAATGGCCGAACATGGCCTGCTGCACATCAATGGGAATCTGCTCCCATGTGGTCCACGGCTGAGAGAAATAGTTGCGCAAAATAGCGCTGCCCTGTCCGACTGCTATATGCGGAAAACTATAAAAATAATAAACATTTATTATGTGAATAGATTAATGAAATCTTATTCAAATCCACAGGTTATCACATAGGTTACCACACCTCCGTGTGCGTGGATCAAACCCAAGACGTGGACGTCGCTCGGGGACGGGGTCAGGAATCATCAATCGTGCAAGACCGTGCCCCCTCCGCATACTCCCTGGAGCGCCTGCAGGCTGAGGGTCATCTATCAGTAACTCATCCGCATCGCAAGTTAGGTCAGTATCCGCCAACTCACGAAATGTGGCGTCGTCCATCTGAAATAGAAAATGTTAATGTTGTTAGAAAATAATTGATAATTACTATTATATATACATATATAAATGTTATGATTGTATATAAATACCATGGAATTATATCAGTGTTCATCTTCATCATCATCTTCATATATGTCAATGTCATCTTCATATTGCTCCTCAACATCATCGATATCCATTCGAGTTACAGTTGCTTTATCTCTTACCATTTCAAATTCATATGTGACATCATTAACATCATCGTCATCACCGACTCTTAAATATGGGGTGTCGTCATCGATACTCATGTCTCTTTGTAAAAAAGATTGATTTTGAGTACTCTCTTGAAAAACGTCAATTCTTTGCACATCAGTGAAAGCACATTCACTTTGACTAAACTGATTGCCTCGAATTTTGTTTTTTATTACACTCCACCAATCAGTCAAGGCTCTTGATGTAGCACAGTACTTTGCATAATAAACTTGATATGCCTGTTGAGCCAATAAGAATGGTTCATTTACTGCGAGAACACTTTTACATTTAATATCGATAATTCCATGATTTGGATGAACACGCACGCCTCTCTATGTATCCAACCACCGACATTTGAACATTGTTATGTAATGTTGTCCAAGATAATAGAGTTCAATGATTTCATCAAGTATGGCATAAAAGTCAACTTCATTTTCTCAATGATGAGATCCTCTCAAGCTAACTCCACTGTTCATTGTTTTTTTTTTGATTCCCCATATGCATGTGTGTGGAATCGAAATCCATTCACCACATATGCATTATAAGTTTTAACAGGTTTGGAAGGTGGGTTACTCAATACACACATCCGTTTGTCAATTTTATCAGCATGTCGAGACACCTGAAAATTTGTGAAATAATTATCAATATAGTAAACTATACATTTAATGAGTTTCTAAAAGATAAAGAATTTATGTTACCAGTTTTTGAAACCACTGAGAGAAATTTTTCAGTCGACGTTCTTCGAGAGCAGCTGCTGTAATTTGTGGAATTTGTTTCTTGATATGATTATCATACAACCTATAAAAACCAAAGTTATTTACTGTAACATAAATGATAGAATAAGTGATATAAACACTTACAGTACAACTGATGTCATCTCTTCACAGTTGAGCAGAACATACGTATGAGCTCTATGATGTTCATCATCTGAAAGCCAGCGTTCATAAACTCTACCAAAACCAAGCTCTGACTGGTTGAAAATAGATAATTGATTATCGATTTCATCAATCTTCCTCTCGTTCCGTCCCATTCGGTTGTGTTTTGAAGGATACTCAGATTCAAAATAATGGGAGCAGAAAAAAGATATTTCCTCTTGAAAATAAGCTTCTGCAATAGATCCTTCAATAGATGCTTTGTTACGTACTTTTCTTTTTAATTTTTTCATGCATCTTTCAAATGGGTACATCCATCGAAACTATACTGGACCTCCAAATTTGGCTTCATATGGAAAATGTAACATCAAATGTTCCATTGAGTCGAAGAAAGTCGGCGGAAATATTTTTTCCAGATTACATATAATTACAACAACATATTTTTCATGTTTGCCTAGAGCATCATAATCTTCTGTAGCCGCACAAATTTCCCGAAAAAAATGAGACATGTCTGTTATGGAATCCCAAATCATATAATTCAACAGACCACTTAATCCATTGGGTAGCAGTCTTTCCATTATAACATGACAATCATGACTTTTTAATCCAGTAATATGACCATTCTTTACACATCTACCCAAATTGGAAGCACAACCATCTGGAAGTCTCAAATCTGCAATCCACTGACAAAATAATAAACGGTTTTCTTTAGACAGTGTATAAGTTGCTTTTGGTTTCAGTAACCTTTCTGTTCTGACATTCTCAAACAGTTCCAATTCTGGATGCCTGCAAATTTGGGCAAGATCTAAACGTGCATTTACATTGTCTTTTCTCTTTCCTGGCGTATCCAAAACTGTATGAAACAAATTATCAAAACAGTTCTTCTCAATATGCATGACATCTAACATGTGTCGGACCAACAAATCAGACCAATGTGGAAAATCCCAAAATATGCTACGTTTAATCCAATTGTGTTCTTTCTCAAAACCAGAAATTTTCTGTTGGTTTATTGTGGGACCAAAAGTGATGGGAGGTAATGAAAATACAACTGATTTTAACTCCGAACCTGATAGCATTTTTGGAGGTCCTTCCCTTTCAACTGTTCCTTTTCTGAAATGAGATCTGTTTCTGCGAAAAGGATGATCAGCTGGAAGAAATCTGCGATGACAGTCAAAATAACAAGGTTTCTTTCCATGAATGAGCATAAATGATTTGTTCTCTCCCATATAGTAAGGACATGATTTCTGACCATGTGTACTCCAGCCAGAAAACATCCCATAAGCCGAGAAGTCACTTATTGTCCACATCAATGCTGCTCTCAGTATGAAATTCTGTTTCGTTGCAACATCATATGTACTGACACCAGTACACCACAATAAATTTAATTCATCAATCAATGGTTTCAAATAAACATCAATATTTTTCTTTGGATGTCCTGGAATTAGTAAAGTCAAAAAGATAAATGTCTCCTTCATCAACATCCATGGAGGTAAATTGTACGGAGTTAAAAAAACAGGCTAACATGAATATTGACTACCATAAGATCCAAACGGACAGAAACCATCAGTGGAAAGGCCTAGTCGAACATTTCTATCTTCTAAAGAAAAGGGTGGATGCACTCTATCAAAATGTTTCCATGAATCACCATCGGATGGATGATTCAAGCTTTTATCGGTTGAAATATTCTCTTTATGCCATGACATCATTGTCGTTGTATTCTTAGACATGAATAAACGCTGAAGTCTGGATGTAAGCGGAAAATATCTCAACTATTTTACAGGAATCAAACCAGACTTCCCGTGTTGTCCTTCTTTATATCTCAGTTTCCCACATGTGGGACAACTATCCAACGACTCATTTTCCTCAGAATATAAAATGCAGTCATTTGAACATGCATGATTTTTCTGACAAGTAAGTCCCAAATTTCGAACCAGCCTCTTACTCTCATAGTAATTTACAGGTAAAACATTTCCTTCGGATAACAGTGTTTTAAGAAAAGAAAATATCTGGTCAAAACAGGTGTTTGACATTCCGTTATCTGATTTGATAGCCATAAATTTTGCAACTACTTCTAATTTTCTCATCATGCAGCCAGGATATAATGCATCCTCCGCAGACTTCAACAACTCATAAAATTCAGACAGTGCCAACTCAGGATTTGAAGCTATATCAGCCATAGTTTCTGTATGTTGAACAGATGAACCTGCAACATCATGTACTAAATCTTGAAATCGGGATGGATCTGGAATCAAGTTGGTATCACCTGCTCTGGAACTGCGTTCACCGTGTTGATACCAAAAAACATAATCTGGTTGAAAACCAAAACGCAAGAGATGTTCTCCCACTTTGTCAAACGTGTCAAACGTTCTTAATGCACATTTTCTGCAAGGGCATTTTATTTTTCCTTCTGAAACAAATTCTGGAATTTGATACCGCAAATGATAAAAAAGTCTCCACAGCCTCTACATATACTGGATTTAAACCAGAACCGTTTAGATTTCTACGTTGATTTATCCATATGCGATCACCTAATAATGATTGTTGACGACCTTGTTATTCCATATTTCTCTATAAAATATAAAATCATTACTGGTTTTGAATAATTTGTTAGAAAAAACACTCAATCTAGGATAATTATAGAGTTTAGATCATACACGACTGACACAAACTTTTTATTGAGATATACCTAAAAATTGACCCTTTAAGAATTAAATATGTTGAGAATAAAGCAAAACATGTTACAAATATTGATAATTTTAATATTATATAAATTTTTTATTATTTTCATAGTACTAATATTATTGGTAATTATTCCTAATTATTGTTAATTATTACTAATTATTACTAATTATTACTAATTATTACTAAGTATTACTAACTATTACTAATTATTACTAATTATTATTAAGTATTACTAATTATTGGTAATTAATACTAATTATTGGTAATTATTACTAATTATTACTAATTATTACTAATTATTGGTAATTATTACTAATTATTACCAATTATTGATAATTATAACTAATTAATACTAATTATTGGTAATTAATACTAATTATTGGTAATTATTAGTAATTATTGGTAATTATCGGTAATTATTACTAATTATTGGTAATTATTACTAATTATTACTAATTATTACTAATTATTACTAATTATTGGTAATTATTACTAATTATTACTAATTATTACTAATTATTACTAATTATTACTAATTATTGGTAATTATTACTAATTATTGGTAATTATTACTAATTATTGGTAATTATTATTAATTATTACTAATTATTACTAATTAATGGTAATTATTATTAATTATTACTAATTATTACTAATTATTGGTAATTATTACTAATTATTGGTAATTATTACTAATTATTACTAATTCTTACTAATTATTACTAATTATTGGTAATTATTACTAATTATTACTAATTATTACTAATTAATGGTAATTATTGGTAATTATTACTAATTATTGGTAATTAATACTAATTATTGTTAATTATTGGTAATTATTACTAGTTATTGGTAATTATTACTAATTATTGGTAATTATTATTAATTATTACTAATTATTACTAATTATTGGTAATTATTACTAATTATTACTAATTATTACTAATTATTACTAATTATTGGTAATTATTACTAATTATTACTAATTATTACTAATTATTAGTAATTATCACTAATTATTACTAATTATTGGTAATTATTTTTAATTATTACTAATTATTACTATTTACCGGTAATTATTGGTAATTATTGGTAATTATTCCTAATTATTGGTAATTATTACTAATTATTGTTAAGTATTACTAATTATTGGTAATTATTACTAATTATTACTAATTATTACTAATTATTACTAATTATTGGTAATTATTACTAATTATTACTAATTATTACTAATTATTGGTAACTATTCCTAATTATTGGTAATTATCGGTAATTATGGTTAATTATCAGTAATTATTACTAATTATTGGTAATTATTACTAATTATTGGTAATTATTACAAATTATTCCTAATTATTACTAATAATTACTAATTATTACTAATTATCGGTAATTATCGGTAATTATTGGTAATTATTGGTAATTATTACTAATTATTGATAATTATTGGTAATTATTCCTAATTATTGGTAATTATTCCTAATTATTGGTAAATATCGGTAATTATGGGTAATTATCGGTAATTATTACTAATTATTGGTAATTATTGGTAATTATTACTAATTATTGTTAATTATTGGTAATTATTGGTAATTATTCCTAATTATTGGTAATTATTCCTAATTATTGGTAATTATTTCTAATTATTGGTAATTATCGATAATTATGGGTAATTATTGGTATTTATTGGTAATTATTACTAATTATTGGTAAATATTGGTAATTATTGGCAAATATTACTAATTATTGGTAATTATCGGTAATTATTGGTAATTATTGGTAATTATTACTAATTATTGGAAATTATTACTAATTATTACTAATTATTGGTAAGTATTACTAATTATAGGTAATTATTGGTAATTATTGGTAATTATTACTATTTATTGGTAATTATTGGTAATTATCGGTAATTATTACTAATTATTGGTAATTATTACTAATTATTGGTAATTATAACTAATTATCGTTAATTATTCCTAATTATTACTAATTATTACTAATTATCGGTAATTATTCCTAATTATCGGTAATTATTACCAATTATCGGTAATTATTACTAATTATCGGTAATTATTACTAATTATTGGTAATTATTACTAATTATTGGTAATTATTACTAATTATTGGTAATTATTGGTAATTATTCCTAATTATTGGTAATTATTCCTAATTATTGGTAATTATTCCTAATTATTGGTAATTATTCCAAATTATTGGTAATTATCGGTAATTATTGGTAATTATCGGTAATTATTGATAATTATTGGTAATTATTACTAATTATTGGTAATTATTACTAATTATTCCTAATTATTACTAATTATTCCTAATTATTACTAATTATTACTAATTATTACTAACTATTACTAATTATTACTAATTATTATTAATTATTACTAATTATTGGTAATTATTGGTAATTATTCCTAATTATTACTAATTAGTGGTAATTATTAGTAATTATTACTAATTATTACTAATTATTGATAATTATTAATAATTATTAATAATTATTGGTAATTATTACTAATTATTGGTAAGTATTACTAATTATTGGTAAGTATTACTAATTATTGGTAATTATTACTAATTATTGGTAATTATTACTAATTATTGGAAATTATTACTAATTATTGGTAATTATTACTAATTATTACTAATTATTCCTAATTATTAATAATTATTGGTAATTGTTCCTAATTATTAGTAATTAAATGAATAATTACCAACAATTAGGAATAATTACCAATAATTAGGAATAATAACATTATTAGTATATTTTATTATTAATATTAAAATAATATAATTTTCTAATTTATATACAATTCTCCTTTCATCTGTGTGTTTTCTATCTCCACATACAAATAATACATGTGGAGACAGCAAACACACAGATGAAAAGAGAATAGTATATATATAAAAAATTATATTATTTTAATATTAATAATAAAATATACTAATAATGTAATAATGTTATTATTCCTAATTATTGTTATTTATTACTAATTATTAATATTTATTCTTAATTATTAAAAATTATTACTAATTATTCCTAATTACCATTAACTATGAACAATACCAATAATTTAAATTTATTAAGTAACAAAACAATGTAAACGTAATTAAATTACAACTAATTAAGAAAAATTGAAACTAATAAAAAATTAAAAATAAATATTAAATTAAAATGAACATAAATACCATGAAAATTGATCTGAGGTTGATCTCGGATCGTTCTTCAAAACTTCAATATCTACTCCGGAAAAAAATTAAACTTGAAAAAAACTGAACTTTAGAAATAAAATTTTGAGAGAAGAAGAAGATGGAGTTTGCGAATGATTTGAAAAAAACGAATGGGGGTATTTATAGGTTAGATTATTTGCGACGGTACCCGTCGCAAATACCTTAGCCATCATTTAGTATGGTCAATGGTTAAATAGTTATTTGCGACGGGTCCCGTCGCAAATAACCACCTGCCGACATACTATTTGCGATGGGAGAATATTCCCGTCGCAAATACCTCTTACCGCCGCCGGTTATTTGCGACGGGAATATTCCCCCGTCGCAAATATGTTTCCCGCGATTTGGCGCGCAAAGCGCGCCATTCCTTTTGCGACGGGGAAAGCTATCCCGTCGCAAAAGGCTACTTATTTGCGACGGGCAAATACCCCCGTCGCAAATAAGTTTTTAACGGGGCTATTTGCGACGAGATTTATTCCCGTCACAAATACCCATTTTTCCCGTAGTGATTAGTGATTCATAATCCATAAAGAGAATCAGTTAGTGATGGTTTCTCCATAATTTTATAGTAAATGGATAGTGATTCCTACTCCCGTATTTTATGGTTTATATGAATATGTTAGTTCTACAGTTTACTATTGTGATTATTTTACATGAAATTTTATAACATTATGACTATGATTTTACTCCACGTATCATGTTTATTGAGTCATTTTTTAGTAGGCTTATACCATGGTATATGTTTTCTATTTTAGGATCACATGTGTTACAATCATTTGTTATATACAACTCTCATTTAACCATATTCTTTGGGTTAGGATACTTCACCCTTGATCATATTTTCAGTCATGCTTATGATCTAACCATAGATGACATGTTAAATTTTTCCCCCTTATTTAGGGATTGATCACACCCCATTATTTTATTTTATTTTCCTCTATTAGTTGTTCACATGAATATATTTCTATTGTTGTTTATTTATAGATAGTCTAGGGGAGTTGTCAAAAAAAATGAAATACTTCTATACTATAATAAACAACACTTCTCATAGAAAAACACAAGGGAGGTAATACTTAATTTTATTAACCATCTGTTGTTGCGATTATATGATTATTATGAGATGTAATGTATACCGTATGAAAATGTTGTAACATAATGAATTGTTTACCATATTTTCTGTCAAATTTAGTATTTAATGAATTTTTTCAGCTCGATAAGTAGTTGGTATCAGATTTGTGTTTAGTTATTTTTGAGTATTGATGTAACCATATTTGGAATTATGATGTGAGGAATGATTCTAAAACAACAAGGATGAGTCTATATGTACGATTGGGTCTTTAATGTTTTTTGAAGTTTTGAGTATTTACATTTTAGAGAAATTAAATGCCTATCCAAATAATGGAACATGGATGTTCTTGTGGAATAGAAACACAAAGTGGATATCACCCTAAAAAGGGAAATATGAGCATCAACTCGATATTCACTCAGTGAATGTAATGATACAGACCATAGTAAAATGAAGTTAGTGGTTACTCTTTTACACTGGAACTAGGTACAAGGAATTGAAACCCAAAAAACTGATGAATATTTTTCTTGAAGAACATGATACATACATTGTACCCATATAAAATTGGAAATAAAAAATAAAACATAATAACAAAATGAAATTTTCATCCTTGAACTCATTCAAATATTTCATATTAATAACATGGGGAAAATAGAATAAATTATAATGTCAAATAAGATGCCCATAAAGAGTTTTATATGATAGAATCTATCATGAATCAGTACTGCATAATCAATATGGAATGGTAATATAACTAAAAACACATTCCAATTAATCAATAACTTTTATCTCAATATGAATCCAAAGAAAATATCATAGTGAAAATATAATGGATTAAAATAAACAAAATTTTTAATGAAGGAAATAATTAACTATTTTACATAATGTTTCCCAAGAATTTATTCTGTTATCATAAATACCATTCACAAGATAAATTAATATTTATTGGTAAAACCCCATTTAATTGTGGCGACTAATTTTTTATATAAGACTATTAATGAATCGAGGGGATATTCTAAATTTTGTCCCCACCCATTCATGCCTGTGAAAAAAATTAATTATATATTGAATAATAGATTTAATTCACGAAAAAATATTCTTTATTAAAAATTATCATCACTGAGTCAATGATTCAAATATAACATTATTACCCCAGCTAAAAAATTACATTCAATGTAAACACCATATATAAAAATAGTTAATGTATTAGGAAATAATAATATATGTGATACAAGAATTATGGATATTTAACAGAAATTACTTTTTCAATTAATAATGATCATAAATAAATCTATGGGGTAGTATATACACAATAGAATATAAATTAGGTGTACAATATAAAGATTTTCTTTAATGAAGTTAAACTGCGATAAAATCCCTTACAAAGATCATATCATTGAAGTGATCATTTATCAAATGGATCAATTATGTGTATAAAATATAAATCGACATAAAAACGTTAAAGTAAAAGTTAATATAACAAAAACTCATTTCGATAATAATGTTATCATGACGTAATCAATGAAGTTTAAGTTTAACCCAATGATTGGAAATTGAATTAAGGAATCCCTTATCACATATAATCTGTCAAATCATATAACCGATTGAAATAATAATTAGAAAATGAAAAAATGAATATAATGAATATAATGAGATTCATTAAATAATATTTCATAGGGTAGAATATATAAAACTCAAAACAAATAATTGGTTACTAAGACATAAATCTTAATGAAGTAAAAGTATGATTAAAAACTCTTACCACACGTATCCCTTTAGTGGTGCATACATTATCCTCTGGTATAATGGTTTAAATAATGTTAATAATTAATTATAGAAATACACTAACAATTATAATACATTATATCATAATTTTATAAAATATTAACAACCATTAATTGATAAATTTTGATTATTTTCACTATTTAGAGTGCGTACGTTTCATGGTTTCAGGATCGATTCATTTGTGTATAATTATGGATTTTCATGTCAAATGGAAATAAAACAAAGAAGTGAAATGAAATGGTATTCATAAACTTAAATAATTTTACATGTTACTAAATATCATTCCTATTTAAAAGAAGATTATGGTTTTTTTATAAATTGTTATTGATAAATGTTTATTTTGTTTTTGTGGTTTTTCAGACTATCACAAAGTAAATTTGTCTTGTAAAACATAATATATATATATATATTATTAGTTACCAAACATTAAATATGTTATGATATAACATTTAAAATATTATTTAACCAGAACAATAATTATATGAGTAGAAATGAAAGAGGTAATTAAAAATGAAAAATCATTATTCATGGAGATGGTGAACCACCATAATTTGGAAAATGGTATCATTTCAATGAAAAAGAGAAGGTATGAAAAAAGATAGATATAAGATATTCCGTTAGATATATAATAATATATTATTTATATGATTCTATAGATAATATTACATTATAGATTATGGAGGTGAGTGGAAGGTATAAGAATAAAAGAAATTAATAGTGGTGGTTTGAGAAAATCACCACATTAATATCACGTCCTTGAAGGATCCCTTAAATGCCTTTGAACTGGAACCTTGGTGATGACAAAAGAAATTTTTATGGGGAGAGTAGAGAGGATATTGTTTCATAGATATTTTATGAGATTCAAGTCTTGTGATAAGAAATTGGGTGGTGATGGTTTGTTTTTAGAATTGAGGATTGGTGGTTTTATGTGATTAAATAATGATTGTTTTATATTTCATTCCAACCACATCTGGGTGGAATTAAATCAAAAACATTATATTTACAATTATTGTTTTGAAGTATGTTTTTATTAGATAATCACATTAATAACCCATTTAAATTTTTAGTTTTTAGGTATTTTATGCTTTTAACTTTTAACTTTCACCGGTATCATTATTTTACCTATATAATGGTAAATCATTTTTTTACCATGGTATCTATGTCTATGCCTAAAAATTAAAATGACCATAAAAATAATTTGGAACTTATTATTCCATATATTAAACCCATTTTATCAAATTCAATTCACATAATTAGTAAAATTATATATAAAACAGTACCGAGAGACGTAATGAAAAAGAGTGTTTTCAAGAAGTGTATTTTTCCAGAAAATACTGAATTTATATTAACTCTATGAATAATAATTATTATTTTATAAAACTAAGTTAATATTTAATAACATAAATTTAACTTAAAAAGTTCTAAATTAGGGTTTATATTAATTACTCAAAATGGGGAAATATTATGTACTTTAAAATAGTTTTCCAAAAAAATCATGTTTTTATTCCAAAAAATTAACTTATTCTAAAATAGAATATAAATTTGATTGAAAATTAATTTTATTGGATGAAATATAACTAAATAATATTAATTTTACTTGAAACTATATTCAAAACATAATATGACATATATATTACTTAATTTATTGAAAATAAATAACCTTTGTAATAAAATTTGCATTTTGACTATTCATTGAAATATTATTCTTCTGAGAAGATTCAAAAAAATTCATCTCAATATAATTTTGACATGGTGAATCCGATTTTTTTCATTTTATAAAACACATTTTATAAATGTTTCATGAAAATATTAAATTTATTTTTTCCTTGAGAAGTGATAAAAATCATGTTTGGATGAAGATATATATTTGAATTGCCAAATGGATTTACTAATATTTATGTCTTTATTTTATAATAATAATTCAATATGTTAAAACGTACTTGGTTATTATATAGTTCATAATGTGAGTAATAATATTTATTCCTTCCAATTTAACGACGAGGTTATTTTGTATTTGTTCAAGTAATGATATTTATAAATTAATTTAACCATGATGGTCTCTATAACATAAGATATAATGTAATGATATTTTAATATATTGGTATTTTACATTCTCACATACTTTAATAAATTTAATCCTTAAAATTTAATCTTTTTTTAGTGATTATGGAGTGGAAATTTCAAAATACACTTGCGCTAAATCCCATATCCTAAAAATTGTTAACAAAACCTCCTATTAAAAATAGTTAAATGAAAATGAGGATGTTACCATGAATCAAGGTTTCCATGTATGTGATCATTAGTGGGAATTTAAAACATGGAAATGGAAAAGAAATATAACTATCATGATTTGATGGATAGTGATATAGAACATGGTCATTAGAAAATGTACTATCACAAATTTTAAATCTATAATGTGTTAAATGGCCATTGATTACTTGGTTTGAAAATTAAATGAAAAGATTTTTTTTCAAAAATATGTTTTTTAGAGATTAGTAATCCTATTACTTACTAGAGTAACTACATAAGAAGAAATACATACTTGACTACTATAGTTTCATCCTTTAAAAAACATTCTACAAAAAACACCTCATGTTCTCCAGAAGGCCATTCCTCATTTTTTCCTCAAATAAAATTCACATATATTCTATTTTTATTAATAATATCGGGACCCTAAAATGAACATATAATTTATCTATTATACCATTTAGATAAAGGAAATTATGTTATACATAAGAGGAAATAACGTAGGAAATTTGTAGGTGGCACAAACTTGTTTCCCTTCTGTTGTGGGTTCAAGACATTCGGCCTAGTCAGATATGTCATGTTATCTTCCAACCCGGGGGTTCTAATTTTTATAAAAAAATATTAATATAGTCCATAAAAATTACAAAAAAATAACGATAAGGTTATCTCATATGTTTCACATTTCATTAAAAATTCAAATAACCCATATTTTATCAATCTTTCATGGTGTAATTGGTAATCTAGGGAAAACGTCCATCATAGTTTCATCCTTTACCCCAATAAAAGTATATCCAAAAGTAAATATTTCTATCCCTAAATCACTAAAATAACATATCATAATATCCAAAAAGGGTGAAAATTTGTTATGTCTTCCTCAAATTATTTTCGAAAAGAAATATGGTTGGTAAAAGTTATCCAATAGGAACATATACATTCATCTGTTAAAACACATCCAAAGTCCAACTTAAACCATTTCATAAATGGATAACTATATGAATCTTCCAAAAATAAAGATATAATCATCAAAAAGGTGATTTATGAATTTTCAAAATGAACATACCATTAATATCTCAAAAAATATGATGTAAATATTAATCATCATATACAAAATGTGTAAATACCTTCATCATGTATCCTTTTATAACATATAAATAATCTTAATTACTATAAAAAATTACATTAAAATATCATTCTTCTATATTAATTAATCGGAACATAGATTATTAGGCATTTCCATAAACCCAAAAATTATTTCATCTCCATAAATGGTTCAACAAATCAATAATCAGTTCTATGGTAGTCAGTCCTATCCAATTTACATTATATATAAAAACCCTCTATTCATCCCAACATCATTATCTCAACATCAGGAATATATTTAGGGTTATATACCTTTCAAAATATTTGTTTTAAAAAGATTATCTTTCCAATGAATCAGTTTTCCAATTCATTGGTACAATTCATTACATGCTTTTAAATCCTTATAGAAAATGTATTGTAGTACAATCCTTATAAATTTAATAATACATATAAATATATTGTCATATAACATATTTCTTATATCTAAAAACATAAGAATACTAATAATTTAATTTTATCTATATCAATAGAAAATCTTGAACTTAATCCCATATTTTATTTTACGGTATATTCTTTTGATGCTTATGGAATTTAATTGTATGATGCACCATCTACCTATAGTTGAAGCAATTCATATTTGAAAATTAATTCCTTCCCTTGAGATAATGGTCATGGAGGTATTTTTCTCCAAAATTGATTCAAACTCATTTTACTTCTAAGAATTTACTATAGTATTTCCTTCAAAAATTATAACATGTTGGAAAACCTTATTTCCTTTCCTCCCTTTGTCCATCATTTCCTCTGCCATACTATTCTTTTCGTGCTTTCCATTGAACCCAAAATACATAGTAAATTCTTCATCAGTCTTGTTAACAAATGATATTATGTCCTCATATGATGAGAATATTTGAGTTACTACTTCCCTTCAAAATATTGTCTGATGAACATCCATGAAATGATAATTCTTAGTATTTGGATTTCATGCACTGTTGTGTTTACCATTCCTTATTCTAGGATTTATATCTAAAAGATGGAATACACTAGTTTACAAATTTTAATATAATGTACAATCGCAAAACTACTTATCATAAATTGAAATTTTAGGTATAATTAATCTTCATATCATAACTTTGGTTTCTCTTGGAGCATTTCTAGACTCTGTTATAGGGTTCTATTATCTAATCTATGTTTTCATAAATCATGTTCTCTAGGATTGTACTAAACTTGTTTTGGTAAAAATTGTGAAGACCCTAACCCTAGTAACCCAGAGTTGGTGGTTAATTTATTATATTTGAACTATGTACATGGATTATCATCTTAAAGGATCGATCATTTTAGAATTATTAATGAAGTGGATAAATACATGATACCCTTATTACATTGGCAATTAAAAATAAAACATAACAACAGAATGTAATTTTCATCCTTAAATCATTCAAATATTTCATCTTCATAACCATGTGAAAAATAAGAAATAAAAGTTTGAGACATATTCCCATTAAAAGTTACATATATTAGAAGCTACTATGAATAAATAATGTATAACCAATATGGAAGGTAAAATAGCTAGACAAACATATCATTTAATCAATAACTTTTTCAAAATTTGAGTCCACATATAATATCATAGTGAAAACATCCTCGATCAAAATTTACTAAATTATTAATGAAGGAAACTATTAAATATTGGGCATCATGCTTCCCAGTTAGATGATACCATTACCATTAATACCATTTAAAATACAATTTAATCATTATGGGTAAAAACTAGTTCAATTTTCCTAACTTATCATCTCATGAGGCTAATGATAAATTGCCACAACCCCCTCCCCACTATTTGTTCCCTTCTTGGGCCAGAAATGTGAGAAGGGATATAATGACCCCTAATTGCCGCCTCCAGTAGGCCCCGAGTTGGAGACTAGCACCGAGGGTATAGTAAAGACAATAATGGGATGCATTACCCTCTAAGAGAACACATGAGGAAGAGATAGATAAGATAGACACCAACCAACTCTGTTATAGACTGAAATAAAAAAGAAATACCAAGTTCACATATTTAATGTCTTGAAAAACTACTAAAAGTAAAAGAGAAAAAATGCAAGTACCAAAGGAATGTACAAACAACAGCAAACACAAGCCCGATCAACTCCTACAACCCTATGATAGTAGAAAACAGCAAGATCTCCAACCAACTCCAAGTGAACTAAAAAACAGTTTATATATACATAGGGTGAGTATAATAGTATAATCAATAGGATCCTCCCTAGAGCGTCTCGTGAAAAAGTAAATAAAGCATGCAAAAGCATAGTGAAAAACAAAGGAAACTAACTCCTCACCTAAATTAGTATATTGTGTTCCCATTTTCACCATGGCTACTCTCACCAAGTATATCATACAATAGTATATAATATAATAATGAAAATCATGGGTACCCCGCTACTACTCCCCCATTAGTTTTCCGCTTTGACCCAACGTTGCACGTCATAAGCATCTCTCTCCAAAAAGGCTAACCCAATGACACCTAGGAGAAGCACCGGAACATGCACCCCATGCAACAAAGCCACCACCTCCATGTATGCAAAGTTAACATGTAGTTTCTAGGAGCCAACACAGCTCACATAACATGTATCATATATTGGGAATTATACCTCAAGCAATTACAGCCCATACCCCGAGTAAGGATCCTCAATTTATCACATCCTATAAACGTTACACCAACAGTATTCCATTGGAAACTGTAACCAGAATATATGTCTGTGAATAACCATAGGACATTACGGCCCTCTAAACACATATATGGGAAAATAACCATTTTTTCTACCAGTACAAGTAACTACCAACAGAAGAGATAGGGGCCAAAGGGGGTAGTCAGCCATCCATCCTCCCACTAGAATGTTGGGGAAAACACCCCCAGGGCTCAGAATCTTTGGGGTGTCAGTTTCTCTACCTGATAGGGTTGAGTAGAGTATAGAATCAAAAAACGTAAATAATATACTATATCTCACAACCACACTATGGGCATAACCTAATCTTAGACTCAATAGCAGTTTACATCTCTCAAAATCCAGGCTGCCACTTCTTAAACTAGGTATCCTATAAGCACACAACCATTTGTAGATGATTAATAAATTACTTTATTCCCTTTTTATCAGTTTTACATGACGTCAATTAATTTTTTAAAAATTAATTAAAAATTAATAATTTCCACATTATATTTCATTAGCATCACACCCAAAGTCAATTGTTCCTTTAAATTGCTACCATAGCATTGCATCCCAAAAATATCCACCCCATGGGTTAACATCATTTATTCAATCATTTGTTAATAGAATTATTACCTTCCCATATTCCCAGGTAATCTAGAAAAACATTATAAGATTCTAAAGACATGGGGGATCAACAAGGTGAGTAGATGAACTACATGTCCAGTCTTTTCCACCTATTGCAAGGGCATAGACCCATCCTCCCTCCAAAACCTAAACCCAGAAAGCATGTGGCATACCCCGCACGTCTTAGTCTCTTTTGGACGGAGGGCAACATAACCAGAATCCTTGATCAGTGGGTAAAGTAAGGAAGATAAACAACCAACAAGAAAAAATAAGCATCCAAACATTCACATCCAATACATTCCACGATCTATGGTGTCCTCCCATACATCCACATGCATAAATCGATGCATCTCACCACTCTAGGAATAAATTGTTGCGACAACCAATAGGCCTCCCTACCCCACATATCACAACAGCCTTCCTGGCTTACCTCACAACACAAGCAGCAGGAAAACAAACATCATATCAATTGGTATCTTGGCCCTTAAACAAGAAAGATAGTAACTCAGAACCCTACAAGGAATTATATTTTATCAAACAATTAGTTATTTAATCGATCATGAATTAAATGATTTATTATTCACATGTTCAAACATTTGGAAACCTAAATA
This sequence comes from Viscum album, assembly GCA_963277665.1. NCBI lineage: Eukaryota > Viridiplantae > Streptophyta > Magnoliopsida > Santalales > Viscaceae > Viscum > Viscum album. The sequence continues at coordinate 1,291,762,816 of OY728151.1, forward strand.
GTAAGATATCACTAATTGATTAAACATGTTTATTGCATCAATTTGATTAACATCAAATTACAATAATAAAAACCAGATTCATTTACATTTCTCTTTATCTTTATCCAATCAATTATCAATTAATTACATCTTTAAATTCATTACCAATTTCAATCATGAATGAAAAGATATCAAAGCAATCATAGATATAAAACTATCTAGAAAAACAGGAGTCAATAACATATAATCAATATCAATTTATTTATCTTGATCATATATTTGATATGTTAATTCCACTGTGATCTTGTGGGATAAAACATGATAACTCTATTGTTTCATTTAAATTAAAATAGAACCAAAAAATACCCTACCTCAAACGGTTTTTGAAGTTCTTTATATCAGAACGAGCGTTACAACCTGTTACGATCTCCTGCCCTCATGACAACTGTATCCACCCGAGGATGCAGAGACACCACCTCAGGATGCAAGGACACCACCATACCCATCAAGCCCCCATTAAAAACATAGATATAGAATTACATAAATGTTCAAGGAGAAACATAAGGAAATGAACCCAAAATAATGATGATAGATCATACCTAATATCAAAGATTAATCGATACTACTTGGTTGCATCAAAAATTGAGGGGAACCAATCCAAGGAGGAATGTTTGATCGCACAACTCATATGGGAAGGAATGAAAAGCATGAGCATCTCACACCAGAGAATAAGGAGGAAGAACTAGGGTTTAATATATCTCGTCCCTTTAGAATATTTAATAGAGAAATTGGTTAAGATAGACTGGATTTTCCATTAAAAAGATCACAATAAACCATGTGGTTGGCCAGGTAAAATCATATCAAGCCTTAAGAGAATTAAAATAGAAGTTATAACCTTTGAATAGGCCTTAGAGTCCTTAAAACAAGGAATTAAAGGCATTTTATGTCAAATGAGATGTCAAAGGGGGAAAAATTTAGGAAGCTAGAAACATTATACACCAAACATGAAATTTGGAAATGGATAAAAGAGGTTACCATTGGAACCTCATCTTTATAGAAACAATGTTCATGAACCTAAAATTTGGATAAGGAAATAGAAGCTACCATTGGAACCGCACCTTTTGGGAAACATTGTTCATGAAGGTAAAATTTAGCAAAGGAAATAAAGGTTACTGTTGGAACCTCACCATTCTGGAAACAATTTAATGAAATTCAAATTTGGAAAATAAAATTGAGGTTACCGTTGGAACCTCATTGTTCTAGAAACACTATTCATGAACTCAAAATTTGTAAAAGGAAATATAGGTTACTGTTGGAACCTCGCCATTATGGAAGCACTGTTCAAAAACTAAAAATTTGGGAAAGGAAACAGAGTTCTCCGTTGGAACGTCACTATTATGGAAACACTATTCATGAACTCGAAATTTGGAAAAGGAAATGGAGGTAACCATTGGAACATCACCGTTTTAGAAACAATATTCCTAAACTCAAAATTTGGAAAAGGAAATAGTGGTTACCGTTGGATCCTCATAGTTCTGGAAACAGTATTTATGAACTCGAAATTTGGAAAATGAAGTAGAGGCTATAGTTAGAACTGTTCACATAAGCCTACCATTTCACTGTTCACAAAAGCCTACTATTGGACTATTCCCATAATGATACCATTGCACTGTTCTGATAAGGATACCATTTCACTATTCACATAAGCCTACCATTGGACTGTTCACATAAGGATACCGTTGCACTGTTTACAAAAGGCTATTGTCGCACTGTTCACATAAGGCTACCCTTGCACTATTGACATAAGGCTACCGTTGTGCAGTTCACATCAGCCTACCGTTGGACTGTTCACATAAGGCTACCATAGGAACAATTCAGATCAGTCTACCATTGGAACTATTCACCGCGTTGGAAATTTGGAAAATTGTTTTGGATACGTCACTTTGACCCCCAGAACACCTCAAACACTAGATGTTCATAGAGGAATGGACCAGAAAGGTCCTGGCCATTACATTAGATACCTCTCAAATAATTCTCGTTGTCGAGAATTAGAAACACATCTAAAGTTAACCCGAATGGGGTCCAAAAAACCACCCATCGAGATACCTCTCAATAGAGAGAAATCTATAAGAATCAACCAAATAAATCCATCTCTTAAACAAGAAAGGTCTACAACTACAATGCGAATATAATTTTTTTTAAAATAAAATTAATTAAATATCAATCATCTCGGGGTATAGAGAACATATCTGTGACTCACCTTCACATGTACTCTCCACCACGCCACCATGATTCCACAAGACATGATCCAAGGGGATAGAACACTCATGCCACACCTTCTCTTTGCGTTCATGGATCTCCAACTGCCGCTCCTCGAAGTTCTCATCATCATCAACATCAATCTCTCCCCAATAGATGATGTGAGAGTCACCATGAAGATAACGATGGGGCTGTGACACAAGAAAAATATCTTGTATCCAGCTCATCTGTTGGGGAAGTGCTATTTGATATGCCACAACTCTAACATGAGACAACACCTCGAATGGCTCAAAAACCCGGGGAGAAAGCCTACTCCCATGACCAAACCATCGCTTTCCATGATGGGGAGTCACCTTCAGAATCATGTGATCCAAAAAATTAAACACCCAAGGTCTCCTCCTTTGACCTGTATATGATTTTCGATGATCTTGCGCTGTCTTCATCCCCACATGAATCACCAGAACAATCTATGTTGTATTCTACACCAGTTCTGGTCTACGAATTGCTGACTCTCTGACCCTAGTCCATCACAATAGAGAACGACAAGGTCAGACATACAAGGCTTCAAATGGCGCCATACCAATGGTGTATTGAAAACTATTTTTGTATGAAACCCTCACCAATGGTACATGCCTCATCCACAAACCTCCAAAATCTAGGACACAAGAGCGCAATATGTCTTCGATATTCTGGATGGTTCGCTCTATCTGACCATCAGTTTGTCGTTGAAAAGTAGTGTTAAGTCATAGGTGTGTACTGAAATCATTCCGGAGACCTCTCCACACCCTAGAGGTAAAATGTGGATCTTGATCAGTAATGATAATCCTTGGGACTCCATGGAGTCCCACCACCTCCTAAAGATACTGGCTCGACAAAACATCAATTGAGCCTGACTCCTTGATCGCTATGAAGTGGGATGATTTTTTTAAACATTCCTCTACCACCCAAATCACATCTTGGACTCCCTAAGTTCAAGGAAAACCATTAAAAAAGTCCATTGAGATGTCCTCCCACTTAAACTGAGCAATATCTAATGGCTGGAGAAAACCACCAGGGACACGGTGCTCGAACTTGAACTTTTGGCAGACCAAACATCGAGACACAAACTCCTCAACTACAAGCTTTAACCCAGGCCACCAATATTGACTCCATGAGGCTTGGTAAATATTTTTCATGATAGGATGCCCCACTAAAAGAGAACTATGGAACTATCTGGGAAACGTCTCGCACATCGCCAAAGGAACAAATATCCTTCTATGATACAATACTCGGAGCTGTTCATCCTCATCTCAACCATCAAGGGCCTGACCACAAAATACTATGTCTCTCCAGACCTCCACCTCTAGATCCCCAACTGGGACACTTCCACTTTCTACCCCAGATATGATTGTACCGTCATCTAGAAAAGACAACCTATGCCCTCAACTTATGCCACATCGAGATGTAATGCTGAATGATATTCTGTAACTGTCCAAGAATCACTAGATTAATGCACTACATCATTACATAACTTAATGCTAAGTGAATCAGCTACAACATTCCCCTTTCCAAAGAGTATACAATATTTCAAAGTCATATTCCTGTAAGAACTCCATCCACTGATGCTATCGCAAATTTTTGTCATGCTGGGAGAAAACATATCTTTGGCTCTTATGATCAGTGAAAACCAAAAAGCACTCGACAATGAGGTAATGTCTTTTCAACATCTGAGAAACCACCATGGATTCCAACTCAAGATCATTGGTGTAATAGTTACATTAATGGGACACAACTACCGAGACCTATAAGAAACAATTGATCTATGATGTAGTAGAACACAACCTTACCCCGTATGCGATGCATAACAGAAAACATCAAACTGAACTACCTGTACTAGAAGAATAAGAATGTGAGCCCTTACTAAATACTCCTTTAGATACTCGTAAGCTGCCTGGAAGTAATCAGTCCACATGAATGCATGATCCATTCAAGTCAATACTGTTAGAGGAGTTACAACCTAAGATACATCTTCTACGATCCTCTTGTAGTAGCCTACAAGTCCAATGAAACATCGCACCTCTACCACTGTCTTGGGGGATTCCAAGAAACAACTTGTTCTATCTAGGATGAATCCACAGCTACTCCATGTTGGGATGTAAAATTATCCAAGGAACTGACTTCTTGATCCCAAAACTCACACTTCGACAATATCTCAAATAGCTTATGTTGACGAAGAACTCCAAAAACGGCATATAGATGATCTGTATCTCCTCCTCATACATGGATTACATAAGGATTTCATCATTGAAAACCACCACAAACTTATCTAGGAACTCACAAAACATCACATTCATCAATCCCATGAACACTGCTAGAGCATTCGTCACACCGAGCATCATTAAAATGAACTCGTAATGCCCATAACAACAACAGAAAGAATTCTTTGGGATATCCTCATCCTTCACATGCATCTGATTATATCCCGATCACAAGTGTTTTTTTGAAAACCAACTTGAACCCTTCAGTTGGTCGAAAAAATCATCAATCCCTGGAAGAGGATAGAAATTCTTCAATATCATTTTGTTTATGTAACGATAATCGATACATAACTGCAAATTGTCGTCATCCTTCTTTACGAACAAAACTGGTGCACCCCACAGTGATGCACTCATTCAACCAAAACCACACTATAACATACCTTCAAGCTGTATACATAGCTCTCGTAACTCATAAGGGGCCATCCAATATGGAGACATAGAGATAGGAGATGCACCTGATTGTAGCTTGATCCCAAACTCGATCTCTTGTCGATAGGGTAATGCTACAACATCTTCTAGAAAGACATCAGGGTACTCTTCTATGACCCTTGGAAACACCAACTGCTGAACCTCTAATGATCACATCATCAGGTCAGCCACAAAGGATGATAAGGAAGGAACATGCCTCTGACCCATCTGAGGGTCTTTCTCTCCAACAAACACAACTGACTCTCCATCTGCATCGAATAACACAACCAGCCTCTTGAAGCAATTAACTATAGACTACACTTAATACAACCAATCCATGCCGAGGATGACATCATATGGTTGTATCCATAAACATAAGAAATCCTACCATGAGCAGTGCTGCCCCAACACTAGCTCACAGTCTCTACATACATCTAACAAGTCACCTCGACCTCCAACTGGCGTAGTCAATGTCAATTGCACTAGAAGCCTCTCTACCTCCAGTCCCAAAGCATGGAAATGGGTAGGTTATATGAAGGATTGTGTCACTCCTAAATAAAACATCGCTTAAATCAAAGTAAAAAACCAGAAAAAGGTTTCTCGAATGACGTCTGACTCGCTCAATCCTGGCAACGCTAAATCATGAAGCTATCCATGAACTACTCCATGTCCTCTCTGACCCATTTGATAACCACAAACATGGCTAAGCTCTACTCTCTGAGGATGGGGAGCATCATGGTGATGTCCTCTACCTACCCCATATACCCTCTACTGGTCCAAATCTGGTGAAACCTGCTGCTACTGCCTCGGATGGTACTACCTCAATGGAGGAGCCTAGATCAGAACACATGGTTCACGATGACTTCTCTGAAAGGTCGGGCACACTCACTACTAATGACCCCGACCAACACAAGAAAAACAAGCACCTGATCACTTCGAATGGGCCTGAGAGCTGCTGACCCTGGAGAAACAAGATGTCGATTGCTGGGAATTACCCCCAGCCAAACAGAAACTCTTCTGCCCTGAAAACCAGGAAACCTAGATCACAACTTCAATTCGCGAGGAATCATGAATACTCCCCTCTCATGGTGATCTGGTTCAGAACAATGTCATCTCGATGACCTCTTCCCTTGCCAACACCTCAAGGAATATCTTCATCATAAACAAGGTGACCTGGCACTGGATCTCTGGAAGCAAAGACTCCTCAAAATGCATCACTCAAGCCTCATCATCAGGAAATATGTCCTAAGAATATCATAAAAGGTCCCATAAAGGGATTCCAATCTCTAGCACACTAGAGCTCCCTTATCGAAGCGTAAGAATCTACTACTGACTGGACCCATTCACAGTCAAAGAAAGAAAATCCCCACTAAACTTATCTTGGAACTCCTACCATGAGATCGAAGACTCCTAACGATCCCTGAGGAATAAGTACCACCACTGCCTCGCTGCTCCACACATCATCATCACAACCAAATACACCGAGTTCTCCTTATAACAACTCGGCTATTTATTAAACACTTAAACATGATTTATTACAAAAAATATTCAATTGATAAAACATAGAAGATAGAGAGTTCTAGTGTATTTGGGGCTTAGGAACATTACATAATAGCTTTGAACATATAACACACAACATCTTTATTAAAAACCTCCTTTACATGATCACTGCATTTCCTTGCACTTAGCATTGCATGACATAACCAGAGGACTTGCATATAAAAGGGTGATCTATAATGACCAGTAATGGAATAAACATGTAATAACATGAGTAATACAATACCTGTTAGTAAATATTAATATCAATAGAGAAAAACATAGATATAAACATAAAGGCATGATAATTCATGATAATCAAAACATGGAAATGTGGCTACAACACTTAACCCGGAATTAGCATGAACCAAGGCTCATTGCACATTAACCATGAGTAAACCCTCATTGCACATAAAGCACGAGTAAAACCTTAATTCACTTGAATTAGAATGATTCAACACTCATTGAACATGAAGTATCATGATACTATACATTACCCAATGCATTTGATCATTGTCAGTGCACACCCTTCTAAAACATTTCATTTCATGCATAAGCAAGCCACATAGATCCTATAACATGGAATAAATAAACATAATAATTTATTCCACAATTAAGGAATTTGGAATAAATACATGAATGTAACATTAAATACATATATGTGAATAATGGTTAATACAATTGAAAGAGACATGGGTATGGTATTCACTACACTATGATCTTGGGTTGGAAAAACGTGGTGTAATTTCAGCAGCATAACGACAGGACATAAGAACTCATGAAAGTGGTTGATGAGAGAGAAATGGGTGGCTCATCATATCTATATGAAGTGGATAGTATGGGTTCATATAGATACATGTCCCAACAAATTTAATGTATTTTAGATACGTAATACAAAAAAATTGCTTGAATGTAAACGAGGAGAGATAAATTCCTTATAGAATTTCGGCATGGTAAGAGGTGTAAATGGGTGGAATTAATGAGAGAGAAAGGGGATATTTAATTATTCAAACATGAAGGGTTAAATATGGGGGAGTTGCGAATCCATACCCCAACATTATTAAATGTAATTAAAAGGTTATAACATCTTATCGAGAATCGAACAAAAATGAGAAAGGAAGAAAACCCATACATGGAAGTGTGATCCCAAATGATTGAGAGAGGCTTGAGAGAGGCTTATTGGGAGCTTGGGGAACCTTAGAAGGATTTTAGAGAGAGGATGGCAGAGGTTGGATGAACTTCAAAGGCTTTAATTGAGGTGGAAGTGGGAGCTTGGGTGGGTTTTTATAAGAAAGGAGAAGGAATTATTTTTTATTTTGGTTCGGGACTCCTCACATTAAACTAATAAAAACCACAAATAAGACAATGGTTTTTGCCCATGGTTTTTGACAGAGGGGAGTGAAATAATATATTTTATAATGCCAATGTCCTAGCTTCTTAAAATAATAGGTCTTCATATGTGGAGGTGAGTCACACTCTCAAGGAAAACAATTTAAAAAGACAAAATGTTTTATAAGTCTTGAAGGGTCCACCAAAGCATTGAAAAATAAATCAAACAGACCCAAAATCACATTATTTTAATAGTAAAACATGTATTTGGCAAACATAATGTTTATAGTATTTTATTATATCACCATTGTCTCATTATTAAGTCATAAAACACAATATATATTTAAATAGTATTTAATTTTTACCCAAAAATTCGATTGTCTCAGAAAATTATAAAAATTCCATCGTTAGATAATTTTGACATCCTGATTCTAGAAATAATATTAATTTTATATAAATAATTTTATAAATATTTTAATTTTCACTTTTAAAATAAAAACTAACATTTATCTAAAATTCATGGGTTTTGACAAAAATAGATTTCAAACATTAATATAAATTACAATTGAATTTATAAAACTATATGATCATTTATATTTAATAAAAAGTAATTTAATAATAATAATATTTTATAAAAATATTATTTAATTCAAAAATCCATTAATTCATCAAAATAGATTTCTTATTTGAATATTAACTAAAAATACTATTTTCACTTTAAAAACAATTTACAAAGTAACAATAATAAAATTAAAGTATAATCTTTATTATATTCAAAATTAATGTACAAAGTCATAGAACTAGGGTCTTGTTATATAACCCTTTAAAACACCCGCATAAGAACATTGGGTATGGTGCGTGATGGTGAAAGACTCTTATGGTGGCTCGTATAACATTACTAAAGTGGTAATCTCAATCTACTTCCACTTCTACCATAGTAGGTTCTTCTCAATATTAACGTGTTAAAGCTCGACTTGGGATTGTTCATGAGAGAATACTAATGACGAAACCTCCTTTCCGAGACCTGATAAATGGGATTTTTACAGGGAATGTCTACTGGATGAGGCCATCAGTTCCTTTGTTTGAGTAAATTGGATCTGTTAATGGCCAATATTTATACTAATCATGTGATCATGGTTCAACTAATATATTATAAACCATCACAATTCATAATGGTATTCTAAAATCCAAAAACATAAAACCAATGAAGTTCACATTTTATATATACATTTTACATAATAATATATTTAATTACATCCAGAGGAATTTTCATTAATTAATGTTTGGGTCGTTACAATCTTCCCCCCTTAAGAAATTTCACTGATTAAATTTCAATTTTCCACTCTAAAATAGATGAAGGTGAATCTACTTCACCACTTTCTCTTATTCCCACATCGATTCTTCTAACTTATGGTTTCTCCACAACCCCTTCATGATAGACATTGTCTTATTTCTATGACTTTTTCTCTATAATCTATGATCTTCACTAGTTTCTCCTTGTATGAAAGATCATCCTATAGCTATACTACCTCTTATGAGAGTAAATGTGAAGGGTATGGTATATACTTCCTTAAGATGGATACATGAAAGACATCATGACTTTGGCCATGGTAGTTAGAAGTGCAAGTTGATAGGCCACAATCATGACACGCTCAATAATCTCGAAGGGACCGATGTATCTAGGACTTAACTTCCATTTCATTCCAAAACCCATGTCCTTCTTCCATATAGATATGCGTAGAAATACCATGTCTCCAACTTTAAACTCAAGGTATCATCGATGGTTACCTGCATAAATCTTCTTTCGACACTGGGATACCTTGATATGCTGCTGAATAGTTTTCACCTTCTCCACCATTTCATCAACCATTTATAGTCCTAGCAGATTACGCTCACCAACTTCATCCCAACATGTCGCTATTCTTCACCTCTTCCTATAAATGGCTTTATATGGTGCCATTTGGATTCTCGAGTGGGAACTGTTAATATAAGAGAACTCAACAAGAGGAAGATGTTGATCCCAGCCTCCTTTGATGTCCATTGAGCATACTCTCAACATGTCCGCAAGTGTTTGGATAGTCTGCTCAGATTTGTCATCAGTTTGAGGATGATAATCTATACTGAAGTTCATATCAGTATCCAGAGCATGTTGAAGTCTCTTCCAAAACATTGAGTTGAATCTTGGATCTCGATCGAATACAATAGATAGTGGTACTCCATGAATCCTTACCACTTCCCTAATATATATTCGTTCCAATTGATCTGATGAGAAATCCTAACGAATTTCAAGGAAGTGTGAAGACATTGTAAGATGTTCCACAATAACTCAGATTGCATAGTTTCCTTTGGATGTCTTTGGAAGTCCAGTGACAAAGTCCATGGTGATATTCTCCCATTTCCATGCTGGCATGGGAAATGGTTGCATCATCCCCTTATAATTCTGCCTCTCTGCCTTCACTTTCTGTCACACCAGGCACTTTGATGTGTACTCAACGATCTCCTAATTCATATTTTCCCACCAATAATGCTCTCAGAGATCTCGATAAATCTTTGTGATTCCTAGGTGAATACTGAAATTGGAACTGTGCACATCATCCAAAAGATCCTTCTTTAGCTCTGGACTTGATGCAACACATATTCTTTTCCCAAATTTCACATTTCATTCTTCGTTAACACTGATCTCTGAGGATTTCCCTTTTCTTATAGCTTCCACATTCTTCTGAAATCCAACATCATCCTTTTGAGCATCCTTTAACTTTTCCAAAAGCGATGGTGGAACAATCATTTGTGAAAGGATTGATGATGTTCCATTATTTATGATTCCCATGTCCATATACATCAAATCTATGAATATTGGATCCTTCTCAATTCATATCAATGATTGAATCACTGGTTCCTCTCTACTTAGAGCATCTGCCACCTTGCTCACTTTCCTAGGTTGGTAATGGATTTAGAAGTCATAGTCTTTGATAATCTCTAAACATCTTCATTGGTGCATGTTCAACTCTTTCTATGTGATTATATAGTTGAGGCTTTTGTGGTCCGTATATATTTCACACTTCTTCGCAAAGAGATAATTCCACTAAAGTTTTAAAGTGAAGATTACCGAAGCCAACTCCATATTCTGTGTTGGATAATTCTTCTCATAAACATTCAATTTCCTTGAAGCATAGGCAACTACTTTGTCATTTTTCATCCACACACAGTCCATGAACTACTGGAAAAGTAGGCTATACCAACGGTTTATAACCGTTGGTATAGGCTGGAAAACCGTTGGTATAGGGTATACCAAAGGTTTTCCAAACCATTGGCCAGTTAGCCATGAGGAAAACCCTAAACCAACGGTTTCATTTAAACTGTTGTTATAGGTGTTTGAGAATTCTGGGAAAATCTTTACCAACGGTTCTGAACCGTTGGTATATGTTTTTCCAGAATTCTAGAAAAAGATTTACCAACTGTTCAGAACCATTGGTATATGTTTTTCCAGAATTCTGGAAAAAGCTTTACCAACGGTTCATAACCATTGGTATAAGTTTTTTCATAATTCTGGAAAAAGCTTTACCAATGGTTCAGAACCGTTGGTATAAGTTTTTCCAGAATTCTGGAAAAAGCTTTACCAACGGTTCAGAACCGTTGGTATACGTTTTTCCAGAATTTAGGAAAAGGTTTTACCAACGGTTCAGAACCGTTGGTAATGCTTTTCCCAGAGCTGCTGCACAGCAGCCCCCAGAAGCCCTCCAGAAGCCCTACCATACACCTTCATAAAAAAATAGTGCACAACAGCCCTCCAATATACCCTCCACTATACACCTGCATAAAAAATATCTCAAAAGCCACATACAGACATCAAACAATATAAAAAACACCTAAGATAGCCCAAAAAAACACATATGACAACAATCATCCGGTGGTAATTCACCACACCCATCAAATTCTAATAGGTAGAATAGTTTGATAAATATCTATTAGAGTTGAATAAGACATTCAAATTGACTCAAATCCCATTTTTTTGTGATACTTGGTTTGCGTATGTAATGATTTGTGATGAATTTTGCATTGAACATGTATTGTTTATAATATATGGTGAAAAGATATTCACTTAGGAGTCTCGTCACTTATGACCCCATGAGTGAAACTACCCAACTCATTAAAAAGAGTTTGCAACTATCGTTGATGAGTTTAAATTTCAGTTATATTCACTTAAAATGATTTCTTTTTGAAATAAAAGAGATACTTTGAGTGGTGTCGTCCACACCACGCCTCGGATAGAGGTGGGGTTGACTCGTACACGTCACAAATGACCCATGGATACATGTCCTAAAGTATCAACAGTATCTGAATGCCTTTGGTCTATTTTCCGTATTTCAGTTGTTGTTTTAACTTAAACTGTTGTCCATTTCAAAGAAAAGTGACACACTTTGAGTGGTGCCGGCCACACCGCGCCTCGGATGGAGGTGGGGTTGACTCATACACGTCAAAAATGACCCATGGATCATTTTCCTAAAGTTTCAATAGAATCCGAAAGCGTTTGGTCAGTTTTCCGTAAGTCGTTTTTTACTTAAAAGCGCATCCATTTTAAACAAAAGAAAGACACTTTGAGTGGTCCTGACCACACCGGCCCTCGGATTGAGGCAAGGTTGACCCGTACACGTCACATATGACCCATGTATCGTTGTCCTAACGTTTCAACAGAATCCGAATGCGTTGGGTCGGTTTTCCGTATGCCTGTTGTTGTTTTCACTTAAAATCATGTTCATTTCAAACAAAAGTTAGACACTTTGAGCGGTGTCGGCCACACCACGCCTCATATTGAGGCGGGGTTGACTCGTACACGTCACAAATGACCAATGGATACAATTCCTAAAGTATCAACAGTATCCGACTGCGTTTGGTCAGTTTTCCGTATGTGTTTTTTTTACTTAAAAGAGCATCCATTTTAAACAAAAGAAAGACACTTTGAGTGGTCCCGGCCACACCAGCCCTCGGATTGAGGCGGGGTTTCCTTGTACACGTCAAATATGACCCATGTATACATTTACTAAAGTATCAATAGTATCCGTATACCTTTGGTCCATTTTCCATATGTCAGTTGTTTTAACTTAAACCGTTGTCCATTTCAAAGAAAAGTGACAAACATTGAGTGGTCCCGGCCACACTGGCCCTTGTATTGAGGTGGGGTTGACTAGTACACGTCACATATGACCCATGGATCGTTTTCCTAAAGTTTCAACAGAATATGAATGCGTTTGGTCGGTTTTCCGTATGCCAGTTGTTGTTTTCACTTAAAATCTTGTCCATTTCAAATAAATGTTAGACACTTTGAGTGGTGTCGGCCACACCGTGCCTCAGATTGAGGTGGGGTTGAATCATACACATCACAAATGACCCATAAATCATTTTCCTAAATTTTCAACAGAATCCGAAAGTGTTTGGTCGATTTTCCGTATGTCATTTTTTTACTTAAAAGTGCATCCATTTTAAACAAAAGAAATACACTTTGAGTGGTATCGGCCCCACCAGCCCTCGGATTGAGGTGGGGTTGACTCGTGCACGTCACATATGACCCATGGATCGTTTTCCTACAGTTTCAACAGAATCTGAATGCGGTTGGTCGATTTTCCGTATGTCAGTTGTTGTTTTAACTTAAACTGTTGTCCATTTTAAAGAAAAGTTAGACACTTTGCGTGGTGCCGGCCACACCGCGCCTCAGATTGAGGAGGAGTTGACTCGTACACGTCACAAATGACCCATGGATACATGTCCTAAAGTATCAAAAGTATCCGAGTGCGTTTGGTCAGTTTTCCATATGTGGTTTTTTTTCTTAAAAGCGCATCCATTTTAAACAAAAGAAAGACACATTGAGTTGTCCCAGCAACACCGGCACTCGGATTGAGGTGGGGTTGACTCATACACGTCACATATGACCCATGGATACATTTCCTAAAGTATCAACAGTATTCGAATTCCTTTGTTTGGTTTTCCGTATGCCAGTTGTTGTTTTCACTTAAAATCTTGTCCATTTCAAATAAAAGTTAGACACTTTGAGTGGTGTCGGCCACACCGTGCCTCGGATTGAGGCGGTGTTGACTCCTACACACCAAAAATGACTCATGGATACATTTCCTAAAGTATCAAAAGTATCTGAATGTGTTTGGTCTGTTTTCCATATGGGGTTTTTTTTACTTAAAAGCGCATCCATTTTAAACAAAAAAATACACTTTGAGTGGTACCGGCCACACCGGCCCTCAGATTGAGGCAAGGATGACTCGTACATGTCACATATGACCCATGGATCGTTTTCCTATTGTTTAAAAAGAATCTGAATGCGTTTGGTCTGTTTTCCGTATGTTAGTTGTTGTTTTCACTTAAAATCCTGTCCATTTAAAATAAAAGTTAGACACTTTGAGTGGTGCTGGCCACACCGTGCCTCGTATTGAGGAGGGGTTGACTCATACACATCACATATTACCCATGGATACATGTCATAAAGTATCAAAAATATCCTAATGCATTTGGTCCATTTTCCGTATGTGGTTTTTTTTACTTAAAAGCGCATCCATTTTAAACAAAAGAAAGACACTTTGAGTGGTACCGGCCACACCGGCCCTCATATTGAGGCAGGGTTGACTCTTACATGTCACGTATGACCCATGGATTGTTTTCCTATAGTTTAAACAGAATCCAAAAGCGTTTGGTCTGTTTTTCGTATGCCAGCTGTTGTTTTCACTTAAAATCCTGTCCATTTCAAATAAAAGTTAGACACTTTGAGTGGTGCCGGCCACACCGTGCCTCGGATTGAGCCGGGTTTGACTCGTACACATCACATATGACCCATGGATACATGTCCTAAATTATAAACAGTATCTGAATGTGTTTGGTCCATTTTCCGTATGTGGTTTTTTTTACTTAAAAGCGCGTCCATTTTAAACAAAAGAAAGACACTTTGAGTGGTACCGGCCACACCAGACCACATATTGAGGAGGGGTTGACTCGTACACGTCACATATGACCCATGGATCGTTGTCCTATAGTTTAAACATAATCCGAATGCGTTTGGTCTGTTTTCCGTATGTCAGTTGTTGTTTTCACTTAAAATCTTGTCCATTTAAAATAAAATTTAGACACTTTGAGTGGTGCTGGCCACACCGCGCCTCGGATTGAGGCGGGTTTGACTCATACACGTCACATATGACCCATGGATACATGTCCTAATTTATCAACAGTATCCTAATGTGTTTGGTCCATTTTCCGTATGTGGTTTTTTTTACTTAAAAGCGCATCCATTTTAAACAAAAGAAAGACACTTTGAGTGGTAACGGCCACACTGGCCCTCGGATTGAGGCGAGGTTGACTCGTACACGTCACATATGACCCATGGATCTTTTTCCTATAGTTTAAACAGAATCCGAATGCGTTTGTTCTGTTTTTTGTATGCCAGTTGTTGTTTTCACTTAAATTCCTGTCCATTTCAAATAAAAGTTAGACACTTTGAGTGGTGCCGGCCACACCGCGCCTCGGATTGAGGCAGGGTTGACTCTTACACGTCACATATGACCCATGGATACATGTCCTAAATTATAAATAGTATCAGAATGCGTTTGGTCCATTTTACGTATGTGGTTTTTTTTACTTAAAAGCGCATCCATTTTAAACAAAAGAAAGACACTTTGAGTGGTACCGGCCACACCGGCCCTCGGATTGAGGCAGGGTAGAATCGTACACGTCACATATGACCCATGGATCGTCTTCCTATAGTTTAAACAGAATCCGAATGCGTTTGGTCTGTTTTCTGTATGCCAGTTGTTGTTTTCACTTAAAATCCTGTCCATTTAAAATAAAAGTTAGACACTTTGAGTGGTGCCGGCCACACCGCGCCTCGGATTGAGGCGGGGTTGACTTGTACACGTCACATATGACCCATGGATACATGTCCTTATGTATCAATAGTATCCGAATGCATTTGGTCCATTTTCCATAAGTGGTTTTTTTACTTCAAAGCGCATCCATTTTAAACAAAAGAAAGACACTTTGAGTGGTACCGACCACACCGGCCCTCGGATTGAGGCGGGGTTGACTCGTACACATCACATATGACCCATGGATCATTGTCCTATAGTTTAAACAGAATCTGAATGTGTTTGTTCTATTTTTCGTATGCCCGTTGTTGTTTTCACTTAAAATCCTGTCCATTTCAAATAAAAGTTAGACACATTGAGTGGTGCCGACCACTACTTCAAAGCACATTTTCCATATCATTTTCCACATGCATAAACATGAAATACATGGCTAACTAAGAAAGCTAAGTAAAAAAATAGAAAAATGAGTATCACAGTACCAAGGAATACTAAAGGTCTAGGTAGTAGACTAAACATACAATAAGAATCAAGTGAAAAAAACAGAATCCGAATGCAACGTCCCTATGAAGCAGAGGAAAACCCCAAAGTGGAAAACCATGTTCAAAAATAAAGAGTTATACAGAATTCAAAAATGTAATGGATCAATCTTCCTCTGATCACCATCACCATCACCACTATCATCATCAACCTCATCCTCGCCACCATCTCTGTCCTCGTCGTCGTCCTCATCATCGTCCCCATGCTCATCGTCGGCCTCATCCTCATCCTCGGCATCATCCTCACCCTCAGCCCCATCCTCACCCTCGGCCCCATCCTCGCCCTCATCCACATCCTCATCCTCACCCTCTTCCTCTTCAGCATCCTCATCATCACCAAGAACGTCATTATCCTGATCACCACTAGAGCTGATGCCTGGTGCATTGGATGATGCACCCATCGACGACATAAATGTCTAACAAGCCGCACTAGCCTCTGGTGGAAGTGATGAAGATAATGCTTTCATCAGTTTCATAAATTCTCTGTCTCTTGTTTGAACTTGTACTTCCAACTCTGTGACCCTTTTATCAGACTATCTTGCATGATCCTTGACCTGTTCCAACTCGGTGGTACTAGAATGGATACCAGGAGACGACCAATAACTCGTCGGGACTATATTCTTACCAGGTCGGCAGCGTACTCGACCAGAGTGCTCATCTCCCAAAACATCATATAAATGATCGTGTGGCCCAAAATTGTCAGGCTCCTGGGAATCAAGATCCTCTAAAGCAGCCTGTAAAAAATATTAATATATTATTAAATTTCAAATTAGATATAAAACTTTTAAATAAACAAATTAAAACTTACAATCTTCTCTTGGGTCGGTTCATTTACCACAGTTCCATCTTTTTTTCTTCTACTCGAGCAAAACAATTTTGCTCGAGGGATACGTCCTTCAATATTCATTTTGTGCTTCTGTAATGAAATTGAAACAATTTAAAGTGAAAGTATAATCATATATTCATTAATCAATAAATCACATAATTTAAGTAGGATCCACTAAAAAGGGAAAGTCCTAAAGAAAAATTATAAACAACTATATCGTACCTACTACCTCTCATGATCTTCCATAGTTGTGCGCCCCAAAGTGTGGAGGTATTGCTTTGAATCAATGTTTTTTTTTCAGAAGATTCCAAAATAATGATTAATAATTAATAAGATTATATTAATGAAAAATATGAAAACTCTCATTTAAATAACACAAATGAGATTAATACCTTAAATTTGGCAGTCGCCCAATGGGTAATCATTCGGCGATATTGCTCTATCGGGCAGTCATCCACGATAGGTAATGTCTCTAACTCGGTGCACACTCTATCACACCAGCCAACATATAGCTAATGCTTATAAGCTCTCCAAATCACTCCTACCTCTTTTAAACGCGCTGGTCGTGCACCTTCGCCATCAGGGAAGTTAAACCGAAGCTTAAACCAAATTGATTAGTTCATTTAAATACAAAAATATACTACATTAAATCCAATAGATTTTTTACCCATATTTGTGCCCATGCATTATCCTTGACTTCGGGTGGCAGATGTCTTCAAGAGAGAGGGCTGACCGGAATGATATCTGAGTATTTGGATAGCGTTTCCAAAAAACCCCGACATTGCTGCCTAGATTTCTCAATCATTTGTCCATCAACATTGTATTCAACCATCAACTATGTCTGGCGGTTCCATACCGCACGCAAACGAGTACGCCCCCTCCCCCGCCTCCTATCTATAGAAGAATCTGTTATTAAAGAAAAATAATATCAATACAAGTTATAATAAAAATAAATTTTGGTATAAAAATTTGATAGAGTTATATAAATATAATTGTGGTAGTCGGATCAATGGGTGCAGAAGCTGAAGGAATATCCTGTACAGGTGGAGTGTCCCTCAGTGTATGCTCCTCAGCCACATAATGTGTCACAGCAGGAGTCGAAGAAGGTGGAATATAATAGCCCGGAGATAATGAACCAAAAGAAAAAGATGATGTAATAGACATCTGGCCAGGTGGTAGTGTAAACATCGGAGGTCTAAATATTTCATATGTTCCTGAAGACACACCAGGATCAAAATAGGGCGTAGAAGATACGTCTGTGGTAGTGGGTCGTCTATGTCTCGCCCCATGAGCCCCCGTACCACTGGCCTCAGTACCAGGACCACTAGATGATCGTCCATCTCTGACACCACCCCCCTCCTACCACCAACCTCTCTACTGGGAGCAATATCAGGCTCCTCATTAGATATCTGTCGTCTAGGGGGTGGATCCTAAAAAAAAGTTTGATAGAAAAGTAAACACATGATATTATAAGTTATTGAAATATTTATATTTGAAATAAAATACTCACAACAGGGGTGAGTGGAGGAACACCCATCTGTACCATGCGACGATTATTATCTGTCAACTTTTTCCGCCGCCTCTCTTCAATGGGTGTTATTTCCTACAATAAAAACAAATATGGAAGTAATTAGAAACATATAACTATGTGTAACCCAAAAAACAAAATATAGAAAAACCATTATGATAAAAAGAACATAATGAAACAGAAGATTTATGGTGATATGAAGGTAAGTACTAGGATACACACTCTGAATGATGTAGGTGAAACATGTAGGTGAGAACACGACTGTATGATTCAATATATTTCCCACCACAACTTCGGGTTCACAATAAACTCTGACAATTGAGCTGTTGGGGTCATCATAAGTAATAAACGGATTGCTTCCAATTGCAGTAGGGATAGTGTCAACTTCATCATCACCATCATCAAAAAAATTTCTTG
The DNA here is from genome assembly GCA_963277665.1 of Viscum album. NCBI lineage: Eukaryota > Viridiplantae > Streptophyta > Magnoliopsida > Santalales > Viscaceae > Viscum > Viscum album. The sequence continues at coordinate 1,291,781,787 of OY728151.1, forward strand.
TATTTACTTCAATAATTACACCAAATTTAGGATGACGATGATCTTTGACATAAAAAACTTGTTTCACCATTGATGCTAATACATATGGTTCATCAGTGGAAAGAGTGTGAGTCATGTCAATAACTCAAAATCCATAATCATCAATAAAGGTGCCTTGCCTCGTCATTGAATCAAACCATTTACATTCCATCATCGTGACTCGACCATGCGAGTAATAATCCCAAATTATTATTTTCTCCACGACACCATAATAAGCAACATTTTTAGAACGAGGTCTAGTGTCCGATGAACTGGCATAACAGTCTGTTGTGGCAGTTAGCATTACACCATTATGTTGTGTTCTCATGTTTCTTGCTCGTTTAGTGATAATAATTTTGTATCCATTGATCACAAGTGATTTACAACCACGAACCATGGTATTAGGACCAAAATCCAAAGCTCTTATTTCCTCAGAAAAAGAGTCTGTAGGAAAACTCGATACCTGAAATATTAAAAAATATTAAACTTAATTAAATCTTATTTTTATTTATTTATTAAAGAAATATTTTTACCTTCAATTTCAACCAAGAAGAAAACCGTTTGCTATGAAAAGTCTCCTTCTTTCTCAAAGATAAAGAACGATGCTTTCTATATATCGATTCTTTATGTTCCCTGTAGAAAAAAATAATTATAGTTTAACAAATATTTAAAATTACAAGAGATGGGATAAGATATACATGTACAATTAACTTACTTGATATACTCATCGAACAAATCACAATTGAACAACATTGTGCGATGTGCCATCTCTCGCTCTTCAAGGCTTAATGTTGTCAATGTATATGATCCTGGAATTCCTCCTATCTGAGGAAGTGATGGAAAACTGGGTTCAATTTGCCCATACTATTCTTCTTCATTTCTCATTGGTCTGTTTATTCTCGTAGTATGATCATACAAATACATTGAGCAGAAATCCATACATTCTTGAGCCAAGTAACCATTCACAATTGAACCTTCGGGATAATTCCTGTTCCGAACATATGATTTAAATCTGAATATGTTTCTTTCAGTTGGATACATCCAACAGAAAGTAACGGGTCCTCCAAGAAGTATTTCGGTCAGAAGATGGAAAGTCAGATGCAACATGCATGTAAAAAATGATGGAGGGAATATTTTCTCTAACTCACACAATATTAATGGTGTCTCTGCCAACAGTTTTTTCACGAGGGATTTGGACATCCTCTTAGCACAAAGATCTCTAAACAAATAGCACAAATGAATAACTGAGACACTAACATTATTGGACAAGAGATGACAGATTACTATTGGAATCAACTCATGCAAAAGGACGTGATAATCATGAGTCTTCAAAGATTTCAACTTCAACTCTTTTCTGTTGACCCGTTTTGATATATTTCTTGAATAGCCATCATGAAGTTTAATAGTCTCTAGCACTTCTAGAAATTGATTTTTTTCAGCAGGAGTCATCACATAAGAAGCACATGGAACTTGCCATTTATTTTCACTGATACAGACAGGATGCAATTCTTTTCTGATCCCCTAATCTACCAAGTCGCGCCGAGATTGTAAATCATCTTTTGTCTTCCCCTTGACTTTTAGAAGAATCGAAAGCAACATTTCACATATATACTTTTCAATGTGCATTACGTCTCAGCAATGACGTAACATGTTGGTCGACCAATATGACAACTCAAAGAATATACTCTTCTTCTTCCAATTTTAATAGGTATCATTGGAAACATTTTACCTCTTTCTAGATTTCATTACACTCTTCCCAAATGAATATCTGAAATCTTTCAATTCATTAAGCACATCAGTTCCAGACATACGCTGAGGTGGACCGTCATTCTCCATGGTATTGTCAAATCTTTGACGATTGTTTCTGTATGGATGGTTCATTGGCAAGAATCGTCAATGTCCCATAAAACTAAAACTATGGCGATATTTCAGTTTTCTCGATCGAGTATTCTTCATACAAAAAGGACATGACAATTTTCCTTTTGTGCTCCATCCAGACATCATTGCATAAGCAGTAAAATCATTGATAGTCCACATAAGTGTAGCACGCATCTGAAATATGTCTTTCGAACATGCATCGTATGTGGGCACACCCACATCCCAAAGAAGTTTCAACTCTTTTATTAAAGGTTTCATGTATACAACTATATCATTACCGGGATCAGAAGGGCCAGATATCAGTATACTCAAGAAAGTGTAAGGCTTTTTCATACACAACCAAGAGCGAAGGTTATAAATGTGTATGAAAACCGGCCATGTGCGGTGCGAAGTAAGCATCTTCCCAAATGGATTAAAACTGTCACATAAAAGACCCAGTCTCACATTACGCACGTTGGATGCAAATTCAGGATATCGAGCATCAAATCTCTGCCATGAAAACCCATCTGCAGGGTGAACCAACTCTTCATTATTCTTTTTTCTCTCGGTGTCATGCCATCGCATTTTTACGGATATTTCATCAGACATGAAAAAGTTTTGTAATTTGGGGATCAATGGAAAGTGCCACATTACTTTTTGTGGCACACGAGATGGTGTTCCATCATCTTTTGGCTTCCATCGGGAGGTTCCTCATTTTATACAATCATTTATTTCAGCACTTTCCTCCCAAAATAAGCTACAATCATTCGGGCAAGCATGATTTTTTTTTGAGAATCCATGTTCATCAACCAAATTCCATTCCATATAGTGGTTTGAGGGAATATCTGCATCATCTGGAAGTAAGTCCTTCAAGAAGGTAAGAATTTAATCAATTGCAGTATTTGAACTCCCATACATAGTTTTCCCATGAAACATTCGGATTAAAAATTCCAACTTTTTCATTTTATCACATTGCCGATATACTGGATTCGTCGCATCATCATTCAATTTTTTCACCCTATCAACATCATCATTTTCATTGGATGCATCATGTGTGCTTGTATCGAAATCTTGTTGGCTGGACATCCTTTCCTTCTCATGATGTCGAATAAATGGAAACCGATCATATATCAAACTATCCAATTCAGTCCTATCATTTGGATCATCAACTTTTTGAGATTCCATTGTGATACCACACATAATAGTTTGTTTGGAAACCATATTTGGTTATATGATAGCTATCTGCTTCATGGCCCAACCAAGGTCTTCCAACACAATTAAAACATGGCCAGTGTATGCGACCACTATCTGAAGCCTTGTCAAATCCAAAATCTAGAAATATTTTCAAATTAGTTTGAAAATCGGTTGAAATCCGATCAGTTTCGTACATCCAACTTCTATCCATTCTTTAAAAAAATCGCAATAAGTCATTTCAAAGCAATTCAATAATAATAAAGTTTAATCAAAAAAATATTTACGTAAATGACAATTGTTTACTATATATAAAAGCATAACTGACACATTACTCTATATGAGAATCATATTAAGAAATACAATAGAATACAGTGTATATAAGAAAATAAGATACAAAATTTCTAATGCCTATATTCAAGGATTGACTGGTAAGATATTGGAAGTGGATCAAGGAATTCATAATCCTTAAGGGTCTTGTTGGGAGTATATGAGTTTTATACTTTAACTTCATCAAGTATATCAGGATGAGGAGTAGGATAAGGATCATGGAAGTGGCGGGACTATCCAAGGGGGTGTGGCGTGTCCAGGGGGTGCGGGGTGTCTAGGGATTGGTGGGGCCGTCCGGGGGGTCGAAGGTGTCCAGGGGGTGGGGGCTGTCTAGGGGGGTCGGGGTGTCCAGGTGGGCGGGCTGTCCGTGGGGGTGGTCAGGTTGTCCAAGGGGGTCGGGGTGTATAAGTATATTTATATGAAAAGAATACCCCCACAATAATCATGCAGCCCTGTCATTAGTCTAAACCCCTAGAACACATAAAAGAAGATAGTATGGACATTTACTAAAATATTTAACCCCATACGAATGAAAATACACTCTAAATATAGTATGAGAGGATATAATGGTGTGTGTGAAAAAAATGATATTAAATCAATTTAAATGAATATGGAACAAATGAGGGTTTATAATATACTAAGAGTACCTCAAACAATCCAAAACCACTATAGCACCAAATATTCAACTTCATGAAACAGGACTTGGAAATCTTACCTATGTCTTTACTGATGACCACCTAATTGGAACACTCTATTTATGGTTCTTGAACACAAGGAACAAACAATGTTTGGTCTCTACCAACTCAATCACCCCCTTGTAGATCATAATCTTGTTTCCACTTATACTAAAATGGTCTCACTGGAAGCTGCTATTAATACCGGACCTAAACCATTCATTCTCCATAAAACAATGATCAAAGAACCATTGGAGGTATCTGTCATATAACTACAACCATTTTTATCTATGATCTAACAAAATTCACAAGAATAACTTTTATTCAATAACCTTTTGGTATATAATGTGCATCAACAATGGTTCAATTATATGGTTCATCACATTCCAATTTATTAATCACCCATACATGATAAAAATTGATCATTGACTTTCATTTAATTACAACCATCATATTTCATTTAATTCTTAACAAGCATAGAAGCATGGAAATTGGAATCTAATAACTTTAATTAGTCCCCAAAACTTTTTAATAAATTTAACATGAAAAATAAAACACTTTGAAATCTAAATAATCACTATGTTGTAAAATGAGCTTGGAATTCTATTGCACAAGTAAAAACACTCAACGATGGAATATATGAAAAGAATATTAATATAAATTATTAAAACAAGATAGTAAAGTAACAATGAATGTTAAAACTAAACATGTGATTGAATTTTATAACATATAATAGAAAAATTTTGGTAATGAAACATGAAAGGCACATAAAAAAATTAGACAATTGTCTAATGCAATCTATATGGGTTGGAATATGCCTGGAATGTAAATAAAGAATGGAAACATAATTTAGGCTGGAACAGAAATTCAGCTGGAATATGAGAATAGAAATTGGTCTCATCCCACATCAAAATCGAAACTAAAAACTAAGAAAATACCTCAGCCTTGTATGGGATGGAGGAAGAGAACCCGAAGCACCTCCAAAATCGCCTCCAAAATCAGCCAAGTGCTCTTGTTTAGGGCTCTGGATCGCGAATGGGGGAGGTATCAGCTACTGCAAATTTGGGGGAAAGTTTTCCCAACGGTTTTTAAAAACCGTTGGTATATAACTTCATCCCAAACCTATACCAATGGTTCAATGAGAACCATTGGTAAAAGGTCACCGAAATCCCACTTTTACCAACGGTTCTCATTGAACCGTTGGTAAAAACACCCCTATACCAACGGTTGTGATGAAACATTGGTAAAAGCTTCCAAAAAACCATCTATAACAATGGTTATCAGAAACTGTTGGTATAGATGGCTATTCCCAACGGTTTAGTAAACCGTTGGGATATAAGTGTTGGGAAAACTCTGTTTTCCAGTAGTGATGACCTTCTTCTAAGCAACACTAAATACCCAAAAAAGTTCTCCACTTGTGGGTAAAGTGAGCACGGGTGTAGTGATAAGCCTCCTTTTCAACTCTTTGAAGCATTATTGGCATTCATAACTCCAATAAATCATTACTCCCTTCCGAGTTATATTGGTAAGAGGTTAGGCCAATCATGAAACATTTCTCAAAAATCGTCAAGAATATCCTGATAACCCCATGAAGCTATGAATATATGTTACCAATGTTGGCCTCATCCATCCCTCTATTGCAGCTGTCCTAGAGGGATCCACAGATATCCCATTGCTTGTGATGATATGGTCCAAGAATGAGACCTCATTCAACCAGAACTCACACATGTTGTACTTTTCATATATATTCTCATTTCTCACAATCTCTAGTATAGTTCTTAATTGCTCGTCATTCTCCTCCTTGGTTTTGGAGTATATTAGAATATCATCTATAAACACCACCACAAATTTGTTGAGGTAATCTCTAAAGACTCTATTCATCAACTCCATGAAGATTACTAGAGAATTAGTGAGTCTTAAATGAATTACTAGGAATTCATAATGCTGGTACCTTGTACGAAAATTAGTCTTGGGGACATCTTCATTCATCTCCCTTACTTGATAATATCCCAACCGCAAATCCACCTTGGATTATTATTGTGGTCCATGGAGCTGATCGAATAAGTCATCAGTTCACGAGAGATGATACTTGTTCTTTATCGTGATTTTGTTAAGATCACGATAATATATGCAAAGGCGCAATGACCCGCCCTTCTTCTTAATGAAGAGGACTGATGGTCCCCTTGGGGAAACACTTGGGCGTATAAACCCCTTATCCATATTCTCCTATAGTTGTTTCTTTAGCTCCTCAAGCTCCACAACAACCATTCTATGTGGATTCATGGATATTGGAAACTCCCCAGGTATAAGATCAATTGAGAATTTGACATCTCCTCTAGGGGGAAGACTAGCCAAATCCTCAGGAAACACTTTAGTGAATTCCCTCACAATGGAAATATCTTTAAGGATGGTTTCCTCTTTAGACGCAATCATCTATGCCAGATACACGTGATAATATGACAGTAATATCCACGCTTGAGATGATGGAGCCAAAGAAGAATCATACTCCTCCTTGCACATGTACAGAATTGGGCGGTCCATTTTCCACCAGGAGAATGATTTCCCTCTCAAGGAAATTTTTGTTCGATCTATATAAGGAAATCCAATCCATGCTGAGAATTGCATGAAATTCCACCAGAGGGAGTATGACAAGCATCTCCCAAAAGTTCAATCCATATATAATGAAATTGAATGAGTTATATTCATGGGATTCAATGATTTTCCCATTTTCTGTACTCACTAACATCTTTACATCCATGATTTTTGGTGGTGTTGGGATTTTTCTACTAAACTTTTCATATATAAAAGAATGTGTAGAACCTAAATCAAAAAGTATGTTTTCTATTCATGAATATATAACTAGCGTACCTTTAACCACTACATTTTTGGGGTTCAAACCAGTGGTAGTGATGGAAAAATATCTCCCTTGATACCTTGGAGGTTTTTGGTTGCTTCCATAAACCCTTGGCTTATGACACTAATTTGCAGGATGCCCTGGTTTTTTGCAGTTGAATCAACGAACAATGCATTGAGATTCGAACAAAGAGTTCCTCTCCTCTGTTGTGTCCATAGGTTTTACTTATCCACCAGTAATGGCTAGGTTCCTTCCCCTTCTAAACCTAAAGTATTTCCTCTTCCCCTTCAAGAAATTTATAGGGTGCTTCTTTCCACACCATTGGCATGTGGGGTGCTGTATTTTTTTATCACCATTGGATTTTTCCATCGGACTTCCAGAATTGAAGTCTACCTTATGATTCTTATCCCCATGATACCCCTGAGGTTCTATGATCTCCATTTCGACCTTGAGAGCACATCAACCAATTTCCTCATAGATATCGAAGTCATGGATCTCCAAGGCTTTCTGCAGGCTAGGATTCATCCCACCAATGAAGCCGTCAACCTTTCAGTCATGGGTAATGACAAAGCCGGAAGTGTATCATTAAATCCTTTTGAATATTTCCTCATATGCTCCGAAAGATTCGTCATCTTTTTTAGGGAATGGAAGTCTCTTTCCATCTTAAGCCAGAGGGTGCACAGAAAATATTTATCAAAAAACAATTTTAAAAAATATGTCCATTCCAACGACACAATATCTTCCTCAGGATTCGTATTTTTGATTAATGTCAACCATTGATTAGCTTCACCCTCCATACGATATGCAGCCAGAAGAACCTTCTCTTGTTCATAACATTTAAGGATGGATAAGATATTTTCAATGTATTTGATTCATTTTTCGGCGATTGAGGGATCAAATGATCCATTATAAGTAGGAGGCCTTTGTCTCATGAATATCTCGATAGTGACATGTTCTTTCTTGGGGGGGGGTTTGAATGTTCCTCTTGACCCATGTTAATATTCAAATAAAATTTTAATTAACAGATTATCATGACAAATTTCATGATTCCCGCACCCACTAGATTGGGGATATCATTAGAACAATTATCGCATTAATCTTCACATCCATTGTTAGCCTATTCCCTCGTATTACCGACCATTGGCTGGAATAAAAGGAATGTTTGGGTTAACACATAAAGGGTAATCCAAATACAAAAAATGGTGACATATAAATTAATTTTACTTCCTTAACTTATGAATATATGGGCTTTAATCTTTGTTATCCATGATCTACTTTCTAACATATATTCCTAGGGTAAATTTTTACCTTTATAATAGTTCATACGAATCTTATGAACTTCAAAAGAATATACCCTAATGTGTTGTAAACAAGAGTGAAGTAAGACCTATTTTCTTGCTCCTATTCCCATTCAAGTCTATCTCAAAGCAGTGTTTCTGGGTTTTACACCAAGGATATATCAGTGCCAGAGTCGTCTCTACCAGCTCGTATCCATACATGGATGTATTGGATTGATAAACCACTTACTCAATACTCACAAAAAAATATGGATTTTTTTATTATACATAGTTTTGTTTTTAAGGAATCACTAGTGTTTTCTAATCCTAATCCCACAATAAAACTAAATATATCCTCTGATAACAACTATAACAACCCTTCTCTTTATTAAACACTTAAACATAATTTATTACATAAAATCTTCACTTGATACAACATAAAAGATAAATAGGTCTAGTGTATTTGGGGATTATGAACATTAAATAAAATCATAGAACATAAAACACACAACATATTTACTAAAAACATCCTTTACATGATCACTACATTCCCTCGTACGTAGAACTTCATGGGATAACCTGAGGACATGCATAAGAAAAGGGTGAGCTATAACGCCCAGTAAGGAAATAAACATGGAATAACATGAGGAATACAATAAAGGTTAGTCAATAGACATATTCATGGTGCACAAGATAAAAATAAATATAATTTCTTGATAAAGCATGATAATCATAACATGGAAATGTGGCAAAAACACATAACACTGAATTAGCATGAGCCAAGGCTCATTGCACATAGAGCATGAGTAAACCCTCATTGCACATAAAGCACGAGTAAGGACACATTACACATGAATTAGAATTAGTCAACACTCATTGCACATGACGTTTCATGATACTATACTTTACCTAATGCATTGGAGCGCTATAATGGCACACCCTACTTAAACATTTCATTTCAAGCATAAGTGTGCCACATGGATCATATAACATAGAATCAATCAACATCATAATTTATTCCAAGATTAAGGAATTTGTAATAAATAAAAGAATGTAACATTATATATGTATATATCTATAAAGGTGAATACCCTTGATAGAGAAATGGGTATGGTATTCACTACACTATGATCTTGGCTTGGAAAAACATGATGCAATTTCTACAACATAACGGTGTGAAATAAGAACTCAATAAAATGGTTGGGGAGAGAGAAATTGGAGTCTCATCATATTTACAAAAAATTGGGAGTAAGGGTTTAATATTGATATATTTTCCAACAAATGTAATGGAATTTAGATACATAATACAAAAGAATTTTTGAATTTAAATGAGGAGAGAGAAATTCTTTACGGAATTTCGGCATGGTAACAGGTGTACATGGGAGGAATTAATGAAAGAGAAAGGGGATATATAATTACTAAAACATGAAGAGGGACGTATGGGGAAGTTTTGAAATAATACCCCAACATTTATAAATAAAATTAAAATGACATAATAACTTAATGAAAATTTGAAGAAATGAGAAAGGAAGAAAACCCTTACTTGGAAGTGTGATCCCAAAGTATTGGGAGAGGCTTGAAAGAGGCATCTTGGGAGCTTGGGGAACCTTTGGAGGATTCTAGAGAGAGGAGGAAAGAGGTTTGAAGAACTAAAAAGGCTTCAAGTGAGGAGGTAGTGGGATCGTAGGTGGGTTTATAATGGAAAGGAGAAGGAATTCATAAAAATTTTGTTTTGGGACACCTTACAATAGACTAATCAAAAACACAAACCAACCCATTGGTTTTTTCCCATGATTTTTGAAAAGGGGAGTGGAAAAAAATATTTTATAAGGAAAATTAAATAACTTCTTAAAATAATAGGGTTTCTTATGTGGAGGTGAGTCACACCCTCAAGGAAAACAATTTAAAAAGACAAAATGTTTTATAAGTCTTGAAAGGTCCACTAAAGCATTATAAAATAAATCAAACAAACCGAAAATCACATTATATTAATTTTAAACATGTATTGGCCAGAAATAATATTTATAGAATTTTATTACATAACTATTGGGTCATTATGATGTCATAAAACACATTATATATTTAAATGGTATTTAATTTTTACCCAAACATTCGACTGTCTTGGAAAATTATGAAAATTTCACCGTTGGATAATTTCAATGTCCTGATTCAGAAATAATATTTATTTTATCAAAAAAAATTTCTAAATTTGTTAATTTATGCTTTTAAAATAAAAAATCACATTTATCGACAATTCATGGGTTTTGACAAAAACAGCTTTCAAACCTCAATAAAAAATTACAATTGCACTCATAAAATTATACGATCATTTGTGTTTAATCAAAAGAAATTTAATAATAATAAAATATTATTAAAATATTATTTAATCCAAAAATCCATTAATTCACCAATAAGGATTTCTTAGTTGAGTATTAACTATAAATACTATTTTCACTTTAAAAAGAATTTACAAAGTAACAATAATAAAATGAATGTATATTCTATATTATATACCAAAATAAAGTACATAATAATAGTACAAGGGTATTGTACCATAAACCCTTCAAACACCCACATAAGTATTTAGGATATGGTTTGCAATGGTGATAGACTCTTGGGGTGGCTCGGATAACATTACTCCAGTGGTAATCACTATCAACTTCCACTTCTCTCATAGTCGGTTCCTCTCAAGCTTTACGAGTTCAAGCTCAGCTTGGGCTTGGTCAAGAGTGAAGAACCATGATGGGACCTCCTTTCCAATCCCTGATAAATGGGCTTCGTACGAGGTAGGTATACTGGATGAGGCCATCGGTTCCTTTGTTTGAGTAAATTGTATTCCTTAAAGGCCTATATTTATACTAATCATGTGATCATGGTTCAACCACTATATTAGCAATGGTAACAATTCCAAACAGAATTTTAAAAAACAAAAACATAAAACCAAAGAAGTTCACATTTTATATATCCATTTCACATAATAATAAATTTAATTAGATCTAGTGTAATTTTCATTAAAGAAATTTTGGGTCGTTACACTCCTTCCGAGAACAGATCGAACTGAATCCTATCTCGACCTCTTCCAACCAGTCATCCATGACTACATCTGAAACAGAGCCCTCATACTTCTGCAGACTCTGGCGCTGAAACTGTCAATGTGTCCTCCTCCTAGTGTCGCCGACATCGACCTCTACCTTGCAGTGAACTGCTGACACAACATGCTACGTATATTCTATGTGATCCTGATGAGGACGTCGACCTGGATCTATACCAATAAAATAACAAACAGTTAGAGCTCTTAAACATGGAATATAGAAGACTCGAGATTAATTAATTATTTTTTTCTTTTATTCATTTTCGGTTAACCTATCCCAAGGTCTATCCATTCAAACATAGGAACAAAGAAGAATGATTCATGATCCTTTCGTAGGTCTCTACCCTACAACTAATATCACCTCAATTATTATCCATTGTAAACATAAAGGTTCTTGCATCATATCACATGGGTCCTAAATGCTTATGGCTCAGCCGGTCTCCGGTGTTTACAGCACATGATAAACATGGCTGACACTGTTTCCCTACCAACTCATGCAACCTCACATATGCTTAATACCAAACTCCATCCTATCCCTCAATGATACCTTTTATACCACTCTTTCACAACCCCCTCCCCACAAGGTGTACCCATCCTAGGCTGAAAATATGAGAAGGGAGATAATGAACCCTGAGTCCCGCCTCTAGTAGGCCTCAGGATAGCAACTAGCATAGAGGGTATAGGAATCACACAATTTAGAGGCATTAACCTCTAAGATAACACATGAGAAAGAGAGAGAGATAAGATAAACACAAACCGACTCCAACGTAGATAGATATATAAAAGAAATCCAAAGTACACTTATGTAATGTTAGGAAAAACTACTAAAACTAAAAGGGGAAAACTGAATGTACCAAAGGAAAGTAAAAATTAGCAGCAACCACAATACCAAACAGCTCCAGTACCCCCAAGCTAGTAGAAACCAACTAGATATCCAACCTATATCAAAATACTTGAATAAAATAGTTTATATTTATATAGGGAAAGTATAACAGTATACTCAGTAGGATCCTCCCTGGAGTCTCTCGTGAAAAAGTAAAGAAAGCATGCTAAAGAACTATGAACAACAAGTGAAACTAACTCTTCACCTAAATAGGTATGCTAAGTTCCCAGCCTCACCATGGCTACTCCCACCAAGTATCTCATAAAAGATTATATAATATAATAAATTAAATCATGGTTACCCCTCTAATACTTGCCCACTGGTCTGATGATTTTCCCCAAAATCGCACGTCCAAAACATCTTCCTCTAAAAATTATTGCCCGCAGCACCTGGGCAAAGCACCACAACATGTACCTCGTGCAAAAAAACCACAACATCTACATAAGCAAAGAAACCAGGTAGTTTCTGGGAGCCACCACATCTCGCATAACGTGTATCATATGTTGGGCCTTATAACTCAAGCCATTACATCCCATACACAAAGTAAGGATCCTCAAGACATCACAACCTATACACGTTACACCTATAACAGTTCATAGGAAACTATATCCAGAATATATGTGTCTGAATTACGACAATCCATTACAACCCTCTACACACATATATGAGGAAAAATGACCGTCGTTCCTACCAGAACATGTAACTTCCTAAAGAAGAGAGTAGGGCCAAAGGGGGTAGTCAATCGTCTATCCTCTTACCTAAATGTTGGGGAAAACACCCCCAAGGCTCAGGATCACTGGTTTGTCAGTTTCCTTACCTGATGGGGTGTATTAGAATATAGAAACCCAAAAATTACAGAATATAATATATCTCAACACCACACTATGGGAATAACCTAGTCCTAGACTCAACCACAGCTTACGTCTCTTGGACTTCTGGCTGGAACTTCTAAGACAAGGTATCCTATAAGAACACAACAATTTAAAGGTCATTAATACATTTCATCATTGCATTTTTATCAGTTTAACATTACATTAATTAATTCCTTAAACATTAATTTACCATTAATAATATCCACATTATATTTCATTAGTATCACACCCAAAGTCCAATGTTCCTTTAAATTGCAACCTCAGTATTGCATCCCAGCAAGCTCCAATCCCATGGGTTTACAACATATATTCAATCATTTATGAATAGCAATATTACACTCCCATATTCCCAGGAATTCTAAAAAAACATTATAAGATACTAAACACAAGGTGGCTCAACATGTTGAGTAGACGAACAACTCGTCAAGACTTTTCTACATATAGAAAGGGCATAGGCCCATCCTCCATCCGGAATGTAAACACCGAAAGAGGGTGGCATACCCTGTGCATCTTAGCCCATTTTTTAAGGAGGGTAATCTAACCAACAGCCATGATATGTGGGGAATGTAAGGAAAATATACAACCAACATGAAACAACAAACATCGAATCGTTCAAATCCAACCTGATCCATAATCTCTGGTGTCCTCCCCAACACCCGCATGAATAAACCGATTCATCTCACCATTCTAGTCATAAAATACTGCCACAACAAATAGGCCTCCCGACTCCCACATATCACAACATCCTTTGAGGCTCCCCTCACAAAACAAGAAATAGGAAAACAAAACTTATATCAATTTTGCTCTTGGCCCTTAAACAGGCAAGAGGGTAACTCAGAACCCTACAAATAATTATCTTTTATTAAACAACCAGTCCATTAATCCATCTTGAATTAACAGATTTTTTATTCATTGGTTCCAACTTTTGGAAAACTAAACAGCAAGCTATCTGAAATTGATTAAACATTCTTACTGCTTCAATTTGATTAAAATAAAATTACAAAAACAATAACCAGATTCATTTAAAATCCTCTTTATCTTTATCCAAACAATATACAATTAATTCCAGCTTTACGTTCATTAAAAATTTCCATAATGAGTGAAAACCTAACCAATCAAGCAATGATATAACACTATATAGATGAATAGGGGGCAACAATATATGATCGGTATCAATTTATTTATCTAGTTCAAATATTTAATATGTCAATTACATTATGATCTAGGGGGATAAAACATGCTAACTGTATAGTTGAATGTAAATTAAATGAGAAACAACAAATCCCCTACGTCAAAGAGTTCTAGACATTATTTATTGGAGAATGAGGCTCATAAAGGGTTATGATCTCCTACCCCTGTGCCAACTGTATCCACCCGAGGATGCGGAGACACCACTTGAGGATGAAGAGACACCACAACACTAGTCAAGACCCATGAAAATCCCATTAGGAACCTGGAGATAACATACCATAAAAGGTCAAGGAGAAACAAAAGGAGATAATCCCAGAATAATGATGATAAATCATACCTTATATCAAAGATTTCTCGATACTGTGTGGTTGCATACAAAATAGAGGGAAACCAATCCCAGGGGGAATTTTTGATCGCACCCCTCATATATGAAGGAATGAAAGGTTTGAGCTTCTCACACCAGAGAACAAGGAGGAAGAACTATGGACGAATATATCTTTTCCCTTTAGATGATTTAACCGAGAAAAGATTTAAGATACAATGTATTTCCCATTATAAATAGATTGCATTAAACCACATGGTTTGACCAAGTAACAGAATCCTGAGCCTTAGGAAAATTAAAATAAGAGTTATAGTATTTGAATAGGCCATAAAGACCTTAAAATGAGGCTTTTAATGCCTTTTACGTCAAATGAAACGTCAAATGGGTGAAACTGCAGGAAGTTGGAAACACTGTACACCAAACATGAAATTTGGAAAAGGAAAAAGAGGTTACCATGGGAAACTCACTGATCTGGAAACACTGTTCATGATCATGAAATTTTGAAAAGGAAATAGAGGCTACCGTTAAATCCTTGTCGTTCTTGAAACACTATTAATCAAATCAAAATATTGCAAAGGAAATAGAGGTTACCATTTTAACCTCATCGTTCTGGAATCACTGTTCATGAACTTGAAATTTTGAAATGGAAATAGAGGTTACCATTGGAACCTCACAATTCTGGAAACACTGTTCATGAAATCAAAATTTGGAAAAAGAAATTGAGGTTACAATTGGAACCTCACCGTTCTTTAAACACTATTCATGAACTAATAATATTTAAAAGGAAATAGAGGATACCGTTGAAACCCCATTGTTCAGGAAACACTGTTCATGAACTCGAAATTTGGAAAAGGAAACAGAGGTTACCATTGGGAACTCATCATTCTGGAAACACTGTTCTTGAACTCAATATTTGGAAATGGAAAAAGAGGTTTCCTTTGGAACCCCACAATTCTGAAAACACTATTCATGAACATAAAATTTGGAAAAGGAAATAGAGGCTACCATTGAAACTATTCACATAAACCTACTATTGCACTGTTCACATAATCCTACCATTGGACTTTTCACATAAGGCTACCATTGAAATATTCACATAAGGCTACCATTGCACTGTTTACATAAGCCTACCGTTGGACTATTCACATAAGGCTACCATTGCACTAGTCACCTAAGGCTACTATTGTACTGTTCACATAAGGCAACCATTCCACTATTCCCATAAAGCTACCATTGCACATTTCACAAAAGTCTACCATTGTATTGTTCAAATAAGGCTACCGTTGGAATTTTTCACATCGGCCAACTAGTGGAACTGTTCACAAAATTAGAAATTTGGAAAAGTGTTGGGGATAAGTCACATTGACCACCAGAACACCTCAAAACCTATATTTTCGTAGAGTAATGGACCAGAAAAGTTCAGGCCATAACATTCACCGAAGGGCTGATATATATATGGTCCTTATCAATTTTTGAATGTCCAAATCATTCATTTTATATCGAATAGTTGATTTAATTTATAAATTAATATTCTTTATTAACAAGGATCCATAATGATTAAAAGTTACTTATTTTACATTATTTTATCAGTTAATCAAATCACATTCAAAGTAAACATAATATAAAAAAAGGTATACGAATTTGGAAATATTATTACCCATGATACCAAAAATATGAATATTAAAGAGAAATGAAAATTTTAATCTATTGTCATCATAAATAATACAAAGGGGTAGTATATATATCATATAAATTAAATTAGTTTCAGAATATTTAAATTTTTCCTTAATTAAATGAAATTGAGATGAAATCCCTTACAAATATAAGGTCATTTATTTAAGCATTAATCATATGAATCAATTTTGTGTATCCATTATAAATTATTATTAAAATGTGTAAATATGAAATAAGACATAAAATGTAATTTTCAACATTATCCTAACATGACATAATCAATTAAGTAGATGTTTAAATGAATGATTGAAATTTGAGTTAAGAAATATTGATCACTTGTAATCTGTAAAATCATACACATCGTAAAATAATAATTATGAAATGAAACATCTAATAACATAAAGATAATAAGAATCAAGATATGATATATCCTAGGGAATTATATACAATACACATAATAAATAAGTGGTGACTAATCCATATATCTCATAGAAGTAAAAGTGAGATGAGAAACCCTTACCTCATGTTTCCCATTAGTGGTGCACACTTTAACTTCCATTATAATGGTTTAAATAATGTCATTAATTCATTCTAAATAAACGTTAATATTTATAATAACTTATATAATACATTTATATCATCTTACAACCCATAAAATGACAA
The DNA here is from genome assembly GCA_963277665.1 of Viscum album. NCBI lineage: Eukaryota > Viridiplantae > Streptophyta > Magnoliopsida > Santalales > Viscaceae > Viscum > Viscum album. Next base: position 1,291,798,684 of record OY728151.1, read on the forward strand.
TATTTTACTATTTCCCACATTTTGGGTGTGTTCGCAACATTTTTTCATGATTAATTTGTTTGGGTATAATTATGGATTTTATTATAAAATGGAAATAAAACCACAAAATAGAAATGAAATGGTATTCATGAATTAAATGGTTACATATATAATTTTAATAACGGAATTGAGTATTATTAATTTGATAAAATGTCAATGATAAATGTTTAATTTATTTTCGTAGTTTTTCCAACCATTATGAACAAATTTCATTTTATATAATATTATATATATATATATATATTAGTTCCAAAAAATGAAATAGGCCATAATATAACTTTTAAAATCTGATTAAACTCGAATAATATTTTTATGACCATCCTTGAAGATGGAAATGGAAAAGGAAAAATCAGTATTCCCGGAGATAATTAATCACCATAATTTTGACATCATTTTCTATTATTTGAATAATAAGAGTTAATAAATGTAACACCCCAAGCTTCTACGGTACGCTTTTCTTTGAATAATGCGATAGCGTGTGTTGTACGCAACATCGAGTTCTAACACACCACAACCAATCAAACTAGGCGCTATGAATAGTAATACCTACATTTTGAAATTATATATATATTATATTTCAAAATGAACTTCATTTTTGGATTCAAATTATCAAAATTATCCTTAGTTGAATTTTTCTTAAAACGTCCAATTTTTATGAATAGTGAAAAATACTTAAAAAATAACTTTTTTAATCAAAATAATTTATAGTGATAAATTATATTATTTAGTGGTTTTATAGTATAATTAGAATATATTTTTACCATTTTATCCAATGGTGTTCATTATAATTAATTTCACCTTGAAATTGGACATAAACAATTGTCAATCTTTTGATATATATTATTTCTTAAAAACACGCTATTTGTTGTAACAGCAGGAATTAATTATAAAATTAATTAATGCAACTTATATATTTGGAATTTAGTAAAATTGAAATCATTTTTGAATTCAGAATATCAATTGTAGCTTAGGGTGAAATTTTGGCATTGTTCTGAAAAACTTCAATTTTTGATTAATAGTGAAACTACTAAGTGGTAGTTAAAAAAATTGAATTTTTTCATAAAACATAATTTTACCGCTTCTGTGAATGGAATTTCGAAAATCCGAGAGACACGGTTAATATCAAGAATTAAAATGTGGTTCAATGAGATGAAAATAATTTTTTGTGAATAGTAACTTTTTACTTTTATTTACCACGGTTAAAAGTAAATAGGGTAATTAAGGGTAAAAATGATATTAATATTACCCTAAAACATGTCCTAATTCTATTGTACAAGTGTATCTCGACCAAAAACTAACTTAGGAATAAATTATTATCACTTAGGTCCACTTGGATTAGATTAGGACATTTATTATTATTTAATTCAAAGAAGAGTTAAAAGAATTAAAATCAAAGTTTATTTACTAAAACATTTTTAATATAGGGTTATACATAAGATAAATTCTATTGTAAATATTAATTAGAAATATAAAAATATTTCCTACATAATGATATTTTATTTATAATTTTTAGACATTAAATAATTTAATTTATTTATGACATAATGATGATGCAGTAGTTACCATAATAGTGAAAAATAAAAATAATTGATACTATAAATACACAAATAAATATAATTCAAGTCTTTTTATGAATTACACTAATTTTCTAAGTTAAGATGACATGTTAGGATTGATTTAATTAAATTTGTTCGAAGTAATCATTCTGTTATGAGTTTCACAAAAATCAACTATTGAATAGTGTCAAAATTGACATAAAAGAGTTTTTAAAACAAATAATATATTATTAATTGATATTAAATTCCTAAAAATCTAAGGATCGGCCAAGAGACTTATATAATGATAGGTGTATCATTAATGGACCACTTGGGGGTCTCTTGGATGTATATAGTATGTTTATTAACCATATAATATAAAAATACAAAGAGACATTGTAAAAGTGAAACTAATTAACTTAGAGTTAATACTTAAAGATAAGGTTAATATAAGTACCCAAACCTGTCTAAATTCTATTGGTTGAGTGTTTATCGACCCATCCCCGCATTAACATTTAAATAATCCACTTTGGAGCCATTATAAACCTAATATTAATTTATTATAAACTAATATTTCTAGCTTTTCCAAAGGTTCCCCTCACCCCTCTTATAAAAGGGCACTCCTCCTTCTCATTTCATCACACCTTAAAAGCCTTTTGGTTCGGCCAAACTCTGCCCAAAGACTCTCCCAACTTCCCTCAATACAACCTAGTGGCCTTAGTTTGATCAGAAAGCCAACCTAAGGGGCCCTTTTGATCAAATCAAAAGGAAGAACCCGAAGAAGAGGTAATGATTTCACCACCCTTTTCCAAGTTCCTTTCTTCTTCCACTTCTTCTTCCTTTGTTATTACCATTCTAAAATAATAACTCCAGTATCATATATATACTGTGATGTTATTATAAATATGGTAAAACCATATTCAGTATCTATCCACCCTTTGAATAACATGTCACCATACGTGCGTACGTACGGCTTACCGTCTCCACGTCGTGGTGTAATTGTAATTCAATATATTATTATTTGGATGGGTATAATAATGATGTTTAACTCATGTAAATAATAAATATAACATGTTAATGATTCTTTATATATGATATAACATCCATTTATATGTTATATTAATATCAAAAGAATGATATTGTCGCTTGTGCGTACGTACGGACAACCGTATCCACAAACGCGATGAGATTCATTCTCCATCGTATCCATTCAAGTATAATTATCATTTGATGATTTAAAAATAATGTTTAAGGACTTGATATTATTCTGTATATGAATAAGATACAACCTATCCATAACAAACATGGCTTATGTAACAAAACATATAAAATAAAACGAGTAAGTTAACACCCGAAATGACGATAATTCTAAGATATTATTAACATATCAATGTTAAAAGATCATATATGATATCATATTAATATATATGATTCTTGTATAATTTAATAACAATTATTTCACCATTATACAGGAGGTTAACCTATCCTCAACCAAGGAAAAGTGCAAGGTAAGGGTTATTTCACAATCTCTTCATTATCTGAGGTTGTTTATACGTAATAATCTACTAGGATCTCTTTATCATCCACATCCATGTTTCTTAAAAATGTATTTCAAATCATTTTTACTATTTAAAAGAATAAGGGTTAAAGTCATTTATACCCTTGTTTGACTTTTTATAAGAGTTTCATAAAGGAATCTTTCCGTCGTTTTCCAAACAAGGTGCTTTTAACATTTTCGACAGAATTAAGGTAAGAATTTTTTTTAACTTATACGGCGGGTGCGGTTATTTTTCGCCGTTATAAAATCATCAAAGCTTCCCTTACAATATTATAAGAATATTTTCAAAACAAAATGTTTTATTTTATAAATATATGACTCTTAAATGATTTCAAAAATAGAATGAGATATTTCTCTAAAAAGAGTTTTGATTTCATCTATGTCAACATCCTTTGATGGATTTTACGCTTATTTGAAGTTGATTTATTATGATACAAAACTTCTATATTGTATTGAAGGTTTTGTGATATGTTTGACTGTGGATGTGCTATTTTTATACCGTTCATAGTTTATGGTAAATGTATTGACATTTAGTATGCTAGTTTTAATACGAATGTTTATATTATGTTTAAACCTTTTCATATGGGAATGCATTGGACTTAATATGTGACGGGTGGAGCCTACTATAGCTCCTCGATGCATCGGTAGGTCTCCTGAGACAAACTAGTGTCTTGGCACAAGGCCTTGAAAAAATATTATTTGTAGTCTTGCCATGAGTCCTTGGCTATGTGGTTATGATAGTCTGGCATTATGCATTCCATCATTATGAAAGTTGTTATTGATATTGCATGTGATTATTCGATTAGTAGAATATCCATGTGAATAAATAAATGGAATTATTTCATTTTACTTTTTCCATTCTATGTTTATGTTAAAGTTTAAAAGGATTTTTTTTAGTTATACATTTCCTTAAATGTTTATTCTTATTTATGAAAGTTTCTACTATATTGTTATCCTTACTGGGCATTTGAGCTCACCCATTTTCTATGTTTTATTTTTCCCAGGGTATGAAGAAGTAAATTATGAATGACTTGCAGGGATAGTATGTGGGGATATGAGTGTGGAATATGAAGAAAAGATATTGTTGTAGTTTTCATTTTTATGATGTAATGTAAGACTTATGAATATATCTAGTGTTTCCAAGGCTACTAAACAAATCGGTCTTTTGAGATTTGATCTTTCTTGTGATCATGCCAATGTTATGTAATAATGCACCGACTCTAGGAGACTGGGGTCGGAGCGTTACAGTTGGTATCAGAGGAGGTTTAGTACAAACCCTAGAAGTTAGATTTAGATAAACTCTGATTGGAGCATGTATCCCTAAGATGAACTTTGAGGATTAGTATAGAAGAACTTCCTAGAATTTTGGTATTGTAGAGATTTTGTGAGTTTTACAAGCAATACATCCCTGTCTAGATACGAGCAGGTAGAGGCGGATCTAGCATAGATGTACCTAGGAGTAAAACCCGAAAACCCCGCTTTGAGCTAGACTCGAATGGGAACTGGTGCACGACAATGGGTCATGCTGCACTCTTGGTTACGACACTCCCAGTGGATATGCTTAGGGTAACTCTCAATTTCTTTACAAATCATTATGAAGGGTTTATTAGTATATACTTCCTCAAAGAAAACATTCTTATGGTTATGGATTATATCCATAAATAGTTCAATTTATGTTAAGTGTTTTGTAATTATGGGATTATGTGTTTTGATTCATAAACTGATCAAGTTTATACCATTGTTTAGAAATGGAACCTAGTGGAAGAAATGGAAACCGTATCAATGCACGCACTCCATGTAGGGATTGCCGTCCTGCTCAAGATAATTATAGTGGAGCAGGTGATGCAACTGGTGCCGATCAGCTAATCACCATACTGGGACAACTTACTCAGGTTATGAATAATAACCTTACATGTATGGAGCACCCTGATCTACAGCATGGAGGATCAATGTTAGATCGATTCATGAGGAAACAACCACCAACATTCAATAGGAGTACAAATCCCTTAGTAGCTGAGCAATGGATAAATTCCCTAGAGAAAATATTTCAGGCTTTGGGGAGTAGTGAAAGGGAAAAAGTTATCATGGCAGTTTACCGACTCACTGGAGATGTTGATCAATGGTGGTCATTGATTCAAAACACGAAGGAAGATGATTAAGTATAAAATATGGAATAGAGGGAGTTCAAAGATCTATTTTTAGAAAAATACTTTCCTCGAGACCATTGAGCAGATATGGGAAGACAATTTCTAAGTCTGAGACACAAGGAGGATGATAATGTCGCAAAGTATGAGGCTAACTTTACAAGGTTAGCAAGGTATGCTGGAGATTATATACGTAACCCAAGAAGTAAGATTGATCGTTTCTTTTATGGGTTAAAACCATTTCTCCGTCGAGCATTAGTCTCACAATCCTTCTCGTCATACGAATACATTTTCTCATGTGCTATCAAGACCAAAACGGAATTCTCTAAGTCTTATGACTTTAAAGAAAAAAAAGAGAAGAAGAGACCTGCTAATGAATCTGGGAATAGAAATAAGGGGAAGAAGGGAAAGGTTCAATATCCATCATGTGGTAAATGTGGGATGAAACACCCTGGTACTTGCTTGAAGGGAATAGAAGTCTGTTACAAGTGTGGTGAAAAAGGAAACCAAGCTCGTGATTGCAAGGGGAAGAAGGAAGCCACCAACGTTCAATGCTAAAATTACAGGGAGATGGAGCATTATGAAAATGAATGTCCTAAGCGTCAGGAGAACTTATCTTAGAAAAGGACAAGGGATCAATGCCAAGCTTATGCTATCACTACTGCTGAGGTAGAAGCTCCGAAAGACGTGGTGGCAGGTAATTTAATGGTTTCCTCATGTTTAGAAAATGCATTATTTGATTCTGTATCATCGCATTGTTTCATATCTTCCCAGTTTTCTAAGAAAATTAGATATTTCCAATTTGATTTAACAAGGGAGTTGTTAGTTAAAACTCCTAAGGGAAGTATCATTGCAACAAAGATTTGTGAATCAGTCCCCATTAGAGCACATAAATGTTCTTTATCTGCTGATCTCATCATCATACCTATGATTGAGTTAGATATAATCCTCAGTATGGACTGGCTTTCGGACTATGATGCGAGGATTTATTGTAAGAAGAAAGAGGTTACGATTTTTGATGATGATGATAAGGAACACATTATCTTTAGAGCAGAATCATCACCACCTAATTATTATCTAGATCCACCCCCAGTAGCTCAACTAAATTCAATTATTGGGGAGGAAGAGAATGAAATAACTATGGGTGAGGAATGGAATGTTCAAATAGAGGATGTACCTGTTGTGAAATAATTTGTAGATGTATTTCCAGAAGATTTACCTGGACATCCTCCAGAACGAGAAGTTGAGTTTTCCGTTGATTTAATTCCTGGATCAAGGCCTATATCGAAGACCCCTTATAGAATGGCAACTGTAGAATTAGTTGAACTAAAGAAATAACTAGAGTAATTGAGTAAAAAGGGATTTATTCACCCTAGTGTTTCTCCATGGGGATCCCCTGTTCATTTTGTTAAAAATAAAGATGGATCTATGATATTATGTATCGACTACATGGAGATCAATGCTATAACAATAAAGAACAAGTATACCCTACCTCGAATTGATGATTTATTTGACCAACTGCATAGAGCTCAATACTTTTCAAAGATTGACCTTCGATCTGGATACCATCAGTTGTGTGTGAAGAAGGAAGACATTCCGAAGAAAGCATTTTGAACCAGGTACGAGCATTACGAGTTTACTATAATGAATTTTTGATTGACTAATGCACCCACTGTATTCATGGATCTGATTAATAGAGTTTTCAAGGAGTATCTCTATGAGTTTGTGGTGGTATTTATTGATGATATCTTGGTATACTCCAAAAGCTACGAAGATCATGAAAATCACTTGCGCATTATCCTGAAGACTCTGAAAAGACATGAATTATATGGGAAGTTTTGCAAGTGTGAATTCTGGCTTCATGAGATTTCTTTTCTTGGCCATATTGTCTCTAAAGATGGAATCTCAGTTGATCCTTCTAAGACTATGGCAATCCAAGAATGGCCATAACTAATGAGTATAACTGAGGTACGTAGTTTTATTGGTTTTGCAGGTTATTATCGACGTTTCGTCCAGAATTTTTCCTGATTGGCTAACCCATTAACGAAGCTGACACGTAAAGGGGTTAAATTTGTTTGGACAAAAGAGTGTGAAGAATTCTTCGAAGAACTGAAGAGAAGACTAGTCAATGCTCTTATATTGACTCTAACATCGGGGAATGATGGGTTCGTTATTTATAGTGATGCATCGAAGAAAGGACTTGGTTGTGTCCTTATGCAGAATGATAGGGTTATTGCATATTCATCACGACCGTTGATAATTCATGAACAAAACAATCATACTCATGATCTCGAGTTAGAAGCTGTGATATTTTCTTTGAAGATATGGAGGCAATACCTCTATGGTTAAAAATGTGAGATTTATACTAATCACAAGAGTTTGAAGTATATTTTCTCACAAAAAGAACTCAACATGAGGAAAAGGAGATGGCTTGAATTACTCAAGGATTATGATTGTATGATACACTACCACCCGGGGAAAGAAAACAAGGTGGCAGATGCTTTGAGCAGAAAAGACCATGGAGTTTTGAAAGTGATGAGAATTTAAAGGGATCCAATTTTGATGGATCTAGTGAAGATGGACATGGGAATAACCATGGAAGGAGAAACATCAATGCTTTTTCAAATGGATTCCAAACCATCTTTACTAGAAAAGATTAAGAGTTCTCAGACCGATGATGAAGAATTTCAAAAGAAGATTAAAGCTGTGAATGATGGGAGACTGAGAGATTTTTTGTATAAAGATGGAATTTTTAAATTTGGGAAGAGACATTGTGTTCCCGATATACCAGATCTAAAAAGGGAATTTCTAGATGATTCTCATAGTTCCAATTTCTCTATACACCCTGGGAGCACCAAAATGTATAGAGATTTGATGGAACATTTTTGGTGGGACAACATGAAGAGGGAGATTTTTGATTTTGTGTCAAGATGTATGGTTTGTCAACAAGTGAAAGCTGGAAGGAAACATCCTAGAGGAGTTATGCAACCTATTCCCATACCGGAGTGGAAATGGGACAATATTATGATGGACTTTGTCAAGGGGCTACCAAAGACTCCTAGAAGGAATGATGCAATATGGGTTATTGTTGATCATCTTACCAAGTCAGCACATTTTCTTGCTATAAGAGATGATCTACCCCTGGAACGTCTAGCAAGACTATTTATTAATGAAGTTGTGAGACTTCATGGAGTACCCCTATTGATTGTTTCTAATCGTGATCCCCGTTTTACTTCAAGATTCTGGAAACGTCTTCAGAAATCCCTGGATACTGAACTTCATTTGAGCACTGCTTACCACCCTCAGACAAACGCACAATCAGAACAAACTATTCAAACCTTATAAGACATGTTGAGATCTTGCTCACTTGACTTTCAGGGTATGTGGGATCCATATTTACCTATGGTAGAATTTTCCTATAACAATAGCTTCCATTCAAGTATTCATATGGCACCATATGAAGCGTTATATGGAAAGAGATGTCGTACACCAACCTGTTGGGATGACGTAGGTGAAAGAAAACTTGTAGGCCCAGAACTGGTGGAGGAAACGATAGAAAAGGTGAAGGTAATCCAAAATCACATCAAAGCAGCTCAAAGTAGGTAGAAGAGCTATACCGATAATCGAAGGAAGGATTTGGAATTTCAAGTCAGTGATCATGTTTTCCTGATGGTATCTCCATGGAAGGGAGTCATACGTTTTGGTAAGATAGGTAAATTGAGTCCTAGGTACATCGGACCTTTCGAAATTCTAGAACGAATTGGGGATGTAGCTTACCGATTGGAAATGCCGCCAAGTCTCTCCAAAGTTCACGATGTGTTCCACGTATCTCTGTTGAGGAAATACATGCCTGACACAACGCATGTACTCACCTATGAGGAATTAGAACTGGAACACGATATGTCTTATTGCGAAGAGCCCATCAGGATTCTTGATACGAGAGAACAAGTACTGAGAAACCAGACGACACGTCTGGTAAAAGTTTTGTGGAGAAACTATAAGATGGAAGAGGCAACGTGGGAACCCGAGGAACTTATGATGAAGAACCACCCGAGTCTTTTCATGCAATAATATTCTAGAAATTTCAAGGATGAAATTATTTGAAGGAGGGGAGAATGTAACACCCCAAGATTCTATGGTACACTTCTCTTTGAATAATGCGATAGCGTGTGTTGTACGCAACATCAAGTTCTAACACACCACAACCAATCAAACTAACCATTATGAATAGTAATACCTACTTTTTGAAATTATATATATATATTATATTTCAAAATGAACTTCATTTTTGGATTTAGAATATCGAAGTTATCATAAGTTTAATTTTTCTGAGAACGTCCAATTTTTATGAATAGTGAAAAATACTTAAAAACAAATTTTTTAATCAAAATAATTTATAGTGATAAATTATATTATTTAGTGGTTTTATATTATAATTAGAAAATATTTTTACAATTTTATCCAATGGAGTTCATTATAATTAATTTCACTTTGAAATTGGACATAAACAATTATCAATCTTTTGATATATATTGTTTCTTAAAAACACGCTATTTGTTGTAACATCGGGAATTAATTATAAAATTAATTAATGAAACTTAAATGTCTGGAATTTTGTAAAATCGACATCATTTTTTAATTCAGAATATCAATTATAGCTTAGGGTGAAATTTTGGTATTGTTCTGAAAAACTTCAATTTTTGATGAATTGTGAAACTACTAAGTGGTAGTTAAAAAAACTGATTTTTTTCATAAAACTTAATTTTACCGCTTCTGTGAATGGAATTTCGAAAATCCGAGAGACACGGTTAATATCAAGAAGTAAAATGTGGTTCAATGAGATGAAAATAATTTTTGGTGAAAAGTAACTTTTTACTTTTATTTACCACGGTTAAATGTAAATAGGGTAACTAAGGGTAAAAATGATATTAATATTACCCTAACACATGTCCTAATTCTATTGGAAAAGTGTATCTCGACCAAAAAAACCTTAGGACTAAAATAGTATCATTTAGGTCCAGTTGGATTAGATTAGGACCTTTATTATTATTTAATTCAAAGAAGAGTTAAAAGAATTAAAATCAATGATTATTTACTAAAAAAATTTTAATATAGGGTTATACATAAGATAAATTCGATTGTAAATATTCATTAGAAAGATACAAATATTTCCTACATAATGATATTTTATTTATAATTTTAAGACATTAAATAATTTAATTTATTTATGACACAATGATGATGTCGTAATTACCATAATAGTGAAAAATTAAATTGATTGATATAATAAATACACAAATAAATATAATTTGAGACTTTTTATGAATTATACTAATTTTTTAAGTTAATATAACATGTTAGGAATGATTTAATTAAATTTTTTTGAATTAATAATTCTGTTATGAGTTTCACAAAAATCAACTATTGAATAGTGTCAAAAGTGACATAAAAGAGTTTTTAAAACACATATTATATTATTAATTGATATTAAATTCCTAAAATTGTAAGGTTCGGCCAAGATACTTATATAATCATTGGTGTATCATTAATGGACCACTTGGGGGTGGCTTGGATGTATATAGTAAGTTTATTAACCATATAATATAAAAATACAAAGAGACATTGTAAAAGTGAAACTAATTAACTTAGAGTTAATACTTAAAGATAAGGTAAATATAAGTACCCAAACTTGCCTAAATTATATTTGTTAAGTTGTTTTAGACCCATACCCATCTTAAAATTTAAATAATCCACTTTGGAGCCATTAGAAACTGAATATTAATTTATTATAAAATAATATTTCTAGCTTTTCCAAAGGTGCCCCTCACCCCTCTTATAAAAGGGAACTCCTCCTTCTCATTTCTTCACACCTTCAAAGCCTTTTGGATCAGCCAAACACTTCTCAAATACTCTCCCGACTTCCCTCACTACAACCTAGAGGCCTTAGTTTGATCAGAAAGCCAACCTAAGGAGCCCATTTGATCAAATCAAAAGGAAGAACCCGAAGAAGATGTAATGATTTCACCACCCTTTTCCAAGTTCCTTTCTTCTTCCACTTCTTCTTCCTTTGTTATTACCATTCTAAAATAATAAATCCAGTATCATATATATACTGTGATTTTATTATAAATATGGTACAACCATATTCAATATTCTATCCACCCTTTGAATAACATGTCACCATACGTGCGTACGTACGGCTTACCGTCTCCACGTTGTGGTGTAATTGTTATTCAATATATTATTATTTGGATGGGTATAATAATGATGTGTAACTCATGTAAATAATAAATATAACATGATAATGATTCTGTATATATGATATAACATCCATTTTTATATAATTTTATTATCAAAAGAATGACATTGTCGCTCGTGCGTACGTACGGACTACCGTCTCCACGAACGCAATGAGATTCATTCTCCATCGTATCAATTCAAGTATAATTATCATTTGATGATTTAAAAATAATGTTTAAGGACTTGATATAATTCTGTATATGAATAAGATACAACCAATCCATAACATAAATGTCTTATGTAACAAAACATATAAAATAAAACGAGTAAGTTAACACCCGAAACGACGATAATTCTATGATATTATTAACAAATCAATGTTAAAAGATCATATATGATATCATATTAATATATATGATTCTTGTATAATTTGATAACAATTATTTCACCATTATACAAGAGTTTAACCTACCCTTAACCAAGGAAATGTGCAAGGTAAGGGTTATTTCACAATCTCTTCATTATCCGAGGTTGTTTATACGAAATAATCTACTGGGATCTCTTTATCATCCACATACATGTTCTTTAAAAATGTATTTCAAAACATTTATACTATTTAAAAGAATATGGGTTAAAGTAATTTATACCCTTGTTTTAATTTTTATAATAGTTTTATAAATGAATCTTTCCGTCGTTTTCCAAACAAGGTGCTTTTAACCTTTTCAACAGAATTAAGTTAAGAATGTTTTTTTATCTTATACGGCGGGTGCGGTTATTTTCCGCCATTATAAAATCGTCGAAGCTTCTCTTACAAGATTATATGAATATTTTCAAAGAAAAATGTTTTATTTTATAAATATATGACTCTTAAATGATTTCAAAAATAGAAAGAGATATTTCTCTAAAAAGAGTTTTGATTTCATCCATGTCAACATCCTTTGATGGATTTTACGCTTTTTTGAAGTTGATTTATTATGATACAAAACTTATATATTGTATTGAAGGTTTTGTGATATGTTTGACTGTGGATATTCTATTTTTTTACTGTTTATAGTTTATGGTGAATGTATTGACATTTCGTATGCTACTTTTAATACGAATGTTTATGTTATGTTTAAACCTTTTCATATGGGAATGCATTGGACATAATATGTGATGGGTGGAGCCTGCTATAGCTCCTCGATGCATCGGTAGGTGAAATGAGACAAACTAGTGTCTTGGCACAAGGCCTTGGCAAAATCTTATTTTTAGTCTTGACACGAGGCATGGCTATGTGGTTATGATAGTCTGGCATTATGCATTCCATCATTATGAAAGTGGTTATTGATATTGCATGTGATTATTAGATTAGTAGAATATCCATGTGAATAAGTAAATGGCATTATTTCATTTTACTTTTGCCTTACTATTTTGAAGTTCAAGTTTAAAAGGATTTTGTTTTAGTTATACATTGCCTTAAATGTTTATTCTTATTTATGAAAGTTTCTGCTATATTGTTATCCTTACTGGGCATTTTAGCTCACCCCTTTTCTATGTTTTATTTTTCCCAGGGTATGAAGAAGTAAATTATGAATTTCCTGCAGGGATGGTATGTGGGGATATGAGTGTGGAATATGAAGAAAGGTGTTGTTGTAATTTTCATTTTTATGATGTAATGTAAGACTTATGAATATATCTAGTGTTTCTAAGGCTACTAAACCAATCGGTCTTTCTAGATTTGATATTTCTTGTGATCATGCCAATGTTATGTAATAATGCACCGACTCTAGGCAACTGGGGTCGGGGCATTACAATAAAAGGGTTGGATATAAGATTAAATTATCAATTAAAAATAATAGTGTGTAAATGATTTTTAATTTATTATTACTTGATGGATGAATGCATTCTAGAGAAGGTTGAAAAAGAAATGAAAATAATATAGTTGATGTGTAAAAATGACTTCTCAAATATCACATCTATGAATGATAACTTAATGACTATGGAATATTTATTTTTCTGAGACTATTTTCAATTTGATATGGGTATAGTTGATATTATTGTGTTTAAATGACATTTTAGGAGCTTCAAGTCTTTTTAGGAGAAAGGGGGTGGTTTAGTGTGGTATTCACACCTGATAATGTATGGTTTTATGTTATTAAATAATGATAATTTTATATTTAAGGCCAAGAACATTGGGGTGGAATTAATTCCAAAAACATATATTGATTATTATTTATTTAAAGGATGTGTATATTTTAGAAAAACATCCAACACCCATTTAAATTTATAGTTTTTATGAATTTTACCATTTAAATTTCATCTATAATATGTTTCATTATTTTACCAATACTACATTAGGTCTTCTTTTACTTGGTAAAATTATATTCCCAAAATTGAAAATGAAATTTAAAACTAATTTTGAACATATTAACGAAAATAATAAATCCATTTTAGTATATTCAATTCAAAAATTGTGAAAAATATATTTAAAACAAAACCCACCTGTGTGACAAAAAAACAGGTTTTCAAAAAGTTTATTTTTCAAGAAAAAATGTTTTTTGTATTAACTACATGACCAACTATTATCATTGTATGAAAAAATTAATATTTAATGATATAAAATCTATAAATATCATTTAAAACATTCCCCGTTAGGTATAATTTGAATTAAATAGAAGGAAGAAACATTTTGTACCATAAGAATGTTTAATGAAAAATATTGTTTTTAATACCAAAAAAACATATTATTGAATACAATATAAATTTGAATAAAAAGAATTTAAGGGTATAAAATATATCTAAATAATATTTATTTTATATTGAATCATATTCAAAACATAATTGGACTTTTAAATTGGTTAATTTATTTACTATAAATGATATTTTTACAAAAATCCATTTTTTCACTATTCACATAAAAGTTAATCTTTTAGAAATATTATAAAAAATAATTCATAATATTATTTCTATATGAAGAATCCAAAAAATAGGTTCATTTTATAAAAAAAATTATGATGGTTTCGAAATTGAATTATATTTATTTAATTATATAAGGAAATAATATTTTCTTTTTGAGGAAAACATATATTTTAAGGAAAAAAACGACTTTACTAAAGATTATGTGTTTTTTTCCAAAGGTAAAATGAATATATTAGTTATTATTTGGAAAATTATATATTTGAAAATGTTTTTAATTATATTTAATACTTTCAATTTAATGGATCAGTTATAATTTTTCTGTTAAAATAAATATATTTTGGCTTTTGTTTGTGATTTGTGTTCTGTGAAATGATAGATATGGAACATAGTGCACTCTTTAAATCTCATGGTAATAAAGTTCATTATTAGTGGTCCTTTGATTGAAAAAATTTCTAGAAACTCCCCTAAAATATGCTTTGGATAATTATTATTATCGTTACAAACCATTTTAGGGGATTAAATATATTAGGAATCAAGGATTAGATAGTTTAGAAAAAACAGGTAGGAAGATGATGATGGACATCCAATGTTGAACTGAAGGAGTAATAGTTTTATCCTATAATTGAATAGTTTTAAAGAATGATCCATAGGTAGAAATGAAGGTGTCTTTATAGAATACATATTAGGATTGATTTTTCATATGATACTTAATTATAATTTTCATTGATAACATTATAAAAAATTTGGATTTACTATTTGGATGGTAACAGTATCATGAAAATGAAGCATATAAATATATGTCTCAATGTAACCATAATGTAGCTATCTTGGATAAAATATTTCTATGATTACCTAAGATAGTAAAGTAGACATATTGTTTGAAATTAAATATTATGTCATATATATCTTGTGGATAGGATTAACTATTTTATAGTGATTAGTAATAAATATTGTGAGAAAAAAATTCATATAAAAAGAGGAGAATGTTGCAAAATTATATTTTGGAAAACATATTTCTATAAAATAATACAATATTTGATTTTTTGTTTCACATGAAACCAAAAATTAAAGCGATTTGTGAAGTATTAGATGAATGTTATTTATAAATTTTCAGAATAATAAAACATCCTGTAAATAAAAATATAGAAATCAAATATAAATTCTAAACAAATATAATTAAAAACAATTTATGAATATAGAAGTTCATTTTTTCAATAAATGATGTTTTTATTATATTTTATTATTTATCCAAGAATTGAATATGTATCCCCTTTATCATCCTTCTCCAAATACTGACTAAAATAGTTATAAAGAGAAGAGGGTATAAATTATAACAATATGTCAACATTATCTATTTTCTTAATTTCAACCTTTTTTATTTTAAATTTTTTTTAAAACATCCTAAAATAATGTCAGAAATCATAAATTAAAAGTCCAATTATTTTATCCATAACCCAAAGATATCCAATGAATGTATATTTATCAATCAACAATTTTAAAATTTTAATTTTATTTTTTAATTCTATAGTCACTCAATAAATGTTATCATACTTCATCATTGATATATATGAGTGGCACTTGATATAAGTTTAACCATCATTTAATAAAGAACCCAAGAGAATAAAATAGGTTTTTTCATCAGATTATTGAGAATTTGTGGAACGAAAATGGGTTTATTATCCTTTTCAAATGGATTCTACTAATGAAATCTTTAACAATTCCATCTATAATCATAATATGATAAATCTAAGGAAAATAAAATTGTATCAAATGATATTCTGTATTTTTCTATGGAAATTAAATTAAATTAATACAATATGGTATAAGGTTTTTACACCTTATCGATAAGTTTTATATGGTTTAGAAAATAATTTTTCTAATTAATCAACATATAGTACCAATTTGAACACTATTCAATTTAATAATTGAAAATATGTTAATTATAGAGGAAGTCTACTAGATAAAAAGTTATACCTATAAGAAATTTAGGTTTTGTAATGAAGAAACAATGAAAAATAATTTTTTTTTTCTAGAAAAGAACATTATATAAGCCATCCCAAGAAATAAGGTTGATTATATAATTTTAATTATATTCTTGATCAATCATAAGATATGTAAAATGATGAATACATAAATGGGAAAACAATTTAGTATTTTAATAAAAATATCTTGAGAAATAGAAAATAAACATGATATTTTGAATGTATCTTATAGAAATATTTTACAATACTAGGATAAAAAATTTCTATTGAAATCATGAAAATGTAGAGAGAATTTTTTATATAAAATAAAACATGTGATGAACACATACCATTATTTGGAAATTATAAAAGAAAATATTTTTTATAAAATAGCATATATGGAATAAACTAAAATAATTTACTTATAAAAACATTTCAAAGAAAATAAATATTTTTGAAAATGACCTATTAATTTTAAGAAAAAAGGGATATAGAACATTTTGGTTTCAATGATAGTATATGAGTAAAATATTATTTCATTTTTATTATATTAAAAATAAATTTCTTGATTATCACATCACATAAAATGATTTTTGAAAATACTAATAAAAAAATAAAAAAATAGAAATAAAATCACTTGGGTTGACTATAGGGAAGAAAAATATCATTATATTAGAAATGAAGACTATTCAAATTCACCATATGGGATATAACAATATACAGATCCCAATTTTAAAATGATATTTATAAAAAAACGTTATGACTTGAGTAAATTTTAAATCAAAACCCTTTAATGAAAAATTTATTTAAATTAAACTTAAAATACCAAGGATATAATATAATTTATCATATAATACTTTAATTTTGTATTATATACAAAAAACAATAGAATTATAACGTAACAAGAATTTTGTCTCAAGAAATAGCAATGGTAAAAAAGAAACCCTTTATAATAAAATAATCGTTGCGGTGAAATAATTTCATAATGATGATATATGAATATTTATAAAAGCCCATAAAATAAATAGGAAATAAAATAAAAAATAATAATTAATTACAATAAACCAAACATGGAACAAAAGAGTTTAACAATAATGTTTGTAACTCCATGGATTAATGTTGAGTGGGCACAAACCATTACAACAATGGAATATTATTAAACAGAATACATTTAAAGAGAGTTTATTATATTCCTATTTCAATCCCTTCAATTAAATGTATTAGGTAGTAGAAATTCATTATGTAGTAGTCACACCATAGTGACTCTATCGTGGTACACAGAAAGAAACATGGCTCAAAAAAGTATATTTGTGAAAAATATCCCATAAAAAATTAGAAACATTCAAATCAAAACCCCTTGAATCATATGATTTAAAATGAATCACTAATCA
Source organism: Viscum album (assembly GCA_963277665.1). NCBI lineage: Eukaryota > Viridiplantae > Streptophyta > Magnoliopsida > Santalales > Viscaceae > Viscum > Viscum album. Next base: position 1,291,816,450 of record OY728151.1, read on the forward strand.
TAATTAATAGTGATAGGATCATTATAAAAGTCATTAGAGGGGAATTATATTAACAGTTTCGTATAAAACTAGGAATATAATAGTAAATATGTCCAATGAGTTAGAATTGACATAAGAAACCATAATATTAGCCTTTATATACTCTATGCATGTGACTAACATCATGTATAATAAAATTAACATTATTATAAACCTTATTTATCTATATTTTATTTAATAAGGTCTATTTGTTACAAAATTAAATATACTTATCTTATATTTTTTTTCTTATGTTCTTTATTTGTGGTAATTGAGTCATTTTATACATTACTCTTTTGGTATATTGATCATGGTCAAGGTGTTGTGGAAATAATTAAAAATACAAAAAATTATAGTGGGGTAAGTCCTTAATTATATTTTACTATAATAAAATTTATATTGTAATATATGTTTTTATAAATTGAACATAGATTAGGAATGGTACTCAGATATTATCATTAATGTATGTTAAGCTTACTGTGATCAATATTTATTAATGTTACTTAATGAATATACAATTGTATAATTATATAATGTTAATAGTGTCAAAAAAATAATTTAATTAACTTAAATCAAATGTTAAAGTCATCCATGGTTGGTGGTCAAGAAAAATAAATTATGTATTCACGTAGAGGTGGTAATCCACTCGTACACACGTATAAAATATTCAAATTTCCCTAGAATGAATAGAATGAAAGGAATTATTATTTTTAGATTAATTTCATTATATAAATCTAAAATTAATCAATTTTTTATAGACTTATTATAATCACCTTAATTTGATGATAAAAAACAAAGGATGCCACTTGATGGAGGTGGTAGTCCACACATACACAAGATTTAAATTGTTTTATTTATTTATGGTGGGAAAGAAATAAACAATATTTTTTCAATTAATATAATATTATTTAATTATAATAATGATACCAAGGTCAATATATTACTTTTCTTATGATATTTTTGGATGAGAAAGATTAACAAAAAATGGATAAGGATTTTTTTATACTCACTTAAGGACCATGAACATTATTTGGAAATTATCCTTGAAAATAAATTGTATAGGATAACTATTGGTGGCTATGGGATATTGGTATATCAAGGGTATTTTATGAGAGTTAAATTGTCATGGATTCAAGGAATGTTTTATGAGAATGTGTAATTTTCAGAGGGTGGAATTGATCTTAGTTTTAATTGAAGAAAAGGGGACATTTGTGAACACCAATTATTTTTGAATAAATGAATGACAATTTTCAAGGGTCATGGGTTCCAAAAGTTTTATATAATGGATTTTTGGGTGATATAAGGTCAATAAATATCTGGAAAATATTTTTTAAACATGTTTTACGAATTAATCAAGTAATTTTTCACTAGGTTTTTACATCTTACCATTTTAATTTTTACCTAGGTAAATAGTTTTAACTATGTAAAATATATTTTCGTAAAAATATATATCAAATACTCATACTCATTATGGGTGTAATGAACCTAAATTTAACATATATTATATCCATTTTTATTTATTAATTTATGGAAATTTACTTTTACATTGAAACATATAGTATAAAAATGGAACTATTTTGTAGAAAAATTATAATTTAACTAATATCTATTCTTAATCTTATTTAGTATTGGTCACTAGATAAGTGAGTGTTAATATAAATACCTAAAGTTCTATAAATTATATAATATTCATTTTTTTCATATATATTAAATGATTTACTTGATAAAAATTATTTAATGATGAAAGTTTATTGAAATAAACTGTTTGACCATTACTGTGTAAGTTTACCTTGATCGTGGAAATATTTTACCTAAAAATGAAATTATAATTATTATATAATATGGATATATTAATAATAAATGTTAATTCCTTTTTAATATTCACATAATACTTTTGATGTGAACTAATTTCTAATATAAGTGAATAAAAAAGATTTTTGGAATAAAATAATACTAATGTTTCAAAAACAGCACAATACGTGGGTTTTATAAATTTAAAATATTGTTTTTAAATGAATCTGTTTACATATACTATGTATTTACAATTTAATAAATATTTTTATAATATTTTAATCAAAAAAATTCTGAATACATTCCTGTATACATTATAATATTACTAAAAATCACCTTTTTACAATATTAAACTAAAAATAAAATGTTTTGGAAAACTACCCCAACATCACAATAGGATAATTTTTTACAAGATGAATTTAAAAAAATATATTATTTTTAAAAATTAAAATTATAAAATCCAATATGTTTATTACTTTGATCTAAATAGTAAAATATTAAATTATATTTCTTTTTTTGTAAAATTGTGTTTTTTAAACATTAAGTGTTTTTAATACTATTTTTAATGGATTTAAAATTTATTAAAATATTTTTATTAACTAACGGTTTTAATATTCATATATTTTTATAATAATATTCATCTAGTATGTGTAAAATCCCTTTATTCCATTTTTTTTTTGGAGTAAGCTATCTAACATAGTGTTAATTTAGCGAAAAAATATATCCCAAAATTGAAGGGTGTGACATATTTTCTACCCCTTAAGATCATGAAATATTCTTTAATATTTGTATTTTTAGTTTAAATTCATGTTTTCCTTTTTAATTTCCATTGATTCAAAATTTTCTTTAATCGTAGTTTTTTATTTGACCACCTCCCTCTTTCATTGGATTCATGGGGTTTAAATTTCACTAGAGGTAATATATTTTATTTCCCAACATAAAACCCAAAATTTTTCATCTCTAGTGGTTATATATAGTGTTTATATGTTTTCCCCCTACCATTTTGCTCTTTGGTTTCTCAAATAAAATAAAATAATGTTTTCTAAGAAAAAAGAACATATTTCTCATTTTCGATTAGGAATATTTTTTTCTATGCGGATGTTATCAAAAATGACTTAATAAATTTATTTTATATTTTAAATGATACTATGTAGTTATTTATAACCGTACATGGCTTAATTTTTTTATAAAGGAATGTTTTTAATATTTCCATAACATAAGTTTATATAATTCACTATAAATGTGTGAAAAGAATGTTCTTCCTAAAATATATGATGCAAAAAACTTTTCTAACCGTGATAGTTGTTATTTTATTTCAATATTCCCCTATAATGAATCATGTTTTTTGAAATAAATTTATTTTCTATTAATCTATTAATTTTTTTAGAATTATAAATAAAATATTTTATTTTCTTAATATTAAAAATGAATTTTGGAAATGATTTATAACTTTATGAGGAACAATGGAAGAAGGAATTTTTTTGAATTACACGATGTGTAATTCCTTGTACACACCATGTACTATGGCACCATTTCCTAGCCGTGTTTGGCCATTTCATGGCCGCATACACAACCGTGTGATGATGTGGCAATGAGGCTTAAGGAAGGACCTAATAAAAGAATATACCCTCCATCTATATTTAAAGAACACGCCATGTATTTTTTTTACTTGATATATCATAGCGGGATCACGTCTCATTTAGAAGAATTTATTCTTCTAACTCCTTTTCATCCATGAGCGATAGAAATTTCCATTTATTCTCTAAGCCCCCAATCCATCTTCCTTTCTCCAAATCAAACACCATCAATTGAGTCGGAATCACATTGGTGAGTTGTTCCTTCTTCTAGAGCCTCTTCTCTTGATTTCTCCTCTTCTGTGAGTTATCCATGGTTGAACATTTTTGAAATTTTTTTTATCTAAAACATTCTAGGTCTATTAAAAGGATGAGGTTCACCTATATTGACAGTAAAATGGTGAGGTAGGTGGTTTGTGCCTTTCCGTAGATGTCTTTTTATTATATGTGAAAAATTGACCAATATCCTAGTTTAGGGTATTGTGTGATTCAGAAATTTAACCCTATTGATGCATGCTATGTTTTTTTTCTTGAGAAAGGGTTTTTTATTATGATTATGTTTATTAACTTTCTATGGATTTGCTTTTCCATGTTAGTTTTATTTTGGACATTGGGTCTAGAACTTCCTGTTAGGATGTTTTGTTTTCCATGCGTTGTGTTGTAAGGATAGAGTTGATGATATATGAGATGCTACTGATATTTTTTGTAGCTTATTAGCCTCGTAGTAGTTGATATTACTCTGGCTGATGGATATCATTTTTTCATGATTGTGTTAAACTGGGCTGTGAGAACTAAGTGTAGTTAAACCTTAAGGGGAATGGAGGTTGGGTGATTCCCCATAGGTTATGTTATACTTTAACTTTGCGAGACCACATGGGGGATTGATAGTGAGTTCTCCCTTAGAGTGTATATAGTATACCGTTACGAGACCATAGGGGGAATAGACATTGAGTACTTCCTCGTAGAGTTTGTAGTTAATCATTAAATGACCACATTGGAACTAATGGTGGGTGCTCCCTCAGAGAGCCTTTGTTTTCATGAGACCAAAGGGGTTAGATTGTGTGAGAATTCCCAGAGTTCCGTGATATCTTTATTGTTTAAATGATATGTTTAAGAAGAGCGGCGATAGTATGAGAACAATCTCCGAGGGTTGCTTTTGAATGATTGGTTTAATAATAGATAAATGTAGATGAATGTAGTTTGAAACTATTTGATTATTTACTTTTGAGTATATCCTTATTTATTAATTCATTTTGTATATTTCCTAATATATATATTCACCGGTAGTTAGGCATATATCTTTGGGTGGTTGCATACTAGGATTCCCCTCACACCCTGTTTGGGTCATGCTTTTGGGCCCAAACAGATTATGTTATAACAGGTATAGGTAAGGTCAAGCACCCATCTACTTTAGTTACATGATTGCTATAGAGATGGAGAGCATGTGAACAAGCTGAGGCTTTCCATCCTTTTTGATTTGTTTATGTTTTTTCATTATACTTTGATTTAGTACTTTATTTGGGCATTATGACTTCTTTGGATGATTTCAAAGACATATGTGACATGCATCATTTATATATGTGCTCTAGTTATTTTTTTTCCTTTCAGTCAATGTTGTTTACTTACTGTAAGGTATTACAACATATGCTATTATTATCTATTTTTTTCCCTTATGTTACTCTGCAAATGAGGGCATAATTACACCATTATCAAACCCAAGGCCCTCGCTACTAGTCAACAGCCTCTGCCATTCATGGAAATATACTTGAGGCCATGTGACCAACCTGGTAAGAGGCACCTCTAGGCGGCACCCAGAACTGGGACGTTACAAGTGGTATCAGAGTGAATTGTTTGTTCATTGAATTATTTTTTAGAGCCTATAGATAGGGATAGACGGGATTAGGTAGTTCGTAATAATCTATGCCTTGGAGTAGCTATCCCATGTATAGGGAAAAGCAAATATTCCTTGAATATTGCAACTTTTTTGGTTTTAAAATTTTTATAGTTGATTTGATTTCATTGTTGTGTGATTCAACTACTTTGTGAAAATATTTTTGATATTATTGAGGTTCTATTTCTCTTACAACCCGATGAGATGAGGGTATTCCATCTCATGCATCATATAGGCACCTTCTAGAGATCACATGTCATGAATTCTTGCCATGACATTTAAGGTGCATCACCGATTTCATGTTGTTTTGATAGATATTGTGCTTGATATTCATGATGATGTGATAGATTCCATGATATAATACCTATTATTTGATATGGTATTTCAAATATCTAATGTATCTTTTGGATGAATGCCAAACTTTGGTCCCTAGGGTGTTATGGGCCCTCATGGATCCGAATTTGGTGGATTATGTGATTGAATAAACTATTATTCTTTTTAATATACATGAATAAGATTCCAAGCCATTATTTGTGGGGAGTATAAGCCTCCATATGTCATAATTGTGATATTTAATGTTGTTTCAGTGTTTCTATGAGTTTCCGGAGTAGTTTCAAAGGCTTACTATCATGAAAAACCCAACATACACTGTGTGTGATGATGAATACATGCCATGAATCACTCTGTTTAAGAAGGAACTCATTTTCATAAGTAGACACCATGTACTATATGTACATGATGTGTAGTCTTTAACAGTGTGAATCAATTTGCGGTCAAGGACATGAGTTTGGGCATTGTTTGGTGGAACACACCGTGTACTGGGAGTACTCGCCAAGTTTTAGAGACCATGTTTCCAGACATGTGACTAATGACACTGATTGATGAAACATAGGTAGTACATTCTGTGTCCATCTTAAACATCCCATTTAGATTCATCCAAGTATCTAGCCATGTGACTAACAACACAGGTTGGTGAAATCCTTCTAGTACACATTGTGTCTGGAAAATGCATGTTGTGTAGTTTTTCTCTAAGAAAATAATCTCGCTTAGCTGTGTAGAGGAACATGAAAAAGGTAGAGTGATTCAAGTACACGCCATGTCCTTATGAGGAATACATCGTGTGTAGGGGTGTTACACGACCAGTTTTGGAAGAAGTACACACCCATGTGATGGATTAATGGAACACGTCATGTATCAATGTTTTGAAACACTATAGTGTTTTCTTTCTCATTTTCTTTTCATGAAGTACTTTGTTTCAGTACTTGAAAGTTTTGAACTAAGGTGCGTGCTTGACCTTGCAGAGTCATGCCACCAAGACTTCCTCCAGTTGTACACCAAATACATGCCAATGATCAGACATAAAATATGGTTGATCAAGGACTACCGGCATATCCTCACATCATGCCCGTCTAGGAAACAACCATCATTCCGGATACAGGTGTGACACACAATTCCGAGAAGGCTTCATGAGGTTTATACACACCCTCTAGGGAGCACATCATCCTACCCTGTCTATGGGAGAGTTGATGTGGGTTATTCAATAGCATCATTCTCAAGAATTCATTGGGGATAGAGGACCTCTGGCTATAGAGTCATGGTTATACTCCATACTATCTATCTTCGAGCATTTCAAGAAATAACTATAGAGGAGTGTGAAGCTCGTTTCCTACATACTTCGGGATTCCTCCAAGAGAAGGTGGGATGTGATATCCGAGACGGGACTCGAGTGAGTTATGGATTGTGATGATTTATAGAGTACCTTTTATGCATAATTCTACCTTGAGACTTTGATGGTTGATCAAGACAGAGAGTTCATGAGTTTGGAGAATGGTAAACTCTCAGTCATGGAGTATTCTTCTCACTTCACAGTGTTGCAGCACTTCACACCCATTCTAGGGGTGATGAGATATTTCTGGCAAGGAATTTTGAGGATGGTCTTAGGAATGAAATCTGATCTCAAGTGTACATACTCAGGTTGACTACCATAAATTCAATGTTCAACTAGGTGCTGATAATTGAGTAGAACCTGATGGATTTTGGAGTTGTGGGATAGGGAGGTTCAACATCCAGAGTTGGTACCCCACCGACTCACAACAGGAAGCCCCACAGGGAGTCTATGCATAGAGATCTGGGCTGGTGAGATACTCCTTTAGGTAGCCAGGTGGTATGATACCAGTGGGGGAAGAGCGGCCATATGAGACCACATTTTCCGAGTGACCTAGTTTAGTGCCGATGTGGTGGAAAGACGGTTCATCTTCAGGGTTTCTAGTAGTTTTTCTCACTAGAAGTTGGTGATAGGGGTTCTTCTTTGACTCATTGTACCAGAGCAGGACTACTAGTTTCCCATTAGTCTGGGAATTGGAGTTTGTCCGGACGTTCAGGTCGAGGTGGAGGATGTGGTCATGGTTAGCAGTCGGTAGGATTTTAGAAACAATAATGTGGGTCAACTTAGGGTAGTTAGGTAGGGTCATAGGGCCGCGGTAAAAGTTAGAATTTTGCAGTGGAGTAGACCCAGCAGGACCGGGATCCCATACCCTCTAAGGTTAGAGGTATGATTCTTGTTGCCTCAATTTTACCTTCTATACTTTTCGATGCAGTGGCTTCCTATAGTTTCATATTTGTTGCTCATGTGGAATGACAGGGGATTTGAATTTACATCTAACGATATGTTGACACTGGAAACTCCGTTGGGGAGTAGAACGACTAGTGTACGTCACTGCAAGGAGTTCCCTCTTGAGGTTGGTTGGTGTCACATCATATGTGACTTTTTAGGTCTTTGAGATGATGGGAAATTATTTCATTCTCAGAATGGACTGGTTAGTTCCCTTCTAGGATATTGTTGATTTCTATCACCTTAGGGTGTGTTTCACATCCCTATAGGGTAGTTTGATTCAATATAAGGGAAAATGGGTTGTCCAGGCGTGCAAAGGACCCGAGAAACATGGGTTTGGAAGAGTTATAACACAGATAGCTAGATTGTATCTAGATGACCAGGGGACTTCACATATGATCCTTCCTCTAGTGTTTAATTGTTCCTGGGATGTCATTCCTGAGGAATTTTTAGGTTTTTCTCTAGAGTGAGAGGTAGAATTTTCTATTGATCTTGTTCCAGGGGTGACACAAGTGTCTATTCTTACTTATAGGATGGATACACCAGAGTTACAAGAGGTCATGAAGCAGTTATAGGAGTAATAGGAAAAGGTTTTCATCCGAACTTGTACTTCTCCTCGGGGTTCGACTATCCTATTTAGAAAGAAGATGGATTATACCCTCAGAATTCGTGTTGATAATTAGAAGTTGAACTAGTTGACTCTCAAGAAACGATATCCCTTTCCAAGGATTGATGATCTCATTAATCATCTTTGAGGAGCCCAGGTGTTCTTCAAGATTTACTTAAGGTCCAGTTATCATCCAGTGCATGTTAGACCATCAGATATACCTCTTAAAACCATTCAAAGTAGGTATGGTCTATACGAGTATGTGTTTATGCCATTTGGTCTCATGAAAACGCCTACAGTTTTTGTGGCACTGATGAACAGATTGTTCCATCCATACATGGAATCCTTTTTGGTGGTTATTGTGGAGAATATCTTGGGGTACTCTCATACTCAACACGGTCATGCTACCCATCTTGAGATCATATTGAGTTCACTGAGAGACCAATAGTTATATACTAAGCTCTCAAAATGCCACTTTTTGATGGACCACCTTCACTTCTTGGCTCATGTTATGTCAGAGACATGAGTATCAATAGACCCATAGAAAGTGAGAGCATTAGTTTCCTAGGAGCATCTATAGAATTCCTATGAGGTGCAGAATTTTCTAGGGTGGACTGGTTATTACAGATGTTTTATATGTGACTTTTCACACATAGAAGCACCACTGACGTGCTTGACTATGTAGGGTGTGAAGTACTTGTGGATAGATTCTCACGATTCTGCCTTTCAGGAGCTGAAAGGGAGGTTGACTTCCGCAGTGATACTAGCTTTCGTAGATCTGGGAAATAGTTATATAGTTTACTGTGATACATCAGGTTTGGGGATAGGAGTCATGCTTATGAAGGGGGAAGGAATCATTGTGTACAGGTCTTGGCTGGCGATGCCACATGAGTGGAATTACCCAATGCACGTTCTCGAGATGGCTGCAGTTGTTCATGACTTGTACTATTGGAGACATTACTTTCTAGGGGAGAAATGTGTTGTGGAAACTAACCACAAAAGTGTAATGTGTATCTTTACCCATCATGACCTGAATTTGAGATAGCGAAGGTGGGTTGAGTTACTTCAGTACTTTGACATTAATCTTTCCTACATTCATGGGAAAGGTATTGTAGTGGCTGATGTGTTGAGTAGAAGGAATCAAATACATGTGGTTCAGGAGGCAAGTAGTGAGTGGTGTCTTATAGCTCTGTTCTCTAAGATACATTTGGAGGTGCACAACAGACAGGGGTAGAGGCTTCTTTCTTCTATAGCGGTTACCTATACTCTTCATTATCGAGTGAGAATAAGGATGTTATCAGATTCAGATGGCCTAGTTCTATATTATTGCTTATCATGAGAGGACCCTATTCCTCAATGGACTGTTGGTGAGGATGATATCTTGTGTTTTCATGGGCGCGTGTGGGTGTCAGTAGACATATGTGAGGAGTTGATGTATAATTTTCATTCCTCTGTTTGGGAAGTTTATCTTGGTGTCACAAAGATGTATCGATATCTTCACCATCAATATTGGTGGCCAGGTATGAATATTGATGTTGGTGGTTTTCTCATGAGATGTTCCACCTATCAGCAGGTGAAGGCAGAGCATCAACAACCAGAATGGCTCTTGCAGCATTTACCCATTCCTTTGAAGAAGTGGAATGATGTCATGATATACTTCATGATATGTTTTCTGAGGTCACCTTAAGAGAATGATGTGGTTTGGGTTAACAGTGATAGATTCAAGAAGGTTTTACACTTATTATGGATTAATGGGACATTATGTGTTGATAGCCTCAGAAGATTGTACATCCAAGAGATTATATGTTTACATGGGGTTCCACACACCATTATTTGAGACAAGGTTGCTTGTTTAACTTCTCAGTCCTGAGAGGGACTATAGAGGGATTTTCATACACAGGTATTTCTTAGCACAACTTACCATCCACAGATAGATGGCCAGTCTGAGAGAACAAATCAGGTGCTAGAGGGAATGATTTGATCATGCGTCTTATATTTTGGACGTTCTTGAGAGAATCACATACCTATGGTAAAGTTTTCCTCTAATATTAGTTTCCAATAAACTATTCGGATGGAACATTATAAGGCTTTGTATGATAGGTCATGTTGATCACCCCTACGTTGGTTGGAAGTAGGAGAGGAAGCTATGTTGAGACCTTGTCTTGTCTAGGAGACCACAGAGTAGGTGGAGTCGATTCAGAAGAGGATGGATACAATAAAGTTACAACAGAAGTATTACGTTGATCGACGGAGATGACCTCTAGAGTTCAAGGTCAAAGATCAGGTTTTCCTACGTTTCACACCAAGGTTGGGACACAATATTATTGGGAGATATTGGAAGCTTTAACCAAGATATGTTGGGTCAGTTGAGGTTTTGGAGAGATTTGGGCCAATCTCCTTTTGGGTGTAGTTACCTTAGAGGTACCAGGATATGCACGACGTATTCCACTTTTCTCAATTATGGCATTACTTCTCAGACCCATCTAATTTTTTCAACCCATAGAGGTTGAGTCAAAGGTGTGAAAATTGTTCAAGGAGCATCCTCTTCGGATTTCTGATCACATTGAATGATTCCCAATGTCCGGTCTGTTCCCCTGGTATAGATGTTGTGGCTGAACAGGAGAATACGTGACGAGACTTGGGAGAGGGAGGCTGAAATGAAATCACATAGTATGATGTTGTTCGAGGATTCTTCTATGCCACCATTTTATATAAATTCAGGGGAAATTTTATTTAAGGGGAGAAGCTTTTATGAACACAGAGATTCTTTATAGGTAAGGATATTGTTTTAAGGTTTCATTTGAGGAAAAAGGGAATAAGGAAATTTTTTGAAGTACACATTGTGTACTTCCTTTTACACACTGTGTAATCTAGCACCGCGTCTAGGCTGTGTCATGGTCGCATACATGATAATGTGATGATGTGGAAGGGTTATCTAAGGCGGGACCCAATAAAGGAATATAAAAACTATGTATCATTAATTAAAACACATTGTATTTTTATTTTTAATTGATTTATCCATGAGGGGACGCGTCTTGTTTATAGAAACATCTTCTTCTTACTCTGTCCCATCTAGGAGGGACCAAAATCACTATTTTTTCTCCAAGAACCTGATCCGTCATCCGTTCTCCAAATAAAACATCGTCCACTGCATTGGAATCACCTTAGTGAGTTCTTTATTCTTCTAGAGCCTCTCTTCTTGATTTGTCCTCTTTTGTGAGTTATCCAAGGTTGAATGTTTTTTTTATCATTTTTAGGTCTATGAAATTCTAGGTTGATTTAATGACTCATGTTAAACTATATCAATCATACAACATTGAGGTAGGTTGTTTTTTCCTTTCCATCTTTGTCTTTGGATTATATGTGCAATAGTTCCCAATACTCTAGTTTAGGGTATTTCCGGTTTAGGAAATTAAACCCTATTGATTCCTAATATGGTTTGTTTACTTTATAAAGGGTTTTTTATGAAATATATTTATTACCTTTATATGGACGTGTTTTCCCATGTTTGTTTGATATTAGTGGTTTGGGTCTAGAACATCCTCCTAGGCTATTTTGTTTTCCACGCCTAATTTTGTCAAGATAGATTTGATATTATATGTGATGAATGGGATTTTCTTTATATATTATTTTCCTTGTAGTAGTTGAGATTACTTTGGCTGTTGGATATCATTTGTTTATGGTTGTATTAAACAACGATGTGAGAACCTGGTGTAGTTAGACTATAGAGGGAATCGACGTTGAGGGCTTCCCTTGAGTGTCTTTTATACTTTTTCTTTTTGAGACCATAGGGGGGATTGATGGTGAGTGCTCCCTCAGAGTGTCTATAGTATACCGTTAAAATACAACAAGGGGAATTGACATTGAGTGATTCCTTGGAGAGTCATTAGTTTATCATTAAAAGATCATTGGATGAGTTTATGGTGAATGCTTCATTATAGAGTCTTTGTTTGCATGAGAACAAAGGGGTTAGACTGTGTGAGCTTTCCTAGAGGTTCATTGTATCATTATTGTTTACATGATAAGTTGAACTATAGGGGTTAGACAATGAGAACGTTTCTAGTGGGATGCTTGTGATTGATTGGTCGAATAGTTGATAAATGTAACTGATGGTATTTTGAAACTGTAGGATTGATCACTTTGGGTACCTCCTTGTTTATTACATCATTTTTCATATTACATTATATATATATTCAATGATAGTTAGGCATAGATATTTGGGAGGTTGCTTACTGGGATTCATCTCACACCCTATTTGGGTCATGATTTTGGGCCCAAATAGATTATATTGTTACAAGTATAGATAAGTGATAGAACACTTCTAATTTAGGTACATGATGGCAGTTGATTTGGGGAGCATGGGACCATGTTGAGGTTTGTGATGTTGTTGGAGTTGTTTTCTTTTTTAACAATTTACTTTGGTTTAGTATTGTATTCCAACATTATGACATTTTTTTTCTTATTTCCTAGAAATATGTCACATGCGTCATTTTTATATGTGCCCCAGTTATTTATTTACTTTCAGTCTTTTGATGTTTACTTATTGAATGATATTACTACTTCCTCAACTGTTATCTGTTTGATTCTACAATGTCACTCTAACAATGTGGTTATAGTTTCCCCACTATCACACCCAAGGACCTCACTGCTAGTAAGCAGCCTCTGGATTCTGGGAAATGATCTTGAGGCATTTTGACCAAATGGGTATGGGTCACCTTTGGGCAGCACCTAGAACCGTGATTTTAAATCATTCATTTTTACAAACCCTAATTTCTGATTAAATCATGTTCGTCTATCGTTCATTGTTGATTTTATTATTATACCATATTTTGATATCATTCACTTTCTTGTGATCATGTTCACTATCACCATCTATTATTCATTAGAGATTATTTTTATCCTTGATATCCATATACTTTTATATCATGAATATATTAATTATATCTATATTTTCTTTAACATATACAATTAAAAACTATAATTTTAGTTTATGTCATCTCAGTATGAATTTTATTTCATTTATTGGGGAAATACACATATTTTTCACTCTTTATTCATTATGGATTTTTATTTGTTGATAAAGAATATTTATTTTTTATTTTAAATTTGACACATTAAGTGCTGAATGAATTTGAAATATGTATTTTATAGCTGGGGCTAAATTGTTGATATAACCTCAATATTTTATTTTTATTCCATTTTAACACATTGGGATATTTTACAGAATGTTTTTAGAGTTAGGAGTGGACTTAAAACATGGTTCCAGGGGTTGTGGTTTCTTGATGTTGATATAATAAAAATTTTAATTATATTATATCACTAGTTTGTAGTTTTTTAGAAATAACTAAACAAAATATTAATGATGTATTTTATATTAATACCTAGAACATTATAAATTATGGTTTTCGAGTTTTACACCACGATTTTTATAATTTGTGTACGTGTCAGGTGTTTCATTAAGTGTAGTTATTGGTGGGATAATAAAAAATAAAAACTAAAAGTAATTCTTGTTTATTAATTATCTATAACCTAATCTTCACCTAAATAAACTCATTTATAGAAAAATAATAATGTGAGCTGCATAAACTCATATATTAGAGAGTACCATGATGGAGAGATTATGTAAAAGATAATAAAATTGTGGATCAATAATCAGTACGAAGAAGTATCTCATTACTAATGAAGTTCTTGGATCATTCCAATAACATCGATGATAGATCAATCATTTTAATTGATTGATCCTATTTTAATTAAGTATGTTTTATTTTTTGTATTAATACCTTTATTTTATTATACCATATGGAATGAGAATTAATTCCTTAGATAATTATGTGGGTGATTGAGTTTTGAATTGAGATTGATAATTTTTCATCAGAATTAGGAATTGATTTTTTTATACTACCTTTCTCCTATAATTTAAATTTACTTTCTCAGTAGATTCTAGCCAACCTAAAGAATTGTCAATTTTCATTTCCTTACTTTTGTGTTTTTTTATTTTTGTCCATCTCTCATGAACAATCATGGGTGATATTTCATTAGACAGACAGGTTGCTTATGTTAGAAAATTTATCATTGTACAATCAATCTTTGGGTAAATAGACTAATTCTATAGGTTTATATTCTGGACCAAATTCTGGATCCTAGAATGATGATAGTGATGGAATATTGTGTATTTTATTCAGAGGATTTATTTCATAGTTACAAATTACAGTGATGCAGTGTGGCGGTAGACATTCCCAAGTGGATGGGTAGCTAGAATTTGATAATTAGGGATGGACAAGGTATGATCATCCTAAGAACCAAGGTCAATGGAAAAAAACTTAGTGAATTTAGAGGTGTTGGTAGTGTGGGGGAAGACACACGAGAGTTCTGAGAATTTTGTTAATACCTGATTTACATGACTTGATGTTCGGAGGAACACATGCTATGTGGTACTTGTTTCTAAGTGGCTAGAGCTACATTTAGAATTAAATATCCCACACCATGATAAATTTGAATATTTTTTTAGCCCTTGATCTATTTCATTAAATTTACCCCATAGATACACATGAAAGAACATAGAGAAGCTACTCAAGTACTTCTATAGTACTCACGCACAACTAGAGTACACATGGAACACAAGAGTATCAAGTCATGAATATAAGGACATGTGAAATTCCATAAAATTTAGGAGGTCCAGGATTAGTAGGAAACACTATTTAATTTCTATAGACAACATTAATTCTTTCTCGGGAATTTAAAGATTCATTTCTCTTTAGTTGAGATGTGTATCTATAAGGTATTTTAGCTTGGCATGTCCCAATGAGGGTATGATGAAGAATCTGATCCTGAGAATTGGATTGGTGATCCCATCTATGACTTAGTTCGATTTATATCTTGGAATCTCCTCGTGTGACCCAGGGTCTGATCTGTTATCATTCATCACTAGGATGGGCTAGATATCTCATTACCAACATTTAGGGTGTGTAATCCCCAACCTAGAGCATTAACCCATGTAGGGTTTGGTATCCACCCATAGGCCTGAGTTGTGATCCACTATATACATATTGAGATCATATATGTTTTATGATGAATCTATTCATGGAATGTCCTAATGGGAATGAAAAATCACATGTGCATGATGATTGGTAACAAGACCCGATCATTGAGTTCTCTTGGATGGATGTTACCTTATGTCCCAAGAGAAATCCTATGGTGGAGGTTAGGGAAATGGATTATGTTGAAACTTGTTATATATGTTGAACATTTCTAGTATTTTGTTGTTATTTTTTTCACGCCAATTAAGCCATCTTTTTGGTATTGAGCCATTTCTCATTGATTTTTATTGTTTGGGGATTTTTGGGTATCCTACTGAGTAAATTTTTAACCATCTCTGAATGGTATTTTCCACAAATTATTTTTCTTATTCAGATATAATTCCTTTCAATATGGTACCAGGATTAAAATGGTTAGGTAGAGATTAGTTGAACAATACAGACCATAGATAGTGTTAAGAGGATCATTTTGACATCAATATCATTTATCTATGCAGGTTGGACTCTTTTACAATTTTTGGTAGGCTTTTATTTTACCTTCATCATTCCCGTACATTTTTCACACCCAAATGTGAGATTATTTGTATAAATTTATATTTGGTATCAGTTATATCTATCATTTCAATATTATAGTGATGTTTTGAGATGTATGTGTTTGTACAAGTACCGTATCCTAAGGCCCCCCCATGTGTGTGATATGTCCACACGAAATTGGCATCTAGACATTGGATTATTGGAGGTGATAATGGGGTATCACATAATATATTCTACTAGACAATCGGTCCCCAGAGGGTTAGGTCATGATAGAGTTGTATCAAAGGTATGAATTTCCATGGAAAATAGTTTGGATATAGTCTAGCTGTGAGGATTGGTTAGGAATATATAGCGATAGTGTTAAAGTATCTCAAGTTTGGATGTCAGACTAAAGAACCCAGTTGTGGTGTGGAAGAAAATGTTTTCCTTCAGCAAGACTCATAACCTTTAACTGACTCATTACATATAGGAATGCGTTACAAGAATAAAATTGGTACATTAATCATATATCAATGAATTACAGTTTCCATGTTATTCTTAAGTCATCTACCTTGATACTCCCATTCACAGTGGTGTATCTTTAATTTTTGAAGTACTCCTCCCAGATGATATCCAACTCTAATTATATAGTTTTATTTTGATGATGATACACCAAATGATGAGTGTTTTTCTCAGGGACCTATGCCAGAGGTGGTACCTTTGGGTGGTTATATGATCTTACATCTTCCTACTGAGCAACCTGTCATCCTAGAAATACCAATAGAGGATGTGTACATTCTAAGAGAAAAGCACATGGTCTAGAGATAGAGACCCCTCAGGTTTTAGAGTGAGACAAACTCCCAAAGAGTAGTTTTACTTGGAGACATTTCTTGTAGTGTGTATTCATGATGTTTTTATTCTCCAATATTGATACTTTCTAGTTGAATATTGTGTTTTTAGATTCACTAAACTATAATTTTTCTCCATGGATATGGTTTGTTATGAATAATTTTGAACGCAGTCCTTTGAGAATGGCATTCTCTATGATATATGGGATATAGTGGTATACTTTTGTATCACGATGTATGATGGTGTATTACAACATGCCATGGTAATGGAGTCATTTCTATTTCAGGAGAAAACAATAGTAGATTTTATAAATGGGATTCCAAGGGATAGTATTCCGAATATGGGTTTCACTGATTGACACAACGATCTAGGAATGAGTATCATTTTATGTGAGTCTCAAGAGAGAGGGTTTAAATCCTAGGGCGCTTAGGATGGTTCGAATAAGCTGAGGGAGAGGAAATTGTACTATAATTATGGATGAGGACATATCACATAAGATATCCCAAACCACAATAAGGTAGATGGGGAGACAGTCAATAAACTACCTAGGTAGAGGTAGTGGTTTGATAAGGTATATAAGTAAGGTGGCCGGTGTGAATTGGGATCTTGGAGATCAGTGGGATCATGACAGAGTTTTGATCTCTTTCCACCACCATCCCCAAGTAGTCCAATCCAGTCTCAAGAATCTGGTGGTTAGGAAAGTGGGTGGTTACAGGGAATAGAGATTTATGACCTAATGTCATCAGGATTTATTTGAGGCATGACTCGTGTCTTCTAAACAAAATCTTGAACACTTATAGTCACATTATTGATCTAATCATTCCTTGACACATACCTTTTTTATGGTCTAGAGAATCTAGTAGTGCCTTTGGATTTACCCTTGTGATTATAGATTACAACTCATGGGATTCATCAATCACACAATGTTTTTGATGTTGTAACCCATCCCTTTATAGAGAGAGTTATCTATGGAATCTTTTAATGAACATAAATAATCCTTAAGGAATAATTCTTGGTATGTAACAACTCTGTGTGTTTCAGGAATAGATTGGTTATTTTTTGCAGATGATGTGGTGTGTCTGAGTTGGTGAGACAAGGGTATCAATAATTAGTGAGAAAGAGGTCTATGCAGAGATGTTTGGGCTTGTACACATGACCATATAGATGAATAATCATTAGTTGGATATTACTCATCTTAGAGCAGCATATGTTCTTAGCTTCCAACTACTTGTAATATTTCCCGAGTATAAGGAAGTCTCCCAAAATTACGTTTCAGACATATCTCCCCATTAATAGATTTATTTATACATAGACTTGCATGCATGGAATCTAATACAACAATGATATCCATGAG
Source organism: Viscum album (assembly GCA_963277665.1). Taxonomy (NCBI): domain Eukaryota; kingdom Viridiplantae; phylum Streptophyta; class Magnoliopsida; order Santalales; family Viscaceae; genus Viscum; species Viscum album. The sequence continues at coordinate 1,291,834,692 of OY728151.1, forward strand.
ATTATTGGATACTCTAAGTGATTCATGAATGAATTCCCTATTATTTTTAGCACCACTGATTTCCATGACTCAATAAAGGAATGTCTTTCAATGTTGAATTAGTGGTTTCAGCATACATTTTAGAATTTGTCATAGAGGTTGATGACTGCCAAAAACTTTTGATATCCTGAGGAGAATGCAGAGTATGTGGTATTCTATGACACCTCCAGAACATGTTTCGGATTCATTCTAATGTATTTGGAAGTAGTGATCGCTTATGGGTCCCAGTATTCAAAACCCCATGATCAAAGTGGTGTGACCCATAATCTATATTTAGATTAATTGGTCTTCACCATCAATATATTGTGAGACTACCTTATGGGAGGGAGATTTTTCATCTATTATGACCACAAGAATAAAAAGTTTATCATTATACCGAAATATCTTAACATCAAGGAGAGTGGAATGATGTGGTTTCTATCGAATTATCACTTTGAGGTAGTCTATACTAAGTGAAAGTGGAATGTAGTTGAAGATTCTCTTATAAGGAGGTCCTATTCTAAGATATTGAATGAGGCATCAAATTAGTTGGCTTCATTGTAGTTATCCTTACTGGATGGAGATGGTGAAACATACATCCAATGGATGTTTGTTACCCACTTTCCTTTTTATCATGTTGGGGAGGCCTAGCATGGAGATATCCTTTTTCTGACCGTTCATGGATTTATACCAATTGAAATTCTCCAAATTTTTTTATGATGGTTTCAGAGACGTATTACTTTTATAATGATGGATGATTTTAGCAGTCACACTATGAGTGGAAGTGAGGAGGTACATTCACAAAACCACCTTACTGGTAAATCCAAGAGTGGAAAATATGTTCTAGGACCTTCAACTTCAGTTCTGGTGGTTTGGGAGAAAGAGGTTCATATATAAGATTATCTCACAATTCCTCACTTTCTAGAAGGTCTAGGATGATCGAATGGTCTAGAGGATATGGATCAACACCTTATGGTGTCGATGTGGAAGTGGGATAGTATCTCCATGTCATTCCTGATTGGAATTGCATGGTTAGTTAGAGGTCATTACAATATTTGGTCGATCATAGAGAATCTCACCAATTAATCCCACATCCCACCCTTCAAAAACAAAAGTTTAGTGGATGGATTGGGAAGACACTATGTACAAGAGATAGTCTTGCTTCATATAGTTCCCTTGATGATCATCATAATCCATGATTCTCATTTCATGTCCTGTTTTTTCAGAATAATGTGGGATACCTTTTAGAGTTATATATTTGTGTGAATTAATGTTTACCCTAGATAGATGACTAGAAAAAGAGAACCATTCATCTAATGGAGGTCATTATTTGTGCTAGCATGTTAGACTTTGGGAATATTTGGGAAGATCACATAACCTTAATGTATTTTTTTGTATAATAATAGATACCACTCCATCATTAATATGGAATAGAATGAGGCCTTTAATGTGAGACCCTATTGGTAACTATTTTGGTTCACTGATATGGGGGATTCAACACTCATTGTCCCAGAATAGATGTGTGTGATGATAGAAAAGGTGGAGATTATCTTGGTTTAGATGATGACTACAAATATCCATCATAATTATTATAATAATCGATGAAATAAGACTTTAGGGTTTCTTGAGGGATACCATGTGTCCCTAAAAGTCTCAGCTCATCAGGGATTGTTGTGATTTTGCCATGGTAGAATGTTATCCCAAAGATTCATTACTTTTTTTTCAGATAATTTGAAGGGTTTGTTAGGTGGAGTACTACTTGATCATATTTCCATAGTCAGTTTGACAGCTTGATGTCTTTCAAATGTCCCAATATAGAAGGATGTTCATGAAATATAACATGTAATTTATTTGGGTGTTCTAGTCATCGATGATGAATTTATCTTCACATACTATATAGAATAGATTTTTTATTATAAAGACAAAATACCTAACGGGTGAGTAATTCCCATGGTCTATGTTCGATGGTAGCACATGAACCACCTAGAGAGCTCCTAGAAGCATAAGAGCCAGAAACATTCTAAGTTACCTATTATGTCTAAATAGGGGTTTTCTTTTGAGGATAAAATTCCCTCAGGTGAGGATAGTGTAACGAGTCTGCTTCTACATTATAGAACATTAGGATATTTTAAGAAAATATTTCAATGTTTTGTATGGAGTCAAAGTGAGGTTCCAAGGCACATGGAGCCTCAGTGTTGATTTAAAAAATATTTTTAATATATCATATCTTGTAGACAAGTTTTTTTTCAAAAATATTGGAAGAAATCTAAAATTCCCTTTATAATTGGAAAACACAGACCACTAATAAATTCAGAATGTTGGGATTGCCCTTGGTGTGAAAAAATACTTACATGCACTATGTGTTTTGTTTATGAGGTTTTGTGTGAGGGATAATTAGTGAATTAATTAATTAAAATTTTCTTAATTATCTATGACCTAATATCCACTTATTTTAACTTGATTATGGAAAAATCGTAAGGAAGGATTTATAAGCCCAAATATTAGAGACGATCATAGTAGAGAGATTTAGAAATCCACAATGGAATCCTAGAACAATGATTGGCACCGAGGAGTTTTTATTTTCCAATAGAGTTCTAGGATTTATCCAAAAATATAATTTGAAAATTGTAATGACCAACGTTTATGATGTTTTTTCATCAATGTTTTTTATATGTAGACAACTAATAATTATGTTGAAGAATGTTTTTGATATACAAGAAGGTGAAGATATTGGTTTCTGGAATTTTGTCTTTGTTTCTAAGAAATAAAAAAGTTTCTGAGTTTAAGGATGTTTTTGTACTAAAATGAAGTTGACGATTTTCAAAGAAGTTTCTGAGAAAGAAATATGTTTTTAACATCGAAAGAAGATTCTGAGTTTGAAAGATGTTGAAGAAGTATTTTTTGTTGATGAAGACTGTTGATTGTGGCTATTGTTAAAGAGTGAAAATTAATATGTTAGAAAGTTTCTCAATCTTTATAAGAAAAATTGGTCATTTCATGGATGATCATAATATTGTCAAAAATCAAGAAAAGTGTCATGATATAATTGGTTGATGAAATGGTTGAGAGGATTCAAGACAATCACTGAGAATCATTATGAGAAAATTTGATCCATAATTCTAAGAACATTTTGTGAAAACTGGATTCAGAATTTTTAGCAAAATTCTAAGAAAATCGGATCTATAATTATAAACAACATTCTATGAAAATAGAATCCAGAATTCTGAGAAACACAATTACAAAACCAAATCCATAATTCTGAGAAACATTTTGGTAAATATGATCTAGAATTCTGAGCAACATTATTATAAAATCGGATCTAGAATTCTGAACAACAATTTATGAAATTTGGATAAAAAATTATTAGAATCATTCTGGGAAAAATTTGTACTTGAATTATGAGAAAATCAGACATTTATTTCTATGAAAATTGGAACGTTAATTCAATGAAAATCAGAACCTAAATTAATAAAACATCTAAACTATATTTCTAATTAAATCGGAAACTAAATTCTGTGTAAATTGGAACCCAAATTTTGATCAAATTGGAAACTGATTTCTGAGCAAATCGATACATGATTTCTGAGAAAATCATAACCTAAATTCTAATATAATAGAAACCTAATTTCTAAGAAAATAAAAACTAGATTTCTGAGTAGATCAGAGCCTAAAATCTGAGAAAATTGGAACATGAATTGTATACAAATTTTAACCTGATCTGAGTAAATCGATTACTGATTTCTGAGAAAATTTCAACCTAAAGTATGAGAAAATCAAAATTAGATTTCGGAGCAAATCAGAAACTATTTTCATAGAAAATTGGAACATGTTTTCTAAAGGAAACTGAGCCACATTTATGATCATGTTTCGGAGAAAAACTAAACCAAATTTCCAAGTATGTAACTGAGAAGAACTGAACCACATTTTTAAGCATGTTTCTCAGAAAAACTGAACCACATTTATAGGCATATTTCTTAGAAGATCTGAAACAAATTTCTGAGCATGCTTCTATAAAAATCAGAACAAATATTTATCATGGTCAAACACAAATCTCAACATTGCATAAATTTTAGAGAAATTTAAGGATGTTTGAATAAGTCAATGATTGATGATTAAATGTGATATATTTTCTGAGTTTTTGAGATTTATGGAATCAATAAATTTTTTCACGTTTCCTGCACTTGTTTTCAGATTTGCCTATAAAAATGTGCACAAATCATTCACCCATTTGAATGTTTAACATATGATGAAAATGAAGAGCACTGTAGAATTCAATGTTAAATGTTCCCATTAGATTGAATATGTTTTCCATGATTTTTTGAGTAGAGGAAAATTGAAATCATCTTTACCATACTAAGAATACCATACTTCGCCAAATCAGACTGAGGATTCAGACAGAGCATTTGTGGAGAAGATTCAACAAATTTTTTTATTCATGTGTTTTGATCAATTGTTCTTCAAGAAAAAATTGTAAACTAATCAGAGTTAATATAATCATTTATATGAGGAGATAGATGGTGTCTAATGGGAGTTGACACAAGTTGTATTCATGTTTTCATTATATTGGATTTACATAGATCCACATGAGTTGCTATGGAAAGGACATAAGTTTTCACATTGAGATTGAACCTTGTAAACAATTTGTACCATACATTCTTTACTATTCATTCATGCTTAATTATTTGGTAAAGGTTGACATGGACTGAAATCACAACATGTTACAAGAGTTATGTTTCTTAATTTTTTCAAACATATAAAAATCAAAAAACTGATTCAACCCCTCCATATCAATTGTTATTTTTCCTTGGAAATTCCACTAGTGTTAGAGGGAGGCTCGCTTGTTTAATCCATATCATAGAGAATATAAATTATATCAATAGTAGATGAATTCCTACAGTCTATGGAATTAATTATTATGAATGAAAAAATAGGATGATTCGTTATCTCATATCTCTTATCCATGAGGTTGTCGATGCTGCTACGATTGGTTTTTAAAATATTGGGAAAGATGCTCCGACGAAGATTGTTAATAATGGAAATATAAATGTTGATAGAACGGAAATAAAACTTATTCAAATGTCCTTATTAATAAATAATTATTAGAAGGTGATGGGTCTCCAAACCTCAAAATACATTTGGGACAAGATGGCATGTGTTTTTGAAGTAAATACAAAAGTCAAGGAGGCGAAACTACAAATGTAGCATAGTAAGTATAAAGATATCATAATGAGAGATGATGAAAAAATTTATTGATTATTACACAATGTTAATGAAATTGTGTGAAACATCACCAGAAAAATAGATTTCTTGGAATATTATAAAATTGTGAAGAAAATTTTGAGAAACATTCACGACAAGTTATATTCTAAAATTTATACCTTAGAAGATAAGGATGATTTAATTATTGATGAACTGCATAACTTTATTTTTTATTACGAAATGAGGAAATCTAAAAACATTAAGAAGAAAATGAAATATGAAATGGCCTTTGAGGCCATTAAAATCATGAAAATACATGATGTTGATGAATCTGATCCTTGTAAATCCTATGACAAGGACGTTTATGAGCTAAATGAAAAAATCATGAATATTATTTCTAAGAACTATCGAAGAGGCAGAGAAATGTCAGGAGGAAAACCTCTTCTCTCATGTTTTGTGTGTGGTGGAATTGGTCACCATTATATGAATTTACCTAAGACAAAAGATGGAGAATACTGAGATGATTCTAATGAATAAAATCAATGGAGGAAGTAGAACAAAAAAGATAAATAAGATAAGTCTTCCAACAAATTCAAGAAGAAGTCAATTGGGAATAATAGAATTATGTTGAGCAAGATAGTTTAATTATAATCAACTAAAAATTATTACTTTGAAGTAACATTTTCTCGAAAATTCATAACCTTCAATGAAAATGTTGAGTATAAAAAAGACTCCTCAAAGAGTGAACAAGGTGGTGAAGAATTGTATATAGAGTATCTACTCAGAACCGAACATCTTGTATGTATTGAGAAAAACAAATCTATTAAAAAATAACTTAGAGTCATGAAGAAATATTGTGAATAAGTTTCTGATGGAATAAAAATTGTCATCATGTATGAGGATGAATACATTCAAGAGATTCTAAGCTACAAACGGAGAAATAATGAATAGGGAAAGGTGATTTAAGATCTTAGCAAGAAGCTGGAATCTAAAGAAGCTGAAGGTAGCAAGTTGAAATAAATACTTCTCAAGAACGAAAATACCATGAGGAAGTTGAATGAAAACTTCAAAAAAGCTTTAGAAGTAAAAGTTGAGATCTTTAAAATTGATGTGAAGTCTCATTATGAAAATTAGGTGAAATATTCTCTCACTAAAAATATTGTTTCATATGATTCTTCTAACAGTTTTGATTCTATAAGATTTATTAGGAATGATTTTGTGGAATAATTTTGGGAGAAACCTATCCCATCTAAAAAGGCTGAATCATAACTTGAAAGATAGTATGGGTCATATCTTGAGAATGATTTGGCTGAAAGAAGCTAACAACCTCAAAAAAAATTTTATAGATAAAGACAATTCTTTAATAAGAAAATCAATATTTGAGGGATATTGTTTATGCTATGGAATATATGGGAATAGAGCTTATAATTGTGGGAACAATTTATCTCTACTCGGAAAAAGGTTCGATAAAAGTGGAAGAAAAAGTGAAAGAAGAATGAGTAACTATCCTCACTCATAGAAAGTTGAAAAGGTGAATTATCATGATTTCATATGAATGACAACAAAAAATGAAGTTGAATGTCTAGAAGAATTTTATGGAAGATTTAATTATTTTGTAAGTCATTCCAAATGATTTATGACACTCTATCCATAAAAAGTTTCTTATGATAAGAATGAAAAGAAAGCTGAAAATAAGAAGGTTGATGAGAGAGATTTTATTGTTTAGATAGCTTTGAAAGAAAGTAGGAGGAACACACCATGGATTATTGATAGTGGTTGTTCTTAACTCATGTTATGTTATATATAAATATTGGTACATTTTGAAATTCATGATGGGGGACATGTTACTTTTGGAAAAAATTGTTCCACTAAAATTAAAGGAATCAGAATGGAAGAGATTGAATCAAAGAAACTAAAATATAAGGAATTATTTCTTGTTGATGGGATAAAACATTACTTACATAGTGTTAGTCAACATTGTGATGATGGAAAAGATGTAATCTTTAGAAAGGATTCTTTTATCATCAATAGTGTGAAAAATGGAAAATTCATTAAAAAGGGACAAAGAACATGTAGGAATATATTTCAAATTGGAGATTGCAACAACTATTATTATTCGAGTGTTGAAGTGGAAAACAAGTTGTGGCACACAATACATGTCCACCTTGGGTAGAATAACAGGAATAAGATTTCTAATGATGATGTTGTTCGGAGTTTTCTATAATTGAAAATAATACATGAATATGTTTTTCTTACTTTTCTATAAGGAAAGATGACAATCAAATGTCATAAAATATTTGAGATTCAATATAGAAAACCACTTGATTTTATTCATTCTGATCTATGTGGGCCTATGTGACATCAATCAATAAAATGGGATTTATAAATTATCAATTTTTTTGATGATTTCACTCGGATGATAGATATCATGTTTATGAAGCACAAGTTATAGGCTATTAAAATGTTCAAATTATTTAGAAATTATATTGAGAACGAATTTGGGGTTTCCATAAATAAGTTGAGAATAAATAATGGTATTGAATTCAGAAATGATGCATTTGAGTCCTATATGAGAATGCATAGTATAAAACATTAGTATTGTCTCCCTATAATCCACATCAATATAGAGTAGTTGAAAGGAAGAATAGGATCTTGGTTGAAATGGGAAGAAGTATGATAGCAGAATAAAAGATATCAAAATTATTTAGGGGATAAGATTGTTATTACAACTATACATGTTCAAAATATATTCTTATTGAGACCAGAAACCAAAATGAATCCTTATGAAATGTTGTATAACAAAAATAAACCATTGAAATAATTCATAGTGTTTGGATGTCCATGTATTCATAATGTAGAAAATCAGTATTTAGGATTGTTTGATGGGGAATATGAAGAAGCGAGATTCATGGGATATTGACCAAATTGGAGAAGCTACAAATGTAAGATCAAACATTTAAATTTTTTTTGGAATCATATGATTTGAAGTTAATTTAAAATCAATGTTCCATAACAATAGTTATTGAGAGTGATGAGGATGAAACATTGGAGAAATTCACCAATTGTAAATGTTATCCAAAACAACCTCATCGTGAATCAGATTATTCATGTGGTGATTCAAGTGATTCTGGGGAAGAAACAATGATATTTCCTACCTTAATACATTAGGTTGAATCAAAAAACATTATTTGAAATCATAAGGCTCTAGTTCAGAAAAGAAAAAAGTTGATATTAGAAAATCAGACTTCAGATATCTCAAAAGTTGAACCAAAATCAGTTTCATAGGCTATTAAAAATACAGAATGGGTGGATGCTATGAATGAAGAGTCGGATCTGATTGAGATGAATGAAATATGTGAACTTTTTCCAATTCAAGAAAATAAAAATTTTATGAGGACAAGCGGGTCTATAGAAATAAATTGAATGAGCGTGGTGATGTTTCAAGAAACAAATAGTGACTTCTTTGTAAAGGATATACACAAGTGGAAGGTGTGGATTCAGATGAAAATATTTCCCCTATTGTAAAGATAGAAACAATTGGAATGTTTATTGCAGTAGTTACCCATCAAACCTACAATGATTATCAGATGGATGTAAAGTCAACATTATTAAATGTTGAGATTGAGGAAGATGTTTACATTGAACAACCTTGTAGGTTTTTATTTGACGAGGATTAAACCAATGTTTATTAATTGAAAAAAATCTTTTGTATGGCCTGAACCCAGATCAACAAGCTTGGTATTCAAATCATGATTTTTTTTTGAGAAATATGAACTTTTATAAAGGAAAAGTTGATAGAAACTTGTATATAAATGATGTTGACTCTAGAACATTAATTGTAACTATTTATGTGGATGATATAATTTTATTCTAGGGATGAAGAACATGGTTGTGAAGATTTTTATGAAGAGATGAAGAAATTTTTTTTATTTCAATGTTTGGGCAATTAATATTATTCCCTGTCTTACAAGTATAACAAAAATAAAGACACATTTTCTTATCTCAAGAAGAGTATTCCATATAATTGTTAATTATTTTTGGAATGAAAGAAACAAAAGAAGTTTCAACTCCTATTTCAGTGAACAAAAATTTGAACAAAGATGAATCTAGAATAAGTGTGAATCAGAATGATTTTTGGAAGTTGATAAGATGTATTATATACCTTACAGCTTCATGTCCTGATTTTCTTTCTATGGTTAAATTATTTTCCAAGTATCAAAGTAATCCAACGGAATAAAAAAAAATCATCAAAGGGGATTCTAAGATTTGAAAAAGGAACAACATCATATGGGTTTTTATAAAAAATAAATAGTGAGTCAAAGATTCATGGTTATATTATTGATGATTGGGAAGGATATTGTAATGATAAAAAATCATCTTCAGGAGGAACATTTTACATAGGTGAATGTTGTGTGAGTTGGCATCATAAGAAACAATGTTTTTTAACTTTGAGAACAACTGAATCTGAATATGTTGCACCTACTCAGGATTTTACTAAAATTATGTGTATGAAATTTCAGCTGGATGATTTGAAAGTAAATGTTTCTAAACCATTGATGATACTTTCTGATAATTAGAGTATAATTTATATTTCTAAGAATCATGACCAATACTCAAGATCCAAACACATTGATATAAAATTTGACTTCATAAATGAGAAAGTTTCTTCTCGAGATGTTTTTCTGGAATACACATCAACAAAGTATCAAATTTCTTATATCATTACAAAAGTAATGTCGATGGACTGGTTTGTAGAATTGAGGCTGAAAATGCATGTTCATCTTCCTCCCGTGTCTTCTTAAACCTCCTAAGGAATCACCATCACTATTCTTTGGATTTTTTTGACAAAGGGGGAGAGTAAGAAACAACTATTAAAATTTTAATAAGTTTTTACATAGGATTATTTTATGAATATGAATCTCTGTTTATCATATAATGGGGGAGAGAAAAACGAAAATGGGAGAGAAAAAAAGTGATAAAGAGAAAGATAAAATTAAAGGGGAGTTTGATTAAGGTGATGTTGGTCATTACATGGCCAAAAATTGTTCTTCCCACTGAGGGATGGAAATCCTTCAAAAATGTTACTTTATCCAGTAGTGTGGTGTTAGGAAACTATCTTTTGAGAAAGGATATGCTTTGACAATAGTCAAAAACATGAGCTGTGGAAAAATTCTAAGATTTGGAAATGTTGTTAACAAGGGTTGTCGCCAAATCAAAAGGGGGAGATTGAAGAACATTTTTGGTGTTTTATTTTAACCAATTTTTTATTTGTTGACAACAAACCTTTTTTTTGAAGATTATTTTTTCATATACAGGAAGATGAATGTATTGGTTGTTGGATTTTTGTCATTGTAACTGATAATTAAAGTAGTTTCTGAATTTAAAGAAGTTGTTGAGGTTAAAGGAAGTTGCGGAGTTTAGAGTAATGTGTTGATAAAGAATGATGTTTCTTATTTTTAGAGATGTTGATGAGTTTGAAAGATGTCCTTGAAGTCCTTTTTCTTGATGAACACTCTTGAAAGAGGATGTTGTTGAAGAGTGAAAAGTCAGAAGATAGAATGATTCTCAAACATTCTAAACAAACTTGGATGATACTTTTCTGATATTAAGGTTCTCACAATTCATAGAAATTTTCATGATTACAGTTTTTGAAGAAATGGTGGAGAGGGTTGAAGACGTTAACTGAGCAACATTATCAGAAAATTTGATCCATAATTATGAGCAACATTCTGAGAAAATAATATCCCTAATTATGAGAAACATTATATGAATATTAGATCCAAAATTTTAAGCAACATTTTGATAAAATCAGATAAATAATTTTGAGCAACATTATGATAAAATCATATCCAGAATTATGAGCATCATTCTGAGAAAATTAGATCCTAAATTATGAGCAACATTATGAGAATATCAGATCCAATATTCTGAGAAAAATTCACAGAAAATAATATCCATAATTCTGAGAAACATTCTGCAAAAATCGGAAACTGAACTCTGATCAAATTAAAACATGATTTTTAAGAAAAATGGAACATGAATTCTGAGTAAATATGAACATGAATTTGGAGAATATCAGAACTGAATTTTATGGATAATCGGAACCTGAATTCTATGAAAATTGGAACTTGAATTCTGTGGAAATTTGAACATGATTTATGAGAAAATCAAAACCTAGTTTCTGAAAAATTTAGAACCTGAATTCTACGCAAATCAGAACCTGAATTTTGAGCAAATCAGAACATTATTTCTAAGGAGATCGGAACCGTAATTCTAAGAAAATAAAAACATGAATTCTGAGTAAATTAGAACAAGATTTCTGAGAAAACTAGAACCTGATTTCTGAGAAAATTGGAACCTGAATTCTGTGAAAATCTGAATTGGATTTCATTAAAAATCACATCCATTTTTTTTGAAAATCATAACTGATTTTCTAAAGAAATCGAAACCATGATTTTGAGTATGTTTCTGAGAAACACTGAACCGCATTTTTGAGCATGTTTTTGAGAAAAACTAAACCACATTTTTGAGTGTGTTTTTGAGAAAAAATAAACAACATTTATGAGAATGTTTCTGAGAAAATATGATCTACATTTCTAAGCATGATTCTGGAAAAATCCGAACTAGGATTCAGTATTATCAAAACTAAATTTCATCTTTTCATAAATTTTAATAAAATTTAATGATGATTGAAGAAGTCAAATATTGACGATTTAATGAAGGTGCTTTTCAGATTTTTTGAGATTTGAGGAAGCGAGAATGAGTTTCAAGTTTCCTGCCCTAGTTTTCCGAGTTTCTGATAAATATGTGCACAAAGCATTCTCTCATATGAAAATTTCACACACATGGAAAAGGATGACTACTAGAGAATTAAATCCCATCATATTGAAGAAATTTTCCTTGAGTGTTTGAGAAGAAGAAAATCACAATCATCCTTACCTTACTGAGAAGATCAGACTTATCCTATTCAGACTGAGGTTTCTGATTTATCATTTGTGGAGCAGATTTTAAAAAGTTTTTATTCTTCGATTTGGATCAATTATGCTTTAGGAATACATTATAAACTTATGGTAGTCAGTATAATCATTCTTATCAGGAGGTATAAGGTGTCTAACAAGAGTTAACACAAGTTGTATTCAACTTATCATTAAATTTGATTTCCATAGATCCATAGTAGTGGCTATGGAAATGATGTAGGTTCTCACATTGAGGTCAAACCTTATAAATCATTTGTGCCTTAATTTCTTTACTATTATTTAAGGCGTAAGTATTTTTTAATGGATGATAAGAAAATAAATCTGTATAGGTTGCAGTGGTTTTTTTTCTTAATGTTTTGAAACTTATAAAAAGTGAACATTTGAATCACCCCCCACTTATCAGTTGTTATTTGATTATTGGAACTTAATGTTGTTTTTTTCATTGGACCATTTTCTATGTTATTTGTTTTATTTTGTTTCCTTCATCCCTATATTTGATTATACCCTATCAAACATAATATAAATCATTAGAAATTTAATCTGTGAATCTATATTGGATCCGTAGTTGATAAAATTATGAAAAAATTAGTAATTGTTTTATCGATTCATCTGCTCTCACAAATTAGATTTTTCTGTCATCAATTTATGAAGGAAAAACCTAAAAATAGATGAAACATATTTCCTCACTTTTTTTTCATTACATCTCCCCTTTTTCTTTGAACAAACATACATGGTATATCATTTGACTAGTAGTTCCACTATTCGAAGTAATTGATCATTGATTAGTTTATCATTGGTGAAACATATCACTTCCATAGCCTTGGATTTAGTATCAATGGAATAAACAATTAATGATAATGACAATGAAATATCAAGTGTTATTAAGAGAGGTTTTATTCCATTGTTATTCATTATGGTGATATAGTGTGATTATAGGAATTCCTGAGTGGATAGATGGCTATAATAAAATCACCCATGATGTAATTAACATGTTAAAATACAAACACATGGAATATGTAAGATTATATAGAATGATTATTTTTTGGCAATGTAGGTGAAGATACACCATTTTTTATAAAATTATTTAAAAACCGAGTAACACTTCAAGTAGTTTAGAGGAATGTAGAACATGTTGAACCCCTTTTACAATGGCTAAGGTTATGTGAAAAATCAAATATCAGAAACCATGTGAAATTAAATAAATTGTGTGTCCCTTGATCGGTACCATGAAATTTAACCTAGGGGAATATGAGCACAAAAATAGTCAGGGTACTTGAGCATGAAAATGCTACACCATCAAGACCAGAGTACATGGGAATAACCAAAGTACCAAGGAATAACCAGAAGGACATAGACTCATGAATAGACATGGGATGTAACGAGTATACTAGGTTATTTCTTCAACTTCCTATACACACTATGTACTCCATACATGTTATGTTGGTTAAATACTTCATTATATTAAATCTATATGAGTATCAATATGGTACGTGCCCTTGGTCTATCCTCATGTGGGTACAGTGAGGCATCCCATCCAGAGCATAGGATGAGTGATCCACTATATGGTTTAGTTGTGGATAAATTCTAGTATCCCCTAGTCTATCTTGGGGAATGATCCTCAATCATTGTGTCCTAGGTTATAATAGGTATCCCATTACAAAAATTTTGGTAATGTGATCTCCATCATAGTGGATTACACAGGTATAGTTAACGATCCTCCACAGGTTGTGGGTGTGATCCCCTACTTATGTATCAATATCTTATTAGTTCCAGTGTGTACCTCTTCACAGTGATGCCCAATGGTAACAACATATTAGATGAGATCCAATAATTTTATCAATACCCATGGAGTCAGTTCAATCAGATGGGAGTTACCTAAGCCTAAAGTAAAATCCTAGGTTGGTAGTGAGGGTGTGACATGACTTTGAGGCATGGTGCCTATATTCATTATATCTAGGTTTTTGGTGTTATTTTCTCGGACTATGATTGAATGACCATTTTGATATTTAGGAAATTATATTTTATGCTTTATTATTGATTATTTTAGGGAATCATACTGGGAATGTTTATACTTAACCCAGAATTGAATGTTCCCACATATATCATGTCTTATGTAGATCAAATTAAATTTAACAATGTCTAAGGGGGGACCAGGGGTAGGTGGAGATTAGTATCACTAGAGAGTTCACAGATGGTTCCATTAGTTGTATCTTGATAATAGTATAATTATTACTTGTAGGTTGAACTTTTAAAAATGTTTTTTGTCCTACAAATGGCCTTATTCTTTGTTTAACATGGGTCAAACTCTGATGTGGGAATAGTTATATGCCAGCATATTCTGTATCAATAATATATTTAATTTCCACATCATTGTGGAGTTTGTATATTTAAATTTCTGTACAACTACAATATTTTTGGGCCCCCTGTTGTACCCCTCTCTCTTGGATTTTAATGATCACAATCACTCTCATCGTGTTCTAACTTGTTTTCAAGTGTTTTGATGCTAGGAAAATGGTTTCCCAGGAGTTGGCCCAAGAAGGATGATAGTGGACTCTCTGAGTCCACCGGCCGGCCGGTGGTCTCTGGCAGAAGCATTGCTTTCTGCCAGAGCCACCGGTCAGCCGGTGTTAGCGCACAGGCTAGCCGGTATGGGCATCGGCCAACCGGTTCTTGCCCACCGGCCAGCCGGAGGACCCAGGAAGTAGGGTTGCCCACTGCCTGGTGCCACCGGCCAACCGGTGGATGACCACCGACCAGCCGGTGGAACCCAGATATAAAGCCTGCTCTGTCTGGACCACCGGCCAGCCGGGAGCTCAGCACCGGCCAGCCGGTGTGCCCAGTCAAACTAGCCGTTGGGCTTTGACCAGACTTGTACTTTTGACCCCCAACGGCTCCAGAAGCCCTCCAACGGCCATATTGAAGTGTTTATGGGTATTTCTCCTATAAATAAGAAACCATGGATGTCGGGAACACACCCGAATGATATTTTGATGTCTTGACACTCTAACGACAAATCTCCAAGGCCTCTTGTGATCCATTTCCATCCTTGAAGCTTGAGCTCCCTCTCCATCAGCTGCTCTCACACTTTTGGCGCTTAAGGCTTCCGTGTGTTTGTATTATTTTTGTTTAGTTCTTCATTGGGTTTGGATTAAAACAAACCTCTCATTTCCATTCCTTCTTTCAATTGGGTTTCTTGCTACAACCATAATAAAAAAGCAAGCTTCACGAAGGTGTTCTAGCCTACCTTAAAACGGCTAGTGGGTTTCTTGCTAAAACCATAATAAAAAAGCAAGTTGTACGAAGGTGTTCTAGCCTACCTTAAAATGGCTAGTGGGTTTCTTGCTACAACCATTAAAAAGCAAGCTGATGTAATTAATCTCTCAACGGTTCTTGTTGGGAGCGGAGACGTAGGCTTGGGAATTAAGCCGAACTTCGTTATCAAATTGTGTCTTGCCTTTTTTTATTTCCGCTGCATTGATAATTGTTTTAAATTGTTAATTATTTTTGAAAAGGCAATTCACCCCCCCTCTTGCCATCCTCTACGACCAAACATTTGGTAACAGAGGAGGCGTTTGTGTAATACCTTAACCGGTTAGAAACTTAAGATCCTTAGTGATGGCTAATTCCTCGCATGCTCCCGAAGGGTATTCTATGACTTGGGCTCCATTCTTTGATGGAACCAATTACACTTATTGGAAAACTCGCATGATTAATTTTCCTAGAAGCATTGGTTATCCTATCTATAGGATTGTAATGCAAGGCTATACTTTATCTAACAATGATGAGTCCAAATGGACCCCCGAAGACATTGCCAGTTTTGAGCTTGATGGAAAAGCCATGAATGCTCTTCATTGTGGGCTAGACCGTAATGAATTCAACCATGTTTCTACTTACTCCTCTTCTTATGAAATTTGGAAACTTTTAGAAGTAACCCATGAGGGCACTAACAAAGTCAAAGACACTAGATTAGACATGTATCGCCAAGATTTTGAAAGTTTCACCATGCACCCACACGAATCAATTACTGAAATGTTTACTCGTTTTACTGACGTTTGCAATGGAAGAAAATCTCTTGGTGAGGATTTTTCTGCAGAAATGATGGTCAAGAAGATTCTTTGGGTCCTACCAAGCTCATGGGCACCAAAGGTTACCGCAATTCAAGAAGCAAAAGATGCCAAGAAAATGCCGGTTGAAGAGCTCGTTGGATCACTCATGACCTACGAGATCACCATGAATAGGCAAGCCGATAAAGAAGGTAAAACCTTCAAGGAGAAAAAGAACATTGCTTTCAAAGCAATGGAAGAAAGCTCCTCCGCTGATAGCGAATCCGAGATTGCTCAACTAGCAAGAAAAATGAGCAAATTCATGAAGAAAAAGAAGAACTTTCGAAGGGCACGAAAGGAAGAGCCCAAAGCGGAGAATGAAGTTACATGCTTTGAATGTGGAAAGAAAGGCCACATCAAACCGGAGTGCTCCATTTTCAAGAAAAGGGTAAAAGAAAAGAAAAACATGAAGGCTTTCAAAGTATCCACATGGAGTGCAAGTGATGACTCCATGTCTTCAAGCGACTCAAGCGATGAAGGTGAACAATGCCTAATGGCATTTAAAGAGGTATCTTCTTCCGACTCCTCTTCCTCATCTTCCTCTTTCAATAATGACATGTCCTATGAAGATCTCCAAAATGCGAGAGATCAATTAGAGGAAGGTTTTCACGAACTTACTTCTAAATTTATGGCTTTGAAAAAGAAAAATAAAATTCCCATTTCTGAAAAAGAACAACTTCTCAAAAAGAATGAGGAACTTACCCTTAAGATCCAAGATATTCCAAATGGTGATTCTTTGAATTCAACCATTAAAGATCTATGGGAGTCTCTTTCCAAGTTCACCCAAGGTGAACAAAATTTTACCAAATTACTAGGTTCTCAGCATTCGGCTAGAACAACACATGGACTTGGCTTTAACAAACAAGCCACTTCTTCTAGAGCACCCACTACTTTTGTAAGGGCGAGCTCTCAATATAAATTTTGTAATTATTGAAAAAAGACCGGGCACATGATTTATGAATGTGAATTTAAAAATTCAACGTATGGAAGCCCCAAAACCATTACCTACTCGGATGAGTATTTTAGATGGCAACCCTCTAGAAAAATATGGGTTCAAAAGTCTCTTTTAGCTAATCTTTCTGGACCCAAAATTATATGGGTACCAAAATCTATTCTCTCTTGATTTTGAAGGATAAACACCAAAGAAGTAGGAATTCGAAAGGCTCGTGGTATCTCGACAGCGGATGCTCGAGGCACATGTGTGGCGATCCCTCTGAGTTCAACTCCCTTGAAGAATTCGATAGAGGATATGTCACCTTCGGTGACAATTCAAAAAGCAAGATCGTCGGAATAGGTACCATTGGATTTGGTAGCACCTCTTTAATTAAAGATGTTTTATTTGTTAAAGGTTTAAAACATAATCTAATTAGCATTAGTCAACTTTGTGATAGTGGTTTTTCGATGAATTTTCAAAATAATTTATGCAATGTGTTTGATTTTCAAAACAAATTGATATTTTCTGCTTCCCGTTTTCAAAATGTTTACATTATTGATTTAAAGTCTTTAGCTAGTCAAAATGTTAAATGTTTAAGTGCTCTTGACAATGAGTCTTGGCTTTGGCATAGAAGTTTGGGTCATTGTAGCTCTCATTCACTTCTAAAGATTAATAAGAACAAGCTCATCCGTGACCTTCCTAAACTTAAGTTTAAGAAAGATTTGATTTGTGAGCCATGCCAACTTGGCAAGCAACACAAGTCTTATTTCAAATTTAAGAAGGAAGTGTCCACTTCAAAATCTCTTGAGCTCCTACATCATGATCTTTTTGGCCCTACCCCTGTAGCAAGTCTAGGTGGAAAATCATGTACCTTTGTCCCAGTAGATGACTTTTCTCGTTTCACTTGGGTTTTCTTTTTAGCTCATAAAAATGATGCTTGTAGAACCTTTTTGAAATTCTCTAGGAAAGTAGAAAACGAAAAAGGATATAAAATTATATCGCTCCGTAGTGACCATGGAGGTGAATTCGAGAACAAAGAATTCGATGAATTGTGTTCCTCTCAAGGATACAATCACACCTTCTCTGCCCCTGGGACTCCACAACAAAATGGAGTGGTTGAAAGGAGAACCCGAACTCTCCAAGAAATTGCTCGAACCCTCCTTATTGAATTCAACCTCCCTCAATTTTTCTGGGCCGAGGCAGTTAACACTGCTTTTTATACTATCAATAGAGTCCTTGTAAGACCCCTTCTTAAGAAAACCCCCTATGAACTTTGGAAAGGCAAATTTCCCAAAGTTTGTTATTTTAAAGTGTTTGGTTGTAAATGTTGTATCCTTAACACAAAAGTTAACCTTGGGAAATTTGATGTCAAATCCGATGAAGGTATTTTTCTTGGGTACTACAACTCAATCAAAGCCTATCGTGTCTTCAACAAACATTCAAAAACCATCGAAGAATCATCTCATGTCAAGTTTGATGAAAATCTTCCAAAACCCCATCTGATCATTGAAGATGTTGAAGATAAGCTTGATAAACTTGAATTAAATGATTCCTCTTCTTCTCTCAAGGAGGATGATGATCATGAACCTTCTTCACCTTCTTTGCCTTCCACCTTGACTAAGGTTTGGAAACCTTCTATAGACCATCCATTAGAAAATGTTATAGGTGATCTTCAAGCCGGTACTCAAACTAGAAGATCATTCCTCAACGAGGTTGAACATCAAGCCTTCATTTCTCACCTAGAACCTAAAACCATTAATGATGCCATTAATGATGAGAATTGGGTTCTTGCAATGCAAGATGAACTAAATAAATTCTCTAGAAATGATGTTTGGACTCTTGTTGAAAGACCCAATGATCATCCAACTATTGGCACTAAATGGGGTTTTAGGAACAAACTTGATGATCAAGGAAATATAACCCGGAACAAGGCTCGCCTAGTAGCTAAGGGCTATAATCAAGAAGAAGGAATTGATTATGGTGAAACCTTTGTGCCCGTTGCTAGATTGGAATCCATTAGGATCTTGTTGGCATTCGCCGCCCACTTAAATTTCAAACATTTTCAAATGGATGTTAAAAGAACCTTTTTAAGTGGTTTTATTTGAGAAAAAATCTTTGTTGAACAACCTCCTGGTTTTGAAGATCCAAAATTTCCAAATCATGTTTTTAAATTAACCAAGGCTCTATATGGCTTAAAGCAAGCCCCTCGGGCTTGGTATGAGCGGTTAACAAAATTCCTTTTAGAAAATGATTTTAAAATGGGTCAAGCTGATTGTACCCTCTTTTTAAAACACACTTCAAAAGATCTTTTAATCGTCCAAATCTACGTCGATGACGTTATCTTTGGTTCTACCAAAGAATCACTTTGTACTAATTTTTCAGATTTAATGAGAAAAGAATTTGAAATGAGCTTTATGGGCGAATTGAAATTTTTTCTCGGTTTTCAAATCATTCAAAATTCAAAAGGTATTTTTCTAAGCCAAGGAAAATACACAAACGAGCTCTTAAGTCGTTTTGGTATGGATCAAGTAAAGGAAATTAGTTCCCCCATGAGTACTTCCTATAAGATTACGTTAGATGAAGTCGGGAAACTGGTTGATAACAAGCTTTATAGGAGTATGATCGGGAGTCTACTTTACCTAATTGAGACCCGTCCTGACATCATGTTCAGTGTTTGCCTTTGTGCTCGTTTTCAAGCCAATCCCAAAGAATCTCATTTTAAATCGGTCAAAAGGATTTTTAGGTATTTTAGAGGATCCAAAAACATTGGTTTATTTTATCCTTCTAATACTTCTTTCAAACTTTCTTCATATTCGGATGCTGATTTTGGCGGATGTCAATTAGATCGAAAGAGTACTAGTGGAACCTGTCATCTGCTAGGCAAGTCCCTTGTATCGTGGAGTAGCAAGAAGCAAAACTGTGTTGCTCTTTCTACTACCGAGGCTCAGTACGTAGCCGCTGGGAATTGTTGTTCCCAAATTATTTGGATGCAGCACACTCTCTTGGATTATGGCCTTTACTACGATCATGTCCCTATTCGGTGTGACAACACTAGTGCCATTAGTATTTCTAAGAATCCAATACAACACTCTAGAACAAAGCATATAGACTTAAGGCATCATTTCCTTCGTGACCATTTTCAAAAATGGGATATCACTTTGTACTTCATTTCTACTGATTTTCAATTAGCTGATATTTTTACCAAACCGCTCCCGGTTGAACGTTTTGATTTTATTAAGGGGGAGTTAGGAATGATTCGTCAATGAGAACTATTAAATATTTAACTCTTTTTTTGTTGTTTATCTAATTTCTTCTCATTTTTTTTCTCTTTCCCTCATATTTTGATAATCCCAAAGGGGGAGAATTTCTCTGTTTACTAGTTTCATATTTCAATTGATTAAAGTGCTCTTTTTAAAAGTTCAATTTTTTTTAAAAAACCGATAAGTTATTGTCTCTAATATATTTTCATGTCCAAAATTGTTTATTTAAGTTTTCAATTGGCATATCCTTTTTAAAGCATTCTCTTTTGTGATTGTGATCATCAAAATAGGGGGAGATTGTTGTACCCCTCTCTCTTGGATTTTAATGATCACAATCACTCTCATCGTGTTCTAACTTGTTTTCAAGTGTTTTGATGCTAGGAAAAAGGTTGCCCAGGATTTGGCCCAAGAAGGCTGATAGTTGACTCTCTGAGTCCACCGGCCCCCCGGTGGATTACCACCAGCACGCCGGTGGTCTCTGGTAGAAGCATTGCTTTCTGCCAGAGCCACCGGTCAGCCGGTGTTAGCACACCGGCCAGCCGGTATGGGCACCGACCAACCGGTTCTTGCCCACCGGCCAGCCGGAGGACCCAGGAAGTAGGCTTGCCCACTGCCTGGTGCCACTGGCCAACCGGTGGATGACCACCGGCCAGCCGGTGGCACCCAGACAGAAAGCCTGCTCTGTCTGGACCACCAGCCAGCCGGGAGCTCAGCACCGGCCAGCCGGTGGACCACCAGCCAGCCGGTGAGACACCACCGGCCAGCTGGTGTGCCCAGTCAAACTAGCCGTTGGGCTTTGACCAGACTTGTACTTTTGACCCCCAACGGCTCCGGAAGCCCTCCAACGGCCATATTGAAGTGTTTATGGGTATTTCTCATATAAATAAGAAACCATGGATGCCGGGAACAAACCCGAATGATATTTTGATGTCTTGAAGCTCTAACGACAAATCTCCAAGGCCTCTTGTGATCCATTGCCATCCTTGAAGCTTGAGCTCCCTCTCCATCAGCTGCTCTCATACTTTTGGTGCTCAAGGCTTCCATGTGTTTGTATTATTTTTGTTTAGTTCTTCATTGGGTTTGGATTAAAACAAACCTCTCATTTCCATTCCTTCTTTCAATTGGGTTTCTTCCTACAACCATAATAAAAAAGCAAGCTGTACGAAGGTGTTCTAGCCTACATTAAAATGGCTAGTGGGTTTCTTGCTACAACCATAATAAAAAATCAAGTTGTACAAAGGTGTTCTAGCCTACCTTAAAACGTCTAGTGGGTTTCTTGCTACAACCATTAAAAAGCAAGTTGACGTAATTAATCTCTCAACGGTTCTTGTTGGGAGCAGAGACGTAGGCTTGGGAATTAAGCCGAACTTCGTTATCAAATTGTGTCTTGCCTTTTTTTATTTCCGCTGCATTGAAAATTGATTTAAATTGTTAATTATTTTTGAAAAGGAAATTCACCCCCCCCCCCTCTTACCATCCTCTACGACCCAACATTTGGTATCAAAGGAGGCGTTTGTGTAATACCTTAACCGGTTACAAACTTAAGATCCTTAGTGATGGCTAATTCCTCGCATGCTCCCGAAGGGTATTCTATGACTCGGGCTCCATTCTTTGATGGAACCGATTACACTTATTGGAAAACTCGAATGATTACTTTTCTTAGAAGCATTGGTTATCCTATCTATAGGATTGTAATGCAAGGCTATACTTTATCTAACAAGGATGAGTCCAAATGGACCCCCGAAGACATTGCCAATTTTGAGCTTGATGGCAAAGCCATGAATGCTCTTCATTGTGGGCTAGACCGTAATGAATTCAACCGTGTTTCTACTTGCCCCTCTTCTTATGAAATTTGGAAACTTTTAGAAGTAACCCATGAGGGCACTAACAAAGTCAAAGACACTAGATTAGACATGTATCGCCAAGATTTTGAAAGTTTCACCATGCACCCACATGAATCAATTACTGAAATGTTTACTCGTTTTACTGACAGTTGCAATGGAAGAAAATCTCTTGGTGAGGATGTTTCTGCAGAAATGATGGTCAAGAAGATTCTTTGGCTCCTACCAAGCTCATGGGAACCAAAGGTGACCGCAATTCAAGAAGAAAAAGATGTCAAGAAAATGCCGGTTGAAGAGCTCATTAGATCACTCATGACCTACGAGATCACCATGAAGAGGCCAGCCGATAAAGAAGGTAAAACCTTCAAGGATAAAAAGAACATTACTTTCAAAGCAAAGGAAGAAATCTCCTCCGCTGATAGCGAATCCGAGATTGCTCAACTAGCAAGAAAAATGAGCAAATTCATGAAGAAAAAGAAGAACTTTCGAAGGGTACGAAAGGAAGATCCCAAAGCGGAGAATGAAGTTACATGCTTTGAATGTGGAAATAAAGGCCACATCAAACCGGAGTGCTCCATTTTCAAGAAGAGGTTAAAAGAAAAGAAAAACAAGAAGGCTTTCAAAGCATCCACATGGAGTGCAAGTGATGACTCCATGTCTTCAAGCGACTCAAGCGATGAAGGTGAACAATGTCTAATGGCATTTGATGAGGTCTCTTCTTCCGACTCCTCTTCCTCATCTTCCTCTTTCAATAATGACATGTCCTATGAAGATCTCCAAAATGCGAGAGATCAATTAGAGGAAGGTTTTCATGAACTGACCTCTAAATTTATGGCTTTGAAAAAGAAAAATAAAATTATCATTTCTGAAAAAGAACAACTTCTCAAAAAGAATGAGGAACTTACCCTTAAGATCCAAGATATTCCAAATGTTGATTCTTTGAATTCAACCATTAAATATCTAAGGGAGTCTCTTGCCATGTTCACCCAAGGTGAACAAAATTTGACCAAATTCCTAGGTTCTCAGCGTTCGGCTAGAACAACACATGGACTTGGCTTTAACAAACAAGCCACTTCTTCTAGAGCACCCACTACTTTTGTAAGGGGGAGCTCTCAATATAAATTTTGTAATTATTGTAAAAAGACCGGGCACATGATTTATGAATGTGATTGTAAAAATTAAAGGTATGGAAGCCCCAAAACCATTACCTACTCGGATGAGTAATTTAGATGGCAACCCTCTAGAAAAATATGGGTTCAAAAGTCTCTTTTAGCTAATCTTTCTGGACCCAAAATTATATGGGTACCAAAATTTATTCTCTCTTGATTTTGTAGGATAAACGCCAAAGAAGTAGGACTTTGAAAGGCTCATGGTATATCGACAGTGGATGCTCGAGGCACGTGTGTGGCGATCCCTCCGAGTTCAACTCCCTTGAAGAATTCGATGGAGGATACGTCACCTTCGGTGACAATTAAAAAAGCAAGATCGTCGGAATAGGTACCATTGGATTTGGTAGCACCTCTTTAATTAAAGATGTTTTATTTGTTAAAGGTTTAAAACATAATCTAATTATCATTAGTCAACTTTGTGATAGTGGTTTTTCGATGAATTTTCAAAATAATTTATGCAATGCATTTGATTTTCAAAACAAATTGATATTTTCTGCTTCCCGTTTTAAAAATGTTTACATTATTGATTTAAGGTCTTTAGCTAGTCAAAATGTTAAATGTTTAAGTGCTCTTGACAATGAGTCTTGTCTTTGGCATAGAAGGTTGGGGCATTGTAGCTCTCATTCACTTCTAAATCTTAATAAGAACAAGCTCATCTGTGACCTTCCTAAACATAAGTTTAAGAAAGATTTGATTTGTGAGCCATGCCAACTTGGCAAGCAACACAAGTCTTCTTTCAAATCTAAGAAGGAAGTGTCCACTTCAAAATCTATTGAGCTCCTACATCTTGACCTTTTTGGTCCTACCCCTGTAGCAAGTCTAGGTGGAAAATCCTATACCTTTGTCCTAGTAGATGACTTTTCTCGTTTCACTTGGGTTTTCTTTTTAGCTCATAAAAATGATTCTTGTAGAACCTTTTTGAAATTCTCTAGGAAAGTAGAAAATGAAAAAAGATATAAATTATATCACTCCATAGTGACCATGGAGGTGAATTCGAGAAAAAAGAATTCGATGGATTGTGTTCCTCTCAAGGATACAATCACACCTTCTCTGCCCCTAGGACTCCACAACAAAATGGAGTGGTTGAAAGGAGAAACTGAACTCTCCAAGAAATTGCTCGAACCCTCCTTAGTGAATTCAACCTCCCTCAATTTTTCTGGGCCGAGGCAGTTAACACTGCTTGTTATACTATCAATAGAGTCCTTGTAAGACCCCTTCTTAAGAAAACCCCCTATGAACTTTGGAAAGGCAAATTGCCCAAAGTTGGTTATTTTAAAGTGTTTGGTTGTAAATGATTTATCCTTAACACAAAAGGTAATCTTGGGAAATTTGATGTCAAATCCGATGAAGGTATTTTTCTTGGGTACTCCAACTCAATCAAAGCCTATCGTGTCTTCAACAAACGTTCAAAACCCATCGAAGAATCATCTCATGTCAAGTTTGATGAAAATCTTCCAAAACCCCATCCGATCATTGAAGATGTTGAAGATAAGCTTGATAAACTTGAATTAAATGATTCCTCTTCTCCTCTCAAGGAGGATGATGATCATGAACCTTCTTCACCTTCTTTGCCTTCCACATTGCCTAAGGTTTGGAAACATTCTAGAGACCATCCATTTGAAAATGTTATAGGTGATCTTCAAGCCGGTACTCAAACTAGAAGATCAATCCTCAACGAGGTTGAACATCAAGCCTTCATTTCTCACCCAGAGCCTCAAACCATTAATGATGCCATTAATGATGAGAATTGGGTTCTTGCAATGCAAGATGAACTAAATCAATTCTCTAGAAATGATGTTTGGACTCTTGTTGAAAGACCCAATGATCATCCAATTATTGGCACTAAATGGGTTTTTAGGAACAAATTTGATGATCAAGGAAATATAACCCGGAACAAGGCTCGCCTAGTAGCTAAGGGATATAATCAAGAAGAAGGAATTGATTATGGTGAAACCTTTGCGCCCGTTGCTAAATTAGAATCCATTAGGATCTTGTTGGCTTTCGCCGCCCACTTAAATTTCAAACTTTTTTAAATGGATGTTAAAAGCGCCTTTTAAAATGGTTTTATTTCAGAAAAAATCTTTGTTGAACAACCTCCCAGTTTTGAAGATCCAAAATTTCCAAATCATGTTTTTAAGTTAACCAAGGCTCTATATGGCTTAAAGCAAGCCCCTCGGGCTTGGTATGAGCGGTTAACAAAATTCCTTTTAGAAAATGATTTTAAAATAGGTCAAGCTGATTGTACCCTCTTTTTAAAACACACTTCAAAAGATCTTTTAATCATCCAAATCTACATCGATGACGTTATCTTTGGTTCTACCAAAGAATCACTTTGTACTAATTTTTCAGATTTAATGAGAAAAGAATTTGAAATGAGCTTTATGGGAGAATTGAAATTTTTTCTCGGTTTTCAAATCTTCCAAATTCAAAAGGTATTTTTCTAAGCCAAGGAAAATACACAAACGAGCTCTTAAGTCGTTTTGGTATGGATCAAGTAAAGAAAATTAGTACCCCCATGAGTACTTCCTGTAAGAATACGTTAGATGAAGTCGGGAAACCGGTTGATAACAAGCTTTATAGGAGTATGATCGGGAGTCTACTTTACCTAACTACGACCCGTCCTGACATCATGTTCAGTGTTTTCCTTTGTGATCGTTTTCAAGACAATCCCAAAGAATCTCATTTTAAATAGGTCAAAAGTATTTTTAGGTATTTAAGAGGATCCAAAAACATTGGTTTATTTTATCCTTCTAATACTTATTTCAAACTTTCTTCATATTCAGATGCTGATTTTAGCGGATGTCAATTAGATCGAAAGAGTACTAGTGGAACCTGTCATCTGCTAGGAAAGTCCCTTGTATCGTGGAGTAGCAAGAAGAAAAAATGTGTTGCTCTTTCTACTGCCGAGGCCGAGTACATAGCCGCTGGGAATTGTTGTGCCCAAATTATTTGGATGCAGCACACTCTCTTGGATTATGGCCTTTCCTACGATCATGTCCCTATCCGGTGTGACAACACTAGTGCCATTAGTATTTCTAAGAATCCAATACAACACTCTAGAACAATGCATATAGACTTAAGGCATCATTTCCTTCGTGCTCCCGGTTGATCGTTTTGATTTTATTAAGGGGGAGTTAGGAATGATTCGTCAATGAGCACTATTAAATATTTAACTCTTTTTTTTGTTGTTTATCTAATTTCTTCTCATTTTTTTTCTCTTTCCCTCCTATTTTGATAATCCCAAAGGGGGAGAAATTTCTCTGTATACTAGTTTCATATTTCAATTGATTAAAGTGCTCTTTTTAAAAGTTCAAATTTTGTTAAAAAACCGATAAGTTATTGTCTCTAATATATTTTCATGTCCAAAATTGTTTATTTAGGTTTTCAATTGGCATATCCTTTTTAAAGCACTCTCTTTTGTGATTGTGATCATCAAAATAGGGGGAGATTGTTGTACCCCTCTCTCTTGGATTTTAATGATCACAATCACTCTCATCGTGTTCTAACTTGTTTTCAAGTGTTTTGATGCTAGGAAAAAGGTTGCCCAGGAGTTGGCCCAAGAAGGCTGATAGTGGACTCTCTGAGTCCACCGGCCAACCGGTGGATGACCACCGGCCAGCCGGTGGAACCCAGACAGAAAGCCTGCTCTGTCTGGACCACCGGACAGCTGGGAGCTCAGCACCGGCCAGCCGGTGGACCACCAGCCAGCCGGTGAGACACCACCGGCCAGCCGGTGTGCCCAGTCAAACTAGCTGTTGGGCTTTGACCAGACTTGTATTTTTGACCCCCAACGGCTCCGGAAGCCCTCCAACGGCCATATTGAAGTGTTTATGGGTATGTCTCCTATAAATAAGAAACCATGGATGCTGGGAACACACCCGAATGATATTTTGATGTCTTGACGCTCTAACGACTAATCTCCAAGGCCTCTTGTGATCCATTGCCATCCTTGAAGCTTGAGCTCCCTCTCCATCAGCTGCTCTCACACTTTTGGATCTCAAGGCTTCCGTGTGTTTGTATTATTTTTGTTTAGTTCTTCATTGGGTTTGGATTAAAACAAACCTCTCATTTCCATTCATTCTTTCAATTGGGTTTCTTGCTACAACCATAATAAAAAAGCATGCTTTAAGAAGTTGTTCTAGCCTACCTTAAAACGGCTAGTGGGTTTCTTGCTACAACCATAATAAAAAAGCAAGCTGTACGAAGGTGTTCTAGCATACCTTAAAACGGCTAGTGGGTTTCTTGCTACAACCATTAAAAAGAAAGCTGACGTAATTAATCTCTCAACGGTTCTTGTTGGGAGCGGAGACGTAGGCTTGGGAATTAAGCCGAACTTCGTTATCAAATTATGTCTTGCCTTTTTTTATTTCCGCTGCATTGATAATTGTTTGAAATTGTTAATTATTTTTGAAAAGGCAATTCACCCCCCCTCTTGCCATCCTCTACGACCCAACATTTGGTATCAGAGGAGGCGTTTGTGTAATACCTTAACTGGTTACAAACATAAGATCCTTAGTGATGGCTAATTACTCGCATGCTCCTGAAGGGTATTCTATGACTCGGGCTCCATTCTTTGATGGAACCGATTACACTTATTAGAAAACTCACTTGATTACTTTTCTTAGAAGCATTGGTTATCCTATCTATAGGATTGTAATGCAAGGCTATACTTTATCTAACAAGGATGAGTCCAAATGGACCCCCGAAGACATTTCCAATTTTGAGCATGATGGCAAAGCCATGAATGCTCTTCATTGTGGGCTAGACCGTAATGAATTCTACCGTGTTTATACTTTCTCCTCTTCTTATGAAATTTGGAAACTTTTAGAAGTAACCTATGAGGGCACTAACAAAGTCAAAGACACTAGATTAGACATGTATCGCCAAGATTTTGAAAGTTTCACCATGCACCCACACGAATCAATTACTGAAATGTTAAATCGTTTTACTGACGTTTGCAATGGAAGAAAATCTCTTGGTGAGGATTTTTCTTCAGAAATGATGGTCAAAAAGATTCTTTGGGTCCTACCAAGCTCATGGGCACCAAAGGTGACCGCAATTCAAGAAGCATAAGATGTCAAGAAAATTCCGGTTGAAGAGCTCATTGGATCACTCATGACCAACGAGATCACCATGAAGAGGCAAGCCGATAAAGAAGGTAAAACCTTCAAGTAGAAAAAGAACATTGCTTTCAAAGCAAAGGAAGAAAGCTCCTCCGCTGATAGCGAATCCGAGATTTCTCAACTAGCAAGAAAAATGAGCAAATTCATGAAGAAAAAGAAGAACTTTCGAAGGGCTCAAAAGGAAGAGCCCAAAGAGGAGAATGAAGTTACATGCTTTGAATGTGGAAAGAAAGGCCACATCAAACCGGAGTGATCCATTTTCAAGAAAAGGGTAAAAGAAAAGAAAAACAAGAAGGCTTCCAAAGCATCCACATGGAGTGCAAGTGATGACTCCATGTATTCAAGCGACTCAAGCGATGAAGGTGAACAATGCCTAATGGCATTTGATGAGGTATCTTCTTCCGACTCCTCTTCCTCATCTTCCTCTTTCAATAATGACATGTCCTATGAAGATCTCTAAAATGCGAGAGATCAATTATAGGATGGTTTTCATGAACTTACCTCTAAATTTATGGCTTTGAAAAAGAAAAATAAAATTCTCATTTCTGAAAAAGAACAACTTCTCAAAAAGAATGAGGAACATACCCTTAAGATCCAAGATATTCCAAATGTTGATTCTTTGAATTCAACCATTAAAGATCTAAGGGAGTCTCTTGCCAAGTTCACCCAAGGTGAACAAAATTTGACCAAATTACTAGGTTCTCAGCATTCGGCTAGAACAACACATGGACATGGCTTTAACAAACAAGCCACTTCTTCTAGAGCACCCACTACTTTTGTAAGGGGGAGCTCTCAATATAAATTTTGTAATTATTGTAAAAAGACCGGGCACATGATTTATGAATGTGATTGTAAAAATTCAAGGTATGGAAGCCCCAAAACCATTACCTACTCGGATGAGTATTTTAGATGGCAACCCTCTAGAAAAATATGGGTTCAAAAGTCTCTTTTAGCTAATCTTTCTGGACCCAAAATTATATGGGTACCAAAATATATTCTCTCTTGATTTTGTAGGATAAACGCCAAAGAAGTAGGACTTATAAAGGCTCGTGGTATCTCGACAGCGGATGCTCGAGGCACATGTGTGGCGATCCCTCCGAGTTCAACTCCCTTGAAGAATTCGATGGAGGATACGTCACCTTCGGTGACAATTCAAAAAGCAAGATCGTCGGAATAGGTACCATTGGATTTGGTAGAACCTCTTTAATTAAAGATGTTTTATTTGTTAAAGGTTTAAAACATAATCTAATTAGCATTAGTCAACTTTGTGATAGTGGTTTTTTGATGAATTTTTAAAATAATTTATGCAATGTGTTTGATTTTCAAAACAAATTGATATTTTCTGCTTCCCGTTTTCAAAATGTTTACATTCTTGATTTAAAGTCTTTAGCTAGTCAAAATGTTAAATGTTTAAGTGCTCTTGACAATGAGTCTTGGCTTTGGCATAGAAGGTTGGGGAATTGTAGCTCTCATTCACTTCTAAAGCTTAATAAAAACAAGCTCATCCGTGACCTTCCTAAACTTAAGTTTAAGAAAGATTTGATTTGTGAGCCATGCCAACTTGGCAAGCAACACAAGTCTTCTTTCAAATCTAAGAAGGAAGTGTCCACTTCAAAATCTCTTGAGCTCCTACATCTTGATCTTTTTGGTCCTACCCCTATAGCAAGTCTAGGTGGAAAATCCTATACCTTTGTCCTAGTAGATGACCTTTCTCATTTCACTTGGGTTTTCTTTTTAGCTCATAAAAATGATGCTTGTAGAACCTTTTTGAAATTCTCTAGGAAAGTAGAAAACGAAAAAGGATATAAAATTATATCGCTCCGTAGTGACCATGGAGGTGAATTCGAGAACAAAGAATTCGATGAATTGTGTTCCTCTCCAGGATACAATCACACCTTCTCTCCCCCTAGGACTCCACAACAAAATGGAGTGGTTGAAAGGAGAAACCGAACTCTCCAAGAAATTGCTCGAACCCTCCTTAGTGAATTCAACCTCCCTCAATTTTTCTGGGCCGAGGCAGTTAACACTGCTTGTTATACTATCAATAGAGTCCTTGTAAGACCCCTTCTTAAGAAAACCCCCTTTAAACTTTGGAAAGGCAAATTGCCCAAAGTTGGTTATTTTAAAGTGTTTGGTTGTAAATGCTTTATCCTTAACACAAAAGGTAACCTTGGGAAATTTGATGTCAAATCTGATGCAGGTATTTTTCTTGGGTACTCCAACTCAAGAAAAGCCTATCGTGTCTTCAACAAACGTTCAAAAACCATCGAAGAATCATCTCATGTCAAGTTTGATGAAAATCTTCCAAAACCCCATCCGGTCATTGAAGATGTTGAAGATAAGCTTGATAAACTTGAATTAAATGATTCCTCTTCTCCTCTCAAGGAGGATGATGATCATGAACCTTCTTCACCTTATTTGCCTTCCACCTTGCCTAAGGTTTGGAAACCTTCTAGAGACCATCCATTAGAAAATGTTATAGGTGATCTTCAAGCCAGTACTCAAACTAGAAGATCAATCCTCAACGAGGTTGAACATCAAGCCTTCACTTCTCACCTGGAGCCTCAAACCATTAATGATGCCATTAATGATGAGAATTGGGTTCTTGCAATGAAAGATGAACTAAATCAATTCTCTAGAAATGATGTTTGGACTCTTGTTGAAAGACCCAATGATCATCCAATTATTGGCACTAAATGGGTTTTTAGGAACAAACATGATGATCAAGGAAATATAACCCGGAACAAGGCTCGCCTAGTAGATAAGGGCTATAATCAAGAAGAAGGAATTGATTATGGTGAAACATTTGCGCCCGTTCCTAGATTGGAATACATTAGGATCTTGTTGGCTTTCGCCGCCCACTTAAATTTCAAACTTTTTCAAATGGATGTTAAAAGAACCTTTTTAAATGGTTTTATTTCAGAAAAAATCTTTGTTGAACAACCTCCCGGTTTTGAAGATCCAAAATTTCCAAATCATGTTTTTAAATTAACCAAGGCTCTATATGGCTTAAAGCAAGCCCCTCGGGCTTGGTATGAGCGGTTAACAAAATTCCTTTTAGAAAATGATTTTAAAATGGGTCAAGCTGATTGTACCCTCTTTTTAAAACACACTTCAAAAGATCCTTTAATCAACCAAATCTACGTCGATGACGTTAACTTTGGTTCTACCAAAGAATCACTTTGTACTAATTTTTCAGATTTAATGTGAAAAGAATTTGAAATGAGCTTTATGGGGGAATTGAAATTTTTTCTCGGTATTCAAATATTTCAAAATTCAAAAGGTATTTTTCTAAGCCAAGGCAAATACACAAATGAGCTCTTAAGTCGTTTTGGTATGGATCAAGTAAAGGAAATTAGTACCCCCATGAGTACTTCCTGTAATCTTACGTTAGATGAAGTCGGGAAACCGGTTGATAACAAGCTTTATAGGAGTATGATCGGGAGTCTACTTTACCTAACTGCGACCCGTCCTGACATCATGTTCAGTGTTTGCCTTTGTGCTCATTTTCAAGCCAATCCCAAAGAATCTCATTTTAAATCTGTCAAAAGGATTTTTAGGTATTTAAGAGGATCCAAAAACATTGGTTTATTTTATCCTTCTAATACTTCTTTCAAACTTTCTTCATATTCGGATGCTGATTTTGGCAGATGTCAATTAGATCGAAAGAGTACTAGTGGAACCTGTCATCTGCTAGGCAAGTCCCTTGTATCGTGGAGTAGCAAGAAGCAAAACTGTGTTGCTCTTTCTACTTCCGAGGCTGAGTATGTAGCCGCTGGGAATTGTTGTGCCCAAATTATTTGTATGCAACACACTCTCTTGGATTATGGACTTTCCTACGATCATGTCCCTATTCGGTGTGACAACACTAGTGCCATTAGTATTTCTAAGAATCCAATACAACACTCTAGAACAAAGCATATAGACTTAAGGCATCATTTCCTTCGTGACCATTTTCAAAAAGGGGATATCACTTTGGACTTCATTTCTACTGATTTTCAATTAGCTGATATTTTTACCAAACCGCTCCTGGTTGAATGTTTTGATTTTATTAAGGGGGAGTTAGGAATGATTCGTCAATGAGCACTATTAAATATTTAACTCTTTTTTTTGTTGTTTATCTAATTTCTTCTCATTTTTTTCTCTTTCCCTCCTATTTTGATAATCCCAAAGGGGGAGAAATTTCTCTGTTTACTAGTTTCATATTTCAATTGATTAAAGTGATCTTTTTAAAAGATCAATTTTTTTTTAAAAAAACCAATAAGTTATTGTCTCTAATATATTTTCATGTCCAAAATTGTTTATTTAAGTTTTCAATTGGCATAACCTTTTAAAGCTTTCTCTTTTGTGATTGTGATCATCAAAATAGGGGAGATTTTTGTACCCCTCTCTCTTGGATTTTAATGATCACAATCACTCTCATCGTGTTCTAACTTGTTTTCAAGTGTTTTGATGCTAGAAAAAAGGTTGCCCAGGAGTTGGCCCAAGAAGGCTGATAGTGGACTCTCTGAGTCCACCGGCCAACCGGTGGATTACCACCGGTCAGCCGGTGTTAGCGCACCGGCGAGCCGGTATGGGCACCGGCCAACCGGTGGATGACCACCGGCCAGCCGGTGGAACCCAGATAGAAAGCCTGCTCTGTCTGGACCACCGGTCAGCCGGGAGCTCAGCACCGGCCAGCCGGTGGACCACCAGCCAGCCGGTGAGACACCACTGGCCAGCCGGTGTGCCCAGTCAAACTAGCCGTTGGGCTTTGACCAGACTTGTACTTTTGACCCCCAACGGCTCCGGAAGCCCTCCAACGGCCATATTGAAGTGTTTATGGGTATTTCTCCTATAAATAAGAAACCATGGATGCCGGGAACACACCCGAATGATATTTTGATGTCTTGACGCTCTAACGACAAATCTCCAAGGCCTCTTGTGATCCATTGCCATCCTTGAAGCTTGAGCTCCCTCTCCATCAGCTGCTCTCACACTTTTGGCGCTCAAGGATTCCGTGTGTTTGTATTATTTTTGTTTAGTTCTTCATTAAAACACACCTCTCATTTTCATTCCTTCTTTCAATTGGGTTTCTTGCTACAACCATAATAAAAAAGCAAGTTGTACGAAGGTGTTCTAGCCTACCTTAAAATGGCTAGTGGGTTTCTTGCTACAACTATAATAAAAAAGAAAGCTGTACGAAGGTGTTCTAGCCTACCTTAAAACGGCTAGTGGGTTTCTTGCTACAACCATTAAAAAGCAAGCTGACGTAATTAATCTCTCGACAGTTCTTGTTGGGAGTGGAGACGTAGGCTTGGGAATTAAGCCGAACTTCGTTATCAAATTGTGTCTTGCCTTTTTTTATTTCTGCTGCATTGATAATTGTTTTAAATTGTTAATTATTTTTGAAAAGGCAATTCACCCCCCCTATTGCCATCCTCTATGACCCAACACCCCCCATAATTGTAATATGCCTATCCAGAAAAGGAATTTATCCTGTGGCGTATTCGAGGTAGGTTTGGGGTGTGAAAATTAACATACCCCTTTCCTGGTGGGCCCTAGTGTGTTAAGTCATGAAACCCTCATTGTATCGATAGGTCTCATGGGCCTAAAAATTTTCCAAAATTTTTGGGCCATTTGGTCTGTACCTACACATTTAAGGAAATGTCTTGGCACATGGAATTGATAGTAACATTCATTTTAACATGGAATTAGGCCTTGTTGGTAAGATCCTGATATATGGTATTATGCCTTTACATTATTAATATTTTAGTTAATGTTATTCATTTTATTTTGGGGTTTAAATTTTCCATTTATATATTATGTATCCAAAGTTATTGATTAACATAACTTAGTAATTTTTATAAACTATTCTTTATTGTTAATCCCTTATAATATTATGATATTTTTTATCGCATGCTTTCTCATAGTGATCATATGTAGTCACCCATTATTTTTTTCTTCTCCCAAAAATTTTAAGAAAAATTATAATTATTATTATAAATGATATATGAAAATATTTCTAGGATATTTTTAATTTTTTCACTGTAATAAGGAAAATATGAACGTATATAGTTTCTATGATTTTTAAATAGAGTGTTCCATTGTATTGAATTACCCTGTATATTGAAGAACTGTAATAATGTAAACATTTTTTCTTGGTTACTGGATTTCTGTTCATTAAAGATGGTATCAATATCATTTTAGTAGAAACCTTGGGAACTAGATTTTATATGAAAATAGATAGCAGAACCATTATAAAAAACCTTATGATAGTCAATAAAAAATATTTATGATTATGTTATTTTTCAATATAGATGATTTAATACGATAATTATATGTGTTCTATTATTTAGATATAGCTCCCAAAAAAATAAAGTTAAATCATTTCAACAGTCATATTCAATATTCAGAATTCCCTTATTAGAATGTTAATACAATGAGTGTTTGAGCTTTTTAAATCAGGACCATATTTAGGAAAATAACCCAGGATATGAAAATTTTCCTTCCATTTATGTATAATCATGGGGTTCCACATCATGAATCACCTATGCTGTATAACATTATATGATATAAGAATCCACCCATTATAGGAACTACAAATCCACTGAAAATTGCACAATGGATAATGTCCCTTAAAAATATATTCCTAGATTTGGTATTTAATGAAAGGGAAAAGGCTACTATGAATGTGTACTATTCTAATGGAGATACTGATCAATGGTGGTAATTGATTGAAAATTAAAAATAATATGTCAAAATAGAATGTATGGAATAAAGGGATTTAAATGGAATATTATTTTTTAAATATTCTTACTGAGTGAAACAAATTGATATAGGGAGGATGTTCATCAACCAAAAATAGATGGATGTGGATTGTGTTGCTGAATATGTGGTTGGATTACCAAAAATTGAATGGAATTCAATATACTACATACATAATATGGAGATCAAGGATGACCATTTCTTTAATGGTAATAAGCCAAAAATCATAAGGGAACTGATCACTCAAGAATTTTAATTGTATGATGATATAGTATAAATTTCCATTATGATAATAATAAATTTCCTAGGAATTGTATATTTTTTTTTGAAATCAAGAGAAGAAGAGTTCATCTAAGGAGAAAATAAATTTTGGATTTCAAAAAAGTGATAATTATAGATAGAAACATCTTAGTAAATTCTTAGTGGGAATGATAACTTGTTACAAGTACAATGTTACAGTCTATATTGATCATGAAAGAGAGGGAAAGATAGAAAATCTTACTCTAAAGTTCTAAAACTATTGGGAGGTGGGTTATTATTCAAAATAACCCCCCCAAACTTCAAGGAAACATACCCAAGAAGAGGCCAAGGTGAGAGGCCATGCTTGTGCGATTACAAAAAATAATGTTGAATTCCCTAAAAATTTCGTTAAAGGAAATTTGATCATAAATTCAATATTATATAATAAATTATTTGATTCTATATCTTCAATGTTTTATATCCTCCATGTTTTCGAACAACATTATATCATTCCCCAAAACCATGAGAAATTAGTTTTCATTCAAGATGCATATTGGAAATCATATTGCAGCTAGTATATGTTGGACAGTCCGGTTTATGATGCATAAAAATACCCTTTTTAAATACATGGTTATTATACATATTCTTGAAATTGATTAAATCCATAGAATGTATTGAACTTCTAAGTATGATGTGATTATTTTTCAGAGGGAAGAATATTATGATTCATAAATGAGATATTGAATCCCTTGTCTATAGTGGGGATAATTTGTCATCTAAACCATTTCTGGATTAACATATAATAGATCAACCTAATGAATCTTTTAAAAAAATAAGAGTGAGCACAAAAAATATATTGTAATAGTGAGACTTGAATAGGGTATGTACCAATTGGGAAGGAATACATTGATATGTTTCATGAAGATTTACCTAGGAATCCATAGAGATTGAATTTGGGTTTTCAATTTAACTTATACAAAATAAAAAACTTATGTCTAAAAGTCCATATTGAATATACATAGTATAATTTGTGGAGGTATAGAATAAATTTCAAGAGTCGTGTAATAATGGATTTATTTTTCAATGTGTTTCTATTTGGGATCCCCGATTTTTTGGGTTAATAATATGTACAAGTATATGAGGTTAGGAATCAATTATAGGGAAGTCAATGTAACGAACCGAAATTTTTGAGTACATTTTGTTCCCTAATTTTTGTGGGTTATTTTATTTTTTTCATTTAATAAAATGAGTATAATTAAAATGAGACCATTGGGTTTCGACTTTTATATGACCATTGGTCAATAAGACCGTTGGAAACTTAATGTTACAATGATTGTATATAAATACAAGTTGTCTTGATTAATTAATATAGAAAGAAGATTTGATGGCCCCATCCAGTAGTCTCTGGCCGATCGAAGCCCATCTGACAAAACTCGGGAAGGAGGTAGCACCTTTGGTCTTTGCTCTGGACCAAACCCATGCCGAACTTCATAATGTGAAGCTGGAAAGAGATATCCTTGGCAAGAAGTTCAAGCTGATAGAAATCACTACTCGGGAAATGTTGGCCGAGCCACCCCAAGATTCTATCACCCTAGCACACCTTACTCTAGGGTCCCATCATGGTGTTATAAGGGTTTATGTAATGAGACAATAACTTCCATATGTAATCCTTTAAATTAAATAAAAATTATGATTTCTTCTTATGGTGATGTTTGTGAATTTTCAAATTTGCAGATAAATATAGTATGCATATTATTGATGAATTTTAGAAGGATATTTTTACAAATATTTATGTAAACCTTAAATAATTAATAATGTGTAATGATTTCCCAAAAATGGTCTTCTACAGTTATGTTCAGTATGAAATTTAGAGTCTAATAAGATCAAAATAATTTTTGATGAATCGTTAATTATGAATAGTGATTTTACGCTTATGATTAGTAATGTTATCAAACGGATTAAGTAGCCTCACTTAATAAAGTATTAATATAATCTAGGAACATTGATTAAGTAATGTGATTCAATAAAATAGGTAAATAACTGTTCCAGAAAGTACTGGTTAAGTATTAGTTTTTTTGGGTGAATAGTGTTTTTATTTAAAAATTAATTTAAAGTTATTTAGAAAATTATTTTCATTAAATGGAGTTCATTTTTTAAATCAGAACATCGATATTTGGTTAAGGTGAAATTTTTGGTTTTTTCTAAAAAAGTTGAATCATTGGTGAATAGTGAATTTTCAGTTTAGAGTTTTGGGTGTTTAATGACATCATTAAGGATTTAATAATTATGTAATAATTCTGGTTGACTTAGGAATAGTAATATATGGTATGATGTGTCCCAAGTGGCCAATACCATGGGCAGATACCATGGGCAAGCCCATGGTTTTCCCAATACCACCAATGAGGTGTGCCTTGGCCATTAATGCATTGTCCCCTCACTTCCCCTATAAATACCAAGACATTCTCTCATCCATTCCATTACAAAATCCTCTTCCATGATGTTAGGGTCTTTGTACCTCCCAAAAAGTCCTCCCAAGGTGCCCTAAATCCTCCCAAGGTCCCAAACATCTGGATTTTGAAGTTTCTTTTCAAGGTAAGGGATCCTACCACTCTCTTTCTTTTCATGTGTTCTCCTTTATGTCATTAATTTTAAGCTCCATGTTCTTATGTTGGGGATGTTCTTTTAAGTTCATCCCACTATCAATTTAATTTTCATATGATGATACACCCCCTCTTCCTCTCATCAATTCATTTTATGAATGTTTAACTGGCGCCGTTAGGCTGTCGAATTTTTGTAATGGATTATTTCACACTTCTCATTCTCAAGTTCTCTTTTCATGTCAAGTATTTCATGTTAATTTTTATTATGTTGTGTTATGATCACTATATCCATCATACTTTTCATTTATTTTCATATGATTATAAAACCAATTTGATATCATCAATTCATTTTTCTGAAGCTTTAAGTGATGTTGTTAGGCTGCTGAATTTTCAAAAGATAAATCTTATTTTTGTCTTCCTTCCATGTTTTTCATTTCATATGGTATGTCTCTCAAATTTCATTACCATGTTCTTATAACCTATATATTTTTCCCCTATACTCTTTTATGGATCATTTATGAGTGGCTGACCCATTTCCCCTCTCTTTTCTATATTTTCTAAAACCATGTAACATAGCCGTTATGCTGCAGAATTTTCGTCTCAAAATGTCTCTCTCTTTTTCTAAAATTATAATATTTTATTAAGTGAATACTCAATGATATTTCTTCGATAAGGGTATTCACATATATATCAAAAATATTTATTTTAATTCTGGGATTTACATACATGAAACCCGCTCTCCTTTTCTGTGGGTTTAAAGTGACATAAATATCATGTCTTTAAAGCGGTTTTTAAAACGTTTTGATTATGAAATGAAACCCATTTCATTTATTCTATATGAGTTATTTATGAAATGTTTGATGATGATATGTTCATGATTGTCTATGTTAAATTTTGTAGCCACATCTTCAAGTTATGAATCATGTTCTTTTCATTATGATATGCATCATGATCTATTTCTCATTCATTAAAGCTATTTATCATGACTTTATTGATGTATCTCAAGTTCACATGTAAAATGTTTCTCTTGTTTCCCTTACTGGGCCTTCTCCACACCCTTTATTTTGATGTATTCTTCCAGGTTATGAGATGTTGTAATGAACTTAGGATGAAAAAATAAGAAGGCTTTCATGTGTTTAAGAAGAATGTTTTATGTTATCATGTATTTAGTTCCCCATTTCCAAGACACTAAACCTTAAAGATCCTCAGTTTTGTAAAATGTAATGAAAATTTATGCTATAAAAAGGTGTTATGCTATAGTTGGTATCAAAGGATTGTTTAGTTATTTATGTAAATTAGAATTTGAAAACTTTAGGAAAAACTTTATAGAAATGTTTAAATATAGAAAATATTCTTGGTATTTTGGTGAGTATTGAGTAAGTGGTGTATCAAGAAAATACATCCCTATCTGGATATGAGCAGGTAGAGGTGGCTTTGGCATAGATGTACATAGGTAAAAAAATCAAAAACAACTCTTTGAGCTAGACACGAACGAGAATCAGTACATGACAACAGGCCTTGCTGCACTCTTGGTTACGACACACTTAGGGGATATGTTTGGTTAATCTCAAGCTTTTTATGAATCATTATGAAGGAATTATAGAAAAATGTAATTGTCTAAGCTTGAAGTTCTAAGACATAAAATTCTTTTATTTAAAATATTCGTAAATGAAATAAGTTTCTCACGAAGGATTTATTCTTTTAGAGAATTCCCCCATCATCTAGGAATGCATTGAAGTATTTGTTGAGGGGTTACCTAGAACTCCCCCAGAAAGAGAGGTAGAGTTCTCCATTGAACTCATACCTGGATCTCATCAGATGCTAAGGCCCCATATAGGATAGAAACTGTGGAGCTAGAGAAATTAAAGAAAAAACACCAAGATCATTTGAAGAATGGGTTTATCCAACCAATGGTGTCTCCTTGGGGAGCACCCATTCTTTTTGTGAAGAAGAAGGATCGATCAATGAAGCTATGCATTGATTATAGAAAAATGAATGGGATCATATTGAAGAACAAAAACTCTCTTCCAAGAATTTATGACTTATTTGACCAACTTCATGGGACTTCATTATTCTCTAAGATTGATCTACGTTCTCGTTATCATCAATTGTGGGTGAATAATGACGATATTCAAAAAACTATCTTCCAATCAAGATATAGGCATTATGAGTTTGTTGTTAAGCCCTTCGGACTGACTAATTCACCTGCTATTTTTATGGATCAAGAATAAGTTGATTTGGGAAACTTCTATTTTATAAAATTTATATCCCTTGTATAGGGAAATGATTTGGTGATTAAATGATAATGGTTATTTTAGAAGATGTTTTCTATTTTTGAGTACTATATGCCTAAGGAAAATAAAAAACTCCGGGATTTTATTTATGGAGGAATTGTTGAAATTTTTATTTTGTAAGAATCTATGTATTTATTGTGGACATATGGTGATTTGGGTTATTTTTGGAAAATGATTAACCTAGCATAGAGAATATGTGATTAGGTTAATAACACTTTTGTATGAGACTTTAAGAGTAGTCGATGTTATTTGGAGAAAAATGTCAAGATTTATTATGGAAGACTTTGTTATTAAATCCTTCTGAGTTGTTGGGTTTCAATCGTAGTTTGGATTATTTTGATGAATTTTAAGGACGATTGTGTATTGAATGGTCTTTCTTGAACTATGGGTACTATTTGGTGAATTTTGTAGATTAATAGTAGTTTTTTTATAAAGGATTATCCTTTTTGGGGAATATATGATCTCGTACTAACCAATTTTGTTTTATTTGATCTCTAAATAAAAGGGAAATATATAGTTCTCCTTTTGTGGATTATTTTATTCTCTAGAAGATGATTCTTGTGCTTTTGATGTGACCAAGTCTTTATGAATGCACATCGTTTGGTGAAAATATTAGTTTTGGTAGAAACTTGTTAAAGGATGAAACTCTAATTGAATGTAAGTATATTTCCTTATGTTTTAATTCTATGTAGTAATTGAATTCCTCAAAATTATGAAAAGGAACGTAAAACAATAACATTGTTGGTTTACATTTCCTATTGGGTAATCAAAGACTGTTTACACACATCATAAGTTTGTGATTTTCTAGTGGTTAACTTTATCCTAATCATGTTTTCTATCACTCTCCATCAGAACAAGACCCTTTATTTTCTCTTCTATATCTATGTTTCCCTACATGGAATCCTAGTATGGGTTAACTCGAGTGACCATTGTGCTTCAATTTCTTTCTTCTAATGTAGTAGTTTTACTGACTCTATTTTCGATGTGGGACATTCAATGAAATTTCCAATCCCAATTTTAAAATTGCGAGGATGCAATTTATTAAGGAGGGAAGATTGTAACGGCCCAAAATTTTTGAGTATATTTTTTTCCCTAATTGTTGTGGGTTATTTTATTTTTTTCATTTAATAAAATTAGTATAATTAAAATGTTACCGTTGGGTTTAGAAAATTATATGACCATTGGTCAATAAGACCGTTGGAAACTAAATGTTACAATTATTGTCTCTAAATACAAGTTATCTAGATTACTTAATATAGAAAGAAGATTTCATGACCCCATCCAATAGTCTCGGGCTGATTGAAGCCCATCTGACGAAACTCGGGAAGGAGGTAGAACCTTTGGGCTTTGCTCTGGACCAAACCTGAGCCAAACTTCATCATGCGAAGCTGGAACGAAATCGCCTTCACAAGAAGTTCAAGCTAATAGAAATCACTACTCAGGCAATGTTGGACGAGCCGCCCCAAGATTATATCACCCTATCACACCTTACTCTTAGGTCCAATGATGGTGTTATAAGGGGTTATGTAACGAGACTATAACTACCTTGTGTAATCCTTTCATTAAAATAAAAATTGTGATTTCTTCTTATGGTGATTTTTGTGAATTTTCAAATGTCTGGATAAATATTGTATGCATATTAATGATAAATTTTAGAAGTATATTTTTAAAATTATTTATATAAACCTTAAATAATTAATAATGTCTAATGATTTTCAAAAAATTGTCTTCTACGGTTAAGTTCAGTAAGAAATTTAGTGCCTAATAAGATCAACATAATTTTTTATGAATAGTAAATTAGGAATACTGATTATACACTAATGATTAGTATTGTGATCAAATAGATTAAGTATCCTCACTTAAGAAAGTATTAATATAATCTAGGCACCTTGATTAAGTGATGTGATTCAATAAAATAGGTAAATAACTGTTCTAGAAAGTACTGGTTAAGTATTAGTTTTTTCAGGTGAATAGTGTTTTTTATTTAAAAATTAAATTAAAAATATTTATAAAGTTATTTTCATAAAATGGAGTTCATTTTTGAAATCATAGCATCGATATTTCGTTAAGGTGAAATTTTGGGTTTTTTCTGAAAAAGTTAAATTTTCGGTTAATAGTGAATTTTCAGTTTGGAGTTTCTGGTGTTTAATGACATCATTAAGGATGTAATAATTATGTAATAATTCTGGTCAAATTATTAATAGTAATATAAGGTTTTATGTGTCCCAAGTGACCAATACCATGGGAAAATACCATGGGCATGCCCATAGTTTTTTCAATACCACCAATGAGGTGTCCCTTGGCCATTAATGCCTTTTCCTTTAACTTCCTCTATAAATACCAAGACATTCACTCATCCTTTTCATTCAAAAATCCTCCTCAATGCCGTTATGGTATCTTTACCTCCCAAGGAGTCCTACCAAGGCTCCCTAAATCCCCCCAAAGTCCCAAACATCAAGATTTAGAAGTTAGTTTTCAAGGTAAGGGATCATACCTCTCTCTTTCTTTTCATGTATTCTCTTTTTTTTATTTTAATATCCATGTTCATATGTTGGGGATGTTATTTTATATTTCTCCTACTTTACTTTTCATTTTAATATGATCTAAGACCCCATATTGCTCTCATCAATTCATTTTAAGAATGTC
Organism: Viscum album; assembly: GCA_963277665.1. NCBI lineage: Eukaryota > Viridiplantae > Streptophyta > Magnoliopsida > Santalales > Viscaceae > Viscum > Viscum album. The sequence continues at coordinate 1,291,877,843 of OY728151.1, forward strand.
TAAGTGGCGTCGTTAGGCTGCCGAATTTTTGTAAGGGATTCTTTCACCCTTTTCATTTTCAAGTTCTATTTTCATGTCTATTCTTTCATGTCACTTTTTATTATTTTGGGGTATTATATCTATATCCTTCATACTTTTATTTTATGTTCATATGATGAGAGACCATATTTGATCTCGTCAATTCGTTTTTTGATGTTTTAAGTGACACCGTTAGGCTACTGAATTTTCATAAGTGAAATCTTTTTTTGTCTTCCTTACATGTTTTTTATTTCATAAGGTATATCATTAACATGTCACTACCATGTCCTTATATCCTCTATATTCTTTCCCTCTACGGTTTTTTGGATCATTTCTGAGTGGGTGACCCATGTCCCCTCTCTTTTCAATATTTTCTAAAACCTTGTAACATAGTTGTTATGCTGCAGAATTTTCATCTCAAAATGTCTCTCTCTTTTTCTAAAATTCTACTATTTTATTAAGTGAATACTCAAATATCAATCTTCTATAGGATTATTCACATATATATATAAATGTTTTATTTTAATTCTGGGATTTACATAAATGAAACCCTCTCTCCTTTTCTGTGGGTTTTAAGTGACATAAAGATCATGTCTTTAAAGCAGTTTTCAAAACGTCGTGATTATGAAATGAAACCCATTTCTTTTATGCTATATGGGTTATTTATGAAATTTTTGATGATGATATATGTGGATCACATGATAATAAAGAAAAATTATGGGTGCACCATGATTGAGCACCAATGCATTGGTTAATGATGTGATCTCTAGGGATTTCAATTTTAACGATACCTTGGTGACTAACCTTGGTAATGTTTTTTAAAATAACACCTTGGGGATGGAACATGGTGATATGTTCATTATTGTTGAAGTTAAATGTTTTATACACATCTTAAAGTTATAATTCATGTTATTTTCATTATTATTTTCCTCATGATCTCTTTCTCATTCCTTAAATATTTTTATCATGACTTTATTGATGTATCTCAAGTTCACATGTAAAATGATTCTCTCGTTTCCCTTACTGGGACTTCTTCTCACCCTTTCCTTTGATGTATGCTCCCAGGTTATGAGAGTCTGTAATGAACATAGTATGAACAAATAAGAATCCTTTCAAGTGTTTAATAAGAATTTTTTATGTCATCATGTATTAAGTTCCCCATTTCCAAGACACTAAACCATAAAGATCCTCGGTTTTGTAAAATGTAATGAAAAGTTATGTTATAAAATGGCGGGATGATATAGTCAATGAAACTAGTATAATGAAAAAAATCTTATTCATTGCATTTACTATCATTTTTATCATGTTCAAGGATAAAAATATTTATCTAAGATTTTTTTCTGTTACAGGTATCATAAATTGTGAGTGTAGAAGGAAGATGTTACTTAGATGGAATTTCAAATATTGTATGGACATTTTGTGTTTACAGATATGAAATATATAATTACTAATACATCCCATTTATAATGGTTCTTATCTAATTATTATTTAAATATTATCTTTATAATTTTGTTATCGTGTTTAATGATGAGATAATGGTATACTTGAAAATAAATGAATATAATAAAATCTGTTAGGGAATAATTTTTCAAATTCTTAGAGGAATGGAGTTATATAGGAAAAATACTATGCTTGAATTCTAGGATTAAGAAGTATGATTTATTGGAAATATTTCCTCCAGTAATGGAATAATAGTTGATCCTTGAAATACCAATACAATTAAATAAGTTTATATATCAATGAACATAATAGAGATATAGAGCTTCCAAGTAGTAGATATTTATTATGTAACACCCAGAGATTTTATGAAGGATATTCTTTTAATTTTTTTGATGTCTTGTGTTGTACGGTACACCAAAATTAGCTTGTGCTACACGTGACACTGTATTAGCTTGCAGTATACACAACACTATTCTTGGCTTGTGTTCCACACAATTTCAACTTCGTTTTGTAGAAATTATTCTATGCAACATTAAGTATAGAATTTTTTTTATGTATAAATGAAATAAGTTTTGTATTATGTTATACGCAACACCAAAGGGAGATTGCACTACACGCAACCCTGACCTGGCTTGCATTACACGCAATCACGACCTTCCTCGATAGCCAGTGTTGTACACAATACCGGGTTTCACTAAACAACGATATATGGTTATAATATTATCCCAAACTATCCGTTATGAATATTATTAACTGCATTTTTAACTTTATAACATTATTATTAATCTTACTCATTTTCTAGAACATGGTATGTGAATAAAATAATTTTTTCGGGTAAAATAAGTATTTTTCAAAAAAAATTGCAGTTTTGCCGCCTTTTGATGGTGCAACCACATTAAATATAGTATTTGAAATGTTTATAAGTTAAATTGTACAAAATAAAATTATTTTTTGGAATCAGGATATAAAATTTTACCTTGGATAAATTTTTCATATTATTATGGTAACTTTCATATTTTAATGAATATTAAAAACACACTATATTTTAATTAAAAACAACTTTTTTCATCGTAAAAACTTTATGTGGTTAAGTTATAATATTTAATGGTTTTACAGTACAAATAGAATATATTTTTACCATTTAATATAATTTATGTAATTATCATTGATTATACATTGAATACGTAGGTTAAATCAATTCAATCTTTTGCAATGTTTTAAACAGAAACCCATTTTCTTTCGACAACGGGATTAATTTTAATTTAATTTCTGCAAATTTTGTGTATTGAATTTAAAAAATTTGATTCCATATTTGAAATCAATGGGTCCAAATTATATTAATAGACTACTTTCTAGTTTTGGTCATTATGAATAGTAAGTACGATAAATTTTATTTACCATCGTTAAAGGTAAATCGGGTAATTAAGGGTAAATATAATATTATAAAATTACCCTAACACTTGTATTAATACAATTGGATGATTATATTTCTTCATAAGTCCTATTTGGGTCTAAATTTAATCCATTATAACCCACTTGGATGCGATTAAGACCATTAGTTTATTTTATTTAAAGAAAAGTGAAATATGTCTCACTCAAACTTTAATAATTAATGTATTTTTAATATAAGGTTATACAGAATATAAATTCGGTTATAAATACTCATTTTAAATATAAAATGTTTTTATTTATCACGGTAATTTATTTGTAATTTTTAAGAGTTATTTAATTTCCTTATTCTCTTAGACAGTAAGGTTGTAGAAATATTTTACTTATTAAACAATCAATAATAATGTTTTTATTGAAATAGTAATACATATTAAAGGGACCGAAAACCTGATTAAAACTTATTGATAATGTATATCTACACCATAATCATCCAATGACCAAATATATGACTGTTTTAAATCCTATAAAATTGATTATGACACTTATATGTTTTTATTTTAAATGATGTCAAAGTTGTCACCTTCATAATTTAATAAATATGACATTTTATTATTTGGGTGTTTTAGAAGCTAAATCTGACTAAGTGTATTATTAAGAAATATATAAGATTTATCTTTATCTTAGTATTTTATTTTTAATTTTTATGCAACAAATAAGTATATTTAATAATTATACAAAAATGTTGAAGTAATTATTTAATTAAGAGAAATATCAAATAAATAGTTTTAAAAATAGTAAAATAAATACTATATGAACTATTTAGTGTTCTCCAATAATTTAATAGATTACTATGACATGTTAGGAACCTATTAAATATTTTAGTTCGAATATATCCTCTGTTTTTATTTTATTTAAATTCAAATCAATGAATAGTGTCAAAATTGACACTATTATTATTTTATAAAAGTAACATATTATTAAATTGTTTAAAATCACAAAAATATTTCAAAATTATAAATTGAAATTAATATAGTCTAAAATTTCATAAAGTATCCAATTATAGAAAATCAAAAACACATAACTGATTATTTATAACCATTTAAAATTTAGAATTTTATTACCACAAATAAAATTAAATAGATTAAATAAGGATAAATCCAAATGATAAGGTTTAATATAAAATAAAAACATGTATAAATTTGATTGGTTGATCAGATTACAACCCTATATCATCTCATCTTCGAATTGAGTCATTTTTGGAGGTTTTTATGTGGGGTTTGAATTTATATTAAACAAATATTTTTGAGGATTCCAGAGGTGCCCCTCTCCTCCCTTATAAAAGGGCACCACTTCCCTCTTCTCTTCACCCCATTTTGAGCCTTGAAGCTCGTCCAAACCCTGTAAATTCCTCTTTTAAATCTTTATAGTTATATCATAGGGGTTTTGGTCTTCTCAAAAGAATAACCCTAGTGCCCTAAGAAGAAGTTTAATGGAGGTGCGTTGAAGAAGAGGTAATCTCTTCTACCGATTCTTTCATGCTTATTTCTTCTTCAAATTATTATTCTTTAGTTGTTTCATTATAAATTAGTAACATCAGTATCACTAATATACTTATATGTTATTATAAATATTAAAAAACCCCATTTCACCTTCTATCCATCCTACAGAAAACGGAATAACCGCGCGTTCGTACGTACGGAATACCGTCTCCATGTCGTGGTGTAATCTATTTTTCCAACACCCCCTTACATGGATGGGTATAATGGTGTAAAGAATAACTATACATAGTTATTATAACATCATACTGATTCTGATATATTGTATCATCCACTCCAATTCAATTCAATAATTATGGGAATGATATCATCGCTCGTGCGTACGTACAGACTACCGTCTCCACGACGCGATGAGATTCATTCTCCATGATAATCATTCTAGAATGATTATAAAGTATATATTAGAAATAATAATGAAATATATGAAATTATAATTCTAATGGATTTATTTATATATATACATTTCATCTACTTACTTCCATTCAAGTCAATAAGGAATGGAAAACAACGTTCATGTGTACGTACGACCTACCGTCTCCATGAATGGTGTGTTTCATTTCATTTATCTATCTATTATACATATATATATATAAATACTGAATATATATGATATATAAATCATGTTTTAAATTTTTGAAGTAATTAAATCATGATATAAGTAATAATAATATCATTAACAACAAGTACAAACATGTATGATAAATGAAACGATTTTACCAAAAACGCTACTTTAACATGGAATTGAAAAATTAACGGGTAATATAAATACCTAAGTGAACCATATATGATATAATAACAATTAATATGGTTCTATAATAACTCAATTACATTATTTAAATCATTATACAGGAGGTTCGGATACATACGAAGTATATCAGACATATGGTAAGGGATAACTTCTCCAATATCATTGTTATCTGAGATTGTTTATTCTTAAGTATTTACTGGGGTTATATTTATCACCCATGTCCCTATTTTCTAAAAATGGTTTCATGTATGTATAAATTAATATTTACCCATTTTTTAATTTTACCACATGGTATATAAGGAATCGTTCTTTTACGAGGTACTTTTGGACTTTTCAAGCAAAAGTACGAGAAAAATGTTTTTTTGACTTATACGGCATGAATGGATTTTTACGGTTTCAAAAAGCCTTATTTTGATGAATCTTCCTCCATAATATTTCATGAATATTTTCAAAAAATCATTTTCTCTTAAAATTTAATGTAATTTTGTGAAAAGAAAATGATTTTGAAGAAGAAAGGATGTTTTACTCAAGAATTCATTTCAAGTGTTTTGTCAAAACTATTTTCCATATAAGATGACATTATGATTATGTTTCCGGTATAATGTATCTATTATTTAAATGGTTTGATTTTTCTTATGATGAAATTATATCTATTTCTTTTATATGTATTACGTTATGATGGGATGATGTTTATGAAACCCATTTTATTCTTTGGGTTATGATTAATGAATTATGTTTACTCTGTGGCACAAGTAAGAATTTGTTCATTATGAGATGGGTGGGACCTATATCTCCCTCCAATGCATTGGGTAATGATTTATATCTCATGAGATAGACATGGAAGGAATGGTATGTTAATCCGGTTCAGTGATACAGAACTGGAACAAGGAGTGAACTCGATTCAGAAAGGGACATTGTCCACTAAGATGGTCTTGGAAGCAATGCCTTGGCTACTATGGAAATCATAACAAGTCCTGAATGGTATCCACAATTACATGTTTTATTTCCATCCTATTTTATCAAGATTGATGTTCCATTATGATACATTCCTTATGTACATCCAAGATTTATGTCTTTGCTCAAGATTTTGATGTTTAGACAGTATGTTCGTGTTTTTAAGTTCAATGGTATATGGTTTGTTTTATTTTCTCCATGCTTACCCTTACTGAGCATTTGAGATCACCCTTTATATGATTTCTTTTCCCCAGTATTTCAAGAAATGTTTTAGGTAATAAAACAGAAGGGGAAGATCTTTAGGGGATTTGTTTAAGATCTTTCACCAAGATTAAAAGATTATATTCCGAGTTTCCAAAGACACTAAACTATTACGGTCCTTGTGTGTTGGTTTTTGTTTTGTATTAAGTATTCCACCAAAGTAATGTAATGTCCACGTACGTCAAGATTTGGGTTTCTACAGTTGGTATCGGTGGAAAGGTTTAGTTAACCTTTGGAAACTAGGAATCAAAAACTTTAGTGAGATCCCTATAGATATTTCTAAGGTATGTCTAGGGATGTACCTAAGGTTAAGTATACGTATAGGTTATGGTCCTAGAATTACAGAAACAATATTAGAATTAAAATTAATATTTTAGATATCGAAGGTACTCCCCCTTTATTTATGTTGTTTTCCATAGCATGATTTTGGTCTCTCACACTATTCATTTTGGGTTTTAGATGATGGCTGGAACCCGAAGGAACCGTGTTGATAAATGTAATAGACAACGCAATGATTTTTCTCCTGAACAAACCAATGTTATGGGAGATGGAGTGTAGAATATTATTGTTATACCTACACAAGATATGAATCATTCTGGACTTCCAAATGGGAAGATAAGGGAACAATATTCTATTGAGTCCTTCATGAGGAAACATCCACCTTCTTTCGGTGGGTCTTCTGATCCAGTTGTTGCTGAACAATGGATTAGTACCAGTGAAAAGATATTTTCCATACTTTGCTTTTCAGAACATGAAAAAGTAATTCTTGGCTATTTACCATTTAGAAGGTGAAGCATATCATTGGTGGACTCTAATTTAGAATACACAGCCCCGATATGAAATTGAATCCATGGAATGGGATGAGTGGAAGAACTTATTTTTCATTAAGTAATTCCCCCTTATTCTTCAAACAAAGATGGAAAAGGATTTCCATGATCTTAAGCAAAAGGATGATGAATTTGTTGGTATATACGAAGTGAATTTTAAAAGGCTTGCAAGGTATGCATCTGGATTTATCATCTAACCTAAAAGTAAATTTGATCGATTCTTCAGTGGCTTAAAACCAAGTATTTAAAGGGAATTAGCTATAAGGGACTTCAGTAGCTATGAAGAAATTGTGCATTGTGCTATCAAGGTAGAACTGGAAGTTGGTGTTACATATCCATCTCATGGTTTTGACAAGAAACTAAGGATGGAGTTCAAAGAGAAATCTCAGAACAATAGTGAAAAGAAGTTGAATGTTTCTTTACGCTCAAAGTGTGGAAAGAATCATGGTGGAGATTGCCTAAAAGGTACTATAAAATGTTTTAAGTGTGGAAAAGAAGGTCATCGAGTAGTTTATTGTCTAAGTAATGGAAAAAATGTTTCTAATGATGTGAATGGAGAAAAAACTACAGAGAACTCTCCACTAACATTTTAATGCTTCAAGTGAAAGGAAATGGGGAATTATGATAATAAATGCCCTAATCCACGGGTTAATGATGATCAATGTGAGAAACCTCTTAAGGAAAATGATAAATGGAAGTCTCGTGCGATCAATATTTGTGATGTTGAGTATGAAAATGATATTGTGTAATGATTAATTGTTTATGTAATGGGATTTCAATATAGTATCATGGAATCTCATTTATGATATTGTGGAATTTTGGAATATCTATGTATTGGTTTTCAATAATTATATGGTACCGGTAACCATGGAATGTGATTGAGATATTTTTTAAAAGAAGATGATATGTTCATAATTAAGGGATTAGGAGAAATTGAAATTTTTTATAGTATTCATGAGCTCATGGATGATACAAGGACAAAGTGATACCGTGGTTTGAGTAAGTCGAAATTTTGGGATTTTGGTATGTGGAAAAATGTTACCTTTTGACAGAATTCATGTTTTCAGTAAGGTTCAATGGGTATTCATTTTTCCCAAGAATACAATATTAAGGTATTCACATGTTTGGAATGCGATCAAAACAGATATATGATATGATATATGAGGGATAAATGATGGTATTCATGTGCTTGTTATATGACCTTTTTAGGAATCATTCTCTTTATACTATAAAATTGGATAGAATTATTTTCGAAAAGCCTAAAGGTTGGAATGTATTAAGTTGGACATGAGATAGTATTGTTTAAGGATAGAGCTTTTTGATATTATGATAGTATAGTTTTAGAAAAAAGGACAACCAGCAGGACAGGCGACAACCTGTCCCGTCGGACAAGGCTGAGGGAATCGAACCCACAACCGAAGTGCGACAGGACTTCATCGCCTACCACTAGCCTACAGGAAGTCCATGGTTTGTAGGAATTAGTTTTATTTTATTACGTGGTGTGATAGATAAAGTATAAGTCCATTTTTGGAACCATGTACGATTAACCTCACCATAGATGGACTTATGTAAATTTAATTTCCTATACTCACCTTTTATTGTGATAGAGACAGATGGAATGACCTATCATTGTATCGCATGATCTTATAATACATAAAGAATGTCAAATTCAACTTCATATCTTTAAATAAGAGGTGAAGCGTAAATTGTTCATGGAATGACCAATGATGATTTTACACTGAAATCAAGTAAGTATTTATCCTTATAAAAAAATCATCAGCATTAAGGAAATGATCTTGAAAAACAAAAATGTTGTCCTAGTACTCTCATATCCAATGAATCGGATGGTACATTAGATCATCACAAATTTATGGATTTGTGACTGTTGGATTTTTCATACCCATGTTCTCTACCACTCTCCATCGGAACTTGATGGTTATATTTCTCTTCCATATCCATATTTTTCACCTATGTTATCCTATGTGGAAACCCAGTGATTAGTTAATTTGGGTAACCGTTAAATTTCATAATTTAGTTTTTAAAGTTATGTTTTGGTATTCCTTTTTACGTTGCGGGTTTCTATTAAAGAAACTTTCAAGTAGTAAACCAATTATAACCCCAACGAATTTCGAGGGAGAAATTATTTTTAAGTGGGGTAGAATGTAACACCCCAAGATTTTATGAAGAATATTCTTTTAATTTCATTGATTTCTTGTGTTGTACGCTTCACCAAAATTAGCTTGTGCTATACGCGACACCGTATTAGCTTGCAGTATACGCAACACTATTCTTAGCTCGTGTTACACACAATTTCAAGTTCGTTTTGTGGAAATTATTCTACGAAACATTAAGTATAGTTTTTTTAATGTATAAATGAAATATGTTTTCAATTATGTTATGCGCAACACCAAAGGGATATTTCACTACACGCAACCCTAACTTGCCTTGCATTACATGCAATCACGACCTTCCTCGATAGCGTGTGTTGTACGCAATAACGGGTTTCACTAAACAACGATATATGGTTATAATATTATCACTAACTAGACATTATGAATAGTATTAACTACATTTTGAATTTTATAACATTATTATTCATCTTACTCATTTTCTAGAACATGCTATGAGAATAAAATAAATTTTTCGAGTAAAATAAGTATTTTAAAAAAAATGAAGTTTTGCCGCCTTTTGACGGCGCACCCACATTAAATCTAGTTTTTGACATATTTATCAGTAAAATTTTACAAAATAAAAATATTATTTTGAATCAGGATATAAAATTTTACCTTGGATTAATTTTTCATATTATTCTGATAACATTCATATTTTAATGAATAGTAAAAACACGATATATTTTAATTAAAAACAACTTTTTCTTCGTAGTAATTTATGTGGTTAAATTATAATGTTCAATTGTTTTAAATTATAAATAGAGTATATTTTTACCATTTAATATAATTTATGTCATTAGCATTGATTTTACATTGAATTCGTAGGTTGTATCTATTCAATCTTTTGCAATGTTTTAAACAAAAACCCGTTTTCTTTCGACAACGAGATTAATTTTAATTTAATTTCTGCAACTTCTATGTATTGAATTAAAAAAACTGGATTCCATATTTGAAATCAGTGGGTCCAAATTATATTAATAGACTATTTTTTATTTTTGGGCATTATGAATAGTAACTACGGTAAATTTTATTTACCACCATTAAAGGTAAATTGGGTAATTAAGGGTAAATATAATATTATCAAATTACCATAACACTTGTATTAATACAATTGGATTATTATATTTCATCCTAAGTCATATTTGGGTCGAAATGGAATCCATTAGAACCCACTTGGATGTGATTATGACCTTTAGTTTATTTTATTTAAAGGAAAGTGAAATATGTCTCACTCAAACTTTAATAATTAATGTATTTTTATTATAAGGTTATATAGAATATAAATTCGGTTATAAATACTAATTTAAAAGATAAAATGTTTTTCTTTATCATGGTAATTTATTTTAAATTTTTAAGAGTTATTTAATTACCTTATTAGCTTATACATTAATGATGGAGAAATTATTTATTTAGTAAGACAATCAATAATATTATTTTCATTCAAACAGTAATACATATTATAGGGCCCACAAACCTGCTAAAAACTTATTTTTAATGTATATATACACCATAATCATCAAATGACCGAATATATGACCGTTTGTAGTCTTATAAAAGTGATTATAACATTTATATGTTTTTATTTTAAATGATGTCAAAGTTGTCACCTTCATAATTTAATAAATATAACATTTTAAAATTTGGGTGTTTTTGAAGCTAAATACGACTAAATGTATTCTTATGAAATATATAATATTTATCACCATCTTAGTAATTTATTTTTAATTTTTATGCAACAAATAAGTATATTTAATAATTATACAGAAATGTTGTAGTAATTATTTTATTAAGAGAAATATCAAATAAATGGTTTTACAAATAGTAAAATAAATATTATATGAACTATTTAATATTCTACAATAATTTTATAGATTAATATTACATGTTAGGAACCTATTAAATATTATATTTCGAATATATCCTATGTGTGTATTTTATATAAATTCAAATGAATGAATAGTGTCAAAATTGACACTATTGTTATTTTATATAAACAATATATTATTAAATTGTTTAAAAATCACAAAAATATTTAAAAATTTTAAATTGAAATTTATAGATTCTACAATGTTATAATGTTTCCAATTATGGTAAATTCAAAACACATATGTGATTATTTATAACCATTCAAAATGTAGAATTTTATTACCACAAATAAAATAAAATAGATTAAATAAGGCTAAATCAAAATGATAAGGTTTAATATAAAATCAAAACACGTCTAAATTTAATTTTAGGATGATATTAACAACCTATCTCATTTAATATTCTAATTGAGTCATTTTTTGGAGCTTTTTATGTGGGTTTTGTAATAATATTAAACTAATATTTTTGAGGATTCCAAAGGTGCCCCTCTCCTCCCTTATAAAAGGGCACCCATTCACTCTTCTCTTCACACCCTTTTTAGCCTTTAATCTCGGCCAACCCCTGCCAATTCATGTTCTAAAACTCCATAGTTATATCATAGAGGTTCTGGTCTTCTCAAAAGACCAACCCTATTGCCCTAAGAAGAAGTTTAAAAGAGGTATGTCAAAGAAGAGGTAATCTCTTCTACCGATTCTTTCAAGCTTCTTTCTTCTTAAACTTCTTCTTATTTAGTTTTTTAGTTATAAAGTAATAAAATCAGTATGACTAATATACTTATATGTTATTATAAATATGAAACAAGCCCATTTCACCTTCTATCCATCCTACGGAAAACCGAATCACCGCGCGTGCGTACGTACGGAATACCGTCTCCACGCCGTGGTGTAATCTATTTTTCCAACACCACCTTACTTGAATGGGTATAATGGTGTATAGAATTACTATACATATTTATTATAAGATCATACTGATTATGATATATTTTATCATCCACTCCAATTCAATTCAATAATTATGGGAATGATATCATTGCTCGTGCATACGTACGGACTACCGTCTCCACGACGCGATGAGATTAATTCTCCATGTTAACCACTCAAGAATGAATATAAAGTGTATGTAAGAAATAATAATGAAATATATGAAATTATAAATCTACTGGATATATATATATATATGTCATATAATTTCTTCCATTCAAGTCAATAAAGAAAGGAATACAACGTTCATGCGTACGTACAGCCTACCGTCTCCATGAACGGTGTGTTTAATTTCATTTATCTATCTGATATATATATATATACTGAATATATATGATATATAAATCTTGTTTTAAATTTTCAAAGAAAGTAAATCATGATATAATTAATAATAATATCATGAAAAACAAGTCCAAACACATACGATAAATGAAACGATTTTACCCAAAATGCTACTTTAACATGGAATTGACAAATGAACGGGTAATATAAATACCTATGTGAACCATATATGATATAATAACAATTAATATGATTCTTTAATAACTCAATGACAATATTTAAATCATTATACATGAGGTTCAGATACATATGAATCATATCGGACATAAGGTAAGGGATACTTTTCCAATCTTGTTTTTATCCAAGATTGTTTATTCGTAAGTATTTACTGGGGTTATATTTATCATCCATGTCCCTGTTTTTAAAAAATGGTTTCATGTATGTTTAAATTTATTTTTACACAATTTTTAATTTTACTACATGGTATGTACATAATCTTTCTTTTACGAGGTACTTTTTGACTTTTCTAGAAAAATTACGAGAAGAATGTTTTTTTCACTTATACAGCATGAACGGATTTTTACAGTATCATAAAGCCTTATTTTGATGAAGCATCCTCCATAAGATTTCATGACTATTTTCAAAAAAATCCTTTTGTTTTAAAATTGAATGTAATTTTGTGAAAATATAATGATTTTGAAGAATAATGGATGCTTTCCTCAAGAATTCTTTTCAATTATTTTGTCAAAACTATTTTCTATCTAAGATGACATTATGATTATGTTTCAAGTATAATGTATCTATTATTTACATGGATTGATTTTTCTTATGATGAAATGATATCAATTTCATTTATATGGATTACGTTATGATGGGATGATGTTTATGAAACCCATTTTATTCTTTGGGTTATCATGAATGAATTATGTTTACTTTGTGGCACACGTAATAATTATTTCATTATGAGATGGGTGGGACCTATATCTCCCTCAAATGCATTGGGTAAAGATTTATATCTCATGAGATAGACATGTATGGAATGGTAAGTTAATCTGGTTCAGTGATACAGGACTGGAACGAGGACTGGACTCGATTCAGAAAGGGACTTTGTCCACTAAGATGGTCTTGGTAGCAATGCCTTGGCTACTATTGAAATCATAGCAAGTGCTGAATGGTTGCCACAATTACATGTTTTATTCCCATGCTATTTTATCAAGATTGATGTTCCATTATGATACATGCCTTACGTACTTCAATGATTTATGTCTTTGCTCAATATTTTGATGCTTAATCATTATGTTCATGTTTTTAAGTTCAATGGTATATGGTTTGTTTTATTTTCTCCATGCTTACCTTTACTGAGCATTTGAGCACTCCCTTTATATGTTTTCATTTCCCCAGGATTTCAAGAAAGGTTTTAGGTAAGAAAACAAAAGGGGAATATCTTTATTTTATTTTTTGAATATATTTCACCAAGATTAGAATATTATATTCCGAGTTTCTAAAGACACTAAACTATTACAGTCCCTGTGTGTTGGTTTTTGTTATGTATTAAGTATTCCGCCAAAGTAATGTAATGTCCATGTATGTCAAGCTTTGGGTCTCTACATATTCTCAATGGATTATTTACAATTTTCATGATTATATAACCCATTTAATAAAATTTTGGATAAATGGTTCTAATTTATATGGTAAGAAAAGTGAAAAGAATATTTCAAATAGATAAAGAAGAGATTTTCAATGCACCAATATTTAAATTTTCATCTGGAAGGGATGGTTTGGTTATATGTAGTGATTCATAGATGAAAGGACTTAAACACATCCAATTATAAATTGATAGAGTTTCTTCCTATGCATTATGAATGATAAATATTAATTCCAATAATTATCCAATCCACAATCTTGAGTTTTAAACCATGGTATTTTCATTGTAGTTATGGTTAAATTATCTCAATGGGGAATGATTTGACGTATATACAAATCAAAATAATTGAAATTGATATTGTCAAAAAAACCTAAACTTTAGATAATGGATTTTATTGGATTAACTCAATGATTAATATTTATTAATACACTACCTCCATTTTTAATGGAAATAAGGTGAATGATGGATTGAGTAGGAAATGTCATAGAGTTCATTATAAAATGTGTTTTGATAAATTTTCAATATTCATGGATATTGTAATGTTTGATATATGAATCATTAAGGATGGGTAAACACCACTCCAATTTTAAATGAATTCTAATAAAACATTCATAAAAAAGAGAAAAAATCCAACTTGATTATAAGTGTTTAAAAATGAAAATGAAATCCATGATTGATGGTAAATTATCTAGCATTATTTATGAAGACCATGTGATAGAATTTGAAAAGAGGCTATGCGGTCCACCAATACCTGAGTTAAAGAAGTAAAAACATGATGAAACCCATATCTCCAATTTTTATATACACCTATATAAGACTAGTATTTATAGTTATTTTCAGGATCATTCTTGGTGGGATAATATTATGTAATAATTTCCTGACTACATATCAGAATGCTCATTTTTCTTACAATTAAATATTAGGCGACAACATT
Source organism: Viscum album (assembly GCA_963277665.1). Lineage (NCBI taxonomy): Eukaryota > Viridiplantae > Streptophyta > Magnoliopsida > Santalales > Viscaceae > Viscum > Viscum album. The sequence goes on from OY728151.1 coordinate 1,291,892,914, forward strand.
CTAAAAAAATTCATGCAACATCACCCTATAGCTATATTAATGTGATATTCTATTAATTTGGTCTATTTCATTGGAAATAGAAAGACCCCTAAAATAAATGACTCCATGTGGGTGAGTATTGATTTCCTAACTTGTTATGGACATTTCCTCGCTATAATGGTGGATCTACACCATTAGATCCTCACACGAATCCATATCAATGATGTTTTTAGACATCATGTTGAACCAAATTAAATTGTATTTGTCCAGACACAATTTTTCCATTTAAATTATATCATGGTATTTAGACAGCTCTAGAAACAAAATGAAATTTTTGTACTGCATATCTTTTAAAAAATGGTGGATAGTATGAAAGTAATATTCATCAATTGGAAGACATGGTAAGTTTATTCTCACATGACTTTCAAGGTGTTTAGGATCAATATTTACCTTTTGTAAAAATTTTATATAATAATAGCTTCCATTCAAGTATTTAAATGGAAACATATAATGAATTTTAGGAAAATATATGAATCACATCAATATGATTTGCTGAATGAGGTGAAAGGAATATTTTAATTATTGAACTTGTTGAGGTGAAAATGATTAATTTATGAACTATTCAAATTTATATAAATGATTCTCAATGAATGAAATATATCTATACTGATAATTGAATAAAGGATCATGAATTTGATATAGGGGAATGTTTTTTATTGGAGGTATCACCATGTAAGGGTGTTATATGTTTTCGAAATAAAGTGTAATAATGTCCAAGGTACATCGGGCATTTTGAGATCTTAGAAATAATGGAAATTGTGGATCATCATTTGGCAGTGCCACCAACCTCCCAGAAGTGCATGAGGTATTCCAGATCTCATTATTGAGGAGGTATATTGCAAAACCAAAATTATACTCACCCATAAAGAAATATAATTGGAGCCTCATTGAACTAATTCTGAGGAGCCTATCAATACTGTTGACATTAGAGAATAACTATTGCATAATCAGATGATTGGACTGGTAAATGTATTGTAGAGAAATCATAAGATAGAATATGGAATGTGGGAAACTAAGGAAGGTATGATAAAGAAGCACCTACATTTTTTGGTGATGGTATAGAAATTTGAAGGATGAAATTATTAATATTGGGAAAAATGTAACACCTGATCTTCAACTATAGTCAGTAAATATTTTATTCTTATGAAACTGCATAATGATGCATAGATTTTTTTAGTAATGTCATGAAACCGTTAATTAACATATTTTATAATTTCAGTTTGATGAAATGAATTTAATATCTGAATTAAATATGAAAAAATAAAAATGTGGGTATTGTTTGTGTTTTTTATAAATATTTAATTTTTGTGTGAATAGGGAAAATACCAATTTTAAAAATACTTTTTATGACAATACAATGATATAATGATGAGTTTAATGTTTATAACTATTTTTTAGAGAACAATTATGTATTTTTTATTTAAAATAAATCATTTAAATTTATAATATAGAACTTATAAATCTATTTTTATAATTTTATAAATACAATATGTATTTTATCCAAATCTAAATTATTTTTAGTTCTTCAATTTTAATACTTATTTGATAGGATCATTTCAATTTTTTTTAGATTAAATAAATATTCCTTCTTTTATTAAAAATAATCTATGTTATTTTAAGGAAATTAGCATCATACATAATTTTTTTACGAAATCATTTTTATTCATATACAATCATTTTTCTATAAATGGTTCATAATTTCATTTTCTAATATTATTTTTAATGAATCATCAACCAATTATATAAATTGAATCTTATAAATTGTATTGGATATTTAAAATATATTTAATTAAAATTAGATATTAAGTTCAATAATATTTCATTTCATAATGAATAGTAACCATGGTAAATATGTTTCACATCATTTCAGGATAAAATTAATAAAAACGATTAAAATAAATGGATAAGGCAACATGATTAAAAACACATTTTTAAAATTCATTGGATGGTATGACTTTTTCCTTACTATTATCATATTGTATACCATGAAAATTTGGAGAAATATTTCATTAGAAATACGTGTATTGTTCCCATGTAATTATTGCATATGTTATCAAATTGTTCAATAAGTGTTTAGTTGATTTGATGAAAATTCTTAGAGGATTAATATGGAGTCATGTGAATGAATTTTGTATAATTATGGGTAAATAATTCTTATAAATCTATAATATGATTTTTATACTACCAATTTCTATGGAAATGGATCCTTGAGGTTACAGGTTAATAAACATGAGTGGAAGAGTTCAAGACAATGCTAGAAAGTAATTGTGATGATTGATAAGCTAATATTAAAAGGAATCAAAGACACAATTTAGTTGATTAAGTATAACTATATAAAATTTTTCAGGATTTTTATTTTTTTTGAGAAGTAATGAATGTTAGCTAAAGAAGAGTTGAATGGGTTTTTGTGAAATGTTGAATTTCCCATATTTATATGACCATTTGTAGAACATAGTGTAATCCATGAATCTTGTTCTACAATATAGAAAAAAATACATAGTTAAATATTTGAAATAGCCAATATGAATCACATAGCCGAACATCTCACATGGATGATGCAACAATGTAGGAAAATCATGTTTTTTTTACTAGAAAGTGAATCCATGTATAAGGTTCACAAATTCTATTATGAACCATGTATGGAATTTTATCATTAGATATTAGGCTAGAGTTTTAAAATACTAAATTTTGAAAAATGAATTTTCCATGTTGAAGAGATGCATGAGACCATTCACAAGGAAATATTATATGATTTTGAAGAAGATAGATTTGAGGGATTTATAAAAATTTTAAAATATGTTATGATAGAATGATATTTTAATATCATTTAGAAAAAAGGAATATCAAGTCTTAAAGTTATTTAGATAATTATTTGAATAGGAATTCAAAAGAGTTTAAATAATTAATACAGAGGATATCTCTTTATCAACTAAAATAATATGTATCTAAAACCAAATATCATGTTGTTTCCGTAATACAAGTTTGAAAATGTTGAGTGTGATATTTTTGGGAATAATATTCATGATGAAATATTGGATATAAATTTTAGTGACGGGATCAATGATAGAGGTTGATAATTGAGCACTATTTTTCACATTTAAAGTTCATCTGAGAGATTAATACATATAATATTTGGGAGGAAAATGAGAGATAGATATATGATCCCATAAAAAAAAAGATATACCATAGTGTTCTAGGATGCTGTGAAAAAATCACAATCTCACTAGATATGGAAGGTGTTTTAAGAAGAGAAAACATGTTCCAAGTACTTATAGAACAACATGAATGGGTTAACATTCAAAACTTATGATCCATTTACTCATAGAGATAAATCCTATTCCAAAGTGGTATAGTAGTAACTGAGGATATGTGAAAAAACTTTTTTTGTCAGATATTCATTGAACAATATATTTATATCTTCTAGATGGATATGGAAGTGGGGGAATACAGTAGGAATCTTTTCTTATCCAAATGAGAATTTCAAGGGGTATATTTTCTTTATTGATATTGAAGAGTCTATGTTGGGGGGTTTAACCAATGTAGCAAGGAGTATTATTTTATATGGACTCTTGAGAATAATGTGTTCTTATTTCTTTTTGTTTGATACTACATATGTGTTGGGGTTATGAGAAATATTTTGGAGTGTATGGTGAACTCTAACCATATTGAGTTTCATAGTTTAAAAATATAAGATTTCATAAAATTAGTAAACTAATTCACCTACCTCCCAACTCCCAATGCTCCATTTGGATTGTGGAAATTAATGTGCATTGGAAGTTAGTTTCCACTAATGATCCATGGGTGAATTTTGAGAGGTTGAAAATCATAATTCAATCAATATCCAAGATGTCCTCTCATATTAAAGGATGAATTATCATAGATGAAATATTATTATGTTGATATATCTTTTTTCACATGGCTTGGGAGTGGGAAAATCTACAATAGTGGTGTTTCCACCCATTGTGTGTGGATCTGTATTGAATAAGGTTGATAAGAGAAATTTATAGTTTGATGATAGAAATATATATATATATATATATAAGGATTTATTAGAAAATATCTATTTCAAGGTCATGGGTTGTAAAGACCAATAAATTCCATGTTAAATTTTTTAATCATAAGGAAATTTTATGAGTTCGTGAATATTGGCGGTGCGTGATTCCAAGGCACGATGTGCCTCAAATAAATTTCTGAATTTTTTTTGGGTTTATTCAATAAATGTGTGAGCGGGATTTTGTAACTTTTGAAACGGTTCTCGGAATTGATATCTGATGACAATGTTGAACTTGCAACGATAGTATTTGCTTAATGAGACCATCACCTCGACTACAGTAGGTTGAGGGTGGAAGTTAGTTTTTCACTTTTTCATGGAAGAATAAGAAAATAAAAATATTTATCATTTTTATTTTTCTTGAAACCACCACTTTGATTTATGGAGGTGGGGACCACCCAGGCCAAAACCCCCCATTTAGAATCATGGTGGTGGGGACCACTCGAACCCCTCTTAATGGGGGAAAACCTTTCAACTATCCATTTAATTAATTGATCCATATATGATTAATTATATATGTCAGCTTTAATTATGAAAATGTAGAATTAAATTGATAGACTTAATTCTATTCGATTGTCTCCTCTTTACCTTTTAAAGGATTGGTTGGAAAATGAGAATTGGGAGAGAGCCTGTGAGGACTTCGGAGAAACATTTCCCTCTCCAATGAAGAACTCCCTCTCCAATGAAGAACGTACTCCGGAATCAATGAATGAGAAACCAACCCCATGCCGGGATCGGAATTGCCTCGTGGAAGAAACGAACACCGACTCTTCAATGACTTCATCTTCTTCCTTGCGCCTCCTCCTACAGATCCTTCAAGGTAGGTTTTGTTATTTGTGTACGCCTTGTCTCGTCCCTGACATTCTTCATGATTCAAGAATAAACAATCTTCTTACTACCATTCTAACATGGAGGTTTTGGGAAAAATGAACCCGACCCGACCTCTGCAGAGCCTATGTGAATTTGGATGGTATTGAAATGATGGTGAAATTCTGAGACAAGTGTGGAAGTCTTCAGAATAAATAATGGGCCACCGGGGTGCACCCAGGGACCCGAGGAATGTTGATGTAATCCAGTGATGGAGACCGACACCAGAGGGACTCAGGGATGACGGCCGACACTCCATCCGGCCTTGACAAAGGCAGTAGAAAGACCATGCCACCGAAGAAGGGATGGGGCATGTCGGCCGCGGTGGATCAAGGGAGACTGCCGACACTCTGGTCGGCCACACAAAGGGACTATGACGCTCTTCCACACCTCCTGGATTATAGGAGTTGTGGCCTAGTGCAGTGGTGGTGAGGGATGGGCAGCCGACTCACTACCGGCCTCCGGTGAGGCTACGACGCGCAACCGCGCCGTGCGGGGGAGGTGGGCCATCTGGCTAATTTTGAGCCAGCAGTCCGGGCCGAGCCAGATCCAGCAGGCTGGGTTGGACTGAGGGCCAGACCCGGGTTAGACCCTGGGATACTTCTTTGTGGGACTTCGTGGAAGTTGTAGTATTCATCCTATGGATTGAAGAGCGCACCCTCCCGAAATCGAGCGAGCTTAGTGGGGGAACCCTATAGCTACCTGTAACATGAGAAATGGATCCTATGTGGGATTGTTCTTTGGGATCTTATTTGGGTCTGTGCTTTGGGATCCTATGTTGGTTTGTGCTTTGGGATCCTCAGTGGGTCTATGTTTGAGAGTTCCACTTGGATCCGCTCTAGGAAACAACATGGTACTACTCTAGGATTTTACGTGGGTCTGCTCTACTAGGATCTTATATGGGTCTGATGATCTAGGATCTTACGTGGGTCTGATGATTTAGAATCCTACTTGGTTCTACCTTTTAATAGAGTAGTATGATTCAGTAGTTACATCTAATCATCATTACTACCATAGCTAAGTTAAACTTAATGTGAGAAGACTCTTTACCTTTGTGATCATTATCTGTGTGACATACCTTTGTGGTGCATAACTTCATGGTGATACCTTTGTGGTTTTCTTCTATGTGGCATTACCTTTGTTGGTCTACTATACTAGGATCATCTGTGTGACGTACCTTTGTGGTGCATACATTCTGGGTGATACCTTTGTGGTATTCTTCTATGTGGAATTACCTTTGTGGTACATACCCTCGTGGTGTTACATTCATGGTATTCTTTCCTTCGTTGGATAGTTGAGTTTGGGGCTTTTGAGTTGGGCCTTGTGTTTCCTCATGATTGAGATGGGTTTACTAGATAACATAGGTATATGTATTGGGATATACATAAGTAGGGTTGTGAGTTTTTTAAATGATTTGTAGATTAGCCTTTTTTGGATTTTCTGAGACCTCTGAGGGTTTCGGGGTCCCTACTGAGTATTGTTATACTCACCTCTACACGGGCTACACCCGCACCTTGTTGTGTTTGGTGCAGACAATAGGAAGTGCTAACTGAGGACATGGGTACTGGGACTGGAGGTTTCTTGTAGGTGGATCTTAGATGATGCGTACTGCAGAGATGATTGTTCGAGAGATATACCTACCCTTTAGGTAGTATCCTTGGCAGGTGATCATAGGAGCTATTCATTTTACTTTTACTTTTCATTTTTCTTGTACTTTCCAGTGGGGATTGTATTCTGGCCCCTTTTACTTACTATACACACTCTTTTACTATAAAATTTACCTGTCTTCATATCTTGTTGTGTTCTTGGTTGAGTGTGCTTACAGGATATAATGGCAATGCCTTCCCGGTTTTAGGGAATATGCCTTTTGGTGCTAGTCGCCAGCACCTGGCCTATGGAAGGTGGGTTTGGGGTAGTCACAGTGCGGGCCATGAGGGACGGGTCGTGAAAATTGGTATCAAAGGATTCAGTTCTACCATATAATATTGGAATCTGATCTATTAACGGAAATAGTGTTAAGTTTTATGAGTGTGGTTATCAGTTTAGGGAATCCAGTGTTGGTGCGACAATCGACGTATCCATATACCAGGACCCTGACTTCTGATTTCTGACTCAATGCACAAAACGATGATTGCGTGTGTGTTTCAAAAAATTTTCTTTGTGAACTCTTTGATTCATCTCACTAGGTATAACTAACTGACCATGGCTCACCTGTTACTTTTCAGGATGCCTCCATGTAGATAGCGAGCTAGGGTTCTGGGTATAGTACGCGATGATGGCCCACTAAGTGACGAGACCTCAGTACAGGGGCCTATCTCGGTAGAGGCACCAGCGGAGTCACTAGTGCTACCACTGCCCATTGTTCCACCAATGCCACCAGCCCCAGTAGTAGAGGTTGAATGCCTCTTGAGAGCGTTGCATGAGTTCTAACGCCAGAGTGCACCCATGTTCAGGGGTGAGACAGACCCATAGGAGGCTGAGGATTGGTTGGAGGTCGTGGTGAGAGTCTTCAGACTGGTAGGGATACCAACTGAACTCGTGTTGATCCTTTCCACCAGTCTTCTATAAGCACCAGTAGGAAGATGTTGGAGCTTGATGCTCTAGGTTCAAGATGATGTGACACGTCTCTTGGAAGACTTTTAGAGCTTGTTTTGGGCCGAGTTTGTCCCAGCGACCCATCGCCCAATGCACATAAATGAGATTGATCATCTGCATCATGGTAGTATGATTGTGGCTCAATACTTAGCTAGGTTCACCGACATCTTACGCTACTCCACTGATATGGTGTAGGGCCCATTTTTCAAGGCTCTAACCATTGAGCAGGGACTCAGGTGGGAGATCAGGGCTTCAATGATTAGTCTCAACATTCTGACAGAGGAGTGGGTGTTAGAGAGATCCCTCTTAGTGGAGACATTTATTGCTGTGTAGTCTCCAGCAGCGAGACCCACCACAGGGCATCACATAGCAGAGTCTTCTACAGCTGGTAGTAGACAGATTTCATAGTGTTCTAAGTTAACAAGACCTATAGGTGGACGAACATAGGATTCCTGGTCGGTTGTGTGGGGAACCGTAGATAGATCCAATCATGAAAGTAGTAGGAAGAGTTACACATTCGGTGGGTAGGGTCACCTGTATTGTGACTATCTGACCCATCATATGAAGGATCAGCAGATGGTCGAAGGACCGCCTAGGCAGAGACAGAGGATCGACTGAGGAGGTCCGTAGAGAGCAGGTAGACATGGCAGAGGAGATTGTCGGGTAGGTGGTGGTGGGTGACGATACAAAGGTGTTACCACCACCACCACTATGTGGTCCACCCCCGGCCACATGGAGCAGGTGGATAGGGATGAGCTCATCTCCCGGTAGCTGAGGCCTATGACCATGGCGCTCCGTAGATGATATGAGGTATGATATGTGTCTACTCCACCTTAGATGCAGTACTTATATACATAGGTTCCAGTCATTCTTTTATTTTCACTACCCTCGTTCGGTGCTCGAAGATTCTAGTGGAGCCAATGGCTTGATCCTTTCAGCTAGAGACTCTTACGGGAGAGGATTTGACGATTACACACCGGTGCTGGTAGTGTAAGCTTACTCTATGTGGTGATATCTTCGGCTAAGATCTCTTAGTACCAGCGTTGAGGCCTTACGATATCATCTTGTGTATGGGATGGTTATCTATAGTCCGTGCTCAGATTGACTATATTAGGCTCACAGTGTGGTGTGTCCTCACTGATGGGACTAGGTTTACCTTCACCGTCTAGAAGGGAGCATTTCCATCACAAGATGGACTTACTCGGAGGAGACTGTAGTCGATCACTCATCAGTTGGATAGCCTTACCCTCAGAGCGGTTGATGTGGAGAGTCCGATATAATATGATGTGGTGGACCATAATGCGGATGTCTTTCCTGATGATGTTCCGGGTCTACCTACACACACAGAGGTGGATTTTTAAATTGACATCTACCCCGGGACGATGTCGATATCTACACCAGTGTACTGAATGGAACCTACGGAGCTTCGTGACATGCAGGTACATCTAGTGTACTTGCAGGGGAAGGGATTAATCTGGCCCAGCGTTTCTCCTTGGGAGCCCAGATTTCGTTCTCCAAGAAGGCGTATGGGATATGGAGACTTTGTGTTGACTATTGGCACCTGAACTAGGTGACTGTGAAGAACAAGTACCCACTCCCGAGGATTAAATACCTCTTTGATCAGCTGAAGGGAGCATGGTGGTTCTCGAAGATAGACCTCAGATTAAGCTGTCACCAGCTCAGAGTATGAGAGGAGGATGTGCATAATATGGATTTCTAATGTTGGAATAGCCACTACGATTTCTTGGTTATGTAATTCAGCGTAACCAACACCCCAGTAGTGTTCATGGGACTCATGAAAAATATCTTTCAACCATACCAAGATCGCTTTGTAGTAGTCTTCATCATGGACATTCTGATCTACTCATCTACTGAGGAGGAGAATGCCTATCATTTTCAAATAGTTTTGGACTATCTCCGCAAGAACCATCTTTATGGTAAGCTCTCGAAGTTCCAGTTATGGATCAGAGAGGTTCACTTTATGGGACATGTCATCTTAGAGGCTGGAGTTGTGGTGGATCCGGTGATGATTGAGGTGGTACTTTCTTAGGATCAACCCAAGAGGGTGATGGAGGTATGGAGTTTCTTGGGTTCGGCCGGATACTATAGGAGACTTATACTAGATTTCTCCAGAGATTCCACACCTCTATATGCATTGACGAAGAAGGGGAAACCCTTCGTGTGGTCAGAGAGATGCCAGTGGAGATTTTAGGAGATGATGCAGAGGATGACTAGTCCCCCCATCATGAGGCTTCTGGAAGAGGGTGTTAGGTACATAGCCTACTGTGACACATTAGGGACCGGGCTCATATGTGTCCTGATGAAAGAGAGATCACTTATCGCTTATGGTTCTCGGCAGTTGACACAACATGAGTAGAACTACAGTACCCATGAACTAGATTTAGTAACAGTGGTCTTCACCTTGAAGATGTGGTGATATTACTTGATGGGAGAATGTTTTACAGTCTACTATGATTACAAGATTATCACATATATCTACTCTTAGAAGGGACTGAACTGGAGACAACGCCATTGTTTTGAGTTCCTCCTAGACTATGACTTTGAGATTGTCGACACTCCTGGGAAAGGGAACATTGTACTAGATGCAGTCAGTAGGAGATCTGGTATACATCTTCTAGTTGAGGCGATGGACCAGCTAGCCACTTTGTAGATATCCTTTGTGGATCGAGATGGAGCAGTTTATCTTCAGTATCACACAGTCACTCCCCCACTTCTTCAGCGAGTTATAGAGGCACAACATGGTGACACTGACTGCGAGGCTCAATGTGTTCAGATATCCATAGGGCAGGCACTTGATGGATTTTCTGAAGGTGGGGAGCACATCATTTTTTTAGAGGGCGTATTATGGTACAAGTGTCACTTCGGTAGGATGTATTGAAGGAGTTCCACAAATCCCTTATAGTAGTACATCTAGGAGTGGTGAAGATGTACCAAGACCTCTAAAAACAACACTTGTTGCTGGGAATAAAGAAAGCAGTAGCAGAGTTTGTCTCTCAGTGCCTCACTTGTTAGCAAGTGAAGGCATAGCATCAGGTATTGGCAGGCTTATTTCATCTTTTAGAGGTCCTACAGTGGATGTTGGATGTGATATCCATGGACTTCGTGACAGGACTTCCATGTATATCTAGGGGTCATGATTATATCTGGGTGATTGTCGACCGACTCACCATGTCGGCCCACTTCCTACCGATTAGAGTGCATGGTTATGTAGAGATCTTGGGACACCTTTATGTGAAGGATATTGTTCGACTAAATGGAGTATCCTCGATGATTTTCTATGATCATGATGTATGTTTCACTTCCCGGCTATGGAAGGGGTTGCATGAGGCTTTTGCGACGCATCTTCATTTGAGCACCACCTTCCATCCTTAGATGGGTGGCCAGACTGAGCGGACCATTCATACCCTCGAGGATATGCTACGTGCTTTCATCCTCTACTTCGATTCTAGCTGGGATGAACACTTTCCATTGGCATAGTTTTCATCAAACAACATCTATCACTCCACAATTGGGATGGAACCTTTCGAGGCGTTGTACGGCCGACCATGCAGATCGTCATTGTGCTCGACTAACCTAGGGGAGATAGCACTCATGGGATCAAAGATGGTAAAGGCTACCATAGAGAAGGTGTAGATCATCCAGGAGAAGATGAAGACAGCACAGAGTAGGAATAAGTCTTATGAAGATAGGAAAAGAAGACCTCTAGAGTTTGAGGATGGTGACCATGTGTTTCTATGGGTATCACCTTAATGAAGTTGGCCAAGATTTGGACTGAGGGGAAAGTTATATTTGAGGATCGTCAGACCCTTTCAGATCCTCAGTAGAGTTGGCGAGGTGGATTACTGCTTATCTCTTCCACCTTAGTTGCACTGGGTGCACGGCATATTCTATGTATCTCAGCAGAGGAGATAAGTGCATGACCAATCTCGCGTCATCGACCACAGTGAGTTGGACATCGACGATGGGGTGACGTTTACTAAGGTTCCAACGGAGATTGAGGATCAACAGGATCGGGTCCTTCGTGGGCAGTTGATTCCTTTGGTGAACATGCATTGGATGAATTAGAACCTCTAGAAGATAACGTGGGAGTAGGAGGCTCATATTTGTTCTTACTATCCCCACTTGTTTTCTTAGTTTTTGTGATGTGTCTTTTGGGAATGTAAAGTCATGAGGTGGGGAGAATGTAAAGACTCAGAAATTTTATGTAAATTTTTTAATTATATGGGAATATTACAAGTTCACTAAAATTGACGGTGCATGATTCTGATGCCCGGTGTGCCCCGAATGAATTTCTGTACTTTTTTCAACTACATTCAGTAAACGTGTGGACGGGTTTTTGTATCTTTTGAACTGGTGCTCAGAATTGAAATATGATGACACCATTGAACTCGCATCTCCTTTATTCACTTAAAGATACCTCTACCTTAATCGCATCAGGTTGAGGGTAGAAGTTAGTTTTTCACTTTTTTGTTGAAGAATATGATAACAAAAATATTTAACATTTTAATTTTTCTTGAAACATCATTTTTTATTCATGGAGTTGGGGACCACCCAGGCTAAAAAACACCCATTTTGAATCTTGGTGGTGGGGATGACCCGAACCCCTCTTAATGGGGGAAAACCTTCAAATCTCCATTTAATTAATTTATCCAACTTAAATTAATTAAATTTATCAACTTTAATTGTGACAACGTTGAATTAAATTGATATACATAATTCTATTATATTGGATCCTCTTTAACTTTGAGAGGATTGGTTGGAAAATGAGAATTGGGAGAGATCCTTGGATGACATTGGAGAAACATTTCACTCTCCAACGAAGAACGCCCCTTCCAACAATGAACGTACTTCGAAATCGAAGAACCGGGAACTAACCCCGAGCCCGGATCTGAAGCGCCTTGTGGTAGCAACGAATGCCGACTCTTAAACGAAATCGTCTTCTTTCTCAAACCTCCTCCTATGGATCCTTCAAGGTAGGGTTATTTATTTGTATACTCGTTGCCCCATTCTTGCCGTTATTCATGATTAAATAATAAACAATCCACTTGATACCTTTCTATCATCGAGGGTTTTGTCCAAACGAACACGACCTGACCTCTCAACAACCATTGTGAATTTGGATGGTCTTAAAAAGATGGCGACGTACCGAGACAAGTGCAGAAGTGTTTATAATAAAGAATGGTTTTCTCAGGCATTCCCTATGACATGAGGAACATCACCAGTGACCCGTGTCGGGGACCATCATAGGAGGGACTCAGAACGGCGACTGACACTTTGGCTGGCCGTGACGAAGGCAGCGGTGCAACCGCGCCGCCAGAGAAGGGCCGCCGACCGTCGGCCGTGGAGGAGCAAGGGAGACGGTAAAAACTATGGCTGTTCAGGTGAAGGGGTGGAGGTGGACGTCCACACCGCTCGGCATATATGAGCCGCGACCTTCTGCCGCGACGGCGAGGTGTGGGCGGTCGGCTCACGGGTGAAGGCACAGTGTGCGACCGCACCGTACGGAGGAGGCTGGCCATCTGGCCAGCCGTGAGCCACCAGGCCATACTGGTGGGCTGGGATGGACATAGCGGGCTATGTCGGACCCAAGGCTGGAATTGGGTCGGACCAGGTCGGGTCGGCCTAGGCTCGGTCGGGCTGACTGGGTCGGACTGGACCTGGACCAACTTCGAACCCTTTTTGTTCTATCGACCATATCGTGAGCTACATGCATCCATTTGACGAACCATATGACGCATCAGAAACCTAGGATCGATAAGTTCCTTTTGAATACCCCATTTGAGTTTTTATAAGGTTGGGATATGGCCGGGTTGGATCAGACACGAATCCAACTGGGCCCTCGGGACTTAAAAGCCAATAACTTACTGATCGAGCGTCTGATTGACGCACCGTCTATTGTGTTGAGACCCCAATCACATGGAGGTCCTTTGGTATAATTCTTCATGGGACTTCATGGAAGTTTTATTATTTGACATGTGGATTGAGAAGATGACCCTCTCTGAATCAATATAGATTAGTGTGGGAACCCTGTAGCTATCTTAACATGAGAAAAGGATCCTATGGGGGTCTATGCATTCGGATCCTATGTGGGTATCTGCTTTGGGATAATCTGTGGGTTTGTGCTTTGGGATCCTACATGGGTCCGTGTTCAAGTGTTCTACTTGGATCCACTCTAGGAAACCACGTGGGACTACTCTAGGATCCTACATGGTTCTGCTATTCTAGGATCCTATGTGGGTAGGATGATCAAAGATCCTACATGGGTCTGATGATTTAGGATCTTACATGGGTCTGCCTCTTAATAGAGTATGATGATATTGTAGTTACATCTAATCCTCTTTACAACCGTACCTATGTTATACCTGGTGTGAGCTGAGTCTTTAACTTTGTGGTGATCATTTGTGTGGCGTACCATTGTGGTTCATACCTTCATGATGATACCATTGTGATATTCTTGGGTGTGGCATTTCCTTTATGGTAGTTACCTTCGTGCTGTTACCTTCATGGTATTCTTTCCTTCATGGGATATTTGAGTTTGGGGATTTTGAGTTGGGCCTTGTGTTTCCTCATGATTCAGATGGGTTTACTTGATAACATAGGTATATGTATGGGCATATACATAAGCTAGGTTGTCAGTTGTTTACATTCTTTGTGGGTTATACTATGGGGATTTTTTGAGACCTTTGAGTGTATCAGGGTCCATACTGAGCATCGTTAAACTCACCCCTGCATGGGCTATGCCTGGACCTTGTTTGGTTTGGTGCAGATGATGGAAAGCGCTGACTAAGGACGAGGGTACCAGGACTGGAGGTAGCTCGGAGGTGGACCATAGACAAGGAATACCACAGATACAACTATTAGAGAGTTATACATACCCTTCAGGTAGGATCCTTGGAAGGTGTTCATAACTGCTATTCAGTTTACCTGTACATTCCAGTTTTCTTGTACTTTCTAGTTGGGCTTATATTCTGGCCCCTTTTTCTTACTGTACACACTCTTTTACTCTATAGTTTACTTGTGTTCAAGTATTTTTGTTTTTTATAGGATATAAAGGCAATGAATTCAAGGTTTTAGGGAATACACCTTTCAGTGCTAGTCTCCAACCCCTGGCATATGGAAGGCAGGATTGGGGTAGTCACGGCGCGGGCCTCGGTGGATGGGTCATGACAGGGGTCTCCAAAAAGTACATGAAATCTAGTAAAATTTAAAAATAATTTATGACTATAATATTAAAGTGAATGAATCCATGGTGCATGTCTGGAAGAACCAATATAATGTTATAAATATGGATAATGATGAGACTATTAATGACTACTTTACAAGGCTCATTGAAAATGGAAGAACAATCACGGTTTTTTTTGAGAGTCATGATGATTCTATCATTGTTAAAAATTTGATGATGATTTTTTCAGACCATTTTGATTCATGAATTTCACCCAAGGAAGAAAGTGAGGATGTGTCCCCTGATGAACTAATAAACATTATCATGGCATATGAGATGATAGAAATTCATCCTTTTGATAATAATGAAAAATTTAATATGGACATCAATAAAATGAGAAAATGAAATGTTAAAGAGGAAGATATTGTTGAATTTGGTGATTCCAATAGTGTTGAAGACGATTAAGACTTCTATAAAATTGTTTATATTAGAAAAAAATGATTCAAAAGGGTAAATGGAGGGGAAAGAGTATGAAACCACTAAAGTGTTCCAACTAGGGTAACTTTGGTCATTTTAACTGAAAATATCATATAATAAAGGTTAATGAATAATAATCAGAATCATAGGGTGATATATGACACAAACACATATAGGGTATAAAAAAACAAGGACTAGATCAATAAGAATATTAATCTCTAGTATAGGAAATAGAAATAATCATCATCAATTTTTTTCTTATGATAATGCTTTTTCCATTTCACGTGTAAATAAAAGATATTATTTATTAATTATTAATGATGAAAGGCAGAAAAAGAATTAATTTTAAGGGTATCTAAAAAATAAAGTAAAATTATATATAGTGAAGATTAAATATCTCATGAATGAATAAAATATTATTGAGATCGAAATTAAAATGGTGGTCGCTAAGTGGTAATAAATAGTAAAGAAGGAAGTATCCTATATTGATGTGATCAAATTTCATAAATTTATATTTACTAATCTTGAACAGAAGCTGAATGATATTTGAGTAAAATTTGATAAAAATAAGAAGAGTTGTTCTAATAAAAATCCATATAGATAATAGTTAATAATGTGTTTGGAAAATTTTAGAGAATAATTCAAAAATTAGTGTAGTATTATGGAGAATATTCTCATGCTTGTAAGGTAATGGATTCCAACAATAAGGTAAATTATGATACTTTTAACTCTTATGAAAAACCAGTTATAAATGAATGTGATTGTATTTAAAAAATGGATAGGGATGGGACATGAAAACCAAGAGGAAATATTCCAAATAAATTTAAGTTTTTATATTACCTAGGAGTCCAAAAAACACAATGAAATGTGAGGATCTCTTTTTAAAATGACAACAATAAAAATTATGTGTAGATGTGGGAGAAATATAAAAGGGTAATGTTTCAATGAGTTTACTAGTGTTCTATTAAGCATGTAAAAAATCTTATTCTTACTAGTTAAATATTTATTTAACAAGAATGTGGTCATAAAAAAGTATAATTTTTATTTATCACCTTATATTTTTTATGAGGAAACAACATTTGACTAGATCTTCATCGCATATATGTACAAAAAAACAATATTCTCGAAAAAAATTAAGGCGGATGTAGTTTAGGAGGATACAAGATTGAGGTATACATGACAAGGTTTGATGAAGATGTTCTTTGTATCATAAAAATTGAATATTTTTAAAAATAAAAATAGTGGTAATTCATGTGAATACTATTTTATTATTGCGAATGTTAAGAAAGAGTGTCTAATTGTTTTTTTAAAGTAATTGAAATTAGATATAAATTTAGAAGTAGATGAAAAACTGAGTAAGGCTAAGGAAAATTAGGTAGTTTTAGAAAGTGAGGTTATAGTTCATAAAACATTTTAGATAAATGGATACAATATTATTATGAATGTTGATGGGGAAAATGATATTCCCCATAAAGTATAAGATAAATGGATGTTTCCAAAGTTGAAATCTAATGCTGGTATTAGAAGAAATGCAATGGATTAGGTTGTCATGACTCGAACCACTGAGGTCCTACCCATGACTACCCCAAATCCACCCCCAATAGGCTAGGGGATAAAAACCACTGTCAATTAAGAATTTACATCAAATGGATGGCATTATCCTAAAGTAATTGTACACATGCACTCTTCTCAATTCCCACACAATGCTAAAATGTAAAACAACCGAAATAATTCAAGTGTACGTCTATGATGCCACAACAAATAATGACAGTAAAAGTATTGAATGTGAAATAGGTCCAAAGGAATTCCCGAACAAAAAATGTGAAATTCCAACCTACCCCAAGGGTGATGAATAAGTAAAACGAAATCTTTCAAAAAAACACCTTAGCCTATCGTGCTCCAGCTATGCTCCACCCACTACATTTCCTCTCAAGGAAATGTCCAAAGGGTTTTCGTCTACATAAGACACGACACGTGTGAGAAAATATCTTGCATAGGTGATTATGAAAATCTTAGTATGACACATAAAAAACAAAGAATATGAGGCACCATGTACATTCATATCGATACAAGATTTAAATTTCAATGTATAACAGAAACATTGGAATTTACTCAGGAAAGTCACCACACTACCTGGCAGTAATAACTGACTTCCAGCCACATGATTTTTCTCGAAGAAAGGATCTCTTTGATTGAATAAACTCCATGAACCATGATATAATCAGAGAAACTTAAAGAAGTTGTATATAACATTGGTCCTCACCAAAAGAATGCTCATTGGTCAAAGTATACCCTAATACACAAATAGGGTTTTACACCATGAACCGGAGGGGGACACCACAAAACCAATCTAGAACAACCCGCTACAAAGGGGATTTTATTTTATTGATTTCACAAACCATAGTAATAAATACTATTATATGGAGGATCAAAACCTAGCTCAATGAGGTTATGATGATTCCAAAAATTCCACCTATGGAATAGGGGATGATAGAGGACTGCACTACAGTTTCATGGAGGGTCAACACAACTCTATCAGAGACATGGCCTCTTGAGGGTATCACAACCTATGATGTGAACCAAATTATGCACTGTACCCTTGTGGTAAAAGACCAAGGGAACACGCTAAACCTATACAGGTCCAATCTAAAAAAACACAGAGCTAGAAACACTCTTGAATGGGGTATGTTGTTTGTACCAATGGGTACATGTCTTGTCCAGGTATCCCCATGCATGACATGTAGAAGAGCCCCACAAGAAATGTAGTCTCCATATACATGGTGTCTAGAGACACATTATATCATATCAGTGTCACCTGGCCATGTCTATGTACGGTGGTCGTGTTAGTGTACCAGCCAGGGTACACCAAGCCATCTCTGTGTATAGGTACACAGTGTGCCATCTGGATGTGTACTTGTTACTGTGTCTATGTAGACTTTAATGTACACTTCAGGCCACATGAAAGGTGAAAAATGTTGCATGATACTTATCTTCGGAGGGAACCCTAGCGTTGCAATCAACGTGACCCACAGAACATTTAACCTGAAGTACATGTGGTGCTTCTCAAGATTTTCCAAATATGTTTGGCTATATTCTATGTCAACCAATATTTCATTGGTGCCATTGTTCTCACTAGAATGTGTAGATCAGGGAACTTCTAGTATATTCAAACACCAATTGAAAGAAAACTAGGCACAAATATGCTCAACATTCAAACTATCGAGTCATTCATCCTTGTGCATCAAAACTGAGAGAAATAGAACACGAAAATCTGATCTGATCCACCACCAATCACCCACTACAATTGCCTCCGGTCAATCACACCACTAGTCACAACCCACACCCATGGTATCAATTTTTTACACTGAAAAATGGTCGCACAATGATATAATACCATGTATTCATCAAGAAATGGGCCATAAGAAACTTCCCATGATGTATGTGAGAACAACAGACAGAGGAATCCATAATCTGTAAATGTGAGGAATGAAACATGATCATTATTACATTCGAATCATTTCATTATCATAGAATAGATGAACAAAAATTGATTAATAAATTTAAAATCTAAAAAATTCATGAAAATTAAAATGAATGGCGATGCACAAATCCACTATATTTTTGGAATTGATCTCTTTTCACCTAAGATGGAATAATGGGATTTAAAATAAAAAATAAAAACATCTTACATAGAGATGGGGTCGATCAATGAAGGTGAATGGTTGTGTTTCCATCATTGATGAGATCCTCAGACTCCATTATCATAATGATCCATGATCCAATCCCAATACATCATCATTTCTGAGGAAAATATCTCTAATTATTGTCTGGAATATCCAAGGATTGGGTATGCATTGCTACTGAATTTCTATAAAACTAAACATAAATGAGAAATAGTCACTACATCAAAAACTAATGAAGTTAAATTAATTATTTAATTAATTTTGTTTAATTACTCATACGATGAATTTCTCCCAAATGGTTGGAGCCTATAATGACTATGTCATGCCTAGAGTAAAAATAACAATCTAAACTCAATGGTGACCACATATTTCTATTTTAGGCCTATGTTTTGGAGTTATTACACATTTTCATGAATACTACGTCCACATGCGATTTAATATTCTAAATATATTTCAAAAATTTATTACAGGAACATCAGGTCTCAGAATCTCACATCTCCTCAGTGTCTGGTCTCGAAAAAAATCCATAATTATATCAAAAAATGAAATATGAAAAATAAAAGAAATCATATTCACTTCACCTTATGGATTTTTTTTTTCCGAAAAGAGTAAAATATACCCCAGAAGACGAGGATACTTGGCTCACATCTGCGTCTCATTATCCTAGGTTATCACTTGAATATTATCATGTTTCTACTGGACACGCACAAAGGGAATCAAATTCCCATAAAGTAACCCTTGTTGATAATCCATGATCTCCACTGGGCAGACTGGAAAGGCTTCTCTATCCTCGATTTCTAGCTCGCCCAAGTTGATAAATCGTGATGCCTCCTCAGCTGTGACCCATGGAAGATGTTCTGTATCCAGTCTAACTGCAGTGGTAGAGCTAATCCATACAGCACCTCACCAACTATATACAATATCAAGAACAGAGTAATGAATCTCTGAGTTAAATTTCTTATGCATCCAACTCTCATCAATCAATGTTGAGGTTAGACAATCAGGAACACATGGTGATTATCCACTAGAAGGGGGTGATATTAATTGTTTATATCTTAATTATGATGTGTTTAAATGCATATAAACCTCAATTTCAGTTCATTTTATAAATATATCTTCATTTCGCAAACATTGTGTAATTCATATATAAAGTGTCAATTTAGGCCTTATTAATCATCAAATTGTGAAATTCATTATATTCATTATTTTAATATGATATTCTGGGATATTAATGACCAATTTACATGGAGCATATTTTGGGATCAATTGATGAATTATAAGAAAATATGTTCATTTCTAGCTAGAAATGAATAAATTTCTATACAATGAATAATTGGCCTTTAGACCATCAGATAAAAGTGGAGCCACAAATTTATGCCCCATAAATCTGAAATTTTAAATGATTAAATAGAAAACTATGGGTAAAATTTCATTAAATGTTATATTGTTTATATTTTTATGTTTCTGTGGTGACTTATGCAGCCCAATTTGATGATAAATTATTGGACAAATTTTTGGGACCATAAAAAATTCCCACCATTTTGAGCATAAAATCTGAATGGATGATCAAATAGGAATGAAATACTAACCGATATTAAAATAATATTAGAAGAATCTAATTCCATTTAAATAATATTTAATATTATAATATCATTATTTTCAAATTTACATGATAAAATTGGAATTAATATCGAAATAATTTTATAGACATCTTTGAAAATACAAATTTCTTTTTATTTCTCACACACCTTTTGACTCTCCTAATTAATGGATATGTAATTTATTAATGGGGGATAGAACCTATGATCCAATTATTATAATTTAATGAGTTTGTGGTGATGGATGTGGGGAATTCATGTTTTATTCTTTCAATTGTAATTAGACACTTTCATTTGGTAAACACATCATTAAATTTTATCATGTATGATTTTCATTCACATTAATTTCTTAATAAAAGTTATACCAGTTCTTATTTCGAATTTATTATTTCGATTTTCATATCACATTAGTACCATTGAATCATGGTGTGAATTTATTCACACCAATAATTGTGAAAATTCCTCACACAATGGTGAATTGTATGTTTTTCTTTGTTTTTAATTTCTTCAATTCTACCATTATAAGTCAATTTTCCACCTTCCATTGATATCCTTGCATCAATGGAAGGATATATCTTTTTTGGTTTGATTATGGGGATTTTTGTGGGTGTGTTTTATATTTTATTTTATTTTATTAAATTCATTAATTAGTATTATATTTTGGGAGTACCTTTTTTGAGTTATTTTCATTTTTGTCTTTGGTGAATTTAACGACTACACATTTTGAGTTACAGTATGATACAATTACATGGAGTGATCATGACAGTGATAAAACAATTGAATTGGTTATTAGAATTTATATTTTATAAGGATTAATTTAGATGATAACATTTGGGACATATCTCATTGATTGGACACCTCATGAACAATTGAATAGAAAATTCATAAAAAACAATTATATCCACTATAGCCTTAAAAACAACCATGGGTCAACCATTGTTCATTATTTTTTTAATTCAATTAATTAGGTTTTTATATCATAAATATAAAACCATTATCTTATGAAAATTTTTTATTTAATTTTACAATTTAAATCTACACAAAATGTTTCCATTTCATAGACTATCCTATGAAATATTTGTTTATCTAAAGGTTATTTCGTCAGACCCTATAGATCTAAACACTAAATGTACTACAACAAGCTCTTATAACTATAGGGTAAATTTTGGTGTCACAAAATTATTATTCTCTTTATAGGGACCAAACTAAGTATCATAAATTATGACATTCTTCTCTCACCCCAAATTTTCTTTTCTCAAAAGAACTCTCTTATGTTACCCAATTTATGGCCATGCATGAACATTAACACCTTAGAGCATTTTAACAATTATATTTTGGATACAATCATTTCCATTGGGGAAACAAAAAATTCTTTTTTGTGTTCATCAATTTGGTACTAATATTCATGAAATATCTAAAATAGACATTGAGTCTACTCTGATGGAGTATCCGAAACAATATCCTACAATAAACCTAGGCTGGAATGAAATTGGAAATCCATATTGGGAAGTCCCTCACATTGAGAATTTCATTGATGAATCCTTGATTTATTACCCCACAGATGGTGAGATGTAAAATCATTTGTAAAATTAATGCTTAAAGGATAAATTTCCATCCCTCTCAAGGATATATGAAATTATCAATCTTAATGATGTCCATGATGTCCAAACACTTCTCTAACATAATCCCAAACAAATTGTTGAACAATTGTTTGAAAAAATCGATAAAAATAATTCACAATTTCATCATTGTTATTAAAACATAATATCATTGAAAAAAGTATGGAACCCATTCTCACTCATGTGTTCCCTTCCTCTACTTTGAAAGAAGAATCATGTTACAAAAAAACCTATCATGAACAAATAAAAGTAGTGACTATTTTTAAGAGTGTGAAATCTAATGAAAAAGTGTACAATTGATTCTTACCATCAGAGGATTCAAAATCAGAAGAAAATATTAGACTAAAAACATTAGAATTTGATAAATATGATCTTGGAAATGAAGTGAATTTGTTACAAAATATTGAATGTTGGTTGAAGGAAGGAATGAGAATTGTTGAACGGTGTTTAAATCATGGTGAAATTGATTTTCTAAATTAACATGGGGGGAAATTGTATACATGGATAGAATATTTATTAGATGGAAATAGTGAAATTCTAGGATCACCAATAAATGGATCCTTAGGATAAATTATAATATTCGATTTCATACCCATTAATGAAAGTAATATAGAAATTTTTATTGATGTAACTTCTATTCAAAAGGAACAAATTATGTAGAGAAATATTGCAAATGAAACAGAGTCCAAATAAATGTCCAAACATACTTCAGAAAGTTTTATCTCAACTAGTTATCAAATTCACGGTCCATATATCCTCTCTCACGTATTCCTTCATGGGAAACAATCATAGTCATTTTTTCATCATTTCACCCACTATTGAGGATAATAAAGAGAATATTATCCTTTATGTCATAATAATGAATTAATATTGAAATTGGATGGTACCTTTTCGATATTCACAGTTTAAGCCCAACCACTAGGACCTATATAATTTACCTTCAATTAATTTACAAACCTTCCCACCAAACCCAATAGATCTAAATATTATATAATTGCTTAAAAATTAAATCCTTATAATGTTGAATGTTAATATTTGATAATTTGGGGGCTCCAATTTGAGCTAAAAACTATAAAATAAGAGCTTCCTATTAGGAATCCTTACTTATACATCTTATTATTATTATTTTATTATTTTTATTGGTTTTTCATGTTTCTTAAGGGAATACCATTGGGGTCCCTAATGTGTACTAATAGATCTTGTGTGTGATATTTATTGGATGAATCAGTTAATTATTTTAAAATGAAACACATTCCTTTAAAATTCACACCTTACCAGTCTACTTGTGACAAGAATAATGGTGATAAATTTCTTATTTATGGGTCATCAAGTTCAAACCATGTGATTTTTTCTTTGATTTGATTTGAAATAATATCTCCCCATATTTCTAAAAAAATCTAATATCTCTCTTCGATTATCTTTCAAAACTAACTATAGTATCATTCCAAATTGGGGGGGGGGAGTGATAATCTTTGATTTTAGGAAAAAATTGTGATTTTATGTAGAATATATTTCACCTTTAACTAGATAATAAAATTTTCAAAACAATTATCTAAATTCCAAATAGTATTTCTTTCCTTGAGTTTGTTTTAATTCATGTTTATGATCATGACCATTGTTTTAGGAATGTGTGTCTATCTAAATTGATTTTTTAGAATTTACATTTTATCCTTCTTAATAAAAACTACACAATGAATGGACATTGGATTTTGGTTTTAATATTGAGTTCTTGGGTCCCTTTAAGAAATATCATAGTTTTTGTGGACACTTTTTTTTAATTTGAGTGTCAAAAAATTGAAAATAATGACCATGTAGATCAATTATTTTTCCAAATTCTTGGATTTAAATGCTCAATTATCACGACTCTATAGTATTATTTATCATATTCACGATTTAAATTTCTATTTTAGAACCTGTAATTGTCAATATGTTTGACATTCAACACTTTGGGATCATGAATCCATAGTTTGATTTCTCAGAATTAGTCTTTTCATCTCTATTATGGTTAAAAAACCAAAAAAGGGAAAAAAACAAGGAAATAAAATAAACAAGATACTGATCTTAAGGTTTATTCAGATGCCCTCCTAGCACTTCCACTTTTTACCCATCAAATTGGAAAATAGTCCCGATATCTACTGTGATGCATAACACATCATCATGTTTAATTGAAATTGGATGAAATGTTCTGATGATTTTGAACTAGTGAATGGTATTGGGAATGGTATATAAATTTGAACCAATATCATGTTAAATTATTTTAAATGGTATCAGAAATGTTTTTTGTGATTTATTTTTATGAGAAATGTCTGTTAAAACTTTTCTCGAAAACGAAGTTCAAATTCATTTTTTGAGATTTTTTTTTTCTCAGGATAAGAATAACTCATGTTTTGGGGTGTAATTATCCACTATAATAGCATACTATTCTTTTATTATATCTTAATATTAATATAATTATATTTTCATAGAGGACATTTTTAATGAAATTTATAAATAGAACTTCATTTCATAACATTGAGAAATTCTTGTCTAAAGTGACAATTTGGGCCCAATTAATCATCAAATTTTGGAAATCATTATTTCAATTAATTAAATTTTATATTTTTCTATATTATTTTTCAATTCATTTTAATTTTATTTTTTTTAAGATCAATGGGTGAATCAAAAGGGAATATGGATATTTTTTTCCATGAATGCAGACATTTTGGGACAAAGAAGAATAGACCATAGTGCATTAAAACAAAGTGGATCCCCAAATACAATCCCAATGAAGAAGTTTTTTTTATTTAAAATATAGTGTTTTATGAGGAACATTTCATTAAAATGTTACTAGAGAAAAGTTTGAGTATTTCATGGTGATTCATGTATACCAATTTGAAGATTAAATTATGGGCCAGATTTTAGGGCCTATAAAATCATCCCCCAATTTAGAACATAAAATAAGAATGGATTATCAAATTGGAATGATATTTTGGATGATATTATAGGATACATAGAAGAAAAAAATCCTCTTATACAACCTTTTATAATTATGATATATTCAATGCCAACATTAAATTTAATATGGCGGAAGAATCTGGAGAAATTTTTCGGTCGGACATTGGGACGTCAAATTTTGTTTTATTTAAAACCCACATTTGGACTCTATTAAATACTTTGGGTGGAAATTATTTATCGTGGATCTACCATATATTCAAAATATGTTTATATAATGTTTTTGTGGTGATGTAATTGGGGGATTCATGTTTTAATCTCCAAATTTTAAATTTGCACTTTCATTTTCTAATCACATCCTTAATTTTTCTGTAGTATGTTTTTCATTCACCATAATTTATTAATAAAAGTCCATATTATTCTTATTTTTCATTTATTATTTTCTTTTTCTTATCAAATTTATACAAATGACTCAAGTTGTGAATTTATTTGCACCAACAATTGTGAAATTCCTCAAACAATGGTGGACTGTTTCTTTTTCTTTCTATTTTCTTTTCTTCAATTATGCATTTATGAGTATAAATTCACTTTATATTAAGATACCTGCATAAATTTAGGTTTAACCTTTTTGTGGTTTGATTCTATGAAGTTTCGTTAAAATTTAATTTATGTAATTTTAAATTATAAAATTTATATATTTGTTCTATGGTTTGAGATTTATTTCACTGACTTATTTTCTTCTTTGTCTTCACTGACTCTAATGACTAAACATTTTGAGTGCTAGTAGGATCCAATTCCTTTAGAGTGATCATGAAAGTTATCCTCTATGTAAATTGGTTATTATCCCTTATATTGTGTATATATTAAATTAGAGAATAATGTTGGAAAATTATCTCATTGATTGGATACCTATTAAACTATGGAACAATATATTCATTGGAAATAATTTACATCCATTTTAGCTTTTAAGAAACATTATATCAACCAATGTTCATTAATTATTACATTTAAATAATTGTGCTTTTCATTTAAAAATATAATATCATTTTATTATGAACCATAGTATTTTAGTTTCACAATTTAAATCATAACTAATGTTTAGTACTTCATAGAAAATCCTCAGACATCTTTTAGAGTCTAAAGGTCACTACATAGGTCCTTGTATATTTCAAACCTACATGTACTAAAAAATATCTCTACTAATAGGGTAAATTTGGGCATCATAAATTTATGGCACCATTTCAAATGGCCTATGTATATATCTTAAACACTCAAATTTTTTTTCTCACCACAAATACTCATTTCTCACCCAAATATCTCTTATCAACCCCTTTCTAGTTGGTCATGACCTTTAACACCCTAGATCATTATAACCATTATATTAGGGTTAAGAATATTTTCATAGGGGAAAATTTAAATCCTTGGGGTATTCTTACATTTGGTACAAATATTCTTCAAACATGTTTAACATACCATGAATATACCCCAATAGATTATCATGAAAAATATCCTGTAATAAACATCAGATCAAACCAAATGGGAAATCCACAATGGGAATCCACACAAATTTTTTATTTCATTGATGAAACCTTGAATGATTCCCACCCACATGGTGAAAATTACAATCACTTGGATAATGATTATTTTCAGGATTAATTTTCCCCCTTTTCATTAATGGATGACGATTTCAAACTTAATGAAGCCCATGATGTCCAAAATCTAATATATGCCATCCCCAAAACATTATAGAACAAATGTGTGAATAAATTGATAAGATAAATTCCCAAGATTCACTATTGATATTAGAACTGAAAATAATTCAATGAATTATAGAACCCATTCCCACTATGGTTTTCCATTCCTAAACCTTTTTAAAATAATCAAGTTACACACAAACCTCTCATGAAAAAATCATTGTTTTGAAAATTTTAAAGAGTTGGAAATCTAGTGAAAAATTTCACCATTTATTCTAAAACAATTATACGATTCAAAATAAAATAAAAATACAGAATGAAAAAATATAAAATTTTAGACATCAGATCTTGAAAATGAAGTGAATTTGTAACAGAATATTAAATGTTAGTGAGAGGAACCACAGTGAATTGTTTTAGGGTGTGTAAATAATGGTGAAATTTATTTTCTTAATTCACAATGAGGGAAACTAGTATCCATGTATTGAATATATTTTAGATGGCCCCAATAGTGACTTTCCAAGATCACCACTAAATGTAACCTTAGGGGAATAATAATCTTCATGTACATACCCATTGGTGACAATCATGTAGAAAATTTTGTGGTAGAAAATTATATTTAAAAGAAGCCAATTATGATGAGATATTTTGAAAATGAAACTGAGTTATATTCTAACTCCAAAACTGTGTTAGAATGTGTTAGATAACCTAAGATCAAATTTTAGGTTCACACATCCTTTCTCAAGTATTCCATAATGCGAGACAATAATAATCATTTTTTTATTACTTTATCCTCTCTTCAAGGTAATAAACTTAAAATTATCCTTGGTGTATTAATAAAGATTAAGAAAGAAATTGGATAGAACCATTTTCACATTCATGGAATTATCCAATTCACTAGGTCTAGTATGATATTTCTTGAATTATTTTACAAACCTTACCACCAAACCCTATGTAGTCCCAATATCAATATTGCAGAAGTGGTGGAAAATGAAATCCTTAAAATGTTTAAATTTGGTATTGGGTATGTTGAGGGGACCAAGTTGAGCTAATGACTTTAAAAAACCACTTCTAGTGAAGTAACATGATTTTTGAATTTATTTTATTTTATTTTATTTTATTTTCTGTGTTTTTGTATTTTTTTTAAAGTAATCCCCTTTGGTTTTCAAATGCGATATTATGTATCATGTATGTGAGATTTAGTAGATAAATAAGTTCTGTATTTTTAAATCTGACACATTTCTCCCAGAATCCAATCCTTCCTTCGAATGTCCCTAAGTAGTCTACTTGTGAAATGTAGACAAAATGATTAATTTATTTTTTAAGGGTTATCAATTTCAATCCTAGTTGTTTTGTTCCATGATTTTTTTTCCAATCACAGATCCCTATATTTCATACCAATTATTTTCCCTCTCTTTTATTCTCTTTCAAACCTGACTGCAATAAATTTCTAATTTGGGGGGGGGGAGGGGTGTGAAAATCCAAGATTTTACGAAAAAGAATTTTGGATTAATGGAAAAAATTATTTTACCTTAAACATTATAATAACCTTTCTTAATTAGATCCTTAATGCTAAATAATTTTTTATTCCATTAATATGATTTTAATGCACATATATGTTCATGATCATATTTTTTTGGAAAGTGTAATTTTCTAATGTTATTTTATAGAATTTAAAATTTCCACCTCTTAAGAAAAATTACACAATTCATTTATATTGGAACTTTGGTGAATGTTTGAGTTCATGGGTCCCATTCCCCATAGGATTAGTTTTGTGGTAAATTTTTGTTTAATTTTATTATCCAAAAAATAGAAAATAATGACTGCATAGATCAATGTTTTTTCCAAATTCATGGTAACTATTACTTTTTTATCAGGACTCCAATGCTGTATTTCCAAGATTTAGACACCACATCTCCATTTAAAGCATGTAAATGACTATATGTGTGGAATTTAGTACTGGGGACTGTGAATCCATATCCTTTTTTCCTAGAGCTAGTACTTTCATATCTATTGTGGTTAAAAAAAAATAGAGAAAAAGAAAAGAAAAAAAAACGGACAATAATATTAAGTTTTAAGCGGATTCATACCAAGAACTTCCACTTTTGATCAATAACTAATGTCATGGACACCACCTCGTCATGTTTAATTGAAATTGGATGAAATGTGTCAATGAATTTGAACCATGGAATGAGCTTGGGATTTGGATATTCATGTGATACATTCCCATGTTAAATTATTTTGAATGGTTTCATGATTTTTTTCATGATGTCTTTTGATGTGAAATTCTTGATACAATGTTCTTGAAAAAGGAAGTTCAATTTCATATTTTTGATATATTTTTTTCCTCAGACAAGAAAAACTATTGTAGGGGGTGTGTGATTAACCAGTGGAAGAGAATGATATTAAATATTTATATCCTAATACTAATCTTTCTAAATTTTTATAAACCCCATTTTCATTTCATTTTATAAATAGAACTTCCTTTTACAACATTGTGCAGTTCATATATAAAGTCTCACTTTGGGGCCAATTATTCATTATATTGTGGATATACTTATTTCAATTATATTAATGTGATATTTTCATATATGATTCATCACATTGTGTGGATGTTTTTTTTTATTTTAGGTTCAATGGATGAATCATAAGGGAAGATTGACATTTGTGGCCTTGAATGTTGAAATTTCTGGACAAAGAAGAATGTGCCTTATGCACATCAAATAAATCTGGAGCCCCAAATTCAAGAAGAATGAAGATAAAATTTTATCCTTATATAGATCGAATTATGAGAAACCTTTAATTAAATAGTGTTAATAGAAAATTAAGAATATTTAATAGTGATCCACGAATACCCTATTGAAGATTAAGTAATGGGCCAAATTTTAGGGCCCATAAAATAAGCCCACCATTTGGAGTATAAATTATTAATGGAAAATAAAATTAGAATTATAGTTTGATAAATATTAGAGGACACCTAGAAGAATATATTTAACTTTTATGACCCCTTTTGATTTAGACATATTCAAATTCAAATTCACATGTCCGAAATGGGATTGAATCTGGACAAATTTTCTAGTTATCTATTAAAAGAAATATTTTATTTTATTTCTAACCGACCATTTGACTCTCCTAATTAATGGGGATGAAATTTATTTACGTGGTATTTACCTTGTTATCATAATATTCTGATTTAAGGTGTTGGTAGTGATGGAATTGAGGGATTCATGTTTTATTCTTTTAGTTGTAATTTCATGCTTCAATTTCGTACTCATATCATCAATTTTTCTCATGTATGTTTTTCATTCACTTTCATTAAATAGTAAAAGAAAATATTATTATTTTTCATTTCATATTTACATTTTCTTATCATTTTTATACCATTTAATCAATTTTTTAATTTATTCACACCAATGTCTTTGGAATTCAGCACACAATGGTGGAGTGTTTGTTTTCCGTTGTTTTTCATTTTGTCAATTATTCCCTTATAAGATGACTTCCACCTTCCATTGAGAGCCCAATATCAATGGAATGACAACCCTTTTTTGATTTTATTATAGAGTTTTTATTTTATGTGGATTGTTTGTTTTTTGATTTTATAAAACTATTAAATTATTTATATGGTTTGAGAGTTCCTTTCATTGAATTATTTTATTCCAATCATTTCCATATATAATGGAAAAAAATATTGACTAAAAATGTGATCTAGTTCCTGGGATTGATCATGAAATTTATCCTCTCAGTGAATTGTTTATTAGACAAGGTATTTTGTATGGATTTTATTAGATAATGATATTTGGGACATATCTCATTAAATAGAGACATCTTGAAGAATTGAATATAAAATCCATATAAAAAACAATTACAACTATTCTAGCCTTAAAAACAATAATGGATCTACCTATATCCGTTAATTTTTTTAAATTCAATTCATTTTTTGTTTCATTAAAAAATTTAAAACTATTCCTTTATGAACCCTAGTAGTTTAGTTTCACAATTTAAATCAATACCAATGTTGGACACTTCATATAAAAACCTCGAACATCATTGAGTGTCTAAACGTTACTTATTCATTTCATATAGATTATGACCATACATGTACTACAACGAACACTTCTACCAGTAGGGTAAGTTTGTTTTTTACCACATTTTTCCTTCATAAAACTCTAAATGTTTTCATAATTAGTTCCTATAAGACTTATGATGCCTTTATATAGTTTTAATCTACTCTTGGATGATCTGAACCTTCTCTGTTGTAGCACGTACAAACTAAGGGTCCATGATTGTCGACTCACCTGCTTTAGTCCAACAATGTGGTGTCCTATTGGTTCAATTGTACAATTACAATAATTATTCCATACTAGTTGTAGAATTGTATTTTTTATTTTATGTTAACTCAATTAAGGGATAGTGTTCCTCCCAACCACAACCCAAGAGTAACATGCAAGCCTGAAACATGTCCTCCATGATGTGAATGGTTGACTATTACTTGAAATCAGTATATAGGTGAAAAACCATGTTCATGAATAACTGATTCCCTAAGTATTCTTGTAATCCTACCCATAATCGAGATGTGAAGATAGCATCATAGTCAGAGAGGAACATTGCGGAAACTCCAGGAAGCCGGACTATCTTTTGCATGTAGAGGCATTCCATGCTCAATACTAAAACTTTCTCTTGAGTAGTTAGGATGTGGGTTTACATGTTGAGTCTGTGTATAATTACCTTGATGGAATCATGTACCCTAGATGTATGTGGTTATCCTATCATGAATTTTAAAGAAATCACATCCCACCTCCACTCAATAACATGAAGTTATTGAGCTAAACCCACTGGAACCTGGTGCTCTGACTTCACCTTCTGAAAAAATGAGGCATTTAGAGACAAACTCTTTAACTCCCTTATTCATACCTATAAAACCAAACTAACATCAATGGTCCTAGTACATATTTTACACACCTAGAAGTAATAACAAAAGGTACATATGAAACTCTCACCTACTATCCTCCAGAAACTTCAATGGTACGGTCAATCACCTTGATAAAGGATAACATTCTTCCCACCATCAGAATATAAATAAGAAGCATGTGAAATGGATATATATGAATTTAACGTCACAAAGTTAGTATCTATTATTTGAGCATCTATACATAATCTAAAAGATCTGGGAGTAACATCCATCAAATGAAGATATGAAATACTATACTTGTATAAGAACAACAACTACAATAAGGCTAACTACTCTGACCCCTTTCCCAATAACTGAGAACAATATATCCTTCTAAGTGCATCTACTACCATTTTACCTTTACCACGTGTATAGAAGATTTCAAAGTCATAGTATTGGAGGGACTGAATACATCTTCTATGTCTCAGGTCAATGTCCTTTTGAGTGATGATATGATTTAGAATCATGGGGTCAGAGTAGATGATAATCCACTCGCCCATCAGGTAGTTTTTCCACATATTTAAAGAGAAGACTACCACAGCTAAATATAGATCATGTGTCATTTAGTTCTACTCAGGTGGTCACAAATGGGATAAACCATTGGTAATTAATGCTTTCATCAGCATCAAAACATAACAATGTCTAGTCCCTAATGCATCACATGCCACTATGTACTCGACACCCTCCACTAAAAAGATGATGATGAGAGTGCTTATATATATCTGTCTAAGTTCCTAAAAGCACTATTGTCACATTTCTATCTCCAAAAAAGTATTCCCCCTCTAATTCATTTTTTAAAGGTTCTAAAACTCTAGAGAAGATAGTTATAATCTACTAATAGTACCTTGCCAACCCATGGAGGCTTCTCACCATGGTAACACTCTTCAGTGGCTCCCAGTCAAGAACTGCCTCAGCCTTCACTGGGTCCACTTCCACTCCAGCATCTGAGATGACATGACCTAAAAAGTTCATGTCTCTTATCCAAAACTGAAACATGGAGAGAATCCCATAAATCTGACTCAATTAGTGTGTGTCCAGGACCACCTTTAAGTGTCTCGAGTTCTCCTCTACAAACACCAAATACACTAGGATGTCATTGCATAATACCACCACGAACTGCTCTAATAAAAGATAGAAGATATGGTTCATTTCTCCCATGAACACTTCTAGGGTGTTCCTAAAGCTACAAATCATCACCGAGTACTCATAGTGATAATAAAAACATCATAATGTTGTCTTCAATATATCCTCATCCCATACTCGCAACTAGTGATAGTCTGATCTTATGCTAATTTTCAGCAACCATCACACCCCTCTCAACTGATCAAATATTACATCAATCCCCCATAGTGGATAAATATTATTTATTATCAACTATCTCAAGAATTGTTAACCCACACATAAGCTCAAACCCTTCTTCCCTCATGGAAAGAATCATAGGGGATGACCTGGGTGAAACACTAGGTCTCATGAATCTCTTCTCCTGCAAGTCCTATAACTGCAACCTCAGCTCTTCATTCTCCATAAAAGCCATCTGATATGCGACTAAAGATATCAGGTCCATCCCAAGAGGAAATTTGAAATATATGTTGATGTATTTGTAGGTAGTAAAACTAGGTATCCCCTTTGGAAAGTCATCCTCATACTCCAATATCACTATAGGAAAATGATAACCTAGTGAATCCACTACTTTAAGAGTCATTCTATTCAATTGGTTAATGTTCAGATGCACTTTCCTCTGCCTTAGCTCATCGTGCTCCTTTAAGGTCTCCTTTCAACCACAATATAAATCCTCATTCAATCACTATAGGCACACCACTTTCCCCACCTAAAATAGACAATATGGGAATAAAATAAGGATAACTAGTTTATAATTGAGATAGTTTTATAAGGACTCATTTCTTCTCAAAATACATCCCATACAAAACTATCACAAAAATAATCAGATCACACTATGGGCATAGGTGCACAATTTTTGAGTCACGGTTGGTCGAAGTCTCCAACTGTAAGGGTTGAGCCAATGGATCAATCAAAATATCTATGTATTGAACCGGAAAAGTGGAATGGAAGTAATGAATATCACTTGTCTCAATCAATAATGTAGCTAAGTTAGAGAAGATATATATCTTACCTCATTTCATAATTAGAGATTCATGGTGATTGGCCTCCAATGCTTGTAGAGAGCCTTGTCCCTTCCCACTGGCTCCCTGAGCCTAGCGTGGAATACCTGGGGGTGGTAATTTGTTGAACCTTCATCCACCTCTAACTACCATACAATCCCTCATCTACATTTTACACATAATTGAACAACATACTCTTACCTTAGTTTCAACCACAATAGTCCCATGACTATCTCACAATCATTGGTACGATGGGCTATACAATCTCAATCTATATGACATCCTTCGTCTTAGGAGAAACACTACATCTCCCTCAGAAAATTTAATCCACCCTGAGAGCCTTTCACCATTGGACCTATGTCTTAGGATCACCTCCTGGAGTTTCTAACATGCCCAGATCCCTACGACTTTCATAAGTAGTCTACTGCTGACGTACCATATATAGTGTTCTGACTACTAGCTCCCACTACCTTTGTCTCATCTGCAAGAAATCTCTCCTCCAAAAAAGATTACTGAAGAACTCTTGCAGAGGTTTGGATGCAAAGGGATACCACTAAGGCACTTATATCTTGACACAATACAAGATCAAAGGATTGATATCTGATGAAATGGTCATGCACCATATATAAGGAGTAATTATAGAGATCTGTAAACCTCATAGACTAATCCATTATGGTCATAAAGCCTTGAAAATGATGCAAAAGCTCTTATATGCGTACTAATCAAAATGTGGCTAGATAGAAATCCTCCCTAAGTCGATGCTCAAAATATGACAAGGACAGAGCTATCTCTTTGTGTGATTGTGTCACCAGGCTACAAAATCCCCCAACAGATTCCTAAAAATTACTTTTCGTGAGGAATACATTCTACTCTATAGACCTCATTAGAAGGTTCAAAACAAGAGTAATTGACTCTATCTCGTTCTCATCTTCATATGGGTATGAGTCACCCAGAATCCTTGGAGGTTTTCGCCTCTAAAACTAAGGCAACACATAAACCTATGTGCATATTTAGTTGGTATTTCTAGCATAGGCTATAGATCAATGAGTGTTAGTATAGCTAGTAATCAACTCATAGTTTCTATATCTAGTACAAGCATCTGTACTGCTGCTTCATCACTAGGTGGATCATCCTCGAGTTTAGTGATTGGAATCTTGGATATCTATCTATGTGGAGGCATCCTAAAATTTAAAAAAGGTGTAGTATAGTGAGAAGAGTAAATGTGGGGATCTAACTCAAAAATTAAATGGAAAAAAAAACCATTCCTATAAGATTTATTTTCCAAACATTTTCACCAGAAAAAAAAATTTCACTTGTATCAAGTCAAAAGGTTGGTTATTAGTACCCTGGTGTGTGGATAAATCGACCACCAAACCAACACTAGAATCCCTAGATATATATCCAAACATGAAACACTAAAATTTGTTTCTCCAAACTAAAATCAACTACTCCAGTACCAAGGTATAATTCAATGCTCTCATACTACTCCATCATAACACTCCCCACTGGGGACCGACCCATGACTACCTGGAACCCTCCTCCAATAGTCCAAGGATGGGCAACAGGTGTCAAGTAGGAATATCCCAGAAACGAGAGGAATTAGCCTAAAGTACTTGTATACACACACACAATCACACATATCCAATCCCACAAAATGATGAAATGTATAACAACTAAAATAATGCATCCATATATCTAAGATCTCATTGTAGAGTATTATAGTAAATGTATTGAAATTGGAAAATGGGGCCAAATACAATCCTAACCCAAAATTGTAAAAGGCCATCCTTCTCCAAGGGTGAGGACTAAGTTAAAAAAAAATTCTAGGTTAAACACCCCACTTTATCATGCCCAAACCATGATCCACCCACCCCTATCCTCCCTGGATAATGTAAAAAGTTCCATGTTCTGTGTAATCCACGACATGTGTGGGGAAATCCCATTCAGGGGTGGGTGTAATAATACTCTCTAGGAAACCGATAGAACCCTAAAAATGATACACCAAGGAAATTAAACATGATACATGTCATAACAGTCAACGTATAATAAAAATTCACAGATATACACATCAAATACACCATGCTATGAGGCGGTCATAACCAACTGCCTAGCACATGATTCCGCTCAAAGAAATGATCATTCTGGGAGAATCCACTCCGTGATCCATTCAATCACTAGAGATAATTTATGATGAGTTTTATCCCATTAGAACCCACCCAATGAAAGATCACTGGTCTAAGAGACCCTAATACATAGATAGGGGTCATGCCCTGAACTGCTGGGGGATACCACAAACCCAATCTGGAAACACCCTCTATATAGTGGATCGTTTGCTAATGATTTAACAAACCCAACTGGTATGAACTATTAGATGGATGATCAACACCCTTCATAGGGAGTTCATTTTGATTCCAAAAGACACCTCCAAGGGATCAAGGGATGATAGAGGATCACACTCTAGTCACACGAAGGGACACCACAACTCTATCTAATACTCATCCTCTAGAGGGTATTACAAGCCCATGATATGGATATAATGTCGAAATGTACCAATGAGGGAAAGGACCATAAAAAATTATCATACTATACTAGTACATGATAATAAAATAATGAGCCACCAGAACTACTGGAGGGGTTATACGGTGTATATTATGGGGTACACAACATGTCCAGCTATCCCCATGCTGGCCAGTTTGGAAGCACCTCACACCGAATGTTGTCTCCATATACACAAAGTGTTGAAGGGGTATCCAAAATGTAAAGAAACGTGGTATCCTTTTAGTGTCACCTAGTTGTGTCTATGTACAATGGTTGTGTCCATGTACCAGCCTGTGTACACTAAACCATGTTTTAGTACAAGTACATGATGTTCCATATGGCCATGTAATTTTTCATATATATGTGTACTCTTTGAAGAAAACTCTAAGGAACATGGAAGGATTTAAATTTCATGGGACTGAGTCACATGGAATGTAATACCTAACTTCATCCAGATACCTATACCCATAGCCAAGGGGCCCACAAGACGTCTATCCCAATGTACACGCAGTGTTGCTCGAGATTTTCTAGATCCATAAAAACCTACTCAGTGTCACCCTCCACATATCAATTGATTTCCCCCTCACCAAAAATTATAGATTTTGGGTTTTTCAATCCGTAAAAACACCGATTAATAGAATACCAAACTTGAATCCACCTAAAATTCAAATAGTTGAACCATTTGTATTCACGAGTCAAAATTTGGAGAAACCAAACCCACAAATCCAGTATGATCCACCAACAATCACCCATCACTATCTATGAACCTCAATCATTCCAGTGGCCATGTACCAAACCCACAGTATTGATCCTCCATGCTGAAGAAGAGGCACACAAAGATAGAATACTAGGACTTCATCGAATCAGGGTCTAAAAGAAAACAGTCATGTTTAATGTCTGATGAATGAAGACAGAAATCCATAATCAATAAAATCATAGAATGAACCGTGGACTTTATTAATTTACCTGTGATTTGTAATCATATAATAGATGAATTAATATGGACTCATCAATTAAAAAATTAAACAATTCCATTAAATTAAAAATACCAGTAATGTGTGAATAAATTCTGTTCTTTGATGTGATCTGTATTTTATCGTCATTGAATAATGAGATGGAAAATCACAAATATAAACATCCTACCTACTATTTAGATCAACAATTGATGATGAATTTTGGATTTTTCATCATTGAAAAGATCCTCAGACTCTGTTGGTGCAATGATTTGTGATCTGATCCCAATTTATAGTCATTCTCCAAGAAAAGTCATCCAATGGTTTTTTGAAATCTCCATGGTTTGAGAGGCCATCCTTGAGGAATTTAAATAAAAATACATTTAAATGAGAAACAGACATTGTATCTAAAAATAAACTATATAAATAAATTATTTATTTTATTTTATTGTATTACCCTTATGATAGATTTCTCACAAACAACACACATTGAAACAATTATGTCACACCTTGGATAGAATTCATCTTCTAAACTCAATGGTTCCATCATATTTCTTATCTGAGCCTCTATTTATGATTTATTCCACTGTTTCATGAAAATTTCATATGCATGCTATTTCATATATTAAATATATATCAAACATTTATCCTGGGAACACCATGCCTCAGAATTGCTTACCATCTTGATGTCTTATCTTGAAAAAATATATATGATATCCAAAAATGATATGTAAAAAAT
Organism: Viscum album; assembly: GCA_963277665.1. Lineage (NCBI taxonomy): Eukaryota > Viridiplantae > Streptophyta > Magnoliopsida > Santalales > Viscaceae > Viscum > Viscum album. Next base: position 1,291,930,946 of record OY728151.1, read on the forward strand.
GGAAGACATTACCTAGGTTGATATAATGTTTATGTGATAAATTTAATTTCAAATAAAAAAAATATTTCCTTTCTTATTACATATTTTTATTTATTTACATAACTTATAGGGAAATGAAGGATTGTATTTAGTGTTTAAACATGTCATACAATAAAAGAAAAGTTTAAGGATGTCAGTACCAAGAAACAAAGAGTTGAATAAATTCTTAGGGATATTCTCAACATCCATGAAGAAATAATAAATTTTACACCCATAGAGGGTGAGAGAAATTTAGATGGATAGTTTCCAAATAAATTTCATATGAATATATAATTTTCTAGACAACATAGAAAATATATAATTGAGGTGTGATTATCATAATATTATCTCTCATTCTTGAATATATTAATGAAATTTAATAGGGGGGTTTATGGTTATTAAAACAAGAGAACATAGGGGGGTTACATGACTTATAAAAAACTATTTTAATGATTTTTTAGATATGCGTAGGATAAATGTTTTTTTTAATTTAATTTTTATACAAACACTATTTCAGAAATAATATATTCTAGGCCTGATATCACATGCATGTGTGTGTATTAACAGTATACAAAACCTTGGATGATTCTATCCGGTTTTATTCAATAGGGATTCTAGTGTAGACGTAGGGAAGACTAAGTGAATGATCTTTTCTAAGAGTACCATGTGGTATCATCTTTCTCATCAGAAAATTGGGAAGTGTATTAGAGTTTCCTAAAAAGAAAATGAAATGTTGATAAATTCATCACATTTACCATTTCATTAGAATATCAATATGGAGGATAATAAGAGAATACATCAAAGTAAATATATTTATAATGAGGATTGGGACTTATAACTAATTCAATGGGGATCTTTCTGTGTTAATGAAAATATTGAATTTATTTCCCAATGGTTTTATATGTATTTAGAGGTGTTTATGACAATTTTTAGTGTGTTGTAATGGATTATATAGAATGAAAAAGATATCATTCTAGATAAATCATTAACTTAATTCCACAATATAATAGGGATAAAAACTTGTTCTATTGAAAATAAATTTCCATGCAACAACCTGATGTAATTTGGTAGATATGTTTAGGAAAATGTTACAAAGTAATTGTGGATATTGATAAGATGATATTGAAATAATTAAATACACATGTTGGTTGATGAATGTACATTTTCTACTAAATTTTTTAGAGGAGATAAAGTGGTTTATGATTCATGGAAGTCATCTCAATTGGAGATGATTAAGTTTTATATTGAGATTATAAAATATTTTCTAAGATTAGGATATTTAAATATGACGTGGAAAAATGAAGCTTGATTATTTATAGTATTTAAATATTGATTTTAATGGTAATTGGAATGAGTTTAAATGATAAATAAATCATAATTTTTTTAGAAATTTAAAAGAGACGATCTTGATGTTGAAGATCATGAGGTTTCCATAATTAATATATTTTAATATTTGCTGTGATATTTTTTAGAATAGGATTTAAAATTAATTTTTTTATATAAATATGTTTTTTAGGTATTTAGGAAATGGGGTTGATGATTGAGAACTCTTTTGCACATTGAAAGACCATTTCAATCATTGATAAATATAGATTTTAGGAGGAAATGATAAGATGAATCTTGGATTCCTTCAAGGAGACATTCTTGAGTGTTCAAGGAAGCTATGGGGAATCCAAAATGAACTTGATTTAGGTGGAGTTTCAAAGTTTGAATAGTTATTTCAAAAAGATTTTGAATATATTTTAGCGGTTAAATTTTAGAACAACTGATCTTTCTACTCATGGAGGAAGATCCTATTTCCAATAGGCATAATTGAATCCAAAGAGAGGAGTTATATCAATCTATATTGGATATTTATCGAAGAAGATAATTGTATATTTTAGGATTGAAAGAAATAGAGGAAAATAGTGGGCCCTTATTTTTATCAAACAAGATTTTAGAAGGACATAATAACATGGTTAATTGTGTTGAATTCTTGTTTGTGGGTACAGAAAATTTAGCATGGAGTAGCAATTTATGTTAGACTTTGTAAACACTATATCCTGATCTCTTTATGTATATTGTTTCCCATGAGGTGAGGCTAGAATAAATATTCTTTAATGGATGAGAAAACCTAGCTGGATCAATAGGATGAATTTAAAAAGGGAATAATTTGTAAAAGGATACCATAAATTCTCCACACTTCTTAGAGTACCATATTTCTTGGGGAATTTCAACACATATTTTATAATATAGCATATTGTTTGTTAATCATTTCACCCAACTCATATATAAAAGTAAAGCTCATATCCTCTCCACTCCACAGTTATAAAGACACATACCTTAACCATAATCTACCAAAATATCTTCCCAAAATTATATAATTTATTAAGAGGTTTTGTCTTCTCAAAATACCACGTCGAGAAAGATGAAGGTTTAATCAGATAGGTATTACCAAGCGAATAGTTATATGTTATTACCAATATTTTTCAATTTTATTTCTACTAAAACATCATCTAAATCTTAAATTACCATCTTATCATAAATAAATCAGCATATATTCCATAATAATAACCATTTATATTAAAGTCATGCCCATTTTTACCCCCTTTCAATCCTAAGGATAATTAAAACATCACTTCTGTGTAAGTACAGACTACCATCTCCACATAAATGTTTAATTTTTTTCATATGTTATTCAAATGGATGGTAAAAAATATTTAATTAATTAATATTTATGATATTTATAACATAATTATGATTTTACAAATATAAGATGTCAACTACCTTCTAACCCTCATCTGTCGGAAAATGATATAATTTCTCAGGCGTATACGTGGACTACCATCTCCATTAAGAGATATAATTTTTGTTATATTACAACCAAGGATTGATGATTATAAAATTCTATATAAAAAATTAAAACAGTTTTCATATAATTATTAAATAAATTATAGGATTACTTTTAAAGAGAATTCCCATACAACCAAAAGTGATCGATGTAAGAAAAAACCATAAAATGAATGGATAACAAATGATTATAAGAGGAAATTTTTAAAAGTAATATATATATATATATATATATATAAGAAAACTATTTTTAATAAAGTATAGAATATATTTAAATTAATTACTCTTGATTTTCTAAAGCAATTGACCGAGCATCAATCCATTGAAAGGGTATTTTGTATCAATTTCACTCAATTGTGACATATACTGTACTATTCACCTAATTTAATTTATATGGTCTACACACTACCCCTTTGATATATTATGTCATGATTCCATAAATATTAAGGGTATTTGATGTTCCATTTCAATTTTTAAATTTAGAATGGTTTTGATTAGAAATTTATTAATGTGGTAAATGTTTTTATGATCATGTCATTCTTATTAAAGATTCTTCATTATTAGATTTTAGTTAGAATATTTATATACTCATTTTATTCTTAATAAATCTATTTTATTCTCGTCTAGTTATTTTTTGGGTCTCTATTTCCATCATCAAAATTTTCTTCCCTTTGGAAATCAATTATTGAGATAATGATTTGAATAGAAAACTATCCTATATCTCTATTTGAGTTGAGAATATTTTTCTTCCATGAAATTATTTTTTAAAATGATTCATGAATTTAATTTGATATTTTTCATCAATTTTGAGAAGTAATTTTCAACTAGTCTAGAATTTATTTTTGATATTTTTTTATGAAATATTTTTAATGTTTTCCAAAATTGGTTTTTTGACATTTTTTACAAAATTGTGAAATGAATATTATTTTTAACATATAAAACATGAATGATTTTTCTAGACATCATAACCATTATTCATTATCTATATTATTTTATAGGTTTTAATATACATTCAAAAAAGATATTTTTCCAATTACTATATAAAATTTTAGTTTTATATTAAAATAAAAATGCATTATTTTCTATGTAGTTGAAAATAAATTAAAAATGAATTATAATTTTTTTATAATGAAGATACAAACAATTTATGGAGTGTTATTTTTAGAGTTTCAGCTACACTTTCCTCTATAATACTCAAACGAAATACCTTTAACACAACACTTCATTTCTGATGACTTGATGTTCTACTATAATCCTTTAATAATTTAGGGATTATACCCTATTTTGAGAGAATTCAAAATCTTGTGATAATTTTCTCTATAACTCATAATTATTGATAAGAAATTTTTTTATCCTTCATATCCATAGTATTTTGTATCTTGATTATATTTATCATTTCAATATTGTCTTAATTGTATACCATTAAAATATTCAATTTTAGTTCAAGGAATGTTATTAAGAATGATATTTATGTTACAGAGGAAGTATTGATGTTTTGTATTCATGAATCAATATGGATATTTATTTATTGATAAGGAATGTTGGTTATGTGTTTTACTATTATTTTAATATATGAGTTTTGAATAATAAATATGTATGTGAAGGGTGGGGTATAATAATTGATATCCCCTTGATGTATCAATAGGTATCATGATAAAAATAGTTGGCCATATCAGTTGGGTATTTGTTGTATACCTATCCATTAATTAAATGTTTCTGTATAATTCCTTGAATGTTTGTTTCTCGATGTATTGGAATTATTCTAATAGTAAGATAATGAATCTAAACATTTTAGAGTTACATTATTAAATCCTTAGTTATTATTATCCACATGATTTTTTATCTTGATATTTGTCATGGACTTATTTTTAATCTGTAATGGTTGATAAAATTTATTATATATTGATTAACCACTCTATAATATTGTTAATTAATTATGTACTCATGATAAATTCCATTTTACATTTTCCAATACTAATCATCTAACATTACCCTTTGTTTATTTTTCTTTCCATGGGATTTGAAGATAATTTATTTTAATTATTTTCATGGATGTAATAATTATTTACATGATATGGTTTATTTTCTCATAGTAATACATAAATAAAGAACATGTATAGTCTCCCATGACTACTAAACTGATCATGTATTCATGTTCCAATCCCATGTATCTTTTTCCAATTTAATAAAGTATACACATTATATGGGTTACCATAGTTAAGTTCTTTATAGATATGAAAAAGATATTTAAATGAATGATATTATGAAAATGGAGGTGGGGTTTTCAAATAAAAAATAATAAATAAATCCAACAACATAAGTGAATGATGTCGTGTTAATAAGATGTGGTGATATATTTAAATGGGTTATAAGGAGTTTAATTTACAAAGATAACTCAATTATATAAATGAACTAATTTATATCATGAAATGAAATAGATTTTATTTTGATAACGTATGGGGAAGTAGTGATTTATTTATAGAGTGTGTTAGTATTTGAATGAAATAATGATATGTATCAAAGGAAGTGTACTCCCTTCAATAGGGTGACATGATCCAAAATAAATTGAACATACCTTGTGAATGAAAATGAATAATGGGTAGGGAACATGTTATGTTTAGTTGGACCTTAAAGAATAATGAAGACCAATATTTTTTATATATATTTTGATAGGATTGTATTTGTTGAGGGAACACAATATAAGTACATTGATATACATTGGATGAATCATACATGTCTTCTAAGAAGAGATTGATATGAACTATTTTTTTATTTTTCTAGTGTGATAATTCTTTTAGAAAATTTACCATCTGATGAATTATTATTCACTCTCTATGTATCTAGAATAGGTGATCATTGATGTGCATGTAGTAGATTAATTTCGATGATATATATATATTGTTACAAATAGGGGTTATAAAATTGTGAATGAACTGATTAACTATGTGTAATAACATAATATAACGTGATATGTTTCATAATATGGAATTATATTAATGGATACATGATAGGGACACATATCTCCTCCATATTCACCCTCAAAAAAATTTAGATTGAGTTGTTAGAGACCATAATCCTTCTCACCCACTGATCTAGGTAGATACTGATGACATGTAATCAAATATACACATGTACTCACCAAACCCTATAGGTCACGTCAGATATGATATCTTTATAATATTTTAGAAAATAATTAAATCCACTAACATCTTTAGTGAAAGGATTTAATAAACTAACTCATGAAACCCATGACCCGATACTCAAGTCAACTAGTAAACATGGTCAGAATGGTGATCTTGATTACCATGAGATTCCAGAAACTTTTATGGGATATGGGATACACAAATGGTAATGGGATATATTGATAATTCAATAATCCAATATGTTTTTATTCTGGGAACCTAATATAAACTCTCCACATGTTTATAATCCAATCATCTAAATAATTTATTTTTTGAAAGAAAATGAAGAACGTGAAAAATGATGGTCTAATATGAGAGGAAACTGATAAAAACTATCATATAAAAATAAGGATAAAAAATATCTATACATTGAAATATAACCCTAAGACCAGGTATAGAAAAACTAAAAATCCAAAAATAAATAAAATGATAAAAAGGGTGGGAAGATAAAGAGGATATACTTAATTGATGAGTTTATTCTAAAATGAATAACAAAAATAAATAAACAATTATTATCCATAACCTGGTTAAATGAGGGTATCTCCCACCATTTCACCTCTAATATCTCAATCCAATATAACATGAAAAATCCCAACCTCCAAGTGAATCATCTACATTACCAGAAATAGTTAAATAATGTTTTATATAAACCCATATGATGTATATTGGGTGTGACCATAACTAACCCTCTAGGATCTCAGCATGTGTTTCATGTGTAAACCTTTTCAGGTAACCCCAGTATTCAATTTCTTAAATAAAAATATGAATATAAAATTTTCACAATAAGGAAGCATATAACATGGATCAAGGGGAAATGGAAAAATAGTATAATTATTTAATATTGTATGTATTGATCTAGATAAACATATATACTCAACCAACCATCATGGAATATCCCCTCGGGTAACCCAGGTATGTGCATCCAAATATCCTTATACTAATATATATATAATAAAATCATATGAAAGTACTCACATGCCGCTAAATATTTTTTCGTCATAAAATATCAGGGAGAATCATTAGCCTAATTGAAATTCATAAATAGTGATGATATATAATGATAGCTAGGTCGTGTGGTATCAATATCTGGTAAGTTACTTTTCCTAAGTTCCCTAAACAATAATTCAAGATCATTATTAAGAATAACCATTTTCAATGGTTTCAGCATCATTAGTACAATATTATTACTCAATGTGGAATAAAATTTCAGGTAATTCCATTCCAAAAAATATAGTAAATCCATATTATTTAAATAATTAATTTTGAATGAAAAAAAAATTAAAAAACGGGGAATCATTTCTTCCGACATGTTATGGGAATTATAAAATTGTATATTAAAATAATATTTTAGGTCTTCTATAATTACCCATGTAGAAATGAAATGAATTGAAAATGATAATACATATTAAATTAGTCCCCCAAAACATAATATAAAACATTTAATTAATTTAGTATTTTATATTATAAAAATATAGAACTTATATTATTTCAATCAACCATATCATATGAAGGAACCTAGCATAAATTGATAAAACTGTACGAAATTAATGGAAATCCATAATACAGTGAGAAGAAGATATCTTTCTACAAGGTGATTTGTATTATCATACAAAAAATCGATCATAAATATGATGAAAAGGAACCGTAGCCCAGTGTGTCCATGGGTAAATATGGAATCCAAGATAAAAAGGATAAAATGTTCAAGGAAAAGGGGAAGAACCATTTAATTTATGAATCTTTTAGTTTGGGTGAAAATATTGGAATGAATAATGGACAAGAGGATAATATACTAATGGGTTGACAGAAGGATTATAAATAAATTTTTAATGGGGAAAGGCAGTTCAAAATACATTATTAAAAAGAATAAAGGGTAATATTAAAAAAATTAATGTTTTAATTCTGCGTATTTTAAATGGTTTGGATGTATGGTTTCATAAACCATACAAAATTCTAGTGAATTGTTATAGAAATGATCTTTAGGAATATATGGTTACCTATATCTTTGTATAATTGATGTAGATGGTTACACATATCTATTTTCCAATTGTACACCTTACACTATAATATGTGCTCTTGCAAAAGGTTTTGTTCTATGGTTACTACAATTATGCGATAAATATATGTTATAGTTACAAATAAATCTACCTTACATTATTTTAAAAATCATAATTAAATTAAATAAGAAAAGGACAAAAGATGGAAAAAAAATAATTTATAAATTTCATAACAAAACCTGACATAAGTTCTGTGAAAATTATCTCTATTGTATCACTCTCAACCTATTTAATGTCAACTTGGAGTTGGGTGATTAGAAAATATATGAGGCCATTTCTCTCTCAAGATTCACTCATACACCAAAATTTCATTAGTTCCATTATTATTCTCCCATAAAACCCACATAAACAAAATTTAATTCCACTTGAGGAATAAATAATGCAAATAGATTTCTAAAGAAATGAGACACATGTTTTGAAATCAAACTCTTCATATCTCAATACATGAGAGGGATCATGTTGCTGCATCTATAATTAAGACACATAGAAAATTTTAGGAATGAATTCCACTAGAGAAGTAAATTACAACCAATAATAAACCTTCTTGATCAATTATTTGATCTTGAAGGGTCTTACATACCAAGATGTTAACTTCATGTCCTTACCAAGAATTTAGTGACCAAAATGAGTTTATAGTTTTATAAACACCTGTCCATCAACAAAAAAAATCAGGAGGTTAGTGATATTGATTAAGATAAAATTTGTGGACACATTGGGTCATTAAAATTAATTTTTTGATTATCTGGATCTTTTCTGCGATATCATGAATGATTCTCATTCTCACTTGAGAAATTTTTACCACCTCTAACTAATTATGGGGAGTTTAGGATGATTGACATATAATAATTCAAATGGGATATATTTTGTTAAATTACTGATATAAATTATTTTACAAAAATTTAACTGATGTTAAATTCTAATCCCACAATCCTCTGAATTCTATGACATATTCATGAAAGATGTAAAGAATAATTTATATTTTACAATATAATATATGTCAGTTTTTTTGTGATAAGTAATTCTTAATTTTACATTCAAACCTATGGACATATAAATACCATTAAATTTTATTCATTTATTATCTTTATTATAAATAATAGTAGGAGTCCCTCAATTTAGTGTCACATTATTACACATGTACAACATGATATGATCCTCCACCATCAAACTATCCTTGATCCAGATTAATTGAGTTGAATTGGATTATATATCAATAAAAAATTTATGGTGTAGTTCCCCCAATGTGTAATAAGTTTCATAGTAATGAAATCCAAGGTTATGTCATCCAATTTTCAAGTTGGTATAGGAAGAGAATATTTAAAATTAGAGGGCTTGTGATAATATTATTAAAAATATTTTCAATGAAAATATCAAAAATAAATAAATATGCAATGCCTCTTCAATGACCATAACAACAATTTCAGTTCTTAATATCATAATAAATATTTTTCATGATCTTATTAATGATCCATTTAGAATTATGAAAATAATTAATCACTAGATTCATCATGGATATAGAAACCAAAATGGGATTCCTGAAATAGATGATAAACCTGGGAGAAAAAATCACCAACCATGGATTTCAACACCATGTATAATTTTCTTAATAATATAAAATTATTCATCCAAATATATTTCATAATCATTATTCTCAATAAGAGAAGGTCTGAACTAAATATTAGAATGAAATATCACATATCTCTCCCAATTCACCTCTTAGTACATCCTAGTAAAGATGGTCCTTAGGTTCAAGTCAACACCACATTACTTTAAGTATTCTAATAGAAACATCAAATTGAGAGAATCAAGGAAACATATTCCCTATAATACTTAATAAATGGTGTTAAAATAATATTAATGACCATATTCTATGCATCTTTATTATTTGTGATTCAATTCATTTTCGACGAAAATATAAATCATGCTTTTATGGTTAGTATACACAATGAATTTCTCTCCAAAAATATTGTTCCTCTAAGACATGAGAAAATTCATAACTAATTATAGCTCAATATCAATATTTGGGGAACTTTTTTTCTTGTTTCCAATTTTAAATAGAATTTTCTGCAACCACGAGATCATAACTTATAAGAACACAACTGAACCTCATGTCCAACACATCATTATACATGTCATAACCCTTACTAGGATCTAGTCTATTAAAGATAGTGGAAGATGTTCATATCCATGTAGCCCTATCCAAATATTATATATGTATAAGGATCTATAAAAACCCAACCTATTTATAAGTGATATCAATAAATGAGGACAAAATTTCATAGAATCCATTAACAAACTATTGGATTTATCCAAATATACCTAGAAGATACTTTTCTTGGGTGTATTTCTTGGATCTTCTAAAGTCATAAATATCATCACCTTCTCAAAACCACCAAAAATTCATAATTCCAACCCCTCATGTACTAATATTTTTACTTCCCAGATCCAAAATTGACATTTTATTACTTTTTCATAATAGAGATTATTATGTAGAGTTACCTAATTGACTATCAAATTATTCCCATTCAGTTTTTCAGTTTTGATTTAATCAAAGATGACACTTATATACACCATAAATAATTCATTGAGGTATTGATGTAATAACCAATTCATAAGTACCATGAATATTATAGGGTGATTGGTCAAACAAAATAAAATAACAATATACTCAAAGTGTCTATAACTACATTAAAAATTAGCCATTATTATATCAGACACCCCCTTGAGTTTGTGATACCATGATAAAATATTGATTTTTGGGAAGAAAAAGGTTTTTTTTTATTTTTTTAAAGAGTTCATCAATAAAAATAAAAAGGTATTTAATAATTTGGTTCACATTATTTAGCATCCTATTATTAATTTATATCTAGATAGTACCATCCAATTTCATAACAATGAGTATAGTCATGACCCATGAAGCTACACTAGTATAAATAAATCCCTTATCAAAAAATAATTCAATTATAATTTAAATTAATTAAGATAAATTTTTATATATTATATACAGAGGAAATTATATACTTTGTGTTTTAGAAACTAAGTAATTTAAAAATTCAACTTCCTATTCGAAAGGAAACCAGAAGTTTTCTTTTGTTAACTCTTAGGAAAATTCCATATCCACATGAGGATACTCACCTATATATTTCCCTACAACATACTCTATAGAAGGGGTTGATACATGGAATACTACACTACTTACAAATTTTATTAGATTTCTTGGACTATTATATCGTGTTTCTCATTCACTTTGAAATAGATGAGATCTCTCATAAGAATGAGTGGAGGTTAACCATCCTTAATAACTATCATGGAAGGCTTTACGGGTGATCATATAATCATTCATGATAATAATACCAAAGTAGTTCAACAAGAGAATGCGAAATTCATTTTCAACCTTCGCTTTAGATATAATGATAATACATGAAATACATTTAATACCAAGACCTATATTATTCCCAAGTGGTGTAGTTTTATCCAATATATATGATGTAAGAGTGGATGTATGATTTAGTAGATCCATTTAATAAAAATATATAAATGATTGATGTGAAACAATATAAAATAAATATATAGTTATAGATGATTAAATGAGGCTGGAATTAGGCACATTCCTCTATATTGAATCTGATGTAGTAAGAGATTGTTTAGGAACATGCAATTATATCACTTTTGAGTAAACATGTGGCTTCCCATGAGATAAATTTCCATCCAACAAATAAACTATTCCATTGTATAAATCTATTAATTTTCTATAAAAATATGGTAGGGAACATATTTATTTAGAACCGTATGATTACATATGGGATATTTTGGGGGATAATGAACCCACACCACTTCTTTGTGAAGGGAGTGTTCTATAAAACCTATGAAGATAGAATATTCACCCATAAGCTAGAAAAGATTAAGGGGAATATGGGGATTATGTTTTAACACTCCCAGTATTTCTAATTTAATAGTGGATATGAAATATACTCCCTATAGTTGAAGAAGATGCAGACTATGATAAACTGCATACAAACTGTACACCCACCAATTTAAACTATTCCTGCTTCCTCTTATTTTTGGAGTAAAACACATTAACTTCTATATGCAATAGAATATTCAGAAGTTTTAGTTACTATTATTTCTCAATTTGTTACCTTGAAATGTTATATATACTTTTTTCAGAGACAGACATTGAGATGATTTGAGATTTCAAGGCCCGATGAGCCTGAAATTGATATTATAAAAATAATGAATAAAATTACACCATGCACATGTAGTTTTAGTGAATGTGTGGAGTAAATCCCAAAATAAGTCTCAGATTTAAAATCAAAGACAAATGTTGAGTCTGGAATATGGATTTTATTTTAGGCGTGACCTAAATTCAGACACCATAGGAAATTTGATTAGTGTGGTCGAAGAAGGAATATTGAATTAAAATAAAAAAATAAATTTAATTATTTTATTTTTAATGCCCAAAAGTCCTAATTTACACTATTTAAACACTGTCATAGATTTTCTATATTTTTATATTCGTAACCCTAAAATCTCTTATTGGACCAGGTTCATCATTATACGTTTCTAGATTACAATGGAGGATGGTAAGATAATGAATCGAGGAGGAATTAGAGGCATCAAATGGAGTAAACCTTCTTCATCACTATCAAACACATTCTTGACCAACAATCAATCCATAATCAAGATATGTATCATATGTTGTTTATTTAGTCCCTTATTATTAAAATATTATATATAAATATATATATATATTATCTTCTTTTAGTCTATGATAATTATTCTTCATAGGATCTTATTCCATAGACATAAATTGATTTATCGAATTTATTCATTTCGTGCCACTGTGTCACCTTTGTTTCCCTGATCAATGATCATTATCTAGGAATTATTATCCAATGAATTCTAAACCTTAGTTACAATGCCTTTCACCCTCCCATTCATTTCATTCACCATTGGAGGCCTATGAGGTCAGGATTCAACATTTCCAGAGTGGGCTCGAGCATGATCGAACACCCATGTTTTTGTGGGTTTCTTAATGATGATCGTGATGGTGTTGTCTGGATGAATCATGTCAGATTGAGGGATATAGGTGATGGATTAATGGAATCAAGAATGTAGTTAGTGACTAAGGTCACAAGTTGTGCGACGTCGATGTTGCAGGATTCAATCAGACCACCTAATTCAGATTTCTAGCCATCGAAGACTAGGAATAGAGGCCTAGTTTTACTTTAGTCCATTTTCATATGGTTAATATGATGAAATAATGGAAAAAATGAAGGATATAAAGACATATGAAGACCATGATTTTCAACATATGAAAAACTATAGTACGAAACATTGCTTCAGGAAGAACACACAAAGTGAAGTCCCGTGGTTGTGGAAGTTAGTGTTTTGGGTAAGGATATGTATCACACACTATGATGGACACATAAATGTCATGTACCCCTGGTCCGGTGGCTTAGAATGTATTCTTGGCATACATGAGTAGGGCCATGGCCAGACACATGGACATAGCCATGTACACAGGCTTGGTAATGGCTATCTACCCATGCTGGGAAACATCTAGGATCATAACCAGGTACATGGTCAAGTACACATGCATTACTCAAAGTACAAGGGAATGGGTTGGATGACATGGTAGGATCTTGGTTAGTAGGAACACAATGTTTATCTCCCTTCTATATATTATTGCCTTTATTTTGAATCTATTTTTTTCCCTTGAGTGGATTTTCATTAGTGTTTTTCCATGTATAATGTGATGATGGCCTTTGTGACATATTTTTAGATATGATGTGAGATTTTATTAGGATGAAAATTATTTAGAAAACACTTCAAAATGTCAGTGATCAATGGGGATCGTCATATATACATCAGGTTTAGTACTCCGCATTCTTATCAGGGAAGAGGTTCCTCAGGCTATTCGAGGGATATCAGGATCAGTACTCCCTTTTCACCCCAATGAATGGGTTCCCCATATTTCCTAAACACAGATATATGGTACTATTCTATTAAAGGTGTGGTTACTCTCTCTATGGTGGGGTACACCCTAATAATTTATCATAGATAGGGTTTAGTTCCTCCATAGCCTAAGGATCCCATTGTTGTATAGAATATTTGCGATGAGTGGGATTGTACACATAGATTCTGGGGAGGTTAAAATATATATTGGGAATCAGTGAAGGAATTTGGGAGCTTTAGATTGACTCATAAAATTTCTAAGGACTTTGAGATGGAGACACCAAATCTCTCTCAAATATTTTTATTTGTGAGTATATATATGTATGTCATTTAATATTTATCCTTCTATCATTGGGTTGAGATGACTCATTCTATTGTGTATCTATTGATCAATCTCTTTTCATTTCAAAGAGTCCAGCTTGTTAAGAATATATGCACTCTATCATGGAATTTTGCCCAACATTACATTTAAAATAAAGATGACAGACATATTGACAGTGATTATAGAGTGGTATATTGACACTCTGGTAAATTTGATCATGTATTATGTTCTCAACATTGATATTACAATCCATGAACTCTTGAATTTATTTATTTACAGTTTCTATTATTTTGCGACTTCATTTCTATTTGGGAATATATTTTTTCAAATTTTACACCTTGGTTTTATTTTCCTAAAATTAATGAATTCATGGTTTATCTATAGATGTTACATTCTTTGACATTATATTCCTTTTCAATATTTCATAGAGGTAATTTTTTGTGTGGGTACAAGTAAATTATTCAAAGGCCTCTAATTATAGTTATTAATTATTTATTATTTTCCCCATCCAATGTCCTATTGAAGATCAAATTGGTTTCGTTGTCGCTTATCCTTCGTAGATGCTAGCGGGACCAAGAAGGTTTGATTGTAACACAGTTGTATCTTAGGTGGTTCTTCCTCAAGTCATAGTTATTAATTAGACCCATGATGAGGATTGGTTGGGAATTTAGCTAAAATATGTTGAAGAGTCTCAAGTGAGGGATTCATGAAAGGGAAACCTATGTTAGTGCCACAGATGATGCATCAATTAACGAGGACTCTGATTAATAGCTTTTTGACTCATCATTATGAAACAATGGTTGAAGGGTTAAATGGTACATACATCATATAATGTTGAGTCCATTAAAAATCCTTCTTGGCTCTTCTACATATATAAATATATATTCTCTTCTTAACATGGTACATATTGATCCTTATTTGGAAAACTCCACTAAAAAATAGTCTAGATTACAGATTCAGGATCATCACAAAAATATGATGACTGATAAGGCCTCAGTTGATAATCTATCTAATCATGTGTTACCTTTAGGTGGGTAGGTTGCATCACCCCCATCGTTTAAGTCATAGTTATTACTGGTAGTTTAGGACGAGGAATAATTCATGCTTAGCGCACCCCACATGTTCCAGCATTAGATACTAGTGAGGTGCTATGTTGATCTAGATCCATAAGAAATGAAAATTTATATTCATTCAATAGAAAGTATCTTTAGGATGGATTTGACCCTAAAATATTAGACAGTTTTTTTGTATGCACTCTTTTACATGGTTTTTCGTTTTACATGTGAGGCATGGTTATAAAGACCCATGAAAAGGCGCCAATCTCATGGTCTGACATCTAAGAGTTGTTTAACAAGGAGTATTTCATTATATTTCTTTTACTAAGATTTCAACCAGGAGCTTATTGAGCTAAAATTTTGATATATGACTTTGAAAGATTATTTCATGAGGTTCATGTATATTACATGATACTCCCTAAACATGGTTTGAGATGTTATATTCCATGAATAAAAGACGGATGAGGGCCTCTACAGAGAATTCTATGTCCGCATGAGTCCCTTATGTATCTCTACCTATAAAGGGGTTCTAGAGTGGGCTCTGGTTATGAAGAATATCCTTTCAGAGTGATAATGGGAAGCTTGAATTGTATTTGGACTTCACAGGACCGAGTAATCAGGAATAGATGAGAGGAGACAAATGTAGTGGTCTCAACACATGTGGCATACCCATTCTCGGACTTATATATGTGGTTCAGTGGATCATGGATCACACGGAGGATCTATTCAACCTTGAGAGGGGAGATGATATGATTTTGATGGGTGAGGAAACTAGGAACTTCATTTCTTTACCGGTCATGTGGGTCATGATAAGAATCCGGTGGATGGACCTCCATGGTAGATGTAGTGCCCTGATGAGGGCTCTCCCATATGTCACCAAGACAGCCCCCAGGGAGGCCATGCTGGAAGAGGAGTAGGAGCATCTTGGGATGGTGCAGTAGATGTTGGAGGATAAATCATTGAACTACTTCCACTAAACAACCATGTATCCATAATGAGGCATATGAAGAGAGTGGTTGTAGCCGTGGGATGTTTTAGACCATTGAAGGATATGAAAAATCAATGGATGAGATGATTTGAGTAATCATACATGTTTATACTACTATTTAAAAAATATTAGAAGTAAAATGTTTGAGAAATAACTTTTTGTCTTTATAATTGGTGTGAGATCTAGAGATTCTAGTTGAGACATTGGCCCAACAAATATAGGTAGAGGTAACTATAGGGATTGAATCTTCGATATCACTTATCTAACAGTAGATAGAGTTATTTAATAGTGGATATTTTTCCCAATGTTACCTAATGGTTATCATGATGACACTTCATAACATCATATTGGGTATTTATTGGTTGTGAGTGTTTTTATCCCAAATATACTATCATAATTGTTGGGTATTATGTTTTCAAAGAGATGGGATATAATTATCCTTTGTGTGTGAGGGAGATCTCATGGAAGAAATAGTTGGTATTATAGAGAAAAATCTAAAAACATCTCCCATATGATAATGTGTTTATTCATAGGCAGAATTGAATCTATTTTGTTACTATTTTCCATCAGTGTTGGAGGAATAAATAGATGTATTCCCTAATAATGTTTTGGGAAAACCTCTGGGGTGGGAGTTGGAGAAATGAATCTACATGCACATGAGGACCACATTGATATATCTTTCATCATATAATATGTCTCCTACCAAGATATGATAGAAAATGGTGCAGTTGGAGGACCCTTGAGAAAGGGGTTTTATTTTACATAGTATGTCCCCATGGGCTAAACCAGTTTTTTTCATGAAAAAGGTGGACATGGGATTGCATATTTTTATGGATTTTCATCACACAAAACAGGATATTATGAAGAATAATTACCCCAATATGAATATTTAAACCCTCATTAATAATAAGTAATGCGTGAGCTAGTTCTTGATGACCGATCTTAGATCTAGCTACCACAAGTAGCGAGTTTATGAAACAGATATTATGAAGACGACATTCAAATCTCTCTATAGTCACTATGATCTGTTCATACTACCTTTCAGTATGATGCATGACCCTGAAAGGTTTTTGGAATTAATGAAATAGATCATCCATCCAAGCACATAGTGATTTGTGGATATGTTCATTGATTACATACTCAAATAATTTTCATTTTATGAAAAAACATATAAAGATCATGAGGATGTTTCTAAACATAGGCCATGAGAAACATATTTATGATAATATTTTGATGATCCATTTTTTGATATATGAGGTTAAATTCCTATGGAATTTCTTTTTTGAGAATGGATTATTTGTGGACCCATCAATGATTGATGATGTTATTGTCTGGTATCCATCCATGTTTGTATCGTAGGTTCGGAGTTTTCTTCACTTACAAGGGTACTACAAGAGGTTTATACATAACATTTCCAGAGTAGAATCCCCTTTAACCACCCTAAAATAGAAAGGGAATCCTATAATTTAGTCAAAAATACGTCAGGGATCCATCAAGTAGTTGAAGGAAGGAATGACTAGTGCTCTTATGTTGAGACAATAAGCAAAGAGTGTGGATTAAAAAGTGTATTGGGATGAATTTAGAGATGGGATCAATTGATTGTGGATTATGAGGTAGGAAATCGCCACATATGGGTCTAGGTAGTTGATACCACATGATTTTAACTACAAAAACCATGACCTGGAGTTTACATATTCGTTCTTCAATGGTAATGTGTTGAAGGAATATATTTTGAGTGGGCGCTTTTTTTCACTCAGACCATCAGATTCTTAGGTATATATTCTCTTAGTGTTATCTAATCATGTGATAGATGTAATTGTTGGAGTTATTTTGGGACTATGAATTAGAGATTGACTATACTCCTGATAATGAAAATGTTTTGGAAGATTATCTTAGTATGAAGTCCATGTATAACTTGGTGGAGGACGTTTCTGAGTAGTTGGATTCATCACATTATATCGTGGATGAGGAGATAGGTGGATATTTTCATCAATAGATATTTTTGACTCCTCCAATACTTCTGTGTGTGAGGGAGGATCAGTTATTATACATCTAATGTTAGGTTCTCAATGACTAGATATACGTAACAAAATCACCTGATTTTTTTAAATGGGGGAGAATGTCATCCTTTTCTTGGGATAGATGGTGGTTCTTGTAATGATGTGAGAGGTGGTGTTGAGAGAGTTTCTTAATTATGCATTTCCTATATATCCTTGTGTGAGAAATATGTATAAGGACTATTAGTTTCAATTTTAATGGGATGGAATGAGATGGAGCATTGCTGAGGTTTTTCCCATTGCCTCAAATGTTAGCAGTTGAATGCTGGGAAGTAGGTTTTCGTAGGCTGGACTTCTAATTGTGATATACAAGAGAATAAATGGGACAAAATATCTATGAACGTTGTGATAGGGCTATGGAACTATGGATAGTGAGAGGCCATGATGCTAGTTAGGTGATAGTTGACTAACTTACAATGTTTGTGTACTTCCATAGGATGATATTGTAGTTTTTTTGGAGTTTCTCGGAAAACTACACATATGGGGGATCATCCAACACTATGGGATTCCCGTAAGGATTTTATCCCATCATGATGCATGGTTTACATCATGGTTGTGGAGAAGTCTGCATGAGACATTCAATACCAAGTTGAGTATGAGTACATAGTTTCACCCCTAGATGGATGGAGATAATGAGTTCATTATCCCATTTCTGGAGGACATTCTGAGAAATTATATGTTACAATTTTGTAGAAACTATGAAGATCAATTTCCATTATTGGAGTTTTCTGAAAACAATAGTTGTCACTATACTACGTACATGGAAACATTCAATTCTTTGAATGGTATACTCTACATGTTACCCTTATAATGGACTGAGATTGGTGAGATACTAGTATTTGGGATAGAGATGGCATGGGAAATGATAGAGAAGGTTCCTATGATCTTAGAGTATATGCAGAAATCCTTAATATGATAGAAATATTTTGTATATCAACATTATTGGCCCTTGGAGATTGATCTAGGATACCATGTTTTCTTGAGTGTCACCCCATGATAAGGATTGGAGAATTTTATGTTGGAAGGTCTGTTATTTGTAAGATTCATTGGGACATCTAATATATTTTGAAGGTTGGGATAGTTTTCTTACCACATATCCCTATCCCAATAGTTTTATTTGGTTCATGAAGTCATCCATGTGTCGTATCCAAGTATTTATATGCATGATAATACTCATGTGATCGATTGGTTTATGCTAGAGAACATGTTTGGAGAAACCATCACATTTTACCTAGTGGTGAATGTGGATCAACAGAATAGGATCCGATGAGGATGGGGGATTCCCTTGGTTTGTGTTTTTTGGAAGCACTTGAGCTTACAGGAGAGGGCCTGGGTGTGAAAGTGCCAGATGCGGGCTTAGTATCTCTACCTATTTTTATAGTTTTTTTCGTTATTGGGATGAAAATATTTGAAGTAGGGGAGAATATAGTGACTCATATTTCTCCATTTGTTACTTTAAAATATTAGATGGACTACATTTAGATATAGAAACTGATATGACATAAGATTATGTGTCTAAGTGAGGCTAGAATTGATATTATAAACATATTGAATAAAATAATATTTCACAGATATAGTTCTCCTGAAAAGTGGAATTATGTACCGATAGAGCCTCAATTAAGAAATATAAGGCCACAGTGGAGTCTAGAACATGTGTTTTACACTAGGAGTAACCTAAAGTTGGTCTGCGTTGGATGTTACGTTAAGGAAATCATTGGCGGGTAATTTAATTAAAATAAAAAACTAAATTTAATTATTTTATTTTAAATTATACACAGACCTATTATGATCTATTAAAATGATATAATAGAATTTCACTAGGGTTAGCTTTAAAACCATAAGATCTATTATTAGAGGAGATTCATTATTCTTCATTGACAGATTACATCAGATGATGAGGAGTGTTCTGATCGAGGTGGATCATTAGGTAGTGAACATAGTGAACCTTCATCATAATTAGTGAAGAAATTATTCACTAGTTATTGATCCATAATCGATGTAGGGATCATAAATTTTTAATTTTCACTCTTTTTATATAAATATTGAAAATAGTTATTTTATCTACCAATCATGTGTGATAATTTTTCTTCACATGAGACCATTCTATGAAATTAAATCGGGTTATTCAACTTATTCTTTTTACTCCATGTGCTCTGTAACACCCCGAGATTTTATGAAAAATATTCTTCTTAATTTCATTAATGTATTGTGTTGTACGCTACACAAAAAGGAGCTTGCACAACATGTATCCTTGACTTGCCTTTCATTACATGCAATCACGACCTTCCTTGATAGCGTGTGTAGTACGCAATACCGAGTTTCACTAAACAACGATATGCTATTAAAATATTATTGAAACTAGCCGTTATGAATAGTAATAACAACTTTTTGAAATTTTGTAAATTTTATTTTTCAAAATGGACTTCATTTTGGGATTCGGAATATCAAAATTAGCTTAGGGTGAAATTTTGGTAATTTTCGGATAACTTTCATATTTTGATGAATAGTGGAAATTACTAAATTTTAATTAAAAACAACTTTTTCAATTGAAATAATTAATAGTGATAAATTATTAATTTTAGTGGTTTTAAAGTATATTTAGAATATATTTTTACAATTTAATACAATGTTGGTCATTGGATATAATTTCACATTTAAACCAGTTATAAACAAGTGTCAATCTTTTGATAGTTATTATCTCTTAAAAAAACGCCTTTTGTTTTGACGACGAGAATTAATTTTTAAATTAATTAATGAAACTAATATGTTTTTAATTTGTTAAAATAGAAATCATTTTTGAGTTCATAATATCAAATATAGCTTAGGCCTAATTTTTGGTATTTTTCTGAAAACCTTCAATTTTTGATGAATAGTGAAACCACTAAGTGGTAGTTAAAAAAACTGAATTTTTCATAAAACTTAATTTTACTGCTTATGTGAGTGGAATTTAAAAAATACAAGAGGCACGGTTGATGTCAGTAAGTAAAATGTGGTTCAATGAGATGAAAATAATTTTTGGTGAATAGTAACTTTTTACTTTTATTTACCACGTTTAAAAGTAAATAGGGTAATTAAGGGTAGAAATGATATTATTATTACCCTAACACATGTCCAAATTCTATTGTATAAGTGTAATTAGACCAAAAACAAGCTTAGGAATAAAATATGACCATTTAGGCCCACTTGAATTAGATTAGGACATTTATTATTATTTAATTCAAAGAAGAGTTAAAAGAGTTAAAATCAAAGTTTATTTAATAAAACATTTTTAATATAGGGTTATACATAAGATAAATTCTAATATAAATATTCATTAGAAATCTAAAAAGATTTCCTACATAATGGTATTTTATTTTTAATTTTTAGAGATTAAATAAGTTAATTTATTTATGACACAACGATGATGCAGTAATTATCTTATTAATGAAATATTGAATTAATTGATGTTATAAATACTCAAATAAATACAATTTGAGACTTTTAATGAATTCCACTAATTTTCCAGGTTAATATGACATGTTATCATTTGATTTAACTAACTTGGTTCGAACTTATCATTCTGTTATGAATTTCATAAAAATCATGTACCAAATAGTGTCGAAATTGGTATAAAATAGTTTTTAAAACAAATATTATATTATTAATTGTTATTTTATTATTAAAAATCTAAGGTTCGGCCAAATGACTTATATAAGGTTATATATATTAATAATAAACAACTTGGGGTTCGTTTGGCTTCTTATAGTATGTTTATTAACCTTATAGTGTAAGAACACAAGATGACGCGGTAAAAGTAAAATTATTTAACTTAATGTTAAATCTAAATGATAAGGTTCAAATAGCAACCTAAATTTGTCTAAATTCTATTGGATGAGAGGATTTCGACCCATCCCAACCTTAGCTTATAAATATATCAATTTGGAGCTATTTAAAACCGAACTTGACTTTATAATAAAATAATAGTTTTAGTTATTCCAAAGGTGACCCTCTCCTCCCTTATAAAAGGACACCTCCTCCCTCTCTTCCTCACACAACTTTGAGACTTCAAGCTCGGCCAACCCCTGAAATATTCTCTTATCCACTTCCCTAGAAACATCCTAGAGGTTCTGGTCTTCCTCAAAGACCAATTCTAGTGCCCTAAGAGGAGGTCTCAAAGAGGCGCTTCAAAGAAGAGGTAATTTCCGTTACCGATTGTTTCACCTCTATTTCTTTTTCCACTTCTTCTTCATAGGTTGTTTCATTATGAAGTAATAACATCAGTATCACTAATAAACTGATATGTTATTATAAGTATGAAACAATCCTATTTCACCATCAATCCATCCTACGGAAAACGAAATCACCGCGCGTGCGTACGTACGGAATACCGTCTCCACGCCGTAGTGAAATCTATTTTCCACCACCACCTTACTTGGATGGGTATAATGGTGTAAATAATAACTATATATTATTATTTTAAAGTGATATTTATTCTGAAATAGTATACATACACTCCAATACAGTCCCACGATCATGAGAACGATATCATCGCTCGTGCGTACGTACGGACTACCGTCTCCACGACGCGATGAGATTCATTCTCCACTTTAACCATTTCATGAATGATTATAAAGTATATATATAATAAGTAATCATGAAATATATGAAATAATAATGATACTGGATTTATGTGTATATATATGCATGTCATCTACTTAATTCTGTTCAACTCAATAAGGAAACGAAAACAGCGTTCATGCGTACGTACGGCCTACCGTCTCCATGAACGGTGTATTTCATTCCATTTACTGATTTATTATATATATATTCTGAATATATATATATATATAAATCATGTTTTATATTCTGTAATTAAGTAATCATGATCTATGTAATCATATGAATAATTACAAGTCAAAACACGGACGACAAATGAAACAATTTTACCCAAAACGCTCTTTAACATGGAATTTACAAAAGAACGGGTAATATAAAGTCATAAGTGAACCATATATGATATCATAACAATGAATATGATTCTTAATTAGTCAATAACATTATTTAAATCATTATACAGGAGTTTCGGACACTTACAAAGCAAGTCAGACCTAAGGTAAGGGAAATATCACAATCTCATTTTTATCCGAGATTGTTTATACTTTGAAATTTACTGGGGTGTATTTTATCATCCACATCCATGTTTCCTCGATATGTAATATTATTTCCATCCTCCTACAATTTTTTACATCCAATTTTACCCTTCGATGAGTTTTTAGTAAAATATATGAAAGGAATCTTTTCTCGTTTTTCGTACGAGGTACTTTTTGACTTTTCCGAAAAAAGTACGAAGAATGTTTTTTTTAACTTATACTACATGAATGGATTTTTAAAAAATTATTTCCAACAAGATTCCTTTACAAGGTTTCAAGTTTATTTTTAATCAACTTCTTTTAGTTTATAATTTTATGACATGTTAAGAAAGGAAAAGTGTTTTTGAAGTAGAAAGGATATTTTCCTCAAGAATGGAGTTCAAGTGTTTTATCAAAATTATTTTCCATCTAAGATAATAAATAGTTCTGTTTTTTGTCCCTATTATTACATGTATTTGATTATGTTGTGATGGAAATATTTTTTATTAATTCCTTTATCTTATATGAATTGTTTTATGATGTCACGATGTTTAAGATTCCCATTTTTATTACATGGGTTATGCAATGATGTATGTTTTAAGATTTTGTGGCACACATAAGAATGGTATCATTATGAGATGGGTGGGACCTATATCTCCCTCGAATGCATTGGGTAAAGATTTTATATCTCATGAGATAGACATGGCTGGAATGGTAGGTTATACTGGTTCAGTGAAACAGGACTGAAACGAGGGTGACTCGGTTCAGAAAGGGACTTTGTCCACTAAGATAGTATTGGAAATGAGTCTTGACTAACAAGAAATGATTCTCAATGATTTTGTGTGTATTCCACAAAGTTTAATGTTTTATGTTATGATTATTGTGATTACATTTCACTGCCATGATTTATCCCAGGTTATGAAATTATGATCTCTTTTACAGGTTATGATTTCCAAAAGTTATGTGCTTATGTATATGATGTGATTGATATTTCTTTTGTTTACACTTAGTGAGCATTTGAGCTCACCCTTTTATGTTTTCTTTTCCCCAGGATATAAAGAAAGGTCATAGGTAAAAAAAAGGAAGATCTTTATGGGAGATGTTGAAGATCTTTCACCACGATTAGAAGATTATATTCCGAGTTTCCAAAGACACTAAACTATTACAGTCCTTGTGTGTGTGTTTTTTGTAATTTACTAAGTATTCCGCAAAAGTAATGTAATGTACATGTACGTCAAGCTTCGGGTCTTTACAGTTGGTATCAGAGGAAAGGTTTAGTCAACCATTGGAAACTAGGATGTGAAAACGTTAGTGAGATCCCTAGAGATATTTCAAAGGTATGTCTAGGGATGTCCCTAAGGTTAAGTATACGTATAGGTTATAGTACTAGAATTATGCTAACGATCATAGAATTAAACCTAAGATGTTAGATATTGAAGGTACTCCCCCTTTATTATGTTGTTTTCCTAGCATGATTTTTGCCTCTCACACTATTCTTTTTGGGTTTTAGAAAATGGCCGGAAACAAGGTGATTCACGATAATGGAGGATATGATGGACAATGGAATGATATTCTTCATGAGCAACCAAATGAAATGGGATTTGGAAGTCCAAACATCATTGTTATGCCGAATCAACAATCTCATAATATGATCAATAAAGTAAAATTTGGTAAGTTTCCTGACTCGGCTAATAAGAGAAAGATGGAGTTTCATGATGATCATAGAGGAAAGAAAGTTCAATTTCCCCTATGTAAATCATGTGGGAAGAGGAATCAAGGAGAATGTTTCAAAGGAACGAGAAGATGCTTTGGGTGTGGAAAAGAAGGACACAAATCCAGTAAGTGCAAAGGAAAAGGTTCAGTTAACACCAAGGATGAGGATAATGGTATTGATATGACATCAACAATGGTTAAATGTTTTAAATGTGGAATGTACGGGCATTATGAAAACCAATGCCCTAAGGGAAAGTCTCATGAAGAGAATCAGTATGGTCGTATTGGTAGTATTTATGTGGATGATGATGAAGAGACTACAAATGATATGTGAGATGAAAGAATTGTTGAAGCTCGGTCAATGGTTTAAGAAGGTAGTGGAATGATTACATGTTTATCAAGTGTAATGTTGTATAAATAATTTCATGGTACAATGGAATAAAGAGACATCTAAGGATTGATACATTGTTGTATTTCCTTGAGTTTTGAAAGTGTGTGATTAATGCTACAAGTATCCATGAAAGGTTATTCAGATATTTTTGGAATGAAGATGATATGCGCATAATGAAGGGATAAAGAGAAAATGAAATGTTTGACAGTATTCATGAGCTCATGATTGATATAAGGACTAAGTGATATCATGGTTTGAGTATATATAATTTTGAGGATTTTGGTATGTGGAAGGTGTTAACTTTTAACTGCATTCATGTTTTCACTAAGGTTCAATGGGTATTCAAGAGAATACATGATTAAGGCCTTTGAATGTTTGGAATGTGACCAACAAGACATATCTTATGATATATGGGGATCAACGATGGTATTAAATCTATGGTAATCGTTTTCACTATATTATGAGAGTGGACTGCAGTATTATGGATAAGCCTAAAGATTGGAATGGATTATGTTGGTAATAAGATAGTATTGTTTAAGGATGGAATTTTTTTTCGATATTATTGATGGGATATTATAGTAATATAGTTTTAGAAAAAGGACAACATGCAGGACGGGCGACAACCCATCGCTTCAGAAAAGGCTGTGGGAATCGAACCCACAACCGAAGTGCGACTGGCCTTTATTGCCCACCACTGGCCTACAGGATGTCCCTGGTTAGTAGAAACTGGTTTTATTTTATTAAGCGGTATGATATATGAAGTATAAGTTCATTTTTGGAACCATATACGATTAACCATAAGATGGACTTATAACTTTTTCTAACCTTTTTTTGAAAGAGATGGAATGACCCATCATTCTATCATATGATCAGCTAACACATCACGAATGACAAATTAAACATCATTTCTTTAAGATATGAAGTGGAAATTGTCCAAATAACGACAAACGGTGAGACTATACCAAAATCACGAAAGTATTTCTTCTAATTCCAATTTCATCAACTTTAGGGAAATGATCTTGACAACCAAAAATGTTGTCTTAGTGCTATTATATCTGATGAATCAGATGGTACCATAGATCGTCACAAATTTATGGTTTTTGTGATTGCTAGCTTTTCCATAGCCATGTTCTCTACCACTCTCCATCAGAACATGATGGTTAGATTTCTCTTCCATATCCATATTTTCACCTCTGTGGAAACCCAGTGATTAGTTTATTTGGGTAACCGTTACATTTCATACTTTTGTTTTTAAAGATTGGTTTTGGTATTCCTTTTTATGATGTGGGTTTCCATTAAAGAAACTTTCGAATAGTAAACCATTTATAACCCCGAAGAATTTCGAGGGCGAAATTCATTTTAAGGAGGGTAGAATGTAACACCCCAAGATTTTATGAAAAATATTCTTTTTAATTTCATTAATGTCTTATGTTGTACGCTACACCAAAAGGATCTTGCACAACATGTATCCTTGACTTGCCCTTCATTACACGCAATCACGACATTCCTTGATAGCGTGTGTAGTACGCAATACCGAGTTTCACTAAACAACGATATGCTATTAAAATATTATTAAAACTAGCCGTTATGAATAGTAATAACCACATTTTGAAATTTTGTAAATTTTATTTTTCAAAATGGACTTCATTTTTGGATTCGGAATATCGAAATTAGCTTAGGGTGAAATTTTGGTAATTTTCGGATAACTTTCATATTTTGATGAATAGTGGAAATAACTAAATTTTAATTAAAAACAACTTTTTCAATCGAAATAATTAATAGTGATAAATTATTAATTTTAGTGGTTTTGAAGTATATTTAGAATATATTTTTACAATTTAATACAATGTTGGTCATTGGATATAATTTCACATTTAAACCAGTTATAAACAAGTGTCAATCTTTTGATAGTTATTATCTCTTAAAAAACGCCTTTTGTTTTGACGATGGGAATTAATTTTTAAATTAATTAATGCAACTGATATGTTTTGAATTTGGTAAAATAAAAATCATTTTTGAGTTCATAATATCAAATATAGCTTAGGCCTAATTTTTGGTATTTTTCTGAAAACTTTCAATTTTTGATGAATAGTGAAACCACTAAGTGGTAGTTAAAAAAAACTGAATTTTTCATAAAACTTAATTTTACCGCTTCTGTGAGTGGAATTTCAAAAATCCGAGAGACACGGTTGATGTCAGTAAGTAAAATGTGGTTCAATGAGATGAAAATAATTTTTGTTGAATAGTAACTTTTTACTTTTATTTACCATGTTTAAAAGTAAATAGGGTAATTAAGGGTAGAAATGATATTATTATTACCCTAACACATGTCCAAATTCTATTGTATAAGTGTAATTAGGCCAAAAACAAGCTTAGGAATAAAATATGACCATTTAGGCCCACTTGAATTAGATTAGGACATTTATTATTATTTAATTCAAAGAAGAGTTAAAAGAGTTAAAATCGAAGTTTATTTAATAAAACATTTTTAATATAGAGTTATACATAAGATAAATTCGACTATAAATATTCATTAGAAAGCTAAAACGATTTCATACATAATGGTAGTTTATTTGTAATTATTCGACATTAAATAACTTAATTTATTTATGACACAACGATGATGCAGTAATTATCTTATTAATGAAATATTGACATAATTGATGTTATAAATACTCAAATAAATATAATTTGAGACTTTTTATGAATTCCACTAATTTTACAGGTTAATATGACATGTTAGTATTTATTTAATTAACTTGGTTCGAACTTATAATTCTTTTATGAATTTCATAAAAATCATGTACCAAATAGTGTCAAAATTGGCGTAAAATAGTTTTTAAAACAAATATTATATTATTAATTGTTATTTTATTCCTAATAATATGAGGTTCGGCCTAATGACTTATATAAGGTTATATATATTAATAATAAACAACTTGGGGTTCTTTTGGCTTCTTATAGTATGTTTATTAACCTTATAGTGTAAGAACACGAGATGACACGGTAAAAGTAAAATTATTTAACTTAATGTTAAATCTAAATGATAAGGTTAAAATAGGAACCCAAACTTTTATAAATTCTATTGGATGAGAGTATTTCGACCCATCCCCACCTTAGCTTCTAAATATATGAATTTGGAGCTATTTAAAACCGAACTTGACTTTATAATAAAATAATAGTTTTAGTTATTCCAAAGGTGCCCCTCTCCTCCCTTTTAAAAGGACACCTCCTCCCTCTCTTCCTCACACAACATTGACCCTTCAAGCTCAGCCAACCCCTGCCAAATTCTCTTCTCCACTTCCCTACCAACATCCTAGAGGTTCTGGTCTTCCTAAAAGACCAATTCTAGTTCCCTAAGTGTAGGTCTCAAAGAGGCGCTTCAAAGAAGAGGTAATTTCCGTTACCGATTCTTTCACCTCTATTTCTTCTTCCACTTCTTCTTCTTAGGTTGTTTCATTATGAAGTAATAACATCGGTATCACTCATATACTGATATGTTATTATAAGTATTAAACAATCCTATTTCACCATCTATCCATCCTACGGAAAACGAAATCACCGCGCGTGCGTACGTACGGAATACCGTCTCCACGCAGTGGTGAAATCTATTTTCCACCACCACCTTACTTGGATGGGTATAATGGGGTAAATAATAACTATATATTATTATTTTAAAGTGATATTGATTCTGAAATAGTATACATACACTCCAATATAGTCCCACGATCATGAGAACGATATCATCGCTCGTGCGTACGTACGGACTACCGTCTCCACGACGCGATGAGATTCATTCTCCACTTTAACCATTCATGAATGATTATAAAGTATATATAATAAGTAATCATGAAATATATGACATAATAATGATACTGTATTTATGTGTATATATATGTATTTCATCTACTTAATTCCGTTTAACTCAATAAGGAAACAAAAATAGCGTTCATGCGTACGTACGGCCTACCGTCTCCATGAACGGTGTATTTCTTTCCATTTACTGATTTATTATATGTATATTCTGAATATATATATATATATATATATATATCATGTTTTATATTATGTAATTAAGTAATCATGATCTAAGTAATCATATGAATAATTACAAGTCAAAACACGGACGACAAATGAAACAATTTTACCCAAAACGCTCTTTAACATGGAATTTACAATAGAACGGGTAATATAAAGTCATAAGTGAACCATATATGATATCATAACAATGAATATGATTCTGTAATAAGTAAATAACATTATTTAAATCATTATACAGGAGGTTCGGACACTTACAAAGCAAGTCGGACCTAAGGTAAGGGAAATATCACAATCTCATTTTTATCTGAGATTGTTTAAACTTTGAAATTTATTGGGGTGTATTTTATCATCCACATCCATGTTTCCTCGATATGTAATATTATTTCCATCCTCCTACAAATGTTTAAATCCTATTTTACCCTACGATGAGTTTTTAGTAAAAGATATGAAATGAATCTTTTGTCGTTTTTCGTACGAGGTACTTTTTGACTTTTCCGACAAAAGTACGAAGAATGTTTTTTTTAACTTATACTACATGAATGGATTTTTAAAACATTATTTCCAAAAATATTCCATTACAAGGTTTCAAGTTTATTTTTAATCAACTTATTTTAGTTTATAATTTTATGACATGTTAAGAAAGGAAAAGTGTTTTTGAAGTAGAAAGGATATTTTCCTCAAGAATGGAGTTCAAGTGTTTTATCAAAATTATTTTCCATCTAAGATAATAAATAGTACTGTTTTTTTATCCCTATTATTACATGTATTTGATTATGTTGTGATGGAAATATTTTTTATGAATTCCTTTATCTTATATGAATTGTTTTATGATGTCACGATGTTTAAGATTCCCATTTTTATTACATGGGTTATGCAATGATGTATGTTTTAAGATTTTGTGGCACACATAAGAATGATATCATTATGAGATGGGTGGGACATATATCTCCCTCCAATGCATTGGGTAAAGATTTTATATCTCATGAGATAGACATGTCTGGAATGGTAGGTTATACCGGTTCAATGAAACAGGACTGAAACAAGGGTGACTCGGTTCAGAAAGGGACTTTGTCCACTAAGATAGTATTGCCAATGAGTCTTGACTAACAAGAAATGATTATCTATGATTATGTGTGTATTCCAAAAAGTTTAATGTTTTATGTTATGATTATTGTGATTACATTTCACTGCCATGAGTTATCCCAGGTTATGAAATTATGATCTCTTTTACAGGTTAAGATTTCTAAAAGTTATGTGCTTATGTATATGATGTGATTTATATTTCTTTTGTTTACCCTTACTGATCATTTGAGCTCACCCTTTTATGTTTTCTTTTCCCCAAGATATAAAGAAAGGTTTTAGGTAAAAAAAAGGAAGATCTTTATGGGAGATGTTGAAGATCATTCACCACAATTAGAAGATTATATTCCGAGTTTCCAAAGACACTAAACTATTACAGTCCTTGTGTGTGTGTTTTTGTAATGTACTAAGTATTCCGCAAAAGTAATGTAATGTACATGTACTTCAAGCTTCGGGTCTTTACATGCTCACCCTGGTTTCCATAATGGATGTTCATTGGAAAATATTTTTATTCCAATTTTTTTTACCTTTCTGTTATGTGCTTTTACACCTACCATTTATAGAGTTATTCATCGTTTTCCAATTTAGTCATAATTAAAATTTTTCTGGTGGGGTTGACCATGATAAAATCGACATATTTTATGTGGATAAAAAAAGATGATTGATATGGTATTTTGAAGACGTATTAGGTCATATTGTAAAATTTTTTTGATTAATTTTTAGAATGGAGACTTGATAAAGAGACTGTGATGATGTTTAGTTCAAGGGTGGTGTTTCAGGCTTCAACCAGATCACCAGATTCGGGTTTTCATCCAATGGAGGCAGGGAATCAGTAGATAGAGGTGGCTTCCTCTAATTTTTGGTGGTCAATAGGTGGAGATCATGATTGGAAGGACATCTCTAAATTCACATGTTTAAAATGATTTTATGCGTGTGAAATTCCTGACTATGGGGCATGTAGTCTAGAAGAACACAAGTTGTGTAGCCGCTGGTCATGGCATCTGGGGTTCCAGTTATATATAAGTATCACATGCCATGTGGGACCCCTACCCACCATGTGACCCAATGATAGCTTCCTAGAGCGTACTTTGGTAGTACATAGGTATGGAAATTACCCAACACACAAACATGGCTATGTACATAGGCTTGGAAATTACCTGGTACCTTGGATGGGAAACATTGAGGTATATATCCAGGTACATGACCACATAAAAGACACAATATAAAGTAATTAGGAAAAGGTTCGATAAAACATGTAGTCCTGATGTAGTAGGGACCACCGTGTTTCTCTCTAACATGACTTGTACCTCCCATTATCCCTAAAATTTATCCCTCTAATATCTCCTTATTATGATCTTGGATTTTGGACAATGACTAGCCCATCATGAGTGTTTTTATTCAATGAACATGATGGTGGAATTCATTATGGATTTTGTGATATGATGTGAAATATTTTAAGAGTGGCTCTTATTCAGGTGATTCATGACTATAGTAGTGATCAGGTGAGATCATTGGATTGATGTCATGGTTAGTAATCCACTATCATGTTAGGGTCGGGGTTCCTCATTATATCCATGGGATATTGGTTTAGTACTCCAATTTCACAATAGGGAATGGTTTATCCATATTATTTATGTAGGTAGATATGGGAAATCCCTTTTCATGGTGTCGATCATCTATTTATGGAGGGTTAATCCACCATCTTTGAGTTCCAATGGGGTGCTCGTCTACCCCAGAGTATGGCTCCCTCATCTTTGGAGCATAATAGTGACGAGTGAGCCCCTCCACACAGATTATAGTAAGGCTTTGTTGGAATTTGGGAGTTGGTGAAATAATTTTGGATTTGTAGGCTGAATGATCAAATTTGGTTCAGACGTGAGATGAAGATACGCTTCTTATCACATTGGGTTTCCTTATTAGTACATAAATGGGTATTTGTTGGGTTTTTATTCCCTCTTTATTCAGGTTGAGATGACGCATTATATTGTGTTTCCCAGTATCATTACAATTCCATTTTGGGGAATTGTAATGGGGATGTATATACACGACACTTCATTGAATTCTCCCATATATGTATTATCTTATTTTGATGATGGATAGATTGAAAAATATTATAGAGGGAAAAGGGACACTTAGGTGTATTTGACTACATTTGGTGGTCAGGGCCTGGAGACCAGGAGTTAGTCTATCTGATATTCTTTTATTTATGGTTTTTTTCATCTTGGAAGTTCATTTTTTAGTTATGCATGTATTTTTTTCTTTTAATCGTTGTTTGGATTTTGTTGCACATTGTTATATTCGCCTGATATTATTTGTTGGTTGGTTTGTCTATAGGTTTTCTAGTATATTACTTTATATTCATTAGAACTATTTCATTTATATTAACAGTTGTATGTGTATAGGTTCATTGGAACGATCCTCAGATTATAGTTATTCCTTCTCAACACTTAATACCATCCCCTGGACTAATTATGATGGGCTGGGATTTTTCATGGCCTGGCGTTTTTCTAGAAAAGTGGGGCCTAATAGGTCAGGTTGAGTTATATGCCATCCCTATAGTTTAGACCTAATTAATTTACACCATTACTGCTGGATACACTATTTCCATAGTTGTGGTGGTTTTTAAGGGGAATAAATTGCATCGAATACTAGGTCGCATTCCCATTTCAATCATCCTTGCTTCTATATTATCATTTGAAAACATATGGGTCTGAAGTGAACAATAACATGAAATTGGTCTTCAAATTCTATAACTATATTATTTACTTATTGGAGGAATAAAAATATTAATACTCATCATATCACACCGTCCTCTTATATATTATATCCTAGACAATATAAAAACAAAATTTCGGGCCAAGTCTCTCAAGAATAAATTTTAAAAAAATTATATTAACAGATTTGGGTGATTAAGGAATTCAAATACTATTTGGATATTCATTATGCGTTTTGATACCTATCAATTATTATACCTTATTTTAATAGATAATCGTTTTTTGTGACGAAATTCTTGTTCTTGTTCTATATCATGAACTGAAACAATGATGGATTCGTTTTCTTGTGCTGGGAAAAGCCCCACCATTCGAACAAATCTATTATTGTTCAAACAAATTTCATAAAAAAAATATTACTAACATGAGGATCATCTTGTATAATGTCATCCAAATATCACTTTGGATGATAAACTGAAGTTATTAAAGGGGGTAGATCATAAAATAAAATAAAATAAAAAAGATGTATAATAAATAAAATATTCAAATAATTATAAATTTGTGTAAAATATATTTTAAAAATCAAGAAAATATAATAAAAAATTAATTTTAGAAAGGATTTCATTAAAATGAAAAACATAAGAAAATTATCACATTACCACCTCTGAATAGATATGTTTCATGGATTAGAAAATCATGAACCAAATATGTGTGATTCATTAGCCAGTTCAAATAAGTTATCACTTTTTTATGCTTTTAGTTTTGTAAATCTTATTCTATGAATATAGGGAAATTCCGAACCGCTCCAAAATGGGAAACACAGATTCTAAATCCCGTGAAAAATAGACCCTAAACCCTTTGATTTCTCACTAATTCCTATAATCATCCATGTAATACATATCCAATACCAATAAATATTGAATTTAAGAAAAAATGAATCATTAACAGGTCTCCCCTAGAAATTTAGGGCTCATTTTTATATGTGATGGGAAGACATTCACTCACAACCTAGACCTCAAGGCTCTGTGATCCTATATCATGTCTAGCTTTAGTCCCTAAAAAATCAAGAATAGAATCTACTATGATGTTTTCATAAAAACAACTACATATAACCCTAACTCTGCACCTGATCATTCCCATGAAAATGGTATGAAGGGAATTATCAATCCACACAAACAGGGAACTAGTGTATGGGCATAAAGGAAACACTCTAAGGAATAACTTTTACATACTATTTAATAACCCAATGGGGGTCCAATATGGGTGACAAACTTGATATTTCCATTTATTTTTCTGTCCATGAATCTAAATTATCCATTTTTAAACATGAACACAAACCACACCTTCCACAAAAAAGTTGTTTCATAACATAAGATGATATTAATAACATAATATGAAATGAAATTTAAGAGAAAACAACATCCATAATTTTAAATATAATCCCCTTTATAAGAATAATAAAAAGGATAATCCAAAAATATACATAAAGGGGAAGAAATATGGAAATAAATTGATTTGATATAGAAAGGAAGATCCAATAACCTAACCATAACTAAATTGTAAGTAAACTAACTTATAACCTTCTTCGTTTTACTCGAAGGTCATGTCCCACCAATTAACCACATTAAACCAGATCCAAGTTTAAACGAAAATGATCTACCTATGATTGAGACATTGAATACCCAAATATCTTTTAAAAATGGACATAAGGGGTGTACGTAGGTTGTGTGAAGAACCAGCATTGTAGGATCCCACAATGTGTTCCATTAGTACACGTTAAGAGATAATTCACGAATGGTAGTTTATAAATAAAAATATTAAAAATAATATTTTCACATAAATAAAATATTTAACCTAGAGAATTGAGGAAGAATTATTTATAATGAATTTGACATGAAACTGAGGAGCTATATAAAAATACATATTCAAACCAGAATCATGTGAGATTCCATATGGTATCCACGGTCAAGGCGTCCATAGAACCTTATAGTAATCAAAATATAAAACATGTAATTCGAATTATACATAGTTTTCTAGGAAATATGGTATTACAAATAGCTGGAAAGAATCAATTGATAGAGAGAAACCCATCAGTAGTCATAGAATCTAATGTCAACATAGTAGAGTGACATAAATGCCTAATATGGTACTTATCCTAGGATTCTTAATCATGCACTTGAGATTCCAATATAGAATAACTATATTAGGGGATTCATATTCAATAAAAATTTTCTATTACTCATAGAGGAGTACCATTCCATGTAATTATATTCCACACTATATAGTGAATCCATATTATTGAAAATAGAATTTACTAAAAAAACATTTATAGAAAAATAAAGGTAAAAATAAAAAAAATGTACGAATCATCAAATTATATATTAAAATTATATTTTAAAACATATTTAATTACCCAAATCAAATGAAAAGAATCTAAAAATGATATTATAATTCAAATTATTCCTCAATATTGGAATATAAGACTTTAAAATAAGTCAAAAGATTATATATGATAAATAAAGAACATCTGATTTTTTGAATAAATGTAATTAAAACATCACTTATAGCTAACTAATAAAAGCATTTATTGGAGACACAATTCCACAAGAAATGGAGAATAAGTTCCTCTTATAGTATTTCAGAAGCCATATCATATAAATATCCAAATATAAAATTAAACCCTAGAATCCAAGGTCACTATGTCAATGGTGAATGAAGGAAACTAAGAGAAAAAATTAAATATTCAATGTAAGGGGAGGGGAACCACTCACATGACAAAATATAGAGTTTAGGTGATGATCATATATGATATCAATCCAAAAATAATGGAGAAAAAGAGTTGATGGTAAGTAGATGAGAAAATTTAGAATATGGAAATCTAATCCCAAATTTTTTTGAATGGGGGAGATGGTTATTTCCT
This sequence comes from Viscum album, assembly GCA_963277665.1. Lineage (NCBI taxonomy): Eukaryota > Viridiplantae > Streptophyta > Magnoliopsida > Santalales > Viscaceae > Viscum > Viscum album. Next base: position 1,291,967,373 of record OY728151.1, read on the forward strand.
CCATCATCATTAATACAAGAATGTATTGAATAGTAGTTAACCTAAATAAAATCCCCCCATATCTCTCATAACCTGGTTATTGAGCTAGATGATGATATACGTGACAATATCTCCACTTACATTTCACTAATCTAGCATTGAGATTATTTGATCTATAGTTGTATCCGTGGAGTGGATAATTTCCTCTGATATTCCATGTTACAACTTTAGCATATGATAGTATAGTTCCTCAATAAGGGTAATGTATTTCGATCATAACTATTGATATTGATTGAGATTTATTTTTCCTATGGTACTTTCAATTTTGGTGGATACAAGTGTTTCCTCTAGCGTCTCTCACTAAAAGCATCTGGGGTAAATTATCAGGTGGGAATTAAAGGATGTATTATAACATTTTATTATTGTTTCTTTTATAAGAAAATGGAAAATTTTATAATTTATTAAATGTGAGATATTTTTAAACTGAAGTAGATTAATCATAGGTTTTATATTGGAGACATTGGAAGAATTCCGAGTTTCTTTTCCCAACATTATATATATATACAGTAGTTGTTGAAGTAGACATATTACTATTTGGGATGATCATATTGGGAATTTTTCTACTAATGTAAACATGTTCACTAAGGTGTTGTTATCCATGTGTATAAAATGACCAGTTTGTGCAGTGGATGCATGATTATTGATTATAAATATTGTTTCTAGATTTGGAAATCTAGTGAAGTGAAGATGATTAAGATGAATATGACACTCATTTCACCAATATTAGAGATAAAATCAGTTCAGGATGTGACAGTAGTTCCCGATGATTTGAATATATCATTTCACTTGTATCACGGAGGTTTATATATATAAATTCAATTTTATGTTGTTTAGTATTACATTTTTGGCATGTAAGGTGGATGTGTTATGTTTGTTAATAGGTGATAGTTTTATTAGAGGTAATACATCCAATGATGTGTAAATTCCCGAGTACTGGTAATTAGCCCATGGCCTGGTGGAGGTGGTCGTATGGAGTTTCCTTATCATTTATTTAGGGCATTCCATTAATTATATATACTTTTAAAAAAATTCAATCAATTATTAAAATTATTTGTCACAATTTCTAATTTTCATTCATTAATCATCTATATCACATTTCTTAAATATTTCAAATATCCCTTTAATTAAATATTATACTATTCAAATTTTTAATTTGCATATAGGATCATTATATTTGAATATCGTGATTCATCTTTTGATCAAAGAATAAAAAAAATGAATAATTAACATTGATTAATAAAATATGACAATTTCATGTAAACTATATCGATGACATTATAATCTGAAATCCGTAATTTCAAATGATCTTCCTTTTATTCTTGTTCCCCATCTGTCTCTATCTCAATCCATCACACAACATGTATTATTGGATTTTCCTCCTTCAGTGAATATAGTAATGAGAAACAATCTTGTTGGAAAATATGTAACATGTGATAGTTAAGGGAATATCCTCTATATAAATCATGACTAACCATCCATTAATTGTACCATAACACATTTCGAGTTCCCTAATTCAGAACCCATAAAAAATTTACTAACTGAACCATAGGTTATATTATAACACCACATGATTTTATAAAATATATTTACCATTTAAATAAATTCATTGTGTCCTACAAACTTCTTTATACACAACATAGAGATTACCTGAACCACTTTATACTACTGAAATATAATTATTAAATGTGATTATAATCACCTAACTATTTTATTGAAAGTTATGAAATGGAATAAATGAATTATAAAAATTATGTATAAAATGATTACATAATGTAACTTTATTGATTAATTATAATAAAATAAGCACTAAAATATTAATGATTGGAGTAATATTATATAAGACATAATTTTTTCGGAATTGTATTTTCTATATATTATGTATTTTATAGAAATAAAATATACTGATAACTTCTTATAAATAATTAAATACATATATAATGAAAATATGAAAAGTTATAATCTTTTATAAATTTATTATAAGTAGGTTAGAAATTAATATAAAAGAATTTGATGGTAAAAAGATCTATTTGGAGAAAATTATTTTTAATTATGTCCAATGTATTTTATATCAATAAATTTAATTATTAACTATTTTTAAATTAACATAATTTGAGTTTTATTCAATATAATCAATAAAATAAAATTACATTCATATAATGGTTAGTAATAGTCATGTTATGACAATAAAATCAAATCCATACCTAAAAGTACATTTTCTCTAAAATGGTTTTATGCATTTTTTGTGTAGATAATAGTAATAGATTATTCAATTTATAGGAATTGAGTCATCTAAAATTAATTACACATTTATAATAAGAATAATTAATATTAGGTAATGATTTCAAATTATTTTTTTACCTTAATTAATAACTACTATGGTATGAAAGTTGTTACCATGATAAGGGTTAAAATGGAAAAAAGGGTTAACACAAAGGGGGTATCCAAAATGATAAGGATTAAGATAACACATAAATCATTCGTAAATCACATTGATTGAATATATTTTGAAATTAACCATCATATATATTTAAATTAATTTTTTTGGAGCCACTTTATTTGAGTGAGGAATATATTATATAATAAGCTTTCAAGTAGTTAAATGTTTGTCACCCACTTCATTTATAAAAGGTTACATCTGATTCTCACTTATACACCCCACTTGAGCAATACATTTTGGATAATCAATCCCAAATAAATTCAAATGTCTCAATCCTATTACATATAGGACTTTTTCTTTACAATCTATCAATCTATAAGTTATATAGTATAGGACAAATGTGTTTTTCCAATGAATGGGTATAAAACATAACTATGTTCATTGAAATATATTTATATTTATACATCCATTAAATCTTTCATAACTATTAATTTATAATAAAATATGTATGAAAAGTATAATGTAGTTTAATTATGTTTATGTTACATCAATTTTTCATCTTATTTTACACCTTATGGGAAATGAAAATATTACTTGCGTGTATGTTTGTTCTACCACCTCGAAATATTGATGGTGTTAAATTTTCACCACCATATCTTCTAGATGTGTAATTAGATATATTTATTGAGTATATACTCTAATAATTATATAATTATGATTCTTTAAAGATGAATTTTAAATTTCTATTATTTTATTCCGATAATTGAAAAATAAAATCATCACTCGTGTGTACGTACATACTACCATAATGAAAAAGTGATGTAATTAACTTATCATAACAACCATTAGGTATGATTATATAATTATATGAAATAAATAAAATGATATTTATGATATGATGGATATTATTGGGATGATAAAAAAGTCTTATGGGCACAGATTGGGAGCGTCGAACTGAATCAAACATAGAAAATGGTCTAGTTTTCTCCTGAATAATGCTTTTAATGAATAATTTTTACTAAAATGTTAAATAGAAATTTAAAATGAAAAATTTATTGTAATATAAGTTCGAATGTGTTTATAGAATATATTTATATTTAATATGTATTTATCATGCCACATGTTTTAATGTTTATGATATAAGACGATACTTGATGTGATGGTTTATGGAACAATGCCATTTTTTAGGATTATCTATGACAATTTTCATTAAGTGGTATTATATGATCCCTATCTTAAATTTTTTTTTGAATTATATTTTTTCTCTATAGTTTTCATGCTTTCCATACATTTTTCTCTCAATTTAAGTAAAATGAATAAGGAAATATTTACAATAAAATTCATCCTTATTTTTTTGACCAAGAAGCTTTCTCCTCCATGTTAGTGTTCATGAAAATGTTTTATATATTTGATATATATAATTAATGTTTGATAATTATAATTTATACTTAATTTTTATATATTTAGAAATTATAGAATGGTATATTATCGAATCATTTCCATATGACACAGTTTTTACTATTAACAAAAAGTGTAAAATGTTTGATTTACGTTAACATATACATAATGAACTATTTTTAATCCATGATGTATTTTATTCAAAATAATGAATCAATTATAAATATAAATGGGTTTTTAATGAATTCTATATTTCGATTATTCTGAATTTCTTTAGTTTTTCAAACATACAAAAGAAAAGAGATATTATATTTTTATTTTTAAAGAAGTATTTTAAATGACTTTATCAATGAGATTTTTTTCTATTTCAATATACTTTTAAATAAATTTATGATTCAGTAGGGATATAATATTATGATATTGTGACCTATTTTCCCCTTATTTTATTATGATGATAATGTTTAAAGGATGGTTCTCTAAATCCCATTACCTTCCATTGAAAAAATTAATTTATAATTAAATATATATGAAAAATAAAAATTTCCATAGGTATTGCTATGATAAATGTCTAATTATATTTCATCACACCTATGTATGGTTTTAGTTTTGTTTTGGGTGGCTCTAGAATTATATAACCTTTTTATGAATTTTAATAATATTGGTATGTCATGGGATCATACGTATAGTAATGGGGAGTGAACCTAATTAATTAAGTGACTCTTCCCACTATGATAGTCTATGATATGAGAATTGACTATAGAAATGATATTAATGGGGAGTAGTCATATATGGTACTCTATTCACAATTATAGTATTGGATGCTATTTTTTACTACGGAAATTTCTTATATTATCATGCATCTGACAACAAAATTTTCCTTTTCCTTATAAGATGTTCTCATGGAAAAAATATAATTATTGATGATTCCACACACTTCTGACTTATGTGTTTTTTTAATGATATATCCTTATTCCCAAACTTATGATTAAAGATCTTTGAATTATTGGGTTCGACTTTATTAAGATATGATCAACTTATCATACACTTATTCTTATCTTATACTTGATTATTATCATTTATTGATATTTTATATGTTTACCCTTACTAAGCATTTGAGCTCACCCTTTCTTATATTTCTATTACCTCAGCATATGAATAAATATTTTACATAGAGAATTCTTAATAACATTACTAGGTGAAAAGAACATTATGATATTTGTTATGATATTTCAACAAATATGATAATTTTGTATGTAGTACCCAAGTATGATAAAACATTTCTACTTTGGAATATATATTATTTGGATATTTCTTTTAATATTAATAAAAAAGCATTTAATATTAATGTATGATATTATTGGGTATCATCGAGTTGTATCAAATAATGTTTTAGTTATTATTGAAGATTAGGATTCGAGAACATTGATGAAAACCCTTGGGATAATTCTATATTTAGGATAACATCATCATGTTTTTGTTTTTTAGATATTTTTTTGTTCCCTAATAATAAAATACCTACCTAGATATAAACATTTGAATGCAATCTCTTGTAGGAATACTTCTAGGGGAAGTAACCCTGAAATAGATATTTGAGTATTTACTTGATCAACATATGGTGCTTGAGAATTTGGAATAGCTAGAGTCCTAGTTTAAAACTCCTATAGGAAATGATTTTGTATATTTAAACACACTTGATGAACTATTATTATGAATGAGAGGATAGATTATACAACAATCTATGATGAACTGATTGTGATATATGGTGAACCAAAAGTTTCAACGGTTGATAATAATTTGTCATAATTTAGGTCATATTTGGAACTATTTCAATGATTTAATGATTAATTACTCTGATTAATGTTTATTTATATTAAAATAAAATATTTTGGATTTAATTAATGGTTGTAACTAAGAGGAATAAAGTGAGAAATAAAAATAATAACAATATAATGACCAACCTACAAAGTAACCAGATTGAATGGGAGATGGGGTGAAACATTTTTTTACTATTTCTGATCAACAATCTAGAATTATGATTAAATAACTGAACCTAGATGAAATTATATTCAATATAAACATGGAGTTTCAAAAAATATGAAGTTATAATTACCATGAAATAAAGAAGATTTAGTTTTCTCTGTGCCACGAATTTGGGATGAGTCACCCTGCGACATGTATCAATGGAACATAATGATATTGTATGTGTGTAAAATAATTGAATAGAGATACTAATTATATAGGGAAAATATAGATTTAGATGGAGGGAAATAATGTTCATTCAATGGTTCCATTTATAGTATCATATCATAAATGTGTGGAACTTGGGATTAATTTGCGTCATTTCCCCAATCCAAGGGATAAATCCTATAAAAAGGGAACGATGAATGAATTATATAATGATAATCAATAATGTGGATAATGATAGTTACCAAAAATTTATTCTCTACTCCAAATACAGGAATATAATGTTGATGTTTGAAAGATTATTTCCCATTATGATATTATTATTATCATTTTAGTTGAATTTGATATTTTTTAGATCATTGATTGGATATATTTATATAGATCCAAAATTGATTTCCAAGGATGGGAAGTTACATTTGATATTCTGAATCTACCTAATATCATATATTATTTAGAGGATAAACAAAAAAAATTTAATGTAAATTACATCTATTATATATGAATGACAACATATTTATGAGTGGTATATATCAAAAATGTTTTCACAAAAACAAAACATTAAATACATGTCAATTGTTTATGAATATGATGAAAATTCACTAAATTCATGATATATGTTCAACTAAATCATGAGGTTTCAATTTCAATATAACACAAACATAGTGATGCACCTATTTTAATGAATCCATATAGAATAGACCAGTTTGGGTTATAGTACGTAGAGAAGAAAGTCCAAGATAATTTAGATAAGGGACTTATACACTCATGTGTGTCACCAATGAGGGAAATTAGTTTTATCAATAAGAAATATTGATCAATGCATATTCACTTTGATTACCATGATCTTCTCAAGATCGTGATCAAGAACACATAACATACACCTTGTATTAATGAAATGTTAGATCAATTGGGTGGAGCATAATACTTTTCTGTGGTTGTTGGTCATTCTGGAAATCATCCATTGATGATCAATAAGGAATATATACACCAGAAAACCTTCCTTATTAGGTATGGACATTAATAATCCTTAAAGATTCCATTTGGACTTACAAATTTTCCCAAAATTTCTATGGACCTAATAAATATAGTCTTTATAGATTACAATGATTAGTTTGTGGTTGTATTTATGTATGATATTTTTATATATTCTTAGTGAATGAAAAAAATGATGTTCATTTGAAGATTATTTTCATTAACCACAGTAATGAGAAGTTGTATTCCAGATTTACCATGTATAACTTTCGGCTATAAAGATTTTCATTATCGGTTCATTTGATCTCATGTTATTATAAATCAGTGGATCATTCAATGATATATAAAATGGAGAAATATCCTAGAATAACCTTCGTGATTGAGTTTTATTTCTTTCCTAGGTGGATGGATACTACCTAGGATTTTTTATAAATTTATTTTGGATGTCTAATTTAATAAGAATGTTAAAACATAAAGAATAGAAGTTCATTTTGATAGATGAATGTGAAAGAAATATCAAGGAGTTGAATAGAAGGTAGGTCAGTGCACTTGTAGCTACACTAATTGAAAATGGATAAGGGATTTTAATATATATTTATGCATTAAATATGGGACCACAATTTATCTTCTAGATTAATGATTTAGTGAAAGATTTTAACTCATGCCTATTGAAAGTTCCATATATTAATTACCTGCATAATGATTCGAAGGTGGTAGTGGTAATTTTTTTAAAAAAATATATAAGAATTATCTACATGAAAAAATGTGTGATATATAAAATGATAATAATTTCTTGACACACACATTCAATCGTAAATTTTTGAATATGCATAAAAAGAAATTTTTGGGGTAGATTAATGACTATTGCTATTTAATTAAATACAAAAATTGGAAGGAATATAAGGTGGATAATCCTATGAGCTAGAAAAAACATGATTATTTTTTGATGATGCGGATTAATAAGGATATAATACTTATGTATTTGTAGAATATAGAATCTGAAAATCTTGGGAAATAGGTAAGATCTTATCTTTCATGGATGAATTTTTAATAATTCATCCATTAACATGACAAATAGAAATAAAAGGGGGATTTAGAACTACATAATAAGGTAAATAATGTTTTTGAGTTCCTTTGTGAGAGTGATGGAATGATCTTGTTCATGAGTTGAGTGTCTGTCTCATCAATAACAAACATGAAGAAAGAGTTTTTGGATGAAAATCATAGATCACCATTCTATATTCATCTAATATGTAAGAAGATATATAGAGATATAAAATATAATTTATGGTTGTAAAACCTAAAAATGGATATTGTATATTTAGTTTCTCAAATATAGTATGAAAAAAAAATTAAGGCTAAGAAATATAATTCTAATGGGATGTTACAATAAATACCCATTCCTGAATGAATATGGGGAAATATCACCCTGGATTTAGTCGTCTGATTCACCAAAGCATATAAAGGCCATACTATTGATTGGTTTATAATTTGTAACCTTTAAAATTTAAACCATTTCATTACTATAAGGGAATATTTTGTTCATTATCAAATTTATAGGACAAAAATTAATGGGATTATAAAGTTGTATGGAGTGAAAATATATTTTTAATCTGATTTTGATCAATAGTTTAAATCAATGTTTTGCAGAATTCCTCACCATGAATTGAATATGTAAATGACTTTTAGATATAAAAATAATCCTCAGATATATGATGTTTCCTAGAGGACTAATAAATCCATATAATAATTAATAGAACTTATTATATTTATATAAAATGTATATGGGATTAATACCTTATCCTAGTAAAATTTTATCACAATACTAGCTTTATGACAATAATACATATGTCTCCTTATAAAGTCCAATTTTTATAGATCTGAAAAACTCTAATGTGGTGGGATGAAGGGTGTGAAATAAAGAAGTTGGGACCTTAATAAATTGAGGAAAAAGATAATATGGTTATAAATATTTAGTAGCATAATCAAGAAGCCTAGATCCATAGAAGATTTATGACGATTATCATAAGAGATATATAGAGTTTGATTATTGAGAAATGTTGTTCCAATAAATATCACCATAGAAGAAGGACTTTATAATTGTTTATAATGGAGAATTGATCCCCATATGTACTGACCCCCTAAAAAAAATTTATATCACTTGGATGTGTTCTTTTCCCTTGGAGCATACACTAGATCTCAATCACGTTCATGGTGTGTTCAATGCATTTATTTTGAGGAATTTCATATTTGATTATTCACCATAACTAAACTCAATGGTTGTTAAACTAGATCATTAAAATTTATATAAGGTAAAACAAATTGAATTTATAGATTTATGATAGAATATTTTCTGTAATGATACCACTTACCTTTTAAATGTTCTGTGTCCGATGTAGAAATTTTAGGATGCTTTTTGGGAACCAAAGATGAGATATGGATGAAGCAACATCATTTAAATTCAATACAGTAATAGAATTTATGTGGTGGAATTATTATTAGTGCAGATAATATATCACAAATATATTTTTGGATATATATTTCCCAGTTAAATAAATTTAGTGTATTTAATAACTTTCTTTTTACAATACCTTGATTTGAATGAAACCATGATATACAACAGAAATAGTATATTTAAATGTGACTGTCATTACCTAATTATTGGATCATAGGGTATGAATTGGAATAAAATTATTCTGATTTTTTATTAATGTTTCTTTCTATAAAATTTATTGATTTATTCATAATAATTAGTGAATCATTTTTAATGGTAATTATAAAAATATATACAGCCGAATTTTTCATGAATTATATTTTTTAAAATAAGTATTTTTTTATGTAAAATATATTCATAATTACTAATTAAAGATAAAATTTATTTAGAATTTATAAAAAAAAATTAATAATCATATATTCATTGATTATAAATTATCCAAAAATTATGATAAAAGCATGTTAAGGTAAAAATATATTTACTAAAAACCCTAATTTTTTTATATGTCGTTTATTATTCATAATAATTTGAAATATTCACTATTGATTAATGATATTAATAAAATGGGTTGATAATATATTTAATCATATATACATATATATTATAATTAATTTAATGTTAAATTTTTTAAATTGTGTGATGATAAAATCATTTTGATGTTTCAAAATGAAATAATAAAAAAATGGGGTTTAAGTGTTTTGTACGCAAGTGTTAAAATTAATTTCAACTTATTATAGGATTTGAATCTTGTAAAATGGATTTAATACCTGGACTCAGCATAATTAATATTATGTAATAATGTTATGTTAATTTTATAAAATATTAATACAATTACCATGGTAAAAATCTTGTTACCCTAGTATATGTTAAAAGGGTTAAAAGAGGGGTTAAATTAAGAGAAAAATATTCATATATTAAAAACACTTTCATAATTTTCATTTATTGATTAAATTTCAGAAATGCACTAATTATAAACCAATGGATTCAAATTTTGATCCAAATGACTTATGTATGACATATATTATATAATAATGTTTAAACTATTCGGTTATTTTCCGCCCACATCACATAAAAAAGGCACTTATTCTTCCCACATATCCACAACAAATGGTCTCTCTAATTCATTAAAAACTACCTAAATTTAATAGAAACATTCCTCCCATTAATATATTGGTTGTATTTTCACAAAAAGGCCAATCTATATATCATAAGGTGTAAAACAAAGTAAGATTTTCAAAGAAGAGTATTAACGCTTTATACATTATTTTCGTGGTTATTTCATCTTCTACATCATTCAAACCTATCATAAAAACATTGGTATAATAAAATATATATTTTTAGTATACTAAAATATTATTATTTTAATGTCACACCCCTTTTAATCATCTTTTTTGTCATATGGGATATGAAATCATTCCCAATACATACATATGGAAAACCACCTACACGAAGCATCATGTTTCATTTTTTATCACCATATATCAATGATTGGTATATAGATAGACTTTTTGATTATAGATGATTTTTTATATAATAATTATTCTATAAATTTGAAATATTATCTTATTTTATTTCATTTGAACCATTCAAAATGTAATGATTGCTCATGAATATGTATAAACTATCATCTCCATAAAGCGATGTCATTAATTTTTCAACACCTCTCAATTTGTATGGTTGTAAAATTATATACAAATAACAAAATATGATATTTTATATACAATTTATATTTTTCATATTATGAAAAAATGACCTAGGGGAAATGAAGGGAACTTTTGAACCGAAATATGTATGGATAACATACCATTTTCAACTAAATCATGATTTTAATAAATAATTGTTAATAAATGGGTCATTAGATATCATACGAGAATGACATATTGTGATGAAAATATGGTTAATTTGAAGGTGTTGTATTTTTTATCAAAAAATATTTGATGATTTCCATTTTTTGAAGTTATATATATAATGTAAAATGATATAATTTTATTCCTCAACATATCTAACATCCTGATTGCTAGTTTTTTCAATGTTAATTTGGTTATTTTCTTGTTTTTTATAGGAAAATATAGTTTTTTCAATGTTAAATAAATTTATTCAAATGGTTATAGATTTATGAAGATTGATCTCTGAATAAATTATCAAATGGAGACATTGGAATTCCAATATAATGTGAGTTCTTCAATCTATCAGATAGAGAAACCTGAGGAAGTCTCCAGATTGAGTTCAGAAAATCATGTTGATTTTATAAAAATTATAAAATATTGTAAAGAATGTTTTTTTACAAGATAGATAAATAATATAGAAATGAAAAAATTTCATACATAAATATTACATATTTTTAGTGGAATACTCAATTTATAAAAATTTGTTACGAAACAAAACATTAACGGTTTAATTTCATTGTAATCATGGATATATAAAATATTTGACATTAAAGATATACATCATTTCCCAGTACGTTCTTCATGAAAATATCCCTTCTTAGACACACCATACATGGAACCTTTCTTCATATACTAAGGAATGGAAAAATAAGAAATGGTGAGTACAAATGCTCTGTAAATGTAATCATAGGAGATAATAATAAATGATCAGATGCGATTATAAGTTAAGCATCAAGGTTTCATAAGTTGATCCTGACATAAAATAATCATTCCCATTCAATAAATGGTTACTAATTCTAAAACATCTCATATGGTTTTTTGAAACAAATGACCTAATATATAAGGGTTTTGAATCATCAAAATTCAATAATAATCCCAATGAACATAACATAAGAACAAGGAATAAATATGTGGAATACACATAGGAATATAAAATCATTTCATTATTTAATTTTATCTGCAGAAATAAAGTTTTTGGATTCATTTCACTCCACATTCCATCATTTAATTATTCATGGTTCACTCTCAAGACTATATTATTAGAAAAAGTCCCTTAATGAAATGGTTTCACTACCAATTTTACTAATTATTATCACATGAGTTATCCATATTAATCCAATTCATTGTATTGGAATATAATATTATCCACAACCATAACATAATGAAAACCAAATGTATACATTCCACATGTTAATAAAAAACTCATCATATAATCATAGCATATCCCATAGAAAGGATATACATTTTATAAATAATTCATCATCATAATAATAAACTAGATATAGAAATATTTAAAAATGTAACATTGGTTCATATCACTGTTAAATCATAAGAAAATTAAACTGATGTTGATATAGATAAGAAAAATAAATTAAATGATAATTTCAACATTTGTTTTGAGAAATATCCTTCTAATTTTGTAATAAATTTTTTAAAATCAATAAAATTTCAATTTATTATTGAAAATATATTCATTGAAAATAACCAACTAAAATTATAAAGGATTATTAAAATTATTTAAAAATCATGATGATGAGGAAATTCATTCGTGCAGTTTATGTTGAATTAAAAATTCAACTAAATTTTTGATAAAATATCAAATGTACATCATTCATATAACAAAAAGAAGATTCAAATATTATATTTTTTAAAGTTTAAAGTAGGATAAAATGGAATTAATAAATCATGGGATAATAATAAAAATATTCTTTAAAATATTATAAATAATCATGGATATGGAGGAAAAATATATACGATTGAAGAGAGAAATAATTTTTATTTTCCTTGAAAACATATATTAATTACATTGAGTACATAAATAAAGGAAAATGAAAGGGAAATATATAATCTAAAAAAATAACTATAGGATAAGAAAATAAAAATTAATTGTGAGAGATTTAACTTATAATATCATAATCGGAAATTTAAGCACAAACAATACCAGTAAAGATGAGATTGTAACATAAAACCATTATATTAGGTCTGCCTTTATCATTAAGTGATTTCAATTCTTAAATGATAAATTTTAATGTATAATTATTCTATAATATAACCATAGTCGTAACTGTTATACTACACATGGTTTACTTAAAACATCCTATTACCAATTAATTAATAATCATTCATTGTCAACATCGTTTTGGGTGTTAACTACTTCATTTTTCTTGTATGTATTTTTCAGAAGATATGGTCCTTGAACATTAATCATGGTTCATACATATAATTATTTCCAAATAGGATATAAATATAATATATATTCATTAAATACATATTTATATACTTTTATATATTGGTGATGATGATGTTTTTTACATCACTATGTGGAGATGGTAGTCTGTATATATGAACGAGTGATGTTTTCCACTTTTCGACGGATGGATCAAAATAGATTTAAATAATGATTCACCATTAAAGAAAATTTATTATATAAAACATATAATATATAAAAAAAATTAGTTTAAAAGGATAAGGAAATATTATATATTGGTATGGGAGATGAATCATATAACTATGTGGAGGCAGTAGTTGACATGTACACATGAGCAACAACTTTATCTACCATTAGTCTGAGAAGATGTGGTAAATGGTTATGAAATACTAAAAATAAAATATAATTATATTTAGGATACAATATTAATAATTTTATTGTGGATACAAAATTGTTATATGATGTAATAGAGGAAATAAAAAACAATGTGCTTAGTTATGATTAATACCTTTTATTTGAGAGACCTCATTTTTTTACCAATTAAGAATGACAGATTGGTTGTTGGAGAAAGAAAATATCTTGGATAAATTAATAGAATGTAGTAATGTTTTAGAAGTTATTTTTTTATATATAAGGATAAAATGGTGTGAATAATGGAGAAGAATAGAATCCTTTTCATAATAGGGGGGGACAAATATAGTGTTTATAAGATATTTCGATGATATTTGGTCACATTCTAGATAATAAGGATAAAAAAGGACATGAATTAAAATTTATGATCAGTAAAGGTTAATAAGATTCAAAAAATAAGAATAATTATATAGTGGGTTTCTTGACAACCTCTTAGGGTTTACCCTCCAGCTGGGCTGGGCAATGGGTTATTAGATGACTTCTTTCAGACTCAGCCCTTTCTATGAGGCTAGTTAGTGACTTTTCTCTCTGATTACCGGAGAGGGACCCCTGGTTGTATGGTTCAGTGATGAGACATCTCTGACGAGCAAGACATTTGGGCATCATTGATGGATATCCTATGAACTTTTGGAAACTTTTCTTGGGTTGAGCTTGAAGATGGACGTCCCCTTACACACTCGTTTGGGTTGTTTTTTTGAGAATATATATACATATACCCCACTTTTGTTCCCACTCCTTGGGTTCAGTTACTCTCCTTCTAGGAGGGTCGATGATGCGCTGGGTATGCCACGTGCTTTCATTGCCTAGCTCATCTTGGTTGTACGAGACTACTCTACTGCTACTGGCAGTGAAGACTCAATGAGAAGTGTGTCTTCTCACCGTTTCTAGATCCTTGCATTTGGACGAGTCTTCTTCCTTTCTCTTATTTGGTTGAGATGCACTCTATTTACTGTACTCTTTTGGTTCAATCTTGTGTTTCCTTTTTCTCTCTTACTGCTCTCCAATTCAGTACATCTCTTTTTTCTCCCTCGAGACTTAAGGGAATCCTACTGATTATTCTTATACTCAACCCTTCTTGGTATTTTCCCTAAATTGGTTGCCCTTGTAGATGATGGACATGATGATCATGACATTAGAGGGACATCGAGATACTGGGATCTGGAACCACGTGTGGTGGTCATAGCTTGGGATTCAAGAGTGGAACTATTCCAGCTATTTTACTTTTTCACATACTGCCGGGTTGTGGGGCTTTTCTAGTTGGGTGTGTATTTTTGTCGTTTCCCTTTCAAATTTACTTTTCTTGTACTTGTACATTTAGAGGTCGATGCACTATTGTTTGGTTCCCTTTTCATAGTAGTGTGGAACCTTGCTTTCTTCGTTTTTTCTCTACACTTTTGCATTGAGTTAGATACGTGCGTGTGTGTACAGGTTCTTTGGAAAAGGCCCCCCAGAGTTTTTTGTGACTTCGACTATGGAGGAGGGCTTGGGGTGGTCGTTGTTCGAGCCCTGGTACGGGTCGGGTCGTGACAGATTGGTATTATAGGTGGTTCGACACTTGGGATGTTGTTCGGACGTTTTCCAAAAATGGACTTGGTTGGGTTTAGGGAAATTGTGTCAAAGTGTCTCGAGAGAGGATCTCAGGCTAGGGAGTCCAGTGATGGGTTGGGTGGCTGACATATCCATTCACCAGGACCATGATTACCCGCTTTTCGACTCGGCACCCTGAGACACCTGTTGTATGAAACAATGGTACATGCATCATATAGGATTGAGTCTTTGAATATCCTTATCGAGTCAGCTCCCCCTATTTGTTAATATATATATATATGATCATCCAACCGCGGTACTCCTTGAAAACATTCAGGATGTCTCCGCGACTACAACCATCTAGGATACTAGCTACTGTTCATGGAGACGATTCTGTGAGCGACAAGAGATTAGTTCAGGATCCATCATGAGAGCCCCTTTCCCCATGTGTGCTGGTATAAGTTCCCCTACATGTTGAGAAGAAGACTACCCCTGTAGAGTGGGATGAGGACATGTGCAGGATTAGCGCACTTCATGGGTTCTAGCGTCAGAGACGGTTGAGGTTCTGCAGTAAGCCATGCCCTTGGACAGTAGAGGATTGGCTAGAGTTAGGGGTCCGCTGGTCTACAACAGTAGTTTCTGAGTACATACGTTCAAGAGGGGACTCTGTAGAGATATCTATGTTATCATAGTGCACTTGTGCATCCCCACCTATGTTGAGGAGTGAGAGTAGGAACACGTGGTAGAAAGCTTTCTGTCATGACAAAAAGATGGTTATGACAGTGAGAGTAATAGAGCTGAGATGTCTACTACAACTAGCAGACTCCAGACGACGAGATCTCAATGTAGGAGATCTCATCTGGATCAGTCATAGTCACGTGATCATATGGGGCCTAGACAGCACAATAGAATCATTGTGGAATAATCTCTCAGGCTTGTGCACTCAAGTTGTGGTTGTGTAGAAGATTCCCTTAGCAGGAAGTGTGAGAAGTCACGAAGTCACCTGGTGCGGGAAGTTTCAGAGATGATAACTTCCTTCTACCTGACCCTGGTGGAACTAGAGGGTACACATTTTCTTCAGTCGAAGGTATTGACTCCACCACTCGAGCATGTAAGAGAGTCTCAGTTGTGATTCATTGACTATGAAATCCTTTATGACTATATATCCTTAGGTGTTTCACCATATAGCTATTCTAAATGATGGAATCACGATACTCTTTCCTAGTGAAAAATAGTGATTCTAGTTGTGACATGTGATGTACAGGTTTGGTCGGGGAGGCAAACTTTCCCCCGAGTTCAATCATGTCATTTGATACTATGCAAGGAGATGGAAAGGTTTCATATCGCCTTGCCTTATCCCAAATAGTTGGAGTAGGTATACGACACCTTACACATGTCGCAACTGAGGAGATATGTGTGTGTTCCCACACACATCATTAACTCAAGAAATCTTTATGAGGGTGGACCAACACTTTGGTCCATATTCCTTGGTAGCACTGAAATGTACAGGCTTCACATAGAGCAGGAAGGGTAAGTGTGGGATTAGAATCCTGAGTGGTTTCCCTGGTTTTTCTTTTCGAGGACGAAAAGCATGAGGGAGGGAATAATTTAATGACTATGTTTTTGGAATAATATGACTTTGAAATATTTCAAAGAATATTTACAAATCTATGCACCGAGACGACATGAAATTCCGATGCTCATTGTGCCTGGAATTAATTTTATAATTTTTTTTAGTGTTTTTATATTACGCACATGCAGTTAACTAATGAAAACGGTATATATCATAAACTGTTTATTAGATCGAAAATCCGAAACCATGGTTGGGTCCAGAACACAGTGTTTCCCATAGGCGCGACATAAAATAAGTTGGTGCAGGATGTTTGGACCCCTCACTCCTTGGAAATGTATTAAATGGATAAATTAATTAATTAATTTATTTATTTAATATATCAAACCTGAATATCTCTCAAACAGAGACTTAGATGAAAAATATGAGGCCACCTTTGAGCTCCTAATGTAGGCTTTACCCTAAATTGGGTTTAACCGTTGTTGGCATTGGGTGTTCACCTCATGCGCCATTGTGGGAGAATAATTAAATAATTAGGTAATCGTTTCTTTAATTATTGAATTAATTTCCTTTATCCTGATGGGAGGATGGCATGTGGGCCAGCATGGATGATTAATTAAATAATTAAATAATTCTTTATTTAATTTTTTGATTATTTTCTTATAACCTAGCGATAGGTTATAAATTATTTGTTTAGAGGTGGTTGGCCTCATAATTCATTTTGGCCTATGACGGTAGACCCTCACTTCCTCTCCTCTCCTCCTCTTTCTGCTGACGAATGAAGATGAAGCCTTGGATCCAAGCGAATTGAAAAACAACGAACACAACATCTTATTCTCATCATTGTTCAAGTGCGATCTTCGTCAACACCGAATGGATCTTGATGAATGCGATCTTCACCAACTATCGATCAAACCTGAGATAGGATTTATCTTTGTGGATTCCTTACCCTGGTATAAATTTCCCGTGATGAATGCGAATTAAATAAATAAATTTGTGCATTGATAAACAATTGATTGAATTTATTTTCTTCATATTTATTTTGAATTTGAGATTCTTAAAGCATGATAAACATTTAATTGCCAATTCCCTATGTTCTTGATTCACAAAAACGATGGCTGAACTAACATAAATCTTCATCCACACATCGACCGTGATCATTCCTTATTCATGGTCAGTGCATTCTTCACGTGTTCTTCATCACAAAATTAAATGATAATAGTGGGAATAAAATTAAATGAGAAATAAATTATAAATTGGGGATTTGTTGATGAATTCAAGCGTTCAAGGGAGTCCAACCGTGATTGATTTTGGCGTTAGAAAAAATAAAAAAATAAAAAAATAATAATAATAATAAAATATTTCTATTATTAATTTTGATGACAAAACATTGTTTTCACTATATCTCCTTCATGAGACCTTCGTTTTATGAACCATAAGCAGCAGTGAGACCCTGAATTCGAGACCGAAATTATGAGTCCAATATTGGATGTCTTTCTTGAGTTTTCGGATCGGGTACCCAAAACATTCGTGAATTAATAGATTTAATATCATTATTAAATATTCGACCCACTATAACTCATGCATGCGACGTCCGATTGACTTGTCGTTAGCGGTGACATGACACTATATTTAATACTGTTGATTCAAGTTGAATGTTGGATATTGAATTCTATTTCATGGCTCGGATCCACAGAACACCCAATAATAATAATAATAATAATAATAATAATACATGATCTTATATTCGACATAACTCCCTCATATGGTGTCCGAATGGAAAACCACCTGTCACATTGTGACCCAGAAATTAAGATGATTGTTTCAAGAACAACTTTGGATATTTAAGTCGAGGTCAAGGCATGAGCCCCACAAGGCTCAGTTCGTGTGTGTTTCGGTGAAATGAAACCTTTTCACCGGGTATCCGTTTTGGACAAATGGGTAGCCCATCTCGTGTATTTTTCCTTGTAGATGAAAATGGTGTGACCCGTTTAGTTATCCGGTGTTGTTTGATGTATGGTCGGGTTGGATCGAACACGAATCTAACTAGGCCCTCAGCACTAATGTGCCTATAACATAAAGACTGGATGTCCGATTGACACACCGTCTGTCATGTTGGAACCCTTTTGACATTATAGTCCTTCGGGTTACAACCTCGTGGAACTTCATGGTGGTTGAAGTATGACCAAAAACCGGAGGAGCAGAACCCGGGCATTCCTCTTGGTGAGAGTTAGGATGGCTACTCCCATGACAACCCAAGGCACATGTATTCCTTACTCCCCTGCTCCGGTAGAGACAGGACTCCCCACCTCATGAGTGTAGGTGTTTTTCCTTTGAGATGGTCTCAGGGAATTCTAAATTTTTGAGGTGGGGGCTTAGTGGCGTGATACACCCATTAAGTGTTATTTATCACCTCACTAAAATTTTTCTTTCGGACGGCGCGAGGATATACAGAGTCCATTTTAGGCGCCGTTAGCGGCGTTGTGACCCTAGAATTGAGATGGGGTCATCCAGGTTAGTTTCAGGTGTTGAAAAAGGATTTGAGGTGTGGGCCCACGGGCCCTCATTTATGCTGCATGTAGCGTTTGTGACTTTTTCATCAGACGTCCGTTTGGGGGGAATGAATAGTTGATTTGGCGTGTTTTTTTTCGAGAGCATCACGATGGCGCAGTTCACCCAACCATTTTCAGGACCGAGGTGTGGGCCCGACGAGACGCATTATGGGTATAAAGTGGTGTTTTATAACGTTTTCTTCAGGAGTCCGTTTCAAGCGAGAAAATAGTTTATCTCGAATGTTTTTTTCAGTGGGGATTGCAACGATGTAATATGTTTGGGTGTGCGGAACCTCATTCGAGATCTCGTTAAATGTGGAAACATGAATGGAAATTGGTCAGAGGTTCCTTTGATTCAATCTGAACCAATGCACGTAAGCGATGTTAGTGTCTCCCAGTGATGGCACAGAAAGTGCAGAGTTATCAGACCAGTTTCGGGTTTACCCTCTAGTGGGGCTGGGTAGTGGGATACACACCGGTGTATTAGGGTTTACCCTCTAGTAGGGGTGGGCAGTGGGTTACCCGTTGAACTTAGGGATTACCCTCCAGCAGGGCCGGGCACTGGGTAACTCCTTGACCTTAGGGTTTACCCTATAGTGGGGCAGGGTTGTGGGTTACCCGTTGACCTTAGGGTTTACCCTCTAGCTAGGCTAGTCAGTTGGATACACGATGACCTCTTAGGGTTTACCCTACAGCTAGGCTGGGCAGTGGGTTTCCCGAAGACCTCTTAGGGTTTACCATTCAGCTGGTCTGCGCAGTGGGTTTCCCGATGATATCTTATGATTTACCCTCCTGCTGGGCTGGGCAGTGGGTTAACCGACAACTTCATTCAGACTTAGCCCTTTCTATGAGGATAGTCTGTGACTTTTCTCTATGATTACCGGAGTAGGACCCTTGGTTGTGCGGTTCAACTGTGAGAATCTTTGACGTGTGGGACATTTGGGCATCAGTTATGGATATCCTTAGAAATGTTTTCAACTTTTCCTAGGCCGAGATTGAAGTTGGAGGTCCCCTTACACACTCATTCAGGTTTCTTGTTGAGCATATATATACATACATCCAACTTTTTTCCCACTCCTTGGGTTTAGTTACTCTCCTTCTAGGTGGGGTGAAGACATGTCGGGTATTCCACATGCTTTCCATGCTTAGGTCCTCTTAGTTGAATGAGTCTACTCTCCTGTTATAGGCAACGAAGACTCGATGAGAAGTGTGTCTTCTCACCATTTCTAGATCATTACATTTGGATGAATTCACTTCTTTTCTTTTGTTGGGTTGAGCTACACTCTATTTACTATAATCTTTTTGTTCACTCTTGTTGTACCTTGTTCTCTCTTACTTCTCTCATCTTTAGTACATCTCCTGCTAATCCCTCGATCATTCGGGCATCCTACTGAGTATTCTTATAATCACCCATGCATGGGATTTTCCATCATTTGGCATTCACTTGCAGACGATGGACATGTTGATCGTGACATTATAGGAGCTTCGGGATTCAGGTTGCATGGACCGCGTGATGTGGTTGTAGCTTGGGATTCAGGAGTGTGACTCTTCCAGCTATTTTACTATTTCACATGTTGCCGGGTTGTGGCACTTTTCTAGTTGGGTGTGTTTGTTTGTCTTTTCCTTTTCGACTTTAATTTTCTTTTACCAGTACTGTTAGAGGTCGATGCATTTTTTATTGGTTCCATTTTTATAGTAGTTTGGAACCTTTCTTTATTCTATTTTTCTCTGCACTTTTTCATTTATTTACCTGCGTGTGTGTGTACAGGTTCTTAGGAAACAACCTCCCTGAGTTTTTGGTACCTTCGACGCTAGTCGCCAGCCCCTGGCCTATGGAGGAGATTTTGGGGTTGTTACGGTTCGAGCCGTGGTACGGGTCGGGTCATGACACTATACTTCCAAAAAATGAAATGTAGGGAACAAAATTACATTGAGTACATATAGAGGTAGCATCCACCTTATTTCAATGGGTCTTTTTTTTTCAAATTATTGGTGAGTAATGGTTCATGCCATTGAAATTATAATTTTTTTTCAGAACATGATAAATTCATTTTGGAATTCTATCTTTGGGAAGGTGAAAGGGATCAATTTTAGACTCATATCGAGAATACGAGTATACATGATGAAATCAAATCCATTGATTGGGATGAGTTCAATAGATTATTTTTTAATAATTTCATACCCCATCTTAATTTTAGGAAAATATTTAATTATTTACCTATGTTATTGAAATTTCATGTTGAATATGCTGAAATATGCAAAGAATATTCTACAAACAAGAAAGGTATGCTTCCAGTATTAACATCCAACTAGAAAGTAAGGTTTATTGAGTCTTCATTGGTTTAAAAAGAAATCCCAAAATGTAATTATCAATATTGGAAATCAGTATCTATGAAGAAATCATGTAATGTGAAATCAAGCTGGAAATAGAGGTTGTAGTTATGCATCAATCTCAAGGTTTTGATAAAGATACAAATACATAATTCAATGGAAATACTAAAAATCATAGAGTTTAATTTGAGATTTACTACATGCTAAAATCATTGAAGGAAACATAGAAGAAATTTCCTTAATAGAACTATTAATTTTTTTAGGTATGTAAATGAAGGTGATCAAGAAACTGAATGTGTGAGACAACTAAATTTGTTAATGATATGAACTACAAGAAATATCTCTATGGTGAAAACCCCACACATTAGTGCTTCATGTGCAAGGAGTCTAGGTATTATTCTAAAATGTACCCAAATCTGAGGATTAGTGATGATAAAGGACGTCAATAACTATAGAGGAAGAGTGAAAATAGAAAATATCATGCGATACAAAATTTATAATGAGGGGTACAATAATGACGTCGTGAATGGTACACATTACACACACTCAAGAAATTATATTTCCTTATGTCACTCTAGATACATTATTCCTTTTCTATATAAATAATTTTATAATGGTATCCATTTCCCACTATAATGATTAGATTCAGTATTAGTAGTAAAAACCCAAAAAGTATGATGATCACATATCATGTTTATGATACAACTCTAATTGAAGTTTTTGGGAATCAGTATATAATAAATCTAGTTATTATCCACATGGTATTATTTTCTATTATCATAGTCCTCAAATGTATTTATCTACATAAATCACACACAAATTTCGAAGGATTTGAAGCCACACTTGATGTTCCCAAAATACCTACAATCATCTATCAATGTGATGGTCAATGGTAAAATCCAATGGAAATAACAATTGTATGGGTTTTTAATTCTATTCAAAAGGGGGGGATTATCATAGAGGGTTGGGATAAAATTATAATTCATGATATGCCTATCATTCTGATGTTTTTTATGTCTTTATGGAAGAATTTCCTAGACTTCCACCAAATATTGAAGTTGAGTTCTCAATTAAAATCCAACTTGGTGTCTCAAATATTTCAAATAATCAAATATTGAATATCCCCAATTGAGTACCTATAATAGATGAAGAAAATCCAATTTAATCTTGTTTTGGGATTCATTCAACCAATCGTTTCACCTTGGGGTGTATCGTTTCTTTTTGTTAAGGAGAAAGATGGATCAATGCATAACTAGATTGATTATCAATTACATAACAAGATTACTATCATGAAATAGTATCCTCTACCTCATATTGAGTAATTTTCTTATCAATTGGGTCGATATAAAAACTTATCTAAGATTTATCATCACTATGGACATAAACAAGTAAGGGTTAAGAAAGAGGATATTCACATGAACACTTTTCGAACTATGAATAGACATTATCAATATATAGTGACTCCATTTGGTCTTTCAAATTACCACACTATCATAATAGATTTCGTGAATAGATTATTTATAGGTTTTCTTGATTTGTTTTTTGCAGTCTTTATGGAAGATAATACTATATAGTCAAAGAGAAGATAAGGGAATGTAAATCAATTGATGATTTCACTGAGGACCTTGAGAAAACAGAATTTTTAGGAAAAATTTACAATGTGCGAGTCTTGAATGAATTAATTTTTCAATTTCGGTAATATAATCTTATTAGAGGGTATATATATGGATACATAAATGGTAGAGGCTATAGAACATTGTGATAGACAAAAAATGATGATCAATATGCTTAGTTTTATTTGTTTATCTAGATATTATTGATGCTTTGTGGAATATTTTTGGCTACTGTTGAATCAACTCACCCAGTTTAAATGGAAGGGAGAGAAGTTCCTCAGGATATATGCTTGTGATATTGAATTCAAGGAACCAAATAAAATGTTAGTTAGTGAACATGTATGTACATTAGCCTCTAGTGGATAATGGTTTGTTACTTATTATGATGCCTCTAAGATTCGACTACTATGAATTCTAATGTAATATGATATGTTCATAGTATATGCATAATGTAAATGGAAGATTAATGAGAACAGTTACCCAATATATGATTTGGGGTTTTCTATGGAAATTATTACATTAAAAACATGGAGGCATTACATTATGGAGAATAGCGTAAGATATAAAATGACTATAAAAGTTTGAGGTATTTGTTCACTCAAACATAGTTGAATATATTCCAAATAATAAGGTAGGATATAATCAAATATTATAACTACTAAATAAATTATTTTATTGAGAAAGAAAACAAAGAGAACGATGATTTAATATGAAATGAACATTTATATTATCTTTGATAGGGATCCGAAAATATCCAATATTTCCAGATTTTTAAATAATAGATTTCGAGATATTGAGTGTCGAGGAAAGATCTTATCTATATCAAATAAATGTCAAACCATTAATCCATGTAAGGATTGAACAAGTGTAGAAGTAAGATGTGAATATTTATAAAAATGTGAGAAATTTTCATGATTTCATCCTTGATTATGATGGAATAATAAGGTTTAGGAACCATGAATATGTTTTATCCGTACCAAATTTAAATATACAGTTGTTGTAGGGGGCTCATTGTCATCCATTCTCTATTAATATTTGATGTACATAGTTGTAAGGATTTTTGAATGTGTATTAATTATGAGATGGTATGAAGAGAGATATTGAGGAGATTGTATCTTGATACATTCTATGTCATCATGATAATGTTGAGGGGAAAAATTAAAAGTGGGTGTTACAAATATTACCCATAGTTTAATGAAATTGGGAAAACAACACCATGGATTTTTTTATGAGACTCCCCCAAAGGAATAAATTCAATAATTATATTTGTATATTACTATATTTCCAATAAATTTTTTTATAATTCATCAATATTAGATATTTTTTCACTCTATATTATGTTTCTAGGATATATAATGAAGAAATGGTCATATTTCATGGATTGAAACTCTCAATTTTAAAAAAAATAGTCAAATGTTTACCATGAAGATCCAATGAAGCCCTTAACATTCTCTAGATATAGAAATAATATTTTAAATAGTTTATAATAAGTATACATATTTTAATTATATTGGATCATTTCAAACACTAAATGACATTTTAAGACATTTTTTGGGATTTTAATGCTTTTTGGGACCAAAACTTTCCTCTATTTGAGTTTTCTTGGAATAATACTTTTCGCTTGAGAATTCAGATGTCTCATTATGGATAACATTATAGAATGAAGTGTAGAGATCCAGAAGGATAGAATGAATATGTGTAAATAAATATATTGGGACTTGATTTTTCTACTGAAATATAAGATAACATTGGAGTCATTTTGTGGCATAAAATTATACCACAATGTCGATAAAAATTTTCCAATAACAATAGTCAACGTGACCTGGAATTAAAAGTTGGTGGAAAGGTGTTTCTATGAATTTATAATAAGAAGAAGTTCATAATATTTGGGATGAATGGGAAATACATTTTTAGGTAAATTTTCCCTTTTTATTTCCTTGATCTATAATGTATGGTTTCTTATCACCTGGTGCTTCCACCAATCCTTTTCAAGTCCATGATGTGCTCCATGTATCTCTCATGAGGAATTACATACCTAACCCTTTACACATACTAAAAAAAGAAGTCATACCACTAGATAAAGGTCTCTCATATGATGATCAACCAACATAGAGTCTAGATCAAAGAGTGAAATTTCTTTGTATAAGGACATGAGTTTTTTCGAACAATAAATTTGAGTAGAAATTGTTTTTTCAATCAACTATATATAAGGTGTAAAACAGTTACTTTCTCATTGAATATGATATTGGATACAATTTTTGACAACTCTTTTGGTCTTATAATAGGTTTTTTACCCTATGGAATGTTTTTGGTGGAATTATAGTCCATTTGAATGTTAGGAGAAAAATAAATAAATAAATTTTAATCAATTTAATATTAATTTATATATGCAGATTTTTTTGGAGATGCATTTTGGATGGGGAATCATATTGAGATTCATTATTTTCCATTGAGTCTAGAATGGAGTGTTTTTCCTAGGAGGGGCATAAAATTTTGTCAGGAATCAATGTCCATCGGGTCCCCCTTTTATTTTTCCTTACTTTTCTTTTTTATTTTTCTCTTTTTTTATTTCCTTTAATTCCTCCCTCTGTTTTGTCTTAGACTCCCCTAGTGGGTTCCTACTTTTCACGGAAGTGATAAATGAGGGGGGGGGGGATTGAGATATATTAGGGAAGGTAATAGGGGTACTTGTAACCCCCCGAACCTAGTTACATAGAGTCATTGAATAATTAAATAGCATTGGCATGATCACAAGATATCAAGTCTCGAAAGACCGATTAGTTTAGTAGCCTTGGAAGTACTAGACATACAATTAAGTTTTAAATTAGATCATGAAATAAAGAACAAAAACATTGCATCTCCATTGAAAAAAATCATATCCTTTTCCTTTCTATGGAGGTTAATCATAATATACTTCTTCACATCCCTGGAAAAAGAACACATAAGAAAGGGTTGAGCTCAGATACTCTGTAAGAATAAAAATATAGAAGAAACTATCATAAATAAGAATTAACCTTTAACGAAATGTATATGACTAACAAAAAATCCATTTCATTGTAAACTTCATCATAATATGGAAAAGATAAATCAAATAATTCCATTTACTTATTCACATGTATATTTTACTTGTCGAGTAATCACATGTAATATCAATAGATAATTTCATAATGATGGAATGCATAATGTCGAACATGATAACCACATAGTCAAGGCCTAATTCCAAGACTACAAATAATATTTTTCAAGGAATTGTTCCAAGACACTTGTTTTTCTCATGATACCTACCAATGCATAGAGGAGCTATAGCAGGCTCCACCCGTCACTTACTATGTCCATTGAATTCCTCATATGAAAAGGTTCAAACATAACATAAACATTCGTATTAAAACTAGCATACAAAATGTTAAAACATTAACCATAATCCATGCATTTGATTTAAAATAACACATCCATATTCAAACATATCAAAAAACCTTCAACACAATATGGAAGATTCTATCATAATAAATCAACATCAAACAAGTGTAAAATCAATCAAAGGATGTTGACATATATGAAATCAAAACTATATGAGATAAATATATTTTTCTATATTGAAATCATTAATAAGTTACATAATTATAAAAAAATTATTTTGAAAATAATCTTACAATATTTTAAGGGAAGCTTTGAAAGTGTTATAACATAAAAAAATAGATGCACTCTCTATATAAGTTAAAAAGCATTCTAACCTTAATTCATCGAAAAGATCATAAAGTACCTTGTTTTTAAAACGACGTAAATATTCATTTCAAAAAAATTTATAAAAATTCAAAAAATGGAATAAATGACTTCAACCTATATTATAGTAAATAATAAAAAAAGTTTTGAAATACATTTTTACGAAACATGTATGTGGATGATAAAGAAGTCCAAGTAGATACTTACATATAAACACACTTATATAAATAAAGATATTGTAAAAATAACCTTTACCTTGTACATTTCCTTGGTAGAGGGTATGTTAACCTCATGTATAATATATAAATAATTTTTATTAAATTATACAATAACCAAATACATAAATATGATATCATATATGACCTTCTAATATAGTTTTGTCTGTAATATTTTAGCAGTATTATTGATTCAGGTGTTAACTGATTCATTTTACACTATAAGTTCTGTAACGTAAGTCATTTTTTTTATTGATAGGATGTATTTTATTAATATCCAAAATTATATTAAGATCTTAAACACTATTTTTAATCATCAAATGAAAATTATTCTGTAATGGTTTCGAGGGGTAATGAATCTTATCCCGTTCATGGAGATGATAATCTGTACGTACACATGAGAGACAATATCATTCTATTGATGGGGAAATCATTTCTAATTGGATGGTATATCATATATAAAGAATTATTAACCCGTTATATTTATTATTTACATCAATTATACTCATTATTATACCAATAAAAATAATGAATTTTTGAATAACAAACTAATCCATGATGTGGAGATGGTAAGCCATATATATGCAATTATGGTGACTTTTTCATTCATAGGATGGAAAGAATAATGAATATGGTTATATGATATTCATAATAACATCACAGTATGTATAATGTACTAGATATATTATTTGGTTATGGAAACCACAACGAATGAGTAAGTGGAAGAAGAAAAGAACTTTGAAAGAGGTGACAAAATTATTACCGCTTCTTCGAGTGATTCCATTTGATTTGATCAAAATGGCACCATAGGTTGTCTTTCTGATCAAATTAAGGCCTCTAAGATGGATTGATCATAGTTGGGAGGATATTTGAGAAGGGTTTTTTCAGGCCAAATGGCTTTTATGGTGTGATTTTGAGATAAGGGGAAGTACCCTATTATAAGAGTGGTGAGTGTCACTTTAGGAAATGCTTGAAATATTAATTTATTAAACAATAATATTAGGTTTATAATGGCTTAAAATGATTTATTTTGATGATAAGATGGGAATGAGTCGAGAAACTCTTGACAAATAGGTTTTATACTGCTTTAGGACACCATATTAACATTTTCTATTGGATTTAACTGATAGTAAAATAGTTTAACTTTTACCATGTTTTCTTGTATTATGATAATAAATTGATAATAAACATACTATATAAAGCCAAGATAACCCCAAGTGGTTCATTATTAATATATATAACCTTATCTAAGTCCTTTTTTGAATCTTATATTTTTAGTATATTTTATCATTTAATAATATAGTATTTATTTTAAAAATTCATTTATGTCAATTTTGACACTATTTAGTGTTTGGTTTTTGTGAGAGTCAACAAAACCTGATTACATCAAACCAAATAAATTAAATAAATATTAAAATGTCATATTAACCTATAAAATTAGTTCAATTCACCAGAAGTCTAAATTTATATTTATTTGGATATTTATATTATCAATTATTTTAATCTTTCATTAATAAGGTAATTACCGCATCATCATTGTGTCATAAATAAATTTAATGTCGTATTTTTTAAATAAAATAAAATTATGTATGAAATATTTTTATATTTCTTTTAAATATTTATAGTCTAATATATCTTATTTATAACCATATATTAAAAATGGTTTAGTTATTAAAATTTGAATTTAACACTTTTAACTCTTCATTAAATAAAATAATAATAAATCTCCTAATCTAATCCAAGTGGATCAAAGAGGACCATATTTTATTCATAAGGCTGAATTTTGTCAAAATTAAATTATCCAATAGAATTAAGACATGTGTTAGGGTAATTATAAGAACATTTTTATCTTTAATTAACCTATTTATTTTTAACTATGGTAAATTAAATTCAAAAGTTAATATTCACCAAAAATTATTTTCATCTTATTGAACCAAATTTTTATTACCGATGTCAAACGTATCTCTGGGATTTTTGAAATTAAATTCACAGAAGTGGTAAAATTATGTTTTATGTGAATTTTCTAATGTGCTGAAAAGGTGGGAAAAAGACATTAAAATAGTTCAATAAAATTGTATATATCTAATAATATTATAAAATCACTCCACTGAATTAAATTGAAAAAATATAGGAAATATTTATATATTTAGGCTTACATTTAATTTAAATAAAATAATTAATTATTTAAAAATTATCAGTTTTAAACAATGATGTAGTGTTTTTCACTATTAATCAAAAAATGACTGTTTTTTGAAAAATTTCAAAAATCCACTCTAAGCTAATTTAATATTCCGAATCCAAAAATGAAGACTATTTTGAAAAATAAAAATTATAAAATTTTAAAAATCGGTTATTATTATCCATAACTACCTTTAAAATAGTTATTTTAATTTGTCATGGTTTTCTTGAACTCGTTATTACGTACATCACACACTATTGTATTATTTAAAGAGAAACTTACCATGGAAGCTTGCGATGTTAAATTATTCCCTCCTTCAATAAATTGTTTCCTCGCAATTTGAAATTGTACTTCGAAAATAAAGGGATAAAAAATAGAAAATACCTTTGTCGAAAACCCACATCAGAAATAGGGTTAATACAATTTATTCTTAATGATACGGAATGTGAATTGGAAAATTCACCACCAAATTAATATTTCTAATAGGAGAACATTGGGGTAAATTATAATGTGATGGAAAATTTAAATATTTATAGAGAGTGATTGAGGACATCAATCGCAAACAAGTGAATGGAAAATTGATGGCCTCGAAGCCATAAATCTGTGATGATTTAAAATATCGTCAGTTAAACAAAACATAAGGCATTTGGATAACACATTTTTTGGTTATAATATCCATTCTATAAATTTTGAGAATTATGTTTTTCATAGAATTTGTTAAAAATAATACATGAAAAGTAGAGTTCCATCCTTTAACTAATTTCTACCACAAACTCATATTTCACTCCAAAAGATAATAGAACTCAAAAATATTCCATTTATCCTAATCTTATAGGTTTCTAAAAAAATGAATTTATAATTCATCTGTCAGACCATTTAGAAAAAATCTACATTATACAAACTAGGATATCACGTATGCCAGTGGTAGTTGATACACCCTCGTCGCCCTTCGGTTGCGGGTTCAAGTCTCTTGGCCTTTCTGGACACGATGGGTTGTCTCCCGACCTCTGTGTTGTCCTTTTTATAACAATACAGAAACAATCTTGAGAAATATTTTAACCGTATAAAATACTATACAATGTTAAACATAATCCATTCCACCCTTTATAGTTATCCAAAATAATTTTTTCCAAACTCTCTTTAAAAGGTCACTAAATTCCAAAATCAATTGTAACAATATATTCCCCAAAGAATATAATGTTTCTCTTATTGACACATAAAAAGAATATGATTACCTTCATCATATTAAAACCATAATGAAAACAAAAAATATTGCAGTAAAATACTTATATATATCACATTGTTCTTATAACCTGAATATAATTCTTCAATCCCAACACACAAATACATTAATTAGTCCACTTCAACTGTAGTAACAACATAAGCTTTACCTTGTTTCCTTGGCCTTTTCTAAGGTATGTTTCCTTGGAACTTAGCACATTCATTTTCATAATTCCCCATTTCACTACAATTGTAACATTCATCATTGACATCCACTTTCATTCCATTGAAATCACAAGTTTGGTGGCCTTTTCACCACACTTGTAATAGTCTTTTATTCCCAACCAGAAAGTATTGGGGTGTTTTTTCCCACATGTACTATAGGATAGAAATTAAAATTTTCCCTTCATCCCCTTATTTCCATTTCTAGAGTGTTCAACATATCTCTTCTTCTCTTTCATTTCATTAATGTCATAAGACTTAGAAAATTGGTTTTATATCTTGATAGCACATGAGACCATATATTTGTATGATGGTAAAGATTTTGATACTACTACTCGATGGAGAAATGGTTTTACCCCCATCAAATAATTGATCAATATTACTCCTTGGGTTATGTATATAATCTTTTACATGCCTTACTAATCTTGTAAAGTTAGTATCATACTTTGCGACATTTTCATACTCTTTTCCCACATACTGAGAAATTTCATTTCCATATCAGCTCAATGTTCATGAGGAATGTATTTTTCTAATAAAATATCATTAAAATCTCTACATTCCCTATTTGATACTTCTTCGTCCTCCTTTTTTTGATTTAATGACTACCATTGATCTGTATCTCTTATGAGGAGATAAACTACCATGACAACGTTTTTCCTTTCACTACTCCCAAAAGCATGAAATATTTTCACTAAGGAACATATCCATTTCTCATCTACAAATGGAATTGTTATCCTATTTAATGTTTGTGGTTGTTTCCTCATTAATCGGTCTAACATTGTTCATTGGCGTTGTGGATTATGGTGCTCCATACTGGTTAGATTATTTTTCATAACATGAGTGAGTTTTCCCGGTATGGTTATAAGCTATTCAGCATCATTTGCATCACCATATCCACTATAACAATCTAGAGTAGGATTTAAATACCTACATGGATTACGTGCATTGATATGATTTATATTCCTTGCACTATGATCCATTTCTAAAAAATGGAATACACTCTATTAGTTTATAAACCGCAATACATAATTCCAAACTTGTAAAACACTTAACATAAATTGAACAGTTTATGGATATAATCCATAATTATAAAAATGATTTCATTGAGGAATTATTTACTCATAATTCCTTTATAATGGATTATATAGAATAGGTGAATTATCCAAACAATATCCTCCGGGTTTTTCGTAACCAAGAGTGCATCAAAGCACATTGTCGTGTACCAGGATACCCCGGGTCAAGCTCAAAACCCGTCGTCAGTGTTTTCACTCCTAGGTACATATGTACTACAGTCACCTCTACCTGCTTGTATCAAGAAAAGGATTTATTTAATGGAAAACTCACAAAATCTCTACTTGACCAAAATTCTTGGAAGTTCTTCTATACTAATCCTCAATGTTTATCTTAGGATAATGTTCTCTAATCAGATTTTTTCTAAATCTAGTTTCCAAGGTTTTTACTAAACTTCCTCTGAAACCAACTATAACGCCCTGACCCTAGTTACCCAGAGTCGTTGCATTATTACATAAAATTGGAATTATCACAGTAGATCAAGTCTCAAAATATTGATTAGTTTAATATCCTTGGAAGTACTAGATACATACATAAGTTTTTCATTGCATAATGAAATAAAAAACAACATTGTGTGTCCCTGAACACACACATATCCTTGTCCTATCACTACAGGTCAATCATAATATACTACTTAACATCCTATGAAAAATAAAACATAAGAATGTGATGAGATCATATTCTCAGTTAGGATAACAATATAGCAGAAACAATCCTAAATAAGAATAAAAATTTTAGGCAATGTATAAGACTAAAACAAAATCATTTTAAACATAAAATTAAGCATAATATGGAAATGATAAATCAAATAATTGCATTTACTTATTAAAATGGATATTATACTATTCTAATATTTATATGTAATATCAATAGCTAATTAAATAATGATGGAATTCAGAATGCTGGACATCATAACCACATAGTCAAGGCCTCGTGCCAAGACTAGAAATAAGATTTTGTCAAGGCCTTGTGCAAAGACACTAATTTTTCTCATTAGACGTACTGATGCATCTAGGAGCTATAGAGGGCTCCACCCATCACTTATTATGTCCAATTCATTCTTCATATGATATGTTTGAAACAGAACATAAATATTCATATTAAAACTGACATAAAAAATGTTAATACTTTAACTATATTCTATGAATGGTATAAAAATAAAAATTCCACAGTTATACATATCACAGAACCTTTAATACAATATAGAATATTTTTTCAAAATAAATGAACATCAAAAAATTGTAAAATCCATTTAAGGATGTTTGCATATATGAAATCAAAACTATTTGAGAGAAATATCTCTTTCCATATTGAAATCATTTAATAGTCAGTTAATTATAAAATAAAACATTTATTTTGAAAAAAATTTCATAAAAATGTAAGGGATAATTCGAAGGTGTTATAACTACGGAAAATAGCCACACCCACCGTATAAGTTAACAAACAATCTTACCTTAATTCTTCGAAAAGGTTATAAAGAACCTTGTCAGGAAAATAATGGAAATATTCCTTCCATAAAAATTTATAAAAAATTCAAACAAGGGTATAAATGAATTTATCCAATTTTATAGGAAATAATAAAAAGATGTTTTGATATATATTTTTATGAATTGTGGATGTGAATGATAAATTAGTTTCAATAGATTCTTACATATAAACAAACAAGGATAAATAAATAAATTGTAAAATTAACCCTTACCTTGTACTTTTTGTTGGTCAATGGTATATTAACCTCAGGTATAATAGTTAAATCATTGTTATTAAATTATTAAAGAACCACATTCATATATATGATATCACATATGATCTTCTAATATTGTATTGTTAGTAATATTTTAGTCGTATCATTGTTTCAAGTGTTAACCGATTCGTTTTACTTTATTTGTTTTGTTACCTAAGTCATGTTTGTATTGGATAGGTTGTATTTGATTAATATACATAATTATATTAAGTTCTTAAACAATAATTTTAATCATCAAATGAAAATTATTCTTGAATGGTAATGATGGGGAATGAATCTCATCACGTTTGTGGAGATGGTAATCCGTACATACACACACATGACAATATCATTCTATTGAAGGTGAAATAATATGTAATTGGATGGTATATCATATATACATAATCATTAACATGTTATATTTATTATTAAAATAAATTATACTCTTTATTATACCCATCCAAATAATGATGTGTTTATTAACAAACTACGCCATCACTTGGAGACGGTAAGTCGTATGTACACACTTATTGTGACTTTTTCTTTCATAAGATGGGTAGAATAATGAATATGGTAGTGCTATATTTATAATAACATCACAGTATGTATAATTTACTGGAGTGATTATTTTGGTATGGAAAGAACAATGAAAGAGAAAGTGGATGAAGAAAAAAACATTGAAAGAGGTGATTAAATTATTTCCTCTAATTCGGGCGCTTCCATTAGATTTGATCAAAACGGCTCCTTAGGTTGGATTTAAGATCAAAGTATGACCTCTAATATCAATTGATAGTATTTGGGAGGATATTTGAATAGGGGATGTCTATGAAAAATGGCTTTGCAGGTGTGACATTGAGAGAAGATGAAGTACCCTTGTATAAGAGTGGTGATGGTCACTTTAGGAAAGGCTTGAAATATTAATATATTATACAATCATATTTGGTTCATAATGGCTCAAAAAGGATTTATTTATACTCTGAGGTGGGGATAGGTAGAAATCATCTTTACCAATATCTTTTAGATATGTTTCGGTCACCATATTAACATTATCATTTAGATTTAACTCTTAGTTAAATAGTTTAAATTTTACCTTGTATTCTTGTATTATTATAATACATGGTTAATAAACATAATATAAAAGCCAAGAAAACCCCAAGTGGTTCATTATTGACACATATAATCTTATATAAGTACTTTTTCCAAGCCTTATATTTTTAGGAATATTATATCATTTAATAATATAGTATTTTATTAAAAAACTCATTTAGGTCAATTTTGACCCTATTTAGTTTTTGGTTTTTGTGAAAGTAAAAAAAACCTGATTACTTTGAACTAAATACATTAAATCAATACTAAAATGTAATATTAACCTATGAAATTAGTGTAATGCATCAAAAGTCTCAATTTATATTTATTTGGATATTGATAATATTAATTATTTCAATCATTTATTAATAAGGTAATTATTGCATCATCATTGTGTAATGAATAAATTTAATTATTTATGGTCTAAAAATTTTATATAAAATACAATTATGTAGTAAATATTTAAAATTTATAATGAATATTTATTGTTGAATTTATCTTATAAAAAACCCTATATGAAAAATGTTTTAGTTATTAGAATTTGAATTTAACACTTTTAACTCTTATTTAAATAAAATAATAATATATGTCCTAATCTAATCGAAGTGGATCAAATAGGATCATATTTTATTCCTCAAGTTGATTTTGGTCGAAATAAACTTATCCAATAGAATTAAGACATGTGTTAGGGTAATTATAATATCATTTTTTTTTCTTTTAATTAAACTATTTACTTTTAACGGTGGTAAATAAAATTCAAAAGTTACTATTCACAAAAAAAATTATTTTCATATTATTGAACCAAATTAGAATTACTGATGTAAACATTGTTTCTTGTATTTTTTAAATTCAATTCACAGAAACGGTAAAATTATGTTTCATGCAAATTGGCAAACATCCCTAGAAGGTGGGTAAAAGACGTTAACAAGTTCAATAAAATTTTATATATCTAATCTAATTATAAAATGACTCCAATTAATTACATTAAACTAATATACTTATTATGTATCTATTTTTACATAAAAAAATATATATAAAATAAATAATTATTTAAATAAAAAGTCTGTTTTAAACAATAACGTAGTGTTTTTCACTATTCATAAAAAATTTAATGTTTTTTGAAATATACAAAAAATTCACTCTAAGCTAATTTTGATATTCCGAATCCAAAAATGAATTCCATTTTGAAGAATAAAATTTATAAAATTTCAAAAAGTGGGTATTACTATTCATAACATCTTTTAAAACTGCTAGTGTGGTTTGTCGTGATGCACTTGAACTCGGTGTTGCATACTCGCACATTATTTTATTATTCAAAGAGAAACATACAGTTGAAGCTTATGGTGTTACAGTACCTCCAAAACTCCCAGGATGTGACTATTTGGTGTGCAACATCTATGGACTACTGTAATGAGTGAATCCTCAGCAAAATCCACCCAATGGTTGGCTGTTTTTATGTTTTACAATAAATCCCCATATATTAATTATTTCCTTTTCTTAATAACATTACATTATTTAATAGAACTCATTGATGGTCAATCTTCTACTTATGGGGGAAATGGTGATTTCAAGGATACATTAGGGTTTTCTATTTAGGAGAACCCATCTACACGATGTGTGGTTTCGGGAACACATGAATTGCATTCTTCCTTTATTGGGAAGATAAAAATTGTCATGTACACAATGTGTATTGGTCTTACATGCCGTGTATAGGGACTCAACCACGTTTACAACTACCTAGTAAGGTTTCCCATGTAAGGGGAACAAGTCATATGGAGTACACGGACTCACACCGTGCAGGTTGCACGCAATGTAGATTTACACGACCTTGCAGAATACATGACTAGGAAATGTGAGGTACATGGGTTGGTACATAGTGTAGCGTATAATCTAATTACATTCCCAACCATCCATGTACATGGAATTTTATAATCCATGTATAGGATGACGTACACAGCAAGGTGGTGTTTTGAGGGCACACATCATGTAACAAAGTACACTTGCATCGTACTCCTTCGATTCCACCCTTTTGAGAAGTTTTCAAATCCTTATGACTATGAGTTAGAATGGGGCCCAAGATTATTCCTTTATTTATAACTTTTCACATCGATCATTATGGAGAAACACCTAGAGGATCCACTATATGATGCCCCTATCTTCCTCTCAAATACCTAAGGACCCCTATGGGGTACCTTCACTTTCATGATGACCCGGTGAATAACTCATAGCATCCTATTACCTATATATCATTCCTATGATACCATATATGATTCCTATTTCTTCTTATATGGTTATATAGGGTCCGATGTAGGAAACCATTCCCTATATGTTGTTCCAAGGATCCTGTGTTGGGTTCCTCATTCTTGGTTACAGTGAAATGATCCCATGTAGTATTCCACAAATTCTTATGCCATTGAAGATGGTCATTCATAGTAAGCCTCATCAAATGTACCATTATGAAAATCCCTTGTTGGATTTCTCTGTCAAATTTTCATTCATGGATCCCATGTGGGATACCTCCTTTTACCTTCACATATAAGGAACCCAAGTCGCATGCCTCTTTCCTAATTTTACTTGAGGGTCCCAGTAGGTGTCCCTTTATTTGATTGATGATGATATAGTACTTCTTGTTTGGGTAAAGCTGATAGAGGGTGTCATTGTAAAACCTACACTGTACTTTTAATCCCATGGGGTTGTGGCTATTGTGTTGGGTTTAAGAGTTCTACAACCCTTAACCATTGTTTATAATTACACATGTTTACTACTACCGCATTTTTTATTACAAATGGTGCTTCCATATTGGTGGATTTTGAGACTTATGTGACGCATATTCCATTCTCTTTGGGGTGCGTGAAGGTTCTCATAGGGATCCATTATATTATCTTATCGGGATGCCGGGATGTTTTTTCAAAGGATCCATATTCTATGAAATGTTATTTTTTAGTTATTTTTATACTTGTGTAGTACCTCAGATTTTTGGTCGATCCAAATATTTTATTAGTATGTCATTAGGATCATTAGATGTGTCATCAATGATCTGAAAGATTATCATAATATTAGAATATGGGTTAATTGAAACCCATGTAATAATAATAATGGATGATTATGCTCTCTTGAAGGATGAGGATGATTACTCTCTCCTATGATGACATGCGATGAGAATGATTACGCTCTCCTCAATCTATTTATACCCATGGATGAATATGATCTCTCAAGGAATAGGGATGTTTACTATGTCCCTAATCTGTTACTAGAATGCAATGTTGTACAAGGTTTTTATCATTGTCGGATACCTATAATGATTATCCTCACCCGGATGATAGGGATGATTCTGCTCAGCTTTATTAAAGAACTCCAAGGGTGGTCTTGGAATCTCACTAGTGAGCTCTCTTTAAAGATCGCCATATGGATAGTCCCTTAGGGTTAATTTGGGATCTATATTTCATGAATTCCGATGGATTGGGACCTAAGGATAAAAGATTATATTGGATTTACAAGGAATGATTAGAATACTCTCTAAGTATTTACCATATATTGGATGTCCTAATTTACTTCCTTGAATCCATGATTTCAGTGTTTGGAGGCGAGTACAGGTGTACATAGTGTCATGAACATTATCCCTTACAGTGACATAGCATTCTTAGAGACATTTAATGTTTTTTCCAAACAAGGTAACTGTCAATTGTGAATATGCTTCCAGAGATCAACTTAATGATACAAGGATTGAGTTTCATGATTTCTAGCTCAATGACATTGTATTGGATATCCATGTGATCAGGATTATGGACCCAAGGACTAACCACGGGTTTTTTATGTTATTTGTTTCATAGTAATAGTGACTATTTATATTTATGTATATATCTATAGGTATGGTTATATACCTATATACACATTTAAATATGGACATCCCTAGTGGCCCATTACCTGTTGATCATCGATTTGATAAAAAACATCACCAACTTCCACCTTATTCAAGAGAATGGATTGGTATAGATTTTTGTATGGTTATATGTAGATGAGATCATTCAGTTTCATATAGTTTTTATGGTTATCATTTCTATATGAGATTGTTGATTAACTTCTTGTTTTTGGATTGGTTTATAAGGGGATTATATGCTGAAATTGTGGTTGAATATGAAATTTTATCTCTATAAAAATATCTAAATACAAATAAAAATTGTGATTCTATAGGAAATATTTCTTTCTTGTGTGATTTATATTGAATAGATTTGGAATAAATATTGGAAAATAGTGGTTTTTAGGTATAACAACATTTATCACTCATTTATTGGCATGGAAACTTTTGTGGCTCTATATGGAAGAAACTTCATACCTTCCCTTTGTTGGTAATAGATATCCATTTATTCATTTATGGGGATTTTGATGGTGTGGTTGATGATAGATAAGGTAAATTTTATCCATGAGAATTTGGGGATTGATATAATTTATTTTATGTATTATGATGAAAAAATAGAGAGGACGGTGATGCATTATAAAGGGGACCATATATTCTTGATATTATTTCAATAGTGTTGTTTAATTTTGTAGGTTCAAGGATATATGAACAACAAGGGATATACTGGATTTTTATAGATCATGGTTGGGGTTTTTGAAGTATCATATAGCATAACAGTACCCACACAATTTGTTGAAGTTCACATTTTCTTTCTTTTGTCACAACTATTATAAAATATACATTAACGGATTCAATGGGGTAAGTTAAATATCTAGGGTGACGCAATGTTTATTGTTAAACCAAATATAATCAACAAAAAATAATAAGAATCATTTTCTTTGGATGATACCACTCATACATGTATTGAAGAATCATGGAAATCATCAAGATATATATTAAGAGTACTAAAAGATATTTTGATCTCATTAATCTCACCTCTTTTAGTAACATTCTATTTTGAAGAGAAAAATGTGTGAATGTTTGTTGGATGTAGCACCTAGAATTTTATTACAGACCCCCTTAAATATTTCATATAAAATTTTACTATGTGGTGGAATGACTGGTTTCTTTTCATATTTCTATGATATCTCTAAAATATTTAATATTATAAACTAAAATATTTCTTCCCATCACGTATGTCAATTAGTTGAATTGTCAAAATATTATAAATAGGGCCCATATGAAAAATACATTATCCTATTTTTTCTGTATAAGGTGGGTTTCATCTTGGGGTAATGTAACATAAATTTAGGATTCATTCCTCACACATAGAATATGTTTCATTCTTAACCAAAATACCCATTTTACCTAGCACTAGCTGTATAGAACCCCCAAAATTACATTAATTAGAGGATACACCTCCATTGAAAGAATAACATTAAAGGTATTACTGATTTCATGTTCTTCTATGAGGATCCATTATATTCTATAGAAGAGCATGTATATGATTATATAATGAATTAATCTCATGGTAGGACATATTTATGTTTTTTCTACTCCATTATTTGTGTTTTAAAAATATCATCTTTCACTATTTGATATTTTCAATCCCCAAAAATTATATTATTTAATAATAATTTTTTATTTATTTATATAAATGAATGGAATTTTGAAAATAGTTAATAAGTATCTACAATATCACCTAACTCCACACAACCTCCTTGCCTACCCTACACATCATGGAAATGTGGTGGCCTCTTAGGCTGATGGTAGTTTGTTATAACGGTTGAGCCACATAATCAAAATTTCACTCTATGATCCTCCACATTATCCCTCATAGTTTGAAAAGATAATAAATCTATTTAATTCAATATGGTGGAGAATAAAAGGAAAAGTTATTAGTGGAATGTGGTGGTATAGAAATAATATGGTGGCCATGGTTTTCCACCCTAACTATTGTTCTACAGAGTAACCATGAGATATGGTATTAGGTATTATAGTGTTACTGGGGAGTGGAGTTGTCAGGCTTGAGAAATTTAGGGTCATATAGGAAGGGATGGGGGATTTCTTGCGAGGTTTTTGATGATCAAAATATACTAGGATGATGATGATGGAATGGTTTTCTCTGAATTGGGGTATTTTAAGGTTTTCACCCTAGTTATTATATCAGTTAAATATTAGTGGTTGATCCACCCAACATTTGGTGTTTTATGTCGAGAAATTTAGCCTGCTGAGCCCCATTTACTGGCTATCATTTATTTAGGTCAGTGCTTGGCTAAGTTACATGATTCGACAATCCTGGTCTTCCCCCCAAGATTGATCACCCCAGAACATTATATCAGTGGAAAAATTAAGATTGAATGTTGGTCGACCGAACCATGTGGGTTTTCAGTTAGGATATAAGATGACCTCCCTGTAGGTATCCTAAGAGGTAAGCATTCTAACCCCCCTCCCAAATTTCCTGACCATTCATTGGGAAGGTATATTAACCCCATGTAAAGACTTCCCCACCCCAAACCACTATATTGGATGTTTGGTGGGATAAAAAACTCCCCTAAATCTATAAATTGGGTTTTTTCACTCCTGAATGGATGTTCCTCCCTCTTTGTATGACCACATAGTGTTCCCTAATAACAAACACATTTCCCTGTACTGGACATTTTTTTAATTTTTCACATGTTATCTCCCATGATTAGGAATCTAATAAATGATTATCCAATATTAATACTTTTTCTACATATAATAACATAGAAAAATTTTCTTCAACATATATGATGTTCCTATGAAGTTATAAGATGTTTATTTTCATTATCTCCAAACAGATGATTATTGATTTCTTTAAAAAAGAACAGACTTGACATATGATTTGATACACCTCTAAAATCATAGTGAGAACATGGAAAATGTATCTATTATATGACATATATTTTTTAGTCCCCTGTCTTCTCATGTAATATGTTATCCATTTTGAGCATGATTTTAGGTACTTCCATATTCATTTTTTACATTACATGGTATAAGTTTACTTATATCATTGATAGGGTATGGAACTCTACATTAAAAAAATTCCTGAAGCCTCATTCTGAGGAGTCAGTACTCCTTCAACTAAAACAATATCCATGATAAGAAACTGATCCCCCACATGTATTTTTACTCCCTCAACTGATATACTAATCATGTTAATGCATTGATGCCACACCGTAGATTTTTTTATATGGAATTGATTCAAGTATTTAGGTAGTTTAAATATTAGGGGTACGACTATTAATTAGATATCTTATGTTTAATTAAATATACCTTATTCTTAATGGGTGGTTATAAATATTTGATCCTTCATATGCCCCAAAAAACATAATACTTAATATAATTTC
The DNA here is from genome assembly GCA_963277665.1 of Viscum album. Lineage (NCBI taxonomy): Eukaryota > Viridiplantae > Streptophyta > Magnoliopsida > Santalales > Viscaceae > Viscum > Viscum album. The sequence continues at coordinate 1,292,009,636 of OY728151.1, forward strand.
TATAGTTTTCAATCCTTTTAATCTCCATTATTTTGGTTTTGAGTTGATTAATTTTTTGTTACATCCTAATTTTTTGGGGTATCCTACTAGGTATTTTTAGACTCACCCTACCTAGGTTTTCTTCCCCCACATTTTTGGAAAATAAAAATGATAAAAAGTACTGGGGGTAATTATATAATATGTATTGTTTCAATATTTGGAGCACAATGGTTCTTGAAAGTGATGATCATTATCCATGTTTGTCCAAAGAACATGTGTAATTATAAATTTATTCATTTGAGTTTTTTTGTCTATATTTAGTTGAGATATTATTCTCATGAATTTTAATTTATTTCATGATTTTTCATTTTATATGAAATTATGGATGTTTAAAATGATTCACATGCATATTATTGCTCATATTGTTATTTCTATTTTGTATTATGTTGCTTATGTTTTGTTTTTAGGAATTTATATTTTTTTAGGTTTATTACACTATTTCCATTAATGTCAAATATATTTCTTCTTCATGCTAGACATTATCCCCAGTGCAATTAGATTTTGGTTTACGGTGACACTCATGGCTGAATATTTGTATAGGTGGGCCACTTCTGGATGGGGAAATATCAACTCTCCTATTTTAATTAAGTGTGATAAATTGAGTTATAAAATTATAATTAGAATTATGATATATTATTCAAGGGAGTGGTGCTTCGAGATCAAAAATATCTTTTTCATAGTGATGTTTGAGAAAGGTTTAGATAATTTGGATTATGAGTATACTCAAATACAAGTTTCAAATCATATAAAAAAGGAACACTTGAATGAATGTTGTGAGAATATTTGGGTAGAAAGTGGTGTTTATACATATCCAACATCATTACTGGTTTGGATTTGGATTAAAAAAATAAATTTGAGGGTTTTATCCATTTTAGGATAGGGATTCATCTAGTGGTATAGCATTTTATCAACATTTTTAATTATTACTATGTTCAATATATAGTTAATATAAGGATTTATTTTCTCCCATGGGTATCTTGTTTGAGTTATTATTTATTCTTATAAACATTCAATTATGGTCTCTTTACATATTCTGAAAAGGGCATAATATAAGATCTAGTCTCATAGTGGGAGTTATATTCATTTTATGATAAATATTATCATAATTTTTTATGAATTATTAACAATGTGTAAAGATGTTACTTCGAGGATGTGGGATTTTGAGAGAGTACATCATTGTGATTTAGAGGAATAATGTGACACATAATAGATAAAACAATTTTTTCTTATTTTAAAAGATAAATTATTCCAAATATGATGTTAGTGAAGAGGTTCACTGGAAGACTTCTCATTTAATTATTATTTCTCATAGGTCGAGTTAAACCCGATTCTTAAAATTTTTCTAGATACCTGACAAAGGGGGAGAATTTTACTTTGAGAAAGATTGATTAGAGGAAAGTACCTAAATGGTAATTAGGGGTATAATATTATATATAGTAGACATAAATAGATATTTAATATTTTAAATGCTAATTTATACTAGTCGTGAGGTTAATGAATCCATTCATAGGGAATATGATTCTAGTAGAGGAATTATTTCAATAATTGTTTGATAATTTTTGTTATGTTTTCAGGATGCGTATAATAAAAAAACCCAAAGTAAGAATTTTTTGAAAAACCTCAACATAAGTTTTTGGGAGGTATTTTTTAATAATGTTATTATAAATGAGTCATGAAATCACTTGGTATTAAAGTTTTTATGTATGGAAATGATTTGAGGATGATGAAGGGAATTTACTCTTCTATGAAAAAATAATGTTACAATGAACTATATGTTATGCCATATTATTTATTATGATATTCTCTCCATTGTGGTTAGATAGTTGTGTTGTGATTGTTTAGTGGTAGTTAATAATTTTTATTGATAAATTTTTATGAAAATTTAAAATTATAAATGATCCCATAACAAGTGATAGCCACACCATGAATGTTTATTCACTAGATAAAGTGTTCAAAATTGTGGATTAAGTTTTCGGATTCATTCCCAGATTAAAACATATGAGTTTTTCTAGAATTTTATCTCAAAAAAGGTTTTTAGGGGTAGAGGTTATAGATTATTAATGACACTATAATGGGGTTATATTAAATATAGTTTATAAAATGGTTGGTATAATTTTTCAATAATATGTTGGTGAATGATATTTTAGATTTTTTGGTCACTTTGCAACATTTGAATTGTGATTCGGATAATAGAATGATTTTTGGAGGAATGAAAAATTGGAGTTAATTATTCCATAATATCTTGTGTTAATCCCATAATAAATTTTTATAATATTTAACAATATAATAAATCTCATATCAATATTCTTAAATAAAGGGGAATGTCTTCATATATGATTATGTGTAATTTTATTATTATTTTAGTATATGGATGGAATAATTTACAAATGATTAATGAGGTATGTAGAGATTTTTTTTTAAATAATTATGTTTTTCAGATGATTTTGGAAGATAATTTTCACATAATTAAGAATTTATGACAGTCAGATAAGTTGGATGAGATTGAAATAATTCTATAAATAATGTCTTCATTGGGGATCTAGGGGAGTTTTCATACCATTAATGCATCAAATCAAATTGTAAACATGAGATATTCATGTTAATAGAGACATAATATACTACTACATCAATGGGGGTATAATAATTTGTTTCTTATTATTATAATCAAAACATTTCTTTACCACAATTATTTAATTCATATTGAGTGATTTAAATGTGAGTTTTCATTCGATATAGTTGTTATAAACTAATAAAAATATTTAATTCACTCTAAATTTGAAAACCTGAAGTGATCATTAGTAAATGTTGTTACACTAAAACATATTCATGAATATTATCCATAGACTTGTCCTAGTGAGGGTAAACTATGTAAAAAAATATTTTTTTTTCACTTTTTTGTATTATCACCATTATATTTATTATGGGATTGATTTGTCTTATTACTAACCCTAAAAAAATTTGGAAGGGTTTTTTTTAAAATTGATTAACCCTGATATTTTCTATCATTGAGTATAATTTCTCTTCCTGGACAAACATTGTAAAAAATAACATCTCTAGAAGTCCTCATAATCAGTCATAAATAGGTTTTACAATATTCTCTATAACAAGTTCATCTCAAGAAATCCCTTCATACGTAGTCAATAGATCCAAAAAAATCATATTCACCACTTTTTAATTACAAAACAGAATAAAATTCACGTACTTATAAAACCCCCCATTATAATATTTCATGCACCAATTATTATATGAAATGTATTGTGTAAATTCAACATCTCTTTCATGGAACCTACAATGATAGATTTCATCATCTCCTCTATGTGGATTGAATCCCTTCCAACCATATCCATCCTCATTAACTTACCTACTCTTTTTTTATTGTTATTTCAACATTTATGGAATATTTTTATATTATGGAATAAACCAATGGATTAATTTCCAAGACATATATACTTCAGACTATGTATTCATTACCCCATGTTATTCCTTAATTTTTTTGTAAAACATTACTAAATGTAGCATAAACTCATTCTAATTTTGTACCCCATGATGAGGAATTTTGGAATACATTCTTCTCACCCATTACTATATTAAAAATAATTTATTTAAAAATTACATATAGAAACATTACAAATTACCATATAACAATCATAATTAATAATTGACACAAATTTCTTCATTTCAATATATCATACAAATCCCCTTTGATATGTAATTTGATAGTTCTTTCTAAAAATTTAAATTTCATCATTAATCCAACACATTTATCTACTAATAAATTTATACACCCATACAATATATTTTCAATGAATTATAATAATTGTTTATATCACTTCAAATTTCTCTCGATTAATCCACTATATCAATTTTTTTTAATATTTCAAATACATATATCAACACCATTCTAAAAAATTCATATTTTTATTTAATCAATATATTAAATATGTTATATTATCACAAACTATATACCAATCATAGATGAAAAAAATCATCATAGATTTGTATATATTAATAATAGATGAGAATATTTAGTCAAATATATAAATTTCACAAAATATATATTTGATATCACAAAAAGTCAATAATTTTATAACATCATAAATTTTTAATGATAATAAAACCCCATTTCCTGATAAATTATTAGTATGTTTTTGTGAAAATTGAATTTTTTCAATAAAAATAACATAATAAATAATTTAATGTCATTCCATATGTGAAAAAACATGGTTAACACTTAAAAATATTCTATGAATTGTTTATTGAGTTTTAAGCTGAGTTAGTTTGATATTTTGAGGCCAATAAAGCATCAGTGTTGATTTAATGAAAATATTAAATATTTTATATCATGCACCAATCATTTTTTTAAATAATATAAGAGATTTTGAATGGGGTCCCATTTGGGATATATAAAACATTCATTAAGTCTAAAACACATGTTTTACCCTAAGAACCACATAACATTTTTTTGGATTGGGTGTTTGGTTGAATGGCATGTGGAGGTAATTTACTTAAGATTTTTATTATAATTTTTTATTAAATAATTGATGTATCTCCCAAAAGGGGAATCATATAATAAATTCTACTGTTCTATTAGTTATAAAATATAGGTTTTACCCAAGTTCTGACAATACACTTGTTTGGATCTGGTGTTTGGTAACATCACATGTGACAATATTTTATTTTACCCCTTTTTATTATGTTATTACTATTTTAAATCATTAAATCATTTTTATTCCATCTCATTATTCAGTTCACACCAATACTCAATTAATTTCATCAAACATGAAAAAAAATCCTTCAGATATCATTCAATATGAGTCATTCAAGTTAGCATTGTCTTAAATGGATGAAATTTAAATGCACATAATGAATTTCTAATTAAATCTCTTACTAAATATATTTTTCTTAAATTCGGGCCATTTTTTGGGATTTTAGAAAAAGTATAATGATTTCTTTCATCCTTTTTAGTTGATTCAACTGAGTAAGAGCATCCCCAAGACTCATCAATGGATGATTGGAGATGACATGTTGATTTTATTTGGGTTTCTTCACTGGTTCCAAGTACAATGATAGTCTCCCTTCTCCCATAATTCTCCCAGAATGATGAATTTGTTTGTGGGTTGTCTGATTTATTATATTATAAATTTTTCATTTTTTTGTTTAACGTTGTAAAAAACATTGAATTTGATAAAAAAATATAGAAACCAAAATTATAATTTTTAAAAATTATGTGAAGATATTTCATGGAAACTATCATATAATTTAGTTTATACAATTTTTTATAAAGACAATTATAAATAATTATAAAATGATAATTAACTATAATTATCAAAATATATTTTAAAAAAATTATCAAAAGATATTTTAAAATGATAATTTACAATTACTTTTGAATATATAATTTTAAAAGGATAATTTTTAAGAAATTAGTTAATGATAATTATGAAATGATTGTTTGTAATAAATTATTAATTTATTATTATAAAAGTATAATTAATGAAAAATAATGTAAAGATATATATAAATGGGTTTATAATAAAATATAAGGAGTATATTATAAAAATATAATTCAAGAGAAACGGTCAAAATTTAATTAAAAAAAGATAATTTTTGAGGAATTATTAGAAGATAGTTATGAAATGATAATTTATAAGAAATTATCAATATATGGTTTTAAAAGGGTAATTTATATGAAGTTATCAAAATATAATTATCAATGGATAATTTATGAGAAATGTTCAAATGAAAATAAAAAAAATATAATTTAATAAAAATTATCACATGATAATTATTTTTTATATCAAATAATAGTTATAGAATTCAACAATATATGTTCTCAATTTAATCTTGATATATGTATTTTATTAAATATATTTTTATAATTAATCCCCTGACTATGATTTATAGTTATTTCATTGACCTAAACTATAATTTGGAAATTAATCAAGAGAGAGAAAGTATCATCGAATGTGATATTTTTTTTATGTTCGAAAAAATGTTCATTTTTTATATAGGAAACATGAAAACCCTCAAGGGTTGATGTGTCATGAATAACAATAATAAGGCCCCTGAGGTGTTTTTTGTGACTGTTGAGGTTTCCAATATAAGGTTAAAATCTCACTGGGTGCTTAATCATTTTCATTGACACCATTGAATTTTTGGAAGGAAGTTCCATACCTTCTTGGGATCTTATCACACATGTTTCCTTATTATGATTATATTGTGGGATTATTTTATATCTATTCTTTATTTGTCATCACTTGTTTTTGTATAGCCAGTGAAACCTTCTGACTTGATACCATGAGAATTGTTGGGATAGTCAGATTATATGATGATGTTTGAATCAAATATTCGATATATATAGATTCTATATTTTTAATAGGATTATTGTTGTGGATATTACCATGCAATTCCTTAATGTGTTTTTATTTTAGAAGGATAGTATTTTTTATATGTGAAAGGTGGCCCTCATGTTATGCATAATCTATTATAGTGCTTAGATGGATTTTGTTGATCATAATATTGGTGAAATATATCCATGTAACATGGTATCTAATCAAAGCCAACTGGATTCTGAGTACATGACTGATACTCAGTACCTTCTGGATTTGGAGTATTAATTGATTCCATATGGACTTCGTGTAGGTTATAGATACTTGATGCCTTATATATTCTTAGTATTAAATGATCCATTTTTAATTTCATGTAGGTTACTCAATATATTCCTTTTGTATTAAGAGTGACACACCAATATACTTTTGGATGCTTGAAAATATACTATACATTTTCTACAATGGTTCTAGTGTAGGTATGACTGAGGGTTTTTAGCGACTTGGTTAGAAAATGAATTATTGGTTTTGGATAGTATGAATATTATTTTTACACATTTATCATTTTTATTGAACTCAATTTTATTCTTAATAAAATTAGGTTAAGGATTCATTGGTTGGGCCCTATTGAGTCCTGTAATAAAACCATAATTGTTCATTTTGGTGGTCTTGTTGATTTCATAAGGGATATTGATAAGAGAGTGTGTCCTATGGTGGATGGATGAGAATAAAATAATCGAGAAATTAGAAGATGTGATTCACTCTCAAATACCCCCATAGTTCTAACAATATATTTATGTCATATGGCTTATTTCATTGTATGGGATTTCCACATTTGGAGTTTTTTATTTTTTTTATTTCTATTTAATTTATTTAGTTTCTAAAAGTTCACTATGATCATTCATTATATGGTTAATTGTTAATATTTTATCCTAGGACATGGTAATTATGGTGTGTTATACCATCTTATGTACTCATACCCTCGCTACAAGTCAGAATCCTCATGCAAATTTGGAGGCACCCATGAAGTCATGTGACCTTAATAATTGGACCCAGAGGTATGTGCTATGATGTTACAAAATTATATCAGAGGACTAGGACTCAAAAACTTTTTTTCTTCTCAGGGAATTGATTGGGGATGGGTTAGGTTAGGTATAGGGAATTTGGTACCCTAGTGGGGTAATTATGTTAGTGTATGGATAAAAGTGTATATTGGACCTCCGAATTTCCACAAAGTGGTGAAATTTTGTTTTGATGTTACCGTGGATCAATTTCACCTTGTGCAATGATCATGATATTGATATATGTTTTATAAGATTTTGTGTGTTTCCATGCATCATAAATAGGAACATATGACCACATTCCATATATATATATATATATATTATTGTGTATTATAATAGTTCAATAATAAAATTTCTAAACATAGTAATATATTTGGGATAGTTCTCATATTGTGATATATTTGTGTTTCCATAGTTTCTGTATAATTTTTAAGGGAAATTATTTAGTTGACATAGAATGATGTTTTGTCAATATATATATATATATATATATATATATAGTGATTGTGGAAAACATGTTGATATGGAGACTAGGGTTAGTTCTTGGAAGGTTAAACCATGGGTTGAGGTTTGACTTGTCTAAGAACATTTTCAGATCTTGTAATCATATTATGGTTTATATGAATTGCTCAATATTTTCTAAAGTGTTTCCATTGAGTTATAGAATATGACATGTTGACTTAGTATTATCAGGAAACCTAGAATGTTGGATAAAATACTTCTTTATGGGTGGATGTTTCTTCATTAATAATGGACATATAAGAGAATATAATAAACATGATCTGACATGTGATCAATCATTTTAAAATCCTGGTGGAATTACCTAGATTACCTTCAATTAATTTAGTGATATGTAATAAGAGTTATAAAATGTGTTAAAATATTAATTGACTACAACTCTAGTATTTTTATCCTTTCACTGCACAAATGGCCTTAAGGATACTAAAGAATGTGTTGAAATCATACAAGGGATGCTTGACCTAGTAGAGACTCTGAACGATCAATAAGATAAGAAAATATTACACTCATGATATGTATGCATCCCAAATAGATAACCCAATATCATATGCCACTAACTGATATTGAAGATATTAAGGTACCAATTGATGACGTTTAGTAGAAGAGAATTATCAGGCCATTTACATAACTATGGGGTATACCGATGAAGTTGTCCAATAAGGAAGATTGTTGTCTTCAACTATACATTGAATACCAAAAGTTGAAATAGATTATTTTTAAGTTGAAATATAATTTTCATGATATCTATGATTTATTTTATCAATTATGGGGGCAATTTTGGTTCGGAAAGATTTATCTTTGTTGGGATATCACATGTTTGTCATAAAAAAGAAGGATATTACTATGGAGACGTTTTAGAGTAGGTTTGTTCTATACAAGTCCTAGGTGATTCCATTCGTATTGAAAAACATGTTAGAAACCTTAATTACCATCCTAGAAAGATATTCCATCCATATATGGACTCATTCATTAGGGTGTGTTTTTAATATATTCACATTTACCTACTGACACTATAGAAGTATTCTAGGCCTTATAAGATAGTCCTGAGTACTCTTTTATCACATTGTTTTTGGGAAATAACATTGATGATTTATTTCTAGATTCATAAGGTGAAATCTCCAGGACATGTGGTGCATGATAAAATTGTATCTGTTGACCTTGACTAAGTGGAGGAAAAGATTTTATGGAAACATATCTAGAATACATTCCAGATCAGGATCATTTTTGGATTGTTAGTATATTATTGATGGATTATTTAGGACTTATCTTGACTATCATCAATCGGGAAAACACTGACTACGGAGGGAGTGAAATTAAGGTGGTTATACAAATTTGACTATTATTTCCCTGATCTGAGAGGTGTTTGATAACTACTCTAGTAATTAATATCATTGACTGTGGGATTTGTTATGAAGTGTTCAATGATGCATCGGGTGTTGATCTGGGAGCAGTGATAATGTAGAGGGAGAATATATTAGGTAATTTTTCAAGATATCTACGACACCATGGGAAGAACTACCATACTCTTGACTTGGAGTTTGAAGATACGGTCAAAGCACTTAAGTATTGAGACACTATCTATTCAGTGAGATATTTTTTGTTTACATATACAATAAGATCCTTTCAATAAAATTAATCATAAGAACTAAATTTGAGACACATGCATTGGGATTATCATCATTAAACATGTGAATTTAAGATGTATTATACCCCAAGTAATGGTAATTTCAATGTATATTCTAATAAGCTTAAGACACAGGAAGATAAGGAACTCTGTGAGAGGTCTTAAGAGTAGAAATGGTGCCTGATGAAATTGTTGGACAATTGTGGATGTATGCTTCTAAAAATACAGGATTGATGAATTTTTCCTTTTAGCAACTAGATACTCACTCATAGACCAGGTGAAGAATTTATAGCAGTCTTACCGTTGGTGTAATGTGATGTAGGAATAGCTAACTAGGGGTGAACTGATCCTAAGGTGGACTTTGGATGATGATAATGATATCATGGTAAATGGTAAATTGGTATTCTCATTTTCAATTATAGAAGAATTTATGAGTGGTTTAATACCATCATATGGTGTAGGCCAAGAACTAGTTACATGGTCGTTTTCACAATCCACTCTCCATAACTTAGTGGTAGTGGGAGGACATTGTATAGGACTTTATGAAGAGGGTACATAGGACACAAGGAGACCTTATGTAGTGTGGGAAACTATAGATTAGATATTTAGGATTTCTTACTTCTTACAAACCATAGAGACTCACTTAGTGGATGATATATGAATTCTAATTTTCTATGTTATCATAGGATTACAAAGAATTCAAATTATAGTTGTTTCTGATTGAGACACAAACGATATGTCAGGGTATTAGAAGGGTTTTTGGAAGGTTTTGAGGACTTGGTTGAGGTTGATCATGGTATTCCATCCTCAACAAGATGGATAATATGATTAAAAGATACCCATATTGAAAGATAATCTTATAGCTTATGGTATTGAAATTGGTTTATCAAGGGATGATATTCTATCCATGATTGAGTTTTCATAAAACATCAGTTGCGAAGATTTGATAAAGATTTAACCTTATGAGGATATTTTCGGACATCATTTCATTCAACACTTTGTTGTTATGAGGTAGGTGAGGTAGTGGTTATGGGGCCCATTTTTGTTTTTGAGACCCCCAAAAGAGTGTTACTAATTCAAAAGAGGTTGATCACCACTCATAGTATACAAATATCTTATGTCGATAGTAGAATAATCCTTTAGAGTTTAGATCAGGTGATCAGGATTTCATGAGAGTGAATCAATAACGACACGAAACTTTTTAAATGATAATTGTTTCATAATAAAACTTATGTTATATTATATTTTTTACTCCACAAAATGATATATATTTTATTATGAGGTGAGTATAAATTGAAATGTCACCATCGGGTTTTGACCATTATATGATCACTGGTAGATACGATCGTTGGTAAATATTACGTTCGGGAACAATATTTTGGATAATAATTTTAATTTTATCATTTGAGTTTATATGTAATATTATGACAAATGATAAATGATACAGAAAGAAGAGTTGGTGGCCTCAACTAGTATATTTTTACATTTTAATCCCGTATGCCAGAGATTGGGAAAGGGTTATTATCATTAGGTTCCTCCATTGACCATTTCCATTTCGATCTTCAGTAAGTGAAGTATAGACAAAATTTCATATGGTATTTGTTCATTTCAATGTAGATTACGAACCACTCAATGTTATCTTAGTTTCCACAAGTGTCTACAAGCAGATTAGACCATACTCTTAGGATTTATGTGGGTGAAATAAGTGGTTATGTATCAAGGCCATAGTCACAAAATGTTGGATTAAATTTTATAAAAAATATATTTATTTCATAATTTAAGTTCAATGAATAATATTACATAATAAAATTGAGAGGTAATTTGATATATTTATTTTTTATTTAGAAACTGTAATTTCTAGAAAAGAAGTAATTATTATAATAAACTATTATACTCTTAATATTTTTTATTTTATGTAAATTTTATGATTAATACACTCTTATTAATGTTTATATTATAAAATAAGTTTCATTTTTTATGTGACAAAAATTTCGCTATGCATTATCAATATGCTATTATTTTTAATAAATAACATTTTTAATAAATAAATGTAAAATTAATCATAATTATATAATCATTATGATCAAATAAATATATTTTTTGAAATAAAAACATTGAAATTATATTAGGGTGAATTTATGGTAATTTTCTAAAATATTTTGTTTTAATGTGAATAGTAAAAAATAGTTTTAGTTTTTATACAAGTTTAATGACATCATAAATGATGTATTTTGAAATATAAAATTATGGTCAACTCTTGTGGATTATAATAACATTTAGGTTTCCTATGTGAAAAATACCAAGGGAATGTCCATGGTTTTTCAAATAGCACTACCATGGTGTCTAAGGAAATAAATAAAAAAATACCTCACTTTTACTATAAATAACAACTTATTTCCACATTTTAATTCATTTTCAATTAATCCTCCATGAATTTATAATTGTATAACCTACCAAAAAGTCCTCCCATGTTTTTATCTAGCCCATAGGGTCCCAGGCATCATGTTTTAGAAGTTACTCTTCAAGGTAAGTCAAATATCAAGTTCTCTTTTCTTTTCAAGTTTCATTTTTTATGTAGTATGTCTTTGAAATTTACATAATATGTTTTAGTTTCATTTAATTTTATCCATTTTTTAGAGTATTTAATGACTGAGGAACCCTTTTCTCCTATCTTTTTAATGTTTCCTAAAAAAAATTTCAGTTCTATTTTGCTGCCAATGTTTTTCACAAAATTTGTCTTTTTTTACATGCAATTCTCTTATTTTCTGTTGTGAATACCCAGAATAATTTCCCTTAAAAGGCTATTAAAATATACCTCTAAATGTTATATTTTATTATGGGATTCACATACTTGAAATCCTCCAAAAATATTAGTGGGTTAATAATGACATAATGCTCACCCCGTTAAGAATCTTTTTAAAACATCATGATTTTGATATGAAACCCATTTCATTTATTCTACATGGTATATTTCTGAATGGTTTTATTATGATATATGTAGAAAATATTAATTAATACATAAAAAGGGTTCAACCATAATTAACTACAATAAATTTTGTAAAAAACTTAATCAACAGAGATAACATGTTTTAGGATACCATGGTGAATAACCTTGGTAATTTTATTGACACCTCGGTGATAAACCTTGGTTATATACTTATGAATGAAACAATTAAATTATTTATCCTCATTTAATGTTATTACTAAAGTTATAATAATTAATATATAAATATTTTTAAGGCCTTTATATATATCTTCATGTTTTAATTGATTTTCCTCAAGATCCCTATTAAACTCTTTCACTTGTTTTCCCTTACTAGGCCTTATGCTCACCCATTCCTTTGATGTATGATCCCAGGTTATAGGATGAAAAAATATATATAGTATGAACCAAAAAATAAGCCATTCATGTTATTTAGAAGAATGTCTAATATTTTCATTTTTTATTTATCATATTTCCATGAAACTAAACATTAAAATATCATATGTTTTATACCATGTAATGAAAAAAAAAATTAATAAAAAAGTGGTATGAGATTATTAGTATCAATGGATGAATTATTTATTTGTGTAAATTAGGATTTGAAAACTATAGAAAGAACCTTAGGGACATGTTAGAAAAATTGAACAACATCCTTGTATTTTAGTGAAACATTGTTTAAGTGGTTTCTAAGAAATTAAATCCCTGTTTGGATACAATCAAGTGGATGTGGCTCTAGAACAGATGTATATATGGGAAAAACCTAAAAATAAAACTTTTATATAGACTCTAACAAGAACGTTTGCATGAAAATAGTCCTTGGTTTCCTCCTAGGTTTTCAGTCATGGGGGATATGTTTTGTTAATCCCATTATTTTTATGAACCTTTATGAAGGATTTAAAAAAATTTAATTGTTGTTAAAGAAGAACATATTAAGAATGATATTTATGAAATTTATTTTGAATTATAAAATAAACAGATGAAAAAAATTCATACTATGGTTTTATTCTTTTATAAAATAAGGGGATGTATGGGAAATTACATAAATGGTGACCATAATGGATCTGGTGCTGACTGCCATTCAATGGAATCCAAAATAGAAAATTTTTTGGGAATGATAAATAGCATTAATCATGTAATGGAAAATAACTTGAATAATGCTTATAGACCAATTTATCCTCGCAGGGAATAAATTTCTTGTAGAGACCCAAAGCTTGACGTAATGGACAATACCTTACTTTTGCGGAATCATTAATACATAAGAAAAACAGACACATAAGGACCGTAATAGTTTAGTGTCTTTGGAAACTCAGAATATAATATTCTAATCGTGATGAAAGATCTTCAACATCTCCCATAAAGATCATCCCCTTTTTTTTCTTACCCAAAACCTTTCATTATATCCTGGGGAAAAGAAAATATAAAAAGGGTGAGCTCAAATGCTCAGTAAGGGCAAACATAGAGAACATAAAACAATCCATAAACATTTGAAAACAAAAACTTGAACATGAAATTTAACCATAAAAATCTTGAGCGAAGACATAAATCATGGAGGTAAGTAAGGAATAGATCATGAAGAAACATTAATCATGATAAATTAGCCTGGAAATAAAACATGTAATTGTGGAAACCATTAAGCACATGATATTATTTCCATAGTATCCAAGGAATTGCTGCCAAGACCATCTTAGTGGACAAAGTCCCATTCGGAATCGAGTTCTCTCCTCCTTCCATTCCTGTATTACTGAACCGGTTTAACTTTATGTTCCATCCATGTATATCTCATGAGATATAAATATTTGCCCAATGCATTGGGGGGAGATATAGGTCCCACCAATCTCTTATTGAAATCATTATTTTGTGAGCCACAATATAAACATAAATCATTTATCATAACCCAAGAATAAAATGGGTTTCATAAACATCATTCCATCATAACGTAATCCATACAAAAAAATTGGATATCATTTCAACATTAGAAAAGTGAAACCATGTAAATCATAGAGACATGATACTTGAAACATAGACATGTGAAATAATGTCATCTTAGATGAAAATGGTTCTGAAAAAACACTTGAAATGAATTCTTGAGGAAAATATCCTTTTTTCTTCAAAATCATTTTCTTTTCACAAAATGTAATGCAATTTTAAAAGAAAATAATTTTTCTGAAAATAGACATGAAATATTTTGGGGGATTCATCCTGAAAATAAGGCTTTATAAAACCGAAAAAATCTGTTCGTGCCGTATAAGTTAAAAAACATTCTCCTTGTACTTTTGTCGGAAAAGTCAAAAAGTACCTCGTAATGTAAAAAAAAAAGAAATATTCCATACATACCATGTAGTAAAAGACAAAATGGGTAAAAGGAAATTAAACATACATAAAAACATTTTTAGAAAACATGGACTTGGATGATAACAATAACCACAACAAATACTTACGAATAGACAATCTCGGATAAGAACGAGATTGGAAAGGTTATCCCTTACCTTAGGTCTGAAATGCTTAATATGTATCCAAACCTCCTGTATAATGATTTAAATAATTTCATTGAATTATTAAAGAATCATATTAATTGTTATTATATAATATATGGTTCACTTATGACTTTATATTACCCATTCTTTTGTAAATTAATGTTAAAGTAGCGTTTTGGGTAAAATCGTTTCATTTGTCGTTCGTGTTTTAACTTGTAATTATTCATATCATTACTTAGATCAGGATTACTTACATCCATAATTTAAAACATGATTTATATATAATATATAATCAGAATATACATAATATATCGATAAATGGAAAGAAATACACCGTTCATGGAGACGGTAGGTCGTACGTACGCATGAACGTTGTTTTCGTTTCCTTATTGAATTGAATGAAATTAAGTAGATGAAATATATATATATATATATATATATATGTATACATAAATCCAGTAGCATCATTATGTCATATATTTCATTATTATTCGTTATATATACTTTATAATCATTCTTGAATGGTTAACATGGAGAGTGAATCTCATCGCGTCGTGGAGACGGTAGTCCGTACGTACGCACGAGTGATGATATCATTCCCAAGATCGTGGAATTGTATTAAAGTGTATGAATAATATTAAAGAATAAATATCACTTTACAATAATAATATATTTTCATTACTTTCACCATTATACCCATCCAAGTAAGGTGGTGGTGGTAAATAGATTACACCACGACGTGGAGACGGTATTCCGTATGTACGCACGCGCGGTGATTTTGTTTTCCGTAGAATGGATAGATGGTGAAATATGGTTTTTTCATACTTATAATAACATATCAGTATATGAGTGATACTGGTATCATTACCTCATAATGAAAAAACTAAAAATGAAGAAGTGGAAGAAGAAATAAAGTTGAAATAATCGGTAATGGACATTACCTCTTCTTTGAAGCGCCTCTTTTAGACCTCCTCTTAGGGCACTAAAATTGGTATTTGAAGAATACCAGGACATCAAGAATGTTTCTATGGAAGTGGAGAAGAGAATATTTAAGGGGTAGTCTGAGCTTTATGGCTTAATGTGGTGTGAGGAAGAGAGGGAGGTGGTGCCCTTTTATAAGGGAGGAGAGGGGCACCTTTGGAAATTTATGCAATATTAGTTTATATTAAATCCCAACCCCACTTAAAAACATCAAAAATGACTCATATCCTAAGATTAGATAATATAGGGTTGTAATCCCATCAACCAATAAAATTTAGACATGTTAGGGATTTATTTTAAACATTATCAACTTGATTTATCCTCATTTAATCAATTTAATTTTATTTGTGGTAATAATATTCTAAATTTTAAATTATAACAAATAATTACTTATGTTTTGTGAATTTTCCATATTTGGATACTTTATAACATTTTAGACCATATAAATTTAAATTTATAAATTTTAAATGTTTTTGTGATTTTTAAAAAATTTTATAATATGTTATTTTTATAAAATTACAATAGTGTCAATTTTGACACTATTCATTTAATTGAATTTAAATAAAATATATACAGAATATATGTTCGAAATAAAAGCCTTAATAGATTCATAAAAAGTAATATGTATCTATAAAATTAGTGGAGCACATTAAATAGTTCATATAATATTTATTTTACTATTTTTAAAACCATTTATTTGGTTTATATCTTAATAAAGTAATTACTACAACATTTTTGTATAATAATATAATATACTTATTTGTGGCATAAACATTAAAAATAAAATCCTATGATGAATATTAATATATTAACTTTCACAATAATACTTTTACAAAAATTTAACATCTTAAAATCCCAATATTTAAATTGTTATATTTATTAAATTATGAAGGTGACAACTTTGGCATCATTTAAAAAAAATAATATAAGTGTCATAATCACTTTTATAAGGCTCAAAATGGTCAAATATTAGACCATTGGATGATTATGGTTTAAATTTACATGACCAATAAGTTTTGGTCTGGGTTTTGTGCCTTTCATGGTCACTATTAGTTTAATAAAAACTATATTCTTGATTATTTGACTCGATAAACAATTTATGCATCACTATTGTGTCATAATTAATGATATTTATTTAATCCCTAAAAATTATAATTAAATTCATATGATTTATATAATTTTATTAGATTTTTGGAGACTATTCTTGTTCAAATTTTAATGATGTTTATCACTAAATTAAAATTAATATACATATAAGATTTAAGAGAGTGACATGTTGTCACTTTCTTTGGTTTTAATAATAATTAAATTATTTTCAAGGAATAAAGTCAATAAATTGAATCTATTCTAACCCTTAGGTGATATGGTTACACTTTTAGCCATCCAATAGAATTTTGTCAGGTGTTAGGGTAATTTTATAATATTGTATTTACCCTTAATTACCCGATTTATCTTTAACTATGGTAAATAAAATTTACCGTAGTTACTATTCATAATGCCCAAAAATAAAAAGTATCTTATTAACATAATATGGACCCATTGATTCCAAATATGGAATATATTTTTCCAAATTCAACACACAAAAGTTGCATAAATTAAATTAAAATTAATCATGTTGTCCAAAGAAAACGGGTTTTTCTTTAAAACATTGCAAAAGATTGAATTGATTTAACATACAAATTCAAGGTAAAATCAATTGTAATGACATACATTATATTAAATGGTAAAAATATATTCTATTTATACTTTAAAACCATTCATTATTATAATTTAACTATATAAATTATTACGATGAAAAGAGTTGTTTTTAATTAAAATATCGCGTGTTTTTACTATTCATTAAAATATGAAAGTTATCATAAAAATATCAAAAAATTACCCAATATAAATTTTTATATCCTGAGTCAAAATTATAATTTTGATTTTGTATAATTGAACTTATAAACATTTCAAAAACTAGATTTAAAGTAGGTGTGCCATCAAAAGGCGGTAAAACTGCATTTTTTTTAAAATACTTATTTTACCCGAAAAAATTTATTTTGTTCTTATACCATGTTCTAGAAAATGTGTAAGATTAATAATAATATTATAAAATTCAAAATTTAGTTAATACTATTCATAACGGCTATTTCATAATAATATTATAACCATATATCATTTTTTAGTGAAACCTGATATTGCATACAACACACGCTATCGAGGAAAGTCGCGATTGCGTGTAATGAAAGACAAGTCAGGGTTGTGTGTTGTGCAAGAATCCTTCGTTGTTTCTTATAACAGAATCCAACCATATTTTATTTATACGTTTAATATATATATATATATACACTCAATTTTGAGTAGAATGACTATTATAAAACAAACTTGAAATTGTGTGTAACACAATCTAAGAATAGTGTTGCGTATACTGCAAGCTAATACGGTGTTGCATAAAGCACAAGATAATCTTGGTGTAGCGTACAACAAAAGATATGAAATAAATTAAAAAGAATATATCTTATAAAATCTCTGGCTGTTACATTCTACCCCTCTTAAAATGAATTTCTCCCTCAAAATTCATCGGGGTTATAAATGGTTTAATACTTGAAAGTTTCATTAGTAGAAACCCACATCGTAAAAAGGGAATACCCAAACCTATCTTTAAAAATTGATGTATGAAATGTAATGGTTACCCAAGTTAACTAATTACTGGGTTTCCGCATTGGAGAACATAGGTGAAAATATGGATATGGAAGAAAAATCTAACCATCATGTTCTGATGGAGAGTGGTAGAGAACATGACTATGAAAATTCCATCAATCACAAAGCCATAAATTGGTGATGATCTAATGTACCATCTGATGCATCAGATATAAGAGCACTAGGACAACTTTTTTTTTGGTTTTCAATATCATTTCCCTAAAGTTTAAAATTTTGAATTAGATGAAATACTTGCATGATTTTGGTACAATATCACTGTTGTTCATGCTTTGAACAATTTCCACTTCATCTCGTAAAGAAATGAAGTTGAATTTGTTATTTGTGAAGTTTTAATAGATCATGTGATATAATGATGGGTCATTCCATCTGTTTCAAACAAAAGGTTAGCAAAAGTTATCAAATATACATAAGTCCATCTATGGTGAGGTTAATCGTATATAATTCCAAAAATGAACTTATACTTCATATATCATACCGCTTAATAAAATAAAACTATTTTCTACTAACTAGGGACTTCCTATAGGACAGTGGTATGCGATAATGACTAGTCACACTTTGATTGAGGGTTCGATTCCCACAGCCTTGTCTGACGTGATGGGTTGTCACCCGTCCTGCAGGTTGTCCTTTTTCTAAAACGAAATTACTATAACATCCCATCAATAATATCGAAAAAATTTATATCCTTAAACAATAATAACTTATGTCCAACATAATCCATTCCAATATTTATCTAAAATACTTCTGTCCATGCTCATAGTATAAAGAAACGATTACTTGAAATTTGATCAACAAGGCATGTGAATACCATCATTTATCCCCCATATATCTTGTTGGTCACATTCCCATCATGTGAATACCTCAATAATGTATTCTCTTGAAAAATGAATACCCATTAAACCTTAGTGAAAACATGAATGCTGTCAAAAGTTAACTCTTTCCACATACCAAAATCCAAAAATTCTATATACTCAAACCATAATATAACCTACTCCTTATATCAGTCATGAGAACATGAATACTATCAAACATTTAATTTTCTCCTTATCCCTTCATTATGAACATATCATTTACTTTCCAAAAATATCTGAATAACCTTTCATGGTTACCGGTACCATTCAACATATAATTTCAAATACATTAGGAAAAAATAGAGTAACAATCCTTAGATGATTCTTTATTCCATAGTACTATTAACTATACAACATAACTCTTGATAAACATACAATCATTCCACTACCTTCTTAAACAATTGACTGAGCTTAAACACTTCTTTCATCTCATATATCATTTGTTGTATCCTCATCATCAACCACATAAATACTACCCATATGACCATGAATATTCTCTTCATGAGACTTTCCCTTAGGACATTGGTTTTCATAATGCACATACATTCCACATTTAAAACATTTAACCATTGTTGATGTCGTAGCAATACCATTATCCTTTTCCTTTGCACTTACTGGCTTTGTGTCCTTCTTTTCCACACCCAAAGCATCTTCCAGTTCCTTTGAAACATTCTCCTTGATGCCTCTTCACAAATGATTTACATAGGGGAAATTGAACATTCTTTCCTCTATGATCATCATGAAACTCCATCTTTCTCTTATTAGCCGAGACAGGAAACTTACCAAATTTGAGTTTATTGATCATATTATGAGATTGTTGATTCGGAATAATAATGATGTTTGGACTTTCAAATCCCATTTCATTTGGTTTCTTAAGAAGAATATCATTCCACTTTCCGTCATATCCTCTATTATCGCGAATCTTCCTGTTTCTAGCCATTTTCTAAAACCCAAAATGAATAATGTGAGAGGAAAAAATCAAGCTAGGGAAAACAACATAGTAAAGGGGGAGTACCCTCAATATATAACATCTAAGGTTAAATTATAAGATCGTTACCATAGTTCTAGGACTATATCTTATACGTATACTTATCCTTAGGGACATCCCTAGACATACCTTAGAAATACCTCTAGGGATCTCACTAATGTTTTCGCATCTTAGTTTCCAAAGGTTAACTAAACCTTTCCTCTGATACCAACTTTAGAGACCCAAATCTTGACATGCATGGACATTACCTTAATTTTGCGGAATCATTAATACATAACAAAAACAGACACACAAGGACTATAATAGTTTAGTGTCATTGGAAACTCAGAATATAATCTTCTAATCGTGGTGAAAGATCTTCAACATCTCCCATAAAGATCTTCCCCTTTTTTTCTTACCTAAAACCGTTCATTATATCCTGGAGAAAAGAAAACATAAAAAGGGTGAGCTCAAATGCTCAATAAGGGCAAACATAGAGAGCATAAAACAATCCATAAACATTTGAAAACAAAAACTTGAACATGAAATTTAAACAACAAAATATTGAGCGAAGACATAAATCGTGGAAGTACGTAAGGAATAGATCATGAAGAAACATTAATCATGATAAATTATCCTGGAAATAAAACATGTAATTGTGGCAACCATTAAGCACATGATATTATTTCCATAGTAGCCAAGGAATTTCCGCCAAGACCATCTTAGTGGACAAAGTCCCATTCTGAATCGAGTTCACTCCTCATTCCAGTCCTGTATTACTGAACTGCTTTAACTTGTCATTCCACCCATGTCTATCTCATAAGATATAAATATTCACCCAATGGATTGGAGGGAGATATAGGTCCCACCCATCTCATATTGAAATCATTCTTTCGTGTTCCACAATATAAACATAGATCACTCATCATAACCCAAGAAAACAATGGGTTTCATAAACATCATTCCATCATAATGTAATCCATACAAACAAATTGGATATCATTTCATCATTAGAAAAGTGAAACCATGTAAATCATAGAGACATGATACTTGAAACAAACACACGTGAAATAATGTCATCTTATATGAAAATGGAGTTTGATAAAACACTTGAAATGAATTCTTGAGGAAAATATCCTTTTTTCTTCAAAATAATTTTCTTTTGACAAAATGTAATGCAATTTTAAAAGAAAATGATTTTGTTGAAAATATTCATGAAATATTCTGGAGGATTCTTCATGAAGATAAGGCTTTATAAAACAATAAAAATCCATTCGTGCCATATAATTTAAAAAAACAATCTCCTCGTACTTTTGTCGGAAAAGTCAACAAGTACCTCGTAAAGTAAAAAAAAAGAAAGATTTATTACATACCATGTAGTAAAAGAGAAAATGGGTAAAAAGGACATTAATCATACATAAAAACACTTTTAGAAAACATGGACTTGGATTATAACAATAACCCCAGCAAATACTTACGAATAAACAATCTCGGATAAGAACGAGATTGGAAAGGTTATCCCTTACCTTAGGTCTGATATGCTTCGTACGTATCCAAACCTCATGTATAATGATTTAAATAATTTCATTGACTTATTACAGAATCATATTCATTGTTATTATATCATATATGGTTTACTTATGACATTATATTACCCGTTCTTTTGTAAATTCATTTTAAAGTAGCGTTTTGGGTAAAATCGTTTCATTTATCATTCGTGTTTTATCTTGTAATTATTCATACGATTACTTATATCATGATTACTTACATCAAAAATTTAAAACATGATTTATATATAATATATATTTAGAATATAAATAATAGATCGATAAATGGAAAGAAATACACCGTTCATGGAGACGGTAGGCTGTACGTACGCATGAACGTTGTTTTCGTTTCCTTATTGAATTGAATGGAATTAAGTAGATGATATATATATATATATATATGTATAAATAAATACAGTAGCTTCATTATGTCATATATTTCATTATTATTCGTTATATATACTTTATAATCATTCTTGAATGCTTAACATGGAGAGTGAATCTCATCGCGTCGTGGAGACGGTAGTCCGTACATACGCACGAGCGATGATATCACTCCCAAGATCATGGAATTGCATTAAAGTGTATTTATAATATTAAAAAAACAATATCACTTTAAAATAATCATATATATTCATTACTTTCACCATTATACCCATCCTAGTAAGGTGGTGGTGGAAAATAGATTACACCACGGCGTGGAGACGGTATTCCGTACGTACGCACGCCAGGTGATTTCATTTTCCATACGATGGATAGATGGTGAAACATGTTTGTTTCATACTTATAATAACATATCAGTATATGAGTGATACTGATGTTATTACCTCATAATTAAACAACTAAAAAAGAATAAGTGGAAGAAGAAATAAAGTTGAAATAATTGGTAACGGACATTACCTCTTCTTTGAAGTGCCTCTTTTAGAAATCCTCTTAGGGCACTAAATTTTGTCTTTGAAGAAGACCAAGACCTCTGGAATGTTTCTAGGGATGTATAGAAGAGAATTTTTCAGGGTTTGGCTGAGCATGAAGGCTCAAAGTGGTGTGAGGAAGAGAGGGAGGAGGTGCCCTTTTATAAGGATGAGAGGGGCACCTTTGGAAATATAAGAAATATTAGTTTATATTAAATTCATAACCCCACTTAAAAAGATCCAAAATGACTCATATCCGAAGATTATATGATATTGGGTTGTAATCACATCAACCAATAAAATTTTGACATGTTAAGAATTAATTTGAACATCATCAACTTGATTTATCCTTATTTAATCAATTTAATTTTAATTGTGGTAATAATATTCTAAATTTTAAATTATAAAAAATAATTACTTATTTGTTGTGAATTTTCCATAATTGGATACTTTATAACATGTTAGACCATATAAATTTAAATTTATAATTTTTAAATATTTTTGTGATTTTTAAACAATTTTATAATATGTTATTTTTATAAAATTACAATAGTGTCAATTTTGACACTATTCATTTAATTGAATTTAAATAAAATATATACAGAATATATGTTCGAAATAAAAGTTTTAATAGATTCATAAAAGGTCATATGTATTTATAAAATTAATTTAGCACATTAAATAGTTCATATAATATTTATTTGATTATTTTTAAAACCATTTATTTGGTTTATCCCTTAATAAAATAATTACTACAACATTTTTGTATAATAATTTAATATACTTATTTGTTTCATAAAAAGTAAAAATAAAATCTTATGATTATGATAAATCTATTAAATTTCACAATAATACTTTTACTCGAATTTATCATCTTAAAATACCAATATTTAAATTGTTATATTTATTAAATTATGAAGGTGAAAACTTTGGCAACATTTAAAATAAAATAATATAAGTGTCGTAATCGCTTTTATAAGGCTCAAAGTGGTAAAATATTATACCATTGGATCATTACGGTTTAACTTTACATGACCAGTAAGTTTTGTGCCTTTTATGGTCACTATTAGTTTAATAAAAACTATATTCTTGATTTTTCACTCGATAAAAAATTTCTGCATCACTAGTGTGTCACAATTAATGATAATTATTTAATCCCTAAAAATTATAAATAAATTCATATTATGTATATAATTTTATTATCTTTCTGGATAATATTCATTTTTGATGTTTAATGTTCTTTATCACTAAATTAAAATTAATATACTTATAAGATTTAAGAGAGTGACATGTTGTCACTTTTTTTGGTTTTAATAATAATTAAATTATTTTCAAGGAAACAAGACCATAAAATGAATCTATTCCGACGCTTAGGTGATATGGGTAGACGTTTATCCATCCAATATAATTTTGGAAGTTGTTAGTGTAATTTTATAATCTTATATTTACCCTTAATTACACGATTTACCTTTAACTATTGTAAATAAAATTTACCGTAGCTAATATTCATAATGCCCAAAAATAAAAATTATCTTATTAACATAATTTGGACCCACTAATTCCAAATATGGAATCTATTTTTTCAAATTCAATACACAAAAGTTGCAGAAATTAAATTAAAATTAATCCCTTTGTCGAAAGAGAATGAGTTTTTCTTTAAAACATTGCAAAAGATTGAATTGATTTAACTTACGAATTCAAGGTAAAATCAATGCTAATGAAATACATTATATTAAATGGTAAAAATATATTCTATTTATACTTTAAAACCATTCAATATTATAATTTATGTATATAAATTATTACGATGAAAAAAGTTATTTTTAATTAAAATATAGCGTGTTTTACTATTCATTAAAATATGAAAGTTGTCAGAAAAATATAAAAACTTTATCCAATGTAAATTTTTATATCCTGATTCAAAATTATAATTTTATTTTGTAAAATTTAACTTATAAACATGTCAAAAACTAGATTTATCGTGGGTGCGCCATCAAAAGGCGGCAAAACTGCATTTTTTGAAAAATACTTCTTTTACCTGAAAAAATTTATATTGTTCTTATACCATGTTCTAGAAAATGTGTAAGATGAATAATAAGGTTATAAAATTTAAAATTTATTTAATACTATTCATAACGGCAATTTCATAATAATATTATAACCATATATCATTGTTTAGTGAAACCTGATATTACGTACAACACATGCTATCGAGGAAAGTCACGATTGCGTGTAATGCAAGCCAAGTCAGGGTTGCGTTGTGTGCAAGAATCCTTCATTGTTTTGTATAACAGAATCCAACCATATTTCATTTATACATTTAATATATATATATACACTCAATGTTGAGTAGAATGACTATTATAAACAAACTTGAAATTTTGTGTAACACAATCTAAGAATAGTGTTGCGTATATTGCAAGCTAATACGGTGTTGCGTAAAGCGCAAGATAATCTTGGTGTAGCATACAACAGAAGATATGAAATAAATAAAAAATAATATATCTTATAAAATATTGGGCTGTTACATTTCTGTAGTTTCCTTTATGCATCAACCACCACTTTCATTCATTGGACCCACTAATTCATTGATTTATAAACAATTATTATGCTCCATAGAAAAGATATATTCTATACGATTTTTTCAGAACAAGAGAAAGTCACCTTTTCCTTGTGCAGGTTTGAGGTAGAATCTGATGAGTGGTGGACACTTATTAAATACACAAATCCAATATTTGTTATCAAATCATTGGAGTGGGAAGATTTTTGTGGAATCATCATCAATAGGTATTTCCAGCATTTTATGAGAATGAAAATCGAGAAAGAATTCCTCAAGATGAATTTGAATAAAAAAAAGAATTTTTATGAATCTATGATAAGAACGTTACAAGAATGTCCTATTACACCTCTATCATTTCCATGGATCCAAATGCAATTGGTAATAGATTATTAGTTATACTAAGACATCATCTAGGGAAGAATCATTCCAATCAGAACTATGACCGCCATGAGGAGATAATATGGAGTTATATAAAAGTTGAACTAGAGTTTGGGAAGACGCATTGGTCTAATAGATAAAATGAAAATAAGAGATATTTGGAGCCAAGAATGGTTAGGATCATTGATTATGTAATTCATGGAAATCAAGTGCAACATTCCACAGGATTTTTTTGGGATGATGATTATGAGGAACTACATTCTCAGGATCTAGAAATGTACTTGTATTAATGGGATGACCATATTTCTCTTGAACTATTGTTTTGAGGTGAATCCTAAACTTCTAAACACTAATGAAAAAAGGATGATGGGGAATTTCCAACCTGACTTCCAATGCCTCAAGTGTCGATAGCTTGGTCACTTTTCCAACCATTGTCCAAATAAGAAGATAATAAAGGGGAATCACCATCATCCTCAGTATAGTAAAAGGGAGTAAGGTCATGATTTTTATATCACAATGGCTGAATTAGAGGCTCCAAATTATATGGTGGTAGGCACTCTCATTGTTTTATGAGATCTATAAAGTACTTTTATTTATTCTAGTTCTATTCATTAATTTATTTCCTCCTTGTTTTCCATGAATAAAAAATAAATACATGAACTAATTGAAGTAGAGTTATCGATAAAGACTATTGGAGGGCATATCCATGAATCAACAAGGTATATAAACTCTAGTATTTAATTGGGATAATTTCCTCTCATCAGAAATATAGTAGTCATTCCCATGATTAAATTTGAAATTATACTATAGATGGAAATTCTCTCAAAGTATAAAACTAATGTCAACTACAAGAAGTATGGAAATATTAGTAGTATTTAATGGGAAACCTAATGTTTTTTTCAAAAGAAAAAAATATCAACCAGAGCATTACCTATAAGAACCTAAAAATAGACATATATATGGAAATGATCAGTGAAGTGAATGTTTACAATGAAATTGTATGAATAAAAAATGGTCCCATCATTTAAGAATACACTAACTTATTTCCCGAGGAATTACCTGGACCTCAACTATAATGAGAGGTAGAGTTCTCCATTAATCTCATGTCTGGATATATGAAAATTTCAAAGACCCCATATGGAATGGAAAATTTATACTTTGAGGAATTATGGAAACAACTCTAAGATCTTTTGGAGAAAAGTATTATTCAACCAAGTGTGTTTCTTTGGGGAGAACATTTTCTCATTGTTAAGAAAAATTACAAATCAATATATCTATGCATTTATTATTGGTAAATTAATGGGATCACTGGAAAGAACAAGTACCTTATCCCAATAACTGATGATTTATTTGACCAGCTTCATGGGGCTCAATTCTTCTCCGAGATTGATCATCAATATGGTCATCCTCAATTGATGATTAAGAAAGAAGATATTCCAAAGGACGACTTATGATCAACATATAGGCATTATGAGTTTGTTATTATTCCCTTTAGATTGACTAATACTCCTATTATTTTTATAAATTTTATGAATAGGGTTTTAAGGACTACCTTAACAATGATGTGTTAATGATGTTATGATATATTCTAAATGCCATGAGGAGTAAGAGGATCAACCTAGGGTTATAATGAAAATTCTATCAAAGGAGAGAGTCTTTGAAAAAATTTTCAAATGTGAATTATCGTAACAAAAATGTGCTTTCATGGGGCACATCATAACCAACGAAGGAGTCTCAATTGACCCTTCTAGCACAAGGGTTATAGAGGAGTGGCCTCAGACGAAAAAAATAGCCTAGATTAATTATTTCATTGGGTTAGTTTAATATTATACGATGTTTTTGAAGGAAATTTCACGAATTTATAATCCACTAACCATGTTTTCTTTAAAAGGGGTCTATTTAATCTATAAAAATGTTTCTGATGAATGTTTCCAAGAGTTGAAGAAGACAATGATAGTTTCACCTATGCTAACTCTACCCTCTTTTAAAGAAGGATTATTTATTTTCTGTGATGCATATCTGATAGGTCATGGGTGTGTTCTTGCAAAAAATTATAATTTTATTCTTATGTATCTCAATAGTTAATGGATCACAATTATAATTATCAATCACATGATCTAGAGTAATTTGTAGTTGTTTTTTCTTTGATGATTTGAAGGAACTATATTGACGAGGGGAATTTTGATATATACAAAGACCAGGAATGTTTGACGTTTTTTTTCATGAAAAAGTAATTGAACATGAGATAGAGGCTATAGTTAGATATTCATAAGGAATATTATTTTTCAATTCATTATCACCCTAGAAGAGAAAAAAACAACGATGCATTATGTAGCAAGGAAACTGTTGTGTTGGAAATGATGAGGATTGAAGCAGATCCTTTGATCAATGATTAGTAATATTAGACATGGGATTCATAAAGGATTGAATATCATCAAATACAGATCAAATGATTTATCAACATTCACTACTATTGAAGATCAAGAAATATCAAAGACATGATCCCTTTTTTCAAAAGAAGATAGAGGCTGTGAAGGATGGGATATTTCTAGATATCAATAATGATCAAGAAGGTGTACTAATATTTCGTGCAAGACTCTCTCTTCCATCTATTCTATAAATAAATAATGAACTTATGGATTCATATCATACCTAAACAGCCACTATAAATCCTAGAATCATAGAAATGTATTGCTACCTTCATGATCATTATTTGTGGGATAACATGAAAATGATGATTTCTGAATACACTAAAAGGTTCCTGGTATGTCAACGTGTTAAGGTGGAGTGACGACATCCCAATAGGGAATTGTATTCACTGCCTTTACCAATATAGAAGTGGGAAAATACCACTATTAAAATTCTCTCTGTTGTCCCAAAATCATCAAATGTAAATAATTAATTATAGGTTATAATGGAGTATCTCACGAAGACTACCAATTTTATCTGTATTTGGGAATATTTATCACTTGAAAAACTCAGCAAAAAATAAATGATGAATATTTTGAGGATTCCTGGAGTTCCACTTTCTATCATTTCTGATCATGATATAAGGTTTACATAAAAATATTGGAGTAGTATTCAGTATTCTCTGGGTATATAATTTTATTTTAGTATGTCCTATCACCCTTAAACTAAAGGAAGATCTGAAATGAATATTCAGACACATGAGTTGTATTTGAGAACAGTCTTAATGGAACTTAACGGTGTATGGGATCAACTCCTCCCATTAGTTGAGATATGGAACAACAAAAACACCCTTTGGAGTAATCAAATGGAACCCTATGAAGCTCTATATAGGAATCAATGTTGAACGCATTCATGATTGAAACAACTAGTGAGAGAAATATTCTTTGGCCTGATCTTCTGCTAGATATGATATAAAATTGTCATGACATCTAACAACACATTAAGGCTAGTAGGAGTTGAAATTAGAGATATGATAAAAACCATCGATGGGTATTTGTGTTTGATACTGGTGACAAAGTGTTCCTTTGATTGTCACATTTGGAAAGTGTAATGTTGTTTGGGAAGAAAGGGCAGCTTATCCATAAGAACATCAACTTCTATGAAATCTATGATCGCATGGGAGCAATGAAATATTGACTTGCACTTTAAAGAGACCCAAAGTTTTCTTACATTAAAATTACATCATTTCAATGATAAACAAGATAATAGTATTACACATATATTATCAGAAGGTTTAGTTTCTTGGGAAAACTAGAACCACACATTACAATTACAACATCAAGCATAAACATGTATTTAATTTCTTCTTCTCAAGCTTCTTATTGTCACTTGTCCTCTCCTTAGTACTTGTAGCCACCTGAGGATATACATCAACATGGGTGAGAAAGAATCCCAGTAAAAGGATAGTTAAGAACAATATAGCATGGGGTGATCATAATAATAACATCGGAAAAAGATCATGAACATGAGAGGAAGCATAAATATAAGACTTTAAATGTGGAAATCCATAAAAATGAAACAACATGTCTTAGTGGTTAACTACCACACAAACTTTTTAAACAAGATAACATCTTTTTCACACATAATTTCTCATTTAATCATGATATTAATCACTTTACCCAATGCATTGGAGCGCAGTATAATTCCAGGTGCACCCGTCACATTCAAACATTCATATTTCACTATATAATTTCGGGCGCACCTATCACATCATAATATTATCATCATCATGCATGAAAAATAGAACATAAATCAATGATGAACATAACTAAATCATGTAATGTAATGGGTTTTATCTCATATGAACACATTTATTAACATTGGTTTCCCAAAAAAAGAGGGAATAACATAATTGATACAAGAAACAACAACCTTGAATGAGATGCAAAAGGTGTGTTCTTAGAAGAAGAGTTATTTTGGGAAAAAAATTGTTTGAAATAAAAAATAGTGGTTAAAATTTATATCCTAGAAAAGTAAAGAAAATGATAAAAAATGATATTTAAGGAATAACCATATAAAAATGGAGTGAAAGAGGAAAAACCCGATGAAAGAAAATTGAGTTCGGGAATTTCCACTTACCTTATATCTGAATGCTTCCTTCTCTTTAATGTCCTGTAAAATGAAATTATAACCATTAATTAGAAATAAAGAACCTTTTGTACATTAATAAGGTTCATTATGGTATCATAAATTTATTTTATTGGCCTTTTTATGAGTTATAGAGTTTAAAAACATTATTTTGGAATGTTTGTTTTTATGGTTTTCTTGAGTGGTTCACTTGTATTCTTAAATTCAAGTTTGGGTAGAACATGGGTTAACATCCAGAACTAATATTACATGTTATTAATGAAATTAAAGAATCTTAAATGATATTATAATGAGTTGTATAATATACCATGTGGAAGAATCATTATATAAAAATTAAATGAAGATTGTTTGGGTTAATTTGGGCAGTTTTTTTGATCACAATGAACTTGTTTTAATTTATCACTTAGTAATATGTACATAAGTCAGTTACAAATCTTTAAATAGAAAATAATAAATATAACATATTATGTTTCAACCCTAAAAATGGTTTAATGACCAGATTTTAAGGTATAAATTGAAGAAGAAAACATGTTGTTCTTGGATGTGTTAAATTAACACCTCACGAACAAACGTTCTCTTTAATAAAATAAAAGGAAGTGGGAAAGGGGGTTGGATGATAGAATATAACATTAGAATCATAAAATTCTAGTATATTCATAATAATAGAGTTAAAATTCCATTTGGATGATGATAGGTGGGGAGATATCAAGAAATGAACATTAACGTGAAAGAAAATTAAAGGAGAAGAGGGAGATAAATTACCTCATAAATCCTCCTCTTGAGATTCTCCTTAAGGAAGCTAGGTTTGGAATTTGTTTGAGAACAACAACTCTGGAACGTGGGAGAGGGTTTAGGTAAGATGTTTGGGCCGATTTTAATTATATCATGGAACTTGGGAGGTGTGAGGAAATGAGGGTACGAAGGGTGGTTTTTATAGTGGAGGGGAGAGGGGTTTCCTTAATAAAAAATTCATTAGTTTATTTATTTACTTTAATACAAGTAATAGTGAGTCTTGAATGACCAAGAATAATAATTTCATAATGTGATCCCGAACCAAGTGGGCTTACATCAGCATAACATCACCCATGACTCTATAATTATCTTATTTTGCTTATTTTTGTAAATTACGGTCTTTAACTATTCATCAAAAATTCAAGTATTTCAGAAAAATCCCAAAAATTTACCCCAACAATTTTTCGACTTGTAGAATCCTAAAATGAATTCCATTTTTCAAAAATAATCTTCTAAATATGATTAATTTAATATTTAATTAAAATGATGGTTTATTACTAAAAAACAGTTTTAAAACATTCTTTTACTGATTCTAAAATATTGGTACGACATACCTTCACTAGAATATTATTTTTATACTATCATAGTTAAGTTTAATATTAATTAAGTTATACCACTATTCATATGGGTATGTTACTATTAATAAGGGTATGTTACTATTCACCAAAAAATATTTTCATTTAATTAGACTCTGAAAATAATATTGAACACAACCGTGTAGGTTAGATTTTCAAAATTCCAAACACAGAAGGGAAAAACTTATGGTTAAAGGTCACTTATCACTTAGTTTTTCATTGTGATGTGTTTTAATGTTATTTTATGACTTAATTATAAGAAGGGAATTTCCATTGAAAAACTATGGGTCATTACATTATTCCCCCCTTAAGAAATTTTTCCCCTGAAGTTTCACGTTACATAAACAGGTGAGGGTGTTTCTACTTTATTGGATCTTTTGGTTCCCATGTTTCTTCCTCAAACTTATTGTTCCTCCACAACACATTGATAATATGGTCTGTCTTGTTGCGTAGAACCTTATCTCTCCGATCCATAATTTTTACTGGCTCCTCGTCATATGAGTGATTATCTTCTAGGTGCACCACCTCCTAGTTTAGTACATGTGAGGGGTCTGGTATGTACTTCCACAGTAGTGATACATGAAACACATCATGAACTTGGGCCATATTTGGAGGAAGTGAAAAATGATAGGCCACGGCTCCTATGCGGTCAAGGATCTCAAAGGGGCCAATATACCTTGGGCTTATCTTCCCTTTCTTCCCGTATCGCATGACTCTCTTCCATGGAGATATTCTAAAGAAGAATTTATCTCCAAAATCAAACTCCATGTACCTTTGAGGGTTGTCAGCATAGCTCTTTTTCCATATTTGAGTAGATTTGATGTGTTTCTGGATGACTTGAACATTCTCTGTCTTCTCTTGAACAAGATCGGGTCCAAGTAGCTTTTTTTCTCCAAGTTCATCCCAACAGGTTGGTGTTCTACATCACTTTCCATACAAAGATTTATATAGTTCCATCAGAATACTTGAGTGGAAGCTATTGTTGTATAAGAACTCAACCAATGGGATATTCTGATCCCATATACCTTTTAATTCAAGAGAGAAGGCTCTTAGCATATCTTCAAGCATCTAAATAGTTCTTTCAGACTGGCCATTAGTTTGGGGGTGATAGGCCGTGATGAAATTTCATTCAGCACTCAAAGCATGTTGATGGATCCTCCATAATTTAGATGTGAACCTTGGATCACTATAACACCCCGAGATTTTATGAGATAGATTATTCTTAATTTCTTTGATGTCTTCTAATGTACACTACACCAAGATTAGCTTGTACTATGCTCAGCACTGTATTAGCTTGCAGTATTTATCAAAACCCTAACCATCCAATGGTCGTATCTATCAAAAACCATAACCATCCAATGTTTGAATTTTAATGAGATGTTTAATTAAATTAATAACTTATACATTAATGCTGCAGAAATTATTTATCTAGTGAAAAATCAGTAATATATATTTTATTAAAATAATAATACCCATTAAAAGGCCCAAAAACCTAACCAAAACTTATTGGTCGTATCTATCAAAACCATAACCATCCAATGGACCAATTTTTCACCATTTGGAGCTTTATAAAAGCGAATATGAAAATTATATTATTTTATTATAAATGATGTTGAAGTTGTCACCATCATAATTTAATAAATATAATAATTTAAATGTTGTGATTTTAAGACGATAAATTCGATTAAAAGTATTCTTTTGAGAGATAATATATTTCTAATCTTCATTGTATTTTATTTTTAATTTTTATGCAACTAATAAGTATATTAGCCAATTATACAAAAATGATGTAGTAATTGTTTTATGAAGAGAAATATCAAGTAAATGGTTTTATAAATATTAAAATAAATATTACATGAAATAATTAAGGTTCTCCACCAATTTTCAAGATTCATATGACATGTTATAAATCTATTAAAGATTTTTTTTAAAATATCCTCTGTGTGGATTTTATTTAAATTCCAATAAATGAATAGTGTCAAAATTAACACTATTGTTATTTTATAAAAGTAACACATTATTAAATTATTTAAAAATCACAAAAATATTTAAAAATTATAAATTGAAATTTATATGGTCTAAAATGTCAGAAAGTACCCAATTATGGATAATTCACAACACCTGCGAAATTATTTATAACAATTTAAAATTTAGAATATTATTACAACAAATAAAATTAAATAGATTAAATAAGGATAAATCATGTTGATATGGTTTAAAATAAATTTCCAACATGTCTAAATTTTATTGGTTGATGAGATTACAACCCTATATCATCTAAGTTTCGTAGTTTAGTCATTTTGGAAGTTTTTATGTTGGGTTTGAATTTATATTAAATTAATATTTTTGAGGATTCCAAAGGTGCACCTCTCCACTCTTATAAAAGGAAACCTCCTCCCTCTCCTCTTCACAACACTTTAAGCCAACAAGTTAGGCCAAACCATGCTCATTTAACTTCTACACTTCCCTAACAGAATACTAGAGGTCATGTCCTTCTTCAAAGAGCAACATTAGTGCCCTAAGAGGAGGTTTAGAAGAGGCCCGTCGAAGAAGTGGTAATATATTCTACCGTTTCTTTCAAGTTTCATTATTCTTATACTTAATCTTCTTTAGTTGTTTCATTATAAATTAATAAAATCATTATAACTAATATACTGATATTTTATTATAAATATTAAACAACCCATTTTCACCTTCTATCCATTTGACGGAAAATGAAATCATTGTGTGTGCATACATACGAAATATCATCTCCACGTCGTGGTGTAATCTGTTTTTTAACAACCACCATACTTGGATGGGAATAATGGTGTAAATAATAACTATATGTGGTTATTATAACATCATATGGATTCTGAGATATCATAAAATCCACTGCAATTCCATTCAATAATTATGGGAACGATATCATCACTCCTGCGTATGTACGGATTACCATCTCCACGACGCGATGAGATCCATTCTCCATTTTAACCAATCAAGAATGATTATAAAGTATATATAAGGAATAATAATGATATATATGACATAATAATTCTACTATATTTATGTATATATATATATCATCTACTTACTTCCATTCAAGTTAATAATGAATGGAAAACAACGTTCATGTGTACATACGACCTACCGTCTCCATGAACGGTGTGTTTCATTTCATTTATCTATCTATTATATATATATATATATACTAAATATATATGATATATAGAACATGTTTCAAATTCTGGAAGTATGTAAATCATTATATAAAAAATAATAATATCAAGAACAACAAGTCAAAAAGTGTATGATAAATGAAATGATTTTACCCATAACACTGCTTAACATGGAATTGACAAAAGAATGGGTAATATAAAGTAATAAGTGAATCATATATGATATCATATATATTATTATGGTTATATTACAAGTAAATAATATTATTAAACCCACTTTAAAGGAGTTTCAGACATGTACAGATGCAATTGGACTTAAGGTAATGGATAATTTTGCAATCTCTTTCTATCCGAGATTGCTTATACGTAAGTATTTACTGGGGTTATATTTTTCATCCATGTTCATAAAATTGTTTTTTGTAAAGTGTTTAATATTATTCATGTATTTTTAAAGTCATGTTTACCCCACATTGACTTTTACTTTGTGTTATGGAAGGAATCATTATTTTGTTTACCATACGTGGTACTTTTTGTCTTTTACGTTAAAAGTACGAGGAGAATTTTTTTAAAAATTATACAGCATGAAAGAATTTTTAGGGTTTCATGACACCTTATTTTCATGAAGCTTACTCTACAATATTTCATGACTATTTTCAACAACATATTTTTCTTTTAAAATTGCGTGTCATTTTGTGAAAAGAAAATGATTTTAAAGAGGAAAGGATATTTTCCTCTATAATTCATTTAATGTGTTTAATCAAAACCATTTTCCATATAAGATAACATTATTTCATATGTGTATGTTTCAAGTTTAATGTCTCTATGATTTAAATGGTTTCACTTTTCTTATGATGAAATGATATACATTTGTTCTATAAGGATTATGTTATGATGGGATGATGTTTATCAAACCTATTTTATTCATTAGGTTATGATGAATGATTTTTGTCTATTTTGTGGCACATGTAAGAATGATTTCATTATTATATGGGTGGGACCTATATCTCCCTCCAATGAATTGGGTAAAGATTTATATTTCATGGGCTAGACATGGCTGGAATGGCAAGTGAATCTGGTTCAGTAATACAGGGCTGGAACGACAAGTAAACTCAGTTCAGTAATGGACTTTGTCCACTATGATGGTCTTGGTAGAAATGCCTTGGCTACTATAGAAATCATAACATGTTCTTAATGGTTTTCCACATTTAAATGTTTTATTCCCTTGCTATTTTATTGTGGTTAATGTTCCTTTATCATTTATTCCTTATTCACTACCAAGATTTATGTCATTACTCATGATTTTGATGTTTTATGTTCATGTTCTTATGTTCAAATGTTTAGGGATTGTTTTATATTCTCCATGATTACCCTTAATAAGAATTTGAGCTCAGCCTTTTTATGTTTTATTTTACCCTGGATATAATGAATGGTTTTAGGTACGAAAACCAAAAGAAATTGATCATTATGGGAGATGTTGAAGATCTTTCACCATGATTAGAATATTATGTTCCGAAATTCTAAAGACACTTAATGAATATGTTCTTTAGGCGTCTGTTTTTGTCATGTATTAAGTATTCTGCAAAATTAATGTAATGTCTATTTACATCAAGCTTTGGGTCTCTATAGTTGGTATCAGAGAGAAGGTTTAGTGAACCATAGGAATCTAGGATAAAAAAACATTAGTGTGATCCCTAGAGATATTTCTAAGGTATGTCTAGGGATGTCCCTATGGTTAAGTATAAGTATAGGTTGTAGTCGTAGTAATATGGTAACGATCATAGAATTAATCCTATGATGTTATATATTAAAAGTACTCCCCCTTTGTTATTTTTTTTCCTAGTTTTATTTTTGCCTCTCACACTATTCTTTTTGGGTTTTAGAAAATGGCATGAAACAGAAAGATTCATGTTAATAGAGAACATAATGGACAATGGAATGATATTATTCCTAAAAAACCAAATGAAACAGGATTTGGAATGTGAAACATCATTATTATTCCTAATCAGAAATATCATTATATGAGCAATAATATCAACATTGGTACGTTTCCTAACTCAGCTAATAAGAGAAATATGGAGTTTCATGATGGTCATAGAGGAATGAATGTTCAATTTTCCTCATGTAAATCATGTGGGAAGAGACATCAAGGAGAATATTTCAAAGGAACTCGTAGATGCTTTGGGTGTGGAAAAGAATTACACAAATCTAGTAATTGCAATGGAAAAGGTTCAGTTAACACAATGGACAAGGATAATGGTATTGTTAATACATCAAAAATGGTTAAATGTTTTAAATGTGGAATGTATGGGTATTATGAAAACCAATTCCCTAATGGAAAATATCATGAAGATAATCTGCACAGTCACATGGGTAGTATTTATATTGATGATGATGAATACACTAAATATGATATATGTGATGAAAGAATTATTGACAAATAAAATGATGAAGCCTGGTTAATGGTTTGAAAATGTAGTGGAATGATTTCATGTTTATCAAGAATAATGAATGGTACTATAGAATAAAGAAAAATCTAAGGATTGTTACACTGTTGTATTTCCTGGAGTATTTGATAGTATATTATGAATGGTACTGGTAACCATGAAAAGTGATTGAAATATTTTTGGAAGGAAGATGATATGAAAATAATGAATGGATAAAGAGAAAATAATATGTTTCATAGTATTAATGAGCTCATGACTGATAAATTGACTAAGTGATATCATGGTTTGAGTATATAAAATTTTTGGGATTTTTGTATGTTGAAAGAGTTACCTTTTGACAGTATTCATGTTTTCACTAATGTTCTATTGTAATTTATATTTCAAGAGAATACATGATTAAGTTATTCACATGTTTGGAATGCGATCAACAAGATATATATTATGATATATGGGGGATAAATTATGGTATTCACGTGCTTGTTATGTGACCTTTCTAGTAATCATTTTCTTTATACTATCTGAGTGGAAAGATGTATTTTGGATAAGTCTAAAGATTGGAATAGATTATGTTGGACTTCAGATAGTATTGTTTATGGTTAGAACCTTTTTTTCAATATTATTTCTGTAATTTTATAATAGTGTAGTTTTAGAAAAACGACAACCTATAGGAAGGGTGAAAACCCGTCACGTCGTAAAAGGTTGCAGGAATTGAACCAACAAATGAAGTGCGACCGACCTTTATCACCTACCACTGACCTATAGGAAGTCCCTGATTAGTAGATACTTGTTTTATTTTATAATTAGGATGATAGATGAAGTATAAGTCCATTTTTGGAACCATATATGATTAATCTCACTGTAGATGGACTTAAGTATATAAATTATTCAAAACTTATGTTTGAGACAGATTGAGTGATCTATCATTCTATCGCTTGATCTGCAAACACTTCGCAATAGAAAAATTCAACTCAATTTCATTAAGAGATGAAGTGAAAATTGATCATGGAATTACACTGAAATCAAGTAAGTATTTCTCCTTATGTAAAAATACATCAACGTTAAAGAAATGATTTGGAAAACCAAAAAATTTGTCCTGGTACACTCATATATGATGAATCAGATGGTACCTAAGATCATCACAAATTTATGGCTTTGTGATTGGGTGCTTTTTCATTTCCATGTTCTCTACCACTCTCCATCAGAAACTGATGGTTATATTTCACTTCCATGTCCATATTTTCACCTATGTTATCTTATGCGGAATCCCATTGATGAGTTAATTTGGGTAACTATTACGGTTCATACTTTAGTTATTAAAATAAATCTTTAGTATTCCTTTTTACCTTGTGGGTTTCTATGAAAGAACCTTTCAAGTAGTAAAAGATTTATAACCCCGATGAATTTTGTGGGTGAAATTCATTTTAAGGGGGGTAGAATGTAACACCTGGAGATTTTAGGATTTATATTCTTTTTAATATCTTTGATGTATTCTATTTTACACTACACCAAGATTAGCTAGTACTATATGCAACACTGTATTAGCTTGCAGTATACACAACACTATTATTTGCTCGTGTTACACACAATTTCCAGTTTGTTTTGTAGAAATTATTCCACGCAACATTAAGTATAGATTTTGTTTAATGTATAAATGAAATAAGTTTTGAATATTTTATAAGAAACCCCAAAGGGATCTTTCACTACACGCAGCCCTAACTTGGCTTGCATTACACACAATCACGACCTTCCTCGATAGCGTGTGTAGTACGCAATACCCTGTTTCACTAAACAACGATATATTGTTATAATATTATTATGAACTATCCGTTATGAATAATATGAACT
Organism: Viscum album; assembly: GCA_963277665.1. Classification (NCBI taxonomy): domain Eukaryota; kingdom Viridiplantae; phylum Streptophyta; class Magnoliopsida; order Santalales; family Viscaceae; genus Viscum; species Viscum album. The sequence continues at coordinate 1,292,048,928 of OY728151.1, forward strand.
AAATTTTTTATTTTATAACATTATTATTCATCTTAAATATTTTCTAGAACATGGTTTGAGAACAAAATAAATTTTTCGGGTAAAATAATTATTTTTCAAAAAATCCAGTTTTGCCGCAGTTTGATGGAACACCCCCTTTAAATATAGTTTTTGACATGTTTATAAGTTTAATTTTAAAAAATATGATTCCTATTTGAAATCATGATTTAAAAATTTACTTTGGAAATTTTTTTCATATTATTCTGATAACTTTTATATTTTAATGAATAGTAAAAACACGCTATATTTTAATTAAAAACATTTTCTCATATTAATAATTTATATGGTTAAATTATAATATTTAATGGTTTTAAAAAATAAATATAATATATTTTTACCATTTAAAATAATTTATTTAGTTATCATTGATTTTACATTGAATTCGTAGCTAAAATCATTTCAATCTTTTGCAATGTTTTAACTTTTATAACTCATTTTCTTAACAAAGGGATTAATTTTAAATTAATTTTTGCAACATCTGTTATTTGTATTTGGAAAAATTGATTCCGTATTTGGAATCCTTAGGTCCAAAATATGTTAATAGGATACTTTTTATATTTTGGCACTAAGAATAGTAACAACGGTAAATTTTAATTACAATAGTTAAAAGTAATTATGGTAATTATGGGTAAATATAATATTATAAAAAACCCTAACACATGTATTAATATAATTGGATGATTATATTTCGTCCTAATTTATATTTGGGTCAAAATGGAATCCATTGGAACCCACTTGGATGTGATTAAGCACATTAATTTATTTTATTTTGAAGAAAGTGAAATATCTCTCACTCAAACATTAATAATTAATGTATTTTTAATATAAGGATACACATAATATAAATTCAATTAAAAATAATCATTTTAAATATAATTTTTTTTCTTTGTTATGGTAATTTATTAGTAATTTTTAAGAGATATTTAATTACATTAATAGCTTATACATTAAGGATGCAGAAATTATTTATTTACTGAAAAATCAGTAATATAGTTTTTATTAAAATAACAATACCCATTAAAAGGAACAAAAACATGAACAAAACTTATTTTTTGTATATATATAAACCTTAGCCATCCAATTTCTGAATTTTATACCATTTGGAGCTTTATAAAAGCAATTATGAAAATTATATTATATTATTTTAAATGATGTCAATGTTGTCACCTTCATAATTTAATAAATATATCAATTTAAATGTTATGATTTTAAGATGATAAATTCGAGTAAAAGTGTTATTTTGAAATATAATAGATTTATCATCATCATAATATTTTAATTTTAATTTTTATGAAACCAATAATTTTATTAAATGATTATAGAAAAATGATGTAGTAATTGTTTTATTAAAAGAAATATCAAATAAATTGTTTTATAAATATTAAAATAAACATTATATGGACTAATTAATGTTCTCAAAAAAATTTATAGATGAATATGACATGTTATAAATCTATTAAACATTTTTTTTGAATATATACTCTTTGTGTATTTTATTTAAATTCAAATGAATGAATAGTGTCAAAATTAACATTATTATTATTTTATAAAAATAACATATTATTGAATTGTTTAAAAATCACAAATATATTTAAAATTTTAAAATTTAAATTTATATGGTATAAAAATTCATAATGTATCCAATTATGGATAATTCACAACACATAAGTAATTATTTATAAAAATTTAAAATATAGAATATTATTACCACAAATAAAATTAAATAGATTAAATAAGGATAAATCATGTTGATAAGGTTTAAAATAAACGTCCAACATGTATAAATTTTATTGGTTGATGATATTACAACACTATCTCATCTTATCTTTGGATATGAGTCATATTGGAAGTTTTTATGTGGGTTTGCATTTATATTAATTTAATATTTTTGAGGTTTCCAATGGTGCCCCTCTCCTCCATTATAAAAGGGAACCTCCTCCCTCTCCTCTTCACAACAATTTGACCATTCAAGATCTTCCAACCCCTACCCATTTATCTTATCCACATACCTAGTAGAATACTAGAGGTTCTGGTCTTCTTCAAAGACCTTGTTTAGTGCCCTAAGATGAGGTTTAGAAGAGGCCCGTCGAAGAAGAGGTAATCTCGTCTACCGTTTCTTTCAGGTTTCATTATTCTTCTACTTACCCTTATTTAGTTGTTTAATTATAAATTAATAACATCAGTATAAATAATGTACTGATATTTTATTATAAATATTAAACAACCCCATTTCACCTTCTATCCATCCTATAGAAAATGAAATCACCGTGCGCGCATACGTCTGGAATACCGTCTTCACACCGTGGTGTAATCTGTTTTTTCACCACCACCTTACTTGGATGGGTATAATGGTGTAAAGAATAACTATATATGGTTATTATAACATCATAAGTATTCTGAGATATTATATCATCCACTTCAATTCCATTCAATAATTATGGGAATGATACCATCACTTGTGCGTATGTACGGATTACCATATCCACGACGCGATGAGACTCGTTCTCTTTGTTAACCATTCAATAATGATTATAAAGTATAAATAATGAATAATAATTATATATATGACATGATAATTCTACTCAATTTATTTATATATATATATGTGTGTGTGTGTGTGTCATCTACTTACTTCAATTCAAGTCAATTATCAAAGGAAAAAAGCGTTCATGCGTACGTACGGTCTACCGTCTCCATGAACGATGTGTTTCATTTCATTTATATATCTATTATATATATATATACTGAATATATATGATATATTAATCATTTTTTACATTACGGAAGTGAGTAAATAATGATATAATTAATAATAATATCAAGAACAACAAGTCAAAACATGTATGATAAATGAAACAATTTTACCCAAAACGCGGATTTAACATGGAATTGACAAAAGAAAGGGTAATATAAAGTCTTAAGTGAATCACATATGATACCATAAATATTATTATGGTTATTATAAATGTTAATAATATGTCTAAACCCACTATATAGTAGTTTCGTACATATACCAAAGAAATTGATCGTAAGGTAAGGGATAATTTTGCAATCTCTTTTTATCCGAGATTTCTTATACGTAAGTATTTAATGGGGTTATATTTTTCATACATGTCCATAAAAATGTTTTTCATAAAGTGTTTAATATTATTCCATGTATTTTTAAAGTCATTTTTACCCATCATTGACTTTTACTTTGTGTTCTGGAAGGAATATTTCTTTTGTTTACCATATGTGGTACTTTTTGACTTTTCTGTTAAAAGTAAGAGGAGAATGTTTTTTATCCTTATATGGCATGAACTGATTTTTATGGTTTCATAACACCTTATTTCCATGAATCTTACACTAAAATATTTCATGACTATTTTCAACAAAATTGTTTTCTTTTAAAATTATATGGCATTTTGGGAAAAGAAAATGATTTTGAAGAAGAAAGGATATTTTCCTCAAGAATTCATTTCAAGTGTTTTTTCAAAACCATTTTGCATCTAAGATGACATTATTTCATATGTGTATGTTTCAAGTATAATGTCTCTATGATTTACATGGTTTATCTCTTCTTATAATGAAATGATATCCATTTGTTTTATATGGATTTTGTTATGATGGGATGATGTTTATGAAAGCCATTTTATTCATTGGGTTATGATGAATGATTTATGTCCATTTTTTAGAATACGTAAGAATGATTTCATTATTATATGGATGGGACCTATATATCCCTCTAATTAATTGGGTAAAGATTTATATCTCATGAGATAGACATGGCTGAAACGGCAAGTGAATCCGGTTCAGTAATACAGGGCTAGAAAGGTAAGTAAACCAAGTTCTGTAATGGACATTTTCCATTATGATGGTATTGGAAGCAATGCCTAGGCTACTATGGAAATCATAACATGAGTTTCATGGTTTTCAACAATTACATGTTTTATTCCCATTTTATTTTATCATCGTTAGTGTTCCTTTATGATCTATGCCTTATGCATTGCCTAGATTTATGTCATAACTCATGATTTTGTTGTTTTATGTTCATGTTCTTATGTTCAAATGTTTAGGGATTGTTTTATGTTCTCCATGTTTACCCTTACTGAGCATTTGAGCTCACCATTTTTTTGTTTTCTTTTCCTCGTGAAATAATGAAAGGTTTTGGGTAAGAAAACCAATGGGTGAGATCTTTATGGGAGATGTTGAAGATCATTCACCATGATTAGAAGATTATGTTCCAAGTTTCAAAAGACACTAAACTAATATGGTCTATGGGTGTCTGTTTTTTTTCATTTATTAAGTATTCTGAAAAAGTAATGTAATTTATATGTACATCAATATTTGGGTCTCTAAAATCACGGTCCGAGACATTTGAGAGTGGAACACCGTGTAATCTCACCTCTTCCTTCATATATATCTTTGCAATTTGTTCAAGTGGTAGACCTTCCCTAATAGAGATAAAACAGGAAGTCATGGTGAGTCGGTCAACCACTACCAATATCACATTATTTCCCTTCGACGTCTTCGGGAGACCTGTGAAAAATTACATAGTATCATTTTCCCATTTCCACATGGGTATGGGCAATGGATGAATCTTACCTTTGGACTTTTTTTGCTCATCTTTAACTTGCTGACATACCAAACACCTTGATATATATTCCGAAATCTCCTTCATCATGTTATCCCACCAAATTGTTCTCTGGGATCATGGTACATCTTGGTACTCACAGGATGGATAGAGAAAGTTGTGCTATGTGCATTATCCAATACCACCATCTTTATCTCGGGTGATGAAGGCACAAAAATCCGCCTTCCAAACCAAATCACACCAACATCATCGATATGGAACTCGTGTAGCTTCCCTTCCATTACTGCATTCACACTATTTTTTATCTCCACATCATCCCTTTGTGCTTCCTTAATCTTCTCTTGGATGGATGGATGCACAATCATTTGGGCAAGGTAAGATATATCCCCTGTCCTTATTATTTCCAAATCCATTCATTGAATATCCAAGAAGATAGGGTCTTTCTCAATCCACATCATGGATAAAGTAGCAGGTTCTTTTCTACGTAGAGCATCAACAACCTTGTTCTCCTTTCCAGGTTGATAGTGAATAGAGCAATATTAATCCTTGATTAGCTCTAAACATCTACTTTGATGCATGTTGAGCTCCTTTTGTGTGAATATATACTTTAGGCTCTTGTGGTCAGTGTATATGTCACACTTCTCACCATAAAGGTAGTGTCGCCATATTTTCAGGGGAAAAATCACAGCTGCCAGCTCTTGATCATGTGTCAAGTAGTTCTGCTCAAGGATCTTCATCTTTCGTGAGGCATAGGCTATCACATAATCATTTTTGCATGAGTAAACAACCCATTCCTTTCATTGAAGCATCACTGTATATCACTAAACTTTCTCCACTTTTCGGTAGTGTGAGTACAGGTGGAGTGATCAGCCTTCTCTTTAGCTCCTTGAATATTCCCTGACATTTGTCCGTCTAGATATAATTTACCCCTTTCTTTGTTAACTTATTTAGTGGTCTTGGAAATTGTGAGAAGTTTCTCACAAAACGTTAGTAGTACCCAGTTAATCCAAGAAAAATATGGATTTCTGTGACACTAGAGGGCATGGGCCATTCTTTAATTGCCATTGTTTTTGACAGATCCACAGAAATTCCCTCACATGTGATCACATGTCCCAAGAATGTGACTTGTTTTATCCAAAAGCCACACTTGCTGAACTTGGCATACAACTTCTAATTTTTCAATGTCACCAACACAAGTCTTAGATGTTCATTATGTTCCTCCTTTCCCTTGTAGTAGATGAGAATATCATCGATAAACACTACCAAAAATTTGTCTATTTAATGTCTAAAGACTCTATTCATCAAATCCATGAAGATTGTCGAGGCATTAGTAAGTCCAAAGGGTATCACGAAAAACTCATAGCACTCATACCAGGTTTGGAAGGTCCTCTTCTGAATAGCTTCCTTCTTTACCTTTACCTGATGATATCTAGAACGAAGATCCACCTTTGAAAAGTATTGGTCTCCTCTTAACTGGTCGAACAAGTCATCAATCTCTGGGATAGGATACTTGTTCCTTATGGTGATCTTGTTGAGTTCTCGATAATCGATACATAGCCGCATTGTTCCATCCTTTTTCTTCACAATGAGAACCGGTGCACCCCAAGGTGATGCACTAGGGAATATGAACCCTTTGTCCAGATGCTCTTACAACAGCTTCATTAACTCTTCCAGCTCGATAGGAGCCATCCTATAGAGACACTTCAAGATAGGAGTAGCTCCATGTATGAGTTCAATAGGGAACCCTATCTCAGGATCCAGGGGAATTATGGATAACTCTTTGGGCAATACATCGTTGTATTCCCCCATGATAGTCATTTCCTAAAGGTTAGCACTTTACTTCAACTCAACCATTTGGGCGACGTATGCTTCTTCATAAGGAATCAACACCCACACCATTGAAGGATTTTTCAATGGAGATTCATGATCTTCATTGCATTTGTAGAGGATCATGAGATGGTTCAGAATATGAAACGATATTTCCTTTTACTGACAGTTGATATGTGCTCTATATAACGAGAGCCAATCCATTCCCATTATAGTGTCGAATTACACCAAAGGAAGTATTACAAGATTCACTGGAAGAATCTTCCCACATATGCAAATAGGATAAGACTCAAACACTTGGGTTTCAATGATTGCACCACTTTGTGTTTTTACAGATATCTCTACTTCAAGGTATCAGGGCTTTGATTCTATAGTTCTATAAAACTTACAAGATATAAAGGAATGCGTAGAACCAGAATCAAATATGACCTTTTCCATTATTGAGTGAATAGGAATTGTTCTTTCTATGAAATCATTATCATGCTCCACCTCCACAATAGAGATTTCATAAGCCTTCCCTTGTTCTTTTGGCTTTGGTGACTGCTGATGCTGATTACCCTTGAGAACTTGAGGTTTAGTGCACTGGTTTTCATAGTGCCCTAGATCCCTACAGTTGTATCATTGAACCATGAGTGATTCTCTCCTTTCATTGGGTACATTCTCCTTACTTTTCATGAATTTTTGACACTCTTGAGCATGGTGTCCTTCTTTCCCACAATTGAATCATTTCCCCATCCCTTTGAGGCAGTTCCCATGTTGCAACTGCCCACATTTTTGGCATGTGAGTCATTGAGTTTTCTTCCCACTTTTGTCATTAGATCCTCCATCATGAAACTCCAACTTTCGTTTCTTATCCCCATAGACATGGGACCATTCTCCAAACTCCATATCCACTTTGAGGGGACATCTAACAACTTCCTCGTAACTTTCAAAGTCTCGAATTGCACGAGCCTTTCGATGGTGTGGTTTTAATCCACTGAAGAATCTATCAATGTTTCTATCATTATTGATAAAAAACCCAAATAGAACATTAAAAGCCTTGTGAATTGAACTTCATAGGTTGTGACAGATTATCCTTCTTTTTTCTTGAGCTCTATTGATTCTCTCTCCATATTTTTTCTAAGAGTTCTTGGGAAATACTTGTCAAGAAACATTATCTTAAAGTCTTCCCATTTAATCTCTTCAATTTCATCCCTTGGCTTGGTGTTCTTAATCAAACCCCACCATTGATCAACTTCCCCATATAAACGATAAACGGCTAGGGTCACCATATCTGTATCACAATAGTGAAGCACATAAAGATATTCTCCATGGGGTTGACCCACTATTCCACAACTAGTGGGTCGGAGAATCCACTAAACATCGATGTCTGTTGCCGCATAAAACATTTGATAGCCAGTTTCACCCTCTTTGGCGAAGGTGTATGTTACCAATTATTATGGTTATTATTCATAACCTGAGATAATTGGGTAAGCATCGCCGTGACGTTCTGAACTCCACCTCCCCAATCATTGGGGATGTCATTCGGGCAATCGTTGCATTGTCCCTCGCACAAGTAGTTGGCCTGATTTCTCTTGGTTCGCACCGTTTTCTAAAATAGAAAAGGTTAGAACAAAAAAAAAGTAAACAAGTCATGAATAAATAAATTATTCATTTGAACGATTTATACTAAAATCACAACATATGGGATCCCTATTTATATATTCTTGTGTGCATATTTCTACTTAGTCTCATGCTATAGGTTTTGTCTAGGGTTCACTATTCATAATTCCCATATTAACTAAACCATTCCTACGATACCAACTATAGCGACCCAATTATTTCTTACATTACTACTACATAATTTTAAAGATAAACAAATAATAGTATTACACATAGAGAATAAAAAGGATTATTATATTGGGAATACTAGGACCACACATAATAATTACCACATCAAGCATAAACATTAATTTAATTTCTTCTTCTCTAGTTTCTTATTGGAACTTATCATATCCTTATTACATGTATCAAATTGAGGATATAAATCAAAAGGGGTGATCTTGAAGCCCAGTAAGAGGATAGATAAGAACAATATATCATGGGGTGATCATAATAATAAAATGCAAAAATGATCATGAACATGAGAGGAAGCAGAAATATAAGACTTTAAATGTGGCAATGCATAAAAATGAAACATCATGTGTTAGTAGTTAACTAGCACACAATATTGTTAAAAAATATAGAATCTTTTTCACACATCATTTCAAATTTAATCATGAGATTCATCAACTTAACAAATGCATTGGAGCTCTGTATAATTCCGGGAGCACCCGTCACATTTAAACATTCATATTGTGCTATGTAATTCTGGCCACACCCATCACATCATAATATTATCATTATCATGCATGCCACATAGAACATAAATCAGTGATGAACATAACTAAACCATGGAAATTAATGGTTTTCATCACATTATAACACATTCATAAACATTGGGTTTCTAAACAAAGAGGGAATAACATACATTATACAAGAACCATCAACCTTGAATGAGAAGTAAAAGGTGAGTTTTTAGAAGAAGAGTTCTTTTGGAAAACATTTTTTTGACATAAACAATAGTTTTGAACATTTATATCCTAGAAAATGAAATAATATGATGAAAAAATGACTTACAGGGAGTGACCATATAAAAAATGGAGTGAAAGAGTGAGAACCTGAAGAAAGAAAATTGGGTTCAAAAATTTCCCCTTACCTTATATCTGAATGCTTCATTATATTTAATGTCCTGTATAATGAAATTATATTCATTAACTATAAATACATAACCTTTTGTACATTAATATGGTTCATTATGGTTTCATTATGTGATTTTATGTGCCTTTGGATGAGTTATAGAGTTTAAAAACATTATTCGGGATTGTTTGTTTTATGGTTTTCTTGAGTGGTTCACTTGTATTCTTAAAATGAAGTTTGGGTAGAACATGGGTAAACATAGAGAACTAATATTACATGTTATTAATGAAATTACAGAATTTAAAATGATCTTAAAATGATTTATATTATATACCATGTGGATGAATCATTAGATAAAAATTAAATGAAGATTGTTTGGCTTAATTTGGGAGGATTTTTAATCACAATGAACTTGTTTTAATTTATCACTTTGTAATATGTCCATAGGTCAGTTTGAGAACTTTAAATAGGACATAATACATATAAAATATTCTGGTTCAACCATAAAAATGGTTTCATGACCAGATTTGAAGGTAGAAATGGAAGAAGAAAACATGTCATTCTTGAAGGTGATAAATCAACACTTCACGAACAATGTTCTCTTTAATAAAATAAAAGGATGATGGAAAAGGGGTTGGATGATATATTATCCTATTATAATCATAACATTCCATAATATTCATAAAAATGGAGTTACAATACCATTTGGATGAATATACGTTTGGAGAGATCAAGAAATTAACATGAACTTGAAAGGAAATTAACGGAGAAGAGGGAGAGAAATTACCTCGTAAATCCACCTCTTGATATTCTCATTAAGGAAGATAGGATTGGCCTTTTGATGAGACCAACAGATCTTGAAAGTGGGATAGGGCCTAGGGAATATGTTTGTGAAGTGTTTAGAGAAGTCTTGGAGCTTGATAGGTGTGAGGAAATGAGTGTGTGAAGGGTGTTTTTTATAGAGGAGGGGAGGGGTTTCCTTAATATAAAATTCTTTAGTTTATTAATTTTCCCTAAGACAAGTAATATTGAGTCTTGAATAAACAAAAATAGTAATTTAATCAAATGATCCTGAACCAAGTGGGCTTACATCAGCGGAACATTACACATTACTCTATAATTATCTTATTTAGCTTATTTTTGTAAATTATGGTATTTCACTATTAATCAAAAATTCAAGTATTTCAGAAAAATCCCAAAAACCTAACCCAACCATTTTTCAACATGTAGAATCAAAAAATGAAGTCCATTTTTCGAAAATAATTTTCTAAATATGATTAATTTAATATTTAATTAATATCATGGTTTATTACTAAAAAACAGTTTTAAAACATTCATTTACTTATTCTAAAATATTGGTACATCATACTTTCACTTGAATATTATTTTTATACTTTCATAGGTAAGGTTACTATTAATTATGGTATATTACTATTCATAATGGTATGTTACTGTTCATAATGGTAGGTCACTATTCACCCAAAATTATTTTTTTAATTAGACACCAAAATTCATCTTGAACACAACCGTGTATATCAAATATTCAAAATTCCAAACACAGAAGTGAAAAACTTATGTTTAAAGGTAAATTATCATATAGTAGTTCATTATTATGTTTTTTAATGTTATTTAATGACATAATTATAATAACGTAATTTCCATTGAAAAACATTGGGTCGTTGCAACTTCCTCCAAATCAGGCTCAAGATCATAATATTTTCCACATATCTTTCATGTAGAAGTAATACCCGAACCTTTATAGTTACAAAACCTAAAGGTGGTAGATATGGAAAAGGACATCTCTTAAGAGTTGAATCTTTTGGAGATCTTGGAATTTAGAGAAAAGGTTCTATGAAATAATACTACAACCTCAACAATGAATTCTAGAGGAACCGAAAATATAAAGAAGCAATGTGGTAACCAGAGGATACATTGAAACAGAAGTACACATGCCTTTATTTAACTAAGAGTTCGAGTTGAAATTCCATTTACAAAATTTATTAATGGTGGAAGAATTTAATTGACTTATCTTTTTTAAAATGATAATTGTTTCCTCATTAAATGTATGTTATATTTTATTTTGTACTCAAAACAGTTATATCTTTTTAATAATGAAGTGAGTATTAATTGGAATTTGACCATCAAGTTTCTATCGTTATATGACCATTTTTGAATATAAAAACTCGTCAATATGACCATTTGGAACTATACACTTGGTAATAATTTTTACTTTATGATTATATTTTAAAATTAAAATTTTGATAAATAATATTTGATACAGAAAGAAGAGTTGATGGCATCAAACAATAGAGTTGTGTTGTTTGTGGACCATCTATCAAAGCCGGCAAGGGAGGTGTCATAATTGGGATTCACCCTTAACCATGTCCAACTTGAGCATTAGTATGTGAAGCTTAAATGTAATCTCTAATGGGAGAAGTTCATGTTAAGGGAGATTACCACTACGTTGATGTTATCCGAGCTGCCAAATGAGTCTACCACCATAGAACACCATAATCATAGAGAATATGTTAGTGTTATAAGTGGTTATGTTTCATATAACTATTCATATAATGGGTAATTTTATTTTATTGGTAATTTATTTGTCACATAATTTTCATTTTATGAATAATGTTGCTTAATATAATTGAGATGAAATTTGATAAATTGATTTTTCAGTCTGAAGTTGTAATTTACAAAAAGAAATACATATTCTAATAAAATATGATATTATGATTAATTTTAATTTTAATGAAATATTATTATTTAGAACGTTTTATTTATATTTATATGATTAAGTAAATTTATTTGTTTCAAGTGACAAAAATTTCACATGGAAATTTTACTATATATTTTCTATCTACTGTTATATTTTAATTAATATGGTTTATGGTATTTAAAAGGGAAATTAATAACACATATATATTTATTATGATAATATAAATATCATTTTTTAAATCATAATGTTAAGAAACTTATGGTGAATTTATGATAACTTTTTAAAAAAAATTAGTTTTTATGTGAATTGTAAAAATAATGTTTGAGTTTCCTGTTATCTTTAATGACACCATAAATGATGTATTTTGTACTATAAAATTTTGGTAGACTCTAGTGGACTATTATAACATAATATTTTTCACATGTGTAAAATAACATGACATAATGCCCTGGGAAATCCCATGGTTTGGCAAATACCACCACCGATGTGTTTAATGGAATCAATAAAAGAACCCTCACTTTTACAAGAAATACCCACCCATTTCTCCATCTGATTTTATTTATAATTAATAATAAATGAATATATGATTTTTTACCTCCCTTGAAGTCGTGTTATTTTGTCCTGAAGATCCCAATTTTATAATCATCATGTTTTTGGAGTTACCCTTAAAGGTAAGGGAAATCTCAACTTCTCATTTCCTTTCTAGATTCTCTTTAATGTGGCGTGCCTTTTAAATTTCCATACTATGTTCTTATTTACATTTTATTATATCGAATTTATTTATTAAGATTATTTTATTTATTTTAGGCCTATTTTTCCTCTCTTATTAATTTTTTCTTGAACCATGTTTCATACATGTTTGGATTCAATATTTCATACTCAAAATATCTCTCCTTTTCCAAAGAAATTCTCTTATTTTATTATGGGAATACCCAAAAAAACATCTTTTATATGGGTATTAACCTAGTTTTCCAATTTATATTTTATATTTTGGGATTAACTTATATGAAACCCACTTTCCTTTTTGGGGTTAAATAACGACATAATGAATTTCTCTTTAAGAAAATTTTTTAAATGTTCTGATTTTGAAATGAAACATGTTTCTTTTATTTTTAATGGGTTATTTCGGAAATGTTTTATTATCATATATGTCAGTCACATAAATTAAATTTTTTTAATTTTATTCCCTGATATCACTCTGATACATTTTGTAAAGAATATAATTTCTAGATATTACATGTTTTACGATACCTTGATGAATTACCTTGGTAATTTTTATAACACCTCGGTGAGAAACCACAATTATATACTTATGAATGACCCAATTAAATGCATTATCCAAATTTAAATCTTATGATCCATGATATTATTATTATAAACCTGATTCTCATGCCTTTATATATTCCCTCAATTTCTAATTTATTTTCCTTAGGATCACAAGTAAACTATTTCCCTTATTTTCTTCTTCTAGGGCTTATGCTCACCATTTCATTTGATGTATGTCCCATGGTTATGAGATACAATAAAAGTACATAATATGAACCAATGAAGAAATAATTAACATTATTTAAATTAATTTTTTATTTTTTCATGTTTATTTACACTATTTCAAAGAAAATAATAATTAAACGATCCCCTGTTTTTACCATGTAATGAAAAGGTATGTAATAAAACAGTGGGATGAAATAGACTCCTCCATTAATCCACTGAAATATAAGGAAGAAAGGGATTCTAGAACCACGGTTTGTAAGACCCTATCTGATAACAAAATTCATTGGGACATTGAAATATCATCAAGAACATCTATTTCTCTATCGAGATATGCACAATGTGTTTTTTGTTTCATGGTTTTCAGGTACACAGATGATCCTATGGATTTCATCGACTACATGGATATAGTATTGGAGACACATTAATCTTAAAAGAGACATTTTTGTGAATTAATAACTAGTATGAGAATGTTCTATGAGGGAATACAGTACCACTTGTATGTAATCCGTGGTAGTATAAACAGATACAGAAGGAGTCATGGGAGCGTGAGTCTGATGTTTGAGTTTAATGGCCTATGTTTTTTTGAGGACTATGATAGTTACTTCTCATATATAATAATCTTATATAGGTGGAGAATTAAAATACCCTTAATTTTTAGTGATAATAAAAACTCACTTTGTTAATAATTTGTGATTTCGTTTATGTGAAGATGTAATTTTTACAACACAATTCTCATAATAAATGATTTAATTGTTCTAGATAAGGGGAAACCCCTATTAAAACATTGAAATGTTCTATAAATTATTTTTTATTAAGTGTTGAGTTAGTAGGGGATACTAAGGCCCGTAGAGCTTCAGAATTGATTTAATAAAAATATTCTATATATTATATCACACATGCATAGTTTTATAAAAATAATTCAATATCTCTTGAATGATGTCCGACAAGGGAAATATAAGGAAATAATGAAATATATAAGGTGTGTTAAACCCTAGGCGAGACATAACATTTGTGTGTATCTTTTGTTTGGATAAATCACATGTGAGTGTAATTTAAGTAAAATTTTTAATATAATTTATATGAAGAAATTAAATATCTAATAAACAATGTGTCCTATGAGAAATACTAAAACACCATTAGGTCCATATTATAGATTTTACCCTAAGAATGTTATAGAAATTTTGTGCGTCAGGTGTTTGGTCCCATCACACAAGAGAGTAATTTATATTCCCCTATATATATATTAATATTATTTTTTATCATAAAATCTTTTTTATTCCATTACCTCCTTAAACACATTCTAAACCAATATTATTTGCATGTGGATTGAATTAAACAATATTATTTCTACTATTTTGGTTTATTTTTGGTGTAAAGACTTTAATGGATGAAATTGAAGTCTCTATAATGAATTTTTTTTTCAATCTCGTATTAAATGTGGTGTTGTTAAATTTGGTCCATGTTAGGGCTTTAAGATATTTGAATTTTTTTCCCTTCTTTGTATTTCAATTATACTTAGTTCTAGAAATCCTAGGACTCATCTATATATGATAGGTGAAGCCACATTAATTTGATCTCAGTTTCATCACCAGTTTCGGGCACTGGGAAGATCTCTCTTCTCCGCCAGTGCACTATAAATATGGAAGAAGATGGTGCATTTCTTTCAAAATTATTTACTCCCTTTTTATTTGTTTATTATTTTATTTAATATAAAAGCGTTATAATTTGAAAAAAATAAATTAAACAAAAATTATAATTTTACAAAATTATCCATGGGTAATTTATAAAAATTGTCAAAAGGATTTTTTATTATTATTTACAAAATTATCAGAAGAAAATTCTAAATAATTATCAAATATTAAGTACATATATTTATAATTATATAATTTATAAAAATTATCAGATGAAAATTAAAAAATATTTATTTATAATAAATTATCATGATTAAAATATAAAATTACAATTTATGAAAAATTATCATAATATTATCATAAAATGATAATTTAAAATAAATTATCAAAAGATAATTCTAAATTATATTGTATTAGAAATAATCATAAAAATATATAAAAGGTTAAACTATGAGAAATTATCAAAATATAATTTTGAAATGATAATTTATAAGAAACTATGAAAAAGAATTATGAGAGGATTATTTATATTTAGTTATTATATGATAATTACCAACAAGTGATTTATGAGAAATTATTGATAGGTAATCATAAGAGGATAATATAATATAAATTATCAATGGATAATTATATATTTTTATCATAGAATATCAATGAATGATTATGACTTATGTTATTATTTTAATCCTGAGAAACATATTTTATAAAATGTGTTGTTTTAATTATTCTTCTCTAGAAGATTCCTAGTAGATGTGTTGCCCAAAAATGATAATTTTAAACAATACAAGAAAAATAAAGTATCACCCAGTGTGATATATTATTTATTTTATAGAAAATACCTTTTTTTGTTTCTAGGAACCTTGATGGACTTTGACCTTTCACTTTCTGACAACAATGAAAATAAGGCCCATATAAAGGTGTTATTTACTATTGATGATTCTAATCCAGCATTCAAACCACCTAAGTGCGCTTTCCTATTCGTTGTTTTCAATGTCTTTTAGGTAGGAAATTATATGCCCTCTTGGGCTATCATGACCCATTTTTTCCATGGTATGATTATTGTGTTTCAATATTTGAAATCTAGGTTTGATTTTTGATTGCATTTGGGTGTGTGAATCTAGTCACACCCTATGAATTAATTCAATGATAAATTTTGTCATATCATGATTTCATGATGATGTATGATAATTATATTATATATATATTGGTGCTCTATTTTTCTCAAGATGTGTGTTTTGGTGATTATCATGTAATTCTTTATCAGTATTTTCATTTCAACTATTGGTATGTTGTATATGTGAATGGTGGTCATCATGGAATGATTACTCCTTGAGGGTTTCATTCATGTAGTGTGGAAATATTGACGATGTTTCATAATATACTATTAACATGGCCTCTCTACTCGATGACTTGTAGATTCATTATAGAAGAGTGACACTCGATTTCATGTGGATTGTGATTGTTACTCGACATTTTATGAATTTTACATAGGTTGTAGATACTACAAGCCTTATATATTCTATGTGTTAACCAATGCCTATGGATTCTGAGTAGTCCACTCACTCGATTCCTTTGGGATTCTTGGTGACATACCAACAACATTGTCGCTGGTTTTGTACTTTTACTGATATACTATACATCTTCCAGCATGGATCCATAGCTGGAACAACTGAGGGTTTCTAAAAGAATAGTTAGCATACGAACTCTCAATTATGGACCGTTTGTTTATACAGGTTTCACATTTTTCATTATTATCACATACACTATAATACATAATCTAGATAGGTAGAGTAAAAATTGGTGGTTTCCTACTGAGTCTTGAACCCACACCCTACTCAGGTGTTTTAGTGAGCTTGTAGATTTAATGAGGTCTCTGACTAAGGGAAAGGGGCCTATGGTGGAGGTCTGTGAAAAGAATAATAAAACTTGTGGCAATCCAGGATAAACTTTGGAGGACCCTCTCAGTGTTATTTATTTATTTATTTACTACTACTTATAACAAAAGGCAGGCCTTCCACATTGGAATATTCATCATTTAAATGATTTATATTCCATGTAGTCATTTTTTACCATGTATACTATTATCATTTATTATATTCATTATTTTATATTATTTATACTACTATTTTATATAGAGGGTATAGTCTCCTCACTGGCGGACACTGACTCTCATAGCTAAATGGATGACTACACCATAAGGGGAGCTCAAATGAAATTATGCAACCTTCCGCATGGAGTTCGTGGTTCAAGTTGAGATGTTACACATTTATTCTCAATCACTATCGACCTATCCCTCCTCCTCTTAATAATATACGCCAAAAAAATATCATGGTTTATTTCAATTAATGAATTAAAAAAAATAAGAAATGAACTCAGTGGAAAAGTGGTTCCAAGATATTTTCAAAGGTATCTTCTTTTCATAAATCATTACATAGATATACCATAATTTTACCATAAATAATGTTAGACATTACCAATTCAAACCCAGCTACAAATTGTTGACCTATTCTACAAGTTACATTATGGTCATAATATGATATTGGTCTACTAATTCTTCTAATTTTTTTTTTGTGTAAATAAATTACCTATACTTCATATAAATTATTTACATAAATATTCTATTAAAATTATGTTATCGAAATGCAAAAAATCATCCAAATAATGAAATTAACCAATGTTTCAATCCTTCTAAAAAATACTTAACTTCCATCCTACTCTAAAGATATTCTCTAAGAATTAACGACACAGTAATGATTTAAAAATTGGTCTAAAAAATTATATGTAACTCTTCATAAAAAACAAGGCTTAAATACTGTCAAGAATTTCAAAAACACCAATCATCAATTTTTATTATCTTCCACGTGTCTTAGAAAATCTCTTTTAATGAGATTTAATTCTCATAATGGGGAGCGTCATAATAAAGTTTATTATAAGACAATATTATCGTATAATTCTATTGTAAATCCTCGATAGGTGATGTTGTGACTGTGAGTTCCATATCAATATGTGGTGATCTAAAAAGTGTTTCTAATGTTTCTATAAAATCATCAAATAAGGATTTGGGTTGTATGGGCTCCACTAAATATTAAAGTACGTTGGGGATAGTCTTCAGTGGAATTCCCAAATTATTTACAATTAAACTAAAAACATCCATCACATACACCTTCGTTTGAACAAAATACTCTACCTTGTCCTATACCTTGGCCATAAATTGGTCTATACAATATGATATTTATCCATTTTAGGTTACTCACAATATTTAATTTTTTTTGTGTTTTATTAGTTTTGGAAGGTTATAAATGGCATTTTTAAGGAAATAGATTTAAATATGTATTCATTATGGGTTGATTAAATATATTTGGTGGGATGTATGTCTCAATTAAGAAACTAATAAGGTTATGATAAGTTGAATGGTTTTTAGGGGTTTTAAAAAAGTTATTGGATTGGGAAAAGTTTTTTATCAACATCAGGTTAGTTAGAAAAAGTTCTATTGTTGAAGAATGGAATGGGGTTTTCAATAGAATAAAAAATCATTGATATTTCTTTTATAATATTGGAAGGAACATAATATGTTAATAATGAAAATAAATGTAGTTATATTTCAATGATTTTTTTCATTTTAATGTTTTATTATCCTTGATATTAATCCCAGATATGTATGATGAAGTGATTTTTATATGGTTCTGGAATTTCATTATTTTTAGAAATTTATTTTAATAGACCAATGACCATGTCATTATTATTTTTTTTGGTTTGGGTATATGAGGATCAAAAGAGAATAAAGGGTCACCAAAAAATCACATTTTTCATAGTTTTATTAAATATTATGTTTTCTTATCTAAAATGGGTTAGGTAAAATGAGAATGGTTTTAAACGTGGTAGGATAGATCAATGGTGTATTCTCAGATTGAAACTAGGAGAGAGCACTACCATAATGTGGAATTAGTCATATATAGATTAGTTATTGACTAAAAATAATTCTAAAATGAGGAGTAACTCTTATAATATCATGGATCATGCCATGTTTCATGGAATATGTTTTTTGGAAACTCTATGTAAATTATGATGGAAAACTATAATGATGTGGAGGTATTTCCTATTATATTTGGAGTTAGGTGGAAAATATAGTTGGTTTTTAGGGTATATATGGATTCCATGATTCAATATTTTTTTTGTTTTGATTATCACTTCAATATTTTATGGGAACACCACAGAATGACCAATTTTTGGCATAGACTAGGAAATAAGCAAGGGAGACAATATGTGGTGTATTCCATAAAATATGAAAAGAGATCCATCATATAGTGATTCATAAACATTGTTAAGGTTAGGCTAGGAAATAGGTAGGTAAAACTGGTTCACATTAATAGATGGATATGGTTTGGTTATGGGGCTATGTTTGGGAAAAAATAATATTCATGGAGATTGGACACACATCATGGAATAGATTATGATTGAATATTATTCATTTTTTCTTAATTCATAATCCATGAATCCATAAAAAATAGTATTTTGATCTTTTCATGATTTATAAGTATTTTTGGATGGTTTATAGGTCCCAATGTATTTTAATTTACTAGTTCTATAAAAAATTCTCCTAAACTATGGAAATAAGTAAAAATCCTTGAATTGTTTTAATATTTTAATATATTTTTTAATATTGAGATATATGTATGGTTTACCAGTAATTGATAAAATCAATATCTTGTGGTATAAATTAAACTTTTCCTAGTTGAACTACTTAAAGTTAACAGGAACCACTATTTAATTATTTTGGTAGTGATTCATAATTTTTCTCTTTACATTGTTTGTATCTTTGTGCTCCTATTGGATTTAAATGGCATGATTATTATTGAATCTTATCATTATTAAATATCCCTACTAAATATAATTTCATTTATCGGGAAATAAGAAAAAACAAGTGTTAAATTAATTCAACATATCTTCATGACTGAACACCTATTCACATATTTATCATTCATTCCACTAAGTTGATTTTCAATAATATGTTATTAATTTTTTCAGGAATCCCTTATGATCTATTAATGTTATTCTAACTACAAATACCACCTTTCTATGATATAATAAACTTTTATGTTTACTCAAATAATATAACAATATTAATTATGTCCTTAATCCACTAAATATAGTATTTTCCCCATACATAATCTAAAATAGTTCTATAAAATCATTATTTTAAATGATACTTCATATAACTTTATTTAACTATCAATATTCTTACACCAATATCTCATATTTATGTTCATCATGTTTACAAAAAAAACGATATTTTTTTATTGGTGAAAAAAAATTCTAACACTTCTATAAGTGGTATATGAGTTTGGTTATTTATAGTCAATAACATGAAATTAATCTGTGAAACTGGTCATTATTGAATAGGTATACCCAATGAATAGTGAGTTATTAAGGTAATAGTAACTAATAAAATATATTCTTTTTCAGAAGTTTCATACATCCATCGATATATTTTTTTATATTGAATTGAATTATAAAAATTATATTATATACTAAACATAGACAAGGAAGTATTTGCAATCAAAAGTATTTAAAATGGGCCCCCGAAAGAATATTCCCCATACATAAAAAACATTGACCATCATTATTGGATATTGGAGAATTTTTTTCCTCTTTATAATGTTTCTTAAACCTTGGAAATGATCACTTTCTTTAATATAGACTCTTCTTATATTTACATAGTCTTCTAGAATAATAATATATATTTTCATATAATAATAATTTTTTTTTTGAAATTAAAAGTGTCCTATTATATGTAACAAATTACTAAAATATAATATGATACTTACCATAAATACAAGAACACACCATAAAATTGATTTATCTTTAATCTGATTTAATAAAAATAAATATTTCTAAATGTAGTAGGCTTTCATCACCATGAATATTGATATTACCCAAGAACAACCTAAATATATTACACCATGTTAAATGATTATTCTTTATATCTCAAAATAAAACACACCTCAAAACCTATATGTTTACTGTGTTCAGAGAAAATATAAATGATCATCTTATTTTAAATACACTTTTCAACATAAACCACAAATACTTTTGAAAATAGATACCCTAATTTACATATCATATGTAATACTTTTCTTCATAACCATGGTAAATGGAAATAGAAGAACGGGTGAGCAAGGATTCTTAGTAAGTGGTGAACATACAAGATATCATACAATGACTATAAGTGAGAATAAGATGGACATGTGGGAATTTGAACATAACCAACATACATTAACATAACTTATGAAAACATAACAAAAAAATTATATAATAAATTATTTTTCACAAAACAATAATTAGGTACTACGTGATACATGAGTTATATGTGTTTTTAAACAACAAAATATAATCTTGAGTTGTGAGTATATAACATATAATCATTTGATAACATAATAAAGTGTCACAATGGTATGAATAAAAATATAATAATATGTTAATGTTAACTAATAAGACATTGAAATAATGATACACTAGGATAACCACTTATCCATAACACAGTGGACTTGGGCTAACCACCAATACCAAAGAAAATTTTGGAATTTGGCAAACCACCAGTGTAACATCCCAATATCTTGAGATATAATGAATTACCTAGTTCATTTGTGGGTTAAAATCTTCTCACCCAACCTATAATAATAAAAAATACAAATTTTTTCTATATGAATATGAAAATATTCAAAATTGAATAATAGATTAATTAACCCAAAAATAATAATTTTGTTTCATTGGTATTCATAGAAAACATGGTAATTATCCATTTAGAGAAAGTCAATAGATGGTATAACAAGGTAATTTCCCAAGTGAATAATGAAAAACATTAACGTATGTTTTCATAGATAAAAAATCCATTTTTTTAATATCATTAAAATATTCATTGAGTATTAAGAAGAAATAACCATTAAATTTTTGGAATATTTTAATTTAAAAGGTAATAATTTATATAACTAATGGAATATAAGTTACTTTGCAAAAAATGAAAATTTTTAGAGAATGATTTATTAGGAAAACAATAGGTTATTTTATGAAATGTGTTCACATGGAAAATATCATAGAGGATTCATTTCAAAATTTTATAAATAATGTCAAGTTAATTGGAAACAAAATATTAATAAAATGTGAAATTGGGATTAATTTCCTTTCATTTAATAGAATTAAAAAAATAACTGAAATTATCCTTATGAAATATCAAAATGATAGATAAGTAAATTTATATATTGGTATAAAAATCATGTCGAATGAGTATAAATATTCCAAAAATGAAATAAGAGATAAGTTCAATCATACAAACAAGACATATTTGTGAAGAATTATTCTCCAGTATGAGGTTAAATGGTTATAGAAAAGTAAAAAAATTAATATTGGATAATAAAATTATCAGGGCTATAGTGGAAATGAGTATAATTTTCCCCTAATATAAATTTAGTCATAAACAATCTTGATTTGAAAATAAGCTTCGAAAAGAAAATGTTAAGGATTTGGTAATATTGCAGTAAAAAATAATTTCAGAGAGAACAAAATATGGATTTATAGATCCCAATATTTTGATGATAACTATGATATAATACATCAATACGAAATATATACAACAAATAAAAGAAAACTAGTAGTGAATTAGAAGAATATTTCAATATTGGGTAATTTAAATGTAAAAGCCCCACCATTACTCTTAATTCCCAAAAGGTTATTTTACCTATTATATAAAATGAGAAACATCATAATCACTTATTTAAGATATAGATTCATATCTTTTTCCATATATAATCACCAATTATAACAATTTTTACACTTATATTAGTTAGTAATTGTTTATTTTCATTATCGGATTTTAGTAATTTTGTATGTTTCACAGAATTATCAAAGAAAAATGGTGATCCATGTTCAAAGACGAATAGTTCATCATTCATAGATTTGTCTTTATTTTTGAATCATTATGGTCAAATTATTTAATCAATTATATAATAATTTAATGGAAGGTATGTATATTGTTTATGATAATCTAATCCATAAAGTGAATGTTTTCTTTAATGTACTAATATATACAATTTCCATTATAATTCCAATTAATTTTTAAATCACCCATCAAAAAATTAATATAGAGAATAAATTAATCCAACTCATTTTATGTCACCTCAAACACATACACTAACTATTCCCATCAAAAGTAATGATGTTAATAGAATATCATTATAATAAAGAATGATATCTATATATACTAAAGATAAGAAGGTAATTTAAAAATATCATAAAGAGAATTGAAATGTGATTAATTTTCTAGATCACAAAACATGTTCTTTCAGAATTAAGTATTCAGTCCTCCTTCCTAAAATCATATTCTACCCATTGCCTATGTAATTGAATTTTTAGTTGATGTTTTATAATTTCCCTACACTCAATCTTTAAATAAGGTCATTTTTATAATGAATGTGTCCCTATAAGTGTAAAAAACCAAGGGGCATGATATTCCCCCCATTTTAACTTTTAATTGTATTTTCATCTGATAAAATCATCAAATTTACAAAAATATAGTATTTTAATGATTATAAAGATTACTAATTTCATACTCCATTCCCGATCATATGATATTATATTTCTAAATAATTGACCTTCTGATGTAATTTTTATGTACTGATTACAGATTTGAACTACATTTAATCTAATTCAAATTCCAAATATGAAAATTTTATCTTTTTATGAAAAGTTAAAATATATAGAAAATTGTTTTAAAAAAATAATGACTTATTTTACTCCATGGTTTGTTTAATATTATTCAATATCAACTAGAAAATAGATCATTTTTAAGATATGTTATTAAAAACTCATTATTTAACTTTTATTATAATTATTCATTAAATTTAATAAATTTAACTTTTGATAAAAATACGCAACAGAAAGGAAAAATAAGACATTGGTAGAAATATACTCATGTAGTATTATATTATTATAAGAACACCCAATATAATTTATACATTTTTATATCTATTTATCATTATCAATCATTGGTATTAAAAAAATTTAAATAATATTATAAATCAATAAAATCATTCTTCAAAAAATCATAATAACAATATATCACATAGAAACATATTTTTCTTAAATATTTTCTTATTATTTCATTCCAAAGTTATTTATTATTTATCAATTATTTTTTACATACGATTATAGAAAATTAATATACCTATTGAATACTAGTTTAAACAATGATCATGTATCCATTGATCATATGTATAACAACTATATTTATAATTCCTTTATTTTCAACGATCATATGTCTTATAATCGTATATGTAATAGTCACATTGCATTAGTTTGTATTTATTTACATATTACAATAAAACCATTCATCCTATTTATATACTTTATCCTCTAATTTTTTATTTTATTTTTTATTTTTTCTATCTTCTCATAGTTATAATCGGATGCATAATCTTCAACGCACACCATAAGGATACAGATTTCATTTTTTCATTAATTTTAGTAATTTTATAGTTTTATTAATAATTTTTTGCATTTTATTTTTATAATATGTTAATTATTTTCTAGAATTGTAAAATTTTAATTTGATAAGATATATCATGATTTTATTATTTCGTTGTTTCTTATGAATGTAACTATTAATCTGTAAAGCCACAACCTTTTCTAGAGATTTATCAAGCTAGATTATAGGTTCACTTTTTCCTAGTTTTGACTACTTGACATTTTCGTTTTACATTGTGCTATTTTTTTTTAAAAAAAAATCAGAAATTATTAAGGAAGACGTAATGTGCACGGTTGGCGAATTTTTTTTACCATACTGTGTAACCAATCCCGACAAACAATTTGATCCCAAGTAGATTAGATTTAAACATATGTCACACTATTTTTCAAATTGTTCTCTATATTAGAAGAAATTGTGCCCCCCCCCCACACAGAATAGGCACATAGTTAGTGTGCATGGTTAGGAAAACCATTTCCCTCTACCCATAAAATCATGGACATGTTTTTAATTAACTATACAATGAGTTTTCTAAAATAAGTATACCCCAATTTTACATCAAAATCTACCCCAACATTGAAAAAAATACATTCCTCTCATTTTTTTGAGGTTCCTAGAAAATCTCTAAATCCTCCCGACTTCAATTATTGGATAATCAATAGATGGGTTGAATATCTACACCATCCCAGGTATGTGGTTTCTTCCCAATTAGATATATATCTCCACCTTTATCTATCTCACATAAAAAGAGAGATGTTTGTCTGTTGTTGGATCTAGATCAATATCTGTGTTTTTATATCAAGATTTATTTAAATCCGAGAGTTAGGAATTGAATCAATAACTCTTATCCGCCATTGTTTTAATGAAATAGGGGATTTAGGTTTGTGAGCATTTATCATAAACCATGAGGTAGGTGGTCTATTATTCAAATCCCAAAGTCTTTATTTAAATTATGTGTATGCAATTATAAAATTACTAATATATTATTATCAATTGAGTTTCATAAAATGAATAAATTATTTTTTGAATTACTTAATTTTGGGAATTGTGAAATTTGGAATATTATCCTAATGAGTTGGATTAATTAATTATCGAATTAATTGTTGGGTTTATTTATGTTGTGAAACATAATTAATTAATTTTTTAATTAATTAATGGGAATTGTTAATATTTTGAAATTGATTTATTTGAGATAATAAATTATTGAATTAATTATGGTGAGATTCAAATTATTGAAATTTTACAATTAATTGTTGAATTATTTTATGTTACATTAAAAATGTTGAGACAAAATAATTAGTTTTTGAATTAATAATTGGGGATTAATTTTATTATTAATTGATCTGTATGATTTATTAACTATTGAATTAATTAATACATTTGTGATGATTAATTAATTGTTCAATTATTTAATGAAATTGATGTGATTATTTATTTATTTAATTAATTAAAGGGATTTATGTGATTAATAAATTGTTTAATTAATCAATAAAATTGGTGTGATTAACTAATTATTGAATTAATTAATGGGAAGATTTGAATATTCATTTATTTATTTTGATTAATTATTTTTTAATTAATTAATATGTTTTTGTGATTCATAGGTGAGTTGAAATGATGAATGGTAATAATTAAATTCACAACTGAATTAAAATTATCAATGGTAACAATGTAATTCATATGAGAATTAAAATGATAAATGTTTTAAATGAAATTCAAATGTAAATGTAAATGATGAATGATATCAATGGAAATTATATTTGAATTGGAATGATAAATAGTTAAAATGGCCTCAACATTTCAATTGAAATGATGAATTTTAATAAGGGAAATATTATGTGAATTTAAATGATTTATTGTAACCATAGAATTCATATTTGAATAAATATGATGAATGGTAACAATAGAAATCGTAAGTGAATTGAGATAATGAAATGTAATACTTCCAATATGATGTGAATTGAGACAATGATTGATAACAATTGAATAGACAAGTTAATTGAAATAAATAATGACTATAGTTGTATAATGAGATATAATATACCATTGGGATGTATCATAATCTGGAAAGGGATGAATTAGGTATTGAGATTTTGGGTTTCCATGGGAACCTATATGTTATGTGGTTAAATATTCAGTAATTGAATAAATATAATCTATTTACATTATTATTGTGATTTATTCTAAATACAACTGTATACACTGTTATCGGATGGATATTTTTTTAGACACCATTAGTGGGTGCCTACTGAGTTATACTCACACCTTACTCAAGCATACTATTCAGAACCTAAATAGATTTCATTTTTGTAGGAAATGATAAAGTCAATGGCCTTGTGTTACATAACTAATTTGGGAGGGTGCATAGATGAGGGATCAAGATTTGGTTTAGGACCAATATGGTATTATTAATTTTCTTCACTTTAAGGTTTTCATTTTGGAACATGGCACGTAATTTAACATGGAATATCTACTGTTCATTTTAGACTTTTATTTTAAATTTTTGTCTTCTTGAGATACTAATATTATTCTCATTATGCTATATCATTGTTGGGTTATTTGTTATTTATTTTCACTTTGGTATTACTCTAAAAATTAGGGTATAATATCCCCATGATCGCTGTTATACCATCTCTTCTTGTTGACAGCCTCTAGGATATGGGGAGGTTCTCCTGAGGTTATGGGGAGAACGAGCTTTGGGAATTGAAATTTTGTATCCGGGTCTAGATGTTACAATGTGGTATCATAGCCCTATTTTATTTTATTTTCTTTTTTATAACTAATTTTTAATTGTGTACATGATACTTGGAAGAGTAAAGCCTTGGTTATGATCTCATGCATGTGAGTATCTAAGCCATATATGGGGTAAAACCCTAGGTACCCAGGTTGGAATTATTGTTATTGTTGTTTGTTGTTATAGATGAGTATTACTTTACCATGGGTGATATACTAATTTTGTAATGTGGTAACGAATTTTGTTATTTTTTATGATTGGAAATGTATCCAATAATTTAATAAGTGATGAGTATGTATGCATTATTCTAGGTACTCCAGATTATTTTGCTACATTCATCATTTGAGGCATGGAAGAGAAAAAGAGTTTTGGATTTGTTTTTGAACATGAGCCACTTCTTCTTGCATGTGAAATTGTAATGAAAATGTGACTAATATGAAATTGAAAGTGGTAAAATGATTTTAAAGGTGAATAATTTTGTGTCAAATAGAGAAAACATAATAAAAATAATGAGTTTATCCTTTATTAACCATGAACTAGATGTATAATGGTTAAAGGTAGTTATATAGACTCTATTTTGACCATGTTGGGGATTTTGGGAAAATTATTTTTCAAGTTTAAATGTGAGAACCCTCTTTCGAAAAGTGTTAATGTTATGTTATGTGTCATGAGAGGTGTGTTTATTATTCTAGAGATGTACCCCATGACGACGGTTGTCGAGAGGCTAAGAGGAGCATATGGCTTGAGATGCTCACCTAGTATTGGATCCTGAGACACTAATAGTAATAGGTGAGGAATCATGAGATCAATTCAATTAGATATATACTAAATTTATGTAATTTATTGGAAGATACCCATGGATGGTTGTGAAATTTATGTCTGACCTGATCTGGGAGTTACAGTTACATCACTCTTTGACATTTATCAGGGATGGTGGATCTGAGGCAGTGTTGTTATGGATTGAGTCTGTCAAGGAGATACCTGACAATTTGGAGTTTCATTCTGAGAGTAGTTACATTTTGATGGATTATATTCTATGAGGATTAGTGAAGAACTAGTGGGACATTAAAGCTGGGTCTGGACATGCTAATTTTATGTCATGGAATAAATTCTTGGAGAAGTTTCTAGGGAACTTTTATCTATAGATGCTATGTTCTGATATTATAATTGAGTTCATGACATTTGACATAGGGGAGTATGTTCGTGATGGATTTTTTTAGATTCTCTACATATTTTTAGTTATTTTATTTAGTTTTGGAAAGGTATGTGACAGGCACCGGGAGGTGTTTCCAGGATAGGCATAATCATGAGATTAAGTCCCATGTTATTTTTTTTAAAATTATGTTTGCTGAGGTGGTAATCTATTAACTCATAGATGATGCTAGCATAAATAACGATTCTAGTGTATGATTAGTGTTTGATACTATATGACTATGATGTACGTATTAGGAGATCAAGATGCATCACTATGAGCGTGTTAGCTAGGTTAATAGTAGGAATAGTGGTCGGGGGGAGGGGTCAGTTACTCAAGAACCTACCTAGATTGTATTTCATCAGTGAGGTAGGATGGTCCAATATCATAAACACTATCTGCAACAAATAATAGGTTTATTATGTTTTGGTAGGATGGTATATCTATATCTGTTCTCTACTAAACAATGATACATGGGCTTTAATAGGGAAGCTAGACACTACCAGAGTGTGGGAAGTGGATCTTCTACACCATATCAGTTTGGCGACTGGAGTTCTGTTGGACATAGTGGTAGATGTATTGGAAAAGGTGAACCTAGTAATGAGTTCCCATATCAGAAGAGTGGTTCACCTTTGGGGACTTAGACTACATCACAAGGAAGTGTGCAAGGACAGTTACATTCCATTCAATATACACTTATTTATAACCAGTCCATACTATCGATAGTGAGACTTAATATTATTTTATAATCTACATTAGATGGTACCTTATTTTTATACTTGTGCATCTCATTTCTTTATTTTTTCATAGCACGTTAATGCGTTGTGCCTAGATGTATAATTCTTGAGAGGGGTGTTGAAAAAAGATACACCACTGGGATTATGATCTAGTGACATTTTCTTGTGCAAGGGATGTCCCCTCATAGTTGGGGAGTATCATTTTCGGTGTGATATCTATATTCTGGAAATTTTATACTTCAACCTAATTATGGGTATGTACTGGTTTGTATAACACCATACATACAATTATTTTTACTAAAGGAGTGTTACTTTTAGGACTCTTTAGGGTGAAAATTATATTCATTATGGAAAGTTGGTTATCAAGGTTGGTCATGGAGGTTTAGTTCCCCAGCAACTAGGGGTTATTACCTCTCTGGTTGTATGTTTTTTGATGGATGAAGGAGGTGTGAAGAAAGATGTCATTAAACCTAGAGTATACATGTTTCAGGATGTGTTTCATGAAAATTTATTAGGGCTACCACATAAGAGAGATGTTGAATTTCTAATTGATCAAATGTGGGGGACTAATCTGAACTCTATTCCACCGTATATAATGGCAACAATAGATCTTTTGGATCTTAAGAAACATTTATAGATGTTTTAGGATAATAAATTTATCCATCCATGTATTCCACCAGTGGGTTATCTAGTGTTTTTTGCAAAGAAGGATGACAAGACATTATGCACGTGGGTTGATTAACTGAAGTTGAACCAGATGAATTTGAAGAACTAATATCCTCTTCTGTATATGAACAATATATTTTACCAGTTGAATGAAGATTGTTTTTCACAAATATCAACATGAGATCAGGGTATCATATATTGTAAATTCAAACTTTTGATATACCTCAGAATTATTATATAATTAGTTATGGAAATTTTTAGTTCTCCATAGTATCATTTGTGTAGACAAATGCCTTGGTAGTTATTATATCCTTGACAAAAAAAATCATCCATCTGTACCTGGATCAGTTTGTGCAAGTGATTGTGGATATAATATTGGTTTACTCCACGTCAAAGGGTGATAACTCTCTACATCATGACATCTTTTTATGAAGACGGTGCTAATGTTTTTATGGTCTGAGGAATTTCATAACACCATACAGTTGTTGATGAAGTGGTCAATATTGGAACCATTCAGGATCCTACCTATGATAGGTGAGGAGTATACAATGTTTTGTGACACTTTAAGGATATATCATGGAGTAGTGATGATGCAAGGATATCGAGTTGTGGCATATGGGACTCAAAATTTGGGGCTACAAGAATGGAACTACACAACATAAGACCTCGATTTATCATCGTTTTTTTATTCGTTGAAGTGTTGGAGAAACTATCTATTGGGAGAAAATATTACAGTTTTCACATATTATAATATCGTTAAATACATATTTTAGTACTAATATTTAATTCTCCGATAGTGGATGTTGGATGATTATATGTAGTCATTTGATTTTTACAACTAATATATGATTGAGAATGGAAATAGTGTGGCTAATGATTTATGTAGGAAAACTTAGACTCACGAATTTTAAGAGTCTAGTGAAAATCAGAAGATGATTAATTTGGTGGCTAAGATTCATGTTGTGGTTTAGGATAACCAGGAGCAGATGACACTAATATCTATTTCAGTGGAGTCTACAATTTTGAGAGAGAGTAGGGAGAGACAGTATGAGGATCCCAAATGTATCACCTTGGAGGAAAACCTTGAAGGGGGGAAACACCTTTAGATTGTTACATATATGAAAATGAGATGATCTATATAATGATTTGGGTTGTTGTGCCTATGAGGATGCGGGAGGAGATAATGCATTAATTTCATGCATCAAAGTGTGTGGTACATCCAAGTGTGAACAAAATTAATCATAAACTATGATGATAGTTTTAGTGGTCAGGCTTGAAAAATGAGATAGCATGGTCTGTGACATGATGATACACTTTTCAGTAGGTGAAGGCCAAGTATCAACAACCATGTGGTTTAGTAAAAGAATTTCCATTTCCATAAATCTTTGTTTATGACTTGAATATTGATTATGGGGTGGGTCAACTGAGGATTCCTTTGAAAAATGTTGTTGTTTGGGTGATTGTGAACTATTTGAAAAAATGTGAAATATTTCTTTCTTATATGGGTTACATTCTCTATTGAGATGTCATGAGAATTGTGTGTTCGGGAGATAGTTCATTTGCACAGGGTTCAAAAATATATTTTTTCAGACTATCATTCATGTTTCAATTCATGAAATTGGTAGGTTTTATAAGAGACACTTCGTATATAGTTTAAGATGGGAAGTCGGATCATACATAAAGTTTCATGAGGAAATTATATTAGCATGTTTCCATGAATTTGGAGGATCTTGGGAGAATCACTTGTAACTTATGAAGTTAAATTATAAGAATAATAATCATAGAAATATAAAAATATAACCATACAAGGGTCTCTATGGTACGTCATGCCGAACACCTTTATGCAGGATGGAGATAGGTGAGTCATGGATTTTGGGACCAGGTCTTATGCAGGAGACGTCGAAGAAGGTATATTTCATTTGAGAGAATATTTATATGACTCAGAGGATAAAGAAGTCTTAAAATGATAGAAATCAATGACCCCTAGAGCTTATTGAGTATGATCACGTATTCCTTTAGGTGTCTCCGAGATAAGGTCACCATATGATACAAAGACAGAGAATGTTGGAGCACTAGTTTGTTGGATTCTTTGAGGTTGTGTAGTGAATCAAGACTATTGCATAACGATTAGATCTTCTATACAGATAAAATGATAAGAGTGATGATTTCCATGTGTAAAAACATCAGGTGCATCACCCCAACCCATACCATGTGAATGATGTGGATGTTTTTAATCTTGAGATAGATGTGTCATTTGAGGAGAATCTAATATGTTTTTTGGATCCCAATATGAAAATGTTTGGGGGGGAACATTATAAATAGTTTGTGTATTATCAAAAATCTAAAATGATTAAGAGGTAACGTGGGAGAGACAAGTTGACATGATGGATACGTGTCCTAATCTTTTTGACTCTGAATCTAAGATATTCTAGAGAGTGAAACTTGAGGATGATCTGTTATAAGTTGGGGAGATTGTAAAAACCTATCCTTTACTAGAGATGTCTTAAAATTGTATATAGGTACCATTTTCCCTATTATTGACTATTTTTTGGGATTTATATTACGGTGTGCTAGGGTGAAAATATGAGAATTTTGGATGGAAGAGGGTAAGTGAATGGTAGGCTGACGATTTTCCAAAATCGTTCACTGTATCCCCACAAACGATGTGGACCCATACATCAAGGATTTCCACATATGGGATAGTATTTTCAAACCATTCACCCTATTAAGAGAAAACAATACACCCCCTCCGAAGAATAGAAACATGTTTACAACACACAGTTTCAAAAAACCTATACTTTTCCTTAAAAATCATGACCAAGTTTCTAATTAACTAGAAAATTAGTGTTTTAAAATACACGAACACATATTCTAACCAAATTTTGACCACAACTATGAAATATCCCATTACTCGAGTTTTTAAATGTTCCTAGATTTATTGTTAGGGCTTTTAATATCTATTTTTAGAAAATAGAAGGCTAGATTGATGAACTGAACCATCCCATGTATGTGTTTTCTTCCAAATTAGATATATATATCTCTCTCCCTCTATCCTTACCAATTAATAGTGTCTGATTTATCAGCAATTAGATCTAGAAAAATAAATATTTTTTAGAAACTAATTTGTTAAAATCATGGATCTCTTAATTAAATCATGTTCTCTTTCTTTGTCATTTTTCCTCTCAAATTGGGGATTTCCATTGGAGAGTGTTAATTATCAATCATGAGTAGGAGGTATATGATTAAAATCCAAAATAATTGATTTCAATTACGTTAATGTAATTGTAGAATTTATATTATATTATTATCAATTGGGTTTCTTATCCTAAATTAAGTATTTTTTAATTAATTAATTAAGGGAATTGTGAAATAGTGAATATTGGAATAACTACTTATTGAATTATCAATGGATTGATTCAGGATGTGGAACTTTCTTAACTAATTATTGAATTAACCAATGGGAAGTGTTTGAATTATAAAATGGATTGATTTGAGAAAAAAAAATTTGAATGAATTTTTTTTTGAGATTGGGGTTATTGGAATTTAATAATTAATTGTTTAATAAATAATTGTTACACTGAAAATGTTGAATCAGAATAAAAAATTGATGAATTAATTATTTTTTATTTTTGTGATTATAAAATTTAATGAGATTATTAAATACTTTTGGAATTAATTACAACGTACGAGATGATTAATTAAATATATAATTATTAAAGAGAAATCTGTGATTAATTAAATATTAAATTAATTAATGATATTTATTTTATTAATTAATTTTTGAATTAATTAATTGAATTGGTGTGATTAATTACTTTTTGAATTAATTAATGGGATGATGTGGATATGAAATTTTTGAAATTAATTAAAAAATCGGTGAAAAAAATTGATGTGTTATACAGATTCACATATGAATTAAATTGGCGAGTGTTATCAGTGGAATTCATATGTGAATTGAAATAATGATTGGTAATAATGAAATTCATATGTGAATTGAAATGAGGAATGGTAACAATGACATTTGTATGTGAATTAAGCAAAGAAGAATGGTAACAATGGCATTCATATGTGAAATGAATTGATGAATAGTAATAATGGAATTCATATTTGAATTGAAATGATTAATGGAAATAATGGAATTAATATGTGAATTGAAACAATTAATGGTAACAATGTTATTCATATGTGAACCAAAATGATAAATTGTAATAATGGAATTCATAAGTGAATTGGGGAAATAAATAGTAATAGTGAAATTGTGATGTGAATTGAGAAATGAATTATAATAATGGAATTTAAATATGAATTGAGATGATGAATGGTAACAATGGAATTTTGAGACATTATGTCACTTAAGAATAGTTTAGACATTTCCAAAGGAAGAAGCATGTGTTGAGGGTTTGGGTGTCCTCATAAACCTGGATGTTTTGGGGTTATATAAAGAGTAATTTAATAAATGTAATCTATGTACTTTGTGGTGGTGAATAATTATTTATACAATAGAATACACTATTATTGACTCGATATAGTTTAAGACACCAGTGGTGGTGGCCTTCTGAGTCCTACATAATCCCTACTCAAGCTTCCTGATCGATACATGATTAAGCATCATGTTTTTATGATATGATAAGGGAAAAGATTCAGTGTTAGATGGATGATTGGGTATGGATATCTTATTATGGATCAATACATGGTTTTGGAACCAGATGGGAGTTTTTAGTGTTTATAATTTTGGTTTTTCCCCTTGGAAGGTACATTAACAAGGCATGTCTACTATTTATTTTCGATATTGTATTTTTAGATTTGGTTATATTGAGAAACTGGTATTATTATCATTAAGTTATATCATTATTTGGTTATTTTTAATTTATTTTTGATAAGGTATTACTCTGATAAAGAGGGAATTGTCTAACCCTAATTGATATTAGACAATCATTACACGTCAGCGGCCTTTAGCGTACATGGAGGCGTTCCTGAGGACTTGTGGAGAA
The DNA here is from genome assembly GCA_963277665.1 of Viscum album. Lineage (NCBI taxonomy): Eukaryota > Viridiplantae > Streptophyta > Magnoliopsida > Santalales > Viscaceae > Viscum > Viscum album. Next base: position 1,292,083,757 of record OY728151.1, read on the forward strand.
CCGAATCAGGGCACTTATGTGTTTCACTCAGGAAAGGATATTACATCAAAATAATATTGAATAAAGGAAATAGCATACAAAAATATGGATGAGTTACATTATAACTCCCCCTTTCCCTTGATATTTCCGTAGTTTGATGAAAATATTGGGGTGCATCTACCTCATAATATGTTTAAGGTTCTCCTGTAGATTCTAAAGACATGTGATTCATTGAAAGAGCGTTATCCATGAGATGGTTTTCTGTAATACACTATCTCTATGATCCAAGAATTATAATGGTTGTTCTTTATAAAATAGATAATTTTCCAGTTGTGCTACAAGTTAGGTCAATTAATTGGTAGTGTTAGTAATATAATTCCTCAAATGGGACACATGGAATGCCTCCAGAGCTTGAGAGTGGTTTAGTATATGTGTAAGATTTTAGGATACCATCCCTATATAATTAGTTATTTAAAAGGGGTTAATGCATATAGGGATCATAGTTCCCTCCCAACATCTAGAAATAGTCTACCATGGTGGTATTTAATGGGATACATTGTCTCTTATTTAAAAATACTAATCTCAATGAGCATTATCATCAAAAAGATGCCATAAATTTTTTGTAACTGTAATAATACAATCAATAGGTTCAATATTATCTAACATCACTTGATTAATATTTAATATCACTAACTTAAAATCTCTAAAATTTTCCCAATGAGTTAGATTTGTACACCAATTACAATATAGACCTACATAGAGAGTTGTTTTAATCATATAATAGAACATATATTTATTTTAGAAATCTGTGAGGGGAAGGTCTTGATTCGACCCTCCTTTCATATATTTTAAATAGGATATCAATATATCTACTTGATTTTTAATGGTCCTTTCATATTTTGAATAATTTCAAGGATTATAAATAGTATTTAATATAATTTATATATCCAATTAATTCTATATAAATATCAAATGAATCAACAAATTAGATGGAGATATTTGAGGCAGATGGTGGCGGTGTGGTTCAGGGCACCAAGGTGAAATCCTATAAGTAGGTGGTTTGAGGGGGCGCCTGGGTGGATGGCTTGGTTTGGGATGTATACCGCCAATTCAGTTGGAACGTCGAAGGTCGAGGTGTATGCATGGGGCACCAGTGGTGGTGGCCTTTTTTCAAGAGGTGGATAGTGCAGTGGAGTTTCATCATCAAACCCTGGTGGATAGATTCGGACTAATCAAACCTCTGATTTATGTGATTTGGGCGTTTGTGGATTCCTGGGATCTCCACAAACCGACTACGGTCACAGAGTTTTGGAAGTTTTCATTTTTCATTCATCATTCTTCTAAAGATGACTTTGTACGTGCATGGTCGAAGGAGGAGAGATTCTGCAGTTCTCATCTCTTCACTCTTTCAAGGGGGCTTGGGGGTTTCATTATGGAAAAGAATCCTGCATGGGAGTGGTATGGATTAAATTACCGGAGCTTCCTCTGCCGCTTCATAACCTGTTGATTCTGGCATCTTTGGTGGATTCTTCGGGAATTATTCTCTGTGTGGATATGTTGACAGAGAAGATTTTGGACACGGGTAAACCGAAGATATGTGTGGAGATGAACCTCCTAGTTAATTTCCCACCATTTATCCTGGTTTGATATCTATAGGGGTTTACGTTGTGGTAGAGAATTGTGCATTAAGTTCCTCTAAGGTTCTGTTCTGCTAGTGGTTTTCAAGGACACTCAGTGGAATTCTGTTGGAGGAGGAAGAATATCTTACGGCTCCAAGTTGCATCATATTGTCAAAGGCATTACAAGTTAGATTCGTTCTCAGGTTTGGTGGATGTCTCAGATGAGAAGTTGGGGTTTCAAATCCGGATGGGTAAGGCGGCACCATCAAATGATGTTGCTCTATATTCATCTTCGAGGAAGGATTGGGTCAACGATTAGACTTTTACAGAGGGTTTCCCAAAAGCTATCGAATCTAGGCCGGTAAACATGGTTCTTTTTTCAGAAAAAGGAAAACAGGTATGCTCGGTGTTAGAGGATGCCGCGCCTTCTGGTTTCTTACCGTCAGATCCTAGAGAGTGTGCCCCAATAAGTTTGAATCTGGGTCCTTCCTAGGTGGATTCTACGTCGACATCCACTTTGGTAAAAAATAGAAACACAAAGGTGGGATCAGTGGTTTCTCTAGTCATTCCTAGAAGGTATTCCTCACTCGGTAAGAGATGTGTTTATCTTCGATAGTTATTAATCTCGCTGTGAAAATTTCTTTATTGGCGATGATAAATGGACCTGATGGGTTTCATCCTATTTGGTCTAGGAAAGGCTTCCCTAAGGGGGTGGAGAAAGTGATAGTGTTAGCTTATAAGACACCGCTTAGGATGTAGATGTTGTCTGTTCTCTAGGATGAAATTCCACCATCTGCACCATATGAGTGGAAGGGGAGTCATTTCTCTATGTCAGAGGAGAATGATATCCCATTAAAAAAAACTCTTATTCCTGAAAAGGGTTACACTTCGGAAGTCTCTTCTCGTCTGGTGACAGGATCGATGGCTAAGAGATACTATTGCAAAGAGTTGTTTGTGGCTCATCTAGGAAACAGTGTCCGAAGGGGACAGGATGTACTCCTATAACGTCATCTATGAATATTTGAAATACACGGGGTCTAGGGGCGTGCGAATTGTTCTTTCATGGCTTCTGAATCAAGGATGTAAAGTTCAGTGACGGTGGTGGTTCTGAAACCCAAACAAGATTCCAGTAATGTTAATGTTTTTGAAAATAATTCTGGGTTTGGCTGTCACATGCATGGTCAGCCGGTTAACAAACTCATCAAGATATTTTTTAAGAAATGTATTCAAGTGGAGGTTGTTTAGGTAATGGATCAGTGTATTACAGTTAAAATTCAGTTTATAGGTTTGGAAGTTATGTTTTATTTAGTTTATTCTAGTAGCTATTTTCTGGAAAGGACGATATTAGGGGAGTATCATAGTTCTTTTGGGGCAGCTAGACTATCCTGGTTTGTCGGTGGAGACATAAATTCCATCATTGATATCTCGTAGAATAATGATGGCTCTATGCTCTATAATAATGGCATGCTGAATTTAGTAACCGCATTACCAATAAGGGCCTCCTGGATCCTGGTTTCGAGGGGAACAAGTATACATGGTGTAATAACCATAGAGGTGGTAGTATAATCTTGTGTAGACTGGATATCTGTCTTTCTAATTTATAGGGTATGATCTCCATTTTTAGAATCTAAGTAGTGCATTTACCTCATGCGCTTTCAGACCATTCACCACTGCTCGTGGAGTTGAATGTTGGAAGTGCATATAGTAATGTGTTAAGGTACTTGGTGAACTGGCATAGTACAGAAGGTTTCATGCAAATGATGATGTATTCCTTGGAGCATGAGATGAATGAGAGATATTGGGTGGGACTTTCTAGATGTCTAAAATGACTCAAGAATGATATTATCGGGTGGATTTGGAATACAAATACTATTGAAGACTCATTGGAGGTTATTCAGGAGGAAATTGACCGTCTTGAAGATATGATTCAGCAAAACTGGGATGCGATAATCTTCTTCCAGTAATGTGATAATCGGCTCATTCTTGCACAATGATTGTTGGATGTGGAGAAGGATCTCCGGAAAAGATCCTGGGTTAGGTGGATTTAAGAAGGAGATAGGAATAACATGTTCATCCATGTGTTCTTGAAGGAGCGGCAAGGTTCTAAGGTTAATATCAGATCAGAGGATGGTTCTCTCTCATCAGACGTAAATGTTGATGGCATGTTGGGGCTTTCTCACTTCGAACGGTTGATGGCGGGTGACCGGGTAATTCCTATGTGAGAGGACTCGGATTTGGCGGTCCAGGAATTATTTCTTTGGAATATTCCCAGGAATATTGAGGCTGAGGAAAATGGGTTCTTGAAGGCATTACCATCTTGTGAGGAGGTATGGGAGGTTGTTTATAATTTACATTTGGAGAGTGCACTGGGACATGACAGTTTCCTGTGTTCCTTCTATGTAGCTTCATTATGATTTTTGGGTCAGAAGGTTATTGAGAAAGTGAAATATTTCTATTGGGATGGTCCTCTTAAGTGGGGAACGTGTGCCTCTTGGGTGGTGCTAGTTCCAAAAGTGAATGATCCAACTAAAGTTGAAGAATATCATCCAATCTGCCTGTGTAATCTATCATACAATATCATTTTAAGTATCATGGCGAGGAGGATGAACAGGGTGATCTTGAATATTATCTATCAGGAACAACATGGTTTTGTGCAAGTTAGTGGTATTCAAGGGATAATATGAGTGGCTCAAGAGATGTTGGAGGATGCAAAAATTAAATTGGTTGGTGAAAATGTTATTATTCCGGTGGATATGGAAAAGGCTTATGATAAAAATTAATGGAGCATTATTATTAGAGTGATGAGGAATCTTGGGTTCGTTGAGTGGGATTTTGATTTATGTTTCTGATGCTTCTCCTCCCCTTAGATCACAATTTCTCTTTTAGGGAAGGGGTTTGGTTTTTTCAATAATGTAAGGGGGTGGGGTAAGGAGACCCTCTATCCCCCAGCTTGTTTATCATTGCTCAAGAGGATTTGTCTCTGAACCTTCACAGAAGAATATTGGAAAAGAATATGTTACCTTATATCTCGAAGGCTCCAGATGGTTCCTCTTATCATATCATGTTTTCTGATTACATTATGATTTTTCTAAATGGCAGGAAGTCATCCTTGGTTTATTTCATGCATCTCATGGAGGTTTATGGAAAGATATATGGCCAAAAGATTAATTCAAGGAAGAGTAACATCTTTATATCTAATCAATGTTCTAGAAGAGGGGAGTGGAACATTCAAGGCATACTGGGGATCCATCAGAGTTAGTTTCCTATGATTTATCTCAGGGATCCTATCTCTAGTGGATGTAAGAAAAAAAGTATTCTTCGAGGATCTCCTTAGGTAAATGGTTGAAAGGATATATAACTAGAAGAATTGGATCCTTTCTTTTGGGGGTCAGGTGGTGTTGGTCAACAGTATTATTTCCTCAATTACCATTCATGTTCTGTCAATCATATCTCCACCGTAGAGGATTACTTCTCTACAGAGATGATTCTGAACAGATTTCTTTGGGATGCCAATGACACAAGGAGAGCTCATTGGGCCACTTGGACTCGTATGGCGTAGCCGGTTGAGGAAGGAGGGGTGGGTCTTAGAGACTTATATGCAGCTATAAAATCTATGTTGGCTCGGCTGGCTTTGGATTTCCTTATTGGGAAATCGATATGGGCTAAGACCTTAAGAGTGTAATATGGTATACACATGCAGGAATGGGATAGAAGGAAGCTGACTAGATTGGGGAGGATAGTGGTATCACATCATGATTTTATGCAGGGTTATTCTCACTGGGTGATGGGGCATGGGGATATTAATTTATGGAGGGACAAATGGCTTGGAAAGAAGCTATATTTTTCTTGTTTTCCTGGATTGGATATGTCAGTGAGAGATTCATTCCGCCACTAGAGGTTGTTGGAGGCCATTTTAAATGGAAATAGGAAGGAATTTTTCAGTGTAATTATTTTCTCTAATAAGGTTGATCGTTTATGTTTTACAGAATCTAGTACAGGTTTGTTCAAGGGATGTGATTATCGTGAACACATTCAATAGGGAAGGTGCCGGTATGAGTAGGGTGTTCATCTGTGGTGTAAGAAGTTTCCCACAAATATGAGTTTCCTTGTATGAAGAGTGTGAAATCGGGCTCTCCTAATAAAGGAAAATATTCAGAAGAATGTTGTACTATTGGCATTGCGCTCTTATTGTTGTGTCAATCCTCAGGTGAAATCACAAATACACTTTTTTACAAAGAGTGAATGGGAGGTTTATATTTGTACTATAGTGAAGAGATGGGGCAATTTCACTACTTATTGTGATTCCATGCATGGGTTTTTTGGACCCTGGGTCGCAAGTACGAAACCATAGGGTTTGGGGAACAAGGTTCGCTGCATAATTCTCACAACGATCTTCTGGACACTATTGGAGGCTCATAATAATGATTTATTAGAAGGAAAGATCTCAGTTCCTCTTCTCTGGGTGAGAATGAAAGGGTTGCTATAAGAGTTAGGTTCAATGATGAAGGGTGGGTTACAATATGCTGGTATATACAGTTTTAATAACATGCCTCTATCTCAACGAGATGTTTAGAGAGGTTGGGTGCATTGGAAACCTCCAAGTATTTGGTTGAAGCTTAATGTGGATGGCTTCTTTTTGAATGGGAAAATGCATGGGGGTGGGGGGGTCTAGTACGAGTCATGAATGGATCTATTTTTCATGTCTTTTAGTAGCTTTTAGGGATTTGGGAGTTCATTGGGTGTAGAGGCACAGACATTGCATTTTGGCCTTATGCTTTGTAAAAGGGTTTACTTGATGACTTTAGAGGTGGAGTCATACTCTGAGGTGCTAGTTCAGGATTAACGGTGGCACGGTGTGATACCTTGGGGTTAGACCTATCTGGTTCGTGGATGTGCTTTAGATATTTCTCATGGATGTGTGGTCCAAAATATCCTTAGAGAGGCTAACTTTGCTGCTGATGCTCATTCTCGTGGTGGTTGTCTAGAAAATCCCTTGATGATTTTTGATACAGTGGGATCATTACCTCAAAAATGCATTGGTACTATTCTGGAGGATGCTTTAGGGATTCATCATTATAGACTTCCTTGATATTTTTTGTGTGTGTAAGGTTCTTTTTAAATTTGAATAAAACTAAAATTCCAGCAGATTCAACATAATCCTCTGAGCTCAAAAAGATACATCAAATAGTGCTACTTCATGTAGCCTTAACACTAACTTTGTATATATCATGGAAAATGGTTTTTCTAAAAACTCATCTAAATTAGGAATAAAATATTTTGACAGTAGAAGGTGATAATTTATGACTTAATGGGAATTATATCTAGTATATTAATCAACAATACCTATAATGAAATTGATGATGATGTTGTCTATTTTCTATATATTTGTTCTTATTTGTTTTGTGTTTCCTTGAAATTTTTTTTCATGTATGTAATGATATTTCATATATAACTTTTCAAACATTTTCTTGGTTTATTCATTCATTGTTTAATCATATGGGATATTGAGTATATTTTTGAATATCATATTTCTGTTATAGATGTTTTTGAGTTAAAATGGAAACACCATGGTTGTGGTGTGGAAAGCAGTGGTCCTAAAATTGAAAATGGACAGGAAAAGTGAGGATGTATGGGAATAGACATGGAAATGGATCACTTGGTATGGACCTACAGTTAACAACCTAGGAGACCTCACCATTCCTGTAAGGAAGTACATGGTTGGGAAATGTGAAAAATCATTACACATTCTAGTGGATAGATGGTCATTATTGGTGTTTCAAGAACACCATGACCATGACTAACACATGGTGGTGATTATGGTGGCATAAAAATATATTTTAAAATGGTAAAAACAGAAACATATTACCCATATATCCATTATTGATTTAGGTTTCAGTCTTTGATAATAATTTTTGGATGATTAATTCCTTCCTAGACAATTTTACTTTGATTATATTGCTTTATAATCTTCCCCTATCATATATTGGAACTTTTGGTAGCATTTGTGATAGTGGTATAATTTTTTATTTTACCTTCTTTGAATCTGTTTTTATTCATTGTTTTTATTGATAAAAACACTCCTTTGATCGATATGAGGACATGGTTCATCCACTATTGCTGGTGCTTCTGCATTGAGAGATTATAGTGGAATCCCTTTGGTGATTAGTCCATTTTTCACCTGTGTTCACTTTATTTTAAGAAGGATCTGGGAAAAGTATTGTTATGTACATGACTATAATACATTATTTAGTGTAGTAAGGTGATTTATTACATCAATGTAACAACAACCATTATTGAGGATCACCAGTGTTCTATGAAATCCTTATGCTGGTTTAATTGGAGAATCTTATTTAGTGAGTGTCATTATTTTGGGCCTTGATTCCCCTCTATTGAAGTCCCATGTGACATTGGATATGGTTCATTATGATATTATGTGTGATCTTGATTTGGGTGACTAAATTTTTTAAAAACCATTTTTTTATATCTATAATAATCATGTAGGAATTTTATTACCATATAGAGGACATTTATATGATGTTTATCATGAAATGGATTTTCCTGATTATACGCTTGAGACTATGTTCTATGTTTGATAGAATGTGTAGCCAATACAAGCATATTTTTGGTTTGATGAAATGTGTGTGAATTTGTAACCCATGAAACCCATGATTGATATTTTTCACATATGTGTGTGTTTGGATACCATTAACATGTTTTTTTGGTTCTTCCAGTTGATTTTTATGAATGTTATATTGACATTCGCTTATTTTATGTTTTTGTTATATGTAACATTGTGGTTATTTTTAGATAAATTTTCCCAAAGTGAAAGGTAGATATATCATGGATATGTGCCCCTATAGGGGATCATGTTTATATGCTTTATGTGAAAATATGTAAAGATGTTGTTGGGTTATGGGGAATGTTGGCCTTGTGTCCTAACCAGCGGGCATGATGGTCTTCTACAATCTGACCCATGATGTGATAGTGGGTCATGATGGTCTTTATTGACGATAATATAGATGAAATTACATGACAAGATAGGCTAGTAGTCTTACCCATGGTAGTGTCAATGCAGGATGACCTTGTGGCATGACACATTAAAGAGAGACATGGAATAACAACCCAATCCTTTTACATGTAAAATCATATGATTTTTTCATAAATATCCAACAAATACAAATTAAAGATAAAAAGATTAGTTTCTTAGGAAGACAAGGTATCTAAAGAAACTAAACTAAAACTTCATTATTTTTATCTTCATATTAAACATCTAAATTCACTAGTCTCCTAAAACAAAATAATAATATCTAGGAAATACATTATAGAAAGGGGTGATCTACAAATCCTATTAAGTGAATAAACATGTTAATTTATGATAACTTGTGATTCAAAAGTGTAACATAATATAATAAATCGGAAGGATAATGAGTAATAAAATTAGGGAATGACATAATGAAAATGATATAATAAGATCTTGAAAGTATAGTAAATGTGGTAGAAATAAAAAAATGACATAATAATATGTCAAGGATGACTTTTAAGATAACTTTAGAAGGTGGATAGAGTCTCATAGTGTATTTGGATTACTCTCTAATACCTTACATGATGTCTAAGGACACTAAGGCTCTACCTAATGCATTGGATGGATATATAGGAACAATAATCACAGAATTCTAATGTTTATGTGTTCCACCAGAAAAAAATAAATCCAAAGGAATAAACATAATAATTTCCCATGGAAATAAAATGGGATGTATAATCTTGTTCATATCATAATAGAAGTAAATATCATAATGAATTAATTTGAGAAATGAAAATAATAAATGTATTACATATTCAAAGGAAGGTGAAATAATCTATGTATATATTCTAGTGGCATATTTCTTAATTTATAATAATTACATAACTTTAAAGAGAGTGAGAAAGCGATTGGGGGAGATAAATGTTATAACCCAAACAAAAAGGGTGGATTGAAATGAAGCATTATTTAAAATATAAAAACATATCAAATAATAATGAAATAAATTTCATTGAAAATAAATTTAGAACTTTTAATGGATTACTCGAATAATTTATTATTAATAACATAAGGGAATTATGCTTATGTCATAGATGTTCAAAATCAATTCTTCCACACTTTTGTACAAATTCATAAAAAACTCATTATTCAAAAATAAATAAGAAAATTCCCCTTGAAAAATATTATTAAAATAAAAAAATGTGTTAAATCTTATTCAATAAATTGTTAGATAATAGTCGAATTATTTTTTAATACTTTTTATGGAAAATTTGGTTGTGGATGAAAATTCATTTTTAACCAAAAAGATAATTACTATTATATTCTCATAAAAACATTTTCATAATAATTTAATGTGTGAATTGTGGAAAACGAACTACTGCATTAAATTTTCAAGAATAACCAGAGGAAAATTAAATTAAATGGTTTTATTATATAATGATGAAATAATATCCTTCGTTGGAAATTCAATCATAAAAAACCCTGATTAAAATGATGTTGAATCATCAACCCATACATCTTTGGATACATTTTAATCATATAACCCAAGAATGATGTAAATAAATTCTAACATAAAATAACATAATTTATGTATAATCAATGATCTAATATATATATATATATATTAATTATATGAACCATATAAAATAAATTTGTTGTAAAATTTTAAAATTTTCTTCCATGATGGGACAATGAGATGAAATCAATTACTTCATGTCCATAATTTTCATGTATTTTATTTATCTCATGTATAATAAAATTATATTAATTTTTCCTATGTAACATTTACACGAGTAATACCTTATACGTAAACCATTAATTAATTTATTTTAATGAAATATTTTTTATATATATTTTTATTTTCATGTTGGGTGTTTTGAGGATGTTCGGTCATTAATTTAAAAATGAAATCAGTGTGTCGACTGGGGAAAAATGTTCAATTATTCCATAATTACTATAATAATATTTGGGAAATTATTATCATTTTTCTTCATAATTATATTTTCAAAAACAACCATAAAATATGGTAATGAAAAAAAACTATGTTACACTCATGAAGATGGTACGTCATATGTATGGATGAGTACCGCTTATGTTTATTAATGATAATGATAGAAATAAAATAAGTGTTTTTAACATAAAATAATGATCATTATACCATTAATACCATATTATGTTTTGAAATACATTTATATATATCATTCATTTTATGTTGTAATTGATAAAATCACATTTCTTTGTGGAGGTGGTAATCCACACGTACACCCAAAAGATATTGGAATCATTAAATTAATGGAAGGGTAAAAAATATATAATATATTAAATTTAAATTTATATAAATATTTAATTAATATCCAATATATTAATTAATACATTATTATTACAATACATTAAATAAATTAGTTTAAAATAAATTACGTTGGTCCGTAATGAGGTAGTCAGTCACACACACCGACAATAGTTTAGTTTATAATTATATAGAAGTTTAAATGTATGTGGGCCATGAAATTAACATAATATAACATCTGAATATAATATATACTAATGAAATTATATCATTACGATTGGGTAATATTTGAAGTATTTGGAAATGGAACTAAAACAAAGATGCTCAGTGAGGAATGACACCTCTTCCTCGGGCAACCTCTTTAGGTAAAAAAAATCCTTTAAAAGAGTGTTTTATAATACAAAAACTCAAATAGGATATGTGAGTGGAATTATGGATGGAAATGTTATGGTTTGGGCTGAACAATATGGATTTTTAAATATGGATATGAGAGTAGTAGAGGTCCCCTTTTATAAGTGAGGTGGAGTGGAATTGTTTTAAATACTCAAAACTCATCAATAATGGGACGTCACTATCAAGAAAAGTATGTAAAAAATAGATAAATAAAGGATTAAAGAGAATATATAGTAAATACATAATTCCATCATTCAAAATTTATATTCTTTAAATTTTTTATTCCCTTTACCTATATGGTTATGCACTTTTACAATTTTGGTTTTCGAATTTTAAATTAGTTTCTTACTATTTTTACTTTCCATTATGATGGGAAACGATACAGACCATAATATATATTTTTATTTACTCAAATTAAAAATATTTTATGCATTATATGAAATTCAATTTACATAAGTGATATAATTTAATTTAATAATGAACCCAGATAATGTGTCAAAATAGAGTTTTTAGAAAAAATTTGGTTTTCATGAAAAAGATGATTTTATCTTAACATTGATACTATAAATATTCATTATATGAATTTATTTTCATATAAATATATGTATTATATATTATTTTCATTTAAATAATTATTTAATAAGGGATATTTTAAATAATTTAAATGGATAATTATATGCACATAAAAATAGTTTACGATTTTTAAGAAGAAAAATAAATATATACAAAAATCATGAAAATTACCAATTCAAATGTAATTAATGAAATTATTATAAATAAAAAATATCTAATCTAATATTAAAAACATTTAAAACTTATAGTTTTAGTTTTATATTACTTTATTTAATGTAAATAAATGACATTATTTTTGAAAATTCGACACTCTTCACTATTAACTAAAAAATTAATCATTTCTAAAGAATCCAAAAAATGTACCCTAGGTTAATTTTGATATTATGATTTATAATATTATGTTAGTTTTATAAATTAAAATTTATTAATCCTCAATTTGTTAATTTTAAAATTCCCTTAAAAAAATAAATTAACAAATTTTTTAAGGAAACTTATTTTTTGTATTAAAAAATGCCATTATCCCAGTTTGAGTTCTTATTTCATAAGAATATATATATAATTAAATATTGAGTTAGAATTTTATATTTCATAAATCATTTATTCCTATTCATACCCACCAACTTGACAACTATTTTATAATGGCCATAGATAAATATCACATTTTAACAATATATCATGGTTCATATAATCTATATGTTGCATGTTGTATACAATATCAATGTTAATATTAATATTTTTTAAGAAGTAATTATCCTATAAAATTCACCCCATAATTAATAAATATCTTCCTTTAAAATTTAACTAGGGACTGATAAATAAATTTGACATCTAAACATTCCTTTATAGAAACATTGATTTTAAAAAGGCACAATAAAACATCCACTTAAATAGAGGGAAATATAAATACAATGGTAGTATAACACAAAACTTGGTTTCCACATAAGTAGATAATTTTAGGGATGTGACAACATGTATTTAGAATTACTATCAATATAATAGATAACATTATATATATATACAAGAGGTTATCAATTTATCGAAAATAATTAAGATTTTTATTTGTTGATCTTTTTCATACTATTGAAGGAATTCATTTACTATATATACTAAAAACATAAGAATGTATACTTAAATTAAATTTAAAATTTATTACCATATTCAATTTACCATAAAATATCAGATTTTATCCGAATGGTGTTTAATCATGTTGAATGAGTCCTTTCAAAAGAACGAAAATTACCATTCCACAGAATATAAAACCATAAAAGGATAAAAAAATTCCTCCATTATTTGATATAGAAAAAAACTATTTTCACAATGTGTGATAGTTAAAAAGAATAATAAACCTTTTTTATAAAGAAATACAAAATTAATATTTAATTACTCAACAATATCATTGAGACATCAACATAGATCATTAAATAACCTAAAATACTTTTAAAACATTCCAATATAGTATTAAAATAAAAAAATTAAAATTATTTAATCACATACCTTCCCTATATAAATAAAACATTTATCTCTATATGAAATTAGTAACTCATAATGTCTCATAAAAAATGTAAAATATTTAATCATTTAATTTCCAATGTATGCTAATCACATAAAAAATTCACAGAATAACCAAATGATTCATTATAATGAAATATGATTCAAAAACGTATTTCAATCATTATTCATCAAATAAAGTACAATAATTTATTTACATAAATCATATAATCATAAAAAATGGTAAACATATTCTAAATTTAAATTTAGAACGTAATCACGATATCACTTTTTAATCCTATGGTTATTTCTACATTGAAAAATATGTTCCAAAAAACCTAATAATCATTATCTATAAAATCATTTTAGTAACAATATTTTCTTACTTAACTGGATATTTTTAGGCTAGTGGTAGCCATCAAACACTTTTAACCCTTTGGTTGTGGGTTCAAGCCCTCTGGCCATGCTAGATACGATAAATTGTTGCTCTACAGGAAGTGTGTCTATTTTCTAAAACACTAGAAAAACAAAAGTGATAATCATATTCATAGTTCACCTTCACCCTATAAAATTATTAGGTATATGATGAATATCATCAAAAATAACATTAATAAGGATAGAATTTATAAATTCTATGTCATTTTCCCCTTATCATTCATTTCTTCAAAATATTATAATTTTAATTTACTATAATTACCTCAATATCAAATACATATCAATGATTATCATTTACTATGTAATGATTTATTCCATAAAATATCACCTTAAAACAAAATCACCATTATGGTTCATTACTACCATTTAACATATTATTAAAATATATAATGAGAGGCTGTTGTAGTGCAATCCATATAAGTTTCATGATTCATATAACTAAATTACCATGGATAAAAACACTTTAATAAATTGATCATCTAATTATAAAAAATAAAAAACATTTATTATACTTCATTAATTGTAATAAAGGACATTAGTAAACAATCCTTGGATTAGGGCATTCAATGAAATAATTAATATGTTCTCTACATCTATTACATTGAACTGATTGTGGGGGTTTTGGAAAAAATTTATTTCCCAAATATTGTTACCCAGAATCTTCTTTCCTCATTGGAAATTAGTAGCTTTATTCCCTCCTTATCCTTTCAAAATTCAACATATAGTTACATTGGGAAATTTTATAAGGTTCGTCTTCCCATATTTTGCACTAGAAATAAATTGAAACATATGTTCTTTATCAAATTTTACACTTTAACAAACACTGGATTTCATCGTTATCTTCTTTGATGTAGTTAGAAAATTAAACTATATTATGATTGTCAATCACAATTTGAGATATTTCATTCAAAATGTTCACAAGATGTAAAAATTATATTCATATTAGGCTTTTAATATCAATATTTAAATCATTGCATTTCCAATAAATTTGTATCATTCTTTATCCTATTTCTCACCATTGTATAAAAAGAAAAAAAAGATGAGAATATATTAACATTCAAAAGGGAAACATATAAACGTATAAGGAATTTCTTATAACTAATAAGTATATCCTATTTTATGATTCTATAGGTTTAAATAAATGCTATACTTCGTAATTTTCATATTATGTTTTATACCCTAAAATTTTTTTCTTCTATTTCAAAATGGTTCCAAAATATTTTGTTAATTTTCAAAACATATCCCTCGGAATTGTCAATATATATGTGCTGGATAGCCTATTATCTTCCACCCAGTGATGATAATGTAAAAGTGAATGACCCCTTAAGGTGTTATTACTACTATGTACAATTTCTCCAGAGAAAAATACACTTTTAATATCTTTACATGGTTTCAATTGCTTTAAAATCACTCTATCTAAACTTTAATAAAATTCTAGGATATTTTTCTATATTTATTCTTGTCCATATAAATTCCCATTGTGTTCTTACTAAATTATTCGAGTCCAAAAACCCAAAAAAATAACTAGACCTTCTAATGATACCGACTATAGTGATTCAATCATTTTGCACATAATGAAATATGATTTTACAATAAATGAACCTTAAAATGAAACTGAGGATTTTAAAGTATAATGTCTTTGGAAAACTAGGTACCTAGAAAACTAAAATAAACCTCATATATTAATATCAATAATGATCTTATAAATTAATTGAGCTCATAAAACATCATAGGTAATCATGGGTAATGCGTAACATAAATGGGTTAGTCAAAAATCATAGCAAGGTAATAAACATGACATATAACCATAAATTTAGAATCAGAAGTATAACATGATATTATAAATGATATGGATAATGATTAGTAACATGAGATAATCATATAAATAACATGGTAGTATAAGATCAGGGGAATATTGGAAATTTTGAAGTAATGAATAATAAGACATAAGAATATTTTCAGGCTATCTTCCAAGATGACTTCACATGGTGGATAGAGTCCCATAGTTAATTAGGATTATTCCCTAATACCATAAATTATATCTCATGTGAAAAAATCATTCCCATACTTATTTGATACCTATCTAGGAACATACAACATGTCATATTCATCATTATATATACCATAAAATTAATTCAATCAATAGGTATAAACATAATAATTACACATAGATATAAATTGGGATTTATAATCTTTCCTCATGTCATAATTGAAGGAAATTTCATAATGATGTCATTTGAGAAAATAACATTAGGAATTTATTACCTTGTTAAAATAAGGGAGAATAAAATGGAAAGGTATGTGATATATATATATACATAATTAATAATAATTACATATCTATGAAGAGAGAAAAAAATGAGTATGATAGGGAAAATTTGTTGTAAAGTCCCGGACCATAGTTGCACAGAGATAGTGCCTTACATTATTACATCGGCACAATGAAAAATTTTTACATCCCAATGTACTGAATATTTTAGAATATCTAGAAAACTAGAAACAAACATAAGTATTACATTACAAATAGATATGAAAAACAAAGTAGAAACTCCATTGGAAAACACCCATGAAATCTAAGTTTAACCTTGAAAGTCATTCATAATATACATATTCACATCCTAGGAAAAATAAAACATAATAATGGGTGATAATAGATGATCAGTAAGGGTAAGAAATATTGTAGAATATTTCATAAACTATAAATTATTGTGAATAACAGAAAACACATTCCAATAATAAAATACTATTTGGCATAATATACTAATAATAATAGCTAAATAAATAATACAATAAATAATTACACGAAAAGAAACATAACTATTGATATTAAACTTCGGAAATAATCAAATGGAATATATATTAATAGTATTTTAATGGGGTAATGATTAATGTTGGTCATATTAAACATAACCTTGAGGCGATTACCAAGAAATCTATAAATAAATTGTTAATACCAAAGCTAAATCGATGTTTGAAAATAAATTGGCATAGCCTCAGCCATGTCCATATATAGTTTGTCTCGTGAGACCTACAAAAGAATCGAGGGGATATAGAGGACCCCACCCATAATTTACTTAGTCCATTAATGTCCTCATATGAATAAGGTTAAAAACAACATATACATATGAAATGTAAATTTCATTCCCAAATAAGTGTGCATAATCACTAACCACTCAAAATAATATGGTGAATTCTATAAAATTAGCACATCCACAGTCAAAATAATCATTAACCATTGAATAAAATATGGTTGATAATATCATATAATATCAATCTCAATTATAAATAATATTAAATATATTGTTCGAAATATATTAATATAATCTATCAAAATCATCGATGAATTCTTTTGAGAAATAAACTTTTTTACTTATCGAAGAAGAGTTCTTTTGGAAAAATAATTTGTATTTTTCATAAAATGAGTTTATAAATATATATATACCATACGAAAAAATGGAAGGGAAATAAAATTATGTTTTAGGAATAAATTATTTCCATTTGATGTAAAAACAGGTTATTTTTTAAACTTTAGAAATGAGCCACATTATTACTGCTTAAGGAAAAATCTAAAAGAGTCATTAAAATGGAAGAATTCATAATTGTTATTTCAAACAACAAATGAAAAAGATAGTTTTTTAAATATAAAAATAGATATTTTATAAACAATATTAGCTTCTTGAAATATAATATTGAGTGTATATGAAAATGGGTATAAAATTGGGAGGTTGCCTTTAATCAGACCTTCTTATTGGGTAGAATTGGAAAGGGAGCCTTAAAAAGCTGATAATTCCCCATAAAAGAGAGAATAATTGATCTAGATACACATATATTCAACATACACATAGAAAAAGGTATTATTAAATAATAATATTTCATAATAACATTGGGTTAAAGTAGGAGAAATCATATCTCGATGGAAAATGGAGGTTTGAGAAGAAACCCTTACCTTATGTTTGAACGGGTTATCCACTTACACATAATTGTCAAGGATAATGAGATTAGATTTATTATTAATTTAATTAAAAATAGCTTCAAATTGTAATTAATTTAGTATTACTTTATTAAGTTCATTTTTTTCCATTTTTATGAGTTATAGGTTTCAATTTCATCATTTAGGAGTGTTCATTTCAATGGTTTTCATGATTTGTTCACTAGAATACATGTACGAAAGATCATGTAGAATAGAAATAGTTTTCCAAATTGAAATTTTATTTTATAAATGAAATTATAGGATATTTAATGGGTTTATATATTTTTTCAATTATGAGGATTATTCAATAAATAAAACGTTAATGATAATCGTTCAGATTATTTTGGTGTTTTTTTATCATCACGAACTAGTTTTCACTTATGAATTAATATTATGTATATATATACATGTTCCAAATAATTTAAAAAAAATATTGAATATATTAATGTTTGGATTATCTATACATATTCTTTTATTCCCATCCATGAAAGCAGAATTTAAAAATGAAAACACGTCGTCCCTGAAGGTGGTAATTCATCACCTCATGAACAATGTTTTAGTTTTTAGAATAAAATGGGAAGATAAATGAGTTGATGGTGGATATTCTATTAAAATAAAAAATACAAGTATATAAAATATACTAGGCTTATTATTTCGCTTTTTAAATGGTAGGTATGGTAAGGATATGAAAATAAATTAAATTGAAAGTGAGAGAGAAGGTTTTACCTCTTGAGTGTTGCCTCCATGAGAACCTCTTCAGGGGACATGGAAATGGAGTTTTGTTTAGAATAGCAAGAACATATGATAGAAAATATTTTTGGGAAAGGATATGGATAGAATATATGTAACCATCAATTCTTTGAGGTGAGAGAATATTGGGTGGTGATGGGTGGTATATATAATGGAGGAGGGGTGTTTTTATTAATTAATTTATCAGTTTATTATATTGCCTCAAGACTATGAATAGTGATTAATCCCATGAATAAATGCTATAAATTTGAAAAGTGAGTTAGATACTATGGTTCCTACATCATCAATGAATCATTAAATAGGTTTTTTAACTTATAATGTATAAATACAGTAAGTTACAATATTTCACTATTCAACAAAAAATCGAACAATTCAGAAAAATCCCAAAGATTCTTAAAAACTATTTTTTGACATATATAATTCGTTAATGGAGTTAATTTTATGAAAATAATTTTCTAAATATGAAAAATTGAATATTTAGTTAAAAACATCATTTATTATATATATATATATATATATTAAATTTATAAATGCATTTATGACTCTTTGAAAAAATAATTATGGTCACACAAAATTATCTGATAATCATAAGACAACTAAATATTAAATTATTAATCCTTTTTGAAAAATATTTTTTGTTTAAATTATTATATTAATTATGAAATTTTAAATAAACATTTATGTTTCACAGAAATATCAACACTAAAATTAAAATTCTAAAAACATTTATTTTCTAATTCAATGATATAAATATATTGTATTTTCATTTATGAGAGGCCAAAATTTCATTTACAAATTCATTGGTGAGGATTTAATTCAAATCATAAATATATTATTAATATAATGAAAATAAAAAAATTTATTTTTATTTTATTTTTTAACAATTTACTTGAAAATAAATACTTTCAAAAAAATCCATAATTACTCCCTAAGTTAATTTTGTAATTGAAATTATAAAAATGATGTATATTTTCTACAATTGAATTTATATAAGACTCAGAAATATTATTTAAAACAATTTAACATTTAAATGGTGGTAATGTCGTCTTTTGGTAAAATTATATACTTTTATGCTTAATATTGGATTTTTTATTATAATTATCCTATCCAAAATATTAGTTGAATTTAAAAATCATTTAAATTAATATGTAATGTATAAATCTCATTAAGATTTTTCATAAATTTTGATTAATTGAATATATTAATTTAAATTCAATTGTGGTCATAAAAATAGTTTGTTTTGAAAGACACAACTTATATGTTCAATTGGTTTTTTAATTATTTTCAAATAGAAGTAGTTAGTGACCCATAAATTAATTTTATAAACATGTGTAAACAATATTTTCATAATTAACATAATCAATTTCATTCCTACAATTCCAATGGCTAGGTGATAACTTTCACAATAATAATTTTTAATCCCTTTTTACACACAATGTAATATGTAATGTACACTATTGAAGAAGTTAAATTTCAAAAAATAGAAATATAGTAGTATCATTGGCTGTTATATTATCCTATCCTTGGATAAATTTCATCCTCATGGATTATATTTTTACTTCAATAAAATAATTTTTTATACTTTTAACATTATCTGTGGAAGTCACACATCATTAAAATTGTTCATAAAACACCATCATAGAAAGAGGTAAAGATAAATGTGAAGGTCGGAACAAAAATATGATTTTGAAATAGGATAAATTAGTGAAATTATGTTCATAGAATAGAAAAACACCTACCATGTTATGATTTATTGTGATATAGAACATGTCTATTAGATAGTCTACCACCATAAAACCACAAGACTTCTAATATGTTAATATACTGTAGATTTGTGAGAAAGGAAAGTAAATGGATAATATTTTATTTCTAAATTTTATTTACTAAATATGAGATATTTTGTCAATAAATATAAAATCACATGATTATGTAAACATACATGTCAGTTTCCATGCCATAAGTGTAATATCATCCTTTTGGTGTGCTTTGATCTATTTTCACATCATCCATTATATGTAGAAATGAATGTTCAGGAAGATTTTTTCATGACCAATGAACATTTAACGAATCATATGTTATTTATATCATTTCTTCAACCATTAAATGTTTACAAAAATCAACAAGGTTAGCACATGTTATCAACAAACAATAACATATAATGATTATCTTGATCCATTCCATAAGTAGTTAAAATTAAGACTCATCAAAAACATGTTTTTACATATTCAACAAACAAAAATTTATAAGGAATCTCAATAAATTTCCAAAATTAATATAACATTACAAACCCAAAATATTGTAGCTCTTATTCCCATATACCAAATATATGAATCCATTTGTAACCTTAATAACATATTGAAAACATTAATGATTCCAAATCCATAAAGAATAAGTAATTTGGTATAATCATAATATATCTCATGATTCTTATAACAAGAATATCATAACATAATTCTTGAATTGAAAAACACAAATACATTAATTATTCTACATTGACTGTAGAAACATCATAAGCATGATCTTGATCCCTTTTCTTTTTCTGAGTTATATATCTTTGATATTCAGGGAAATAATTTTCATAGTTCCTTGTATGTTTATAGATGAAACATTGAACATTTACAGCTCCTTTCATTTCCATTCATTCATGAGCTTGGTGACGTTTCTCTCCACACATTTAAAAAACACCCATCTCATTTAGCCAAGTACCAGGGTGTTTCTTCTGATAATTAGTACATGTGGGAAAATACTTCATTCCCTTATCGTCTTGAACCATTATTTGTTCTCTATCCATATTTGTCTCTTTCTTCCTTTAAAAGTCAAAAAACTTGTAGAATTATTACTCTATCACGATATCACTTGATACAATCTGTTCATATGATGAGAGTATTTTTTCAAATATGTTCCCTTCAAAAGATTAAAAAAAGACCATTAAAGATGTGAACATTCTTACAATTTAGATTATGTGAATCGGTGGGGTTCTCATTCCTTCTATGAGGATCCATTTTTAAACAATGGAAAATACTAAATTGGGCTATGAATTATAATTCGCAATTTTAAATTATAGAAACACTTAATAGAAATTGAATATTAATGCATACCAAGTTTTATAATCATAAACATGGTTTAATTTTGGGCATATTTACTTTTAAATCCATCATATTGTTTTAGAAAAAAATAATAATTATCCTAAGCGTATACCCCAGTAGTGTCAAACTAGGTGCATAGTAGGGACCATATTCATGTACCAAGTTACATGGATTCCTACACAAAACACTATTTTGGATTTGGTAGGGCTAGGTAAAGCTATTCTAGAACCACATCCAATTTTACTATCTAGATATTAATATACTTTTAGGTTGAAACATATAATCTATACCTTACTAAAATCATAGGATGTTCTTATATGCTTATCCTCAAAATTTATCTTTATGTTATGTTTCCTATTCTAGGTTTTCAAAATCTCGATTCAAATTTCTAAAAAACTTTCTCATATACCAACTATAATAACCCCGACCCTAGTAGCCCCGAGCTGGATACTTACATTATTACATTGAAAAAACGAACAAGTGTTTTCATCCCAATGGAATGAATAGTTTAGTAACATTGGTAAATAAGAAACAAAAATAAGTATTAGATTACAACTTGGAATGAAAACCAACAGTCTAACTCCCTTGGAAAACAACCATATACTCCTTAACTATCCCTCAAGCCATTCATAATATACGGCGTTTTAGCTATGGGTAAAATTAAACATATAAAATAGTGAAAAAAGAAGCTCATTATGAGTAATAAATGCGGTATAAGAAATCATAAACAATAAGTAATAGTAAATAATTAAAAAATTCCCTTAAAAATTTCTATATTACATAATATGGAAGGAATAATAGTTGACTAAATAATTCAATAAACAATAAAATGAAAAAAGTAACTTAATCGTGGATATTCTACTAGTTTAATAATAAAATAACATATCAATTAATAGTATCATAATGAGAGAGTATATAATTTCATACATATAAAAAATATCATCAAGGCCTCATCCTAGACATCTGAAAAGAAATGGTTAAGGACACAACCCAATCCATATCTGAAATAAACGAGTCAGACCTTAGCCAAGTTCATATATGGTTTGTATCATGAGACCTACCAAGGCATCGAGGGGCTATAGTGGACCCCCCAACTCTTACTAATTCAAACAATATTCCTCAAATGAATGGGGTGAAACATATGCAAGATATAAATATGAAAATAAAATAACTTTCCCCAATAAGTGAGGATAATCAATGATCATTTTGAGCAATATGTTGAATGGTATCAAGAGAGGACACCCACTATCAAAACTAATCATAAAAAATTTAATATAATATGGTATAATATATCATAAAATACAATTCCAAAATAATCATAATAATCAACATAATGTGTGTAAAGAGATGAAAATAATCTAATAAAATCATCATGTAATTCCTGAGAGAAATATCCTTTTCTACTTTGTAAAGAAGTATTATTTTGGGAAAATCCTTTGTATATTTAATAAAATCTTATTGTTAATATGTATATCAGATAAAATAAAAGATAAGGACAATGAAAATATGTTTTACAAATAAATGATGTACTAATGAGGTGAAAAAATGTAAAATGTTTTTTTAAGAAACATTAGAAATATTCCACTCTAGTGCTGATTAATATAAAATATAACAGTCTTTAAAACCTAGAAAGACATTATTTCTTGAATAAAACAAAAATTGAAAAATTTATTTCTTAAGGATATTTTTTATAAATATTTGTATCTTAAAATAGATTATGGGATTTACATGAATATGGGTTTTAAATTGGGATGTTCCCATTAACAGGGCTTCCTTATAGAGAATAATTGGAAAACGAACCTTATAAAACTTATTATTACCCATAAAAGAGAAAATAATTGATCTAGACACCCATAGTTGGAACATAAAAACATGTTTAAT
This sequence comes from Viscum album, assembly GCA_963277665.1. NCBI lineage: Eukaryota > Viridiplantae > Streptophyta > Magnoliopsida > Santalales > Viscaceae > Viscum > Viscum album. Next base: position 1,292,107,236 of record OY728151.1, read on the forward strand.
GATGATTAGAAAACAATAATCAATAATTTCTTTTTGGAAAAGATAGATAAAGTGTATCCCAAAGGAAAATGGAATTTTAAGAATAAACCCTTACCTTATGTCTGAATGTGTCCTACACATGCACTTAATGTCCTAGATAATGAAGTAGGTTTCATTAATAATTTAATTAATAAACTAGTTTTTATTTAATATAATTTAATAAGTTCTTTTTTCGTTGTTTATAAGATTTATAAGAATCAATTTTGTTGTTCGAGAGTGTTAGTTATCTCAGTTTTCTTGACTCCTTCACTTGTATACATGTATAGGTGATCATGTAAATGAAATATTGTTGTCCAGAATTTAAATTATATGTTATTAGGGAAACCCCAGGATATTTTATGGTCTTATGGATTATTATTTAAAAATATAAGGATGATTCATTAGATGAATCCGTAATGATAACTATTTAGATTATTTTATTTCATTTTTTAGAAAATCACAAACAAGTTTTATCTTCAAAATTAATATTTTGTACATAAAAATATAACTATTAAATAATATTAAATAAGTTATAGTAAATATATTAATTTATTTTTTAACCATAAAAATATTTTTATGGCATGCATTGAAGGAAAAATTTAGAAACAAAACTTATCGTCCACAAATGCTGTAAATTGGCATCTTAGAGACGATGATTTCATTTTTAGAATAAAAGAGGATGTGAAAATAATTTATATTAGATATACCATTAACATAATAATATTCAATTATATAAAATATAATGGAGTTATCATCTAACCTTGTAATGGGTAGGTGAGATAAGTATAAGAAAAGAAATTAAATGGACAGAGAGAGAGATAGAGAGAAGGTTTTACCTCCCTAGTGTTTCCTCCATGAGAACCTACTTAAGGGACTTAGAAAGGGTATTTTTGTAATAATAGAGGGAATAAAACGAGTGGGAGTGGTTTTAGGGATTAAATTCAAATAATTTAAGAATATTAAAGGATTTGGACGGTGTGAGTAGCAGGGGTGGTGAGGGCTAGTATTCAGAATGTATGATAATGGTGTTTTTTGATGTTTTTAATTCATTTGTTAATTATTTTTGCTGAAGAATTTTAATATTTAATATTACCATGATAAAATACAGTAAATATACAATTAGAGTCTCATTTTATGGTTCTTACATAATCAATTACCCATGAATTAGTGTATGTTACTTATTGTGTATATATACTGTAAATTATTGTTTTTCATTATTTACAAAAAAATCAACTATTTAAAAAAAAAATAAAACAAATTTACCCTAACCCTTATTAGAAGTATATAATTAATAAATTTAGAACAATTTAAGAAAATATTATTCAACATATTGGAAATTTAATGTCTGATTAAAATCGTCATTTATTCGAAAAAATGAAGATTTTATAATTATATCTACATTTATGAAACATTTAAAAATTAATTACAGTTTCATAAAATTATGTTACTATCATAATAAAAAAATTAGAAATGTATTCTGTGGAAATAATTTTTATTTTAAACTATTATATTAAATATGAAATTATAAATAAACATTTAGGTTTCACAGAAAAACCAATAATTAATTTCTCATTTTTAAAACATTTATATGATTATTCCATGAAATAAATTTATTTTTTTTTTATTAATGAGATACCAACAAATAATTTAAATTTTAATATGGGTGTTTATTAATCAAATCATACATAAACTATTTATATAATGAAAATGAAAGTTAAAAGACATGATTGTATTACTATTCACTTGAAAATAAATATTTTCAAAAATATACCAAAACTACCCCTAATATAATTTTAAAATTTCTCATTTAAAATTATTTCTATTTTGTTAAATTGAATTTATAAAAGATCCAAAATTGTGTTTCCAAATAATTAAGCCACTAAAAGGCTGTAAAAAATCATTAGAAAAAAAAATATTTTCTTTTTAGGCGTAATACTGGATTTATTCTTATATTAAGAATATAAAAATAAATAATTTAATTTCAAAAACATTTTATTAAATATGTAAAATATAAATTTCATTAATAACATTCAATAAAAGTGATTGATTTAATTTATTAATAGAAAATTAAATTATGGTTCTAAAAATAGTTTTTTTTATAAAAACATAGATTTTATATTCAATTGATTTTTTATTTTATTTTCTAATTTATTGGTATGAAAATAATTCATTTTTTAAAAACATGTAAACTATGTTTTACTAATTTAAATAATATATCTAATTCAAAAAATTCCAGTGCCTTGGTGATAACTATCGAAATAATATTATTTAATCATTTGTTTAATCTTGGTGTTCTATGCTATGTTTACTATTAAATAAAATAAATTTAAAATAAAAAAACATATTATAACATCTTGGGTTGTAATAGTTATAACCCAAGAAAAATGGATGGTTAGGAATGACATATTATTAAAATCTACAATATTTTCAAATATTTTTGAAAACATTTTATTTTAAAATATCATGGGAAACATTTAAAAAAGTATTAATGTTTTGAGTGGTCATAATGCTTTTAATATTTTCTCTTGTTGTATAAGTTAAAAATAACATTCCATTCAAACATTTTAAAAAATTCAAAATAAAACATATCCTTATTCAGAAATCAAAAAAATGATTCTTTATCAAAATCTTGTAAAACTTATAACATGGGTAAATATATCATTAATTAATAATTTAATTATATTAAATTTATTTTTGGAATATTTTTAATGAAAATATATATAAAGAAGAAATTGAATTTTCAATTGAAAAAAGGAATAATGTTGGATTTCCCTAAAAACATTTTTGAAATTATTATAAGTACCAAAGAGAGTAAAATGGTACAATTTGTTGAAAATTTCATGAATTACATGAGTATATAAAATAAAATGCCTTTATTATATAATCATCAAATAATTTCATTTAATTGAAATTAAATAATAAATAATACGAATTAAAATGATATTAAAGGTTTAAACATTATATATTTTTTAAATTAGGAATCATAACCCCCATGAATTAATTATTTAAATTTTAACATAATTAAAGTAATGTATGAATGAATCATGTTAAAAAATATAAAGTTTCATTATATGATCCATATAAGAAAAATTAGTTTCATTTCATTAAAACATGCCTCAATGAAGGGAAATTGAGATGAAGTCCCATACTTAAAGTCATGAAATGTCATTTGTGAATTTTATCTATTATATAATAAACTATTACTTTTTTTGTTTTATTGGTAACCATTTATAGGATTAATCCCTTATAAAAAACTATTTATATCATTTATTGTAATGTCATATTTAAATACTAAAGGAGTAATGTATGTGTATTGTGTTTTGACTGCATTTCATCCATAACTCCAAATGAAATCAGTGTGATGAATGTGGAAAAAATGTTTGTCCTGTAATATCCATAATCAAATTGATAAATAATTTATTTATTAAACAAAAAATTATTATTTTAAAACCATCCATGAAACTTGGTTATTAAAAATGAACACTATTATAATCGTGGTGAGGATAGACTATGCATATATATTATTATCATTTCCATCATTCAATGATCCTGATAGAAAGAAATTATGCTTTTTTCCGTAATTATATATATTTATATATCATATTATATAATTAAATACATTTTTATTTACAATCCATTAAAAGGGGATTACAAAAACAAATTACATTGCTTCCTGGTGGTGGTAATCTAAGTGCATGCATGAATGGCGTTATCATGATTCAATGAAAGGAATTGTATGAAAATGTATGAAATCATAATTTTACATAATGATAAATATTTCAGAAATATCATATATATATATATATATAAATTAAACCCATTATTATAAACACATGTGAGTAGCCATAATGGAAAACAAATTACAACAGTCCGTGATGTGGTAGTACTTCGCACACACAGAAGATAGATTCATTTTCCATTTGATCGAAGATGCTGTAAATGTAATATATTCTATTAACATGATAAAATATCTGTTTTTTGATATATATATATTTTATTATACTATAATTATTAATAAAAAATTGAAGGATTTGGAAGATGAAATAATATAATGAAGCTCGGTTAATAATGATACTTCTTCTTGAGATAACCTCTTTAAGTTTTCACCAAAATCCATCCTCAGAGGGATTTATAAAAAAATATAGGATATGAAAATGGAATTAAAAATGGTATTTTGGAAGGTACTATCTAAACCATTATTATTTTTATGAGTTAAGATGATAAGAGAGGAGGTCCACTTTTATAAAGAGTTGTCGTATATTTGTAAATACCCAAAACATTTGAATAATGGGAAGTCACTCTCAATACAAGTTCTCTAAAACTTATAAATAAAAATTATAAAAAATATAATTTCAATGAGTACATAGACTATTATAAAATAAATATTGTTTAATTTTGATATTCACTTTACCTATAAGGTTACTCCCTTTTACTATTTTAGTTTTCCCCAATAGAACTAATATTTTACTATTTCTACTATTCATTATAAACAGAATTAAATCTAAATTAATAACTAATATTAATTATTTAGAATAAATATATGTTATCCATTTTATCAAATGAAATTCACTTGATTATATGAAATCAATTTCATATTAAACCAATAAAATGTGTCGAAAAATAGTATCCAAGGAAATAAATATTTGATTAAATAAATGATCTTATTTTATCTATAAATCTTTAAATCATCATTATATGAATTTAAATGTGTATATATATATATATAAACAATGAATTTAGTTTAAATATTACCTAAATTGGTGTTGTTTTAATTAATTAAAATTGATAATATTTATGCATATAAAAAAATTTGTAGAAAACTATATTTTTAAACATACAAATAAATTGATACCAAATCATGGAATTTTTTTATTGAATTGAAATTAAGATAATTAATTTTAATAAAATGGTTATTATTTTTCTTTAATAAAAAATAGAAATTATAATTTTACCTTTTAATTACTTTATGTAATGAAAAATAAATATAGAATTTTGGAAAAACAAAAATTTTACCTATTCACTTAAAAATTAATCATTTTAGAAAAATCCAAAAATATCACCCTATAATAATTTTAATATGATGATATAAAAAATATGTTCATTTTATAAAATTTTATTTCAAATTTTTTGTGAAATTATTTATAATATTTGTTCAGAAAAAAAATTAAAAACACTTTTGAAGAATCATATTTTTATAGAATAAATTATCATTATAATAAATTGGGTTTATATTTATTATGAATATATCAATATGATTAAATTGAGAAGGATCAATATATTTCATAATTAATTTAAATGTATTCTCTACATATAATTTAATATTTTGGTTATAATATTTATATTTAAATTATTTCATTTTATAGTGTTTTTTCTTCATTTAAAATTTGTGTTGCATGTTGTATACTATATTGAACTAAATATTAATATTTTAAGAATGTTTTACGGTGTTAAATGAGGCATGAATATCTCAAGGTTCATTATTCTTATGGATAATGTAGATTATATTTCCTGAAATTGTAATCAACTCTGGTTAATGACTTTTTTATGACCACATTTGTAATGTGGAGGTGAAGTAAGTATAACTGGTTGTTTGTGTCGGCTAGAATTTTTCATGAAAAAAATGTATATTTTTGTCTATTTTTTCTTCCGTGTTTATTTTTTATCTTAAAATACACTCTTATTTATTTTGACACGTGTTAAAGGTGCAATGGTGGAGTCGATTTGGGTTTATAATCACTCCATGCAAGGGTGTCTCAATGCGTGTGAAGACAAAACGATCAGGGATTTAGTAATGGGAAATAACCCACTAAAAACGAGTTAGGATACAGATCATGGTGATTATAGAAAGTATCAGGCTATAATTCTATGTGACATCATAGTGCTTATTTACAGACATGTGTTTCTCACACTTTGGTTATCCATCCATTTTTCCAGGCCATGGTTTATTTTAAATATGACTTGTGAAACATGAAATGTCATATGTTTTAGCATCATTTTTTTAATTTATATATGTTAATATGTATTATTTATTTATTTATATTTAGATTATTTTCTCCACATGAATAGTTTTTGTATCCTCACTACTAGTCATCAACCACTTGTATACTGGGTGGTGTTAATTAGGATACCTAACACTCTGGATTGAATATACTGTTCTAAGATGGGGTGTAAAAAAGTGGAATAACATGAGAGTTTTCCATTTTAATTCTTGATTATTTTTTGGGTCAATGTGGAAATGATTTAGTATTTATGGGTCCTATGTAGAGGATTTGAATATGTACATTGAAAATACATGCGTATAGGACATATGAGTTATTGTTATTAGTATTTCCGCTATAGTTTTAGCTTTATAATTGTTATATGATCTTTATTATTTTGTGTTATTAAAATTTTATTGGATTTGTGTGTCTTTGTGAATCAAGATTGGGAACATAGGATCATATTTCTTATATATATGATTTCCATGATTTTTCTACATACATATGATGGAATTAATTATTTTAAATTAATATGGATTATATATATATATATGATTGTGATAGGTATGGAGAACTAGGAATGACCCTTGAGTAACAATTGGAGGAATATGAATTCTTGGACCCATAAACTCATAAGATGGGTTTCCAATAATAAATTATGTGTTCCTATGAAATTATAATGTTATTATCTAAGTACACTATAATATATTTTATAATAATATGTTTTCATGATAGTAATTTTCACCTCTATATCACCTTATCAAATCACCTAGAGAGTTGATCTTGGTCTCTCCCACAATGGGGAACATTTCGGTTCTCCCACTAGTTGTACAGAAGTATTCTCAACCACCCACTCTAGTGGTTTAGGATGAAGGGTCACTTCATCCTAGAATCTTTCACATTTCTCCTATACATGCATGGGTATTTTATAAAAAATATTTTTACTGCACTTGATACGTTCATATCTAGCTCCCTCATCATTCTAACGCACTAGTGGCGCTCAGGATTTGAGAACTAGATTGAGGTCATTGATGGAATTTTTTATTTGGTGGAGACTCCAGAGAACTAGTGGGTAATTTTTGTTAAAATTTTGTAAAAGGGGACCACCAAGGGGTAGTGGGGAGCTGTGGAAAATACTAGGAGTTTTGAAGCCCTAACTTCGAAAACATTCAAGGATATTTTCTTTATGGAGTTTCTTCTAAGTACACTGAAGTTGTACCATTATAAAGTGTTAATAGAGAATCAACATGTCTTGCTAATGATGTGTACTTACTATATAAATTTCTTATAACCAATACAATTAATTTCTTTCTTTGTTCTAAATTTTGTTTATAGGGAAATTAAGATTGATATAGACCTCCAATTGATGTTGAAATTCTAGGCCAAGAACTATAACATAATGATATATGAAAAGGTCATTTACAAGTCCCTGAGGATCAATAAGGTTATAGAGGTGAATAGAGTTGTGGTTCTTCATTCAACCATTTGTGGACCACATATTTTTACTTCTAGTGGTAGGATGTGGAATAAAAAGGATTCACACAAGAGTCCTGGAAAACATATAGTGTAGAGAAGTGGTTCTCCAATAATTTCTATTGGTGGAGGAAGTCCTCAGTGTTTAAACTTTGGATAGAGTGAAAATTATAACAAAAATTTCCCAAAGCCTCAATGAAAGTGTTATGATTTTAGTTATAATGGGAATCATCCAAATATTTTCTAGAAGGAATCACAATGAGTTCTTACTATTGATTGAGATATGAAGAGGAATTGAGCCATGTGATTGGTCAAGGCCCTTATTAGTTGGATTAGTCCGCTCAAAAAAATGATGAATCCATATTTTTATGCATGTCATGGATACAGATTTAGAGCTAAGGTTATATGATTGTATAAAATAAACAATGTTCTTCTTGATTATGGGGAGAGACCTTTAACAATTTGAGGTGTGGTCTTGATTACATATTTTCTCTCTATAATTCATCTTAATACTAATACATACCATTCATTTTTATCAATAAAAAGTTTCATTGGGATTTATTTACTAGTATTTTTATCATATCAGATTCTATTTCATGATAATATCTTTTGTAATAAGGTTTATTATCTTTTGAGATTTCTAGGTCGTCACATATCTTTGAACTACTGTGGATATCTATGGAATTTCATGCTCCATTATACGACTATCTTTGATGTGATCGTTCACATGGATTAAATTACTATTTATTAGGTGCATATTTACTCCACCGAGAGATATTTATCCTTTATTTCAATAATTTTGAGAAACTATTTTTGGCCAATGAGTCTGACATCATTACTGGTAGAGTGTGACAAGTCCAAAGCTTGTTTGGAGCCATTATAGCACAGGAAGCCAGCATGGATCTTATTGTAAATATATTAATAACACCTAAATCTCCTAAAATTGTGGACCAATATTATGATATATTGATATATTATTTTTAGGGATACAACCTAAGAGTGTAATAAAATTTGAGATCAATCTCATACCTAGATTAGAACCTATTTCAAATCACCCATTTCATATTACCTTATATGAATTTAAGGAACTGAATGAAAATCTGGGGTATTTATATGTGATAGTTTTTTTTAGACTAAGAATATCCCCTGGGGTGCTCTGGAAACATTCTAGAATAATATAGGTGGTAGTATTGAGTTGTTTTTTGACTACAGGTAACTAATCATGTGATTTTGGGGAATTGATACTAGTATCTAAGGATCATTAACTTGTTTTACTATTTACGGGGGGTGGTTGGTGGTTCTCTATGATTTTCCTATTGTAAGTATACAACCAAATTGTTTCAGATAGTTGGAAATTCTAATATAATTATTTATGAATAGATACATATTGTATGAGTATATTTAATGAATTTTAGGAAGATAAATGATCTAGAGGTGTTCACAGATGTCATGAATAGGATCCTAGAACAATATCTAGAGTCTTTCTGTATAGAATTTATTGATGATAAACATATATAATCATTGAAATTAGATGTGCTTGCATGAAATCTTGATATTGAATTTAGTACACATAAGGAACATCAATATTATTCCAAACTATATATGATTCACTTTTGGATTCTAGAGGTGTGATTGCTTGTCCATGTGATCATTGAGGTAGGAATTTCTATAGGTTCAAAGAAGGATGACCTGGTGGTTTCTTGCAAATTCCCTAGGAATGTGTTTGATATTATAGGAGTTTTTCATTTGGGGAGATACTAAAATGTCATGTACATGAATTATCCCATTTTTATGCACGTATGATAGATATTAACAATAAAAAAATTGTGTTTGAGTTGATTTATCATTTAATGAGGTTTTCCTAGAAGTGAAATAAACAATAACTATAGATTGGAATTGGATTCATAGGGTGTTTTCATTCCATGGGAGTTATGTTATGTTATACTTTATTGAATTGATATTAGGTAGTTTCCCATGGTTTAGGTTGTCTGTGAATCCATGAGATGAGCTACCCAACACATTTCTTGGAGTTGGATGTATTGGTCCATTCTCTAATGTGTTGGTGGAATTTTCTCATTGGTGAGTGTTTTATTATTTATGTGAATCATATAATCCTATGATATATATTCATTCATTGGTATTTTAATTTGAGACAATGTATTTTTTTATAATCCACATGAATTTAAATTTTAAATGTAATTATGATTTGGGGAAGAGTAATGTAATTAAAGATGATATCATTACAAAAACAAATGATATGTAGTATATTAATGAGAATCCATCACTTTTATAGTGGTGTTTGATGATATTTAATGTAGATTGGATGAGGGATGCATTGGAGGATCTTGATGACCATGTATTCTATCGTGGACTATGTGAAAGTGATCCAAAAGTCATCCCCCAAGTGTGTAGTGATGTACTACTTATTACAGGGGGATAATCCAGTTCCATGATGGTCAATAGATGATGATGAAGTAATGTACATCCTTGGGAGAGTAGATATGCAAGATTCAATCTGAATGTAGTTTATGAGAGACTCTCATTATTTGAAAATGGTAGTTCAACCATGATGAATGAAGATATACCAAGACATTCGATGTTAGTTTTCAAAAGAGGAGTATGAAGATAAATATCACCAGTTTTGCTTCATGATTCCTTAATAGACAAAGGAAAAAATTCATTCTTCATCATACGAGATGTTTAACACAGAATATTTCATAGCTTTGTGGATATAGGGAAATGTGACAGTGGAATTCATGCTGGGTTCACCTAGGACTACCAAGTATTTGTGATGAAATTTGGGTGATGGTAAATTTTTGGATGAAAGTAGTTCAATAATTTTTCATCTAAGAGACCCATACTATATATAATTAGGTAAATAATTATGTCCAGAATGTTATAGAATGCATGGAGTTCCTTCCAATATCATATCATATTGGTCTTCTCAATTTACACCATGTATTTAGTAATAATTAAAAACGGTTTTAGTGACCATGTTGCTGTTGAGAATGATGTATCATCCATAGACCATTAGACTATCGGAGACAATGATCTAGATCCTTGAGGATAAATTTTTTTTAGGTTTCCCAAACATTAACGGAGCATTCATTAAGTACCTATCCATGTTTTATTTCACAAATAACAACTGTTTACATAATTCTATTCAAATAGAGCATATTTAGGATATCTATAGATGGCTAAGAAACTCATCACTAAGTTGGGCTGAGGTCGGTAAGGAAATAGTTTTAGGGATGAGGTTGGTAAAAGAGAACACTGAGATAGTTTGATTAGCTAGAAAGCCTTTGATTCCATTCAATTAAGGAAATGATCATAATCCTAATAGAGGAGATAAACTTTGGATTTGGTTTATGGAAACACAGTTTATTATGGATTTCACCTTATTGCGGGTATTTTTATTTATAGAAGTATTAGAATTCGGATCTATGGTTTGTGGGAACATTGGATATCACTAAATATATTGGAGTGGTTGATTATGGGAAATGACTTCCTATATTTTTTTCAATACATGAATGATGTGTTCTGCATTTCTCAACATTTGAGGTACGTACCAGATCATGATCTTGTGATCATGTGTGAGGATGTCGAATTTAAACATGTTGAAACATTTTGGAAGTTCCCATTGTATATCATTGACTAGAATGAAAAGATATTGTTGGGAAATAAAATGGTGCATAGTCATGTCTAATGAAATCACGTACCAATATAAGAGTAAATGATGTAGTGGGAGTTACAAGATCATTCTTGATGTCCTAAGTTGTTCATGTGGGACTTCTAAATACACTTATGTAGGATGCTAATCCCTATATGGATAGACTTTAAAACATCATAATGTTTTCATATATCCAATAACATTATATCTAGGAATTACTTTTTTGTATTTGGGATAATCCTTAATTTTTTGAAACTTATTGGGTTTCGATATTTATTAAGAAGCAGAAATTTGAGTTATATAAGATTTTAGAGTAAAATGTGACACCCCATAACCATGGTAGTTCCTATGACCAAAAAATGGGTAAAAAGGGGATTCATGGGTGTTGTAGTAGGAATATAGATATGGGATTATCTTGTGGTCCATGGCCTAAACCCCCTCACCATTAAAATTATGAAGACCATGGTGGGGGAAATGGAAAAAATCCTATCACAGACCTATGGTGGGATGGCCATTTTGTGATGTGTTAAGAACTCCATGTATGTGGCCAGGTCATGGTGTATGGTGTCGTAGCATCATTTTATATTTAGAAATGAAAGAAATAGATTATTATTCAATTGATCTATATCAATAATTTGTGTTTTCTCTATTGATCATAATTAGGGGATGAATAATTAATTTTTCACTCAACATTAAAAGAATAAACTACTAAATTTACCTATCCTCCGAATTATTTGTGTTTTGGTTATGTTTTTGATAGTGAGCCAATTGTTGTTGTGGCCTTCTTCCAATCCATTTTACCTCTTTTCTAAATCTATCTTTCCATTACTTCGATATTTTGTAAGGCCTTATTCTATTTAAAAATGATAGTGCTTCAAGTTTTGGAAACATCTTTGTGATACATTATGTGATTATTACATCATCTATCTGTTATCTTATATATTCATTAATGATAATGGAAAAAGGTTGTCAGGTATTAGAATATTATGAATTATGTAGTATAGTGATGTAATTTATAGCATTAATGCAACAATATTCCCTCTCTATTATCATTGTAATTTTATGAAATTTAAATGGGAATTCTCTTAGTGATTCTTCTTTAGAAAGTCTCTTTCATTTAAGTCATGATGTTCCTCTCTTAGAATCTCCATTCTATTACTCTCATGTGACATTGGATATGGTTCTCATGCTCTTCGGTAATGGTGTGTTGAATCCCTTTTGGGAGAAGCATCATTTTTATATCAATAAAATGGATTTATGAAGTTTTTTTCCATTTGGAGTCCATATGATTGATGGGTTTCCTAAAATGATGTCATGTTCTTATATACATTAGACTATAATTATTGTTTGATCATAGGTATATGATTATATTTCCTATGAAGCAATGTTTTTTGACCAAATGTGTGGGCTTGTGTATCCTCTAGGACACATGATTTACTTTGATCACAAGTTTGGGTTTGAATATAGTTTCCATATTTGTTGTTTTATGCATCTGGATATAGGTGACTGATTAATCCACACTACATTAATTTGATATATTTTTTAAATGAATGTTTTTTATTATTATATTCATGGTACCATGTGAGAGGTGGACCCACAATGTATCATTCTCCCTAGAGGGGGATCATGTTCAAACGTTTCATGTCACACAATGACTAGACCGAGTTGGATGTTGCGGCCTGATTGATTTGTTTACTGACTTGGGGGAATGATGGCCTTGTGTGATATATCCCACGAGCGAATAGTGGGGAATGATGATATTAAGTTATCTGTCCCGTGAGTAAATGTTGTTACATGGTGTAATTCTTTCCGGACTTGAGGTAGTGTATGAATAAGATGGAAAGGCCAAAGACATGGAGAGAGAGGGAGATGGATGAAATTTCTAACTCAATAATCATTATCCTTGTGACTGATGTGATGTACATGGGGTGAAATTTTAGTCAAATTTGGATCTTTATTTTCTTTATTTATATGTTCTTAGCATGGACTAGATGTAGTTAGAGCTAGGGTTTTTATTGGATTAGATATAGCACAACTGCTTGTTACATTTTGGAAAGGTGTTGTATTTGACTTTATTTATCATCTTCAAATATACTCTTATGTATGTGAATATGTTTTAAGGACACATTTTTAATGTCCTGATAGGTGTAAAATCAAAACCTACAAATGAATATCTATGTAGGTGCAGACTTCAAGACTAGGGAGAAATGATATAGTAAGGCCCTAGTGATAATGATCTTGGAGACAGTACGTAGTGATTTCGGGTGCTACCAGGATGGAATCCAATGCTATGTTGTGGGGTTAATTTACTTAAATGTATTAATCATAGTTTTTTAACTTCCACTTTGGTGATCATTGGAATCTTTTGTTTATAACATGAGACATATTTTCTGTCACGTGTTTTAGAGTTACTTATTTTTTTCATTGTGTTTTTATTTAGGCTTTTTCATTATTGATACTGAGGGTGTAGCCTGTGCACTGATAGTGTTCAGGTCCTCACTACTAATAATAAACCTATTCTATATAGCGAGGCATGCATGAGTTCATGTGGAACTTTGGCTTGGACCCAATGATTTGAGTCATGATGTTTTAGTCTTATCATCCACTAATACATCTGATCGTCATCATTAACATATCAGAAAAGCAAGCATTGAGATATATTCTTTTAAATATAACCCTTTATTTTACTCAATATAAATGATACATTATATCCCTAGATATCTTGGTTCTCCCATGTTAATTACATAAACATAAGTTATGTGTATCATCTGAAAACTTATTTTTTATTTCTAGCATGAATTGGACACATATCTATGTTCAAAATCTTGTAAATATACTAATATTAGGGTTGAAATCTAGAATATTTCCTACTGTCTACATTAGCAGTAAATCCTCCATTTAATCCTATTTGATATCCATATAAATGATTGATTGATTTGTAATTTGGAAAATATAGGATTTTTTCCCATTCCTAAAGATTTCACGGTCTATAATTTTCAAATCATTGAGTATTTAGTGTCTTTTAATCCACATCACAGATAAGGTAGCATGATAACATCATCTACCTTGTTCTCTTTCTCATGGTCTTAATGTATTGGGTATCCATAATACATTATTAACATCCACAATCTCATTTAGTGAATTCTCAACTCCATCCATGAGAATATAAAAATTTGGACATTATATATATATATATATGATAATTTAACTATATACATAATTCCACCATATATTTCATGAAAATATCACCAATTCTTACTCCAAATAATGTGTCATGTTATTTTGGTTGTGAATCATTAGTTAAAATAAGTAAAAATATACCACCATTTTTTTATCAGTACCCATCTTAATCCCTTATTTAGTACATCATTATATATGAAAATCCAAACTTTAAAGTATGGTTCTATATGTATTGTTATATTAACCAACTATCCCTCATGATCTTTGAAACATTATTCACACTCATCAGTCCATAGGAACTTCACTCCTTTTTGAGTAAACATGGTTTGTGTATATGAGATCTATGATTAATTTCATAGAATTCATCAATAATATCATTCCAATATAATAAAACAATGTAAAAATATAGTAGTGTTTTACCTGGACCATTCTTCAACCAACTTTGACTTTGAAGAATCTACTGATATATCTTATCATTGGATTATATGACACAATAATGATATATTCTATATCCAAATATCACACAGTATAAGTATGGAAAACAAGGATTCCATTCTCAAGGTCTTTATCACAATCCTCAAATGATCTTCATAATCACCCTTACATCTATAGTATACAAGAATATTATCTGTAACAACTACCAAAATTATAGCAATGTAATATGTGATGTCTCTATTCCTCATATAAATGGAAATGGATGTTTAATTTGCATGTTCTAAATAAATAGTAACGAATTAAATGTTTCTATATCTAAAATTGAATGTATTATTCAGTGAATCCACTTATTTTAGTCTTAGTTGATGATTTCTAGATAAAAGTTCAATCATTTATAAATATTTAGAACCTTACACATGATCAAACAATATTACAATATATCCTTTTGGATACTTGATCTTGGACATAATCGTTTCAATTTCAGGATAATCAATGAAGAATCACATTGATCGATCATTCATTTTTTGAAAGAAAACATGTCCATCAAAAAGAAATGAAATTGTAAATATAAAAATATAATCCATATTCTTCAATATTGTTTCCTACAATTCATCCAATTAAATTGGGCAAATTCACTATAGAATATTATTATAGGTATATAACATGGTATGATATTTATTGAAATCCCAACCTCATCACCTGGCATAATATTAAGACACAATTTTTAAAAAACATGAATATATTCATTTTAGATAATCTCCTCCTAATTATTGAGTCTTTAAAAAATTATTTGGGATAAATACCCATCTTGATTATTAATTATGCCCCATGTAATGGATATGATTTACTAGGTTTCTCATATTGAGCCTTTCACTAGTAGATGATCATCAATTGATTTGGGATTTTAAATGTGACTTCCATAACCCATAAATTAATATAGGTCATGAGATATATCAATCATTACTTATACATATTTTACACCACTTCCATATTTATATTAATTACATATCATAAATATTAACACAATTCCAAAAAATAATGGTTTATTTTCTCGGGATTTCATCTAACAATGTATCTTATAACACAATATTGATTTAACATCTTCGATAATCCTATTTATATAAAAAATTTGTTAATATTTTATCATGAATAAAATAAAATATGGATGAGGGAAAAAATAAGGATTAAACTAAAATTCATAGTAAGAGAAAACTTATGAACTATTCATAAATGGGTAGATCATTAGCATGTTATAAAACATAATCATCGGAGAAACATCTAATTAATAGAAATATAAAACCATAAGATTTATCGCCATAAACAACAAGAACTACATTTATAAAAAAATTTATCATTGTTCAATAATGTGTTTTCTGGGGATGTTTTTTATTAATTCTCCATGATCTCTATTCATTTCACAATACCCCATCATCACATGATGTCAATGATCGATTCATCATTAGTTTGGCCACTAAAGGTCCTTCCTCATGTTGACGTTCCCTATATATCTCAAATTCTTAGGGTTATGTGGCCAACCCTAAATATTGGCTATATATGATATTGTATATGGGTCACATGTGTGGTTAAGAATTTAAAAAATTTAAAATTAATTAGTTAATGTTAATAATTTTGTTATTCCATAGTAGAAAATCATTCTAAACCCCATTGTGGTTGAATTTTATAACATGCATAGGTTAATACACTCAAATTTGATTCAACTATATTGTCAGTTTTATCATTTTATACTCTAAAAATTGAGAAGGCCATTTATTCCAAAAATAGGCGTCTTTGTTGTTTACTATATTTAATATTATTAATATATCAATTTTAGAATCACATGACATTTTTAACACCGTTCCAACATGAAACAAAATCCCATTTTTTACTTAAAGAAATATCCAAATGCTATGAAAAATAAAACTAATGTAATTATAATCTGGGTTTGATAAATCCATGAAATAGGTGGGGGTTTATAAATCTCAGAGTGGATTTATATCCAATAAAGCACTAATTTGGTTTGGGACTGAAAAATCCATGAGATAGTTTTTGTATTATAATTCCGTAAGATCATTGGGGTCCAATAAATACCTAATATGGTTTATGGCCATTAATTCCCTCCCACACATTGGGTAATGTTTTACATCTCACGATATAATGTATAATAGATGGGCTTTTATTCAGCCACAAACAAAATGGGAGGATGTACATTGATTTTTTCACAATATATTGGTTGTTTATACATGGATTGTTTCAGAATATTTATGGGTAGAATGATTGGGTTTTCCAATATTATTATATTTTCCTGTACTTATGTTATGTTCCTCAGTTATTCTTCATTACTAATAACTATTATCTCTAGATTTTTCACTCTAATGGAATGGTTCATGTTTGGTCATTTCGGTTGATATATCCTTCTATCAAGCCTTATCGATAAAATTTATAGTTATGTGTTCATTTAATAATATATTTATGTAACACCCCAAGCATCCACGGTACGCTTCTCTTTGAATAATACAGTAGCATGTGTTGTACGCAACTTCGAGTTCTAACACACACCACAACAAATCAAAATAGCCGTTATGAATAGTAATACATACTTTTTAAATTTTTATAAATTTTATCATTCAAAATGGACTTCATTTTTGGATTCGGAATATCAAAATTAGCCTTGGGTGAATTTTCGGTATTTTTCTAAAAACTTTAAATTTTTGATGAATAGTGAAAAAACACTGAGTTATTGTTTAAAAACGAATTTTTATTTAAATAATTATTTATTTATTTTAAATTTAATTAATGTCAAAATAGATACATAATACCTATATAATTTCAATAGAATTCATTGGAGTTTGTTTACAATAATTTTAGATATATACATATTTTATTGAACTTTTCATCGTCTTTTACCCAACTGCTAGGAGAATTTGAAAATTCATATAATACTTAATTTGACCGCTTCTGTGAGTGGAATTTCAAAAATTAAAGAGACATGGTTAATATCAACGAGTAAAATGTGGTTCCATAAGATAAAAATAATTTTTCGTGAATAGTGACTTTTTACTTTTATTTACCACGGTTAAAAGTAAATAGGTTAATTAAGGGTAAAAATGATATTAATATTACCCTAACACATGTCCTAATTCAATTGGACAAGCTTACCTTGACCAAAAACATCATTATGAATAAAATATTATCATTTAGGTCCACTTGGATTAGATTAGGACATTTATTATTATTTAATTCAAAGAAGAGTTAAAAGAGTTAATATCAAAGTTTAATTACTAAAACATTTTTAATATATGGTAATACATAATATAAATTCGATTATAAATATTAATTAGAAATATTATATATTTCCTACATAATGATATTTTATTTAAAATTTTCAGACATTAAAAAATTTAATTTATTTATGACATAATTATAATGCAGTAATTACCTTATCAGTGAAATATTAAAATAATTGATATTATAAATACCCAAATAAATATAATTTGAGACTTTTAATGAAATACATGAATTTCATAGATTAATATGACGTACTAGAGTTGATTAAAAGAAATTTGGTAGAAGTAATCATGTCGTTACTATTTTCAAAAAAATCAAATTCCAAATAGTGACAAAATTGACATAAAAGAGTTTTTATAAAACATATTATTTTATGAATTAATATTCTATTCCTAGAAATCTAAGGTTCGGCCAAAGGACTTGTATAATGATAGGCCTATCATTAATGGACCACTTTGGGGTCTCTTTGATGTATATAGTAAGTTTATTAACTATATAATATAAAAATACAAAGTGACATGGTAAGTGTCAAACTAATTAACTAAGTGTTAAAACTAAAAGATAAGGTTAATATAATGGCACAAACCTATGTAAAATCTGTTAGTTGAAAGGATTTCGACCCATCCCCACCTTATAATTTGAATAATTTACTTTGGAGACATTAGAAACTGAATATGAATTTATTATAAAATAATACTTTAAGTTTTTTCTAAAGAGCCCCCCCCTTATAAAAGGACACCACTTATAACCAATTATTCACACCTTAAAAGCCTTTTGGATCATCCAAAACCTACCCAAATATTCTACCAACTTCTCCAACTTCATCCTAGAGGCCTTATAATGATCATAAAGCCAACCTAAGGAGCCCTTTTGATCAAATCAAAAAGAAGAACCCGAAGAAGAGGTAACGTCTTCACCACCCTCTTTAAAGTTCCTTTCTTCTTTAACTTCTTCTTTCCTTGTTATTTCAATTATTAAATGATAAATCCAGTATCTTCTATATACTATGATTTTATTATAAATATTGAACAAACAAAATCGTTATTCTATCCATCCCTTGAATGACATGTCACCATACGTTCGTACGTACGGCCTACCGTCTCCACGTTGTGGTGTAATTGTTATTAAATATATTATTATTTATATGGGTATAATAATAATGTATAATTCATGTAAATAATAAATATAACATGATAATGATTCTGTCTATATGATATACCATCCAATTATATATTATTTTAATATCAAAATAATGATATTGTCGCTCGTGCGTACGTATGGACTACCGTCTCCATGAACATGATGAGATTCATTCCCCATCGTATCCATTCAAGAATAATTTTCATTTGATGGTTAAAAGTAATGTTTAAAGACTTAATATCATTTTGTATATGAATATGATACAACCTATCCATAACAAACACGTCTTATGTAACAAAACATATAAAAGAAAATGAGTAAGTTAACACCCGAAATGACGATAATACTAAGATTTTATAAACAAAGCAATGTTAAAAGATCATATATGATAACATATTAATATATATGATTTTGGTATAATTTAATAATAATTATTTCAGCATTATAAAGAAGGTTAACCTACCATCAACCAAGGAAAATTACAAGGTAAGGGTTATTTCACAATCTCTTCATTATCCGAGGTTGTTTATACGTAATTATCTACTGGGACCTATTTATCATCAACATCCATGTTTCTTAAAAATTTATTTCAAAAAATTCTTACTATTTTATACAATATTGATTAAAGTCTTTTATACCCTTGTTTGAATTTTTATAAGAAGTTTATAAAGGAATATTTCTGTCGTTTTCCAAACAAGGTCCTTTTTAACCTTTTCGACAGTATTAAGGTAAGAATGTCTTTTTTTAACTTATATGGCGGGTGTGGTGATTTTCTGTCGTTATAAAATCGTCGAAGCTTTCCTTACAAGCTTATAAGAATATTTTCAAAGTAAATGTTTAATTTTATAATTATGTGATGTTTAAATGATTTCAAAAAAGGGGATATTTCTCTCAAATAGTTTTGATTTCATCTATATCAACATCCTTTGATGGATTTTAAGCTTATTTGAAGATGATTTATTATGATAAAAAACCTCCATATTGTATTGAAGTTTTTGTGGTATGTTTGACTGTGGATGTGTTATTTTTATACCATTCAAGGTTTATGGATTAATTATTGACATTTCGTATGCTAGTTTTAATACGAATATTTATGTTATGTTTAAACCTGTTCATATGAGAAATTCATTGGACTTAATAAGTGATGGGTGGAGCCTGCTATAGCTCCTCGATGCATCGGTAGGTCTCATGAGACAAACTAGTGTATCTTGGAATGAGGCCTTGACAAAATCTTGTTTTTAATCTTAGCATGAGGCCTTGGCTATGTGGTTATGATAGTCTGGCATTATGTATTCCGTCATTATGAAAGTGGTTATTGATATTGCATGTGATTATTCGACTAGTAGAATATCCATTTGTATAATTAAATAGAAGTATTTCATTTTATCTTTGCCATATTATACTGATTTTTAAATTTAAAAGGCTTTTGTTTTAGTTATACATTGTCTTAAATGTTTATATTTATTTATGAAAGTTTCTACAATATTATTATCCTTACTGAGCATCTGATCTCACCCCTTTCAATGTTTTATTTTTCATAGGATGTGAAGAAGTAATTTATGAATGATCTACAGGGATAGTATGTGGGCATATGAGTGTGGACTATAGAGACTATGTTGTTGTAGTTTTCGTTTTTATGATGTAATGTAAGAATTATGAATATATCTAGTGTTTCCAAGGCTACTAAACCAATCGGTCTTTCGAGATTCGATCTTTCTTGTGATCATGTCAATGTTAAGTAATAATGCACCGACTCAGGGAAACTACGGTCAGGATGTTATGGTTGGTATCAGATAAAGTTTAGTACAACCCTTGGAATATAGATTTAGATAAACTCTGATTAGAGCACCTAGACCTAAGATGGACTATGAGGATTAGTATAGAAGAACTTCCTCGAATTTTGGTATTGTAGAGATTTTGTGAGTTTTCCGAGATATACATCCCTGTTTGGATACGAGTAGTTAGAGGCGGCTCTGGCACAAATGTACCTAGGGGTAAAACTCAAAAACACCACTTTGAGCTAGACTCGAACGAGAACTGGTGCACGACAACGGGCCTTGCTGCACTCTTGGTTACGACACTCTCGGGGGATATGTTTAGGATAATTATCATTTTCTTTACGAACCATTATGAAGGGTTTATGAGTATATACATACTCAATGAAAACATTTTTATGATTATAGATTATATCCATAAACTGTTCAATTTATGTTAAGTGTTTTACAAGTATGGAATTATGTATTTTGATTCCGAAACTGATCTAGTTTATGCCATTGTTTAGAAATGTCTCCTAGTGGAAGGATTGGAAACCATGTCAATGCATGCACTCTATGTAGGGATTCCCTCCTGCTTAAGATAATTATAGTGGAGCTGTTGATGCAACGGGTGCTGATAAGCTAATCACCATACTGGGACAACTCACTCATGTTATGAATAATAACGTTACCCGTATGGAGCACCCTGGCCCGCAGCGTGGAGGATCAATGTTAGAACACTTCATGAGGCAGAAACCACCAACATTAAATGGGAGTATGAATCCATTAGTAGCTGATAAATGGATAAGTTCCCTAGAGAAAATATTTCAGGCTTTGGGGAGTAGTGAAAGGGAAAACGTTGGCATGGCAGTTTATCGCCTCACTGGAGATGATGATCAATGATGTTCATTGATTCAAAACATGAAAGAAGATGATGATGTATCTAATATGGAATGGAGGGAGTTAAAAGATAATTTCTTAGAAAAATACTTTCCTCGTAACCATCGAGCAGATATGGAAAAGTAATTTCTAAGTCTAAGAAAAAAGGAGGATGTGAATGTCGCAAAGTATGAGGCTAACTTTACATGGTTAGAAAGGTATGATTCATATTATATACGTAACCCAAGAAGTAATATTGATCATTTTTTATGGGTTAAAACCATTTCTCTATCGATCATTAGTCCCACAAACCTTCTTATCGTACGAACATATTGTCTTCTGTGTTATCAAGACAGAAAAGGAATTCTCTATGTCTTATGACTTTAAAGCAAAGAAAGAGAAGAAGAGATCTACTGATCAATCTAGAAATGGAAATAAGGGAAAGAAGTGAAAATTTGAAAATCCATCCCACAGTAAATGTGGGAAGAAACACCACGGTACTTGCCTAAAAGGAATGGGAGTCTGTTACATGTGTGGTGAAAAAGGCCCCCAAGATCATGATTGCAAGGGAAAGAGAGTTGCTGTCAATGTGGAATGCTATAATTGTAGATAGATGGGAAATTATTCAAATTAATGTCCAAAGTGTCATCGGAACTTTCCTCATAAAAGTCCAAGGGATCAAGGACAAGCTTATGCTATCACTACTGCTGAGGTAGAAGCTCTAAAAGACATGGTGGCAGGTAATTTAGTGGTTTCCTCAAGTTTAGAAAATGATTTATTTTATTCTGGATCATCACATTGTTTCATATATTCCCAGTTTGCTAAGAAAATTAGATATTTCCAATTTGATTCAACAAGAGAGTTTTCAGTCAAAACCCCTCAGGGAAGTATCATTGCTTCAAAGTGCTGTGGATCTGTTCCCATTAGGGCATATAAATGTTCTTTATCTGCTGATATCATCATCATAACCATGAATGAATTTGATATAATCCTCAGTATGTATTGGATTTCGGACCATGATGAGAATATTTATTTTAAGAAGAAGGAGGTAAAGATTTTTTATGATGATTATAAGGAACACCTTATCTTTAGAGCAGAATCGTCACCAACTAATTCTTATATAGATCCACTCCCAGTAGCTCAACTAAATTAAATTATCAGGGAGGAAGAGAATGAAATAACTGTGGGTGAGGAGAGTAATGTTCAAATAGTGTATGTACCTATTGTGAAAGAATATGTAGATTTGTTTCCGGAAGATTTACCTGGACATCCTCCAGAATGAGAAGTTGAGTTTTCCATTGATTTAATTCCTTGATCAAGGCCTATATCGAAGAACCCTTATAGAATGGCCACTGTGGAATTAGTTGAACTAAAGAAACAACTATAGGAATTTAGTAATAAGAGATTTATTCACCTTATTGTTTCTCCATGGGGATCCCCTGTCCTTTTTGTTATGAATAAAGATGGATCTATGAGGTTGTGCATTGACTACAGGGAGATCAATGTTATAACAATAAAGAACAAGTATCCTCTACCTTGCATTGATGATTTATTTGACCAACTTCCTAGAGCTCAATACTTTTCAAAGATTGACCTTCGATCTGGATACCATCAGTTGTGTGTGATGTAGGAAGACATTCCGAAGACAGCATTTTGAACAAGGTACGAGCATTGCGAGTTTACAGTAATGCCTTTTGGATTGACTAATCCACCCTCTGTATTCATGGATCTAATGAATAGTGTTTTCATGGAATATCCCGATGATTCTATGGTGGTATTTATTGATGATATCTTGGTATACTACAAAATCTATGAAGATCATTAATATCACTTGCGCATTATCCTGAAGACCCTTAGAAGACATGAATTATATGTGAAGTTTAGCAAGTGTGAATTCTGGCTTCAGGAGATTTATTTTCTTGGCCATATTTTCTCTATGGATGGAATTTCCATTGATCCTTATAAGACCAAGGCAATCCATGAATGGCCAGCACCGAAAAGTATAACTGAGGTACGCAGGTTCATTGGGTTGGCAGGTTATTATCGACATTTCGTCCAGAATTTTTCTCGGTTGGCTAACCAATTAACGAATATAACACGTAAAGGGGTTAAATTTGTCTGGAAAAAAGTGTGTGAAGAATGTTTTGAAGAACTGAATAAAATATTAGTCAATTCTCCAATATTGACTCTACCATCAGGGAATGATGGGTTCGTTATTTATAGTAATGCATCAATAAAAGGACTTGTTTGTGTCATTATGCAGAATGATAGGGTTATTGCCTATGCGTCACGACAACTAAAAATTCATGAGAAAAACTATCCTACTCATGATCTCGAGTTAGCTTCTGTAGTCTTTCCCTTGAAGATATGGAGACATTATCTATATTGTGAAAAATGTGAGATACATACCGATCACAAGAGTTTGAAGTAAATTTTCTCACAAAAATAACTCAACATGAGGCAAAGATGATGGCTTGAACTACTCAAGGATTATGAATGCATGATACACTACCACCCGGGGAAGGAAAATAATGTGGTAGATGCTTTGAGCAGAAAATATCATGGAGTTTTGAACATGATAAGAATTGAAAGGGATCCTATTTTCATGGATATAGTAAAGTTGAATTGGGGAATCACCATGGAAGGTGAAACATCTAGGATTTTTCAAGTGGTTTCCAAACCATATTTACTAGAGAGGATTAAGAGTTCTTAGACTGATGATGAAGAATTTCAAAAGAATATTAAAACTGTTAATGATGGGAGATTGAGAGACTTTGTGTGTGATGAAGAAATTTTGAAATTCGGGAAGAGAATTTGTGATCCTGATATACCTGATCTAAAAATGGAATTTTTAGATGATGCTCATAACTCCAATTTCTCTATACACCATGAGAGCACCAAAATGTATAGATATTTGAAGGAACATTTTTGGTGGGACAACATGAAGAGGGAGATTGCTAATTTTGTGTCAGGATGTATGGTTTGTCAACAAGTGAAAGCTGGAAGGCAACATCCTGGAGGAGTCATGCAACCTCTTCCCATATCAGAGTGTAAATGGGACAATATTACGATGGAATTTGTCATGGGGCTACCAAAGACTCAATGAAGGAACAATGAAATATGGGTTATTGTTGATCATATTACCAAGACAGCACATTTTATTACTATAAGAGAAGATCTACCACAGGAACGTCTAGCAAGACTATATATTTATGAACTTGTGAGACTTCATGGAGTACCCCTATCGATTGTTTGTGATCGTGATCCCCGTTTTACTTCATGATTCTGGAAGAGCCTTCAGAAGGCCTTAGATACTGAACTTCTTTTGAGCACTTCCTACCACCCTCAAATAGATGGACAGTCAGAACAGACTATTCAAACCTTAAAAGACATGTTGAGATCTTGCTCACTTGACTTTCAGGGTATGTGGGATAAATATTTACCTCTGGTGGAATTTTCCTATAACAATAGCTTTCATTCAAGTTTTTTGATGGAACCATATGAAATGTTATACGGAAAGAGATGTCGCGCACCAACCTATTGGGATGAAGTTGGTGAAAGAAAACTTGTAGGCCCAGAACTGGTGGGGGAAATGATGGAAAAGGGAAAGGTAATCCAAAACCACATCAAAGTAGCTCAAAGTAGGCAGAAGAGCTATGACAATAACTGAAAGAAGGATTTGGAATTTCAGGTAGGAGATCATGTTTTTTTGAAGGTATCTCCATGGAAGGGAGTTATACGTTTTGGCAAGAATGTTAAATTGAGTCCCATGTACATCAGACCTTTTGAAATTCTATAACAAATTGGGGTTGTAGCAAACCGTTTGGCAATGCCGCAAAGTCTCTCCAAAGATCACGAGGTCTTCCACATATCACTATTGAGAAAATACAAGCCTGACCCAACACATGTACTCATCGATGAGAAATTAGAACTAGAACCTGATATCTCTTATTTCAAAGAGCCCGTTTGGATACATGAGACAAGAGAACAAGTGTTGCGAAACAGGACGACTCGTCTGGTAAAAGTTCTATGGAGAAACCATAAGATGGAAGAGGCAACGTGGGAACCCGTGGAACATATGATGAAGAAACACATGAGTCTTTTTATGCAGTAATATTTTAGAAATTTTGGGGACGAAATTATTTGAAGGAGGGGAGAATGTAACACCCCAAGCATCCACAATACACTTGTCTTTGAATAATATAGTAGTGTGTGTTGTACACAACTTCGAGTTCTAACACACACCACAACCAATCAAACTAGCCGTTGTGAATAGTAATACCTACTTTTTAAAATTCTATATATTTTATCTTTTAAAATGGACTTAATTTTTGGATTCAGAATATCGAAATAAGCATAGGGTGAATTTTTGGTATTTTTCTGAAAACTATCAATTTTTGATGAATAGTGAAAAAACACAGAGTTATTGTTTAGAAACGATTTTTATTTGAATAATTAATTATTTTATTCAAATTTAATTACGGTCAAAATAGATACATAATACCTAGATAAGTTCAATGTGATTCATTTGACTTAGTTTAGAATAATTTTTGATATATAAAGATTTTATTGAACTTTTCACAGTCTTTTATCAAACTCCTAGGAGAATTTTGAAATTCACCTAAAACTTAATTTTACTGCTTCTGTGATTGAAATTTAAAAAATCCGAGAGACACGGTTAATATCAAGGAGTATGTTGTGGTTCAATAAGATAAAATAATTTTTGGTGAATAGTAACTTTTTACTTTTATTTACCACGGTTAAAAGTAAATAGGGTAATTAAGGGTAAAAATGATATTAATATTACCCTAAAACATGTCCTAATTATATTGGACAAGTTTATCTCGACCAAAAAGAGCCTTAGGAATAAAATATTATCATCTAGGTTCACTTGGATTAGATTAGGACATTTATTATTATTTAATTCAAAGAAGAGTTAAAAGAGTTAATATCAAAGTTTAATTTCTAAAACATTTTTAATATTGGGTTATACAAGAGATAAATTATATTATAAATATTCATTAGAAATATAAAAAGGTTTCCTAAATAATGATATTTTATTTATAATTTGTAGACATTAAATAATTTATTGTATTTATGACACAATGATTATGAAGTAATTACCTTATTAGTGAAATATTGAAATAATTGATATAATAAATACCCAAATAATTATAATCTGAGACTTTTAGTAAATTCCACGAATTTAATAGAATAATATTACATGTGATAGTTGATTAAATGAATTAGGTTCACAATAATCAGGCTGTTATGAATTTCACAGAAATCAAATTCCAAATAGTGTCAAAATTGACAAAAAAGTGTTTTTAAAACAAATATTATAATATTAATTCATATTCGATTCCTAAAAATCTAAGGTTCGGCTAAAGGACTTGTATAATGATAGGTGTATCATTAATAGACCACTTTGGGGTATATTGGATGTATATAGTATGTTTATTAACTATATAATATAAAAATACAATGTGACATGGTAAGTGTCAAACTAATTAACTAAGAGTTAAAACTAAATTATAAGGTTAATATAATGACCTAAACCTATCTAAAATATATTGGTTGAAAGTATTTAGACCCATCCCCACCTTATACTTTTAATAAAACAATTGGAAGACACTATAAATCGAATATGAATTTATTATAAAATAATACTTTAAGTTTTTCCTAAAGAGCCCCTCCTCCCCCTTATAAAAAGACACCACTTATAACAAATTATTCACACCGTAAAGCCTTTTGGTTCGGACAAAAACTTCCTAAATATTCTCCCAACATCCCTCCATTCATCCTAGAGGCCTTAGTTTGATCATAAATCCAACTTAAGGAGCCCTTTTTATCAAATCAAAAGAAAGAACCCGAAGAAGAGGTAACGTCTTCACCACCCTCTTTAAAGTTCCTTTCATCTTCAACTTCTTCTTTCTTTGTTATTTCCATTCTAAAATAATAACTCCAGTATCTTTTATATATTGTGATTTTATTATAAATATGCATAAAACAAATTCATTATTCTATGCATCCCTTGAATGACATGTCACTATACGTGCGTATGTACGGCCTATTGTCTCCACGTTGTGGTGTAATTGTTATTCAATATATTATTATTTTGATGGATATAATAATGATGCATAATTCATTTAAATAATAAATATAACATGATTATGATTATTTCTATATGATATAACATCCAATTATATATTATTGTAATATCAAAAGAATGAAACTGTCGCTCGTGCGTACGTACAGACTTCCATCTCCACGAATGCGATGAGATTAATTCCCCGTCGTATCCATTCAAGAATAATTTTCATTTGATGGTTAAAAATAATTTTTATAGACTTAATATAATTCTAGATATGAAAATGATACAACTTAACCCTAATAAACATGGCTTATATAACAAAACAAATAAAAGAAAATGAGTAAGTTAAAACCCGAAACGACGATAATAATAAGATTTCATTAACAAATCAATGTTAACATATCATATATGATATCATATTAATATATATGATTCTTGTATAACTTAATAACAGTTATTTCCCCATTATACATAAGGTTAACCTACCATCAACCAAGGAAAAGTACAATGTAAGGGTTATTTCACAATCTCTTCATTATCCGAGGTTGTTTATACGTAATTATCTATTGGGACCTTTTTATCATACACTTCCATGTTTCTGGAAAATGTATTTCAAAACATTCTTACTATTTTACAGAATATGGGTTAAAGTCATTTATACCCTTGTTTGAATTTTTATAAGATGTTTATAAAGGAATCTTTCCTTTATTTTCCTAACAAGGCCCTTTTTAACCATTTCGACAGAATGAAGGTAAGAATGTATTTTTTTAACTTATAAGGCAGGTGTGGCTATTTTCCGCCATTATAAAATCGTCGAAGCTTCCCTTACAGGCTTATTAGAATACTTTCAACGTAAATGTTTTATTTTATAATCATGTTACTTTTAAATGATTTAAAAAAAAGAGACATTTCTCTCAAATAGTTTTGATTTCATCTATGTCAACATCCTTTGATGAATTTTAAGCTTATTTGAAGTTGATTTGTTATGATACAAAACTTCCATATTGTATTGAAGTTTTTGTGATATGTTTGACTGTGGATGTGTTATTTTTATACCATTCATGGTTTATGGAGAAAGTATTGACATTTCGTATGCTAGTTTTAATACGAATGTTTATGTTATGTTTAAACCTATTCATATGAGGAATGCATTGGACTTAATAAGTGACGAGTGGAGCCTGCTATAGCTCCCCGATACATAGGTAGGTCTCATGAGACAAACTATTGTCTTGGAACAAGGCCTTGACAAAATCTTATTTGTATTCTTGGCTTGAGGACTTGCCTATGTGGTTATGATAGTTTGGCATTATGCATTCCACCATTATGAAAGTGGTTATTGATATTGCATATTATCATTCTAGTTGTATAATATCCATGTGAATATATAAATGGAATTATTTCATTTTATCTTTGACATATTATTCTGAAGTCCAAGTTTAAAAGGCTATTGATTTAGTTATACGTTTCCTTAAATGTTTATGTTTATTTATGAACGTTTCTGCTATATTTTTATCCTTACTGTGCATCTGAGCTCACCACTTTCAATGTTTTATTTTTCCCAGGATGTGAAAAAGTAATTTATGAACGACATGCAGGGATAGTATGTGGGGAGATGAGTGTGTACTATGGAGACTATGTTGGTTTTGTTTTCGTTTTTATGCTGTAATGTAAGACTTCTGAATATATTTAGTGTTTCCAAGGCTACTAAACCAATCTGTCTTTCAAGATTTGATCTTTCATGTGATCATGCCAATGTTATGTAATAATGCACTTACTCTGGGCAACTGGGGTTGGGGAATTACAATTTATCCCCTACTCGTGGTTTCAAATAATCTTATGATCTTAAACATGACTAAATCCTGAGGATGTTGCCCCTTTTGAGAATTTAAGATCATCCATTTCTTATGATTACATTACCCCGGTTATGAAGATGAGTATACCCTATGATGTGAATTGAAGGGATTCAAGTGTAGTTTCAAAATTGAGAAATGTTAACATGTAACATAAAATAATCCTCTTATGTAGTTGATCATCAAATACAATAAATCTTCTATTCGAGGGATTGTATGATTCATTGTGATCTATAATGTTGTGATCATGGAAATTATTAAAAATAAATGCACTTTTATCTTACATTCTATCAAATACAATTTTTAATGAATGTGTTTTTATAACCAAATATGGGAGTGTTGTTTGTGGTGTCTCTGTTTATATAAAAGTAGGGTTTAGTTACTTTTTAGGAAGTGATTAGTTATTTTTGATGAATCATATAAAATAACATTATAGAAAATATCATTGACAAGTCCATGTTATAATTCAATATATTGGTAAATATACTCAAGGTTTCGTAAGGTATAGATTTGAAGCATTCCTCACCATTAATTCATTTTATGGATACTGGAGAGTGGAAATAGAAATGGAACATATACACTAAGGGGAAGTCACATTGAAAAAGTCCAGATGTGTATCATCTCAATATCCACTCAGTGCATGATAAGTCATCCTATGTCTATAATCTGAGAATGAAACCCATAGGTAGATATGTTTTTTTATAAACATACACATTTTAATGAATTTTGAAGGATTCTAGCTCATATTCATGAAAGAATTTGATTATTGAAAAAATGTGGCATACTAAATTAGTTATAGTTTTATAAAATTATATCATAGTTGGAGAAAAAGTATCATAGGTTTCAATGATTGTGTAATCAGAGAAGCTATCAATGTATTGAGTTGTTATATTCATGGGGTCGTTTATTATGAATTTATTGGATAATATCATAACTACTTTGGATTTATTGTTTTGGTTAGAAATGGGATCTTGAAAATGATTCTGTGGATGTTGACTCCCTATAAAGATCTATAACTATATATATAATCATATATGGTCCAAATTCTTGAGAGATATTAAAAATTCAAAGTACTTGGGTAATATACAAGAAATTATGTGTCTCTTAGTATCTAATTTGTGAGATTGATATCTCTATAGAAAGTATATTTTGGGCTTCTAATTGATTCATTATATTCATTCATTAGTCATATATAATTAAAATTGTGAAGATATAATTTTTTAGAGGATGAGTGTAACACCTCATGTTTTTCCTACATATGTTTTCCTTCTAATAAATGTAATATATTTGATACTTTTATACAAACAAAACATGGAATGAAAATTATTATCAACATATTAGTTGAATTTTATTAAGAAAAAATTTTGAATAATAAAATAGCTTTTAATTGAAAATAATGTAATCAATTAGAAATACATATAATTAGGATTATGAATACTGAATTTTTGAATTTGCAGTATTTCAGTAAAATAATTTTACTTTATATAATTTATTTTCATTTAAAAGTTAAATTTTTAAAATTTTCTAATTTAAATTATATAAAATTAACTCTATTTTTGATTTTATAATTTTAAAATTAACTTAGAGATTCTTATTTAGTTATTTCTAGAATAATTGATTGTTTGGTTAGTAGTGAATCAAATATTATTTTTCTAATACAATCATGTTTTCGAAATTGTCATAATACATGAACATCTTAACCATATTTGAAACCCTTTTTCAATAAAAATATAAATTTATAAATACTAATACATCATTTAAAAACTATATGATGGATTTATAGGACCCATGATTAATTTTTTGGAATCAAAAATAAAATTTTACTATAAAAAATATTATTATTATCTTATAATAAAAATTAATTTTCACCACTTGTAAAATAAATTTGAAAAAATTAATAGATATTTTAGATCAACATCTACATATTATTTTATAACATTAATTTTATTTTGTTAACAAAGTTAGGATTATTAATATTGAATTTAATGACCATAATAATGGGGAAAGGGTTATTATCAATGAATTTTTATATTGATGTTTTCTAATTTTTTTTATGATAAACTGAAATGATATATTGTTTAAAAATAATTAAAAATATTTTTAAACATTTAAATAAATATGTTATAAATATTTTATATTTTAACTAATTTTATGTAATATTAAGTATAAAGAATAGTGAAAACAAATTTGTACACCAAAAAATGGTTTCCTTATATGTTAAATGATTTAATTTGAAATTTAATTTTAGCTTATATAAAAATTTTGTTAGATTATATAAATATACTATTCAAGTCTAAAAAATAAATATTTTTCATGAACTATTACCATATATTTTTAATATATATAAATTTCTAGTGTTAAAAATTATAACCATATTAAAAACCCAAATGGTCAATTGTAAACATGTAGTGGTAAATGAATTCATACTTGTTGAAAATATGAGTTTGGATGAGTGGTGGATGATTAATTGACCTTATCTCACCCAAAATTTAATTATTTCCCAATTTGGATCCATTTACCCTCGAATAGTGACATAACATTATGGAAATGATTTGGGTACTTATAGAAATTACCCTTTTATTCACATATGAATGGGGATAACTTTCACCACCTCAGTCGACACCTATTCCTTAAAATTTACTCATGGAACACTGGAGTTTTTATCCTCATAATATTCCCTCTCAATTTTATAATCCATAAGACTCTATTATATAGCCTATGGCCTCTATATGCTGCATATTTCAAAGAGAAATCTAAAGTTATCAAAATGAGTATATATTACTCTTTAGTCTTTTCTTCTTAATCATCCACTTCAATAAAAATTTCTATAAAACCATATAAAATTCAATCAACAAAATTAAATGTATTGATATTAGGTATCACTATTATTGAATCCATTCCACACACTAAGAAGAATAAATAAACATCAACTATGAATATGTGTGGACTAACACCTTCATGAAGCATTGTGGTTCATTTTTAATCACCAACTCTAATGGACAGAATAAATTATGGAATTGATTCATTAATGTTTTTCCTATTTATGTATCATTATTATAAAATATTTATTTATCATATAACATCACATTATCACATACATTGAGAAATGGATGTGTTAATCATACGTACATGGGGACTACGCCTCTACGAATAATGAATTTCAGTTATCATCACCGCAATACAATAGAGGTTATAAGAATTTACTTAATTATGATATACTATATTTATGACTATATGAATATTATATAAAGATAATATTTTTCATAGTATAAGTAATTCTAATAATAAATGGTCATAGTAAACATAACCACATAAGATTAACATATCCAGGAACATTTCTTAATTTTACTTTGTTTTAGGAAAATATAAGAAAATATATATTTTTTGATAATTTTATAATAAAACACATTGATTTATATAATTATATCGAATCTTGATCTATTCTAAAATAATTTTTATATTGATAAATACATTGAATTTTTTTAGAGAAATTGAATGAACCACCATTAGAAAAAAATATTTAATAAATAAATAGAATATTTCAATAAGAATCCATTAAGAAATTAATTATATAGGGAATATTTTATTATTAATTATTTTAATAAACATTATTTTAATGTATTGTAAGTTAGGTTCAAAGTTATAAAAAATTAGAAACTATGTTAAGGGTTATTTGACTCAATTTTACTTTCAATTAATCATATTTAATACTGTGTTCCATCATTTATCTATATTTTGTATTGACTTCTTTATTAAATTATATTATATTTAATTAATTACATTTATTTATTTTTGAACGTCTATTTTAAGATAACTATATTATTCATATATTAAAATTATGGTAAAAGTTTTTAAAAAACTCAGATCTTATTCATTGAGTTTTGATTATTCTTCCAAAAAATATTTAATATAAGCTGGGAACAATACAATTTATTATTTTATTATGTGGCATTTTATCTTTAATTTATATGGATTATAATTTATACTACATTAAACAAAATCAAAATGTATAATTTTTAGAAAATATGATATCTATTATGGATTTAGATTACTAAATTTTCTTTTCCTTTTTTTAAAATTTAATTTTTTAAGTATAATTCCCTTAATTTTGATGATTTTTTCGATTTACAATATCAATAGTCTTTTCCAAATTTATATCTGCTATAAATTATTTTTTAACTCAAATATTACTTCATGATGATTCCATTTCAAATAAATGAACAATGTCTAAAAAAAATTATCCCCTATATAGAAAATCATTCCACTATTTATATGTCCATTATTAAAAAAAATTGGTCCATTATTATTTTTCATTATAAATATTTTCTTACACAAGTGAACATCATATTTCATTTTCCTATTTTCAAAATTTAGTTTTATTATCTCTTTTTATGATGTAGTATTTAAGAAAATGTATTTCAAAATATTAAAAATGTCTTCCTTCCATGCTTGTTGTTTTATTATCCACAAAACATTGCCTCTAAAATCCTTTATATACATTTCATGGTTCATTTATTGAATTTATTTTTTTCAAATGTAAATATTTTATATTATTCCCACATATCATTTTTTAAATTACTTTAGAATGTTACATGTCATAATTTTTTATGGGTATGGTATTTTTTCTCAAAAAATATCTTTATGGTTTCTCTCACCATATGATAATTATTATTTCTAATTCATCCTATAAATATAAAAAATGATTTCTCCATATTGTTTTAAAATTTTAGGATTTTGAAATATGAAGAATTTTTTTTTATATATTACAAAATTAAATATTTAATTTTGAAATTCAAATATGGATTTTAAAATGGATTTTAAATATATTTTTTTCATAGGATTTTTCATTTTTTATATCATTAGATAGAATTTTCATAAATTAATCTATCATTTATGATTTTTTTGTTAATTTTATTGTTTTATGGTGTAATTATTCAAAAAATATAACAAATCTCAATGTATAACTCTATAAATTAAAAATTTATGAATTTGTCAATTATTTAAATAATGAGATAATCTTTATGTTATTTAATTTGATTTTTCTAATAATAATTTCACATTTATTTTTGTATTTACAAATAATTTATCTAATTATTATGGAGTTATTTTTTATTTTTCACCGTAAAATTAATTTTCTAATATGTTATATTAGCTGATTTATTTTTTTGTATTAATTGATCTTTTTGGGTTGTGAGGTTATGTGATACCATTTGAAAATGACCTAAAATCTATTCCCATTCCATGTGTTCATTGAGTTATGATATTGGGTTGTTCATTGTATGGAACACATGTATGAGGATTATAATAATGAAATTTTTTTGTTCCTATAAATCTAGAACATAGATAGGGATCGATATAGCTCTAAGACGGTCTAGGTCCAAAAAAGCACTAAGATGATTTGTGTCTAATAAATCCCTGATATGGTTTGAGTAAAATATATCCCTAATATTGTTTGGATCTAATAAATCACGATGATGGTTTGGGTCTTTTAGATCCCTCTTATGCATTGGGTATAATTTTATTATCTCAAGAGATACTAAGGCATGTACAAGATTAGATTTTTTCACAAACATAAAGGGTGGATATACTTGGATTTCATCACAATATATAGGGTGGATATATATGGATTTTTATAACTTGATGGGTGATCATTATTGTTGGTTTTAATAATATTATGTTTCCATGAATTTATGTTATGTTCCTTTTTTATACTTCACTGCTTATGATAATCATATCTCAATTTTTCACTCTCATACAATGGTATATACTTATACATTTGATTTTATATAGACATTTATCATGAAATAGAGAAACTTCTTATTATATATTTTTATTTTAATAATATATTTCTTCAAATATCATGTATAATCAAATGGTTATGGTTAAAGCCTTAATGAATCATGATGTGTTTTCCCCTGACTAATTGGTTGAGCACACACATTTTATATGTTCCCAAAACACAGGTTATAAAGATGAATATAACATATAAAGAGTCTTTAATAGAGTCTTGTGTGGTTAAATTATGGAAAAACCCTAAAAAGTATCATAAAATAAATCATTTATGTCGCTAACCCATCAAGACTATAAATAATTTTTATACGGATTGTGTGATTATTTGTGAGGGAAAACATTATATTATATTAATTATGTAAAATACTAATAGGTTCATCTCAAATTGTATCATACCCATTGTTTAAGAATATTTTTAGAACTAGATCATATATTTTGAATCTAGTGAGTCACAGTGGTAGTGATTTATATGGACATTCCCAATTCCGTAAGAAAAAGTGGTTATGTAGGCTTATTATCCATGATAGCACTTAGATTATGGAATTGATTTTCATAATTCACCAAATCTGGGTATTTTTAGAATTTATGTGTCAATGGTGAATTAGTTTGGTCCTTCTTATCCCACACAGTGTTACATGGAATCTTCTATATTGTTCCAAAATTGAGTGAATGGTGACCTTCATTTTAAAATGTAATACATGTTCCTAACCATTTATAGAAATTTACCTAGTGCTTACTCTTATAATGTTTTCATTTAGTTTGATGAATTTTTCACTTAATATTACTTTTCATTATAGTTTCTATGAAACTCCAGTTTTCTTTTCTTATCATTATATCTATTGAAATAATGAGAGTCTAATGTTTATATTTACACCTTAAGTGGATGTTGAATTTTTTTACATAATAACAAAAGTATGTTTTATGAGATTGTTTGGGACTATTTTTTTCCACTAAAGAAAGGAACCAACGTTCTTCAAGGGTAAATAATATAAATGGGTATCTACATTGTGAATTTTGTGAATTTATATTCATTAGTACCCCTGTATTGTTAAAATGTTTGTTTAAACTCAGTTAATTCTATCCCTATTTTCATCTGAATATTTCTATGAAAATATTGGTGTAAAAATATTCTCCTAAAGTCCGCTGACTAAATAGATTAAAATTCCTCCTTTTGTAATGTATTCTTACAAAGAGTACACTATTATTAAAAATATCCTTTTATATATTAGGTAGATGAAAAAAAATTCATGGTCAAAGAACTATATAATGGAAAATATCTTTTCATTTGTTTTGATCTATTACTCAAAAAATAGTGGATTAGAAGTCCCAATTAATGGAGGCGGAAGTTATCACATGTAGTATTCATTAGATAATGTTCATTTTCATTTTATAAAACCCAACTTGGTTTGTGTTATTAATATATAAGTGAGAAATATGTATGTGAATCAGCATAAAAGTTTACACTCTAACTCACATCCTACATGGTTACTTATAGGGAAAATCACATAACAGACTATAACACCCATTGTTAACTCTATTTACCCTAGATATAATCATTATAAACACCAAATATATTAATGATGAATACTAAATAATAAAACAATAACTGAATAAATATTTTCAAATTAACAAACATGATGCTTTAATCTAGGACACCTATATTTTTGTAAATTCTTCATTCAATTAAACCATGGTTTCTTTTGTTTTTGTTTTTCAATTATTCTTAAATTGATTATGAAAAATTAATAGACCCCATAATGATACCGACTAAGAAAACATGAACATAAAAGACCAATATTATTCATTTTTTCTATAATATAACAATAATATTTCAAAAATAATGACTAAATCCTAGAAATAACTTTTTTAGTGTCTTTGTAGATTCACTACATAAATATATTATTATACTTTATTAGTTCAAAATATCCCACATAAAAATCCTCATAAAACATTCTTGTACATGTATTATTGAAAATAATTTATTATAGAAGTGAAAACTAAATTTGGTGTGATATCAAGAACTCATTAATGGAAAAGAGTTACATGATTCCAAAAGGGGAAGATCATAATCATCTTGTAAAACATTAACATGATAGAATTATCTGATTAAAATGAACATGAAACTATAAAAGTTCTTCACAAGTATTTATATATGTGAAAATATGAACAAGATATCAATCATATATCATTGAGTAAGTGTTATAATCCATGTGAAAATAATTATGATTCCCTAAGTATAGCACATTAATATAACATATAAATCTGACACAACCCTAATAATAAAAATCATAGTATAGTGTATTAGGTATAACTATGTATACACCATCAGTACCAAGCATCCAAAATCATAACCCATAATTATATTATGGTATATAAAACATTACCAATTAATTAGTGAGTCATTTAGTACCACACCCATAAAATTATTCCATACTATACATATTTTCCATTTGAATTTTTTCATATATTATTTCATGTAAAATCCAAGTGAATGAGAATGGATTTCATAAATTTTTCAATATGTATTGAATAAAATGGAATAAAGAACATGATATATTGATACCAAAATTCAATCGCACAAAATAATAATATCATGAATGTAGTTATAGGTTTTTCAAAGATTTTAAATTATAATTTAATTATTATTTGTGGACATAGAGGATAAACAAAGAAAATATACTAATGAATTTTAATTAAATATTTTTTTTGTTTTTGTAACTATAAAATACAATATTTAACTTTGGAAAATAATTCTTATAAAGGGGGTCATATTAGATCATAATTCTAAATGAATCATAGATAAAGAAACAGTTATGGGAATGAATCTTAAGTAAATAAATTTTTGGTGGAAGATAACATAAAATGTATGAATGGTACTGGAAATGTTTTCTTAATCCCATTAT
Source organism: Viscum album (assembly GCA_963277665.1). NCBI lineage: Eukaryota > Viridiplantae > Streptophyta > Magnoliopsida > Santalales > Viscaceae > Viscum > Viscum album. The sequence continues at coordinate 1,292,145,685 of OY728151.1, forward strand.
TAGTATTACTAAAAATCATCATCATTGAAATGGTTGAAAATATTTACTTTTATAAATATATTATCACTATTTTGAAAGGTTTACCTTATAAAATACATTTTAAATTAAATTTAAAAAAATTTATTTTTTTCGTATGAATAATTTAGACATGGACAAAAATGATCCCTTATAATGAATGAGAATTATTCGTAACAATGAAATATTTTTAAGACGAAATATATTCATCGAAGATGAATTATTTTTTTATATGAAGGGAAATTTTTTATAAAATACGCATTAAATAAAATTTAAATTAATAATAATATAGAACAATCCATTCCTAGATGAATGGGGATCATAGGAGAATATGCAAAACTTGAGGAAAGGAAATTCAGTTTACAAATAACCCTTAGATACAACATAATTTTTTATGAATCATTTGTAGTGGTGTTTATGGGAAAGAGAAATAAATACCTTTTAGTGAAAGTGGCACTTTTATATAATAAAATACTGTGTAATAATATACTAAACAAATAGTAATTTGTTTCAATATTGAGTATTGTGTCTCTATATAAGAGATTTATGTTGAGAAAAAACCCCTACCCTGGATTTCTTATTTGTTGGACATGCTATAACCTCATGTTAAATAACCATAGACTCAATAACCATCCATTTCAGAAAACTATTAAAACTAATAAAGACAGTATTTAATTTATTACATAGTTACTAAGTATAATTAGTTAGTATTTATCATCATATATAAGTGACATTAAAAAATTATAATTTTTTTGGTGTAAATGTTTTAGTTATCATTCCATGTGTATAATTTCATTACTTAAAGATGGGTTAACGTACTGGAATATAAGATGCATAATGAATTATGAATTTCAAGGTTATGTAAATGTGAGCTGTGTATACGGTTCTACATGAGTAAATCTAAAACATTATTGTTTTATTAATTTTTAATATATAATAGAAGAGTATTAATGATGAGGTAATAAATGATCCTACCAATCAAGAAAAAAACATTATTATATAAATAATAATATAATATTTTAATATTAATTGTTTTTCCATATTCTTCGGTGATATAAATTTATTGGATCATTTCTATAGCTGGTTAAAATGATTCAAACAAAAACATGTTAAAATCTATGGGTTTGTATTGCAATGAATGTGTTTTTTCTACAATAATGTAATTATAACATAAGTATAATGATATTATTTATATTTCTTTTATCATGTAATTCATATTTGAGATTATTTGTACAAAACAAAATGATTAAATTACATGGGTGTGGTTCATACATACATTGATGGATTAAATCTTCTATTTTTAATCCACTCAAGAATAATTAATTTTGGGCCTCCTTGAGAAAAAATTTAATATTTACATATATAATAACCCAAATATTAAGGTTAAATTACTACATTGGTACATGATACATGAGATCGTAACTAATGAGATTGAATAGTTTAGTAGTCTTGATATAATAGAAATATATATATGATTATCATATTGCAATTGAAAAAATTATATCCTTAAAATAATTATATGTTTACCTCAAGTTATCCAATTGAAATATAAATAATAATAATATGGAGATATTAGTTTCCATTTGAGGGAAATTTCATAATATACGCAATCTCCAAATAAATAAGGCATGGATAATATCGAATAGATAAACAATAATCAAACATGTACAACATGTGATATAATGAAAGTGAATGTAACCACTGATTAAATATAAACATAAATAATCAGATGGATATTAGTAATTGGTTTCATAATAATATAATCCATAATATTGGACATCATGATCATCCCATTGAATCCTTGTTCCAAGACATCATACATCAATAGGTGAAACATATTCCAAAATCTCAGGCCATTATTTCCTATGATATATATCATTATATATAGGGGATATTGAAAATTAGGCCCCACCCTTCAAATTAAACTTCAATTCATTAATTATACATAATACATTAATGGGGATACAATACAAAATCAATATTCCATAGTGACAAATATCTATATTTGAAAACTGGCACAAATAAAATCTCTATTTTCTCTAGTTAATAAATAAAAAAACATTATCATAAAATAGATAAATAAATATGGTGGTTAATATCATTATGAATTATCCTTATTAAATCAGAAGATTATTTAAATAATGTATACATATATGAAAAACACATTTTAAAATAAATTTGATTGTCACTTTGAAAACATGATGTAATATAATTTTCAATTGGAGAAATTTAAAAATAGAAAATTTGTAGAATAATGGGAATATGAATTTAGTATGAAGGAAATTTAATAATTTAAATTAATATTAATTATTAATTATTAATATGATATAAGGAAAATTTGGTTATATAGTAAACATTAAAAAAATCGTTTCCCACATTCATAAAAAAGTAAAAAAAATTACACATATTGAAAACAATAATAATATTAATTCTAAAAAATTGAATAAAAATAAAAAGTACACTAAAATTTAGCATATATAATCATTTACATATAAAATGAAAAATAAATAAATGAAAATGACTCTCGACCAAAAAGAAGAAATAAAGTTGGTTTTCATTAAGACATTATTTAGGTTGTTTGAGTACCAAAAAGTGGTAATAATGAATTTATTTTTAAAAATCCTCTACATAACTATAGGAGAGAAAATTAAAATTGGTTTATAAGTGAAATTTTGTAAAATTTTCCAAAATGAAAATAGAAACATAAATAATCTTTATAAATAATGATATTAAAATGAAAACCCTTATTTGGATTTCTTCATAGTCAGATGGGTTCCAACGTATTGTATGATAAATTTGAATTTATTATTAATATTAATATTTACATTTATATTTGTAATTTATTCATATCCTTTTTTAACCATTTACTCATATTTATTCATTAAAATTGATTTCTAAAATTTTAATAGTTTTGTGGCTTATATATTATTTAATTCACTAGTTCCAAAATGTATTACATAGTCATGAAAAAATTAAATAATTACTTTTAATCATGTAATATGTTAAATATTTATACATAAAATACATTTTTAGGTAAATCAATGTATGGTGGTTATAAATAATAAATTACATTAGTTTATGTAGGTTGTATTCTCCACATACACTAGAACAACAGTTCCATATTCTAATGGATGATTAGTAATGAAACTAGACAATAGTTTCTATATAAATATTCATAATTAGGAAATATATATCATATATATTCATTAAAAAAAAATATATCATCATTCATGGGATTTGGTAAAGAAAAATTAAATATATGAACTTATGGAGGCCGTTTTTTTCACATATGCATGGTTGATGTTTTCATATTCCATTATATAGAAAATAGTATGAATATGTTTTTGAAAATAATATGGAAGAACATAATATATTAAATATAATTATGTTTGTATGTTATGATGCTCACAAAATAGTTGCAGGAAGTACAAGATAAAATGAATTTCAAAGGGCTTGGTAAGAAAACATACCTCTTCCCTACATAACTTACTTTAAGAAAGATAATAAGGATAATTGGATGGATATTTTTGAAATCATAAACCCTCTATATAGTATATATGGGTAATGTAAATTTATTTTTACAGTTTTTTGTTAATATTTGGAACTACAATAGTTTATAACAAGTGAAAATATGTTTTTCCCATTTATAAGGGAGAGGTGAGGTTGTCTTGTAAATATTGTGAAATTATATATATTATAATTTTATTCCTCTTGAAAATAAGATAAAATTTATTCTATTTTTGAATATAATACATTATATAATATAGTTACACTCATTAAATAAAACCAATAAATGTTTTAGATATAATTTTATCCCCTTAACTTTGTTTAATGACCCTTTGTTTACCCTTTTAACCATTATAATGGTGACCAATTTTAAACATGGTAACTATTTTTATTACATAATTTTAAGCTGATATTATTTCCTAACATTGATAAATATAATTCCAAAAATGAGATATATTTTAAATGATTCAATAATTTGTTATAATAAATATAAAATTTAATATGCACACACAAGATGAAATGAAAAACAATTATAAAAAATTGCTTTTAAGTATGAAAAGCATTTTAAACTAAAATATTTTATATCTTTGACTCACAATACTTGTATTTGTATATTAAATAAACAAATTTGACTTTTAAGACATTAAAATACATCAAAAAATTATGTTAGCCTCTTAATTATATAATTAATAAATGTTTTCGAAAATCATTCCTTTATTATAATCGAATATTAATGTGGGTTACAAATGTAAAATATAGGTATCTATATACAACATATTTTTAAATTTAATTATATTAAATATTATATAGTTAAATGGTGAATCAAATTTTTTTACAGAAATTTTATTCATTATTAGTCAATAATGTTTCCCTAAAAGTGATAGTATTTTTAGGAGAAATATTTTTCACCATTCGATAATAAAATAATTCTTCAAGAAAAAATCATTAAAATACATTGTAAGTGAAATTTTATCTTCTAAAATAAAATATGATATCAATTTTATCAAATTAAAATTCTAATATTTGTAATTTTTTTATTTCAAATATATCCCAGAATTTTATCTATTGTCATCATAAAATAATGGAATATGTATTGGTTGATAATTTAGGAATGTATTATTTAATTGATATTGAATGATCTAGTTTCTTAAATTATCCTACATAAATAACTCAATACTAGATATAATGATATATATTATCTATTAAATAAATGTGAATATCCATTCCTCATATAATATCCATGATCTAATGCTTCCTCTTATTGTTTGTGATTCCTCAAAAGGACATTCACTTGTTGAGTTGTTTGATTTGGTAACCCTTTTTAAGTTGTGTAAGTAATATGTATAGGCTCTTCATTTAAAGTATATTTTTCTTCCATATATTTTCCCTATGATGTTGGTATATGAATTGGATATGGTATTTATCTTTTCAATAATGAAATACGATGACTCCATGTACCTTATAGAGGTTGGGAGGTATATCCGGCCTATAGAACACAACACTAATTTTCTCTAAAATTCCAATATGAATAATATAACTAGGCATTATCAACCCATTTTTATGAAATATTATAACTCCCTTACTAGGAATCACCTTTAGGTATACAAGAATCCCCACTTGATATTTCATATTCATGCATCACATATCATTATAATGATTTTTTTCTTTGATAAACATTGATATCATTGGAGTGGTCCTTACATTCATTATTTTATTCTCAACAAGTTCCAGGCCTGCTGAGTTCCTTTATCCAGCAAGATTCAAAAAAAAAATCATACAATATATATTCTTATAAAACAATTCAAATGGTTCTATCCCAAATTCTTGAATGGAAATTATTGTTGTATAAAAAATAAATTAGTGGGAGATATATATACCAAATAAATTGATTGAAAACAAACCATATTCTTATTATGTCTTATAATGATTAATTTTTTATTTTCAGACAGCCCATCTTTTTTAGGATCATAGGTAGTGCCCAAATTTATCTCAATATTGAGGGACTCTCAAAGAATGTTCCAAATTTTGGACGTGAATAGAAGCTCATGATTGGATAAATTTGCTTCAGGTGCATCATGATGTCCAAAAAAATCATTAATATAGATCTAGGAAAGCTAGCCAAGAGGTAGACCATCCTTTAATACTATGTAATGTACATAATTTTTAAATTGAGAATAAATGACATTTATTGTACCATTATTCCATGATACTCTTTGTTTTGTGTAAAAAGTCAGTTGTTGCATTTTTTTCAATTCCATATTGTTATTGGTATGGGTTTCATGAATTTATTAAGATGTTTCCTTTCGACCATTGACAATTTGAATACCAATATTCAAAGCATGGTATTAAAACTCCCCCTCATACCAAACCATTAAAATGATATTCTAAATACCTATACATATTTATGATACCCGGGAAAACATAGAGATTCTAGACATAGAAGCCACCACGTCCGCTCTAGTGTCTATGGAACACATATCCTTTTCCTAACACTAGGACTCTATCGTTACTAATGAAGTTTTTCAATTTCTTATTATTCATATATTTTATCTTCCCTTTTCAATCATTATCACCACTGTTGTAATTCTATTTCTTTTTTAGAAATTATTTTTTAAAAATTAATTATAAAATTAATGATGTTTCCCCTTTTAAAACAATTAATATATCTATATTTTCAAAATTCCTAAATATAAGGCACATGATAATCCTCATGATGGTCAGAACCCCATGGTCACTCCAACTAAATACATTAACCAATTTTTTCCTTCCTAGGGATGTAGGGTTTCATGAAATCATATTAGTTTAGTAGTTCTTAACATCTTCATTTCCTCATGTTGAGACATTTTTTAGATATTATTTTCTTCAATATTTCACGTTCGATATATATATATATAAAACATCAGTAACAATAGAGATAATGCCTTTATATATTCGGTGTAATTTTTTTCTACCAACTCATGGTCATGATTTGGATAATTATTTTCATGGATATTCAATTTCCATTATTAATAAGAATAATATTTGTCATCCTACATAAGTTAAAAACCCCATCCATTTACATAGTACTACTATATATATTACAAATACATCATTTCCCAAAGGAAAAGTCAATACTGATGAATTAATCATTCTCTTAAATAGCTACACAAAAAATTATTAATATTAAATTAACCATGTTTCATTAACCCATTTAAATATTAGCATGGTTAAAGGGTTGGCCAATTGGGAAATGTTTTGACCAAATCACTGATAAAAACAATCTAAACAATAAAACTCGATGTCAATGTAAAATTCATTAGTGTGGGCCAATAATTTATAAATTTATCTATTATATATCAATTCATATTACATATTTTAAGACAATATTGTCAAGAGATGAAACATATTTAAACCAAAATTCACACTTAATGAACTTCCCTTATAATTATCATTCATTGAGTTTCTCTATAATTATTCAAAATGATTATCATTACCTTCTTGGATGTAATATACATCTTGATATTATCAATTATTAAAACTAATATGTTATAGAGATAGTACTTGAATACTATATTCATTAAATCCATAAAATAGAAGGTTCAATAGATTATATGAAGGGAATATCTATGAAATCATTATGACCATACCTCATTTGAAAAATCAACTTCCCTATATTATACATATTCACAATAATGTTACGATAACTAGAAAGAGGATATATCTTTTTAAAATATTTATATCCCCAAATTTTATCACATAAATTATCAATTCATGAAAAATGATACTTACTATTTTTAGTAATGGATTTGATCTCCAATTAATTAATACATTCCATCATTGGCCCATCCAGAATTTTAAAAAATAGGATCTAGGATCCCCAATGTGAATCACAAGAAAATATTTACCCCTAATCACACAAATCATTATGTTGTTACTTTAACTATACTATATCAACTAGTTCCATTTCTTTTTGTTTCTTGGATATAGGTTATTTAATCGGGATGGGTCAAATATAAATATCAACATCATACTCAAGTGGATTTATTAGTCAATCTTCTAGATATGTCTCAATGTATTCCTGAATAATTCATAAAAACATTATATTGAATATGTCTTACCCATAAATAGACTCAATTTTATAATCCTTATCATGTATAATTTCATTAAGGTGATCTACTTTTGGTGGATCTGTAGAAACTTTAGAAATGAGTACCCTCCCTTAAAAGAATTAAATTTGATTCCCATTGTTAAATAGTGATCTAATTCTATTGGTAATAGATTAGTATGTTATAAATTTAAAGACAATCTATATAGATGATTATATCTTATTCAATCGCATCTATGATTTCTACACCTTATCGTTTTATGAAATATTTTTCATTAATGAAAAATTATTTTGATAGCATATGATTCAAGGACCCTGAGTCTAAAAGAACCATAATATAGTATAACATTATAACATAGTCATTAAATTTTTTGGAATGAAATATATTAAATAATTTATGAGAAATATATGTTTTGTACATATGTGAAGTAAATTTTTTATCATTTTATTATAAATAAAAATAAAATCATTTGAAAGTAAAAGTGTTATATTTCTAAAAACCAATTTTTATAGACCCAAATAAATTTTAAATTAATTAATTAATTTAATAAAAAATCATAAATGGTATTATTGAAATATATATTTTTTATATTCAATATTTGTTTAATATCAATCTAATAATATTTTATAGAAATGAAATTAGAAGAAAACTCATTTAATGCAAAAAAATCTATTTTTCTAAAAATTGGTTTTCCTCATGATTTGCATGATTATTTTAAAAAGAATTTCGATCACATACTGAAATTGAATATTGATAATGTATTAAATATTTCTAATAGTTAGTACCAAATTCGGTGAATATCACCCTTTTATTTTTAGGCACTATAAATAGTAACCGAGGTAAAATTTATCATCATTGTGAAGGGTAAATCAGGTTAATAAATGTTGAAAAAAAAAGTTAAGGTAGGAATAATTCATATTAATTATTATTGGATGAAGGTAAATCAACACTTGTAACCTTAGGCATAAAATTTAATTGTTTAGGGGAATGTTTTACCTGATAATGAATTAAATAATATTTGAAGCAAAGACAAATATAAAGTTCCACTCTCTTACTTTTAAATATCTATTATGTAACCACAAAGGGAAAATGAAATTTATTATTGAATATTAGAGGATATTTTTATAATAATTAAATTATTTTTCCAAATGTAATTTTATTTCTAATTTTTAGTATTCATATAATTTTGATAAATTCTTATGCAACACTCACATAGTTTTACATAAATTAATAGATAAATAAAATAAATGATTTTAAAAATATTACAACTAGTTTAATTTGAATGAATTATACTATTTCAAGAATTTTAAATATTAACATTACATATTAGTGATATGTAAAAGGAATATATTTTAATTCAAAATTTTCCTTTTTTATAATTAAAATTAAATTAAGAGTTTCATACTATACATTAATGTTATTTAATAAGAAATATTATTTTATCAAATTATTTAAATTTCATAAAAAATTATCTTCATCAAAGTGAGTGGAATAATGTTTAATGTATCACACATGTTATATAATTATTACCTTCTCTATTGTACAATTATTAACCCTTTAATGTTGAAAAGGTTATTATCACGTCTATGCTCAGAACTGGTTAACCTAGAGGTTAATAGAAAGGATAATATTTAAAGTGAAAAAAAACATGGATAAATATTAATGGTCGATTTTTTTAAAACTCCACACTATATTTAATTATTTTCATTTCAAATTTTAAACATTTTTCTTCAGCATGGATTAATTATATTTTAATCATTTTTGAAACTCCAGATGTGTCCTCTACCTCCCTTATAAAAGGACACACCTACTTTCTTTTCATTACACCACCATGAGCATCATAGCTCCCTAGAAACATACCCAATTAAATTATAAAATTATTTATAAAAGTTATAGAGGTGATGATTTTCCCAATTGACCAACCCTATGTTCTTTAAGAAATAATGCAATAGAGGTCTCTCGAAGAAGAGGTGGTCATTCTACCAGACCTCGTTCAATTTTTTTTTTAAATTCTACCTCCTATTATTCTATTGTGTTGATTAGGAAATATTATCTTCAGTTTCATAAATTTACTGAAATTTTATTATTATTATTTGGATACAACCTTTTTTCACTATCTTCTCCATCTAATTAGAATTTCATGTATTGCTCGTGGGTGCATATGACTTTCTATCTCAAAATAGTGAATCAATTCTTTTTCCATCACCATAAATCATGGTTGTTTATTTTGGATGGTTTCTTATATTAATATATTATATTTATGAAATATACATACTTCAATAATTATATTAAATCTTATATCTTACTTTAATGTTTTTAAAATAAGAGCATCACACTGGCATACGTGTGGACTGCCTCCTATATGAAGCGATGTGATTTATTTTCTATTTACACATTAATTGGATTGTAATAAGGATATATTTAATGAATATATATGATATATATTATTTAATAATGTTTATGGGAATTTTAATTATTATTTAACTTTCTTTTTTAATCTGTCAAAATGTGAAAACGTTGTTCACATGTACATACAGCCTGCCATATCCATAAATGATGTAATTAATTTTTATATTTCTAAAAATTATGAATTCTAATAAAAATATATAGAATAAATATATATATTATATTTATATCATGATTAAAATTCTAGAGGTGTTAGAACCATTATAAATTTACCAGGAAAAGTACAAAAACACAAAATACTCATTAAAAAAGAACAAGTTAACACCCAGAAACTATGATTTTAGTAAGTATTTGTTAATAATTTAGTTTTCAAATGTAAAGAGATTTTAATATATGATAAAATTGAAAAAATTATTATGTAATATAATAATAAATTAATTTTTCATACATAAGATGTTGGAGTTCTTTCAAAGAAAGTGTAACTAATGGTGAGTTCTTTATGTTACATTCTCATTATTTATCAAAATTTATTATTATTATGTTTTATATAACGAAATGTAATTTTCTAGCTCATAGGATACTTAGTAATTTTTTTATCGTTTTTTTCCTGTAAATAAATGTTTTACATTAATTTTCCTCACTTTATGTAAAATAATTGTTTTCGGAAAGCCAACATTATTTTTCTCTTTGATTAAAAATCATTATTCTTTCATATAAATGTATTCTAAAAATGATTTCAATGGTGTTTTTAAAATTTTCCCCTTATTTTTAATTTATTTTTTACACATGATATAATTTTGATGTTTTTTCAAAATGTTTAATTTTTTCTCTTTTTGAATATGGTGCCTTTATAATTTTGTTTTCAAATATATGAAAGGAATGATTTATTTTAGAAAAAAATTATTGGAATTTCCAAGAATCTGGACTAATAAATAATTTTATGCTTACTATAAAATTATTCATGGTTATTTTGAAATAATATTTTTTCCATATTATTTTTGGAAATAAATATTCTTTTTAATTATATTTTTTAATGTTTTAGGAGTATTTTCCTGATGAAATGTTCCTATCATTTTATTAAGGGAATTTACATTGGTCATTACTTCTATTGATGTTAACTATATTTTATTTGGGATATTATCCAATGATACCAACCATATTTTTCATTAGTATTGATTTTGATTATGATGTAAATATTTTTATGAAACCCATTTCTTTTCAAAAGGTTATGCTGTGTTGAAATGTTTATGAAACTAATTTTTTTTAATTTTTTTATGATGAATGTTTTATGATCTTATGTCACAATAATTAATTATTATTATAACGTGAGGGGTATTCCTATAATTATATATATCTCTAATGCATTGAGTAATAATTGATAACTCTTGAGATAAAAAGTATATGAATGGTGAGTGATCCCAGTACAGTAAGAGACTATGACCACAATGATACTCCTAATATTTAACCGTTACAAATACAGTGGAATGAGTAGTGCACCCAATTTACTATAATTGTCTCAATACTGAGCCTTGAATACTATGGATATATTTTTTACGATTATGTAATCCAAAATTTATTTCTTATTCCTGTGATATGATCTCATGGCTTATATTTATTGATTCCTTGAATATTTATTTCTTATGAACTACCAAACATTTTGGAATGACTCAAGATTATAATCTAAGACACGAGTGGTATCATTTTCAAACGATAACCTCATTTTATCATACTCATATTCTAATGTTATAAATAAGTGATCATTTATTTCTCCATTGATTACCCTTATTGAGCAATATCCCACAACTTTTTTATGTTTCCTTACCATATGTTTTTAAGAAATTTTTTATTTGTGATTTGTCTAAGAATGAGGAAAATTTTGTTGATCATCCACAGGGATAATTTAGATCTCAAATGAACAAGTTTTATATGTATCTATTATTCCAAAGGAGTTAGACTTATATGATTCAATAATTAATATTTATGTTATGTAATGAATATTCATCTAATAAGATGTAATATATATGTATGAAAAGTGTGAATGAACATAGTTTTATTAAAGAATATATTATTTACCTTTGGAATCTAGGATGATAAAAAATTAATTGAAACCATGGGGATAAGTCTGAGTATAGAAATTAGATTATAAGGTATTGGTAATGATCATGGATGGACTAGGGTAAACCTGCAGTTTCATAGTTTCAATAGTAGGTATCTTTGATCAGACAACTGATAAATTATATTTCATGATTATTTGGTTTTCATCTATGATTATTGTTTCTCAAACTATTATTTTTGGTTTTATACAATGGATGAAACCTAGAGGAATCATTTTAATAATGCATACGACCAAAGATTTGATACTTTTCCACAAGAGAAACCAAATGTTAAGGGAAAAGGAAAGAAAATTATTATTTATAGGGATACATAAATTTCTCATGCAATTAATCATCATGAGATTCTAAAAGACTAAATAATGGAACAGTTTTCTATTATTTCCTTCATGAGTAAACACCCGTATAATTTTAGTGGGTATTATTGTCCAATAATCTCTATGTAGAAGATATCTACCACTGAAAATATATTTTTTGTTATCAAGTATTTAAAAATGAAACATCTATTTTTATGTTAAATATTTTGAAGGAAAATTAAGTAAATGGTGAAATATAATCAAGAACACCATGAAACATGATGAAATTTACTCTGGGGATTGGGATGAGTTTAGTATAATATTTTTCAATAAGAATTTTCCTCCTTTTATTCATAATAAAATCAATGAATATTTTATTGAGCTGATGAAAATTACAATGAATATGTTAGTACATTCTAATTTTTTTAAAATAATTATGAGGTATTATTCATTTATTTTCATCCATCCTATTAGAAAAATTAATCTATTTTCACTGTATTATAACCATGTATCTGAATATATTTTTTCCATAATATAAATAATCAGCTATGAAAAAATAATGTGATGTCCTATCAAGGTGGAAATAGATTTTAGAGTTACCTATACATTCCATACATCAGATAGGAAATGTAATATGAAATTTAAAAAGAAAATATAAAAACCATTGATAGTATAAGATGATATTTCCTTGATGCTCGAAATGTGGAAGGAGACATGGTTGATGTTATCTTAAGGGGACTCATAAATATTTTATGTGTGAAATTGTAGTTCATTGGAAATGAAAATTTTCAAGTGATGGGAATAATTTTTCCAATGATGGAGAAAAATCACCATATAATGAACCACACACACTCCATTGTTTCAAATTAATATAGTATGGGAATTATGAAGACGATTTCTAAAAATTGAAGTTTAATGGTGATTATTAATGTTAATAGCTTCATAAGCCCCAAGAGAATGGTAATTCTCATGATATCACTATTTTTACCGAAGACTTTGATAATGAATTTGGGAAAGGTGCAATTACTGTCAACTCTAGAACTATTGATGTCTTATTTCATTCAAGATCTTCTAACAATTTTATATCTTATTAAATTGATGATGATTTCATAGTATCACATCAACCATTCGATTTTTTATTATCTGTGAAGCCCCCTAATGAGAGGATGATCACATCATAGGTATATAATACTTATATGATGGATCTTGTTAGGAATACTCTATTTGAAAATCTTATTATTCTCCCTCTATATGAATTTGATATTATTATCTCATGGATGATATTTATTTACATAGATCCCAAGTCAATTATTGAGGAATGAAAGTCACATATGATAGTAGGAACCAACCCAAGATCATATAACATTGTGAAAATAAGTCTGAACTAATGATAGTAATTACATCCATTTAGTGCATCATTATTCATATTCAAAAGGCTTATTTATCTCATATATTTAGGGAGAAACTCAACTTCAAAGATATATTTATTATGTTGGATTTTTTTTTTGTGTACTATCCATGGTGTCTATATATGTTAATAGAAATTATGATTTTGAGAATTCAATAGATCTCATGCCTAGAGATAAACCAATTTTAATGAAACCATAAATAATATCCTTGATTAAGTTTTAGGAATTGAAGTATAAACTCCAGGAGAATCATGACAAGGAATTTATTCATCCTTGTGCATCACCTTATGGTGAATATGTTATTTTTGTTATGAGGAATGATGAATCAATGTGATTTTTAATTTATTATCTAGAACATAACAAATTCACTATCAAGAACATGTATCACATGCCCCATAGTGATGGAATTTCTAATTAATTAAAAATATATTTTTAAGTTTCGATGATTTTCCTCCATTGTCGATATCATCAATTAGGGGCCAAAAAGAGGTTATACTCATGATAATATTCTTTACAAGGTATAGAAACTTTGAATTTATAGTTAGGTCATTTGGTTATACTAATACCCTCACAATATTCATTGATTTAATGAATATAATGTTTAGAGATTACCTTGATATATTTTTGGTAGAAATTGTTCATGAATTTCTTATATCTTTGAAGAGTTAGGAAGATCCCGAAGATCATTTGATAATTGTGTTAATTATCCTCATAAAAGAGAATTTCGATGAAAAAATTCAATTAGCGTATATTTTTTCATCAAAATGATTCCTTTTTGATGAATGTAATCTCATGTGGGGGTATATTAGTGGATCTATCAGAGATGAAAGTGAGTGAATATTGGCCCTAACCAACCACTGTGACTGAGATCTATAGTTTTCTTGGTTTATATAGATATTATCAAAACATTTTTGATAATTTATCATTATTTACTAATCTATTAACAATGTTATCTCTAATTGGGTCTATTTTCCTTTGAAAAAATTAATGATATGAAATTATCAAGGAAAATAAGATAATTTTAGTCAATACACTTATAGTTAAATTAAAAAATATTGTTTAAGGGATTATAATATATGGTAAAGAATAAATTAATGTAGTTAGATTCATAGTCATGCATAATGATATTGTTATTTCTTATTCATCATAAAAGTAGAATCTTCCTGACAAAAATTATTAAATTAGGGATTTGGATTTTTTTGCAATAATTATTTTATTAATGATATGGAGTCATTATCATTATGATTAAAGGCATGTTATATATACTAAAAAAATAATGAAGTATATATTCACAAAGAAAAAGTGAAATATAAACAAGATATGATAGAAGAGGTTTATCAAGGAATTTTATTGGTAAATAAATTACCACCTAGGGAAAATGAAAAGTGTAGAGGATGATCTAACTGGAAAGGATCATGTTAGATTATATAAGATGTAGAACACAAAAGTTAAAATATTTATACTTTTTCAATTGATTGATTTAATAATCTTTAAACAAGGGGATATATAATATCTTGATCAAATGAGTGATCCACCATATATCTATGTGATGATTAAATAAGCTTGGAAGGAATATGTATACATTTAAATAGGGGATAAATGTTCCAAAGTTCAACCATGATTGTGATGAAATTATATGGTTCATGAAATGTGTAAGTGTCCCTTTAATACTAGAAAAGGAGTAGTAGTTGCTGTATAAATCTCATATTCCATCATTCTCAATTCATTCTCGAAGTCTACTGATATACATTTTTTTGAATGTGTATTTTTGGTGTAGCAACATGAAAAGCGATATTACAGAGTATGTATCTCGGTGCTCTATGTTTCATCATGATAAGTCTAAGAGACTGAAGTCTAATGGGATATCACAACTATTACATGTACCAAAATGGAATTGGGAAAAAATTACCATGTGTTATTTCATTAAAATAATGAAACAACATAAAGGTTGTACTATTATTTTGGTTTCATTCGATAACCTTATGAAGTTTGTACACTTTATTCCTATTAGAGAATAATCTTCTCATGATCATATTTTGAGATTATAAATTAAATAATTTTTGAATTTTCATGGAGTACCACATTCTATTATATCATATCTATATTTTTGGAATACCATTATGTTCTAATGAAGGATTCATTAATCTATCGAGTTACAGTTTTGTTTTCAACATAGCTTACCATTCATATATAGATGGTCAGTCTTAGTGAACAACTAAAACTATAAAAGATATGTTGATTTTTTCCTATATATTTAATCTCATATAGCATCATCGCATTCCTATAGTCTAGTTATCTTACAATAATATAATTCAATAATGAATTAAAATGGATCCTGATGAATCCCTATATGGAAATAAGTTTACAAAACCATTTTTTTAGGATAATGTTGTAAAAATAAATCTATTTGGACCAAATCCATCTGAGGAAATATCAAATAAACTCAAATACATTCATCTACACATCAACAAAGCATATAGGAAGCAAAATAATTATTTTAATAATCCTCATTGATTTCTAGTGATTGATGTTTGTGAGATTTTTTTTTTGATTTTCTATATGGAAGATGGATATGTTATTTGAAAATAAGGGAATGTTGAACCCCATGTCTAGTATCCCCTATGAGATTCTTTATCTAGTAGTGATTGTTGATTATAACTTAGTGATTTCACAGAACCTATCTCATGTTGATGTTGTGTTCCATGTATTTCGTATGGGCAAGTACATACCTAATCTACCACATTTAATGAACTCAATGGTTTGACTAGAAGACAACGATCTTCCCTACAGGGAATACCTTTTAAAATTAAGTATTTTAAAGATAATGTTATAAAAAATTAGACTACTCATCTAGTTAATATTATCTAGAGGAAATAGAGATTTGAAGAAGCTAAATGGGAACCCATTTATGAGATTAAACCAAGAAAATATCATTTTTTATGTTAGAGAGAATAATTTCATTGGAAAATCCTTTTTAGGGGACATTAATGGAAAATATAAGTGGATAATTCCTTTAACATGAAGAGTTTCCCGAAAAATGACCTTGAAGCATTCGGGTATTAAGGAAACATTGACGGAACTATTTGGGAGGAAAAATGAAAAATTACACATAATGGTGAATTTTTTTGGACTTAAGGTGAAGTGGAAAATTTGGTGTGTATTTATAAAAAAAGTGGGGGAATTGTTTAATAATTTCCAAATATAGGTTTTAGAAATATTGGTTTTGGAAAATGAAAAACCATAGGATTACCTATGGGTTTTTATCATGAATTTTAACATTTGAGTCATATTTTATGATAATTTAATCCACATAAAACTGAAAATATATTTTTAATAATTCCCTATACATGGAAAAGAAATTTAATAAAAAATAATTTCATTAAAATAAATTTTTTAATTTTAGACATTAAATGTCACTGGTAGACTGGGAAATTGATTTGAATATACTAAAAATCATATAATTATTAAAATTTTCTATTTTAGGTCATGGATTTTATTAATTCATTATTTCATCATTATAAAATAAATAAAAATACATAAAACATATATAAAACATAAAATAGTATTTTTACTAGACGTTGAAAAAATATTTATTTTACAAAATTAACACAAAACATCCAAACCTAAGTTCAATTTTCTGAAATGTAATATATATTTTTTTATCAAAATAATTCACTAAATTTGATAATTTTATCTTTTATATTTAATCATCGTTTATTATTAAAAATAACCTTTTTTTCTAACACAATCATATTTCAGAAACAAAAAAACATTTCCTAGGACATTATCATTTTTTAAAATTTCTATTTAAAATTGACAATTTTATTATACAATTTCATTAAATAAAATATTATTTATAATAAATGAGTGTTTTATAATAGTGTATGTATTTTTGGAAGATAAAATTGTGTATTATTTATTTCTATAAATCAATTTATAAAAATTATCTGACATAAACATATATTTTATTAAACCAGCTTATTGTCAAAAGGGATTAATGAAATAATCATTTTATTTATCCTAACGAAATTTCCCTTTATGAAACTAAGTAATAAAAACATAACCCTTAATTACACAATAATACACCCTATGGGTAAGGTGTGTGATGCTAGTAATTTTATTGGGTGACATAACTAACATTGATTGAGTAGTGATCACCAATATCCTGAACATCCCTCATAGAATATTATTTTAAGAACATATTGAATCTCATCTTGGTCTTTGACAATAGAAAACCCTAGTGACACTACATCCCTCTCATGTTCTTAACCAATAGTTATATTTAACAAAAAATTACATAACTATCAAATCCCAGTCGTCACATTTAAATTTAAACCCTATATATAATTCACCATTATTCAATAATTCTAGCCTAGTTCCCTATGGTTATTACAATTCCTTCTATAATTTCAATTATATTCATAATTTTTCTTTCTCGACTTAATAGTTTTATCGTGCTCTTAGAGTATTAACCAAAGAAGTATAATATTATGCAGTAGATATTCTTTGGTTATCATATTCATATACTACTCTTAGATATAATAATTGGTTTCACTAATTCATATGTAATATTTATTTTTTAATTTTATTTCAATACTCTTTCATGATGAAAAATAATAATATAGTCCTAATGGAACTATATTAATTTATTAATCATAAAATGAGTTTTGATTTCATTACATGAATAATTTCCAATGCCACAAATATTTAGAGTTTGATAATTATGTAAAATTATTCCCTGACATAACACCTAAAAAATAATAAATATCAGCATCATTCTAAACTAATAAATCTATCAAATTTATTTTCTACCCCCACTATTGAATGATGGTCATGAAAAATAATGGTAAATGTTACACTTACCATCCACTCAAGATTCATGGATATCTATTTAAAATCAATTTATTGCTACGATAGGATGTGTAAGATGTCTTCTAAGAGAATATAGTCAGCACACAAATTATTTGATATTATCTTCTATTATTATTTTATCCCAGTTTAATGTTTATGAAATATGCTTGATAAAGGGATTATTATCCATCATTTGCATTATTCAATTTTATCGTGGAAATGTAGTTGTTATCACCACATTAATACATAATAATAATAATAAATATGGGAATTGAATTTCATATTTCAATCCTAATTATGGTCATCTATCAGTGAATTCATTTTTTAGAACCCACTAAGAGAACTAATAACATTACAAGAGTTTTGATAAATAATTATTAGCGATGTTTAACCCAAATCATTTCAAAATAAACTCAATATATGTATATGAATATTAGGAAGGAATATATGAGTCTCAAACTCTAACTCAAATTAGAATGGTTGATAGCAAATTAGAAATTAATTCTCGAGTCATATCAATCTTATGAATACCGTTAACTATAATCAATATAATTTATTTAATTAGTGTATAATGTAATAGCCTGAGATATTAAATCCATTAAATGGAATACTATGTTATATAAATTATATCACAAGCTAAAGAAAATAAAAAAACCAAAATATATTATCAATAAATTATTAACATATCATTAATAAACTCTAATATGGAGACATTTTAATAGTTTGTAGCTTTATAAGATAAATAATATATATGATTTTATATTAAAAATGATATTTCAAATATAAAATAGTTTCTTTATATTATACA
This sequence comes from Viscum album, assembly GCA_963277665.1. Taxonomy (NCBI): domain Eukaryota; kingdom Viridiplantae; phylum Streptophyta; class Magnoliopsida; order Santalales; family Viscaceae; genus Viscum; species Viscum album. The sequence goes on from OY728151.1 coordinate 1,292,165,173, forward strand.
TTTCCTTTTTAAAAATAACATGTCTAAATATTTCAATTTAAATTTGATAAATTTAATTTAATTTTTAAATTACTCAGAAAAAATTTAGTTTAGGGCAAATTATTTGGATATTTCTAAAATAATTTATATTTAGTTCAATAATTGAAAAACAGATTAATGACCTCAATTTTATGGAAATATTTTATTAAATGAATTCCAATAATTTTTTTGAAAATTCATTCCATTTAAATTATATATTATAGAGTAGAATAGATATTTTATAATTAATTTTTTAAATTTATAAAGACTTGCTAACCATGTGAAAATTTATGTAGCATTTTAATGAAAAATATTTTTAAATTATTTTATTTTTTTACTTATTATAATGGATCAGACCACTTTGATCCTTTCCTTTTATGAAATATGGTGTTTAAGGTGTTCTGGGAGGTCATGGTGACTCATCACCAGCACTTTTGACAAATTTTTAGTTCCATGAACAGTGATTCCAGTTTAATGAATACTTTCATTGTGAGAAAGAGACGGGGAGACATAAAAGTTGAGGCAGAAATGGTGAGACATAAATGGTGAGAGAGAAACGGTGAGATAAAAATGGTGAGATATAAATCTCAAGATAAAAACAGTGAGACAGAAATGGTGAGATAGAAATAGTGATATAGAAACGTTAAGACAGAAATGCTGAGATAGAAACGGTGAGAGAGAAACGAAGCCACAGAAATGGGGTCACAAAAAGAGTGAGATAAAAATAGTGATACAGAAACAGTGGGATAGAAATGGTGTCACAAAAATGGTGAGATAGCTCATGAATAGTGTTTCTCAAACTGTTTTATATTCCATTTGTCAAATTTTTCGATTTTTCTAGTTTGTCCAATTTAACGTTTTCTTTGACGTAAAATGTATTCCAAGCCTTGTTTTGATGTATTTAAGGCTGATTCAAATCCAATAACTCCAATATTAATTTACCTAAGGCTCAGGATGCTTTTACTCAGTTAAACCATGTAGTTTAATGAGATCCACTTGTAAGGGAAAATCCTGGCTATCTTAAACCGCTGCTTCATTAAATCTTATAATGGGCAGAGATATCTTTCTCCCTAATTATTTTTCCTTATTCTCAGTTGTGAGACACTTTATCCTTTCATTCCATCACATAGGAGTCGTGAGATCATTCTTTTCCTCATGGATTAGTTTCCCTCGATGTTCTTCTTACTGCAAGTGCACCCCTAGTTTGGTGCAACCAACCAGTATCCATCAATCTTCGATAAAATGTATGTTTTATCATCGTTATTTTGGGTTCGTCTTCTCCTATTTCTCCTTGCCATATTAAGGAATGTGATATCCATTCTTCTAATATAGTTTCTTGGGATTCAGTTGGTGTAGTCATTCTGCGACATCCTCTGGTGGATGCTGTTGTCACGGGAGGAGGCGATCGTGATCCATTGAGTGGATCGTTCTAATATAAAGAAAATTAAGAACATTTTTAATGTAGGGGATTCATTAATTCTCTTATCTTTTATGTGCAACTATAGAGTTAGGATGTTTTATCCCACTAGATCACAATTGAATCTGCCTAATAATTATATGAACTGGATTTATAAATTGATATCGATCGTATATTATTGCCTATTGTTTTTCTAGATAGTGTGATAACTATGGTTTCTTTGTTTGGAATTTCCTTTTTAATGGAAATTGGTAAATAAAGTAAATCCTTAATTAATCGATAATTGTTTGGGTAATGATAAAGAGTTATGTGAATGAATCTGATTCATCTTGTTGTAATTTAATGTTAATAAATTTGGTGTAGTAAGCATGTTTATTTAGTTGAGATCTCTTACTGGTTAGGTTTCACGAATTTGGATCCTACAAATAATAAATTGTTTAATCCAATATGGATTAAATAATTGTTTTTCTGATAAATGATAATTCCTTGTATGGTTCTGAGTTACCCTCTTACTTGTTTAAGGGCCAAGAGCCCAGTTGATATTGTGTTTGTTTTCCAGCTACTTTTGTTGTGACGTGAGCCTGGAAGGCTATTGTGATATGTTGGGGCATGGAGGCCAAGAGGTTGGGGCAGTAGATGACGCCTAGAGTGGAGAGATGCATTAGTTTATGCATGTAGGTGCCGGGAGGACATCGGGGATGTTGAAATGGGTTGTACATGAATGATTAGATTCTGCTGTTCTCTTTGGGTTGTTTATCTGCTTTAATTTCCCCACTACTCATGGCAGCTATTCTTGTTTACCCTTCTTCCAAAAGGGGAAGATACATGTGGGGTATGTAATGTGCTTTCCGTGATTAGCATCACAAGGGATGAAGTTCTACGCTGTTGCTATAGGCATCAAAGACACGAAGGGTAGTTTATGTACTCACTGTGTTGAGCCCCCTTTGATTTAGTAGAATAGAAGGTTTTTCTAGAATTTCAAGGATTTTGGGAATGTAATAATATAAATAAATAATTTAGTAAATGATGTTAACCCATGGGGATGGAGCTTTCTAAAACGAAATGTTGAGGTTAGAATTCCAAAGGGATAGTGTACTTTGGGTTTGATGCTAACGAAATATAATGTGGAAATTGTTAATGGTAAATGATTAAATAATTAATTAACATAAAGTGGAAATAACAAAAAGGGAAAGAAGTTATGTAATAAAACTATTTAAATGGTTGTGTGCTTATAGGATACCTAGTCTTAGAAGTGGCAGCTGGGAGTCTGAGAGACGTTAGCTACCGTTGAGGCTAAGACTAGGTTATGCCCATAGTGTGGTTGTGAGATAGAGTATATTTTTTACTTTTTGTTTTTCTTTATGCTAATCCACTATATCAGTTATGGAAACTAACACCCCAGGGATTCTGAGCCCTGGGGGTGTTTTCCCCAACATTCTGGTTGGAGGATGGATGGATAACTTCCCCCTTTGGCCCCACTCTCTTCTCATGGTAGTTACTTCTACTGGTAGGAAAATGGTTATTTTTTCCCATATATGTGTGTAGAGGGTTGTAATGGCTTGTGGTTGTTCACACACATATATTCTGGATATAGTATCATATGGACTACTATTGGTGTAACGTGTATAGGCTGTGATGGCTTGAGGATCCTTACTCGGTGTATGGGATGTAATGGCTTGAGGTATAATACATGACGGATGATACACATTCTGTGAGTTGTGGTGGCACCCAAAAACTCCCAGGTAGCATTGCTTACATGGACGTGGTGGTTTTGTTGCATGAGATGCATGTTGAGGTTCTTAGTTTAGGTGTCTGTGGGAAAGACTTTTTGGGAGATATGCTTAGGACGTGCGATGTTGGGGCAAAGCGGTAAACTAGTGGGGAAGTAGAAGCGGGGTACCATTGATGTTATTTATTATGTGATATATTATTGTATGATTTAATTGGTTAGAGTATCCACGGTGAGGCTGGGAACTTAGTATACCTCTTTAGGTGACAAGTCAGTTTCAATTATTTTCACTACGCTTTAGCAAGCTATCATTACTTATGCACAAGGGGATTCAGGGAGGATCTTACTCAGTATACTATTATATTCACCCCTTTTTTATATAAGTTATTTTTCATGCCACTTATAGCAGTATAGAGATCATGATGGAATCCACTAGCCTGGGATTGCAAGAACTATTTGGGATTGTGGTTGCTGCTATTTTACTTTCTTTTGGGTACTTGCATTTTTTCCCTTTCAGTTGTTGTAGTTTTGCATGACATTACATATGTTTACTTGGGATTTCATTTATATTTCTGTCTGAGTAGGATTTGGTTGGTGTCTATCATATCTCTCTCTTTTTCATGTTTTCTCTTAGAGGGTAATGCCTCCCCTTTATCTGGTTACTATTCCCTTGGTGCTAGTCTCTAACCCAGGGCCTACTAGAGGTGGGACTCGGGGGGTCATTATCTCCCTTATCACATTGTCGACCCATGAGGTGTACACCTTCTGTGGAGGGGTTCAGGACAGAGTGGTATCAATGGTATGGTTGAGGGATTGGATGGAGATTGGTGTTAGGCCCAAGCGAGGTTGCATGGGTTGGTAGCGAAACAATGGCATTCATGTTTAGCAAGTGATGTAAACACTAGAGACCGGATGAGACATAGGCGTTTAGGTCCCCCTATGATCTGATGTTTGGACCTTTATGTTTACAAAGGCTACTAAATGAGGTGATACTAGTTTACATGTCGATAAATAGGAATTGATCATGAAACATTCTTCTTTGTTCCTTTGTTTTAATGGGTAGACCATGGGATAGGATAACCTAAAATTAATAAAATAAATAAACTAATTAATTAATGTGGAGTCATCCATATTCCAGGTTTAGGAGCTCTAACTTTTTTTTATTTTATAGGTATGGCTCCAGGTCAACGTCCTCGTCAAGTTTGCATAGAAGATGTCTAGTAAGTTGTTCCACCATATCATTGTTGGTTAGATGTCGACTATGAAGACACGTGGAGGATGACAATCCGAGAGTTTCAGTGCTAGAGTATGCAGAAGTACGAGGGCTCCATTTTAGATGCAGTCACAGAAGACCGTTGGAGGAGGTCGAGATAGACTTCAGTTAGATCCAGGATCGGAAGGAGAAATGGGTGTCCATGGTTGTGATGAAGCTATATGGAGGAGTGAGGTTGTGGTTGTTATTGTTCCTTGGGGATCGTGAGGAGTCGTAGATCTAATAGGAGGAGTTCAGAGTCATGTTTAGAGTTGTGTTTCTTTCATCGACTGTAAAGGCATCCAGTCTCCAAGAGCTTCTTACTCTTTGACAGGGGAGCACCAGTGTGCAAGAGTTTGGAATCCATTTCAAGAACCTTTTACAATATGATTCAGACCTGTTTCCAGATGAGGAATCCAGTGCAAGGAAAATTGAGGAGGTTCTACCACCAGAGATCCAGTGCCAGGTCACCCCATTAATGATGAATACAAATCTTAAGGTGTTGGAGAGGGAAGAGGTCATTGAGAGGACATTATCTAGAACCATATCATCAAGAGAGGGGAATCGTCATTATTCTTTACAAAGCGGATCTGTGGTCCGGGTTCCCAGTTTCCACTGCAAGAAGGGTTTCCGTTCGGCCGGGTGTAGGTCCCACCCCTCAACATCTCATTTCTCTAGGTGCATCATCTCTTAGATATATTATAATGGATCAGGTACTTGTTTTTCTTGTGGGGGTCTAGGTCATCAACAACGAGATTTCCCGAACTTTCAGAGGATTCATCATGCACCAGGTGTTCCTCTCCAGTTTCCTCCATTGAGGTAGTTCCAATAAAGGCAACAACAGTAGGTTGCACCAGCATTAGATTAGTAGAGGGTAGATGGGGTAGGAAAAGGATAGCCTTGTGACAATCCCCATCCTTAGAGAGCAGAGCATGGCCATTAGGGTGGTCTTCCTTATGGCCAGAGTGGCTTTAGAGGTGGTCGTGGTCAGCTTCATGCTTTAGCGTTGCCAGCTCCAGGTGATCCAGACGTCATTTGAGGTACCCTTTGCTTGTTTTCAACAATGGTGTATGCCTTGTTTGATTCAGGAGTGACAGACCCCGTAATATCACCAACCATTGTCAATGATTTAGGACTTGAGGTTGAGAGGCTTCAAGTGCCCTTGGGGTTGACTACGCTAGTTGGAGGTCGAGCTGACTTATTGAAAGTATGTAGAGACTGTGAGCTAGTGTTGGGGCATCACCACTCTGGGGGAGATTTCATCTGTTTACGAAAACAACCATATTATGACAGCCTCAGCATGGATTGGTTGTATTCGGTGCAGGCTATCATGGATTGCTTCAGGAAGCATGTCATCTTCTTCGATGCGGATAGAGAGCTGGTGGTGTCTGTTGGTGATCGAGATCCTCTAATGGGTCATATGAATGTTTTATCCTTATTATCTATGATGGTGGAGATGAGGTTGAGTTCTTTAGTGGTTCAGTAGTAGGCGTTTCCAAGGGCTGTAGAAGAGTACCCTGATGACTTTCCCAAAGAGGTTATTGCATTACCCACTCAATGAGAGATCGAGTTTAGGAACAAACTCCATCCAGGAGCATCCCCTATCTTTATTCCTCCACATAGGATGACCCCATATGAGTTACGAGAGCTATGTGTACTGCATGATGTTTTGTTACAATGTGGTTTTGTTGGTCCAAGTGTGTCACTATGGGGTGCAATAGTTTTGTTCATGAAGAAGGCTGACGGCAGTTTGTAGTTTTTTGTCGATTATAATCACTTAACCAAAGTGACAGTGATGAATCACTATCCTCTTTAGCGTATTTATTATTTATTCGATCAACTAAAGGGTGAAATTATGTTCTCGAAGATCGACTTAGAGTCATGATATCATCAGATACATGTGAAAGATGATGATATCTCGAAGACTACATTCTATTGTCTTCCTCGGCATTATGAGTTCATTGTAATGTCATTCGGTGTGACGAATGCTTTAGATGTGTTCATAAGAGTGATGAACACTATGTTCCATGTGTTCTTGGATATGTTCATGGTGGTTTTCCTTGAAGAAATCCTTGGGTACTTCACATCTGAGGAGGTGCATGCAGAGCTTCTACACGTCGTTTTGAGAATTCTTTGTCAACATCAGATGATTGGGATGTTGTCGAAGTGTGAGTTTTGGGCTTGAGAACTCTGTTTCTTGGGTCATGTTGTGTCCTAGTAGGGAGTAGTTGTGGATACAATGATGATAAATGAATTTGTATCTTTGGTAGCCCCCAAGACAGTGTTAGAGGTACGAAGTTTCCTTGGTCTTGCAGGCCACTATAGGAGGTTCATATCCGATTTCTCTCAAGTTACGACTCCTCTAACAGCTTTGGCCAGGAAGTATAATGAATTCATATGGACTGATCTGTGTCATGAACCATTCGAGTATCTAAAGGAGAATTTAGTAAGTGCTCTAATTATTTTCCTTCCAGCAGAGGGAGATCAATTTGATGTTTTCTGCGAAGCTTCGCATCTGAGGTTAGGTTGTGTTCTCATGTAGCAGAGATCAGTTGTTTCTTATGGGTATCGGTAGTTACATCCCCATGAATGTAACAATGACACCCATTAACATGATTTGGAATCGGTGGAGTTTTCTTTAAAGTTGTGGAGACATTACATCATTGGTGAGTGCTTTTTAGTTTCCACTGATCATAAGAGCATGAGGTATGTGTTCTCCCAGCATGACATAAACTTGCAGCATCATCAGTGGATAGAGATCTTATTGGAATATGACTTTGAAATATCTTATACACCTGGTAAGGGGAATGTTTTAGCTGATGTGCTGAGTTGGAAGTCACGTAGTGATTTCGTACATGAATCTGTTGACTCTTAGAGAGTAATGGAAGAACTATCAGCATTACATATCGATATTGGAGAAGTTGGGGGTAGAGGTTGTCTTTTTCAGATGACTGTGCAGTCCTCTATGGTGAAGTAGGTGTAAGGGTCTCAGTTAGGGGATCTCAAGGTGGAGGTATAGAGAGACCATGTTGTTTGTGGGGAATCCCCTGATGGATGGACTAAGGATGAACAACACCAGGAGTTGCATCATGGAAGGGTTTTTGTTCCTTTGATGATACGAGAGAAAATTCTCCGAGAGTTCCATATTTCTTCATTAGTGGTGTATCCTGGTGTGAAAAAGATGTACTGAGCCTTGAGGAACCTATTTTGGTGGCCTTGGATGAATCGTGTGGCTGCAGAGTTTGTGTCTCGATGTTTAGTCTGCCATAAGGTGATGGTCAAACAAAGTGTCCCTAGTGGTCTACTCAAGCCGTTAGATATTCCTAAGTGGAAGTGGGAGGACATTTCAATGGACATTGTTACTAGTTTATCTCAAACTCCAAGAGTACATGATACTATTCGGGTGGTAGTGGACCATTTAAGAAATCATCCCACTTTATGGAAATCAAGGAGTCGAGCTCAGTGGAAGTATTTTCAAGACAGTGTCTGGAGGAGGTGGCGAGACTTCATGGATTCCCAAGGATAATCATTTTTGAGAGAGATCCTCATTTTACCTCTAGGGTGTGGAGGGGTCTCCAGCATGCTTTCAGTTCTCAGCTATTCCTTATCACTACTTTTCATCCTCCAACGGATGGTCAAACAGAGTGGACTATCTAGACTCTTGAAGACATGTTTCACTGTTGTGTCTTGTATTATGGTGGTTTGTGGATGAGGCACTTAACCTTGGTGGAGTTCTCTTACAACAATAGTTTTGACACCACTATTTGTACAATTCCATTTGAAGACAAGTATGACCGACCTTTCTGTTCTCTGTTGTACTAGACTGGGGTCATAGAGTCAGCAATTCTCGGGTCGGAACAAGTGTAGAATACAACATAGATGGTTTGGGTGATTCTCGAGGGGTTGAAGACATCAACAAATCATCATAAAACATATTTCGATCGAAGGAGGAGACCCTTAGAGTTTGATGTTGTGGATCACATGTTTCGGAAGGTGACTCCCATCGTGGACTGTGATGGTTTGGTCATGGGAGTAAGCTTTCTCCCCAGATTGTTGGGCCTTTCGAGGTGTTAGCTCATGATAGAACGGTGTCGTGTCGAGCATCACTTCCCGCAAGGATAAGTCAGAGACATGATGTTTTCCATGTATCATAGCTCTGTCGTTATCTTTGTGATGACTCTCACGTCATTGATTGGGGATATATTTATGTTTATGGTGATGCAACCTTTGAGGAGCAACCTGTGGTGATTCAAGACCAAAAAAAAGGTGTCGTGCGGGCATTCTATCTCCATGGTTCGTGTCTTGTGGCGACATAGTGGCATGAAGGAGAGTACATGGGAACGTGAGTCACAGATATGTGCCCAATACCTAGAGTTGTTTGATGATTAACTCTTTTCATGTAACGATTTTTTCTTTGTCGTTATAGACCTTTTGTGTTTATAAGATGAATTTCTTTTGATTCTTCTTATGTCTTACTCTCTTTTGGGAGATATCTTGAGAAGTGGTTGTTCAGACCCCTTATCTGTTTCCTTTTGGATTGGTATTGGATTCTCAAGGATGAGAATATTTTGAGGGGTATCTCATATAATGGAACAGACCTCTCTATTAATTTCCATTGCTGAAATATGGTGTTTAAGGTGTTCGGGGTGGTCAAGGTGACTCATGCCCAACACTTTTCCAAATTTTCAGTTATGTGAACAGTGTTTCCAGTTTTATGAATAGTGTCACAGTGAGACAGAAATGGTGAGACATAAATAGTGAGATGAAAATGGTGTCACAAAATTGGTGTCACAAAATTGGTGAGATAGAAACAGCGAGATATAAATGATGACACAGAAATGGTATCACAAAAATGGTGAGATAACTCATTAATAGTGTTTCCTGAACTGTTTCATATTTCCATTTCCAAATTTCCAGATTTTTATGTTTTTCTGATTTAACGTTTTCTTTGATGTAAAACGTATTCAAAGCCCTATTTTGATGAATTTAAGTCCAATTCAAATCATATAACTCCTATTTTAATTTTCCTAAGGCTGTGGATTCATTAAATTGATCAAACCACGTGGTATAATGCGATCCGATTTTAATGGAAAATCAAGCATATCTAAAACTACTACTATGTTAAATCATCTAAAGGGGACGAGATATCTTCCTCCCTAATTATTCCTCTTTATTATCGGGTGTGAGACACTTGAACCTTTCATTCCATCCTATAGGATTCATGAGATCTATCTTTTCCCCATGGATTGGTTTCCCTCGATGTTCTTCTTACTACAAGTGCACCCCTTTTTTGGTGCAACCTAGCAGTATCCATCAATCTTCAATATAAGGTATGTTTTATCGTCATTATTTTGGGTTCATCTTCTCTATTTTATCCATTCCATATTATGGCATGTGATCTCCATGCTTCTAATGTAGTTTCCTTATATTTGGTTGCTGCGGTCGTGCCACGACCTCCCCAGGTGGATGCAGTTGTCATGGGAGGAGGTGATCATGATCCGTTGAGTGGATCATTATCGTATAAAAAACATTAAGAACCTTATTAAGGTAGGGTATTTTTTTCTTCTATTATCTTTTACGTGAAGATATAGAGTTAGAATGTTTTAGCACACTGTATCACAATGGAATTTACCTAATAAATATTTGAACTGGATAAATAAATTGATATCGATCATATGCTATTGCCTCTTATTTTTCTCGATAGTGTGATATCTATGCATTCTTTGTACAGATTTTCTTCCTTAATATAAATTTTAAGAGAATGTAAATTCGGAATTAATCGATAATTTTTTGGCTAAACATAAAGAGGCATGTAAATGAATCTGATTCTTCTTGTTGTAATTTGATGTTAATCAAATTGGTGCAGTAAGCATGTTTATTTATTTGATATTTCATACTAGTTAGGTTTTCGGAATTTGGAACCTATTAATAATAAATCGGTTAATACAAAATGGATTAATGAACTGGTTGTTTGATAAATGATTATTCATTGTAGGGTTCTGAGTTACCCTCTTAGTTTTTTATGGGCAATGAGCCCAATTGATATGATGTTTTTTTTCCTGTTTTTTGTGTTGTGATTTGATTCTGGAAGGATGTTGTGATATGTGTGGGGCATGGAGGCCTACAGGTTGTGGAAGTATTTTACTCCTAGAGTGTTGATATGCATTGGTTAATACACATGGGTTCCGCGGAGGACACCAAGGATGATGAAATGGGTTGGACGTGAATAATTTGATTCTGCAGTTTTCGTTTGGTTGTTCAACTACTTTAATTTCCCCACTACACAGGGTAGTTGGTCTTGATTACCCTTCTTTTGAAAGGGTAAAATATGTGTGGGGTATGCCACTTGATTTCCGTGTTTAGCATATTAAGGGAGGATGGGTCAACGCTCTTACTATAAGAGGAAATGAATCGACGGGTTGTTTATCTACTCACCATGTTGAGCCCCCTTGGATTTAGTAGCAGAGAATGTTTTTCTAGAATGCCTTGGATTTTGGGAAAGTAATGATGTAAATAAATAATTGAGTAAATTATTTTAATCCATGGGGTTTGAGCTTTCTAGAATGAAATTTTTAGGTTACAATTTTTAAGGGGCATTGGACTTTGGGTTTTATGCTAATGAAATATAATGTGGAAATTTTTAATGACTAATTAATGTTTAAATAATTAATTAATGTAAAGTGTAAATGATAAAAAGGGAATGGAGTAATGAAATATATATCTTTAAAAGGTTGTGTTTTTATAGGATACCTAGTTATATAAGTGGTAGTCGAGAGTCCGAGATAAGTTAGATGTAGTTGAGTCTAAGACTAGGTTATACCCATAGTGTGGTTGTGAGATATAATATATTTTGTACATTTTGTTTTTCTTTATGCTAATTTACCATATCAGTTAGGGAAACTAACACCCCAGGGATTCTAAGCCCTCGGGGGGTGTTTTCCTCAACATTTAGGTGGGAGGATGGATGGCGGACTTCCCTCTATGACCCCTTTCTCTTCTCTTGGTAGTTACTTGTGCTGGTAGGCACAATGGTTAGTTTTCCCCATATATGTTTGTAGAGGGCTATAATGTCTTATGGTTATTCACAAAAATATATTCTGGATATAGTATCCTATGGACTACTATATGTGTAACATGTATAGGCTGTGATGACTTGAAGATCCTTACTCGGTGTATGGGCTGTAATGGAATGAGGTATAAAACCCTATGTACCATACACGTTATGCGAGCTGTGGTGGCTCCTAGAATCTACCAGGTAAAATTTCTTACACAGACGTGGTAAAAAATTTTAACAAGGAACACGTTGTGGTACTTTTCCCAGGTGTCTACCGGAAATCCTTTTTGGATAGAGATGCTTAGGGCGTGTGACGTCGGGGAAAAGCGGCAAACCAGTGGAGAAGCACTAGAAGGGTACCCTTGATATTCTTTATTATATGATATATTCTCGTATGTGATCCATGGTGAGGCTGGGAACATGGTATACCTATTTAGGTGATGAGTTAGTTTCACTTGTTGTTCATTGTGCTTTAGAATTATTTCTTTAGTTTTGCATGAGAGGATTCGGGGAGGATCCTACTGAGTATACTATTATACTCACCCCTTTGTAATATAAACTATTTTTTCATGTCACGTGGAGATGGTTGGATATCAGGCTACTATCTACTATCTTGGTGTTGTAGGAGTTGTTTGATATTGTGGTTGTTGTTGTTTTACTTTCTTTTGGGTACTTGCAGTTTTCCCCTATTCAGTTGTAGTAGTTTTGAATGACATTACATATGTGTAATTGGGATTTCATTTATATTTTTTATTTGAGTTGGAGTTGTTTGGTTTCTATATTATCTATATCTTTTGCATGTGTTTTATTAGAGGGTAATGCCTCCCCTTGTGCGGTTACTATGCCCTAGGTGCTAGACACCAACCCAGGGCCTACTGGAGGTGGGACTTAGGGGCCATTATCACATATATCACATTGCCGACCCAGGAGGGGTACACTTTATGCGGAGGGGGTCATGACCTTTATTACATGACGAAATAATGTTTTTGATTTCTTTTATTATTAACTAAATGTATATTAAATAAAATAGTTATTTTGAATTCATTGGAATAAATTTCATTGAACATTATAACCTATTAATAAAACATTTTTCCCTAAAATAATCTAAAAAAAGGTCTTTTAATTATACATGAGTTTACATTACAATTAATATCCTTGCACATGAGAATTTAATTCAGTAAAAATATACATACAGTTGAGATATAAATGTTTATATTATTTTATATAGAAACTTTATTTATAGGGTCAAAATTTTAGATTCCAAGGAAAAAAGGTAATTACCGTGATAATGGTGCAAAAATTATATATAATTATATTATAATTAATATCAATGAATTTATATCTAGAAAATTAATTTTAAAAATATTGAATAAAATATATTATATTATTTATAAAAAATAACTAAATATATGAATATTAATTTTATTATCAATAAATACTAAATAATATTAAAACTATATAATGGTCCAAATTTCATTTTTCTAATAAAATAGTTTTTATAGAAATTTGTTGTTTCAATTTAAAATAAAATTTTATAGTATTTAGAATTTTAATTGGATTTAATAGATGTTAAATATTGTTCCATAAAATCCAAAATTTGTTATATGTCTTATGTTATATGTTTAATAAAACATCAAATCAATTTGTAAAAAACAAGTTACCTTGTTGAAAGGAAAACAAAGGTAAAATGTAAATACATATTGGTAAGAACCCTAGAACATGTATAAAACATGTCTGGAAACACGTGGTTGTTTTTTGATATCCCAAAAATAAAGAAATGAAATTTATCTATGAATCTATAAATGATGAAATACATTTATGGAATTATTAAAAAATAATGTGTTATTCTTAAATAGACATTTTCCCCCTTATTAAAGGATACCACTACGACCAATCGATGTCACACCTATCATCTGAATTGGTTACTAAAAAATCAAGTCTCCAACATGAGTGTCATATCATCATAATATTTTATTCTTAATCATATTCTTTCAAATATCTTATAATAATAATTATATGATATCCTTAAAAAATATCATACATATATGTTGTTATATCATTGGTAAAACCCTTATTAAATCATTTTAATCCAATTATATAAATAAAAGAACAACGTTATTTTGATTTGCGGACTACTACCCCCACAATGTGACATTTTTTTATTTCTTTAGAACTATTAATGGTTAGTATTAATGGCGTTAATGATTAATAAATATCATATATATCAAACTATTATGACTCTAACCTATCAATTTAATATCAAAATTTAGTCCCTCTCAAAAATATAATAATGGGAATAGTAATTATTTGTGTGTGCAGATTATAACCACCATGATAAAATGCCTTCATTTTATCATCTATATTTTAATACATTGACAAAAAATATTCTAATATGGTTAAAAAACCAAAATAAAAATGTAATTTTTCTTTTATAATTATATTTTGTAAAAATTAAAAACTACTTATCCATAGTCATCAATCGAGATAAAGAATGTTCATGTTTGGGTCTATACAACCACCTAAATGAACAATGCATTAAAATCCAAATAAAGAAAACAATGGGAGAATAAAAAATAACATAATTATAATATATAATGAAAATAATGATTATTATATTGTTATGGATGTATTATTTTATGTGTTTATCTTATTTTTTATGTAATATTTTCATTCACTAAAATTACCTCAATAAGTGGTTATAGATCCCTTTTCACATTAATTATCCAAATCACATGTGGGATGAAATAAGAATTTTTTTGATAAATATAATTTTTATATTATATAACATTATATCATATTCAAAAAAAATATGTTGGAGTAAAATTTTGTAATATGATACCAAAATAATTAAACATGTGAATAATAGTTAAAATTATTAACACACAATTTTCAAAATACACAATAAATAAATATCATACTAATGATAAATAATATTAAATAAGTGTTTTAAAATTATTGTATTTATGAAAAAGTTTCTAAAATAGGTTATTATGTTATCTATTTTTTTACATGAGGTTAGAGTTTTATAAAATAATAGCAGTAACAAGATAAGGGTTTAGTTTCAATTTTTATACATCAAGACATGTTTATATTATACACCTTGCCTAATTTTTTAAAGGTGTAATTTACATCTAATTATAAAATTTATATAAATATTATATTTTAATTTATGATATGAAATTAAAAATTCCATTTTAACATTTTAATGGGATTTTGGTTCCAATTTTCTAATGTTTTTAAGGTATTTTCACCACAATTTCTACTATATTGACACATTTTTGGTATTACACAAATATATACATTTAATTGGGATTGTAAACATCATATAAAATATATGATATCATTAATTAATTCATCACTCATGATATTAAATGTTAAATTTCATGTTCATTATTCTTCATGAGTTTTTATTTAAATGTTACAATATTCAAAATCATTTGTTTTCCACTTCCTTAACAAACACTTGATACCTCTCAAATGTAATAATTTATTTAGGGAATATTTATTATCATTTATTTTAAATCCTGTTTAATATTCATAGAATATGCATATAGTTATAAAACATAAATGTATCTTTACCTAATTTTAAATTTTAATTTTTAAAATCATCAAAGGAATTTGGGTTTCCAAACATGTTATTTTTCAAAATATTGAAAATTATTTTTCATCCTTTCTAAAAATATAAGTTTTAAATAAAATGAAATTTATATTTTTATTAATAATATTTATATTTGAAGTTTCCATTATTAAGTAAATTTTTCAAAATTAAATATATTCATTATATTTTTCACTTTTATTAATGAAAACATTATGCATATTGAAACATTCCATTATTAATTATTGTTTTCAATATTATGTGATTTCAATGATTTTTAAATTATTTAATACGAAAGATTATATTTCTTCATGATTATATCATTAACATTCCACTTACAATTAAATGTTTTTATATTATATTCATTTCAAATTTTGGGAACCTATATATCTTTTCATGAAAATTTTATTAGGGAATAATTATAATATGGGTTTCAAAATACTTTATATTTCCATTCATAATTTTTTTTTTGAAAGTACTTTTTACATAAAAGTATTAATTTTTTTTGAAAACTTTTTTATTTTCATAGAATTTTATAGTAATATTTTATTTTCTCTTGATGTTATAGGTTGATCATAATTTATATTTTATTATGATATGACTATTTTTTGGAAAATAAAAGTTGAATTATTTTATGATTTGTAAAGATCGTGTTTTTTGATGTTTTTAAATTTTTTAAGAAATACATTTCTTTTTTCAATGGTTCTTTATAAATAGATTATTTTTTCATTTTCAATTGCCACACTGATTTATGAATTATTAATATGGTGGTACCTATATCCCCCTCTAAAGGATTGGGTAATGTTGTATATTACATGATATAGAAATGTTATGTGAAAAGGTCTACAAGTCACTAGGTTCACAAAGGGTGAGTGTGATGGAATTAATATTAGCTCAAAATTTTACATGGGAGTGGGTTACAAAGTCTCTATGTACAAAATGGGTGATTCTAATATAATTAAGATCAAATCAAAATTCTACACACGAGAAGGTCATAAATTCACTAGCTTCAAATAGGGTGAGTGTAAATGAATTAGGTTATATTCATAATTTTATGTGTTAATATATAGATGAGTAATCATGTCTATATGGGTTATAAATCCTATGTTTATGATTAACCCACATATTCAGTATTTTTATCATGTTATTCCATTTTTTTGACATTATACCCTATTGTTAATGTATTTAATACTTTTATATTTTGCTCACATGTTTTATGATTACTGATATTTTTAATCCAAGGCATTAATTTTATGGTTCCACAATGAAATTCTTATAACCTTATAATATGAAATCATGTTTTACGATTATTATACATATTATTTTGAGATTTAATTTAGTTAATAATTTCATTCTAAAATTTTCATTAATGTTTATGATCTAATCCTTTTTTACATTTGTTCTCTCTTAACGAGAATTTTAAATCTCCCCTTTTTTACATTTCCAATCTCGGGGTTATGAAGATAGTTACATCATGTGATACTACATGTAACGGTCTTTAGAATCATTATTATGGATAAAAATCTTCATGTACTATAAAGAAGTTATTTATGTTACTAATATCCATGTTAATAAAACCATAGGTACTTGGGTCATGCGACTATTGGTGGACATAATTATGAAAACATGTTATCTGTGTATTATTTATATATGAGTATTTGAAGTTACTTTATAGGGAAAAAAATTCCTTACCCTTTTTAGTGATAGAAAAGGTGTTTCATCCTGGTGAGGATTAGAAATTGTGCTTCCTCCTATTGATGGAAGGTTATAGTTTTTCTACCAAGCAGGGGAAAGAAAGTTACTCATTTCCCTTATTATAGCTAGTATATGTGTTTTTGAATAGTGAAGGGATAGGAAAATTAGTTCTTCTTCATCCTAGAAAAGGGATAATAGAAATCATTATTCATCCCCCTAATGGACCAATGAGAAAAGATCCTACATAATCCTAGTGGAGTGATAAGATAATGATCATGTTTCTCCTTAATAGAGGGTTATGAAAAATGTTTTTGTTCTATATAGTTGATGGTTTTGGGAATGAGAAAAAATTGAAATATTAGAGTTAAAAACAATGGTCATGTATCTACCTAGTGGAGGGTTAAGCGGTTGAAATTATTTAGGATGTTTGGTGAAGTTGTTTCCTTTTTGGAGGGACTACGGAGATGGTTTACCCATACGGTAAGGGGTCTCTATAGATGACATTAGATTAATATATATTTATTATTTGTTACAGTATGGATCCTAAACCATAGTGAAAATTAACAAGGGGAGATGTGGTCATCCAAGACAGTTTCATAGTTTTAAACCTTTTCATAACATTGTAACCCTATGATGGATTCCTATTGTAGGGTATAGTAAGGGAATGTTTATTTTCCAAATTCAGCACAGAGGCTTCTTAGGGTAATCTCACTTGTATATATTTCTCATTTTTTCACATAAATAATCAATTTCATATAAAATAGTTGTTTTATGTTTTTTAATTATATTAATCCAATGGTATTTGAGAAGAAAAAAAATTCTAAATTTTATACTGTCATTTGATGAAATAATGTGATTACAAAGAATTGACTTGGCCTCTATGGATTGGTTCATAGTTTCCATCATTCACCAATTTGATATTATAATTTAGTTTGATAATCCAATTCTGAGTTCTCAATCATGAATATCTATTCTATTATTTAGTGGTGTGAAATATAGAAATATTTTAGAGAACTCAATTCAACCTCCTCAAGTATTAAATGGTGATGAAACCCCTCAATCATGAATGTGACACCTTCCCGGACCTGGCTCCATTATTTCCCATTCCATCCACTAGATGGATCAACCCCATCATATTAAGTGATTGTATGTAGTGGAATGGAGGGATAATATTTAAATATAATAACATAAAATAATTCGATATTTCTATCATAGTAGAAAATCTCAATACTCATTTGATTTATTATATCTTGCGAAAAAAATTAAATAAAACATAAAAACCATAGAAGAAGATTAAAAAATATAAACCGAGAATAAAATTTAATTTATTTAAATTAAATTAAATAAAAATTACATTTAAAATAAAACGAAAGTAGAAAAGAATAAAAATAAAAAAATAAGACATGATTTGGGTGTAGCAGCTTCCCCTTAAGATTCTTACCTCAAAATATTATGTCATATTATGCCCACCATATTGGTTAATATATAAATGATTCATTATTATAAGTGGTGTCAAAAAAATTTCTATCGACCCTAAAAATATCAAAATCATTTTATTTTCATAAAATATATCATGATTGAATTAATGAGTCACACTTTTATAGCCTTCGATACCCTAAATCATCCATAATATTGGTTCATTAAATGGGAACATTTATGAGAGAAAATCTCCATCAAAATCAATGTTAAAACGTGAAATTTATGCCTCTTTCAAATGCATTCTTAATCTCATCAACAATCTATTTTAGCACATGTTATGATTCATTTAATGAGGTGCACTCCATTCTATTGGAAGAAATATTTTACAAACTGATTGATTTTTGTTGGTTGTATAAAAGATTGAATTTAGTCTATCTCTAGAAGCAGAAGATGATTACCAAGAATGGATGAATCTTACAAAAAATAAAAACTCAAATTGGATGACTATTATAATAGTTATTATCACAATATAAAAGTGATACAAATACACTAAAATCCCAAAATTAATAAATTGTTACATTTTATCCCACAGCAAATAAAAACAAAATATTATGAAAATCGACACAAATTGAAAATTTTATAGGGATTAAATTATTGAAATACATATGAGGGATGATGAAAATGTTAGCTCTATGAATTCCCCACACATAATATATGGTGTTCCTCATGCCTAAAATATCATCAATGAATTCATAGAGAACCAATGTTAACAATATTAAATTTCCAAAATAATAAAATGAAACAATTTTCAATTTCAAATATTTTTTATCCAAATACTAAAAAAACTATAAATTTAATTTATTAATTTTTAAAGTAACAAAATATTCAAAAAATTTATTTTTCCCCTTTTATAAATGATAGAAACTACTTTATTCATTCATTTATTTTCCAAAATATATTATTATTAAATATGTCAATGCATGATCTATATCATAATGAATTATTTCTTTTTTCACTCAGGAAACAATTATGTTAGAGTTATTCTCATATCATTAAAACAAGATTTATATATATATCCTTTTAAAGGAACTACTTTACATACATTGTAATGAAATAAGACACATGAAATCATGAGGTCTTTTCAGTAAAGATCTTATTGTCTCTGAGAATGGATGTCAGTTGGAATTACTGTTTGAAAAATTAAGTCTCAATGTGGAGATTTATCTCTTAAGTAAAATAGATGAAAAAAAAATCAATGTTCAATGTATTTCCCCCCTTCAATATAGAAAATACCAATTCCGCTAATACTCAATTTCAATTCATGATCAATGAAAATAATAATGAAGGACTTGTGAACCCTGTTTAATATTTTTATTCTACTTGTATACTTTTTCATAAAATTAATATTGTATTTTTTTCCTTTTTTCAAAAGTGAGGATTTTGATAAAATCAAATATACCATAGTAATGTGGGTTTTTGAGTATTCTAAGTGACAACACTTTATTTAATTTCGTGGTTATTTTTCTCATTTTTTATTTGAAAAGTGAAAAAATATTTGGTAAAACGAATGAATCAAATGACACTTCTGTTTACCCAATTATAACCACCCACACTTCTTCCATATAATTTATTTTGTACTATGATCCCTGAATCCATTCACCCCCACACCTCAACATTAATATAACATGAATATAATAAGTGGAGGGTAGTAATGGAAAATAATTAATTGATACTTGGTTCATTCTTGGAAAGATCATTGATGGATTCTATGGGCTAAACAAGGATTAATGTAAAGGTGGGATATAAATCCTATAAGGGATTAGAATATGATATTATAGAATCACTCAAGTCATGAATAATAATAAAAAATAAATTAAATGAATTTTATAAATGAAATTCATGAAATATAATTGGGGGATTTCATTTACATGAATTGCCTAATTTCCCCCAATCATTTTCCTCATTTCAATATTCATGCTTCAAATTAATCATCTAACTCTCCATTTTACCCATTCAATATAACTAACATTTAATTCTAAAACAATGAATCATATTATTCCTATGAAACTCATATCACATAGATATGTCTAGTAAAGAATAAATCCAACTTTTTCATGCAATTTTCTAGTTTAGATCTCAAAAAAAATTATTTGGAAAATATTATTGTGATAAGAGATGATAAGAATTAATTGTTAATTACCTTTTTAAATGAATCATTAAGTGTATTTCATAAAAAATTTGATGTTTCAATATTCTATCATGGTCCTATAAAAGTTAAATAATCAATTAAACACATGGATCATGTCAATTAATATCCGAAATATAAGAGGGAGTGGGTTGAATGATGGAATATTTTCAATGACTAAAATTTAAATCTACTCTCATAGAAATAATGTTAAAAAATATTTATCATGGCATGTTCCCCCCTATGGGCCATCAATTTTCACTACCTCTGAAGTGTAGTCCTAGTTGTTATCTAATGTGAAATGGTTGTAGTAACTTATGTAAGTTGAACCACCACATGTGGCTTTTCCCAGCTTAAACATCTTCTTTGATGGTGAATAATTATACATGGAAAGATTATTCCAAATCCTAACCCTTAACAATTTTTTATGAGATCTGAGGTTATGAATGATGTATGAATCACCCAATATGTTGGATGAAAATTGTTAAACCTTTTATGAATTTCCCAATGCTATCTTAATAAGGACTACTTTAATTGTAATTTCAAAAGTAGGTATTGAATGAATTTTTTATTATACAGCATGTAAAAATGTATAATGTAAATCAAAATACCCCTATTAAGTGAGAGAAATATTTATATTTATTTCCTAAGAAATATATACTTAGTTTCCTTTGTGGGAGTCATCAAATTTATGTGCATCAAAATGTGGGATCTCCATGTGATCCTTAGTAGGTGTGTGTTTTGTTTCATCATCCTCCTCTATGGAAAAACATTGTTTGACCTACTATAAAAATTTAAAATAATATGTAGTAATAATCAAAAAAATTGAATAAAATCAGAAAACATAAAGTTAACACTAATATCATCTCCCTGAGATGTTTCTGGTACAATCCCCCCCTCATTTGTGAGTGCCTCTCAAAGTTGGATCTGAGTGGATGGAGGAAGGTAGTTAGTCACCACCACATTTAATTCAAATTCAATCATTTAGATAGAGTTATAATAGTAAATTTCTATAGTGGCATGAAATTAAATGGTAAATTGTACATTATAGGGACCGGGGAGTACAATTTCTACCGCATACTCATACCAAAAGTCAGCTATATCATTTTTATCTCTAAAAGTTAGCTTAGCAAGAAATAATTACTTTTCAGGAATATACATTATATCATGAACGTTCTCCTTAATCCCATTCTATAATGGTTTGGATATAGATATTCTAGGAATTGGTCCTCATCCCCTTTTATTTATTCAGTGAAATTTGTAGAATTGAGTTTCCCTTCCTTCATGGCCTCGAATATTTGGAAGTCATTTTGGAATTCATCAAAAATTCTCTTCAAATAATCTATTGAGATTCAAGTATCCAGGAAATTTTTTTTCTTCCACACCAATATCATAATAGAATCATCCCTTCAATGGAGGGACTCCTTAGTATAGTCATTTTTTTGTTCTTACACCTGTGAGTAATTTCTTACCTGAATTGAAAAAATGACCATTAAAAGACATCTTGGAAAAAAATTTGTATTTTTTAAAGAAATTAATAAACTATCTACTATAAAAATTGAAAAAAATAAAAAACACTAATTGGATCCTTGAAGATGGTGCCAATTTTTACACACACCTATCAAGGGAATGGAAAAACGAAAATGTATTTCATGAATGCAACGCAGAGGTAGAAAATGTTCATATTACTGTATGAGCTTAATTAGTTGTTCACATACTTAATCTAATTCAACTAATATACTTATTTTTGGTTTTCATTATTTATTATATCAATGTAATGAAATTTTATATGGTAAACCAAATTATAAAATTTTGAGAGACATGTGATTACATAATGTGATTATAAAAAAAGATCAGGGCTTTTGGATTGGTCAATTGGTTCAATAATTCTCAATATTAGTGTTAAAATTTAGTTTTATAATTAAATTCTAAGATATAATTCATGATTTACTATTTAATAATTTATTTATTTAAAATAATTAATTCCTTTAGAATTATAAATTTCACCTCCTCCAATAATAAAAATGATGTAACACCTTAATCGACAGTGTCACATCTTCCAGGACCTCCCTTAATTATATTTCATTATATCAATGGGATGGAACAACTACATTATATGAAGTGAATATGTCTAGTAGATAGGAGTGATAAGATTTAATCAAATAATAGAAATTTGTTTGAGTTTTGTTCCGTAGTGGTAAATTTCTATACTCATTTACTACACTCTTCTTTACCTCAATCGTAAGTAAAACATAATATTTTTACATGAATAATGAAATGTAAAAAACACTTAACTCCCTTTGTGAAAGTCTAGGGTTATCCCCTCATTTATTAGGGTATGATGGAACTGTGGAAAAGAAAATAAAGAGGAAATTACAAAAAATAAAATATTATAAATAAACTAAATGAGGATTAGATAATAATAACAATGACATACACATGAAACTAAAAAATAAAAATATAAGAAGACGGAGAAGTAAAAGAAGATAAGCAATGAAAGAGAAGTATATGGATAAGAATAAGAAAGCTATTTGGAAGAAGTCACAAAAATGAAATCCACACATGAATTAGATTTTATTTAAAAAATATAAATTAAAATATCAATTAAAATAAAACCAAAAAATATATAAAAAAACTAAATAAAATAATAAAAGAGATATGTGTAGTAGCTCCCCTTAGGAACCTTTCATCCAAAATATGGATCATTTAAAAAAAACCGTGTTGATGAATCTTTTTAAGGTACATTATTATATTTTTTTATAAATTTAGTATTCTATTGACCCTCTATATTTCAAAGCCTTTTGATGTTTATAAATGAATTGATGACGTAATTCATGGGTTCAACATTTTCTAGATGAGAGTTTCATAAATCTTCCCCCAATTTTTCAATTTCAATGGACGCATTAATGGATGGATATCTTCATAATGGTAAATTTTAAAATGAAATATATTATCCTATTTATTATATATTTTTAATTTTTTTCAATTTAAGGTCTTTACCCAGAGTTTTTCACATTTATTAATGTGGGGTCAATTCTGTTCGGTAGAAATAATTTTCAAATTAATTTGATTTTTGGGTTTATGGATGTTAGAATTTTCTCAGACTCTATAGAAAGAAGTTTTATCCAACGAACTATTGTATCCTCAAAAAATTAATCACTTAAATTGGATCAGTATTGTAATATATGTGACCGAAATACCGAAGGGATAAAAATATGTTAAAATTGATGAGATAATCAATTTTCAAATTTTGTCCTAAAACACACCAAAAATCCAAAAATGATTCTAACAAAACAAATTTAAAAATTGGGAGGTATTAAACTATTGTTATAAAAAAGAGAAATCATGGAAATATTATTTTTAGCTCCCTAATTATTTAGTTAATTAAGTATGTATTATAAATATATGTATTCTTAAAGGGGGTTTGGAATCCTCGGTGAAACATGTGTGGGGTGTCTCTTCATATTATAATAAGGTGAAAGAAATACCCCTTGATACCTATTTATTGAAAAATAATAATAACTGGCATAAATAGAATGTGTATGGATGGTTGGTGAATAGTAGTTGGGAAGAGATCCTGATATGGGTGTGGAAAGATGGGAATGAAAGTACGGTTTGGAACAAAAAGCTATGTATGGTAGAAAAATATCACCAGTAGATCTAGGTGTGTAATGATATGAGCATGAACTTTTTAACTATGGATAATCATGTGATTTCATTTCTATATTAAAAGGTATCTCAGTCATTATCCTTTATCATATCAAAATGAGTATCAACATATGTTTTAGAAATTAGTTTCATTTTAATAAAAAAGTATAAATATTTGATACGAGAATTCATTTAATTTTTATGCTAATCTTCCCCAATGATCTTATTTATTTACCTCAAAGCTATATTCCATCTAATTATAGTTGGGGAATGTA